>CM060919.1:120874334-130874334 GCA_030737875.1 Allium sativum | reverse complement strand
AATATTTCCCTTTTATAATTCTATTTACTTTCTAAATCAATATTCCTTTTATAAATCTATTTATTTTATATAAATCCTTTTATATAATTCTATTCATTTACCAATTTTCCATTATTATATTTTCCAATATTTGTTTTTTAAATGTTACATTTTATAATATCCTATTTATTTCATATATAAATATTTCATTTACAATATTCACTTTGAAAATTTCTTTTTTACATTCCAGTATTTCATATGGTATTAAAATACCAAACAACATGACTAGTGTCATTATAATCAATCACATATTATATATCACATCATATATCACAATATATGAAAACAAACAGTATTATAAATATTGAGGAATCCAGTTGGATCCCTCCAACCTGTTTCCCTGCATCACAGATGTTAAACAATATAAATAACATCGATTACAGTATGAAATATTCTGAAAAACAGAATCAATATTTGATTAACGATTTATATATATATATATATATATATATATATATATCGTTATCTATAATTTCAACCAACACATCAGCAATTCAACCAAACAATCAACATATAACAATCAATCATCATTTATCAATATTAGATTTACATTTATAAAAATATAAACTGTCCAGAGTTAGTGAGATTTACTCACATTGGTCGGTTATCATTGAATAACGATAATCCATTGGTTGATTCAAACCGATAATTTATTTCGCTATAAATTGTAACGAGCTCCAGATCACTCCCAGTCAGTTCCATTCAGTAGCCACTGTCCATACTATAATGCCTCGCCTCTATACCCACTATCGTCCAGTTTATTTCAAAGAAATGTCGCAGACCATAACGGAGAATGAGGTTTGTGAAGGGCGACCGATTGTATGATTACTACATGTGAGGAATGCACATCGAATTCTGATACCGATTAAAATTTCGACATGACCATTCGGCACATAGGGCAACTACACAACGGCTATATGCAATCTGGAAAGCAGTATAAAATAGATAACAATAATAATATAAATATGGTATATCTCAAAGCCAGACACATAATAATCATATCACAAAGGCGGAATAGATATGAATAAACCAAGGATGTGTACAAAAAAATAGTGGTCAACAAAGATCCCCTAATCCCAAAAGAATAAATACATGCACCATGATCTAAACAAAAGAATATGTACACAACAAGTGATAACGACATGGGTACAAAAGTACATAAAACTACGAGACTGAGTAGTAAGCTGAAAGCGGAAGATCAATCCTGCGAGTAGTCCCAGAGGAGTACCTAAAATGACTCGGCCTGACCTGAGTATTATTTATAAGGAAATAAACAATAAACGGATCAGTCTAGCTATACTTATCAAATAAACTGAGATAACAAGAGATATAACACAGGATGACATGATTCTACTAATACCTCTAATCATAACTAAATATGAAACATGGCATGTCAACGCAACTATCTCTAAATGATCTCTTAGCTAATGTAGAATGTAACATTCCAATAATCATAAATCAACAAGAAATCATATATCATCAAGTAATCATAAATCACCAAGTAATCGTAAATCACCAAGTAATCATAAATCATCAAGAAATCATAAATCATCAGGACACCATAAATCACCAAGAAATCATAAATCATCAAGACATCATAAATCACCAAGAAATCATAAATCATCAAGACATCATAAACCACCAAGACATCATAGAAAACATCACCAAGAGGCAGGCTTGTTCACCAAGATGAGATACGATCTATAGGTAGCGAACCTATATGTTTGAGCCGAAGCTCCCCACGAAGCTGGGTCGTGACCCCAGAAGAGAGAAAACACATAAATTGTGAAATCCCTAGGAAACACCATAAATCAAAGAAAGTTGGACCGAAGTTCCATAGGTGAAATCCAAGAATCATAAATCCTACTCGGGCGATCGAGGACCATAAAACACAAGTCATAAAGGGTCACATCGACCCGAGTGAATAGAAATTACTCTGAGCTAGTTAATATAAGAAAATAGCAACATGTCCCATAACCACATGCTATTCTCGAATATTTACACACTCGTAATTGGTTCCTATTCAAAACAGAGAAAATCATAGAAGGAGCATTGCCACGGTTTTCGATCGGACGAGTCCAAGAATTAACCATCGAAGCAAAAGCAAGGGTTCATAGTCCTTGATTTTACTAAGACGTTTAATTAGATTTCTCATACGAACGAGAAAGAGGTTTATAAAATATATACTAGTAGATTTGAAGAAGGTTCATAAAACGATTTCGTAAATTAGCTTCATATAATGACGTAAGATTGGAAACCATTTTAATACAAGAATTTGATATCTACTAATAACATAAAATCTCTTTATATAATCTTCAAAGTGGCAATAAACAATAGTACGATTGCCGAGGCAAATCGATCAAGGGGATTCACGTCATAATGACGTGAATTCAAATCATAAATCATAAACTCACATCACGACAACATACATGAAATCAAGGGATAACAGTTGTAATTTCGATCAACGAACGAATCGAAATCCCAAACTAGCACCCGAAGGTTTTAAACTACATCGGAATAGACTCGAAGGATATCGAGTCAAAAACTCACGTTTTAGAGGCGTGAATCATCTTAACAAGAGTATACGGGCTTTAGAATGATCACTTATTCAATTCACATCGTAAACAAATGTGAATCGGCCAATAAGGATCAAATTGGAAGAATCACATGAAAATCAAAGTCGAGGAATCGAGATGCAGAAATCTGCGAACCAGAGAAATTGACAAGTCACAAACGAAGTCGAAATGGGCCGAAACTTTGCCAGGAGTGAGCTCAAACGATACTAAACTATTAACCGAAGTTCACCGGTCAATAGCAGTTTCAGGCAGACAGACGTCTGACCTGTAGTGACAGACGTCTGTCACTGCAGGAAGCATTTTTTTATTTTTCCCGAGAGCCGGGACAGACGTCTAACCCATTTTGGTCAGACGTCTAAGCTGAAGCAATTATTTATTTTGCTCCTCAAACATTGACAGACATTTGTCCCCCTGTAGTGACAGACGTCTGAGCTGAAACAAGGACTATTTTTCTTAAGGAATGAGGTGCAAACGACTCACGGACGGGCCCGGATCAATGGTGATGGCTTACAACATTTTCGAAGTGAAAGTGAAGCATCAATAACATGACAAAGCAACTCATAACACCAAAAAAACATGTCAAACATATATATATACGTGATTGCTTATGATTTCGATTATATATTCAAAAATGAATAAATTCCAAACCAAAGCATACCGAAGCGATTCAAGCGAGTTGCGAAGACTTAGAACTTTGTCGGGGGACAATGGAGCTTCACAACAACGCCAAAACAACACGCAACATACGGATGGATCATATGAGTACTCCAAATCATAATTTTCCAACTCAATGAAACATGAATACATGGAATCACCTTAGTTACACTAGCTTAACCAATTCACTAGCATATGTAAACTCAATTAACACTAAATTACACTTGTGCAAGCCATAAACTTGCGGCATAGATGTGAGTACAATGAAGAACTCACCTTTGCTTGCTAGAAGATAGGAATCAAGCCAAAGCTTTGCTACATCAACCTATCTTCAACAAGAACTCAAGAATCTTCAACCTAAACACATATACATGAATCTCCTACGAATTAGGTCATAGGAAATTTCAGAAATTGAAGAGAAAATAGGTCGGAGAAGATGGAGAGGAGCTTACCTTAGCTTCTCCATGGATTTGCACAAGATTTCCACAAGAATTGGAGCTCCAAGATTAATCTAGGGCTTAGGGAGTTTTAATTTCCCATTCCACTCTCCATTTTTCTATTTCTCTAAGTGTTGAATGAATGAAGAGGAGAGTGCTATTGGGGGTTTATAAGGTAGGCTAGGTTAGCCAAACCAAGACCTAACCAAAGTACCAAATTTCCAAAGCTCGGAATATATCGAAGTTTATACTTTTCGAACACCTAAACGACGTTTTGAACTCAATGGAAGTAGTTTCGAGTCCAAATTCGTTCATATGCAGAAAGTGATATTTTGGTCTTATATCCAAACAAAAAAGACCAAAATTGCCCAACTCAAAAGGTATCGATGTTTATAGTCAAAAAGGTCGTAAACGATGATCCGGACTCAATGGAAATGGTCCCGAGTCCTAATTTTATCGTATGCAAAATATGACTTTTTGGATACACGTTCGATTAACTATTAACGACGATATATTTGAATAAAATATTTAAATACATTATCATTAAATGAGCGGGTTGTTACACATACGATCCCAACGGATCTTGTTTCGCTGAATTTCGATCACGTATGATAAAGTTAGGACGATTACAAGTGGGTATATCTTGTATAATTAAATAAATAATTATATTTAAAATTCTAATAGGCTTTACCCCCTTTGATTAACGTCGGCCCATCTCCTAACATACCCACCCGAATGAACGGTATTCCTCCTTCAACACCCGACTTCAGGAAAATCCCGCTCCCCCTTTTCACGATTACAGCGACTTCATCTCAAAACCCGTCCTCCGTTCTTCATTGATAATCCCAACGAGCAATACCATTTCAACCTCCTTCAAAATCTCTATCTTCCAATACCAAAATTTCACAGCTCTCCCTCAAAAGGGAAGTCGCGTCGAACAGGACTCTCGAACTACTATATGAAAGTCGCGAAGACTTTTGGCACAAAAATATCTCAAAAATTGGCAAATGATGTGGAAAAACCCCCATGATCTCCAAATCGACCTTCAGATCAAACACCAATACTTCAATCTCCAAAAATATTGAGCCCTACATTTCCTTGACTTACGTTGTAACTTCCTCGATACAACAAAATGCATTCGAACTCGACGATACTTATATAAGAACGAAGAGGAACTCGAATGGAGTCCATATATAAATATATTTCGATTTATAGGATTTTATTTGGTTTTGTTTTGAATGAATGAAGATTGGTTTTCTGCGTTTCCTTTTGTTTACTGGAGGCGCGATTTTTCCTTGACCAGTGAATGAATAGAATTAGGTTTAGAAGTAATAAGGCTTATTTATAGAATAGCTTTAAATAATTTTATATTGATTATTATATTTAATTTTAATCAATCGCTAATTGTATTTATCGTTTAAAAATCCGTATGCTCACATATGATACCCAAAAATCATGAAAATGGACATGCAGCTACAATTCGACATTACGGACCCAACGAAACTTGTTTCGTTAAATTCTGACTCCGTTTGCTCGCACAGCATATTTTTAACTGTCAAAATACTGATTGTTTTCCAGATTAAAATCGCATGGCCACATACTGACTCTAAAAATCCCGGAAATTGAAATATAACAATAATTTAATATTTCTAATCCAACAAAATTAGTTTCGTCGAAAACGGAGGTCGTTTGCAAAAATAGCTATTTTTAAAGCTCTAAATAAACCCATTTAAATATTAATATATTTAAAAATAATTTAATCTAATATTTATAAATAAATATCATCGTATATATGCACAATAGATACAGCTTCAATTGGATTTATAACTCGATATTCAAATCCCGGTTGAGTCGATATTCAATTTATTTTGAAAAATCTTTTTATAATATAAATAAATCGTTTTAATTTATAAAGGAATTCCATAGCGACTTTTCAAAATTTTGATTTGGATATAACTCAAAATCTATACAATGAAATCTAAATTTTTCTCTTCCATTAGAAATATATACTTCGCCAGCTCCGAACGTTTCTTATTTCACAGAAATTCAGCTTAAAACGGATTCTGTATATTCAATTGAAGTTTGAATCGCCAAATAACGAACTGTCGCACCATTTCGAGCTCGATTTCAATTATATTATAATTATACATTCAAACTTCATTTAAATAATATATTCTTTATTCGAATTCAATTCCAAACCGAATTATATATTTTTTGAATTGTAAAATCCACACAATACTGTGAATTCCACTATTTCGGAAATAAATATATTATTCTATTATTTATATTAATTAAATATTCAACATTATTTAATAAAATAACCATTTAATTATATATTACTAATTGAATCAATTAATTATTATACCGTAAAAATACGGGACATTACATTCTTCCCCCCTTAAAATAATTTCGTCCTCGAAATTGCTAAGGTAGAAAACAAACCCTATTGACTGGATTAAAATTATTCGTTTACTTCTTAACTTCGGTTTCAACTGAACCAATTTAATTTTAATTAAATATTTATTCATTCCTACGAACGAATATTTTCAAAAATCCTGAAAAGTTTCTAACACCTTAACTTTTCGAAAAATTTCGCCAGCACCTTCTTTGTACTGGTTAATAGCTCAAACTCCAACTCGCCTCTCTAGGCCTTCTTCAACCCAAAAGAAAATCAAACAGCCAAGCGACTTGCCAATTCGGCTCAATAAAACCACATACCCAATATAAATATAAACTGGTAACTTTTTGTCGGGCATATCAATACATCCTTTCCATGTGTTATGAATTCTACATGTACTAATCTCATCCAAATCATTCGGTTATACCCAAGCCAAATTATGTTCTTAACTCAGATTCCATTTTAAATTTCAACTCTTAACTTACCAGTCCAATTTCATTTCGGATTATCTCCAATCCATTCTAATTCGATATTTTCTATCTCAATCCATTTTCCACTTAACTGGTTTCAATTCAATTTCTATTTCTATTTGCTTTTACAAATTCTAATTTAGTTTGTTTTAATTCAAACAATCTTCCCCAGGGAATTTCATACAGTTTAGCTTTTCTAAAATCAAATATTCATTTCGGAATATAAAAAAAATTCTATTTCACAAAATAATTCGAAAACAATCTCTTTTGTAGTAATCCGTCACTTAGCAACTCGAAAATGACACTGATGATGTGGCCATCATCATTAGGGTTATTTTCCAGCTATCGAAGTGAGTTCAATACTATAACAATTTCAAAACCATATTTAAACACCTTCATTTTGAAATCACTTTCAAAATATCCTTTATAATGCTTGTAAACAATTTAAAATTCTCCAAGATTTTAAAATTCTCATATATTTAATCCAATTCCATTTACAGACACTTTTCATGTTTTCGTAATTTTAATTCCAGTTTTGATTTAAATTCAGATTTAATTCATTTTGTAACACTAATACGAAATTTGATTGGTTATTTATAACCATTTCACTTTCTGTGACAACAAGGAATTTCGCTCGAAACCCCGGATTGTTTTGAGAACACGACGAATCAGAACACAAACAGAAGAACATTTAATTGTTAATTACAATAATTCATTAGAAAACAAAAATATACAGTGTATAAATCAATATTACACATTCACTAAATATCAGGGATTACAATACATTACATAGCAGCGGAAAAATAATACAATATATAACTGAAAGAGATATACGGATACAGAGCTTTCCATATATCATTCCAGCTGTCAACCAGGGTCCTATGAATATAAATCTGCAAAACCCAAACTACTAGTTGCTCGTGCGGAAAATAAGGGCACCCAGAGTTTAGGTTAAAACAATAAACTCCGGGTTAGTCATGTGACTGGTGTGAGAACTAAAACAGCTATTTAAAGCTTTACTTTAAATCAGATATATCAAGGGACCACGCCATATAACACGGAACGGGTTTCCTCCCAAGAATACCAATGCATATAACAGAACAGCGCAATGCTTTTTGGAAAAATGAAGCTATTATAAGACCCAGGTCCCATCACACAATGCAACACAAGCCGGAGGATAGGGTTTTCCCTTATAATAGCCAAACATGCTTGGTACGTTAAAACAAATCATTTGATACTATTATAAGTGTATAGTGTCAAAAAAAAATCAATCATAAATACCAATCATAGACGGCATGGGTACCATATATCATGTCGCCATACTAGGCTCTACAAATAAAACCGCAAAGTCACGTATTTGGAAATTGGATTTCCATATATGAACCGAGGCCAGGGATCGTCCTCTACCGATTTGAGACTGTCTAGCCCAAGCCTCAGGAACAGTTGTAACTGCCCCATGGATCGTCAGGGCCGGTCCACCGATGTGGATTATTATGCCTGAACACTACGTTTCCCCGCCCTTTGGGGCGTAAACAAGCCAAATGACTCCATCGGCTCCACACAGTCATTGACATATCCGAGGTGCCTCGCAATAGCAACAACCACACAGGTGAAAATAATATAAATGTCAGGGCTGGTAGGTCACTGACACCACCCTAGCTAGAAAGAAATGCATGCCCTCCCTGATGTCCTCTCCCGTTTCTGGTTCACAACCGGGGTGTGACGCTTGCGAATTCACATTACACAAAGCTATGCCACATAGGCGGTGCTTTGAGCATCAACCACAAGACTTTTCTTTTCAACAGAAGCCTTGATCAATTGCCACTTAGGCATGCCACACAGGCAATTCACTCCATGCGACTGATGTCCATCGATATACAACCTCTGATCTCGTACGTCTCAGAGAAGGGTGAAGTAAGGAAATGAATTCCCCTTCACCAGGCAAATGTATATTTAATAGAGATCAATTAACACAGAGAAAAATCCAATGTCAGACACACAGTCCATACAAGTTCGTTCTGGGACTGAACGAAACCGGAGGCACCTTATACCTCGCATATCCATCGATCTCCAAGTACGTCTGGACGATCACCAACTGATTCCCTCCTCTTGGGTGTACATCCCAATCAAGATCATCAGTAATCACCCAAATGATGTGAAGACCTCCGGTCTTCGACCACCGTCTTAATCCTCGACACCACGTCGAATCAGTTATTCAAAATGGGATAAACCCGGTCTTTCTGAATTACTCGCGTATATAATAAACAAGTGTTACAAAAACACAACATATGCCTCATTCCTATTCAGAATATTCTTTTATTCAAATATTCTTATACTTTGGGAAAGGTTCCCATTAATTTTATCAAAGATAAATTCTTTAAATTTATTCTTTAATCTTCTTTTGAATATCAATTCAAACTAGTCGGGATTAGCGAACCACACTGAAGTAATCATTTATTTTATTTCCCAATCCCAACCTATTTATCCCATGAAGTAAAACAGGTCATACATCATATCTAACACCACAGTGTTATCGGTAAATTCAATTACCATTTCACGTTCAAATCTAATTAAAGATTTAACTATCGCCTGGAGCAGAACTGGTGATACTCCATTCTCAATCATTTCAATCTAATTAAAGATTCATTAAAACTCCACTTGGTTTTAATCTTCCCAAAAATCAATATTAATGATTGTTTAACTTGGGAAATCAAATCCTGTCTTTAACTGGGTTAAAGAACCAATGTCAATTAAAACACGGTTCACTATAAATCCAAAATTACATTCCATTAATCATCGGGTTAAAGAACAAGTGTTATTTAAAACACCATTCACGATAGACCCAAAAATCAATTCAAATTCAATTCCAATTAAATACCATTTAATTGATACACTTCATTAAATCTAAATAAAAGTATTTAATCTTTTCTCAACTGGGTTTAAGAACAGTGTTATTGAAGACACCGTTCACGACAAACCCAAATCCCATTTGATATTAAATACAAGGCTCTGAATAGAAAATATATCGGCTTATATTCAATATTAAATTCTACAACCAACAAATATCGTATTGGAAATAGCGATACAAATATATCTTTCAAATTTCCATAACAATATCTGTATAATCACGAAATCCAACATCGAAATATTCCAAAGATAATTTCGATTCAAATCCATTCCAATTCAATTATTGGAAATTCTGGTTATCCTCAAAACCATTTCAAATCCACTTTGTTTATTTTTAAAAAAAAATGGATTTTAATTCTAGTTCAAAACTGGTTCATTTTGATAAAAAAAACTATTTTTATCTTTTCAAATATGGATTTTTTCATGCCAATTCTTCACAAATCATTTCTTATGATTTTACACAAATTATTACTATTTTTAATAATTTTATCAAGGCCTGTACAGTCGATTTCCATCAACGGCCATCGAACTGCACTTACACCGACCTTTTCCAAATTTGATTTGGACATAATTCCAAATGCAACCGTTAGATTTCAAATCTCTAATATTCTTTAGAAATCTCTTTTCGATACGAACCCAACGGTTCTGGTTTGAGGAGAATCTGACGGTCGGATCTCCCGCAACGTTAATTCGAGGTCAATGGTCGAAATTCGCGAACTACCACAGCGCGACGCGTTCTATTCAGGCCATTGCATATATAATATAAATATAATATATATATTTCGTCGATTTCCTTTTAAAACGTATTTTATAAATCGTTTTAAATTCATTTTCAAAACGATTTCAACTTCATATTCAATTTCTAATCAAAATTGAATATTCCATATCATCGATATATAAATGATAATATTTTCAAAACGTTATATTTTGAAATCACTTCCTTTTCTATAATCACTATAAAACGAATATAATTGATATAAACATCGTTCGCGCCAAATGGCGCATATCTAACCAACACGGCTTTATATATTTCAATAACTTCGTTATTCTATTCAACAAATGAATGTTTTCTTCAACACATGAATATATTTTTATTCAATACATGAATTTTCATTCTATTCAACACATGAATTTTTATTCTATTCAATACATGAATTTTCTTTTTATAATATTCTTTATTTTCCAAATTGGAATGAGGCTCAATCAATTACCATATAATGTTAATTATATGGTTTCCATAAAACACATGTATATAATAGCAACGATAAATAATCAACCATCATCCAGAGTGCATTCTACACTGTATAAGCATCAAATATAAATATTCAACACTTATAACAGCCTGTCAATCAATCGATCGATATACAGTTAATTATTGGGATTAGTGCATGTCGAATTTCATCCCAACACCCATGTGGGGTTTCAAACATTCAAACACAGATTTTATTTGTGCAGTTGGGCGATATGTAAAATTTATCGTCCCAATCAATATCAGTCTAATCGGTGTACATAAACAAACCGTTCGATTTGTAAACGAATATTTATTTTATTTCAACACATGAATATATATTTCATTTCAACACATGAAATTATTTTATTTCAACACATGAAATTATTTTATTTCAGCACATGAAATTATTTTATTTCAACACATGAAATTAAACTTTTCACATCACAATCAACAGTTAAATTTCACAACACAAACAACCACACAAGTCGTCCATGGTCTGTGGACAACGAGTGTCGGGTGCTACTAAGCACCGTCTGCATCCTAGTATATATTTTAACTAGAAAAATAATTTAAAGTGAGGAGTTCTCACCTTGGGGTACCACTCCACCATTCTTTATTTCTGAATGGTTCGGATTTTGCTTTGATTACCGTCAGTTTCATCGCAATCTATTTCACTCTGTTCATAATAAAAATCACATTTTTATTATTCATTCTTATCTATAAAAATCATATTTTTACATTGCTACTTCTATAAAGATCACATTTTTATCTTCACTTCATATATATAAAAATCGAATTTTTAACTTCACTTCATATATATAAAAATCGAATTTTTATCTTCACTTCATATATATATAAATCGAATTTTTACCTTCAATTCATATATATAAAAATCGAATTTTTATCTTCACTTCATATATATATAAATCGAATTTTTATTTTGCCACATATACATAAAAGATTATATTTTTATAATGCTACACATATAATTAAAAACATATTTTTTATTATGTTATTCATATGAAAAATCATATTTTGATCTCGCCTTTCTACATATAAAAGTCTCTCTTTTCTACATATAAAGAAAATCATAACTTTATAACTATAAAAATCCAATCTTTTCTTTATAAAAATCATATTTTTACCCCGTTAAAAGTCATATCCTTACCGTGTTAAAAATCATAACTTTACACAAATAAAGCTTACAACTTTATATTGTTAACCATATAAAAATCAAATTTTTATAATGTGAACTTCATAGTAAAAATCCTATCTTTCTTTAAATTAAAAATCCAACCTTTCTTGTTTATTTAGAAAAATCCTACCTTTCTACTTAGAAAAGTCCTACCTTTTAATTTAGAAAAATCCTACCTTTCTACTTAGAAAAGTCCTACCTTTTTATTCTTAAAAATCTCATAGTTTACTGATTTACAAATAATGTTTTACGTAGTAAAACCGGTTTTAAATAATGTTTATGTTAAATAAAATAATCAGTTTACATAAAAAAATTAAATAAAATGAAAACAAAACCTTTCTCTGTCGTTTGCCTGGACGGAAGAAAACCGGAGTTCGCCACTAGAAAGCTCCGTGCCACCCCTCATGTTGACGCTCGGACATCCTTCCCGAAGGTCAAGCGAACGCGCCTAGCTCCGCTCCGATGGTCGGAGGACCATCCAGCGCTGCCACTTCGAAGACTGAGCCGCCCCGTCCAACGCCAGGCACGGCTCTCAACACCCCACCCTAGAACTGAGCGCGGACGACAATGGAGATGCCGGTATCGAATGGTGCAATGGCGGTGCCTGGCTCACGATAGGGAGAAGGAGGTGAGAGGCGGGGAGAGGGTGAGGCGATGGTGAGGGCAGAGGGAGGAGCGCTGGCGAGATCGGTGGGATCAGGTAGGTTTTAGGTTTTTTTTAATTTCGATTGATGAAAAGTAAACGGTGGGGGGGGGGGGGCTCGGTCTGAAGAAGATAAAGGGGAGGGGGTTACTTTTGTAAAGGGTTTTATATTTAATTATATAATTTTTCTCCTTTAATTCTCATTAAAGTTGACTTTAATTTGAATTCAAATTCAAACCCGACGATTGTCGTCCTTAGCTAATTATCCCCATTCTGAACATAATGGAATATGTTTCGCAAGCCAATTTGATTGTTACGATCAGTTTTCATTCAAATTACAATATAAATCAATGTATATTGAATTTGAACGCACATTTCAAATTACCGGGGCCATATACGGACTCTAAAAAATCCAGAAAAATTATTTCTAGCTTCGTATTGACGATACGGTCCTAACAAAACTAATTACGTTGAATTCTGAGACAATTTGAAAAATGGCCATTTTCCAGTCGATTAAAATCTTCTGAAACCGGTCAAACACGTTTTCCTTTGCCACGCTCACACATTGACTCAGAAAATTATGAATTTTGAAACCTAGCAATAATTCGACATCATGGATCCAACAAAAGTGTTTTCGTCGAAAACCGAGGTCGTTTGCAAAATTTTCCATTTTAAGAGCCAGAATTCCATAGCGACTATTCTGAATTTTCAATTGGACATAACTTTTTATCCCCGCTATGAAATTTCAATTTTTCGGATTCGTTGGAAAGATATTCTCAAATAGATTCAAATATTTTTGGTTTTGCCAAAATCCGATTTATTTTGAATCATGTACGTTCATCTGAACATTGAAATCGAATTATCGAACTACCGCGCCATTTTCAATTCCTTTAATAATTATAAATAATTATTTATATTCTAAAGACGATTCAAATAAATATATACCTTTGAATTCTATTCAAAATAAATTTCTCGTCATTATTATTTAAAATAATTTATTTTAAATATTCAAAATTCACAAAAATTGCCAAAATAAAAAATTTTAATTGGCTCAGAATTTCCGGGTTATTACAATCTCCTCCACTTAAAATTTTTCGTCCTTGAAAAGGAACGAAGCCGAATATTGTTTAACTAATCAACTCAACTTTCATAATTTTCCTTACGGCTTAAGTTCTTCAACTTTTCAGTTTCTAAGAACTTTTCAAAATTTGGCTAACACCCTAAATTTTCGAAAAATTTCGCCATAACCTCCCCTGCACCGGAAGCTTCGAGATATTTCAAATAGCCTCCCATAGCCCTCATCAATCCAAAAAGAAAAAGAAACAGCCAAGCGGCTAACCAATCGGCTCATAAAATCATCCAAACCCAATAAATTTGTAAACAAGTACCTATTTGTCGGGCAAACAAATTTATTCTTCTGCTCTAGCCTCCTTGTTATGACCTGTTCAATGTAAGTACATGTATATGCATGCAATTTCAAACAATTTTCAATTTAGTCCAACATTTGATATAATTTGGCCAAATGGTTCAAATTCTAATTAATCACAATAATAATCAAACAACACAATCGGCAATCAATTAGTTGATTAACATTTCAAATTCATAATTTTGATATATAGTCAAAAATCACATTTTTGGTGCCAAATGTAATAACCCAGAAATGCGAGCCAATTTAAAAATTTTATTTTGGCAATTTTAGTGGATTTTGATTATTTAAAATGAATTATTTTAAATAATAACGACGATAAATTTATTTTGAATAGAATTCGAACGTATATAATTATTCGAATCGTCGTTAGAATATAAATATTTATTTATATATATAAAAGGAATTGAAAATGGCGCGGTAGTTCGATAATTCGATTTCAAATTTCAAATGAATGTACCGAGTGCAAAGTAAATCGGATTTTAGTGAAACCAAAAATATTTGAATCTAATTGAGAATATCTTTCCAACGAATCCGAAGAATCGAAATTTCATAGCGGGAATCAAAAGATATGTCCAGTTGAAAATTCCGAATAGTCGCTATGGAATTCTGGCCCTTAAAAATAGCCATTTTGCAAACGACCTCGGTTTTCGACGAAACCACTTTTGTTGGATCCGTGATGTCAAGTTATTTCTAGGTTTCAAATTTCATAATTTTTCGAATCAATATGTGAGTGTGGCAAAGGAAAACGCGTTTGACCAATTTTAGTTGATTTTAATCGACTGGAAAATGGCCATTTTTCAAACGGTCTCGGAATTTGACGAAACTAGTTTTGTTAGGACCATATTGTCAATACGAGGCTAGAAAATATTTTTCGGGAATTTTTTGAGTTAGTATGTAACCCCGGTAAATTGAAATGTGCATTCAAATTCAATATATAGAGTTATATGTTGATTTTGACGAAAACTGATTGAAACGATCGAACCAGCTTAAGATACATACCCCATTGTGTTCAGAATGGGGGTAATTAGCTATGGACGATAAGCGGTAGGTGTGATTCTGAGTTCAAAATAAAAGTCAACTTTTTGAAATGAAAAATAAATAAAATAATAATAGAATCCTCTCTCTTTACTTACCCTCTTTCTCCTTTTATCAGCCCCCCCGATTTCATTTCAGAAGAAAAAAAGGGAAGAATCGCGCCTCCCCAATCGCACGCCGCGCCCCCCAGCATGTTTGTCGCCGCCGCCCCCCTTCTTCTTCTTCCTCCTCCTACCGCGAACCCCCCCCCCTCACTCCATGAAGACGCAGCCCCCCAAATCGACCACACCACCCCCACCAGCCTCCCACCACCCCCGACAACCACCTGCACTCCTCCTCTTCCTCCCCGGTGAACCAAAGTGAGCTTCTCCTTATTTATTTATTTATTTTAAAATCAGTTTTTGTCATCTTTATTTATTTAAATAAACTATTTAATTCGCTTCTTAGTTTATATGAAAAGCTTAATTTTTTTTTTAGAGCAAACGGATATGTAGCGCGTAGCTACACAGCCGGTTAATTAATAGATAACAGTATATATCCAACTGACATACCCAGTTGGTGGTCCAAAATACAATCATCACAGAGTTTAAGATACATCATATAACACACATAGAGAGTAATGTGGGTACAACTACAAAAGCGATCAGAGCAAACTGTAAACCATCATAATTATACAAGTGCTATGCTAAGAGGTAAAGCGGCATCATCAGTCATCACACGAGCTCCATACTAGTCTCTGTATCATTGCTGTCAACCGAAGTAGCTGGAGAAGAGGCCACCGGCAGAGCAAACCGGAATGTATCAGCATGATTGACTCCAGAACCTGATGAGGATGAATAAATATGAATGATACGGTGACAGATAGATATGATCGAATTAACCTTGTTGTTAAAAATTCGTGCGTTTCTTTCTTTCCAAATACACCAACTATAAGCTGCCAGTAAGATATCAAGAGAAGGACTAGAATCAGATTCCCAATGGGCAAAAAAAGAAGATATGATGGGGATGCAACCAATTAAATGGGAACTAACTGCAGCCCAGATTGGGAAGGAAAATTCGCAGGAGAAGAAGAGATGATGAATGGATTCTGAATGAGAATTACAGAAAGGGCAATTGGGATCCGGAGCGACGTTGCATTTGAAGAGTTTTTCTCTTGTATTGACCTTTTCATGAATCAAACACCATTGGAAGAAGAGAATTCTCGGAGCCAGCTTGCATTTCCATAGTCTTGAGAATTTAAACCGTCTACCCGAAAAATTCAGGTAATTGTAACATGAGGAAACAGAAAAACCTCTAGAAGGAGAGAGAACCCAAACAAAATGATCATCCAAGTTATTTAACTGAGTGTTGCTAATGAGAGCAAAGATATTAAGCAGCTGCAAAAGAATACTCCTATCAAAAAGTGAACCTGGAACTAAGCTTACATAATCATCATTAAAAGCATCAGCAACAGAAAGCGAAGGATTAGATTGAAGAGAAAAGAGTGAAGAAAAGGAAAGAGAGAGAGGTAACTGACCAAGCCAAATATCGTGCCAAAATAAACAGGATGAACCACACCCCAAAGAGACATGAAACAAGAATTTAATACGAGGAAGACAGGATAGAATCCCATGCAAGAAGGGAGAGATTATAGAGGAAGGACGATGATGCAAAACAAGATGGGGGTTAGAAGAAAAGTAGCGAGCTAAAATCCAATCTTTCCAAATGAAATTCCCAGTGTTTAGGAGTCTCCAAACCCATTTGGCCAACAAAGCAGTATTGAAATGGTGAAGGTCAAGTACACCAAGCCCCCCTTGATCAGAGTGAAGGCATACCGTCCTCCAGTTAATTAATTTCTTGATTTTATGACCATTCCAAAGAAATGAACTTCGAATTGAATCAATCTTGCAAATTACCCACTTGGGGAGTTTGTGAAAAGACATCCAATGAGTAGGGATAGCGGAAAGCACAGATTTGACTAGAGTTAAACGACCCATAGATGATAATGAATTTGCCTTCCAAGATGCTAATATAGATTCAATCTTATTGATAAGGGGAAACCAATCATTTTTATGAAGCTTAGAGGGTCTGAGAGGTAAGCCGAGGTAGGTCAATGGGAATTTTGCTACTTTGCAGTTGAGAGTAGAAGAAATTGAGTCACCAAGATGATCAGATTTACCAAGCATGTAGATAACACTTTTATTAAAATTAATGGAAAGACCAGATATCGACTCGAATACATATAACAGGATTTTGAGACACTGGATATGGAAAGGATTAGGTGAAGAGAAAATAATTGTGTCATCTGCAAATTGTAAATTGTTGATGCATAGGGGAGAATTTGGGAGAGAGATACCATCCAAGTAACCATGAGAAGAAGCTTGTTTAACCATTTGGTTAAACACATCAGCGACAAGCACAAAAATCAAAGGGGAAAGAGGGTCGCCTTGTCTAAGCCCACATTTAGATTTGAAAAGGTTTCCAGAAGCACCATTTACTGAAACTTTTGAGCAGCTAGAGTTAAGTATATTATCAATCCATGAACACCATTTATCTGAAAAGCCCCTGTGTTTGAAAACATCCATGACAAAGGGCCAACTTACTGAGTCAAATGCTTTGGAAAAATCTAGCTTTAGTAAGACACCAGGGGTAGATGAATGATGACAGAAGGAGATTATTTCTTGAGTTGCGTCGATACAGTCATGAATGTTCCTCCCCAAAATGAAAGCAGACTGTTCTGGTCCAACGAGAGTGGCAATAACAGACTGAAGACGATTTGCTAACACCTTTGTAATGATTTTAAAAGTAGTGTTTAGCAGGCTGATAGGGCGGAAAGAAGATAATGTGTTGGCCCCCGAATGCTTAGGGATGAGGATAATGTTGGCATAGTTTAGTCTGGCAATTGAGGTAGGATCGTTGTAGAATTCGTTGCACATTTCAATTATATCATATTTGACCAAGGCCCAAAAATGCTTAAAGAAAACTAGGCCGAACCCATCAGGTCCAGGGGCCTTATCATCCGACATATCCTTCAATGCAGCCCAGATTTCTGATTCAGAGAAAGGATGATCAATATGAATAGGCGCAGGGTTCGGATAAAGAAGATGCCATTCAACTAAAGCTTAGATTTTTAGAAATATAAAGTATAGATTTTTAGAAACAAAAAGTTTATATCTTTAGTCAATTAAAGATTAGATTTTTAAAGTGCTAAAGGTCGGATTTTTTCTAAGTTAAAGGTGGGATTTTTATGATAAGAAAAATATAATCTTTTCTCTATTTATAGCTATGTAAAAATATAATCTTTAGGCGTTATAAAAACATGATTTTTCTAAAGTAGAGATTATAAAAATTCGATTTTTATATATTGAATAGCAAAGTAAAATTTTGATTTTTATATATTGAATAGCAAAGTAAAAATTCGATTTTTATATATTGAACAGCAAAACAAAAATTCGATTTCTATATATTGAATAGCAAAGTAAAAATTTGATTTTTATAGATTGAATAGCAAAGCAAAAATTCGATTTTTATAGATTGAATAGCAAAGTAAAAATTCGATTTTTATATATTGAATAGCAAAGTAAAAATTCGATTTTTATATATTGAACAGCAAAGCAAATATTCGATTTTTATATATTGAATAGCAAAGTAAAAATTCTATTTTTATATATTGAATAGCAAAGTAAAAATTCGATTTTTATAGATTGAATAGCAAAGTAAAAATTCGATTTTTATATATTGAATAGCGAAGTAAAAATTCGATTTTTATATATGTAGTGAATACGGATGACGAAAGTGATGAAAGAAGAAACGACGGAGATTTTCTACATATGAAGAGTCGAGGCGTTTGGATTAGCTAGTCGGTGAGAACTTCTCACTTTTAAATTTATTTCTAGTTAAAATATATATACTAGGATGCAGACGGTGTTTAGTAGCACCCGACACCCGTCGTGCATAGACCATGGACGGCTTGTATGCTTGTTTGTTTGATTTTGATGTGTAGTTGATTGTGTGATGTGATGTGAAATGAAATAAAATATAGTTGAAATAAAATATTTTATAGTGGAAAATATTTTATAGTTAAAAATAGAATTTTAACATGTATATGAAATGAAATAAAAATAAACAAATCGGACGATTTGTTTATATACACACATTTGACTGATATTGATTGGGACGATAAATTATACACATCGCCCAACTACACAAATAAAATCTATGTTTGATTGTTTGAAACCCCACACGGGTATTGGAATGATATTTGACGTACACTAATCCCGATTGTTTAGTTGTATGACGATCGATTGATTGACAGACTGTTATAAGCATTGAATATTTATATTTGATGCTTATACAGTGTAGAATGCACTTTGGATGATGGTTGATTATTCATCGTTGTTATTGTATACATGTGTTGTTGAAAATTCATATAATTAACATTATATGGTAATTGATTGGGCCTCATTCCAGTTTTGAAAAAGAAATATTTGAATAGAAATATTTGAAAAAGAAATATTTGAAATAGAATATTTGAAAATAGAAATATATGAAGCGTGTTGATTAGATTGACGCCATTTTGACGTGAACGATATTTATATCGATTTTATTCATTTTATAATGAATATCGAAAGTGATTTCAAAATCTGATATTTTGAAAAGAATTGAAATTCGAATTAAACTGAATAGAAATGAATTCGAATTAAACTGAATAGAAATGAATTTGAATTGAAATTGAATGGAAAGCAATTCGAATTGAAATTGAATTGAATTGAAAACGAACTGAAATTGAATTCAAAATCGATTTGAATTGAAATCAATTTGAAATGAATTTAAAACGAATTTGTAAGGAAAAATTCAATTTCGATTTGAATTTGAAAAAGAAGTTGAAATCGTTTTGAAAACGAATTTAAAACGATTTATATAATACGTTTTAAAAAGGAAATCGACGAAGTATATATTATATATACTATATATATAATATAATGGCCTGAATAGAACGCGCCGCGCTGCGGTAGTTCGCGAATTTCGACCATTGACTTCGAACGGACATTACGGGAGATCCGACCGTCGGATTCTCCTAAAACCGAAACCGTTGGGTTCGTATCGAAAAGAGCTTTGTAACGAATATTAGAAATTTGAAATCTAACGGTTGGATTTAGAATTATGTCCAAATCAAATTTGGAAAAGGTCGCTGTAAGTGCAGTTCGATGGCCATTGATGGAAATCGACTGTACGGGCCTTGATAAAATTATTAAAAATAGTAATAATTTGTGTAAAATCATAAGAAATGATTTGGGAAGAATTGGGATGAAAAAATCCATATTTGAAAAGATAAAAATAGATTTTTATCGAAATGAACTAGTTTTGAACTAGAATTATAATTCTATTTATTTTTAAATAAATAAATTGAATTTGAAAAGGGTTTTAAAAGTAACCAGAATTTCCAGTAATGTAATTGGAATGGATTTGAATCGAAATTGTCTTTGGAATATTTCGATGTTGGATTTCGTGATTATACAGATAGCGTTATGAAAATTTGAAAGATATATATATATCGTTATTTCCAATACGATATTTGTTGGTCGTAGAATTTGATATTGAATATAAGACGATATATTGGTTTATCGTGAATGGTGTCTTCATTAACACTGTTCTTGAACCCAGTTGAGAAAAAGATTAAATCTTTTTATTTAGATTTAATGAAGTGTACCAATTAAATAATATTTAATTGGAATTGAGTTGGTATTGATTTTTGGGTTTATCGTGAACAGTGTTTTAAATAACACTTATTCTTTAACCCGATAATTAATAGAATGTGATTTTGGGTTGTCGTGAATGGTATCTTCAATAATACTATTCTTAGACCCAAAGGAGTTAAGAAAATCAGAAACTAACTAGAGATTAGTTAAGTTGAATGATTTCTGGGGTATTGATCTGATGTTGGTTTCGGCCTTCGGGGTTAATGCTTAGGGAATTGCTCACTTGCTAATTTACGTTTAGGGACTGATTGAAATGAAATGTGATTTTAGGTTTATCGTGGACCGTGTTTTAAATGACACTGATTCTTTAACCCAGAAAAGATTAAAACTAAGTGGAGTTTTAATGAATCTTTAATTAGATTGAAAAGATCGAGAATGGAGTATCACCAGTTTGCTCCAGGCGATAGTTAAATCTTTAATTAGATTTGAACGTGAAATGGTAATTGAATTTACCGATAACACCGTGGTGTTAGATATGAAGTATGACCAGTTCTACTTCATGGGATGAATAGGTTGGGATTGGGGAAAATAAAATAAATGATAACTTCGGTATGGTTCGCTAATCCCGACTAGTTTGAAGTGATATTCAAAGGATGATTAAAGAATAAATTTTAAGGAATTTACCTTTGCTAAAATTAATGGGAACATTTCCCTAAGAATGTGAAATTTAGAAACTAAATGTCGGTTAGCGAAGCAGAATGGTTTTCTGGATATTGATCTGATGTTGGTTACGGCCTTCGGGGTTAATATTTGGGGAATTATTCTCTTGATTAATTTACGGTTAGTGACTGATGAATTGGAATGAGGCGTATGTTGTGTTTGTGTAACACTTGTTTATTATATACGCGAGTTATTCGGAAAGATCGGGTTAATCCCATTCTGAATAACGGATACGACGATAAGTCGAAGATGAAGACGGTGGTTGAAGACCGGAGGTCTTCACGTCGTTTGGATAATTACTGATGATCTTGATTGGGTCGTAACCCAAGAGGAGGGAATCAGTTGGTGGTCGTCCAGACGTACTTGGAGATCAATGGATATGCGGGGTACTAGGTGCCTCCGGTTTCGTTCAGACCCAGAACGGAATTGTAAATAGACTGTGTGTCTGACATCGGATTTCATTCTGTGTGACTGATATCGATTGCATAGAATGGTTTGCCTGTGTGGCATGCTAAGATGCAAATGATCAAGGCTTTTGTTGAAAAGAAAAGTTTTGTGGTTGATGATCAAAGCACGGCCTGTGTGGCATAGCTTTGTGTAACGTGAATTCGCGAGCCTCACACCCCGGTTGTGAACCAGAAACGGGAGAGGACATCAGGGAGGGCATGCGTTTCCTTCTAGTTAGAAGTGGCGTCAGTGGTTTTACACGCCCAGACGAGTTTGACTTATGTGGTTGTTACTGTTGCGAGGCGCCTCGGTTTGATCGGACGATCCGGGTCCGATGGAGTCATTTGTTGGCTCATTGACGCCCCAAAGGGCGGGGAAATGTAGTGTTCAGGCATAATAATCCACATCGTGGACCGGCGCTGACGATCCAAGGGGAAGTTGCGGCTGTTCCTGAGACACGGGATAGAGCGTCTCAAATCGGTAGAGGACTATCTTTTGCCTCGGTTCACAGATGGAAATCCAATTTCCAAATACGTGACATTTGCGGTTTTGATTGTAGAGCCTAGTATGGCGACATGATATATGGTACCCATGCCGTCTATGATTGATATTTATGATTTGAAGTTGTTTTGTACACTATACACTTATAGTAATAAGCCATGATTTGTTTTAAACATACTAAGCATGTTTGGCTATTATAAGGGAAAACCCTATCCCCCGGCTTGCGTTGCATTGTGTGATAGGACCTAGGTCTTATAATAGCTTCATTTTCCTTTATTTAGCATTGCGCTATTGTTTTATGCACTGGTGTTCTTGGGAGGAAACCCGTTCCGTGTTATACGGCATGGTCCCTTGATTTACTTAACTTTAAAATAAAGATTAATAACTGTTTTAGTTCTCACACTAGTCCCATAACTGACCTGGAGTTTATTGTTTTAACCTAAACTTTGGGTGCCCTTATTTTGACACGGGCAGCTAGTAGTTTTGGTTTTGCAGATTTATATTCACAGGATCCTGGTTTACGGCTGGAACGATATCCAGAAAGCTTTGTATCCGTATATCTCATTCTAGTTGTGTTTTGTATTATTTTTCCGCTGCTATGTAATGTATTGTAATCTCAGATATTTATCGAATGTATGTTATTCATTTATACTCTGTATATTCTTGTAATCTGATGGTATTGTTGTAATATACAATGAAACGTTCTTCCGTCTGCGTGCTTTTGTGTGTTGTCCTCATAGTATCCGCTCTTTTCTTACCGGGGAAGTTACGGGTCTTTACACCAAATCACAACAATAGGCCCTATCTAATTTTGGTTCTCACACCAGTCAATTGGAAATATATAAATATCACACCTTCGAAACTCGAACACAAACTGCTGATGCTACGTAGTCATCAACAGAATCATCTCCGGGCGACTAGAGTGTAATTCTATATATATCCAGTATATTAAAACTTCAAATACACGTGGATCAGACGTATACGCGAAATCTTTATATACTTGATTGTCCAAATCAATTTAAAATAAATATTCAAATACGAATAATTGAATTAAATTTTCAAAACAAAACTTGTTTTCATTTTTAAAAATATACTCTTCACACTCGTTCTAGGATACTACTAATCCTACCTCTAACGAGTCATTCTCATTGGATATTACTAATCCAATCTTTGATGAATTCTTTCGTTTGGTTCTAACGTGTCTTGTTCTCGAGCTCTATAAACCAGAGCTTTGATAACAAATGTGACAACAAGGGATTTCGCTCGATCCGAATCGATTGCTAAACCGACCAAGACCGTTCCAAACCCCTGATTGTTTTGAGAATACAACGAATCAGAACACAAACAGAAGAACATTTCATTGTTAATTACAACAATTCAACAGAAA
This sequence comes from Allium sativum, assembly GCA_030737875.1. Taxonomy (NCBI): domain Eukaryota; kingdom Viridiplantae; phylum Streptophyta; class Magnoliopsida; order Asparagales; family Amaryllidaceae; genus Allium; species Allium sativum. The sequence continues at coordinate 130,850,587 of CM060919.1, read as the reverse complement.
ACAAGAATATACAGAGTATAAATCTATATTACACATTCACTAAATGTCAGAGATTACAATACATTACATAGCAGCGGAAAAATAATACAATACACAACTGAAAGAGATATACGGATACAGAGCTTTCCAGATATCATTCCAGCTGTAAACCAGGGTCCTGTGAATATAAATCTTCAAAACCAAAACTATTAGCTGCCCGTGCGGAAAATAAGGGCACCCAGAGTTTAGGTTAAAACAATAAACTCCAGGTCAGTCATGTGACTGGTGTGAGAACTAAAACAGTTATTTAAAGCTTTACTTTAAATTAGATATATCAAGGGACCACGCCGTATAACACGGAACGGGTTTCCTCCTAAGAATACCAGTGAATATAACAAAACAGCGCAATGTTTTTTGGAAAAACTGAAGCTATTATAAGACCCAGGTCCCATCACACAATGCAACACAAGCCGGAGGATAGGGTTTTCCCTTATAATAGCCAAACATGCTTGGTACGTTAAAACAAGTGTCAAAACAATTTCAATCATAAATATCAATCACAGACGACATGGTTACCATATAACATGTCGCCATACTAGGCTCTACAAATAAAACCGCAAAGTCACGTATTTGGAAATTGGATTTCCATCTATGAACCGAGAACATGGATCGTCCTCTACCGATTCGAGACTGTCTAGCCCGAGCTTCAGGAACAGCCGCAACTGCCCCATGGATCGTCAGTGTCGGTCCACCGATGTGGATTATTATGCCTGAACACTACGTTTCCCCGCCCTTTGGGGCGTAAATGAGCCAAATGACTCCATCGGCTCCACACAGTCACTAATATATCCGAGGCACCTCGCAACAGCAACAACCACACAGGTGAAAATAATATAAATGTCAGGGCTGGTAGGTCCCTGGCACCAACCTAGCTAGAAGGAAACGCATGCCCTCCCTGATGTCCTCTCCCGTTTTTGGTTCACACCGGGGTGTGAAGCTCACGAATTCATGTTACACAAAGCTATGCCACATAGGCGGTGCTTTGATCATCAACCACAAGACTTTGCTTTTCAACAGAACCCTTGATCAATTGCCACTTAGGCATGCCACACAGGCAATTCACTCCATGCGACTGATGTCCATCGATATACAACCTCTGGTCCCATACGTCTCAGAGAAGGGTGAAGTAAGGGAATAAATTCCCCTTCACCAGGAAGACGTATATTTAATAGAGATCAATCAACACAGAGCAAAATCCAATGTCAGACACACAGTCCATACAAGTTCGTTTTGGGTATGAATGAAACCGGAGGCACCTTGTACCTCGCATATCCATCGATCTCCAAGTACGTCTGGACGATCACCAACTGATTCTCTCCTCTTGGGTGTACAGCCCAATCAAGATCATCAGTAATCACCCAAACGATGTATAGACCTCCGGTCTTCGACCACCGTCTTCATCCTCGACACCACGTCAAATCAGTTATTCAGAATGGGATAAACCCGGTCTTTCGGAATAACTCGCGTATATAATAAACAAGTGTTACAAAAACACAAAATACGCCTCATTCCTATTCAGAATATTCTTTTATTCAAATATTCTTATACTTTAGGAAAGGTTCCCATTAATTTTATCGAAGATAAATTCTTTAAATTTATTCTTTAATCTTCTTTTGAATATCAATTCAAACTAGTCGGGATTAGCGAACCACACCGAAGTAATCATTTATTTTATTTCCCAATCCCAGCCTATTCATCCCATGAAGTAAAACTGGTCATACTTCATATCTAACACCACGGTGTTATCGGTAAATTCAATTACCATTTCACGTTCAAATCTAATTAAAGATTTAACTATCGCCTGGAGCAGAACTGGTGATACTCCATTCTCAATCATTTCAATTTAATTAAAGATTCATTAAAACTCCACTTGGTTTTAATCTTCCCAAAAATCAATATTAATGATTGTTTAACTTGGGAAATCAAATCCTTTCTTTAACTAGTTTAAAGAACCAATGTCATTTAAAACACGGTTCACTATAAAACCAAAATCACATTTTATTAATTATCGGGTTAAAGAACAAGTGTTATTTAAAACACCGTTCACGATAAACCCAAAAATCAATTCAAATTCAATTCCAATTAAATACCATTTAATTGGTACACTTCATTAAATATTAATATAAAGATTTAATCTTTTTCTCAACTAGATTTAAGAACAGTGTTAATGAAGACACCGTTCTTGACAAACCCAAAATCCCATTTGATATTAAATACAAGGCTCTAAATAGAAAATATATCGGCTTATATTCAATATCAAATTCTACGACCAACAAATATCGTATTGGAAATAACGATATAAAAATATCTTTCAAATTTCCATAACAATATCTGTATAATCACGAAATCCAACATCGAAATATTCCAAAGATAATTTCGATTCAAATCCATTCCAATTCAATTATTGGAAATTCAGGTTATTCTCAAAGCCATTTCAAATCCACTTCATTTATTTTTAAAAATAAATGGATTTTAATTCTAGTTCAAAACTAGTTCATTTTGATAAAAAAACTATTTTTATCTTTTCAAATATGGAATTTTTCATCCAAATTCTTCACAAATCATTTCTTATGATTTTACACAAATTATTACTATTTTTAACAAATTTATCAAGGCCCGTACAGTCGATTTCCATCAACGGCCATCGAACTGCACTTACAACGACCTTTTCCAAATTTGATTTGGACATAATTCCAAATCCAACCATTAGATTTCAAATCTCTAATATTCTTTAGAAAGCTCTTTTCGATACAAACCCAATGGTTCCAGGTTTGAGGAGAATCCGACGGTCGAATCTCCCGCAATGTTAATTCGAAGTCAATGGTCGAAATTCGCGAACTACCGCAGCGCGGCGCGTTCTATTCAGGTCATTATATATAATATAAATATATTTTATATATTTCGTCGATTTCCTTTTAAAACGTATTTTATAAATCGTTTTAAATTCGTTTTCAAAACGATTTCAACTTTATATTCAATTTCTAATCAAAATTGAATATTACATATCGTCGATATATAAATGATAATATTTTCAAAACGTTATATTTTGAAATCACTTCCTTTTCTATAATAACTATAAAAACGAATTTCTAACCAAATGGCGCATATCTAACCAACATGGATTTATATATTTCAATAACTTCGTTATTCTATTCAACAAATGAATATTTTCTACAACACATGAATATATATTTTTATTCAATACATGAGTTTTAATTCTATTCAACACATGAATTTTTATTCTATTTAACACATGAATTTTCTTTTTATAATATTCTTTATTTTCCAAATTGAAATGAGACCCAATCAATTACCGTATAATGTTAATTATATGGTTTCCATAAAACACATGTATATAATAGCAACGATAAATAATCAACCATCATCCAGAGTGCATTCTACACTGTATAAGCATCAAATATAAATATTCAATGCTTATAACAGCCTGTCAATCAATCGATCGACATACAGCTAATTATTGGGATTAGTGCATGTCGAATTTCATCCCAACACCCGTGTGGGGTTTCAAACGATCAAACACAAATTTTATTTGTGCAGTTGGGCGATGTGTAAAATTTATCGTCTCAATCAATATCAGTCAAATCGGTGTACATAAACAAACCGTTCGATTTGTACGTGAATATTTATTTTATTTCAATACATGAATATATATTTCATTTCAACACATGAAATTATTTTATTTCAACTCATGAAATTATTTTATTTCAACACATGAAACTATTTTATTTCAACACATGAAATTAAACTTTTCACATCACAATCAACAGTCAAATTTCACAACACAAACAACCACACAAGTCGTCCATGGTCTGTGGACAATGGGTGTCGGGTGCTACTGAGCACCGTCTGCATCCTAGTATATGTTTCAACTAGAAAATTAATTAAAAGTGAGGAGTTCTCACCTTGGGGTTCCACTCCACCATTCTTTATTTCTGAACGGTTCGGATTTTGCTTTGATTACCGTCGGTTTCATCGCAATCTATTTCACTCTGTTCATAATAAAAATCACATTTTTATTATTCATTCTTATCTATAAAAATCATATTTTTACATTGCTACTTCTATAAAGATCACAATTTTATCTTCACTTCATATATATAAAAAACAAATTTTTATCTTCACTTCATATATATATAAATCGAATTTTTTATCTTCACTTCATATATATAAAAATCGAATTTTTATCTTCACTTCATATATATAAAAATTGAATTTTTATCTTCACTTCATATATATAAAAAATCGAATTTTTATTTCGCCACATGTACATAAAAGATTATATTTTTATAACGCTACACATGTAATAAAAAATGTAATTTTTTATTATGTTATTCATATGAAAAATCATATTTTTATCTCGCCTCTCTACATATAAAAGTCTCTCCTTTCTACATATAAAGAAAATCATAACTTTATAACTATAAAAATCCAATCTTTTCTTTATAAAAAACATATTTTTACCGCGTTAAAAGTCATATCTTTATTGTGTTAAAAATCATAACTTTACACAAATAAAGATCACAACTTTATATTGTTAACCATATAAAAATCAAATTTTTATAATGCGAACTTCATAGTAAAAATCCTATCTTTCTTGAAATTAAAAATCCAACCTTTCTTGTATATTTAGAAAAATCCTACCTTTCTTGTTTATTTAGAAAAATCCTACCTTTCAAGTTTATTTAAAAAAATCCTACCTTTCTACTTAGAAAAGTCCTACCTTTTTATTTAGAAAAATCCTACCTTTCTACTTAGAAAAGTACTACCTTTTTATTCTTAAAATCTCATAGTTTACTGATTTACAAATAATGTTTTACATAGTAAAACTGATTTTAAATAATGTTTATGTTAAATAAAATAATCATTTTAAATTAAAATAATTAAATAAAAAGAAAACAAAACCTTTCTCTGTCGTTTGCCTAGACTGAAGAAAACCGGAGTTCGCCACTAGAAAGCTCCGTGCCACCCCTCATGTTGATGCTTGGACGTCCATCCCGATGGTCAGGCGAACGCGCCTTGCTCCGCTCCGATGGTCGGAGGACCATCCAGCGCTGCCACTTCGATGACTGAGCCGCCCCTTCCAATGCCATGCACAGCGCTCAACACCCCGCCCTAGAACTGAGAGCGAACGACGAAGGAGATGCCGGTATCAAATGGTACGATGGTGGTGCCTGGTTGGCGATAGGGAGAAGGAGGTGAGAGGCGGGGAGAGGGTGAGGCGATGGTGAGGGCGGAGGGAGGAGCGCTGGCGAGATCGACGGGATCGGGTGGGTTTTAGGGTTTTTTTATTTCGTTTAAAGAAAAGTAAACAGCGGGGGAGGGGGAGGGCTCGGTCTGAAGAAAATAAAGGGGAGGGGTTACTTTTGTAAAGGGTTTTATATTTAATTATATATTTTTTCTCCTTTAATTCTCATTAAAGTTGACTTTTATTTTGAATTCAGATTCAAACCCGACGACTATCGTCCCTAGCTAATTACCCCCATTCCGAACATAATGGGATATGTTTCGCAAGCCAATTCGATTGTTATAATCAGTTTTCATTCAAATTACAATATAAATCAATGTATATTGAATTTGAACGCACATTTCAAATTACCGGGGCCACATACGGACTCTAAAAATTTCAGAAAAATTATTTCTAGCTTCGTATTGACGATACGGTCCTAACAAAACTAATTTTGTTGAATTCTGAGACCGTTTGAAAATTGGCCACTTTCCAGTCGATTAGAATCTACTAAAACTGGTCAAATGCATTTTCCTTTGCCACGCTCACACATTGATTCAGCAAATTATGAATTTTGAAACCTAGTAATAATTCGACATCATGGATCCAATAAAAGTGGTTTCGTCAAAAACCGAGGTTGTTTGCAAAATTTCCCTTTTTAAGGGCCAGAATTCCATAGCGACTATTCTGAATTTTCAATTGGACATAACTTTTTATCCCCGCTATGAAATTTCAATTTTTCGGATTCATTGGAAAGATATTCTCAAATAGATTTAAATATTTTTGGTTTCGCCAAAATCCAGTTTATTTTGAATCTTGTACATTCATTTGAACTTTGAAATCGAATTATCGAACTACCGCTCCATTTTCAATTCCTTTTTTAATTATAAATAATTATTTATATTCTAACGACGATTCAAATAAATATATATGTTTGAATTCTATTCAAAATAAATTTCTCGTCGTTATTATTTAAAATAATTCATTTTAAATATTCAAAATTCACTAAAATTGCCAAAATAAAAATTTTAAATTGGCTAAGAATTTCTGGGTTATTACACTTTCATAATCTTATTCGATTATAATAACAACCAACACATCCTATATATTATAATAATTCCAATATATAGATTCCTTTTATATCAAAATATAATTTGGGTAAAATTATTTTGTTTACCCTTTATTCAAAACTTACTGTGTCGGTTCATCATATTCAAGTGTTTAGAAACTCCTACCGATACAGTGGATTAAACTGATCGACCAGAACCCATAAACAACCCAATCAATAAATCTCCACAATATAAAATTATTTTATATTGAACAATAAATACGTGCTCATATGTATACACTCAAACTCAGTCTAGGTACTACTAACCCCATATCTCCTAAGTCACGCCACAGAGCCAAGGTAATAACTTAACCTTATGCTTTGATACCAACTGTAACGACCCAAGTTTTCACGATCCTGGTTATCGACATAAACTCAATGTCGACTATCCAAGCATCGGGAATACCGAATAGTTAATGAAAGAAAATAGAGGGTGAGAATAGATAAGATAGAAAAATAAAATAGAAGAAGGAGAAGAACATCACAACATCAGAGTAAACACGAATCTCACAGTGGAACGAATAAATATATTTCATAACATAACTTAAAAATAAAATAGTATATGTATACAATACCATTATTAGAGTATAACACTTAAAACACAGCGGAAATAACAATAGCTATATAATCCTGAAGCCTCCTACTCCATCTCTTCAAGTATCTGAAAAATCCCAACTACTTGACTGCCCGTACAAAATTGGGCACCCAACAGTTTAGGGAAAACAAAACAAAATAAACTCCGGGTCAGTCATGTGACTGGTGTGAGTAAACTCCAATAATTTGTTTAACTTTTAAAATCCTTTCTGAAGAAATGATAATTGTAAGACCGATCCACACATAAACACGGATGGTTTTTACCTTACGATAACCCAAAACATTTCTTTGAAATCAATACTCATCTGGTATTATAATAATGTCTAAATCAAATAAATAGCAATCTAGTTGAAACGCTTTCATCTCACGTTCCACATAAATTATATACAATCAAACACCGCGGGCGCTTATTGGGTAATGGATTTCCAACTATGACAAGGTATTGAACCACCTTCCGATCAGTGTACTCAAGAAATGATACACTGGAGTTCAACAAGAACATCTTGTAACTCGGCCACACATGATCGGCCATTCATTTCGCTTGAATCTTCTGAATATATTATCATCTTATGGTTGGTGTACCAAAATAACCGTTCCCGGGAGATACAGAAGCGAAAGAAGTAACAATATGAATATTTTCTAGAAGGTAACAATATACCCTACTTGGGTGTGACCCACTTAGCCATGGTGCCTGCCCGATTTCTGTCATTTCCCAGTTGATGAGGCTTGAGGTCATAACGTATCTTATAACAGATCACTCCTTCATTTACTTTGAATGCCACATCGTCATACCCGTCAAATCACAAATTGATTACCCCAAAAATACCACGGGTATAAGCTAAGAGAAACGAATTCCTCTGCCACCAAAGTAAATACGTTTGAAACGATCAACTTATGCGATCTACCAGATATACTCTGTCAGATATTTGTCCATTCAAGTTGTCCTGGGATTGGACAATCTGAAGGCACTATTCTGTAAACCCATCTTAGGCAATTTCTACCTAGGATTTGCCAGAATGACCCTTGCATAACTCCGTCTTCAATTATCTTCATCATATTTGATTCGCAACGCTATTGCCATATAGAGTGGTTTTCAGATAATATATCTGATCTCGGTCTCTCTATATTGACAACGGAAATGGCCAAAAACTTTGATAGTCGGTGATTTAACTATCAAAGGAAAACATGTGTGTAGACAACGATATTACTTCCAGATGGAAATTCTATCGATCAATCATCAATCAACATTTATTCATTTCCCCATTTCTCGTTTCCATATATTCATCAAACCTTATTTTCTAATTTTAGAAAATATATGTTATTAACTTTGGTAAACGTTTCCGTTTCTGATTCACGCATCAATATCTTCCCACCTGCATCAGTCTCTAACTGTAAACTAGTAAGAGAACAACTCCCTATGTATTAACCCCGAAGGCCAAAACCAACACCAGATCGATCCCTAGAAAGTCATTCAATTCGACGAATTTCCATTCAGTTTCTAATTTCAGTACTTCCATTTTATATTCCTAATTCAAACCCCAAATTCCTTTATAATATTTTATTTGCAAAATAATTACTTTAAATCAATATCAACTCACCCCCGTGTGCGAAGCACGGGTCTAAACCTTCCTAATGTAAAATTCGCTTTTTGTAAAACTCTATTCATTTTCCAAATATTTCCCTTTTATAATTCTATTTACTTTCTAAATCAATATTCCTTTTATAATTCTATTTATTTTATATAAATCCTTTTATATAATTCTATTCATTTACCAATTTTCCATTATTATATTTTCCAATATTTGTTTTTCAAATATTACCTTTTGTAATATCCTATTTATTTCATATATAAATATTTCATTTTCAATATTCACTTTGAAAATTTCCTTTTTACATTCCAGTATTTCATATAGTATTAAAATACCAAACAACATGACCAGTGTCATCATAGTCAATCACATATTATATATCACATCATATATCACAATATATGAAAACAAACAGTATTATAAATATTGAGGAATCCAGTTGGATCCCTCCAACCTTTTTCCCTGCATCACAGATGTTAAACAATATAAATAAGATCGATTTCATTTCAATATGAAATATTCTGATAAATAGAATCAGTATTTGATTAACGATTTATATATATCAGTATCTATAATTTCAACCAATACATCAGCAGTTCAACCAAACAATCAAAACACAGCAATCAAACATCATTTATCAATACTAGATTTATATTTATAAAAATATAAACTGTACAGGGTTAGTGAGATTTACTCACATTGGTCGGTTATCGTTGAATAACGATAATCGATCGGTTGATTCAGACCGACAATTTATTTTGCTATAAATTGTAACGAGCTCCAGATCACTCCCAGTCAGTTCCATTCAGTAGCCACCGTCCATACGATCCCAACGGATCTTGTTTCGCTGAATTTCGATCACGTATGATAAAGTTATGACGATTACAAGTGGGTATATCTTATATAATTAAATAAATACTTACATTTAAAATTCTAATAGGCTTTACCCCTTTGATTAACGTCGGCCCATCTCCTAACATACCCACCCGAATGAACAGTATTCCTCCTTCAACACCCGACTCCAGGAAAATCCCGCTCCCCCCTTTTCACGATTACAGCGACTACATCTCCAAACCCCTCCTTCATTCTTTAATGATAATCCCAACGAGCAATACCATTTCAACCTCCTTCAAAATCTCTATCTTCCAATACCAAAATTTCACAGCTCGCCCTCAAAAGGGAAGTCACGTTGAATAGGACTCTCGAACTACTGTATGAAAGTCGCGAAAACTTTTGGCACAAAAATATCTCAAAAATTGGCAAATGATGTGGAAAACCCCCATGAACTCCAAATCGACCTTCAAATCAAACACCAGTACTTCAATCTCCAAAAATCTTGAGCCCTACATTTCCTCGACTTACGCTGTAACCTCTGTGATACAACAAAATGCATTCGAACTCGACGATACTTATATAAGAACGAAGAGGAACTCGAATGGAGTCCATATATAAATATATTTCGGTTTATAGGATTTTATTTGGTTTTATTTTGTATGTATGAAGACCTGTTTTCTGCGTTTCCTTTTGTTTACTAGAGGCGCCATTTTTCCTTAACCAGTGAATGAATAGAATTAGGTTTAGAATTAATGAGGCTTATTTATAGAATAGTTTTAAATAATTTTATATTGATTATTATATTTAATTTTAATCAATCACTAATTGTACTTATCGTTTAAAAATCCGTATGCTCACATACGATACCCAAAAATCATGAAAATGGACATGCAGCTACAATTTGACATTACAGACCCAACGAAACTTATTTCGTTGAATTCCGACTCCGTTTGCTCACACAGCTTATTTTTAACCATCAAAATACTGACTATTTTCCAGATTAAAATCCTGTACGGCCACATACTGACTTTAAAAATCACGGAAATTGAAATCTAACAATAATTTAATATTCCGAATCCAACGAAATTAGTTTCGTCGAAAACGGAGGTTGTTTGAAAAAATTGCTATTTTTAAAGCTCTAAATAAACCCATTTAAATATTAATATATTTAAAAATAATTTAATTTAATATTTATAAATAAATATTATCGTATATATTCACAATAGAATACCATACAGCTCCAATTGGATTTATAACTCGATATTCAAATCTCGGTTGAATCGATATTCAATTTATTTTGAAAAATCCTCTTATAATATAAATAAATCGTTATAATTTATGAAGGAATTCCACGGCAACTTTTTGAAATTTTGATTTGGATATAACTCAAAATCTATACAATGAAATCTCGAATTTTCTCTTGCATTAGAAATATTTACTTCACCAGCTCCGAACGTTTCTTGTTTCACAGAAATCTGGCTTAAAACGGATTCTGTATATTCAATTTAAGTTCGAATCGCTAAATAACGAACTACCATACCATTTCGAGCTCGATTTTAATTATATTATAATTATACTTTCAAACTTCATTTAAATAATATATTCGTTATTCGAATTCAATTCCAAACTGAATTATATATATTTTGAATTGTCCAATTCACACAATATTGTGAATTCCACCATTTCCGACTATTTCGGAAATAAATATATTATTCTACTACTTATATTAATTAAATATTCAACATTATTTAATTAAACAGCCATTTAATTCTCTAAATCACTAATTAAATACTAAATAAATTAATTATTATACCGCAAAAATATGGGACATTACAGTTTCCCTGCATCCACGGATGTTAATTAACATAAATAACACGAATTTTTATATCAATACGGAATATTCTAATAAACAGAATTAATACTTAATTAATGATCTATATATATAAATATATATATGACTATATCTATATTTTCAGCCAATTAATTAGCAAATAAACAAAGCAATTATCACACAAAAATCAATCATCATTTATCAATACTAAATTACGTTTATAAAATTATAAACTGGACAGAGTTAGTGAATTTACTCACTTTGAATGTTTATCGTTAAATAATGATAAACCGTTGTTGATTTGATACAGCGTTCTATTTTCCCGGAAATTCTCCCGAGCTCTAAATCATTCCAAACTTCACGAGCTCGTTGTATTCATCACTGCGATTCCAACTTGACCGGTTTCGTAAGATTCTGACATCATATGCAATAGTTATTGATATTACGAGTTCATATACTATTTAATTTAAATAAAACTTGATTTTACTTTGTTCCTCACCAACAATTCAGCCCATCTCCTTCAAACCCATATCTACAGTGCCTCTTCCCTCTTCATGTTCTAAATACTGCTCCTCCATACAGGAACCGCTCCCCATTTCTGATCATTTCAATCCCTGTTGTAACGATTTGGATTTTGCTCGAACCTAATCGATCGTTAAATCGACCAAGACCATTCAAAACCCGAATACGTTAGCTCTGAGAATACAACGCATCAGAACAAATAACAGAAGACTTTTACAAACATCATAATAATGTTACATCAGAGTACATAATATATCAGAGTACATCGATAAAATGCAACGGAAGATAAATTACAATAAATGTAATACAAGGCAGCGGAAATAAATGAACTGATACGGCAGAAGTCTATCAATACTCTGGACACAGCTTTAAGCTTCAATCCAGAATTCTGCTCAACAAAGAATATCTGCAAAAAAAAACTACTCGACTGCCCGTATGGAAAATAAGGGTACCCGAGTTTGCAAAGTGAAACAAACTATGAGTCAGCCATGGGACAAGTATGAGAAATCTTTCCTAACTTATCTAACAATATGGCTAATCACAGGACTACGCCGCTAATGCAGGACGGGTTTACTCCATTGGATTGCCAGTGCATAAATTAAATAAGTTCTTATTCAAACAACGCATTGCTTTTTAGAAAAATGAAATCATTATAAGACTCAAGTCCTATCACACAATGCAACGCAAATCGGGGGATAGAGTTTTACCTTATAATGATCAAACATGCTTGATACGTAGAAAATAATATTTAATATTAATATTAGTGTCTAATCAGTTTTAAAATACTTCAAAGTAAATGTATCAATCCAACACGGCATAACTACCATATAGTATGTCGCCATATATAGGTTTACAATCAAAACCATAATGTCGTATTGGAAATTGGGTTTCCATCATGAGTTGAGGCTAGGAATGGCTCCTCACCAATTCGAGACACTCTAGCGAATGCCTTAGGATCACACCTACGAGCAACCTTTGGATCTTCAAGGCCGGTCCACAAATACTTTAGTGGATTAATTATGCCTGAACACACATTTCCTGGTCCTATTGGACCTATATTTTGGTCACTATCGACCAATATAACCGGGGCCTCGTAATCCATCATCCACATAGGTAAAAATGTCAGGGCTTGTAAAATGCTGAAACCACTTCTGGCTAGAAAGAAATGTGTGCACTCCCTGCAGTCACGATCCCGTTTTTGACTCATACCGGGGGTGTGAGGCTCGCGAAGTAATGCTTTACACAAAGATATGCTGAAATAGGCTATGCTTTGATCATCAACCACAAGGCCCTACTTTTCAAAAAAAGCCTTGATCATTTGCATCTTAGCGTGCCATATTGACAATTCACGTCATGCGATAGATAACTACAAATATATAACCTCCGAGCTCATGCGTCTCAGAGAAGGGTGTTAAGCAAGAGAATAAATTCTCCTCCACCATAGATATATATTAAATAGAAATCAATTTAATTTACATGGAATGAAATCCAATGTCAGAGACACATCCATTTACAAGTCCGTTCTAGGTCTGAACGAAACCGGAGACACCTTATTACTCGTCCCGTATGTCTAATACGGAAGAGAGGTGCTCGCTTATCCGGACAATCAAAAAGTACATCCGGACAACTACCACTTTAACCCTTTACTGGGAGCTAACCATTGTCGGGCATCAGTAGTCATCCATTCGATGTGAAGATCGCCAGTCTTCAATCACCGTCTTCAATGTCCTCGATTTAAATCGTCGCACAATTATTTGAAATGAGATTGAACTCGGCCTTTTCAAATAATTCTCGTATATATATAATTTAAACCATTTCATATCGTTAATATTATTTTATAACAATTTATTGCTATTTTTATTTATACAAAAATAGCTCAATTAAATTTAATGACGCTTCGGGTCATTAGGCGACCCGGGCGTTGTTTTTATCAAAATTTGATTTACACATATCTCGAAATCTAACCGTTGGATTTTAAAAAAAATTATATCGTCGGAAAGATCTTCCCAAAGTAGTCCTAAGGTTCCAGTTTTGGGAAAATCTTACGGTCGGATCTTTCGATATAATCGTTTAAATTTACGATTACGAAACGCGAACTACCATGCGCTATTCGTTTCATTTTAATTTATATTTATACATATAAACCATTTGGCGATTTCACTAACGTACCTAACACGCCAAATAAAAGAATATTTTAATTTGTATATCATACCTACATGTTTATAATGTCAAATAAAATGTATTTTATTTACATGACAATTGAGCTAATGACAAATAAAAGATAACTTTTATTTTCATTACTTGTATGCAATTTCTATATTTGAGTTTAACAAATAAAAGGAAATATATTATTTTTGTATATATATAATTTCAATGTATAATGTAACATATAAAATGTTTACTTTAAATTTGCATACAAATTATAATGTATGCATTGACAATAAAATTGATATTTTGACTAGCATACAGATTCTAGCGTATGCATCTCAATAAAAGTGATTCCTTGATTTTGCATACAAACTCTAATGCATGCAATTTAAATAAAAATGATGTTTTATCTTGCATAAAAACTCTAGTGTGTGCATTTTAAATAAAATGATATCTTGAGTCGCATACAAATTCTAATGTATGCATTGACGATAGAAATGATATTTTAGCTTTGCATACAACTTCTAATGTATGTATTGTCGATAAAATGATATTTTAACTTTGCATACAAATTCTAATGTATGCATTGAAAAGTGATTCATTTTGTAGACAATTCTATTTTGAAAAAAGTGATTAAAAGGTGATTCATTCATTTTGTTATCAATTCTACTTCAACAAAATGATTAAAAGCGACAACTTCATTTCGTAAACAAGTCTAGTTTAACAAAATGATTAAAAAGTGATTGTTCTTTTTTGTTGACAATTCTAGTTTAACAAAATGACTACAAAGTGATTATTCATTTTTGTTTAACCCTTTTGTAATTAACAAAAATGTGTATTTCTGTCTAATCCTTTTTAATGAACAAAAAATGTACATTTTTGTCTAATCCTTTTTAATGAACAAAAATGTATATTTTTGTTTAATCCTTTTTAATGAACAAAAATGTATACTTTGTTTAATCCTTTTTAATGAACAAAAATGTACATTTTTGTCTAATCCTTTTTAATGAACAAAAATGTATATTTTTGTCTAATCCCTTTTAATGAACAAAAATGTATATTTTTCTATTTTCTTATATTACATTAAAAATGTGAGATTTTAATGTAATCATGTTTTTATTTAAAAACATGAATATTTTTCTATTTTTATTCTAATTCAACAAAATGATAAAAATTGATATTTCATTTTTGTTGAAAACTCTAGTTCAACAAAATGAATAAAAATTGATTTTTCATTTTTCTCCTTTCTAGCATGTTAAAATAATGTTTTTACCATACAAATATTTTCTAACATATGTTTTCTAACATGTTAAAAATATGGTTTTTAACATTTTTATATCTTCCAACATATGTTTTCTAATGAATCACTTTTACATTAAAAATGGAATTTTTTATATTTCAACATCTTTATTCAAACTGTCAATATTTCCAATGGATCAAACTTTACATTAAAAATATGATTTTTAATCTTTCAACACTTTTATTCAAATACGAACAATTTTCATATGAATCATTCTTTTTATAAAAATGAGATTTTAAATGTTAACATGCTTTTATGTTAAAATGAACATTTTCTAGTGATTCATTCATTACATTAAAAATAAGGTTTTTAATGTTATCATGTTTCTATATTTAAAATGAACTTTTTTTTCCTAGTTTCTTACATTACATTAAAAATGTGAATTTTTAATGTAATCATGTTTTTATTTTAAAGCATGAATATTTCTCTAATTTCTAACATTACATTAAAAATGGGAATTTTTAATGTAATCATGTTTTCATTTTAAACATGAACCTTTTTTCTAATTTTAGAACATTACATTAAATATGTGAATTTTTAATGTAGTCATGTTTTTATTTTAAAACATTAGCATTACTCTAATTTCTTACATGACATTAAAAATGTGAATTTTTAATGTAATCATGTTTTTATTTAAAACATTAACATTTTCTATATTTCATTCTTGACATTAAAAATGTGAATTTTTAATGTAATCATGTTTTATTTTAAACATGAACATTTTCTATATTTCATTCTTGACATTAAAAATGTGAATTTTTTAATGTAATCATGTTTTTATTTAAAACATGAACATTTTTCTATATTTCATTCTTGACATTGAAAATGTGAATTTTTAATGTAATCATGTTTTTATTTAAAACATGACATTTTCTATATTTCATTCTTGACATTAAAAATGTGGGTTTTTAATGTAATCATGTTTTTATTTAAAACATTAACATTTTTCTAGTTTCTAACATTACATTGGAAATGTAAATTTTAATGCAATTATGTTTTTATAAAATATGAACCTTTTCTGTTTTGATTCTAATTCAACAAAATGTTAGAAATTGATATTTCATCTTTGTTGGAAATTCTAATTCAACAAAGTGACAAAATTTGATATTTCATTTTTGTTGAAAACTCTACTTCAACAAAATGACCAAAAATGTATATTTCATTTTAGTTGAAAACTCTAATTTAACAAAGTGATAAAAATGTATATTTTATTTTTATTGAAAATTCTAATTCAATCCAAATGACAAAAAGGTGATATTTCATTTTAATTGAAAATTCTAATTCAATCCAAATGACAAAGAGGTGATATTTCATTTTGATTTTTGTTGACAAACATGTAATTTGTGATTTGACACAGTTCTACTTTACAAAAATGTCAGTTTTGTTTTGATTATTTTATTTCAACAAAAATGTTCATATTTCTTATGGCAGTTTTATTTAAACAAAAATGTTCATTTTTGTTATGACAATTTTATCTAAACAATAATAATCTATAAGTTTGTGACAATTTCATTTAAACAATAATGATCCACATGTTTGTGGCAATTTTATAATAACACAATATTGATCTACATATTTGTGACAATTTTATAATAACACAATATTGACAAAATAACATATTTACATACAAATCAAACACAGATCAAATCATGTAGCCTAATAATTAGGAATTAACAGTGGATAGGTGATAATTAAAATCATGATTAATTCTAATTGTTTAGGAAGAAGAAATAAAGTAGAATTCTCACAGTGCTGTAAATCATGTATAATTCAGATCTGAAATTTTGGCCAAAATCTGATCTGCTTAGAATTCGTTCTACTCAGTCTAGAAATGCGGATCTCGGGCTCACGATCGCAACGCTTCTGAAATTATTCAATTATGAGTTCGTATGCATTAGATACGATTTATTTTACATTGATAATATTTTTAAATTAAATTAATAAAATAAATTAAGAAAAGGAATGCCCTTCTTCCACTTTCACAAACTAAGGCCGATGCTATTTAGAATTCGTTCAATTCTAGGTCAAGACCTTTTGTCCAAACCGTGGAGCTTCGTTGCAATCGGATGCCACCACGTTGAAGAGGAACAAGTGGTGCACCAGGGGGACCCACACTGATCAACTCGATTAGCTCCTGGAGGTGCGGCGGCGGCTCAAACTGTGGGTGTTTGGGGTGCTGGGGCGTACAGTCGGTGGCAGGAGGGATTAGCTGTATCGATGGAAAGATGGGGAGCAGCACTACGATAATGTCAAAAGGAGGAGGGGTTTTTATTGTGTGGATCGGGAATTGTTGAAGGAGAACAGATCGAGCATTCCTAGCCATGAACGAGGGGGATGGCGGCTGCTTCAAGAATTAGATTAGGTCTAGGGTTTGTTCAAACTAATGTTTATAATAAAATAATATATAAACCTCTTAATTACTAGTTTAAACCCGTTAACTCTTTTCAGCTCCAATTTCAGCCCAGTGAAAGATATTCCTACCTAAATGCCCCTGTTCCAGACATAATGGACTAGGTCCGGTCAGCCCAATCAGTTGTTTTCAGCCTATTTTCTTTAATTTAAAATTGAAATCATTTAATTATTTAATTCAATTGTATATTTAAGTTTACCGGGGCTACATACTGACTCTAAAAATTACTGAAAAATTATTTCTGGTTATGTTTTGACGATACGGTCCTAACAAAATTAATTTCGTCGAATTTGGAGACCATTTGAAAAATAGTAATTTTCTGGTCGATCCAAATTGACTGAAATTTACAAAACACGTTTTCTTTAGCCATGCTCACATATTAATTCCAAAAATTATGGAAATTGGAATCCTGTAATAATATGACATTCCAGATTAAACCAAAGTGGTTTCATCGAAAGCAGAGGTCGTTTGCATAATGGTTATTTATAATATTAAAAAATTTACATAAATTCCTTAGCGACTATTTTTTATATTTAACTGGCCATAACTTTTTATTCCTGCTATGAAATCTGGATTTTTCACATTCGTTGGAAAGATATTTTTAAATAGATTTAAATATTTTTGGTTTTACTGAAATCCAATTTATTTTGAATCCTGTACATTCAGTCAAAGTTCAAATTCAATATTTCAAACTACTACGCTATTTCTATCTCCTTTTATAATTAAAATAAATATATTCGTTCTAACTTCATTTAAAATAAATTTTTAGTCGTTATTATTTAGAATAAATCATTTTAAATATTCAAAATCCATTAAAATTTCTAAAATAAAAAATTTAAATTGGTTCCAAAATTCTGGGTTGTTACACCTGTTCTCTTACTTCTCTCCCTTAAAACGCGAACCAATAATACCATTAACATCCCCATTTAAATCACGATCATCCGGTGCCATTTATCACGAACTCGCACACCTTCTCAAACTCACAAGCTACAGTCCTCGATGCACAACATTGATAAACTCACAGTATCTTTGATCACTGAACTTCCCAATTTTTAGCAAATGAGTTCTATTCTGCATCTTAAACCCAAAAACAATGCGAAAAACTTGAGTTGATGCTTCAATTTCCGTTGTGATGGAACCCTAGCACACGCTTAAAGGTTTATAGTAAACAAAAAAGTTTTGAATCCTTCTGAAATGCATACGTAAAGTGGGTTGTGAGATTTCATGGAGGACCTGAAGGTATTGTGAGTGATAGAGATCCGTTATTTACTAGTGGGTTTTGGAAGAGCTTACAAGAGAATGTGAAGAACATCATCCCATGAGATCAAACACATATGTATTTTGATTTATGAATTTTTCTATGATTTCTTCTTGATTTATGAAGATCACGTATACTGAATATATTTTCTTATGAGTTGCGGCACCTTGTTTGACTAAGGAAAAACTGAATTAGGGTTTGAAGGTTAGGATGATATTTATAGGAAAGTTAAATATTTTTTTATTAATATTTATTGTGTCGTTGTCTATTTTTGTCATATAAAAGTCTAAATGATCACATATGATACCCAAATTCAACGAAGTTGGACAGACAATTATGGTTTGACATTACGGACCCAACGAAACTTGTTTCATTGAATTTCGAGTCCGTTTGCTCACACAGTGTATTTTTAAAGTCAAATTATTGACTGTTTTTCATATTAAAATTGCATACGGCAACATATTGACTCCAAAAATCACGAAATTTGAAGTTTAATATTCCAGATCCACCAAAATTAGTTTTATCGAAAACGGAGGTCGTTTGCAAAAATGGTTATTTTCTAAGGTCTAAATAAACCAACTAAATATAGATATATTTAAAACAATTTAATTTAATATTAATAAATTAATATTATCGTATATATTCACATACAATATCATATAGCCCCAAAATAAACATATTTGGATTTATAACTCGATATTTCAAATTCAAGTTAAATCGATATTCAATTTATATAAAAACCCTTTTATAATATAAATAAATCGTTAATTTTATAAACAAATTCCATAGCGACTTTCTGAAAATTTGATTTGGAAATAACTTAAAATCTACAAGACGAAATCTCAATTTTTCACTTTCGTTAGAAAAATATCATTAAATGGATTCGGACGTTTCTTGTTTCAAAGAAATCCGACTTATAACGAATTATGTACATTAATTTAAAGTTCGAATCGCCAAATTACAAACTACCGTGACGTAACGAGCTCATTTTAAATTATATTATAAATTATACGTTCAAACAACGTGTATTAATAAATTCGTTATTAAAATTCGAATCCAAACTTAACCAAATATAGGGATGGCAATGGGACGGGTCTAGGGTCCAAACCGCTTGACCCTCCCCTGTTTTGACCCATTTAGACCCACCCCATAGGGTCTTCGGGGCGGGTAGACCCGCGACCCGCTTTTGGAGGTCCGGGTCTAGGGTCGGATCTGGGGTACGGCTAACCCACCCCAACCCGACCCGCATGATTGAAACATCACTAAAAAGCTTTATAATTATAATGATTACTTGTTAATCATCTTAGGTATAAACAGTTATAACTTAAATATTATATTCTTACAATCAACAACTATAAATTTTTTATAGTATTAAGTTGCATCAATGATAATCATACAATAACAAATGCATATATTTTAAACTATTATCTTACTACTCATTTTATTATATTCCCTTATCATTGTGAACACATTACAATACATATATAATTTATCATTTATTGATAAAAAATATAAGTATATATGTATATTTGTGTACATTAGAACACAATATTACTGGGTCGTGGGCGGGTCGGGTCTACCCTGACCCGTATGGATTTCGGGTACGGGGCAAAATTCCAGACCTGCATCGGGTCTACGGGGCGGGGTTTAAAAAGTCCGGGTCGGGTCTGGGGCATGAGAAACTCGCCCCAACCCGCCCCACTGCCATTCCTAGACCAAATCTCTTATACTATCCAATTCACACAAAATTGTCAATTCAACTTAATTCCGATTAATTCAGAATCAAATATATTATTTTATTATTCATATTAATTAAATATTCAATATTATTTAATTTAAGCCATTAAATTACCAAACCATTATTTAAATAGTTAAATAAATTAATTATTAAATCGTTAAAAATATGGGAAGTTACATTCTTCCCCCTTAAAAGAACTTCATCCCCGAAATTACTAAGGTATACAAACCTTATTAACTAGGTTAAAAATCCTTTGGTTTACTTCTTAACTTCAATTTTAACTGAACCAATTAATTTTAATTAAAATATTAATTTATTCTTATTAATGAAAATTTTCTAACACCCTAAATTTTCAAAAAATTTGCCAGCATCTCCTTTGTACGGCTCAATCGATACAACTACAACTCGCCTCTCTAGGCCTTCTCCAATCCAAAAGTATATTAAACAGCCAAGCAGCTTGCCAAATCAACTCATAAAAATCTTATACCCAATATAAAATAAAAATGTACCTTTTTGTCGGGCATTCCACTCTGTCTCTTCCATTTGCTATCAAGTCAGCATATTGTGAAAACCCGCAACTTCCCCGTAAAGGAAAGTGTCGGATAGTTCGAGAACAAACCACAACAGAACGCATATAAAAGAACATTTCATTGTATATTACAACAATGCATCAGAATACAAGAATATACCGAGTATGAATGAATATTACACAGAAATATCAGAGATTTAAATTACATTTAAATACATCGCAGCGGAAAATAATACAATACACAACTAGAAGGAGATATACGGATACAAAGCTTTCCGGATATCGTTCCAGCTGTAAACCAGGATCCTATGAATATAAATCTGCAAAACCAAAACTACTAGCTGCCCGTGTCAAAATAGGGGCACCCAGAGTTTAGGTTAAAACAATAAACTCCAGGTCAGTCATGGGACTGGTGTGAGAACTAAAACAGTTATTAATCTTTATTTTAAAGTTAGGTAAATCAAGGGACCACGCCGTATAACACGGAACGGGTTTCCTCCCAAGAATACCAGTGCATAAAACAAACAGCGCAATGCTAAATAAAGAAAAATGAAGCTGTTATAAGACCCAGGTCCCATCACACAATGCAACGCAGCCGAGGATAGGGTTTTCCCTTATAACAGCCAAAGAATGCTTGATACGTTTAAAACAAATCATTTGATACTATTATAAGTGCATAGTGTATAAAACAACTTCAAATCATAAGTATCAATCATAGGCGGCATGAGCGCCCCATCCCACTATGTCGCCATATATAGGATTACAACTAAAACCGCAAGATCACGTATTTGGAAATTGGATTTCCGTCTATGAACCGAGGCAAAAGATAGTCCTCAACCGATTCGAGACAATCTAGCCCATGTCTCAGGCAAGTACTCAGTCAAGCCTTGGAGCGACAGGGCCGGTCCACCGATGTGGATTAAAATGCCTGAACACTACGTTTCCCCGCCCTTTGGGGCGTAAATGAGCCAACTAAATGACTCCATCGGTTCGAGAAAGACCGATCAATCCGAGGCACCTCGCAACAGCAACAACCACATAAGTCAAACTCGTCAGGGCATGTAAAACCACTGACGCCACTTTTTAGCTAGAAGGAAACGCATGCCCTCCCTGAGGTCCGTCTCCCGTTTTTGGTTCATACCGGGTGTGAAACTCGCGAAGTAAACGTTACACAAAGCTACGCCACAAAGGCCATGCTTCGATCATCAGCCACAAGACTTTTCTTTTCAACAGAAGCCTTGATCATTTGCCACTTAGGCATGCCACACAGGCAATTCACTCCATGCGATTGATATCCATCAATATATAACCCCTGAGCTCGTACGTCTCAGAGAAGGGCGTTAAGCAAGAGAATAAATTCTCCGCCGCCAAACAGATATATATTTAATAGAGATCAATCACACGGACTAAAATCCAATGTCAGACACACAGTCCATTTACAAGTCCGTTCTGGGTCTGAACGAAACCGGAGGCACCTTGTACCCCGCATATCCATCGATCTCCAAGTACGTCTGGATGATCACCAACTGTTTCCATCTTCTTGGGTGTACAGACCAATCAAGATTATCAGTAATTATCCAAACAACGTGAAGACTTCTGGTCTTCGACCACCGTCTTCATCTTCGACTTATCGTCGTATCAGTTATTCAGAATGGGATAAACCCGGTCTTTCCGAATAACTCGCGTATATTTTAAATAAGTGTTACACCAACACAACATACGCCTCATTCCAATTCATCAGTCACTAACCGTAAATTAATCAAGAGAATAATTCCCCAAATATTAACCCCGAAGGCCGAAACAAACATCAAATCAATATCCAGAAAACCATTCTGCTTAGCTAACCGACAGTTAGTTTCTGATTTCACATTCATAGCGAAAGGTTCCCATTAATTTTATCCAAGATAAATTTCTTGAATTTATTCTTTAATCTATTTTTGAATATCAATTCAAAACTAGTCGGGATTAGCGAACCTTACCGAAGTAATCATTTGTTTTAATTTCCCAATCCCAACCTATTCATCCTATGAAGTAAAACTGGTAGTACTTCATATCTAACACCACGGTGTTATCGGTAAATTCAATTACCATTTCACGTTTAAATCTAATTTAAAGATTTAACTATCGCCTGGAGCAAAACTGGTGATACTCCATTTTCGATCATTTCAATCTAATTAAAGATTCATTAAAACTCCACTTAGTTTTAATCTTCGACTGGGTTAAAGAATCAGTGTCATTTAAAACACGGTTCACGATAAACCCAAAATCACATTCATTAATTATCGGGTTAAAGAACGAGTGTTATTTAAAACACTGTCCACGATAAACCCAAAAATCAATATCAACTCAATTCCAATTAAATATTATTTAATTGGTATACTTCATTAAATCTAAATAAAAAGATCTAATCTTTTCTCAACTGGGTTCAAGAACAGTGTTAGTGAAGACACCATTCACGACAAACCCAAATCACATTTGATATTCAATACAAGGCTCTGAATAGAAAATATATCGGCTTATATTCAATATCAAATTCTACGATTAACAAATGTCGTATTGGAAATAACGATATAAATATATATCTTTCAAATTTCCATAACAACATCTGCATAATCACGAATTCCAACATCGAAATATCCCGAAGACAATTTCGATTCAAATCCACTCCAATGCAATCATTGGAAATTCTGGTTATTTTTAAAACCCTTTTCAAATTCAATTTATTTATTTAAAAATAAATAGAATTATAATTCTAGTTCAAAACTAGTTCATTTTGATAAAAATCTTTTTTTATCTGTTTAAATATGGAGTTTTTCATCCCAATTCTTCCCAAATCATTTCTTATGATTTTACACAAATTATTACTATTTTTAATAATTTTATCAAGGCCCGTACAGTCGATTTCCATCAATGGCCATCGAACTGCACTTATAGCGACCTTTTTCAAATTTGATTTGGACATAATTCCAAATCCAACCGTTAGATTTCTAATTTCTAATATTCGTTAGAAAGCTCTTTTCGATACGAACCCAACGGTTCCGGTTTTAGGAGAATCCGACGGTCGGATCTCCCGTAATGTCCGTTTGAAATAAATGGTCGAAATTCACGAACTACCGCGGCGCGGCGCGTTCTATTCAGGCCATTATATTATATATATAATATATATAATTTATACTTCGTTGATTTCTATTTAAAACGAATTATATAAATAGTTTTAAAATCATTTCAAAAGCAATTTCAACTTTCTTTTCAATTCAAATCAAAATTGAATTCTTCTTTATAAATTCGTTTTAAAATTCATTTCTATTCAATTCAAATTTCAATTCAATTTGAATTCATTTCAATTCATTTTCAATTCAATTTGAATTCGGTTTCAATTCAATTTGAATTCGATTTCAATTCAATTCATTTTGAAATCGTTTTCAATTCAATTCATTTCGAAATCGTTTTTCAATTCAATTTGTTTCGAAATCGTTTTTAATTCAATTCATTTCGAAATCGTTTTCAATTCAATTCATTTCGAAATCGTTTTCAATTCAATTCATTTCGAAATCGTTTTTCAATTCAATTCATTTCGAAATCGTTTTCAATTCAATTTGTTTCGAAATCGTTTTTAATTCAATTCATTTCGAAATCGTTATATATTCAATTCATTTCGAAATCGTTTTTCAATTCAATTTGTTTCGAAATCGTTTTTAATTCAATTCATTTCGAAATCGTTATATATTCAATTCATTTCGAAATCGTTTAAAATCGATATAAATATCGTTCACGTCAAAATGGCGTCAATCTAATCAATATGGCTTCATAAATTTCTATTTTCAAATATTCTATTTCAAATATTTCTTTTTCAAAATAGTTGTTATTATCAAAATATTTCGTTCAACACATGACCAATCTCAATGGATGAGTACTGTCAACACATGAACCTTTATTTTATATTGATAAAGATGTAAATTTTATTACTAAAATATTTCGTTCAACACATGACCAATCTCAATGGATGAGTACTGTCAACACATGAACCTTTATTTTATATTGATAAAGATGTAAATTTTATTACTAAAATATTTCGTTCAACACATGACCAATCTCAATGGATGAAACTGTCAACACATGAACCTTTATTTTATGTTGTTCTTTATTTTCTAAATTGGAATGAGGCCCAATCAATTACCATATAAAGTTAATTATATGGATTTTCATACAACACATGTATATAATAACATTGAAAAATAATCAACCAAAGTGCACTACACTGTATAAGCATCAAATATAGATATCTAACGCTTATAACAACCTGTCAATCAATCGATCGACATATTTAATCAATCAGGATGAGTGAACTTCATATTTCATCCTAACACCCGTGTGGGGTTTCAAACAATCAAACAAATATTTTATTTGTGCAGTTGGGCGATGTGTAAAATTTATCGACCCAATCAATGTCCTTCAAATAGGTGTACATAAACAAACCGTCGGGTTTGTAAATGAATATTTATTTATTCATATTCACGTTAAAAATTATATATTTTAACGATAAAATATTTTATTCAACCTATGAATATTCTATTCGGTTCATTTATTCAATAAAATGATATTTTTATTTTTCTAACATATTTTAGAAAATTTCGGCGGCATAACGGCACGATACTAGAAACGGGACAAGGCCTAGCCTTATCCCCGGTCTAGTGAAGGCCCACGCCATTCACACATCAATCAAAATCACCAAACAACCAAATTCAAATCACATCATATAACTAATCTATGCAACCAAACAAACAAGTCCATGGTCTGTGGACGATTTTGTCGGGTGCTACTAAGCACCGTCTGCATCCTAGTATATATATATAAATAGAAATGAAATTGAAAGGTGAGAAATTCTCACAGATAGCTATCCAATCATCTTGACTCTTCTTTGATAGAAATCTTCTTCGTTATCGCCTCTTCGTCATCTTCGTTGCCCGTAGCCACTACATATGTAAAAATTGAATTTTTACTTCGTTTTTCAATATATAAAAATCGAATTTTTACTACTATGTTATATAGATAAAAATTATATTTTTATCACGCTATTTTCCATATAAGGATTTCGCCCTTTCTAAAATAAAGATTTCGCCTTTTCTAAAATAAAGATTTCGCCTTTTCTAAAATAAAGATTTCTAAATAAAAAATCATTGCTTTATAACATAAAATAAAATCAGTTTTTAAATGTAACAAAAATCAGTTTTTAAATATAACAAAAATCAGTTTTTAAATTATAACAAAATCAGTTTTTAAATTATAACAAAATACAGTTTTTAAATTATAACAAAATACAGTTTTTAAATTATACAAAATACAGTTTTTAAATTATAACAAAATACAGTTTTTAAATTATACAAAATACAGTTTTTAAATTATACAAAATACAGTTTTTAAATTAAAACAAAATATTAAAAACTCACCTTTTTCTAGGTCAGAAGGGGGCGGGGGTTTTGGGTGCGTTGGTGAATGGGGGCTAGGTCAAAATCGAAGGGGGTGGCTGACGTGGAGGCTTGCGGCGGTCAGAGGGGGGTCGTGGGGGTCCGGTAGTGGGCGGCGTCGGTCAGGTGGGTGGCGCGATGGGTTCTACGACGCGGAGGAGCTCGCGTCTTCGGTGGAGGTCACGCTAGTGGTCGAGCTGAAGGAGGGGAGGTGGAGTAATGGGAAGAGGAGGCGGGGGGGTGCTGCGCTTGGCGCGGCGGCGCCAGGAGGCTGGCCGGCGGCCTCCCTGGAGGAGTGATTCGTCCCCTTTTTTTTTTCTATCTGAAACGGGGGCTAATGAAAGAGGGAAAGGGCTTAAACCCTAAATAATATTATATATTATTTTATTTACTTTAAATTTTCAAACTGTTACTTTTTCTTTCGAATCCCAAATGAGGCCCAACGACTGCCATCCCTAGCTAATTACCCCCATTCTGAACACCATGGGATATGTATCGTAGGCTGATTCGGTCGTTTCGATCAGTTTCCGTTGAATTTAAAATATAAATCTTTATATATTCAGTTTAAACGCACATTTCAATTTACCGGGGCCACATACTAACTAGAAAAATTCCCGAAAAACATTTTCTAGCCTCGTGTTGACGATACGGTCCTAACAAAACTAGTTTCGTCGAATTCTGAGACCGTTAGAAAAATGGCCCTTTTCCAGTCGATTAAAATCAACTGAAACTGGTCAAACGCGTTTTCCTTTGCCACGCTCACATATTGATTCGAAAAATTATGAAATTTGAAACCTAGCAATAATTTAACATCACGGACCCAACAAAATTGGTTTCGTCGAAATCCGAGGTCGTTTGCAAAATTTCCATTTTTAAGGGCCTGAATTCCATAGCGACTATTCAGAATTTTCAACTGGACATATCTTTTGATTCCCGCTATGAAATTTGGGTTTTTCGGATTCGATAGAAAGATATTATCAATTAGATCCTATCATTTTTGGTTTCACTAAATTCCGGATTGTTTTGCACCCGGTACATTCAATTGAAGTTTGAAATCGAATTATCGAACTACCGCGCCATTTTCAATTCTATTTATAATTATATATAAATATTTATATTCTAACGACGACGTATATAATATATACGTTCTAATTATATTCAAAATAAATTTCTCGTCGATATTATTTAAAATAATTCATTTTAAATAATCAAAATTCGCTAAAATTGCCAAAATAAAAATTTTAAACTGGCCCAGATTTTCCGGGTTATTACAATCTCCCCCACTTAAAACTTTTCGTCCCCGAAAAGGAACAAAGTCGAAAGTGGTTTGATTAATCAGCTCTACGTTCGATCTGGCTTCCATTCTCCAACTTTTCAGTTTCTGAGAATTTCCAAAATTTCAAAAATTTGGCTAACACCCTAAATTTTTGAAAAATTTCACCATAACCTCCCCTGCACCGGGAGCATCGGGGAATTTCAAATAGCTTCCCCGGTCCTTCTAATCTCAAAAAGAAAAAGAAAAAGCCAAGCGGCTAGCCAATAGGCTCACAAAATCATCATCACCCAAACAAAACAGTAAATTATGTAGTAAACATGTACCTATTTGTCGGGCAAACAAATTTTATTCTCTGCTCTAGCCTCCTTGCTATGACCTGTTCAATGTAAGTGCAAGTATATGCAAGCAAATGCGACCAAATTTCAATACAATTCATTATTTGATTTAATTAGGCTAAATGGTTCAAAATTATCAAACAAATAAACAAACAACACAAACATCAATCCATTAGTGAATTAGAGTTTCAAATTCATAAATTTGATACATATACAGAAAATCATGTTTTGATGCCAAATCACAACAATGTATTCTAGCTATATTAGTTTTGGTTCTCACACCAGTCTAATGGAAATATATAGAAAATCACACCTTCGAAACTCGAACATAAATGTTGATGATGCGATCGCTATCATCAATATCATCTTCGGGCGACTAGAGTGTGATGCTATATCTATCCAATATATTAAAACTTTGAATACACGCGGATCAGACGTATACGCAAAATCTATATATACTGGATTGTCCACATCAATATAAATAAATAACCGAATACGAATAATTGATTTATATTTTCAAAACAAAAATTGTTTTCATTTTAAAAATATACTCTTCATACTCGTTCTAGGATACTACTGATCCCATCTCTAACGAGTCATCCCCATTGGATTTTACTAATTCAATATCTGATGAATTCTTTCGTATGGTTCTAATGTGCCTTGTTCTCTGAGATTTGTAAACCAAAGCTCTGATACCAACTGTGAAAACCCGCAACTTCCCCGTAAAGGAAAGTGTCGGATAGTTCGAGAACAAACCACAACAGAACGCATATAAAAGAACATTTCACTGTATATTACAACAATGCATCAGAATACAAGAATATACCGAGTATGAATGAATATTACACAGAAATATCAGAGATTTAAATTACATTTAAATACATCGCAGCGGAAAATAATACAATACACAACTAGAAGGTGATATACGGATACAAAGCTTTCCGGATATCGTTCCAGCTGTAAACCAGGATCCTGTGAATATAAATCTGCAAAACCAAAACTACTAGCTGCCCGTGTCAAAATAGGGGCACCCAGAGTTTAGGTTAAAACAATAAACTCCAGGTCAGTCATGGGACTGGTGTGAGAACTAAAACAGTTATTAATCTTTATTTTAAAGTTAGGTAAATCAAGGGACCACGCCGTATAACACGGAACGGGTTTCCTCCCAAGAATACCAGTGCATAAAACAAACAGCGCAATGCTAAATAAAGAAAAATGAAGCTGTTATAAGACCCAGGTCCCATCACACAATGCAACGCAGCCGAGGATAGGGTTTTCCCTTATAACAGCCAAAGAATGCTTGATACGTTTAAAACAAATCATTTGATACTATTATAAGTGCATAGTGTATAAAACAACTTCAAATCATAAGTATCAATCATAGGCGGCATGAGCGCCCCATCCCACTATGTCGCCATATATAGGATTACAACTAAAACCGCAAGATCACGTATTTGGAAATTGGATTTCCGTCTATGAACCGAGGCAAAAGATAGTCCTCAACCGATTCGAGACAATCTAGCCCATGTCTCAGGCAAGTACTCAGTCAAGCCTTGGAGCGACAGGGCCGGTCCACCGATGTGGATTAAAATGCCTGAACACTACGTTTCCCCGCCCTTTGGGGCGTAAATGAGCCAACTAAATGACTCCATCGGTTCGAGAATGACCGATCAATCCGAGGCGCCTCGCAACAGCAACAACCACATAAGTCAAACTCGTCAGGGCGTGTAAAACCACTGACGCCACTTTTTAGCTAGAAGGAAACGCATGCCCTCCCTGAGGTCCGTCTCCCGTTTTTGGTTCATACCGGGTGTGAAACTCGCGAAGTAAACGTTACACAGAGCTACGCCACAAAGGCCATGCTTCGATCATCAGCCATAAGACTTTGCTTTTCAACAGAAGCCTTGATCATTTGCCACTTAGGCATGCCACACAGGCAATTCACTCCATGCGATTGATATCCATCAATATATAACCCCTGAGCTCGTACGTCTCAGAGAAGGGCGTTAAGCAAGAGAATAAATTCTCCGCCGCCAAACAGATATATACTTAATAGAGATCAATCACACGGACTAAAATCCAATGTCAGACACACAGTCCATTTACAAGTCCGTTCTGGGTCTGAACGAAACCGGAGGCACCTAGTACCCCGCATATCCATCGATCTCCAAGTACGTCTGGATGATCACCAACTGTTTCCATCTTCTTGGGTGTACAACCCAATCAAGATAATCAGTAATTATCCAAACGACGTGAAGACTTCTGGTCTTCGACCACCGTCTTCATCTTCGACTTATCGTCGTATCAGTTATTCAGAATGGGATAAACCCGGTCTTTCCGAATAACTCGCGTATATTTTAAATAAGTGTTACACCAACACAACATACGCCTCATTCCAATTCATCAGTCACTAACCGTAAATTAATCAAGAGAATAATTCCCCAAATATTAACCCCGAAGGCCGAAACCAACATCAGATCAATATCCAGAAAACCATTCTGCTTAGCTAACCGACAGTTAGTTTCTGAATTCACATTCATAGGGAAAGGTTCCCATTAATTTTATCCAAGATAAATTTCTTGAATTTATTCTTTAATCTATTTTTGAATATCAATTCAAAACTAGTCGGGATTAGCGAACCTTACCGAAGTAATCATTTGTTTTAATTTCCCAATCCCAACCTATTCATCCCATGAAGTAAAACTGGTAGTACTTCATATCTAACACCACGGTGTTATCGGTAAATTCAATTACCATTTCACGTTTAAATCTAATTTAAAGATTTAACTATCGCCTGGAGCAAAACTGGTGATACTCCATTTTCGATCATTTCAATCTAATTAAAGATTCATTAAAACTCCACTTAGTTTAAATCTTCGACTGGGTTAAAGAATCAGTGTCATTTAAAACACGGTTCACGATAAACCCAAAATCACATTCATTAATTATCGGGTTAAAGAACGAGTGTTATTTAAAACACTGTCCACGATAAACCCAAAAATCAATATCAACTCAATTCCAATTAAATATTATTTAATTGGTATACTTCATTAAATCTAAATAAAAAGATCTAATCTTTTCTCAACTGGGTTCAAGAACAGTGTTAGTGAAGACACCATTCACGACAAACCCAAATCACATTTGATATTCAATACAAGGCTCTGAATAGAAAATATATCGGCTTATATTCAATATCAAATTCTACGATTAACAAATGTCGTATTGGAAATAACGATATAAATATATATCTTTCAAATTTCCATAACAACATCTGCATAATCACGAATTCCAACATCGAAATATCCCGAAGACAATTTCGATTCAAATCCACTCCAATGCAATCATTGGAAATTCTGGTTATTTTTAAAACCCTTTTCAAATTCAATTTATTTATTTAAAAATAAATAGAATTATAATTCTAGTTCAAAACTAGTTCATTTCGATAAAAATCTATTTTTATCTTTTCAAATATGGAGTTTTTCTTCCCAATTCTTCCCAAATCATTTCTTATGATTTTACACAAATTATTACTATTTTTAATAATTTTATCAAGGCCCGTACAGTCGATTTCCATCAATGGCCATCGAACTGCACTTATAGCGACCTTTTTCAAATTTGATTTGGACATAATTCCAAATCCAACCGTTAGATTTCTAATTTCTAATATTCGTTAGAAAGCTCTTTTCGATACGAACCCAACGGTTCCGGTTTTAGGAGAATCCGACGGTCGGATCTCCCGTAATGTCCGTTTGAAATAAATGGTCGAAATTCACGAACTACCGCGGCGCGGCGCGTTCTATTCAGGCCATTATATTATATATATAATATATATAATATATACTTCGTCGATTTCTATTTAAAACGAATTATATAAATAGTTTTAAAATCGTTTCAAAAGCAATTTCAACTTTCTTTTCAATTCAAATCAAAATTGAATTCTTCTTTATAAATTCGTTTTAAAATTCATTTCTATTCAATTCAAATTTCAATTCAATTTGAATTCATTTCAATTCATTTTCAATTCAATTTGAATTCGGTTTCAATTCAATTTGAATTCGTTTTCAATTCAATTCATTTCGAAATCGTTTTCAATTCAATTCATTTCGAAATCGTTTTTCAATTCAATTTGTTTCGAAATCGTTTTTAATTCAATTCATTTCGAAATCGTTTTCAATTCAATTCATTTCGAAATCGTTTTCAATTCAATTCATTTCGAAATCGTTTTTCAATTCAATTCATTTCGAAATCGTTTTCAATTCAATTTGTTTCGAAATCGTTTTTAATTCAATTCATTTCGAAATCGTTATATATTCAATTCATTTCGAAATCGTTTTTCAATTCAATTTGTTTCGAAATCGTTTTTAATTCAATTCATTTCGAAATTGTTATATATTCAATTCATTTCGAAATCGTTTAAAATCGATATAAATATCGTTCACGTCAAAATGGCGTCAATCTAATCAATACGGCTTCATAAATTTCTATTTTCAAATATTCTATTTCAAATATTTCTTTTTCAAAATAGTTGTTATTATCAAAATATTTCATTCAACACATGACCAATCTCAATGGATGAGTACTGTCAACACATGAACCTTTATTTTATATTGATAAAGATGTAAATTTTATTACTAAAATATTTCGTTCAACACATGACCAATCTCAATCGATGAGTACTGTCAACACATGAACCTTTATTTTATATTGATAAAGATGTAAATTTTATTACTAAAATATTTCGTTCAACACATGACCAATCTCAATGGATGAAACTGTCAACACATGAACCTTTATTTTATGTTGTTCTTTATTTTCTAAATTGGAATGAGGCCCAATCAATTACCATATAAAGTTAATTATATGGATTTTCATACAACACATGTATATAATAACATTGAAAAATAATCAACCATCAACCAAAGTGCACTACACTGTATAAGCATCAAATATAGATATCTAACGCTTATAACAGCCTGTCAATCAATCGATCGACATATTTAATCAATCAGGATGAGTGAACTTCATATTTCATCCTAACACCCGTGTGGGGTTTCAAACAATCAAACAAATATTTTATTTGTGCAGTTGGGCGATGTGTAAAATTTATCGACCCAATCAATGTCCTTCAAATAGGTGTACATAAACAAACCGTCGGGTTTGTAAATGAATATTTATTTATTCATATTCATGTTAAAAATTATATATTTTAACGATAAAATATTTTATTCAACCTATGAATATTCTATTCGGTTCATTTATTCAATAAAATGATATTTTTATTTTTCTAACATATTTTAGAAAATTTCGGCGGCATAACGGCACGATACTAGAAACGGGACAAGGCCTAGCCTTATCCCCGGTCTAGTGAAGGCCCACGCCATTCACACATCAATCAAAATCACCAAACAACCAAATTCAAATCACATCATATAACTAATCTATGCAACCAAACAAACAAGTCCATGGTCTGTGGACGATTGTGTCGGGTGCTACTAAGCACCGTCTGCATCCTAGTATATATATATAAATAGAAATGAAATTGAAAGGTGAGAAATTCTCACAGATAGCTATCCAATCATCTTGACTCTTCTTTGATAGAAATCTTCTTCGTTATCGCCTCTTCGTCATCTTCGTTGCCCGTAGCCACTACATATGTAAAAATCGAATTTTTACTTCGTTTTTCAATATATAAAAATCGAAATTTTACTACTATGTTATATAGATAAAAATTATATTTTTATCACGCTATTTTCCATATAAAGATTTCGCCCTTTCTAAAATAAAGATTTCGCCTTTTCTAAAATAAAGATTTCGCCTTTTCTAAAATAAAGATTTCTAAATAAAAAATCATTGCTTTATAACATAAAATAAAATCAGTTTTTAAATGTAACAAAAATCAGTTTTTTAAATATAACAAAAATCAGTTTTTAAATTATAACAAAATCAGTTTTTAAATTATAACAAAATACAGTTTTTAAATTATAACAAAATACAGTTTTTAAATTATACAAAATACAGTTTTTAAATTATAACAAAGTACAGTTTTTAAATTATACAAAATACAGTTTTTAAATTATACAAAATACAGTTTTTAAATTAAAACAAAATATTAAAAACTCACCTTTTTCTAGGTCAGAAGGGGGCGGGGGTTTTGGGTGCGTCGGTGGATGGGGGCTAGGTCAAAATCGAAGGGGGTGGCTGACGTGGAGGCTTGCGGCGGTCAGAGGGGGGTCGTGGGGGTCCGGTAGTGGGCGGCGTCGGTCAGGTGGGTGGCGCGACGGGTTCTGCGACGCGGAGGAGCTCGCGTCTTCGGTGGAGGTCACGCTAGTGGTCGAGCTGAAGGAGGGGAGGTGGAGTAATGGGAAGAGGAGGCGGGGGGGTGCTGCGCTTGGCGCGGCGGCCTCCCTGGAGGAGAGATTCGTCCCCTTTTTTTTTCTATCTGAAACGGGGGCTAATGAAAGAGGGAAAGGGCTTAAACCCTAAATAATATTATATATTATTTTATTTACTTTAAATTTTCAAACTTTTACTTTTTCTTTCGAATCCCAAATGAGGCCCAACGACTGCCATCCCTAGCTAATTACCCCCATTCTGAACACCATGGGATATGTATCGTAGGCTGATTCGGTCGTTTCGATCAGTTTCCGTTGAATTTAAAATATAAATCTTTATATATTCAGTTTAAACGCACATTTCAATTTACCGGGGCCACATACTAACTAGAAAAATTCCCGAAAAACATTTTCTAGCCTCGTGTTGACGATACGGTCCTAACAAAACTAGTTTCGTCGAATTCTGAGACCGTTAGAAAAATGGCCCTTTTCCAGTCGATTAAAATCAACTGAAACTGGTCAAACGCGTTTTCCTTTGCCACGCTCACATATTGATTCGAAAAATTATGAAATTTGAAACCTAGCAATAATTTAACATCACGGACCCAACAAAATTGGTTTCGTCGAAATCCGAGGTCGTTTGCAAAATTTCCATTTTTAAGGGCCTGAATTCCATAGCGACTATTCAGAATTTTCAACTGGACATATCTTTTGATTCCCGCTATGAAATTTGGGTTTTTCGGATTCGATAGAAAGATATTATCAATTAGATCCTATCATTTTTGGTTTCACTAAATTCCGGATTGTTTTGCACCCGGTACATTCAATTGAAGTTTGAAATCGAATTATCGAACTACCGCGCCATTTTCAATTCTATTTATAATTATATATAAATATTTATATTCTAACGACGACGTATATAATATATACGTTCTAATTATATTCAAAATAAATTTCTCGTCGATATTATTTAAAATAATTCATTTTAAATAATCAAAATTCGCTAAAATTGCCAAAATAAAAATTTTAAACTGGCCCAGATTTTCCGGGTTATTACACATATACAAATGCAATCCCAAATTAATTCATCCTTAACAAAAATTACTTACTTATACCCAAGCCAAATTTTAGTTCAAGCTCATGTTCCATCCTTGATTCAAAACTCCTAACTCACCAATCCAACACCATTTCAGATTCCTATGTCACAAATCCAATTTTTCTCGATATCATTCTAATCTAATGCAATTTCCACTTAATCTTTAATTTATTTCAATTTGCTTTCTCACATTTCTATTTAATTTGTTTTAATTCAAACAATCTTTTCATGGGAGTTTTAAACAGCTTAGCTTTTCAAAAATCAACTATTCCATTTTGGAATTCAAAATAACTTGTTTTCTCAAACAATTAAAAAATAATATTTTTGGTAGTAATCTGTCACTTACAAGCTCGACACTGACCAGCATCATCAGGGTTATTTCCCAACGAGTGAAGTGATTTCAATACTATATCACTTTCAAAACCATTTTTAACACTTCCATTTTGAAATCAGTTCAAAATATCCTTCACAATGTCTTGAAAACATTTCCAAAATCTCCAAGGATTTTAAAATTGACATATGTTTAATCCAAATATATTTACGAACTCTTATTCAAATTTCAAGAGTTTTAATACCAATTCTGGGCTAAAACCAGCTTTAATACATTTCATAATACTTATATGAATTTTATTTGGTTATATATGTATAATCAATTTAATTATAATCTTATTCGATTAATATAATGACCAACACATCCAATATACTATAAACTTAAAATATTAATCATTTTTTTATATCAAAATATACTTTGGGTAAAATTATTTCATTTACCCTTTTTCAAAACATACTATGTCGGTTCATCGTATTCAAGTGTTTAAAAATCTTTATCGATACAGTGGATCAAACTGATCGACCAGAATTCATAAGCCACTCAACCAATGAATCTCCAGTACATAAAACCATTTTATATTAAATTACAAATATTTGCTCATATATATACACACTCAAACTAAAATCTAGGATATTACTAATCCCATCTCTATTGAGTTACGCCACAGAGCCAAGGTAATCACTTAACCTTCAGCTCTAGTACCACTATAACGGCCAGAGATTTTCGACCCCGAAAATCGACATAAAACCCATGTCAACTATTCGAGCATCGAACATTCCAGATCATTAATAGAAAGAAGTTAGAGGGTGAGAAATAGAAAGAAAGTTAGAATAGAA
This sequence comes from Allium sativum, assembly GCA_030737875.1. Taxonomy (NCBI): domain Eukaryota; kingdom Viridiplantae; phylum Streptophyta; class Magnoliopsida; order Asparagales; family Amaryllidaceae; genus Allium; species Allium sativum. The sequence goes on along the minus strand of CM060919.1, from coordinate 130,813,771 downwards.
GATGAAGAACACAAATACAACATCTGATTAAACACGAACCTCACAGCGAAAAGGATGAATATATTATATAACATAAATTTGAAATAAAACAGTATCTGTATACAATACCATTATCGGGGAACAACACTTACAACACAGTAGAAATAAACAATCGCTATAAAATCCTGAAGCCTCCTGCTCTAGGCTCTCCAAGTATACCCGTAAAATCCTCACTACTTGACTGCTTATACAAATTTGGGCAACCAAGAGTTTAGGGTAAAACAAAACAAAATAAACTCTGGGTTAGCATGGGACTGGTGTGAGTAAACTCCAACCACTTGGTTTAACTTTTAAAATCCTTTTTAAAGAAAGAATAATAGTAAGACCGCTCCACACATAAACACAGATGGTTTTTACATTACGATAACTCAAAACATTTCTTTAAATCAATACTCTTCTGATATTATAATAATGTCTAAATCAAATAAATAGCAATCTAGCGGAACTCTTTCATCTCACATTCCACATATATAATATATAATCAAAAACAGCAGGCGCTTATCGGGTAATGGATTCCAACTGGCAAGGTACGGGACACCGTTTGATAGTGTATCTCTAGAGAGGAATATAATGGGTTCAACAAGAACATCTTGCAACCCAGACTAAACATGACTGGTCACTCATTTCGCTTGAGTGTACCGAATGTACTATCACCAATGGTTGGGATCAGCAACCGTTTCTCGAAAGGGACAGCATCAAAATAGATTAAAGAAGAAAAATAAATTTTCTCTAGATTAGTTGACAATACACCTTTTTTGGGTGCGACCCACTTAGCCATGTGACCTAACCGATTTTTTACCATTTAAGGTTGAGGCTTGAGGTCATAACGTATCTTTTTGACAGATCACATATTTATTTACTTTGAATACCGCATGGTCATACACGCCAAATCACAAATTGATTTCTCCAAAAATAAAATGGGTATAAAGCTAACAGAAACGAATTCCTCCGCTACCAAACATAAATACGATTGAAGAGATTAACTTACGCGATCTATTAGATATGCTATGTTAGACATTCTTCCATACAAGTTGTCCTTGGACAGGACAAACCGAAGGAACTATTCTGTAAACCCTTCTTAGGCAATTTCTACCTAGGATTTTCTAGAACAGCCCTTGCAAAAACCCTTCTTCAATTATCTTCATCATATTTGATTCGTATCGCTAATTCCCATATAGAGTGGTTTTCAGATAATAAATTTGATCCTGATCTCTCTGTAATAACGACGGAAAAATGGTCAAAACTTTGATTGTCGGTTATTTAACTATACAAGGAAAATATCCATACACACAACGATCTTATTTCCAAATGGAAATTTTATCGATCAATCATCAATCAACATTTTCTCTTTGAATTAATTTATCATTAATTTATTCATTTCCCCATTTCTCGTTACCATATATTCACAAATTCTTATTTTCTAAATTTAGAAAATATACGTTTATTAACAGTGGAAAACATTTCCATTACTTATTCACACATCACTATCCTCCCACATTTATCAGACTCTAACTGTAAACCAGTAAGAGAACAACTTCCTAAGTATAAATCTCGAAGGCCGAAACCAACATTAGATCGATACCCAGAAAGTAGTTCAACATAACTAATCTCCTTTCAGTTTCTAATTTCCTTAACTCCATTATAAATTCCTATTTCAAAACCTAATTTCCTTTATAAAATTTTTATTAGCAAATATTTACATTACTCCTTTTTTCACATCGAATGTGAATAATATTTCTTTTACACAATCAATTCAGTTTGATTTCACATTTAAAAATAATATCCCATTTCCAAATTCTATTTATACTTTTATTTAGAATTATTTATATAAAATCTCATTTTTGTTTCTTCTAACACTTATAATCCCATTTATAATCCCCTTTATAAATGCTAAGTTCAAATTCCATAAAAATATCGGTGTTAAAACCAATTTTCACTTCTCTATATAAATTCAGACTTATATTTTGATTTATACAGTGATAAATATGTTACATAATTTATAAACATCGCTTATAAATTTATCTTCTCAATTTATCTATTAAAAACAAATTTATCTTTAATATCTACTTTAAATTAATATTCACATAAATCTTTTTTAACTTTCCATTCCTGTAACAACCCAGAATTTCTGAACCAATTTAAAATTTTATTTTAGCTATTTTAATGGGTTTTGAATATTTAAAATAATTTATTTTAAATAATAACGACTAAAAATTTATTTAAATCGAAGTTAGAACATATAAATTTATTTTAATAATAAAACGAGCTTGAAATGGCGTGGTAGTTTGAAAATTCAATATTAAATTTTAAATGAATATACAAAATTCAATATAAATTAGATTTCAACGAAACAAGAAACATTAGAATCTATTTAACAATACCTTTCTAATGAATGTAAGAAATTAAGATTTTAATTTATAAATTGTAAGTTACGACAAGTTTAAAATTTAATATAGTCGCTATGGAATTTCTATATATTTTAATATTATATATAGCCCTTAAAATAACCATTTTGCAAACGACCTCCATTTTCAATGAAAACACTTTTGTTAGATCCGAATTGCCAAATTATTGTTAGGTTCCAAATTTCCTAATTTTTGGAATTAATATGTGAGCGTAGAGAGTTTAAACATGTTTTGTCAATTCAATTTAAATTTCATCAATTAGAAAAAGACCATTTTTCAAACGGTCTCCAAATTCGGACGAAATTAGTTTTGTTAGGACCGTATCATCAAACATAGCAAGATTAATTTTTCTGTAATTTTTGGAGTCAGTATGTGGCCCCGGTAAATTAAAATGTATGTTTAAATTCAATATATATTGATTTATATTTTATTTTTGAAGAGAATCTTGGCGAAACAATTGAATTAGCTTACGAAACATATCTAATTATGTCCGGAATAGGGTTATTTAGCTAGGGGCGACAGTCGTTGGATTCGATTTGGAGTTCGTAGTGTTAAACAAGTATTTACAAATTAAATATTATTTAAATATTATATATATATTATGGCTAATGGGAAGCCCTAATTCTTTTCCGCGGTCAACGTCTTTAAACCCGCGCCTCCATTCTCAGGAACGAACAGAATCATCCCAAAACAAATCGTTGATTTCTCCTCAAACACAAAGAATTAAACTATGATTTATAAACGAAAATTGTAGTGCATTTTCTGCTCTTCAAATCAACACAGAAATGATTGGGTTTCGTGAAGTAAATCGTATGATTTCGAGGCTCAAAGAGTTGATCATCGCGCGTGTCTCGAGGCTTGGAGAGGGCGGCGAGTGCACTTCCATGGACGGCGGTAGGGGAGGGTTCAAAGGGCTTCGATGTGATGATAACTGATCATGCTTAGGAGCTACGGTTGGCATGCGATATTGGAACCCTCGTTTTGGCATTGGGTTCGGTTTCACAGCGGTTACAATGGAGAAGAAGGATGATTAAAGGAGGGTTATGGAAATGTTAATTAAATTAATTATTTAATTATCTAAATAATGTCATTAGTATTAAATATCATATCTTGTTTATATGATGTCAAAATTTTGCGAAATCAGTTGCGTTGGAATCCTTTTGTCGAACACTACGCAATGAAACTGACTGGAGAAAATTTGGAGCGAATCAGAATTTGAGGTGAATTTAAATTCAAAACAGAACAGTTTAGAAATAAAGAATGGCAAAGTGGATCCCAAAGTGAGAATTCTCTCACTAAAATTTTGTACAGTTATTTAATTTATTTTATAACTGTAAATATATAAAAATTTCCGGTATAGATTTTAATCTATTGTATGGAGTTCAACACTCGAATTCGCACAAATCACATAAATTGGAAGCGATGTATGGATATTACCGACATTTGGATTTCATACTCCATGAATGTCCACTTATGGCACTGTAAATGGCATTGGGTAGTTGAACATTTATTTTTATGGATGATTTGGTGATTTGTGTGGTGATTGTGATGATTAACATATTAAAAATAATGTTAATATTAATGTGGTAGTGAAATTAAATTATAAATATCCATTTATAATTTAAATAGTAAAAATTGTTTAGTTAGAAAAATAATTCAAACCGAATTGGAATTGGTTAAATTTACTAACCAATGATTTATTTAAATTGATTGTTGGTGTTTGAAAACCCCACACGGGTATTGAGATGATATTTGGCATACACTAATCCCAATATTTAGTTGTATGTCAATCGATGGGTTGACAGGCTGTGATGAGCGTTATTTATTTATTTTAATGCTTATACAGTTGTAAAATGCACTCTAGATGATGTTTGAATGTGTAATGATAATTTATCATTATTGTTGAATACATGCGTTGTATGAAATCCATATAACTGAAATTATAAGGTAATTGATTGAGTAGCATTCCAATTCAGAAATAACGGATATTTTAAAATAATATTTAGTGAGTAATCAAAATATGATTTTGATGTCCGATTTTCGATGGACACGAAAATATTGGAATATATGAAGCCGACTTAAGTAGCTAAACGTCATTTTAAGTCGAACGGGTTTATTGATCGATTTTATTCACTTTATTATGAATACGAAAAGGAAATGGATTTCAAAATACGATATTTCGAAAATATTATCATTTCAATATTATAATGATATAGAATATTCAATTTTGATTTAAAATTGAAATTGAAGTTGAAATCGTTTAATATGAATTTATAAACAATTCATAAAATACGTTTTGAAAGAAAATTGACGATATATATATATATATTCTATATTATATATATATATATATTTAATGGCTTGAATAGAACGTGCCGCGCAGCGATCGTTTGTGAATTTCGACCATTAACTTCATATTGGCATAACGGGAGATCCGACAAGTCGGATTCTCCTAAAACCGGAACCGTTGGGTTCTTATCAAAATGATCTTTCCAATGAATATAAGAGAATTAAATTTGAATGGTTTGATTTTAAAATATGTCCAAATCAAATTCAAAAAGGTGTGGCCGATATTGGAAACTGACTGTAATGGCGATAATCAAATTATTAAAAATATGGAAAAATTGTGTAAAATCATAATAAATGGTTTGAAAAGATTTTGGATGAAAAAAAAATCCAGTTTTGAAATGATAAAATACATTTTTATCTAAATGAACTAGTTAATAACTAGAATAAAAATCCAATTATTTTTAGCAATAATAAATTGGATTGAAATGATTCTAAAATAACCAAAATTTTCTAATGAATGAATTGAAATGGATTTGAATGGAAATAATCTTCAGAATATTTTGATATTAATTTCCATGATTATATGGATATTGTTGAGGAATTTGGAAGATATAAATATCGTTATTCAAAATACGATATTTGTTAGTTTCAGAATTTGATAGAATATAAGCCGATAAAATTTCTATCCGGAGCCTTGTATTTAATATCAAATTGGATTTTGGGTTTGTCGTGAATGGTGTCTTAAATAACACTGTTTTTAAACCCAGTTGAGAAAAGAATAAATCTTCTAACTAAGATTTAAGGAAATTTTCCAATTAATTAATATTTAATTGGAATTGAACTGAAATCGGGTCTTGGGTTTATCGTGAACAATATTTTAAATAACTTTGTTCTTTAACCCAATTAACATCGAAGATGTGATTTGAATTTATAAATCCTTTATTAAGATTTAATGGAAATTTTCCAAAGTAAAGTTTTCCAATTTAATACATTAAATTGGAATTGAATTGAATTCGATTTGGTAATAATCGAGATGAGCTTTTGTGAATGAAGATCATTACTATACATGGAATTTAAAAGGCTTTGCCGCTATTCCATTTATATTATTAGTCTGATACAGAAATTTATATCGATTATATATATTGATCTGTTTTCTATGAAGATTTCATTGTTAATGGAAGCTGATTTGAGTTTGTTGTGAACTGTGTTTTAAATGACATTGATTCTATAACCCAGTTAAAGACAGGATTAATTTTCCTAAAAGTTGGATAATCATTAAGTAATGATTTTTGAGATCAAACTGAGCTAGAGTTTAATTGAATCTTTAATTAGATTGAAATGAGAATGAGATAATTAAATTTATCAATTTTATGAAATGATCAAGAATAGAGTACCGCCAGTTTTACTCCAAGAGATAATTAAATCTTTAATTAGATTTGAATGTGAAATGGAAATTAAAACTTACCGATATTACCGTGGGTGTTAGATATGAAGTACTGCCAGTTTTGCTCCATGGGATGAATAGGTTGGGATTGTGATAATAAAATAAACGATTACTTCGGTAAAGTTCGCTAATTCAGACTAGTTGATAAACCTTAATTTGGTTTAGAATTGTGAAAATATAAAATAAGTCTTTTGAAATGGATATCCAAAGGAAGATTAAAGAACTAGTTTGAACGAACTTATCTTTTATAAAATTAATGGGAACCTTTCCCTAAAAATGTGAATATTGGAATAAAAGAATATTCTGAATTGGAATGAAGCATATGATGTGTTTTCATAGCACTTGATTATAAAATACGCGAGTTATTCCGAAAGGTCGGGTTTATCCTATTCTGAATAACTAATACTACGACTAAAAGTCGACGATGAAGACGGTGGTTGAAGATCGGAGATCTTCACATCGTTTGGATCATTATTGATGTCTTGATGTGCCGTACACCCAAGACAAGGTAATAAGTGGTGATCGTCCAGACGTACTTAGAGATCGACCGGATATGCGAGGACCTCTTTCCTGTATTGGACATATGGGACGAGGAATAAGGTGTCTTCGGCTTCATTCAGACCCAGAACGGACTTGTAAATGGATGTGTGTCTGACATATTCTGTGTTGATTGATTTCTATTAAATATATATCTATTTGGTGGTGGAGAATTTATTCTCGTGCTTAACATCCTTCTCTGAGACGTACGAGCATAGAGGTTATATATTGTAAGACATCATTTGTATGGCATGAATTGTCAGTGTGGCATGCTGAGATGCAAATGATCAAGGCTTTTGTTGAAAAGAAGAGTCTTGTGAATGATGATTAAAGCACGACTTTAATTAGCATAGCTTTGTGTATAGCGTTAGTTGGCGAGCCTCACACCACGGTATGAGTCTAAAATGGGATCGGGGACGCAGGGAGTGCGCGGCGTTTCTTTCTGGCTAGGAATGGTGTCATGGTATGGAGCCCATGCATTTTTACTTATGTGGATGATGGAATGAGACACCTCGGATATTGGCCGCTACTCGCTATGTGATAGGTCCTATAAGACCGCGAAACATACATTCAGGGATAACTAATCCACTAAATTAAGTGTGGACCGGCCCTGTAGGAACCAAGGGTCCACTGCAGGGGATCGCGAGCCATTTGCTAGAGTGTCTAGAATCGGAAGGAGCCATCGCTAGCCTTGACTCATGATGGAAATCCAATTTCCAATACGAAATTTTTCGTTTTTAATTATAGAACTAGTATGGTGACATGTTATATGGTACCCATGTCGTCTATGATTGATACATTTATATTTGAAATTGTTTCGACACTACGCACTTATAGTAATATCAAAATGATTTGTTATATCGTACCAAGCGTGTTTGGCTATTATAAGGGAAAACTCTATCCTCTGGCTTACGTTGCATTGTATAATGGGACTTGAGTCTTATAATAGCTTCATTTTTCAAAAAGCATTGCGTTATTTCATGTTTTAAACTAGTATTCATGTGTAATAAACCCGTTCCGTGTTATACGGCGTGGTCCCATGATTTCCTAACTTTTAAAGTAAAAAGTTAAAACTGTTTTAGTTCTCACACCAGTCCCATGACTGACTCGGAGTTTATTGTTTTAACATAAACTCTAGGTGCCCCTATTTTCCACACGGGAAGTCAGTTGTTTTGGTTTGCGGATTTCTATTTAACAGGATCTTGGATTACAGCTGGAGCTATATTCGGAAAGCTTTGCATCCGTATTTTTCTTTCAATTGTGTTAGTTGATGTATTTTCCACTGTTTTGTAATTTAAATCTCTGATATTATTTTTCCGTTTTATAATATTTATTTATACTCTGATTTATTCTTGCACTTTGATGTAATTGTTGTAATAGCAATGAAATGTTCTTATGTTTGCATTCCGATGAGTCTTGTTCTCAAAGCAATCCGCTGTTTTCCATCTCTTTGGAGATCGGGGGATTTCAGAGCGTTACAGTTGGTATCAGAGCTTTGGTTTACATAGCTACATAACAAGACACATTAGAACCAAACAAAAGAATTCATCGAGATAGGATTAGTAACATCTTATAAGAATGACTCTTTAGAGATAGTATCAGTAGTATCCTTGAATGAGTTTGAAGAGTATTATTTATTAAAAACGAATTTAATTTTGAAAATCACATCTTATAATATGTATTTGAGTATTTTATTTTATATTGAATTTGGACTATCGAGTATAAGAAGATCTTGAATATACACGTAACTAACATGTATATGAAGCCTCAAATATACTGGGTAGATATAGAATCACACTAGTCGCCCGAAGATGATTTTGATGATAGTCTAGACATCATCAGTGTTTATGTTCGAGATTCAAAAGTAGGATATCTATATATTTCCATTTGACTGGTGTGAGAACCAAACTTAGCTAGAATTTATTGTTTGTATTTTGTCATTGAAATATGATTTTTGAGTATATATATATAGTTATATATTTGGAAAGTTAACCAACTAATTGATTGATGGTTGTGTTGTATGATTATTAGTTCAACTAATTAAAATATTGGAATAAACAAACCAATAAGAAAATGAATGTTAATTTAGCCAAATTGAATCAAAATACTGAACTGAATTGAAATTGATTGGAATTGCAAACATATTCATGTATATATATGAACAGGTCATAGCAAGGAAGCTAAGAAGAGAAATAAAATTATATGCCTGACAAATAGGTACATGTTTGCTGTATTTCTTGGGTTTTGATGATTTTATGAACTGATTGGCAAGCCGCTTGGCTTTTTCTTTTCTTTTTGATTGATGAGGGCCCTATGAGGCAAGTTCTAGTTTTATCGATCAGCCCGTACAAAGGAGGTTATAGTGAAATTTTTCAGAAATTTAGGGTGTTAGCCAAATTTGTGAAAAATTAGAAAATTCATAGAAACTGAAAAGTTGAAGAATGAAAGCCAAAATGAAAGTTGAGTTGGTTAGTTAAACAACTTTCAGCTCCGTTCCTTTTCGAGGACGAAAAGATTTTAAGTGGGGGAGATTGTAACAACCCGGAATTTCTGAACAAATTTAAATTTTTTATTTTAGTTATTTTAATGGGTTTCGAATATTTAAAATGATTTATTTTAAATAATAACGACTAAAAAATTATTTAAATCAAAGTAGAACGTATAAATTTATTTTAATAATAAAACGAGCTTGAAATGGCGCGATAGTTTGAAAATTCGATACTAAATTTCAAATGAATACACAGAATTCAATATAAATCAGATTTCAATGAAACCAGAAACGATAGAATCTATTTAACTATATCTTTCTAACGAATGTAAGAAACTGAGATTTTACTTTATAAATTGTAAGTTATGACCAGTTTAAAATTTAAAATAGTCGTTATGGAATTTCTATATATTTTAATATTATATATAGCCCTTAAAAATACCCATTTTGCAAACGACCTCCGTTTTCGACGAAACCACTTTTGTCGGATCCAGAATATCAAATTATTGTTAGGTTTCAAATTTCATAATTTTGGGAATTAATATTAGAGTGTGGTGAATTCAAAAATCAATATGTGAGCGTGGTGGATTTAAACGTGTTTTGTTAATTCAGTTTAAATTTAATCGACTAGAAAAAGGTCATTTTTCAAACGGTCTCCAAATTCGACCAAATTAGTTTTATTAGGACTGTATCGTCAAAACATAGCTAGATTATTTTTTCTGTAATTTTTGGAATCAGTATGTGGCCCTGGAAACTTAAAATGTACGTTTAAATTCAATATATATTGATTTATATTTTATTTTTAAAGAAAAACTAATTGAAATAGTCGAACTAGCTCACGAAACATATCCCATTGTATCCGGAATAGGGGTATTTAGCTTGGGGTGACAGTCGTTGGGTTCGATTTGGAGTTCGTTGTGTTAAACAAGTATTTTACGAATTAAATATTATTTAAATGTATTATATATATATATATTCTGGCCAATGGGAAGCCCTAATTCATTTCCGTGGTCAACATCTTTAAACCCGCACCTCCATTCTCAGGAACGAACGGAATCGTCCCAAAACAATCGTTGATTTCTCCTCAAACACAAAGAATTAAACTAGATTTATAAACGAAAATTGTAGTGGGTTTTCTTCTCTTCAAATCAATATAGAAATGATTGGGTTTTATAAAGTAAATCGTATGATTTCGAGGCTCAAAGAGCTGATCGTCTCGCGCGTCTCGAGGCTTGGAGAGGGCGGCGAGTGCACTTCCATGGACGACGGTAGAGGAGGGTTCGAAGGGCTTCGATGCGATGATAACTGATCGTGCTCAGGAGCTATGGGTTGCGTGCGATATTGGAACCCTAGTTTTGGCATTGGGTTCGGTTTCATAGCGGTTTCAATGGAGAAGAAGGATAATTAAAGGAGGGTTAAGGAAAATTTAATTAAATTAATTATTTAATTATCTAAATAATGTCATTGGTATTTAATATATCGCATCTTGTTCATATGACGTCACAATTTCGCGAAATCAGTTGCATTGGAATCCTCTTTTCGAACACTACGTAATGAAACTGACTGGAACAAATTTGAAGCAAATCAGAATTTAAGGCGAATTTAAATTCAAAACAGAACAATTCAAAAATAAAGAAAGGCGGAGTGGATCCCAAAGTAAGAATTCTCTCACTAAAATTTTGTATAGTTATTTAATTTATTTTATTACTGTGAATGTATAGAAATTGCCAGTATAGATTTTTATCTGTTGTATAGAGTTCAACACTTGAATTCGCACAAATCACATAAATTGGAAGCAATGCATGGATATTACCGAATTCGGATTTCATACTCCGTGAATGGCCACTTATGGCGCCGTAAATGGCATTGGGTAGTTGAGCATTTATTTTTATGGATGATTTGGTGATTTGTGTGATGATTAACATGTTAAAAATAATGTTAATATTAATGTGATAGTGAAATTAAATTAGAAATATCCATTTATAATTAAAACAGTAAAAATTGTTTAGTTAGAAAAATAATTCAAATCGAATTGGAATTGATTAAATTTACAAACCAATGATTTATTTAAATTGACTGTTGTTGTTTGAAAACCCCACATGGGTATTGGGAAGATATTTGGCATACACTAATCCCAATATTTACTTGTATGTCAATCGATGGGTTGACAGGCTGTGATGAGCATTATTTATTTATTTAATGCTTATATAGTTGTAAAATGCCCTCTGGATGATGTATGAATGTGTAATGATTATTTATCATTATTGTTGAATACATGCGATGTATGAAATCCATATAACTGAAATTATATAGTAATTAGTTGAGTCGCATTCCGATTCAGAAATAACGAATATTTTGAAATAATATTCAGTGAGTAATCAAAATATGATTTTGATGTCCGTTTTGGGATTGACACGAAATATTGGAATATATGAAGCCGAGTTAAGTAGCTAAAAGCCATTTTAACTTGAACGAGTTTATCAATCGATTTTATTCGTTTTATAATGAATACGAAAAGGAAATGAATTTCAAAATCAGATATTTTGAAAATATTATCATTTCAATATTATAATGATATAGAATATTCAGTTTTGATTTAAAATTGAAAATGAAGTTGAAATCGTTTTAAAATGAATTTATAAACGATTCATAAAATACATTTTGAACGGAAATCGATGATATATATATTATATATATTTAATGGCTTGAATAGAACACGTCGTGCAGCGACCGTTCCCGAATACAAATTGGCATAACGGGAGATCCGACCATCAGATTCTCCTAAAACCGGAACCTTGGACTCGTATCAAAATGAACTTTCCAATTAATATAAGAGATTTAAATTTGTATAGTTGGATTTTAAAATATGTCCAAACCAAATTCAGAAAAGTCACTATGAATGCAGTTCAGTGGTCGATATTGGATACCGACTGTAATGGCGATAATAAAATTATTAAAAATGTGGAAAAATTGTGTAAAATCATAATAAATGATTTGGAAAGATTTTGGATGGAAAATTCCAGTTTTGAAATGATAAAATACATTTTTATCTAAATGAACCAGTTAATAACTAGAATAGAAATCCAATTATTTTTAGAAATAATAAATTGGATTGAAATGGTTTTAAAATAACCAAAATTTTCCAATGAATGAATTGGAATGGAAATAATCTTCGGAATATTTTGATATTGGATTCCGTGATTATACGGATATTGTTGAGGAATTTGGAAGATATGAATACCATTATTCCCAATACGATATTTGTTAGTTTCAGAGTTTGATACTGAATATAAGACTAAAAAATATTTATTCAAAGCCTTATATTTAATATCAAATTGAATTTTGGGTTTGTCATGAATGGTGTCTTAATTAACACTATTCTTAAATCCAATTGAGAAAAGAATAAATCTTTTAACTAAGATTGAAGGAAATTTTCCAATTAATTTGTATTTAATTGGAATTGAAATTAGGTTTTGGGTTTATCGTGAACGATGCTTTAAATAACATTTGTTCTTTAACCCAATTAGCAGTGAAGATGTGATTTGGAATTTATAAATCTTTTATTAAGATTTAATGGAAATTTTCCAAAGTAAAGTTTTCCAATTTAATACATTAAATTGGAATTGAATGGAATTCGATTTGGTAATAATCGAGATGAGCTTCTATGAATGAAGACCATTACTATATATGGAATTTAAAAGGCTTTGCCGCTATTCCATTCATATTATTAGTCTGATATGGAAAATTACATCGATTATATATACGATCTGTTTTCCGTGAAGATTCCATAGTTAATGGAAGCTGATTTGGGTTTGTTGTGAACTGTGTTTTAAATGACATTGGTACTTTAACCCAGTTAAAGACAGGATTAATTTTCCTAAAAGTTGGATAATCATTAATTAATGATTTTTGAGATTAAAACTGAACTAGAGGTTTAATGAATCTTTAATTATATTGAAATGAGAATGGGATAGTTAAATTTATCGAATTCATGAAATGATCGAGAATGGAGTACCGCCAGTTTTAAGCAATAGTTAAATCTTTAATTAGATTTGAACGCGAAATGGTAATTAAAATTTACCCATAACACCATGGGTTTTAGATATGTAGTACTGCCAATTTTGCTCCATGGGATGAATAAGTTTAGATTGGTATAATAAAATAAATGGTTACTTCGATAAAGTTCGCTAATCCCGACTAGTTGATAAATCTTAATTTGGTTTAGAATTGTGAAAAGATAAAATAAATCTTTTGAAATGGATATCCAAAGGAAGATTAAAGAACTAGTTTGAAAGAACTTATCTTTGATAAAATTAATGGGAACCTTTCCCTAAAAATGTGAATATTGGAATAAATGAATGTTCTGGATTGGAATGAGCCGTATGATGTGTTTTTATAGTACTTGATTATAAAATACGCAAGTTATTCGGAAAGACCGGGTTTATCCCATTCTGAATAACTGATACGACAAGTAAAAGTCGACGATGAAGACAGTGGTTGAAGACCGGGGATCTTCACATCGTTTGGATGATTACTGGTGTCTTGATTGGGCCATACACTCAAGACAAGGTAATAAGTCGTGATTGTCCAGACGTACTTGGAGATCGACTGGATATGCGAGGACCTCTCTCATGTATTGGACATATGGGACGAGGAATAAGGTGCTTCCTGTTTCGTTCAGACCCAGAACGGAATTGTAAATGGATGTGTGTCTGACATTGGATTTCATTTTATGTTGATTGATTTCTATTAATTATATATCTATTTGGTGGCAGAGAATTCATTCTCTTGCTTAACACCCTTCTCCGAGATGTACGAGCTTAGAGGTTATATATTGATAGACATCAGTTGTATGGCATGAATTGTCAGTGTGGCATGCTGAGATGCAAATGATCAAGGCTTTTGTTGAAAAGCAGAGTCTTGTGGATGATGATAAAAGCACGACTTTAATTAGCATAGCTTTGTGTATAACATTAATTCGTGAGCCTCACACCTCAGTATGAGTCTAAAACGGGATCAGGGACGCAGAGAGTGCACGACGTTTCTTTCTAGCTAGGAGTGGTGTCATGGTATGGAGCCCAGGCATTTTTACTTATGTCGATGATGGAATGAGGCGCCTCGGATATCGGTTGCTACTGGCTAAATGATAGGTCCTATAGGACTGGGAAACATGTGTTCTGGAATAACTAATCGACTAAAGTAAGTTTGGATTGGCCCGGCAGGAACCAAGGGTCCACTGCGGGGGATCCTGAGCAATTTGCTAAAGTGTCTCGAATTGGAAGGAGCCATCGCTAGCCTTGACTCATGATGGAAATCCAATTTCCAATACGACATTTTTCGTTTTTAGTCGTAGAACTAGTATGGCGACCTGATATATGGTACTCATGTCGTCTATGATTGATACATTTGTATTTGAAATTGTTTCGACACTATGCACTTATAGTAATATCCAAATGTTGTTTTAATCGTACCAAGCATGTTTGGCTATTATAAGGGGAACTGTATCCTTCGGCTTACGTTGCATTATGTGATGGGACCTGAGTCTTATAATAGCTTCATTTTTCAAAAAGCATTGCGTTGTTTTATGTTTTAAACTAGTATTCATGTAAAGTAAACCTGTTCCGTGTTATACGGCGTGGTCCCATGATTTCCCAACTTTTAAAGTAAAAAGTGAAAACTGTTTTAGTTCTCACACCAGTCCCATGACTGACTCGGAGTTTATTGTTTAACCTAAACTCTAAGTGCCCCTATTTTCCACATGGGCAGTCAGTAGTTTTGGTTTTGCAGATTTCTATTTAACAGGATCCTGGATTACAACTGGAGCTATATTTGAAAATCTTTGTATCCGTATATTTCTTTCAGTTGCATTAGTCGATGTATTTTCCATTGTTTTGTAATTTGAATCTCTGATATTATTTTTCCACTGTATAATATTTATTCATACTCTGATATATTCTTGTACTCTGATGTAATTGTTGTAATAGCAATGAAATGTTCTTATGTTTACGTTCCGATGAGTCTTATTCTCAAAGCAATCCGATGTTTTCCTTCTCTTTGGAGATCGGGGGATTTCGGAGCGTTATAATTCCCTTCTTAATTTTCTATTAATTATATAAGTATTTTTATTTCAATATGCACTTTGAAAATTCCCTTTTTACATTCCAGTGTTACTTATGGAATTTAAAATATCCAAATAGCAAGACCAGTGTCATCATAATCAATCACATATTATAGGTCACATCATATATCACAATATATGAAAAAACAGTATTATAAATATTGAGGAATCCAGTTGGATCCCTACAACCTGTTTCCATGAATCCACAGATATTAATCAACATAAATAACACGAATTTTTATATCAATATGAAATATTCTGATAAACAGAATTAATATTTAATTAACGATATATATATATATATATATATATGTGACTACATCTATATTTTTAACCAATTAATTAGCAATTCATCCAAACAACCATCACACAGAAATCAATCATCATTTATCAATGCTAAATTATGTTTATAAAATTATGATTGGATAGAGTTAGTGAGTTAACTCACTTTAGACGTTTATCGTTAAATAACGATAAATTGTTGTTGATTTGATTCAGGCGTTCTATTTTCCTTGAACTTCTCCCGAGCTCCGAATCATACCAAACTTCACGGACTCGTAATATTCGTTACTGTGGTTCCAACGTGACCGGTTTCATAAGATTCTGACATCGTATGCAATAGTTATTGATATTACAAGTTCCTATACTATTTAATTTAAATAAAACTTGATTTAAATATTTACTTTGGGCCTCACCAATATTTCAGCCCATCTCCTTCAAACCCGTATCTACATTGCCTCCTCCCTCTTCACGTTCTAAATCCCACTCCTCCATACAAGAACCACTCGCCATTTCTGATCATTTCGATCCATGTTCTCTCTCTTCTCTCCCTTAAAACACGAACCAATAATACCATTAACATCCTCGTTTAAATCTCGTTCATCCGAGACCATTTATCATGAACTCGCACAGCTTCTCAAACTCGCGAGCTACAGTCCTCGATGCATGGCATTGATAAACTCATGACATCTTTGATCACCAAACTTCCCAATTTTTAGCATATAAGTGTTATTCTACATCCTAAACATAAAAACTTGAGTTGATGCTTCAATTTCCGTTGTGATGGAACCCTAGCCCACGCTGAAAGGTTTCAGCTAACAAAAAAGTTTTGAATCCTTCTGAAATGCATACGAATGTGAAGAACAACATCCCAGAAGCTCGAATACATATGTATTTTGATTTATGGATTTTTCTATGATTTCTTCTTGATTTATGATGATCACGTATAATGTATATATTTTCTTATGAGCGTGGCGCCTTGTTTGACTAAGGAAAAACTGAATTAGGGTTAGAAAGTTAGGATGATATTTACAGGTAGGTTAAATATTTTTTTATTCTATTTTATATTAATATTTATTGCATCGCTGTTTATTTTAGTCGATTAAAAATCTGTATGATCACAGACCCAACGAAACTTGTTTCGTCGAATTCCGAGTCCGTTTGTTCAATAATGTATTTTTAAAGTCAAATTATTGACTGTTTTTCATATTAAAATCGCGTACGGCCACATGCTGACTCCAAAAATCACGAAGTTTGAAATTTAACAATAATTTAATATTTCAGATCCAACAAAATTAATTTCATCGAAAATGGAGGTCTTTTGCAAAAATGGCTATTTTCTAAGGTCTAAATAAACCAATTAAATATTAATATATTTAAAACAATTTAATTTAATATTAATAAATTAATATTATCGTATATTTTCACATAGAATATCATATAGCTCCAAAATAAACATATCTGGATTTATAACTTGATATTTCAAATCCAAGTTAAATCGATATTCAATTTATATAAAAACCCTTTTATAATATAAATAAATCGTTAAAATTAATAAACAAATTCCATAGCGACTTTCTAAAAATTTGATTTGCACATAACTTACAATCTACAAGACGAAAATCTCATTTTTTTCTCTTTCATTAGAAAAATATCGTTAAATGGATTCGGACGTTTCTTGTTTCAAAGAAATCCGACTTATAATGAATCATGTACATTCATTTAAAGTTCGAATCGCCAAATTATGAACTACTGCAACGTTACGAGCTCGATTTAAATTATACTATTAATTATAATTCAAACAACGTTTATTAATAAATTCGTTATTAAAATTCAAATCCAAACTTAACCAATTCTCTTGTACTATCCAATTCATACAAAATTGTCAATTCAACTTAATTCCGAATAATTCGGAATTAAATATATTATTCTGTTATTCATATTAATTAAATATTCAATATTATTTAATTCAAGCCACTAATTACCAAACCATTATTTATTGAATTAATTAATTATTAAACCGTTAAAAATACGCGATGTTACATAGTCAAATTTTAATTATAAATCCATATAGATTATTCCAATTCAATTCATATTCCGAACATCGGAATAAATCCATCGTTTTTCCTTTTAAGTGATTCCCAATCCCCCTTTTAAATTCATTCTTGAATTTAAATTTGTAAATTATCCAATGATTGTTTCTCTCTTTTGTTTATAAATATCGTTTATACATTACACTTCTTGTTTTAAATATTCAAGACAAGTTTTTATTTCATATTCCATTTGAAATCAAATTTCCACTTCGAAAAATAAATTTTCCATCTTTAAATTCAGACTTGGAATCAAAATTTAGTATTATCAAATGATAATATTTCTTTATATTTCTAAATAATGTTTATAAATTCAATTACTTGTTTTTATTAGTTAAACACGTAAATATTTCTTAATCCATTTGAAATTCCATTTTTATTTCAAAAATTAAGTTTTCCTTTTTAAATCTAAAAACCCCTTGGTATAATATTTTTAAATATCAATATCTAGGGCCAGTGGTATTTGAACATCCAAAACACGCAATTTCCAATCATAGATTTTCAAACACATCATATATGATAATATATATGGAAACAAACAATTTTAAATTTTAAGGAATCCATTTAGATCCCTCCAACCTGTTTCCTGCATCCACAAATGTTAGACAACATAAATAATACCAATCCTGATTCGAGGCAGGATATCGCGGTATAGAAGATCATCCACTCATATATCATGGGGCGATAGGGTCATTCGCTAATGATACGACAGGCATCCTCTAATGATACCGCGAGCATCCGCTAATGATACTGCGGGAATTATCATATATATATATATATATATATATATATATAGCCACAACTACCGAACCTAATATAACTAATATATAATGACCACAAATTATCAATAAACAGTAATGCAATCAACCAACTAACAAACAACATATAAATATTTGTACTGAATAAAAAATTTGATTATAATAAATTATAATCGATCCAGAAAGTGAGTTTACTCACCTTGATTTTCCTTTGTTGAATGTCCCGTTAATTCCCATATTGTCGTATCTACGAATCAGATTGAATGAATTATTTTTGTACCTACGATTATTTAATTTTATTGATTAAACATTTATTTATTTAAATGAACTACTAACCTAAATAAATAAATTTATTCTATGTATATTTATTTTTGTAAAAACAAATACCTTACTATCTTCGAAAACCACTCGACTAACCACGAAACAAATCTTCAAAAATCACCAGTCTTCTTGTACTGAAATCAATCCAAACTGCAATCATCCCTCTTTGGCATTTTATCGAACAATTCACCGGCACTCCATCAGCTCTTCACTGTTCAGCCATAAACCAACAGGAATTTTCCCCAAATTAATCTAGTTTTAGCAACAACACTGCACCATCCCTAGATCCAAAATCACAGACCCGATACCCCCTCATACTACACTGCGTACTCTACACATTCAACCCAGTTCACAGTTGAACTCCCCTAAATCCATTGTCGAACTCCTGATTAACTCCATTACCATTCTAATTTCTCCACTAAAATCCAAAAAAAAAACATTGTTGGTTACTGAGAAGTAGTAGCAAACACAACTACAATCGACCTACTACATCAGTGTTTCTCCACGCAGGACGCTCAAGTATCACCATCTGAAACCCGTAACTTCGATTTTCCTTAACCACTGTAGCCATCGCGACTATCTGATTCCATTGCACTGCTACTCGACCTCCCATCGCACACCACAACAAAGCACGAAACCCTAAATTGCACCCTCCCCAATCCATTCCAATTGCCACCCTCAACCAAGCTGACATCCTGACAGTAATCTTCGTGCAAACCCTTAACCGATCCCATCTTCGAACGCATCCATCGTCTCCCCTCCTTCCCCAATTCGTTATCGACCCAGCATTGATGACGAGCTTCGGAAACTTGAATCGCGGTTTCCGATTTGCTATTCTTTTTTTTAATAAATCGGAGGATCGATTTTGTGGAGCGGCCTCTGCCATATTTGAGGCTTTTGATGAATCGCCGAAGTTAGAAATGGGAATAGGAAAGTCACGAATTTAAAAAGGAAATCCGCGGCTATTGGAATTGAAAAAAAATTCAATTTATGCCATTTTTTATTTTTCATTTCTGAAGCTTTTCGATTTTCAGAAGGTAGGGATTTATATAAACAGAAAGGGAGACAAACATACGTGTATATTAATGGGTTGTCTCCTGTTTGTAGAAGGGAGATACAATTTAAATTGATGCTTTAAATCAAATTCTTATTAAATATAATTTGGTTTCAAACAATTGAATTTATCAATAATAAATAATTATTAAAGAATTCTAATTCAAATGAAATTTATATTAATCTATAGAATTGTTTTAGTTCGATTTTAACTGTGAATTCGATTATTATCGTTTCGTACTACGATAATTTAGTATATTCGAAATCAAATCATATATCGATTATTAAATTAATAAATTCAATATAAAAATCCATTTATTAGTCCTATTCAATATTAAACATAAAATTTAAATGTTCAAAATAAATTGACTAGAAATCCGGGATGTTACACTCCTTTCCCCTTAAAAGAATTTCGTGCCCGAAATTACTAAGGCAGAAGAAATGCTACTGACCGATTAACTTTTTAAAAGTCCACTTAGTTATAACTCAATATTCTATGACTCTAGTCCCATTCAATTTTAAACTTTCATGGAAATTTAATTTCCTATTTTCCATTCAAAACCTTCAAATTAAATTCAATTTGAAAACCATCTCTTTTATTTTTACAAAAAATTCAAAACTTTTGAAAAAAAATTCTAACTCCCTAAATTTTTGAATTTTTTTGGCAAAGTCCCCCCTGTACGGAGGAGCTTTTGCAATATACCAAAAGAGAGAAAAAAGTATACATCGACCCATATTGATTGGAAAACAGTTCATATATCCTAATTTGATGTTTTTACATAGGTGTACCTTATATAAGCGTTTATTAAGCGAACATGCTTAGCGCATAAGCAATCTGCATATTCAAAATCAAGCAAGTTAGCTCCATATACCTGTACTTACTCAATTTAAACTCATCAGCCTCAAAATATTAAGGTTTCAATAACTTTCATTCATTTAAATGGTTAAACATATAAATTCATTTCCAAACATAGCATACTATGTATATTTAGCACGTACATGCTAATACAAGTCCCAACATTGAGTTTATACCTCATTTCATTCATATTACATATCATATTACTCACATTCATTCAATTCAAATGGTTTACGATCAATGTATTCCTATTCATCCCATATATCATACATATGCATTCATCTTTATTTAAGTTGATTTTAACCAATATATTTATTTTGTTTATGACAACAAAAATTTTCTATGTATATTTGATATTATATGGTTAATATACTAACCATTCATTTTGCGGCTAATTTTGATTGATTTCAAAATAATTCTTCAGCTTCACTTTTACCAGTTCAATTTATTTGACTTGCATAAGTTAAATTTTAGATTCCAAAATTTCAATTTCCTGGTTTTTTATTTCAAATTCTTTTGAGCTCATATAAGTATATATACATATATTTATAACCATCCCAAATTCAAAACATTTGAATTTTCAAACCAACTTGTTTCCTTTCAAACAAATTTCCATCAAAACTTTTCTAAGGTAGCAATCCATCACTTAGAAACTCGAAATTGAACACTGATGAAGGTGCGCTTCATCATCAAAATTATTTTCCAGTGTCCGAAGTGAATTCAGTGCTTTATCATTTTCAAAAATCCATTCAATATGATTTTTTTTATTCAAAAATCCTTCCAAAACAAAGCAATATTATTTTAATATACTTTGGAAAAATATTTTCCAATTTTCCGAGATTTAAATTCCAGTTCTGGTTTTAATTCAATTCAATTTTATCTCATTTGTATATACTATTCATATACCAATTCTATTTGATTATACATAATCATTTCAATTTATAATCTCGTTTGATTATAATAATAACAACCAACACATCCATATATAAATAACTCTAGAAAATTATTCATTTTTACATCAAAATATAATTTTGGATAAAAATATTTCATTTGCCCACTTTAAAACAATATTATGTCGAACTATTCTGTTCAAGTGTTTAGAAACTCCTATCGACGTTGTGGCGTCCCACGATTCGACCAGAATTCATAAATCACTCAAAAGACAAGCCAACACAATATAAAACAATTTTTATATCAACTTACAAATACGCTCTCTCATATATATACACTCAACTCATTTTAGGGTAGTACTGACCCTATCTCTAATGAGTAAACCCCCACCAAAGCCTAGGTGTTCACTAAACCTAAGCTATGATACCAAATGTAACTCCCACAAATCCATACTATCTGAGTCGACTGAAACACCACATGTCCAACCCAAATTGCAAAGAAATAAAAGTCATTAGGGTTAAAAAAATAGAAACGGGTAGAAGATAAAACAAAGAGGACATCAAAATCTCACAGTGGAACGAACAAAATATAATATCATATATCATAACTTTGAAATACAAATCTGTATTGTATATACATACCATATTAGAGTACAATACATATACATCACAGTGGAAATACTCTAAATAATTAATGGTGAAAACTCCTGCTTCAAACTCCTCCAAGTGTATCTGTAAAATCCTGAAACACTTGACTGCCCTTACAAATTTGGGCACCCAAGAGTTTAGGGAAAACAAACAAAATAAACTTTGGGTCAGTCATCGGACTAGTGTGGGTAAACTCATATTGTTTAACTTTGAAAAATCTTTTGAAAGAAAAAGATAATAGTAAGATCAGCCCACACATAAACATGGACGATTTTTACCTTACTATAACCCAAAGCATTTTTACATCAAAATTCGGTGATATTATAATAATGTCTAATCAAATAAATAACCAAATAGTAGAACGCTTCCATCTCACGCTCTACATACACAGTATAAAATCAAAAATCGTAGGTCGCTTATTGGAGATTAGATTCCAACTATGATAAGGTATGGGACCACCCCCCGACCAGTGTACTCTAGAGGGGATACACTGGGGTTCAACAAGAACATCTTGCAACCCGGACACATATGACCGACCACTCATTTAGCTTGAGTGTATCGTATATATTGTCACCCACGGTTGTCGGCCGTCCAACCGTAATCCGTAAGATACAGAATCAAAAGAAGAATAAATAATGAATTTTCTTTAGATCAGTGACAAATATACCCTACTTGGGTACACTACACAATGCTAGCAATTCTGCAACACCCTATTGCGGAAAATTTGCAAAGACTTTGAGTCGATGCGAAATAGCAACGGCTAAAGTCCATTGCAAACTTGTTCGGTACGGTCACTAGGTACGGTCGCTAGTCGTTTCGCATTTTGGAACGGACTAAACTCGTTTTCAAATTTACTGCCCCCTTTCAATACCCCATTGATACACCCCCGTCCCAACTTTCCTAATTTTTTTTGTTCACGGAGGAAAAAAAAGTATGACGCTACGCTGGAGAACTTGAGCCTTTGATTTAATAGTAATCGGACTCTCTTGATCGTAGTCACTCTCGCCTGATCATCTCGTGAACTGGTTTGGAGGCTGTAGATTGAGTGATTGCGGTGGGGAGTTTGATTATAGGTGCGATTGAGAGCAGGCGATTTTGGTTGCGATTTGGGTGAATTGAATATGGATCGATTGCTGTTCGGTGAAGGAGGAAGTGGTGCGGGTGGATTTGGGTATTCGCGATTTCTTGATTATAGATGTTGGGGGCGGATTTGGGGATTTTCTGGCTTGAAGTAGCTTGCTGGAGTACTAACAATAGATTATAACATCATGTTTTGTTCAAGTTGGGTGTACTATGTGCATTGTTGGAGCAAACTTGCAAAAATAAAATGATTGCAGATGCTCCTCATTTAGGCAGGTATTACATATTAAAAATAGAAGGCTGTTGTTAAAGCTTCACTGAAGAAAGGAGGAGGTTTTGCTAGTGATATTTGTTGCTGCTCTTAGTAAGGAAATGAATAGCTTGAGAGTTGAAAGGGAGAGGGTCTTCTTGATGGAGCAAAACAGCAAGCTGAAGGTCCAGGTCAGAGATACAGCTGAAGCTGTGGGTGCTGCTGGTGAAGTTCTTGTTTGGTTGAGGGAGATGGAGGATTCTCTTTTGTTTGCTGAGGTTAGCTTATATATATGATGGTTATCATATTTTTTCTATAGTCATGTTCTTTGTTTGTCCCCCGCCATAAGTCTAGTTAATCACAATGTTTTCAGTCTGGGAAAAATGGGTTCCAAGTAGTAATTTCTAAGTAAAAAAAATGTTAAAGTTAAGTCGTTTGGCTACTATGATCTTATGAGTAATGAATGTATAACATATGGATATTTCCTTTGTAAATTGTCTAGAAACATTAGGCTATTTCAATTATTTGCTTGGTCAAAATCGATTTGAGTGGTTGGTGAGGTTTTCTACATAAGCTACTTTTGCAAGTTTGGTTATAGGAAGCTTTTTTTAGCACACTACTATAATCTTTGTTTATTGTCCTCCTCCTTGAATCCACTTAATTTGGAGTCTGCATGACAACAGTTTATTTCACTTTTATTTAATGTTTAAATAATTAATTCTACTGTAGTTTTGGATGATAATTTTTATTCTGAAAGCTTTCAGATGAAATTTTTCAATATAATTTGAATAAATTAATTTTGATGTTTGGCTATTGTTATTCAAGTATTTAAGCACATGGATGTTACTTATTTTATAAATAAATGATTTTTATATTAAAAATAAAATCTGATTTAACGTGCAACTTTTGGAGCTAGTTAATAAATTTTGAAGTTAAAATAAGATCTAAAATGTTTTTCTACAAGTATGGATTTTATTTTATTTAGAAAAATGACAACAAATTGTGCTGTGAGCAATGTAGGCAATTCTTTCGTTCAGCATTTTTGTTTAAAAATTCGCGTTATATGTAAAATTAGCAAATATAATATTACTTAATTGGATGCGTACCTATAGTTAGTCAAAGTAACAGGCAAGTTTTTTTATTACTATTTGTATGTTTGATATCAACATGAAATAATATAAAATGAGAAAGTCAATTTTTGAAACCACTTCTAAACAGTTGCTAATTCGAGTTCTCAACGACAACAGTTCAAACAAAGCAATTATCAGAAGTTGCCACACATGTTATTGTTTTTTGTCTATTACGCAATTGAAATGTGCAGAAGAGATGCGAGGAATATGAACAGGAGAACGAGAAACCAAACTGCAGTACTAACAATCGATTATAACATCATGTTTTGTTCATGTTGGGTATAGGACATGCATTGTTGGAGCGAACTTGCAAAAATAAAATGATTGCAGACGATCCTCAATTATCTGAAAGTTCATCCGCTTTCAAACAAATTACCAACATTATAATGCTTGCTCTTCCAACTGGATGACTTGATTCCACATGATAATGGTTAGTTTCATTGTCTATTTTGTTCTCTATTTTGTTTTTTTCCTTTGTACATACTTTGTTCTAGGATTTAACTTTTACTTTAAAAATTTGTGTTTTTTTGCATTGTCTATAATATACCTCTTTTTTCTTCTTAATTATTCTGGATTGTATCATGTTATGTTGTAGATATACCGAACTTGAATCTACATCAGTGTTTAGGTTGAGACAGATTCATTAGGTTATTAAATTGATTTTACATTTTATTTTATGCTTGTGCTTAAGAAAACTGTGATGCATATATAAGCATATAATTTTGTAGTTACTTAATTTAAGATGTCTGTCTTGCATGGGCGTTGGTTATTATTACGCATTTCTATAATATATCGATTCTGAGTCAAAAAGAGCAAACTCTGTTTGATGTATCCTAATAATTTTATTATTGTTGGAAAATATGACAAGGTGTTTGATTTATTAATAGCTATTTAGTTTGCGCAGCATGTATATAATTGCAGTTTAGATGCTCTTATACAACAAGCATACATGGATGTGTGATTGGCATAGCCTTGGCTATATGCAGAGATGGTAAACTTGTTGGGTTTTGTTACCTTTACAGATATGATTTCTACATAGCAGTACACTGACCTTTTAAACTTCTTGTACACTAAGGAAAAACATATTATACATATTAGTTTGAAGCTTGTGAGTTCAATTTTTAACATATTACAATTTTATGTGTTAACAAAAATCAGTGAGAATTTAAACAATAATTATTTTTGAAATTGTGTCATTTTACGCTCGATTTTTCCACCATTGTGTGGTTCTACTAGTGTAACAAAACATTCATGCAGTGTTAAATGCAGTTTGAACTTGAATGGCACTGCCAATTTTTGTTTTTGTTTTTTTGTATTAGATGATATATAATGTAGTTTGAAAGATAAGAGAAATAAGTTATGAAACTGAGAATGATAGTAACAATGAGAAATAAGCCAAACACTAAAACCAGACTGAAAATTTTAAACAGAAATATTTGTAATATTTTTCCTTTTGAACATTTTGCAGGATTTCAATAGAGAACTAAAACAATAAAATTATCATGAGAAAACAGACACTGACATGTAAATACAAGGAGTTTATGCAGGGTTGTCTCTTGTTTGTAATTTTTTTAAAATGAATTGGATGCCGTAAAAACAGAAACATAAAGAATTAAATAAATAGAGCCGATCTCAAATGATATTTTTCATGCTCATAGCAGAAACAAATTCTTTTTTCTTAACCAAGACAGACAGTGTTCTGTTATTTAATTGTACCCATTACCTTTGGTACTTGAATCTAATAGTTGCTTGCCATTGGGTAAATAGGATGCATCATATTTCATTTATTTCAATGTTGTCTAATATGCAGTGTGACAGGCTGGCAGGTGCCCATGAGCTGCTACCTCCTGTGATGCCTGATGATGGGCATACGACCAGAGTCACTGTAGGAACTGATGTTTCACCTACTTCCGGGAAAGAATCTTCTGTACTTGAACCTATACGGGATGATGAAGTTAGAAAAGCATTCTATGAATTCTTACCTGATCGCAGGTTTATCTTTAGAATTCCATCTTCTTCATTTTAGATGGAATGTTTTCCTAATTAAGTGTTTACATACTCTGCCAAAGGCATTTTTCTTGTTGTACTACTGGGAGAAGCAGAACTCATTTCAAATGAGCAGAAGACATAATAAGACCAACAAAATGTATGTATATGCAACAAAAGAATGCCATTTTAGCTTTTCTGGAAGCCTTTTTTGTTTTCTCCCGATATTTTTTACTTTTAGAAAGCTTTTGGTTCTGGATTCGACTATCATTATTAGTTCTATGTAATCTTTGTATTCACATTCCTTTTCGAAAAACTGTAGCTCAAAAAATAAAATCTTACCATTTATGAGCATATGGTCCGACATTTAACTTACTACATATACTATTTTTTGTTTGGTTATGAGAATAAAATGAGTTGAATACTCATTTTATTTATTAAAATAAAATAATGGGGAAAATGTTTTGATGCTCTACCTAGGGCTTCCAGAATAAATACAAGGATTATACACCTCACTATTAGTCTGACATTTCCAACCATTATATATTTACAGGATAAACTTTTTGAATTTTGTAATCTTCTGTAAGTAATTTGTTACATATTGGAAGCCAACAATACACAGATATATAAATGTAGAAGGTAGCATAATGGGTTAGAAAATGCAAATTAGATTTTGGAACTTTCTAACACATCGTTAGGTCAAAAGTGAACTACGTTAGTTGCCCCACATGCGCAAAAACTTCTTTGGACAAAGAATCTAATGCCCATGAAAATAAGGATAGGACAATAATGAAACACATAATATATAGTTTTTTAAGCTATCCGTTTTTCTATGTACGTTATATACATTGAGTATAAAATTGATGAAACTTGGAAAGAAATGCTCACAAAACTCTTGGTCCTTTAATTTGTTCTGTCTCCTTTCATTTGTTTGTGTCGTTAGGCGAGAAGTTGATACATGCAAGGAAATAAGGAAGGCATACCCGTTTATTTAAAGTCAGCAGTCGTTTTCACAGTTGATTATTCAGTTAAACTTAGATGTAAGTGTTTGACTGAAACTTTTCTATATATATAATATATAATAATTGTTTTCCCTTTGTTTAGTAATAGTAATAAACCAAATCAATTAAACATAGACTAACCACAAATCTGAAACACCTAAAGTATCATGTGGTTACTTCCATATGTATCCTTCAATAACAACTATTTTTTTATCATAATTTTGGCATGTACAAGTTATGATGGAGGAGAAATAGTTACCCAATCAGAAAGTCGTTTTAGGAAATGGTTGGAGTAGTTTTTGATGGTTGATCAAAGAATTAAAAAAAAGAGTTTGTTGTGGCAACAAAATCTGGAAAAAATGGCAAGGAGAGTTAGTTTGAAGTGGAGATAAGTGCAGCACGATGTTGGAAAAGTTGTATGGTTAGATGAAGAGGCATTAGTGACGAAAGGGGTTAGTCCATGGTCTCATTCATGGTTTCTCTTTGTGCATGGCATGCACATACACATTACACTTTCCATTATGTAATGTTTCGTTTGTAAGTGCTTGTAGAAACTGCATTATTTTGCTTTAATGCTTCATGTTTCCAAGGGTCCTGGGCCACGTAAGGAAGTGCCAGAGTTTAAGTCACTGCATTCAAGGTGACTTCAAAATCTGAAACAACATTTTCTCTCTCTCATGACCTTGATTTTATAATGTTCGAACTGTCACATTGACAACTCAATTGAATATGAACAATTTTATGCATGTTAACCTCACATATGCCTATGCTTTCAAAAATGCTAATTTGTAATATATTTTCTGGTGTCTTTATGATATTCGTTCATTATATATGATATCCAGTCATGATTATTTCTTGTACTAACAGTTTTATGAGCAAAAGGGTCAGGTTTAGGGTTGTATTCTTGGATGTTCAGAAATCATCTCCTATAAGATGCCACCTTCTGGTTAAGTAAAATCAAAAAAATAATAGCATAATGATATTATCAATTCTTATATTAATTCTCCTATCTAATGCAGCAATTGGAAAAACTAAACCGTCAACTTGCTGAAGCTGAAGCAGCACTTGAGGCAAACAAAAAGCCCCCACAGGAAGCAGGTCCATGTATCGTTGATGAAAGCCTTGTTATTGATGAATGGGTAGTCTTAATCGATACAATCAGATAGTTCTTTTTTCACATGCATCTGTTTGAGAATATTTTAGTCGATAAATTATTTATTGTGTTCAAAATTGACAAGAAGAACGGAATGGAAAGATATCTAGTGCTCCTGGATCATGAGCATTTAGGATATGTTGTCTTAGTGGTTGATCTACTTGTTATATTTATAATGTTGAACATAATCCAAAGTAATCCAGGAAACTGTTAGTTCATAGATGTTATGTTTTACTTCATCATATAGCAGATCAATCAAATTTCTATGAAGAAAATGGAGGAAAATTAGTAACATGTTGACATTTACCATTGCGAATAACCTTAATCTTTTGATTGGATAAATGTACTCTGTTCCCTCATTATTTCTATAATATTTGTGGAAGGTGGTTCATGTTAGGAGATGGACATCTGTTTATGCGGCTGATACTAGAACTTGTTTTATTTTGGCAGGGGCCTTTTAGATGATACAGATTCAAGGGTAGCTTATTATTCTTCAGCTTTTCTTTTAAAGATACGCTTCGCTAAATTTGAGAAAATGAGAGCTATTTTCAGTTTGGCCTTCTGATTATTTTATTTTTTATTTTGGTTCTCAAAGAATGATGACTAATCAACCTGAAAATTACCAACGCATGCTTCAAGATCTTATACTCAAAGCACAACAGGTATAATTTAAACTGCATCTGTGAATGTTGGAAGACTAATCATGCCTGTTTTAGTTTGATAATATTTTTACTTTTTTTCAGAGCAACAATGAAAATCTGTTAGAGAATCCTTACCTTCAGATGCGAGGCATACCTAAGCTGTTGAATGACTCTGTAAAATTTGGTTTGCCAATGTTTGTAAGCTTTTTTCTTACTTTATCCTTAATGCTGTTAAGTGTCTTGTATTATTTACTTGTTTTCTTAATTGACTAATATATGAACTTACGATTCATCTTGAAACGGTAAAATGCTTTTATGGCATTAGTCCCTTAGGTTGTGGTCCTGGATTTATTGTTGTATTCTACTTGTGGATAATGATGATGTTATTAAAAACACAATATATACTGTAGTTTGTATGACCATATCTCCATGTTACTCACATCAATGTTCTATGCTGCTATGGTATATCACCACACGATCTGTCTACAAGTACTTTAGGGATTTCCCACATAGAGTTTCTATGTTTATTTTCTGACAAATTGTTGGCAGTCAATTTTGTAGTTTAGACTTGTACCATATTGAGTTTTACACTTGAGACACACGCCTAAGCTCAATTTATCACATTCATCTTACATTGTATCGTGAACATGATCGCATTTTGTTGCTTCTAATTATCCTTCCTCCCTACCTGAAATTAAATAAATAAAAACAATAAAACAGTTTAACTCTTTATCCTGCAAACTAACATCAAAGCTAGTGTCTCATCTTATCCTTTGCAATTGTCTTGTACTGAAACCACCTGTTTTCTCATAATCCATTAGGGCCCCTGCAGCACCTAGACTTTGTGGGTTTGAATATTCATACCAACAACATTAGCACATATCTTTATTTGTCTTTGTTTGTGTCTATGTACATTTCATATCTTTCCTCATCTTCCTATTAAAAAAACTCAAAATTCACGTTTTCCACTTAGAAAAGCGAACAAAAAGAATAGTTAGAGACATGATGGGTCTAATGAGCAAGGCTTTGGCAGTAGCAGCAAGTGTAGGAGTTGCAGAGCTCTTAAAATCAAGTTGGACTATGTAGGTG
This sequence comes from Allium sativum, assembly GCA_030737875.1. NCBI lineage: Eukaryota > Viridiplantae > Streptophyta > Magnoliopsida > Asparagales > Amaryllidaceae > Allium > Allium sativum. The sequence continues at coordinate 130,783,226 of CM060919.1, read as the reverse complement.
GAATCATGCAAATGAATTTTGTCATGGACATACTTGAAGCACTAAAGGTTCTTTTTTTCAGTTCCAGATTATAATGAAATCATCTTCCATTGATAGAATAAGTAAAGAGAGGAACCACAAGGAAGCTAAATGTAAGGACCCGTAACTTCCCCGTGAAGGAAAGCGCGGATGCTTTGAGAACAAGGCAAAATAGAACGCAGACGGAAGAACATTTCATTGTTATTACAACAATTCCATCAGATACAAGAATATACAGAGTATGAATAAATATACATTCGATAAATATCAGAGATTACAATAAATTACATAGCAGCGGAAAATAATACAAAAGCACAACTAGAAGTAATGCACGGATACAGAGCTTTCCGAGCATCGTTCCAGCTGTAAATCAGGATCCTGCGAATATAAATCTGCAAAACCAAAACTACTAGCTGCCCATGTCGAAAATAAGGGCACTCAGAGTTTAGGTTAAAACAATAAACTCCAGGTCAGTCATGTGACTGGTGTGAGAACTAAAACAGTTATTAATCTTTATTTTTAAAGTTAGGTATATCAAGAGACCACGCCGTATAACACGGAACGGGTTTTCTCCCAAGAATACCAGTGCATAAAACAAACAGCGTAATGCTAAAATAAAGAAAAATGAAGCTGTTATAAGACCCAGGTCTCATCACACAATGCAAAGCATGCCGGAGGGTAGAGTTTTTACCTTATAATAGCCAAAGCATGCTTGATACGTTAAAAACACATTATTTGATACTATTATAGGTGTATAGTGTCAAAACAATTTCAATCATAAATATCAATCATAGGCGGCATGAATGACCCATACCACTATGTCGCCATACTAGGTTCTACAAATAAAACCGCACTATCACGTATTGGAAATTGGATTTCCGTCATGAGTCGAGGCAAGGGGCAAGCTCCTCTCCGCGTTCGAGACACTCTAGCAAATGCCTCGGGACCCCATTTTGATCCTTGGAATCGGCTGGGTCGGTCCTCTCTTACTTTTGAGGATTGGCAATTCCTAACCAAACGTTTCCCGGTCCTTACAGACCTATATCCGAGGCGCCTCGCATTCCAACAACCACACAGGTGAAAAGTATATAAATGTCAGGGCTGGTAGGTCACTGACACCACTCTAGCTAGAAAGAAACGTCGTGCTCTCCCAGCGGTCTGTCTCCCGTTTTTGACTCATACCGAGGTGTGAGGCTCGCGAATTCACGTTATACACAAAGCTATGCCACACAGGCTGTTCTTTGATCATCAACCACAAGACTTTGCTTTTCAACAGAAGCCCTAATCAATTGCCACTTACGCGTGCCACACTGGCAATTCACTCCATGCGACTGATGTCCATCGATATACAACCTCTGAGCTTGTACGTCTCAGAGAAGGGTGTTAAGCAAGAGAATAAATTCTCCGCCGCCAAACAGATGTATATTTAATAGAGATCAATCAACATAGAATAAAATCCAATGTCAGACACACAATCCATTTACAAGTTCGTTCTGGATCTGAACGAAACCGGAGGCACTTTCCTCGCATATCCATCCATCTCCAAGTACGTCTGGACGATCACCAACTGTTTCCCTCATCTTGGGTGTACAGCCCAATCGAGATCATCAGTAATCACCCAAACGATGTGAAGACTTCCGGTCTTCAACCACCGTCTTCATCTTCGAAATCTCGTCGAATCGGTTATTCAAAATGGGTATAAACCCGGCCTTTCTGAATAACTCACGTATATGATAAACAAATATTACACAAACACAACAAACGCCTCATTCCAATTCAGAATATTCTTTTATTCACAAAATCACATTCTTAGGGAAAGGTTCCCATTAATTTTATCCAAGATAAATTCTTCTAAATTTATTCTTTAATCTTCCTTCGGATGTCATTTCAAACTAGTCGGGATTAGCGAACCACTCTGAAGTAATTATTTGTTTTATTTCCCAATCCCAACATATTCATCCCATGGAGCGAAACTGGTAATACTCCATATTTAACACCACGGTGTTATCGGTAAAATTAATTACCATTTCACGTTTAAATCTAATTAAAGATTTAACTATCGCTTTGGAGCAAAACTGGTGGTACTCCATCCTCGATCACCTTTCAGATTTGATAACTTAAATTATCAATTCAAATTTCAATCTAATTAAAGATTCATTAAAACTCCACTTAGTTTTAATCTTCTCAAAAATCAATATCCTGTCTTTAATTGAGTTAAAGAACCAATGTCATCTAAAACACGATTCACAACAAACCCAAAATCACACTCTATTGTTAATCGGGTTAAAGAACAGGTGTTGTTCAAAACACCGCTCACGATAAACCCAAAAACCAATTCAAATTCAATTCCAATTAAATATTATTTAATTGATACACTTCATTAAATCTAAATAGAAAGATTTAATCTTTTCTCTATTGGGCTTAAGAACAGTGTTAATGAAGACACCATTTACGACAAACCCAAATCAAATTTGATATTAAATACAAGGCTCTGAATAGAAAATATACCGGCTTATATTCAATATCAAATCCTGAAACCAACAAATATCGTATTGGAAATAACGATATAAAATATATCTTTCAAATTCCCATAACAATATCTGTATAGTCACAAATTCCAACATCGAAATATTCCGAAGATAATTTCGATTCAACTCCAGTCCAATCCACGTATTGGGAAGATTGATTATTTTTAAAATCACTTTCAAATTCAATTTATTTATTTCAAAAATAAATTGATTTTAATTCTAGTTCAAAACTAGTTCAATTCGATAAAAATCTATTTTTATCTTTTCAAATGTGGAATTCTTCAGCCCAATTTTTCCCAAATCATTTCTAATGATTTTACATAAATTATAGATATTTTTAATAATTTTATCAAGGCCCGTACAGTCGATTTCCATCAGCGGCCATCGAACTGCACTTACAGCGACCTTTACCAAATTTGATTTGGACATAATTCCAAATCCAACCGTTAGATTTCGAATTTCTAATATTCATTGGAAAGCTCTTTTCGATACGAACCCAACGGTTCTGGTTTTAGGATAATCCGACGGTCGGATCTCCCGCAACGTCAATTCGAAGTCAATGGTCGAAATTCACGAACTACCGCAGCGCGGCGCGTTCTATTCGGGCCATTATATATATAATATATATTTCATCGATTTCCTTTTTAAAACGTATTTTATAAATCGTTTTAAATTCATTTTCCAAACCATTTCAACACTATTTCAATTTCTAATCAAAATTGAATATTTCATATCATTACTATATAAATGATAATATTTTCAAAACGTTATATTTTGAAATCACTACCTTTTCTATGTTCATTATAAAAACGAATATAATCGATATAAATATCGTTCACGTCAAAATAACGCAACTCTAATCAACACGGCTATATATATTTCAATAAATTCGTTATTCTATTCAACAAATGAATATATATATTCCATTCAACACATGAATCTATATTTCTTTCAACACACGACTATTTTTATATTCAACACATGAATTTTCTTTTATAATATTCATTATTTTCCCGATTAGAATGAGGCCCAATCAATCACCATATAATGTTAATTATATGGATTCCATACAACACATGTATATAATAACAACGATAAACAATCAACCATCATCCAAAGTGCACCACACAACTGCATAAGCATCAAATATAAATAATCAACGCTTACACAGTCTGTCGACCAATCGATCGACATACAATTAAATAATTGGGATTAGTGTACGCCTAATATCATCCCAACACCCGTGTGGGGTTTCAAATCAACAAACACTTATTTCTATTCGTGCAGTTGGGCGATGTGTAAAATTTACCATCCCAATCAATATCAGTCAAATCAGTGTATATAAACAAATCGGCCGATTTGTTTATAAATATTTATTTATTCCCATTCACGTTAAAAATTATATTTTTAACGATAAAATATTTTTAACTATATAAATATTTTATTATCGATTTCACATCAACATCACAAACAATTTTCACAACACATCAATCAAACAAACAAGTCATCCATGGTCTGTGGATGACGGGTGTCGGGTGCTACTAAACACCGTCTGCATCCTAGTATATATATATAACTAGAAAAATAAATTTAGAGTGAGAAGTTCTCACAAATAGCTAATCCAATCATCTCGACTCTTCTTAAGTAGAAATCTTCGTCGTTCTCGCCTTTCTTCACTTTCGTTGCCCGTAGCCACTACATATATAAAAATCGAATTTTTACTTCGCTATTCAATATATAAAAATCGAATTTTTACTTCGCTGTTCAATATATAAAAATCAAATTTTTACTTCGCTATTCAATATATAAAAATCGAATTTTTACTTCGCTATTCAATATATAAAAATCCCATTTTTACACCGCTACTATATAGATAAAAATTCCATTTTTACACCGTTACTATATAGATAAAAATTGCATTTTTACATCGTTACTATATAGATAAAAATTCTATTTTTACACCGTTACTATATCGATAAAAATTCTATTTTTACACCGATGTTCATAGAATAAAGATTATATTTTTATCACGCTATTCTTTATAAAAAGATTTTGCCTTTTCAAATATAAAGATTTCGCCTTTTCTATTTCATCACTAAAAAAAACACAATTTTATTTTTCTACATATATAAAGATCATAATTTTATATTCTCTTTTATATAGAAATCTTATTTTCAATACACTACTTATATAAAAATAGTGTTTTTATATCTTCTATTATATAAAGATTATATTTTTATAATTCCTACTATGTAAAAATCATATTTTCATTACCTATACTATATAAAAATCATATTTTCAATATTCCTATTATATAAAAATAATATTTTTCACCAAACTAGAACGTAAAAGAAATCCTTTTTATAACTAATTATATTAAATAAATAAAGCTAAACAAATATATAAACAAAAATAAATAGGGACTTACAGTTAGATGGAAAAAGAGGGGGATTCGCTCGAGGCGGAGATGGCCAGGGGGAGGGGGAAGAGCACTCGCAGGTGGTCGGCTCGGGGTTTGGGGCTTAGGGGGTGCGGTCGAATTAGGGTTCGGGGTTTGGGGCTGAGGGGGTTTCGGGGGAGGGGGCTGGGTGAGTCGAATGAGGAAGGAGGAGAAGAAGAGGGGGACGGCGGTGGGAGAAAGAGGCGGAGGAGCAGGCGGTGAGGGAGGCGATCGGTGGATGGTGGAGGCGGTGCGGCAAGGGGGAGCGGCCTCCGTTGTTTTCTTTCTTTTCTTCTTCTTTTCGATTCGGTAAACTGAGAATGAGGGGGGGGGCAGCGGTTTTTAAGGGGAAGGGAAGTTTTATTTTTTAATTATTTTAATTATTTAATTATTTAATTCACAAAAAGTTGACTTTTTCATACGACCTCTAAACGAGGCCCACCGCCTGTCGTTCATAGCGTTTCACCCCCATTCCGAACACAATGGGACATGTACCATAAGCTGATTCGACCGTTTTGATCAGTTTCCGTTAAAATCAACATATAACTCTATATATTGAATTTGAACGCGCATTTCAATTTACTGGGGTCACATACTAACTCGAAAAATTCCAGAAAAATATTTTCTAGCTTCGTATTGACGATACGGTCCTAACAAAACTAGTTTCGTCGAATTCTGAGACCGTTGGAAAAATGGCCATTTTCCAGTCGATTAAAATCAACTGAAACTGGTCAAACGCGTTTTCCTTTGCCACGCTCACATATTGATTCAAAAAATTATGAAATTTGGAATCTAACAATGATTTGACATCACGGATCCAACAAAAGTGGTTTCGTCGAAATCCGAGGTCGTTTGCAAAATGGCTATCTTCAAGGGCCGAAATTCCATAGCGACTATTCAGAATTTTCAACTGGGCGTATCTTTTGATTCCCGCTATGAAATCTTGATTTTTCGGATTCGTTGGAAAGATATTCTCAATTAGATCCTAATGTTTTTGGTTTCACTAAAATCCCTTTTTTTGCACCCGGTGCATTCAATTGAAGTTTGAAATCGAATTATCGAACTACCGCGCCATTTTCAATTCTATTTATAATTATATATAATTATTATATTCTAACGATGACGTATATAATATATACGTTCGAATTATATTCAAAATAAATTTCTCATCGATATTATTTAAAATAATTCATTTAAATGTTCAAAATTCGCTTGAATTGCCAAAATAAAAATTTTAAACTGGCCCAGATTTTTGGGTTGTTACACTAAACGATAGGAAAAGTCATTGAGAAAAGTCATGTACTAAAGTAAAGAGTTGAACTACTTATAGATTAATGTGCTTGTGAACTATGTATTGTATTCTGTAATATTTTATTGCTATTGCTGCTGAACTTTTAAATGTAACATACCATTGTTGAACGTTGTAACTTCAAGTTGTTAAGTTTGGTTATTGTGCTGAATTTATAAAAAAATATTTAGTTTAATGATCTTTATTTTGTGATATTATGTTAAATTTGTAAATGTTTGTATTAAGTATGAAAATTAAATGAATTTGATATTGTAGGAGAGCCTAAATAAGTTCAAAATATTATAAAAAGAGATTTGCAAATTCGCAACGGCTTTGAGCCGTTGCTAAATAAGACATTGCAAGGGCAGGGCTCTGAGCCGTTGCTAAATAAGAAATCGCAAGGGCAGGGCTCTGAGTCGTTGCAAAATATTATTTAGCAACGGCCCAAAGTCGTTGCTATTTTTTCGCAACTCCAGATTTTGCAATGGCTCATAGCTGTTGCAAAATCATTTCGCAACGGCTTTGGCATTTCTGGTGTAGTGGTAAGACCCAACTAGCCATGTTGCCTATCCGATTTTAGTTATTTTCCGGTCGTGAGGCTTGAGGCTACATTAACTTTTAGAACATCTGGCAACCATTCACTTTGAATGTCACATCGTTAAACCTGTCAAATCATTAGTAGATCTTTCCAAAAATATTATGGGTATAAAATGCTAAGAGAAACGAATTTCTCTGCCACCAAACGTAATACCTTGAAAAGATCGTCTTATGTGGTCTGTTAGGAATACTCTGTTTGACATTCGTCCATATAAGATGTCTTGGGACTGGAAAAACATGACAACCCTTTCATTTTACTCCGTCTTCAAAACATCTTCAGCATCATCTAATTCGCAATGCCTATGCCTGTACGGAGTGGTTTTCGGATATTACATCCAACCGGTCTCTCCGTATTGACAGTGATGGTAATAAAACTCTTTGATAACCGGTGTTTTAACTATCAAAGAAAAACAAACATCCATCAAACAATCACTGGCCCTTTCTAATTAATATTCATCAATTAACTACTTTCCAGATTCTTTATCGTATTATATATATATATATATATATATATACTGATTCTAGTTATCAACTTTCTCAAAAATATTCTGACTCCTTAAATTTCCGGAAAATTTTGCTAGCACCTCCTTTGTACGACTCAATAGCTCAAACCCCAACTCGCCTCTTTAGGCCTTTCATTCAAAAAGAAACTCAAAAAGCCAAGAGGCTTGCCCAATAGGCTCATAAAATCTCATATGGAAATTTAAACATGTAACTTTTTGTCGGGCACTTAAATTATAATCTTCATACTCTCTTCTCGCTCTTCATCACATACCTGTTTATCATATGTTCAACCATTCGCAATTTTCTCTCTTAATCCATTCAACACTTTTTGCTTTCCATTTGCTAATTAATTTCTAATTAGCTTCTTTGCTTAATCTGCTTTTAATTTTAATATATCACGTTCAAATATATTTGTATTCACATATACACAAATCTAACTCAAATTCCTTGCTCGCTTCCCAATTCAGATCCAAGTTTCATATTTGGATTCAAATTTGAATTCGTGAATCCGATTTACTTAAACAAAGGTTAAGTTCGATTCAAAAACTTCTTTAACTAATTACTTTTAATTAGTTAACTTTGTTTCATAATAAAAAACTAATTTCTACTTCGAAAATCAATTCATTACTTCGTTTGAATTCATATTTATTTTATAACTCAAACCCGGATTTTTCTAATGGAAATTATGATTTTTATTCACTAAAAATGCTTTTATTTTATTTAATAAACCATTGCAATTTATAATCGATTATGGCGTTGTTTTTCTAGAAATTTGATTTTGATATAACTCAAAATCTATAAGACGAAGTCAAGATTTTTCTCTTTCATTAGAAAACTATCATTTATTAGGTCCGAACGGTTCTCGTTTCATAGAATTCCGGCTTATATTGAGTTATATATACTCAACTGAAATTCAAAACGCCAAATTGCGAACTACCGCGTTGCGGCGAGTTCGTTTTAATTAAATATAAACGTTTAAAGACTCGGTGTACTAAATAAACTCCATTCTTTGACAATTTGATATAAATTAAACCGTTCTTCCAAATTTAACTTAAAACTCCGATTATTCAGAATCATTGATTATTTTACTTAAACTCACAAATCGGTTGTAACTTATATCTACAACTCAATTATGATATTAAATTCCCATTTCCTATATTAATAATTATTGATAAAATTCGATATATAATCGAATTCCAAATTTTAAACCTCTTTTATGGGAATAATCAATTAATTCAATATCCATTACCATTACAAACTGATATCATCCCTTGATAATAGTGAAGTCCTTCAAGTTGGGGTATTTTATTTACCTCTCAGACCTTGATCAACAACGTTCTTATCTTGAGACGGATAAGAGTTTATAATAAAAACTAACATTACTTATCACACAAGTCCCCTCTTCTATCTCATTTAAAAATATGATTTTTAAATGTCATCCCCTATATTTGGAAAAATCTATTACCAAATTTATCAAATGAAAATCACTTCATTATATTTATAAACATTTTTAAAATTTAACTTCCTTACTTTATATTAAAAAAACTTCCATATTAATAATCTATTTGAAACTCCTCTCATTTTGGAATATTTTATTAGTATAACTTATATATATATAAACATAGCACATCTATTTCCATATTAAAATTCAAATTCCAATTTAATATAATTCCAATATCTTTTCTGGAATTAATTATAATTATAATTATAACTCTTCATAGTCGAATTTTAATTATAAATCCATATAGATTATTCAATTCAATTCATATTCCGAACATCGGAATAAATCCATCGTTTTTCCTTTTAAGTGATTCCCAATCCCCTTTTTAAATTCATACTTGAATTTAAATTTATAAATTATCCCATGATAATTTCTCTCTTCTATTTATAAATATCGTTTATACATTACACTTCTTGTTTTAAATATTCAAAACAAGTTTCCATTTCATATTCCATTTGAAATCAAATTTCCACTTCGAAAAATAAATTTTCCTTCTTTAAATTCAGACTTGAAATTAAAATTTAACATTATCAAATGATAATATTTCTTCCTATTTCTAAACATCGTTTATAAATTCAATTACTTATTTTTATTATTTAAACAAGTAAACATTTCTTAATCCACTTGAAATTCCATTTTTATTTCAAAAATCAAGTTTTCATTTTTAAATCTAAAAATCCCTTGGTATAATATTTTTAAATATCAATATCTAGGGCCAGTGGTATTCAAACGTCCAAAACGCACAATTTCCAATCATAAGTTTTCAAACACATCATATATGATAATATATATGGAAACAAATAATTTTAAATTTTCAACCTGTTTCCTACATCCACAGATGCCAGACAACATAAATAATATTGATCCTGCTTCAAGGCAGGATATCACAGTATAGAAGATCATCCACTCATATGTCATAGGGCAATAGTGTCACCCGTTAATGATATTGCGGGCATCCGCTCATTGTACTGCGGGAAATATCCAATATATATATATATATATAATAGCCACACTCACCAAGTCTAATATAACTAATATATAATGGCCACAAATTATTGATAAACAGCAATGAAATCAACCAACCAACAAGCTACATATAAATATTTGTATTAATTAAAAATTCGATTATAATAAATTATAATCGATTCAGAGAGTGAGTTTGCTCACCTTGATTTTCCTTTGCCGAATATCCCGTTAATTCCCATATTGTCGTATCTACGAATCGGCTTGAATGAATTATTTTTATACCTACGATTATTTAATTTTATTGATTAAACATTTATTTAAATGAACTACTATCCTAAATAAATAATTTATTCTATGTATATTTAATTTTGTAAAAACATATACCTTGCTATCTCCGCAAACCACTCGACTAATCACGAAACAAATCTTCAAAAATTACTAGTCTTCTTCTACTGAAATCAGTCCAAACTGCAATCATCCCTCTTCGGCATTTTATCGAACAATTCACCGACACTCTATCAGCTCTTCACTGTTCGGCCATAAACCAATAGGAATTTTCCCCAAATCAATCCAATTTTAGCAACAACGCTGCACCATCGCTAGATCCAAACTCGCAAACCCGATACCCCCTCATACTACACTGCGTACTCCACATATTCAACCCAGTTTACTGTTGAACTACCCTAAGTCCATTGTCGAACTCCTGATTAACTCCATTACCATTCTAATTTCTGCACTAAAATCCAGAAAAAACATTGTTGGTTACTGAGCAGCAGTAAAAAACACAACTACAATCGAGAAGCTACATCAGTGTTTCTCCATGCAGGCTGCTCAAACATCACCACCTGAAACCCGTAACTTCGATTTGCCTTAACCTACTGTGGCAATCGTGACTCACCGATTCGACTGCACTGCTACTCAACCTCCCATCGCACATCCCAACAAAGCACGGAACCCTAAAGCGCACCCTCCCCAATCCATTCCAATCGCCACCCTCAAACAAGTCGACATCCTCACAGTAATCTTCGTACAAACCCTTAACCGATCCCATCTTCGAACGCATCCATCGTCTCCCCTCCTTCCCTAATTCGTGATTGCCCCTACGTTGATGACGAGCTTTGGAAACTCGAATTTCAATTTATGATTTGTTGTTCTTTATTTTATTTAATAAATCAGAGGATCGATTTTGAGGAGCGGCCTCTGCCATATTCAAAGCTTTTGATGAATCACTGAAGTGAGAAATGGGAATAGGAAAGTCACGAATTTAAAAAGGAAATTCATGGCTGTTGGGATTGACAAAATTTTCAACTCATGCCATTTTCTATTTTTTATTTCTGAAGCTTTTCGATTTTCAGGAGAAATGGAAGATGAAGATCGCGATTTATATAAACAGAAAGGGAGACAAACGTACGTGTATATTAATGGGTTGTCTCTTGAAGTACAAGCACCATTTAATTTCGATTTGATTTTTTTTCTTATCCGTTTAATTTTATAATAGTATATTTTGGAGTTCTGAATCCTTATCCTGATTATAGATGGGAAATACAATTTAAATTGATGCTTTAAATTAAATTCTAATAAAATATAATTCGATTTCAAACAATTAAATCTATCGATAATAAATAATTATTAAACAATTCTAATTCAAATGAAATTTATATTAATCTATAAAATTGTTTTAGTTCGATTTTAACTGTGAATTCAATTATTATCGTTTCTTACTACGATAATTCGATATATTCGAAACTAAATCGTATATCGATTATTAAATTAATAAATTCAATATAAAAATCAATTTATTAATCCAATTCAATGTTTAAAATAAAATTTGAACATTCAAAATGAATTGACTAAAAATCCAGGACATTACAAAAAAGTAGTTTTTCATGCAACTATAAAGATGTATAAATCACATAACAGGGACTATGTATATCAAGAACTTATCATATATTATTATATCATAAAATTCTTCTTGAACATCAATAACTTCATAACAAATTTGTAAATTTTTTGTAAATTTCTTTTCAATTCTTTCAACTATGTTATACATCTAATTTTACTTCGTAATTTTACATTTAACTTATTTAAAAAATTCTATTAAATAATATTTGTTAATTCATTGAATAAATTACTAGCATACATCAATTGCAACATGTATATCTATATTAGCAAAAAAGGTTAAAAAAGTTCTCAAATACATACACGTACATATGGTTTGTGTAAGTTATAGAACATAAATTACACACAAACAACTATAATAATTTTAATTAATGGTTTATGTATTTCATATCAAAATTTATCGTATATTGCATAACAAAGTTCTCATTTAATACTAAATAATAAATACTATTTTTAGCACCCTTATAGCTTCCTGATTTCCACCACACATTACCATTTCTCTTTCCTTTCACTAATTTTCTTCCTCCCCTCCAATTTAGTTAATTATAAATATGTGGTTGGGGTTGGGGTTGGGATGTCATATGACCCCCACCTCCTCCCTCTCTCTCTCTCTCATAGTGAGAGGGAGAGAGAAAGAGAGAGGGGGAAAGCGAATATTATAATCGTCATTATGCATATATGTATACGTGGACTGCTAAATATAGGGATACCTTCTCTTCAGCTTGCATATACAAAAATATGGCTCAAAAAAACAAAATTGTTATAAAATAAAATAGCAGAACGCATAATAAAAGAGAATTCATTGGAGAGAACAAAAGAGATAAGGAGATACTTTTATTTCTATTGATTCAGATGTATATCATTTCCATTACATTGGCTCCTTTATATATAAGCTTTGGAGCTGATGTTAAATTTATCCCCATGATGTGGGACTAAACAAAATATTACAAAAGCATATTCACTTTTTTATACTACAACACTCCCTCTTGAATATGCGTTTTCAAAATCTTGAATGCTCTGCTAACTTGAAGTTGTCCCTTTTAAAACATATATGATGATTGCTCCCCATTATTATTATCTTGTTTGCATATATTTGTTCACTCGATACACCTATTGTTTGTTGCCTTCAAAACTCTATAAGGAAAACCCAATGGGAAAAACCTTGAATGAGAAAAAGAGTATAACGTTTGATATTATGGAAATCATATTAAAATGATTTTCCTTAAAAGAGTTTGATGCTTCGGGATAAAATACAATGCCTCATTAAAAACTTTTTGATGAAAAAACCTTGGGAAAAATCATAAACAAGGAAAAGAGTGCAAATTTATTTCATCTTTAAGTAACATGTTTTACAATGTTATAGTAAGGGTTGATACTTCATGATCAAAATAATGCCTTGTTAAAAACCTTAATAACAAAACCCAGTGGGAAAAATATTAGTTAAGGAAAAAAAGTATTTATAGGATAATTGTATATGCTCCCTCTTATTTATAACTCATTATTCAATTAGTCTACTGATGTAATCGACGCATGCCATTTTGTACATCATCTTCTGGAATGTTAATTTGGAAATTGCCTTTGGGAACAGATCTACCGCTTTTCTTGAAACTGGATTTTTTTCCTCTTTCTTGTTATCCTTTTATTCATGTGTGAAGAGAACTTTAGAAGAAATGTGCTCCATCCTATCATCCTTGATATAATTCACTTGAATCTGAGCCATGCAAACTGCCTTGTCTTCATAAATATTAGTTTACTGCATCAAAAGATATTTGATACTTCTGGATCAAAATGTTGCCTAGTTAGAACCTTACTAAGAAAAACCCAATGGGAAAAATCTTAGTGAAGGAGAAAGAATACAATATAAAATGTCATATTTACTACGTCAAAAGGAGTATGATACTTCTGGAACAATGTAATGCCTCATTAAAACCTTAATAAGAAAAATCCAGTGGAAAAAATTTTAAATAAGGAAAAAAAGTACATTATAACTTGTTTTTGTATGTTACTTTTGGGTTGATACTTCTGGATCAAGATAATACCTCGTTAAAACCTTAATAAGAAAACTCAGTAGGAAAAACTTAGTTAAGGAAAAAAGTGCATTATAACATACTTATGGATGCTCACCCTCCCCCCTCCCCCTCCCCCCTCCCCCCCCCCCCCGATGTAATAATTTCTTCTAAATTTGTATTCTTCTTTCAATAACTCAAATTGCTTACAGATACTTCTTAATGAAGCTTTTCTTTGAAAACTTCATATGCATTTCCATGCTTCAGGCATATTTTCTTATCGCCCTCTTTTTGTGATTTGTATGCTACTAATTTCATTTATAATACACTTCATGTGCTTACAATTTTGTGTTTCAACAGCGCTAACATATTGCAATACACATTTGATGAGTAAGACAATTTTCATTACAGCAACACTAAGCAGAAAGTAATCTACTCATCTTAAAGTATATCAAGATTTTCATTACAACAATACTTAGAAGAATGTTGTAATCTATCGTCCATGTTCTTGGTATTCTTTATACTAACAAATGTTATTTATATTTTTCAGGAACTTATATATTATAATAAGGTTTGCATATCCCAACTACCACTTCAATGGATATTAAGAGTTTCATTACAATAATTCTTGAAAGCAGAAAGTGATATAGTCATCATGAATTATATCAAGATTTTCATCACAACAATACTTTGAATAATGTTATAATCTACATTTCATGTTCTTTTCATTCTTTATTACTACCGAAGTTATTTAAATTCTTCTGGAATTTGTATAGTTTTATCGTTTATACCTTCAGGGTATTGTAGGAATTTTAAATACTTTCACTATTTTAATCAATTCAATTATCTCTAAAAGTGCAATGCTCATAACATGTTGTTTACACTGTATGGTGCTTTAGTAACTTTAGTGTGCTTTTATCATTTTATATATTTATAATATTATCTTATGGACTACAGGTCCATATTTCTTATTTAGGAGAATTTCATAATGGCCAATCATGTTTCTCTTTAATATGAGATTTTTAATCCATTTATAAATATAAGCGCTTTATTATTTATTAATTTATCATCGATGATTATTTTTTGTTAGTTTTGTACATGATTTATTGAGATCTCAAACTTATCTTGCTTTAGGTCCTAAACCATTTTCAGGGTCATTTGAAAATCATGTCATGGGTTTCTTTCAAAGCAACCTTAAGAGTTTCTTCAAGAACACTCACCTCTATTATTTGGCATCTTTATGACTTACTCCAAAAATATTTTGAACTGACTTTTATACTACATTTTCAGCTGTGATTTACACCTTTTGATCCTTCGGGGATTCAAATCTGTATTGGAGAAAGTCTGTTAGGTACATAATTGATAATTTATGCAAGTTACTTCGTACTTTGCATAATTCTATATGTTAGCAAATATTTAACATCGATGGTTCTTTTATCCTCCCCCTCAATGTTGACAAATATTGTCACTTTAAATAATAAACATTCCAGGATTCTCATTTTTGATCCATTATCGCATTATAGCTAGCAAATACATTCGATGTATTTCAATTGTAGGAGGATAATGCTCTTATTATACCATATTGCCAGTTTTATCACACCTAAACGCGGAAGAATTGTCACGGTCTGAAGCCGTGGCAATTTTGGAACGGTTTTTGTCCGTGGCAATATGGGTTAGCACAGTTTTCGACCGTGGTAGTTTTGGAATGGGTATGGACCGTTCCAATATCAAGGCCAAATTTTTACTCCATCATTCCCCTAGTGATCCAATTATTTCATGCCCAAAATAAAGCATGGTCCCAATTTTTCACATTACCACCAAAATAAGAATAAGCGCCTTCATCCCCAAAATAAACGTCTCTCCTCATATCGGAGTCGAAATCGCGTTTCTTCCCAAAACAATTCACCGTCGACATCGGAGTCACGTTTTCCTTTGATTTTCCGGGTATTATTTTGTTGTTATAAGTTAAATCGAAACCCTAATTAATTACATGGTATAGAGACATTTGTGGTGATTGATTCCTAATTAATTACATGGTGTGGAGATCGTATTATGAACGAACTTGAAGAGTTTCGAGAAAGTTTATCAATTTCAGCAAGTCTAATGGGGTTTGCAGTTTCCTCCGTTTACATACAAACTGATTTGCATTGATTTGTAAGTTAAAATTTTGTATTTGAGGTTCATAGAATAATAATATAATGACCATCGATGCAGGATTGAAGAGGTGTGGAAAGAGCTGTAAGCTAAGATGGGTTAACTATCTAAGACCCGATCTCAAAAGATGGAAATTCACCCGTCATGAGGAGAAAATCATTATAGATTTACATGCAAGATGGGGTAACAGGCAGTAGTTTTTCTTATATTACCTTTCTTTAATTATAATTCCACATATAAATCATCTTTTATTGAAGCTTTCCAAACAGGATATGGTAACAAGTAATAGATTCACATCAGATGGGTAGTATACGCAAAAAAATAATTTTGAAATTGCATAAGTACTCATTCATGCCTAAAAATAAATGTTTGCACGGAACCTTAGTACCGACATCGTTTATGTTTATACTTCCAAAACTCATTTAATACTGACCTACTCTAATGTATATAAAAATGCGTATTTAAGAAGTCAACTAAGGTTGTTGCTTACAAATTACATCTAAAAGCAAGTGCGCTTAAGAGTTTATTTTTAAATATATTGTGGTACTGCTGTACTCAAAGTCATATGCCCATGACAAATGAAATGCAGGACTTATAAATCTTTCTAAACCAAAGATGTTTGGAAATCTTTAAATATTAAGGCAACATATTTAACAAAATTCATTTATTTGAAAGTTTGTTAGATTAAAGGTATATAAATGCTTAAAGCTCACGTACATGTTTTGAAACCAGTGTATATTGAAAATTTCCATACTTCTATAAACTGGAAAGTATGGAGCTGAATACTATTGAAGTCAGCCCTTAAGCTAATGAAGTTGTTCTTATCAAGTTATTATACATATATTGGAAATCAAATGTTTCTGAAAACACTTGATACTTTGAAATTTTACGTGTTCAATAAAAGGTTTGTATACTCACCCTTATATAAGGCAGTCGTGTATTCTCAAGAACATATGCAAAACCATTCCTAAACATAAATATACTAAAAATATCAAAAATATAACATTTCCTGATAATTTTACTGTATACATTCTAGCATGAGAATTTGTGGAACTCGGTTTACGTGGGAACTTATCTATAAATTCCTTAAATGATTTTGAATTTGTTAAAGTCCACATACCACAAACTTTATCCCTAACTATGTTTAAAATTATCATCTAGTTTTGGTAGCAGAACAATACCCTATACGTGAACAATAAAGAGGGTCCCCAAAGATATCAATAAGGTATTTAAACAAACCAGTTAAGCATTTATTTATAATTTAATTAACTTTTAATAAATAATATGTGTTTATTAGTATGAGTGTTATTGCACTGCTTCACGTACGCTGATGACAAATGATTAAGTTTAACTGTTAGATTATTCAAAGTTTATAACAAAGTTCTACAGTTAGATTCTACTTCTAAGAGATTGAGGTTTTAATATATATATATATATATATATATATATATATTGGTGGTGCATGTTAACATTCAAAAAAGTGTGATACTTAAAGATATTACACAAAATTACCAAAGATTTTTTTCTTAATTGATAAGCTACAAACTATTACTGTCGAATATCAAGGTTTACAAACAGAGGTACATATTTTATAGCTACAATGGAATATATATATCTACTGGTTACATGGTCTTATAATTACATTATTCCAAGTGGGTTTATTGCTTCTATATGAATCTTGATTCATGTTCAAATCTTGTTGTACATGGAAAGAAAACCTTTCAGTTTCTGAGCTTCATGCTCCAAACTCCCAAAACTAGTTGATTTTGGTACCCTCCAACTCCAGTTTCCAAACTGAGTTGCTGGAATATTCATCCTTGCTGCACTTCCCAGACATAAAACATCTTGCATTAGTATGATAGCAGTCCTGGCCACTGATGATAGAGCGGTATCAATTAACACCCATGAAATATTTGTTTTATTCCCTACTGATAGGTACTTATGTACCTTATGTTATATTAAGCGTTAAGCGTCGCTTAATGGCTCTTTAGCGCTGCTTAAATATTTGAACTTTTATAATGTTAATGTGTTCCTCGTCTCGCTTAATGGTGCTTTAGTACTCATTGATGATTCACCAATAAATAAAATAGTTCACTTCTCATTGTTCTTCAAGTTTTCCCACCAACCCAAAGCCGTATCATTATCATGTATTCCAGTGTACACTACTTGATTTTGCTCGTGATTATAAGGCAAATGAGGATTGTCAGAGCTACCTTTGTATGATAATTATAGAACAGACATTCCAGGAGTACTTATAGCTTCCCTTAATTGAACAACATCCTTAGTAATAACTCCCAAATCTTCAGAGGACTTCCCCATAATTGGCCAGTTTCACTAAAACAATCCGGCGGTACGCCATTGACAAGAACTGGATAACCAATCCTATTCAACAAAAAAGAATTCTTATTTGCCCATACATCTACACCTTGATGACCAACATAAATTGGCATATCACCCATAATTTTGATTCCTAGTTTGTGCGCGTGATTGTGAATGTTTAGCCATTGTTTCTGAAACAAAAATTGTTGTGCAACGAAAATGTCCACATGAAATTTTAGGATCCCTACGGAAATTATCGAGTTGCATTTTGAGCTCCCCATGACTTTGAGCCAGCCTCTCTACAGCCTTTGCTACTAAAGGATCTTTCATATCTGCAACTGTTGCAAAATGCACTTGATCCATATCAATGTGTTCTGGTAGCTCCTCTTTCAGTAACAAACCATCTCTCACAAGTTCTTCAAGAGATATTAACAGAGTGTTACTATAACGACCGGAAAATCCATACCAATTTGAGCTGACTAATATCCTACACATTCAACCCAAAGTGCATGAAAATTCAGATCATTAATAGAAGGATTTAGAGGGTGAGATAGAAAAGATAGAACTAATAGAATAGAAGAAGAAGAAGAACATCAGAATCAGAGTAAACACGAAACTCACAGCGGAACGAATAAAATGTATTATATAACATAACTCTGAATACAAAATTGTATTGTATATACATACCATTATCAGAGTACAATACATCATATCATAGCGGAAATAATCTCTAAATACTAACGGTGGAGCCTTCTACTTCGAGCTCCTCTAAGTGAATCTGCAAAGCCTGAAACACTTGACTGCCCGTACAAATTTGGGCACCCAAGAGTTTAGGGAAAACACAAACAAAATAAACTCTGGGTTAGTCATGGGACTGGTGTGAGTAAATTCCAACCATATCGTTTAACTTTGAAAATCCTTTTGAACAAAAAAGATAATAGTAAGACCAGCCCACACATAAACATGGACGGTTTTACCTTACTATAACCCAAATATCTTTGATATTAAAATCCAGTGATATTATAATAATGTTTAAACAAATAAATATCCAAGTAGCAGAACGCTTGCATCTCACGCTCTACATATATATACAAAATCATAAACCGCAGGGCGCTTATTGGAGATTGGATTCCAACAGACAAGGTATGGGAGCACCTTCTAATCAGTGTACTCTAGAGGGGATACACTCAGGGTTCAACAAGAACGTCTTGCAACCCGGCCACACATGACCGACCACTCATTTAGCTTGAGTGTATCGAATATATTACCACCCACGGTTGTTGGCCATCCAACCGTCATCTGAAGATACAGAATCGAAAAGAAGACAAATATGAATTTTCTCTAGATCAGTGACAACACACCCTGCTTGGGTATGACCCAACTAGCCATGCTGCCTAGCCCAACTTCTGTCATTTCCCGGCTGTGAGGCTAGAGGCTACGTCTATCTTCAGAACATCTGATCACCATTCACTTTGAATGCCACATCGTCAAACCCGTCAATTCACTAATCGATTTCCAAAAATATCATGGGTATAAAAAGCTAAAAGGAACGAATTCCTCCGCCACCAGACGTAATACCTTTAAAAGATCAACCGTTCGTGATTTATTAGGTATACTCTGTGAGACACTCGTCCATACAAGTTGTCATGGGTCTGGACAAGCAGAAAGCATCGTTCTAGAACAGGACGACCCTTGCATTTCACTCCGTCTTCTATTTTCTTCGGCATAATATAATTCGCAGCACTTATGCCTACACGGAGTGGTTTTCAGATAATATATCCAACCGGTCTCTCTGTATTGACAACGATGGTCAAAACACTTCGATAGTCGGTTATTTAACTATCGAAGTAAAAACAACATGCATTCAAATGTACAACGAATCATCACACAATCACTGGCCCCTTTTATTTATATTAATTTTTTAACTTCTCATATTCCAGAAAATATACGTTATTAATCTTCGGAAACAATCATATCATTTTCCCCATTTCTTATTTTCTATATTTTAGAAAATATACCTTATAAATCTTTGGAAAACATTTCCAGTTCTATTTTAATCATTTCAATCTGCAAATTATTTGCTTAACTCTTCATTCTAGGAATAAATACCCTTACAGGTTCATATCCTATTTACCGACTTCTTTTTATAATTTATATTCCCATTCTATTTGATAAACTCTATATCTAAGTCAGGTTCTTATTAAATCAATATCAAGTTTATAACTAAATATCGATTTCATACCCTACTATAATTTATTGTTTTAAAACCAAATATTAACTATCCTATCAGATTATAATTACTAAAATAAATTACTTTAATAAATTTCCTAGGGAGTAGTGCTATATATATAAAAATCACGTTTAAGCTTGGTCAACAACGCTAATTTATCGCTATAGTTCAAAAACTTGTCATGCGCTGTAATATTCCCCTTTATAACTAATCTTGACACAATAGTCACGCTTAAGCCTAGTCAACAACGTTATTTTATCGTTATAGTTCAAAGACTTATCATACGCTGTAATATTCACCTTTATAACTAATTTCGACATAACAGTCACGCTTATATAAATAATATAAAACCAATAATATAGATAAATATCGTGGAATCTGGTTGGATTCCTCCAACCGGTTTCCTGCATCCAAAGATGTTAGTCCATACAATTTACACTAATTTCATACTATGGAATCTTATAACCGATGGAATCTGTATCCAATCCGTGATGGGTATATATATGACGATATTCAACCAATTTAATTGTAATTTACCCAATCAACCATCACGCAGCATTCAACCATTATTTCAAAATATAATCATAATATTTTAAAATAAAATAGAGTTAGTGAATTTACTCACATTGGCGCGTTAACCGTTAAATAACGATTTGCGTCAGTTGATAGATCTGAATTCAGCGTTTTATTTCGTCTAAAATCCAAACGAGCTCCAATTCATGCCGGACCAACTTCGGTACGTAATCCACGTCCATTTGATCTGTCATTATCAGCCCGTCTTCATATTTAGCATGTTATCGAAATGAATGGTACTTTCTCCTCTCCGCTTACAGACCGCAAGCTGTACTGACATCCCCCTATAGTCGTACTTGTCCCCTTTTTTTATTACTCTATTATTTTGCAAACCCTTAGCACCGTCTTCTTTGTCTATAAAACTTCGTACTCCATAACAATTTAAAATTGCTTGCACCACTATTTCTAGTCGAGACTTACAGTACCCATTTTATATTTTAACTGGGCTTCACCTTAGAGACTTCAGCCCAATACCCAATAGAAGAATCCGACCTGCGTCAACCAATACTTCCTTGTTCAGAACTGCTCCCTTCTACTTCACGAAATCAACCCGAAATGCCAACGTAACACTCCTCACGAAGGCTGTACTCTCATATTTGCAAGAATAATGTACCCTTCTTGTGCACGTTCACATACCATCATTATTCACCCTTCTTCTCCACTTTTGTTTATTGCCTGTACCAGTGACCTCGCATCACTTTGTATCCCCAAGATGCCCCATGTTTTCTGTTCGCAAATCGAATGGAAGAGGAAGCTGTCGCACCCATTTTACAATTCCTCAAACAATGTCCTTCGCTTGTAATCACACATTTTACAAACCAACCATACTACAGACTCCTTCCATCTTATAAATGCAACAGCTAACGCAAATTCCCGTATCGTTTTTATATAATATACATACTTTTCATACTTCTCCCCCCTCAACGCCTCATGATGTCACCTCCTTTTCACACTTTACACAGTAGCCATGCATCCCTCCCCTCACGTTACTAGTTAATCACCGCATGTCCCCATTATTTACCACTTCATAGCCTAACTTTAAAACCCCATTTTATCTTGTCCACCGTCCAAACGTTAGTAACCCAACCGACTTGCTCCTACAGTACTTTTCTCTCACCGATCAAAAGTATCCCACTACATTTTCATGCATGACATACCCACTTTGCGTTACTCTTCGAACGCACCGCACCCATCATTTCGTTTCTTTCCAGTTTCATGCCATTTTCGGATTTAGCTTCCTCTTCACTCCCTCTCTTCTTCATGAAATCCGCAACAATACTCACGTTCTCCTTCATGGAATTCACTTCTAGTTCGACACTGCATCATTCGAAAAGCTTGTTCATCCTTCTAGTAATGGCCATACTCGTCCTTCCCCAGTCCTACGCTAACAACCCGTACTCACAGAATCCCGTTATCTCTTGCAACTAAAACTCCATTTCGAAAACTCCTTCGCCATTTTCAAAGATTATAGTATTTATATATTCTTTTGCTTTTTTTTATTTTCTTTTTTTTTATATTGTTGCATTCCTGCATTTTCGAGGGAGGAACGAAGACCTTGGGTATTTATAGATTGAAGTTCCTTCATGATTAAGGAATAGGGGATAGGATAGAGCGAGAGACTTAAAGGTTAAGGAATAGGGGATGGACAAGTATAGGATAGCTATTTTCTTTATTGTGTAGGCATGCACTAGGACGTGGTCTCATTAATTACAGCATGGGGTTGTGCCATACTTTTCGGTCTTCATGAATTAGCATGTATGATAGGTAATTTTCATGAATTTCCACTTCACTGTTGCTACGTGACAGAATAATTCATGCTACGTTGAGGCTAGGCATTTATTTATGTTTTCTTAAAAGCTAAGGAAGTATATTTTTAATATTTTCATTATGCTAAATTTGCACATGAAGTAATCAAACTACTGCATACAAGTTGCTGCGGACAGAAATAAAAATACGGTTGTATCCAGCGAGGTGTCCCAATCCCAAAAATATAATAATGTCGGTAGAGTAAATTATATTTTGAAATCCTGAAATATCGATATAGGGTGCAAAATACTCCAAATAAAAAGTTGCGTATTTAATTAATTAAAAATTAAAGTAAAATTCTAAAAATCAAAATTATCATTACTTCTCAAAAGAACCTTGTCCAAATTCGAATCCGATATCTAGTTATTTCAAATAAACCGTTGAAGTTCAGAACGTTAAATTACGAATTGCCGCGATATTACGGGCTCGATTATATTTAATATATATTTTTATACGTTCAACTTCGTTTTAATTAATATATAAATCCACTTATATTACGAATTCAATATTTAAACTAATTTAAATATTCAAATATAAACCGATAAAAATGCGGGACATTACAGTTATCACAGCTTACGTCCTTGCCAGAGTATGGGGATCCATCTTCATTCGATTTTATGCCTGGAGGAACAAGTGGAAGCACCTGCCATAGTAAACAACCAGAACAATGAAGCCAGTCTAAGAGCTTGAAAGCTTCCTCCCCAAAATCCCCAATCCCATACGGACCTGGTAACGAACTAGGATGCAACAAAACTCCAGCCCGTCTCTTAAGGTCGGATCCAGAGTAGGGAAATTATACCCATAATTTCCGGGTAAGTCATCACCTGCGGTATATATAACTTGTGGTTAAGTCGGGCACTTTAGTAGTAGTTACTGCGTTGGCGGATTTGGATAATAGGATCCGATAAGTAGACAGTGTGATTTTTACGCAAGCCGGAGATTTTATGGGAGTGAAGAACGGTACTAGGAAAGTGGGTGCAGAAAAGACATGCCAAAAATTCTGTTTTTGTTTGTGTATTTGTGTCACTGTCATTGAATCAAGTTATCAAAATATAAGAGTGAACACAATAAACCTTTTCATTCATAGGTGTTTTACTGGTAGAGAAAGATGCCTCATAAATAAGGTGTCTGAGCAAGAACGTACTTATATCCCAATGAACAACAAACCTTTTCTTGAACAATAAACCTTATCATTCATAAATGTTTTTGAATACGTCACAGTAAGAACAAGATCATGCTTTCTAAGATGATGATGTTCATTCTTATTCAGAAGCATGTTTTGCACATAATTTTATGGTTTTAGTTGTATATTAGATTCGATTAATTTTTCTCATTGCAGTTTGCTCTCTAGAAGTATGAATACCTTTTTTTGGTTGTTATTACTGTACTGTATTTCTATTACTAACAATATAAAGAACGATTATGAATATTTTGGGGCGCTAATAAATTAACTGTTGAAATTTTAGCAGATAAGCATCCATTAATGTCATATTTCCTTTTAAGAAGTCATAAATAAAGTCATCAAACTTAACCTTTGACAGATTTTTTTTTTATAGTTTGCCACCACATAGAATAGAAAACAAAGAAACAAAATTAGTTGGCAGAATGCATTGAGATTAAATTTATTACAAAGGATGCAAAAGAGTATTAGATATTCAAATACAGTAATTTCAAACCAAGCAACTTCGAAAAAATAAATTATATAACCGAAAGTTATTCTTTTGATCTTTGCTTCAAGTTAGTTCAATTGGTAAGTAAAAAGTAAATAATTTGCAGCAGTGTTCAACTAATACTGCATTTTTTGTGGTTTGACGTTCAAAAAATTGTTAACATTATTGTAAATTATTAATTAAGTTAATAACTTCTGGTTGGTCATGATGGTCAAAGTTACATGACGTTGCTCAGAATAAATTGGTAACATGCATTTAAATCAGAATTGTAAACATGATATAATTGGTCAGTTGAACTTTGGTATAAAAGATAAATTGAATAGTAGTTGTAGTATAAAATGTGGACAGAAATCATAGATAACGTTGAATTTTCAAATGGAGTAACCTAGGTGAATGTAGACAAAATCATCCATTTACTCCATCAAATTACAGCTATTTTAAAGAATTGTAATGTTAAATAACATATAGTTTCCGGTATGCAATAAATATTATCTTCACGTCAATACAGTTTGTTTGTTATATTTCAGAATTACAAGCGTATAACATGTTGGCAGAATTCAATAAAGAACGACTGTATATTGGTCAAAATAGTTTTTTAAATAAAACCATATGTTACTAGAACATTACAACTAGTACTAAAAGTAACATGCAAAGCGCGTTTAATTTTCTTTATTTCCTTTATTGCTAATCAGTTTAATGCAGGAAACATGAGTAAATTGAGTAAACTCTTGACAATGTATTGGTTAGTATCAAAAAGTATGGCAGGTTTATATCACTCAGATACGTCTTTAACTCATTTGTAGTATTATAACATTTCTATAAACGGTAGCCACACAGCTAATAACAGCTTTTATCAAATTTTCGAAAAGAACCGCTCCAAGGCAGATAATATGTACAAATAATTATGAATTAGACGCTGGTAAGCATACTGTCAGTATACAATCCAGTTAACATGCAGGCGGCAACACATGAGTTGACAACCGAGCTAGTTGTATCAAGTTGGTCAGTTGATGCTTGTTTGTGTCCATACATACGAAAATCTTGTCATAGCATCTAATTTCATGTTTAATTCATGTGCGTTGGCACGCCGTATGTAACCAATTAACAAACGTATAGAAGTAAATGTCAGAATTTAGGCATGGTTTCCATAATGTTGATGATTGTGTATAAGTTGCATACAATTAACAAACATATAGTTTCCATAATGTCAGAATTTAGGCATAGTTCACAAATAATTTTTTCTTTTGTTCATTCTAAGATTATAACATTTCTTCGTAATACAATTTAAATATATTTCTATTTATACAGGCATGATGTTTAATTTGCTGGAGCAAAGGCTTCACCATCTTTCCAATCCTCCCTAGATTGCATACATTTTTGTGGTGATGAATGTACTGGAGCTCTCTTATGTCTCTTAACTCTATCGCATTAATTAATATCAAAAGGTACAACAGCTTGATCATAAAATACTTCTTTCTAGAATTCTGTGTGTAAATTGGACTTTTTTTTTTAAATTAATGATGCATGTTCCAACTGTAGACGTCGATTGGAATCAAGATGAGCAGTGTTTGGTTGTGGATATCGGTTTGCTCGGACTATATCTCAAGACTTCGGTTATAAAGTTCTTGTCAAGAAGATGTTTCTGGGTATTATGTTACAGCGAATACTCTTCATCTTGCACTATTCATGCAGGTTTACAAAGTTTCTTAAGGCATCCATTCATCCTACACACACACTTTATGTTTGATTCAATTAAATTGTAAGTCCTTGTTTGTCAGTATCAATATTTGTATCTGTGATTGTGTTTTAGCTTTTTCTGATAGTTGCTTGTGTTTCGACTTTTGGATCTTAACTAAAATCTTCGTTTGATAGTTTTTGGTGTTTCGACTTTTGAAACATCACTAAATGATGTGTTAATTAAGTATGAGATGTTCGTTTGAACTTTGTAAATTTGTAGTGAAGATTACAATTTATATTAATAGGTATGGTCTGCTAACAAATTTATATTGGTGGATATAAGCTATTCATATTTTGTTCAAACCGAAGCATTATGCTTCAGGCAGAGAGATCTGATTCATATGCAATTCATTCAATTGAATTTAGACATGGTCCAAAGACGTGTCTAAATTAAATAAAAAGGTTCGATTTCAATTTGCCATGGTCCAAAGCCATGGAAAATTAGTATATTGCCACGGACTAAAACCGTGGAAAACCACGAATCTGCCACGGCTTTGGACCATGGCAAAATACCAATTTACCACGGCTTTGGGCCGTGGTAGAGCTATGGCAAAAATTTTGCTACACCTAATTTTGCCACGGCTTGAAGCCGTGACAAAACTAATTAGCCATGGCAAAATTGCTTTTCTGGTGTAGTAATTAGTTGATAAGATGCATTTATGTTGTATTGCTTATTTCCTTTCATTGATCTGATGACTTGAAGGAATTTTCCATCATTTGAATATGCACATGACTTCAGGTCATTCAATATTGATGTCAATCTACTTTCTGAAATATTAAATAATATATGCATAATTTATAATATGAGCTCATGACAAATTCAGGTTGTTAATTAAATATTCGCATATATATATACGTGCATCCACGTATTCCATATGTAATTGATTTGCATATTCTTTCTAATTCGAGTTATTTATTTTAGAACAAATTGTTTGCAAGGTTCCAATCATTAGTTTTTTCTTATCAAGCAATGTCAATGCGAATTTTAAAGATTGTATCATAATGTCCAAAACATATGATTTGGAACTGTATTGAACTTCTGATTCAAATAAAATATATAAACAACTTCAAGTTGTTAAACTGTATTGAACTTCCTGTTCAAATAATATATAAATATTTCAAGTTGTTAAACTGTATTGAACTTCTGGTTCAAATAAAATATATAAACAATTTCAAGTTGTTAAAATTTATTCTTCAACACAATATGTAAAATAAATATATAAGCAAGATACAATTCATTTTGAAAATTGTGAAATCTTTCGATGCATTATCATTACCACATATGATGTAACTTCATTAAGAAATATAATGTTATTATTTCATACAGTTTCAATAAAGCTTCAGACAAATTATGAAGTATTTCAAGTTCACTGATTAAGAAACTTCAAGTTCCTATGCATCTATATACACATACGTATGTGTATCAAGTTTATTAATTTATGATGAACTTCTGGTTCTCAATCTTTTAACATACTTCTAATTTAGAAGCTTTTACATTCTTGCTAATTGTCAAGATTTCAAACTGTAAACTTCATCAAAAAGTTTCTTTTTTCATAATTCAAGACTTTAGGTATCAGATCTGAGTTATATAACTTCTTCCATTACAATAGATATTACTTGCCAAATACATCAAATAATAATATGTCCATTCTTATTCCAAACACAAACATACATCATTTGACTTACAATAACTAATGCTTTTAATACATTTATGATAATATAGTAATACAATATATATTACCATAACGATACATTTAATACATTTATTAAAAAATAACGGAAATAACCATTATACGGTCTAAGTATATGAATCAAATAAATAAATTACTTAAATCAACAGAATAAAATTTGGATCTAGCTATAGTATTAATCAAATACAAAACTGAAATAAACAACTTATAGTTGTACTGCATTTCTCAATAATCAAATTTTCTAAAATACCATATATATGCATAATATCTGGTCGAGAATTAAGTAGAAATGCATAATTATAGAATCGAGATTTTACATTCTTTAATATGAATGATTCGAAAAACTTACGGATCTATACATAAAGTTAACAAACATAAAAATTATACAATTCATATATAGATCTTTTACATCTTTCTTTTTACATCCAAACTATCTCTTACCATTATAGAAACTATAGGTTCTAAAATTTCCATCTTTATAACAAAAATTGCTTATGCATTCACTTCTGGTGTGCTAAATTAAGATCAAAAATTTAAATCTTAACTTAATATGATATTCGAGATGCATTTTTTTTATAATATAGTTTCTCTAAGAAACGATAAAATATTTCTTCTGAAAATATGATATGTTCTAAAATTACTATATTAAAACTTCAGGTTTTATTAAAATTTACATATTGTCATTGTATATTTTAAACTGAAGCAATTCCTCTAGATTGTTCTTTTATTCACATATGAGATTCATTTTACTATTTTTCTTTAAGAAAATAGTATTATTTTTTTAAAGTACTCTTGTAACAATAGATTTCTTCATGAAATTATGTGGCACAAAATTGGAATATATGTCATTTGCCTTTTATTGAAACTTTTCCTTTCACCGATTTTTCAAATCCTTTCCTATAGGTAATTTACTATAAGCAAAGATCAAATGCAATTATATGCTTTGAGGCTTTATTTCATGTTTCTCATTTGCATATGAACTTTGGGTTACTCATTTGCATATGAACTTCCGGTTTCTCATTTGAAAGAATTTATATATGAACTTCAGGTTATTTGCATATGAACTTCAGATTCATTATTTGCATATAAAATTCAGGTTCCGCATTTGATTTTTTTCTGGTATATAAACTTCGAATCATTTCCATACGAACTTTAGGTTGTTCATTTGAAAGAATTTGTTTACATCACGAGTTTTCAATCTCACTTCCAATGATAAATAATTATTGCTATTGAATTTAAATGCTACATTATTATATTTTATACCCATAATTCTGTTGGGCATACATAAAAAATTCATTTTTTTACAAGAGATATTGAAACACCCCACCTCCGTTAGGGTCACTCTCAAAGGGAATGCCCTAATTTTGGTGGAGGTTTATAAGTACAAGTCACAGATATACAAGACAGATATAAGAACACATATTTGTAAACAGCGGAAGAACAACAAACTTTTATTTCATAAAGTCAAATACGTGTTACAACAACATCCTTTCCAAAAACATAACATAACACTTTCATAATCTGTCTTGAGTACATTATTTTTAAAGAAGCATAAATAAAACATAGATAAACTGCAAAAGCCCCATAGTGGATTGTCCAAAGCCATAGTTCAAAACAGGAAAGTCCAAGCAATACATTTCTCTTCTTCAAGCTAGATGTTGAGGTAGGTCAAGCTGCTGTGTTCCCTCCCTGAGGACCTGGGGGGGGGAAACGGAAGAAAGAAGACGAAAGGAAAATAGAGTCAGACATAAAGCCTGAGTAAGTCTAGTACTATTTTGTCTATGAATAAAGAACTGGGTATGATAAGTATAAACAAGAAGTGGGCATGCACTATAAACTTGGTTAAGTTGTCTAGGGTCGAATATACTATCGTACCCCATGAAAATATCTGAACCCATATAAACTAGTTTCCAATTTGCACCCCATAATCAGGGTGATGTGATCCATTCTACGATGATCGGCTCCTACTCGCAAAAGTCACATGTGTCTTACGGCCCCCCCGATGTCTGTAGTTACCTATGCTGGTCCCACCATGGGGTGTATCAAATCCCATAGTGGCAACCCGACACAACCTTAGAGTGCACAGGTATGCTACTGGTGTCCAGTGCCTTATTTTTCTGCGCCGGAGTGTGTGCACGCCCGCACTCCGTTAGAATCTACACTGCTACACCCCCGCCGTCGCTTTTGACCTCTTACAATCAGCCCAGTAATCGTGCCCCACCCTGCCTAGTTTCAGGGTATCCTGATACACCTTTTAGGGTTACTGCTGAAAAGGGTCCCCCGTTACTAGGTTTTCTATCTCTAGCCAACATGCTAAGTTGGTTAAGTGTTTCCTACCTAACCCCCACCAGTCCGTTTAGTTTAGCATGTTCCATTTTGATTAAGTCTTTAGTTCACTTAATCCTAACAATCCTGACTCAGCCTTAATTGTCTTATTAAGGCCCTGACCTCTCACATTAGACAGGTATTGTTGTGGCTGCCTGTTGCCGGTTGGTTCCGGGCAGTCTTACGCCACAACTCAGTCTAACCTCGGGTCCTTGCTGGGCTCCATGTTTAACCTCCCACATTGGATAGGTATTGTTGTGACTACTGGACAGCCGGGCGGTTCCGGGCAGGTTTACATCACAACTCAATCCAACCTCGGGTTAAACACATCGTATTTTCTACATTTACATATCTTGTCATTCTTCTTTATTTCTTATATGTAAATATTTGCGGCCCATTATTAAGTTAATGGTGTAAAGGTTACACCAGTCATGGGCCCAACCCGTACTTGAACTTGGGCCCTTCTATTTTATATTTTTATTCATTAATTAATTTTAACCCAACGTTATTGTCCCCCGTTTTACACGTCCGTTTATATATATTGGGCTTAGCCTTTTAAAGCCCAATTTAGCCATGCGAAAAGGGGAGGCTTAAAGCGTGATTACATACACAAAGAGGGGAAGGTGAGCGTATGAACTTGCAATATGACGTTGGGAATACAAAATAGAAACTGGTGTACTTGCATAGTAGTGACATATACTTTTGGTCATAAAACATAGGTGACATGAATCAAAGCATGTGAACTTGTAATCGAGGTATCATTATTGACACATGAACCTATACTTTTATTTAGGCATAATGTCAAACATAAGCATGGCATAAATATTTCTAGCATGAACATAGCATAATGTCAAACATAAGCATGACATAAATACTTCTAGCATAAACATGGCATAATGTCAAACATAAGCATGGCATAAATACTTCTAGCATGAACATAGCATAGTTCAACTTAATCATGATTTAAGTCTAATCACATAACGATGGTATAAACATACTTATGCATAAATATTCCTAAACATGGTGTTTGCTTTACACTTGCAAAAAGGGGTTTTTGAGTCTAACCTAGCCATGTCTCACATATGTCATCATATAATTCTTTTAAACAAGATAGACTTAATCATGGATTTCAATTATGCCAAATATCATTCATAACCTAGCCATATTCATAAGTTTGCAAAAGCATGACTTAATACACAGATTATGGTGTCAAAATTCCAACATAGTTTCATATGAACTATAACAACCAAACTTGTTTCAATTACTTGCAAAATGATTTATGCACAAAAATATACATCATGATGGCATAATAACAAGCCCCAAACTTGCATGAATTTCAATCAACTACAAACATGTAGCCTCAACATAGATTACATAATTTGCGCAATATTCCAAACGTATACTTGCATAGAACTACCGCATGTAGTTCTTTATAATGAATACATAATTTTGCACAAATATGAATTACTTTATTATCCCAATTCAAGCATACAAATCAATACAGTTGTTTATTCATACCAAAGTAATACTCTACTTACAATGGTTGCGGCGAATTCTCTAATTAAGAGATATGATTCCTATGTTGAATTGATTGGCTTTAGGTTGCTTGAATTGCTTTAGGCTTTAGAACTTTCTTCCTAATTCTCTCTCTAGTTGGCGGCTACCCTTAGTCGTTCCTCAGCAACATGGCGGCTATGTTCTTAATTTTGAATGAATAGATTAGGGTTTAGTCTAGGGTTGTTTATATAGAGGTTAGGAACTGATTAGGACCCTTGATGTTGCTAGGTTAGATCGTAGCCATTCATTAGATAGAGAGACCAATTAGAACCCGCCACCTAGCCCTAATGACAAAGCAGACCACAGAAATTCGACCAAACACAGACCTGGCCAGCCAGGTTGACTGGGCTCGACCAGGTCGACACCCCTGTCGACAGGGCTGTCGACAGCCCTGTCGACATGGGTAGCCCAGGTCGACAGCCCAGTCGACCTGGGTGGCCTAGGCGGGTGTTTATCCGCCTTGGCCCACTGGGCCCGATTTTTAATTATTTTATTCTGTTTGAATTTTAAATTTAATTCAAAACTTCCGCATGCCATATCTTCTTCATACGGACTCCGTTTTTCGAAAACTCGGACTCTATTTCGCGTATTTTTCCGAGACGAACGCAATGGCGTATCCCGTTTCCCTTAGTTCTTTGATTTCAGATTAATTATACTTTGATTTGTTAATTTCACAGTTATAGAATTTTCGGGGTGTTACATTCTCCCCCACTTAAAAGGATTTCGTCCCCGAAATCTTCAAGTTAGGAGGAATGTATATCCTAACATCCAATCATCCATCTACTCATCCATCAAACACGAGCATCCATTATCCTTAAAAGACTTCTAATGCTTCATGATCATATGCAAAGTGTGTGTGTACATGTACTTATCTAATGCAAAATCAAGCGGTCTACTGATTCAGTTGACCTCCTTAATGCGAATTATGTAGGTGCCATGAATCCATTATGTATGCAAATTTTCCTATTCATGATTCTACATGAGTGCACAATCATTCAATCCAAATGCAACATCCATATGACAACACATTAAAGTTCAACCATATACGAATGCAAACATATATGCATATGCAATATGAAGTGACTGAGCCGATCTAAAACCTAGACTGTGTGTGTATATGCAACCACGAGCAACCACTAGCAATCACTTTCAACCACTTGCAACCATCATCCATAACATGTTTCAACTACATGTTTCCATCCAAAAAGATTCTACCTAAAAGATAAGGTCGAGGAAATATACCTAAAAAGATAGATAAAAGCGCAACTTAAGAAAAAGAAAAATCAAGGATGTACCCTCGAACAGAAAAGGGTAGGCAGGCGTATTCTAGCTTCAGTTTCCCAAGTCGCGTCTCCCTCGGCGTCGCTCCACTGAACTTTGACGAGCTTGACTTCGCGGTTGCGTAGCTTCTTCACTTCCGTTCCTAATATGCGGGTTGGAACTCTCCTTATGGTTGCTTCGCGTTCCACTTCGGCCTCTTCGAGGATATTTGGCTCTACCACTTCAGCAGACTCATGCAGACATTTTCGGAGATGAGAAACGTGAAAAACGTTGTGGACTCCAGCCAACTTCTCGGGTAGCTCTAATCTATAGGCCATTTTCCCAATTTTCTCGATAATAGGGAATGGCCCTACGAACCTTGGTGCCAGTTTTCCTGTGGTTCCAAAACGAACAACGTTCCTTAGCGGTGATACCTTGAGAAAAACTCTGTCTCCAACCTCGAATTCAAGGTCGGTCCTCCTCTTGTCGGCGTAGGACTTTTGTCTGTCTTGGGCCGTCTTCATCCTTCTTCGTATTAAGTCTACTTTCTCTGAGGTCTCTCGGATCATATCTGGTCCAAGTATAAGCTTATCCGTGGACTCCCACCAACAAGTGGGCGATCGGCACGGTCTTCCATATAAAGCTTCGAAGGGCGCCATTCCGATGGTTGCTTGATAGCTGTTGTTGTAGGCAAATTCCACCAAAGGGAGGTGGTCTTCCCATGTCCCTCCGAAGTCAAGGACGCATAGTCTTAGAAGGTCTTCCAAAACTCTGTTCACTCTCTCTGTTTGGCCGTCGGTTTGGGGATGATAGGCTGTGCTTAAGCATAACTGCGTTCCTACTGCTTCTTGCAGACTCCGCCAAAATTCGCTGGTGAAGATGGGGTCACGGTCACTAACAATGCTAGATGGTATTCCATGGAGTCGAACGATTTCCTTAAGGTAAAGTGATGCTAGGGATGAGGCAGTTCTTTTACTTTTGACAGGTAAAAAGTGGGCGCTTTTAGTAAGCCTATCCACTATTACCCAAATGCTAGTGTTGCCTCTCCTAGACCTAGGCAGCCCATCGATGAAGTCCATTGAGATGCTATCCCACTTCCACTGCGGGACCTCCAGAGGATGTAGTAGTCCGCCAGGCTTTTTCTGTTCCGCCTTAACCTGTTGGCACACCATACACTTAGAAACGAACTCTGCCACGTCCTTTTTCATGCCGTTCCAGAAGAAAGTCCTTTTTATGTCTTTGTACATTTTATCCCCGCCTGGGTGTATCGTCATCTTGGAGTGATGTGCTTCCTCTAGAACCTTCTTTACTAAATCTTTCGTCTGTGGGACGCATAGTCTTCCGTCTCGCCTTAGCAAACCCCTATCGTCGATGGAGTATCGGTTGAGGTGACTTGACGTCTCACCCCTAATTAGCCTATCAATTATTTCCACAAGTTGAGGGTCTTCGCGTTGTGCTGTCCCTACTGAATCCACTAAAGTTGGGCGCACTTCGAGAGATGCAAGCAAGCCCAGTACGAAATCGGAGGAAGGCCTAAAGTCGAAGCTGGCTATAAACTCTAGGCTTTGTCTTTCAACAAACAACGGGCTTAGGGTCAATTTCTTTCGGCTCAACGCGTCTGCCACTACGTTGCCTTTGCCCGGAGTATAGGAGATTTCGAAATCGTACGAGGCAAGAAACTCCATCCACCTTTGTTGCCTCAAGTTAAGATCCTTCTGCGAGAAAAGATATTTCAACGATTTATGGTCAGTGTAAAGTTCGAACTTCTCACCTAGGAGATAGTGTCGCCAAGACTTGAGTGCAAAGACGATGGCGGCTAACTCAAGATCGTGGGTTGGGTAGTTCTTCTCGTGCGCTTTCAACTGCCTCCCGCCATAAGCTACTACCCTTCCTTCTTGCATTAAGACGGCGCCTAGCCCTGTCCCACATGCGTCCGTATAAACAGTGAACATCTTGCTCCCATCTGGCAGCGTCAAAACTGGGGCTGTTGTGAGAGCCCTTTTCAGTCGTTGGAAAGCAAACTCGCAATCCAAATCCCAATTGAACACTAGATTCTTCTTAGTCAATTTCGTGAGCGGAGCTGAGATTTTCGCAAAATCCCTTATGAATTTTCGATAGAAACCCGCTAGCCCTAGAAAGCTTCGGACCTCAGTTGCATTCCTTGGTGTCTTCCAATCTTGTACCGCCACTACCTTAGCAGGGTCCACCGCTAACCCTTGTTTGGATACTATGTGCCCAAGGAACCTCACCTCTTCTCTCCAAAAGTGGCATTTGGAGAATTTGGCTTTTAGTTGATGGACTCGCAAAGTTTCCATGATTGCCCTTAAGTGCTGAGCATGTTCCTCTTCACTCTTTGAGATGATAAGGATATCATCTACGAAGACCACTACGAATTTGTTGAGGAAATCTCTAAATACCCTACTCATTAGGTCCACGAAGTAAGCAGGTGCATTTGTCAAGCCGAAAGGCATGACAAGCCATTCAAAGAAGCCGTCTGGGGTTCTGAAAGCCGTTTTATCGATGCTATCTTCAGCCACCCTTAGCTGATGAAAACCGGTTGCTAAATCGAGTTGGGAGAAAACAGACGCTCCTACAAGCTGGTCAAATAAATCGTCAATTCTAGGGAGAGGGTGCCTATTCTTTTTCGTTAGCTTGTTGAGCTCCCTATAGTCAACACATAGACGGAGTGAACCATCCGCCTTTGTAGCGAACACCACTGGAGCGCCCCATTCTGAAATGCTCCTCCTAATGAACCCCTTTTCTAGAAGCTCTTTAATCTGTTTACTGAGCTCTTTCCTTTCTCGTGGAGCCATATGTCTAACGGGCAACGCAACGGGCTTTGCATTATCTACAAGATATATGCGGAAGTCTATTTCCCGCTTCGGAGGCAAGCCCTTCACCTCTTCGAAGACATCCGGATATTCCCGGACCACTCTAACTGATTGCAAATTTTCAACGGAGGCATCTAGCGATTCAAGATAACTAAGCATAACTGCATACGAGGGACTACAAGAAATTTCCAAAGTATTACCGAGCTGGGTTAGGAGCCTAACAACCCTTTTCTCACAATCAAGGATGGCCCCATTACTGGATAGCCAATCCATACCCAAAATCAAACCATACCCCGAAAAGCCCAAAACAAAGGCACTACATTGAAATTCAACACTTAGGATAGAAATTTTCAAATCCAGACAGATCATAGACAAATGAGCTGGGCCCCCAATTGGGTTTGAAACAATTAAGGGGTCCTCTACCATACTAGTTTTTAGGTGCAGAGATTCTACTAAAGCAGACGAGATAAAGGAGTGTGATGCGCCAGAATCAAACAAAGTGCGAACGGGGTGATCATAAAGATAAACTACACTTTCTACAGAAGTATTGGTACCTCGCTGTTGCAATGGTGGCGCTTCTAGCACATGAACCTGTGCCCCTGGGGTGGATCCAGTGCCCTGCCCCTGTCCTCGTTTCCTTGGGCAGTCCTTAGCCCTATGGCCTGTCTGACCGCATGAAAAGCACCCACCATTCTCCTTGGCCTTCTTTTTCCGGCAGTCCTTTACTAAGTGCCCCACTTTGCCACAGAAATTACACTTCCTCTTCTCTTTGTTGCCTTTTCCGCCCTTCTTAAAGTCTGTCTTCTTAGGCTGCAAACCCTCTTTCTTCCCTTGAGAGCTTTCTGCCTTGGTCTCCTTCTTGCCCTTGTCCTCTTCGTTCAGCAACGCCATTTGCACCAATCTTTCATACGTGGCTCCCATGGGTATATGGGTCATGGCCAAACTATGTAATGGCTCATTTAACCCCTTGACGAAACGGAGAGCCTTCTTATGCGGGGTGTTGACTAGGTCAAGCCCAAACCTAGCCAGCTCATCAAACTGATTCACATACTCTCTGACAGTCTTGTCCCCTTGCTTAAGAAATAAGAATTTTTCCAACTGCAAACTTCTTTCCGCATCTGAGAGAAATTTGGTCTCAAACCTTGCCCTAAAGTCCTCCCATGTCTCCACCGGTCTTTCAGCATTAGTGACTTCCCACCAGTAGGAAGCCTCGCCCTTCAATAGCCATACTGCCAGTTGTACTTTTTGTCTATCTTCTACCTCAAAGACGATGAATAGGTCCTCCGTTTCTTTCAGCCAATTCCTAGCTGCTACGAAGGACTCAGTTCCATGGAAATCCCTTCCTCCCATAGCTTTAAAATCTTTACATATCTTAGCGAATGTGTTTCCCCGAGGAGGAGGTGGAGGAAAAGGTGCTGCTGCAGCTGGATGATTCGCTTCAGCTGAAGGAGGAGGAACGGTAGGACCTGGCTGAGTGGCCCTTGCTTCTAAGAAACGTCTAAACCAACCAGGTATTGGTACCCCTTCCGGCAAGTTAAGTTCTTGGGACATGCTGAAACAAAAAGGATAGATTCAAAACGAAGGATAAGAGATAATACCTATGGCTTTGGGGAGTGGACTTTGCCTTTTTAAAATAATATTTTTCTTTTTTAAAAATGCTTCTTTAAATTTCCTTTTTGAAAATAATTTTTCAAAACTTTTTATCTTATCTGGTAAACCTATGCTCTGATACCAAGTGAAACACCCCACCTCCGTTAGGGTCACTCTCAAAGGGAATGCCCTAATTTTGGTGGAGGTTTATAAGTACAAGTCACAGATATACAAGACAGATATAAGAACACATATTTGTAAACAGCGGAAGAACAACAAACTTTTATTTCATAAAGTCAAATACGTGTTACAACAACATCCTTTCCAAAAACATAACATAACACTTTCATAATCTGTCTTGAGTACATTATTTTTAAAGAAACATAAACAAAACATAGATAAACTGCAAAAGCCCCATAGTGGATTGTCCAAAGCCATAGTTCAAAACAGGAAAGTCCAAGCAATACATTTCTCTTCTTCAAGCTGGATGTTGAGGTAGGTCAAGCTGCTGTGTTCCCTCCCTGAGGACCTGGGGGGGAAACGGAAGAAAGAAGACGAAAGGAAAATAGAGTCAGACATAAAGCCTGAGTAAGTCTAGTACTATTTTGTCTATGAATAAAGAACTGGGTATGATAAGTATAAACAAGAAGTGGGCATGCACTATAAACTTGGTTAAGTTGTCTAGGGTCCAATATACTATCGTACCCCATGAAAATCTCTGAACCCATATAAACTAGTTTCCAATTTGCACCCCATAATCAGGGTGATGTGATCCATTCTACGATGATCGGCTCCTACTCGCAAAAGTCACATGTGTCTTACGGCCCCCCCGATGTCTGTAGTTACCTATGCTGGTCCCACCATGGGGTGTATCAAATCCCATAGTGGCAACCCGACACAACCTTAGAGTGCACAGGTATGCTACTGGTGTCCAGTGCCTTATTTTTCTGCGCCGGAGTGTGTGCACGCCCGCACTCCGTTAGAATCTACAATGCTACACCACCGCCGTCGCTTTTGACCTCTTACAATCAGCCCAGTAATCGTGCCCCACCCTGCCTAGTTTCAGGGTATCCTGATACACCTTTTAGGGTTACTGCTGAAAAGGGTCCCCCGTTACTAGGTTTTCTATCTCTAGCCAACATGCTAAGTTGGTTAAGTGTTTCCTACCTAACCCCCACCAGTCCGTTTAGTTTAGCATGTTCCATTTTGATTAAGTCTTTAGTTCACTTAATCCTAACAATCCTGACTCAGCCTTAATTGTCTTATTAAGGCCCTGACCTCTCACATTAGACAGGTATTGTTGTGGCTGCCTGTTGCCGGTTGGTTCCGGGCAGTCTTACGCCACAACTCAGTCTAACCTCGGGTCCTTGCTGGGCTCCATGTTTAACCTCCCACATTGGATAGGTATTGTTGTGACTACTGGACAGCCGGGCGGTTCCGGGCAGGTTTACATCACAACTCAATCCAACCTCGGGTTAAACACATCGTATTTTCTACATTTACATATCTTGTCATTCTTCTTTATTTCTTATATGTAAATATTTGCGGCCCATTATTAAGTTAATGGTGTAAAGGTTACACCAGTCATGGGCCCAACCCGTACTTGAACTTGGGCCCTTCTATTTTATATTTTTATTCATTAATTAATTTTAACCCAACGTTATTTTCCCCCGTTTTACACGTCTGTTTATATATATTGGGCTTAGCCTTTTAAAGCCCAATTTAGCCATGCGAAAAGGGGAGGCTTAAAGCGTGATTACATACACAAAGAGGGGAAGGTGAGCGTATGAACTTGCAATATGACGTTGGGAATACAAAATAGAAACTGGTGTACTTGCATAGTAGTGACATATACTTTTGGTCATAAAACATAGGTGACATGAATCCAAGCATGTGAACTTGTAATCGAGGTATCATTATTGACACATGAACCTATACTTTTATTTAGGCATAATGTCAAACATAAGCATGGCATAAATATTTCTAGCATGAACATAGCATAATGTCAAACATAAGCATGGCATAAATACTTCTAGCATAAACATGGCATAATGTCAAACATAAGCATGGCATAAATACTTCTAGCATGAACATAGCATAGTTCAACTTAATCATGATTTAAGTCTAATCACATAACGATGGTATAAACATACTTATGCATAAATATTCCTAAACATGGTGTTTGCTTTACACTTGCAAAAAGGGGTTTTTGAGTCTAACCTAGCCATGTCTCACATATGTCATCATATAATTCTTTTAAACAAGATAGACTTAATCATGGATTTCAATTATGCCAAATATCATTCATAACCTAGCCATATTCATAAGTTTGCAAAAGCATGACTTAATACACAGATTATGGTGTCAAAATTCCAACATAGTTTCATATGAACTATAACAACCAAACTTGTTTCAATTACTTGCAAAATGATTTATGCACAAAAATATACATCATGATGGCATAATAACAAGCCCCAAACTTGCATGAATTTCAATCAACTACAAACATGTAGCCTCAACATAGATTACATAATTTGCGCAATATTCCAAACGTATACTTGCATAGAACTACCGCATGTAGTTCT
Source organism: Allium sativum (assembly GCA_030737875.1). NCBI lineage: Eukaryota > Viridiplantae > Streptophyta > Magnoliopsida > Asparagales > Amaryllidaceae > Allium > Allium sativum. Next base: position 130,743,151 of record CM060919.1, on the reverse strand, counting down.
TTATAATGAATACATAATTTTGCACAAATATGAATTACTTTATTATCCCAATTCAAGCATACAAATCAATACAGTTGTTTATTCATACCAAAGTAATACTCTACTTACAATGGTTGCGGCGAATTCTCTAATTAAGAGATATGATTCCTATGTTGAATTGATTGGCTTTAGGTTGCTTGAATTGCTTTAGGCTTTAGAACTTTCTTCCTAATTCTCTCTCTAGTTGGCGGCTACCCTTAGTCGTTCCTCAGCAACATGGCGGCTATGTTCTTAATTTTGAATGAATAGATTAGGGTTTAGTCTAGGGTTGTTTATATAGAGGTTAGGAACTGATTAGGACCCTTGATGTTGCTAGGTTAGATCGTAGCCATTCATTAGATAGAGAGACCAATTAGAACCCGCCACCTAGCCCTAATGACAAAGCAGACCACAGAAATTCGACCAAACACAGACCTGGCCAGCCAGGTTGACTGGGCTCGACCAGGTCGACACCCCTGTCGACAGGGCTGTCGACAGCCCTGTCGACATGGGTAGCCCAGGTCGACAGCCCAGTCGACCTGGGTGGCCTAGGCGGGTGTTTATCCGCCTTGGCCCACTGGGCCCGATTTTTAATTATTTTATTCTGTTTGAATTTTAAATTTAATTCAAAACTTCCGCATGCCATATCTTCTTCATACGGACTCCGTTTTTCGAAAACTCGGACTCTATTTCGCGTATTTTTCCGAGACGAACGCAATGGCGTATCCCGTTTCCCTTAGTTCTTTAACTTTAGATTAATTATACTTTGATTTGTTAATTTCACAGTTATAGAATTTTCGGGGTGTTACAGATATTCTGTCTATTTTGGGTATACATAAAAAAAATCATTTTTTAAGAGATATTATATATTCAGCCTATCCAAAAGAATTACATATGAAAAGTCATAGTAGATCGGAAAAGATAAAATTAAATCTACTTCTATACCATCAATAATGTAAGCAATACATATATAATTGAATCTCCATCAAATTGGATTTGGAAAAATCAAATTTAGATCAGCAAAAAATTGAAAGAATATATCTAAACACATATGTAGGGTCAATAAAAATAATTATATCCAAAAAATATAGATCTATTAAAACCCATTCTAAATCTACAAAAAAAAGACACAGATTTAGAAGTTTGAATCTGATCTAGAAGAATTGAAGATAACACAAATTCATAGATCCATTAACTGAAGATTCTCAAACAAAAGAAAATAATTGCTAAACAAATCTAGAAATCCATGAATTAATGATCCTCAAATAAAAATTACTTACCTCACAAATTCATAGATGTAGATCTAGATGATTTCAAAAAATAGTCCTACTAGAATCTCGTGTTGATAACGTGTTATAAAATAAAACAGAATGCATAATAAAAGAGAAGACATTAGAAAGAACAAAAGAGATAAGGGGAGACTTTTATTTCTATTGATTCAGATGTATATCACTTCTATTACATTGGCTCCTTTATATATAGGCTTTGGAGCTGATGTTAAACTTATCCGCATGATGTGGGACTAAACAAAATATTACAAAAGCATATTCACTTTTATATATTACAACAAAAATCAAAATAAAAGTCATCCCTACTAGAGGACAACAACAAAAGTCGGTGCAGAGCCAATATTCCTGGTCCCAGTAGACTTGTCGCCAAGCAATCCGCGCAATGCCTACAAAATAATTGTTGGGCCTCTTCCCCTTTATCCTAATTGCTGCAAAAACACCCAAATTTTTTTTGCAAACGATATATTGCCCATATAAAATAAAATCTCCCCTACCTGCACAATGTAAAAAAAGTGGAAGATTCCTATCACCTTTTTTTATTCTTTTCAAATACCATTAATTTAATGCTTTAATCTTATTCTTGTCAATAGTTTTAATTATTATTAAATAACCTTGAGCGATCACAATAAGTCAAATAAAATTTGGTACTTAAAACATATGATCATTTTTTTTTGTAACCAAACCCTTGTTGTGATTGCAACTATACACACACACACACTTTGATAAAATTTATGTTTATGAGCATGTCAGGTATCCCTTAAGGCTGTAATTATTTGTTACCCATCTGCAACGTTACACTAACTCTGTCCCATATTTGTCTTATATATAATGACAAATACAAAATATACAATATGAAGTAGGGCTGCTAGGGTAATAGCTACCATTATTGTTTAGTAAATACCATTACTATACCATATTTATTGATAAACTAAAATACTTTACCGTTACCAATTGACTGTTATACTGATGGAAGGCGTACCGATAAAGTAGTTATAACTGTTACATTAGTAATGGTAAATTATCGTTTATCTAGAAAATGAATAATTTAACATATATCTGCAGTGCAACAATGTTTACTATAAATTTTATTGTCTCGTTTAATAAAAGTTGTGAGTGAGAAAGACAAAATGTGTATGTAATGTCTTTTGAAATGATGTACTTTATTGCATATAATCATCTTATTTCTTCTCATTATTTATAATACAACATATTATATGAATGTATATGCACTGTAAATCAATTGGTAAATTACCTTTACCGTCGATTCAGGAAAATGTTACTGATATTTCACCGTAGAAAATGGTAAATTTACCATTATCATATCGACAATACTGGCATACCGATATTTTCCAAATTGGTAACCGAATGTCTAATAATAGTATGATACTGATAAATTTACCTTTATCATACCAGCTTTAATATGAAGTTTGGTTCAACATCAATATCTAAATTTTGTTTCTGATTTGGTCACCAATAGATATGTAACTTTACTAAGAATTTAATGCGCTTGTGCGGCTAACTCTTAAGTTGCTTCCAAGTAATGAACTGAATTGTAAATACATGCTTAAAGTGATAGTTATGTGTTTAAAAAAAGCCACTACTACAATGTAGCAGCATTAGACACTTGCAAGTTGTAACAATCTGAAAAATTCGGGCAGTGAATATTTAAATATCGAGGTTATTTAAATATTTTAATCTTGGATTTAATATTATAAAATGGTTGTATAATCATGATTAAATCTCTTTACAAATAATAATTAACGAGGAGAAAATATGTTGTTGAATTTTTGTTTACAAAGATAAATAGTTCGAAGAAATATCGATAATGTGACTGAAAACAGTTTTGTCGATAAACAATATTTTCCTTGTAAAAAGTTGTTAGAACACCATGTGCATGTATTAACATTAGAAGTACATATATATGTGTATGTACATATCATAGAAGTAACATACAAATGGTATATGTGTACATATTCTAGAATATGAAAAATGACTTAAAATGATAAAGACATGTGTCATCAAATCAATGGATCACATGTCTTGTAAGTAAATAAGGTAATGACACACAACCATGTTAGGTGTCCATGTGTAGAAACATCTAAAGACACCTAAGTAGACATCTGTCCACATCCTAAAGCATGCATAAAAATAAGGTGGACAAGTGTCCAAAACCAAATTACCAAACTAGCCTTGAAAAATACTATATAAAGGGTGGAAATGTTCATTTCATTTCATGCATTCAAAAACATAAAATCAAGAGAAGAAAAGGAAGAGAGGTTAATAAGAAGCCAAGAGAAGGAATACAAGTTCAATTCTGAGGTCTAAGGTGAGAAAAACTATCTAAGTTTTTGTATTTTGTTTCATACTTTGAAGAAAAATTGAGAAATTTATGAATGAATGATGGGACTTGAGACCCTGATAATGATGTTCGGTATTTTGGACATAACTTTTGCAATTCATAATGAAATTTCGACTTCTCTATCAATTTGGAAAGTTAATTCAAAGGGCTACAACTTTCGCCTTTTTCACTTTTTTCTCATTCGGCCGTTTGCATACTCGAAAAATGGATGCAAAGTAAGGCGAAAATCATCCCGAAATGGATATGTTAAAATTGCCTTGTATTGTTGAATTTAATTTATGGATAGGTAAATAATTATAAGGATTTATTTTTATGATAATTAAGTAGACAAAGATAGATTTATATTGTAAAAAAATTTGGAGTCAAAAACTATTTTTATCATAGAGAAATAACGTCAAACATTTTGTCCAAAAACAGGCTAAAATCTGATTTTTGGAACCTTTTATAGCATTCCGAAATGCTATCTTTTCTCTGAAATAATTATAAAGCACGCAAGAACCTTTATAATGCCCAGAAACGCTGTAGTAGTTGATTTTAGTCAAAAATGATTATAAACTATCCAGAACTTGTCATAGCATTTCTGGAAGTGCTGCCTTTTCTCTTAATTGACTAAGAAATATTTTAAAACAAAAACTTTTCATGGCATGACCAAAACTCTGTTATAGATGTTTCGAGTATAAAACCAATAATAGATATTTGATGTGACATTTGATTTGACATTTAATAATAATAAATGTTTGATGTGACATCTGATTTGACATTTAATAATAATAAATGTTTGATGTGACATCTGATTTGACATATAATAATAATAATAAATGCTTGATGTGACGTTTGATTTGACATTTAATAATAATAAATGTTTCATATAACGTTTAATTTGACATTTAATAATAACAAATGTTTGATTTAACGTTTGATTTGATATCCGGAGAAATTACAAAATTAGACTTAAGAAATTCTATAAATAGGATGGAAAACTTCATTTGTTTTCTATACTTGAAAATGAAAAGGAAATGGAATACAACTAAGAGAAGTCTAGTGGGAGTAAAGAAGATAAAGTACAAGGCAAAAGAATAACTTAAAGAGAGACAAAAAATGTCAATCCAAAGAGCAATTTGTAAGTTGATTAGGAGCTTTGCGATGATTCGAGGAAGACATGTGAATGCTCTGAGGTAGTGCTAAGAACTATATCTTGTTCTACAAGGTTTTTACATGAAGTTAGTAAGCAGTATTGTGTGTATACTCATCATCTAAATGATTTACTAGTTTCTTATGTTTTACTTTAATGTTAAACATGATTCATTATATTATATTAGTTGCGATCATTACTTTAGCGAGCAATCAACATATATGAGTGATGCTTGAGGGCATTCATGATTGAGTAAGACCCTATTATATAAATATAAAGGTAGTTTAAGAATTGTTTATGAAGGAGTTTTTGCATAATGAAGATGATTAGTATTTAAAATAAAAGATGTTTATTTTTTGAAGTTCTGTAAGAGATATATTAGATGTCTTTCAAAATAAAAGACTGGAACATTCTAGGGTGACCGAGAGGATAGTGTCTAGGCTTGGGTTTGGAAAATATAGTTTCCTTCTCTCTCTGGCTATCCTTAACTGATCCAGCGGACGGGATGGCTAATTCAAAATTTAATTTGAAATTATTTGAATTTAGAAATAATTTTGAATTTGGGATTACTTTTGAGTATCTCTACATGATATAAAGAGTATTTTGAAAGTAAGTAAGAAGATCTTTTGAAAGGGATTTTTACAAGAAATACTTTCAAAACGAGTAGTTGTAGAGTGTTTTTACTTGATATAAAAAGGTAATTTTGGTAGTAAATATTAATTTTAAATGTTTTAAGTAAAGAAGAACTACGTTGGCTTGATCCTGTATCTAATTGGTTACCCAATTAGATAAAGGTACGTAGGCAGTCATAAAGGGTAGTGATGCAGCTACTTTATTAATAAAAATATTTTTGTTGTTATTACATAATTTAGAAAATCAATTTAAAATGATTTTAAATGGTTTATATAAGTATAATGATTATTTAAAGTATTTTGAACGTATCGGAGAATAATTTTTATTTCGGTCATGATAGAGCTATCACACAATGGAAATTCGCGTATATGAGTTGTAAACTTTAAACGTTTATAACTTTTGGAATCTAAATCGGATTTCCACCAAACGAAAAATGTTTTATTTATACTGACAAGCGCTTTCAAATGAGTGAGAGCAGATTTTAATTTCGAGGTAAAATTTTCAAGTTATGTTTCAAACCCTTTTGGAAAATGACGTTGTAAGTGCAGTTATCGACCGTGACCATAAATAGCCATTTTTAATGTTTTAAAAATACGGAAAAATTATGTAAAATTATTATAAATTATGTAAGGGTGTTTTGAATTGGAAAATTTAAGTTTTCACTAGTTGGAAATTCCGAGGCATTACACAAGTAGATTGCTATAACAAGCAAGGGATTATACCTGTTATATATATATATATATATATATATATATATATATATATATATATAAAGAGAGAGAGCGTTCCGAGGCACCCCTGTTTCGCAGCACCCCCACACGTTCATGAGCTACGATAATCTAAATCCAACGAGAATTTGTAGATGCTCAATCCACATAAATATTATCATCTATTTGAAATTTGAGCTTGTTCCAACATTCATAGAATAATATATTTGATATTTAAATCTAACGGCTCAAATAAATATCTGAACGGTGAATAATTGAGCTAATATTTTGAAAATGTTACGAATGTTGGAACAAATTCAAATTTTGGATAGATGATAATATGTATGTGGGTTAAGCATCCACAAATTCTCGTTGGATTTGGATTACCATAGCTCACGAACGAGTAGGGGTGCTAAATGGGTGCTTGTAACACCCCACGTCCATTAATGTCACTCACTAAGGGAATGCATTTACTTTCATGGAGTATTATAAGAGTATAGAAGAGAATATCACAAGACAGATATATAAAATGGTATTTAAGGAAATTCAAAATTTATTCATTGCAGCGGAAAAGCAAAACATGTTTGATTACAATATCAAAAACACATACTAGAGTCAAGTACACAAATATCCATCTTGTATAAAATTATTATCAGAGTACATAAAAGTAAAACCATAATCCCACTCCAAATAGCTATAATGAAAAAGAGATAAAGTTGAGCATTACTTTCAACACTTACAAGCACTTCAAGAAGAAAGGAATCCAAGTCAAGCTTCATTATTCTCACCCTAAGGACCGGGGGGGAGAAAGAAAAGGGGCGAAACAAAAAGGGGTCAGACATACGTCTGGCGAGTCTAGTGACTTTAACAATATAATCAGTAAAGTAACAGGATAAGAATATAAACTTGATATAAGAGATGACTGTAACATAAGCAGATATGACAACGTAACAAGATGTTGACTGCTCTTCTAATCACTATAGGATAATTCCTACACCGCACCAATACTAGTTTCATACTAAAAGATGATCCCTCTTGGCTAAATAGAAAGATGATAGTTTCGTATACTTCTAGCTGCCATCATAGGTAACCTTTGTGCACCTGTCACCACTAGATGTACCCACTATCCTCCTTGTTTGCTAATGTACTCCTAGCTGCTCTCGTAGGTGCCCCACTTGCTCCCACCACCACTAGTTGTACCCTCCCCACTAATAATAATAATAATAGTGGTAGTTTCGTGTACTCCTAGCTGTTGTCATAGGTGTCGCCTGCTCCTATCTCCACTAGTTGTACACACAACCTTCCCCATTCGATCGGGTTCCTAACTCGTAGATACCCGTGCTGGTCCCACAGTAGGGTGTATCACTCCCTAAAGTGGCAACCCAATGCTACTGAAATGCACGGTTTATACCTACACGATGCAACAGCGTCTTACCAACCAGCCCGGACCAACGCACGCACATGACTCTGTTGGACTTGCATTGCCATCACACACGATGGTAGTTTCGTGTACTCCTAGCTGTTGTCATAAATTACAACAAAATAGGGATTTCATAGCATTTGAAAAACGCTATTATATTCTATCATAGCGTTTCAGAGACCGCCATGTAACGACATGCTATGTTAGCCCTTCAGCTTTAAACAGCAGAAGCTAAACGCTATGGAAAATATAATTTTTATAGCATTTTTGTATGCTATTAAACCAAAAAAGCTATATGAAGTTGAAATCTACTTTCTATAGCGTTTTTTGTATACTCTTATAGCTTTTAATCTGCTTCTATCATAGCATTTTCTGATATTTATTTAACCTTCATGTATCATAGCGTTTTGTTTTCATATATTACAGTGTTTATCATTTATTTCTATAGCATTTGCTCACGTGATTTTATAGCGTTTTTAAAACGCTAGACATGACTTATTGGTTTTATATATTTTTATTACCATTCCAGCTGTATATATATATATATATATACATACATACATAATGCATTTACTCATTTCTTATATATATATATAAGCATTAAAAAATTCACACACAACAAATATGTAAATAACAATATAATATTTCATACATATCATCCAGACAACATTCATATATCAAAGCTTAACATTTCATACATATAATTCAAATTACTTTTCATGTATCCAGACTTAGCATTTCATACATATCGTTTGACCAACTTTTCCATGTCTATAATATGTCATATATACTTGCATTAACAAGCTACTTACGAAGAAAAAAACGATTGATTTAATCTTACTTGGCTTTGCTTTTGACATTCTCTCCACAACATAAGCAAATTGATCCTATTACAACATAGACAAATAATACTTAGTTCAAAATATTTAAACTTGCACATATGTATATACATAGACCAAACTAAACAGTTCTCAACAAGAAACAATGCAATACTTCAGCCAATTCAACGCGCATGTACATTTAAACTCAGTTTTCTAACTTAGTTTTAAAATCTTCTTAAAGACAGTGCAATACTTCTGCCAGTTCAATGCATATACTCATGTAAAAGGGAGGATAACCCACTGTCAACTACATGAAACAAAAAAGCTAAGCAACGGTTTGAATACAATGAAAAGGAAAAGCAATATAGCTACTATTCACAAAGAATATTTTTATGCTTTAGTCCAAATAAATATGTCCAATTGCACATACCGATTCAAGGCATAACAACGAAGGACATGACCAATTTCTAAGCTGGAAACGAAATGCATGCAAGCTGAGTTACAGGCAAACAATGAAATAAAAGGACTTGCTAAACTAATGACACAAAATCTTTAACAGCATCATATAGCAGGGACGAACATTTCACGGCACAGGCCAATTAAACAGCAAGGGCTTACAGGATTCTACTCAGAGAAGAGTAACCCAAATGCTCCAATAAAACCGTGTTCCAATTTGTGAGCAAGTAGATTCTACTTCTGAGCTATCCTAATTTTCAAATAGGACAGTGGCATCAATTTTCAAAACCTGCATCACCATCATAGCAGGGACAATTTTTTCATGAGTTCAACTCAAAAAACTGCTTTAAGTTAACATAATTATACTTCATGATCCACTTGATCAACTAAATGATAAATGCCAAAGTAGGCCATCTTGATATAACCGCTTATGCAACATCAAGGTCGAACAAAATGCTCAAACACAAGTCAAAATAGGGAAAATGAATCACATTCATAAACCAAACTACACATATGCATTGATGACTCCAAAGGAAGAAACCATTATTTAACAAGCTAAATTGCACAGCCATATTTCTATCAAAGCCTCACTACCATAGTTATGCTAAGAAGATCTGCACCAGCAGTACATCATCCGAAAATGAGACTGTGTTAGCATCCGAAATTAGATTATGTCACCATATCACTGTTACAAAAGTGGGCATATTCGATACTATTTTTCTGTGGCCGTAGATCAAAAAAGCGTTACCGTAGGCCATTTTTTCAAATAGGCAACACCAAGGGGGCATGGCATCCGTGGCCGTTGCATTAGCCATCTAATGCAACGCTTTTGCCCATCTACGTCCATGGAAAGAAAGTGTTGCATTATAACCTTATTGCAATAATATATGCATGTAATGCAATAACATACAGCGATGCCTTAAGTAGAAGCCAGAGCCTGGCTTCCAGGTCATGATAGTGGGCCTACATGGACTTTCCACATCAACTGCAACGTGTCAGCTCTCCATGTCAGCTATCCATGTGTCACATGCCATGTCATCAATCCACGTGGCACCACGTAAGTTGTGGGTCCAACGTGTCGTACCATTGTGGAATTAATAATATTTTGTTTAATGCAACAACACTGCATTATGTAATGCAACACAACTATCCTATAATGCGACATCAAAAAAAAATCAATTGCAACAGTAAAGAAGACAAACGGTACATTGGAAGAAGGCAAGTACAACGCTGTAATTACAAATTCTGCAGTACCAGCTTTGTACATACAATTAACCAATCCAAAACATTGTATATAGAATAAATCCACCCAAAACTTTCATCACCACATTCAAAAAAACCAAAATATTCTGCATACTAAACCACATCTTCAAATTGGATTTCCCTCCTAGCTTCAAAGTCACTGGTTTCAGTTTGCTTCTTGTTGTTGCTTCAAGTATGATCTTTTCTATCCATGTTGAGCTAGTAAATGCTGAGCTACAAATACAAACGTCATACATTTAGTTATCATAATAGGATCAGACGAAGAGACTGGTTCATTTGCATTTACTTTATTCCTTTTACATATATTTGGATTTATCTTATTTTTTAGGCTATGGATAATAATTTCTTATGTTATGAATTTGCATGAATCTGTCTTTAAGCGAAGAAAAGCTTGAATGTGTTGAAGTGCAGTTCCGTGGGTGTGTGTGATTAGAATGAAGTGCATATGTTGACGTTTCTAACTAGTATATATATGAGTTATATATATATATACACACACACACACACACACACATACACACACATACACTCACACATACTTGAAGCAAAGAAGCATAGGATGTTTTCCATAGTAAATTTATAATTCATAATTGTTTTACCACATAAATTGCATGCGTGTGCACGGGATAGTTTTGATAAATCATTATACTGAACAACTAAATAAGTGTGCTTCATTTGTTCACTAAACCTACATTCAACAAAATCTTATAAAGAAAATTTTACTGCGAAGTAGATAGAAAGATTATATACATATCAGTATTTATTTACTCGTACTAGTAAGCGGTTCAACGGAACTAGTAGCTGCTACAGATCCATCATTACAGTCCTCAAGATATAGATCAATAAGGATCTGGATTGAGGAACTAACTCTTTTTTTGTGGACACTAGGAGATATTAAAAGACTAGTAGAAATTATATAATTTGGTCCATTAAAATTATGGGAATTTAGCTTGAGATTATCAGATATTAAACACAAAAATGATTCCTGCTACCAAATTACTGAAACACTGGATCCAACACTAACAGAATTCACTTGATTGCGTAATACAATCAGAAAACAAATAAAAAGAACTTGAGGGCCTTCTGTGTCCTGGGCATTTAAAACAGGGTCCCAAATATGCTACTTAAGAGCAGCATGGGTTACAAGAACTCAATTAATTAAACTATATTAGCTCCAAAATTTACACAAGCTTATAGGAAGCCAGCTTCATTCAAAACAACAATTTGAGATGATTCGGACAAAACATAGAATTCAAAGAAGAGGCAGAACATAAAAAGGTTTTTAAAAGAAAAAATTTTGAGGAGTTTAAAATCGAAAAGGAAAAGCTTTGATTCAAATGAATAAAACCCAGATGCGATTTTGGTTTGAAGTCTTACCCAACAAGTGCCGGCATAGAATGAAAAACATATCAGTTTTGGGTCACTCTGAAAAGTGGAGATTCGAGTCGTGAGCTTATCAATTGAAGGACAGATCGGATGGCTTATCGATTGAAGATGAGGAAGAGGTCGGTTAGAGTGAAGATGAGAAGTTGAAAGTGGAGAACGAAACATCATTCGACAGCAAAAAAGAAATAAAAAATGTCTTTAAGGATGAAAAGAAAAGAAAGATTAGCATGACCATCGTATTTTGAGGAGGGAAACATCCCGCCAAAATTTTACATCCTGATAGAATGGAATGAGCTGGCCGTCATTGATTGGATGATGGGGTAATATTTAGATAGGAAGCAGGAATTGATTTGAACCGTTGGATTAATCATGCATCTACGGTTGCGGTTTTGTTTATGCTGGTAATGAGGATTACTGACTTGGATTGTATGTATGTAAAGCTACGCTTTTAACTGGTGTTGCACGTTAAAGCACTACAATTCCTACTGCAACAGTGCATTGACATATAATGCAACAACATATGAATATTGTTGCAGAAAACCAAAAAAAGATAGCTTTCGCCACACTTTTCGTGCAACGCACACAAATTAGTGTCGAATATGCCCACTTTTGTAGTAGTGTATGGAAACTGGTTCACCGATCACATCACTCAGATCCAACCGAAACCACACTACCACAACATCTACGAACTGCACTGCTACTTCGCTACTTCATACCATAGATCAAAAGTATTTGGTCATATCTTAACCCAATGAATTTAGTCATAATTCTATCAAAACACATACTTATTCCTTATTTTTTCCAGCCCTCATTATCCAGTTCCTTTGAAATAACATAAAGTTAGTTCCAAATTTTTTTCCAAACCTTGTTTTAAATACAAGTAGAGGATTAGAATTTATCATGTGATGATTCTGTTCCAAAGTTTAAGTTTTCCATATGATGATGATGTTTGTAGTAAAACTAGTAGGAACAGAAATTACTCTTCGTGGAGTTATTTTTCATAAAGGTGGAACCGGACAAAAATAATCTATGCTAATTAGAATTTTATAGGAGAAACTATAGGAGATGAAAGTAGCAAGTTTTCAACCTCCACTATCATCTAAATAAAGACTTTGTGATAATTAGAAAATTTTCACTTACAGTAAAAACAACATTTCTGTAACAAAACTATTTTCCCACATTGAACATTTCTTATAAAAAATACTTTGTTTATATTGGAAGTATAATGGTATATACTGGCATTAAGAAGATTACTGGAGATGCGCAAACCATGAGATTTTGATTGTACACAAATTTGCTCAAAATTATCCTTTGATTGTATTTAGAGCATAAATTCCAAAAATTCAGATTCTTTACTTTGACATAAGCATGAAAGATGCGCAACATTGAATAATTATTTGGTTTCTAAAAATTCAATTCATGAAAAAGACACTGTCAATTGATTGCATATGATATATCCAAGGTAAGTCAACATATTTATTCAACAATCATCATGCACTACTTCCGACAAATTGGTTCTTAACATAGTAACGCAACTTTTTGGAGCTTTATCTTATTCAAAACCTGTGCATAATTTTGTCGATATATTGCCATGTACCAAAACAAAGACTAAATAAAATTATTTTATGCCTTTATAATGCAAAAGGTTTTAAAGACAAAAGGAGATATAGGACAAACTGAGATCTTACTGTATGAAATATCTACAATTTAAGCCATTTGGGTTTTGTAGGCTTTTTCTATAGCAGACTTTAACTTCAGGAGGAGCAGCAGTAGACTCTACACTTGTTTTTCCAGTTTCTAAACTGACTGGGAGTTCTTGCTCATGATAATATAAGGATATGTTATCTTCTCGAAGGCATGGACTAAGGTTCGAGAACTCGATTTCGATCTCCGTTTTGGACACTTGAAATTTTCCTTGTTTCGATCATTTTGTCATATATCATAATTTCAATACATTAATTATTTTTCAGCTATTTTCATTTATTTTTCTTGATTCAAATACATGTAACAGATTAGAAATGAACTTCAGTCATATTGGTTCACACTAGTTTTGTTGTATAATTAAAGATCACTAAAGCCATGTTAATACTTGAGTACCCATAATTTATATTAGTATCCTATATGCATTTAAACTTCCACTTAGCTATGCATTTTATTTACAATATGCACCACTTTTTAAATTTCGGAATTAGTGCCACTAAATCAGGTTAAATTCCATTTAATAAAAGTCATATAAACATTTTCTAAACAATTATACATATGTGTAGCACTCTGTTGTTTTATTCATGTAGTAAAATTAATAATGTTTTTCGTTCATTGGTGTTTTTCTTGCAGTTTGGTCCTGAAAAAATATATAAAAAGAAAGAAATACTTGTACTTTTTCCCCCTAGTTGCACCATATTCATCGCACAAACATAGCTCAAAAATATTTTGAAATCACTTTTTCAATATGCTAAAAATGCTTAGGAGTAATACAATTTCCCATTGATGATTAAGGAAACCACATCAGTGCTCATTTATTCTAAATTACAAAGAAATTTTCATGACGATTATTACAAGAAAAGAACATGGTTTTTGGTAGAAAATGATATTACAGCATGCATACATGGTTAATCAAAACCAAAAGAAACTAAGAAAGAACTATAAAAAAAATTAAGATTGATTAAAATGTGAACTGGAAACCCAGAAAATGCGTTAATATTGAATTTGAGAAAGAAAGAAAAAACAAAATAAAACTACGTATGCTAAAAATGTGACGATAACATGGCTTGTTATATGTAACACAATTATAGTGTTATTCACATTCAAAAGAGAATTGCCTTGAAATTCTGCAGGTTTAAATAAAAGCAAAAAAATGGCATAAAATTTGTGTCTCTAACCTAAAATTTAGGAAATCAGGAACAAAAGACAAAGCAGAAGCAAAAGCCTAACAATCCCTACTATGAAAGCTTTCAAAATGTTGAGCTTAAAATTAAACATTTTCCATGCATGTCTTGGGAGAATGCAAAATTCTAAACACTACTTCAGTGAAAACAAATTGATTTTCCACAGCATCAACCCTCATACTCTTACCAAATGTAATTTAAATGCAGGAAAAACATTTAATTTATTCCAAGTTAGCTTGCAAAAGGAACTTGGAAGTGCATCTAAGTCAATGAACGTACTAATGGTTTTAATATTCTCAGCCAGAACTGAATTATTAATTTAATATAAAGGTGATAAATTGGTAATGTGTACATGCCATTTGACATTTCTTCAATTAGATGATCTCAAAACAAAAGAATAAATTTTTGGCCAAGTAGTTGTTTGACATATTTTTCTTTATCATTTCCCTGAGTCCTGTCAGTAGGATGAATTCACATGTATTATGCATACATTACAGTTTTATGTTGTATTGTAATATACTTTGAAGATTATTCCGTACATCTTCTGTTCAACCCCTTCGAAGAAGGATTAATGTTGAGTTTTAGGTGGTAAACAGTGTAAAAGTACTCAATTTGATATTTTTGAAATGAAAATAAGCAACCGATATTGTTGAATTAGCACTAAATTTTTGGTTTATGCTTATCCATTTTCCATATTGAGTACCCGTTACAAATACTTATCAAGGGATAATGAAGTGCATAGAGTGAATGGTTATGGACATTGATTACTTTTGAATAAGAAGACTTTATATTTTTATCGTATGATGATCTCGTCGGCCTTATGGATTTTGGATTGCCTTGCAAGTTGAAGGCAATGTTTCCATCGCAATGCCTTCAATTTGATATTTATTTCTTAGTGTAATAATTAGCATGTAACAAAACAACTATGTAAATGTATGCGGATAACAAATACTTCCTGTAAATTACATAGATAACTAGCTGGCAAGAATCTAACCACATGGTACTTAGGATTGCATGAGAACCAGCTATGGTACTCCAAATGTGTTTTAAATGTCTATCTATTATCATTGTACGCTTAATTGAAATCAATGAGAAACTATAATAAAGAGGTCATGTGACAAGTGACTTTTGTATGCGTGCTATCGTGGACTAATGATCGAACGAGTTCCTAATAATTAGAATGTTATCATGCATTGATTAAAAAAAATGTTTGATTACAACTCTCCATTATAGTGACAATTTCATAATCAGGATCATTTCTCTAACACGGAATGCACCATAAGGGCAACAATCATCAATTTATCCATTTAAGATAAATAAATAACATAAGAAAAATATTCCAAAACTGAATAATATGCCCAAAAAAAGGCAAACGCAAATGCACACTTTAACCATAAATATAAAATTAGCTTACTTTCTCTTCTTGTGCCATGCTCTTTTTTTCCCTCCTATGGTCTGCCTCTTGTGCATTGAATCTCCTAAAATCCCTAAAATATAAAATAGAACTCATGAATAATAGGTAGAATGTTACAAACAGGTGAGGAGAATCGAAAGAAAATCTAGGATCCCTATACCCATTTTGCAACAAAATAAAGTTAGAACCTTCATGTTCCTTTAATGTCTCCACTTAACAATACTTCACAAATTTCATGTTGCCTTTTTCAATCAGACTGTAATTTATGTTTTATTGCTTACCAAATCTGATTAACATACTCACATTTCAAAAATAAATGTTCAAAAATAATATGTACAAATTATGTTCATATAAAAACAGAATACGAACACATAGGATACCACTTGTTACTGAAGTTGGAATAAAAAGTAATACGCAATTGCATGCAATATGCAAACACATATAAATTGAATTTATCTTAACATAATACATATAAGTTTTTATTCGAAGTTAAATAGCTCATTTCTCTGAATACATTCAGCGTAATAGAGGCAAAATTGATTCAATTGAGGCATTGTCCAAAAATTAACTGAGATATATCTTAATGGAAACTGAGGCATTTTCCTTAGTCCGTACTACTGCAATTTCCATAACAATTGTTACGTTAGTTAAAATATAGGGTGGAGATTTTACAAAGTAATAACCATACAGCATAAATAATCAAGCCTTGTCTACTTGGAAAGTTGTTGTTGTTAGTGTCTCAAATCTGATTATTTAATATTAAAGTTAAAACTATCCTACTAAATCCAATTATAATGTACATTTACATAAGCCAACAGAAAGCAAAGTTGCACCTTGTAAAACTAACCCCCGATATACATACATACATTCCTTAAGATATGAATACATGTAGCATTTTAATTTTAACTAATAAATATAATGAGAAACAATATGCAGATAAGAGACCTGTTAAGAAGCTTTTAAACAAATTGGCCAACGCTAGGCTGCCCAAGCAACAACGGATTTAAATTGTGGACACATGAATGGACAAAACATCGAACATTCTTAGAGTCGGATGAACATAGCAACTTCCAGTCGGCTCTTAACCTGAAGAAACAAGTGAACCTTCTATAAATACTACGGGATGTGGCCTTGCACATTAGAAATTTACACACAAATCAAATTTTATTGATAAAATTGCCCAATATATCCAAGAGGATGGCAATGAACGTACCATGAAAACAAATTTGCAGCTTATGTACCATGAAATAAAGAGTGTTAATAAGTAATTACTGAACCATCAACAACACTAAAAATAGAAGGAAAAAAAAGCCCATAAAAGAGCTACCAGGGCTAGAAAAACATGCAATGCGACATTTGTTTCCTGGAATGTAAGCAGATAAATAATTATTATTGACTTTCAGTTTTGCCTAAAATTGTAAAAACCTAAGCATGTATCAAAATCTGCCAGTCTGAGTTAAAGGGTATTGGTTAGGGGATTGTTAAAGGAACTCCACTTTTGGTTAAGGGAGGGACAATTTTAAGGGGACTCCACTTCAAAAATAATTTGTTAAGGGAGGGTTTGGTTTTTTTATTTTAGAAAAAACATGGACTAAACTACCCCTTATCACAACATACAATTCACTATCGTTCTTTTTATATTTCGCGCTGATTTGCATACGCACGAATACAATTTCTTATCATTTCTAAGACGCAAAAACATCTACATCTCAATTAATGTTCCAATTATACATATTCGATAAGATTTGTTCATGAATATTTAAGTATTTTAACTTGAACCATCGAATTCTAAAATGATATTCATTAACTTACCTGATCTGATATCTTCTGATCCACACAACTTTCTTATGTCTTCGTTATGTTAACTATATCATATTTTTTATTTCATTAAATTGTGCTCATTATTTAGGGTTTAGCTTTTAAATTTTACATTAAATAATACTATGGGGTTAATATTGGAATTTTTAATTAAAGTTTAAGGGAGGGCTAATTTTTTTTGATCCTCCTCTTAACAATTGAACAATAATTTAAATTTTGTCCTCCCCTTAACCAAAAGTGCAGTCCCTTTAACAATCCCCATTGGTTAAACTTTAGTCATTTCGACCTGTACACTTCATTATTGCCAAATGTATTTTTTCGTCATGTAATAAAGTTAAGTTTGCTCCTTTTATTAAAATTTTCTACCATTTGTTTCAATGTACAAAGCGGTCAATTTGCTATAATTTACGTTTCCTTATCTTTTTCTTGATTGCTCCTTGATTTTGTCATTTTGGCTGAGATTGACTACAATTTGACTTAAGAAATGATGTTTTTTGAAAAATTTGTCATGATAAGCTCAAATGCAATGTAGTATAATGCACATGATACTATGTACTATCCGCAGGTATATTTAATTCATAGAATTTGATGTACACACAAAAAACAGAAGAAGAAGCAGTATTTCTATAATAGGACTCTATTACTTAAAATCTAAAAGTAGGATGTAAACGCTGCATATGTGGCAATCTATTTACCCAATATTTTGTAATTAGCCATTACCAGCAATCAATGCTAACCTCTTTTATAATTCACACTCTTGCGGTTAATACTTTCCCACGTTATTGATTACTATACTTGTCAATTTATTATTATTATATGTAAGTTACCCAAAACCGCAAAGAGTGGCAATCTATTATTACTTATTGCCATACTTGTCACAGATAGGATACCTTCATCAAATCTATCCGATAAAATAATAAGTGCATTTAAAAATTAATACAAAGGGGTAATAATATTAAAGAGTTACCTGTTAGCAAGACAAGTAATTTGTATCAAATCACCAACACCACTAGTTGTAACTTTAGAGTATACAAATATAACTTATTCAGCTGTCCCATCTGCATTATCTCTTGTAATTCAAACTATTGTTAAAGAAGAGAAATCATAAGAACCTCCTCCGAGTAAACGAAGATTAATTTATACTCTAAATTTTGTGCATCTTACTTACTCATTTTACATATTAAATCGTAAATAACCTTCGGTGTACCGCGTCTTAATCATGATTTAGGGGTTGACTAAATTTTTAATCAACCCTTAATATTCATTATTATTTGTTTTGAAGTAAATTTCTTGGATTCTGGCTTTTTACAAACACCACCTGCACACAACTAATAATGATTTACAATTTTGAATGATAATCAATAGCAGAGCATAATAAAGTAATGACAAATCAAGTCATTTTCTTGCTAATCCATACCAATCATAGCATTTTTTTTCTATGCAAAAATATTTTCAAAATTTCAAGTTGCCATTTAAAATTAAAATATAAAACAAATACCAAAGCCGGCCTGGCCCTAAAGAAAAACAAATACCAAAGCCAATATAATCTTACTTGCATTGTATGTTGTTAATTCACTGTCATTGCATTATTGCATCTCTACAATCGCCTTCATCTTTGCTCTTTATGTTTAGAGGTGATATTGAAAGTATAGTGCAAATTGAGTCTAGTTAATCTCACAAACAAAGCTGTAGGCATGACACACGTGGTAAAAATAAAAGTATAGAGCTGACCTGGTGGCACTCTGCACAGTAATTATATGTACCGCATAACCCCACAGTGTTTTGTGCGAATTCAGGCAACTTCTCTTATATAACAGAAATGTGGAAAAAAACGCACTAATTTTAAATCACTTCTCTGTAATATTATTTAAAATCCACCATGTCTAAAAGTACTTGAAAGGCTTCATGACTTCAACCGTTCAACGAGTATAAAATATATAAAGTAACCATTAGACCAAAACCTATTTTTGCTTTAGTACTCGTTAATTTTTTTCAATTAATCTTACTATAAACCAAGTTATAAGTCGCATGTTCAAACAATAAACGATGTTAATGTTATTTAGAATAAACATATGGCTTGGACAAAATCTGATGGAGTTTTAGTGAAGTCAAAACCATGTCAGTGGCGAGGATCAAATCAAGTCAGGGTTGTGTTACATCGTGGATTTCATGGAAAAACTTTGGGTTTGGCTGGACCTTCTAGGATTACAATATTGGACTAGAAGTTTTGTGTACATCATTGATGTTGCTTCTTGGATTTAGGCTATAAAATTTTAGGAAAAAGCATGATAATAAGAGGATTTAAAGAAGTTGATAAATAGAGACGACCCGAACTTCCCCGTGAAGGAAAGCACGGATAGAATTGAGAACAACACACAAAAGGACGCAGACGGAAGAACATTTCATTGTTATTACAACAATTCCATCAGATACAAGAATATACAGAGTATAAATGAATAAATTACATTTGACAAATATCAGAGATTACAATAAATTACTCAGCAGCGGAAAAATATACAAAATACAACTGAAAGTGATACACGGATACAAAGCTTCCCGAGCATCGTTCCAGCTGTTAATCAGGAACCTGTGAATATAAATCTGCAAAACCAAAACTACTAGCTGCCCGTGCGGAAAATAGGGGCACCCAGAGTTTAGGTTAAAACAATAAACTCCAGGTCAGTCATGTGACTGGTGTGAGAACTAAAACAGTTATAATTCTTTATTTTAAAGTTCGGTAAATCAAGGGACCACGCCGTATGACACGGAACGGGTTTCCTCCCAAGAATACCAGTGCATAAATAAACAGCGCAATGCTAAATAAAGAAAAAAATGAAGCTGTTATAAGACCCAGGTCCCATCACACAATGCAACGCAAGCCGGAGGATAGGGTTTTTACCTTATAACAGCCAAAGCATGCTTGATACGTTTAAAACACATTATTTGATACTATCATAAGTGTATAGTGTCAAAACAATTTCAATCATAAGTATCAATCATAGGCGGCATGGGTACCATCTATCATGTCGCCATACTAGTTCTACAATTAAAACCGCAATACACGTATTGGAAATTGGATTCCATCATGAGTCGAGGCAAGGGGCAAGCTCCTCTCCGCGTTCGAGACACTCTAGCAAATGCCTCAGGACCCCACTATGATCCTTGGAATCGGCTGGGCCGGTCCTCTCTTACTTTTGAGGATTGGCAATTCCTGAACACACGTTTCCCGGTCCTTACAGACCTATATCCGAGGCGCCTCGCATTCCAACAACCACACAGGTGAAAAGTATATAAATGTCAGGGCTGGTAGGTCACTGACACCACCCTAGCTAGAAAGAAACGTCGTGCTCTCCCAGCGGTCCATCTCCCGTTTTTGACTCATACCGAGGTGTGAGGCTCGCGAATTCACGTTATACACAAAGCTACGCCACACAGGCCGTGCTTTGATCATCAACCACAAGACTTTGCTTTTCAACAAAAGCCTTGATCAATTGCCACTTACGCATGCCACACTGGCAATTCATTCCATGCGACTGATGTCCATCGATATACAACCTCTGAGCTCGTATGTCTCAGAGAAGGGCGTTAAGCAAGAGAATAAATTCTCCGCCGCCAAACAGATGTATATTTAATAGAGATCAATCAACACAGAATAAAATCCAATGTCAGACACACAATCCATTTACAAGTTCGTTCTGGGTCTGAACGAAACCGGAGGCACTTTCCTCGCATATCCATCGATCTCCAAGTACGTCTGGACGATCACCGACTGTTTCCCTCATCCTGGGTGTACAGCCCAATCAAGATCATCAGTAATCACCCAAACGATGTGAAGACTTCCGGTCTTCTACCACCGTCTTCATCTTCGACATCTCGTCGAATCGGTTATTCAGAATGGGTATAACCCGGCCTTTCTGAATAACCCACGTATATAATAAACAAATGTTACACAAACACAACAAACGCCTCATTCCAATTCAGAATATTCTTTTATTCACAAAATCACATTCTTAGGGAAAAGGTTCCCATTAATTTTATCAAAGATAAATTCTTCTAAATTTATTCTTTAATCTTCCTTTGGATATCGTCTCAAATTAGTCGGGATTAACGAACCACACCGAAGTAATTATTTAGTTTATTTCCCAATCCCAACCTATATATCCCATGGAGCAAAACTGGTGATACTCCATATCTAACACCACGGTGTTATCGGTAAAATTAATTACCATTTCACGTTCAAATCTAATTAAAGATTTAACTATCGCTTTGGAGCAAAACTGGTGGTACTCCATTCTCGATCACCTTTCAGATTTGATAATTTAAATTATCAATTCACATTTTTAATCTAATTAAAGATCCATTAAAACTCCACTTAGTTTTAATCTTTTCAAAAATCAATATCCTGCCTTTAACTGGGTTAAAGAACCAATGTCATCAAAACACGATTCACGACAAACCCAAATCACATTTGATATTAAATACAAGGCTCTGAATAGAAAATATATCGGCTTATATTCAATATCAAATTCTGAAACCAACAAATATCGTATTGGAAATAACGATATAAAATATCTTTCAAATCCCCATAACAATATTTGTATAGTCACGAAATCCAACATCGAAATATCCCGAAAATAATTTCGATTCAACTCCAGTCCAATCCACGTATTGGAAATTATCGATTATTTTCAAAATCACTTTCAAATTCAATTTATTTATTTTAAAAATAAATTGATTTCAATTCTAGTTCAAAACTAGTTCATTTCGATAAAAATCTATTTTTATCTTTTCAAATGTGGAATTTTCTAGCCCAAATCTTTCCAATTCACATATTATAATTTTACACAAATTATAGATATTTTTGATAATTTTATCAAGGCCCGTACAGTCGATTTCCAACAACGGCCATCGAACTGCACTTACAACGACCTTTTTCGAATTTGATTTGGACATAATTCCAAATCCAACCGTTAGATTTCAAATTTCTAATATTCATTGGAAAGCTCTTTTCGATACGAACCCAACGGTTCCGGTTTTAGGAGAATCCGACGGTCGGATCTCCCGCAACGTCAATTTGAAATAAATGGTCGAAATTCACGAACTGCCGCGGCGCGGCGCGTTCTATTCAGGCCATTATATTATATATATAATATATATAATATATATTTCGTCGATTTCTATTTAAAACGAATTATATAAATAGTTTTAACTTCGTTTCTGAAACAATTTCAACTTTCTTTTCAATTCAAATCAAAATTGAATTCTTCTTTATAAATTCGTTTTAAAATTCATTTCTATTCAATTCAAATTTTAATTCAATTTGAATTCATTTCAATTCACTTTCAATTCATTTCGAAATCGTTTTCAATTCAATTCATTTCGAAATCGATTTCAATTCAATTCATTTCGAAATCGTTTTCAATTCAATATAAATATCGTTCACGTCGAAATAACGCATCTCTAATCAACACGGCTTTATATTTTTCAAAACTCCTTTATTTTATCCAACAAATGAATATTTATCCCATTCAACACATGAATCTATATTGCTTTCAACACTCGACTAATCTCAACACATGAGTACTGTCAACACATCACTATTGTTGTTATGCAAAATATTTTATAAAACTATGGTATCTATTGTTTGATTTTAATTAGACTTCTACTAGGAAGTAGTTCTAATTTTAAATATGATAAAGATGTAATTTATTTTATTTAAAATATTTCACTCAACACATGAACATCGTCAACACATGACTATTTTTATATTCAACACATGAATTTTCTTTTATAATATTCCTTATTTTCCCGATTGGAATGAGGCCCAATCAATCACCATATAACGTTAATTATATGGATTTCCATACAACACATGTATATAATAGCATTGAAAAATAATCAACCATCAACCAAAGTGCACTACACTGTATAAGCATCAAATATAGATATCTAACGCTTATAACAGCCTGTCAATCAATCGATCGACATATTTAATCAATCAGGATGAGTGAACTTCAAATTTCATCCCAACACCCGTGTGGGGTTTCAAACAATCAAACACAGATTTTATTTGTGCAGTTGGGCGATGTGTAAAATTTATCGACCCAATCAATGTCCTTCAAATCAGTGTACATAAACAAACCGTCCGGTTTGTAAATGGATATTTTATTTATTCACTTTCACGTTAAAAATTATATTTTTAACGATAAAATATTCTATTTCAACACATGAATTTCTATTCATTTCATTTACACAATAAAAATGATATTTTTATTTTTCTAACATATTTTAGAAAATTTCGGCGGCATAACGGCACGATACTAGAAACGGGACAAGGCCTAGCCTTATCCCCGGTCTAGTGAAGGCCCTTGCCATTCACACCTCAATCAAATCCATTTAATTCACCAAATAATTCAATTCAAAACAATAACCTAACCAACTACACAATCAAACAAACAAGTCCATGGTCTGTGGACGGGTGTCGGGTGCTACTAAGCACCGTCTGCATCCTAGTATATATATATAACTAGAAAAAGAGAATTTGAGTGAGAAGTTCTCACCGAAAGCTATCCAACTTCCACGGCACTTCATTTATAGAAATCTTTTTCGTTATCCCATCTTCGTCGCCCGTAGTCACTATATATATAAAAATCACACATTTTTATATTTCGTTGTCTTTAAAATAAAAGTCACATTTTTATTTATTCACTTTCAATTTAGAAATCATATTTTTATAATCACTTCATAGGGATAAAAATGCTATTTTTACACCGCTACTATATAGGTAAAAATTCTATTTTTACATCGTTATTCTATATATAAAGATCTCGCCTTTTCAACTATAAAGATTTCATCTTTATAAAAATAAAGTTTTCGCCTTTATAAAAATAAACACTTCATTTCAACGTATATAAAATAAAAATCAGATTTTTATTTTGCTACATACACAAAGATGATATTCTTATATTCTCTATCCTATAAAGATTATATTTTTAATACTTTAAAAATATAAAAATCATATTTTTAATATTTCTATATAGTAAAGATTATATTTTTATCTTTCTACAATATAAAAGATTATATTTTTAATACTTTAAAAATATATAAATCATATTCTTAATTCTTTAAAAATATATAAATCATATTCTTACTTCACTACTCCTCTCAAAATATTGTCTTTTCTATTTTTTTTTATTTAAAAAAAACACGTCTTTTCTGGTTTAAAAACCTAATCTTTTCTAATCCAATTTCTATATAAACTAACGTTAAACAAACTGATTTCTTTTACATAACATTATATATATAAAGGAATTAAGAAAAATGAAATAAATAAATAAAATAAATAAAAAAACTTACGGTTTTCGTTTGCAGGGGGGGAAGGAAGCTGCTGCGTTCGCCGGAGGGGGTCGGAGGATGTAGTGGCGGCGGAAAGGGGTTGGCGGTGGTTCAGGTGTGGGCCAAGGGCACGGGTTGAGGCTGCGAAGGCTAGGGGTGTACGGTTTTCGAAGGGGGAGAGGAGCGGGGTGCTTGCCGCGGTGGCTCGCGGGGGGGGGGGGGGGGGGGGGGCTCGACGTGGAGGAGGGCGCAGGCTAGGGGCGGCGGCGGTGAACCCGGGGAGGCGCGCTCGATTCGATTGAGGGTTTTTTCTTTTCTTTTTTTTTCTTTTTTTTTTCTGTTACGAAATGCAGAAGTGAGAGGGGGGGCCAGAAGGAAAGATAAGGGAGGGATATATATATATATATATTTTTTTATTTTATTATTTAATTATTAAATTTTTGCAAAAGGGTTGACTTTTACATACGACCTCGAAACGAGGCCTACCGCCTGTCGTCCATAGCGTTTTACCCCCATTCCGAACACAATGGGATATGTATCGTAAGCTGATTTGATCGTTTGAATCAGTTTCCTTTGAATTCACATTTAAATCACTATATTAAATTTTAAACGTACATTTCAAATTACCGGGGTCACATACTAACTAGAAAAATTCCAGAAAAATATTTTCTAGCCTCGTATTGACGATACGGTCCTAACAAAACTAGTTTCATCGAATTCTGAGACCGTTAGAAAAATGGCCAATTTCCAGTCGATTAAAATCAACTGAAATTGGTCAAACGCGTTTTCCTTTGCCACGCTCACATATTGATTCGAAAAATTATGAAATTTAAAACCTAGCAATAACTTTACATCCCGGACCCAACAAAACTGGTTTCATCGAAATCCGAGGTCGTTTGCAAAATGTCCATTTTTAAGGGCCTGAATTCCATAGCGACTTTTCAGAATTTTCAACTGGACATATCTTTTGATTCTTAAAATGAAATCTCAGTTTGTTAACTTCGTTGGAAAGATATTATCAATTAGATCCTAATGTTTTTGGTTTCACTAAAATCCGGATTGTTTTGCACCCGGTACATTCAATTGAAGTTTGAAATCGAATTATCGAACTACCGCGCCATTTTCAATTCTATTTTAATTATATATAATTATTTATATTCTAACGACGACGCGTATAATATATACGTCGAATTATATTCAAAATAAATTTCTCGTCGATATTATTTAAAATAATTCATTTTAAATAATCAAAATTCGCTAAAATGGCCAAAATAAAAAATTTAAACTGGCCCAAATTTTCGGGTTATTACAATCTCTCCCACTTAAAACTTTTCGTCCCCGAAAAGGAACAAAGTCGAAAGTGGTTTGATTATTAAGCTCTACATTCGATCTGGCTTCCATTCTCCAACTTTTCAGTTTCTGAGAATTTTCAAAATTTCAAAAATTTGGCTAACACCCTAAATTTTCGAAAAATTTCGCCATAACCTCCCCTGCACCGGGAGCATCGGGGAATTTCAAATAGCTTCCCCGGTCCTTCAGATCTCAAAAAGAAAAAGAAAAAGCCAAGCGGCTAGCCAATAGGCTCATAAAATCATCATCACCCAAACAAAACAGGAAATTATGTAGTAAACATGTACCTATTTGTCGGGCAAACAAATTTTATTCTTCGGCTCTAGCCTCCTTGCTATGACCTGTTCAATGTAAGTATATGTATATACAAGCAAATGTGACCAATTTTCAATACAATTCAATATTCGGTTCAATTAGGCATAAATGGTTAAAAATTAGCAAACAATTAAACAAACAACAAAAACATCAATCAATTAGTGAATTAGAGTTTCAAATTCATAATTTGATATATATATATACGGAAAATCTTGTTTTTGATGCCAATTCACAACAAAGTGTTCTAACTATATAAGTTTTGGTTCTCACACCAGTCTAATGGAAATATATAGAAAATCATACCTTCGAAACACGAATATAAACTCTGATGATGATATATCAATCATCAGAACCATCTCCGGGTGTCTAGAATGTGATTCTATATCTATCCAGTATATTAAAACTTCGAATATACGTTCATGACGCGTATACGCGAAATCTATATATACTCGATTGTCCATATTCAAAATAAATATTCAAATACGTTTAAAACGATTTAAATTTCAAAACAAAATTGTTTTCTTTTGAAAAATATACTCTTCACACTCGTTCTAGGACACTACTGATCCTATCTCTAACGAGTAATCCTAATTGGATATTCCTAATCCAATATCTGATGAATTCTTTCGTATGGTTCTAATGTGTCTTGTTCTCGAGCTCTGTAAACCAAAGCTCTGATACCAAACTGAGACGACCCGAACTTCCCCGTGAAGGAAAGCACGGATAGAATTGAGAACAACACACAAAAGGACGCAGACGGAAGAACATTTCATTGTTATTACAACAATTCCATCAGATACAAGAATATACAGAGTATAAATGAATAAATTACATTTGACAAATATCAGAGATTACAATAAATTACTCAGCAGCGGAAAAATATACAAAATACAACTGAAAGTGATACACGGATACAAAGCTTCCCGAGCATCGTTCCAGCTGTTAATCAGGAACCTGTGAATATAAATCTGCAAAACCAAAACTACTAGCTGCCCGTGCGGAAAATAGGGGCACCCAGAGTTTAGGTTAAAACAATAAACTCCAGGTCAGTCATGTGACTGGTGTGAGAACTAAAACAGTTATAATTCTTTATTTTAAAGTTCGGTAAATCAAGGGACCACGCCGTATGACACGGAACGGGTTTCCTCCCAAGAATACCAGTGCATAAATAAACAGCGCAATGCTAAATAAAGAAGAAAATGAAGCTGTTATAAGACCCAGGTCCCATCACACAATGCAACGCAAGCCGGAGGATAGGGTTTTTACCTTATAACAGCCAAAGCATGCTTGATACGTTTAAAACACATTATTTGATACTATCATAAGTGTATAGTGTCAAAACAATTTCAATCATAAGTATCAATCATAGGCGGCATGGGTACCATCTATCATGTCGCCATACTAGTTCTACAATTAAAACCGCAATACACGTATTGGAAATTGGATTCCATCATGAGTCGAGGCAAGGGGCAAGCTCCTCTCCGCGTTCGAGACACTCTAGCAAATGCCTCAGGACCCCACTATGATCCTTGGAATCGGCTGGGCCGGTCCTCTCTTACTTTTGAGGATTGGCAATTCCTGAACACACGTTTCCCGGTCCTTACAGACCTATATCCGAGGCGCCTCGCATTCCAACAACCACACAGGTGAAAAGTATATAAATGTCAGGGCTGGTAGGTCACTGACACCACCCTAGCTAGAAAGAAACGTCGTGCTCTCCCAGCGGTCCATCTCCCGTTTTTGACTCATACCGAGGTGTGAGGCTCGCGAATTCACGTTATACACAAAGCTACGCCACACAGGCCGTGCTTTGATCATCAACCACAAGACTTTGCTTTTCAACAAAAGCCTTGATCAATTGCCACTTACGCATGCCACACTGGCAATTCATTCCATGCGACTGATGTCCATCGATATACAACCTCTGAGCTCGTATGTCTCAGAGAAGGGCGTTAAGCAAGAGAATAAATTCTCCGCCGCCAAACAGATGTATATTTAATAGAGATCAATCAACACAGAATAAAATCCAATGTCAGACACACAATCCATTTACAAGTTCGTTCTGGGTCTGAACGAAACCGGAGGCACTTTCCTCGCATATCCATCGATCTCCAAGTACGTCTGGACGATCACCGACTGTTTCCCTCATCCTGGGTGTACAGCCCAATCAAGATCATCAGTAATCACCCAAACGATGTGAAGACTTCCGGTCTTCTACCACCGTCTTCATCTTCGACATCTCGTCGAATCGGTTATTCAGAATGGGTATAACCCGGCCTTTCTGAATAACCCACGTATATAATAAACAAATGTTACACAAACACAACAAACGCCTCATTCCAATTCAGAATATTCTTTTATTCACAAAATCACATTCTTAGGGAAAAGGTTCCCATTAATTTTATCAAAGATAAATTCTTCTAAATTTATTCTTTAATCTTCCTTTGGATATCGTCTCAAATTAGTCGGGATTAACGAACCACACCGAAGTAATTATTTAGTTTATTTCCCAATCCCAACCTATATATCCCATGGAGCAAAACTGGTGATACTCCATATCTAACACCACGGTGTTATCGGTAAAATTAATTACCATTTCACGTTCAAATCTAATTAAAGATTTAACTATCGCTTTGGAGCAAAACTGGTGGTACTCCATTCTCGATCACCTTTCAGATTTGATAATTTAAATTATCAATTCACATTTTTAATCTAATTAAAGATCCATTAAAACTCCACTTAGTTTTAATCTTTTCAAAAATCAATATCCTGCCTTTAACTGGGTTAAAGAACCAATGTCATCAAAACACGATTCACGACAAACCCAAATCACATTTGATATTAAATACAAGGCTCTGAATAGAAAATATATCGGCTTATATTCAATATCAAATTCTGAAACCAACAAATATCGTATTGGAAATAACGATATAAAATATCTTTCAAATCCCCATAACAATATTTGTATAGTCACGAAATCCAACATCGAAATATCCCGAAGATAATTTCGATTCAACTCCAGTCCAATCCACGTATTGGAAATTATCGATTATTTTCAAAATCACTTTCAAATTCAATTTATTTATTTTAAAAATAAATTGATTTCAATTCTAGTTCAAAACTAGTTCATTTCGATAAAAATCTATTTTTATCTTTTCAAATGTGGAATTTTCCAGCCCAAATCATTCCAATTCACATATTATAATTTTACACAAATTATAGATATTTTTGATAATTTTATCAAGGCCCGTACAGTCGATTTCCAACAACGGCCATCGAACTGCACTTACAGCGACCTTTTTCGAATTTGATTTGGACATAATTCCAAATCCAACCGTTAGATTTCAAATTTCTAATATTCATTGGAAAGCTCTTTTCGATACGAACCCAACGGTTCCGGTTTTAGGAGAATCCGACGGTCGGATCTCCCGCAACGTCAATTTGAAATAAATGGTCGAAATTCACGAACTGCCGCGGCGCGGCGCGTTCTATTCAGGCCATTATATTATATATATAATATATATAATATATATTTCGTCGATTTCTATTTAAAACGAATTATATAAATAGTTTTAACTTCATTTCTGAAACAATTTCAACTTTCTTTTCAATTCAAATCAAAATTGAATTCTTCTTTATAAATTCGTTTTAAAATTCATTTCTATTCAATTCAAATTTTAATTCAATTTGAATTCATTTCAATTCACTTTCAATTCATTTCGAAATCGTTTTCAATTCAATTCATTTCGAAATCGATTTCAATTCAATTCATTTCGAAATCGTTTTCAATTCAATATAAATATCGTTCACGTCGAAATAACGCATCTCTAATCAACACGGCTTTATATTTTTCAAAACTCCTTTATTTTATCCAACAAATGAATATTTATCCCATTCAACACATGAATCTATATTGCTTTCAACACTCGACTAATCTCAACACATGAGTACTATCAACACATCACTATTGTTGTTATGCAAAATATTTTATAAAACTATGGTATCTATCGTTTGATTTTAATTAGACTTCTACTAGGAAGTAGTTCTAATTTTAAATATGATAAAGATGTAATTTATTTTATTTAAAATATTTCACTCAACACATGAACATCGTCAACACATGACTATTTTTATATTCAACACATGAATTTTCTTTTATAATATTCCTTATTTTCCCGATTGGAATGAGGCCCAATCAATCACCATATAACGTTAATTATATGGATTTCCATACAACACATGTATATAATAGCATTGAAAAATAATCAACCATCAACCAAAGTGCACTACACTGTATAAGCATCAAATATAGATATCTAACGCTTATAACAGCCTGTCAATCAATCGATCGACATATTTAATCAATCAGGATGAGTGAACTTCAAATTTCATCCCAACACCCGTGTGGGGTTTCAAACAATCAAACACAGATTTTATTTGTGCAGTTGGGCGATGTGTAAAATTTATCGACCCAATCAATGTCCTTCAAATCAGTGTACATAAACAAACCGTCCGGTTTGTAAATGAATATTTTATTTATTCACTTTCACGTTAAAAATTATATTTTTAACGATAAAATATTCTATTTCAACACATGAATTTCTATTCATTTCATTTACACAATAAAAATGATATTTTTATTTTTCTAACATATTTTAGAAAATTTCGGCGGCATAACGGCACGATACTAGAAACGGGACAAGGCCTAGCCTTATCCCCGGTCTAGTGAAGGCCCACGCCATTCACACCTCAATCAAATCCATTCAATTCACCAAATAATTCAATTCAAACCAATAACCTAACCAACTACACAATCAAACAAACAAGTCCATGGTCTGTGGACGGGTGTCGGGTGCTACTAAGCACCGTCTGCATCCTAGTATATATATATAACTAGAAAAAGAGAATTTGAGTGAGAAGTTCTCACCGAAAGCTATCCAACTTCCACGGCACTTCATTTATAGAAATCTTTTTCGTTATCCCATCTTCGTCATCTTCGTCGCCCGTAGTCACTATATATATAAAAATCACACATTTTTATATTTCGTTGTCTTTAAAATAAAAGTCACATTTTTATTTATTCACTTTCAATTTAGAAATCATATTTTTATAATCACTTCATAGGGATAAAAATGCTATTTTTACACCGCTACTATATAGGTAAAAATTCTATTTTTACATCGTTATTCTATATATAAAGATCTCGCCTTTTCAACTATAAAGATTTCATCTTTATAAAAATAAAGTTTTCGCCTTTATAAAAATAAACACTTCATTTCAACGTATATAAAATAAAAATCAGATTTTTATTTTGCTACATACACAAAGATGATATTCTTATATTCTCTATCCTATAAAGATTATATTTTTAATACTTTAAAAATATAAAAATCATATTTTTAATATTTCTATATAGTAAAGATTATATTTTTATCTTTCTACAATATAAAAGATTATATTTTTAATACTTTAAAAATATATAAATCATATTCTTAATTCTTTAAAAATATATAAATCATATTCTTACTTCACTACTCCTCTCAAAATATTGTCTTTTCTATTTTTTTTTATTTAAAAAAAACACGTCTTTTCTGGTTTAAAAACCTAATCTTTTCTAATCCAATTTCTATATAAACTAACGTTAAACAAACTGATTTCTTTTACATAACATTATATATATAAAGGAATTAAGAAAAATGAAATAAATAAATAAAATAAATAAAAAAACTTACGGTTTTCGTTTGCAGGGGGGGAAGGAAGCTGCTGCGTTCGCCGGAGGGGGTCGGAGGATGTAGTGGCGGCGGAAAGGGGTTGGCGGTGGTTCAGGTGTGGGCCAAGGGCACGGGTTGAGGCTGCGAAGGCTAGGGGTGTACGGTTTTCGAAGGGGGAGAGGAGCGGGGTGCTTGCCGCGGTGGCTCGCAGGGGGGGGCTCGACGTGGAGGAGGGCGCAGGCTAGGGGCGGCGGCGGTGAACCCGGGGAGGCGCGCTCGATTCGATTGAGGGTTTTTTTCTTTTTTTTTTCTTTTTTTTTTCTGTTACGAAATGCAGAAGTGAGAGGGGGGGCCAGAAGGAAAGATAAGGGAGGGATATATATATTTTTTATTTTATTTTATTATTTAATTATTAAATTTTTGCAAAAGGGTTGACTTTTACATACGACCTCGAAACGAGGCCTACCGCCTGTCGTCCATAGCGTTTTACCCCCATTCCGAACACAATGGGATATGTATCGTAAGCTGATTTGATCGTTTGAATCAGTTTCCTTTGAATTCACATTTAAATCACTATATTAAATTTTAAACGTACATTTCAAATTACCGGGGTCACATACTAACTAGAAAAATTCCAGAAAAATATTTTCTAGCCTCGTATTGACGATACGGTCCTAACAAAATTAGTTTCGTCGAATTCTGAGACCGTTAGAAAAATGGCCAATTTCCAGTCGATTAAAATCAACTGAAATTGGTCAAACGCGTTTTCCTTTGCCACGCTCACATATTGATTCGAAAAATTATGAAATTTAAAACCTAGCAATAACTTTACATCCCGGACCCAACAAAACTGGTTTCGTCGAAATCCGAGGTCGTTTGCAAAATGTCCATTTTTAAGGGCCTGAATTCCATAGCGACTTTTCAGAATTTTCAACTGGACATATCTTTTGATTCTTAAAATGAAATCTCAGTTTGTTAACTTCGTTGGAAAGATATTATCAATTAGATCCTAATGTTTTTGGTTTCACTAAAATCCGGATTGTTTTGCACCCGGTACATTCAATTGAAGTTTGAAATCGAATTATCGAACTACCGCGCCATTTTCAATTCTATTTTAATTATATATAATTATTTATATTCTAACGACGACGCGTATAATATATACGTCGAATTATATTCAAAATAAATTTCTCGTCGATATTATTTAAAATAATTCATTTTAAATAATCAAAATTCGCTAAAATGGCCAAAATAAAAATTTTAAACTGGCCCAGATTTTCGGGTTATTACACTTTGAGTCATTTTAGCTAAGTAACGTGTCACCATTGACATGTCAAGTCGGCATCACTTTGAATCTGGAAACTGGGATTTCAACTTCGGACCTTGCGTAGTGCAATTAGTGTACAACAATGTCAAGTGCTCAATGGTTCGCGGTGGAGATTCATGGGTTTCAGAATGAGTTGGACAGAGTCTAGTAGTGTACAACAGTGTCGAAACGAGGAGCTCGGTTTCAGGTGGCTGCTTGTAGTAGGGTGGCTTAGCGAGGCGAAGGCTGGTAAGGAAACGTTGCCGAGGTGGCTTACGGTGGTCGGAAAAGATATAGGCAGCGCTTTTCATTTGCTACTTTTTATGCTATGGCCAATTTCTGGAGCAAACCATTTGGGTAGGAGAAGCTGTAGCAGGGAGGGCTTCGGCTTGAATTTGTACGATATAGAAGCCAAAATATGAAGTGGCTTTACGCATATTTTTCCTTTTTATAATCATGTCGGCTGAGTGTGAAATTTAGTTAAAAACACATTTTAAAACATCATTCATTGCACAACAACCAAATGCAGGATACAACTAATGGCAAGGTAACAATGTACCAATAATAAACATAATACCTGGATTGGCTGCAGCAGCTACTACTCGAGCTCTCTTCTCAGCATAGGCAAATTCAGAATGCAATTGGCCGACCTCACTAACCATGGATGCCAAACTATTCTTCATGTAGTTTTTTCTCATACTCAACAGCAACCCTGACAAAAAATGGCTATCATCACATCTGCTCGATTGGTCTTCAATACTTGAATTAACAGATATTAAAATTCCTACAACTTAAATTAATGTGTGTCCATTTGAAGTTAAAAATGCTGAATTTAAATTTTAATAGAGGGCAGAAGGTCGATGCTCAATGTCACAAGGAGAAAGAAATTCAAAATTGGAATATAGTGTAAACAAATCAAGGATAAAATATATCTGTATTGATCTGACCAGCTAAACGTTTACTATATTTGAACCTAAGAAGTAAATTCAAAACTTGTACTAGCTGAAGCAATGTGTTACCGGTTACATTGTATAGTAAATTCAAAATCTATCTTGTTCTGACCAAATAAAATATACCTGCCTTTAACTACTTCACATGGTTAGTAATATGTCATTTAATGCATTAATTTATATACAACAGTCACTAAAGCTACATGACATAATTCCATTCACCACAAGATTTAGTAGTCCAAAAGTTGAGATTCTTGAAAGAACTGAACAACTTATATTATTACTTGTAAAATGATATAAAGTTTGAATGAACTGAAACAATGTAACGTTCCCTTTATATAACAAAACAGAGAAACGTTAATGATACAAAACTGGGCTTGGGCCAAGCCAAAATAAACATGAGCCCAATAAATGATAAAAGAAATATAAAAGCTTTTGAGATAAGACGGAGCCGACACTTCGTTTATTTCATTTGCCCCCTTCATACCGAAACCTAGGGTTAGGGTTTGCTCTCAAGAGAAATGAAAAAATGGCGACTCCGTTGGCTTCATATGATCTGATTGATGAAGGATCTGTCTCCACATGCCTCCACGACAGGTAAATTGAGCTATGCTTGAGTTTAAACACTTGAGAGAGCCTGATTTGCTGAGAGAGGTTAAACTGGATGAGGAACCCTTGTGTTCTTATAAAGTCCTAGCTGAAGAGGTCAGATCTGACAACAATCATACAGGAAATGAGATACAAGATGAACTATGAGTCTGGAACGAAGATGATTCTTCCAGATCTATCAACTGTGTTAGCAGTGTCAACATTTAGTTCCTCCTTGAGCTTAAGGAAGCTGGATTTTGACAGAGGTTTAGTAAGAATGTCAGCCTTCTGGTCAGTGGAAGGTATATAACCTATCTTCAATTTTTCTTTAATAACTTGCTCTCTGATGAAGTATAGATCCAACTCAATATGTTTGGTTTTAGAATGTAAAACTAGAACTGAAGTAAGGGATATGGCACTCACGTTATCACACCAAACAGTAGATTTTTAGGTGATAAAACTTGTAGTTCACTTAACAAAGATTCTATCCACATAACTTCAGCCGTACAGCTAGCAACACTTTTGAACTCTGCTTCAGTACTTGATCTAGACATTATATTTTGTTTTTTTGCACACCATGAAACTGGATTTTTTCCTAAGAAAATACAGTAACCTGAAGTTGATTTTCTGTCATCACAATCTGTTCCCCAATCTGCATCAACATAGGCATTTAAACTTAAAGTGTTGCTAGTCTTAAGAATTAAACCATGGTCAATTGTTCCTTTGAGATATCTAAAATCCTCTTGACTGCTTTCCAGTGATTATCCAGAGGATTTTGCACATACTGACTGACTTTATTGACACTAAAAGGAATGTCTGGTCTAGTTATAGTGGCATACTGAAGTGCACCAACAATACTTCTGAAAAAATTTCCATCTTGAAAAGGTTCTCCTTTATGTTTGGATAATTGAATGTTTGTTATCATAGGAGTAGGCAGAGGATTGGCCTTGTGCATTTGAGGTCTGAAAAGAATTTCTGTTATACATTTTCTTTGATTAAGTTGTATTTCAGAGTCAGAAACTTTCTTCACTTCAACACCCAAAAAATAATTTAAGTCACCCAGATCTTTGATAGAAAATTCTGAATTTAGCATGCTTGTAATAGTTTTGATTTCATCGGCATTACTTCCTGTAATGATAAAATCATCAACATAAATCAGTATATATGTTGCATCTAAATCAGTAATTTTAATAACTATAGAGTTGTCAGATTTGGATGACTTGTATCCATATTTGACAAGAGTTGTTTTCAATTTATCAAACCAAACTCTAGGAGCTTGTTTCAACCCATAGATAGCCTTGTTGAGTTTGCACACCAAATTTTTTGTTGGCTGTTGAGTAAAGCCTTGAGGCTGTTCCATGTAAACTTCTTCCTGTAAATCACCGTTAAGAAAAGCATTATTAACATCAAGTTGCTTGATGTTCCAATTTTTATACAACGCAATTGTTAGTATCATTCTGATTGAAGTGGGCTTCACAACAGGTGAAAAAGTCTCTGAAAAATCAAAACCATACTGTTGTGAATACCCTTTAGCAACAAGTCTTGCTTTGTACTTAGAGATTGAACCATCAGCATTTCTTTTTAGTTTGTACACCCATCTGCAACGTACAATATTCTTGTGTTCTGGTTTTTCAACCAGTTTCCAAGTTCCCTTTTTAATCAAGGCATTGTATTCTTCATGCATTGCTGATTTCCAGTTTTCATTTTGAACTGCTTCATAATATGATGATGGTTCTTCAGTAATAATTGCAGTATTGTAAATCTTAGGCTTGTAAATACCACACTTTGCTCTAGTAAGCATTGGATGTTGATTAGTAGCCTCGTTGACAGCTGTAGCCTAGTTTTCAACAGTATCACTTGTATCCAAAAAATGATCATTATGAGATTCACTAATACTCTGTCTTCTTTGTTGAGCATTGTCTCCCATTTGATGACTGGAAGAGGACTGCTCTTGACCAGGCCTACTTGAAGGCATTGTGAATTGAGGGCTAGCATTGCTGCCTTGCTCTTGATCTGGCCTACTTGATGGTTCAGTGTGTTGAGAGTATATACCAGTGTCATGTTTATTATTGTGAACTGGTACTAAAACTTCTGTCTCATCGGGTATATCAATCATAACCTTTCTAGAATTTGTACCTGCATCTGAAGTACTTCTATTTTCTTTGCAAAAAGGATATACATGTTCATTAAACCTTACATGTCTTGAAATGTAAATTCTTCCAGTTTTATCTAAACACTTGTATCTTTTTGCTTGTTACAATAACCCAGAAAGGTACAAACAGTTGACCTATAATCTAGCTTGTGATCATTATAAGGTCTTATATAAGGAAAATATTGACACCCAAACACTTTCAAATGTTTGTAGTCTGGTCTGATTTTAGTTAGCACTTCTTGTGGACATTTAAATTTTAATACCTTGGTAGGCATTAAATTAATTAAATGTACAGCAGTGTAAAAGGCATCTGCCCAATATTTGAATGGCATAGAGGCCTGAGCTAATAAAGTCAAACCAGTTTCAACAATATGTCTATGTTTTCTTTCTATTAACCCATTCTGTTCTGAAGTGTAGGGACAAGTATTTCTATGATTAATTCCCTTTTTGTCAAAAAATGACTTTAAAGGTAAAAATTCTCTTCCACCATCTGTTTGAAGAGTGTGAATTTTATTTCTAGTAATGTTTTCAACCTTATTGATAAACTGCATTACTACATTACTGGTTTCAGATTTGGATTTAAGCATATAAATCCATACAAATCTAGAATATGCATCAATGAAAGATATATAGTATTTATTACCATAGATAGAACTGGTATGTGCAGGACCCCATAAATCTGTAGCTACTAGTTCAAGTGGTCTAGTGTAGACAGTGTGTGAGTCTGAAAATGCAAGTTTATGACTCTTTCCCAATTGACAAGAAGAACACATATATAATTCAGGGTATGGATAAGCAGAAAAATTGTTATTCATCATTACATGCTTAGTTATTTTTATACTGGGATGTCCCAGTTTATAATGCCACAAATCAAACTCCTTAAGGTAATTAGAATCATTACTAACAGACATGATACATTTATCATTCTTAAGATCAGAATTATTGATATCAAATCTGTATAATCCTTTACTCTCTTTACCCTGCAAAAGAATTTTGTGTGTCAGTATGTCTTTGACAATACATGAATTAGGGTAAAATTCAAAATAAACCCCATTATCTTTAGAAAATTGGGAAACACTCATCAAATTTTTCTTAATAGATGGAACTCTTAATAGATTGTTTAGAAATAATTTTTTGGTTCCATCTAAACTTGCATTTCTAGTGTGTGTAATAAAAGCAATCTTACCATTACCAACAGTCAAATTTTGGTTACCTTTATACTCTTTGTTCCCCAAATTTAGATTGTTCAAGTTGTTGGTCACATGGTTGGTAGTACCTGAGTCTGGAAACCAACAGTCATCTGAAACATCATAATTAGTGGTAGAATCAGTATTATGAATTTCTGTCTGTGCTTTACTGCTGTCATTTGAAGTATTAACCAGGTTTTCTGAAGCATTATTGCTTTGTTGTGAAGAAGTGTAATTAGTATTGAATCTAAAATAACACTTAGTGGCACTGTGTCCCACTTTTCCACAAATTTGACATCTGATCCTGTTATTGTTGTTGTTGGTTCTACCACCTCTTCTTCCTCTTCCAGACCAACCCCCTCTTTGACTGTTTACTTGGTTTCTTGAATTATTTTCTTGACTTTTTCCTCTGCTGTATGTAGTGTAGTTGACAGATAGGTCTGCATTGACAGTTTTTTTGTGTTCTATCCTACCTTCGTGTGATAGTAGAGTGGAATGCACATATTATAATGTGGGAGTTGGATCCATGGATAGTATGATGGCAGTGACAGCTTCATACTCATCATCTAAACCACTTGCAATGGCAATAACTTGCTCAGACTCAGGTATTCGTTGGCCTGCAGAATTCAGTTGGTCACAAATATTTTTAACTTTCAACAAGTATTCATTCATTGATGATTCTCCTTTTCTTATGCTATGTAACTGCCTCCTGTAATGCATCACCCTTGCTGATGACTGATTTGAGAAATTTCTTGCAACAATTTCTCAAATTTCTTAATTGAGGTAGAATTGTTGGACCAATAGATGACATCATCCATGAACATACTAAACCATCCTGTCTTTGATGCATGGTGTATTCAGAATTATTTATGAGTTTATCTTCACTGTCTCTAATAAAATTTAGAGGTATAATCTTTGTTCCAAGAATATAATCTTCAAGACCATATGCTCTAACTGATGTTTCTACCTGTAATTTCCATAATAGGTAGTTTGATTCATCAAGATGTGTAGAGATCAGCTGACTTTGAGGCTTAATGATGGATTTCATTAAATCTTAAATTGGATCTGGTGGTGGTGGAGCATTAGTTCTATTGCTGGACACAACTGGACTTGATTCATTACCAGTTCCAGAATTTGCCATGATGAGAAAAGAATGAATTCAGGAGCAAGAATTTAAAAGTCTCCAGAAAATCAGAGGTAAAAATTACACTCTGAAACTTTGAATTGAGGCAGATTCCAGAATACACAGTATTGTCAAATGATGCTACTTAGATTGTCAAGATGAAGAGAAAAAATCTTACAAAAAATTTGATATAACAGATATCAAAACCTGATTGACAATCTATGAAGGCACTAAAACAATACTTATGACTTCTTGATCTGTCTTGAACGGTTTGAGAGCACTAAAGAAAAAATGCCTCTGATCAACCTTATTCTGAAGCAAGATGGCAGCCACAAAACATTGGCGAGGCTTCTTGAAATGAATAAGGCAGCAACCTTCATATGACAAGCAATTGCTTCGATGAAGGGAGATCCACGTGATGAAATTACTATGATGGATCACAATTTGATCAACACTTCTGATGATCAATTTCAGTAAGCGAGTATCAGCCTTGTTTGGCTCCGATACCAAGTTGAGATTCATGAAAGAACTGAACAACTTATATTATTACTTGTAAAATGATATAAAGTCTGAATGAACTGAAACAATGTAATGTTCCCTTTATATAACAAAACAGGGAAATGTTAATGATACAAAACTGGGTTTGGGCCAAGCCAAAATAAACATGAGCCCAATAAATGATAAAAGAAATATAAAAGCTTTGGAGATAAGATGGAGCCGACACTTTGTTTATTTCATTTCCAAAGTATATAATGGGAAAGCTACATGAAATAAGTTCATTATAAATAAATAAATAAAAATTGTGAATGAAAACCAAAGCCCATGGCCAAAAATATATCATCTAACCCATGGTGATTCTACCATTTAGTTCATTAGATTGTATTTCACTGCCACAAAAGTCGGACTATTATCTAGAAATAAGACCAACTAATTGGCCCAGCTTTTTCTCTAATTCATTCAGTTTTTTCATGACAATTCCTTTTGTCCTCAATTTTCCACATAGTATATTTCTAAGGTGAAAATACAAATGAGTCGTGATCAATAAAATAAAAATAACACCAAGTAGAATGAAAATAATATTAACAATAACAACAACAAAAATTTTAACTTGATCGTGCACATGTTCAGGTGACTGGTTATTGGACAACTATCTTTGTCTTATGTATGACTGTATAATATATTTGTTGTCAACACATGCTTTCATGGTTAGAATTTTTATTTATAAAGTTTAATTGAATGCATAAAGCATTGAACACTGTATTATAAGAGCATGCTTATTCCTTAAAGCTTTCAAGCTAAAGAGAATGCTTTTGGTTTTTTGTATTCTTACTAAATAAGATGTGTCTTATTTCATTAATCAATAGCACCTTTCGTTGTAGCATTCCATATATCCTTAATTACAAATATAATACCACTTTTAGCTTGCCAATTGTTCTGCAATTAAGGGTTGTGAAGCATCATTTGTAGAATACGAATCTAGATTCTGGTTTGGAAGCAACAATTTTTTTTCCTAGTCATTATATTTGTTTGCTAGCTCTTGTGCCTACCTT
Organism: Allium sativum; assembly: GCA_030737875.1. Classification (NCBI taxonomy): domain Eukaryota; kingdom Viridiplantae; phylum Streptophyta; class Magnoliopsida; order Asparagales; family Amaryllidaceae; genus Allium; species Allium sativum. Next base: position 130,701,983 of record CM060919.1, on the reverse strand, counting down.
TTATTAATAACCCTTTTCAACTGAACATATATATAAAAGTATAGATCGGTTAATAAGTGAGTAACTAATTTTTATTTTAATGGAAATTCTTTTTAATTAAATGATGACTTAGTATAAAGAACATGACGCTTTAGTTTGTAAGCGAACAAGTTTGGCGTAAATGCTGAATCAAATTGATAATATATTATGATTTACTTATACGACTTTTGTACAAAATATTGATGGGATATATGTGAAAATGAACAGCTTCCATTTAAAATGAAATGTAAAATGTTGAAGTTGCATATGGTATAAACATGAACAATATATGTAGCATTGATCCGTAAGTGTAAATCCTTACAACGTTGAATTGCTTTAGCCATAACTTTTAAGACAATTTGTCCAGTTTTGAAGAAAAAAATTCAATTGTAAGATACTTTTTATTGGAGAAACTTTTAATTTTCTCTTATTCATAAATTATGACATCTAAAAATGATTAGTCATGTTTAAAAGTGGATAATCAATTATGGTCCCAATTTGATTTTTTTGTTAAAATGAGGCATGTTCATTTGATCATAACTTTTGAACCATATATCCTAATTCAGTGATTATGCTCATTTCGGAATGCTAAGAACCTTAGCAAAAACTTTTATTCTAAGCGTTCTGCAAAATTTTAAGTTTATTATACCAAAATTGCGGTTGAATATCGCTGACCTGTTGTGCTTCTTGAAAAAACTGAGATGAATTTTCTTCAGAACCTTCATACTAGTTTTTACATTGCCAGCAAAAGGGAAAAAAAATGCAGGAATTGACATATTGGCAGGAGCAAAAATACTAGTTTAAGGGTCAAAAAGCATTTACGGGATTTCTTTTGTTGCACTGTTGGGCTTGACTATGTTAGATAAGCCAAAAAAGGTAAACCACTTTCTATTGGAGAATCTTTGTTAATTGGAACGACAACATCAGATAAAGTAGATTATATTACAGGCCAACTTGCATAATTACCAGGATGACATTTTACAGAAGCTAAAGAATTTGCAGTGTTTACAATATCATTGACATAAAAAATGAACCAATAACACCAAAAGCTTTGAAGAAACTCTAGAAATTGGCGGAGAAGATCTATTAAACTCGAGCTAATTCAGATTAAAAAAAGAAAATTTGCCATTACTTCTTTAGTAATAGTAAAGAAAATACATAGACACTTCATCAATATCCTGGTGAGTACATGCAATCAGCAGGGGAATAGTTAAAGAAATACAGCCTTAAAATGCATTCTGTAGGAAGATCACAATTAATAAATTTTGTACTATTTTAAACATTTCAAGGGTATGTCAGCCAGACTATATAAGCCCCCTAAGTTTAGACTGAAACCAGCCATGGCATTTTTTAATTTTCAATTTTCAATTTGCCTACAAAGACTACAAATTTTACCCTTATCCTGGAAAATCACATTTTACCAACTAATATTCAAATCTATCTCAAATTAACATATATGCCACTGATTTTTCAATAATTTTATAAATATTATTTATTTTAGTAGGTTATCCATATCTATGAACAATGTATAAAGAATCTCTACGTCGGCCTTACATATATATGATGCAAACATGTCAGTATCAACTATTAGTTAAAAAGGAACAAGTTATTGAAATTATTTGTAAAAATATGATGAGTCCTAGTATGAACTCTTGCATGTAGAAGCTTTAAATATAGAATAAGCATATACTCCTGGAATTTTAAATGCTTATACTCGCTTTATGTACAAAATATTTAAAAACACACACACACACGCACACACACACACACACACACACATATATATATATATATAGGGGAGCTTTGCTATCCCAAAGTTAATACAAGTTTGGCCATGTTTTAAAACGTATTATATATAAAATATTTTTTGCCAGCTCGGTAAAACTGAACAATTTTTGCTAATGTTATTTCAAACGGCTTGGGTACAATTTTTAATTTTTTGCTTTGCAAACCATAGCTCCAGTGTTATTTCAAACGGCTTGGGTGCAATTTTTAATTTTTTTTTTGCTTTGCAAACAATAGCTCTGGTGCTATTTAGCTCCAGTGGTTTGAAAACAATAGCTACATATTAGATTTATATGTGAAGCACTTATTCAAAACTAGTAATGAAAATTTTCAACAATCATAGGGGTGAGCAGTAAAAAATCCATGATGAAGCTCTTAGCATCTATAGCGTTCTTCGCAATTTTGGAATCCCAATTGGCGATTGTCATTTCGGTGAAGGATGGCAACAGCGATTTGGGGGAGATGCGAGATCGGCAATCAGCCAAGAGCGACTTGAAAACCGCGAGACAATTAAGTTGAGTACATGTTTGGAGGCCTTGCGTTGTCCTCTAAAGTCAGAGGCGACAAAAACACAGAACTTATGACAGACTGAATTTAAAAGATGTTTTGGGAAGGAAAATGGAAATTTTGAGTAGGAAAAGGGAAAAAGTGTTTATTTTACTTGCCGCGTAACCAAAATTATTTGTCGCCCCTTTGTTCTGGAATAGCATTGGGATACGATAATTTCAAATAGCGTTTAAACCCTGACTGTTAACGGACCAAATGCGAGAACGTTGTGCGATATTGCTATCTAACCTCTATTTTGTTGTAGTGATAGGTGTCGCCTGCTCCTATCTCCACTAGTTGTACCCACTACGTTCCCCATTCGATCAGCTCCCTAACTCGTAGATACCTGTGCTGATCCCACAGTAGGGTGTATCACTCCCTAAAGTAGCAACCCGATACTACTGAAATGAACGGCTTATACTTACACGATGCAACAGCATCTTACCTACCAGCCCAGACTCATGCACACACATGACTCCGTTTGACTTGCACTGCCATCGCTAACTCTTTATTAACCTCTTACAATCAAACCCAGTAAGCATGTCCCGTCCTCGACCTGGTTCGAGCTCACATAGATACTAAATGGGTTACTGGTTGAAAAGGGTCCACCCACTTGACACAAACTTCCCTCCTAAGCTTGGTCCCCACTAGGAATTCCCACTTAACCCCTCTTTATCCCTATGTCTAATCACACGTTTCACCTTGGTTAAGTGCTTCTAGTTATATTTCATATGTCACCCATGTCACCCACTTAACCCCCATGTCTTACTACATGTCTTATCTTGGTTAAATGTTCATTAATTTATTATAACTGCAATCTTGCAAGACCTCCCACATTAGATTACCGTTTTGTGGTTGTTGGATTTGTCGGGCGGTTCCGGACAGGCTTATACCGCAATTCGAATCTAACCTCATGTCTTTGCATTATACGCATTTAATTTCTCCCTTTGACCTCTCACATTAGATTATCGTTTGCGGTTGCTGGATATGCCGGGCGGTTCAGGGAAGACTTCTACCGCAAACCAAGTCTAACTTCGTGTCTTAGGCGTTCATTATCACTTTCTTGATTCAAGTCCCAACTTTAAATCTTAGATTAAATTATATCCCCATTACCCATAATTTCCAATCTAAATTAGGATCACAATTTTAATCCAAATTAGTCCTATAATCTTATGTATACATGTTATGCCAATATACACCCAAATCAAATTGCGTTCATTGTTATTTACAATTTATGCTAAACTTCATGTACACAAATTATATCCAATTATGCCCACATCCAACTTATGCCAAATCTCATGTATACAAGTTACACATAATTATGCTCCAAATCAACTACATGATTACAAATCAATTTATGCCCAATTACACATTATTCAATATTTTCCTAAACTTTTACTCGCAACGTTCCGACTTCATTCGTACGTATAATTTAACGTAATCTGTTAGGCTCAAAGTTAGCCTAATCTCATAAAATAAAAAGGAAGAGAGGTGAGGAAGAGAATCAAAGCACCAAGACTAGCATAAACATAGGCATATGAAATATGAACTGGCATGGAACAATAAAATAGATCCAATTGGGCATATGATAACAGTACGTTGGGTATGAATCTGAAAGATAAGACTTTACAAACTTGATATGATTCATCTTATAGGCATGTTCATAAAATCCAATTTACAATCCTATCACAATCAATTTTAAATTAATTATATGTGAAAGTAACTTAGACTCACAGCGACAGGATTAAGAAGAGAGAATAGATCTGAATTTGATTAGCTAAACCGTTGTTGTTGAATTTGATTCTTATCTTCCAATTTGAATACTCTAATTCTGATTTGCTTTGGAGAAGAGAAGAGAGGCTAGTTTTAATTTAGATTAGAGCAGCATGGAGGCGCCATGGATTAGTGTAATGAAATTAGGGTTAGGTTTTGGTGTGTTTTTATAGATGTATTAGGTGATTTAGGGCCCTTAGTGTAACGAAAAGGAATTTCGCTCGATCCGAATCGATCGCTAAACCGACCAAGACCGTTCGAAACGCTTGATTGTTTTGAGAACACGCCACATCGGAACGCAGACAGAAGAATATTTCATTGTTAATTATAGCAATTCCATCAGAATACAAGAATATACAGAGTATGAATCAATATTACACATCATAAAATATCAGAGATTACAATACATTACATAGCAGCGGAAAATAATACAAAGCACAACTGAAGGAGATATACGGATACAGAGCTTTCCAGATATCATTCCAGCTGTAAATCAGGATCCTGTGAATATAAATCTACAAAACCAAAACTACTAGCTGTCCGTGTCAAAATAAGGGCACCCAGAGTTTAGGTTAAAACAATAAACTCCAGGTTAGTCATGTGACTGGTGTGAGAACTAAAACAGTTATTAATATTTATTTTAAAGTTCGGTAAATCAAGGGACTACGTCGTATAACACGGAACGGGTTTACTCTCAAGAATACCAGTGCATAAAACAACAGCGCAATGCTAAATAAAGAACAATGAAGCTATTATAAGACCTAGGTCCCATCAAACAATGCAACGCAAGACGGAAGATAGGGTTTTTACCTTATAATAGCCAAGAATGCTTGGTACGTGAAATTTCATGTTTTATCATTACTATAAGTGTATAGTGTCAAAACAATTTCAATCATAAGTATCAATCATAGACGGCATAAGTGCCTCATGCCACTATGTCGCCACATATAGGAATACAATTAAAACCGCAATTGTCATGTATTGGAAGCTGGATTTCCATCTGTGACCGAGGCAAGGGATCGTCCTCAACTGATTCGAAAGCCTCTAGCCTGCCCCTCAGGAACAGCCGCAACTGCCCCTTGGATCGTCAGGGCCGGTCCGCCGATGGATTATTATGCATGAACACTGCGTTTCCCCACCCTTTGGGGAATAAATGAGCCAAATGACTTCATCGGCTCCACATAGTCACTGATATATCCGAGGCGCCTCGCAACAGCAACAACCACACAGGTGAAAATTGTAACAACCCGTATTTTCAATAACCTGTTATAACATAAATCGAGGCAGAATTTAATTCTAAAATCTGAATCAAGGGAAACGGGCTATGCCATTGCGTTCGTCTCGGAAAAATACGCGAAATAGAGTCCGAGTTTTCGGAAATTGGAGTCCGTATGACCCGATTAAGGCCAACGAAGTTTTCAGAAAATTCCAAAGCAAAAACAGATTTCAAATTCAAGTTTGAATTTGAAAATTTGGGCCGGTTTGGGCCAGGCGGGAGAATTCCCGCTAGAACACCCAAGTCGACAGCCCTGTCGACTTGGGAGTCGACTTGGTTGGACCCAAGTCGACAGCCCTGTCGACTTGGCTGTCGACTTGGTCCAGCCGGGCTGTTTAGCCTGGTGCACCATTTTGAGATTGTGTTAAGCTTGGGGGCCAGATTCGGTTTTAAGGGCTGAGATTGCAACTAGGGTTTAATCCTATGGCCTAAAACACTTGCCTAATCTATAAATAAGGCCCTAACCTAGCCCTAAATCATCATTAATCTATCCTACAACTAAACTATGGCAAAATCAATCCTCTCATGGCCTCCACTCTCTTCATAAAATTTCTAAATAAATTTCTAAGTGATTTTCCATGCATACAAGTGTTTTCAAACTTGTATGAGCATCATTAGCTTGCATTCAAGTCAAGTTTCTATACTAGCATCATAAAGAAAGAGTTTTGATCATTTTGGCTCAAGGGTTTTGCTTGCATTTTGGGTTTATTTGATTTCATAAGGGCTTTCTTATATTTGCTATACTCATTTGAGTCCTCATAAGCATTGTAAGCCCTATTCTACTTTCATACTTAAACTCTAAAGTTAAATGTATGATATGCAAGTTTATATGCAAGTTTATCATGTTGTGATATGCAAGTTTATATGCAAGTTTATCATGTTGTGATATGCAAGTTTATATGCAAGTTTATCATGTTGTGATATGCAAGTTTATATGCAAGTATGCTAAGTTATGTTATGCAAGTTTGGGTTGAACATTTTGTTCATGCTATCATGTTATGCAAGCTTATCTTGGGTTTATGAACATAAAGCTTCAAGCTTTATGCCAAAGGTTGCATTTTGGCAACATGTAAGTTATCATATCTCTTATGATAACTTGCATGTGAGGCTAGATGCGAACTTATGGCTATTTCTACATGTCATTTAGCACCATGTATCACCAATATGCTAAGTTTGGTTTTATGCATGTGTTTGAGGCCTAAAAATGTAATATGCAAGTATATGAACACATGTATATTTCATATGCCACCATGTTGAACTTGTGGCTTCAACACCTTTATGTCATGATTATGCCAAGTTCCCCTTTCTATCCTTTATGCGCTATTGCGATATGTAAGCGATGGGATTGCGTTTGGGGTTGGGTAAACTTAAAAGACGTAAAAACATAAGCTTGGTAATTTACCTATTAAGTTAGGTCTACCTATTGGGAATTTACCTATTAAGTTAGGTCTACCCAATTGCTTGAAAACTTGTAACAAGTTTTGGAAACATGATGGACATGACACTTAGAAAAGATAAGTGTGGCCAACTCGAGGTTGGGTTGAGTTTGTAGCGTAAACCTACCCGGAACCGACCGGCTTAACTAGTTGCTACAAACAATAGGACCCAATGTGAGAAGTTGGTCATGTTGTACCTTGAACCCGAGGTTAGACCAAGTTGTGGTGTAAAGCTACCCGGACCCGCCCGGCTTAACTAGTAACCACAACAAGGTCTAATGTGAGAGGTTAAGGCGCATTAAATTAATTAATGCCTCGTGATTAGGGTTAAGTCATGGTCCACTTAATACTTAACCAATTTGGGCTTGGTAGATTAATCGGGGTTAAGTCGTGAACTCATCGTTACACTTAACCAAGTTAATCCATGATTAGCAAGAGGGTTAAACCGTACTTAACCCACTAGAAAATCCTAGCAATGGGGCCCCACTCTGCAGTAATCCCCAAAAATTGGTATCATTAAGGCCCTAGAGACTAGGCTAGGGAGGGGGCACGATTACTGGGCTGGAGGTAAGCGACCAAATAAACGACGGCCGGGTGGTACGCCAATGTAGTTCCGGACGGACTAGGGTCGTGCACGTAGTCCGTATTTGGAGAAGTCACCCATGGGTACCAGTAGATCGAGAATGTGCACTCATGTTTGTGGTGTCCAGGGGTTGTCACCCTAGGGCTTGATACACCCGAAGGGTGGACCCGGCACAGTTCGACTACAATTATGTTATTGGGCCGTATTGACACCAACACGTGACGAGTTAGGCTTAGGGAGCCAATCGACTAGACCGTTTGGTTGGACCTTGTATTAGGGTCATTTCATGTTATTGGGCCAAAGCTTGGGCCAAGGGATCAATACTTGTTTATTCAAGTCATGTTAGTTTGCTAGTACACCTGTGGTGCAAAACCTTAAACCTGATTATGCGATGACACCTTTATCTACCTTGTTAGTTAATCACCATGCTAGTATGTTGTTATCCTTATGATCATACCTGGTTCTCATGCCAGTTAACTTTATCAGTTTACATTGATTGTAGTAGGGCTTACTCAGTCTTTTTGACTGACCTGTTTTCTTTCGCCTCTTTTCTTCCGTTCCCCCCCCTAGGTTCTCAGGGAGGGAATATTGGAGCTTAGCTGGATTTCTGATCGCTTGCTTGTGGGATTTTAGCTCATGTACGGTTTGACATGAAGCTAGCTATGGCTATCACTTCTTTTGGGGATTAGTACTTATGTATTTCAGTTTTTCAGTTGATGTTGTTTTTATCTAGACTTGTTTATTTGGAAAGCTATGTTGTACCAGACTTGTTTTGAAATGGTTTAAAATCTTCCGCTGTTTTATCTATGTTATTTACTCTGTTTACATATATACATATGTTCTTGTTCTGCCTTGATATATCATTATGCATGTTTACCTGATTCAAACGCCCCACAAAAGTCAGAGTGCTTGCAAGAGCCACCCTGGCGGAGGTGGGGTGTTACATTTGGTATCAGAGCATATGGTTTACGAGAAGGAACAAAAAGGTTTTTAAAACTTTTGGAAAACTATTTTCAAAACCAAGTATAAAGTATTTTCCAAAGAAAAGTCTAGTTTATTTTAAAGGCTATTCCCCAAAAAGCCATTAGCGAAATTCCTTCGTTTTTTTCGCCATTCTGAATCTGTCTTTTTCTTCGTTTTCAGTATGGCCGATAACTTTGCTATTCCGGAGGGAGTACACGTACCTTTTTGGTATAGGAGACTTTTGGAGGCTAGGGCGACCGAAGCCGGCCCCGCAGATGTCCCTCCTCCTCCTCCTCCGGTAGTCAATGTTCCTCCTCCTCCTGTCGCTGAGGTTCCTCTTCCTCCTCCCCCTCAGCATCCTCAAGCTGACTTCGCAAAGACTTGCAAAGATTTCAAAGCAATGGGTGGCAACAACTTTCAAGGCACTGAGACTTTTGTAGAGGCCAGAAATTGGTTGAAAGAGACCGAGGATTTGTTTGCTATCTTTGGGATAGACGATCAGAGGAAGATCTTGTTGGCGGTTTGGCTTATGAAGGATGAAGCCGCTTATTGGTGGGAAGTCACCAATGGTACTAGGCCTGTTGAGACTTGGGCCGATTTCAGGGCAAGGTTCATGCTTAAGTTTCTATCTTCTGCCGAGGAGAATCTGCAAATGGAGAGGTTCATAACTCTAAGACAAGGAGATATGTCTGTCAAAGAATATGTGAACAAGTTCAATCAGTTAGCTCGTTTTGGCTTGGATATGGTGAATACTCCTCAGAAGAAGGCTCTTCGTTTTGCTAGAGGATTGAATGAGCCGTTGCAGGGATTGGCTATGTCACATATTCCCCATGGGGCCACGTTTGAGAGTTTGGTTGATATGGCGTTACTTCAGGGAGATGTCAAGAAAGAGACCAAGATGAATGATACTCAAGCCAAGAAGACTGATTCCCAAGGAAAAGGAAATCAGGGTAATCCAAGTGGTCAGAGCAGTCAAGGCAATCAGAACAAGAGCAAGAGTCAAGGCAACAAGGGGAACAACAACAAGGGCAATAACAACAAGGGCAAGAACAACAAGGTAAAGTGCCATTATTGCAGTTCAGTTGGGCATCTTATTAAGGATTGTAAGAAGAGGAAAAGGAAGAATGGTGAATGCTTTTTCTGCGGTGAGACTGGACATTTCAGTAAGGATTGCCCGAGGAAGCAAGGGCAAGGCCAGGGTCAGACTCAGCGTGCTGGACCTTCAAGAGGGCAAGTTCATGCTCTCAATGTCGCTCCAGTTCCGGATCGAGGTAGTATTTCTGTTGAGAGCCTTGTATATATTTCTGATTTTCCAGTTCGTACCTTGTTTGATTCTGGTGCATCGCATAGCTTTATCTCATCTGATCTTGTTGATAGTTTGCACCTTAGTACTAGCTTGGTAGATGATCCCGTCTGTGTCTCAAATCCTATTGGGGGTTCCGCCCATTTGTCTATGATATGTGGGGATTTGAGGATCTCTATACTGAGTGTAGAGTTCTTGTGCAGTGCTTATGTTCTTGGTTTCAGGGGATACGGATTGATATTGGGCATGGATTGGCTATCCAGATATGGAGCCATTCTTGATTGTGAGCATAGGGTTGTGAGGCTCGTGACTCGCCTCGGAAACACCCTAGAGATTTCTTGTGATCATGTTGTGCTATCTGGAATCACTCGACTCGTCAATGGAAACTCTTCAGTCTGTGAGAGTGGTTCGAGAGTATCCGGATGTTTTCGATGAAGTTAGGGGGTTGCCCCCTAAGCGAGAGATTGATTTCCGCATTTATCTAGTGGATAATGCAAAGCCGGTTTCTTTGCCCGTTTGGCACATGGCTCCGCGTGAAAGACGGGAGCTAAGTAAGCAAGTAAAAGAGTTGCTTGAGAAGAACTTCATTAGGCGAAGTATATCTGAATGGGAAGCGTCTGTGGTGTTTGCTACCAAGGCAGATGGTTCTCTCCGACTTTGTGTTGACTATCGAGAGTTGAATAAGCTGACTAAGAAGAACAGACACCCGTTACCGAGGATTGATGATCTCTTTGACCACCTTGTCGGTGCTTCTGTTTTCTCTCAGCTTGATCTTGCTACAGGATTCCATCAGCTCAGGGTAGATGAAGATAGTATAGACAAGACTGCGTTCAGAACTCCAGATGGATTCTTCGAATGGCTTGTCATGCTGTTCGGCTTGACTAATGCACCCGCATATTTCGTGGACTTGATGAGTAGGGTGTTCAGGGAGTTCTTGAACAAGTTTGTCGTGGTCTTCGTAGATGATATTCTGATCTTCTCTAAGGATGAGGAAGAGCACGCAAGGCATCTCGTGGAAGTGATGGATACGCTTAGAGCGCATCAGTTGAAGGCCAAGTTCTCCAAGTGTCACTTTTGGAGAAGGGAAGTTAGATTCCTTGGGCATATAGTATCTAAGCAAGGCTTAGCGGTGGACCCCGCTAAGGTAGTTGCAGTTCAGGATTGGAAGACTCCAAGGAATGCAACCGAAGTGAGAAGTTTTCTAGGTCTTGCAGGTTTTTACCGGAAGTTCATCAAGGTCTTCGCGAAGATTTCCGCTCCTCTCACTAAATTGACGAAGAAGAATTTAGTTTTTGCTTGGAGCATAGAATGCGAGCTTGCTTTTCAGAAGCTCAAGAGATCTCTCACATCAGCACCTGTTCTAGCTTTGCCCGATGGAGGGAAGTTATTTATAGTATACACCGATGCATGTGGCACGGGGTTAGGAGCTGTTCTGATGCAAGAAGGAAGGGTGATATGCTTTGGCGGTAGACAACTCAAAGTACATGAGAAGAATTATCCCACTCATGACTTAGAGTTGGCAGCAATAGTATATGCACTCAAGGCTTGGCGCCATTATCTTCTGGGCGAAAGATTTGAGCTTTATACCGATCACAAGTCATTGAAGTATCTCTTTTCTCAGAAGGACCTGAATCTGAGGCAACAAAGATGGATGGAATTCTTGGCGTCCTATGATTTTGAGATAGCTTATACCCCTGGCAAGGGGAATGTGGTAGCAGATGCATTGAGTAGAAGAAGGTTGACCCTAAGTCCTCTATTCGTTGAGACGAAGAATTTAGAGTATGTGGCAACCTTTGATTTCTCTTTGGCGATTGAATCGATGACCGGTTCTTTAGCATCTCTGGAACTCAGACCTATCCTTCTCGATCAAGTTGGGGCTTCACAGAGAGAAGACCCTCAGATAGTTGAGATTATGGATAAGCTGATTCGAGGAGAGACGTCTAGTCATCTCGCTCGATATTCTATTGATGACAAGGGTTGGCTGAGGAGAGACGGAAGGTTATGTGTTCCAATGGTGGAAGATTTAGTAAGAAGAGTTCTTGAGGAAGCGCATCGCTCTAAGTTGACTATACATCCGGGCGGAGATAAGATGTATAAAGATATGAAGCGCATTTTCTTTTGGCCTGGGATGAAGAAGGATATGGCAGAGTTTGTCTCTAGATGTATCATTTGCCAGCAAGTTAAGGCCGAGTCAAAGAAGCCCGGTGGGCTATTGCATCCTCTAGACGTTCCACTATGGAAGTGGGAGAGTATTTCCATGGATTTTATCGATGGGATACCAAGGTCAAGGAAAGGGAATATGAGCATTTGGGTTATTGTGGACAGACTTACGAAGAGTGCTCATTTCATTCCGGTGAAGAGCAAGAGGACCGCATCTTGGCTAGCGTCTGTATATCTTCATGAGATTGTGAGACTTCATGGAGTCCCTTCTAGTATAGTCAGTGACCGTGACCCAATCTTTACAAGTCAATTCTGGAATAGCTTGCAAGAAGCCATGGGCACGAGGTTGAATCTAAGTACGGCTTATCACCCGCAGACGGACGGTCAAACCGAAAGGGTGAATAGGGTACTCGAGGATCTGTTGAGGCTTTGTATTCTGGATTTTGGTGGTACTTGGGAAGACCATCTTCCTCTTGTTGAGTTTGCATATAATAACGGTTATCAGGCAAGCATAGGGATGGCACCATTTGAAGCTTTATATGGGAGGCCGTGCAAGTCGCCTACATGTTGGTGGGAGACTACAGATAAGCTTATACTTGGGCCTGATCTGATCAGAGATACATCCGAGAAGATCGAGTTGATTCGGAGACGGATGAAAGTGGCCCAAGACCGACAGAAATCCTATGCTGATAAGCGAAGAACTGATTTGGAGTTTGATGTTGGGGATATGGTTTTCGTGAAGGTTTCTCCTTTGCGGAATGTGGTCCGATTTGGAGCCGTTGGGAAGTTGGCACCGAGGTTTGTTGGACCATTCCCTATTATAGAGAGGATCGGGCAGATGGCTTATAGAGTGAAGTTGCCCGAGAAGCTTGCCGGAGTACACGATGTTTTTCATGTCTCGCATCTCCGGAAGTGTTTACATGAATCAGCAGAGGTTGTTGAGCCGAGTGTTCTGAAAGATGTGGAAGTGGAGAAAGAGGCTACCTTGAGGAGAGCTCCGATTCGTATCTTGGGGACGGAGACCAAGAAGCTAAGGAATCGAGAGGTCAAGTTGGTGAAGGTTCAATGGGGTGAAGCCGAAGAAGACGCAACTTGGGAAACCGAGGAGAAGATGCGTGGGCTTTATCCATTCCTTTTTGAGGGTACACTCTCAATCTCTTTTCTTTGTTAGCATATCTTTCTCTTTGCTATCCATGTTTATCTAGTTTATCATGTTAATCTTGTCATGAGAACCTTAGGTAGAAACCCTTTGGACGAAACATGTGTTTAAAACATGTTATGCTTGATGTTTGCAAGTGGTTGCAAGTGTTTGCAAGTGGTTACTCGTGGATGCATTATACACGTTAGGCACTAGATCGGCTCACACACTCCTCATATTGCATATGCATGAGTGTTTATGCTTATTCATGGATGAAAATTTTTGTGTTATCACATGGATGTTGCATATGGATGTATGTGATGCGCACACATATAGATGTTATACATTATGTTAGGAAATGCATACATATGGATTCATTTCACTAACATAATTTGCATTGATGATATTTGCATTAGATAAGTACATATACACACACCTTTGCATATGTTCATACAACATTTAGAATCTAGTAAGGAAATGATTGCTCGTGGATGATGTTTTGAGTAGATGGATGTTGGATGGTAGGATACGTTCTTCCTAACTTGAAGATTTCGGGGACGAAATCCTTTAAGGAGGGGAGAATGTAACAACCCGTATTTTCAATAACCTGTTATAACATAAATCGAGGCAGAATTTAATTCTAAAATCTGAATCAAGGGAAATGGGCTATGTCATTGCGTTCGTCTCGGAAAAATACGCGAAATAGAGTCCGAGTTGTCGGAAATCGGAGTCTGTATGACCCGATTAAGGCCCAACGAAGTTTTCAGAAAATTCCAAAGCAAAAACAGATTTCAAATTCAAGTTTGAATTTGAAAATTTGGGCCAGTTTGGGCCAGGCGGGAGAATTCCCGCCAGAACACCCAAGTCGACAGCCCTGTCGACTTGGGAGTCGACTTGGTTGGACCCAAGTCGACAGCCCTGTCGACTTGGCTGTCGACTTGGTCCAGCCGGGCTGTTTAGCCTAGTGCACCATTTTGAGATTGTGTTGAGCTTGGGGGCCAGATTCGGTTTTAAGGGCTGAGATTGCAACTAGGGTTTAATCCTATGGCCTAAAACACTTGCCTAATCTATAAATAAGGCCCTAACCTAGCCCTAAATCATCATTAATCTATCCTACAACTAAACTATGGCAAAATCAATCCTCTCATGGCCTCCACTCTCTTCATAAAATTTCTAAATAAATTTCTAAGTGATTTTCCATGCATACAAGTGTTTTCAAACTTGTATGAGCATCATTAGCTTGCATTCAAGTCAAGTTTTATATTAGCATCATAAAGAAAGAGTTTTGATCATTTTGGCTCAAGGGTTTTGCTTGCATTTTGGGTTTATTTGATTTCATAAGGGCTTTCTTATATTTGCTATACTCATTTGAGTCCTCATAAGCATTGTAAGCCATATTCTACTTTCATACTTAAACTCTAAAGTTAAATGTATGATATGCAAGTTTATATGAAAGTTTATCATGTTGTGATATGCAAGTTTATATGCAAGTTTATCATGTTGTGATATGCAAGTTTATATGCAAGTTTATCATGTTGTGATATGCAAGTTTATATGCAAGTATGCTAAGTTATGTTATGCAAGTTTGGGTTGAACATTTTGTTCATGCTATCATGTTATGCAAGCTTATCTTGGGTTTATGAACATAAAGCTTCAAGCTTTATGCCAAAGGTTGCATTTTGGCAACATGTAAGTTATCATATCTCTTATGATAACTTGCATGTGAGGCTAGATGCGAACTTATGGCCATTTCTACATGTCATTTAGCACCATGTATCACCAATATGCTAAGTTTGGTTTTATGCATGTGTTTGAGGCCTAAAAATGTAATATGCAAGTATATGAACACATGTATATTTCATATGCCACCATGTTGAACTTGTGGCTTCAACACCTTTATGTCATGATTATGCCAAGTTCCCTCTTTCTATCCTTTATGCGCTATTGCGATATGTAAGCGATGGGATTGCGTTTGGGGTTGGGTAAACTTAAAAGACATAAAAACATAAGCTTGGGAATTTACCTATTAAGTTAGGTCTACCCATTTGGAATTTACCTATTAAGTTAGGTCTACCTAATTGCTTGAAAACTTGTAACATATTTTGGAAACATGATGGACATGACACTTAGAAAAGATAAGTGTGGCCAACTCGAGGTTGGGTTGAGTTTGTAGCGTAAACCTACCCGGAACCGACCGGCTTAACTAGTTGCTACAAACAATAGGACCCAATGTGAGAAGTTGGTCATGTTGTACCTTGAACCCGAGGTTAGACCAAGTTGTGGTGTAAAGCTACCCGGACCCGCCCGGCTTAACTAGTAACCACAACAAGGTCTAATGTGAGAGGTTAAGGCGCATTAAATTAATTAATGCCTCGTGATTAGGGTTAAGTCATGGTCCACTTAATACTTAACCAATTTGGGCTTGGTAGATTAATCGGGGTTAAGTCGTGAACTCATCGTTACACTTAACCAAGTTAATCCATGATTAGCAAGAGGGTTAAACCGTACTTAACCCACTAGAAAATCCTAGCAATGGGGGCCCACTCCGCAGTAATCCCCAAAAATTGGTATCATTAAGGCCCTAGGGACTAGGCTAGGGAGGGGGCACGATTACTGGGCTGGAGGTAAGCGACCAAATAAACGACGGCCGGGTGGTACGCCGATGTAGTTCCGGACGGACTAGGGTCGTGCACGTAGTCCGTATTTGGAGAAGTCACCCATGGGTACCAGTAGATCGAGACTGTGCACTCATGTTTATGGTGTCCAGGGGTTGGCACCCTAGGGCTTGATACACCCGAAGGGTGGACCCGGCACAGTTCGACTACAATTATGTTATTGGGCCGTATTGACACCAACACGTGACGAGTTAGGCTTAGGGAGCCGATCGACTAGACCGTTTGGTTGGACCTTGTATTAGGGTCATTTCATGTTATTGGGCCAAAGCTTGGGCCAAGGGATCAATACTTGTTTATTCAAGTCATGTTAGTTTGCTAGTACACCTGTGGTGCAAAACCTTAAACCTGATTATGCGATGACACCTTTATCTACCTTGTTAGTTAATCACCATGCTAGTATGTTGTTATCCTTATGATCATACCTGCTTCTCATGCCAGTTAACTTTATCAGTTTACATTGATTGTAGTAGGGCTTACTCAGTCTTTTTGACTGACCTGTTTTCTTTCGCCTCTTTTCTTCCGTTCCCCCCCCCCCCTCCCCCAGGTTCTCAGGGAGGGAATATTGGAGCTTAGCTGGATTTCTGATCGCTTGCTTGTGGGATTTTAGCTCATGTACGGTTTGACATGAAGCTAGCTATGGCTATCACTTCTTTTGGGGATTAGTACTTATGTATTTCAGTTTTTCAGTTGATGTTGTTTTTATCTAGACTTGTTTATTTGGAAAGCTATGTTGTACCAGACTTGTTTTGAAATGGTTTAAAATCTTTCGCTGTTTTATCTATGTTATTTACTCTGTTTACATATATACATATGTTCTTGTTCTGCCTTGATATATCATTATGCATGTTTACCTGATTCAAACGCCCCTCCAAAGTCAGAGTGCTTGCAAGAGCCACCCTGGCGGAGGTGGGGTGTTACAAAAATAATATAAATGTCAGGGCTGGTAGGTCACTGACACCACCCTATCTTGAAGGAAAGGCAGCCCTCCCTGATGTCCTCTCCCGTTTTTGGTTCACAACCGGGGTGTGAGGCTCGCGAATCAACGCTACACAAAGCTATGCCACACAGGCCGTGCTTTGATCATCAATCACAAGACTCTACTTTTCAACAGAAGCCTTGATCATTAGCCACTTAGGCATGCACAGGCAATTCACTGCGTGCGATTGATATCCATCAATATATAACCCCTGAGCTCATACGTCTCAGAGAAGGGCGTTAAGCAAGAGAATAAATTCTCCGCCGTGAAACAGATATATATTTAATAGAAATCAATCACACAGAGTAAAATCCAATGTCAGACACACAGTCCATTTACAAGTTCGTTATGGGTCTGAACGAAACCGGAGGCACCTTGTACCTCGCATATCCATCGATCTCCAAGTACGTATGGACGATCACCAACTGATTCCCTCCTCTTAGGTGTACAGCCCAATCAAGATCATTAGTAATCACCCAAATGATGTGAAGACCTCCGGTCTTCGACCACCGTCTTCATCTTTGACTTATCGTCGTATCAGTTATTCAGAATGGGATAAACCCGGTCTTTCCGAATAACTCGCGTATATAATAAACAAGTGTTACACAAACACAACATACGCCTCATTCCAATTCATCAGTCATTAACCGTAAATTAGTAAGAGAACAATTCAACAAATATTAACCCGAAGGCCGAAACCAACATCAGATCAATACCCAGGAAACCATTCATCTTAACTAATCTTCAGTTAGTTGCTAAATTTCGTATTCTTAGGGAGAGGTTCCCATTAATTTTATCAAAGATAAATACCTCAAATTTATTCTTTAATCTTCTTTTGAATATCAATTCAAACCAAATTATGGTTTATCCAAACTAGTCGGGATTAACGAACCTTGCCGAAGTAATCATTTGTTAAATTTTCCAACCCTAACATATTCATCCCATGAAGTAAAACTGGTAATACTTCATGTCTAACACCACGGTGTTATCGGTAAATTCAATTACCGTTTCACGTTCAAATCTAATTAAAATTTAACTATCGCCTGGAGCAAAACTGGTGATACTCCATTCTCGATCATTTCAATTTAATTAAAGATTCATTAAAACTCCACTTGGTTTTAATCTTCCCTAAAATCAATGTTAATGATTGTTTAACTTGGGAAATCATATCCTGTCTTTAACTGGGTTAAAGAACCAATGTCATTTAAAACACGGTTCACTATAAACCCAAAATCACATTCCATTAATTATCGGGTTAAAGAACAAGTGTTATTTAAAACACCATTCACGATAGACCCAAAAATCAATTCAAATTCAATTCCAATTAAATACCATTTAATTGGTATACTTCATTAAATCTAAATAAAAAGATTTAATCTTTTCTCAACTGGGTTTAAGAACAGTGTTAATGAAGACACCATTCACAACAAACCCAAATCCCATATTAAATACAAGGCTCTGAATAGAAAATATATCGGCTTATATTCAATATCAAATTCTATGACCAACAAATATCGTATTGGAAATAACGATATAAATATATCTTTCAAATTTCCATAACGATATCTGTATAATCACGAAATCCAACATCGAAATATTCCAAAGACAATTTCGATTCAAATCGATTCCAATTCAATTATTGGAAATTCTGTTTACTTTTAAAACCCTTTCAAATCCAATTTATTTATTTTCAAAAATATTGGATTTATAATTCTAGTTCAAAACTAGTTCATTTCGATAAAAATCTATTTTTATCTTTTCAAATATGGAATTTTTCATCCCAATTCTTTCCAAATCATTTCTTATGATTTTACACAAATTATTGCTATTTTTTATAATTTTATCAAGGCCCGTACAGTCGATTTCCATCAACGGCCATCGAACTGCACTTACAACGACCTTTTCCAAATTTGATTTGGACATAATTCCAAATCCAACCGTTAGATTTCTAATTTCTTGTATTCGTTAGAAATCTTTTTTCGATACGAACCCAACGGTTCCAGTTTTAGTAGAATCCGACGGTCGGATCTCCTGTAATATCCACTCGAAGTCAATGGTCGAAATTCGCGAACTGCCGCAGCGCGGCGCGTTCTATTCAGGCCATTCTATATATATTTCGTTGATTTCCTTTCAAAACGTATTTTATAAATCGTTTTAAATTTGTTTTCGAAACGATTTCAACTTCATATTCAATTTCTAATCAAAATTGAATAAATGAATAAAATCGATATAAATATCGTTCACGTCAAAATGGCGTCAATCTAATCAACACGGCTTTATATATTTCAATAACTTCGTTATTCTACTCAACAAATGAATATTTTCTTCAACACATGAATTTTCCTTTTATTCAACACAATAATATTCTTTTTATTCAACACGTGAATGGTTTCAACACATGAATATTCTCAACACATGAGTATTGTCAACACATGACCATTTTGTTTATTCAACACATGAATATTTTTTTTTCTAAATTGGAATGAAACCCACTCAATTACCATATAATATTATTTTTATGGATTCCATACAACACATGTATATAATAGCAACAATAAATAATCAACCATCATCCAGAGTGCATTCCACACTGTATAAGCATAAAATGTAAATATTCAACGCTTATAACAGCCTGCCAATCAATCGATCGACATACAACTAATTATTGGGATTAGTGTATGTCCAATTTCATCCCAACACCCGTGTGGGGTTTCATACAATCAAACACATATTTTATTTGTGCAGTTGGGTGATGTGTAAAATTTATCATCCCAATCAATATCAGTCAAATTGGTGTACATAAACAAATCGTTCGATTTGTAAATGAATATTTATTTTATTTCACGTTAAAAATTATATTTTTAGCTATAAAATATTTTCCACTATAAAATATTTTATTCCATTCCACATCACACAATAAAATTTCACAGCACAGCAATTCAAACAAACAAGTCATCCATGGTCTATGGACAACGGGTGTCGGGTGCTGCTAAGCACCGTCGGCATCCTAGTATATATTTCAAACTAGAAATCAAAATAAAAGTGAGGAGTTCTCACAGACTAGCTAAACCAATCCACCGCGACTCTTCATATGTAAGAAATCTTCACCTCGCTTCCAATGAGATCTGTTTCACGCGGCATATGTTAAAAATCAAATTTTTAACAATGCTACTTCCTATAAAAAGATTATATTTTTATAATGTAAAAACCAAAACTTTATATAATTAAAAATCGAGTCTTTATATAGTTAAAAATTGAATCTTTACATGCTACTTCATATATATAAAAATCGAAATTTTATATTCTCTATCTAAAAAAAATCATATTTTTATAGCGATGTTTATATAATAAAAATCATATTTTTCTCTTGCCATTCTCTATATAAAAATCACATTTTTATATATAAAGATCGTATTTTTATATCTCTACTACGTATATATATATATATATATATATATATATCGAATTTTTAATACTACTTCATATATATAAAAATGATATTTTTTATTTTAAGGTCAAACACATAAAGATCAAATCTTTATCTTCTAAAAATTATATTTTTACCTAACTAAAAATCGTATCTTTTTCGTTGACTAAAAACATAATCCTTTTCTAAATAAGAATATAAACTTTCATAAATAAAAATATAACTTTTCTTAAATAAAAATATATTCTTTTTATGGTTAAAAATCATTTCTTTCCAATGTTAAAGTTAAAAATCAAATTTTTTACTTTTAATATATGAAATAAAACCATATTTTTATCACCTTGTAATCTATATTAAAAAAAAATCCATACGAATTCTATGTAAAGGTTAAACCTTTCATCCACTTGAAAATCAAATCTTTCTTATTTTAAAAGCCAAATCTTTTCTTTTTTTTAAAATTTGAAAATAACCATGTTGGTTTTTTTATAAAAACAGAAAAATAAAAACCAATGCTCATTAAAAAAAATTAAATTGACTTACAGTTAGTTGGACAAGGAAGAGGGGATTTGAGATCGTCGGAGGGGGCTGAGGGGGCGCCGGTCGTAGGTGGTGACGGCGGACTGTGATGCTCAGGGCGCGGCTAGGGTTTGTGGATTGGGAAGGGGGGTCTCGGGGTTCCTCTAACAACGTGAGAACGAGGAGAGAGGGAGGCTGGCGGCGCGGGGGGGGGGGGGACTCCGGCTGGGCGCGACAGCGTTGATCCTCGCGGCGGCTAGGGTTCCTCCGCGTCATTCCTCTCTTCTTTTTTTTCACTTTAAAAACGATGGGGAGAGAGAATCCAGAGAGAGGGAGGGATATATAATATAATATATATATTTAATTATTTTAAATTTCCTAAGAGCAACTTTTTATTTTCAACTCGAAATCGAACCCACCGACTGTTGTCCCTAGCTAATTACCCCCTTTTGAACACAATGGGATATGTCCCGTAAGCCAATTCGGTCGTTTCGATCAGTTTCCATCGAAATTAAATTATAAATCTATATATTCAATTTTAAACTTACATTTCAATTTACCGGGGCCACGTACGGACTCTAAAAATTACCGAAAAATTATTTCTAGATTCGTATTGACGATACGGTCCTAACAAAACAAATTTCGTTGAATTCTGAAACCGTTTGAAAAATGACCATTTTCTAGTCAATCGAAATTCACTAAAACTGTCAAAACATGTTTAACTTCACCACGCTCACATATTGATTCAGAAAATTATGAATTTTGAAACCTAGCAATAACTTGACATCACGGATCCAACAAAAGAGGTTTCGTCGAAAACCGATGTCGTTTGCGAAATTTCCATTTTTAAGGGCCAGAATTGCATAGCGACTATTCTGAATTTTCAACTGGGCATATCTTTTTATTCTCGCTATGAAATTTCAATTTTTCGGATTTGTTGGAAAGATATTCTCAAATAGATTCTAATATTTTTGGTTTCGCCAAAATCCGGTTTATCTTGAATCCTGTACATTCATTTGAAATTTGAAATCGAATTTTCGAACTACCACGCCATTTTCAATTCCTTTTATAATTTAAAATAAATATTTATATTCTAACGTAGATTCAAATAAATATATACATTCTAATTCTATTCAAAATAAATTTCTCGTCGTTATTATTTAAAATAATCATTTTAAATATTCAAAATTCATTAAAATTGCCAAAATAAAATTTTTAAATTAGCTCAGATTTCCGGGTTATTACACTTAGATTATATTAGAGATCATCAGAGCCACACAGCTCAAAAGACACGTCATCCAGCCAATCCCCGAAGGACACGTCATCAGAGAACTCTCCAGAATTCTGTGCAGGTTTTGCCTCGGCATGGGCGCACTTCCCAAGTGCGCCAGTGCATTTTTGTTCTGGCGTACTTCACAAGTGCGCCAGTTATCCCAGCCTGTTTTCTGATTTTTCTACCCAACTTCTATCGTCCATAACTTATTCATACGTTATCCGTTTTATGTAAACTCGGACTCTATGTCAAGCAGAATTCCGAGACGAATGCAATGGCGTAACCCATTTCACCTAATTCTTCTTTAAAAATTAATTATTCTTTAATTATCTCCTATGTCATGTTTTAAAATTACGGAGTGTTACATTCTCCCCTCCTTAAAGGATTTTGTCCCCGAAATCTTCAAGTTAAGAAGAATGTATCCTACCATCCAATCATCTATCTACCCATCCATCATACACAAGCATCCATTGTCCTTAAAAGATTTCTAATGTTATATGAACATATGCAAAAGTGTGTGTATATGTTCCTTATCTAATGCAAAGATCAGGCGGTCTACTAATTCAGTTGACCTCTTTAATGCAAACCATGATAGTGCCATGCATCCATTATGTATGCAAAAGAATCCTAATGATACATATCATTTCTATATGAGTGCACAGTCATTCATTCAAATGCATCATCCATATGATAACACATTCAATATACATCCATTTATTTAAATATGCACACTCATTCATATGCAATATGAAAGTGATTAAGCCGATCTAATGCCTAATGTGTGTGTAAATGCATCCACGAGCAACCACTAGCAAACACTTACATCCACTTGCATCCATCAAACATAACATGTCTCAAACACATGTTTACAACCATAGGATTTTCTACCTAAAGATCGAAGATATAATCGAGAGGATACACTTAAATGATAGAACAAGTATCAACAAAGAGGTAGAAAAAGGAGAAGTTAAGAACATACCCTCAAAAAGGAAAGGGTACGACGCGCATATCTTGTCTTCAGTCTCCCAAGTCACGTCTCCTTGAACATCTCCCCATTGGACTTTAACCAACTTGACCTCTCGGTTGCGTAACTTCTTGACCTCCGATCCAAGAATGCATGTAGGAACTCGTCTAACCGTGGCATCTCGCTCTACTTCCACTTCTTTAAGCATGCTCGGCTCTACTACTTCCTCGGAATCGTGTAAACACTTTCTCAAATGCGACACATGAAATACGTCATGAACACCACTAAGCTTCTCAGGCAACTTCACTCTGTAGGCCATCTGTCCAATTCTTTCTGTAATGGGGAATGGCCCTACGAACCTTGGTGCCAATTTCCCTACAGATCCAAGATGAACTACATTCCTCAACGGTGATACTTTAATAAAGACCATGTCTCCAACACTGAACTCAAGATCGGTCCTTCTCTTATCAGCATATGACTTTTTCCGGTCCTGTGTCGTCTTCATGCGTCTTCGAATCAAGTCTATCTTCTCTAAAGTTTCCCTAATCATCTCGGGCCCAAGCAAAATCTTATCCGTAGATTCCCACCAAAAAGTTGGTGATCGGCAAGGTCGTCCATATAGAGCCTCAAAATGTGTCATGCCAATACTAGTCTGATAGCTGTTGTTGTAAGCGAACTCTACTAATGGAAAGTGTTCCTCCCATGTCCCCCCAATGTCCAAGATGCATAATCTCAAAAGATCTTCTGGAATCTGATTCACTCTTTCTGTTTGCCCGTCCGTATGAGGGTGATGAGCGGTACTCAAACACAATTGCGTTCCTACTGCCTCTTTCAAGCTCTTCCAAAACTCATTGGTGAGAATGGGATCTCGGTCGCTGACGATACTAGAAGGTATGCCGTGTAGACGAATTATCTCTCAGAGATAAACAGATGCTAACTATGTCGTTGTTCTTCTACTCTTAACGGGAATGAAATGGGCGCTCTTGGTAAGTCTATCTACTATTACCCAAATCCCCGTATTACCCTTCCTTGACCTCGGCAATCCGTCAACGAAATCCATGGAAACACTTTCCCACTTCCAATGCGGAACCTCTAAAGGGTGAAGCAAACCACCAGGCTTCTTTTGCTCAGCCTTGACTTGCTGGCACACTAAGCATCTAGAAACGAACTCAGCCACGTCCTTCTTCATTCCGACCCAAAAGAAAACTCGCTTCATGTCCTTATACATCTTGTCTCCACCGGGATGTATGGTCAGCTTAGAACGATGTGCTTCTCCAAGGATTATCTTTCTCGAACTCTCATCTTGAGATACGCAAAGTCTCCCATCCCTACGCAACCAACCTTTGTCATCGATAGTATACCTACTAAGATGGCTCGAAGACTCCCCTCGGATGAGCTGGTCTACTATCTCTATCAATTGTGGGTCTTCTCGCTGTGCTGCACCTATCTGTCCCAAAAGCGTAGGTTGTACCTCTAACGATGCCAACAAACCGGGTACATAATCAGTAGAGGGTCTAAAGTCAAAGGTAGAGATATACTCTAAACTCTGCCACTCGACAAACAAAGGACTCAAATTCAACTTCTTTCTACTCAAGGCGTCAGCTACAACGTTACCTTTGCCAGGGGTATATGCAATCTCAAAATTCGTAGGATGCTAAGAACTCTATCCACCTTTGTTGCCTTAAGTTTAAATCTTTTTGGGAGAACAAATATGTTTATGACTTATGGTTTGTATACAACTCAAACCTCTCACCTAGCAAATAGTGACGCCAAGACTTAAGCGCAAAAACTATGGTAGCTAACTCTAAGTCATGGGTAAGGTAATTCTTCTCATGGACCTTCAACTGCCTTCCACCATAACATATCACCCTTCCCTCTTGCATCAAAACTGCACCAAGCCCTGTCCTGCAAGCATCGGTATACACTGTGAATGGTTTACTCCCATCAGGAAAAACTAAAACTAGAGCCGTCGTCAATGCCCTCTTCAAACGTTGGAAAGCATCATTACAGTCAACATCCCAAGAAAAGGTCAAATTCTTTTTCGTCAACCGTGTAAGTGGGGCTGATATCTTGGCAAAGTCCTTGATGAACTTTCTGTAATAGCCCGCCAAACCAAGAAAACTTCTTACTTCTGTTGCATTCTTAGGAACCTTCCAATCTTGAATTGCCACCACCTTCACGGGATCCACTACTATCTCTTCCTTAGAGACCACGTGTCCTAAGAACCTCACTTCCTTCCTCCAAAAATGAAATTTGGAGAACTTAGCTTTGAGTTGATGTGTTTGAAGGGTCTCTAAGACTTCCCTAAGATGCAGGGCATGTTCTTCCTCGTTTTTAGAGAATATCCAAATGTCATCCACAAAGACCACCACGAACTTGTTTAGAAACTCCCTAAACACCCTACTCATCAAGTCTACGAAATTTGCAAGTGCATTTGTCAAACCAAAAGGCATGACGAGCCATTCGAAGAAACCGTCGGGAGTTCTAAAGGAAGTCTTATCTATACTATCATCGGCTACCCTCAACTGATGAAATCATGTAGCTAAGTCCAACTACGAGAAAACCGAAGCACCAACCAACTGATCAAGCAAATCATCTATCCTCGGCAATGGGTGTCTGTTCTTCTTCGTGAGCTTTATTCAGCTCCCTATAGTCCATGCACAACCTAAGCGAACCATCAGCCTTCGTAGCGAAAACAACAAGAGCACCCTACTCCGAGATACTTCTCCTTATAAATCCTTTCTGAAGCAACTCTTTCACTTTTTTACTAAGCTCCCTCCTTTCTCTAGGAGCCATGTGGCGCACAGGCAATGCAACTGGATTTGCATTGTCCATCAAGTATATATGGAAATCTATCTCGCGTTATGAAGGAAGCCCTTAACCTCCTCAAAGACATCTGCATACTCACGGACTACTCGAACAGATTGAAAATCATCAATATCGAGAGTATTATCCAAACTAGTCAATAGTCAAACTACCCTCTTCTCACAGTCGAGAATGGCACCATATCTGGCTAGCCAATCCATTCCTAGAATCAACCCATAGCCCGTGAAGCCAAGCACATAAGCGTTGCATTCAAACTTAACGCGCAAGATAGACATTCTCAAATCCCTACAAATCAGAGACAAATGAGCCGAACCACTAATAGGATTTGAGACTACAATGGGATCCATAACTAAGCTAGTATTTAGGTGCAGTGTTTCAACTAACGAAGAAGATATAAATGAATGTGAAGCGCCAGAATCAAACAAAGTTCGAACAGGATGATCAAAAAGGAAAATCAAACTTTCAACAAAATTGTGTCTACCTCTCTCCTGTCCTGGTGCCATGAGAGCATGAACCTGCCCTCCAGAAGTAGATCATGTCCTCTGTCATTGCGCTTGCCATTGCCTCCTCGGGCAGTCTTTAATCATGTGTCCTGCTGCATCGCAATGAAAACAACCATGCTTCTTCTTCCTCCTACAGTCCTTAATTACATGACCCATTACACCATAATAAAGACACTTCCTCTTGTCACGGGGTTTATTACTCTTTCCACCCTTCTTAGGTTCTACTTTCTTGTTCTGTGATTCTTCCACTTTCTTTTCACCTTTACCCTCTTCGTGGATTAAAGCCATATCAACAAGTTTCTCATCCTTGGGTTGTGCTCCTTAGCCTAAACTCCCTCATTCTCATTTTTACCATCCTTGTGTAACATGTTAACCAGTCTCTCGAAAGCTGCCTCCATCGCACGGAAAACCCTACGAAGTTTGAAAGAAGATTAGCCGCAGGTGAAACTACTGCGGTTACAGATGGAGGTTAGGCACTACTTCGCCCTCTGACATGTGTCATAGTTTTAACATGCCTACGGAACTATGGCGAAAAGAAAGGAAACAGAGATTCAAGTAAAGAATCGAAAGAAAGATATATGGCTTTTGGGGATTATGTTTTTCATAATAATCCTTTCTCTTGAAAATATCCTCTTTAAAACATGTTTTTGAAAATACTTCTTTCTAAAAATGCTTTTGAAAACGGTTTTCAAAATCTTTTATCTGTTCTGATAACTTTCAGCTCGGATACCACGTGTAACACCCCACATCTATTAATGTCACTCACTAAGGGAATGCATTAACTTTCATGGAGTATTATAAGAGTATAGAACAGAATATCACAAGACAAATATATAAAAGGGTACTAAAGAAAATTCAAAATTTATTCATTGCAGTGGAAATGCAAAACATGTTTGGCTACAACATTAAACCCACATACTAGAGTCAAGTACACAAATATCCATCTTGTACAAAATTATTATCAGAGTACATAAAAGTAAAACCATAATCCCACTACAAATAGCCATAATGAAAAAGAGATAAAGTTGAGCATTACTTTCAACACTTCCAAGCACTTCAAGAAGAAAGGAATCCAAGTCAAGCTTAACTATTCTCACCCTGAGGACCGGGGGGAGGGGGGAGGGAGAAAGAAAAGAGGCGAAACAAAAAGGGGTCAGACATACGTCTGGTGAGTCTAGTGACTTTAACAATATATTCAGTAAAGTAACAGGATAAGAATATAAACTGGATATAAGAGATGACTGTAACATAAGCAGATATGACAAGGCAACAAGATGTTGGCTGCGCTTCTAATCACCATAGGATGCATCGATACTAGTTTCATACTAAAAGATGATCCCTCTTGGCTAAATAGAATGATGATAGTTTCATGTACTTCTAGCTGCCATCATAGGTAACCTTTGTGCACCTATCACCACTAGATATACCCACTATCCTCCTTGTTCGCTTATGTACTCCTAGCTGCTCTCGTAGGTGCCCCACTTGCTCCCACCACCACTAGTTGTACCCTCCCCACTAATAATAATAATAATAATGGTAGTTTCGTGTACTCCTAGCTGTTGTCATAGGTGTCGCCTGCTCCTATCTCCACTAGTTGTACACACAACCTTCCCCATTCGATCGGGTTCCTAACTCGTAGATACCCATGCTGGTCCCACAGTAGGGTGTATCACTCCCTAAAGTGGCAACCCGATGCTACTGAAATGCACGGTTTATACCTACACGATGCAACAGCGTCTTACCAACCAGCCCGGACCAACGCACACACATGACTCTGTTGGACTTGCATTGCCATCGCTAACTCTTTATTGACCTCTTACAATCAAACCCAGTAAGCGTGTCCCGTCCTCGACCTAGTTCGAGCTCACATAGATACTAAATGGGTTACTGGTTGAATAGGGTCCACTCACTTGACACAAGCTTCTTTCCTAAGCTTGGTCCCCACTAGGAATTCCCACTTAACCCCTCTTTATCCCCATGTCTAATCACATGTTTCACCTTGATTAAGTGCTTCTATTTATATTCACATGTCACCCACTTAACCCCCATGTCTTATTACATGCCTTATCTTGGTTGAGTGTTCATTAATTTATTATAACCACAATCTTGCAAGACCTCCCACATTAGATTACTGTTTTGCGGTTGCTGGATTTGCCGGGCGGTTCCAGACAGGCTTATACCGCAATCTGAATCTAACCTCGTGTCTTTGCATTATACGCATTTAATTTCTACCTTTGACCTCTCACATTAGACTATCGTTTGCGGTTTCTGGATATGTCGGGCGGTTCCGGGAAGACTTCTACTGCAAATCAAGTCTAACCTCGTGTCTTAGGCGTTCATTATCACTTCCTTGATTCAAGTCCCAACTTTAAATCTTGGATTAAATTATATCCCAATTACCCATAATTTCCAATCTAAATTATGTTCATAATTTTAATCCAAATTAGGTCTATAATCTTATGTATACATGTTATGCCAATTTACGCCCAAATCAAATTGCGTTCAATGTTATTAACAATTTATGCTAAACTTCATGTATACAAATTATATCCAATTTTGCCCACATCCAACTTATGCCAAATATCATGTATACAAGTTACACATAATTATGCCCCAAATCAACTACGTGATTACAAATCAATTTATGCCCAATTACACATTATTCAATATTTTCCCAAACTTTTTCTCACAACGTTCCCACGTAATTTGTACGTATAATTCAACGTAATATGTTAGGCTCGAAGTTAGACTAATCTCATAAAATAAAAAGGAAGAGAGGTAAGGAAGAGAATCAAAGCATCAAGACTGGCATAAACATAGGCATATGAAATATGAACTGGCATAGAACAATAAAATAGATCCAATTAGGCAAATGATAACAGTACTTTGGGCATGAATCTAAAAGATAAGAATTTACAAACTTGATATGATTCATCTTATAGGTATGTTCATAAAATCCAATTTACAATCCTATCACAATCACTTTTAAATTAATTATATGTGAAAGTAACTTAGACTCATAACGACAAGATTAAGAAGAGAGAGTAGATTTGAATCTGATTTCTGAATTTGATTAGCTAAACCGTTGTTGTAGAATTTGATTTTTATCTTCCAATTTGAATACTCTAATTCTGATTTGCTTTAGAGAAGAGAAGAGAGACTATTTTTAATTTAGATTAGAGCAGCATGGAGGCGCCATGAATTAATGTAATGAAATTAGAGTTAGGTTTACGTGTGTTTTTATAGATGTATTAGGTGAATTAGGGCCTTTAGATTAGATTAGAGATCATCAGAACTACATAGCTCAAAAGACACGTCATCCAGCTAAACCCTGAAGGACACGTCATCAGAGAACTCTCCAGAATTCTGCGCAGGTTTTGCCTCGGCATGGGCGCACTTCCCAAGTGCGCCAGTGCATTTTTGTTCTGGTGCACTTCACAAGTGCACCAGTTATCCCAGCCTGTTTTCTGATTTTTCTGCCCAACTTCTTTAGTCCATAACTTTTTCATACGGTATCCATTTTACATAAACTCGGACTCTATCTCAAGCATAATTCCGAGACGAACGCAATATCATAACCTGTTTCATCTAATTCTTCAATAAAAATTAATTATTCTTTAATTATCTCTTATATCATGTTTTAAAATTACGGGGTGTTACGGTGCTGGTGAACATGAGTGTATATAGGGAAAGTTTATTTAGACATAAAATGGTGACAAAAATTTAGACATAAGCAATCTCAACCACTAGATATACCTCTGAATTCCATCTTCTACGTAGAGACAAACAAATCCTACGTTCCAGAATTTGTGTCTTTAATTCTGTGTTTAATTTTGTATCCCAATAGCCGCACCTATATATATATATATATATATATATATATATATATATATATATATATATATGCCCGACCCATTGGCAAGGCCCACGAGGCCATGGAATTGGGGAACCCTCCCTGGTGGAGGCATTCAAAAGGAAGAAGAATTTTATAACCACTTCAAATAAATTTGTAGAATAAGAAATTACAAGATAGTTGCTTAGCTCGGTGGTTGACTTTTTGAAGAGGGGGAAAATTGTTGCAAGTTCGAACCTTGCTGTAAGCATAATTTTTTGTTCTGGTTGCTGCCCCCTTCACGTTTTCCTTCTTCGACTTTATTTTGCCTTGGGCAACCCAGCCCAATGGGTCGGCTCTGTATATAGATAACTTATTTCTATACATTTAACAGTTTATCAACTATTAGCTAACCATCTTTAGCATTGTAAAACAGATATGAATGTCAGTATATTTTATTTTGTCACAAAATGATGGGTTTGTTTCAAAATTTTATCTTGTCATATTGGTAACTATCTAAACGTTAATGTATTTTCACATGGGGACAAATTAGATGATGACATAGCAAAGAGGAAAGCACCAGTTTGGTAGTCTGGAAATTATGTGAGATTAACCAATCAGGTGCTCGTTGTTACTACATGATAATAACGTGAAACATGATTACAAGACGTATGCGTTACATGACTCGCCACTGATGATCAAAAATGAACATAATTATAATAGTACTTGAAACGAAAATAGTTTGTCAACCTATGAGATCCATTTCAATAAGTTGTTTATTTATACGAGCGTTATGGCGCGAGCTTTGTGCGTGAGTTTTGTTATCAAACCGACAGTTAGCGAGGTTTGCTTATTGTCATTATCTAAAATCAATTTCTACAAAGCCAAAATAATACGCCTCATGTTTCTCATCCATAGGCAATCTCGTCTACTTCTTCCATAAAATTTCGTATTTCTAGTTTACTCCTTCCCCCAATTATATATCTATATTTTCTTTGGTTCATATCTGTACTTTCGTCCCATTTTGTACAAAAGACTAAGCATAGACGTATTTCCATTCCCTCCTAAAAGTAAAACGAAACCAGACACTATTGTCCTGTTATTGATCAATTTTATGCTTTTGCCCATTTTGATTGCCTCGAGGTAATGCATCTTCTTTTTCTTCGTCGACTAAGGGTGCGTTCTTAACGAACGTGAGCGTGGCATTTGAGCGTGGCATTTGAGCGTGCCATTTGAGCGTGGTACAGTAGTGAAGGGGAAATGTGTTTTTAGCTACGAACGGGGTATTTGAGCGTGGTATTTTAATTGTTAATTTGTTTGTTTTGAGTTAATTAAATACTAATTTCGGTTGAACAAAATGACTACATTTCATTACACAAAAGAAAATACAAACATAAATACGACAGAAATACAATAACACGATGACATGAACTTCCTACTTGTTGTTATTTATCAGATAAGTTTGGTATTCTTGGTCGTGGCGTTTGTCTGCAAGCCCTCTAATCAACCAGCTTTTCGCTATCTTATCCGGAAGAGCAGTGAACATATCATTTATTTTGGGGTCCAACACAAATAATAGTGCGTCTGCAACATCAAACTCACCCGTTGCTCCAAGACGTTACATACGAGCTACCATATTTGCATAAGTTGTAGAACTTCCCGTTGATTCCACGCTAGTACCCGTATTAGGACTATCAGAGTGCATCCGAGATTTTTTCATCTGTCTCTCGTGCATTAGGTCAATGAGCATAGCCATCTTATCGTCACTTTCACCACGTTTTCTTCTTGAATTTTGACGTGCAGTTGGTTGAATCGGCGGATTGTGTAAGTGTTTTCCATCCATTCTTCTGCTTGATTGTACGTATAAGACAAACAGATATAATATGCCTTTGTTGGAAATGGTTGGTATGACTTCAACAGGTCGAACATTCAGTATTGCTCATGCATTTCTAGCACATGAGCGCGAGGAAAACTATGAATGGGTTATAGCAAAGTTAAAACATTTTTATTTACCTGAAAAAGAACCGGAGGTAATAGTTACGGATAGAGAATGGGCATTGATAAATGGGAACAAGAAAAATTTTCCATGGGCAAAGTTGTTGATGTGTTTGTGGCACATGGGAAACAATGTTATTACGAATTGCAAACCTGAGTTTAAAACAAATGAGGTTTTCGAAATGTTTTTGGAAAGTTGGAAGAAGGTAATTCATGCACCGACTGAAGATGAATTTTGGATGTATTGCAATGATTTTCAAAAAGATTGGGTAGACTATCCCAAAAGCTTGAAATACATTCAAAATCAATGTTTGGAATACAAAGAGTATTATGCTTTTCCATGGACAAATAAAATTAAGCATCGTGATAACAGAACAACAACGCGAGCTGAGTCTTCCCATGCTCAATTGAAAAAACATCTTGGTTCGTCTAGATCATCATTTGCTGTTGTATGGTCTAAAATGGATAATATGTTGTGCCTCCAACATGCTGAAATTAAAGCAACTTTCGAAAGAAGTTTAGGAGCCGTAAGGACAGCTTATCAAGTTCCACTATTAAGAAAATTACGGGGTAAGACATCTTTTTATGCATTGGACTTAATTGTCAAAGAAATGGGAAAAATTAGTTCTGTTGCTTTGGATCTATCGATTTGTGATCATTTGAATCGACTTGTTTATGGTCTTCCATGTGCACATGAGATATATAAATATCACATCGATGGCATGCCAATCCCACTTGAAATTGTAGATGATCATTGGAGAAAGTTAAATTATATTCCTGAAGTTGTAAAATCATTTGTGTTTGCCCATACAGCCGAGTTTGCGTTAATCAATAAATATTTTGATTCATGCACGATTGAGGAAAGGGAAGCTATGCTATTGAAGCTACGAGAAATTGTATTACCAACCACGACTTCTATCTTGGAACCGAAAGTAGAGAAACACAAAGGACGACCAATGGGTAGTAAGAGCAAGTCGATTAACAAGCAAGTTAAAAGCCAAAAATCAACAAAACGGAATCCCTCTGCTTTTGAACTAGCAAAAACCGCTACTGAAATACCTTCTCAAGCTAGTGTAAACAATAAACTACCTCCGAAACGTAAAAACCCCAATGTGAAGTTTGATGAGTGTGATGTACCTCCAACAAAATCAGATTTTACTTATTTGGCTTACTTGCCGGCGTTTCTACACCAATACATTGAAAACATTGAAGATGTAATAGGAGATGGCAATTGTGGATTTCGTTGTATTGCTGAACAAGTTGACGAACTAAATTCTGATTGGAGAGAAGCAAGGAAGTCTGTATTAGCTGAATTGATGAAAAATTGGTGTAACACCCCACATCCGTTAGTGTCACTCACAAAGGGAATGCACTAAGTTCTGTGGAGCATTATGGGTAAAAGATGCAGATAAATTACAAGACAGACAAACATTAAACAGCGGAAAATAAAACTTTGCTTTATTGACAAAATAATTTGTACAAGGTTCCTTTACAATATCAGAGTATCAACTGTCTTTACAAAATAAAGAAGCATAAAATACATTTATATTCCCCAATGTAACAAAAGCCAGCCATAGCAATCCAAAGCCGATGCATCCAAGATTCTTCAAGCTTGGAAAGAGAAATCATCCCAAAACAAATCTGAGCTATCCTATTTCCTCCTTAACAACCTGGGGGGGGAAACGGAAGAAAAGAAGACGAAAGAAAAACAGAGTCAGACATAAAGCCTGAGTAAGTTCAGTAACTTCTAGCATGTGAACATGGAAAACAAAACGACATGAATTAACTGAATACAAGATTACACCATGACGATAGGGTCAACAAGATGAGACAAGGTAGTCACAAGATATGCTAAGATAAACTGGATACGCTCTAATACTTTCGCTGCTTCGCTATTTACTTGTTATACTGGTTTCTATATCTCTGCACCGCCTAACTAGTGTTTCAACTAGTAACGATAACGTGATCCCAATCCCTGTATTTTCCATCGCCTTCAGGCATCCATTTATTAGTTGTTACCTAGATCTAATCTAGGGTTTTCTATCCACTGCTTTCTAGATTTAACTATAGTTTTACGCTATCTGCTGAACGCTTTTCGAGTTCAGGGTTTATGCCACCTAGTCCAACTAGGGATTACGCTACCTGTCGAACAGTGCCCCCAAGTCTAGGACACACCACCTAGAGTGGTAAATGTTCCTAGGCTTCCCCACGTATGTATCGCGAATCGTTATCGCTTGTCTAGATGCACATGTCCTGTAATGTGCGATCCGAGTCCTGTGACAGGGCAAATCAAGGAATACAGAACTCGGTCGGGAGCTTTCAGATATCTGCCGATGCAGATGCTAAGGTCTGTTTTTATTCCAGTGGCTATGGTCCCACTTGACCCCTCCCTCAACTAATGAAAGGCACCCTTTGTAAAATGAGAACTATACGCCGGCCCCCGGTGCCCCACTATCCTATGGCCATCCTCACCCATAACTAGATAGCAATTATGGTCTTTTGGAGTTCTCCGCCTTTCCGCTTCACGTATCTCGACTGACTCAAGATGGATGGTAGACGACGAGTTGCTATCACAGGGCTACCGTTTTCTCGCCGAATCACGCCGGTCCATCCTAGTCTTTAGGTTGCCATATATATATTGCAACCAAGGCATACCCTCGGTTCTTCTAACGCAGACCTTAACCTCTGTGAGCCCAGGATGATCATCTGCAGCCTCACAGAGGGATACCAAGAGTACCCTCACGTCCCCTCGAAGCCTCGGGCTTCGTAACCCAATTCGTTGGAGCCTTCTTAAAACCAGATGGATGTCTGCTCCTTCGTGTTATACTAAGAATTACTGCTTAGTTCTACTAACTAAGGTTTACCACTTAGTTTCCAAATTCCTTGTTTTCTTAACTAAGTTTTACTACTTAGTCCCTTTTTCAACTGAGGTCTACTACTTAGTTTTCTTTCTCGCCAGGTTGGGTTGGTTAAGTGTATTTAGTCGATTCAAGCTATCTTAACCCTCTTCCCTTATCCTATTACACTGGTTAAGTGTTATCCCTTCATGCTTTTTACTTAACCCTATTCATTTATCATATTCTGATGGTTAAGCGTTCAAGTTTACTTAACCCTATGGTCTAGTCCAGTTAACATATTAATTTGGCTAAGTGTATTACTTAACCCCAACCTCTAGTCTAATTAACAGGTTAAATTGGCTAAGTGTTCCCATGGGCTCAACCCTCCCATTCTAACTTTAACTGTGCTAAGTTGGCTAAGTGTTCCTTAACCTTCCCATTCTAGCTTAACCGTGTTAGGTTGGTTAAGTGTTCCTATGGACTTAACTCTCCCATTCTTGTTCTAGCTTTAATTAATAAATTAAAGCTGCAACCTCTCACATTAGACAGATATTGCTGCGGTTACTGGATGTGCCGGTCGGTTCCGGGCAGGTTTACACCACAACTCAGTCTAACCTCGGGTTAGGCATATTCATGTTTTCTAAGTTCAAAGGGTTTTTGATTAATTTCCAAATCTGGTTTTGAAAACAACCATCCCGTCCTTCGGATCAGTTAGGGATAGCCAGGGAGGGCAGGAAACTTGTATTTTCCAAACCCAAGCCTAGACACTATCCTCTCTGTCACCCTAGAACCTTTTGGTCTATGTGTTATAAAAAGGGATGTTATCAAAATACTTTTCTTTTGTTTATAAATTGTTAACAATTTATTTCAAAAGCCCATTTCCCCTTTTTAGACAAATTTGGCCTATATTTATTTGTCAAGCCTACTAGTATACTTATATTCTAGGCCCAAGTCCTAACCCAACATGCAGTTTAGGCCATTTCCTATTTCATTGCCGAAACTAGATTAAATATCCTAGTTTATAATTAATGGCCAAAACTTCACCAAGTTACATATTTTGTGGTAAATGAACAATTTAACATTTATGACGAATTCTATAAGTAAATTACTCCTAATTTACTTATTTCATTACTACTCTTTTAATGTACATTGTCACATTTATTATTATGGCCCATTCTCTCTTATTTATCATATTTATACTTTTTGGTATGTAAATTATACCAAATTTAGTGTCGCTAACCATAATTTATTCTAAACATGACAATTGCTCACAATTATGAATAAATTCAAAATTGTGCTAATATACTTATTCCAAATCAACCTTAATTAACCCAATCTTGGTTTAACATCCTAATTCACAATTTATGGCAAAACTAGAATTATTTTTCTAGTTTACATTTTATGCCTAAAATTTAGCTTACTTACTAACGCTAAATTTAATAT
Organism: Allium sativum; assembly: GCA_030737875.1. Lineage (NCBI taxonomy): Eukaryota > Viridiplantae > Streptophyta > Magnoliopsida > Asparagales > Amaryllidaceae > Allium > Allium sativum. The sequence continues at coordinate 130,665,735 of CM060919.1, read as the reverse complement.
GTCAAAATCACATATTCCCTAATCCATGTCAAATTTCCCCGTTTTCATTTTAATATGCATGTCATAATACATATTCCAAATTATGCCAATTTCCCAGTTTACAATTACGTTCATATTCATTTCCATGTTTTTCCCCAAATCGCATTCCCACCGTTCGAATAATCGTGATTCAACCTAGATTATAAATAAATCTAGATTCGTAGATAAAAAGGGAATGAATCAAAATGACAAGAAGGGATAATTGGCATAAAAAGGTTTGGATAACAATGTAGGTTCAAGAATATGGGTAGACCTAACTAAATAGGTAAATTCCCACTGTCTTAAAACCAAAGAATGGGCAAAATAGGTTCAAGAACGTGGGTAGACCTAACTTAATAGGTAAATTCCCACTGTCTTAAAACCAAAGAAAAAACCAAGGAACAGGTAGAATAAATAATTGGGTTTAGACCCAATTTCACAATCACCAAACTAAAGCAATATTTTCCTAATCATGAATCATGGGTGTCAAAATCACAATTGTCCTCATTATGTCATAAGCAATAGTTTATGTCCAATTCAAAGGCTTATGTTCTTAGTCCAAAGGCATATGCTTTCAAAGGCCACAGTTCTATAGTCATAGTCACGGTTACAGTCTTATTTGTCCTCGAATCATAACAGTTCTTAATTCAGTCCAAGAGTATAAACACAAATTCGAAGAGAGAGAGAGAGAGAGAGAGAGATTTGGCATATTCCTTTATTCCTTTAATTTCATGTCACAAATAAAACAAAATATTCAGATCTAGAAATAACCAACTTACAGAAAATAGATCTAGAAAAGAAGGAAAGCGTGGCTATGATTCGTGCGTCGTTGCTTGAAACTTGTTTGAGCTAGCCTTTGAATTCTTCACTTGAAACTTTGATTTGAATCCCTCCTTAAAAGTCTTTTAGCAGCATCTCCTCGTCTTGAATCATATTTTATTTTATTTAAGAAAATTTAGAGGAGGGGAAGAAGCCATGAATCTTAGCAGCATAAGGATAGAAGAGAATTGGTGCAAAGAGAATGAAGACTAGGGCTGTTTATATAGCTGCTCAAGACCTTATCATACACGCAACGCTGAGTCAGCATTGAACCTAGTTAAGAAAATAGTCCAGGTACGTAGATGAATCTAGCCAAACCTTATCATACACGCAGTGCTGAGTCAGCATTGGGTCCCACAAGCTATTTTGGCGTAAAAGTTTGATTTTCAAACTTTTGAATTTCTGGAATTTATTTAACTGTTTTATTCACATGAAATATTCTTATATGTATACAATTCCTCTAACGACCATTTTACGCGTATATATATATACGCACAACTTTCATTTTATTTTCAAAATTCAAATGATGTTGCCATATTTCATTGACTGTAGCCTTATCTTGAATTTTATCTTTCGTATACATATATTTTTGCATATATATATATATTTATGTTCTCATATGTATATATATTTTTTCTTTATTTCCTTATATGTACGTTCTTATCCTTTCAAATTTTTAAATTTGTATACGCACATATATTTGCATGTTTAGTTGGCCCTCTCTAAAACAATGATAAAAAATTATGCCGCCGCCGGGGTTCGAACCCCCGACCTCCATGCTACCAATCCAATGCCTTAACCAACTGAGCTACAGAGACTTTTGTTAATAAGTCTTAGAACAATAATAATTATTGTTCTCTCCTTACTTCTCTTTTTCATGTTAGTTACAATACTTAAATTAAACAACTGCATGGATCTTTTTTCTTTTAATTTTTCTTTTAAAAATTAATTATACTTTAATTTGAGAATCTTAATGTCGCAGAATTACGGGGTGTTACATTCTCCCCCACTTAAAAGGATTTCGTCCCCGAAATCTTCAAGTTAGGAAGAATGTGTCCTACCATCCAATCACCCATCTACTCAACCATTCAATCACAGGCATTCATTGTCCTTAAAAGATTTCTAATGCTTTCATGTTCATATGCATAGTGTGTGTATATGTCTCTATCTAATGCAAAATCAGGCGGTCTACTGATTCAGTTGACCTCCTTAATGCAAATCATGTTAGTGCCATGCGTCCAATCATGCATGCAAACATCCCTAGTCATGTAAATACTACATGCGTGCACAGCCATTCATCCATATGCAACGTCCATATGATATCATATCAAGTTCAACTTATAAACAAATGCATATATGTAAATGCAATATGAGAGCGTCCGAACTTAATCTAGTGCCTAATACGTATGCATATGCATCCGCGAGCAACCATTTGCAACCACTTGCAACCATTTGCAACCACTTGCAACCATTCAACCATAACATGTTTCAAATACATGTTTACATCCATTGGCTTCTACCTAAGGATCGCAGATACGACCTAGAGGATATACTTTGGAAAGAGAGAAACAACTACCGTAAAGCTCCTAAACAGAGAAATCAAGGATGCACCCTTAAGGAAAAAGGGCATGTTGCTAGTATCTAGCCTTCTTGAGCTTTACTCCACTGTATCTTAACCAATTTATCTTCACGATTGTGAAGTTCCTAATCTCCATTTCCAAAATAAACAGATGTCAATCACGGCGCCAAGTATATGTACTAAGATGATTAGAGGCCTCCCTCTTGGCTTATCCATCACGCCATAACTATGAGAGTCAAAAGATCACTCCGTACTTTTTAGAGTACCTACCACAACTATTCATCTTTCACGCAAACCATCCAAACCGAACTCGACATTCCTCAAGTACAAGCCCCAAAGGCCTAAACCAATATCAGACAAGCATCCAAGGAATATCTTCTCCGAATTTAGACGATCTACGTGAGATGATATAAGCAAACTCGATAGCTATCCTCAAATCCCTACTAACCAAAAACTGGTCGGACCACCAATTGGATTTGAGACTCTAGTGGGATCTTTCTACTATACACGTACTATGGTGCAGAGACTCAACTATGGAAGTGGGTATGAACAATTAAGAAGCGCTGGAACCTAAGGATATAGTACGAACAGAAAACTAGACTCTTCCAACCGGACCACCTTTCTCCTAGGTGCGCTTGGTGGCGAAAGCATGTACTTGTCCTTCTGAAAATCTCGTCCTCGTTCTTGCCCTTGTCCTTAAGTATATGTCCTATCATACCATAGTAAAGATACTTGCTCTTGTCTTAGGTTTTATAATCCCTTCCTCCTTCGTGAGCCAAATCTACATCCATAATTTCCTCATCCTTGGGTCGTGCTCCTTTGCCAAACTTCCGCGTGTAACCATGTTGGCAAATCTCTCGAAAGTTGCCTCTATCGCACGGAAAAACCCTATAAACTTGAAAGAAGACTGGCCGTAAGTGAAACAACTACGGCTATAGATGGAAGTCGGGCACTACTTTGCCCTTCGATGAGGTTACCTCCCAGAAAGCCAGGAGCCCCAGAGACTCAAGAAAGAAGGAGACAAGAATTCAAACAGTGGAAGAGGAGACAATGCGTATGGCTTTGGGGAATATGCCTTTAAAACAAATCCTTTCTTTTAAAAATGCTTCTTTAAAAACCTTTTGAAAATAATTTTTCAAATCTTTTATCTGATCCGGTAACCTTCAGCTCTGATACCACGTGTAACACCCCACATCCGTTAGTGTCACTCACAAAGGGAATGCACTAAGTTCTGTGGAGCATTATGGGTAAAAGATGCAGATAAATTACAAGACAGACAAACATTAAACAGCGGAAAATAAAACTTTGCTTTATTGACAAAATAATTTGTACAAGGTTCCTTTACAATATCAGAGTATCAACTGTCTTTACAAAATAAAGAAGCATAAAATACATTTATATTCCCCAATGTAACAAAAGCCAGCCATAGCAATCCAAAGCCGATGCATCCAAGATTCTTCAAGCTTGGAAAGAGAAATCATCCCAAAACAAATCTGAGCTATCCTATTTCCTCCTTAACAACCTGGGGGGGGAAACGGAAGAAAAGAAGACGAAAGAAAAACAGAGTCAGACATAAAGCCTGAGTAAGTTCAGTAACTTCTAGCATGTGAACATGGAAAACAAAACGACATGAATTAACTGAATACAAGATTACACCATGACGATAGGGTCAACAAGATGAGACAAGGTAGTCACAAGATATGCTAAGATAAACTGGATACGCTCTAATACTTTCGCTGCTTCGCTATTTACTTGTTATACTGGTTTCTATATCTCTGCACCGCCTAACTAGTGTTTCAACTAGTAACGATAACGTGATCCCAATCCCTGTATTTTCCATCGCCTTCAGGCATCCATTTATTAGTTGTTACCTAGATCTAATCTAGGGTTTTCTATCCACTGCTTTCTAGATTTAACTATAGTTTTACGCTATCTGCTGAACGCTTTTCGAGTTCAGGGTTTATGCCACCTAGTCCAACTAGGGATTACGCTACCTGTCGAACAGTGCCCCCAAGTCTAGGACACACCACCTAGAGTGGTAAATGTTCCTAGGCTTCCCCACGTATGTATCGCGAATCGTTATCGCTTGTCTAGATGCACATGTCCTGTAATGTGCGATCCGAGTCCTGTGACAGGGCAAATCAAGGAATACAGAACTCGGTCGGGAGCTTTCAGATATCTGCCGATGCAGATGCTAAGGTCTGTTTTTATTCCAGTGGCTATGGTCCCACTTGACCCCTCCCTCAACTAATGAAAGGCACCCTTTGTAAAATGAGAACTATACGCCGGCCCCCGGTGCCCCACTATCCTATGGCCATCCTCACCCATAACTAGATAGCAATTATGGTCTTTTGGAGTTCTCCGCCTTTCCGCTTCACGTATCTCGACTGACTCAAGATGGATGGTAGACGACGAGTTGCTATCACAGGGCTACCGTTTTCTCGCCGAATCACGCCGGTCCATCCTAGTCTTTAGGTTGCCATATATATATTGCAACCAAGGCATACCCTCGGTTCTTCTAACGCAGACCTTAACCTCTGTGAGCCCAGGATGATCATCTGCAGCCTCACAGAGGGATACCAAGAGTACCCTCACGTCCCCTCGAAGCCTCGGGCTTCGTAACCCAATTCGTTGGAGCCTTCTTAAAACCAGATGGATGTCTGCTCCTTCGTGTTATACTAAGAATTACTGCTTAGTTCTACTAACTAAGGTTTACCACTTAGTTTCCAAATTCCTTGTTTTCTTAACTAAGTTTTACTACTTAGTCCCTTTTTCAACTGAGGTCTACTACTTAGTTTTCTTTCTCGCCAGGTTGGGTTGGTTAAGTGTATTTAGTCGATTCAAGCTATCTTAACCCTCTTCCCTTATCCTATTACACTGGTTACGTGTTATCCCTTCATGCTTTTTACTTAACCCTATTCATTTATCATATTCTGATGGTTAAGCGTTCAAGTTTACTTAACCCTATGGTCTAGTCCAGTTAACATATTAATTTGGCTAAGTGTATTACTTAACCCCAACCTCTAGTCTAATTAACAGGTTAAATTGGCTAAGTGTTCCCATGGGCTCAACCCTCCCATTCTAACTTTAACTGTGCTAAGTTGGCTAAGTGTTCCTTAACCTTCCCATTCTAGCTTAACCGTGTTAGGTTGGTTAAGTGTTCCTATGGACTTAACTCTCCCATTCTTGTTCTAGCTTTAATTAATAAATTAAAGCTGCAACCTCTCACATTAGACAGATATTGCTGCGGTTACTGGATGTGCCGGTCGGTTCCGGGCAGGTTTACACCACAACTCAGTCTAACCTCGGGTTAGGCATATTCATGTTTTCTAAGTTCAAAGGGTTTTTGATTAATTTCCAAATCTGGTTTTGAAAACAACCATCCCGTCCTTCGGATCAGTTAGGGATAGCCAGGGAGGGCAGGAAACTTGTATTTTCCAAACCCAAGCCTAGACACTATCCTCTCTGTCACCCTAGAACCTTTTGGTCTATGTGTTATAAAAAGGGATGTTATCAAAATACTTTTCTTTTGTTTATAAATTGTTAACAATTTATTTCAAAAGCTCATTTCCCCTTTTTAGACAAATTTGGCCTATATTTATTTGTCAAGCCTACTAGTATACTTATATTCTAGGCCCAAGTCCTAACCCAACATGCAGTTTAGGCCATTTCCTATTTCATTGCCGAAACTAGATTAAATATCCTAGTTTATAATTTATGGCCAAAACTTCACCAAGTTACATATTTTGTGGTAAATGAACAATTTAACATTTATGACGAATTCTATAAGTAAATTACTCCTAATTTACTTATTTCATTACTACTCTTTTAATGTACATTGTCACATTTATTATTATGGCCCATTCTCTCTTATTTATCATATTTATACTTTTTGGTATGTAAATTATACCAAATTTAGTGTCGCTAACCATAATTTATTCTAAACATGACAATTGCTCACAATTATGAATAAATTCAAAATTGTGCTAATATACTTATTCCAAATCAACCTTAATTAACCCAATCTTGGTTTAACATCCTAATTCACAATTTATGGCAAAACTAGAATTATTTTTCTAGTTTACATTTTATGCCTAAAATTTAGCTTACTTACTAACGCTAAATTTAATATGTCAAAATCACATATTCCCTAATCCATGTCAAATTTCCCCGTTTTCATTTTAATATGCATGTCATAATACATATTCCAAATTATGCCAATTTCCCAGTTTACAATTACGTTCATATTCATTTCCATGTTTTTCCCCAAATCGCATTCCCACCGTTCGAATAATCGTGATTCAACCTAGATTATAAATAAATCTAGATTCGTAGATAAAAAGGGAATGAATCAAAATGACAAGAAGGGATAATTGGCATAAAAAGGTTTGGATAACAATGTAGGTTCAAGAATATGGGTAGACCTAACTAAATAGGTAAATTCCCACTGTCTTAAAACCAAAGAATGGGCAAAATAGGTTCAAGAACGTGGGTAGACCTAACTTAATAGGTAAATTCCCACTGTCTTAAAACCAAAGAAAAAACCAAGGAACAGGTAGAATAAATAATTGGGTTTAGACCCAATTTCACAATCACCAAACTAAAGCAATATTTTCCTAATCATGAATCATGGGTGTCAAAATCACAATTGTCCTCATTATGTCATAAGCAATAGTTTATGTCCAATTCAAAGGCTTATGTTCTTAGTCCAAAGGCATATGCTTTCAAAGGCCACAGTTCTATAGTCATAGTCACGGTTACAGTCTTATTTGTCCTCGAATCATAACAGTTCTTAATTCAGTCCAAGAGTATAAACACAAATTCGAAGAGAGAGAGAGAGAGAGAGAGAGAGATTTGGCATATTCCTTTATTCCTTTAATTTCATGTCACAAATAAAACAAAATATTCAGATCTAGAAATAACCAACTTACAGAAAATAGATCTAGAAAAGAAGGAAAGCGTGGCTATGATTCGTGCGTCGTTGCTTGAAACTTGTTTGAGCTAGCCTTTGAATTCTTCACTTGAAACTTTGATTTGAATCCCTCCTTAAAAGTCTTTTAGCAGCATCTCCTCGTCTTGAATCATATTTTATTTTATTTAAGAAAATTTAGAGGAGGGGAAGAAGCCATGAATCTTAGCAGCATAAGGATAGAAGAGAATTGGTGCAAAGAGAATGAAGACTAGGGCTGTTTATATAGCTGCTCAAGACCTTATCATACACGCAACGCTGAGTCAGCATTGAACCTAGTTAAGAAAATAGTCCAGGTACGTAGATGAATCTAGCCAAACCTTATCATACACGCAGTGCTGAGTCAGCATTGGGTCCCACAAGCTATTTTGGCGTAAAAGTTTGATTTTCAAACTTTTGAATTTCTGGAATTTATTTAACTGTTTTATTCACATGAAATATTCTTATATGTATACAATTCCTCTAACGACCATTTTACGCGTATATATATATACGCACAACTTTCATTTTATTTTCAAAATTCAAATGATGTTGCCATATTTCATTGACTGTAGCCTTATCTTGAATTTTATCTTTCGTATACATATATTTTTGCATATATATATATATTTATGTTCTCATATGTATATATATTTTTTCTTTATTTCCTTATATGTACGTTCTTATCCTTTCAAATTTTTAAATTTGTATACGCACATATATTTGCATGTTTAGTTGGCCCTCTCTAAAACAATGATAAAAAATTATGCCGCCGCCGGGGTTCGAACCCCCGACCTCCATGCTACCAATCCAATGCCTTAACCAACTGAGCTACAGAGACTTTTGTTAATAAGTCTTAGAACAATAATAATTATTGTTCTCTCCTTACTTCTCTTTTTCATGTTAGTTACAATACTTAAATTAAACAACTGCATGGATCTTTTTCTTTTAATTTTTCTTTTAAAAATTAATTATACTTTAATTTGAGAATCTTAATGTCGCAGAATTACGGGGTGTTACAATTGGGAATTGTATGTCAGACATTTTGACATATCAAATTGCGAAGAATTAAAAACAGCTACCGATTGCGATCTTAGTCCTTGTTTTAAAGATAATTGGATGATAATGCCTGAAACTGGATACTTAGTTGCAAATGCTTTTAATAGAGTTGTGGTTTACATATCCAATCGTCAAAGTTTGACCTTTTTCCCACATGAAAGAGGGCCCGGATTTGCATCCGACCATCGGTTTATTGTTTTCGCAAATATCACGGACTCTCATTTTATAAAGTTAACACTTCGGGAAAACGCACCCATTCCACCGGTCGCTAGCTTTTGGAATAGATTGGCTACTAAGGAAGCAAAAGAATGGAGCGAACTATATGTTGATTGACAAATACAGTTCGTTCAACTGTGTCCACCTTATATGGCCACAAAGGATAATCACTAATGTATTGAAATGTAAACTTGAAAATTTTGTCACACGATTCAAGTTGAATGGTAGTTATTTTTGTAAATAATCATGACTTATATGCATTGATGGATATGGCTTATATGCATGTATTTCCATGTTTTAATTGAATACTATGTTATGTGGCTTAACTTGTGTTTTTAAATTTATGTGTTTATACTGGCTGCTTTGATAGGTAGAGTTCCTTCAAGCTCACTTTCACATATAGCATGAATTTGATGGTTATTATCTTTAAGTGCTTGATTTCAATGATTTTTGTGTCATCATGTTCTCCTGTCAATCAACCACTCAAATTGGCTTGGGTAATATGATATCCACCCAATTTTATGTATTGGAATAAATGACTGAAGATAGATTGATCAAATTAGCTTGGATATAAATGACTGAAGAAAGAAAGATTGATTAAATTGTCAATTAACCACTCAAATTGTGTTCATTTAAATATTTATACAACATACGGTCTTTTAAATAGTATCATTAATTTAGTTTCGGCTGTTTACAACCGTTCAAAACCAAGTTTAAAAATTCATCCTACATCACAGACCATTCGGCCATGACAAACCGAGATTTTGCATTTATTTCGGTTATATCAAGCCGAACAGTGGAAAAAATATTTAACTTAAGTTACCACGGTGGTTACTCACCGAAAAATGTGTCAGTCTACGGTGGAACACCACCGTCGCATTTAAGAACGTGTTAAGTTTTATTTTGTCAGCTGGTCAGTTTTAAACCACCGTAATAAGTTAGTAATCTCGGTTATATACAACCGACCAGTGAAAACAGCAGACACTCATCAGGTTCTTCGGTTACCAATAACCGAACATTAACAAACATCTTCGGTTTGTTCCAACCGATCAGACAGATGAAGAAATTAATTTTATTTTCTTCATTGCCACGATCATTTACAGCCGATATTGGTGGATAATCTCGGTTGTTTGTAACCGAATAGTGAAAACATTGTATACCTTTACACTATGACTGTCAGTTATGTATAACTGAAGCACAACACAAACGTTCGGCCTATCAGAACCGAACGGACTGTTAGAGGACAACACATATGTCATACACAGGCACGGTTAATTATAACCGAGATTTAAAGCCATCCTCGATTGTTTATAACCAAACCGTGAAAACATGGTAAAATAACAAGGTGATGGTCGGTTATAAAAGACCGAAGCTTCCTCAACACATTCGGCTAATACCCACTGTGCAGAAATATGAACAAAAAAGCATACTACATGTACTTGTACTGGATTAGCACTTTGTCTTCTTTTAAACAGTATTCAAACAGAATCTTTTAAACAGTATTCAAAAAGTAATCAAACAAATCACCATTAGAACTTCCTCAAACAAATCACCATTAGAACAATATTCAAACAGTATTCAAACAAATCACCATTAGGTTCATGTAGGCCGCAGTTTGTCTTCTTTTAAGTTGAATACTAATGAAAGCAAATCACCATTAGAACTTCACATGTAAATGAAAATGAGACACATGTACATGAAAATGAAAGCAAAGCATATCATTAGAAATTTTTAAACCAAAATGAATGATCATTACATAATCACCAGTACATAATCCCCATTACATAAGCACAGCATATCAATATCAAAATGAAACACCATTACATAAACACAGCATCATTTAGAATTGTTTATACCAAAATAAAACACAGCATATCATTAGACTACACCATCACACCACCATTACATGATCACCTAACAGTCAACAACACATCAAGCTTCTTCCAGCAATTCATATCATGGTCTTCTATCATGCTTTCTTTTTGCTCGTTTTTCTCTTTTATCCGGTTCATTTAAGGCTTCCTCCAGCAAGTCAACTACTGCACGTTCAGCAATAAGGCATTGATCTAAGGTTTTATCCTGAGCACTAAGATTTTCTTTCAGCTTATCTATGGCTTTTCCAGCAGCCATTCTCTACAAATATAACAAATGAGTGTAAATTTTCATATCCATTCATCAGTTAATTATGAATCACAAAAACATTATTCATACCAACTTCTCGTTGTTATCCAGTTTTCTTGACGTAGTTTTCCGCACATCCGGGGGTTGAATGATAGGATGAGAAATACCCAAATACCAAGACATATACTTAGCAGTACAATCCCATGGATCAATCACACGAGTGGAACGTGACGACATAGATAAGAGATGATGTTGCCAATTTTCGGCATACCAATAACTATTGTCGTACTCAATTTTGTATTGGTTAGCATTTTTACCTCTACGACATTTAGGCGGCGCCATCGGATTTGTTGGAATTCGTTGAGCGATTCCGAATTGGCGAAGCACTCGGTTAGGATAGTACGGTTCGGCGATATCAAAACATAGAATGACACCGTTGTAGAAAGCAACATCAGGCAAAGGGTACTTCGTTCTTAAGTTTTGATATGGATCCCAACACACCTAGTAATCCGTTGAATTTAAAATTTATCATGCTAATAACGAACTTGATAAGTTGGTTAAAGTAAAAAATTAACAAACTTACATCTTGTGCAGTTAAGTCGTCTAACTGCTCTCGTAGTCGTATTATAGCCGAAGTTGTATCACCGGATTGTTTCATAGGTTGCCATCTGCACATCCTAGGCATCGTGTCATTATATTCTTTACTGGGGATGGCGTTAGGAAGCATAGGAAAGTGATCATAAATCCAAGCCTGTAAAAAAAAAAATTTACTACACTGTAATGATTTATAGTATTTCATAACATTAGAAATACTTACAGTCAACAGTGTCACGTAACCAGTTATTTGTCTAACATCTCGTCTAGAAGCCAGACCTAACTGTCTATATAAAAATGCTAATGCGCCCATCCCCCAAGCTTGTTGATTCACTTGATCGATGTTCTCCAAGCATTGCAAGTAGTTAGTTGAAACTTTGGTGCCCGACTTGTCGCAAAATAAAGTACACCCTAGTAGGTAAAGAAGGTAGGCATGCATAACAGCATCATAATCATCTTCAGTTGCATTGTCTTTATTTGCTTTCTCTTTACATTTGTTCAATAAGAAGTTCAGCCTTATCGAATTTGAGAAATTTAATTCATCTTTAGCTTCATCTCTTTCAACGCCAAGATAATCAACTAAAAGATCGACCGCCGAATGATCATTCGCTTCCTTGTAAATACAAGTGCCGACAATAGGGATTTTCAAAATCTGTGCGACGTCGTCTAATGTAATTGTCATCTCTCCAAATGGCATGTGAAAAGAATTAGTTTCCGGATGCCATCTCTCCACGAAAGCTGAGATAGTTACATAGTCCACATGCTTGTATGAGTACTGTGCCAAATAATACAAACCAGAATTTTTAATCCTTTCTGCAACTTGACTTGGCATGTCCTCGATACTCCATTCCTTCAGCTTCGTGGTATGTGAAAGGCACTTGAGCGGGCCTCTCTCCTGAAATAAAACATATAACAAATGTTAACATATTTGTAAAAATAAATGCTTAGATGGTGGCAAAATTCAAACTAACCTATGCCTTATTCCAAATAGAAAATGCAATATGTGTTCCAAAGCTTTTTAATACAGACGTGTTCACCGGTATATGAGCAGTAGATTTGCTAGAAGAGGGACCGGTTGTAGGTGGTAAATTTGTTCCCACTTCCGTCTGTTCACTGTCGGTGCCATCTTTCTCTGCTCCATCTCCAGAATCATGAGAACCAGAATCATTTCCCGTATCTTCTTCGGTGGACCCCTTTGTCGATTGGTCGACATCCCTATTTTCATCTTCTACGTGTTCAGTTTGTACTGCAAGCTTCTTTTTTTGTTTTTCGATCTCCGCCGCACGCTTACATCTAACAGAAGCTGTCATGGGTTGCTTCTTCTTCTCTACAAATAACATGACAACATTCAAGGTTATTACAATGCATGATTGCTATATTTGTTTATCCAAACCGACATGATTGTTATACTATAGTAATTCCAAACCGACAAAAGTATTTGTTATACCAACATTAACATATTTTTTATATAAATTTTCACACTTTACATTCTTAATTCTCTCATGTTTACAATACTCAAGCTCGGATAGTCATTGCCATTCAAGGCCACTTACATGAAAGAGAAAAAATGTTTAATAACTATCCAACTCTCATTCAAGTATATGATGAAGAAAAAAAAATTATGATCATCCGACGATGATAAACAACCATAAAAAAAATGATCATCCTTGCTGAAGTTAAACAATCATTAATGCAGCGGAATAACTTAAAACATTAACTGAAAAATAATAGCCAAACCTTGAATGAAAATACATGTAACATATATATGGCATCCAGTATGAACAACCGCAAAAATACCATAGTCTGTTCATATATATGTTGTTTGACATTATATATGGCATCTAGTATGCAAAAGCAACCGCAAAAATACCCTTAGTATGAACAACTGCACATATTTAAACTTTTTGAAACAACAAATATATCAAATAATGCTATCTAGTTTGCCTGGTCGGTCCTTAACCACCGCCAAAATACCATAATCTCGGTGATACACAACCACCATCAAATTAAATATATTTACTTTCCAAAATTTGTTGTTTCATATATATGTTGTTTGACAATATATATATGCCATCAAATCAAAACAAATATATGCAATTAATGTTCATATATATGTTGTTTGACAATATATAAGGCATCTAGTATGCAAAAACAACCGCAAAAATGCCATTAGTATGAACAACTGCACATATTTAAACTTTTTGAAACAACAAATATATGCAATTAATGCTATCTAGTTTGCCTGGTCAGTCCTTAACCACCGCCAAAACACCATAATCTCGGTGATACACAACCGCCATCAAATTAAATATATTTACTTTCCAAAATTTGTTTCAAAACTGAGAAATTGATGGCTTCAAACCCAAATTGCCATCGGCCTTGAACAACCGCAAACATGAATTTGCCATCGGCCTTGAACAACCCAAAATTTGTTTCAAAATATACAGAAAATTTTAACCTAAATATGAAATTAGGGTTTTAAGCTTACTTGAATTCGATCCCTTAGAACCGCCAGCGCTGGAGCCGACGTCGACGATCTTTTTGGACCCGCGAGTTGACTGACTGGACATCGTCTTCTTCATTGTAGGCACGGGAGTAAGTGACGGAGGAAGCTTTCTTCTGTCTGAAGGTGGCCTCATCGTGTATGTAATTATTTTAGATGGTGGCCAAAAGGGGAAAATATAAAATTGAGGGGTGCTTTAAGTGTAGGTGGCCAGCAGTCTAAACGGGGGTGTCAATAGCAGCACACTAAATTTATTCTTTATCATAATTTGTATGACTCATATTTGTTCACTTTCCCCAATCTATGAACGTGTTTTGTTAATTGTTACATATGCTCGCAAATGTGAATAACCCGCTTGAATTATAGATAGCTATTTGATAATAGCATATTTGCATCCCCATCAAGACGAAGTTTAAATTGGCTTATTAATGTGTATGGTGATAATTTGGGTGTTGCTGTTGGTGGCGAAGAAAATGAGCCTGTTAATTTCACTGAACCAGGTGCAGAGCTTGTTAATTCTTCCATAAAAGTTGGTGTTCTGTGATTTTTACAAATTGGTAATGGTTTATTTGCAAAATATACAAAAAACAGGTATTACTGAGTCTGCATCACAATAGGTTGAAACCAACAAGTATGCGAGAAAGGGGGTCGTCTTATGATACCAGTAGTTATCAGGATAGCATTAAACTATATGAAACCAATACAATTACCTGTAGCAAACTATTAATATATCAATCTGAATTGCGAACAATTAGCTGCTACTTAACATTGTTGAATGTCTAATTCCATTCAGGAAATGATCGAATGGTTTTGGCTTTGCAAATAAATTTTAAAAGTCAGTATCCTGAGATAGGTGTTAAGTAGACATGCAACAGTCATTCCAAGCGCTTGTCTAATAGTATAGATATCTGAAGTATGCCTATATAGAACAACTTCGGGATCCACTACAGAATCAACCCAAACTTTCCAGACATCTGCTCCTAATGGTATATGGTGCACTAAAACAGTAGAATCGGTAGATGCAATTGTTGCTTCTACGACAACGTTCGTTTGCCAACCACCCAACAATTTGCAATTTCTAGTCTAATTCTCGACTTGTGTAGTACGACCATTTGTTGCTGCTACTCCGATGCGACTGAAAAAAAAGAACCACAAGCAATTAACCACAGTTAGCAATCACATTTGTGCATATGCATATGAGCAGACGTTACATTTGTATATGTGCAGAACAAGCGGGCTACTGCTTTTGCAAGTTCTGCTAAACTTGCTACAAATTGTGACTCTATTATTGAAGTAATAATGTATACAACTAACCAGAAATATTAAAGTCACAGCCTGTTCAGTCCCCTTTATATGAAGGTAGGGAACCAATGCAGTTTTTTGCAATATTTCAGAACTAACCAGAAAAATGTGGTGTATCATTTAATTCCGTAATAATAGCTAATGTATAAAGGGGACAATACAGCCGTAAGCAGCACTAAAATAAAAAAAATAAAAAAAAAAGATGAATCAGATGATTTGTTACATAAAAAAAACAAAATAAAATATGCATCCTAGCGTAGAGATAAATGAAAATTTGGAGGATGGAGAATTTACAATGGGCAATGTTAAAGAGAAGACACAGGAGCCATTGTGTGAAGTTCAAATTCTTAAGGAACTGGACAGTAGTGTTACAGGAAAGGCAAAAAGCATTTATAAACAGTTACAGTGCAATGTGCATGAAAAAATAACTATCATTTAGAGATGGATAATGCGGTATCTTTTGGTGGTGACATGGAAAATGGGTAATTTGTGAATATATCTTGGCTAAAGGCTATAAAGGTATGCAGGAAGGAAATATAATTAGTACTTGCAACAAGTTTGATACTCTTCAAAATATTGACCAGATGGAAGAAGTGAGTGTACACTAAATGTGTGGCTGATGGATCAAGTAATAAGGAAGTGAATGTAATAGAAGAGAGTGCTGAAGCGGTTGCTTTTGTTAATGAAGATAGAAAACTGGTTGACTTTGAAGTTCATGATCTGACTGAAGTGCAATCATAAGAAAACCAAGTAATGTGCAAAATACAATCATAAATCAAAATGGTAAGCATCAAACAATTTGCTTCCTCAACAAACTACTACCCCTCTCAATCCTGTGCACGTGCACAGATTCAATCCCATCTCCAAATCATCTGCCTTCACTGAACCCTCTACCTTCACTGAACAATCCCCTAACTTTTAATATTTGCAATGATACCAACTTAATTCATGACAGTATTGCTTCAAACAATATGTTACCCAACGAGCTACACATCCTCTCAGTCCTGTGCATATACACAACCAGGAAACCCCTTCCACCACATCTTCTACCAAACCCATTGCCGTTAATGACCCATCTGCCCCTGTTTATCCACGAAAGACTTTCTACTCAATCCAAATGCCTTTATCCTGCATAAACTATTTACAACAATCCTACCTGTACCTGTATTACCCAACCCCAGTCAATTATCCTGCATAAGGAGCCACCAGACTTAGCCTCCCCTAGTCTACCTAGTTCGGTTGACTCCATCGCTACAAACAAATAAACATGACCTATTGTGCAATCCTAACAATGCAACTTTTTTCCAATCAACCCACTAAACTACTTTAATTATGAAGACTGGGATTATTGCAATAATCGGCTGTATAAGTATGAAGACTGGGATTATTGCACTTCACTAAACTACTTTAATCCAGCCCACTGTCATGCAGTTAGATCAACATCATAACTTCTCAGATAAGAAAGGAATTATTGCAAGTCTTCATGAAAACAGTAAGTCAAAAGTCTAAACTTCAGATACTAATATACGATTACTGATTAAACTGCAAAACTAATAGTTAGGAGAGGTTTGCTAACTTATATTTGCATGGTTCATATATTGTACCGTAACAGAGAACACCTGAAACACAGGTACAGCCTGCCTGAATCATACATAAGTCAATTTATTGCTTCTTAATACTCGGAACTGTATTGCCCTCTAATTTTTCACTTGCATGGCAAATGTAGTTATAACAGGGAAAGGGAAAGATTGCACATCTCTTTGCAAGTTAATTCATTGACATTTTCTCAGCATTCCAAGATACAGATTTGCTAGTTTTGAACTCCACGATACTATAGTGTTATTTTATTGACTTTAGTCATTGTTAACTCAAATAATATAGATATTCTATTATCATTCAAAGATTTCTAACATCAATTTCAATCAACAGCACATTTAACTCTATCAAAACCAGACAAACGACATGTAACTAAAAATACAAACAGTTTAATTTGTAGGCAAATTTAAGAAATACCTGTGCTGTATTACCACGTGGAGTCACTGGTTCTTCCATTGCATTTTGTTTACCATTGATACTCTGTTTTAAAAAAATATTAGACATACACTAATAATTTTTTTAGTGTATATCAATTACTCGTTAATACAAGTGAATCGGTTATAACTTACAGCCATGAACAAATCGGAGAGCTATTTCATTTGAGCCAGCAAGATAGAAATTTGATTTTTCATTTCACGTACTTTTTCAGAACTAGACATATGTGCTCCAAACTGAGTTGGTGCAACCCCAAAACTTAATCCCCTTATTCTACCCCTGTGTTCGCAGCTAAAAACTTTGGACACACCATCTTCATTCAATGATATTGTTCCCTGAGAACTTTGGGTGTTTTTATACTCTTTTATCTTGGCTTAGAAATTCAAAAATAAACATTTTTCATATGTTGTAGCATTTAAGAAACGGTAAAATGAAATCAAAACAAAAAATGGAGAAATAATTCGATGTGTTATCTATCCTCACTATGTAATCGGCTATAATAGAATTCGGTGGTTCTCCATTTTTCTTTGTATGGCCTCTGCACCACAAGACCTCCCTGCTATCTGATGAGCAACCACTTTTTTCTGCAAAAATAACGTAAAAACTAAATGTCAAACTATATTGGATAAATAATGTTTTAAGATAGTGATGATGAAAGAAATTTCTAAGCTATTTTTTCTTACCATATCATCTGCTAGTTTTGCGTACCCCTTTCGACTCATAGTGTGCAGAACCGTATTTTTTGCTCGTATAGCTTTGTATTTATTGCTTGTCAACTAGATAAAAGAAATTCATTAAAATTAGGTAAAATAAAATGAAATGAAAACTTTTCAATTGTAGTCATTAAAATAGAACCAACTACCTTAAACTTTTCCGTTAATTTCTCTTTGACAAAATCATTCCACTCTTGAGCACTCTTGATATTATTTGGTTTTAACGTTTCTATTTTGCTAAAACCATTGGGACTCTTTACTGGATCTTTTATAGCTTTAACTAGCCTTAACTTTGATTCTTTCCATCGCAGTCCCAACATTTGAAGAAACATATCCTGATACATGTCATCCAACTTGAATTTTGTCTGCACGATACAATTTTTTAAGGCCAATAGATCAGCTAAACACAACATGTCACATTTAAGGTGAATTATAAATTACATGACAAATGGATATTGCTTATTATACAAACAAGCAAAGCAATAGAACATAGTTTAAGAAAAGTGATAGCATGAGTACATGATTCAGCTGCTTGAAATATACAAACAAGTGAGTTTTATCTACTATCAACAAAGTATACAAATAAATTTTCCTAAGCTAAAATAGATTTTACTCCTGTTATTATATGTGCTTCGCATGTTATCAGCGGAAGTTTACTTCTTCCAGTATTTTATCTAAATGAAGACCAATAGAAAATACAGTTAACTGTAGGTTCCTCTGTTATTATTTCAGATAATTGAGACAAGTGTAAACTAATTATTGTTTATAATAACTAGAAAAAAGTTTATAAAAGAGTAAAAAAACAAAACAGAAAAGGATGGCCCCCGTTCAAATAAATAGAATGTTTACTAGTAGGCAGCAGACACCCCGTTTTCTTGGAATACAAAGACAACAATTGATTTTGAATAGTATATAGTTCATCTACACCGCTCAGGACTTCAACTTCAGTATTTTCTGCCATACTGATATGTAAAAGAAATTCAAATATGTTGTTTATAAATCGTCTTCCTGCCTTTTATCTGATCGTAACATATTTTGATCCATTTGAACAGTAGTAGAAATATAATAGTCTCATATATGGATGCTGCAATTCATCCTGCTACGATCAATTCATCATATATTATATATAGTACTCAACCATTTTATTCGGAGCATTTACTATTTAGCTCACTTTTCCAAACTAATAACCAGTTTAGGTTGGTTTTACAACATATGGGAGGAAAATGTTGGACCTTAGTTGGTTTGCATTTGACTACCAAAACTGTCAATTTGAAAATTAGTTTTAACACAAAAAATTAAAAAATAAATTGTTTTCCACTTTTTCTTCTCCCATTAGCTGTAATGATTACGATTTTTCCAATCCCTATTTAGCCCTTCCTATCCACATATTGAAAATGTGAAACTGAAAATTCAATGTTCAACCAAAACAGATTAGATGCTAGAAATACAAGGCTTTTTGTTCATGGAATAAGATTCCTTCATTTGGAAGTTATATTTGATTAGTTATACAAATCCTTCTTTGGGACTGTAGACCAATAACTGAAAATTAATTTGTTTCTATTTACTATTCACAAAGTCATACCCAGCAGAAAAGGCGAACCAAAGAAATAAATTTTCCTAAGCTAAAATATTCTTTTTTTTAAATAAAAAATAAAAAATTTGTACTGTTTTCCACC
Organism: Allium sativum; assembly: GCA_030737875.1. Lineage (NCBI taxonomy): Eukaryota > Viridiplantae > Streptophyta > Magnoliopsida > Asparagales > Amaryllidaceae > Allium > Allium sativum. Next base: position 130,646,156 of record CM060919.1, on the reverse strand, counting down.
AACATATCATAGAAACAGCCACACCGTTGGGTTTTAATAAATAAGGCCCATCTATTATTTCAGTCGCTATATTAGATTATGGGATAAATTGTGCACTCGCACAAAGTAATGGGTAAGAAATATAAACTATGTGTACTGAAAATAATTCATCAGGAATACTGGCTTGACGGAATAATTGTACTACCACCTATGTAGCCTTCATTTGCTCTGAGTCGGTCAATATCATTTATATATGTTTGTCATCCTATTACCAACCTGTTCAATCGTACTACTACTTTATTCATAGCCTCCCCCTTTACCCCGTCCTACCTAGCAAGTTGCCTTTATCTACTCTATATCGAAATCTAATTTGGTTTTCTAACAAATCAATTAGGCACCCAGTAAATAAAAAGTTGTAATATTATTGTTTTGTTGCAGCGAGTTCTTTATTTTCCATTTTAATTATATTTCCTTTATTTTTCTTTCAATTTTGTGGAACAGTGGTGCTTTGGAGACGAACATAAGAAATAAAATATAGTATATAAACGTTTCACTGAAAATAGCTAATTCCATATACAACAATGACTGATCTATTTAAGAAACATTGTTTCAAAATGTGGAGTGATCATTACTTCATTTACATGCAAGGCTTAATACGGCGAAAATGCAAGAAAATGTTGTATGTAATGAAGAGTATGTATTCATATCCAACCGGCCCTTTAATAACACATTGACTATCAACATCAGGTAAATGAAAATATAGGTATACATAGGATAGAGTTCCAGTTGGCTAGAGGACTTAAATTCAAATTCTGATGCAAGAAACTATTTTGATTTTTTTTCTACTAAAAAACTGTTGTGATTTACAGTGCTTTTTTGGTATGTTTATGTTCTTATTCTTTTGGCCTTTTATAAATCATATGTAAAAAAGGCAGCAACGAGTCATGTTTGATTACATATTTAAAATATAAGAATGATGAACTAATTAAACAAATAATATTATACACCTTCAACAACTGCATTAATGGAGTTAACAACCAGCCATCCGCTACTCTCAGTATTTTACAACTTGTTCTCAAAGGCAAACTCTTCATTTCCATTCAAAAGAAAATAATTTTTAAAATTGAAGATTCTAATTACCAATTAATCACAGGATTTAATACCAAGGTTCAAAATCCCGCTTTCTGTTTCCGTTCCGGTCAACGGTAAGTTTTAAACAATGTTATTAAACGCGAAATGTGCACCGAAGCGCCAATGCCCTTTGGAGCATAAGCGCAACGCACAAAACGCAAAGCGCACGCTTCATTGAAGCAAAGCGCATAATATATAAAATTTTAGATACACATACATTGCACATGTAAACAATGTAAACATTATGAACTAATAGAAAATAACACATTTATGTAAACATTATGAACTAATAGAAAATAACACATATGCAAATCAAATTTTCACTACATCAAACAAAGAGAATGTAAATATTAAAGAACATAAAATGTGATATTAGAAAGAAATGCATGAGTTGTTATGTTTATACAAACTAATTTAATACAAACGAACAAAATTAAAGAAACTCGAGAAATTATGCTGCAAAAAACAATAGTTAAGTCCTTATATAGACAGAAAGAAAACTTGTGCATAATTTGTATATAGATGTGTATATAGTATACACACAAGATAAATAGTAGTAATGAAGAACCCCATTAAAAAAGTAAAACAAAGTACCAAATATAACTTGTATACACGTACACATGTAATATATATATATATATATATATATATATATATATATATATATATATATATATATAAACACACATATATAAACATATATATATGCACATATATATTATGAATACAAACATATACATATAATACTAAAGAACTCATGTCAATACCAGAGAAACTCAATGAGACAAATTGACAAGGACATAACAGACTACATACACCACTAAAGAACGCATTTTAGTACTGAAGAGATCCACTGAGACTGATTGATAAGCACATAGCAGACAAATTATAGGAATAAAAAAGAAAACAGAAGATAGAAGTTACAGCTAAAATATATCAAAAAGAAAAAAAAGATTAAAGAAGAAAAGTTGATTTGGTCGTTGTACGAGTTGAAGCCATTGTAAGAAGAAGACCTCGTTTGAAGCGACTGATAATTGAAACAGGTATGAGTTAAAGTCATAATTAGTGAAAACATAATTATTTTAGACAATCAAACCTGATTAAAGCTTGTCAATTACATTTACTCTTCTTTTTTCTCATATTTTCGCACATCTTCAACTGAGCACGCATTATTGCGCGTTGCGCATAGCGCATAAGCAAGAAAAGCGCGCGCATAGTTCAAGTCGCATCGCATACCTTAAGCGATGCGCTTCAGGTGTGCATCGTTGTGTGTTGCGCGTATGCGTGCGCATAGGCGCGCTTTTAATAACACTGGTTTTAAATAAACAGTGTGCTGTTTATTTAAAAAGTTATTATAAAGGTAGGATAGTTTAGCATTTTATTAACAACAAATTGCTTAAATAAAAAAAATCAAAATAATAGGAGAGGTTAGCATTCTTGTAATAGAATGTTGACTACTCAATTAAAAATCAAAATACTTTTAAAAGCTAAGCATTTTTTGAACAATATTTTATAATAAAAAAAAAAACATAATACTTGGAGTATTAGCATTTCACATACATTATGTTGTTTATTTGAAAAGTTATTATAATGGTAGTATAGTTTAGCATTTTTTTAACAGCAAATTGCTTAAATAAAAAAATAATAGGAGAGGTTAGCATTTTTGTAATAGCATGTTGACTACTCAATTAAAAATCAAAATGCTTTTAGAAGCTAAGCATTTTTTGAAAAACATTTTTTATTCACAAAAATAAATAAATCATAATGCTAGGAGTATTAGCATTTCGCATACACTGTGCTGTTTATTTAAAAAGTTATTATAATGGTAGGATATTTTAGCATTTTTTTAACAGCAAATTGCTTAAATAAAAAAATAAAAAAATGATAGGAGAGGTTAGCATGTTGACTACTCAATTAAAAATCAAAATGCTTTTAGAAATTAATCATTTTTTGAACAACATTTTTTAATCACAAAAAAAAAAAAAAAAAAAAATCACAATGCTAGGAGTATTAGCATTTCGAGTACAGTGTGTTGTTTATTTAAAAAGTTATTATAATGGTAGCAGAAAAAAGTCATTTGGGAACAACATGCTGATTTATTAAAAAAAAAAAATTCAAAATGCTAGTGAAGGCTAGCATTTTAAAAAATAACTATCACAATGCTACAAGTTAACTACTATGTTTCCAGTATTAAACAGAAAATTACAAAAGCAATTGCATTATCAAAATTTTAACAACATAAAATATTATCATACCTTTTTATCATCCATATTGACTAGAATTTCCTTTGACACAATGTTTTTCATAAAGTTTAGCAACCGTTTTCCAAATCTTGGAGACCCACTTATCCACTCTTTTCTTGGTTTAAGTATATCAACATGTTCACATAGAAAATACTAAAAAAAAGAACAAAATATTATTTAGAATAAATTATCATACGTCTTATCATACTATATTAAAATTTAATATTATGAAGAATAAATTATCATTGGTTTTTTCTTACCAGCGGAAGAATGGAACAGCCAGACATATTTCTTGGTTTATCCGTGAAAAAATTTAATGATTTAGTTAAATGATAATGAATACTTAATCACCAAGAAATTTGATTTTTTTTTTTTTGGATCAACGGTGTATTGAAGATAATACCAGTTAAGCATTCTTTGATTTTTAGGTAAAAGAAATGTTATAAAGAGAAGAATAAGAATAAATCTTGGCAAATCATTTTCCTCTTCTGGAATTTCTTTTTCAATTTCTATTTCTATTCTTTTAATAACAAGATCTTTGGTTATATGATCTACGTTAATAAAAAAAATTGAAACAAACCTTTGACAGTTTTCAGGGGTGCATGATAAAGACACTTTAGATAATGAAAAAATATTTCTCCCATTCATAGGCAAACCAAAAACTAATGAAACATCTTTCGTTGCTAATTTTAATTTTTTCCCCCAATAGAAAAACATTCCTCCTCAATTGAATAACAACTGATTAAATCATCTAAAATTTTAGAAGATTTTCTAATTTGCTTTGCTCCAATGTTACTTAAAAAAAGTATTTATAAATTCATAAAAAGGGGTTTGTTTTAAAAAAAAAATTTGATTAATTGAAAAACCATTTTTTTTTCAAGAACTTTAACCAATAATACTAGACTACATCGATATTGGACAGTATGCTTTTTCTTTTTTTGGCTCGCAGCTTTTTTCCGCTTTTTGCTTTTTTTATTCTCTAGAGAAGAATCCGATATTTCCTGCAAGACAGAGATAATAAAACAATATAAAATTGTATTAAAATATAGAACTGTATTATAATACAATATTAAAGAAATCATTTTGTGCAATATAATGTTAGATTAATCTAGCATTTTCATACATTATAATGCTAGGTTAAACTAGCATTTTCATATACTGGTTAAGGATGGGTAATGCCCTATAATGATAGGTTAACCTAGCATTTTCATAAAATTTTCAAGGACTCGGCCACTCGCTGTAGTGCTAGGTTAACCTGACATTTTCATATGCCGGTTAAGGGCTCGGTCATGTCATGTAATGGCAAATTAACCTAGCATTTTCGTAAAATTTTCAAGGGCTCGGCCACTCGCTGTAGTGCTAGGTTTAGTGTAGTCAAGGCGCCCGCCTAGGCGCCAAGAAGCCTAGGGATTTTCTGGCCTTCGAGGCGCCAGAAAAGCGCTCGAGACGGTGAAACGCTAAAAAAGCACCGAGGTGAAAAAGCGCGCTTCAATTAGGTTTTTTTTTCTTCCTTTTTCCCAGGCCCAAATCGAGCCCAACCCACTTCGCGCTGCAGTTTTTTTAAGTGCTGCAGTTTTTATTAAGTGCACTTTTTTAAGTACAGTTTTTAACTGTATTTTTTTTAAGTGCAGTTTTTGTTAAGTCCAGATTTTAAGTGCAGTTTTTGTTAAGTGCAGTTTTTAAGATCCATTTTTTACGTGCAGTTTTTTTTGCTGTGAAACAGCATAAGTCATGCTCAATGCGCCCAAAAAGCCCTAGGCGCTAAAAAGCGCTAGGCGCCAGCCTAGTGCTTTTTCGCCTTGACTACACTGGCTAGGTTAACCAGACATTTTCATATGTCGGTTAAAGGCTCGGTCACGCCATGTAATGGCAGGTTAACCTAGCATTTTCGTAAAATTTTCAATGGCTCGGCCACTCACTGTAGTGTTAGGTTAACCTGACATTTTCATATGTCGGTTAACAGCTCGGTCATGTCATGTAATGGCAGGTTAACCTAGCATTCTCATAAAAATTTTAAGGGTTCGGCCACTCGTTGTAGTGCTAAGTTAACCTGACATTTTCATATATCGGTTAAGGGCTCGATCATGTCATGTAATGGCAGGTTAACCTAACATTTTCGTAAAATTTTCAAGGACTCGACCACTCGTTGTAGTGCTAGGTTAACCTGACATTTTCATATGTCGGTTAAGGGCTCGGTCATGCCATGTAATGGCAGGTTAATCTAGCATTTTCGTAAAAAATTTATGGGCTCGACCACTCGCTGTAGTGCTAGGTTAACCTGACATTTTCATATGTCGGTTAAGGGCTCGGTCATGCCATGCAATGGCAGACTAACCTAGCATTTTCATAAAATTTTCAAGGGCTCGGCCACTCGCTATAGTGCTAGATTAACCTGACATTTTCATATGTCGGTTAAGGTCTCGGTCATGTCATGTAATGGCAGGTTAACCTAACATTTTCGTAAAATTTTCAAGGACTCGACCACTCGCTGTAGTGCTAGGTTAACCTGGCATTTTCATATGTCGGTTAAGGGCTCGGTCATGCCATGTAATGGCAGGTTAACCTAGCATTTTCATAAAAAAATTATGGGCTCGACCACTCGCTGTAGTGCTAGGTAAACATGTCATTTTCATATGTCAGTTAAGGGCTCAGTCATGCCATGTAATGGCAGGTTAACCTAGCATTTTCGCAAAATTTTCAAGGGCTCGGCCACTCACTGTAGTGCTAGGTTAACCTGTCATTTTCATATGTCGGTTAAGGGCTCAGTCATGCCATGTAATGGCAGGTTAACCTAGTATTTTCGTAAAATTTTCAAGGGCTCGATCACTCGCTGTAGTGCTAGGTTAACCTGGCATTTTGTATTTTAAACTTATCTAGAATATCCTGCACTTAATTAACCTAGCATATTTTGCACTACAAATCAATGCATAATTAACGAATCGTTTTATAATATATTTGTGTTAATTTTGCCCAAATAAACAGCACATAATTTAAAACTACATATGCAGTCAATTTAACCATTTTTGTTTATTTTTGTTTGTGATACCTGATCTCGTTTATCCTTCTCCTTCTCCATCGTCTTTTTCGCCTTTATAGTTGATAGTGATAATCTCGAAAAAAACAACCCTATTTTCTGTTTTTGGTGGCGAATTTGGCGATTGATTTGACGACAACGATGACCTTAAGCGACGAGTTTGCATTACAGGAATACACTTGCTTTTGATTTCGATCTATCTCATGTTTTTTCGATTTAAAATTTGATGGAAAACCCTAACCTAATTGAAAGATGACTGAATGAAGTAACAAAATGGTAAGACGTGGGATTGGAATTGGATTAACAAAAGTTCGCGGGTCCTCCAGCCCAATTAACAGAAATTGCGGCCCAGATAATTAATTTTTAAATAACTTTGTCCTTTTGCCTAATTTACTCTTTATAAATCATATGTCAAAAAGGCAAAGCAACGAGTCATGTTTGATTACAGACTTAAAATATAAGAATGATGAACTAATTAAACAAATCATATTATATACCTTCAACAACTACATTAATGGAGTTAACAATCAGCCAACCGCTACTCTCAATATTTCATAACTTGTTCTCGAAGGCAAACTCTTCATTTCCATTCAAAAGAAAATAATTTTTAAAATTGAAGACTCCAATTACCAATTAATCGCTGGATTTAATACCAAGGTTCGAAATCCCGCTTTCTGTTTCCGTTCCGGTCAACGGTAAGTTTTAAAATTTCAGTTCCGTTCTGTCAATTCCGGAAATCCCGCTTTAATTCTGTTTTGGTACTTTTTCTTTGCAAATACACTTCAATATGCAATAATATTGCTAATCAATATGATAAACGATACTTATACAAATTTATGCAGTCAATATTTATAGTTTTTTTAGAAATTGGTACTTTATTAACATATCTGGAAAAAATGCATAACTTTAGTTGTACATAGTCAAAACAAGTACGGTACAATACTCACTGCCAGAAAATCTTTCACTGTCCAACTCCATTTTAAGGTTCTAAACCAATGTATCTTCAAGAGTCTGGGTCAGCGAGTGTATTAATTAGCGTGGGTGGCAGCGTAATCCGCAATTAACCAAAGGCCAATTGGATATGGCATTACACAACTTTTAGCTTCAGTTGTGCTATAAGCAGGCATTGTAATATTGTCTTTTAGAGTAGACTGGGTAGTGTTTTGATGCTGTATACCGTAGGAGCCTGTCTTCTCCATAGTTTGGGGTGTTTTATATTCAGGAAAATTTTTAGGAGGACAAGATTAAAGGCTTTTTTCTCCATAAGGACAGCCCAATTAAATTTTACTCATAAGGACAACACCCTCCTTTCATTGTCTCACGTGCGCTGAGTTTCTGTTATCCGTCGGAATTTTATTCCGCATATCACGCGCGCAATTTCCTGATTAATAAAATCTTTCTCGTCGTTGAATCATTTTCAGAATCTCGCCGCCATTGATCTCGTTTCATTCTTCCATATTTTCGAATCTAGATCGCCGTCATTGATCGCAACGAGATCTGAAACCCTAGATCAGTGCACAATTCTTCAACTGAGATTTGATCTTTCGCCAATCATACAGAAAAAACTCAATTGCTTATTTCAACGATTTCTTGTGCGTTTTTAATACAGATCAGTAATGGATTCTCGTTGTGATACTAGCAGGTATTGGTTTTTCTTTTTTTCAAATCTCTGTTTTTATTATTTTTAATCTCGATTTTCCTGTTTTTAAATTCTGTAAACGGTTTGTAAATGCAATGCTGAATTAATATTGTTTTGTATGAAAACAATTTTTGATTCAGAAAGTATACATGTTAGTTTTGACTTACAATTTTCTTTACTTCTGATTTCATGATTAATACACCACAGCAGGTTTTAGTTATCATTTTAGTATTTTTATAGTTATCATTTTCTTCCATTTCCTTTGAATGTGTAGCATTCTGTAGGTATCATTTTAAATATTTTTTAGGTATCATTTCTAATGTGTTATGCACGTTTTATTGTTTTGTTTTATATGCTTACATATTTTTACTTGACTAACTGAATTGTTCACCAGAATTATTTGTTCCAGTGGTGAAGATACTCTCCTTATCGTACTTGTCTTCAACGATACCTCTTTTAGTACTCGGTTGTCTGATAATTGTTCACTGTACGCTTTGCAAAACGAAATTTGTACATACTGGTCTCAACTTACTCCTAAGTCTTTTGAACTAAGCTATGTGCTTGAGGGCAGAACTAAAATCGTTGAGACTGACTCTGATCTTCAAAGTATCGTTTTATTTCAATTACATAAGAGGACTGCTTTTTTCTGCTTTGATGTGAAGTTGAAAGAATTTCTGTTAGAAAATGTGATTGATGGTTCCTCGGCACTTTCTACCAATGTTTCAATTCCTTCTTCTTATGTTCAGTGTTTGGATGCAAACATTGTTGTACATAGGAAGGGTTACTTAAAAGATTTTATGAAAAACGGATCAACATTGAAAATTTCTGATTTTACCGGTTTTTGTTTTGAAGGCGCTACTGAGTTCAGACAATTCTTAATGGCCTACCAAATTAAATCAGGTCATGATTTACAATTTCTTAAGAACAGTGCTACCAGGATCACAGCTATTTGTTCATCGTCGTCTTCTGGTTGTTTGTTTAAAGTGCATGCCTCTTCTGATGTTGGGCAACTTAGTAGGTTTTTCATTAGAAATTTGATTGCTGACCATTCTTGCGGAGGTGGTCTAACAAATTCGAATAAACCTGCTCTATCTAGCGAGTTTGTTAAGTCATTGATAATTGATGAAATTAGAGATCGTCCGAATAAGAAACCGAAAGACATAATGGCTGATTTTCGAAGAGAGTTTAACCTGACTTTGTCTTACCGTTATGCTTATAAAGGAAAGCAACTAGCTTTAACGGAATTGTATGGCGATGATGCAATGTCGTACAATGATTTGTCTTGGTATTTAGGTGCACTACAGACTCACAACCCGGGTTCTTATGTCGCAATGGATGTTGACTCTTCTACTAATCAGTTTGAGAGAGTGTTTGTTGGTTTTGGTGCTTGTATTCTTGGCTTCAAGTATTGTCGGCCTATGATATTTTTAGATGGTACCCATTTGAAGGGGAGGCCAGGAGTCTTGATGGGTGCTACAGCTAAGAATGGCAACCAAGGTATTATTTTATACTAATTTTATATGATTTACATATACATAAAGTACCATTTGGTCTCTATGGGATCAGTTTTCTTTAGTACATTTTCTGATTTATCAGTTCAAACAGATTTAAGTTATCATTTTTATTGGGATTACAGTATCATTTTCTTCTCTGTTAGCAGTGTACTGCATGTAGATATCATTTTACTACGTATTTAGGTATCAGTTTTTATCAATCAGTCTTTAAGCAGATTCAAGTTATCATATTTTTTTTGGTTGCGGTATCATTTTCTTCTCTGTTTCCAGTGTGCTGTATGTAGGTATCATTTTACTACGTATCTAGGGATCATTTTTAATCAAACATTCTTTAAGCATATTTAAGTTATCATTTTTATTGTCACTAAGGTATCATTTTCTTCTCTGTTTCCAGTTTACTGTATGTAGGTATCATTTTAATACATATATAGGGATCATTTTTTATCAAACATTCAAAATTTTCTGCAGGTTTCTTCCCTCTAGCTATGGCCGTAGTTTCAGTTGAAAATGTGGAAAATTGGAGTTGGTTTTTATATCATTTGAAGAAAATGATTAACGAAGATCGCAATTTGGTTTTTATGTCCGATCGACATCAAGGTTTGATTTCGGGAGTTCACGATGTTTTTCCATCTGCATACCATAGTTATTGCTATCTACACATGGAACAAAATTTGCTGTCTGCTGTTAAGTCCAAAAATGCGCACATTTCGATTGTAGAATTGTTCCACAGATGTTCTAGAGCATCTAATGTTCATGAGTTTCAAGTTGCTCATTCTAAATTTTTACAAGTTGGTGGTGCTGCAGCGGTTACTTTTTTGAAAGACAAACCCTTTGACAAATGGGCTGATTTTTTTTCCATGGTAAAAGGTATGGGGAGTACAGCTCAAATGTGGCTGAAAGTTTCAACAGCTGGATTTTAGAAGAACGGGCCTTACCAATTACATCTTGTTTGGACGGGATAAGAATCAAAATTATGGAACAAATGGCTAAACGTCGTGAAGAATCTCGTTTATGGACTACCTTTTTGTGTCCAACCATGGAAAACCGATTAAAAGTATTAGTTGAGGAAGGTTTTGGTTGGGATGTATTACGCGCTTCTCAACACCTTTTTGAAGTTAGATCACCAATTTCTCATCGTGTTGATCTAAAAGATTGGACGTGTAGTTGAAACCAGTGGAAAGTTATGGGATTTCCATGTGCTCATGCGATAAAATGCATTACTAAAATGAAATTAAATGTGTATGATTTCATTGAGCACTATTTCACTGCCGAAGCTTACCGATCTTCTTATAGCCATACAATTAATCCGATACCAACATATGACAAACCGGATGTTGAATCAAGTAATGAAGCAATAATTAAGCCACCAAAGGATAAACGTGGTGCCGGTAGACCTTCATCAAAAAGGAAAGGTGGATTTGCATATTTCCATAACAAGCAAAATAGATGTAGAGTGTGTAATGAATATGGCCATAATAAGCGCAATTGTCAAGGTGGCAAAAAATAAAAAACTGATTTTTATTTTATTTTTCTTTTGGGATCAAATGTATTTCCATGCATACTTCTCCAGTAAATTTGTATACGTTCGCAAATTAGTGTTTGATACTCTTCACATGTACCGAATATTCTACATTTGTAATAAAACCACTTCTTCAATTATTTTGTTTTTGTTTAATTTTTATACTGCTGTGTTGTTGATATGACGTGATTTGCTGTTGTTCTGTTCAAATAAATTCAATGTGCTAAAATTAGTTTTATCCTTTAGCATGTTACTATTACCTTTTTGCTACAAATTCAAAATTATGGTCCGATATTTTTTGTCATTTCATTGTTTAATCAGAAAATTTGTTTATTAAACTAATGCATTTATTGATTCAATGAATTAGTCAGTACGATTTAGTGTGTTATGTAGTTATCATCTTTAAAGTCCATGATTATCATTTTTTTTAGAACGTAGTTAGCATTTTTGTATTACAAATAAATACACAGTTTCTGATTATCATTTTTTTTAGAACACAGTTATCATTTTTGTTTTACAAATAAATACTCATTTTCTGATTATCATTTTTTTAAGCATGCAGTTATCATTTTTGTAATACAAATAAATACCCAGTTTCTGATTATCATTTTTTTTAGAACCCAGTTATCATTTTTGTATTACAAATAAATACTCAGTTTCTGATTATCATTTTTTTAAGCATGCAGTTATCATTTTTGTATTACAAATAAATACCCAGTTTCTGATTATCATTTTTTTTAGAACCCAGTTATCATTTTTGTATTACAAATAAATACTCAGTTTCTGATTATCATTTTTTTAAGCATGCAGTTATCATTTTTGTATTACAAATAAATACCCCGTTTCTGATTATCATTTTTTTAAGAATGCAATTATCATTTTGGATTTTCAAACAAATACAAAGTTTCGGGTTATCTTTTTAAATTTAGTGTAGCTATCATTTTTGTTCAACAAATAATTACTCAGTTTCTGGTTATCATTTTTATTTTAACGCAGGTATCTTTTTTGGGTTTTTTTCAACATACAGTTTCTAGTTATCATTTTCTTACTCTTGTAGTTATCATTTTTAAACTTTTTCTTGTTACATCACTATTGCACACATACACAATACTGAGAATACAAAAAACAATAACATACATTCAATCCTTTCCAATCAAATTCTGCAATATTTCAACTTTTCAGATTAATCATAATGTATTCATGCAAGATTAGTAGTTCATTCATACACCCATCCTTTACTGAAATTAAAAACATTAACATTTGCATAGTTTTCAAACTAAAAGGAAATACAGTGTTTTCTAACCAACTACATCATACTGCACTGTTTCACTCATTTTTTCTTTCATTTTTTTTTAATTTTCTTGGTCAGTCCAGTGACGAAACGAACCAAATTCCAGCAGCATGCATGATTCGATATAACTTCATGTACGATCATTGCTCTTATTTTATCCATTTTCTCTTTTGATACCTTTAGAGGAATTTCAGCCCTGTTGTCTGAAATTATATTTACGATGACGAATATCCCGCAGTCCGTTCTGCATAAATCAAAATCAATTATTTTTAGAAAATATAAAGAAAATTTTTCAGTTATTTTTTGTTTGCATTTGATACTCAATTATGTCGATTACAATCAATTATCATTATAAATTATTTCATCTTTTGTATTTACCAAATTATCCAAAAAAAAATTTAAAAAATATTAAAATATTTACCTGTCAGAGTGTTGTTGTGCACATGGTTCCTGAAAAATCTCTCCTTCACTAATCTTCTTATCTTCAATTTTATTTTCAACCCATATTTTTTGCAGAATTTCTTCAACTTTCTTTCTCTGTATTTAACAATTATTAGTACTAATTTACCAACAATAAGGACATTTGAATTTTCTTACCACTTCATATGCTTCATTTAAATGAAGATTATTCGACTTGTTTGATCTTCTTGGTCTCATCGAATCAAAGTGAACCCATTGCATGTTTGCATATGCTAATGTCAGCAGCGTCCAATGGTTGTCAAAATGTAATTGGAAGTAAATCTTTTCCGTATAATTCTTCAAAGCTGCTTCTTTTAAGAAAGGAGTAACCAAACAATTAATAATTGAACTTCTGCCTTCCATAATTCCTTTCTGTACAATGTAAAATTTATTTTAATTACTAATGAAAACATGAATACTATAACAATATTATTAAAAAAAACTGTGAATCAACTTACTGTCATGAGTGTAGACATTGCGTAATTGTAATCGACTAAATCACATTTAAGAGTGCACCAGTCGATTATCTGAAAATACAATGACATCAATATAATACATAAAGTAACTAAACATGATACACCATCATATATCCTAATTATGTTTGCACAGTCTACGGTAGCTCTCCTAATATAAAAAATGATAACTATTACAGCTAGAAAATGATATCTAAAAAGTGTAACGTAGATAACATATCCTAAAATGATACCTGCAATATATATAAAATGATAATCAAAAGCTAAATAACCATTACAAGAAATCAAAAGATTATTTAATTGTTAAAAAAAAGATATCTAATTATCATTTTAATTTTTATTTATGAATCATTACCTTAGTGATTATGCTGTCCATATTAAAAATAAAAAATATAGTTATCATTTTTTAAAAACAATGAAAATCATTAACAATTTTTTGTACATATGTTTACCTGCCCATCTGTTAATGAACCTCTCATCACTTCTGTCAGCATATCCTTCGTAACAATACATCCTCCCCTTGCCAGATCATCATCTTCTCAAGCTATTGGACTGTCAATTATTTACATGTCAACCAGTTAATAATTTTTTTTCAATATTGTCTTAGTACAGATGAAAATATTATACTCGCTTATCTTCAGCTATTGACATGGAATAAAACTTCCTTACAACTCTGGCTACCTCATCATTGAAATGTTTTATCACTTTTTTGCATTTTTCTAACTTCAAGTCTTTCCATGAAGGTTCTTCAACATTTATTGGCTCTACAAGATTAACATTTTGTTCCTGCTCTACGTTATCTTTAATTACCTTTTTTCCCCTGCATTTTTCATTATCAAATGGAATCAATGCAAGTTGAAACTCATCATTTTTCCGTTCGCATGAACCTTTAGTCTCCTTCTTTTCTGTTACCCGTGTTTTCTTCGTTGCTTTTACATAATATTCGTACTCCTCTTTTCTATTTTGTTTTCTTCTTCTTGCTCTCATTCTGAGTATGTATGAAGGTGGTTTTGCGCTATTTGATCTGGAAGATGATTTTTTAACCATTTTTTTAACTGTTTTTTGCTGATTCCCTTTTTTGACTCTGATCTTCGCAATCTCTGCAGTCAAATTAAAACTAAAGTTTGGAGGATCAATGTCGTCAATTGATTGTACACTCTTTTTCCCTGTCCCACTGTTATCAATAGAATCTTGAACTGCGATTGGCGTTGTTTCATTCTCTACTCCATCAGCCATGTTTTCTTCTCCACAAATTCTTTCATCATCAATCGGCATGCTATCGTTCATTTTATTTTGGTCCTGACTCTCATTATTCACCTCATTTTTACTTATTTCATTACTTGTCATGTTTTCATCTGTATGCGCATCATCAAGTGTCGTTTCTAAATCAACTTTATCAACCGTTTTCTCATTTTGCATTTCATCTTTCTGATTTTTCAACAGGTCTTTAAGTCTGCATAACTCCTTTTCGACTTTTCTTCTCAAATTTCTTTCTTCCATCCACTTCCTTTTAATTTCCTTGTTTTCTTTCTCCAATTCTATGATGCGATAATTCAGAACTCTATTTTCCATGTCCATATCAACTTTTTCTACTTCTTGGACTTGCTGCCCACGCTTTCTTTTTTTGGATTGCGCAGCTTTCCCTTTTATTGCAGCTCTACTTGCCAAACTTTCTTTACACTCTAACAGCAACGCCTCATGCAATTCAATTCTTCCAAGCTCCATAACCTATACATGAATAAACATTATACGAATCAATCAGCATAGTTGCCACATTCCTGAATTGGAATGGAAATGACTGAATTTATAACAATTTTTTTTTAAATTCGCAGTATTTTGTACGTGTGCACAATTGATGATATCTTTCTTCATGTTAAAAATGATAATTAAAGCAACCAGAAAATAATATACAAAAACTGTATAGTGGTTACGAAAGGAAAAAATGATACCAACAATAGATAAAAAATGATAATCAAAAGCTGATCAAACATTGCTATAAATTAAATAATAACTGCAAAGTTAAACAATTGATAACTATGGACTATTATATGTTAAATACTCAACATATTAAATTGGAAAGAATAACCCATTGTGTCATTACATCAACTAGTGTCTTCATTAAATTGAATGATGAAAAACTAAACTGACAACATTATTTTTGGCTACTATTTTTTTTTTTTTTTTGCGCAGAAATTATGTGTAATCAACAAAAGTGAGAATAATGATAATTACATAATAAAAAAAAGATATCCAGAATCTGTTTAGTGACAAGAATTATAAAAATGATAACTAAAATATATAAAAAACGATAACCTAAGTCTGCATTTAGAATTTAAAAAAAAACGATAACTGCAGTGAAGAAAAAATGATACCCATGTCCTTTTTTTCTAACAAAAAAGGAAAAAAAAATTCCTAAAAAATTATTAAATTGATAGCAGAAAAATAATATCAATGTGTGCAACATTTACACTGAAGTAATGATATTTTTACCTGTCCGGCTTTAAAATTGTCCAAAAATTTCTTGTTCAATATTTTATTCAATTTCCTCAAATCCCACCTAGCAAATCGAGGGATTTTGTTCTCAAACTTCTTCCTTTGCGCAATTAGATTTACCTTCTCGCACAATACATACTGCATAACATATAAACTAATGTTAAACCTGACTTCATTATTACTAGATAGCATATACAGAAAAAAATACTATATGCAAATATTTACCAAAGGAAGCATTGAACAGCCAGCCATATCCCGTGGATTTTTAACAGAGCTTTTTACAAACTTTTTAAAACTCGAATGAATTGTTTTCGGCCATGACACTGAACTAAACTTCTTCACATCTACAACGTATGGAACAAAACCCCACCTAAACTTTTGTTGGTTGTTGGGAAAGAAAAATGTGAGCAATATTAACATAATCAAAAGACGTGGCAAGTCCTCCTCAAACCCCTTTTTTTTCTTCCCAACTATATCTTTAATTCCTTTTTCAATTAATCCCCTTACAATGATTTTCGCTTTTCCAAAGTTTCTTTCCACAAATTCCTTGCAATCTGTCGGTATCGTTTTACTAGTCATTTTTGGAGTGTCATCTATATCAATACCTTCTAAAGGCATGTAAAAGAGTAAACTTATATCTTTTGGGCAAATTTCCATTTCACTTTCACCAAAAACGAAGCATTCTTTCTCCACTGAGTAGCATGAATAAACTACATCCAAATTTTCTGCTTTTTTCTTGCACTCTGTTAGTGAAATTTGTTTCTCATAAAAAACAGAAAAGAAATCATAAAACGGAGTTCTTTTCAAATAGTCAATTTGCTTGCTAGTCAAAGCTTTTTTATCTCTCAACATACATATCGTTTTGTACGACGATTGCAACCCACTTCTGTAAGCTGAAGCACAACTTGTTTTTTCACCTACAACTAAATCTTCTTTACTTCGCACTGAAATACCAGACTTAGTTTCTCGAGGCCTTGGATTCTGAAAATCATCATCCTAGTTTTAATAAATTTTTTTTACAGAAAATGTTAATATAAATCAGTGACACAATAGACAATAATGCATTTAAAAAAATAATTAATCTAATTATCAGTTACATTAACAATTTACATTATCATTTTTACATTCTACATTATCATTTTTTATTGAACTTAGTTTATATCAAGTTAAAAATTACTTTCTTACTCAAGGTATCTTTTTTTGCACATATACAGTATCATTTTAAATAAATATCTGTACTCAATTTATCATTTTAACAAAATTGTAATTATCATTTATATATCAATTAACTTAGCATTTTTTACTTACAAAATTTTCTTCATTGGTGTCAGCATCCTTATCTACAAATATTTTTGGTTTTGAACCTTCTTTAACCTACACAAAATAAACATTAATTGTTACAAAATTTAATACATGTACCATAGAATCTTCATACATTGATGCCCAGAATCTGTGCAATGATACTCATTTAAAAAAAATGATATCTACAAACATTGAAAAATGATAACTATAAACTGCATTTAAAATTGCTAAACAATAATGATAACTGCATTGAACAAAAAGAGATAACCATGGACACTGAAATTGAGATTAAAAAAAATATGACCCTTAAAAAATTAAAAAAATGATAACTACAAAAATTCAACACATGGTCACAACACATAATGCACCCTACAAAGCCTTAGAAAATCTAACTACTTATTCAAACACAAAGATTAAAACAAATATTATTCTAAAATTCTTAATATGAATAACTTTAATGAATATTTCTAACTGTTATTACTAAATTTTAATAAACAGTACTGAAATTTCTAGCTACTAATAATATTTACCTTCTCTTTATTGACTCTAATTTTCTTCTTCTTCTTTGCTGCAACAAATTTTGGGTCATTTTTCCGTTTCGAACGAGTCTCCCTTCTCAAAACTGTACTGCTTTCTGTAATTTGTTTTTTTCCATCATTTCTTCCATCTAATGAATCACTTCCTACTCCAACTTTCAATTGATCCACCATTCCAGTGTCAAGATTATCATTTTTTCCACTATTTCCTCTTTCATCATCAAATTGGGAACCAACGTTATCATTTTCACTATCCCCTGCGATTTTATCCGTTTGATTTTGAGGATCGGTAACTAGGGTTTCAACTCCGGCTTGAGACAATACTGCAGCTTCAACTAGGGTTTCTAAATTTCTTTCGACAATCATATCCATTTCATCGATGTGACTAGTGATGTTAGGGTTTACGTCTAAATTAGAGCACTGGGTAGGCGGCGATTGAGTTGGGCGCATTTCTTTCTCCATTTCTCAATTACGGCGGATTGTAAAAGTAAAACGACGACAACGAAAGGGAATGAAATACTGGGTTTGTTTTGGGCTGGGCTAAAAGTTGTCCTTTAGGATAAAATATAATAGTGGTGTCCTTATGGATAAAATATTACACTAATTTGTCCTTAAAATTTTTTTTTCCTTTTATATTTTTAAATAGAACAAAGAAACAAGGTTAATTAGAAGGAAAATCCGAGAATTAAAAATTTCGGAGCATTTCTACTTTCAAATGACTCGGATTTTCTCATAGTTATGTTTTCTAATTCAAAATCATAGAACAATGAAGAAGGTGAAATACGATGAAATGAAAATTAATCCGGAACTTTAATCAGAAGAGGTGTTTTCTGAAAAATAAACAGCAATAATGAGGTAGCTTACCAAAGATATTTTGAGCCATTCCATCAAGTAGTTTTCCTTACTAGCAGAAATCATGAAATCTCCGTTGATTTCGCGACTCCTCCATTCCATCAAAAGTGGTGCAATTGATTCTACCATTAAAAAGCCACGGTTGCATCGGTTGAGTGAAAAGAACGAAATTTTTTTTTTCCAGAATATCGCCGACGACGGCTGAGTATTTATTCTTGCCTAGGAATCTAGGGTTAGCATGAGGTTAGGATGCGGTCGAATCTAGTATGATTTTTTGGCCCAACTAAAATTGTGTGGAGCTGCTAGTACTAGTAGTGATCTACCGAAGGAAATTAGACCAGTTAATCTTTTTTCATTTGTTCCCATATGCATTCAATAAGAAGTTATCGTAACAATTTATCAAATGCAGACAATAGAAAAGGAAAAATTGATTACGTGTCCAGAAAGTTTCTTTCTTTCTTTTTTTTTTTTTTTTTTTTTTTTTTTGAATTTTTAAACTTTTGAACTATTAACATGTTGTCATTTTCCTCTTCCTTTTTTAATTCTATGCATTTGGGTTGTGATTGAATTAGTTATGGATATCAGTTTCTTTTTGCTATTGTTCTTCTATGTTAAAGGTTTTAATTTCACATAAACCTAAAAAAATTTGGTTATATCAAAGGTTTTCTTTTTGTATTATTTTAAGTTACTCAAAATTAAATTTATTAGTATAACCGCATAATACATATGGTGGAAAAACCGATCATTAAGTGATATCAAAAAAAAAAAAAAAAAAAAACTATTATCTGTTTTCTTAAATAAGAAATTAATGAAAAATTGACTGCTTTATTTTGGAAAAAATGGTAATGAATGCAAACTTGTAAATTAATTTAGCTAACATATTCCATATTAGTGACTTTTCTGTTCCTCTAAATTATTATTGAATTTATAATTGAAACGACAAATAAAACGAATATTAGCATAAAACATGTCATTATATATGTTAATGCTCAATTAAAGAAAATGAAAATTGCAATACTAAATGTAATAAATAAATCACATATTAGTGGACAACTTATTTAAATAAATACTACAAGTAACATTGTTATTTTGAAAAACTAAAATTGATTAGATGATTAAAATAACATCGCAGAAATAAATAAACAAACTGAAAAAAAAACTAAACTATAAATTTTGTCATCGTTTATATTTCTTTCAACTAACAATTTGATTTGACCAAATAATCAATAACCAACTCAGACATAGTAGTGGTGTTTTGCTTTTTTTTCATTCATGTAGTTAATCTGGACAATACTTACCCTGAAAAGATGAGGGATTCATAACAACTTCTTTAGCTTTTGTTCATATACATCCAGCGGCGTATGCAGCAATTTGACTCTGTAGGGGCGGAACTTTGGAAAATAAACCATATTTCTGTATTCAATTTCAGAAAGAAAACAAAAATCATTTTAGATTCATATTTTAGAAATTTTAAATAATAGGGTATTTGCATGTAATTAATATATCTTGTCCATTATAAGTTACTATGAATATATTCATCATTCCATCATGCGGCCAAATAAGTAGTAAAGCCCTAATAATTTTCACGGTCAAACTTTTTCAGCTGTAAAAAAATGGCTCCCTTACATTGGAAATTTAATCGCCATACTGTAAATCTAGGGTGTACCGCCAAGTTGGTGATCAAGTCGCACTAAATCATTTGAAAAGAATTTTGATGGAAAAAATTCAATGAATAATATTATATTTTCCTTATCAAAGCTCATAGAGAACGGTTTTGAACCAAGACAAACCATGTACAACGGTAATTTTATATTTAGCTCAAGCACTTGTTAAATTTTTTTGTGTTACATGTGTATACTTCATGCAGAAATAATTCGACAAACCTTCAAAACTTAGATGCAACCTTTACTGAATAGCAAACAAACAATCAATATCAAGGATAGAACATGTAAAGTAATGTAATGACCCGTATTTTTTATAGTCAAATATTTAATTTAATTTATTATTTTAAATATTATATTTGGAATATTAATGGATTTTAATATTTATTTTGTTTATTAAAAACGAAGTTGAACGTTAATTTATATATAATTATAAAACGAGCTCGAAATGGCACGGCAGTTCGTAATATGGAGTTTTGAACTTTAATTGAGTATACAGGATCCGATATAAGTCGGATTTCTATGAAACAAGAAACGTTGGAATCTTGTTGATTATACTTTTCATATAGAAGAGAAAAATCCAGATTTCGTGCTATAGATTGTTAGTTATGGCTAAATCAAATTTTAAGATAGTCGATATGGAAATTGTTATTAAATTATAACGTTTATTAATTAGTTTAAAAAGGATTTTAATATAATTTAGACATCGTTTAATTCGGAATTGATGATATTGAGTTGTATAATTTATAATTGATGCTATATGATATTTCCAGTTGGGTATTTATGATTATAGTAATTTATTATTATTTAATTAAGTTATTTTGGAATTTAAATAATATTTGAATTGATATTATATAGGCCTTTAAAATGACCATTTTGCAAACAAAGTCCGTTTTCGATGAAATTAGTTTCATTAGAACCGTAATGTTAAATTATTGTACGGTATTAAATTTGGTGGAAAACCGATGTCGTATGTGACAACGGCAGTCGTAAATGTTCAGTCATTTTCTATAGCGCGTAATTAAATTAATTAAATTAACAGAGGAGTATTTGTGTATAACTTGACCAGACGATCAAATTAAGCCATGAAACTAGTTCCGTTAAATTCGTATCGACATTTAGAGTTAGGATAGGTATATAGTTTGTTATTTTTGTAGACCGGGTAATTTGGTGTCCAAAATAGCGTTGTGCTGCATATAAAAATAGCGTACCGGGGAACAGTCTCGGAAAGCGACGAAACTTGTGCCGTTGGATTCGTATTAATTAATTATTATAAGATTTCAATTTTCGTGTCAACTGGACTTACCATTTGATTGTGACAACGATAAATGCCTCTATTTTTATTTGACCGTTTATACCATTAGACAGGAGTAACTTTAAATGAATAAACGACTAGCCAAACGAACACCAAATTTAATGAAATAAATTTCATTGGATCCGTAAGGAAGAGGTCTAGTATAATGTCAAAGTTTCAAGTTGATTGAATTTATTTTGTGACCGTGGGAAATTTAAACGCATGATTTTTAGCCTATGATTTATAAAGGACTTTTCACAAACGACCTCGGAATTCAACAAAACTTGTCCCATCAGGTCCGGAATATTTTTTATGTTAGGAGTACATTTTTTTGTCAAAAACGGATATCATATGGTTATATTTTTATATGGTACTTCATTGTTAAGATTGGCATATATTAAAATAAGAATAATTTCAACCCCACTCTCTACATATATAAATCTGTGCACCCCTATTTTCGTCAAACCCTTCTTTGCATGGTCAATGAGTTGTCTCCGCTGCCATCAGGGAATGAACGGACCGCATCTCATCTCCTTTCCACTCATTTTTCTCGAAATCTACTTGTTTAATTCGGAAACTATAAACTGAAAAATTCCTATGCTAAGTGAGATCAATCGATTTGCCTGTGGTGATCGAATTCTGTTCAGCTTCGTGGCCGGATTTTGAATATGTATGGCAGCCGGTTCGAGGGCTATTACCAGCAGTGGACACATTCGAGTTGGAAGGGAGTTCAGACATCGCTCGCCGGTGTTGGAGGCTATCAACTGACACGGTCAGATCAGTGTCAGACCATCGTCAGTAGGCGCGACTGTGTGTTTTTAGTTGGCAGCAGTAGTGTTTCTAAACGAAGAGGGAAGACGCTATTTCATCAAATAGCAGAAGGAACAAATGGATTGGCCTAATCCTAGGTTAAAAAGTGATTAAACTATTATGCTTAGATTAAATTTAATTAATCCTATTATAAATGGTTAAAAAAAATGTGTGATCTTCCTAGTAGGATTCGAATGGAATAAATAGCAGAGAACGGGATTTTGTCGGCCTGTTATTTCCTTAATCAAGTATTAAGAGTAACTAGTTATTATAATCTCTAATTTAGCAAGTAAATTATTTAATTAAAACCTACAAATGTTATAACACGTGCACGGGTGCATTCAGGAATGAAGACAACTGAGTCTTTGAGCTCAGCGTGAAGAGTAGAAGGGATAATCGGCTGTTAAGCCGTTAATTTAAAAGGTAATTAATTATAATTTAATAAATTGTTAATTAAAAAAGTAACGATTTCTAATTTAAATCGTGTGTTAATAATTGCATAGCTTTTACGTATCTTAACGGAACCGAACCGAACAAGCTTCACCGCAATCGTATTGTCGGGGTCTATATTCTAGAACTGATTTGGACAATAATAGATGCAGCTGGAATTTATAGTTAAATTAAATGACTGTTTAATTTAACTAAAATCGAATTTCTTAGCAATAAAGGAAATCAAGGTAAGTTAAACTCACTCAGTTCTTCCTACTTATATTTCATATAAGTCGGGTTTTATTTTGTGTGCTATGGTTGCTAATGGTTGACTGTTTGTTGTTTGTTTAACATACATTCATATATGGATTGAACCGGTGAAATTAAACGTTGTTTAATTTCAGTGGAATACCAAATCGTTATTTTAACGATGGGACCTAATAGAAGTAACTTACCTTGTTGGTCACATTTATTAAATAAACGTGCTTCATTGTTTGAATTGCTTGAATTGTTTTGTTTGAATGGCTTTGATGTTAAATAATCGTTATTTACTGTTATAGAAATTATTAGTTAAATTGAAATGAAATGAATTTGTGTGAGATAATCTATTTTAATGCAGGGAAGAACAGGTTGGAGGGATCCAACTGGATTCCTCAATATATTAAATATTATTTATTCTCGTATTATCAACATATGAACTGTTTTGATTGGATGATTGATTTGGTTATTGACCTTTAATCTGAATTCAACATTTGTTTTGTTTTAACCAATGGGTAATATTGGTTAAGTAACTGACATTAAATGGCCTAAAAATGAACCATTTTATTTATATTGATTTACCGTCAGGTGAATCAATAGAAATGAAGTTATAAAATATATTTTACAACTAGAGATAGATTTTGAGATTTATTGTTTTGAATAAAGGTTATAAAAGGAAATAAATATTTATTATTTAAGTTATATTTAATTATTAGATGATTTTATAAAGCTAATTCTGATATTAATCAGATTGATAAGCAAGAAAGTAGGAAATTAATCTAATAGTTAAAGTTGGATAATTGTTTTTATTAAGAAACAATTAAATGGAATTATTTAAGTTAATTAATTATTAATTAATTTAAAGGAAAGACTAATTGAAATCGGTTAATGAAATAACCGTGTTTTGGGTTGACTAAGTCAACCGTTATTAACTGGGAATAATTATTAAATTATTTGTTTTGAACAAATCTAATGGAATAATTCAACGAATATTGTTTTAATTTTAATAAGATTTTTAAAAGGAATTTATAACGACCCACATTCTACGTATCGGAGGATCGTAGAATATTTATTTCTTTTTCATATGAGGTCGTATAGCCGTGTAACTTTGGGGAATGACTATTGGGGTCATTTCCTATGTTCACGATTTTTGCCGATTTTTAAATGACCGTTTTCCCCTAGCTAATCTTGTTTCGGCCATAACTTTTGATTAGTAAGGAGTTTTGATCTAAAACCACTTCCATTAGATCCAGATGATGTTTTACCATTCCGAGAGTGGTCACATTTGTCAAACGGACTTACCTTTTGGGAGATATGGCTGAATTAAGCTTTTGAAGGTGAAAAACAGCTTAATTGGGCTTAACCGGGTGATTAGCAGCTAGGCCCATTAGGGGATTTCGGGATTAGAGCCATATAAGGGCTGACTAGGGTTAGAGAAACCTTTATTTGTCATTTTTCAGCCGCCACTAACATCCTCTCAACCCTAACAATGGCCTCCAACTCCTAAAACACCTTCTAATCACCGTTTAGTAAAGCATTAGCCTAATCTACATCAAATCAGGGCAAATTAGCATCAAGTTTGGGATAAAGCTGCTGGAACACAAAGAGATTCGACCTATATCAGAGATACTTTCAGATCTGTAAGTAATTTGTGGCTAAGGTGAGTGATTTGCATTGTTTTTCACTAATTACGGCTAATTAAGGGTGATTAGTGATAACTAGCGAATCATGGTTCAGAAAAATCTGGAAAAATTTGTAAAATTCTAAAATATTATTTTAGGTCTCTGATAGAAATTTGGGATAATTTGGATAAGTTTTGCTAATTGTATGCTTAAGTATGATTAAGGGGGATTAAGGGGAAAATATGGGTTTTTGGGTATGTTTGATCCATTTTAACATATCATATATTGTTGTTTTGGTGTTCATGGTTGATTATACATGTTGGTATGACTGTGTTATGCTTTGTGATTAATTAGAAAAGTTAGAATGGTCGAAAACGCCGTCGTATGGCGTAAAACAATCGTTGGAAAAGTTACAGCAAAATGTGCAGGGTTTCGGATCGGATCAGATTACATGGCTTGGATCGGATAGGAGACTCGGGCAAAAGAGTGCGAATCGAACCGAAACTTAGCACAAATGGAATCAAGGGCGATAAGGAAGTCCCAGATCGGATCGGATTGGGAAGGAGGGATCAAATCAAATGAAGAAGCCACGGCCTGGATGGAGTGTCACGAGTCGATCTGGAGCTTGGAGGAGACCACGACCGAACCGAAGCTCGACTGATAGAGGCTAGACCCACAAGCCAGAAGCCCGACCGCTTGAGTGAAGGAGCCTAACACGAACTGCCAGAAGAAGAAGCGTATGAGTCAACCAAAGGGGAGAAGCCCAACCCGAACTGGTGGAGTCATCATGACCCGACCCGTATGGAGCAGTCCGATCCGAACCAAAGGGTCGACTACGAACCAAACCAAGAAGCTAGGACGCGAGGCATGAGCTATGAACCAAATGAAGAACAATCCGGAGAAGACCAAAACCCGAGATGCAAAGGTAGTCCAAATGGGAAGTAGAACTCAGGATCCCGTTGGGAACCAACGAGTTAACTTCATGAGTTGGGCTTTGCTGCGAGACGTGTGCTAAGGGGCTATCAACGTCCATAACTTTGATTCACCACCAAGACGGATGTTAGGCTATGAATCAGTGCAATGGTGTAGTTATTACTCTATGGGGCAGAGTTGTAACACCCCACCTCCGCTAGGGTCACTCACAAAGGGAATGCACTAGTTTTGGAGAGGTATTATCGAGATAACATCACAGAATTATCACAAGACAGAACATAAATAAATAATTAAGTAAACAGCGGAAGAATTAATGAGCAAAACAGAACTTCATTTCATTCCAAAATAAACCATGTCTTTTACAAACATTTCAAATAACTTCATTACAACTGTCTTGTAATAATAGCCAAAGAAGCAATAACTTAAAAACAGAAAAACAGCTTATTCCCCAAGTGCAGTAAAATGAAGCAGCCATAGCAAACCGTACATGATGAGCCAAAGCAAGTGATATCCAAGCTAAGAGCTAGTGTTTCATCCCTGAGAACCTAGGGGGGGAATGAAAGAAAAAGAGGCGAAAGGAAAAGGGTCAGTCATAAAGACTGAGTAAGTCCTAGTGACTTTCAGTGTAAAAACGGTTAAAACAACCTGTCATGTATGAACTGGAACTAAACTTAAGAATGGTGTCAAGGTGAACAAGATAGACTAAGGTGATCAGGATAAGTCAAGACAAGTCAAGACAAGTCAAGTAAAGCATCACATGTTCGAGATTCGTTGCATCGACTGTACTAGTATACTAAGTCCATGTCACAAGTTAATCACGAAATAAATCCCACAGCCCAATATCGTGAAATGACCCTGAAACGGGGTCTGTCCCAAGTACGGAGTCCTACGGAGCGATTATCTAGTCGATCGGCTCCCTACAAGTTCTAGCTCGTCAAGTGTCCGTGTCATACGGCTAATCACGAATGTAGTCACCTGTGCTGGGTCCACCTTCAGGTGTATCAGCCCTAGGGTGTCAACCCCTGACACGATTCAAGATGCACAGATAAATCTACGGATACCCAGTGTCTGCCCCGGAATACGTGCACGACCGTAGCCCACCGAACCTACACTGGCATACCCCACTGTCGTCGTTCACCTCTTACAATCGGCCCAGTAATCGTGCCCCACCCGGCCTAGCCCCAGGGTACCTTGATACATCTAGAGGGTTACTGCTGAAAGGGGTCGTGTCTAGGGTTTCGCCTAACAGATTAGGTCATGTAATTCGTGACCTAACCCGCCTAACCGATTAAGTCATGTAATTCGTGACTTAATCCTTTTCCAGTCTAGTCATGTCAAGATGGTTAAGTATGTCATTTAAATTCGTGACTTAACCCGCTTACGTGTCATGTCAAGTTGGCTAAGTGTTGTCGTTTCAAGTCCATGACTTAGCCATACAAATCGTGTTCAAGTTGGTTAAGTTGTCTTTTCATGTTCATGACTTAACCCTAATTTGCATTAATTGATTCGTTAATGCACCGAACCACTCACATTGGATCTTATTGTTCGTAGCCACTGGATTTGCCGGGCGGTTCCGGGCAGGTTTACGCTACGAACTCAACCCAACCTCGGGTTTCAAGCGCGACGTGACCAACTACCCACATTGGATCCTATTGTTTGTAGCAACTGGATTTGCCGGGCGGTTCCGGGCAGATTTACACTACAAACTCAACCCAACCTTGAGTTGGCCACTTTCTTGTTTTCTAAAGTCATGCCCATGTTCTTATCAGATTTGTGCTATTTTCATAGCATGTTCATATGTCAATTTCGTGCCCAACTAAGGCATGTTTCAAGTCAAGTCATAGAATATTCAAGTCAAGTTTTTCGTGCCATATTTCATGTTCTACTTATGCCAAATTTCATGGTTTATGATTATAACCAATTCAAGTTTTGCCTATTCTACCCAATCGTATCCCCAACGCATATAAACGTACTTCGTTCACAAGCATAAACAATTCAAGAGATAAAGGGGAATAACACCAAACATGTGATAGGCATATGTGACAATTCCACCATCACTTGCATAATAAACAGGCTATAACATATCACATGGTTTCAATACTAGCATGATGATAACTTGGCATAGTAATGGTTCCAACTTAGTTCAACATGATGAATTCAACTTTACATCATAGGCATAATAATCATTACGGGCATAATAATAATTTTATTACAAACATGAAACATTAAAGGCATGGTAATTCTAATAGGCATAGTGGATTCCAATTTAGTATTTTTAACATAATGATTCTCATCTAGCATTATAAACATAATGATTCCAACTTTTCATCATAACCTAGTGATTCCCAATTTAACATGATAGGTATATTAACATCACAGGCATAGTTTCATTAATATCATAGACATGGTTTAATTAGCATCATAGGCATGGTTTAATCAACATGAGGATTTCAATGAACATAATGATTCCATGGACATGTATTTGTTCAAC
Organism: Allium sativum; assembly: GCA_030737875.1. Lineage (NCBI taxonomy): Eukaryota > Viridiplantae > Streptophyta > Magnoliopsida > Asparagales > Amaryllidaceae > Allium > Allium sativum. The sequence goes on along the minus strand of CM060919.1, from coordinate 130,618,193 downwards.
TTGCAATAAAATTAAGCCCAAGTGATTCATAACAACATCAACATCATGATAAGTTTAACTTGCAACATTAACATAGAAATATTCCCAAATTTTGATTCAATGTTAAACAATATAAACATGGATTAATAATAGTTCTTAAATCCGGTTTCAATTCATAGCATGTCCATGTTATTTTAGCGTTTTTGCCTAAAAAGTGACGTAGAACTTACAATATGAAGCAAGCAATCCAAATCAAAACTTTAAATCAAATAGCCCCAAATCCATTGTCTAAAGCGTCGTAGTTGTTATAGCTTCTAGTTGTAGCCTTCAAGAATCATCCTTCGTCTTCTTTAATTTTTGTTCTTTGTATTTTTAATTTAGAGTTCTAGGTTTAATGGCGGCTGCATGAGTGCTAAAATGAAATAGTATGATTTAGGCTAGGTCTTAGGGTCTTTAAATAGTTGTAGGCAATTGATTTCAGCTTTTAGATTAACCCTAGAATAGATCTGAGCCATCCAAGATCGTCACAAGCCCCCAAAACAAGACCTAGGAGCCAAAACAGGTGTACCAGGCCGACCTGGCCGACCAGGGAGGTCGACCCCCAGGTCGACACCCAGGTCGACTCCCCAGTCGACCTGGGGAGGGGGTCGACCCCCAGGTCGACTCTAGTGTCGACCTGGTTGGGGGGAGGTCGACCCTAGTGTCGACCCCCCTGTCGACCTGTCTGGGCGGGATTTTCCCGCCTACCCTGAATTCTGAAAATTTGAATCTGTTTTTGAATTTGAATTTTTCGTGAAACTTTGCGAGGCCATATCTTGATCATACGGACTCCGATTTACGAAATTTCGGACTCTATTTCGCGTATTTTTCCGAGATGAACGCAATGGCGCAACCCGTTTTCCCTGATTCATATTTTAACATTTAATTCTGCCTTGATTCTTGTCTTAACATGTTGTTAAAATTCGGGTTGTTACATTCTCCCCTCCTTTAAGAATTTCGCCCCCGAAATCTCCAAGTTAGGAAGAACGCATCCTACCATCCATCATCCATCTACTCAAAACATCATCCACAAGCAACCATGGTCCTTAAAAGACTTCTAATGTTTTATGAACACATGCAAAGAGTGTGTGTATATGTTCCTTAGCTAATGCTAATGATCAGGCCTGATTGATCTTCTAAATGCAAAATATGTTTAGTGAAATGAATCCAACATGTATGCAAAATTTTCCTATTATAATTCATAATTTCTACATGAGTGCACAAATACATATGCAACAACCAAATGATAGCACAACCAAGTTTCCAAAATTAACACTCATGCATATGCAAGTATGAAACTGTGACTGAGCCGATCTAGTGCCTAATGTGTATTCATGCATCCACGAGCAACCACTTGCGACCACTTGCAACCATTTTGCAATCATAACATGTTTCAATTACATGTTTACATCCAAAAAGATTCTACCTATGGTTCTCAAGATAGGATCGAGGAGATAACAAGATAAAACAAAGCATCTAGAAAAAGAAGTTAAAGATGTACCCCCGGAAGGTCCGGTCTGCTTCTTAGGGCAGTCCTTGCTGATGTGTCCAGTCTCCCCACAATGAAAACATTCAACTTGCTTTCTCTTCCTCTTTCTACAATCCCTGGCTATGTGCCCTTCCGTACCACAGAAATTGTATTTCCTTTTATCACGTGAGTTGTCGTTCTTGCCTCCTTTCTCAGAGTCTACCTTCTTATTCTGAGAATCGTTGGGCTTGACCTCTTTCTTGCCCTACTTATCTTCCTCATACAGTAGGGCCATATCCACCAAGCTTTCAAAGGTCGCCCCCATGGGCACATGAGTCATGGCCAAACCATGTAGTGGCTCGTTCAAGCCTCGTGCAAAACGTAGCGCCTTTTTCTGAGGAGTGTTGACTAACTCCAATCCGAAGCGAGCAAGCAGATTGAAACGGTTCACGTATTCTTTAACTGTCATATTTCCTTGTTTAAGGGCCAGAAACCGTTCCATTTGGAGACTCTCCTCTGCCGATGACAAGAACTTAAGCCCAAATCTCCCTCTAAAGTCCGCCCAAGTCCCAATGGGCCTAGTAACGTTGGTGACTTCCCACCAATAAGAAGCTTCCTCTTTCATGAGCCACGCCGCCAACTGTACTTTCCTATTGTCCTCTACCTCAAAGATAACAAATAAGTCTTCGGTTTCCTTCAACCAATTCCGTGCCTCAACAAAAGTCTCAGTTCCTAGGAAATCCTTTCCGCCCATGGCCTTAAAGTCCTTGCATATATTTGAAAAAGCAGTTTCTCATGGAGGTTGAGGAGGATGAGGAGGAGGATTGGTTGGGCCTGCCACATTAGCCCGAGCCTCGAGGAAACGACGGAACCAAGTGGGTATATTGACCCCCTCGGGAAGATTAAGGTCGTCGGCCATGATAAGCTGAAAACGAAAAAGGAAAAGATTCAAACGAGGAAACAAAGATAGTGCTAATGGCTTTGGGGAATATGCCTTTTAATCAAAACAAAATTTTCTTGAAAATTTGCTTCTTTGTAAATGGTTTTGAAAAAAAATTCAAAAGGTTTTCAAAACTTTTGCCCAGTCTTGGTAACCTTCTGCTCTGATACCAAGTGTAACACCCCACCTCCGCTAGGGTCACTCACAAAGGGAATGCACTAGTTTTGGAGAGGTATTATCGAGATAACATCACAGAATTATCACAAGACAGAACATAAATAAATAATTAAGTAAACAACGGAAGAATTTATGAGCAAAACAGAACTTCATTTCATTCCAAAATAAACCATGTCTTTTACAAACATTTCAAATAACTTCATTACAACTGTCTTGTAATAATAGCCAAAGAAGCAATAACTTAAAAACAGAAAAACAGCTTATTCCCCAAGTGCAGTAAAATGAAGCAGCCATAGCAAACCGTACATGCTGAGCCAAAGCAAGTGATATCCAAGCTAAGAGCTAGTGTTTCCTCCCTGAGAACCTGGGGGGGGGGGGGAACGAAAGAAAAAGAGGCAAAAGGAAAAGGGTCAGTCATAAAGACTGAGTAAGTCCTAGTGACTTTCAGTGTTAAAACGGTTAAAACAACCTGTCATGTATGAACTAGAACTAAACTTAAGAATGGTGTCAAGGTGAACAAGATAGACTAAGGTGATCAGGATAAGTCAAGACAAGTCAAGTAAAGCATCACATGTTCGAGATTCGTTGCATCGACTGTACTAGTATACTAAGTCCATGTCACAAGTTAATCACGAAATAAATCCCACGGCCCAATATCGTGAAATGACCCTGAAACGGGGTCTGTCCCAAGTACAGAGTCCTACGGAGCGATTATCTAGTCGATCGGCTCCCTACAAGTTCTAGCTCGTCAAGTGTCCGTGTCATACGGCTAATCACGAATGTAGTCACCTGTGCTGGGTCCACCTTCGGGTGTATCAGCCCTAGGGTGTCAACCCCTGACACGATTCAAGATGCACAGATAAATCTACGGATACCCAGTGTCTGCCCCGGAATACGTGCACGACCGTAGCCCACCGAACCTACACTGGCATACCCCACTGTCGTCGTTCACCTCTTACAATCGGCCCAGTAATCGTGCCCCACCCGGCCTAGCCCCAGGGTACCTTGATACATCTAGAGGGTTACTGCTGAAAGGGGTCGTGTCTAGGGTTTCGCCTAACAGATTAGGTCATGTAATTCGTGACCTAACCCGCCTAACCGATTAAGTCATGTAATTCGTGACTTAATCCTTTTCCAATCTAGTCATGTCAAGATGGTTAAGTATGTCATTTAAATTCGTGACTTAACCCGCTTACGTGTCATGTCAAGTTGGCTAAGTGTTGTCGTTTCAAGTCCATGACTTAGCCCTACAAATCGTGTTCAAGTTGGTTAAGTTGTCTTTTCATGTTCATGACTTAACCCTAATTTGCATTAATTGATTCGTTAATGCACCGAACCACTCACATTGGATCTTATTGTTCGTAGCCACTGGATTTGCCGGGCGGTTCCGGGCAGGTTTACGCTACGAACTCAACCCAACCTCGGGTTTCAAGCGCGACGTGACCAACTACCCACATTGGATCCTATTGTTTGTAGCAACTGGATTTGCCGGGCGGTTCCGGGCTGATTTACACTACAAACTCAACCCAACCTCGAGTTGGCCACTTTCTTGTTTTCTAAAGTCATGCCCATGTTCTTATCAGATTCGTGCTATTTTCATAGCATGTTCATATGTCAATTTCGTGCCCAACTAAGGCATGTTTCAAGTCAAGTCATAGAATATTCAAGTCAAGTTTTTCGTGCCATATTTCATGTTCTACTTATGCCAAATTTCATGGTTTATGATTATAACCAATTCAAGTTTTGCCTATTCTACCCAATCGTATCCCCAACGCATATAAACGTACTTCGTTCACAAGCATAAACAATTCAAGAGATAAAGGGGAATAACACCAACCATGTGATAGGCATATGTGACAATTCCACCATCACTTGCATAATAAACAGGCTATAACATATCACATGGTTTCAATACTAGCATGATAATAACTTGGCATAGTAATGGTTCCAACTTAGTTCAACATGATGAATTCAACTTTACATCATAGGCATAATAATCATTGCGGGCATAATAATAATTTTATTACAAACATGAAACATTAAAGGCATGGTAATTCTAATAGGCATAGTGGATTCCAATTTAGTATTTTTAACATAATGATTCTCATCTAGCATTATAAACATAATGATTCCAACTTTTCATCATAACCTAGCGATTCCCAATTTAACATGATAGGTATATTAACATCACAGGCATAGTTTCATTAATATCATAGACATGGTTTAATTAGCATCATAGGCATGGTTTAATCAACATGAGGATTTCAATGAACATAATGATTCCATGGACATGTATTTGTTCAACTTGCAATAAAATTAAGCCCAAGTGATTCATAACAACATCAACATCATGATAAGTTTAACTTGCAACATTAACATAGCAATATTCCCAAATTTTGATTCAAAGTTAAACAATATAAACATGGATTAATAATAGTTCTTAAATCCGGTTTCAATTCATAGCATGTCCATGTTATTTTAGCGTTTTTGCCTAAAAAGTGACGCAGAACTTACAATATGAAGCAAGCAATCCAAATCAAAACTTTAAATCAAATAGCCCCAAATATGTTGTCTAAAGCGTCGTAGTTGTTGTAGCTTCTAGTTGTAGCCTTCAAAAATCTTCCTTCATCTTCTTTAATTTTTGTTCTTTGTATTTTTAATTTAGAGTTCTAGGTTTAATGGCGGCTGCATGAGTGCTAAAATGAAATAGTATGATTTAGGCTAGGTCTTAGGGTCTTTAAATAGTTGTAGGCAATTGATTTCAGCTTTTAGATTAACCCTAGAATAGATCTGAGCCATCCAAGATCGTCACAAGCCCCCAAAACAAGACCTAGGAGCCAAAACAGGTGTACCAGGCCGACCTGGCCGACCAGGGAGGTCGACCCCCAGGTCGACTCCCCAGTCGACCTGGGGGGAGGTCGACCCCCAGGTCGACTCTAGTGTCGATCTGGTTGGGGGGAGGTCGACCCTAGTGTCGACCCCCCTGTCGACCTGTCTGGGCGGGATTTTTCCCGCCTACCCTGAATTCTGAAAATTTGAATCTGTTTTTGAATTTGAATTTTTCATGAAACTTTGCGAGGCCATATCTTGATCATACAGACTCCGATTTACGAAATTTCGGACTCTATTTCGCGTATTTTTCCGAGACGAACGCAATGGCGCAACACGTTTTCCATGATTCAGATTTTAACATTTAATTCTGCCTTGATTCTTGTCTTAACATGTTGTTAAAATTCGGGTTGTTACAAGAGTGATCGTAGCATGGCTATGAGCCAGTGCAGTGGAGTCGTCATGACTTCATGGGGCAGAGTGGACATAGCAAGGGATTAGTGGCTATGGATCAGTGCAGTGGAGCCATCATGACTCTATGGGGCAGAGTGATCATAGCAAGGATTTGGGTGATCAAAGTGGTGGATATCGTATGCTTTACGCACTGAGTGAGAGATGTGAGGATGGTTGCTATGCTTGATTGTTTTCCATCATTATGACATGCACACCCCCTTCCCCGTTATCTTTACACCTTATGCTAGTGTCGCCTTAGAGTGTCGTACATCCTGTTGTGCTAACTCTGTGGGTGCAGGTCCAGGTTCAGGTATGGTTTAGTATACCTGTTATTATTCTGTTTTGCTGCTTATCGCTCATACCAGACTTTTGTCAGACCCAGAGTTTTATGTCTCTTCTTATTACTCTGGGTGCTCTTAAACAGGCAGACTAGAGACATGTTAGGTGGTATGCACGAGTAGCTATACCGGAGACGAGCAGGAGGCTTCCACGTATGATATACACATATAATCTCCCTGTGTCCCTGCCGGTCACTACTTTGGGCATTAGTAGTGTACCTTTCTCATTTTGCTTTAGAGACAGATTTAAAAGTTGTAACAATGATATGTGGAACATAAGCTGTACTTTGGATTTTCCGCTGCTATGATGGTTTAGTTTTCAGCTTATGCACTGTCTCGTATGTTTTATGTCAAAGTTATGTTATTATTATATTTTATCCCATGCACTGTGAGACATTCTACAGGTTCCTTGTTAGCTCAAAATTCCTTTCCTTTCCTTTCTTTGGCAACCGTCCCGTGCTAGTTGGACATTGGCACAACGCACTTTCATTGGAAATGTTGGCTGGTACGTGGCGGGCCGTCACACTTGGTATCAGAGCTCTAGGTTGCGTAGTTAACCTATGGAAAGACACCAGGGAGAGATAGTGCGTATATGAGAGCGCGTATTTGTGGTATTTTGGTTTTTAAAAGATATATATATATACTAATAGTATATTTAAGGATGAAGTCGCACTACACTGGCACCAATGAATGGATGGTTAATCGTTTTCTCCTTACAGATTTAACGATGAGCCGACATACGAGGGGTACTGGTAGAGGAGCTAATAATGGGAATGCTCCTGATATAAGGACGATGTTCACTGACTTCATGAGAGAGATGCTTAGGGATGTTCAGAGGGCAACTCCTAATACTGCTAATGGTGGTGATGCAGCGGTGCAGGCACCTAGGGCCGATTTCACCAAGCTATGCAAGGATTACACTAGTCTTGGTGGAAAGCCGTTCCACGGAACGGAGTCGGCTACAGAAGTTCAGGATTGGTTGGATAGCTGTGAGCGTACCTTCAAAGACTTGGGTATCGGGGATGCGATGAAGAGGAAGCTAGCATCCCGTCAGCTGCACGGACGGGCAATGAATTGGTGGAATGTTATTAAGGAAGCTACCCATGAGGATCAAGTTACTTGGGATCAGTTTAAGACTCGCATTAGCGATAAGTTCATCCCGGCTGCTCAGAAGTCAGTGTTGTTTAAGAGGTTCTTGGAGCTAAAGCAGAATGGTAGAGCTATCTCGGAGTATATAGCTGAGTTTGATACTTTATCGAAATATGGATTATCCCTTATTGACACTCCCGAGAAAAAGAATGAGAAGTTCATAACAGGCTTAGATCAGTACTTAGGGGAAAGGCTTATCAACCATATTGATGAGACTTTTGAATTGATTGTTGGAAAAGCATTGAGATCAGAGAGCCTTTATCCTAAACCCAAGACTGAAGTCACTGTTACATCTGCAGAGGAGCCAAAGCCGCAAGCAAGCGGTGGAGGCACTACACAAGAATTCTGAATTCCATACGCCAATTTGGCGTAGGGATGGCGTAGGGAATCAAATTTCCCTACGCCATCCCTACGCCCAAATGGAAGTCAGAAAACAGCTCGTCGCAAATATTTCCCTACGCCATACCTATGCCAGGTTCCCTACGTCATATCTACGCCAAGTTCCCTACGTCATCCCTACGCGGAATTCCCTACGTCGTCCCTACGCCAAGTTCCCTACGTCATCCCTACGCCAAGTTCCCTACGTCATCCCTACACCAAGTTCCTACGCATTCCCTACGCCAAGTTTCATATGCATCCTTACCCATTCCCAATGCATCCGTACACCAAAAAATCAATATTGTTGTTTTATATTTATCTTCGTCTACCACAAATCATAATAAAACCGAACATATGCGAAATCGTAGCAATATATATCAATAAAAAAGTTGATGTAAAATGAATATGATGGTCGAATTATCATAAACTGGCTACAAATGTATTTAAAACAAATCATGTCCAACAAACAATAAAATAAAGTTGCTACATAACTCAAACATGATCGTTTCATCTAATTCAAATATCGTGTAATGTACCTTACACAAACAGAACATCAAACCCAGTACCAAAATAAGATTAATTCATAAAGCACGTCATATTTGCGATTCTTGCTCCCGCCGCAACCCTTTTATAAACTCTTGCTCAGTTTTAGCGCATTCCGATATCTCATTGCGAAAATATCCCATTGATTCAGCTTTCAGAAATCATAAATTCCTAAATAATCAACAAATCTTATACATGGCGATAATAGCACTAAATTTTCTTATATTCTAAAATGTCTTATAGAGGACATACTAATAATGTAAAGTAACTAATTAATGAACAGGAGAACGTCCTTTACAACATCCTATGACATACCTTGTGGGGCCTTTATCTTTTGCATATCTCCTTTACCCCGAATGCTAAAGCCTGTAATTTTGTTATATGTAATTTTGTCTAGTTTGTAGATGAACTCGTAACACAGATAACCAACCTGCAATAATAAACAAAAGTTCATTTCGATAATAAAGCAAGGCCAATCATAAAAAGAAAACAAAGTATATGACTTTTTTTTAGTAGCAAAGAAAACTGCAGCACCTCGCTAGAAGGGCCAAATCTCAGAAACCATCAAGGAGCAACCGTATCATGTTATTGCAGCAGGTATATAAGAGGCGAGAGAAAGCACAAATCCACAGCCTACTGGAAATCCCTGAAACATAGAAATGATAGCCTAAAAAACCAATAACCCAAAAAAGATTCCCTATTGCTAATGTCAGAGAGGATGAGAACATACAAAAATTAAACACGCAAAAAAAAACCAACCTAAAACTCTGAATCGGATCCTAGAACGACCAGGCCAAGTTCATAACCGTGACAATAAATACTCACAACGCCAAACACGTTTTCTTCACGATCCAAAACCTAAAATGGTTCTGCTTTCCGGCTCGCTATAAGGAGAAGTCGCGACTAAACGAAGATAAGATCGGGAAGGCAAAAGATCAGGAAGAAGCAAATCTGGTAAGGCGAATGCCTCTCATGAAACGCGAGAGCTGAAAACGTGGCATAGTGAATCAAGAGAGAAAAGGGGATTGGAGTCTAGGGGAGAAAATGAAACAATCTATAGTAGCGGAGAAATCTCGAGGGAGAGAAGAATGAAGTGAAAGAGAAGGGGATTAGATTGGGAAAAATGGTAGAGAGTGGCAGTGGAAATAGATTTAGGTTTTTTTTCTTTAATCTGAAATGATGAAACGTTGGAATGAAAAAGCGAAGAGCGGTTGTGTGATAGGAAACAATGGGTGCGGTTATTTTGAGAGTTCCAAATAAAGCCCGACCTGTTTAAAAAATTCTCTACACAATCCTTACGCTGTTAACATATTTTCACGGTTTCCCTACGCCGCGTAGGGATGGCGTAGAGAATTCTAAGTTGGAAAACTGCCCTCTTTTTTGTAGTGAGGCAAGAATAATTCTCAGAGCAAAAGGAAACAGAATCAGACTAAGGATGGTCAGAAGAAGAGTAAGAAAGATGTTGAGTGCTTTAGCTGTGGCAAGAAGGGCCACTATGCTAAAGAATATCAAGCAAAGCCAGCAGACAGGAAGTGCTTCAACTATGGCCAAGTTGGACATCGAAAGGATAAGTGTCCACAACCTTTGAAAGAGATGCAGATAGTGAAAGCATATACTATTAATGATGTTCCTTCTTCGTCGAATGCCCCAACCACGGCGGCGAAAGGAAAGAATGTCATCATTCAAGGTATGCTTTCTGTTTATGATGTTCCTATTCGAATACTGTTTGATACCGGGGCTTCCCGTTCCTTCATATCTAGTGACCTAGTAGATATGTTGGGATTGAAACCTGAGATAGTCGATAGACCTTTAACGGCGACGAACCCGATTGGTGGTTCGACTAGCCTTAGTATGATTTGCCGTAATGTGGTCTTATCGAGTCATGGATGTATGTTTGTTTGTGATTGCTTTGTTTTAGGCTTTACTGGGTTTGGCATTATTTTGGGAGTCGATTGGCTCCAAAGGTACGGGGTGGTGGTAGACTGTGAGGGCTTTTTGGTGACAGTTAGAGCGGATGATGGACGGAGGGTAGTGTTTGGTGATCTACCTAGTGATAGGGTAATGGCTAGTTTTCTAAATTCCCTCGACATCCCGCATGATGAGTTGTCAGATGTGCCCGTGGTTGGCCAGTATCCAAACGTCTTCGAGGAAGTGTCCGCTACACCATAATGGCCATTTGGCAACTCTTATTTTTTTCAACCGCCAACACTTATATGTGTTGTAGACTAGTGACACTAATATGTGTTGCTATAGAAAAATGTGTCATCAAAAATATGCCAACACTTTTTTGTGTTGATATGGCTTGGTCAACTTTTATATTCCAAGGGGCAAAAGGGTAAGTTCTAACTCATAACCCTAATCTGTACCTCAATACTTATTCCTCCGGCCGCATCATAACAAATAAAAAAAATGAACTTCGAAAAATTGATATCAACGCAATATCAGAGATACTAAGGATTTTGGATTTCTCAAATCTGTATTAGCCTCTCAAATCCTGTCTCCATGACTTCGAATTGGGGCTTCTACAAATTGGGGCTTCTAGGAATCACGACGGCTTCTAGGAATCACGATAATAGGTAAAAAAATCGATTTCACTTTCGTTGTGTTTGGACTTGTTACGCATATCTGATTATCTTTCATCTTTTGACATGCTTGCTCATTTTTGTTTGTAGATTTTGGGCTCATATGGTGATGGCCTATGTTGTTACAATTTGGACTTGTTAATTAGAGAGTATGAAATAGTTGCATCGATGAGACTGCATTTTCTTTCATCATCAAAAGGCTGCCCAGATCAATTCACTGTATGCTTTCAACTTCTACAAGGAATTTAACTTGAACTGTTAATTGATGGAGAATGGATTAGTTCTTATTTGTGAGATTGTATAAACGTATTCAGATTAATGATAGTTGTGTACTTGATATTACACTGTCCAGTAATTTGTTTCATCAATTTGTTATTTTTTCCTATACTATTCTTCTGTAGGTCCAGTAATTAGAAGGGGATAGTTGTGTACTTCAGTTTTATTTATTTATATCGAAGCAGTTATTTTTTTTAGGCCATCGATATGGTCAAGTAAATTTACCTCTTAGGTTGCAGCATTCCCTTCTAGCTGAGTTTACATTTCTGATATGTGCATTGGGTTCATCTATCATATGCACGTATTCCTTTTCATTTCCAATTTAATTAGAAAATGTTGTTAATATGTTAAGTTCCATTTAACTATTCCTCATCTTCTCTTGTTATGTATATATATTGTCTATAATGCAAATAAGCTCACTAAGCTTGTTGGAAAGAAAGAGAGCCTGCAAAATTGGCTTGATTACTATAAACTGAAGTACGAAAGAAATCCAGCTAAAAGGCCTACACGAAAGGTTCATTTTTGGAATGAAGCTATCGTTTACTTACAACATAGTATAGATTTTTTTTTTTTTTTACAAGTTGATAAAAAAATTTCATTAGATAGGGTTTCTTGGTCTTTTTGGCAAAAGCGTTGATGCTACTGAGTCCTATACTGAAGAAATTGAGAAACTTTCCAAAGAGGTGTATGATGTTACCTTTCAACTCATCCATAATTGATAATTTTGACTTAAAATCAAAAAATCGAATGGTTCTCTATTTCAACTATATAGTGATGTCGGTCGGTCGTAATATATAGAAGGAAAACAACAATTTTGGTTGCTCTCGAGGATCGCCTTTATAGAAACCTTTCTAGAGGTATATAACTCATAGTAAAAAAACTTATACAGGTTTTGTGTCAAGGAAAATTGGTTTTGTTACCCAGTTTTTGTCTTTATCCAACAAAGGTAGAAACTTTGATTCATACTTATTTGCTCTAGCTTTTTAATGTACTGTTAAAACTGGAAAAGGTCAGATATAATATTTTTTATGTTATCATATATTAATACTTAGCAAGTGCATTATATGTTCCTATCATTCGGTGATTAAGTTTTGCATTTGGTATAAAGAATGATCAATTATCTAATTAATTACTATCATATATATTGATGGCTTATGTTGATGCAGTCATGAATGAGGCCAGCCATACATGTATATGACCTTGATGACGAATGGAGTATGTGCACAAGCACTGAGCTTGCTTGTGCAAGCCTGCAGAAGCAAGTTTGCACGTGCAAGTTGCAGAAGTGCAAGTTGTGCACGCTAGCTTCAGCAAGCTTGCTTGCGCAAGCATGCTTGCACCTGCAAGCTTGCTTCAGCAAACTTTGCAAGCTTGCTTTAACTTGCAGCAAGCAAGAAAGCTTGTGTGTGCTGCAAGCTTGCTGCAAGCAAGCTTGTGCGTGTTGCATGCAAGCAAGCTTGAGCTAAATGTCTAATAACTTGGAAACAGACAAATTGTTTCTCTAGGCTAAACAATCTAAATCAATTAAAATTAATAGGAAATCAAGTATGGTACCCTTTTGGTTTAAGTAATTTGTAAAATATCTCCATTTTATTATAGCTTAATGAGTTTTTGCCTTTTGTTAAATATAACTATTCTGTTTTTTTTCATATAGTAAACATTGTTTTTTTTTCATATAGATCTAGAAGTAGTTTGAGAAGTTCAAAGTTATGTATTTTGATTTAGTGTATGTTACTGCAGTGCAATTGATAAGAATAAGGTATTTTTTTAGCATTTCCAATTTCCACTTGACTAAGTAATTTGGTTGTTTATTCATTTTCTTATTGTAGTTGTTTCCTTAATATGTTTGCATATTGTTAATTAGACTAAAATGCAGATTATAGATGTTTTTGGGTAAGTTTTAAATTGTTAAGGCTAAAGAAATGACACTTGAGTCTCAATATCATCAAGATATTACAGTGTAGCAAAATAATAAACTCATGTCATCAACGTAATTCTTTTTTAAAGAATAAAATAATTACAATGATGCATATGATATATAAATGTTAGACTTAACATATTTGATCATGCTATATGTTTGACAATCCAATAAAAGACTAAATTGCACTATCCATTTTTGGATTTTTAGATTTTGCATTCTGTACACATATTAGTTCAGTTTGCACTTCATAGAATATGATCATAATTTTGAGCACATGTATGATTCGACTCAAAATTGATATGCTTTCACAACATTTCTTTAGACAGTTATCAAGTTCAAATTACAGTGTTTCAAAGGGAAGAGATTATTTTTCTCATTAATAATGCATTTTAGTATTGATTACATCCTCACTTCCCTTTCCTTCTATTATCCTTCTATAAGAACTAATCAGGAAATATATTTCATTTCAAGTTATTCTATAGTAATTTACTAATTAAATTATTCTTTATTTTACTTTCTCCTGCTGAGTGCACATAATTGTGAATTTATCCACTTTCCCCTTTTGGATCATATTTAGTAAGCACAGTTACTTAGGACATATAAAACAACAAATGGATTGTGTGTGTATATACCACCAGCCGGTTCAAAGTTTACCAACTCATATAACTCTGTTTTGAAATTACGTTAATTGATCAACCTATAGTATGGGAATGAGTTTACTCTTTCCATTTTGTTTTAGAATTTTATAAAGTCAAAATTTGAATTAATTCCATAAAAATATATTCATATACTGGTATACACTTATTTTGAATTTCAATCAACATTTATTTTAGATTTGAATAAGTGAATGTATTAGTATACTTTTTTCTTACGTATTTTAATGACTGTTAATTAATACTAAAATGACATGCACTACTTTCTGGTTTTAACAATGACAGTACGTAACCCTGGGTAATAAGAGAGCAATATTATATGGAATCGAGTTGGCACTTTACTCCCTTAATGTTGAAAATCTGATGATACCTGCAATATCAGAATTAACAGAAACATGGACCAGTAGCTTTGGCTTTAACCATCTCACACTTGGAAAGACAAGAGGTCAAATCCACTAAAATAACAGTTTTCAAAGGTACTGGTCTTTTACATAAATCAATCATCAGTAAAAGTTCATCAAATGGCAATTCAAGTCTCAATGGTGATGTTTTGATTCTGCCCAAGGTAGATGATCAAGATGAACATGGTGGAAAGACAGTTAATTTGTGCACTTGCTATGACCCTAAAACAAATTCTAAGCAATCAGTGATGATTGAAAGCTCATCAAATGGTGATCCAAGTCTTATTAACAATATTGAGATTCTTCCCAAGTTAGACGATCAAAACGAACACTATGAAAAAAGGGTTAATGAGAATACTTGCAATGAGCCTGATACAAATTCTAAGGGTCATCCTGCAGGCGAAGAATTCTACTGTAATGATGAGCCTCTTTCTCAAATATTGTCAGCTTAAAAGTGGATGCTACTGACTGTACAGAGAAATAGGTGAACTGAAACTTTTTACTGATCATTATTATACTTTTGTGAAAACATCACCTCTGAAAAGATGAAAAACTGCTGTCTACTGGCTTCTTCTGACTTGCAGTAACTGTTATTTTGAACTATAAATGAAAACTAATTACCTAACATGGCAGAGTTATTTTGATTAGTGATGTTTTGTTGAAAAAAAGACCACTTGCACTTGTGCAATTGTTCGGAGTATCAATTTTGTTTTGAGTATCATTGTGTGGTGAATTCATTCTCATTGTTTCAGTTTTTACCATCACTTGTTTTCAATTTTCTTGGCTAGCATTTCACTGTTACAGAACTTATTGCTACAGAATTTTCAGTATATTACAATTGAGTTATATTCTATTACAAGCATTTTGCTTTTATAGTTCCCAGCTACTTTTGAAATAAAATAAAATAAATCCTCAAAAACAAAAATCCTCAATTTCACTTTGTAAGAGCTGATGAAAAATTCTGAATTCTGAAAGCTTTTTTTGAACTTACTGCATTTTTTAATGGTTGACTTTCACTTGCTTTTTGATGCTTGTATGCAATTTGCTGCTTACTTTAGTTCTTTCATTTTGCCATTTCTTGATTATTAGTACCTTCTTCCTCATTAAATGTACTCAATACTTGATTACTTGCATCTTTTTTACATTTATTATAGGAAGGGCCTGGATATGAAGCTGATGTGTCTTTGGGTTTCTAGTGTTGAATGTACGGTGTATTGATTGGACATCAAGTACTCCACGAGATGTCGGATGTATACATAAAACATTGAGGAATTCTATGGTTTCTTCGGTCTAATCTACATGACTGGAAAGTATGTTCAGGTTGCCATTTTATATTATTCATTATTTAGTCTCCTACATTTTATATGAGTAAAGTGAACATCAAATACAATGTTTAACTAAAATACCTTTGTTTTAAAACATTGGAAATGGCACCATATGCCAACCTGTTGATTAATGCAACATAAAAAATATATGAAAAAGGCGGTTCATGCATTACTTAACAAAAGGTCATGTCATAGTATGAAAGGTGCGCTATGGAGCGGCATAGCGTGACATATGCACCTTTCTGCCGTATGGCGTGACGAATACGGAAATGCGCAATGAATGATACAAACGACTCTTACGGCGTAAATGACATGCAGTGTTATAATGTCTAAGTGCAATGCTTAGTTTTGTTTCAAACTGAGCATATGCCCAGTTTCTCAAAACTGAGCAATGTTCAGTTTCTCAAAACTGAGCAATGCTCAGTTTCAAACAAAACTGAGCAATTTCTCAGTTTCTCAAAACTGAGCAATGCTCAGTTTCAAACAAAACCGAGCAATGCTCAGTTTTGATGAAACTGAGCAATACTCAGTTTCTTGAAACTGAGCATAGCAATGTTGTGAACAAGGATTTGTTAAATTTTTTAATATGCCTGATATTTTCATAAAAAATGTGATCTATTCTCATTAACATCAATTAACCATGTTCAGTTAGTTAATACAAGATGTTATTTATCGGTTTTGCAATTTTTTATTTCTATAAAAATGAGTGTGTTTATATTTAATGAGTGTGTTTATATTTTGTAGGCACTTGTGGAGGAGGAGGAAAAAAATAGAATTTGGAATGTAATAGCAACGGGAAAGTATACGTGTTTAATCTTGACAATGATCCTATCTCCAAAGTTTTTGGTTCTAATAAAAGGAAAAATTATTGTCGTGCAATTAGCTCATCTTCTTCTGTAAAGCACGTAAAGATGATGCAAGCATCAAAAGCAATTGCCGACAAGAATAAAAAGGACGATTTTCGTCAATGGTCTATGGAATTACAAAACCAAGTTGCAAGTCAAGTGGCGAGTCAAGTGTCAATCCAAATCAACGATGCTCTTAAATCATTTGCTTCATCCTTTCTTACTATGATATCCTCTCTTAAATCATTTTCGGATGGAGGCTTTGTGATATGGTCCATGTTTCGCCTTCATAATATCTAAAATTCTATGTATCTTTAGTAAAACTTTGTATTGTTTTTTGTAATTTGAACTTGATATTATGCTATTTTGAAATTGGAAGCATTATGCAAAAGTGACATTGTTGAATTTGAAATATAGAAGTGTATCAAATACTTTTATTTGAGTTGATATGTTGAATTATATATGTGATTGAAAATCGTAAAAACATGTTATATAGTGTCAGCAATTTATGTATGCCAACATTTATAAGAATTAGTAGGATTATGATACTGACATTTACAAGTGTTACCATATCTTATAGTTCCAACTTTTATAAGTGTTAGCAATAAATATGTTTGTAAATCTTACAAATGTTGCCATATTTTATGGTTCCAACATTTATAAGTGTTAGCAATGAATGTGTTTATAACTCTTATAAGTGTTACCATATAGTGATGGTTCCAACATTTATAAGTGTTAGCAATGAATATGTTCATAACATTTATAAGTGTTAGCAATGAAATTGTTTGTAACACTTATAAGTGTTAGCAGTTACTCTGTTTGTAACACTTATAAGTGTTACAGGAAATTCCTCACAGGCCATTGGTGACACTTAAAAGTGTTACAGAAATTATTCGTAACACCTATACTTGTTGGGAATCCCCTGTTTTGGTGTAGTGGAACCCGAGATAGTCGATAGACCTTTAGCGGCGACGAACCCGATAGGTGGTTCGACTAGCCTTTGTATGATTTGCCGTAATGTGGTCTTATCGAGTCATGGATGTATGTTTGTCTGTGATTGCTTTGTTTTAGGCTTTACTGGGTTTGGCATTATTTTGGGAGTCGATTGGCTCCAAAGGTACGCGGTGGTGGTAGACTATGAGGGCTTTTTGGTGACAGTTAGAGTGGATGATAGGCGAAGGGTAGTGTTTGGTGGTCTACCTAGTGATAGGGTAATGGCTAGTTTTCTAAATTCCCTCGACATCTCGCATGATGATTTGTCAGATGTGCCCGTGGCTGGCCAGTATCTGAATGCCTTTGAGGAAGTGACCGGACTTCCACCACACCGAGAGATTGAGTTTCGGATTGAGTTAGTGAAAGATGCCAGACCTATAGTGATGCCACTTCGTCTTATGGCACCAAGGGAGCAGCGAGAGCTCGGGGTGCAGGTGAGCGATCTTTTGAAGAAGGGATTTATCAGAAGAAGTGTCTCCGAGTGGGGAGCACCAGTTCTGTTTGCTACCAAGGCAGATGGTTCCATTCGATTGTGTGTGGACTACCGCGAGTTGAATAAGGTGACGAGGAAGAATAAGTATTCTCTACCACGGATAGATGATTTGTTTGATCAGTAGAGTGGAGCGAGAGTGTTCTCCCAGTTGGATCTCGTGACAGGTTTTCATCAGCTTAGGGTAGAAGCTGAGAGTATAGCTAAAACGGCCTTTCGGACGCTGTCTGGATTCTATAAGTGGTTGGTCATGCCATTCGGATTGACCAATGCACCAACATATTTTGTGGATCTTATGAATTGGGTACTCATGGAACAATTGAATAAGTTTGTTCTTGTGTTCGTGGACGATATACTTGTTTATTTGAGGACAGAAGAAGAACACAAGGAACATTTGAGAGTAGTAATGGAGGTGTTGAGAAAACACCAATTGAAAGCAAAGTTTTCTAAGTGTCACTTCTGGAGGAGGGAAGTGAGATTCTTGGGCCATGTTGTTTCTGAAAATGGTATTGCCGTGGACCCTGCAAAGGTGGCTACGATACAAGATTGGTTTACGCCCAAGAATGCAACAGACGTAAGAAGTTTCTTGGGGTTAGCTGGATATTATCGTAAGTTTATCTAAACTTCTCCAAGATAGCAGCACCGTTGACTCAGTTGACCAAGAAGAATCAAGCTTTCGTCTGGAACGAAAAGTGCAAGAATGCATTCAAGAGTCTAAAGGAAAAGTTGACGTGTGCACCAGTGTTAGTCATTCCTAAAGGGAATAAAGAGATGACAGTATACGCGGATGCATGTAGTACCAGACTAGGTGCTGTATTGATGCAAGAAGGTAGGGTAGTAGCTTATGCTAGTCGACACCTGAAACCGCATGAGAAAAGATATCCTACCCATAATTTGGAATTGGCAGCGATCGTACTTGCATTGAAGATGTGGAGACAATATCTCTTGGGAGAAAGATTCGAGTTGTTTACTGATCATAAATCGTTAAAGTATATTTTCTCCCAAAAGGAGTTAGATTTTCATCAGCAGAGATGGTTAGAGTTCTTGGCTTCATATGATTTTGATATCGCATATACACCAGGAAAGGGCAATGCGGTAGCTGATGCATTAAGTAAGAGACATGACAATTTAGGGGCTATGTTTCTTGAGTGGAAGCAACTGGAGTATATCGCAGGGTATGATTTCAGACTAAAGTGCGAATTGGATCCAGAGATGTTAGCAAGTTTGACGATCAGACCTACTTTGATTGAGCGGATTGGTTCCAAACAGAGGGACGATCCTAACCTATTTGAAATCATCTCTAAGTTAGAGATGGGTATCGACAAGGAGATGAACAAGTATGGGCTTGATCGAGATGGATGGCTTAGAAAGAATGGGAGACTAGTTGTACCCAATGTCAATGGATTGAGAGATGAAGTGCTTAGAGAATGTCATCACTCAGAACTGGCTATACATCCCAGTTCTTGAGAAAATTGGGAATTTGGCGTATAAAGTTGAGTTGCCAGACAAGATGGCGGGAGTTCATAACGTATTTCATGTTTCCCAGTTAAGGAAATTCGTGCATGACCCCGATGTGGCTATTTCACCTGATCAATTGGATGATATCGAAGTAGAACCTGAGGCGGTTGGGAACTGCAAGTCGATCCGTGTTGTCGAGAGCGATACGAAGCAACTACGAAGGAAGGCATTGAAATTAGTCAAGGTTCAGTGGGGCGAGGATGAGAATGACTGTACTTGGGGGACAGAGGAGAGCATTAGGAAGACGTATCCAGAACTCTTTGCCTGGTAAGATTTTCATCGCGATTTAGTCTTTCGGCATGCAAGGATAGATTTGTTCTGTTTGTTTTGCATGTTTGATGGTTGTATATGGCTAATAGGCATGCAAATCCTTTGTTTGTTTCTTAGTTAAGGAATTTCGGGGGCGAAATTTCTTAAGGGGAGGAGAGTGTAACGACCCGCATTCTACACATCGGAGGATCGTAGAATATTTATTTCTTTTTCGTATGAGGTCGTATAGCTGTGTAACTTTGGGGAATGACTATTGGGGTCATTTCCTATGTTCACGATTTTTGTCGATTTTTAAATGACCGTTTTGCCTCTAGCTGATCTTATTTCGGCCATAAATTTTGTTTGGTAAGGAGTTTTGACCTAAAACCACTTCCATTAGATCCAAATAATGGTTTACCTTTCCGTAGAGTGGTCACACTTGTCAAACGGACTTACCTTTTGGGAGATATGGCTGAATTAAGGTTT
Source organism: Allium sativum (assembly GCA_030737875.1). NCBI lineage: Eukaryota > Viridiplantae > Streptophyta > Magnoliopsida > Asparagales > Amaryllidaceae > Allium > Allium sativum. Next base: position 130,598,161 of record CM060919.1, on the reverse strand, counting down.
TGAAGGTGAAAAACAACTTAATTGGGCTTAACCGGGTGATTAGCAGCTAGGCCCATTGGGGGATTTCGGGATTAGAGCCATGTAAGGGCTGATTAGGGTTAGAGAAACCTTTTCTTTGTCATTTTCCAGCTGCCACTAACATCCTCTCAACCCTAACAATGGCCTCCAACTCCTAAAACACCTTCTAATCATCGTTTAGTCAAGCATTAGCCTAATCTACATCAAATCAAGGCAAATTAACATCAAGTTTGGGATATAGCTGCTGGAACACACAGAGATTCGACCTATATCAGAGATACTTTCAGATCTATAAGTAATTTGTGGCTAAGGTGAGTTATTTGCATTGTTTTTCACTAATTACGGCTAATTATGGGTGATTAGTGATAATTAGCGAAATCATAGTTCAGAAAAATCTAGAAAAATTTGTAAAATTCTAAAATATTATTTTAGGTCTCTGAAAGAAATTTGGGCTAATTTGGATAAGTTTTGCTAATTGTATGCTTAAGCATGATTAAGGGGGATTAAGGGGAAATATGAGTTTTTGGGTATGTTTGATCCATTTTAACATATCATATTGTTATTTTGGTGTTTATGGTTGATTATACATGTTGCTATGACTGTATGGTATGCTTTGGGACTGATTAGAAAAGTTAGAATAGTCGAAAACACTGTCGTATGACGTAAAACAGTAGCTGGAAAAGTTGCTGGAAAATGTGCAAGGTTTCAGATCGGATCGGATTATAGGGCTCGGATCGGATAGGAGACTCGGGTAAGTGAGTGCGAACCGGACCGAAACTTAGCCCAAGTGGTAGCAAGGGTGATCAGGAAGGCCCAGATCGGATCAGATTGGGAAGGAGGGATCGGATCGAATGAAGAAGCCCCGACCTAGATGGAGTGTCACGAGTCGATCTGGAGCTTGGAGGAGACCACGACCCAACAGAAGCTCGACTGATGGAGGCTAGACCCACGAGCCAATGGAGAAGCCCGACCACTTGAGTGAAGGAGCCCGACCTGAACTGCCAGAAGAAGAAGCGTATGAGTCAACCAAAGGGGAGAAGCCCGACCCGAGCTGATGGAGTCATCACGACCCGACCCGTATGGAGTAGTCCGATCCGAACCAGAGGGGTGACTGAGAACCAAACCAAGAAGCTTGAACGCGAGGCATGAGCTATGAACAAAATGAAGACCGATCCGGAGAAGACCAAAACCCGAGATGCAAAGGTAGTCCAAATGGGAAGTAGAACTCAGGATCCAGTTGGGAACCAACGAGTTAACTTCATGAGTTGGGCTTTGCTGCGGGACATGTGCTAAGGCGTTATCGACGTCCATAAATTTGATTCACCACCAAGACAGATGTTAGGCTACAGATCAGTGCAGTGGGGTAGTTATTACTCCATGGGGCAGAGTGATCGTAGCATGGCTATGAGCCAATGCAGTGGAGTCATCATGACTTCATGGGGCAGAGTGGACATAGCAAGGGATTAGTGGCTATGGATCAGTGTAGTGAAGCCATCATGACTCCATGGGGCAGAGTGATCATAGCAAGGAATTGGATGATCAAAGTGGTGGATATCGTATGCTTTACGCACTGAGTGAGAGATGTGAGCATGGTTGCTATGCTTGATTGTTTGCCATCATTATGACATGCACACCCCCTTCCCAGTTATCTTTACACCTTATGCTAGTGTCGCCTTAGAGTGTCGTACATCCTGTTGTGCGAACTCTTTGGTTGCAAGTCTAGGTTCAGGTATGGTTTAGTATACCCTATTGTTCTGTTTTGCTTCTTATCGCTCATACCAGACTTTTGTCTGACCCAGAGTTTTATGTCTCTTCTTATTACTCTGGGTGCTCTTAAATAGGCAGACTAGAGACAGGTTAGGTGGTATGCACGAGTAGCTGTACCGGAGACGAGCTGGAGGCTTCCACGTATGATATACACATGTATTCTCCCTGTGTCGCTGTTGGTCACTACTTTGGGCATTAGTAGTGTACTTTTCTTATTTTGCTTTAGAGACAATTTTAAAAGTTGTAATAATGATGATGTGGAACATAAACTGTACTTTTGATTTTTCGCTGCTATGATGGTTTAGTTTTCAGCTTATGCACTGTCTCACCTGTTTTATGTCAAAGTTATGTTATTATTATATTTTATCCCATGCGCTGTGAGACATTCTACAGGTTCCTTGTTAGCTCAAAATTCCTTTCCTTTCCTTTCTTTGGCGACCGTCCCGTGCTAGTTGGACATTGGCACAACGCATTTTCATTGGAAATGTCGGCTGGTGCGGGGCGGGCCGTCACAGAATTTACTATTTATTTTTATAAATAAAAGAATTTTACTATTTCTGCTATAGTTAATGATTGAAGTAAATTATTATTAAAATAATAATAATTTAGGAGATTACTTTTTAATTGAAATTCATTTAAAAGGTAATTGAAGTCCAAATGGAATCCAATTGAATTGTGAAATGAGTTTATGAACGAGCTTCATATTAAAACCGAATTATTATAACGAAGTTATATAAAGGAATTTTAAGCAAACGATAGCTTAAAATAAATGTTTACTTGATATTTAAATTAAGTGAAGGAAACAAAGATAAAAGGGGTTTTATATTAGTTTTGGAAACAAGGTTTATAAAAAGTGATGAGGTGTCAAATCGTTAATGTTAAATTAACGACTTAATAATGGAACTAAATAAAATTGGGGAAATTAAAATAAGATTTTCAAAGCGGGAAATGGTTGAATGGATTAGAAAAAGAGAGTGTTAAAAGTGAATTTAGTAAATGAGTGACTAATAGTGTTTTGAAACAAAAATCCGAGTTATTAAACGAATTGTTTAAAGAAGTAGAAGGGAAAGTGATATTTTAGTAATTCATTCCTTGATCAATGATTAAGAAATAATAGTTATATTCTAGAAGGGGATTTCCAAAGGTAAGAAGGTTTTATAAAACCGTATTTTAAATAAAATAGTTAAATGAGATTTGCTTTTGATATTTAAATGAAATATAGGCTTTAATTACAATTCTTATCTATTTTAAGATAAGAACATTGTTAATCAAGGTCTGAGAGGTAAATAAATACCCCAACTTGAACGACTTTGGGATTATCTGAGGATGATAGTAATGGTAAGAGGTTAAGAATATTTTATTATGTGAAATAATAACGCAACGTTAATCGCAAGATCTGAGAATATTTATAATTGAGACTTCCAATGTAACGGAAATAGGAAGATTTGAGAATATATATATATATATAACTATATCTCCAAAAGTAAAAGGAAACAAAAAGGTTAAGTTTTTGGAATAAGTTTATTCTAAGAATTGAAATTGGATATTGTTTTCAAGTGACAATGTTTTTACGTTAATTTGTTAAAATCAAGGTTGGGTATATATATGATTTAATTCTAATGTATTTGAAATAGCTTTTAAAAATAAATCTTATGTTAAATAAGAAGTAAATACCATGTTAAAAATATTGAGATATTTAGAAGTTTAATTAACTATTCGTTGATTATTTTTAATTAAAAGGCCAAATAATGCTGAGTACTGAATCAGTGAACCTATTTTATTCTCATGATTATTTATTGATAGTTAAATAACCGACTATCACACTAGAAGAAAAGCTGTATATAGCGGCATATTTTTAGTTGCGGAAAAGTCCATCGCAAATTAGCGACGGATTTCCATGTGATCTACGAGGTTTTTTTTTGTTTTTTCAATTTTTTTCCTTTATTTATTGTCGTCGTCTTCTATTATCCCTCGCTACTCCGTTGCAAAATTGCGTCAAGTTACCAACAAAATTTTTCTACTGCTATTATCCGCTGCAAATAGAGGCAAAATACCGATGAATATATATCAAAGCTATTTTGCCGCAAAATTACAATGGATTTGCAAGAGATATTTAGGTTATTTTTCTAGAAAATACTTTTGTATTATTTTTTAATAATCATTAATAAGTTCAATAATTAATAATTGACAACAACGTAATATTTAATAAATTATTTTTATACTAAACATTTTTTATAGATAATATTTTATCAACATTAAATATTTAATAACTAATTTTTATGATCAATTAGTCGTACTTAACTTCAGTGATTAAATGCTGGCTTTACCAAATATCGATTCGTTTAATTTTGACTATAATCCATGATTTTGGACTTTTTTCTCCATTCAGCATACTAAAATAAATCAAATAATTAATGATATTTTGTTCATAAATAAATAATGAAGTAATAGACATTTCGCTCTGCATTTTTAGTCCTAGACCACAGTGAAATTTTTCGTTTTCCCTCCATATGGTCCGCCTCCATGTTTAATTAAATAAAAATATTTGACAAAAACAACTCTCATTTCTTAATCCCCAAATCTGGAAGACCTAAACTAAAACCATGCTCTCTCCATCCTTATCTCCTTCTGCACTGCCTTTCGGTCTAGCCTCTGCGATGCTCGCCTCTGTTACTCGTCGCTTGCTATTATCCATCTCTGCTTGCCTCTGTTTCTCGCCGCTTGCCTCTGTTATTGCTCGTCGCTTTCCGCGCTCGCCATTGTCTAGGTTGATGCTCACCGGCTTCACCTTTCCATTTATCAATTTGTAGGTATGGTGGAGTGCGAAACATTTACTATTTTATTTATTTTTCTATCTTAATCTGATTTTAGCTAGTTGATAGTTTCAAAAAACTTGCAATTCGAAAACAAAAAAGGAGATCCTAAAGAGTTGTATGTTAAAACTCTTATTGTTAGTTCTTTGGCTTTATTGTCATTATTTGTGTTTAATAAGGTCGCTAAGGCTGCCGCTGATGTTGGGTCTGATACTAAGGAGGAGGTGGTTGCTGAAGAAACTCGGAAGAAAGGTTCTGCTTATTTCTTTTTTTAGATCTGTTTTTTCAATTTTGTTGTGTTCTGGTCTTAGGTTTTTTTGGTAAATAACAAAAGTTTTCATCCCTTGTTAAATAACAAAGTTCAGATCTGAATCTTGGATCTAAACAAGGTTCTGGCCTTATACCAAAGTTCTGAAATTTAAATATGACTCTTCAGATCGTTGGCATAGGATGCTAGTTTATGAATGCATTCCATATGTTTCGTTAGTGGAGTGCATGGCTAGTAATAAGTGGAAAATTTAACCTGGAGGCTGCGGGTAAATATAGCTATTGAGCTATTTAAAATGGAGTTGGTGTAAAGGTAATCTTAATTCTTTTTGCAAACTTACTCTATATTTTCATTTTGCAAACTTACTCTATATTTCAAATGGAGTTGGTGTAAATATTGCTAAGTTTGTCATGGAAACTTACTATATATTTTCATTTTGCAAACTTTTTATGTTGGGTCACATCTTTAGTTGTTATATCGATATTAATTATTTACAGGTCTAAAATGCTTTTATTTATATAACAGAATTTTAATTACATACAAAACGTCTGTGCAATCAATATAACATTGATTGTCTATGTAATAGTAATGGTAAATCAAAGAAACATTCCATTTTACAAAATAATATCATTCCAAACATCTTCCATTTTATTGCTTCAGCAGTGATCAAAGTTTGTCAGCTTCAATATCTTATATGCATTCAAGTAAAGAAAAGATGTCTGAGAGCTTCATATGCTTCAATTGAATGGTTAGACAGTGTGTGTGTGTACACACATACTGAAAAAAATCAATTGAATGGTTAAGTGAAGAATAACTTAATATGTCTTGTGAGTTGCATGAGTTCTATGCTACGCTTGATTGTTAATTTTCAGTATACACATTATTTTATCTAACTTTTTAATTCAAGGGCGGTCTGTATCCTTTTGACCTTTGTGAAAGTTTTTCTCATTAATGCAAATTGGGGTGCACTTTGCGATGAAGATATAAGTCGATTTTACTTTTTTCTAATTACATATTGCTGTAAAGAAACTCCAATGACCCTTGCATACACACACACACACATAGACACACACATGTACATATATACAATAGATTAGATGACAATGGATATGGCTAATCTGGATTCTGTATTTTTATGATTATAGTCAACTGGTCTTTGTTCGCGCACTCTGTCTATCCTTGTAAATGACAACCTTGGAGTTCTCAGCATTGTTTCTACTATATTTTCCCATAGGGGCGGTAACATTTAGGTCAATATTATTTACTTATTTCTTGTTTTATTTTTATTAAAGTTTAATTTAAAATCTGCTAAAGTCTCAAGTGATACCGTGCCTCTTATTTTCAGAGTCCTGCTAAAAGTTCAGCTGAGACAGAAGGCATTTCCCGAATCACAAGCACCGAAGAATCTATATCCAAGTTAGTACAACAACCATCCAAGCTAATCGGTGCCCATAATGTGAGTTAACTACACTTGTGTACCGTCCCTGATATATATGACAATAGTAATGGCATTACTTCTGATTAGAGTACGATTTTTAAATCTGTTATTTTTGCTTAGACATAACATTTGAATCTGATGGTGCAATATCATCATTTGCTAGTCCTAGGCTGTTATTTAGTACATAAAACTAGATGGTATACTTTCAAAGTTACTAAAACATTATGTAATTACTCTACTTGACACGATGCGACAAACCGTACAAAATCACCGTGAAGCAGGCTAATGAAGAAGAACTTGGCATTCTCATGGGATATAGACTACGACGTTGCTTTTCAAGGACTGAAGGGCTATGACAATAGCCCTAGTCTTGACCTTGCCTAACGGAAATAAAGTGTTTACTGTTTACGCCGATGCAAGTGGTACAGGGCTTGGTGCGGTTCTAATGCAAGAAGGGAAAGTAGTGTGTTACGGGGTAGATAGTTGAGGGCTCATGAAAAGAACTACCCCACCCATGATCTAGAGCTAGTTGCCACAGTGTTTGCGTTAAATACGTGGCATCATTATTTACTTGGAGAGTAGTTCGAGTTGTATGCCGATCATAAATCTCTCAAGTATTTGTTCTCGCATAAGGATCTCAATTTTAGGGAACAACAGTGGATGAAGTTTCTAGCTTCTTATGATTTGAGATTTCTTATACCCTGGCAAGGGTATTGTGGTGGCAGACGCACTAAGTAGGCAGAGGGTAGCCCTGAGTCCTCTGTTTGTGGAAAGAAAGAACTTGGAGTTCATATCAGCTTTTGATTTTAGACTCTCCATCGAGATTTTGCCTGATTTGTTTGCATCCTTGGAGATACGACCGACTCTTATGGACCAGATAGGAGCTTCGCAACAAGGTGACCCACAGATTCTAGACATCATGGATAGGCTCATAAGAGGGGATACTTCTAGTCAGCTCAGCAGATATTCCATAGATGAAAAGGGGTGGTTGTGATGAGATGGAAGGCTTTGTGTTCCTCAAACAGGAAGCTTGATAAAGGCAGTCCTAAAAGAAGCCCACCATTATAAGATGACCATTCATCCAGACGGTGATAAGATGTACATGGACATGAAGAGGGTTTTCTTTTGGGATGGGATGAAGAAAGATGTGGCCGAATTTGTTTCTCAATGTTTAGTTTGCCAGCAAGTCAAAGTTGAGCAGAAGAAGCCTGGTGGATTACTTCATCCATTGGAGGTTCCGCAGTGGAAATGGGAGAGCGTCTCTATGGATTTCATAGATGGTTTGCCTCAATCGGAGAAAGGCAATACCAGTATTTGGGTTGTGGTGGATAGACTCACTAAGAGCGCTTACTTTATTCCAGTTAAAAGTAAGAGGACAACATCGTGGTTGGCAGCAATTTATGTGCGTGAGATAGTTCGTCTTCATGGAGTGTCTTCCAGCATCGTGAGCGATCATGACCCCATCTTTACCAGCAAATTTTGGAGGATCTTGCAAGAAGCATTAGGTACACAGTTGTGTTTGAGCACCACTTATCATCCTCAGACCGATGGACAGACAGAGAGGGTGAACATGATTCTTGAAGATCTTTTAAGGTTGTGTATCCTAGAATTTGGAGGGACTTGGGAAGAGCATCTTACTTTAGTAGAGTTTTCCTATAATAATAGTTATCAAGCAAGCATCGTCATGGCACCCTTCGAAGCATTGTACGGACGACCCTGTAGATCATCAACTTGTTGGTGGGAGTCTACAGAGAGATTATTACTTGGACCGGATATGGTTAGGGAAACGTTTGAAAAGATTGATCTTATACGACGGTGGATGAAGACAGCTCAAGACAGGCAGGAATCCTATGCAAACAAGAGAAGGACTGACCTCGAATTTGAAGTAGAAGACATGGTTTTTATCAAAGTGTCACCTCTGAGGAATTTGGTTCGCTTCAAATCAGTAGGAAAATTGGCACTAGGTTTGTGGGACCATTTTCCATAACCGAGAGGATTGGCCTAATGGCCTATAGAATAAAACTCCCCGACAATCTATCCAGCGTTCATGATGTTTTCCACGTTTTCCGTCTGCGGGAGTGCCTACATGACACTGTAGTAATAGTTGAGCCGATTGTGTTGGAAGAAGTCGAAGTGGAACAGGAGGCGACAGTCAGGCGTGTCCCTACCCGTATTCTGGGATCAGAAGTTAAGAAGCTACATAATACAGAGATCAAGTTGCTAAAGGTTCAACGAGGAGATAACCCAGAGGATGCGACTTGGGAGACTGAAGACAAGATTCGTGCTTTGTACCCTTTTCTTCTCGAGGGTATGTTCTTAACTCCTTTTTCCAAAGCTTTATCAGTACTTGTTTCTATCATTTGAGTATGTCATATCAAAAGAATTTTCGATCTTTAGATAGGAATCCTATGGATGTAAACATGTGTTTGAGACATGTTATGATAGATGGATGCAAGCGGATGCAAGTGTTTGCTAGTGGTTGCCTATGGATGCATATACACACACATTAGGCACTGGACCGGCTCAATCACTCTCATACTGCATATGGATGTGCGTGCATTTTCTTTTCTTTTATGGATGGAAATGGATGAACTAGCATATGGATGTTGCATTTGGACAAATGAGTGTGCATACATATAGAGCTTACATGTTATAATAGGCTTATTTGCATACATATTGGATTCATGGCACTAACATACATTGCATTAATGAGGTCAACTGAATCAGTAGACCGCTGATCTTCGCATTAGTATTGGGACATATACACACACCATTGCATATATTCATGTAAGCATTAGAAATCCTTAATGACAACGGATGCCAGTGATTGATGGATGAGTAGATGGATGATGGATGGTAGGATATGCATTCTTCTCAACTTGGAGATTTTGGGGATGAAATCCTTTAAGTAGGGGGGAATGTAGCACCCATAATTTTATTAACATTAAAGAAGATAAAATAAGTAATAATTAATTTAATATTAATAATTAAGGGAAACACACTACATCATTACGTCCGTCTCGAAATTCTGGTCGGGATAGACACCTAGTTTACGTAAAACAGATAACATGTAACGATAAGGAATTTCGCTCGATTTCCTTTCAAAACGTATTTTATAAATCGTTTTAAATTCGCTTTCAAAACGATTTCAACTTCATACTCAATTTCTATTCGAAATTGAATATTCCATATCATCGATATACAAATGATAATATTTTCAAAACGTTATATTTTGAAATCACTTCCTTTTCTATAATCATTATAAAAACGAATATAATCGATATAAATACGTTCGCGTCAAAATGGCGCATATCTAACCAACACGGCTTCATATATTTCAATAACTTCGTTATTCTATTCAACAAATGAATATGTTCTTCAATTCACAGTAAAAATCATAGTCTTAACCAATTAATAATTTTCCTTTGTATAGATAAAAACCATAGTCTTAACCAATTAATAATTTTCCTTTATATAACTATTTTATAAATAGTGTGCAAACGATAAAAATCATATCTTTATCGATTTTTAAAAATATCTTACCAATACGATAAAAATCATATTTTTACATTGTGACTCATATTTTAAAAATCATATTTTTAAACAAACAAAGATTTTATTTTTAAACAATTAAAATTCCTCACTTTGTATTGTTAAAATTCATAACCTTACATAGATAGAGATCTCATCTTGATGTTAATAGAAATCCATTTTTTATATTTAAAAATCACTTCTTTATCTAAGTAAAAATCACTTCTTTATCTAAGTAAAAATCCGATCCTTACCTACAATAAAAATCGTATTTTTAATTCTAAAATCCTTTAAAAAACCCAATCTTTTTCCATTGAAATAAATTCAAAACTTTTCTTTGTTTTATAGATAAAAACAGAAAAGAAATTTAAATAAACTAAACAAAAACAAAAATAAAAATGCTATAAAAGCTTACTGTGTTCGACAAAGGCAAAGGGGGCTCGGGGTGGCGCTGGATGGGCCAGAGGGGGGGTCAGTGCGGTGGGGGCTGCTCGCGGTCGGGTGTGGGGCTCGAAGTGCGGCGGCGGCGATGTCGGTTTCGGGTTTTCGTGGAACGTGGGCTTCAGCTGGACGGAGGAACGAAGGGGGGGGGGAATCGATGGTCGTGGCGGAGTAAAGGGGAGGCGACGGCGATGGGCGCTGAGGCACGGTGGAGGGAGGCAACGCCTCCGATTCGGGCAAGGCAGAAGAGGAAATTGAAAAAAAGGGGGGCCTTTTAATTTTGACCGAGGAAAAATAAACCGGGGGGGGGGGGTTTAAATGAGATAGTATATATTATAATATATTTTATTATTAATTTATTCCTATAGTTAGGGTTTTATGTCCGAGCCCCAAATCAATCCCAACAACCGTCGTCCCTAGCTAAGTACCCCCATTCTGAACATAATGGGATATGTTTCGTAAGCCAGTTCGGCTGTTACGATCAGTTTTCTTTTAAATTAAAATATAAATCAATATATTAAATTTTAAACGTTAATTTCAATTTACTGGGGCCACATACAAACTCTAAAAATTCCCGAAAATTATTTTCCAGCTTCGTATTGATGATATGGTCCTAACAAAACTAATTTCGTCAAATTTTGAGACCGTTTGAAAAATGGCCATTTTCTAGTCGATCAAAATTGATTGAAACTGTCAAAACACGTTTTCCTTTGCCATGCTCACATATTGATTCAGAAATTTACGAATTTTGAAACCTAGCAATAACTTGACATCCCGGATCCAACAAAAGTGGTTTCGTCGAAAACAGTGGTCGTTTGCAAAATTCCCATTTTTAAGGGCCTAAAATTCCATAGCGACTATTCTGAATTTTCAACTGGGCATAACTTTTTATTCCCGCTATGAAATTCCAATTTTTCAGTTTCGTTGGAATGATATTCTCAAATAAATTCAAATATTTTTGGTTTCGCTAAAATCCAGTTTATTTTGAATCCTGTACATTCAATTGAAATTTGAAATCGAATTTTCAAACTACCGCGCCATTTTCAATTCCTTTTATAATTAAAATAAAATGTTTATATTCAAACGACGATCTATATAAATATATACATTCTATTTCTATTCAAAATAAATTTCTCGTCGTTATTATTTAAAATAATTCATTTTAAATATTCAAAATTCATTAAAATTGCCAAAATAAAAATTTTAAATTGGCTCAGATTTCCGGGTTATCACAATCTCCCCTACTTAAAACTTTTCTTCCCCGAAAAGGAACAAAGCTGAAAGTTGTTTAACTAATCAACTCAACTTCCATTATTTTCTTTACGGCTTAAGTTCTTCAACTTTTCAGTTTCTAAGAACTTTTCAAAATTTTCAAAAATTTGGCTAACACCCTAAATTTTTGAAAAATTTCACCATAACCTCCCCTGCACCGGGAGCTTGGGATATTTCAAATAGCCTCCTATGGCCCTCACCAATCCAAAAAGAAAAAGCACAGCCAATCGGCTCATAAAATCATCAAAAACCCAAGAAATACAATAAACATGTACCTATCTGTCGGGCAAACAATTTTATTCCTCTTCTTTAGCCTCCTTGCTATGACCTGTTCAATGTAAGTACATGTATACGTATGCAAATGCGACAAATTTTCAATACAATTCACTATTTGGTACAATTTGGCTAAATGGTTCAAAATTTAATTAATCAACCAATGATCAAACAACACAATCAACAATCAATTAGTTGATTAGCTTTTCAAATTCATAACTTTGATATATAGTCCAAAAATCAGATTTTTAATGCCAAATCACAACAATAAGCCCTATCTAATTTTGGTTCTCACACCAATCAATTGGAATCATATAGAAATCCCACTTTCGAAACACGAACATAAATACGGATGATGTCCGGACATCATCAGAATTATCCCCGAGCGGCTAGAGTGTGATTCTATATCTATCCAGTATATTAAAACTTCAAATACACGCGGATCAGACGTATACGCAAAATCTTTATATACTGGATTGCCCAAATCAACATAAATTAAATAATCAAATACGAATAATTGATTTAAATTTTCAAAACAAAAATTGTTTTTAATTTAAAAATATACTCTTCACACTCGTTCTAGGACACTACTGATCCCATCTCTAACGAGTCATTCTTATTGAATATTATTAATCCAATCTCTGATGAATTCTTTCGTATGGTTCTAATGTGTCTTGTTCTCTGAGCTTTGTAAACCAAAACTCTGATACCAGTTGTAACGATAAGGAATTTTGCTCGATTTCCTTTCAAAACGTATTTTATAAATCGTTTTAAATTCGTTTTCAAAACGATTTCAACTTCATACTCAATTTCTATTCGAAATTGAATATTCTATATCATCAATATACAAATGAAAATATTTTCAAAACGCTATATTTTGAAATCACTTCCTTTTCTATAATCATTATAAAAATGAATATAATCGATATAAATATCGTTCGCATCAAAATGGCGCATATCTAACCAACACTGCTTCATATATTTCAATAACTTCGTTATTCTATTCAACAAATGAATATTTTCTTCAACACATGAATATATATGTTTATTCAACACATGAATATATATTTTATTCAACACATGAATTTATATTTTCATTCAACACACGAATATTTATTTTATTCAACACATGAATTTTTATTCTATTCAACACATGAATTTTTATTCTATTCAACACATGAATTTTCTTCTATTCAACATATGAATTTTTATTCTATTCATCACATGAATTTTTATTCTATTCAACACATGAATTTTCTACTATAATATTCCTTATTTTCCAAATTGGAATGAGGCCCAATCAATTACCATATAATGTTAATTATATGGATTCCCTACAACACATGTGTATAATAGCAACGATAAATCATCAACCATCATCCAGAGTGCACCACACAACTGCATAAGCATTAAATATAAATAATTAACGCTTACACTGTCTATCAACCCATCGATTGACATACAACTAAACAATCGGGATTAGTGTACATCAAATATCATCCCAATACCCGTGTGCGGTTTCAAATCAACAAACATAGATTTTTATTTGTGCAGTCGGGCGATGTGTAAAATTTATCGTCCCAATCAATGTCAGTCAAATGGGTGTACATAAACAAATCGTCCGATTTGTTTATAAATATTTATTTTATATACACATTAAAAATTATATTTTTAACAATAAAATATTTATAACGATAAAATATTTTATTTCATTCCATATCACACAATCAAATTTCACAACACAGCAATCAAACAAACAAGTCATCCATGGTCTAGGGACGACGGGTGTCGGGTCCTGCTAAGCACCGTCTACATCCTAGTAAATATTTCAACTAGAAATAAAATTAAAGTGAGGAGTTCTCACCGAGGGTTCCACTCCTCCATTCGTTATTTCTGAACGGTTCAGATATGCCCGAAATCCCAATGCGACCTTTTCACGCTATTCACAGTAAAAATCACATTTTTATCGCTTCATTCTAATAGATAAAAATCATAGTCTTAACCAATTAATAATTTTCCTTTGTATAACTATTTTATAAATAGCGTGCAAACGATAAAAATCATATCTTTATCGATTTTTAAAAATATCTTTCCAATACGATAAAAATCATATTTTTACATTGTGATTCATATTTTAAAAATCATATTTTTAAACAAACAAAGATTGTATTTTTAAACAATTAAAATTCCTCACTTTATATTGTTAAAAATCATAACTTTACATACATAGAGATCTCATCTTGATGTCAATAAAAATCCATTTTTTATTTAAAAATCACTTCTTTATCTAAGTAAAAATCACTTCTTTATCTAAGTAAAAATCCGATCCTTACCTACAATAAAAATCGTATTTTTAATTCTAAAATCCTTTCAAAAACCCAATCTTTTTCCATTTAAATAAAATAAAAACTTTTACTTGTTTTATAGATAAAAACAGAAAAGAAATTTAAATAAACTAAACAAAAACAAAAATGCTATAAAAGCTTACTATGTTCGACGGAGGCAAAGGGGGCTCAGGGTGGCGCTGGATGGACCAGAGGGGGGGGGTCAGTGCGGTGGGGGCTGCTCGCGGTCGGGTGCGGGGCTCGTAGTGCGGCGGCGGCGATGTCGTTTTGGGGTTTTCGTGGAGCGTGGGCTTCAGCTGGACGGAGGAACGAGGGGGGGGGGGGAATCGATGGTCGCGGCGGAGTAAAGGAGAGGCGACGGCGATGGGCGCTGAGGCACGGTGAAAGGAGGCAATGCCTCCGATTCGGTCAAGGCAGAAGAGGAAATTGAAAAAAGGGGGGCCTTTTAATTTTGACCGAGGAAAAATAAACCAGAGGGGGTTTAAATGAGATATTATATATTATAATATATTTTATTATTAATTTATTCCTATAGTTAGGGTTTTATGTCCAAGCCCCAAATCAATCCCAACAACTATCGTCCCTAGCTAATTACCCCCATTCCGAACACAATGGGATATGTTTCGCGAGCTAGTTCGGCTACTACAATCAGTTTTCTTTTAAATTAAAATATAAATCAATATATTAAATTTTAAATGTACATTTCAATTTACTGGGGCCACATACGAACTCTAAAAATTCCCGGAAAATATTTTCTAGCTTTGTATTGATGATACGGTCCTAACAAAACTAATTTCGTCAAATTCTGAGACCATTTGAAAAATGATCATTTTCTGGTCGATCAAAATTGACTAAAACTGTCAAAATACGTTTTCCTTTGCCATGATCACATATTGATTCAGAAAATTACGAATTTTGAAACCTAGCAATAACTTGACATCCCAGATCCAAAAAAAGTGGTTTCGTCGAAAACAGTGGTCGTTTGCAAAATTCCCATTTTTAAGGGCCCAAAATTCCATAGCGACTATTCTGAATTTTCAACTGGGCATAACTTTTTATTCCCGCTATGAAATTCCAAATTTTCGGATTTATTGGAATGATATTCTCAAATAGATTCAAATATTTTTGGTTTCGCTAAAATCCGGTTTATTTTGAATCCTGTACATTCAATTGAAATTTGAAATCAAATTTTCAAACTACCGCGCCATTTTCAATTTCTTTTATAATTAAAATAAAGTATTTATATTCAAACGACGATCTATATAAATATATACATTCTATTTCTATTCAAAATAAATTTCTCATCGTTATTATTTAAAATAATTCATTTTAAATATTCAAAATTCATTAAAATTGCCAAAATAAAAATTTTAAATTGGCTCAGATTTCCGGGTTATCACATAACATATGAAAAGTTATAGACGATAAAAGTTTGACAATCAAACCAGGTAAAACTGGCACACTTCACAACTGCACCAAGGCAATTTTACACTAGCGCACCTGTAAAGTGCGCTCATAGGGTTTTTTGGGTATTCGGACCTTTTTCAAGTGGGTGGTGACCCGTGACCTGATTCACTCTAGGGCTGAGGTGGCATTCGAATTCTGGACATTAGCAGCTATAAATATACCTCAATTCTTTTGTTTTCTTCACAAAGAATCAATGGCGGCCAAACTCTGCCTGTGTGTGAATTGAACTGGATCATGTATCTTCTTATATCAACTAAGGCAAATCAAATCTAGAAATTCAAGATCCATTCTTTCTCGATTCACTAAACCTAATGCTGTGAGTTTCTAGTTGCTTTTAGGTTTAAATAAATAAATGGGAATTATGAAAGACTGTGAATTGGATATGATGTAAACTATGAATCTATGCTATTGTTAAAACTCATACTATGTCATAATAGATCTACACCATTAGATCTAATGCAATTGTGGTTATTATATTACATTGTCTATGTGGATCTTGACTTATAACTATGTTGTGGTGAATGTAAATCTATTAATTTTGTCAGTTGCAACATTGGTTAGATCTAATTCTTTATGTAAATCACCTTTCACTTGTCATATTGCGATCAACTTAGATATGTTGTAAATTGGACATGTGAATCCATATTTAGATCTAAACATGCTATTATGTCATTCTAATGATTTTAAATCTGTTTTAACCTCCAGATCTGAATTATGTGATCTAATTTATCACCTTGTGTTATCATGTTAGATCTAAACTAATTGGACATCTAAACTGCTGATTTAGATCTTACTATGCTTATTGAGACATCGTAGTTATGTTAGAACCAATTGACTGCGACAAGTTCACCAGTTTTATGTTCATCTTGTGATGATGTTAATTACATGTCATGCTAGTGTGTATGTTCACCTTGTCACCATGCTAGTCTATGTTTATGCCAAGGTGGTCACTTTGATTATATTCCCATTATTTTCCATATTATCGTTTATAACGAGGCTATTGTCTAGCCTAGGCATGCCGCCAATTAATGAGTGTGCTAGTTAGGAAACGGGGGTAAAAGGGTTAATATTGGCATAATTCGAATATGAATATTTTTTGACATATAATTCAATTATTGGGTAAAATGTGTATTAACACCTATAAAAGGAAAGGATTAATTAATTAGTTAATTAATTAAAAATGGAATGTCTAGTGATTACAATTAGGAACTGTAATTGTACTTATGACACGAGGTTAGGTTGCATTAGTGGTGGAAGTCTGCCTAGACCCGACCGACATATCCAGCTGCTACTAATGTTGAACCTAATGTGGGAGGTCTAAGTACGCAAAGACGAATCGGGCTAAGACACGAGGTTAGGCCCAACTGTGGAATAAGTCATCCCGGATCCGACCGACATATCCAGCATCCACACGTTGTAGGCCTAATGTGGGAGGTATATCCCATTATAAACCATAAATGGATATGGTAATGAATTGGACTACTTAACCAAATCTAATCCATAGGGATTGTATGATTATGGACTATGGTCAGGGTTAAGTAAATTGATTGGAATAGTGGATGGGTTAAGTAAATCTAGAGGGGGTGGGTAATATTTACATATAGGCCTACGAACTTAACTCGATAAGGTTATGTAATTAAAGACACCTAGTGGTATACATAACCAGAGAAAATAATAAAGTTATGTAATTAAAGACACCTTTTAGGGTAAGCATAACTAGTATAGGGGTATGTAATTAAAGACACCTAGTGGTATACATAGTCAGTGAAAAACCTAGTGGGGGATACAAGACAAAGGGGAGAGTTTGTATCATATTATGTGGGACCCATTTCAGTCAGTAACCCGGAGTAAATATCAAATAAAATACTCCGTACTAGGCAGAGTAGGGACACACTTACTGACTGATTGTAAGGGATCCAAATGTGGAGAACGGTGTGGGCGGCGCAAACCGACGGGCCATGTGCGTGCAAGAGCCGGGCAGAGGGGGATAAGACGACCGTGACACCAGTAGATATGGGGATGTGCATATCAATGAAGGGTTGCCACTGTAGGACGTGATACATCCTACCGTGGGGCCGACATAGAGTATCTAGGGAGTAGGGAGCCGATCGATTAGGGTAGTGGTTAGGGTATATTTTGGACATATGCCCTAACCACCTTATGGTGGAAGAGATCATCTCATTCTGGTTATACTAGTACTAGTGCAGAGTAATCATTAGAGAAGTGTGTACACTTTACCCTGTCTACCTTGTCACACCTGCCATTTATGTAGTGACCTCTCTTATCCACTTTATATGCCTATCATTTACTTTTATTTATTTACTGGATAAAAGTAACTAGACTTGCCCGACTTTATGTCTGACCCTTTTGTTTCTCCTTCCTTCTTTCGTTTTTCCCCCAGGTTCTCAGGGAGGAAACACTCAGGCTTAATTAGGACTCAGATATCATCTTGCTAGGAGGTACTCCTGAAGTATGGCTCAAGTTCTTGTCTCTACTATGGCTTAAATCTTTCAATTGGGGAATTATGTTTTTTTATATTCTTATGTACTCTGATAATGGAAGAAAAAAGTTATTTTATTGTAATGGTTTTTGTGACTTATGGTATTGTGGACCACGGTATTATGATTTATGTTGAAATAAAAATTTAAATTTCTGCTGATATCTTATTTATATCTGTCTTGTAATTATTCTGTGTCTGTTTACCTATTACGCTTCATGAAACTTAATGCATTCACTTAGTGAGTGACATTAACGGACGTGGGGTGTCACAGGTTTCATCAACTATTTTTACCAACTCAGAACCTACTTCCGTAGCAAGTTCTCCCCATAATTTCATATTAACTATGTCATATTGACAATTTTGGTTCTGTAATTTAAATTCAAACATAAATATTTCTATTTGAAAATGTTAACTAGTTTAATATGTTTAGTTACAGATCATCTACAATAATTATATCACATTTTAGAATGATCTCATTGTTGCTTTTTCTTCGAACTCCTTTGATTGGTGAGACATTTTGAACAAGGCCGACTACATCTAAAAGGTACTTATGCTAAGAAAAACATACGATGAGGCATAATAAAAATCAATAACGTAGAAGCATTACATGCAACTTCTTTTTCTACAAGGCATTTTTGGCATTGGTTAATTTTAAAAAGGATTAATTGACAAGAATAATCCGAAGTTTAACCTGTCCGCCCATATTAATCCCAAGTTTGCGTTATTCAAGAATAATCCCAAGTTTAGGGGGTCTCTTCCCAAATTAATCCCATTTACTTGTATCTTCCCATATTAATCCAAAGTTTGGGGGTGTCTTCCCATATTGATTCCAAAATAACACGTGAAAAAGTCATCAAAAGTCATCGGGATCAATTTGGGAAGACACCCCCTAAACTTGGGATTATTCTTGAATAACGCAAACTTGGGATTTATATGGGCAGACAGGTTAAACTTCGGATTATTCTTGTCAATTAATCCTTTTAAAAATTGTATCTGACCTTTGGTATACAGGGGCTCACGTCATGCACTATTTCGATTAATGAGAATTAATTTAAAGTCATCTCATATCAATTTTTTATGGCGCTGAATTCTTTATTTGTGAGTTTAAGAGTTCCTTCAAAAATATAATAAAATTTACCAAACTCAAATAAAGGATAGTACTTATTTGCAGCTTTATAATACATTGTTGCTTGGAATTAAGCACCCTGTTGATATTTAAAAAAAACAAGAATCCTAATAACATTTTAATTGTTAGAGTATACGCCAAGAGATATGCTAAGAAATAAATGTTAGTGAATATGCCAAGAGATATGCTAGAGAATAAGGACTATTCTAGAGAATAAATGACCCTATAAATATATGGTTTAGCACTGTAATCAATCAAGCATCTCTTCTGCAGTAGCAATAAATCAATCAATAAAAATGTAGTCTTTTAATTGTTTATCGTTGTACCTCTCTCCTCTCTGGATCTAAATTCTAACATGGTATTAGAGTTGGGTTAGAGAGGGGGAGAGAGAAATAGAGGGTAAGTGAGCTTTTACGTTTTATCTCTCTTTTAAAATTGAAACAATTGGTGAGAGAGAAAGAGCAGAAAGATAAGAAACGTCTTCTAACTTGACGAATTTGTTAATGTCCTTCAAATTGGGTGCGAGCTGTTGCGATTTGTTTCTCGTGTTTTGTATTGATGTTGATTTGGGTGCACGAGTTAGATCTCAATTTTGATTGTGGATTTTCGAATTGGGTTTCCTGCCGATGTTTCGAATTGTGTAGACAGGAGTTTTCGAATCAGGTTTCTAGGGTTTCAAATTGAGGAGCTTGCTGCGATTGGGTTTGTTTAATGGAGTGTACAAATTTCAAATGGTTGGGGGTTCGGAAATTGGTTCTCGACAAGGAATTGGACTTGGGATTTCTTGAGGAGGCAGTGGCGATCTGGAGGCTGGAGAGGCGACTGGTGGTACGACTTTGGTTAGTGTGTGGTGATGATGGTTTTGGGTTTCACTTCGGTTGCAAAGCTGTGACAGTGGCTCGACATTGTTTGGGTACAGGGGTGGTGATCAGTGGATGTTGGGGGCATAGTGAGCGAAGTGAGGGTGCTGATGTTTGAAGAGGTAGAGTTTGTGGTTGCGATGTGAAGGATGGTAGTAGTTACATGAAGTAGGTGATGGTTTGTAAACTTTGGTTGAATGGTGAAGGATGTGGCATTGAACAGTTATTGTGCTGGTTTGAGTTGTCGGCTTGTGCGGTATTTGCTGTTAAGGTAGTTCCAGGTTGAGATGGTATGGCAGTTTGTAATTATGAGTGAGTTGTTGTGATTGTGCGTGGATGGGAATGAAGGTTTTGAAGGAGAAGTTGCTGTTTGGGTGAGGGTTTCTGATAATGAATGTTTGCGTTTGTATGTGGTAGGATTGTTTGGGTTTGTCGGTGGAGAATGGTTGGTGGCGTGAGTTTGCTGTTGAGATGGGAGTGACGTGTATACTGATGGGTGTGGTTGTGAAGGTTTGTTGAATTGAAGAGTGATTGAAGAAGGAGGAGAAGTAAAGACTTGGTACAGTTTTGGTTATGTGTAAGGGTAGCTGATGGAATTTGCGTGACTTTAAAGGTGATGACGTACTATTTTAAGGTGGCGGAGCAATGTTGGTGAGGCACTGGTAGGTGAATTCGGTTTGTATGGTTTGGCAGAAGACAGTGCAGTTGGGTGTGTGAAAGTTGGACCGTGGAGCTGTTGGAGTATGAAGGTGTGGCGAGGCGGGGAAGTTGCTTAAGTAGATTTGGCAGTGGTCTTTGTGTGAGGCAGGTCTGTTTTTGGATTAGCTGAATTATTGTATGAGTTGTGGAGGGTGGTTTGACAGTTTCATGAAGGAGATGTAGATTGTCGGGTTTGTGGGTTCGATTTGGGAGTCTCGCAATTTTAAACGAGTGGTGCGCAGTTTGTGTTGATGGGTTGATTGAGTTGTTAGAGAGTAACATTAATCTGAAGTTGTTTGTTGTTTGTTTAATGTCTGTATCGGTAACCCTGTTTATTAGTAGGGCAATTGACGTTGATTGAAGCTGGTAGATGGTATTTGTAAGGTATGTTTGGAGGATGCAAACATATGCTGATTCATCCCTATTGATTTGGTTTTGTTTTTGTTTGATATGTTTGGGGGATGTGAACATATGCAAACTCATCCCATTTTGGTTTATTTTGTTTTCTTTTTATGTTTGGGGGATGCAAACATATAAATACATCCGGGACCAGTTTTGTCATTTGGTCGCTCAGATCTTTTGCTTACCGATCAAATTGAAGATTGTTGAGTTGCTGTTGAGTATTTGGTATTTGGTGCTTGGAGTTTGTTGTTACTCTCTAACAATATTGAAATGATTGCTCGATCTTGCAACTCTTCAGTTTGCAACTTCTATTTGGCAAACTCACAATTTTCCACATCGTGAGTTTGAGGGGGGATAGAGAATATGCCAAGAGATATGTTAATAAATAAATGTTAGAGAATATGCCAAGAGATATGCTAGAGAATAAGGAATATTCTAGAGAATAAATGACCCTATAAATATATGGTTTAGCATTGTAATCAATCAAGCATCTCTTTTGTAATAGCAATCAATCTGTAACACCCCATGTCCATTAATGTCACTCACAAAGGGAATGCATCACTGTCCATGAAGCGTTATTGTTGTATAGAACGGATAAATTACAAGAATAAATAAATAAAGGAACACAGTGGAAGTTAAAGCTTATTTTATTGCATCATAACTCAAAACGAGTTTACATAAGTAGTCTCCAAAATCATTACAACAGGATCAATAGTCTTTTCCAAAAAGTTCAAAGTACATAAAGAAGCAAATACTTAAATAACATAAATGCATAAATCCCCACTGAGCATAAGCAAAGCCATAAAGATTAGAGAGTCCAAAGTGATACATCTACTCTCTTCAAGCAATTGGAAGAAATTGGCACTAAGCTGTAGTATTCCCTCCTTGCAAACCTGAGGGGGGGGGGAGGAAGGAAGAAAAGAGGTGGAAAGAAAAGGGGGTTAGACATAAAGTCCGGCGATTGCGATAACTTTAATAATATAATTATCAAAGTAACTAGACTAAGGCGTAAGCTGGAAAATAAGGAAATGACTGTGAACAAAGATAACGTTAAAGGCGCCCCTAATCACTATAAGATAATTACTATACTGCACCACCACTAGTCACCCTAAAGGTTGACCCCGCCTGCAGAACTTAATAATGATAATGGTAGTTTCGTGTACCCCTAGCTACCTTCATAAGTGCCGTCTACCCCTATCTCCACTAGGTGTACCCACTACCCCCATTCGATCAACTCCCTAACTCGTAGATACCTGTGCTGGCCCCACAGTGGGGTGTATCACTCCCCAAAGTGGCAACCTGATACAACGAAAAATGCACGGCTTATATCTACACGATGCAACAACGTCTTACCTACCAGCCCGGGCCTACACACGCATATGAACTCGCTGGACTTGCATTGCCACCGCTAACCCGTTTTGACCTCTTACAATCAAATCCAGTACGCGTGTCCCGTCCTCGACTTGGGTCGAGCCCGCAAAGATACTTAATGGGTTATTGGTTTGAAAAGGGCCCCCATGCATGACACAAGCTTCCATCTATGCTTGGTCCCCCCTAAGGGTTTTCCCCACTTAACCCCATTCTTAATCATGTCTTTTTACATGTTTCAATCTTGGTTAAGTGCATCTAATCGTATTTCAAATGCCACCCAAGGCACCCACTAGATTCCACATGCCACCCAAGGCACCCACTTATCCCCCTCATATCCCACTACATGTTTATCTGGTTAAGTGTTTCTTAATTCATTAAGACCGTAACCTTATAAAGACCTCCCACATTAGACTGGCATTTGTGGCAGCTGGATTTGCTAGGCGGGTCTGGGCAGTCTTACGCCACAAACGAGCCTAACCTCATGTCTTTACAATTGTTACACATTTAATTTATGCCTAAGACCTCTTAGATTAGACTGGCATTTGTGGCAGCTGGATTTGCCGGGCGGGTCCAGGTAGTCTTACACCACAAACGAGTCTAACCTCGTGTCTTAGGCGGTTTATTATTACACAATTAATTATCCCCCAATTTGAATTAATTTCCTATTCAAATTGCCAATCAATTACAAATTTAAGTATGTCTATAATTAACACCTTAATTATGTCCATCTATTTATGGTATATAAAATTATACCAATTAACATTACATTTAAGGCATTTATGCCAATTCTAAATATTAAATCTTTTAATATTATCCCATTGCCCCACGTTGTACGTTCGTTCGTTTAACGTGAAATATACGTTAGACTCGAATAGTCTAACTTATGGAATAAAGAGAAAACATCACAACATGCATAGAATATAAATTAGATCTAACTTATGAACAAAAGTCATAACATGAATTGGCCTATAGATCTAAACATGAGGGGTGAACTTGTATGTGTGAATAAGGTGTTTCATCTAAACGTGCATAGACAATGGGTGTCATAGATCTAATCATAAGGTGTAAACTTGCATAGGAAATAGTCACAAACTTACATTACATGATTCATACTCCAAACATATATATACTTGCATATGTGACTTATGCAACATAAACTATGGTGTAAACTTGCACCTAAACATGTAAATTAAGATCTACATGTAAACTAGCATATAGAATTTTGTATACTAGTATATAACTCACACATGTCTTAGCCTAAACTTTAGATCCAAGCTTACACATAAAATAGATGTCATGAAACATGTAAAGTTGTATGTGATTCTCATTAACTTGCATATGATCCATATCTCATTTGACATCCAAACCTGCATACATACATATGATTTAACATATGAATTTGTTCCCCAAACATAACCAAACTAGCATATGAAGCTTTATTATGAATTGATTGTACATAAGCCAACAATTAACATAGATTTACAGCATGGATAATAACATCACAAATTTACAACATAGATAATAACATCATAGAATTACAATGTAGATAATGACATAACTGTCAATGATTCACAACATAACCATATAACCCAAATCATAACTCAATCTAATTAAATTGTTAATTATATTATTAAAGAAATCGAACTCACAACTCAAAGAAGATCTTGAGTTCTGAAATCTGAGTTCTGAAATTGATTTAGCTCTCCTTTGAAGAAGACAATTTGTTACGGTTTAGATTAGAATTGAATTGATTAGCTTTTCTTCCTCTCTAATTGGTAGCGGCTATTCTAGGTTGCAAGGTGACAGTATGGAGGCCATGACTCTAATTTTTATTTGATTTTAGGGTTTGAGTCTACGTGTGTTTTTATAGAGTTTAGGATTAATTTAGGCCATTCGATCAACCTAGAATGAACCATAGCCATTCAGTCAAGATAGGGTAACAAGTCAGCCCTAATGACTCAGCTAAGAGTTAGAAAATAGTCATCAAACAAATCTGCCGGGGGGGGGGGGGGGGGGAGGGCAGGTCGACCCCCTGGTCGACCTATGTGGGTAAGTCGACCTGGCCCTGGCGGGATTTTTCCCACCTAGCCCAATCTGAGTTTGAAATTCGAATTTCTGAAATCTGTTTGAATTTTTCTGAAACTTCCGATCGCCATAACTTCTTCATACGAAGTCCAATTCATGCAAACTCGGACTCTACCTCAACCAGAATTCCGAGATGAACACAATGGCGCAACCCGTCTCCCTTAATTTTCAAATTAAGAATTAAATATTCTTTAATTTGTTACTTTAGTATTAACATAAATACGGGGTGTTACATTCTCCCCTACTTAAAGGATTTCATCCTCGAAATCTCTAAGTCAAGAAGAACGTATCCTACCATCCAATCATCCATCAACCACTAGCAACCATAGTCCTTAAAAGATTTCTAATGCTTTTCATGTACATATGCATAGTGTGTGTATATGTCCGTATACTAATGCAAAATCAGGCGGTCTACTGATTCAGTCGACCTCCTTAATGCAAATAATGATAGTGCCATGTATCCATCATGTATGCAAGGAACCCTATACATATCATTACTACATGTGTCCACAACCATTCATTCAAATGCAACATCCATATGATACACACATTCAATGTACATTCATTTTTACTAAATACATCCATTTATAAGCAATATGCATTATGAAAGTGACTAAGCCGATCTAGTGCCTAAAGTGTGTGTGTATATGCATCCACGAGTAACCACTAGCAAACACTTGCATCCACATGCATCCACCATACATAACATGTCTCAAACACATGTTTCAACCATAGGACTATCCTATCTAAAGGTCAAAGATACTAGCGAGAGGACATACTAAAGATAGAACAAGTACAAGCTAAGTGATAAAGGAGAAATTAAAAGACATACCCTCTGTAACAACCCGTATTTTTATAACATGTCAAAGTCATAAATCAAGGCAGAATTAAATTTTAAAATAAGAATCAGGGGAAATGGGTTGCGCCATTGCGTTCATCTCGGAATTCTGCATGAAAGCGAGTCCGAGTTTTCGAAAATCGGAGTCCGTATGACCAAGATATGACCCTCCAAAGTTTCAGGAATTTAAATAAAATAAAACAGCTCGAAAATAAAGCCAGAAATTCGAAATTCAAACCCAGAGAAGGCTGGCGGGAAAATTCCCGTCCATATACCCAGGTCGACTGGGGAGTCGACCCCCCAACCAGGTCGACTGGGTAGTCAACTGGGGTGTCGACCTCCCAATGACCAGGTCGACTGGGGAGTCGACCTGGGGGTCGACCTGGCCCCTTTTTCCAGATCCGAGTCTTTTTGTATTTTTCTGAATCTAGACCTATTTTCTGACCATATTCGTAACTCTAATCCTATATAAACTCACCTCTAGCCTCATTCTCTCCACACCATTTCATTATGTCCTTATGCTGCTTCTGAGATAATCAAAATAATAAGATAAAAAGGAAGAAAAAGGACTACTTCTTCTCCATCAAGACTACGCTTAGAGATTTGTAAATTAGGGGATTTCAATTAGAACTTGATCAATCAAATAGAGATTCAACAATCAAATTCTGCTTTCTAATTCTCGATCCATGCACTGTAAGTTCTAGTTACTTTGAGATCTAAACTTGTTAATTGTAATTTGGACATGAGATAAAGTGAAATTTGACTTAAGCATGATAATCGATTCATATCTATTCTTGTTCTTCTTGGATCTCGACATTTGGAATATTGCTTTGAAATCAGTTTGGGCCTATTCGCGTTGTAAATCAAATATTATCATGCCTATGACATTGAAACTATGGCCAAGTACCATAACCGTGAACATAAGACCATGCCTATGACTGAGAACATAAGACCATTGCCTATGACTATGACAAGGACAATTGTGGCTAATCACCTATGACTCATGACTATGAATTATTGCCTATGATTATGAACATAAGACTATTGTCTATGACCATGACTTTGAAACTATTACAGTCAATTGCCTATGACTATTAGGGTAGTTGCCTAGAACTCTTCTGGATAATTATCCATGACTATTGTATAACTATTGTGGTTAATTGACTATTATAGTTGATTGCTCATAACACTATAGTTGAAAACCCTGTTGAACACCGAATTGGCATTTAGTTGGATCCCATACCTAGGGTGTGACTTGCTTAGTTTATTCGCTATTATGTACACCAAAAACCATTGACCCATTATCCTTGTATTTGGCTTGCTTTTGCATGCCTGTTCTTTTATGTCAAGTTTTTATCAGGAATACCGCCTTATTTTGCTAGATTTGAAAATTTATATATGCCAGTGATGTTGTAACCGATATCTCAAGTTATATCATGCCAGTCTTGTAATCTCTTTTATCGCTTTATGCTTGTCCCTTCTTCCTATCATAGTTTTGATGTTATTCCCTTTATCTCTAGATTTAGATTTACTTGTAATTTAGATCGATTAATGTTTGCGTGCGATGGGAATAAGATTTGGGTAGATTAGGCAAAACATGAACTGGTTATAAACATGAATCAGGAACTTGATAATAGGCATAAGTTGAAGCATGAAACTTGACACGAACTTGACATGAAACTTGAACATGGTCATGACACTAGAATGAACTTGAAAATGGCCAACTCGAGGTTGGGTTGAGTTTGCAGTGTAAATCTGCCCAGAACCGCCCGGCAAATCCAGTTACTGCAAACAATAGGATCCAATGTGGGTAGTTGGTCATACCACGCTTGAAACCCGAGTTCAGACTGAGTTGTGGTGTAAATCTGCCCGGAACCGCCCGGCATATCCAGTGACCACATCAACAGGTCTGATGTGAGAGGTTAGGGTGCATTAATGAATTAATGCCACATGATAGGGTTAAGTCATGAACATGAAAGACAACACTTAACCAACTTGAAATATGATTGGTAGGATTAGGTCATGAACTTGAACGACAACACCTAACCAACTTAACATGTGAATGGTAGGGCTAAGTCACGAACTTAAATGACAACACTTAGCCAACTTGATATGCTGGACTGATGGGGTTAAGTCTCGAATTTAAATGACAACACTTAACCTACTAGACGGAAACCCTAGTTACGCGGTCCATTTCAGCAGTAACCCACTAGGTGTATCATGGTACCCTGGAACTAGGCAGGGTGGTGAATGATTACTGGGCTGATTGTAAGCGACCAGAACTACGGTTGTGTGGGTGCGCCAGTGTAGGTTCAGGCGGGCTATGGTCGTGCACGTGGTCCGGAGTTGAAAAAGCAGGCATTGGGCATCAGTAGGTTTATCTGTGCATGCTTGATTCGTGTCGGTGGTTGGCACCATATGGCTTGATACACCCTATGGTGGACCTAGCACAGGTGACTACATTCGTGATAGGGCCGTATGACACATAAACACAACGAGCTAGAACTTGTAGGGAGCCGATCGATTAGTGGATCGTTCCGTTGGACCTAGTAATGGGTCATTCACGATTTTGGGCCAAGGGATCATTTCATGATTAATACTTGACATGAGTTGGGCTACTAGTACAGTTGGTGCAACGAACCTTGAACATGCGATGCTATACTTGACCTATACTTGATTCATCATGTTATCTTAGTCTATCTTATCCATCTTGACATCATACTAATGTTTACTTTCAGTTTATACATGTCATGTTACCTTTAACTGTTTTTATGCTGAAAGTCACTTGGACTTACTCGGTCTTTATGACTGACCCAGTTTGTTTCGCCTCTTTTTCTTTCGTTCCCCCCTAGGTTCTCAGGGAGGAAACTCTAGCACTTAGCTTGGATTCCGCTTGCTTTCTGTCAGCTCATGTACGGTTTGGTCTTGAGCTATGCTATGGCTGCACGTCTGCTATTTTTGGGGAATAATTTACTTTTGTTATTTTAAGTTTATGCTTCTCTATTTAGAACTTGATGTAGTGGAATAATGGCAACTTGTACTTTGGATATATGAGGTTTTGACTCTTTTCTTGAAAGTAATAAGATTTGGTTTTTAATTTCTACCGCTGCTTTATTTATGTTTAGTCTTGTGATATCTCTGTGTATGTTTACCTAGATAATGCTCCACCAAAACTAGTGCATTCCCTTTGCGAGTGACCCTAGCGGAGGTGGGGTGTAACGACCCATCTTTTTGCCCGATTTTCGCCTGTAATTAAACCGAATTAAACCGTTCACAAATATGAATTGTTATGGGTACATACATACATTGAACAAAATAACATGACTTTTCATTGAATAATTCGATATTACATCAGAGTTACATGAATATCAGAGTTACAACATATACAGCGGAAGAAAAGAAAATATACTCTCAACGGAAGAACTGTATGATATAGCAGAAGCTCCAAACTCTAGCGTGGACTCCAACTCTAAAAGCTCTCTGAATCCTGCTCCAACTACCTTTAACTGCAAAACTAAACACTAGCTGCCCGTGTGAAAATTTATGGGCACCCAGAGTTTAGAAAGGAACAATAAACTCCAGGTCAGTCGTGGGACTGGTGTGAGAACCCAAAAACAGTTATTTTTAGGATTTATTTTAAAAGTTGGGTAATTCAACGGACCACGCCGCTAATGCGGAACGGGTTAACTCCATATGAATTCCCGTGCATAGAAATTCACAATGACTTTGGGAAAAATGAAGCTATCATAAGCTCGTCCCATATCACACAATGCAAGCGCACACCAGATGGGCGAGCTTGCCTTATGATAACCAAACATGCTTTCATACATGAAAATCCTCTTCTAATATTATCATATAGTGTGAAAAACAATTTCGCAATTAAATGTATTAATTCTAGACGACATAATACCATTAATATTATCTCGCCATATATATACAAACCAAAACCGTATGGCTCCTATTGGAGATTGGATTTCCAACTTGATGATTCCTGGCACGAAAGATCAATCGGGGATACAAAAAGAAGTGCCTCAACGGCTTTTCCATCCATCATGCGGACACCGACTACACATCGCCAGGGCAGATCAACGGTTTTCGATCAGACACGACCCCCCGAACATACCCAACTTCCCCAGGTTCATAAGTGGTTTCCCACTGCTGCACAGATTCATCATCAATTCATATATAAGTATAAAACCTAACCGCCGGTTTCTCATCAAATCCGGGGTGTGAGGTTTGTTGATGTCACGTCATACACAAAGCGATGCTTCGATAACCATTCTTTGATCATCATTAGCTCGTTTCATAACTTGGGTATGCCACATTGACAATTCACAACATATCACTGATTTCAATTGATGCATACCCTCTAAGTTCATATGACTTAGAGACGAGGTTAATATTTTGCCACAAATCCGATATACATTAACAGAAATCAGTTCTATGCGGTCAATTTCAATGTCAGACACACCATCCATACAAATCCGTTCGGGGTCTGAATGGAACAACAACCCGAAAATACTTAAATATGTTCAGGTCTCATGTAACTCATACCTCGTATTGGTGGCCTACCTAAACGAGACATTAATCACAATCAATATAAACAAATTTAAATATTCCCAGTCTTCATTTCGTCGTTTACCGAGTCTTGAATTGTTTCATAACGTTGTATTATTACTTGGAATGGTTTTCGAACATATGTTCGATCCCGGTCTTTCCAAGTAATGAGCGTGCCTCAAACAGTAGCTATGGTTCACACAGGCTTTTCAATTCAAATCTCCTTCCACATAGTTACCAATTCATTTATGACTCAAGATTTGAATTACTTTAAATTCATATATCTCGTTACCATCTTAAACTCTTCTTTGAAATTAAAGATTATACCTTCGCTTTAATTTTTTATCATTAATACCCTCAAATCAAAGACTTGATTAAATCTCCAATTACGATATGAATTTCCACCATTCAATCTCATCGGTTTCAAGAATGATATTATTGAAGGTACGATTCACGACAAAACCCAAATCAATCGATATTGAATCATAAATTACACAGAAATTTTATCCACTTATATTTGATATAAATTCTCAAAATCAATGAATACTATGAGTGGAATAGCGATATAATAATATCTTTCAAATTCTCCAGATAGCATACGTTTACATCATGAGGTTTCATACCAAATATCGAAGACTATTTCTATCTAACTTATTAATCAAGTTGAGAACCCATATCTTAATTAAAAGATTTATTCAACTCTTTGATATTTGATCTGAATAGAAATACCATCAACTTATCTTCAATACTAATCTCCGTATCCAACTTATATTATAAGCGGAATAACAGTGAATTACTTTTTAAATTCCTCAAATAATAAGAGTTTTCATCTACCGAACTAATATCAAACATCCGAAGATTTATTTCCAACCATATCCAAATTTTAAAATTTGGAAAACCCATTTCAATCCCATATAATCTTCGAAACTATTTTAGAAATCATTCTTATAGCCAAATACTAGTTCCTGCTTTAAATTTCTAACCAATAATAACATTTGGAAATGTTACCAGAGTACTGCTATTAAAAATAGCCCTTTAAATCAAATAGATTTAAATTTATTTGAAATTCAAGTATTCCAATTCTAATCACCTTTTAGGAATTATCACAGATTTCTCCAATTAAATAAACTTGTTTTATTTGATTATGATCGGCAACTACACGTATTTTAAACTTGTTTGAATATAACTTGAAAAATCATATGCCGACAATCAAAATTTCCCTTCTTCTCAAATGCTATAATTATTTGAAATCCAACGTGTCTCGTTTCAAGTCAAGTTAAAAAATCAAGTCATAACCATTCGAAGTTTGAAATCGATATTTACGAATTGTCGCATCATAGTGCGTTCTATTCAAACCATATAATGATTATAAATTATTCACACCCTTTTCAATTTAATTTATTTTTCCAAATCATTTGAAAACAAGTTCAAATTAAATTTCAAATTCGATTCCTAATTTACCATCCCATTGTCGGACCAGTTAGGAATAGCCAGGGAGAGCAGGAAACTGAATTTCCAAACCCAAGCCTAGACACCATCCTCTCTGTCATCCTAGAACGTTCTGGTGTATATTATATTATTATTATAAAAGACGTCGTTAATATATATATATATAACCATATTCAAATTTCAAAAATTTCATTTTGAATTGAAATTGAAAAATATTTTTACCAAAACCAGTTTCAAATAGATATCACTCGTTATACAAAAATCAGTACATAATCTAAATCAATTTCCAAATCCCAATTCAATATTTGAAAGTTGATATTTAATTTAAACCAAAAATTTAAATATTATTTAATAATTAAATAAAATCGTATATATAGGAAGGAGATTCTAAATCGATCACCTGTATAATCCCATAACCATGGTATTGTGTGTGCATCATACAACAGAATAAATCAACCATATACATCAGATGATAATGAATTATCGTTATCATCAACAACAAACAGTTCAGTTGTGCACAAGCGTTACTGTCGATAACGCTTCCAGTGTTTAGTGTTTTATCTAACTACATGCACATCCATTTACGTAATAACATCCATCACACAATCATCATCAGCAAATTATAATTATCTCAGCTAATTATAATTAACTAATTTAAATAAATAATTTAAATTAGAAGTTCTCATCGAAAGGGATCTTCACTACCAGGACGAACATGTGAACGAACACTGCCACTGTTCCTCGTACTGTTTCCAATCCATTCTTATCAGCAGCTGGTAATTTTCTGCTGAATTTATATTGAAATTTAATTAATATAAATGTTCATTCATTTTTTTCATTTTCTTTTCTCTATAAATATATTTATAAGGATATTCCATTTAATATAAATCTGTACTTAACCAAAATTATCAAAACTATATATCATTGGGTTCTATTTTCAGATACGATCTTAACGGACCCAACGACGTGTAAATCCGGTTTAAATTGAGTGAGATATTATTTTCTAAAGTTTTTAAACAAATTTGAACCAAAAGTAAATATCCATACCCATACTAAGGAAGGCCCGACCCAAAGCCCAATTGCTCCAATGCAACCCACGCTCCTCTCTTCTCCTTTTTCTCCCTCCTTGCGTCAAGAGCTCCCTGGAACCCAAAAAAAGGTGCACGGTGGTGCGCGTGTACACGCACAAAACTCCATCATTCTTCAATCCGACTTTACCCACATGTTTCTCTTCACCTTCTCACTCGAACGCACCCATTCGCCGGTACTCCAGTCTCCAAAATTAAAATCCGACGCCATGGATGCCGTGACCTGGGAACAGGAAAAACGCGTCACTTCCTTATGTCGGACACACCATTTGCACACCGAACTCCTCCAACTTTTGCCACATCGAAGCCCACTCCATTCTCATCGCATATCCACACTCCGATTCGAACCTCGTCCCTCCTTTCTCCGATTAATCTAAACCCTAATTTTTAGTTTTTCGAATCATCATCACAGAATTGCTCGAAAGTTGCACCAAAAATACTACCTTCCTTGCTGATCGCAATGGTGGTGACGGCATCGATTGATTCGAAGCGGATTGGGAGATTTTATTTTTCGAAGTTTCCTTTGAATTTTTTTGATTTTCCAGTAAAACTGAAATTCCTCTTTCGTTTGTTAACGGAATTCAGATCCGACAAATTTTTAAAAATCAGAGATGATGGTACGAACACATTCATGTTGATCATTTTGGCTAAAAGTGAATTGATTGAGTGGTGTGGATTTTCGATTGAAGAAAAATGTAGATTTTCATTTACAGGAAATGTGAAAATGAGAAAAGGAACGTGAGAGGTGAGATACAGATCCGGGTATGGTTTTCTAAGAGATGACTAGGTGTTTATATGGGCTTCACAAAGGGTATTCTTGTCATTTTAGACCATGGACACATGGCACACCGAGGCAACTCAACTACATGCATTTTTACACATAGGAGAACACATGTCTTCTCCACAAAAATCAACAACATGCATGTTTGCCAAAATTGCACATTTATTTATTTAAATTAAATTAAATTTTAGTAACACCTTTGCAACATGCATGAATGTAACCAAATTTCAATGCTTATATGTTATTTAAAGTTTATCAAAAATGCTTATCACTTATTAATATTCCAAAAATATTTATTATTCATCAAATATATATATATACTTTACCAAAATTCATAAATGGTTAAAAATAAATAATTATCAATCCTACAAATTTATAGATTTTATAACCACCATTATAATTTATTTAAGTAATAAAATAATCATTCTTGTAAAAATCTTATTTCAGACTAAAAATCATTAAAGAATCTTTATAATAACCTATAAATAGTTGAAATATTTATCTATATTACTTATCATATAATTTACCAAAGTTTATACTAACAAATGGTTTAGAATAAATGCCTATCAATCCTTATAAAATTTTATAAATGCGATTATAGTTTACCAAATAAAATATAATAATCATTCTTGTAAAAATCATAAAATAAATTATCCTGTACAAAAATCATTTACAAATCAATATTATCAAAATTTGAAAATATTATTACTTAAACATGAAATCTTATAAATTAAATAAAAACTTTTAAAATAAAATTTCCTTATACAAAATCAAAATTTATAAAAATAAAACAAGATACTTTATTCAAAATTAAAAATTCATATATTCAAACCTTGTTAAAACAAATATATATTCAGAAAATCCAACATTATATAATAAAAATCCAAATCCATATATTAAAAATCCAAATCAACTTGGTAAAAACTATGGGATGTTACATTCACCCTCCCTTAGAAACTTTTCGTCCTCGAAAGGAAGTCGAGTAAATTAAACTCCTACTAAATTTAAATTCCCATTTCTATCTCAACATATCAGAAATGTAATGGTCACAACCAAGGCTCATATCATCCTCAAGGCATCTGATTCTCACTAAAGGTAGAGTTTAAGGAAACTTGTAATAACCCGGAAATCTAGGCCAGTTTAAAAATTTTATTTTGGCAATTTTAGCGAATTTTGATTATTTAAAATGAGCTATTTTAAATAATATCGACGAGAAATTTATTTTGAATAGAATTCGAGCGTATATATTATATAGATCGTCGTTAGAATATAAATAATTATTTATAATTATAAAAGGAATTGAAAATGGTGTGGTAGTTCGATAATTCGATTTCAAACTTCAATTGAACATACCGGGTGCAAAACAAACTGGATTTTAGTGAAACAAAAAATAATGGAATCTAATTGTGATTATCTTTCCAGCGAATCCGAAAAATTGAAATTTCATAGCGGGGATAAAAAGTTATGTCTAGTTGAATTTTCAGAATAGTCGCTATGGAATTTCGGCCCCTGAAAAAAGCCATTTTGCAAACGACCTCGGATTTCGACAAAACAACTTTTGTTGGATTCGTGTTGTCAAGTTATTTCTAGATTCCAAATTTCATAATTTTTCGAATCAATATGTGAGTGTGGCAGAGGAAAACGCGTTTGACCAGTTTCAGTTGATTTTAATCGACTGAAAAATGGCCATTTTTCAAACGGTCTCAGAATTTGACGAAATTAGTTTTGTTAGGACCGTATCGTCAATACGAAGCTAGAAAATATTTTTTTGGAATTTTTCGAGTTAGAATGTGACCCCAGTAAATTGAAATACGCGTTCAAATTCAATATATAGAGTTATATGTTGATTTCGACGAAAACTGATCGTAACGGCCGAATTGAGTTATGAAACATATCCCATTGTGTTCAGAATGAGGGTATTTGACTGGGGGCGAAACTCGTTGGGTTTGATTTGGAGTTCGTGATGTTAAACCACTAAATTAAGAATTAAAACAATAATTAAAATATAAATACTCTTATAGGCCCAAACCCTAGTCAACGTTCTATTTTTACTTCCTACGGTCAAACCCAGAAAATCGCGCCTCCTCCCTCATTCGACGATCGTGAGCCTTCAATCCTTCTTCCCCCCTTTTTCTTCAAAATCTACTCAATAAAATCCGAACCTTCCAAAGCCAAAATCGAAGCCTCCTTCGCCCTCTTCCAATCCCGATAGGTATGAGGATCTCTGGTGGTGTATTGGGAGAGGATTTCAGACGAGAACACTCGCCGTTGGAGCGCGATTTCCGGTCAGAGGAGGGGTGCGAGTGGCGAGCTATCACCACCATCGGTAGCTCTCGAGTAGGCGCGTCCCCTGGCGTGTTCAGATCGTCCTCCGATCATCTGTGGAGGCGCCAGCAACGAGCCCTAGCTCGTGGACCTTGTTCGACATGTTCTGAGGGAAACAGTGAGCCTTTTTTTCACTTCTTTCTCTTTTCCTTTTTTCTAATTTTATATAAATAAAAAGCATTGTTTTATTATTTAAGTTTATATATATAACATTAAAAATATAAATAAAAGTTGTTTTAAAAATATAGATAGAAGTTATTTTAAAAATATACTATTGTTTTTTAAAAAAAAAACAAAAATAGGATCATTGTTTTGGTAAAAATATCATCTTGGTTTTGGTAGAAATATGATTTCTATATATGAAATAGCGATATCAAGATAGGATTTTTTTATATATTAAGTCCTGATTTTTATGGAAGTGAAGTCATGATTTTTATAGAAGTGAAGTCATGATTTTTATAGAAGTGAAATTATAATTCTTTTATATAAGTAGCAAAGTAAAAAAATATAATTTTTATATATATAGCGAAGAGATATAAATATGATTTTTATAAAGTAGAAGTAATAAAAATATGATTTTTATAGAAGTAGCGAAATAAAAATATAATTTTTATTATAGTAGAAGGTTAAAAATATAATTTTTACACTAGTGGCATAGTAAAAATTCGATTTTTTATATATTGAATAGCGAAGTAAAAATTCGATTTTTATATAGGTAGTGAATACGAATGACGAAAGTGACGAAAGAAGAAACGGCGGATATTTTCTGCATATGAAGTGTCGTGGAGTTGGGATAGCTTTGGTGAGAACTTCTCACCTTTTAATTTTGTTTTCTAGTTAATAATATATACTAGGATGCAGACGGTGTTTAGTAGCACCCGACACCCGTCGTCCACAGACCATGGACGGCTTGTATGCTTGTTTGTTTGATTTTGATGTGTAGTTGATTGTGTGATGTGAAATGAAATAAAACATTTATATAGTTGAAATAAAATATTTTATAGCGGAAAATATTTTATAGTTAGAAATAGAATTTTTAACATGTATAAGAAATGAAATAAAAATAAACAAATCGGACGATTTGTTTATATACACACATTTGACTGATATTGATTGGGACGATAAATTTTACACATCGACCAACTGCACAAATAAAATCTATTTTTGATTGTTTGAAACCCCACACGGGTATTGGGATGATATTTGACGTACACTAATCCCGATTGTTTAGTTGTATGTCGATCGATTGATTGATAGACTGTTATGAGCGTTAAATATTTATATTCGATGCTTATACAGTGTAGAATGCACTTTGGATGATGGTTGATTATTCATCGTTGTTATTGTATACATGTGTTGTAGAAAATCCATATAATTAACATTATATGGTAATTGATTGGACCTCATTCAATATTGGAGATAGAAATATTTGAAATAGAAATATTTGAATAGAAATATTTGAAAAAGAAATATTTGAATAGAAATATTTGAAAAAGAAATATTTGAAATAGAATATTTGAAAATAGAAATATATGAAGCCGTGTTGATTAGATTGATGCCATTTTGACGTGAATGATATTTATATCGATTTTATAATGAATATCGATTTTATTCATTTTATAATGAATATCGAAAGTGATTTCAAAATCTGATATTTTGAAAAGAATTGAAATTCAAACTGAATTCGAATTGAATTGAAAATAAAATGAATTCGAATTGAATTGAATAGAAAACGAATTCGAATTGAATTTAATAGAAAACGAATTCGAATTGAATTGAATAGAAAACGAATTCGAATTGAATTGAATAGAAAACGAATTCGAATTGAATTTAATAGAAAACGAATTTGAATTGAATTGAATAGAAAACGAATTCGAATTGAATTGAATAGAAAACGAATTCGAATTGAATAGAAAACGAATTCGAATTGAATTGAATAGAAAACGAATTATAATTGAAATTCAGACGAATTTGAATTGAATTTAATAGAAAACGAATTTGAATTGAATTGAATAGGAAACGAATTTGAATTGAATTGAATAGGAAACGAATTTGAATTGAATTCAATAGAAAACGAATTTGAATTGAATTGAATAGAAAACGAATTCGAATTGAATTGAATCGAAAATGATTTCGAATTGAATTGAATTGAAAACGAATTTGAATTGAAATCAAATAGAAGTGAATGTAAAAAGAATTTATAAGGGAAAATTCAGTTTTGATTTGAATTTGAAATAAAGGTTGAAATTGTTTTTGAAACAAATTTGAAATGATTTATAAAATTCATTTTAAAAAGGAAATCGACGAAATATATATAATATATGTATATTATATATAATGGCCTGAATAGAACGCGCCGCGCCGCGGCAGTTCGTGAATTTCGACCATTGACTTCGAACGGACATTGCGGGAGATCCGACCATCGGATTCTCCTAAAACCGGAAACGTTGGGTTCGTATCAAAAAGAGCTTTCTAACGAATATTAGAAATTTGAAATCTAACGGTCGGATTTGGAATTATGTCCAAATCAAATTTGGAAAAGGTCGCTGTAAGTGCAGTTCGATGGCCGTTGATGGAAATCGACTGTACAGGCCTTGATAAAATTATTAAAAATAATAATAATTTGTGTAAAATCATAAGAAATGATTTGTGAAGAATTGGGATGAAAAACTCCATATTTGAAATAATAAAAATAGATTTTTATCGGAATGAACTAGTTTTGAACTAGAATAATAATTTATTTATTTTTAAAATAAATAAAGTGGATTTGAAATGGTTTTGTAAATAACCAGGATTTCCAATATATAGATTGGAAATGGATTTGAATCGAAATTGTCTTCGGAATATTTCGATGTGGGATTTTGTGATTATAAAGGTATTGTTATGGGAAATTTGAAAGATATATTAATATTGTTATTTCCAATACGATATTTGTTGGTCGTAGAATTTGATATTGAATATAAGCCGATATATTTTCTATTCAGAGCCTTGTATTTAATATCAAATTGGATTTTGGGTTTGTCGTGAATGGCGTCTTCATTAACGCTGTTCTTAAACCCAGTTGAGGAAAAGATTAAATCTTTTTATTTAGATTTAATGAAGTGC
The DNA here is from genome assembly GCA_030737875.1 of Allium sativum. Taxonomy (NCBI): domain Eukaryota; kingdom Viridiplantae; phylum Streptophyta; class Magnoliopsida; order Asparagales; family Amaryllidaceae; genus Allium; species Allium sativum. Next base: position 130,559,342 of record CM060919.1, on the reverse strand, counting down.
ACCAATTAAATAATATTTAATTGGAATTGAATAGGTATTGATTTTTGGGTTTATCATGAACAGTGTTTTAAATAACACTTGTTCTTTAACCCGATAATTAATAGAATGTGATTTTGGGTTGTCGTGAACGGTATCTTCAATAATACTGTTATTAGATCCAAAGGAGTTAAGAAAATCAGAAACTAACTGGAGATTAGTTAAGTTGAATGGTTACTGGGGTATTGATCTGATGTTGGTTTCGGCCTTCGGGGTTAATACTTAGGGAATTGCTCACTTGCAAATTTATGTTTAGGGTCTGATTGAAATGTAAAGTGATTTTGGGTTTATAGTGAACCGTGTTTTAACTGACACTGATTCTTTAACCCAGTTAAAGATTAAAACTAAGTGGAGTTTTAATGAATCTTTAATTAGATTGAAAAGATCGAGAATGGAGTATCACCAGTTTTGCTCCAAAGAGATAGTTACGTGAAATGGTAATTGAATTTACCGATAACACCGTGGTATTAGATATGGAGTATTACCAGTTTTGCTTCATGGGATGAATAGGTTGGGATTGGGAAATAAAATAAATAATTACTTCGGTGTGGTTCGCTAATCCCGACTAGTTTGGAAAACCATAATTTGGTTTGAAATGATATCCAAAGGAAGATTAAAGAATAAATTTTAAAGAATTTATCTTTGATAAAATTAATGGGAACCTTTCCCTAAGAACATGAAATTTAAAAACTAACTGTAGGTTAGCTAAGAAGGATGGTTTCCTGGGTATTGACCTGATGTTGGTTTCGGCCTTCGGGGTTAATATTTGGGGAATTGTTCTCTTGCTAATTTACGGTTAGTGACTGCTGAATTGGAATGAGGCGTATGTTGTGATTGTGTAACATTTTTTTACTATATACGCGGGTTGTTCGGAAAGGCCGGGTTTACACCCATTCTGAATAACCGATTCGACGATAAGTCGAAGATGATGACGGTGGTCGAAGACCGGAAGTCTTCACATCGTTTGGGTGATTACTGATGATCTTGATTGGGCTGTACACCCAAGATGAGGGAATCAGTTGGTGGTCGTCCAGACGTACTTGGAGATTGACGGATATGCGAGGAAAGTGCCTCCGGTTTCGTTCAGACCTAGAACGGACTTGTAAATGGATGGTGTGTCTGACATTGTATTCCTTTATATTGTATTCGTTGATCTCTGCTAAATATATATCTGTTTGGCGGTGGGGAATTTATTCTCTTAGTTAACGCCCTTCTCTGAGACAAACGAGCTTAGAGGTTATATATTGGCAGAAATCAGTGGTACGATATGGATTGATAGTGTGGCATGCTGAGATGCAGTGATCCAGACTTTTGTTGAAAAGCAAAGTTTGGTGGATGATGATCAAAGCGCAACTTTAATATAGCATGTCTTTGTGTATAGCTTGATTCGCGAGCCTCACACCTCGGTATGGTGGTAAACTGATGGTTTGATCAGTATGCTTTTTAGTGGATGGGCACCTTAGTGGTGTCGTGGATTCGGTCGATCGAGATAAGCTTAGTGCTCAGGGATATATAGTGTAAGCGGTGTTTTCTCTCGCTGGGACGTAAGCCGCGGTGATACTCTGGTCCCAAATGTGCGGATGTGCAGACGGTGTTTTCTCTTGTTGGGACGTAAGCCGTGGGGAATTGCATTACGCGATCGATCTTTCGAATCAGGAGCCACCATGATGGAAATCCAATTTCCGATACGTGTATTTCGGTTTTATTTGTAGAGCCTAGTATGGCGACATAGTGGGACGGGGCGCTTATGCCGTCTATGATTGATACTTATGATTTGAAGATATTTTATACAATATGCACTTATAATAATATCAAATGATTTGTTTTAAACGTATCAAGCATTCTTGGCTATTATAAGGTAAAAACCCTATCCTCCGGCTTGCGTTGCATTGTGTGATGGGACCTGGGTCTTATAATAGCTTCATTTTTCTTTATTTAGCATTGCGCTGTTGTTTTATGAACTGGTATTCTTGGGAGGAAACCATTCCGTGTTATACGGCGTGGTCCCTTGATTTACCTTACTTTGAAAATAAAGATAAATAACTGTTTTAGTTCTCACACCAGTCCCATGACTGACCTGGGGTTTATTGTTGTAACCTAAACTCTGGGTGCCCTTATTTTGACACGGGCAGCTAGTAGTTTTGGTTTTGCAGATTTATATTCACAGGATCCTGGTTTACAGCTGGAATGATATCCGGAAAGCTTTGTATCTGTATAACCCTTCTAGTTGTGTATTGTATTATTTTCCGCTGATATGTAATTTATAATAATCTCTGATAATTTGTGATGTATATTATTTATTCATACTCTGTATATTCTTCTATTCTGATGGAATTGTTGTAATTAACAATGAAATGTTCTTCCATCTGCGTTCTGTTGTGGCTTGTTCTCGAACTATCTGCGCTTTCCTCACCGGGGAAGTTACGGGTTTTCACATTTGGTATCGGAGCTTTGGTTTACAAAGCTCAGAGAACAAGACACATTAGAAACATACGAACGAGTTCATCAGAAATTGGATTAGTAATATCCAACGAGAATGACTCGTTAGAGATAGGATCAGTAGTATCCTAGAACGAGTGTGAAGAGTGGTGTTTAAGAATAAATAAAAGTGAAAACAATTTTCGTTTTGAAAATTTAAATCAGTTATACGTATTTGAATATTTATTTGTATTGATTTGGACAATCCAATATATATAAACTTTGTGTATACGTCTGATCCGCGTGTATTTGAAGTTTTAATATACTGGATAGATATAGAATTGCACTGTAGTCGTTCGAGGATAATTCTGATGATAGCGATCGCATCATCAATATTTATGTTCGAGTGCCGAAGGTGGGACGTCTATAAATTTCCTATTGACTGGTGTGAGAACCAAAATTAGATAGGGCTTATTGTTGTGATTTAGCATCAAAAATGTGATTTTTGACTATATATCAAAGTTATAAATTTCAAAAGCTAATCAACTAATTGATTGATGGTTGTGTTGTTTGATTATTGTTTGTTAATTGATAATTTTGAACCATTACGCCTAATTGTATCAAATATTGAATTGTATTGAAAATTAGTCGCATTTGCTTGCATATACATGTACTTACATTGAACAGGTCATAGCAAGGAGGCTAGAGCAGAGAATAAAATTTGTTTGCCCGACAAATAGGTACATGTTTATCATAATTTACTGTTTTGTTTGCGTGATGATGATTTTATGAGCCGATTGGCTAGCCGCTTCGCTTTTTTTTTTGAGATCAGAGGGCCTGTATGGCAATTTCGGGATTTTCCTAGTGCTCCCGGTGCAGGGGAGGTTATGGCTAAATTTTTCGAAAATTTAGGGTGTTAGCCAAATTTTTGAAAAATTTGAAAAGTTTTTAGAAACTGAAAAGGTGAAGAACTTAAGCCATAATCAAAATATTTAAAGTTGAGTTGATTAGTTAAACAACTTTCAGCTTCGTTCCTTTTCGGGGATGAAAAGTTTTAAGTGGGGAGATTGTAATAACCCGGAAATCTGGGCCAGTTTAAAAATTTTATTTTGGCAATTTTAGCGAATTTTGATTATTTAAAATGAGCTATTTTAAATAATATCGACGAGAAATTTATTTTGAATAGAATTCGAGTGTATATATTATATAGATCGTCGTTAGAATATAAATAATTATTTATAATTATAAAAGGAATTGAAAATGGCGTGGTAGTTCGATAATTCGATTTCAAACTTCAATTGAACATACCGGGTGCAAAACAAACCGGATTTTAGTGAAACCAAAAATAATGGAATTTAATTGTGATTATCTTTCCAGCGAATCCGAAAAATTGAAATTTCATAACGGGGATAAAAAGTTATGTCCAGTTGAATTTTCAGAATAGTCGCTATGGAATTTCGGCCCCTGAAAATAGCCATTTTGCAAACGACCTCGGATTTCGACGAAACCACTTTTGTTGGATCCGTGTTGTCAAGTTATTGCTAGAATCCAAATTTCATAATTTTTTGAATCAATATGTGAGCGTGGCAGAGGAAAACGCGTTTGACCAGTTTCAGTTGATTTTAATCGACTGAAAAATGGCCAATTTTCAAACGGTCTCAGAATTTGACGAAATTAGTTTTGTTAGGACCGTATCGTCAATACGAAGCTAGAAAATATTTTTCTGGAATTTTTCGAGTTAGTATGTGACCCCAGTAAATTGAAATACGCGTTCAAATTCAATATATAGAGTTATATGTTGATTTCGACGAAAACTGATCGTAACGGCCGAATTAAGCTACAAAACATATCCCATTGTATTCAGAATGGGGGTATTTGGTTGGGGGCGACACTCGTTGGGTTTGATTTGGAGTTCGTGATGTTAAACCAATAAATTACGAATTAAAATAATAATTAAAATGTAAATACTCTTATAGGCCCAAACCCTAGTCAACGTTCTATTTTTACTTCCTACGGTCAAACCCAGAAAATCGCGCCTCCTCCCTCATTCGACGACCGTGAGCCTTCAATCCTTCTTCCCCCCTTTTTCTTCAAAATCTACTCAATAAAATCCGAACCTTCCAAAGCCAAAATTGAATCCTCCTTCGCCCTCTTCCAATCCCGATAGGTATGAGGATCTCTGGTGGTGTATTGGGAGAGGATTTCAGATGAGAACACTCACCGTTGGAGCGCGATTTCCGGTCAGAGGAGGCGTGCGAGTAGCGAGCTATCACAACCGTGGGTAGCTCTCGAGTAGGCGCATCCCCTGGCGTGTTCAGATCGTCCTCCGATCATCTATGGAGGCGCTAGCAACGAGCCCTAGCTCGTGGAGCTTGTTCGACATGTTCTGAGGGAAACAGTGAGCCTTTTTTTTCTTCTTTCTCTTTTCCTTTTTTCTAATTTTATATAAATAAAAAGCAATGTTTTATTATTTAAGTTTTTATATATATAACATTAAAAATATAAATAGAAGTTGTTTTAAAAATAAAGATAGAAATTATTTTAAAAATATACTATTGTTTTTATAAAAAAACAACAAAAATAGGATCATTGTTTTGGTAAAAATATCATCTTGGTTTTGGTAGAAATATGATTTCTATATATGAAATAGCGATATCAAAATAGGATTTTTTTTTTATATATTAAGTCATGATTTTTATGGAAGTGAAGTCATGATTTTTATAGAAGTGAAGTCATGATTTTTATAGAAGTGAAATTATGATTCTTTTATATAAGCAGCAATGTAAAAAAAATATAATTTTTATATACATAGCGAAGAGATATAAATATGATTTTTATAAAGTAGAAGTAATAAAAATACGATTTTATAGAAGTAGCGAAATAAAAATAAAAATTTTATTATAGTAGAAGATTAAAAATATAATTTTTACAGTAGTGGCATAGTAAAAATTCGATTTTTTATATATCGAATAGCGAAGTAAAAATTCGATTTTTATATAGGTAGTGAATACGAATGACGAAAGTGACGAAAGAAGAAACGGCGGAGATTTTCTGCATATGAAGTGTCGTGGAGTTGGGATAGCTTTGGTGAGAACTTCTCACCTTTTAATTTTGTTTTCTAGTTAATAATATATACTAGGATGCAGACGGTGTTTAGTAGCACCCGACACCCGTCGTCCATAGACCATGGACGGCTTGTATGCTTGTTTGTTTGATTTTGATGTGTAGTTGATTGTGTGATGTGAAATGAAATAAAACATTTATATAGTTGAAATAAAATATTTTATAGTGGAAAATATTTTGTAGTTAAAAATAGAATTTTTAACGTGTATAAGAAATGAAATAAAAATAAACAAATCGGACGATTTGTTTATATACACACATTTGACTGATATTGATTGGGACGATAAATTTTACACATCGCCCAACTGCACAAATAAAATCTGTTTTTGATTGTTTGAAACCCCACACGGGTATTGGGATGATATTTGACGTATACTAATCCCGATTGTTTAGTTGTACGTCGATCGATTGATTGACAGACTGTTATGAGCGTTAAATATTTATATTCGATGCTTATACAGTGTAGAATGCACTTTGGATGATGGTTGATTATTCATCGTTGTTATTGTATACATGTGTTGTAGAAAATCCATATAATTAACATTATATGGTAATTGATTGGACCTCATTCAATATTGGAGATAGAAATATTTGAAATAGAAATATTTGAATAGAAATATTTGAATAGAAATATTTGAAAAAGAAATATTTGAAATAGAATATTTGAAAATAGAAATATATGAAGCCGTGTTGATTAGACTGACGCCATTTTTACGTGAACGACATTTATATCGATTTTATAATGAATATCGATTTTATTCATTTTATAATGAATATCGAAAGTGATTTCAAAATCTGATATTTTGAAAAGAATTGAAATTCAAAACGAATTCGAATTGAATTGAATATAAAACGAATTCGAATTGAATTGAATAGAAAACGAATTCGAATTGAATTGAATAGAAAACGAATTCGAATTGAATTTAATAGAAAACGAATTCGAATTGAATTGAATAGAAAACGAATTCGAATTGAATTGAATAGAAAACGAATTCGAATTGCATTTAATAGAAAACGAATTTGAATTGAATTGAATTGAATAGAAAACGAATTCGAATTGAATTGAATAGAATTCGAATTCGAATTGAATTGAATAGAAAACGAATTCGAATTGAATTGAATAGAAAACGAATTAGAATTGAAATTCAGACGAATTCGAATTGAATTGAATAGAAAACGAATTAGAATTGAAATTCAGACGAATTTGAATTGAATTAAATTGGAAACGAATTTGAATTGAATTTAATAGAAAACGAATTTGAATTGAATTGAATAGAAAACGAGTTCGAATTGAATTGAATAGAAAACTAATTGGAATTGAATTGAATTGAAAACGAATTTGAATTGAAATCAAATAGAAGTGAATGTAAAAATAATTTATAAGGGAAAATTCAATTTTGATTTGAATTTGAAATAAAGGTTGAAATTGTTTTTGAAATGATTTATAAAATTCGTTTTAAAAAGGAAATCGACGAATATATATAATATATATATATATATTATATATATAATGGCCTGAATAGAACGCGCTGCGCCGCGGCAGTTCGTGAATTTCGACCATTGACTTCGAACGGACATTGTGGGAGATCCGACCGTCGGATTCTCCTAAAACCGGAACCGTTGGGTTCGTATCGAAAAGAGCTTTCTAATGAATATTAGAAATTTGAAATCTAATGGTTGGATTTGGAATTATGTCCAAAACAAATTTGGAAAAGGTCGCTGTAAGTGCAGTTCGATGGCCGTTGATGGAAATCGTCTGTACAAGCCTTGATAAAATTATTATTAATAATAATAATTTGTGTAAAATCATAAGAAATGATTTGTGAAGAATTGGGATGAAAAACTCCATATTTGAAAGGATAAAAATAGATTTTTATCGAAATGAACTAGTTTTGAACTAGAATAATAATTTATTTATTTTTAAAATAAATAAAGTGGATTTGAAATGGTTTTGAAAATAACCAGGATTTCCAATATATAGATTGGAAATGGATTTGAATCGAAATTGTCTTCGGAATATTTCGATGTGGGATTTTGTGATTATACAGGTATTGTTATAGGAAATTTGAAAGATATATTAATATCGTTATTTCCAATGCGATACTTGTTGGTCGTAGAATTGATATTGAATATAAGCCGATATATTTTCTATTCAGAGCCTTGTATTTAATATCAAATGGGATTTTGGGTTTGTCGTGAATGGCGTCTTCATTAACGCTGTTCTTAAACCTAGTTGAGGAAAAGATTAAATCTTTTTATTTAGATTTAATGAAGTGCACCAATTAAATAATATTTAATTGGAATTGAATAGGTATTGATTTTTGGGTTTATCGTGAACAGTGTTTTAAATAACACTTGTTCTTTAGCCCGATAATTAATAGAATGTGATTTTGGGTTGTCGTGAACGGTATCTTCAATAATACTATTCTTAGATCCAAAGGAGTTAAGAAAATCAGAAACTAACTGGAGATTAGTTAAGTTGAATGGTTTATGGGGTATTGATCTGATGTTGGTTTCGGCCTTCGGGGTTAATACTTAGGGAATTGCTCACTTGCTAATTTATGGTTAGGGTCTGATTGAAATGTAAAGTGATTTTGGGTTTATAGTGAACCGTGTTTTAAATGACACTGATTCTTTAACCCAGTTAAAGATTAAAACTAAGTGGAGTTTTAATGAATCTTTAATTAGATTGAAAAGATCGAGAATGGAGTATCACCAGTTTTGCTCCAAAGAGATAGTTACGTGAAATGGTAATTGAATTTACCTATAACACCATGGTATTAGATATGGAGTATTACCAGTTTTGCTTCATGGGATGAATAGGTTGGGATTGAGAAATAAAATAAATAATTACTTCGGTGTGGTTCGCTAATCCCGACTAGTTTGGAAAACCATAATTTGGTTTGAAATGATATCCAAAGGAAGATTAAAGAATAAATTTTAAAGAATTTATCTTTGATAAAATTAATGGGAACCTTTCCCTAAGAACGTGAAATTTAGAAACTAACTGTAGGTTAGCTAAGAAGGATGGTTTCCTGGGTATTGATCTGATGTTGGTTTCGGCCTTCGGGGTTAATATTTGGGGAATTGTTCTCTTGCTAATTTACGGTTAGTGACTGCTGAATTGGAATGAGGCGTATGTTGTGATTGTGTAACATTTGTTTACTATATACGCGGGTTGTTCGGAAAGGCCGGGTTTATACCCATTCTGAATAACTGATTCGACGATAAGTCGAAGATGATGACGGTGGTCGAAGACCGGAAGTCTTCACATCGTTTGGGTAATTACTGATGATCTTGATTGGGCTGTACACCCAAGATGAGGGAATCAGTTGGTGGTCGTCCAGACGTACTTGGAGACCGACGGATATGCGAGGAAAGTGCCTCCGATTTCGTTCAGACCTAGAACGGACTTGTAAATGGTGGTGTGTCTGACATTGTATTCCTTTATATTGTATTCGTTGATCTCTGCTAAATATATATCAGTTTGGCGGCGGGGAATTTATTCTCTTGCTTAACGCCCTTCTCTGAGACATACGAGCTCAGAGGTTATATATTGGCAGAAATCAGTGGTACGATATGGATTGATAGTGTGGCATGCTGAGATGTAGTGATCCAGACTTTTGTTGAAAAGCAAAGTTTGGTGGATAATGATCAAAGCGCAGCTTTAATATAGCATGGCTTTGTGTATAGCGTTGATTCGCGAGCCTCACACCTCGGTATGGTGGTAAACTGATGGTTTGATCAGTATGCTTTTTAGTGGATGGGCACCTTAGTGGTGTCGTGGATTCGGTCGACCTAGATGAGCTTAGTGCTCAGGGATATATAGAGTAAGCGGTGTTTTCTCTCGCTGGGACGTAAGCTGCGGTGATACTCTAGTCCCAAATGTGCGGATGTGCAGACGGTGTTTTCTCTTGTTGGGACGTAAGCCGTGGGGAATTGCATTACGCGATCGATCTTTCGAATCAGGAGCCACCATGATGGAAATCCAATTTCCGATACGTGTATTTCGGTTTTATTTATAGAGCCTAGTATGGCGACATAGTGGGATGGGGCGCTTATGCCGTCTATGATTGATACTTATGATTTGAAGATATTTTATACAATATGCACTTATAATAGTATCAAATGATTTGTTTTGAACGTATCAAGCATTCTTGGCTATTATAAGGTAAAAACCCTATCCTCCGGCTTGCGTTGCATTGTGTGATGGGACCTGGGTCTTATAATAGCTTCATTTTTCTTTATTTAGCATTGCGCTGTTGTTTTATGCACTGGTATTCTTGGGAGGAAACCCGTTCCGTGTTATACGGCGTGGTCCCTTGATTTACCTTACTTTGAAAATAAAGATAAATAACTATTTTAGTTCTCACACCAGTCCCATGACTGACCTGGGGTTTATTGTTTTAACCTAAAATTTGGGTGCCCTTATTTTGACATGGGCAGCTAGTAGTTTTGGTTTTGTAGATTTATATTCATAGGATCCTGGTTTACAGCTGGAATGATATCCGGAAAGCTTTGTATCCGTATATCCCTTCTAGTTGTGTATTGTATTATTTTCCGTTGCTATGTAATTTATTGTAATCTCTGATAATTTGTGATGTATATTATTTATTCATACTCTGTATATTCTTTTATTCTGATGGAATTGTTGTAATTAACAATGAAATGTTCTTCCGTCTGCGTTCTGTTGTGGCTTGTTCTCGAACTATCCGCGCTTTCCTCACCGGGGAAGTTACGGGTTTTCACAAAAGTTCTAAAATCTTGCGATTACTAGGGTCGTCACTGGTCTTGTTTTTAATCGAAATTTCTGAATGAGACTTAGAGCTGCTACCACTACCACTAAGGAGAAACTAGGAAGGATACGGTCTAATTCTTAGAGGTCTATGATCCTAAGAAAATCTTAAAGTTTGGAAATTATCATTCTAACTTACTCTTACGGAACCCATGATTTCTTATCAATTATAAGTGCTTAGATTAGAAATTTAAATCCAAGTTCTCAAATAATCTTTTCCCCTAATCATTCCATTATCTTGCAAAATACTATCTTGGCTAAATTCAGTATTAGAAATTCTATTGCTCTCAATACAAATTTAATTTAAGAGATAGTCTAAAATACTGGTTTCTAATCCAAATTAATGTCCAAGGTTTTATCAGAGCAGGGCAAAAGGAAGGATTCAGAAATAAAGTTGGACGGTTAAAATTTCATGTATGATAATTTGGGGTGATAATCAAAAGATGACAATGGGTCGAGCAAAACTCAACGACAGGGAAGAGATAGAATTATATTTCCGAAATACTTGTTCTATTTCAAATTTTTATTCCAATCGTTTCAAATCTCATATTAACCCATTTATGAGTTAAATTTATACTCATTAATATTCATATTTTAGTTGTCATGTTCACCAAATCGAATAACACTTTCTAAATCCGCTTTAAAATTAAAAATATATATAATCTCTTTTCATTCTTGTTTAAATACTAAATCTTGTGTAGAAAGTCTTTCTTACTCAACTAGCCGGAAAATCTCTTAAACAGTCCTATTTAAAATACCATCACGCTTCCTCTGCGCACTCTGATTATGCGTATACATGTTCAAGCTAGATTTGTTTCAATATTAATCTTAACATTTTCAGAACTCACTTCTTCACACCAATATTTCAAAGATCCGAATTTTCCTATTTCGAGGTTTGTTACGATTTGAATTAACCTTTAAACTCATTTCTATCATAAGTCAAAATCATCTCTTTACACAAATTCTTAGTTTAAGTCTAAATCATCTATAGATTTCTTAAGGGGTTCTGATAGCTAAGATATTCTTGGATATTCTCTTTTACAACTCATGTTAAGGTTTTATCCAAATCTATTGCTTACATTAACATATCAACGTTCTTTGAGAAATATAATATCTTTCTGGTTACAACTTATTAGATCATATTCAGACATTAGTTATGACTTGTTTAACTTGAAGTATGGGTGTTGTTTTTGATACAATTTCTTAATGTATCATCTTATTTCCCCACATTAGCTTCCAAATCTTAAAGTGGATTTATCTCAAAATCTAAAATAGTTAGTTGTGCTTACATTATATTCCCTTTAATAATCATATTGAAATGGTTCAAGTATTCCTCGACGTGTTAATTGAAATCATATAGTCATCCCACTTTCGAAACTCGAAAATAACTACTGATGGTGCCATCGTCATCAGAAAAATCATCCTCGAGCGACTAGAGTGTGACCCTACATCTACCTAGTATTTATTGGGTTTCGCATATACGCTGATCAGACGTATATTCAAAACCCTTGCATACTCGATAGTCCAATCGTGATGTTGAATAAAACACTCGAAACCCTTATTTCCAATTATATTTCAAAATATATTCCAAATAATCATCGTTTCCAAAATGATTTACTTGTTCAAAATACCTTATATAGGTTCCAAAAATACGCTCTCTCGTCATAATATTCCGAAATCTCATTCTAGGGTATTTCTAACCCTATCTCTAATGAGATAATATAACTATGAGGAGTCCTATTCTTTTGTCCAAATACATATGTACCCCATAGCTTTGTATAACCAAAGCTCTGATACCAAATGTAACGACCCATCTTTTTGCCCGATTTTCGCCAGTAATTAAACCGAATTAAACCGTTTACAAAGATGAATTGTTATGGGTACATACATACATTGAACAAAATAACAGGACTTTTCATTGAATAATTCGATATTACATCAGAGTTACATGAATATCAGAGTTACAACATATACAGCGGAAGAAAAGAAAATATACTCTCAGCGGAAGAACTGTATGATATAGCGGAAGCTCCAAACTCTAGCGTGGACTCCAACTCTAAAAGCACTTTGAATCCTTCTCCAACGACCTTTAACTGCAAAACTAAACACTAGCTTCCCGTGTGGAAATTTATGGGCACTCAAAGTTTAGAAAGGAACAATAAACTCCAGGACAGTCGTGGGACTGGTGTGAGAACTCAAAAACAGTTATTTTCAGGATTTATTTTAAAAGTTGGGTAATTCAACGGACCACGCCGCTAATGCGGAACGGGTTAACTCCGTATGAATTCCCGTGCATAGAAATTCGCAATGACTTTGGAAAAAATGAAGCTATCATAAGCTCGTCCCATATCACACAATGGAAGCGCACACCAGATGGGCGAGTTTGCCTTATGATAACCAAACATGCTTTCATACGTGAAAATCCTCTTCTAATATTATCATATAGTGTGAAAAACAATTTCACAATTAAATGTATTAATTCTAGACGACATAATACCATTAATATTATCTCGCCATATATATACAAACCAAAACCGTATGGCTCGTATTGGAGATTGGATTTCCAACTTGATGATTCCTGGCACGAAAGATCAATCGGGGATACAAAACGAAGTGCCTCAACGGCTTTTTCATCCATCATGCGGACACCAACTACACATCGCCAGGGAAGATCAACGGTTTTCGATCAGACACGACCCCCCGAACATACCCAACTTCCCCAGGTTCATAAATGGTTTTCCACTGCCGCACAGCTTCATCATCAATTCATATATAAGTATAAAACCTAACCGCCAGTTTCTCATCAAATCCGGGGTGTGAGGTTTGTTGATGTCATGTCATACACAAAGCGATGCTTCGATAAGCCATTCTTTGATCATCATTAGCTCGTTTCATAACTTGGGTATGCCACATTGACAATTCAAAACATATCACTGATTTCAATTGATGCATACCCTCTAAGTTCATATGACTTAGAGACGAGGATAATATTTTGCCACAAATTCGATATACATTAACAGAAATTAGTTCTATGCGGTCAATTTCAATGTCAGACACACCATCCATACAAATCCGTTCTGGGTCTGAACGGAACAACAACCCGAAAATACTTAAATATGTTTAGGTCTCATGTAACTCATACCTCGTATCGGTGGCCTACCTAAACGAGACATTAATCACAATCAATATAAACAAATTTAAATATTCCCAGTCTTCATTTCGTCATTTACCGAGTCTTGAATTGTTTAATAACGTCGTATTATTACTTAGAATGGTTTTCGAACATATGTTCGATCCCGGTCTTTCCAAGTAATGAGCATACCTTAAACAGTAGCTATGGTTCACACAGGCTTTTCAATTCAAATCTCCTTCCACATAGTTACCAATTCATTTATGACTCAAGATTTAAATTACTTTAAATTCATATATCTCGTTACCATCTTAAACTCTTCTTTGAAATTAAAGATTATACCTTCGCTTTAATTTCTTATCTTTAGTACCCTCAAATCAAAGACTTGATTAAATCTCCAATTACAATATGAATTTCCACCATTCAATCTCATCGGTTTCAAGAATGATATTATTGAAGGTACGACTCACGACAAAACCCAAATCAATCGATATTGAATCATAAATTACACAGAAATTTTATCCACTTATATTTGATATAAATTCTCAAAATCAACGAATACTATGAGTGGAATAGCGATATAATAATGTCTTTCAAATTCCCCAGATAGCATACATTTACATCATGAGGTTTCATACCAAATATCGAAGACTATTTCTATCTAACTTATTAATCAAGTTGAGAACCCATATCTTAATTAAAAGATTTATTCAACTCTTTGATATTTGATCTGGATAGAAATACCATCAACTTATCTTCAATACTAATCTCTGTATCCAACTCATATTATAAGCGGAATAACGGTGAATTGCCTTTTAAATTCCTCAAATAATAAGAGTTTTCATCTACCGAACTAATATCAAACATCCGAAGATTTATTTCCAACCATATCCAAATTTTAAAATTTGGAAAACCCATTTCAATCCCATATAATCTTCGAAACTATTTTATAAATCATTCTTATAGCCAAATACTAGTTCCTGCTTTAAATTTCAAACCAATAATAACATTTGGAAATGTTACCAGAGTACGACTATTAAAAATAGCCCTTTAAATCAAATAGATTTAAATTTATTTGAAATTCAAGTATTCCAATTCTAATCACCTTTTAGGAATTATCACAGATTTCTCCAATTAAATAAACTTGTTTTATTTGATTATGATCGGCAACTACACGTATTTTAAATTTATTTGAATATAACTTGAAAAATCATATGCCAACAATCGAAATTTCCCTTCTTCTCAAATACTATAATTATTATTTGAAATCCAACGTGTCTCGTTTCAAGTCAAGTTAAAAAAATCAAGTCATAACCATTCGAAGTTTGAAATAGATATTTATGAATTGTCGCATCATAGTGCGTTCTATTCAAACCATATAATGATTATAAATTATTCACACCCTTTTCAATTTAATTTATATTTCCAAATCATTTGAAAACAAGTTCAAATTAAATTTCAAATTCAATTCCTAATTTACCATCCCGTTGTCGGACCAGTTAGGGATAGCCAGGGAGAGCAGGAAACTGAATTTCCAAACCCAAGCCTAGACACCATCCTCTCTGTCATCCTAGAACGTTCTAGTGTATATTATATTATTATTATAAAAGACGTCGTTAATATATATATACATATAACCATATTCAAATTTCAAAAATTTCATTTTGAATTGAAATTTGAAAAATATTTTTACCCAAACCAGTTTCAAATAGATATCACTCGTTATACAAAAATCAATACATAATCTAAATCAATTTCCAAATCCCAATTCAATATTTGAAAGTTGATATTTAATTCAAAACAAAAATTTAAATATCATCATTTAATAATTAAATAAAATCGTATATATAGGAAGGAGATTCTAAATTGATCACCTGTATAATCCCATAACCATGGTATTGTGTGTACATCATACAACAGAATAAATCAACTATATACATCAGATGATAATGAATTATCGTTATCATCAACAACAAACAGTTCAGTTGTGCACAAGTGTTAATGTCGATAACGCTTCCAGTGTTTAGTGTTTTATCTAACTACATGCACATCCATTTACGTAGTAACATCCATCACACAATCATCATCAGCAAATTATAATTATCTCAGCTAATTATAATTAACTAATTTAAATAAATAATTTAAATTAGAAGTTCTCACCGAAAGGGCTCTTCACTACCAGGACGAACATGCGAACGAACACTGCCACTGTTCCACGTACTGTTTCCAATCCATTCTTATCAGCAGCTGATAATTTTCTGCTGAATTTATATTGAAATTTAATTAATATAAATGTTCATTCATTTTTTTTCTTTTTCTTTTCTCTATAAATATATTTATAAGGAAATTCCTTTTTATATAAATCTATACTTAACCAAAATTATCAAAACTATATATCATTGGGTTCTATTTTCAGATACGATCCTAACGGACCCAACGGCGTGTAAATCTGGTTTAAATTGAGTGAGATATTGTTTTCTAAAGTTTTTAAACAAATTTGAACTAAAAGTAAATAACCATACCCATACTAAGGAAGGCCCGACCCAAAGCCCAATTGCTCCAATCCAACCCGCGCTCCTCTCTTCTCCTTCTTCTCCCTCCTTGCGTTAAGAGCTCCCTGGAACCCAAAGAAAGGTGCACGGTGGTGCACGTGTACATGCACAAAACTCCATCGTTCTTCAATCCGACTTCACCCACATGTTTCTCTTCACCTTCTCACTCGAACGCACCCATTCGCCGGTACTCCGGTCTCCAAAATTAAAATCCGACGCCATGGATGCCGTGACCTGGGAACAAGAAAAACGCATCACTCCCTTATGTCGCACGCACCATTTGCACACCGAACTCCTCCAACTTTTGCCACATCGAAGCCCATTCCATTCTCATCGCATATCCACACTCCGATTCGAACCTCGTCCCTCCTTTCTCCGATTAATCTAAACCCTAATTTTCAGTTTTTCGAATCACCATCACGGAATTGCTCGAAACTTGCACCAAAAATACTACCTTCCTTGCTGATCGCAATGGTGGTGACGGCATCGATTGATTCGAAGCGTATTGGGTGATTTTATTTTTCGAAGTTTCCTTTGAAATTTTTTGATTTTCCAGTAAAACTGAAATTCCTCTTTCGTTTGTTAAAGGAATTCGGATCCGACAAAATTTTAAAAATCAGAGATGATGGTACAAACACATTCATGTTGATCATTTTGGCTAAAAGTGAATTGATTGAGTGGTGTGGATTTTTGATTGAAGAAAAATGTAGATTTTCATTTACAGGAAATGTGAAAATGAGAAGAGGAACGTGAGAGGTGAGATACAGATCCGGGTATGGTTTTCTAAGAGATGACTAGGTGTTTATATAGGCTTCACAAAGGGTATTCTAGTCATTTTAGACCATGGACACATGGCACACCTAGGCAACTTAACTACATGCATTTTTACACATAGGAGAACACATGTCTTCTCCACAAAAATCAACAACATGCATGTTTGCCAAAATTGCACATTTATTTATTTAAATAAAATTAAATTTTAGTAACACCTTTGCAACATTCATGAATGTAACCGAATTTCAATGCTTATATGTTATTTAAAGTTTATCAAAAATGCTTATCACTTATTAATATTCCAAAAATATTTATTATTCATCATATATATATATACTTTACCAAAATTCATAAATGGTTAAAAATAAATAATTATCAATCCTACAAATTTATCGATTTTATAACCACCATTATAATTTATTTAAGTAATAAAATATTCATTCTTGTAAAAATCTTATTTCAAACTAAAAATCATTGAAGAATCTTTATAATAACCTATAAATAGTTGAAATATTTATCTATATTACTTATCATATAATTTACCAAAGTTTATACTAACAAATGGTTTAGAATAAATGCTTATCAATCCTTATAAAATTTTATAAATGCAATTATAATTTACCAAATAAAATATAATAATCATTCTTGTAAAAATCATAAAATAAATTATCCTTTACAAAAATCATTTACAAATCAATATTATCAAAATTTGAAAATATTATTACTTAAACATGAAATCTTATAAATTAAATAAAAACTTAAAAAATAAAATTTCCTTATACAAAATCATAATTTATAAAAATAAAACAAGATACTTTATTCAAAATTAAAAATTCATATATTCAAACCTTATTAAAACAAATATATACTCAGAAAATCCAACATTATATAATAAAAATCCAGATTCATATATTAAAAATCCAAATCAACTTGGTAAAAACTATGGGATGTTACATTTGGTATCAGAGCAGAAGGTTACCGGACTGGGCAAAAGCTTTTAAAAAAAACCTTCAAAAATTATTTTCAACCCCGTTTACAAAAGAAGCATTTATCAAGAAAAGTTTTATTTTTAAGGCTATTCCCCAAAAGCCATTAGCACTTTCCTTTGTTTCCTCGCTTGAATCTTTTTCTTTTCGTTTTTTAGCATGTCTGGGAATCTTAACCTTCCAGAGGGCGTGCCAATCCCTGGCTGGTTCAGGAGGTACTTAGAGGCTAGGGCCAACGATGCAGGCCCATCAAATATTCCTCCTCTAGCTGCAGTGATTCCTCCTCCTCCTCCTCCTCGTGGAATTGCTTTCGCAAAGACGTGTAGAGACTTCAAGGCTATGGGTGGAAAGGACTTCTATGGGACTGAATCCTTTATGGAAACGAGGAACTGGCTGAAGGAGACCGAAGATTTGTTCGTCATCTTCGAAGTTGACGACAGGCAAAAGATACAGCTAGCAGTGTGGTTGCTTAAAGATGAAGCTTCATATTGGTGGGAGATTTCCCATGCTGAGAGGAGATTTGAGATGAAATTTCTCTCCCAAGCTGAAATAAGCCTGCAGATGGAGAAGTTCCTAACTCTTAAGCAAGAAAGCATGACAATCAGGGAGTACGTCAATCAGTTTAATCAACTGGCCAGATTTGGGCTGGATTTAGTTAACACCCAACACAAGAAGGCTCTTCGCTTCGTCAGAGGTTTGAATGAGCCACTACACAACCTTGCTATGACTCATGTACCCATGGGGGCGACCTTTGAGAGCTTGGTGGATATGGCCCTACTTCATGAAGAAGACGAGAATGGCAAGAAGGAGGTCAAGGCGAATGATTCTCAAAACAAGAAGAAAGACTCTGAGAAAGGAGGCAAGAACAACAACAACAATAATAATAACAAGATACATGAGAAAAGAAAGTGCAACTTCTGTGGTATTGAGGGGCATATAGTCCAGGATTGTAAAAAGAAGAAGATGAAGATGGGAGCATGATTCAAGTGTGGTGATACTGGACACATCAGCAAGAACTGCCCTAAGAAGCAAGGGAAAGCCCCGCAAGCAGGACCTTTGGGGGTACATCTTTAACTTCTTCTCCTTGATGCTTTGTTTTATCTTGCTTATCTTTTCGATCCTATCTTGAGAACCTTAGGTAGAACCCTATGGATGTAAACATGTATTTGAAACATGTTATGGTTGATGTTGGCGAATGGTTTCAAGTGGTCGCAAGTGGTTGCTCGTGGTATCATAACACACATTAGGCACTAGATCGGCTCAGATACATTTTCATATTGCATATGCATGAGTGTTTATATTTGTTTATGGATGAATTTGAATGTGTTATCATATGAATGTTGCATATGGATGAATGTTTGTGCACACATATAGTGTTTATGTGACTAGGACTATTTTGCATACATGTTGGATTCATGGCACTAAACATATTTTGCATTAAGAAGATCAATCAGGCCTGATCATTTGCATTAGACAAGGAACATATACACACACTTTCTGCATATGTTCATATAGCATTAGAAATCTTTTAAGGACAATGATTGCTCGTGAATAATGGTTGAGTAGATGGATGATTGGATGGTAGGATATATTCTTCCTAACTTACAGATTACGGGGATGAAATCCTTTAAAGAGGGGAGAATGTAACAACCCGTATTTTTATAACATGTAAAAGTCATAAATCAAGGCAGATTTAAATTTTAAAATAAGAATCAAGGGAAACGGGTTGCGCCATTGCGTTCTCTCGGAATTCTGCATGAAATTGAGTCCGAGTTTTCGAAAATCGGAGTCCGTATGACCAAGATATGACCCTCCGAAGTTTCTAGAATTTAAATAAAATAAAACAGCTCGAAAATAAAGCCAGAAATTCGAAATTCAAACCTAGAGAAGGCTGGCGGGAAAATTCCCGCCCATATACCCAGGTCGACTGGGGAGTCGACCCCCCCACCAGGTCGACTGGGGAGTCGACTGGGGTGTCGACCTCCCCATGACCAGGTCGACTGGGGAGTCGACCTGGGGTCGACCTGGCCCCTTTTTCCAGATCCGAGTCTTTTTGTATTTTTCTGAATCTAGACCTATTTTCTGACCATATCCGTGACTCTAATCCTATATAAACTCACCCCTAGCCTCATTCTCTCCACACCATTTCATTCTGTCCTTATGCTGCTTCTGAGATAATCAAAATAATAAGATAAAAAGGAAGAAAAAGGATTGCTTCTTCTCCATCAAGACTACGCTTAGAGATTTGCAAATTGGGGGATTTCAATTAGAACACGATCAATCAAATAGAGATTCAACAATCAAATTCTGCTTCCTAATTCTCGATCCACGCACTGTAAGTTCTAGTTACTTTGAGATCTAAACTTGTTAATTGTAATTTGGACGTGAGATAAAGTGAAATTTGACTTAAGCATGATAATCGATTCATATCTATTCTTGTTCTTATTGGATCTTGACATTTGGAATATTGCTTTGAAATCAGTTTGGGCCTATTCGCGTTGTAAATCAAATATTATCATGCCTATGACATTGAAACTATGGCTAAGTACTATAACCGTGAACATAAGACTATGCCTATGCCTATGACTGAGAACATAAGACCATTGCCTATGACTATGACAAGGACAATTGTGGCTAATCACCTATGACTCATGACTATGAATTATTGCCTATGATTATGAACATAAGACTATTGTCTATGACCATGACTTTGAAACTATTACAGTTAATTGCCTATGACTATTAGGGTAGTTGCCTAGAACTCTTCTGGATAATTATCCATGACTATTGTATAACTATTGTGGTTAATTGACTATTATAGTTGATTGCTTATAACACTATAGTTGAAAACCCTGTTGAACACCAAATTGGCATTTAGTTGGATCCCATACCTAGGGTGTGACTTGCTTAGTTTATTCGCTATTATGTACACCAAAAACCATTGAACCATTATCCTTGTATTTGGCTTGCTTTTGCATGCCTGTTCTTTTATGTCAAGTTTTTATCAGGACTATCGCCTTATTTTGCTAGATTTGAAAATTTATATATGCCAGTGATGTTGTAACCGATTATCTCAAGTTAAATCAGGCCAGTCTTGTAA
Source organism: Allium sativum (assembly GCA_030737875.1). NCBI lineage: Eukaryota > Viridiplantae > Streptophyta > Magnoliopsida > Asparagales > Amaryllidaceae > Allium > Allium sativum. Next base: position 130,538,428 of record CM060919.1, on the reverse strand, counting down.
TCTCTTTTATCGCTTTATGCTTGTCCCTTCTGCCTATCATAGTTTTGATGTTATTCCCTTTATCTCTAGATTTAGATTTACTTGTAATTTAGATCGATTAACGTTTGCGTGCGATGGGAATACGATTCGGGTAGATTAGGCAAAACATGAACTGGTTATAAACATGAATCAGGAACTTGATAATAGGCATAAGTTGAAGCATGAAACTTGACACGAACTTGACATGAAACTTGAACATGGTCATGACACTAGAATGAGCTTGAAAATGGCCAACTCGAGGTTGGGTTGAGTTTGCAGTGTAAATCTGCCCGGAACCGCCTGACAAATCCAGTTACTACAAATAATAGTATCCAATGTGGGTAGTTGGTCATATCGCGCTTGAAACCCGAGGTCAGACTGAGTTGTGGTGTAAATCTGCCCGGAACCGCCCAATATATCCAGTGACCACAACAACAAGTCTGATGTGAGAGGTTAGGGTGCATTAATGAATTAATGCCACATGATAGGGTTAAGTCATGAACATGAAAGACAACACTTAACCAACTTGAAATATGATTGGCAGGGTTAGGTCATGAACTTGAACGACAACACCTAACCAAGTTAACACGTGAATGGTAGGGCTAAGTCACGAACTTAAATGACAACACTTAGCCAACTTGATATGCTGGACTAATGGGGTTAAGTCTCGAATTTAAATGACAACACTTAACCTACTAGACGGAAACCCTAGTTACGCGGTCCATTTCAGCAGTAACCCACTAGATCTATCATGGTACCCTGGAACTAGGCAGGGTGGGGCACGATTATTGGGTTTATTGTAAGCGACCAGAACGACGGCTGTGTGGGTGCGCCAGTGTAGGTTCAAGCGGGCTATGGTCGTGCACGTGGTCCAGAGTTGAAAAAGAAGGCATTGTGCATCAGTAGGTTTATCTGTGCATGCTTGATTCGTGTCGGTGGTTGGCATCATAGGGCTTGATACACCCTATGGTGGACCTAGCAAAGGTGACTACATTCGTGATAGGGCCGTATGACACAGAAACACAACGAGCTAGAACTTGTAGGGAGCCGATCGATTAGTGGATCGTTCCGTTGGACCTAGTAATGGGTCATTCACGATTTTGGGCCAAGGGATCATTTCATTATTATTACTTGACATGAGTTGGGCTACTAGTACAGTTGGTGCAACGAACCTTGAACATGCGATGCTATACTTGACCTATACTTGATTCATCATGTTATCTTAGTCTATCTTATTCATCTTGACATCATACTTATGTTTACTTTCAGTTTATACATGTCATGTTACCTTTACCTGTTTTTATGCTGAAAGTCACTTGGACTTACTCAGTCTTTATGACTGACCCAGTTTGTTTCGCCTCTTTTTCTTTCATTCCCCCCCCCCATGTTCTCAGGGAGGAAACTCTAGCACTTAGCTTGGATTCCGCTTGCTTTCTGTCGGCTCATGTACGGTTTGGTCTTGAGCTATGCTATGGCTACACGTCTGCTATTTTTGGGGAATAATTAATTTTGTTATTTTAAGTTTATGCTTCTTTATTTAGAACTTGATGTAATGGAATAATGGCAATTTGTACTTTGGATATATGAGGTTTTGACTCTTTTCTTGAAAGTAATAAGATTTGGTTTTTAATTTCTACCACTGCTTTATTTATGTTCTGTCTTGTAATATCCCTGTGTATGTTTACCTAGATAGTGTTCCACCAAAACTTGTGCATTCCCTTTGTGAGTGACCCTAGCGGAGGTGGGGTGTTACACCCTCGAAAAGAAAAGGGTACAATGAACGCATCTTCTCTTCCGTTTCCCAAGTAGCGTCACTCTCATCATCTCCCCATTGCACTTTGACTAGCTTGACCCCTCGATTCCTCAACTTCTTAATCTCCGACCGAAGAATGCATGCAGGAGCACATCGAATCGTCGCATCACGCTCTATCTCCACCTCTCTAAGAAAGCTTAGCTCTACCACTTCTGCGGTCTCGTGCAAGCACTTCCTCAAATGTGATACACGGAATATGTCGTGTACACCACTAAGTCTCTCAGGCAACTCCACTCTATACGCCATCTGTCCAATCCTCTCCTTAATAGGAAACGGCCCTACGAACCTTGGTGCTAACTTCCCAACGGACCCAAAGCGAACAACATTCCGTTATGGAGACACCTTGATAAAGACCATGTCCCCAATATTAAACTCAAGATCTATCCTTCTCTTGTCCGCATACGATTTCTGCCTATCCTGCGCCGTCTTCATCCTCCTTTGAATCAAATCGATCTTTTCCGAAGTCTCTCTAATCATATCGGGCTCAAGTAAGATCTTATCCGTAGACTCCCACCAACATGTAGGTGAACGACCAACATGTAGGTGAACGACAAGGCCTTCCATAAAGAGCCTCGAAAGGTGCCATGCCAATGCTAGACTGAAAGCTATTATTATACGTAAACTCCACCAAAGGAAGAAGCTCTTCCCATGTACCTCCGAAATCTAAAACACATAGCCTCAAAAGGTCCTCTAGAATACGATTTACCCTCTCGGTCTGGCCGTTCGTCTGAGGATGATATGCGGTGCTCAAACATAATTGAGTCCCTACCGCCTCTTGCAAGCTCTACCAAAACTCGCTAGTAAAGATAGGATTGTGATCGCTCACTATGCTAGAAGGAATACCGTGCAAACGAACTATCTCTCGAATGTATACAGAGGCTAACTGTGGAGCAGTCCTCTTACTCTTCACGGGAATGAAATGGGCGCTCTTAGTAAGTCTGTCTACCACGGCCCAAATCCCCGTATTACCCTTCCTCGATCTCGGTAACCCGTCAACAAAGTCCATCGAGACACTCTCCCACTTCCATTGTGGGATCTCCAATGGGTGAAGCAACCCACCGGGCTTCTTTTGATCAACTTTTACTTGTTGGCACACCAAGCATCTAGCGACAAACTCGGCCACATCCTTCTCCATTTGGGCCCAATAGTAAACTCGTCTCATGTCTATGTACATATTGTCCCTGCCGGGATGAATGGTCATCTTCGAACAATGTGCATCATCAAGAATGGTCTTCCTCAAGTTCTCGTCTCGTGGTACACAAAGTCTACCATCCCTACGTAACCAACCCTTATCATCTAGGGTATACCTACTGAGATGGCTTGATGACTCCCCCTTATGAGCTTCTCTATCAACTCAACCAACTGTGGGTCATCTCGCTGTGCCTCACCAATCCATCCCAAAAGCGTAGGTCTGACCTCTAAGGATGCTAGTAAACCAGGTACAAAGTTAATGGAAGGTCTAATAGTCAAACATAGAGATGAACTCTAGGCTTCGCCGCTCAACAAACAACGGACTCATGGGCAACCTTTTTCTACTTAAGGCATCTGCCACCACGTTACCCTTGCCAGGGGTATATGTTATCTCAAAATCATAGGACGCTAAGAATTCCATCCACCTTTGCTGCCTTAAGTTCAAGTCCTTCTGAGAGAACAAGTATTTTAGCGATTTGGGGTCAGTGAACAATTCGAATTTCTCGCCAAGAAGATAATGGCGCCAAGACTTAAGCGCGAAAACAATAGCAGCCAACTCTAGGTCATGGGTAGGGTAATTTCTCTCATGCACTCTCAACTGCCTTCCTCCATAGGCTATTACCCTCCCCTCTTGCATTAAGACTGCGCCTAGTCCTGTCCCACAAGCATCGGTATAAACGGTAAATGGCTTACTCCCATCTGGCAACACTAAGACTGGGGCTGTGGTCAAAGCTCTCTTTAAACGTTGGAATGCATCATCACAATCTACGTCACATGTGAAAACTAGGTTCTTCTTCGTCAAGCGTGTTAATCGGGCTGATATCTTTGCGAAGTCCTTGATAAACTTCCTATAGTAGCCAGCCAACCCCAAGAAACTCCTCACCTAGGTAGCATTTTTAGGGACCTTCCAATCTTGGATGGACACCACCTTCGCGGAATCCAGAGCTATCCCTTATTTGGAAACCACGTGCCCTAAGAATCGCACTTCCTTCCTCCAAAAGTGACATTTAGAAAATTTAGCTTTAAGGTTATGCGCTCGAAGGGTCTCCAACACTTCCTTAAGATATGGGGCGTGCTCTTCCTCGCTCTTAGAAAAGATCAAGATGTCATCCACAAAGACCACTACGAATTTATTAAGGTACTCCCTAAACACCATACTCATCAAGTCAACAAAGTATGTGGGGGCGTTTGTCAAACCGAAGGGCATTACAAGCCACTCATAGAAACCATCCGGAGTCCTAAAGGCAGTCTTGTCTATGCTATCCTCAGCCACTCTCAACTGATGGAAACCAGTGGCTAAGTCCAACTGCGAAAACACTGAGGCGCCAACTAGTTGATCGAAGAGACCGTCAATCCTCGGCAGTAGGTGCCTATTCTTCTTAGTAAGTTTATTAAGTTCTCTATAGTCCACACAAAGTCTAAGGGACCCATCTGCCTTCGTGGCAAATACTACTGGAGCACCCCACTCCGATATACTACGTCTTATGAACCCTTTCTCAAGCAACTCCCCTACTTGCTTATTGAGCTCCCTCCTCTCACGAGGAGCCATGTGGCGTACTGGCAGAGATACTGGTTTTGCATTGTCCACAAGATAAATACGAAAGTCTATCTCACGTTTTGGGGGTAGACCCCTCACCTCATCGAAGACATCAACATATTCACGGACTATCCGAACAAATGTAAATTATCATTGGATGCGTCAAGTGACTCAAGATAACTAAGCATCACCGATCCTCTAGGGTCACAAGAAATATCAAGGGTCTTTCCACTACGAGTCAACAATTTTACTACCCTTCGTTCACAATCTAGGATGGCACCATATCTGGCTAGCCAATCCATTCCTAGAATCAACCCATAGCCCATGAAACCAAGCACAAAAGCATTACATTCAAAACCAACGCCTAAGATGGACAATCTCAAATCCCTACAAACCATGGATAAATGAGCTGACCCACCAATATGATCTGAGACTACAATGGGATCCTCAACAAGACTAGTATTTAGGTGCAGCGTTTCAACTAATGATGTAGAGATAAATGAATGTGATGCGCCAGAATCGAATAAAGTACGGACAGGATGATCAAACAGAAAAACTAAGCTCTCAACGGAAATGTTTCTACCTCGTTCTTGCAGCGGTGGGGCCGCGAGAGCCTGGACCTGCTCCTTTGCCTGCCCCGGTGCCACGAGAGCGTGAAGCTGTCCTCCAGAAGTTCTTTACCCTTGTCCCTATTTCCTTGGGTAGTCCTTAACTAGATGACCTGCCTCTCCACAATGGAAACAACCAGTCTTCTTCTTTATCCTACAATCTTTACTCAGATGGCCTGGTGTCCCACAATTAAAGCACTTCTTCTTTCCTTTGCCATTATTGCCTTTACCACCTTTCTTGTTTTGTTGTTGCTGCTGCGATTTCTTTTGATCCCCTTTCTTCTCGGGTGCCTTATTAGTATTGGCACCTTTCTCCTCTTCATGCATAAGCGCCATATCAACTAGCCTCTCAAAGGTAGCCCCCATAGGGATGTGGGTCATAGCCAACCCATGTAGCGGCTCGTTCAGACCTTTGACAAATCTCAGGGCCTTCTTTTCAGGTGTGTTCACCAAGTCCAAGCCAAATCTCTCAAACTGATTAAACTTGTTGACGTATTCTTTCACAGATAGATTCCCTTGCTTCAACGCCAAAAATCTATCCATATATAAATTCTCTTCACCCCGTGAGAGAAACTTTGCCTCAAACCTACGCCTGAAATCGGGCCATGCATCAACTGGACGCTCCCCATTAGTGACCTCCCACCAAAACGAAGCTTCGTCCTTCATCAACCAAGCAGCCAATTGGACCTTCTTACAATCGTCCAAATTGAAAATGCCAAACAAATCCTCCACTACTTTCAACCAATTTCTAGCTTCAATGAACGTTTCAGTCCCACTAAAAGATTTTCCACCCATCGAACGGAAGACTTTACATATCTTAGAGAAAGTATCTCCACGCGGAGGAATGACCAGATCTGGGGGAGGAGGGGGAGGAACGTTGGCCGGTCCCGCGGCAACGGCCCTAGCCTCGAGATATTGACGAAACCAACCGGGTACATGAACACCCTCTGGTATCTCTGATGCTCCAGACATGCTGAAAAGAAAAGGAAAGAGTTTCAAAAGAAGGGAAGCGAAAGAGAGATGTATGGCTTGCGGGGATTATGCTCTTTAAAGTAAACTTTCCTTGAAAATAGCTTCTTTAAAACAAGTTTTTGAAAATACTTTCTAGGAAAAACAATACTTTTGGAAACACTTCTCAAAACTTTTTATCTGTTCTTGTAACCATAGCTCTGATACCATGTGTAACACCCCATGTCCATTAATGCCACTGACAAAGGGAATGCATCACTGCCCATGAAGCATTATTGTTGTATAGAAAAGATAAATTACAAGAATAAATAAATAAAGGAAAACAGTGGAAGTTAAAGCTTATTTTATTGCATCATAACTCAAAATGAGTTTACATAAGCAGTCTCCAAAACCATTACAACAGGATCAATAGTCTTTTCCAAAAACTTCAAAGTACATAAAGAAGCAAATACTTAAATAACATAAATGCATAAATCCCCACTGAGCATAAGCAAAGCCATAAATATTAGAGAGTCCAAAGTGATACATCTACTCTCTTCAACCAGCTGGAAGAAATCGGCACTAAGCTGTAGTATTCCCTCCTTGCAAACCTGAGGGGGGGAAAGGAAGAAAAGAGGTGGAAAGAAAAGGGGGTCAGACATAAAGTCTGGTGAGTGCGATAACTTTAACAATATAATTATCAAAGTAACTAGACTAAGGCATAAGCTGGAAAATAAGGAAATGACTGTAACAAAGATAACGTTAAAGGCGCCCCTAATCACTATAAGATAATTACTATACTGCACCACCACTAGTCACCATAAAGGTTGATCCCACCTATAGAACTTAATAATGACAATGGTAGTTTCGTGTACCCCTAGCTACCTTCAAAGGTGTCGTCTGCCCCTATCTCCACTAGGTGTACCTACTACCCCCATTTGATCGGCTCCCTAACTCATAGATACTCGTGCTGGCCCCACAATGGGGTGTATCACTCCCCAAAGTGGCAACCCGATACAACCAAAAATGCACGGCTTATATCTACACGATGCAACAACGTCTTACCTATCGGCCCGGGCCCACACATGCATATGAACCCGTTGGACTTGCGTTGCCACCGCTAACCCGTTTTGTCCTCTTACAATCAAATCCAGTACGCGTGTCCCGTCCTCGACTTGGTTCGATCCACAAAGATACTTAATGGGTTACTGATTTGAAAAGGGCCCCCATGCATGACACAAGCTTCCACCTATGCTTGGTCCCCTCTAAGGTTTTTGTAACAACCCGGGATTTTGGGGCAAATTTAAAATTTTATTTTTAATGGATTTTGAATTTTTAAAATGATTTATTTTGATTAATAAAGTCTAAAAAAAATTATGTTTTATTTCATGAATTGTTAAAATCTGAACTTTGATTCTCAATGGCGATGTATGATAATGATAGTGTTTGATAAGATATGTATAATGGAATTTGAAATTTATATTGGATTAACAATATAAAATGGATTAACTAATTTTGAGAAATCTTTTGCCTTAGATGCTCATCTCCCTGTTATGTTTAATTATTTATTTTATTTTATTTTAGTTGTTTGGACACATCTACTTTGCAGAACATTTAATTCAATTAGTTATTTGATTTTGTATGTTCATTTGATGGTTCTGCATTACATTTATACTTCATGTTCTATTAGGAGGGGAGGGTAAGAGAATTGTTTAGTTTAATGGGTCTTTAGGAACTTTAATTTATCTTATTAAGTTTTTTTTCCACTTGTAACGTCTGTAAAAAAATACAAAGATAAATACAAGGTGTGTATTTATGCATGGCACATGCGCATGCTACTTTAAGAATTATAACTGTTTTACCAAATATATAAACCAAGTAAATCAAGTTATCTCATTATGACATTTTGCCTTTATATATAAAAGATTGTGTAAATATATAGGAAAACCATAAAAACTCACAAATTTTTTTCATTAATAATTCAGTCTTTACCTTCTATTTATGTCATTTCCTTATCAATCATTTATGATTGGAGGTGCAAGAGAAGATATGATCAAATCTTTCAGGAATAAAAAAAAAGAAAGATTATAAATTTGAGAACTACAAATGCCTTCCCAAATATCTCAGTTAAATCAAATATCCATGAATGACGTTTTATGTTATTTCTTAAAGATTGTACAAATATGTAAGAAGTTGACAAAACTTTCCAGTTTTCATTAATAATAAATTACATACTTATTACAACCTACGTCACATAGACCTTAAGAGTATGACAAATTTTTTTCTTTCTTTAATGACATTTAAAGCTCAAATAAATTGTTAACATTTAAACCTTAAGAGTACACCTTTAGTCAGTACTTATATATGTACAATTTTGAAGGTGGAACTGCATATTTCATATGGTTAAGAGCACTAATCTTATATGCTAAACTTATGAAAATTTAAAACCTATTTACGAATGCGATTTCCAACTTCATAAACCTATATTCCATGGCATTCATTAGCAGTTTATTTCAGGTTTAACAAAAATGGTCCATCCCTATTTCTCCATTATTATGTTTCCTTATTATATTCACAAGTTACATAATTCCAATTTCAAAACGTATATATCTTAAACCACTCAATTTATTAATTAATGTCATTCATTTCGTAATTAATTTTCTTAATTGATTGCTTACTCAATTTAACCATTATCTCCATTAATTCTTCTCCGTTGCAACGTTAATTTGTAAATTGTTTCATTCTCCTTTCTTGATGCTTCCATTATAAATTTACTATGAACACATGTTTGAATAATTCCAAACTCCAAGTATATACCACTAGTTAGACATTATATTGTTATAAATATATTAAATTTCTTTTTTATGTTTGTAACATACATTAATTACTAATTAACGTACATTAATTTTTGTTGTAACGTACATTAATTAAAATTATAATATAGATTGATTGTTATCAAATCATTTATTGTTTCTCTCCTTATATATGTTTATATACATTAATTTCATGCTTTTGTTTCCAATAAACTTTATTTTCAAGTTTTAAAATTCAAACGTTCATGTATGCACATATACACAAATTTAACTTAATTCCAACTCTTATATATCAACGTATCTTTAATCCTTCATTCAATCTCATTCCCCTCTTTTCAAAATCAAATTCCTTTCTTTTTTTCTCTTTCTTTTTTATTTTTAAAGAAATAAATATGCTACCTCATTCTTAGTCAACTAAATTAATTTCTTTCATAACCTACTGTATATGAAAGTACACATTAGAGAAATAAATATAATACCTTCCTCAATTTCCTTCCACATTCTTTTTCTTCTTTGCATTTGTCTCTATAAATATTAGAACTTCTTCCTCCTCTCCACAAAAAAAGAAAAGTAAATCTAAATTCCTCTCTACCTTCATCAGCCTCATCTTCCCTAAAAATAATAATTCATGGTGTCCTCTTCTTAAATTTTGTCCATCCTCCTGCTTAAAAGAAAGAAAAAAAATTTCAATTTCAAGTTTGCCACTTAGGATTGGTTGTTGTCCGTGTTTATTTCTTTTCTTCATCATATTCCCGCAAGGTGAGAACTCTTTCTCACTCAACCTTTTTATACAGTTATTTATTTTTTATAACTGAATATATGAAAATTATCTGTGCTTGGAATATTTGTGGTTGATTATATCTGTTGTACGTATGACTTGCTTATATTATGTTGTGTTCCGAGATGATTGAGATTCGCGATATGTGATATGTTTAAATTATGTTATTATATTTATAATAATTTGAATATGATTACACTGCCATTTACGAGTTACCTGACTTGTTTATGTGATTGGGACGATTATTTTCACACATCGCCCAAGTGCACAAATAATAATTTATTATTCATTATGTGTTGTTTGAAACCCCACACGGGTCTTGGGATGATATTCTAAACACATATATCCCTTGTGATTAGCTGTTAAGTGCACTTTGGTTGTTATTTGGATGTGTATTGAATATGTATCATTATTTTAGAATACATGCGATGTATGAAATCCATATTACTCAAATTATATGGTATTCGATTGGGTCTTATTCCAATTTAGAATAAATGAATGTTTTTGAAATAATTTTCAGTTATAAACCAAAATATGGTTTTTGATGATATTTAAAGTGAATGAAGCCGAGTTGGGTAGATGTGCGACATTTTAACGCAAACGGATATTGCAATCAATTTTATTTATTTTTAATAAATATAAATTGGTCACAATTGATTTACAATAAAAAAAATCATCTTTTTATTGTTATTTTGGAACCCAAAGTGATTTACATTAAAAATTCAATCTTTTTAATGTCATTCAGAAACACAAAATGTTTTACATTAAAAATTCATACCTTTTAATGTTAGAAAGTGTTTTACATTAAAAGTTCATTCTTTTTAATGTTATGTAAGAACAGAAAATGGTTTACATTAAAAGTTCATTCGTTTTAATGTCAGAATATGGTTTACATTAAAAACTCATCTTTTTAATGTTATTTAGGAATATGAAAATGATTTATATTAAAAATTCATATTTTTAATATCATAGGAATTTATAAAATATTATATAATTTATTTTATAAATGAAAATCGACGATTATATATATACTTATTATAATGATTTGAATAGAACGTTTCATGCAGCGATCGTTCGCGAATTTCGACCATTGACTTTGAATGGACGTAACAGAAGATCCGACCATCGGATTCTTGTTTTCGCATCTTTTCTTCCTTCCCCCCTAGGGTGGGACTAGTGCTAGTGAAGCTTGATTTGGATCTTTCTCTCTCTTTTGGAAGTGCTTGGATTGCTGAAAGTAAAGTTCAGCTTATCTCTTTTATGGCTACTTATGTTGGGGTTATGTTTTTTTACTTTATGTACTCAAAAAATAATTTGTCAAGATGGATATTAAGTGTACTTGGTTTTATTGTTGGTCTTTGATGTTGTTGTAACAAAACTATTTCTCCGCTGCAATAAAAGTTGTTTTAATTTTTCAAGTACCAATATATGTATCTGTCTTGTTATATTCTGTTCTATACACCAATAATACTCCATGAAAGTTAATGCATTCCCTTTGAGAATGATATTATTGGACGTGGGGTGTTACACTTTTCTCTCCCATTCATCCGTTAAAGAATTCAAATTTTTTGAAACTATGTCAAAGTCGGAATACTTTTCTCCTAGTCCTAATAAAGAGTGATAAATATTTTGAAAACATGAATACATATCAGTTATGGATTCATTTTCATTCATCTTAAAATTTTGAAACTGATTTTTGAGCATAGATATTTTACTTTGTTTAACTTTTTTAGTGCCTTCATGAGTAATCTTAAGTGTTCTCCAAATTTCATATGCAGTGTTGCACATAGAAATCCGATTGAACTCATTTCTATCTAGAGCACAATGTAGCATGTTCATGGCCTTAGCATTTGCAATAGCTTCATTTTTCTCAATATTTGACCATTCAGTGTATGCAGTAGTAGGTGATTTATACTCTTTTTGAGTAATATTCCATGCATCATAACTATTTGCTTGCATGTATATTCTCATTCGTGTAGCCCAGTAACTATAATTCATGCCATTAAAGAAGGGTGGTCTAGCAGTTGATTGGCCTTTAGAATATCCGGTGTTATTGCTAGTGCTAGTGTTATTATTCATATTATGTAAATATCAAATAACTGTTTTATGGTTATATGATGGCCTTGCTCTGATACCAATTGAAAAGTCAATGTGTACGACTTAAAGGATCTATATGGGTATATCGGAAATATATGTGATATGCTAACTAAGTAATATGTAATGCAAATAAAGTCTAAGTTACCGAGATATATCACAAACAAAATAAATGCGGAAAATAAAGTAAAGTGACACCAGGAATTTTTATACTAGTTCGGACTTCCGGCCCTACGTCCAATCCTGAAGCTCCTCTTCGGAATTCACTAACAATGCCCTCTCTTAACCTGGAGGAAAAGGTCAGTACACCCGAGCCCCAACAAGGATGCCTCTCGCCTGAGCACTACACAAATCTTCAACAATTATAAGTGTTTGACTTCTGATTTGTGTTCTTGTGTCAACGCGGATAGGCAATATTTCAAGTACAACCTTCCTATAATCTGATCCTCGAGTATATGATTTGAATGCGGAGATTTAAGTAAGAAGATTGCTTATTGAATCAAATGATACTAAATTGATTCAAGGATTCAACAAGTATTTGAATTGGAGAGCTTTTAATTGCAAAGAATATAAATGGAGAGAATAGAATGATAATCAGAAAACTCGGTATAATTCGGTTAAAATCGGTGATTGTAAAACATGATTAAACTTGTTTATATAATGGTATAAAAGTAGTAATCCTTCATGAATAGTTTCTATAAAAATTTATGTCCATTTCTTTTGATTAATGAAGAGGAATCTCCTCATGAAGGATGGTGACTCTTCACAAAATAATTTCTAAGTTGAATCAGTCGACTGGTAGAATTAAATCGTATAAAAAAGATTTTCAAAATTAGCCGTTGTATAGAAAAATTGGTTGACCAGTAGACTGGTTTATTTTCTACTAATCGACTGGTAAGCCAGTTTTTGTATATTTCTGGCATTTTAAAATGTATATATATATAACTTTGTTTTGCACATTCGTGGATACTTGAGGATAGATTTTAACATAATTCTAACACGACTCGATGTGTGTGTATGTATGTGTGTGTGTGTGTATGTGTTTATATATATAAACCTTATCTTTGTGATTCGATTCCCATAGTAGCTTTATTTGTTGGCATCGATCAAAATCCTTTTATTTTAACAGGGTTGTCCTAGGTAAAAGTAAAAACTATAATGTAGGTTATAATAAATGTGAAGAAAATTATTGAAAAACCTTAGTTAAAAGAACCAAGTAAATAAGTAAATAACAAACTGGAGTTTGTATTAACCTAATTCATGGTTAATGAAAAAGAATGAAGTAAGCTTATTATTTGTAGACTTATAAAAGAGAATTATGAAGTCTAATAAAAGAAATTAATAATAAGTGGAAGCTTGCTCAGGCGACATAAGATTGAATGAAGTAAGAAAACTTATGGAATGAAATAATTTAAACTTAATTATAAATTAAGTAATATATTAAATGGAAACCTGCTGATTATGATAGGATTTACTTAATGGCACATTAAGTAGAACATGTTATTGTATCTTGAAATTGGACAATGAATGACAGGATAATAATGTAAGAAGATTGTAGATTACAGACTTTGAATTATAATATAAAGGATAACATGTTAGGGGCTTATTAATGAACTTAATGGGTTAAGTTATATAATTGAAAATTAATAAGCGAGAGAGGTCCATTCCTCAGAGATATAAGGGGCTCGGAGAAAACTTGGTAACTTGAATAAGAAGTTAATATTGGGAATAACCAAGTTAATTGGAAATCTGACGAGGTAGAGCAAGCGCGTAATTAACTATTTAGACATAGGGTCTAATAGCACGTTAGCGTGAGGCGCTTGGACTAGTTCGCATGTCTAAAGGTGAAGAACCAAACGGGATAGAACATCGGGGTGTTTAGAGACACGAGAAGGGCATGTCCATTTGATTATTCTGTTGATATTCTGCTTGTTGGCTCCGTGGGACTATAAGGAAGCACGCGACTTCCGAGGGACGTGGTAGGGTACTTCATGGTGGTCCTCTGTGCGGTGGCAGCGCTAAGGCTGTACTCGCAGAGGTTAGGTCTGCGCAAAACCACCAAGTGGGTATACCTTGATTGCAATAGTAGTTTGGCAATCAAAAGGCTGTTGGGTGCCTATAGAGAGGCTGGTCATGACCAAATAAAGGATAGCAATTGTCGGGTACTTATCATTGGCAGTTAGTGTGACGCGGAAAGACTACAGCTAAACCTACAGACCATCGATCTTTCACATTATAGACTTCGGCTGCAGGACATGCCAATTTGGATGTAGATTGTTTGATAGGGGCATGTCACTTAGATCTTGATGTAGTCTTTCACTAGTTGAGGGTAAGGTCGAGGTGGGACCATAGCCACCGTAGAAATTCAAACCATGTTTTAGATATCTATACTTTATGCCTCTTTAGAAGACCTATACAGACATGGAAAAGGCTCCGGACCGATTTCTGTGCATTTAGATGCATCCCTATTACGGAACTCAGGGTACAGTAGACAGTACGTACGTGTTAGGGCCTAGACACATGCATGCCGTACTGGTTTTATCATAGATGCTAAGGCATTACTCTGTGTTAGGACCGAGATTGGACGAGAAGTTTGGATATGGCGGTCCATACGCTTGCATAGCATGACGATGTAGTTCTGTGTGGAATGTGGCATAATTTTATGGAGATCCATACATCGCTCTAACGTAGGATAAGAGTTTTTACGTGGCGTAGTTTTATGAAGATCCATACATCGCTCCGATGTAGGATGAGGGTTATATAAGCTTCCGTGGCGTGACGATGAAGATCGTGCGAGAAGGGTACCATGGGAAGTACCTTGATATTGAGGGTAGCTACATATATGTTATATTAGGTTAATCTACTGGGAGGTTGATGGGTACGACGTGTGTGTGTAAAGCCTTGAGTGCTATTAAACCAAACAACCTAATAAATAAGTAACACAACTAAACGATATATATAGGATTATATCAGATTGTGTAATTTAGTCTAGTCACCAGAACTTGTGTTCTGACCCCCTCCTCATAACATGCTCGCAGGTTAGGTTTATGGCGGAGACATGATAGCTTTGATATTGGTTATGCAGTATTATTACTACGGTAAGGCTATATTTGGTTATATTATATTTTATCCATTCCACTAAGAGATGTTTTCTGAGCTCTGATATATTTTATATCTCTGTCTTTCCTGCAGGATACTAGACAAGCCAACTCGGGTTTCGGTAGATTGGAATTTTTGAAAAAAAATCGGTCTGTCAGAATTCAGGTTGTTACAGGATACGAAGTTCGTATCCCTCGGATATAAAGTATTGTATCTTCGAGGGGATACGATGGCGATTTCTCAGTGTTGGGGGGCCCAAGGATTGGGGGTTTGAAACAGGGACCCAAAACAGGTGGTGTGGAGGGAGTCGAAGTATGGTCGGGGAGAGATATACGAAGGTTAGGTGGACCGAGGGAGTCGAATCTTCTGGGCACGCAGCAAGGGGATCCGAAGGTGCGTGGTTTGAAGTTTATATGCACGAGGGATCCGAAACTGTCGGGAACCAAGGAATGGAGTGTTAAGGGGTTCGGAAATGGATGGGACTTGTGCCATGGGATTCAAAGATTCTTATAAGGGATACAAATTTGGTGTTAGGGCACAATTTTGAGGAATTTTGAGGGCTCTGGTTTGCATGACTCCTACTAAGCTTTTACCCTAGCTTTCTGGCGACACTTCGAACCTTATCATCACGCGATATGTTGAGTCGAGCGTGTCTTGGTGTACTTTTGGGAATCGAGCCAAAAGGCCGGTTAACAAATATCCCCTAAACTTGGTAGATGTGTCATCTATAAGAACAGAAGATTGAGTGGAATGAAAAGCCTTGTTTGTCATGTAATGATGAAAAATTTGTTATCCATCACTTTTAGAGAAGTGTTGCCCACAAAATTTTGGAATTTTGTAATGGAATTTCGTTTATTTTATAAGAATATTTGTTCAAGTATGTTAAAAGTTGATCATCCATGTAAACTTGAGGAATAAATTCTTATACTTCTCTGAAAACTAGAGAAAATATTTCGTTTAGGTTTCATTAATGTAATGGCGTATTTATCTGTTTATCTTCCATATGAAGCACATCTTTGAAGTCCTTGGCAATATAGATGGATGTATCCATTCGAACGGTATGTTATTAATATTGGGTATAAAAACATTAATTTAATTTGTAAATATATGTTAACTTTGAATTGAAATAATTTTCATTTGGTACTTATAATTTGAAGAAAAAAGTGAGAAAAAGCTCGAGTTGAAGGTTCGATTTGAAAATCACATATCGAAGAAGAAGCTTCGTTCCTTTTCTTTCATTATTTCAATGATCGTGTAAACTTACCATTTGAAAGTGTTACGCATAATGATGAAGCTGCTAAACAAGATTCTTCAATGGAAGCAATGTTATCTATTTTTAAACAAGTTGGTCGACCTGTTGGGAAATGTGTTGAAGTTTGTGCAGTTAAAGTGCTTAGCGGTTCTATAGTGGTGCAGGTGCAAAAAGTTATAGCAGGGATATAGCAGAGGTGATAAAATGTTAGTTAGATGTAAAACTATATAATTATAATTAATTAATTATTATTCTCACATCATTTGTATTGAAGAAACATATTTTAATTAATATTATACACCAAAATCAAAGAATATCACGGTTATGCATACTAGATTCAATGGCTTATAGACTTCTATCTTATAAAAGAAGTTATACCTTAAAATTAACTCTTTACACTAACTGTTTGGATTTATTTTAAAAGAGAACTAGCTAAATCATCCTCTATATATAAATATTGCTAAAACGGGTGCTAAATAGCGTTGATTTAGCGGGTGCAGTGGAAAATAGCATGGCATAAATCGGAACTACTATTCATCAATGCTAAATTGAAATAGCGTAGCAGCCGGAGCATGCTAAAAGTTATAACAGGGATTTTGCGGGGCTTTAACTGCATAGACGGAAGTATAGTTGGATGATAGAAATTACCATATAGCACACACATATATTCTTCTTAATTATAATGAAGTTTCACCATTTTTCAGGTGAATATCAGATTACAAGTATGGATAAATTTATTTCAATACTACATGTGTAAATTAATAATAATACAATATATTATGTTTATGTTTGCGGTATTTATGAACTACAACATCCAACAGTGATGTAAGCAAAGATTTCGCTAATTGGTTTTCAAACTACGTTTATGATCCTACAAATTGTGTGGTCGGTAAAGGATTAAAAGATTTAGCGATGAGACCGAGAAGGAGAGTTAAAATGCATCCAAAAATTTTCGTTAGTGGATGTAAATTCAACACCAAAGAATATGGTGTTGAAACATTAACTAATAGTCCTAGTGTATTTGTTAAAGGCGATGATGGTCCTAATGATCATATAAAAGACTTTTACGGTGTGTTAACCCAAGTTTTGCAATTGGCATATTTTACAACCCACGGAGGAAGTTTTTTATTTAAATACAACTGGTTCAGCAATGTTCCATGCTTTGAAATTATCATGCATTCAACTAATAACCTTATAGAAATAAAACATATCTCACGGTATCAAAGTTATGATCCTTTTGTACTAACCAAGAAAGCCCTACAAATTTATTACACCCCTTATCCATCTCTAAAAAGAGAAAAGGTAAATTGGTGCGGTAGTTTTTAAAACAAAGACAAAAGTTACGTTTCATGGAATGAATATTCAAAACGAACAAGCTTATGAAGCAGATATCGAGGAAAATATTGGAATATGAAGTACTGACAATTAAATAGATTTTGGACCTTTAAACGATGAACTAAATGTATCAGTAAAATCATTTGACACTATAGTGGAAATCGATATAGAACCCAAGACTGAGTCTGAATCAGAAAAATACAAGGAGTGATTTATATTAATTAGGTAGTTTATGCAATAATTCACGTTACATTTTCTCATTAATTATAATATCATTTCTCAAAGTTATTATGAGTTATATATGTCCAAGCATAATAAAATGATATATATGTACGTGAAAAGTATTATGTCATTTTTCCAATGACACGGCTCTTTCCACTCAGCTTACCCCTCTTCTTCTCAAAGAGGGACTGCAGCTGGTGGTGGTGATGACAATGGCTCTTCAGAGCCACCAGTTGTCGTCCAGTAGTGGATTTGTAACCTAAGATTCATGAGACGTAAATATTAAAATTAGTAGATTTGTAGAAGGCTGATGTTCCTCTAGACCAACACCATTGGAATTTAAAGATCACTAAGAATTACGGGGGGAAGATGTCAGGCATTAAGGAATTAGGGAAGAAACCAAACTGAATGGGATCTAGTATAAGAGATTCTTGGGTAAAGTGGTATAGCAACGATAAGTTGAAAATAAATCTATCAGATATCTCATTAATTATTGTTTCGCAATTATTAAATATATTGTGTCAATTTAAATTTGCAGGTTGAGTCGAAGAGGAACTCTGCTAATAGAAATAAGAACCAGGTAACACATCGTGGAGGATCCAAGTTTTTTTCAACATCATCGTAAGGATTTGGTAAAATTATCAATTATGATTCTAAACTGTTACTAGATTTTTATATTTATTAGTTTTTACCCTAAAGACTCACACAATAAACTTTAAAAGATTTATAGTGATAAGGCACATATAATCTTCCTAGTAAAGTATAATATTTCATTACACACACGTCATCACACATGCACACACACATAAGCCATATAAAGATAAATTATTTATATTAGTAATTAGCTATGTAGAATTAAAATATGTATATTGTTTATTGTAAGAAAGAGCACGTGGACATCCCATGTCAATGAAGCTCGCACCCATGCCTTAAAGAAAACTGACGAATCAGACAACATTACATATGTAATAAAGGAAAGTACTCAGAATAGGAAATTCTCATATATAGGGGAATGTATACAATTAGAATAGCCTCCACATATACTGTTTGTAACGTTCACATGCCTAATTTACATTGGGCTTTTTATATAGGTTGAATATATAAAGCCCACTTTATATTACAAACTCTTGTATAAATAAGGCATCACCTTATTCAATATTCATAACCCTTACAATGTAATTTCTGCAATAATAAAATCTTTTTCTCTCTTGCATCTGCCGCCTCCTTTTTCTAACATGGTATCAGAGCTCATCGCTAAGGCTTAACAGCCATTGATCCATCCCCTTCAAACTCGAAAGAGTGTTGAAAAATCTTTCTCCTCAGTTTAATCTTCATCATTGGAGAAAGTCGATATATTGATAATTTTTTCCTTGCCAACCTCGTCAATTAAGCTGCAAATAATGCCTTGCCAAGAATCAAAAGATTCAATCAAGGGGCAGCAAAGCACCATTAGTAATATGCTGATTTTGTCAACTTCAAAGCCAATTCAAAGAACTAAGAATCATCTCAGAAATCACCATGCACTACCAGCAAAACAATCAGAATTTATCTTCTTCATGTTGGTTAATTCTTGTTGCAAAAAGATTTCTGCCATAATTCCTGAAATTCTGATTAGCTCTCTGACTGATCTATCGATTAGTCATCCCGACCAATGAAACTGCTTCGCCAGCTTCTGACAATGCCACTGAAATAATTGAAAGCCTAATTGTTGCAGACAAACTCACCAGAACTGTAATTAGTCCACAATCACAACTAATTTTAGTACAATTAGATGAAAACAGTTACTTACTGTTGAAATTACAGATCAAAACTGCAATTCAATGTTATGGCCTTGAAGGATTCATGATGGGCACTTTATCTGTAACAACCCGGAAAATCAGAACCAATTTAAATTTTTTATTTTGGCAATTTTAATGAATTTTGAATATTTAAAATGATTTATTTTAAATAATAATGACTAGAAATTTATTTTGAATAGAATTAGAACGTATGAATTTATTTAAATCGAAGTTAGAATATAAATTTTTATTTTAATTAAAAAAGGAATTGGAAATGGCGCGGTAGTTTGAAAATTCGATTTCAAATTTCAAATGAATGTACTAGATTCAAAATAAACCGGATTTTAGTAAAACTAGAAATATTTGAATCTGTTTGAAAATATCTTTCCAACGAATCTGAAAAATCCAGATTTCATAGCGGGAATAAAAAGTTATACCCAGTTGAAAATTCAAAATAGTCGCTATGGAATTTATATAAGGGTCCGTTTGTTACAGGTCCCTATTAAGTTTCAAAATTAGGCTCACATCCGGTCCTAAACTTATTGTAAATTAGGTTCCTGTTTTTCAAAAACATATTAAAAAATATAAAAATATATAAAAAATCACGAAAATTAAGTATTAAATAAAACACGTACACGCCAAAAAAATCAGGTGTTAAAACAATCAAATATCACATCAAAACCCAAAATAACACAAAATCAACGAAACGGCAGGTTTTTGCATCAAAAGATGCACCTATTCATAAATAGTTGCATACATTCATGCTTATATTTCAGTTTTGCATCCAACTGCAGTATAAATGCATAAATATATGCAGCTAAACATCATACGCATCCTTTTATGCACATATTCAAATTTGGGCTGTTTTTTCAAGCATATAGCGTTTTCAACATTATTACACACATTTATGCTCTTGTACAGAATACATGTATGCAACTTTTTGTAACACATGAATCTCAGTTCAACTTTGTATGCATACATGTATGCAGTTATTTGCTAATAGTTGCATACATGTATGCATATATTGGTCCAGAATTTCAACAGAAATACACTATATAAATATATGCATGTATGTATGCTACTTTTCAAACATTGTTGCACAGAAGTATGCAACTTTTTTTTGGCGAATGTTTCTCGGAATATTTCCTATTTTTTGATTTTTTTAAAGTGTTTGGCGCATTTTTTTTTGTTTCAAAAGGGGAAAAGGCGAACGGGGAATGGCAGAATGCGGAAGGGAGAATAAAATTTGGGTAGCAGCTTCATTTTAGGGATCGGATATGTATGTAAACTTTTGGGGGGGATTTGGCGTTAATTTTAAACTTAAATAGGGACCCTAGCCTAATTTTCACTTTATATGATATATAACCCTTAAAAATAGCGATTTTACAAATGACCTCCGTTTTCAAAGAGACCACTTTTGTTGAATCCGGAATGTCAAACTATTACTAGATTCCAATTTTTATTATTTTTGGAATCAATATGTGAGCGTGGTGAATTTAAACGTGTTTGGTCAATTCAGTTTGAATTTAATTGACTAGAAAATGACCGTTTTTCAAACAGTCTCCAAATTCGATGAAATTAGTTTTGTTATGACCGTATCATCAAAACATAGCCAGATTTATTTTTTTTGGAATTTTCGAAGTCAGTATGTGGCTCCGGTATATTAAAATGTACGTTTAAATTAAATATAAATTGATTTATATTGTAATTTAAAGAAAAGCTGATCGTAAAAGCCGAATTGGGTTGCAAAACGTATCCCATTGTGTTTGGAATGGAGGTAATTAGCTAGAGGCGACAGTCGTTGGGTTTGAATCGGAGTCAGAAGTAAAAGTCAACTTTTGGGGAGAATAAAATAATGAATATTAAAATTATATAATTGGTCAAGCCTCCTTTTCTCCTTCTCCCTTCAAACAGTCGTTCACATCTGAAATAGATAAATAAATAAATAACCCTGCTGCTTGATCTCGTTGCCCCCCCTGATGCCATTGCGCCGCCCCAGGCTGGCGCCGCCGCTGACCTCCGGTCCCTTTCCCCCTCACCATCGCACCTCCGGCCACATTCCTCCCTCTCTTCCCCTTTTCTTACTCCAAACCCTAAGGCATCCGCCGCGTTGACCCCAAACCGCCGCCGCTGAGCTCACCCTGGCCAACCATCGCCGCTATACCACCCCACAACCCGGCGTCGCCCCTCTGGCCAACCACCTTCGACGATGAACCCCCCCACCCCCGGCGATTAAAAATCCATTTTTTATGAAAACTCGCTTCGCGTTTAAGCCCTCGACCACTTGCGGACTCCGGCGTCCCTCCCCCGAGCCTCCACCGACCACCTCATCCTCCCGTGAGTGTTTAATTTCGATTTTTATACAATTATATAATTAAAAATACGATTTTTATTTAGACAAATTCGCTTTAAAAATGTGATTTTTATTTGAATGACTTTGCAATAAAAATGTGATTTTTATTTAAATGGCTTTAGATTAAAAATACGATTTTTCTTTGTAGATAAAAATTAGATTTATATACATATATATATATATAGCGATATAAAAACATGATATTTGTTATATATAGCGATGGAAAAAGATTTGATTTTTAATGACAAAAAGATTTGATTTTTATATACAAAAAGATTTGATTTTTTTATTATGAAGTTAGCGAAGTAAAGATACGATTTTTATATATGAAGTAGCGGTATAGAAATATGATTTTTATAATGTAAAGATCAGTATAAAAATATGATTTTTATAATGTAAAGATCGATATAAAAATATGATTTTTATAATGTAAAGATCGATATAAAAATGTGATTTTTATTTGTTTGAATAGCATTTAAAAATATGCTTTTTATATACACAACATCGTTATAAAAATGGGATTTTTATTATCTAGATAGCGAAATAAAAATGTGAGTTTTGTATATGAAGTAGCAGTATAAGAATCCGATTTTTAATTATATATAGCTATGCTGAAAATGTGATTTTAATATAAATTGCATTGAAACAGATTACGTTAGAATCAAAGCAGCGAATCTGAGTGATAATAAGAATGGAGTAGTGGATCCCAAAGGTGAGAACTTCTCACTCAAATTTATTTTCTAGTTAAATATATACTAGAATGCAGACGGTGCTTAGTAGCACCCGACATCGTCGTCCACAGACCATGGATGACTTGTTTGAATGTATTGTGTTGTGGAAATTGATTGTGATTATGATATGTGTGGAAAATAAAATATTCTTGTGTGAAATAAAATATTTTATCGTTAAAAGTATAATTCTTAATGTTAATATGAATAAAATAAATATTCATTTACAAATCGAACGATTTGTTTATGTACACCCATTTGACTGATATTGATTGGGACGATAAATTTTACACATCGCCCAACTGCACAAATAAAATCTGTATTTGTTGATTGAAACCCCACACGGGTATTAGGATGATGTTTGACGTACACTAATTCCAATTCTTTAGTTGTATGTCGATAGATTGGTTGACAAACTGTGTAAGCGTTAATTAATTATATTTAATGCTTATGCAGTTGTGTAGTGCACTCTGGATGATGGTGGATTGTTTATCCTTGCTGTTATATACATGTGTTGTATGAAATCCATATAAATAACATTATACGGTGATTGACTGTGTCTGATTCCAATTCAGAAAGAATGAATATTTTAAAATAAAGAATATTTTAAAATAATGAATATTTTAAAATAATATTCAGAAAAGAATGAAAATCTGATTTGATGTCCGATTTTGGATGGACACGAAAATATTGAAATATATTAAGCCGTGTTGATTAGATGTGTGTCATTTTGACGTGAATGATATTTATATGGATTTTATTCATTTTTATAATGAATATCAAAAAGGAAATAATTTCAAAATCTAATGTTTTGAAAATATTATCCTTTATATATTAATGATATGGAATATTCAATTTTGATTTAAAATTGAAAATGAAGTTGGAATCTTATTTAAAACGAAGTTAAAATGATTTATAAAGTATGTTTTAAAATGGAAATCGATGAAATATATATAATATATATATTTAATGGCCGGAATAGAATGCGTCGCGCCGCGGCAGCTAGCGAATTTCGACCATTGACTTCGAATGGACATTACGGGAGATCCGACCGTCGGATACTCCTAAAACCGAAACCGTTGGGTTCGTATCGAAAAGAGATTTCCAACGAATATAAGATATTTGAAATCTAACGGTTGGATTTGGAATTATGTCCAAATCAAAATTGGAAAAGGTCACTGTAAGTGCAGTTCAAATGACAGTTTATGGAAATCGACTGTACGGGCCTTGATAAATTTATTAAAAATGTTAATAATTTGTGTAAAATCATAATAAATGATTTGGAAAGAATTGGGATGAAAAATTCCATATTTGAAAAGATAAAAATATATTTTTATCAAAATGAACTAGTTATGAACTAGATTTATAATCCAATATTTTAAACAAATAAATTGGATTTGATTTTTTTTTAAAATAACCAGAATTTCCAATATATGAATTGGAATGGATTTGAATCAAAATCATCTTCGGAATATTTCAATATTGGATTTTATGATTATACGGATATTGTTATGGAAATTTGGAAGATATATTTATATCATTATTTCCAATATGATATTGGTTGGTTTCAGAATTTGATATTCAATATAAGCCGAAATAATTTCTATTCAGAGCCTTGTATTTAATATCAAATAGGATTTTGGGTTTGTCGTGAATGTTTTCTTTATTAACACTGTTCTTAAACCCAGTTGAGAAAAGAATAAATCTTTAATTAAGATTTAGTGAAGTTTTTTTCCAATTAATTAATATTTAATTGGAATTGAATAAAAGAATTGGATTTTTGGTTTGTCGTGAATGGTGTCTTAAATAACACTGTTCATAAACCCCGTGTGAAAAGAATAAATCTTTTAATTAAGATTATTAGTGTTTCCAGTTAATTAACATTTAATTGTAATAAAATGGGATGTGAATTGGGTTTATTGTGAACTGTGTTTCTAAATGACATTCGTTTTTTAACACGATTTACAGTGAAATGTGATTTGAAATTTATAAATCTTTTTATTAAGATTTAACGGGAATTTTCCAAAGTAAAGTCTTCCAATTTAATATATTAAATTGGAATTGAATGGAATTCGATTTGATAATAATCGAAGTGAGCTTCTGTGGAGGAAGACTGTTAATATCTATGGAATTTAAAAGGCTTTGTCATTATTCCATTTGTATTATTGGTCGGTTATGGAAATTGAGATCGATCGTATATTAATTTGTTTTTCCGTGAAGATTCCATAATTAATGGAATGTGATTTGGGTTTATCGTGAACTGTGTTTTAAATGACATTAGTTCTTTAACCCAGTTAAAGATAGGATTACAAGTCTAACATTATATTTCGAGCTGTATGGTTGATCTCTGCTAAACATATATCTATTTGGTGGCGGAGAATTTATTCTCTTACTTAACACTCTTCTCTAAGACGTACGAGCTTAGAGATTATATATCACCAGAAATCAATAGTACAGTGTAGATTGTAGATGCGGCATGTTTGTGTTTCCAAAGTTAAATAATCATTAATATTGATTTTTGGGAAGATTAAAACTAAGTGGAGTTTTAATGAATCTTTAATTAGATTGAAATATGAATCGATAATTTAAATTATCAAATTTGGGAAATGATCGAGAATGGAGTATCACCAATTTTGCTCCAAGTGATGGTTAAATTTTTAATTAGATTTGAACGTGAAGTGGTAATTAAATTTACCGATAACACCGTGGTGTTAGATATGGAGTATTATCAGTTTTACTCCATGGGATGAATAGGTTGGGAATGGGAAATTAAACAAATGATTACTTCGGTGAGGTGCGCTGATCCCGACTAGTTTGGAAAACCTTTATATTGTTTGAATGGGTATCCAAAGGAAGATTAAAGAATTTATCTTTGATAAAATTAATGGGAACCTTTCCCAAAGGATATGAATATTTAAATAAAAGAATATTTAGGATTGGAATGAGGTGTATGTTGTGTTTTATAGCACTTGTTTATTATATACGCGAGTTATTCGGAAAGGCCGGATTTATACCCATTCTGAATAACTGATTCGACGATAAGTCGACGATGAAGATGGTGGTTGAAGACCGGAGGTCTTCAGATCGTTTGGATGATTACTAATGTCTAGATTGGGAGGTACACCCAAGACAAGATAATAAGTGGTGACCATTGTAATGGCCCTAAAATCCCCGCCCTTTGGGTCAACAATAAACCACACAGGTCTGACCCAAAAGTTAGAAATTCTCGAATGCATTAACTCTGGGCATACAACATATTAGAACAAATACAGCAGACTTTTATAAACATTTTAATAATGTTACATCAGAGCACACGATAAATTACAGCGGAAGATAAATTACAATATTTTAATACAGTGCAGCGGAAACAATAAAATAGATACAGCGGAAGATAACTATGCTCTGGACACAGCTTTAAGCTTCAATCCAGCATCCTGCTCGAGATAAGGACATGTAGACAAACTACTCGACTGCCCGTGTGGAAAAGAGGGCACCCGAGTTTGCAAAGGTGGAGACAAACAACGGGTCAGCCATGGGACTGGTGTGAGAATGCTTAACTAATTTAACTAATAGTAATAAGGCAAATCCAAGGACCACGCCGCTTACGCGGAACGGGTTTTATTCCAAGGGATTGCCAGTGCATAACTTAAGTGAATCGTCAAAACAACACATTGTTTCTGGAAAAATGAAATCACCATAAGACTCAAGTCCCATCACACAATGCAACGCAAACCAGAGGATAGAGTTTTACCTTATGACGATTAAACATGCTTGATACGTTAAAAACGAATTTGATATTATTATTAGTGTGTATATGTTTCAAAAACATTTCAAAGTAAATGTATCAATCCTAGGACACATAGATACCATAATACTATGCTTCCATACTAGTAATACAATCAAAACCGCATGAGGTCGTATTGGAAATTGGGTTTCCATCATGAGTCAAGGCTAGGGAGGAGCTCCTTACCGATTCGAGACACTCTAGCTAATGCCTCAGGATCATCCACATAAGTAAATATCAGCCAGTTTAAGCACCGACACCACTTCTAGCTAGAAAGAAACGTGCTGCTCTCCCTGCGTTCCCTTCTCCCGTTTTAGACTCAACCGGGTTGTGAGGCTCGCGAAGTCACGCTATACACAAAGCTACGCCTAAACAGGCCGTGCTTTGATCATCAACCACAAGGCCTGCTTTTCAACAAAAGCCTTGATCATTGCATCTTGGTATGCTACACTGTCAATCCATATCAACTGTCTCTGTTTCAGCTCTAGTCAGTTCCATGAGGTAGATTTCATTTTTCTGATTCCAACGCAATTTACGGTTTGTGAAACGGATCTCGTATGTGAAAGTTACAGAATTTTAAATCATTGGAAAATTTAATTAAATAAATGAATTAAATAATTAAATAATATTAACCTTCCTCTTCTTCTCGTTGGATTTCCTATAACCTCCTAACCCAATTCTCGATCCAAATCCTTCACCACCGCTCGCACCATCGGCCACCGTACCACAATCGGAGCTCGCCACTATGACCAGCGTCGAAGCTTCCCCCTGCGCCACCGTTCCCGGCCAACTCGGTGGTGCCTATCGCCGGAAATCCGCCCCCGACTGCCGTGAGTTCCCAGCCCAAATCCGTGAAATTCGTGCACTGAAACCCAATCTTAACCGTATGGATTGAAAGGTCTTGAAAATCTCTTCGATTTGGCACCAAAATTGTTGAAATCCATTGAGCGGATTAAAAGATATTGATGTTTGAATTTCGGAGCGTATAGGCCATTGAAAAAGCTTGGCGGCGGCTGAACTAGATATCAGGGTTTTGTTTTTATTATTTAATAATATAATTTCTCGAAAAACGTGTTTTAAAGGTGGATTTTCGGACTGTCTCCAAATCAGGCACAGTTAGTGTCAAACTTAAGGTTTTGACGCCTTCTGAGCGCGATGGGCTATGCCCCGTGGCCCAGTTCTGAAGTCTGTGGCGTGTTTTATTAAAATTACAATATTAAATTAATAATTTAATTTCTACCGTACATTTAAATACATCGAGGCCACGTACGGACTCTGAAAATTCCATAAAAAATATTTCTGGCTTCGTATTGACGATACGGTTCCAACGAGACTAATTTCATCGAATTTTAAGGCCATTTGAAAAATGGCTATTTTTCAGTCAATTAAGTTTGACTGAAACTGGCAAAACAAATTTTCCTTTGCCACGCTCACGTAATAACTCGAAAAATTCTGAAAAATTAAACTTAACAATAATTCGACATTCTGATTCCAATAAAAGTGGTTTCGTCGAAAACCGAGCTCGTTCGCAAAATGGCTATTTTTAAGGCCAATATATTTAATTAAAATATATATAGATTCTATAACGACTTTTCTAAATTTTAAACTGGACATAACTTACAACTTTTAAAGTGAAATTTCAATTTTTCAGATTCGTTAGAAAGACATGGTTAAACAGATTTAAATATTTTTGGTTTCACTCAATTCTGATTTATTTTGAATCCTGTACATCCAGTTAAAGTTTGAAATCGAATTTTCGAACTGCCACGCCATTTCAAACTCCTTTTATAATTAAATTAAATTCATTCGTTATTATTAAAAAAAATTACTTTAAATTTCAAAAATCCATTAAAATAACTTAAAATAAAATTTTAAATTGGCCCCAAAATTCAGGGTTGTTACATTCTCCCCCACTTAAAAACTTTTCGTCCTCGAAAAGGAACGAAACTAAAAGTTGTTTAATTAACTAGTCTTAATTTTAAAAATTTATTGGTTGATTATCTTTCCAAAATTTAAATACCTTTATATATAAAAATCATATTTCTAAAGAATAGATTAAAAATATATTCAAAAATACTTTAATTATAAACTCGTAACTCTTAACTCGTTCTAGGGCATTACTAACCCCATCTCTAACGAGTTCGCTCATTCTAGGATACTGCTGAACCTATCTCTAATGAGTATTCTTGTTGGATATTACTAATCCAATCTCTGATGAGTCTTTTGTTCCGTTCTAATGAGTTGTACCCCAAAGATTTGAGCTAACCAAAGCTCTGATACCAACTGTAATGGCCCGAAAATCCCCGCCCTTTGGATCAACCATAAACCACACAGGTCTGACCCAAAAGTTAGAAATTCTCGAATGCATTAACTCTGGGCATACAACATATTAGAACAAATACAGCAGACTTTTATAAACATTATAATAATGTTATATCAGAGTACAGAATATCAGAGTACATCGATAAATTACAACGGAAGATAAATTACAATATTTTAATACAGTGCAGCGGAAACAATAAAATAGATACAGCGGAAGATAACTTTGCTCTGGACACAGCTTTAAGCTTCAATCCAGCATCCTGCTCGAGATAAGGACATGTAGACAAACTACTCGACTGCCCATGTGGAAAAGTGAGACGACCCGAATTCCCGTTCTCACGGAAACAAGGTTATCTTTTGGAATATAACACAGAAACATATAATAGCAGAACAGAATTAAATAAATACACCAGAATGAACAACAAAATATACTGGATAAAAGTAATCATCAGAGTTACACAGTATACAGGATCTTACTTAGTACAAATACAGTTCAGCTATACATAAATGTCTACAGCGGAAATAAACAAAATATGTACAATAGGAGCTGAACAGCATAAAAAGAAATAAATGATAGAATCCATCTTCAGCTCCAGCTATCCAGAAAGAACCAGCTAAACCTGAATACAAGGCTGCCCGTGTAGAAAAAGGGGCACCCGAGTTTGAGAGTGAAACAAACTACGAGTCAGTCATGGGACTGGTATGAGAAATCTACTCAACACATATATAATTGGCTAATCACAGGACCACGCCACTTTCGTGGAACGGGTTTACTCCATTGGATTGCCAGTGCTTTAAAATAAATCTTTCTTTTAAACATCGCTATGCTTTTTATAAAAATGAAGCCGTTATAAGACTCAGTTGCCATCACACAATGCAACGCAAACCGGAGGATAGAGTTTTTACCTTATAACGGCCAAGATATGCTTGATACGAATAAAACAAAGGCATTTGATATTATTGCTAGTGTTTATATGTTTTGAAAACAATTTCAAATCATAACTATCAATCATAGACGGCATGGGTACCATATATCATGTCGCCATATATATACACAATCAAAACCGCACGATCACGTATTTGGAAATTGGATTTCCGTCATGAACCAAGGCAAAAGATAGTCCTTACCTAATTCAAGACTGCCTAGCCCGAGTCTCAGGATCAGAACGCATCGATCCTTGGAGCGACAGGGCCGGTCCACACGGAGTGGATTAAAAATGCCTGAGCACTACGTTTCGCCGCCCTTTGGGGTGTAAGCGAGCCAACAAGTGACTCCATCGGACCCGGATCGTCCGATCTAACCGAGGCGCCTCGCAACAGCAACAACCACATAAGTCAAACTCGTCAGGGCGTGTAAAACCACTGACGCCACTTTTAGCTAGGAGGAAACGTAGGCCCTCCCTGAGGTCCGTTCTCCCGTTTTAGGTTCATACCGGGGTGTGAGGCTCGCGAATTCACGTTATACACAAAGCTACGCCACACAGGCGGTGCTTTGATCATCACCACAAGACTTTGCTTTTCAACAGAAGCCCTGATCACTGCATCTTAGCATGCCACACAGAACAAATCCTATGTCAGACACACAGTCCATTTACAAGTCTGTTCTGGGTCTGAACGAAACCGGAGGCACTAAATACCTCGCAAACCCATCGACCAACACGTACGTCTGGACGATCACCACTCATTATCCATATTTCGGGATGCCTCCCAATCAGGACCTCGGTTACCATCCAAACGAGGTGAAGATCTCCGGTCTTCGACCGTCGTCTTCATCTTCGAATTTCAATCGTCGGTCAATTATTTGAAATGAGAATTAACTCGGCCTTTTCAAATAATTCACGTATATTTAGAATTTCAAATCAATCTATTTCAATGGTTAAATTATTCGACAACATCAAAATTGTTCTTTAATGTAATTTTCACACCAAACACATTCAACCATCAAATACAACATAAATCGAGCAAATTCAGTTTATTTCCATTCCATATTGCTTAGGATATTTTATAACTATTTATCGCTATTTTTATTTAATTTAAAATAGCTAATTTATTCAAAACGACGCTTCGGGCCATAAAGCGGCCGTGGCGCTGTTTTTCTTCAGATTTGATTTACACATATCTGAAAATCTAACCGTTGGATCTTCACAAAATTTACATCATTAGAAAGGTCTTTTCAAAACGAATCCAACGGTTCCAGTTTCGGGAAAATCCGACGGTCGGATCTCCCGGTACAATCGTTTGAAGTTTCGATTTCAAAATACGAACTGCAGCGTCGTTATTCGATTAAATATAATTCTATTTATATTTATATATAAATATAATCGATTCTGGCGCTGTTTTTCTTCAGATTTGAATTAAACATATCTGAAAATCTAACCGTTGGATTTTTACAAGGTTGGTGCCGTTGGAAAGATTATTCCAAGGCGAACCCGACGGTTGAGGTTTCGGGAAAATCCAATGGTCGGATTTCCCGTACTAGTCGTTTGAAATCACGGTTTCGAAATACGAACTGCACGGCTTCGTTTCGTTTTAATTTTATTTATATTTATATAGTTATATAAATATAGTTCATTCAACAATTCCAATATCGTTTTAACTTCAAATATTTTTCTAACGCCTTAAATTTTGGAAAAATTTCGCCATAACCTCCATTGCACCGGGAGCGTCGGGAAATCGCAAATAGCGTCCCGGTCCTTCTAATCTCAAAAAGAAAAAGAAAAAAAAGCCAAGCGGCTAGCCAACAGGCTCAAAATCATCACCCAAACAAATCAGTAAATGTGTACCTATTTGTCGGGCACAAAATTTTATTCCTCTTCTCTAGCCCCTTTGCTATAACCTGTTCAATGAATATGCATATACATATATATACAGTTCTTATCATTTATCCTTTTCTATTCAACTTCATATTTGATTTCTATTTGGTTTAAACACCCCATTTATTCTAATGTTACATACATAGGTGCAAATCATTTCATTAGCTAATTAATGAATATTTCAACTCATATATGTTTATTTTGAATAGGTGGCTATTTTTAACACTTCACATTTCAACGATTTATGCATAGAATAAAAATGTGATTATTAAATTTCGCAAAAAGGTTGACTTTTATCCACGACCTCGAAACGAGGCCCACCGCCTGTCGTCCATAGCGTTTCACCCCCATTCCGAACACAATGGGATATGTATCGCAAGCTGATTTGATCGTTACAATCAGTATCCTTTTGAATTTTCACTTAAATCACTATATTGAATTTTAAATGCGCATTTCAAATTACCGGGGTCACATACTAACTAGAAAAATTCCAGAAAAATATTTTCTAGCTTCGTATTGACGATACGGTCCTAACAAAACTAGTTTCGTCGAATTCTGAGACCGTTTGAAAAATGGCCAATTTCCATTCGATTAAAATCAACGGAAACTGGTCAAACGCGTTTTCTTTTGCCATGCTCACATATTGATTCGAAAAATTATGAAATTTGAAACCTAGCAATAACTTGACACTGCGGACCCAACAAAAGTGGTTTCGTCGAAATCCGAGGTCATCTGCAAAATGTCCATTTTTAAGGGCCTGAATTCCATAGCGACTATTCAGAATTTTCAACTGGACATATCTTTTGATTCCCGCTATCAAATTTCGATTGGTCGGATTCGTTAGAAAGATATTCACTAACAGATTTAAATATTTTTGGTTTCACTAAAATCCGGATTGTTTTGCACCCGGTATATTCAATTGAAGTTTGAAATCGAATTATCGAACTACCGCGCCATTTTCAATTCTATATATAATTATAATTAATTATATTCGTTTTCAAATGTCGATTCAAACTCAGTTTTCATCGCCATTATCTAAAATATTTATTTTAAATATTTAAAATCCATTATTTTAGCCAATTTAAAAATTTTAAATTGGTTCAGATTTTCTGGGTCGTTACCAAAAGAGGGCACCCGAGTTTGCAAAGGTGGAGACAAACAACGGGTCAGCCATGGGACTGGTGTGAGAATGCTTAACTAATTTAACTAATAGTAATAAGGCAAATCCAAGGACCACGCCGCGAACGCGGAATGGGTTTTATTCCAAGGGATTGCCAGTGCATAACTTAAGTGAATAGTCAAAACAACGCAATGTTATTGGAAAAATGAAATCACCATAAGACTCAAGTCCCATCACACAATGCAACGCAAACCAGAGGATAGAGTTTTACCTTATGATGATTAAACATGCTTGATACGTTAAAAACGAATTTGATATTATTATTAGTGTGTATATGTTTCAAAAACATTTCAAAGTAAATGTATCAATCCTAGGACACATAGATACCATAATACTATGCTTCCATACTAGTAATACAATCAAAACCGTATGAGGGTGTATTGGAAATTGGGTTTCCATCATGAGTCAAGGCTAGGGAGGATCTCCTTACCGATTCAAGACACTCTAGCTAATGCCTCAGGATCATCCACATAAGTAAATATCAGCCAGTTTAAGCACTGACACCACTTCTAGCTAGAAAGAAACGTGCTGCTCTCCCTGCGTTCCCTTCTCCCGTTTTAGACTCAACCGGGTTGTGAGGCTCGCGAAGTCACGCTATACACAAAGCTACGCCTAAACAGGCCGTGCTTTGATTATCAACCACAAGGCCTGCTTTTCAACAAAAGCCTTGATCATTGCATCTTGGTATGCTACACTGTCAATCCATATCAACTGTCTCGGTTTCAGCTCTGGTCAGTTCCATTTGGTAGATTTCATTTTTTTGATTCCAACGCAATTTACGGTTTGTGAAACGGATCTCATATGTGAAAGTTACAGAATTTTAAATCATTGGAAAAATAAATTAAATAATTAAATAATATTAACCTTCCTCTTCTTCTCGTTGGATTTCCTGTAACCTCCTAACCTAATTCTCGATCCAAATCCTTCACCACCGCTCGCACCATCGGCCACCGTACCACAATCGGAGCTCGCCACTACGACCGGCGTCGAAGCCTCCCCCTGCGCCGCCGTTCCCGGCCAACTCGGTGGTGCCTATCGCCGGAAATCCGCCCCCGACTGTCGTGAGTTCCCAGCCCAAATTCGTGAAATTCGTGCACTGAAACCCAATCTTAACAGTATGGATTGAAAGGTCTTGAAAATCTCTTCGATTTGGCACCAAGTTTGTTGAAATCCATTGAGCGAATTAAAAGATATTGATGTTTGAATTTCGGAGCGTATAGGCCATTGAAAAAGCTTGGCGGCGGCTGAACTAGATATCAGGGTTTTGTTTTTATTATTTAATAATATAATTTCTCGAAAAACGTGTTTTAAACGTGGATTTTCGGACTGTCTCCAAATCAGGCCCAGTTTGTGTCAAACTTAAAGTTTTGACGCCTTATGAGCGCGATGGGCTATGCCCCATGGCCCAATTCTGAAGTCTGTGGCGTGTTTTATTAAAATTACAATATTAAATTAATAATTTAATTTCTACCGTACATTTAAATACACTGAGGCCACATTCGGACTCTGAAAATTCCATAAAAAATATTTCTGGCTTCGTATTGACGATACGTTTCCAACGAGACTAATTTCATCGAATTTTAAGGCCGTTTGAAAAATGGCTATTTTCAGTCAATTAAGTTTGACTGAAACTGGCAAAACACATTTTCCTTTGCCACGCTCACGTATTAACTCGAAAAATTCTAAAAAATTAAACTTAACAATAATTCGACATTCCGATTCCAATAAAAGTGGTTTCGTCGAAAACCGAGGTCGTTTGCAAAATGGCTATTTTAAGGCCAATATATTTGATTAAAATATATATAATTTCTATAACGACTTTTCTAAATTTTAAACTGGACATAACTTACAACTTTTAAAGTGAAATTTCAATTTTTCAGATTCGTTAGAAATATATGGTTAAACAGATTTAAATATTTTTGGTTTCACTCAATTCTGATTTATTTTGAATCCTGTATATCCAGTTAAAGTTTGAAATCGAATTTTCGAACTGCCACGCCATTTCAAACTCCTTTTATAATTAAATTAAATTCATTTGTTATTATTTAAAATAAATTACTTTAAATTTCAAAAATCCATTAAAATTACTTAAAATAAAATTTTAAATTGGCCCCAAAATTCAGGGTTGTTGTATTCTCCCCCACTTAAAAACTTTTCGTCCTCGAAAAGCAACGAAGCTAAAAGTTGTTTAATTAACTAGTCTTAATTTTAAAAATTTATTGGTTGATTATCTTTCCAAAATATAAATACCATTATATATAAAAATCATATTTCTAAAGAATAGATTAAAAATATATTCAAAAATACTTTAATTATAAACCCGTAACTCTTAACTCGTTCTAGGGCATTACTAACCCCATCTCTAACGAGTTTGCTCATTCTAGGATACTGCTGATCCTATCTCTAATGAGTATTCTTATTAGATATTACTAATCCAATCTCTGATGAGTCTTTTGTTCCGTTCTAATGAGTTGTACCCTAAAGATTTGAGCTAACCAAAGCTCTAATACCAACTGTAATGGCCCGAAAATCCCCGCCCTTTGGATCAACCATAAACCACACAGGTCTGACCCAAAAGTTAGAAATTATCGAATGCATTAACTCTGGGCATACAACATATTAGAAGAAATACAATAGACTTTTATAAACATTACAATAATGTTACATCAGAGTACATAATATCAGAGTACATCGATAAATTACAGCGGAAGATAAATTACAATATTTTAATACATTGCAGCGGAAATAAAAAAAATAGATACAGCGGAAGATAACTATGCTCTGGACATAGCTTTAAGCTTCAATCCAGCATCCTACTCGAGATAAGGACATGCAGACAAACTACTCGACTGCTCGTGTGGAAAAGAGGGCACCCGAGTTTGCAAAGGTGGAGACAAACAAAGGGTCAGTCATGGGACTGGTGTGAGAATGCTTAACTAATTTAACTAATAGTAATAAGGCAAATCCAAGGGCCACGCCGCTAACGCGGAACGGGTTTTATTCCAAGGGATTGCTAGTGCATAACTTAAGTGAATCGTCAAAATAGCGCAATGTTTTTCGAAAAATGAAATCACCATAAGACTCAAGTCCCATCACACAATGCAACACAAACCAGGGGATAGAGTTTTACCTTATGATGATTAAACATGCTTGATACGTTAAAAAAGAATTTGATATTATTATTAGTGTGTATATGTTTCATAAACATTTCAAAGTAAATGTATCAATCCTAGGACACATAGATACCATAATACTATGCTTCCATACTAGTAATACAATCAAAACCGTATGAGGTCATATTGGAAATTGGGTTTCCATCATGAGTCAAGGCTAGGGAGGAGCTCCTTACCGATTCGAGACACTCTAGCTAATGCCTCAGGATCCCCCGTAGATAACCCTTGGATAGCTACAGGGCCGGTCCGCACATACGATTTTGCGGATTGGCAATTCCTGAACACACGTTTCCCGATCCTATAGGACCTATCATCCGAGGCGCCTCATTCCATCATCCACATAAGTAAATATCAGCCAGTTTAAGCACCGACACCACTTCTAGCTAGAAACAAACGTGCTGCTCTCCCTGCGTTCCCTTCTCCCGTTTTAGACTCAACCGGGTTGTGAGGCTCGCGAAGTCACGCTATACACAAAGCTACGCCTAAACAGGTCGTGCTTTGATCATCAACCACAAGGCCTGCTTTTCAACAAAAGCCTTGTTCATTGCATCTTGTTATGCCACACTGTCAATCCATATCATACTATTAATCTTTGCCAAAATATACAAAAGGGTGTTAAGCAAGAGAATAAATTCTCCGCCACCAAGCATTCATATATTCAGCAGAAAATCAATAAGTACAATATATAAAGGAGTATAATGTCAGACACACATTCCATTTATAAGCTTATGCTCTGGGTCTGAGCGAAACAACGTGTCCGAATGTGTTTGGACGATCATTACCAAATATCTTGCCTTGGGAGGCCAGTCCCAATTCAAGATACCAGTCATCATCATCCCAACGATGTGAAAACCTTCGGTCTTCAACCACCGCCTTCATCTTCGATTCTTGATCATCGTGATGTTTATTCAGAATGGGTTAAACCCGGACTTTCCGAACAACTCGCGTATTTTGTGATTAAAAATCAAATGCTATAAAATCACACCAACGCCGCATTCCAACACAAAATATTCTTTTAAAAAGATATTAATATTAAAAGAACCTTATTAATTTTAAGGAATAAATCTTGTCTTAAACAGGTTAAAGAACTAGTGTCCTTTAAACACAGTTCACGATAGACCTACAAATCAATTTCCAAAATATGGAATTCCACAGAAATCAAATTAAGACATAATCGAAATAAATTTCTGTATCGGACTAATAATGTAACGACCCGGATTTCGCCCGACCCCAATCGATCGCAAGATCGATCAAAACCGTTCAAAACCCGCGTACGTTAACTTTGGGCATACAACACATTAGAACAACAACACAGACTTTTATAACATCAATAATAAATGTTACGTCGGAGTACAGAATATATCAGAGTACACTTTGTAAAGTACATCGGAAGATAAACCCGCTAAATTACAATAAATTAATACATTGCAGCGGAACTAATCTCAGCGGAAGGCCATCAATAATTTGGACCCAGCTTCAGGCTTCAATCCAGGATCCTGCTTAACTATATCTGCAAAAAGCTACTCGACTGCCCGTGTGGAAAGATGGCACCCGAGTTTGCAAAGTGAAACAAACTACAGGTCAGTTGTGGGACTGGTGCGAGAATTCTATACTTAACTTATCTAATAAGTAGGCTAATCACAGGACCACGCCGCTAACGCGGAACGGGTTTACTCCATTGGATTGCCAGTGCATAAATAAAGTAAATCGTCAAATAACGCAATGCTTTTTAGAAAAGTGAAACCATTATAAGACCCAGGTCCCATCACACAATGCAACGCAAACCGGAGGATAGGGTTTTACCTTATAATGGTCAAAAGATGCTTGATACGTAAAAACGATATTATTATTAGTGTGTATATGTATATTTAAAACATTTCAAATATAATATCAATCCTAGACGGCATAGCTACCATCTACTATGTCGCCATACTAGTTATACAATCAAAACCGCAAGGGCGTATTGGAAATTGGGTTTCCATCATGAGTCAAGGCTAGGGAGGAGCTCCTGACCGATTCGAGACACTCTAGCAATGTCTCAGGATCCGGACGCTGGCGAACCCTTGGATACAGCAGGGCCGGTCCACAAATACTTTAGTGGATTAGTTATGCCTGAACACACGCTCCCCGATCCTATTAGATCTACAAATCAGCCGAGGGCGACCGATAAGAATAAACTGAGGCCTCGCAAAAATACCATCAACCACATAAGCAAATGTCGGGCCGTGTTAAAGCCCAACACCACTTCTAGCTAGAAAGAAACGTGTGCACTCCCTGCGTTCCCTTCTCCCGTTTTAGACTCAACCGGTGTGTGAGGCTCGCGAAGTCACGATATACACAAAGCTATGCCTAAAGAGACTGTGCTTTGATCATCAACCACAAGGCCTGCTTTTCAACAAAGCCTTGATCATTTGCATCTTAGCATGTCACATTGTCAGACCCTACAATATTATTGATCATCTACCAATATATATAACCTCTAAGCTCATACGTCTTAGAGAAGGGTGATAAGTAAAGAATAAATTCTTGACCACTAAACAGAAATATATAATCAGTAGCGTTCAACAAATACAGTAGAAAAGAATACAATGTCGGACACGCAATCCATTTACAACTCCGCTCTGGGTCTGAGCGAAACAATCATGTCCGTCGATCTCCAAATGCGTTTGGACGATCATTACTAAATACCTTGCCCTGGAAGGCCAATCCCAATTCATGATACCAGTCATCATCATCCCAACGATGTGAAAACCTTCGGTCTTCAATCACCGTCTTCATCTTCGACTCTTGATCGTCGTGATGATTATTCAGAATGGGTTAAACCCGGTCTTTCTAAATAACTCGCGTATATTGTGATTAAAAGCAAATATTGGAAGATCACACATTACGCCACATTCCAACTCCAAGTATTCTTTTAATAAGATATTCATATTAGAAGATTCTCATTAATTTTATCAAAGATAAACTCTGAAAATAAAATCTTAAATCTTCCTTAAAAGATTTATTAAAACTCTTGTTTTGAATTGATATCAAAAATTATTATTATTACAAGATCATTTATTTTAAGGAATAAATCTTGTCTTAAACAGGTTAAAGAACTAGTGTCCTTTAAACACAGTTCACGATAAACCTATAAATCAATTTCCAAAATATGGAATTCCACAGAAATCAAATCAATACATAATCGATATAAATTTTCTGTAATGGACTAATAATATAAATGGAATAACGGCAAGGCCTCTTAAATTCCATCTATAATATCGGTCTTCTTTTACAGAAGCCCATTTCGATTATTACCAATCGAATTTCCACTTAATTCCAATTTAATATATTAAATAGGGAAAACTTGATTTTTAGAAAATGTCTTTTTAAATCTATAAAATAGATTTATAAATTCCAAATGATAATTTCAATGTAAATTGGATTAAAGGACAAATGTCATTTAAAACACCGTCCACGATAAATCCACTTCACATCTCAATTTATTTCATATCACAAAATATAATTGCAAATCCTAATAATCTTTTAGAAACATATTTTAAGATAATTATAAAAATATTCCATATACAAAAGATTCTAAATGAGAAGTATTCTTTATATTACAAATTCTTATCTTTTACAAATATTCTTTGTTTTAACATATACTTGATTAAAAATATATTTTATGAAAATACATACTTTATATGAAAAGGATTTCTAATGTAAAAATATTCTCATTTAAAAGAACACTTGAATCAAAATGTGACTCAAACATTTACCATATAATTTGGATTACATGGATTTCACACACATCATATATATGATAATAAAAGTATAATCATCAAGTTATCCATCTACATCCAAAGTGTAAATTCCACTGTGTAAGCGTTAAAATTAAATAATAACGCTCATCGCAGCCTGTTGGTCTAACGATCAACATACAACTGAATATTGGGATTAGCGAATGTAAATTTTCATCCCAACACCCGTGTGGGGTTTCAACCAATAAACAAATAATAAACTAATTTGTGCACTTGGGCGATGTGTGAAAATAATCGTCCCAATCACATAAACAAGTCGGGTAACTTGTGAATGGAAGTGTAATACACGATACATATAATGATGACAAGAAAATATCTCTATTGCAATGAATGAATAAGCATAATAACTTTGTCTCTATTGACAATTTCTATTTTTGCTAGTTTAAACTCAAGCAAACATGGTTATATTGTTTTGGCAATTCTAATGAGACAAAATGATAATTTTGATTTAACTAACCTATCTTGACAAGTATATGCCTTGCCAAACATATGATATATATATATATATGTAACTATATGTATAAAATTACTTCAACTAATTCATTTTGACAAAATGAATATTTCTGACAAAATGTCTATTTGGTTTAACTAGAATAAATTGACTAAAATAAATAATTGTTTTCAACAAATGTAAGTTGATAAAAGTGGATAGTTGGTTTCAACTAATATAAATTTACGTTAGAGATTAATTTGTATTTCAATTCTAATAAAATATTCCAATGCTATATTCTGTTTCATTCTTTTAATTTAGACAAAATAAGAGTTTTTTTGTCTATTTTACCTAAATGATAAAAATATGAATGTTTAGTTATTCCTTCTTTACAAAAGCTTAAATAAACATTTTCAATTCATTCTTTTTGAAGTGACAAAAAAAGACTCATTTTATTACATATAAGACCTTTGACAAATTTGCTCTTTTCATTTCATATAGAATTGCAATAAAAATGCATTTCTAAAAACTATTCTTTCTATCAATATTATATTCATATCAAAATTATAAATCAAAAATGTAACTTCCATTTTGATGTTTGGTTTGCATGTAGGATTGCAAACAAAAATGAAACTTTTATTTAATGTTTTATTTGCAACAAGGAAAGCAATTAACAAATGTAACTTTTTATTTAAAAGTATATTTGAGTGAATGTAAAAAGGAACTCATTCCCAATGTGTATTTACATTAGTGAATGTAAATAAAAGAAACAAATTTTATTTAAAAGAGTATTTGCATTTATGAATGCAAACAAAGAATAGTTTTGTTTACAAATTATATTTACATCAGTGAATGTAAATAAAAGAACAAAATTTATTTCAAAGTATATTTTTAACAAATTCTATTCAGTGTATAAAAATGTGTACATTTGTATTGGTAAATGTAGATAAAAAGATAGACTTTAGTTTCATTGAATATTTGCATTGATAAATGCAAATAAGAGAATAAACCTTAATTTCAATGCATATATGCATTGATAAATGAAAATAAAGAAATGAACTTTATTTTCAATATATGTATTTGCATTGGTGAGTGCAAATGAAAGAATAATTTGTTTCAATATATATTTGCATTGGTAAATGCAAATAAAGAACAACTTCTATTTATTATATATATATATTTGCAATGGTGAATGCAAATAAAAGAATAAAATTTATTTTTAAAGTTTATTAGCATTAGTGAATTCAAATAAAAGAATGAATTATATTTTAAAATATATTTGCAACCAAATATGTAACTTCTGAAAATAATTTCTTATTTACATATAAAATGTAAATAAAATTGTGATTTCCAAAATATGTATTTTTATTAACATAAAAATGTTAACAAAAAGGTGGTTTCCAAATATAACCTTTAATTTACAAATATAATGTAAATAAAGTTTTATTTTATAAATATGTTTTTAATATCAACAATAAAATTTTGTATTTTATTGTTATTCTTATTCTATAACCTCCTATGTTAAGGTAACAGTAAAAAGGAAATTTTTACTGTAATTCATAAACCATGTTCTAAATTTAAACAAATAAAAATGGGATTTTACTTGTTAGCCAAATTCTGTTGTAATGAAACAAATAAAAATATATTCTATTGTAAATAAACAAATAAAAATAATATTTTATTTGTCGTTCAAATCTTATTGCAAAGTAAACAAAAAATAAGGTTTTATTTGTTGTTCATTTTCTGTTGCAAAGTAAACAAATAAACAAAAATAAAGTTTTTATTTGTCTTTCAACTTCTATTGTAACATCAACAAGTAAAAATAAATTTCTTTATTTTTCGTTCAAATTTTATTGTTCATATCAGAATAATAAAAATAATACTTTAATAATTTTAAAATAAATTAGAGCAACTAGATTACGATTTAAATCCGAATAAAATATGATTTAGATCTAATTCTAGATCTAATTCTCTAACCATAAATAAATTCAACCATATATAAAATTCAACGCAGATCTAGCACATCATGAACAACAAAACATAACACAAGCAACAATCAACAATATATACAACACAGAACATTTCAGATTTGATTTAACATCACAATACAATTATTTTTAACGCGAGAAAAATAATTAAAAATAATTTAAATAATAAAAATTAGAGTTCTCACATTGATATGGCCGAAAATTCAACTGTCTCGGTTTCAGCTCTGGTATGCGCCATTGCGAAGATCTCGGAAAGACGAGTCCAACGCAACTTACGGTTCGTCAAACGGCCCTCGTATGAAAGAGATATTGATTTTTAAAGATTGGATAATTTAAATATTAAATAAATAAAATAATATTAAAATATACCCTTCTTCCTCCTCGTTACATCGTTCGGCCGAACCCAATTCCACCTCCAACTCCCCCCTGCGCGCGCCAAACCGAGCCACCCACTGTCGATCGGACATCACCGCCTCGAACACCTTCGACCACCGCACCTGCGCCCCCCCACCATCGACAGCTCGCGGGTCCCTAGGCGCCCGAAAACCACCACGAATGCGCTGCCTTCCTGCTCTAAATTCGCGAAATCCGTGCACCAAATCCCGATCTTAACCGTATAGATTTGAAGCTCTCTGAATTCTCTTCGATTTGATATATAGTTTGTCAATTTTCATAGAGCGGATTAAGAGAAATTAGTGTTTGAAATTGGGATGATTCTGGCCATTGTTCTAAGGGGGAAGGCGGCGGCTATGAATTTGGTTTAGGGTTTAATTTTTATTTTTTTATTATTAAAATTCTCGTAAAACATGTTATAAAGGTGGATTTCTGGATTGTCTCAGAATTGGGCTTGCTTACTGTCGATCTTAACGTTTTGAGGCCTTCTGAACGCAATGGGAAAGGTCTCGGGGTCCAATTCCAAAATCTGTAGAAATTTTTATTTAAAATCCCATTAAAAATTAATTAATTAAATATTGACCGTACATTTAAATATGTCGGGGCCACATATGATCTCAGAAAATTCCAGAAAAAATATTTTTAGCTTTCTTATGACGATACGGTTCTAACAAGATTAATTTCGTCGAATTCTGAGACTGTTTGAAAAATGGCTATTTTCAAGTCGTTTAAATTAAACTGAAATAGTCAAAACACATTTTCTTTTGCCACGCTCACATATTAACTCGAAAAATTCTGAAAATTGAAACTTAGCTATAATTTGACATTCCGGTTCCAACAAAAGTGGTTTCGTCGAAAACGGAGGTCGTTTGAAAAATGACTATTTTTAAGGCCAATATACTTAATATTAAAAATACATTTTTAAACAAATAAATCCCGAAACTCAAAATATATAAGTGTTTATACTTTTTAAATGCAGAAACACTATTCCAGACTCAATGAAAGTGGTTTCGTGTCCAAATTCCTTCATATGTGAAAAGTAGCCCTTCGGGCCATATATATTATATATATAAATTCTACAGCGACCTTTCTAAATATTGAATTGGCCATAACTTTTGATTCCCGCTATAAAATTTCAATTTTTCAGTCTCGTTAGAAAGAAATAATTAAACAGATTTAAATATTTCTGGGTTCACTCAATTCTGATTTATTTTGAATCCTGTACATTCAGTTAAAGTTTAGAATAATATTTTAAAACTACCGCGCCATTTCTAACTCCATTTATATTTAAATTAAATTTATCCGTTTTAACTTCGTTTAAAATAAATTCTAGCCATTATTATTTATATAAATTATATTATAACCTCAAAAT
This sequence comes from Allium sativum, assembly GCA_030737875.1. Lineage (NCBI taxonomy): Eukaryota > Viridiplantae > Streptophyta > Magnoliopsida > Asparagales > Amaryllidaceae > Allium > Allium sativum. The sequence continues at coordinate 130,494,606 of CM060919.1, read as the reverse complement.
TCATTAAAATTTTCTAAAATAAAAATTCTAAATTGGTTCAGAATTTGCGGGTTGTTACAAATAATATAAATGGAATAACGGCAAGGCCTCTTAAATTCCATATATAATATCGGCCTTCTTTTACAGAATCCCATCTCGATTATTATCAATCGAATTTCCACTTAATTCCAATTTAATATATTAAATTGGGAAAACTTGACTTTTAGAAAATGCCTTTTTAAATCTATAAAATAGATTTATAAATTCCAAATAATAACTTCAATGTAAATTGGATTAATGGACAAGTGTCATTTGAAAACACTGTCCACGGTAAATCCAACCCACAAATCATTTTATTTCAATCATAAAATATAATTAGAAATGTTAATGATCTTAAATAAAAGATTTGCTCTTTAAATATTTATTCATTACTATAAAACATATTTTAAAATAATCATAAAAAAACTATTCTTTATATAAAAAGATTTTAAATGCAAAATATTCTCTTTTAAAAGAAAACCTGAATCGGAATGCGACTCAATCATGTACCATATAATTTGAATTATACGGATTTCACACATCTCATATATATGACAATAAGTGATAAATACTCATCAAATCATCCATTCACATCCATTCACATCTAGAGTGCAATTTCCAACTGTGTGAGCATAAAAATGAAATAATCATGCTCATCGCAGCCTGTCGATCAATCGATAGACATACAATTCAATATTGGGATTCGTATATTTCAAATATTGTCCCAATACCCGTGTGGGGTTTTCAGCCAACAACAGTTCATAAAAATATACAAATAAATAATTGGTTAATGGATTTAACCAATTTAAATTCTACTAACAAGTTGATGATAATAAACATGTCATTTATTTCTAATGTCGAGTAAATATATAATTTTCTCGACTAATTTCTCTATACACTTCTAATGTATGTTTTGACTAATAATATGTTCTTATAATTAGAATATCAATACTAATGTAAGTTTGCAAATAAAATGGTTTTCATATTTGCCTGTAAATTCAATCGTATGATATACAATTAAAAATGATTATTATTATTGCAAACTTATCCTACTGTTCATTATACGAATAAAAATGATTATTACCTTTGCAAATAAATTTTCAATATACATTATGCAAGTAAACTTGGTTATCATATTTGCATATAGATTCCATCTCAACAAAAAGGTATAAAAGTGATATATACATTTTGTTGACAATTCTATTTCAACCAAATGATTTAAAGAGGTCATTTTCATTTTGTCAACGATTCTAGATTAAAATGTAGTGATACATCTTTTCAGTGCTTTTGTTTCTATTGTATATAAGATGTCAATAAAAAAACTACCTTTACATCTTTTATTTTTATTGCACATAAAAGTCAATAAATATACTACCTTTTAATTTACACCTTTTATTGTGTAAATAATAACAATAAAAATGTGATTCTTAAATCTTTCCTTTTTATTGTGTATAAAATAACAATACAATATTACCCTTTAAATTTACATTTTTATTTCGTATAAAATGACAACAAAAGTGTCCCTCTTAAATTCCAACACTATTTCATTCAACTAATTGAAGAATTAAAATGAAATTCTTTATTCCAATTCTAAACTTTGAAAATAATTTAAAATAAAAATGAATCTTTTATTTACAATTAAATTGTAAATAAAAAGGTAACTCTTTAATGTATCCTTTTATTTACACCTATAATGTAAATAAAATATAACTTTTCACTCAATGTGTTTATTTCTAAGGTAACATTTGTGAACAAAAATGTTATTTTAATCCTGATACCACATTTTATAGCCAAACGTTATTTTAATCCTCAATGTAACATTTTATAAACAAATGTTTTTTTTTATTCTCATGTACATTTTCTAATGAAAATGTTAATTTTCTCTACTGCTACCATTTATAATGAAAATGTAAATTTTCTCTACTGCTACATCTTATACTACAATGCCATTTTCATTTCTAATATACATCTTATAAAAATGTCAATTTATTCTAATGAACATTTTTATAACTAACATGTCAAATTATTCTACTGAACATTTTTATCACTAAAATGTCAAATTATTCTAATGAACAAAATAAAATATAAACATAATCTTCTCATAAAATGGTATTACATAAAAATGTAATTTCAATGTCCTATCTTTTATTGTACAAATTCCAAGAAAAATGTTAAATATTTTATTGTAACAATTTGTCAATAAAAGATAGTCTTTAAAGTTCAATCTTTTTATTATAAACAAATTCTAAATAAAAGTGCAGTCTTAACGGTCTATTTCTTTTATTGCAATAAATCGACAATAAAAGTATGAACCTTTAATATCATTTTACTTATTGTACAAATTGGCAATAAAAATATGATCTTTTATTTAAAAAGAAATTAACACAAAAATAGGTTCTTACATATATATAAAAATGTGAACTAAAACTACCACTCTTAAATGTGTATTTTTATTTACAAATAAAATGTAAATACTTATGTGTTTTTCCCAATATTACCTTTAATTTACAAATACAATGTAAACAAAGTTTTGTTCTACAAATATGTTTTTAATATCAACAAATAAAATTTAATATTTTATCGCTATTATAATTCTAAAACATCTTATGCTTATGGTGACAGTAAAAAGTTTTTTTTTTTACTGTAATTCAAAAATCATGTTCTTAATGTAAACAAATAAAAGTAAAATTTTATTTGTTAGCCAAATCCTGTTGTAAAGTAAACAAATAAAAATGTATTTTATTTGCTGTTCAAATTCTATTGTTATATAAACAAATAAAAATAAGATTTTATTTGTCGACAAATTTCTGTTGTTTATTTTCAGATAAAAATAATAGTTTAACAATATAAAATAAATTAGAACAACTAGATCCAATCGCAAATAAAATTCAACAATATATGAAATTTCAACCATGGACAACAGAACACACCACAAGCGACAATCAACAATTTATACCACATAGAACATTTCAGATCTTAACTAATATCACAATACAATCATTTTAAAGCGAGAAAAATAATTAATAATTAATTAAATAATAAAAAATAAAGTTCTCACCTCGATTTGGCTGATTTTTCAACTGTCTCTATTTCAGCTCTGGTCAGTTCCATGAGGTAGATTTCATTTTTCTGATTCCAACGCAATTTACAGTTTGTGAAACGGATCTCGTATGTGAAAGTTACGGAATTTTAAAACATTGGAAAATTTAATTAAATAAATAAATTAAATAATTAAATAATATTAACCTTCCTCTTCTTCTCGTTGGATTTCTTGTAAACTCCCAACCCAATTCTCGATCCAAATCCTTCACCAACGCTCGCACCATCGGCCACCGTACCACAATCGGAGCTCGCCACTACGACCGGCGTCGAAGCCTCCCCCCTGCGCCACCGTTCCCGGCCAACTCAGTGGTGCCTATCGCCGGAAATCCGCCCCCGACCGCCGTGAGTTCCCAGCCCAAATTCGTGACATCCGTGCACTGAAACCCAATCTTAACCGTATGGATTGAAAGGTCTTAAAAATCTCTTCGATTTGGCACCAAGTTTGTTGAAATCCATTGAGCGGATTAAAAGATATTGATGTTTGAATTTCGGAGCGTATAGGCCATTGAAAAAGCTTGGTGGCGGCTGAACTAGATATTAGGGTTTTGTTTTTATTATTTAATAATATAATTTCTCGAAAAACGTGTTTTAAAGGTGGATTTTCGGACTGTCTCCAAATCAGGCCCAGTTAGTGTCAAACTTAAGGTTTTGACACCTTCTGAGCGCGATGGGCTATGCCCCGTGGCCCAATTCTGAAGTCTATGGTGTGTTTTATTAAAATCACAATATTAAATTAATAATTTAATTTCTACCGTACATTTAAATACACCGAGGCCACATACGGACTCTGAAAATTGCAGAAAAAATATTTCTGGCTTCGTGTTGACGATACGGTTCCAACAAGACTAATTTCATCGAATTCTAAGACCGTTTGAAAAATGGCTATTTTCTGTCAATTAAGTTTGACTGAAACTGGCAAAACACAATTTCCTTTGCCACGCTTACGTATTAACTCGAAAAATTCTGAAAAATTAAACTTAACAATAATTCGACATTCCGATTCCAATAAAAGTGGTTTCGTCGAAAACCGAGATCGTTTGCAAAAGGGCTATTTTTAAGGCTAATATATTTAATTAAAATATATATAAATTCTATAGCGACTTTTCTAAATTTTAAACTGGACATAACTTTCAACTTTTAAAGTGAAATTTCAATTTTTCAGATTTGTTAGAAGGATATGGTTAAACAGATTTAAATATTTTTGGTTTCACTCAATTCTGATTTATTTTGAATCCTGTACATCTAGTTAAAGTTTGAAATCGAATTTTCGAATTGCCGCGCCATTTCAAACTCCTTTTATAATTAATTTAAATTCATTCATTATTATTTAAAATAAATTACTTTAAATTTCAAAAATCCATTAAAATAACTTAAAATAAAATTTTAAATTGGCCCCAAAATTCATGGTTGTTACATTCTCCCCCACTTAAAAACTTTTCGTCCTAAAAAAGGAACGAAGCTAAAAGTTGTTTAATTAACTAATCTAAATTTTAAAAATTTATTGGTTGATTATCTTTCCAAAATATAAATACCTTTATATATGAAAATCATATTTCTAAAGAATAGATTAAAAATATGTTCAAAAATATTTTAATTATAAACTCGTAACTCTTAACTCGTTCTAGGGCATTACTAACCCCATCTCTAACGAGTTTGCTCATTCTAGGATACTACTGATCCTATCTCTAATGAGTATTCTTATTGGATATTACTAATCCAATCTCTGATGAGTCTTTTGTTCCGTTCTAATGAGTTGTACCCCAAAGATTTGAGCTAACCAAAGCTCTGATATCAATTGTAATAGCCCGAAAATCCCCGCCCTTTGGATCAACCATAAACCACACAGGTCTGACCCAAAAGTTAGAAATTCTCGAATGCATTAACTCTGGGCATACAACATATTAGAACAAGTACAGCAGACTTTTATAAAATTATAATAATGTTACATCAGAGTACAGAATATCAGAGTACATCGATAAATTACAGCGGAAGATAAATTACAATATTTTAATACATTGCAGCGGAAACAATAAAATAGATACAGCGGAAGATAACTATGCTCGGGACACAGCTTTAAGCTTCAATCCGACATCCTGCTCGAGATAAGGACATGTAGACAAACTACTCGACTTCCCATGTGGAAAAGAGGGCACCTAAGTTTGCAAAGGTGGAGACAAACAACGGGTCAGTCATGGGACTGGTATGAGAATGCTTAACTAATTTAACTAATAGTAATAAGGCAAATCCAAGGACTACGCCGCTAACGCAGAACGGGTTTTATTCCAAGGGATTGCCAGTGCATAACTTAAGTGAATCGTCAAAACAGCGCAATGTTTTTGGAAAAATGAAATCACCATAAGACTCAAGTCCCATCACACAATGCAACGCAAACCATAGGATAGAGTTTTACCTTATGATGATTAAACATGCTTGATACGTTAAAAACGAATTTGATATTATTATTAGTGTGTATATGTTTCAAAAACATTTCAAAGTAAATGTATCAATCCTAGGACACATAGATACCATAATACTATGCTTCCATACTAGTAATACAATCAAAATCGTATGAGGTCGTATTGGAAACTGGGTTTCCATCATGAGTCAAGGCTAGAGAGGAGCTCCTTACCGATTCGAGACACTCTAGCTAATGCCTCAGGATCCCCCGCAGTGAACCCTTGGATAGCTGCAGGGCCGGTCCGCACATACGATTTTGCGGATTGGCAATTCCTGAACACACGTTTCCCGATCCTATAGGACCTATCATCCGAGGCGCCTCATTCCATCATCCACATAAGTAAATATCAACCAGTTTAAGCACCGACACCACTTCTAGCTAGAAAGAAACGTGCTGCTCTCCCTGCGTTCCCTTCTCCCGTTTTAGACTCAACCGGGTTGTGAGGCTCGCAAAGTCACGCTATACACAAAGCTACGCCTAAACAGGCCGTGCTTTGATCATCAACCACAAGGCCTGCTTTTCAACAAAAGCCTTGATCATTGCATCTTGGTATGCCACACTGTCAATCCATATCATACTATTAATCTTTGCCAAAATATACAAAAGGTTGTAAAGTAAGAGAATAAATTCTCCCCCACCAAGAATTCATATATTCAGCAGAAAATCAATAAGTACAATATATAAAGGAGTACAATGTCAGACACACACATTCCATTTATAAGCTTAAGCTCTAGGTCTGAGCGAAACAACGTGTCCGTCGATCTCCAAATGCGTTTGGACGATCATTACCAAATATCTTGCCTTAGGAGGCCAGTCCCAATTCAAGATACCAGTCATCATCATCCCAACGATGTGAAAACCTTCGGTCTTCAACCACCGCCTTCATCTTCGACTCTTGATCATCGTGATGATTATTCAGAATGGGTTAAACTCGGACTTTCCGAACAACTCGCGTATTTTGTGATTAAAAATCAAATGCTATAAAATCACACCAACGCCGCATTCCAACACAGAATATTCTTTTAATAAGATATTAATATTAAAAGAACCTTATTAATTTTAAGGAATAAATCTTGTCTTAAACAGGTTAAAGAACTAGTGTCCTTTAAATACAGTTCACGATAGACCTACAAATCAATTTCCAAAATATGGAATTCCACAGAAATCAAATTAAGACATAATCGAAATAAATTTCTGTATCGGACTAATAATATAAATGGAATAACAGCAAGGCCTCTTAAATTCCATATATAGTATCGGCCTTCTTTTACAGAAGCCCATCTCAATTATTATCAATCGAATTTCCACTTAATTCCAATTTGATATATTAAATTGGGAAAACTTGACTTTTAGAAAATGCCTTTTTAAATCTATAAAATAGATTTATAAATTCCAAATAATAACTTCAATGTAAATTGGATTAAAGGACAAGCGTCATTTGAAAACACTGTCCACGGTAAATCCAACCCACAAATCATTTTATTTCAATCATAAAATATAATTAGAAATGTTAATGATCTTAAATAAAAGATTTGCTCTTTAAATATTTATTCATTATTATAAAACATATTTTAAAATAATCATAAAAAAACTATTCTTTATATAAAAAGATTTTAAATGCAAAATATTCTCTTTTAAAAGAAAACCTGAATCGGAATGCGACTCAATCATGTACCATATAATTTGAATTATACGGATTTCACACATCTCATATATATGACAATAAGTGATAAATACTCATCAAATCATCCATTCACATCCATTCACATCCAGAGTGCAATTTCCAACTGTGTGAGCATAAAAATGAAATAATCACGCTCATAGCAGCCTGTCGATCAATCGATAGACATACAATACAATACTGGGATTCGTGTATTTTAAATATCGTCCCAATACCCGTGTGGGGTTTTCAGCCAACAACAGTTCATATAAATATACAAATAAATAATTGGTTAATGGATTTAACCAATTTAAATTCTACTAACAAGTTGATGATAATAAACATGTCATTTATTTCTAATGTCGAGTAAATATATAATTTTCTCGACTAATTTCTCTATACATTTCTAATGTATGTTTTGACTAATAATATGTCCTTATAATTAGAATATCAATACTAATGCAAGTTTGCAAATAAAATGGTTTTCATATTTGCCTGTAAATTCAATCGTATGATATACAATTAAAAATGATTATTATTATTGCAAACTTATCCTACTGTTCACTATACGAATAAAAATGATTATTACCTTTGCATATAAATTTTCAATATACATTATGCAAATAAACTTGGTTATCATATTTACATATAGATTCCATCTCAACAAAAAGGTATAAAAGTGATATATACATTTTGTTGACAATTCTATTTCAACCAAATGATTTAAAGAGGTCATTTTCATTTTGTCAACGATTCTAGATTAAAAAGTAGTGATACATCTTTTCAGTGCTTTTGTTTCTATTGTATATAAGATGTCAATAAAAAAAACTACCTTTACATCTTTTATTTTTATTGCACATAAAAGTCAATAAAAATACTACCTTTTAATTTACACCTTTTATTGTGTAAATAATAACAATAAAAATGTGATTCTTAAATCTTTCCTTTTTATTGTGTATAAAATAACAATAAAATATTACCCTTTAAATTTACATTTTTATTTCATATAAAATGACAACAAAAGTGTCCCTCTTAAATTCCAAGACTATTTCATTCAACTAATTGAAGAATTAAAATGAAATTCTTTATTCCAATTCTAAACTTTGAAAATGATTTAAAATAAAAATGAAATCTTTTATTTACAATTAAATTGTAAATAAAAAGGTAACTCTTTAATGTATCCTTTTACTTACACCTACAATGTAAATAAAATATAACTTTTCACTCAATGTGTTTATTTCTAGGGTAACGTTTTTTAACAAAAATGTTACTTTAATCCTGATACCACATTTTATAGCCAAACGTTATTTTAATCCTCAATGTAACATTTTATAAACAAATGTTTTTTTTATTCTCATGTATATTTTCTAATGAAAATGTTAATTTTCTCTACTGCTACCATTTATAATGAAAATGTAAATTTTCTCTACTGCTACATCTTATACTACAATACCATTTTCATTTCTAATATACATCTTATAAAAATGTCAATTTATTCTAATGAACATTTTTATAACTAACATGTCAAATTATTCTACTGAACATTTTTATCACTAAAATGTCAAATTATTCTAATGAACAAAATAAAATATAAACATAATCTTATCATAAAATGTTATTACATAAATATGTAATTTCAATGTCCTGTCTTTTATTGAACAAATTCCAAGAAAAATGTTAAATCTTTTATTGTAACAATTTGTCAATAAAAGATAGTCTTTAAAATTCAATCTTTTTATAATAAACAAATTCTAAATAAAAGTGCAGTCTTAATGGTCTATTTCTTTTATTGCAATAAATCAACAATAAAAGTATGAACCTTTAATATCATTTTCCTTATTGTACAAATTGGCAATAAAAATATGATCTTTTATTTAAAAAGAAATTAACACAAAAATAGGTTCTTACATATATATAAAAATGTGAACTAAAACTACCACTCTCAAATGTGTATTTTTATTTACAAATAAAATGTAAATACTTATGTGTTTTTCCCAATATTACCTTTAATTTACAAATACAATGTAAACAAAGTTTTGTTCTACAAATATGTTTTTAATATCAATAAATAAAATTTAATATTTTATCGCTATTCTAATTCTAAAACATCCTATGCTTAAGGTGACAGTAAAAAGTTTTTTTTTTACTGTAATTCACAAATCATGTCTTAATGTAAACAAATAAAAGTAAAATTTTATTTGTTAGCCAAATCCTGTTGTAAAGTAAACAAATAAAAATATATTTTATTTGCTGTTCAAATTCTATTGTTATATAAACAAATAAAAATAAGATTTTATTTGTCGACCAATTTCTGTTGTTTATTTTCAGATAAAAATAATAGTTTAACAATATAAAATAAATTAGAATAACTAGATCCAATCGCAAATAAAATTCAACAATATATGAAATTTCAACCATGGACAACAGAACACACCACAAGCGACAATCAACAATTTATACCACACAGAACATTTCAGATCTGAACGAATATCACAACACAATCATTTAAATCGAGAAAAATAATTAATAATTAATTAAATAATAAAAATAAGAGTTCTCACCTCGATTTGGCTGATTTTTCAACTGTCTCTGTTTCAGCACTGGTCAGTTCCATGAGGTAGATTTCATTTTTCTGATTCCAACGTAATTTACGGTTTGTGAAACGGATCTCGTATGTGAAAGTTACGGAATTTTAAAACATTGGAAAATTTAATTAAATAATTAAATAATATTAACCTTCCTCTTCTTCTCGTTGGATTTCCTGTAACCTCTCAACCCAATTCTCGATCCAAATCCTTCACCACCGCTCGCACCATCGGCCACCGTACCACAATCGGAGCTCGCCACTACGACCGGCGTCGAAGCCTCCCCCTGCGCCACCGTTCCCGGCCAACTCGGTGGTGCCTATCGCCGGAAATCCGCCCCCGACCGCCGTGAGTTCCCAGCCCAAATTCGTGAAATCCGTGCATTGAAACCCAATCTTAACCGTATGGATTGAAAGGTCTTGAAAATCTCTTCGATTTGGCACCAAGTTTGTTGAAATCCATTGAGCGGATTAAAAGATATTGATGTTTGAATTTCGGAGCGTATAAGCCATTGAAAAAGCTTGGCGGCGGCTGAACTAGATATTAGGGTTTTGTTTTTATTATTTAATAATATAATTTCTTGAAAAATGTGTTTTAAAGGTGGATTTTCGGACTGTCTCCAAATCAGGCCCAGTTAGTGTCAAACTTAAGGTTTTGACGCCTTCTGAGCGCGATGGGCTATGCCCCGTTGCCCAATTCTGAAGTCTGTGGCGTGTTTTATTAAAACTACACAGTAAATTAATAATTCAATTTCTACCATACATTTAAATACACCGAGGCCACATACGGACTCTGAAAATTCCAGAAAAATATTTCTGACTTCGTATTGACGATACGGTTCCAACGAGACTAATTTCATCGAACTCTAAGACCGTTTGAAAAATGGCTATTTTTCAGTCAATTAAGTTTGACTGAAAATGGCAAAACACATTTTCCTTTGCCATGCTCACGTATTAACTCGAAAAATTAAACTTAACAATAATTCGACATTCTGATTCCAATAAAAGTGGTTTCGTCGAAAACCGAGGTCGTTTGCAAAATGACTATTTTTAAGGCCAATATATTTAATTAATATAAATATAAATTCTATAGCGACTTTTCTAAATTTTAAACTGGACATAACTTACAACTTTTAAAGTGAAATTTCAAATTTTCAGATTCGTTAGAAAGATATGGTTAAACAGATTTAAATATTTTTGGTTTCACTCAATTCTGATTTATTTTGAATCCTGTACATCCAGTTAAAATTAGAAATCGAATTTTCGAACTGCCGCGCCATTTCAAACTCCTTTTATAATTAAATTAAATTCATTCGTTATTATTTAAAATAAATTACTTTAAATTTCAAAAATCCATTAAAATAACTTAAAATAAATTTTTAAATTGGCCCCTAAATTCAGGGTTGTTACAATCATCTAGACGTACTTGGAGATCGGCCGGATATACGAGGACCTCTCTCCTATATGGGACATGGAACGAGGAATAAGGTGCCTCCAGTTTCGTTCAGACCCAAAACGAAGTTGTAAATGGTTGTGTGTCTGACATTGAATTTTATTTCGTGTTGATTGATCTCTATTAAATGTATATCTGTTTGGTGATGGAGAATTTATTCTCTTGCTTAACACCCTTCTTTGAGACGTACGAGCTCAGAGGTTATATATCAATGATATTAGTTGCATGGAGTGAATTGCCTGTGTGGCATGCTGAGATGCAAATGATCAAGGCTTCTATTGAAAACAGAGCCTCTCACCTCGGTATGAGTCAAAAACGGGATAAGGGACCCAAGGAGGACATGACATTTCTTTCTAGCTATGGGTGGTGTCAGGGCTTTGCAAGCCCAGACATTTTTTATATTTTTACCTATGTGGTTGTTGGAATGCGAGGCGCCTTGGATATATCGGTTAATACGGAGCCGATGGATATTGAGTCATCTGGCTCAATTACGCCTTATAGGGCGGGGAAACGTGTGTTTAGGAAATGCCAGTCCTCAAACGTAAGAGAGGACCGGCCTTGGAGGATCCAGGGTTTGCCCAGAGTGCGTAGTCCCGAGGCATTTGCTAGAGTGTCTTGAAGCGGTTAGGAGTAGATCCCTTGCCTAGACTCATGACGGAAATCCAATTTCCAATACGTGACATTTCGGTTTGATTGTAGAGTCTAGTATTGGCGACATGATAGATGGTACCCGTGCCGCCTATAATTGATACATTTATATTTGAAGTTGGTTTATACACTGCGCACTTATAATAGTATCAAATGATTTGTTTTAAACGTACCAAGCATGTTTGGCTATTATAAGGGAAAACCCTGTCCTCCGGATTGCGTTGCATTGTGTGATGGAACTTGGGTCTTATAATAGCTTCATTTTTCCAAAAAGAATTGTGTTGTTTATTATATGCACTGGTATTCTTAGGAGGAAACCTGTTCTGTGTTATATGGCGTGGTCCCTTGATTTACCTTATTTCTAAAGTAAAGTTTTAAATAACTGTTTTAGTTCTCACACCAGTCACATGACTAACCTGGAGTTTATTGTTTTAACCTAAACTCTGGGTGCCCCTATTTTCCACACGGGCAACTAGTAGTTGGGTTTTTGTAAATATTATATTCACAGGATCCTAGATTTACAGGTAGAACTATACTTAGAAAGCTTTGTATCCGTGTATTTCTTTCGGTTGTATTATGTATTATTTTTCCGCTGCATTGTAATCTTAAATCTCTGATATTTTTCTAATGTAAATATTTATTCATACTCTGGTATATTCTGTACTCTAATGTAAATTGTTGTAATAATAAAATGACCCGAACCTCCCTGGTAGGGAAAACCCGGATTGAATTAGGGACAAGACACATTATAACAGAAACAGAAGAACATTTCATTGTTTATTACAATAATTCCATCAGAATACAAGAATACTACAGAGTATAAATGAATAAAATACATTTAATAAAAATCAGAGATTATAATACATTACATAGTAGCGGAAAATAATACAATACACAACTGGAAGTAATACACGGATACAGAGCTTTCCGAATATCGCCTCAGCTGTAAATCAGGATCCTGTTAATATAAATCTGCAAAACCAAAACTACTAGCTTCCCGTGTCAAAATAAGGGCACCCAGAGTTTAGGTTCAAACAATAAACTCCAGGTCAGTCATGTGGCTGGTGTGAGAACTAAAACAGTTATTTAAAACTTTACTTTAAATCAGATATATCAACGGACCACGCCGTATAACACGGAACGGGTTTCCTCCCAAGAATATCAGTGCATATAACAAAACAGCGCAATGCTTTTTGGAAAAATGAAGATATTATAAGACCTAGGTCCCATCACACAATGCAACACAAGCCGTAAGATAGGGTTTTCCCTTATAATAGCCAAACATTCTTGGTACGTTTAAAACAAATCATTTGATACTATTATAAGTGCATAGTGTATAAAACAACTTCAAATATAAATGTATCAATCCTAGACGGCATGGGTACCATATATCATGTCGCCAATACTAGGCTTTACAATCAAAACCGCAAATGTCACGTATCGGAAGTTGGATTTCCATCTGTAAACCGAGGCAAGGGATCGTCCTCACCGAATTCGAGATGCTCTAGCCTGCCCCTCAGGACCCAGACTCAGGTGGACCCTTGGATCGTCAGGGCCGGTCCACCGATGTGGATTAAAATGTCTAAGCACTACGTTTCCCCACCCTTTGGGGCGTCAATTAGCCAAATGACTCCATCGGCTCCACATAGTCACCGATATATCCGAGGCGCCTCACAATCCAACAACCACACGGGTGAAAATAATATAAATGTCAGGGCTGGTAGGTCACTGACACCACCCTAGCTAGAAGGAAACGCATGCCCTCCCTGATGTCCTCTCCCGTTTCTGGTTCACAACCGGGGTGTGAGGCTTGCGAATTAATGCTACACAATGCTATGCCACACAAGCGGTGCTTTGATCATCAACCACAAGACTTTGCTTTTCAACAAAAGCCTTGATCATTTGCATCTTAGCATGCCACACAGGCAAACCACTCCATGCAACAGATATCCATCAATCACACAGAATGATATCCAATGTCAGACACACAGTCCATTTACAAGTCCGTTCTGGGTCTGAACGAAACCAGAGGCACCTTGTACCTCGCATATCCATCGATCTCCAAGTACGTCTGGACGATCACCAACTGATTCCCTCCTATTGGGTGTACAGCCCAATCAAGATCATCAGTAATTATCCAAACGATGTGAAGACCTCCGGTCTTCGACCACCGTCTTCATCCTCGACACATTGTCGAATCAGTTATTCAGAATGGGATAAACCCGGTCTTTCTGAATAACTCGCGTATATAATAAACAAGTGTTACACAAACACAACATACGCCTCATTCCAATTCAGAATATTCTTTTATTCAAATATTCTTATACTTTGGGAAAGGTTCCCATTAATTTTATCAAAGATAAATTCTTTAGATTTATTCTTTAATCTTTTTTTGAATATCAATTCAAACCAAATTATGGTTTATCCAAACTAGTTGGGATTAGCGAACCTTACCGAAGTAATCACTTGTTAAATTTCCCAACCCCAACCTATTCATCCCATGAAGTAAAACTGGTCATACTTAATATCTTACACCATGGTGTTATCGGTAAATTCAATTACCATTTCACGTTCAAATCTAATTAAAGATTTAACTATCGCCTGGAGCAAAACTGATGATACTCCATTCTCGATTTTTCAAACTAATTAAAGATTCATTAAAACTCCACTTGGTATTAATCTTCCCAAAAATCACTATCAGTGATTATTTAACTTGGAAAATCATATCCTGTCTTTAACTGGGTTAAAGAACCAATGTCATTTAAAACACGGTTCACGATAAACCCGAAATCACATTCCATTAACGATGGAATCTTCATGGAAAACAAATCGATATATATAATCGATATAAACTTCCATATCCGACCAATAATATAAATGGAATAATGGCAATGCCTTTTAAATTCCAGATATATTAGCAGTCTTCCTCCACAGAAATTCACTTCGATTATTACCAAATCGAATTTCATTCCATTCCAATTTATTTTATTAAATTGGAAAACTTTACTTTCGAAAATCTCCTTTAAATCTTAACAAAAGATTTATAAATTCCAAATCACATTTCACTGTAAATAGGGTTAAAGAATGAATGTCGTTAAAACACAGTTCACGATAAACCCAATTCACATTCCATTAATTATCGGTTTAAAGAACAAGTGTTATTTAAAACACCGTTCACGATAAACCCAAAAATCAATTCAAATTAAATTCCAATTAAATTCCATTTAATTGGTACACTTCATTAAATCTAAACAAAAAGTTTTAATCTTTTTCTCAACTGGGTTTAAGAACAGTGTTAATGAAGACAACATTCATGACAAACCCAAATCCCATTTGATATTAAATACAAGGCCATGAATAGAAAATATATCGGCTTTTATTCAATATCAAATTCTACGCCCAACATATATCGTATTGGAAATAACGATATAAATATATCTTTCAAATTTCCATACCAATATCTGTATAATCACGAAATCCAACATCGAAATATTCCAAAGACAATTTCGATTCAAATCCTTTCCAATTCAATTATTGGAAATTCTGGTTACTTTTAAAACCCTTTCAAATCCAATTTATTTATTTCAAATATAAATGGATTATAATTCTAGTTCAAAACTAGTTCATTTAGATAAAAAACTATTTTTATCTTTTCAAATATGGAAATTTCCATCCTAATTCTTTCCAAATCATTTCTTATGATTTTACACAAATTATTGCTATTTTTAATAATTTTATCAAGGCCCGTACAGTCGATTTCCATCAACGGCCATCGAACTGCACTTACAGCGACCTTTTTCAAATTTGATTTGGACATAATTCCAAAATCAACCGATAGATTTCAAATCTCTAATATTCGTTAGAAACCTCTTTTCGATACGAACCCAACGGTTCCGGTTTTAGGAGAATCCGACGGTCGGATCTCCCCTAACATCCATTCGAAGTCTATGGTCGAAATTCGTGAACTGTCGCAGCGTGGCGCGTTCTATTCATGCCATTATAAATATAATATATATATATATATATTATATATTTCGTCGATTTCCTTTTAAAACGTATTTTATAAATCGTTTTAAATTCGTTTTCAAAACGATTTCAACTTCATATTCAATTTCTAATCAAAATTGAATATTTCATATCATCGATATATAAATGATAGTATTTTCAAAACATTGTATTTTGAAATCAATTCCTTTTTTATATTCGTTATAAAAATGAATAAAATCGATATAGATATAGTTCACGTCAAAATGGCACATATCTTATCAACACGACTTTATATATTTCAATAACTTCGTTATTCTATTCAACAAATGGATATTTTCTTCAACACATGAATTTTCTTTTATTCAACACATGAATATATATTTTATTCAACACATGAATTTTATTTTATTCAACACATGAATATATATTTTATTCAACACATGAATTTTCTTTTATTTCTTTCTTACAATAAAAATGTAAATTTTATTGTATAAATATTTCGTTCAACATATGAATAGTTTCAACACATGAATATTCTCAACACATGAGTATAGTCAACACATGACTATTATGTTTATTCAACACATAAATATAATTTATTTTCTAAATTGGAATGAGACCCACTCAATTACCATATAATGTTATTTATATGGGTACTGTACCACACATGTATATAATAACAATGATAAATAATCAACCATCATCCAAAGTGCACCACACAACTGCATAAGCATTAAATATAAATAATTAATGCTTACACAGTCTGTCAACCCATCGATTGACATACAGCTAAACAATCGGGATTAGTGTACATCAAATATCATCCCAATACCCGTGTGGGGTTTCAAATCAACAAACACATATCTTTATTTGTGCAGTTGGGCGATGTGTAAAATTTTATCGTCCCAATCAATATCAGTCAAATGGGTGTACACGTTAAAAATTATATTTTTAACTATAAAATATTTTATTCATTCCACATCACACGATCAATTTTCACAACACAACAATCAAACAAACAAGTCATCCATGGTCTGTGGACGACGGATGTCGGGTGCTGCTAAGCACCGTCTGTATCCTAGTATATATTTTTAACTAGAAAACAAGAATTAAAGTGAGGAGTTCTCACCTTTAGGTTCCACTCCGCCAATTTTATTTCTGTATTTCAGAACAGTTCAGATTTGCCCAACTTCCAACGCAATCTTTTTCACACTGTTCATATTAAAAATCGCATTTTTATTTCAACGCTATAAAAATCACATTTTTATTTCAACGCTATAAAAATCACATTTTTGTTTCAATGCTAGATATATAATAAAAATCAGATTTTTATTTCGCAACATATATAAAAATTATATTTTTATATTCTCTATTATATAAAAATTCTATTTTTAGTCCGCTATTCATATAAAAATCGAATCTTTATTCTCACTACTTCATGATAAAAATAAGGTTCATATTTTTATTTCACTTCATATACTGTAAAGATTATATTTTTATTTCACTTCTCATATAATAAAAATTATATTTTTATTATACTACATATATAAAAATTATATTTTTATTACCCTACATAATTAAAAATCATATTTTTATATCATTAAAAATCTAACCTTTTTAGCTTATAAAAATCTAAACTTTGTAGTTTATAAAAATCTAAACTTTTTAGTTTATAAAAATCTAAACTTTGTAGTTTATAAATCTAAACTTTGTAGTATATAAAAATCTAAGCTTTGTAGTTTATAAAAATCTAAACTTTGTAGTTTATAAAAATCTAAACTTTGTATAAACAAAATTCTAAACTTTGTATAAACAAAATTCTAAACTTTATATAAACGAAATTCAGATTTCATATGCCTTAAAATCAGATTCCTAATCTAGGAAATAAAAATCAGAAATCTCACCCCTTTCCATGGTTCCAGTTGCCAGAGAATTGGAGGAGGAGGGCGTCAGTCGTAGCAGGGGGGTCTGATCTACGATGGGCCCAGTGAAGGAGGCGTGATTCGATTTCAGGCGGGGGTTCGAGGCTTGGGTGCTTCGACTGCGGAGAGGAGGAAGAGGAGCAAGTTGAGGGGGTTCTCGTGAGTGGTGGAAGGGAGAGATCGATGGAGGGGCGCGATGTGGGGGGGTTGCGGCGCCTGGGGCGGCGCTGCTCCGCCGGCGGCGTCGTGGCTGAGGCATTGCGGTCTTCCCCGCTTTCCTTTTTTTATTTTTTTATCTTTGCTTTTAACTGACGGGGAAAGGGTAAAAAGAGGGAGGGGGTTTTAAGAAAACAAAAGGGTAGACTTTCTAATTTATTTAAATATTTAATTAATTTAATCTCCCTAAAAGATATCTTCCTACTCGAGCTCCAATCGAGGCTCAGCGACTGTCGTCTCTAGCATATTACCCTCATTCCGAACACATTGGGATATGTCTAATAAGCTGATTCGACTGTTTCATTTAGTTTCCGTCAAAATCAAAATTTAATCTATATATTGAATTTGAACGCGCATTTCAATTTACCGGGGCCACATACGGACTCTAAAAATTCCCAAAAAATATTTTCTAGCTTCGTACTGATGATACGGTTCTAATAAAACTAATTTGTCAAATTCCGAGACCGTTTGAAAAATGGCCATTTTCTGGTCGATTAAAATTGACTGAAACTGTCAAAACACGTTTTCCTTTGCCATGCTCACATATTGATTCAGAAAATTATGAATTTTGGAATTTAGCAATAATTTGACATCCCGGATCCAACAAAAGTGGTTTCGTCGAAAACGAAGGTAGTTTGCAAAATTTCCATTTTTAAGGGCCAAAATTCCATAGCGACTATTATGAATTTTCAAATGGGCATAACTTTTTATTCCCGCTATGAAAATTCAATTTTTCAGATTCGTTGGAAAGATATTTTCAAATAGATTCTAATATTTTTAGTTTCGCCAAAATCCGGTTTATTTTGAATCCTGTACATTCATTTGAACTTTGAAATCGAATTTTCGAACTACCGCGCCATTTGCAATTCCTTTTATAATTCAAAATAAATATTTATATTCTAACGTCGATTCAAATGAATATATACGTTCTAATTCTATTCAAAATAAATTTCTCGTCGTAATAATTTAAAATAATTCATTTTAAATATTCAAAATTCGCTAAAATTGCCAAAATAAAATTTTTAAATTGGCTCGGATTTCCGGGTTATTACAATCTCCCCCACTTAAAACTTTTCATCCCCAAAAGGGAACGAAGCCGAAAGTTGTTTTACAAATCAACTCAACTTTCATTTTTTTCATTATGGCTTAAGTTCTTTAACTTTTCAGTTTCTAAGAACTTTTCAAATTTTTCAAAAATTTGGCTAACACCCTAAATTTTCGAAAAATTTCGCCATAACCTCCCCTGCACCGGGAGCTTCGGGATATTTCAAATAGCCTCCCATGGCCCTCACCAATCCAAAAAGAAACAGCCAAGCGGTTAGACAATCAGCTCATAAAATCATCAAAAACCCAAGAAATACAATAAACATGTACCTATTTGTCGGGCAAATAATTTTATTCCTCTTCTCTAGCCTCCTTGCTATGACCTGTTCAATGTAATTACATGTATATGCATGCAAATGCGACTAATTTTCAATACAATTCACTATTTGATACAATTTGGCTAAATGGTCCAAATTTTAATTAATCAACCAATAATCAAACAACACAATCAGCAATCAATTAGTTGATTAACGTTTCAAATTCATAATTTTGATATATATACAGAAAATCATGTTTTTGATGCCAAGTCACAACAATATATTCTAACTATATTTTGGTTCTCACACCAGTCAATTGGAAATATATAGAAATCCCACTTTCGAAACTCGAACATAAACACTGATGATGAGATCTCAATCATCAGTATCTTCTTCGGGCGACTAGAGTGTGATACTATATCTATCCAGTATATTAAAACTTCAAATACACGCGGATCAGACATATACAAAAAATCTTTATATACGTGATTATCCAAATCAATTTAAAATAAATATTCAAATACGAATAATGGGTTTAAATTTTCAAAACAAAAATTGTTTTCATTTTAGAAATATACTCTTCACACTCGTTCTAGGATACTACTGATCCCATCTCTAACGAGTCATTCTTATTGGATATTACTGATCCAATCTCTGATGAATTCTTTCGTTTGGTTCTAATATGTCCTGTTCTCGAGCTCTGTAAACCAAATCTCTGATACCAAACTAAAACGACCCGAACCTCCCCGGTAGGGAAAGCCCAGATTGAATTGAGGACAAGACACATCATAACACAAACAGAAGAACATTTCATTGTTTATTACAACAATTCCATCAGAATACAAGAATATTACATAGTATAAATGAATAAAATACATTTAATAAATATCAGAGATTACAATACATTACATAGCAGCGGAAAATAATACAATACACAACTGGAAGTAATACACGGATACAGAGCTTTCCGAATATAACCTCAGCTGTAAATTAGGATCCTGTGAATATAAATCTGAAAAACCAAAACTACTAGTTGCTCGTGTCAAAATAAGGGCACCCAGAGTTTAGGTTCAAACAATAAACTCCAGGTCAGTCATGTGACTGGTGTGAGAACTAAAACAGTTATTTAAAACTTTACTTTAAATCAGATATATCAAGGGACCACGACATATAACACGGAACGGGTTTCCTCCCAAGAATATCAGTGCATATAACAAAACAGCGCAATGCTTTTTGGAAAAATGAAGCTATTATAAGACCCAGGTCCCATCACTCAATGCAACACAAGCCGGAGGATAGGTTTTTCCCTTATAATAGCCAAACATGCTTGGTACGTTTAAAACAAATCATTTGATACTATTATAAGTGCATAGTGTATAAAACAACTTCAAATATAAATGTATCAATCCTAGACGGACCATATATCATGTCGCCAATACTAGGCTCTACAATCAAAACCGCAAATGTCACGTATGGGAAGTTGGATTTCCATCTGTGAACCGAGGCAAGGGATCGTCCTCACCGAATTCGAGACGCTCTAGCCTGCCCCTCAGGACCTAGACTCAGGTGGGCCCTTGGATCGTTAGGGTCGGTCCACCAATGTGGATTAAAATGCCTGAACAATGCGTTTCCCCGCCCTTTGGGGCGTCAATGAGCCAAATGACTCCATCGGCTCCACATAGTCACAGATATATCCGAGGCGCCTCGCAATCCAACAACCACACAGGTGAAAATAATATAAATGTCAGGGCTGTTAGGTCACTGACACCACCCTAGCTAGAAGGAAACGCATGCCCTCCCTGATGTCCTCTCCCGTTTCTGGTTCACAACCGGGGTGTGAGGCTCGTGAATTAACGCTACACGAAGCTATGACGCACAGGCGGTGCTTTGATCATCAACCACAAGACTTTGCTTTTCAACAAAAGCCTTGATCATTTGCATCTTAGCAAGCCACACAGGCAAACCACTCCATGCAACAAATATTCATCAATCACACAGAATGATATCCAATGTCAGACACACAGTACATTTACAAGTCCGTTCTGGATCTAAACGAAACCGGAGGCACCTTGTACCTCGCATATCCATCGATCTCCAAGTATGTCTGGACGATCACCAACTTATTCCCTCCTCTTGGGTGTACATCCCTATAAAGATCATCAGTAATTATCCAAATGATGTGAAGACCTCCGGTCTTCGACCACTGTTGTAACACCCCACGTCCATTAATGTCACTCACAAAGGGAATGCATTAACTTCTATGGAGCGTTTTAAGTAAGTATAAAACAGAAAATCACAACAAGATAGATATAAAGCAGTACTTGGAAAATTAAAACTTTATTTCATTACAGCGGAAAACACATATGTTTGATTACATCATCAAAACCATAAAACAAAGTCAAGTACATCATATCCATCTTGATAAAATAAAGTACATAAACTGAAAGACATAATCCCCAACATCAAAATAGCCATAAATAAAGAGAAGCTGAACTTTACTTCAGCGATCCAAGCAATCTTCTAAAAGCAGTCCAAAATCAAGCTCCATTGGTGCTAGTTCCAACCTGAGCACGTTAGGGGGGGGAGGAATGAGATGGAAAAAGGGGGGTCAGACATAAAGTCTGGCAAGTGCGATAATTCTAACAATATAATTAACAAAGTAACTAGGCTAAGGCATAAGTTGGAAAATAAGGAAATGATCATGAACCATTGAGTATGATGGAATAAACAAGGAAATAAGATGAACAACGATATCATTAAAGCGCACCTAACCCACTAAGATAAATTTACTAAACTACACCAACGTTATAGGATAATTGCTATACTGCACCGCCACTAGTATACTGCACCACCACTAGTCGCCCTAAGGTTGATCCGGCCTACAGACTTAATAATGATATTGGTAGTTTCGTGCACCCCTAGCTGCCTTCATAGGTGTCGTTTGCCCCTATCTCCACTAGGTGTACCCACTACCCCCAAGCGATTGGCTCCCTAACTCGTAGATACCCGTGCTGGTCCCACAGTGGGGTGTATCACTCCCTAAAGTGGCAACCCGATACCACCAAGAATGCACGGCTTATACCTACACGATGCAACAACGTCTTACCTACCAGCCCGGGTCCACACACGCATATGAACCCGTTGGACTTGCGTTGCCACCGCTAACCCGGTTTGGCCTCTTACAGTCAAGCCCAGTTTGCGTGTCCCGTCCTCGACTTGGGTCGAGCCCACAAAGATACGTATGGGTTACTGGTTGAAACGGGCCCCCATTACTTGACACAAGCTATCCACCTAAGCTTGGTCCCCTCTAGTACATCCCACTTAACCCACTTCTTATTCATGTTTCAATTACATGTTTCAATTTTGGTTAAGTGTTTCTAATCGTATTTCCAAATGCCACCCAAGGCACCCACTAGATTCCACATGCCACCCAAGGCACCCACTTAACCCCCTCATGTCCCACTACATGCTTATCTGGTTAAGTGTTTCTTAATTCATTAAGACCGTAACCTCATAAAGACCTCTCACATTAGACTGACATTTGTTGCAGCTGGATTTGCCGGGCGGGTCCGGGCAGTCTTACACCACAAAAGAGCCTAACCTCGTGTCTTTACAACTGTTACGTATTTAGTTTGTGCCTAAGACCTCTCACATTAGACTGGCATTTGTGGCAGCTGGATTTGTCGGGCGGGTCCGGGCAGTCTTACACCACAAAAGAGCCTAACCTCGTGTCTTAGACGATTAATTACTCCTAATTAATCATTCCCCAAATTTGAATTACTTTCCCTATTCAAATTATCAATCAATTCCAAATTTAACGATGTCCATAATTGACTCAATTATGTCTATCCATTTATGGTATGTAAAATCATACCAATTCTCACCACAATTATATTTTTTGCCTGTTTAGGGCATTTATGCCAATTAAATATTTTTAACATTATCCCCTTTACCCCCACGTAGTATGTTTGTTCGTTTAACTTAAAAATACACATTAGACTCGAATAGTCTAACTTGTAAAATAAAAGAAAACTTCACAATTTATATATATAATTAAAACATAGATCTAACATAGGGGTGAACTTGCATATGTGAATGATGTTCTACATCTAAAACTTGCATAGGCCAAAATTACAACTTGCATAAATAACATATGTCATGGATCCAAATCTAAAGGTGTGAACTTGATGAGATAATGACCACAAACTTACATAAACATCATATGTCATGGATCCAAATCTAAAGGTGTGAACTTGATGAGATAATGGCCACAAACTTGCGTAAATAACATATGTCATAGATATATATTTGCATAGGTAATAATCCTAAATTTGCATAACATGATTCATATCCAACTCATAAACTTACATAGGTGATTTATACATCGCAACAATGGTGTAGACTAGTATCTAACATGTAAAGTATCATGTAGAATTTAGCATATGTCAAAGCCTAATTTTCAATTAAATTCTCACATAAACTAGGTGTCATAATCATGTAAGTTCACATGTAATTCTACCCAACTTGTATATGATTCATGTTTGAATCAAAGTCTAAACTTGCATACATATGATTTATCATATGAGTCAATATAAAAAACTAGCATAAGAAACATGTTGATTCAACTAGACATAAGCCAATCATAGGATTATAACATGGGTGATAGCATCATAACTTTGCATCGTAGATGATAGCATCATAACATAATATCATAGAAATTAAAACATAATTCTACAACATGAAATCAACAATTCATATCACATCCAAATTATCCGCATAATAACTCAATCCAATTCATTTATTAATTATTTTGTTAAAACTATCGAACTCACAACTCAAAAGCAGTCTTGAGTTCTGAATTCTGATTTCTGGAGTTGAATTAGCGCTCCTTTGAAGAAGATTCGCTGTTAGAGTTGAAAAGGATTGATTTAGACTAGCTTTCTTCCTCTCTAATTGGTGGCGGCTATGCTGAGTTGCAAGGTGACGGCATGGAGGCCATGAATCAAATTTTATTTTGATTTTAGGGTTTGAGTCTATAGGTGTTTTTATAGAGTTTAGGATTAGTTTAAGCCGTCCGATCAACCCAGAATTAATCCCAGCCAATCAGAGCAGTTCAGAAACCCTAATGAGTCAGCATCTAGTCACAAACAGGTCATCATTCAAATCTACCCGGGGGGGGGGGGGGGGGGAGGCAGTTCGACCCCCAGGTCGACACTATGGTCAACCTGGTTAGGGCAGGTCGACCCTATGGTCGACCTGGCCCTGGCGGGAATTTTCCCGCATAGCCTGTCTGACTCCGAAATTTGAATTTTCTGAAATATGTTTTAAATTTTCTGAAACTTCCGATCACCATAACTTCTTCATACGAAGCCCAATTCACGCAAACTCGGACTCTATCTCAACCAGAATTCCGAGACGAACACAATGGCGCAACCCGTTTCCCTTAATTCTCTCATCTGAGATTAGTTATTCTTTAATTTGTGAATATTAGTGTTAACAAAAATACGGGGTGTTACATTCTCCCCTCCTTAAAGGATTTCGCCCCCGAAATCTTCAAGTTAAGGAGAATGCATATCCTAACATCCAAACAACCATCTACTCAACCATCAAACACAGGCATCCATTGTCCTTATAATTTCCTAATGCTATATGAACATATGCAAGAAGTGTGTGTATATGTTCCTTATTTAATGCAAAAACAGGCGGTCTACTGATTCAGTTGACCTCCTTAATGCAAACCATGATAGTGTCATGCGTCCATTATGTATGCGAAGAACCTTATCGACACATATTATTTCTACATGTGTGCACAACCATTCACCAAAATGCAACATCCATATGATGGTACAACCATTATTCATCCATTACTTAAATATGTACACACATTTATATGCAATATGCAATATGAAGTGACTGAGCCGATCTAGTGCCTAAAGTGTGTGTATATGCATCCACGAGCAACCACTAGCAAACACTTGCATCCACATGCATCCATCATACATAACATGTCTCAAACACATGTTTCAACCATAGGACTATCCTATCTAAAGTCAAAGATACTAACAAGAGGACATACTAAAGATAAGATAAGTACGAGATAAGCGATAAAGGAGAAATTAAAAGACATACCCTCGAAAAGAAAAGGGTATAATGAACGCATCTTCACTTCCGTCTCCCAAGTAGCGTTGCTCTCATCATCTCCCCATTGCACTTTGACTAGTTTGACCTCTCGATTCCTCAACTTCTTAGTCTCCGACCCAAGAATGCGCGTAGGAGCTCGTCGAATCGTTGCATCACGCTCGATCTCCACCTCTCTAAGCAAGCTCGGCTCTACCCCTTCCGCGGTCTCGTGCAAGCACTTCCTCAAATGTGATACATGGAATACGTCGTGTACACCACTAAGTCTCTCGGGAAACTCCACTCTATACGCCATCTGCCCAATCCTTTCCTTAATAGGAAACGGTCCTACGAACCTTGGTGCTAACTTCCTAACGGACCCAAAGCGAACGACGTTCCGTAATGGAGATACCTTGACAAAGACCATGTCCCCAACATCAAACTCAAGATGTGACCTCCTCTTGTCCGCATAAAATTTCTGTCTATCTTGCGCCGTCTTTATCCTCCTTCGAATCAAATCGATCTTCTCCGAAGTCTCTCTAATCATATCGGGTCCAAGCAAGATCTTATCCGTAGATTCCCACAAGCATGTGGGCGAACGACACGGCCGTCCATAAAGAGCTTCGAACGGTGCCATGCCAATGCTAAACTGAAAGCTATTGTTATATGTGAACTCTATCAATGGAAGATGTTCCTACCATGTACCTCCGAAATCTAAGATACATAACCTCAATAGGTCCTCTAGAATACGATTCACCCTCTCATTCTGGCCATCCGTCTGAGGATGATATGTGGTGCTCAAACATAACTGAGTCCCTACCGCCTCTTGCAAGCTCTTCCAAAACTCGCTAGTGAAGATGGGATCGCGGTCGCTCACTATGCTAGAAGGAACACCGTGCAAACGAACTATTTCTCGAATGTATACGGAGGCTAACCATGGAGCAGCCCTCTTACTCTTCACGGGAATGAAATGGGCGCTCTTAGTAAGTCTGTCTACCATGACCAAAATCCCCGTATTACCCTTCCTCGATCTTGGTAATCCGTCAATAAAGTCCATCGAGATGCTTTCCCACTTCCACTGTGGGACCTCCAATGGGTGAAGCAATCCACCGGGCTTCTTTTGCTCCGCTTTTACTTGTTGGCACACCAAGCATCTAGCGACATACTCAGCCACATCTTTTTTCATGCCGGCCCAAAAGTAAACTCGTCTCATGTCCATGTACATCTTGTCCCCGCCGGGATGAATGGTCATCTTCGAACGATGGGCATCATCAAGAATGATCTTCCTCAGATTCTCGTCCTGTGGTACACAAAGTCTACCGTCCCTATGCAACCAACCCTTATCATCTAGGGTATACCTACGGAGATGGCTCGATGACTCCCCTCCTTTGAGCTTTTCTACTAACTCAACCAACTGTGGGTCGTCTCGCTGTGCCTTGCCAATCCGTCCCAAAAGCGTAGGTCTGACCTCTAAGGATGTTATCAAACCAGGTACGAAGTCAATGGAAAGTGTAAATTCAAACGTAGAGATGAACTCTAAACTTCGCCGCTCAACAAACAATGGACTCAAGGATAATCTTTTTCTACTTAAGGCTTCTGCCACCACGTTACCCTTGCCAGGGGTATATGATGTCTCGAAGTCGTAGGATGCTAAGAACTCCATCCACCTTTGCAGCCTTAAGTTCATGTCCTTCTGAGAGAATAAGTATTTTAGCGATTTGTGGTCAGTGAACAATTCGAATTTCTCGCCAAGAAGATAATGACGCCAAGACTTAGGTGCGAAAACAATAACGGCCAACTCTAGGTCATGTGTAGGGCAATTTCCTTCATGCACTCTCAACTGCCTTCCACCATATGATATTACCCTTCCCTCTTGCATTAAGACTGCGCCTAGTCCTGTCCCACAAGCGTCAGTATAAACGGTAAATGGCTTAATTCCATCTGGCAACACTAAGACTGGGGCTGTGGTTAAAGCTCTCTTTAAACATTGGAACGCATCATCACAATCTACGTCCCACATGAAAACTAAGTTCTTCTTCGTCAAGCGTGTTAATGGAGCTGATATTTTTGCGAAGTCTTTGATGAACTTCTTATAGTAGCCAACCAACCCTAAGAAACTCCTCACCTCGGTCGCATTTTTAGGAACCTTTCAATCTTGGATGGCCACTACCTTCGCGGGATCCACGGCTATCCCTTCTTTGGAAACCACATGCCCTAAGAATCGCACTTCCTTTCTCCAAAAGTGAAATTTAGAAAATTTAGCCTTAAGGCTATGCACTCGAAGAGTTTCCAACACTTCCGTAAGATGTAGGGCATGCTCTTCTTCGCTTCTAGAAAAGATCAAGATGTCATCTACAAAGACAACCACGAATTTATTAAGGTACTTCCTAAACACCCTACTCATCAAATCAACAAAGTATGCGGGGGCGTTTGTCAAACCGAAGGGCATCACCAGCCACTCGAAGAAACCGTCTGGAGTCCTAAAGGCAGTCTTGTCTATGCTATCCTCAGCCACTCTCAACTGATGGAAACCAGTGGCTAAGTCCAACTGCGAAAACACTGAGGCGCCAACTAACTGATCGAAGAGATCGTCAATCCTCGGCAGTGGGTGTCTATTCTTCTTAGTAAGCTTATTAAGTTCTCTATAGTCCACACAAAGTCTAAGGGACCCATCTGCCTTCATGGCAAATACTACTGGAGCACCCCACTCCGATATACTACATCTGATGAACCCCTTCTCAAGCAATTCTTTCACTTGCTTGCTGAGTTCTCTTCTCTCTCTTGGAGCCATGTGGCGCACTGGCAATGCAACTGGCTTTGCATTGTCTACTAGATATATTCGAAAGTCTATCTCACGTTTTGGGGTAAACCCCTCACCTCATCGAAGACATCAGCATATTCACGGACTATGGGAACAAAATGTAAATCATCATCGGATGCGTCAAGGGACTCTAGGTAGCTAAGCATTACCGGACCTCTAGGGTCACAAGAAATATCAAGGGTCCTTCCATAACGAGTCAACAATATAACTACCCTTCTTTCACAATCTAGGATGGCCCCATATTTAGTTAGCCAATCCATACCTAGAATCAAGTCGTAGCCCATAAAGCCCAGAACAAAGGCGTTGCATTCAAACTCAACACCCAATATAAACACTCTCAAATCCCGACAGATCATAGAAAGATGAGCCGAACCACCAATAGGATTTGAGACTACTAAGGGATCAGTAACTAGACTAGTATCTAAGTGCAGTGTTTCAACTAACGATGTAGAAATAAGCGAATGCGATGCGCCAGAATCGAATAAAGTACGGACAGGATGGTCAAATAGAAAAACTAAACTTTCAACGGAAATCGTTCTACCTCGTTCTTGCAGTGGTGGGACCACGAGAGCCTGAACTTGTCCTCTTGCCTGCCCGGGTGCCATAAGAGCTTACACCTGTCCTCCCGAGGTAGACCCTGCCCTCTGCCCTTTCTTTGGGCAGTCCTTAATAAGATGTCCCGCTTCGCCACAGTGGAAACAACCAGTCTTCTTTTCCTTCCTACAATCTTTGCTTAGATGGCCGGGTGTCCCACAGTTAAAGCATTTCTTCTTCCCCTTAGCATTGTTGCCTTTGCCACCTTTCTTGTTGTTGTTGCTGTTGTGACTTCTTTTGATCCCCTTTCTTCTCAGGTGCCTTATTAGCATTAGCGCCCTTCTCTTCTTCATGCATGAGTGTCATGTCAACTAGCCTCTCAAAGGTGGCCCCCATGAGAATGTAGGTCATAGCTAACCCATGAAGCGGCTCGTTTAAGCCCTTAACAAATCTTAGAGCCTTCTTTTCTGGAGTGTTCACCAAGTCTAAGCCAAACCTTGCCAATTGGTTGAATTTGTTAACATACTCATTCACCGATAGATTCCCTTGCTTCAGTGACAAAAATCTTTCCATGTATAGATTCTCTTCAGTCCATGAGAGAAACTTCGCCTCAAACCTTTGCCTAAAATCTGGCCACGTATCAACTGGACGTCCCCCATTAGTGACCTCCCACCAAAACGAGGCCTCATCCTTCATTAGCCAGGCAGCCAACTGGACCATTCTTTCATCATCCACTTCAAAAATTCTAAACAATTCTTCCACCTCCTTTAGCCAGTTACGAGCTTCAACAAATGTCTCCGTCCCGTGAAAAGGTTTTCCACCCATTGCTCTAAAGTCCTTACATACCTTTGCGAAATTACCGACACGAGGAGGAGGAGGAGGAGCATTTGCTGGACCTACGGTGGCGGCCCTAGCCTCAAGATATTGACGAAACCAACCGGGCACATGAACGCCCTCTGGTATCTCAGATGCTTCAGACATGCTGAAACGAAAAAGGAAAGATTCAATACAAAAAGGACTGAAGGAAAGATATATGGCTCTTAGGGTTATGCTTTCCAAAATATACTTTTCTCTTGAAAATACTTTCCTTAAATCATACTTTTGAAAGTACTTCTTTATAAAAATTGTTTTGAAAATTAGTTTTTCAAAAATTCATATCTGTTCTGGTAACCTTCAGCTCAGATACCACGTGTAACACCCCACGTCCATTAATGTCACTCACAAAGGGAATGCATTAACTTCTATGGAGCGTTTTAAGTAAGTATAGAACAGAAAATCACAACAAGACAGATATAAAGCAGTACTTGGAAATTTAAAACTTTATTTCATTGCAGCGGAAAACACATATGTTTGATTACATCATCAAAACCATAAACCAAAGTCAAGTACATCATATCCATCTTGATAAAACAAAGTACATAAACTGAAAGACATAATCCCCAACATCAAAATAGCCATAAATAAAGAGATGCTGAACTTTACTTCAGCGATCCAAGCAATCTTCTAAAAGCAGTCCAAAATCAAGCTCCACTGGTGCTAGTTCCAACCTGAGCACCGAGGGGGGGGAAAGAGATGGAAAAAGGGGGGTCAGACATAAAGTCTGGCGAGTGCGATAATTCTAACAATATAATTAACAAAGTAACTAGGCTAAGGCATAAGTCGGAAAATAAGGAAATGATCAAGAACCATTGAGTATGACGGAGTAAACAAGGAAACAAGATGAACAACGATATCGTTAAAGCGCACATAACCCACTAAGATAAATTTACTAAACTACACCAACACTATAGGATAATTGCTATACTACACCGCCATTAGTATACTACACCACCACTAGTCACCCTAAGGTTGATCCCCCCTACAGACTTAATAATGATATTGGTAGTTTCGTGTACCCCTAGCTGCCTTCATAGGTGCCGTCTGCCCCTATCTCCACTAGGTACACCCACTACCCCCAAGCGATCGGCTCCCTAACTCGTAGATACCCGTGCTGGCCCCACAGTGGGGTGTATCACTCCCCAAAGTGGCAACCCGATACCACCAAGAATGCACGGCTTATACCTACACGATGCAACAACGTCTTACCTACCAGCCCGGGTCCACACACGCATATGAACCCGTTGGACTTGCGTTGCCACCGCTAACCCGGTTTGGCCTCTTACAGTCAAGCCCAGTATGTGTGTTCCGTCCTCGACTTGGGTTACTGGTTGAAATGGGCCCCCATTACTTGACACAAGCTATCCACCTAAGCTTGGTCCCCTTTAGTACATCCCACTTAACCCACTTCTTATTCATGTTCCAATTTTGGTTAAGTGTTTCTAATCGTATTTCTAAGTGCCACCCAAGGCACCGACTAGATTCCACATGCCACCCAAGGCACCCACTTAACCCCCTCATGTCCCAATACATGCTTATCTGGTTAAGTGTTTCTTAATTCATTAAGACCGTAACCTCATAAAGACCTCTCACATTAGACTGACATTTGTGGCAGCTGGATTTGTCGGGCGGGTCCGAGCAGTCTTACACCACAAAAGAGCCTAACCTCGTGTCTTTACAACTGTTACGTATTTAGTTTGTGCCTAAGACCTCTCACATTAGACTGGCATTTGTGGCAGCATGATTTGTCGGGCGGGTCCGGGCAGTCTTACACCACAAAAGAGCCTAACTTTGTGTCTTAGACGATTAATTACTCCTAATTAATCATTCCCCAAATTTGAATTACTTTCCCTATTCAAATTATCAATCAATTCCAAATTTAACGATGTCCATAATTGACTCAATTATGTCCATCCATTTATGGTATGTAAAATCATACCAATTTTCACCACAATTATATTTTATGCCTTTTTAGGGCATTTATGCCAATTAAATATTTTTAACATTATCCCCTTTACCCCCACGTAGTATGTTTGTTCGTTTAACGTAAAAATATACGTTAGACTCGAATAGTCTAACTTATAAAATAAAAGAAAACATCACAATTTATACATATAATTAAAACATAGATCTAACATAGGGGTGAACTTGCATATGTGAATGATGTTCTACATCTAAAACTTGCATAGGCCAAAATTACAACTTGCATAAATAACATATGTCATGGATCCAAATCTAAAGGTGTGAACTTGATGAGATAATGGCCACAAACTTACATAAACATCATATGTCATGGATCCAAATCTAAAGGTGTGAACTTGATGAGATAATGGCCACAAACTTGCGTAAATAACATATGCCATAAATCTATATTTGCATAGGTAATAATCCTAAATTTGCATAACATGATTCATATCCAACTCATAAACTTACATAGGTGATTTATACATCGCAACAAAGGTGTAGACTAGTATCTAACATGTAAAGTATCATGTAGAATTTAGCATATGTAATAGCCTAATTTTCAATTAAATTCTCACATAAACTAGGTGTCATAATCATGTAAGTTCACATGTAATTCAACCCAACTTGTATATGATTTATGTTTGAATCAAATTCTAAACTTGCATACATATGATTTATCATATGAGTCAATATAACAAACTAGCATAAGAAACATGATGATTCAACTAGACATAAGCCAATCATAGAATTATAACATGGGTGATAGCATCATAACTTTGCATCGTAGATGATAGCATCATAACATAATATCATAGAAATTACAACATAATTCTACAACATGAAATCAACAATTCATATCACATCCAAATTATCCGCATTATAACTCAATCCAATTCATTTATTAATTATTTTGTTAAAACTATCGAACTCACAACTCAAAAGCAGTCTTGAGTTCTGAATTCTGATTTCTGGAGTTGAATTAGCGCTCCTTTGAAGAAGATTCGCTGTTAGAGTTGAAAAGGATTGATTTAGACTACCTTTCTTCCTCTCTAATTGGTGGCGGCTATGCTGAGTTGCAAGGTGACGGCAAGGAGGCCATGAATCAAATTTTATTTTGATTTTAGGGTTTGAGTCTATAGGTGTTTTTTTAGAGTTTAGGATTAGTTTAAGCCGTTCGATCAACCCAGAATTAATCCCAGCCAATCAGAGTAGTTCAGAAACCCTAAAGAGTCAGCATCTACTCACAAACAGGTCATCATTCAAATCTGCCCGGGAGGGGGGGGGGCAGGTCGACCCCCAGGTCCACACTATGGTCGACCTGGTTGGGGAAGGTCGACCCCCAGGTCGACCCTATGGTCGACCTGGCCTTGGCGGGAATTTTCCTGCCTAGCCTGTCTGACTCCAAAATTGGGATTTTCTGAAATCTGTTTTGAATTTTCTGAAACTTCCGATTGCCATAACTTCTTCATACGAAGTCCAATTCACGCAAACTCGGACTCTATCTCAACCAGAATTCCGAGACGAACACAATGGCGCAACCCGTTTCCCTTAATTCTCTCATCTGAGATTAGTTATTCTTTAATTTGTGAATATTAGTGTTAACAAAAATACGGGGTGTTACATTCTCCCCTCCTTAAAGGATTTCGCCCCCGAAATCTTCAAGTTAAGGAGAATGCATATCCTAACATCCAAACAACCATCTACTCAACCATCAAACACAGGCATCCATTGTCCTTATAAATTCCTAATGTTGTATGAACATATGCAAGAAGTGTGTGTATATGTTCCTTATTTAATGCAAAATCAGGCGGTCTATTGATTCAGTTGACCTCCTTAATGCAAACCATGATAGTGCCATGCGTCCATTACGTATGCGAAGAACCTTATCGATACATATTATTTCTACATGTGTGCACAACCATTCACCAAAATGCAACATCCATATGATGGTACAACCATTATTCATCCATTACTTAAATATGTACACACATTTATATGCAATATGAAGTGACTGAGCCGATCTAGTGCCTAAAGTGTGTGTATATGCATCCACGAGCAACCACTAGCAAACACTTGCATCCATCATACATAACATGTCTCAAACACATGTTTCAACCATAGGACTATCCTATCTAAAGGTCAAAGATACTAACGAGAGGACATACTAAAGATAAGATAAGTACGAGATAAGCGATAAAGGAGAAATTAAAAGACATACCCTCGAAAAGAAAAGGGTATAATGAACGCATCTTCACTTTCGTCTCCCAAGTAGCGTTGCTCTCATCATCTCCCCATTGCACTTTGACTAGTTTGACCTCTCGATTCCTCAACTTCTTAGTCTCCGACCCAAGAATGCGCGTAAGAGCTCGTCGAATCGTTGCATCACGCTCGATCTCCACCTCTCTAAGCAAGCTCGGCTCTACCCCTTCCGCGGTCTTGTGCAAGCACTTCCTCAAATGTGATACATGGAATACGTCGTGTACACCACTAAGTCTCTCGGGAAACTCCACTCTATGCGCCATCTGCCCAATCCTTTCCTTAATAGGAAACGGTCCTACGAACCTTGGTGCTAACTTCCTAACGGACCCAAAGCGAACGACGTTCCGTAATGGAGATACCTTGACAAAGACCATGTCCCCAACATCAAACTCAAGATGTGACCTCCTCTTGTCCGCATAAAATTTCTGTCTATCTTGCGCCGTCTTTATCCTCCTTCGAATCAAATCGATCTTCTCCGAAGTCTCTCTAATCATATCGGGTCCAAGCAAGATCTTATCCGTAGATTCCCGCCAACATGTAGGAGAACGACACGGTCGTCCATAAAGAGCTTCGAACGGTGCCATGCCAATGCTAGACTGGAAGCTATTATTATATGCGAACTCTATCAACGGAAGATGTCCCTCCCATGTACCTCCGAAATCTGAGACACATAACCTCAATAGGTCCTCCAGAATACGATTCACCCTCTCGGTCTGGCCGTCCGTCTGAGGATGATATGCGGTGCTCAAACATAATTGAGTCCCTACCACCTCTTGCAAGCTCTTCCAAAACTCGCTAGTGAAGATGGGATCGCGGTCGCTCACTATGCTAGAAGGAACACCGTGCAAACGAACTATTTCTCGAATGTATACGGAGGCTAACCATGGAGCAGTCCTCTTACTCTTCACGGGAATGAAATGGGCGCTCTTAGTAAGTCTGTCTACCACGACCCAAATCCCCGTATTACCCCTCCTCGATCTTGGTAATCCGTCAATAAAGTCCATCGAGACGCTTTCCCACTTCCATTGTGGGACCTCCAATGGGTGAAACAATCCACCGGGCTTCTTTTGCTCTGCTTTTACTTATTGGCACACCAAGCATCTAGCGACATATTCAGCCACATCTTTCTTCATGCCGGCCCAAAAGTAAACTTGTCTCATGTCCATGTACATCTTGTCCCCGCCGGGATGAATGGTCATCTTCGAACGATGGGCATCATCAAGAATGATCTTCCTCAGATTCTCGTCCCGTGGTACACAAAGTCTACCGTCCCTACGCAACCAACCCTTATCATCTAGGGTATACCTACGGAGATGGCTCGATGACTCCCCTCCTTTGAGCTTTTCTACTAACTCAACCAACTGTGGGTCGTCTCGCTATGCCTCGCCAATCCGTCCCAAAAGCGTAGGTCTGACCTCTAAGGATGCTAGCAAACCAGGTACGAAGTCCATGGAAGGTGTAAAGTCAAACGTAGAGATGAACTCTAAACTTTGCCGCTCAACAAACAACGGACTCAAGGATAATCTTTTTCAACTTAAGGCATCTGCCACCACATTACCCTTGCCAGGGGTATATACTATCTCGAAGTCGTAGGATGCTAAGAACTCCATCCACCTTTGCTGCTAAGCACCGTCTGCATCCTAGTATATATTTTTAACTAGAAAACAAGAATTAAAGTGAGGAGTTCTCATCTTTGGGTTCCACTCCGCCATTTTTATTTCTGTATTTCAGAACAGTTCAGATTTTCCCAACTTCCAACGCAATCTTTTTCACGCTGTTCATATTAAAAATCACATTTTTATTTCAACGCTATAAAAATCACATTTTTGTTTCAATGTCATGTATATAATAAAAATCAGATTTTTATTTTGCTACATATATAAAAATTATAATTTTAAACTCTCCATTATATAAAAATTCTATTTTTAGTCCGCTATTCATATAAAAATCGAATCTTTATTCTCACTACTTCATGATAAAAATAAGGTTCATATTTTTATTTCACTTCATTTATTGTAAAGATTATATTTTTATTTCACTTCTCATATAATAAAAATTATATTTTTATTATGCTACATATACAGAAATTATATTTTTATTACCCTACATAATTAAAAATCATATTTTTATATCATTAAAAATCTAACCTTTTTAGCTTATAAAAATCTAAAACTTTCTAGTTTATAAAAATCTAAACTTTGTAGTTTATAAAAATCTAAACTTTGTATAAACAAAATTCTAAACTTTGTATAAACAAAATTCTAAACTTTATATAAACGAAATTCAGATTTCATATGCAGATTCCTAATCTAGGAAATAAAAATCAGAAATCTCACCCCTTTCCATGGTTCCAGTTGCCAGAGAATTGGAGGAGGAGGGCGTAAGTCGCAGCAGGGGGGTCTGATCTACGGTAGCCCAGTGAAGGAGGCGCGGTTCGATTTCAGACGGGGGTTTAAGGCTTAGGTGCTTCGACTGCGGAGAGGAGGAAGAGGCGCAAGGGGAGGGGGTTCTCGTGAGTGGTGGAAGGGATAAATCGATGGAGGGGCGGGATGTAGGGGGGTTGCGGCGCTTGGGGCGGCGCTGCTCCGCCGGCGGCTTCGTGGCTGAGGCATCGCGGTCTTCCCCCCTTTCCTTTTTTTATTTATCTTTGCTTTTAACTGACGGGGAAAGGATAAAAAGAGGGAGGGGGTTTAAAGGAAACAAAAGGGTTGACTTTCTAATTTATTTAAATATTTAATTAATTTAATCTCCTTAAAAGATATCTTCCTACTCGAACTCCAATCGAGGCCCAGCGACTGTCGTCCCTAATGTATTACCCTCATTCCGAACACATTGGGATATGTCTGGTAAGCGATTCGACTGTTTCGATCAATTTCCGTCAAAATCAAAATATAAATCTATATATTGAATTTGAACGCGCATTTCAATTTACCGGGGCCACATACGTACTCTAAAAATTCCCAAAAAATATTTTCTAACTTCATACTGATGATACGGTTCTAACAAAACTAATTTCGTCAAATTCTGAGACTGTTTGAAAAATGGCCATTTTCTGGTCGATCAAAATTGACTGAAACTGTCAAAACATGTTTTCCTTCGCCATGCTCACATATTGATTCAAAAAATTATGAATTTTGGAATCTAGCAATAATTTGACATCCCGGATCCAACAAAAGTGGTTTCGTCGAAAACGAAGGTCGTTTGCAAAATTTCCATTTTTAAGGGCCAGAATTCCATAGCGACTATTCTAAATTTTCAACTGGGCATAACTTTTTATTCCCGCTATGAAAATTCAATTTTTCGGATTCGTTGGAAAGATATTTTCAAATAGATTCTAATATTTTTGGTTTCGCCAAAATCCGGTTTATTTTGAATCTTGTACATTTATTTGAACTTTGAAATCGAATTTTCGAACTACCGCGCCATTTTCAATTCCTTTTATAATTTAAAATAAATATTTATATTCAAACGTCGATTCAAATAAATATATACGTTCTAATTCTATTAAAAATAAATTTCTTGTCTTAATTATTTAAAATAATTCATTTTAAATATTCAAGATTCGCTAAATTGCCAAAATAAAAAATTTAAATTGGCTCGGATTTCCGGGTTATTACAAATAAGCAATGAAATATTCTTCTGTTTGTCTTCTGATTTGTCATATTCTCAATACAATCCGTTCTTTCTCGTCTCTTCGGAGACCAAGAAAGTTCGGGTCGCTATATTTTGGTATCAGAGCTTTGGTTTACAGAGCCCGAGAACAAGGCATATTAGAACCAAACAAATGAATTCATCAAAGATTGGATTAGTAATATCCGATGAGAATGACTGGTTAGATATAGGATCAGTAGTATCCTAGAACGAGTGTGAAGAGTGTTGTTTTAAAATAAAAATTAAAATAAATTTTGTTTTGAAAATTTAATCTAATTATACGTATTTGAGTATATTATTTTAATTAAATTTGGACAATCGAGTCTATGAAGATTTTGTATATATGCCTAGCTAGCGTGTATTCGAAGTCTCAAATATACTGGGTAGATATAGAATCACACTCTATTCGCCCAGAGAAGATTCTGATGATAGCGACTGCATCATCAGATTCTATGTTCGAGTTTCGAAGGTGGGATATCTATATATTTCCAATTGACTGGTGTGAGAACCAAAACCAGATAG
The DNA here is from genome assembly GCA_030737875.1 of Allium sativum. Lineage (NCBI taxonomy): Eukaryota > Viridiplantae > Streptophyta > Magnoliopsida > Asparagales > Amaryllidaceae > Allium > Allium sativum. The sequence goes on along the minus strand of CM060919.1, from coordinate 130,456,452 downwards.
GGTTATTTGTTGTGATTTGGCATCAAAAACATGATTTTTAAGTATAAAAAAAAAATTATGAATTTGAAACGATAATCCACTAATTGACTGTTGATTGTGTTGTTTGATTATTGGTTTGATTAATTAAAATTTTGAACCACTAAGCCAAATTGAGTCAAATGTTGAACTGGATTGAAAATTGGTTGAAATTGCATACATGTACATGCATATATATTGGACAAGTATAGCAAGGAGGCTGGAGAAGAGAAATAAAACTGTATGTCCGACAAATAGGTACAAATTTATTGGGTTTGGATGATTTTATGAGCCGGTTGGCTAGCCGCTTGGCCTTTTCTTTTCCTTTTTGGATGATGAGGGCCCTGCGTGGCTAGTTGCGGTTTTAAATGTCTCCCCGTACAAAGGAGGTTGTGGCGAAATTTTTCGAAAATTTAGGGTGTTAACCAAAATTTTGAAAAATTTGAAAATTCTTAGAAACTGAAAAGTTGAAGAATGAACGCCAGAATGAAAGTTGAGTTGGTTAGTTAAACAACTTTCAGCTCCGTTCCTTTTCGAGGACGAAAAGATTTTGAGTGAGGGAGATTGTAACAACCCGGAAAATCAGAACCAATTTAAAATTTTTATTTTGGCAATTTTAATGAATTTTGAACATTTAAAATGATTTATTTTAAATAATAACGACTAGAAATTTATTTTGAATAGACTTAGAACGTATAAATTTATTTAAATTGAAGTTAGAATATAAATATTTATTTTAATTATAGAAGGAATTGGAAATGGCGCGGTAGTTCAAATTCAAATTTCAAATGAAAGTACAGGATTCAAAATAAACCGGATTTTAGTAAAACAAGAAATATTTGAATCTGTTTGAAAATATCTTTCCAACAAATCTGAAAAATCCAGATTTCATAGCGGGAATAAAAAGTTATGTCCAGTTGAAAATTCAGAATAGTCGCTATGGAATTTATATAACATATAGCTATTAAAAATAGCGATTTTGCAAATGACCTCCATTTTCGATGAGACCACTTTTGTTGAATCCGGAATGTCAAACTATTTCTAGATTCCAATTTTCATAATTTTATCAAGGCCCGTACAGTCGATTTCCATAAATGGTCATCGAACTGCACTTACAACGACCTTTTCCAATTTTGATTTGGACATAATTCAAAATCCAACCATTAGATTTCAAATCTCTTATATTGTTGGAAAGCTCTTTTCGATACGAACCCAACGGTTCCAGTTTTAGGAGTACCCGACAGTCGGATCTCTCGTAATGTCCATTCGAAGTCAATGGTCAAAATTCGCGAACTGTCGCGGTGGAGCGCGTTCTATTCCGACCAATATATATACATATATATATATATATATATATATATATATTGAAAATTGGTTCACTTTATTATTAGCAAAAGAAAGCATACACGAAATAGGTTAGCATTTAAAAACGTATTTTATAAATACATATATATTATATTTCGTCGATTTCCATTTAAAAACGTATTTTATAAATCGTTTTAACTTCGTTTTAAATACGATTCCAACTTCATTTTCAATTTTAAATCAAAATTGAATATTCCATATCATTAATATATAAAGGACAATATTTTCAAAACATTAGATTTTAAAATTATTTCCTTTTCGATATTCATTATAAAAATGAATAAAATCGATATAAATATCGTTCACGTCAAAATGGAGCACATCTAATCAACACGGCTTAATATATTTCAATATTTCGTGCCCATCCAAAATCGGACATCAAAATCAGGTTATTATTCTTTCCTGAATATTATTTTACAATATTCATTATTTTAAAATATTCGTTATTTTAAAATATTCATTCTTTTTGAATTGGAATCAGACACAGTCAATCACCATATAATGTTATTTATATGGATTTCATACAACACATGTATATAACAACAAGGATAAACAATCCACCATCATCCAGAGTGCACTACACAACTGCATAAGCATTAAATATAATTAATTAACGCTTACATAGTCTGTCAACCAATCGATCGACATACAACTAAACAATTGGGATTAGTGTACGTCAAATATCATCCCAATACCCGTGTGGGGTTTCAATCAACAAACACAGATTTTATTTGTGCAGTGGGCGATGTGTAAAATTTATCGTCCTAATCAATATCAGTCAAATGGGTGTAGATAAACAAATCATTCGATTTGTAAATGAGTATTTATTTTATTCATATACACGTTAAGAATTATATTTTTAACGATAAAATATTTTATTTTACACATGAATATTTTATTTTCTAGACACATCACAATCACAATCAATTTCCACAACACAATACAATCAAACAAGTCGTCCATGGTCTGTGGACGACGGTGTCGGGTGCTACTAAGTACCGTCACATCCTAGTATATATTTAAATAGAAAATAAATTTGAGTGAGAAGTTCTCACCTTTGGGATCCACTCCTCCATTCTTACTGTCACTCAGATTCGCTGCTCTGATTCTCACGCAATCTATTTCAATGCAGTTTATATTAAAATCACATTTTCAGCATCGCTCTATGTAATTAAAAATCAGATTCTTATACTGCTACTTCATATATAAAAAATCACATTTTTATTTCTCTATCTAGATAATAAAAATCCAATTTTTATAACGATGTTGTACATATAAAAATCATATTTTTAAACGCTATTCAAACAAATAAAAATCACATTTTTATATCGATCTTTACATTATAAAAATCATATTTTTATATCGATCTTTACATTATAAAAACCATATTTTTATACCGATCTTTACAATATAAAAATCATATTTTTATACCGCTACTTCATATATAAAAATCATATCTTTACTTCGCTAACTTCATAATAAAAAAATCAAATCTTTTTGTATATAAAAATCAAATCTTTTTGTCATTAAAAATCAAATCTTTTTCTATCGCTATATATAATAAAAATCATGTTTTTATATCGCTGTATATATATATATCTAATTTTTATCTACTAAAAAAAATCGTATTTTTGATCCAAAGCCATTTAAATAAAAATCACATTTTATTGCAAAGTCATTCGAATAAAAATCACATTTTTAAAGCGAAGTTGTCTAAATAAAAATCGTATTTTTAATTACATAATTGTATATAAATCGAAATTAAACACTCACCGGAGGATGAGGTGGTCGGCGGAGGCTCAGGTGAGGGACGCCGGAGTCCGCAAGTGGTCGGGGGCTTAAACGCGAAGCAGGTTTTCATAAAAAATGGATTTTTAATCGTCGGGGGGGTTTCACCGTCGAAGGTGGTTGGCCAGAGAGGCGGCGCCGGGCTTTGGGGTGGTGTAGCAGCGATGGTTGGCCAAGGGATTAATTCCCCCAATGTTTATTACCGATCAAGAAAACATAGTCATCAACAATGAAGAATACATGAAATATCACAGACAAGATCATTTAATTAATTCATAGCTATTATCTTCTATCAATCAAAGTTTGCTACCATAAGTAATAGGCTGCAAATGTGCCATGAAATCTGGACAACTATAGAAAAAGCCTTCAACAATCAGTCTGCTGCTAAAGTCAGGTTTTACAAAAGACAATTGAAAAAGATAAGAAAAGATAGTATTACCATGGGAGAGTACTCGAGAAAAATCAAATTCGTCTGCGACATGTTAGAAGCAGTTGGCCATAAAGTGCAAGATTTTGATTAAATCTTAACAATACTCAATGATTTAAGTAAAGAATACGAAGCTGTAGAAACCATAATTTCCTCACAAAAGGAATTCTCCTTACTAGATGAAGTTCACTAAATTCTACTAGCCCATGAAGCTAGAATTAAAAGCAAGAAATCTCAAGAAAGTGACTTCACCATTAACTATGCAGTCAACAAAAATAATGGCAATAACAGAAACAAAGAAAATAACAACTTCAAGGGAGAACAAACCTTTCAAAGTGGCAATCCCACAACCAGAGGAAGTGGTGGTAGAGGAAGAGGATGCTGGAGTAACAACAACAATCAACCGAAGTGCCAAATTTATGAGAAAATTGGCCATATTGCTATTAAGTGCTACTTTCGATACAATTCAAACTACTCAGCCAACCAAGCCAACATCAATCAAAGGAACTCCAACTATACTGCTAACATGGCACATGCACAAGGTAATCGTGCAGACAAAACAAGAAATCAGAATGAACAAGCCAGAGTTAATCACATTCAAGATGAATCATGGTACCCAGACACAGGAGCCATCAATCACATCACTAACAATCTGGACAACCTGAATCTAGGAAACAAGTAATACAAAGGTAATCAAACAATAAGCATGGGCAACGGTAAGTGTGCTAAAATTTCTCATATTGGCACTAGTAGCATTACTAGCAATAGTTCTTTATATAACTTATTAAGTACCCTCACTATTAAGAAAAACCTAATTAGTGTGCCTCAATTTGCTAAGGATAACAATATATATTTTGAGTTTTTTCCCAAACGTTGTGGAGTTAGAGACATACTAACTAGGGAAATTCTTCTATAGGGTAATGCTATGAAAAGACTCTATAAATTCAATTTCAGCAGCTACAATTCTACTGTTAGAGATCATTCATGTTGCAATCTGACTAATATAACTGATGAAAGTCAAGTTAGTTATACTTTTAATCTACGACATTATAAATTAGGTCACCCTTGTGCCAGTATTGTAACAAAAATTCTTAATGATAATAAAATAAAATTTAATCCTGCTAAATTACCTTATGTGTGTACTTATTGTCAGATAGGAAAAATCCATAAGCTACCATTTTCTGATTCTATAACTGAATATACCTAACCTGGTCAATTAATTGCCACTGACATTTGGGGCCCATCTCCAATATTTTCTGATTTTGGATACAAATACTATATATCTTTTGTTGATGCCTCCACTAGATATACTTGGATATATTTCTTAAAAGCTAAATCTGAGACTACGACTCTTGTCATAAATTTTATTAAAAAGTTTGAAAACCAAGTGAATAATCAAGTTAAAAACATACAATCAGATGGAGGATTAGAGTACAAACCTCAAATTGATTACTGCAAAAGTAAGGGCATTGTTCATAGAGTAACGTGTCCATACACTTTTGAAAAAATGGTATAGTAGAAAGGAAACATAGACACATAGTTGAATCGGGCTTAACATTACTAGCTCAAGCATCTTTGCCACTTAAGTTTTGGCCTGATGCCTTCAGTACTGCAGTACATCTAATAAATAGAATGCCCACTAAAGTACTACAAGACATAACTCCATTGGAAAAGCTATTAAATGTAAAGCCGGACTATAACAACCTAAAAACTTCTAGTTGCTTATGTTTCCCTTACTTAAGACCTTATACTACTCACAAACTTGACTAGATCAGAACCTTGCACTTTTATTGGCTATAACAGCAGTCAAAAAAGGGATTAGATGTATAGACTAGTCTGGAAGAATATTTACAAGCAGGCCAGAAACGACCCGCAAATCCGAGCTATCTGAGTTGACCAAAACCACTACACGTCCAACTCAAATTGCACAGAAATACGACTCATTTTTAGAAAGAAGTTAGAGGATGAGAAATAGAAAGAAAGAAATATTAGAATAGAAGAAGAACGAAGATCACAACTCACAGCGGAACGAATAAAATATATTATATAACATAAGCTTCGAAATACAAATCTGTTTTGTACATACATACATACCATCATCAGAGTACACATAACATTTGATCCAGCGGAAGTAACTCTACATAACTAACGTTGAAGCCTCCTGCTTCAAGCTCCTCCAAGTGTATCTGTAAAAGCCTGAAACACTTGACTGCCCGTACAAATTTGGGCACCCAAGAGTTTAGGGAAAACAAAACAAAATAAACTCTGGGTCAGTCATGGGACTGGTGTGAGTAAACTCCAACCACTGGTTTAACTTCAAAATCCTTTTCGAAAGAAAAGATAATAGTAAGACCAGCCCACACATAAACATGGACGGTTTTTACCTTACTATAACCCAAAACACTTTGATATCAAATCCAATGATATTATAATAATGTCTACATCAAGTAAATAATCAAATAGCAGAACGTTTGCATCTCACGTTCCACATATATAGTATAAAATCAAAAACCGCATGGCGCTTATTGGAGATTGGATTTCTAACATGACAAGGTATGGGACCACCTTCCGATGATGTATCTCTAGAGGCAAATACACCTGGGTTCAACAAGAACGTCTTGCAACCCGGCCCACACATGACCGACCACTCATTTCGCTTGAGTGTATCGAATGTATATCACCAACGGTTGGACTCAAACCACCGTTCCCGAATGGGCAGAATCGATAGATTTAGAAACAAAAAGAATTTCTCTAGATAGGTGATTATACACCCTAATGGGTGCGACCCACATAGCCATGCTGCCTGCCCGATTTTTGTCCTTTCCCGGTTGTTGAGGCCTGAGGCTACGAATACTTACCATTCATTGATAGCACAATCACTTTGAATGCCACATTGTCAGATCCGTTAATCACCAGTTGAGTTTGCACAAATATTCTGGATATTATGCTAAGGGATAAATCCGTTGCAACCATATATATCCATACAGACCAACCCATTTGATCATTGGAAATACTTTGTCAGACAATCGTCCATTTACGTTCGTTCTGGGACTGAACGAAACCGAAGGCACTATTTCTATTTAATAGAAAAGCCCTTGCACTTTACTCCGTCTTCAATATATACAGCATACTTGGTTCGCAACGCTTATGCCGATACGGAGTGGTTCTTTGGATAATAATCCAACCGGTCTCTCCATATTGACAACGATGGTCAAAACTTCGATAGTCTGTGATTTAACTATCGAATAAAAACAAGTGTTCAATCAACATATCAAACAAATCACTGGGCTTTTAATTAATATTTCATTAATTAAATCTCTTCTCCATTTCCTTATCAATATTTGTTAACCAAATATTTCAATAATCAATCTTGGCCCTTTACGTTATTTTTGATTTCGTTTCCTTATCGAATTCTATATATATCGATATATAGATTTCTAATTGTCAAATTTCTTTAAAAATATTCTAACTCCTTAAATTTCCGGAAAAATTCGCCATAACCTCCCCTGTATCGGGAGCATCGGGAAATTTCAAATAGCTTCCCGGTATCTTCCAATCTCAAAAAGAAAAAGAAAAAAAGCCAAGCGGCTTGCCGATACGGCGCATAAAACCTCATATATGAATTAAACATGTACCTTTTGTCGAGCACATTATTTATATACCTGCATTATCCTTGCCCCATACCTGTCTCCTGTATGTCTATACCTGTCCCATTTATTTCAACTTCATACACTCGTTTGACTCAATTCGTTAAAGTAATTCTTTAACTAACTCTCTGCCTATCTCGCTTGTATATTTGAATATAACACGTTTCGAATATATTTCCACTTACTTATCAATCAATTGAATTCAAATTTCAATTTAAGTTCTATATTCGATTTCGAATATATATTTACAATTCCAAATTTCACTTTTCAAAGTTCGACTTTAGTTCAAACTCGATTAACTAATTCTCCTTTGATTTAGTTAATTCTATTCAATAATCAAAAATAGGATTATTGTTTCAAAAATCATCTTCTTTACTTCACTTGAGTTCACATTTATTTTCTAACTCAAGTCTAGATTTTTAAATGGAAATCCGGATTTTTATTTGCTTAAAAATCCCAATATTTATATATAAAATCCATTATGGTTTATAATGGTTTATGGCGCTGCATTTTTAAAAATTTGATTTTGACGTAACTAAAAATCTATTTGACGGAATCCAGATTTTTCTCTTTCATTTGAAAGCTATTATTCAGTCGGTCCTGACATTTCTTGTTTCATAGAATTCCGACTTAATTTGAGTTCTGTATGCTCAATTGAAGTTCGAAACGTCAATTTACGAACTGCAGCGCCGCGGCGAGTTCGTTTTAATTATATTTATATATATAAACTTTTAAACTTCGTTAAAATGAATTCAACTCCCTTCTAATATATATAGATATATATATTCCAAATTCCATTTGAATCTTTACATTTCAAATTCCATAGTTTAAATCCTGTATTCAAATCCCATTTGAAATCCTTTATTCGAATTCCATTTCAAATTCTTTATTCGAATTCCATTTCAAATCCTCTATTCGAATTCCCACTTTAATTCAACTCCTTTTTGAATTTCTATATTTGAAATTCATACTTGAATTTAGATATCCAAACTCCATTTAAATTTCTATTTGAAATTCTAAATGTTTCAAATTCCATTTGAACTTCTATATTCCAATTTCTATATTTGAATTCTATTGAAATTCAAATATTCAAACTCCTTTTTAAATTCTATATTCAAAATTCCATAGTTTAAGACCCATTTGAATTTCATATTCAAATCCCATAGATCAAATCCTATTTGAATTCAATTTGAATCTCTTATATTCAAATTTCATTTTCCATTTGAATTCTAATATTCAAATTCATTTCTAGCCTCGTTTGAATTCTAATATTCAAACTCATTTTTAATACCATTTGAATTTCTTCACTCAAATCCATTTGAATTCCCTTGAATTCAAATTCCATTTCAAAACCATTTGGATTTCCTATTTTGAAATCCTATTTGAAATTCTATTTCCAATTCTACTTTGAAAATCTTATTTTTCAAAGTTTATTTCAAATTCTATTTTGAAATCTCATATTCAAATTTCTACTTGAATTTCTATTTTCAATTTCCCATTTCAAAATTCAATACTCGAATTTCTATTCAAATCTCAATTCAAATTTCATATTTAAATTCCATTCAAAACTCTATTCAAATTTCACATTTGAATTCTTCTTTGAAATACTATATTTCAAATTCTATTCAATTTTCTTTATTCGAATTCCTTTGAATTCAAATTTTATTTTAATTCCTTGAATTCAAATTCTATTTTTCATTCTAATTTCGTCTATTCAAATTCTATTGGAACTTCTATTTGAATTCCTAATATTCAATCTCCTTTTTTCTTTTATTAAAAATTCAAATATTTAAACTCCGTTCTAATGCTACGATTCAAATGTTATACTCAAATTTCATTTGAGTTTTATATTTAAAATTTCCTTTCACATCCTATTTTGAAATTTCACTTCAAATTCCAATTTCACCCTTGTATTTCTATTTCTGAATTATCAGATGATAATTCTTTTCACTTCATTATAACTTCGTTATAAAAGAACTATTTGTAAACTTCGTTTATAAAGAACTACTGGTTTTATTTTTCAAAACAAGTTTTATATTTTATTCCATTTAAAAATTCAAATTCTATTTAAAAATAGAATTTTCCCTTTTTTTAAATTTCCAATATCCTTTTTACGATATTTTTAAATATCATTACTTAAGCCCAGTGATATTTAAACACACAAAGCAATCGAATTATTTATTTTTCTAACACATCATATATAACAATATATATGCAAACAAATAAACAAACAGATAATATATTTTGAGGAATCCAGTTGGATTCCTCCAACCTGTTTCCCTGCATCCACAGATGTTAGCACATAAATAATACCAATTCTGCTTCGTGGCAGAATATCGCGGTATAGAAGGTCATCCACTAATCATAGCATGGGGCGTATAGGGTAATCATCCGCTATGAAACTGCGGGCATCCGCTAATGAGACTGCGGGAATCCAACCAATCAATCAACCCAATATATATATATAGCCTAAATAACTAATATATATATAAACAAGCAGAAAGCATTCACACAAGCAACAGACAATTATTTTTAATAAAATAAAAATAATTCTAAAGGTGAGTGAGATTTACTCACCGTGATTTTTAACTGTGCTGAATATTCACTGAAGCATACTATATAAATTGCACAGCGATTCCCCCATTTCTGTTTTCCAATGTAAAACAATAATTAATAAGGTTCCAGTTATCGAATTAGACTAATTTAATTTAATTAATTTTCCATGTATAAAGTAATTCCAAATTAACTCTTAACATTACTTAATATGATTAATCTAAAATTATCTTTTTAGCAACAGATTTATAAAAACTAAATTTTCAATTATATAAACTAGCTTCTAATTATAAAAATCCAAAATTATTTCACATAAATACTTAAGTTAATTTCATATCTTGAATAAATTCATACCTTAACAATATAATTTAACTTAAAAAATTTTGATAACCTTATACCTATAGTTAAATTTAACAATCGAACGTTTATTCACACTACAACTAAATAAAGTGAATAATCTACTTTATTTGAACAAATACAGTTAACTTAAATTAAGAATTTAATTACCTTAATTCTCTGAAATCACTTTCTTCTCAACATCCATCGTTTTTCCATTTCAATGCCCTATGCCTCGGAATCCGCCACCGAGCTGAGCACGAACGGAACCCCCCAGACATCACATCGCGACACCCCTTCATCATACTGCAATCCACTAGGGCTCCATAATGTATTCGATCATCAGAGAACTCCGTGGCTTTGGATCCTAACCTCGAGTTCGAACGCCTTCAAATCCCTAGCATCGTCGGGATTCCACCCTTTCTGCTAATCTTCAAACAACGACAATACCCCATCGTCTTCTTCGCGCGTGCCCTAGCTCAACATCGGGCATTAGAAACTCACGCTATGTACTGAACAGCGTCACACCCTTATACACGAGCGCTTCAGGTGTTCGATCGAGCTCCCAAAAATCCGATGGCCTTCAATCTGGTGCCAAGCTTCGCGATTTCGATTTCTGAGTTTTTAGGAGAGGAGCGGTTTATTTATTTGGTTTCAGAGATGGAAGGAAATTGAAAGGGAGACTTGGTTTTATAGGGTAGAATGAGGAAACAATTGGTACCGGCCATTAAATTCTTGTCTTCCTGATATTGAAGCTTGGGAACAAAGTTTTCTGCTCAAGAAAAACATTATGGGTCTGCGATGGGAAAGTGGAGGTCTGCATGAATTAAAAATTTAGGGTGACGCTAAAGAAGTAGGTCGGCTGATGAGGACGTTAATTTATTTGATTTGATTTTGTTTAATTAAATAATAAAATATTTCACGGTCCCTTAAATTCAAATCTCGAACCACTATTAAATCGTAACGAGTAACGTTGCTAATGTTATTCACTATTCTAAATTCAACGGAAGGAGTTCTGAAATTAAATTGTGAGAAGATGACAATTTGAATTAACGATTTAAATTAAATTCGATTTAAAATATAAATGGTTTCAAACAATTTTAAATTATCGATAACTATCGTTATAATTCAATATATAATTTATATTAGCCATTTGAATCTTTTTGATTCAGTTTTTAAATTCTGAATCCAATTATTTATCGTTTCCATAATATGATAATTAAATATATTAGATAATTATTCATATACCGATTATTAAATTGATAAATTCAATATAAAATTCATTTATATTCCGAAATCAATATTTAAAACCATACTAAATATTTAAAATAAACTGTTCAAAAATCTGGGTCGTTACATTCTTCCCCCCTTAAAATAATTTCGTCCTCGAAATTGCTAAAGTAGGAAAATGGTACAAATCTATTACTTTTCGAAAATTCACTTATGTTGAAACTCAATTCCTCATATTTCAACAAATTCAATTCTACCAAAACTTTTGGTCTTTTTCATTCAATTCGAATGATCTATGATCAATCCATTTATATTCAATCTATATTCCATTAAACTAATTCAAATTGATTCTAGTCAATTTATTCACCCTGAACCATTTAACTTGCTTAAGTTAAATTCCAATTCCAGAATTCAAATCCCAGGTTTTTTCGTTTCAAATCCCTTTTGAAATCACATATTTTATAACTAATTCAAATTCAAAACATTTGAATATTTCCAAACCATTTGTTTTCTTCCAAACAAATTTCCATCAAAAACTTTTTCTAAGGTAGCCATTCACCTCTTAGAAACTCGGAAATGAACACTGATGATGTTGCAATCATCATCAGAATAATTTCCCAGCCACTGAAGTGAGTTCGGTGCTTTATTATTTCAAAATTCATCTAAAATTGTTTTCTTCTAAATCCTTCTAAAACAAATCTATATTATTTTAGTTTACCTTGAAAAATAAATTTCAACTTCCCAGGATTTTGAATTCTTAATTCTGGTTTGAATTTAATCCTAATTTATCTCATTTGTATATTTAATTTCTATACAAATTCTATTTTGGTTATAAATAACCATTCCAATTTTATAATTTCATTTGAATATTAACATTCAACACATCCTTATAATATAATGATCTCAAAAATCATTCTTTCAATATCAAAATAGGATTTTGGGTAAAATTATTTCATCTACCCACTTGAAAACAATATCATGTTCAATCTTCTGTTCAAGTGTTTAGAAATTCCTATCGACTTCGTGGCGTCCCACGATTCGACCAGAATTCATAAACCACTCAACAGATTAGCCAACACAATATAAAACAACTTTTATATCAACTTACAAATACGCTCTCTCGTATATACATACTCAACTCATTCTAGGGTGCTACTGACCCTATCTCTAATGAGCACAACTCCACAAAGCCTAGGTATTCGCTCAACCTAAGCTCTGATACCAACTGAAACGACCCGCAAATCCGAGCTATCTGAGTTGACCAAAAACACTACACGTCCAACTCAAATTGCACAGAAATACGACTCATTTTTAGAAAGAAGTTAGAGGATGAGAAATAGAAAGAAAGAAATATTAGAATAGAAGAAGAACGAAGATCACAACTCACAGCGGAACGAATAAAATATATTATATAACATAAGCTTCGAAATACAAATCTGTTTTGTACATACATACATACCATCATCAGAGTACACATAACATTTGATCCAGCGGAAGTAACTCTACATAACTAACGTTGAAGCCTCCTGCTTCAAGCTCCTCCAAGTGTATCTGTAAAAGCCTGAAACACTTGACTGCCCGTACAAATTTGGGCACCCAAGAGTTTAGGGAAAACAAAACAAAATAAACTCTGGGTCAGTCATGGGACTGGTGTGAGTAAACTCCAACCACTGGTTTAACTTCAAAATCCTTTTCGAAAGAAAAGATAATAGTAAGACCAGCCCACACATAAACATGGACGGTTTTTACCTTACTATAACCCAAAACACTTTGATATCAAATCCAATGATATTATAATAATGTCTACATCAAGTAAATAATCAAATAGCAGAACGTTTGCATCTCACGTTCCACATATATAGTATAAAATCAAAAACCGCATGGCGCTTATTGGAGATTGGATTTCTAACATGACAAGGTATGGGACCACCTTCCGATGATGTATCTCTAGAGGCAAATACACCTGGGTTCAACAAGAACGTCTTGCAACCCGGCCCACACATGACCGACCACTCATTTCGCTTGAGTGTATCGAATGTATATCACCAACGGTTGGACTCAAACCACCGTTCCCGAATGGGCAGAATCGATAGATTTAGAAACAAAAAGAATTTCTCTAGATAGGTGATTATACACCCTAATGGGTGCGACCCACATAGCCATGCTGCCTGCCCGATTTTTGTCCTTTCCCGGTTGTTGAGGCCTGAGGCTACGAATACTTACCATTCATTGATAGCACAATCACTTTGAATGCCACATTGTCAGATCCGTTAATCACCAGTTGAGTTTGCACAAATATTCTGGATATTATGCTAAGGGATAAATCCGTTGCAACCATATATATCCATACAGACCAACCCATTTGATCATTGGAAATACTTTGTCAGACAATCGTCCATTTACGTTCGTTCTGGGACTGAACGAAACCGAAGGCACTATTTCTATTTAATAGAAAAGCCCTTGCACTTTACTCCGTCTTCAATATATACAGCATACTTGGTTCGCAACGCTTATGCCGATACGGAGTGGTTCTTTGGATAATAATCCAACCGGTCTCTCCATATTGACAACGATGGTCAAAACTTCGATAGTCTGTGATTTAACTATCGAATAAAAACAAGTGTTCAATCAACATATCAAACAAATCACTGGGCTTTTAATTAATATTTCATTAATTAGATCTCTTCTCCATTTCCTTATCAATATTTGTTAACCAAATATTTCAATAATCAATCTTGGCCCTTTACGTTATTTTTGATTTCGTTTCCTTATCGAATTCTATATATATCGATATATAGATTTCTAATTGTCAAATTTCTTTAAAAATATTCTAACTCCTTAAATTTCCGGAAAAATTCGCCATAACCTCCCCTGTATCGGGAGCATCGGGAAATTTCAAATAGCTTCCCGGTATCTTCCAATCTCAAAAAGAAAAAGAAAAAAAGCCAAGCGGCTTGCCGATACGGCGCATAAAACCTCATATATGAATTAAACATGTACCTTTTGTCGAGCACATTATTTATATACCTGCATTATCCTTGCCCCATACCTGTCTCCTGTATGTCTATACCTGTCCCATTTATTTCAACTTCATACACTCGTTTGACTCAATTCGTTAAAGTAATTCTTTAACTAACTCTCTGCCTATCTCGCTTGTATATTTGAATATAACACGTTTCGAATATATTTCCACTTACTTATCAATCAATTGAATTCAAATTTCAATTTAAGTTCTATATTCGATTTCGAATATATATTTACAATTCCAAATTTCACTTTTCAAAGTTCGACTTTAGTTCAAACTCGATTAACTAATTCTCCTTTGATTTAGTTAATTCTATTCAATAATCAAAAATAGGATTATTGTTTCAAAAATCATCTTCTTTACTTCACTTGAGTTCACATTTATTTTCTAACTCAAGTCTAGATTTTTAAATGGAAATCCGGATTTTTATTTGCTTAAAAATCCCAATATTTATATATAAAATCCATTATGGTTTATAATGGTTTATGGCGCTGCATTTTTAAAAATTTGATTTTGACGTAACTAAAAATCTATTTGACGGAATCCAGATTTTTCTCTTTCATTTGAAAGCTATTATTCAGTCGGTCCTGACATTTCTTGTTTCATAGAATTCCGACTTAATTTGAGTTCTGTATGCTCAATTGAAGTTCGAAACGTCAATTTACGAACTGCAGCGCCGCGGCGAGTTCGTTTTAATTATATTTATATATATAAACTTTTAAACTTCGTTAAAATGAATTCAACTCCCTTCTAATATATATAGATATATATATTCCAAATTCCATTTGAATCTTTACATTTCAAATTCCATAGTTTAAATCCTGTATTCAAATCCCATTTGAAATCCTTTATTCGAATTCCATTTCAAATTCTTTATTCGAATTCCATTTCAAATCCTCTATTCGAATTCCCACTTTAATTCAACTCCTTTTTGAATTTCTATATTTGAAATTCATACTTGAATTTAGATATCCAAACTCCATTTAAATTTCTATTTGAAATTCTAAATGTTTCAAATTCCATTTGAACTTCTATATTCCAATTTCTATATTTGAATTCTATTGAAATTCAAATATTCAAACTCCTTTTTAAATTCTATATTCAAAATTCCATAGTTTAAGACCCATTTGAATTTCATATTCAAATCCCATAGATCAAATCCTATTTGAATTCAATTTGAATCTCTTATATTCAAATTTCATTTTCCATTTGAATTCTAATATTCAAATTCATTTCTAGCCTCGTTTGAATTCTAATATTCAAACTCATTTTTAATACCATTTGAATTTCTTCACTCAAATCCATTTGAATTCCCTTGAATTCAAATTCCATTTCAAAACCATTTGGATTTCCTATTTTGAAATCCTATTTGAAATTCTATTTCCAATTCTACTTTGAAAATCTTATTTTTCAAAGTTTATTTCAAATTCTATTTTGAAATCTCATATTCAAATTTCTACTTGAATTTCTATTTTCAATTTCCCATTTCAAAATTCAATACTCGAATTTCTATTCAAATCTCAATTCAAATTTCATATTTAAATTCCATTCAAAACTCTATTCAAATTTCACATTTGAATTCTTCTTTGAAATACTATATTTCAAATTCTATTCAATTTTCTTTATTCGAATTCCTTTGAATTCAAATTTTATTTTAATTCCTTGAATTCAAATTCTATTTTTCATTCTAATTTCGTCTATTCAAATTCTATTGGAACTTCTATTTGAATTCCTAATATTCAATCTCCTTTTTTCTTTTATTAAAAATTCAAATATTTAAACTCCGTTCTAATGCTACGATTCAAATGTTATACTCAAATTTCATTTGAGTTTTATATTTAAAATTTCCTTTCACATCCTATTTTGAAATTTCACTTCAAATTCCAATTTCACCCTTGTATTTCTATTTCTGAATTATCAGATGATAATTCTTTTCACTTCATTATAACTTCGTTATAAAAGAACTATTTGTAAACTTCGTTTATAAAGAACTACTGGTTTTATTTTTCAAAACAAGTTTTATATTTTATTCCATTTAAAAATTCAAATTCTATTTAAAAATAGAATTTTCCCTTTTTTTAAATTTCCAATATCCTTTTTACGATATTTTTAAATATCATTACTTAAGCCCAGTGATATTTAAACACACAAAGCAATCGAATTATTTATTTTTCTAACACATCATATATAACAATATATATGCAAACAAATAAACAAACAGATAATATATTTTGAGGAATCCAGTTGGATTCCTCCAACCTGTTTCCCTGCATCCACAGATGTTAGCACATAAATAATACCAATTCTGCTTCGTGGCAGAATATCGCGGTATAGAAGGTCATCCACTAATCATAGCATGGGGCGTATAGGGTAATCATCCGCTATGAAACTGCGGGCATCCGCTAATGAGACTGCGGGAATCCAACCAATCAATCAACCCAATATATATATATATAGCCTAAATAACTAATATATATATAAACAAGCAGAAAGCATTCACACAAGCAACAGACAATTATTTTTAATAAAATAAAAATAATTCTAAAGGTGAGTGAGATTTACTCACCGTGATTTTTAACTGTGCTGAATATTCACTGAAGCATACTATATAAATTGCACAGCGATTCCCCCATTTCTGTTTTCCAATGTAAAACAATAATTAATAAGGTTCCAGTTATCGAATTAGACTAATTTAATTTAATTAATTTTCCATGTATAAAGTAATTCCAAATTAACTCTTAACATTACTTAATATGATTAATCTAAAATTATCTTTTTAGCAACAGATTTATAAAAACTAAATTTTCAATTATATAAACTAGCTTCTAATTATAAAAATCCAAAATTATTTCACATAAATACTTAAGTTAATTTCATATCTTGAATAAATTCATACCTTAACAATATAATTTAACTTAAAAAATTTTGATAACCTTATACCTATAGTTAAATTTAACAATCGAACGTTTATTCACACTACAACTAAATAAAGTGAATAATCTACTTTATTTGAACAAATACAGTTAACTTAAATTAAGAATTTAATTACCTTAATTCTCTGAAATCACTTTCTTCTCAACATCCATCGTTTTTCCATTTCAATGCCCTATGCCTCGGAATCCGCCACCGAGCTGAGCACGAACGGAACCCCCCAGACATCACATCGCGACACCCCTTCATCATACTGCAATCCACTAGGGCTCCATAATGTATTCGATCATCAGAGAACTCCGTGGCTTTGGATCCTAACCTCGAGTTCGAACGCCTTCAAATCCCTAGCATCGTCGGGATTCCACCCTTTCTGCTAATCTTCAAACAACGACAATACCCCATCGTCTTCTTCGCGCGTGCCCTAGCTCAACATCGGGCATTAGAAACTCACGCTATGTACTGAACAGCGTCACACCCTTATACACGAGCGCTTCAGGTGTTCGATCGAGCTCCCAAAAATCCGATGGCCTTCAATCTGGTGCCAAGCTTCGCGATTTCGATTTCTGAGTTTTTAGGAGAGGAGCGGTTTATTTATTTGGTTTCAGAGATGGAAGGAAATTGAAAGGGAGACTTGGTTTTATAGGGTAGAATGAGGAAACAATTGGTACCGGCCATTAAATTCTTGTCTTCCTGATATTGAAGCTTGGGAACAAAGTTTTCTGCTCAAGAAAAACATTATGGGTCTGCGATGGGAAAGTGGAGGTCTGCATGAATTAAAAATTTAGGGTGACGCTAAAGAAGTAGGTCGGCTGATGAGGACGTTAATTTATTTGATTTGATTTTGTTTAATTAAATAATAAAATATTTCACGGTCCCTTAAATTCAAATCTCGAACCACTATTAAATCGTAACGAGTAACGTTGCTAATGTTATTCACTATTCTAAATTCAACGGAAGGAGTTCTGAAATTAAATTGTGAGAAGATGACAATTTGAATTAACGATTTAAATTAAATTCGATTTAAAATATAAATGGTTTCAAACAATTTTAAATTATCGATAACTATCGTTATAATTCAATATATAATTTATATTAGCCATTTGAATCTTTTTGATTCAGTTTTTAAATTCTGAATCCAATTATTTATCGTTTCCATAATATGATAATTAAATATATTAGATAATTATTCATATACCGATTATTAAATTGATAAATTCAATATAAAATTCATTTATATTCCGAAATCAATATTTAAAACCATACTAAATATTTAAAATAAACTGTTCAAAAATCTGGGTCGTTACATGGCCTGTTATTTTCGAGGAAAATGCTTTTCCTCATAATAGATCACATATACAAACCATAAATAAAATATATAATCCAAAGGTTAGTATACCCGATCTGCACAATATTACTGACATGTGGCATCATGAAAAAAGTGATGAGGTTGCTAGTATTGACTCTGAAGGCCACCACAACAACAATGATCCTGATGATGATCTACCTAAACAAAATAGCCATGCTAGTCAATCACCTATAGAGACAAAACACAGTCAGTCTAAAGCAATGAGAGATTTGACTAATGATGACAGCATTCAACCTACGAACAAAAGACGAAATGACTTACCGTCTTAACAACCACATGCTCGAATTGGACATCCAATGAAAACTAGGTCTAAGAAAGGCATATTTAAGCCAAAGACCTACATTGTAGTGATTACTGAGGAAGAACCAAGCAGTTATCTACAAGCTGTTAAGCATGAAGAATGGAGAAAAAAAATGGATGAAGAATACCAAGCTTTAACCAACAAAAACACTTGAGAACTAGTAAAACCACCAAACAATAAAAAACATAATTAGGTGCAAGTGGACATACAGATTGAAAAAGAATCCAGATGGATCCATTAATAGACACAAGGCAAGACCAAATGCAAAGGGGTTCACACAAGAATTTGGTTTTGATTACATTGAAACTTTTTCACCAGTAGTGAAGCCCGCAACCATCAGACTAATACTAACCATTACATTGAGAAATAACTAGAAGATAAAGCACTTAGATGTCAACAATGCATTTTTAAATGGGAACCTACATGAAGAAATATTCATGCAACAACCACAAGGCTACACAAAGGATCCAATACAGGTATGAAAACTTAATAGAGCTATTTATGGACTGAAGCAAGCACCCAGAGTATGGTTTGAAAGACTCAAAGCAAGCTTAACAACATTGGGATACTCACCTGCTAATCTAACATATCACTATTCACAAAAATCATTGAATCATCTACTACTTATATATTAATACATGTGGATGATTTAATTATCACAGGCGGTAGTGAAATTGAAATCAGAAAAATAGCAGACTATTTAAACATTCGGTTTTCAATAAAAGGCTTGGGTGAATTATCCTACTTCCTTAGAATAGAAGTTAAGATAAAATCATACAAAGAGGTTCATATTTGCCAAAGAAAATATATTACAGAACCACTAAACAAAACAAACAAGATTGAAGCAAATGGACAACCACTCCTATGATATCCAACCAGCACTTATCAAAGAACATGGGGGGAGCTATATCAAATACTAAACAATATAGGAGTTTCGTAGGAGCATTACAATATGCTACTATAGCACAACCTGATACCTCTTTCAACATTAACAAAGTGTCTCAATTTTGGCAGGACTCTAAAAGTGAGAATTGGACAGCAGTGAAACGAATACTTAGATATTTAAATGCAACAATCAACTTTGGCATATCATTAAAAGGAAGCAAAAATATAAACATTACAGCCTACTCAGATGCAAATTAGGCAACATACATAGATGACAGAAAATCAATTTCTAGTTACTGTATTTATGTAAGGGAAAACCTTATTTGTTGGTGTTCCAAAAATCAAACAACAATTTCAAGATCAAGCACAAAGGAAGAATACAGAAGTGTGGCCAGCGCTACAGCTGAAATCTTATGATTACAATCTCTACTAAAGGAATTAAAACTACCATACAGCATAAACCCAATAATTTGGTGTGACAACTTAAGCACAATCTACATGACATCAGATCCTATTCGATATAATCGAACCAAACACAAAGAAATCAACATTTTTGTTCGAGAGCAAGTTCAAAAGAAAAATCTACAATTAAATCACATTCCATCTTATTATCAGAGGGCTGATATGCTAACCAAATCACTCTCAACCAAAAACTTTACAGATTCAGAGAAGAACTTGGAACCAAAGAGTTGGAACCAAAGAGTTAGAACCAAATACGAAGCAATAGTCAAAGCTTTCATACCTGATTCTCACTTGTAGTTCAACTGGTATACCCAAAAATGGAAAATGCCACACTAATATTCAGTCTCCACTAACCAATTCTCGTGTCTGAGCCATCAATATAGCATCATTAGCTCTTGAGATGACAAAATTGTGGTGGATTTCCCTTTTCTCCAACAAATGAGGGCTAGAAAACCTTACCCTAAATTGAGGGATGGTAATAAAGGAAAGTACTCAAAATAGGAAAGTTATCGTATAAAGGGGTTAGAATAACTTCCGCATATATTGTTTGTAACGTTCACATGCCTAATTTACATTGTGCTTCTTATACAGGTTGAATATATAAATCCCACTTTATATTACAAACTCTTGTATAAATAGGGGATCACCCTATTCAATATTTGTAACCCTTACAATATGATTTTTGCAATAATAAAATCATTTTCTCTCTTGCATCCACCGCCGCCATTTTCTAATATTATGAATGGGAGGTTGAGGTTAAGGCTATGAATACATATGTGTGCATATTTTAAATTTTAATTTATTGATATTGACCAATTTAGTAATGACCTAATTTGATTTAGTCAATTTAAACATAGATTTTTATCTTATTTGTTGCAGAAATGGTGCTACTACTATTGATTATGTAATTTCTTTTTAACAAAAAAAATTAAACTAATATTTTTTTATCGTTTTGTCTATATAAATTTGATTATAAGAAAATAAAATTTATTAACTTAGAAATTATGAAATGAAATTTATTAGCATGATATTCATAGCAATAACGTAGTGATGTTTCAAGCAAATATATGGTATGCTTTCATTTTAATTTGTGATGAAAGTTTCATTACCATTTTTAATTGGATTATTATTGATTGTTACTTAACTAGTGAATGCATACAAGTACACAACCATATCTAGAGTTATTGCATGTATTAAAACATGCATATATGCAAGTACAAACATGCATATATTAATTTAAAACATAATGTCCACTGCAAGTTGCTTCATAATATTTTTTCAATGGTAAGATCCTATACCTAATTTATTCAATTGATTAATTAACTATGTAAAATTATAATAATGTTGTGTAAATTTCGAACTGTAATTGTATTTGCATTGTAGGCAAAGTTTTAAGAGGCACAATCATAACTGCTTGACAAATCTGGTCGCGATGAGGAAGATGTTATTTTTAACTTTGTGAATTCAAAGTAGCGGAATAGACGTTCTGGCCATGAGAACCAAGCGGTAATCTTAAAATAAATTATCTTATAACGTTGCATAATTGATATAAAGTTCATCGAAAAATTATATAATGGTTTTTTTTATTTGCAGGGCAGTGCATTTTTAAAGGCGTAGGACAAAGAAGAGATAAAAAAAGTTTAGAGCTAGCAGCTGTAGAGGTAGGAGCATCTTCGCGCTATATAGATGAAGCAGTTGAATCAGCGCTTAATGGGGTGTGCACAACAACATGGTTTATTTCCTGTAATGACCCGGGAAAAAATTCGACACTCGAATTTTCGACAATAATACATAAACCCGTATTACTTGCCAAAAACCCAAGTATCGAATCCCAGATTGTTATTAGAAAGAAGTTATAGGGTGAGAATAGAAAGAAAGAAATATTAGAATAGAAGAAAGAAGAAGAACACATCAGAATCTCATAGCGGAACGAATAAAATATAATATAACAAATATTTTTGTACAAAATAACTGTATATACGTACCATCCAACAGAGTACAACATATATCAGAGCAGAATAGTAACTTTAGATAACTAGCGGTGAAGCCTCATGCTTCCATCTCCTGAAACTTCAAGCGAAACCTAACCTGGAACATACTCGGTCTGACCCGAGCACATTTGAAACAAAGCGAAATACACCGGGTCAGTCTGGAATACTTTTAGTGATAAATTCGCAGAAACACACAGCTTGTTTAACTTTGGGAAAACCCTTTATGAAATCAAAGGATAATAGTAAGGCCAGCCCACACATAAACACAGACGGGTTTTACCTTACTATAACCCAAACCATTTTTGAAATCATAACTTATTCTAATATTATCATAGTGTCTAAATACAAATAAATAAATAAAATCTAGTGGAACGTTTGCATCTCACGCTCCGCATATATAGTATACAAACCAAAACCGCGGGCGCTTATTGGAGATTGGGTTCCAACTATGACAAGGTATGGGACCACCTTCCGATAGTGTATCACTAGAGGCGAATACACTGGGTTCAATAAGAACGTCTTGCAACCCGGCCCACACATGACCGACCACTCATTTCGCTTGAGTGTATCGAATGTATATCACCGACCGTTGGGATCAGCAACGACCTCCCGAAAAGGGACAGCATCAAAATATAGATTAAAGAAGCAAATAGAATTTCTCTAGATAGGTGATTATACACCCTAATGGGAGCGACCCACATAGCCATGCCGCCTGCCCGATTTTTGTCATTTCCAGGTTGATGAGGCTTGAGGTCTGGATTATCTTTCATAACATCTGGCCACCATTCACTTTGAATGCCACATCGTCCGATCCATCAGATATCACTAATTGACATCCACAAAAAATACTCTAGTTGGGAGCTAACCAACTATAATACGTTTGAAGAAATCAACGTAAAGTGGTCTTTTGGAAATACTTTGTCAGACATTCGTCCATACAAGTCATCCAAGAACAGGATGAACCGAAGGTACTCTCCTACTGCATCCAATATAGGAATCACCCCATGGATCAGTAGCGAGAAGTCCTCGCAACCCGTAGATTCCAACCACGATAGAACCACAGTTTATCTTTGGTTGCAGTCCAGAGATTAGTAGCGGTTCTCCGTTTATGAAGATCTACGGTCTTCAATGCTCCATCTCGATCATCTTCTGGTATCTTCACGTATTTGTTGGTCAGAATGGGTTTCCGAATATAAATTCGATCCCGGTCTTTCCGTACCAACAATCATATTGGTCAGGTTTTGATAGTAGGTGATTTAACTATCAAATAACAATTGTGTAAATGAAATGATTTCACTGATTCAGTATTTGGCATTACTTGGCATATTAAATTATGTTTAACAAAATAGTAATCAACCTTTAAATCTTCCAATATATTGAAAATATTATATTTATCCTTATTTATAACAAAAATATTTCAAATACTTTAGAGCATATATATATATATATGTATATACCCCAGCTTTCCACTTCTTTGGGAAATATCGATATATTTCTTCAAGACCTTTTCCCCCTTTCTTTACATTCGAGCATCTCACGATATACAAATATGTATATACTTAATAATATAAACCAAATTACTCATTTCTGATGTGATAAATCAAATGTCAATTTATATAATTTAAAATCAATTATTCTTATTTGCCTTGTAACTAACTTTATATTCAAAAACCTCGTATTCCTGTTCAATATTTCTCGTTTAGGATAGTTAACCAATTACAACACCTTTCCTTCGTTCCAAACTAATACCAATCCTCGATAATAATGGAGCCGTTCAAGTTGGGGTATTCTATTTACCTCTCAGACCTAGATCGATAACGTTCTTATTTCAGAATAATATTAGTTTGTCACTTAACCACTGATTATAAAAATCTCATTTACCACCTTGATTTCAAATCTGGTTTTATAAACTGTTTCTTATATTTGAAATCCTCGTTCAATAATCTCTCTACTTAATTCCTTTAATTAAGTAAGTCTTCATTAAACACACAACTTTTAACTTTAAACACTTATCCTCTTATAACCTTTGGATTTAAATAAAATCCCACACTAAATAATTTGTTTCCATTTCTTCGAGTATTCTTAAAACAAAACTTTTACCTTGGATTTTACAAATAAATCCGCTAACACTTACTTTAAAATAAAACCCTTCTAACTGGGATTTCATTTTCAAATGTCCATTTCCAATATTTAGCACCACTGAATTGTATTTATTTTCCTTTACATTTGAAAACCTTATTTCAATTACAACGTTTACCCAAATCAATGCTTTAACCCTTAAGGCCGTCATTTTGATTTTAAAAACCCTTTTTAAATTAATTAAACACTTAATTAATTTAAAATCACCATTTAATTGTTTTAACAACAATTATTCTATTTTACCAGTCTCGTAGGTAAGTTTTGTGGTTTTCTGCTTTTGGAACTCGTATACATCATAAGATTTAATTTCATCAACCCTTTAAATAATTTCTTTTATGATCTCGATTAAAAAATATATTTATAAACCTCTTATTTAATTACTTAAATAAAATAACCGAAAAGCCTAAATTTAGTTATAAAATAATTTATAACTTTAAAACTTGCGTCGATTCACCAAATGGTAGAACGACGTTTAAAACAACACGTTTATGGCCATTCACTGCCAATTACCAAATCAACACTGTTGGTTGATTTTAAACACAACACAGGTGAATATCTATTCAACCATCATGCTCAAACAGGTTTTTCTACCATACGGGGTTCAATCAGTTCAAATATCAACAATATAGAACAAACAAATAACATATATAATATCTGAGGAATCCGGTCGGATCCCTCCAACCTGTTCTTCCCTGCACCACAACTCGTTATAACATTTGATAATCATATGTGAAATAAATTTCAATAATCTAACATTTAAAACGATGAAATATAAATGACAGCAATCAATCAAACAATAAACAAGCAATAGCAACCAATCAACCAATTTATATTTTTAAAGGTAAATTATTTTTTTAATATGAATTTACCACATCACAGGATTCCAAAAGGTGTGAGAATTAACTCACCAGATTTTTCGGTTGATGGTAGACGCATTTGTTCCTTTTAATTTGAAATGAACGTTCAAAATTAGCTGAAATTTCAACTGCGTCAGAACAGTGTCTAGTCAGTGCAATCACCTAGGCCTCGTCCCTGCGATCCCGACGGATCCAGTTTCGTCATATTTCGTTAACGTATGGAAAAGTTACGCCTGTTTAAAGTTTTATATATAAATACGATAATAACTTTACTATTAATTAATAATTTAATTTGATACTTTAACAAATTACCTGATTAACGTTAAAACTGATGATTAGGAAATGATTATGCCACGTCATCCACGTTAACAAACAACCACGCGTTTTCTTCCCAAATACCATCTTCCTCCCCGATCCTCTTCCTTTCAGAAAAACACGACTCCAACACCCTCCCACCGCCGACGATCTGCCACGACTGGACCCACCAGGACCCCTTCAACGTCACCGTGCTTTCACCATTGTCCATCGCTCAAGGTGCCAGCAGCCAGCTCCTCCCCCACGTGCCTGAAATCGCACATAACCGAAACCCATTAACACCACCGTAACCAATGCCACAGGCCACCATCAGGAGCCGGACCCCCTCATCCTAACCGTTGTGCCACCCCGCAGCTTTCCCCCTTCAGACACGACACCAACTCCGCCCCCATCGCCGTGATTTTGGCCAAAAACAGTTTCCAGCTTTCAAAAATGAACGGAAAAACTGCTCTCCGTTCAACTGTCCACCGCCGTCACCTCCGACCACCAGAGGACTCAAGACCACCACCATCTGAAAGCTCTTTCTTCCCTCTTCAGTTCCCCTCTGGTCCTAACATCCCAAATCAAACCAATCGTTGTAATTTTGGCCAAGAACGAAACTGAAAACTCACGGTTTAGCCTCGATTCCGGCCACCACCGACCATCGTTCCACCCCAACTTTTTACAACAACTAGACATCAACCCGACCTACATATTTGCTTCAGATTTCCATAACAAATTCGCAACAAGTTGAGAGAAATAAATTAAAAACGAAAACTGGACTTTATTTCAAAATTGATGGACGATTTCAGATTTGGGGCTTTAATGTTTGGGCTAAGGGTATATATAGATGAGGAAATATATTAGTTTAATTTTATTTGACTGAAGATATTTTAATGACAACGACTAACGATATTTATTTCGTGTCTATCGCAATTCCGAACGTCGTTTATTCGCTTCTGTGCTCACATACAAACCCCGTTCAAGACAGAAACGGACGGTGTAGTATAATTTGATGAAACGGTCCTAATGAAACTTGTTTTGTCGAATTCCGAGTCCGTTTGCACAAATGGCGCTCGTTTACGTCTAAACGGTCGTTCTATTTGCAATTTATTTTGCCACGCTCACAAATTAACCCCGATTAAACGCAACTTGAAACCTAGCAATAATTTACTGTTGCGCTCCCAGTAAAATTTGTTTCGTAAAAAACAGAGGTCGTTTGAATAAAGTCCCTTTTATAACTGCCCAATTCAAATAAAATAAACCAATTTTAAAATACCTCAATATAATAATTATAAAATATTGTAATTGGCCATATACGACTAGAATATCGTATACTACTAAAATAAAATGACTCGGGTTGAGTTCCAAGCCAAATCGATATTATAAAAATTTTAAAACCCCTTTATTTAATATAAATAACGATAAAATTTATAAAGGAACTCCACAACGACTATTTTAAAATTTGCTTTGGACATAAAACAAAATCTATAACACGAAAACTCGAATTTTCTCTTCCATTAGAAAAATATTACCCAACAAATTCTGATGTTTCTTGTTTCGAGAAAATCCGACTCATATTGGGCCCTGTACGGCCGTTTAAAGTTCAAAACGCCAAACTACGAACTACCGCGCTGCTGCAGCTCGTTATATATTTAAATTATAAACTATTCGCTCAACCATCGTTTTAGAAACGAAATCATCAATATAATTTCACTATACACAATATAAACCATTTTAAATTTGCCCAATCACATTATTCTACAAATTCTACATTTTCCCAATAATTTAGAATTAAAATATTATTATATAATTAATATATAAATAATTATTCGAAAGAAAATGTTAAATTCCAATTATTTAAATTCAAACCAATATTTTAAATAAATAAAATATTTCAATAAAATGGCCAGAAAATACGGGACATTACATTCCTTCCCCCATAAAATAATTTCGTCCTCGAAATTGCTAAGGTAGAAAGAACATTACAACCCATTATCTTTACAAAAATAATAAAATTTAAAAATTGATTTTATTTCCAACTAATATAATTGGTTTTAAAACCGATTTATTTCAAATAAAAGGATTTTCCAAAAATCTTCAAAAAATTTCTAACACCTTAAATTTTGGAAAATTTTTGGTAGAGTCTCCCCTGCACGGAGGGATATCTGCAATATCGCAGGTTCAAGAAATATATATACATCGACCAACAGGGTCGGAAAAATCAAAAATCCAAACTCAAAACCCAAATAAAACCAAAAATTTCATATTTTCGTAGGCGTACCTTTTGCGAGTGTTATTATGCGATAAGCGATATATTAGACTCG
Organism: Allium sativum; assembly: GCA_030737875.1. Lineage (NCBI taxonomy): Eukaryota > Viridiplantae > Streptophyta > Magnoliopsida > Asparagales > Amaryllidaceae > Allium > Allium sativum. The sequence goes on along the minus strand of CM060919.1, from coordinate 130,428,513 downwards.
AGCTTGCTTAGTTATTATGCAGCTCTATTTAAACTGGATTCAATTAACTGCAGAATTTCTGTTGGATGGATTTTAAAGCTGAATTGACACTTCTGCACCTGTTCTCAACTCAAACCAATTCATTAGCCCCCAAAACAATATCAATTAGTTTCAAATATCCATATCATCCATTCCAACGAATTCTACACACAATTTAATCCACACAAAATTACAATTATTTATAACCAAGTTTTAGCGATCCATTTACTTCTTTAATTATCCACTCAAATTCATTATTTGGATTAATTTATTCAACTTATTTATTTCATATTGGTTTTGAACCAATCGATTCATGTTCAGGTAGATATTCATGAAATTGAGCACACCATCCAAACATATCATTAAATCAACATTAACAAATCAAAATGATTGCCCATAAGATAATAATCATTTCTTTTATTATATTATAAAATAAATTGGTCAAAATATATTTCAAAAATAATTTTATATCCATTTACAAATACGCACTCTCATATACATACACTCAAACTCAATCTAGGGTATTGCTAACCCCATCTCTATTGAGTCACACCACAGAGCCAAAGTTATCACTAAACCAATAGCTATGATACCACTGTAACAACCCGGGAAAAAATTCGACGCTCGAATTTTCGACAACAATACATAAACCCGTATTACTTGCCAAAAACCCAAGTATCGAATCCCGGATTGTTATTAGAAAGAAGTTAGAGGGTGAGAATAGAAAGAAAGAAATATTAGAATAGAAGAAAGAAGAAGAACACATCAGAATCTCACAGCGGAACGAATAAAATATAATATAACAAATCTTTTTGTACAAAAGAATTGTATATACATACCATCCATCAGATTACAACATATATCAGACACAGCGGAATAATAACTTTATATAAATAGCGGTGAAGCCTCTTGCTTCCAACTCCTGAAACTTCAAGCGAAACCAAACCTGGAACATACTCGGTCTGACCCGAGCACATTTGAAGCAAAGCAAAATACACCGGGTCAGTCTGGAATACTTTCAGTGATAAATTCACAGAAACACACAACTTGTTTAACTTTGGAAAAACCCTTTATGAAATCAAAGAATAATAGTAAGACCAGCCCACACATAAACACAGATGGTTTTTACCTTACTATAACCCAAACCATTTTTGAAATCATAACTTATTCTGATATTATCATAGTGTCTAAATACAAAGAAATAAATAAAAATCTAGTGGAACGCTTGCATCTCACGCTCCACATATATAGTATACAAACCAAAACCGCGGGCGCTTATTGGAGATTGGGTTCCAACTATGACAAGGTATGGGACCACCTTCCGATAGTGTGTCTCTAGAGGCGAATACACTGAGTTCAACAAGAACGTCTTGCAACCCGGCACACACATGACCGACCACTCATTTCGCTTGAGTGTATCGAATGTATATCACCGACGGTTGGGATCAGCAACCACCTCCCGAAAAGGGACAACATCGAAATTTAGATTAAAGAAGCAAATGGAATTTCTCTAGATAGGTGATTATACACCCTAATAGGAGCGACCCACATAGCCATGTTGCCTGCCCGAATTTTATCATTTCCCGGTTGATGAGGCTTAAGGTCTGGATTATCTTTCATAACATCTGGCCACCATTCACTTTGAATGCCACATCGTCCGATCCATCAGATATCACTAATTGACATCCACAAAAAATACTCTAGTTGGGAGCTAACCAACTATAATACGTTTGAAGAAATCAACATACGTGGTCTTTTGGAAATACTTTGTCAGACATTCGTCCATACAAGTCATCCAGGAACAGGATGAACCGAAGGTACTCTCCTACTGCATCCAATATAGGAATCACCCCATGGATCAGTAGCGAGAAGTCCTCGCAACCCGTAGATTCCAACCATGACAGAACCACAGTTTATCTTTGGTTGCAATCAAGAGATTAGTAGCGGTTCTTCCGTTTATGAAGATCTACGGTCTTCAATGCTCCATCTCGATCATCTTCTGGTATCTTCATGTATTTGTTGGTCGGAATGGGTTTCCGAATATAAATTCAATCCCGGTCTTTCTGTACCAACAATCGTATTGGTCAGGTTTTGATAGTCGGTGATTTAACTATCAAATAACAATTGTGTAAATGAAATGATTTCACTGATTCAGTATTTGGCATTACTTGGCCTATTAAATTATATTTAACAAAATAGTAATCAACCTTTAAATCTTCCAATATATTGAAAATATTATATTTATCCTTATTTATAACAAAAATATTTCAAATACTTTAGAGCATATATATGTATATGTATATATGTACCCCAGCTTTCCACTTCTTTGGGAAATATCGATATATTTCTTCAAGACCTTTTCCCCCCTTTCTTTATATTCGAGCATCTCACGATATAAAAATATGTATATGCTTAATAATATAAGCCAAATTACCCATTTCTGATATGATAAATCAAATGTCAATTCATATAATTTAAAATCAATTATTCTTATTTGCCTTGTAACTAACTTTATATTCAAAAACCTCGTATTCCTGTTCAATATTTCTCGTTAAGGATAGTTAACCAATTACAACACCTTTCCTTCATTCCAAACTAATACCATTCCTCGATAATAATGGAGCCATTCAAGTTGGGGTATTCTATTTACCTCTCAGACCTTGATCGACAACGTTCTTATCTCAGAATAATATTAGTTTGTCACTTAACCACTGATTATCAAAATCTCATTTACCACCTTGATTTCAAATCTGGTTTTATAAAACTGTTTCTTATATTTGAAATCCTCATTCAATAATCTATCTACTTAATTCCTTTATTTAAGTAAGTCTTCATTAAACACACAACTTTTAACTTTAAATACTTTTCCTCTTATAACCTTTGGATTTAAATAAAATCCCACACTAAATAATTTGTTTCCATTTCTTCGTGTATTCTTAAAACAAAACTTTTACCTTGGATTTTACAAATAAAATCCGCTAACATTTACTTTAAAATAAAACCCTTCTAACTGGGATTTCATTTTCAAATGTCCATTTCCAATATTTAGCACCACCAAATTGTATGTATTTTCCTTTACATTTGAAAACCTTATTTCAATTACAATGTTTACACAAATCAATGCTTTAACCCTTAAGGTCATCATTTTGGTTTTAAAAACCCTTTTTAAATTAATTAAACACTTAATTAATTTAAAATCACCATTTAATTGTTTTAACAACAATTATTCTATTTTACCAGTCTCGTAGGTAAGTTTTGTGGTTTTCTGCTTTTGGAACTCGTATACATCATAAGATTTAATTTCATCAACCCTTTAAATAATTTCTTTTATGATCTCGATTAAAATATATATTTGTAAACCTCTTACTTAATTACTTAAATAAAATAACTGAAAGGCTTCAATTTAGTTATAAAATAATTTATAACTTTAAAACTTGCGTCGATTCACCGAACGGTAGAACGACGTTTAAAACAACATGTTTATGGCCATTCACTGCCAATTACCAAATCAACACCGTCGGTTGATTTTAAACACAACACAGGTGAATATCTATTCAACCATCACGCTCAAACAGGTTTTTCTACCATATGGGGTTCAATCAGTTCAAATATCCACAATATAGAACAAACAAATAACATATATAATATCTGAGGAGTCAGGTCAGATCCCTCCAACCTGTTCTTCCCTGCACCATAGCTCGTTATAACATTTGATAATCATATCTGAAATAAATTTCAATAATCTAACATTTAAAACGATGAAATATAAATGACAGCAATCAGTCAAACAATAAACAACCAATAGCAACCAATCAACCAATTTATATTTTTAAAGGTAAATTATATTTTCAATATGAATTTACCACATCACAGGATTCCAGAAGGTGTGAGAATTAACTCACCAGATTTTTCGGTTGACGGTGGACGCGTTTGTTCCTTTTAATTTGAAAAGAACATTCAAAATTAGCTAAAATTTCAACTGCGTCAGATCAGTGTCTAGTCAGTGCCATCACCTAGGCCTCGTCCCTGCGATCCCAACGGATCTAGTTTCGACATATTTCGTTAACGTATAGAAAAGTTACGCTTGTTTAAAGTTTTATATATAAATACGATAATAACTTAACTATTAATTAATAATTTAATTAAATACTTTAACTAATTACCTGATTAATGTTAAAACTGATGATTAGGAAATGATTATGCCACGTTATTCACGTTAACAGACAATCACGCGTTTTCTTCCCAAATACCATTTTCCTCCCCGATCCTCTTCCTCTCAGAAAAACACGACTCCAACACTATCCCACCGCCAATGATCTTCCACGACTGGACCCACCAGGACCCCTTCAACGTCACCGTGCTTCCACCATCGTCCATTGCCCGAGGTGCCAGCAGCCAACTCCTCCCCCACACGCCAGAAATCGCGCATAACCGAAACCCATTAACACCACCGTAGCCAATGCCACAGGCCACCATCAGGAGCCGGACCACCCCCATCCTAACCGTTGTGCCACCCCGCAACTTCCCCCTTCAGACCCGACACCATATCTGCACCCATCGCCGTGATTTTGGCCAAAAACAGTTTCCAGCTTTTGAAAATGAACGGAAAAACTGCTCTCCATTCAACTCTCCACCGCCGTCACCTCCGACCACCATAGGACTCGAGACCACCACCATCTGAAAGCTCTTTCATCCCTCTTCAGTTCCCCCTTGGTCCTAACATCCCAAATCAATCCAATCATTGTAATTTTGGCCAAGAACGAAACTGAAAACTCACGGTTTAGCCTCGATTCCGTCCACCACTGACCACCATTCCAACCCAACTTTTTACAGGAACTAGACGTCGACCCGATCTACATATTTTCTTCTGGTTTCCATAACAAATTCGCAACAGGTTGAGAGAAATAAATTAAAGATGAAAACTGGACTTTATTGAAAAATTGATGGACGCAGATTTGGGGCTTTAGGGTTTGGGCTAAGGGTATATATAGATGAGGAAATATATTAGTTTAATTTGATTTGACTGAAGATATTTTAGTGACGACGACTAACGATATTTATTTCGTGTCTATCGCAATTCCGAACGTCGTTTATTCGCTTCTATGCTCACATACAAACCCCGTTCAAGACAGAAATGGATGGTGTAGTAAAATTTAACGATACAGTCCTAATGAAACTTGTTTCGTCAAATTCCGAGTCCGTTTGCTCGAACGGCGCTCGTTCACGTCAAAACGGTCGTTTTATTTGCAATTTATTTTGCCACGCTCACAAATTAACCCCGATTGACGCACAACTTGAAACCTAGCAATAATTTACTGTTGCGGTCCCAGTAAAATTTGTTTCGTCAAAAACAGAGGTCGTTTGAATAAAGTCCCTTTTATAACTACCCAATTTAAATAAAATAAACCAATTTTAAAATACCTCAATATAATAATAATAAAATATTGTAATTGGCCATATACGACTAGAATAGTGTATACTACTAAAATAAAATAACTCGGGTTGAGTTCCAAGCCAAATCGATATTATAAAAATTTTAAAACCCCTTTATTTAATATAAATAACGAAAAAATTTATAAAGGAATTCCACAGCGACTATTTTAAAATTTGATTTGAACATAAAACAAAATCTACAACACGAAAACTCGATTTTTCTCTTCCATTAGAAAAACATTACCCAACAGATTCCGGCGTTTCTTGTTTCGAGAAAATCCGACTCATATTGGGCCCTATACGGTCGTTTAAAGTTTAGAACGCCAAATTATGAACTACCGCGCCGCTGCAGCTCGTTATATATTTAAATTATAAACTTTTCGCTCAACCATCGTTTTAGAAACGAAATCATCAATATAATTTCACTATAAACAATATAAACCATTTTAAATTTGCCCAATCACATTATTCTGCAAATTCTACATTTTCCCAATATTTTGGAATTAAAATATTATTATATAATTAATATATAAATAATTATTTAAAAGAAAATGGTAAATTCCAATTATTTAAATTCAAACCAATATTTTAAATAAATAAAATATTTCAATAAATTGGCCAGAAAATACGGGACATTACATTTCCTTTGGAGCTTCCAAAGGCGAGAACGATGCTTATAGATTTTTGTGTTTGTGTTGGGATATTGTATATATTGACTTGGAGTTGGTGAGGATGTTGTGCTTTAGTATGTTTAATACACTTTTATGTGAGACGAGATGATTATAAGGTTGTATGCTTGTTTGGATATTGTATGAGGTTGATGGGATAAGTTTGGAAATGTTAGATGTTTAAGTTGATTTGATGTATGTTGGATTGTTTATACAATTTATGTTTGTATAATATGTGTTATATATTTTTTTGAGTTTAAATATTATATTGATATATGTGGATGTTGAAAGTGGAACGATTCACTGGAATTTAAAAAAAAAGCAAATTTCCAAAGGCTACTAACGGCTAAACGATTATAATATTATATTCCAACAACTACTAACAACTTATTGGACCTAGGTGGTTGTTAATAGAAGTTGAAAAGGCGTTACTAATTCTTGTTATAAGCCATCAAAAAACTATAGAAAAGAGGTCATTGTTTCTGTTGAAAGACGAAAGAAACACGAACTATATTCCAATAGCAAAAGCAACGACTGCCAATAGCTATTTGCCGTAGAATTAAGGGTTCTTCCATGTAGTATAAGAGTCCAAAGCAATCTCCAACACATGGACAACGTGTTCCATCTTACGTTTCTAATCAACCATTGAACAAAAACATAGGTCCTCCAAAAAAAAGTAATGATGGCTAGATTTCAATGTCTACCACCAAAACACGGTAAAAACGGCTAGAACATCGAAAGCGGTCATGGCAGAGGGGATGCTTGAGTATTAACACCTTTAAAATTTTATAGTATTGAATTCAACCAAAAAACATATTTTAGGATGTCTAATTCAGTAGTTGAAGCGACTAACAAATATTGAGATAATTATATTCTGATTTACGTGGTTGACTCATGCTTGTATTATCATCATTTTCATTTGTATATAGTCAACGTGGGATCTGTACATACATATTAATTTATAATCTCAACACAGCAAAGTGAATAATCACATGCATGTGCAGGCAACCAACAAAACAACACATGTACAAAACAACAAGATCGTAATCTCATGCAAGACTTGGAGCTTGAATGTTGTGAATCAATTTCAAATGCTAATAGCGAAGACCAAAATAACGCTACTATTTCTCAGCACTATGTTATTGGGTGATTCAAAAACAACTTTCACATGCATAAAATGGTTTAATGTTTCAAATGTTCCTGGTCAGCTTCAGAAAGACTGAATCGCCCACGGAGTAATATAGACTGTATGTTATATAGTCAAAATGTCGGAAACATTGGTAAGAGAATTATATGTTTATTTGCATGCACGATGCATCTATTTATATAGTGACTGGTAACATAGACTGTATGTTAATGAAGTGATAGACTTGGCCATCCGACGGCCGGTTAATATCGCATCAAATCAACTTCGGATTAGTAAAATATATCGTATAGAATTACTTAGTTCTGAATATATTTATACATTTAACATACTCTTTCTTGTATACAGCATTTATTGAAATCAAAGACATCGACATTGAAGAAAATTAATCGGTAACCTCTAAAGTTATATGCACACACGTAGAAGCATGAAATATGTACTATGTAGGCTGTTAAACAAAGTTTAAATTGGGCCCAAAACTGAATCTGGCCTGGTTTGAATAACTAACCCACCCGACTGCCAATCCTAACCCATTCTTTAAACAAATTCATATACAGCCGTCAATCATCGATTTACATGTTATCGTCATAGATAAAATCTCAGGATAAAATAGCCAGTCGGCTTCAATTATCACAAAATCTAAAATAAACAAAGGTCGCGCGTATGATAGAAACCTGGGATCTCGCATCACTTTGCAAAATTGTTTGAAATGAAGAAATCTCAGGACTAAAAGCGCTTTGAGATGAATAAACCATTTTTCCTTAATAAACAGAGTCTGAGCATGTTGTTTTTGAAATGAAGAAATTTCAGGACTGTACTAGGCATGTTGCACAATTTGTCGCTTTAATGTGTTGTCTTCCTCTTTTAAAAATGGATTAATTATTTGTGAAAACTGCGACTCCTAGTCGATCTTCTCCCTTTCACCTTAGCCAGCGTTGTTGGCCTTAACTTCTCATCATCTTTTAAGGTTGAATTGTTCACATATGCATCTTGTAAGCTTCCTAGTTAGCATCTATTGAGCCTTATGCCCAGTTATGTACATTGTCATAGATAGTTCATATAATCCCTTAGCATCACACTATAAATTTTCTTTACTCATGATAGGCGCAAAGGTCTTGTAATTTCAAAATATTCAATGGCAGTAGCAGTTCTCTCTCAACTCCAAATCCAACTCCAGAGATGCAAATCTCACCAGCACTTAACCCAAATTCAGGCACTCTTCCCTCGCCTGAATCTCATCCACCACCCAACCTACCTATTCATCTCAAAAACAAGCTCAAACCCTTTGTTTCAAGCAAGCAAATGCATTTCTTTGTCCAATCATACTACCGGATGTGCCTTCTCAGCCTTTCTCCTAACAATTTCACTTACCCATTCATCCTCAAAGCTTGCACAAGGCTTCAAGATGTAAAAAATGTAAAAACAGAGTCATCAATAATGAAGAATATATGAAATATCACAGACAACATCGTTTAGTTAGTTCATGGCTATTATCTTCTATCAATCAAAGTTTGCTACCATAAGTAATATGTTGCAAAAGTGCCAATGAAATCTGGACAACTATGGAAAAAGCCTTCAACACTCAGTCTACTGCTAAAGTCATGTTTTACAAAAGACAATTGCAAAAGATAATACTATCATGAGAGAGTACTTGAGCAAAATCAAATTTGTCTACGACATGTTAGAAGTAGCCGGCCATAAAGTGCAAGATTCTGATTAAATTCAACAATACTCAATGGTTTAAGTGAAGAATACGAGGCTGTAGAAACCATAATTTCCTCACAAAAGGAATTCTCCTCTCTAGATAAAGTTCACTCAATTCTACTAGCTCATGAAGCTAGAATTGAAAGCAAGAAATCTCAAGAAAGTGACTTCACCATTAACTATGCAGTCAACAAAAATAATGACAATAATAGAAATAAAGCAAACAACAACTTCAAAGGAGAACAAACCTTTCAGAGAGGCGATCCCACCACTAGAGGAAGAGGTGGTAGAGAAAGAGGACGCTGGAGTAACAACAACAATCGACCAAAAAGCCAAATTTGTGAGAAAATTGGCCACATTGCTATCAAGTGCTACTTTCGATACAATTCAAACTACTCAGCCAACCAAGCCAACAACAATCAAAGGAACTCCAACTATACTGCTAACATGGCACATGCACAAGGTAATTATGCAGACAAAACAAGAAATCAGAATGAACAAGACAGAGCTGATCACATTCAAGATGAAGCATGGTACCCAGACTTAGAAGTCAGCAATCACATCACAAACAATCTGGACACCCTGAATCTAGGAAACAAGGAATATAAAGGTAATGAAACAATAAGCATGGGAAACGGTAAGTGTGTTAAAATTTCTCATATTGAGACAGGTAGCATTACTGGCAGTAGGAAATTATTCTTACATAACTTATTTAGAGTCCCCACTATTAAGAAAACCCTAATTAGTGTGCCTCAATTTGCTAAGGAAAACAATGTATATTTTGAGTTTTTTCCCAAATATTGTGTAGTTAGAGAAATACTAACTAGGGAAACTCTTCTACAGGGTAATGCTATGAAAGGACTCTATGAATTCAATCTCAGCAACTACAATTCTATAATTAAAAATTGTTCATGTTGCAATCTGACTGATATAACTGATGAAAGTCAAGTTAGTTATACTTTTGATCTATGGCATTATAAATTAGGTCACCCTTGTGCCAGTATTGTAACCAAAATTCTTAATGATAATAAAATAAAATTTAATCCTGCTAAATAACCTTATGTGTGCACTTATTGTTAGATTGGCAAAAGCCATAAGGTACCATTTTCTGATTCTATAACTGAATATACCCAACCTGGTCAATTAATTGCCACTGACATTTGGGTCCCATCTCCAATATTATCTGATTATGGATACAAATACTATATATCTTTTGTTGATGCTCGTACTAGATATACTTAGATATATTTCTCAAAAGGTAAATCTGAGACTAAAACTGCTGTCATAAATTTTATTAAAATGTTTGAAAACCAAGTGAATAGTCATGTTAAAATCATACAATTCAATGGAGTATTAGAGTACAAACCTCTAATTGATTACTTCAAAAGTAAGGGCATTGTTCACAGGGTAACATGTCCATACACTTCTGGGCAGAATGGTATAGTAGAAAGGAAACATGGACACATAATTGAATCGGGCTTAACATTACTAGCTCAAGCATCTTTGCCACTTAAGTTTTGGCCAGATGCCTTCAGTACTGCAGTACATCTAATAAGTAGAATGCCCACTAAAGTACTACAAGACATAACTCCTTTGGAAAAGCTATTCAATGTAAAGCCTGACTAAAACAGCCTAAATGCTTTTGGCTGCCTATGTTTCCCTTACTTAAGACCTTATAATACTCACAAACTTGACTATAGATTAAAACCTTACACTTTTATTGGCTACAGTAGCAGTCAAAAAAGGGTTTGGATGTATAGACAAGTCTGGAAGAATATTTACAAGAAGGCATGTTATTTTCGAGGAAAATACTTTTCCTTATAACAGATTATATATACAAACCACTAATAAAATATATAATCCAAAGGTTAGTATACCTGATCTGCACAATATTACTGACATATGGCATCATGAGAATGGTGATCAGGCTGCTAGTATTGACTCTGAAGGCCACCACAACAACAATGAACCTGATGATGATCTACCAGAACAAACTAGCCATGCCAGTCAATCACATGCAGAGACAAATCACAGTCAGTCTGAAACAATGAGAGATTCAACTAATGATGACAACACTCAACCTACCAATAACAGACAAAATGACTTAACATCTCAACAACCACATGCTCAAATTGGACATCCAATGATAACTAGGTCTAAGAAAGGCATATTTAAGCTAAAGACCTACAATGCAGTGATTACTGAACAAGAACCAAGCAGTTATCAACAAGCTGTTAAGCATGAAGAATGGTGAAAAACAATGGATGAAGAATACCAAGATTTAATCAACAACAACACATATGAACTAGTAAAACTACCAAGCAATAAAAACATAATTGAGTGCAAGTGAACATACAGACTGAAAAAGATTCCAGATGGATCCATTAATAGACACATGGCAAGACTAGTTGCAAAGGGGTTCACACAAGTATTTGGTTTTGATTATAATTAAACTTTTTCACCAGCAGTGAAGCCCTCAACCATCAGATTAATACTAACCATTTCATTGAGAAATAACTGGAAGATTAAGCACTTAGATGTCAAAAATGCATGCTTAAATGGGAACCTACATGAAGAAATATTCATGCAATAACCACAAGGCTATACACAGGATCCAACACAAGTATGCAAACTAAATAGAGCAATCTATAGACTGAAGCAAGCACCCAGAGTATGGTTTGAAAGACTCAAAGCAAGCTTAACAACACTGGGATATTCACCTACCAGATCTGACATATCACTATTCACAAAAATCAGTGAATCATCTGCTACTTATATATTAATATATGTGGATGATTTAATTATCACAGACAGTAGTGAAACTAAAATAAAAAATATAGCAGACTACTTAAACATTCAGTTCTCAATAAAAGACTTGGGTGAATCGTCCTACTTCCTTGGAATAGAAGTCAAGAGAAAATCAGACAAAGAAGTTCATCTTTGTCAAAGAAAATATATTACAGAACTACTAAACAAAACAAACATGATTGAAGCAAATGGACAATCACTCCTATGTTATCCAACCAACGCTTATCAAAGAAAAGGGGGGAAGCTATCTCAAATACTGAACAATACAGGAGTGTCGTAGGAGCATTACAATATGCTACTATAACACGACATGATATCTCTTTCAGCATTAACAAAGTATCTCAATTTTGGCAGGAACCCAAAAGTGAGCATTGGACAACAGTGAAACAAATACTTCAATATTTAAAGGCAACAATCAACTTTGGCATGTCATTAAAAGGCAGCAAAAATCTAAACATTACAGCCTATTCAGATGTAGATTGGGCAACATACACAGATGGTAGAAAATCAATTTCTGGTTACTATATTTATGTAGGTGAAAGCCTTATTTCTTGGTGTTCCAAAAAGCAAACAACAATTTCAAGGTCAAGCATAGAGGCAGAATACAGGAGTGTGGCCAGCGCCAAAGTTGAAATCTTATTATTACAATCTCTACTAAAAGGAATTAAAACTATCATCCATTAGAAGCCCAATAATTTGGTGTGACAACTTAAGCACAATCTACATGACATCAGATCCTATTCGACATAATCAAAGCAAACACATAGAAATCGTCATTTTTTTGTTCGAGAACAAGTTCAAAAGAAAAATCTACAAGTAAATCACATTCCAGCTTATTATCAGACGACCGATATGCTAACCAAATCACTCTCAACTAAAAACTTTACAGATTCAGAGAAGAACTTGGAATCGAAAAGTTCAAACCAAATACGAAGCAATAGTTAAAGCTTTCATACCTGATTTTCAGTTGTAGTTCAACTGGTATACCGAAAAATGAAAGATACCACAATAATATTCAGTCTTCACTCACCAATTCTCGTGTCTGAGCCTCACTACATCATCATTAGCTCTCAAGATGACAAATCGTGGTGGAATTCCCTTTTCCCCTGCAAATTAGGGCTAGAAAACCTAACCCTAATTTGAGGGGCGGTAATAAAGGAAAGTACTCCGAATAAAAAAGAACTCGTATATACAGGAATGTATACAATTAGAATAACTTCCACATATATTGTTTGCAACGTTCACATGCCTAATTTACATTAAGCTTCTTACACAGGTTGAATATATAAATCCCACTTTATATTAAAAACTCTTGTATAAATAGGGGATCACCCTATTCAGTATTTGTAACCCTTACAATATGATTTCTGCAATAATAAAATCATTTTCTCTCTTGCATCTGCCGCTGCCTTTTTCTAATAATATGAATGGGAGGATGAGGCTAAGGCGATGAATACATATGTATGCATATTTTAAATGTTAGTTTATTGATATTGATCAATTTAATATAATTGCCTAATTTGATTTAGTCAATTTAAACATAGGTTTTTATCTTATTTGTTACAGATAAGGTGCTTCTACTATTGATTACGTAATTTCTTTTTAACAAAGAAAATTAAACTAATATTTTTTATCGTTTTGTCTACATTAATTTTGATTATTAGAAAATTAAAATTTGTTGACTTAGAAATTATAAAATGGAACTTATTAGCATGATATTCATAGCAATAATGTAGTGATGTTTCAAGCAAATATATAGTATGCTTTCATTTTAATTTGTGATGAAAGTTTCATTACCATCTTTTATTGGATTATTATTGATTGTTACTTAAACTGAGTGCATCTATCTTTAAGTTATTAACTTGTGAATGTATACAAATACACAACCATATCTAGAGTTGTTGCACGTATTAAAACATGCATAAATGCAAGTGAAAACATGCATATATTAATATAAAACATATTGTCCACTACAAGTTGCTTCATAATATTTTTTCAATGGTTAGATCATATACCTAGTTTATTCAATTGATTAATTAACTATGTAAAATCATAATAATATTGTGTAAATTTTGAACTGTAATTGTTTTACATTGTAGGCAAAGTTGTAAGAGGCACAACCATAAATACTTGACAAATCTGGTCGCGATGAGGAAGATGTTATTTTAACTTTGTGAATTCGAAGTAGCGGAATAGACGTTCTGGCAATGAGAACCAAAAAGTAGTCTTAAAATAAACTATCTTATAAAGTTGCATAATTGATATAAAATTCACCGAAAAAATGTATAATGGTTTTTTTTCTATTTGCAGGCTAGAGAATTTTAAAAGGCATAGGACAAAGAAGAGATAAAAAGTTTAGAGCTAGCAGCTGTAGAGGTAGGAGCATCTTCGCTCTATATAGATGAAGTAGTTGAATCAACGCTTAATAGGGTATGAACAACATGGTTTATTTCCTTTGTCTTTTGACGCTTCCGAAGGCAAGAACGATGCTTGATAGATATGGTTTTTGTGTTTGTGTTGGGATATTGTATATATTGACTTGGAGTTGGTGAGAATGTTGTGCTTTAGTATGTTTGATACCCTTTTATGTGAGACGAGATTATTATAAGGTTGTACGCTTGTTTGGATATTGTATGACGTTGATGGGATAAGTTTGAAAATGTTGGATGTTTAAGTTGATTTTGTTAAATTTGGTGATACAAAATCACAAATTGATTGGATCAAATTTGCAAAGAATGAAAAGTAAATATTTTTATAATGGGAATGCATTGATTGCATTTGATGAGGTGGTAGAGAAATAAATGAAGGGATTAATTTTTTCCATCTATGCTAAAGAAACGGATTGATTTACTTCCTATGTTTGCACATTTGTTGTTATGGTAATTTGCCTCCATTATATTATTACCATATATTGGTAATTTAATTGATGACTCACATAGATTTGCACTGGCAATATATTGAGGGGTAGACTTTAGTGTAATAAACCCATCCTGGCTTGGAGCCAGTGATTCCCAATGGTGTCTCTTCTTGTTAAACCTGATTGAGGTTTGGATATGTAAACTCTTATTTTGTAATCTCTTGTAATTCTGTCATGTGGAATAAAATCTCTCTCTGTTGGACTGGACGTACACTATCTCGAGGATAGTGGAACCAGTATAAATATTGTGTCTCTTTGTTTCTCTGCTATAGTTATTTACTATTTTGTTGATGTAATAGAATAATTGCTATCAGATTAGATTAATGTTCAATTGGCAAATCTAGATCATATTTATTGCTCTTACGCATATGCTCAATTTTCATAACAAATTGGTATCAGAGCGAGGCGATTTGTTTTAAATTGTGCATCAATTATTTCTACAAAGGTTGGTAGATTCAGTGGTGATTATGCTATTACTATTTTGGAGAAAAGGAGACTTTGGTGGAGGAGATTATGTCGAGAGTGAAGAGCATTCCAATCTGGGAACTTTGACGTGATATGGAGTTTATTATGAAGAAGCCCTCTGATATGGATGAGGGAAGATGGAAGAAGACGAAGAAGAAGGCGGGTGACGGTTGAAGAACCTAGTCCACAGCAAGGTGGAGAGGTTAATATGGTCACTACTTATGGTCCTAAGGTGGAGGATCATGGTATCGACAAGGGTCAAGATGTTGATGATGCTCGAGGGATCCCAGAGATGAAGAGATCATGTCAAACGGAAGACGGATGTCGAGTTTTGAAATCCACAAAGACGATGGAGATCTTGTGGTATTGCAAGCATTTTTTTAGACCGTTGGTTGATGCATGGTGCAGCTCAGGTGGTAGATGCATCTTTTGCAGGCGGTGGGTTGTGTTTGTAATTGAGGTGTGGTCGTAGTCCTTTCAAATCGACTTGGTGTATCTCGTTGCCCTGAAATCGAGGTTGGTTTTAATTGAGAGAATAATTTTTTGGTCTTGGTGGTGTTGAGATTACTTTGGAATCTGCCTTTTTTTATTTTGGATATTTGCAACATTTTGTTGGCGGGCGGGGACGTAGTCTGAGATCGTTAACAATTGTGTGATGGGGGGTGGCTTTGCTGGAACCCATTTGGTAAATATTCATTTTTTGGTGTATCTCGTTGTGAGATTCTGATTGAAGGTGGAGTTCTGTTGAAGAGTTTTATGATGAGAAGAGAATTTGACTCAAGGTGGGGTGCTGGAGATATGTGAATTTGCATCAAGGTGGAGTGTTAAATTTGGTGACACAAAATCACAAATTGATTGCAACAAATTTGCAAAGAATGGAAAGTAAATATTTTATAATGTGAATGCATTGATTGCATTTGATGAGGTGGAAGAGAAATAAATGAAGGGATTAATTTCTTCCATCTATGCCAAAGAAACCGATTGATTTACTTCCTATGTTTGTACATTTGTTGTCATGGTAATTTGCCTCTATTATATTATTACTATATGTTGGTAATTTAATTGCTGACTCACATAGATTTGCACTGGCTATATATTGAGGGGGTAGACATTAGTGTAAACCCATCCTGGCCTGGAGCCAGTGATCCCCAATGATGTCTCTTCTTGTTAAACCTGATTGAGGTTTGGATATGTAAACTCTTATTTTGTAATCTCTTGTAATTCTGTCATGTGGAATAAAATCTCTCTCTATTGGACTGGACGTACACTATCTCGAGGATAGTGGAACCAGTATAAATATTGTGTCTCTTTGTTTCTCTGCTATAGTTATTTACTATTGTGTTCATGTAATAGAATAATTGCTATCAGATTAGATTGGTGTTCAATTGGCAAATCTAGATCCTATTTATTGCGCTTCCGCATATGCTCAATTTTTATAACAGATTTGGTGTATGTTGGATTGTTTATATAGTTTATGTTGTTGCTTGTATAATATGTGTTATACACACACACACACACACACACATATATATATATATATATATGTATGTATGTATGTGTGTGTGTGTGTGTTTGAGTTTAATTATTATATTGATATATGTGGATTGGTTGGAAGTGGAACGACTTAGTGGAATTAAAAAAAAAAAAAAAAGCAGATTGCCAATGGCTACTAACGACTAAATATCATAATATTATATTCTAACAGCTATTAACGACTCATTGGACCTAGGTGGTTGTTGATAGAAGTTGAAAAGCAGTTACTAATTCTTGTTGTAAGTCGTCAATAAACTATAGAAAAGAGGTCGTTGTTTCCGTTGAAAGACGAAAGAAACCACGAACTATATTCCAGTAGTAATAGCAACGACTTTCAACGACGGCCAATAGCTATTTTCCATATAAATAAGGGTTCTTCCATGTAGTATAAGAGTCCAAAGCAATCTCCAACACATAGACAACGAGTTCCATCTTATGTTACTAATCAACCACTGAACAAAAACATGGGTCCTCCAAAAACAAGTAGCTTTGGCCAGATTTCGATGTCTACCACCCAAACACGTTAAAAACGGCTAGAACATCAAAAGCGGTCATGGAAGAGGGGATGCTTGAGTATTAACACCAAAAAACATACGTTAAGATGTCTAATTCAGTAGTTGAAGCGACTAACAGATATTGAGATAATTATATTCTGATTTACGTGGTTGACTCATGCTTGTATTATACATCATCATTTTCATTTGTATATAGTCAACATGGGATATATACATATATATTAATTTATAATCTAAACACAGCAAAGTGAATAATCTCATGCATGTGCAGTAAACTAACAAAACAACACATGTACAAAACAACAAGATCGTAATCTCATGCAGCCATGGAGCTTGAATGCTGTGAATCAATTTCAAATGCTGATAGCGAAGACCAAAATGACGCTACTATTTCTCAGCACCATGTTATTGGGTGCTCCAAAAACAACTCTCAGATGCGTAAAATGGCTATTTATATAGTGAATGGTAACATAGACTGTATTTTAATGAAGTGATAGACTTGGCCATCAGGCCGTCGGTTAATATCGCATCAATCAACTTCGAATTACTAAATTATATCGTATAGAATTACTTAGTTTTGAATATATTTATACGTTTAACATGTATACAACATTTATTGAAATCAAAGACATCGACATTGAAGAAAATTAATCAGCAACCTCTAAAGTTCTATGCACACACACATAAAAGCATGAAATATGTACTATGTAGGCTGTTAAACAAAGTTTAAATTAGGCCCAAAATTGGGCCGGGCATGGTTTGAATAACTAACCCACATGACTGCCAACCCTAGAGACCCATTCTTTAAACAAATTCAGATATACAGCCGTTAGTCATCGATTTACATGCCCACAAAATTAGTTAGTAGCCCCCCATTTTATGAAAAAAATACGATGACCAAACTGCCTTTTTTCTGTTATATTTTTTTTTCTTCAGTTTTTTGAACACCTCGTAGTTGCACTATGTGGTTTTTTGGTGTACCTCGTAGTATGTCTACGTGGTCCATGAATGAACCACGGAGATCATCTATGTAGTACTTTGATGAACCACGTAGGACAACTACGAGATATAGTGAAAAACCACGTAGTCCCCCTACGTAAAAGAGTATTTTTGGGTTTTTTTTTTTAAAAATGGGGGGCTACTAACTAAATTTGTGGGTTTACCGATTATTTCATGATTTGGGGGGCTACTAACTAAAATGGTGGGTTGAAATAGAATTAACCTTGCATGTTTTCATCACAGATAAAATATCAGGATAAAATTGCCAGTCGGCTTCAACCATCACAAACTCTGAAATAAACAAAGGTCGCAAAGCGTATGATAGAAAGCTGGGATCTTGCATCACTTTGCAAAGTTGTTTGAAATGAAGAAATCTCAGGACTGAAAGCGCTTTGAGATGAATAAACAATTTTTCCTTAATAAACAGAGTCTGAGCATGTTGTTTGAAATGAAGAAATTTCAGGACTGTGCTAGCGTGTTGCACTTCCTCTTTTAAAAATGGATTAATTATTTGTGAAAACTGCGACTTCCAGTCCATCTTCTCCATTTCACCTCAGCCAGCATTGTTGGCCTTGACTTCTCATCATCTTTTAAGGTTGAATCGTTCACATATGCATCTTTTAAGCTTCCTAGTTAGCGTCTATTGAGCATTATGCCCAGTTTATGTACATTGTCAGAGATGGTTCATATAAGCCCTTAGCATCACACTATAAATTTTCTTTACTCATGATAGGCGCAAAGGTATTGTAATATCAAAATATTCAATGGCGGAAGCAGTTCTCTCTCAACTCCAAATCCAACTCCAGAAATGCAAATCTTACCAGCACTTAACCCAAATTCAGGCACTCTTCCTTCGCCTGAATCTCATCCACCACCCAACCTACCTATTCATCTCAAACAACATGCTCAGACTCTTCGTTTCAAGCAATCAAATGCATTTCGCTGTCCAATCATACTCCCAGATGCGCCTTCTCGGCCTTTCTCCTAACAATTTCACTTACCCATTCGTCCTCAAAGCTTGCACAAGGCTTCAAGATGTAAAAAATGGACAATTGATCCATACCCATGTTCTGAAATCTGGTTTCGAGTTCAATATGTTTGTCAAGACTGGATTGTTGTGTTTCTATTCAAAATGCGGGTTCTTAGACCATGCACGTAAACTGTTCGATGAAATATCTGACAAGAATGTTGTTGCTTGGACTGCAATGATCAGTGGCTATTTAGATAGTGGCATGTTTTCTGAAGGCGTTGATTCGTTCAAAAAAATGTTAAACATTGGTTTAATTCCAGATAGTTTCATGATGGTTATGATTTTGACTGCTTGTTCCAAAACAGGAGATTTAAAAACCGGACAGTGGATTCATGATTACGTGATTTACAAACGTATGGATAAAGACGTATTTATTTCAACTTCTTTAATTGATTTATACGTGAAATGTGGGCATATGGATAAAGCAAGATTTGTTTTCGATAGAATGCCACAGAAAGACATAGTAACGTGGAGCATCATGATTAATGGTTACTCAACTAATGGGCTACCTAATGAAGCATTGCAACTTTTCTTCCACATGGAAGAAGAAAACATAAAACCAGACTGTTTCACAATGGTTGGCATTTTATCAGCTTGTGCTAGATTAGGTGCTCTAGAGTTAGGAGACAAAGTAAGAAGTTCAATGAGCATGCATGAGTTTCTGTCAAATGCAGTGCTGGGAACTGCACTAATAGATATGTATTCGAAGTGTGGAAGAAGTGATAAAGCCTGGAATGTTTTCAAAGAGATGAAGGAGAGAGATGTTGTTGTATGGAATGCTATGATTAACGGACTAGTGATGACTGGTTATCATAATATAGCATTTGCATTGTTTGCACAGATGGAGAAGAAGCAAATTAAACCTGAAGCAAACACATTTGTAGGACTTCTTTGTGGGTGTACTCATGCAGGTTTAATTGAAGATGGACGTAGATATCTCAAAAACATGAACCAAGTTTATGGATTATCTCCAAAAGTTGAACATTATGGTTGCATGGTTGATTTACTAGCAAGAGCTGGGTTACTAGAAGAAGCTTATGAAGTGATTCGAAAAATGCCTATGGAGGCAAATGCAGTGGTGTGGGGAGCTTTATTAGGTGGCTGCAGATTACATAAAGATATCAATTTGGCTGAGCATGTGTTGAGGAAACTTATAGAGATAGAACCTAAAAATTCCGGTAATTATGTTCTGTTATCTAATGCATATGCTAAGACTAAAAAATGGGAAGAATCCGCAGAACTAAGATTGTTGATGAAGGATAAAGGGTTGACGAAGACACCAGGGTCAAGCTGGTTGGAACTGAATGGTACGGTTCATGAGTTCCGTGTTGGTGATAAGTCACATCCTTTAACAAAGCAAATTTATGTGAAACTCGATGAACTGTCGAGAAGTTTGAAAAATATGGGATTTAAGCCTACGGTAGAGGAGGTGTTGTTTGATATTGAAGAAGAGGAAAAGGAGTATTTTCTTGGTTATCATAGTGAGAAAATAGCTATCGCGTTTGCATTGATATGTACTGGTTCTGATGAAACTATTCGAGTTGTAAAGAACCTTAGAGTCTGCAACGATTGTCATGCGGCCATAAAACTTATATCGGAGAATACGAAAAGAGAGATAATTGTAAGAGATACTAACCGGTTTCATTGTTTTAAAGATGGAACCTGCTCCTGCAACGATTATTGGTGATGGTGAGCTTCATTTTGTAAATTAAACACACATTTGTTTGTAGCATATACATTATTCATTCTTTTTTTTTTTGACAATGAACGAAGAGTGCTTTCCTTTGTCTTTGTAAATTTCGCTGGTCAGTTCTTTCACATATCCATTTTATTAATGTTTCGGTTTTCACTGTTTCTGTATTTTGGTTTTTATTCTGTTTTTACCCTTATCTTCCTTCAATTACCCGTGCTACTCTATTCAAAATTTGTTTGCTCAGTAGTTGACTGAGGGGTTTATACATTTTGCATTAACAAGTTATTTTATCATTTAGATGACCAGATATTTTGCCACTTTTGAGTATTAGTACAACTCTTTGATGTTAAGTTGACCTATTTTGTTTTTAAGAGGCCTTTTGTTCTTGCTTTTAGTTGGCAAGTGCGTGAAATTCATTATGTCATTGCTTCTTTTGGATTAATTAAAATCTTTTCTTTCTATGTTTGACATAAGTATATTTTATATTGAATTCGTCATCTTTCCGTTATTACATTAGCATGGGTACAGTTAGTAATATGACTATAGTTTATTTTTTATATTGATATTTGGTCTAATTTTCGTTTCATTTAATCCTTTTGTAACCAACTATGTATTAGTAGTGGAGGACCTATACCTGACATTTCTACTATTTTGAAATAAAAACTTACTGTTTGAAAGTGTGTTCTTATGCTAAACTGCAAAAGTAGAATGAACATTAGGTAATGCTTACTATCTTTTAGTGTGAGATTATTTACGAGACTATACTGTTGAGCATGTTATGAAATTTTTACTTCATGAATTTAAAACTTATTTGTACCATTACAAAACAATGGGTTACAGTTTTCATTGAAGACTAATATACTGTTATAGTTTGGATGAAATTTAATTACTGAGTATTTATTTGATATGTTTTCTTTAAACTTCTTATCCCACTTTATTTTCCTATTCTCTCTTAGCATTGTAAATCAGGCAATCACATAGTTTTAGTGTGTTGCTATCCACACCTCCATTTAGACTGCTGGCCACCTATACTAAAGGTCACCTCTTTTATATGTCTTTTTACTTTTTTACACCATCTAAATTATTCAATTCTAATCGGCTACCACATTTTCTTTTAATTCTTCATCGTTCCAAAAAAAAAAAAGTCTTCTACCTGAAATTTTCTCCATCGCTCTACAAGTTTGAAGATTCCAACGCAATTTCATCCAGTCTTGCGGCCTATTGCTATCATTCACATAGTTATCAAGTTTACCATCATTCACATTATCTTCCTACAAAAATCAAATAAAAATACTTAAAATGAATTTTTTGTAAATTTTGACACATAAATTTTGTTATATGAAGAAAACCCTAAAATTCAATAACTTACAATGTCATCCTCTATTATAAAGTCATTGAAATTAATGTTTTCCAAACTCGAAGTACAAAGAAGGATGAAAGAATTCTCCTACAAAAATTAGTACAAAACCCAAAAATATATATATATATATATATATATATATATATATATATATATATATATATATATATATATATATATATAACAACAGAATAGATTATGCAGCATAATATACAAAACTAACTTCTTTTTTGTCTTTATCTTCCATCCACTACTCAGTTAATTTTTTTTTTATATAGTTTAGTGTTTGATATCTGAGAATTTACGTTGCTTGATAAAAGAAGAGACAATACAGCTGTTATTGAATAAGTGAAATAAAATGGTGATAGGAAGTAGATCAAAAATAATACAAGTTATTAATTTTTTAAAGGTGGCCAGTAGTCTAAATGGAGGCGTGAATAGCATCAGACTAGTTTTATGACAATATTTACTGCACTTCAAGCCTGCTGATTTGAACAATCAAAAGACTAAAAGAGCATGTACAACTGGTCTGCCAACATTTCTTGCATTTAAAATTGGACTAACTTTCTATTTTTTTCTCATTATCTGCACCTTTGCTGTATAAATTTATGTCGGTCGAATTTCTCCGTGTATTATTATGATGTGACATTTGTAAAGTAACATTGCACACCTTTTTTTTGGTACAACTTAGATACCATTCGCAGTCAAAATTAGCCACGTTACGGTACTGTTCGAGTTCGACGCGTGGGCGTGGTAAACCACCCCAACAATGGTCATTCTGACCGTTGGAAAATGGATCGATAGCGTCTGACGTGTCGGACGCTAGCTTGCAACGCAAGCTAACGGTCCATTTTCCATACCGTTCTTCTCCCTCCTTCTTTATAAACTCCTCCCCTCTTCTTCACTTCTCCACCAAAAAACCCACTAATTCTCGTCTTTTTTATTTTTTTGCCAACAATTTGAGATGCAAAACATGCTTTTTTATTACTTTGTGTCAAAAAAAATTTAATTCTCTAATAAATATTTTTCTTGGATTTTTTCCAGATTTTTTTTTTTTTTTTTTTGGAATTTTTGGTTTTCAGTATGTCCTCCGAATCCGGTTTTGCTACTTCTCAACCTTTCGCCAATTGGACAATTTTTGGAGACGGATAGGTTTACCGATTTATTAGATTGGGAAGAGATAAAGTGTGCATTACGTGTAGATGACCCATACATGCTTTACGCTAGTTACTGTTTGAAGAAAGAATACGATGGACAGTTTGAATTGTACAAACCATACTTATTATTGAGAATTAAGTATGGCTAAGGCTAACATTAATATAGATTTACAATGCATTTGACGTACCCTGATGAAATTTATGAAGACGTATCTTGTTACGAACCTAGAATATGTGAAATTAAGTATGAATTGCTTGAGCCATCCATTTTTTTCTCGTTGGGAAAATGTGTATGTATTAACTCCTCGATCAAAACTTTCAGCAGCAACTAACTATACCAAGGTTCAAATTGGCGGAACCAATGTGATGCGATGGAACTTGGAACCCTACAATTGGTTATTTAGGCACATCAAGTCGAAGCAATTGTTCTAGCCATAAACATAGAAGACTTAATTCGTTAAGGGAAGTGGACTCAAATAATAATCCTACTACACTGAAGATATATCTGCCGTTGTTTCGGGGTATTTAAAAGAAGAATGGCCCAGTAGAAAACAACATTCACAGGAAGCAACAATATGAGAACATTTTCCTGAAATTCACACCTCTGCTCCCATGGTACCTCAACAAACAAACACATACGATTGTGGGCTGTTCGTGCTATATTTTATAAAAAAGGTTTATTGAAGAGCCAAGAAGGATTAAAAACAAATACCATTCCCAGAAAATGGTACGTGAAATGTTTGGTGAGATTTGGTTCCCTCATTCGGATGCTTCGTCATCCAGGAAGATCTGATTGAAGAAACTAAAGTCCATCGAAGTTAAGTGGGTAAAAAAATTGTAAGTTGCATTGGATGCCATCGTTTCAGCATTTTCTTACAAACTGATATCACCTGTTTAATGACATTATGAGCCACTACACCTAGCAGCAGCACCAACAACAACAACAACAACAACAGGAGCAGGAGCCGTAGCAGTAATAGGAGATGGTGGTTGTGGTTGTCCTACTACTCTAATTTCACGTCTAAAAAGGTTAAACGTGCCAGTGGATGCTATTTGTAAGGTGGTAGACAAGAATATTATAGCAGATTAAGCACTCAACTTTCCTTGATCAGACTGACGATACCTTGCTCCATTGGATAACAACAGTTGTTTTAGAGCTTGATGACGATCATTCTTCTTCTTTGCAAAACTGGAAGCGGGACACTGTGTTACCTCTTGAAGATGGTGTTCCATCGACACAACCAGAAGAAGAATGATCGGGATCCAGGGTAACTGTTAGTTAGTTGCTGCTTCATTTTCTGCTTTATTTACTGATTTGTTTCTGCCTTAAGTAGCCGAAGCCTAAAAGTCCCAAGACGTGACTCTATTTGCTCTATTTTCTGCTTTATTTATTGTTTTATTTCTGCCTTAACTGCAAGGCTTGCAAGTCAGAGCAACCCAATTGTATGATTTGATGCTATTGGCCTTCATACTTGTAAGTTTTTCCTGTAGTTGTCCTTGCCATTGTCGACTCTATGCTTATAGTTTCTATTATTAAATTGTACTGAAGCATTGATGTGGCTTAAACAATCAGCGTAATTTTGCTGTCGAAACATATAAGAAACAACAATTCTGTGGTAACTACAGACTATAAACAATAAACACACATTTGTGCATGATGGCCATACAGTGAAAACACACATTTGACCACTATTAATCCTAGCCGTTTAAACATAATAATAAATGTGTTCCTAAAAGAAATTTACTGTACAATTAAAGATTTTACTTGTACACATGCACTTGTAGTTGTAATGTGAATGTAATATGGTTGTAGCACGTGGCTCTGGGTGTGAAATTTATAAATTTTCATATGTGAAATTTAAGTTTTGGGTTGTTGTAGCATTCACATATGAAAATTAAAGAGGCTCTGTACCCATTTGCATTTTCATATGAAAAGTTTTGAGGCTCATTTGCATTCACATATAAATTTTACCCATTTGCATTCACATGTAAATTGTGATCCATTTGCATTCACATCCATTTTTACCCAAAATTAAGGAGGCTCTATGTGTTAGCGTATTTAATATGCTATCGCATCATGAGATTGTGTGTGCGCCCATACCGTAATAGTGTATGCCCATGCTATAAGAAGCCTCTAATATCTTGTATCTTTGAGCTGGTTCTTTAATTCAATAAAATGGTTTTCGTATTCCTCTATTAATGTTGTCATGGTATTGCAACCAATTTTTTCCCCGTAGCTACTCCTCCCCTTTCTGATCTAACCCCCATCCGTAGCAACCCCACTCCATCGATGAGTCTCAGATCCACTCCAAACCCTACTTCGGTTGAAATCAGTACTAGGGTTTCGGGCTTCTTCCGATTCGAGCGTGCTTCTTCCTGAGCGAGCTTCTTTGTCCATTCATACGAGCTTCTTCCTGTTCGAGCTCGGCGAAAAGGGTATCAGAAAAATCGGTGCGACATGGCTACCCTTAAATAAGAGGAGTTACTTTGGAGTTTACTGTTAACGTATTGGAGTTTGCAGGAGGTAATTTATGCGTATTGGAGTTACTTACTTTGCTGTTTGGGTTTAAATAAGAGGAGTTGGATTTGTTTTCTCTGATTTGTTAATACAAGTTGTTAGTTTTCTGTTGATTTCTTTTAATATGGATGAAACTCGAGATGATTCGCTTCAAGCAGTCAGTGTTCAATTAGATGGTAAAAATTATGCGTATTGGAGTTATGTAATGGAAATTTTTCTGAAAGGTAAACAAAAGTGGGGCTATATTTCGGGTGCTTCTGTCAGGCCTGAGGATGGCACAACTCCTAATTATGTGTCCTTGTTAGATAAGTGGGAAGTTGCAAATTCTAAGATCATTACTTGGATCAATAATTCTGTCAAGCACTCGATTGATTCCCAATTAGCAAAATATAAGCAGCTACGGAGGTGTGGGATCATCTAGCTAGACTGTATACACAGTCTAACTTTGCAAAACAGTACCAGTTGGAGTCTGGTATTCGTGCTCTGCAACAGAAAAGCATGAGTATTCAAGGATTTTATGATGCTATGACATATTTGTGGGATCAGTTGGCGCACACAGAATCTGCTGAATTACGAGCCTTTGAGCTTTATATTACACGAAGAGAGGAACATAGATTGGTACAGTTTTTAATGGCTCTTCATGATGAGTTTGAATGACTTGGTGGGTCCATTCTGCATCGTCATCCGCTGCCTTCGGTTGATTCTGTTGTCAGTGAACTTTTGGTTGAGTAAATTCGTCCTAAGCCTTTTGTTGCAAAAGAAGTCTCTACTCCATCAGTCTTCGTCATGCCTCCACGACCAAATTTCAATTCGCAAGTCAGACCTTATGGAACTGTTGCCCGTGATGAATGCAGTTTTTGTAGACAGAAAGGTCATTGGAAATCTCAATGTCCAAAGTTGGGTAAAGGAAAGCAGCAGTATGCGCAGCAACAGCCCCATAATCAGCCTCAACAATGGAGTTACCGACCACCGGCTCCTCATATTGGACCTCCTCTTCTTCCTCGCCGTCACAATGCACTTACGACTTCTTTAGATCCATCAATGATTGAACAGTTTCAACAGTTCCTTGCATCTCAGCCGCATGCCATGTTAGCTTCATCTCAAGTAGGTTTGTCATCTAGTTCGTCAGGTATATCTTCTTTCACCTGGATCTTAGATTCTGGTGCTTCGAATCATATGTGTAACGATACGGATTTTGCCCGACCTGATCGATTGCTAGATCGACCAGGACTGTTCAAATCCCGCATACGTTAACTTTGGGAATACAACACATTAGAACAGATAACATCAGACTTTTATAAACATCATAATAATGTTACATCTGGGTACAGAATTTCAGAGTATATCGGATAAATAATACAGCGGAAGATTAAATTACTACAAAACTAATACAATGCAGCGGAATAATTAAATTAACACAACGGAAGACTACAAATGCTCTGGACACAGCTTTAAGCTTCGATCCAGAATCCTGCTCAATATATCTGCAAAACAAGCTACTCGACTCCCTGTGTGAAAAAGAGGGCACCCAAGTTTGCAAAGTGAAACAAACTACGGGTCAGTCATGGGACTGGTATGAGAAATCTTTACTTAACTTAACTGGTAATAAGGCTAATCACAGGACCACGCCGCTAACGCGAACGGGTTTACTCCATTGGATTGCCAGTGCATAAATAAAGTAAATCGTTAAAATAACGCAATGCTTTTTAGAAAAATGAAACCATTATAAGACTCAGGTCCCATCACACAATGCAACGCAAGCCGGAGGATAGACTTTTACCTTGTAATGGTCAAAAATGCTTGATACGATAAAAACGGATTTGATATTATTATTAGTGTACATATGTTTTAAAAACAATTCAATCATAATGTATTAATCATAGACGACATAGCTACCATATACTATGTCGCCATACTAGTTCTACAATCAAAACTGCATGGGGTCGTCTTGGAAATTATGTTTCCATCAAGAGTCAAGGCTAGGAACGATCTCCTTACCGATTCGAGATACTCTAGCAATGTCTCAGGATTTCCCGCAGTGAACCCTTGGATCCTGCATGGCCGGTCCACAAATAACGCTAGTGGATTAGTTATGCCTGAACAGACGCTCCCCGATCCTATTGGACCTATAGATTGGCCATTGGCGATCAATAAAAAAAAAATCCGAGGCGCCTCATTCCATCAACCACATAAGAAAAAATGTCGGGCCTTGTAAAAACCCAAACACCACTTCTAGCTAGAAAGAAACGTGTGCACTTCCTACATTCCCTTGTCCCGTTTTTGACTATTCCGGGGTGTGAGGCTCGCGAGGTAACGTAATACACAAAGCTATGCCTAAATAGGCTATGCTTTGATCATCATCCACAAGACTCTGCTTTTCAACAAAAGTCTCGATCAATTGCATCTTGGCATGTCACATTGACAGTTCACACCATGCGATCGGTAACTACCAATATATAACCTTCGAGCTCGTGCGTCTCAAAGAAGGGTGTTAAGCAAGAGAATAAATTCTCCGCCACCACATATATATATTAATAGAAATCAATTTAATTACACAGCATGAAATTCAATGTCGGACACACATCCATTTACAAGTCCATTCTGGGTCTGAACGGAATTGGAGTCACCTTATTCCTCGTCCCATATGTCCAATACGGAAGAGAGGTGCTTGCGTATCCGGACAATCAACAAGTACGTCCGGACAGCTACCACTTTAACCCTTTACTGGGAGCGAGCCAATGTCAAACATCAGTATTCATCCATTCAATGTGAAGATAGCTGGTTTTCAATCACGGTCTTTAATATCTTCGACTTTTAATCGTCGTAGTAATTGAATGGGTCAAACCCGGTCTTTTCGAATAACTCGCGTATTTTTATAATTGAAAATCAAGTGCTATAGAGACACATCCAACGCCTCTTTCCAAATTAGAATATTCTTTTAATAAAATATTCATATTACTAGGGAAAGGTTCCCATTAATTTTATCAAAGATAAATTCTTTTAAGTAAAACCTTTAATCATCTTTTAAAGATTCATTAAAACTCCAATTCGGTTTTAATATCAAAAATCATAACTTTATGATTATTCAACTTTAAGAATTAAATTTTACTGTTAATTGAGTTTGAGAACAAATGTCATTTAAAACATAGTTCATGGTAAACTCAAAATCAAATATCAATTTATTTCAATACTAAATATAATTCGAAACTCTAATAATCTTAGTTAAAAGATTTATTCTTTTATACGGGGTTTAAAAACAGTGTTATTTAAGACACCATCCACGACAACCCAAAATCCAATTCTTTTATTAAATTCAACGAAATATTAATTAATTAGAAGACACCATTAAATCTTAATTTAAAAGATTTATTCTAGTCAATAACTAGTTCATTTCGATAATATTTTTTTTATCTTTTGTGTTCATCCAAAACGGACATAGAAATCATCATTTTATTCCTCGTTGAATAATATTTTACAATATTCGTTATTTAAAAATATTTTTTATATAAAAAGGTTCCTTATGTAAAATATTCTTTATATTACAATATCTTTTGAAAGTATTCTTTACTTAAAAGAAATTCTTTGTTTAAAATATTCTTTATATAAAAGATATTATGAATCGGAAAGCGACTCAATCATTTACCATATAACTTCGGTTATATGGGTTTCATACATCGTATGTAAATGACAACAAATGAAAAATAATCATCAAACCATCCATTCAACATCCAGAGTGAAGTTCACAACTGTGTGAGCATTAAAATGAAATAATAACGCATATCGCAGCCTGTCAGTCTATCGATTGACATACAAATAAATATTGGGATTAGTGTATATCAATTATCATCCCAATACCCATGTGGGGTTTTCATCCAACAACAGTTCATATAGATAATTGGTAAATGAATTTAACCAATTTTAATACTGTTAACTTATTGATGATAATGAACAAAACATGATATTTTATTCCTAATGTAGAAATAAAATATATTTGACTCGTATAATTTGTTTATACATTTCTAATATCTAATAGAATGTAATTTATTTATATGACATTATTGCGGATGAGAAATAAAAGATAATTTTCATTATACTTTATTTGTATGTAATTATTCTTAATTTTAACACATAAAAGAAATAATCTCATTTGTATATGTTTTTCAATGTATAACCTAACACATAAAAAATGTTTATTTTAAATTGCATACAAATTCTAATGTACGTATTAACATATAAAGATATCACTTTAACTCACCTATACATTCTAATGTATGTTTTGTGCAATAATATTGTAATAACCCGCAAATTCTGGGCCAGTTTAAAATTTTTATTTTGGCGATTTTAGCGAATTTTGATTATTTAAAATGAATTATTTTAAATAATATCGACGAGAAATTTATTTTGAATATAATTCGATCGTATATATTATACGCGTCGTCGTTAGAATATAAATATTTATATATAATTATAAATAGAATTGAAAATGGCGCGGTAGTTCGATAATTCGATTTCAAACTTCAATTGAATGTACCGGGTGCAAAACAATCCGGATTTTAGTGAAACAAAAAATAATGGGATCTAATTGATAATATCTTTCCAACGAATCCGAATAATCAAGATTTCATATCGGGAATCAAAAGATATGTCCAGTTGAAAATTCTGAATAGTCGCTATGGAATTCAGGCCCTTAAAAATGGACATTTTGCAAATGACCTCGGATTTCGACGAAACCACTTTTGTTGGGTCCGTGATGTCGAATTATTGCTAGGTTTCAAGTTTCATAATTTTTCGAATCAATATGTGAGCGTGGCAAAGGAAAACGCGTTTGACCGGTTTCAGTTGATTTTAATCGACTGGAAATTGGCCATTTTTCAAACGGTCTCAGAATTCGACGAAACTAGTTCTGTTAGGACCGTATCGTCAATACGAAGCTAGAAAATATTTTTCTAGAATTTTTAGAGTTCGTATGTGGCCCCGGTAATCTGAAATGTACGTTTAAAATTCAATATAGTGATTTAAATGTAAATTCAAAGGAAACTGATTGTAACGATCGAATCAGCTGGCGATACATATCCCATTGTGTTCGGAATGGGGGTAGAACGCTAGGGACGACAGGCGGTGAGCCTCGTTTCGAGGTCGTATGTAAAAGTCAACTCTTTGCAAATTAAATAATTAATAAATAAATAAATATAAAAAAATCTTATCTCCCCCCCCCTTAAAACCTTCTGCCCCCCCCCGTTCTAAATTATTTCATTTCAGATAATTGAAAAAAAAAAAAACTCAGCTCATCGATCTCGCCGCTGTTCGTCGTCGCAGGGCCCCACGAGCAGCGCCGCCTCGCCGGAGCGCTCCACCGTCGTCCAGGCTCCCTTTTCCCCTGCTCTATCCACCTCGATTCGAGGAAACCCCATACCCAATTGAAGCAGCCACCATCAATGAAGACCATCGCCAGGGAACACCACTGCACCACCGCGGGTCTGCCTCGTCTCCGGCCTCCGACCTGCAAGCCCCCCCTCCCCCCCTCCCCCGCACGCGCAAGCATCCGTCTCCCCTATTTCCAGTCAACGCAACCAACCCACAGCCCCTCTTCGGTTCACCGCGAACAGGAAAACCCTTTCCCCCCTTTCGACAGCAAGCTTCAGCCCCAAGCCAGCATTCTCCGACGCCTCCGCCTCAATCCGAAAAGCCTAAATCAAGATACAGTGAGTTTTCTATGGTTAGTTTAATTTATTAAATGAAGTAAAGTTTAGATTTTATTCCTATGAGATTTAGATTTTTGATAGTATAAAGAGTAAATTTTTAATTAAGTTAAAATTATGATTTTTAGTAATAACAAAATATAATTTTGTTCATAGAACTTGTAAAAATACGATTTTTGTCATAGATTAGAACTTGTAAAAATACAATTTTTATCATAGATTAGAACTTGTAAAAATGTTGTTTTAAAAATAAATATATATTGAACTTCGAAGTAAAAATTCGATTTTTATATATTGAATAGCGAAGTAAAAATTCGATTTTTATATATTGAATAGCGAAGTAAAAATTCGATTTTTATATATTGAATAGCGAAGTAAAAATTCGATTTTTATATATGTAGTGGCTACGGGCGACGAAGCTGACGAAGATGCGAAAACAATGAAGATTTCTATCAATGAAGAGCCGTGGAGCTAGGATAGCTATAAGTGAGAACTTCTCACTCAAATTTAATTTTTCTAGTTATATATATATATATACTAGGATGCAGACGGTGCTTATTAGAAGCACCCGACACCCGTCCACAGACCATGGACTTGTTTGATTGGTTGTGTAGTTGGTTAGATTATTTGATTTGGATTGGATTGTTTTGGTGAAATGAATTGATATGATTGATGTGTGAATGGCGTGGGCCTTCACTAGACCGGGGATAAGGCTGGGCCTTGTCCCGTTTCTAGTATCGTGCCGTTATGCCGCCGAAATTTTCTAAAATATGTTAGAAAAATAAAAATATCATTTTTATTGAAAAAATGAATTGAATAGAAATTCATATGTTGGAATAAAATGTTTTATCGTTAAAAATATAATTTTTAACGTGAATGTGAATAAATAAATATTCATTTACAAACCAGACGGTTTGTTTATGTACACTTATTTGAATGACATTGATTGGGACGATAAATTTTACACATCGCCCAACAGCACAAATAAAATATGTGTTTGATTGTTTGAAACCCCACACGGGTGTTGGGATGAAATTTGAAGTTCACTCATCCTGATTGATTAAATATGTCGATCGATAGATTGACAGGCTGTTATAAGCGTTGAATATCTATATTTGATGCTTTTACAGTGTAGTGCACTTTGGTTGATGGTTGATTATTTTCAATGTTATTATATACATGTGTTGTATGAAAATCCATATAATTAACTTTATATGGTAATTGATTGGGCCTCATTCCAATTTGAAAAACAAAGAATATTATAAAATAAAAGTTCATGTGTTGACAGTACTCATCCGTTGAGATTGGTCATGTGTTGAACGAAATTTTTAGTAATAAAATTTACATCTTTATCAATATAAAATAAAAGTTCATGTGTTGACAGTACTCATCCATTGAGATTGGTCATGTGTTGAACGAAATATTTTGATAATAACAACTATTTTGAAAAAGAAATATTTGAAATAGAATATTTGAAAATAGAAATTTATGAAGCCGTGTTGATTAGATTGACGCCATTTTGACGTGAACGATATTTATATCGATTTTATTCATTTTGAAATGAATATTGAAAAGTGATTTCGAAATCGAATATTTCGAAATGAATTGAATTGAAAACGATTTCGAAATGAATTGAATTGAAAACGATTTCGAAATGAATTGAATTGAAAACGATTACGAAATGAATTGAATTGAAAACGATTTCGAAATGAATTGAATTGAAAACGATTTCGAAATGAATTGAATTGAAAACGATTTCGAAATGAATTGAATTGAAAACGATTTCGAAATGAATTGAATTGAAAACGATTTCGAAATGAATTGAATTGAAAACGATTTCGAAATGAATTGAATTGAAAACGATTTCGAAATGAATTGAATTGAAAACGATTTCGAAATGAATTGAATTGAAAACGATTTCGAAATGAATTGAATTGAAAACGATTTCGAAATGAATTGAATTGAAAACGATTTCGAAATGAATTGAATTGAAAACGATTTCGAAATGAATTGAATTGAAAACGATTTCGAAATGAATTGAATTGAAAACGATTTCGAAATGAATTGAATTGAAAACGATTTCGAAATGAATTGAATTGAAAACGATTTCGAAATGAATTGAATTGAAAACGATTTCGAAATGAAATGGATTGAAAACGAATTCGAATTGAATTGAAATTTGAATTGAATAGAAGTGAATTTTAAAACGAATTTATAAAGAAGAATTCAATTTTGATTTGAATTGAAACGGAAGTTGAAATTGCTTTTGAAACGAATTTAAAACTATTTATATAATTCGTTTTAAATAGAAATCGACGAAATATATATTATATATTATATATAATATAATGGCCTGAATAGAACGCGCCGCGCCGCGGCAGTTCGCGAATTTCGACCATTTATTTCAAACGGACATTACGGGAGATCCGACCGTCGGATTCTCCTAAAACTGGAACCGTTGGGTTCGTATCGAAAAGAGCTTTCTAATGAATGTTAGAAATTTGAAATCTAACGGTTGGATTTGGAGATACGTCCAAATCAAATTCGAAAAAGGTCGCTGTAAGTGCAGTTCGATGACCGTTGATGGAAATCGACTGTACAGGCCTTGATAAAATTATTAAAAATAGTAATAATTTATGTAAAATCATAAGAAATGATTTAGAAAGATTTGGGATGAAAAACTCCATATTTGAAAAGATAAAAATAGATTTGTATCGAAATGAACTAGTTTTGAACTAGAATTATAATTCTATTTATTTTTAAATAAATAAATTGAATTTAAAAAGGGTTTTAAAAAAATAACCAGAATATCCAATGATTGCATTGGAGAGGATTTGAATCGAAATTGTCTTCGGAATATTTCGATGTTGGAATTCGTGATTATACAGGTGTTGTTATGGAAATTTGAAAGATATATATTTATATCGTTATTTCCAATACGACATTTGTTAGTCGTAGAATTTGATATTGAATATAAGCCGATATATTTTCTATTCAGAGCCTTGTATTGAATATCGAATGTGATTTGGGTTTGTCGTGAATGGTGTCTTCACTAACACTGTTCTTGAACCCAATTGAGAAATGATTAAATCTTTTTATTTAGATTTAATGAAAGGTACCAATTAAATAATATTTAATTGGAATTGAATTGATATTGATTTTTGGGTTTATCGTGGACAGTGTTTTAAATAACACTTGTTCTTTAACCCGATAATTAATGGAATGATATTTTGGGTTTACCGTGAACCGTGTTTTAAATGACACGGATTCTTTAACCCAGTTAACGATTAAAACTAAGTGGAGTTTTAATGAATCTTTAATTAGATTGAAAAGATCGAAAAAGGAGTATCACCAGTTTTGCTCCAGGCGATAGTTAAATCTTTAATTAGATTTGAACGTGAAATGGTAATTGAATTTACCGATAACACTGTGGTGTTAGATATGAAGTATTACCAGTTTTACTTCATGGGATGAATAGGTTGGGATTGGGAAATTAAAACAAATGATTACTTCGGTAAGGTTCGTTAATCCCGACTAGTTTGAATTGATATTCAAAAATAGATTAAAGCATAAATTCAAGAAATTTATCTTTGATAAAATTAATGGGAACCTTTCCCTATGAATGTGAAATTTAGAAACTAACTGTCGGTTAGCCAAGCAGAATGGTTTTCTGGATATTGATCTGATGTTGGTTTCGGCCTTCGGGGTTAATGTTTGGGGAATTATTCTCTTGATTAATTTACGGTTAGTGACTGATGAATTGGAATGAGGCGTATGTTGTGTTTGTGTAACACTTATTTAAATATACGCGAGTTATTCGGAAAGACCGGGTTTATCCCATTCTGAATAACTGATACGACGATAAGTCGAAGATGAAGACGATGGTCGAAGACCGAAGGTCTTCACGTCGTTTGGATAATTACTGATGATCTTGATTGGGCTGTACACCCAAGAAGATGGAAACAGTTGGTGATCGTCCAGACGTACTTGGAGATCGATGGATATGCGGGGTACTAGGTGCCTCCGGTTTCGTTCAGACCCAGAACGGACTTGTAAATGGACTGTGTGTCTGACATTGGATTTTAGTCCGTGTGATTGATCTCTATTAAATATATATCTGTTTGGCGGCGGAGAATTTATTCTCTTGCTTAACGCCCTTCTCTGAGACGTACGAGCTCAGGGGTTATATATTGATGGATATCAAACGCATGGAGTGAATTGCCTGTGTGGCATGCCTAAGTAGCGAATGATCAAGGCTTCTGTTGAAAAGCAAAGTCTTGTGGTTGATGATCGAAGCACGGCCTTTGTGGCGTAGCTTTGTGTAACGTTTACTTCGCGAGTTTCACACCCGGTATGAACCAAAAACGGGAGAGGACATCAGGGAGGACTTGCGTTTCTTTCTAGCTAGAAGTGGCGTCAGTGGTTTTACACGCCCTGACGAGTTTGACTTATGTGGTTGTTGCTGTTGCGGGGCGCCTCGGATTGATCGGTCGTTCTCGAACCGATGGAGTCATTTGTTGGCTCGTTTACGCCCCATAGGGCGGAGAGACGTATTGTTCAGGCATAATAATCCACATCGGTGGACCGACCCTGACGATCTAAAGGGTTGATGCGTTCTGATCCTGAGACATGGGCTAGATTGTCTCGAATCGGTTGAGGACTATCTTTTGCCTCGGTTCATAGATGGAAATCC
The DNA here is from genome assembly GCA_030737875.1 of Allium sativum. Classification (NCBI taxonomy): domain Eukaryota; kingdom Viridiplantae; phylum Streptophyta; class Magnoliopsida; order Asparagales; family Amaryllidaceae; genus Allium; species Allium sativum. Next base: position 130,392,159 of record CM060919.1, on the reverse strand, counting down.
AATTTCCAAATACGTGACATTTGCGGTTTTATTTGTAGAGCCTAGTATGGCGACATGATATATGGTACCCATGCCGCCTATGATTGATACTTATGATTTGAAGTTGTTTTATACACTATGCACTTATAATAGTATCAAACGATTTGTTTTAAACGTATCAAGCATTCTTTGGCTGTTATAAGGGAAAACCCTATCCCCCGGCTTGCGTTGCATTGTGTGATAGGACCTGGGTCTTATAACAGCTTCATTTTTCTTTATTTAGCATTGCGCTGTTTGTTTTATGCACTGGTATTCTTGGAAGGAAACCCGTTCCGTGTTATATGGCGTGGTCCCTTGATTTACCTAAGCTTTAAAATAAAGATTTATAACTGTTTTAGTTCTCACACCAGTCCCATGACTGACCTGGAGTTTATTGTTTTAACCTAAACTCTGGGTGCCCCTATTTTGACACGGGCAGCTAGTAGTTTTGGTTTTGCAGATTTATATTCACAGGATCCTGGTTTACAGCTGGAACGATATCCGGAAAGCTTTGTATCCGTATATCTCATTCTAGTTGTGTATTGTATTATTTTTCCGCTGCTATGTAATTTATTGTAATCTCTGATATTTCTGTGTAATATTTATTTGTTTATACTCTGTATATTCTTGTAATCTGATGCATTGTTGTAATATACAATGAAGTGTTCTTTGATATGTGTTCTGTTGTGGTTTGTTCTCGAACTATCCGCCGCTTTCCTTTACGGGGAAGTTGCGGGTTTTCACAGTTGGTATCAGAGCTTTGGTTTACAAAGCTCAGAGAACAAGGCACATTAGAACCATACGAAAGAATTCATCAGATATTGGGTTAGTAATATCCAATGGGAATGACTCGTTAGAGATAGGATCAGTAGTATCCTAGAACGGGTGTGAAGAGTATATTTTTGAAAATGAAAACGAATTTTGTTTTAAAAATTTAAATCACTTATTCGTAGTTGATTATTTAGTATATATTGATTTGGACAGTCCAGTATATAAAGATTTTGCATATACGCCTTGCAAACGTATATTTGAAATTTTAATATACTGGATAGATATAGAATCACATTCTAGACACCCGGAGATGGTTCTGATGATTGATCGATCATCATCAGAATCTATGTTCGTGTTTTGAAGATGTGGTATTTATATATTTCCTATTGACTGGTGTGAGAACCAAAATTAGATAGGGCTTATTGTTGTGATTTGGCATCAAAAATCTGATTTTTGTATATGTATCAAAATTATGAATTTGAAGCTCTAATTCACTAATTGATTGATGTTTGTGTAGTTTGTTTGTTTGTTTGATAATTTAGTGCCATTATGCCTAATGTGATCGAATAATGAATTGTATTGAAATTTGGTTGCGTTTGCTAGCATATACATATATATCGTTGAACAGGTCATAGCAAGGAGGCTAGAGCCAGAGAATAAAATTTGTTTGCCCGACAAATAGGTGCATGTTTACTACATAATTTACTGTTTTGTTTGGGCGATGATGATTTTATGAGCCTATTGGCTAGCCGCTTGGCTTTTTCTTTTTCTTTTTGAGATCTGAAGGACCGGGGAAGCTATTTGAAATTCCCCGATGCTCCCGGTGCAGGGGAGGTTATGGCGAAATTTTTCAAAAATTTAGGGTGTTAGCCAAATTTTTGAAGTTTTGAAAATTCTCAGAAACTGAAAAGTTGGAGAATGAAAGCCAGATCGAACGTAGAGTTGATTGATCAAACCACTTTCGGCTTTGTTCCTTTTCGGGGACGAAAAGTTTTAAGTGGGGGAGATTGTAATAACCCGCAAATTCTGGGCCAGTTTAAAATTTTTATTTTGGCGATTTTAGCGAATTTTGATTATTTAAAATGAATTATTTTAAATAATATCGACGAGAAATTTATTTTGAATATAATTCGATCGTATATATTATACGCGTCGTCGTTAGAATATAAATATTTATATATAATTATAAATAGAATTGAAAATGGCGCGGTAGTTCGATAATTCGATTTCAAACTTCAATTGAATGTACCGGGTGCAAAACAATCCGGATTTTAGTGAAACAAAAAATAATGGGATCTAATTGATAATATCTTTCCAACGAATCCGAATAATCAAGATTTCATATCGGGAATCAAAAGATATGTCCAGTTGAAAATTCTGAATAGTCGCTATGGAATTCAGGCCCTTAAAAATGGACATTTTGCAAATGACCTCGGATTTCGACGAAACCACTTTTGTTGGGTCCGTGATGTCGAATTATTGCTAGGTTTCAAGTTTCATAATTTTTCGAATCAATATGTGAGCGTGGCAAAGGAAAACGCGTTTGACCGGTTTCAGTTGATTTTAATCGACTGGAAATTGGCCATTTTTCAAACGGTCTCAGAATTCGACGAAACTAGTTCTGTTAGGACCGTATCGTCAATACGAAGCTAGAAAATATTTTTCTAGAATTTTTAGAGTTCGTATGTGGCCCCGGTAATCTGAAATGTACGTTTAAAATTCAATATAGTGATTTAAATGTAAATTCAAAGGAAACTGATTGTAACGATCGAATCAGCTGGCGATACATATCCCATTGTGTTCGGAATGGGGGTAGAACGCTAGGGACGACAGGCGGTGAGCCTCGTTTCGAGGTCGTATGTAAAAGTCAACTCTTTGCAAATTAAATAATTAATAAATAAATAAATATAAAAAAATCTTATCTCCCCCCCCCTTAAAACCTTCTGCCCCCCCCCCCCCGTTCTAAATTATTTCATTTCAGATAATTGAAAAAAAAAAAACTCAGCTCATCGATCTCGCCGCTGTTCGTCGTCGCAGGGCCCCACGAGCAGCGCCGCCTCGCCGGAGCGCTCCACCGTCGTCCAGGCTCCCTTTTCCCCTGCTCTATCCACCTCGATTCGAGGAAACCCCATACCCAATTGAAGCAGCCACCATCAATGAAGACCATCGCCAGGGAACACCACTGCACCACCGCGGGTCTGCCTCGTCTCCGGCCTCCGACCTGCAAGCCCCCCCTCCCCCCCTCCCCCGCACGCGCAAGCATCCGTCTCCCCTATTTCCAGTCAACGCAACCAACCCACAGCCCCTCTTCGGTTCACCGCGAACAGGAAAACCCTTTCCCCCCTTTCGACAGCAAGCTTCAGCCCCAAGCCAGCATTCTCCGACGCCTCCGCCTCAATCCGAAAAGCCTAAATCAAGATACAGTGAGTTTTCTATGGTTAGTTTAATTTATTAAATGAAGTAAAGTTTAGATTTTATTCCTATGAGATTTAGATTTTTGATAGTATAAAGAGTAAATTTTTAATTAAGTTAAAATTATGATTTTTAGTAATAACAAAATATAATTTTGTTCATAGAACTTGTAAAAATACGATTTTTGTCATAGATTAGAACTTGTAAAAATACAATTTTTATCATAGATTAGAACTTGTAAAAATGTTGTTTTAAAAATAAATATATATTGAACTTCGAAGTAAAAATTCGATTTTTATATATTGAATAGCGAAGTAAAAATTCGATTTTTATATATTGAATAGCGAAGTAAAAATTCGATTTTTATATATGTAGTGGCTACGGGCGACGAAGCTGACGAAGATGCGAAAACAATGAAGATTTCTATCAATGAAGAGCCGTGGAGCTAGGATAGCTATAAGTGAGAACTTCTCACTCAAATTTAATTTTTCTAGTTATATATATATATATATATATATACTAGGATGCAGACGGTGCTTATTAGAAGCACCCGACACCCGTCCACAGACCATGGACTTGTTTGATTGGTTGTGTAGTTGGTTAGATTATTTGATTTGGATTGGATTGTTTTGGTGAAATGAATTGATATGATTGATGTGTGAATGGCGTGGGCCTTCACTAGACCGGGGATAAGGCTAGGCCTTGTCCCGTTTCTAGTATCATGCCGTTATGCCGCCGAAATTTTCTAAAATATGTTAGAAAAATAAAAATATCATTTTTATTGAAAAAATGAATTGAATAGAAATTCATATGTTGGAATAAAATGTTTTATCGTTAAAAATATAATTTTTAACGTGAATGTGAATAAATAAATATTCATTTACAAACCAGACGGTTTGTTTATGTACACTTATTTGAATGACATTGATTGGGACGATAAATTTTACACATCGCCCAACAGCACAAATAAAATATGTGTTTGATTGTTTGAAACCCCACACGGGTGTTGGGATGAAATTTGAAGTTCACTCATCCTGATTGATTAAATATGTCGATCGATAGATTGACAAGCTGTTATAAGCGTTGAATATCTATATTTGATGCTTTTACAGTGTAGTGCACTTTGGTTGATGGTTGATTATTTTCAATGTTATTATATACATGTGTTGTATGAAAATCCATATAATTAACTTTATATGGTAATTGATTGGGCCTCATTCCAATTTGAAAAACAAAGAATATTATAAAATAAAAGTTCATGTGTTGACAGTACTCATCCGTTGAGATTGGTCATGTGTTGAACGAAATATTTTAGTAATAAAATTTACATCTTTATCAATATAAAATAAAAGTTCATGTGTTGACAGTACTCATCCATTGAGATTGGTCATGTGTTGAACGAAATATTTTGATAATAACAACTATTTTGAAAAAGAAATATTTGAAATAGAATATTTGAAAATAGAAATTTATGAAGCCGTGTTGATTAGATTGACGCCATTTTGACGTGAACGATATTTATATCGATTTTATTCATTTTGAAATGAATATTGAAAAGTGATTTCGAAATCGAATATTTCGAAATGAATTGAATTGAAAACGATTTCGAAATGAATTGAATTGAAAACGATTTCGAAATGAATTGAATTGAAAACGATTTCGAAATGAATTGAATTGAAAACGATTTCGAAATGAATTGAATTGAAAACGATTTCGAAATGAATTGAATTGAAAACGATTTCGAAATGAATTGAATTGAAAACGATTTCGAAATGAATTGAATTGAAAACGATTTCGAAATGAATTGAATTGAAAACGATTTCGAAATGAATTGAATTGAAAACGATTTCGAAATGAATTGAATTGAAAACGATTTCGAAATGAATTGAATTGAAAACGATTTCGAAATGAAATGGATTGAAAACGAATTCGAATTGAATTGAAATTTGAATTGAATAGAAGTGAATTTTAAAACGAATTTATAAAGAAGAATTCAATTTTGATTTGAATTGAAACGGAAGTTGAAATTGCTTTTGAAACGAATTTAAAACTATTTATATAATTCGTTTTAAATAGAAATCGACGAAATATATATTATATATTATATATAATATAATGGCCTGAATAGAACGCGCCGCGCCGCGGCAGTTCGCGAATTTCGACCATTTATTTCAAACGGACATTACGGGAGATCCGACCGTCGGATTCTCCTAAAACCGGAACCGTTGGGTTCGTATCGAAAAGAGCTTTCTAATGAATGTTAGAAATTTGAAATCTAACGGTTGGATTTGGAGATACGTCCAAATCAAATTCGAAAAAGGTCGCTGTAAGTGCAGTTCGATGACCGTTGATGGAAATCGACTGTACAGGCCTTGATAAAATTATTAAAAATAGTAATAATTTATGTAAAATCATAAGAAATGATTTAGAAAGATTTGGGATGAAAAACTCCATATTTGAAAAGATAAAAAGAGATTTGTATCGAAATGAACTAGTTTTGAACTAGAATTATAATTCTATTTATTTTTAAATAAATAAATTGAATTTAAAAAGGGTTTTAAAAAAATAACCAGAATATCCAATGATTGCATTGGAGAGGATTTGAATCGAAATTGTCTTCGGAATATTTCGATGTTGGAATTCGTGATTATACAGGTGTTGTTATGGAAATTTGAAAGATATATATTTATATCGTTATTTCCAATACGACATTTGTTAGTCGTAGAATTTGATATTGAATATAAGCCGATATATTTTCTATTCAGAGCCTTGTATTGAATATCGAATGTGATTTGGGTTTGTCGTGAATGGTGTCTTCACTAACACTGTTCTTGAACCCAATTGAGAAATGATTAAATCTTTTTATTTAGATTTAATGAAAGGTACCAATTAAATAATATTTAATTGGAATTGAATTGATATTGATTTTTGGGTTTATCGTGGACAGTGTTTTAAATAACACTTGTTCTTTAACCCGATAATTAATGGAATGATATTTTGGGTTTACCGTGAACCGTGTTTTAAATGACACGGATTCTTTAACCCAGTTAACGATTAAAACTAAGTGGAGTTTTAATGAATCTTTAATTAGATTGAAAAGATCGAAAAGGGAGTATCACCAGTTTTGCTCCAGGCGATAGTTAAATCTTTAATTAGATTTGAACGTGAAATGGTAATTGAATTTACCGATAACACTGTGGTGTTAGATATGAAGTATTACCAGTTTTACTTCATGGGATGAATAGGTTGGGATTGGGAAATGAAAACAAATTATTACTTCGGTAAGGTTCGTTAATCCCGACTAGTTTGAATTGATATTCAAAAATAGATTAAAGCATAAATTCAAGAAATTTATCTTTGATAAAATTAATGGGAACCTTTCCCTATGAATGTGAAATTTAGAAACTAACTGTCGGTTAGCCAAGCAGAATGGTTTTCTGGATATTGATCTGATGTTGGTTTCGGCCTTCGGGGTTAATGTTTGGGGAATTATTCTCTTGATTAATTTACGGTTAGTGACTGATTAATTGGAATGAGGCGTATGTTGTGTTTGTGTAACACTTATTTAAATATACGCGAGTTATTCGGAAAGACCGGGTTTATCCCATTCTGAATAACTGATACGACGATAAGTCGAAGATGAAGACGATGGTCGAAGACCGGAGGTCTTCACGTCGTTTGGATAATTACTGATGATCTTGATTGGGCTGTACACCCAAGAAGATGGAAACAGTTGGTGATCGTCCAGACGTACTTGGAGATCGATGGATATGCGGGGTACTAGGTGCCTCCGGTTTCGTTCAGACCCAGAACGGACTTGTAAATGGACTGTGTGTCTGACATTGGATTTTAGTCCGTGTGATTGATCTCTATTAAATATATATCTGTTTGGCGGCGGAGAATTTATTCTCTTGCTTAACGCCCTTCTCTGAGACGTACGAGCTCAGGGGTTATATATTGATGGATATCAAACGCATGGAGTGAATTGCCTGTGTGGCATGCCTAAGTAGCGAATGATCAAGGCTTCTGTTGAAAAGCAAAGTCTTGTGGTTGATGATCGAAGCACGACCTTTGTGGCGTAGCTTTGTGTAACGTTTACTTCGCGAGTTTCACACCCGGTATGAACCAAAAACGGGAGAGGACATCAGGGAGGACTTGCGTTTCTTTCTAGCTAGAAGTGGCGTCAGTGGTTTTACACGCCCTGACGAGTTTGACTTATGTGGTTGTTGCTGTTGCGGGGCGCCTCGGATTGATCGGTCGTTCTCGAACCGATGGAGTCATTTGTTGGCTCGTTTACGCCCCATAGGGCGGAGAGACGTATTGTTCAGGCATAATAATACACATCGGTGGACCGGCCCTGACGATCTAAAGGGTTGATGCGTTCTGATCCTGAGACATGGGCTAGATTGTCTCGAATCGGTTGAGGACTATCTTTTGCCTCGGTTCATAGATGGAAATCCAATTTCCAAATACGTGACATTTGCGGTTTTATTTGTAGAGCCTAGTATGGCGACATGATATATGGTACCCATGCCGCCTATGATTGATACTTATGATTTGAAGTTGTTTTATACACTATGCACTTATAATAGTATCAAACGATTTGTTTTAAACGTATCAAGCATTCTTTGGCTGTTATAAGGGAAAACCCTATCCCCCGGCTTGCGTTGCATTGTGTGATAGGACCTGGGTCTTATAACAGCTTCATTTTTCTTTATTTAGCATTGCGCTGTTTGTTTTATGCACTGGTATTCTTGGGAGGAAACCCGTTCCGTGTTATACGGCGTGGTCCCTTGATTTACCTAAGCTTTAAAATAAAGATTTATAACTGTTTTAGTTCTCACACCAGTCCCATGACTGACCTGGAGTTTATTGTTTTAACCTAAACTCTGGGTGCCCCTATTTTGACACGGGCAGCTAGTAGTTTTGGTTTTGCAGATTTATATTCACAGGATCCTGGTTTACAGCTGGAACGATATCCGGAAAGCTTTGTATCCGTATATCTCATTCTAGTTGTGTATTGTATTATTTTTCCGCTGCTATGTAATTTATTGTAATCTCTGATATTTCTGTGTAATATTTATTTGTTTATACTCTGTATATTCTTGTAATCTGATGCATTGTTGTAATATACAATGAAGTGTTCTTTGATATGTGTTCTGTTGTGGTTTGTTCTCGAACTATCCGCCGCTTTCCTTTACGGGGAAGTTGCGGGTTTTCACAAATATGATTCTTGTATTTGAATATAAATTCTAATGTAAGTTTGCAAATAGAAAATGATTCTTATATTTGCATGTAAATTCACCTGTAAGTTATGCAAATAAACATGATTATTATATTTGCATATAAATTTTATTTCAACAAAATGTATAAGAAGTGATACATCCATTTTGCTAACAATTCCATTTTACCAAAATGAATAACCTATTTAACAAAATACTATTTGTGTTTAACTCTTTTATTTAACCCAAAAATGTGATTTTTGTTTTATTTCAAATATAATTGAAAAAAATGTAATTTTTGTTTTCAACAATCATATTTAACAAAATGTGATTTTTTTTTTCAACTATTGTATTTTTGACAAAAATAAATATTTTGGTTCAACTAAGCTATTTGGCCAAAATGTTCATTTTGACCAAAAAGGTGTATTTTGCTTCAACTAACCTATCTTGACAAAAGTTTATATTTTGACAAAAATATATGATTTTCTTTAACTAATCTATTTTGACAAAAATGAATATTTTGACAAAATGTATATTTTGATTTAACTAATCTTTTTCAACAAAACATTAAAGATGATGACTTTGTTTTGTTGACAAATTTATTTCAACAAAACAATCAGAATGATAACTTTGTTTGTTGGCAATTCTATTTCAACAAAACAAATGAAAGTGACATATTTGTTTTGTCAAATCTAATGCGATAAAAATGATAGTGTTTGTTTTAACCATTATAGATGGATAAAAGTGACCAATTTGTTTTAACTATAATAATTTGACAAAAGCAACAAATTGGATTTTAACTTTGGTAATTTGACAAAGCGACAACATAGTTTTAACTTTGGTAATTTGACAAAAGCGACAAAATAGTTTTAACTTTGGTAATTTGACAGAGGCGGCAAAATAGTTTTAACTTTGGTAATTTGACAAAAGTGACAAATTGGATTTCAACTATTATAAATTGATAATAGTGATAAATTGGGTTTAACTATTTTAATTTGATAAAAGTGAGTGTTTTTGTTTCATTCTTTTTAAGTGGCAACAATGAATATTTTGTTTCATTCCTTTTAAATGACAGAAGTGAATATACTTATCTTCATCTTTTAAAATGACAAAATTGAATAATTTTGTCTCATTTTATTTAAATGATAAAAATGTAGAATTTTGTTTAATCATTTTTAATGCACTAAAAATGCTTCATCCCTGTTTAACAAAAATGCATCTTTTTGTATTGCAACAAAATGACAAATAAAACTTATCTTTCTATTTACTCTTTTTATTGAAACGAAGACGACACTAAAAATATCCTTTTAATTATAATCTATAATGACATTAATAAAAAAAACTTTATTTAATTTAACAAAGTTACAACAAAAATAAATTCTTTTTATCATAATCTTTTTATTTTCTCTAATTTAAAAGTAAAAATGGTACTTTTAATCCTATTCTTTTATTTACATCTAAAATGTAAATAAAAAAATAACTTATTAAACTACGCTTTTATTTGCATCTAAAATGCAAATAAAAATGTAACATTTTAATTCATGATTTATTTGCATCAAAGAATGCAAATAAAAATACAACTTTTAATTTCATGTTTTATTTACATCAAAGAATGTAAATAAAAAAACAACTTTTAATATGATATTTATTTGTATCTAAATTTGCAAATATAAAAAAGATGTAATCTTTTTCTATGATATTTATTTGCATCTAAATTTGCAAATAAAAAATGTAACCTGCATATTACAATCAAACAACAACATAGGTGATGTTTTTATCAATCAGCACACAAAGTGATATATTTTATATTGAATAGAAAGTTCTAATTCAATTCAATAACATAAACAAAGTAATGTTTTTATTGAATCGACAATTCTAATTCAATTCAATAATATAAACAAAAATGATATTTTTCTTTGAATATACAATTCTATTTCAATTCAAAAATATAGACAAAATAATATTTTTATTGAATTGACAATACAATTCAATAATGTAAGCAAAATGATATTTTTCAATGAATTGACAATTCTATTTCAATTCAATAATATAAGTACAATGATATTTTTCCAATGAATTGACAATTCTATTTCGATTCAATAAATATGACTAAAGTGATATTTTTAATTGAATTGACAAACAAATTCAATTCAATAAATATGACCAAAATGATTTTTTTAATTGTACTGACAAACAAATTCAATTCAATAAATATAAACAAAAAGATATTTTATTTTTATTTAATATACATGATTCACAAAATATCGGAAAAGAAAAAAAATGATTTATTTTAGTTCAACCGACATATACAGATCTATAATTTAACTAATAGATCTATCATTCACGCAATATAAACAGATCAATCATCCAAAATTTCATCACATCGCATAACTAATTCATTAATATACATACAATTATTTAATAGCGAGAAAAATAATTAAATTGATTAATTAATTAAAATCAAAAATCTCACATTAATTTTTGTCTGAAATTTCAAAATGCTCCATTTCAGATCCGATCTGTTTCATGTTGTAGATCTTGGAAAGACGATTCCAATGCTTTAGAAATCATCTGATTCTGATAAGATTTGATCGAATTACGATGGTTTGAATTTTTTCTACATTTATAAATTAATTAATTAAATATTACTCAATAAACCTTCACCTTCTTCTTAGTTAAGGACCAAGGCCGATGGTTTATCAATGGGTTCGAACCTAGGGCTCCTGTTCGCGAGTAGCACAAGACACTGGGAGATGATCAGACGGCACAGCGCCGTCGGGCTTGGAGAGGCGCGTCGGGTGGGGCCCACCTCGTCCAACTCGATCACTGTTTGGGGGGTGTACGGCGGTTGATGCGGCGGCGGTTCACAGGACAAATTCGAGCACCATATACACCCTAACTCGATCAAATCCATACCCAATTGATGACCAAACTTTGTTGTTCGATTTTTGTTAAAAAACCTTAATTCAATTTGAAATGGATTTAGAGAAACTGATAGAAGAATTTGAAAGAACATCGGCCATTCAAGTTTGAACGAGGCGGCTGGTGTTTGATTCCTAGGGTTACGGGTATTGTACGGTATACAGTGTATTTGGATGGTATATATATAGTATTTTCTTATTTATTTATTATTTAATTCAAGAAAATGTTTTGTTCGTTGATACTAACTCCAAATCGAACCCAACGAATGTCGCCCTTAGCCAAATGCCCCCGTTCCGAACACACTGGAATAGGTTTCGTAATCCAATTCAATTGTTTTGATAGATTTTTCTTTAAATTTAAATATAAAACATTTAATTATTGAATTTGATCGTAGATTTAAATTTTTCGGGGCCACATACTGACTCTAAAAATTCCAAAAAATTATTTCTAGTTTTGTTTTGATGATATGGTCCTAACAAGACTAATTTCGTCGAATTCCGAGACCATTTGAAAAATGACATTTTCTGGTCGATCGAATTTGTCTATAATTGACAAAACACGTTTTCTTTTGCCACGCTCACATATTAATTCGGAAAATTATGAAAATTGAAATCTAGCAATAATTTGACATTACGGATCCAACAAAAGTGGTTTCATCAAAAACAGAGGTTGTTTGAAAAATGGCTATTTTTAATATTAGAAAATATATATAAATTCTACAGCGACTTTTCTGAATTTTAAACTGGGCATAACTTTTGATTCCCGCTATAAAATTTCAATTTTTTGGATTTATTAGAAAGATATTTTTAAATAGATTATAATATTTTTGGTTTCACTGAAATCCGTTTTATTTTGCATCCTGTACAGTCAATCAAAGTTCAAATTCAAATTTTCAAACTACCGCGCTATTTCTAATTCCTTTTATAATTAAAATAACATTTTCCATTCTAACTTGGATTTAAATAAAATTTCCGTCGTTAATATTTAAAAAAATTATTTTAACTATTAAATTTCTAAAATAAAATTTTTAAATTGGTTCAGAATTTCCGGGTTGTTACAATCTCCTCCGCTTAAAATCTTTTCGTCCCCGAAAAGGAACAGAGCTAAAAGTTGTTAAATTAACCAATTTGATTTTTATTCTTTTATTGGTTTCAATAAATTTTTATTCGTTGATTAACTTTTCAAATATATATAACTTTTACAAATTCAAAAATCGTATTTTCTAATATTGGATTATATATATAATCACAAATACATGAATTATAAATTTTATCACTCTCAACTTATTATAGGGCATTACTAACGCCATCTCTAATGAGTTTCTTTATCCTAGGATACTGCTGATCCTATCTCTAATGAGTATTCTTATTGGATATTACTAATCCAATCTCTGATGAGTCTTTGTTTAGTTCTAACGAGTTGTACCCTAAAGATTTGAGCTAACCAGAGCTCTGGTACCAACTGTAACGATATGAATTTTGCCCGACCTGATCGATCGCTAGATCGACCAAGACCGTTCAAATCCTGCATACGTTAACTTTGGGAATACAACACATTAGAACAGATAACAATAGACTTTTATAAACATCATAATAATGTTACATCAAAGTACAGTATTTCAGAGTACATTGGATAAATAATACATCGGAAGATTAAATTACAACAAAACTAATACAATACAGCGGAATAATTAAATTAACACAGCGAAAGACTACTAATGCTCTGGACACAGCTTTAAGCTTCGATCCAGAATCCTGCTCAATATATCTGCAAATGCTACTTGACTTCCAGTGTGGAAAAGAGGGCACCCGAGTTTGCAAAGTGAAACAAACTACGGGTCAGTCATGGGACTGGTATGAGAAATCTTTACTTAACTGGTAATAAGGCTAATCACAGGACCACGCCGCTAATACGGAACGGGTTTACTCCATTGGATTGCCAGTGCATAAATAAAGTAAATCGTTAAAACAACGCAATGCTTTTTAGAAAAATGAAACCATTATAAGACTCAAGTCCCATCACACAATGCAACGCAAGCCGGAGGATAGATTTTTACCTTATAATGGTCAAAAATGCTTGATACGATAAAAACGGATATGATAAAAACAAATTTGATATTAATCATAGATGGCATAGCTACCATATACTATGTCGTCATACTAGTTCTACAATCAAAACCGCATGGGGTCATATTGGAATTTGGGTTTCCATCAAGAGTCAAGGCTAGGAACGATCTTCATACCGATTCGAGACACTCTAGCAATGTCTCAGGATTCCCCGCAGTGAACCCTTGGATCCTGCAAGGCCAGTCTACAAATAACGCTAGTGGATAAGTTATGCCTGAACACACGCTCCCCGATCCTATTGGACCTATAAATTGGCCATTGGCGACCAATAATTAAAAAATAATTCTGAGGCACTTCATTCCATCAACCACATAAGAAAAAATGCCAGGCCTTGTAAAAACCCAAACACCATTTCTAGCTAGAAAGAAACGTGTGCACTCCCTGCGTTCCCCTATCCCGTTTTTTGACTCTTCCGAGGTGTGAGGCTCGTAAGGTAACGTAATACACAAAGCTATTCCTAAATAGTCTATGCTTTGATCATCATCCATAAGGCTCTGCTTTTCAACAAAAGCCTCGATCAATTGCGTCTTGACATGTCATATTAACAGTTCACACCATGCGATCGATAATCTTCGAGCTCGTGCATCATAAAGAAGGGTGTTAAGTAAGAGAATAAATTCTCCGCCACCATATATATATATATATATATTAATAGAAATCAATTTAATTACACATCATGAAATTCAATGTCGGAGACACATCCATTTACAAGTCCGTTCTGGGTCTGAACGGAACCGGAGTCACTTTATTCCTCGTTCCGTATGTCAATACGGAAGTGAGGTGCTCGCGTATCTGGGCAACCAAAAAGTACGTCCAGACAACTACCACTTTAACTCCTTACTGGGTGCGACCCAATGTCAAGCATCAGTAGTCGTCCATTCGATATGAAGATCGCCGGTCTTCAATCACCGTCTTCAATATCTTCAACTTTTAATCGTCATAGTAATTATTCAGAATGGCTTAAACCCGGTCTTTCCGAATAACTCGCGTATTTTTATAATTGAAAATCAAGTGCTATAAAGACACATCGAATGCCTCTTTCCAATTCAGAATATTCTTTTAATAAAATATTCATATTATTAGGGAAAGATTCCCATTAATTTGATCAAAGATAAATTCATTTAAATTAAACCATTAATCATCTATTAAAGATTCAATAAAACTCCAATTCGTTTTTAATATCAAAAATCATAACTTTATGATTATTCAACTTTAAGAATTAAATCTTACAGTTAATTGGGTTAAAGAACATATGTCATTTAAAACATAGTTCACGGTAAGCCCAAAATCATATATCAATTTATTTCAATACTAAATATAATTTGAAACTCTAATAATCTTAGTTAAAAGATTTATTCTTTCATACGGGGTTTAAGAACAGTGTTATTTAAGACACCATCTACGACAACCCAAAATCCAATTCTTTTATTAAATTTCAATGAAATATTAATTAATTAGAAGACACCATTAAATCTTAATTTAAAAGATTTATTCTAATCAATAACTAGTTCATTTCAATAAAAATATTTTTTTTAATCTTTTGTGTTCATCCAAAAAACGGACATAGAAATCATCATTTTATTCCTCGTTGAATAATATTTTACAATATCCGTTATTTAAAAATATTCTTTATATAAAAAGGTTCCTTATGTAAAATATTCTTTATATTACAATATCTTTTAAATTATTCTTTACTTAAAAGAAATTATTTGTTTAAAATATTCTTTATATAAATGATATTTTGAATTGGAAAGCGACTCAATCATTTACCATATAACTTCAGTTATATGGATTTCATACATCGTATGTAAATGACAACAAATGATAAATAATCATTAAACCATCCATTCAACATCTAGAGTGAAGTACACAACTGTGTGAGCATTAAAATGAAATTATAATGCTCATCGCAGCCTGTCGGTCTATCGACTGACATACAAATAAATATTGGGACTAGTGTATATCAATTATCATCCCAATACCCGTGTGGGGTTTTCAGCCAACAACAGTTCGTATAGATAATTGTTAAATGAATTTAACCAATTTTAATACTGCTAACTTATTGACGATAATGAACAAAACATGATATTTTATTCCTAATGTTGAAATAAAATATATTCAACTCGTATAATTTATTTATACATTTCTAATATTTAATAGAATGTAATTTATTTATATGACATTATTGCGGATGACAAATAAAAGATAATTTTCATTATACTTTATTTGTATGTAATTATTCATAATTTTAACACATAAAAGAAATAATCTCATTTGTATATGTTTTTCAATGTTTAACCTAACGCATAAAAAATGTTTATTTTAAATTGCATACAAATTCTAATGTATGCGTTAACATACAAAGATGTCACTTTAACTCACCTATACATTCTAATGTATGTTTTGACCAATAATATGATTCTTATACTTGAATATAAATTCTAATGTAAATTTGCAAATAGAAAATGATTCTTATATTTGCATGTAAATTCTATTGTATGTTATGCAAATAAACATGATTATTATATTTGCATATAAATTTTATTTCAACAGAATGTATCCAAAATGAAACGACCCGAAATCCCCCTTACGGGAAATCACGGATTGAATTGAGAACAACACACAAAGGAACGCAGACAGAAGAACATTTCATTGTTAATTACAACAATTCCATCAGAATACATGAATATATAGAGTATGAATCAATATTACACAGAAAATATCAAAGATTTAAATTACATTTAAATACATCGCAGCGGAAAATAATACAACACACAACTAGAAGTAATACATGGATACAGAGCTTTCCGAGTATCATTCCAGCTGTAAATCAGGATGATGTGAATATAAATCTGCAAAACCAAAACTACTAGCTGCCCGTGTCAAAATAAGGGCACCCAGAGTTTAGGTTAAAACAATAAACTCCAGGTCAATCATGGGACTGGTGTGAGAACTAAAACAGTTATTAGTCTTTATTTTAAAGTTAGGTAAATCAAGGGAACACGCCATATAACACGGAACGGGTTTCCTCCCAAGAATACCAGTGCATAAAACAAACAGCGCGATGCTAAATAAAGAAAAATGAAGCTATTATAAGACCTAGGTCCCATCACACAATGCAACGCAAGCCGGAGGATAGGGTTTTTACCTTATAATAGCCAAAGAATGCTTGATACGCTAAATTTCATCTTTTGATTCTTAATCAGACTCCAACCGTAAATTAGTAAGAGAACAATTCCCTAAGTATTAACCCTGAAGGCCGAAACCAACATCAGACCAATACCCTGGAAACCACCCATCTTAGCTCGTTTCCAGTTAGTTTCTAATTTTATATACAATCATAAATATCAATCATAGGCGCCATGAATGTCCCATACCACTATGTCGCCACATATAGGTATACAATCAAAACTGCAATTGTCACGTATTGGAAGTTGGATTTCCATCTGTGAACCAAGGCAAAGGGATCGTCCTATGCTAATTCGAGACAGTCTAGCCCGAGCCTCAGGAACAGCCGCAACTGCACCATGGATCGTCAGGGCCGGTCCACACGGAGTGGATTATTATGCCTGAACAATACGTCTCCCCACCCTATGGGGCGTAAATGAGCCAACAAATGACTCCATCGGCTCCACATAGTCACCGATATATCTGAGGCGCCTCGCAACAGCAACAACCACATAAGTCAAACTCATCAGGGCATGTAAAACCACTGACGCCACTTCTAGCTAGAAAGAAACGCATGTCCTCCCAAAGGTCCTCTCCCGTTTCTGGTTCACAACCGTGGTGTGAGGCTCGCGAATCAGCGTTACACAAAGCTATGCCACACAGGCCGTGCTTTGATCATCAACCACAAGACTCTGCTTTTCAACAGAAGTCTTGATCATTTGCATCTTAGCATGCCACACAGGCAAACCACTCCATGCAACCGATATCCATCAATCACACAGAATGATATCCAATGTCAGACACACAGTCCATTTACAAGTCCGTTCCGGGTCTGAACGAAACCGGAGGCACCTAGTACCCCGCATATCCATCGATTTCTAAGTACGTCTAGACGATCACTAACTGATTCCCTCCTCTTGGGTGTACGGCCCAATCAAGATCATCAGTAATCACCCAAACGACGTGAAGACTTCTGGTCTTCGACCACCGTCTTCATCCTCGACACCACGTCGAATCAGTTATTCAGAATGGGATAAACCCGGACTTTCTGAGTAACTTGCGTATATAATAAACAAGTATTACACAAGCACAACATACGCCTCATTCCAATTCATCAGTCACTAACCGTAAATTAGCAAGAGAATAATTCCCCAAATATTAACCTCGAAGGCCGAAACCAACATCAGATCAATACCCAGGAAATCATCCTTCTTAGCTAACCTACAGTTAGTTTCTAAATTTCACATTCTTAGGGAAAGGTTCCCATTAATTTTATCAAAGATAAATTCTTTAAATTTATTCTTTAATCTTCTTTTGAATATCGTTTCAACTAGTTGGGATTAGCGAACCACACCGAAGTAATCATTTATTTTGTTTCCCAATCCCAATCTATTCATCCCATGAAGTAAAACTGGTCATACTTCATATCTAACACCACAATGTTATCGGTAAATTCAATTACCATTTCACGTTCAAATCTAATTAAAGATTTAACTATCGCCTGGAGCAAAACTGGTGATACTCCATTCTCGATCTTTTCAATCTAATTAAAGATTCATTAAAACACCACTTAGTTTTAATCTTTAACTGGGTTAAAGAACCAATGTAATTTAAAACATAGTTCACGATAAACCCCAAAATCACATCGCATTTCAATCAGTCCCTAACCGTAAATTAGCAAGTGAGCAATTCCCTAAGTATTAACCCCGAAGGCCGATACCAACATCAGACCAATACCTAAGAAACCATTCAACTTAACTAATCTCCTGTTAGTTTATGATTTTTTTAACTTTGTTGGGTCTAAGAACAGTATTATTGAAGATACCGTTCACGACAACCCAACATCACATTCCCTTAATTATCGGGTTAAAGAACGAGTGTTATTTAAAACACTGTTCACGATAAACCCAAAAATCAATTCAAATTCAATTCCAATTAAATACCATTTAATTGGTACACTTCATTAAATCTAAATAAAAAGATTTAATCTTTTTCTCAACTGGGTTTAAGGACAGTGTTAATGAAGACACCATTCACGACAAACCCAAATCACATTTGATATTAAATACAAGGCTCTGAATAGAAAATATATCGGCTTATATTCAATATCAAATTCTACGACCAACAAATATCGTATTGGAAATAACAATATTAATATATCTTTCAAATTCCTATAACATTATCTGTTTCATCACGAAATCCAACATCGAAATATTCCAAAGACAATTTCGATTAAAATCCATTCCAATTCAATTATTGGAAATTCTGGTTACCTTTGAAACCATTTCAAATCCACTTTATTTATTTTAAAAATAAATAGAATTATAATTCTAGTTCAAAACTAGTTCATTTCGATAAAAATCTATTTTTATCATTTCAAATATGGAGTTTTTCATCCCAATTCTTCAAAAATCATTTCTTATGATTTTACTCAAATTATTACTATTTTTAATAATTTTATCAAGGCCCGTACAGTCGATTTCCATCAGTGGCCATCGAACTGCACTTACATCGACCTTTTCCAAATTTGATTTGGACATAATTCCAAATCCAACCGTTAGATTTCAAATCTCTAATATTCTTTAGAAAGCTCTTTTCGATACGAATCCAACGGTTCTAGTTTTAGGAGAATCCGACAGTCAGATCTCCCGCAATATCCATTTGAAGTCAATGGTCGAAATTCGTGAACTGCCGCGGAGCGTTCGATTCAGGCTCGGACCTAATTCATCGCAAAATCGACCAAGACCGTTAGAATCCCGCATACGCTAACTTTGGGTATACAACACAACAGAACAAATAACAGAAGACTTTTATAAACATCATAATAATGTTACATCAGAGTACAGAATACCAGAGTATATCGAAAATAATACACAGCGAAAGATGATTTTACAACAAATGCACAGCGGAAATATAAAATAATACAGCGGAAGACGATGAATGCACTGGACAAAGCTTTAAGCTTCAATCCAGAATCCTGCTCAAAATAAGTATCTGCAAAACAAACTACTTGATTGCCCGTGTGGAAAATAGGGGCACCTGAGTTTGCAAGGGAAAAGCAAACTACAGTTCAGTCATGGGACTGGTGTGAGAAACTCTACAGTTAAAATTAACTTATTTAATAAATAGACAAATCACAGGACCACGCCGCGAACGCGGAACGGGTTTACCCCCATGAATGCCAGTGCATAAACAACAATCAGTAATATAGATATGGATCTACTATGCATCAGTCAACATGCAATAACTCAATCTACCCATTTAGATTAATCACCACACTTAAATTTTCCAAATCCAATTCAATTTACAGAAATTATTCCTTTGGATTTTATTCTCGATTTCTTATTTCAAATCATTTGAAATACATATCTAACTTTCTATATCAAAGTAGATTTCACTTCGGGATCTCAAATCAAATCGTTTGGAAATATGAATTCCAAAACATAACAATGCATACAAACAAGTATGCAACCAAATATCGTGCTCCCCATCGACAAGGCAAAGGGTACGCACCTAGCAACTCGATATGTAAATGTGCACCTACCCCACATAGGAGCAGGCTACACCGATGATGCACCTCCCACACATGGAGAGCATACACTGCCCTCACACCCATACTTTTAGTCTCAGGGTTACCCGAATCTTTAGCCGCATACTAAATCATTTCATATCCCAAAGTAGGGAAAATCATTTGACAACATAATAATCACAAGTACTTTCAAAATATAGTACTTCACATCAGCAATTCACACATATGATCAGTCACTATTAATCATATAACCTTTGAGCTCGTACGTCTCAAAGAAGAGTGTTAAGCAAGAGAATAAATTCACTGCCACCAAACAGATACATTATTAATAGCAACCAATCAAATATGTGATGAACTACAATGTAACACATAATACATTTCTAAATCATTTTAGAAATCATGGGGTTTTGGGCCTCGAAATCCTTTCTGTTTTATAAAACATTTTTATAAAACATTCCCTGTCTAAAATCGGGAATATATTTCTTTTCACTTAAGGAAAATATCATTTCAAAATCACTCATTAAACTTGAAATGAACTGCACATCGCTAAACACCTTATCGTTAAATCGTGAAGTATTTCACAAGGTGTTAACACATAGATATTTCTACCCAACACAATGCTAAATGTAATAGCATATTTTGCTCACAAACTGGTCGAGCACAATCCGAACAATCAATCAATCCAATTTGACATTAAATATAAGGTTTTGAATAGAGATAGTATCGACTTATATTCAACATCAAATCCTGAAACCAACAGATCTCATATCGGGAATAACGATATCGATATCTTCCAAATTCCCATCACAATATCTGTATAATCACGGAATCCAATATTGAAAATATCCGAAGATAATTTCAATTCAAATCCAATCCAATTTATTTATTTATAACCATTGGATTATTTTTCCAGTTAATAACTAGTTCGTTTCGATAAAAATATATTTTTATCTTTTCAAATATGGAATTTTTCATCCTAATTCTTTCTAAATCATTTATTATGATTTTACACAAATTATCGATATTTTTAATAATTTTATCAAGGTCCGTACAGTCGGTTCTCAATAACGGCCACCGAACTGCACTTACGGCGACCTTTTCCAAATTTGATTTGGACATAATTCCAAATCCAACCGTTAGATTTCAAATTTCTCATATTCGTTAGAAAGCTCTTTTTGATACGAACCCAACGGTTCCGGTTTTAGGAGAATCCGACGGTCGGATCTCCCGCAATATCCATTCGAAGTCAATGGTCGAAATTCGCGAACTGCCGCGGTGCGACGCGTTCTTTTCAAGCCATTATATATATATATAATATATATTTCGTCGATTTCTGTTCAAAATGTATTTTATAAGTTGTTTTAAATTCATTTTCAAAATGATTTCAACTTCATATTCAATTTCTAATCAAAATTGAATATTCCATATACACGACAATTTTATACAGTGTATGTATGTGTTAAAAATTATATTTTTAACAATCAAATCATTTTCACATTTCGTGTATATATATATATATAAATATATTGTTTTCATTTCATATATACATCGTTTTCACATTTCATATATATATATATCGTTTTCATTTCATATATATATATATATATATATATATATCGTTTTCACATTTCATATATATATATCGTTTTCATTTCATGTATATATCGTTTTCACATTTCATATATATATATATATATATCGTTTTCATTTCATATATACATCGTTTTCACTTCATATAGATATATATTATTTCCACCTTTCATATATATATATATATATATATATAATATTTTCACTTTTCAATATATAAGATATTTTCACTTTTCAATATATACGATATTTTCACTTTCAATATATATACGATATTTTCACTTTCAATATATATACGATATTTTCACTTTAAATATATACGATATTTTCACTTTCAATATATATGATATTTTCATTTTCAATATGTACGATATTTTCACTTTTCAATATATACGATATTTTCACTTTCAATATATACGATATTTTCACTTTCAATATATACGATATTTTCACTTTTCAATATATACAATATTTTCACTTTCAATATATACGATATTTTTCACTTTCAATATATATGATATTTTTCACTTTCAATATATATACATTTTCATTTTTCAATATATACGATATTTTCACTTTCAATATATACGATATTTTCACTTTCAATATATACGATATTTTTCACTTTCAATATATACGATATTTTCACTTTCAATATATACGATATTTTTCACTTTCAATATATATATATACATTTTCATTTCAAATATATATAATTCACATCGTATACATATTTTTTTTTTCACATCGCCTAAATATATTTTACACATCGCATAAATATATTTTATTTCACATCGTGTGTATATATATATATATATTATTCACATTGTATATATATTTCATTATACTACATTTCACATCACATATATATTTTCACACAGAATACAAGCAAACAAGTCGTCCATGGTCTTTGGACGATGGGGAGCAGTTCATATATGCAGTTACACAATAAATAACTATACAGAAAGAAATATAGTGAGAGAATTCTCACTTTGACTGGTTTTGAATTTTCCTTAATTTTTAGTTTGCTTCGTTTCTGATCTAGCCAATTCCATTGAGTAGAGCTCTTCAAGACGGTTCTAACGGATCCAAGATCATCAAATTCTGAATTGATTTGCAAGAGATATGGGGTTTTAAACAACAAATTACAATAACAAACTTAATTAATATAATTAATTTAATTAATATACCCTAATCACATTTCTTAATCATTCTTCATCAATTGTCGTTCCAGGAAACAACAAAGAAACCCACGGCTCCGACTTCTTTAAGCGCATGCGCACGCTTCTTTATGCGACCAGACCACGATCTGGAGGTGCCTCATCGTAGCCAAGACCGTCAACAACCTCCTCCCCAAACAGCTGGAGATCCGACGCTTCCCTACGCTCCAGAATGTTGTTCGAACGGGCCTCATTTCAGCTCGAAAATCGAGCTACTCAAGAAATGAAATTTGATCAAATACATATCAAATTAAAGATCTAGCGATGCACTTGATTTTTGTTTTGATGTTTTGAATCGATTCGCATTTTGATGGAAGAATTTTGGGATTGAAAGATGAACATTTTCAGCCCTCAATTTCTGGGTGGCGGCTGTTGTGTATGAAGTTAGGGTTTTAGGATATTTATAGCCCTTTTATAATTAATTTATTAATATTTAATTCTCCAAATACTTGTTTAACGTCACGAACTCCAAACGAACTCCAACGACTGTCGCCCCTAGCTAATTACCCTCATTCCAAATACAATAGGATATGTTTCGTAAGCCCATTCGACTGTTTCAGTCAGTTATTCTTCAAATTAAAATATAAAACATTCAATATTTGATTTGAACGTACATTTTAATTTGCCAGGGCCATATACTAATTTTCAAAATTCCCTAAAATAAATCTAGCTATGTCGAGATGATACGGTCCCAACAAAACTGATTTCGTCGAATTCTGAGACCGTTTGTAAATTGGCCATTTTCTGGTCGATTAAAATCAACTAAAACTGGTCAAATGCGTTTTCCTTTGCCACACTCACATATTGATTCGAAAAATTATGAATTTTGAAACCTAGCGATAACTTGACTTCACAGATCCAACAAAAGTGGTTTCGTCGAAAACCGAGGTCGTTTGCAAAACAGCTATTTTCAAGGCCTTTATATATATTAAAATATATATAAATTCCACAACGACTTTTCTGAATTTTAAACTGGGCATAACTTTTTATCCTCGCTATGAAATTTCAATTCTTCGAATTCGTTGGAAAGATATTCTCAATTAGATTCAAATATTTTTGGTTTCGTTAAAATCCGGTTTATTTTGCACCCGGTACATTCATTTGAACCTTGAAATCGAATTATCGGACTACCGCCATTTTCAATTCCTTTTATAATTTAAAATAAATATTTATATTCTAACGATGATTCAATTAAATATATACGTTCTAATTATATTCAAAATAAATTTTTCGTCGTTATTATTTAAAATAATTCATTTTAAATAATCAAAATTCGCTAAAATTGCCAATATAAAATTTTTAAATTGGCTCGGTGTAACACCCCGTATGTTGAATAACTTGCTATAATATAAAACAGGGCAGAATTAAATTTTAAAATCTGAATCAAGGGAAATGGGCTATGCCATTGCGTTCGTCTCGGAAAAATACGCGAAATAGAGTCCGAGTTTTCGAAAATCGAAGTCCGTATGACCCAGTTAAGGTCCGAAGAAGTTTTCAGAAAACTCAAAACAGATTTAAATATTCAGATTTCACATTTCAGAAGAGGCGGGAAAATTCCCGCCAGACAGAGGGTGTCGATCCACCCCCTAGGGGTCGACCCAGGGGTTGACCCCCTGTCGGTCTGTGTGACCTGGGTGCACCATTTAGGCTTTTGGGCTATGCTTGGTGGCTAGTGACGAAATCTGACGGCTCTAATCTAAATTAGGGTTAATCTAAGGGCCTAAACTAAATCCTAAATCTATAAATACACCCTAAGACTACCCTTATTCATACTAAAAATAGATACAATGTCGTTATGCCGTCAAAATGCAACTTGAAGGAGCCTCCATCAAATTGTAGAAGAAGATAGCCACTCAAATCAACCTCTAATCAACTCTAGCAACTTAATCTTCTTCATAGGAGTGCTAATCAACAAGTTGTGAGTTTCTATAGCCTTAATGACCAATTGTTGAAATGATTATGATAGGATATAATGAGGTTATGGCTATGAATGTGGATCAATGCAAGTTATGTTATCATATGCTATGTGTTCATGATGTTATGCAAGTTATATGCTATGTGTTCATGATGTTATGCAAGTTATGCAAGTCATATGCTATGTGTTCATGATGTTATGCAAGTTATGCAAGTCATATGCTATGTGTTCATGATGTTATGCAAGTCATATGCTATGTGATCATGATGTTATGCAAGTTATGCAAGTCATATTCTATGAGTCCATGATGTTAGTTATGCAAATAACTATGATAAACATTGATCCATTATGACACCATGATTATGCAAGTTTGGTGTATGATTATATGCAAGTTCATATATGAGATGTTATGCAAGTTTGGTGATTGATTATATGCAAGTTCATATATGACATGTTATGCAAGTTTGGTGTTTGATTATATGCAAGTAACATGTGCAAGTTTACACCTTTGGATGATATGCATACATACGAAAGTTAACCCCTTTGTATGTCATACCTACATATGCAAGTTTACCCCTTTGTATGACATAAGTAGCTTATGCAAGTTACCCTCTTTATGACATATGTGATTCATGCAAGTTTGGGTTGGTTATTTATGCTAGTTTGGTTTGATGCTATATGCATGTTGACACCTTTAAAACCCATGTAGATGCTAATGTTATGCAAGTTGAACCCACTGTATGTGTGATGAATCTTCCCTTTTAAGTATGTCATGTTAGCGAATTACGTGGGGAACGATGGGGTTAATATTCATGTTAATGAAATGGTGTGAAGTTGGTATGATTATGCATACCATAAAGTGGATGGACATAATTGAGTCAATTATGTACATCGTTAAATTTGTAATTAATTAGGGATAATTAATACAAATTATTGGGGTGATTAATTAGGTGTAATTAATCGACTAAGACACGAGGTTGGACCCTTTTATAGCACAAGACTGCCCGGAACCGACCGGCAAATCCAGCGGCTACAAATGATTGGCCCAATGTGAGAGGTCTTAGGCATAAACTAAATACGTGACAAGTGTAAAGACACGAGGTTAGACTCGGTTATGGCGTAAGGCTGCCCGGACCCGACCGGCAAATCCAGCTGCCATAAAAGATAGTCTAATGTGAGAGGTCTTTACAACGGTTACGTTCTTAATCAATTAAGAAACACTTAACCAGATAAGCATGTAGTGGGGCATGAGGGGTTAAGTGGGTGCCTTGGGTGGCATGTGGAAATCTAGTGGGTTGCCTTGGGTGGCAATAGAAAATACGATTAGAATACTTAACCAAGTGGAAACATGTAATTAAACATGATTAAAGGGTTAAGTGGGATGCACTAGATAAAGGGACAAGCTTAGGTGGGTAGCTTGTGGGGGCCCATTTCAACCAGTAACCCATATGTATCTTATTGGGCTCGACCCATGTCGAGGACGGGACACGCGTACTGGGCTTGACTATAAGAGGCCAAAACGGGTTAGCGGTGGCAACGCAAGTCCAACGGGTTTCATATGCGTGTGTGGACCCGGGCTGGTAGGTAAGACGTTGTTGCATCGTGTAGGTATAAGCCATGCACCATTGATTGTATCGGGTTGCCACTTTGGGGAGTGATACACCCCACTGTGGGGCCAGCACGGGTATCTACGGTAGGGAGCCGATCGCTTGGGGAGTAGTGGGTACACCTAGTGGAGATAGGGGCAGATGGCACCTATGTAGTCGGCTAGGAGTACACGAAACTACTGGGTAAATTTTCTAAGTCCTTGGGTGGGATTAACCTTTAAGTAGGAATGACTGGTGTGGTGCAGTTAGTAATTACCCTTGGGTGGGTAGATGCGTCTTTATCGTTGTCATAGTTCATCCTATGTCTAGTTGGCTGCTTAGTGTAGTCATTTATCCCCAGTCATCACCGTACCAAGTTTATATCATACCCTAATTACTTTAATTATTGTATTGTTAAAGTTATAGGGCTCACTCAGACTTAAGTCTGACCCCGTTGTTTTTATCTTTTTCCCCCTCAGGTCCTCAGGTTGGGCCTAGCACTAGTGGGCTTTGATCAGATTTCTTTATCTATCTTTTGGAGCTTGGACCGTGATGTAAAGCCCAGCTTATCTTTTCTTTTATGGCTATTAGTTATGTAGTGGGATTATGTACTTATGTTTTATCAAGATGGATATTTAGTACTTGACTCTTGTTTAGTTGGTTTTGATATGTAACCAAACATGTTTATCTTCTGCTGCAATGAAATGATGTTTTAGATTTCAAGTATTATTTATATCTGTCTTGTTGTAATTTTTCTGTTCTATATTCACTTAAAATACTCCACCGAAGTTAAGGCATTCCCTTAGTGAGTGACCTTAGCGGGTGTGGGGTGTTACACGTGGTATCAGAGCTGAAGGTTACCGGAACAGATAAATTTTTTAGAAAACTATTTTTCTAAAAACATTTTTGGAAGAAGTATTTTCAAAAACATGTCTTTTAAGAGAAAAGTTTCTGAAAGAAAAGCATAATCCCCAATAGCCATATCTTTATCTTTCGAATTCTCCGTTTTGAATCTTTCCTTTTTCGTTTCAGCATGGCTGAAGATCTTAACTTTCCGGAGGGTGCAGCGATACCAGTATGGTATAGGAGATTGATGGAGGCTAGGGCCGCCACTGCGGGTCCAGCAAATGTTCCTCCACCAACAGTAGCACCCGATCTTCCTCCCCCTCCTCCTCCTCGCACGGATACTTTTGCTAAGACTTGCAAGGAATTTAAGGCTATGGGAGGGAAACCTTTTCAAGGATCAGAAACTTTTGTGGAAGCTAGGGATTGGCTTAAGGAGGTAGAAGAGTTGATAGATATCTTTGAGATGGAAGAAGGAAAGAAAGTCAAGTTAGCTGCTTGGTTAATGAAGGGAGAGGCCACATTCTGGTGGGAGGTCACTAATGGAGAGCGCCCTGTTGACTCTTGGGCGGATTTCAGGCAAAGGTTTGTGGCAAAGTTTCTCTCAAGGGCGGAAGAAAACTTGTATATGGAAAGGTTCTTGACTCTAAAGCAAGGAAACCTATCAGTGAAGGAATATGTCAACAAGTTTAATCAATTGGCAAGGTTTGGCATAGACATGGTGAATACACCGGAGAAGAAGGCTTTGAGGTTCGTTAAGGGCTTGAATGAACCGATGCATGGATTGGCTATGACTCACATCCCTATGGGGGCCACCTTTGAGAAGCTAGTAGACATGGCACTCATGCATGAGGAAGAGAAGGGTCCCAATGCTAATAAGGCACTTGAGAAGAAACGAGATCAAAAGAGACCTCAACAGCAACAGCAAAACAAGGGTGGGAAAGGTAACGGTGACAAGGGAAAGAAGAAGTGTTTCAATTGCGGGACACCAGGCCACCTAAGTAAAGATTGTCGGAAGAAGAAGAAGACGGGCTGCTTCCACTGTGGCGAAGCAGGGCATCTAGTGAAGGACTGCCCTAAGAAGGGGCAAAGGACGGGATCTACCTCAGGGGGACAGGTGCAAGCTCTTATGGCACCAGGTCAGGCAAGGGGGCAAGTTCAGGCTCTCGCGGTTCCACCGATTCAGGAACGAGGTAGAACTATTTCCATTGAAAGTCTGGTTTTTCTGTTTGATCATCCTGTCCGTACATTGTTTGACTCTGGCGCTTCGCATTCGTTTATCTCATCATCATTAGTTGAGTCACTGCACTTAGACACCAGTCTAGTAGATGATCCCTTGGTTGTTTCAAACCCAATTGGGGGCTCCACTTATTTTTCCATGATATGTTTGGGTTTAAAGATTTCTATACTTAGCGTTGAGTTTAGATGTGATGCTTTTGTTTTGGGCTTCACGGGCTATGGGTTGATTTTGGGCATGGACTGGTTATCCAGTAATGGTGTCGTTCTTGATTGTGAAAGGAGAGTTGTTAGGCTCATGACCCGCTTGGGTAACACTCTCGAGATCTCTTGTAATCCCATGGATTCTGTTATGCTAAGTTATCTTGAATCACTTGACGCTTCGGTCGAGAGTTTGCGATCTGTTAGAGTGGTCCGGGAATACTCGGATGTGTTTGAGGAGGTGAAGGGCTTACCTCCGAAGCGGGAGATAGACTTCCGAATATATCTGGTGGACAATGCTAAACTAGTATCTTTGCCAGTGCGCCACATGGCTCCTCGTGAGAGGAGGGAACTCCATAAGCAAGTAGGGGAGTTGCTTGAGAAGGGGTTCATAAGACGAAGTATATCGGAGTGGGGTGCTCCAGTAGTTTTTGCCACGAAGGCGGATGGGTCCCCCAGACTTTGTGTAGACTATAGAGAACTCAACAAGCTCACAAAGAAGAATAGACACCCATTGCCGAGGATTGATGATCTCTTTGATCAGTTGGTTGGCGCCTCAGTGTTCTCGCAGTTGGACTTGGCCACGGGGTTTCATCAGTTGAGAGTGGCTGAGGATAGCATAGACAAGACTGCCTTTAGGACTCCGGATGGTTTCTATGAGTGGCTTGTGATGACATTTGGTTTGACGAACGCCCCTGCATACTTTGTTGATTTGATGAGTAGGGTGTTCAGGGAGTTCCTTAATAAGTTCGTGGTGGTCTTTGTGGATGATATCTTAGTATTTTCTAAGAGTGAAGAAGAGCATGCCCTACATCTTAGGGAAGTGTTGGAGACTCTTCGAGCGCATAGCCTTAAGGCTAAATTCTCTAAATGTCACTTCTGGAGGAAGGAAGTGCGGTTCTTGGGGCACGTGGTCTCCAAGGAAGGGATAGCTGTGGATCCCGCGAAGGTAGTATCCATTCAAGATTGGAAGGTTCCGAAGAATGCTACCGAGGTGAGGAGTTTCTTGGGGTTGGCTGGCTACTATAGGAAGTTTATCAAGGACTTCGCGAAGATATCAGCCCCATTAACTCGCTTGACAAAGAAGAATCTAGTCTTCGCATGGGACGTAGATTGTGATGATGCATTCCAACGGTTAAAGAGAGCTTTAACCACAGCTCCAGTCTTAGTGTTGCCAGATGGTAGTAAGCCATTTTTTTTTCTATACCGATGCTTGTGGGACAGGACTGGGTGCAGTCTTAATGCAAGAGGGAAGGGTAATAGCCTACGGTGGAAGGCAGTTGAGAGCGCATGAGAAAAATTACCCTACCCATGATTTAGAATTGGCCGCTATTGTTTTTGCGCTTAAGATTTGGCGCCATTATCTTCTTGGCGAGAGGTTCGAATTGTTCACTGACCACAAATCATTGAAGTACTTGTTTTCTCAGAAGGATTTGAACTTAAGACAGCAAAGGTGGATGGAGTTCTTAGCATCCTATGATTTCGAGATAGCGTATACCCCTGGCAAGGGTAACGTGGTGGCGGACGCCTTAAGCAGAAAAAGGTTGTCCTTGAGTCCATTGTTTGTGGAACGACGAAGCTTGGAATTTATCTCGATGTTTGATTTCAGACCTTCCGTCGACTTTGTACCCGGTTTGCTAGCATCCTTAGAGGTCAGACCTACTCTTTTGGGACGGATTGGCGAGGCACAGCGGGACGACCCACAGTTGGTTGAGTTGATAGAGAGGCTCATAAGGGGGGAGTCGTCCAGCCATTTGAGTAGGTACACCCTAGACGATAGGGGGTGCTTGCGTAGAGACGGTAGACTTTGTGTATCGCAAGACGAGGGTTTGAGGAAGGCTATTCTTGATGATGCACACCGTTCTAGGATGACCATTCATCCCGGTGGGGACAAGATGTACCAAGACATGAAGCGAGTTTTCTTTTGGGCCGGTATGAAGAAAGATGTGGTCAAGTATGTCGCTAGATGCTTGGTGTGCCAACAAGTGAAAGCGAAGCAAAAGAAACCTGGTGGGTTGCTTCACCCATTGGAAGTTCCGCAATGGAAGTGGGATAGCGTCTCGATGGATTTTATTGATGGGTTACCGAGATCGAGGAAGGGTAATACGGGAATTTGGGTTATGGTAGACAGACTTACTAAAAGCGCCCATTTCATACCCGTAAAGAGTAAGAGGACTGCTCCATGGCTAGCTTCAGTTTACCTTCGAGAGATAGTTCGATTGCATGGGGTACCTTCTAGCATAGTGAGTGATCGAGATCCTATCTTCACTAGCGAGTTTTGGAAGAGTTTGCAAGAAGCAGTGGGGACTCAATTGTGTTTGAGCACCGCATATCATCCTCAGACGGACGGCCAGACCGAGAGGGTGAATCGTGTTCTGGAAGACCTTTTGAGGCTTTGTATCTTGGATTTTGGAGGTACATGGGAAGAGCATCTTCCATTGGTGGAGTTCGCGTATAATAACAGCTTTCAGTCTAGTATTGGTATGGCTCCTTTCGAAGCTCTTTATGGAAGGCCTTGTCGATCACCTACATGTTGGTGGGAATTTACGGATAAGATCTTGCTTGGGCCTGGTATGGTTAGGGAGACTTCGGAAAAGATTGATTTGATTCAAAGAAGGATGAAAGCAGCGCAAGATAGGCAGAAATCTTATGCGGACAAGAGGAGGACAGATCTTGAGTTTGATGTCAGGGACATGGTCTTTGTCAAAGTATCTCCATTACGAAATGTTGTTCGCTTTGGGTCCATTGGGAAGTTAGCACCAAGATTTGTGGGACCGTTTCCTATTAAGGAAAGGATTGGACGGATGGCATATAGAGTGGATTTGCCCGAGAGACTTAGTGGGGTACGTGACGTATTCCATGTGTCACATTTGAGGAAGTGCCTACATGAGACCGCAGAGGTGGTAGAGCCGAGCTTGCTTAGAGAAGTGGAGGTAGAGCATGATGCGACTATTCGACGAGCTCCTACCCGCATCCTTGGGTCAGAGATTAGAAAGTTGAGAAACAGAGAGGTTCGACTAGTCAAAGTGCAATGGGGAGAGGATGAGAGCAATGCTACTTGGGAGACAGAAGCGAAGATTCGTTCACTGTACCCATTCCTTTTTGAGGGTATGTCTTTTAACTTCTCCTTTATCGTTTGTCTAGTACTTATCTTATCTTTAGTATGTCCTCTCATTAGTATCTTTGACCTTTAGATAGGGTAAACCTATGGTTGAAACATGTGTTTGAGACATGTTATGATTAATGGATGCGTGTGGATGCAAGTGGTTGCTAGTGGTTGCTCGTGGATGCATATACATACACTCTAGGCACTAGATCGGCTCAGTCACTTCATATTACATATTGCATATAATTGTGTGTAGGTAGCTATATTAATGGATGTATAATGGTTGTGTTATCATATGGATGATGCATTTTGGTGTATGGTTGTGCACACATGTAGAAATAGTATGTGTCGATAGGATTCTTTCGCATACATATTGGATGCATGGCACTATCATGGTTTGCATTAAGGAGGTCAACTGAATCAATAGGCCGCCTGATTTCGCATTAGACAGGGAACATATACACACACTCTTTGCATATGTTCATACAGCATTAGAAACTTTAAGGACAATGGATGCCAGTGTTTGATGGTTTGAGTAGATGGTTGTTTGGTTGGTAGGATACGTTCTTCTTGACTTAGAGATTTCGGGGACGAAATCCTTTAAGTAGGGGAGAATGTAACACCCCGTATGTTGAATAACTTGCTATAATATAAAACAGGGCAGAATTAAATTTTAAAATCTGAATCAGGGGAAACGGGCTATGCCATTGCGTTCGTCTCGGAAAAATACGCGAAATAGAGTCTGAGTTTTTGAAAATCGGAGTCCGTATGACCCAGTTAAGGTCTGAAGAAGTTTTCAGAAAATTCAAAACAGATTTAAATATTCAGATTTCACATTTCAGAAGAGGCGGGAAAATTCCCGCCAGACAGAGGGTGTCGACCCTAGGGTCGACATGGGTGTCGACCCACCCCCTAGGGGTCGACCCCCCCTGTCGGTCTGTGTGACCTGGGTGCACCATTTTGGCTTTTGGGCTATGCTTGGTGGCTAGTGACGAAATCTGACGGCTCTAATCTAAATTAGAGTTAATCTAAGGGCCTAAACTAAATCCTAATTCTATAAATACACCCTAAGACTACCCTAATTCATACTAAAAATAGATACAATGTCGTTATGCCGTCAAAATGCAACTTGAAGGAGCCTCCATCAAATTGTAGAAGAAGATAGCCTCTCAAATCAACCTCTAATCAACGCTAGCAACTTAATCTTCTTCATAGGAGTGCTAATCAACAAGTTGTGAGTTTCTATAGCCTTAATGACCAATTGTTGAAATGATTATGATAGGATATAATGAGGTTATGGCTATGAATGTGGATCAATGCAAGTTATGTTATCATATGCTATGTGTTCATGATGTTATGCAAGTTATGCAAGTTATATGCTATGTGTTCATGATGTTATGCAAGTCATATGCTATGTGTTCATGATGTTATGCAAGTTATGCAAGTCATATGCTATGTGATCATGATGTTATGCAAGTTATGCAAGCCATATGCTATGAGTCCATGATGTTAGTTATGCAAATAACTATGATAAACATTGATCCATTATGACACCATGATTATGCAAGTTTGGTGTATGATTATATGCAAGTTCATATATGAGATGTTATGCAAGTTTGGTGTTTGATTATAAGCAAGTTCATATATTACATGTTATGCAAGTTTGGTGTTTGATTATATGCAAGTAACATGTGCAAGTTTACACCTTTGGATGATATGCATACATATGCAAGTTAACCCCTTTGTATGTCATACCTACATATGCAAGTTTACCCCTTTGTATGACATAAGTAGCTTATGCAAGTTACCCTCTTTATGACATATGTGATTCATGCAAGTTTGGGTTGGTTATTTATGCTAGTTGGGTTTGATGCTATATGCATGTTGACACCTTTAAAACCCATGTAGATGCTAATGTTATGCAAGTTGAACCCATTGTATGTGTGATGAATCTTCCCTTTTAAGTATATCATGTTAGCGAATTACGTGGGGAACGATGGGGTTAATATTCATGTTAATGAAATGGTGTGAAGTTGGTATGATTATGCATACCATAAAGTGGATGGACATAATTGAGTCAATTATGTACATCGTTAAATTTGTAATTAATTAGGGATAATTAATACAAATTATGGGGGTGATTAATTAGGTGTAATTAATCGACTAAGACACGAGGTTGGACCCTTTTGTAGCATAAGACTGCCCGGAACCGACCGGCAAATCCAGCGGCTACAAATGATTGGCCCAATGTGAGAGGTCTTAGGCATAAACTAAATACGTGACAAGTGTAAAGACACGAGGTTAGACTCGGTTATGGCGTAAGGCTGCCCGGACCCGACCGGCAAATCCAGCTGCCATAAAAGATAGTCTAATGTGAGAGGTCTTTACAATGGTTACGTTCTTAATCAATTAAGAAACACTAAACCAGATAAGCACGTAGTGGGGCATGAGGGATTAAGTGGGTGCCTTGGGTGGCATGTGGAAATCAAGTAAGTGCCTTGGGTGGCATGTGGAAATCTAGTGGGTTGCCTTGGGTGGCAATAGAAAATACGATTAGAATACTTAACCAAGTGGAAACATGTAATTAAACATGATTAAAGGGTTAAGTGGGATGCACTAGATAAAGGGACAAGCTTAGGTGGGTAGCTTGTGGGGGCCCATTTCAACCAGTAACCCATATGTATCTTATTGGGCTCGACCCATGTCGAGGACGGGACACGCGTACTGGGCTTGACTATAAGAGGCCAAAACGGGTTAGCGGTGGCAACGCAAGTCCAACGGGTTTCATATGCGTGTGTGGACCCGGGCTAGTAGGTAAGACGTTGTTGCATCGTGTAGGTATAAGCCGTGCACCATTGATTGTATCGGGTTGCCACTTTGGGGAGTGATACACCCCACTGTGGGGCCAGCACGGGTATCTACGGTAGGGAGCCGATCGCTTGGGGAGTAGTGGGTACACCTAGTGGAGATAGGGGCAGACGGCACCTATGTAGTCAGCTAGGAGTACATGAAACTACTGGGTAAATTTTCTAAGTCCTTGGGTGGGATCAACCTTTAAGTAGGAATGACTGGTGTGGTGCAGTTAGTAATTACCCTTGGGTGGGTAGATGCGTCTTTACCGTTATCTTAGTTCATCCTATGTCTAGTTGGCTGCTTAGTGTAGTCATTTATCCCCAGTCATCACCGTACCAAGTTTATATCATACCCTAATTACTTTAATGATTGTATTGTTAAAGTTATAGGGCTCACTCAGACTTAAGTCTGACCCCGTTGTTTTTATCTTTTTCCCCCTCAGGTCCTCAGGTTGGGCCTAGCACTAGTGGGCTTTGATCAGATTTCTTTATCTATCTTTTGGAGCTTGGACCGTGATGTAAAGCCCAGCTTATCTTTTCTTTTATGGCTATTAGTTATGTAGTGGGATTATGTACTTATGTTTTATTAGGATGGATATTTAGTACTTGACTCTTGTTTAGTTGGTTTTGATATGTAACCAAACATGTTTATCATCCGCTGCAATGAAATGATGTTTTAGATTTCAAGTATTATTTATATCTGTCTTGTTGTAATTTTTCTGTTCTATATTCACTTAAAATACTCCACCGAAGTTAAGGCATTCCCTTAGTGAGTGACCTTAGCGGGTGTGGGGGTGTTACACTCGGATTTCTGGGTTATTACATGATACATCCATTCTGCTGACAATTCTATTTTACCAAAATGAATATTTTTGTTTATGACACAACCTGTTTAACAAAATACTATTTGTGTTTAACTCTTTTATTTAACCCAAAAATGTGATTTTTGTTTTATTTCAAATATAATTAACAAAAATGTAAATTTTATTTTCAACAATCATATTTAACAAAATGTGATTTTTTATTTCAACTTTTGTATTTTTGACTAAAATAAATATTTTGGTTAAACTAAGCTATTTTGCCAAAATGTTCATTTTGACCGAAAAGGTGTATTTTGCCTCAACTAACCTATCTTGACAAAAGTATATATTTTGACAAAAATATATGGTTTGCTTTAACTAATCTATTTTGACAAAATGTAATATTTTGACAAAATGTATATTTTGATTTGACTAATTGTTTTCAATAAAACATTAAAGATAATGACTTTGTTTTGTTGACAAATTTATTTCAACAATACAACAAGAATGATAACTTTGTTTGTCGACGATTCTATTTCAACAAAACAAATGAAAGTGACATATTTGTTTTGTCAAATCTAATGCGACCAAAATGATAATGTTTGTTTTAACTTGTAATAACCCGGAAGTCTGAGCCAATTTAATTTTTTTATTTTGGCAGTTTAAGTGAATTTTGAATATTTAAAATTAAATATTTTAAATAATAACGACAAAAAAATTATTTTGAATAGAATTCGAACGTATATATTTATATAGATCGACGTTAGAATATAAATATTTATAATTATAAAAGGAATTGAAAATGGCGCGGTAGTTCGATAATTCGATTTCAAATTTCAAATGAATGTACCGGGTGCAAAATAAACCGAATTTTAGTGAAACCAAAAATATTTGAATCTAACTGAGATTATCTTTCCAACGAATCCGAAAAATCGAAATTTCATAGCGGGAATCAAAAGTTAAGTCCAGTTGAAAATTCAGAACAGTCGCTATGGAATTCAGGCCCTTAAAAATGGAAATTTTGCAAATGACCTCGGATTTCGATGAAACCACTTTTGTTGGATCCGTGATGTCAAGTTATTGCTAGGTTTCAAATTTCATAATTTTTCGAATCAATATGTGTGCGTGGCAAAGGAAAACGCGTTTGACCAGTTTCAATTGATTTTAATCGACTGGAAAATGACCATTTTGCAAACGGTCTCAGAATTTGATGAAATCAGTTTTGTTAGGACTGTATCGTCAATACGAAGCTAGAAAATATTTTTCGACAATTTTTAGAGTTCATATGTAGCCCCGGTAAATTGAAATGTGCGTTCAAATTCAATATATAGATTTATATTTTGATTTTGACGAATCAGCTTACGATACATATCCCATTGTGTTCGGAATGGGGGTAATTAGCTATGGACGACAGGCGATGGGTTCGATTTCGAGGTCGAAATTAAAAGTTGCTTTTTGGAATTAAATAAATAAAAAAAAACCTCCCCCCTCTTTCCTTTCTCTCAGACCCCCCCCCCCCGGTCTATTTTCAAAACAGAAAAATAAAAGAAACAAAAACCTAGCATCGACGGAGCCGCCCCCCCTTGTTCTCCGCCGCCGCCTGGGGGCGCGACCACCTCCGACGTCATCCGTTAGCCCCTCTTCTCTCGATTCACTCTCCTCTTCCTCCTCGGACGAAACCGCGGGGCCCCAAAACGCCATGGCGAGGTCCACCGAAGGTCGTACCCACTCCAACGCCGCCATACCTGCCTTCTTCCCTCCCCTGCATCAATTTCCACGCCTCCTCCTCGAACTGCGAACCCCCTCCACCGCAATTCAGCCACCTCGAGCGCCTCCCCCTTTCCTTTAGTTCACCGATGCACAGACCACCCCCAAAACCGAACACAGTGAGTCCTTTTCTTTTGAATTTTCTTTTATATTAGAGTATTGGTTTATAGTTCAATTTTTATTATATAAACAAGCCTAGTTTTATTTTCAGAAATTTATTTAAAACCTTCAATAAAAATATGATTTTTAACATAAGAAAAATATGATTTTTATGTATTTAAAAATATGATTATAGAAATGAAAAGATAGGATTATTATAAATAAAAAGATTTGATTTTATAAGGAAGTGAAAATTATATAAAGCGAATTTTTTTTTGATTTACATACATATGAAGTAGAGAGATAAAAATGTGATTTTTATGCGGAGGGAACAATAATAAAAATATGATTTTGCATATGAAGAAAGCATAGAGTTTTATATGCAAAAATATATGATTTTTATTATTCATAACAAAGTATAAAAATAAATGATTTTTATAAAGTAGAGATTATAAAATTATGATTTTTATATAGTATAGATAATAAAAACAGAATTTTTATCTATATAGTAGCGGTGTAAAAACAGAACTTTTATCTATATAGTAGCGGCGTAAAAATAGAATTTTTATCCATATATAGTGATAATAAAAATATGATTTTTATATATGTAGTGGCTACGGATAGTGGAATGGACGAAAGGCGAGAACGGCGAAGATTTCTACATAAGAAGAATCGCGGTGTATTGGTTTAGCTAGTCGGTGAGAACTCCTCACCTTTTATTTATTTATCTAGTTAAAATATATACGAGGATGCAGACGGTGCTTAGTAGGACCCGACACCCGTTGTCCACAGACCATGGACGGCTTGTATGCATGTTTGTTTGATTTTGATGTGTAGTTGATTGTGTGATGTGATGTGAAATGAAATAAAATATTTATATAGTAAAAATATAATATAGTTGAAAATAGAATTTTTAACGTGTATTCAAAATGAAATAAATATAAATAAATCGGACGATTTGTTTATATACACTCATTTGACTGATATTGATTGGGACGATAAATTTTACACATCGCCCAACTGCACAAATAAAATATGTGTTTGATTGTTTGAAACCCCACACGGGTATTGGGAAGATATATGACATACACTAATCCTAATAATTATTTGTATGTCGATCGATTGCTTGACAGACTGTTGTGAGCGTTAAATATTTATATTTGATGCTTATACAGTGTAGAATGCACTTTGGATGATGGTTGATTATTTGTCATTGTTGATATATACATGCGTTGTATGGAAATCCATAGAAATTAAATCTATGGTAATTGATTGGGCCTCATTCCAGTTTTGAATAGAAATATTTGAAAAAGAAATATTTGAAATAGAATATTTGAAAATAGACATATTTGAAAAAGAAATATTTGAAATAGAATATTTGAGAATAGAAATATATGAAGCCGTGTTGATTAGATTAACGCCATTTTGACGCAAATGATATTTATATCGATTATATTCATTTTAATAATGAATATTGAAAAGTGATATCAAAATTGAATATTTTGAAAATGAATTCGAATTGAAAATGAATTCGAATTAAAATTGAATAGAATTGAATTCGAACTGAAATTGAATAGAATTGAATTCAAATTGAAATTGAATAGAAATGAATTCGAATTGAAATTGAATAGAAAGGAATTCGAATTGAAATTGAATTGAATTGAAAACGAACTGAAATTGAATTAAAAATCGATTTGGATTGAAATCAATTTGAAATGAATTTAAACTGAACTTATAAGGAAAATTTCAATTTTGATTTGAATTTGAAAAGAAGTTAAAATCATTTTGAAAATGATTTATATAATACGTTTTAAAAGGAAATCGACCAAGCATATATTATATATATAATATAATGGCCTGAATAGAACGCGCTGCGCTGCGGTAGTTCATGAATTTCGACCATTGGCTTCGAATGGATATTGCGGGAGATCCGACCGTCGGATTCTCTTAAAACCGGAACCATTGGGTTCGTATCGAAAAGAACTTTCTAACGAATATTAGAAATTTGAAATATAATGGTTGGATTTGGAATTATGTCCAAATCAAATTTCGAAAAGGTCGTTGTAAGTGCAGTTCGATGGCCGTTGATGGAAATCGACTGTACGGCCTCGATAAAATTATTAAAAATAGCAATAATTTGTGTAAAATCATAAGAACTGATTTGTGAAGAATTGGGATGAAAAACTCCATATTTGAAAAGATAAAAATAGATTTTATCGAAATGAACTAGTTTTGAACTAGAATTATAATTCAATTTATTTTTAAATAAATAAATTGAATTTGAAAAGGGTTTTAAAAGTAACCAGAATTTCCAGTAATTGAATGGGAATGGATTTGAATCGAAATTGTCTTTGGAATATTTCGATGTTGGATTTCGTGATTATACAGATATTGTTCTCGAAATCTGAAAGATATATTTATATCGTTATTTCCAATACGATATTTGTTGGTCGTAGAATTTGATATTGAATATAAGCCGATATATTTTCTATTCAGAGCCTTGTATTTAATATCAAATGTGATCTGGGTTTGTCGTGAATGGTGTCTTCATTAACACTCTTCTTAAACCCAGTTGAGAAAAAGATTAAATCATTTTATTTAGATTCAATGAGGTGAACCAATTAAATGGTATTAAATTGGAATTGAATTTGGATTAATTTTTGGGTTTATCGTGAACCGTGTTTTAAATGACACTGATTCTTTAACCCAGTTAAAGATTAAAACTAAGTGGAGTTTTAATGAATCTTTAATTAGATTGAAATGATCAAGAATGGAGTATTACCAGTTTTTCTCCAGGCGATAGTTAAATCTTTAATTAGATTTGAACGTGAAATGGTGATTGAATTTACCAATAACACCGTGGTGTTAGATATGAAGTATTACCAGTTTTACTTCATGGGATGAATAGGTTGGGGTTGGGAAATTTAGCAATTGATTACTTCGGTAAGGTTCGTTAATCCCGACTAGTTTGGATAAACCAAAATTTGGTTTGAATTGATTTTCAAAGGATGATTAAAGAATAAATTTAAAGGAATTTATATTTGATAAAATTAATGGGAACATTTCCCTAAGAATGTGAAATTTAGAAACTAACTATAGGTTAGCTAAGCAAAACGGTTTCCTGGGTATTGATTTGATGTTGGTTTCAGCCTTCGGGGTTAATATTTGTGGAATTATTCTCTTGTTAATTTACGCTTAGCGACTGATGAATTAGAATGAGACGTATGTTGTGTTTGTGTAACACTTGTTTATTATATACGCGAGTTGTTCAGAAAGACCCGGTTTATCCCATTCTGAATAACTGATTCGACGTGGTGTCGAAGATGAAGACGGTGGTTGAAGATCGGAGGTCTACACGTCGTTTGGATAATTACTGATGATTTTGATTGGGCCGTACACCCAAGAGGAGAGAATCAGTTAATGATCGTCCAGACGTACTTGGAGATCGATGGATATGCGGGGTACTAGGTGCCTCCGGTTTCGTTCAGACCCAGAATGAACTTGTAAATGGACTGTGTGTCTGACATTGGATTTCAGTCTGTGTGATTGATTTCTATTAAATATATATCTGTTTGGCGGCGGAGAATTTATTCTCTTGCTTAAGGCCCTTCTCTGAGACATACGAGCTTAGGGGTTATATATTGATGGATATCTATCGCATGGAGTGAATTGCCTGTGTGGCATGCCTAAGTGGCAATTGATCAAGGCTTCTGTTGAAAAGCAAGGTCTTGTGGTTGATGATCAAAGCACCGCCTGTGTGGTATAGCTTTGTGTAGTGTTGATTCACGAGCCTCACACCCCAGTGTGAACCAAAACAGGAGAGGACGTCAGGGAGGGCATGCGTTTCTTTCTAGCTAGTAGTGGCGTCAGTGGTTTAACATGCCCTGACGAGATTGACTTATGTGGTTGTTGTTGTTGCGAGCCGCCTTGGTTTGATCGGACGATCCGGGTCCGATGGAGTCATTCGTTGGCTCATTTACGCCCCATAGGGCGGGGAAACGCATGTTCAGGGTTTAAGTTTAATCCACATCAGTGGACTGGCCCTGAGGATCCAAGGTCCCACCTGAGTCTGGGTCCTGAGAGGCGGGCTAGAGCGTCTCGAATCGGTAGAGAACTATCTTTTGCCTCGGTTCACAGATGGAAATCCAACTTCCAATACGTGACTTTGCGGTTTTATTTGTAGAGCCTAGTATGGCGACATAGTGGGATGGGGCGCTTATGCCATCTATGATTGATACTTATGATTTGAAGTTGTTTTATACACTATGCACTTAAAATAGTATCAAATGATTTGTTTTAAACGTATCAAGCATTTTTGGCTATTATAAGGTAAAAACCCTATCCTCCAGCTTGCGTTGCATTGTGTAATGGGACCTGGGTCTTATAATAGCTTCATTGTTCTTTATTTAGCATAGCGCTGTTGTTTTATGCACTGGTATTCTTGGGAGGAAACCCGTTCCGTGTTATACGACGTGGTCCCTTGATTTACCGAACTTTAAAATAAAGATTAATAACTGTTTTAGTTCTCACACCAGTCACATGACTGACCTGGAGTTTATTGTTTTAACCTAAACTCTGGGTGCCCTTACTTTGACACGGGCAGCTAGTAGTTTTGGTTTTGCAGATTTATATTCACAGGAACCTGGTTTACAGCTGGAATGATATCCGGAAAGCTCTGTATCCGTATATCTCTTCTAGTTTTGTATTGTATTATTTTTCCGCTGCTATGTAATGTATTGTAATCTCTGATATTTTTCTGATGCATATTTTTTGTTTATACTCTTTATATTCTTGTATTCTGATGAATTGTTGTAATTAACAATGAAATGTTCTTCTGTCTGCGTTCTAATTTGTCGTGTTCTCAAAACAATCAGGCGTTTCGAATGGTCTGGGTCGGTTTAGCGACTAATTCGGATCGAGCAAAATTCTCGGTCGTTACATCGTGGTATTAGAGCTTTGGTTTACAGAGCTCAGAGAACGAGACATATTAGAACCATACGAAAGAATTCATCAGAAATTGGATTAGTAATATCCAATGGGAATGACTCGTTAGAGATAGGATCAGTAGTATCCTAGAACGAGTGTGAAGAGTATATTTTTAAAATGAAAACAGATTTTGTTTTGAAATTTAAAACGTAGTATACGTATTTGAATATTTATTTTAAATTAATTTGGACAATCCAATATATAAAGATTTTGCATATACGCCTTGCAAACGTGTATTCGAAGTTTTAATGTACTGGATAGTTATAGAATCACACTCTAGTTGCCTGGGGATAATTCTGGTGACGAGGCACCATCACCAGTATTTATATTCGAGCGACGAGATTTCTATATATTTCCAATTGACTGGTGTGAGAACCAAAACTAGATAGGGCTTATTGTTGTGATTTGGCATCAAAATCTAATTTTTTGACTATGTATCAAAGTTATGTGATTGAAAATATAATCAACTAATTGATTACTGGTTGTGTTGTTTGATTATTGTTTGATTAATTAAATGTTGAACCTTTAGCCAAATTGATCAAATAGTGAATTATATTGAAAATTAGTCGCATTTTCATGCATATACATGTACTTACATTGAACAGGTCATTGCAAGGAGGCTGGAGCAGATGAATAAAATTGTTTGCCCGACAAATAGGTACATGTTTACATTTACTGTTTTGATTGGGTGATGATGATTTTATGAGCTGATTGGCTAGCCTCATGGCTTTTTCATTTTCTTTTAGATTGAAGAAGGCCATGGGAGGCTATATGAAATATCCCGAAGTCCCCGGTGCAAGGGAGGTTAGGGCGAAATTTTTCGAGAATTTAGGGTGTTAGCCAAATTTTTGAAAATTTTGAAAAGTTCTTAGAAACTGAAAAGTTGAAGAACTTAAGCCGTAAAGAAAATAATGAAAGTTGAGTTGATTAGTTAGACAACTTTCGGCTTCGTTCCTTTTCGGGGACGAAAAGTTTTAAGTGGGGGAGATTGTAATAACCCGGAAATCTAAGCCAATTAAATTTTTTTATTTTGGCAGTTTAAGTGAATTTTGAATATTTAAAATGAATTATTTTAAATAATAATGACAAAAAATTATTTTGAATAGAATTCGAACGTATATAATTATATAGCTCGACGTTAGAATATAAATATTTATTTATAATTATAAAAGGAATTGAAAATGGTGCAGTAGTTCGATAATTCGATTTCAAATTTTAAATGAATGTCCGGGTGCAAAATAAACCGGATTTTAGTGAAACCAAAAATATTTGAATCTAATTGAGATTATCTTTCCAACGAATCTGAAAAATCGAAATTTCATAGCGGGAATCAAAAGTTATGTCCAGTTGAAAATTCAGAATAGTCGCTATGGAATTCAGGCCCTTAAAAATGGAAATTTTGCAAACGACTTCGGATTTCGACGAAACCACTTTTATTAGATCCGTGATGTCAAGTTATTGCTAGGTTTCAAATTTCATAATTTTTCGAATCAATATGTGAGCGTGGCAAAGGAAAACACGTTTGACCAGTTTCATTTGATTTTAATCGACTGGAAAATGACCATTTTTCAAATGGTCTCAGAATTTGATGAAATCAGTTTCATTAGGACCGTATCGTCAATACGAAGCTAGAAAATATTTTTCGACAATTTTTAGAGTTCATACGTAGCCCCGATAAATTGAAATGTGCGTTCAAATTCAATATATAGATTTATATTTTGATTTTGATGAAAACTGATCGAAACGATTGAATCAGCTTACGATACACATCCCATTGTGTTCGGAATGGGGGTAATTAGCTATGGACGACAGGCGGTGGGTTCGATTTCGAGGTCGAAATTAAAAGTTGCTTTTTGGAATTAAATAAATAAATAAAAATAAATAAAAACCCTCCCCCCTCTTTCCTTTCTCTTAGACCCCCCTCCCCGTTTATTTTCAAAACAGAAAAATAAAAGAAAAAAAAACCCTAGCATCGACGAAGCCGCCCCCCTTGTTTGCCGCTGCGTGGGGGCGCAACCACCTCCGACGTCATCCGTTAGCCCCCC
Source organism: Allium sativum (assembly GCA_030737875.1). Taxonomy (NCBI): domain Eukaryota; kingdom Viridiplantae; phylum Streptophyta; class Magnoliopsida; order Asparagales; family Amaryllidaceae; genus Allium; species Allium sativum. The sequence continues at coordinate 130,347,745 of CM060919.1, read as the reverse complement.
TTCTCTCGATTTACTCTCCTCTTCCTCCTCGGACGAAACCGCGGAGACCCAAAACGCCATGGCGAGGTCCACCGAAGGTCGTACCCACCCCGATGCCGCCGTACTTGCCTTCTTCCCTCCCCTGCATCATTTTCCGCGCCTCCTCCTCGAACTGTGAACCCCCTCCACCGCAGTTCAGCCACCTCGAGCGCCTCCCCCTTTCCTTCAGTTCACGGACGCACAGACCACCCCCAAAACCGAACACAGTGTGTCCTTTTCTTTTGTATTTTCTTTTATATTAGAGTACTGGTTTTTAATCCGATTTTTATTATATAAACAAGCCTAGTTTTATTTTCGGAATTTTTTTTAAAACCTTCAATAAAAATATGATTTTTAACATAAGAAAAATATGATTTTTATGTATTTAAAAATATGATTATAGAAATGAAAAGATAGGATTATTATAAATAAAAAGATTTGATTTTATAAGGAAGTGAAAATTATATAAAGAGAATATTTTTTTTTTTGATTTATATACATATGAAGTAGAGAGATAAAAATGTGATTTTTATGCGGAGGGAACAATAATAAAAATGTGATTTTGCATATGAATAAAGTATAGACTTTTATATGCGAAAATATATGTTTTTTATTATTTATAACGAAGTACAAAAATAAATGATTTTTATATAGTAGAGATTATAAAATTATGATTTTTATATAGTATAGATAATAAAAATAGAATTTTTATCTATACAGTAGCGGTGTAAAAATAGAATTTTTATCTATATAGTAGCGGTGTAAAAATAGAATTTTTATCCATATATAGTGATTATAAAAATATGATTTTTATATATGTAGTGGCTACGGACAGTGGAATGGACGAAAGGCGAGAAAGACGAAGATTTCTACATAAGAAGAATCGCGGTGTATTGGTTTAGCTAGTCGGTGAGAACTCCTCACCTTTTATTTATTTTTCTTGTTAAAATATATACTAGGATGCAGACGGTGCTTAGTAGCACGCGACTCGTCCACAGACCATGGACGGCTTGTATGCTTGTTTGTTTGATTTTGATGTGTAGTTGATTGTGTGATGTGATGTGAAATGAAATAAAATATTTATATAGTTAAAAATATAATATATTTGAAAATAGAATTTTTAACGTGTATTCAAAATGAAATAAATATGAACAAATCGGACGATTTGTTTATATACACTCATTTGACTGATATTGATTGGGACGATACACATCGCCCAACTGCACAAATAAAATCTTTGTTTGATTGGTTGAAACCCCACACGGGTATTGGGAAGATATATGACATACACTAATCCCAATAATTAGTTGTATGTCGATCGATTGACAAACTGTTATGAGAGTTAAATATTTATATTTTATGCTTATATAGTGTAGAATGCACTTTGGATGATGGTTGATTATTTGTCATTGTTGATATATACATGCGTTGTATGGAAATCCATAGAAATAAAATCTATGGTAATTGATTGGGCCTCGTTCCAGTTTTGAATAGAAATATTTGAAAAAGAAATATTTGAAATAGAATATTTGAAAATAGACATATTTGAAAAAGAAATATTTGAAATAGAATATTTGAGAATAGAAATATATGAAGCTGTGTTGATTAGATTGACGCCATTTTGACGCAAACGATATTTATATCGATTATATTCGTTTTTATAATGAATATTGAAAAGTGATATCAAAATTGAATATTTTGAAAATGAATTCGAATTGAAAATGAATTCGAATTAAAATTGAATAGAATTGAATTCGAATTGAAATTGAATAGAATTGAATTCGAATTGAAATTGAATAGAAATGAATTCGAATTGAAATTGAATAGAAAGGAATTCGAATTGAAATTGAATTGAATTGAAAACGAACTGAAATTGAATTAAGAATCAATTTGAATTGAAATCAATTTGAAATGAATTTAAATCGAATTTATAAGGAAAAATTCAATTTTTATTTGAATTTGAAAATAAGTTGAAATCATTTTGAAAATGATTTATATAATACGTTTTAAAAGGAAATCGATGAAGTATATATTATATATATTATATATATAATATAATGGCCTGAATAGAACGCGCCGCGCTGCGGTAGTTCATGAATTTCGACCATTGACTTCGAATGGATATTGCGGGAGATCTGACCATCGGATTCTCCTAAAACCGAAACCATTGGGTTCGTATCGAAAAGAAATTTCTAACGAATATTACAAATTTGAAATCTAACGGTTGGATTTGGAATGATGTCCAAATCAAATTTAGAAAAGATCCCTCTAAGTCCAGTTCGATGGCCGTTGATGGAAATCGACTGTACGGGCCTCGATAAAATTATTAAAAATAGTAATAATTTGTGTAAAATCATAAGAAATGATTTATGAAGAATTGGGATGAAAAACTCCATATTTGAAAAGATAAAAATAGATTTTTATCGAAATGAACTAGTTTTGAACTAGAATTATAATTCTATTTATTTTTAAATAAATAAATTGAATTTGAAAAGGGTTTTAAAAGTAACCAGAATTTCCAATAATTGAATGGGAATGGATTTGAACCGAAATTGTCTTTGGAATATTTCGATGTTGGATTTCGTGATTATACAGATATTGTTCTCAAAATTTGAAAGATATATTTATATCGTTATTTCCAATACGATATTTGTTGGTCGTAGAATTTAATATTGAATATAAGCTGATATATTTTCTATTCAGAGCCTTGTATTTAATATCAAATGTGATCTGGGTTTGTCGTGAATGGTGTCTTCATTAACACTCTTCTTAAACCCAGTTGAGAAAAAGATTAAATCTTTATATTTAGATTCAATGAGGTGAACCAATTAAATGGTATTAAATTAGAATTGAATTTGGATTAATTTTTGGGTTTATCGTGAACTGTGTTTTAAATGACACTGATTCTTTAACCCAGTTAAAGATTAAAACTAAGTGGAGTTTTAATGAATCTTTAATTAGATTGAAATGATCAAGAATGGAGTATCACCAGTTTTGCTCCAGGCGATAGTTAAATCTTTAATTAGATTTGAACGTGAAATGGTGATTGAATTTACCAATAACACCGTGGTGTTAGATATGAAGTATTACCAGTTTTACTTCATGGGATGAATAGGTTGGGGTTGGGAAATTTAGCAATTGATTACTTCGGTAAGGTTCGTTAATCCCGACTAGTTTGGATAAACCAAAATTTGGTTTGAATTGATTTTCAAAGGACGATTAAAGAATTAATTTAAAGGAATTTATCTTTGATAAAATTAATAGGAACCTTTCCCTAGGAATGTGAAATTTAGAAACTAACTATAGGTTAGCTAAGCAAAACGGTTTCCTGGGTATTGATCTGATGTTGGTTTCGACCTTCGGGGTTAATATTTGGGGAATTATTCTCTTGTTAATTTACGGTTAGTGATTGATGAATTGGAATGAGGCGTATGTTGTGTTTGTGTAACACTTGTTTATTATATACGCGAGTTATTCAGAAAGACCGGGTTTATCCCATTCTGAATAACTGATTCGACGTGGTGTCGAAGAAGAAGACGGTGGTTGAAGACCGGAGGTCTTCACGTCGTTTGGATAATTACTGATGATCTTGATTGGGCCGTACACCCAAGAGCAGAGAATCAGTTGGTGATCATCCAGACGTACTTGGAGATCGATGGATATGCGGGGTACTAGGTGCCTCCGGTTTCGTTCAGACCCAGAACGAACTTGTAAATGGACTGTGTGTCTAACATTGGATTTCAATCTGTGTGATTGATTTCTATTAAATATATATCTGTTTGGCGGTGGAGAATTTATTCTCTTGCTTATGGCCCTTCTCTGAGACATACGAGCTTAGGGGTTATATATTGAGGGATATCCATCGCATGGAGTGAATTGCCTGTGTGGCATGCCTAAGTGGCAATTGATCAAGGATTCTGTTGAAAAGCAAGGTCTTGTGGTTGATGATCAAAGCATCGCCTGTGTGGCTTAGCTTTGTGTAGCGTTGATTCGCGAGCCTCACACCCCGGTGTGAACCAAAATGGGAGAGGACGTCAGGGAGGGCATGCGTTTATTTCTAGCTAGAAGTGGCGTCAGTGGTTTTATGTAGCGACCCGAACCTCCCCGGTCTACAAAGAGATGAGATAGAACGAATTACTGTGAGGACAAGACAAATCAGAACGCAGACGGAAGAACATTTCATTGCTATTACAACAATTCCATCAGATACAAGAATATACAGAGTATAAATGAATATTATACATTCGAATAAATATCAGAGATTACAATTAATTATATAACAGCGGAAAATAATACAAAGCACAACTGAAGGTGATATACGGATACAGAGCTTTCCGGATATCATTCCAGCTGTAAACCAGGATCCTGTGAATATAAATCTGCAAAACCAAAACTACTAGCTGCCCGTGCGGAAAATAGGGGCACCCAGAGTTTAGGTTAAAACAATAAACTCCAGGTCAGTCATGTGACTGGTGTGAGAACTAAAACAGTTATTTAAAACTTTACTTTAAAAGAGAGTAATTCAAGGGACCACGCCGTATAACACGGAACGGGTTTCCTCCCAAGAATACTAGTGCATAGAATAAACAGCGCAATGCTTTTTCGAAAAATGAAGCTATTATAAGACCCAGGTCCCATCACACAATGCAACGCAAGCCGGAGGATAGGGTTTTCCCTTATAATAGCCAAACATGCTTGGTACGTTTAAAACAAATCATTTGATACTATAATAAGTGTATAGTGTCAAAACATTTCAATCATAAATATCAATCCTAGGCGGCATGGGTACCATCTATCATGTCGCCATACTAGGCTCTACAAATAAAACCGAATAACACTTATTGGAAATTGGATTTCCGTCATGAGTCGAGGCAAGGGGCAAGCCCCTCTCCGCGTTCGAGACACTCTAGCAAATGTCTCAGGGTTACGCACTCTGGGCAACCCCGGATCCTCCAAGGTCGGTCCTCACTTACGTTAGAGGATTAGTTATTCCTGAACACACGTTTCCCGGTCCTTATAGACCTATAATCGAGGCGCCTCACATTCCTACAACCACATAGGTGAAAAGTATATAAATGTCAGGGCTGGTAAGTCACTGACACCACCATAGCTAGAAAGAAACGTCATGCACTCCTTGGGTCCTTATCCCGTTTTTGACTCATACCGAGGTGTGAGGCTCGCGAATCCACGCTATACACAAAGCTACGCCACAAAGGCCGTGCTTTGATCATCAACCACAAGACTTTGCTTTTCAACAGAAGCCTTGATCATTGCATCTTAGCATGCCACACAGGCAATTCATGCCATGCGACTGATGTCCATCGATATACAACCTCTGAGCTCGTACGTCTCAGAGAAGGGCGTTAAGCAAAAGAATAAATTCTCCACCGCCAAACAGATGTATATTTAATAGAAATCAATCAACATAGAATAAAATCCAATGTCAGACACACCATCCAATTACAAGTCCGTTCTGGGTCTGAACGAAACCGGAGGCACTTTCCTCGCATATCCATCCATCTCCAAGTACGTCTGGATGACCACCAACTATTTCCATCCTCTTGGGTGTACAGCCCAATCAGGATCATCAGTAATTATCCAAACGATGTGAAGACTTCCGGTCTTCAACCACCGTCTTCATCTTCGACATATCGTCGAATCGGTTATTCAGAATGGGTATAAACCCGACCTTTCCGAACAACCTGCGTATATTAAAACGAATGTTACACAAACACAACATATGCCTCATTCCAATTCATATTCTCAGGGAAAAGTTCCCATTAATTTTATCCAAGATAAATTCTTTAAAATTTATCCTTTAATCTTCCTTTGGATGTCATTTCAAACCAAATTATGGTTTTCCAAACAAGTCAAGATTAGCGAACCACAACGAAGTAATTATTTATTTTATTTCCCAATCCCAACCTATTCATCCTATGAAGCAAAACTGGTAATACTCCATATCTAATACTATGGTGTTATCGGTAAGATTAATTACCATTTCACATTCAAATCTAATTAAAGATTTAACTATCGCTTTGGAGCAAAACTGGCTATACTCCATTCTCGCTCATTTCTAAATTTGATAATTTAGATTACCAATTCACAAGTCAATCTAGTTGCAGATTCATTAAAACTCCTTTTACTGGGTTAAAGAACTAGGTGTTATTTAAAACACAATTCACGATAAACCCAAATCACATTCTATTTGTTATCGGGTTAAAGAACTAGTGTTATGTAAAACACCGTTCACGATAAACCCATTTCGAATCCAATCAAATATATTAGAAATTCCGATTATTTAAAACCCATTTTTAAATCTAATTTAATTATTTAAAAATACTTAGGTTTTAAATTTAGTTCAAAACTAGTTCATTTCGATAAAAATCCATTTTTATCTTTTCAAATATGGAGTTTTTCATCCCAACTTTTCCCAAATCATTTCTTCTGATTTTACACAAATTATTACTATTTTTAATAATTTTATCAAGGCCCGTACAGTCAATTTCCAACAATGGCCATCGAACTGCACTTATAGCGACCTTTTTCAAATTTGATTTGGACGTATCTCCAAATCCAACCGTTAGATTTTGAATCTCAAATATTCGTTATAAAGCTCTTTTCGATACGAACCCAACGGTTCCGGTTTTAGGAGAATCCGACGGTCGGATCTCCCGTAATGTCCGTTTGAAATAAATGGTCGAAATTCACGAACTGCCGCGGCGTGGCGCGTTCTATTTAGGCCATTGTATTATATATATATAATATATATAATATATATCGTTTGATTTCTATTTAAAACGAATTATATAAATAGTTTTAAATTCGTTTCAAAAACAATTTCAACTTCCATTTCAATTCAAATCAAAATTGAATTTTTCCTTATAAATTCGTTTAAAATTCATTTCTATTCAATTCATTTCGAATTCGTTTCGTTTGCTATTCAATTGAAACCAAATTCGTTTTCCATTCAATTCGAATTCATTATATATTCAATTCATTTCGAAATCGTTTTATATTCGATTCATTTCGAAATCGTTCTATATTCAATTCATTTCGAAATCGTTTTTAATTCAATTCAAATCGAAATCGTTCTATATTCAATTCATTTCGAAATCGTTTTTAATTCAATTCATTTCGAAATCTTTTTATATTCGATTCATTTCGAAATCGTTCTATATTCAATTCATTTCGAAATCGTTCTATATTCAATCCGAAACAAATTCCATTTCAAAATATTCAATTTCGAAATCACTTTTCAATATTCATTTCAAAATGAATGAAATTGATGTAAAAATCGTTCACGGCACAATGGCGTCAATCTAATCAACACGGCTTCATATATTCCTTTGTTCTATTCAACAAATGAATATTTATTTTTGTCAACACACGACTAATCTCAACGAATGAGTACTGTCCACGTGTGACTATTTTTGTTAAATTATTTCGTTCAACACATGACTAATCTCAACGGATGAGTACAGTCAACACATGAAACCTTTATTTTATATTGATAAAGATGTAAATTTTATTATTAAAATATTTCGTTCAACACATGACTAATCTCAACGGATGAGTACAGTCAACACATGAACCTTTATTTTATAATATTCTTTATTTTCTAAATTGGAATGAGGCCCAATCAATCACCATATAATGTTAATTATATGGATTTTCATACATCACACGTATATAATAGCATTGAAAAATAATCAACCATCAACCAAAGTGCACTACACTGTATAAGCATCAAATATAGATATCTAACGCTTATAACAGCCTGTCAATCAATCGATTGACATATTTACTCAATCAGGATGAGTAAACCTCAAATTTCATCCCAACACCCGTGTGGGGTTTCAAACAATCAAACACAGATTTAGTTGTGCAGTTGGGCGATGTGTAAAATTTATCATCCCAATCATCAGTCAAATCAGTGTATATAAACAAATCGGTCGATTTGTTTGTAGATATTTATTTATTCACTTTCTCGTTAAAAATTATATTTTTAACGATAAAACATTTTATTTCAACACAAGAATTTCTATTCAGTTCATTTACACAATAAAAATGATATTTTTATTTTTCTAACATATTTTAGAAAATTTTGGCGGCATAACGGCACGATACTAGAAACGGGACGAGGCCTAGCCTTATCCCCGGTCTAGTGAAGGCCCACGCCGTTCACACATCAATCAAATCAATTTCATTTCACCAAACCATTCAATTCAAACCAAATAATCTAACTATTTTTTGCAATCAAACAAACAAGTCCATGGTCTGTGGACGATTGTGTCGGGTGCTACTAAACACCGTCTGCATCCTAGTATATATATATAACTAGAAAAAGAAATTGAAAGGTGAGAAATTCTCACCAATAGCTATCCAATACCATGACTCTTCATTTATAGAAATCTTTGTTGTTATCGCCTTTTTATCACCTTCGTTGCCTGTATTCACTACATATATAAAAATCGAATTTTTACTTCGCTATTCAATATATAAAAATCGAATTTTTATTTCGCTATTCAATATATAAAAATTGAATTTTTATTATGCTATGTATATAAAAATCCTATTTTTATAATCACGCTATATGGATAAAATTTCTATTTTTTCATTGCTACTATATAGATAAAAATTATATTTTTACCTCGTTATTCTCTATATAAAGATTTCGCCTTTTCAAATATAAAGATTTCGCCTTTACAAATATATCATTATAAAAATCACGTTTTTATTTTTCTACACATATAAAGATGATATTTTTAATATTCCTATCATGTAAAAATTATATTTTTAATTCTCTACCTAACCAAAAATCATATTTTTACATCTTCTATATTGTAAAGACTATATTTTTAATACTTTAAAAATATAAAAATCATATTTTTAATTCTTTAAAAATATAAAAATCATATTTTTACATCGTCTATATAGTAAAGATCATATTTTTAATACTTTAAAAATATAAAAATCATATTTTTATAGTTAAAAATCTCGTCTTTCTCATAATAAAAATCCAATCTTTGTACCCAAACACTTTGAATCAAATAAATTTCAGATTTTAAATTAAAGAAGAAAAATTACCTTTCTCCGTTAATTTCCTGGATTGGGGTGTTGCGTCTTCGATTCGCGACTGAGGGGGGTTTGGGCGTTCGCTGGCGTCGGGGAGGATCGCCAGAAGCTCACGGTGGTGCTGGCCATCCAAGCGACGGTGGTGAAGGGCTTCGGCCTTCTTCGATTGGGGCGTCGCGGTCTTCGTCTTCGAGGTGGGGAAGCTCGTGCGAGGCTGGAAGGGGTCGGTCACAGGGGGTGCGACATGGTGGAAGCCGACGGTGGGTGGTGCGGAGGAGAAGGCAGTGGAGGGGGGAAGCGATCGATGGTCGTCGCCATTTCTTTTTTTCTTTTTTTTTCTGATGAATCGAAAATGAAGGGAAAGGGGGGGGGGCAGAGCGGGTTAAAGGGGGAGAAGGGTTGACCCTTTTTTTTATTATTTAATTTTAATTTTTATTCACATAAAGTAACTTTTTCTATCTATCTCGAAACAAGGCCCACCGCCTGTCGTCCATAGCGTATATGTATCGTAGGCTGATTCGTTCGTCTCGATCAGTTTCCGTTGAATTTACATTTAAATCGCTATATTGAATTTTAAACGTACATTTCAAATTACCGAAGTCACATAACAACTCTATAAATTCCATAAAAATATTTTCTAGCTTCGTATTGATGATACGGTCCTAACAAAACTAGTTTCGTCGAATTCTGAGACCGTTGGAAAAATGGCCATTTTCCAGTCGATTAAAATCAACTGAAACAGGTCAAACACGTTTTCCTTTGCCACGCTCACATATTGATTCGAAAAATTATGAAATTTGAAACCTAGCAATAAATTGACATCACGGATCCAACAAAAGTGGTTTCGTCGAAATCCGAGGTCATTTGCAAAATTCCCATTTTTAAGGGCCTGAATTCCATAGCGACTATTCAGAATTTTCAACTGGACATATCTTTTGATTCCCGCTATGAAATTTTGATTTCTCGGATTCGTTGGAAAGATATTCTCAATTAGATCCTAATGTTTTTGGTTTTACTAAAATCCGGTTTGTTTTGCACCCGGTGTGTTCAATTGAAGTTTGAAATTGAATTATCGAACTACCGCGCCATTTTCAATTCTATTTATAATTATATATAATTATTTATATTCTAACGACGGCGTATATAATATATACGTTCTAATTATATTTAAAATAAATTTCTCGTCGATATTATTTAAAATAATCTATTTTAAATATCCAAAATTCGCTAAAATTGCCAAAAATAAAAAATTTAAACTGGCTCAGATTTTCCGGGTTATTACAATCTCCCCCACTTAAAACTTTTCATCCCCGAAAAGGAACAAAGTCGAGAGTGGTTTGATTAATCAGCTCTACGTTCGATCTGGCTTCCATTCTCCAACTTTTCAGTTTCTGAGAATTTTCAAATTTTCAAAAATTTGGCTAACACCCTAAATTTTCGAAAAATTTCGCCATAACCTCCCCTGCACCGGGAGCCACGGGAAAATCCCGAAATTGCCATATAGGCCTTCTGATCTCAAAAAGAAAAAGAAAAAGCCAAGCGGCTAGCCAATAGGCTCATAAAATCATCATCACCCAAACAAAACAGTAAATAATGTAGTAAACATATACCTATTTGTCGGGCAAACAAATTTTATTCTCTGGCTCTAGCCTCCTTGCTATGACCTGTTCAATGTAAGTATATGTATATGCAAGCAAATGCGACCAATTTCCAATATAGTTCAATATTTGATGCAATTAGGCATAATGGTTCAGAATTAGCAAACAAATAGGCAAACAACACAAACATCAATCAATTAGTGGATTAGAGTTTCAAATTCATAACTTTGATATATATACTGAAAATCCTGTTTTTGATGCCAATTCACAACAATGTGTTCTAACTATATAAGTTTTGGTTCTCACACCAGTCTGATGGAAATATATAGAAAATCACACCTTCGAAACACGAATATAAATACTGATGATGTCATGACAATCATCAGTACCATCTCCGGGCGACTAGAATGTGATTCCATATCTATCCAGTATATTAAAACTTCGAATATACGTTCATGACGCGTATATGCAAAATCTTTATATATCGGATTGTCCATATTCGAAATAAATAAATAATCAAATACGTAGAATTGATTTAAATTTTCAAAACAAAATTGTTTTCATTTGAAAAATATACTCTTCACACTCGTTCTAGGACACTAATGATCCTATCTCTAACGAGTCATTCTAATTGGATATTACTAATCCAATATCTGATGAATTCTTTCGTATGGTTCTAATGTGTCTTGTTCTCGAGCTCTGTAAACCAAAGCTCTGATACCAAATGTAGCGACCCGAACCTCCCCGGTCTCCGAAGAGACGAGAAAGAACGAATTACTGTGAGGACAAGACAAATCAGAACGCAGACGGAAGAACATTTCATTGCTATTACAACAATTCCATCAGATACAAGAATATACAGAGTATAAATGAATATTATACATTCGAATAAATATCAGAGATTACAATTAATTATATAACAGCGGAAAATAATACAAAGCACAACTGAAGGTGATATACGGATACAGAGCTTTCCGGATATCATTCCAGCTGTAAACCAGGATCCTGTGAATATAAATCTGCAAAACCAAAACTACTAGCTGCCCATGCGGAAAATAGGGGCACCCAGACTTTAGGTTAAAACAATAAACTCCAGGTCAGTCATGTGACTGGTGTGAGAACTAAAACAGTTATTTAAAACTTTACTTTAAAAGAGAGTAATTCAAGGGACCACGCCATATAACACGGAACGGGTTTCCTCCTAAGAATACTAGTGCATAGAATAAACAGCGCAATGCTTTTTCGAAAAATGAAGCTATTATAAGACCCAGGTCCCATCACACAATGCAACGCAAGCCGGAGGATAGGGTTTTCCCTTATAATAGCCAAACATGCTTGGTACGTTTAAAACAAATCATTTGATACTATAATAAGTGTATAGTGTCAAAACATTTCAATCATAAATATCAATCCTAGGCGGCATGGGTACCATCTATCATGTCGCCATACTAGGCTCTACAAATAAAACCGAATTACACGTATTGGAAATTGGATTTCCATCATGAGTCGAGGCAAGGGGCAAGCTCCTCTCCGCGTTTGAGACACTCTAGCAAATGTCTCAGGGTTACGCACTCTGGGCAACCCCGGATCCTCCAAGGCCGGTCCTCACTTACGTTAGAGGATTAGTTATTCCTGAACACACGTTTCCCGGTCCTTACAGACCTATAATCGAGGCGCCTCGCATTCCAAAACCACATAGGTGAAAAGTATATAAATGTCAGGGCTGGTAAGTCACTGACACCACCATAGCTAGAAAGAAACGTCATGCACTCCTTGGGTCCTTATCCCGTTTTTGACTCATACCGAGGTGTGAGGCTCGCGAATCCACTCTATACACAAAGCTACGCCACAAAGGCCGTGCTTTGATCATCAACCACAATACTTTGCTTTTCAACAGAAGCCTTGATCATTGCATCTTAGCGTGTCACACAGGCAATTCATGCCATGCGACTGATGTCCATCGATATACAACCTCTGAGCTCGTACGTCTCAGAGAAGGGCGTTAAGCAAAAGAATAAATTCTCCGCCGCCAAACAGATGTATATTTAATAGAAATCAATCAACACATAATAAAATCCAATGTCAGACACACCATCCAATTACAAGTCCGTTCTGGGTCTGAACGAAACCGGAGGCACTTTCCTCGCATATCCATCCATCTCCAAGTACGTCTGGACGACCACCAACTATTTCCATCCTCTTGGGTGTACAGCCCAATCAGGATCGTCAGTATTTATCCAAACGATGTGAAGACTTCCGGTCTTCAACCACGGTCTTCATCTTCGACATATCGTCGAATCGGTTATTCAGAATGAGTATAAACCCGACCTTTCCGAACAACCTGCGTATATTAAAACGAATGTTACACAAACACAACATATGCCTCATTCCAATTCATATTCTCAGGGAAAAGTTCCCATTAATTTTATCCAAGATAAATTCTTTAAAATTTATCCTTTAATCTTCCTTTGGATGTCATTTCAAACCAAATTATGGTTTTCCAAACTAGTCAAGATTAGCGAACCACAACGAAGTAATTATTTATTTTATTTCCCAATCCCAACCTATTCATCCCATGAAGCAAAACTGGTAATACTCCATATCTAATACTATGGTGTTATCGGTAAGATTAATTACCATTTCACATTCAAATCTAATTAAAGATTTAACTATCGCTTTGGAGCAAAACTGGCTATACTCCATTCTCGCTCATTTCTAAATTTGATAATTTAGATTACCAATTCACAAGTCAATCTAGTTGCAGATTCATTAAAACTCCTTTTACTGGGTTAAAGAACTAGGTGTTATTTAAAACACAATTCACGATAAACCCAAATCACATTCTATTTGTTATCGGGTTAAAGAACTAGTGTTATGTAAAACACCGTTCACGATAAACCCATTTCGAATCCAATCAAATATATTAGAAATTCCGATTATTTAAAACCCATTTTTAAATCTAATTTAATTATTTAAAAATACTTAGGTTTTAAATTTAGTTCAAAACTAGTTCATTTCGATAAAAATCCATTTTTATCTTTTCAAATATGGAGTTTTTCATCCCAACTTTTCCCAAATCATTTCTTCTGATTTTACACAAATTATTACTATTTTTAATAATTTTATCAAGGCCCGTACAGTCAATTTCCAACAATGGCCATCGAACTGCACTTATAGCGACCTTTTTCAAATTTGATTTGGACGTATCTCCAAATCCAACCGTTAGATTTTGAATCTCAAATATTCGTTATAAAGCTCTTTTCGATACGAACCCAACGGTTCCGGTTTTAGGAGAATCCGACGGTCGGATCTCCCGTAATGTCCGTTTGAAATAAATGGTCGAAATTCACGAACTGCCGCGGCGTGGCGCTTTCTATTCAGGCCATTATATTATATATATAATATATATATCGTTCGATTTCTATTTAAAACGAATTACATAAATAGTTTTAAATTCGTTTCAAAAACAATTTCAACTTCCATTTCAATTCAAATCAAAATTGAATTTTTCCTTATAAATTCGTTTTAAAATTCATTTCTATTCAATTCATTTCGAATTCGTTTCGTTTGCTATTCAATTGAAATCAAATTCGTTTTCCATTCAATTCGAATTCATTATATATTCAATTCATTTCGAAATCGTTTTATATTCGATTCATTTCGAAATCGTTCTATATTCAATTCATTTCGAAATCGTTTTTAATTCAATTCAAATCGAAATCGTTCTATATTCAATTCATTTCGAAATCGTTTTTAATTCAATTCATTTCGAAATCTTTTTATATTCGATTCATTTCGAAATCGTTCTATATTCAATTCATTTCGAAATCGTTCTATATTCAATCCGAAACAAATTCCATTTCAAAATATTCAATTTCGAAATCACTTTTCAATATTCATTTCAAAATGAATGAAATTGATGTAAATATCGTTCACGGCACAATGGCGTCAATCTAATCAACACGGCTTCATATATTCCTTTATTCTATCCAACAAATGAATATTTATTTTTGTCAACACACGACTAATCTCAACGAATGAGTACTGTCCACGTGTGACTATTTTTGTTAAATTATTTCGTTCAACACATGACTAATCTCAACGGATGAGTACAGTCAACACATGAAACCTTTATTTTATATTGATAAAGATGTAAATTTTATTATTAAAATATTTCGTTCAACACATGACTAATCTCAACGGATGAGTACAGTCAACACATGAACCTTTATTTTATAATATTCTTTATTTTCTAAATTGGAATGAGGCCCAATCAATCACCATATAATGTTAATTATATGGATTTTCATACATCACACGTATATAATAGCATTGAAAAATAATCAACCATCAACCAAAGTGCACTACACTGTATAAGCATCAAATATAGATATCTAACGCTTATAACAGTCTGTCAATCAATCGATTGACATATTTACTCAATCAGGATGAGTGAACTTCAAATTTCATCCCAACACCCGTGTGGGGTTTCAAATAATCAAACACAGATTTAGTTGTGTAGTTGGGCGATGTGTAAAATTTATCATCCCAATCATAAGTCAAATCAGTGTATATAAACAAATCGGTCGATTTGTTTATAGATATTTATTTATTCACTTTCACGTTAAAAATTATATTTTTAACGATAAAACATTTTATTTCAACACAAGAATTTCTATTCAGTTCATTTACACAATAAAAATGATATTTTTATTTTTCTAACATATTTTAGAAAATTTCGGCGGCATAACGGCACGATACTAGAAACGGGACGAGGCCTAGCCTTATCCCCGGTCTAGTGAAGGCCCACGCCGTTCACACATCAATCAAATCAATTTCATTTAACCAAACCATTCAATTCAAACCAAATAATCTAACTAATTTTTGCAATCAAACAAACAAGTCCATGGTCTGTGGACGATTGTGAAAGGTGAGAAATTCTCACCAATAGCTATCCAATACCACGACTCTTCATTTATAGAAATCTTTGTTGTTCTCGCCTTTTTATCACCTTCGTTGCCTGTATTCACTACATATATAAAAATCGAATTTTTACTTCGCTATTCAATATATAAAAATCGAATTTTTATTTCGCTATTCAATATATAAAAATCGAATTTTTATTATGCTATGTATATAAAAATCCTATTTTTATAATCACGATATATGGATAAAATTTCTATTTTTTCATTGCTACTATATAGATAAAAATTATATTTTTACCTCGTTATTCTCTATATAAAGATTTCGCCTTTTCAAATATAAAGATTTCGCCTTTACAAATATATCATTATAAAAATCACGTTTTTATTTTTCTACACATATAAAGATGATATTTTTAATATTCCTATCATGTAAAAATTATATTTTTAATTCTCTACCTAACCAAAAATCATATTTTTACATCTTCTATATTGTAAAGACTATATTTTTAATACTTTAAAAATATAAAAATCATATTTTTAATTCTTTAAAAATATAAAAATCATATTTTTACATCGTCTATATAGTAAAGATCATATTTTTAATCCTTTAAAAATATAAAAATCATATTTTTATAGTTAAAAATCTCGTCTTTCTCATAATAAAAATCCAATCTTTGTACTCAAACACTTTGAATCAAATAAATTTCAGATTTTAAATTAAAGAAGAAAAATTACCTTTCTCCGTTAATGTAAGAACCCGTAACTTCTCCGTGAGGGAAAGAGCGGATACTTTGAGAACAACACACAACAGAATGCAGACAGAAGAACATTTCATTGTTATTGCAACAATTCCATCAGAATACAAGAATATACAGTGTATAAAGAATAAATTACATTCAATAAATATCAGAGATTACAATAAATTACATAGCAGCGGAAAATAATACAAAGCACAACTGAAGGTGATATACGGATACAGAGCTTTTCGGATATCATTCCAGCTGTAAACCAGGATCCTGTGAATATAAATCTGCAAAACCAAAACTACTAGCTGCCCGTGCAGAAAATAGGGGACCCAGAGTTTAGGTTAACACAATAAACTCCAGGTCAGTCATGTGACTGGTGTGAGAACAAAAACAGTTATTTAAAGCTTGACTTTAAAAGAGAGTAATTCAAGGGACCACGCCGTATAACACGGAACGGGTTTCCTCCCAAGAATACTAGTGCATAGAATAAACAACGCAATGCTTTTTCGAAAAATGAAGCTATTATAAGATCCAGGTCCCATCACACAATGCAACGCAAGCCGGAGGATAGGGTTTTCCCTTATAATAGCCAAACATGCTTGGTATGTTTAAAACAAATCATTTGATACTATAATAAGTGTATAGTGTCAAAACAGTTTCAATCATAAATATAATTCATAGACGGCATGGGTACCATATATCATGTCGCCATACTAGTTCTACATTTAAAACCGCAATACACGTATTGGAAATTGGATTTCCGTCATGAGTCGAGGCAAGGGGCAAGATCCTCTCCGCGTTCGAGACACTCTAGCAAATGTCCCAGGGTTACGCACTCTGGGCAACCCCTGGATCTTCAGGGCCGGTCCTCACTTACGTTAGAGGATTGGCAATTCCTGAACACATGTTTCCCGGTCCTTACAGACCTATAATCGAGGTGCCTCGCATTCCAACAACCACATAGGTGAAAAGTATATAAATGTCAGGGCTGGTAAGTCACTGACACCACCAAAGCTAGAAAGAAACGTCGTGCTCTCCCTGCAGTCCGTATCCCTTTTTTACTCATACCGAGGTGTGAGGCTCACGAATTCACGTTATACACAAAGCTGCCACGTAGGCGTGCTTTGATCATCAACCACAAGACTTTGCTTTTCAACAGAAGCCTTGATCATTGCATCTTAGCGTGCCACACAGGCAATTCATGCCATGCGACTGATGTCCATCGATATACAACCTCTGAGCTCGTACGTCTCAGAGAAGGGCGTTAAGCAAAAGAATAAATTCTCTGCCGCCAAACAGATGTATATTTAATAGAAATCAATCAACACAGAATAAAATCCAATGTCAGACACACAATCCATTTACAAGTCCGTTCTGGGTCTGAACGAAACCGGAGGCACTTTCCTCGCATATCCATCCATCTCCAGGTACGTCTGGACGACCACCAACTATTTCCATCCTCTTGGGTGTACAGCCCAATCAGGATCGTCAGTAATTACCCAAACGATGTGAAGACTTCCGGTCTTCGACCACCGTCTTCATCTTCGACTTATCGTCGAATCGGTTATTCAGAATGGGTATAAACCCGGCCTTTCCGAACAACCCGCGTATATTAAAACAAATGTAACACAAACACAACATACGCCTCATTCCAATTCATATTCTCAGGGAAAGGCTCCCATTAATTTTATCAAAGATAAATTCTTTAAATTTATTCTTTAATCTTCCTTTGGATGTCATTTCAAACCAAATTATGATTTTTCCAAACTAGTCGAGATTAGCGAATCACATCAGAGTAATTATTTATTTTATTTCCCAATCCCAACCTATTCATCCCATAAAGCAAAACAGGTAATACTCCATATCTAACACCGTGGTGTTATCGGTAAAATTAATTACCATCTCACGTTCAAATCTAATTAAAGATTTAACTATCGCTTTGGAGCAAAACTGGTGATACTCCATTCTCGCTTATTTGTCAAATTTGATAATTTAGATTATCAATTCGAATTTCAATCTAATTGCAGATTCATTAAAACTCCTTTTACTGGGTTAAAGAACTAGGTGTTATTTAAAACACAGTTCACGACAAACCCAAATCACATTCTATTTATTATCGGGTTAAAGAACTAGTGTTATTTAAAACACCGTTCACGATAAACCCATTTCAAATCCAATCAAATATATTAGAAATTCCGATTATTTAAAACCCCTTTTTAAATCTAATTTATTTATTTAAAAATAATTGGGTTTTAAATTTAGTTCAAAACTAGTTCATTTCGATAAAAATCCATTTTTATCTTTTCAAATATGGAGTTTTTTACCCCAATTTTTCCCAAATCATTTCTTATGATTTTACACAAATTATTACTATTTTTAATAATTTTATTAAGGCCCGTACAATCGATTTCCAACAATGGCCATCGAACTGCGCTTACAGCGACCTTTTTCAAATTTTATTTGGATGTAACTCCAAATTCAACCGTTAGATTTCAAATTTCTAATATTCGTTAGAAAGCTCTTTTCGATACGAACCCAACGGTTCCGGTTTTAGGAGAATCCGACGGTCGGATCTCCCGTAATGTCTGTTTGAAATAAATGGTCGAAATTCACGAACTGCCGCGGCGCGGCGCGTTCTATTCAGGCCATTATATTATATATATATAATATATATATAATATATATTTCATCGATTTCTATTTAAAACGAATTATATAAATAGTTTTAAATTCGTTTCAAAAGCAATTTCAACTTCCATTTCAATTCAAATCAAAATTGAATTCTTCTTTATAAATTCGTTTTAAAATTCATTTCTATTCAATTCAAATTTCAATTCAATTTGAATTCATTTCAATTCGCTTTCAATTCAATTTGAAATCGTTTTCAATTCAATTCAATTCCAAATTCGTTTTCTATTTGATTCAATTCAAATTGGTTTTCTATTCGATTCAATTCAAATTGGTTTTCTATTCGATTCAATTCAAATTGGTTTTCTATTCGAATCAAATTCGTTATATATTCAATTGAAATCAAATTCGTTTTCTATTCAATTCATATTCGTTATATATTCAATTGAAATCAAATTCGTTTTCTATTCAATTCATATTCGTTATATATTCAATTGAAATCAAATTCGTATTCTATTCAATTCATATTCGTAATCGTTTTCAATTCAATTCAATTCGAAATCGTTTTCAATTCAATTCATTTCGAAATCGCTTTCAATTTAATTCATTTCGAAATCGTTTTCAATTCAATTCATTTCGAAATCGTTTTATATTCAATTCATTTCGAAATCGTTTTCAATTCAATTCATTTCGAAATCGTTTTCAATTCAATTCATTTCGAAATCGTTTTCAATTCAATTCATTTCGAAATCGTTTTCAATTCAATTCATTTCGAAATCGTTTTCAATTCAATTCATTTCGAAATCGTTTTCAATTCAATTTATTTCGAAATCGTTTTCAATTCAATTCATTTCGAAATCGTTTTCAATTCAATTCATTTCGAAATCGTTTTCAATTCAATTCATTTCGAAATCGTTTTCAATTTAATTCATTTCGAAATCGTTTTCAATTCAATTCATTTCGAAATCGTTTTCAATTCAATCCATTTCGAAATGAATAAAATCGATATAAATATCGTTCACGTCAAAATGGCGTCAATCTAACCAACACGGCTTAATGTATTTCTATTTTCAAATATTCTATTTCAAATATTTCCTATCATCAAAATATTTGTTATTATCAAAATATTTCGTTCAACACATGACTAATCTCAACGGATGAGTACAGTCAACACATGAAACTTTATATTATATTGATAAAGATGTAAATTTTATTGTTAAAATATTTCGTTCAACACAAGACTAATCTCAACGGATGAGTGCAGTCAACACATGAACCTTTATATTATATTGATAAAGATGTAAATTTTATTATTAAAATATTTCGTTCAACACATGACTAATCTCAACGGATGAGTGCAGTCAACACATGAACCTTTATATTATAATATTCTTTATTTTCTAAATTGGAATGAGGCCCAATCAATCACCATATAATGTTAATTATATGGATTTTTATACATCACACATATATAATAGCATTGAAAAATAATCAACCATCAACCAAAGTGCACTACACTGTATAAGCATCAAATATAGATATCTAACGCTTATAACAGTCTGTCAATCAATCGACCGACATATTTAATCAATCAGGATGAGTGAACTTCAAATTTCATCCCAACACCCGTGTGGGGTTTCAAACAATCAAACACAGATTTTATTTGTGCAGTTGGGCGATGTGTAAAATTTATCGTCCCAATCAATGTCTTTCAAATAGGTGTACATAAACAAACCGTCCGGTTTGTAAATGAATATTTTATTTTATTCACTCCCACGTTAAAAATTGTATTTTTAACGATAAAACATTTTATTTCAACATATGAATTTCTATTCAATTCATTTATTCAATAAAATGATATTTTTATTTTTCTAACTTATTTTAGAAAATTTCGGCGGCATAACGGCACGATACTAGAAACGGGACAAGGCCTAGCCTTATCCCCGGTCTAGTGAAGGCCCACGCCATTCACACATCAATCAAATCAATTTCATTTCACCAAACAATTCAATTTCAATCAAATAATCCAACTAATTTTTGCAATCAAACAAACAAGTCCATGGTCTGTGGACGATTGTGTCGGGTGCTACTAAACACCGTCTGCATCCTAGTGTGTATATATATATATATATATATATATATCTAGAAAAAGAAATTGAAGAGTGAGAAATTCTCACCAATAGCTATCCAATAGCACGACTCTTCACTGATATAAATCTTCATCGTTATCGCATTTTTGTCACCTTCGTTGCCTGTATTCTCTACATATATAAAAATCACATTTTTATTTGTTGATGTCTTTAAAATAAAAATCACATTTTTATTTGTTCACTTTCAATTTAAAAATCATATTTTTATAATCGCTTCATACATTTAAAAATCGAATTTTCACTTCGCTATTCAATATATAAAAATCGAATTTTTACTTTGTTATTCAATATATAAAAATCTAATTGTTACTTTGTTATTCAATATATAAAAATCGAATTTTTACTTTGTTATTCAATATATAAAAATCGAATTTTTACTTTGCTATTATATAGATAAAAATTCTATTTTTACATCGCTGCTATATAAAAAGATTTTGCCTTTTCCAAAAATATCATTATAAAAATCTCATTTTTATTTTGCTACACATATAAAGATGATATCTTTACTATTCCTATCGTGTAAAAAATTATATTTTTAATACTTTAAAAATATAAAAATCATATTTTGAATACTTTAAAAATATAAAAATCATATTTTGAATACTTTAAAAATATAAAAATCATATTTTGAATACTTTAAAAATATAAAAATCATATTTTTATTTTCTCTATATAATAAAAATTATATTTTTAACTTTCATGCTTATATAAAAATTATATTTTTACAACGCCCACCTCATAATAAAAATCCCATCTTTTCTATGAACAAAATCCTATTTTTGATTATGTAAAAATCGAACCTTTCACTCATATATTGTATTCAACAAAAATCGGATTCTTATTATTAAATAGCATAAAAAGAATATCAAGAAAACACACCTTCTTTTCTTTGCCAAAAATTGATTTTTTTGTTGTAGGAGGGCCCCACGGTGGAGATAGCGGCTGGGGATGGTGGCTGCGAGGTGTTGGAGCTAGGGGGAGGTCGCGGTTGGGTAGGGGAGAAGCGGTGGGGTCAAGGTGGTCTGGGCGGCGGGTTCCTGCTCGAGACGGAGGGGCGCGAGGGGTTCAAAACAGCGGAGGAGGGTGCGATGGGGAGAGGGGGAGGATCGGAGGGTGGCGGCTGCTCCGACGAGGCGGTAGGCAGGGCGGTGGTCGGCGTTGGTGGTGGAACGTCGAAGTCTGGGCGGCGCGATTAATTAGGGCATAGGTTTTTTTTTTGTTTTGAAATGAACGGGGGAGGGGGGGTCGGCTGATAAAAGGAGAAGATTATATATTTTTTTTAATTATTTAATTTATATTCTCATAAAGTAACTATTTCTATCGACTTCAGAATCGAACCCACCGCCTGTCGTCTATAGCATTTTACCCCCATTCCGAACACAATGGGATATGTATCGTAGGTTGATTCGGACGTTACGATCAGTTTCCGTTGAATTTACATTTAAATCGCTATATTGAATTTTAAACGTACATTTCAAATTACCGGGGTCACATACTAACTCTATAAATCCCATAAAAATATTTTCTAGCTTCGTATTGACGATACGGTCCTAACAAAACTAGTTTCGTCAAATTCTGAGACCGTTGGAAAAATGGCCATTTTCCAGTCGATTAAAATCAACTGAAACTGGTCAAACGCGTTTTCCTTTGCCACGCTCACATATTAATTCGAAAAATTATGAAATTTGGAATCTAGCAATAACTTGACATTGCGGATCCAACAAAAGTGGTTTCGTTGAAATCCGAGGTTGTTTGCAAAATTCCCATTTTTAAGGGCCTGAATTCCATAGCGACTATTCAGAATTTTCAACTGGACATATCTTTTGATTCCCACTATGAAATTTCAATTTTTCGGATTCGTTGGAAAGATATCATCAAATAGATCCTAATGTTTTTGGTTTCACTAAAATCCGGATTGATTTGCACCCGGTACATTCAATTGAAGTTTGAAATCGAATTATCGAACTACCGCACCATTTTCAATTCCTTTTATAAATATAAATAAATTATTTATATTCTAACGACGACGCGTATAAATATATACGTTCTAAATATATTCAAAATAAATTTCTCGTCGATTTTATTTAAAATAATCTATTTTAAATATTCAAAATTCGCTAAAATTGCCAAAATAAAATTTTTTAAACTGGCCCAGATTTTCCGTGTTATTACAGTTAATTTCCTGGATTGGTGTGCTGCGTCTTCGATTCGCGACTGAGGGGGGGGGGTTTGGGCGTTCGCTGGCGTCGGGGAGGATCGCCAGAAGCTCACGGTGGTGCTGGCCATCCAAGCGACGACGGTGAAGGGCTTCGGCCTTCTTCGATTGGGGGCGTCGCGGTCTTCGTCTTCGAGATGGGGAAGCTCGTGTGAGGCTGGAAGGGGTCGGTCAAAGGGGGTGCGACATGGTGGAGGCCGACGGTGGGAGGTGCGGAGGAGAAGGCAGTGGAGGGGGGAAGCGATCGATGGTCGTCGCCATTTCTTTTTTTTCTTTTCTGATGAATCGAAAATGAAGGGAAAGGGGGGGGGGGCAGAGCGGGTTAAAGGGGGAGAAGGGTTGACCCCTTTTTTTTATTATTTAATTTTAATTTTTATTCACATAAAGCAACTTTTTCTATCTACCTCGAAACAAGGCCCATTGCCTGTCGTCCATAGCGTTTTACCCCCATTCCGAACACAATGGGATATGTATCGTAGGCTGATTCGTTCGTCTCGATCAGTTTCCGTTGAATTTACATTTAAATCGCTATATTGAATTTTAAACGTACATTTCAAATTACCGGGGTCACATAAAAACTCTATAAATTCCATAAAAATATTTTCTAGCTTCGTATTGACGATACGGTCCTAACAAAACTAGTTTCGTCGAATTCTGAGACCGTTGGAAAAATGGCCATTTTCCAGTCGATTAAAATCAACTGAAACTGGTCAAACACGTTTTCCTTTGCCACGCTCACATATTGATTCAAAAAATTATGAAATTTGAAACCTAGCAATAAATTGACATCATGGATCCAACAAAAGTGGTTTCGTCGAAATCCGAGGTCATTTGCAAAATTCCCATTTTTAAGGGCTTGAATTCCATAGCGACTATTCAGAATTTTCAACTGGACATATCTTTTGATTCCCGCTATGAAATTTTGATTTCTCGGATTCGTTGGAAAGATATTCTCAATTAGATCCTAATGTTTTTGGTTTCACTAAAATCCAGATTGTTTTGCACCCGGTGTGTTCAATTGAAGTTTGAAATCGAATTATCGAACTACCGCGCCATTTTCAATTCTATTTATAATTATATATAATTATTTATATTCTAACGACGGCGTATATAATATATACGTTCTAATTATATTTAAAATAAATTTCTCGTCGATATTATTTAAAATAATCTATTTTAAATATCCAAAATTCGCTAAAATTGCCAAAAATAAAAATTTTAAACTGGCTCAGATTTTCCGGGTTATTACATTTTACACGCCCTGACGAGTTTGACTTATGTGGTTGTTGCTGTTGCAAGGCGCCTCGGTTTGATCGGACGATCCGGGTCCGATGGAGTCATTCCTTGGCTCATTTACGCCCCATAGGGCGGGGAAACGCATGTTCAGGGTTTAAGTTTAATCCACATCGGTGGACTGGCCCTGACGATCCAAGGGCCCACCTGAGTCTGGGTCCTGAGGGGCGGGCTAAAGCGTCTCGAATCGGTAGAGGACTATCTTTTGCCTCGGTTCACAGATGGAAATCCAACTTCCAATACGTGACTTTGTGGTTTTATTTGTAGAGCCTAGTATGGCGACATAGTAGGATGGGGCGCTTATGCCGTCTATGATTGATACTTATGATTTGAAGTTGTTTTATACACTATGCACTTAAAATAGTATCAAATGATTTGTTTTAAACGTATCAAGCATTCTTGGCTATTATAAGGTAAAAACCCTATCCTCCGGCTTGCGTTGCATTGTGTGATGGGACCTGGGTCTTATAATAGCTTCGTTGTTCTCTATTTAGCATTGCGCTGTTGTTTTATGCACTGGTATTTTTGGGAGGAAACCCGTTCCGTGTTATACAGCGTGGTCCCTTGATTTACCGAACTTTAAAATAAAGATTAATAACTGTTTTAGTTCTCACACCAGTCACATGACTGACCTGGAGTTTATTGTTTTAACCTAAACTCTAGGTGCCCTTATTTTGACACGGGCAGCTAGTAGTTTTGGTTTTGCAGATTTATATTCACAGGAACCTGGTTTACAGCTGGAATGATATCCGGAAAGCTCTGTATCCGTATATCTCTTCTAGTTGTTATTGTATTATTTTTCCGCTGCTATGTAATGTATTGTAATCTCTGATATTTTTCTGGTGCATATTATTTGTTTATACTCTGTATATTCTTGTATTCTGATGAATTGTTGTAATTAACAATGAAATGTTCTTCTGTCTGTGTTCTAATTTGTCGTGTTCTCAAAACAATCAGGCGTTTCGAACGGTCTGGGTCGGTTTAGCCATTGATTCGGATCGAGCAAAATTCTCGGTCGTTACATAACCATTATAGATGGATAAAAGTGACTAATTTGTTTTAACTATAATAATTTAACAAGAGCGACAAATTGGATTTTAACTTTGGTAATTTGACAAAGCGACAAAATAGTTATTACTTTGGTAATTTGACAAAAGCGACAAAATAATTTTAACTTTGGTAATTTGATGAAAAATAGTTTTAACTTTGGTAATTTGACAAAAGTGACAAATTGGATTTCAACTATTATAAATTGAAAACAGTGACAAATTGGGTTTAACTATTTTAATTTGATAAAAGTGAGTGTTTTTGTTTCATTCTTTTTAAGTGACAACAATGAATATTTTGTCTCATTCCTTTTAAATGACAGAAGTAAATATACTTGTCTTCATCTTTTAAAATGACGAAATTGAATAATTTTGTCTCATTCTATTTAAATGATAAAACTGTATCATTTTGTTTAATCATTTTTAATGCACTAAAAATCCCTCATTCTTGTTTAACAAAAATGCATCTTTTTGTACTGCAAAAAAATGACAAATAAAATTTATATTTCTATTTACCCTTTTTATTGAAACTAAGACGAGACCAAAAATATATATTTTAATTATAATCTTTTTGTTATAATCTATAATGACAATAAAAAACATTATTTAATTTAACAAAGTTAGAACAAAGATGAATTCTTTTTATCATAATCTTTTTATTTTCTCTAATTTAAAAGTAAAAATGATACTTTTAATCCTATTCTTTTATTTACATCTAAAATGTAAATAAAAATGTAACTTCTTAAACTATGCTTTTGTTTGCATTTAAAATGCAAATAAAAATGTAACATTTTAATTCATGATTTATTTGCATCAAAGAATGCAAATAAAAATACAACTTTTAATTTCATGTTTTATTTGCATCAAAGAATGTAAATAAAAATGCCACTTTTAATAGGATATTTATTTGCATCTAAATTTGCAAATAAAAAAAGATGTAATCTTTTTCTACGATATTTATTTGCATCAAAATTTGTAAATAAGAAATGTAACTTGCATACTACAATCAAACAACAACATAGGTAATGTTTTTATCAATCAACACAGAAAGTGATATATTTTATATTGAATTGAAAGTTGTAATTCAATTCAATAACATAAACAAAATAATATTTTTATTGAATCGACAATTCTAATTCAATTCAGTAATATAAACAAAAATGATATTTTTCTTTGAATTAACAATTCTATTTCAATTCAAAAATATAGGCAAAGTAATATTTTTATTGAATTGACAATTCAATTCAATAATTTAAGCAAAATGATATTTTTCAATGAATTGACAATTCTATTTCAATTCAATAATATAAGCAAAATGATAGTTTTCAATGAATTGACAATTCTATTTCGATTCAATAAATATGACCAAAGTGATATTTTTAATTGAGTTGACAAACAAACTGAATTCAATAAATATGACCAAAATGATATTTTAAATTGTATTGACAAACAAATTCAATTCAATAAATATAAACAAAAAGATATTTCATTTTTGTTTAATATACATGATTCACAAAATATTGGCAAAGAAAAAAATGACTTATATTAGTTTAACTGACATATACAGATCTATAATTTAACTAATAGATCTATCATACGCGCAAAATAAACAGATCAATCATCCAAAATTTCATCACATCGCATGCCTAATTCATTAACATATATACAATTATTTAACAGCGAGAAAAATAATTAAATTGATTAATCAATTAAAATCAGAAATCTCACATCGATTTTTGTCTTAAATTTCAAAATGCTCCATTTCAGATCCGATCCGTTTCATGTTGTAGATCTTGGAAAGACGATTCCAACGCTTCAGAAATCATCTGATTCTGATAAGATTTGATCGAATGATGATGGTTTGAATTTTTATTACATTTATAAATTAATTAATTAAATATTACTCAATAAACCTTCACCTTCTTCTTAGTTAAGGACCAAGGCCGATGGTTTATGAATGGGTTCGAACCTAGGGCTCCTGTTCGCGAGCAACACAAGACACTGGGAGATGATCAGATGGCACAGCGCCGTTGGTCTTGGAGAGGTGCGTCGGGTGGGGCCCACCTCGTCCAACTTGGTCACTGTTTGGGGGGCGTACGGCAGTTGGTGCGGCGGTGGTTCACAGGGAAAATTCGAGCACTATATACACCTAAACTCGATCACATCCGTACCCAATTGAAGATCAAACTTTGTTGTTCGATTTTTGTTAAAAAACCTTAATTCAATTTGAAATGGATTTAGAGAAATTAATAGAAGAATTTGGAAGAACATCGGCCATTTAAGTTTAAACGAGGCGGCTGGTGTTTGATTTCTAGGGATAGGGGTATTGTATGGTATATAGTGTATTTGGATGGTATATATATATATGTAGTATTTTCTTATTTATTTATTATTTAATTCAAGAAAATGTTTTGTTCGTTGATACTAGCTCCAAATCGAACGCAAAGAATGTCGCCCCAAGCCAAATACCCCCGTTTCGGACACAATGGAACAGTTTTCGTAACCCAATTCAATTTTTTCGATAGGTTTTTCTTTAAATTTAAATATAAAACATTTAATTATTGAATTTGATCATACATTTAAATTTTCCGGGCCACATACTGACTCTAAAAATTTCAGAAAAAATATTTCTAGTTATGTTTTGACGATACGGTCCTAACAAGACTAATTTCATCGAATTCCGAAACCGTTTGAAAAATGGTCATTTTCTGGTCTATCGAATTTGTCTGTAATTGACAAAACACGTTTTCTTTTGCCACGCTAACATACTGATTTGGAAAATTATGAAAATTGAAATCTAGAAATAATTTTACATTCCGGATCCAACAAAAGTGGTTTTGTCGAAAACGGAGGTCATTTGAAAAATGGCTATTTTTAATATTAAAAAATATATAAAAATTCTACAGCGACTTTTCTGAATTTTAAACTGGGCATAATTTTTTATTCCCGCTATGAAATTTCAATTTTTCGGATTCGTTGGAAAGATATTTTTAAATAGATTCTAATATTTTTAGTTTTACTAAAATCCGTTTTATTTTGCATCCTGTACAATCAGTCAAAGTTCAAATTCAATTTTTCAAACTACCGTGCTATTTCTAATTCCTCTTATAATTAAAATAAAATTTTCCATCCTAAATTCAATTTAAATAAATTTTCCATTATTATTATTTAAAATAAATTATTTTAAGTACTAAATTTCTAAAATAAAAATTTTAAATTGGTTCAGAATTCCCGGGCGGTTACAATATGCCACCTAATTTGTCCTCTTTTACTTTTTTGGCCCCTAAAGTTTCTGTTCCTGTAATGAGTGTTAGTGGTACACCTATGCCCTTGCAAGGTGTTGGTTCAGTTATTACACCTTCTTTGTCCTTATCTAATGTTTATCACATTCCTAGTCTTACATTAAATCTTGTTTCTGTTGGTCAAATTTGTGATAATGGCTGTTGGTTTCTTTTTCTTCTTCTGCTAGTTATGTTCAAGATCCAAAGTCTCAGGAAGTGATTGGGACCGACCATAGGGAAGGAGGACTTTATATATTGGATCAGCTCAAAACTCCTAAGATTGCAGCTGTTGTTCCTATTGTGGATGTTTTGTCTTTTCGTTTGAGTCAGTCTTCTTCTGTGTTTTATTTGTGGCATTCTCGCCTTGGCCATGTCTCTAGGTCTCGATTACAAGTTTTAGCGTCTACATGAGTTTTAGGAGATTTGAAAACTCATGATATTTCTGATTGCAGTGGTTGTAAACTTGCAAAATTCTCTGCTTTGCCATTTCCTAAAAGTAATACATTTTCAATTGCACCTTTTGATCTTATTCATTCTGATGTTTGGGGACCCTTTCCTGTTTCTACAAAAGGAGGCTCTCGTTATTATGTCTCTTTTATTGATGACTGCACTTGTTATTGTTGGATTTATCTTATGAAACGTTGCTCAAACTTTTTTGGCATCTATAACGAGTTTCGATCTCTTATTAAAACTCAACATGCAGCTGTTATTAAATATTTTAGATGTGATTTAGGGGGTGAATATACTTCTCATGCTTTTAAGGAACTTCTTGCCTTAGGTGGCACAATTTATCAGATTTCTTGCACTGATATTCCTGAACAAAATGGGGTTGCTGAAAGGAAACATAGGCATATTCTTGAGACTGCTAGGTCACTTTTATTGTCTGCTAGTGTTCCTAGTGAATTTTGGGGGGAGGCAGCTCTTATTTCTGTTTATTTGATTAATAGAATTCTTACTTCTCATAATTCTGGCTTGTCTCCTTATGAGAAATTGTATGGTTGTTCACTAGATTATTGTTTTCTTCGTGTTTTTGATTCCACATGCTTTGTTCTTCTTCCTCATGTCCAAAGGATTAAGTTAACTTCACGGTCTGCTATATGTGTATTTCTTGGTTATGGCGCAGGACAAAAGGGGTATCACTGTTTTGATCCAGTCAGTCATAAGTTATATGTTTCTCGTCACGTTGTCTTTCTTGAACATATTTCTTATTTTACAATTCATGACCGTTCTCATAGTACATCTATGTCTGATCTTGTTTGCATTGATCCTTTTACTGTTGATGATGATGAGCTACCTTTTGCTGAGAATCCGGACACTCCTATTGGCCCTTCAACTACCCTATCATCTTCTGAGACAGCGGATACTATTGAACATCGATATCCTGTCCGAAATCATAAGTCTACTAGACAACCTGATTTTGATTATTCTTTCTTTCCAGATCATTTTCTTTATTCCTTACTTCTATTCATTGTCTTTCTGAGCCTTCATCTTTTAAGGAGGCAGTTCTTGATCCTCTTTGGCAGCGTGCTATGGCTAAGGAGCTAACTGCTCTTCATCAACCCCGTACTTGGGATTTATGTCTCTTCCTGCAGGAAAACGTGCTATTGGTTCTCGTTGGGTCTATAAAATTAAAACTAAGGCAGATGGATCTATTGAAAGATATAAAACTCGCTTGGTTGCTAAGGGTTATTCTCAAGAATATGGTATGGATTATGTGGCGACTTTTGCTCTGTTGCAAAAATGACTACAGTTCGAACTCTTATTGCGGTTGCTTCTGTTCGCCATTGGGATATCACTCAAATGGATGTTAAAAATGCCTTTTTGAATGGCGATCTTCATGAAGAAGTCTATATGGTTCCTCCTCCTGGTATTAATCATCAACCTGGTGAGGTCTGCAAACTTAGGAAGTCTCTTTATGGTCTCAAACAGGCTCCCTGTGCTTGGTTTGAGAAATTCTCTACTGTGATTACTTCTCTTGGTTTTTGCCCGAGTAACCATGATTCTGCTTTGTTTGTCAAGTGTACCTCGGCTGGTCTAATTTTCCTTTCTCTTTATGTTGATGATATGATAATTACAGGTGATGACGTTGTTGGGATTAGCTTGTTGAAGTCTGAGTTGATTCGAAGTTTTGCTATGAAAGACTTGGGTCCCCTTTGTTACTTCTTGGGTATTGAAGTTCTTTCTTCTTCCAAAGGGTATCTTCTTTCTCAATCTAAGTATATTTCTGATATTTTTTAGCGCGCCCGCCTCTCGGATAATAAGACCGTTGATACTCCAATTGAGCTTAATGCTCGGTACTCTATTTCTAATGGGTCTCCATTGCCAGATCCGAATATTTATAGAACAGTTGTTGGAAGTTTGGTTTATCTCACTATCACTCGCCCTGATATTGCATATGTTGTTCACATAGTCAGTTTGTTACTTCTCCTACTACAGTTCATCGGGCTGCTGTTATTCGCATATTGAGATATCTCCGTGGCACTCAGTTTCAGACGCTTTTACTTTCTTCTACTTCATCTTTGGAGTTATGTGCTTACTCTGATGCTGATTGGCTGGTGATCCTACTGATCACAAATCCACTACTGGCTTTTGTATTTTTCTAGGTGATACTCTAATCTCTTGGAAAAGTAAGAACCAGGATGTTATATCTCGGTCTTCAACAGAGGCCGAATATCGTGCTATGGCTTCTACTACTTGTGAAATCGTTTAGTTGCGATGGTTGCTTACTGATATGGCCATTTCTTTGCGGCGACTAACTCCTTTGCACTATGATAATAAGAGTGCTATTCAGATTGCTCATAACTCAGTTTTTCACGAACGGACCAAGCATATTGAGATTGACTGTCATATTACTCAACATCACCTTCAGAATGGCACACTGACATTGCCATTTGTCTCTTCCTCCTTACAACTTGAAGATTTGTTTACTAAATCATTGTTCTCTTCGCGCTTTCGTTTTTTGATTAACAAACTCTCGATGCTCATTGCTATCGCATCATGAGTTTGAGGGGGGATGTTGGAGCACTTAATATGCTATCGCATCATGAGATCGTGAGTGGGCCCATACTCAAATCGTGTGTGTGCCCATACCGTAACAGTGTGTGCACATACTACAATAAGCCTCTAATATCTTGTATCTTTGAACTGGTTCTCTAATTCAATAAAATGGTTTTCGTATTCCTCTATTAATGTTGTCACTATGATTATTTACCCATTTGCATTCACATATAAATTTTCATATGTGAAATTTAAAAATTTTGGGTTGCTGTAGCATTCACACACGAAAAGTTTTAGGTTGTTATAGCATTTTCAGATGTGAAATTTATAACTGTGTTTTTGTTGTAGCATTTGCATTTGCAGTTGAGGTGAGAGCCAGAGCTGTGTTTTTGTTTGCATACATACAATATGGAATTTGGGACTCTATACCCAGAGTTGTAGCATTCACCTCAAAGCTGTAGATTTATATGTAATTAAACAATACATTTAAATCATTGCTTATGGTATAATTATGTGCTTATGGAAGGTCTAAACTAGTAAACTGTGAATTTATGTGCTAATCAAAGCTGTAAATTTATGTGCTTATGAAAGGTCTAAACTAGTAAATTGTGTGCTTGCAGTATAGTTTTGGGTTGTTTAAGTTACTTGTGTGCTTGCAATATATTTTATAGTAGAAACAAATTGAGTACTATTTGCATTGTTATATTATTTGCCATTGTTTAATCATTGTTCAGATTTGCAATGTTTAACCTTTGTTCACTTCAGATTTGCTGGCTGAAAGGAAGACATGAATCACTTGATTGAAGTGAAGGCTGCATTATATTAGTATATTAATATTAGGCCAGTCAAAATCAACGATAACTCTTCAACCCGACCCATCCAAACAAATTTTAACCCACCTGGGTCAACCCATCTTCCAATATTTTATAATGGGTCCAAGCCCGTTCAATCCACTAATAAACTCAGCCCATTCTATTTTATCATAACATATGACTGCATTGTTTGCCATATTATGACATCATCCATATAGACTATTTATAATTTTTGCATTATTTATATAGACTATGGATGCCTGCGAACATGATAGTCAAGCAAGAGACATAGAAGAGTTAAGTGCTGATAAAAACTCAGTAGGTAGTTCCACCGGAAGCGAAAAAGAAACACATATTCTGATGTTTGGAAATATTTTGGGAAGAACAAAATTGTTGAAGCAAAAAAACCGACATGTTGTTGCAAAAAATGTAAAAGAAAATATTTGTGGAGATAATTATAGGACAAATAATAACCTGTAGCTAGCTGTTTATATTGATTTATGTTCATATTGGTAACTTGAAGGTGGACACAATCTAGAGCCTATCGAAAGCGGACTGCTAAAATTTACTCCAGCTGCATCTGGCTCCCTTGCTGCAACTCCTTATTCAGAGTCCGCGTTTAGTTTGGCAAAGAAAAGGAAAAACAGGCCTAATGTTCTCAACTAGTTACGCATTTATGGTGGAGGCTGGGATATTTCCAGCAAGCACTACTTGGCGGTGTGCTACTTGCCTGGAATTTCAGGATTTTTGTACTCTCAGGAATTGTTTTGATCCAGTTTGTCTATTTTGTTTTGTTCTTGATTATCCCCAACAGATGGAATATTTAGTATATGACATCAAACTTCGGTTTAGTTAAGCCTTACCGGTCTAGGATCTTCTTGTTCAATTTTCTAATTTTGGTGCTATGTGGTAACTATAATTTTCTTGTTTTTCGTGGTTTAATTTTTTAAAGACAATACTGCATTTTGAGCAAGGATTTTTTTACTTTCTTTTTTCTTCACATTTCCATTTTATATTTTCCTTAATAAGTGAGGTATCCCGGTTTTGGCTTCTATCCATTAAATTGTTCATAGTTTTAAAATAAAAGTATGATTCGTTCCTTTCGCTATCCGTCTGTTCTAAAATTTTCAATTAGGCTTTTCTTTCAGACTATAATACATGTATAGTGATACAATAATAGAACATGTTATCATCTGTTGTAGTAAGATATTTATTTTATTAATGCACTATGAAATATAATAACATGCTCAGTGCATGCTTTATTTTATTACTTGCTCATTTCATTTTCTTATTGTGTGTAGGTTGTGAAAGGGTCCACTCTAGTGGAGATAATGAAGATTCTGCACACATATCTTTAAAGACTGTGTTTATTGTAACAACCCGAATTTTAGTGATTACCTACTGTAGGTATTAATAAATTATAAGTGAAAATTTTGAAGTAATTACGTCGTAATTATCAAATTAATTGGTGAATTCAACATCCATTAGCGAGTTGGAGATTTAAAAATGTAAGTTTGTGGTTTAATGTGGTAAAAAGAAAAGAATTAATCATTTTAGTGATTAATTTGAGGCTTGGGATTTATTAAAAATTTGAGAAAGTATGTGTTGAAAATTTTGGTGATTAAAAGAAACATAGTTTTGCAAATTATGTTTAAGTTTGTATGATAAGAAATTTTTGTGAATTTAATAAGCATAAAATATTTAATTTGAGTAATTAATAAATATTTATTGCAAATATTATTAAAAGGTAGAAAACATAATTTTTATGTCCTTTTGATAAACTGCGTATAATTATAAAATTATTGAAGGGTTCAAATTCGTACTTTGTAAAATTTGCATAACATGTGTCAAAATTATTGAATTTTGTATAAAATTGTGAAAATTGTTGTAAATGTAAAATTTAAGTGTTAAAAAAAAAGAAGGGGTCAAAATAGTTAAAAAGTATGATTATAAAATTTTGATTAGTGTTGTTGGGTTTTAACATAGTACTTGGGTCGATAAATGTGATAAAGTATAGTTAAAGTTGTCTTTATGGCCAAAATAGTGTTGTAAAGCCTAATTGCCTAGTTAAAGAGCATAATTAGGTTACTTAGACCCTAATGACTTGGTTAACCTAAGAATTCTCTAGACTATTAGAAGCCTACGTTGTTTTACATCAGAGAAACATCGTTCCTCTTCTTCTTCTTGAAGGAGAAATAAGGAAAACCTAGATAATTTTTACTGTAACTCCATTTTTTGCCTCTAATCTTCTCCAAATTGCTAATTTGAGGTTGCTAATCCTTTCTATAGCAGGTTATCATCTTAAAACTTTGATTTCATTAATCAATTTCTATTTTTTTTGAGAATTCATTGTGCAATCTTATGCATGTAGCTGTAGTTGAGAAATCGGGGAAGAAAGCTCCAATCTCTTAGTGCTTTGGCCTCTAAAAGCTTCAAAACTTCCTCCTATTTGCTGCAAATCTAAGGTGAGGATTCCCTCACACAAATTCTAACTTGTTTCAGTTGTTTATTATTGCGATTTGCTGTGAAATCTTAAGTTTCATTGAATTTGTCCTATGTGTTTAGCTGTTTATGTTTGGCTGAAAACTATTTCGATCATAACTCTCTCGTTATTGATCGGAATTCTTGGTATTATATGTTTTTGGAATGCTCAAATTATTAGCTATAAGTTTCAGTTGTTCAGTTTGCAATATTTTGTGATTAACATTGTTAAAATCGGGTTTTTGTACTGCTGTCTTGGGATAAAAATTGACAGCCATGTTTTATTGTTAAGCTGGAACCGTTTTGATCATAACTCTCTCGTTATTGATCGGAATTCTTATTATTATATATTTTTGGAATGTTCAAATTGTTAGCTATAAGTTTCAGTTGTTCAGTTTGCAATATTTTGTGATTAACATTGTTAAAATCGGGTTTTTGTACTGCTGTCTCGAGAAAAAAATTGACAGCCATGTTTTTTTTGTTAAGCTGGAACCGTTTCGATCATAACTCTCTCGTTGTTGATCGAAATTCTTATAATTATATGTTTTTGGAATGCTCAAATTGTTAGCTATAAGTTTCAATTATTCAGTTTGCAATATTTTGTGATTAACATTGTTAAAATCGGGTTTTTGTACTGCTGTCTCGAGATAAAAATCGACAGCCTTGTTTTTTTTGTTAAGCTGAAACCGTTTCGATCATAACTCTCTCGTTATTGATCGAAATTCTTATTATTATATGTTTTTGGAATGCTCAGATTGTTAGCTATAAGTCTCAATTGTTCAGTTTGCAATATTTTGTGATTAACATTGTTAAAATCAGGTTTTTGTACTGCTGTCTCGAGATAAAAATCGACAGCCATGTTTTTTTGTTAAGCTGAAACCGTTTCGATCATAACAATCTCGTTATTGACCGGAATCCTTATTATTATATGTTTTTGGAATTTTCAGATTTTATCTACAAGTTTCAATTGTTTTGTTTACAATATTTTGTGATTAACATTGTTAAAATTGTGGTTTTGCGCTGCTGTCCGGGAGAAATTCAACAGCATCTTTTGTGACTCCGTGACACATGCACCATTTTTTATATAAATCATTTTCAAAATATTTCAAGTATGAAATTATTGTTTTAAAACAATATATTGCCTTGATAAAGTTTTATAAATACATTAGAAATCATATTTTAACAAGTATTCC
This sequence comes from Allium sativum, assembly GCA_030737875.1. Taxonomy (NCBI): domain Eukaryota; kingdom Viridiplantae; phylum Streptophyta; class Magnoliopsida; order Asparagales; family Amaryllidaceae; genus Allium; species Allium sativum. The sequence goes on along the minus strand of CM060919.1, from coordinate 130,311,285 downwards.
CAAACTTTACGGGTTTTAAGATATTTCTATGAAACTTCATTTTCTTCAAACAACTATCTTAAGTTTGTTTTAATATAAGAACCTCACATACTGGTCACCTTCGAGAAGACGTGATGGTGAATGAATGATATCATAAACCATACGGTATGGGACGTGATGGTATACGATATATATTCATCCCAGATTCGTCCGATTGAAGTAATAAATCTCAGTACTTCTCAGTGTTTATGTGATTTCAGTGATTTCTTGTGGCTTTTTGTGTTTTCAAACCTCAGTGTTTTCTCAGTGTTCCTGTGATTTTAGTGATTTCTTGTGACTATTTGTGTTTTTAAATGTGAAGCTGACTTACAGTGTGTGAACCGTTAAGTGAGAATGTGTGGTATGGGACACACTATTTTCACTTTTTGGGTTACTATCTGAGAGTCTGTGACACATCCCTGTGTGACCGCCAATACAAGACCTTTGGGTCAATCCTGTGTGGACCTTTGGGTTAATCCTGTGTGACTCTAGGGACCTTCGGGTCATTCGGGTACCCTCCTGTGTGATATAGTACTGGCTAAGGCTTTAAGTCATTCTGTGTGATAGCACGTGCAGGCGTAGCTTTGACTCGCCACACCTAGTGATGGATCCATAATATGTATTTTTGTGTTTCATATTCGTCATGATTTCTTTTATAGATTAGAGTTCGGTGATTTTGTGGATTCATGATTTAGTGTTTTGATGAATTTGAGATTTTAAGGTTGTTTTTCTTTTATTTAGTGAACACCTTGTGTTTCATTAATGGTTATAGGAATTCGCTCGCCTATTACTTATATCTATCTTATTCCTTTATGTTATAAAGGAATACACCTTTTAGCGGATCATTTACTTATTACTTTTACCGATTAGTTGTTACAAGTTAGACTGACCCGTGTGTATGTCCCTCGGGTCAGACTGAGTTACAGGTTAGCTTATCTGTTCGCGCTTTACTATCTACTTGGATATCCTACTCACTTTTGGAGATGCACAGTTTTTGTCTGCTTTAGTAGTTCCCCTTGGACATGACATTCTATATTCTTTTGTGGGGTTTTTGACGTATGGATATGTATGCATATTTTGTAGTAACTATCATACTTATCAATGTATGATGTATTATATGGGATGTATGGGTATATATATATATATATATATATATATATATATATATATATATATATCAGTGACTGTTGTTCTGTATTCTGCGATCTATATTATATTGTATATTGTTCTGAATAGATTCTAAAACCGTCATGGTGGTGTATTGAATAAGCGTTAGGCATGTTACCAGAAAAAAAAATTATTGACATGTTTAATACTTATTCTATGCAACATTATGGATGGTTGCTCCTATATCCCCTATTCTCTGCATTAGTAGACAGTATTACCAGCTAATGCTCTTTGCTAATGTGGGTCTCGGGGCGAGGCGTCACATTTATCTTATGTTTTATTTATATGCATTGAGAATTTGGTACTTGGTATAGTTTAAGTTTCAGAACATATTCATATTTCTGATTTGGAACATATTTTGCTGTGTCATTTGTTTTAGTTTTAGATGTAGATCTAAGATTTAACACTTCATCCTTATGTTATTTGTTTCATTTTCTACATCATTTGAGGTATTCTTTGTAGTAGTTGATAAAAAAATTGTTATATGCAATGCACTCTAGTAGGGATAAAGAAGATTCATCACACATATCTTTAAAGACTATGTTTGTCTTACGTTTTATTTATATGCATTGAGAATTTGATACTTGGTATAGTTTAAGTTTCAAAACATATTCATGTTTCTGTTTTAGAACATATTTTGCTGTTTTATTTGTTTTAGTTTTAGATGTAGATCTAAGATTTAACACTTCATCCTTGTGTTATTTGTTTTATTTTCTATATCATTTGATGTAACTTTTGTAGTAGTTGATAAAAAACTGTTATATGCATTGCACTCTGTTTATTGATGCAGTTTGCAGGTCCGACTCTCTAATGTGTAGTGTAAAATGTAGTGTAAAATGTGTCAGTAAAGTGCAAAATATTGCCCCTACTAAAATGAAAAAAGAGACAGATGTTGACAACTCTTATCCCTGAACCGTCCAAGTGAGGTATCTCGGTTTTGGCTGCTATCCATTAAATTGTTCATAGTTTTAAAAGAAAAGTATGATTCATTCCTTTAGCTATCTGTATGTTCTAAAATTTTCAAGTAGGATTTTCTTTCAAACTATATGTAACACCCCGCATTGGTGTTAACACTAATGTTCACAAATTAAAGAATAACTAATCTCGGAAGTGAGAATTAAGGGAAACGGGTTGCGCCATTGTGTTCGTCTCGGAATTCTGATTGAGATAGAGTCCGAGTTTGCGTGAGTTGGACTTCGTATGAAGAAGTTATGACCATCGGAAGTTTCAGAAAATTCAAAACAGATTGTATAAAATTCAAATTTCGGAGTCAGACAGGCTAGGCGGGAAAATTCCCGCCAGGGCCAGGTCGACCATAGGGTCGACCTGCCCCCCCCCCCTCGGGCAGATTTGTTTTATGACCTGTTGATGACTAGATGCTGACTCATTAGGGTTTCTGATATGCTCTGATTGGCTGGGATTATTTCTGGGTTGATCGGACGGCTTAAACTAATCCTAAACTCTATAAAAACATCTATAGACTCAAACCCTAAAATCAAAATAAAAATTAGATTCATGGCCTCCATGCCGTCACCTAGCAACTCAGCATAGCCGCCACCAATTAGAGAGGAAGAAAGCTAGTCTAAATCAATTCTTTTCAACTTTAACAACAAATCTTCTTCAAGGGAAAGCGATTACAACTTCAGAACTCAGAATTCAGAACTCAAGAGCTTCTTTGAGTTGTGAGTTCGATAATTTTAATAAAATAATTAGCAAATTAATTAGATTGAGTTATGATGTGGACTATTTGGATATGATGTGAATTATTGACCGCATGTTATTATTCATGTAGTAAAATTGTGATGTTTATGTTGTAAATTCTATGATGCTATCTTGTAAAGTTGAGATCATCTATGTTGTAATTTTATGGTTGGCTTATGTATAATCGAATCATCATGTTGTTCATATGCTAGTTTGGGTATGTTGATTCATATCATAAGTATGTATGCAAGTTTAGATTTTTATTAAGACATGAATCCTATGCAAGTTGGGGAAAATTATATGTATAACCTTATATGCTTCATGACATCTATTTTAGATATAAAGTTAGGCTATGACATGTATGAGTTATATGCCAAATTCTACATGCTAGTTTACATGTTTAAATGTAAGTTTACAACATTGTTATGTTGCATAAATCACATATGCAAGTTTATATGAAAATATGAGTTTGGAATATGAATCATGTTATGCAAGTTTGTGGTTATTGCCTATGCAAGTTTACACCTTTAGATGTAGATCCATGACATACATGATTTACACAAGTTTGTGACAATTATCCCAACAAGTTCACACCTTTAGATTTGGGTCTATGACATATGTAGTTTTATGCAAGTTGTAACTTTGGCCTATGCAAGTTTTAGATGTAGAACATCATTCACACATGCAAGTTCACCCCTTATGTTTAGATCTAGTTTTAATTATATGATGTTTTGTCTTTATTCCATGAGTTAGACTATTCGAGTCTAACGTGTATTTTACGTTAAACGAATAAACGTACAACATGGGGTAAAAGGGGATAATATCAAAAGATTTAATTAGCATAGATGCCTTAAAAGGCATAAAATAAATTTGTGATGAAAATTGGTATGATTTTGCAAACCATAAATAGATGGACATAATTGAGTCAATTATAGCCATAGTTAAATTTGGAATTAATTGATAATTTGAATAGGGAAAGTAATTCAATTTGGGAAATGATTAGTTAGGTGCAATTAATCGTGTAAGATACGAGGTTAGGCTCTTTTGTGGTGTAAGATTGCCCGAACCCGCCCGACAAATCCAGCCGCCACAAATGCCAGTCTAATGTGGGAGGTCTTAGGCATAAATTAAATACGTAACAATTGTAAAGACACGAGGTTATGCTCTTTTGTGGTGTAAGACTGCCCGGACCCGCCCGGCAAATCCAGCTGCCACAAATGCCAGTCTAATGTGAGAGGTCTTTATGATGTTACGTTCTTAAAGAATTAAGAAACACTTAACCAAATAAACATGTAGTGGGACATAAGGGGGTTAAGTGGGTGCATTGGGTGGCATATGGAACCTAGTGGGTGCCTTGGGTGGCATTTGAAATACGATTAGAAATACTTAACCAAAATTTGAAACATGTAAGTAAACATGAATAAGAAGTAGGTTAAGTGGGATATACTAGAGGGGACCAAGCTTAGGTGGATAGCTTGTGTCAAGTATTGGGGGCCCATTTCAACCAGTAATCCATAAGTATCTTTTGTGGGCTTGACCAAAGTCGAGGACGGGACACGCATACTGGGCTTGACTGTAAGAGGCCAAACAAGGTTAGCGATGGCAACGCAAGTCCAACGGGTTCATATGCGTGTGTGGACCCGGGTTAGTAGGTAAGACATTGTTGCATCGTGTAGGTATAAGCCGTGCATTATTTGTGGTATCCGGTTGCCACTTTGGGGAGTGATACACCCCACTGTGGGGCCAGCACGGGTATCTACGAGTTAGGGAGCCGATCGCTTAGGGGTAATGGGTACACCTAGTGGAGATAGGGGCAGGCGGCACCTATGAAGGAAGCTAGGGGTGCACGAAACTACCATTATCATTATTTAAGTCTGTAGGCGGGATCAACCTTAGGGTGACTAGTGGTGGTGCAGTATAGCAATTATCTTATAGTGTTGGTGTAGTTTAGTAATTATCTTATAGTGGTTTAGGTGTGCTTTAACGATATCGTTGTCCATCTTGTTTCCTTGTTTACTCTGCCATACTCAATGGTTCATGGTCATTTCCTGATTTTCCAACTTATGCCTTAGCCTAGTTACTTTGGTGATTATATTGTTAAAGTTATCGCACTCGCCAGACTTTATGTTTGACCCCCTTTGTTTCCTCCTCTTTTCTTCCTCCCCCCCAGGTGCTCAGGTTGGAACTAGCATCAGTGGAGCTTGATTTTGGACAACTATGCTTCTTGCTTTTAGAAGATTGCTTGGATCGCTGAAGTAAAGTTCAGCCTCTCTTTTATTTATGGCTATTTTGTATTGGGGATTATGTTTTTCAATTTATGTACTTTGATTTATTCAAGATGGGTATTATGTACTTGGCTCTGGTTTTGATGATGTAATCAAATATATGTATTTTCCGCTGCATTGAAATAAAGTTTTTAATTTTTCAAGTACCGTTTATATCTGTCTTGTTGTTAAGTTTATGTTCTATACTCACTTAAAACACTCCATAGAAGTTAATGCATTCCCTTTGTGAGTGACATTAATGGACGTGGGGTGTTACACGTGGCATCAGAGCTGAAGGTTACCAAAATAGATATGAATTTTGAAAAGTGTTTTTGAAAAACAACTTTTATAAAGAAGTACCTTCAAAAGTATGTTTTAAGGAAAGTATTTTCAAGAGAACAACTTATTTTAGAAAAACATAATCCCCAAGAGCCATATATCTTTCCTTTGATTCTCCGTTTTGAATCTCTTCCTCTTTCCCTTTTTTAATCTCTTCCTCCACGTATAGATGCTTTTTTCCTAAGAATATGAGGACTTCCGTACGATGGGCGGAAAATCACTTCATGGGAGTTTGACATTTGTCGGGGCTAGAAGTTGGCTCAAGGAAGTGGAAGACTTGTCGGTATCTTCGAGATAGACGAAGGGAGGAAGGTTCGACTAGCTGCTTGGTTGATGAAGGACGAAGTTTCTTGTAGGTTGGAGGTCACAAATGGAGAACGTATAGTGGAGGCATGGATAAGGCACCCGAGAAGAAAGGAGATCAAAAGAAACTGCAACTACAACAACCGAACAAGAAAGGTGGTAAAGGCAATAATGCTAAGGGAAAGAAAAGATGCTTTAACTGTGGGACACCCGACCATCTAAGCAAAGATTGTAGGAAGAAAAAGTAGACTGGTTGTTTCCACTGTGGTGAAGCGGGACATCTGATTAAGGACTGCCCAAAGAAAGGGCAGAGGGCAGGGTCTACCTCGGGAGGACAGGTGCAGGCTCTCATGGCACCAGGGCAGGCAAGGGGACAAGTTCAGGCTCTCGTGGTCCGACCGTTGCAAGAACGAGGTAGAGCAATTTCCATTGAAAGTTTAGTTTTTCTGTTTGATCATCCTGTCCGTACTTTATTCGATTCTAGTGCATCACATTCGTTTATCTCTACATCATTAGTTGAAACACTGCACCTAGATACTAGTCTAGTTACAGATCCCTTAGTAGTCTCAAATCCTATTGGTGGTTCGGCTTATCTTTCTATGATTTGTTGGGATTTGAGAGTGTTTATCTTGGGCGTTGAGTTTGAATGCAACGCCTTTGTTCTTGGTTTCATGGGCTACGGCTTGATTCTAGGTATGGATTGGCTAGCTAGATATGGGGCCATCCTAGATTGTGAAAGAAGGGTAGTTTGATTGTTGACTCGTTGTGGAAAGACCCTTGATATTTCTTGTGACCCTAGAGGTCCAGTAATGCTTAGTTACCTAGAATCCCTTGATGCATCCGATGATGACTTACATTCTGTTCCCATAGCCTGTGAATATGTTGATGTCTTCGATGAGGTGAAGGGTTTACCCCCAAAACGTGAGATAGACTTTCGAATATATCTAGTGGATAATGCAAAGCCAGTTGCATTGCCAGTGCGCCACATGGATCCAAGAGAGAGAAGAGAACTCATTAAGCAAGTGAAGGAATTGCTTGAGAAGGGGTTCATCAGATGTAGTATATCAGAGTGGGGTGCTCCAGTAGTATTTGCCACGAAGGCAGATGGGTCCATTACACTTTGTGTGGACTATAGAGAACTTAATAAGCTTATTAAGAAGAATAGGCACCCACTGCCAAGGATTGACGATCTCTTCAATCAGTTAGTTGGCGCCTCAGTGTTTTCGCAGTTGGACATAGCCACGGGTTTCCATCAGTTGAGAGTGGCTGAGGATAGCATAGACAAGACTGCCTTTAGGACTCCAGACGGTTTCTTCGAGTGGCTTGTGATGCCCTTCGGTTTGACAAACGCCCCCGCATACTTTATTAACTTGATGAGTAGGGTGTTTAGGGAGTACCTTAATAAATTCGTGGTAGTCTTTGTGGACGACATCTTGATCTTTTCTAAGAACGAGGAAGAGCATGCCCTACATCTTAGGGAAGTGTTGGAGACTCTTCGAGCGCATAGCCTTAAAGCTAAATTTTCTAAATGTTACTTTTGGAGGAAGGAAGTGCGATTCTTAGGGCACATGGTTTCCAAAGAAGGGATAGCTGTGGATCCCGCGAAGGTAGTGGCCATCCAAGATTGGAAGGTTCCTTAAAATGCTACCGAGGTGAGGAGTTTCTTAGGGTTGGCTGGCTACTACAGGAAGTTTATCAAGACTTCGCAAAGATATCAGCCCCATTAACACGCTTGACGAAGAAGAACCTAGTTTTCACATGGGACATAGATTGCGATGATGCGTTCCAACGTTTAAAGAGAGCTTTGAGCACAGCCCCAATCTTAGTGTTGCCAGATGGGAGTAAGCCACTTACCGTTTATACCAATGCTTGTGGGACAGGACTAGGCACAGTCTTAATGCAAGAGGGAAGGGTAGTAGCCTATGGTGGAAGGCAGTTGAGAGTGCATGAGAGAAATTACTCTACACATGACCTAGAGTTGGCCGCTATTGTTTTCGCGCTTAAGTCTTGGCGCCATTATCTTCTTGGCGAGAAATTCGAATTATTCACTGACCACAATTCGCTAAAATACTTATTCTCTCAGAAGGACTTGAACTTAAGGCAGCAAAGGTGGATGTAATTCTTATCATCCTGCGACTTCGAGATAGCATATACCCCTGGCAAGGGTAATGTGGTGGCAGACGTCTTAAGTAGGAAAAGGTTGTCCTTGAGTCCGTTGTTTGTTGAGCGGCGAAGTTTAGAGTTCATCGCTACGTTTGACTTTAAACCTTCCGTTGACTTTGTACCCGGTTTGCTAGCATCCTTGGAGGTCAGACCTACGCTTTTGGGACGGATTGGCGAGGCACAACGAGATGACCCACAGTTGGTTGAGTTAGTAGAGAAGCTCAAAGGAGGGGAGTCATCGAGCCATCTCCGTAGGTATACCCTAGATGATAAGGGTTGGTTACGTAGGGACAGTAGACTTTGTGTACCAAAAGACGAGGACCTAAGGAATACCATTCTTGATGATGCACATCTTCCGAAGATGACCATCCATCCCGGCGGGGACAAGATGTACATGGACGTGAGACGAGTTTACTTTTGGGTCGGTATGAAGAAGGACGTCGCTGAGTATGTCGCTAGATGCTTGGTGTGCCAACAAGTAAAAGCCGAGCAAAAGAAGTCCGGTGGATTACTACACCCATTGGAGGTCCCACAATGGAAGTGGGAAAGTGTCTCGATGGATTTTATTGATGGGTTACCGAGATCGAGGAAGGGTAATACGGGGATTTGGGTCGTGTTAGACAGACTTACCAAGAGCGCCCATTTCATTCCCGTGAAGAGTAAGAGAACTGCTCCATGGTTAGCCTCCATATACATTCGAGAAATAGTTCGTTTGCACGGTGTTCCTTCTAGCATAGTGAGCGACCGCGATCCTATCTTTACTTGCGAATTTTGGAAGAGCTTGCAAGAGGCGGTAGGGACTCAGTATAGTTTGAGCACCGCATACCATCCTCAGACGGACGGCCAGACCGAGAGGGTGAATCGTATTCTAGTGGACCTATTGAGGTTGTGTGTCTTAGACTTTGGAGGTACATGGGAGGAACATCTTCCGTTAGTAGAGTTCGCATATAATAATAGCTTTCAGTCTAGCATTGGCATGGCACCGTTGGAGGCTCTTTATGGACGGCCGTGTCGTTCGCTTACATGTTGGTGGGAGTCAACAGATAAGATCTTGCTTGGGCCCGATATGATTAGAGAGACTTCAGAAAAGATCGATTTGATTCGAAGGAGGATGAAGACGGCGCAAGATAGGCAAAAATCTTATGCGGACAAAAGGAGGAAAGATCTTGAGTTTGATATTGGGGACATGGTCTTTGTCAAGGTGTCTCCATTACGGAATGTGGTTCTCTTTGGGTCCATTGGGAAGTTAGCACCAAGGTTCATAGGGTCGTTTCCTATTAAGGAGAGGATCGGGCAGATGGCGTATAGAGTGGAGTTGCCCGAGAGACTTAGTGGCGTACACGATGTATTCCATGTATCACATTTGAGGAAGTGCTTGCATGAGACTGCGGAAGTGGTAGAGCCGAGCTTGCTTAGAGAGGTGGAGATAGAGCGCGATGCGACGATTCGACGAGCTGCTACGTGCATTCTTGGTTTGGAGATTAAGAAGTTGAGGAATCGAGAGGTCAAGCTAGTCAAAGTGCAATGGGGAGATGACGAGAGCAACGCTACTTGGGAGACGGAAGAGAAGATGCGTTCACTGTACCCTTTTCTTTTCGAGGGTATGTTCTTTAATTTCTCCTTTATCGCTTAGCTTGTACTTGATTTATCTTTAGTATGTCCTCTCACTAGTATCTTTGACCTTTAGATAGGGTAATCCTATGGTTGAAACATGTGTTTGAGACATGTTGTGTATGATGGATGCATGTGGATGCAATGGTTTGCTAGTGGTTTCTCGTGGATGCATATAAACACACTTTAGGCACTAGATCGGCTCAGTCACTTCATATTGCATATTGCATATAAATGTGTGTGCATATTTAAGCTAATGGATGTATAATGGTTGTGCTATCATATGGATGCAGAATTTTGGTGAATGGTTGTGCATGCATGTAGAAGTAATATGTATCGATAGGATTCTTTCGCATACATAATGAACGCATGTCACTATCATGGTTTGCATTAAGGAGGTCAACTGAATCAGTAGACCGCCTGATTTTGCATTAGATAAGGAAATATACACACACTTCTTGCATATGTTCATACAACATTAGGAATTTTTTTAAGGACAATGGATGCCTATGTTTGATGGATGAGTAGATGTTTGTTTGGATGGTAGGATATGCATTCTCCTTAACTTGGAGATTTCGGGGGCGAAATCCTTTAAGGAGGGGAGAATGTAGCACCCCGTATTTCTGTTAACACTAATGCTCACAAATTAAAGAATAACTAATCTTAGATGTCAGAATTAAGGGAAACGGGTTGCGCCATTGTGTTCGTCTCGGAATTCTGGTTGAGATAGCGTCCGAGTTTGCGTGAATTGGACTTCGTATGAAGAAGTAATGGCTATCGAAAATTTCAGAAAATTCAAAACAGATTGCAGAAAATTCAAATTTCGGAGTCAGACAGGCTAGGCGGGAAAATTCCCGCCAGTGCCAGGTCGACCATAGGGTCGACCTACCCTAACTAGGCCGACCATAGGGTCGACTTGGGGGTTGACCTGCCCCCCCCCCCCGGGGCAGATTTGTTTTATGACCTGTTGATGACTAGATGCTGACTCATTAGGGTTTCTGATATGCTCTGATTGGCTGAGATTAATTCTGGATTGATCGGACGGCTTAAACTAATCCTAAACTCTATAAAAGCACCTATAGACTCAAACCCTAAAATCAAAATAAAATTAGATTCATGGCCTCCATGTCGTCACCTAGCAACTCAGCATAGCCGACACTAATTAAAGAGGAAGAAAGCTAGTCTAAATCAATTCTTTTCAACTTTAACAACGAATCTTCTTCAAGGGAAAGCTATTACAACTTCAGAACTCAGAATTCAAAACTCAAGATCTTCTTTGAGTTGTGAGTTCAATAATTTTAATAAAATAATTAGCAAATTAATTGGACTGAGTTATGATGTGGACTATTTGGATATGATGTGAATTTTTGACCGCATGTTATTATTCATGTAGTAAAATTGTGATGTTTATGTTGTAAATTCTATGATGCTATCTTGTAAAGTTGAGATCATCTATGTTGTAATTTTATGGTTGGCTTATGTATAATCGAATCACCATGTTGTTCATATGCTAGTTTGGGTATGTTGATTCATATGATAAATCATACATATGTATGCATGTTTAGATTTTTATTAAGACAAGAATCATATGCAAGTTGGGGAAAATTATATGTATAACCTTATATGCTTCATGACATCTATTTTAGATCTAAAGTTAGGCTATGACATGTGTGAGTTATATGCCAAATTCTACATGCTAGTTTACATGTTTAAATGTAAGTTTACACCATTGTTATGTTGCATAAATCACATAAGCAAGTTTATATGAAAATATGAGTTTGGAATATGAATCATGTTATGCAAGTTTGTGGTTATTGCCTATGCAAATTTACACCTTTAGATGTAGATCCATGACATACATGATTTTTGCAAGTTTGTGACCATTATCCCAACAAGTTCACACCTTTAGATTTGGGTCTATGACATATGTAGTTTTATGCAAGTTGTAACTTTGGCCTATGCAAGTTTTAGATGTAGAACATCATTCACACATGCAAGTTCACCCCTTATGTTTAGATCTAGTTTTAATTATATGTATGTTGTGATGTTTTCTCTTTATTCCATGAGTTAGACTATTCGAGTCTAACATATATTTTACGTTAAACGAATAAACGTACAACGTGGGGTAAAAGGGGATAATATTAAAAGATTTAATCGGCATAGATGCCTTAAAAGGCATAAAATAAATTTGTGATGAAAATTGGTATGATTTTACATACCATAAATAGATGGACATAATTGAGTCAATTATGGCCATAGTTAAATTTGGAATTAATTAATAATTTGAATAGGGAAAGTAATTCAAATTGGGGAATGATTAATTAGGTGTAATTAATCGTCTAAGACACGAGGTTAGGCTCTTTTGTGGCGTAAGACTGCCCGGACCCGCCCGACAAATCCAACTGCCACAAATGCCAGTCTAATGTGGGAGGTCTTAGGCATAAATTAAATATGTAACAATTGTAAAGACATGAGGTTAGGCTCTTTTGTGGTGTAAGACTGCCCGGACCCGCCCGGCAAATCCAGCTGCCACAAATGCCAGTCTAATGTGAGAGGTCTTTATGAGGTTACAGTCTTAATGAATTAAGAAACACTTAACCAAATAAACATATAGTGGGACATGAGGGGGTTAAGTGGGTGCCTTAGGTGGCATATGGAATCTAGTGGGTGCCTTGGGTGGCATTTGAAATACGATTAGAAATACTTAACCAAAATTTGAAACATGTAAGTAAACATGAATAAGAAGTGGGTTAAGTGGGATATACTAGAGGGGACCAAGCTTAGGTGGATAGCTTGTGTCAAGTAATAGGGGCCAATTTCAACCAGTAACCCATAAGTATCTTTTGTGGGCTCGACCAAAGTCGAGGACGGGACACGCATACTGGGCTTGACTGTAAGAGGCCAAACCGGGTTAGCGGTGGCAACGCTAGTCCAACGGGTTCATATGCGTGTGTGGACCCGGGCTGGTAGGTAAGACGTTGTTGCATCGTGTAGGTATAAGCCGTGCATTATTTGTGGTATCAGGTTGCCACTTTGGGGAGTGATACACCCCACTGTGGGGCCAGCACGGCTATCTACGAGTTAGGGAGCCGATCGCTTGGGGGTAGTGGGTACACCTAGTGGAGATAGGGGAAGGCGGCACCTATGAAGGAAGCTAGGGGTGCACGAAACTACCATTATCATTATTTAAGTCTGTAGGAGGGTTAACCTTAGGGTGACTAGTGGTGGTGCTGTATAGCAATTATCTTATAGTGTTGGTGTAGTTTATTAATTATCTTATAGTGGTTTAGGTGCGCTTTAACGATATCGTTGTTCATCTTGTTTACTCTGCCATACTCAATGGTTCATTGTCATTTCCTGATTTTCCAACTTATGCCTTATCCTTGTTACTTTGGTGATTATATTATTAAAGTTATCGCACTCACCAGACTTTATGTCTGACCTCCTTTGTTTCCTCCTCTTTTCTCCCCCCCCCTCCCCCAAGGTGCTCAGGTTGGAACTAGCACCAGTGGAGCTTGATTTTGGACAGCTGTGCTTCTTGCTTTTAGAAGATTGCTTGGATCGCTGAAGTAAAGTTTAGCCTCTTTTTTATTTATGGCTATTTTGTATTGGGGATTATGTCTTTCAATTTATGTACTTTGATTTAGTAAAGATGGATATTATGTACTTGGCTCTGGTTTTGATGATGTAATCAAACATATGTATTTTCCGCTGCAATGAAATAATGTTTTTAATTTTTCAAGTACCGTTTATCTGTCTTGTTGTTAAGTTTCTGTTCTATACTCACTTAAAACGCTCCATAGAAGTTAATGCACTCCCTTTGTGAGTGACATTAATGGACATGGGGTGTTACACTATAATAACATGTACAGTCATATCATAATAGAAGATGTTATCATTTGTTGTAGGACGATATTTATTTTATTAATGCATTACGAAATATAGTAACATGGTCAGTGCATGCTCTTTGATTTTATTACTTGCTCATTTCACTTTCTTATTGTGTGTAGATTGAGAAAGGGACACTCTTGTGGGGATAAAGAAGATTCATCTCACGTATCTTTAAAGACTATGTTTATCTTATGTTTTATTTATATGTATTGTGAATTTGATACTTGGCATTGTTTAAGTTTCAGAACATATTCATGTTTCTGTTTTGGAACATATTTTGCTGTGTTATTTGTTTTAGTTTTAGATGTAGGTCTAAGATTTAACACTTTGTCCTTATGTTATTTGTTTCATTTTCTATATTATTTGATGTAATTTTTATAGTAGTTGATAAAAAAAACTGTTATATGCAATGCACTCTAGTGGGGGAAAAGAAGATTCAACACTTATGTTTTATTTATATGCATTGAGAATTTGATACTTGGTATAGTTTAAGTTTCAGAACATATTCATGTTTCTATTTTGGAACATATTTTGCTTTGTTGTTATTTGTTTTAGATGTGGATCAAAGATTTAACACTTCGTCCTTATTTTATTTGTTTTATTTTCTATATCATTTGATGTATTTTTTGTAGCAGTTGATAAAAAATTGTTATATGCAATGCACTCTGTCTATTGATGCGGTTTGTAGGTCCGACTCTCTACTATGGGTCACCCTAAGTCTATTGATGCAGTTTGCAGGTCCGGCTCACTAGTGTGGGTTGCCATAGGTAGCACACAAAACTGTAGTGTAAAATGTGTCACTAAAGTTCAAAATATTGCCCCAACTAAAATGTATAAAAGAGACAAATGTTGACAAATCCAAGCCTTGAACCCTCCACCTCGCAATTGCAAGAGCAACATAGAACCCCTCGACCATTACTCACTTACAAAATGTTTACCTATTGTTTTTATTTATAAAAAGCATACACTTCATCACTAATCAACCACCACCTACTGCCCCGTCCGAGGGGTTGCCTTAGGCAGCTGCCTGCTCCGCCTAGCCCCTGAGCCGGCCCTAGAGGTTTGTTTATACTTTGCCAATATAAATGCTTTTGATCAAAGTGTTATAAAGTATCGTGTTTATATTTGTGAGTATTATGTGGGTGTGCAAGTTAAACGTTAAAGCTTCTTTACATATAGTTGTTTTAGGTTTTGAATCTATCATGCGGGCGTGTTATTTACGTACATGTGTTTGAGGTTTGTAATGTATTCTTGAGTAGGTATGTGTATTTATTTCTCTGCTTATATTTACATTTTTAAATGATTGATTTTAGTATTGCTGGGTGTTTCCATATATTTATTTTTTATATGAAAACATATATAAATTTAGCAATACAGAAAATCTAGCGCCCATTCTCTAACGGTTCAAAAAAACAGATCTGCAAAAATGGGTACATGATATGTGCATACAACCAAGCTCCAAACAAAAACCAAACATAGCGGAAAACACCAAAAAACATAAATACAGACGAAAACCAAATGAAGTAACCGACTAGAAAGGCCATAGCTGAAGCAAGAATGGTGCTAATATGGCGACAAGCAAACCAATAAAGATGCCCACATGACATAGACCAAGTGAGAAGGCCAAAGATCATGGAGAAAAGAAAACAGGTCCTATGAATAAACTACAATCAACCCAGACCGTCTGAAAGCTCCGAGTCCAAGACAGCTACCCCAGAACCATAATATCCATAATCCAACGATCGTAAAAACCTATTAATCCAGGCCCTGCAATACTCGCAAACAAAGTGAACACTTAAAAAGGTGGGGGGGAGGTGATGAGAAAAGGATAATGGGAAGGCTCCCACTATCCTCTTAGTAACAGGTTCATCCAATCCCCGCTCAGGTGGTAGATGGTACTGAAGTAACATTAAAGGTACCAGCCAACCGTCTCGATCGGGAACAAATAGAACCTATAAACGGACTGCCACATAATGCAAGGAACACATCATTCCTTACTCTTCGGATGATAGTCGGAGGGTCGATCGACACTTCATCAAAAAAGGCCTTATTCCGCGAACACCAGATGTGCCAGCAGATAAGACTTGGGATTAAGCGAAAAAGGATCGAGCGAACGGATTTTCCTGAGATTCCAACAAACTAGATTCTCAGTAAATCAGCGAGTGAAGATGCATTACTTCGAATACCAACCAAGTTATCGAAGAAATCGCAAATAGATTTGGCACTATGTTTTCATATCATTATCTTTAAAGCTTAATCATTTTGTGATTGTAGGTTGCTACAGCTATATACTGTGTTCAACTCTTTAAAATCTATGCAAAATTTGTCTAAAATTTTTAATCATTAAAATTAGCATGATCCTTTTCTAATAAGAACAACTTTGTGTTCAAGTACTAAAGAAGTGAATAGATAAAAACCTTGCAAGTATACAATCAACATCCACTTACTAATTTTGTTTAGGTTGAGCAACTGTGAATATATGCAAATTAAGTGTATAATGAATCTTTGGAGCATGTACTATTCCATATCTACTTGCTCCAATTAAGTAATTTATATTGATCTTTACATCATTACTAGGGTTATCAAAATGAATCTGACCCTTTAACCCAACCCTTTTAATCCAATTTTAATTGGGTTGGGTTAGACCTAGTTTTATCTTTGTTATTTTGAGCCAAAACCAATTAACCCATTGATAATTCACACTGACCCTTCCAACAGTTTACCACTCTAATCCCTAATATTTGTCTATCCATAGCAACAAAAAGCGACAACTATATTAGGTAATTCAAATCCTCGTTTATGTTCAAAAAAAGGCTAGATCTATTCTTACCCGTATTTCTTCCTTTCACACCCCACTTACTTAAAAATAACCATCACACACTACTATTTTCCTTTCACACTCTGAATTATTCCAAAAATGCCCATCTATTTTAAACCACGTTCAACTATGACGTTGTTTCTTTATGAATCTCATTTGGTCTCAACTAGATTGTTGTACAAACGTCACCTGATTCAGACTAGGTTGTTGCATAAACCTAGTTCGGTCCGAACTAGGTTGTTGTACAAACCTCGCTTGGATCGAGCGAGGTTTTTACATAAACATCACTCATTTGAATCTTATATGTACATGATTTTTTTAAAATCGTGGTCTACTATGAATTGAAAAAGGAAAATTTTGGAAAAGTTGAAAATAGAAAATTTAGTGGGGCATGAAAGGAGGAAACTGGAGTTTAAATAGATTTAGCCTTAAAAAAAATTGTGTTGAAGTTTCACGATCTTCCATAATCTACCTCAACTCAAATCACGTTCTCAGGTAAATTTCAGATCTCAAAAGATCTTTTCTTTCTTGTTCTAGTTCTATGGTTTAACTTTGTCTTTTGATGACATGGGCTTTACACCCACTAAGAAGCAATCCCAACGGCAGTGCATAAGATATGAAAATATAAAAGGGTAAAGCAAAATTGCACTTAGAAGAAATAATATTAGAACCATAAAAATCTTATCTTGGGGAGAGCCAAGAAGAAACTCTATATATTGACTTTAGCAACCTTAGGATCCTTGAGTATCACATGACAGAGAAATGGTTACAAATACTTTGAATGCTATGATCTTTATAATATATGTTCTTAGGTTGAGCATTAATATTATCGATTAGTACGAAGCCCGTTCCGATGGCACATTATAAATTTTGCATATATCATTTGCACGATGTGTTATTGCTAAGTTAATGATTTTAATTTTGCTTAGTATAAAACATATGATGTGATATTAATAAGGTTTGGCCTATATTTTTAGTTAGCTGGTTATTTTAGTAATCCGCCGATTATAAAAGAAGAAATTAACATAAGAACATGAGAAGTTTACTTTTGAGTACCACATAGCTATAACAATAATCCTTCATCTTTCATTTTTAAACTAACGTAAGTTTCGATGTGATTTTTTTATTTCCAACTTACTTTAAACATTAATAAACTACATAAAGACACTTGAGATAGATTAGTCTACAAACAATGAGGGAAAAGATAAAATTGAACGTTGGATATTAGAGTATATTTTCTTTTATGTACAGAATATATTTTGATTAGTGCTTTGAAAATATCTCACATTTGGGACTTCCTCTAAAATTTTGTTGTTTGCATTTTATGAAAATATCTCGAGTATTTCCTTAATTATATGGTGATACAAATACTTTTGATGTGTAAAATTTTAATTCTTGAATTCCACTATTTTTAGCAGTATAATATATAGTACAATATTTCTCCATTTGTTTTATGTCACCTCATATCAAGTGACATTGAACTATTTGCTAAATCTCCCTCCTTTTAAGGTCATTATCCATTATATGTTGTTAGAGACTTCTTCAGATAAGAATTGAATCTAAACCAAACTCGATATCTATTGCTCGCATGCATTCATGCATATTGATTTGAAGCAATTCACTCGTCAGAATTCTAAATTATCCAATTGCATCCCTTGGAAGCATAGGTCCCTGCATTCTTTAGAATGCATTTCGATTAAGCAAGATGCATTAATGCATACGTTCCTGCATTCCTTGGAATGCGTTTCGATTAAGTGAGATGCATTATTTGGAATGCATTTAGGTTCTAAGAGATGCGGTCCTTCAATTCATTTAAGTTATCTAAATGCATTCCTTGGAGTGCACTTTGGTTAAGCAAGATGTACTCCTTCAATGCTGAGCAACATTCCTTTAAATGCATTTAGGTTCATAAAGACGCATTCCTTCAATACATATAAATTAGCCAATTGTATTCCTTATATGCATTTAGGTGCAGAGAGATGCATTCCTTTAGTGCGTATAAGTTAACAAATTTCATTCCTTAGAATGCGTTTAGGTTTAGTGATGCATCCCTTCACTGCATATAAGTTATCCACTTGCATTCCTTAGGATGCATATGTCTCTACATTCATTGGAATACATTTAGGTTTAGTGATGCATTCCAACATGCATACTTAAAATTGTAAAAAATATACATAATTTGGATAAGATACGAGAAAGTTATGATGTCCAAAACATGGATCCAGACCATGATTGTAGCAGTTCAAAAAATAAATCAAGTACAAAGGCATGAAAACCATCCTGGGTTCAACTTGCAGGCCTGAAACAGAGAATCAAACGACTTCATATTGAGTTGAAAATTGGTATGCATAAACCGAAAAACTTCATCTTTCAAACAAAAAAAGAATTGAAGAATTCCAACTGGAAATGAAAAGGATACGTTGTCTCAAACATGGACTCAGGCCACGTTTGCAACAATTCAAAAACAAAATATGTATCGGCCTGAAACAGAGAATAAAACGACCTCATATTGAGCTCAAAATTTGTGCGCATAGTAGAAAACTTCAACTTTCAAACAAAATGGGAATCAGCGAATTTCGACATAGGAATAAGAGGATATTGTCATGCAAAGTAGCACCCAAACATAGTTTACATGGAAACAAAATAACTAGGTTTGTGAAATTATTTCACGAAATTAAATCTAAATTATTTCATGTAATTAACTTGAGGGTCATTCAACAACCTAAGGATTTCCAATCTGTCTTCCTTCACGTGCTCTGCTATGGCCATACATTCATCACTTCATGGACCATGTCTTTGAAGAAGATTTCACTTTTAGATTAATTCAAGTTTTACCAATTTATCCTCTACAAACTCATCTCAACTGATAACTAAAATGCACTAATCAAATTCCCCCACACTTAAGATTTGACGTGTCCTCAAACAAACTAGATCAAGAAAATCTTCTTGCATTGCATAACCAAGAACTCACCTGCCCTAAAGTCAAGTGATCTATGCATAATACATCAAGGAACAACTGGAATCGGTTCAAGACTTCAAATCAAGAGTTCAGCAGAGGAACGGTTAACTTGAATACCTTAAAGGAATTACTCATTTCCTTTTTTTACGAGAGTTAGCTGAAGAGTTAGAATGGATGGAACCTATTGGAATATCATTCAACAACCTAAGGATTTCCAATCTGTCTTCCTTTGCATGCTCTACTATAGCCATATATTCATCATTTGATGGACTGGTCACCCATATGAGGATGCATTAAATTCTGTGAAGCACAATAGGTAAACAGTAACTTAAATTCACAAGATAAAATGTAACTATGCAGCAAAAAATCTTTTATTATTAAAATCACCATTTCATCTTTACAACTTCAAATACCAAAAACAGTAGAAATAACCATCTGTCTCATAACACGAAACATCAGAGTACAAATCTGTAAAATCATAACCCTGCCCAAATGGCACAAAAAAGTAGAATAAAAGTTAAAGCAATACATAGAGTCAGAAGAAGTCTGAGTCCAAGAATGAAATCACAGTCACAGCCACTGTCCACTCCCACTCTAAGAACCCTGGGGGGGGGGGGGGAAGGGAAGAGGAAGAAGGGAAAACAAAATAGGTCAGACATAAAGTTTGGCGAGTGTAACACCCCACCTCCACTAGGGTCACTCACAATGGGAATGCACTAGGTTTGGTGAAGCATTATCGAGGTAAACATACACAGAACTATTACAAGACAGAACATATATAAAACAGCGGAAGTAAAACAAATTTCATTACCTTATGAAATAAGGTCTAAAGCCTTTTACATCAGAATACATCAAAACCTGTCTTGCAATAGTAAAGAAGCATAAAACCATTTCATAAATTATTCCCCAAGTAAAACAGTAAAGTAGCCATAGCCAAGAAAAGTCCAAGCCATGCGTGATGACCTTCAAGCAGTAGAAGAGGTCCGAACTAGATAACAATGTTTCCTCCCTGAAACCTAGGGGGGGGGGGAACGGAAGACAAAGAGGCGAAACAAAACGGGGTCAGTCATAAAGACTGGTAAGTCCTATCTACTTCCAGTAGAAAAACAGGTAAAGGTAACATGACATGCATAAACTGAAAGTAAACATAAGGATGACGACAAGATAGATAAACTAAACCAGGGTAACAGGCTGAACTACTGTAGCAAGGTAAACTAAGATATCATGATAAACTACAATGTCATGATAAATCAAGGTATCACATCGTCAGGTTTCTATCAAGTATAATATCCCAAGGTATCTATCCTGTATAACCTCCCACGGTATCTATCATGTATATTTCTCATGGTTCTAACATGTATATTTGCCTTGCACCTCTCGTACTAGTATCCCAACCCGCGTCATGTGTTAACTATGAATGTCCCTTGCCCAATGTCATGTAATGGCCCATGTCAACCTAATATATAGCATATGTAGGTTTTCCCAACTCGTGTGTTTCTTTCCATGTATAAGTTCAGTCCCTTGCCGTAGGCCGTACGGGCTTTTCTATGTAAATCTATACCACTTCAACGTAGTACCATTTTATCCTTGAAGTTGTTTTGGACTGCTACCCTTGATCAAGTTATGTTTTCTTACCATGAACTATCGCGTGTTCACTTAGGATTTATGCCACCTAGGACCACTAGGGATTATGCTACCTAATGAACGTTTTCGTGTCTCGGTTAGGGTTCAGCCACCTAGGTCCACTAGGGATTATGCCACCCGTCAACCGCGCCCTTTTTCCCACGTATGAACCGTGAATCGTTTTCCATGTCTAGACGCACATGTATCTCAATGTGCCACCCGAGTTCCGCGCCAGGGCAAATCAAGAAATACGGAACTCGGTCGGGAGCTTTAAGTCGTCTGCTGATGCAGATATCAAGGTCTGTTTTTGTACCCGTGGCTATGGTCCCACGTGACCCCTCCCTCAACTACTGAAAGGCAATCCAAGAAAAATCATGTATGAGAACTACATCCCGGCCCCACTATAGCCCCACTTTCCTATGGGCCAACCTCACCCATGACTCGATAGCAAGAACATGGTCTGTTGGGAGTTCTCTGCCTTTCCGTTCGTACACGATTGACTAAAGATGGTAGGTAGTCGGCGACGTGCTATCCGGGGCAAAATCAAGTATCGTCGACTCCACGCTAATCCATCCCAGTCTTTAGGTCGCTCGCATAGCAACCAAGGCATACTCTTGGCTCATCTACCGCAGACCTTAACCCCTATGAGGCCGGGTTTCATGGACCATCTGCCACCTCAAAGAGGGATACCAAGAGTACCCTCACGTCCCCCGAAGCTACTGCTTCGTCACCCAGTTCGTTGGAGCCTTTATCTAAGTCAGATAATTTTCTCCTCCTCGTGTTTTAAGCGATGACCTACCGTACCGGGTTACTCATCTATTCATGAACTAGTCCCATTTCCTTGGCTAAGAATTATTACTTAGTTACAGTTAACTAAGGTTTACCACTTAGCTTCATTTCCCCGTTACCCTTGATTAACTACGATTTTCTACCTAGTTCCTCTACTAGGGTTTTGCATATTGGGTTAAGTGTTGTTATTCAAGTTCATGGCTTAGCCCGCCTATGAATCATGTCAAGCTTGGCTAAGTATTCAAGTCCAAGACCTAGCCCTACAAGTTGGTTAAGTATACCAAGAAGCTCATGACTTAACCCTATTCAATCATCAAGTCAATTTGGTTAAGTACTTGTTTATCTTAATCCTATCAGGTTATCGTGTTAGATTGGTTAAGCACAGATTATCTTAACCTCATCGGATTATCGAGTCGGATTGGTTAAGTATAGGTAAACTTAACCCCATCCACTAATCGTATTATAATGGTTAAGTATATTTAAAAGATCTTATGACTTAACCCTATCAGGTCCGCATATTACGTTGGTTAAGTATAGGTTACTTAACCTCATCAAATCATCATGTATAATTGGTTGAGTATAAGTTACTTAACCCCAATAAATTATCTTGTTAAGTTGGTTAAGCATTGGCTACTTAACCCCATTGAATTACCAAGTCTAGATTGGTTAAGTGTTTAATTTAACCCCATCGAAGTACCGTGTTTAGATTAGTTAAGTGTAGGTTACTTAACCCCATCTAATTACCGTGTTTAGATTAGTTAAGTATAAATTACTTAACCCCATCTAATTACCAAGTCGGATTAGTTAAGCGTGAATTACTTAACCCCATCCCCTAATTGTCTTGTATGGTTAAGTGTCATTAAGAAATCAAGCCTGGTCCCACTTAACCTACCCATTCGTGTCATATCGGTTAAGTGTCATTAGTCAAATTTACTTAACCTTATCATGTGGCATTAATTTAATTAATGCACTCTCAACCTCTCACATTAGACCTTGTTGTGGTTACTAGTTAAGCCGGGCGGGTCCGGGTAGTTTTACACCACAACCTAGTCTAAGCTCGGGTCTTAAGCGCGACATGACCAACTTCTCACATTGGATCATATTGTTTGTAGCCACTAGTTAAGCCGGGCGGGTCCGGGTAGATTTATGCTACAAACTCAACCCAACCTCGAGTTGGCCACTTTCATGTTTGGTCTAGTGTTATGTTACACTTACAACCCATACGTGTCTAGTTTCAAGTCCCATGTTTACCCTACGTGTCATGTCCCCATTTTGGTTCAACTTACATGTCGTGTTCACATGTAACCTCAAGTCAAGTTTTTCGCGTCATTCTCATGTTTGTCTATCCTACCCCAAATCGTGTTTTCACTTGAGTAAAAGCGAGTCAACGTAGTAGGTATACTATGGCTACATGTAGACCCCAAAACATGCACGATGCCACTAAAGGAATTGACTCCAAACATGCATGGTACCATAAGGGGGTTTGGCCTTAAAACATGAACGATAGTGTCATATAGGGATTGGCCATAAGCATGCATAACATAAAGGGGATTGGCCACAAGCATGCATAATGTCATAAAGGATTTAGCCGCAAACTTGCATATTATCATAGGAAATTTGGCCACAAACTTGCATGTTGTCATAACGGGATTTGACCTTACATAAACATGATATCATAAGTTGGTTTCATTTACATGCATAAGCCCCAAAGTCCAATTTATGCAACTATTTCACAAGTCAAAGTGGCTCTAAGTGTTCATGCTATCATACTACAAGTAAAGGTCCAATCTTGCATGGCAAACTAAGTCCAATGCAACATGAATAGCATGGTTTAGTCGCTAAAACATAACCCAAAGTCATATGTTCATGAAAAAGGGGCAAAATAGGTTTACATAGGTTAACATACTCATGTTTCATCGCATTTTATCCCATGTCATCATTAAACCACCGTTAACATCTCGAAGTAGCTAGAACTTACATAGCGTGGCTTAGGGAATGAGCATGATCCGTCTTGACGAAGAAAGGTGGCTCCTTTGTCGAAGAATCGTCATGGAATTTGCGTAGCAACGTTGATCGAGCCTCGATTTGGTGTAGCAAGCTTGCACCTTTCG
Organism: Allium sativum; assembly: GCA_030737875.1. Taxonomy (NCBI): domain Eukaryota; kingdom Viridiplantae; phylum Streptophyta; class Magnoliopsida; order Asparagales; family Amaryllidaceae; genus Allium; species Allium sativum. The sequence continues at coordinate 130,287,528 of CM060919.1, read as the reverse complement.
ATTCGGATCCGATTTGCATGCATAGTCTCTTGGAGTTGGAGATGGAGGCCATGATCACTTGGCATTTGGGCAGCACTTCGTGGCATGAGTGATTTGTGAGGGTTTAGGGTAGGCTTAGGGGTCTTTTTATAGATGTTAGGGTAGTTTTAGGCCGTAGGATGAACCCTAGGAAAGATCCAAGCCCTCAAAAATCGTCACAAGCCTCCAAAACAGGACCCAGGAGCCAAAACAGATGCACCAGGCCGACCTGGCCGACCAGGGAGGTCGACCCCCAGGTCGACTCTAGAGTCGACCTGGTTAGGGGGGAGGTCGACCCTAGTGTCGACCCCCCTGTCGACCTGCCTGGGCGGGATTTTTCCTGCCTACTCTGAATTTTGAAAATTTTGAATCTGTTTTGAATTCCGATTTTTCGTGAAACTTCCGAAGGCTATATCTCGGCCATACGGACTCCGATTTACGAAATTTCGGACTCTATTTCGCGTATTTTTCCGAGACGAACGCAATGGCGCAACCCTTTTTCCCTGATTCAGATTTTAACATTTAATTCTGCCTTGATTCTTGTCTTAACATGTTGTTAAAATTCGGGTTGTTACATTCTCCCCTCCTTTAAGGATTTCGCCCCCGAAATCTCCAAGTTAGGAAGAACGCATCCTACCATCCATCATCCATCTACTCAAAACATCATCCACAGGCAACCATTGCCTTTAGACGATTTCTAACGCCATATGAACATATGCAAAACTTGTGTGTATATGCTCCTTAGCTAATGCTAATGATCAAGCCTGAATGATCTTTCTAATGCAAAATATGTTTAGTGCCATGAGTCCAACATGTATGCAAATAGTCCTAGTCATATAAGTACTATATGCGTGCACAAACATTCATTCATATGCAAAATCCGCATGATAACACATTCAATTTCATCCATAAACAAGTATACTCGTGCATATGCAACATGAAACGTGACCGCGTCAATCGAGTATCTAATGTGTATTCGCGCATCCACGAGCAACCACTTGCGACCATTTGCAACCATATCAATCATAACATGTTTCAAATACATGTTTACATCCATAGAGTTCTATCTAAGGTTTCCAAGATAAGATCAAGGAGATAAACAAGACAAACTCCTTATGGGGTTTGTAACAGAAACAGGACTGAGAGGATATCCACCAAGCGATAGCATGCAGTTAGCTCTACAGGTGAACCATGGATCAAAGATATACCCTTAAAAAGAGACATAATGCGCGTGTCTAAGCCGCATTTCCATGAGCTTGATTCCATTGTGCCTTGACTGCCTTTGACTTCATGATTTCGTAGCTCCTTGATTCCTATTTCCAAGGTATGAGTCGGAACTCTTTTCACTGTCGCCTCTCGTTCCACTTTCACTTATCCTTTCCCTAGTATACTTGGCTCAACGTATCCACTTACTCATGCAAGCTCTCCAAAATTCACTAGGGAATTCTGGATCTCGTTTGCCGATGCCAATCCATGTTGCCAAGAGTACTTACTAGGCTGATTCCCATATCTCATGCATAAGCGAAACGAACCATCCGCCTTAGCGGCGAATTCTATTCGAACGGATTACCAACAACTGCACCCCGAGATTCTAGGTAACTAACCATGACAGAACCCAAAAGGTTACACGAGTTTCGAGGGTATCACCAAGGTGAGTCGAGAGTCTAATTACCCTCTTTCCAAAACCGAGAATGGCACCCCTTATTGGGTGACCACTTTATCCCTAGAATCCATCCGTAGCCGAGACATGTCATTCTCAAATCCAAACAAGTTTTGAAGAAATGGACCAACTCTCCAACCAGATTTTTGGGACAAAAACTGGGATCCTCTACAATGCTAGTACTAAGGTGCAGAGACTCAACTATCCAAGCAGACTTAAATGATACGATGATCAAGACAAAGTCTGGACGGGATGATAGAAAAGAACGACAAAACCTTTACCAGAAACGGTACCATCTCTTTTAGGTACCCTAGAAATGGGAGCGTACAATTGCCCTCTCCGATGATCTTGTCCTTGTCCTCCTTGATCGACCAAGCCATACCAACAAGTTGCTTATCCTTAGGCTCGCGTTCTTTATCCTTACTCTTATTATCCTTCCTTGTACCGCGGCAACAGGTCTCTCGAGAACCACCTCCATCGTATGGAAAACACCTACGTGGCTAGACAAAGATTAGTCACAGTTAGAACTATTGTGACTACAGATGGAGGAAAGAAAGGAAAAGAGATTCGATCAAGGAAACAAAGGACAGTGCTAATGGCTTTTGGGGAATAGCCTTCAAAAACTTTTCTTGAAAAATGCTTCTTTGTAAACGGTTTTTCAAATAGTTTTCAGAAGGTTTTAAAAACTTTTGCCCAGTCTGGTAACCTTCTGCTCTGATACCAAATGTAACACCCCACCTCCGCTAGGGTCACTCACAAAGGGAATGCACTAGGTTTGGTGAAGCATCATCGAGGTAAACATACACAGAAATATTACAAGACAGAACATATATAAAACAGCGGAAGTAAAACAAATTTCATTACCTTATGAAATAAGGTCTAAAGCCTTTTACATCAGAATACATCAAAACCTGTCTTGCAATAGTAAAGAAGCATAAAACCATTTCATAAATTATTCCCCAAGTAAAACAGTAAAGTAGCCATAGCCAAGAAAAGTCCAAGCCATGCGTGATGACCTTCAAGCAGTAGAAGAGGTCCGAACTAGATAACAATGTTTCCTCCCTGAAACCTAGGGGGGGGGGGAACGGAAGACAAAGAGGCGAAACAAAACGGGGTCAGTCATAAAGACTGGTAAGTCCTATCTACTTCCAGTAGAAAAACAGGTAAAGGTAACATGACATGCATAAACTGAAAGTAAACATAAGGATGACGACAAGATAGATAAACTAAACCAGGGTAACAGGCTGAACTACTGTAGCAAGGTAAACTAAGATATCATGATAAACTACAGTGTCATGATAAATCAAGGTATCACATCATCAGGTTTCTATCAAGTATAATATCCCAAGGTATCTATCCTGTATAACCTCCCACGGTATCTATCATGTATATTTCTCATGGTTCTAACATGTATATTTGCTCTGCACCTCTCGTACTTGTATCCCAACCTGCGTCATGTGTTAACTATGAATGTCCCTTGCCCAATGTCATGTAATGGCCCATGTCAACCTAATATATAGCATATGTAGGTTTTCCCAACTCGTGTGTTTCTTTCCATGTATAAGTTCAGTCCCTTGCCGTAGGCTGTACGGGCATTTCTATGTAAATCTATACCACTACAACGTAGTACCATTTTATCCTTGAAGTTGTTTTGGACTGCTACCCTTGATCAAGTTATGTTTTCTTACCATGAACTATCGCGTGTTCACTTAGGATTTATGCCACCTAGGACCACTAGGGATTATGCTACCTAATGAACGTTTCCGTGTCTCGGTTTGGGTTCAGCCACCTAGGGCCACTAGGGATTATGCCACCCGTAAACCGCGCCCTTTTTCCCACGTATGTACCGTGAATCGTTTTCCATGTCTAGACGCACATGTATCTCAATGTGCCACCCGAGTTCCGCGCCAGGGAAAATCAAGAAATACGGAACTCGGTCGGGAGCTTTAAGTCGTCTGCTGATGCAGATATCAAGGTCTGTTTTGTACCCGTGGCTATGGTCCCACGTGACCCCTCCCTCAACTACTGAAAGGCAATCCAAGAAAAATCATGTATGAGAACTACATCCCGGCCCCGCTATAGCCCCACTTTCCTATGGGCCAACCTCACCCATGACTCGATAGCAAGAACATGGTCTGTTGGGAGTTCTCTGCCTTTCCGTTCGTACACGATTGACTAAAGATGGTAGGTAGTCGGCGACGTGCTATCTAGGGCAAAATCAAGTATCGTCGACTCCACGCTAATCCATCCCAGTCTTTAGGTCGCTCGCATAGCAACCAAGGCAAACTCTTGGCTCTTCTACCGCAGACCTTAACCCCTGTGAGGCCGGGTTTCATGGACCCATCTGCCACCTCACAGAGGGATACCAAGAGTACCCTCACGTCCCCCAAAGCTACTGCTTCGTCACCCAGTTCGTTGGAGCCTTTATCTAAGTCAGATAATTTGCTCCTCCTCGTGTTTTAAGCGATGACCTACCGTACCGGGTTACTCATCTATTCATGAACTAGTCCCATGTCCTTGGCTAAGAATTATTACTTAGTTACACTTAACTAAGGTTTACCACTTAGCTTCATTTCCCCGTTACCCTTGATTAACTACGATTTTCTACCTAGTTCCTCTACTAGGGTTTTGCTTATTGGGTTATGTGTTGTTATTCAAGTTCATGGCTTAGCCCGCCTATGAATCATGTCAAGCTTGGCTAAGTATTCAAGTCCAAGACCTAGCCCTACAAGTTGGTTAAGTATACCAAGAAGCTCATGACTTAACCCTATTCAGTCATCAAGTCAATTTGGTTAAGTACTTGTTTATCTTAACCCTATCAGGTTATCGTGTTAGATTGGTTAAGCACAGATTATCTTAACCTCATCGGATTATCGAGTCGGATTGGTTAAGTATAGGTTAACTTAACCCCATCCACTAATCGTATTATAATGGTTAAGTATATTTAAAAGGTCTTATGACTTAACCCTATCAGGTCCGCATATTAGGTTGGTTAAGTATAGGTTACTTAACCTCATCAAATCATCATGTATAATTGGTTAAGTATAAGTTACTTAACCCCATTAAATTATCTTGTTAAGTTGGTTAAGCATTGGCTACTTAACCCCATTGAATTACCAAGTCGAGATTGGTTAAGTGTTTAATTTAACCCCATCGAAGTACCGTGTTTAGATTAGTTAAGTGTAGGTTACTTAACCCCATCTAATTACCGTGTTTAGATTACTTAAGTCTATATTACTTAACCCCATCTAATTACCAAGTCGGATTAGTTAAGCGTGAATTACTTAACCCCATCCCCTAATTGTCTTGTATGGTTAAGTGTCATTAAGAAATCAAGCCCGGTCCTACTTAACCTACCCATTCGTGTCATATCGGTTAAGTGTCATTAGTCAAATTTACTTAACCTTATCATGTGGCATTAATTTAATTAATGCACTCTCAACCTCTCACATAAGACCTTGTTGTGGTTACTAGTTAAGCCGGGCGGGTCCGGGTAGTTTTACACCACAACCTAGTCTAACCTCGGGTCTTAAGCGCGACATGACCAACTTCTCACATTGGATCCTATTGTTTGTAGCCACTAGTTAAGTCGGGCGGGTCCGGGTAGATTTATGCTACAAACTCAACCCAACCTCGAGTTGGCCACTTTCATGTTTGGTCTAGTGTTATGTTACACTTACAACCCATACGTGTCTAGTTTCAAGTCCCATGTTTACCCTACGTGTCATGTCCCCATTTTGGTTCAACTTACATGTCGTGTTCACATGTAACCTCAAGTCAAGTTTTTCGCGTCATTCTCATGTTTGTCTATCCTACCCCAAATCATGTTTTCACTTGAGTAAAAGCGAGTCAACATAGTAGGTATACTATGGCTACATGTAGACCCCAAAACATGCACGATGCCACAAAAGGGATTGGCTCCAAACATGCATGGTACCATAAGGGGGTTTGGCCTTAAAACATGAACGATAGTGTCATATAGGGATTGGCCATAAGCATGCATAACATAAAGGGGATTGGCCACAAGCATGCATAATGTCATAAAGGATTTAGCCGCAAACTTGCATATTATCATAGGAAATTTGGCCACAAACTTGCATGTTGTCATAACGGGATTTGACCTTACATAAACATGATATCATAAGTTGGTTTCATTTACATGCGTAAGCCCCAAAGTCCAATTTATGCAACTATTTCACAAGTCAAAGTGTCTCTAAGTGTTCATGCTATCATACTACAAGTAAAGGTCCAATCTTGCATGGCAAACTAAGTCCAGTGCAACATGAATAGCATGGTTTAGTCGCTAAAACATAACCCAAAGTCATATGTTCATGAAAAAGGGGCAAACTAGGTTTACATAGGTTAACATACTCGTGTTTCATCGCATTTTATCTCATGTCATCATTAAACTACCGTTAACATCTCGAAGTAGCTAGAACTTACATAGCGTGGCTTAGGGAATGAGCATGATCCGTCTTGACGAAGAAAGGTGGCTCCTTTGTCGAAGAATCGTCATGGAATTTGCGTAGCAACGTTGATCGAGCCTCGATTTGGTGTAGCAAGCTTGCACCTTTCGATTCGGATCCGATTTGCATGCATAGTCTCTTGGAGTTGGAGATGGAGGCCATGATCACTTGGCATTTGGGCAGCACTTCGTGGAATGAGTGATTTGTGAGGGTTTTGGGTAGGCTTAGGGGTCTTTTTATAGATGTTAGGGTAGTTTTAGGCCGTAGGATGAACCCTAGGATAGATCCAAGCCCTCAAAAATCATCACAATCCAAAACAGGACCCAGGAGCCAAAACAGGTGCACCAGGCCGACCTGGCCGACCAGGGAGGTCGACCCCCAGGTCGACTCTAGAGTCGACCTGGTTGGGGGGGGGAGGTCGACCCTAGTGTCGACCCCCCTGTCGACCTGCCTGGGCGGGATTTTTCCCGCCTACTCTGAATTTTGAAAATTTTGAATCTGTTTTGAATTCTGATTTTTCGTTAAACTTCCGAAGGCCATATCTCGGCCATACGGACTCCGATTTACGAAATTTCGGACTCTATTTCGCGTATTTTTCCGAGACGAACGCAATGGCGCAACCCGTTTTCCCTGATTCAGACTTTAACATTTAATTCTGCCTTGATTCTTGTCTTAACATGTTGTTAAAATTCGGGTTGTTACAGCGAGTTTCAGTGATTATCAGCAAATGGATAAGATAAAAAGTATCAAGACAGATAAATAATGATGAACATGGACGTACGGTAAAATAAATAAGTACGAAGTAAACGAGATAACATGATAACGAGATAACAAGGTAATAAATCAAGGTAAAGATCATATACACTTTTCATTCATATCCCAAGTATAAGTTTCTGTACCACTTAGTAGAACTAATATGATTAGGTGTTACCCTAATTACTACCTATGTGATCAGCTCCTTACTACAAAAATATCCTGTGCCAGCCCCAACAGTAGGGTGTATCAGTCTCTAACCCAATGACTTATAGGATATAGACATATTTGTTAGGGTTACAACATCTTACTATCCCCTAGTCGGACCCATGTACGCTCATAACTCCGTCGAAATGCTCCCGTACCCACCTTCCACCTTGAACCTATTACAATCCAAATCAGTAAAGCGTGCCCTAACCCCCTACCTGGTGCGAGGCCCCTCTCTAAGATACTAACAGGAATACTGACTGATATGGGTTCCACAAAACAGGATTGGCACAAGCCACCCCTAGGCTTGTGCCCCCAAGTAACTGGGATTTTAAGAGTCCCAAAATCGGATACCAACTACAAAACTTTAGGACATCTTAGCTTATTAATTGACAAGTTATAACTTAACATGCTTAAGTTCATTAATAAGCATGGTTGTAAATGACATTTCCTATCAATGTTATTCTGTGTACAACCCCTTCCCCAAAACAAGCACCTGCTTAGATGTGTGTGTGTGTGTATGTGTGTGTGTATATATATATATATTTAGTTTCCTGTTTTACTTAATTACATATGATACGCCCAACATTATCTTAGTTAATCATTAAATTAAGTTTACCCATTCAGTTTAACATGTTTCCCATATTATCCCTATTTTACAGTCATTTGATTTTATGTTTCAATATGCCTAATTCTCCCTTTTTATTATCATTTTAAGTTATTCCAAATTTCCCAATTTACGCAATTCAAACGTGAATTGCCTAGGCATTAGATAACCTAGGTACACCGTAAAATATAAAGAAAAAGAAGAAAAATATAGATCTGATTTAGGAACGCATAAACTGAATAGGCATAAGACTGTAAATAAATTTAAAACAGCAAATGTGATAATATGGGTATACATGTAGCAGTAAACAACTGAAAACTGAATAAATATGTGATAGTAAAATAATAACATATAAACATGTAAAATCTCAGATCCAGAACTATTTATTGTCATAATACTGTTTGATTATCAAATCTAAAAATAACTGAACTCATAGTGGTTGGATTGAAGAAAAATATCTTTTTTATATGTTGTTCTTGAAGGAAGTCCTCTTTTGATTTATTTTTGTAGGATTAATATTGTCCTCTTTTATCTATATTTAGGCAGCACCCCAGTACCTTCATATTTTTATTTAGAATTGATTTGGAGGAAGAAGAATGAAGAACAACTTATGTGTAGAAAAAATGAGGCGGCTAGCCTTTATATAGATTGCCTAAGATAATCCCATACCGTTAGATTTTAGGCTTACAAATCCAACCGTACACCCAATGCTGAGTCAGCGTACGAATGTAGTTAAGAAAACTGTCCAAATATAAACTCAGGAACCTACCTCTACATGCAGGTAGGTCGACCCACCCTTACCTGTGTCGACCCCTGGCCCGACCTGCCTTAGAAATGGGTCAACCCATGGGTCGACCCGGTTAGGCTGAGTCGCCTAGTGATCATTGCTTTTTGAACTTTATTTATTTAATTTAATATGTATATATTTTTGTGCATTCTTCTTAAGTCCATAACTTCTTCATATTAAATCCGATTTACGAAAACTAAGAGTCTATCTGAACCAAAATTCCAGAACAGAAGCAACGGTAAAGTTTGTTTAACCTAATTCTGAACATTTAATTAACCAATATTCATTTTATTATCTTCTTTATATAATTACTATGTATTGAAATACGGAGTTTTACATTCTCCCCTTCTTAAAGGATTTCGTCCCTGAAATCTCTAAGTTAAGAAGAACGTTATTATTTAAACCTATATCCATCTATTCATCCATAGACATTCATTCTCCTGAAAATTTCTAATGCTTGGTATGAACCTATGCAAAGGTGTTGTGTGTATATGTCCCTACACTAATGCGAAAATCAGGTTGACAACTAATTCAGTTGACCTCCTTAATGCAGTGTATGCATGTGCCATGTATCCAATATGTATGCAAATAATCCTAATAAAACTTATAAGTTCTATATGTGTGCACAATCATTCATCAAAATGCAACATCCATGTGATGATTTAACCATTTTCATCCACTGAAAATTTAAAATGCACAGACATCCATATGCAATATGTAAGCGCTTGAGCCAATCTAGTGCCTAATGTGTGTGTATATGCATCCACGGACATCCACTAGAAAACACTTGCATCCACTTACAATCATCGAACATAACATGTCTCAAACACATGCTTCCAAACATAGGTTTCTACCTAAGGGTCAATGATTCAAACGATAGAGATAAACAATTCAAATTCAAAAGCTAGAAAGGAAATTAAGAACGTACTCTCAAAGAGAAAAGAGTAAGAAGCGTGAATCTTTTCTTTGGGTTCCCATGCCGCGTCGTCTCGGTCTTCTCCCCAATGCACCTTCACTAACTTGAACTCTTTGTTGCATAGCCTCCCAACTTCCAATTCAAGAATACGAGTAGGAATTTTCCAAACTGATGCCTCTTTCTCGATTTCAACATCCTTAAGCGTACACAGTTCTACTACCTCTGCTGAATCGTGTAGACATTTCCTAAAATAGGAAACATGAAAAACATCATGAACTCCACCATCCCCTCTGGTAGTCTAACTCTACAAACCATTTGGCCTATCATCTCAACTATGGGAAATGGTCCTACGAACCTTGGGGCCAATTTCCATACCAAGCCAAATAGAACTACATTCCTTAAAGGGGGTATTTTGATGAAGACCATATCTCCTACATTGAATTCTAAGTCTGTCCTTCTCTCATTGGCATACGACTTCGGTCTATCTTGAGCTGCATTTATCCTTCTTCGAATAAGGTCTATGTTCTCAGAAGTTTATCTCACCATCTCTGGCCCAGGTAGAAGTCTGTTGAAACACCCCACCTCCGTTAGGGTCACTCTCAAAGGGAATGCCCTAATTTTGGTGGAGGTTTATAAGTATAAGTCACAGATATACAAGACAGATATAAGAACACATATTTGTAAACAGCGGAAAAACAACAACTTTTATTTCATCAAAGCAAATACGTGTTACAAAACATCACCATGATTGTCTTACATCTTTTTTTTCCATAACATAACGCTTTCATAATCTGTCTTGAGTACATTATTTAAAGAAGCATAAATAAAACATAGATAAACTGCAAAAGTCCCCATAGTGGATTGTCCAAAGCCATAGTTCAAAACAGGAAAGTCCAAGCAATACATTTCTCTTCTTCAAGCTGGATGTTAAGGTTGGTCAAGCTGCTGTGTTCCCTCCCTGTGGACCTGGGGGGGGGGAACGGAAGAAAAGAAGACGAAAGAAAAGTAGATTCAGACATAAAGCCTGAGTAAGTCTAGTACTATTTTGTCTATGAATAAAGAACTGGGTATGATAAGTATAAACAAGAAGTGGGCATGCATTATTACTTGGTTAAGTTGTCTAGGGTCGAATATACTATCGTACCCCATGTAAATCTCTAAACCCATATAAACTAGTTTCCAACTGGCACCCCATAATCAGGGTGATGTGATCCATTCAATGATGATCGGCTCCTACTCGCATAGTTACATGTGTCTTACGGCCCCCGATGTTCGTAGTTACCTATGCTGGTCCCACCGTGGGGTGTATCAAGTCCCATGGTGGCGGCCCGACACAACCTTAGAATGCACAGGTATGCTACTGGTGTCCAGTGCCTTATTTTTCTGCGCCGGAGTGTGTGCACGCCCGCACCCCGTTAGAACCTACACTGCTACACCACCGTCGTCGCTTTGACCTCTTACAATCAGCCCAGTAATCGTGCCCCACCCTGCCTAGTTTCAGGGTATCCTGATACACCTTCTAGGGTTACTGCTGAAAAGGGTCCCCCGTTACTAGGTTTTCTATCTCTAGCCAACATGCTAAGTTGGTTAAGTGTTTCCTAACCTAACCCCCACCAGTCCGTTTAGTTTAGCATGTTCCATTTTGATTAAGTCTTTAGTTCACTTAATCCTAACAATCCTGACTCAGCCTTAATTGTCTTATTAAGGCCCTGACCTCTCACATTAGACAGGTATTGTTGTGGCTGCCTGTTGCCGGTTGGTTCCGGGCAGTCTTACGCCACAACTCAGTCTAACCTCGGGTCCTTATTGGGCTCCATGTTTAACCTCCCACATTGGATAGGTATTGTTGTGACTACTGGACAGCCGGGCGGTTCCGGGCAGGTTTACATCACAACTCAATCCAACCTCGGGTTAAACACATCGTATTTTCTACATTTACATATTTTGTCTTTCTTCTTTATCTTATATGTAAATATTTGCGGCCAATTATTAAGTTAATGGTGCAAAGGTTACACCAATCATGGGCCCAACCCATACTTGAATTTGGGCCCTTCTATTTCATATTTTCATTCATTAGTAATTTAACCCATCGTTATTTTCCCCCGTTTTACACGTCCGTTTATTATATATATGTTGGGCTTAGCCTTTTAAAGCCCAACCTAGCCATGCGAAAGGGGAGGCTTAAAGCGTGATTACATACACAAAAAGGGGAGGGTGAGCGCATGAACTTGCAATATGACGTTGGAAATACAAAATAGAAACTGGTGTGCTTGCATAGTAGTGACATATACTTTGGTCATAAAGCATAGGTGACATGAATCAAAGCATGTAAACTTGTAGTTATGTTAAGAATATCACTATTGACACATAGGCCTAACTACAACATGAACCTATATTTTTATCTCAGGCATAATGTCAAACATAAGCATGGCATAAATATTTCTAACATAAGCATGGCATAATGTCAAACATAAGCATGGCATAATGTCAAACATAAGCATGGCATAAGTATTTGCTCACATAACCAAGGCATAAATATTTCTAACATGAAATCATGATTTTTACTTTAGTCATGTAAACTTGCAAAAAGGGATTTGAACCTAACCTAGCTATGTACCAAATGTCATCATATACTTCTTGTTAACAATTTCAATTATGCAAATTATCAATCATAGCCTAGTCATAAGTTTGCAAATAGGTGTTCTAGTACAAAAGCATGGCTTAATACATGATGCCAAATTCTCAACATAATTTCATATGGATTATAATAACCCAAACTTATTCCAATTACTTCACAGAAATGATGTTTGTATAAAAATACACATTATGATGGCATAATAGCAAAGCCCCAAACTTGCATGAATTTCAATTTAACAACTACATACATGTAGCTTCAACATAAACTACATATTTTGCGAATATCCAAACGTCATACTTGCATAAAACTACCTCATGTAGTTTTTCATAATGAATAACATAATTCAAGAATATCCAAACGTATACAATATTCCAACGCACAAATATGAATTACTTTATCGCCACAAATCAAGTATACATATCTACACAATCATTTGTTCATACCAAAGTAATACTCTACTTACAATCGTTGCGGCGAATTCTCTAATTTAGGAATTTAGAGATGCGACTCCTTCTGACGTAGGTGTTGATTTGCTTTGTTTGAATTGCTTTAGGCTTTAGAATTTTCCTCCTAATCTTCTCTCCAATTTGGTGGCTACTCCTAGACGCTCCTCAGCAACATGGCGGCTTTGTTCTTATTTATGAATGAATAGATTAGGGTTTAGTCTAGGGTCCTTTTTATAGGGTTTATGAATTGATTAGAGCCATTGATGTTGCTTGGATTGATCGTAGCCATTCATCCTAAGGAGAGACCAATTAGAGCCTGCCACCTAGCCCTAATGACAAAGCAGACCACAGAGAATCGACCAACATAGAATAGGCCAGCCGGGGGTAGACTGGGCTCGACCTGGCTCTGGACCAGGCCGACACCCCTGTCGACAGCCCTGTCGATAGGCCTGTCGACCTGGCTAGACCAGGTCGACAGCCCAGTCGACCTGGGTGCGTCAGGCGGGACTTTTTCCGCCCTGGCCCATTGGGCCCCACTTCGGAATTTTTAATTGTTTTATTCTGTTTGAATTTTTAAATTTAATTCAGAACTTCCGAAGGCCATATCTTCTTCATACGGACTCCGTTTTTCGAAAACTCGGACTCTATTTCGCGTATTTTTCCGAGTCGAACGCAATGGCGTATCCCGTTTCCCTTAGTTCTTTGATTTCAAATTAATTATACTTTAATTTATGAATTTCACAGTTGTAGAATTCGCGGGGTGTTACATTCTCCTCCACTTAAAAGGATTTCGTCCCCGAAATCTTCAAGTTAGGAGGAATGTATATCCTAACATCCAATCATCCATCTACTCATCCATCAAACACGAGCATCCATTGTCCTTAAAAGACTTCTAATGTTTCATGATCATATGCGAAGTGTGTGTGTACATGTACTTATCTAATGCAAAATCAGGCGGTCTACTGATTCAGTTGACCTCCTTAATGCGAATTATGTAAGTGCCATGAATCCATTATGTATGCAAATTTTCCTATTCTTGATTCTACATGAGTGCACAATCATTCAATACAAATGCAGCATCCACATGACAACACATTAAAGTTCAACCACATACGAATGCAAACATATATGCATATGCAATATGAAGTGACTGAGCCGATCTAAAACCCTAGATTGTGTGTGTATATGCAACCACGAGCAACCACTAGCAATCACTTGCAACCACTTGCAACCATCATACATAACATGTTTCAACTACATGTTTCCACCCAAAAAGATTCTACCTAAAAGATAAGATAGATAAAAGCGCAACTTAAGAAAAGGAAAGATCAAGGATGTACCCTCGAACAGAAAAGGGTAGGCTGTGCGTATTCTAGCTTCAGTTTCCCAAGTCGCGTCTCCCTCGGCGTTGCTCCACTGAACTTTGACGAGCTTGACTTCACGGTTGCGTAGCTTCTTCACTTCCGTTCCTAATATGCGGGTTGGAACTTTCCTTATGGTTGCTTCGCGTTCCACTTCGGCCTCTTCGAGGATATTTGGCTCTACCATCTCGGCTGACTCATGTAGACATTTTCGGAGATGTGAAACGTGAAAAACGTTGTGGACTCCAGCCAACTTCTCGGGTAGCTCTAATCTATAGGACATTTTCCCAATTGTTCCTATCTAAAGGTATAGTCGAATGATAGAAGCAAGTAAAAACTTTGTGCCCATTAGGCAATGTCAAAACTGAAAACCTATGCCACATATATATTGATTAGGAGAAGAACTCTCTAAGCATCAGCCCCGAAGACCGAAATCAACATCAGACTGACACCCAAAGAGTTACTCAACCCAACCACCATATATGATTCTAGGAAACTAAGCATGATGGACTCCTTTTAGGTCATAAGGGAGTCCCTTCCTAAGACCAATCTGTATCCTATAAAACCCAAAAACTTTAGTCAAACCAATGAACACCCTCGAGTCCCAACATGTGTTACTAACAGATGAGTCATACTCCCTATGTGGTTTGCAACAGAAATTGGATTGAGAATGGGACCGAGAGGATATACCGAAAAGATACTATGCAAGTAAGCTCTACAGGAAGAGAGGGATCAAGGATATACTCTTAAGAAGAGATATTATGCACGAATCTAGTCTTCAATCTTCTAAGTCGCATTTCTTGAGCTTAACTTGTAACACCCCACACCCGCTAAGGTCACTCACTAAGGGAATGCCTTAGTTTTGGTGGAGTATTTTTAGTGAGTATAGAACAGAAAAATTACAACAAGACAGATATAAGTAATACCTGAAAATTTAAAACATCCTTTCATTTTCAGCGGAAAGTAAAACATGTTTGGTTACATCACAAAACCATAACAAGAGTCAAGTACATAATATCCATCCTGATAAAATAGAAGTACATAATCCCACTACATAGACAATAGCCATAATAGAAAAGATAAACCGAGCTTTACTTCTACGATCCAAGCCCAAAAGATAGATATAGCGGTCTGATCCAAGCCCACTAGTGCTAGGCCCCCTCTGATAACCTGAGGGTTGGGAAAAAGATAAAAACAACGGGGTCAGACATAAGTCTGAGTGAGTCCTATAACCCTAACAATACAACCATTAAAGTAATTAGGGTATGACATAAATAAGGTACGGTACCTCTGGGGATAATGACCACACTAAGTAGCGAACAAAACACAGGATGTACTAAGATAACCGAGAAGACGCTTTTATCCTCCCAAGGATAATTATTAGATTACACCACCCCAGACTTATTCACCCAAGGGTAATTCCTACACTGCACCACACCAGTTCTACCCACCAAGAGTAATTCCTACTTAAAGGTTGATCCCACTAAGTGTACTTAGTAATTTTTACCCGGTAGTTTCTTGTACCCCTACACAGGTGCCGTCAGCCCCTATTTTTACTAGGTGTACCCACTACCCCCAAGCGATCGGCTCCCTACCGTAGATACCCGTGCTGGTCCCACAAAAGGGGGTGTATCATTTCCCAAAGTGGCTACCAGATAATATCACTGTGCACGGCTTTATATCTACACGATGCAACAACGACTTACCAACCAGCCCGGGTCCACACACGCATATGAAACCCGTTGATCCTGCGTTGCCACCGCTAACCCGTTTTGGCCGCTTATAGTCAAGCCCAATATGCGTGTCCCGTCACTCGACTAGAGTCGAGCCCACAAAGATACGTTTGGTATATTGGTTGAAATGGGCCCCCACAAGCTACTACTTAAGCTTGCTACTTTTATCTAGTGCATCCCACTTAACCCTTTAACCATGTCCCCTTACATGTTATAAATCTTGGTTAAGTCCTTTAATCATATTCTAATTGTCATACAAGGTACCCACTAGATTTTCCCATGCCACCCATGGCACTTACTTAACCCTTTAATCATGTTTAATTACATGTTCCACCTTGGTTAAGTATTCTAATCGTTTTCTCACATGCCACCCATGGCACTTACTTAACCCTTTTATCATGTTTAATTACATGTTCTACTTTGGTTAAGTATTCTAATCGTATTTTTCTATTGCCACCCAAGGCAACCCACTAGTCTCATCATGCCACCCCGAGGCACCCACTTAACCCCTCATGTCCCACTACATGCTAATATGGTTAAGTGTTTCTTAATTCATTAATTAAGATCACGACCTCATAAAGACCTCTCACATTAGACCGTCTTTTATGACTGCTGGATATGCCGGTTGGTTCCGGGCAGACTTCTGTCATCAAAAGGGCCTAACCTCGTGTCTTTACTTTAATCATGTATTTAATTTATGACTAAGACCTCTCACATTGGGCCAATCATTTGTAGCCGCTGGATGGCCGGTCGGTTCCGGGCAGACTTCCGCTACAAAAGGGTCCAACCTCGTGTCTTAGTTGATTAATTATACCTAATTAATCACCCCCATATTAATTATCCTTAATTAATATCAAGTTTTCCATAACATGGGTAGACCTAACTCAATAGGTAAATTCCCATGGGGTAGACCTAACTCAATAGGTAAATTCCCACTTATGGTAATTTATTTTTATGGTATGCTTAATCATACCCAATCATACTTTTATTAACATATTTATTACCCCATCGTTCCCCACGTAAATCGCTCTCATTTCACGACATAATAAAGGGAAAGATCCATCACAAATATCATGGGTTTAGCATATAACTTTGTCATGGGTTAAGAAGATGTCAACTTGCATTTATGAGCATATATTAACCCAACTACATTTAACCCAAACTTGCATATAAGCATTCTCATAACTTGCATAACATGTTAAGCATGCATTTAAGCATACACATAACTTGCATAAGCATTCATATACTTGCATAAGCATTCACATACTTGCATAAGCATTCACATACTTGCATGAGCATTCACATACTTGCATGAACATGCATAACTTGCATATCACATTAAACTTGCATTTAAGCATATACATAACTTGCATAGCATCATGCACATAACTTGCATAATCTCATACACATAACTTGCATAACACCATTCACATAACTTGCATATGAACTTGCATCTTAAAGGAGGGTAAACATGCATAGCATATAAGGGTATCATCTTGCATATGTATGCATCATATTTAAAAGGGTAAACTTGCATGTTATGATTTATGCATAATACCAAACACTTAGCATACATAAAACCACTTACTTATCATGCATGAAATCAAATACTTATTATGCATAAAACCACCACTTAACTTGCATAAACCCAAACACTTATCATTCATAAAACCCAATACTTAGTATGCATACAATCAAATACTTAGCATGCATAACGTCAAATACTTTAGCATGCATAACATCAAATACTTAGCATGCATAACATCAAATACTTAACATGCATAACACCAACTACTTAGCATGCATAAAATCACATGCATAACTTGCATATCATGTTACATATGCATAAATGTTTAACATAGTGTTTTGCATCATAAAACATGGCCTTAAACTTGCATTTAACATAAAACTTGCAAATCACATATCATACAAACTTGCATAAATACATTTATCCACAAACATAGCCATGTCTTATCACATCCTACCATAATCAATTTAACAATTGATTATTAAAGCCATAGAAACTCACCAAAACCAAGATTAGCAAACTTATGAAGTGGAATTAGTGGCTTTAATTGAAGAAGATGTTGATTAGCTTGCAACTCTCTTCATTGATTTGTGGAGGCCATGCTCAAATTTCATTTTGCCATAGTTTAGTTACCAAACCTAATTATGAATGAATTAGGGTAGGGTTGGGGTCTTATTTATAGGATTAGGTAGTGTTTTAGGCCCTTAGATTAACCCTAGGTTAGATTAGGACCGTTAGATTTAGGAAATCTCTAGAACCAGCCCTCTAGGCCAGCCCAAGAACCCAAACTGGTGCACCCTGTTTCACTGGGCGTCGCACCCCTGTCGACAGGCAAGTCGACAGGGCAGTCGACACCCCTGTCGACAGCGCTGTCGACATGGCTAGGGCGGGAATTTCTCCCGCCTGACCCGCTGCTTCTATTTCAAATTCTGTATTTTAATTTTTAAATCTGTTTTTATCTTTGAATTTTCTGAAAACTTCTTTGGGCCATAACCGGGCCATACGGACTCCGATTCTCGAAAACTCGGACTCTATTTCGCGTATTTTTCCGAGACGAACGCAATGACGCAGCCCGTTACCCCCAATTCCCACATCTGAGATTATTTATCTTATAATTAGTGAATTTTAGTATTAACTAAAATTCGGGGTGTTACATTCTCCCCTCCTTAAAGGATTTCGTCCCCGAAATCTCTAAGCTAAGGAGAATGCATATCCTACCATCCAAACAACCATCTACTCAAACCATCATCCACGGGCATCCATTGTCCTTAAAACAATTTCTAATGATGTATGAGCATATGCAAAAAGTGTGTGTATATGTTCCCTATCTAACGTATGAACATATGCAAACCATGATAGTGCCATGCATCCATTATGTATGCGAGAGAACCCTATCGACACATACAATATCTACATGAGTGCACAATCATTCACCCAAAATGCATCATCCATATGATAACACAATCATTATACATCCATAATATAGCTTCCTACACACAATTTTATGCAATATGAAGTGATTGAGCCGATCTAGTGCCTAGAGTGTGTGTATATGCATCCACGAGCAACCACTAGCAAACACTTGCATCCACTTGCATCCATCATACATAACATGTCTCAAACACATGTTTCAACCATAGGACTATCCTATTTGGAGGTCAAAGGTACTAACGAGAGGACATACTAAGAATAAGATAAGCACAAGATATGTGATGAAGGAGAAGCAAAAGGACATACCCTCCGAAAGAAAAAGGGTACCTCGAACGCATCTTCGCTTCCGTCTCCTAGGTAGCGTCGCTCTCTTCATCCCCCCTTCATACTTTGACTAGTTGAACCTCTCTGTTTCCAAATCTCTGACCCAAGGATGCAAGTAGGAGCTCGTCGAATCGTCGCATCACGCTCTACTTCCACTTCTCTAAGCAGGCTCGGCTCTACCGCCTCTGCGGTCTCATGTAGGAACTTTCTCAAATGTAACACACGGAATATATCATGTACACCACTAAGCCTGTCGGCCATTCCACTCTATATGTCATCTGTCCAATACTTTCCTTAATAGGAAATGGTTCAACAAACCTTGGTACTTACTTCCAAAGTGAACCATATTCCGTAACGGAGATACCTTGATAAAAAGCATGTCCTAATATCAAACTCAAGCTCTGTTCCCCTCTTGTCCGCATAAGATTTCTGTTTATCTTGCGTCGCTTTCATCCTTCTTTGAATCAAATCAATCTTTTCCCGAGGTCTTTCTAACCTCATCGGCCCAAGCAAGATCTCATCCGTAGATTCCTACCAACGTGTAGGTGATCGACAAGGCCTTCCGTAAAGAGCTTCGAAAGGTGCCATACCAATACTGGACTGAAAGCTGTTATTATATGCGAACTCCATCAATGGAAGATGCTCTTCCCATGTACCTCCAAAATCTAAGATACAAAGCCTCAAAAGGTCTTCTAGGACATGATTCACCCTCTTGGTCTGGCCGTCCGTCTGAGGATGATATGCGGTACTCAAACACAACTGAGTCCCCACTGCTTTTTGCAAACTTCTCCAGAACTCGCTAGTGAAGATAGGATCTCGATTACTCACTATGCTAGAGGGTACCCCATGCAATCGAACTATCTCTCGCAGATATAAAGAAGCTAGCCATGGAGCGGTCCCCTTGCTCTTCATAGGTATACAAATCGGTGCTCTTAGTAAGTCTGTCTACCACCACCCAAATTCCCGTATTACCCTTTCTTGATCTGGGTAACCCGTCAATAAAATCCATCGAGATGCTATCCCACTTCCATTGCGGAACTTCCAATGGGTGAAGCAACCCACCTGGTTTCTTTTGCCCCGCTTTTACTTGTTGGCACACCAAGCATCGAGCGACATACTCGGCCACATCTTTCTTCCTACCGGTCCAGAAGAAAACCCTCTTCATGTCTTGGTACATCTTGTCCCCACCGGGATGAATGGTCATCTTAGAACGGCGTGCATCATCAAGAATAACCTTCCCCAAACCCTCGCCTTGCGGTACACAAAGTCTACTGTCTCTACGCAAGCACCCCTATCGTCTAGGGTGTACCTACTCAAATGGCTGGACGACTCCCCCCCTTATGAGCTTCCCCACCAACTCAACCAACTTTGGGTCGTCCCTCTGTGCTTCTCCAATCCACCCCAAAAGAGTAGGTCTAACCTCCAAGGAGGCTAGCCAACCGGGTACAAAGTCAACGGAAGGTCTAAAGTCAAACATAGAAATAAACTCTAAGCCCGTCGTTCAACGAACCACAAACTCGAGGACGACCCTTTTCTACTTAAGGCGTCCGCTACCATGTTACCCTTACTCATAGGATGCTAAGGATCCCATCCACTTTTTGCTGTCCTAAGACTATGCGCTCGAAGAGTCTCCAACACTTCCCTAAGATGTAGGGCATGCTCTTCTCCACCAGGATATCATCCAAAATCATCACAACTGTCTCCCACGCAGACCACCCTAGTTGAATTCGGCATCCCCCAAATGCAAGCCCCAAAGGCCTAAACCAATATCAGACAAACACCCAAGGGATACCTCCTTCGAATTCAGGCGACCTACATGAGATGATACTAATAAAAATGGCTAAATAATTAAGCCCTTGACCAATTCTGGATGTTCTCGCCAGTCTCGCTCCAAAACCGTCGTTTATCCTATACTGGCTCTGCTCAGCCTATTGAGCACATACGAAAACTTATTTCGCTCCTAGAAAAGACCAAAACGTCATCCATAAAGACCATCACAACTTATTTAGGTACTCCTTGAACACCCTTCTCATCAAATTAACAAAATATGCGGGGCGTATGTCAAACCAAATGGCATCACCAGCCACTCATTAAAAAAAAACATCCGGAGTCCTAAAGGTAGTCTTTTCTATGCTATCCTCAGCCACTCTCAACTGATGAACTTCCGTGGCTGAGTCCACTACTAAAACACTGAGGCGCCAACCAACTGATCAAAGAGATCATCAATCCTTGGCAATGGGTGTCTATTCTTCTTTGTGAGTTTCTTTAGTTCTCTTTAGCCTACACAAAGTCTGAGGGACCCATCCGCCTTCATAACAAAAACTACTGGAGCGCCCCACTCCGATATACTTCGTCTTATGAACCCCTTCTCAAGCAAATCGCCTACTTACTTATGGAGTTCCCTCCTCTCACTAGGAGCCATGTGGCACACTGGCCAAGATACTGGTTTAGCATTATCCACCAGATATATTCGGAAGTCAATCTCCCGCTTCGGAGGTAAGCCCTTCACCTCCTCAAACACATCCGGGTATTCCCGGACCGCTCTAACAGATCGCAGACTCTAGACCAACGTGTCAAGCGATTCTAGATACCTTAGCATAACAGATTCTATGGGATTACAAGAGATCTCGAGAGTGTTACCCAGGCGGCCCATAAGCCTAACAACTCTCCCTTCAAAATGAAGAACGGCACCCCTACTGGATAACTAGTCCATGCCCAAAACTAACCCATAGCCCGTGAAGCCCAAAAGCATCACATCTTAAACTCAACGCTAAGTATAGGAACTTTCAAACCCAAACACATCATGGAGCCCCAACTGGGTTTGAAACAACTAAGGGATCATCTACCAAACTGGTGTCTAAGTGCAGTGACCCAACTATCAAAGATGAGATAAACGAACTCGATGCGTCAGAATCAAATAAAGTTCGAATCGGATGATAAGGAAATCCAACCTCCAATCTAGACGGTCTTATCCCCATCTGGTACCCTAGTCGTGAGGGAATACAACTACCCTCCAGAAGATTTCATACCTTGCCCTTGCTTCTTTGGACAATCCTAATAAGGTGTCCTATTCCTCTCAAAAGGATAACCACTTGCCTTCTTCTTCCCTATTCTCCACTCGTAACCTCCCACCAATGAGGTTTCATCCTTCATTAACCAAACCACTATTTGGGCCTTCCTCCCACCGTCTATCCAATAGATACCTACCAGTCCTCCTCCTTCTTGAACCAACTTCTAATCCGACTAACGTCTAAGTCCCTTGAAGTGGTTTTCCATCCTTATCTATCTTAGAAAGATCATCTATACGTGGAGAGGAAACTCAAAACGAGAGAAAGGAAGAGATTCAAAATGGAGAATTCGAAAGATATAGATATGGCTATTGGGGATTATGCTTTTCTTTCAAAAACTTTTCTCTTAAAAGACATGTTTTTGAAAATACTCCTTTCCAAAAATATTCTTAGAAAATAGTTTTTCTAAAAATTTTATCTGTTCCGGTAACCTTAAGCTCTGATACCACGTGTAACACCCCACACTCGCTAAGGTCACTCACTAAGGGAATGCCTTAGTTTTGGTGGAGTATTTTTAGTGAGTATAGAACAGAAAAATTACAACAAGACAGATATAAGTAATACCTGAAAATTTAAAACATCCTTTCATTTTCAGCGGAAAGTAAAACATGTTTGGTTACATCACAAAACCATAACAAGAGTCAAGTACATAATATCCATCCTGATAAAATAGAAGTACATAATCCCACTACATAGACAATAGCCATAATAGAAAAGATAAACCGAGCTTTACTTCTACGATCCAAGCCCAAAAGATAGATATAGCGGTCTGATCCAAGCCCACTAGTGCTAGGCCCCCTCTGATAACCTGAGGGTTGGGAAAAAGATAAAAACAACGGGGTCAGACATAAGTCTGAGTGAGTCCTATAACCCTAACAATACAACCATTAAAGTAATTAGGGTATGACATAAATAAGGTACGGTACCTCTGGGGATAATGACCACACTAAGTAGCCAACAAAACACATGATGTACTAAGATAACCGAGAAGACGCTTTTATCCTCCCAAGGATAATTATTAGATTACACCACCCCAGACTTATTCACCCAAGGGTAATTCCTACACTGCACCACACCAGTTCTACCCACCAAGAGTAATTCCTACTTAAGGGTTGATCCCACTAAGTGTACTTAGTAATTTTTACCCGGTAGTTTCTTGTACCCCTACACAGGTGCCGTCAGCCCCTATTTTTACTAGGTGTACCCACTACCCCCAAGCGATCGGCTCCCTACCGTAGATACCCGTGCTGGTCCCACAAAAGGGGGTGTATCATTTCCCAAAGTGGCTACCAGATAATATCACTGTGCACGGCTTTATATCTACACGATGCAACAACGACTTACCAACCAGCCCGGGTCCACACACGCATATGAAACCCGTTGATCCTGCGTTGCCACCGCTAACCCGTTTTGGCCGCTTATAGTCAAGCCCAATATGCGTGTCCCGTCACTCGACTAGAGTCGAGCCCACAAAGATACGTTTGGTATATTGGTTGAAATGGGCCCCCACAAGCTACTACTTAAGCTTGCTACTTTTATCTAGTGCATCCCACTTAACCCTTTAACCATGTCCCCTTACATGTTATAAATCTTGGTTAAGTCCTTTAATCATATTCTAATTGTCATACAAGGTACCCACTAGATTTTCCCATGCCACCCATGGCACTTACTTAACCCTTTAATCATGTTTAATTACATGTTCCACCTTGGTTAAGTATTCTAATCGTTTTCTCACATGCCACCCATGGCACTTACTTAACCCTTTTATCATGTTTAATTACATGTTCTACTTTGGTTAAGTATTCTAATCGTATTTTTCTATTGCCACCCAAGGCAACCCACTAGTCTCATCATGCCACCCCGAGGCACCCACTTAACCCCTCATGTCCCACTACATGCTAATATGGTTAAGTGTTTCTTAATTCATTAATTAAGATCACGACCTCATAAAGACCTCTCACATTAGACCGTCTTTTATGACTGCTGGATATGCCGGTTGGTTCCGGGCAGACTTCTGTCATCAAAAGGGCCTAACCTCGTGTCTTTACTTTAATCATGTATTTAATTTATGACTAAGACCTCTCACATTGGGCCAATCATTTGTAGCCGCTGGATGGCCGGTCGGTTCCGGGCAGACTTCCGCTACAAAAGGGTCCAACCTCGTGTCTTAGTTGATTAATTATACCTAATTAATCACCCCCATATTAATTATCCTTAATTAATATCAAGTTTTCCATAACATGGGTAGACCTAACTCAATAGGTAAATTCCCATGGGGTAGACCTAACTCAATAGGTAAATTCCCACTTATGGTAATTTATTTTTATGGTATGCTTAATCATACCCAATCATACTTTTATTAACATATTTATTACCCCATCGTTCCCCACGTAAATCGTTCTCATTTCACGACATAATAAAGGGAAAGATCCATCACAAATATCATGGGTTTAGCATATAACTTTGTCATGGGTTAAGAAGATGTCAACTTGCATTTATGAGCATATATTAACCCAACTACATTTAACCCAAACTTGCATATAAGCATTCTCATAACTTGCATAACATGTTAAGCATGCATTTAAGCATACACATAACTTGCATAAGCATTCATATACTTGCATAAGCATTCACATACTTGCATAAGCATTCACATACTTGCATGAGCATTCACATACTTGCATGAACATGCATAACTTGCATATCACATTAAACTTGCATTTAAGCATATACATAACTTGCATAGCATCATGCACATAACTTGCATAATCTCATACACATAACTTGCATAACACCATTCACATAACTTGCATATGAACTTGCATCTTAAAGGAGGGTAAACATGCATAGCATATAAGGGTATCATCTTGCATATGTATGCATCATATTTAAAAGGGTAAACTTGCATGTTATGATTTATGCATAATACCAAACACTTAGCATACATAAAACCACTTACTTATCATGCATGAAATCAAATACTTATTATGCATAAAACCACCACTTAACTTGCATAAACCCAAACACTTATCATTCATAAAACCCAATACTTAGTATGCATACAATCAAATACTTAGCATGCATAACGTCAAATACTTTAGCATGCATAACATCAAATACTTAGCATGCATAACATCAAATACTTAACATGCATAACACCAACTACTTAGCATGCATAAAATCACATGCATAACTTGCATATCATGTTACATATGCATAAATGTTTAACATAGTGTTTTGCATCATAAAACATGGCCTTAAACTTGCATTTAACATAAAACTTGCAAATCACATATCATACAAACTTGCATAAATACATTTATCCACAAACATAGCCATGTCTTATCACATCCTACCATAATCAATTTAACAATTGATTATTAAAGCCATAGAAACTCACCAAAACCAAGATTAGCAAACTTATGAAGTGGAATTAGTGGCTTTAATTGAAGAAGATGTTGATTAGCTTGCAACTCTCTTCATTGATTTGTGGAGGCCATGCTCAAATTTCATTTTGCCATAGTTTAGTTACCAAACCTAATTATGAATGAATTAGGGTAGGGTTGGGGTCTTATTTATAGGATTAGGTAGTGTTTTAGGCCCTTAGATTAACCCTAGGTTAGATTAGGACCGTTAGATTTAGGAAATCTCTAGAACCAGCCCTCTAGGCCAGCCCAAGAACCCAAACTGGTGCACCCTGTTTCACTGGGCGTCGCACCCCTGTCGACAGGCAAGTCGACAGGGCAGTCGACACCCCTGTCGACAGCCCTGTCGACAGCGCTGTCGACATGGCTAGGGCGGGAATTTCTCCCGCCTGACCCGCTGCTTCTATTTCAAATTCTGTATTCTAATTTTTAAATCTGTTTTTATCTTTGAATTTTCTGAAAACTTCTTTGGGCCATAACCGGGCCATACGGACTCCGATTCTCGAAAACTCGGACTCTATTTCGCGTATTTTTCCGAGACGAACGCAATGACGCAGCCCGTTACCCCCAATTCCCACATCTGAGATTATTTATCCTATAATTAGTGAATTTTAGTATTAACTAAAATTCGGGGTGTTACATAACTCCATTATGCTTTGTCCGTCTTTAACTTCACAATTTCGTAGCTTCTTAATTCTTGTTTCCAAAATATGAGTTGGAACCTATTTCTCGTTCCTCTTTCACTTATTCTCCTTCTAGTATGCTTGGCTCAAGCCTAACTGCGTACTCATGGTTCCATGCAAGCTCTCCAAAATTCACTAGTGAATCTTGGATCTTGTTCATTTACTAGAAGGTATCCCACATAGATGAATTATCTCTTGAAAATAAACAATTGTCAACTTCGTGAGCGGAGCTGAGATTTTTGCAAAATCCCTTATGAATTTTCGATAGAAACCCGCTAGTCCTAGAAAACTTCGGACCTCAGTTGCATTCCTTGGTGTCTTCCAATCCTGTACCGCCACTACCTTAGCAGGGTCCACTGCTAACCCTTGTTTGGATACTATGTGCCCAAGGAACCTCACCTCTTTTCTCCAAAAGTGGCATTTGGAGAATTTGGCTTTTAGTTGATGGACTCGCAAAGTTTCCATGATTGCCCTTAAGTGCTGAGCATGTTCCTCTTCACTCTTTGAGAAGATAAGGATATCATCTACGAAGACTACTACGAATTTGTTGAGGAAATCTCTAAATACCCTACTCATTAGGTCCACGAAGTACGCAGGTGCATTTGTCAAGCCGAAGGGCATGACAAGCCATTCAAAGAAGCCGTCTGGGGTTCTGAACGCCGTTTTATCGATGCTATCTTCAGCCACCCTTAGCTGATGAAAACCGGTTGCTAAATCGAGTTGGGAGAAAACAGACGCTCCTACAAGCTGGTCAAATAAATCGTCAATTCTAGGGAGAGGGTGCCTATTCTTTTTCGTTAGCTTGTTGAGCTCCCTATAGTCAACACATAGTCGGAGTGAACCATCCGCCTTTGTGGCGAACACCACCGGAGCGCCCCATTCTGAAATGCTCCTCCTAATGAACCCCTTTTCTAGAAGCTCTTTAATCTGTTTACTGAGCTCTTTCCTTTCTCGTGGAGCCATGTGTCTGACGGGCAACGCAACGGGCTTTGCATTATCTACAAGATATATGCGGAAGTCTATTTCCCGCTTCGGAGGCAAGCCCTTCACCTCTTCGAAGACATCCGGATATTCCCGGACCACTTTAACTGATTGCAAATTTTCAACAGAGGCATCTAGCGATTCAAGATAACTAAGCATAACCACATACGAGGGATTACAAGAAATTTCCAAAGTATTACCGAGCTGGGTTAGGAGCCTAACAACCCTTTTCTCACAATCAAGGATGGCTCCATTACTGGATAGCCAATCCATACCCAAAATCAAACCATAACCCGAAAAGCCCAAAACAAAGGCACTACATTGAAATTCTACACTTAGAATAGAAATTTTCAATCCCACACAAATCATCGACAAATGAGCTGGGCCCCCAATTGGGTTTGAAACAATTAAGAGGTCCTCTACCATACTAGTTTTTAGGTGCAGAGATTCTACTAAAGCAGACGAGATAAAGGAGTGTGATGCGCCAGAATCAAATAAATTGCGAACGGGGTGATCATAAAGATAAACTATACTTTCTACAGAAGTATTTATACCTCGCTGTTGCAGAGGTGGTGCTTCTAGCACATGAACCTGTGCCCTTGGGGTGGATCCAGCCCTCTGCCCCTGTCCTCGTTTCTTTGGGCAGTCCTTAGCCCTGTGGCCTGTCTCACCGCAAGAAAAGCACCCACCATTCTCCTTGGCCTTCTTTTTCCGGCAGCCTTTACTAAGTGCCCCACTTTGCCACAGAAATTGCACTTCCTCTTCTCTTTGTTGCCTTTCCCGCCCTTCTTAAAGTCTGTCTTCTTAGGCTGCAAACCCTCTTTCTTCCCTTGAGAGCTTTTCGCCTTTGTCTCCTTCTTGCCCTTATCCTCTTCATTCAGCAATGCCCTTTGCACCAATCTTTCATACGTGGCTCCCATGGGTATATGGGTCATGGCCAAACTGTGTAATGGCTCATTCAACCCTTTGACGAATCGAAGAGCCTTCTTGTGCGGGGTGTTGACTAGGTCAAGCCCAAACCTAGCCAGCTCATCGAACTGATTCACATATTCTCTGACTATTTTGTCCCCTTGTTTAAGAAATAAGAATTTTTCCAACTGCAAACTTCTTTCCGCATCTGAGAGAAATTTAGTCTCAAACCTTGCCCTAAAGTCCTCCCATGTCTCCACTGGTCTTTCAGCATTAGTGACTTCCCACCAGTAGGAAGCCTCGCCCTTCAATAGCCACACTGCCAATTGTACTTTTTGTCTATCTTCTACCTCAAAGATGATGAATAGGTCCTCAGTTTCTTTCAGCCAATTTCTAGCTGCCACGAAGGACTCAGTTCCATGGAAATCCCTTCCTCCCATAGCTTTAAAATCTTTACATATCTTAGCGAACGTGTTTCCCCGAGGAGGAGGTGGAGGAAAAGGTGCCGCAGCAGCTGGATGATTTCCGGCAGTTGGGGGAGGAGGAATGGTAGGACCTGGCTGAGTGGCTCTTGCTTCTAAGAACCGTCTAAACCAACCAGGTATTGGTACCCCTTCCGGCAAGTTAAGTTCTTCAGACATGCTGAAACAAAAAGGATAGACTCAAAACGAAGGATAAGAGATAGTACCTATGGCTTTGGGGAGTGGACTTTGCCTTTCTAAAATAAAATAACATTTTTTTCTTTTAAAAATGCTTCTTTAAATTTCCTTTTTGAAAATAATTTTTTCAAAACTTTTTTTTTTCTTATCTGGTAAACCTATGCTCTGATACCAAGTGAAACACCCCACCTCCGTTAGGGTCACTCTCAAAGGGAATGCCCTAATTTTGGTGGAGGTTTATAAGTATAAGTCACAGATATACAAGATAGATATAAGAACACATATTTGTAAACAGCGGAAAAACAACAACTTTTATTTCATCAAAGCAAATACGTGTTACAAAACATCACCATGATTGTCTTACATCTTTTTTTTCCATAACATAACGCTTTCATAATCTGTCTTGAGTACATTATTTAAAGAAGCATAAATAAAACATAGATAAACTGCAAAAGTCCCCATAGTGGATTGTCCAAAGCCATAGTTCAAAACAGGAAAGTCCAAGAAATACATTTCTCTTCTTCAAGCTGGATGTTAAGGTTGGTCAAGCTGCTGTTTTCCCTCCCTGTGGACCTGGGGGGGGGGGGGGGGGAAACGGAAGAAAAGAAGACGAAAGAAAAGTAGAGTCATACATAAAGCCTGAGTAAGTCTAGTACTATTTTGTCTATGAATAAAGAACTGGGTATGATAAGTATAAACAAGAAGTGGGCATGCATTATAACTTGGTTAAGTTGTCTAGGGTCGAATATACTATCGTACCCCATGTAAATCTCTGAACCCATATAAACTAGTTTCCAACTGGCACCCCATAATCAGGGTGATGTGATCCATTCAATGATGATCGGCTCCTACTCGCATAGTTACATGTGTCTTACGGCCCCCGATGTTCGTAGTTACCTATGCTGGTCCCACCGTGGGGTGTATCAAGTCCCATGGTGGCGGCCCGACACAACCTTAGAATGCACAGGTATGCTACTGGTGTCCAGTGCCTTATTTTTCTACGCCGGAGTGTGTGCACGCCCGCACCCCGTTAGAACCTACACTGCTACACCACCGCCGTCGCTTTGACCTCTTACAATCAGCCCAGTAATCGTGCCCCACCCTGCCTAGTTTCAGGGTATCCTGATACACCTTCTAGGGTTACTGCTGAAAAGGGTCCCCCGTTACTAGGTTTTCTATCTCTAGCCAACATGCTAAGTTGGTTAAGTGTTTCCTAACCTAACCCCCACCAGTCCGTTTAGTTTAGCATGTTCCATTTTGATTAAGTCTTTAGTTCACTTAATCCTAACAATCCTGACTCAGCCTTAATTGTCTTATTAAGGCCCTGACCTCTCACATTAGACAGGTATTGTTGTGGCTGCCTGTTGCCGGTTGGTTCCGGGCAGTCTTACACCACAACTCAGTCTAACCTCGGGTCCTTATTGGGCTCCATGTTTAACCTCCCACATTGGATAGGTATTGTTGTGACTACTGGACAGCCGAGCGGTTCCGGGCAGGTTTACATCACAACTCAATCCAACCTCGGGTTAAACACATCGTATTTTCTACATTTACATATTTTGTCTTTCTTCTTTATCTTATATGTAAATATTTGCGGCCAATTATTAAGTTAATGGTGCAAAGGTTACACCAATCATGGGCCCAACCCATACTTGAATTTGGGCCCTTCTATTTCATATTTTCATTCATTAGTAATTTTAACCCATCGTTATTTTCCCCCGTTTTACACGTCCGTTTATTATATATATGTTGGGCTTAGCCTTTTAAAGCCCAACCTAGCCATGCGAAAGGGGAGGCTTAAAGCGTGATTACATACACAAAAAGGGGAGGGTGAGCGCATGAACTTGCAATATGACGTTGGAAATACAAAATAGAAACTGGTGTACTTGCATAGTAGTGACATATACTTTGGTCATAAAGCATAGGTGACATGAATCAAAGCATGTAAACTTGTAGTTATGTTAAGAATATCACTATTGACACATAGGCCTAACTACAACATGAACCTATATTTTTATCTCAGGCATAATGTCAAACATAAGCATGGCATAAATATTTCTAACATAAGCATGGCATAATGTCAAACATAAGCATGGCCTAATGTCAAACATAAGCATGGCATAAGTATTTGCTCACATAACCAAGGCATAAATATTTCTAACATGAAATCATGATTTTTTACTTTAGTCATGTAAACTTGCAAAAAGGGATTTGAACCTAACCTAGCTATGTACCAAATGTCATCATATACTTC
This sequence comes from Allium sativum, assembly GCA_030737875.1. Classification (NCBI taxonomy): domain Eukaryota; kingdom Viridiplantae; phylum Streptophyta; class Magnoliopsida; order Asparagales; family Amaryllidaceae; genus Allium; species Allium sativum. The sequence continues at coordinate 130,256,674 of CM060919.1, read as the reverse complement.
TTGTTAACAATTTCAATTATGCAAATTATCAATCATAGCCTAGTCATAAGTTTGCAAATAGGTGTTCTAGGACAAAAGCATGGCTTAATACATGATGCCAAATTCTCAACATAATTTCATATGGATTATAATAACCCAAACTTATTCCAATTACTTCACAGAAATGATGTTTGTATAAAAATACACATTATGATGGCATAATAGCAAAGCCCCAAACTTGCATGAATTTCAATTTAACAACTACATACATGTAGCTTCAACATAAACTACATATTTTGCGAATATCCAAACGTCATACTTGCATAAAACTACCTCATGTAGTTTTTCATAATGAATAACATAATTCAAGAATATCCAAACGTATACAATATTCCAACGCACAAATATGAATTACTTTATCGCCACAAATCAAGTATACATATCTACACAATCATTTGTTCATACCAAAGTAATACTCTACTTACAATCGTTGCGGCGAATTCTCTAATTTAGGAATTTAGAGATGCGACTCCTTCTGACGTAGGTGTTGATTTGCTTTGTTTGAATTGCTTTAGGCTTTAAAATTTTCCTCCTAATCTTCTCTCCAATTTGGTGGCTACTCCTAGACGCTCCTCAGCAACATGGCGGCTTTGTTCTTATTTATGAATGAATAGATTAGGGTTTAGTCTAGGGTCCTTTTTATAGGGTTTATGAATTGATTAGAGCCATTGATGTTGCTTGGATTGATCGTAGCCATTCATCCTAAGGAGAGACCAATTAGAGCCTGCCACTTAGCCCTAATGACAAAGCAGACCACAGAGAATCGACCAACATAGAATAGGCCAGCCGGGGTAGACTGGGCTCGACCTGGCTCTGGACCAGGTCGACACCCCTGTCGACAGCCCTGTCGACAGGCCTGTCGACCTGGCTAGACCAGGTCGACAGCCCAGTCGACCTGGGTGCGTCAGGCGGGACTTTTTCCGCCCTGGCCCATTGGGCCCCACTTCGGAATTTTTAATTGTTTTATTCTGTTTGAATTTTTAAATTTAATTCAGAACTTCCGAAGGCCATATCTTCTTCATACGGACTCCGTTTTTCGAAAACTCAGACTCTATTTCGCGTATTTTTCCGAGACGAACGCAATGGCGTATCCCGTTTCCCTTAGTTCTTTGATTTCAAATTAATTATACTTTAATTTATGAATTTCACAGTTGTAGAATTCGCGGGGTGTTACATTCTGTCAATAGACTTCCACCAGCATGTCGGCGATCTCAATGTTGTTGATAAAGTGTCTCGAAGGATGCCATACCAATGCTCGACTGATGACTATTATTGTAGGAAAACTCAACTAAAGGGAGATGCTCCTCCCAAGTCTGTCTGAAATCTAGGACACACAGCCTTAATAAATCCTCAATAACTCTGTTAAGCCTCTCAGTATGTCTATCGGTCTGAGGGTGACAAGCTGAGCTAAGTCTTAACTGTGTACCTAGGGCCTCTTGCAAACTCCTTCAAAATTCGCTAGTAAATATGTGGTCATAATCAATTACTATACTGGAAGGTATCCCATATAGTTAGACAATCTCTCTAAGGTATACCGATGCTAGACAAGCTGTCGTTGTCTTGTTCTTGACTGGAATAAAATGAGTGCTCTTAGTAAGTCTGTCTACTATCACCCAAATACTCGTGTTGCCTTTCCTTGATCTGGGTAGTCCATCAATGAAGTCTATAGAGACGCTCTCCTGTTTCAGTTATGTGGCATCCAGGGGCTGAAGTAATCCGTCAGGTTTCATTTGTTCAACCTTGACTTGTTGCCATCATTTCGGTATTTTCTTACAAACTGATTTCACCTGTTCAATGACATTATGAGCCGCTACAACTAGAAAAAATAATAGCAGCAGCGGCGGCGGCAGCGTCGGTGGTCCCACTACTCTAATTTCACATCTAAAAAGGTTAAACGTGCCAGTGGATGCTATTTGAAAAGTGGAAGACAAGAATATTATAGCAGATTAACCACTCAACTTTTCTTGATCAGACTAATGACACCTTGATCCATTGGATAACAACAATTGTTTTAGACCTTGATGATAATCATTCTTCTTCTTTGCAAAACTAGAAGCGGGACACTGTGTTAGCTCTTGAAGATGGTGTTCCATCGACACAACCAGAAGAAGAATAATCGGGATCCAAGGTAACTATTAGTTAGTTGCTGCTTCATTTTCTGCTTTATTTACTGATTGGTTTCTGCCTTAAGTAACCGAAGCCTAAAAGTCCCAAGACTTGATTCTATTTGCTCTATTTTATGCATTATTTATTGTTTTATTTCTGCCTTAACTGCAAGGCTTGCAAGTCAGAGCAACCCAATTGTATGATTTGATGCTATTGGCCTTCATACTTGTAAGTTTTTTTGTAGTTGTCCTTGCCACTGTCGACTCTATGCTTATAGTTTCTATTATTGAATTGTACCGAAGCATTGATGTGGCTTAAACATTAAGCGTAATTTTGCGGTTGAAACATATAAGAAACAACAATTCTATGGTAAATACAGGCTATAAACATTAAACACACATTTGCATGATGGCCATTCAGTGAAAACACACATTTGACCATTATTAATCCTAGATGTTTAAACATAATAATAAATGTGTTCCTAAAAGAAATTTATTGTACAATTAAAGATTTTACTTGTACACATGCACTTGTAGTATTAATGTGAATGTAATATGGTTGTAGCATGTGGCTCTGCGTGTGAAATTTATGAATTTTCATATATGAAATTTAAGTTTTGGGTTGTTGTAGCATTCACATATGAAAATTAAAGAGGCTCTGTACCCATTTGCCTTTTCAAATAAATTTTACCCATTTGCATTCACATATAAATTTTACCCATTTGCATTCACATATAAATTATGATCCATTTGCAGTCACATCCATTTTACCCAAAATTAAAGAGGCTCTATGAAATTTACCCATTTGCATTCACATATAAATTTTCATATGTGAAATCTAAAAGTTTTGGGTTGCTGTAGCATTCACAAACGAAAAGTTTTAGGTTGTTGTAGCATTTTCAGATGTGAAATTTATAACTGTGTTTTTGTTGTAGCATTTGCATTTGCATTTGAGGTGAGAGCGAGAGCTGTGTTTTTGTTTGCAAACATACAATATGGAATTTGGGACTCTGCACCCAGAGCTGTAGCATTCACCTCAAAGCTGTAGATTTGTATGTAAGAAAACAATACATTTAAATCATTGCTTGCAGTATAATTATGTGCTTATGAAAGGTCTAAACTAGTAAATTGTAAATGAAGTAAACTGTGAATTTATGCTCTTATCAAAGCTGTAAATTTATGTGCTTATGAAAGGTTTAAACTAGTAAACTGTGTGCTTACAGTATAGTTTTGTGTTGTTTAAGTTACCTGTGTGCTTGCAATATATTTTATAGTAGAAATAAATTGAGTACTAGTTGCACTGGCATATTGTTTGCCTTTGTTTAATCATTGTACAGATTTGCATTGTTTAACCTTTGTTCACTTCAGATTTGATGGCTAAAAGGAAGACTGGAGTCATTTGACTGAAGTGAAGGCTGCAGTATACTAGTATATTAATATTAGGCCTGTCAAAATCAACAATGGCCCTTCCACCCGACCCACCCAAACAAATTTTAACCCACCTGGATCAACCCATCTTCCAATATTTTATAATGGGTCCAAGCCCGTTCAACCCAACTAAAGGCAGGATCGACCCTTTCTATTACTGATCCAACTTAAACACTAAATCTAGTCCATAGATTTTTCATCGAACCCTTTTCCTCTCAAATTGAATCGAAAATTTCATCGATTCGGATTGGTATAAACAGCGGCAAGAATTCGTTTTCTATTTATTTCATCGAATTTTTCAATTTTTTCTTATGTTCACCGTGGTGTTTTGCTTGCTGAATTACCTATTTTAGATTTCGTTTTTCATCGAAATTTTCAATATTTTATAATGGCGTTTTGATATCGTTTTCAACTCTTCAACAACATCCAAAGCAAAGCTCATCGCTCAATTGCACACAATACTGGTAATTTTTTAATACCATTTTCTGAAATTTAAAATGATGTTAGGTATCCAATTGTACACGATACTGGTAATTTCCAGAATAATGGCGTTTGGTACCTAACATGCAAATTTTCTAGTAATTTTCACAATACTGATAATTTTCGTTTCCTATTTATTCTGTGTTGATGAAAGTGATGAAAAATCCTTTAAAATGAAGAAGTTCTGCTTAGGAATGGCAATGAGGCAGGTTGGGGCGTGTTTTTCGTGCCCCAGACCCAACCCGGACTTTTTAAACCTCGCCCCGGACCCGTCCCGTAGACTCGGTGCGGGTCTGGAATTTCGCCCCGTACCCAAAACCCGTACCGGTCAGGGTAGACCCGACCCGCCCCGCGACCCAGTGATATTGTGTTCTAATGTACATAAATTTATATACTTATGTTTTTTTATCACTAAATGATAAGTTATATATATATATATATTATAATGTGTTCACAATGATAAGAGAATATAATAAAATGAGTTGTAAGATAATATTTTAAAATGTATGCATTTGTTATTGTATGATTATCATTGATGCAACCTAATATTATGAAAAATTTATAGTTTGTTGGTTGAAAGAATATAATATTAAAGTTATAACCATGTATACCTAAGAAGATTAACAAGTAATAATTATTAATATAATTTGTTTTAATGATGTTTCAATCGTGCGGGTCGGGTTAGGGCTGGTTAGCCGTGCCCCAGACCCGACCCTTGACCCGAACCTCCAAAAGCGGGTCGTGGGTCTACCCGACCCTAAGACCCTATGGGGCGGGTCTAATGGGTCAAAACAGGGGTGGGTCAAACGGGTTTGGACCCTAGACCCGCCCCATTGCCACCCCTAGTTCTGCTAGTCGTAGGCATGGGTTAATGTGACCTGAGATGGGGAATGGAAGAATTACTATATGTGATTTCTTCATCTCTGCAGTGGTTTAAAATATTGTTTTGGTAGTGTATTTAAGGACACATGTTATTAGTTAATAGTTAGTTGATATTATCATCTTGGTAATTTATTCTACGGTTTATTAATTATCATTTTATAGCATATCTGGATTTTTTTTAAACTTAGTGTATTCAAATGTATCCAATCCCTGTTTTTTTATACATAGGAACTTGTTACTAGGATAACTTTGTACAGTTTTCCAGTCTTTGTTTTTTATTCAAATGTATCCAGTCCCTTAACTCTTATGTTTTGTAACGTGGTTTTATGGTGGAACTTAGTTTGGATGAGCTTGTCAAAATAGTTTTATGGTCATCCACTAACAAACTCAGCCCATTCTGTTTTATCATAACATATGATTGTATTGTTTGCCATATTATGACATCATCTATTTTTATTCCATATTTTAGGGCTGATATTTTTATTTCACCACTTTAACTATTGAAACACATACCATGTATATTTTTTTCGTTATTTATTTATACAGATTATGTGATTTCTTCATCTCTGCAGTGGTTTAAAACATTGTTTTGGTAGTGTATTTAAGGACACATGTTATTAGTTAATAGTTAGTTGATATTATCATCTTGGTAATTTAATCTACTGTTTACTAATTATCATTTTATAGCATATCTGAATTTTTTTAAACTTAGTGTATTCAAATGTATACAGTCCCTGTTTTTTATACATAGGAACTTGTTACTAGGATAACTTTGTGCAGTTTTCCAGTCCCTGGTTTTTATTCAAATGTATCCAGTCCCTTAACTCTTATGTTTTATAACATGGTTTTATGGTGGAACTTAGTTTGGATGAGCTTATCAAAATGGTTTTATGATCATCCACTAACAAACTCAGCCCATTCTGTTTTATCATAACATATGACTGCATTGTTTGCCATACTATGACATCATCTATTTTTACTCCATATTTTAGAGCTGATGTTTTTATTTCACCGCTTTAACTCTTGAAACACACACCATTTATAATTTTTGTGTTATTTATATAGACTATGGATGCCTGTGAACCTGATAGTCAAGCAAGAGACATAGAAGAGTTAAGTGTTGATAAAACTCTGTGGGTAGTTCCACAGGAAGCGAAAAAGAAACACATATTCCGATGCTTGGAAATATTTTGGGAAGAACAAAATTGTTGAAGCAGAAAAACCGACATGTTGTTGCCAAAAAGGTAAAAGAAAATATATGTGTGGAGATAATTATAGGACGAATAATAACCTGTAGCTAGTTGTTTATATTGATTTATGTTCATATTGGCAACTTGAAGGTGGACACAATCTAGCGCCTATCGAAAGTGGACTGCTAAAATTTACTCCAGCTGCATCTGTCTCCTTGCTGCAACTCCTTATTCAGAGTCCGCGTTTATTTTGTCAAAGAGAAGCACAAACAAGCCTGATGTTCTCAACAAGTTACTCATTTATGGTGGAGGCTGAGATATTTCGAGCAAGCACTACTGGGCAGTGAGTTACTTGCCTGACATTTCAGAATTATTGTACTCTCGGGAATTGTTTTGATACAGTTTGTCTATTTTGTTTTGTGCCCGATTATCCCCCTACAGATGGAATATTTAGTATATGACATCTAACTTCATTTTAGTTAAGCCTTACCGGTCTAGGATCTTCTTGTTCAATTTTCTAATTTTGGTGCCATGTGGTAACTATAATTTGCTTGTTTTTTGTGGTTTAATTATTTAAAGATAGTACTGCATTTCGAGCAAGCATTTTTTGCTTTCTTTTTTTCTTCACATTTCAGTTTTATATTTTCCTTAATAAGTGAGGTATCTCGGTTTTGGCTTTTATCCATTAAATTGTTCATATTTTTAAAAGAAAAGTATGAATCATTCCTTTAGCTATCCATCTGTTCTAAAATTTTCAATTAGGCTTTTCTTTCAGACTATAATAACATGTACAGTCATATAATAATAGAACATGTTATCATCTGTTGTAGGAAGATATTTATTTTATTAATGAACTATGAAATATAGTAACCTGCTCAATGCATGCTTTATTTTATTACTTCCTCATTTCACTTTTTTATTGTGTGTAGGTTGAGAAAGGGGCCACTCTAGAGGACCTGAAGAAGATTCAGCACACATATCTTTAAAGACTATGTTTGTCTTATGTTTTATTTATATGCATTGAGAATATGATACTTGATATAGTTTAAGTTTCAGAACATATTCATATTTCTGTTTTGGAACATATTTAGTTGTGTTATTTGTTTTAGTTTTAGATGTAGATCTAAGATTTAACATGTAGCGACCCGAGAATTTCGACACTCGAATCTAGACACTAACACAACCCGTGTCCAGACTCAAGTACCGAAAACCCAGAAAGCTAATAGAAAGAAGTTAGAGGGTGAGAAAAGAAAGAAAGAAATATTAGAATAGAAGAATAGGAAGATCAGAATCTCACAGCGGAATGGACAAAATATAATAATCAGAAATACTTTATACAAAAATTGTATATCACAACATCAGAGTATACATTCAGATCAATACCACATACAGCGGAAATAAACCAGTACCAGTATATATATGGAATACATCTCGACTTCGACTCCTCTTTTGAAGCTCCAAGCGAAATCTAACCTGTAAATGTACTCGGTCTGACCCGAGCACATTTGATTTAAAACAAAATTCACCCGGATCAGTCTGAAATACTTTCAGTGATAAATTCATATAGCAACCAACTTGTTTAACTTTGAAATCCTTTTGAAACAAAAGGATAATAGTAAGACCAGTCCACACATAAACACAGACGGTTTTTACCTTACTATAACCCAAATCGTTTGAAATCGATATCTTCTTCTGCTATTATCATAGTGTCTAAATACAAGTAGATAGAATCTAGCAGAACGCTTGCATCTCACGCTCCACATATATAATATACAATCAAAACTGCAGGCACTTATTGGAGATTGGATTTCCAACTATGACAAGGTATGGGACCACCTGCCGATAGTGTATCTCTAGAGACGAATACACTGGGTTCAACAGGAACATCTTGCAACCCGGCCCACACATGACCGACCACTCATTTCTCTTGAGTGTATCGAATGTATTGTCACCCTTTCGGCTTTTTGTCGCGACCACCGAAATCCCCGGGAGATACAGAAACGAAAAGAAGTAACAAATATGAATATTCTCTAGAAGGTGACAATACACCCTAATGGGTGCGACCCACATAGTCATGCTGCCTGCCCGATTTTTGTCATTTCCCGGTTGTTGAGGCTTGAGGCTATAATCGACTTTTGAAACGTCTGGTCACCGTTCATATCGTCCATACACGTCATCCAGGAACAGGATGAACCGAAGGCACTCTCCTACCGCATCCTAGGAATCACCCTATAGATCAGTAGCGAGAAGTCCTTGCAATCCGTAGATTCCAATCATGACAGAATCATCGTTAACCCTGGGGATCAGCCAGAGGTACAATGGTTCTTTCACTTATGGAGACTTACGGTCTTCAATTGCTCCATCTAGATCAGCATCTTCGCCGTATTCGTATTTATTGGTCGGAATGGTTTTCGAATATAAATTCAATCCCGGTCATTCCGTACCAATAACGTTGGGTCAGATTTTGATAGTCGGTTATTTAACTATCAAAATAAACAACCATAAAACAAACAGATCCATTGGTATATTCCATAGCATCACTTGGCCCTTATACTGGTTTAAATATCTTAATATTCTCAAAACTCTTTTACTTATATACAAAAAAAAAAATCACTTAATCATATTTCATTAATCTTCACTAACATTTCAAAATATTGCTATAACATTTCCTATTACCTTATCGATCCAACTTATCATAACGGCATCTTCTTTGTCCCGTTATTTGAACATCAAATCATTACTCATCCCTTTAGAATAATCCCATTTAAATCTTATTTCAATACTTCGGAAATATCATTATATCCTCACTAATCATCAAGCCCCTTTCTATTTTCTTTTACTTCGAAATATCATTATATATATATATATATATATATATCAAAATCATTCAAATAACGTTACACTTTTAGTTTTCTCAAAATATTTTATTCTAACACTTTCACCATTACAACTAACATCATCCTTTGATAATCCTGAAGTTGTTCAAGTTGGGGTATTTTAATTACCTCTCAGACCTTGACCAACAACATTCTTATCTTAAGATAGATATCAGTTGTATTAAAATCCGACACTCATTTCTCATATCACCACAAATCCCATTTTAAATAAATCGCTAAACTGATTATTTCTAATAATCCCATTTGATTATTATTAAATAAGTAATAATAATCATCCTTCAACCTTTCTATCAAAATAACATGGTTTGGTTTACCATTAACTATCCTCATTAAATTAGTGAACTAACTAAATAAACAAGTCTAGTTAACGTCGTTAACTGTTCAACTTTAAACGATTAACCTATTAGTCAATCTTTATTGATCTTTACATTTAAATTAATTAATTAATTTAGATAATTCTATTCACTTTGATTAATATCAATATAAATTCATTCTAACTATTATGTTAGTTCTGGCCACTTGATTTAGCTAAATAAGGTCGTTTAATAATCATTTATATAAGCACGTGCTTCGCGCACGGTAGATTTGGTTAAACCAAAAGGACGATTTGTGATTAAAACAAATCAATGTATATATGTGATTGATTTATTTCCTTTTCAGAACTTCATTTAAAATAATATATTAAAAAAAATCTATATTCAGTTATAAAATATATTCTATAACCTCATTTCTAACGATTCACCTGACGGTGAACCGATCTTTATAAAACGGTGTATTTAAGGGCCATCTGCTGTTTATTTATCAACCAATACTATTTATTGATTCAAAACACAACCATATCCAACAATCAACAGGGTTTAAAGTCATCGGGTTTTTGAACAGTTCATAAAATATGAAATAACAGCATATTAAATATTTGAGGAACCGGTTTGATTCCTCCTACCTGTTCTTCCCTACAACACAGATCATTAAAATATTTCATATCAGTACATAGAAATATTTTAAACGATAAAAATATAATTAACGTCAACCATTAAAGCAACCATAGGCATCCAAGGCATCCAATCAATCAATTTAAATTTATATGAATTTAGCACATCAAAGTATTTCAGATAAGTGTGAGAATTAACTCACCTCTATTTCAATTGCCGATTGCTCGTTGTTTTGTCTAATTTTAAACAGCGTTTAAAATTAAACAAAAATCCGACAGCTTCCAATCTTGTCTGAAACTGTTCAGCGGCGTAATGCTCTTTATTGCGATTCCAACGTATTCGGTTCTATGTGCGGGCGAACTGGTTATCGCAGTTTCAAATTATAACGTATTTTATAAACTATAGTTTAATTAATTATTAAATAATTAAACTATTCTTACCTTACTAAATAAACTGATACACGTCAGCAGTCGTTTACTGGGTATCACACGTTTTGCACTGTTCCAGGTCTTCAAGCCCGATCCCTCTTTGCGTCTCTACCTTCCGTATGTCCACAAATAAATTGGATTACACACATTAAAATTGATTATAAAAATTTATTAAGCTATATTAACAGATGATAACGTTTAACTATAATTACCTTCTTTAATTTTAATTAGTCATGCTAAACCCTTTCTTCACGTTCATTGCTCTCATGTGAAGCTTCAGCAAGCAACATCTGCGATCCAGTACAAGCCGCAACACCATATCTATTTCACAGTTTATTTAAACTAATTAATATTTTTAAATTATATAATTAACTAAAGTGATTACTTATACCTTAACTATATTCTAATTACTTTTGCAAATATAGACAAACCTTTGTTTTCTCCTTCTTCTCTCTTTTCTTCTTTCCACTTGCGAATTACCTGCATGGCTTCACTTTTAAATCTCCCAACAGCCATTTACGGTTCACCTTCCCTACTACTTTACAACCGTATCATTTCTGCTTCTTCCCCCCCAATACATTCTGCTTTGAAGAAATTGCCCGTCCCCTCTTCCTGTGCATGCACACAGTATTTCTCCCCATACACATATGTAAACACCACCGACATCACACAGTTTCCGACTGCCATGCACTATGTCGATGCCTCCACCATCCCATGAGGCCACACACACTCCTTACTTCTGTGAACAACCCCCAAAAAACCATTTTCTTTATTCAGTAACCCAAGGAAAGAACTCTCCACCGCACTCTACCCCATAAGCCTCCACCGCGGCAGACTCCCTCGACCCGGACCTCATTCATTTGCTGCTTCGTTTACAATACCCAGACACAGTGAAACCATCCCACTTCCTTCAACATTTGAGACCGTCCTCCTGCATCTTAAATTCTTCCCAAAACTGCTCGTCCCCCATACCGAACCACTACCGAACTTTTGTGTTTTTTAATATGTCTAATAGCCCAAACCCATTTATTCTGAGTCCGCACCCTCTATTTCTCACAAACTCCTTCTACTGTTCGTTCAAAACAGCCGAGGTCCCCCTCAACACCGCACACTCCCAACTCCCCCCTCCACTGCGCTGCTTCGTCCCACAGTTATTCACGCACTTGCTCCGTTCGCACCCCTTCTCTGCTGCTACCGTATCCAGTGTCTTCCTGCACCACAACATGACCTCCGACGAACCCCCAACTCGACCTCCTCCGGTCTCTCCGTTAACATCTTGGCCATTAGTGCACGATTTAGGAGATGCGCTCTTCTTCCCTTTTCTTTCTTTAAATGGGCTTTCCCCAGTTTTCTTGTTTCTCTTTATTCATTTTTATTTTAAGGATTTGTGGCCATTAAAATGTTGTTGTAACAAAGATTAGAAGCTGCGTGAAGGCATGTTGCGTATATATAATGGGAGATGCCTTGGTTGGCACGGTGAAGGTAGTTTGGCAATCAAGGCATCGATGGCTTGGCCATCACGGTTAAAAGGGTAGGTACGTGTGTAGAGCCGGAGAGGTAGGTTAGCTGTTTGATTTTGATCGGCTAAGTATATAGACTTGCTGGGTATAAATATATAGGTTAGCAGCAGCTTATATTTTCAATTGTGTAGGCTGTCCCATAGATGGTTTTTATCCCGTACGTATTTTAGGTTGGCAGAAAAGTGACAATTAAAGCTAAAATCTTAAGACAGCAATATTAAATAGTGGAGTACAATCTTCCCATGTGCCTGTGCATTTTAGGTTTTGCAGAAAGATAACGGGTCGCCTTAGTAAGGGGTTATGTTGTGCAAAGTTTTCAAAATGATTTGCCAAATGCTGTTTTGATTTGTACAGACATGGATTTAATATAAGTCCTTTTCAATTTTAATATGTGATGCAACGTTTTTCAAGAGGCATTTTCTTTGATTTAAGTTTTGAGAAGACCAGCGATATTTTAGTTTTAAAATTAACATACCCCGCTATATATAACTTTGTCCGCATACGATTTGCTATCGACAAAAATAAAAATACCGTCACGCTCAGCCGTGTGTCACGATCCCAAAAATATAAAAATATCGGTAGATTAACTTATATTATGAAATATCAAAATGTTGATATAGGGTGTAGAATGCTCCAAATAAAAAGTTGCTTATTTTACGAAATAAAAATTACAGTAAAATCCTAAAAATTAAATTATGACTATGCCTCAAAGGACTTGTCCAAATTCGAATTATATTTAAATAAATCGTTATGGCGTGTAAACGATTCCGTAGCGACTATTTCGAAATTTGATTTGGACGTAAAATAAAATCTACAATACGAAAACTCGAATTTTCCTTTCCATTAGAAAAATATTATCAACTAGATTCAGAAGCTTCTTGTTTCACTGAAATCCGATTTAAAACGAATTCTGCATAATCAATTGAAGTTCAAACTCGATTTTACGAACTACCGTGCTGTTTTCGAGTTCGTTTTATAGTTTAAATATAAATACAAACGCTCAGCCGTCGTTTAATTAACGATTTCGATATTGAATCCCATAAATAGTTCAAATAAAATATTTAAAATAAATTTAAATATTCGAACCAAATGGCCGAAAAATCCAGGTCGTTACATTCTTCCCCCCTTAAATAAATTTCGTCCTCGAAATTGCTTGGTAAAAAGAATGCTCCGAACTTGATTATTTCCAAAATAATTCTTTTAAAGTATTATCAAAATATTTTCTAAATTTCAAAAATTTACGAAAAATTCCCCAGCACCTCTTCGGTATTGTTCGATCCAAACAACTACAAATGGCACTCTCGGCCTCTCATATTTATCCAAAGAAAACAAAGCCAAGCGGCTACCCATCTCAGGTATAAATTCAAATGCCCAATCAATAATATTAAGGTTTACTTTTTGTCGGGTAACTCGATTCCAATTTCAAAGCAAACCAAGTAACTGCTCTTCGTTTTCCAACTTGTACTTCAAATCTGTAACCAAATCAATTCCATCGCCTTCTAAAATCTTCACTTAACTCAATTTATAATGCAAATAACAACCCCAGATTATTCCGTTCAACTTCTTCATTGATCTGGTTGATGAATTTTATTCAACCAACCCAACATCCAAATACCAACCAAATTATTTCTAATTCACTATACTGGGATTTATTCCCTTTCTTCAAATTCATTATATTTCTTCTTAAAGAGTTGTCAAATTTGATTTAACCAACTAACATTCAATAAATCAAACAATATACAATCAAATCAAATTATCCCATATTTAACATAATTTAAGTTAAATTCTGACTTATTTAATCCTATATCAAATTTCATATTTGAAATGTTTTCCAATTTTATACAAGTTTTGAATTAAACAATAATTTGAGAAAAATATAAATTTTACCTTTTTATAAAATATTTTGGGTCAAAACAATATAAAAATACTTTTATATTCAAATTACAAAAACGCGCTCTCGTATTTATATACACTCAACTCGATTTAGGGTATTACTAGCCCAATCTCTATCGAGTTACACCACAGAGCCAAAGTTATTCCTAAACCATTGCTCTGATACCAACTGTAGCGACCCGAGAATTTCGACACTCGAATCTAGACACTAACACAACCCGTGTCCAGACTCAAGTACCGAAAACCCAGAAAGCTAATAGAAAGAAGTTAGAGGGTGAGAAAAGAAAGAAAGAAATATTAGAATAGAAGAATAGGAAGATCAGAATCTCACAGCGGAATGGACAAAATATAATAATCAGAAATACTTTATACAAAAATTGTATATCACAACATCAGAGTATACATTCAGATCAATACCACATACAGCGGAAATAAACCAGTACCAGTATATATATGGAATACATCTCGACTTCGACTCCTCTTTTGAAGCTCCAAGCGAAATCTAACCTGTAAATGTACTCGGTCTGACCCGAGCACATTTGATTTAAAACAAAATTCACCCGGATCAGTCTGAAATACTTTCAGTGATAAATTCATATAGCAACCAACTTGTTTAACTTTGAAATCCTTTTGAAACAAAAGGATAATAGTAAGACCAGTCCACACATAAACACAGACGGTTTTTACCTTACTATAACCCAAATCGTTTGAAATCGATATCTTCTTCTGCTATTATCATAGTGTCTAAATACAAGTAGATAGAATCTAGCAGAACGCTTGCATCTCACGCTCCACATATATAATATACAATCAAAACTGCAGGCACTTATTGGAGATTGGATTTCCAACTATGACAAGGTATGGGACCACCTGCCGATAGTGTATCTCTAGAGACGAATACACTGGGTTCAACAGGAACATCTTGCAACCCGGCCCATACATGACCGACCACTCATTTCTCTTGAGTGTATCGAATGTATTGTCACCCTTTCGGCTTTTTGTCGCGACCACCGAAATCCCCGGGAGATACAGAAACGAAAAGAAGTAACAAATATGAATATTCTCTAGAAGGTGACAATACACCCTAATGGGTGCGACCCACATAGTCATGCTGCCTGCCCGATTTTTGTCATTTCCCGGTTGTTGAGGCTTGAGGCTATAATCGACTTTTGAAACGTCTGGTCACCGTTCATATCGTCCATACACGTCATCCAGGAACAGGATGAACCGAAGGCACTCTCCTACCGCATCCTACGAATCACCCTATAGATCAGTAGCGAGAAGTCCTTGCAATCCGTAGATTCCAATCATGACAGAATCATCGTTAACCCTGGGGATCAGCCAGAGGTACAATGGTTCTTTCACTTATGGAGACTTACGGTCTTCAATTGCTCCATCTAGATCAGCATCTTCGCCGTATTCGTATTTATTGGTCGGAATGGTTTTCGAATATAAATTCAATCCCGGTCATTCCGTACCAATAACGTTGGGTCAGATTTTGATAGTCGGTTATTTAACTATCAAAATAAACAACCATAAAACAAACAGATCCATTGGTATATTCCATAGCATCACTTGGCCCTTATACTGGTTTAAATATCTTAATATTCTCAAAACTCTTTTACTTATATACAAAAAAAAAATCACTTAATCATATTTCATTAATCTTCACTAACATTTCAAAATATTGCTATAACATTTCCTATTACCTTATCGATCCAACTTATCATAACGGCATCTTCTTTGTCCCGTTATTTGAACATCAAATCATTACTCATCCCTTTAGAATAATCCCATTTAAATCTTATTTCAATACTTCGGAAATATCATTATATCCTCACTAATCATCAAGCCCCTTTCTATTTTCTTTTACTTCGAAATATCATTATATATATATATATATATCAAAATCATTCAAATAACGTTACACTTTTAGTTTTCTCAAAATATTTTATTCTAACACTTTCACCATTACAACTAACATCATCCTTTGATAATCCTGAAGTTGTTCAAGTTGGGGTATTTTAATTACCTCTCAGACCTTGACCAACAACATTCTTATCTTAAGATAAATATCAGTTGTATTAAAATCCGACACTCATTTCTCATATCACCACAAATCCCATTTTAAATAAATCGCTAAACTGATTATTTCTAATAATCCCATTTGATTATTATTAAATAAGTAATAATAATCATCCTTCAACCTTTCTATCAAAATAACATGGTTTGGTTTACCATTAACTATCCTCATTAAATTAGTGAACTAACTAAATAAACAAGTCTAGTTAACGTCGTTAACTGTTCAACTTTAAACGATTAACCTATTAGTCAATCTTTATTGATCTTTACATTTAAATTAATTAATTAATTTAGATAATTCTATTCACTTTGATTAATATCAATATAAATTCATTCTAACTATTATGTTAGTTCTGGCCACTTGATTTAGCTAAATAAGGTCGTTTAATAATCATTTATATAAGCACGTGCTTCGCGCACGGTAGATTTGGTTAAACCAAAAGGACGATTTGTGATTAAAACAAATCAATGTATATATGTGATTGATTTATTTCCTTTTCAGAACTTCATTTAAAATAATATATTAAAAAAAATCTATATTCAGTTATAAAATATATTCTATAACCTCATTTCTAACGATTCACCTGACGGTGAACCGATCTTTATAAAACGGTGTATTTAAGGGCCATCTGCTGTTTATTTATCAACCAATACTATTTATTGATTCAAAACACAACCATATCCAACAATCAACAGGGTTTAAAGTCATCGGGTTTTTGAACAGTTCATAAAATATGAAATAACAGCATATTAAATATTTGAGGAACCGGTTTGATTCCTCCTACCTGTTCTTCCCTGCAACACAGATCATTAAAATATTTCATATCAGTACATAGAAATATTTTAAACGATAAAAATATAATTAACGTCAACCATTAAAGCAACCATAGGCATCCAAGGCATCCAATCAATCAATTTAAATTTATATGAATTTAGCACATCAAAGTATTTCAGATAAGTGTGAGAATTAACTCACCTCTATTTCAATTGCCGATTGCTCGTTGTTTTGTCTAATTTTAAACAGCGTTTAAAATTAAACAAAAATCCGACAGCTTCCAATCTTGTCTGAAACTGTTCAGCGGCGTAATGCTCTTTATTGCGATTCCAACGTATTCGGTTCTATGTGCGGGCGAACTGGTTATCGCAGTTTCAAATTATAACGTATTTTATAAACTATAGTTTAATTAATTATTAAATAATTAAACTATTCTTACCTTACTAAATAAACTGATACACGTCAGCAGTCGTTTACTGGGTATCACACGTTTTGCACTGTTCCAGGTCTTCAAGCCCGATCCCTCTTTGCGTCTCTACCTTCCGTATGTCCACAAATAAATTGGATTACACACATTAAAATTGATTATAAAAATTTATTAAGCTATATTAACAGATGATAACGTTTAACTATAATTACCTTCTTTAATTTTAATTAGTCATGCTAAACCCTTTCTTCACGTTCATTGCTCTCATGTGAAGCTTCAGCAAGCAACATCTGCGATCCAGTACAAGCCGCAACACCATATCTATTTCACAGTTTATTTAAACTAATTAATATTTTTAAATTATATAATTAACTAAAGTGATTACTTATACCTTAACTATATTCTAATTACTTTTGCAAATATAGACAAACCTTTGTTTTCTCCTTCTTCTCTCTTTTCTTCTTTCCACTTGCGAATTACCTGCATGGCTTCACTTTTAAATCTCCCAACAGCCATTTACGGTTCACCTTCCCTACTACTTTACAACCGTATCATTTCTGCTTCTTCCCCCCCAATACATTCTGCTTTGAAGAAATTGCCCGTCCCCTCTTCCTGTGCATGCACACAGTATTTCTCCCCATACACATATGTAAACACCACCGACATCACACAGTTTCCGACTGCCATGCACTATGTCGATGCCTCCACCATCCCATGAGGCCACACACACTCCTTACTTCTGTGAACAACCCCCAAAAAACCATTTTCTTTATTCAGTAACCCAAGGAAAGAACTCTCCACCGCACTCTACCCCATAAGCCTCCACCGCGGCAGACTCCCTCGACCCGGACCTCATTCATTTGCTGCTTCGTTTACAATACCCAGACACAGTGAAACCATCCCACTTCCTTCAACATTTGAGACCGTCCTCCTGCATCTTAAATTCTTCCCAAAACTGCTCGTCCCCCATACCGAACCACTACCGAACTTTTGTGTTTTTTAATATGTCTAATAGCCCAAACCCATTTATTCTGAGTCCGCACCCTCTATTTCTCACAAACTCCTTCTACTGTTCGTTCAAAACAGCCGAGGTCCCCCTCAACACCGCACACTCCCAACTCCCCCCTCCACTGCGCTGCTTCGTCCCACAGTTATTCACGCACTTGCTCCGTTCGCACCCCTTCTCTGCTGCTACCGTATCCAGTGTCTTCCTGCACCACAACATGACCTCCGACGAACCCCCAACTCGACCTCCTCCGGTCTCTCCGTTAACATCTTGGCCATTAGTGCACGATTTAGGAGATGCGCTCTTCTTCCCTTTTCTTTCTTTAAATGGGCTTTCCCCAGTTTTCTTGTTTCTCTTTATTCATTTTTATTTTAAGGATTTGTGGCCATTAAAATGTTGTTGTAACAAAGATTAGAAGCTGCGTGAAGGCATGTTGCGTATATATAATGGGAGATGCCTTGGTTGGCACGGTGAAGGTAGTTTGGCAATCAAGGCATCGATGGCTTGGCCATCACGGTTAAAAGGGTAGGTACGTGTGTAGAGCCGGAGAGGTAGGTTAGCTGTTTGATTTTGATCGGCTAAGTATATAGACTTGCTGGGTATAAATATATAGGTTAGCAGCAGCTTATATTTTCAATTGTGTAGGCTGTCCCATAGATGGTTTTTATCCCGTACGTATTTTAGGTTGGCAGAAAAGTGACAATTAAAGCTAAAATCTTAAGACAGCAATATTAAATAGTGGAGTACAATCTTCCCATGTGCCTGTGCATTTTAGGTTTTGCAGAAAGATAACGGGTCGCCTTAGTAAGGGGTTATGTTGTGCAAAGTTTTCAAAATGATTTGCCAAATGCTGTTTTGATTTGTACAGACATGGATTTAATATAAGTCCTTTTCAATTTTAATATGTGATGCAACGTTTTTCAAGAGGCATTTTCTTTGATTTAAGTTTTGAGAAGACCAGCGATATTTTAGTTTTAAAATTAACATACCCCGCTATATATAACTTTGTCCGCATACGATTTGCTATCGACAAAAATAAAAATACCGTCACGCTCAGCCGTGTGTCACGATCCCAAAAATATAAAAATATCGGTAGATTAACTTATATTATGAAATATCAAAATGTTGATATAGGGTGTAGAATGCTCCAAATAAAAAGTTGCTTATTTTACGAAATAAAAATTACAGTAAAATCCTAAAAATTAAATTATGACTATGCCTCAAAGGACTTGTCCAAATTCGAATTATATTTAAATAAATCGTTATGGCGTGTAAACGATTCCGTAGCGACTATTTCGAAATTTGATTTGGACGTAAAATAAAATCTACAATACGAAAACTCGAATTTTCCTTTCCATTAGAAAAATATTATCAACTAGATTCAGAAGCTTCTTGTTTCACTGAAATCCGATTTAAAACGAATTCTGCATAATCAATTGAAGTTCAAACTCGATTTTACGAACTACCGTGCTGTTTTCAAGTTCGTTTTATAGTTTAAATATAAATACAAACGCTCAGCCGTCGTTTAATTAACGATTTCGATATTGAATCCCATAAATAGTTCAAATAAAATATTTAAAATAAATTTAAATATTCGAACCAAATGGCCGAAAAATCCAGGTCGTTACATAACACTTCGTCCTTATGTTATTTGTTTCATTTTCTATATCATTTGATGTATTTTTTGTAGTAGTTAATAAAAAAATTGTTATACACAATGCACTCTAGTGGGGATAAAGAAGATTCAACACACATATCGTTAAAGACTATGTTTGTCTTATGTTATATTTATATGCATTGAGAATTTGATACTTGGCATAGTTTAAGTTTCAAAACATATTCATGTTTCTGTTTTGGAATGTTATTTGTTTTAGTTTTAGATGTAGATCTAATATTTAATACTTCGTCCTTATGTTATTTGTTTCATTTTCTATATCATTTGATGTATTTTTTGTAGCAGTTGACAAAAAATTGGTTATATGCAATGCACTCTGTCTATTGATGTGGTTTGCAGGTCCGGATCTCTACTGTGTAGTGTAAAATGTGTAGTGAAGTGCAAAATATTGCCCCTACTAAAATGAAAAAAGAGACAGATGTTGAAAACTCCTAGCCTTGAACCCTCCAAGTGATGTATCCCAGTTTTGGCTTCTATCCATTAAATTATTCATAGTTTTAAAAGAAAAGTATGATTCATTTCTTTAGCTATCTGTTTGTTCTAAAATTTTCAATTAGGCTTTTCTTTCAGACTATAATAACATGTATAGTTATATAATAATAGAACATGTTATCATCTGTTGTAGGAAGATATTTATTTTACTAATGCACTACGAAATATAATAACATGCTTAGTGCATGCTCTTTGATTTTATTACTTGCTCATTTCACTTTCTTATTGTGTGTAGGTTGTAAAAGGGGACACTCTGGTGGGGATAAAGAAGATTCAGCACACATATCTTTAAAGACTATGTCTGTCTTATGTTTTATTTATATGCATTGAGAATTTGATAATTGGCATAGTATAAGTTTCAGAACATATTCATGTTTCTATTTTGGAACATTTTTTGCTATGTTATTTGTTTTAGTTTTAGATGTAGATATAAGATTTAATACTTCGTCCTTATGTTATTTGTTTCATTTTCTATATCATTTGATGTATTTTTTGTAGTAGTTGATAAAAAATCTGTTATATGCAATGCAATCTAGTGGGGATAAAGAAGATTCAACACACATATATTTAAAGACTATGTTTGTCTTATGTTTTATTTATATGCATTGATAATTTGATACTTGGTATAGTTAAGTTTCAGAACATATTCATGTTTCTGTTTTGGAACATATTTTCTGTGATATTTGTTTTAGTTTTAGATGTAGATCTAAGATTTAACACTTCGTCCTTATGTCATTTATTTCATTTTCTATATCATTTGATGTATTTTTTGTATCAGCTGATAAAAAAATTGTTATATGCAATGCACTTTGTCTATTGATTCGGTTTGTAGGTCTAACTCTCTACTATGGGTTGCCCTAAGTCTATTGATGCGGTTGTAGGTACGGCTCACTACTATGGGTTGCCCTAGGCAACACACAAAACTGTAGTGTAAAATGTGTCACTAAAGTGCAAAATATTGCCCCTACTAAAATGAAAAAAGAGACAGATGTTGACTACTCCTAGCCTTGAACCCTCCACCTAGCAATTTCAAGAGCAACACAAAACCACTCGACCATTACTCGTTTACAAAATGTTTACCTTTAATAAACGTTTACCTTTAGTAAACGTTTACCTTTAGTAAACGTTTACCTTTAGTTTTTATTTATAAAAATCATACACTTCATCACTGACCATCCACCACCTGCTGCCCCCATACAGAGGGTTGCCTTAGGCAGCTGCCTGCTCAGCCTAGCCCCTGAGCCGGCCTCGGCGGTTTGTTTATACTTCACCAATATAAATGCTTTTGATCAAAGTGTTATAGAGTACCGTGTTTATATTTAGTGAGCATTATGTGGGTGTGCAAATTAAACGTTAAAGCTTCTTTACATATAATTGTTTTAGGTATTGAGTCTAGCATGCGTGCGTGTTATTTACGTATATGTGTTTGAAGTTTGTAATATATTCTTGAGTAGGTATGTGTATCTATTTCTCTGATTATATTTACATTATTAAATGATTGGTTTTAGTATTGTTGTGTGTTTTCATATCTTTATTTTTTATATGAAAAAATATATAAATTTAGCAAAATAGAGAATCTAGCCATTCTCCAACGGCTCACAAAAATAGATATGTAAAAATGGATACAGGATCTATGCATACAACAAACCTCCAAACAAAAGCCAAACATAGCGGCAAACACAAAATAACGTAAATACAGACGAAAACCAAAATGAAGTAACCAACTAGAAAGGCCATAGCCGATGCAAGAATGGTGCTAATATGGCGACAAGCAAACGAATAAAGATGCCCACGCGAAGCATACCAAGTGAGAAGGCCAAAGATCATGGAGAAAAGAAAATCCACTCCTATAAAAAAACTGCAAATCCACCCAGACCGTCTGAAAGCTCCGAGTCCAAGGCAGCTACTTCAGAACCATAATATTCATAGTCCAACGATCGTAAAAACCTATTAATCCAGGCCCTGCAGTACTCGCGAACAAAGTCAGCACTTAAAAGGGGGAGGGGGTGGCGATGAGAAAAGGATAATGGGAAGGCTCCCACAATCCTCTTGGTAACAGGTTCATCCAATCCCCGCTCGGGTGGTAGATGGTACTAAAGTAACATCAAAGGTACCAGTCAAGCGTGTCGATCGGGAACCAATAGAACCTCTAAACGGTTTGCCACGAAATGCAAGGAATACATCATTTCTTACGCTTCGGATGATGGTAGGAGGGTCCATTCGACACTTCATCATAAAAGGCCTTATTTCGTGAACACCAGATGTGCCAGCCGATAAGACTTGGGATTAACCGAAAAAGGATCGAGCAAACAGATTTTCCTGAGATGCCAACGAACCAGAGTCTCAGTAAATCAGCGAGTGAAGACACATTACTTCGAATACCAACCAAGTTTCCGAATAAATTCCAAACAGATATGGCATTAAGTTTTCATATCCTAATTTTTAAGCTTAATCATTTTGTGATCGTAGGTTGCTACAACTATATAATGTGTTCTACTCTTTAAAATCAGTGCAAAATATGTCTAAATTTTTTAATCATTAAAATTAGCATGATCCTTTTCTAATGAGAACAACTTTGTGTTCAAGTACTAAAGAAGTGGATAGATAAAAACCTTGCAAGTATACAGTCAACATCCACTTACTAATTCTGTCCGGATTGGGCATCCTGTTAATATATGCAAATTAAGTGTACAATGAATCTTTGCAGCACATACTATCCCATATTTTCTTGCTCCAATTAAGTAATTTATATTGATCTTTACACCATTACTAGGGTTGTCAAAATGGATCTGACCCTTTAACCCAACCCTTTTAATCCAATTTTAATTGGATTGGGTTTGACCTAGTTTTATACTTGTTATTTTGGGTCAAAACCAATCAACCCATTGATAATTCACACTGACCCTTCTAACAGTTTACCACTCCAATCCCTAATATTCATCTCTCCATAGCAACAAAAAGAGACTACTGTATTTGGTAATTCAAATTCTTGTCTATGTTCAAAAGAAGGCTAGATCTATGCTCACCCCTATTTCCTCATTTCACACCCACTTACTTAAAAATAACCATCACACCCTACTATTTTCCTTTCACACCCTGAATTATTCCAAAAATGCCCCTGTATTTTAAACCACTTTCAACTATGACGTTGTTTCTTTATGAATCTTGTTTGGTCTCAACTATATTATTGTACAAACCTCACCCGATTCAGACTAAGTTGTTGCATAAACCTAGTTCGATCTGAACTAGGTTGTCGAACAAACCTTGCTTGGATCGAGCGAGGTTTTTACATAAACATCGCTCACTTGAATCTTATATGTACATTGTAATGACCTGCATTCTACACATCGAAGGATCGTAGAATATTTATTTCTTTCATATACGAAGTCGTATGGTCATGTAACTTTGGGAGACGACTATTGGGGTTATTTCCCATGTTCATGATTTTTTCCGATTTTAAATGACCATTTTGCCCCTAGCTGATCTTGTTTTGACCATAACTTTTGACTGGAAAGGAATTTTGATGTGAAACCACTTCCATTAGATTTGTTTGATGGTTTACAATTCCGTAGAGTGGTCACAATAGCCAAACGGACTCACCGTTTGAGAGATATGGCTGAAACAAGTTTCAGATAGTGAAAAACAGCTTAATTGGGCTTAACCGGGTGATTAACAGCTAGGCCCAATGGGGGATTTCGGGATTAGAGGTATTTGAGGGCTGTTAGGGTTAGGATTTCGGTTTTTCACTCATTTTCCAGCCGCCACAAACTCTCTCTTCAACCTAACAATGGCCTCCATCATCTAAAAACACCCCTAATCACTTCTTAATCAAGTTTTCGCTTAAACTACATCAAATCAAGAAAGATCTTCACCAAATCAGCAGTAGAGCTGCTGTGTTACATTGGTATTCACGCCCAAACAGTAGAGTTTCAGTTCTAAAGGTTTCATTTGTGGCCAAGGTGAGTGATTTGCATAGTTTTGCACTAATTACGGTTAATTAAGGGTAACTAGTGAAGATTAGCGAATTTATATATTAATAAGTTCTCGAAAAATATTTGTAAATTCTTAAATAATGTTTTAGACATCTGCTCAAAATTTGGTTTTATTTGGTTAAGTTTTACTAATCATATTATTAGTTTTTCCTAAACATGCTTAGGGGAAAATATGGGGTTTTGGGTATGTTTGATCCATTTTACATGCTATGATTATTGTTTTGATGTTTGTGAATGATTATACATGTTGTTGTGACTGTATGGTATGTTTTGTGACTGATTAGAACTGTTTGATTGGTCGAAAACGCCGTCGTATGGCATAAATCAGTCGCTGGAAAGTCGTAGGAAATATGCAGTGTTTCGAACGGAATCAGATCGGATAGGGGAACTGGGCAAGTGAGCTGGATTCGGATTGGAACTTAGTATAAGAGGCTTGGCGAGAAGGAAGGCCATTTGCTTAGAGTTGGAGTTGGACAGGGGATCGGATCGGAGGAACCAAAAGGATAGGATCGGATCGGGCGAATGAAAAGGATAGGATCGGATCCGGCGAATGAAGAGGGACGGGATCGGATTGAGCGAATGTAGAGGGATGAGATCGGATCGGATCGGACATCAAGGAGGGAGCAACCATCGAACCAAACCAGGAGGCAACCACCGAGCCGCACCCAGACAGAGGGCACCCGAACCGAACCGAGCTAATGGGGAACATTCTAACCGAACCGCACCCAGGAGCATAATAAGAGGCACTAGACCAAACCGAACCGATGAGGACTGGAGCACTATGCATATCCGAACCGAGTGCTATTACTACTATGCGACGAATTTCTGATGACCAACTCAATTCTACCAAAACCCAAGATGCAAAGGAAGCCCAAATAAAGAGCTTTGACTCAGGATCCAGTTGGGAACCAATGAGTGAGCTTCATGATTGGGCTTCGCTGCGGAACGTGTGCTAAGGGGTTGTTGATGTCTGTAACTTTGAATCACTATGTGTAGGGAGTACGTGAACGGATTCATGGCCACAGTGGCCTAGGTACGGCTAAAGGGCTATAGACCAATGAAGTGGGGTCATTTGTAAAGATTGGTCTTGACTCCATGTGGTAAGCTTGGTAGTAGTAGTAGTTGTACAAGTCGAACTCCATCACTACTTCGATGGGTCTAGTGATTGACAGTGGTGGACATCGTATGCTTTACACACTGAGTGAGAGACGTGAGGAATGGTTGCTATGTTTGATTTGGTTGCCATCATTATGACATGCACACCCCCACCCCCGCTATCTTTACACCATCTATTTAGTGGCACCTTAGAGTATTGTACGGTATGTAGTGCTAACTCTTTGGTTGCAGGTCCAGGTTTAGGTATGGTTTAGTATACCTGTTATTGTTCTATTTGGCTACTTATCGCTCATACCAGACTTTTTTTCTGACCTATAGTTTTATGTCTCTTCTTATTACTCTGGTGCTATCACGAGCAGACTAGAGACAGGTTAGCTGGGTATGCACGAGTAGCTGATCCAGAGACGAGCAGGAGGCTTCCACGTATGATATATATCTATAGATATTCTCCCTGTGTTGTTGAAGATCACTGCTTGGGCATTAGTAGCGTATCTCCTACTTTTGCTTTCTTTTGAGACAGTAATTTGGAAAGTTGTAATAAGCTGTATTTGGATTTCTGCTGCTTTGATGATGATGTTGATGTTGGTTTTAGTTATTAGCTTATGCACTATCTCACCTGTTTTATGTCAAGTATATTATTATTATATTTTGTTCCATGCGCTGTGAGACATTCTCCAGGTTCTTGATTAGTTCATTCTCTTCTTTCCTTTCTTTGGCGACCGTTCCGTGCTAGTCGGGCATGTGTACAACGCACTTTCGGAGGAAATGCCAGTTGGTACAGGGCGGGCCGTCACATTTGGTATCAGAGCTTTAGGTTGCGTAGTTAACCTAGGGAAAGACACCAGGGAGAGATAATACGTATATGAGAGTGCGTATTTGTGATTATTTTGGTTTTCAAAAGCTATTTATATACTATTAGTACATCTAAGAATGAAGTCGCACTGCACTAGCACCACCATGGAGAAGGTTAATCATTTTCTCTTTACAGATTGAACCATGAGCCGATACGCAAGAGGTGCCGGTAGGGGAGCCAATAATGGGAATGCTGCTGACATGAGGATGATGTTTACTGACCTCATGAGAGATATGCTTAGGGATGTGCAGAGGGTAGCCCCCAATGCTGGTAATGGTGGTGGTCCAATAGTGCAGGCGCCTAGGGCCGATTTCGCCAAGATGAACAAGGATTATACTAGTCTTGGTGGGAAGCCGTTCCACGGAACGGAGTCGGCCACGGATGTTCAGGATCGGTTGGATAACTGTGAGCATATCTTCGAAGATGTGGGTATCGAGATGCGATGAAGAGAAGGCTACCATCCCGTCAGCTGCAAGGACGGGCAATGAATTGGTGGAATGCTATAAAGGCAGCTACTCCCGAGGATCAGATTACTTGGGAGCAGTTTAAGGCTCACTTTAGTGAGAAGTTCATTCCAGCTGCTCAGAAGTTAGTGTTGTTTAAGAAATTCTTGGAATTCAAGCAGAATGGCAGAGCTGTCTCGGAGTATATTGCCGAATTCGACACTTTGTCGAAATATGGGTTATCCCTAATAGATATTGCCGAGAAGAAGAATGAGAAGTTCATAACTGGCTTGGATGGATACTTGGGGGAAAGGCTTATTAACCACATCGATGAGTCGTTTGAATCGATTGTGGGGAAAGCTTTAAGATCGGAAAGTCTTTACACTAAGTCGAAGATTGAGGTTGCATCTGCAGAGGAGCCAAAGCCGCAAGCAAGCGGTGGAGGCAAAAATGGTTCTCAGAATAAGAGAAAGCAGAATCAGACTAAGGATGGCCACAGGAAAAAAGATAAGAAGGATGTTGAGTGCTTCAGCTGTGGTAAGAAGGGCCATTATGCTAGTAATTGTCGGGCCAAGCCAGCGGATAGGAAGTGCTTCAACTGTGGCCAAGTGGGACATCACAAGGACAAGTGTCCGCAACCCCCTAAAGAAAAGCAGATGGTAAAAGCATATGCCCTTAATGCTGTTCCTTCTTCGTCGAATGCCCCAACTGCGGCGGAGAAGGGAAAGAATGTCGTTATTCAAGGTATGCTTTCTGTTTATGATGTTCCTGTTAGAGTTTTGTTTGATACCGGAGCTTCCAGTTCCTTCATATCTAGTGACCTGGTAGATAGATTGGGATTGGAGCCCGAGATCGTCGATAGACCTTTAGTAGTGACGAACCCGATTGGTGGTTCGACTAACCTTAGCATGATTTGTCGTAATGTGGTCTTATCGAGTCGTGGATGCATGTTTGTTTGTGATTGCTTTGTTTTGGGCTTCACTAGGTTTGGCATTATTTTGGGAGTCGATTGGCTCCAAAGATACGGGGTGGTGGTAGACTGTGAGGGCTTTTTGGTGACAGCTAGAGCGGATGATGTGCAGAGGGTAGTGTTTGGTGGTCTACCTAGTGATGGGGTAATGGCTAGTTTTCTAAATTCCCTCGACATCCCGCATAGTGAGTTGTCAGGTTTGCCTGTGGTTGGCCAGTATCCGGACGTCTTCGAGGAAGTGACCGGGCTTCCACCACACCGAGAGATTGAGTTCCGTATTGATTTAGTGAAAGATGCCAGACCTATAGTGATGCCAATTCGTCGTATGGCACCAAGGGAGCAGCGAGAGCTCGGGGTGCAAGTCAGCGATCTTTTGAAGATGGGATTTATCAGAAGGAGTGTTTCTGAATAGGGAGCACCAGTTGTGTTTGCTACCAAGGCGGATGGTTCCCTTCATTTGTGTGTAGACTACCGCGAGTTGAATAAAGTGACGGGGAAGAATAAGTATCCTCTACCGCGGATAGGTGATTTGATTGATCAGTTGAGTGGCGCGAGAGTATTCTCTCAGTTAGATCTCGCGACAGGTTTCCATCAGCTTAGAGTGGAAGCTGAGAGTATAGCTAAAACGACATTTCGGACGCCGTCTAGATTTTATGAGTGGTTGGTCATGCCATTCGGGCTGACCAATGCCCCAGCATACTTTATGGATCTTATGAATAGGGTATTCAGAGATCAGTTGAATAAGTTTGTCCTTGTGTTCGTGGATGATATTTTGGTCTATTCGAGGACAGAGGAAGAACACAAGGAACATTTGAGGATAGTGATGGAGGTGTTGAGAAAACACCAGTTGAAAGCAAAATTCTCTAAGTGTCACTTTTGGAGAAGGGAAGTGAGATTCTTGGGCCATGTTGTTTCGGAGAATGGTATTACCGTGGACCCTGCGAAGGTGGCTATGGTACAAGATTGGTCTACGCCTAAGAATGCAACGGACATAAGAAGTTTCTTGGGATTAGTTGGATATTATCGTAAGTTTATCTAAGACTTCTCCAAGATAGCAGCACCGTTGACTCAGTTGACCAAGAAGAATCAAGCTTTCGTCTGGGACGAAAAGTGCGAGAATGCATTCAAGAGTCTAAAGGAAAAGTTGACATGTGCACCAATGTTAGTCATTCCTAATGGGAATGAAGAGATGACAGTATATACGGATGCATGTGGTACCGGACTAGGTACTGTATTGATGCAAGGAGGTAGGGTTGTAGCTTATGCAAGTCGGCAATTGAAACCGCATGAGAAAAGATACCCAGCCCATGATTTGGAATTGGCAGCGATCGTGTTTTCACCGAAGATGTGGAGACATTATCTCTTGGGAGAAAGATTCGAGTTGTTTACCAATCATAAATCGTTAAAGTATCTCTTCTTTCAGAAGGATCTAAATCTCCGACAACAAAGATGGTTAGAATTCTTAGCTTCCTATGATTTCGACATCACATATACACTAAGAAAGGGTAATGCGGTGGCTGATGCATTGAGTAGAAGACATGCCAGTTTAGGGGCTATGTTTCTGGATTGGAAGCAACTGGAGTACATCGCTGGGTATGATTTCAGACCAAGGTGCGAACTGGATCTAGAAATATTAGCAAGTTTGACGATCAGACCCACTTTGATTGATCGGATTGGTTCCAATCAGAGGGACGATCCTAACCTATCGGAAATCATCTCAAAGCTGGAGATGAGAATCGACGGAGAGATGAACAAGTATGGGCTTGATCGAGATGGATGGCTTAGAAAGAATGGAAGACTGGTTGCACCCAATGTCAGTGGATTGAGAGATGAAGTGCTTAGAGAATGTCATCACTCAAAATTGACTATACATCCCGGTGGTAACAAAATGTATCGAGATATGAAGCAGACCTACTACTAGGAAGGGATGAAAAGAGACATTGGGAAGTTTATATCCAAATGAACTAATTGCCAGCTAGTTAAAGCTGAGCAAAAGAAGCCTAGTGGGTTGCTACAACCATTAGAAATTCCAGAATGGAAATGGGAACAAGTGTCAATGGATTTCATTGATGGGTTACCAAGGACTAGATCGGGCCATGATAGCATTTGGGTGATTGTGGACCGATTGACTAAGAGTGCAAGGTTTATACCCATCAAGTCAAACAGGACGGCAGCTAAGTTAGCAGAACTATATATAAAGTGGGTAGTGAGATTTCATAGAATACCCAAAGGTATTGTGAGTGACCGAGATCCGTTGTTCACTAGTGGATTTTGGAAAAGCTTACAAGAGGCGTTAGGATCAGAATTACACCTCAGTACCGCGTATCATCCTCAAACCGACGGACAGATAGATAGGGTGAATCATATATTAGAAGATCTCTTGGGAGCTTGTGTATTGGATTTTGATGGATCATGGGATGACCAATTGCATCTAGTAGAGTTTGCATATAATAATGGTTATCAATCCAGTATTGGTATGGCTCCATTTGAAGCTTTATATGGAAGACCGTGCAACTCACCGTCATGTTGGTTAGAAATTAGTGAGAAGTTTGTGCTTGGATCAGATGTGATAAGAGAAACATCAGACAAGATTAAGGTCATTCAACAGCGGATGAAGGCTGCCCAAGATAGGCAGAAAAGTTATGCTGATAAAAGGAGAAGAGATTTAAAGTTCTCCGTTGGCGACTTGGAGTTTGTCAAGATTTCTCCGTTGAAGAGCGTGATACGATTTGGCAGTAGAGGCAAGTTAGCACCAAGATTTGTTGGTCCATTCCCAGTTCTTAAGCAAATTGGGAATTTGGCATACAAAGTTGAATTACCAGACAAGATGGCAGGAGTTCACAACGTATTTCATGTTTCCAAGTTAAGGAAATTCGTACACGACCCAGATGTGACTATTTCACCTGATCAGTTGGATGATAACAAAGTTGAACCCAAGGCGGTTGGGAACCGCAAGCCTATGCATATTGTTGGGAACGATACGAAACAACTTCGAAGGAAAGCAGTGAATCTAGTCGAAGTTCAGTGGGGCGAGAACGAGAATGACTGTACTTGGGAGACAGAGGAGAGCATTCGGAAGACGTATCCAGAACTCTTCGCCTGGTAAGATTTTAACTTCGATTCAGTCTTTCCGCATGGTAGGATAGGCTTGTTTTGCTTGTTTTGCATGACTGATTGTTGTATATGGTTGGTAGATATGCGGGATCCTTTGTATGTTTTGGGTTAAGGAATTTCGAGGACGAAATTTCTTAAGGGGGGAGAGTGTAACGACCCGCATTCTACGCATCGAAGGATCGTAGAATATTTATTTCTTTCATATACGAAGTCGTATGGTCATGTAACTTTGGGAGACGACTAATGGGGTTATTTCCCATATTCATGATTTTTGCCGATTTTTAAATGACCGTTTTGCCCCTAGCTGATCTTGTTTTGACCATAACTTTTGACTGGAAAGGAATTTTGACCTGAAACCACTTCCATTAGATTTGTTTGATGGTTTACATTAGCTAAACCGACTCACCGTTTGGGAGATATGGCTGAAACAAGTTTCAGATAGTGAAAAACAGCTTAATTGGGCTTAACCGGGTGATTAACAGCTAGGCCCAATGGGGGATTTCGGGATTAGAGGTATTTGAGGGCTACTAGGGTTAGGATTTCAGTTTTTCAATTATTTTCCAGCCGCCACAAACTCTCTCTTCAACCTAACAATGGTCTCCATCATCTAAAAACACCCCTAATCACTTCTTAATCAAGTTTTGGCTTAAACTACATCAAATCAAGGAAGATCTTCACCAAATCAGTAGTAGAGCTGCTGTGTTACATTGGTATTCGCGCCCAAACAGTAGAGTTTCAGTTCTAAAGGTTTCATTTGTGGTCAAGGTGAGTGATATGCATAGTTTTGCACTAATTACGGTTAATTATGGGGAATTAGTGAAAATTAGCGAATTTATATATTAATAAATACTCGAAAAATATTTGTAAATTCTTAAATAATGTTTTAGACCTCTGCTAGAAATTTGGTTTGATTTGGTTAAGTTTTACTAATCATATTATTAGTTTTTCCTAAACATGCTTAGGGGAAAATATGGGGTTTTGGGTATGTTTGATCCATTTTACATGCTATGATTATTGTTTTGATGTTTGTGAACGTTTATACATGTTGCGATGACTGTATGGTATGTTTTGTGACTGATTAGAACTGTTAGATTGGTCGAAAACGCCGTCGTATGGCGTAAAACAGTCGCTGGAAAGTCGCAGAAAATATGCAGGGTTTCGAACCGGATCAGATCGAATTATTGGGCTCAGATCGGATAGGGGAACCAGACAAGTGAACTGGATTCGGATTGGAACTTAGCATAAGAGGCTTAGCGAGAAGAAAGGCCATTTGCTTGGAGTTGGAGTTGGACAGGGGATCGGATCGGAGGAACCAAAAGGATAGGATCAGATTGGGCGAATGAAAAGGATAGGATCGGATCGGGCGAATGAAGAGGGACGGGATCAGATCGGGTGAATGTAGAGGGATGAGATCGGATCGAGCATCAAGGAGGGAGAAACCATCGAACCGAACCAGGAGGCAACCACCGAGCCGCACCCAGATAGAGGGCATCCGAACCGAACCGAGCTAATGGGGAACATCCTAACCGAACCGCACCCAGGAGCATACTAAGAGGCACTAAACCGAACCGAACTGATGAGGACTGGAGCACTATGCATATCCGAACCGAGTGCTATTACTACTACGCGACGATTTTCTGATGACCACCTCCAATTCGACCAAAACCCGAGATGCAAAGGAAGTCCAAATGAAGAGCTTTGACTCAGGATCCAGTTGGGAACCAATGAGTGAGCTTCATGATTGGGCTTCGCTGCGGGACGTGTGCTAAGGGGTTGTCGATGTCTGTAACTTTGAATCACTATGTGTAGGGAGTACGTGAACGGATTCAGGGCCACAGTGGCCTGGGTATGACTAAAGGGCTGTAGACCAATGAATTGGGGTCATTTGTAAAGATTGTTCATGATTCCATGTGGTAAGCTTGGTAGTAGCAGTAGTTGTACAAGTCGAACTCCGTCACTACTTCGATGGGTCTAGTGATTGACAATGATGGACATCGTATTCTTTACGCACTGAGTGAGAGATGTGAGGAATGGTTGCTATTTTTGATTTGGTTGCCATCATTATGACATGCACACCCCACCCCCGCTATATTTACACCATCTATTTAGTGGCACCTTAGAGTATTGTACGGTATGTAGTGCTAACTCTTTGGTTGCAGGTCCAGGTTCAGGTATGGTTTAGTATACCTGTTATTGTTCTGTTTAGCTACTTATCGCTCATATTAGACTTTTTGTCTGACCTTGAGTTTTATGTCTCTTCTTATTACTCTGGGTGCTCTCACGAGCAGACTAGAGACAGGTTAGCTGGGTATGCACGAGTAGCTGATCCGGAGAAGAGCAGGAGGCTTCCACGTATGATATATATATAGATATTCTTCCGGTGTTGTTGAAGATCACTGCTTGGGCATTAGTAGTGTATCTCCTACTTTTGCTTTCTTTTGTTCTAGAGATAGTAATTTGGAAAGCTGTAATAAGCTGTATTTGGATTTTCACTGCTCTGATGATGATGTTGATGTTGGTTTTAGTTATCAGCTTATGCACTGTCTCACCTGTTTTATGTCAAGTATAATATTATTATATTTTGTTCCATGCGCTTGAGACATTCTACAGGTTCTTGATTAGTTCATTCTCTTATTTTCTTTCTTTGGTGACCGTTCCGTGCTAGTCGGGCATGTGTACAACGCACTTTCGGAGGAAATGCCGGCTGGTGCGACGCGGGCCGTCACATACATGATTTTTTTTTTAAAATTGTGGTCTATTATGAATTGAAAAGGACAATTTTGGAAAAGCTGAAAATAAAATTTTTATAGGGCGTGAAAGGAGGAAATTGGAGTTTAAATAGAATTAGCCTTAAAAAAATTTGTGCTAAAGTTTCACGATCTTTCAAAATCTACCTCAACTCAAATCACGTTCTCGGGTAAATTTCAGATCTCTCTAGATCTTTTCTTTTTTGTTCTAGTTCTATGGTTTAACTTTGTCTTTTGATGACATGGGCTTTACACCCACTAAGAAGCCATTCCAACAGCAGTGCACAAGATATGAAAATATATAAGGGTAAAGCATAATTGCACTTAGAAGAAATAATATTATAACCATAAAAAGCTTAGCTTGGGGAGAGCCAAGGAGAAACTCTAGATATTGACTTTAGCATCCTTAGGATCCCTGAGTATCACATGACAGAGAAATGGTTACAAATACTTTGAATTCTTTGATCTTTATAATATAAGTTATTAGGTTGAGAATTAATATTATCGACTAGTAGGAATCCCGTGCCGATGGACCAGTGTAAATTTTTCATATATCATTTGCACGATGTGTTATTGCTAAGTTAATGATTTTAATTTTGTTTAGTATAAAACATATGATGTAATATTAATAACGTTTGGCCTATATTTTTGGTTAGCTAGTTATTTTAGTAATCCACAGATTATAAAAGAAGAAATTAACATATAAACATGAGGAGTTTACTTTTGAGTACTACATAGCTATAACAATAATCCTTCATCTTCCATTTTAAAACTAATATAATTTTCGATGTGATTTTTTATTTCCAACTTACTTTAAACATTAATAAACTACATAAAGACACTTGAGATAGATTAGTTTACAAACAATGTGGACAATGATAAAATTGAACGTTGGATATTAGATTATATTTTCTTTTATGTACATAATATATTTTGATTAGTGCTTTAAAAATATCTCACATTTGGGACTTCCTCTAAAATTTTGAAGTTTGCATTTTATGAAAATATCTCGAGTATTTCCTTAATTATATGGTGGTACAATTACTTTTGATGTGTAAAATTTTAATGCTTGAATTCCACTATTTTTAGCAGTATAATATATTATACAGTATTTTCTCCATTTTGTTTTATGTCACCTCATATCAAGTGACATTGAACTAGTTGCTAAATCTCCCTCCTTTTAAGGTCATTATCCATTATATGCTATTAGAGACTACTTCGGATAAGAATTGAATCTAAGTCAAACTCGATAACTACTGCTCGCATGCATTCATGCATATTGATCTGAACCAGTTGCATTCGTTAGAATTCTAAATTATCCAATTGCATCCCTTGGAAGCATACGTCCCTGCATTCCTTGGAATACATTTCGTTTAAATGAGATGCATTAATGCATACGTCCCTACATTCCTTGGAATGTGTTTCAGTTAAGTGAGATGCATTATTTGGAATGCATTTCGGTTAAGCAAGAAGCACTCCTTCAATGCTGAGCAGCATTCCTTTTAATGCATTTAGGTTCAGAAAGATGCATTCCTTCAATGCATATAAATTAGCCAATTGTAATCCATGTATGCATTTAGGTGCAGAGAGATGCATTCCTTTAATCTGTATAAGTTAAAAAATTGCATTTATTAGAATGCGTTTAGGTTTAGTGATGCATTCCTTCGCTGCATATAAGTTATCCACTTGCATTCCTTAGGATGCATATGTCTCTGCATTCCTTGTAATGCATTTAGGTTTAGTGATGCATTCCAACATGCATACTTCAAATTGCAAAAAGTATACATAATTTGGATAATATACGAGAAAGTTATGATGTCCCGAACATGGACCCCGACCATGTTTGTAACAGTTCAAAAAGTAAACCAAGTACAAAGGCGTGAAAATCGTCCTGGGTTCAACTTGCAGGCCTGAAACAGAGATTCAAATGACTTCATATTGTGTTGAAAATTGGTGTGCATAAACCCAAAAAATTCATCTTTCAAACAAAAAAAGAATTGATGAATTCCAACTGGAAACAAAAAGGATACGCTGTCTCAAACATGGACTCAGGCCACGTTTGCAACAGTTCAAAAACAAAATATGTACAGCCTGAAAATCATCTCGGGTTCAACTTTCAGGCCTGAAACAGAGAATTAAATGACCTCATATTGAGCTCAAAATTTATGCGCATAGTAGAAAACTTCAACTTTCAAACAAAAAAGGAATCAGCATATTTCGACATAGGAACAAGAAGATATGGTCATGCAAGTAGCACCCAAACATTCCCTCGCGTTCTCTGCTATGGCCATACATTCATCACTTCATGGACCATGTCTTTGAAGAAAATTGCAGTTTTATATTAAATTCAAGTTTTACCAATTTATCTTCTATAAACTCATCTCAATTGATAACTAAAATGGACTAATCAAATTATCCCACACTTAAGATTTGATGTGTCCTCAAACAAATTAAATCAAGCAAATAATCTCGCATTGCATAACATAGAACTCACCTACTCTTGTGACACCCACGGGTTTCGAACCCCTGACCTCCCGTAAAGAAACACCACGCACTAACCACTGTGCTAAAAGATCTTTATGTCAGCTTTTCGAGAGGGGTGTTACAGACTACCCCCCTTAAAGAGCTCAACGTCCTTGTTGGCTCATATCACTCACCACCTAGGCGTTGTGCATGTAACCCGCATCAGTACCACACCGATTGACATCCGCAGCATTACACACACAATTCCGGCTGGGTATAGGCTCTGATACCAAATGTGACACCCACGGGTTTCGAACCCCTGACCACCCGTAAAGAAACACCACGCACTAACCACTGTGCTAAAAGATCTTTATGTTAGCTTTTCGAGAGGGGTGTTACAACTCTAAAGTCAAGTGATCTATGCATAATACATCAAGGAACAACTAGAATTTGTTCAAGACTTCAAATCAAGAGTTCAGCAAAGGAACAATTAACCTGGATACCTTAAAGGAATTGCTCATTTCCTTTTTTTTACAAGAGTTAGCCAAAGAGTTAGAATGGATGGAACCTATTGGAATATCGTTCAATAACCTAAGGATTTCCAATCTGTCTTCCTTCGCGTGCTCTGCTATGGCCATATATTCATCATTTGATGGACTGTGACATCCCACGTCCCTTAATGTCACCCATATGAGGATGCATTAAATTATGTGAAGCACGATAGGTAAACAATAACTAAAATTCATAAGATAGAATGTAATATACAGCGAAAAAACTTTTATTATTAAAATCACCGTTTCATCATTTACAACTTTAGATAACAAAAACAATAGAATTAACTATCTTTCTCATAACGCGAAACATCAGAGTACAAATCTGTAAAATCATATCCCTGCACAAAAGGCATAAAAAAGTAGAATAAAGTCAAAGCAACGCATAGAGTTAGAAGAAGTCCAAGAATGAAATCACTGTCATAGCTACTATCCACTCCCATTCTAAGAACCCAAGTGAAGGGGGAAGGGAAGAGAAAGAATGGAAAACAAAATAGGTCAGACATAATGTCTGGCGAGTTCCAGTAATTATCGGCAATAGAATAAGATAAAAAGTATCAAGACTAATAAATAATGCTGAACATGAAATTATAGTAAAATAAACAAGTACGAAGTAAATGAGATAACATGATAACGAGATAACAAGATAATAAGTCAAGGTAAAGATCATATACACTTTTCATTCATATCCCAAGTATAAGTTTCTGTACCACTTAGTAGATTAATATGATTAGGTGTTTCCCTAATTACTACCATGAGATCGACTCCCTACTACATAAACTTCTTGTGCCAGCCTCGACAGTAGGGTGTATCAGTCCCTAACCCAATGACTTATAGGACACAGACCTATTTGTTCATGCCACAACGTCTTGGTTTCCCCTAATCAGACCCATGCACGCTCATGACTCCGTCAGAATGCTCCCGTACCCACCTTCCACCTTGAACCTCTTACAATCCAAATTAGTAAAGTGTGCCCTGGCCCCTACCAAGTGCGAGGCCCCTCTCTAAGATACTAACAAGGATACTGACTGATATGGGTTCCATACAACAAGATTGACACAAGTCACCCCTAGGATTATGCCCCCAAGTAACTAGGATTTTAAGAGTCCCAAAATCGGATACCAACAACAAGACTGTTGGACTTCTTAGCTTATTAATTGACAAGTTATAACTTAGCAGGTTTAAGTTGATTAACAAGCATGGTTGAAAATGATGTTTCCTATAAATGTTATTCTGTGTACAACCCCATCCCAAAAACAAGCACCTGCTAAGAGATGTGTGTGTGTGTCTATATATATTAAGTTTCCTATTTTACTTAATTACATCTGATACTCCCAACATTATCTTAGTTAATTATTAAATTAAGTTAACCTATTTAGTTTAATATGTTTCTCATATTATCCCTATTTTACAATCATTTGATTTTATGTTTCAATATGCCTAATTCTCCCTTTTTATTATCATTTTAAATTATTCTAAATTAACCTAATTTACGCAATTCAAATGTGAATATCCTAGGCATTAGATAACCTAGATACACCACAAAATATAAAGAAAAAGAAGAAAAATATAGATCTGATTCAAGAACACATTAACTGAATAGGCATAAGAATGTAAATAAGTCTAAAACAGGAAATGGGATAATAGGGTTATACATGTAAAAGTAAACAATTGAAAACTGAATAAACGTGTGACAGTAAAATAATATCATATAAAATCTCAGATTTAGATCTATTTACTTTCATAATATTGTTTAATTATCAAATCTGAAAATAACTGAAATCACAGTGGTTGGATTGAAGAAAAATATCTCTTTTATATGTTGTTATTGAAGGAAGTCCTCTTTTGATTTGTTATTGTAGGATTAAAATTGTCCTCTTTAATCTATATTTAGGCAGCACCCCAGTACCTTCGTATTTTTATTTAGAATTGATTCGGAGGAAGAACAATGAAGAATAGTTTGTGTGTAGAAAACAATGAGGCTACTAGCCTTTATATAAATTACCTAAGGTAATCCCATAACGTTAGATTTTAGGCTTACAAATCCAACCATACACCCAATGCTAAGTCAGCATACATATGTAGTTAAGAAAATAGTCCAAATATAAACTCAGGAACCTGCCTCTACATGCAGGTGGGTCGACCCACCTTTACCTGTGTCGACCCTGGGTCGACCTACCTTAGAAATGGGTCGACCCATGGGTCAACCCAGTTAGGCAGAGTCGCCCAGTGACCGTTGCTTTCTAAATGTTATTTATTTTATTTAATATGTATATATTTTTGTGCATTCTTCTTAAGTCCATAACTTCTTCATATTAAATCCGATTTACGAAAATTAAGAGTCTATCTGAGCCAAAAATTCTGGAACGGACGCAACGATAAAGTCTGTTCGACCCGATTCTGAATATTTAATTAACCGATATTCATTTTATTATCTTCTTTATATAAATACCATGTATTAAAACACGGGTTATTACATTCTCCCCTTCTTAAAGGATTTCATCCCCGAAATCTCTAAGTAAAGAAGAACGTTATTATTTAAACCTACACCCATCTACTCATCCGTTATCCACAGTCATCCATTGTACTTAAAATGTCTAATGCTTGTTATGAACATATGCAAAGGTGTTGTGTGTATATGTCCCTACACTAATGTGAAAATCAGGCGGACAACTGATTCAGTTGACCTCCTTAATGCAATGTATGTCTGTGCCATGTATCCAATATGTATGCAAATAATCCTAATAAAACATATAAGTTCTATATGTGTGCATAATCATTCATCAAAATGCAACATCCATGTGATGATTCAACTATTTTCATCCATTGAATATTTAAAATGCACACACATCCATATGCAATATGTAAGTGCTTGAGCCAATCTAGTGCCTAACGTGTGTGTATATGCATCCACAGACGTCAACTAGAAAACACTTGCATCCACATGCAATCATCGAACATAACATGCCTCAAACACATGCTTCCAAACATAGGTTTCTACCTAAGGGTCGATGATTCAAATGATAGAGATAAACAATTCAAATTCAAAAGCTAGAAAGAAAATTAAGAACGTACTCTCAAAGAGAAAAGGGTAAGAAGTGTGAATCTTGTCTTTGGATTCCCATGTCGCGTCGTCTCGGTCTTCTCCCCAATGCACCTTCACTAACTTGAACTCTTTGTTGCGTAGCCTCTTAACTTCCGATTCAAGAATATGAGTAGCAAATTTCCAAACTGATGCCTCTTTCTCGATTGCAACATCCTCAAGCGTGCACGGTTCTACTACCTATGTTGAATCATGTAGGCATTTCCTCATATAGGAAACATGGAATACATCGTGAACTCTCGCCAACCTCTCCGGTAGTCAAACTTTATAGACCAATTGGCCTATCCTCTCAACTATGGGAAATGGTCCTACGAACCTTGGTGCCAATTTCCATACCGAGTCAAATACAACTACGTTCCTTAAAGGGGACATTTTGAAGTAGACCATATCTCCTACCTCGAATTCTGAGTCTATCCTACTCTTATTGGCATATGACTTCTGCCTATCTTGAGCTTCTTTCATCCTTTTTAGAATAAGGTTTATCTACTCAGAAGTTTATCTCACCATCTCTGTCCCAAGTAGAAGTCTTTCAATAGACTTCCACCAACATGTCGGCGATCTGCTAGGTCATCGATAAAGTGCCTCGAAGGGTGCCATACCAATACTCGACTGATGACTATTATTGTAGGAAAACTCAACTAAAGGGAGAAGCTCCTCCCAAGTCCCTCCAAAATCTAGGACACATAGTCTTAATAAATCGTCAAGAACTCTATTAACCCTCTCAGTTTGTCCATCGGTCTGAGGGTGATAAGCTGAGCTAAGTTTTAACTGATTACCTGGGGCCTCTTGCAAGGTCCTCCAAAATTCGCTAGTAAATATAGGGTCACAATCACTTATTATACTGGAAGGTACCCCATGTAGCTTGACAATCTCTATAAGGTATACCGATGCAAAACAAGTTGTCGTCCTATTGCTCTTGACTAGAATAAAGTGAGCGCTCTTAGTAAGTCTGTCTACTATCACCCTGATACTTGTGTTGCCTTTCCTTGATCTGGGCAGTCCATCAATGATGTGCATAGAGACGCTATCCCATTTCAGTTGTGTGATATCCAGAGGCTGAAGCAATCCGCTAGGTTTCCTTTGTTCAGCCTTGACTTGTTAACCAGTCAAACATCGGGCCACACACTCTGCCATATCTTTCTTCATGCCAGTCCAATAAAACTCGCTTCATGTCTCAGGACATCTTGTCACAGCCCGGATAGATAGTTATCTGAGAGTGATGAGCTTCTTCAAGAACTTCTCTTAGCAAATCTCCAACTCTGGGAACAAACAATCTCTCATATCATCTTAGCCACCCTTTCTCGTCTATAGAATATCTAACTAGGTGACTTGAGGTCTCTCCTCTGCCGAGTCTATCCAAGATGTCCACCAATGGCTAATCCTCTCGTTGTGTAGATCCAAAGCACTCCATAAGAGTAGGTCGCACCTCCAATGATGCTAACAATCCAAGCGTAAAATCTGTAGATGGTTTGAAATCAAAGGTCAAGATAAACTCCAAGCTCTGCCTCTCTACGAACAAAGGACTCAAGATCATCCTTTGCATACTCAACACGTCCACAGCTACATTACCCTTGCATGGGTATAAGCTTTCTCAAAATCGTAGGATGCAAGGAACTCCATCCATCGTGCTACCTTAAATTAAGATCCTTCTGCAAGAACAAATATTTGAGCTACTTGTGATCCATATAAAGCTCAAATCTCTATCCGTGTAAATTGTCTCCAAGACTTAAGTGCAAACACTATAGCAGCCAACTCCAAATCATGGGTTGGGGGTAGTTCTTCTCGTGAACTCTCAATTACCTACTTCCATAGCAGACCATCGTACCCTCTTGCACCAACACAACACCTAATCCCATTCCATAAGCATCTATGTAGACCGTAAACACCTTGCTACCATCGGGAAGAGTCAGAACATGGGCTGATGTCGAAGCTCTCTTCAATCTCTGGAATGCATCCTCGTAATCAACACTCCAAACGAAATCTAAGTTCTTCTTCGTCAGACGGGCGAACGTAGCTGAGATTCATGCAAAGTATTTAATGAACTTCCTATAATAACCCGCCAATCCAAGGAAACTCCTTACCTTCGTTGCATTCTAAGGGCTTCCCAATCTTGAACTACGACAACTTTAGCGGGATCCACCGCTACTCCATCCTTGGAGACTACATGCCCAAGGAATCTTACTTCCTTCTCTAGAAATGACACTTAGAAAATTTAGCCTTAAGCTAGTGCGATCATAGAATACTGAGAACCTCCTCTAAGTGTCTGGCATGTTCTTCCTTGCTCTTTAAGAAAACTAGAATGTCATCCATGAAAATCACCACAAACTTGTTCAAATGCTCCCTAAACTCCCGACTCATTAAGTCCATGAAGTATGCGGGTGCATTGGTCGTCCCAAAAGGCACGACCAACCACTCAAAGAAACCGTCCGTAGCTCTGAAAGCTGTCTTGTAATACTATCATCTGTTACCCTAAGTTAATGAAATACCATGGCTAGACCAACTGTGAGAAAACCGAAGTACCTACTAGTTGGTTAAACAAGTCATTAATCCTCGGAAGTGGGTGCCTATTCTTCATGGTGAGCTTATTCAACTCCTTATAGTCCACACATAGACAGAGAGAGCCGCCTGCTTTGGTCGCAAAGAAGACTGGAGCTCCCCACTTAGAAATGCTCCGTCTAGTGAGTCCTTTCTCGAACAACTCACCAACTTATTTGTTGAGTTGCGTCCTCTCCCTAGGAGCCATTTGGCGCACTGGTAAAGTGTCTGGTCTCTCATTCTACACCAAGTAAATCTGGAAATCTATCTGTCGTTTGGGAGGTAGTCCTCTAACCTCATCTAACACGTCTGAAAAACCACTAACTATGGATACTGATCAAAGATCGTCAATGGAAGCATCAAGAGAATCTAGGAAACTTAGCATAACCGACCCTCGTGGGTCACAAGAAATCTCAAGAGTTCTACCTTGGCACGTTAGAAGTCTAAGAACTCTCCTCTCGCAATCAAGAATGGCATCATACATGGCTAGCCAATCCATTCTAAGAATTAATCCATAACCCATAAAGCCAAGAACATATGCATCTCATTCAAAGTTGACGCCCAAAACAGAAATTCTCAAACCCTTACATATCATAGATAAACGATTCGTTCCTTCTATGGGGTTTGAGATTATAGTAGGATAAGAAACAATACTAGTTTCGAGGGGCAAATTTTCTACCACAGAGTAGGACATGAATGAATGAGAAGCACCGGAACAAAAAATAGTTCTAATAGAATAGTCTAAAAGGGAAACCAAATCTTCCACAATGACTTTCCAACCACGATCCATTCCACCATTCTCTAGAGCATTAACTTGTTCTCTAAGCGATCCGACCTTCTGCCCTTGCCTATTAAGGCATTGCCCTTTATAATGTCCAACTTGGCCACAAGTAAAGAAAGCATTCCTTGTCTTCTTACATTCTCTCACAAATTATCCTAAATCC
This sequence comes from Allium sativum, assembly GCA_030737875.1. Taxonomy (NCBI): domain Eukaryota; kingdom Viridiplantae; phylum Streptophyta; class Magnoliopsida; order Asparagales; family Amaryllidaceae; genus Allium; species Allium sativum. The sequence continues at coordinate 130,213,592 of CM060919.1, read as the reverse complement.
CCACACCCGTGGCATTTCATATCTGCCTTGATCTGATCATTATGGGGCTTTCCTCCTTTCTTAACTATGCTCTTCTTGGGCCACCACTTCTGTTTCCCAGTTTTGGGTATCTCTTCCTCAGTATTAACCTCTTTCTTTTCCGCATTCCCATCTTTATGCATCAAAGCCATGTCTACAAGCCTTTCAAAAGTTTCTCCCATTGGTGCATGTGTTAGTGCTAAATCTTGAAGCGGTTGGTTCAATCCCTTTGCGGACCTTAAGGCCATCTTATGAGGAGTGTTTATCAACTCCAATCCAAATCTCGCTAGTTGATTAAAACTGTTTACATATTCTTTTATTTTCATGTTTCCTTGCTTCAAATTCAAAAATCTCTCCATTTTCATTCCTTCCTCTGCTTGTGATAAGGATCTTCCTTCAAATCAGGCCTTAAATTCATCCTAAATAGCCACCATTTGTCTGGCCTAAATCACTTCCATCCAATAAGATTCTTCATCCTTCAGTTGCCAAGCGGCCAACTGGATTCTCCTCCTATCATTGAGCTCTAATAAGTCGAATATATTCTCAGTTTCCCTATGCCAATTAAGCATCTCCACAAAACTCTTAGTACCATGAAATAACTAACCTCCCATTGCACAGAAATCCTTACAAAGCTTCGAAAAGTTGATTACAGGAGGAGGTGGTGCTATTGTGGCTGCAGCTAGGGGAGGGACATTTTCTTGCACTCCATCAGGTGTCATAGCTTCTTCGTATCTACGAAACCATGTAGGAATGGGAATGCCTTCGGGGACATGCTGAAAACGGATCAAGCAAAAATTTCAAAAAGGGAATCAAAGGAATATTGTAAATGACTTGAGGAGATATGTTTTTCAAAAATTGGTTTTATTTGAAAATCCTTTGTTTTAAAAACACTTTTAAAAATGTCCCTTTTATCTTGTAACCTTAGGCTCTGATAATAAATGTGACACACCACATCCCTTAATGTCACTCGTATGAGGATGCATTAAGTTCTGTGAAGTGCAGTAGGTAAATAGTAACTAAAATGCACAAGACATAATGCAAATATGCAGCGTAAAATCTTTTATTATTAAAATCACCATGTCACCATTTACAACTTCAAATATGAAAAACAATAGAAATAACCATCTGTCCCATAACACAAAACATCAGAATACAAATATGTAAAATCATATCCCTCCTCAAAAGCCATAACAAAGTAGAATAAAAGTCAAAGCAATACATAGAGTCAGAAGAATTCCAAGTTCAAGAATGAAGTCATGGTCACAGCTATTGTCCACGCCCACTCTAAGAACCTAAGGAAGGAAGAGGAAGAAGGGAAACCAAAATAGGTTAGACAAAAAGTCTAGTGAATTCCAGTGATTATCAACAATAGGATAAGATAGAATGTATCAAGACAGATAAATAATGCTGAACATGAAACTACAGTAAAATAAATGAGTACGAAGTAAACAAGATAACATAATAACGAGATAACATGATAATATGTCAAGTTAAAGATCATATACGCTTCTAATTCAAATCCTAAGTATAAGTTTCTGTACCACTTAGTAGAATTAACAGGATTAGGTGTTGCCCTAATTATTAGCCATGCATTCGGCTCTCTACTACACAAATATCTTGTGCCAGCCCCGATAGTAGGGTGTATCAGTCGCTAACACGACGACTTATAGGACGAAGACCTATTTTGGTGTTACAACGTCTTAGTTTCCCTTAACTAGACCCATGCATGCTCATGACTCCGCTGGAACGTGCCCGTACCCACCTTTCACCTTGAACCTCTTACAATTCAAATCAATAAAGCGTGCCCTGGCCCCTACCTAGTACGAGGCCCTTCTCTAAGATACTAACAGGGATACTGACTGATATGAGTTCCACACAACAAGATTGACACAATCCACCACCTAGGCTTGTCCCCCCAAGTAACTAGAATTTTAAGAGTCCAAAAATATAATACCAAAAATGAGACTATAGGATCTCTTAGCTTATTAATTGACAAGTTATAACTTAATAGGTTTAAGTTCATTAATAAGCATGGTTGTAAATGAAATTTCCTATAATGTTATTCTGTGTACAAGCCCTTACCTAAAACAACCACCTGCTCAGATGTGTGTGTGTGTATGTGTGTGTGTATATTAAGTTTCCTATTTTACTTAATTACATCTTATAGTCCCAACATGTTCTTACTTAATTATTAAATTATGTTAGCCTATCCGATTTAACATATTTCTCATATTTTATCGATTTTACAGTCATTTGATTTTATGTTCAATATACCAGATTCCTCCTTTTTATTATCATTTTAAGTTATTCCAAATTAACCTAATTTACGTAATTTGAACATGAATAGCCTAGGCATTAGATAACCTAGGTACAAAGTAAAGAAAAAGAAGAAAAACATAGATCTGATTCAGGAACACATAAACTGAGTAGGCATAAAACTATAAATAAATCTGAAACAGAAAAAAGGATAATAGGGATATACATGTAACAGTAAACAACTGAAAGCTGAATAAATATGTGATAGTAAAATAATATCATATGAAATCTCAGATTCATATTTATTGGCCGCCACAATACTTTTTAATTATCAAATCTAGAAATAACTGAACTCACGGTGATTGGATTAAAGAAAAATATCTCTTTTATATGTTGTTGTTGAAGGAGATCCTCTTTAGATTTGTTGTTGTAGGATTATAATTGTCCTATTTAATCTATATTTATGCAACACCTCAGCATCTTTATATTTTTATTTAGAATTGATTTGGAAGAAGAAGGATGAAGAATATTTTATGTGTAGAAAACAATCAGGCTGCTAGCCTTTATATAGATTACATAGGATTATCCCATAATGTTAGATTTTAGGTATACAAATTCAACCATGCACCCAATGTTGAGTCAGCATATTATGTAGTTAAGAAAATAGTCCAAATACAAACTTAGGAACCTGCCTCTACATGCAAAAGGGTCGACCCACCTTTACCTATGTCGACCCCTGGGTCGACCAGCCTTAGACATAGGTCGACCCGGTCAGGCTGAGTCGCCCAATGACCATTTCTTTTTTTATTTTTTTATTTTATTTAATATATAAAATGTATATATTTTTGTGTGTTCTTCTTAAGTCCATAACTTCTTCATATTAAATCCGATTTACGAAAACTAAGAGTTTATCTGAACCATAATTCCATAATGGATGCAAAGTTAAATCTATTTTACCTAATTCTAAATATTTAATTAATTTATATTCATTTTATTATCTTATTTATATAATTATTGTGTATTAAAATATAGGGTGTTACATGAACCGTGTCTCTGGAGCAGATTACACTTCTTGACCAAATTCAAGTTTATACTCAACAAATCTCCGTTATATTGCGCTACTAAAGCACCACGGTAACAATACTCTTTACTCAATTTATAACCAATCTCATTCTGCAATGTTAAATATGTCAGACCATTTGATGTAGACTCAACAAATCTCCATTATATTACGCTACTAAAGCACCACCGTAACAATACTCTTTACTCAATTTGTAACCAATTTCATTCTGCAATGTTGAATATGTCAGCCCATTTGATGTAAAGGGTAGCAGCATCCTATGGTTTTTTCTATTACAAGTTGCGGACACAAAACTCTCACAATCAGGGGATGTAAAGATATTACTGGAAAGTGAAACTAGTTGCAATTACAATTAAAAAACAATACGAGCAATTAAACCGATTTTCTAACCAGAATCTCTTCAACCAGTAAGCCATATACTATCATCATTGCATCAATCTCATTGCCATCCTCCATCTCAAGCTACAACGGTGAAAGAGTAAAAATAAATAAAAATATTTTAATAAAAAAATTGTGAGAACAATCAAGTTATAAGTAATGGTAAATGTGTTGCACATTCTAGTGTTTAATGCACTATTTAGAGCACAAGAAAACCTTCTACAAAATAATTTTAATCATTTTGAGTTAAAAAATAAACCTTCTAAAAAATAATTTTAATCATTTTGAGTTAAAAAAATAAAACATACTTCATTAGTAGTCTGCTCTGCACAAAGCCCGCGTCCATAAAAAATGAAAGCAATAGAGTTGAAATCAACAAACTGTCTATTAATGTAAGCATTCATCAGCTTCTGCAGTTGAGTGCTTCTCTTGAGTCTAAAAAGCATCTCATTCCTATCCTATGTAACATGTTAGAGTAGACATGACTAAGGAGATAATATGAATATAATCCTACAATTATAGGGTCAAAATTCTAATAGTTCGTTTTTTTTAAAGTATTATAAGCACAGAAATTACAGTAAATATGCCACATCATGATATAAAGACTGATATATACATCTCCTTATATAATCAATGGAATAAACAATAATAAAAGTAAAAAACCATAATCATTCAAGTATGGGTACCCAAAAAGATAATTTTCATCTCTAGAGAAACAAATGTTTCTAGTAGGGGAAAACTTCCAAAACTAGATTAGGAAAAGTATAAAAGCATACCAAACAGGTGTTCGTAAATGTCTTCATGATAGTTTCAATTTTTTGCTTTGTTGTTTGTGGTTGTTGTACAAGTTGTAGGAAGAAAGAACTTGGCACATAGAGATGTGCATGTAGGTTGAACCTACTCATAAGCCATAAATGTGCTCCATACAACATACTTTATAACTTATGTTGTCCCCTTTAAATTTTTATTAATCAGATATTAACTTGTGCAATAGGGAATTACCTGACGGAGCTAGGGACTCTAACATTGAGCTCCGGAAGATGGTGGAGGATTATAACACCCCACCTCCGCCAGGGTGGCTCTTGCAAGCACTCTGACTTTGGAGGGGCGTTTGAATCAGGTAAACATGCATAATGATATATCAAGGCAGAACAAGAACATATGTATATATGTAAACAGAGTAAATAACATAGATAAAACAGCGGAAGATTTCAAACCATTTCAAAACAAGTCTGGTACAACATAATGTCAACTTTCCAAATACACAAGTCTAGATAAAAACATCACTGAAAAACTGAAATACGTAAGTACTATCCCCAAAATAAGTGATAACCATAGCTAGCTTCATGTCAAGACCGTACATGAGCTAAAATCCCACAAGCAAGCGATCAGGAATCCAAGCTAAGCTCCAACGTTCCCACCCTGAGAACCTGGGGGGGGGGGAACGGAAGAAAAGAGGCGAAAGAAAAACAGGTCAGTCAAAAAGACTGAGTAAGCCCTACTACAATCAATGTAAATTGATAAAGTTAACTGGCATGATGAAAGCTGGGATGAACATAAGGATAACAACATACTAGCATGATGATTAACTAACAAGGTAGATAAAGGTGTCATCGCATAATCAGGATTAAGGTTTTGCACCACAGGTGTACTAGCAAACTAACATGACTTGAATAAACAAGTATTGATCCCTTGGCCCAAGCTTTGGCCCAATAACATGAAGTGACCCTAATACGAGGTCCAACTAAACGGTCTAGTCGATCGGCTCCCTATAAGCCTAACTCGTCACGTGTTGGTGTCAATACAGCCCAAACATAATTGTAGTCAGACTGTGCAGGGTCTCCCGTCGGGTGTATCAAGCCCTAGGGTGTCAACCCCTGGACACCATAAACATGAGTGCACAGTCTCGATCTACTGGTACCCGTGCATGTTTTCCCCGGCTTCGGACTATGTGCACGACCATGGTCCGCCCGTAACTACACCGGCGTACCACTCTGCCGTCGTTTTTGGTCACTTACCTCCAGTCCAGTAATCGTGCTCCCTCCCTAGCGTAGTCCCTAGGGTCTTAATGATACAAACTTGGGATTACTGCTGGAGTGGACCCCCATTGCTAGGATTTTCTAGTGGGTTAAGTACGGATTAACCCTCTTGCTAATCATGGATTAACTTGGTTAAGTGTAACGATGAGTTCACGACTTAACCCTGATTAATCTACCAAGCCCGCATTGATTAAGTATTAAGTGGACCATGACTTAAACCCTAATCATGAGGCATTAATTAATTAACGTGCCTTAACCTCTCACATTAGACCTTGTTGTGGTTACTAGTTAAGCCGGGCGGGTCCGGGTAGCTTTACACCACAACTTGGTCTAACCTCGGGTTCAAGGTACAACATGACCAACTTCTCACATTGGGTCCTATTGTTTGTAGCAACTAGTTAAGCCGGTCGGTTCCGGGTAGGTTTACGCTACAAACTCAACCCAACCTCGAGTTGGTCACACTTATATTTTCTAAGTGTCATGTCCATCATGTTTCCAAAACATGTTACAAGTTTTCAAGCATTTGGGTAGACCTAACTTAATAGGTAAATTCCCAAAGGGTAGACCTAACTTAATAGGTAAATTCCCAAGCTTATGTTTTTATGTCTTTTAAGTTTACCCAACCCCAAACGCAATCCCATCGCTTACATATCGCAATAGCGCATAAAGGATAGAAAGAGGGAACTTGGCATAATCATGACATAAAGGTGTTGAAGCCATAAGTTTAACATGGTGGCATATGAAATGTACATATGTTCATATACTTGCATATTACATTTTTAGGCCTCAAAAGCATGCATAAAACCAAACTTAGCATATTGGTGATACATGGTGATAAATGACATGTAGAAATGGCCATAAGTTCGCATTTAGCCTCACATGCAAGTTATCATAAGAGATATGATAACTTACATGTTGCCAAAATGCAACCTTTAGCATAAAGCTTGAAGCTTTAAGCTCATAAACCCAAGATAAGCTTGCATAACATGATAACATGAACAAAAGGATCAACCCAAACTTGCATAACATAACTTGCATATCATATGACAAACTTGCATATCAAACTTGCATAACATAACATGATAAACTTGCATATCATAACATGGCAAACTTGCATACATAACATGATAGACTTGCATAACACATCATAGTAAGCTTGCATATCATAATGATCAAACACAACTTGCATCATTCATTAACTTTAGAGTTTAAATATGAAAGTAGAAAAGGGCTTACAATGCTTATGAAGGCACAAAAAATATGACAAAGCCCTTATGCAATCAAATAGACCCAAAATGCAAGCTCTAATAGAAAAACCCTTGAGCCAAAATGATCAAAACTCTTTCTTTATGATGCAAATATAGAAACTCGACTTGAATGCAAGCTAATGATGCTCATACAAGCTTGAAAACACTTGTATGCATGGAAAATCTCTCATAGATATGACTTAGGAAATTTATGAAGAGAGTGGAGGCCGTGAGAGGAATGATTTTGCCATAGTTTAGTTGTATGAATGAATAATGATGATTTAGGGTTAGGTTAGGGCCTTATTTATAGAGATTAGGATTAGTTTTAGCCTTAGGATTAAACCCTAGTTCTAATCTCAGCCCTCAAAACCGAATCTGGCCCCATACTCAACACAACCCCAAAATGGTGCACCAGCCAAAACTGCCCGGCTGGACCAAGTCGACAGCCAAGTCGACAGGGCTGTCGACTTGGGTCCAACCAAGTCGACTCCCAAGTCGACAGGGCTGTCGACTTGGGTGCTCTGGCGGGAATTTTCCCGCCTGGCCCAATCTTACCCTAATTTCCAAATTCAAACTTGAATTTGAAATATGTTTTTACTTTGAAATTTTCTGAAAACTTCGTTGGCCCTTAATCGGGTCATACGGACTCCGATTTTCGAAAACTCGGACTCTATTTCGCGTATTTTTCCGAGACGAACGCAATGGCACAGCCCGTTTCCCTTGATTCATATTTTTAAATTAAATTCTGTCTCGATTTATGTTATAACAGGTTATTGAAAATACGGGTTGATACATTCTCCCCTCCTTAAAGGATTTCGTCCCCGAAATCTTCAAGTTAGGAAGAACGTATCCTACCATCCAACATCCATCTACTCAAAACATCATCCACGAGCAATCATTTTCCTTACAAGATTCTAAATGTTGCATGAACATATGCAAAGGTGTGTGTATATGTACTTATCTAATGCAAATATCATCAATGCAAATTATGTTAGTGAAATGAATCCATATGTATGCAATTCCTAACATAATGTATAACATCTATATGTGTGCACATAACATACATCCATATGCAACATCCATGTGATAACACAAAAATTTTCATCCGTGAATAAGCATAAACACTCATGCATATGCAATATGAGGAGTGTGTGAGCCGATCTAGTGCCTAATGTGTATAATGCATCCACGAGTAACAACTTGCAAACACTTGCAACCACTTGCAAACATCAAGCATAACATGTTTCAAACACATGTTTCATCCAAAGGGTTTCTACCTAAGGTTCTCATGACCAGATTAACACGGTAAACTAGATAAACATGGATAGCAAAGAGAAAGATATGCTAACAAAGAAAAGAGATTGAGAGTGTACCCTCAAAAAGGAATGGATAAAGCCCACGCATCTTCTCCTCGGTTTCCCAAGTTGCGTCTTCTTCGGCTTCACCCCATTGAACCTTCACCAACTTGACCTCTCGATTCCTTAGCTTCTTGGTCTCCGTCCCCAAGATACGAATCGGAGCTCTCCTCAAAGTAGCCTCTTTCTACACTTCCACATCTTTCAGAACACTTGGCTCAACAACCTCTGATGATTCATGTAAACACTTCCGGAGATGCGAGACATGAAAAACATCATGTACTCCGGCAAGCTTCTCGGGCAACTCCACTCTATAAGCCATCTGCCCGATCCTCTCTATAATAGGGAATGGTCCAACAAACCTCGGTGCTAACTTCCCAACGGCTCCAAATCGGACCACATTCCGCAAAGGAGAAACCTTCACGAAAACCATATCCCCAACATCAAACTCCAAATCAGTTCTTCGCTTATCAGCATAGGATTTCTGTCGGTCTTGGGCCGCTTTCATCCGTCTCCGAATCAACTCGACCTTCTCGGATGTATCTCTGATCATATCAGGCCCAAGTATAAGCTCATCTGTAGTCTCCCACCAACATGTAGTCGACTTGCACGGCCTCCCATATAAAGCTTCAAATGGTGCCATCCCTATGCTTGCCTGATAACTGTTATTATATGCAAACTCAACAAGAGGAAGATGGTCTTCCCAAGTACCACCAAAATCCAGGATACAAAGCCTCAACAGATCCTCGAGTACCCTATTCATCCTTTCGGTTTGACCGTCCGTCTGTGGGTGATAAACCGTACTTAGATTCAACCTCGTGCCCATAGCTTCTTGCAAGCTAATCCAGAACTGACTTGTAAAGATTGGGTCACGGTCACTAACTATACTTGAAGGGACTCCATGTAGTCTCACAATCTCACGAAGATATACAGACGCTAGCCAAGATGCGGTCCTCTTGCTCTTCACCGGAATGAAATGAGCACTCTTCGTAAGTCTGTCCAAAATAACCCAAATGCTTGTATTCCCTTTCCTTGACCTTGGTAGCCCATCGATAAAATCCATGGAAATACTCTCCCGCTTCCATAGTGGAACGTCTAGAGGATGCAATAGCCCACCGGGCTTCTTCGACTCGGCCTTAACTTGCTGGCAAATGATACATCTAGAGACAAACTCTGCCACATCCTTCTTCATCCCAGGCCAAAAGAAAATGCGCTTCATATCTTTATACATCTTATCTCCGCCTGGATGTATAGTCAACTTAGAGCGATGCGCTTCCTCAAGAACTTTTCTTACTAAATCTTCTACCATTGGAACACATAACCTTCCGTCTCTCCTCAGCCAACCCTTGTCATCAATAGAATATCGAGCGAGATGACTAGACGCCTCTCCTCGAATCAGCTTATCCATAATCTCAACTATCTGAGGGTCTTCTCTCTGCGAAGCCCCAACTTGATCAAGAAGGGTAGGTGTGAGTTCCAGAGATGCTAAAGAACCGGTCATCGACTCAATCGCCAAAGAGAAATCAAAGGTTGCCACATACTCTAAATTCTTCATCTCAACGAATAGAGGACTCAGAGTCAACCTTTTTCTACTCAATGCATCTGCTACCACATTCCCCTTGCCAGGGGTATAAGCTATCTCAAAATCGTAGGATGCCAAGAATTCCATCCATCTTTGTTGCCTCAGATTCAGATCCTTCTGAGAAAAGAGATACTTCAATGACTTGTGATTGGTATAAAGCTCAAATCTTTCTCCCAGAAGATAATGGCGCCAAGCCTTGAGTGCATATACTATTGCTGCCAACTCTGAGTCATGAGTGGGATAATTCTTCTCATGCACTTTGAGTTGTCTACCGCCAAAGCATATCACTCTTCCTTCTTGCATCAGAACAGCTCCTAACCCCATGCCACATGCATCGGTGTATACTGTAAATAACTTCCCTCCATCGGGCAAAGCTAGAACAGGTGCTGATGTGAGAGCTCTCTTGAGCTTCTGAAAAGCAAGCTCGCATTCTATGCTCCAAGCAAAAACTAAATTCTTCTTCGTCAATTTAGTGAGAGGAGCGGAAATCTTCGCGAAGTCCTTGATAAACTTCCGGTAAAAACCTGCAAGACCTAGAAAACTTCTCACTTCGTTTGCATTCCTTGGAGTCTTCCAATCCTGAACTGCAACTACCTTAGCGGGATCCACCGCTTAGCCTTGCTTAGATACTATATGCCCAAGGAATCTAACTTCCCTTCTCCAAAAGTGACACTTGGAGAACTTGGCCTTCAACTGATGCGCTCTAAGCGTGTCCATCACCTCCACGAGATGCCTTGCGTGCTCTTCCTCATCCTTAGAGAAGATCAGAATATCATCTACGAAGACCACGACAAATTTGTTCAAGAACTCCCTGAAAAACCTACTCATCAAGTCCACGAAATATGCGGGTGCATTAGTCAAGCCGAACGGCATGACAAGCCATTCGAAGAATCCATCTGGCGTTCTGAACGCAGTCTTGTCTATACTATCTTCAGCTACCCTGAGCTGATGGAATCCAGTAGCAAGATCAAGCTGAGAGAAAACAGAAGCACCGACAAGCTGGTCAAAGAGATCATCAATCCTCGGTAACGGGTGTCTGTTCTTCTTAGTCAGCTTATTCAACTCTCGATAGTCAACACAAAGTCGGAGAGAACCATCTGCCTTGGTAGCAAATACCACAGGCGCTCCCCATTCAGATATACTTCGTCTAATGAAGTTCTTCTCAAGCAACTCCTTCACTTGCTTACTTAGCTCCCGCCTTTCACGCGGAGCCATGTGCCGAACGGGCAAAGAAACCGGCTTTGCACTATCCACCAGATAAATGCGGAAATCAATCTCTCGCTTAGGGGGCAACCCCCTAACTTCATCGAAAACATCCGGATACTCTCGAACCACTTTCACAGACTGAAGAGTTTCCATTGACGAGTCGAGTGATTCAAGATAGCACAACATGACGGGACCTCTCGGATTACAAGAAATTTCTAGGGTGTTTCCGAGGCGAGTCACGAGCCTCACAACCCTATGCTCACAATCAAGGATGGCTCCATATCTGGACAACCAATCCATGCCCAATATCAATCCGTATCCCCTAAAACCAAGAACATAAACACTACACAAGAACTCTACACTCAGTATAGAGATCCTCAAATCCCCACATATCATAGACAGATGGGCGGAACCCTCAATAGGATTTGAGACACAGACGGGATCATCTACCAAGCTAGTACTAAGGTGCAAACTATCAACAAGATCAGATGAGATAAAGCTATGCGATGCACCAGAATCAAACAACGTACGGACTGGAAAATCAGAAACATATACAAGGCTCTCAACAGAAATACTACCTCGATCGGGAACTGGAGCGGTATTGAGAGCATGAACTTGCCCTCCTGAAGGTCCAACACGCTGAGTCCGACCCTGGCCTTGCCCTTGCTTCTTCGGGCAATCCTTACTGAAATGTCCAGTCTCACCGCAGAAAAAGCATTCACCATTCTTCCTTTTCCTCTTCTTACAATCCTTAATAAGATGCCCAACTGAACCGCAATAATTACACTTCCCTTTGTTGTTCTTGCCCTTGTTGTTGTTCCCCTTGTTGCCTTGACTCTTGTTCTTGTTCTGATTGCCTTGACTGCTCTGACCACTTGGATTACCCTGATTTCCTTTCCACTGGGAATCAGTCTTCTTGGCTTGAGTATCATTCATCTTGATCTCTTCCTTGACATCTCCCTGAAGTAACGCCATATCAACCAAGCCCTCAAACGTGGCCCCATGGGGAATATGTGACATAGCCAATCCCTGCAACGGCTCATTCAATCCTCTAGCAAAACGAAGAGCCTTCTTCTGAGGAGTATTCACCATATCCAAGCCAAAACGAGCTAACTGATTGAACTTGTTCACATATTCTTTGACAGACATATCTCCTTGTTTCAAAGTTATGAACCTCTCCATTTGCATATTCTCCTCAGCAGAAGATAGAAACTTAAGCACGAACCTTACCCTGAAATCGGCCCAAGTCTCAACAGGCCTAGTACCATTGGTGACTTCCCACCAATAAGCGGCTTCATCCTTCATAAGCCAAACCGCCAACAAGATCTTCCTCTGCTCGTCTAACCCAAAGATAGCAAATAAATCCTCGGTCTCTTTCAACCAATTTCTGGCCTCTACAAAAGTCTCAGTGCCTTGAAAGTTCTTGCCACCCATTGCTTTGAAATCTTTGCAAGTCTTTGCGAAGTCAGCTTGAGGATGCTGAGGGGGAGGAGGAAGAGGGACCTCAACGACAAGAGGAGGAGGAACATTAACTACTGGAGGAGGAGGAGGAACATCTGCGGGGCCGGCTTCGGTCGCCCTAGCCTCCAAAAGTCTCCTATACCAAACAGGTACGTGTACTCCCTCCGGAATAACAAAGTTATCGGCCATACTGAAAACGAAGAAAAAGACAGATTCAGAATGGAGAAAAACACAGGAATTTTTCTAATGGCTTTTTGGGGAATAGCCTTTAAAATAAACTAGACTTTTCTTTGGAAAATACTTTATACTTGGTTTTGAAAATAGTTTTCCAAAAGTTTTAAAAACCTTTTCGTTCCTTCTCGTAAACCATATGCTCTGATACCAAATATAACACCCCACCTCCGCCAGGGTGGCTCTTGCAAGCACTCTGACTTTGGAGGGGCGTTTGAATCAGGTAAACATGCATAATGATATATCAAGGCAGAACAAGAACATTTGTATATATGTAAACAGAGTAAATAACATAGATAAAACAGCGGAAGATTTCAAACCATTTCAAAACAAGTCTGGTACAACATAATGTCAACTTTCCAAATACACAAGTCTAGATAAAAACAACATCACTGAAAAACTGAAATACATAAGTACTATCCCCAAAATAAGTGATAACCATAGCTAGCTTCATGTCAAGACCGTACATGAGCTAAAATCCCACAAGCAAGCGATCAGGAATCCAAGCTAAGCTCCAACGTTCCCACCCTGAGAACCTGGGGGGGGGGGAGGGGGGGAAACGGAAGAAAAGAGGCGAAAGAAAAACAGGTCAGTCAAAAAGACTGAGTAAGCCCTACTACAATCAATGTAAATTGATAAAGTTAACTGGCATGATGAAAGCTGGGATGAACATAAGGATAACAACATACTAGCATGATGATTAACTAACAAGGTAGATAAAGGTGTCATCGCATAATCAGGATTAAGGTTTTGCACCACAGGTGTACTAGCAAACTAACATGACTTGAATAAACAAGTATTGATCCCTTGGCCCAAGCTTTGGCCCAATAACATGAAGTGACCCTAATACGAGGTCCAACTAAACGGTCTAGTCGATCGGCTCCCTATAAGCCTAACTCGTCACGTGTTGGTGTCAATACAGCCCAAACATAATTGTAGTCAGACTGTGCAGGGTCTCCCGTCGGGTGTATCAAGCCCTAGGGTGTCAACCCCTGGACACCATAAACATGAGTGCACAGTCTCGATCTACTGGTACCCGTGCATGTTTTCCCCGGCTTCGGACTATGTGCACGACCATGGTCCGCCCGGAACTACACCGGCGTACCACTCTGCCGTCGTTTTTGGTCACTTACCTCCAGTCCAGTAATCGTGCTCCCTCGCTAGCCTAGTCCCTAGGGTCTTAATGATACAAACTTGGGATTACTGCTGGAGTGGACCCCCATTGCTAGGATTTTCTAGTGGGTTAAGTACGGATTAACCCTCTTGCTAATCATGGATTAACTTGGTTAAGTGTAACGATGAGTTCACGACTTAACCCTGATTAATCTACCAAGCCCGCATTGATTAAGTATTAAGTGGACCATGACTTAAACCCTAATCATGAGGCATTAATTAATTAACGTGTCTTAACCTCTCACATTAGACCTTGTTGTGGTTACTAGTTAAGCCGGGCGGGTCCGGGTAGCTTTACACCACAACTTGGTCTAACCTCGGGTTCAAGGTACAACATGACCAACTTCTCACATTGGGTCCTATTGTTTGTAGCAACTAGTTAAGCCGGTCGGTTCCGGGTAGGTTTACGCTACAAACTCAACCCAACCTCGAGTTGGTCACACTTATATTTTCTAAGTGTCATGTCCATCATGTTTCCAAAACATGTTACAAGTTTTCAAGCATTTGGGTATACCTAACTTAATAGGTAAATTCCCAAAGGGTAGACCTAACTTAATAGGTAAATTCCCAAGCTTATGTTTTTATGTCTTTTAAGTTTACCCAACCCCAAACGCAATCCCATCGCTTACATATCGCAATAGCGCATAAAGGATAGAAAGAGGGAACTTGGCATAATCATGACATAAAGGTGTTGAAGCCATAAGTTTAACATGGTGGCATATGAAATGTACATATGTTCATATACTTGCATATTACATTTTTAGGCCTCAAAAGCATGCATAAAACCAAACTTAGCATATTGGTGATACATGGTGATAAATGACATGTAGAAATGGCCATAAGTTCGCATTTAGCCTCACATGCAAGTTATCATAAGAGATATGATAACTTACATGTTGCCAAAATGCAACCTTTAGCATAAAGCTTGAAGCTTTAAGCTCATAAACCCAAGATAAGCTTGCATAACATGATAACATGAACAAAAGGATCAACCCAAACTTGCATAACATAACTTGCATATCATATGACAAACTTGCATATCAAACTTGCATAACATAACATGATAAACTTGCATATCATAACATGGCAAACTTGCATACATAACATGATAGACTTGCATTACACATCATAGTAAGCTTGCATATCATAATGATCAAACACAACTTGCATCATTCATTAACTTTAGAGTTTAAATATGAAAGTAGAAAAAGGCTTACAATGCTTATGAAGGCACAAAAAATATGACAAAGCCCTTATGCAATCAAATAGACCCAAAATGCAAGCTCTAATAGAAAAACCCTTGAGCCAAAATGATCAAAACTCTTTCTTTATGATGCAAATATAGAAACTTGACTTGAATGCAAGCTAATGATGCTCATACAAGCTTGAAAACACTTGTATGCATGGAAAATCTCTCATAGAAATGACTTAGGAAATTTATGAAGAGAGTGGAGGCCATGAGAGGAATGATTTTGCCATAGTTTAGTTGTATGAATGAATAATGATGATTTAGGGTTAGGTTAGGGCCTTATTTATAGAGATTAGGATTAGTTTCAGCCTTAGGATTAAACCCTAGTTCTAATCTCAGCCCTCAAAACCGAATCTGGCCCCCATACTCAACACAACCCCAAAATGGTGCACCAGGCAAAACTGCCCGGTTGGACCAAGTCGACAGCCAAGTCGACAGGGCTGTCGACTTGGGTCCAACCAAGTAGACTCCCAAGTCGACAAGGCTGTCGACTTGGGTGCTCTGGCGGGAATTTTCCCGCCTGGCCCAATCTTACCCTAATTTCCAAATTCAAACTTGAATTTGAAATCTGTTTTTACTTTGAAATTTTATGAAAACTTCGTTGGGCCTTAATCGGGTCATACGGACTCCGATTTTCGAAAACTCGGACTCTATTTCGTGTATTTTTCCGAGACGAACGCAATGGCACAGCCCGTTTCCCTTGATTCAGATTTTTAAATTAAATTCTGCCTCGATTTATGTTATAACAGGTTATTGAAAATACGGGTTGTTACAAGGATGCTGACCAGAAGGTTTGTGGGATCCAATAGAGCCTCACAAAGACAAGCAGCGATCTTTCCAATGCCAAGAAAGAGTTAACTGATGCTATGGAAAAATATAATGATGAGCCGAAGAAGTGGGGAGACGAGAAGAAGTTAGAGGACGAAAACGTTAACCTATATCAGAACCGACATCTATTGTATCATTGTTACCATACTACATGTCGGATCCAGGTCTGTTTGAATAATTCGAATCATGCACGTTGTGTTATAAACGTTGTGATTAATCCGATTCAAGACCACTCGAATCCGATATCTAAACCACAATGCGCTAGCGGAAGACTAGATCGTTGTTAAACTTGCAAAAACAACCAAAGCAATAACTCTAGTCACAAAACCAAGAACAACCAATCACGAATAATCCCAAATCTCAATCACAAGCAAGAAACTAATGACAAAGTAGCAAAAATAAATCACACAAAGATTTATAGTGGTTCCACTAACATCTTATTAGTGTACATCCACTTTGGAGAGAGTATTTTATTACCACGATGAAAGGAATACAAGAGATTGATCCAATAATCACTATATTTCAATATAGAAATGAGTTTGAGGAGAATAGAATTGAAGAATTGGAATTAGGTTATAAACCCTAATTCTCCCTTGAGAATAAACCCTTGATCCCAAATCAAGTCTTCAAGCTCTCCCTAATTCACTTCAGAAAATAGCTTATATAGGGATAGGCCAATTACCTAAATTGCCCCCGCATCTTCACAAATCAATCTGTCATGTTTTCAGCCCGAAATAGCCCATATGCCTCGACAGACGTCTGCCATGGGGTTGACAGACGTCTGTTCCCTCCAGGGAATTATTTGGGCTTCAGCTCAGACGTCTGTCCCCAGTATGACAGACGTCTGTTGAGCTCAGACGTCTATCCCCCATGGGACAGACGTCTATCCAAACTTTCGGGAAAATTCCCCTGTAGTGTCAGACGTCTGTATTTCTTATGACAGACGTCTGTCGCTTCAGCCTCTGAAAACTTGCACCTTCCAGCTCATAGCTTCAACATACGAGCACCGATTTGCGAACCGTCTTCCGCGACTCAAAGCTATCTTCGACCTCTTCAGTCCAATATACAGTATCGCATACTTCAACACTCCACCTCGATACTATAACCATCTCAACTCCAAACTCTAATGCACCATGCATTTCCTTTTATCTTCGACCTAGCATCATGAATACTTTCCCAATGTGATCCGGCAAAGCCACCACCCATTGCACTCCACTAACGAGTTCAGGCAAACCCCCACCCGCCAATGAAATGTTGAAAGTATTCAAACCAAACCGTCTCACCATAAGAAAATGTACTCGGGAGTGAAACGAGTACTTACCATGAAGATAGATTTCCAATCTCTCACCGCTATTCCTTCCATCATTCATCAAACAAAATCACTCTCTCCACCTCATGCCACCCCGTGGCACCTAGCAACTCAACAAGCGAATTAAGTTCAAGCAATGCTCGAACTTCCCATACGGCAATGCCTTCGTAAACATATCCTCCGCATTATCCTTTGTGTGCACTTTCCGAAGGTATACTAGCTTACCCTCATCCATGGCTACAAGAAATGACTCCCTCACCTCAATACGCTTGATTCGTTAGCTAAAAGCCAAATTGTCCGCCAAATGGATAGCACTTTGGCTATCACATCGAACATCAACACTTTCATGTTCGAAACCCAAGTCACACAACAATCACTTCAAGTAGAGTGCCTCCTTGGCCGCTTCCACAGCGGCAATCAACTCCGCCTCCGTAGTGGATAAAACGATTACGGTTTGCAATCGCGATCTCCAACTAATGGTTGTCCCGTCAAGTGTGAAGACATACCCGGAAGTTGATTTCCTCCGATCCCTATCACCGGCGTAGTCTGAGTCACAATAACCAACCAACTTGCAACTCCTATCATCACTACCGCCAAAGACAAGTCCATGAGATGCTGTGTCTTTCAAGTATCTCAATATAGCCTTCACGGCTTCCCAATGCGATTTCCCAGGATTAGCCATATACCGACTAACCACCCCGACGGCATTTGCAATATCGGGCCTTGTACACACCATTGGGTACATCAAACTACCAACCGCACTTGCATGGCACCTTTGCCATATAAGCCTTGTCTTTATCCTCGATAGGTGATCCCTTCTTCGAAAGCTTCATATGCAAAGGTAAATGTGTATTTAACGCCTTTACATCTTTCATGCTAAACCAGCAAAGCACTTTCTTTATGTATTCCTTTTGAGTCAATCTTAACTCAAAAATCTTTCGGTCCCTTCCAATTTCCATGCCGAAGATTTTTCTTGCTTCTCCAAGATCCTTCATCTCGAATTTCGATTTTAAAAGCATCTTTAACTTGTTGATTTCATTTCGATCCTTGGAACCAATGAGCATATCATCCACATACAAGAGTAAATACACCCAATAATCATTTCCCAACCTCTTGAAGTATACGCAAGCATCCTTGATGCTTCGATGGAAGCCACTTTCAAGGATGAAATGATCGAATCTCTTATACCGTTGTCTAGGCGATTGCTTTAACCCATATAGTGATTTCTTTAACTTGCAAACCATATTAGACTTACCATCTACAACAAACCCTTCCGGTTGCTCCATGTAGATGTCTTCATCCAAGTCTCCATGCAAGAAGGAGGATTTCACATCATGTTGCTCCAACTCCAAGTCATGGATAACAACTATGGCTAGTAAAACTCGGATAGATGTATGACAAACCACCAGTGCAATAATTTCATCATACTCCTTTCATTTCCTTTGTGAGAACCCCTTTGCCACTAACCTTGCTTTGTACCTTCCATCATCCTTCACCTTGTAAATCCATTTGCACCCTATAGCACGGTTTCCTTGAGGAAGTGGAACCAACTCCCAAGTTCGGTTCGTCATAAGCGATTGCATCTCTTCCTCAATGGCGCAAATCCACTTCGAGCTCTCTCTCGACTCCATGACGTCATCAAGGTCCATTGGCTCATCTTGGACTACATTGAGAGCATAGTCCAAATGATCACTAAGGCTAAGGTAGTTCCAATCACCATATCTTTCGGGAGGCCTTATTGCACGTCGACCAACCCGAGTAGCAATACTTTCACCTAAACCCCTTTCGGCTCCACCTTGAGTCGAAACTTCTCTAGTATCATGTACATCACCAACATCATCACCAGAGGAACCATGTGGAATATGTGATGTTTCATCAACCGCTTCAACCTCACAAGCTTCTTCAACTCTACTACCACTTGGACGGAATGTGGGAATGACTTCCTACTCCTTTGATTCACCATGAACCAAATTCGGAACGTCCGATGAGCTCTCATTCACCTTGAATAAAGCCGACTCATCAAAAGTGACATGACGAGAATTAACAACCTTCTTCGTTTCCGGATTCCAAATCCAATAGCCTTTCGCGCCATCGGTGAAACCAAGCAAGATCCCCTTGAATGCCCTAGCTCCAAGCTTATCATTCCCCGGATCATGAACATAAACCAGGCTACCAAACACACGAAGATATCTCAAGTCAACACTGTTCCCTTTCCACACTTCCTCCGGAATTTTGTTACCAATGGCCGAGCACGGAATTCGATACACAATATGCACCGCGGTTGACAAAGCTTCGGCCCAAATTCCCTTAGAAAAACCCGATGTCAATCTCAAGCATCGAGCTTTCTCAAGTAGAGTTTGGTTCATTCTCTCCGCTACTCCATTAGATTGCGGATCTCCCGGTGTAGTAAAATGTCTCCGGATCCCGTCATGCTTACAATACTCCAAGAATTCACGCGAGACATATTCACCGCCATTGTCGGTCCTTAACACCTTCAAAGTCTTACCACTCTCATTCTCAACAAGAGCCTTCCACACTTTGAACTTAGCAATTGCCTCCGACTTGGCCCCCATTACATACACCCATACCTTGCGAGAAATATCATCAATGAAAGAGATATAATACCTTGCTCCTCCCAAAGAAGCAACCGGTGCCAGTCCCCAAACATCCAAATGAACATACTCAAGAATCTCCTTTGAGTCGTGCTTGCCTTCATCAAATGATACCCTTGTTTGCTTCCCCATGACACATTCCTCGCAAAACTCTAGTTTGTTGAAACTCTCACCATCGATCATCTCCCGCTTCTGAAGAGTATCCAAACTCCTCTCCGAGACATGACCCAATCTCAAATGCCACAACCGTGTCGCATCCAAGTCACGAGAACTATCAACACCCACACAAGTCTCACCACCTACGGTCACACCTTGAAGCAAATATATACCATGAGTCCTAGCACCCTTCATAACCACAAACGCTCCCTCCGAAACCCTCAAGCAATCCTTCTCGATAGTGATCTTGCATCCTAGAGAATCCAATTACCCCAAAGATATAAGTGACTTCCTAAGTCCCGGAACATAGCTAACATTGGTGAGCATGCGAACAACTCCATCAAACATCCCTATTTGCACGGAGCCTCTACCCATCGACTTGCAAATAGCACCATTTCCCATAGCAATTGCATTTCCCTCTTTGACCTCAAAGGACGAAAAACAATCTCTATTTGGCGTCATATGATACGACGCACCCGAATCGAGAACCCATTCGTTACCTGAAACACCCGATGCTACCGCCGTCAACACATTCTCATCTATCTCACCATCCCCACTCTCCACCGCCACGGATGAAGATGCTACTTCCTTCTTATCTTTGTCCGGACATTCATTCTTCCAATGTCCCGGTTTCTTGCAAATAAAGCACTTCCCATTTCTCTCTTTCGATTTACCTCTTCCACCGAGTTTTCTTGATTTAGAACGCCCCCGGTTTTCTTTCTTCACATTCTTTTCTTTCTCCACAAACAACCCGTGGCTACTACTAGCTCCACTACTACCCTCACTCATTTCCTTCATTTGATCTCTCAACTCCTCACTAAGTAGACCCGTCTTGACTTCATCTAGTGTCAAGGTATCCCGGCCATAGATCAAGCTATTTAAGAAACCCGTATAGCGATCCGACAATGAACACAATAATATCATCGCCTTTTGCTCTTCCTCAATCTTCAAATCAACGGCCTTCATCTTCATGAGCAAGTCATCAAAGGCATTCAAATGTGCCTTAAGCGAATTACCCTCCTTCATCTTGAAGGTGAAAAATGTTCGCAACAAGATCAAACGGTTAGTGAGCGACTTGTTCATATAAAGTTCTTCCAACTTGTCCCAAATACGTTTAGCGGTAGTCTCACCACTAATTTCGGAGATCACATTCTCCCCCATAGCAAGTTGAAGAGTAGTGTAAGCCCATTCCTCCATCTCCTCTCTCTCAACATCCGAGATATCACTTGGCAATAAGTGAGTATCAAATACTGCTCGGTGCACCCGATTCCGCCTAAGAACCGCTTTCATTTTCCATTGCCACTTCTCAAAGTCATTATCACCATTCCACTTGTCAATAACCAATTGAGAACCCGACGCCGCATACGAACCCCTTACATAAGGCGCCACACTATTCGGACTTCCGGTTGATGGACTTACCGAGCTACTATCCGTCTCCGGCATTTTCACAAACACCTAACAAGCACCAAAACCTGGCTCTGATACCAACTGTTATAACCGTTGTGATTAATCTGATTCAAGACCACTTGAATCCGATATCTAAACCACAATGCGCTAGCGGAAGACTAGATCGTTGTTAGACTTGCAAAAACAACCAAAGCAATAACTCTAGTCACAAAACCAAGATCAACCAATCACGAATAATCCAAATCTCGATCACAAGCAAATGACAAAGTAGCAAAAATAAATCACACAAAGATTTATAGTGGTTCCACTAAAATCTTGTTAGTGTACATCCACTTTGGAGAGAGCATTTTATTACCATGATGAAAGGAATACAAGAGATTGATCAATAATCACTATATTTCAATATAGAAATGAGTTTGAGGAGAATAGAATTGAAGAATTGGAATTAGATTATAAACCCTAATTCTCCCTTGAGAATAAACCCTTGATCCCAAATCAAGTCTTCAAGCTCTCCCTAATTCACTTCAGAAAATAGCTTATATAGGGATAGGCCAATTACCCAAATTGCCCCCGCATCTTCACAAATCAATCTGTCATGTTTTCAGCATGAAACAACCCACATGCCTCGAAAGACGTCTGTTCCCTTCAGGGAATTATTTGGGCTTCAGCTCAGACGTCTGTCCCCTGTATGACAGATGTCTGTTGAGCTCAGACGTCTGTTCCCCATGGGACAGACGTCTATCCAAACTTTCGGGAAAATTCCCCTGTAGTGTCAGACGTCTGTCATTCTTATCACAGACGTCTGTCGCTTCCGCCTCTGAAAACTTGCACCTTCCAGCTCATAGCTTCCACATACGAGCACTGATTTGCGAACCGTCTTCCGCGACTCAAAGCTATCTTCGACCTCTTCAATCCAATATGTAGTATCGCATACTTCAACACGTTGACTTTAAGTTTTTTTCTAACAAATATTTGAGCTTTACTCATAAGCAAATGAAAAGAAGGCGAGATTGTGCAAGCAATTAGTGATAAGCCTATGTCGGATTCGACATGCAGGCTGATAGTTGAAGTAACAAATATGTCAGAGTCGACATTCTTCATACATATTTGTCCAGCTTAACTTTTCCATAAACATATCTCTAATTTTGTTTAAATGTTTATTGAAAGTTCTGACTATTGAGGAGTTTCAGAGACATCATAGGGAGATTCTTCATCTTATGTTGTCTTAATCTCTAATTCCTTAAGATTTTGAAATGTCAGTTTGTTATGTCATTCTTCATTATGTAGACCTTCAATCAAAATTTTGTAGACCTTCAACCTTTCTATTATCAAAAGCTACATGAATTGATTCCATATCAACTTTGGTTCTGAGATTTGAATTGCCTGATGAAAGCAAGATATCTACATGGTGGTCAAAGTTAAACAACGTAACTCTCATAAATTTTGAATAGTTTACTGATTTTGTCGCACACTGGATCTTGAAATATATAAATGAATAAGTTCATTTTTTAATATAAGTGAGATTTTGAAAGTTTTGGGAATTGAAAATATGAAAGAAAAAAAATATAGTATTCAAATTTTTACAATAATTTGAAATAAAGGTTTAAATGATGATAATATTGATTTAAATATGTTAGAATGGTTTTAAAATAGTTTTAAAACCAACTCTAAACAATATTTTAGAAACACTTAGTTATCACAGTAAGGTTGTAAAAGTTGTTACAACTGTTCCCATATAGATTGATTTATCAAGATATAGGATTATAGGTTAAGTAGGGGAGCAACCTAGACCTTTTATCAAACCCTACCACATTAGGAAAGAATATAATAGTTGAAAGAGATTTAGAAAATAATACATCTAAGACGGCTATTGATCCCACCGCTGTCGCCGCCTCTGCCCGGCCCAAAAAGAGAAAGAAGGATAAAGAAGTAAAGAGAAAATCTCGTCCTCTAACGACTAAAAAAGCACTAAACCTCCAATGGACGTTTATATTTCTAAAAGATGACTCATATAAGAGCGGTGACATCCTCATTTACTCCCTTCAGTGGTCGACCATGGCCCCTTCTCAATATCCCACAAGAGAAACTAACAAGAAAAGATAAGGATGAATCCCCCAACCTACCCATGATATACCCAAGGCCAATGCCGATTATATTAAAAACCTCCTCATGGTAACCGCCAAAAAGCTTTATCATATCTATAAGGACCCAGCCGTGGGGCTGCCTACCAAGTTATCCGGCAAAAGTGTCATCGATATGCCTATCTCCATAATGGAAGAGGTCGTCATGTTAGACCGTGTTTCCATTAACTTGGTTAATCATATTTTTTTTACAACCTTATGTTGTAGGATCTTTCCTGCACTTTTGCAATAGAGAATTACCTGAGGAAGCCAGAGGACTCTAACAGTGATCTTCAGAACATGGTGGAGGATGCTGACTAGAAGCTTTATGGGATCTAAGAGAGCCTCAAAAAGACAAGCAACGATCTTGCCAATGTTAAGAAAGCGTTAACTGATGCAATGAAAAAAATATGATGATGATTCGAAGAAGTGGGTAGAAGGGAAGAAGAAGTTGGAGGTGGAAAACGTTAACCTATGTCAGAATCGACATTTATTGTATTTTTATTACTATACTCCACGTCAGATCCCGGTCTGTTTAGATAACTTGAATCATGCACATTGTCTTTATGTTTTTATGTTAACAAATATTTGAGCTTTAATCATAGGTAGATGAAAAGCGGGCGGGATTATGTTGGCAATTAGTTGCAAGCCTATGTCGGATTTGACATGCAGGCTGATAGTTAAATTAATAGATATGTTAGAGTCGACATACTTTAATTAACATAAAATAAATTATATATCAGATCCGGCATTCTTTATACATATTTGTCCATCTTAACCTTTCCATAAACATATCTCTAATTTTGTTTAAATGTTTCTTGAAATTACTATTGAAGTGTTTCAAAGACTTCGGAGATTCTTCATCGTATTTTGCCTCAATCTTAAATTCCTTAAGATTTTGAAATGTTAGTCTATCGTGGCTTTCTTCATTCTGTAGGACCTTCAACCATTTGATTATCAAAAGATACATGAATTGGTTCCATAACAACTTTGGCTCTGAGATTTGAACTGCCCGTTGAAAGCGAGATATCTATATGATGGTCATAGTTGAACAACGTAATTCTCAAAAAAATATTAAATAATTTACTGATTTCGTTGCACATTAGGCCTCGAAATATATAAGTGAATAAGTTCATTTTTTTAATATAATGGAATTTTGAAAGTTTTTGGAATTGAAAACTCAATGTTAAAAATATGAATAAAATAATATTATAATATTCAAGTTTTTATAATATGTTGAAATAAGGGCTTAAATGATGATAATATTTATTTAAATAAGTTAGAATGATTATAAAATGGTTTTAAAACCAACTCTAAGTAACATTTTAGAAACACTTATTTATCACAACAAGATTGTAAGAGTTGTTACAAGTGTCCCTAGATAGATTGTTTTATCAAAAGATGGGACAATAGGTTAAGTAGGGGAGCGGAGTATACCTTTTATCAAACCCCTACAGCATTAGGAAAAGAATATAGTAGTTAAACAAGATTTATAAATTCATACATCTAAGGCGGTTGTTGATCCCGCTTTAGTCGTTGCCTCTACTCGGCCGGAAAAGATGGGTAAAGAGAAAAGAGAAAATCTCCTCCTTTAACCATTGAAAAAGCACCTAACCTCCAAAAGGCCATTGATGTTTCTAAAAAGGAGACTCATATAAGAGCGATGACATCCTATTCTACCTCCTTCAGTGGTATACCATGCCCCCTTCTCAATATCCCACCAGAGAAGGCAGCAAGTAAAGATAAGGCTGAATCTCACCGACCTTCTCATGATATGCCCAAGTCCAATCCTGATTATATTAAAGACCTCCTCAAGGTGACAACCAAAAGGCTTTACAGAGCTATAAGGACCCATTCGTGGGGTTGCCTACCAAGTTATCTAGGAAAAGTGTCGTCGATATGTTTATCTCCATGATGGAAGAGGTCGTCATGGTAAGACCGTATTTCCTTTAGCTTAGTTAATCATATATCATTTTTGAATTATAACCTTATTTTGTAGAATCTTTCATGCACTTGTGCAATAGGTAATTACCTGACGAAGGTAGAGGACTGTAACCAGGGGCTTCAGAAGAGGGTGAAGGATGCTAAATAAAAGGTTTGAGGGATCCAAGAGAGCCTCCCAAAAACAAGAAGCGATCTTGCCAATCGCAAGAAAGCATTAACTGATGCAACGGAAAAATATGATAAGGTGTTGATGAAGTGGGGAGAAGATAAGAAAAGAAAATGTTGGAGGACGAAAAAAGTTAGCTATACCGAAACCGACATTTATTGTACTTTTGTTACTATACTCCATGTTGGATCCATGTCTGTTTAAGTACTCGAATCATGCACTTTTAATTTAAGCTTCTATGTTAACAAATATTTTAGCTTTACTCATGGGAAGATGAAAGTCAAGCAAGAATGTGAGGGCAATTAGTTACAAGCTTATGTCAAATTTGACATGCAGGCTGATAGTCAAAATAATAGATATGTCGGAGACTCAGAGTCGACATACATTAATTAATATAAAATAAATAGTATATCGAATTCAACATTCTTTGTACGTATTTGTCCAGCTTAACCTTTTCCAAAACATATCTGTAACTTAGTTTAAATGTTTATTGAAAGTTCTGACTATTGAGGAGTTTTAAAGACTTCATAGAGGATTCTTCATCTTCCTTTGTCTCAATCTCAAATTCCTTATGATTTTGAAATGTCAGTTTGTCATGGCTTTTTTTATTTTGTAGACCTTCATCCTTTTGGCTATCAAAAGCTACATGAATTTTTTCCATAACAACTTTGGTTCTTAGATTTTAACCACCTGATGAAAGCGAAATACCTATATAATGGTCAAGAGTGAACAACGTAATTCTTATAAAATTTGAATAGTTTACTGATTTTGTCACACACTTGGCCTCGAAATTTATAAATGAATAAGTTCATTTTTTTAATATAAATGATATTTTGAAAGTTATAAATAAATCAATACTATAACATTCAAATTTTTATAATAAGTTGAAATAAAGGTTTAAATGATGATAATATTGATTTAAATAAATTAGAATGATTTTAAAATGGTTTTAAAACCAACTCTAAGTAATATTTTTAGAAACATTTAGTTATCATAGCAAGATTATAACAATTGTTACACTGCCCCCAGATAGTTTTTTTTTATCGATAGATGAGGCAATAGGTTAAGTAGGGGAGCAACCAAGATCTTTTATCAAACTCCTACTGCTTTAGGAAAAGAATGTAGTAGTTGAAAAAGATTTAGAAAATAATGCATCTAAGGCGGCTGTTGGTCCCATTGCCATCGCTGCCTCTACCAGGCCCAGAAAGAGAAAGATGGTTCAAAAAGAAAAGAGAAAATCTTCTCCTCTAACCACTGAAGAAGCACTAAATCTCCAAAGGGCCATTGATCTTTATTATAAAGAGAACATATAAATGTGGTTACACCCTCTTCTACCCCCTTCAGTGGTCGACCATAGTCACTTCTCAATATCCCATCGTAGAACACAGAAAGTAAAGATATGGGTGAATCTCCCCAACCTCCCTACGATATGCCCAAGGCCCATGCTGATAATATTAAAGATCTCCTTAAAGTGACTTCCAAAAAGCTTTATTGGAGCTATAAGGACCCAACCGTGGGTTTGCCTACCAAGTTATCTAGAAAAATAGCCGTCGATTTGTCTATCTCCATGATGTAAGAGGCCGTCATGGTAAGACCATATTTCCTTCAACTTGGTTAATAATATATCTTTTCTGAATTACAACCTTATTTGCAGAATCTTTCCACACTTTTTCAATAGGAAATTATCTAAAGGAGCTAGAGGACTATGACAATGAGTTTCGGAAGTGGGTGGTGGATGCTGACCAGAAGGTTTGTGAGGTCCAATAAATCCTCACAAAGACAATCAGCGACCTTGCTAATGCCAAGAAAGCGTTAACTAATGCTACAAAAAATTTGATGAGGAGCCGAAGAAGTGGGGAGAAGATAAGAAGAAGTTGGTGATGGAAAACGTTAGCCTATATCAGAACCTGGCATTTATTGCACTTTTGTTACTATACTCCATTGTCGGATCCAAGTTTGTTTAAATAACTTGAATCATGCACATTAACTTTAAGTTTTTATGTTAACAAATATTTGAGCATTCCTCATGAGCAGATAAAAAGCAGGAGAGATTGTGCTGGCAATTAGTTACAAGCCTATGTCGGATTCAACATGCAGGCTGATAGTTAGTAATAGATATGTCGGAGTCAACATACTTTAATTAACATAAAATAAACATTATATCGGATTTGATATTCTTTTTATATATTTGACTAGCTCAACCTTTTCCATTAATGCAACTTTTATTTAGTTTAATTGTTTCTTGAAAGTCTAGAGTATTGAGAAGTTTCACAGACTTAAGAGGGAGATTCTTCATCTTCTGTCTCACAATCTCAAATTCCTAAAGATTTGAAATGTCATCCTCTCATGGCTTTCTTCATTTGTTGGCCTTCAACAATTTGATTATAAAAGCTTCATGAATTGATTTCATAACAACTTTGGTTCTGAGATTTGAACTGCCTAGATATCTATATGATGATCAAGGTTGAACAACGTAATTCTATTTTTTTAAATTGAATATTTTACCGATTTCATCGCACATTGGACCTCGAAATATATAAATGAATAAGTTTATTTTTTTTAATATAAATAAGATTTTGAAATTTAAGGAACTAAAAATTCAATGTTCCAAAATATGAATAAAATATTATTATAATATTCAAAATTTTATAATAGGTTAAAATAAATGTTTAAATGATGATAATATTGATTTAAATAAGTTAGATTGATTTTAAAACAGTTTTAAAACTAATTCTAAGTAATATTTTTGAAACACTTAGTTATCACAACAAGATTGTAAGAGTTGTCACAACTGGCCCTACATAGATTGTTTTATCATGAGACATGACAATAGGTTAAGTAAGGGAGCAACTTAGACCTTTTATCAAACCCCTGCGACATTTGGAAAAGAATAGAGTATTTGAACAAGATTTAGAAAATTATACATCTGAGGCGGTTGTTGATCGCACCGCCATCGCCGCCTCTTCCCAACCCAGAAAGAGAAAGACGGGTAAAGAAGAAAAAAGAATCTCCTCCTCTAACCACTGAATAAGCACTGAATCTCCAAATGGTCACTAATCTTAAAAGGAGACGCGTATAAATGCGGTGACATCCTCTTATACCTTTCAATGGTCGACCATGGCCCCATCTCAATATACCGCCAGAGAAGCCAACAAGTAAAGATAAGGGTGAGTCTCCCCGACCTCCCCATGATATGCCCAAGGCCTGTGTTGATTATATTAAAGAACTCCTCAAGGTGACCGCTAAAAAGCTTTATCAATGCTATAAGGACCTAACCGTGTGGTTGCCTACCAAGTAATCCAGCAAAATCATCGTCGATATGTCTATCTTCATAATGGACGAGGTTGTCATGGTAAGACTGTATTCCTTTAACTTGGTTAATCATACATCATTTCTGAATTACAACCTTATTTTGCATAATCTTTCCCGCACTTATGTAATAGGGAATTACCTGAAGGAGTTAGAGGGCTCTAACAATGAGCTTCAGAAGAGGTTAGAGGATGCTGACCAGAAGGTTTCTGGGATCCAAGAGAAACTCATAATGATAAGCAGCGTTCTTATCAATGCCAAGAAAGTGTTAACTAATGCTATGGAAAAATATGATGAGGAGTCAAAGAAGTGGGGAGAAGAGAAGAAGAAGTTGGAGGAGGAAAACGTTAGCCTATATCGAAACCGACAATTATTGTACTTTTTTTCTATACTCCATGCCGGATCCAGGTCTGTTTAAATAACTCGAATCATGCACGTTGACTTTAAGTTTTTAAGTTAAAAAATATTTGAGCTTTACTCATGGGAAGTTGAAAAGCATGCGAGATTGTGCTGGCAATTAGTTACAAGCCTACGTCGAATTCGACATGCAGAATGAGAGTTAAAAATAGGTATATCAGAGTCGACATACTTTAATTAACATAAAATAAACAGTAAACTAGATCTGACATTAATTTTACGTATTTGTCTGGCTTAACCTTTTCCATTTACATATCTCTAATTTAGTTTAAATATTGTTGAAAGTTTTGTGTATCGAGGAGTTTCAAAGACTTCATAGGGAGATTATTCATCTTCTGTTGTCTTAATCTCAAATTCCCTAAGATTTTGAAATGTCGGTCAGTCGTGGATTTCTTTATTCGGTCACCTTGCTGAAGGTTAGCAAATTCATCATGCAAGCATTCGACTTCTTGTCGTGGAACGAACCTTTCCTCAAAGACTTCTTTAAACCTTGCCCAAGTCATGTCAACTTCTAGATCACCTACCGTCACCGCTTCCCACCAAATTAGGACCTCGTCTTTAAGTAGAAAAGATGATAAAAAATCTTTTCTTGTTATTTGCCAATTCTAGGCCCGTGAAGATTCATTCGCAAGACCTCAACCAAGCTTGAGCTTCCAAGACGGTTCCAATTCCAGTGAATGACACACCTCCTAGTTTCTTATATTTCTTGGCAACTGCATTAAGATCAAAGGTTGTTGCAATGTGGGATCATTATTAGCCGTTGATCCAAGTTCATCGAGATCAGGTTGATTATTAACGACGAGGATACCACCCCTTCCTCGGCCTCTGCCTCATCCACTAATTTCCTTTTAGTTCTGCAGAAAGAAAGGAAAGAGTCAGGCCAACAGAAAAGATAGCTTAAGGAATGACAAAAAGCATATGGATATATGCATAGATAATGATGTAATGATCAGGTTATATGCTATTCTGATGTACTCATTCTAGGATATTACTAATCCTATCTCTAATGAGTTATTCATCCTAGAATACTACTGATTCTATCTCTGACAAGTTGTTTAATATGTTATCTCATATAACTAAGGTTAACCAAAGCTCTGATACCACGCCTGACACGAACAAAACCCCCGGTCCATGGTGGCAAGTTCGGTCTTTGGAAAATAACATATTAACCACACCAACAGACTACATAACATAGCATAATACATTAAATCAAAGAATAATTTATATCATGTCATACCAGTGGAATCATTATCAGAGTTACACAGATACATGATCCTAAATAATTAATTACAAGTTTCATCAAATATATAATGAGTCTACAGCGGAGTCTAATATAAACATAAACAAAGTATTGTTTAAAAGCTCAAAAGGAATGATAAAAATATAGGTCTTCATCTTCAGCCCAAAGAGCACCAATGCTACAGTGCATATCCAAAAGAAAGCCAATCACCTGTTTCACTTAGTTGCCCATGTAAAAATATGGGCACCTGAGTTTGCAAGGGAAAAAACAAACTACGAGTCAGTCATGGGACTGGTATAAGAAATTTTGCATTTACTTAACTTATTTAAGGATGAGGAAAATCACAAGACCACGCCGTATGTCACGGATTAGATTTACTCCATTGGATTGTCATTGCATATAAATAAAGTAAATCAAGTAAACAACGCGATGATTTTTATAAATATGAAGTCGTTATAAGACTCATGTCCCATCACGCAAATGCAACGCAAGTCGGAGGATAGAGTTTTACCTTATAATGGCCAAACATGCTTGATATGTTTTAGAACAAATCATTTTAATATTACTGTAGGTGCATAGTGTATAAAACAATATTGAATGTAAATGTATCAATCATAGATGGCATAATACCCCATCCTACTATGTCGCCATATAGGTTTACAATTAAAACCCCACAATGTTGTATTGGAAATTGGATTTTCATCATGAGTCAAGGAAAGGGATGGTCTCCTTACCGATTCGGATCACCTTTAGCAAGATGACCTAGGAATTAGTTGCTGGTGAGCCCTTGGATCCTGCAAGGACAGTCCTCCCTTACTTTTGAGGATTAGTTATTCTTGAACAATAAGTTTCCCGGTCCTATAGGACTTATCACTCGAGCCTTTTAGTCAGCTCTATATCCGAGGCACCTCGCATCCAACATCCACATAAGTAAAAATGTCCGGGCTCCATATTATAACACAACTTCTAGCTAGAAAGAACGTATGCACTCCTTGCGTCCCTTATCCCGTTTCAGACTCATACCGGGGTGTGAGGCTCGCGAATTAACACTATACACAAAGCTATGCTACTTAAAGATGTGCTTTGATCATCATCCACAAGACTCTGTTTTTCAACAGAAGCCTTGATCACTTGCGTCTTAGCACACTACACTGTCAATCCATATTATGTCATTGATTTCCACCAATATATAAATTCTAAGCTCGTATGTCTCAAAGAAGGGTGTTAAGCCAGAGAATAAATTCACCGCCACCAAACATATATATTTTTAGCAGATATCAACAATGTAGCACACACTACAATGTCAAATATACAATCCATTCATACATCCGTTCTAGGTCTGAACGAAACCGGAGGCACCTTATTCCTCATTCCATATGTCCAACACAGAAGAGAGGTCCTCGCATATCTGAACAATCAAGAAGTACATCCGGACAACTACCACTATAACCCCTACAAGGCAGCAACTCCAATCAAGGGAATCAGTAGCAATCCATTCGATCTGAAGATTGTCAGTCTTGCACCGTATTCAATATCTTTGACTTTTAATCGTCGTAACAATTATTTAAAATGATATTTAACTCGGATTTTTCAAATAATTCTCGTATAAAGTTTCAAATCAAATTCTTGCTCCTGGTTAAATCATTGGCTGTCATCATTCGTTACCTTAGCTAAAATTTGTTTAATCGAGAATTTATTTGGTCATCGAATTAAATACTCCAGTCTTATAATATCCATAATTCATTTTATCCTTTTTCATGCCAAATCATTCTTAACCATTTTATTTTACAAACCAAGCAAAATTGGTTTGCATACATTTTAAACCACTTAAACAATTCAAAACTATTTATCAAACGATTTTGAATAAAATCGATTGCTGAAATCTATGAATTAGTGAAACTGAAAAGTCACAAACGAAGGCGAAAAGGGCCGAAACTCGGTCGGGAAAGAGGTTGGATGGATCTAAATTGTTGACCGTGGTTTCCATCGGTCAATAGCCGAAAAACAGAATTCAAACGTTTGAATTAAAAATTCAGATGTCTGAATTTCTTTTTTTGAACTAGCAAGGATTTAGTTCAATTTGGTACCATTTCATACGTTTGAATTTTTTTGACCAGATGTCTGAATTAAAATTCAGACATCTGAATTGCTTTGCTTGTTTTCATAATTATTTGAAGCAGGTAAGATGCCTGACCAAAATAATTCAGACATCTGAATCCTGAATCAGAGCGCAATTTGCTTGGAGAAAACATGTTCAAAACGATATCGGCCCATGCTCGAAGGCCTATTATGTTATATACATGGATATGAGGCTCCTAAAACTCACCGAGGAAACTCATAACACCAATTTCACATGCATAAACATTCATACGAGGGATTTGCAATGGTTTTGATTATAAGTTCAAACCAGGAAAATTTTCTAACCAAAGCAATCAAATACGATTCAAGCAACTTGTGAAGGCTTAGAACTTTGCCAGGGTGGCAATGGAGCTTCACAATATCACCACATCAACTCGTAGCATATGAAGTCGATCGTGTGGACAATGCTAATCATAAAATTCAACTCAATGAAACATGAATACATGAAATCGACTAAATCACACTAACATATCCATTCCACTTGCATATGCAAACCCAAACGAACATTAAGTTACTCTTTTACAAGCCAATAGCTTGTGGCATAGATGTTATTTCATGAACCACACACCTATATCAAATAAAAACGATTTTTATCGCAATACTTAACATTTACCCTCGTATTAAACTCATACGATCAATCAGTAGTCATTTCATCAACCGAAACTTAATCAGTTACTACATGTTTAACTAATACTAACCTCTTTTGTTTCTCTCAACAAATATTATGATAGAAGTTCTTACCTTTGCTTATTTACACACAAGGAATCGATCCAATAGAAAGCAAAACCAACTCGCTTTCAATATTGAATGCAAATCTCCAATCCAAACACATATAGTTGAATTTCCTAGGAATAGGTCATAGGAAATCTTATAAATCAAAGAGAAAACAACTAGTAGAAGATGGAGAAAATGAAGAGGAGCTTACCTAAGCTTCTACACTTGATTTCTACAAGAATTGGGCTTCGAATTAAGAACCCTAGCTTAGGAATTTCTATTTCCCCTTTCCTTTCCCCATTTTCTAATTTCTTTCTAAGTGTTGTGGTGAATGAGAGAAAGGGGCTGATTTGGGGCACTTAAGTGAGTGGGCTAAGTTAGCTAGCCAAGCCCCAACCATAGTCCCAATTTCACAAACTGGAAATATATCGAAGCTTATAGTTTTCAAACACGTAAACAACATTTTAGACTTAATGGAAGTGGTTTCGAGTTAAAATTCATCCATATGTAAAAAGTGATATTTTTGGTCATACATCCAATGAAAATGACCAAATTTCTCCAACTCCAAAGGTATCGATGTTTATAGTTTTCGAGCATACAAACGGAATTTTGAACTCAATGGAAGTGCCAAATTCATTCGTATGCAAAATGGCTATTTTTAAGTGCTATACGTATTATATATATATATATATATATATATATATATATATATTCCATAACGGCTATTCCAAATTTTAATTTAGACATAACTTACAATTTTTAAAGTGAAATCTCAATCTCTTATATTCATTAGAAAACTACAATTCAAAATATTCCAACCTTTCTTATTGTCAAATTCTGATTTATATTGAATTCGATACATTCATTCAAAGTTATAACTGAATTTTCAAACTGCCGTGCCATTTCTAGTTCGTTTTAATTAATTTTTTAATTTATATGTTCTAACTTTGATTTAAAAAAATTTAAGTCGTTTATTCTCAAAATAATTGATCTAAAATATTTAATTTCTATGAAAATCAATTGAAAATAAATTTTAAATTGGTTCCAAAAATACGGGTTGTTACAACGAACCTCAAGCCATCCGGTGGCCCCACCATCATGAAAAATTGCCACGAACGGGAGTAGTTCGTGCTCGAAATTCAAGCTCCACGTTTTGCTAAATTCGATCAAACCTATATGGAATCGTATCCCTCCCCTAGTACGTCGATTCTTCTTCTATGAGTTTTAGAATTTATTGAATGAATTGGAAATGATTTGAGGAAGAAATTTGGAGCGATTTTTGCCATTATAGCTAGGGCCGACAGATTTCAACGTGAATGAGGATTAGAGTTATAATTTAGCTATTTATATATATATTCTATATTATTTAATTCTGAAAATACATGTTTATTAATTCGAACTCTAAATCAGTTTTTGTCAAAATTTAAATATAAATTAATATAATGTTCAATATTAAATTTCAATGTATATTTTAATGTACCGAGGCCACATACTAACTCCAAAAATTTTGGAATTTGAAACCTTGCTATGTTTTGACAATACGGTCGTAAAAAAATTAATTTCATCGAATTTGGAGACCGTTTGAAAAATGGCCTTTTTATTGGCTTATTAAATTCGACTGAATTAACAAAACATGTTTAAATTTACAACGCTTATGCAGTAATTCCAAATAACTTGAAATTTTAAACCTGATAATAATTTGACATTCCGGATTCAACAAAAGTGCCTTCGTTGAAAATGGTGGTGGTTTGCAAAATGGCTATTTTTAAGGTCTATATATATTATTAAAATATATATAAATTCCATATCAACTATTTTAAATTTTAATTTGTGCATAACTTACAATTTATAAAACGAAATCTAAAATTTTCACATAAGTTAGAAAGATATTATTAAATAGATTCTAATGTTTCTTCTCTTACTGAAATCCGATTTGTTTTGCATTATGTATATTCATTTAAAGTTCGAAACCAAATTTTCAAACTACCGCGTCATTTCAAGCTCGTTTTATAATTAATATTAATATATACATTCGAACTTCATTTTAAATAAATTTTAAATCATTTATTATCAAAATAAATCATTCAAAATATTTAATTTCTATCAAAATCAATTAAAAATAAATTTTAAATTGGTTTCAAAATTTCGGGTTGTTGCAATCTCCCCCACTTAAAACTTTTTCGTCTTGAAAAAGAACGGAGCTGAAAGTTGTTTAACTAACCAACTCAACTTTCATTCTGGCTCGAGTTCTTCAACTTTTCAGTTTCTAAGAACTTTTAAATTTCTCTGAAATTTGGCTAACACCCTAAATTTCTGATTTTTTTTTGCCATAACCTCCTTTGTATGTGTTGATTTGAAAAAATTTATTGGGTCATATTATGCACCCAATAAATCAATATATCGCATACAAATCAAATGTGAGTTATCTATGCTTAAGAAAGATGTGTAAAAAATAACTCCTTGACCTAGTGATGGGAATTAGTCATAATCCATGTGTCGTATCTAAAACAAGAGAGACGTGTACATTTTTGTCATCTTCTTACCCATGTAGGATTTGTTATTAAATCTTGCAATTTACCGTTATATGTTATTAAGTTCATAATCAGTCCTTAGTTCAACCTGTAGTTCAGTCCTCGCCATATAAGAATCTCACTCGTAGGGTTATCTAAACCTCGTCATATATGCGCCAAATGATTATCTAAAATATGATATGTTATGCCATCTTCAGTAGTATGTTATGTTGTGTAGTCCATAATTTATTTGTTACTATCCTATGGCATATGTTTTAATTTCACATAAAACAACCATCACAAATCATTCACAATAGGTTAATATGATAATAAAATTTCGCAACCAACTCATTAAGGTGCACCTGTTTGTCGGGAGTGCAAATTTATTTCTCTACTCAACAGTAAATCCATAACTTGCTTAAAAAATATATGTATATATCCATGTACATAAATCCAATTCAAACTAATTTTCAATTCAGTTCAATATTATATTTGATTTGGCCTTATTTATTATAACAACCCAGAATTTCTGAACCAATTTAAAATTTTATTTTTAATTGATTTAATGGATTTTGAGAATTTAAAATGATTTACTTTAAATAATAACGACTAAAAATTTATTTAAATCGATGTTAGAACATATAAATTTATTTTAATTATAAAATGAGCCTGAAATGGCGCGGTAGTTTGGAAATTCGATTTTAAACTTTGATTAGTATATAGAATTCATTATATTTCGGATTTCAGTAAAACAAGAAACATTAGAATTTGTTTAATTATAT
Organism: Allium sativum; assembly: GCA_030737875.1. Lineage (NCBI taxonomy): Eukaryota > Viridiplantae > Streptophyta > Magnoliopsida > Asparagales > Amaryllidaceae > Allium > Allium sativum. Next base: position 130,176,663 of record CM060919.1, on the reverse strand, counting down.
CCTTCTAACGAATGTGAAAAATTCAGATTTCATAATATTAATTGAAAGTTATGTCCAGTTTAAAATTTAGAATAGTTGCTATGGAATATTTTTTTTAATAATAAATAGCCCTTAAAAATAGCCATTTTGCAAACGACCAACGTTTTCAATGAAACCACTTTTGTTGGATTCAGAATGTCAAATTATCCTTAGGTTTCAGATTTCATAATTTTTGGAATTAATATGTGAGCATAGTGAATTTAAATGTGTTTTGTAATTTCAGTTTGAATTTAATCAACTGGAAAAAGGCCATTTTTCAAATGGTCTCCAAATTCGACGAAATATGTTTTTGTTAGGACTGAATCATCAAAACATAGTTAGATTTATTAGTCTGTAATATTTGGAGTTAGTATGTGGCCCCGATAAATTAAAATGTATGTTTAAATTCAATATATATTGATTTATATTTTAATTTTGATGAAAGCTGATCAAAACAGTCGAGCTGGCTTATGAAACATATCCCATTGTGTCCGTATGGGGGTATTTGGCTAAGGGTGATAGACGTTGAGTCTCGTTTGGAGTTCAAATGCAAAAACTAACTTTTTGGAATTTAAAATTATAAAATATTTTCTATAAAAAAGGCAAAAAATGGAAACCGTAACCCTCGTTAAACGGGCCGCCGTCTCCACAAAATTGACAGTCGAAAATGCTCTAAAAAAGATCCTCAAAAATCTCCCAGTCCTTGCATTAATTTTTGAAACTTCGAAAGGGAAAACCGTAAAGGCTAATGAGATCCTAGATTTGATATGGAGTTGATCAATTTTCATTGAGTGATTCGCTCGAATTTTCACCATGAAGTTGGGGCGTTCGATTCCATTTTCCAACAAAGGAGGGGGTTCGAGTTGGTCAACGGGGTGTGGCGCCGGTAGAGCAGCTCGAGGTCGTCAACGTGGTGCCATTAGATCGGGGTCACGACGTTCAGGGAGGCACTGGCGGTGGAAAGTGGTTTTGAACGACGGGTTTGATCGTTTAGGGGAAGGCGATGATTAAAGGGTAATTAGTTTGAATTATTTTAATTATTTAATTATCAAATGTAATAATTACATTCTTTTTCATATGAGGTCCAAATCCGATGATTTCAGTTGCGTTGGAATCGTGGGATCAAACTCTACAACATGAAACCAACCAGAATAGAAACAAAGATAGTTAGAATTTTTGACAAAATTACATGCCTATTTAATTTTGTTAAAAATAATCGCTAAATAAAGAATGACGGAGTGGAATCCAAAGTGAGAATTCTCTCACTAAAATATTTATACCATTTATTTATTTTATAACTAAAAATATATAAATTGTCATTGTTTTTTTATGTTACTTATTTTTGGATTTCAACACATGAACTCACACAAATCATATAAATTGGAAGCGATGTATGGATATTAGCGATACTCGCATTTCATACTTCGCGGATGGACATTTGTGGCGTCGTAAATGGAATTTGGTTATTGAGTATTTATTTATATGGATGATTTGGCTATTTGTGTTGTGATTGCGATGATTAACATATTAAAAGTAATGTTAATATTATTGTGGTAGTTGAAATATAATTATAAATATTCATTTATACATTAAACTGTGAAAATTGGTTAAGTAGAAAATAATTCAAACCGAATTAGAATTGTTAAATTTATTAACCAATGATTTATTTAAATGGCTGCTGTTATTTGAAAACCCCACACGGCATTGGGATGATATTTGGCATACACTAATCCCAATATTTAGTTGTATGTCAATCGATGGATTGACAGACCGTGATGAGCGTTATTTATTTATTTTAATGCTTATACCGTTGTAGAATGCACTCTGGATGATGTTGGAATGTTTAATGATTATTTATCATTTTTGTGGAATACATGCGATGTATGAAATCTATATAAATAAAATTATATGGTAATTGATTGAGTCTGATTCCAATTTTGAAATAACGAATATTTTAAAATAATATTCAGTGAAGAATCATAATATGATTTTGATATCTGATTTTATATGGACATGAAAATATTGAAATATATGAAGTCGAGTTAAGTAGTTGAATGCCATTTTAACGCAAACGGATTTTTATATCGATTTTATTCATTTTATAATGAATACGAAAAGGAAGTGGATTTCAAAATAAGATATTTTGAAAATATTATCATTTTAATATTATAATAATATAGAACATTCAATTTTTATTTAAAATTGAAAATGAAGCTGAAATTGTTTTAAAATGAATTTATAAATGATTAATAAAGTATGTTTTAAATGGAAATGATGATATATATACTATGTATATAATGGTCTGAATAGAACGCGTCGCGCAGCGACCATTTGTGTATTTCAACCATTAACTTCAAATTGATATAACGGGAGATCTGACCATCGGATTCTCCTAAAATCAGAACCATTGGGTTCGTATCGAAAAGATTTTTCCAATGAATATAAGAGATTTAAATTTGAACGCTTGGATTTTAAAATAAGTCCAAATCAATTTTGGAAAAGGCCGTTACGGATGCAGTTCGGTGGCCGTTATTGGAAACCGATTGTAAGGGCCTTAATAAAATTATGGAAAAATTGTGTAAATCATAATAATTGATTTGGAAAGATTTTGGAAGAAAAGTTGCAAGTTTGAAAAGATAAAAATATATTTTTACCAAAGTGAATTAGTTAATAACTAGATTAATAATCCAATTATTTTAGAAATAATAAATTGGATTGAAAATGGGTTTTAAAGTAACCAGAGTTTTCCAATTCATAAATTGGAATGGATTTGAGTGGAAATAATCTTCAGAATATTTCAATATTGGGTTCCGTTATTATACAAATATTGTTAAGGAACTTGGAAGATACATATATCGTTATTCCCAATACGGTATCCATTGATTTCAAATTTTGATATTGAATATAAGCCGATATTAATTTCTATTCAGAGCCTTGTATTTAATATCAAATGGGATTTTGGGATTTTCGTGAATGGTGTCTTTAATTACACTATTCTTAAACCCAGTTGAGAAAAAAATAAATCTTTTAATTAACATTTAATGAAGTTTTCCAAATAATAAAAATAATTATAATTAAATGGAAGATGATTTTGGGTTCAGTGTGAATGATGTTTTAAATAACGTTTGTTCTTAAAACCCAATTAACTGTGAAGATATGATTTCTAATTTATAAATCTTTTAATTAAGGTTAATGTAATTTTCCAAAGTAAAGTTTTCCAATTTAATATATTAAATTGGAATTGAATGGAATTCGATTTGGTAATAATCGAGATGAGCTTCTGTTATGGAAGACCGTTACTGTATATGGAATTTAAAAGGCTTTGCCGTCATTCCATTTATATTATTAGTCGAATGTAGAAAATTATATCGATTATAGATTGATCTATTTTCCATGAAGATTCCATATTTAATGGAAATTGATTTGAGTTTATCATGAACTGTGATTTTAATAATATTGGTTCTTTAACCCTGTTAAAGACAAGATTAATTTCTTAAAGTTAAAATAAACATAAAGTAATGATTTTTGATATTAAAAGCAAGTTGGAGTTTTAACGGATCTTTAATTAGATTGGAATGTGGATAAGGTAGTTAAATTTATCGAATTCATGAAATGATCAGGAATGGAGTACCACCAGTTTTACTCTAGACAATAGTTAAATCTTTAATTAGATTTGAAACGTGAAATGGTAATTAAATTTACCGATAACACCGTGGGTGTTAGATATGGAGTACTACCAGTTTTGATCCGTGGGATGAACAGGTTGGGATTGGGATAATATAATAAATGATTGCTTTGGTAAAACTCGATAATACCGACTAGTTTTATAAACCTTAAATTGGTTTAGAATTGTTAAAGGATAAAATAAAATCTTTTCAAATTGATATCCAAAGGGAGATTAAAGAATAAGTTTAAAAGAATTTATCTTTGATAAAATTAATAGGAATCTTTCCCTAAAGATGTGAATATTTGAAAAAAATAATTTCTTAATTGGAATGAGGCGTATGATAGGTTTATATATCACTTGATTATAAAATATGCGAGTTGTTCGAAAAGACCGGGTTTATCCCGTTCTAAATAACTGATACGACGATTAAATGTCGACGATGAAGACGATGGTTGAAGACCGAAGATCTTCATATCATATGGATGATTACTAATGTCTTGATTACGCTGATCCCCCAGGACAAGGTAATAAGTGGTGATCATCCAGATGTACTTGGAGATCGACCGGATATGCGAGGACCTCTCTCCTGTATTGAACATATAGGATGAGGAATAAGGTTCCTTCGGTTTCATTCAGACCCAGAACGGACTTGTAAATGGATGTGTGTATGATATTGGGTTTCATTCTATGTTGATTGATCTCTACTAAATATATATCTGTTTGGTGGCAGAGAATTTATTCCCTTGCTTAACGCCCTTCTTTGAGACGTATGAGCTTAGAAGTTATATATTGATAGACATCAGTCGTATGGCGTGGATTGTCAATGTGGCATGTTAAGATGCAATGGTCAAGGATTTTGTTGAAAAGCAGAGTCTTGTGGATGATGTTCAAAGAATGAATTTAATTAACATAGCTTTGTGTATGGCGTTAATTTGCGAGCCTCACATCCGGTATGAATCAAAAACGGGATAGTGACCATAGGGAGAACATGACATTTCTTTCTAGCTAGGAGTGGTGCCATGATATGGAAGCCAGACATTTTTACTTATGTGGATGATGGATTGCGAGGCGCCTTTGATATTGAGTCGCTACTGGCTCATAGACATGTCCTATCGGATTGGGAAACATGTGTTCAGGAATAACCAATCCACTAAAGTAAGTGTGGACCAGCCCTACCGTTTACAAGGTTCACTGTGGGGGATCTTGGGGCATTTGCTAGAATGTCTTGAATCGGAGAGGAGCCATCCCTTGCCTCGACTCATAAACGGAATCCAATTTCCAATACGCGGCTTTTCGGTTTTAGTTGTAAACCTATATGGCGACATAGTCGGATGGGGCGCTCATGTCGTCTATGATTGATACATTTATATTTGAAGTTGTTTGATACACTATGCACTTACAGTAATATCATAATGAATTGTTTTTAAACGTACCAAGCAAATTTGGCTATTATAAGGTAAAAATCTATCCTCTGGCTTGCGTTGCATTGTGTGATGGGACATGAGTCTTATAATAGCTTCATTTTTTCCAAAAGCATTGCGTTGTTTGTTAAATCGTTTTGTTTCAAGCTTTGGTGTTCACATGGAGTAAAACCATTCCGTGACATACGGCGTGGTCCTGTGATTTACCCTATTTTAAAGTAAGATTTAATAACTATTTTAAGTTCTCACACCACTCTCATGACTGACTCAGAGTTTATTGTTTCTACTTAAACTCTGGGTGCCCATATTTTCCACACGGGCAGTCAGTAGTTTTGGTTTTGCAGATTTCTATTTAACAGGATCCTGGTTTCCAGCTGGAGCTATATTTGAAAAGCTTTGCATCCGCGTATTTCCTTCAGTTCTGGTAGTTGATGTATTTCCACTGTGCAATGTATTTATACATTTTTATGTCCGTTGATATGTATTTTAAATCTCTGATATTATTTTTCCACTGAGTAATAATATTTAATCGTACTTTGATGAAAATTGTTGTAATTGCAATGAAATGTTCTTCTGTTTGTGTTCCGATGAGTCATGTTCTCAAAGTAATCCGGGCTCCTTATTTGAGGGGATTTCGGGTTGTTTTAGTTTGGTATCGGAGTTTGGTTTGCAATGCTCGAGAACAAGACACAATAGAACGCACGAGAGAATTCATCAGAGATAGAATTATTAACATTCTATTTAAGAATATCCATTAGATATAGGATCAGTAGCATCCTAGAATGAGAAACTTGTTAGAGATAGGGTTAGTAATGCCCTAGAATGAGTTGAGAGTGATATATTTATATGTAACGTATTTGTGATTATTATATAATCCGATCTTTGAAATTATATTTTGAATATATAAAAGTTATGTTTTAGAAGGATAAATAATCAATTAATTGTTTATGTGATTGTTTGATTTTTTTGTCTGCTTACTTATGACGTCTGATTAAAATAAATCAGACGTTATTTTTGGCAATTTTGTACATTGAATATATAAAAACCCTTGTTGTTTAGTTATTTGAGTTAAGTTAAGCTGAATTTAAATTTTATTAGGCATACATGTACATATATATATGTTAAGCAGGTTAATGGCTTTGCGTCGAGTGGTGAAATAAATTGCGTGCCCAACAAACAGGTGCACCTTAACGAGTTGGCTGTGCAATTTTATTATTATATCAACTCCTGTGAGTGTTTTTGGATGCGCTGTGATGGACGTTCTGTGTGAAATTTAAACCCACACCATAGGATAGCACCAAATAAATTATGAACTACATGCACGGCATACTACATGAAGACAACATATCATATTCCATATATGCATTTGGTTCTTATATGATGATGTTTGGATTTTCATACAGGCGACATGCTTGTATGGTGAGCACTGAATTATAGGTTGAATAGAAAACCGATTATGGACTTAATTAAATACATATAAAGGTGCTCAGGGCAGGATGTAATAGAAATCCTACACATGTCTGGAGATGAAAAAAATTCACATCTCTCTTGTCGTTAATTAAGGCTTACGGATTATTTTATTTCCAACACCGGGGTAAGGTATGAGATTATTATTTTTTTACACTTCTCCCTTGGGCATAGATATGCCACAAAACATGTGTATGCTTTTTATTGATTTATTGGGTGCCTAATACAACCCAATAAAATTTTCAAAACCTCCCCGTACAAAGGAGGTTATGCCGATTTTTTTTGAAAATTTAGGGTGTTAGCCAAATTTTTGAGAAATTAGAAAGTTCTTAGAAGCTGAAAAGTTGAAGAACTCAAGCCAGAATGAAAGTTGAGTTGGTTAGTAAAACAATTTTCAGCTTCGTTCCTTTTCGGGGACGAAAAGATTTTAAGTGGAGGAGATCATTCATTCTTATATTTGTTTTATCATTCCAATAATTTTATTGGTTAAATTAATTATCACACAACATAACCAACAATCAATTTGTTAATTGAATTTCCAAATGCATTACTTTTATATATACTCAAACAAAATCAACGCCAAATCACAAACAATAAACTCTAACTAAATTTTGGTTCTCACACCAGTCAGTTGGAAATATATAGATATCCCACTTTCGAAACTCAAACATAAATACTGATGATGCCACGACGATCATCAGAATCATCCCCGGGCGACTAGAATGTGATTCCATATCTGCCCAGTATATTTGAGACTTTGTATACACGTGGCATACGTATATGCAAAATCTTCTTATACTTGATAGTCCAAATTCAAAATAAAATAAAATACTCAAATACGTATAATAAGGTATAATCTTCAAAACTAAAGTTGTTTTATAAACCATAGTCTTCAAACTCATTCTAGGGCATTACTAAAGCTATCTCTAACGAGTCATTCTATAGGATATTACTAATCCTATCTCGGATGAATTCTTTCATTTAGTTATAGTGTGTCTTGTCTCGAGCTTTGTAAACCGAAGCTCTGATACCACTTGTAACGACTCGAACTTACCGGCTATCCTAAGCCAAACAAGAAGGCAGACTGCTTTGAGAAGACGATGCATCAGAACACAAACATGAGAACATTTCATTGCTTTACAAAAATTTACATCATAGTACAAGATATCATAATACAAATAAATAATATACAGTAGAAAATATCAGAGATTTAAATTACAAAACAACTGAAATATATATATATATATATATATATATATACATACACACACATGAATATAATGTGCAGTGGAAAACATCAACTACCCCAACTGAAAGAAATACACGGATACAAAGCATTCGAATATAGCTCTCGCCGTAATTTTGGATCCTGTGAAAAGAAATATTTGCAAACCAAAACTACTAGCTGCCCGTGTGGAAAATATGGGCACCTAGAGTTTAGGTAGAAACAATAAACTTCGAGTCGGTCATGGGACTGGTGTGAGAACTAAAACAATTATTAACTTTATTTTAAAATTGGATAAATCAAGGGACCACACCGTATAATACGAAACAAGGTTTCTCCCAAGAATACCATAAACAAACAACGCAATGCTAGAAAGGAAAAATGAAGCCATTACAAGACTCAAGTCCCATCACACGATGCAAACGCAAACCAAAGGATAGCGTTTTACCTTATAATGCCCAAACATGCTTGATACGCGAAATTAATCTTTTATTATTACTATAAGTGAAGAAATCAACTTCAAATATAAATGTATCAATCATTGATGACATAGTACCCTATCCTACTATGTCGCCATATAGGTTTACAAGTGAAATCAAACGTATTGGAAATTGGATTTCCATCATGAGTCAATGTAAGGGATGGTCTCCTAACCGATTCGGATCACCTCTAGCAAGATGACCCAAGACTCGAACTTTTTTAACTGAAATTTGCATAAACACCCAAGATGCCACAAAGGCACTTCACCAATCGGAAAGAAACGTGACCACAATCCGAATTAAAAGGAAAAGACAATAAAGATTTTATTGTGTTTCGATCTAGGACAGATCTACGTCCACTTTGGTAAGGGTTTCCATTAGAAATTCAAGAGTTACAAGCTTAGAATCACTCAAAAGTACATTCATCTTCTCTCTTCCACAAAGAATTCACTCTAATCTATACAAATCAGCGAAGAATTAGGTGGATTTCACTAAGTGCAATGAAAATGGTGGAGTATCTTTAATCTCTAAGATACTTGAACACATTTGGTAGATTCCATGATGAATTCAACGCTTGATCTTTGCTTTGAGATGGTAGATGGTGTTAGGATCACTTGGAACAGGAGAGAAAGCAATTCGACAGCCCTTCGGGGTGATAGAAATCAATCTCTAAAAGTATGGAAGCCATGGCCTATTTATAGGAGAAGTTGGAGCGAAGTGGTGAGTTGAAACATGTATATGCAGGCGGTGGGTCGAACATGCCAGTATTTACAGAAATGCCACTGCCAATTGCTGACAGTTGTATCTAGCTGTTTGCCCAATCCTAAGTCTAACCGACCCTGCTTGAAGCACCATGTTCGACCGACCCTGTTTGTAACACCATGTTCGACTAACCATGTTTGTAACACCGTGTTCGACCGACCATGTTTGTAACACCATGTTCGAACGACCTAAGAGATATGCAGGCCTTTGTGTTGTTTGATCATTCATGTTCGAACGACCCTGAATACGTTCGAGTCCTATGATGTTCAAGTCTAATATGTGGAAAGTGACTGGTCAAAGGGTGTTCGACTCTGGAGATGCACGAGCCTGGAGATGTTTGACCGACCCTACGGTTGTATGAATCCAGTTGCATTTATTTAACACCTGTTCGAACCATCCATGATGTTCGACCCTTTGTGAACGTGCTTGACTGACCCTCAATTCTTGATCCATGTATGATGTTCGAGTGGCTTTATTGCTTGAACCATGTCCGTGCTCGACCTATAGTTTTGACACATGTTTGATCCATCAATTGGTGCAAGGTTTTTTAATAAATAAACATTTGCTCCTAGAAGTTTGTAATTCTTAGTTTGTAAAAAATACGAGCTTCGAAATGTAGCAAAAATTCATAGATCGGATCTTGGTTTTTCATAGATCAAGAAGCCTGGTTCTATCGCGAGTCAAGCATCAAACATTAAGTTAGTTGTCATTGCATCAAACCGGTCAAACAAACATTTTAGGTCGGACAGATAATCTGGATCGAACAGACATCATGGGTCGAGTGAGCAATGTGGATCGACCATGCACTCTACGTCTAGTAAGCAATCAGGGTCGAGCAAGCCATCTGGGTCGGACAAGCCATCTGGATTAGGCGTGCCTATTTGTCTTTCACTCTTTATATTGCCCTCGGCTCCCCCATTTCCACTCTTCATTTACTTTTATGGAGGAACCGATTTTAATGGTGTCCGATCATTTTCTTTTGAATTCCCCACGCTTCAATCTCTCTTTTCTCCTAACTCAATTCAAATTGGATGTCAAGCGTTGATCAGTGAAGCTCGCTCAAACCTACAACGAAATCGACCCAATCTCGAATCATCTTGGAGCAGCTATCCTCCTTAAATTCGAGTCGCTTTGCTGCTTGAAGGTGATTTTCCTTTCTTTTTATATTGGCCTTTCGTCAAATTGGTTCATGGATGAGTAAGATTGTATATAGATTGGGTACGGTTTGGTTTGAACTGAATGTTTGGGGCTGTAATCATTGGAAACTGGAATGAACTTGATTGAATTTAGACTGAGAATGTGTAATTATATGTGTTTGAGGAATTAAAGTCACCTAAAATCCTTTAAACTATGATTTGTATTCGACGCACATTAGGTGTTCGATTAAATGCTTGTGACATGCAATTTTCATTCACTTTGCTGATTTGCTCATACACATGTGTTTGAATGTTTTGCGCCTGTTATTTGAACTCATTTTTGCTGCGCTCGTAGTGTAGAGAACTTAAATCAAACTCTAACAATAATTTGTTCATGCTGCACCATCCTATGCTTTCTCTAATGGCTTTGCTCGAACCGATGTTACCATGCTCGACCCAACTCAATTTTGAGCATGTCCGACCCTTGTGGAGTTAGTCTTGTTTGACCCATTTTGGCTCAAGCGTACTCGACCCAAATCTGGTTTGAACATGTCCGACCCTTACGGGATTGGTCATGCTCGGCCCAGTTTGGATTCGAGCATGCTCGACCCAATTCTTGTTCGAACATGCCCGACCCTTATGGGATTAGTCATGTTCGATCTAGTTTGGATTCGAGCGTGCTCGACCTAATTCTGGTTTGAACATGTCTGACACTTACGGGATCGGTCATGTTTGACCCACTTTGAACCCAAGCATGTTTGGCCCTATTTAGGTTAGAACAAGCTCGACTGGGCTTAAATTTGAACATGCCTAACCTGCTTTGGCTTGAGCAGGATCAAACCTTGTGGGCCAGGCATGCTCACCCCAGCTTGATCTTGGGCAAAGACAATTCAATCCGGGCTCGATAATGCTTGAATTGCTTGGGATTGAGCACGATTTCACTGCTTGGTTGGAGCTTTCTGTCAGCTATTAGGCTATTTTATTGTGGTATACTTGTAACAATTAGAATACTTGCAATTTTTTAGCGATAATTTTGCTATTGGATGCTCACACCATTAGTAGGTTAGTTCAGGAGGTTAAAAATAGAGTATGACTCAGGTTAAATGAATATACTTGCATAGAATTATTTTCAGCTTAGTCACTTGAGGACATTGCCTATGCGAATATGATCATTCACCTCTCATGATGCTTGGAATTGGTTAACCAGTACTTGCCGATTACAAATTCCGAGCCTTATCTTTGGAATAATATGCTTCGTGACTAAGGAAACGACCTGCGATTTTTTTTAAATATAACTGTTCGTGTAGAAATGTTAACCTGACAATAGTTACGTCAGAATTCAAAGGAAGGAACTATGGCTGGTGAAGTTGGGAGTTCTGTTCAAGTTACCGGAACCTTGCCAGATACTACACCCATAGCAAACGTTAACCAGAAATTTCCTAAACCTCTTCCACTTTCCGATGTACCTCGCAAGAGGCACAAAACAGAACTTTCTTTTAGCTCATTTCAGCAATTATGTAAAAAATACGGGATTTCGGAAGAGGAAGAAGCCAAATTCCCCGAAAAAGATGAATTTTCTGATATTCCTACTACCGAATACGTCGTAGTAAACCAGTACATGCTGATGAGTGGGGAAATCACTCCTTTTAATCCTTATTTAGAGACAATCCTTCGGCGTTTGGCCATTGCCCCATACCAGTTACACCTGAATGGTTATTTTTCCTTAAGGGTCTTTATGGACTGTTTATGAGGGTCAAAGAGCATGAGCCTTTCAAAATATTTTCTCTTTGTATTCTTTTAAAAGGAGGAAGAAGGATCGTACCCCAATCATCTTCGTCGAGAGTTGGGGCTAAGGAGATGGTATTTCAAAGATGGACTAAGACGTAACTATTTCAGCTCCCAGTGTCAGATCTCTCGATGCCAAACATTCAAGATATTGGTGATAACATATCTTTGGCTTCCCCATTGGTCACACCTACTGTTGCCGACCTTCAAATGATCATGAATATGCCTCATTACGTTCCCGGACCAGTTGACTTTGGTCTTGCCGACCGATTCCCAGGATGGGATTTAAGAGGAACATGTATCAACCTAGACATATATCCTAATGACAAGTGAGATATTCTTGAGGAATTCGATGGCTTGAAGGGTAGTATGTTCACACAACTTGATGTGGCTAAGAGCCAATTTGAAGTTAAGCTAGACAAGATTAGGAGCCAAGCAGAGAAGCAATTGGGTGAGTGGTATGCCTTTGCCCATGAGCTTTCGAGGGTTAATGGAATCACTCTTGACCGCATTGCAACCTTAGAGAACGACAAAGCTGAGCTGATTAGAGTCATAAAATCTCAGGAAAAGGCTATTGTGTCTCTGCTCAAAGGTACATGGAAGTAGCTAACTTAGAAGCTGAGATTAATAGAATCAAAGAGGATCTTGCAAACGTCAAAACAAAAGGAAATCACATTAACAACTCAAGTCCAAGAAGCTCAATCTTCTCAGCAGCTTGTAGAGTACCAATTGGTTGTAGAAAGATGCGCTTCTGCCACTTTAAAACAAGAGAACCGGAGTCTTCAACACAAGATTTCTTCTCAAGCTTATCCCTTAAGGCACTAACTACCAATATTAAATTACTTAAGGAGGACAAAACCAAAGTCGCGGATGCTTATATAAAAGTTAAAGCGAATACTGAGGATACCCTATTCAAATTTAATGTTTACAGCGTCATGGGCCGTGGCAGGTTATACTATTTGGGAAAAGACTTTGCTAAGACTCTAACTCTTGTCTGGGAAGAAGTACTCAGGATCGACGGAGGCAAACGGGGTGAGGAGGGTTTTATAGATCTCTTAGACGAGGAATCTCGCGAAGCCCTAGCTAAGGGAAAGATTATACTAAGAGAAAAATGGGAATTGCTAGGTGACAAGGCTGGGCCTTCTGGAGGATAAGCCCACGATGCAACAATTGCTAATGCCCCTAATCTTCTTGCCAATGCTGAGGCTTCTGGTTCACAAACCCCAGTGAATCCTCCTGCTGCTTTCAAAGATATAGCATTCGAGGAACCCAATGTCGAACAGAACTTAGCAGAAAAGCAGAACAAGGATGATGAAGTTAATGATGATACTTATCCAAACAGATTCGAGGTCAAGGAGCACAGACATCTTCAGGCCAGACTTGTAGCCGTAGGTAAACTTGAAATCATCGAAACTTTTCTATACTTAGATTGCCTGTGCGCATCACCTGAGACGTCAGCATTTCAGGCTCATTCTTCATCTGCTTTAGGTCTAATCTCACTATTACCCTCCCCTGCTGCAGGAAAGACAAAGACAATGATATCATAACTGATTCAACTTTGATATCAGTTCCTCTTGCCTCAGTTTCTACTCCTCCTCCAGGTGATCCATCACTTCTTGCTTTAACACCCGGGTTCTCAGGATACTCGGATTCCAACAATTGCTAACTTCGGTGATGATGAGGGTTACATTCCGAGTGGGGATGATTCTGAGCGTACTGGCGAGACCCCGACAAGGAGACAAGGACCCAAAGAAGCACAAATCCTAAGCCCCATTAGCTTTTTGACCCAAAGGAAAAAAGCATGCTGCTAAGAATTTTTTTATTACTTTGTCATCTCAGGAAAGTCGCAGTGAGCCAGGGAAACAACCAGCTAGTGCACCTCCTCCTTCCACTAAGCCTTCTCTTAGGTCAGGTGGCAAGAAGCTATAGTACTAATGACTTTGTTTTAGTTTCTAATTATTGTATTGAGACTAGTTGTATATGTGAGTGTCGTCCCTCGCTCACCACTTTTATGCTTGTTACTTTACGCACATTTATGTCTGAAACTTTTGCTCTAGACTTGTGATTCTATGATCTGGTTCTGTGTTGCTGCAATGAAACCATGTTCTGCTTGTTGTATTTAAGCTTTTATTTTAGCTTTGTCGTGCTTTTTTGCATTCCACACCTGTTTTCTTTTCATGCTTACAACATAAATTACAAGTAATTTGTTATTACAATGTTTGGGGTTATAGTGACCTTGTGGTGCATATTTGTGAATAATGATACTTTTCAATTGTAGCTATGAATCACTATTAACTAGATTTTCTTGACCAACGTTACTCTACTTAGCTTTAACCAGGGTAGTATTTGAGACTTATTCTCCATGAATAACCACTTTCATGCTTATCAATGTATCGAAGTTCTCGAGTTTGCTTTAACCATTTCAAGGGATTCATCTTTGTAGGTCATAGTAATCCTTGTAGATGCCAAGGTTTTAATGTAAAGTTGTGATGAGTTTATGGTATGTTTGAGCATTATTGAATTTCCTTAATGTGGTGGTAATGACCCCATGCCAAAATTCATTACAAACTTTAAAGGTTAGACATGATATTTGTGATCGATTTCACTTGGAATCTCCTAGTAATGTGTTTTTGTGCCCCTGCTTGAGAGGTCATATATTTTAATATATTCAATCGTATTTCTTGCTAACCTGGAAATCTAGGCCCTTTGGAGACCAGATTTGAGCATATGCCCCTAGAGAGGTCTTGTTTTTCGTGCCTCCGAAGAGGTCTTCGTAAATCTATTATTTTGTGGTGACTGAATACTTCAGCCACTAGTAGAATTTGTCGGACGCCTTTAAAAAGTTCTTTGGGTCTATCGCTAACCAGATTTGGAAGACCTGGCTTATGATCGGATGCCCCTAAAGGGGTCTTTTATGTCCGTCAGTAACTAAATTTGAAAGATCTAGCATAAGTAACTCGGTTTGGAAGACCTAGCATCTGGTCGGATGCCTCTGTGGAGGTCTTTTGAAGCCCATGATTTGTCGTAATCGGGCCATGTATTTATGGCATTGATGATCGACTGGATGCCCCTTGGGGAGGTCTTTGGTTTAGAAGCCCAGTGTTTGTCGTAATCGAGACATATAATAATGGCACTGATGATTAACTGGGTGCCCCTCTGGGAGGTCTTTGGTTTAGAGTTGCATCATTTCACGGGGAGGACGCTAGTTCATTTATTGGGTTTTACCACGATTTGTTAGAACTAGGGTCCTGTACCTTGCAATTAAGAAGGTGCCCCTTCGGTGAAACTCACAACTTTATTTGTAGTTTGAATACCCCATCATTTGACCGTCCAATTCCTAGTGTCTCTTATTTGCAATGCTGTGCTCCACACCATCGTATTTGTTGCGGATGATGTTTTAAGCATTGAGCAATGGGTGTTTGAGTTATCCCAATCGGGATGTGCTGTAATGGTCAGTAGGTTTTACTAGGTCATAGATGTGTCAACGTTCTTTTAGGGGACCTGCAATCAAAATCGAATTTTAACAACTTGTAAACAAGAATTTGCAAATGTACGATTTAGGCAAGTAAAGAAATTTCATTCATCAATATGTACAAAGTTTGTAACAATGTTGCATGGTATTTACAATGTATGACGTTAACAACTTTTCAAAATATATGAAAAAATATTAAGAAAAATAGTGTTGGAGATGTATGCTATTCCAGGCTTGAGGAAGCGGGATGTCATCTGTTGTTTTCAGTTCGAAGGTGCCATCTAAATTTTTTTGGCTTATCATATACGATCCTTCCCAGTTGGATCCAAATACTTCATTTTCTATCATGATTCTTTTTAGAACAAGGTCCCCAACTTGGAAGGTTATCCATTTAAATTTAGCATTAAAATGACGATCTATCCTTCTTTGATGTGCAACGATTCTGAGTTCTGCTTCATTCCTTTTCTTCAAGAAAATCAAGTACTTCGAGCTACAGTTTCTCATTCTCTTCTTGGTTGAAGTGGATTCTTCGGTGAGTGGGAATTTCCAGCTCCACCGGGATCATAGCCTCGGATCGAAATGCGAGCGAGAATGGAGTGTGCCCAGTTGCATTTTTATGAGTTGTGTGATACGCCCATAGTACAAGAGGAAGCTCATCTACCCAGCCACCTTTAGCTTTTTCGAGACGCTTCTTGATGATTGACTTCAAAATTTTGTTTATTGCTTCAACTTTCCTGTTGGTCTGCGGATGAGCAACAGCTGCAAAACTCTTCTTAGTCTTGTACTTAGCACAAAAATCTAGGAATTCGCTGCTTTCAAACTGAGTTCCGTTGTCGGTGATTATTTTCTGTGGTATCCCAAATCTGCAAATAATATTGTTCAAGACAAAGTTTATCACCTTTTTCGAAGTAGTAGTAGCTAATGGATCAGCTTCGGCCCATTTGGTGAAATGTTCGACGGGTACGACTGAATATTTCATACTTGACTTAACTGTAGGCATGCTCCGGTCAAATCTATGCACCAAACGACAAATGGCCATGAACTGACAATTTGAGTCAGTTCTATGGGAGGTGCTATCGGAATCTTTGCAAATCTCTGGCATCTATCACATTTCTTAGCATAGGTCATTACATCTAGGTTTACATTGGGCTAGAAGTGGCCATATTGTAGAATTTTTTTGGCTACCGTTTGACCACCTATGTGACCTCTGCATTCCCCCTCATGCAATTTTGCCAAGATTTCTTTGGACTCCTCTTTGGTTACACATCGCAGAAGTGGCATAGAGAAACCTCATCTATATAACTTTCTATCCTGGACAAGGTAAAAATAGAGATTTGCACAATACTCTCCGTCGCTTTTTTGGTTCCTCTGGAAGTGTTCCATTAAGGATATATTCCTTGATTGGGGTCATCCAGGATACAGGCTCTTCAACAACCTCCATAATGCAGTCTACATTTGCTTCTTCAATGGCAGGAGTTGAAAGGACTTCAACAGGTATCAAACCCAGCAGCTGTGCATCTGAAGAATTGGCATACTTGGCGAGAGAATCTACCTTTGAATTTTCTTCCCTAGGAATATGAGATATAGTGTAGTAGTTAAGATCGTTGAGGAGTTCCAAATTTTTGGTAAGATAAAAAGGAAGGTTTCCAAATTTGGTCTGGAATTCCTTTAGGACTTGACATATTACCAGGTGTGAGTTACTGAGGATTTGTAAAGTTTTTAGATTCAACTCTTTTGCCAATTTTAGACCCACGATTAACACTTCATATTCGGCTTCATTATTGGTTGATGGGAATTCCAACCTTAGGGTATTGTATAAGGAGTGGCCTTCTAGCGTTTCCAAGTCTATTCCTGCCCCTGAGCAGTAATCATTCCTGGATCCATCAATGAACAGCTTCCAACTAGCCACCGCCTCTGTTGGTTCTTATGTTTCTTCCTCCATATCCATGAACTCGGTAATGAAGTCTACTAAGGCTTTCCCATTAACAACTCTTTGAGGATGATAAGTGATATCATATTGGCTAAGCTCTATGTTCCACTTCAATAATCTCCCCGAAGTTTCTGGGCGAAAGAGAACTTGTCTTAACGGTTCGTCAGTGAGAACTTTTACGGGATGGGCTTGGAATGACGGCCTAAGATTCTTTGAGGCAATAAGAAGAAAACACACAAGCTTCTCTAATTTGGGATAGTTTAATTCTTCCCTAGAAAGCCTTTTACTGATATAATAAACTAGCCATTGAACCTTGGCATCTTCCCAGACAAGTGCAGCGCTTAATGCATGAGATGAGGTAGCCAGATATCTCGACTTTGATAACATTGGTGGCAACTGCATGTGCTTGATCAACTCTTCGAAGGTTGTTTGGCATTCAGGAGTCCACTTGAAATCTTTCTTTCCTTTCTTCAAAGCATTGAAGAGTAGAATGCACCGATCCATAGCCTTTAAAATGAATCGGTTAAGCGCAGCCACTTTACCATTTAGATTTTGAAGTTCTTTCTTTGTTCTTGGAGCGCTCATTTCTCGCAAGGCTGTGACTTGAGAAGGATTTGCTTCAATGCCTATGGCGTTGACTATGAATCCAAGAAACTTTCCCGACGCAACTTCAAATGAGCATTTCAGCAGATTTAGCTTCATCCCGTATTTTCTGAGGATATGGAACATTTCAGCCAGGTTTTCAAAATGATCCTCAGCTTTCTTTAATTTCACAAGCATATCATCTACATAAACTTCCGTTGTACTACCAATTTGGTATTTAAACATGGAATTCACAAGGCGCTGGTATGTTGCTCCTGCATTTTTTAGTTAAACAACATGACTTTGTAGCAATACAAGCCTCTATTTGTTATGAAACTTGTGTTCTCCTCATCTCGCTTATGAATCATAATCTGATTATATCCGGATTACGCGTCCATGAAAGATAATAGTTCATGTCCCGCTGTTGCATCAACAAGCTGATCAATTCTAGGCAATGGAAAACTATCTTTGGGACATGCCTTGTTGAGGTCTGAGTAATCTATGCACACTCTCTATTTGCCATTAGACTTTTTAACAAGGACCGGATTGGAAACCCAATCAGGATATGTGGACTCTCGTATAAAGTTATTTTTGAACAACCTATCCACTTCTTCTTTTAATGCAACAGATCTTTCAGGTCCTTGAACTCGTTTTTTCTGCTTTATTGGAGTTAAACTTGGATTAACATTTAACTTATGCACTATTACATCACATGATATTCCACACAAGTCGGAATATGCAACACCCAACGTCCATTAATGTCACTCTCTAGGGGAATGCATTAACTTTCATGGAGTATTATTGGTGTATAGAACAGAATATAACAAGACAGATACATATATTGGTACTTGAAAATTTTAAAAACAACTTTTATTGCAGCGGAGAAATAGTTCGGTTACAACAACATAAAACCAACAACAAAACCAAGTACACTTAATATTTGTCTTGACAAATTGTTTTTTGAGTACATAAAGTAAAAAAGCATAACCCCAACATAAGTAGCCATAAAGGAGATAAGCTGAACTTTACTTTCAGCAATCCAGGCACTTCCAAAAGAGAGAGAAAGAGGTCTACATCAAGCTCCACTAGCACTAGTCCCGCCATGAGAATCTGGGGGGAGGGGGGGTGAGGAAGAAAAGAGGCGAAAACGAAGGGGGTCGGACATAAAGTCTGGCGAATCCAATAACTTTAACAATATAATTATTAAAGTAATCAGGATAAGGCATAAACTGGTAAAACAAGGAATGACTGAAGCAAATGGGCAAGACAAAACAAACAAGAGGAATATGCTGGCGTTAATCGCGCTCTTAATCATTATAGGATAATTACTATATTGCACCATTAATACACCCTAAAAGTTGATCCCGGCTACTAAACATAATAATCATAATGGTAGTTTCTTGTACCCCTAGCTGTCTTCATAGGTGCTGCCAGCCCCAATCTCCACTAGTTGTACCGACTACCCCCATGCGATCGGCTCCCTAATTCATAGATACCCACGCTGGTCCCAAAGTGGGGTGTATCACTCCCTAAAGTGGCAACACGATACCACTAAAGATGCACGACTTATATCTACACGATGCAACAACATCTTAACTACCAGCCCGGACCCACGCACGCACATGACTCCGTTGAAGTTGTGTTGCTACCGCTAACCCGTTTTGACCTCTTACAGTCAAACCCAGTAAGCGTGTCCCGTCCTCTATCTAACTCGAGCTCACAAAGATACTTAATGGGTTACTAGTTTGAAAAGGGTTCCCCATGCTTGACACAAGCTTTCCACTTATGCTTGGTCCCCACTAGGATTTCCCACTTAACCCCTTCTTATTTATGTCTTTTTACATGTTTCAATTTGGTTAAGTGTTTCTAATCGTATTTCACATGTCACCCATGCCACCTACTTAACCCCCATGTCCCACACATGTTTATCTTGGTTAAATGTTACTTTATTCATTATAACCGTAACCTTGTAAGACCTCCCACATTAGACTACCGTTTGCGGTTGATGGATTTGTTGGGTGGGTCCGGGTAGTCTTATACCGCAAACGAGCCTAACCTCATGTCTTTACAATTGTTACGCATTTAATTTATGCCTTCGACCTCTCACATTAGACTGCCATTTGTGGTTGTTGGATTTGCCAGGCGGGTCCAGGCAGTCTTATACCACAAACGAGTCTAACCTCGTGTCTTAGGCGTTTATTATTACACATAATTATTTCACCCCAAATATGAATTAATTATCCCTATTCGAATTGTCAATAATTTCCAAATTAATCCATGTCCATAATTGTCACCTAAATTATGTCCATACTTTTCAAGTACATAAATTATACCAATTAGTGTCTCAAATTAATTGTATGCCTTTAAAGCCATTTTATTCCAATTCACAATTTGTACAATTAATATTTTCCCATTGTCCCCACGTCGTTCGTACATTTAATATGAAATATGTTTGACTCACAAATAGTCTAACTCATAAAAAGAAAAGAAAGATCACAACTTGCATAACACATAAAATAGATCTAACTTGCAAATAAGAATTATAACATAAGTTTGCATAGCCAATAACTTACATAGGCAATGAACATGTAGAACATAAATTTGCATAACCTATGTACTGCCATGGATTTAAATGTAGATCTAAACATGAAATTGTAAACTTGCATATATGAATATGGGTTTCACCTAAACTTGCATATGTGAATATGGTTTTCACCTAAACTTGCATATGGATTCCTACAAACTTGCATATGAATTTAATCATGTAAACTAATATCACATGTTTTACATATAAACCAACATATGTATATACTTGATTCACATATAAACTTGTGTATAATTTGCATATAGACTTGCATAAGATTCACATACAAACTAGCATATGTAAAAACAGACTTGCATAAGATTCACATACAAACAAGCATATGATTTACATCCCAAACTTGCATATAAACTGATGTCATAAAATGAATCAAGTTAAACGTATGTGATTGGACATATGAAATAGATCTACCAACATAAGTTAACAAAACTTTCATATGTTCACCAATAGACGATAACAAAGTTAAGTAACATCACATGATTCAATAGACAGGTTCTCATAATCCAAATTATAACTCATCATAATTAATTTATTAATTATTATGCGAAAGAAATTGTACTCGCAAAGACAGATTAGAGAAGAGAATAATTCGTTCGTCGTTTATATTAGGATTCTGACTTGCAATTCCTAAGCTTTTAGAAGAAGAACTATTCTAGCAGCAGCATGGAGGCCAAGAGATTAATATAGTTTAGGTTTAGAGCTTGAGTCTGTGCATGCTTATATAGAAGTTTAAATCAATATAAGCCGTTAGATTATCATAGGAGAAATCACAACCATCCAAACTAGATAGAGTTATCCAAAATTGCCACCTTTGCCCTAGTGACTCGGCAACAGGTCAGAAAAGACTGAGCAACAAGTCAGGATCATCACAGTTCAGATCTGCCCCAGGGGGTAGGTCGACCCCCTGGTCGACCTGTATTAGGGAGGTCGACCTGTATAAGGGAGGTCGACCCCCTGGTCGACCTGGCCTGGGGCGGGAAAAATCCTGCCCAGCCCGCTTCCTTGTTTGAATTTGAATTTTGAATTTAATTCTGAACTGTTTTAATTTATATAAAATTCCTGAAACTTCTGAAGGCCATAACTTCGTCATACAAAATCTGATTTACGAAATCTTAGACTCTATTCCAAGCAGAATTTCGAGACAAACGTAATGGCGTAACCCATTTCCCTTAATTCCCACTTTAACATTTATGTATTCTTAAAATTGTAAAGTTTAATATTTAAAATTACGGGGTGTTACATTTTCCCCTCCTTAAAGGATTTCGCCCCAGAAACCTCCAAGTTATGGAGAATGTATATCCTAAAATCCAATCATCCATCTACTCAACCATCAAACACAGACATCCATTGTCCTTACAATATTTCTAATGTCATATGAACATATGCAAAAAGTGTCTGTATATGTTCCTTATCCAATGCAAAATCAGGTGGTCCACTGATTCAGTTGACCTCCTTAATGCAAATCATGATAGTGCCACACGTCCATTATGCATGCAAAAGAATCCTAACGATATATATTACTTTTACATGTGTGCACAACCATTCATCAAAATGCAGCATCCATATGATAACACAACCATTATATATCCATTAACTTAAATATGCACACATATTTATATGCAATATGAAAGTGATTGAGCCGATCTAGGGCCTAATGTGTGTGTACATGCATCCACGAGCAATCACTAGCAACCACTTGCAACCACTCGCAACCATCAATCATAACATGTTTCAAATACATGTTTACATCCATTGGTTCCTACCTAAGGATAAAGAATAGGACCGAGGAGATATACTTAAAAGATAGATATAAGCATGAATAAACTTATGGAAAAAGAGATCAAGGAGGTACCCTCAAAAGGAAAAGGATAGGTTGTGCGTATTTTTCTCTCAGTTTCCCAAGTCGCGTCTTCCACAGCGTCACTCCATTGAACTTTAATAAGCTTGACTTCACGGTTGCGTAGCTCTTTGACTTCCGTACCCAAGATATGAGTTGGAACTCTTCTCATAGTCGCTTCTCGTTCCACTTCTACTTCCTCTAGTATACTTGGCTCTACAGCTTCCACGGACTCACGTAAGCATTTTCGTAGTTAAGAAACATGAAAAACATTATGAACTCCAGCCAATCTTTCGGGTAGCTCTACTCTGTAAGCCATCGTCCCAATCCTTTCAATGATAGGAAATGGTTCTACAAATCTTGGTGCTAGCTTTCCTACGGACACAAAGCGAATGACATTCCTCAAAGGAGATACTTTAAGGAACACCCTATCTCCAACCTCAAACTCAAGGTCGGTCCTTCTTTTGTCTGCGTAGGACTTCTATCTATCTTGTGCAGCCTTCATCCATCTTCTTATCAAGTCCACCTTTTCTGAGGTTTCTCTAATCATGTCTGGCCCAAGTACGAGCTTGTCTGTAGACTCCCACCAACAAGTTGGTGATCGGCATGGTCTTCCATATAAAGCTTCGAAGGGCGCCATGCCTATGGTGGCCTGGTAACTATTGTTGTAAGCAAATTCCACCAAAGGAAGATGATACTCCCATGTCCCTCCAAAGTCAAGAATGCACAATCTCAAGAGGTCTTCCAATACTCTGTTCACCCTTTCCGTATAACCATCGGTTTGGGGTGATAGGCCGTGCTTAAGCATAATTGTGTGCATACAGCCTCTTGCAAACCCTTCAAAAAATCGCTCGTAAAGATATGATCTCGATCACTCACTATGCTGGAGGGTATCCCATGGAGTCGATCTATCTTTTTAAGGTAAATGGATGCTAGGGACGAGGCAGTCCTTCTACTCTTAACATGTATAAAGTGAGCGCTTTTAGTGAGCCTGTCCACTATTACCCAAATATTGGTATTGCCCCTTCTTGACCTAGGCAACCCATTAACAAAGTCCATCAAAATTCTATCCCACTTCCCCTGTGGGACCTCTAGAGGATGAAGCAGACCACCAAGCTTCTTCTGCTCCGCTTTGACTTGCTGGCATATCAAGTACTTAGCGACAAACTCAGCTACATCCCTCTTCATGCCTTTCCAAAAGAACACCCTTTTTATATCTTTATACGTCTTGTCTCCGCCTGGGTGTATGGTCAGCTTAGAATGGTGTGCTTCTTCGAGAACCGTCTTCACTAAATCCCTTTCTTGTAGGACGCATAGCCTTCCATCCCGTCTCAACAAACCCTTATCATCGATGGAGTATCTATTGAGGTGACTAGAAGTCTCACCCCTAACTAGCTTATCTATCATATCAACTAGCTGAGGGTCTTCTCGTTGCATGGTTCCTATTGAGTCCAAAAGAGTAGGCCACACTTCTAGCGATGCTAACAGACCAGGTACAATTTCAGAGGAGGGTCTAAAGTTAAAGTTTGCTATGTACTCCAAGCTTTTCCTTTCTACAAAGAGAGGACTCAAGGCCGGCTTCTTTCTACTCAAGGCGTTTGCTACCACATTGCCCTTGCCAGGGGTATAGGAAATCTCAAAATCATATGAGGCCAGAAATTCCATCCACCTTTGTTGTCTTAAGTTAAGATCTTTCTATGAGAAAAGGTACTTTAATGATTTATGATCAGTAAACAATTCAAACCTTTCTCCTAGTAGGTAATGATGCCACGACTTTAGAGCAAAAACAATGGTAGCTAGCTACAAATCATGAGTCGGGTAGTTCTTCTCATGTACCTTCAATTGCCTTTCCCCATAAAAACTACCTTTCCTTCTTGCATCAAGACAGCGCCTAACCCTGTGCAGCATGCATCTGTGTGTACGGTAAACATTTTGCTCCCATCTGGCAATGCCAGAACTGGGGTTGTTGTTAGAGCCCTTTTCAAATGTTGGAAAGCAATATCGCAATCCAAATCGCAAGCGAAACTAGGTTCTTCTTTGTCAATCTTGTGAGTGGGGCTGAGATTTTTGCAAAGTCTTTAATGAACTTTCGGTAAAAGCCCGCTAGCCCGAGAAAGCTTCGGACTTCAGTTGCATTTCGTGGAACCTTCCAATCTTGCACCGCAACTACTTTTTCATGGTCCACAGCTATCCCCTCTTTGGACACCACATGTCCAAGAAACCTCACTTCTTCTCTCCAGAAATGACATTTGGAGAATTTGGCTTTCAGCTGATGTGCACGAAGAGTATCCATGACTTCCCTTAAATGCAAAGCATGCTCTTCTTCATTCTTCGAGAAAATCAAAATGTCGTCTACGAAGACCACCACAAACTTATTAAGGAACTCCCTGAGCACCCTGCTCATCAAGTCGACGAAGTAAGCATGTGCGTTTGTTAAGCCAAAAGGCATGACAATCCATTCAAAGAAACCATCCGGGGTTCTGAACGCGATCTTATCAATGCTATATTCAGCCACTCTTAGCTGATGAAACTCGATAGCCAGATCCAATTGGGAGAAAACCGACACACCTACAAGCTGATCAAACAAGTCGTCTATTCTTGGAAGTGGGTGCCTATTTTCTTGGTCAGCTTGTTTAACTCCCTGTAATCAATGCATATGCGAAGTGAACCATCTGCTTTGGTTGCGAACACTACTGGAGCACCCCATTCAGAAATATTCCGCATTATAAACCCTTTTGCGAGCAACTCTTTGACTTACTTGCTGAGCTCTTTTCTCTCCCTTGGAGCCATGTGTCTAACGGGTAGAGGTACGGGTTTTTCATTATTAACAAGGTATATGCGGAAGTCTATCTCCCGCTTCGGAGGTAAGTCCTTCACCTCTTAAAATACATCGGAGTATTAACGAACTACTCTAACCGACTGCAAGTTTTCAACAGACGCATCAAGAGATTCCAGGTAGCTAAGCATAACAGAATGTATGGGATTACAAGAGATTTCGAGAGTGTTACCGAGGAGAGTCATAAGTCTAACCACTCTCTTTTCACAACCGAGGATGGCACCATTACTGGATAACCAATCCATGCCTAGAATCAACTCATAGCCCGTGAACCCAAGAACGAAGGCGTTGCATTCAAACCCAACACTCAAGATAGACACTCTCAAATCCCGACAAATCATTGAAAGATGAGCCGAACCACCAATAGGATTTGAGACTACTATGGGATCCGTAATTAGACTATTATTTAGGTGCAGTATTTCAACTAACGAAGCAGATACAAATGAGTGTGAAGCGCCAGAATCAAATAAAGTACGAACAGAATGATCAAACAGAAAAACCAAACTTTCAAAAAAATGTTTTTATCTCTCCCCTGTCCTGGTACCATGAGAGCGTGAACCTGCCCTCTTGCTTGCCCTGGTGCCATGAGAGCCTGAACCTGCCCTCCAGAAGTAGACCCTGTCCTCTACCCTTGCCTTCTTGGGCATTCTTTAATCAGATGTCCTGCCTCACCACAGTTGAAATAGCCAGTCTTCTTCTTCTTCTTCTTACAGTCCTTGCTCAGATGGCCTGGTGTTCCACAATTAAAGCACCTTTTCTTTCCTTTGCTATTGTTATCCTTACCACCTTTCTTAGGTTGCTGCTGTGACTTCTTTTGATCACCTTTCTTTTCCGTTGCCTTATTAGCATTAACGTCTTTCTCCTCTTCATGCATAAGCGCCATGTCAACCAGTTTCTCAAAGGTAGCCCCCATAGGAATGTGGGTCATAGCCAACCCATGTAGCGGCTTATTCAAACCTTTAACGAATCTTAGGGCCTTCTTTTCAGTTGTGTTCACCAAGTCTAAGCCTAATCTCGCCAACTGATTGAACTTGTTGACGTACTCCTTTACTGATAGATTCCCCTGCTTCAACGCCAAGAACCTCTCCATGTATAAATTCTCTTCTGCTCGTGAGAGAAATTTCATCTCGAACCTATGCCTGAAATCCATCCATGTCTCCACTGGATGCTCTCCATTCGTGACCTCCCACCAAAACGAGGCTTCGTCCTTCATTAACTAAGCAACTAATTGGACCTTCATTCCACCTTCTATTTCAAAGATACCAAACAAATCTTCCACCTCCTTAAGCCAATTTTGAGCTTCAACAAACGTCTCTGACCCGTGAAAAGGTTTCCTGCACATTGCCCGAAAGTCCTTGCATATCTTCGAAAAAGTATCAACGTGGGGAGGGGGTGGAGGAGGAGCAGCTGCAGCTGAGGGAAGAGGAACGTCTGCTGGGCCTACGGCGGTGGCCTTAGCCTCCATATACCGTCTGAACCATGTTGGTATCGGTATTCCCTTAGGTATCTCGGGTACCCCAGACATGCTGAAAAGAAAAGAAAAAGGAAGAGATTCAAAACGGAGAATCGAAGGAAAGATATATGGCTCTTGGGGGTTATGTTTTTGAAACAAAATTTTCTCTTGAAAATACTCTCCTTAAAACATATTTTTGAAAGTATTTCTTTATAAAATGCTTTTGAAAAAAAATAGTTTTTCAAAATCTCTTATCTGTTCTGTTAACCTTGCCCTGATACCACATGTAACACCCCACGTCCATTAACATCACTCTCTAAATGAATGGAATAACTTTCATGGAGTATTATTGGTGTATATAACAGAATATAACAAGACAGATACATATATTGGTACATGAAAAATTTAAAAACAACTTTTATTGCAGCGGAGAAATAGTTTGGTTACAACAACATCAAAACCAACAACAAAACCAAGTACACTTAATATCTATCTTGACAAATTGTTTTCTAAGTACATAAAGTAAAAAAGCATAACCCCAACATAAGTAGCCATAAAGGAGATAAGCTGAACTTTACTTTCAGCAATCCAGGCACTTCCAAAAGAGAGAGAAAGAGGTCTACATCAAGCTCCACTAGCACTAGTCCCACCTTGAGAATCTGGGGGGGGGGGGGTGAGGAAGAAAAGAGGCGAAAACAAAGGGGGTCAGACATAAAGTCTGGCGAGTCCAATAACTTTAACAATATAATTATTAAAGTAATTAGGATAAGGCATAAACTGGTAAAACAAGGAATGACTGAAGCAAATGGGCAAGACAAAACAAACAAGAGGAATATGCTGGCATTAATCGCGCTCTTAAGCATTATAGGATAATTACAATATTGCACCATTAATAAACCCAAAAAGTTGATCCAGCCTACTAAACATAATAATCATAATGGTAGTTTCGTGTACCCCTAGCTGTCTTCATAGGTGCCGCCAGCCCCAATCTCCACTAGTTGTACCGACTACCCACATGTGATCGGCTACCTAATTCATATATACCAACGTTGGTCCCACAGTGGGGTGTATCACTCCCTAAAGTGGCAACGCGATACCACTAAAGTTGCACAACATATATCTACATGATGCAACAACATCTTAACTACCAGCCCGTGCCCACGCACGCACATGATCCCGTTGAAGTTGCGTTGCCACCGCTAACCCGTTTTGACCTCTTACAATCAAACCCAGTAAGCGTGTCCCATCCTCAATCTAACTCGAGCTCACAAAGATGCTTAATGGGTTACTGGTTTGAAAAGGGTTCCCCATGCTTGACACAAGCTTTCCACTTATGCTTGGTCCCCACTAGGATTTCCCACTTAACCCCTTCTTATTCATGTCTACTTACATGTTTCAATTTGGTTAAGTGTTTCTAATCGTATTTCACATGTCACCCACTTAACCCCCATGTCCCAACACATGTTTATCTTGGTTAAATGTTACTTTATTCATTATAACCGTAACCTTGTAAGACCTCCCACATTAGACTACCATTTTTGGTTGCTAGATTTGTCGGGCGGGTCCGGGTAGTCTTATACCGCAAACGAGCCTAACCTCGTGTCTTTGCAATTGTTACTCATTTAATTTATGCTTTCGACCTCTCACATTAGACTACCGTTTGTGGTTGCTGGCTTTGCCAGGTGGGTCCGGGCAGTCTTATGCCACAAACGAGTCTAACCTCGTGTCTTAGGCGTCTATTATTACACATAATTATTTCACCCTAAATATGAATTAATTATCCCTATTCAAATTGTCAATAATTTCCAAATTAATCCATGTCCATGATAGTCACCTAAATTATGTCCATACTTTTCAGGTATATAAATTATACCAATTAGTGTCTCAAATTAATTATATGCCTTTAAAGCCATTTTATGCCAATTCACAATTTGTACAATTAATATTTTCCTATTGTCCCTACGCCATCCGTACGTTTAATATGAACTATGTTAGATTCTCAAACAGTCTAACTCACAAAAATAATAGAAACATCACAACTTGCATAACACATAAAATAAATCTAACTTGGGAATAAGAATTATAACATAAGTTTGCATAGCCAATAACTTGCGTAGGCAATGAACATATAGAACATAAATTTGCATAAACTATGTACTGCCATGGATCTAAATATAGATCTAAACATGAAATTGTAAACTTGCATATATGAATATGGGTTTCACCTAAACTTGCATATGTGAATATGGTTTTCACCTAAACTTGCATAATGATTCCTACAAACTTGCATATGAATTTAATCATATAAACTAATATCACATGTTTTAAATATAAACTAGCATATGTATATACTTGATTCACATATAAACTTGTGTATAATTCGCATACAGACTTGCATTAGATTCACATACAAACTAGCATATGTAAAAACAGACTTGCATAAGATTCACATACAAACAAGCATATGATTTACATCCCAAACTTGTATATAAACTGATGTCACAAAATGAATCAAGTTAAAATGTGATTGGACATATGAAATAGATCTACCAACATAAGTTAACAAAACTTTCATATGTTCACCAACAGACGATAACAAAGTTAAGTAACATCACATGATTCAACAGACATGTTCTCATAATCCAAATTATAACTCTTCATAATTAATTTATTAATTATTTTGTGAAAGAAATTGTACTCACAAAGACGGATTAGAGAAGAGAATAATTCGTTTGTCATTTGTATTAGGATTCTGACTTGCAATTCCTAAGCTTTAAGAAGAAGAACTATTCTAGCAGCATCACGGAGGTTAAGAGATTAATTTAGTTTAGTTTTAGAGCTTGAGTCTATGTTTGCTTATATAGAAGTTTAAATCAATATAAGCCGTTAGATTATCATAGGAGCAATCACAACCATCTAGACTAGATAGAGTTATCCAGAATTGTCTTCTATGCCCTAGTGACTCGGCAACAGGTTAGAAAAGACTCAGCAACAAGTCAGGATCATCACAGTTCAGATCTGCCCCGGGGGGTAGGTCGGCCCCTTGGTCGACCTATATAGGGGAGGTTAACCACCTGGTCGACCTGGCCTGGGGCGCGAAAAATCCCGCCCAGCCCGCTTCCTTGTTTGAATTTGAATTTTGAATTTTGAACTATTTTAATTTATATAAAATTCCTGAAACTTCTAAAGGCCATAACTTCCTCATACGAAGTCCGATTTACGAAAACTTGGACTCTGTTCCAAGCAGAATTTCGAGACGAACGTAATGGCGTAACGCATTTCCTTTAGTTCTCAATTTAAAAATTAAGTATTATTAAAATTGTAAATTTTAATATTTAAAATTATGGGGTGTTACAGAATGTGTCCAAACGAAAGCATCTAGATTTGCTTTTTAAAACAATTTTAACTCTCTTTGCAACTATAGGCCCAACTGAGAACCTATTTTCAGTATTTTTTCATGATCATCGTCATGCACTGGAATTGAGATTGTGCCTTCAGCTGGCACCACTCAGTTTCCCCCCACACTGGCTTTTCTAGGGTCCATTTCCTTTTGAGCTCCAATGTGCTCGCCTGTGTGAGGGCCCGCTGTAGTTGCTATAAGGGAGAGTCATGAATACAGAGCGGAGCCTCCACATTCTTCTTTATCTCTACCAGTTCTGCCATCTAGCACTTTCTTGCTGCCTTCTGGTCATCTTTAATCATGCCGACTCCGTTTTTGGTAGGGAATTTCATGGTCAAGCACCATGGAGCCATTGCTATTTTGAATGTGGCAAAAGATGGTCACCCGAGGAAGCATTATATGCTGAAAGCTCATCAACTGTGAAAAAATATTGCCCCATGGCAACCTTTTGTTTGCCTTCTCCAAGTTCGATGAGCAAGTTGATGAAGCCAATCGGTTGAGTGTGTTGCCCCGTGAAACCATGAATCTTATTCTGGCAAGCTCTCACATCGTCCATAGAAAGGTTCATCTTATTGAATGCGTTGATGTAAAGAACATTGACAAATGCCCTACTGTCAACTAAGACCCTTCTCGCTATGGCCGAACCCAGATCGATGGTTACTACCATGGGATCAACTGTTGGGGTCTACAGTCCATCTGAGTCTCTATTTATGAACACCACATCATCCCATGATGTCTTTGGCATTTTTGCAGGAAAGACATTGTCCATGACCATAAGTCCTTATTCATTAGGAAGTTTTTTCATCTCTTTAGTATACTTCACGATGTTCCCCCAGCTTCTTCCGGCTGGGTGGGGACCTCCTGAAACCGTGTTGATGATTGTTTTTGGAATAACAGTAGCAAGAGTACTCTCTCTGTCCTGGTTGTGCTGCACTTGTCCCTTGCCTTTGAGCGGCCTGACAATTTTTTTGGGTTTTTCGTATACTACTAGAGTCTATTTTTTCTTATTAATTCTTCAATTAAGTTTTTAAGATGCCTGCATTCGTTCATATTGTGGCCCAGTTGGTTGTGAAACCTAAAGAACCTTCCTGACTTTATTACAGCATCACTAACCTTTATTTGCCTTGGCGTTGGATACTCCTCGGTATCCTTAGTTGCCATGAAGATATTTTCCATGATGTCATTAAGAGGAGTCAACTCAGAATTCTTAAAGAAGCGGAGTTTCTTGTTATTTCGGTTATCTTTTCCCTCGTTGAGCCTTTTTTGACCACCTGAATTCTTTTGTCTATCCTGAGCACTAATATCCTTCTGCTCATGCTGTGCACTACTCTCGGAAATATCCAAGGCACAGGCCGGATCTTCATCAACACTCATGTATTCTTCAGCTTTATCAAACAGTTCCCCGAGTGTACTTTGTTTCTTCTTTCTGATCCAGCATCCAAACTTGGTCTTTTTGCATATATCTCCCTTCAAAGCCATCAAAACCAAGTGGGGTTCATGATTTCTAACTTCACCTGTAGCCGCATTGACGCGAGTGAGGAAAGCTTTGATGGATTCCCCCAGCCTTTGCTCTAGCTCATTTAGTTCCATCACATCTCAGACTTTGGTTGCCTGAAGCCTGAATTGCTCCCAGAATAGCTTGGCTAAGGTAGCGAAATCATCCACAGACTTTGGTGGCAACTTCGTGAACCAAAGAGAAGCCACCCCTTCGAGATAAGTTGGGAAGTAAAGACACTTTAGCTCGTTGTGGCTCATGCCCATTCATGTGTTGGTTGTACTTGAATAGTAACACGTTGAGATCGCCGGTTCCATTATAGGCTTGTACCATTGGAGGCTTGAACTTCTTTGGGTACGGTGCCATTTTGATCCTCTCCGTGAGTGAGGTCTTTGTAGGAGAGAACCCCCACTCTTTCTCATCATCCTACTTTTTCAAGCTTTTCTCCATGATCTCGTGAACCATTTCCGATATGCACTCCTCCTCATTGTGTTGGTCTACGAGGTGGACGCCATCCGATGTATGTCTAAGCAAACAGTCATGGTTTGGATTCCGGGGCCCTGGGCCTCCCACTTGGGGAGGTGCCCCTTTAGTGGAATTGAGCACTTGTTGAGAAGTTGCTTTATTGGAATGGTTGCCGGTAGATGGATTTGCTTCCTTATTATTAGTACCCATAGGATCTGGAACCTCCTGGACAGAATTTCCTCGAATTGGATTCGATGAGGAGGAACCTGTATCTTCCGTACGAGCAGTTTGAGCATATTTAGCATGTACGACATTCATGGTGACTTTTGCTGTTGCAGCTTGGACAGCGAACATGGATTCTAACTTCTTCAGCATAGCATTGTTCGCGATGTCCATTTGACTTGTTAGACCCGCGATAACTTCATCCAACTCCTTCCTTGTTACATCTGCTCCAACCCTTGAAGTCTCACCAACTTGAAAACAGTTAGCGTGTGGCGTAGCATCGTTGGTATTGTTGGTGAGGTTGTCGGTTTCCTCGACTATCTTACTAGCTTTACTCTTCGGTGGTCTACCCATAGCTTGGATAAGGCCTTAAAGTTGTGAGAAAACTGGTTGAATTGCTCAGACTCTAAATTTGGAAAAACTATAGGTGGAACGAGCTCCAGCCTTTAATTTCGCGAATGGCTTAGAAAGAGGAAATGCGAATCGGCCCCATGGTGGTTGTTAAACGTTTAAACCGAAATTTTCCTAAACACCGAAGATGCCACAAAGGCACTTCACCAATCGGTAAGAAATGAGACCATAATCGCAATTAAAAGGAAAAGGGAACAAAGATTTTATAGTGGTTCGATCTAGGAAAGATCTACATCTACTTTGGTACGGGTTTCCATTAGCAATTCAAGAGTTACAAGTTTAGAATAACTCGAAAGTACATTCATCTTCTCTCTTACACAAAGACTTCGCTCTAATCTACACAAATCAGCTAAGAATTAGGTGGATTTCACGAAGTGCAAAGAAAATGGTGGAGGATCTTCAATCTCTAAGATACTTGAACACTTTTGGCATATTCCGTGATGAATTCAATGCTTGATCTTTGCTTTAAGATGGTAGATGGTGTTAGGATCACTTGAAACAGGAAAGAAAGCAATTCAACAGCCCTTCGGGGTGATGGAAATCGATCCTTAAAGTATGGAAGCCATGGCCTATTTAAAGGAGAAGTTGGAGTGAAGTGGTGAGTTGAAACATGATATGCAGGCTATGGCTCGAACATGCCAGTAATAATAGAAATGCCAATGCCAGCTGTTGACGGCTGTGTCCAGCTGTTTGCCCAATCCTACGTCTGACCAACCCATCTTCAAGCACCATGTTCGATCGACCCTGTTTGTAACACCATGTTCGACCGACCCTTTTTGTTACACCATGTTTGTAACACCCCACATTCGTAAAGGTCACTCACAAAGGGAATGCCTGAACTTCAACGGAGCATTATGGGTACTGGAACAGAAATTATACAAGACAGACATATATAAAATAGTGGAAGGTAAAGTAGAAGTACTTCAAATCATTTATTAAATATAATTGTTTATAATAAAAGCCCATCAACATTCAAATACCCAATTACATAACTAAAATATCTGTCTTGCTCAAAAACAAAGAAGCATGAAAATAAATTGTAGTATTCCCCAATAAAGCAAAGCAAACCATAGCCAAGAGAGATCCAAGCAGCACATGAAAGAGCCTTGGAGCTTGGTAAGATCCAAGCTAAGCTTTATTTCCACTCTGCGAACCTGGGGGGGGGGGGAATGGAAGAAAAAGAGGCGAAACAAAACGGGTCAGTCATAAAGATTGAGTAAGTCCTAGTGGCTTTCAGCATTAATACAGGTGAAGATAATATGGAATGAATAAACTGAAAGTAAACATAAGCATGATGACAGGGTAAGCTACTGGCACGATGAATCAAGTATAACATCCCATGCTTCCTATCAAGAGTATCATCACAAGGTTCCTACCAAGTATCACATTGCAAGGTTTCTATTAAGTATAACATCGTAAGATTTCTAAGCTTCACCATTACACTATTTTTCTTGATTTCCTATATTCTCTGTACCACCTAACTAGCGTTTCAATTAGTTTACTAAGTTTTAATAACAAGATAAGTGATCCCCCATGACTCACATGATGGTTTTATAAGTACATATCCCACGATGAGGGTCCCACCTCATATTGACAGTTTCATGTCCTCACCGCACCTATCTTAATTGATCGGCCCTTACTTACAATGTTTCATATGTTTTATATACTAAGGTTATCCCAACCCCGTGGTTGTGGTAGCCTTCAGGACTACATCTAATATGAGGATTTTCAACTCAACCAACCCAATTGCCATAAATGTGTTAGATGTATCCTTACTATCCAAATCGATCGGCTCCTACTCGACCTAGTTCTTGCGGCCCCCTACTCGTAGATACCTATGCTGGTACCACCCTAGGGCGTATCAATCCCTAGGATGGAAACCCCGACACCCTTTTTGATGCACAGCTTTATATCTACTGATGCCCAATGGCTAAATTTTCCACTTCGGAATACGTGCACGCCCGTAATCCGTCGGAACCTGCACCACTGCATCTCCTGCCGCCGTTTTGACCGCTTACAATCAACCCAGTAATCGTGCCCCACCCTGCCTAGCTCAGGGTACTGTTGATACCTAATGTGGGTTACTGCTGAAACGGGTCCCGCTACTAGGGTTTTCCTAGGGTCTATTCGTATACCCCACAGGTTGGTTAAGTGTTATCTATTTAACTTAACCCCACCCCCATCATGATACCGTGGTTAAGTGTTCTCTCTTTTGTTACTTAACCTTACCGCATGTCTTATTATATCGGTTAAGCGTTCTCCCCTGTGTTAACTTAACCCTTACCACACCTCACGTTAGATTGGTTAAGTGTATGTTAACTCAACCTCATCCACTAGCCATTTTATAAAGGTTAAGTATTACCCTCGTATATTTACTTAACCCTACCAGACATCAGATTACATTGGTTGGGTGTTATCAACCCATTCAAGTTAAACCCACCCATTTAACTTAACCTTCCCATTTGTCAGATTGCATTGGTTAAGTATTTCAAGTAATTCATGGCTTAACCTACCCACGTATCATGCTAAGTTGGTTAAGTATTATCTATATGTTCAAGTTGACTTAACCCTGTCATGTGTCATGTTATATTGGTTAAGTGTCATTAGTCTAGTCATATTACTTAACCCACCCATTCATGTCATATCGGTTAAGTGTCATTAGTCTAGTCATATTACTTAATCCACCCATTGGTCTGATTAACAGTTTTGTTGGTTAAGCCCACATTTATAAGTTTTACATGTTCTTAACTCATACCGGTTAGGTCCACATTTACATGTCAAATTCCCATGTCATCCCACCTAACCCTCTAACCATACCCACGTCTTATTATGGTTAATATCCCTTAATTCATTCATTATGACGAACGAATCATGACCTCTCACATTAGACTGTGAACTTTGTGGCCACTGGATTTGTCGGGCGGTTCCGGGCAGATTTACACCACAAACTGAGTCTAACCTCGTGTCATAAATCGTTACGCCTACAATTTGACCATTGACCTCTCACATTAGACTGACACTTTATGGCTACTGGATTTGCCGGGCGGTTCCGGGTAGATTTACATCACAAAATGAGTCTAACCTATTCCCCCCAAAACCCCAATATCAGTTCATGTGTTTAACATATAGAAATGTTCATGTTCGTGTTCAAGTCAGTTATCCAATACATAGTCATTTTCATGTTTCAAATTCCCAACTTTACATATTAATAAACATATGCCCAAGTTCCAAAATTACATGCCAATATATATATGTATATATATATATATATATATACCCAATTCTAGTCAGTTTACATACGTCCAGTTCTTGCCTATTTACATGTATGCCAGGTTTATGCCATTTTACCCATATCAAGTTCTAGCCAAGATTACATATATCAAGTTTCATGTCCAAATAAACCCAAATCAAGATTCATGATGTAGTTATCCCAAACTATAATCCTTTTTATTTCAATACACGCCATTTACCCAAATTCATATTTATGCCAATTATCAAGTTTTCAATTGCTTTTACGTTCAAGGTCCCAATTCTACTTATGCCCAATCATAAACCAAATCTTTTGATTTAATTTACATAGGCCCGAACTCGTGATTTGATTTACAAGTTAATCCATTATGCCCACTTCATGCCAATTTAATTATGCCAATGGCCAAACTTGCAATTTCAATTATATTTACAATACCCCAAATTTCCGATTTTATGTTATGCCATCAATTTTACCAAACATATATATCCAATATAGACAACATTCCCATATTTCCCCGTATTCAATCGTACGCAAATCGCGGTTTAGGCCTAGGTCCGAAATTGACCTAGGTTCATCGAAAATAAATAAATAGGGGAAGGTAGAATTTGTATAACAATCAACATAGTGAGAAAACTGGCATAAAAACATCATCTCCGGCATAAGAGATAGATCTTGATAATAATATCAATATGAATCAAGAAAAACTGATTTACAATAGGCTGAATAGATCATAAGCTTGACATGAGAATGAACATAGAAATGTCCCAAAACTCAAGATTCGAGAAGCAATAGAAATAGATCTGAATCAATAAACATACTTAAATTCAGTTCCACTTTATTCCATGGCCATATTGTAATTTAAATGTTTAAATCTAAAAACAACTAGAGCTTACAAAGGATGGCAAATGAATTAAGAACTGAATTTGTTGTAAAAATGTCACAGCGTTGTTAATTTATTGTCTTGAATCATTGTAGAAGCCTTGTTCTTTGAATTGATTTGAGTTTGAATGTTTGTACTTTGATTTGGAGACGGCGGCCATGGTTCAAGAGGTATTTTAGTAGCATAATGGTGTAAAAATGATTTGGTATGAATTAGGTTAGGTCTAAGGGTGTATTTATAGGGATAGAAACTAGTTTAGGCCCTTAGATTAACCCTAGAATCAATCCGGACCATCAAAACACGTCTCAGGCTTCAAAAATGAGTTCTGGGTCAAAACAGGCCGACCAGCAGGTTTTCTGCTCGTCCTGGGCGCACCTGCCAAGTGCGCCAATGCAAAATTGCATGGGCGCACTTCCCAAGTGCGCCAGTGCAATTTTGTTCTGGCGGACTTCCCAAGTGTGCCAGTGCATTCTAGCCGGTTTCTGGTTTTTCTGCCTAACTTCGTTCGTCCATATCTTCTTCGTACGGTATCCGTTTTATGCAAACTCGGACTCTATTTCAAGCAGAATTCCGAAACGAACGCAATGGCGTAACCCGTTTCCCTTGGTTCTTATTTTAAAAATTAATTATGCCTTCATTTATGGTTTTAACATGTTATAAAAATACGGGTTGTTACATTCTCCCCTCCTTAAAGGATTTCGTCCCCGAAATCTTCAAGTTAGGAAGAATGCATCCTATCATCCAATCAACCATCTACTCAACCATCATCCACAAGAAACCATTGTCCTTAAAAGATTTCTGATGCTTTATGAACATATGCAGAAAGTGTGTGTATATGTTCCTTATCTAATGCAAATGATCAGGCCTGATTGATCTTCTTAATGCAAAATATGTCTAGTGCCATGAGTCCAACATGTATGCAAATAGTCCTAGTCACACTAACACTATATATGTGCTCAAACATCCATCCATATGCAACATCCACATGATAACATATTCAAATTCATCCATAAACAAGTATAAACACTCATGCATATGCAATATGAAAGGTGACGGAGCCGATCTAGTGTCTAATGTGCGTGTATATGCATCCACGAGCAACCACTTGCAACCATCAATCATAACATGTCTCAAACACATGTTTACACCCAGTTGTTCCTACCTAAAGATATAGTCGAACGATAGAAGAAAGTAAAAACTTTGTTCCCATTAGGTAGTATCAAAACTGGAAATCTATGTCACATATATACTGATTAGGAGAAGAACTCCCTAAGCACCAGCCCGAAGACCGAAATCAACATCAAGCTGACGCTCAAAGAATTACTTAACCCAACGGACACCCTCAAGACCCAACATGTATTACTAACAGATGATCCCTATGGGGTTTTGCAATAGAAATAGGATTGAGAAGAGGACCGAGAGGTTATACTTAAAAGATAACATACAAGTAAGCTCTACAGGAAAAGAGGGATCAAGGATATACTCTTAAAAAGAGATATGATGCACGTGTCTAGTCTTCAATCTTCTAAGTAACATTTCCTTGAGCTTAACTCCATTGTGCTTTGACCGTCTTTAGCTTCACAATTTCGTAGCTTCTTAATTCCTATTTCCAAAATATGAGTTGGAACTCATTTCACTGTCACATCTCGTTCCACTTTCCCTTAATCTTTTTCTAGTATACCCAGCTTAAACATAACTGCGTACTCATGGTTTCATGCAATCTCTCCAAAGTTCACTAGTGAATTCACTTACTAGAAGGTATTCCACATAAATGAATTATCTCTTGAAAATAAACAATTTCCAACCATGTTGCCAAGTGTACTTACTAAGGTGATTTTTTATAACTCATGCATAAGCGAAATGAACCATCCGCCTTAGTGGCGAACACTACTCGAGCGGATTGATAAATGTATCAAGAGATTCTAGGTAACTAAGCATGGCAGAACCCTAAGGGTTACACTAGACTTCGAGGGTATTACCGAGGCAAGTCAACAGTCTAATTACCCTCTTTTCATACTCGAGAATGGTATCATTTCTGGATAACCACTCCATCCCTAGAAACAACCCATAGCCCAAAAACATAAGCATTACTTCTAAACTCAACACTTAGCATAGACATTCTCAAATCCAAACAAGTCATGAATAAATGAGCCGATTCACCAACAGGATTTGAGACAAAAATGGGACCCTCTACTACGCTAGTACTAAGGTGCAGAGACTCAACTATCGAAGCAGAATTAAAAAGGATGCGATGTACAAAAACAAAGTTCCCAGGGTATGATAGAAAATAAAAGCTAAACTTTTAACAGAAACGTTACCACCTCTTCTTAGGTACGCTAGTAGTGAGAGCATACAATTGCCCTCTCGATGATCTTGTCCTTTGCCCTTGTCCTTGTCCTCAAATACTTAACTACATGTCCCTTTTTACCATACTAAAGATACTCTCTCTTGTCGTGGGTTTTATTATTCTTTCACATTGGTCTCTTTCCTTTCACCTTTTCCTCCTTCGTGGATTAAGCCATATCAACAAGTTTCTCATCCTTAGGCTTGTATTCTTTATCCTTGTTCTTGGTATCCTTGTAAAGCTTGTTGACAAGTTTCTCGAAAGCTACCTCCATCGCATGGCAACCCTACAAAGCTTGAAATAAGATTAGACGTAGATGGAACTACTGCGGCTACAGATGGATGTTGGGCACTTCTTTGCCCTCCTACATGTGTCGTACACCTACAAAACTATGGTGAAAAAGAAAGAGAGAAGAAACTGAAGGAGTGAATCAAAAGATAGTGCATATGGCTTTGGGGAGTATGCCTTTCAAATAAAACAAGACTTTTCTTAGAAAACGCTTCTTTGTAAACGGTTTTTGAAAATAGTTTTCAGAGGGTTTTAAAAACTTTTGCCCAGTCCGATAACCTTCTGCTCTGATACCAAATGTAACACCCCACATCCGTTAAGGTCACACACAAAGGGAATGCCTTAACTTCAATGGAGCATTATGGGTACTGGAACAGAAATATTACAAGACAGACATATATAAAACAGCGGAAGGTAAAGTAGAAGTACTTCAAATCATTTATTAAATATAATTGTTTACAATAAAATCCCATCAACTTGCAAATACCCAATTACATAGCTAAAATATCTGTCTTGCTCAAAAACAAAGAAGCATGAAAATAAATTGTAGTATTACCCAATAAAGCAAAACAAGCCATAGCAAAGAGACATCCAAGCAGCACATGAAAGAGCCTTGGAGCTTGGTAAGATCCAAGCTAAGCTTTATTTCCACTCTGCGAACCTGGGGGGGGGGGAATGGAAGAAAAAGAGGCGAAACAAACCGGGTCAGTCATAAAGATTGAGTAAGTCCTAGTGGCTTTCAGCATAAAAACAGGTGAAGATAACATGGCATGAATAAACTGAAAGTAAACATAAGCATGATGACAAGGTAAGCTACAGGCACGATAAATCAAGTATAACATCCCATGCTTCCTATCAAGAGTATCATCACAAGGTTCCTACCAAGTATCACATTACAAGGTTTCTATTACGTATAACATCGCAAGATTTCTAAGCTTCACCATTTCACTATTTTCTTTGATTTCCTATATTCTCTGCACCACCTAACTAGCGTTTCAATTAGTTTACTAAGTTTTAATTACAAGATAAGTGATCCCCCATAACCCACATGATAGTTTTATAGGTACATATCCCACGATGAGGGTCCCACCTCATATTGACAGTTTCATGTCCCCACCACACCTATCTTAATTGATCGACCCTTACTTACAATGTTTCATATGTGTTATATACTAAGGTTATCCCAACCCCGTAGTTGTGGTAGCCTTCAGGACTACATCTAATATGAGGATTTTCAACTCAACCAACCCAATTGCCATAAATGTGTTAGATGTATCCTTACTACCCAAATCGATCGGCTCCTACTCGACCTAGTTCTTGCGGCCCCCTACTCGTAGATACCTGTGCTGGTACCACCCTAGGGCGTATCAATCCCTAGGATGGCAACTTCGACACCCTTTTTGATGCACAGCTTTATATCTACTAATGCCCAGTGGCTAAATTTTCCACTTCGGAATACGTGCACGCCCGTAATCCATCGGAACCTGCACCACTGCATCCCCTGCCGCCGTTTTGACCGCTTACAATCAGCCCAGTAATCGTGCCCCACCCTGCCTAGCTCAGGGTACCATTGATACCTAATGTGGGTTACTCCTGAAACAGGTCCCGCTACTAGGATTTTCCTAGGGTCTATTCGTATACCCCTGTAACAACCCGAAAATCTGGGCCAGTTTAAAATTTTTATTTTGGCAATTTTAGCGAATTTTGATTATTTAAAATGAATTATTTTAAATAATATCGTCGAGAAATTTATTTTGAATATAATTCGAACGAATATATTTATATAGATCGTCGTTAGAATATAAATAATTATATATATTTATAAAAGGAATTAAAAATGGCGTGGAAGTTCGATAATTCGATTTCAAACTTCAATTGAATGTACCGGGTGCAAAACAAACCGGATTTTAGCGAAACTGAAAACATTAGGATCTAATTGATAATATCTTTCCAACAAATCCGAAAAATCAAAATTTCATAGCGGGAATCAAAAGATATGTCCATTTGAAAATTCTGAATAGTCGCTATGGAATTCAGGCCCTTAAAAATGGAAATTTTGCAAACGACCTCGGATTTCGACAAAACCTCTTTTATTAATGAAAAATGCTAGATACCAAATTTCATAATTTTTCGAATCAATATGTGAGCGTGGCAAAGGAAAACGTGTTTGACCAGTTTTAGTTGATTTTAATCGACTGGAAAATGGCCATTTTTCCAACGGTCTCAGAATTCGATGAAATTAGTTTTGTTGGGACCGTATCGTCAATACAAAGCTAGAAAATATTTTTCTGGGATTTATAGAGTTCGTATGTGACCCCAGTAAATTGAAATGCGCGTTAAAATTCAATATATAGAGTTATATGTTGATTTTAATGGAAACTGATCGAAACGTTCGAATCAGCGTACGATACATATCCCATTGTGTTCGGAATGGGGGTGAAACGCTATGAATGACAGGCGGTGGGCCTCGTTTAGAGGTTGTATGTAAAAGTCAACTTTTTGAAAATAAAATAATAAATATAATAAAATAAAACCTCTTCCTCTCTCCTCTCCTTTTTAACTTCTGGTCCCCCCCATTCTTCATAAATCAGAAATAAATAAAAAAGAGAGAAGGGAGGAGGAGCTCGTCGCTCCTCCCATCAGTGCGCCACCGCACCACAGGCACGGCCACCACCTCTCCTCCTGCTCCCATCAAAACCCGTCGCCCCTGGCCCTCTTTCCCATGCGTCGCCACCGCCCTCGTGGCTGAGCCTCCACCTGCGCCAACCACCCACCGGCGACTCCGACTCCGGCAAGGCCCCAACCTCACTCCGATCTTCCCTCTCCTCCTTCGATTGGAAATTTCTGCACCCCCCAAACCCCCTTCGATCATCTCCTGTAACGGTGGTGTGGGGTTTTCCTCCAACGACGAATGGGTTCAAGAACGAACGAGCATGGGTTTTGGCCAGAAGTGGAAATCGTTGAAGAAGATAAAGGGGGCGCGGGTTCAAACAAAATAACAGTGAGTTTTCTTGTTCATTTAATTTAGAAATTGTTTAAAAATCTTTGATTTTAGAAAAGAAAAGATTTTTAGAATAGAAAAGAAAAGGTTTTTAGAATAGAAAAGAAAAGATTTTTAGAAGAGAAAAGATTAGATTTTTAGAATAGAAAAGATTAGATTTTTATATTTTGAATAACAAAGTAAAAATTCGATTTTTATATATTGAATAGCATAGTAAAAATTCGATTTTTATATATTGAATAGCATAGTAAAAATTCGGTTTTTATATATTGAATAACAAAGTAAAAATTCGATTTTTATATATTGAATAGCATAGTAAAAATGCGATTTTTATATATTGAATAGCAAAGTAAAAATGCGATTTTTATATATTGAATAGCAAAGTAAAAATGTGATTTTTATATATTGAATAGCAAAGTAAAAATGTGATTTTTACATAAGTAGAGAATACGGGCAGTGAAAAGTGACAAGAGGCAGAACGACGAAGATTTCTACCTAAGAAGAGTCGTGGCATTGGATTAGCTATTCTGTGAGAATTTCTCACTCTTCAATCTATTTTTCTAGTTAACATATATACTAGGATGCAGACGGTGTTTAGTAGCACCTGACACCCGTCGTCCACAGACCATGGACGGCTTGTATGCTTGTTTGTTTGATTTTGATGTGTAGTTGATTGTGTGATGTGAAATGAAATAAAATATTTATATAGTTGAAATTATTTTATAGTTAAAAATAGAATTTTTAATGTATATATGAAAGGAAATAAAAATAAACAAATCGGACGATTTGTTTATATACACACATTTGACTGGTATTGATTGGGACGATAAATTTTACACATCGCCCAACTGCACAAATAAAAATCTGTGTTTGATTGTTTGAAACCCCACACGGGTATTGGGATGATATTTGACATACAATAATCCCGATTATTTAGTTGTATGTCGATCGATTGATTGACAGACTGTTATAAGCGTTGAATATTAATATTTGATGCTTATACAGTGTAGAATGCACTTTGGATGATGGTTGATTATTCATCGTTGTTATGGTATACATGTGTTGTAGAAAATCCATATAATTAACATTACATGGTAATTGATTGGGCTTCATTAAATATTTATAATAGAAATATTTGAATAGAAATATTTGAATAGAAATATTTGAAAAAGAAATATTTGAAATAGAAATATTTGAATAGAAATATTTGAAATAGAATATTTGAAATAGAATATTTGAAAATAGAAATATATGAAGTCATGTTGATTAGATTGACGC
Organism: Allium sativum; assembly: GCA_030737875.1. NCBI lineage: Eukaryota > Viridiplantae > Streptophyta > Magnoliopsida > Asparagales > Amaryllidaceae > Allium > Allium sativum. The sequence goes on along the minus strand of CM060919.1, from coordinate 130,132,957 downwards.
CATTTTGACGTGAACGATATTTATATCGATTTTATTCATTTTATAATGAATATCGAAAGTGATTTCAAAATCTGATATTTTGAAAAGAATTGAAATTCAAACGAATTCGAATTGAATTGAATAGAAAACAAATTCGAATTGAATTGAATAGAAAACGAATTCGAATTGAATTGAATTGAAAATGAATTTGAATTGAATTTAATAGAAAACGAATTTGAATTGAAGCGAATAGAAAACGAATCTGAATTGAATTGAATTCCATTGAAAACGAATTGAAATCGATTTGAATCGAAATCAAATAGAAGTGAATGTAAAAAGAATTTATAAGGGAAAATTCAATTTTGATTTGAATTTGAAATAAAGGTTGAAATTGTTTTTGAAACAAATTTGAAATGATTTATAAAATTCGTTTTAAAAAGGGAATCGATGAAATATATATATAATATATATATATATATATATATTATATATAATGGCCTGAATAGAACGCGCCGCGCCGCTGCAATTCGTGAATATCGAGCATTGACTTCGAACGGACATTGCGGGAGATCTGACCGTCGGATTCTCCTAAACCAGAACCGTTGGGTTCATATCGAAAAGAGCTTTCTAACGAATATTAGAAATTTGAAATCTAACGGTTGGATTTGGAATTATGTCCAAATCAAATTTGGAAAAGGTCGTTGTAAGTGCAGTTCGATGGCCTTTGATGGAAATCGACTGTACGGGCCTTGATAAAATTATTAAAAATAGTAATAATTTGTGTAAAATCATAAGAAATGATTTGGGAAAAATTGGGATGAAAAACTCCATATTGAAAAGATAAAAATAGATTTTTATCGAAATGAACTAGTTTTGAACTAGAATTAAAATTCTATTTATTTTTAAATAAATAATTTTGATTTGAAATGGTTTCGAAAATAACCAGAATTTCCAATGATTTCATTGGAATGGATTTGAATCGAAATTGTCTTCGGAATATTTCGATGTTGGATTTCGTGATTATATAGATGTTGTTATGGATATTTGGAAGATATAGATATATATATCATTATTTCCAATACGATATTTGTTGGTCGTAGAATTTGATATTGAATATAAGCCGATATATTTTCTATTCAGTGCCTTGTATTTAATATCAAATGTGATTTGGGTTTGTTGTGAATGGCGTCTTCATTAACGCTGTTCTTAAACCCAGTTGAGGAAAAGATTAAATCTTTTTATTTAGATTTAATGAAGTGCACCAATTAAATAATATTTAATTGGAATTGAATTGATATTGATTTTTGGGTTTATCGTGAACAGTGTTTTAAATAACACTTGTTCTTTAACCCGATAATTAATAGAATGTGATTTTGGGTTGTCGTGAATGGTATCTTCAATAATACTGTTCTTAGACCCAAAGGAGTTAAGAAAATCAGAAACTAACTGGAGATTAGTTAAGTTGAATGGTTTCTGGGGTATTGATCTGATGTTGGTTTCGGCCTTCGGGGTTAATACTTAGGGAATCGCTCACTTGCTAATTTTATGGTTAGGGCCTGATTGAAATGTAATGTGATTTTGGGTTTATAACGAACCGTGTTTTAAAATGACACTGATTCTTTAACCCAGTTAAAGTTTAAAACTAAGCGGAGTTTTAATGAATCTTTAATTAGATTGAAAAGATCGAGAACGGAGTATCACCAGTTTTGCTCCAAAGCGATAGTTAAATCTTTAATTAGATTTGGACGTGAAATGGTAATTGAATTTACCGATAACACCGTGGTGTTAGATATGAAGTATTACCAGTTTTGCTTCATGGGATGAATAGGTTGGGATTGGGAAATAAAATAAATAATTACTTCGGTGTGGTTCGCTAATCCCGACTAGTTTGGAAAACCATAATTTGGTTTGAAATGATATCCAGAGGAAGATTAAAGAATAAATTTTAAAGAATTTATCTTTGATTAAATTAATGGAACCTTTCCCTAAGAACGTGAACTTTAGAAACTAACTGTAGGTTAGCTAAGAAGAATGGTTTCCTGGGTATTGATCTGATGTTGGTTTCGGCCTTCGGGGTTAATATTTGGGGAATTGTTCTCTTGCTAATTTACGGTTAGTGATTGTTGAATTGGGATGAGGCGTATGTTGTGTTTAGGTAACATTTGTTTACTATATACGCGGGTTATTCGGAAAGGCCGGGTTTATACCCATTCTGAATAACCGACTCGACGAAAAGTCGAAGATGAAGATGGTGGTCGAAGACCGGAAGTCTTCACATCGTTTGGGTGATTACTGATGATCTTGATTGGGCTGTACACCCAAGATGAGGGAATCAGTTGGTGGTCGTCCAGACGTACTTGGAGATCGACGGATATGCGAGGAAAGTGCCTCCGGTTTCGTTCAGACCTAGAACGGACTTGTAAATGGATGGTGTGTTTGACATTGTATTCCTTTATATTGTATTCGTTGATCTCTGCTAAATATATATCTGTTTGGCGGCGGGGAATTTATTCTCTTGCTTAACGCCCTTCTCTGAGACATACGAGATCATAGGTTATATATTGGCAGAAATCAGTGGTACGATATGGATTGATAGTGTGGCATGCTGAGATGCAGTGATCCAGACCTTTGTTGAAAAGCAAAGTTTGGTAGGTGATGATCAAAGCGCAGCTTTAATATAGCATGGCTTTGTGTATAGCGTCGATTCGCGAGCCTCACACCCCGGTATGGTGGTAAACTGATGGTTTGATCAGTATGCTTTTTAGTGGATGGGCACCTTAGTGGTGTCGTGGATTCGGTCGACCAAGATGAGCTTAGTGCTCAGGGATATATAGAGTAAGCGGTGTTTTCTCTCACTGGGATGTAAGCCGCGGTGATACTCTGGTCCCAAATGTACGGATGTGCAGACGGTGTTTTCTCTTGCTGGGACGTAAGCCGTGGGGAATTGCACTACGCGATCGATCTTTCGAATCAGGAGCCACCATGATGGGAATCCAATTTCCAATACGTGTATCGCGGTTTTAATTGTAGAACTAGTATGGCGACATGATATATGGTACCCATGCAGTCTATGATTGATATTTATGATTGAAATTGTTTTGACACTATACACTTATTATAGTATCAAATGATTTGTTTTAAAACGTACCAAGCATGTTTGGCTATTATAAGGGAAAACCTTATCCTCCGGCTGCGTTGCATTGTGTGATGGGACCTGGGTCTTATAATAGCTTCATTTTTAAAAAAGCATTGCGCTGTTTACTTATATGCACTGGTATTCTTGGGAGGAAACCCATTCCGTGTTATACGGCGTGGTCCCTTGATTTACCTTACTTTGAAAATAAAGATAAATAACTGTTTTAGTTCTCACACCAGTCCCATGACTGACCTGGAGTTTATTGTTCTAACCTAAACTCTGGGTGCCCTTATTTTCGACACGTGCAGCTAGTAGTTTTGGTTTTGTAGATTTATATTCACAGGATCCGAGTTTACAGCTGGAATGATATCCGGAAAGCTTTGTATCCGTATATCTCTTCTAGTTGTGTATTGTATTATTTTCCGCTGCTATGTAATTTATTGTAATCTCTAATAATTTGTGATGTATATTATTTATTCATACTCCGTATATTCTTGTATTCTGATGGAATTGTTGTAATTAACAATGAAATGTTCTTCCGTCTGCGTTCTGTTGTGGTTTGTTCTCGAACTATCCGCGCTTTCCTCACCGGGGAAGTTACGGGTTTTCACAACCCCACAGGTTGGTTAAGTGTTATCTATTTAACTTAACCCCACCCCCATCATGATACCATGGTTAAGTGTTCTCTCTTGTGTTACTTAACCCTACCGCATGTCTTGTTATATCGGTTAAGTGTTCTCCCCTGTGTTAACTTAACCCTTACCACACCTCACGTTAGATTGGTTAAGTGTATGTTAACTCAACCTCATTCACTAGCCATTTTATAATGGTTAAGTGTTACCCTCGTATATTTTCTTAACCCTACCACACATCAGGTTATATTGGTTGGGTGTTATCAACACATTCAAGTTAAACCAACCCATTTAACTAAACCCTCCCATTCGTCAGATTGCATTGGTTAAGTATTTCAAGTAATTCATGGCTTAACCCGCCCACGTATCATGCTAAGTTGGTTAAGTATTATCTATATGTTCAAGTTGACTTAACCCTGTCATGTGTCATGTTATATTGGTTAAGTGTCATTAGTCTAGTCATATTACTTAACCCACCCATTCATGTCATATCGATTTAGTGTCATTAGTCTAGTCATATTACTTAACCCACCCATTGGTCTTATTAACAGTTATGTTGGTTAAGCCCACATTTATAAGTTTTACATGTTCTTAACTCATACCGGTCAGGTCCACATTTACATGTCAAATTTCCATGCCATCCCACCTAACCCTCTAACCATACCCACGTCTTATTATGGTTAATATCCCTTAATTCATTTATTATGACGAACGAATCATGACCTCTCACATTAGACCGTGCAATTTGTGGCCACTGGATTTGCCGGGCAGTTCTGGGCAGATTTACACCACAAACTGAGTCTAACCTCGTGTCATAAATCGTTACGCCTACAATTCGACCTTTGACCTCTCACATTAGACTGACACTTTACGGCTACTGGATTTGTCGGGCGATTCCGGGCAGATTTACACCACAAACTGAGTCTAACCTCGTGTCAAAGGTTCATTAATGGTCGTATTCCCCCCAAAACCACAATATCAGTTCATGCGTTTAACATATAGAAATGTTCATGTTCGTGTTCAAGTCAATTATCCAATACACAGTCATTTTCATGTTTCAAATTCCCAACTTTACATATTAATAAACATATGCCTAAGTTCCAAAATTACATGACAATTTATATATATATATATATATATATATATACCCAATTCTAGTCAGTTTACGTACGTCCAATTTTTGCCTATTTACATGTATGCCAGGTTTATGCCATTTTACCCATATCAAGTTCTAGCCAAGATTACATGTATCAAGTTTCATGTCCAAATAAACCCAAATCAAGATTCATGATGTAGTTATCCCAAACTATAATCCTTTTTATTTCAATACACGCTAGTTACCCAAATTCATATTTATGCCAATTATCAAGTTTACAATTGCTTTTACGTTCAAAGTCCCAATTCTACTTATGCCCGATCATAAACCTAATCTTTTAATTTAATTTACATAGGCCCGAACTCGTGATTTGATTTACATGTTAATTCATTATGCCCACTTCATGCCAATTTAATTATGCCAATGGCCAAACTTGCAATTTCAATTATATTCACAATACTCCAAATTTCCAATTTCATGTTAATGCATCAATTTTACCAAACATATATATATCCAATATAGACAACATTCCCATATTTCCCCGTATTCCATCGTACACAAATCGCGGTTTAGGCCTAGGTCCGAAATTGGCCTAGGTTCATCGAAAGAAAATTAATAGGGGAAGGTAGAATTTGTATAACAATCAGCATAGAGAGAAAACTGACATAAAAACATCATCTCTGGCATAAAAGATAAATCTTGATAATAATATCAATATGAATCAAGAAAAACTGATTTACAACAGGCTGAATAGATCATAAGCTTGACATGAGAACGAACATAGAAAAGTCCCAAAACTCAAGATTCGAGAAGCAACAGAAATAGATCTGAATCAATAAACATACTTAAATCCAATTCCACTTTATTCCATGGCCATATTGTAATTTAAATGTTTAAATCTAAAAACAACTAGAACTTACATAGCATGGCAAATGAATTAAGAACTGAATTTGTTGTAAAAATGTCGCGGCATTGTTGATTTATTGTCTTGAATCATTGTAGAAGCCTTGTTCTTTGAATTGATTTGAGTTTGAATGTTTGTACTTTGATTTGGAGATGGCGGCCATGGTTCAAGAGGTATTTTAGCAGCATAATAGTGTAAGAATGATTTGATATGAATTAGGTTTGGTCTAAGGGTGTATTTATAGGGGTAGCAACTAGTTTAGGCCCTTAGATTAACCCTAGAATCAATCTGGACCATCAAAACACGTCTCAGGCTTAAAAAATGAGTTCTGGGTCAAAACAGGCCGACCAACAGGTTTTCTGCTCGTCCTGGGCGCACCTGCCAAGTGCGCCAATGCAAAATTGCATGGGTGCTCTTCCCAAGTGCGCCAATGCAATTTTGTTCTGGCGTACTTCCCAAGTGCGCCAGTGCATCCTGGCCGGTTTCTGGTTTTTCTGCCTAATTTCGTTCGTCCATATCTTCTTCGTACGGTATCCGTTTTATGCAAACTCGTACTGTATTTCAAGCAGAATTCCGAGACGAACGCAATGGCGTAACCCGTTTCCCTTGATTCTTATTTTAAAAATTAATTCTGCCTTGATTTATGGTTTTAACATGTTATAAAAATACGGGTTGTTACAATGTTCGACCGACCCAGGAAATATGTAGGCCTTTGTATTGTTTGATTATTCATGTTCGAACAACCCTGGATATGTTCGAGTCCTATGATGTTCGAATCTCATATATGGAAGTGACTGATCAGAGGGTGTTTGACCCTGGAGATGCTCGAGCTCGAAGATGTTTGACCGACCCTATGGTTGTATGAGTCATGTTGCATTTGTTTAACACCTGTTCGACCCATCCATGATGTTCGAACCTTTGTGAACGTGCTTGACCGACCCTCAATGCTCGAGCCATGTATGATGTTCGAGTGGCTTCATTGCTTGAACCCATGTTCGTGCCCGACCCATAGTTTTGACACATGTTCGATCCATTAATTGGTGCATGGTTTTTTTTAATGGATAAACACAGATGCTGGTAAGCCCTTGGATCCTGCAACAACGGAACTTACTTACTTTTGAGGATTGGTTATTCTTGAATAATACGTTTCTCGGTCCTATAGGACCTACCACTCGAACCTTTTAGTCGACTTTATATCTGAGGCACCACAAAATCCAACATCCACATAGTAAAAATGTCTAGGCTCCATACCATGACATAACTTCTAGCTAGAAAAAAACGTATGCACTCCGTGCATCCCTTGTCCCATTTCTGACTCATACGGGGGTGTAAGGCTCGTGAATCAACGCTATACGCAAAGCTATGCTACTTAAAGCTATGCTTTGATCATCATCCACAAGGCCTTGCTTTTCAACAAAAGGCTTGATCATTTGCGTCTTAGCATGCCACATTGTCAATTCATACCATACCATTGATTTCTGCCAATATATAACCTTTAAGCTCGTATGTCTCAGAGAAGGGTGTTGTAACGACCCGCATTCTACGCATCGAAGGATCGTAGAATATTTATATCTCTCACATACGAAGTCGTATGGTCATGTAACTTTGGGAGACAACTATTGGAGTCATTTCCCATGTTCATGAATATTGCCGATTTTTAAATGACCGTTTTGCCCCTAGTTGATCTTGTTTTGGCCATAACTTTTGATTGGTAAAGAGTTTTGACCTGAACCCACTTTTGTTAGAGCCAGATGATGGTTTACCTTTTCGTAGTGTGGTTATATCAGCCAAACGGACTTACCGTTTGGGAGATATGACTGAATTAAGGTTTAGAGGGTGAAAAAAGCCTAATTTGGCTTAACCGGGCGATTAGCAGCTAGGCCCACTGGGGGATTTCGGGATTTGGGGTATTTAAGGGCTGCTAGGGTTAGGGATTTCGGTTTTTACTCATTTTCTGGCCGCCACATACATCATAGAAACCCTCACAATGGCCTCCAGCATCTAGAATCATCTCTATTCACCGTTTAATCAAGTATTAAGCTTAGCAACATCAAATCAAGGAGAAGTAGCACCATTTCTGAGTTAGAGCTGCTGTTAGACATTGGTACTCGCCCAAATCAGTGGAGTTTTAGTTTTGAAAGTTTTGTTTGTGGCTAAGGTGAGTTTAGCATTGTTTTTACACTAATTATGGTTATTAAGGGTAATTAGTGTTAATTAGCGAATTTAAACATGATTAAATTCTGGAAAAATATTTATAAATTTTGAAATATTGTTTTAGGCCTCTATTAGAAATTTGGGTTGATTTGGTTAAGTTTTGTTAATCCTATCATTAGTTATGCTTGAACATGATAAAGGGGAAAACATGGGTTTTGAGTATATTTGATCCATTTTAACATATCATACTGTTGTTTTGGTGTTTGTGGTTGATTATACATGTTGCTATGACTGTACGGTATGCTTTGTGATATCTTAGAACAGTTAGAATGGTCGGAAACGACGTCGTGTGGCGTAAAACAGTCGCTGGAAAAGTTGTAGGAATTTGTGTAGAACTGGATTGGATCGCCCCCTCTCCGAACCAACTCCACTCATGAGGCATGTGTCACGAACTGAAACCATCTCCGACCTGCTTGCATGAAGTGTGTCACGAGCCGCTTGCATCTGACCTGAAGAAGGAGCCCGAACCGATGCCATCCCCGAACCAGCTCGTGAAGTGTCTTCTCTGAACCGACCTGCTTGCATATAGGACTCCGAACCACTTGGTGGCTATGAACCGAACTAATGAAGGTTCGACCATGAGCAAATAGAGAACCCTGATCCGAAGAGAGTCACGACCCGAGCCGAACTGGAGCATGCATGACGGAATAGAACCGGTGTGGCACCATAGCTCAGCTTAGGCACCACAACCCGATCCTATGGAGGGAACACGACCCGACCCGAGCGGGGTTGTTGACCATGGACTAAACCAAGGAAGAATGAGCACTGTATACCACTACCTCCTCCAAACCGAGCTACACGAGGCACTCCACGAACTAAACCCAGACGTGGACTACGAGCACCGAACCGAATTATGGGGTACCGAACCAAATCGTAACATATGCTATTCCTACATGATAACTCTTCAGAAGATTAACTCCAATCTGACCAAGCCCGAGATGCAAAGGTAGTCCAAATGGGAAATTTGTACTTAGGATCCAGTTGGGAACCAACAAGTTAACTTCATGGTTGGACTTTGCTGTGGTATGTGTGCTAAGGAGTTATCGACGTCCATAACTTTGATTCACTATCGAAAGATGAATGTTAGGCTACGGATCAGTGCAGTGGGGTAGTTATTACTTCATGGGGCAGTGTGATCATAGCATGGCTATGAGCCAGTGCAGTGGAGTTATCACTACTCCATGGGCAGAGTGGACATAGCAAAGTATTAGTGATTACAGATCAGTGCATGGAGTCGTCACGACTCCATGGGGAAGAGTGATCGTAACAAAGTATTGGGTGATCAAAGCGGTGGATATCGTATGCTTTACGCACTGAGAGAGAGGTGTGAGGATGGTTGCTATGCTTGATTGATTGCCATGACTATGACATGCACACCCTACCCCGTATTCTTTACACCATTTGTTAGTGGCGCCTTAGAGTATTGTACGGTATGTTGTGCTAACTCTATGGTTGCAGGTCCAGGTTCAGGTATGGTTTAGTATACCTGTTATTGTTCTGTTTTACTGCTTATCGCTCATACCAGACTTTTGTCTGACCCAAAGTTTTATGTCTCTTCTTATTACTCTGGGTGCTCTTAAACAGGTTGACTAGAGACAGTTTAGCTGGTTGTGCACAAGTAGTTGTCCGGGGACGCGCAGGAGGCTTACATAATTCTCTAAATATTCTTCCTGTGTCGTTGTTGGTCACTACTTTGGGCATTAGTAGTGTACTATTCCTTACTTTTCTTTAGAGACAGTTTTAAAAGTTGAAATAATGTTGATGTGGAACATAAGCTATATTTTGGATTTTCCGCTGCAATGATGTTTAGTTTTCAGCTTATGCACTGTCTTGCCTGTTTTATGTCAAAGTATGTTATTATTATATTTTATTCCATGCGCTGTGAGATATACAACACGTTCTTTGTTAGCTCACCATTAAGTTTCCTTTCTTTTCCTTTCTTTGGCTACCGTCCCGTGCTAGTCGGGCATTGGCACAACGCACTTTCTTGGATATGTCGGCTGGTGCGAGGCGGGCCATCACATTTGGTATCAAAGCACTTGGTTGCATAGTTAACCTAGAGAAGACACCAGAGAGAGTTAATACGTAAATGAGAGCGCGTATTTATGATATTTTGGTTTTCAAAAGCTATATATATATACTATTACTATATTTAAGGATGAAGTCGCATTGCACTGGCACCACTGAAGAGATGGTTAATCATTTTCTTCTTACTGATTAAACATGAGCCGATACACTAGGGGTACTGGTAGTGGAGCTAATAATAGGAATGCTTCTGATATGAGGATGATGTTCAATCACTTCATGAGAGAGATGCTTAGAAATGTGCAAGGAGCAGTTTCCAATGCCGCAAATGGTGGTGGTGCAGTGGTGTAGGCGCCTGGAGCCGATTTCGCCAAGCTATGCAAGGATTACACTAGTCTTGGTGGAAAGCCATTTCACGGAACAGAATCGGCTACAAAACTTCAGGATTGGTTGGATAGCTGTGAGCGTATCTTCGAAGACTTGGGTATTGAGGATGCGATGAAGAGAAAGCTAGCATCCCGTCAGCTGCAAGGACGGGCGATGAATTGGTGGAATGCTATTAAGGCAGCTACTCCATAGGATCAAGTTACCTGGGATAAGTTTAAGGCCCGATTCAGTGATAAGTTTATCCCAGCTGCTAAGAAATCAGAATTGTTTAGGAAATTTCTAGAGCTTAAGAAGAATGGTAGAGCAGTCTCGGAGTACAATGCTGAGTTCGATACTTTATCGAAGTATGGATTATCCCTCATTGACACTCCCAAGAAGAAGAACGAGAAGTTCATAAATGGTTTAGATCAATACTTGGGAGAAAGGCTTATAAACCATATTGATGAGACTTTTGAATCGATTGTTGGGAAAGCATTGAGGTCAGAGAGCCTTTATCCTAAACCCAAGACTGAAGTCGCTGTCGCATCTGCACAGGGGCCAAAGCCGCAAGCAAGCGGTGGAGGCAACAATAATTCTCAGAATAAAAGGAAGCAGAATCAGAACCAAGCTAAGGATGGTCAGAAAAAAGCAAGAAAGATGTTGAGTGCTTTAGCTGTGGCAAGAAGAGCCATTATGCTAAAGAATGTCAAGCAAAGCCCGCGGACAGGAAGTGCTCCAACTGTGGCCAATTGGGACATCACAAGGTAAGTGTCCGCAACCCCCTAAAGAGAAGCAAATTGTGAAAGCATATGCTCTTAATGTTGTTCCTTCTTCCTCGAATGCCCCAACTGCGGCGGAGAAGGGAAAGAATGTCGTCATTCAAAGTATGCTTTCTGTTTATGATATTCCTGTTCGAGTATTGTTTGAAACCGAAGCTTCCCGTTCCTTCATATCTAGTGACCTGGTAGATAGGTAGGGATTGGAACCCGAGATAATCATAGACCTTTAGCAGTGACGAACCCGGTTGGTGGTTCAACTAGCCTTAGCATGATTTGTCGTAATGTGGTTTTATCGAGTCATGGATGCATGTTTGTTTGTGATTGCTTTGTTTTGGGCTTTACTGGGTTTGGCATTATTTTGGGAGTCGATTGGCTCCAAAGGTACGGGGTTGTGGTAGACTGTGAGGGCTCTTGGGTGATAGTTAGAGTGGATGATGGGCGGAGGGTAGTGTTTGGTGGTCTACCTAGTGATGGGGTAATGGCTAGTTTTCTAAATTCCATCGACATCCCGCATAATGAGTTGTCAGATGTGCCCATGTCTGGCCAGTATCCGGACGTCTTCGAGGAAGTGATCGGACTTCCACTACACCGAGAGATTGAGTTTCGTATTGATTTAGTAAAAGATGCCAGGCCTATAGTGATGCCACTTCGTCATATGGCACCAAGGGAGCAGCGAGAGCTCGAGGTGCTAGTGAGCGATCTTTTGAAGAAGGGATTTATCAGAAGAAGTGTTTTTGAGTGGGGAGCACCAGTTGTGTTTGCTACCAAGGCGGATCGTTTCCTTTAATTGTGTGTGGACTACCACAAGTTGAATAAGGTGACGAGGAAGAGTAAGTATCCTCTACTGCGGATAGATGATTTGTTTGATCAGTTGAGTGATGCGAGAGTGTTCTCCCAGTTGGATCTTGCGACAGGTCTTCATCAACTTAGGGTGGAAGCTGAGAGTATAACTAAAACGGCCTTTCGGATGCCGTCTGGATTCTATGAGTGGTTGGGCATGCTATTCAGGTTGACCAATGCACCAGCATATTTTGTGGATCTTATGAATAGGGTATTCAGCGATCAGTTGAATAAGTTTTTTCTTGTGTTCATAGACGTTATCTTGGTTTATTCGAGGACAGAGGAAGAACACAAGGAACACTTGAGGATAGTGATGGAGGTATTGAGAAAACACCAACTGAAAGAAAAGTTTTCGAAGTGTCACTTCTGGAGGAGGGAAGGGAGATTCTTGGGCCATGTTGTTTCAGAGAATGGTATTGCTGTGGATCCTGCGAAGGTGGCTACGGTACAAGATTGATCTACGCCCAAGAATGCAACAGACGTAAGAAGTGTCTTGGGATTGGCTGGATATTATCGTAAGTTTACAAGACTTCTCCAAGAGAGCAGCACTGTTGACTCAGTTGACCAAGAAGAATCAAGCTTTTGTTTGGGACGAAAAGTGCGAGAATGCATTTAAGAGTCTAAAGGAAAAGTTGACATGTGCACGAATGTTAGTCATTCCTAAAGGGAATGAAGAGATGACGATATACACAGATGCCTGTGGTATCGGACTAGGTGCTGTATTGATGCAAGGAGGTAGGGTTGTAGCTTATGCTAGTCGGCAACTGAAACCGCATGAGCAAAGGTATCCTACCCATGATTTGGAATTGGCAACGATCGTGTTCGCATTGAAGATGTGGAGACATTATCTCTTGAGAGAAAGATTCAAGTAGTTTACCGATCATATATCGTTAAAGTATCTTTTCTCTCAGAAGGATCTAAATCTTCGACAGCAAAGATGGTTAGAATTCTTGGCTTCCAACGATTTCAATATCGCATATACACCAGGAAAGGGCAATGCGGTAGCTGATGCATTGAGTAGAAGATATGCCAGTTTAGGGGCTATGTTTCTAGAATGGAAGCAACTGGAGTACATCACTGGGTATGATTTCAGACCAAAGTGCAAATTGGATCTAGAAGTATTAGAAAGTTTGACGATCAGACCCACTTTGATTGAGCGGATTGGTTCCAGTCAGAGAGATGATCCTAACCTATTGGAAATTATCTCCTGGTTAGAGATGGGTATTGATGAGGAGATGAACAAGTATGGGCTTGATCGAGATGGATGGCTTAGAAAGAATGGAAGACTAGTTGTGCCTAATGTCAATGGATTGAGAGATGAAGTGCTTGGATAATGTCATCACTCGAAGCTGACCATACATCTCGGTGGTAACAAAATGTATCGAGATATGAGGCAGACCTACTACTAGGAAGGAATGAAAAGAGATGTTGGGAAGTTTATATCCAAATGCATGAATTACCAGCTGGTTAAAGCTGAGCAAAAGAAGCTTAGTGGTTTGTTGCAACCATTATAAATTCCAAAATGGAAATGGGAACAAGTCTCAATGGATTTCATTGATCGGTTAACAAGGACTAGATCGGGCCATGATAGCATTTGGGTGACTGTGGACCGACTGACCAAGAGTGCAAGGTTTAACCCGTCAAGTCGAATAGAACAACAGCTAAGTTAGCAGAACTGTATATGAAGTGGGTAGTGAGATTTCATGGAGTACCCAAAGGCATTGTAAGTGACCGAGATCCGTTGTTCACAGGTGGATTTTGGAAGAGCTTACAAGAGGCGTTAGGATCAGAATTACATCTCAGTACCGCGTATCATCCTCAAACCGACGGTCAGACGGAGAGGGTGAATCGAGTATTAGAAGATCTCTTGAGAGCTTGCATATTAGATTTTGGTGGATCATGGGATGGCCATTTGCATCTAGTAGAGTTTGCATATAATAATAGTTATCAATCCAGTATTGGTATGGCTCCATTTGAAGCTTTGTATAGAAGACCATGTAACTCACCATCATGTTGGTTAGAAACTGGTTAGAAGTTTGTGCTTGGGCCAGATGCGATAAGAGAAACCTCAGATAATATCAGGGTTATTCAACAGCAAATTAAGGCTGCCCAAGATAGGCAGAAAAGTTATGCTGATAAGAAGAGAAGGGATCTGAAATTCTCCATTGGCGGCTTGGTTTTTGTTAATATTTCTCCATTAAAGAGCGTGATATGATTTGGTAGGAGAGGGAAGTTAACACCAAGATTTGTTGGTCCATTCCCAGTTCTCGAGTAAGTTATGAATTTGGCATATAAAGTTGAATTACCAGAGAAGATGGCAGGAGTTCATAACGTATTTCTTGTTCCCAATTAAGGAAATTCGTGCACGACCCCGATGCGACTATTTCACCTGATCAGTTGGAAGATATCGAAGTAAAACCTGAGGCGGTTGGGAACCGCAAACCAATTCGTATTGTCGAGCACGATACGAAGCAACTTCGAAGGAAAGCGGTTGATCTAGTCAAAGTTCAGTAGGGGCGAGAATGAGAAAGACTATACTTGGGAAATAGAGGAGAACATGAGGAGGACGTATCCAGAACTCTTTGCCTGGTAAGATATTAATTACGACTTAGCTTTCCGCATACTAGGATAAACTTGTTTGTTGTGTTGTATGTTTGATTGTTGTGAATGGTTGGTAGGCATGCAGAATCCTTTGTTTGTTTCTTAGTTAAGGAATTTCCGTGGTGAAATTTCTTAGGAGGGAGGGGGGTATGTAACGACCTGCATTCTGCACATCAAAGGATCGTAGAATATTTATTTGTCTCACATACGAAGTCATATGGTCATGTAACTTTGGGAGATGACTATTGGGGTCATTCCCCAAGTTCATGATTTTTGCCGATTTTTAAATGACCGTTTTACCCGTAGTTGATCTTGTTTTGGCCATAACTTTTGATTGGTAAGGAATTTTGACCTGAATTCACTTAATTAGATACGGATGATGGTTTACCTTTTTGTAGAGTGGTCACAATAGCCAAACGGACTTATCGTTTGGGAGATATGACTGAATTAATGTTTAGAGGGTGAAAAACAGCTTAATTGGGCTTAACCGGGCGATTAGCAGCTAGGCCCATTAGTGAATTTCGGGATTTGGGGTATTTAAGGGCTAGTAGGGTTAGGGATTTCAGTTTTTACTCATTTTCCAGCTGCCACATACATCATAGAAACCCTAATAATGGCCTCCAACATCTAGAATCATCTCTAGTCACCGTTTAATCAAGGATTACGCTTAGCAACATCAAA
Source organism: Allium sativum (assembly GCA_030737875.1). Lineage (NCBI taxonomy): Eukaryota > Viridiplantae > Streptophyta > Magnoliopsida > Asparagales > Amaryllidaceae > Allium > Allium sativum. Next base: position 130,117,704 of record CM060919.1, on the reverse strand, counting down.
TCAAGGAGAAATAGCCCCATTTCGGAGTTAAAGCTACGTTTAGACATTGGTACTTGCCCAAATCAGCGGAGTTTCAGTTTTGAAGGTTTTGTTTGTGGCTAAGGTGAGTTTAGCCTTGTTTCTACACTAATTATGGTTAATTAAGGGTAATTAGTGTTAATTAGCGAATTTAAACATGATTAAATTCTGGAAAAGTATTTATAAATTTCTAAATATTGTTTTAGGCCTCTATTAGAAATTTGGGTTAATTTGGTTAAGTTTTGTTAATCCTATCATTAGTTATGCTTGAACATGATTAAGGGGAAAACATGGGTTTTGAGTATATTTGATCCATTTTAACATATAATATTGTTGTTTTGGTGTTTATGGTTGATTATACATGTTGCTATAACTATATGGTATGCTTTGTGATTTCTTAGAACAGTTAGAATGGTCGAAAACGCCGTCGTGCGGCGTAAAACAGTCGCTGAAAAAGTTGCAAGAATTTGTGCAGAATCGGATCGGATCGCTCCCTCTTAGAACCAACTCCACTCGTGAGTCATGTGTCATGAACTGAAACCATCTCCGACCCGCTCGCATGAAGTGTGTCACGAGCTGCTTGCATCTGACCTGGAGAAGGAGCCCGAACCGATGCCATCCCCGAACCTGCTCGTGAATTGTCTTCTCCGAACCGACCTACTCGCGTCTAGGACTTCGAACCACTTGGTGGCCACGAACCGAACCAACGAACGTTCGACCATGAGAAAATGGAGGACCCCGATCTGGAGAGAGTCACGACCCGAACCGAACCGGAGCGTGCATGACGGAACAGAACCAGTGTGGCACCATGGCTTAGCTTGGGCACCACGACCCGATCCTATGTAGGGAACATGACCCGACCCGGGCGGGGTTGATGACCATGGACTGAACCAAGGAAGATTGAGCACCGTGTACCACTACCTCCTCCGAACCGAGCCGCACGAGGGGCTCCACGAACTAAACCCGGACGTGGACTACGGGCTCCGAACCGAACTAGATTATGGGGTACCGAACCGAATCGTAACTTAAGCTATTCCTACACGACGACTCTTCAGAAGATCAACTCCAATCCAACCAAAACCCAAGATGAAAAGGTAGTCCAAATAGGATGTTTGTACTTAGGATCCAGTTGGGAAACAACGAGTTAACTTCATGGTTGTACTTTACTGTGGGACGTGTGTTAAGGAGTTGTCGACGTCCATAACTTTGATTCACCACCGAAAGACGAATGTTAGGCTACGGATCAGTGAAGTGGGGTAGTTATTACTTCATGGGACAGATTGATCGTAGCATGGCTATGAGCCAGTGCAGTGGAGTTATCACGACTCCATGGTGCGAGTGGACATAGCAAAGTATTAGTGGTTACGGATTAGTGCAGTGGAACCGTCACGACTCCATGGGGCAGAGTGATCGTAACAAAGTATTGGGTGATCAAAGCGGAAGATATCGTATTCTTTACGCACTGAGTGAGAGGTGTGAGGATGGTTGCTATGCTTGATTGTTTGCCATCACTATGAAATGCACACCCCCACCCCCGTATTCTTTACACCATATGTTAGTGGCACCTTAGAGTATTATACGGTATGCTGTGCTAACTCTTTTGTTGCAGGTATATTCAAGTATGGTTTAGTGTGACGACAAAGAATTTCGCTCGGTCCGAACCATTCGCTAAACCGACCCAAACCGTTCGAAACGCCCTATCGTTTGAGAACACGACAAATCAGAACGCATATAGAAGAACATTTCATTGCATATTACAACAATGCATCAGATTACAAGAATATGCAGAGTATAAAAGAATATTATACAGAAATATCAGAGATTTAAATTACATTTAAATACATCGCAGCGGAAAATAATACAATACACAACTAGAAGAGATATACGGATACAAAGCTTTCCGGATATCGTTCCAGCTGTAAACTAGGATCCTGTGAATATAAATCTGCAAAACCAAAACTACTAGCTGCCCGTGTGGAAAATGGGGGCACCCAGAGTTTAGGTTAAAACAATAAACTCCAGGTCAGTCATGTGACTGGTGTGAGAACTAAAACAGTTAATCTTTATTTCAAATCGTTAGGTAAATCAAGGGACCACGCCGTATAACACGGAACGGGTTTCCTCCCAAGAATACCAGTGCATAAAACAAACAGCGCAATGCTAAATAAAGAAAAATGAAGCTGTTATAAGACCCTGGTCCCATCACACAATGCAACGCAGCCGAGGATAGGGTTTTCCCTTATAACAGCCAAAGAATGCTTGATGCGGCATGGGTACCATATATCATGTCGCCATACTAGTTCTACAATTAAAACCGCAAATGTCACGTATTTGGAAATTGGATTTCCGTCTATGAACCGAGGCAAAAGATAGTCCTCAACCGATTCGAGACGCTCTAGCCCGTGTCTCAGGATCAGAGCTCGAGTGACCCTTGGAGCGACATGGCCGGTCCACCGATATGGATTAAAATGCCTGAACACTGCGTTTCCCCACCCTTTGGGGTGTCAATGAGCCAACAAATGACTCCATCGGTTCGAGAACGACCGATATATCCGAGGCGCCTCGCAACAGCAACAACCACATAAGTCAAACTCGTCAGGGCGTGTAAAACCACTGACGCCACTTTTTAGCTAGAAGGAAACGCATGCCCTCCCTGAGGTCCGTCTCCCGTTTTTGGTTCATACCGGGTGTGAAACTCGCGAAGTAAACGTTACACAAAGCTACGCCACAAAGACCGTGCTTTGATCATCACCACAAGACTTTTCTTTTCAACAGAAGCCTCGATCAATTGCCACTTAGGCATGCCACACAGGCAATTCACTCCATGTGTTTGATATCCATCAATATATAACCCCTGAGCTCGTACGTCTCAGAGAAGGGCGTTAAGCAAGAGAATAAATTCTCAGCCGCCAAACAGATATATATTTAATAGAGATCAACCACACGGACTAAAATCCAATGTCAGACACACAGTCCATTTACAAGTCCGTTCTGGGTCTGAACGAAACCGGAGGCACCTAGTACCCCGCATATCCATCGATCTCCAAGTACGTCTGGACGATCACCAACTGTTTCCATCTTCTTGGGTGTACAGCCCAATCAAGATCATCAGTAATCACCCAAACGACGTGAAGACTTCCGGTCTTCGACCATCGTCTTCATCTTCGACTTATCGTCGTATCAGTTATTCAGAATGGGATAAACCCGGTCTTTCCAAATAACTCGCGTATATTTTAAATAAGTGTTACACAAACACAACATACGCCTCATTCCAATTCATCAGTCACTAACCGTAAATTAATCAAGAGACTAATTCCCCAAATATTAACCCCGAAGGCCGAAACCAACATCAGATCAATATCCAGAAAACCATTCTGCTTGGCTAACCGACAGTTAGTTTCTAAATTTCACATTCATAAGGAAAGGTCCCCATTAATTTTATCCAAGATAAATTCTTTGAATTTATTCTTTATTCTATTTTTGAATCTCAATTCAAACTAGTCGGGATTAGCGAACCTTACCGAAGTAATCATTTATTTTAATTTCCCCATCCCAACCTATTCATCCCATGAAGTAAAACTGGTAATACTTCATATCTAACACCACAGTGTTATCGGTAAATTCAATTACCATTTCACGTTCAAATCTAATTAAAGATTTAACCATCGCCTGGAGCAAAACTGGTGATACTCCATTTTTGATCATTTCAATCTAATTAAAGATTCATTAAAACTCCACTTAGTTTTAATCTTTAACTGGGTTAAAGAATCAGTGTCATTTAAAACACGGTTCACGATAAACCCAAAATCACATTCCATTAATTATTGGGTTAAAGAACGAGTGTTATTTAAAACACTGTTCACGATAAACCCAAAAATCAATATCACTTCAATTCCAATTAAATATTATTCAATTGGTACACTTCATTAAATCTAAATAAAAAGATTTAATCTTTTCACAACTGGGTTCAAGAACAGTGTTAGTGAAGACACCATTCACGACAAACCCAAATCACATTTGATATTCAATACAAGGCTCTGAATAGAAAATATATCGGCTTATATTCAATATCAAATTCTACGATTAACAAATGTCGTATTGAAATAACGATATAAATGTATATCTTTCAAATTCCCATAACAACATCTGTATAATCACGAATTCCAACATCGAAATATTCCGAAGACAATTTCAATTCAAATCCACTCCAATGCAATCATTGGAAATTTTGGTTATTTTTAAAACCCTTTTCAAATTCAATTTATTTATTTAAAAATAAATAGAATTATATTTCTAGTTCAAAACTAGTTCATTTCGATAAAAATCTATTTTTATCTTTTCAAATATGGAGTTTTTCATCCCAATTTTTCCCAAATCATTTCTTATGATTTTACACAAATTATTACTATTTTTAATAATTTTATCAAGGCCCGTACAGTCGATTTCCACCAATGGCCATCGAACTGCACTTACAGCGACCTTTTTCAAATTTGATTTGGACATAATTCCAAATCCAACCGTTAGATTTCAAATTTCTAATATTCGTTAGAAAGCTCTCTTCGATACGAACCCAACGGTTCCGGTTTTAGGAGAATCCGACGGTCGGATCCCCCGTAATGTCCGTTTGAAATCAATGGTCGAAATTCGCGAACTGCCGCGGCGCGGCGCGTTCTATTCAGGCCATTATATTATATATATAATATATATAATATATATTTCGTCAATTTCTATTTAAAACGAATTATATAAATAGTTTTGAATTCGTTTCAAAATCTATTTCAACTTCCATTTCAATTCAAAGCAAAATTGAATTCTTCTTTATAGATTCGTTTCAAAATTCATTTCTATTCAATTCAAATTTCAATTCAATTTGAATTCGTTTTCAATTCAATTCATTTCGAAATCGTTTTCAATTCACTTCATTTCGAAATCGTTTTCAATTTACTTCATTTCGAAATCGTTTTCAATTCAATTCATTTCGAAATCGTTTTCAATTCAATTCATTTCGAAATCGTTTTCAATTCAATTCATTTCGAAATCGTTATATATTCAATTCATTTCGAAATCGTTATATATTCAATTCATTTCGAAATCGTTTTCAATTCAATTCATTTCGAAATCGTTATATATTCAATTCATTTCGAAATCGTTATATATTCAATTCATTTCGAAATCGTTTTCAATTCAATTCATTTCGAAATCGTTATATATTCAATTCATTTCGAAATCGTTATATATTCAATTCATTTCGAAATCGTTATATATTCAATTCATTTCGAAATCGTTTTCAATTCATTTCGAAATCGTTATATATTCAATTCATTTCGAAATCGTTATATATTCAATTCATTTCGAAATCGTTATATATTCAATTCATTTCGAAATCGTTATATATTCAATTCATTTCGAAATGAATAAAATCGATATAAATATCGTTCACGTCAAAATGGCGTCAAACTAATCAACACGGCTTCATAAATTTCTATTTTCAAATATTCTATTTCAAATATTTCTTTTTCAAAATGGTTGTTATTATCAAAATATTTCGTTCAACACATGACCAATCTCAATGGATGAGTACTGTTAACACATGAACTTTTATTTTATAATATTCTTTATTTTTCAAATTGGAATGAGGCCCAATCAATTACCATATAAAGTTAATTATATGGATTTTCATACATTACACACATATAATAGCATTGAAAAATAATCAATCATCAACCAAAGTGCACTACACTGTATAAGCATCAAATATAGATATCTAACGCTTATAACAGCCTGTCAATTAATCGATCGACATATTTAATCAATCAGGATGAGTGAACTTCAAATTTCATCCCAACACCCGTATGGGGTTTCAAACAATCAAACACATATTTTATTTGTGCAGTTGGGCGATGTGTAAAATTTATCGACCCAATCAATGTCCTTCAAATAGGTGTACATAAACAAACCGTCTGGTTTGTAAATGAATATTTATTTTATTCACTTCACGTTAAAAATTATATTTTTAACGATAAAACATTTTTTATTTCAACATATGAATTTCTATTCAGTTCATTTATTCAATAAAATGATATTTTTATTTTTCTAACATATTTTAGAAAATTTCGGCGGCATAACGGCACGACACTAGAAATGGGACGAGGCCTAGCCTTATCCCCGGTCTAGTGAAGGCCCACGCCATTCACACATCAATCAAAATCACCAAACAACTAAATTCAAATCAAATCATATAACTAATCTATGCAACCAAACAAACAAGTCCATGGTCTGTGGACGATTGTGTCGGGTGCTACTAAGCACCGTCTGCATCCTAGTATATATATATAACTAGAAAAATAAATTGAAAGGTGAGAAATTCTCACCAATAGCTATCCCAATTCCAACGTCACTTCATTGATAGAAATCTTCATCGCTATCGCATCTTCGTCATCTTCGTTGCCCGTAGCCACTACATATATAAAAATCACACATTTTTATATTTTGATGTCTTTAAAATAAAAATCACATTTTTATTTATTCACTTTAAATTTAAAAATCATATTTTTATAATTGCTTCATACTTGTAAAAATCGAATTTTTACTTCGCTATTCAATATTTAAAAATCGAATTTTTATTTCGAAGTTCAATATATAAAAATCACATTTTTAAAATATCGCTTCATGTATAAAATTATATTTTTATAATTAAAAATTATATCTCGATTAGATAACTATCACATTTTTACTTAGTTAAAATATATCTTTCCTATATTCAAAAATCATACCTTTCTACTCATAAATATATAACCTTTCTTCGATTAAAAGTATAGTCTTTCTACCTTTCAAAAATCAAATCTTTCTTAAGTAAAAATCTTATCTTTCTAGCGATTAAAAATATAAACTTTATGGCGATTAAAAATTTAACCTTTCCTTTATAGAAATCAAATTTTCATGACGCTATACACTTCCTATAAAAAAAAAATATTTTAATTATCTCTACTCTATAAAAATTTATATTTTTATAAAGCTAAAAATCATATTTTTATTTAAACCCCAAGCATAAAAATCTCATTTTTATATTTCTAAAAGTCTCCTCTTCGTTCTTTAAAAATCAAACTTCTCTTGTTTGAAAAATCAAAGCTTTTCTCATTAGAAAAATCAATGCTTTTCTCGTTTGAAAAATAAATGCTTTTCTCGTTTGAAAAATAAATGCTTTTCTCGTTTGAGAAAAAAAACAAATTTTCCTTTTCTAATTAAAAAATCAAATTTTTATAAAATAAAAATTCTAACTTTTTATAAATAAAGATTATCAAGCAAAGAAATCAAAAAGAAAAGGGAAAACTCACAATTTTCTAGGATTTTCGAAGGTGGAGGAGCCCACAGGCGATGGTGTAGGGCCAAGGGAGGGCGCTGGAGGTTTGACTGTCTGGGGAAGGCCCTGATGGTCGGCGGTAGGCGAATTGGTCCAATCGAAGGGGGGGGGCTGCTGCGATTTTTGTTGGCGTCGGTTTGGGTTTCCAGGAGGCGCGGTTTAAAAAGGGACCAGATCCTGGGTTCGTGACTTGGACGGAGGGAGGAGGAACGAGGCGGGGTAGCGTCGGATGGGAGGTGCAGCTCGAGGAGGAGGGGGCCAGACCTGCGATGGCGGTGGCGAATGAATCGCGATGAGGGATTTTTGGGGGAACGGCTTTCTGAAGAGGGAAAAGTAACGGGGGTTATATATTTATATAATTATTATTTTTATTTATTTATTATATTTTTTTTTCCTTTTAAAACCCTAAATGTTGACTTTTCTAAACGACCTCTAAACGAGGCCCACCGCCTGTCGCCCATAGCGTTTCACCCCCATTCTGAACACAATGGGATATGTATCGTAGGTTGATTCGGACGTCTCGATCAGTTTCCGTTTGATTTACATTTAAATCCTTATATTGAATTTTAAACGTACATTTCGAATTACCGGGGTCACATACGAACTTTAAAAATTCCTGAAAAATATTTTTTAGCTTCGTATTGACGATACGGTCATAACAAAACTAGTTTCGTCGAATTCTGAGACCGTTAGAAAAATGGCCAATTTCCAGTCGATTAAAATCAACTGAAACCGGTCAAACGCGTTTTCCTTCGCCACGCTCACATACTGATTCAGAAAATTATGAAACTGGAAACCTAGCCATAACTTTACACCACGGACCCAACAAAACTGGTTTCGTCGAAATCCGAGGTCATTTGCAAAATTTCCATTTTTAAGGGCCTGAATTCCATAGCGACTATTCAGGAATTTCAACTGGACATATCTTTTGATTCCCGTTAGGAAATTTCGATTTTTCGGATTCGTTGGAAAGATATTCACAATTAGATCCCATTATTTTTGGTTTCACTAAAATCCGGATTATTTTGCACCCGGTACATTCAATTGAAGTTTGAAATCGAATTATCGAACTACCGCGCCATTTTCAATTCTATTTATAATTATATATAAATATTTATATTCTAACGACGACGCGTATAATATATACGTTCGACTTCTATTCAAAATAGATTTTCGTCGATATTATTTAAAATAATTCATTTTAAATAATCAAAACTCGCTAAAATAGCCAAAATAAAAATTTTAAACTGGCCCAGAATTTCCGGGTTATTACAATCTCCCCCACTTAAAACTTTTCGTCCCCGAAAAGGAACAAAGTCGAAAGTGGTTTGATTATTCAGCTCTACGTTCGATCTGGCTTCCATTCTCCAACTTTTTAGTTTCTGAGAATTTTCAAAAATTTCAAAAATTTGGCTAACACCCTAAATTTTCGAAAAATTTCGCCATAACCTCCCCTGCACCGGGAGCATCGGGGAATTTCAAATAGCTTCCCCGGTCCTTCAGATCTCAAAAAGAAAAAGAAAAAGCCAAGCGGCTAGCCAATAGGCTCATAAAATCATCATCACCCAAACAAAACAGGAAATTATGTAGTAAACATGTACCTATTTGTCGGGCAAACAAATTTTATTCTCTGCTCTAGCCTCCTTGCTATGACCTGTTCAAAAGATATGTATATGCAAGCAAATGCGACCAATTTTCGATACAGTTCAATATTTGTTGTAATTAGGCATAATGGTTCGAAATTATCAAACAAATAAACAAACAACACAAACATCAATCAATTAGTGGATTAGAGTTTCAAATTCATAATTTTAATACATATACAAAAATCATGGTTTTAATGCCAATTCACAACAATAGGCCCTATCTAATTTTTGGTTCTCACACCAGCCAATAGGAAATATATAGATATCACACCTTCGAAACACGAATACCAATTCTAATGATGTTCGGACTATCATCAGAATCATCTTCGGGCGACTAGAGGGTGATTCTATATCTATCCAGTATATTAAAACTTAAAATACACGTTTGCAAGGCGTATATGCAAAATCTTTCTATACTGGACTGTCCTAATCAATATAGAATAAATAATTATATACGAATAGCTGATTTAAATTTCAAAACAAAACTTGTTTTTACTTTAAAAATATACTCTTCACACTCGTTCTAGGATACTACTGATCCCATCTCTAACGAGTCATTCCCATTGGATATTACTAATCCAATATCTGATGAATTCTTTCATATGGTTCTAATGTGTCCTGTTCTCGAGCTCTGTAAACCAAAGCTCTGATACCAACTGTGACGACAAAGAATTTCGCTCGGTCCGAACCAGTCACTAAACCGACCCAAACCGTTCGAAACGCCCTATCGTTTGAGAACACGACAAATCAGAACGCATATAGAAGAACATTTCATTGCATATTACAACAATGCATCAGATTACAAGAATATGCAGAGTATAAAAGAATATTATACAGAAATATCAGAGATTTAAATTACATTTAAATACATCGCAGCGGAAAATAATACAATACACAACTAGAAGAGATATACGGATACAAAGCTTTCCGGATATCGTTCCAGCTGTAAACTAGGATCCTATGAATATAAATCTGCAAAACCAAAACTACTAGCTGCCCGTGTGGAAAATGGGGGCACCCAGAGTTTAGGTTAAAACAATAAACTCCAGGTCAGTCATGTGACTGGTGTGAGAACTAAAACAGTTAATCTTTATTTCAAATCGTTAGGTAAATCAAGGGACCACGCCGTATAACACGGAACGGGTTTCCTCCCAAGAATACCAGTGCATAAAACAAACAGCGCAATGCTAAATAAAGAAAAATGAAGCTGTTATAAGACCCTGGTCCCATCACACAATGCAACGCAGCCGAGGATAGGGTTTTCCCTTATAACAGCCAAAGAATGCTTGATACGTTTAAAACAAATTATTTGACACTATAATGAGTGCATAGTGTATAAAACAACTTCAAATCATAAGTATCAATCATAGGCGGCATGGGTACCATATATCATGTCGCCATACTAGTTCTACAATTAAAACCGCAAATGTCACGTATTTGGAAATTGGATTTCCGTCTATGAACCGAGGCAAAAGATAGTCCTCAACCGATTCGAGACGCTCTAGCCCGTGTCTCAGGATCAGAGCTTGAGTGACCCTTGGAGCGACAGGGCCGGTCCACCGATGTGGATTAAAATGCCTGAACACTGCGTTTCCCCACCCTTTGGGGTGTCAATGAGCCAACAAATGACTCCATCGGTTCGAGAACGACCGATATATCCGAGGCGCCTCGCAACAGCAACAACCACATAAGTCAAACTCGTCAGGGCGTGTAAAACCACTGACGCCACTTTTTAGCTAAAAGGAAACGCATGCCCTCCCTGAGGTGCGTCTCCCGTTTTTGGTTCATACCGGGTGTGAAACTCGCGAAGTAAACGTTACACAAAGCTACGCCACAAAGACCGTGCTTTGATCATCACCACAAGACTTTGCTTTTCAACAGAAGCCTCGATCAATTGCCACTTAGGCATGCCACACAGGCAATTCACTCCATGCGTTTGATATCCATCAATATATAACTCCTGAGCTCGTACGTCTCAGAGAAGGGCGTTAAGCAAGAGAATAAATTCTCCGCCGCCAAACAGATATATATTTAATAGAGATCAACCACACGGACTAAAATCCAATGTCAGACACACAGTCCATTTACAAGTCCGTTCTGGGTCTGAACGAAACCGGAGGCACCTAGTACCCCGCATATCCATCGATCTCCAAGTACGTCTGGACGATCACCAACTGTTTCCATCTTCTTGGGTGTACAGCCCAATCAAGATCATCAGTAATCACCCAAACGACGTGAAGACTTCCGGTCTTCGACCATCGTCTTCATCTTCGACTTATCGTCGTATCAGTTATTCAGAATGGGATAAACCCGGTCTTTCCGAATAACTCGCGTATATTTTAAATAAGTGTTACACAAACACAACATACGCCTCATTCCAATTCATCAGTCACTAACCGTAAATTAATCAAGAGACTAATTCCCCAAATATTAACCCCGAAGGCCGAAACCAACATCAGATCAATATCCAGAAAACCATTCTGCTTGGCTAACCGACAGTTAGTTTCTAAATTTCACATTCATAAGGAAAGGTCCCCATAAATTTAATCCAAGATAAATTCCTTGAATTTATTCTTTATTCTATTTTTGAATCTCAATTCAAACTAGTCGGGATTAGCGAACCTTACCGAAGTAATCATTTATTTTAATTTCCCCATCCCAACCTATTCATCCCATGAAGTAAAACTGGTAATACTTCATATCTAACACCACAGTGTTATCGGTAAATTCAATTACCATTTCACGTTCAAATCTAATTAAAGATTTAACCATCGCCTGGAGCAAAACTGGTGATACTCCATTTTCGATCATTTCAATCTAATTAAAGATTCATTAAAACTCCACTTAGTTTTAATCTTTAACTGGGTTAAAGAATCAGTGTCATTTAAAACACGGTTCACGATAAACCCAAAATCACATTCCATTAATTATTGGGTTAAAGAACGAGTGTTATTTAAAACACTGTTCACGATAAACCCAAAAATCAATATCACTTCAATTCCAATTAAATATTATTCAATTGGTACACTTCATTAAATCTAAATAAAAAGATTTAATCTTTTCACAACTGGGTTCAAGAACAGTGTTAGTGAAGACACCATTCACGACAAACCCAAATCACATTTGATATTCAATACAAGGCTCTGAATAGAAAATATATCGGCTTATATTTAATATCAAATTCTACGATTAACAAATGTCGTATTGAAATAACGATATAAATGTATATCTTTCAAATTCCCATAACAACATCTGTATAATCACGAATTCCAACATCGAAATATTCCGAAGACAATTTCGATTCAAATCCACTCCAATGCAATCATTGGAAATTTTGGTTATTTTTAAAACCCTTTTCAAATTCAATTTATTTATTTAAAAATAAATAGAATTATATTTCTAGTTCAAAACTAGTTCATTTCGATAAAAATCTATTTTTATCTTTTCAAATATGGAGTTTTTCATCCCAATTTTTCCCAAATCATTTCTTATGATCTTACACAAATTATTACTATTTTTAATAATTTTATCAAGGCCCGTACAGTCGATTTCCACCAATGGCCATCGAACTGCACTTACAGCGACCTTTTTCAAATTTGATTTGGACATAATTCCAAATCCAACCGTTAGATTTCAAATTTCTAATATTCGTTAGAAAGCTCTCTTCGATACGAACCCAACGGTTCCGGTTTTAGGAGAATCCGACGGTCGGATCTCCCGTAATGTCCGTTTGAAATCAATGGTCGAAATTCGCGAACTGCCGCGGCGCAGCGCGTTCTATTCAGGCCATTATATTATATATATAATATATATAATATATATTTCGTCGATTTCCATTTAAAACGAATTATATAAATAGTTTTGAATTCGTTTCGAAATCTATTTCAACTTCCATTTCAATTCAAAGCAAAATTGAATTCTTCTTTATAGATTCGTTTCAAAATTCAATTTATTCAATTCAAATTTCAATTCAATTTGAATTCGTTTTCAATTCAATTCATTTCGAAATCGTTTTCAATTCACTTCATTTCGAAATCGTTTTCAATTTACTTCATTTCGAAATCGTTTTCAATTCAATTCATTTCGAAATCGTTTTCAATTCAATTCATTTCGAAATCGTTATATATTCAATTCATTTCGAAATCGTTTTCAATTCAATTCATTTCGAAATCGTTATATATTCAATTCATTTCGAAATCGTTATATATTCAATTCATTTCGAAATCGTTTTCAATTCAATTCATTTCGAAATCGTTATATATTCAATTCATTTCGAAATCGTTATATATTCAATTCATTTCGAAATCGTTATATATTCAATTCATTTCGAAATCGTTTTCAATTCATTTCGAAATCGTTATATATTCAATTCATTTCGAAATCGTTATATATTCAATTCATTTCGAAATCGTTATATATTCAATTCATTTCGAAATGAATAAAATCGATATAAATATCGTTCACGTCAAAATGGCGTCAAACTAATCAACACGGCTTCATAAATTTCTATTTTCAAATATTCTATTTCAAATATTTCTTTTTCAAAATGGTTGTTATTATCAAAATATTTCGTTCAACACATGACCAATCTCAATGGATGAGTACTGTCAACACATGAACTTTTATTTTATAATATTCTTTATTTTTCAAATTGGAATGAGGCCCAATCAATTACCATATAAAGTTAATTATATGGATTTTCATACATTACACACATATAATAGCATTGAAAAATAATCAACCATCAACCAAAGTGCACTACACTGTATAAGCATCAAATATAGATATCTAACGCTTATAACAGCCTGTCAATCAATCGATCGACATATTTAATCAATCAGGATGAGTGAACTTCAAATTTCATCCCAACACCCGTATGGGGTTTCAAACAATCAAACACATATTTTATTTGTGCAGTTGGGCGATGTGTAAAATTTATCGACCCAATCAATGTCCTTCAAATAGGTGTACATAAACAAACCGTCTGGTTTGTAAATGAATATTTATTTTATTCACTTCACGTTAAAAATTATATTTTTAACGATAAAACATTTTTTATTTCAACATATGAATTTCTATTCAGTTCATTTATTCAATAAAATGATATTTTTATTTTTCTAACATATTTTAGAAAATTTCGGCGGCATAGCGGCACGATACTAGAAACGGGACGAGGCCTAGCCTTATCCCCGGTCTAGTGAAGGCCCACGCCATTCACACATCAATCAAAATCACCAAACAACTAAATTCAAATCAAATCATATAACTAATCTATGCAACCAAACAAACAAGTCCATGGTCTGTGGACGATTGTGTCGGGTGCTACTAAGCACCGTCTGCATCCTAGTATATATATATAACTAGAAAAATAAATTGAAAGGTGAGAAATTCTCACCAATAGCTATCCCAATTCCAACGTCACTTCATTGATAGAAATCTTCATCGCTATCGCATCTTCGTCATCTTCGTTGCCCGTAGCCACTACATATATAAAAATCACACATTTTTATATTTTGATGTCTTTAAAATAAAAATCACATTTTTATTTATTCACTTTAAATTTAAAAATCATATTTTTATAATTGCTTCATACTTGTAAAAATCGAATTTTTACTTCGCTATTCAATATATAAAAATCGAATTTTTATTTCGAAGTTCAATATATAAAAATCACATTTTTAAAATATCGCTTCATGTATAAAATTATATTTTTATAATTAAAAATCATATCTCGATTAGATAACTATCACATTTTTACTTAGTTAAAATATATCTTTCCTATATTCAAAAATCATACCTTTCTACTCATAAAGATATAACCTTTCTTCGATTAAAAGTATAATCTTTCTACCTTTCAAAAATCAAATATTTCTTAAGTAAAAATCTTATCTTTCTAGCGATTAAAAATATAAACTTTATGGCGATTAAAAATTTAACCTTTCCTTTATAGAAATCAAATTTTCATGACGCTATACACTTCCTATAAAAAAAAATATTTTAATTATCTCTACTCTATAAAAATTTATATTTTTATAAAGCTAAAAATCATATTTTTATTTAAACCCCAAGCATAAAATCTCATTTTTATATTTCTAAAAGTCTCCTCTTCATTCTTTAAAAATCAAACTTCTCTTGTTTGAAAAATCAAAGCTTTTCTCATTAGAAAAATCAATGCTTTTCTCGTTTGAAAAATAAATGCTTTTCTCGTTTGAGAAAAAAAAAACAAATTTTCCTTTTCTAATTAAAAAATCAAATTTTTATAAAATAAAAATTCTAACTTTTTATAAATAAAGATTATCAAGCAAAGAAATCAAAAAGAAAAGGGAAAACTCACAATTTTCTAGGATTTTCGAAGGTGGAGGAGCCCACAGGCGATGGTGTAGGGCCAAGGGAGGGCGCTGGAGGTTTGACTGTCTGGGGAAGGCCCTGATGGTCGGCGGTAGGCGAATTGGTCCAATCGAAGGGGGGGGGGGCTGCTGCGATTTTTGTTGGCGTCGGTTTGGGTTTCCAGGAGGCGCGGTTTAAAAAGGGACCAGATCCTGGGTTCGTGACTTGGACGGAGGGAGGAGGAACGAGGCGGGGTAGCGTCGGATGGGAGGTGCAGCTCGAGGAGGAGGGGGCCAGACCTGCGATGGCGGTGGCGAATGAATCGCGATGAGGGATTTTTGGGGGAACGGCTTTCTGAAGAGGGAAAAGTAACGGGGGTTATATATTTATATAATTATTATTTTTATTTATTTATTATATTTTTTTTCCTTTTAAAACCCTAAATGTTGACTTTTCTAAACGACCTCTAAACGAGGCCCACCGCCTGTCGCCCATAGCGTTTCACCCCCATTCTGAACACAATGGGATATGTATCGAAGGTTGATTCGGACGTCTCGATCAGTTTCCGTTTGATTTACATTTAAATCCTTATATTGAATTTTAAACGTACATTTCGAATTACCGGGGTCACATACGAACTTTAAAAATTCCTGAAAAATATTTTCTAGCTTCGTATTGACGATACGGTCATAACAAAACTAGTTTCGTCGAATTCTGAGACCGTTAGAAAAATGGCCAATTTCCAGTCGATTAAAATCAACTGAAACCGGTCAAACGCGTTTTCCTTCGCCACGCTCACATACTGATTCAGAAAATTATGAAACTTGAAACCTAGCCATAACTTTACACCACGGACCCAACAAAACTGGTTTCGTCGAAATCCGAGGTCATTTGCAAAATTTCCATTTTTAAGGGCCTGAATTCCATAGCGACTATTCAGGAATTTCAACTGGACATATCTTTTGATTCCCGTTAGGAAATTTCGATTTTTCGGATTTGTTGGAAAGATATTCACAATTAGATCCCATTATTTTTGGTTTCACTAAAATCCGGATTATTTTGCACCCGGTACATTCAATTGAAGTTTGAAATCGAATTATCGAACTACCGCGCCATTTTCAATTCTATTTATAATTATATATAAATATTTATATTCTAACGACGACGCGTATAATATATACGTTCGAATTCTATTCAAAATAGATTTTCGTTGATATTATTTAAAATAATTCATTTTAAATAATCAAAACTCGCTAAAATAGCCAAAATAAAAATTTTAAACTGGCCCAGAATTTCCGGGTTATTACATTTAGTATACCTGTTATTGTTCTGTTTTGCTGCTTATCACTCATACCAGACTTTTGTCTGACCTAGAGTTTTATGCCTCTTCTTATTACTCTGGGTGCTCTTAAACGGGAAGACTAGAGACAGGTTAGATGGTTGTGCACGAGTAGCGGTCCAGGGAAGAGCAGGAGGCTTACACGTACTATTCTCTATATGTTCTCCCTTTGTCGTTGTTGGTCACTACTTTGGGCATTAGTAGTGTACCTTTCCTTACTTTGCTTTAGAGACTGTTTTAAAAATTGAAATAATGTTGATGTGGAACATAAGCTATATTTTGGATTTTCAGCTGCAATGATGTTTAGTTTTCAGCTTATGCACTGTCTCGCCTGTTTTATGTCAAAGTATGTTATTATTATATTTTATTCCATGCGCTGTGAGATATACTACAGGTTCTTTGTCAGTTCACCATTAAGTTTCCTTTCTTTTCCTTTCTTTGGCAACCGTCCCGTGCTAGTCGGGCATTGGCACAGCGCACTTTCTTGGAAATGTCGGCTGGTGCGGGGTGGGCCGTCACAGGTGTTAAGAAAGAGAATAAATTCTTTGCCACCAAACAAAGATATATTTAGTATAGATCAACGAATATTTCACACCATACAATGTCAGACACAATCCATTTACAAGTCCGTTCTGGGTCTGAACCAAACCGGAGGCGCCTTGCTCGTCATCCCATATGTCCAATACAGGAGAGAGGTCCTGTAATAACCCGGAAAATCTGGGCCAGTTTAAAATTTTTATTTTGGCAATTTTAGCGAATTTTGATTATTTAAAATGAATTATTTTAAATAATATCGACGAGAAATTTATTTTTGAATTGAATTCGACGTATATATTATACGCGTCGTCGTTAGAATATAAATATTTATATATAATTATAAATAGAATTGAAAATGGCGCAGTAGTTCGAAAATTCGATTTCTAATTTCAAATGAATATGCAGAATTCAATATAAGTCAGAATTGAACGAAACAAGAAATATTTGAATCTGTATAACTATATCTTTGTAACGAATATAACAAACTGAGATTTCATCTTAGAAATGATAAGATATGTCCAGTTTAAAATTAGAAATAGTCGATGTGGAATTTATATATATATTTATATATATAAGGCCCTTAAAAATAGCAATTTTGCAAACAACCTCGGATTTCGACGAAACCAGTTTTGTTGGGTCCGTGATGTTAAGTTATTGCTAGATTCCAAATTTCATAATTTTTCGAATCAATATGTGAGCGTGGCAAAGGAAAACGCGTTTGACCAGTTTCAGTTGATTTTAATCGACTGGAAAATGGCCATTTTTCAAACGGTCTCAGAATTCGACGAAACTAGTTTTATTAGGACCGTATCGTCAATACAAAGCTAGAAAATATTTTTCTGGAATTTTTTTTGTTAGTATGTGATCCCGGTAATTTGAAATGTACGTTTAAAATTCAATATAGTGATTTAAATGTAAATTCAACGGAAACTAATCGAAACGATCAAATCAGCTTGCGATACATATCCCATTGTGTACGGAATGGGGGTAAAACGCTATAGACGGCAGGCGGTGGACCTCGTTTCGAGGTCATACGTAAAAGTACCTTTTTAGAAATTAAATAATTAAAAATAGAAAAAAATTCCTCTCTCCTCCCTTTTATCTATCTGGCCCCCCCCTCTTTTTATAATCGAATCAAAAAAAAGAAAAAAAAGAAAAAAAAACCCCCGATGCCTCCTGTAAACCGCGCCGCCCCTCGATCATCGATGCTCCACCTTACGCCCCAGCGGCGTCGCCAACTTCCACATCTGTCACTCCATCGATCCCCTCAGCCTCCCCAAGCCATCGCTCAGACCCCGTAACCCTAGCCCGACGCCCCTCGATTCAGCCTCCACCGCCAGCGACGGTCTCCCCGCCACCACCTCGTCCAGATCCCGACCGCGGCTCAGCACCCCCCCCCTTCGCAGGTAAAGGTACGTTATTTTATTTTATTTTCATTTTTATTTTTAATCTAAAAATTTCGTTTTTAAACAGAGTATAAAAATAGAAATTTATAAAGTATAAAAATAGAAATTTATAAAGTATAAAAATAGAAATTTATAAAGTATAAAAATAGAAATTTATAAAGTATAAAAATAGAAATTTATAAAGTATAAAAATTGAAATTTATAAAGTATAAAAATTGAAATTTATAAAGAATAAAAACTGAAATTTATAAAGTTAAAACTGATTTTTAATAGAAAGATAAAACTGATTTTGTTTTAAAAGTTAAAACTGATTTTTTTTTAGGAAGATAAAACTGTTTTTTTTATAGCAATTAAAAACTGTTTTTTTATAGGTTTTAAAAACTGATTTTTAATAAAAAGAAAAAGATTTAGATTTTTAATAAAAAGAAAAAGATTTAGATTTTAAAAAGAAAAAGATTTAGATTTTAAAAAGGAAAGGATTTGAACTTTTAGAAGCAAAAATTCGATTTTTATATATTGAATAGCAAACTAAAAATTCGATTTTTATATATTGAATAGCGAACTAAAAATTCGATTTTTATATATTGAATAGCGAACTAAAAATTCGATTTTTATATATTGAATAGCGAACTAAAAATTCGATTTTTACATAGGTAGTGAAAGCGGACAACGAAGATGAGAAGATGCGATAGCGATGAAGATTTCTATCAATGAAGTGCCTTGGAGCTAGGATAGCTATATGTGAGAACTTCTCACCTTTCAATTTCATTTCTACTTATATATATATACTAGGATGCAGACGGTGCTTAGTAGCACCCGACACAATCGTCCATAGACCATGGACTTGTTTGTTTGGTTGCATAGATTAGGTAGATGATTTGATTTGAAATTGAATTGTTTGGTGAAATTGAATCGTTTGGTGAAATTGAATCGTTTGGTGAAATTGAATCGTTTGGTGAAATTGAATCGTTTGGTGAAATTGAATTGTGTGGTGAAATGAATTGATTTGATTGATGTGTGAATGGCGTGGGCCTTCACTAGACCGGGGATAAGGCTAGGCCTTGTCCCGTTTCTAGTATCGTGCCGTTATGCCGCCGAAATTTTCTAAAATATGTTAGAAAATAAAAATATCATTTTATTTGTGTAAATGAATAATAGAAATTCATATGTTGAAATAAAATGTTTTATCGTTAAAATTATAATTTTTAACGTGAATATGAATATAGTGAAAGTGAATAAAATAAATATTCATTTACAAACCAGACGGTTTGTTTATGTACACCTATTTGAAGGACATTGATTGGGTCGATAAATTTTACACATCGCCCAACAGCACAAATAAAATATGTGTTTGATTGTTTGAAACCCCACACGGGTGTTGGGATGAAATTTGAAGTTCACTCATCCCAATTGATTGAATATGTCGATCGGTTGGTTGACAGGCTGTTTTAAGCATTGGATATCTATATTTGATGCTTATACAGTGTAGTGCACTTTGGTTGATGGTTGATTATTTTTCCATGCTATTATATACATGTGTTGTATGAAAATCCATATGATTAACTTTATATGGTAATGGATTGGGCCTCATTCCAGTTTTAAAATAGAAATATTTGAAATAGAAATATTCGAAATTGAATATTTGAAAATATCAATATATGAAGCCGTGTTGATTAGATCGACGCCATTTTGACGTGAACGATAATTATATCGATTTTATTCATTTTGAAATGAATTGAATTGGAATTGAATTGAAAACGATTTCGAAATGAATTGAATTGAAAACGATTTCGAAAGGAATTGAATTGAAAACGATTTCGAAATGAATTGAATTGAAAACGATTTCGAAATGAATTGAATTGAAAACGATTTCGAAATGAATTGAATTGAAAACGATTTCGAAATGAATTGAATTGAAAACGATTTCGAAAAGAATTGAATTGAAAACGATTTCGAAATGAATTGAATTGAAAACGATTTCGAAATGAATTGAATTGAAAACGATTTCGAAATGAATTGAATTGAAAACGAATTCAAATTGAACTGAAAGCGAATTGAAATGAATTCAAATTGAATTGAAATTTGAATTGAATAGAAATGAATTTTAAAACGAATTTATAAAGAAGAATTCAATTTTGCTTTGAATTGAAATGGAAGTTGAAATAGATTTTGAAACGAATATTAAAACTATTTATATAATTCGTTTTGAATTGAAATCGACGAAATATATATTATATATATAATATAATGGCCTGAATAGAACGCGCCGCGCCGCGGCAGTTCGCGAATTTCGACCATTGACTTCGAATGGACATTACGGGAGATCCGACCGTCGGATTCTCCTAAAACCGGAACCGTTGGGTTCGTATCGAAAAGAGCTTTCTAACGAATGTTAGAAATTTGAAATCTAACGGTTGGATTTGGAATTATGTCCAAATCAAATTTGAAAAAGGTCGCTGTAAGTGCAGTTCGATGGCCATTGATGGAAATCGACTGTACGGGCCTTGATAAAATTATTAAAAATAGTAATAATTTGTGTAAAATCATAAGAAATGATTTGTGAAGATTTGGGATGAAAAACTCCATATTTGAAAAGATAAAAATAGATTTTTATCGAAATGAACTAGTTTTGAACTAGAATTATAATTCTATTTATTTTTAAATAAATAAATTGAATTTAAAAAGGGTTTTGAAAATAACCAGAATATCCAATGATTGCATTGGAGTGGATTTGAATCGAAATTGTCTTCGGAATATTTCGATGTTGGAATTCGTGATTATATAGGTGTTGTTATGGAAATTTGAAAGATATATATTTATATCGTTGTTTCCAATACGACATTTGTTAGTCGTAGAATTCGATATTGAATATAAGCCGATATATTTTCTATTCAGAGTCTTGTATCGAATATCGAATGTGATTTGGGTTTGTCGTGAATGGTGTCTTCACTAACACTGTTCTTGGACCCAGTTGAGAAATGATTAAATCTTTTTATTTAGATTTAATGAAGTGTGCCAATTAAATAATATTTAATTGGAATTGAATTGATATTGATTTTTGGGTTTATCGTGAACAGTGTTTTAAATAACACTCGTTCTTTAACCCGATAATTAATGAATGTGACTTTGGGTTTATCGTGAACAGTGTTTTAAATAACACTCGTTCTTTAACCCGATAATTAATGAATGTGACTTTGGGTTTATCGTGAACCGTGTTTTAAATGACACAAATTCTTTAACCCAGTTAAAGATTAAAACTAAGTGGAGTTTTAATGAATCTTTAATTAGATTGAAAAGATCGAAAATGGAGTATCACCAGTTTTACTCCAAGCGATAGTTAAATCTTTAATTAGATTTGAACGTGAAATGGTAATTGAATTACCGATAACACTGTGGTGTTAGATATGAAGTACTACCAGTTTTACTTCATGGGATGAATAGGTTGGGATTGGGAAAATAAAATAAATGATTACTTCGGTGTGGTTCGCTAATCCCGACTAGTTTGAATTGATATTCAAAGGAGATTAAAGAATAAATTTAAAGAATTTATCTTGGATAAAATTAATGGGGACTTTTCCCAAAGTATAGGAATATTTGAATAAAAAGAATATTCTGAATTGGAATGAGGCGTATGTTGTGTTAGTGTAACACTTTTATAATATATACGCGAGTTATTCAGAAAGACCGGGTTTATCCCATTCTGAATAACTGATTCGACGTGGTGTCGAAGATGAAGACGGTGGTCGAAGACCGGAAGTCTTCACGTCGTTTGGGTGCTTACTGATGATTTTGATTGGGCTGTACACCCAAGAAGATGGAAACAGTTAGTGATCGTCCAGACGTGCTTGGAGATCGATGGATATGCGGGGTACTAGGTGCCTCCGGTTTCGTTCAGACCCAGAACGAACTTGTAAATGGACTGTGTGTCTGACATTGGATTTTAGTCTGTGTGATTGATTTCTATTAAATATATATCTGTTTGGCGGCGGAGAATTTATTCTCTTGCTTAACGCCCTTCTCTGAGACGTACGAGCTCAGGGGTTATATATTGATGGATATCAAACGCATGGAGTGAATTGCCTGTGTGGCACGCCTAAGTGGCAATTGATCAAGGCTTCTGTTGAAAAGCAAAGTCTTGTGGTGATGATCAAAGCACAGCCTGTGTGGCACAGCTTTGTGTAACGTGAATTCGCGAGTTTCACACCCGGTATGAACCAAAAACGGGAGACGGACCTCAGGGAGGACTTGCGTTTCTTTCTAGCTAGAAGTGGCGTCAGTGGTTTTACACGCCCTGACGAGTTTGACTTATGTGGTTGTTGCTGTTGCGAGGCGCCTCGGTCATATCGGTTTCGGCCGATGCATTCTGGCCGGCAGACGGACCAGACTTACACCCCATAGGGTGGGGAAACGTAGTGTTCAGGCATAATAATCCACATCGGTGGACCGGCCCTGACGATCCATGGGGCAGTTGCGGCTGTTCCTGAGGCTCGGGCTAGACAGTCTCGAATCGGTAGAGGACTATCTTTTGCCTCGGTTCATAGATGGAAATCCAATTTCCAAATACGTGACATTTGCGGTTTTATTTGTAGAACCTAGTATGGTGACATAGTGGGATGGGGCGCTCATGCCGCCTATGATTGATACTTATGATTTGAAGTTGTTTTATACACTATGCACTTATAATAGTATCAAATGATTTGTTTTAAACGTATCAAGCATTCTTTGGCTGTTATAAGGGAAAACCCTATCCCCCGGCTTGCGTTGCATTGTGTGATAGGACCTGGGTCTTATAACAGCTTCATTTTTCTTTATTTAGCATTGCGCTGTTGTTTTATGCACTGGTATTCTTGGGAGGAAACCCGTTCCGTGTTATACGGCGTGGTCCCTTGATTTACCTAACTTTAAAAATAAAGATTAGCTGTTTTAGTTCTCACACCAGTCACATGACTGACCTGGAGTTTATTGTTTTAACCTAAACTCTGGGTGCCCTTATTTTTAACACGGGCAGCTAGTAGTTTTGGTTTTGCAGATTTATATTCACAGGATCCTGGTTTACAGCTGGAACGATATCCGGAAAGCTTTGTATCCGTATATCTCTTTCTAGTTGTGTATTGTATTATTTTCCGCTGCTATGTATTTAAATGTAATTTAAATCTCTGATATTTCTGTGTAATATTCATTTATACTCTGTATATTCTTGTAATCTGATGCATTGTTGTAATATACAATGAAATGTTCTTCTGTATGCGTTCTGTTGTGGTTTGTTCTCGAACTATCCGACACTTTCCTTTACGGGGAAGTTACGGGTCTTTACACGTGGTATCAGAGCTTTGGTTTACAAAGCTAGAGAACAAGGCACATTAGAACCATACGAAAGAATTCATCAGATATTGGATTAGTAATATCCAATTAGAATGACTCGTTAGAGATGGGATCAGTAGTATCCTAGAACGAGTGTGAAGAGTATATTTTTGAAAATGAAAACAAATTTTGTTTTGAAAGATTTAAATCAATTATTCGTATTTGATTATCTATTTATATAGATGTGGACAATCCAGTATATATAGATTTTGCGTATACGTCTGATCCGCGTGTATTCGAAATTTTAATATATTGGATAGATATAGCATCACACTCTAGTCGCCCGAAGATGGTACTGATGATTGTCATGACATCATCAGTATTTATGTTCGTGTTTCGAAGGTGTGATTTTCTATATATTTCCATTAGACTGGTGTGAGAACCAAAACTAATATAGCTAGAATACATTGTTGTGATTTGGCATCAAAAATCTGATTTTTGACTATATATCAAAGTTATGAATTTGAAACGTTAAATTCACTAATTGATTGATGTTTGTGTTGTTTGTTTATTTGTTTGCTAATTTTTAGCCATTTAGCCTAACTGAATCACATATTGAATTATATTGAAAATTGGTTGCATTTGCTTGCATATACATATATATCATTGAACAGGTCACAGCAAGGAGGCTAGAGCATAGAATAAAATTTGTTTGCCCGACAAATAGGTACATGTTTACTACATAATTTACTGTTTTGTTTGGGTGATGATGATTTTATGAGCCTATTGGCTAGCCGCTTGGCTTTTTCTTTTTCTTTTTGAGATCTGAAGGACCGGGGAAGCTATTTGAAATTCCCCGATGCTCCCGGTGCAGGGGAGGTTATGGCGAAATTTTTCGAAAATTTAGGGTGTTAGCCAAATTTTTGAAATTTTGAAAATTCTCAGAAACTGAAAAGTTGGAGAATGGAAGCCAGGTTGAGCGTAGAGTTGATTAATCAAACCACTTTCGACTTTGTTCCTTTTCGGGTACGAAAAGTTTTAAGTGGGGGAGATTGTAATAACCCGGAAAATCTGGGCCAGTTTAAAATTTTTATTTTGGCAATTTTAGCGAATTTTGATTATTTAAAATGAATTATTTTAAATAATATCGACGAGAAATTTATTTTTGAATTGAATTCGACGTATATATTATACGCGTCGTCGTTAGAATATAAATATTTATATATAATTATAAATAGAATTGAAAATGGCGCAGTAGTTCGAAAATTCGATTTCTAATTTCAAATGAATATGCAGAATTCAATATAAGTCAGAATTGAACGAAACAAGAAATATTTGAATCTGTATAACTATATCTTTGTAACGAAGTTAACAAACTGAGATTTCATCTTAGAAATGATAAGATATGTCCAGTTTAAAATTAGAAATAGTCGCTGTGGAATTTATATATATTTTTATATATATAAGGCCCTTAAAAATAGCAATTTTGCAAACGACCTCGGATTTCGACGAAACCAGTTTTGTTGGGTCCGTGATGTTAAGTTATTGCTAGATTCCAAATTTCATAATTTTTCGAATCAATATGTGAGCGTGGCAAAGGAAAACGCGTTTGACCAGTTTCAGTTGATTTTAATCGACTGGAAAATGGCCATTTTTCAAACGGTCTCAGAATTCGACGAAACTAGTTTTATTAGGACCGTATCGTCAATACGAAGCTAGAAAATATTTTTCTGGAATTTTTTTTGTTAGTATGTGATCCCGGTAATTTGAAATGTACGTTTAAAATTCAATATAGTGATTTAAATGTAAATTCAACGGAAACTAATCGAAACGATCAAATCAGCTTGCGATACATATTCCATTGTGTACGAAATGGGGGTAAAACGCTATAGACGGCAGGCGGTGGACCTCGTTTCGAGGTCATATGTAAAAGTACCTTTTTAGAAATTAAATAATTAAAAATAGAAAAAAATTCCTCTCTCCTCCCTTTTATCTATCTGGCCCCCCCCTCTTTTTATAATCGAATCAAAAAAATAAAAAAAAAAAAAAAACCCCGATGCCTCCTATAAACCGCGCCGCCCCTCGATCATCGATGCTCCACCTTACGCCCCAGCGGCGTCGCCAACCTCCACATCTGTCACTCCATCGATCCCCTCAGCCTCCCCAAGCCATCGCTCAGACCCCGTAACCCTAGCCCGACGCCCCTCGATTCAGCCTCCACCGCCAGCGACGGTCTCCCCGCCACCACCTCGTCCAGATCCCGACCGCGGCTCAGCACCCCCCCCCCCTTCGCAGGTAAAGGTACGTTATTTTATTTTATTTTCATTTTTATTTTTAATCTAAAAATTTCGTTTTTAAACAGAGTATAAAAATAGAAATTTATAAAGTATAAAAATAGAAATTTATAAAGTATAAAAATAGAAATTTATAAAGTATAAAAATAGAAATTTATAAAGTATAAAAATTGAAATTTATAAAGTATAAAAATTGAAATTTATAAAGAATAAAAACTGAAATTTATAAAGTTAAAACTGATTTTTAATAGAAAGATAAAACTGATTTTGTTTTAAAAGTTAAAACTGATTTTTTTTTTTAGGAAGATAAAACTGTTTTTTTTATAGCAATTAAAAACTGATTTTATATAAAGTAAAAACTGTTTTTTTATAGGTTTTAAAAACTGATTTTTAATAAAAAGAAAAAGATTTAGATTTTTAATAAAAAGAAAAAGATTTAGATTTTAAAACGAAAAAGATTTAGATTTTAAAAAGGAAAGGATTTGAACTTTTAGAAGCAAAAATCAGATTTTTATATATTGAATAGCGAACTAAAAATTCGATTTTTATATATTGAATAGCGAACTAAAAATTCGATTTTTATATATTGAATAGCGAACTAAAAATTCGATTTTTATATATTGAATAGCGAACTAAAAATTCGATTTTTATATATTGAATAGCGAACTAAAAATTCGATTTTTATATATTGAATAGCGAACTAAAAATTCGATTTTTACATAGGTAGTGAAAGCGGACAACGAAGATGAGAAGATGCGATAGCGATGAAGATTTCTATCAATGAAGTGCCTTGGAGCTAGGATAGCTATATGTGAGAACTTCTCACCTTTCAATTTCATTTCTACTTATATATATACTAGGATGCAGACGGTGCTTAGTAGCACCCGACACAATCGTCCACAGACCATGGACTTGTTTGTTTGGTTGCATAGATTAGGTAGATGATTTGATTTGAAATTGAATTGTTTGGTGAAATTGAATCGTTTGGTGAAATTGAATCGTTTGGTGAAATTGAATTGTTTGGTGAAATTGAATCGTTTGGTGAAATTGAATTGTGTGGTGAAATGAATTGATTTGATTGATGTGTGAATGGCGTGGGCCTTCACTAGACCGGGGATAAGGCTAGGCCTTGTCCCGTTTCTAGTATCGTGCCGTTATGCCGCCGAAATTTTCTAAAATATGTTAGAAAATAAAAATATCATTTTATTTGTGTAAATGAATAATAGAAATTCATATGTTGAAATAAAATGTTTTATCGTTAAAAATATAATTTTTAACGTGAATATGAATATAGTGAAAGTGAATAAAATAAATATTCATTTACAAACCAGACGGTTTGTTTATGTACACCTATTTGAAGGACATTGATTGGGTCGATAAATTTTACACATCGCCCAACAGCACAAATAAAATATGTGTTTGATTGTTTGAAACCCCACACGGGTGTTGGGATGAAATTTGAAGTTCACTCATCCCGATTGATTGAATATGTCGATCGGTTGATTGACAGGCTGTTTTAAGCGTTGGATATCTATATTTGATGCTTATACAGTGTAGTGCACTTTGGTTGATGGTTGATTATTTTTCCATGCTATTATATACATGTGTTGTATGAAAATCCATATGATTAACTTTATATGGTAATGGATTGGGCCTCATTCCAGTTTTAAAATAGAAATATTTGAAATACAAATATTCGAAATGGAATATTTGAAAATATCAATATATGAAGCCGTGTTGATTAGATCGACGCCATTTTGACGTGAACGATATTTATATCGATTTTATTCATTTTGAAATGAATTGAATTGGAATTGAATTGAAAACGATTTCGAAATGAATTGAATTGAAAACGATTTCGAAAGGAATTGAATTGAAAACGATTTCGAAATGAATTGAATTGAAAACGATTTCGAAATGAATTGAATTGAAAACGATTTCGAAATGAATTGAATTGAAAACGATTTCGAAATGAATTGAATTGAAAACGATTTCGAAATGAATTGAATTGAAAACGAATTCAAATTGAATTGAAAGCGAATTGAAATGAATTCAAATTGAATTGAAATTTGAATTGAATAGAAATGAATTTTAAAACGAATTTATAAAGAAGAATTCAATTTTGCTTTGAATTGAAATGGAAGTTGAAATAGATTTTGAAACGAATATTAAAACTATTTATATAATTCGTTTTGAATTGAAATCGACGAAATATATATTATATATATAATATAATGGCCTGAATAGAACGCGCCGCGCCGCGGCAGTTCGCGAATTTCGACCATTGACTTCGAATGGACATTACGGGAGATCCGACCGTCGGATTCTCCTAAAACCGGAACCGTTGGGTTCGTATCGAAAAGAGCTTTCTAACGAATGTTAGAAATTTGAAATCTAACGGTTGGATTTGGAATTATGTCCAAATCAAATTTGAAAAAGGTCGCTGTAAGTGCAGTTCGATGGCCATTGATGGAAATCGACTGTACGGGCCTTGATAAAATTATTAAAAATAGTAATAATTTGTGTAAAATCATAAGAAATGATTTGTGAAGATTTGGGATGAAAAACTCCATATTTGAAAAGATAAAAATAGATTTTTATCGAAATGAACTAGTTTTGAACTAGAATTATAATTCTATTTATTTTTAAATAAATAATTGAATTTAAAAAGGGTTTTGAAAATAACCAGAATATCCAATGATTGCATTGGAGTGGATTTGAATCGAAATTGTCTTCGGAATATTTCGATGTTGGAATTCGTGATTATATAGGTGTTGTTATGGAAATTTGAAAGATATATATTTATATCGTTATTTCCAATACGGCATTTGTTAGTCGTAGAATTCGATATTGAATATAAGCCGATATATTTTCTATTCAGAGTCTTGTATCGAATATCGAATGTGATTTGGGTTTGTCGTGAATGGTGTCTTCACTAACACTGTTCTTGAACCCAGTTGAGAAATGATTAAATCTTTTTATTTAGATTTAATGAAGTGTGCCAATTAAATAATATTTAATTGGAATTGAATTGATATTGATTTTTGGGTTTATCGTGAACAGTGTTTTAAATAACACTCGTTCTTTAACCCGATAATTAATGAATGTGACTTTGGGTTTATCGTGAATAGTGTTTTAAATAACACTCGTTCTTTAACCCGATAATTAATGAATGTGACTTTGGGTTTATCGTGAACCGTGTTTTAAATGACACAAATTCTTTAACCCAGTTAAAGATTAAAACTAAGTGGAGTTTTAATAAATCTTTAATTATATTGAAAAGATCGAAAATGGAGTATCACCAGTTTTACTCCAAGCGATAGTTAAATCTTTAATTAGATTTGAACGTGAAATGGTAATTGAATTACCGATAACACTGTGGTGTTAGATATGAAGTACTACCAGTTTTACTTCATGGGATGAATAGGTTGGGATTGGGAAAATAAAATAAATGATTACTTCGGTGTGGTTCGCTAATCCCGACTAGTTTGAATTGATATTCAAAGGAGATTAAAGAATAAATTTAAAGAATTTATCTTGGATAAAATTAATGGGGACTTTTCCCAAAGTATAGGAATATTTGAATAAAAAGAATATTCTGAATTGGAATGAGGCGTATGTTGTGTTTGTGTAACACTTTTATAATATATACGCGAGTTATTCAGAAAGACCGGGTTTATCCCATTCTGAATAACTGATTCGACGTGGTGTCGAAGATGAAGACGGTGGTCGAAGACCGGAAGTCTTCACGTCGTTTGGGTGCTTACTGATGATCTTGATTGGGCTGTACACCCAAGAAGATGGAAACAGTTAGTGATCGTCCAGACGTGCTTGGAGATCGATGGATATGCGGGGTACTAGGTGCCTCCGGTTTCGTTCAGACCCAGAACGAACTTGTAAATGGACTGTGTGTCTGACGTTGGATTTTAGTCTGTGTGATTGATTTCTATTAAATATATATCTATTTGGCGGCGGAGAATTTATTCTCTTGCTTAACGCCCTTCTCTGAGACGTACGAGCTCAGGGGTTATATATTGATGGATATCAAACGCATGGAGTGAATTGCCTGTGTGGCACGCCTAAGTGGCAATTGATCAAGGCTTCTGTTGAAAAGCAAAGTCTTGTGGTGATGATCAAAGCACAGCCTGTGTGGCACAGCTTTGTGTAACGTGAATTCGCGAGTTTCACACCCGGTATGAACCAAAAACGGGAGACGGACCTCAGGGAGGACTTGCGTTTCTTTCTAGCTAGAAGTGGCGTCAGTGGTTTTACACGCCCTGACGAGTTTGACTTATGTGGTTGTTGCTGTTGCGAGGCGCCTCGGTCATATCGGTTTCGGCCGATGCATTCTGGCCGGCAGACGGACCAGACTTACACCCCATAGGGTGGGGAAACGTAGTGTTCAGGCATAATAATCCACATCGGTGGACCGGCCCTGACGATCCATGGGGCAGTTGCGGCTGTTCCTGAGGCTCGGGCTAGACAGTCTCGAATCGGTAGAGGACTATCTTTTGCCTCGGTTCATAGATGGAAATCCAATTTCCAAATACGTGACATTTGCGGTTTTATTTGTAGAACCTAGTATGGTGACATAGTGGGATGGGGCGCTCATGCCGCCTATGATTGATACTTATGATTTGAAGTTGTTTTATACACTATGCACTTATAATAGTATCAAATGATTTGTTTTAAATGTATCAAGCATTCTTTGGCTGTTATAAGGGAAAACCCTATCCCCCGGCTTGCGTTGCATTGTGTGATAGGACCTGGGTCTTATAACAGCTTCATTTTTCTTTATTTAGCATTGCGCTGTTGTTTTATGCACTGGTATTCTTGGGAGGAAACCCGTTCCGTGTTATACGGCGTGGTCCCTTGATTTACCTAACTTTAAAAATAAAGATTAGCTGTTTTAGTTCTCACACCAGTCACATGACTGACCTGGAGTTTATTGTTTTAACCTAAACTCTGGGTGCCCTTATTTTTAACACGGGCAGCTAGTAGTTTTGGTTTTGCAGATTTATATTCACAGGATCCTGGTTTATAGCTGGAACGATATCCGGAAAGCTTTGTATCCGTATATCTCTTTCTAGTTGTGTATTGTATTATTTTCCGCTGCTATGTATTTAAATGTAATTTAAATCTCTGATATTTCTGTGTAATATTCATTTATACTCTGTATATTCTTGTAATCTGATGCATTGTTGTAATATACAATGAAATGTTCTTCTGTATGCGTTCTGTTGTGGTTTGTTCTCGAACTATCCAACACTTTCCTTTACGGGGAAGTTACGGGTCTTTACACGTGGTATCAGAGCTTTGGTTTACAAAGCTAGAGAACAAGGCACATTAGAACCATACGAAAGAATTCATCAGATATTGGATTAGTAATATCCAATTAGAATGACTCGTTAGAGATGGGATCAGTAGTATCCTAGAACGAGTGTGAAGAGTATATTTTTGAAAATGAAAACAAATTTTGTTTTGAAAGATTTAAATCAATTATTCGTATTTGATTATCTATTTATATAGATGTGGACAATCCAGTATATATAGATTTTGCGTTATACGTCTGATCCGCGTGTATTCGAAATTTTAATATATTGGATAGATATAGCATCACACTCTAGTCGCCCGAAGATGGTACTGATGATTGTCATGACATCATCAGTATTTATGTTCGTGTTTCGAAGGTGTGATTTTCTATATATTTCCATTAGACTGGTGTGAGAACCAAAACTAATATAGCTAGAATACATTGTTGTGATTTGGCATCAAAAATCTGATTTTTGACTATATATCAAAGTTATGAATTTGAAACGTTAAATTCACTAATTGATTGATGTTTGTGTTGTTTGTTTATTTGTTTGCTAATTTTTAGCCATTTAGCCTAACTGAATCACATATTGAATTATATTGAAAATCGGTTGCATTTGCTTGCATATACATATATATCATTGAACAGGTCATAGCAAGGAGGCTAGAGCAGAGAATAAAATTTGTTTGCCCGACAAATAGGTACATGTTTACTACATAATTTACTGTTTTGTTTGGGTGATGATGATTTTATGAGCCTATTGGCTAGCCGCTTGGCTTTTTCTTTTTCTTTTTGAGATCTGAAGGACCGGGGAAGCTATTTGAAATTCCCCGATGCTCCCGGTGCAGGGGAGGTTATGGCGAAATTTTTCGAAAATTTAGGGTGTTAGCCAAATTTTTGAAATTTTGAAAATTCTCAGAAACTGAAAAGTTGGAGAATGGAAGCCAGGTTGAGCGTAGAGTTGATTAATCAAACCACTTTCGACTTTGTTCCTTTTCGGGGACGAAAAGTTTTAAGTGGGGGAGATTGTAATAACCCGGAAAATCTGGGCCAGTTTAAAATTTTTATTTTGGCAATTTTAGCGAATTTTGATTATTTAAAATGAATTATTTTAAATAATATCGACGAGAAATTTATTTTTGAATTGAATTCGACGTATATATTATACGCGTCGTCGTTAGAATATAAATATTTATATATAATTATAAATAGAATTGAAAATGGCGCAGTAGTTCGAAAATTCGATTTCTAATTTCAAATGAATATGCAGAATTCAATATAAGTCAGAATTGAACGAAACAAGAAATATTTGAATCTGTATAACTATATCTTTGTAACGAAGTTAACAAACTGAGATTTCATCTTAGAAATGATAAGATATGTCCAGTTTAAAATTAGAAATAGTCGCTGTGGAATTTATATATATTTTTATATATATAAGGCCCTTAAAAATAGCAATTTTGCAAACGACCTCGGATTTCGACGAAACCAGTTTTGTTGGGTCCGTGATGTTAAGTTATTGCTAGATTCCAAATTTCATAATTTTTCGAATCAATATGTGAGCGTGGCAAAGGAAAACGCGTTTGACCAGTTTCAGTTGATTTTAATCGACTGGAAAATGGCCATTTTTCAAACGGTCTCAGAATTCGACAAAACTAGTTTTATTAGGACCGTATCGTCAATACGAAGCTAGAAAATATTTTCCTGGAATTTTTTTTGTTAGTATGTGATCCCGGTAATTTGAAATGTACGTTTAAAATTCAATATAGTGATTTAAATGTAAATTCAACGGAAACTAATCGAAACGATCAAATCAGCTTGCGATACATATCCCATTGTGTACGGAATGGGGGTAAAACGCTATAGACGGCAGGCGGTGGACCTCGTTTCGATGTCATATGTAAAAGTACCTTTTTAGAAATTAAATAATTAAAAATAGAAAAAATTCCTCTCTCCTCCCTTTTATCTATCTGGCCCCCCCCCTCTTTTTATAATCGAATCAAAAAAAAAAAAAAGAAAAAAAGAAAAAAAAAACCCCGATACCTCCTGTAAACCGCGCCGCCCCTCGATCGTCGATGCTCCACCTTACGCCCCAGCGGCGTCGCCAACCTCCACATCTGTCACTCCATCGATCCCCTCAGCCTCCCCAAGCCATCGCTCAGACCCCGTAACCCTAGCCCGACGCCCCTCGATTCAGCCTCCACCGCCAGCGACGGTCTCCCCGCCACCACCTCGTCCAGATCCCGACCGCGGCTCAGCACCCCCCCCCCCTTCGCAGGTAAAGGTACGTTATTTTATTTTATTTTCATTTTTATTTTTAATCTAAAAATTTCGTTTTTAAACAGAGTATAAAAATAGAAATTTATAAAGTATAAAAATAGAAATTTATAAAGTATAAAAATAGAAATTTATAAAGTATAAAAATAGAAATTTATAAAGTATAAAAATTGAAATTTATAAAGTATAAAATTGAAATTTATAAAGAATAAAAACTAAAATTTATAAAGTTAAAACTGATTTTTAATAGAAAGATAAAACTGATTTTGTTTTAAAAGTTAAAACTGATTTTTTTTTTTAGGAAGATAAAACTGTTTTTTTTATAGCAATTAAAAACTGATTTTATATAAAGTAAAAACTGTTTTTTTATAGGTTTTAAAAACTGATTTTTAATAAAAAGAAAAAGATTTAGATTTTTAATAAAAAGAAAAAGATTTAGATTTTAAAACGAAAAAGATTTAGATTTTAAAAAGGAAAGGATTTGAACTTTTAGAAGCAAAAATCAGATTTTTATATATTGAATAGCGAACTAAAAATTCGATTTTTATATATTGAATAGCGAACTAAAAATTCGATTTTTATATATTGAATAGCGAACTAAAAATTCGATTTTTATATATTGAATAGCGAACTAAAAATTCGATTTTTATATATTGAATAGCGAACTAAAAATTCGATTTTTATATATTGAATAGCGAACTAAAAATTCGATTTTTACATAGGTAGTGAAAGCGGACAACGAAGATGAGAAGATGCGATAGCGATGAAGATTTCTATCAATGAAGTGCCTTGGAGCTAGGATAGCTATATGTGAGAACTTCTCACCTTTCAATTTCATTTCTACTTATATATATATACTAGGATGCAGACGGTGCTTAGTAGCACCCGACACAATCGTCCACAGACCATGGACTTGTTTGTTTGGTTGCATAGATTAGGTAGATGATTTGATTTGAAATTGAATTGTTTGGTGAAATTGAATCGTTTGGTGAAATTGAATCGTTTGGTGAAATTGAATCGTTTGGTGAAATTGAATTGTGTGGTGAATTGAATTGATTTGATTGATGTGTGAATGGCGTGGGCCTTCACTAGACCGGGGATAAGGCTAGGCCTTGTCCCGTTTCTAGTATCGTGCCGTTATGCCGCCGAAATTTTCTAAAATATGTTAGAAAATAAAAATATCATTTTATTTGTGTAAATGAATAATAGAAATTCATATGTTGAAATAAAATGTTTTATCGTTAAAAATATAATTTTTAACGTGAATATGAATATAGTGAAAGTGAATAAAATAAATATTCATTTACAAACCAGACGGTTTGTTTATGTACACCTATTTGAAGGACATTGATTGGGTCGATAAATTTTACACATCGCCCAACAGCACAAATAAAATATGTGTTTGATTGTTTGAAACCCCACACGGGTGTTGGGATGAAATTTGAAGTTCACTCATCCCGATTGATTGAATATGTCGATCGGTTGATTGACAGGCTGTTTTAAGCGTTGGATATCTATATTTGATGCTTATACAGTGTAGTGCACTTTGGTTGATGGTTGATTATTTTTCCATGCTATTATATACATGTGTTGTATGAAAATCCATATGATTAACTTTATATGGTAATGGATTGGGCCTCATTCCAGTTTTAAAATAGAAATATTTGAAATAGAAATATTCGAGATGGAATATTTGAAAATATCAATATATGAAGCCGTGTTGATTAGATCGACGCCATTTTGACGTGAACGATATTTATATCGATTTTATTCATTTTGAAATGAATTGAATTGGAATTGAATTGAAAACGATTTCGAAATGAATTGAATTGAAAACGATTTCGAAAGGAATTGAATTGAAAACGATTTCGAAATGAATTGAATTGAAAACGATTTCGAAATGAATTGAATTGAAAACGATTTCGAAATGAATTGAATTGAAAACGATTTCGAAATGAATTGAATTGAAAACGATTTCGAAATGAATTGAATTGAAAACGATTTCGAAATGAATTGAATTGAAAACGAATTCAAATTGAATTGAAAGCGAATTGAAATGAATTCAAATTGAATTGAAATTTGAATTGAATAGAAATGAATTTTAAAACGAATTTATAAAGAAGAATTCAATTTTGCTTTGAATTGAAATGGAAGTTGAAATAGATTTTGAAACGAATATTAAAACTATTTATATAATTCGTTTTGAATTGAAATCGACGAAATGTATATTATATATATAATATAATGGCCTGAATAGAACGCGCCGCGCCGCGGCAGTTCGCGAATTTCGACCATTGACTTCGAATGGACATTACGGGAGATCCGACCGTCGGATTCTCCTAAAACCGGAACCGTTGGGTTCGTATCGAAAAGAGCTTTCTAACGAATGTTAGAAATTTGAAATCTAACGGTTGGATTTGGAATTATGTCCAAATCAAATTTGAAAAAGGTCGCTGTAAGTGCAGTTCGATGGCCATTGATGGAAATCGACTGTACGGGCCTTGATAAAATTATAAAAAATAGTAATAATTTGTGTAAAATCATAAGAAATGATTTGTGAAGATTTGGGATGAAAAACTCCATATTTGAAAAGATAAAAATAGATTTTTATCGAAATGAACTAGTTTTGAACTAGAATTATAATTCTATTTATTTTTAAATAAATAAATTGAATTTAAAAAGGGTTTTGAAAATAACCAGAATATCCAATGATTGCATTGGAGTGGATTTGAATCGAAATTGTCTTCGGAATATTTCGATGTTGGAATTCGTGATTATATAGGTGTTGTTATGGAAATTTGAAAGATATATATTTATATCGTTATTTCGAATACGGCATTTGTTAGTCGTAGAATTCGATATTGAATATAAGCCGATATATTTTCTATTCAGAGTCTTGTATCGAATATCGAATGTGATTTGGGTTTGTCGTGAATGGTGTCTTCACTAACACTGTTCTTGAACCCAGTTGAGAAATGATTAAATCTTTTTATTTAGATTTAATGAAGTGTGCCAATTAAATAATATTTAATTGGAATTGAATTGATATTGATTTTTGGGTTTATCGTGAACAGTGTTTTAAATAACACTCGTTCTTTAACCCGATAATTAATGAATGTGACTTTGGGTTTATCGTGAACAGTGTTTTAAATAACACTCGTTCTTTAACCCGATAATTAATGAATGTGACTTTGGGTTTATCGTGAACCGTGTTTTAAATGACACAAATTCTTTAACCCAGTTAAAGATTAAAACTAAGTGGAGTTTTAATGAATCTTTAATTAGATTGAAAAGATCGAAAATGGAGTATCACCAGTTTTACTCCAAGCGATAGTTAAATCTTTAATTAGATTTGAACGTGAAATGGTAATTGAATTACCGATAACACTGTGGTGTTAGATATGAAGTACTACCAGTTTTACTTCATGGGATGAATAGGTTGGGATTGGGAAAATAAAATAAATGATTACTTCGGTGTGGTTCGCTAATCCCGACTAGTTTGAATTGATATTCAAAGGAGATTAAAGAATAAATTTAAAGAATTTATCTTGGATAAAATTAATGGGGACTTTTCCCAAAGTATAGGAATATTTGAATAAAAAGAATATTCTGAATTGGAATGAGGCGTATGTTGTGTTTGTGTAACACTTTTATAATATATACGCGAGTTATTCAGAAAGACCGGGTTTATCCCATTCTGAATAACTGATTCGACGTGGTGTCGAAGATGAAGACGGTGGTCGAAGACCGGAAGTCTTCACGTCGTTTGGGTGCTTACTGATGATCTTGATTGGGCTGTACACCCAAGAAGATGGAAACAGTTAGTGATCGTCCAGACGTGCTTGGAGATCGATGGATATGCGGGGTACTAGGTGCCTCCGGTTTCGTTCAGACCCAGAACGAACTTGTAAATGGACTGTGTGTCTGACATTGGATTTTAGTCTGTGTGATTGATTTCTATTAAATATATATCTGTTTGGCGGCGGAGAATTTATTCTCTTGCTTAACGCCCTTCTCTGAGACGTACGAGCTCAGGGGTTATATATTGATGGATATCAAACGCATGGAGTGAATTGCCTGTGTGGCACGCCTAAGTGGCAATTGATCAAGGCTTCTGTTGAAAAGCAAAGTCTTGTGGTGATGATCAAAGCACAGCCTGTGTGGCACAGCTTTGTGTAACGTGAATTCGCGAGTTTCACACCCGGTATGAACCAAAAACGGGAGACGGACCTCAGGGAGGACTTGCGTTTCTTTCTAGCTAGAAGTGGCGTCAGTGGTTTTACACGCCCTGACGAGTTTGACTTATGTGGTTGTTGCTGTTGCGAGGCGCCTCGGTTATATCGGTTTCGGCCGATGCATTCTGGCCGGCAGACGGACCAGACTTACACCCCATAGGGTGGGGAAACGTAGTGTTCAGGCATAATAATCCACATCGGTGGACCGGCCCTGACGATCCATGGGGCAGTTGCGGCTGTTCCTGAGGCTCGGGCTAGACAGTCTCGAATCGGTAGAGGACTATCTTTTGCCTCGGTTCATAGATGGAAATCCAATTTCCAAATACGTGACATTTGCGGTTTTATTTGTAGAACCTAGTATGGTGACATAGTGGGATGAGGCGCTCATGCCGCCTATGATTGATACTTATGATTTGAAGTTGTTTTATACACTATGCACTTATAATAGTATCAAATGATTTGTTTTAAACGTATCAAGCATTCTTTGGCTGTTATAAGGGAAAACCCTATCCCCCGGCTTGCGTTGCATTGTGTGATAGGACCTGGGTCTTATAACAGCTTCATTTTTCTTTATTTAGCATTGCGCTGTTGTTTTATGCACTGGTATTCTTGGGAGGAAACCCGTTCCGTGTTATACGGCGTGGTCCCTTGATTTACCTAACTTTAAAAATAAAGATTAGCTGTTTTAGTTCTCACACCAGTCACATGACTGACCTGGAGTTTATTGTTTTAACCTAAACTCTGGGTGCCCTTATTTTTAACACGGGCAGCTAGTAGTTTTGGTTTTGCAGATTTATATTCACAGGATCCTGGTTTACAGCTGGAACGATATCCGGAAAGCTTTGTATCCGAATATCTCTTTCTAGTTGTGTATTGTATTATTTTCCGCTGCTATGTATTTAAATGTAATTTAAATCTCTGATATTTCTGTGTAATATTCATTTATACTCTGTATATTCTTGTAATCTAATGCATTGTTGTAATATACAATGAAATGTTCTTCTGTATGCGTTCTGTTGTGGTTTGTTCTCGAACTATCCGACACTTTCCTTTACGGGGAAGTTACGGGTCTTTACAGGTCCTCGCATATCCGATCGATCTCCAAGTACGTCTGGACGATCACTACTTATTACCTCCTCTTGGGTGTACACCCCAAGTAAAAACATAAACATTCATACCAATGATGTAAAGATCTCCTGTCTTCAACCACTATCTTCATACCTTCGACCTTTAGTCGTCGTAACAGTTATTCAGAATGGGTTAAACCCTGTCTTTCTAAATAACTAGCGTATCTTTATAATCATGTGATATATACACAAATATAGCACACATCTCATGCTAATCCAGGATATTACTCAAATATTCACATTTTTAGGGAAAGGTTCCCATTAATTTTATCAAAGATAAATTCTGTTAAACTTAATCTTTAATCTTCCTATGGAAATCATTTCCAAAGATTTTATTATAACTTTTCACAACTTAAACCAAATAAAGGTTTAAGAACATGTCGGG
Organism: Allium sativum; assembly: GCA_030737875.1. Lineage (NCBI taxonomy): Eukaryota > Viridiplantae > Streptophyta > Magnoliopsida > Asparagales > Amaryllidaceae > Allium > Allium sativum. The sequence continues at coordinate 130,078,138 of CM060919.1, read as the reverse complement.
ATTATCGAGCCTTACCGAAGTAACCATTTATTTTATTAATCCCAATCCCAACCTATTCATTCCATGGAGCAAAACAAGTAGTACTCCATATCTAACACAAACTATGTTATCGGCAAATTTAATTACCACTTAATGTTTAAATCTAATCAAAGATTTAACTATCGCATGGAGTAAAACTAGGGGGAAGAGGGGAAAGGGGGGTAGGGGGTACTCCATCTCGAACAATTCTCAAATTCGGTAAATTTAATTATCTCTTTCTACACTTCAATCTAATTAAAGATTCATTAACACTCTAGTTCAGTTTTAATCTCCAGAAATCATTATTTAATGAATTTTCAACTTGGGAAATTAATCATGTGTTTATTTGGGTTGAAGAACAAATGTTATTTAAATCAAAGTTCACGGTAAACCCAAATTTAATTTCTGTTAATACGAAATCTTCACTGAAATTTGAATAATTTATAATCGATATAAATCTCCACATCAGACTTATACTATAAATGAAATAATGGTGAAGCCTTTTAAATTCCGTAAATAGTAAACGCCTTCCTTCACAGAAGCTCATCTCGATTATTATTAATCGACTTCCATTCAATTCCAATTTATTTAAATAAATGGGAAAACTTTTCTAAATCTTATTTAAAAAATTTATTCTTTCACAAGTAGGTTTAAGAATTAAAATACCATTCACAGTGGACCAAAAATCCAATTTGATATTAAATATAAGATCTTAAATGGAAATCAAATCGACTAATATTCAATACCAAATTCTGAAATTAACAGGTATCATTTTGGAATAACGAAATCAATATCTTTCAAATTCCCATAACAATATCCATATAGTTATGGAATCTTATATCGAAATATTCAAAGATAATATCCATTCAAGTCAATTCCAATTTATATGGAATTCCTGGTTGTGGAAAAACCCATTCGCAAATCCAATTTATTATTTCTAAAATCATGGGATTTTTATACTAGTTATTAACTAGTTCATTTAAATAAAAATATCTTTTATCTTTTCAAAACTTGGAATTTTTCATCCAAAATCATTCCAAATCACTAATTATGATTTTACATAATTTTTTCTATATTTTTAATAATTTTATTCAGGCCCTTACAGTCAGTTCCAATGTCGGCCACCGAACTGCATCCATAACGACCTTTTCCAAAATTGATTTGGATATATTTTAAAATATAACCATTCAAAGTTAAATCACTTATATTCATTGAAAGATCTTTTCGATACGAACCCAACGGTTCCAGTTTTAGGAGAATCCGACGGTTGGATCTCCTGTTACATCAATTTAAAGTCAATGGTTAAAATTCGCAAACGGTCGCTGCACGGCACGTTCTATTCAAGCCATATAAATATATAATATATATATCATCGATTTCCATTTAAAACGTATTTTATAAAATGTTTTAAATTCGCTTAAAAACAATTTCAAGTTCTATTTCAATCTTATTCCAAAATTGAACATCCCATTTTATTTTAATCTCAAAATGATGATCTTTTCAGAATGTCAGATTTTGAAATTCAGTCATCTTGATATTCACTATAAAAATGAATAAAATCGATATAAAAATCCGTTCGATTTAAAATAGCGTTTATATACATAATTCAGCTTCATATTTCTATATATTTCATGTCCATCCAAATCGGACATCAAAATCAACTTCCAATCTTTATTGAATATAATATTATAAAATTATTTATATCTATTTCAGATTGGAATAATATTCAACCCATATCCGTATAAATAAATTTACATAGATTACATTCACCATATACGTCCAAAAATAGTCGTAGACAACTATCAACATCCAAAATAATATCCAGTGTGCATTTTATTTTATTTTCATATAAGCTTCAATCGAATAATTGATGCATATATAAATCAGTAAATCAACCGATTATCCATTTTCACACAAGGGAGATGTGTGAGTCAAATATCATCCCAAGACCCGTATGGGGTTTTCAAATAACAAAAATCAATTTAAATCAATTATTGGTTAATAAATATAACCAGTGCTAATTCGATTTGAATTATTTTTCTAATTATCCCATTTTCATTGTTTAAATTATAAATGGATATTTATATCCAATTTCAACTACCATATTAATATTAACATTATTTTTAATATGTTCCAAATCACAATCAAAACACAGTACAGTCAATCAGATCATCCACAGGTTTTCAAAAAATAGTGAGGTGAGCTAATAGGCACCGTACAACATTTGTGATAATTAAACAAATAAAAATCACATTATCAATCTATATATTTAGTTATAAAACAAATAACTATACAATTATTTGAGTGAGAAAGTTCTCACATTGGTTTTCACTCCATCAGTATTTATTTGAAAATTTTATATTTAAACTAAATTAAATGAACGTTTAATTTAATTAAAAATTCAACTTGCTCCGTTTACGTTCTGGTCAGTTCCATGTTGTAGAGCTCGATTATAGAGTGCAACGCAACTGAAATCGTCGTGTTTCGATCTCGTATGAAAAAGATATGGTATTTAATACATTTTATTACATAATTAAAATAAATAATTATTAATTAATCACTTAATTACTCTCTCTCCCCGTTCAAAACCAAGGCCGATGTCGAAACCCATCAGCTCCACCATTCTCTCTGCTCGTGCAGCCACACAGGCCACCAGACCACCATTGAATCCCTCCACACCGACCGTCGTGCCAGCGCCCTCACACGCCTGGAACCTCGCGCCATCCAGTGACCCCACCACCGTGAAAAACTGCCACGAACGGTGGTAGTTCGTGCTCGAAATTCGAGTTCCACGCTTCGCCAAATTCAATCACACCCATATGGAATCGTAGCCCTCTCCTAGTACGTCGATTCTTCTTCTATGGGTTTTAGGATTTATTGAACGGATTGGAAAAGATTTGAGGAAGAAATTTGGAGTGATTTTGGCCATTAAAGCTACAGCCGGTGGATTTAAACATGAGTGAGGATTTGGGTTATATTTAGCTATATATATATATATATTATTAAATTCGAAAAATACATGTTTATTAAGTCGAACTCCAAATTAAGCCCAACGACTGTCGTTCCTGTCCAAATACCCCCATTCCAAATACAATGGGATATGTTTCGTAAGCCAATTCGATTGTTTCAATAAGTTTTTTTAAAAATTAAAATATAAATTAATATAACATTCAATATTAAATTTCAACGTACATTTTAATTTACCGAGGCCACATACTGACTCTAAAAATTGTGGAACTTGAAACCTCACTATGTTTTGATGATAATGTCCCAAAAAATTAATTTCGTCGAATTTGGAGATCGTTTGAAAAATGGTCTTTTATTAGCTTATTAAATTCGACTTAATTTACAACACACATTTAAATTTACTATGCTTACAAAGTAATTCCAAATAAATTGAAATTTTAAATTTGAAAATAATTTGACGTTTCAGATCCAATAAAAGTGGTTTCGTCGAAAATGGAGGTCGTTTGCAAAATGGCTATTTTTAAGGGCTATATATATTATTAATATATATATATATATAAATTCCATAGTGACTATTTTAAATTTTAATTTGGTCATAACTTACAATTTATAAAACGAAATCTAAAATTTTCACATTCGTTAGAAAGATATTATTAAATAGATTCTAACGTTTCTTGTTTTACTGAAATCCAATTTGTTTTGAATTCTGTATATTCGCTTAAAGTTCAAAACCAAATTTTCAACCTACCGCGCCATTTCAAGCTCGTTTTATAATTAATATTAATATATATGTTTAAACTTCTTTTTAAATAAATTTTAAATCGTCTTTTATCAAATTAAATCATTCAAAATATTTAATTTCTATTAAAATCAATTAAAAATAAATTTTAAATTGGTTCCAAAATTCCGGATTGTTACACAGACACACACACACACACACATATATATATATATATATGCGTGTGTGTGTGTGTGCGTGCATGCATGTGTGTGTACGCGCGCGTGTGATATAAATTCAAAATTTGTAGAATATAAAACTTTCAGAATATAAATTTGGAAAATCCATTGATTTATAGTATTCAATTTTAAATTAACATAAATTAAACTCGTTGAAAAATTGCTAATTTAAGTTCTTTAACCTTACTTCTTGTAGTCTTGAAACTTTTCTGATAAAAAAATTCAATTAATTAAATTTTTTATAACTAATATTTAATTAGAACTAACATTCTTTAGTTTGATTTTTTAGTTAAATTGGGAAAAAAATATTTCTATATATTATTTTTTGAAATTCTACCATTTTGAAAATTAAACTTCTGGACAACAGCAACTTAAACTTTCTATTTTTTATCTAACATTGAGGTTTTCTTAAAGTTTAAATATCTAAAATATTTAGAATTTTTCGATAATAACTTAAATTTGTAATAATTCAAATTTCTAAATATAATAGTTATCATGTAAAAATACTAACATAGAGGGTAATATCGTCAAATTAACCTTATATTTTGGATGTGATCATTACTTATACAAATTTAAACAAACAACTATTCATGAGTCAGAATTCAGTAATCAACATTCAGTATTCAGCATTCAACGTTCAGAATTTAGCATATAAAACAAAAGAAGCCTTATTCTAAATTTATCCCTAATTAATTCATAAGAAATCAAAACAAAAAGTGAACAAAGATTTGTAAAAGCGTACCAAAATCTATTTGATATGTTGTAAGAAGATTAACTATGACCTTCTGATAGAGCAATTTTTCTCCTTCTGTGTGTTGGAGAAGCGGATTAAGAATCTTAAAGCAAACTAAACACTAGAGGGGTGAATATTATTTGACGGAATTTATTAATTTATTGAAATCTTTTTTAATAAAACAGTACAGTATGCAGATCACGGTATTAACAAACACAGAATCAATCACAGAATGTAGAAAATAAAAGTAAAAGTAGTAAAAGGAAAGTACACACCGGGATTTAATACTGGTTCAGGACTCCCCTACATCTAGTCCCACACAGCGCTGGGTTAATGTGGTTTTTAATTTAACAATATCCAATTACAATCCTTGATTTCAGGCCTACAAAGGCACACCCCAAATGATTCCAAGTATAATGAGACTTAGTTTATTTTTTGGACTACAACTTTACACCCAATCGATTTTTGGGACATAATCGCACCCAGTCACTTTATACGAGACAAGGCCACACCCTTCTCTTATCAGTTTTTGGAATATTGACTCGATAGGACTTGATCTTGCAATCTTTGATTACAAACAGCCTATAACTCTTGAGTAGCACTTGAATTTCATAGAGAGTTTGATGTAGAATTGAAAAAGAAGAAGTTTGATACAATTTCTTTGAAAAACGACAGAGTATAAGTGCAGAAAGTTAAGAAATTAAGAAAAATAAAGGTGGAATGATTAAGGAAGAAGAAGATAATGAAAAGGGATTAAAAAATTCGAATTCTGAAAGGTATTTATAGTTTTCCAACAACCACTACCTTCTAGAAAAGGTTTGACTTCAAAAGACTCTTCCTTTCAAATTTTACAAAACAATTTAACGGCTAGTATGTCAACGTACAACTTGTATGATGTCGACATATGCTAGTGTAAAATTAAAAAATGAATTTAAAACAAAGTAAATAAAGTTTAAATAAGTTGTGGTGATTCCTGAGTTAAAACAAACTATATTCCTTTATACTAAAGCATAGTGTTACAAGTAAAAATATATTTAAAAACTTATATTAAGATGATTAAAAAATGATTAAAAACTAAATATAAAATGATATAAAATTGTAAATATAAAATTATGAATGTATTAAAACTTAATATAAACAAGGAAATTGAAAGCATAAGTAACTATAAAAAAATTAGTAATAAATTTGTAAGTAATACTTATTTAATTAAAAATATATTGAGTATAATTTTAAAACCAAGAGTTAAAATAAATTTCAGAAATTAAAATATTTATAAATTAAAGAAGTATAAATTTTAAAATAAGCAAGTAATTTTGAAATCATTTGAAAATAGATATAAAATCAAGGAAGTAATTTTGAAATTAGAATTAAGTTTGAAATCAGAATTCAGTGCTAACTAGAGTTTTACAAGAATACCTAGACATAGTCACTCTATATTTATTGAATTCTTGACACTCATAAGTCTTGACACTTGAATCCTTCTACTTTGAAACCTTGATTCTCTGAAATGTACAGTCTTCAATAATCAATACCTGCATAGATTTCCTGTATACACACACATATATACACACACATATATTGTAACAATCTGAATTTTAAATAAGTTTGAAATTAATAATTTGACTAAATTTTAAATTTTAATATTTAAAAACTCCATTTTATTTGAAATTGAGTGAAATAAACGAATTTAATTTGTAGATGAAGAATAATATGTAACGCTGAACAATTAAATTGAACAATTGTCTAATATAAACGTAATTTTTTAACTTATTCAAAATTGTGTAAATTAAATTTATATATGTTTAAAATAAATTTAAATAATATAATTGAATAATGAATATACAGACGCTCCAAATTTATTTAAATATTAAATTTTTCGAAAAAGCCAGTTTTAGGTCGAATTTGGTTAAATTTGAATTTTGTGGAAATTTAAAAGTTGTTGAAATTTGAATTCATCTTCTTTTTATGAACCTATACTTACTTCTAAGCATTCAACATTTTTCAGTTTGTTGAAATTTAATTTCATTTGTCCAGAATTCGCGTTTGTAAGTGTAAAAAGGACGAAAAAGGATGGTCTTTGTTATATGTATACTTGTCTAAAAGTAATATATATCTTCCTTGATGTTATCCCTTTGAATTTGAAAAAGCGAAATTAATTTGTGGGGACACTTATTAATTGGCACTTATTAACTATCATTCTCATGCAAATAAAAAAATTGACCATTTAAGTTACTGAATTTAATATGGTTTTAAAATAATTTATGATAATAATGAATGGTTCAATATGATTTTTAATAAGAAATTATCACAAAGCTGAGTGTCAACGATATATAAGCTACATTTGATTTGAAAACAATGTGTAGATTCTAAGTGAAATAAATTCTAGCAACATACATGTCTATAACTTTGGCTATCGTCTTTAATACATTCCATGTCTATTCAAAATGTAACGTTTAGGAATTTGGAAAAGGGATTAGATGTTGAAACCTTTATTTATTAATTTATTTTGAAACGTGCATAGTGTAGCTGTTTCAATGCCCTTGCCTCCTTGTTGTTTCCTTAATGCAGCATTCATTTCTTTCCTTAATTCTATTATATTTGTACCCTTCATTATATTAATTTCTTTCCCTTCATTCTATTTTTATGCATCTTGTTTTGTTTATGTACTTTTATTCCTAAAGTTTACATCCCCTTATTTCTCCTTTCCTATTTTCCCATCATTATTTTTCTCCTGAAACAAAGTAACTTCATTTACATATATACATACGTGTGTATATATATATAATCCCTCCTCTTCAATATCATGTTATTTATATTTAGAAGAAAAACTAAAAAAAAAGCCCGCAAAACTTTTAACATTATCTATGCATATTTCTAACAATTTTCCATGCCTTATTCTTGTCAGTCCAATTAAATATATTCCATAAATTATGATATTTAATATTATGTGTGTTGAAATTTAAAAAGTTACACAACTTAACAATCAGAGAAAATAAATCAGGCATTCATTTTATTCCATTATTCTCTATACCTTTATGATTTAGTTTTGGATTTTTGAATAAGAAATAAATATTAGTTAGACCGACACCTCATATCTAGTCAGCTAATTTATTTCCTTCGTAACTTACAGTATGTGAAGAGACCCCAATGAGAAATAAATAACATATCTTTCTCAATTTCCTTCCTTATTCTTTTTTTCCCTCTCTGTAATTATCTTACATAAAATTTTCATCTTCTTCCTCCTCTCCACAATAAAAATAAATAAATTAAACCTAATTTTTTTCTACCCTCATCAGTCTCCTCTTTCTTCTTCTAAATTCAGATCTAATGATTATGACAATATAAAAAAATGGCCTTCACCCTTTCTTAAATTCGCTTCCTCTGTTCCATCGCCTTCGGTTTTCCAAGTTCGATTTGCCGCCGTCTCCTCCGTTCGCATCCAAGCTAGGACTACACAAAGGTGAGTTATTAGCTCATGATGTACTTTATTTCAAGTAATTCGATAAAAACTAAGCATATAATAGCCAATTTTTGTTGTTTATCTAGCTGCCTTGTGGCTATTGCGTGATCGTATCATATATTAATTTGGGTTGTTGAATGTGAATTTCGCCTCATTGAATGATTTATTATCAATACTCGAATGGTCTAATTCACCTGTTGCTATGGAAAAACTATGCTAATGTATATGTTTGGAACTTGAATAGTGAACCTTGTTGTGTACGCTTGTTGCCTGTGAAATTTGAACAGTACCATGTTAATATTCTTATTCTCACATGTCTGAAACATGAAAGGTGTGTTGCATTGGGATATTTCGATGAAATCGACGTCCATTAAAAATAGTTTAACAAGTTTAAACATATGATCTATGCAAGAAAAGGGTAAATACAAATTATTGAGGGTAATAATTCATACCTTCGGTTTTGAATCGATGGGTGTATAGATCAATTTTGAATCTGAAAGGAACGTGAAGGATCGAATCGATAGCCCCTAAGTGTAAAACCTCTACAGATATCCACTAGAACAATTTCTTACTTCAATTGAATTGAAGAATAGAGGGCCGGTGCTACCCGCCGCCATTATTTAGGTTTTAGGAGGAAAACTTATTCATTGGTATTTTGTCTGATCTAATCATCTTTAATTTTAGGGTTAGCCGCACCATTATAAAAGAAAGTATATGCAACAACCTAGAATTTCTGAACCAATTTAAAATTTTAATTTCAGCTATTTTAATGGATTTTAAATATTTTAAATGATTTAATTTAAATAATAAGGATTAAAAATTTATTTAAATCGAAATTAAAACGTATAAATTTATTTTATTTATAAAATGATCCTAAAATGGCGCGGTAGTTTGAAAATTCGATTTCTAATTTTAAATGAATGTACATAATTCAAAATAAATCAGATTTCAGTAAAACCTTAAACAATTGAATCTGTTTAATAATATCTTTCTAACAAATGTAAGAAACTGGGATTTCACTTTATAAATTGTAAGTTATGTCCAGTTTAAAATTTAAAATAGTCACTATGGAATATATATATTTTAATATAATATATATCCCTTAAAAATAGCTATTTTGCAAACGACCACTATTTTCGACGAAACCACTTTTGTTGGGTCCAGAATGTCAAATTATAGTCAAGTTTAAAGATTCATAATTTTTGGAATCAATATGTGAGCGCAGTGAATTTAAATGTGTTTGGTAATTTTAGTTTGAATTTAATCGACTGGAAAAAGGCTGTTTTTCAAACGGTCTCCAAATTCGACGAAACCGGTTTTGTTAGGACCGTATCGTCAAGACATAGAAGCATGTCAATTTTCATCGCCAACGGAGTTCATGTGTGACCGTGGCATCGATAACTGTTGAACGGCGAGAGCGTGAACTCGAGAATTAATATAAAATCATAAACCCCCACTATGTAATATATTTTCCCTCCACAAACCCTCATTCTCCTTCCTCTTTTCAAATTTGGCAGCCCTCTTCTTCATCTCCTTCGAAATTATGCAAATATATCCCCAAACACAAAATAATTTATATCTTTCAATTTATAAACAATTAGCCCAAACAAATAAAAGCAATATTGTAGATCATGATGATCTCTACCTATCACAAAAATCTCAGGACCTATCGTCGCACGGATTTGCCGGAATCGATGGTCAAAGTATGAAATTCAATTTCGATTTTTGGAGGATTGTGAGAAAACTGACGAGTATTTGAAAGTGGCACCAAAGGGAAAGTGGTAGAGGGGAAGATGCTTGACAAGTTTGTCTTTGGGTGCTCGGTCTGATATGGTCTAAGGTTGCGGGAATTTCGGGTTGAACGTTGGTGGCAAATTTCAAACAACAGCGAATGGAAGTTGACTTGTAGCGGCCGCCACAGGCGTTTTCAGGTGGAGGGGTTTGAAAGTCGGAGCTTCGGGGTGGTGCGACAGTCAGTTCTGGTTGGGTCCACGATCGTGGTGGTGGCCAGTAGCGGAGATTTTTTGGGCGAAGGGAATTTAGGGGAAAGGGCGATTTAGAGGTGACGGCATCAAGATGGTGGTGGTAGCGGCTTGTGGAGGCGCCGCGTGGACTAGGGAGGCGGTGGTGGTGGCGGTCTGGCGTTAGGTGGCCCGCGGCGGCGTACGGACGGGGCAACAAGGAGGAAAGACGTTGAACGAGAATTAGAAGGTAATTAGGGTTTTAATTAATTAATTAATTGTTTGAACTTCGTACGTTAATATCTTGTGCACACGACGTCGGAATTCGACGATTTCAAATCTGTTGCAATCGTGAAGTCGATAGCTTCACAACAAAACTGACTGGGTTCAATTTGGAGCAAATTAGAATTTGGGGCAAATTCAAACCCAAACGGTACTAAAATCTCCAATTAAAGAACGACGGAGTGGAAAACCAAGGTGAGAACTCGCTCACTAAATATTTTTATTAGGTTATTATGTCGTGGTTAATTATGCATTCTAGGTTTCCAGTTAGAAATGCATCATGTAGTTATATTCCCGTTTTTGTATAATATCCTTTTAGGAGTTCAACACATGAACTCTTCACAAATCCCTTGCACTAGGAGCATTGTATGGATATTAGCGACACTCGCATTTCATACGACGTGGATGGAAACTTGTGGTATCTTAAATGGCATTGGATGTTGAGTATTTATTTATGGTTATTAGATGCGATTGATGACTGATGATTGGTATTGGTTGTTTATGGCGCAAGCTAAGTCAGAAGAGGGCTAATGCATAGACATTATTCCGTTGCTATGAAATAGCGCTGTTATAATGGCGAATTTTTTTTAAAATAGCGATATATAAATTTATATATACAATAGTTGAAATTGGAATAAATATTCATTTACAAGTCGAACGACTTGTTTATGTACACCTATTTAACTGATATTGTTTGGGATGATAATTTTTACACATCGCCCAAGTGCACAAATAATAATCAGAATTTGTTGGATGAAAATCCCACACGGGTATTGGGATGATATCTGACATACACTATTCTCAATTGTTTAATTGTATGTCAATCGATTGACAGACTGTGTATGCGTTATTTTTTTATTTAATGCTTAAATATTTGTTGAATGCACTTTGGATGTTGCTGGAATGTTTAATGATTGTTTATCATCATAGTTGAATACATGCGATGTATGAAACCTATATAATTAAAATTATATGCTAATTGATTGATTCACATTCCAATTTGGAAATAACGAATATTATAATATAATATTTAGTGAAGAGTTAAATCATGATTTTGATGTCCATTTTGGATAGACAAACAAAATATTGAAATGTGAAGCTGAGTTAAGTAATTAAATGCCATTTTAACTTGAATGGGTTTATAAATCGATTTTATTTATTTTATAATGTACACGATGGGAAATGGATTTTAAAATCAGATATTTTGAAAATATTTTCATTTTAATATTATAATGATATGAAATATTCAATTTTGATTTAAAATTGAAAATGAAATTGAAATCGTTTATTTTTTGAATGAATTTATAAAATAAATTTTGAATAGAAATCGATGATATATATTATATATATTTAAATGGCCTGAATAGAACGCGCCGCTCAGCAACCATTCGCGAATTTCGACCATTAACTTCAAATTGATGTAACGGGAGATCCGACCGTCGGATTCTCCTAAAACTGGAACTGTTGGGTTCGTATTGAAAAGAAATTTTTAATGATAATAAGAGATTTGAAATATATCAGTTGGATTTGAACATACATCCAAATCAGTGTTTTGGTAAAGGTCACTATGGATGTAGTTCGTGGCTATTATTGGAAGCCGACTGTACGGGCCTAAATAAAATTAGTAAAAATATGGAAAAATTATGTAAAATCATAATGATTGATTTGGAAAAAATTTAGATGACAAATTCCAAGTTTGAAAAGATAAAAATGTATTTTTATTGAAATGAACTAGATAATAACTAGAATAATAATCCAATTATTTTTAGAAATAATAAGTTGGGTTGAAAAATGGGGTTTTAAAATAACCAGAGTTTTCCAATTCATAAACTAGAATGGATTTGGAATGGAAATTATCTTCGGATATTTCGATAATGAATTCCATGATTATACAGATATTGTTGAGAAATTTGGAAGATATATATATCATTATTCCCAATATGATATTTGTTGGTTTCAGAATTTGATATTGAATATAAGCCGATATAATTTCTATTCAAAGCCTTGTATTTAATATCAAATAGGGTTATGGTTTTATCGTGAATGGTGTCTTTAATGACACTGTTCTTAAACCCAGTTGAGGAAAGAATAAATCTTTTAATTAAGATAAATTATTAAATTGGAATTGACTGGAATTCGATTTAGTAATAATCAAGATAAGCTTCTGTAAAGGAAGGACGTTACTATATGTGGAATTTAAAAGGCTTTGTCGTTATTCCGTTATATTATTAGTTTGGTACAGAAATTTATATCAATTATACATATTGATCTGTTTTCCATGAAGATTCCATATTTAATGGAAGTTGATTTGGGTTTATTGTGAACTGTGTTTTGAATGACATTGGTTCTTCAACCCAGTTAAAGACAGGATTTATTTCCTAAAATTTGAATAATCATTAAGGAATGATTTTTGAGATTAAAACTGGACTAGATTTTTAATGAATCTTTAAGTACATTAAAAATGAGAATGAAATAATTAAATTTATCGAATTCATGAAATGATCGAGAATGGGATACCACCAGTTTTACTCCAGACGATAGTTAAATCTTTAATAAATGGTAATTAAATATACTGATAACGCAGTGGGTTTTAGATATGGAGTACTACCAGTTTTGCTCCATGGGATGAATATGTTGGGACTGGGATATTTAAATATTAAATGACTACTTCGGTAAGGCTCGATAATCCCTACTAGTTAATGAACTTTGTTTAGGTTTGGATTGTGAAAAGATATAATAAAATCTTTTGAAATGATATCCAAAGGAAGATTAAAGAATAAGTTTGAAAGAATTTATCTTTGATTAAATTAATAGGAACCTTTCCTGTAAGATGTGAATATTTGAATAAAAGAATATTCTGAATTGGAATGAGGCATATGATGTATTTTTATGGCACTTGATTTTTGATTGTAAAATACACGAGTTATTCGGAAGACCGGGTTTATCCCATTCTGAATAACTGACACGACGACTAAAAGTCAATGATACGAAGGCGGTGGTTGAAGATCGGAGATCTTCACATCGTTTGGATGATTACTGATGTCTTGATTGGGATGTACACCCAAGAAAAGGTAATAAGTAGTGGTCATCCATACATACTTGGAGATCGACTGGATATGCGAGAGGCTCTCTCCTATATTGGACATATGGGACGAAGAATAAGGTGCCTCCAGTTTTGTTCGGACCCAGAATAGGCTTGCAAATGGATGTGTGTCTGACATTATATTCCGTTATGATGTATTCGTTGATCTTTGCTAAATATATATCTATTTGGTGGCGGAGAATTTATTCTATTGCTTAACACTCTTCTATGAGATGTACGAGATTAAAGGTTATTTATTGGTGGAAATCAGTGGTACGGTATGGATTGATAGTGTGGCATGCTGAGATGCAAAAGATCAAGGCTTTTGTTGAAAAGAAGAGTCTTGTGGTTGATAATCATAGCACAACTTTAAATAGCATGGCTTTGTGTAGCATTAATTCCCGAGCTTCACTCCTTGGTATGAACCTAAAATGGGATTAGGGACCACAGGGAAATGGACATATGTTAGTTTCAAGCTATGAGTAATGTCATGGTATAGATCCCATACATTTTACTCATGTGGATGTGGAAAATTTTTATGACGGAAAGCGAGGTACCTCAGATTAGATTTGAGTACCTAGTGGCTCTTAAGTGGTAGACGTACTGGCCCATTTTGGAGGTTCGATAGGATCGGCTAACATATAGTTTACGGTATAACTAATCATCGACGGTTGACCGACCCTGCCGATTCCCAGGGTTACCCGTAGGTGTGATCCTGAGGCATTTTCTAGAGTGTCTCGACATTGGTGAGGATGATCCCTTGCCTCGGTTCAAAGATGGAAACCTAATTTCCAATACACGATTTTACGGTTTTAGTTGTAAACCTATATGGCGACGTAATATAATGGTACATACGCCGCCTATGATTGATACATTTATATTTGAAGTTGATTTCTTTACTTACAGTAATAATAAAAGATGAAATTTCACGTATCAAGCATATTTGGCTATTACAAGGGAAAACTCTATCCTCGAATGCGTTCATTGTGTGATGGGACCTGAGTCTTATAATATCTTCGTTTTTCTGTTTAGCATTGCGCTGTTTATTCTTAAGCACTGGTATTCATGGGGGGTAAACCCGTTCCGTGTTATACAGCGTGGTCCCGTGATTTATCTAACTTTAAAATCAAGATAATAACTGTTTTGGTTCTATATCAGTCCCATGACTGACTTGGAATTTATTGGTTTAACCTAAACTCTGGGTGCCCATATTTTCCACACGGGCAATCAATAGTTTTGGTATTTGCAGATATTTCTTTACACAGGATCCTGGATTTACAGTTGGAGCTATATTTGGAAAGCTTTGTATCCGTGTATTTCTTTAAGTTGTGCTATTGATGTATTTTCCACTGTACATTGTATTTATACATTTATTATATTTTCGCTGCCATGTATTTTAAATCTCTGATACTATATTCCGCTATATATTATTTATTCTCTGATATTCTTGTACTCTGATGTAAATTGTTGTAATAGCAATGTAATGTTCTATTGTTTGTGTTTTGATGCGTCATGTTCCCAATGCAAAATAAGGTCAATCGTAAAATAGGATCCACTGAATATTCATTCCAACCTCAAATAAAATATCAACATATTGATATTTTTTTTGTCCAAAATAGTTTCTCTTTTATAACATTCTGTTGTTTGACCTTATAGGTTATTAAAATTTTGTCAATGATTTTAAATTATATTTAAAATTATAAACAGTGATTGGCCTCTAGCAATACGTCGTTGCTACCCAAGTTATAATAATACTGACAATTCGATACAATCTTTCTGTGACTAGTCTCTCAATGTAATATAACCCTTTTAACCAATATATCTAGGATTAAACTCGAGGCATGGAATGTATCACCTCTTCATAATTTAATCCGTTTATCTTGATCGACGAGTAGACTGTTTAAAACAAATTAATATTTGAGCACGGCCATGCATTTCACAGTCTCTCTCAACCAAGAGGCCCATGGATATCACTACAAATATATATATATATATATATTGTAGGGTTTAATTCCATCTAGATCATTCATAATTTTCATTCGATTCGAGATGTATCCAATAATCACCGTTATCGTACTCTGTTATGAATAATTTTAGATGATATCAAAACACAAATATCCTTGAATAAAATTATAATGATTTCAGGTCTGAGGACCATTACATTACTGCCACTATGAGAATAACTTATGATACTGTTAACTGTATTCCATGTAGTTTGTACCACGTTGGGTCAGCCCAATACCCTATTCTCCAGTACGTATTTATGTCTTGACATTAATATCATGTATATTAACGATCAATGAGACGTGATCATTAGTCAAACAACATACTAGTCTCAATGTTTTATTGTTATCCTATATAAACAATAAAACTTGACTAGGGCCATTTAAGAATCACAATACTTAAAATAATATATGATCTCAAGTTCAAGTCACTTACTTGAACTATATAATTCTGTATTATAATTCTAAGGACTTCTATTATGTTAATGTTTATATTACACAGCAAATATAAAATAGCATAATATTTTATTCCAAATAAAATAATAACATCAAAAGTGTTATCAATCTCATCAAATGGATTCCCTCTTAGGCATAATATAACGACCTGAAATCCCCCTTACGAGAAATCATGGATTGCTTTGAGAACAAGATGAATCAGAACACAAACATAAGAACATTTCGTTGCTTATTACAACAATTTACATCAAAATACAAGAATATACAGAGTATGAATAAATATTACACATTTACTAAATATCAGAGTTTTACAAGTTACAATACAGTGGAAAAATAATACAAAACACAACTGAAAGGAATATACGGATTCCGAGTATCATTCCAGCTGTAAACCAGGATCCTGTGAATATAAATCTACCAACCCAAAACTACGAGCTGCCCATGAGGAAAATAGGGGCACCCAGAGTTTAGGTTGAAACTATAAACTCCAGGTTAGTCATGTGACTGATGTGAGAAATAAAATAGTTATTTAAAACTTTACTTTAAATAAGATATCAAGGGACCATGCTGTATGACACGGAACGGGTTTCCTCCCAAGAATACCAGTGCATATATCAAAACAGCGCAATGCTTCTGGGAAAAATGAAGCTATTATAAGACCCAGGTCCTATCACACAATGCAACGCAAGCCGGGGGATAGGGTTTTCCCTTATAATAGCCAAACATGCTTGGTACTGGAAACAAATCATTTGATACTATTATAAGTGCATAGTGTATAAAACAACTTCAAATATAAATGTATCAATCCTAGACGACATGGGTACCATATATCATGTCGCCAATACTAGGCTCTACAATCAAAACCGCAATTGTCACGTACTGGAAGTTGGATTTCCATTTGTGAACTGAGGCAAGGAATCGTCCTCACCGCTTCGAGACAATCTAGCCTACCATGTCTCAGGCAAGTACTCTGTCAAGCCTTTGGATCGTCAGGGCCGGTCTACTTGATGTGGATTAAAATGGATGAACACTGCGGTTTTCGCCCAATGGGGCGTAAACGGGTCATATCCAACCAAACATCGGCCCCGGAACGACCAATATAACTGAGGCGTCTAGCTATCCATTGTAACACCCACGTCCATTAATGTCACTCACAAAGGGAATGCATTAACTTCCATGGGGGTTAATAGTGAATATAGAACAGAAAAATTACAACAAGACAAATAATAAGCAGTACTTGGAAATCTAACACTTCATTTTATTGCAGCCAAATTTAAACATGTTTGTTACATCACAAAACCATAAATCAGAGTTAATTATAATACCCATCTTGATAAAACAAAATACATACTCCCGTTACACAAATAGCCATTAAAGAAGATAACAAGCTGGACTTTACTTCAACGGTCCAAGCTTTACAAAGAGAGATGAAGCGATCAAATCAAACTCCACTAGAGCTGGGTCCAACCTGAGGACCTGGATGGGGAAAAAGGATAGAAATGGAGGGGGTCAGACATAAAGTCTGGCGAGTATGATAATTCTAACAATACTATTATCAAAATAACTAAACTATGGCATAAGCTGGAAAACAAGGAAATTTCTATGAACTATTAGGTATGGAAGAGCAGATAAAGATAACGTTAAAGATGACGTTAAGGCACACCTAATTACTAACGAATAATTACTACACTGCACCACACCAGTCACCCTAAAGGTTGATCCCACTTACTTCACACAGAAACCATATAAATAGCCTTGCGTACCCCTAGCTGACTACATAGGTGTCGTCTGCCCCTATCTCCACTAGGTGTACCCCACTACCCACTTTCGATCGGCTCCCTACTCGTAGATACCCGTGCTGGCCCCACAGTGGGGTGTATCACTCCCCTAAAGTGGCAACCCGATACAACCGAGAATGCATGGCTTATACCTACACGATGCAACAACGTCTTACCTACCAGCCCGGGTCCACAGACGCATATGAAACCCATTGGACTTGCGTTGCCACCGCTCCCGTTTTAGCCTCTTATAGTCAAAACCAGTATGCGTGTCCCGTCCTCGACGTGGGTCGAGCCCACAAAGATACGTTTGGGATACTAGTTGAAATGGGCCCCCACAAGTTACCCACCTAAGCTTGTCCACTAGTATATCCCACTTAAGCCTCT
Organism: Allium sativum; assembly: GCA_030737875.1. Classification (NCBI taxonomy): domain Eukaryota; kingdom Viridiplantae; phylum Streptophyta; class Magnoliopsida; order Asparagales; family Amaryllidaceae; genus Allium; species Allium sativum. The sequence continues at coordinate 130,060,054 of CM060919.1, read as the reverse complement.
TATTCATGTTCATTTACATGTGTGTTTGGTTAAGTCTTACTAATCGTATTTCACATGCCACTAAGGGCACCGACTAAATTCCTCATGCCACCCAACGCAACCTACTTAACCCCCATGTCCCACCTTACATGTTTATCTGGTTAAGTATTTCTTAATTCATTCAGGCGATAACCTCATAAAGACCTCTCACATTAGCCTGGCATTTATGGCAGCTGGATTTGTCGGGCGGGTCCGGGCAGTCTTACACCATAAAAGAGTCTAACCTCGTGTCTTTACAACTGTTATGCTTTAGTTTAGGCCTAGGACCTCTCACATTGGGCTGACATTTGTGACCACTGGATTTGCCGGGTGGTTCCGGGCAGGTTTACGTCACAAACGAGTCCAACCTCGTGTCCTAAGCATTGATTATCACTTATAATCTTTTACCCCAGTTTTAATAATTCCCTATCCAAATTATTAATTAAGTCCACTTTTATTGATGTCCATAATTGACTCAATTATGGTCATCCACTCATGGCATGCAAAATCATAGCAATTGCACCCCAACTTCTTATTATTGAATCCTTAATATTACCCCTACCCCACGTTTATACGTTCGCTTATTCAACGCAGAATATACGTTAGACTCGAATAGTCTAACTCATAGCACAAAATAAATTATCATAACATACAGACAAGTAAAATAATCCAATCATAATAGGGGTGAAACTTGCATAAACTACACATGTTAAGGATCTAAAGGTGTCAATTTGTTAAATGTCACAATTTATATGATATGATCATAACCCAAATTTGTGTATATACTTGCATATGGAGTTCTAGACAACATAATGATGGTGTGAACTAGCATAGAATTTCACATATGTCATAGCATAATTCTAGATGTCATAATAGATGTCATGGCATATGTTCATAACTTTTACTAATCAACCTCAACTTGCATACATGGTTTGTCATATAGATCAACATAGCCCAAACATGATGATTTGATTAACACGAACTAACTAGCATAGATAATAACATCATGACTTTAACATGTATGATTCATCTCAATTTAGCATAGAAAACTACAACTTATACAATATCATCATAGCATGATTTACACCATATAGGATATCATCATCACATAGCATAGGATTTATGACATACATGATAGCATAAGGTTTACAACAACATATGTGATAATCCACATCATTTACTTATAATCCATTCATGACTTAATCGAATTAGTTTAACAATAATCTTGCTAAGATTATCATACTCACTATTTAGAGAAGAAAAGAGAGTCTTGATTTGCTTTAGAATTGAGTAGAGTTAGAATTTGATTAGCTTTTCTTCCTTCTTAGTTGGCGGCGGCTCCACTGAGTTCCATGGTGGCGGTATGACAGTAGCTATTCTATTTTTCATATGAATTAGGGTGAGAGACTACCTAGGTATTTATAGAGTTTAGGGTTTATTTAGACCGTCAGATCAACTCAGAACTAAACCGAACCGTTTAATTTGCCAACTCAGCCCTAAAGACACATCAGCAGCTCAAGATTGGGCTCAGTCAAAACCCTAGCCGACTGACCAGGTCGACACCCAGGTCGACACTATAACTAGGGGGGTAGGTCGACACTAGTGTCGACACCCCAGTCTACCTGCCTGGGCGGGAATTTTCCCGCCCAGCCCGCTTCTGCACTTCCAGTTTGAATTTTAAATTTTCCTGCAAGCTGTTTTAAATTTTCTGAAACTTCTGATGACCATAACTTCTTCACACGAAGTCCAATTCACGCAAACTCGGACTCTATTTCGACCAGAATTCCAAGATGAACACAATGGCGCAGCCCGTTTCCCAAAATTCTCACGTGTGAGATTTGTTATTCTTTAATTTGTGAATATTAATACTAATAGAATTACAGGGTGTTACATTCTCCCCTCCTTAAAGGATTTCGTCCCCGAAATCTTCAAGTCAAGAAGAATGTATACCATAACATCCAATCATCCATCTACTCAACCATCAAACACAGGCATCCATTGTCCTTATAGACTTCTAATGCTTTCATGTTTAAATGCACAATGTGTGTATATGTCCATATCTAATGCAAAATCAGGCGGTCCACTGATTCAGTTGACCTCCTTAATGCAATTCATGATAGTGCCATGCGTCCATTATGTATGAAAAAGTTCCTTAATGCTACATATTATCTCTACATGCGTGCACAATCATCATCTGAATGCAGCATCCATATGATAATACAATCATCATACATCCATTTTACTAAATACACCCATTTATATGCAATATGCAGTATGAAGTGACTGAGCCGATCTAGTGCCTAATAGTGTATGTATATGCGTCCACGAGCAACCACTAGCAAACACTTGCATCCACGTGCATCCATCACACATAACATGTCTCAAACACATGTTTCAACCATAGGATTATCCTAAATAAAGGTCAAAGATACTAGCGAGAGGGTACTCTAAAGGTAAGATAAGTACAAGCTAAGCGATAAAGGAGAAATTAAAGGACATACCCTCAAATAGAAAAGGGTATCGTGAACGCATCTACTCTTCTGTCTCCCAAGTAGCGTTGCTCTCATCATCTCCCCATTGTACTTTGACTAGTCTAACCTCTCGATTTCTCAGCTTCTTGATCTCTGACCCAAGAATGCGCGTAGGAGCTCGTCGAATCGTCGCATCACGCTCGATCTCCACCTCTCTAAGAAAGCTCGGCTCTACCACTTCCACGGTCTCATGCAAGAACTTCCTCAAATGTGACACATGGAATACGTCGTGTACACCACTGAGTCTCTCATGCAACTCCACTCTATACGCCATCTGTCCAATCCTTTCCTTAATAGGAAACGGCCCTACAAACCTTGGTGCTATCTTCCCAACGGAACCAAAGCGAACAACGTTCCGTAATGGGGATACTTTGATAAAGACCATGTCCCCAACTTCAAACTCAAGATCTGTCCTCCTCTTGTCCGCATAAGATTTCTGCCTATCTTGCGCTGCTTTCATCCTTCTTCGAATCAAGTCGATCTTCTTCGAAGTCTCCCTAATCATATCGGACCCAAGTAAGATCTTATCCGTAGATTCACACCAACATGTAGGTGAACGACAAGGTCGTCCATAATGAGCTTCGAAAGGTGCCATTCCAATGCTAGATTGAAAGCTGTTATTATATGCGAACTCTACCAACGGAAGATGCTCTTCCCATGTACCCCCAAAGTCTAGGATACATAGCCTCAAAAGATCCTCTATAATGCGATTCACCCTCTTGGTTTGGCCGTCCGTCTGAGGATGATATGCGGTGCTCAAACATAACTGAGTCCCTACCGCCTCTTGTAAGCTTCTCCAAAATTCGCTAGTGAAAATAGGATCGCGGTCGCTCACTATGCTAGAAGGAACACCGTGCAAACGAACTATTTCTCGGACGTATACAAAAGCTAACCATGGAGCAGTCCTCTTACTCTTCACGGGAATGAAATGGGCGCTCTTAGTAAGTCTATCTACTATAACCCAAATCCCCGTATTACCCTTCCTTGATCGCGGTAATCCATCCACAAAATCCAGTGAGACACTCTCCCACTTCCATAGTGGAACCTACAATGGGTGAAGCAACCCACCGGGTTTCTTTTGCTCCGCTTTTACTTGTTGGCACACCAAGCATCTAGCGATATACTCGGCCACATCTTTCTTCATGCCGGCCCAAAAGTAAACTCGTCTCATGTCTTTGTACATCTTGCCCCCGCCAGGACGAATGGTCATCTTCGAACGATGTGCTTCGTCAAGAATAGTCTTCCTTAGGTCATCGTCTTTTGGTACACAAAGTCTACTGTCCCTACGTAACCGACCCTTATCATCTAGGGTATACCTATGGAGATGGCTTGATGACTCCCTTCCTTTGAGCTTTTCTACTAACTCAACCAACTATGGGTCGTCTCGCTGTGCCTCGCCAATCCGTCCGAAAAGCGTAGGTCTGACCTCCAAGGATGCTAGCAAACCGGGTACAAAGTCAACGGAAGGTCTAAAGTCAAACATCGAAATGAATTCTAAGCTTCGCCGCTCAACAAACAAAGGACTTAAGGATAATCTTTTTCTACTTAAGGCATCGACCACCATGTTACCCTTGCCAACGGTATATGCTATCTCGAAGTCGTAGGATGCTAAGAACTCCATCCACCTTTGCTGCCTTAAGTTCAAGTCCTTCTGAGAGAATAAGTATTTTAAAGATTTGTGGTCAGTGAATAATTCGAATTTCTCGCCAAGAAGACAATGACGCCAAGACTTAAGCGCGAAATCAATAGCGGCCAACTCTATGTCATGCGTGGGGTAATATTTCTCATGCGCTCTCAACTGCCTTCCACCATAGGCTATTACCCTACCCTCTTGCATTAAGACTGCGCCTAGTCCTGTCTCACAAGCATCGGTATAAACAGTAAACAGCTTACTCCCGTCTGGCAATACTAAGACTGGGGCTGAAGTCAAAGCACTCTCCAAACGTTGGAACGCATCATCACAATCTACGTCCCACTCGAAGACTAGGTTCTTCTTCGTCAAGCGTGTTAATGGAGCTGATATCTTTGCGAAGTCTTTGATAAACTTCCTATAGTAGTCAGCCAACCCCAAGAAACTTCTCACTTCGGTAGCAATTTTAGGGACCTTCCAATCTTGGATGGCCACCACCTTCGCGCGATCCATTGCTAACCCTTCTTTGGAAACCACGTGCCCTAAGAATCGTACTTCCTTCCTCCAGAATTGACACTTAGAAAATTTAGCTTTAAGGTTATGCGTTCGTAGGGTCTCCAACACTTCCCTAAGATGTAGGGCATGCTCTTCTTCATCCTTAGAAAAGATCAGGATGTCGTCTACAAAGACTACCACGAATTTGTTAAGGTACTCCCTAAACACCCTACTCATCAAATCAACAAAGTATGCAGGGGCGTTTGTCAAACCGAAGTGCATCACTTGCCATTCATAGAAACCGTCCGGAGTCCTAAAAACAGTCTTGTCAATGCTATCCTCGGCCACTCTCAACTGATGGAAACCAGTGGCTAAGTCCAACTACGAAAACACTGAGGCGCCAACTAACAGATCGAAGAGATCGTCAATCCTCGGCAGTGGGTGTCTGTTCTTCTTAGTAAGCTTATTAAGTTCTCTATAGTCCACACAAAGTCTAAGGGACCCGTCCGCCTTCGTGGCAAATACTACTGGAGCACCCCACTCCGATATACTTCGTCTTATGAACCCCTTCTCAAGCAACTCCTTCACTTGCTTATCGAGTTCCCTCCTTTCACGTGGAGCCATGTGGCGTACTGGCAAAGATATTGGTTTCGCATTATCCATAAGATATATTCGAAAATCTATTTCCCGCTTCGGAGGCAAGCCCTTTACCTCCTCAAACACATCCGAATATTCTCGGACCACTCTAACAGATCGTAGATTTTCCACCGACGCGTCAAGCGATTCTAAATAACTTAGCATAACGGAATCTATGGGATTACAAAAGATTTCGAGAGTGTTGCCAAGGCGAGTCATGAGCCTAACTACTCTCCTTTCACAATCAAGTACGGACCCATTTCTGGATAACCAATCCATTCCTAAAATTAGCCCATAGCCCGTGAAGCCCAACACATAAGCATCACATCTAAACTCAACGCTAAGTATAGAAATTTTCAAATCCAAACACATCATGGACAAGTAAGCTGAGCCCCCAATTGGATTCGAAACAACTAAGGGATCCTCTACTAAACTGGTGTTTAAGTGCAGTGATTCAACTAATGACGAAGAGATAAACAAATGCAATGCGCCCGAATCAAATAAGGTACGGACAGGATGATCAAATATAAAAACTAAGCTTTCAACAGAAATGGTTCTACCTCGTTCTTGCAGTGGTGGGACCGCGAGACCAAGAACTTGTCCCTTTGCCTTCTCTGGTGCCATAAGAGCCTGCACCTATCCTCCCGAGGTAGTCCCTGCCCTCTGCCCCTTCCTTGGGCAGTCCTTCACTAGATGTCCCGCTTCACCACAATGAAAACATCCAGTCTTCTTTTTCTTTCGGCAATCCTTGCTGAGATGGCCTGGGGTCCCACAGTTAAAGCATTTCTTCTTTCTCTTGCCATTATTGTCTTTACCACCCTTCTTGTTCTACTATTGTGGTTTCTTATGATCCCCTTTCTTCTCGGGTGCCTTATCAACTTTAGCGCCTTTCTCCTCATGCATGAGTGCCATGTCTACTAGCTTCTCAAAGGTGGCCCCCATAGGGATGTGGGTCATAGCCAACCCTTGCAACGGTTCATTCAACCCATTAACGAACCTCAGAGCCTTCTTCTCTGGCGTGTTCACTAAGTCCAAGCCAAACATTGCTAACTGATTAAATTTATTGACATATTCTTTCACTGATGAGCTTCCTTGCTTCAATGTCAAGAACCTTTCCATATATTGATTCTCTTCCGCCCTTGAGAGAAATTTTGCCACAAACCTACGCCTAAAATCTGCCCAAGAATCAATGGGACGCTCCCCATTAGTGACCTCCCACCAAAACGAGGCCTCTCCCTTCATTAACCAAGCTTCTATTTTAACTTTCCTCCCTTCCTATATTCAAAGATTTCTAGCAATTCTTCTACCTCCTTAAGCCAATCTCTAGCTTCCACAAATGTTTCTGACTCTTGAAAAGGTTTTCCACCCATAGCCTTAAATTCCTTGCACGTCTTTGCAAAAGTATCAGCGCGAGGAGGAGGAGGAGGAACGGGTGCAACTGGTGGTGGAGGAACATTGGCTGGACCTGCGGCGGCCCTAGACTCTAATAACCTCCTATACCGTCCTGGTATCGTTACACCGTCCGGAAGGTTAAGATCTTCAGCCATGCTGAAACAAAAAAGGAAAGATTCAAAATGGAGAATTCGAAAGATAAAGATATATGGCTATTTGGGGATTATGTTTTTCTTAAAAACTTTCCTCTTTAAATTACTCATTAAGACATGTTTTTGAAAACACTTCTTCCAAAAATACTTTAGAAAAATAGTTTTTTCTTAAAAAATTTCTGTTCTGGTAACTTTAAGCTCTGATACCACGTGTAACACCCCACGTCCATTAGTGTCACTCACAAAGGGAATGCATTAACTTCCATGGAGGTTAATAGTGAATATAGAACGGACAAATTACAACAAGACAGATAATAAGCAGTACTTAGAAATCTAAAACTTCATATTATTGCAGCGGAATTTAAACATGTTTGTTACATCACAAAACCATAAATCAGAGTCAAGTACAATATCCATCTTGATAAAACAAAATACATAATCCCCTTACACAAATAGCCATTAAAGAAGATAACAAGCTGGACTTTACTTCAACGGTCCAAGCTTTCCAAAAAGAGATGAAGCGATCCAATCAAACTCCACTAGAGCTGGGTCCAACCTGAGGACCTGTAGGGGGAAAAAGGATAGAAATGGAGGGGGTCAGACATAAAGTCTGGCGAGTATGATAATTCTAACAATACTATTATCAAAATAACTAGACTAAGGCATAAGCTGGAAAACAAGGAAATGTCTATGAACTATTAGGTATGGAAGAGCAGATAAAGATAACGTTAAAGATGACGTTAAGGCACACCTAATTACTAACGAATAATTACTACACTGCACCGCACCAGCCACTTGCTTCACACAGAAACCATATAAATAGCCTTGCGTACCCCTAGCTGACTACATAGGTGCCGTCTGCCCCTATCTCCACTAGGTGTACCCCACTACCCACTTTCGATCGGCTCCCTACTCGTAGATACTCGTGCTGGCCCCACAGTGGGGTGTATCACTCCCCTAAAGTGGCAACCCGATACAACTGAGAATGCACGGCTTATACCTACACGATGCAACAACGTCATACCTACCACCCCGGGTCCACACACGCATATGAAACCCGTTGGACTTGCGTTGCCACCGCTCCCCGTTTTGGCCTCTTATAGTCAAACCCAGTATGCATGTCCCGTCCTCGACTTGGGTCGAGCCCACAAAGATACGTTTGGGATACTGGTTGAAATGGGCCCCCACAAGCTACCCACCTAAGCTTGTCCACTAGTATATCCCACTTAACCCTCTTAGTCATGTTCATTTACATATGTGTTTGGTTAAGTCTTACTAATCGTATTCCACATGCCACTAAGGGCACCCACTAGATTCCTCATGCCACCCAAGGCACCTACTTAACCCCCATGTCCCACCTTACATGTTTATCTGGTTAAGTATTTATTAATTCATTCAGGCCATAACCTCATAAAGACCTCTCACATTAGACTGGCATTTATGGCAGCTGGATTTGCCGGGCGGGTCCGGGCAGTCTTACACCATAAAAGAGTCTAACCTTGTGTCTTTACAACTGTTATGCTTTAGTTTAGGCCTAGGACCTCTCACATTGGGCTGACATTTGTGACCACTGGATTTGCCGGGCGGTTCCGGGCAGGTTTACATCACAAACGAGTCCAACCTCGTGTCGTAAGCATTGATTATCACTTATAATCTTTTACCCCAGTTTTAATAATTCCCTATCCAAATTATTAATTAAGTCCACTTTTATTGATGCCCATAATTGACTCAATTATGGTCATCCACTCATGGCATGCAAAATCATATCAATTGCACCCCAACTTCTTATTATTGAATCCTTAATATTACCCCAACCCCACGTTTATACGTTCGCTTATTCAACGCAGAATATACGTTAGACTCGAATAGTCTAACTCATAGCACAAAATAAATTATCACCACATATAGACAAGTAAAATAATCCAATCATAATAGGGGTGAAACTTGCATAAACTACACATGTTAAGGATTTAAAGGTGTCAATTTGTTAAATGTCACAATTTACATGATATGATCATAACCCAAATTTGTGTATATACTTGCATATGGGGTTTTAGACAACATAATGAGGGTGTGAACTAGCATAGAATTTCACATATGTCATAGCATAATTCTAGATGTCATAATAGATGTCATGGCATATGTTCATAACTTTTACTAATCAACCTAAACTTGCATACATGGTTTGTCATATATATCAACATAGCCCAAACATGATGATTTGATTAACATGAACTAAATAGCATAGATAATAACATCATGACTTTAACATGTATGATTCATCACAATTTAGCATAGAAAACTACAACTTATACAATATCATCATAGCATGATTTACAACATATAGGATATCATCATCACATAGCATAGGATTTATGACATACATGATAGAATAAGGTTTACAACAACATATGTGATAATCCACATCATTTACTTATAATCCATTCATGACTTAATCGAATTAGTTTAACAATAATTTTGCTAAGATTATCGTACTCACTATTTCGAGAAGAAAAGAGAGCCTTGATTTGCTTTAGAATTGAGTAGAGTTAGAATTTGATTAGCTTTTCTTCCTTCTTAGTTGGCGGCGGCTCCACTGAGTTCGATGGCGACAGTATGACAGTAGCTATTCTATTTTTCATATGAATTAGGGTGAGAGACTACCTAGGTATTTATAGAGTTTGGGGTTTATTTAGACCGTCAGGTCAACTCAGAACTAAACTGAACCATTTAATTTGCCAACTCTGCCCTAAAGACACATCAGTAGCTCAAAATTGGGCTCAGTCAAAACCCTAGCCGACTGACCAGGTCGACACCCAGGTCGACACTATAGTTGACCTGGGGGGGGGGGGGTAGGTCGACACTAGTGTCAACCCCCCATTCGACCTGCCTGGGCGGGAATTTTCCCGCCCAGCCCGCTTCTGCACTTCCAGTTTGAATTTTAAATTTTCCTGCGAGCTGTTTTAGATTTTCTGAAATTTCCGATGGCCATAACTTCTTCATACGAAGTCCAATTCACGCAAACTCGGACACTATTTCGACCGGAATTCCGAGACGAACACAATGGCGTAACCCATTTCCCAAAATTCTCACGTCTGAGATTAGTTATTATTTAATTTGTGAATATTAATATTAACAGAACTACGGGGTGTTACATCCATCATCCACATAAGTAAAATGTACGGGTGTGTAAAACCCAAAATACCACTCCTAGCTAGAAAGAAACGCATGCCCTCCCTGATATCCTCTCCCGTTTCTGGTTCACACCGGGCTGTGAGGCTCGCGAATTAATGCTACACAATGCTACGCTATAATAAAGCCGTGCTTCGATCATCAACCACAAGACTCTGCTTTTCAACAGAAGCCTTGATCATTTGCATCTCAGCATGCCACACACGCTATTCACGCTATGCAACTGATGTCTATCAATTATACAGAATGAAATCTGATGTAAGACACACATCCATTTACAATTTCGTAATGGGTCTGAAAAAACCGGAGACACCTTATTCCTCCCCCATATGTCCAATACAGGGGAGAGGTCCTTGCATATCCGGTCGATCTCCAAGTATGTCTGGGCGATCACCACTTATTACCTTGTTTTGGGTGTACAGCCCAATCAAGACATCAGTAATCATCCAAACAATGTGAAGACCTCCGGTCTTCAACCACCGTCTTCATCCTCGACACATCGTCGAATCAGTTATTCAGAATGGGATAAACCCGGTCTTTCCGAATAACTCGCGTATATAATAAACAAGTGCTATAAAAACGCAACATACGCCTTATTCCAATCCAGAACATTTCTTTATTCAAATATTCTTATACATTAGGAAAGGTTCCCATTAATTTTATCAAAGATAAATTCTTTAAATTAATTCTTTAATCTTCCTTTGAATATCAATTCAAACCAAATTATGATTTATCGAAACTATTCGGGATTAGCGCACCTTACCAAAGTATTCATTTGTTTATTTTCCCAATCCCAACCAATTCCTCCCATAAAGAAAAATTGGTAATACTTTATATCTAACACCACAGTGTTATCGGGAAATTCAATTACCATTTCACGTTCAAATCTAATTAAAGATTTAACTATAGCCTAGAGCAAAACTGGTGATACTCCCTTCTCGATCATTTCAACCTAATTAAAGATTCATTAAAACCCCACTTGGTTTTAATCTTCCTAAAAATCAATATTAACGATTGTTTAACTTGGGAAATCATATCCTATCGTTAAATGGGTTAAAGAACCAATGTCATTTAAAACACGGTTCACATAAGCCTAAATCACATTCCATTCCATCATCCTCTAACTGTAAATTAGCAAGCGAACAATTCCCTAAGTATTAACCCTGAAGGCCGAAACCAATATCAGATCAATACCCAGGAATCCATTCAACTTAACTAATCTCCAGTTAGTTTCCGATTTTCTTAACTCTGTTGAGTCTAAGAATAGCATTATTAAAGATACCATTCACGACAACCCAAAATCACATTCCATTAACAATGGAATCTTGATGGAAAACAAATCGATATATATAATCGATATAAACTTCCATATCCAACCGATAATATTAATGGAATAATGACAAGGCCTTTTAAATTCCGTATATATTAACCGTCTTCCTTTATAGAAGCTTACTTCGATTATTACCAAATCGAATACCACTCAATCCCAATTTAATATGTAAAATTGGAAAACTTTACTTTGGAAAATCTCCTTTAAACCTTAACAAAAGATTTATAAATTCCAAATCCTATTTCACTGTAAATTGGGTTAAAGAACGAATGTCGCTAAAACATAGTTCAAGATAAACTAAATTCACATTCCATTCCATCAGCCTTTAACCGTAAATTAGCAAGTGAACAATTCCCTAAGTATTAACACCGAAGGCCGAAACCAACATCAGATCAATACCCAGGAAACCATTCTACTTAACTAATCTCCAGTTAGTTTCTGATTTTCTCATCTCCGTCGGGTCTAAGAACAGTATTATTAAATATACCATTCACGACAACCCAAAATCCCATTTGATATTAAATACAAGGCTCTGAATAGAAAATATATCGGCTTATATTCAATATCAAATACCAGAACCAACAAATAACATATTGGAAATAATGATATAAATATATCTTTTAAATTTCCATAACAATACCTGTATAATCACGAAATCCAACATCAAAATATTCCGAAGACAATTTTGATTCAAATCCATTTCCAATTTATATATTGGGAATTCTGGCTATTTTTAAAACCATTTCAAATCCAATTTAATTATTTTAAAAACATTGGATTTATAATTCTAGTTCATAACTAGTTCATTTCGATAAAAATATATTTTTATCTTTTCAAATATGGAATTTTTCATCCCAATTCTTTCCAAATTATTTCTTATGTTTTTATACTAATTATTGATATTTTTAATAATTTTATCAAGGCCTGTACAGTCGATTTCCACAAATGGCCATCGAACTGCACTTACAACGACCTTTTCCAAATTTGATTTGGACATAATTCCAAATCCAACCGTTTGATTTCAAATCTCTAATATTCGTTATAAAGCTCTTTTCAATATGAACCCAAGGTTCCGGTTTTAGGAAATCTGACGGTCGGATCTCCCGTAATGTCCATTCAAGGTCAATGGTCGAAATTCACGAACTGCCGTAGAGCGACGCGTTCTATTCAGGCCATTATATTATATATATAATATATATTTCATCGATTTCCATTTAAAATGTATTTTATATATTGTTTTATTCGTTTTCAGAATGATTTCAACTTCATATTCAATTTCTAATCAAAATTGAACATTCCATATCATCGATATATAAATAATAATACTTTCATAACATTAGATTTTGAAATCAATTCCTTTTCGATATTCATTATAAAAATGAATAAAATCGATACAAATATCATTCACATCAAAATGGCGTTAATCTAATCAACACGACTTTATATGTTCAAATATATTCGTGTCCATCCTAAATCGGACATCAAAATCAGATTTTGATCTTTTACTGAATATTATTTGAAAATATTCGTTATTTTAAAATATTCATTCTTTCTGAACTGGAATCAGACACAGTCAATTACCATATAATGTGATTATATGGATTTCATACAACACATGTGCACAACAACAATCAAACACATTCAACCATCATCCAGAGTGCATTCTACACTGCATAAGCAATATACATAAATATTTAACGCTTACTACAGCCTGTCAACCAATCGATTGACATACAACTAAATATTGGGATTAGTGTATACTCAATATCACCCCAATACCTGTGTGGGGTTTCAATTAACAAATAATTAATTTTATTTGTGCAGTTGGGCGATGTGTAAAATTTATCGTCCCAATCAATATCAGTCAAATGTGTGTACATAAACAAATCATCTGATTTGTTTATGAATATTTATTTTATTCATATACAAGTAATTTTTTATTTTAACTATAAAATATTTTACTCCATTCCACATCACACAATCAATTTTCACCACACAATCAATCAAACAAACAAGTCATCCATTGTCTGTGGACGACGGGTGTCGGGTGCTGCTAAGCACCGTTTGCATCCTAGTATATATTTTAACTAGAAAATAAAATAAAAGCGAGGAGTTCTCACCGAGGGTTCCACTCCTTCATTTTATTTCTGAAATTCAGAACAGTCTGAATTTGCCCATACTTCCAACATAGTCTTCTCCGCGCTGTTCAAATTAAAATCACATTTTTAATATGATGTTCGTATATTTAAAAATCGCTATTTTTATACCGCTACTCACATAAAAATTATATTTCTATAACGCCCTCTCTAGAATGAAAATCATATTTTTATTTCAGAACAACATATAAAAAAGTCGAATTTTTATATAATGATTCATGTAATGAAAACCACTTCATATATAAAAATCGTATTTTTATTCTATCGCTACATATATAAAGATCAAATTTTTATTTCATTACATATAGAAAAATCATATTTATATTACCTATATAATATAAAAATCATATATTTATTATCTTATAATATAAAAATCATATTTTTAATGTTAAAAATTAATTCTTTTTCACTACTTTATATTTGTAAATCTAGTTTTTTCTACCATTAAAAATCAAATCTCTTTAATGAACAAAATCTAATTTTTTCAATTTCAATATCTAATCTATTCTAGTTTAAAAATATAATCTTTCTCTATTATAAAAATTTAATTATTATCTATATAAAAATCTATAATTTTTCTATATAAAAATCTATACCTTTTCTGTATAAAACTATAATTTCTATAGAAAAACTATACCTTCTCTATATTAAAACTGTACTTTTTCTATCTAAGTAAATAAATTAAAAAGACTTACATTTCATGGTAGATCAGAGGAGAGGGAAAGGGTGATTGGCGTCGGCGGTGGTGCCAGGGAGGGGTGGTAGGGGTTCAGGTAGAGGTGGCGGTCGTACAACAACTCAAGACGGCGGGCTACCTTCAAATGAGGAGGGGATTTGAATGGAGAAGGACAGCGCCAGGGGAAGGTATAATCGGAGGCGAGTGGGGGGAAGTGACAACTGTAACGACCCGGAAAATTTGAACCAATTTAAAATTTTTAAATTGGCTATTTTAGCGGATTTTAAATATTTAAAATAAATATTTTAAATAATAACGATGAAACGTGAGTTTGAATCGAAGTTTGAAATTAAATATAATTATTTCTAATTATAAACAAGGCCTGAAATGGCGTGGTAGTTTCAAAATTTGAATTCAAACTTTGACTGACTGTACCGGGTGCAAAACAAAACGGATTTGAGTGCAACCAAAAATATTTAAATCTGTTAGTGAATATCTTTCTAATAAATCTGAAAAATCGAAGTTTCATTGTGGGAAGCAAAATTTATGGCCAAATGAATTTTCAGAAAGGTCGCTATATAATTGATATAGCCCGTGAAAATGGCCATTTTGCAAACGACCTCGGAATTCGACGAAACCACTTTTGTTTGATCTGGGATGTTAAATTATTGCTAGGTTTCAAATTTCATAATTTTTGAAGCTAGTATGTGAGCGTGGAAAAGGAAAATGTGTTTGGTCGATTTCCATTAAATTGGATCGACCAGAAAACGACCATTTTTCAAATGGTCTCAGAATTCGACGAAACTCGTTTTATTGGGACCGTATCGTCAAAACATAGCTAGATTTATTTTTCGGGAATTTTTAGAATCAGTATGTGGCCCCGGCAAATTGAAATGTACGTTCAAATTAAATATTTAATGTTTTATATTTTAATTTGAAGGAAAACTAACCGAAACAGTCGAATGGGCCTTCGAAACATATCCCATTGTGTTCGGAATCGGGGTATTTAGCTAGGGACGACAGTCGTTGGGTTTGGATTGGAGTTCGTATGTGACAAGGGGTATTTTCGGATTTTTAATAAATTAAAAATTAAGTATAAAACCCCCTAGCCAATCAAAATTCGACACTCCATCTTCTCTCTTCCCGATCCTCTACTGCGTGCAGTGGAGAAAAAGTTGCCACCTTCTCTCTTCGATTTCTCCTCCATCCCTCAACGAAATCAAGTGCCACCACCCACATTTTGAAGCCCGTCCTCTCCTCTTCAAATCCGTCTTGACCTCGCCCCTTATCGCCTTGCCTGCTTCGAGTTTCGTGCCCTCAAAGGTCGGGACTTCCATTCGCCGCCGAGTTCGCCAAAGGCCACCGATCAGGGCGCAACCACCAGGCGTGGGAAGCCCTCACTTCCCTCTTCGACGCTGTGCACGCGGATCTTCGTATCGTGCAACGGTTGGATCGAAAAGTTGAAACCTAGTTTTGAACGAATTGTAAAGGTAACGTCTGATTTTATTTTAAACTATATTATAGCAGTTTAAAGCACTACGGTTTTTGATTTCACTGTAAAAATCATATATTTTTCATTTTTGACGAAATTCAGTGAAACAAGAGATAGTGGATTCGTGTGGACGTCTTCTACATTCTAGAAGAGACCGCATATTTTTCTGAGCCTTCTGCTATTTTTGGCGGAGTGGAACCCAATGTGAGATTTCCGAATTATAAACGATATGGAAAACGACGATGTATAAATTATATAGTCGAGTTATGAGTTATATAAGCATTGTACACCATATGTATAAGCGTTGTATAAGTTGTACGGTCGATGTTTAAGTTTTATATGCGTTGTAAAAATTATATATGTGTTGAATAGAAGTAAAATTTACTTATATATATATATATATATATATATATATATACACGCCCCTCGTCCACAAACCATAGACGATATTTATTGATTGTAATTGTTATGAAAATTGGTTGATAGCGAATGGTTGATTAGAATTGTTTGCGGTTGAAATTGATTGATTGTGGTTGAAAAATACCCGCTTGTGGTTGAAAATTATTTGGTTGAAACCACATAGGATTAGTTTGTGGAAATGAAAAAATATACATGTCGCCTGCGTGTGAACTAGATGCATGAAATCCCCATTGTCGAAAGCTGCGAGGCTTTAAGGTAGAGCGAGGAGCCGTACTAGGGACGGCCCCGGTTTTGACTACCCTGCCGTTATGCTGCCGAAATTTTGAATAATATTCATGTGTTACAATTATTTTCATGTGTTGAAACTATATTCATGTGTTGAATAGAAAACCTTCATGTGTTGAATAGAAATTCATTCGTTGAATAGAAATTCATGTGTTGAATGGTATTCGTGTTTTAAATAAATTGTTTTATAATAAAAATCCTATTTTTATCATCTATATGAACTATATAAAATAGTCATGTTTTGAAATAAACTGTTTTATAATAAAAATCCTATTTTTATCACCTATATGAACTATATAAAATAGTCGTGTTTTGAAATAAACTGTTTTATAATAAAAATCATATTTTTATCATCTATATGAACTATATAAAATAGTCGTGTTTTGAAGTAAATTGTTTTGCAATAAAAATCACATTTTGATTATATACATGAATTGTTAAAAATAGCGAAGTGTTGAAATAATTGTCGGTTGGATAAAAATATCATTTTTATCAAATGTATGAAAAGAATATAGTTTTGAAATCGAAGAATCGAATATATATATATATACATATATATATAGAATTGAAATATATCGAATAACGAAGCTGCATTTCGTGTTTTGAAATCGTGATTTCAAACGATTAGTGCGAGAGATCCGACCATCGGATTTTCCCGAAACCGAAAACGTTGGGTTTGCTTTGGAAATATCTTTCCAACGACACCAACTTTGTGAAGATCCAACGGTTGGATTGTCTGGAATGTTTAATTCAAATCTAAAGAAAAACAGTGCCAGAATCGATTATATTTATGTATATATATAAATATAATTAAATTAAATCGAGTAACGACGATGTAGTTCTTATTTTGAAATCGAAACTTCAAACGAGTGTACCGGGAGATCCGACCGTCAGATTTTCCCAAAACTGGAACCGTTGGATTCGTTTTGAAAAGATCTTTCTGATGATATAAAATTTGTGAAGATCCAATGGTTAGATTTTCAGATATGTGTAAATCAAATCTGAAGAAAAATAGCGCCACGACCACATTATGGCCTGAAGCGTCGTTTGAATAAATTGGCTATATTTATATAAATAAAAATAGCAATAAATCGTTATAAAATATTATAAACGATATGGAATGCAAAATTTAGAAACTAACTGGAGGTTAGCTAAGTCGGATGGTTTCCTAGGTTTTGATCTGATGTTGGTTTCGGCCTTCGGGGTTAATATTTGGGAAATTGTTCTCTTACTGATTTATGGTTAGTGAATAATGAATTGGAATGAAGCGTATGTTGTGTTTGTGTAGAACTTTTTACTATATACGTGAGTTGCTCAGAAAGACTGGGTTTATCCCATTCTGAATAACTGAATCGACGGTAAGAAGTCGAAGATGAAGACGGTGGTTGAAGACCGGAGAACTTCACCTCGGTTGGATGGTAACTGATGTCCTGATTGGGAGGCATCCCGAAATATGTATAATGAGTGGTGATCGTCCAGACGTACGTGGAGATCGATGGGTATGCGAGGTATATAGTGCCTACGGTTTCGTTCAGACCCAGAACGGACTTGCAAATGGACTGTGTGTCTGACATAGGAATTCATTCTATGTGATTGATAGCCATCAGTTGCACGGTGTGAATTGCCTGTGTGGCGTGCTAAGATGCAGGGATCAAGGTTTCTGTTGAAAAGCAAAGTCTTGTGGTTGATGATCAAAGCACCGCCTTGTGGCATAGCTTTGTGTATAACGTGAATTCGCGAACCTCACACCCTGGAATGAACCAGAAATAGGAGAGGACATCAGGGAGGGCATGCGTTTCTTTCTAGCTAGAGGTGGTGTCAGTGCTTAAACTGACTGACATTTATATTATTTTCACCTATGTGGTTGTTGCTGTTGCAAGGCGCCTCGGTTATATCGGTCGATCCGGGACCGATGGAGTCATTCGTTAGCTCATTTACGCCCCAAAGTGCGAGGAAATGCATTGTACATGCACTACAATCCACTCCGTGCGGACCGGCCCTGGCGATCCAAGGGGCAGTTGCGGCTATTCCGGAGGCTCGGGCTAGAGAGTCTCGAAGTCGGTAATGACTATCTTTTGCCTTGGTTCATGACGGAAATCCAATTTCCAAATACGACACCGTGCAGTTTTGATTGTGTGTGTATATATATATATATATATATATATAGCGACATGATATATGGTACCCATGCCGTTTATGATTGATAGTTATGATTGAAATTGTTATGAAACCTATAAACACTAGTAATAATATCAAATTCTTTTGTTTTATTCGTATCAAGCATATTTTGGCCATTATAAGGTAAAACTCTATCCTCCGGTTTGCGTTGCATTGTGTGATGGGAACTGAGTCTTATAATGGCTTCATTTTTATAAAAAGCATTGCGATGTTTAAAAGAATTATTTGTTTTAAAGCACTGGCAATCCAATGGAGTAAACCCACTCCGCAAAAGTGGCATAGTCCTATGATTAGCCAATTGTATAATGTGTTAAGTAGATTTCTCATACCAGTCCCATGACTGACTCGTAGTTTGTTTCACTTGCAAACTCGGGTGCCCCTTTTTCTACACAGGCAGCCTTGTATTCAGGTTTTAGCAGGCTCTTTCTGGATAGCTGGAGCGGAAGATGGATTCTATCATTTATCTCTTTTTATGCTATTCAGCTCCTATTGTACATATTATGTTTGTTTTCCGCTGTAGACATTTATATATAGCCGAACTGTATTTGTACTAAGTATGATCCTGTATACTGTGTAACTCTGATGATTATCTTTATCCAGTGTATTATTTGTACATTATTTGGTGTATATATTTAATTATGTTCTGCTGTTATCTATTTATGTGTTATATTCCAAAGATTACCCTTGCCACCGTCAGTACGAGGTTTGGGGTCTTCACAGCGTGGTATCAGAGCTTTGGTTAAGCTTAGTGCTGGAATATTACATATCAACGAACTCGTCAGAAATAGAACCAGTAGTGTTCTAGGGCGGATAACTCATTACAGATAGGATTAGTGATATCCTAGTATGAGTACAACAGAATCGGAATAACCATTAGAGATGGGGTCAGAAGTGCCCCAGAATGAGTTGAGAGTTATATGTTTATAAATAACGTATTTGTGATTATATATATAGTTTGGTTTTAGAAATATGAGTTTTGAATATATAAAAGATATATATTTGAAAAGTAGAAGAGTACATGAATTAATTTGTATGATTTTGAAAGGTTAAAAATAAAATTGATTGTTGTTTGTGTTGTGTGATAGTGGATTTGATTAATTGAATTATTAGAACGATAGTTAATTTAATTAATAAGAGAATGAATGGTAGGATTCATTCGATTAAATCACACATTGAACTGATGTAAAAATAGGTAGAAATATATACTTGTGCATTATATATGTTTGAACAGGTAATTGGATTAGCTGTTGAGTAAAGAATTTAGTTGTGTGCCTGACAAATAGGTAAACCTTAATGAGTTGGATGCGGAATTTTATTATTATGTCAACTCCCATGAATGCCATTGGATGCAGAGTGCTGGTTATTCTATGTGTAATAATAAACGTCGCCATCGGATAGTAACAATTAATTTTGAACTACATTACATGGCATACTTCGGGAAGATAGGCATACTTCATCATATACCACATAAGCATTTGGAGCTTGTGTGACGAGGTTGAAGATTTACCATATGAGCAAGAGGCTCGTATGGCGATGACTATATATTACAGGTTGAACTGATGACTGATATGGACCATATAAAATTGTAACGATAAATTACCAGATTAATAAAAAAACCCACACGGGTCTAGAGTTGACAATAATCACGTCTCTCTAGTTATTAGATACGGCACATGGATTATTTATTTCCCACACGGGACGAGGTGACGAGAATTTATTCTCTGGAGCAATTAAAAATACACACTCCCTTAGGCTTTGACAGGGTGATGAGAATTTATTCTCTGGAGTTATTATCTATACACGCTCCCCTGTAAACACCAGAATATATCATTATAAATATGTGTATGCTTTGTAGGATTTATTGGGTAACTAATACGCCCCAATAAATTTCCAAACCCCTCCCCGTACAAAGGAGGTTATGGCGAAATTTTTCGAAAATTCCGGGTGTTAGCCAAGTTTTTGAATAATTTGAAAATTCTCAGAAACTGAAAAGTTGGAGAATGGAAGCCAGATTGGAAGTAGAGTTGATTAATCAAACCCCTTTTGACTTTTTTCCTTTTCGGGGATGAAAAGTTTTAAGTGGGGGAGATTGTAACGACCCAGAAAATCTGAACCAATTTAAAATTTAAAAATTGGCTATTTTAGTGGATTTTAAATATTTAAAATAAATATTTTAAATAATAACGATAAAAGTGAGTTTGAATCGAAGGTTGAAATTAAATATAATTATTTCTAATTATAAACAAGGCTTAAAATGGCGCGGTAATTTCAAAATTTGAATTCAAATTTTGACAGACTGTACCGGGTGCAAAACAAAACGGATTTGAGTGAAACCAAAAATATTTAAATCTGTTAGTGAATATCTTTCTAACGAATCTGAAAAATTGAAGTTTCATAGTGGGAAGAAAAAGTTATGGCCAAATGAATTTTCAGAAAGGTCGCTATAGAATTTTTATAGCCTGTGAAAATGGCCATTTTGCAAACGACCTCGGAATTCGACGAAACCACTTTTGTTGGATCCGGGATGTTAAATTATTGCTAGGTTTCAAATTTCATAATTTTTGAAGCTAGTATGTGAGCGTGGCAAAGGAAAATGTGTTTGGTCGATTTCTATTAAATTGGATCGACCAGAAAACGACCATTTTTCAACGGTCTCAGAATTCAACGAAACTAGTTTTTTTAGGATCGTTTCGTCAAAACATGGCTAGATTTATTTTTCGGGAATTTTTAGAATTGGTATGTGGCCCCGGCAAATTGAAATGTATGTTCAAATTAAATATTTAATGTTTTATATTTTAATTTGTAGGAAAACTAACCGAAACAGTCGAATGGGCCTTCGAAACATATCCCATTGTGTTCGGAATGGGGGTATTTAGCCAGAGACGATAGTCGTTGGGTTTGGATTGGAGTTCGTATGTGATAAGGGGTATTTTTGGATTTTTAATAAATTAAAAATTAATTATAAAACCCCCTAGCCAATCAGAATTCAACACTCCATCATCTCTCTCCCCGATCCTCTACTGCACGCAACGGAGAAAAGTCACCACCTTCTCTCTTCGATTTCTCCTCCATCCCTCAACAAAATCGAGCGCCACAACCCACTTTTGAAGCTCGTCCTCTCCTCTTCAAATCCATCCTGACCTCTCCCCCTATCGCCTCGCCTGCTTCGAGTTTCGTTCCCTCAAAGGTTGGGACTTCCATTCGCCGCCGAGTTCGCTAGAGGCCACCGATTAGGGCGCAACCACCAGGCGTGGGAAGCCCTCACTTCCCACTTCGACGCTGTGCAAGCGGATCTTCGTATCGTGCAACGATTGGATCGAAAAGTTGAAACCTAGTTTTGAACGAATTGTAAAGGTAACGTCTGATTTTATTTTAAACTATATTATAGCAGTTTCGGTTTTTGATTTCAATGTAAAAATCATATCTTTTTCGTTTGCTGACGAAATTCAGTGAAACAAGAGACATTGGACTCGTGTTGATGTCTTCTACATTCTAGAAGAGACCGCATATTTTTCTGAGCCTTATACTATTTTTGGTGGAGTGGAACCCAATGTGAGATTTCTGAATTATAAACGATATGGAAAACGACGATGTATAAATTATATAGTCGATGTATGAGTTATATAAGTGTTGTACACCACATGTATAGCATTGTATAAGTTGTACAGTTGATGTATAAGTTATATATGCATTGTAAAAATTATATATGTGTTGAATAGAAGTGAAATCTACTTATATATATATATATGTATATGTATATATATATACGCCCCTCGTCCACAAACCATGAACGATATTTATTGGTTGTAATTGTTGTGAAAATTGGTTGATAGCGAATGGTTGATTAGAATTGTTTGTGGTTGAAATTGACTGATTGTGGTTGAAAAATACCCGTTTGTGGTTGAAAGTTATTTGGTTGAAACCACATAGGATTAGTTTGTGGAAATGAAAAAAATATACATGCCGCCTGCGTGCAAACTAGATGCATGAAATCATTATTGTCAAAAGCTGCGAGGCTTTAAGGTAGAGCGAGGAGCCGTACTAGGGACGACCCCGGTTTTAACTACCCTGCCGTTATGCTGCCGAAATTTTGAATAATATTCATGTGTTAGAACTATTTTCATGTGTTGAAACTATATTCGTGTGTTGAATAGAAAACCTTCATGTGTTGAATAGAAATTCAGTCGTTGAATAGAAATTCATGTGTTGAATGGTATTCGTGTTTTAAATAAATTGTATCTAACACCCCACCTCCGCTAGGGTCACTCACAAAGGGAATGCACTAGTTTTGGTGGAGTGTTATCTAGGTAAACATACACAGAGATATCACAAGGCAGAACATAAATAAAGTAGCGGTAGAAATTAAAAACCCAATTTTTATTACTTTCAAGAAAAGAGTCAAAACCTCATATATCTGAGGTACAAATTATTCCATTACATCAAGTTCTAGATAAAGAAGCATTAACTTAAGATAACAAAAGTAATTTATTCCCCATAAATAGCAGAAGTGCAGCCATAGCATAGCTCAAGACCAAACTGTACATGAGCTGACAGAAAGCAAGCTAAATCCAAGCTAAGAGCTAGTGTTTCCTCCCTGAGAACCTGGGGGGAAAACGAAAGAAAAAGAGGCGAAAGAAAAAGGGTTAGTCATAAGACTAGTAAGCCCTAGTGACTTTCAGTATAAAAACTAGTAAAGGTAACATGACATGTGAAAATGGAATTAAACATAAGGATGATAACAGGACTGGTATGATAATTGAGATAACAAGATAAGTCAAGTCTAGCATCGCATATTCAAGATTCGATGCACCCACTGTACTAGTATCTTAACCCATGTCAAGTATTAACCATGAAATGATCCCTTGGCCCAATATCATGAAGTGGCCCATTACGGGGTCCTACGGTACGATCTACTAATCGATCGGCTCCCTACAAGTTCTAGCTCGTCATGTGTCTGTGTCATACGGCCCTATCCTGAAATGTAGTCACCTGTGCTAAGTCCACCATAGGGTGTATCAAGCCCTATGGTGCCAACCACCGACACGAATCAAGCTCGCACAGTGTAAACCTACCGGTGCCCAATGCCTGCTTTTTCAACTCTGGACTACATGCATGACCATAGTCCGCCTGAACCTACAATGGCGCACCTACTCAGCCGTCGTTCTGGTCGCTTACAATTAGCCCAGTAATCGTGCCCCACCATGCCTAGTCCCAGGGTATCGTGATACATCTTAGTGGGTTACTGCTGAAAAGGACCGCGTAACTAGGGTTTCTAATGGGTTTAGTGTTGTCATTCAAATTCGTGACTTAACCCTATCCAAATCATGTATCAAGTTGGTTAAGTGTGTTCAAGTGGTTCATGACTTAATCCTATCATGTGGCATTAATTCATTAATGCACCCTAACCTCTCACATTAGACTAATTATTGTGGTCACTGGATTTGCCGGGCAGTTCCGCGCAGACACCACAATATAGTCTAACCTCAGGTTTTACGTGCGATATGACCAACTACCCACATTGGATCCTATTGTTTGCAGTCACTGGATTCGCCGGGCGGTTCCGGGCAGATTTACACTGCAAACTCAACCCAACCTCGAGTTGGCCATTTTCAATTTTATCTAAGTGTCATGTCCATATTCAAGTTTTCATGTCAAAATTCATGTCGAGTTTCATGTCAGGTTTCATGTAAATTTCATTTCAAGTTCTTGTCCATATACAGGTTCAAGTTATAATAAAGTTCATATTCAAGTTCAAAGCCAATTCATGTTTTACCTAATCTACCCAAATCGTATTCCCGTCGTACGTAAACTCGAATCGATACAAATAAATCTAATTAGGGAATAACATAAAAAGGGACGGGTATAAGGTGGCAAAAGTGATTACTAGCATAGCATGGTATAACTTGAGATAAATGATTATAACATTACTGGCATATGGAATATCGGCCTCAAACATAAAGATTCCAAATCTAGCAAAATAATGTACTAGTCAAGATAACAGTTGACATAAGGTTTTAGTCATGGTAACGGTTGACATAAGGTGATAGTCACAAACTTGTGACAAATAGCAGATTCAACATTGCAGGCATGATAACATGAGGGGTTTTTCTTTTTGATTCACAACATGAATAGGCCCCGAATCATTGTCATAGTAATATACCCAAAAGTCAAGATCCAAGATGAACAAGAATGGATGTAAAACAGTCATCATACACCGGTCCAATTTCAATTTACAACATATTCATATTACGTTTACAGTTTAAATCTAAAAGTAACTGGGGCTTACAGGTCGTGGTTTGAGAATTAGAAAAAGAAAGTCGATGTTGAATCTTTATATGCTTAGTCAAGTCCTAACAGAAATCCCCAAATCAGCAATTCTCTTAACGTAGTTTCGACGTAAAAGAAGTAGTCCCTTTCTCTAACTTTTCAACCAGAATTAGAGCAGCATAAGGTCAGAGAGAATTTTGCATAGAGAGACTAGTGTTAGGGGCTGTTTATATAGGGTCAGGTCAAAGAATGTAGACAGAAACGAGGCAAGAAACATCAAAGCGAACTCAGACTCAAAAATGGGTTCTGTCACCAGGTCGCCCCCCCTCCCCCCAGGTCGACTCTATGGTCGACCTGGTCCTGGGCAGGTCGACTCTATAGTCGACCCCCAGGTCGACCTAAACCTGGGCGGGAAATTTCCCGCCCATTCTGTTATGTGGTTTGAATTCGAAATTTGAATTCGAATTCTGAGCTGTTTTGAACTTGAAATTTTCTGAAAACATTGAAAGGTCATAACTTGGTCATACGGACTCCGATTTTCGAAAACTCGGACTCGTTTCCAAGCAGAATTTTGAGATGAACGCAATGGCGTAACCCGTTGCCCTTGATTCTTATTTTAAAAATTAATTCTGCCTTGATTTATAGTTATAACACGTTATCAAAATACGGGTTGTTACATTCTCCCCTCCTTAAAGGATTTCGTCCCCGAAATCTCTAAGTTAGGGAGGACGTGTCCTACCATCCATTATCCATCTACTCAAAACATCATCCACAAGCAACCATTGTCCTTAAATGGTTTCTAGTGCTGTATGAACATATGCAGAAAGTGTGTGTATATGTATTTTTCTAATGCAAAAGATCAGGCGGTTACTGATTCAGTAGACCACCTTAATGCAAAATATGTTAGTTTAATGAATCCAACATGTATGCAAAAATTCCTAACATACTTTATAATCTCTACATGAGTGCATAAACATTCATACATATGCAACATCCAAGTGATAGCATAACAAGTTCCATCCATGTACAAGCATAAGCACTCATGCATATGCAACATGAAAATGTGACTGAGCCAATCTAGTACCTAATGTGTGTCATGCATCCACTAGCAATCACTCGCAAACACTTGCAACCATTTGCAAACATCAACCATAACATGTTTCAATCACATGTTTACATCCATATGGTTCTACCTAAGGTTCTAAAGATAAGATCGAGAAGATAACAAGACAAACGTAGGTAGTAAAAGCATGATACGAAAAGGTTTTCAAGTTTATAGGAAAAAGAGATCGAGAATGTACCCTCAAAAAGAAATGGGTAAAGCACGCGTATCTTCTCTTCAGTTTCCCAAGTTGCGTCTTCTTGGGCTTCACTCCACTAAACTTTAACTAGCTTGACTTCTCGATTCCTTAGCTTCTTGATCTCCGTTCCTAAGATACGAATCGGAACTCGCCTCAATGTTGCTTTTTTCCACTTCTACGCCTTCAAGGATACTTGGCTTAACCACTTCGGCTGATTCATGTAAGCACTTTCGGAGATGCTAGACATGAAAGACATTGTGTACTCCGTTCAGCCTCTCGGGTAATTCTACCTTATAGGCCATCTGCCAAACCCTCTCAGTGATAGGGAACGGTCCTACGAACCTTGGTGCTAGCTTTCCAACCGCTCCAAAACGAACTACATTGCGTAAAGGAGAAACTTTTATAAAGACCATATCTCCGACTTTGAACTCTAGGTCTGTCCTTCTATTGTCCGCATAAGATTTCTGTCTATCTTGGGCCATTTTCATCCGTCTTCGTATCAACTCAACCTTCTCGGAAGTGTCCCTTATCATGTCGGGCCCAAGTATAAGCCTATCTGTCGTTTCCCACCAACAAGTTGGTGACTTGCACGGTCTTCCATACAGGGCTTCGAACGGTGCCATTCTGATGCTAGCTTGGTAACTATTATTATATGCAAACTCCACAAGAGGATGATGGTCTTCCCAAGTACCACCAAAGTCAAGAATGCATAATCTCAAAAGATCCTCTAGTACCCTATTTACCCTTTCAGTTTGTCCATCCGTCTGCGGGTGATAGGCCGTGCTTAAGCTCAGTCGTGTACCCATTGCTTCTTGCAGACTATTCCAAAATTGGCTAGTGAAAATCAGGTCACGATCAATAAGTATACTAGAAGGAACCCCGTGCAACCGTACTATCTCTCGAAGGTAAATAGACGCTAGCCATGATGCGGTCCTCTTGCTTTTCACTGGAATGAAGTGAGCACTTTTCGTTAGTCTATCAACTATGACCCATATACTAGTATTTCCCTTCCTTGACCTAGGCAGTCCATCCACGAAATCCATCGAGATACTCTCCCATTTCCATTGCGGAGCCTCCAAAGGATGTAATAGCCCACCAGGCTTCTTCGACTCGGCCTTTACTTGTTGGCACACCATGCACTTTGAAACGAACTCTACCACGTCCTTTTTCATTCCAATCCAAAAGAAAATGCGTTTCATATCTCTGTACATCTTATCCCCTCCGGGATGTATAGTCATCTTCGAGTGATGTGCCTCTTCGAGAACTTTCCTTACTAAGTCTCCCACTTGTGGGACACATAGCCTTCCATCACACCTTAGCCATCCCTTGTCATCTATGGCATACCTACCGAGGTGACTTGACGTCTCACCACTAATCAGCTTGTCCATGATTTCGAATATCTGTGGGTCTTCCTTTTGTGAAGTCCCTACTTGATCTAGAAGTGTAGGTCTTAACTTAAGAGATGCTAACGTAGCAGCCAATGACTCAATAGCAGGTGCAAAATCAAAGGTTGCTATAGACTCAAGGCTTTTCCTTTCAACAAACAAGGGTCTCAAGGTCAACCTTTTCCTACTTAGCGCATCTGCCACCACATTACCCTTGCCAGGGGTATAAGCTATATCGAAGTCATATGATGTCAAGAATTCCATCCACCGCTGTTGTCTCAGATTCAAATCTTTCGGTGAGAAAGGTACTTAAGCGATTTGTGGTCAGTATACAGCCCGAACATCTCCCCAAGAAGATAATGGCGCCAAGATTTAAGTGCAAAAACGATCGCCGCCAACTCCAAGTCATGTGTGGGATAGTTCTTCTCATGAACTTTAAGTTGTCTACCCCCATAGCATATCACTTTCCCTTCTTGCATTAGGACTGCGCCTAATCCCGTGGCATATGCATCTGTGTACACGGTAAACATCTTACCTCCGTCGGGTAATGCCAAAACTGGAGCTGTGGTGAGGGCTCTCTTAAGTCTCTGAAAAGAAATCTCACATTCTATGTCCCATGCAAACGCTAGGTTTTTCTTCGTTAACCTAGTAAGAGGGGCAGAAATCTTAGCGAAGTCCTTAATGAACTTCCTATAGCAGCTTGCCAAACCGAGAAAGCTTCTCACCTCCGTTGTGTTCTTAGGAATTTTCCAGTCTTGCACCGCAACTACCTTTGCGGGGTCCACGGCTATGCCTTGCTTAGAAACTACATGTCCAAGAAACCGAACTTCCTTCCTCCAAAAATGGCATTTGGAGAACTTAGCCTTTAACTGGTGTGCTCTAAGCGTATCCACGACTTCCTTGAGATGTCTAACATGCTCTTCTTCATCCTTTGAGAAGATCAGAATATCGTCTACGAAAACCACTACAAATTTGTTAAGGAACTCCGGAAACACCCTACTCATCAAATCTACGAAATACGCGGGTGCATTCGTTAACCCAAACGGCATGACGAGCCATTCAAAGAACCCATCTGGAGTCCTAAACGCAGTTTTGTCAATGCTATCATCAGCCACTCTAAGCTGATGAAATCCTATGGCTAGATCGAGTTGAGAGAAAACAGATGCTCCCACAAGCTGGTCAAACAAATCGTCGATTCTTGGTAGTGGGTGTCTATTTTTTTTAGTTAGCTTGTTTAACTCACGATAATCTACGCATAAACGAAGAGAACCATCTGCCTTAGTAGCGAATACCACCAGAGCACCCCATTCAGAAATGCTTCGTCTTATGAAATTTTTCTCAAGCAACTCCTTAACTTGTTTACTGAGCTCTCTTCTTTCTCGCGGGGCCATTTGCCTAACGGGTAATGAAACCGGCTTGGCATTATCAACAAGATAAATTCGGAAGTTTATCTCGCGTTTAGGAGGTAACCCCCTCGCCTCATCAAAGACATCTGGATATTCTCGGACCAGTCTTACAGATTGCAAATTATCGACGAACGAGTCAAGAGATTCAAGATAACACAACATGACCGGACCCTTAAGGTTACAAGAAATTTCAAGGGTATTACCAAGGCGAGTCATGAGCCTCACTACCCTTCGTTCACAATCAAGAATGGCTCCATAATCGAACAGCCAATCCATACCTAGGATCAAACCGTATCCCATAAATCCGAGAACATAAGCATTACACGTGAATTCTACGCTTAAGATAAAGATCCTCAAATCCACACACATCATAGATAAATGGGCGGAGCCCCCAATTGGATTTGAAACTATAACGGGATCCTCAACCAGACTAGTACTTAGGTGTAGATTTTCAACAATATCAGAATAAATAAAAATATGCGATGCGCCAGAGTCAAATAAGGTTCGAACAGGAAAGTCAGAAATGTAAACAAGGATTTCTACAGAAATATTACTTCCTCGGTCAAGAGTTGGAGTGGTGTTGAGAGCATGCAACTGCCCTCCAGAAGGTCCTGCTCGCTCGGTCTGCCCTTGCCCCTGTCCTTGCTTCTTAGGGCAATCCTTGCTGATGTGTCCAGTATCTCCATAATGAAAGCATTCACCCAACTTTCTCTTCTTCTTTCTATAGTCTTTAGCTAAATGTCCCATAATACCACAAAAGTTACACTTTCTTGTCTCACGTGGCTTGTTATTATTGTTGTTGCTTTTGTTATTCTTGTTATTCTTGTTGCCTCCCTTCTTGAAGTCAACTTTCTTATTCTGAGTCTCATTAAGCTTAACCTCCTTCTTGCTATTCTTGTCTTCCTCATGAAGTAGAGCCATATCCACCAAGCTTTCAAAGATCGCCCCCATGGGTATATGAGTTATGGCCAAACTGAGTAGTGGCTCGTTCAATCCTCGAGCAAAGCGTACAGCCTTTTTCTGGGCCGTGTTAACCAAGTACAAACTGAACTGAGCAAGCTGATTAAACTTATTCATGTACTCCCTAACAGACATGTCCCCTTGCTTGAGTGCTAGAAACCTCTCCATCTGAAGGTTCTCTTCTGCTGACGATAAGAATTTAAGCCCAAACCTCTCTCTAAAATCTGCCCAAGTCTCAACTGGCCTGGTAGCGTTGGTGACTTCCCACCAAAATGCAGCTTCCTCTTTCAACAACCATGCTGCCAACTGAACTTTCCTATGGTCCTCCACATCAAAGATAATAAACAAGTCTTCTGTCTCCTTTAGCTAGTTTCGTTCCTCAACAAAGGTTTCAGTTCCTACGAAGTTCTTGCCACCCATTGCTTTAAAGTCTTTGCATATTTTGGAAACGGTGGTACCAGGAGGAGGAGGAACCGCGGCCACTGGAGGAGGAGGAGGGATGTCTGCCGGGCCCGCGCCATTGGCCCTGGCTTCTAAGTACCTTTGGAACCATCCAGGTACAGGTACTCCTTCAGGAAGGTGAAGATCAGACATGCTGAAAAACGAAAAGAAAAAGATTCAAATGAGGAAACAAAGGAAAGTGCTAATGGCTTTTGGGGAATAGCCTTTTTAAACATAAAACTTTTCTTGAAAAAAGCTTCTTTATAAATGGTTTTGAAAATAGTTTCATAAGGTTTTTAAAACTTTTGCCCGGCCTGGTAACCTTCTGCTCTGATACCAAATGTAACACCCCACCTCCGTTAGGGTCACTCACAAAGGGAATGCACTAGTTTTGGTGGAGTATTATCTAGGTAAACATACAGAGAGATATCAAAAGGCAGAACATAAATAAAGCAGCGGTAGAAATTAAAACCTATTTTTTATTACTTTCAAGAAAAGAGTCAAAACCTCATACATCCAAGGTACAAATTATTCCATTACATCAAGTTCTAGATAAAGAAGCATTAACTTAAGATAACAAAAGTAAATTATTCCCCATAAATAGTAGAAGTGCAGCCATAGCATAGCTCAAGACCAAACCGTACATGAGCTGACAGAAAGCAAGCTAAATCCAAGCTAAGAGCTAGTGTTTCCTCCCTGAGAACCTGGGGGGGAAACGAAAGAAAAGGAGGTGAAAGAAAAAGGGCCAGTCATAAGACTGGTAAGCGCTAGTGACTTTCAGTATAAAAACTAGTAAAGTTAACATGACATGTAAAAACCGGAATCAAACATAAGGATGATAACAGGACTGGTATGATAATTAAGATAACAAGATAAGTCAAGTCTAGCATCGCATATTCAAGATTCGCTGCACCCACTGTATTATTATCTTAACCCATGTCAATTATTTACCATTAAATGATCCAGTGGCCCAATATCATGAAGTGACCCATTATGGGGTCCAACGGTACGATCTACTAATCGATCGGCTCCCTACAAGTTCTAGCTCGTCATGTGTCTGTGTCATACGGCCCTATCCTGAAATGTAGTCACCTGTGCTAGGTCCACCATAGGGTGTATCAAGCCCTATGGTGCCAACCACCGACACAAATCAAGCACGCACAGTGTAAACCAACTGATGCCCTATGCCTGCTTTTTCAACTCCGGACTACGTGCACGACCATAGTCTGCCTGAACCTACAATGGCGCACCTACTCAGCCGTCGTTCTGGTCGCTTACAATCAGCCTAGACACAAATCAAGCACGCACAGTGTAAACCAACTGGTGCCCAATGCCTGCTTTTTCAACTCCGGACTACGTGCACGACCATAGTCTGCCTGAACCTACAATGGCGCACCTACTCAGCCGTCGTTCTGGTCGCTTACAATCAGCCTAGTAATCGTGCCCCACCCTGCCTAGTCCCAGGGTATCGTGATACATCTAAGTGGGTTACTGCTGAAAAGGACCGCGTAACTAGGGTTTCTAATGGGTTAAGTGTTGTCATTCAAATTCGTGACTCAACCCTATCCAAATCATGTATCAAGTTGGTTAAGTGTGTTCAAGTGGTTCATGACTCAACCCTATCATGTGGCATTAATTCATTAATGCACCCTAACCTCTCACATTAGACTAATTATTGTGGTCACTGGATTTGTCGGGCGGTTCCGCGCAGATTTACATCACAACATAGTCTAACCTCGGGTTTTACGTGCAATATGACCAACTACCCACGTTGGATCTTATTGTTTGCAGTCACTGGATTCGCCGGGCGGTTCCGGGCAGATTTACACTGCAAACTCAACCCAACATCGAGTTGGCCATTTTCAAGTTTATTTAAGTGTCATGTCCATGTTCAAGTTTTCATGTCAAAATTCATGCCGAGTTTCATGTCAGGTTTCATGTAAATTTCATTTCAAGTTCTTGTCCATATACAGGTTCAAGTTATAATAAAGTTCATATTCAAGTTCAAAGCCAATTCATGTTTTACCTAATCTACCCAAATTGTATTCCCATCGTACGTAAACTCAAATCGATACAAATAAATCTAATTAGGGAATAACATAAAAAGGGATGGGTATAAGGTGGCAAAATTGATTACTAGCATAACATGGTATAACTTGAGATAAATGATTATAACATTACTGGTATATGGAATATCGGCCTCAAACATAAAGATTCCAAATCTAGAAAAATAAAGTACTAGTCAGGATAACAGTTGACATAAGGTGATAGTCATGGTAACGGTTGACATAAGGTGATAGTCATAAAATTGTGACTAATAGCAGATTCAATATTGCAGACATGATAACATGAGGGGTTTTTCTTTTTGATTTGCAACATGAATAGGCCCCGAATCAATGTCATAGTAATATACCCAAAAGTCAAGATCCAAGATGAACAAGAATGGATGTAAAACAGTCATCATACACAGGTCCAATTTCAATTTACAACATATTCATATTACGTTTACAGTTTAAATCTAAAAGTAACTGGGGCTTACAGATAATGGTTCGAGAATTAGAAAAAGAAAGTCGATGTTGAATCTTTATATGCTTAGTCAAGTCCTAACAGAAATCCCCAAATCAGAAATTCTCTTAACGTAGTTTCGACGTAGAAGTAGTCCCTTTCTCTAACTTTTCAGCCAGAATTAGAGCAGCATAAGGTCAGAGAGAATTTTGTGTAGAGAGACTAGTGTTAGGGGCTGTTTATATAGGGTCAGGTCAACGAATGTACACAGAAATGAGGCCAGAAACATCAAAGCGAACTCAAACTCAAAAATGGGTTCTGTCACCAGGTCGACCCCCAGGTCGACTCTATGGTCGACCTGGTCCGGGGCAGGTCGACTCTATAGTCGACCCCCAGGTCGACCTGGCCTTGGGCGGGAAATTTCCCACCCAGTTTGTTCTGTGGTTTGAATTCAAATTCTGAGCTGTTTTGAACCAGAAATTTTCTGAAAACTTTGAAAGGTCATAACTTGGTCATACGGACTCCGATTTTCGAAAACTTGGACTCGTTTCCAAGTAGAATTTCGAGATGAACGCAATGGCGTAATGCCCTTGATTCTTATTTTAAAAATTAATTCTGCCTTGATTTATAGTTATAACACATTATCAAAATACGGGTTGTTACATTGTTTTATAATAAAAATCCTATTTTTATCATCTATATGAACTATATAAAATAGTCGTGTTTTGAAATAAACTGTTTTATAATAAAAATCCTATTTTTATCACCTATATGAACTATATAAAATAGTCGTGTTTTGAATTAAACTGTTTTATAATAAAAATCATATTTTTATCATCTATATGAACTATATAAAATAGACGTGTTTTGAAGTAAATTGTTTTGCAATAAAAATCACAATTTGATCATATACATGAATTGTTTAAAATAGCGAAGTGTTGAAATAATTGTCGATTGGATAAAAATATCATTTTTATCAAATGTATGAAAAGAATATAGTTTTGAAATCGAAGAATCGATTATATATATATAGAATTGAAATATATCGAATAACGAAGCTGTAGTTCGTGTTTTGAAACCGTGATTTCAAACGATTAGTGCGGGAGATCCGACCATCGGATTTTCCCGAAACCGAAACCGAAACCGTTGGGTTCGCTTTGGAAATATCTTTCCAACAATACCAACTTTGTGACGATCGAACGGTTGGATTGTCTGTAATGTTTAATTCAAATCTGAAGAAAAACAGTGCCAGAATCGATTATATTTACATATATATATATACATAAATATAATTAAATTAAATCGAATAACGACGCTGCAGTTCGTATTTTGAAATCGAAACTTCAAACGAGTGTACAGGGAGATCTGACCATCGGATTTTCCCAAAACTGGAACCGTTGGATTTGTTTTGAAAAGATCTTTCTGATGATATAAAATTTGTGAGGATCCAACGGTTAGAATTTCAGATATGTGTAAATCAAATCTGAAGAAAAACAGCGCCACGGCCATGTTATGGCCTGAAGCATCGTTTGAATAAATTGGCTATTTTTAAATAGATAAACATAGCGATAAATCATTATAAAATATTATAAACGATATGAAATGTGAAATTTAGAAACTAACTGGAGGTTAGCTAAGTCGGATGGTTTCCTGGGTTTTGATCTGATGTTGGTTTTGGCCTTCCGGGCTAATATTTGGGAAATCGTTCTCTTACTGATTTACGGTTAGTGAATAATGAATTGAAATGAAGCATATGTTGTGTTTTTGTAGCACTTTTTACTATACACGTGAGTTGCTCAGAAAGACTGGGTTTATCCCATTCTGAATAACTGAATCGACGGTAAGAAGTCGAAGATGAAGACGGTGGTTGAAGACCGGAGATCTTCACCTCGGTTGGACAGTAACTGATGTCCTGATTGGGAGGCATCCCGAAATATGGATAATGAGTGGTGATCGTCCAGACGTACGTGGAGATCGATGGGTATGAGAGGTATATAATGCCTCCGGTTTCATTCAGACCTAGAACAGACTTGCAAATGGACTATGTGTCTGACATGGGAATTCATTCTGCGTGATTGATAGCCATCAGTTGCATGGTGTGAATTTCCTGTGTGGCGTTCTAAGATGCAGTGATCAAGGCTTCTGTTGAAAAGCAAAGTCTTGTGGTTGATGATCAAAGCACCGCCTGTGTGGCGTAGCTTTGTGTATAACGTGAATTCGCGAACCTCACACCCTGGAATGAACCAGAAACGGGAGAGGACATCAGGGAGGGCATGCGTTTCTTTCTAGCTAGAGGTGATGTCAGTGCTTAAACTGGCTGACATTTATATTATTTTCACCTGTGTGGTTGTTGCTGTTGCAAGGCACCTTGGTTATATAGGTCGATCCGGGACCGATGGAGTCATTCGTTAGCTCACTTATGCCCAAAGGGCGGGGAAACGCATTGTTCAGGCACTATAATCCACTCCGTGTGGACCGGCCCTGACGGCCCAAGGGGCAGTTGCGGCTGTTCCGGAGGCTCGGGGTAGAGAGTCTCGAAGTCGGTAAGGACTATCTTTTGCCTTAGTTCATGACGGAAATCCAATTTCCAAATACGACACCGTGCGCTTTTGATTGCATATATATATATATATATATATATATATATATATATATGACGACACGATATATGGTACCCATGCCGTCTATGAATGATAGTTATGATTGAAATTGTTTTGAAACCTATAAACACTAGTAATAATACCAAATTCTTTTGTTTTATTCGTATCAAGCATATTTTGGCCATTATAAGGTAAAACTCTATCCTCCGGTTTGCGTTGCATTGTGTGATGGGAACTGAGTCTTATAATGGCTTCATTTTTATAAAAAGCATTGCGATGTTTAAAAGAATTATTTGTTTTAAAGCACTGGCAATCCAATGGAGTAAACCCGTTCCGCAAAAGTGGCGTGGTCCTGTCATTAGCCAATTGTATAATGGGTTAAGTAGATTCCTCATACCAGTCCCATGACAGACTCGTAGTTTGTTTCACTTGCAAACTCGGGTGCCCCTTTTTCTACATGAGCAGCCTTGTATTCAGGTTTTAGCAGGCTCTTTCTAGATAGCTGGAGCGGAAGATGGATTCTATCATTTATCTCTTTTTATGCTGTTCAGCTCCTATTGTACATATTATGTTTGTTTTCTGCTGTAGACATTTATGTATAGCTGAACTGTATTTGTACTAAGTATGACCATGTATACTGTGTAACTCTGATGATTATCTCTATCCAGTGTATTATTTGTACATTATTTGGTGTATATATTTAATTCTGTTCTGCTGTTATTTGTTTATGTGTTATATTCCAAAGATTACCCTTGCTACCGTCAGTACGGGGTTTGGGGTCGTCACAGCGGCGGTGCGATGGTGTGGGGGGAGGGGGGCAGAGGTGGTGGCGCAATAGGCGACAATAGCTGAGAGGACATCAGGATTTTTAATTTGGAGAGGGGCCGGTGTTGGACCATGAGAAGGAAAATGAAAGGGCTTTGACCCTTTCAAGGGTTTTATAATAATTTTAAATATATTTAATTCTAATTATTTCGTAAAAGGGAAATTTCTCTTTCGGACTCCAAATCCAACCCACCAACTATCGATCGTAGCTAAAACCCCTATTCGGAAAACAACGGGACATATTTCGTTAGCCAATTCTATCGTTTCGATCAGTTTTGATTTAAATTAACATTTAAATCAATACATATTCAATTTGAACGCACATTTTAATTTACCGGCACCACATACTAACTCTAAAAATTCCCGAAAAAATATTTCTAGCTTCGTATTGACGATACAGTCCTAACAAAACTAATTTCGTCAAATTTGGAAACCGTTTGAAAAATGGCCATTTTCTGGTCGATCCAAATTGACTGAAACTGTTTAAAGCACGTTTTACTTCGCCACGCTCACATATTAATCCCAAAATTATAAAAATTGGAATCAAGCAATAACTTGACATCCCGGATCCAACAAAAGTGGTTTTGTAGAAAACGGAGGTCGTTTGCAAAATTTCCATTTTTAAGGGCCATATTTCCATAGCGACTATTCTGAATTTTCAACTGGGCATAACTTTTTATTCCCGCTATGAAATTTCAACTTTCTAGATTCGTTTGAAAGATATTTTCAAATAGATTCTAATATTTTTGGTTTTGCTAAAATCCGGTTTATTTGAAATCGAATTTTCAAACTACCGCGCCATTTCCAATTCCTTTTATAATAAAAAATAAATATTTATATTCTAACGTCGATTCAAATAAATACATACGTTCTAATTCTATTCAAAATAAACTTCTCGTCATTATTGTTTAAAATAATTCATTTTAAATATTCAAAATTCATCAAAATTGCCAAAATAAAATTTTTAAATTGATTCTGATATTCCGGGTTGTTACAATCTACCCCACTTAAAATCTTTTCGTCCTCGAAAAGGAACGAAGCTGAAAGTTGTTTTATTAATCAACTCAACTTTCAGTTTGGCTTTCATTCTTCAACTTTTCAGTTTCTAAGAATTTTCCAATTCTTCAAAAAATTGGCTAACACGAAAAATTTCGCCATAACCTCCTTTGTACGGGAGCATCGGGAAATCCCTAAACCAACACATAGGCCTCTCCAATCAAAAAGAAAAAGAAACAGCCAAGCGACTAGCCAATCGGCTCATAAAATCATCAAAAACCCCAAGAAATTAGTAAACATGTACCTATTTTTCGAGAAAACAATTTTATTCCCCTTCTCTGGCCTCCTTGCTATGACCTGTTCAATGTATATACATGTATATGCATGCAATTCCAAACAATTTTCAATTCAATTCAATGTTTGATGCAATTTGGTTATATGTACCGTTCATCCACATAATGGTTTTATTATATAACAAATAATCATATAATACAACCATCAATCAATTAGTGAATTAACGTTTCAAATTCATAACTTTGATACATATACAGAAAATCGTGTTTTTGATGCCAATTTACAGCAATAACCCTATCTAGTTTTGGTTCTCACACCAGTCTATTGGAAATATATAAATATCCCACTTTTTGAAACTCGAACACAAATTCTGATGATGTCCGGACGATCATCAAAATCATCCCCGGGCGACTAGAGTGTGATTCTATATCTATCCAGTATTTTAAAACATCGAATACACATGGATCAGACGTATATGCAAAATCTTTATATATTGAATTGTCCAAATTTAATATAAATAAATATTCAAATACGTATAATAAGGTTTGAATTTTTCAAAACAAAACTCGTTTTAATTTTTATTTTAAAAATACACTCTTCCGACTCATCCTAGGATACTGCTGATCCCATCTCTAATGATTCATCCTCACTGGATATTACTAATCCAATTTCTGATGAATTCTTTAGTTTGGTTCTAACGTGTCTTGTTCTCCGAGCACTATAAACCAAAGCTCTGATACCAAACTATAACGACCCGAAATCCCCCTTATGGGAAATCACGGATTACTTTAAGAACAAGACGAATCAGAACACAAACAGAAGAACATTTCATTGCTTATTACAACAATTTACATCAGAATACAAGAATATACAGAGTATGAATAAATATTACACATTTACTAAATATCAGATATTTACAAGTTACAATGCAGCGGAAAAATAATACAAAACACAACTGAAAGGAATATATGGATACAGAGCTTTCTGAATATCATTCCAGTTGTAAACTAGGATCCTATGAATATAAATCTGCAAACCCAAAACTACTTGCTGCCCATGTGGAAAATAGGGGCACACAGAGTTTAGGTTGAAATAATAAACTCCGAGTCAGTCATGTAACTGGTGTGAGAACTAAAACAGTTAATAAAACTTTACTTTAAATCAAATATATCAACGGACCACGTCGTATGACACAGAACGGATTTCCTCCCAAGAATACTAGTGCATATATCAAAACAACGTAATGCTTTTTGAAAAAATGAAGCTATCATAAGACCCAGGTCCTATCACACAATGCAACGCAAGCCGAGGGATAGGGTTTTCCCTTAAAATAGCCAAACATGCTTGGTACGTTAAAACAAATCATTTGATACTATTATAAGTGCATAGTGTATAAAACAACTTCAAATATAAATGTATCAATCCTAAACGGCATGAGTACCATATATCATGTCGCCAATACTAAGCTCTACAATATAAACCGGAATTGTTACATATTGGAAGTTGGATTTTCATCTATGAACCGAGGTAAGGGATCGTCCTCACCGCTTCGAGACAATCTAGCCCACCATGTCTCCGGCAAGTACTCTGTCAAGCCTTTGGATTGTCAGGGCCGGTCCACTTGATGTGGATTAAAATGCCTGAACACTGCGTTCCCAGCTCTATGGGGCATAAACTGGTCATATCTGACCAAACATCGGCCCCGTAACGACCGATATAATCGAATCGCCTCGCTATCCATCATCCACATACGTAAAATGTCCGGGTGTGTAAAACCCAAAACACCACTCCTAGCTAGAAAGAAATGCATGCCCTCCCTAATGTCCTCTCCCGTTTCTGGTTCACACCGGGCTGTGAGGCTCGCGAATTAACGCT
Organism: Allium sativum; assembly: GCA_030737875.1. Classification (NCBI taxonomy): domain Eukaryota; kingdom Viridiplantae; phylum Streptophyta; class Magnoliopsida; order Asparagales; family Amaryllidaceae; genus Allium; species Allium sativum. The sequence goes on along the minus strand of CM060919.1, from coordinate 130,020,616 downwards.
ACACAAAGCTATGCTATATTAAAGTCGTGCTTTGTCCATCAACCACAAGACTCGGCTTTTCAAGAGAAGCCTTGATCATTTGCATCTCAGCATGCCACACAGACCATTCACGCTATGCAAATGATGTCTATCAATTACACAGAATGAAATCTGATGTCAGACACACATCTATTTACAAGTTCGTTCTGGGTCTGAACGAAACTGGATACACCTTATTCCTCCCCCGTATGTCCAATACAGGGGAGAGGTCCTCGCAAATCTGGTCGATCTCCAAGTACGTCTGGGCGATCACCACTTATTACAATGTCTTGGGTGTACAGCCCAATCAAAACATCAGTAATCATCCAAATGATGTGAAGACCTCCGGTCTTCAACCACCGTCTTCATCCTCGACACATCGACGAATCCGTTATTTAGAATGGGATAAATCCTGTCTTTCCGAATAACATGCGTATATAATAAACAAGTGCTATAAAAACACAACATATGCCTTATTCCAATCCAGAACATTTCTTTATTCAAATATTCTTATACTTTGGGAAAGGTTCCCATTAATTTTATCAAAGATAAATTCTTTAAATTTATTCTTTAATATTCCTTTGAATATCAATTCAAACCAAATTATGGTTTATCCAAACTAGTCTGGATTAGCGCACCTTACCGAAGTAATCATTTGTTTAATTTCCCAATCCCAACCTATTCCTCCCATGAAGTAAAACTGGTAATACTTCATATCTAACACCGCGGTGTTATCGGGAAATTCAATTACCATTTCACGTTCAAATCTAATTAAAGATTTAACTATCGCCTGGAGAAAAACTGGTGATACTCCCTTCTCGATCATTTCAACCTAATAAAAGATTCATAAAAACCCCACTTGGTTTTCATCTTCCCAAAAATCAATATTAACAATTGTTTAACTTGGGAAATCATATCTTTTCTTTAACTGGGTTAAAGAACCAATGTCATTTAAAACATGGTTCACAATAAACCTAAATCACATTCCATTCATCAGCCTCTAACCGTAAATTAGCAAGTGAACAATTCCCTTAGTATTAATCCCAAAGGCCGAAACCAACATCAGATCAATACCCAGGAAACCATTCAACTTAACTAATCTCTAGTTAGTTTCTGATTTTCTTAACTCTGTTGGGTCTAAGTACAGTATTATTAAAGATACCATTCATGACAACTCAAAATCACATTCCATTAACAATGGAATCTTCATGGAAAAAATCGATATATATATAATCAATATAAACTTCCTTATCCAACCGATAATGTAAATGAAATAACGACAAGGCCTTTTAAATTCCGTATATATTAAACAACTTCCTTTGTAGAAGCTTACTTCGATTATTACCAAATCAAATTCCACTAAATCCCAATTTAATATGTTAAATTGGAAAACTTTACTTTGGAAAATATCCTTTAAACCTTAACAAAAGATTTATAAATTTCAAATCCTATTTCACTGTAAATCGGGTTATAGAATGAATGTCACTAAAACACAGTTCACGATAAACCCAATTCACATTCCATTCCATCAGCCTTTAAACATAAATTAGCAAGTGAGCAATTCTCTAAGTATTAACCCCGAAGACTGAAACCAACATCAGATCAATACTCAGGAAACCATTCAACTAAACTAATCTCCGGTTATTTCTGATTTTCTTAACTCCGTTGGGTCTAAGAACAGTATTATTAAAGATACCGTTCACGACAACCCAAAATCCCATTTGATATTAAATACAAGGCTCGGAATAGGAAATATATTGGCCTATATTCAAAATCAAATACCACAACCAACAAATATCGTATTGGAAATAACGATATAAATATATCTTTCAAATTTCCATAACAATATCTATATAATCACGAAATCCAACATCGAAATATTCTGAAGACAATTTCGATTCAAATCCATTTCCAATTTATATATTGGGAATTTTGATTATTTTTAAAACCATTTCAAATCCAATTTAATTATTTTAAAAACATTGGATTTGTAATTCTAGTTCATAACTAGTTCTTCATTTCGATAAAAATATATTTTTATCTTTTCAAATATGGAATTTTTCATTCCAATTCTTTCCAAATCATTTCTTATGATTTTACACTAATTATTGATATTTTCAATAATTTTATCAAGGCCCGTAAAGTCGATTTCCATAAATGTCCATCAAACTGCACTTACAGCGACCTTTTCCAAATTTGATTTTTACATAATTCCAAATCCAACCATCAAATCTCTAATATTCATTAGAAAGCTCTTTTCGATACGAACCCAATGGTTCCGGTTTTAGGAGAATCTGATGGTCGGATCTCCCGTACTGTCCATTCAAAGTCATTGGTCGAAATTCTCGAACTGCCGTAGTGCGACGCATTCTATTCAGGCCATTATATTATATATATATAATATATATTTTGTCAATTTCCATTTAAAACGTATTTTAAAAATTGGTTTAAATTCGTTTTCAAAACGATTTCAACTTCATATTCAATTTCTAATCAAAATTGAACATTCCATATCATCGATATATAAATGATAATATTTTCAAAACATTAGAATTTGAAATCAATTCCTTTTCGATACTCATTATAAAAATGAATAAAATTGATATAAATATCGTTCGCACCAAAATCGCGTTAATCTAATCAACACGGCTTTATATATTTAAATATATTCGTGTCCATCCCAAATCGGACATCAAAATCAGATTTTTGATATTTTACTGAATATTATTTGAAAATATTCGTTATTTTAAAATAATCGTCATTTTAAAATATTTATTCTTTCTAAACTGGAATCAGACACAGTCAATTACCATATAATGTGATTATATGGATTTCATACAACACATGTACACAACAACAATCAAACACATTCAACCACCATCCAGAGTGCATTCTACACTGCATAAGCATTAAACATAAATATTTAATGCTTACAACAGCCTGTCAACCAATCGACTGACATACTACTAAATATTGGGATTAGTGTATGTCCAATATCACCCCAATACTCGTGTAGGAGTTTCAATCAACATATAATGAATTTTATTTGTGCAGTTGGGCGATGTGTAAAATTTATCGTCCCAATCAATATCAGTCAAATGTGTGTACATAAATAAATCGTCCAATTTGTTTATGAATATTTATTTTATTCATATACGCGTTAAAAATTATATTTTAACTACAAAATATTTTACTCATCGTACAATCAATTTTCACCACACAATCAATCAAACAACCAAGTCATCCATGGTCAGTGGATGACGGGTGTCGGGTGCTGCTAAGCACCGTCTGCATCCCAGTATATATTTTAACTAGAAAATAAAATAAAAGTGAGGAGTTCTCACCGAGAGTTCCACTCCTTCATTTTATTTCTGAAATTCAGAACAGTCTGGATTTACCCACACTTCCAACGTAGTCTTCTCCACGCTGTTCATATTAAAATAACATTTTTAATATGATGTTCGTATATTTAAAAATCGCTATTTTTATGCCGCTACTCACATAAAAATTATATTTCTATAACGACCTCTTCAGAATAAAAATCATATTTTTATTTCAAAACAACATATATAAAAATCTAATTTTTATATAACTATTCATGTAATGAAAACCACTTCATATATAAAAATCGTATTTTTATTCTATCGCTACATATGTAAAGATCAAATTTTTATTTCGTTACATATAGAAAAATCATATTTTTATTATCTATATAATATAAAAATCATATTTTTATTATCTTATAATATAAAAATCATATTTTTAATGTTAAAAATCAAATCTTTCTCACTACTTTATATATGTAAATCTAATTTTTCTACCATTAAAAATTAAATCACTTTAATGAACAAAATCAAATTTTTTTGATTTCAAATTCTAATCTTTTCTAATTTAAAAATATAATCTTTCTCAATTATAAAAATCTAATTTTTGTCTATATAAAAATCTATACCTTTTCTGTATAAAAATCTATACCGTTTCTATACAAAAACTATACTTTCTATAAAAAATATACTTTTTCTATCTAAATAAATAAATTAAAAAGACTTACATTTCATGGTAGATCAGAGGAGAGGGGGAGGTGACTGGCATTGGCGGTTGTGCCCGGGAGGGGCGGCAGGGGCTTCAGGTGGAGGTGGCGGTAGCGGTCGTACAACGGCTTACGGCGGTGGGATACCTTCAAACGAGGAGGGGATTTGAATGGAGAAGGACGGCGCCGGGGGAAGGGATGGTTGGAGGCGAGGAGGGGAAGTGGTGGCGGTGCGATGGCGGAGGGGGAGGGCCAAAGGCGATGGCGCGATGGGCGACAACAGCTGAGAGGGCATCGGGATTTTTAATTTGGGGAGGGCGGGTGTTTGATCGTGAGAAGGAAAATAAAAGGGCTTTGACCCTTTCTAGGGTTATATAATAATTTTAAATATATTTAATTCTAATTATTTCGTAAAAGGGAAATTTCTCATTCGATCTCCAAATCCAACCCACCGACTATCGACTCAAGCTAAAAACCCCTATTCGGAATACAATGGGATATGTTTCGTTAGCCAAGTATATCGTTTCGATCAGTTTTGATTTAAATTAACATTTAAATCAGTATATATTCCATTTGAACGCACATTTTAATTTATCAGGATCACGTACTAACTCTAAAAATTCCCGAAAAATTATTTTTAGCTTCGTATTGATGATACGGTCCTAACAAAACTAATTTCGTCAAATTTGGAGACCATTTGAAAAATGGCCATTTTCTGGTCGATCCAAATTGACTTAAACTGTTTAAAACACGTTTTACTTCGCCACGCTCACACATTAACCCCAAAAATTTTGAAAATTGGAATCAAGAAATAACTTGACATACCGGATCCAACAAAAGTGGTTTCGTCGAAAACGGAGGTCGTTTGCATAATTTCCATTTTTTAAGGGCCATATTTCCATAGCGACTATTCTGAATTTTCAACTGGGAATAACTTTTTATTCCCGCTATGAAATTTCAATTTTCCAGATTCGTTGGAAAGATATTTTCAAATATATTCTAATATTTTTGGTTTCACTAAAATCCAGTTTATTTTGAATCCTGTACATTCATTTGAAATTTGAAATCGAATTTTCAAACTACCGCGCCATTTCCATTTCCTTTTATAATTAAAAATAAATATTTATATTCTAACGTCAATTCAAATAAATATATACATTCTAATTCTATTCGAAATAAACTTCACGTCGTTATTGTTTTAAATAATTCATTTTAAATATTTAAAATTCATCAAAATTGCCAAAAAAAAAAGTTTTAAATTGGTTCTGATTTTCCGGGTTGTTACACATAAAATCTAAAAATCTCCCACTTGCACTTGAGTCAATCATTCACGTATCGTATACTCATGAAACTAGTGTGACTATTAAACTTTTGCTGCAACAGAGTTTAATTCAGTAGGTCTGCAACATTACAAATTTTGCAAATTTGCAGATATGTTTATTTCCTCTGTGAACAGCTTCACATAAGAATTATATTTCTTAAATATATGTTTGGATCAATAGAGAGTTAAGATTTTAGGCCTGAGCATTAGCCATACTGTTACGCAATGTAAATCATTGGATTAGTAATGAATTAAGTCCAATTATGAACTTCTTAATCCAAACATTTTTTTTGAATCAGTATTTGTTTCTTGTTTCAAAACTTATATTATTCACAATAATTAATGTGTTATCAATGTATAACATTTAGAATTATTGTGTCACTCCCACTTAATTTCTTGTCTATACAAGATTCAATGGTATCTTGTGTTCTTGAGACATTTCAAATTCTATTTCATTCTCATCGGTATCTTAGAGATTGGCCTCCTTTTAAAAGGATGCCAATTTAAGAAATAAATATTTTATCCTCTAAGGATTATAGAAATCATATCCATTTGTTTCTTTTGGATATTCCACGAAATAGTTATCTTATTTGGGTCTGATCTTATCAGAGGAAGGACGTTTAATAAATGCCTTGCGTACCAAATCTTCGCATTAGACATACTAGGACATTTTCTAGTCCACATCTTATATGGCGTCTTCAGAATCATTTTAGCAGGATTAAATGCAATTATTCTAAATTTAATTTATTGGAAGATCTATATGACTTTTAATTGATCGTACAATATCTTATAAGGTGCGACTTCTTCTTTCAGTGTGAAGACCCCTAACTACCCCGGTAAGGAAAGCCCGGATACTTTGAGAACAACACACAAAAAAAAATGCAAACAGAAGAACATTTCATTGTTAATTACAACAATTTCATCAGATTACAAGAATATACAGAGTATGAATGAATAAAATACATTCGATAAATATCAGAGATTACAATACATTACATAACAGCGGAAAATAATACAATACACCACTAGAAGTAATACACGGATACAGAGCTTTCCGAGTATCGTTCCTATAACGGCACGGATTTCGCCCGGACCCAAATCGCAAAATCGACTAAGACCGTTCAAAACCCAAACACATTAACTCTGGGAATACAACAACATCAGAACAACAATAGAAGACTTTTATAAAACATCATAATAATGTTACATCAGAGTACAGAATATCAGGATACATCGAATAAAATTACAACAGAAGATGAATTTCAATATATTAAATACAATAAACAGCGGAAGACTTCTATGCTCTGGACACAGCTTTAGGCTTCGATCCAGAATCCTGCTCAAAAGATAAATATCTGCAAAAAGCTACTCGACTGCCCGTGTGGAAAAGAGGGCACCCGAGTTTGCAAAGTGAAACAAACTACGAGTCAGTCGTGGGACTGGTGTGAGAATTCTTAACTAATATAACTAATAGCAATAAGGCAAATCCAAGGACCACGCTGCTAACGCGGAACGGGTTTACTCCAATGGATTCCTGTGCATAATTAAAGGTAAATCGTTAAACAACGCAATGCTTTTTAGGAAAAATGAAACCATTATAAGACTCAAGTCCCATCACACAATGCAACGCAAACCGGAGGATAGAGTTTTACCTTATAATGGTCAAAAATGCTTGATATGTTAAAAACGGAATAGATTTTATTATTAGTGTGTATATGTTTCAATAAAAAACACTTCAATCATAATGCATCAATCATAGACGGCATAGTACCCCATCCTACTATGTCTCCATACTAGTTCTACAATCAAAATCGCACGGTGTCTTATTGGAAATTGGGTTTCCATCATGAGTCAAGGCTAGGGAGGAGCTCCTTACCGATTCGAGACACTCTAGCTAATCTCTCAGGTTCCCCGACAGTGAACCCTTGGAAAGCTGCAGGTACGGTCCACACATACGATTTTGCGGATTGGCTATTCCTGAACACACGTTTCCCGGTCCTATAGGACCTATCATCCAAGGCGCCTCGTTCCATCATCCACATAAGTAAAATGCCAGCCAGTTTAAGCACTGACACCACTCCTAGCTAGAAAGAAACGTGTTGCTCTCCCTGCGTTCCCTTCTCCCGTTTTAGACTCCAACCGGGTTGTGAGGCTCGCGAAGTCACGCTATACACAAAGCTACGCCTAAACAGGTCGTGCTTTGATCATCAACCACAAGGCCTGCTTTTCAACAAGAAACCTTGATCATTGCATATTGGTATGCCATACTGTCAATCCATACCATACTATTAATCTTTCGCCAAAATATACAAAAGGTTGTTAAGCAAGAGAATAAATTCTCCACCACCAAGCATTCGTATATTCAACAGAAAATCAATAAATACAATATAAAGGAGTACAATGTCGGACACAAATTCCATTTATAAGCCCGTTCTGGGTCTGAACGAAACTATATCCGGTAGATCTCCAAGTACGTTTGGACAACTACAACCGAAACCCTTTTCAAGGTAGCAAATCAATCGAGGGCATCAGTAGCCGTCATCCATTCTATGTTGAAGATTACCGGTCTTCAATCACCGTCTTCAACTCTTCGACTTAAATCGACGTATAAACATTTGAAATGAGATTTAACTCGGACTTTTCAAATGATTCTCGAATGTATATATATTTTAAAATCATTTCATAGCGTTAATATTAATTTATAACGATCACTCTTTATTTTTATTTATATAAAAATAACTAAATTCCATTTAACGAAGCTTCAAGTCAATAGGCGACCTTGGCGCTGTTTTCACCCAAATTTGTTTTATGCATTTCTCTAAATCTAACCTTTGGATTTTAACACAATTTCATATTGTTGGAAAGATCTTCCCAAGGCGAACCTAATGGTTTCGGTTTTGGGAAAATCCGACGGTCGGATCTTTCGGTATTATCGTTTAAATGCATGATTCCAAAATGCGAACTACCACGCTCGATTCGTTCGATCTTAATTTCTATATATATACTTATATATATAATTCCGTCATCCATTTCATTTCACTATATTTTGTTAACATCGAATATCCCTATTTGTGTATATAATATCGAGGTATAACATGGCACACAATAATATTTATTTTTAATTATAATTCACATACACACACTATATCCAACAATGTACTTTTTTCTTCTTTCATCTTTCAATTTACACCAAATGTGTATTTGGTTTCATTATTCTTTCTAATGAAAATCCATTCCTTATAATGTAAGTTTTTAATCCTTTAATTTACAAAAAAAAGTAAATTTCTATTACTATTTTATTTACTTTGAGAAATGTAAACTTATATTTCAATATATAATTATATTGAAAATGTAACTTTTATTTCATATTCTATTTACATTGGAAAAGGTAAATTCCTAATCATTCTTTTTATTTCCTTTGTTTACATTGAAAAATGTAAATTCTTTTTACTGCCTTTAAAATGACGATAAAAATACATTTTAATTCTATTATTTTTATTCACATTAAAAATGTAAACTTTTCTTTTTAATATAATCTGTATTAAAAATGTGACTTTTCCTTTTCAATCTAATTTACATAAAAAGAATGTAAATAATTGTGCAATGTCAAAATCTAATCTTTTAATTACATAAAAATGTAATTTTCTTACTTTAAATCTTAATTACATAAAAATGTAATTTTCTTACTTTAAATCTTTTTACATGAAAAATGTAAACTTTCTCCTTAATCCTAAATGTAAATTTTCCTTTTAATCTAATTTACATAAAATGTAACTTTCATCTCTTTAATCTAATTCACATTAAAAACGTAAACTTCTCTAACAAAAATGTTATTTTCACTAGTGTGACATTTTAACAAAAATGATATTTTTATACTAATGTGACATTTTAACAAAAATGATATTTTGTACTAATGTGACATTTTTAACAAAAATGATATTTTTTATGCAACATTTTATAAAATAAAAATGTTTCTTTTCTATGCTAACATTTTATATAAAAAAAATGATCTTTTTCTAATGCTAACATCTTATATAATAAAAAAAATGATCTTTTTCTAATGCTAACATCTTATATAATAAACTGATCTTTTTCTAATGCTAACATCTTATATAATAAAAAATGATTTTTTTCTAATGCTATCAACTTATATAATAAAATGTTCCTTTATTTACTGAAATAAAAATGAGATTTTATTATGTAAACATTTTATACATAAAAATGTTACTTTTTGAATGTTAACATTCTTAACATCAACATGAGATTTTCTAATATTAACATTTCTAACATAAAAATATGATTAACATTATGGTGAAAATTTCTATCTTTTTAAATTACATAGAAAAAATGTAATTTTGATTCCAATGTCCAATTCTTCTTTTAAATTACATTAAAAATGTAATTTTTGTTTCATGTCCAGATCTTGCCTTTTAATTACATTAAAAATGTAATTTTATTTCAATATCAAAACCTTACCTTTTTATTACATTAACAATGTAAATTTTCTTTTTTCATGTCAAAATCTTTTTTTATTACATTAAAAATGTAATTAACATTACCTGACACATTTTGTCCTTTCATTTACAATGTAAAAATTCCTTTTTAATTACATTAAAAATGCAATTAACATTACAATGTAAAATTTTCTTTTTCTAAACAAACAAATTATCTTTTTACATTTAACAAAATAAAGACAAAAGTGATACCTTCGTACATTTGCAAAATAATGACAAAATGATGTCTTTGTACATTTTTCAACTGAAATCAATGAAAAATGTTATTTTTATTATTTCCACTAAAATCAATGTTAATGTCATTATTTTCTTTTTAACAAAAACCAATGTTAATGACATTACATTCTTTTTTTTTAACAAAACATGACGGTGAAAATTATCTTTTCTAATTAACAAAACATGACGGTGAAATATAATGTCGTTTCATAATTAGTAAAACAATGTTATCTTCTGTTCTTTATCTCATTACACAACAAAAATGAAATTTTTGATCTTTATTTCATCACACCCAAAAATGAACTTCTTATTAACAAAGTTGTTTCTTTTCATTAACAAAGTTACCACTTTTCATTAACCAAGTTAATACTTTTCATTAACAAAGTAAATATCTTTAATTATATACAAAACAAGTTTAAATCTTTTATTGTACACAAACAAGTTTCAATCTTTTATTGTACATAAACAAGTTTCAGTCTTTTATTAAAAACAAAAGTTCCAATCTTTTATATAAAAACAACTTTAACATTTTTCATATAAAAAGGTGAAATCTTTATTTAACCACAAAAGGTAAAATCTCTTATTCAACAAAGAAAAGTAAATTCTTTTAATTTGCAAACAAAAGCTAATTGTTTTCATTTACAACAAAAGTTACAAAAAAATCTTTTTTTTTACAAACAAGAGTAAATTCTCTTTACTAACAAACAAACGTGAATTCTGTTTATTAACCAACAAAAGTTAAATCTTTTTAATTAACAAACAAGGTTATATCTTTTTAATTAGCAAACAAAATTAAACTTTTAATTTACAAAACAAAGTTGTATTCTTTTTACTTTAAAACAAAGGAAAAATCTTTTTAATTTATTATTGACATTGATTCAAAATAAAAATCAGATCTATCACTCAGATTCAAACAATGGAAATTTCTGGTTATACAAGACCAGATCTATTACATACAAACAATACAATCAGTCACCAACAACAAACAATAAAATTTAAATACAATGATCATAGATTTGATTACATAAACATGTGTATATGCAATTCAAACAACAAAGAATAAAATATATTTTCAAAAATAGAAATCTCACATCGTTTTTGGGACTCTGCGCTGTTCAGATCCAAAATTTGGCAAAAATTCAACTTGCTTAGAATCAGGTCTAGTCTATTTCATCGCGAAGGTCATGGTCTCATGATCGTGGCACACCTGAAATCGTTCAATTTCGAGTTCGTACGCAATAGTTATGATTAAATTAAGATCGGTCAAATTTGAATTAAAGTAATTAGATAATTAAAGGTTGAAAAAGTTAACCTTCCTCTCGTCTTCCTCCATCACGTTCCAAGGACGTTCTTTTTTTATTTTTGAACCCATAGGCTTCCAAACTAGGGTTGAAGATAGCTTGATATTTGTGAGGCTTGCAGACGATCGGGAGGTGGCACTTCAAAGAGGAGGGAAAGGGGTTGGTGCACCGCCTGTGATGGGGGGTGTGGTGGAGGATGGTGGGCGCGGCGGGGCTGTTTTGGGAACGGGTTTGGGTGTATTTTCTGGCCAAATTACTCACTTATACTTCATCATCTCCGTATATAATTAAAGCGGATGAAAATCTCTTCAATAAGTTCCGAAGGAGCATGGATTTTTATTTAGTGGATTGAGAGAGATTGAGGGAGGAAGATTCGTGCATTCTAGGCCATGGAAAGAGGAGATGGCGGCTGTGTATTGTAGAGGGAGGATTAGGGTTGAGGATTAGTGAATATATTTATATTATTTAATTAGTTAACTAGCCCATTAAGGCCCGATTTGGCCCAAACTCAGAATTAGGCATGCTTACTGTCAAACTATAAGCTTTGACGTCCTATGAACGCAATAGCACTAGTGGCGAAATCCAATTTTGAAGTTTAGAGCATGTTTACTTTACTTTTAATATAAATCATTTAATTTTTAATTCAACCGTACAGAGAAATTCACCGGGGTCACAAATTAACTTCAAAAATTCCCGAAAAATATATTTAGCTATGTTTGGACGCTGCGGACCTAGGAAAATTAATTTCGTTCAATTCTTAGCCCGTTTTAAAAATGACTATTTTCAAGTCGATTAAAATTGACCGAAATTGACAAAACTGAAATCTTTTTGCCACGGCCACAAATTAATTCTAAAAATTATGAAAAATTAAACTTTGCAATAATTTGACATTTCAAATCCAACAAAAGTGGTTTCGTCGAAAACAGAGGTCGTTTGAAAAATGGCTAATTTTAAGGCGTATATATTACATATTAAAAATACATTTTTATACCAATAATTTCTGAAACTCGAAATATATAAGTGATTATACTTTTTAAATGCAGAAACATCATTCTGAACTCAATGGAAGTGGTTTCAAGTCCAAATTCCTACGTATGCAAAAAGTAGCATTTTTGACCTTTATATATTATATATAAATTTCATAGCGACCTTCTAAATTTTAAACTGGGCATAACTTTTGATTCCCGCTATGAAATTTCAATTTTTCAGATTCCTCAGAAAGAGATTTTTAAATAGATTCTAATATTTTTGGTTTCACTAAAATTCGTTAAATTTTGCATCCTGTTCGGCTAGTCAAAGTTCAAGTTTGACTTTTCAAACTACCGCGCTATTTCTAACTCCTTTTATAATAAAAATTAAATTATTAATTCTAACTTCGATTTAAATCAATTTTTAATCATTATTATTTTAAATAAATTATTTTAAATATCAAAAACTCATTAAAATTACTTAAAATAAAATTTTAAATTGGCCCCAAAAATTCAGGGTTGTTACAGTTTCCCTCACTTAAGAAATTTTCATCCTCGAAAAGGAACGAGGCTAAAAGTGTTTAATTAGCTAACTCATTTTTATTGATTTCAATAATTTTATTAGTTGATTAACTTTTAAAATGTATAACTTTTGTATATTCAAAAATCATATTTTCTAAGATCCGATTATATAGAATCACAAATACGTTAATTATAAACTGGGCACTCTCAACTCATTCTAGGGCATTACTAACCCCAACTCTAATGAGTTTTCTCATTCTAGGATACTACTGATCCTATCTCTAATGAGTATCCTTTTTGGATATTACTAATCCAATCTCTAATGAGTCTTTTGTTCAGTTCTAACGAGTCGTACCCCAAAGATTTGAGCTAACCAAAGCTCTGATACCAACTGTAACGGCCCGGCGAAATCCGATAGGCTTTGCAACCATCCCTTCATCCCCCAAAGCAGCAGGTAAAACCCATCGTGGCTTACAATGTTACCCCAGACACCCTATTTTATGGCGACCCTTTCGGGATCCCTCGGCCGCAGCCTACCAACGCTAAAAAGGGACAGGTAGGGGTAAGAGTCTCCCATTCGCCACCAAACCGCAAAGCCCCCCATCATGCTGCATCCTATTACCAGGCATGCCAAACAAGGACTAGTGTGAGAATTCTTAACTAATATAACTAATAGCAATAAGGAAAATCCTAGGACCACGCTGCTAACGCGGAACGGGTTTACTCCAATGGATTGCTATGCATAATTAAAGGTAAATCGTTAAACAACGCAATGCTTTTTAGGAAAAAATGAAACCATTATAAGACTCAAGTCCTATCACATAATGCAACGCAAACCGGAGGATAGAGTTTTACCTTATAATAGTAAAAAATGCTTGATATGTTAAAAACAAATTTGATTTTATTATTAGTGTGTATATGTTTCAATAAAAAACACTTCAATCATAATGGATCAATGATAGACGGCATAGTACCCCATCCTACTATGTCGCCATACTAATTCTACAATCAAAACCGCACGGTGTCGTATTGGAAATTTGGTTTCCATCATGAGTCAAGGCTAGGGAGGAGCTCCTTACCGATTCGAGACACTATAGCTTATGTCTCAGGATCCCCCGCAGTGAACCCTTGGAAAGCTGCAGGGCCGGTCCACACATACGATTTTGCGGATTGGCTATTCCTGAACACACGTTTCTCGGTCCTATTGGACCTATCATCCGAGGCGCCTCGTTCCATCATCCACATAAGTAAAATGCCAGCCAGTTTAAGCACTGACACCACTCCTAGCTAGAAAGAAACGTGATGCTCTCCCTACGTTCCCTTCTCCCGTTTTAGACTCCAACCGGGTTGTGAGGCTCGCGAAGTCACGCTATACACAAAGCAACACCTAAACAGGCCGTGCTTTGATCATCAACAACAACGCCTGCTTTTCAACAAGAAACATTGATCATTGCATCTTGGTATGCCACACTGTCAATCCATACCATATTATTAATCTTTTGCCAAAATATACAAAAGGGTGTTAAGCAAGAGAATAAATTCTCCACCACCAAGCATTCGTACATTCGACAGAAAATCAATAAATACAATATAAAGGAGTACAATGTCGGACACACATTCCATTTATAAGCCTGTTATAGGTCTGAACGAAACTATATCCGGTAAATCTCCAAGTACATTTGGACAACTACCACTGAAACCCTTTTCAAGGTAGCAAATCAATCGAGGGCATCAGTAGCCGTCATCCATTCGATGTCAAAGATTACCAGTCTACAATCACCGTCTTCGACTCTTCGACTTAGATCGACATATAAACATTTGAAATGAGATTTAACTCGGACTTTTCAAATGATTCTCAAATGTATATATATTATAAAATCATTTCATAGCGTTAATATTAATTTATAATGATCACTCTTTATTTTTATTTATATAAAAATAACTAAATTCCATTTAACGACGCTTCAACTCAATAGGCAACCTTGGCGCTGTTTTCACCCAAATTTGTTTTACACATTTCTCTAAATCTAACCATTGGATTTTAACACAATTTCATATCATTGGAAAGATCTTCCCAACGCGAACCTAACGGTTTCAGTCTTGGGAAAATCCGACGGTCGGATCTTTCGGTATAATCGTTTAATGGCATGATTCCAAAATGCAAACTACCACGCTTGATTCGTTCGATCTTAATTTCTATATATATACTTATATATATAATTCCGTCATCCATTTCATTTCACTATATTTTGTTAATATCAAATATCCCTATTTGTGTATATAATATCGAGGTATAACATGGCACACAATAATGTTTATTTTTAATTATAATTCACAGACACTGTAACAACCCGAATTTGTATAACGTGTTAAAACCATAAATCAAGGCATAATTAATTTTTAAAATAAGAATCAAGGGAAACGGGTTGAGCCATTATGTTCGTCTCGAAATTCTTCTTGGAAACAAGTCCGAGTTTGCAAGAATCGGAGTCCGTATGAGGGAGATATGACCCTCCGAAGTTTCAGGAATTTTCAAAATCAAAAATAGCTCGAAATTCGAATTCGAAATTGGAATTCAAACCCCAGAACAGGCTGGGCGGGAAAATTCCCGCCCATGGACCAGGTCGACCTAGGGGTCGACCATAGTGCCGACCTCCCAGGGACCAGGTCGACCATAGTGTCGACCTGGGGTCGACCTGCCTCCCGAACGTCTTTTCTGAACCTTATGCATTCTGATGTATTTGACCTCGTTTTCTGTCCAGATTCGTCTACCTAATCCTATATAAACAGCCTCCTAGCCTCATTTTCTTTACACCATTCTTCTCTAACCTTATGCTGCTTAAATTCTTGATGGACATCGCTTCTTCTTCTTCCTCTAAATTAAATTAAATTAAATTAAATCATGAAGACTATTTCTTGAAGACTACGGCTAGGAATCGCATATTTGGGGATTTGCTTCTACAATCAAATCAAGATTCAACGATTCAACAATTCGACGACTAGTTCATAGATTCGACTTCTGCATCTCAATTTCTTAGACCACGATCTGTAAGTTCAAGTTACTTTTAGATAAAAACTGTAACTTAATATCCATGTTGTAAATTGGAATAGGATCTATGTATGATAATTGATTCATATCTATTCTTGTTCATCTTGGATCTTGACTTTCGTGAATATTGCTTTGGGCCTATTCATGTTGTAAATCAAACTCTTCATGTCTATAACCTTGACATGCCTATGACGTTGAAACTGTTGTTAATGGCCTAAGACTATGACGGTGAACATAAGACTATACCTATGCCTATGACTGCGAACGTAAGACTATGCCTATGCCTATGATGGTGAACGTAAGACTATTTCCTATGGCTATGACAAGGACAATTGTGGCTAATCACCTATGACTCTTGACTATGAGAATTATTTCCTATGATTATGAACATAAGGCTATTATCTATGACCATGACTTTGAAACTATTACTGTTAATTGCCTATGACTATTTGCCTAGAACTATTTTGGATAATTATCCATGACCATTGTGATTAATCGCTTATGGTTCATAATTATGAGATTTCTGCCTATGACCATGACTATGACTACTGCGGTTAATTGCCTAAGACTATTATAGTTGATTGTTCATGCCCATAATTGAATCCCATGTTGTACACCGAATTTGCAGTTGTTGGATCTCATACCTAGGGTGTGACTTACTTAATTTATTTACACCAAAGTCATTGGATCCATTATCATTGTATTTGGCTTGCTCTTGCATGCCTATTCTTTTATGTCAACTTTTATCATGACTATCGCCTTATCTTGCTAGATTTGGAATCCTATATGCTAGTGATGTTGTAACCAACTATCTCAAGTTATATCATGCTAGCCTTGTAACCCTTTTTTTATCGCTTTTTGCTCGTCCCTTTTGCCTAACATAGTTTTGAAGTTATTCCCTTTATTTCTGGATTTGGATTTATTTGTAGTATAGACCGATTCACGTTTATGTGCAATGGGAATACGATTTGGGTAGATTAGGCAAAACATGAGTTGGTTACGAACATGAATTATGAACTTTATAATAGGCAAAACTTGAAACATGAACATTGTTATAACTTGAATCTGGATGTGGACATGAAACTTGCCTTGAAACTTGACATGAACTTGATATGAAATTTGAACATGGACATGACACTAGAATGAACATGAAAATGGCCAACTCGAGGTTGGGGTGAGTTTGCAGTGTAATTCTTCCCGGAACCGCCCGACAAATCCAATTACTACAAAAAATAGGATCCAATGTGGGTAGTTGGTCATATCGCACCTGAAAACCCAAGGTCAGACTGAGTTGTGGTGTAATTCTACCCGGAACCGCCCGGCATATCCAGTGACCACAACAACAGGTCTGGTGTGATTGGTTGGGGTGCATTAATGAATTAATGCCACATGATAGAGTTAAGTTATGAACATGAAAGACAACACTTAACCAACTTGAGACATGATTGGTAGGGTTAGGTCATGAACTTAAACGATAACACCTAACCAACTTGACACGTGAATTATAGGGCTAAGTCACGAACTTAAATGACAACACTTAGCCAATTTGACATGCTAGACTGATAAGGGTTAAGTCTCGAATTTAAATGACAACACTTAACCTACGGGACGGAAACCCTAGTTACGCGGTCCATTTCAGCAGTAACCCACTAGATGTATCATGGTACCCTGGAACTAGGCAGGGTGGGGAACGATTACTGGGCTGATTGTAAGCGACCAGAACGATGGCTGTATTGGTGCGCCAGTGTAGGTTCAGGCGGGCTATGGTCGTGCATGTGGTCCGGAGTTGAAAAAGCAGGCATTAGGCATCAGTAGGTTTATCTGTGCATGCTAGATTCGTGTCGCTGGTTGGCGCCATAGGGCTTGATACACCCTATGGTGGACCTAGCACATGTAACTACATTCGTGATAGGGCCGTATGACACAGAGACACATGACGAGAGAGAACTTGTAGGGAGCCGATCGAGTAGTGGATCGTTCCGTTGGACCCAGTAATGGGTCATTCGTGGTATTGGGCCAAGGGATCATTTCATGATTAATATAAGACATAGGTTGGGATTCTAGTATAGTTGATGCAGCAAACCTTGAATACGTGATGCTATACTTGATTTATACTTTATTTATCATGTTATCTTAGTTTATCTTGCTTATCTTGTCATCATCCGTATGTTTACTTTCGGTTTATACATGTCATGTTACCTTTATTTGTTTTTATGCTGAAAGTCACTTGGACTTACCAGTCTTTATGACTGACCCGTTTTCTTTCGCCTCTTTTTCTTCCGTTTCCCCCCAGGTTCTCAGGGAGGAAACTCTAGCTCTTAGCTTGGATTTCGCTTGCTTTTGATTCAGCTCATGTACGGTTTGATCTTGGGCTATGCTATGGCTGCATTTTTGCTACCTTTGGGAAATTAATCTACTTTTGTTGTTTTAAGTTTATGCTTCTTTGTTTATGCAAGAAAGAATTTGTTATAATGGGAAATAATGACTTTGCATATTTGGTACTTTGAATGAAAAAGGCTTTGACTATTTTGAAAGTAATAAAATTTATCTTTTGATTCTTCCGCTGTTTTATTTATGTTCTGTCTTGTAATATTTCTGTGTTTGTTTACCTCGATAATGCTCCTCCAAAACTAGTGCATTCCCTTTGTGAGTGACCCTAGCGGAGGTGGGATGTTACATTTGGTATCAGAGCAGAAGGTTACCAGACTGGGCAAAAGTTTTTAGAAAACCTTCTAAAACTATTTTCAAAACCGTTTACAAAGATGCATTTTTCAAGAAAAGTTTTATTTAAAGGCTATTCCCCAAAAGCCATCAGCACTATCCTTTGTTTCCTTGTTAGTGTGACGGCCCGCCCCGCACCAACCGACATTTACTCCAAAAGTGCGCTATACACATGTCTAGTTAGTGCGGAACGGGTCGTCAGAAGGAAAAGGGAAGAAGGAAATGAACATACGAGAACCTGTAGAATGTCTCACAGCGCATAGAATAAAATATAATAACAACATACTTGACATAAAACAGGTGAGACAATGCATACGTTGACAATCAGAACCAAACATCATAGTAGCGAAAATCCAAAATACAGCTTATTACAACTTTTCAAACTGTCTCAAAGCAAAAGTAAGATAAATGAGGTACACTACTAATGCCCAAGTAGCGACCACCAACGACACAAGGAGAATGTGTATATATATATCATACGTGGAAGCCTCCTGCCCGCCTCCGAATCAGCTACTCGCGCATCACCAACTAACCTGTCTCTAGTCTGCTCGTGTGAGCACCCAGAGTAATAAGAGGAGACATAAAACTCTGGGTCAGACATAAAGCCTGGTATGAGCGATAAGCATCTAAAGTGAACAATAACAGGTAGACTAAAACATACCTGAACCTGGACCTGCAACCAAAGAGTTAGCACTACATACTATACAACACTCTAAGGTAACATATTAAACGGTGTAAAGATACGGAGGTGAGGGAGGTGTGCGTGTCATAATGATGGCAAACAATCAAACATAGCATCCATCCTCACATCTCTCACTCAGTGCATAAAGCATACGATATTTACCACTTCGATCACCCAACATACCTTGCTACGATCACTTTGCCCCACGAAGTCATAAATGGCTTCACTGCACTGATAACGTAGCCACAAATCCTTCGCTATGTCCACTTTGCCCCATGGAGTCACAAGAACCCCATTGCACTGGCTCATAGCCTTACTAATCCTTACTATGTCCACTCTGCCCCATGGAGTCACAAGAACCCCACTGCACTGGCTCATAGTCTTACTACGCATCACCTTGCCCCTCAGGTCATAATGGCCCTACTGCACTGATAACGTAGTCTTGGTACCATCACTTTGCCCCTCAGGTCATAATGACCCTACTGCACTGATAAGTAGCTCATCATTCATTTTTGGTGGTGAATCGAAGTTATGAACGTCGACAACTCCTTAGCACACGTCCCGCAGCAAAGTCCAACCATGAAGTGAACTCATTGGTTCCCAACTGGATCCTGAGCTCTAACTTCCCATATTGGACTACCTTTGCATCTCGGATTATTGGTCAATAATGGGTGGGTCGGGTTCCTCCTCAAGCCATCGGTTTGGGTCGGATATCCTCCATCTGTTCGGGTCGGGTCCTCTTCTAGTACGGTTCGGGTCGGGCGTCCCTTCTTGGTTCGAGTCGGGTGTCCCTTCTGGGTTCGAGTCGAGTGCTTCCCTTCGGGTCGGGTCGGGTGCTTCCCTTCGGGTCGGGTCGGGTGTCCCTTCTTGGTTCGTGCTTCCGATCCGTCTCCATGCTCCCTTCACATGCTCCTATCCGATCCGTTTTCATGCTCCCGCTCCGATTCGTCTTCGTGCTTCCGCTCCGATCCGTCCTCCTTAGTCCGATCCGATCCCAGTTCAGCTAGAGTGGCCTTCCTTTTTTCCACTTTTTCCCAAGTGCCAGGTCCCGATCCAATCGGGTTCCTTGCTCGGTTCAACATATCTGATCCGAGCCCTATGTCCGATCCGATCCGAACCCTGCACTATTTTCTGAAACTGTTCCAGCAAGTGTTTACGCCATTCGACGACGTTTTCGACCATTCTAACTATTGAAATCAACCACAAAGCATTTCATACAGTCATAACAACATGCATAATCAACCACAAACATCAAAACATCAACATGATAGGTTAAAATGGATCAAACATACCCAAAATCCCATATTTCCCCTTAAGCATGTTTAGGTGAAACTAATGATAGGATTAGCAAAACTTAACCAAATTAACCCCAAATTCATATCAGAGGTCTAAAACATCATTTAAGAATTTATGAACATTTTTCCCGAATTTTATCATGCTTAAATTCGCTAATTAACACTAATCACCCCTAACTAGCCATAATTAGTGTAAAACTATGCAAATCACTCACCTTAGCCACAAAATAAACTAAGATCTGAAATAAAGCTCTGATTTGATGTGAATCTCAATGCCAAACAGCAGCTCCAATGTTGCTTTGGTGTAGATCTTCCTTGATTAGAGGTTGCTAAGCTTAATCCTTGACTAAAAGATGATTTGGAGGTGATTTAGAAGTTGGAGGCCATTTTTAGGGTTCCTTGGTGACAAGTGGAGGCTAGAAAACAGAAATGGAATGATCCTCTATCTCATTTCAGCCTCCCCATAACCCTAATCCCGAAATGAGTTATGGGCCTACTCACTAATCACCCGATTTGGCCCGGTTAAGCAGTTTTTCATCCTCCAAACACTATTTCAGCCATATCTCCCAAACGGTAAGTCTGTTTGGCTATTATGACCACTCCACAGAAAGGTAAACCATCAAACGAATCCAATGGAAGTGGTTTCAGGTCAAAATTGCTTTCCAATCAAAAGTTATGGCCAAAACAGTACCAACTAGGGGCAAAATGGTCATTTAAAATTCGACAAAAATCATGAACAGGGGAAATGACTCTAATAGATATTTCCCAAAGTTACATGACCATACGACTTCACATGGGAAAGAAATAAATATTATACGATCCTATGATGTGTAGAATACGGGTCGTTACACTCTCCCCCCTTAAGAAATTTCACCCCCGAAATTCCCTAACCCAAACATACACAAAGGTCATGCATGCCTATCAATCATAAAACAAAAATCAAACATGCAAAACAAGTAAAATAAGTCTATCCTAGCATGCGGAATAACTAAATCGCAAGGTAAATCTTACCAGGAAAAGAGTTCCGGATATGCCTTTCTGATGCTCTCCTCTGTCTCCCAAGTACAATCATCCTCGTCCTCGCCCCACTGAACCTTGACTAGCTTCACCGCCTTCCTTCGAAGTTGCTTCGTATCGTGCCCCACAATACGGGTTGGCTTGCGGTTCCCAACCGCCTCGGGTTCTACTTCGAAGTCCTCTAACTGATCAGGTGAAATAGTCACATTTGAGTCGTGAACGAACTTCCTTAGTTGGGAAACATGAAATACATTGTGAACTCCTGCCATCTTCTCTGGTAAGCCAACTCTATACGCCAAATTCCCGACTAGTTCAAGAACAGGGAATGGGCCAACAAATCTTGGTGCCAACTTGCCTCTCCTGCCAAATCGTATCACGCTCTTTAACGGAGAGATCTTGACAAACACCAAGTCACCAACAGAGAATTTCAAGTCTCTTCTCCTCTTATCAGCATAACTCTTCTGCCTATCTTGGGAAGCTTTCATTCGTTGCTGAATGATCTTAATCGTATCTGAAGTTTCTCTCACCACATCCGGTCCAAGCACAAACTTCTTGCCAGTCTCTATTCAACATGATGGTGAGTTACACGGTCTTCCGTACAAAGCTTCATATGGAGCCATACCGATACTGGATTGGTAGCTATTATTATATGCAAACTCTACTAGATGCAAATGGTCATCCCATGATCCACCAAAATCCAATATACACGCTCTCAAGAGATCTTCCAATATATGATTCACCCTCTCCGTCTGACCGTCGGTCTGAGGATGATATGCGGTACTGAGATGTAATCCTGACCCTAGAGCCTCTTGTAAGCTCTTCCAAAACCCACTAGTGAACAACGGGTCTCGGTCACTCACAATGCTTTTGGGTACTCCATGAAATCTCACTACCCATTTCATATACAATTCTGCCAACTTGGCTGCTGTTCTGGTCGATTTGACTGGTATAAATCTTGCGCTCTTAGTCAATCGATCCACAATTACCCAAATGCTATCATATCCCGATCTAGTCCTTGGTAAACTATCGATGAAATCCATCGAGACTTGCTCCCATTTCCATTCGGGAATTTCTAATGGTTGCAACAAACCACTAGGCTTCTTTTTCTCAGCTTTAACTAGCTGGCAATTCATGCATTTGGATATAAACTTCCCAACGTCTCTTTTCATCCCTTCCCAGTAGTAAGTCTGTCTCATGTCTCGATACATCTTATTACCACCAGGATGTATAGTCAGTTTTAAGTGATGACATTCTCTAAGCACTTCATCTCTCAAACCATTCACGTCGGGTACAACTAGTCTTCCATTCTTTCGAAGCCATCCATCTCGATCAAGCCCATACACATCCATCTCCTCACCGTCGATGTCCATTTCTAACTTGCAGATGATTTCTAATAGATTAGGATCGTCCCTCTGACTGGAACCAATCCGCTCTATCAAAGTGGGTCTGATCATCAAACTAGCTAGCATAACTGGATCCAATTCGCACTTTGGTCTGAAATCAAACCCCGCGATATACTCCAGTTGCTTCCATTCAAGAAACATTGCCCCTAAGCTGGCATGTCTCCTACTCAAGGCATCGGCTACCGCATTACCTTTCCCAGGTGTGTATGCGATATCAAAATCATACGAAGCCAAGAACTCTAATCATCTCTGCTGACGGAGATTCAGATCTTTCTGAGAGAAGAGATACTTTAACAATTTATGATCAGTAAACAACTCAAATCTTTCTCCCAAAAGATAATGTCTCCACATCTTCAGCGCAAATACAATCGCTGCCAATTCCAAATCATGGGTAGGATACTTCTTCTCATGCGGCTTTAGCTGTCGACTAGCATAAGCTACAACCCTACCTCCTTGCATCAATACTGCACTCAGTCCGGTACCACAAGCATCCGTGTATACCGTCATCTCTTCATTCCCTTTTGGAATGACTAACACTGGCGCACGCGTCAACTTCTCCTTTAGACTCTTGAAGGCATCCTCATACACTCCGTCCCAGACGAAGGACTGATTCTTCTTAGTCAATTGAGTCAACGGTGCTGCTATCTTGGAGAAGTCCTGGATAAACTTACGATAATATCCAACTAATCCCAAGAAACTTCTTACGTCCGTCGCATTCTTGGGCGTAGGCCAATCCTGTACCGTAGCCACCTTCGCAGGGTCCACGGCAATACCACTCTCTGAAACAACATGACCCAAGAATCTCACTTCCCTTCTCCAAAAATGACACTTAGAGAATTTCGCTTTCAATTGGTGTTTCCTCAACACCTCCATCACTATCCTCAAGTGTCCCTTGTGTTCCTCCTCTGTCCTTGAATAAACAAGGATATCATCTACGAACACAAGAACAAACTTATTCAACTGATCTCTGAATACTCAATTCATAAGATCCACAAAGCAGGCTAGTGCATTGGTCAACCCAAATGGCATGACCAACCACTCATAAAATCCAGACGGGGTCCTAAATGCCGTTTTCGGAACACTCTCATCTGCTACTCGAAGCTGATGAAATCCTGTCGCGAGGTCCAACTGGGAGAACACTCTTGCTTCTTCCAGTTGATCAAACAAATCATCTATCCGCGGTAGAGGATACTTATTCTTCCTCGTCACCTTATTCAACTCGCGATAGTCCACACACAAACGAAGGGAACCATCTGCCTTAGTGGCAAACACAACTGGTGCTCCCCACTCGGAGACACTCCTTCTAATAAACCCCTTCTTCAAAAGATTGCTGACTTGCACCCCGAGCTCTCGTTGCTCCCTTGGTGCCATACGACGAAGTGGCATCACTATAGGTTTGGCATCTTTCACTAAATCAATACGGAACTCAATCTCTCGGTGTGGTGGAAGCCCGGTCGCCTCCTCGAAGACGTCCGGATACTGGCCAACCACGGGCACATCTGACAACTCATCCTGCGGGATGTCGAGGGAATTTACAAAACTAACCATAACCCCATCACTAGGTAGACTACCAAACACTACCCTCCGCCCATCATCCGCCCTCACTGTCACCAAAAAGCCCTCACAGTCTACCACCACCCCGTATCTTTGGAGCCAATCGACTCCCAATATAATGCCATACCCAGTAAAGCCCAAAACAAAGCAATAACATACAAACATACATCCATGACTCAATAAGACCAAATTCCTGCAAATCATACTAAGGCTAGTCGAACCACCAATCGGGTTCGTCACAACCAATGGTCTATCGACTATCTCGGGTTCCAGTCCCAACATATCTACCAGGTCACTAGATATGAAGGAACGGGAAGCCCCAGTATCAAACAAAACTCGAACTGGTACATCATAAATAGAAAGCATACCTTGAATAACAACATTCTTTCCTTTCTCCGTCGCAGTTGGGGCATGCGACGAAGAAGGAACAACATCAATAGCATATGCTTTCACAATCTGCTTCTCCTTAAGAGGTTGCAGACACTTATCCTTATGATGTCCCACTTGACCACAGTTGTAGCACTTCCTTTCCGCTGGCTTGGCCCGACATTCTTTAGCATAATGGCCCTTCTTACCACAGCTGAAGCACTCAACATCCTTCTTGCTCTTTTTCTGGCCACCTTTAGATTGGTCCTGCTTCCTCTTATTCTGGGAGTTATTCTTGCCTCCACCGCCTGCTTGCGGCTTTGGCCCTTCTGCAGATGCAGCCTCAGTCTTTGACTTAGGGTAAAGACTCTCTGATCTCAAAGCTTTTCCCACGATCGATTCAAAAGTCTCATCGATGTGATTGATAAGCCTTTCCCCCAAGTACCCATCCAAACCAGTAATGAACTTCTCATTCTTCTTCTCAGGACTGTCAATGAGAGACAGTCCATACTTCGACAAAGTGCCGAACTCAGCAATATAATCAGAAACTGCCCTTCCGTTCTGCTTGAGTTCCAAGAACCTCTTAAACAACACTGACTTCTGGGCAGCTGGAATAAACTTCTTGCTAAAGCGAGCCTTGAACTGATCCCAAGTAACCTGGTCCTCTGGAGTAGCTGTTCTAATGGCATTCCACCAATTCATCGCTCGCCCTTGCAGCTGACGAGACGCTAGCCTTCTCTTCATCGCATCCTCAAGACCCAAGTCATCGAAGATACGATCACAGCTATCCATCCAATCTTGAACATCTGTGGCCGACTCCGTCCCGTGGAACGGCTTCCCACAAAGATTAGTGTAATCCTTGCACAACTTGGCGAAATCGACCCTAGGCGCCTGCACTACTGGACCAACACCAACCCCGGGATTGGGAACTGCCCCTTGCACTTCTCTAAGCATGTCTCTCATGAGGTTAGTAAACATCGCCCTCATGTCAGCGGCATTCCCTTGGTTGGTCCCTCTACCAGCACCCCTCGTGTCTCGGCTCATCGTCAATCTGAAAAAGGGAAACAATTAATGACCCCATAGTGGTGCTAGTGCAGTGCGACTTCATTCTTATACTACTAATAGTATATATATACATAGCTTTTGAAAACCAAAGTAATCACAAATACGCGCTCTCATATACGTACTATCTCTCCCTGGTGTCTTTCCCTAGGTTAACTACGCAACCTAGAGCTCTGATACCAAGTGTGACGGCCCGCCCCGCACCAACTGACATTTACTCCAAAAGTGCGCTGTACACATGTCTAGTTAGTGCGGAATGGGTCGTCAGAAGGAAAAGGGAAGAAGGAAATGAACATACGAGAACCTGTAGAATGTCTCACAGTGCATAGAATAAAATATAATAACAACATACTTGACATAAAACAGGTGAGACAGTGCATAAGCTGACAATCAGAACCAAACATCATAGCAGCGGAAATCCAAAATACAGCTTATTACAACTTTTCAAACTGTCTCAAAGCAAAAGTAAGATAAACGAGGTACACTACTAATGCCCAAGTAGCGACCACCAACGACACAGGGAGAATGTGTATATATATATATCATACGTGGAAGCCTCATGCCCGCCTCCGAATCAGCTACTCGCGCATCACCAGCTAACCTGTCTCTAGTCTGCTCGTGTGAGCACCCAGAGTAATAAGAGGAGACATAAAACTCTGGGTCACATAAAGCCTGGTATGAGCGATAAGCATCTAAAGTGAACAATAACAGGTAGACTAAAACATACCTGAACCTGCAACCAAAGAGTTAGCACTACATATTGTACAACACTCTAAGGTACCATATCAAACGGTGTAAAGATACGGAGGTGGGGGAGGTGCGCATGTCATAATGATGGCAAACAATCAAACATATCATCCATCCTCACATCTCTCATTCAGTGCATAAAGCATACGATATTTACCACTTCGATCACCCAACATACCTTGCTACGATCACTTTGCCCCATGAAGTCATAAATGGCTTCACTGCACTGATAACGTAGCCACAAATCCTTCGCTATGTCCACTTTGCACCATGGAGTCACAAGAACCCCACTGCACTGGCTCATAGCCTTACTAATCCTTACTATGTCCACTCTGCCCCATGGAGTCACAAGAACCCCACTGCACTGGCTCATAGTCTTACTACGCATCACCTTGCCCCTCAGGTCATAATGGCCCTACTGCACTGATAACGTAGTCTTGCTACCATCACTTTGCCCCTCAGGTCATAATGACCCTACTGCACTGATAAGTAGCTCATCATTCATTTTTGGTGGTGAATCGAAGTTATGAACGTCGACAACTCCTTAGCACACGTCTCGCAGCAAAGTCCAACCATGAAGTGAACTCATTGGTTCCCAACTGGATCCTGAGCTCTAACTTCCCATATTTGACTACCTTTGCATCTCGGGTTATTGGTCAATACTGGGTCGGGTCGGGTTCCTCCTCAAGCCATTGGTTCGGGTCGGATATCCTCCATCTGTTCGGGTCGGGTCCTCTTCTAGTACGGTTCGGGTCAGGTGTCACTTCTTGGTTCGAGTCGGGTGTCCCTTCTGGGTTCGAGTCGGGTGCTTCCCTTCGGGTTGGGTCGGGTGCTTCCCTTCGGGTCGGGTTGGGTGTCCCTTCTTGGTTCGTGCTTCCGATCCGTCTCCATGCTCCCTTCACATGCTCCTATCCGATCCGTTTTCATGCTCCCGCTCCGATTCGTCTTCGTGCTTCCGCTCCGATCCGTCCTCCTTAGTCCGATCGCGTGGCCTTCCTTTTTGCCACTTTTTCCCAAGTGCCAGGTCCTGATCCGATCGGGTTCCTTGCTCAGTTCAACATATCCGATCCGAGCCCTATGTCCGATCCGATCCGAACCCTGCACTGTTTTCTGAAACTGTTCCAGCAAGTGTTTACGCCATTCGACGACGTTTTCGACCATTCTAACTATTGAAATCAACCACAAAGCATTTCATACAGTCATAACAACATGCATAATCAACCACAAACATCAAAACATCAACATGATAGGTTAAAATGGATCAAACATACCCAAAATCCCATATTTCCCCTTAAGCATGTTTAGGTGAAACTAATGATAGGATTAGCAAAACTTAACCAAATTAACCCCAAATTCATATCAGAGGTCTAAAACATCATTTAAGAATTTATGAACATTTTTCCCGAATTTTATCATGCTTAAATTCGCTAATTAACACTAATCACCCCTAACTAGCCATAATTAGTGTAAAACTATGCAAATCACTCACCTTAGCCACAAAATAAACTAAGATCTGAAATAAAGCTCTGATTTGATGTGAATCTCAATGCTAAACAGCAGCTCCAATGTTGCTTTGGTGTAGATCTTCCTTGATTAGAGGTTGCTAAGCTTAATCCTTGACCAAAAGATGATTTGGAGGTGATTTAGAAGTTGGAGGCCATTTTTAGGGTTCCTTGGTGATAAGTGGAGGCTAGAAAACAGAAATGGAATGATCCTCTATCTCATTTCAGCCTCCCCATAACCCTAATCCCGAAATGAGTTATGGGCCTACTCACTAATCACCCGATTTGGCCCGGTTAAGCATTTTTTCACCCTCCAAACCCTATTTCAGCCATATCTCCCAAACGATAAGTCCGTTTGGCTATTATGACCACTCTACAGAAAGGTAAACCATCAAACGAATCCAAAGGAAGTTGTTTCAGGTCAAAATTCCTTTCCAATCAAAAGTTATGGCCAAAACAGTACCAACTAGGGGCAAAATGGTCATTTAAAATTCGACAAAAATCATGAACATGGGAAATGACTCTAATAGATATTTCCCAATGTTACATGACCATACGACTTCACATGGGAAAGAAATAAATATTCTACGATCCTATGATGTGTAGAATACGGGTCGTTACAGTTTGAATCTCTTCTTTTTCATTTCAGCATGTCTGGTAATCTTAACTTTCCAGAGGGCATGCCATACCTGGCTGGTTCAGGAGGAACTTAGAGGCTAGGGCCAACGATGCAGGCCCAGCAGATATTCCTCCTCCAGCTGCAGTGATTCCTCCTCCTCCACCACCTCCTCGTGCAATTGCTTTCTCGAAGTTCTGTAAAGATTTTAGGGCCATGGGTGGAAAGGATTTCAAGGGAACTGAATCATTCGTAGAAGCGAGGAATTGGCTCAAAGAAACTGAGGATCGGTTTGTTATCTTCGAGGTGGACGATAGGCAGAAGGTACAGTTGGCGGTATGGTTGCTCAAGGACGAAGCTTCCTATTGGTGGGAAGTCACTAACGCTGAGAGGCCGGTTGAAACATGGATGAATTTCAGAATAAGGTTTGAGACGAAATTCCTCTCGCAAGCTGAACGAAGTTTACAGCTGGAAAAGTTCTTATCTCTTAAGCAAGGAAGTATGACTGTCAAAGAGTACGTGAATCAATTCAATCAGCTGGCCCGATTTGGACTGGACTTAGTGAATACCCCTCATAAGAACGCTCTCCATTTTGTCAAGGGATTAAATGAGCTGCTTCACAACTTGGCTATGACCAACGTACCTATGGGGGCTACTTACGAAAAGCTAGTAGACATGGCGCTCTTAAATGAAGAAGACAAGAGTGGCAAGAAGGAGGTCAAGGCAAATGAGCCTCCAAACAAGAAGGTAGACTACGGGAAAGCAGGAAAGAACAACAACAACAAGAATGACAACAAGACACGCGAGAAAAGAAAATTCCACTTCTGTGATATTGAGGGGCATATAGTCCAGGATTGTAGAAAGAAGAAGATGAAGATGGAAGCATGCTTTTAGTGTGGTGATACTGGACATATCAGCAAGAACTGCCATAAGAAGCAAGGGCAAGCCCCGCAAGCAGGACCTTCTGGGGGTACATCTTTAACTTCTTCTCCTTGATGTTTTGTTTTATCTTGCTTATCTTCTCAATCCTATCTTGAGAACCTTAGGTAGAACCCTTTTGGATGTAAACATGTGATTGAAACATGTAATGGTTGATGTTTGCTAATGGTTGCAAGTGGTTGCTCGTGGTTGCATAACACACATTAGGCACTAGATCGGCTCAGACACATTTTCATATTGCATATGCATGAGTGTTTATACTTGTTTATGGATGAAATTGAATGTGTTATCATGTGGATGTTGCATATGGATGGATGTTTGTGCACACATATAGTGTTTATATGACTAGGACTATTTGCATACATGTTGGATTCATGAATCTAAACATATTTTGCATTAGGAAGATCAATCAGGCCTGATCATTTACATTAGATAAGGAACATATACACACACTTTCTGCATATGTTCATAATAGCATTAGAATTTTTTTAAGGACAATGGTTGCTCGTGGATGATGGTTGATTGGATGATAGGATGCATTCTTCTTAACTTGAAGATTTCGGGGACGAAATCCTTTAAGGAGGGAAGAATGTAACAACCCGAATTTGTATAACGTGTTAAAACCATAAATCAAGGCAGAATTAATTTTTAAATTAAGAATCAAGGTAAACGGGTTGCGCCATTGTGTTCGTCTCGAAATTCTGCTTGGAAACGAGTCCGAGTTTGCGAGAATCGGAGTCCATACGAGGGAGATATACCCTCCGAAGTTTCAGGAATTTTCAAAATAAAAAACAGCTCGAAATTCGAAATTCGAACTCAAACCCCAGAACAGGCTGGGCGGGAAAATTCCCGCCCATGGACCAGGTCGACCTGGTGGTCGACCATAGTGTCGACCTCCCAGGGACCAGGTCGACCATAGTGTCGACCTGGGGATCGACCTGCCTCCCGAACCCGTTTTCTGAACCTTATGCATTCTGATGTATTTGACCTCGTTTTCTGTCCAGATTCGTCTACCTAATCCAATATAAACAACCTCCTAGCCTCGTTTCGTTTACACCATTCTTCTCTAACCTTATGCTGCTTAAATTATTGATGGACATGGGTTCTTCTTCCTCTAAATTAAATTAAATTAAAATAAATCGCGAAGACTATTTCTTGAAGACTACGACTAGGAATTACGTATTTGGGGATTTGCTTCTACAATCAAATCAAGATTCAATGATTCAACAATTCGACGACTAGTTTATAGATTCGACTTCTGCATCTTAATTTCTTAGACCACAATCTATAAGTTCATGTTACTTTTAGATAAAAACTGTAAACTTAATATCCATGTTGTAAATTGGAATTGGATCTATGTATGATAATTGATTCATATCTATTCTTGTTCATCTTGGATCTTGACTTTCATGAATATTGCTTTGGGCCTATTCATGTTGTAAATCAAACTCTTCATGTCTAGAACCTTGACATGCCTATGACGTTGAAGCTGTTGTTAATGGCCTAAGACTATGACGGTGAACATAAGACTATACCTATGCCTATGCCTATGACTGTGAACATAAGACTATGCCTATGCCTATGACAGTGAACGTAAGACTATTGCCTATGACTATGACAAGGACAATTGTGGCTAATCACCTATGACTCTTAACTATGATAATTATTACCTATGATTATGAACATAAGGTTATTATCTATGACCATGACTTTGAAACTATTACTGTTAATTGCCTATGACTATTTTCCTAGAACTATTTTGGATAATTATCCATGACTGTTGTGATTAATCGCTTATGGTTCATAATTATGAGATTTCTGCCTATGACCATGACTATGACTACTGGGGTTAATTGCCTAAGACTATTATAGTTGATTGTTCATGCCTATAATTGAATCCCATGTTGTACACCGAATTTGCAATTGTTGGATCTCATACCTAGGGTGTGACTTGCTTAGTTTAATCGCTATTTTGTACACCAAAGCCATTGGATCCATTATCCTTGTATTTGGCTTGCTCTTGCATGCCTATTCTTTTATGTCAACTTTTATCATGACTATCGCCTTATCTTGCTAGATTTGAAATCCTATATGCTAGTGATGTTGTAACCAATTATCTCAAGTTATATCATGCTATTCTTGTAACCATTTTTTTATCGCTTTATGCTCGTCCCTTTTGCCTAACATAGTTTTGATGTTATTCCCTTTATTTTGGGATTTGGATTTATTTGTAGTATAGATTGATTCACGTTTACGTGCGATAGGAATATGATTTGGGTAGATTAGGCAAAACATGAATTGGTTACGAACATGAATTATGAACTTGATAATAGGCAAAACTTGAATCATGAACATTGTTATAACTTCAATCTGGATGTGGACATGAAACTTGCCTTGAAACATGACACGAACTTGATATGAAATTTGAACATGGACATGACACTAGAATGCACATGAAAATGGCCAACTTGAGGTTGGGTTGAGTTTGCAGTGTAATTCTGCCCGGAACCGCCTGACAAATCTAGTTACTGCAAACAATAGGATCCAATGTGGGTAGTTGGTCATATCGCACTTGAAAACCCGAGGTCAGACTGAGTTGTGGTGTAATTCTGCCCGGAACTGCCCGGCATATCCAGTGACCACAACAGCAGGTCTGATGTGAGAGGTTGGGGTGCATTAATGAATTAATGCCACATGATTGGGTTAAGTCATGAACATGAAAGACAACACTTAACCAACATGAGACATGATTGGTAGGGTTAGGTCATGAACTTGAACGACAACACCTAACCAACTTGATACGTGAATTGTAGGGCTAAGTCACAAACTTAAATGACAACACTTAGCCAATTTGACATGCTAGACTGATAAGGGTTAAGTCTTGAATTTAAATGACAACACTTAACCTGCTTGATGGAAACCCTAGTTATGCGGTCCATTTCAGCAGTAACCCACTAGATGTATCATGGTACCCTGGAACTAGGCAGGGTGGGGCACGATTACAGGGCTGATTATAAGCGACCAGAACGACGGCTGTGCTGGTGCACCAGTGTAGGTTCAGGCGAGCTATGGTCGTGCACGTGGTCCGGAGTTGAAAAAGCAGGCATTGGGCATCAGTAGGTTTATCTGCGCATGCTTGATTCGTGTCAGTGGTTGGCACCATAGGGCTTGATACACCCTATGGTGGACCTAGCACAGGTGACTACATTCGTGATAGGGCCGTATGACGTAGACACACATGACGAGCTAGAAATTGTAGGGAGCCGATCGAGTAGTGGATCGTTCCGTTGGACCCAGTAATAGGTCATTCGTGATATTGGGCCAAGGGATCATTTCATGATTAATATAAGACATGGGTTGGGATTCTAGTACAGTTGATGCAGCGAACCTTGAATACGTGATGCTTTACTTGATTTTTACTTTATTTATCATGTTATATTAGTCTATCTTGCCTATCTTGTCATCATCCGTATGTTTAGTTTCAGTTTATACATGTCATGTTACCTTTATTTGTTTTTATGCTGAAAGTCACTTGGACTTACCAGTCTTTATGACTGACCCATTTTCTTTTGCCTCTTTTTCTTCCATTCCCCCCCCCAGATTCTCAGGGAGGAAACTCTAGCACTTAGCTTGGATTTCGCTTGCTTTTGGTTTAGCTCATGTACGGTTTGATCTTGGGCTATGCTACGGCTGCATTTCTGCTACCTTTGGGGAATTAAGCTACTTCTGTTGTTTTAAGTTTATGCTTCTTTGTTTATGCAAGACAGAATTTGTTGTAATGGGAAATAATGACTTTGGCTATTTGGTACTTTGAATGAAAAAGGCATTGACTATTTTGAAAGTAATAAAATTTATCTTTTGATTCTTTCGCTGTTTTATTTATGTTCTGTCTTGTAATATTTCTGTGTTCGTTTACCTCGATAACGCTCCTCCAAAACTAGTGCATTCCCTTTGTGAGTGACCCTAGCGGAGGTGGGGTGTTACATACACATACTATATCCAACAATGTACTTTTTTCTTCTTTCATCTTTCAATTTACACCAAATGTGTATTTGGTTTCATTATTATTTTTAATGAAAATCCATTCCTTAAAATGTAAGTTTTTAATCCTTTTATTTACAAAAAAAAGTAAATTTCTATTCCTATTTTATTTACATTGAAAAATGTAAACTTATATTTCAATATATAATTATATTGAAAATTTAACTTTTATTTCAAATTCTATTTACATTGGAAAATGTAAATTCCTAATCATTCTTTTTATTTCCTTTGTTTACATTGAAAAATGTAAATTCTTTTTACCACCTCTAAAATGACAATAAAAATACATTTTAGTTCTATATTTTTATTCACATTAAAAATGTAAACTTTTCTTTTTAATATAATCTGCATTAAAAATGTGACTTTTCCTTTTCAATCTAATTTACATAAAAAGAATGTAAATAATTTTGCAATGTAAAAATCTAATCTTTTAATTACATAAAAATGTAATTTTCTTACTTTAAATCTTAATTACATGAAAATGTAATTTTCTTACTTTAAATCTTTTTACATGAAAAATGTAAACTTTTTCCTTAATCCTAAATGTAAATTTACCTTTTAATCTAATTTACATAAAAATGTAACTTTCATCTCTTTAATCTAATTCACATTAAAAACGTAAACTTCTCTAACAAAAATGTTATTTTCACTAGTGTGACATTTTAACAAAAATGATATTTTTATACTAATGTGACATTTTAACAAAAATGATATTTTTATACGAATGTGACATTTTAACAAAAATGATATTTTTTTTACTAATGTGACATTTTTAACAAAAATGATATTTTTTAATGCAACATTTTATAAATAAAAATGTTTCTTTTCTATGCTAACATTTTATATAATAACAAAAATGATCTTTTTCTAATGCTAACATCTTATATAATAAAAAGAATGATCTTTTTCTAATGCTAACATCTTATATAATAAAATGATCTTTTTCTAATGCTAGCATCTTATATAATAAAAAATGATCTTTTTCTAATGTTAACAACTTATATAATAAAATGTTCCTTTATATACTGACATAAAAATGAGATTTTATTATGTAAACATTTTATACATAAAAATGTTTCTTTTTGAATGTTAACATTCTTAACATCAATATGTTATTTTCTAATATTAACATTTCTAACATAAAAACATGATTAACATTATGGTGAAAATTTCTATCTTTTTAAATTACATAGAAAAAATGTAATTTTGATTCCAATGTCCAATTCTTCTTTTAAATTACATTAAAAATGTAATTTTTGTTTCATGTCCAGATCTTGTCTTTTAATTACATTAAAAATGTAATTTTATTTCAATATCAAAACCTTACCTTCTTATTACATTAAAAATGTAAATATTCTTTTTTCATGTCAAAATCTTTTTTTATTGCATTAAAAATGTAATTAACATTACCTAACACATTTTGTCCTTTCATTTACAATGTAAAAATTCCTTTTTAATTACATTAAAAATGCAATTAATATTACAATATCAAATTTTCTTTTTCTAAACAAACAAATTATCTTTTTACGTTTAACAAAACATAGACAAAAGTGATACCTTCGTACATTTGCAAAATAATGACAAAATGATGTCTTTGTACATTTTTCAACTGAAATCAATGAAAAATGTAATTTTTATTATTTCCACTAAAATCAATGTTAATGTCATTATTTTCTTTTTAACAAAAACCAATGTTAATGACATTACTTTTTTTTTTAACAAAACATGACGGTGAAAATTATCTTTTCTAATTAACAAAACATGACGATGAAATATAATATCGTTTCATAATTAACACAACAATGTTATCTTCTGTTCTTTATCTCATTACACAACAAAAATGAAAATTTTGATCTTTATTTCATCACACCCAAAAATGAACTTCTTATTAACAAAGTTGTCACTTTTCATTAACCAAGTTACCACTTTTCATTAACCAAGTTAATACTTTTCATTAACAAAGTTAATACCTTTAATTATATACAAAAGAACTTTAAATCTTTTATTGTACACAAATAAGTTTCAATCTTTTATTGTACATAACCAAGTTTCAATCTTTTATTAAAAACAAAAGTTCCAATCTTTTATATAAAAACAACAGTCAACATTTTTCATATAAAAAGGTGAAATCTTTATTTAACCACAAAAGGTAAAATCTCTTATTCGACAAAGAAAAGTAAATTCTTTTAATTTGCAAACAAAAGCTAATTGTTTTAACTTATAACAAAAGTTAAAAAAAAAAATCTTTTTTTTACAAACAAGTAAATTCTCTTTACTAACAAACAAATGTGAATTTTGTTTGTTAACCAACAAAAGTTAAATCTTTTTAATTAACAAACAAGGTTATATCTTTTTAATTGGCAAACAAAATTAAACTTTTAATTTACAAAAAAAAGTTGCAATCTTTTTATTTTAAAACAAAGGAAAAATCTTTTTAATTTATTATTGACATTGATTCAAAATAAAAATCAGATCTATCACTCAGATTCAAACAATGGAAATTTCTGGTTATACAAGACCGGATCTATTACATACAAACAACACAATCAGTCACCAATAACAAACAATAAAATTTAAATACAACGAACATTGATTCGATTATATAAACATGTGTATATGCAATTCAAACAACAAATAATAAAATATATTTTCAAAAATAGAAATCTCACATCGTTTTTGGGACTCTGCGCTGTTCAGATCCAAAATTTGGCCAAAAATTCAACTTGCTCAGAATCAGGTCTAGTCAGTTTCATCGCGAAGGTCTCGGTCTCACGATCGTGGCACACTTAAAATCATTCAATTTTGAGTTCGTACGCATTAGTTATGATTAAATTAAGATCGGTCAAATTTGAATTAAAGTAATTAGATAATTAAAGGTTGAAAAAGTCAATCTTCCTCTCATCTTCCTCCAACACGTTCCAAGGCCGTTCTCTTTTTATTTTTGAACCCATAGGCTTACAAACTAGGGTTGAAAATAGCTCGATATTTGTGAGGCTTGTAGATGATCGGGAGGTAGCACTTCGAAGAGGAGGGAAAGGGGTTGGTGCGCCGCCAGTGGTGGGGGTTGCAGTGGCCGATGGTGGGTGCGGCGGGGCTGTTTTGGGCACGGGTTTGGGTGTATTTTCTAGCCAAATTACTCACTTATACTTCATCATCTCCGTATATAATTAAAGAGGATGAAAATCTCTTCAATAAGTTCCAAAGTAGCATGGATTTTTATTTAGTGGATTGAGAGAGATTGAGGGAGGAAGATTCGTGCATTCAAGGCCATGGAAAGAGGAGATGGCGGCTGTGTATTGTAGAGGGGGGATTAGGGTTGAGGATTAGTGAATATATTTATATGATTTAATTAGTTAATTTGCCCATTAAGGCCCAATTTGGCCCGAACTCAGAGTAGGCATGCTTACTGTCAAACTATAGGCTTTGACGTCTTCTGAATGCTATGGCACTAGTGGCGAAGCCCAATTTCGAAGTTTACAGCATGTTTACTTTATTTTTAATATAAATCATTTAATTTTTAATTCAACCGTACGGAAAAATTCATCGGGGTCACAAATTAATTTCAAAAATTCCTGAAAAATATATTTAGCTATGTTTTGATGCTGCGGACCTAGGAAAATTAATTTCGTTCAATTCCGAGCTAGTTTGAAAAATGACTATTTTCAAGTCGATTAAAATTGACCGAAATTGACGAAACTGAAATCCTTTTTCCACGGCCACAAATTAATTCTAAAAATTATGAAAAATTAAACTTTGCAATAATTTGACATTCCGAATCCAACAAA
This sequence comes from Allium sativum, assembly GCA_030737875.1. Lineage (NCBI taxonomy): Eukaryota > Viridiplantae > Streptophyta > Magnoliopsida > Asparagales > Amaryllidaceae > Allium > Allium sativum. The sequence continues at coordinate 129,982,947 of CM060919.1, read as the reverse complement.
ATTAGTTTCGTCGAAAACAGAGGTCGTTTGAAAAATGGCTTTTTTTAGGCGTGTATATTACATATTAAAAATACATTTTTATACCAATAATTTTCGAAACCCGAAATATATAAGTGTTTATACTTTTTAAATGCAGAAACGTCATTCTGAACTCAATGGAAGTGGTTTCGAGTCCAAATTCCTACGTATGCAAAAAGTAGCATTTTAGACCTTTATATATTATATATAAATTTCATAGCGACCTTCTAAATTTTAAACTGGGCATAACTTTTGATTCCCGCTATGAAATCTCAATTTTTCAGATTCGTCAGAAAGATATTTTTAAATAGATTCTAATATTTTATGTTTCACTAAAATTCGTTAAATTTTGCATCTTGTACGGTCAGTCAAAGTTCAAGTTTGACTTTTCAAACTACCGCGCTATTTCTAACTCCTTGTATAATAAAAATTAAATTATTAATTCTAACTTCGATTTGAATCAATTTTAAATCATTATTTTTTTAAATAAATTATTTTAAATATCAAAAACTCATTAAAATTACTTAAAACAAAATTTTAAATTGGCCCAGGGTTGTTACAGTTCCTGCTATAAATCAGGATCCTATGAATATAAATCTGCAAAACCAAAACTACTAGCTGCCCATGTCAAAATAAGGACACCCAGTGTTTAGGTTAAAACACTAAACTCCAAGTTAGTAATGTGACTAGTGTGAGAACTAAAACAGTTATTAATCTTTATTTTAAAGTTAGGTAAATCAAGGGACCACGCTGTATAACACGGAACGGATTTCCTCCCAAGAGTACTAGTGCATAAAACAAACAGCGCAATGCTAAATAAAGAAAAATGAAGCTGTTATAAGACCCAGGTCCCATCACACAATGCAACACAAGCCGGAGGATAGGGTTTTTACCATATAATAGCCAAAGAATGCTTGATACGCTAAAAACAAATCATTTGATACTATTATAAGTGCATAGTATATAAAACAATTTCAATCATAAGTATCAATCATAGACGGCATAAGTGCCCATCCCACTATGTCGCCATACTAGGATCTACAAATAAAACTGCCAAGTCACGTATTGGAAGTTGGATTTCCATCTGTGAACCGAGGCAAAAGATAGTCCTCTACCGATTTGAGACTGTCTAGCCCAAGCCTCAAGATCAGAGCTCGAGTGACCCTTGGATCGTCAGGGCCGGTCCACCGAAGTGGATTAAAATGCCTGAACACTGCGTTTCCCCGCCCTTTGGGGCGTAAATGCGCCAAATGACTCCATTGGCTCCACACAGTCACCGATATATCTGAGGCGCCTCGCAATAGCAACAACCACACAGGTGAAAATAATATAAATGTCAGGGCTGATAGGTCACCGACACCACCCTAGCTAGAAGGAAATGCATGCCCTCCCTGAGGTCCTCTCCCGTTTTTGGTTCACAACAGGGGTGTGAGGCTCGCGAATCAATGCTACACAAAGCTATGCCAAATAGGCTGTGCTTTGATCATCAACCACAAGACTCTGCTTTTCAACAGAAGCCTTGATCAATTGCCACTTAGGCGTGCCACACAGGCAATTCACTCCATGCGATTGATATCCATCAATATATAACCCCTGAGCTCGTACATCTCAGAGAAGGGCGTTAAGCAAGAGAATAAATTCTCCGCCGCCAAACAGATATATATTTAATAGAAATCAATCACACAGAATAAAATCCAATGTCAAACACACAGTCCATTTACAAGTTCGTTTTGGGTCTGAACGAAATCGGAGGCACCTTATACCTCGCATATCCATCGATCTCCAAGTACGTCTGGACGATCACCAACTGATTCCCTCCTCTAGGGTGTATAGCCCAATCAAATCATCAGTAATCACCCAAACGATGTGAAGACCTTCGGTCTTCAACCACCGTCTTCATCCTCGACACCACATCGAATCAGTTATTCAAAATGGGATAAACCCTGTCTTTCTGAATAACTCGCGTATATAATAAACAAGTGTTACACAAACACAACATACGCCTCTTTCCAATTCAGTATATATTTTTATTCAAATATTCATATACTTTGGGAAAGGTTCCCATTAATTTTATCAAAGATAAATTCTTTAAATTTATTCTTTAATCTTCTTTTGAATATCAATTCAAACCAAATTATGGTTTATCCAAACTATTCGGGATTAATGAACCTTACTGAAGTAATCATTTGTTTTAAATTTCCCGATCCCAACCTATTCAACCCATGAAGTAAAACTGGTAATACTTCATATCTAACACCACAGTGTTATCGGTAAATTCAATTACCATTTCACGTTCAAATCTAATTAAAGATTTAACTATCGCTTGGAGCAAAACTGGTGATACTCCATTCTCGATCATTTCAATCTAATTAAAGATTCATTAAAACTCCACTTGGTTTTAGTCTTCCCAAAAATCAATATTAATGATTTTTTAACTTTGGAAAGCATATCATGTCTTTAACTGGGTTAAAGAACCAATGTCATTTAAAACACGGTTCACGATAAACCCAAAATCACATTTGATATTAAATACAAGGCTTTGAATAGAAAATATATCGGCTAATATTCAATATCAAATTCTACGACTGTTAGAGCAAAAAATGGTCCTAACACCCAAATTGTTGTATTTCGAGCATAGGATATGAAGAGATAACTGAAAAATAAGAGAAAAAACAAGACAACATGATTTTTATAGTTGTTCGGCGTTAACGAGCCTACGTCCACTTCATATTTTCTCATTTCATTGACAGATTACAATTACAATAAAGATTGTCTCTCAATCATTCGAATTCAGTGAATAATTCTCTCTGAATTCATTGATTTTATTGAGGAAGATGGTGGTTATTCATGGGGAAGTGTTAGCCATGGCAGCCATGGATGTTGAGATTCCAAAAGTCCCCTGAAAATGCCCTATGGAGGTGTATTTATAGCTGTAGGAAAACCCATATGGTGATAAGGTCGTGATAGGACACGTGGCACTCGATCCGGGAAAGTAGGAGCGGTCATAGCCTTAAGAATATGTCAACATTCATGCATAGAAGCAGGTTCGGTCCAGGCGGTTCGTGACCAAGTTGTGCACCATGGATCGGATCGTGGTCATGAGAGGCTCCACGAGTCGGATTGTGGATCATGGGTGTGTCACGAACGAATCGTGATGAGGGTGAGCCAAGGGACCGATCCGATGAGGGGCGAGCATGTCTAGGAGGTGATGCTTCGTCACTTCATCCAAATGATTGCCAGATTACACCCATTCACGGAAGCGGGTGTAACTTTCAAACCGTAAGGCCGATTGGACCAAACAAACGCTCTACTTGAAGCTAATTCAAAGGGCTACAAGTATTTGATGTGCTTGGATCCAAATGAGGTAGTCTGATAGGAGTTTCGGGTCAGTTTATAATGATGTTTGCGATTTTGACCAAACCGCCCTGTGTCTTCTAGTGATGCGTTCAATGCCGGAGAGTGATGCTATTCCACCATTTCAACCGAGCGATTGCTGATCAATTCATGTTCATGTTCAAATCCTTTTCTTTGGGTAGCATGGTCACAAAGCAGGCTAACATTTTGCCCCCCAAAGTACGTCTTATCGCAGATGAGATGTGCTTTGAATGTGTTGAGCTAAATCTCTTTGGAACGTCATTTATCCTTCTGTTGCATTGCTTCCATTGGAGCTAGTCAGGCCAAGTTTTATGGAAAATGTATTTGAGATGATCAAGTAATGGTTTAAGCCTTGTCGAATGAAGAGGTCTGATTCATTCATCAAAAATCACATTAGATCGTTGGTTCTCGAGTATGATTCTACATGCACAGGTCGTTGTCGGACACCGTCGTCATTTTACTTAAGCCAAGCATGTTGTCGATCATACTTTCTCTTATGTATGAGTCGATGTATGAAGTAGCCATCTAAGTCATGGGGCGATGCAAGAATCTTTTGGCTCTGAGCTAGCATCTGGACTGTTGAGATGGAGCACACCAGAATCATCATATGAATTTGTCATCTGTACTCAGCTTTAAACTATCCCGGCATCGGGATATTAATATAGGGCTCCACGATAGCATCAAATCGTAACAATACGAATCACGAAAGCCATGATCACTCTGGATCAGGTCAACAAAAATAAAGAATGCACGGTCGCATTGGGCCGTATTTTAAGGAATCCACAATCGCTCTGGATCGTTTCGTAATTCAATAATCACATGCAGGTCAGTAAGATATGCAGTTAAAATCATGTGAATTAGTGCTCGCACGATCGTCAGTATCGTAAGGTAGTGGAGGAATTTTTCACGCCTTCCATTCGGTGTTGTTTGAGTCTTTAAATTCACATTTGATCCGCAAGCTGGCTTGCTTGGTCGGGGAAGATGAATCAGGTCATACTCTAGAGGCATATTGTACATGTCTTGAATCTTGCTCCAAGCCAGGGTCATCTTTACGGTCAGTCCGTGAATTGGCGCTCGTGCCCTCAGTGCCATCAAAAGGCAAGCGAACTCAGGGCTTATGCCCCCAAGATTGATGGGGGTTGAGTTAAGTCAATCAGACATCCAATCTTTAAGCCATTATACTTCTTATCGCTGCATCGGGTAAGAGTTGCAGGTTCAATAAACTTAGCCAACCCAAGTCATTATGTGTTCTCTCTCGAGTCAGCAAAATTTTATGTTGTATACGCAAATGGTCGAATTACACTCGCTTTGATATCATCTTTTCTCTTTAATCAGATAGTGAGGATTGCCTCATTGGACGTCAGCAAATTCGGTTACTCCCATTGGATCAGTTGCGGAGTTAAGTAAGCTTGCTAAATGCGAGTGGATAAATGTTGTTATGAAGTCAGTTGGCCCCCTCCATTTATGCTTCAGCATAGTCTGAAATGGTCATCACGGTCTTGTTGAGTCTCTTTCTCATGCTCGGTTCAATTGAACTTGACAAACAAGATCATGAGGTCGATTAGTGGTATAGATTCTCTTTGTAATTGCACATTCTTGTCATTGTTTTCCAGGGCTTTTCCTTTGTCCTTATCGTTTCAGGAATTGGAAGGTGCTCCATTCATTGGTCAGAAAAGCATTTTGGTCCTTCTTCTCGATGTTAACACCTTCTTGTCATGGAAGTATGTCCACCTCAGGGCTGAATTCATCAAAGCTTCTGAAAAAATCTCGTTATAGAGAAAATTTAAAATCTAGGGGAATAACAGGGGATCCTGATGTCCTATATGTAAGGGCTGTGATTGTCATTATCCATATCATCTTGAGAAGTGACGCCTCTCGAGAGACGCCAAATCAAACTAGCAAGCAGGTTGGCATCAAAAAATTGCTGCATATTGTCAGTATCATGGCTGGTGCCCCTAGCATTGAATCTGAGATTACAAAGTGGGTTGATGAGTTCTTGTTTCTTCTTCGATATTGCCCCCGGGACATAGTTCGAGTTATTCGACCTGACTGGATTCCTGATCTTCGAATTGTCGCGTTCTTGCTTGGAGCTGAGTGTGAAATATCGCTCGAGTATCCATTCGGGTTGGGGCTAATGCTAGTCGTGCATGACCTGAGTTTGTTACAATTCTTGCATTCTCATCTAGGATGCTGCAGGTAGTTGTTCTATTGACCATGTTTCCATCCATGATGTTCAGCATCGGAGCCGCATGCTGCGTGCCTGCTGCTTGGCTAGTGTTCACCCTGAACTGATGGTTGCTATCTGAATGTGCCAAGTTCGTTATTGCTTGAATTTCGATTTTATCATTTCCAGCAAATTGATGATTGCTGCTTAGCCTTCTGATTCGGCGCTGGCGCCTCTAGCGTGAAGTCTTGAAATAGGTAAAGGCCGGCCTCAGGCTTCTTGGTTCCACATGAGTAGTAGCCGTCAATCATGCTTCTATCATTCAATTCTGAATATAGACATCGGGTAGTAAAACTATGCTACCTTAGGCTCATATTTCGTGCCCCCATCCATGGGGGTTTTGTTCTGAGTAGTAGACTTCGAATCCATGTGTTTCATACTCCTTCTTCGCATCATGAGTCAGAGTTGGGTGAAAATCGATATGTTGATACTCAGTCCCTGCTAATGTCTTGTCTCCTATCCAGGCCCTAATTGTTGCATAGGATATGCCCAGCCTTATCTGAATTTTTCAGTCTGGAAGTAAGTTTGGACTAGCAAATGGACATTCTCTCTGCATCCGTTTCATGGACCTCAAAGGGCCTGTAAAGATCATAACATAAGTTAAATACAAGCACGTAAGCTATGCCATTTGTGAATATTTTCAATGGTTATGCCCCCAGTTCAGGGGTAACGACATAAGATAGATAGTCGGATCAATTCCCTTTCAAATTTAGACGAAGGATTGCGTATTCTGGATAGTTAGGGAAATCTTTAATCCTGAATGCCTCGATCGCGCAAAATCGTATTATGATCGGAAAACCAACGATAGCTCAAGATCGTATTAAGGCCGGATAGAAACCGAAAAATCCCAGGGCTTCACCGGGTCCTTCCCAGTCGCGAATATTAAGTCGCATGACATGTCATTGAATAATTCATTCTCAAGGCTTCCTTTCGGTCGCTGCCTTGAACTGCGTAGGAAGTTTAGAATTGGGCATTGGTGTCAGCCTCCTGCACGTCCCCTTTAGTTGCTTTCTACTGGTCTGTTATTGTTGTTGCGAGTGCGGCCCTCGCGCTTTATTTAGCTTTGTTCTGCAAACCTGCACTTGGTAAATGAAACATTATAAGTTATCAATGCAACTATAAATGAAAATTCACTAAAGTAGTATGTATGTATGGGTATGCCCCCAATCAATCATTAACTTAGTGCCTGGCCAGGGCTTGCTGAGGATTGATTAGGACCATAACTGTGTTGCCCACATGTCCGGACATGGAGGATCCAGGCTCAGCTTTCAGTTTTGCCCCCGACACTCCGGTGGGGTAGGAGCCCTTGACTGGCATTTTAATCTATGCCTTTATATTCTCTCTGGAGTTTGAACTCAACTTTCAGTCTGCTCCCCGATCCTTAAGCAGGGTAGGAGTTCTTGGGGGCACTAAGTCTCTAGCTCCTTTATACTCTCCCGATCCTTCAGCGAGTTAGAGTTCGAGCTCGGTTCTTGGTCTGCTCACCGATCCTTCAGCGGGGCAGAAGTCTTAGGGGCGCTAAGTCTCTAGCGCCTTTATGAGTCTAAAAATTGAATAAAGTAGAGTTAAGTACAGCCTTGGTCTCAGCATGTGTTTGATCAGCAGCCACCTTATCCGAAAGAGATTGATCCCTCTCTCGCTCAACTTCTTCCACTCTAGCCTTCAGCAAAGAAATTTCTAACTCCTAAGAAGCAGTCTTTTCCTATAAACTGGCATTGTTTTTTCGATAAATTTCGATAGCTTGCTGTTCCACGGCCAGTATATCCTTCAGCAGGTTAGAGTGTATTTCGAGGCGATTTTAGTCACGGTGCACCTTTATGCCTCATGAACATTCTCTCTGGTACTTTATACTCTCTCTCGAATCATGAGATTTAGAGTGGTTCAAGCGAACGGTCATATCATTCGCCCCGACATTCATTCTACACTCTAGTTCAAAGAGTGGGACTCTGTTGTTTTGGGTGTCGTTCTCGAGGTCGGTTCTAGTCCATGCTCCACGCTTCACTCTAGCGAATGGAGCTTTTTGGACAAGTGGCCGGGTCACACTCATCCTAGGTTTATATTTCTATCCAAGCTCTGTGGATAGCATCAGTCAGTTAAACAGTTGGGAAACGTTTGCCAAGGCTTTGTGTTCCTCCAAACAATCTATGGGAGGAGTAGTTGGCACCAATCTTCGGGTACCTGCATCATTCATATCATATGAAATAGTCATGTCAATAACACAAAAGGCATGTAAAAGCAAATTTCATGATTGGAAAATAAGAATATCAATGGGCATTGCTGCCCCCTATCGGGGTTCATGTAATCTGGTGGCATCGAGGATAGGATCGAGCCATATAGATGGTCACACCGCGTCCATCTAGAGTCAGACTCCAACTTTGCAATTCAATGATTTATGTACAATTGTCTTGTGGTCTGCCACGTGTGAGCCATGGATCAGATATTCATCTCAGATCCACTTTGAGTTATACAGCTTTGGTTAGACGCGGGGGCACGGCTTTACAAACGAGCAGTCCAGTCGGGCCTGTTACAGCAGTGCTCCATAACTCTACGCGCGGGTGTTAAAAGTCTGATCGGTACCAGATCTAAGGTACCTACACAATCCGTATATAAATTTTTCTGAGCTAATTACATCGGCAACTCATAAAGAATGTAAATATAAGATTCATGGTTAAAAAGTAGTCCTGTTAGAGGAATGAATATCATTCTGAGAGGGAATTGGAATTGCATGCTCTTTTCCGGTTAACTCTTCCTTATCCTGTCTCTGCCATGGGATGGATGCCAGAATCTTAAGCTGATGACGAATATCTTTTCAAATTATTACGGGGCAGCGGTCCCAAGAATGAATAGATCTTGATCAGGATCTTGAGATGGCAAAGGCGGTTAGGTAAATATCATAAGCAATTGATGAGGTCGCATCTTCTTTGAATCGCCTTTTTGCCACCATGCTGAGGGTAAGGATAGAGTGTCAGGAAGTCGCGACTGTACCGCTAATGGAAGCAAACCATCGCATTGGTGTTAGGATGGCAATTGGCATAAGAACAATGGATTTACGCTTATAAAAACTTTTGCACTTTCTATGCTAGAAAATAGGGTATTGCGGCTGGTGGGATAATCATATCTCATAGATTTGCTGATAGGCCTTCGATTCCATATCGGGGAAAGGGTTGGTGCGGAAACAATTAATTAGCTTTCGGGCGTGAGCATTATAAACTTTCAACTTTCTAACTTTTAGGCAAGACTAAGGCAATTGTCAATGCAAACTCCTGATGTATCAGCTTTGAATTTAGTTGATGTAATCTTGAGTGATTCGTGCTCAAATCTCTAATTGCCCCCAGCGTCTGGGGAACGAGTTACTTGGCAAATAATTGATGAAAGGAGTGGAAGTGTGAATCTTCACTTTCTAATTCCAAATCTTCGCTCATTAGATGTTTCATTCATGTACATTTCCCATCTAGCAGGAAGTTGACTAGTGATTCTATCAAAACATTCAGGGCGGTAAATTCAGCAATGAGAATCGTCTGTGTCGATCTTGGGACAACCTTCCAAGAAAAATGGGCAATGTCGACTTGCGTGTCATATCTCAAGGCATAAAGAATGATGGCAGGCCTTTCACCTCACCTTGCTAGATGCATTCCGTGCTGCAGGAGGTTTATCATAGAGTTATCCACGACTCTCTTCTGGGTTCAGTCTCCAATACTGGATCAACTTCCATTTGATCAATTGTTGGATTTTATAGTGTCTTGATGGGGATTATCTCCGTCTTTTCTGGATTGTCGAAACCTTCTAACTTACCCAGATTATTCGCCTTTTGATTTTCCATTCGTAGGACATTGGATATGTTATAATGCTCCAACCCATCCAACGGCTCTTCTTCCTATTCTAGGTGAGATGCGAATTGTGGTTCCTCCACCTAGAATTTGGGGATTATCTGCAAAATTCTAGCATTGGACCGTCGATCATTTCTTGCACTGTCTGTATACAGCTTCCAGATTCTTGATTTCATGTTTCGTTTCGAGGGCCCATCTTTTTCATCTAACATATCCTCTTCGGGAACGGTACATTCAGCGATGAAGTTGGCTAACGCTTGCCCTTGTACGGACCTCTTTAGGAGGGAATTGAGATCAAACTGGTTCAGCTCTATATTTCATTCGAGCAACTTTCCAGATGCCTCAGGTCACTGCAGGCCCTGTCATAGCGGCTAATGAATGTGTAACACAATAAGATGAACTAGGAAGTAGCGGGGGAGCTTTCTCAGAGCAATCAGCAAGCTATAGACAAGCTTTTCAATCTTTGGGTAGTTTCATTCTACCACGGCTACCTTCTTGTTCACATTATAGGCTAGTTTTTGGAACCTATTCTTCTTACCTGCAAGTGGTTTCAACTTTCCTACCAAGCATCAGACAACTTTAATTCTTTGATGTTCATGGATGTTTAGGATCGTTGCAATTTGATCAGGGTTGATTTCGATTCCGTGTGAGCTAAACTATGAGTCCAGGAAGCTTTCGCGACGCAACGCCAAACGAGCACTTCAAAGGGTGTAGCTTCATTTCAGATATTGAACATCTCTGTCAGACTTGAAATGTAGTAGGTTAATCACTTGGACTCCACAATTGTATCATCTATATGGACTTCCATAGGCCTTTCACTACGACTGTGGAACATACAATTTAGTAAGTGTTGGTATGTTGCCTCGGCATTCTTCAATCCGAATGGCAACTCCATAATATAGTACAGTTCAAGGTCCATGATAAAACATGTTTATTTATGATCAGGCACATGCATAAGAATCTGGTTGTAACTTGCGCACATGTCCATATGAGGGAGACGTTCGTGTCCGGTCATTAAATCCACAAGCCGGTCAATTCTGAGTGATGGGAATCTTCCTTTTGGGCGAACTTTGTCCAAATCTGAAAAATCAATGCATGTGCGCCATTTTCCATTAGCATTCTTGATGAGGATGGGATTTGATATCCAAGCGGGATGTGTGGCATCTCACTTCAAGACACATGCTCTCATACGCCTTATTTGCTTGATAGGGGGATAGTTCTGTTTTATACTTGACAAGTGACTCATAACCTATGGTAAAATCCTGCGAGTATCGGCATAGGTCCAAGTGAACACATCCAGGATCGCCTTAGTCAGGTCGGTGTCAACAATCGGAACATGCGTAGTTGCATCATTAGATGTTACCCTTCTACATCTGAATCACCATCCTCTTTGGGGTCCACGTCTTTGGGCATATCAACGGGCAATTTCTTTAGTGATGCTCCCTTTATTCACAATATCGACACCACCTTCACACTCCACTTCATCTGGCGGGAAGTGTCTTTGGGTTTTACGCCATCTATGTTGTGTAGCATATTCTAGCCAAATAGTCAGCTTCTCTAATAACTTGGTCATCATAGACCATTTCCACTCCATCTTCGGTTGGGATATTTAGCAATAGGAAGTAGGGTGCAATGCAGGCTCTGAACTCTATTGGAGCTGGTTGGTCAAGACCTTGATCAGATAATCTTAAATGCAATAGCGTGGCTGGCAAATGAAGTGGAGAACTAATAGTTGATTCATATTTGCGTTAATCTCAAGCTCTCGTCTCTTGACCAAGGTCATATGGTGACTGATGAGCAATCAAGTTGTTATCACTTATGCAAAGATCCATATGTCTGATCATGGCTTGCGGCAGTTCAACTGGTACCTAACTCTGCGCACCAAAGTGTGTTGATGTGACCCCTTTATAATGGAAATCAATCTTCATTAATGTTGTGGATAGCAGTTATGCATTGGAAAGGTCAGCTAAGTTCTCCCAGGTATAAATCGTAGGATATATGTCTTTCATTATACCATACAAGTGAATTGTAGATTTGTAATAATCCTTAGTCACTTTCTAGTATCTTGTCATTGCGAGTCATCGTTGCTATGGTGATCCGAGTCTCCAGAATACTTCCTAGACGGTTCCATGTTAATGCCATCTGGGACCCCACCCATCAGATAGGTTTAAGTCATGTAAACCAGGTGATTACTACTCGTTCATGGAAAACATTAGTTGCTTTGGTAAAATCAATATGCCATCAGAACTATAGGAGAAGAGGCTGCTATGAGACAATCATTATCTCATATACTGTCGTATACAGCATGTCAAATCTTTTCAATAACTCCTCATATTGAATAACATCAATAAATAGGTGTTATTGCTCTGGGAAGAATCTCAATCGTCGTCAATTAGCTGTCGATATGATCAGACTATCTACCGAATCTCGATTGGTAAGTATTAACTATAGGACAAAGCATACTGTGAGCCGAAGGCGAGCCGTGCTCCAAGCCGAAGGCGAGACCGTTAGTGAGTCCGGGCACAGTGCCGGTGGGGGTCAGGGGCCCCACAGCCCCGGCGGCGATTTTTTCGATTTTGGAAGATGGAGGCTTTTCTGAAATGATCCGAAAATTGCATTTTTTGTGAAAACTGTCACTTTTTTCGAGTCGGGTCATGACCCTTGTTCATCATTTTCGGATCGCGGGTGGGTCATCAACTGAATCAAGATCTTCGTATCGGGTCGCGGGACCTGCTCTAGGTCGGGTCGTGATTGCTGTCCGCCCCACGCTTTCTGGATCGCGGATCGTGATATCACCATCAGGTCGAGCGGGTCGAGTGCATCTCTTCGGATTGGGGTCCAGACATTTCTTCAGTTCGTGGGATGCGGTTCGTGAATCGGATATATCTCCGGATCGTGGTTGCCTTCAGGGTCGTGGAGCGAACTGATATGCAAAGGCCTTCAAATTCCTAGCTTCTAGTCGGATCGCGGGTACATTCTGAGACCCGTTCGTGGCCACCCCCACGAGCCGCGGTGTCCACATTTTCTCATCTTTGGTTCAGATCGAGGAAGTCACTTGGGAGCGGTTCGTGGTGCCCCTTGCGAGCCGCGAACTGCGAACCAGCCACCTGCTCCTGCGCGTTATTTGCTTGTTCATCATTTGGTCGTGAAGCACGTGATTCCTTTGTTTTCTTCGAAGGCACAAAGTTCTGATTTTACCGAAATAACTGATATTTTCAGAAATGGTAGAAATGCAGACTGTTTTCTTCGAACTTTCAAATCCAAATAGTAGTATAGCAATCCGATAGGCTGAGAATTCACTTCTCAATGAAAGCACCAAAATGTTAGACCAAAAATTGGTCATAACACCCAAATTGTTGTATTTCGAGCATAGGATATGAAGAAATAACTGAAAATTAAGAGAAAAAGCAAGACAACATGATTTTTATAGTGGTTCGGCGTTAACGAGCCTACGTCCACTTCATATTTTCTCATTTCATTCACAGATTACAATTACAATAAAGATTGTCTCTCAATCATTCGAATTCAATGAATAATTCTCTCTGAATTCATTGATTTTATTGAGGAAGATGGTGGTTATTCATGGGGAAGTGTTAGCCATGGCAGCCATGGATGTTGAGATACCAAAAGTCCCATGAAAATGCCCTCTGGAGGTGTATTTATAGCTGTAGGAAAGCCCATATGGTGATCAGGTCGTGATAGGACATGTGGCACCCGATCCGGGAAAGTAGGAGCAGTCATAGCCTCAAGAATAGGTCAACATTCATGCGTAGAAGTAGGTTCGGTCCAGGAGGTTTGTGACCATGTTGTGCACCACGGATCGGGTCATGGCCATGAGGGGCTCCACGAGTCGGATCGTGGATCATGGGTGTGTCACGAACGGATCGTGATGTGGGCGAGCCGAGGGGGGCGATCCGATAAGGGGCGAGCCGGTCCAGGAGGTGATGCTTCGTCACTTCATCCAAATGATTGCCAGATTACACCCATTCACGAAAACGGGTGTAACTTTCAAACCGTAAGGCCGATTGGGCCAAACGGAAGCTCTACATGAAGTTAATTCAAAGGGCTACAAGTATTTGATGTGTTTAGATCCAAATGAGATGGTTTGATAGGAGTTTCGGGCCAGTTTATACTGATGTTTGCGATTTTGACCAAACCGCCCTGTGTCTTCTAATGATGCGTTCAATGCCGGAGAGTGATGCTATTCCACCATTTCAACCGAGCGATGGCTGATCAATTCATGTTCATATTCAAATCCTTTGCTTTGGATAGCCTGGTCACAAAGCAGGCTAACAATGACCAACAAATATCATATTTGAAATAACGATATTAATATATCTTTCAAATTTCCATAACAATATCTGTATAATCATGAAATCCAACATTGAAATATTCCAAAGACAATTTCGATTCACATCCATTCCAATTCAATTATTGGAAATTCTGGTTATTTTCAAAACCGCTTCAAATCCAATTTATTTATTTTAAAAATAAATGGAATTATAATTCTAGTTCAAAACATGTTCATTTCGATAAAAATCTATTTTTATCTTTTAAAATTTGGAAATTTTCATCTCAATTCTTCACAAATCATTTCTTACGATTCTACAAAAATTATTACCATTTTTAATAATTTTATCAAGGCCCGTACAGTCGAATTCCATCAACGGCCATCGAACTGCACTTACAGCGACCTTTTCCGAATTTGATTTGGACATAATTCCAAATCCAACCATTAGATTTCAAATCTCTAATATTCGTTAGAAAGCTCTTTTCGATACGAACCCAATGGTTCCAGTTTTAGGAGAATCCGACGGTCGGATCTCTCGTAATATCCATTCGAAGTCAATGGTTGAAATTCGCGAACTGCCGCAGCGCGGCGCTTTCTATTCAGGCCATTATATATAGAATATATATATTATATATCATCAATTTTCTTTCAAAACGTATTTTATAAATCGTTTTAAATTCGTTTTCAAAATGATATCAACTTCATATTCAATTTCTAATCAAAATTGAGTATTCCATATCATTAATCTGTAAATGATAATATTTTCAAAATGTTATATTTTGAAATCACTTCCTTTTCTATATTCATTATAAAAATGAATAAAATCAATATAAATATTGTTCACGTCAAAATGGCGCATATCTAACCAACAAGGCTTTATATATTTCAATAACTTCGTTATTTTATTCAACAAATGAATATTTTCTTCAACACATGAATATATATTTTTATTTAATTCAACACATGGATATTTATTTCCATTCAACACATGAATATTTATTTTTCTATTCAACACATGAATTTTCTTTCTATTCAACACATGAATATTTATTCTATTCAACACATGAATATATATTTTTATTCAACACATGAATTCATATTTTTATTCAACACATGAATATTTATTCTATTCAACACATGAATATATAGATTTTTATTCTATTCAACACATGAATTTTCTTTTATAATATTCCTTATTCTCCCAAATTGGAATGAGGCCCAATTAATTACCATATAATGTTAATTATATGGATTCCCTACAACACATGTATATAATAGCAACGATAAATCATCAACCATCATCTAGAGTGCACCACACAACTGCGTAAGCATTAAATATAAATAATTAACGCTTACACAGTCTGTCAATCTATCGATCGACATACAGCTAATTATTAGGATTAGTGTACGCCAAATATCATCCCAACACCCGTGTGGGGTTTCAAACAATCAAACACAAGTTTTATTTGTTCAGTTGGGCGATGTGTAAAACTTATCGTCCCAATCTATATCCTTCAAATGGAGGTACATAAACAAATCGTTCGATTTGTAAATGAATATTTAATTTACTTCAACACATGAATATATAGTTTTATTTCAACACATGAATATTTATTTTTATTTCAACACATGAATATATATTTTTATTCTATTCAACACACGAACATTTATTCTATTCAACAGATGAATTTTATTCTATTCAAAACATGAATTTTATTCTATTCAACACATGAATTTTTATTTCCCATTCCACCTCACAATCAATTTTCACACAATCAAATCAATCCAAACGTAATCAAACAAACAAGTCGTCCTTGGTCTGTGGATGACAGGTGTCGGGTGCTGCTAAGCACCGTATGCATCCTAGTATATATTTCAACTAGAAATTAAAATAAAAGTGAGGAGTTCTCACCTTGGGTTCCACTCCGTCGTGCTTTACTTTTGAACTGCCGAACCATCTAGATATGTTTGAAATTCTAATGCAGTCTTTTTCACGCTGTTCAAAATAAAAATTATATTTTTATTTCTTCATTTCAATAAATAAAAATCATATTTTTATTTCTACTTCATATATTTTTATTTCGCTCCTTACATTGTAAAAATCCTAAATTTATCTTTATACAAATCTATACTTTACCGATATAAAAATCTATACTTTACTAATATAAAAATCTGTACTTCTATATGATAAAAAATATATTTTTACATAGCTAAAAATCAAATCTTTCTTCGCTAACATCATATATAAAGATCCAACCTTTGAATATTCAAAAATCTTGTCTTTCTAACTATTTTTATTTCAAAACCTTCCATATAAAAACTACATTTCTATAATGCTATTATTTAAATCAGAATCACGTTTTTATATCGCTATAATATATATAAAAATCATATTTTTATATTTCAAATCTGTATATATATACACACATCGTGTCTTTACATTACCGCTATATAAATAAAAATCGTATTTAAAAACTCACATTTTTAGTGTAAAAATCACAACTTTGGTCGAGGAGGGGCCCACTGTCGGGCTTGGGCGGTGTTGGAGGAGCGGCCGATGTCTGGTGGTGGCGGTAGTGGGGTTTAACTGGCCGGAGCAGTGGATACAAGGGTATTTGGGCGGCTTTTCTGATTAGAGGAGGAGAGGGCGGCTTTATTGGTGTAGGGGGGCGGGGTCTGTCAGAGGTGGGTGGAGGTTAGGGCATGGCGGCGGGCAGAGGGGCGGTTGACGGTGGGGGTTTTAACAGGCGTTGGGTGCTTTGGGGGTTGCGGTTAGGGCAAGAACGAAGGGAGAGAGGCGCGAGGAGGTCGAGGCGGGGGAGGCGCTGGAGGGCGGCGCTCCCATCGGGGCGGAGGCGATCGATTTCGGGGTGGGGGGGCAACGCGATTTCTCTTTTTTTTAAAAAAAAAAATCTGAAAAGTGAGAGAGAGAGAGAAAGAGGGATTGGAAGTTATACAATTTATTTATTTTATAATTCCAAAAAGCAACTTTAAATTTCGACCTCTAAACGAAACCCACCGCCTGTCGTCCATAGCTAATTACCCCCATTCCGAACACAATGGGATATGTATAGTAAGCTAGTTCGATCGTTTCAATCAGTTTTTTGTCAAAATCAAAATATAAATCTATATATTGAATTTGAACACGCATTTCAATTTACCGGGGCCACATACGAACTCTAAAAATTCCCGAAAAATATTTTCTAGCTTCTTAATGATGATACGGTCCTAACAAAACTAATTTCTTTGAATTCTGAGACCGTTTGAAAAATGGCCATTTTCTAGTCAATGGAAATTAACTTAAACTGTCAAAACACGTTTTCTTTCTCCACTCTCACATATTGACTCAGAAAATTATGAATTTTGAAATCTAGCAATAACTTGATATCACGGATCCAACAAAAGTGGTTTCGTCGAAAATAGAGGTCGTTTGCAAAATTTCCATTTTTAAGGGCTAGAATTCCATAGCGACTGTTACGAATTTTCAACTAGGCGTAACTTTTGATTCCCGCTATGAAATTTCGATTTCTCGGATTCGTTGGAAAGATATTCTCAAGTAGATTCTAATATTTTTTATTTCGCTAAAATCCGGTTTATTTTGAATCTTGTACATTCATTTGAACTTTGAAATCGAATTTTCAAACTACCGCGCCATTTTCAATTCCTTTTATAATTAAAATAAAATATTCATATTCAAATGATGGTCTATATAAATATATACATTCTAATTCTATTCAAAATAAATTTCGCATCGTTGTTATTTAAAATAAATCATTTTAAATATTCAAAATTCACTAAAATTGCTAAAATTAAAATTTTAAATTGGCTCGGATTTCCGGGTTATTACAATCTCCCCCACTTAAAAGCTTTTCGTCCCCGAAAAGGAACGAAGCCGAAAGTTATTTTACAAATCAACTCAACTTTCATTATTTTCATTACGGCTTAAGTTCTTCAAATTTTCAGTTTCTAAGAACTTTTCAAATTTTTCAAAAATTTGGCTAACACCCTAAATTTTCGAAATTTTTTGCTGTAACCTCCACTGCACCTGGAGCTTCGGGATATTTCAAATAGCCTCCCATGGCCCTTACCAATCCAAAAATAAAAATAAAAAGCCAATCGGCTCATAAAATCATCAAAAACCCAATAAATTTGTAAACATGTACCTATTTGTCAGGCAAACAATTTTATTCCTCTTCTCTAGCCTCCTTGCTATGACCTGTTCAATGTAAGTACATGTATATATATGCAAATGCGACAAATTTTCAATACAATTCACTATTTGGTTCAAATTGGCTAAAGGTCCAACATTTAATTAACCAAAATAGTAATCAATCAACACAACCATCAATTAATTTGTTGATTAGCTTTTCAAATTCATAATTTTGATACATATACAGAAAATCATGTTTTTGATGCCAGATCACAACATTAAGCCCTATCTAATTTTGGTTCTCACGCCAGTCTATTGGAATCATATAGAAATCCCACTTTCATCACTCGAACATGATTACTGAAGATGCCTGGGCATCACCAGAATCATGTCCGGGTGACTAGAGCGTGATTCTATATCTATCCGGTATATTAAAACTTCGATTACATGTGGATCATACGTATACGCAAAATCTATATATACCGGATTGTCCAAATTCAATACAAGTAAGTATTTAAATACGAATAATTGAATTTAATTTTTCAAAACAAAATTTGTTTTCATTTTTACTCCTAAAAACAACACTCTTCACATTCGTTCTAGGATACTACTGATCCTATCTCTAACGAGTCATTCTCATGGGATATTTCTAATCCAATCTTTGATGAATTCTTTCGTTCGGTTCTATCGTGTCTTGTTCCCCGAGCTCTGTAAACCGAAGCTCTGATACCAACTAAGAAGACCCGTAACTTCCTCGGTAAGGAAAGCCCGGATACTTTGAGAACAACACACAAAAAAAATGCAAACAGAAGAACATTTCATTGTTAATTACAACAATTTCATCAGATTACAAGAATATATAGAGTATGAATGAATAAAATACATTCGATAAATATCAGAGATTACAATACATTACATCACAGTGGAAAATAATACAATACACCACTAGAAGTAATACACGGATACAGAGCTTTCATAGTATCGTTCCAGCTGTAAATCAGGATCCTATGAATATAAATATGCAAAACCAAAATTACTAGATGCCCGTGTCAAAATAAGGGCACTCAGAGTTTAGGTTAAAAAAATAAACTCCAGGTCAGTCATGTGACTGGTGTGAGAACTAAAAAAGTTATAAATCTTTATTTTAAGGTTAGGAAAATCAAGTGACCACGCTGTATAAAACGGAACGGGTCTCCTCCCAAGAGTACGAGTGCAGTAAACAAATAGCGCAATGCTAAATAAAGAAAAATGAAGCTATTATAAGACCCAGGTCCCATCACACACAGCAACGCAAGCCGGAGGATAGGGTTTTTACCTTATAATAGCCAAAGAATGCTTGATACGCTAAAAACAAATCATTTGATACTATTATAAGTGCATAGTGTTTAAAACAATTTCAATCATAAGTATCAATCATAGACGGCATAAGTGCCCCATCCCACTATGTCTCCATACTAGGCTCTACAAATAAAACCGCAAAGTCACGTATTGGAAGTTGGATTTCCATCTGTGAACCGAGGCAAAAGATAGTCCTCTACCGATTCGAGACTGTCTAGCCCGAGCCTCAGGATCAGAGCTCGAGTGACCCTTGGATCGTCAGGGCCGGTCCACCGATGTGGATTAAAATGCCTGAACACTACGTTTCCCCGCCCTTTGGGGGCGTAAATAAGCCAAATGTCTCCATCGGCTCCACACAGTCACCGATATATCCGAGGCGCCTCGCAACAGCAACAACCATACAGGTGAAAATAATATAAATGTCAGGGCTGGTAGGTCATTGACACCACCCTAGCTAGAAGGAAACCCATGCCCTCCCTGAGGTCCTCTCCCATTTTTGGTTCACAACTGGGTTGTGAGGCACGCGAATCAACACTACACAAAGCTATGCCACACAGGTCGTGCTTTCATCATCAACCACAAGACTGTGCTTTCCAACAGAAGCCTTCATAAATTTCCACTTAGGCATGACACACAGGCAATTCACTCCATGCGATTGATATCCATCAATATATAACCCCTGAGCTCGTACGTCTCAGAGAAAGGCATTAAGCTAGAGAATAAATTCTCCGCCGCCAAACAGGTATATATTTAATAGAAATCAATCACACAGAATAAAATCCAACGTCAGACGCACAGTCCATTTACAAGTTCGTTCTGGGTCTGAACGAAACCGGTGGCACCTTATACCTCGCATATCCATGGATCTCCAAGTACGTCTGGACGATCACCAACTGATTCCCTCCTCTTGGTTGTACAGCCCAATCAAATCATCAGTAATCACCCAAACGATGTGAAGACCTCCGGTCTTCAACCACCGTCTTCATCCTCGAAACCACGTCAAATCAGTTATTCAGAATGGGATAAACCTATCTTTTCGAATAACTCACGTATATAATAAACTAGTGTTACACAAGAACAACATACGCCTCATTCTAATTCAGAATATTCTTTTATTCAAATATTCATATACTTTGGGAAAGGTTCCCATTAATTTTATCAAAGATAAGTTCTTTGAATTTATTCTTTAATCTTCTTTTGAATATCAATTCAAACCAAATTATGGTTTATCCAAACTAGTCGGGATTAATGAACCTTACCGAAATAATCATTTGTTTTAAATTTCCCAATCCCGACCTATTCATCCCATGAAGTAAAAATGGTAATACTTCATATCTAACACCCTGGTGTTATCGGTAAATTAAATTACCATTTCACGTTCAAATCTAATTAAAGATTTAACTGTCGCTTGGAGCAAAACTGTTGATACTCCATTCTCGATCATTTCAATCTAATTAAAGATTCATTAAAACTCCACTTGGTTTTAATCTTCCCAAAAATCAATATTAATGATTGTTTAACTTGGGAAATCATATCCTTTCATTAACTGGGTTAAAGAACCAATGTCATTTAAAACACAGTTCACGATAAACCCAAAATCACATTTGATATTAAATACAAGGCTCTGTATAGAAAATATATCAGCTTATATTCAATATCAAATTCTGCGACCAACAAATATCTTATTAGAAATAACGATATTAATATATCTTTCAAATTTCCATAACAATATCTGTATAATCACGAAATCCAACATCGAAATATTCCAAAGACAATTTCGATTCACATCCATTCCAATTCAATTATTGGAAATTCTGGTTATTTTCAAAACCATTTCAAATCCAATTTATTTATTTTAAAAATAAAGGG
The DNA here is from genome assembly GCA_030737875.1 of Allium sativum. NCBI lineage: Eukaryota > Viridiplantae > Streptophyta > Magnoliopsida > Asparagales > Amaryllidaceae > Allium > Allium sativum. The sequence continues at coordinate 129,961,855 of CM060919.1, read as the reverse complement.
AATTATAATTCTAGTTCAAAACTAGTTCATTTCGATAAAATCTATTTTTATCTTTTCAAATTTGGAATTTTTCATCTCAATTCTTCACAAATCACATCTTATGATTTTACGCAAATTATTACCATTTTTAATAATTTTATCAAGGCCCGTACAATCGAACTCCATCAACGGCCATCGAACTGCACTTACAGTGACCTTTTCCAAATTTGATTTGGACATAATTCCAAATCCACCGTTAGATTTCAAATCTCTAATATTCATTATAAATCTCTTTTTGATTCGAACCCAACGGTTCCGGTTTTAGGAGAATCCGACGGTCGGATCTCCCGTAATATCCATTCGAAGTCAATGGTCGAAATTCGCGAACTGCCGCAGCGCGGCGCGTTCTATTCAGTCCATTATATTTTGAATATATATATATATATATATATATATATATATCGCCGATTTCCTTTCAAAACGTATTTTGTAAATCGTTTTAAATTTGTTTTCAAAACGATTTCAACTTCATATTCAATTTCTAATCAAAATTGAATATTCCATATCATTAATCTATAAATGATAATATTTTCAAAACGTTATATTTTGAAATCACTCCCTTTTATATATTCATTATAAAAATGAATAAGATCGATATAAATATCGTTCACATCAAAATGGCGCATATCTATCCAACACAGCTTTATATATTTCAATAACTTCGTTATTTTATTCAACAAATGAATATTTTCTTCAACACATGAATATATATTTTTATTCAATTCAACACACGGATATTTATTTCCATTCAACACATGAATATTTTTTTTATTCAACACAAGAATTTTCTTTCTATTCAACACATTAATATTTATTCTATTCAACACATGGATATACATTTTTGTTCAACACATGAATTCATATTTTTATTCAACACATGAATATTTATTCTATTCAACACATGAATATATATATATATATTTATTCTATTCAACACATGAATTTTCTTTTATAATATTCCTTATTCTCCCAAATTGGAATGAGGCCCAATCAATTACCATATAATGTTAATTAAATGGATTCCCTACAACACATGTATATAATAGCAACGATAAATCATCAACCATCATCCAGAGTGCACCACACGACTGCATAAGCATTAAATATAAATAATTAACGCTTACACAGTGTGTCAATCTATCGATTGACACAGCGCTAATTATTGGGATTAGTGTACGCCTATTGTAATGACCCGTATTTTGACGAGATAATAATTAATTTATTTTAATTATTTAAATGGTGAGTTAGAGAATTAAATGGTCGTTAATTAAATAATAGTGAATATTTAATTAAAATAATAATTAAATAATATATTTAATTCTGAAATAATCAGATTGGGCCGAAATGGCGATATGGTGTGAACTGGGAAATTCAAAATATATAATTCTGTTCAGAATTTGAATTAGAATAACGAATATATTATATATACGACAGTTTTAACATAGAATTATAATATAATTATAATCGAGCTCGAAATGGCACGATAGTTCGCTATTTGGTGACTCGAACTTCAACTGAATATACAGGGTCCGTTTCAAGTCGGATTTCTGTAAAACAAGAAACGTATGGAGCTGGTGAAGGATATTTTTCTAATGGAAGAGAAAAATCTAGATTTCGTCATGTAGATTTTGATTTACGTCCAAATCAAATTTTAGAAAAGTCGTTGTGGAATTCCTTTATAATTCGTAACGCTTTATTTACGTTATAAAAGGAATTTCAATATAAAATTGAATATCGATTCAACCAGGACTTGGAATATCGAGAATATAATTATTCGGGAGCTGTATGATATTCCTCGGTGAATATATACGATAATATAAATTTATTTATATTTAATTTAATTCAAATATATTTATATATTTAAATGGATTTTTTCAAGGGTTTAAAAATAACCACTTTTATAAACGAAGTCGGAAATCGATGAAACTAATTTTGTTGGATCCGCAACATCAAATTATTGTTAGATCTCAAGTTTCGTGATTTTTAGAGTTAGTATGTGGCCGTACGGATTTTTAGAGTGAAAATAGTCAATATTTCGACTGTTAAAAATACGCTGTGTGAGCAAACGGAGTCGGAATTCGACGAACCAGTTTCGTTGGGTCCGCAATGTCGAACGGTAGCTGCATGTCCAATTTGGTGATTTTTGGGTATCGTATGTGGTCATTGAGATTTTTAACAATAAAAATCGATAGCATAGGATATATATTAATGTAATAACCAAGGAAAATATCTAAAATTTCCTATAAATAACCGTTTATACCCTTAAACCCTAATTACATCCTTCTTTTGGTCAACGCGATATTTTTTCCGCTGTTGGTTTTATTCTTCCAGGAAAAGAGTTCGATCAAAATAAAATTCACAACAACTTAAATAAAATGCCATAAATCCCCAAATACAAGTATATGAATTATATGTGTGATCCTCTTCACCGCAGTACCAATTTTGTCCAGTTCGGTTTCTAATTTGCTCGCTGGAAAACCCACGGTGGAATTAGGGTTTGGATTCGTTGGGTTTTGAGGAACTGATTCAAGATATCTGAAGTTGTTTCTGGGATCCTGGGGTAGTTCTGCATACTGTACGAGAATATGGTGGGTTTCAGTGAGATTTATTGTCGATGTTCTCCATTGGGTTACACCGCGTCGAGCAGAACGGGTCTGGGATTGTGGACTCGAGATGAACGACATGGGGATGATGTTGATGCTCGCAGGAAGTGGAGGAGATTGGTGAAGTTGTTTTTGGTTTCGGTGGAGAGATAAAGTGGGAATCGGGGCTTGTAAGGATCAGAAATGGTGAGGGGCAACAGGAGTATACGGCGAAATTAAATTGGGGAAGAAGCTTTTAACGGTGGGCTTTTAAAAGGGTATATGGGCCTTGAAGAAAAGGTTTAGCCCAAATTTCTATATAAAGGAAAGTTAAGTTTATTTTAAGTTATAATAGTATATGATCTTGTAAACGTAATAACTTCTATATACTGTATCAGAATCACAAACCGTAAGTTGCGTTGGGACCGTATAGACGAGAGCTTCACAATGATGCTGACTGGAAGTGGATTGGGGCTCGTTTGAATTTATGGCGAAATAAATTGTTTGATTCTAATCAAATGAACAGTTTATCGTTCTTTAATGATGAACTGCCAAAGTGAGTAAAACTGACCAACTCTGAAAGTTATATTTTTATAACGTATCTTTAGAACTGTTAATCATCAGTTGATTGGTGTGTGTTGGTTGATTGATTGAACTGCCAGTCAGTTAGTGGAAAATTTATATATATATATATATATATATATATATTAATATATATATATTTAAACCATTAAATATTTATATATTGATTCTGTTACCAGAATATTTCCTATCGAACTGAAAGTGATGTTGATTGTATTGTTTAACATCTGTGATGCAGGGAAACAGGTTGGAGGGACCCAACTGGGTTCCTCAATATTTATAATACTGTTTTGTTCATATATATTGTGCTATATGATGTGATATATAATCTGTTGGCGATTATATGTGTTTGGGCGATATTGAACATCGTGATTTGATATGATTGAATACCATAACATACCGGAATGTTGGTAAGGAATAATTTCAAAGTGATATTGAAATAAAAATATTTATAAGTGGAATATTTATAAATAAGAGATATTTATAAATGGAATATTTATAAATAAGGAATATTTATAAATTTGGAATATTTATAAATAGGAGATATTCAAGAAGGAAATAATTTCAAACCATTTTCTTTTTGAATGGGAAGGCCTGTGTGGCGGTTTGGGGATTTTCCCGATGCTCCCGTTACAAAGGAGGTTATGGCAAATTTTTCTGGGAATTTAAGGAGTTAGAATATTTTTAAGAATAAAATTGAAAAGGAAATATTTCGAAAATAAATAGAGTTAAAAAGGAAATTTTTTTATAACTGAATAGGATGTTATAAAAAGAAACTGTTATACAAAGGAAAACGTTATTAAAGGGAAATCATTTGTAAAGTGAAGAACCGTTACTAAAAGTAAATCTTTATAAATGAATAGTTTATTCAAAAAGGAGTTAATCGAATATGGTATTTGAAAGGAGTTAATCGAATATGGTATTCGAAGTTAGTTAATCGAATATGGTATTCGAAAGGAGTTAATCGAATATGGTATTCGAAGTTAGTCAATCGAATATGGTATTCAAAAGGAGTTAATCGAATATGGTATTCGAAGTTAGTCAATCTAGTATGGTATTCAAATTTAGTTAATCGAATATGGTATTCGAAAGGGAGTTGAATCAAATAAGTTATTCAATGAGAGTTAACCGGTTCAGTCAGAGTTAACCAGTTCAGTGAGAGTTAACCAGTTCAGTCAAAGTTAACCAGTTCAGTCAGAGTTAACCAGTTCAGTCAGAGTTAACCAGTTCAGTCAGAGTTAACTAGTTCAGTTAGAGTTAATCAGTTAGAGTTAATCGATTAGAGTTAAAACGAACTAGAGTTAATTAAATATAGTTGTTTGAGACAGAGTTAGTCAAACATAGTACTCAAGGCAAGTTGCCATCTCGTACGACTGTTAGCGTAATTCGCAGGGCTGTAAATAGCCTAAGGCGGTCGGATGTTTCCTGAGGGAATCAGGCGTAACCATTGTGATCGCTGCGATCTAGAGTCAAGCGAATGGAAGTGAATCGAATATTAGTTATTCGATAGTAGTTAATCCAGTTGAGTTAAGTAGGGTTAAGTAAGTCAAGTAACCAGTTGAGTTAAGTAAGTCGAGTTAATCCAGTCGAGTTAATCCAGTCGAGTTAATCAAGTTGAGTTAATCGAGATGAGTTAATCAAACCGAGTTAATCCAGATGAGTTAATCGAATTTAGTTATTCGAAGAAGTGAGATAATCGAATAGTAGATATTCGAAGTGAGATAATCGAATAGTAGATATTCGAAGTGAGAAAATCGAATATAAGTTATTCGAATAAGTTATTAGAATAAGAGTTAATCCAGTAACAGTTATTAGGTGGAGTTATTCAAATAAGAGTTATAGATTTGAGTTAACCGAATAGGAGTAAATAAATTAATCGTCGTTATATTATTCGAGTTAGGAAATAAAAGTCACATTAAAGATAATATATTTCGGATGTAGGAGATTATAACACCATTGTTATAATCACGTAAACTTGTAAAAGAAGGGGGTTCGTAAATAGAATCCGAGGGTTCGTAAGGAAGTGTTAAAGAGTTAAAAAGGTGAATCTTATCTATTTCGAATTTGAAAGGTGGTTCAGTTAAGGTCTGAGAGGTAGCTATACCCCAATTGATTGACTGCGTTTTAATTAAGAAATGGTTACGGTTCGAGTATGAAGTGGTTAAGTGGATTTAATAATTTAGTATAGTGGTTTGAGTCGTCATCGCAATATAGTTTTAAACATCTGTTTAAAATCCCAATTAAGAAGTTTTGGAAATGTTTTCCAAATCAGAATCAGAAATGTAATCAAATAAAGAAATCAGAAACTGACTGGAGACTTGTTAAGTTGAATGGTTTTCTAAGTGTCTATCTGATGTTGGTTTCGACCTTCGGGATTGATACTTAGGAAATTGTTCTCATACTAGTTTATATCAGGGACTGATAGTTGTGGAAGGATAGTGATACGTAAACAAGCTATGGAAATGTTTTCCAGTGTTAATAACGTATATTTTCTAATTTTAGAAAATAAGGAAATATGAATATATATACATATATATATATGGTTGATGATTGGATCGATATTTCCATTTGGAAATAAGATCGTTGTTTGCACACGGACATGTTTTCATTTGATAGTTAAATCACAGACTATCAAAGTTTTTGACCATTTTAACGTTGTTAATATGGAGAGACCGGTTGGATTATTATCCGAAGAACCACTCTGTATTGGCATAAGCGTTGCGAATCATATATGCCAAAGATAATTGAAGATGGAGTAAAGTGCAAGGGCTATTGTATAAGTCTTAGATAACAGTGCCTAAGATGGATGTACTGAATAGTACCTTCGGTTTGTCCAGTCCCAGGACAACTTGTATGGACGAAGGTCTGACAGAGTATATCCAACAGATCGCGTAAGTTGATCTGTTCAAACGTATTCACGTTTGGTGGCGGAGGAATTCGTTTCTCTTAGCTGTATACCAGTGTTATTTTTGGGTAAGTCAATTTGTGATTTGGCGGGTATGACGATGTGACATTCTAAGTAAATGAGGATGACTTGTATGAATGAATGTCTGACAGAGTATTTCCAGAAAGGTCACGTACATGGATTTCTTCAACCGTACCAAGAGTGGAAGCGGAGAAGGAAACTTCTTTAGCTAACACGTAATGTACTGTTGTAGATATAAATTAGTGATTTTAGATGGATCTGACAATGTGGCATTCAAAGTGAATCTGATGTGATGATGAAGCGTAACCTCAAGCCTCATCAACCGGTAAATGGCAGAAATCGGACAGGTAGAATGGCTAAGTCGGTCGCACCGAAGTAGGGTGTATAATCACCTATCTAGAGAATATCCATTTGCTTCTTTAATCTATCAATGTTGTCCCATATATATATACGGGAACGGTTGCTGATCCCAACCGTTGGTGATGTACATTCGATACACTCAAGCGAAATGAGTGGTCGGTCATGTGTGGTTGAGTTGCAAGACGTTCTTGTTGAACTCCGGTGTATCGTTCCTAGAGTACACTGATCGGAATGTGGTTCCATACCTTGTCATAGTTGGAAATCCATTATCCAATACGTGCTTGCGATTTTGATTGTATACTATATATGTAGAACGTGAGATGAAAGCGTTTCTGCTAGTTGATATCTATTTGTACATAGACATTATTATAATATCAAAAGGTTTTTGATATAAAGATAATTTGGATTCTCATAAGGGAAAAACCCGTTCCGTTCTGCGGCGTGGTCTTATGAGATATCGTTTACTTGTTCATATACATGTTTAAACTGTTTTACTTACACCAGTCCCATGACTGACCCGAAGTTTACTTTGTTGTTTTCCCTAAACTCTTGGGTGCCTAAATTTGTACGGGCAGTCAAGTAGTCAGGAATTTACAGATATACTTGGAGAGCTTGGAGCAGGAGGCTTCAAGATCATATAGCTATAGTTATTTCTGTTGTGTTGTAAGTGCTGTACTCTGATAAGTGCTATTGTATACATAACTGTTATATTTCAAGGTTATGTTATCTATTATATGTTATTCGTTCTGCTGTGAGGTTCGTGTTACTCTGATGTTGTGTTCTTCTTCTTCTTCTATTCTATTAGTTCTATCATATCTTTCCTCACCCTCTGTTTTCTTTCTATTAGATTTCTTGAATTTCTAGTGCAATTTGGGTTTGGACTTGGGTTATTTAGTCAGCTCAAATTAGACCGGATTTTCGGGTCACTACACCTAATATCATCCCAACACCCGTGTGGGGTTTCCAACAATCAAACACAGGTTTTATTTGTGTAGTTGGGCGATGTGTAAAATTTATCGTCCCAATCTATTTCCTTCAAATCGGTGTACATAAACAAATCGTTCGATTTGTAAATGAATATTTATTTTACGTCAACACATGAATATATAGTTTTATTTCAACACACAAATATATATTTTTATTTCAACCCATGAATATATATTTTTATTCGATTCAAAACATGAATATTTATTCTATTCAACACATGAATTTTATTCTATTCAACACATGAATTTTTATTTCCCATTCCACCTCACAATCAATTTTCACACAAACAAATCAATCCAAACGGAATCAAACAAACAAGTCATCCATGGTCTGTGGACGACAGGTGTCGGGTGCTGCTAAACACCGTCTTCATCCTAGTATATATTTCAATTAAAAATAAAAATAAAAGTGAGGAGTTCTCACCTTGGGTTCCACTCTGCCGTGCTTTACTTTTGAACTACCGAACCATCTGGATCTGTTTGAAATTCTAATGCAGTCTTTTTCACGCTGTTCAAAATAAAAATTATATTTTTATTGCTTCATTTCAATAAATAAAAATCATATTTTTATTTCTACTTCATATATTTTTATTTCGCTCCTTGCATTGTAAAAATCCTAACTTTATCTTTATAAAAATCTATACTTTACCGATATAAAAAATCTATACTTTACCGATATAAAAATCTATACTTCTATATGATAAAAATTATATTTTTACATAGCTAAAAATCAAACCTTTCTTCGCTAACATCATATATAAAGATCAACCTTTGTTTATTTAAAAATCTTGTCTTTCTAATTATTTTTATTTCAAAACCTTTCATATAAAAACTACATTTCTATAATGCTATTATATAAATAAGAATCACGTTTTTATATCGCTATAATATATATAAAAATAATATTTTTATATTTCAAATATATATATATACACACACACATCGTATCTTTACACTACCGCTATATAAATAAAAATCGTATTTAAAAACTCACATTTTTAGTGTAAAAATCGCACCTTTGGTCGAGGAGGGGCCCACTGTCGGACTTGGGCGATGCTGGAGGAGCGGCCGAGGTCTGGTGGTGGCGGTAGTGGGGTTTTACTGGCCGGAGCAGCGGCTATAAGGGGATTTGGGCGGTTTTTCTGATTAGAGGAGGAGAGGGAGGCTGTAGTGGGAAGGGGGGCGATGGGGTTTGTCATAGGTGGGTGGAGGTTAGGGCACGGCGGAGGGCAGAGGGGCGGCTGACGGTGGAGGTTTCAACAGGCGTTGGGTGCTTTGGGGCTTGCGGTTAGGGCAAGAACGAAGGGAGAGAGGTGCGAGGAGGGGAGGGGCTCCCATCGAGGCGGCGGCGATCGATTTCGGGAGAGGATGCAACACAATTTCTCTTCTTTTTAAAAAAAAAAAATCTAAAGAATGAGAGAGAGAGAAAGAGGAATTGGAAGTTATATAATTTATTTAATTTATAATTCCAAAAAGCAGCTTTAAATTTCGACCTCTAAACGAGACCCACCGCCTGTTGTCCTTAGCTAATTACCCTCATTCCGAAAACAATGGGATATGTATCGTAAGCTGGTTCGATCGTTTCGATCAGTTTTTCATCAAAATCAAAATATAAATCTATATATTGAATTTAACGCGCATTTCAATTTACCAGGGCCACACACGAACTCTAAAAATTCCCGAAAAATATTTTCTAGCTTCGTATTGACGATACGGTCCTAACAAAACTAATTTCGTAGAATTCTGAGACCATTTGAAAGTGGCCATTTTCTAGTCGATCGAATCTGACTGAAACTATCAAAACACATTTTCTTTCGGCACTCTCACATATTGACTTAGAAAATTACGAATTTTGAAACCTAGCAATAACTTGACATCATAGATCCAACAAAAGTGGTTTCGTCGAAAACAGAGGTCGTTTGCAAAATTTCCATTTTTAAGGGCTAGAATTCCATTATGACTATTCTGAATTTTCAACTAGGCGTAACTTTTGATTCCCGCTATGAAATTTTTATTTCTCGGATTCAGTAGAAAGATATTCTCAAATAGATTCTAATATTTTTGATTTTGCTAAAATCCGGTTTATTTTGAATCTTTTACATTCATTTGAACTTCGAAATCAAATTTTCAAACTACCGCGCCATTTTCAATTCCTTTTATAATTAAAATAAAAAATATATATATATTTAGATGATGGTCTATATAAATATATACATTCTAATTCTATTCAAAAGAAATTTCTTGTCGTTATTATTTAAAATAAATCATTTTAAACATTCAAAATTCACTAAAATTGCCAAAATAAAAATTTTAAATTGGCTCGGATTTTCGGGTTATTACATTCAGGCACACCATTTAAAATGGTGTTCTAGGTTGAGTGAGTTTTGAAACAATTCCACATCATTTGGATAGTCATTAAATTTATTAGCTTATAATATTCTCTCGATCTGTTTGATGAGAAATTATTTCCTATCAAAAATGGTTTTGAACTTTATTTTGAATTCTTTGAACTTTTCAAAGGATTCAGATTTGTGTTTCATAAGACACGTATCTATACCTACTGATATCATCAGTAAATGTAATGAAGTAATAAAACCTACCTCTAGTTTATGTGTTCATAGCTCCATATACATCATTATGTTTGAGACCCAATACTTATTTACCCATTCACCGTGTCAAGTGAAAGGTGATTCAGTTATTTTGCCTTGTAAGCAAGATCTGCATTCTTCATATGATTCGAAATCAAATGACATCAATATTCCATCATTATGGAACTTTGATATGATTTTCTTGCTCATATGGGCTAACTGACAATGTTAAAGGTGTGTTGGATTTAAATCACTAAATTTAATCCATTCATTATTTATGTCAAATACATTATAGTTAACGGTATAAAGTTCATTAGCTATTTGTGAAATTCCGTAGATATTTCATTTAAACAAGATGAATAAAATTGTTATATTATTACAAATAAAATTCAAACTTGTCTAAACAAGATCTATTATAACTTTTATTTTAAATGGAATTTCATAATAACAATTATTTTATTTATTTAATTAAGCCAGTGTATATAATAAGAATCAACTTTATATGGATAATCCAGCAACATTTACTTCATTTCCAATTGTAAATCCATTTGTCTTTTTATCAGATTTCTATTTATTTTGCAATTTATGTAAATTCACAAACATTTATGTGAATCATATCTAGTATCTAGTACCAGAGACCTATAAGTAGATTGTTATAACATTTATATCTTATTCGGTTGAAGTCACACTTTAGCTTTCTTTTAGTTCTTCAATGTTTATAAAACAATTACGTTTAATTTGTTTGAGGACAATCCTCAAATTGTAATGTTAGTCAAGAAATTTGATTTAATTCAATTTATCCTTCTTAAGGATTAATTTAAATTATCGGAGTTATTTATTATTTAATATCTATAATAGATAATAAATAATAACTGATTCTTTAATATTTATTTGAAATAAATACAAAATATTGATGATCAATGTTTATATCAACATAAATGTATAATTTAAACTAAAATACGCTCACACTCAAATTAACATCCCTTTGTATATATATATATATATCAGTATATGTATAATGGTGTTCCAAGATACATATCTAGTCATGCCTTGACCTAGCTTTGGCTAATCCCTAAAACACAACCTTTTAGGTAGACATCTTATGTCAATTATATCGTGTATATAACTCTTGGATCGCATGATGAACGTTTTGTTCAGTATTATTCATTTGCTCAAAATATAGAATAATTCATGCTGTTGTCTCTAAACCATAATCTTATTATGCAGCAGAGTTAAGTCAGACCCAATAATACAATTCAAGTATCACTTTTACTCCGTCGCAAATAACCAAAATAAAGGCATGCACAATGCTTTGGCATTACCTACATCCAGTGATTCTGGAAATTGATGAGTGTATTAGTGGAAGATCTCACCTTGACTCAATATAACAAAATTTGCTTTTAAAGAGAATTTTATAATTCATAGTGGAAAACAATATTAGAGTTATTTACATATATTGAATATACATATTTTATATTCATAATATAAATTGGATTTAAATACAATATTCGAACTATATATTTGAATTCAATGATATATACGAATCATGCCTATGAATTTCTTTTGAACACTTCAAAACTAATGGTTATCTTAATACTAGAATAAGAGACCAAGTTCAATCCAGAATTATATCCATAATTTTCGGCCCAATATTAATCAGCACACGTTCATCTTTTACATAAATTTTGTATTTACTGTTCAAAATGATATATACATTATTCGCAGGTATGTAATCATAAGACGTTAAATATTTTAACAATTTGTATACACTTATTACAATAATACCATATATCATCTATACACATAAAGGTTTACATATACAAACAGTCATTAGAATTATGTTTTAAAATTAACAATTAAAAACATACATTAATCGAAATTTTCTGTAGCATGCATTCATACAGAAAATTAGATAAAAAAACAAGCAAATTTACAAAAAGTATTACAGCTTCGTATCACAAGCAAGTCACACTTGCATAATTTATATGATTGCATATATATACATTGTTCATTAGTAAAATACAAATAGTAGTTTGTAATTTTAGCAGTTACTCTCTCACTGAAAAACTTTCAGCAAGCTACACAGTTCCCTTGTCAAAACAGTTTTAAATCATAGTGTTAGTTGGATTTAAATACATCAAATGTATTTAACATCTACGTACGTGGCATCTCATATATATATATATATATATATATATGTAAGGACCCAGATTTTTCAACTATTTGAATTCGAATATTTAATTTAATTTTAAATATTATATTTGAATTATTTATGGATTTTAATATCGAATTCGTTAATTAAACGATAACTGAATGTTTATATTTATATTTATATTAAAATGAGCTTGAAATGTCGCGGTAGTTTGTAATACTAGGTTTTGAAATTCAATTGATTAAGATGAATCCGTTTTAAGTCGGATTTCAGTGAAATAAGAAACCTTAGAATCTAATTGTTTATAATTTTCTAATGAAAGTGAAAAATCGCAATTTTATTGTATATATTGTGCCAAATCAAAATTTGAAATAGACGCTACGAAATTTGTTAATAAATTATAACGTTTATTTAATATTATAAAAGGAAATTTTATATATTTTGATATTATTTAACTCAAACATTCTAATGTTGAGTTATAATTCAATATTGATCATATCGGAATGGTATATTATTTTGTTTTGATATATTCGACAATAATAATTTATTGTTATTTAATTTAATTATTTTGGAGTTTATTAATATTATATCGATATTATATGAGTCGTAATAATAGTTATTTTCCAAACAACCTCCGTTTTCAACGAAACGAATTTAATTGGAATACGTATAACTAATTATTACTAGATTTCCAGTTTGGAGCCAATCGGGGTTATTTTATCTGTAGGTGAAATTTAAAGACGAACCGATGAATATATTAGAATTAAAATAATGTCATTATGTAAACAGAGTCGGAATTTAACGAAATTCACTTCATTGGGACTGTACCGTCAAGACGTGGTAGTGTGTCTATTTTCATTATATTTTGAATTTGTGCATTGCGGTGCGTACATTTAACGTACAGCGGTAACTTATAGTCAAAATTAAAACTAGCCAAAATTAATTCAATACTTCTACCCTAAGAAAAATATAAATAAATAATATACTAACCTATATGTACCCAAGCTAGTCTAAATTTAAGTCATCTCATGCCTATACCATGTGCCCACTTTCCTTACATCCTAAGTTTAAATAAAATGAAGAAAATATATGTACACCTATCTATCTACACGAACAACTAGTATGTACATAAATGGAGCCTTCCTTAATCCTTCGACAACTAATACATAACAGCAGACGGAACTCTCAATCAATGGAACTACTGCCTATATCCTACCCTCTTGTTTCGCCTACCTTTTCTTTTCTTCATTAGACTGCTTTCGATTGACATATCACTGCATGCTAAGAACTATGCTAAACGTTACCACATGAAAACTGACCCCTACACTAACCACTCATATCAGAAGCAAATGAAATGAAACCAACAGTTTTGCACAACCTATTCTTTTAATTTGTGTCTACCCCACTACTAATAAGTTCCATCTTTAATTAAATGAATCTGACCTACCTGTTCTATAGTCTTCACCCCTATAAATCATGATGGCCAAGGCTTCTAATGCTATAAATACTACTGCTTCTCCACCTTTTGATCGTTGTTTACGGAAACAAAAAATAGAAACTGATCTTCGAAACATCATTTGAGCTCATATACTTAACAAAGCTTCCTCATAACAAAACAAACTATGAACAAACCCTCTTCTCATGAAAACCTGGCCAATACCCGAACTCCATCCTTATAACAAAAGTGAAACTCCATTTCATCGTAATAACTAAACCTCTAAAGTAACAACACTATTTAAGAAGGTTGTAGGCCTGGTGTTCTGTAAAGTGCTTCAAGTATGCGCGGGTATAGTTATGAAGAGACGGGCTAGGGGAAAAGCATGGTGGTGCTTGGACGTCGGAGGGGAGTTGGCGCGGTCAGGGGGTGCTCAGGCTGACACTGATGATTGGCGGAGTGGAGTTAGTTGCTGGTGATAATGTACTAAAGTGAGAGGAGCGGGTTGCGCGTATTGGAGGAGTGGCATGGTGCAGTTAGAAGAACAATGGGGAATCGCAAGCTAAGGGAGATGGACGAAGGCACAGGGTACCGTGGTGTATGGCGTGCTGATGAGAATCAAGCAGTGAAGTTCGGAGCCTGGCGAAGTCCTCCGTTGTCGGGTGGTGGCAATGAAATGATGGGGTTGCAGGCCGAAGTTAAGGAGTTGTGCTTCTTTTCTAAAACGAAAAGTAATAGAAAAAAAATACATACTAGAGTGGATTGAGGAAGGCAGCATGATGTGGGTTCGGATATATGCCAAGAAGGAAGAACAATGAACAGTAGGTAGGGGAAAGTGTGAGAAGCCAGAGAAGGAAATAGCATGAAGTGGGGAGGAGTAAAAGGAGAGTTTCCGATTAAAAAAATAAAAATAAAATAAAATAAAATAAAATAAAAATAAAAATGATGGAAGATGCACTACATGAGAGAGCCAGTTTGGTGGGGGAAAAAATGTTGCATGAACAGTTTTTGGGGGAGAAATAAAGGAGTGAGCATGTGGGAAGTAATGTTTTCAGTAGCAGGTTTCGAAATATTTGAGGAGGAGTACTGTGCGTGGGGAGGCTAAAGTGGTATTGGGCCGGGCTCTAAAAATAAAAAATAAAAAAAGAAGAATAAGAAGTCATTGCAAAATTCATGGGTGCAATAATAAGGAAACTGGGTTTGAAGAGCTGTATGATTTAGCAAAAGTCATATGTACGGTGATGGCAGTCGGTGGATAAAAATGGTATGTGCATCAGTGTAGAAATGGGGTGGAAACGTTGTGATGAACGGTAGCAGGAAGAAAATACTACGAGTCTAATTCAGTTCGGAAATGCCTAATTAAACGGCCTAACGTAAGTCATTAACTTAATGTGTTTTAATTAAAATGTTAATTAATGTAATATTAAACCGTTAATTTATTTAATGCATAACTTGCGTATTCCTTACAGAATTCGATAAAACAAAAGGCGTCAGAACCATACTGGGAAGTACCGTAT
Source organism: Allium sativum (assembly GCA_030737875.1). Lineage (NCBI taxonomy): Eukaryota > Viridiplantae > Streptophyta > Magnoliopsida > Asparagales > Amaryllidaceae > Allium > Allium sativum. The sequence goes on along the minus strand of CM060919.1, from coordinate 129,946,688 downwards.
TCTGAAGTTGGTACGATTGAAGATGGAAGCAACAAAAACTTTTAATTAAATCGAACGTATGTTTAATTTAATTAAAATGAATCGTTTAGTCAACGAATAAAACCAAGGTGTGTTAAACTCACTCAGTATCCCACTTATATTTATATAAGTCGGGTTTAAATATTTGTGTGCTTGTTTGTTGGTTGTTGAATGATTTGACGGTTGTTTGCATATATACTGATATAAATGATTTAAATTCGTTTAATTAAACCAAATCGTTATTTTTAATGATTTTGTCCAATGGAGGTAACTTACCTTATTAGTTACGTTTATTAAAAAATATAAACGTTTAAAATTGAATTAGATGTTTGAATGGTTGTTAGTTGACCGTTACCAGTTGAATTAATTATTCATGTCGTATTGAATACAGGGAAGAATAGGTTCGAGGAATCCAACCGGATTCCTCAAATTTATTGTTTATTTTCATGTTATATCACATGTGATGTTTAATAACCTGATTGGATGATGGATGGATTATTGATTACCGTTGAACCCTGGATATTAACTAATGCGATATATTGGTTGAGAAACTGACAGTAGATGGCCATAATTATAATCGTTTAATAAAGATTGATTTACGGTTAGGTGAATCGTTAGAAACAAAGTTATAAAATTTATTTTATAACTGAATATAGAATTTTAAATATATTGTTTAAAATAAAGTTTTTAAAAAGAAAAATACACCGTGTGCGACGCACACACATATATTGATTGTTTTAACCACAAATACAATTTTTGTATCAAAACTATACTGTGTGCGACGCACACACATATGTTGATTGTTTTAACCACAAATACCATTTTTGTATCAAAAATATACCGTGTGCGATGCACACACATATATTGATTGTTTTTACCACAAATACCATTTTTGTATAGAAAATATACCGTGTGCGAGCACACACATGCATTGATTGTATTAACCACAAATACCATTTTTGTACCAAAAGTGTACCGTGTGCGGAGCACATGCCTCAGCTAAATTGTTAAATGATTTATATAACAAATTATTATATTAATAAGATGGATAAGTAGGTGAACAAGGACAAATGTAACGATTAGTAACTGAGATTAATTGTTTTAAGTAACAATTAAAATGGGATTATATTATTATTTAATTAACAATAATCGAAGTAAATGGGATAATTTAAATTAAGTATATTATTAATTAATTAAAAAAGAGAGTTAGATTTGATCAACGAGTTAATCATGGTTAGAGTTGACAAAGTCAACTGTTTAATGGAGCTTGATTATTAAATTAAATTAGTTTGTGCCGATCAATTTAATGAAATGTTAAATAAATAGTTGTTTAATTTAATAAGAAAAAAAGGTAAATTGGATATTTATTCCAGTCAATGATAAAGTAAATTAATAATAATTTAAAGGAATTACTTCTTATATAAAGTTCATTTAAGTAAGTAATCGAAGTTTAAAATGAAATAGAATTGAATTCCAAAGCGAGTTTATGAACGGATTTGTATTTGAACCAAGTTTGGTGAATTGAAATATAAATCAATTTTAAGAGAGTGCGATAAGCTTAAAATAAATGGTTGGATTAAGTGAAGTGGTATTTGTTGGTATTAGAATGAATAAGGGTTTTTGAATTAAAATTCATATGTATCTTAAGATAAGAATGTTGTTGATCAAGGTCTGAGAGTTAATTAAAATACCCCAACTTGAACGACATCAGGATTATTGGAGGATGATATGATTGTAATGATAAAGATTTTAAAAGCGATTATTATGAGAAATAATAATGCAACGTCATTCCAAGCATTTGAGGATAGATATAATGAGATTTCATTATAAAGGAAATAAAAGAATTTGGGAAAAATATATATAGGTATTTCCAAAATAACGGAAGTAAGAAGGGCTGGAGAAGATGAAATGATATTTCCATTGTAAAAGGAACAAAAGAAAATTTCACAACGATTACAAGTGATAAATGTTGAATCGACTTTCCAATAATAGATAATAAGAAATGTCGCAACAAATGATTCGAAGTGATAATTAAATAGTAATCTGGGTATGATTATAAAATACTTTTCTAAGTATTTAAAAGAAATGATTTGAGACTATTTTTATATTAAAATAAAAAGTGATTACTATGTTGAAAGATTCAAAAGCTTTAATTAATTATTCATTACTTGTTTTCAATAAAAAGGCAAAGTGATACTATGTACTCAACCAGTAGATCCATTTCATTTTTGTTTATTTGATATTTAAATAACCGACTATCAAATCTTGCCCATACGATTGTTGGTACGGAAAGACCGGGATCGAATTTATATTTGAAAACCCTACTGTGACGATCCCAAAATCCATGTGACGGTGTTAAGGATAATCATTGGAATAGAACACATCAATCATCAAAGCAGAATACAGATAATAGCAAAACCAATAAATAGAATAATTTTTCATGGGTATGGCAGCAGAATCATAACATGTAACAACATCAGAATAGCACAACGTAGGATATAACTTAGTAAATAAAAGGGAAGTGATCAGTCACCATCGCCATAGGCGGAATATATACATACAGTGAGACATAATAAATGTATCAGTCTACATCGCCTGAGGCGGTTCATATACATAGGATAATAAATACTGGAAGTAAAACAGTCTGCATCGCCATAGGCAGAATCATATACATAAGACAGGGATAGCGGAAAGTAAATAGCCAAAATACAAATCTAATCTGTCGCCATCAAGACAAAAGTGCACCTCGTACTGCAGTGCTACGCCAAAACAACCTGTCATCTATCAACTAGGCTGCCCGTATGGAAATAAGGGCACCCGAGTTTGCCAAGTGAAACAAACAACGAGTCAGTCATGGGACTAGTATGAGAAATCTACTTAACTGGTTAAACAACAGTAATAAGGCAAATCATAGGACCACGCCACTTTCGCGGAACGGATTTACTCCAGTGATTGCTGGTGCATTTAAAACAAAGTAAATTCTTTAAAACAACGCAATGCTTTTAAAAAGAATGTAGCCGTTATAAGACTCAAGTCCCATCATACAATGCAACGCAAACCGGAGGATAGAGTTTTACCTTATAATGGCCAAATATGCTTAATACATGTGAAGCAAAATCATTTGATATTATTACTAGTGCATATATGTTTCAAAAACGAATATCATCATAAATATCAATCATAGACAGCATAAGTGCCCCATACCACTATGTCGCCATACTAGTTCTACAATCAAATCCGTTATTTCGTATTGGAAATTGGATTTCCGTCATGAGTCAAGGCAAGGGGCAAGCTCCTCTCCGCTTCGAGACAGTCTAGCAAATGCCTCAGGACTACACACTCTGGGTAACCCTTGGATCTTCAGGGTCGGTCCTCCCTTACGTTTGAGGATTAATTATTCCTGAGCACACGTTTCCCGGTCCTAACAGACCTAACAACGAGGCGCCTCATTCCAACATCCACATCGGTAAAAATAATATAAATGTCAGCCAGTTTAAGCACTGACACTACCGCTAACTAGAAAGAAACATCGTGCTCTCCCTGCAGTCCTTATCTCGTTTTTAACTCATACCGAGGTGTGAGGCTCACGAATCCACGCTATACATGAAGCTAGGCCACGTGGGCCGTGCTTTGATCATCAAACACAAGACTTTGCTTGGTAACAGAAGCCTTGATCACTGCATCTTGGCATGCCACATAGGCAATCCACTCCATATGACGGATTTATATCGATATATAACCTCTTAGCTCGTAAGTCTCAGAGAAGGGCGTTAAGCAAAAGAATAAATTCTCCACCGCCAAATAGATATATATTTAACAGAGATCAATCAGTATAGAACGAAATCCAATTTCAGACACACAGTCCATTTACAAGTTCGTTCTGGGTCTGAACGAAACCGGAGGCACCATATTCCTCGTATATCTGTACAATCAATGCATACGTTCAGACGGCTACTACTTCCGTTCCTTCACGGTAGCTACTCCAATCAGGAACCTCAGCAGTGCCCATCCATCCGATACGAAGATCATCGGTCTTGAACCGTCTTCGTATTTTCAACTTCAAATCGTTCGATCAATTATTTGAAATGAGGGTTAGCTCGGCCTTTTCAAATAATTCACGTATAATTTGAATTCAAATCAATTCTTTCCATGGTTATATTATTCGACATTCACATTTCAGTCCTTTAGTATTATTTTCATATCAAACACATACAACCATCAAATATCAAGCAGGTCAAGAAAAATTGGTTTATTTCCAATCCATGTTGCTTATAATATTTTATAACGATTTTTCGCCATTTTTATTTATTTAAAAATGGCCATATTTAATTAAACGACGTTTCAGGTCGTGCCGTGGCACTGGCGCTGTTTTTCCCCTAATTTGTTTTACACATATCGGAAAGTCTAACTGTTGGATTTCTACAAAGTCTATACCACTGGGAAGATATTCCCAAAGCGAATCCAACGGTTCCAGTTTCGTGAAAATCCAACGGTCGGATTTTCCACACTAGTCGTTTGAAGTTACGGTTTCAAAATACGAACTACAGCGTCGTTATTCGATTTAATTTAATTATATTTATATTTATATATAAATATAAACGATTCTGGAACTGTTCTTCTTCAGATTTGAATTAACCATTCCAGACAATCCAACCGTCGGATTTCTACAAAGTTGGTGCCGTTGGAAAGATATTTCCAAGACGAACCCAAGGTTGCGGTTTCGGGAAAATTCGATGGTCGGATCTCTCGTACTAATCGATTCAAATTACGATTTCAAAACACGAACTGCACAGCTTCTATTCCTTTCAACTCTATATATATATATATATAGTTCATTCTTTAATTTCAATATCGTTTTCACTTCAAATATTTCACTAACGCCTTTATATTTTGAAAAATTTCGCCATAACCTCCTTTGTACGGGAAGGGGTTTGGAAATTTGTTGGGCCATGTTAGGTACCCAATAAATCCTATAAAGCATACACATATTTATAGTGATATATTCTGGTGTATACAGGGGAGCATGTATAGATAATAACTCCAGAGAATAAATTCTCGTCACCCTGTCAAGCCTAAGGGAGCGTGTATTTTTAATTACTCCAGAGGATAAATCCTCGTCACCTCGTCCCGTGTGGGAATAAATAATCCATGTGCCGTATCTAATGACTAGAGAGACGTGATTATTGTCAACTCTAGACCCATGTGGGGTTTTTATTAATCTGGCAATTTATCGTTATATTTTATATAGTCCATATCAGTCATCAGTTCAACCTATAATATATAATTATCGCCATACAAGCCTCTCGCTCGTATGGTAAATCTTCAACCTCGTCACACAAGCTCCAAATGCTTATGTGGAATATGATGAAGCATGCCTATCGTCAAGAAGTATGCCATGTAGTGTAGTCCAAAACTAATTGTTACAATCCTATGGTGATGTTTATTATTACACACAGAATAACCAGCACTTCGCATCCAATGGCATTCACAGGAGTTGATATAAAAATAAAATTGCGCAGCCAACTCATCAAGGCTTACCTATTTGTCGGGCATGCAAATAATTTCTTTACTCTACAGCCAATCCATTTTCCCTGTTCGACACATGTATATATATGCAGAACAAAGCTAATAATAATATTTCTAGCGAACTAATATTTATTTCAACACGTGTGTATTTTTATCAAAGCGTACACATGATAAAAGTAATATTTTTATCATCAGAAATATTTATTCAACACGCGAATGTTTTTAACACTTCATATTCACAATAAAAATGTAATTTTTATTGTTTAATCAATTTATTTAAAATACAAATAACATTCAACACATGAATTTCAATTCAACGAATGAATTTCTATTCAACACATGAATATTCTTTGCAGTTTGTATATATATATATATAGAAATCTGATTTTTATTGTTAAAGCTATTTATTTAAAATACGAATAACATTCAACACATGAATTTCAATTCAACGAATGAATTTCTATTCAACACATGAATATTCTTTACAGTTTGTGTATATATCTATATATATATATATATATATAGAAATGTGATTTTTATTGTTAAAGCTATTTATTTAAAATACGAATAACATTCAACACATGAATTTCTATTCAACACATAAATATTCTTTACAGTTTGTATATATATATATATATATATATACATATATAGAAATGTGATTTTTATTGTTAAAGCGATTTATTTAAAATACGAAAAAATTCAACACATGAATTTCAATTCAACGAATGAATTTCTATTAAACACATGAATATTCTTTCAAATATAAAAATAATTTCAACAAATGAAAATTATTCTAACACATTAATATTTCAGAAAATTTCGGCAGCATAACGGCAGGGTAGTTAAAACCGGGACCGTCCCTAGTATGGCTCCTCGCTCTACCTTAAAACCTCGCGGTTTTTGACAATGGGGAATCATGCATCTAGTTCGCACGCAGGCGGCATGTTTTATTTTCATTTCCACAATTCTATTCTAATTTGTTTCAACCATAAGAGGGTATTTTTCAACCACAAAGGTATTTTTTAACCACAATATCAACCACAAACAATTATTTTCAACCATTCGCCATACTATATATTTTCACGCCAATCACAAGCAATAAATATCGTACATGGTTTGTGGACGAGGGGAGAATATATATATATATATTATTTCTATATTTCACTTGCATTTCAACACAATTTAAAGCATATATGTTTCATACAACGCTTGTATAATTTATACAACACATATACACGAGGTATACAATGCGTATATAATTTACACTTCGCTTATATAATTTATACAACACGATTTCATTCACACAATTTAATTTAGATTCCTCACATTGGTTTTTGAAGTGCTTAAAATCGTAGGTAGATCAGAAAAATCCGCGGTCTCTTCTAGATGGTAGAGAGCCTCCTTGCAGTCCCGATATTTCCTGTTTCATCGAATTTCATCAACACATGTTAAAGATATGATTTTTCAAAGTTCAGATAAAATAAAGGTCTCACCTTTCAAAGTGGTTCGAATTTGGATTCGGATTTTTCAGAAAATCGGTGCAACTATGGAAGGATCGGATTATAATACGTGGAAGAGGGAGGAGAGGCGAGTCGATCTGTGGTGGTTTGAGCGAACTCGGCGGTCTCTACAGCGTACGGCGACACTCCAAAGGCGGCGTCTTCCTCGATGAAATTCGATACAAACTCCACTCTATTCCTGACGAGGGTGGTATGGATTTATAGAGCAGGGGAAGATGAACAGAAAATCTAACTAGAGGGGGCGGTGAAAATGAACGCGGCAGCGGCGATCGGGCCTGGAAGTTCTCAGCGCTTTTCCGTCGTTCGTGGGTAGGGGTTTGACCAGTCAATTAGAAGTGAGAGAAAAGAGGGGGTTTGACCCATTATATTTAAATTTTAAATTCCAAAAATATCCTTTTGAACAAACAAACACCAATTTCAACCCAACGACTGTCACCCCCAGCTAAATACCCCCATCTCGGACACAATGGGGTATGTTTCGTTGGCCAATTCGACTGTTACAGTCAGTTATTTTTCAAATTAAAGTATAAAACATTTAATATTCAATTTGAACGTACATTTCAATTTGCCAGGACCACAAACTGAATCGAAAAATTCCAGAAAAATAAATCTAGCTATGTTTTGACGATATGGTCCCAACAAACTAGTTTCGTCGAATTCTGAGATCGTTTGCAAAAAAGCCATTTTCTGGTCGACCCATTTTAACAGAAATTGACCAATCACATTTTCTTTTGCCCCGCTCACATACTAAGTTCAAAAATTATGAAATTTGAAACCTAGCAATAGTTTGACATCCCGGATCCAACAAAAGTTATTTCGACGAATTCTGAGGTCGTTTGCAAAATGTCTATTTTCAAGGGATATATATTCTATATAGCGACCTTTCTGAAAATTCATTTGGCCATAACTTTTGACTCCTGCTATGAAACTTCGATTTTTCATATTAGTTAGAAAGGTTTTCATAAACAGGTTTAAATATTTTTGGTTTCACTAAAATCTTTTATATTTTCCACCCAGTACAGTCAGTCAAAGTTTGAATTCAAATTTTCAAACTGCCTCACTATTTCCAATACATTATTTTATTGAAATGTTCTGTTTCTATTGTTTAAATTCTTTGACAACAATCAATTTAAAATTTTTAAATTGGTTCACTTTTTCTGGGTTGTTACAATCTCCCCCACTTAAACCTTTTCGTCCCCGAAAAGGAAACAACAGTACAGTAGGAAACAAAATGTAAATGCAAAGTATTGTAAAGATACCTTACACCGGAGTTAGTCAGAGATGTCCACTCTGCATTTAGGGTAGGCTCGCTTAATACTTTCCTCTGTCTCCCAAGTACAGTCTCTAGGATCACTACTCCACTGCACTTTAACTAAATGAATCTTTTTGCTCCTTAGCTCTCTAGTTTCTTTGCCAACGATCTTCAATGGCTCTCTCCTGACAGCTAATTCTGGAGTAATTTCCAAGTCCTGTTGTGCTGCTTCTTCTATAACAAGATCCGGATCATGCACATGTTTTCTGAGTTGAGACACGCGGAACACATCATGCACTCCAGGCAACCAATCAGGTAATGAAACCCTATATGCAAGAGTTCCAATCCGTTCAAGTATAGGAAAGGGACCAATAAATCTCGGTGCCAACTTCCCAGTTTTGCCAAATCTGATTACTCCCCTCATCGGAGAAACTCTTAAATAAACATAATCGCCAACGGCAAATGATAAATCTCTTCTTCTCGCATCGGCATAACTTTTCTTTCGGCTTTGTGCGGTTTTCAATCGCTTCTCGATGAAATCAACTTTATCAGATGCTTCTCGAATCATATCGGGCCCCAACACAAGTCTGTTGCCAGGTTCTACCCAACATGCGGGAGATCTGCACGGTCTACCGTATAATGCTTCAAATGGCGACATTCCCAAACTTGCTTGATAGCTATTGTAATAAGAGAATTCGGCCAAATGTAAGTGATCTTCCCATGACCGGCCAAAATAAATAATGCAAGCCTGCAGTAAATCTTCTAGAATTCTATTCACCCGCTCAGTTTGGCCATCTGTCTAAGGGTGATAAGCGGTGCTTAGATTCAATTTGGTTCCCAATTCGGTCTGAAATGCTTCCCAGAATTTGCTAGTAAATAGTGGATCTCTATCACTGATTATACTGAGCGACACTCCATGTAGTTTAACTATTTCTTTGAAGTAAATCTGCGCTAAACTTTGAGCCATTCTGTTGGATCTGACAGGTATGAAATGGGCAGTCTTCGTGAAACAATCTACGATCACCCAAATACTATCGTTTCCTTTCTTAGTTTGAGGCAAACCATCTATGAAGTCCATGGAAATCTGCTCCCACTTCCATCCTGGAATATCTAATGGTTGTAATAATCCGGCGAGTTTCTGCTGATCACTCTTGACTAGCTGACAAGTGGAGCATCTGCTGACATATAATGAAATATCTCTTTTCATCGCCTTCAACCAAAATGTGCATTTGAGGTCATTATACATTTTGCTCACACCAGGATGGATACTGAGTTTGGACCTGTGACATTCATCAAGCACTCCCCTTTTTAGCTCGGAGATGTCAGGAACACAAATTCTTCCTTTTAATCTTAGAACTCCCTCACTATCAACTTGGAAGCTGGAGTCTATGCCCTCTTTGATTCTTTTGACCATCTCCTTACCAAAATTATCTTCTTTCTGAAGGGCCGAGATCATGTCAATTAACGAAGACGTAATGATAAAACTGGCGATGATTTCATTCTTTCTGCTGAGCGCATCTGCTACAACATTGTCTTTCCCTGGAGTGTATAGAATCTCAAAATCGTATGCTGCAAGGAATTCTAACCAACGTTGTTGTCTCAGGTTCAGATCTTTCTGAGTGAATAGATACTTCAATTATTGATGATCGGTAAATAGTTCGAATTTCTCGCCTAATAAATAATGCCTCCAGATTCTCAAAGCAAACACGATAGCTAACAACTCAAGATCATGAGTTGCATAGTTTCTTTCATGCGGCTTCAGCAGACGGCTAGCATAAGCGACCACTTGGCCTTTTTGCATTAATACTGCGCCAAGCCCTCTAATAGAAGCATCAGTCCATACAGTCAAGTCCTGGTTGCCTTCTATAATGGTTAATACTGGAGCTGTTGTCAGTTTCAGTTTCAGCTCCTGGAAAGCTTCCTCACATTCGGGAGTCCATTTGAATTTCTCATGCTTCTTTGTAAGCTTTGTTAATACACCTGATATCTTCGAAAAATCCTTAACGAATTTCCTATAGTAACTAGCCAATCCAAGGAAACTTCGAACTTCTGTGGGGGTGGTAGGCTGTTTCTAGTCTTGAATCCTTGTAATTTTGCTTGGATCTACAGCAATCCCTTCTTTTGATACGACATGGCAAAGGAACTTAACTTCATCCTGCCAGAAGATACACTTAGAAAATTTAGCTTTCAAAATATTTCTCCTCAGAATTACCAACGCTTGTTCTAAATGTTTTACATGCTCGCCTTCTGACTTGGAGTAGATTAAGATGTCATCGATGAAGACCAGAAAAAATTTGTTCAAGACACCACGGAAAACTCTATTCATAAGATTGACAAGGTATGCTGGAGCGTTACACAAGCCGAACGACATCACTAACCATTCATAGAATAAATCGGGACTCCTGAAGGTTGTCAAAGGAACACAGTCTTCGGCTATACGTAATTGGTGGAAACCTGTAGCTAGGTCCATTCTGGAGAATACTCTCGCCCTATTTAATTGATCTAACAGATCGTCTATTCGTGGCAAGGGATATTTGTTCTTTAATGTCTACTTATTGAGATCTCAGTAACCAACACAAAGTCATAGAGTACCGTCTGATTTCAGGACAAACACTACTGTTGCTCCCCAATCTGAAAAGCTTGGTCTGATCAGACCTTTCCAAAGCAATTCTCGAGTTTGGCTGCCTAACTCTTCTTTTTCTTTCGGGGCCATTCTTCTAATTGGATGTACTACTGGTCGGGCATTCGGAATTAGATCTATTCTGAACTCAATTTCTCTTTGCGGAGGTAAGTTTTCGACTTCTTTAAACACATCCGCATTGTTTTTAAAGACCGGTATCTTTTCTAATGAAGTGGGAGTAACTTCCAAAGCAGACCAAAATTCTTTTCTATCGGTTTCTGAACCGAGACATGGTATAGTGATATGCCTAAATTTTGTTTTAACTTTAACGATTCTTTCGGCACATCTAACTTCGGCCTTATATTTTGTTAACCATTCCAAACCGAGAATAACATCGAATTCAGAGAAATTCATGACGATTTAGCTGATGGGAAACTTGTAACAAGAATAAGAGATAGGCACTCTGCAATACGAACGGAGAACGAGAGAGCCTCCTATCGGGTTTTGAACTTTAATTGGTTCTTTTAGACTTCTTACTTTTAACTTTAACTTACTAACAGTGTTAGTAGAAATGAAACTACGTGATGCTCCAGTGTCAAAAAGTACGGAAACAGGAATATTTTTAATTGTAAGGGTACCTCCCAAGACGTCGGGTTTACCTGATCCATGGGTGATAGCTGGCGGGGTCTCCCCGTCATGAACATGAGCCACCTGTGCATTCTTCTTCGAAGGACAATTCCTGCTATAGTGCCCTTTCTGATGGCAGTTGTAGCATTCGGCTGAGCTACGGGGGTTTGGGTTTGAGCTTTCTGGATTTTCCTTCAGTCTCTTTGGGGCGGTGCACACATTCGAATAATGCCCCTTGTTTCTGCAATTGTAGCAGCTTCCTTTGGGTATCTTACCAAATTGCTGAGTAGCGGCTGCTGCATTGCTGGACTCGGGCTGATCTCCTGAAGCTTTGCGCTTGTTTCCAGCTTGGCTTTTAGCGCGGTCTAGGTTGGAGTTCCTCTCATCCAGATCTTCGTAATTGCAGGCCATCTCTACTAATTCTGAAAATGGGAGTTTAATGTTGCTCATGGCCTGGTCCTGGTGCTTACGCTTTAGCCCCAATATGAACCACTTGTTCTTTGCTTTGGATGTCAAAATAAGCTCTGGAGCATAGCGTGAAAGCTGTGTGAATTTGTTGAGGTAGTCTTGAATACAACGGTCTCCCTGCTGGAGAATAGCAAACTGATCACGCATCCGCTCTAATGCCTTCTCAGGGATGAACTTTCCCTTGAACAGGGTCTTGAACTCCTCCCAGGTCCTAACGGTATCCTCCTCATCCTCAGAGGTGACGACATCCCACCACAACTCCGCCTCCTCCTGTAAGAGCCAAGCACCCAAAATCGCTTTATCGTGGGTTCCAAGGCTCATGCCTGTAAAAATCTTCTCGCATGTCTTCAACCATGCCAAAGCCTCTGTCACTGTGCCAATGCCTGAAAAATGTTTGCCTCTGAGGTTTCTGTACCTCTTTGCTAGTCGATCAAGATCGAAGTCCTGTGGTGCTGGTGGCTAAATCATAGGACCCTCTTCTTCTACGGGGATATTCCCCCGTCCTCCAGCTCTGCCTGCTCGGCCTCCTCGGCCATCTCTTGCTGCAGCTGCTCGTGTAGCCATCAAATAAAGTACTGTCTAAGCAAGAAAAGAGTCAAGCTCATAGAAATGATAACCTTCATATATGATAAAGCAGGAGAACATAAGGAAAGGTAATGATGTACTGATCAAATTGTTTTGCTATTCTTCTTAGCTCATTCTAGGACATCTCTAATCCTATCTCTAATGAGGCACTCACCTTAGAATACTATTGATTCTATTCTGACGAGGTATTTAATGTGTTAGATTCCAGAACTAAGGTTAACCAAAGCTCTGATACCAACTGTGACGATCCCAAAATCCATGTGACGGTGTTAAGGATAATCATTGGAACAGAACACATCAATCATCATAGCAGAATACAGATAATAGCAAAAACAATAAATAGAATAATTTTACACGGGTATGGCAGCGGAATCATAACATGTAACAACATCAGAATAGCACAACGTAGGATATAACTTAGTAAATAAAAGGGAAATGATCAGTCACCATCGCCATAGGCGGAATATATACATACAGTGAGACATAATAAAGATATCAGTCTACATCGCCTGAGGCGGTACATATACATAGGATAATAAATACTGGAAGTAAAACAGTTTTCATCGCCATAGGCGGAATCATATACATAAGACAGGGATAGCGGAAAGTCCATAGCCAAAATACAAATCTAATCCATCGCCATCAAGCCAAAAGTGCACCTCGTACTGCAGTGCTACGCCAAAGCAACATGTCATCTGTCAACTAGGCTGCCCGTGTGAAAATAAGGGCACTCGAGTTTGCAAAGTGAAACAAACAACGAGTCAGTCATGGGACTGGTATGATAAATCTACTTAACTGGTTAAACAACAGTAATAAGGCAAATCATAGGACTACGCCACTTTCGCGGAACGGGTTTACTCCAGTGATTGCTGGTGCATTTAAAACAAAGTAAATTCTTTAAAACAATGCAATGCTTTTAAAAAGAATGTAGACGTTATAAGACTCAAGTCCCATCATACAATGCAACGCAAACCGGAGGATAGAGTTTTACATTATAATTGCCAAATATGCTTAACACGTGTAAAGCAAAATCATTTGATATTATTACTAGTGCATATATGTTTCCAAAACGAATATCATCATAAATATCAATCATAGACGGCATAAGTTCCCCATACCACTATGTCGCCATACTAGTTCTACAATCAAATCCGTTATTTCGTATTGGAAATTGGATTTCCGTCATGAGTCGTGGCAAGGGGCAAGCTCCTCTCCACTTCGAGACACTCTAGCAAATGCCTCAGGACTACACACTCTGGGTAACCCTTGGATCTTCAGGGTCGGTCCTCCCTGACGTTTGAGGATTAATTATTCCTAAGCACACATTTCCCGGTCCTAACAGACCTAATATCGGGGCGCCTCATTCCAACATCCACATCGGTAAAAATAATATAAATGTCAGCCGGTTTAAGCACTGACACTACTGCTAACTAGAAAGAAACGTCGTGCTCTCCCTGCAGTCCTTATCCCGTTTTTAATTCATACCGAGGTGTGAGGCTCGCGAATCCACGCTATACACAAAGCCAGGCCACGTAGGTCGTGCTTTGATCATCGAACACAAGACTTTGCTTTGCAACAGAAGCCTTGATCACGGCATCTTGGCATGCCACATAGGCAATCCACTCCATATCACTGATTTCTATCGATATATAACCTCTGAGCTCGTACGTCTCAGAGAAGGGCGTTAAGAAAAAAAATAAATTCTCCGCCGCCAAACAGATATATATTTAATAGCGATCAATCAGTATAGAACAAAATCCAATGTCAGACACACAGTCCATTTACAAGTCCGTTCTGGGTCTAAACGAAATCGGAGGCACCATATTCCTCGTATATCCGTACAATCAACACATACGTTCAGACGGATACTACTTCCGTTCCATCACGGTAGCTACTCCAATCAGGAACCTCAGTAGTGCCCATCCATCCGATACGAAGATCGTCGGTCTTGAACCGTCTTCGTATTTTCGACTTCAAATCGTTCGATCAATTATTTGAAATAAGGGTTAGCTCGGCCTTTTCAAATAATTCACGTATAATTAGAATTCAAATCAATTCTTTCCATGAGTATATTATTCGACATTCACATTTCAGTTCTTTAGTATTATTTTCATGTCAAACACATACAACCACCAAATATCAAGCAGGTCTAGCAAAATTGGTTTATTTCTAATCCATGTTGCTTATAATACTTTATAACGATTTTTCGCTATTTTTATTTATTTAAAAATGGCCATATTTAATTAAACGACGTTTCAGGTCGTGCCGTGGCACTAGCGTTGTTTTCCCCATAATTTGTTTTACACATATCGGAAAATCTAACCGTTGGATTTCTACAAAGTCTATACCACTGGGAAGATATTCCCAAAGCGAATCCAACGGTTCAAGTTTCGTGAAAATCCGACGGTCGGATTTTCCACACTAGTCGTTTGAAGTTACGGTTTCAAAATATGAACTGCAGCATCGTTATTCGAGTTAATTTAATTTTATTTATATTTATGTATAAATATAAACGATTCTGGCTCTGTTCTTCTTCAGATTTGAATTAACCATTCCAGACAATCCAACCGTTGGATTTCTACAAAGTTGGTGCCGTTGGAAAGATATTTCCAAGGCGAACCCAACGGTTGCGGTTTCGGGAAAATCCAATGGTCGGATCTCTCGTACTAATCGATTCAAATTACGGTTTCAAAACACGAACTGCACGACTTTGATTCCTTTCAATTCTATTTATATTTATATATATAAATATAGTTCATTCTTTAATTTCAATATCATTTTCACTTCAAATATTTCACTAACGCCTTTATATTTCGAAAAATTTCGCCATAACCTCCTTTGTACGGGAAGGGGTTTGGAAATTTATTGGGTCGTGTTAGGTACCCAATAAATCCTATAGAGCATACACATATTTATGGTGATATATTCTGGTGTTTACAGGGGAGCGTGTATAGATAATAACTCCAGAGAATAAATTCTCATCACCCTGTCAAGTCTGAGGGAGCGTGTATTTTTAATTACTCCAGAGGATAAATCCTCGTCACCTCGTCCCGTGTGGGAATAAATAATCCATGTGCCGTATCTAATGACTAGAGAGACGTGATTATTGTCAACTCCAGACCCGTGTGGGGTTTTTTTAATTTGGCAATTTATCGTTATATTTTATGTAGTCCATATCAGTCATCAGTTCAATCTGTAATATATAATGATCGCCATACAAGCCTCTCGCTCGTATGGTAAATCTTCAACCTCGTCACACAAGCTCCAAATGCTTATGTGGAATATGATGAAGTATGCCTATCATCAAGAAGTATGCCATATAGTGTAGTCGAAAATTAATTGTTAATATCCTATGGTGATGTTTATTATTACACACAGAATAACCAGCACTCCGCATCCAATGGATTTCACAGGAGTTGATATAAAAATAAAATTGCGCAGCTAACTCATCAAGGCTTACCTATTTGTAGGGCATGCAAATAATTTCTTTACTCTACAGCCAATCCATTTTCCCTGTTCGACACATGTATATATATGCAGAAAAAAGCTAATAATAATATTTCTAGCGAACTAATATTTATTTCAACACATGCGTATTTTTATCAAAGCGTACACATGATAAAAGTAATATTTTTATCATCAGAAATATTTATTCAACACGTGAATGTTTTTAACACTTCATATTCACAATAAAAATGTAATTTTTATTGTTTAATCAATTTATTTAAAATACGAATAACATTCAACACATGAATTTCAATTCAACGAATCAATGTCTATTCAACACATGAATATTCTTTACAGTTTGTATATATATATAGAAATGTGATTATTATTGTTAAAGCTATTTATTTAAAATACGAATAACATTCAACACATGAATTTCAATTCAACGAATGAATTTCTATTCAGCACATGAATATTCTTTACAGTTTGTATATATATATATATATATATATATAGAAATGTGATTTTTATTGTTAAAGCTATTTATTTAAAATACGAATAACATTCAACACATGAATTTCAATTCAACGAATGAACTTCTATTCAACACATGAATATTCTTTACAGTTTGTATATATATATATATGTATGTATGTATGTATATATAGAAATGTGATTTTTATTGTTAAAGCCATTTATTTAAAATACGAATAACATTCAACACATGAATTTCAATTCAACGAATGAATTTCTATTCAACACATGAATATTCTTTCAACATATAAAAATAATTTCAACAAATGAAAATTATTCTAACACATTAATATTTCAGAAAATTTCGGCAGCATAACGGCAGGGTAGTTAAAACCGGGACCGTCCCTAGTATGGCTCCTCGCTTTACCTTAAAACCTCGCGGTTTTTGACAATGGGGAATCATGCATCTAGTTCGCACGCAGGCGGCATGTTTTATTTTCATTTCCATAATTCTATTCTAATTTGTTTCAACCACAAGACGGTATTTTTCAACCACAAAGGTATTTTTCAACCATAATATCAACCACAAACAATTATTTTCAACCATTCGTCACACTATATATTTTCACGCCAATCCCAAGCAATAAATATCGTCCATGGTTTGTGGACGAGGGGAGTATATATATATATACATATTATTTCTATATTTCACTTGCATTTCAACACAATTTAAAGCATAAATGTTTCATACAACGCTTGTATAATTTATACATCGCTCATATAACTTATACAACACATGTACATGAGGCATACAATGCGTATATAATTTACACTTCGCTTATATAATTTATACAACATGATTTCATTCACACAATTTAATTTAGATTCCTCACATTGGTTTTTGAAGTGCTAAAAATCGTAGGTAGATCAGAAAAATCCGCGGTCTCTTCTAGATGGTAGGGAGCCTCCTTGCGGTCCCGATGTTTCATGTTCATCGAATTTCATCAACACATGTTAAAGATATGATTTTTCAAAGTTCAGATAAAATAAAGGTCTCACCTTTCAAAGTGGTTCGAACTAGGGTTCGGATTTTTCAGAAAATCCGTGCAACTATGGAAGGATCGGATTATACTACGTGGAAGAGGGAGGAGAGGCGAGTCGATCGGTGGTGATTTGGGCGAACACGGCGGTCTCTACGGCGCACGGCGGCACTCCAAAGGCGGCGTCTTCCTCGACGAAATTCGACACAAACTCCACTCTATTCCTGACGAGGGTGGTATGGATTTATAGAGGAGGGGAAGATGAACAGAAAATCTAACTGGAGGGGACGGTGAAAATGAACGTGGCGGCGGCGATCGGGCCTGGAAGTTCTGAGCGCTTTTCTGTGGTTCGTGGGTAGGGGTTTGACTAGTCAATTAGAAGTGAGAGAAAAGAGGGGGTTTGACCCATTATATTTAAATTTTAAATTCCAAAAATATCCTTTTTAACAAACGAACACCAATTTCAACCCAACGACTGTCGCCCCTAGCTAAATTCCCCCATCCCAGACACAATGGGATATGTTTTGTCGGCCAATTCGACTGTTACAGTCAGTTATTTTTCAAATAAAAGTATAAAACATTTAATATTCAATTTGAACGTACATTTCAATTTTCCAGGGCCACAAACTAAATCAAAAAATTCCAGAAAAATAAATCTAGCCATGTTTTGACGATACGGTCCCAACAAACTAGTTTCATCGAATTCTGAGATCGTTTGCAAAAAAGCCATTTTCTGGTCGACCCATTTTAACAAAAATTGAGCAATCACATTTTCTTTTGCCCCTCTCACATACTAACTTCAAAAATTATGATATTTGAAGCCTAGCAATAGTTTGACATCCCGGATCCAACAAAAGTGGTTTCGTCGAATTCCGAGGTCGTTTGCAAAATGCCTATTTTCAATGGCTATATATTCTATATAGCGACCTTTCTGAAAATTCATTTGGCCATAACTTTTGACTCCAGCTATGAAACTTCGATTTTTCAGATTCATTAGAAAGGTATTCATAAACAGATTTAAATATTTTTGGTTTCACTAAAATCTGTTATATTTTCCACCCGGTACAGTCAGTCAAAGTTTGAATTCAAATTTTCAAACTGCTTCACTATTTCCAATACATTATTTTATTGAAACGTTTTGTTTCTATTGTTTAAATTCTTTGACAAAAACCAATTTAAAAATGTTAAACTGGTTCACATTTTCCGGGTTGTTACACCTTCCGACCAATAAATACGAATATGTGGAAGATACAAATCGAGCTTGAGAAATTGAAGACCGTGGATCTTCATAAACGGAAGAACTATTGTTAAATGTCTCTAGCGGATCCCTAGAGTTAACAAAGTTGATCCCTAGAGTTAACAACGATTCTGTCGTAATTGAAATTTACGGATTTTAAGGACTGCTCGCTACTGATTCTTGGGGTGATACCTATACATAAGGTGGTAGGAGGGTGCCTTTGGTTCATCCTGTTCCTGGATGACTAGTACGGACGAATGTCTGACAAAGTATTTCCAAAAGTTCACGTACATTGATTTCTACAAATGTACTTATGTTAGTGGCGCAGGAATTCGTTCTTTTTTCTTAAACACCCAGAGTATTTTTGTGGATGTCAATAAGTGATATCTGGCGGATCTGACGATGTGACATTCAACGTGAATGGAGACATGCTACGCTGAAGAATATGTTTAACTTCTAGCCTCATCAACTAGGAAATGGTATAAAATCGGGTAGATCACATGGATATATGGGTCGCACCCATCAAAAGGGTATATCATTACCTCATCCGGAGAAATCAAATGCCTTCGGTTGTCCCTTTTTATTTATATGCTATCGTTTCGGCTGGTTGGCCCCCAACCATGGTTATAATATATTCGGTACTCCCAAGCGAAGTGAGGGGCCGGTCATGTTTAGCCTGGGTTGCAAGATGTTCTTGTTGAACCCCAATGTATTCATCTCCAGAGATATATTGTCGAGAAGGTGGTCCCATACCTTGCCAGGAAATCCATTCTCTAATAAGAGCCCATGGTTTTGATTGTATATTATATAAGTGGAGCTGAGATGCAAGCATTCTGCTAGATTGGTATTTACTTGTATTTAGACACTGTCATAATATCATAATAATATTGTTTGCAAAAATGTTTTTGGTTATCGCAAGGTAAAAACCGTCCGTATTTATGTGTGGGTTTGGTCTTATGATTATCTTTTCTTTTGAAAAGATTTTGACGTTAAAATCAAGTTGTGTGATTTCTTTGAACTTAATGTATTTTTCTCACTCTGGTTCACCAGACTGACCCGGTGTTCGTAATGCTCGGGTTAGACTGGGCTATACAAGTTTAGGTTATCGGTTGTTACGAAGAGATGAGACGGAGGAGTTCAGACGTATGATATGATATATTCCGTTGTGTGTTTGTATATGAGGATAGATTATTATAACTGTCCAGATGTGTGATGTACTCTGCTGATTGTAAGAATTTTTAAAAGCTCTCGGTAAAGATTTATTTCTGTATTATATTTTGTTCCGCTGCGATGTGAGATTTTGTGTTGTGTTGGCTCTTCTTCTTATTCATCTATTCTATATTTCTTTCTTTCTTATCTCACCCTATGACTTCTTTCTATTAATGATCTAGTATTTCCGATGCCTGAATAGTCAACAGGTTGTTTTGTGTCGATTTTCGGGGTCGAATATCTCGTGGGCTGTTACAGTGGCATCGGAGAATTGGTTTAGTAATAACCTTGGATCTGTGGTGTAACTCGATAGAGATTGGGTTAGCAATACTGTAGATCGAGATTGAGTGTATGTATATGAGAGAGCGTATTTTAAATTATATATATATATGTTTTGTATTGTGTTGTTTGATCAGTTCAAGTTGGACTGGCAATTGATATATATTGTTTTCTAAAGAGGGGAAATTAAATAATTTTGCCCAATTATATTTTTATATAGAAAAAAGTAATTTTATTAAATTATTGATATTGGATTGTTGATTGATTTGAATGAGAATTCAAATGGGATCCTGAATGGTTTAATATAACCATACAAATTCTAATTTGGAATTAAATATATCAGAATTTAACTTTAACAAAGCTAAATAAATTTGACGGGAAAATGGAATATTTTGGTTAGGCTGGATGTTGATTGTTTGTGTGTTGGATGGTAGATTGGTTAACTCTAAAATTCATCAGCATAAATGAATTGAAAACTAAGAAAAAATTCTAAAATATTGAATGTGAATAAAATCACGTGTGAAATAAAACTAAATAATTTAAACCAGTATTTATTACTTGCATTGTATATTGAGATTAGTGCAGGTTGGAAGAGAAGAAAGAGCAGTTAGTGTTATGCTTGGTGATTAGAGTTTGCATACCCGACAAATAGGTAAACCTTGATATTATTAATTGGGTGATTGATTTTATACCCCTGAATTGGGTAGCCATTTGGTTTGGTTTTCTTTTGATCGATATGAGGCCGGAGTGGCATTTGTAGATGTTCAAATAATGCCGTACAGAGGAGGTGCTGGCGAATTTTTCGAAAATTTCTAAGTCTTAGAATATTTTTGATAATATTTTAAATTAATTATTGGGTTTGGACTATTCTTCTCTACTTAATAATTTCGGGGACGAAATTCTATTAAGGGGGAAGATTGTAATGACCCGGATTTTTCGACTATTTGAATTCGAATATTTAAATTTATTTTATATATTGTATTTGAATTATTTATGGATTTTAATATCGAATTCGTTCATTAAACGATGGCTGAATGTTTATATTTATATTTTTATTATAACGAGCTCGAAATGTCGCGGTAGTTCGTAATATAGGGTTTTAAATTTCAATTGATTATACAGAATCCATTTTATGTCAGATTTCGGTGAAACAAGAAACCTTGGAATCTATATGTTTATAATTTTCTAATGAAAGAGAAAAATCGGAATTTTATCGTATATATTGTACCAAATCAAAATTTGAAATAGTCGCTATGAAATTCGTTAATAAATTATAACATTTATTTAATATTATAAAAGGAAATTTTATATATTTGGATATTGTTAAACTCAAATATGCTAATGTTGAGTTATAATTCAATACTGATCATATTAGAATTGTATATTATTTTGTTTTGATATATTCGACAATAATAATTTAATATTATTTAATTCAATTATTTTGGAGTTTAATTAATATTATATCAATATTATATGAGCCGTAATAATAGTTATTTTCCAAACAACCTCTGTTTTTAACGAAACGAATTTTATTGGAATACTTATAACTAATTATTATTAGATTTCCAGTTTGGAGCCAATCGGGGTTATTTTGTCGGTATGTGAAATTTAAAGATGAACCGATGAATATATTGGAACTAAAATAATGTCATTGTGCAGACAGAGTCGGAATTTAACGAAATTCATTTCATTGGGACTGTAAAGTCAAGACGTGGTAGTGTGTCTATTTTCATTGTATTTTGAATTTGTGCATTGCGGTGCATACATTTAACGTGCAACGATAACTTACGGTCAAAATTAAAACTAACCAAAATTAATTCAATACTTCTACCCTAAGAAAAATATAAATAAATAATATACTAACCTATATGTACCCAAGCTAGTCTAAATTTAAGTCATCTCATGCCTATACCATGTGTACTTCCACTTTCCTCACGTCCTAAGTTTAAATAAAATAAAGAAAATGTACATGTACACCTATCTATCTACACGAATAGCTAGTATGTACATAAATGAAGCCTTTATTAATCCTTCGATAGCTAATACACAAACACAGATGGAATTCTCAAACAATGGAACTGCTACCTATATCCTACCCTCTTGTTTCGCTTGCCTTTTCTTTTCTTCATTGAACTACTTTCACTTGACATATCACTGCATGCTAAGCACTATGCTAAACGTTACCACATGCAAATTGACCCCTACACTAACCATTCATATCAAAAGAAAATGAAATGAAACCAACAGTTTTGCACAACCTATTCTTTTACTTTCGTGTCTATCCTACTACTGATAAGTTCCATCTTTAATTAAATGAATCCGACCTTCCTATTCTATAGTCTGCACCCCCTATAAATCTTGATGGCCAAGGCTTCTAATGCTATAAATACTACTACTTCTCCACCTTTAGATCGTTGTTTACAGAAACCGAAAATGGGAACTGATCTTCGAAACATCATTTGAGTTCATATACTTAACAAAGCTTCCTCATAACAAAACAAACTAGGAACAAACGCTCTTCTCGTGAAAACCTGGCCAATACCCAAACTCCATCCTTATACCAAAAGTAAAACCCCATTTCATCGTAATAACTAAACCTCTAGAGTAACAACAGTATTTAAGAAGGTGGTAGGTGTGGTGTTCTGTAAAGTGCTTTAAGCATGCGCGGGTACAGTTGTGAAGAGATGGGCCAGGGAAGAAGCACGGTGGTGCTTTGACGTCGGAGGGAAGTTGGCGCGGTCAGGGGGTGCTCAGGCTGACGCTAATGACTGGTAGAGTGGAGTTAGTTGCTGGTGATGATGTACTGAAGTGAGAGGACCGGGTTGCGCGTATTGGAGGAGCGGCATGGTGCAGTTAGAAGAACAATGGGGAATCACAGGCTAAGGGATATGGACGGAAGCGCAGGGTACCATGGTGTATGGTGTGCTGATGGGAATCAAGCAGTGAAGTTTGGCGCCTGGCGAAGTCCTCCGTTGTCGGGTGGTGGCAATGAAATGATGGGTTTGCAGGCTAGAGTTAAGGAGTTGTGCTTCTTTTCTAAAACAAAAGGAAATAGAAAAAAAATGCAGATTATAGCGGAATGAGGAAATCAGCACGATGTGGGTTCGGATATATATACCATGAAGGAAGAACAATGAACAGTAGGTAGGGGAAAGTGTGAGAAGCCAGAGAAGGAAATAGCATGAAGTGGGGAGAAATTAAAGGAGAGTTTCCAATTTTTTTTTTTAAAAAAAAAGAAAAAAAAATAGGAAAAAATGATGGAAGAAGCGCTACAGGAGGGAGTCGGTTCGATGGGGTGAGAAATGTTACGTGAACAGTTTTTGGGAGAGGAATAAAGGAGTAGGCATGTGGGAAGTAATATTTTCAGTAGCAGGTTTTGAAATATTTGAGGAGGAGGAGTATTGTGCGCTAATGGGCAAAAGTGGTATTGTGCCGGGCTCTAAAAATATTAAAAAAAAAAGAAGAAGAAGTCATTGCAAAATTCATAGGTGCGATAATATGGAAACTGGGTTTGAAGAACTGTATGATTTAGCAATAGTCATATGTACGGTGATGGCAGTCGGTGGATGAAAATGTTATGCACACCGGCGTAGAAATGGCGTGTAAAAGTTGCGATGAAGGTAGCAGGAAGAAAATACTACGGGTCTAATTCAGTTCGGAAATGCCTAATTAAGCGGCCTAACGTAAGTCATTAACTTAATGTTTTTTAATTGAAATATTAATTAATGTAATATTAAACCATTAATTTATTTAACGTATAACTTGCGTATCCCTTACAGAATTCGATAAAACAAAAAGGCATCAGAACCATATTGGGAATTACTGTATTCTGAAGTTGGTACGATTGGAGATGGAAGCAGCAGAAACTTTTAATTAAATTGAACATATGTTTAATTTAATTAAAACGAATCGTTTAGTTGACGAATAAAACCAAGGTGAGTCAAACTCACTCATCATCCCACTTATATTTATATAAGTCGGGTTTAAATATTTATGTGCTTGTTTGTTGGTTGTTAAATGATTTGATGGTTGTTTGCATATATACTGATATAATTGATTTAAATTAAACATTCGTTTAATTTAATCAAACAAAATCGTTATTTTTGATGATTTTGTCCAATGGAGGTAACTTACCTTATTGGTTACATTTATAAAAAAATATAAACGTTTAAAATTGAATTGGATGTTTGAATGGTTGTTAGTTGACTGTTACCAGTTGAATTAATTATTCATGTTGTATTGAATACAAGGAAGAACGGGTTGGAGGAATCCAACCGGATTCTTCAAATTTATTGTTTATTTTCATGTTATATCACATGTACTGTTTAATAACCTGATTAGATGATGGATTGATTACTGATTACCGTTTAACCCTTGATATTAACCAATGAGAGATATTGGTTGAGAAATTGACAGTAGATGGCCTAAATTATAATCATTTTATAAAGATTGATTTACTGTTAGGTTAATTACTAGAAATAAAGTTCAAAATTTATTTTATAACTGAATATAGAATTTTAAATATATTGTTTAAAATGTAGTTTTTAAAAAGGAAAATATACAGTGTGCGACGCACACACATGTATTTATTGCTTTAACCACAAATACCATTTTTGTATCAAAGATATACTGTGGGCAACGCACACATATATCGATTGTTTTAAACACAAATACCATTTTTGTATCAAAAATATACCATGTGCGACGCACACACATATATTGATTGTTTTAACCACAATACCATTTCTGTATCAAAAATATACTGTGTGTGATGCACACACATGTATTGATTGTTTTAACCACAAATACCATTTCTGTATCAAAAATATACTGTGTGTGATGCACACACATGTATTGATTGTTTTAACCACAAATACCATTTTTGTACCGAAAGTATACCACATACGGAGCACGTGCCTCGGCTAATTTGTTAAATGATTTATAAAACAAATTCTTATATTAATAAGATGGATAAGCAGGTGAACAAGGACTAATGTAACGATTAGTAACTATGATTAATTGTTTTAAGTAACGATTAAAATGGGATTATTGTAACACCCCGAATTTCAATTAACACTAATGGTTAGTAATTAAAGTATAATTAATCTCAGATGTGAGAATCAGGGGAAACGGGCTGCGTCATTGCGTTCGTCTCGGAAAAATACGCGAAATAGAGTCCGAGTTTGCGTAAAACGGGTACCGTATGAAAGAGGTATGGACGAACGAAGTTAGGCAGAAAAACCCGAAACAGGCCAGAAATTCACTGGCGCACTTGTGAAGTGCGCCAGCACAAAAATACACTGGCGCACTTGGGAAGTGCGCCCATGTCGGGACAGGAAACCTGCACAGTTTCTAGAGAGTTCTGTGGTTGGGTGCACCAGTTTGGGGTTTGGGCTTGGTCTTGGGGCTGGTTTCTGGAAGGTTCCGAAATCTAAGGGTCCTAATCTAATTTAGGGTTAATCTAAGGGCCTAAAACACTCACCTAATCTATAAATACACCCTAATACTACCCTAATTCATACAAAAAATAGAAATGATGCCACCATGCCGCCAAAATCAAACTTGAGAGGAACCTCCACTAGTTTATGAAGAAAGTTGCAAGCTAATCAACCTCTAATCATCATCTTCTTCTTGTATAGCAACTAGTTCTACTACATAAGTTTGCTAATCTTGGTTTTGGTGAGTTTCTATCACTTTAATAACCAATTGCTAAATTAAGTAGATGAGATATGATGAGATCATGCGGTTTTGTATGCGGATTTGTGGGTTTTAAGTCATATGATATGATGTTAGTTTGCTAATCTATGTTTAATGTTAACCCTATGTTTATGCAAGTTAAGTATGTGGGTTTATGCAAGTTAAGTGATGGGTTTCATGCATGCTAAGCATTGGGTTTCATGCATGCTAAGCATTGGGTTTTATGCATGCTAAGTATTTGATTTTATGCAAGCTAAGTGTTTGGTTTTATGCATGCTAAGTATTTGATTTTATGCATGCTAAGTATTTGATTTTATGCATGCTAAGTATTTGATTTTATGCATGCTAAGTGTTTGGTTTTATGCATGCTAAGTATTTGATTTTATGCATGCTAAGTGTTTGGTTTTATGCATACATTATGACATGCAAGTTTACCCTTTTTCTAAATAAGATGCATACATATGCAAGATGACACCTTTGTATGCTATGCATACATATGCATGTTTACCCTATTATGATGCAAGTTCATATGCAAGTTTGTCTATTTTTTATGATATGCATAACATATGCGAGTTTGCCTCTATATATGACATGTTATGCAAGTTCACATGCAAGTTTATGTGCAAGTTCATATGCAAGTTTATGTGCAAGTTCATATGCAAGTTTGTCTCTTTTTATGACATGCATAATGCAAGTTTGGGTTAAATGCTAGTTGGGTTTAATGTATGCTCATATATGCAAGTTGACACCTTTTGAACCCATGATAAAGTTATAAGCTATGTTGGTTAAACCCATGACATTTGTGATGAATCTTCCCTTTTATTATGTCACGTTACGAGAACGAATTACGTGGGGAACGATGGGGTTAATATGCATGTTAATAAAATGATGTGGAATGGGTATGCTTAAGAGTAACATAAATTAAATGGACATAATTGGGAATTTACCTATTGAGTTAGGTCTACCCATATTATGGAGTTGGGAATTTACCTATTGAGTTAGGTCTACCCATACTACGGAGTTGGGAATTTACCTATTGAGTTAGGTCTACCCATATTCTGGAAAACATGATTAATTAATTAGGGATAATTAATTATAAATTATGAGGGTGATTAATTAGGTGTAATTAATCGACTAAGACACGAGGTTGGACTCAGTTGTAGCGTAAAACTGCCCGGACCCAACCGGCTTAACCAGTTGCTACAAATGTTAGCCCAATGTGAGAGGTCTTAGGCACAAATTAAATACGTGATCAAAGTAAAGACACGAGGTTAGACCCTTTTTATGACGTAAGGCTGCCCGGACCCAACCGGCATATCCAGCAGTCATAAAAGACGGTCTAATGTGAGAGGTCTTTATGAGGTCATGATCTTAATTAATTAATTAAGAAACACTTAACCATATTAGCATGTAGAGGGACATGAGGGGTTAAGTGGGGGCCTTGGGTGGCAATAGAAAATACGATTAGAATACTTAACCAAAGTGGAACATGTAATTAAAACATGGTTAAAGGGTTAAGTAAGTGCTTTGGGTGGCATGTGGAAATCTAGTGGGTGCCTTGAATGGCAATTAAAATATGATTAATGACTTAACCAGAATTTATAACATGTAAGTGGACATGGTTAAAGGGTTAAGCGGGATTCACTAGAAATAACAAGCTTAGGTGGTAGCTTGTGGGGGCCCATTTCAACCAATATCCCAAACGTATCTTAGTGGGCTCGACTCTAGTCGAGTGACGGGACACGCATATTGGGCTTGACTATAAGAGGCCAAAATGGGTTAGCGGTGGCAACGCATGACCAACGGGTTTCATATGCGTGTGTGGACCCGGGCTGGTAAATAAGACGTTGTTGCATCGTGTAGATATAAGCCGTGCACCGTTAGTTTTATCAGGTTGCCACGTTGGGGAATGGTACACCCCACGGTGGGGCCAGCACGGGTATCTACGTTAGGGAGCCGATCGAATGGGGAGTAGTGTGTACACCTAGTGGATTGTAGGGCCCTGTGGCGTCTACTCAGTCACCTAGGGGTACGCGAGAACTATTAAGTTATTTTTATAAGTCCATGGGTGGGATCAACCTTTAAGTTAGGAATGACTGGTGTGGTGCAGTTTAGTAATTTACCTTTGGAAGGGTAGATGCGTCTTTACGTTTCTTAGTTTATCCTAAATCTACCAAGCTGCTTAGTGTAGCCATTCATCCCCAGACGACACCGTATATCAAGCTTATGTCTTCTCTGGTTACTTTAATGATTGTATTGTTAAAGTTATAGGACTCGCTCAGACTTATGTCTGACCCCGTTGTTTTTATCTTTTTTTCCCAACCCTCAGGTTATCAGAGTGGGCCCAGTACGAGTGGGCTTTGATCAGGCTGCTTTATTCTCTTTTGGAGCTTGGACCATAGATGTAGAGCTTAGCTTACCCTTTCTTTTATGGCTATCAGTTCATGTATTGGGATTATGTACTTTTATTTATCAGGATGGATATTTTGTACTTGACTCTTATTATGGTTTTGTGATGTAACCAAACATGTTTTACTTTCCGCTGCAATGAAATGATGTTTTAAAATTTTCAAGTATTACTTATATCTGTCTTGTTGTAATTTTTCTGTTCTATATTCACTTAAAAATACTCCACCGATGTTATGGCATTCCCTTAGCGAGTGACCATAGCGGGTGTGGGGTGTTACACGTGGTATCAGAGCTTAAGGTTACCAGAACAGAAAAATATTTTTAGAAAAACTATTTTCTAAGAATATTTTTGAAAGGAGTATTTTCAAAAACATGTCTTTTAAAAGAAAAGTTTTTGAAAGAAAAGCATAATCCCCAATAGCCATATCTATATCTTTCGAATTCTCCGTTTCGAATCTCTTCCTCTCTCGTTTTGAGTTTCCCCTCCACGTATAGATGACCTTTCTAAGATAGATAAGAATGGAAAACCACTTCAAGGGACTTAGACGTTAGTCAAATTAGAAGTTGGTTCAAGAAGGAGGAGGACTGGTAGGTATCTATTGGATAGACGAAGGGAGGAAGGCTCAAATAGTTGTTTGGTTAATGAAGGATGAAACCTCATTGGTGGGAGGTTACGAGTGGAGAATGGGATGAAGAAGGCGAGTAGTTATCCTTTTGGGAGGAATAGGACACCTTATTAGGATTGTCCAAAGAGGCAAGGGCAAGGTACGGAATCTCCTAGAGGGTAGTTGTATTCCCTCACGACTAGGGTACCAAATGGGGATAGACCGTCTAGGTTGGAATTTGGATTTCTTTATTATCCGATTCGAACTTTATTTAATTCTGACGCATCGAGTTCGTTTATCTCATCATTGTTAGTTGAGTCACTGCACTTAGACACCAGTTAGTAGATGATCCCTTAGTTGTTTCAAACCCAATTGGGGCTCCATGAAGTGTTTGGGTTTGAAAGTTGCTATACTTAGCGTTGAGAGTAGATGTGATGCTTTTTGGGCTTCACGAGCTATGGGTTAGTTTTGGGCATGGACTGGTTATCCAGTAGGGGTGCCGTTCTTGATTTTGAAGGGAGAGTTGTTAGGCTTATGACCCGCTTGGGTAACACTCTCGAGATCTCTTGTAATCCCATGGAATCTGTTATGCTAAGTTATCTAGAATCGCTTGACACGTCGGTCGAGAGTTTGTGATCTGTTAGATTGGTCCGAGAATACTCGGATGTGTTTGAGGAGGTGAAGGGCTTACCTCCGGAGCGGGAGATTGACTTTCGAATATATCTGGTAGACAATGCTAAACCTGTATCTTTACCAGTGCGCCATATGGCTCCTCGCGAGAGGAGGGAACTCCATAAGCAAGTAGGGGAGTTGCTTGAGAAGGGGTCCATAAGACAAAGTATATCGGAGTGGGGTGCTCCAGTAGTTTTTGCTACGAAGGCGGATGGGTCCCTCAGACTTTGTGTAGGCTAAAGAGAACTAAATAAACTCACAAAGAAGAATAGACACCCATTGCCGAGGATTGATGATCTCTTTGATCAGTTGGTTGGCGCCTCAGTATTTTCGCAGTTGGACTCAGCCATGGGGTTTCGTCAGTTGAGAGTGGCTGAGGATAGTATAGAGAAGATTTCCTTTAGGACTCCGGATGGTTTTATGAGTGGCTGGTGATGTCATTTGGTTAGACGAACGCCTCCGCATACTTTGTTGATTTGATGAGAAGGGTGTTCAGGGAGTACCTAATTAAGTTCGTGATGATCTTGGTGGATGACATCTTGGTCTTTTCTAGGAGCGAAATAAGTTTTCGTATGTGCTCAATAGGTTGAGCAAAGCCAGTTATGGGATAAACGGTGGTTTTGGAGCGAGACTGGCAAGGACATCCAGAGTTGGACAAGGGCTTAATTATTTAGCCGTTTTTACTAGTATCATCTCACGTAGGTCGTCTGAATTCGAAGGAGGTATCCCTTGGGTGTTTGTCTGATATTGGTTTAGGCCTTTGGGGCTTGCATTTGGGGGATGTCGAGTTCGACTAAGGTGGTCTGCGTGAGAGATGGATAGTTGTGATGATTTTGCATGGGAGAATATCCTGATTTTCTCTAGAAGTTGAGAAAAGCATGCCCTACATCTTAGGGAAGTATTGGAGACTCTTTGAGCGCATTGTCTTAAGACAACAAAGGTGGATGGAATTCTTAGCATCCTATGAGTTTGAGATAGCGTATACCCCTGGCAAGGGTAACGTGGTGGCAGACGCCTTGAGCAGAAAAAGGCTGTCTTTGAGTCCATTGTTCGTGGAATGGCGAAGCTTGGAGTTTAATTCTATGATTGACTTTAAACCTTCCGTTGACTTTGTACCCAGTTTGCTAGCCTCCTTGGAGGTTAGGCCTACTTTTTGGGGCGGATTGGCGAGGCACAGCGAGACGACCCACAGTTGGTTGAGTTAGTAGAGAAGCTCATAAGGGGGGAGTCGTCCAGCCATTTGAGTAGGTACACCCTAGATGGTAAGGGGTGGTTGCGTAGAGACGGTAGACTTTGTGTACCGCAAGACGAGGGTCTGAGGAAGGCTATACTTGATGATGCACATCGGTCAAAGATGACCACTCATCCTGGTAGGGACAAGATGTACCAAGACATGAAGAGAGTTTTCTTCTGGGCCGGTATGAAGAAAGATGTGGCCGAGTATGTGGCTAGATGCTTAGTGTGCCAACAAGTTAAAGCGGAGCAAAGGAAACCCGGTGGGTTGCTACACCCATTGGAAGTTCCGCAATGGAAGTGGGATAGTGTCTCGATGGATTTCATCGATGGGTTACCGAGATCGAGGAAGAGCAATACGGGAATTTGGGTTGTGGTAGACAGACTTACCAAGAGTGCCCATTTTATACCCGTGAAGAGTAAGAGGACCGCTCCATGGCTTGCTTCAGTCTATGTTAGAGAGATTGTTAGATTGCATGGCGTACCATCCAGCATTGTGAGTGATCGAGATCCTATCTTCACTAGTGAGTTTTGGAGAAGTTTGCAAGTGGCGGTAGGGACTCAGTTGTGTTTGAGCACCGCATATCATCCTCAGACGGATGGTCAGACCGAGAGGGTGAACCGTATCTTAGAAGATCTCTTGAGGCTTCGTATCTTGGATTTTGGAGGTACATGGGAAGAACATCTTCCTTTGGTGGAGTTCGCATACAATAACAGCTTTCAGTCTAATATTGGCATGGCACCTTTCGAAGCTCTTTATGGAAGGCCTTGTCGATCTCCTACATGTTGGTGGGAATCTACGGATAAGATCTTGCTTGGGCCAGATATGGTTAGAGAGACTTCAGAGAAGATTGATTTGATTCGAAGAAGGATGAAGGCAGCGCAAGATAGACAGAAATCTTATGTGGATCGGAGAAGGACGGATCTTGAGTTTGAGGTTGGGGACATGGTTTTTGTCAAAGTATCTCCGTTGAGAAATGTTGTTCGCTTTGGGTCCGTTGGGAAGTTAGCACCGAGGTTTGTTGGGCCGTTTCCTATTAAAGAAAGGATTGGACGGATGGCATATAGGGTGGAGTTGCCCGACAGACTTAGTGGTGTTCATGATGTATTCCATGTATCACATTTGAGGAAGTGCTTACATGAGACCGCAGAGGTCGTAGAGCCGAGCTTGCTTAGAGATGTAGAGGTAGAGCGTGATGCGACGATTCGACGAGCTCCTACTCGCATCCTTGGGTCAGAAACTAGGAAGTTGAGGAACAGAGAAGTTCAGCTAGTTAAAGTGCAATGGGGAGAAGACGAGGGCAATGCTACTTGGGAGACGGAAGCGAAGATGCGTTCTTTGTACCCATTTCTTTTTTAGAGTATGTCTTTTAACTTCTCCTTTATCGCTTGTCTAGTACTTATCTTATCTTTAGTATATCCTCTCGCTAGTACCTATGACCTTTAGATAGGGTAAAACCTATGGTTGAAACATGTATTTGAAACATGTTATGGTTGATGGATGCATGTGGATGTAATTGTTTGCTAGTGGTTGCTCGTGGATGCATATACACACACATTAGGCACTAGATCGGCTCAGTCACTTCATGTTGCATATCGCATAAATGGATGTGGTAGTTAGATTGATGGATGTATCATGGCTGTGTTATCATGTGGATGATGCATTTTTGTGTATGGTTGTGCACGCATATAGAAATTGTATGTGTCAATAGGGTTTCGCATACATATTGGATGCATGGCACTATCATGGTTTGCATTAAGAAGGTCGACTGAATCAGTAGACTGCCTGATTTTGCATTAGTATACGGACATATACACACACTTTCTGCATATGTTCATACATCATTAGAAGTTTCTAAGGATAATGGTTGCTTGTGGTTGATGGTTTAGTAGATGGTTGTTTGGTTGGTAGGATACGTTCTTCTTGACTTAGAGATTTCGGGGACGAAATCCTTTAAGTAGGGGAGAATGTAACACCCCGAATTTCAATTAACACTAATGGTTAGTAATTAAAGTATAATTAATCTCAGATGTGAGAATCAGGGGAAACGGGCTGCGTCATTGCGTTCGTCTCGGAAAAATACGCGAAATAGAGTCCGAGTTTGCGTAAAACGGGTACCGTATGAAAGAGGTATGGACGAACGAAGTTAGGCAGAAAAACCCGAAACAGGCCAGAAATGCACTGGCGCACTTGTGAAGTGCGCCAGCACAAAAATACACTGGCGCACTTGGGAAGTGCGCCCATGTCGGGACAGGAAACCTGCACAGTTTCTAGAGAGTTCTGTGGTTGGGTGCACCAGTTTGGGGTTTGGGCTTGGTCTTAGGGCTGGTTTCTGGAAGGTTCCGAAATCTAAGGGTCCTAATCTAATTTAGGGTTAATCTAAGGGCCTAAAACACTCACCTAATCTATAAATACACCCTAATACTACCCTAATTCATACTAAAAATAGAAATGATGCCACCATGCCGCCAAAATCAAACTTGAGAGGGACCTCCACTAGTTTATGAAGAAAGTTGCAAGCTAATCAACCTCTAATCATCATCTTCTTCTTGTATAGCAACTAGTTCTACTACATAAGTTTGCTAATCTTGGTTTTGGTGAGTTTCTATCACTTTAATAACCAATTGCTAAATTAAGTAGATGAGATATGATGAGATCATGCGGTTTTGTATGCGGATTTGTGGGTTTTAAGTCATATGATATGATGTTAGTTTGCTAATCTATGTTTAATGTTAACCCTATGTTTATGCAAGTTAAGTATGTGGGTTTATGCAAGTTAAGTGATGGGTTTCATGCATGCTAAGCATTGGGTTTCATGCATGCTAAGCATTGGGTTTTATGCATGCTAAGTGTTTGGTTTTATGCATGCTAAGTGTTTGATTTTATGCATGCTAAGTATTTGATTTTACGCATGCTAAGTATTTGATTTTATGCATGCTAAGTATTTGATTTTATGCATGCTAAGTATTTGATTTTATGCATGCTAAGTATTTGATTTTATGCATGCTAAGTGTTTGGTTTTATGCATGCTAAGTATTTGATTTTATGCATGCTAAGTGTTTGGTTTTATGCATACATTATGACATGCAAGTTTACCCTTTTTCTAAATAAGATGCATACATATGCAAGATGACACCTTTGTATGCTATGCATACATATGCATGTTTACCCTATTATGATGCAAGTTCATATGCAAGTTTGTCTATTTTTTATGATATGCATAACATATGCGAGTTTGCCTCTATGTATGACATGTTATGCAAGTTCACATGCAAGTTTATGTGCAAGTTCATATGCAAGTTTATGTGCAAGTTCATATGCAAGTTTGTCTCTTTTTATGACATGCATAATGCAAGTTTGGGTTAAATGCTAGTTGGGTTTAATGTATGATCATATATGCAAGTTGACACCTTTTGAACCCATGATAAAGTTATAAGCTATGTTGGTTAAACCCATGACATTTGTGATGAATCTTCCCTTTTATTATGTCACGTTACGAGAACGAATTACGTGGGGAACGATGGGGTTAATATGCATGTTAATAAAATGATGTGGAATGGGTATGCTTAAGAGTAACATAAATTAAATGGACATAATTGGGAATTTACCTATTGAGTTAGGTCTACCCATATTATGGAGTTGGGAATTTACCTATTGAGTTAGGTCTACCCATACTACGGAGTTGGGAATTTACCTATTGAGTTAGGTCTACCCATACTACGGAGTTGGGAATTTACCTATTGAGTTAGGTCTACCCATATTCTGGAAAACATGATTAATTAATTAGGGATAATTAATTATAAATTATGAGGGTGATTAATTAGGTGTAAGTAATCGACTAAGACACGAGGTTGGACTCAGTTGTAGCGTAAAACTGCCCGGACCCAACCGGCTTAACCAGTTGCTACAAATGTTAGCCCAATGTGAGAGGTCTTAGGCACAAATTAAATACGTGATTAAAGTAAAGACACGAGGTTAGACCCTTTTTATGACGTAAGGCTGCCCGGACCCAACCAGCATATCCAGCAGTCATAAAAGACGGTCTAATGTGAGAGGTCTTTATGAGGTCATGATCTTAATTAATTAATTAAGAAACACTTAACCATATTAGCATGTAGAGGGACATGAGGGGTTAAGTGGGGGCCTTGGGTGGCAATAGAAAATACGATTAGAATACTTAACCAAAGTGGAACATGTAATTAAAACATGGTTAAAGGGTTAAGTAAGTGCTTTGGGTGGCATGTGGAAATCTAGTGGGTGACTTGAATGGCAATTAAAATATGATTAATGACTTAACCAGAATTTATAACATGTAAGTGGACATGGTTAAAGGGTTAAGCGGGATTCACTAGAAATAACAAGCTTAGGTGGTAGCTTGTGGGGGCCCATTTCAACCAATATCCCAAACGTATCTTAGTGGGCTCGACTCTAGTCGAGTGACGGGACACGCATATTGGGCTTGACTATAAGAGGCCAAAATGGGTTAGCGGTGGCAACGCATGACCAACGGGTTTCATATGCGTGTGTGGACCCGGGCTGGTAAATAAGACGTTGTTGCATCGTGTAGATATAAGCCGTGCACCGTTAGTTTTATCAGGTTGCCACGTTGGGGAATGGTACACCCCACGGTGGGGCCAGCACGGGTATCTACGTTAGGGAGCCGATCGAATGGGGAGTAGTGTGTACACCTAGTGGATTGTAGGGCCCTGTGGCGTCTACTCAGTCACCTAGGGGTACGCGAGAACTATTAAGTTATTTTTATAAGTCCATGGGTGGGATCAACCTTTAAGTTAGGAATGACTGGTGTGGTGCAGTTTAGTAATTTACCTTTGGAAGGGTAGATGCGTCTTTACGTTTCTTAGTTTATCCTAAATCTATCAAGCTGCTTAGTGTAGCCATTCATCCCCAGACGACACCGTATATCAAGCTTATGTCTTCTCTGGTTACTTTAATGATTGTATTGTTAAAGTTATAGGACTCGCTCAGACTTATGTCTGACCCCGTTGTTTTTATCTTTTTTTTTCCCAACCCTCAGGTTATCAGAGTGGGCCCAGTACGAGTGGGCTTTGATCAGGCTGCTTTATTCTCTTTTGGAGCTTGGACCATAGATGTAGAGCTCAGCTTACCCTTTCTTTTATGGCTATCAGTTCATGTATTGGGATTATGTACTTTTATTTATCAGGATGGATATTTTGTACTTGACTCTTATTATGGTTTTGTGATGTAACCAAACATGTTTTACTTTCCGCTGCAATGAAATGATGTTTTAAAATTTTCAAGTATTACTTATATCTATCTTGTTGTAATTTTTCTGTTCTATATTCACTTAAAAATACTCCACCGATGTTATGGCATTCCCTTAGCGAGTGACCATAGCGGGTGTGGGGTGTTACAATTATATTATTATTTAATTAACAATAACCGAAATAAATGGGATAATTTAAATTAAGTATATTATTAATTAATTTAAAAAAAAGAGTTAGAGTTGATCAACGAGTTAATCATGTTTAGAGTTGACAAAGTCAACTGTTTAACGGAGCTTGATTATTAAATAAATTAGTTTGTGCCGATTAATTTAATGAAATATTAAATAAATAGTTGTTTAGTTTAATAAGATTTAAAAAGTAAATTTGATATTTGTTCCAGTCAATGATAAAGTAAATTAATAATAATGTAAAGGAATTACTTCTTAAATGAAGTTCATTTAAGTAAGTAATCGAAGTTTAAAATGAAATAGAATTAAATTCCAAAGCGAATTTATGAACGGATTTGTATTTGAACCAAGTTTGGTGAATTGAAATATAAAGCAATTTTAAGCGAATGCGATAAGCTTAAAATAAATGGTTGAATTAAGTGAAGTGGTATTTATTGGTATTAGAATGAATATGGGTTTTTGAATTACAATTCACATTTATCTTAGGATATGAATGTTGTTGATCAAGGTCTAAGAGGTAATTAAAATATCCCAACTTGAACGACATCAGGATTAGTGGAGGATGATATGAGTTTAATGATAAAGATGTTAAAAGAGATTTATTATGAGAAATAATAATGCAACGTTATTCCGAAGTATTTGAGGAAAGATATAATGAGATTTCATTATAAAGGAAATAAAAGAATTTGGGAAAAATATATATAGATATTTCCAAAATAACAGAAGTAAGAAGGGCTTGAGAAGATGAAATGATATTTCCATTGTAAAAGGAACAAAAGAAGATTTCGTAACGACTACGAGTGATAAATGTTGAATTGACTTTCCGATAATAGATAATAAGAAATGCCGTAACAAATGATTCGAAGTGATAATTAAATAGTAATCTGGATATGATTATAAAATACTTTTCTAAGTATTTAAAAGAAAAGATTATGGACTATTTGTATTTTAAAATAAGAAGTGATTTCTATGTTGAAAGATTTAAAAGCTTTAATCAATCAATCATTAATTGTTTTCAATAAAAAGGCCAAGTGATACTTTGTACTCAACCAGTAGATCCATTTCATTTTTGTTTATTTTATAGTTAAATACCCGATTATCAAATCTTGCCCATACGATTGTTGGTACAGAAAGACCGGGATCAAATTTATATTTGAAAACCCTTCCAACCAATAAATATGAATGCGTGGAAGATACAAATCGAGCTTGAGAAATTGAAGATTGTGGATCTTCATAAACAGGAAAACTATTGTTAAATATCTCTGGCTGATCCCTAGAGTTAACAATGATTCTATCGTAATTGAAATTTACAGATTTCAAGAACGGCTCGCTACTGATTCTTGGGGCGATACCTATATAGAATGTGGTAGGAGGGTGCCTTCGGTTCATCATGTTCATGGATGACTTGTATGGACCAATGTCTGACAAAGTATTTCCAAAGTTCACGTATATTGATTTCTACAAACATTCTTATGTTGGTGGCAGAGAAATTCGATCTTTTTGCTTAAACACCCGGAATATTTTTGTGGACGTCAATTAGTGATATGTGGAAGATCTGATGATGTGACATTCAAAGTGAATGGAGACATGCTATGCTGAAGAATACGTTTAACTTCTAGCCTCATCAACCAGGAAATGATATAAAATTGGGTAGGTCGTATGGCTATGTGGGTCACACCCATCAAAAGGGTATCTCATTAGCTGATCTGGAGAAATCAAATGCCTTCGGTTGTCCCTTTTTATTTATGTATGTATGCTGTTGGTTCGATTGGCTGGCCCCCAACTGTCGTAATAATATATTCGGTACTCTCAAGCGAAGTGAGGGGCCAGTCACGTTTAGCCTGGGTTGCAAGATGTTCTTGTTAAACCCCTATGTATTCATATCTGGAGAAATATTGTCGAGAAGGTGGTCCCATACCTTGCCAGGAAATCCATTCTTTGATAAGAGCCCATGGTTTTGATTGTATATTATATAAGTGGAGCATGAGATGCAAGCGTTCTGCTAGATTGATATTTACTTGTATTTAGACACTATCATAATATCAGAATGATATTGTTTTCAAAAATGTTTTCGGTTATCGTAAGGTAAAAACCGTCCGTATTTATGTGTGGATTTGGTCCTACAATTATCTTTTCTTTCGAAAATATTTTGATGTTAAAATCAAGTTGTGTGATTCCTTTAAACTTAATGTGTTTTTCTCACTCTGGTTCACCAGACTAACCCGGTGTTTGTAATGCTCGGGTTAGACCGGGCTGTACAGGTTCAGGTTATCGGTTGTTATGAAGAGACGAGATGGAGGAGTTTAGACATATGATATGATATATTCTGCTGTGTGATTGTATATGAGGACAGATTATTATAACTGTCCAAATGTGTGATGTACTCTGATGACTGTAAGTATTTTTAAAAGCTCTCAGTAAAAATTTATTTCTATATTATATTTTGTTCCGCTGCGATGTGAGATTTTTGTGTTGTGTTGGTTCTTCTTCTTATTCTTCTACTCTATATTTTTTTCTTATCTCACCCTCTGACTTCTTTCTATTAATGATCCAATATTTCTGATGCTTGAATAGTTGACATGTTGTTTGGTGTCGATTTTCGGGGTCGAATATCTTGTGGGCCATTACAATAAACATTAAATGTGTATGTGTGTGTGTATATATATGGAATATATGTAGTAACCAATATGCATCAGTTTATTCATTCATCTAAATGGTATATGCAAACGACAATCGATTTGGATTAATGACAGATATTTATCCAGCAGGTCTGTAAATTTATATGTACGTCCAAATGTAATATATACAAAAATATTATTTCAAATCAGGATATATAACAAAATACATTTCCAAGTAGTATGGAATTACTTGTACTTATGGTACGACACTGATATGGTATAACTTCTAATATCAATTGGCATTCACAGACTCAATATAATATAACAAATATATATAACCTGATATCTAAAGTTAGTTACAATGAATGCAGTACATGTTTTAGAAACTTGTATATATTATCAGATTGCAATATAATAGGGTTTTGGTCATTATTTTTTATGAAAAAGGTAAACCAATTTATAATTTTTATTGCAAATCAGATCCGAAAGAAAAATAAATGATCATAGATGTTTTCTTATCCATATGTTAATTTGAGTTAAGCAACAATATCTAGTATATAGTTGTCAAAAAAAGTATCCGGTATAACTTTTATACCTTAAGAAACAAAATATCAAGTAGATAATGTCTCAATCCATTTAAACATTATGAAAGAATAAAACAAACATAATTAAAGTAGAAACCAAGTTATGCTTTCTTTAGCTATCATATAACATTGAAATCATTTTCAAATTCTGAATTTAAAATGAAAAACAACCTATTTTATTTATTATTAAAATGGCCTGTTGTAACACACCGTATTTTCTGTAAACGTTAATGTAACAAATCAAAGTATACTTAATTTTTAAGAGAATAATTAAGGGAAACGGGTTATGCCATTGCGTTCGTCTCAGAATTATGCTTGAGATAGAGTCCGAGTTTGCGTGAATCGGACTTTGTATGAGGAAGTTATGGCTGTCAGAAGTTTCCAGAAAATTCAAATAAATTTAAAAATAGCTCTACCTGAATTCAAAATTCAAATGAACCCAGAGGCGGAGCTGGGCGGGAAATTTCCCACCCAAGACCCAGGTCGACTATGGGTCGACCATAGTGTCAACCTCCCCCCTACAGGTCGACCTGAGGGTCGACCAGGGGGTCGACCTACCCTGTTTTTCCAGATCCGAGGCATAATTCATTTTTATGTATCCGGGCAGATTCCTGGACCAAATTCATGAGCTCTACGCTATATAAAGTCCCCCAAAATTCACTTTCTCCACACAACTTCATTACGCCTATACTCTGCCTCAGTCCTAATTAAAATAAATCTTATTCTCCATTAAAACAAGTTATCGTTCTTCTTCAAATTGGAGATTCAAATCAAGATAAAGCTTCAAGTTGGACCATAGGCATTCTGCTTCAAGCAACGTCACTCGAATCATAGCAAATCGCCTTTTCTAAATCAATCACTGTAAGTTCGGTTATTCCTTAGATTTAAACGTGTTGGAATTGTGAATGTAGTGAATCAAAATATAGAACTATACCAATTTGCAAGTTAATTATCTTTGATTCGTGCTTATGTCAAATCTAACGTAATCTATGCCTTTGGATCTGATTCTCGATTGCGGCCTAGAACTTATTGTGGCTAATTGCCAATGACTATGATTATGGGACTTTTGCCTAAGACTATGACTATGAAACTGTTGCCCATGAAACTATCGCCTATGACTATGATCCATAACAAAGAGACTATTACATATGACTATGACTATAAGACTGTTGTCTATGACTATGACTATGATTCATAATTTTGGGACTTGATTCATGACTATGAGACTGTTACCAAGATTTATGACTATGAGACTATTGCCTATGACATTGATTAATACACTATTGTGATTAGTCGCCCATGACTATTGTGGTTAATTGCCTATAACTATTGTAGTTAGTGACTTATGTATATTCCCATTAACCTATTAGGTTGTACTTCGAACTGGCATTATGTTGGACCAAATCACCTATGCCCATTCCCTTAGTTATGTTGGATCTCATTTTTTGGGTGTAACTTTTCTAGTTTATTCCTAGTCACTATTATGTACATCCAACCCAATGGAACCATTATTTTTGTATTTGGTTCATTCTTGCATGGCTATTCTTTTATGTCAATTCTCGTGCTTATCCCCTATTCCTTACTTTGATACTATTAATATCATTTCATGAGTACTTAGAAACTTGTAAAGTCATGTTATACGTACGATTACAACACGGGAATTTGGGCGTAGCTTAATTAAGTTAGTTTGGCATAATATATATGTTGGGATAGTCTAAATTGGCTATAATAGTGAATGATTTACATGCATATTAGACTTGGGCATAAGTGGATAAATTTAATTGGCTGTAAAGTATGTAATTGCCGTGTAAACCAAGTTTTGGACAAAAACGGTAAACTAGAATATTAAATCTAGTTTTAACATGAACCGTAAATTGGAATATTAATCTAGATAAGGCATGAATTGTAAAAAGGAAATATTAAATCTAAATTGGTATAAAGTGCAAGTTGGGCTGATTGATAGGTAAATCAAGTTTTGGGCATAGAATATACATATGCTAATTTGCATGACAAATGAATATGATCTAGGCTAAATTGATTTACGGAAAATTTACATAAATAGTAAATATGTAAATTTAGTAAAAGACGAATATGTCTAACCCGAGGTTAGGCTGAGTTATGGTGTAAAACTGACCAGAATGGACCGGCACATCCAGTGACTACAAAAATACCTGTCTAATGTGGGTGGTTAGTGCATCAAGCCCAGAAAGACCCGAGATTAGACTGAGTTGTGGTGTAAACCTGTCCGGAACCGACCGGCACATCCAGTAACCACAACAATATCTGTCTAATGTGACTGGTTGGTGCTTTAATTAATAAATAAATTAAGGATCATGAATAAATCAAGCTAGAAATGGTGAGGTTAAGTAATTAGGGAAAAACTTAACCGTTATAACACGTTAACTAGGCAAGTGGGTGAGGTTAAGTAAAATTAGAACACTTAACCGTTACAACATGTTAATTAGACAAGTGGGTGAGGTTAAGTAAATTTAGAACACTTAACCGTTGTAACATGTTAATTAAGCAGATGATAGGGTTAAGTTAACTAAAGTAACACTTAACCAAAATATATATTGACATCTGGTGGGGTTAAGTAATACAAGAGGAAAACACTTAACCATTATAATACGAATTGAGGTAGGGTCAAGTCAACACCAGAAGTAAACACTTAACCAACATGACGTGATGGGTGGATGGGTTAAGTTAACTTGAATTGATTAATGACACTTGACCAGTATAACTTGATGAGCTAATGAGGTTAAGTTAAATAAGGAATACTTAACCAATACAACCTGATATATGAACAAGGTTAAGTTAATAAATCACACTTAACCAATCCAACATGATAAGCAAGAAAGGTTAAGTTAATAAGAACCACTAAACCAACACGACTTGATGAGTAGGAGGTTAAGTACATATCGGGTTGGTGGGTAATATTAGTAAATATAGGCCCATAGAACATAAACATTAAATAAACATGCTTGAATCGGTGGGAAGGTTAAGTACACATCGTGTTGGTGGGTATTATTAGTAAATATAGGCCCATAAACTTAACAAGAATGAAACCCTAGTAACGGGGATCCATTTCAATAGTAACTGTAAGAACCCGTAACTTCCCCGTGAAGGAAAGCACGAATACTTTGAGAACAACACACAAAAGGACGCAGACGGAAGAACATTTCATTGTTATTACAACAATTCCATCAGATACAAGAATATACAGAGTATAAATGATTAAATTACATTCAACAAATATCAGAGATTACAATAAATTACATAGCAGCAGAAAAATATACAAAACACAACTGAAAGTGATACACGGATACAGAGCTTTCCGAGCATCGTTCCAGCTGTAAATCAGGACCCTGTGAATATAAATCTGCAAAACCAAAACTACTAGCTGCCCGTGCGGAAAATAGGGGCACCCAGAGTTTAGGTTAAAACAATAAACTCCAGGTCAGTCATGTGACTGGTGTGAGAACTAAAACAGTTATTAATATTGGTTTTAAAGTTTGGTAAATCAAGGGACCACGCCGTATAACACGGAACGGGTTTCCTCCCAAGAATACCAGTGCATAGAACAAACAGCGCAATGCTTAAATAAAGAAAAATGAAGCTATTATAAGACCCAGGTCCCATCACACAATGCAACGCAAGCCGGAGGATAGGGTTTTTACCTTATAACAGCCAAACATGCTTGGTACGTTTAAAACACATTATTTTGATATTATAATAAGTGTATAGTGTCAAAACATTTCAATCATAAATATAAATCATAGACGGCATGAGTGCCCCATCCCACTATGTCGCCATACTAGGCTCTACA
This sequence comes from Allium sativum, assembly GCA_030737875.1. Taxonomy (NCBI): domain Eukaryota; kingdom Viridiplantae; phylum Streptophyta; class Magnoliopsida; order Asparagales; family Amaryllidaceae; genus Allium; species Allium sativum. Next base: position 129,903,304 of record CM060919.1, on the reverse strand, counting down.
AATAAAGCCGAAATACACGTATTGGAAATTGGATTCCGTCATGAGTCGAGGCAAGGGGCAAGCTCCTCTCCACGTTCGAGACACTCTAGCAAATGCCTCAGGACCCCACTATGATCCTTGGAATCGGCTGGGCCGGTCCTCTCTTACTTTTGAGGATTGGCAATTCCTGAACACACGTTTCCCAGTCCTTACAGACCTACATCCGAGGCGCCTCGTATCCAACAACCACACAGGTGAAAAGTATATAAATGTCAGGGCTGGTAGGTCACTGACACCACCCTAGCTAGAAAGAAACGTCGTGCTCTCCCAGCGGTCCGTCTCCCGTTTTTGACTCATATCGAGGTGTGAGGCTCGCGAATTCACGTTATACACAAAGCTACGCCACACAGGCCGTGCTTTGATCATCAACCACAAGACTTTGCTTTTCAACAGAAGCCTTGATCAATTTCCACTTACGCGTGCCACATTGGCAATTCACTCCATGCGATTGATGTCCATCGATATACAACCTCTGAGCTCGTACGTCTCAGAGAAGGGCGTTAAGCAAGAGAATAAATTCTCTGCCGCCAAACAGATGTATATTTAATAAAGATCAATCAACACAGAATAAAATCCAATGTCAGACACACAATCCATTTACAAGTTCGTTCTGGGTCTGAACGAAACCGGAGGCACTTTCCTCGCATATCCATCCATCTCCAAGTACGTCTGGACGATCACCAACTGTTTCCCTCATCCTGGGTGTACAGCCCAATCAAGATCATCAGTAATCACCCAAACGATGTGAAGACTTCCGGTCTTCAACCACCGTTTTCATCTTCGACATCTCGTCGAATCGGTTATTCAGAATGGGTATAAACCCGGCCTTTCTGAATAACCCACGTATATGATAAACAAATGTTACACAAACACAACAAACGCCTCATTCCAATTCAGAATATTCTTTTATTCACAAAATCACATTCTTAGGGAAAGGTTCCCATTAATTTTATCAAAGATAAATTCTTCTAAATTTATTCTTTAATCTTCCTTTGGATATCATTTCAAACTAGTCGGGATTAGCGAACCACACCGAAGTAATTATTTATTTTATTTCCCAATCCCAACCTATATATCCCCTGGAGCAAAACTGGTGATACTCCATATCTAACACCATGGTGTTATCGGTAAAATTAATTACCATTTCACGTTCAAATCTAATTAAAGATTTAACTATCGCTTTGGAGCAAAACTGGTGGTACTCCATTCTCGATCACCGTTCAGATTTGATAATTTAAATTATCAATTTACATTTTTAATCTAATTAAAGATTCATTAGAACTCCACTTAGTATTAATCCTTTCAAAAATCAACATCTTGCCTTTAACTGGGTTAAAGAACCAATGTCATCTAAAACACGATCCACGATAAACCCAAATCACATTTGATATTAAATACAAGGTTCTGAATAGAAAATATATCGGCTTATATTCAATATCAAATTCTGAAACCAACATATATCGTATTGGAAATAACGATATAAAATATCTTTCAAATTCCCATAACAATATCTGTATAGTCACGAAATCCAACATCGAAATATTCCGAAGATAATTTCGATTCAACTCCAGTCCAATCCACGAATTGGGAACATTGATTATTTTTAAAATCACTTTCAACTTCAATTTATTTATTTCAAAAATAAATTGTTTTTAATTCTAGTTCAAAACTAGTTCATTTCGATAAAAATCTATTTTTATCCTCTAATGTGGAATTTCCCAGCCCAATTCTTTCCAATTCACATATTATGATTTTACACAAATTATAGATATTTTTAATAATTTTATCAAGGCCCATACAGTCGATTTCCATCAACGGCCATCGAACTGCACTTACAGCGACCTTTTCTGAATTTGATTTGGACATAATTCCAAATCCAACCGTTAGATTTCAAATTTCTAATATTCAATGGAAAGCTCTTTTCGATACGAACCCTACGGTTCCGGTTTTAGGAGAATCCGACGGTCGGATCTCCCGCAATGTCCGTTTGAAATAAATGGTCGAAATTCACGAACTGCCGCGGCGCGGCGCGTTCTATTCAGGCCATTATATATATATATAATATTTATATTATATATATTTCGTCGATTTCCTTTTAAAACGAATTTTATAAATAGTTCTACATTCGTTTCAAAATAATTTCAACTTCATCTTCAATTTCAAATCGATTTGATTTCAATTCAATTCGAGTTCATTTCAATTCAATTCAAATTCAAATTCGTTTCAATTCAATTCAATTCGAATTTACCTTCTATTTGATTCAATTCGAATTCGTTTCAAATTGATTTCAATTCAATTTCAGTTCGTTTTAAATTTCAATTTCAATTTAATTCAATTTGAATTCAATTTTATTTTATTTGAATTCAAATTCGCTTTCTATTCAATTCGAATTTTAATCTAATTCAATTTGAATTTCATTTCAAGATATTTAATTTTGAAATCACTTTTCAATATTCATTATACAACGAATAAAATCGATATAAATATCGTTCGCGTCAAAATAACGCATCTCTAATCAACACGACTTTATATTTTCAAAACTTCTTTATTCTATCCAACAAATGAATATTTATCCCATTCAACACATGAATCTATATTTCTTTCAACACACGACTAATCTCAACACATGAGTACTGTCAACACATCACTATTTTTGTTATGTAAAATATTTTATAAAACTATGGTATCTATCGTTTGATTTTAATTAGACTCCACCGTAAAGTAGATTCTAATCGTAAATATGATAAAGATGTAATTTTTATTATTTAAAATATTTCACTCAACACATGAACCTCGTCAACACATGACTATTTTTATATTCAACACATGAATTTTCTTTTATAATATTCATTATTTTCCCGATTGGAATGAGGCCCAATCAATCACCATATAACGTTAATTATATGGATTCCATACAACACATGTATATAATAGCTTTGAAAAATAATCAACCATCAACCAAAGTGCACTACACTGTATAAGCATCAAATATAGATATCTTACGCTTATAACAGCCTGTCAATCAATTGATCGACATATTTAATCAATCGGGATGAGTGAACTTCAAATTTCATCCCAACACCCGTGTGGGGTTTCAAACAATCAAACACAGAATTTATTTGTGCAGTTGGGTGACGTGTAAAATTTATCGACCCAATCGATATCAGTCTAATCAGTGTATATAAACAAATCGGCCGATTTGTTTATAAATATTTATTTATTTACTTTCACGTTAAAAATTATATTTTTAACGATAAAATATTCTATTTCAACACATGAATTTCTATTCAGTTCATTTATTCAATAAAATGATATTTTTATTTTTCTAACATATTTTAGAAAAATTCGGCGGCATAACGGCACGATACTAGAAACGGAACAAGGCTTAGCCTTATCCCCAGTCTAGTGAGGGCCCACGCCATTCACACATCAATCAAATCCATTCCATTTCACCAAACAATTCAATTCAAACCTATTAGACTAACCAACTACACAACCAAACAATTAACAAACAAGCCATCCATGGTCTGTGGATGACGGGTGTCGGGTGCTACTAAGCACCGTCTGCATCCTAGCATATATATATATATAACTAGAAAAAGAAATTTAGAGTGAGAAGTTCTCACCAATAGCTATCCACTCATCTTGACTCTTCATTTATAGAAATCTTCATCTTTCACGCCTTTTCATCATCTTCGTTGCCCGTAGTCACTACATATATCAAAATCACACATTTTTATATTTTTATGTCTTTAAAATAAAAGTCACATTTTTATTCATTCATTTTCAATTTAAAAGTCATATTTTTATAATCACTTCATTTATTTAAAAATCGAATTTTTACTATGCTATTCAATATATAAAAATCGAATTTTTACTTTGGTGTCATATAGATAAAAATTATATTTTTATCACGATATTTTCCATATAAAGATTTCGCCTTTTCAAATATATAATTTTCGCCTTTTCAAATATATAATTTTCGCCTTTTCAAATATATAATTTTCGCCTTTTCAAATATATAATTTTCGCCTTTTCAAATATATAATTTTCGCCTTTTTGCTTCATCTTAATATAAAGTCGCTCCTTTAACTTCATGATACGGATTAAAAATTATATCTTTATACTAGCAAAAATCTACCTTTCATGTATTAAAAATCGAAACTTTAATGTATTAAAAATCACTTCTTTGAATGATAAAAATCACTTCTTTTATATATGAAAAATCTCATATAAAAATCAGAATTTTATCTGCATAAATAAAAATAAAATCAAAAAAAAAACTTACAGATGGATTCGGGGGTGAAAATTTTGCTGATTCAATTGCAGAGGGGGGGGGGGGTGGGAAGCGCTCGCTGAGGTGGCGGTCGGGTACGGGGTGGCAGGGTCGGGGTTTGCTTCTGGTTTTGGTGGTTGGATGTTTCGAACGGGAGAGAGAAGAAAGGCGGGCGAGTAGAGGAGCGAGGGGGGAGGGTCGAAGGGGGAGGCGCCGGCCTGAGGAGGCACGGCGGTGGTCGACGGCGAGCACAGTGTTGGAGGCCTCGCGATTTAGGTTTCAAGCTTTTTTTTTCTTTATTTCGATTACTGTTGTGGAACGATAAGGGGGGGGGTGTTTAACCTGGTAAGTGAGTATAAAGGGCTTGGCCCACTTATGTTTTTAATTATTTTATTTTTTTATCCTCCTTTATAGTTGACTTTTCAAACGAGCTCCGCATCGGGTCTAACGACTGTCGTCCCTAACGTAATACCCCCATTCTGAACACAATGGGATATGTTTCGTAACCCAATTCGGCTGTTACGATCAGTTTCTGTTAAATTTAAAATATAAATCCTTATATTTTAAATTCAAATGCACATTTTAAATTACCGGGGCCACATACAGTCTCTAAAAATTCCAGAAAAATAATTTTTAGCTTCGTATTGACGATACGGTCCTAACAAAACTAATTTCGTCAAATTCTGAGACCGTTTGAAAAATGGCCATTTTCAGGTCGATTAAAATCAACAGAAACTGGTCAAACGCGTTTTCATTTGCCACGCTCACATATTGATTCGAAAAATTACAAAATTCGGAATCTAGCAATAATTTGTCATCACGGACCCAACAAAACTGGTTTTGTCGAAATCCGAGGTCGTTTGCAAAATGTCCATTTTTAAGGGCCTGAATTCCATAGCGACTATTCAGAATTTTCAACTGGACATATCTTTTGATTCCCGCTATGAAATTTTGATCTTTCAGATTCGTTAGAAAGATATCATCATTTAGATCCTATCATTTTTGGTTTCACTAAAATCCGGATTGTTTTGCACCCGGTACATTCAATTGAAGTTTGAAATCGAATTATCGAACTACCGCGCCATTTTCAATTCTATTTATAATTATATATATAAATATTTATATTCAAACGACGACGTATATAATATATACGTCGAATTATATTCAAAATAAATTTCTCGTCGATTTTATTTAAAATAATCTATTTTAAATGTTCAAACTTCACTAAAATTGCCAAAATAAAAATTTTAAACTGGCCCAGATTTTCGGGTTGTTACAATCTCCCCCACTTAAAACTTTTCATCCCCGAAAAGGAACAAAGTCGAAAGTGGTTTGATCAATCAACTCTACGTTCGATCTGGCTTCCATTCTCCAACTTTTCAGTTTCTGAAAATTTTCAAATTCTTCAAAAATTTGGCTAACACCCTAAATTTTCGAAAAATTTCGCCATAACCTCCCCTGCACCGGGAGCATCGGGGAATTTCAAATAGCTTCCCCGGTCCTTCAGATCTCAAAAAGAAAAAGAAAAAGCCAAGCGGCTAGCCAATAGGCTCACAAAATCATCATCACCCAAACAAAACAGGAAATTATGTAGTAAACATGTACCTATTTGTCGGGCAAACAAATTTTATTCTTCGGCTCTAGCCTCCTTGCTATGACCTGTTCAATGTAAGTATAGGTATATGCAAGCAAATGCGACCAATTTCAATACAATTCAATATTTGGTTCCATTAGGCATAAATGGTTCAAAATTATCAAACAAATAACCAAACAACACAAACATCAATCAATTAGTGAATTAACGTTGCAAATTCATAATTTTGACATATATATAAAAAATCATGTTTTGATGCCAATTCACAACAATGTGTTCTAACTATATCAGTTTTGGTTCTCACACCAGTCTAATGGAAATATATAGAAGTCACACCTTCGAAACACGAATATAAATACTGATGATGTGGCCACATCACCAGAATTATCCCCAGGTGTCTAGAATGTGATTCTATATCTATCCAGTATATTAAAACTTCGACTATACGTTCATGACGCGTATACGCGAAATCTATATATACTCGATTGTCCATATTCAAAATAAATAAATATTCAAATACGTGTAAAGCAATTTAAATTTTCAAAACAAAATTGTTTTCATTTGAAAAATATACTCTTCACACTCGTTCTAGAATACTACTGATCCTATCTCTAACGAGTAATTCTAATCGGATTTTACTAATCCAATATCTTATGAATTCTTTCGTATGGTTCTAATGTGTCTTGTTCTCGAGCTCTGTAAACCAAAGCTCTGATACCAACTGTAAGAACCCGTAACTTCCCCGTGATGGAAAGCACGAATACTTTGAGAACAACACACAAAAGGACGCAGACGGAAGAACATTTCATTGTTATTACAACAATTCCATCAGATACAAGAATATACAGAGGATAAATGATTAAATTACATTCAACAAATATCAGAGATTACAATAAATTACATAGCAGCGGAAAAATATACAAAACACAACTGAAAGTGATACACGGATACAGAGCTTTCCGAGCATCGTTCCAGCTGTAAATCAGGACCCTGTGAATATAAATCTGCAAAACCAAAACTACTAGCTGCCCGTGCGGAAAATAGGGGCACCCAGAGTTTAGGTTAAAACAATAAACTCCAGGTCAGTCATGTGACTGGTGTGAGAACTAAAACAGTTATTAATATTGGTTTTAAAGTTTGGTAAATCAAGGGACCACGCCGTATAACACGGAACGGGTTTCCTCCCAAGAATACCAGTGCATAGAACAAACAGCGCAATGCTTAAATAAAGAAAAATGAAGCTATTATAAGACCCAGGTCCCATCACACAATGCAACGCAAGCCGGAGGATAGGGTTTTTACCTTATAACAGCCAAACATGCTTGGTACGTTTAAAACACATTATTTTGATATTATAATAAGTGTATAGTGTCAAAACATTTCAATCATAAATATAAATCATAGACGGCATGAGTGCCCCATCCCACTATGTCGCCATACTAGGCTCTACAAATAAAGCCGAAATACACGTATTGGAAATTGGATTCCGTCATGAGTCGAGGCAAGGGGCAAGCTCCTCTCCGCGTTCGAGACACTCTAGCAAATGCCTCAGGACCCCACTATGATCCTTGGAATCGGCTGGGCCGGTCCTCTCTTACTTTTGAGGATTGGCAATTCCTGAACACACGTTTCCCGGTCCTTACAGACCTATATCCGAGGCGCCTCGTATCCAACAACCACACAGGTGAAAAGTATATAAATGTCAGGGCTGGTAGGTCACTGACACCACCCTAGCTAGAAAGAAACGTCGTGCTCTCCCAGCGGTCCGTCTCCCGTTTTTGACTCATACCGAGGTGTGAGGCTCGCGAATTCACGTTATACACAAAGCTACGCCACACAGGCCGTGCTTTGATCATCAACCACAAGACTTTGCTTTTCAACAGAAGCCTTGATCAATTTCCACTTACGCGTGCCACATTGGCAATTCACTCCATGCGACTGATGTCCATCGATATACAACCTCTGAGCTCGTACGTCTCAGAGAAGGGCGTTAAGCAAGAGAATAAATTCTCTGCCGCCAAACAGATGTATATTTAATAAAGATCAATCAACACAGAATAAAATCCAATGTCAGACACACAATCCATTTACAAGTTCGTTCTGGGTCTGAACGAAACCGGAGGCACTTTCCTCGCATATCCATCCATCTCCAAGTAAGTCTGGACGATCACCAACTGTTTCCCTCATCCTGGGTGTACAGCCCAATCAAGATCATCAGTAATCACCCAAACGATGTGAAGACTTCCGGTCTTCAACCACCGTTTTCATCTTCGACATCTCGTCGAATCGGTTATTCAGAATGGGTATAAACCCGGCCTTTCTGAATAACCCACGTATATGATAAACAAATGTTACACAAACACAACAAACGCCTCATTCCAATTCAGAATATTCTTTTATTCACAAAATCACATTCTTAGGGAAAGGTTCCCATTAATTTTATCAAAGATAAATTCTTCTAAATTTATTCTTTAATCTTCCTTTGGATATCATTTCAAACTAGTCGGGATTAGCGAACCACACCGAAGTAATTATTTATTTTATTTCCCAATCCCAACCTATATATCCCCTGGAGAAAAACTGGTGATACTCCATATCTAACACCACGGTGTTATCGGTAAAATTAATTACCATTTCACGTTCAAATCTAATTAAAGATTTAACTATCGCTTTGGAGCAAAACTGGTGGTACTCCATTCTCGATCACCGTTCAGATTTGATAATTTAAATTATCAATTTACATTTTTAATCTAATTAAAGATTCATTAGAACTCCACTTAGTATTAATCCTTTCAAAAATCAACATCTTGCCTTTAACTGGGTTAAAGAACCAATGTCATCTAAAACACGATCCACGATAAACCCAAATCACATTTGATATTAAATACAAGGTTCTGAATAGAAAATATATCGGCTTATATTCAATATCAAATTCTGAAACCAACATATATCGTATTGGAAATAACGATATAAAATATCTTTCAAACTCCCATAATAATATCTGTATAGTCACGAAATCCAACATCGAAATATTCCGAAGATAATTTCGATTCAACTCCAGTCCAATCCACGAATTGGGAACATTGATTATTTTTAAAATCACTTTCAACTTCAATTTATTTATTTCAAAAATAAATTGTTTTTAATTCTAGTTCAAAACTAGTTCATTTCGATAAAAATCTATTTTTATCCTCTAATGTGGAATTTCCCAGCCCAATTCTTTCCAATTCACATATTATGATTTTACACAAATTATAGATATTTTTAATAATTTTATCAAGGCCCGTACAGTCGATTTCCATCAACGGCCATCGAACTGCACTTACAGCGACCTTTTCTGAATTTGATTTGGAAATAATTCCAAATCTAACCGTTAGATTTCAAATTTATAATATTCAATGGAAAGCTCTTTTTGATACGAACCCAACGGTTCCGGTTTTAGGAGAATCCGACGGTCGGATCTCCCGCAATGTCCGTTTGAAATAAATGGTCGAAATTCACGAACTACAGCGGCGCGGCGCGTTCTATTCAGGCCATTATATATATATAATATTTATATTATATATATTTCGTCGATTTCCTTTTAAAACGAATTTTATAAATAGTTCTACATTCGTTTCAAAACAATTTCAACTTCATCTTCAATTTCAAATCGATTTGATTTCAATTCAATTCGAGTTCATTTCAATTCAATTCAAATTCAAATTCGTTTCAATTCAATTCAATTCGAATTTACCTTCTATTTGATTCAATTCGAATTCGTTTCAAATTGATTTCAATTCAATTTCAGTTCGTTTTAAATTTCAATTTCAATTTAATTCAATTTGAATTCATTTCTATTTTGTTTGAATTCAAATTCGCTTTCTATTCAATTCGAATTTTAATCTAATTCAATTTGAATTTCATTTCAAAATATTTAATTTTGAAATCACTTTTCAATATTCATTATACAACGAATAAAATCGATATAAATATCGTTCGCGTCAAAATAACGCATCTCTAATCAACACGGCTTTATATTTTCAAAACTTCTTTATTCTATCCAACAAATGAATATTTATCCCATTCAACACATGAATCTATATTTCTTTCAACACACGACTAATCTCAACACATGAGTACTGTCAACACATCACTATTTTTGTTATGTAAAATATTTTATAAAACTATGGTATCTATCGTTTGATTTTAATTAGACTCCACCGTAAAGTAGATTCTAATCGTAAATATGATAAAGATGTAATTTTTATTATTTAAAATATTTCACTCAACACATGAACCTCGTCAACACATGACTATTTTTACATTCAACACATGAATTTTCTTTTATAATATTCATTATTTTCCCGATTGGAATGAGGCCCAATCAATCACCATATAACGTTAATTAGTTGGATTCCATACAACACATGTATATAATAGCTTTGAAAAATAATCAACCATCAACCAAAGTGCACTACACTGTATAAGCATCAAATATAGATATCTTACGCTTATAACAGCCTGTCAATCAATTGATCGACATATTTAATCAATCGGGATGAGTGAACTTCAAATTTCATCCCAACACCCGTGTGGGGTTTCAAACAATCAAACACAGAATTTATTTGTGCAGTTGGGTGACATGTAAAATTTATCGACCCAATCGATATCAGTCTAATCAGTGTATATAAACAAATCGGCCGATTTGTTTATAAATATTTATTTATTTACTTTCACGTTAAAAATTATATTTTTAACGATAAAATATTCTATTTCAACACATGAATTTCTATTCAGTTCATTTATTCAATAAAATGATATTTTTATTTTTCTAACATATTTTAGAAAAATTCGGCGGCATAACGGCACGATACTAGAAACGGAACAAGGCTTAGCCTTATCCCCGGTCTAGTGAGGGCCCACGCCATTCACACATCAATCAAATCCATTCCATTTCACCAAACAATTCAATTCAAACCTATTAGACTAACCAACTACACAACTAAACAATTAACAAACAAGCCATCCATGGTCTGTGGATGACGGGTGTCGGGTGCTACTAAGCACCGTCTGCATCCTAGCATATATATATATAACTAGAAAAAGAAATTTAGAGTGAGAAGTTCTCACCAATAGCTATCCACTCATCTTGACTCTTCATTTATAGAAATCTTCATCTTTCACGCCTTTTCATCATCTTCGTTGCCCGTAGTCACTACATATATCAAAATCACACATTTTTATATTTTTATGTCTTTAAAATAAAAGTCACATTTTTATTCATTCATTTTCAATTTAAAAGTCATATTTTTATAATCACTTCATTTATTTAAAAATCGAATTTTTACTATGCTATTCAATATAGAAAAATCGAATTTTTACTTTGGTGTCATATAGATAAAAATTATATTTTTATCACGATATTTTCCATATAAAGATTTCGCCTTTTCAAATATATAATTTTCGCCTTTTCAAATATATAATTTTCGCCTTTTCAAATATATAATTTTCGCCTTTTCAAATATATAATTTTCGCCTTTTCAAATATATAATTTTCGCCTTTTCAAATATATAATTTTCGCCTTTTCAGATATATAATTTTCGCCTTTTTGCTTCATCTTAATATAAAGTCGCTCCTTTAACTTCATGATACGGATTAAAAATTATATCTTTATACTAGCAAAAATCTACCTTTCATGTATTAAAAATCAAAACTTTAATGTATTAAAAATCACTTCTTTGAATGATAAAAATCACTTCTTTTATATATGAAAAATCTCATATAAAAATCAGAATTTTATCTGCATAAATAAAAATAAAATCAAAAAAAAACTTACAGATGGATTCGGGGGTGAAAATTTTGCTGACTCAATTGCAGAGGGGGGGGGGGTGGGAAGCGCTCGTTGAGGTGGCGGTCAAGTACGGGGTGGTAGGGTCGGGGTTTGCTTCTGGTTTTGGTGGTTGGATGTTTCGAACGGGAGAGAGAAGAAAGGCGGGCGAGTAGAGGAGCTAGGGGGGAGGGTCGAAGGGAGAGGCGCCGGCCTAAGGAGGCACGGCGGTGGTCGACGGCGAGCACAGTGCTGGAGGCCTCGCGATTTAGGTTTGAAGCTTTTTTTTTTCTTTATTTCGATTACTGTTGTGGAACGATAAGGGGGGGTGTTTAACCTGGTAAGTGAGTATAAAGGGCTTGGCCCACTTATGTTTTTAATTATTTTATTTTTTTATCCTCCTTTATAGTTGACTTTTCAAACGAGCTCCGCATCGGGTCTAACGACTGTCGTCCCTAACGTAATACCCCCATTCTGAACACAATGGGATATGTTTCGTAACCCAATTCGGCTGTTATGATCAGTTTCTGTTAAATTTAAAATATAATTCCTTATATTTTAAATTCAAATGCACATTTTAAATTACCGGGGCCACATACAGTCTCTAAAAATTCCAGAAAAATAATTTTTAGCTTCGTATTGACGATACGGTCCTAACAAAACTAATTTCATCAAATTCTGAGACCGTTTGAAAAATGGCCATTTTCAGGTCGATTAAAATCAACAGAAACTGGTCAAACGCGTTTTCTTTTGCCACGCTCACATATTGATTCGAAAAATTATGAAATTCGGAATCTAGCAATAATTTGACATCACGGACCCAACAAAACTGGTTTCGTCGAAATCCGAGGTCGTTTGCAAAATGTCCATTTTTAAGGGCCTGAATTCCATAGCGACTATTCAGAATTTTCAACTGGACATATCTTTTGATTCCCGCTATGAAATTTTGATCTTTCAGATTCGTTAGAAAGATATCATCATTTAGATCCTATCATTTTTGGTTTCATTAAAATCCGGATTGTTTTGCACCCGGTACATTCAATTGAAGTTTGAAATCGAATTATCGAACTACCGCGCCATTTTCAATTCTATTTATAATTATATATATAAATATTTATATTCAAACGACGACGTATATAATATATACGTCGAATTATATTCAAAATAAATTTCTCGTCGATTTTATTTAAAATAATCTATTTTAAATGTTCAAACTTCACTAAAATTGCCAAAATAAAAATTTTAAACTGGCCCAGATTTTCGGGTTGTTACAGTAACCCACATAGATGTATCATGGTACCCTGAAACTAGGCAGTGTGGGGCACGATTACTGGGCTGATTATAAGCGGTCAAAGATAACGGTAGGGGGTACGTCAGTGTAGGTTCCGACGATTTACGGGCATGCACGTATTCTGGAGTGGGAAAAACAAGCACTGGGTACCAGTAGTTATACACTGTGCATCTTGAATCGTGTCGGGTCGCTATCATAAGGCTTGATACACCTTATGGTGGGGCCAGCACAGAGTATCTACAAGCAAGAGAGGGCCAACTGACATAGACACATGGAAAATTAATACAAGTACGTAACATAATCCCTAATTGGACCTAGGTCGCGTAAACTCTGAATCCGAGAAGCATTCAATAGGTAGCATAAACCCCAGTGGCCCTGGGTAGCATAAACCCTTGTTGAATCTGGTAAGCACTCGATAGTAAACACTAGATTAGATCTAGGTAATAAATGGAATCCCCATAATAGATGTACACCTGAAGGCAACCGCAAATACGGGTATTGGGATCACGTTATCATATGATCATAGATTACTAGTTTGGACACGAGTTAGGCAGTGCAGACATATAGAAATCAGTATAAACAGGATAATTGCGAAGCAGAGAAGGAGTAGAAGCGCATTCAGTTTATCAGTACATTCAGTTTATCTGTATATTCAGTTTATCTTGCCATATCCCATATTATCTTGTTACTATGGTTTAGTCTTATATTTAGTTTATTCATGTCATGACCATTTTCCTCTTTTAAATACTAAGAATCACTGGACTTACCAGACTTTATGTCTGACCTAGTTTGCTTTCGCCTCTTTTCTTCCATCCCCCCCCCCCCCCCCAGGTAGTCAGGGAGGGAATAGCTCAGGTTTGTTTGGACCGTTACTCTTTCCAAGCTTGAAGACTCTTTGACGTGTTGCCTTGGACTCTCTCTTCTACTGCTATGGCTAACTCATGCTTTATTTAGGGAAACCATTTTATGCTTCTTTATTTTTGTAAACAAGACTGGATACTTTGGTATTGTAAAACAATCTTTGTACAAGCTGTTTATCAATGAAATAAAGTTTTATTTATTTGCCACTACTTTAATTGTCTGTCTTGTAATTTATCTGCATCTTTTACCTATAATGCTCCACCAAAATTAAGGCATTCCCTTTGAGAGTGACCTTAACGGAGGTGGGGTGTTTCACTTGGTATTAGAGCTGAAGGTTACCGGATCAGATAAAAAGATTTGAAAAATTATTTTCAAACGATTTTAAAAGTAGCATTTTCAAAAGAAAAGTTTTGTTTTAAAGGCATATTCCCCAAAGCCATATGCACTATCTTTTGATCCTCTATTTGAATCCTTGTTTCCTTCTTTTTTGAGTCTCCGGGGCTCCTGGCTTTCTGGGAAGTAACCTCATCGCAGCATGGTTTCGTAGGCTCGACAAGACTACAACAATTGACAAAGGGGAAACAAGTGCCCAACTTCCATCTGTAGCCGTAGCAGTTTCACCTGCGACTAATTTCCTTTTGAGCTTTGTAGGATTCTCCGTGCAATGGATGTAGCTTTCGAGAGACATGTCAACAAGTTACACAAGGATGGAAAAGTTTAGAATGAGGTGGTCTGGCTACGGAGCACAACAAAAGGATGAAGAACCCATGGATATGGACTTGGCTCACAAAGGAAGGGAGGAAAAAAATAGTAAAACCTAAGACAAGAGGAAGTATCTTTACTAGGGTATGACGGGTCATATAATTAAGGACAAAGGAAAGAACAAGGGACAGGATTTTCCAGAAGGCGAGTGCATGCTCTCACCGCCAGCATACTTGAGAGAGAAAGGTAGTAAGATTTCGGTTGAAAGAGTTTTTCCTTTTTGATTATCCTGTTAGTACTCCTTCCGATTTTAGCGCTTCACATCCGTATATATCTACTTCCACAGTTGAGTCTCTGCACCCTAGATATTATGTAGTAGAGGATCCCATTATAGTCTCGAATCCAATTGCTAGTTCCGCCCATCTATCTTTGACTTGTGAGGATTCGAGAATAGCTATATTTATGCTTATGTTTTTTGGGCTATTGGTTGATTCTAGGCATTTATTGGTTAGTTAGAAATTATGAAACAAGGGTAGTTAGACTTTCGACTTGCCTCGAGAATACCCTTGAGATTTCGTGCGATCTTAAGGGATCAGTTTGTCTTATCTACCGAGAATCACTTCACTTATCTATCGACAATTTTCGATCCGTTGGGGTAGTCCATGAGTATGCAAGATATTTTGATTCGGGTAGCGGTTTTCCCCCTAAAAATTCGAGATAGACTTCCGCATGTATCTAGATGACACTACAAAGCCAGTTATGCGATCAACGATAATTCTAGAGCAAGATTAGCAAGGCTAGCCAGGGTCGGTAAAGTTCTCAATTGTTTGGTTGTTTAGTTAGTATCATCTCACATAGATCGTCCAAATTCGTAGGAGGTATCCCTTGGGTGCTTGTCTGATATTGGTTTAGGCCTTTGGGGCTTGTACTTGAGGGATGTCAAGTTCGACTAGGATGGTTTGCATGAGAAATAAATGGTTGGGGCCGGCACCCTAAGGTAGACTGACCTTAAGAGAGGTAATAAGCACATAGTAACCATTAGTTTTGGAACCTCAAACTTGCAGCATGATGGATAAGCTAAGTAGAAGAGAGACCTCTAATCATGTATACTTGGTATCATGGTTAATATCTATTTATCTAGGAAAGACAGTTTGACTACATTGGATACCCTCTGGCATAGTAAGTGATGGAGGGCCTATCTTTACTAGTGGGTTTTGGAAATGGAGGTCAAGAAGCTTCCCAACCATGAAGTTAAATTAGATAAGGTACAGTGGAGTGAAGCTCAAGAAGGTGCGACTTAGAAAACTGAAGACTAGATACGCGCATCTTACCCTTTTAAGGGTATATCCTTAATTCCTCTTTTTCTGTAAAATCTATTTGCATGCTAGTCTTTAGCTTTTTAGGTATATCTCCTCGAACCTATCCTTTATCCTTAGGTAGGAACCCATTTGAATGTAAACATGTAATTGAAACATGTTATGATTGATGGTTGCAAGTGGTTGCAAGTGGTTACTAGTGGTTGCTAGTGGATGCATATACACACACATTAGGTATTAGATCGGCTCAGTCACTTCCATATTGCATATGCATATATGTATTGGTTTATGGATTAAAACTTGATGTGTTATCATATAGACATTGCATTTGACTGAATGGTTGTGCACTCATATAGAAATGATATGTATCGTTAGGATTGCATACATGATGGACTCATGGAACTAACATAATTCGCATTAAGGAGGTTAACTGAATCAGTAGACCGCCTGATTTTACATTAGATAAGGACATGTACACACACAATGCATAGAATCATGAAAGCATTAGAAATACTTTTAGGGACAATGGATGCCTGTGATTGAATGGTTTAGTATATGGATTTTGGATGGTAGGATACATTCTTCTTAACTTGAAGATTTCGGGGACGAAATCATTTAAGGAAGGGAGAATGTAACACACCTTATTTTCTGTAAATGTTAATGTAACAAATCAAAGTATACTTAACTTTTATGAGAAGATTTAAGGGAAACGGGTTATGCCATTGCGTTCGTCTCGGAATTTTGCTTGAGATAGAGTCCGAGTTTGCGTGAATCGGACTTCGTACGAGGAAGTTATGGCTGTCAGAAGTTTCTAGAAAATTCAAATAAATTTAAAAACAGCTCTACCTGAATTTAAAATTCAAACGAACCCAGAAGCGGTGCTGGGTGGGAAATTTCCCACCCAAGACCCAGGTCGACCAAGGGGTCGACCCTAGTGTCGACCTCCCCCTATAGGTCGACCTGGGGGTCAATCTAGGGGTCGACCTGCCCTGTTTTTCCAAATCCAAGGCAGAATTCATATTTATGTATCCGGGCTGATTTTTGGACCAAATTCATGAGTTCTACGCTATATAAACGCCCCCAAACTTCACTTTCTCCACACAACTTCATTACGCCTATACTCTTCCTCAATCCTAATTAAAACAAATCTTGTTCTCCATTAATACAAGTTATCGTTCTTCTTCTAATTGGAGATTCAAATCAAGACAAAGCTTCAAGTTGGACCATAGGCATTCTGCTTCAAGCAACGTCACTCGAATCATAGCAAATCGCCTTTTCTAAATCGATCACTGTAAGTTCGGTTATTCCTTAGATTTGAACGTGTAATTGGAATTGTGAATGTAATGAATCAAAATATAGAACTATACCAATTTGCAAGTTAATTATCTTTGATTCGTGCTTATGTCAAATCTAACGTAATCTATGCCTTTGGATCTGATTCTCGATTGCGTCCTAGAACTTATTATGGCTAATTGCCAATGACTACGATTATGGGACCTTTTCCTAAGACTATGAATATGAAACTGTTGCCCATGAAACTATCGCCTATGACTATGATCCATGACAAAGAGACTATTACATATAACTATGACTATAAGACTGTTGCCTGTGACTATGACTATGATTCATAATTTTGAGACTTGATTCATGACTATGAGACTATTACCAAGATTTATGACTATGAGACTATTGCCTATGACATTGATTAAGACACTATTGTGATTGGTCGCCCATGACTATTGTGGTTAATTGCCCATAACTATTGTAATCAGTGACTTATGCCCATTCCCATTAACCTATTAGGTTGTACTTCGAACTGGCATTATGTTGGACCAAATCACCTATGCTTATTCCCTTAATTATGTTGGATCCCATTTTTTTGGGGTGTAACTTGTCTAGTTTATTCCTATTCACTGTTATGTACGGAACCATTATTTTTGTATTTGGTTCATTCTTGCATGGCTATTCTTTTATGTCAATTCTCGTGCTTATCCCCTATTCCTTGCTTTGATACTATTATTATCATTTCATGAGTACTTAGATACTTGTGAAATCATGTTATACGTACGATTACGGCACGTGAATTTGGGCATAGCTTAATTAAGTTAGTTTAGCATAATATATATGTTGGCATAGCCTAAATTGGCTATAATAGTGAATGATTTACATGCATATTAGACTTGGGCAAGGATAAATTTTATTGGCCGCAAAGTGTGCAATTGGCTAGTAAACCAAGTTTTGGACATAAACGGTAAACTAGAATATTAAATCTAGTTTTAACATGAATCGTAAATTGGAATATTAATCTAGATTAGGCATGAATTGTAAAAGGGAAATATTAAATCTAAATTGGTATAAAGTGCAAGTTGGGCTGATTGATAGGTAAATCAAGTTTTGGGCATAGAATATAAATATGCTAATTTGCATGACAAATGAATATGATCTAGGCTAAATTGATTTACGGAAAATTTACATAAATAGTAAATATGTAAATTTAGTAAAAGACGAATATGCCTAACCCGAGGTTAGACTGAGTTGTGGTGTAAAACTGCCCGGAACGGACCGGCACATCCAGTGACCACAACAATACCTGTCAATGTGGGTGGTTAGTGCATCAAGCCCAAAAAGACCCGAGATTAGACTGAGCTGTGGTGTAAACCTGCCTGGAACCGACCGACACATCTAGTAACCACAACAATATCTGTCTAATGTGAGTGCTTGGTGCTTTAATTAATTAATTAATTAATTAAGGCTCATGAATAAATCAAGCTAGAAATGGTGAGGTTAAGTAATTAGGGAAACACTTAACCATAATAACATGTTAACTTGGCAAGTGGGTGAGGTTAAGTAAAATTAGAGTGCTTAACCGTTACAACATGTTAATTAGACAAGTGGGTGAGGTTAAGTAAATTTAGAATACTTAACCGTTGTAACATGTTAATTAAGCATATGATAGGGTTAAGTTAACTAAAGTAACACTTAACCAAAATATATGATGACATGTGGTCGGGTTAAGTAATACAAGAGGAAAACACTTAACCTATATAACACGAAATGAGGTAGGGTCAAGTCAACACCAGAAGGGAACACTTAACCAACATGACGTGACGGGTGGATGGGTTAAGTTAACTTGAATTGATTAATGACACTTGACTAGTTTAACTTGATGAGCTAATGGGGTTAAGTTAAATGGGGAATACTTAACCAATATAACCTGATATATGAACAAGTTTAAGTTAATAAATCACACTTAACCAGTCCAACATGATAAGCAAGAAAGGTTAAGTTAATAAGAACCACTTAACCAACACGACTTGACGAGTAAAAGGTTAAGTACATATCGGGTTGGTGGGTAATATTACTAATTATAGGCCCACAGAACTTAACCATAAAATAAACATGCTTGAATCGGTGGGAAGGTTAAGTACACATTGGGTTGGTGGGTAATAATTGTAAATATAGGCCCATAAACTTAACCAGTAGGAAACCCTAGTAACGGTGACCCATTTCAGCAGTAACCCACATAGATGTATCATGGTACCCTGAAACTAGGCAGGGTAGGGCACGATTACTGGGCTGATTATAAGCGGTCAAAGATAACGGCAGGGGCTACGTCAGAGTAGGTTCCGACGGTTTACGGGCGTGCACGTATTCCGGAGTGGGAAAAAGTACGCACTGGGTACCAGTAGTTATACACTGTGCATCTTGAATCGTGTCGGGTCGCTATCATAAGGCTTGATACATCTTATGGTGGTGCCAGCACAGAGTATCTACATGCAAGAAAGGGCCAACTGACAAAGACACATGGAAAATTAATACAACTAGGTAGCATAATCCCTAGTTGGACCTAGGTCGCGAAAACCCTGAATCCGAGAAGCGTTCAATAGGTAGTATAAACCCCAGTGGCCCTAGGTAGCGTAAACCCTTGTTGAATCTAGTAAGCACTCGATAGTAAACCCTATATTAGATCTAGGTAATAAACGGAATCCCCATAATAGATGTACACCTGAAGGCAACCGCAAATACAGGGATTGGGATCACATTATCATATGATCATAGAATACTAGGTTGGACACCAGTTAAATAGTGCAGAGATATAGAAATCAGTATAAATAGGGTAGTTGCGAAGCAGAGAAAGAGTAGAAGCACATTCAGTTTATCAGTACATTCAGTTTATCAGTATATTCAGTTTATCTTGCCATATCCCATGCTTATCCCATATTATCTTGTTACTATGGTTTAGTCTTATATTTAGTTTACTCATGTCATGACCCTTTTCCTCGTTTAAATACTAAGAATCACTGGACTTACCAGACTTTATGTCTGACCTAGTTTGCTTTCGCCTCTTTTCTTCCGTTTCCCCCCAAGTAGTCAGGGAGGGAATAGCTCAGGTTTGTTTGGACCGTTACTCTTTCCAAGAATGAAGACTCTTTCACGTGTTGCCTTGGACTCTCTCTTCTACTGCTATGGCTGGCTCATGCTTTATTTGGGGAAATCATTTTATGCTTCTTTATTTTTGTAAACAAGATAGGATACTTTGGTATTGTAAAACAATCTTTGTACAAGCTATTTATCAATGAAATAAAGTTTTATTTATTTGCCGCTACTTTAATTGTCTGTCTTGTAATTTATCTGCATCTTTTACCTACACCGAAATTAAGGCATTCCCTTTGAGATTGACCTTAATGAAGGTGGGTTGTTTCACCTGTGCAATGCTATTACTTACAGTCCAGTTTAATAAAGTGCATAACACTGCATTCTTATAAAATTACACATACAACCAAGTTACTAAAGATGCAATATCTTTTCATAATTTAAGTATATGTATATAATATATATCATTACTAATCAGATTTTACTTCAAAATTTATCTCTATAAACACAATCAGTATTGTGTAAAAGGGAAGTTGAATCATGATGAAAGTTTGAAATATTTGAGCACCGGTTTGGAAAAGAAACATGTGGTAACAAAATAGTACTTATTAACATTAACTTGAATCTAGTGTAACAGATTGTATATACTGTAAATATCCAAATTCATAATAAAACCATATATTTGTGTATGATCCAAAGGGGTAAAATCAAAACAGTTTTTGATTTTACAGCAATTCAGCCCAATTACAAAAAGGCTAATATTTTTGAATTAAAACAGCAAATCAAATCTGCAGTGACCCCTTAAAAAAATTCCATCATATTTATCACCATAAATATATATTTTGTATTCAAATATACATTAACTGGCAGAATTATAATTGTTTTCTAATATTAACACACTTATATCATTAAAACAATTAAGGTCCAAATGTGATTGAATACAATAAGTAGTTATATATTTGTATATGCATATCAATTTGATATGCATCATTGTTTTTCAAACTAAGTTCATAAACTCATTTGACTTATTATATTATATTCCATAATGATCCAAATCATTCAGATTATTATTGAAATGTTAATAATAATTAGGGGTTTTGATCTAAATCAAATTTATTTATAACAAAGTCATACTCTGTATTTACAATGCATTCATTTCATAAAGAAATCATTATAATAGACCCAATTGTATAACTTTAGTGTAAATACTCACATCTGGTTATCAACACATATACTAAGATTTAACTAACAATAATTTGATGTTAAAAATCAGTTTCCAAAAGAACCTATCATATATGACCAATCCAAACTGGGCATTGGTTTTAATGCGGGACTTGTTTGCCATTTAACAAAGTAATAACAATTTAAAAATTGTCGAATATTTCAGACATAACCAATAATAATTTCATTGAATCAAAATTCATCATAAAGGTATCTTACTGATTCATCTATCAGTAGAACCATTCTGATTCAAAAAAATAACAAAGTTAGACTATAAAATCTATCAAACATTTTGATAATGGGTTTGGCATTCTTGAATACCCAATAGAGTTTGTAATGACCTAACATACCTATATCTAGGTTTAATTTTATACTAATAAATTACAAATTTAAAATCATTGAATTTAAATTCTCTAAATTACTGTCAAACAGTGTTTCATATCAGTCCTAAAACTGATTATGTATATTAGTACAAAAACATGCAGAGATAACAATAAATCAATATGATTCCATGTTTTGAACAAGTAAAATTGGCAATCCAAATATTAATTTATTATCCTATCATATTACCTAACAGAACAAAATTTTGTTTATGATGAAACAGTTGCATCTGGAATTTGTGTATTATAACTAATAGTTAGTTCCTATTGAATTCAACTGAAACCATTTCAGATTTAGAATATGTACACTAAATACAGGGTCAGGTTTCTTAATATTTATAAATCAAACAAGTTTTAATTATAAATATAGCATTGTTAGCAAAAATAAACAGATCTAAATCAAGTAATGTTAAAGCAGAACTAATATGTAACATTAGTTCAAGTTAAAATTATTTTAGAAAATAATTTACATATCAGATTCACCGAAACATTTCAATTATACTTTTAAAACAGTAATGCTAACAATGATTCAAACACTAATAAATCCAAAGCATAGTTCAATTTACTTTTTCTCACAAAACGTGGCTCTGATACCATTATTGGGATATTTTGATCAAATTGACATCCATTAAAAATAGTTTAACAAGTCTAAACATATGACCTATGCAAGAAAAGGGTAAATCAAAATTATTGAGGGTAATGATTCATACCTTTGGTTTTGAATCGATGGGTGAAAAGATCAATTTCGAATCTGAAAGGATCATGAAGGATTGAATCGATAGCGCTTCAAGTGTAGAGCCTCTATAGATATCCACTATAACAATTTCTTCCTTCATCGAATTGAAGAAAAGAAAAGAGGGCCGGTGCTAGCCGCTGCCATTATTTAGGCTTAGAAGGAAAAATTATTCGGTGATATTTTGTTTGATCTAATCATCTTTAATTTTAGGGCTAGCCAGACCCTTATAAAAGAAAGTATATATATTCCTTTATAAAATAAGTTAACAATAAAATAGGATACACCGAATACTCATTCCAACCTCAAATAAAATATCAACATATTGATATTTTTTGTCCAAAATAATTTCTCTTTTATAGTGTTCTGCTATGTGACCCTATAGGTTATTACAACGTTGGCAATGATTATAAATTACATTTAAAATCATAAACAGTGATTGGCATCTTGCAATACGTCGCTGCTACCCAAGTTATAATAATATTGACGATTCGATACAACCTTTCTGTGACTAGTGTCTCTATGTAATATAATCCTTTTAACCAATATATCCAGGAAAACTCGAGGCATGGAACGTATCACCCCCTTTATAATTTAATCCATTTATCTTGATCAATGAGTTGATTGTTTAAAACAAATCAATATTTGAGCACGACCTTGCATTTCACAGTCTCACTCAATCAAGAGGCCTATGGATATCATTACAAATATATATATATATATATTATAGGGTCAAATTCCATCTAGATCATTCAAAATTTTCATTCGATTCGAGATGTATCCAATGATCACCGTTATCGTTACTCTGTTACGAGTAACTTTAGATGATATCAAAACACAAAAATCCTCGAATAAAATTATAATGATTTCAGGTCTGAGGACCACTACATCACTGACAATACGAGAATAACTTATGATATTGTTTATTATATTCCATGTAGTTTTCTCATGTTAGGTCTGCCCAATACGCTATTCTCCAATTATGTCTTAACATTAATAACACGTATATTAATGATCAATGAGATGTGATCATCTGTCAAACAACATACTAGTCTCAATGTTTTGTTGTTGTCTTATATAAACATTAAAACTTGACCAGGGACATTTAAGACTCATAATAACTAATATATTATATGATCTCAAGTTTAAGTCACTAACTTGAACTATATAGTTCTGTATTATAATTCCAAGGACCTCTATTATGTTAATGTTTATATTACGCAGTAAATATAACATAACAGATATTTTATTCCAAATAAAATAATAATATCAAGAGTATTATCAGTCTCATCAAATGGATTGCCTATATGGCATAAACTCTAACAAGGTGACTTTACTGCATACATTTAAATATACATACGGCTTCCTTTGTTTGCTATGCACAAATAAAAGATAAATACTTGAGACTAATTGCTTGGCTTACATGCCACCTATGCACTTGGAAGAAATTTTAGTTGTATTATTCTTTGTTTATGCTAGACCATTCCTGAAACTTGGAGCTCATATTAATTTTTTGTTTTGTGAATTGTTCTATAATTTTCATGTATACTTGATCAATTGAACCTAAACTAAGAGATTCAATAACTAAATATGACCATTCAATATAACTAATATATTTTAGTGTTTAATGACGTTGATTTACTTGAATAAAGTTAATCTTGACTCAAGTGTTTTTGTGCTTTGCATGAAACGCTCGGGGTCAGACCGAGTGTTATAGCTTAAATATTTCAGCAATCGAAGTTAGAAAGGCACGTGAAGAGGCGCACGCTTTGAATAATAAAATTTGTAAAAATATTATTTAAAAGCTATGTATTTTCCGCTATGTAAAATTTGTAAACTCTTATATTTTTGTAAAAGTTATTCCGCTGCATGTTATTGTGTTATATGATTCTGTGTATTGATTCTTTTAAACCTCATAAGCAATAACAATCTGTCATTTCTAGCAGTTTAAGTTGGTTTAATTACCGACTTGAAGCGGTCGAAAAGGTAGGTCATTACAGTTGGTATCAAAGATTTTGTTTATACAATGCTTAACTTATGGGGTTTAACAAAAATTATCACCAGAATCTCTAAGGACAACATATTTTGAAAATTTAAGTACTTTTTATTATAAATTAATTTGAAAACATATTTTGAAATTGAAAAAAATATAAGGTACTTTTGAAGTGTATATTAATTTAAAAATATAATGTGTTCAAAAATATAAATTGATTCGAAAAAGTAATTTGGCATAAAGAATTTTGGGAAATAAATCAATTTGAGGATTAAAGTGCCTTGAAAATAGAATTAGATCTAAAGTATAAAGTATTTTGGGAATATAAATTAATTTGAAATAAAGTATGTTTAAAGTATAGAATATTTGGAAATAAAGTGTGTTCAAAAGTATAAATTGACATGAAACATAAAATAATTTGGTATATAAGTTATCTTGGAATATGAACTATTTTTAAATTTTGAAATCTTATGATGAGAAATAATTTGAAATAAGTTTGAGTATATATAAAAAAAATTGAAACTGAATAAACTTTTGGATGTAAATGAGACATAAATGAATTTGTATATCAAATAAAATATCATTTGAATTGAATGGGAATCTAAATAATAAGTAAGGTTATGTTTTTTAAATTATTTCGATATATAATATAGTGTATTAACTAATTTGATTGAATCAAGTTATCTTTTGTAAATTGCTTAGTAATATAGTATGAGTTTGATTAAAAAACCTGATATTGAATTGTGCATTTTGTAGTCTCTTAATGGTTTCAAAAATGATTGTTTTTGAATTCCAACAAATGAGTTTTACTATTTCGTATAGAAAACACCGATTATAAATATAACAAAAGTTATGAATTTTCGAAGAATATATTCGTAGAGGTAAATCTATGCTTGTCTTTATTGTAGTATATTTAAAATATACTAATAGGTGATAACTGATATTCAGATTAATAAATTACAGATGTTAAACCGTCGATGAAATATGAAATGTATATCGTAAAAAAACGACATATTGATTTAGTTAAGATTAAGGAGATCATTTGACTAAAATTTGAGAATTTGATTCCTGAAATTTGTGAAATTGATTTCTAATGTTTTGAAGAAAAAGACTAGTAGTATATACAAGTATTTTCGAATAAAAATATTTGAAGTATTTTTCTGAAATATTTTCAAAAAAGAAATTATATGAATGGAGAACCCACTTTGTTGCTAGAAAATAATTTCACTGATAATTTTACTTCATTGGAATTTATTCTTGTTTATCTATAAATATTCAAGCGCATGTTAATAGATTAAATATATCAGCATGGATTGGTCGTATATCGCATAGTTGGTCGATCGTCATTCAAAACGTACAGGGATCGAACACATATAGTCGAGCAACTTCAGGGTCGAACATCTAGGAACAAAAAGCTATAGGGTTCGAACGACTCCAGTGCTTGAACAGCTATAGGGTCGAACATGACTTGGACGTCAGGCCCGATCGAGCAACATCAACAAGGGTCGTACGGGCATTGGACTCGAACATCATTCTGGCTCGAACATCACCAAGGATCGATCACTCACATGAATTCTGGGTTGGTCGAGTAGGGTGTCATAAGCATGGTCGTACTTGGTAGCACAACAGGGTCTGTCAATCATGGACTTCCAGAAGGGTCGGTCGAACATGCTCTCTGTGGCCGGTTGAACATGCTTTCTTTGGGAAGATCAAGCAGGCTCCTAGTAGGTCGATCGAACATTGATCCATAAAGGCAGCTGGAGACAGATGTCAACAGTTGGCAGTGGCATTTTTGTAATTACTTGTATGTTCGACCCATAGCCTGCATATACACATTTCAGCTCACCACTTCACTCAAAGCTCTCCTATAAATAGACCATGGCTTCTCTACTTTTGCGGACCAATTTTGATCACCATAAAGGGCTGCCAAATTGCATCCTCTCCTATTCTAAGCGATCTTACCACCTCCTACCATCTCAAAGCAAAGATCAAGTGTTTGATCCATCATGAATCCTACCAAAAGTGCTCCAGCATTTTAGAAAGCGAAGATTCTCTGCCATTTCCCATGCATTTAGAGGGATCTACTCGATTCTTCACTGATTTGATTTGATCTGATTGAGTGAGATCTAAGTGTTAGAGAGAAGATGAATGTATTTTTGAGAGATCCATACTTATAACACTTGAATTGTCAACGAAAATTGTTGCTAAAGTGGAAGTAGATCTTTCATAAGATCGAACCACTATAAAATTGTTGTCTTTTGCTTGCATTTAACGATTTTGGCTGCACTTAATCTCTTACTGCATTGGTGAAGTACCATTAGTGTACCTTTGGTGTTTTAATCCATTTTTGGGTTTTAACATTTGGCGCCCACCATGGGCCCGATTCGTGCTTCCTTCTCTCACACTCTCTCACAAGGTTGAAGGCCTTGCATTGAGGTTCTAAGTCCATTCTTGCCACAGGTCCTACAAGGCTTAGGTCTAGGCCAATCAACGAACTTGCTTTCAAATACAAGTTCCTATCTGAAATCAAGGGTAAACCATCAAGGAAGACTGCCAGTTAGACTATCAAAGAATCAACAACGCCACTAACAATGAAACTACTCCCCTCACCAACCAATTTGAAGTTGGCGAAACTTCTTGTAACGACCCAGTTTTTTTGATCAATTAATTTTAACTATTTAATATTGTTTTAGATATTTTATTAATAATATAAAATAATTTTTATATTGAGTTATTGATTTAGTAATCGAAATACAATTTATTTCGAATATATATAATCATCGTAATACCAAAATATGAAATAATTTAATCTGAAATTAAATCTATAACACCCTAAATTTTTTAATAATCGAATTAACTAAATTCAAGAATAATTATTCTCAGATGTGAGAATTAAGGGGAACGGGTTGTGCAATTGTGTTCGTCTTGGAATTCTGGTTGAGATAGAGTCCGAGTTTGCGTAAAACGGATGCCCGATGAAGGAGATATGGATGAACGAAGTTAGGCGGGAGAATCAAAAAAAATACACTGGCGCACTTGGGAGGTGCACCAGTACAAAAGTGGCAATGGCGCACCTGCCAAGTGCGCCCAGGCCGAGCAAAAATCCTGCACATCTTTCTAGTGTAATCTGATCCACATTGTGACTCATTGCTGAGTCCTTTCTGACTCCTTGCTGAGTCATTAGGGCAGAGGTGTCACCCTATCCTGACTGAGTGGTTTTGATTAACCCTAGGATCATCCGACGGCTATAATCAAAATTAAAATTCTATATAAATATGGGTAGACTCAAACCCTAAAATCAAATAAAAATCTGAATCATGGCCGTCATGCTGTCATCTTGTAACCTAGAGTAGTCGCCACCAACTAGATGGAAATCAAAGCTAATCCATTTTATTCAACTCTAATCTAAACAATAACGAACCTACTACAAAGGCGAGCTAAATCAATTTCAGAACTCAGATTTCAGAATGCAAGACCTTCTTTTTGTGAGTTCAATTTCTTTAATAAGATAATTAACAATTTAATTGGATTAAGCTATGATTTGGATTATATAGTTATGTTGTGAATCATTGAGCGTATGTTATTATCTATGTTGTAAATTCTATGATGTTATTATCTATGTTGTAGATTCTATGATGTTAATATCTATGTTGTAAAACTGTGATGTTATCATCTATGTTGGCTTATGTACAATCAATTCATAATGATGTTTCATATGCTAGTTTGGTTATGTTGTTAGAACTAATTCATATGTTAAATCATATGTATGTATGCAAGTTTAGATGTTAATTTAGATATGAATTATATGCAAGTTAGTGAGAATCATATACAACCTTACATGTTTCATGACATCTATTTTATGTGTAAATTGGATCTAAAGTTAGGCTATGACATATGTGAGTTAGATGCAAGTTTACATCATAGTCTTTGTTGTATAAATCACATATGCAAGTATACACCTTATGATTAGATCTATGACATCCATTGTTTATGCAAGTTTGTGACTATTGCCTATGCAGTTTACACCTTATGATTAGATCTATGACATCCATAGTTTATGCAAGTTTGTAACTTTGGCCTATGCAAGTTTTTAGATGAAAAACCTTATTCACACATGCAAGTTTTCCCCTTATGTTTAGATATGTTTTCTCTTTATTCCATAAGTTAGACTATTCGAGTCTAATGTATATTTTACGTTAAACGAACAAATGTACAACGTGGGGCAATGGGATAACATTAAAAGATTTAATATTGAGAATTGGCATAAATGCCTTAAATGTGATGTTAATTGGTATAATTTTATATACCATAAATAGATAGACATAATTGAGTCAATTATGGACATAGTTAAATTTGTAATTGATTGGCAATTTGAATAGGGAAATTAATTCAAATTGAGGATGATTAATTAGGTGTAATTAATCGCCTAAGACACGAGGTTAGACTCTTTTGTGGTGTAAGACTATCCGGACCCGCACGACAAATCCAGCTGCCACAAATGCTAGTCTAATGTGGAAGGTCTTAGGCATAAATTAAATGCGTAACAGTTGTAAAGTCACGAGGTTAGGCTCGTTTGTGGTGTAAGACTGCCCGGACCCACCCGGCAAATCCAGCTGCCACAAATGCCAGTCAAATGTGGGAGGTCTTTACAAGGTTACGGTCTTAATGAATTAAGAAGCACTTAACCAGATAAACATGTAGTGGGACATGAGGAGGTTAAGTGGGTGCCTTGGGTGGCATGTGGAATTTAGTGGGTGCCTTGGGTGGCATTTGAAATACGATTAGATGCACTTAACCAAGATTGAAACATGTTAAAAGACATGATTAAGAATGGGGTTAAGTGGGGAATAACCTTAGAGGGGACCAAGCGTAGGTGGAAAGCTTGTGTCATGCATGGGGGCCCTTTTCAAACCAGTAACCCATTAAGTATCTTTGTGGGCTCGACCAAAGTCGAGGACGGAACACGCATACTGGATTTGATTGTAAGAGATCAAAATGGGTCAGCGGTGGCAATGCAAGTCCAACGGGTTCATATGCGTGTGTGGGCCCGGGCTGGTAGGTAAGACATTGTTGCATCGTGTAGGTATAAGCTGTGCATTTTTGGTTGTATCAGTTTGCCACTATGGTGAGTGATACACCCCACTGTGGGGCCAGCACGGGTATCTATAAGTGAGGGAGCCGATCGAATTTGGGTAGTGGGTACACCTAGTGGAGATAGGGGCAGACGACACCTATGAAGGTAGTTAGGGGTACACTAAACTACCATTATCATTATTAGTGGGTACACCTAGTGGAGATAAGGGAAGACGACACCTATGAAGGTAGTTAGGGGTACATTAAACCACAATTATTATTATTAAGTTTTGTAGGCGGGATCAACCTTTAAGGGTGACTAGTGGTGGTGAAGTGTAGTAATTATCTTATAATGATTAGGGGTGCCTTTAACGTTATCTTGGTTCGTCTTATTTCCTTGTTTGTTCTGTCCTACCCAATTGTTCACAGTCATTTCCTTATTTTCCAGCTTATGCCTTAGTCTAGTTATTTTGATAATTATATTGTTAAAGTTATCACACTCGCCAGACTTTATGTCTGACCCCCTTTTCTTTCCACCTCATTTCTTCCTTTCCCTCCCCCTCCCCTCAGGTTTGCATGGAGGGAATACCACAGCTTAGTGCAGATTTCTTACAGTTTCTTGAAGATAGTAGATGCATCGCTTGCGTCTTTCTCATCTTTATAGCTTTGCTTATACTCAGTGGGGATTTATGCATTTATGTTATTGAAGTATTTGCTTCTTTGTGTATTTGAAGTTTTTGGAAAAGACTACTGATCTTGTTGTAATGGTTTTGGAAACTACTTATGTAAACTCATTTTGAGTTATGATGAAATAAAATAGTTTTATCTTCCGCTGTGTTGTTTTATTTATTTATTCTTGTAATTTATCTGTTCTATACAAACAATAACACTTCATGGATATTGATGCATTCCCTTTGTGAGTGACATTAATGGACGTGGGGTGTTACATGTGGTATCAGAGCTATGGTTACAAGAACAGATAAAAAGCTTTGAAAAGTGTTTTCAAAAGTATTATTTTCTTAGAAAGTATTTTCAAAAACTTGTTTTAAAGAAGCTATTTTCAAGAGAAAGGTCTATTTTAAAAACATAATCCCCAAGAGCCATATATCTTTCCTTCGATTCTCCGTTTTGAATCTCTTCCTCTTTCCCTTTTTGAATCTCTTCCTCCGCGTATAGATGCTTTTTCCTAAGATATATGAGGACTTACGTACGATGGGCGGAAAACCGCTTCATGGGACTTAGACGTTTGTCGGGACTAGGAGTTGGCTCAAGAAAGTGGAGGACTTGTCGGTATCTTGGAGGTAGACGAGGGGAGGAAGGTTCGACTAACTACTTGGTTGATGAAGGACGAAGTTTCTTGTAGGTTGGAGGTCACGAATGGAGAACGTATAGTGGAGGCATGGATTGGGCATAGGGTAAGAAAGTAGAACCTAAGGAGAGTGCAAAGAATAATAAACCCCGTGACAAGAGGAAATGTCTTTATTGTGGAACACCAAGCCATCTGAGTAAAGACTGTAGGAAAAAGAATAAGACTGTCTGTTTCCACTGCGGAGAGGCAGGTCATCTAGTTAAGGACTGCCCAAGGAAATAGGGCAAGGGCGAAGAACTTCTGGAGGACAACTTCAGGCTCTCGTGGCACCCGGGCAGGCAAGGGAGCAGGTCTAGGCTCTCGCGGTCCCACCGCTGCAAGAACTAGGTAGAAACATTTCCATTGAGAGTTTAGTTTTTCTATTTGATCATCCTGTCCATATCTTATTCGATTCTGGCGCATCACATTCGTTTATCTCTAGATCATTAGTTGAAACACTACACTTAGATACTAGTCTTGTTGTGGATCCCATTGTAGTCTGAATTCCTATTGGTGGGTCGGCTCATTTATCCATGGTTTGTAGGGATTTAAAATTGTCTGTCTTAGGCGTTGGTTTTGAATGTAATGCTTTTGTGCTTGGTGTCATGGGCTATGGGTTGATTCTAGGGATGGATTGGCTAGCCCAATAGGGCGCCGTCCTAGATTGTGAACGAAGGGTAGTAAAATTGTTGACTCGTAGTGGAAAGACCCTTGACTTTTCCTATGACCCTAGAGGACCGGTGATGCTTAGTTATCTTGAGTCACTTGACGCACCCAATGATGATTTACATTCTATTCATATAGTCCGTGAATATGTTGATGTCTTCGATGAAGTGAGGGGTCTACCCCCAAAACTTGAGATAGACTTTCGTATTTATCTTGTAGACAATGCAAAACCAACATCTTTGCCAGTGCGCCACATGGCTCCTCGTGAGCGGAGGGAGCTTAATAAGCAAGTAGGGGAGTTGCTTGAGAAAGGGTTCATAAGACGTAGTATATCGGAGTGGGGTGCTCCAGTAGTATTTGCCACGAAGGCGGATGAGTACCTTAGACTTTGTGTAGACTATAGAGATCTTAATAAACTTACTAAGAAGAATAGGCACCCACTGCCGAGGATTGACGATCTCTTCGATCAGATAGTTTGCGCCTCAGTGTTTTCGCAGTTGGACTTAGCCACTGGTTTCCATCAGTTGAGAGTGGCTGAGGATAACATAGACAAGACTGCCTTTAGGACTCCGGACAGTTTCTATGAATGGCTTGTGATGCCCTTCGGTTTGACAAACGCCCCCGCATACTTTGTTGACTTGATGAGTAGGGTGTTTAGGGAGTACCTTAATAAATTCGTGGTGGTCATTGTGGATGACATCTTGGTCTTTTCTAAGAGCGAGGAAGCGCATGCCCTACATCTTAGGGAAGTATTGGAGACCCTTCGAGCGCATAACCTTAAAGCTAAATTTTCTAAATGTCACTTTTGGAGGAAGGTAGTGCGATTCTTAGGGCGCGTGGTTTCCCGCAAAGGTGGTGGCCATCCAAGGTTGGAAGGTCCCTAAAAATGCTACCGAGGTGAGGAGTTTCTTGGGGTTAGTCGGCTACTATAGGAAGTTTATCATTGACTTCGGCAAAATATCAGCCCCATTAACACACTTGACGAAGAAGAACCTAGTTTTATATGGGACGTAGATTGTGATGATGTGTTCCAACGTTTAAAGAGAGCTTTGACCACAGCCTCGGTCTTAGTGTTGCCAGATGGGAGTAAGCCTTTTACCGTTGATACCGATGCTTGTGGGACAGGACTAGGCGCAGTCTTAATGCTAGAGGGAAGGGTAATAGCCTTTCGAGGAAGGAAGTTGAGAGTACATGAGAGAAATTACCCTACTCATGACCTAGATTTGGCCGATATTGTTTTCGCGCTTAAGTCTTGGCGCCATTATCTTCTTGGCGAGAAATTCGAACTGTTCACTAACCACAAATCGCTAAAATACTTGTTCTCTCAGAAGGACTTAAACTTAAGGCAACAAAGGTGGATGGAATTCTTAGCGTCCTACGATTTCGAGATAGCATATACCCCTGGCAAGGGTAACGTGGTGGCAGACGCCTTAAGTAGGAAAAGGTTGTCCTTGAGTCCGTTGTTTGTTGAGCGGCGAAGCTTAGAGTTCATCTCTATGTTTGACTTTAGACCTTCCATTGACTTTGTACCCGTTTTGCTAGCATCCTTAGAGGTCAGACCTACACTTTTGGGATGGATTGGTGAGGCACAGCGAGATGACCCACAGTTGGTTGAGTTAGTAGAGAAGCTCATAAGGGGGGAGTCATCGAGCCATCTCAGTAGGTATACCCTAGATGATAAGGGTTGGTTACGTAGGGATGGTAGACTTTGTGTACCACGAGACGAGGACTTGAGGAAGACCATTCTTGATGATGCAAATCGTTCGAAGATGACCCTTCATCCCGGCGGGGACAAGATGTACAAGGACATGAGACGAGTTTACTTTCGGGCCGGCATGAAGAAGGACATGGCTGAGTTTGTCGCTAGATGCTTAGTGTGCTAACAAGTAAAAGCAGAGCAAAAGAAGCCTGGTGGGGTTGCTTCACCCATTGGAGATCCCACAATGGAAGTGGGAGAGTCTCTCGATGGACTTTGTTGATGGATTACTGAGATCGAGGAAGGGTAATACGGGGATTTGGGTCATGGTAGACAGACTTACTAAGAGCGCCCATTTCATTCCCGTGAAGAGTAAGAGGACAGCTCCATGGTTAGCCTTCGTATATATTCGAGAGATAGTTCGTTTGCACGGCGTTCCTTCTAGCATAGTGAGCAATCGCGATCCTATCTTTACTAGCGAGTTTTGGAAGAGCTTGCAAGAAGCGGTAGGGACTCAGTTATGTTTGAGCACCGCATATCATCCTCAGACGGACGACCAGACCGAGAGGGTGAATCGTATTCTAGAGGACCTTTTGAGGCTACGTGTTTTAGACTTCGGAGGTATATGGGAGGAGCATCTTCCTTTGGTGGAGTTCGCATATAATAATAGCTTTCAGTCTAGCGTTGGCATGGCACCTTTCGAGGCTCTTTATGTACGGCCGTGTCGTTCTCCTACATGTTGGTGGGAATCTATGGATAAGATCTTACTTGGGCCCGATATGATTAGAGAGACTTCGGAAAAGATTGACTTTATTTAAAGGAGGATGAATATGGCACAAGATATGCAAAAATCTTATGCGGACAAGAGGAAGATAGATCTTGAGTTTGATATTAGGGACATGGTCTTTATCAAGGTGTCTCCATTACGGAATGTTGTTCACTTTGGGTCGGTTGGGAAGTTAGCACCAAGGTTCGTAGGACCATTTCATATTAAGGAGAGGATTGGACAGATGGCATATAGAGTGGAGTTGCCCGAAAGACTTAGTGTTGTACACAACGTATTCCATGTATCACATTTGAGGAAGTGCTTGCATGAGACCACGGAAGTGGTAGAGCCGAACTTGCTTAGATAGGTGGATATAGAACATGATGCGACGATACTCCTACGTGCATTCTTGGGTCGGAGATTAAGAAGTTGAGGAATCGAGAGGTCAAGCTAGTCAAAGTGCAATAGGGAGATGATTAGAGAAACACTACTTGGGAGACGGAAGAGAAGATGCGTTCATTGTACCCTTTTCTTTTCGAGGGTATGTCTTTTAATTTCCCGTTTATCGCTTAGCTTGTACTCGTTTTATCTTTAGTATGTCCTATCGCTAGTACCTTCGACCTTTAGATAGGGTAGTCCTATGGTTGAAACATGTGTTTGAGACATGTTATGTATGATGGATGCATGTGGATGCAAGTGTTTGCTAGTGGTTGCTCGTGGATGCATATACACACACTTTAGGCACTAGATCGGCTCAATCACTTTCATATTGCATATTGCATATTGCATATAAATGGATGTATTTAGTAAAATGAATGTACATTGAATGTGTGTATCACATGGATGTTGCATTTAAATGGATGGTTGTGCACACATGTAGTAATGGTATGTATAAGGTTCTTTGCATACATGATGGATACATGGCACTATCATTATTTGCATTAAGGAGGTCGACTGAATCATTGGATCACCTGATTTAGCATTAGTATATAAACATATACACACACTATGAATATGTACATGAAAGCATTAGAAATCTTTTAAGGACCATGGTTGCTAGTGGTTGATGGTTGAGTAGATGGATGATTGGATCGTAGGATACGTTCTTCTTGACTTAGAGATTTCGAGGACGAAATCCTTTAAGTAGAGGAGAATGTAACACCCCGAATTTTTGAATAATCAAATTATCTAAATTCAAGAATAATTAATCTCAGATGTGAGAATTAAGGGGAATGGGTTGCACCATTGTGTTCGTCTCGGAATTCTGGTTGAGATAGAGTCCGAGTTTGCGTAAAACGGATGCCGGATGAAGGAGATATGGACGAACGAACTTAGGCGGGAGAATAAAAAAAAAATACACTGACGCACTTGGGAAGTGAGCCAGTACAAAAGTGGCACTCGTGCACCTGCAAAGTGCGCCTAGGCCGAGCAGAAAGCCTGCACAGCTTTCTAGTGCAATCTGATCCACACTGTGACTCATTGCCGAGTCCTTTCTGACTCCTTGACGAGTCATTAGGGTTGAGGTGTCACCCTATCCTGACTGAGTGGTTTTTATTAGCCCTAAGATCATCCGATGGATATAATTAAATTAAAATTCTATATAAACATGGGTAGACACAAAACCTAAAATCAGATAAAAATCTGAATCATTGCCATCATGCTGTCATCTTGTAACCTATAGTAGCCGCCACCAACTAGAGGGAAATCAAAGCTAATCAATTCAGTTTTAATCAACTCTAATATAAACAATAACGAATCTACTACAAAGGCGAGCTAAATCAATTTCAGAACTCAGATTTCAGAACGCAAGACCTTCTTTTTGTGAGTTCGATTTCTTTAATAAGATAATTAACAATTTAACTGGATTAAGCTATGATTTGGATTATATGGTTATGTTGTGAATCATTGACCGTATGTTATTATCTATGTTGTAAATTCTATGATGTTATTATCTATGTTGTAGATTCTATGATGTTATTACCTATGTTGTGAAGCTGTGATGTTATCATCTATGTTGGCTTATGTACAATCAATTCATAATGATGTTTCATATGCTAGTTTGGTTATGTTTTTGGAACTAATTCATATGTTAAATGATATGTATGTATGCAAGTTTAGATGTTAATTTAGATATGAATTATATGCAAGCTAGTGAGAATCATATACAACCTTACATGTTTCATGACATCTATTTTATGTGTAAATTGGATCTAAAGTTAGGTTATGACATATGTGAGTTGGATGCAAGTTTACATCATAGTCT
Source organism: Allium sativum (assembly GCA_030737875.1). Classification (NCBI taxonomy): domain Eukaryota; kingdom Viridiplantae; phylum Streptophyta; class Magnoliopsida; order Asparagales; family Amaryllidaceae; genus Allium; species Allium sativum. Next base: position 129,866,902 of record CM060919.1, on the reverse strand, counting down.
ATGTTGTATAAATCACATATGCAAGTTTACACCTTATGATTAGATCTATGACATCCATAGTTTATGCAAGTTTGTGACTATTGCCTACGCAAGTTTACACCTTATGATTAGATCTATGACATCCATAGTTTATGCAAGTTTGTAACTTTGGCCTATGCAAGTTTTTAGATGAAAAACCGTATTCACACATGCAAGTTCACCCCTTTTGTTTAGATCTAGTTTTTATTCAATGCATGTTGTGATGTTTTCTCTTTATTCCATAAGTTAGACTATTTGAGTCTAACGTATATTTTACATTAAACGAATGAACGTACAACGTGGGGAAATGGGATAACATTAAAAGATTTAATATTGAGAATTAGCATAAATGCCTTAAATGTGATGTTAATTGGTATAATTTTATGTACCATAAATAGGTGGACATAATTGAGTCAATTATGGATATAGTTAAATTTGTAATTGATTGGCAATTTGAATAAGGAAATTAATTCAAATTGGGGATGATTAATTAGGTGCAATAAATCGCCTAAGACACGAGGTTAGAGTCTTTTGTGGTGTAAGACTGCCCGGACCCGCCCGACAAATCCAGCTGCCACAAATGCCAGTCTAGTGTGGGACGTCTTAGGCATAAATTAAATGCATAACAGTTGTAAAGACACGAGGTTAGGCTCGTTTGTGGTGTAAGAATGCCCGGACCCGCCTGGCAAATCCAACTGCCACAAATGTCAGTCTAATGCGGGAGGTATTTACAAGGTTACGGTCTTAATGAATTAAGAAACACTTAACCAGATAAACATGTAGCAGGACATTAGGGGGTTAAGTGGGTGCCTTGGGTAGAATGTGGAATTTAGTGGCTGCCTTGGGTGGCATTTGAAATACGATTAGATGCACTTAACCAAGATTGAAACATGTAAAAAGACATGATTAAGAACGGGGTTAAGTGGGGAAAAACCTTAGAGGGGACCAAGCGTAGGTGGAAAGCTTGTGTCATGCATGGGGGGCCTTTTCAAACCAGTAACCCATTAAGTATCTTTGTGGGCTCGACCCAAGTCGAGGACGGGACAAGCGTACTAGATTTGATTGTAAGAGGTCAAAACGTGTCAGCGGTGGCAACACAAATCCAACGGGTTCATATGCGTTTGTAGGCCCGGGCTGGTAGGTAAGACATTGTTGAATCGTGTAAGTATAAGCCATGCATTTTTGGTTGTATCGGGTTGCCACTTTGGGGAGTGATACACCCCACTGTGGGGCCAGCATGGGTATCTACGAGTTAGGGAGCCAATCGAATGGGGGTAGTGGGTACACCTAGTGGAGATAGGGGCAGACGACACCTATGAAGGTAGTTAGGGGTACACTAAACTACCATTATCATTATTAGTGGGTACACCTAGTGGAGATAGGGGAAGACGGCACGTATGAAGGTAGCTAGGGGTACATCAAACTACCATTATTATTATTAAGTTCTGTAGGCGGGATCAACCTTTAAGGGTGACTAGTGGTGGTGTAGTGTAGTAATTATCTTATAATGATTAGGGGCGCCTTTAATGTTATCTTGGTTCGTCTTATTTCCTTGTTCGTTCTGTCCTACCCAATTGTTCATAGTCATTTCCTTATTTTCCAGCTTATGCCTTAGTCTAGTTATTTTGATAATTATATTGTTAAAGTTATCGCACTCGCCAGACTTTTTGTCTGACCCTCTTTTCTTTCCACCTCTTTTCTTCCTTTCACCCCTCAGGTTTGCTAGGAGGGAATACTACAGCTTAGTGCTGATTTCTTTCAGTTGCTTGAAGATAGTAGATGTATCGCTTGGGACTTTCTCATCTTTATAGATTTGGTTATGCTCAGTGGGGATTTATGGATTTATGTTATTGAAGTATTTGCTTCTTTATGTACTTTGAAGTTTTTGGAAAAGAATACTGATCCTGTTGTAATGGTTTTGGAAACTACTTATGTAAACTCATTTTGAGTTATGACGAAATAAAATAAGTTTTATCTTCCATTGTGTTGTTTTATTTATTTATTCTTGTAATTTATCTGTTCTATACAAATAATAACACTTCATGGACATTGATGCATTCCCTTTGTGAGTGACATTAATGGACGTGGGGTGTTACAAAATCTGAACTGAAATATTTCAGATGATGAATAAATATTCTATTTGAACATATAGATAATAATATTAATTTATTATTAAAGAATTAATTGTTTTGAATTTAATTTATATCGGTTTAAATTAATATCTCCTCCATCCGATTAAATGGAGCTTCGAATTCTGTCCTGGTGTGTTCAGATTTGTGGTATAACCCTAGAGGTGCCAGTTATTGTGTTTAAATAGGAGTTGACAACACCCGATATTTTAAAAGGGTTAAAACTCACCTCGGGTCAAAATAAAATAAAATAAAGAAAAATTATTATAATAAATTGCTTACTTTCTAAGCAAACGGTATTTTGGAAAAACTCTACCTTTGATAAACCTTACCCAGTAAAATACGTACGTTCATTTCCTTAACCGGGAAGCATCCCAGTTCTATAAAATCACGAAATGCAGACACCCCGCATCCTCATTTCATTTTGTTATTTCCCTTTTCCTCAGCTGAAAGGAAATCGAATTCATTTCCTCTTAAAATCCTCAACATTTAAAACTCGAATGCTAGAGTTTTATATAAAAAGAGGGGGAAATCCGATTGCAATTCCAATTCACGAGTCTCCCGTTGCTTTGTCAGACGCGAGGCGCGATTGTAGTTCAAAGAATGAGGGGCGTGATGCGGTTGGGTGGTTAGACAATTTGAATCGCAAGCTAGGGTTTGCGATTTCAAATAGGTTTGAAGATCGATTTATGAAGAGTAGCGAAAGGGGGTGTGTGATGGTGCGGCGTAGTTTAGAGTTGTCATCAGTCAAAGAACGGAAGTGGAAATCACAATGGTCTCCGATGGATTCTGGGTGGTCTTGAGCATCGTTCTGGTGCATCAATAATTATTTTTGGTTAGGATGGGTTATTGATGAAGTCACGATGAATGGAGGTGCTGGAGATTTACGGTGCAGTGGACTGGGGTCTCGACATTGAAATGGAATCGAGCTTCAATAGTTCTGCTCGAGTTGTTTTGGATACTGGTTGGGATACTGGAATGTTGGTACGACCAAAAAGGGTCTGTTAAGGGGAGAACATGGCCTGGTCATGAAAGCTGAGGCAGAGCAGCTTGAAGGGGAGATGTTGCGAGTGGTTTGAGCGGTGCTAAGGGTGTGCTGAGGATGGGAGGATTATGCAGTCTTATTTGAAGTGAAGCTGGGCAGAGCAACTGTGTGGGAATATACAAGGAAGAAGACGACAGTACTGTGGTTAGTGGTGAGGATTTATGCCAATTAGAGTATTTAAGTTAGTAAATTAAATGTGTTAATCACGTTAATTCATTAAAACTTATAACATGTACGTTTATTCCTTATATTATCAGATTTTTGGTGAAACCAATAAATTGGAATCATACCAAAAATAGCTGCGAAATAAAGTCGAATTGGAATTTAATTGGGTATTCAACAAATTAAATTACGGTGAGTAATCTCGCTCATATTTTATTTAGAATTATTTTTTATTAGTTAAAAATAATTATTTGTTAGTTGTTTGCTTGAATTGAAATTTTATTGTTGCTATATTAAATATGTATTAGAAAATCCGTGATTGATAACTGATAATTTTGATTAGTTAAAATATCACTGGACCTGAAAGGTTGATATATAAAAATATCAGGAAAAGGATATTTTAAAATTTAAAGGGAAAAATTTATTTATCTAAAATAGAATTTGAATTTCAATTGGTCTATAAATATATTAACTTGTTTGAATATATAAAACAAGAGTGAAATTATAAACGTTGTTTATGAATTAATAATATGAGATTTGAAGAGAAATTATAAACGTTGTTTATGAATTAAATAATGTAGAGAATTGAAATGAATTTATAAATAAAGTGGAAAATTATCATTGTATAATTTAAATATTTAAATTCAAATATGAATTTAAAAATAGAAATGGGGAAATCGTTTTAAAGAAATAAACGATGGAATTTATTCTGATGTTCAAAATATAAATTGAATTAAATAAATCCGTAAGGATTTATGATTTGAATTCGATTAATTCAAATTTATTTAAATAGAAGTTAAATTGAATATGAAAATAAATTGGGTGTTATATATATAAGTTATTATAAATAAAAAGTTCAAAAATAAGATTTTGATTTTAAATAGATTCGAAATAGACTTGTTTAAATATAAAACAAGGAAATTTATAAAATGTGTTTATAAATAAAATGAATTAATTATCAAGAGATAATTTGAACACTTAAATTCAAATAGGAATTTGAAAATAGAATTTGAAATCATTCAAAAGGGAACAACAGTTTTTATTCCGCAATTTGGAATATCAAAGGGATGGAGTTTCAAATAGAAATTTGGAAACAGGACTTGTTTAAATATACGAAACAAGGAAGTTGAATTTATAAATAGTGTTATAAATTTGGTAAAATAAATTATCATTTGGATAATTTAAACCATTTAAATTCAAATAGGAATTTAAAAGTAAATTGGGAAGTGTTTTGAAACAAAACGATTGATTATAATTTGGAATTCGTAATATAAGATGAATTGAGAAAAATTCAATGGGTTTATAATTAAAATTCGATTATATAGAATTTTATAAATAATTTATTTATAAAAGGAATTGGAATTAAATATAGAAGATCAAAGTATAAATATATTACCGAGTAAGGAAAAATCGACAATTATGGATAATCGAAAATATCATGTTGAATTGGGTAACTGATTTGATATATATTAAAAGTATATTAGAATAAAGTTAGAATTTCTATATAAATGAAGTTTAAAATGTTTATATATTAAAAATAATTAGAACGAACTCGTCGTAGTGCGACAGTTCGTAAATTGGAGTTCCGAACTTCAATTGAGTATATAGAACTCAACTTAAATCGGAGTTCTTTGAAACAAGTACCAACAGGACTGATTGAATAATAGTTTTCTAGTGGAAGAGAAAAATCTGGATTTCGTCTTATAGATTTTGAGTTATGTCAAAACCAAATTTTCAGAAAAACAGCGCTAGAACCATTATAAAACCATAATGGTTTATTTAAATAAATAAAAGTATTTTAAAGAAATAAAATCCTAACTGCCATTAGAAAATCCAGACTATAAAATAAATATGAACTCCAGTGAAGTAACTGTAATGATTTTTGAGACAAAAATTAGATTTTTAGTTATTGAATAAAACTAAGTAATTTGAATAATAATTAGTTAATCGAAATTCGATATGAAAATGGACTTTGAATAAGTGAAGGAGATTGAGAATTTTTATTCGAAATCGAATATGGAACTTGAGTCAAAATGGAATTAAATTAATCCATAAGCAAGATAAAATGATAATTGAACATGATATGTTCAAATATAAAGTGGTATAGGCAAAACAGCTAATAAAAAGATTAATTAGCAAGTTGAGTTAAAAATGACCGGATTGAGTTGAAATAAATTAGAAATGGACACATATGTGTTAGACAGGTATGGAATGAAGTATATGAAGTTTATAGATTTAGCGCCCGACAAAAAGGTGCACGTTTAAATTCCATATGACGTTTTATGCGCCGAATCGGCAAGCCGCTTGGCTTTTTTATTTTCTTTCTTGAATGGAGAGGGACGGGGAGGCATTTTGGAATTATGCCGAGTGACCCGTACAAAGGAGGTTATGGCGAATTTTTCCGGAAATTTAAGGAGTTAGAATATTTTTGAGAAAATTTGATAGTCAGAAATCAATGTATCGATATGTATAGAATTCGATAAAGAAACGAACTTAAAATAGAATATTATAAATAAAAAGGAAACCGATAATCTGGTAATAGAAAGAGAAATGTATATACGTTTTAAAATGAATAATGGGCTTTATGTAGTGTTAGATATTCGGGAATTGTGGTCTTGTCTATTTTGAGGTTAAGGAAGTTTTCAGTCAAGGTCTAAGAGGTAATTATACCCCAACTTAATTGATTTCATTTTTAACCGATAAATAGCAAGATCAGTCTCGAAGAGAAATGTTTGAATAAGAGTTAGTTGAATGTAGTATTTTGGGTTGCTTATAACGATGATTTACACAACAGTCATTTTAACCCAAGTAAGTGGAATTTTTGAAATATATCATAAATATTTCCTAAGTATAAAAATAACTGAGTCAGGAAAGAGATAAGTAATTGAAATGTTTTTCAATTGCAAATAGAATATATTTTCTAAGTATAGAAAATCAAAGAGGACGATATATGGAAATGTTTTCCAAATAGCATAAGAGGCCAAGATAATTTTTGAAAATATTTGGTTAACAAATATTGATAAAGAAATGGAGAAGTGATTTAATTAATGGAATATTCATTAAGTGGTCCAGTGATTGTTTATTGTTTTGAATGAGTGTTTTTTGGATATTTAAATAGTCGACTATCGAAGTATTTGCCAATACCATTGTCAACAAGGAGATACCGATTGGGTTATATCCGAGAACCACTCCATATTGGCAGTAACGTTGCGAATCAGATTATATGAAGATAGTCGAAGAAGGAGTAAAGTGCAACGACTTTTTCAATTAGTAGAAATTGTGCCTTTGGTTTCGTTCAATCCTAGAACGAACATATATGGACTAGTGTCCGACAGAGTAGTTCCAATGATCACATAGGTTGGTCTGCATAAATATATATGTTGGTGGAGAATTTATTCTCTTAGCATAATGTCCATAATATATTTGTACAAATCAACTAGTGATTAATGGATCTGACAATGTGGCATTCAAAATGATTGTGCTATCAATGAATGATCAGTAATTATAGCCTTAGTCCTCAACAACCGAGAAATGACAAAAATTGGGCAGGCAACATGGCTATGTGGGTAGCTTCCATTAGGGTGTATTATCACCTATCTAGAGAAATTCATTTAATTCCTCATTCAATTCGATGCTGTCCCATTCGGGAAACGGTTGCTTATCCCAACCATTGGTGATATACATTCGACACACTCAAGCGAAATGAGTGGTCAGTCATGTGTGGCCTGATTACAAGATGTTCTTGTTGAACCCAGTGTATTCTACTCTAGAGATACACTATCGGAAGGTGGTTCCATACCTTGTCATAGTTGGAAATTCATTAAGTGCTTGCGGTTTTGACTGTATATTATAAGCGTTCCACTAGATTTCTATTTATTTGATTTAGACATTATTATAGTATCAAAAGAGTTTTGATATAAAGATTATCGTTTCTTTCAAAAAGATTTGAATGTTACATCAAGTGTTTTGGATTCTCATAAGGGAAAAACCCGTTCCGTGTTATACGGCGTGGTCTTATGAGATATCGTTTATTTTCTCAAACTGTTTGAAATTGTTTACTCATACCAATCCCATGACTGACCCAGAGTTTATTCTGTTTTGTTTTATCTAAACTCTTGGATGCCAAATTTTGTACGGGTAGTCAAGTAGTTCAGGATTTTACAGATTTATCTGAAGGAGCTTGGAGCAGGAGGCTTTAGTGTTAGTTATACAGAGTTTTGTTACGTTGTGCTGTAAGTGTTGTACTCTGATAATGATATGTGTATACAATACAAATTTTGTATTTCAAAAGTTATCATATATTATATTTTGTTCCCTTGCGATGTGAGATTCTGTGTTGTTGTTTCTGTTCTTCTTCTATCTTTTTCTTCTAAAAAAATGATTTGTATTTTCGTGATATTTGGGTTGGACGTGTGATGTATGTAGTCAACTCAGATATTACAGATTTGCGGGCCATTATAGTTTGTATTAGAGCTTAGGTTGAGCGAATACCTTGGCTTGTTGGCATGTGCTCATTAGAGATAGGGTCAGTAGTACCCTAGGATGAATTGAGTGTATATACGAGAGCGTATTTGTTAATTGATATAAAAATTATTTTATAATGTGTTCGCTAGTCTGATTTGTGGTTTATGAATTCTGATCGAATCGTGGGAATCCACAAAGTCGATTGGAATTCTAAACACTTGAACATAAAATTTTGACATGATATTGTTTTAAGTGGGTAAATGAAATAAATTTACTCAAAAATTCTATTTTTTAATAGAAAAGGAATAATTTTCTAAAAATTATTATATTATATGGATGTGCCGGTTGTTATAATTATAATCAGACGAGATTATAAGAATTGGAATGGTTATAGATAACTGAATATAATTTGCATAAGAATTAAATATACAAATAAGATGAATTAAAATTGGATTCAGATTCAGAATTCAAATCCTGGGAAGTTGGAAAATATTTTTCAAAGTATATTAGGATAATATAAATTTTTTAAAAGGATTTTGAATAGAAACCATTTCAGATGGATTTTGAAAGTGATAAAGCACTGAACTCACTTCAGTGGCTGGAAAATAATTCTGATGATGACTGCAGCATCATCAGTGTTCATTTTTGAGTTTCTAAGTGATGAATTGCTACCTTAGAAATGTTTTGATGGGAATTTGTTTGAAAGAAAACAAGTTTAGTTGGAAAATTCAAATGTTTTGAATTTGAAAAGATTACAGATATACGTATATATTTATGTTATTTCAAAAGAATTTGAAATGAAAACCTTGGGGATTTGAATTCTGGAATTAAAATTTAACGTAAAGCAAGTTAAATGGATTGAAGAAAATAAATTGATTTAAATCAATGTAAATGAAAATGAATTAGATATGAATGAATGGGTTGAAAATCATTCAAAGTAAATAAATAAAGACCAAAGTTTTGGTAAGACTAAAATTGGTGAAATGTGAAATGATGAGTTTCAGCATAAGTGAGTTTGAAAAGTTAATGGGTTTAAGGCATTTTTCCTACCTTAGTAATTTCGGGGACGAAATTCTTTTAAGGAGGGAAGAATGTAACGACCCAAATTTTTTTATAAATTAATTTTAACTATTTAATATTGTTTTAAATATTTTATTAATAATATAAGAATTTTTATATTGAGTTATTGATTTAGTAATCGAAATACAATTTATTCTGAATATATAATCATCGTAATACCTGAATCTGAAATAATTTAATCTGAAATTAAATATGAACTGATATATTTCAGGTGATGAATAGATATTCTATTTGAACATATAAATAATAATAATAATTTATTATTGAAGAATTAATTGTTTTGAATTTAATTTACATCAGTTTAAATTAATATCTCCTCCATATGATTAAATGGAGCTTCGAATTCTGTCCTGGTGTGTTCAGATTAGTGGTATAACCCTAGAGATGCCGGTTATTTTGTTTAAATAGGAGTTGACAACACACGATATTTTAAAAGGGTTAAAAATCACCTCGATTCAAAATAAAATAAAATATTATTATTCTAATAAATTGCTTACTTTCTAAGCTAACAGTACAGTGGAAAAACCGTACCTCTGATAAACCTTACCCAGTAAAACACATACGTTCATTTCCTTAACCGAGAAGCATCCCTGTTCTATAAAATCACGAAATACAGACACCCCACATCCTCGTTTCATTTCATTATTTCCCTTTATCTCAGCTAAAAGGAAATCGAACTCATTTCCACTTAAAATCCTCAACATTTAAAAATTGAATGCTAGAGTTTTATATAAAAAGAGGGGAAGATCCGATTGCAATTCGAATCCACGAGTCTCCTGTTGCATTGTTAGACGCCAGCCGCGATTGTAGTTCGAAGATAGAGGGGCGCAATGCGGTTGGATGGTTAGTCAATTTGAATCGCAATCTAGGGTTCGTGATTTCATACAGTTTTGAAGATCAATTTCTGAAGAGCAGCGAAAGGAGGTGTGTGAGGGTGCGACGCAGTCTAGAGTTGTCATCAGTCAAAGAACGGAGGTGGAAATCGCGATGGTCTCCAATGGATTCTGGGTGGTCTTGAGCATCTTTCTGGTGCATCGATAATTATTTTTGGTCAGGATGGGTTATTGATGAAGTCGCGATGAATGGAGGCGCTGGAGATTTACGGTGCAGTGGACTCGGGCCTCGACATTGAAATGGAATTGAGCTTCAGTAGTTCTGCTCGAGTTGTTTTGGGCAATGGTTGGGATACTGGAATGTTGGTAAGACCAAAAAGGATCTGTTAAGGGGAGAATGTGGCCTGGTCATGAAAGCTGAGGCAGAGCAGCTTGAAGGGGAGATGTTGCGAGTGGTTTGAGAGGTGCTAAGGGTTTGCTGAGGATGGGAGGATTATGCTGTCTTATTTGAGGTGAAGCTGGGAAGAGCAAGTGCGTGGGAATATATAGGGAAGAAGAAGGTAGTACATGTGGTAAGTACTAAGGATTTTATGCCAATTAGGGTATTTAAGTTAGTAAATTTAATGTGTTAATCACGTTAGTTCGTTAAAATTTATAACATGTATGTTTATTCCTTATATTATCAGATTTTTAGTGAAACCAATAAATTGGAATCATACCAGCAATAGCTGCGAAATAAAGTCGAATTTGAATTTAATTGGGTAATCAGCAAATTAAATCATGGTGAGTAATCTCACTCATATTTTATTTAGAATTATTTTTGTTAGTTAAAAATAATTGTTTGTTAGTTGTTTGCTTGCATTGGAATTTTATTGTTGCTATATTAAATATATATTAGTTATATAGGATTGGTTATTATATATGTATTGGCGGTTGGATAGTTCCCGCAGTACCATTAGCAGATGCCCGCAGTATCATTAGCGGATGACCCTATAGGCCCCACGCTATGATAGTGGATGACCTTCTATGCCGTGATATTCTACTACGAAGCAGAATGGGTGTTATTTATGTTGGCTAACGTCTGTGGATGCAGGAAAAACAGGTTAAAGAGATCCAACTGGATTCCTCAAAAATATTATTATTTGTTTGTACTCATATATATATATATATTATATGATGTATTAGAAAATCCGTGATTGATAACTGATAATTTTGATTGGTTAAAATATCACTGGACCTGAAAGGTTGATATATAAAAATATCAGGAAAAGGATATTTTGAAATTTAAAGGGAAAAAACTATTTATCTTAAACAGAATTTGAATTTCAATCGGGCTATAAATATATTAACTTGTTTGAATATATAAAACAAGCAGTGAAATTATAAACGTTGTTTATAAATTAATAATATGAGATTTGAAGTGAAATTATAAACGTTGTTTATAAATTAAATAATGCAGAGAATTGAAATGAATTTATCAACAGTGTTTATAAATAAAGTTGAAAATTATCATTGGATAATTTGAATATTTAAATTCAAATTTGAATTAAAAAAAAGAAATAGGGAAATCGTTTTAAAGAAATAAACCACGGAATTTATTCTGATGTTCAGAATATAAATTGAACTAAAATAAATCCGTAAGGATTTATGATTTGAATTCGATTAATTCGAATTTATTTAAATAGAAGTTAAATTTAATACGAAAATAAATTGGGTGTTATATATATAAGTTATTATAAATAGAAAGTTCCAAAATAAGATTTTGATTTCAAACAGATTTCGAAATAGACCTGTTTAAATATAAAACAAGGAAATTTATAAAATGGTGTTTAAAAATTAAATGAATTAATTATCAAGAGATAATTTGAACATTTATATTCAAATAGGAATTTAAAAATAAAATTTGAAATCATTCGAAAGGAAATAACGGTTTTTATCCCGCAATTCAGAATATCAAAGGGATGGAGTTTCAAATAGAAATTTGAAAAGGGGACTTGTTTAAATATATGAAACAAGGAAGTTAAATTTATAAATAGTGTTATAAATTTGGTAAAATAAATTATCATTTGGATAATTTAAACCATTTAAATTCAAATAGGAATTTAAAAGTAAATTGGGAAGTGTTTTGAAACAAAACGATTGATTATACTTCAGAATTCGGAATATAAGCTGAATTGAGAAAAATTCAACTAGATTATAATTGAAATTCGATTATATTGAATTTTATAAATAATTTATTTATAAAAGGAATTTGAATTAACTATAGAAGATCGAAGTATAAATATATTACAGAGTAAGGAAAAATCGACAATTATAGATAATCGAAAATATTATGTTAGAATGGGAAACTGTTCTGATATATATTAAAAATATATCAGAATAGAGTTAAAATTAATATATAAACGAAGTTTAAAATGTTTATATATTAAATATAATTAAAACGAACTCGTTGCAGCACAATAGTTCATAAATTAGAGTTTCGAACTTCAATTGAGTATATAGAACTCAATTTAAATAGGAATTCTTTGAAACAAGAACCGTCAGGACCGATTGAATAATAGTCTTCTAATGGAAGTGAAAAATCTGGAGTTTGTCTTTTAGATCTTGAGTTATGTAAAATCAAATTTTCAGAGAAACAGCGCCAGAACCATTATAAAACCATAACGGTTTATTTAAATAAATAAAAGGATTTTAAAGAAATAAAATCCGAATTGCCATTAGAAAATCCAAACTGGAGATATAAAATAAATATGAACTCTAGTGAAATGATTATTGAGACAAAAATCAGATTTTTTTTAGTTATTGAATAAAACTAACTAATTTGAATAATAATTAGTTAATTGAAATTCGATATGAAAATGGACTTTGAATAAGTAAAGGAATTATTCGAAATCGAATATGGAACTTGAGTCGAAATGGAATTAAATTAATTCATAAGCAAGATAAAATGATAATTGAACATGATATGTTCAAATATACAGTGGAATGAGAAAAAGAGCTAATAAAAATATTAATTAGCGAGTTGAGTTAAAAATGACCGGATTGAGTTGAAATAAATTAGAAATGGTACACGTTTAAATTCCTTAAGAGGTTTTATGCGCCTAATCGGCAAGCCGCTTGGCTTTTTGATTTTCTTTTTTGAATACAGAGGGTCCAGAGAGGCATTTTGGAATTGTACCGAGTGACCCGTACAAATGAGGTTATGGCGAATTTTTCCAGAAATTTAAGGAGTTAGAATATTTTTGAAAAAAATTGATAGTCAGAAATCAACGTATCATTATGTATAGAATTTGATAAAGAAACGAACTTAAAATAGAATATTATAAACGAAAAGGAAATCGATAATCTGGTAATAGAAAGAGAAATGTATACACGTTTTAAAATGAATAATGGGCATTATATAGTGTTAGTTATTCGGGAATAGTGGTCTCGTCTATTTTGAGGTTAAGGACGTTTTCAGTCAAGGTCCGAGAGGTAATTATACCCCAACTTAATTGATTTCATTTTTAACCGATAAATAGCAAGATCCAGTCTCGAAGAGAAATGTTTGAATAAGAGTTAGTTGAATGTAGTATTTTGGGTTGTTTATAACGATGATTTACACAACAGTAGTTTTAACCCAAGTAAGTGGAATTTTGGAAATACATCATAAATATTTCCTAAGTATAAAAATAACTGAGTCGGGAAAGAGATAAGTGACTGAAATGTTTTTCAATTGCAAATAGTATATATTTCCTATGTATAGAAAACAAAAGAGGACGATATGTGGAAATGTTTTCCAAATATCATAAGAGGCAAAATGATTTTTGAAAATATTTGGTTAACAAATATTTATAAAGAAATGGAGAATTGATTTAATTAATGAAATATTCATTAAGGGGACTAGTGATTGTTTAATGTTTTGAATGAGTGTTTTTTTTTCTTTGATAGTTAAATAACCGACTATCGAAGTATTTGCCAATATCGTTGTCAATATGGAGAGAACGGTTGGGTTATTATCCGAGAACCACTCCGTATTGGCAGTAACGTTGCGAATCAGATTATATGAAGATAATCGAAGACAGAGCAAAGTGCAAGGGCTTTTTCTATTAGTAGAAATTGTGCCTTTGGTTTCGTTCAATCCCAGAACGAACATATATGGACGAATGTCCGACAGATTAGTTCCAATGATCACATAGGTTGGTCTGTATAAATATACATAGTGGTGGAGAATTTATTATCTTAGCATAATGTCCAGAATATATTTGTACAAATCAATTAGTGATTAACGGATCTAACAATGTGGCATTCAAAGTGATTGTGCTATCAATGAGTGATCAATAATTATAGCCTCAGGCCTCAACAACCGGGAAATGACAAAAATTGGGCAAGCAGCATGACTATGTGGGTAGCTTCCATTAGGGTGTATTATCACTTATCTAGAGAAATTCATTTAATTCCATATTCTATTTGATGTTGTCCCATTCGGGAAATGGTTGCAAATCCCAACCGTTGGTGATATACATTCGATATACTCAAGTGAAATGATTGGTCGGTCATGTGTGGTCAGGTTATAAGATGTTTTTGTTGAACCCAGTGTATTCTCCTCTAGAGATACACTATCGGAAGGTGGTTCCATAACTTGTCATAGTTGGAAATTCATTACCCAGTAAGTGCTCGCAGATTTTATTGTATATTATATATGTGGAGCGTGAGATGAAAGTGTTCCACTAGATTTCTATTTATTTGATTTAGACTTTATTATAATATAAAAAGAGTTTCGATATAAAGGTTATCATTTCTTTCAAAAAGATTTGAAAGTTATATCAAGTGTTTTGGATTCTTATAAGGGAAAAATCCGTTCTCTGTTATACTGCATGGTCTTATCAGATATCGTTTATTTTCTCAAACTGTTTGAAATTGTTTACTCATACCAGTCCCATGATTGACCCAGAGTTTTTTTTTTACCTAAACTCTTGGATGCCAAATTTTGTACGGGAAATCAAGTAGTTCAGGATTTTACAGATTTATCTGAAGGAGCTCGGAGCAGGAGCCTTTTGCATTAGTTATATAGAGTTTTGTTCCGTTGTGCTGTAATTGTTGTACCCTGATAATGATATTTGTATACAGTACAAATTTTGTACTTCAAAAGTTATGATATATTATATTTTATTCCGTTGCGATGTGAGATTCTGTGTTGTTGTTTCTGTTCTTCTTCTTCTATCTTTTTCTTCTAAAAAAATGATTCGTATTTTCATGATATTTGGGTTGGACATGTGATGTATGTAGTCAACTCAGATATTACGGATTTGCGGGCCATTACACTTCTAAGGCTGGAAAGCTATTACAAGAGAAGAATTGGATAAAGTTGTTGCGGGCTTGACAAGTCAAATGAACATTGCAAACAATGCCATTATAAAGAAGCTTGAGTTTATGTTTGCCATGCAAGCCGCTACGGTGAAGGTAGCCATGGATACCGCTCACGCTAAGTTTGCTCATGTAGATAATACAGGAAATGCGGGTACTTCCTCTTCAAGTCCAAGTCGAGAAAATTCTGTCCAAGAGGTCGCAGATCCTGATGACCCTCAAAAGGAAGCTAAGCCTCTTACACACAACCGGTCTGATAAAGCAACTTCTCGACAAGCACTTGGTACTACCAAAGGGGCACCTCCCTAAGGGGGAGTCCCAGGGCCTCAGAATCCGAACCATGACCGTTTTCTTAGGCAAACATCTGGTAAGGATAATGGCGTCCGCCCCGTGGACCAGCTCAACGAGGAGTAGCGCCTGTCGGAAATGGTTCGCAAGATAATGGAGAAAAGTCTAATAAAGCAAGACGATGAGAATGATTGGGGGTTTGCTCCTACCAAAAGCCCATTTACAAAGAGGATCAAGATGGATCCATATCCAAAAAAGTTTAAACCTATGACAGTCCAAGCTTACAAGTGATCCCAATGTGTTCTTATTCAAATATAATCAACATACGGATGGAGCACGTGCCACAGACGAGTTGAAGTGCCTATACTTTCCAACTTACCTTGAAGTGGTGGCATTAATTTGGTTTACAAAGCTATCACCCAAATTTACGGATGATTTTGCTACCTTGGCCAAGCTATTCCGAGAGAAGTTCAGGCTCCAAGCAATGAAGGTGCGGGATGTCATGGAGTTGAACTGACTCGAATAAAGGCCATGAGAATCTATCAAGGCTTTTCTCATCCGCATCAACATTACCGTAGTTGAAGTTGGAAACTATGAGACTCGTTTGGTTTTAATGGCTTTAAAGGGAGCCCCAAGCAAGAAGACTAAGCCTGGACGGTGGATTAAGAAGAAGAAACCGAGTAGCTTGAAGAGTTGTTTGACAAAGCCGAGGAATATATAGGTGTAGATGAAGATCCAGCCTATGCCGTAGATGTTCCTGAAAGCAGCATACAGTCCGAGAAGAAAATTAATGATGCAGAAGGTGACGAAAAGAATCCCGGTAGTCAAAAAAGAGACAATGATGAAAGAGTTAATCGAGCCAACAAAAAACTTCGCTTCTTTAAAAATTCAGAATTGACTCCTTTGAACGACACTATGGAGAATATCTTCATGGCAATCAAAGATACTGAAATGTACCCAACTCCGAAGCAAGTGAAAATCAGTGATGCTATGATTAAATCCGGAAGGTTCTGCCGGTTTCATAACCAGCCAGGTCATAATACAAATGAGTGCAAACACCTGAAGAACTTGATTGAGGAATTGATAAGGAAAAATAAACTTCAACGGCATGCAAAGAACCCATAGAACACTCAAACTACTCAAGGTCAAGGAACGTCTCTAGGGCAACTTAGGCAGAATGAGAATGCTTCGGTCGTTGTCATCCCAAGGTTGATCATCAATACCATTTCAGGAGGGCCTCACCCAGTTGGAAGAAACTTGGGGGACATTGTGAAATACACTAATAAAGTGAAGAGGTTGCCGAAAGGAGGAGAGGTCATGATCATGAATGAAGCCTTGTCAGCAAAGATACCAAAAACTCCATGGGATGATATTATGTTTAAAGATAGAGACTCAGATGGACTACTAACGCCAACGATAGATCCAATGGTAGTTACTATCGGTTTGGGTCCGACCATTATCAGGATAGTCTTGGTTGATAGTGGGGCATCCGTTAATGTCCTTTTCGTTAATGCATTTAATAAGATGAACCTTTCCATGGAAGATGTAAAAGCATGTTAGAGTAAAATCCACGGCTTCATTGAGCAAGCCGTTCAACCAATTGACATCAACAATCTGCTTTTCGAACTTGGAGAAGGAGAACGGAAGGCTGCATTAAAGAAAGGTTTTGTCATAATCGATGAGCTGTCCGCTTACAATGCTTTCCTTGGAAGACCAACCCTCGCGGCATTTAGAATAACAATGGCCGCGTGGTGCCTGACAATGAAATTCCCTACCGAAAATGGAGTTGGCATTATAAAAGGCGACCAACAAGAGGCAAGGGAGTGTTACCTGGCTGAGCTTGCCGAAGCGAAGAAGTAGGAAGTGAAGAAGGATGTGGAGCCTCCGCTCTACATTCATGACTCCCCCTTATAGCAATTAAGGCGGGACCCCCATACTGGCGAGCATAGAGGAGCTCATAAGGAGATTGATCCCAGAAAAGCCAGTATGGGGAAAATGGAGCTGCGCCAGCTGAAGCCACAATCTCTATTCCGGTACATGATAAGGATCCAGACCGACTCCTAAAAATAGGTTCTCAGCTCGACCTAAAATTGCAGAAGGATTTAATATTGTTTCTAAAAGCAAACTTAGATGTTTTCACGTAGACGCATTCCGATATGTGTGGAATATCACCTGATGTAATTGCTCATAAGTTGAATATTAATCCCAGTATGACTCCTGTGAAGCAAAAAAGACGAATTCAAAGACCTGAAAGATCTGTGGCATTGAAAGAAGTAGATAGGTTATTCAAAAATAACTTTATACGAGAATTTGCATATCCCGATTGGGTTTCCAATCCGGTTCTTGTTAAAAAGTCCTACGGCAAATGGAGAGTCTGCATACACTACTCGGATCTTAACATGGCTTGTCCCAAAGACAGCTTTCCATTACCTAGAGTTGATCAACTTGTCGATGTGACGGTGGGGCATGAATCGTTGTCCTTTATGGATGCATACTCTCGGTATAATCAGATTATGATGCATAAGCCAAATGAAGAGAACACAAATTTTATAACAGAATGAGGATTGTATTACTATAAACTCATGTCGTTTGGACTAAAAAATGCTGAAGCAACGTACCAGTGCCTTGTGAATTCCATGTTCAAATCATATATCGGAAACACAATAGAGGTGTATGTAGATGATATGCTGGTAATGTGACGGCAAGGAATTTCGCTCGGTCCGAACCAGTCGCTAAACCGATCCAGGCCGCTCGAAACGCCCTATCGTTTGAGAACACGACAAAACAGAACGCATATAAAAGAACGTTTCATTGCTTATTACAACAATGCATCAGATTACAGGAATATACAGAGTATAAATGAATAAATATTACACAGAAATATCAGAGATTTAAATTACATTTAAATACATCGCAGCGGAAAATAATACAATACACAACTAGACGGAGATATACGGATACAAAGCTTTCCGGATATCGTTCCAGCTGTAAACCAGGATCCTGTGAATATAAATCTGCAAAACCAAAACTACTAGCTGCCCGTGTCAAAATAAGGGCACCCAGAGTTTAGGTTAAAACAATAAACTCCAGGTCAGTCATGTGACTGGTGTGAGAACTAAAACAGTTATTAATCTTTATTTTAAATCATTAGGTAAATCAAGGGACCACGCCGCATAACACGGAACGGGTTTCCTCCCAAGAATACCGGTGCATAAAACAAACAGCGCAATGCTAAATAAAGAAAAATGAAGCTGTTATAAGACCCAGGTCCCATCACACAATGCAACGCAGCCGAGGATAGGGTTTTCCCTTATAACAGCCAAAGAATGCTTGATACGTTTAAAACAAATCGTTTGATACTATAATAAGTGCATAGTGTATAAAACAACTTCAAATCATAAGTATCAATCATAGGCGGCATGAGCGTCCCATGCCACTATGTCGCCATATATAGGTTTACAAATAAAACCGCAAATGTCACGTATTTGGAAATTGGATTTCCGTCTATGAACCGAGGCAAAAGATAGTCCTCCACCGATTCGTGACTCTCTAGCCCGAGCCACAGGACCCAGACTCAGGTGGGCCCTTGGAGCGACAGGGCCGGTCCACCGATGTGGATTAAAATGCCTGAACACTACGTTTCCCCACCCTATGGGGTGTAAATGAGCCAACTAAATGACTCCATCGGTTCGAGAACGACCGATCAATCCGAGGCGCCTCGCAACAGCAACAACAACATAAGTCAAACTCGACAGGGCGTGTAAAACCACTGACGCCACTTCTAGCTAGAAAGAAACGCAGGCCCACCCTGAGGTCCGTCTCCCGTTTTTGGTTCATACCTGGTGTGAAACACGCGAGGTAAACGTTACACAAAGCTACGCCACAAAGGCCGTGCTTTGATCATCAACCACAAGACTTTGCTTTTCAACAGAAGCCTTGATCATTTGCATCTTAGCATGCCACACAGGCAAACCATCCTATGCAACCGATATCAATCACACAGAATGAAATCCGATGTCAGACACACAGTCCATTTACAAGTCCGTCCTGGGTCTGAACGAAACCGGAGGCACCTAGTACCTCGCATATCCATCGATCTCCAAGTACGTCTGGACGATCACCAACTGTTTCCATCTTCTTGGGTGTACAGCCCAATCAAGATCATCAGTTATCACCCAAATGACGTGAAGACCTCCGGTCTTCGACCATCGTCTTCATCTTCGACTTATCGTCGTATCAGTTATTCAGAATGGGATAAACCCGGTCTTCCCGAATAACTCGCGTATATTTTAAATAAGTGTTACACAAACACAACATACGCCTCATTCCAATTCATCAGTCACTAACCGTAAATTAATCAAGAGAATAATTCCCCAAATATTAACCCCGAAGGCCGAAACCAACATCAGATCAATATCCAGAAAACCATTCCGCTTAGCTAACCGACAGTTAGTTTCTGAATTTCACATTCATAGGGAAAGGTTCCCATTAATTTTATCAAAGATAAATTCTTGAATTTATTCTTTAATCTACTTTTGAATATCAATTCAAACTAGTCGGGATTAGCGAACCTTACCGAAGTAATCATTTGTTTTAATTTCCCAATCCCAACCTATTCATCCCTTGAAGTAAAACTGGTAATACTTCATATCTAACACCACAGTGTTATCGGTAAATTCAATTACCATTTCACGTTCAAATCTAATTAAAGATTTAACTATCGCCTGGAGCAAAACTGGTGATACTCCACTTTCGATCATTTCAATCTAATTAAAGATTCATTAAAACTCCACTTAGTTTTAATCTTCGACTGGGTTAAAGAATCAGTGTCATTTAAAACACGGTTCACGATAAACCCAAAATCACATTCCATTAATTATCGGGTTAAAGAACGAGTGTTATTTAAAACACTGTTCACGATAAACCCAAAAATCAATATCAATTCAATTCCAATTAA
This sequence comes from Allium sativum, assembly GCA_030737875.1. NCBI lineage: Eukaryota > Viridiplantae > Streptophyta > Magnoliopsida > Asparagales > Amaryllidaceae > Allium > Allium sativum. Next base: position 129,846,580 of record CM060919.1, on the reverse strand, counting down.
ATATTATTTAATTGGTACACTTCATTAAATCTAAATAAAAAGATTTAATCTTTTCTCAACTGGGTTCAAGAACAGTGTTAGTGAAGACACCATTCGCGACAAACCCAAATCACATTTGATATTCAATACAAGGCTCTGAATAGAAAATATATCGGCTTATATTCAATATCAAATTCTACGACTAACAAATGTCGTATTGGAAATAACGATATAAATATATATCTTTCAAATTTCCATAACAACATCTGTATAATCACGAATTCCAACATCGAAATATTCCGAAGACAATTTCGATTCAAATCCACTCCAATGCAATCATTGGAAATTTTGGTTATTTTCAAAACCCTTTTCAAATTCAATTTATTTATTTAAAAATAAATAGAATTATAATTCTAGTTCAAAACTAGTTCATTTCGATAAAAATCTATTTTTATCTTTTCAAATATGGAGTTTTTCATCCCAAATCTTCACAAATCATTTCTAATGATTTTACACAAATTATCACTATTTTTAATAATTTTATCAAGGCCCGTACAGTCGATTTCCACCAATGGCCATCGAACTGCACTTACAGCGACCTTTTTCAAATTTGATTTGGACATAATTCCAAATCCAACCGTTAGATTTCAAATTTCTAACATTCGTTAGAAAGCTCTTTTCGATACGAACCCAACGGTTCCGGTTTTAGGAGAATCCGACGGTCGGATCTCCCGTAATGTCCGTTTGAAATAAATGGTCGAAATTCGCGAACTACCGCGGCGCGGCGCGGCGCGTTCTATTCAGGCCATTATATTATATATATAATATATATAATATATATATTTCGTCGATTTCTATTTAAAACGAATTATATAAATAGTTTTAAAATTCGTTTCAAAATCTATTTCAACTTCCATTTCAATTCAAAGCAAAATTGAATTCTCCTTTATAAATTCGTTTTAAAATTCCTTTCTATTCAATTCAATTTTCAATTTAATTTGAATTCATTTCAATTCGCTTTCAATTCAATTTGAATTCGTTTTCAATTCATTTCGAAATCGTTTCAATTCAATTCATTTCGAAATCGTTTTCAATTCATTTCATTTCGAAATCGTTTTCAATTCATTTCATTTCGAAATCGTTTTCAATTCATTTCATTTCGAAATCGTTTTCAATTCATTTCATTTCGAAATCGTTTTCAATTCATTTCACTTCGAAATCGTTTTCAATTCATTTCATTTCGAAATCGTTTTCAATTCATTTCATTTCGAAATGAATAAAATCGATATAAATATCGTTCACGTCAAAATGGCGTTAATCTAATCAACACGGCTTCATATATTGATATTTTCAAATATTCCATTTCGAATATTTCTATTTCAAATATTTCTATTTTAAAACTGGAATGAGGCCCAATCAATTACCATATAAAGTTATTATATGGATTTTCATACAACACATGTATAATAGCATTGAAAAATAATCAACCATCAACCAAAGTGCACTACACTGTATAAGCATCAAATATAGATATCTAACGCTTATAACAGCCTGTCAATCAATCGATCGACATATTTAATCAATCAGGATGAGTGAACTTCAAATTTCATCCCAACACCCGTGTGGGGTTTCAAACAATCAAACACAGATTTTATTTGTGCAGTTGGGCGATGTGTGAAATTTATCGACCCAATCAATATCAGTCAAATCAGTGTATATACAAACAAATCGGCCGATTTGTTCATAACTATTCATTTATTCACATTCACGTTAAAATTTATATTTTTAACGATAAAACATTTTATTTCAACCTATGAATTTCTATTCAATTCATTTACACAATAAAATGATATTTTTATTTTCTAACATATTTTAGAAAATTTTGGCGGCATAACGGCACGATACTAGAAACGGGACAAGGCCTAGCTTTATCCCCGGTCTAGTGAAGGCCCACGCCATTCACACATCAATCAAATCAATTTCATCTCACCCAACAATTCAATTCAAACAAATAATTCAACTAATCTATGCAACCAAACAAACAAGTCCATGGTCTGTGGACGATTGTGTCGGGTGCTACTAAACATCGTCTGCATCCTAGTATATATATATAACTAGAAAATAAATTGAAGAGTGAGAAATTCTCACATATAGCTATCCTAGCTCCACGGCACTTCCAATGCAGGAAATCTTCACCGCTATCGCATCTTCGTCATCTTCGTTGCCCGTAGCCACTACATACATAAAAATCGAATTTTTACTTCGCTATTCAATATTTAAAAATCAAATTTTTAGTTCAAAGTTCAATATATAAAAATCGAATTTTTAGTTCAAAGTTCAATATATAAAAATCGAATTTTTATTTCAAAGTTCAATATATAAAAATCGAATTTTTATTTATATAGATTCCGCCTTTTCCATTTCAAAGATCTAATCTTTTCTTTTACTTTTCAAAGTTTAAATCTTTTACCTTTTAAAAATTCAAATCTTTTAAAACCTTTTTAAAATAAAGAATCAGTTTTAAACATTTAGAAAAAAAACTGTTTTAACCATTTAATTAAAATCAGTTCAGTTTTCTTTCTTTTCTAAAAATTTCAGTTTTTATTTCTTTTTTAAAAATCAGGTTTTAATAATCTCAGAAAATCCGTTTTTATATTTTTATAAATCAGTTTTTAAAATGCTTTTAAAAACAGTTTAAAAATGCTTATAAAATCAGTTTTATGCAACTAAAAAAAACAGTTTTGAATTCAAAAAAAAAACAGTCTTTAAATCATTATAAAATCAGTTTTAAAAATCTAATTAAAATCACAGTTTTTAAATTATTAAAATAACAAAATACTTACAGATGGGGGCTGGTTTCACCGATCGTCGGAGGTGCCTCGAGGTGGCGGCGCTCGGGGTTCGAACGGGGGAGGCTCGATTTGATTTGACGGGGAGGGGCTCGCGATTGGTTCAGGGGGGCGGCAGGGTTCGTCGGCGTCGGGACGAGGGGGGGCGGATCGAATCGATTTAGGTTTTGTTGTTTTTTTTTTCTCTTTTCTGGTAAATGAAGTCGGGGGGGGCCAGGCAGGAGATAAGGAGGGAGGGAAATTAAAAATTATATTTTTTTTTTATTATTATTTAATTTATCACTAAAAAGCAACTTTTATTTTTGACCTCTAAACGAGGCCCACCGCCTGTCGTCCCTAACGTTTCACCCCCATTCTGAACACAATGGGATATGTGTCACAAGTTGATTCGATCGTTACAATCAGTTTCCGTTGAAATTTACTTTTAAATCACTATATTGAATTTTAAACGTACATTTCAAATTACCGGGGTCACATACGAACACGAAAAATTCCAAAAAAATATTTTCTAGCTTCGTATTGACGATACGGTCCTAACAAAACTAGTTTCGTCGAATTCCGAGACAGTTAGAAAAATGGCCAATTTCCAGTCGATTAAATTCAACTGAAATGGTCAAAACACGTTTTCCTTCGCCACGCTCACATATTGATTCGAAAAATTATGAAATTTGAAATCTAGCAATAACTTAACATCACGGACCCAACAAAAGTGGTTTCGTCGAAATCCGAGGTCGTTTGCAAAATGTCCATTTTTAAGGGCCTGAATTCCATAGCGACTATTCAGAATTTTCAACTGGACATATCTTTTGATTCCCGATATGAAATCTTGATTTTTCGGATTCGTTGGAAATATATTACCAATTAGATCATAATGTTTTTTGTTTCACTAAAATCCGGATTGTTTTGCACCCGGTACATTCAATTGAAGTTTGAAATCGAATTACCGAACTACCGCGCCATTTTCAATTCTATTTATAATTATATATATAAATATTTATATTCTAACGACGACGCGTATAATATATACGTTCGAATTATATTCAAAATAAATTTCTCGTCGATATTATTTAAAATAATTCATTTTAAATAATCAAAATTCGATAAAATCGCCAAAATAAAAAATTTAAACTGGCCCAGATTTTCGGGTTGTTACAATCTCCCCCACTTAAAACTTTTCGTCCCCGAAAAGGAACAAAGTCGAAAGTGGTTTGATTAATCAACCCTACGCTCGATCCGGCTTCCGTTCTCCAACTCTTTAGTTTCTGAGAATTTTCAAAATTTCAAAAATTTGGCTAACACCCCAAATTTTTGAAAAATTTCGCCATAACCTCCCCTGCACCGGGAGCATCGGGGAATTTCAAATAGCTTCCCCGGTCCTTCAGATCTCAAAAAGAAAAAGAAAAAGCCAAGCGGCTAGCCAATAGGCTCACAAAATCATCATCACCCAAACAAAACAGGAAATTATGTAGTAAACATGTACCTATTTGTCGGGCAAACAAATTTTATTCTCTGGCTCTAGCCTCCTTGCTATGACCTGTTCAAAAGATATACATGTATGCAAGCAAATGCGACCAATTTTCAATATAAGTCAATATGTGATTCAATTAGGCTAATTGGTTAAAAATTATCAAACAATTTAACAAACAACACAAACATCAATCAATTAGTGAATTTAACGTTTCAAATTCATAATTTGATATATATATAAAAATCACGTTTTTGATGCCAAATCACAACAATGAATTCTAGCTATATATAAGTTTTGGGTTCTCACACCAGCCTAATGGAAATATATAGAAAATCACACCTTCGAGACACGAACATAAATACTGATGATGTCATGACAATCATCAGTACCATCTTCGGGCGACTAGAGTGTGATGCTATATCTATCCAATATATTAAAATTTCGAATACACGCGGATCAGACGTATACGCAAAATCTATATATACTGGATTGTCCACATCAATATAAATAGAAAATCAAATACGAATAATTGATTTAAATTTTCAAAACAAAAGTTTGTTTTCATTTTAAAAATATACTCTTCACACTCGTTCTAGGATACTACTGATCCCATCTCTAACGAGTCATTCTCATTGGATATTACTAACCCAATATCTGATGAATTCTTTCGTATGTTTCTAATGTGTCTTGTTCTCTAGCTTTGTAAACCAAAGCTCTGATACCAACTGTGACGGCAAGGAATTTCGCTCGGTCCGAACCAGTCGCTAAACCGATCCAGGCCGCTCGAAACGCCCTATCGTTTGAGAACACGACAAAACAGAACGCATATAAAAGAACGTTTCATTGCTTATTACAACAATGCATCAGATTACAGGAATATACAGAGTATAAATGAATAAATATTACACAGAAATATCAGAGATTTAAATTACATTTAAATACATCGCAGCGGAAAATAATACAATACACAACTAGAAGGAGATATACGGATACAAAGCTTTCCGGATATCGTTCCAGCTGTAAACCAGGATCCTGTGAATATAAATCTGCAAAACCAAAACTACTAGCTGCCCGTGTCAAAATAAGGGCACCCAGAGTTTAGGTTAAAACAATAAACTCCAGGTCAGTCATGTGACTGGTGTGAGAACTAAAACAGTTATTAATCTTTATTTTAAATCATTAGGTAAATCAAGGGACCACGCCCATAACACGGAACGGGTTTCCTCCCAAGAATACCGGTGCATAAAACAAACAGCGCAATGCTAAATAAAGAAAAATGAAGCTGTTATAAGACCCAGGTCCCATCACACAATGCAACGCAGCCGAGGATAGGGTTTTCCCTTATAACAGCCAAAGAATGCTTGATACGTTTAAAACAAATCGTTTGATACTATAATAAGTGCATAGTGTATAAAACAACTTCAAATCATAAGTATCAATCATAGGCGGCATGAGCGTCCCATGCCACTATGTCGCCATATATAGGTTTACAAATAAAACCGCAAATGTCACGTATTTTGAAATTGGATTTCCGTCTATGAACCGAGGCAAAAGATAGTCCTCCACCGATTCGTGACTCTCTAGCCCGAGCCACAGGACCCAGACTCAGGTGGGCCCTTGGAGCGACAGGGCCGGTCCACCGATGTGGATTAAAATGCCTGAACACTACGTTTCCCCACCCTATGGGGTGTAAATGAGCCAACTAAATGACTCCATCGGTTCGAGAACGACCGATCAATCCGAGGCGCCTCGCAACAGCAACAACAACATAAGTCAAACTCGTCAGGGCGTGTAAAACCACTGACGCCACTTCTAGCTAGAAAGAAACGCAGGCCCTCCCTGAGGTCCGTCTCCCGTTTTTGGTTCATACCTGGTGTGAAACACGCGAGGTAAACGTTACACAAAGCTACGCCACAAAGGCCGTGCTTTGATCATCAACCACAAGACTTTGCTTTTCAACAGAAGCCTTGATCATTTGCATCTTAGCATGCCACACAGGCAAACCATCCTATGCAACCGATATCAATCACACAGAATGAAATCCGATGTCAGACACACAGTCCATTTACAAGTCCGTCCTGGGTCTGAACGAAACCGGAGGCACCTAGTACCTCGCATATCCATCGATCTCCAAGTACGTCTGGACGATCACCAACTGTTTCCATCTTCTTGGGTGTACAGCCCAATCAAGATCATCAGTTATCACCCAAATGACGTGAAGACCTCCGGTCTTCGACCATCGTCTTCATCTTCGACTTATCGTCGTATCAGTTATTCAGAATGGGATAAACCCGGTCTTCCCGAATAACTCGCGTATATTTTAAATAAGTGTTACACAAACACAACATACGCCTCATTCCAATTCATCAGTCACTAACCGTAAATTAATCAAGAGAATAATTCCCCAAATATTAACCCCGAAGGCCGAAACCAACATCAGATCAATATCCAGAAAACCATTCCGCTTAGCTAACCGACAGTTAGTTTCTGAATTTCACATTCATAGGGAAAGGTTCCCATTAATTTTATCAAAGATAAATTCTTGAATTTATTCTTTAATCTACTTTTGAATATCAATTCAAACTAGTCGGGATTAGCGAACCTTACCGAAGTAATCATTTGTTTTAATTTCCCAATCCCAACCTATTCATCCCTTGAAGTAAAACTGGTAATACTTCATATCTAACACCACAGTGTTATCGGTAAATTCAATTACCATTTCACGTTCAAATCTAATTAAAGATTTAACTATCGCCTGGAGCAAAACTGGTGATACTCCACTTTCGATCATTTCAATCTAATTAAAGATTCATTAAAACTCCACTTAGTTTTAATCTTCGACTGGGTTAAAGAATCAGTGTCATTTAAAACACGGTTCACGATAAACCCAAAATCACATTCCATTAATTATCGGGTTAAAGAACGAGTGTTATTTAAAACACTGTTCACGATAAACCCAAAAATCAATATCAATTCAATTCCAATTAAATATTATTTAATTGGTACACTTCATTAAATCTAAATAAAAAGATTTAATCTTTTCTCAACTGGGTTCAAGAACAGTGTTAGTGAAGACACCATTCGCGACAAACCCAAATCACATTTGATATTCAATACAAGGCTCTGAATAGAAAATATATCGGCTTATATTCAATATCAAATTCTACGACTAACAAATGTCGTATTGGAAATAACGATATAAATATATATCTTTCAAATTTCCATAACAACATCTGTATAATCACGAATTCCAACATCGAAATATTCCGAAGACAATTTCGATTCAAATCCACTCCAATGAAATCATTGGAAATTTTGGTTATTTTCAAAACCCTTTTCAAATTCAATTTATTTATTTAAAAATAAATAGAATTATAATTCTAGTTCAAAACTAGTTCATTTCGATAAAAATCTATTTTTATCTTTTCAAATATGGAGTTTTTCATCCCAAATCTTCACAAATCATTTCTTATGATTTTACACAAATTATCACTATTTTTAATAATTTTATCAAGGCCCGTACAGTCGATTTCCACCAATGGCCATCGAACTGCACTTACAGCGACCTTTTTCAAATTTGATTTGGACATAATTCCAAATCCAACCGTTAGATTTCAAATTTCTAACATTCGTTAGAAAGCTCTTTTCGATACGAACCCAACGGTTCCGGTTTTAGGAGAATCCGACGGTCGGATCTCCCGTAATGTCCGTTTGAAATAAATGGTCGAAATTCGCGAACTGCCGCGGCGCGGCGCGTTCTATTCAGGCCATTATATTATATATATAATATATATAATATATATATTTCGTCGATTTCTATTTAAAACGAATTATATAAATAGTTTTAAAATTCGTTTCAAAATCTATTTCAACTTCCATTTCAATTCAAAGCAAAATTGAATTCTCCTTTATAAATTCGTTTTAAAATTCCTTTCTATTCAATTCAAATTTCAATTTAATTTGAATTCATTTCAATTCGCTTTCAATTCAATTTGAATTCGTTTTCAATTCATTTCGAAATCGTTTTCAATTCAATTCATTTCGAAATCGTTTTCAATTCATTTCATTTCGAAATCGTTTTCAATTCATTTCATTTCGAAATCGTTTTCAATTCATTTCATTTCGAAATCGTTTTCAATTCATTTCATTTCGAAATCGTTTTCAATTCATTTCATTTCGAAATGAATAAAATCGATATAAATATCGTTCACGTCAAAATGGCGTTAATCTAATCAACACGGCTTCATATATTGATATTTTCAAATATTCCATTTCGAATATTTCTATTTCAAATATTTCTATTTTAAAACTGGAATGAGGCCCAATCAATTACCATATAAAGTTATTATATGGATTTTCATACAACACATGTATAATAGCATTGAAAAATAATCAACCATCAACCAAAGTGCACTACACTGTATAAGCATCAAATATAGATATCTAACGCTTATAACAGCCTGTCAATCAATCGATCGACATATTTAATCAATCAGGATGAGTGAACTTCAAATTTCATCCCAACACCCGTGTGGGGTTTCAAACAATCAAACACAGATTTTATTTGTGCAGTTGGGCGATGTGTGAAATTTATCGACCCAATCAATATCAGTCAAATCAGTGTATATACAAACAAATCGGTCGATTTGTTTATAACTATTCATTTATTCACATTCACGTTAAAATTTATATTTTTAACGATAAAACATTTTATTTCAACCTATGAATTTCTATTCAATTCATTTACACAATAAAATGATATTTTTATTTTCTAACATATTTTAGAAAATTTTGGCGGCATAACGGCACGATACTAGAAACGGGACAAGGCCTAGCTTTATCCCCGGTCTAGTGAAGGCCCACGCCATTCACACATCAATCAAATCAATTTCATCTCACCCAACAATTCAATTCAAACAAATAATTCAACTAATCTATGCAACCAAACAAACAAGTCCATGGTCTGTGGACGATTGTGTCGGGTGCTACTAAACACCGTCTGCATCCTAGTATATATATATAACTAGAAAATAAATTGAAGAGTGAGAAATTCTCACATATAGCTATCCTAGCTCCACGGCACTTCCAATGCAGGAAATCTTCACCGCTATCGCATCTTCGTCATCTTCGTTGCCCGTAGCCACTACATACATAAAAATCGAATTTTTACTTCGCTATTCAATATTTAAAAATCAAATTTTTAGTTCAAAGTTCAATATATAAAAATCGAATTTTTAGTTCAAAGTTCAATATATAAAAATCGAATTTTTATTTCAAAGTTCAATATATAAAAATCGAATTTTTATTTATATAGATTCCGCCTTTTCCATTTCAAAGATCTAATCTTTTCTTTTACTTTTCAAAGTTTAAATCTTTTACCTTTTAAAAATTCAAATCTTTTAAAACCTTTTTAAAATAAAGAATCAGTTTTAAACATTTAGAAAAAAAAACTGTTTTAACCTTTTAATTAAAATCAGTTCAGTTTTCTTTCTTTTCTAAAAATTTCAGTTTTTATTTCTTTTTTAAAAATCGTGTTTTAATAATCTCAGAAAATCAGTTTTTATATTTTTATAAATCAGTTTTTAAAATGCTTTTAAAAACAGTTTAAAAATGCTTATAAAATCAGTTTTATGCAACTAAAAAAAACAGTTTTGAATTCAAAAAAAAAACAGTCTTTAAATCATTATAAAATCAGTTTTAAAAATCTAATTAAAATCACAGTTTTTAAATTATTAAAATAACAAAATACTTACAGATGGGGGCTGGTTTCACCGATCGTCGGAGGTGCCTCGAGGTGGCGGCGCTCGGGGTTCGAACGGGGGAGGCTCGATTTGATTTGACGGGGAGGGGCTCGCGATTGGTTCAGGGGGGCGGCAGGGTTCGTCGGCGTCGGGACGAGGGGGGGGGCGGATCGAATCGATTTAGGTTTTGTTGTTTTTTTTTTCTCTTTTCTGGTAAATGAAGTCGGGGGGGCCAGGCAGGAGATAAGGAGGGAGGGAAATTAAAAATTATATTTTTTTTTTATTTAATTTATCACTAAAAAGCAACTTTTATTTTTGACCTCTAAACGAGGCCCACCGCCTGTCGTCCCTAACGTTTCACCCCCATTCTGAACACAATGGGATATGTGTCACAAGTTGATTCGATCGTTACAATCAGTTTCCGTTGAAATTTACTTTTAAATCACTATATTGAATTTTAAACGTACATTTCAAATTACCGGGGTCACATACGAACACGAAAAATTCCAAAAAAATATTTTCTAGCTTCGTATTGACGATACGGTCCTAACAAAACTAGTTTCGTCGAATTCCGAGACCGTTAGAAAAATGGCCAATTTCCAGTCGATTAAATTCAACTGAAATGGTCAAAACACGTTTTCCTTCGCCACGCTCACATATTGATTCGAAAAATTATGAAATTTGAAATCTAGCAATAACTTAACATCACGGACCCAACAAAAGTGGTTTCGTCGAAATCCGAGGTCGTTTGCAAAATGTCCATTTTTAAGGGCCTGAATTCCATAGCGACTATTCAGAATTTTCAACTGGACATATCTTTTGATTCCCGATATGAAATCTTGATTTTTCGGATTCGTTGGAAAGATATTACCAATTAGATCATAATGTTTTTTGTTTCACTAAAATCCGGATTGTTTTGCACCCGGTACATTCAATTGAAGTTTGAAATCGAATTATCGAACTACCGCGCCATTTTCAATTCTATTTATAATTATATATATAAATATTTATATTCTAACGACGACGCGTATAATATATACGTTCGAATTATATTCAAAATAAATTTCTCGTCGATATTATTTAAAATAATTCATTTTAAATAATCAAAATTCGATAAAATCGCCAAAATAAAAATTTTAAACTGGCCCAGATTTTCGGGTTGTTACAGGTAAAGTCTAAGAAAGCTGGTGATCATTTGGAGAATCAAGCCGAAATGTTTCACATCCTAAGAAAAGATGGCATGAAGTTAAATCCTCTTAAATGCTCATTTGGAGTCTCATCGGGAAAATTTCTCGGGTTCATGGTCAATGCCAGGGGCATTGAAGCAAATCCTTCTCAAGTCACAGCTTATGGGAAATGCTCCCTCCAAGAACAAAGAAAGAGCTTCAAAGCTTGAATGGGAAAGTAGTTGCACTCAACTGATTCATCTCTAAGGCAATGGATCGGTGCGTTCCACTCTTCGATGCTTTGAAGAAAGGAAAGAAAGATTTTCAATGGACTTCAAAATGTCAAACGGCCTTCAAAGAGTTGATTAAGAACGTGGAATCCCCGCCAGTGCTTTCCAAACCTAAATATATTGGAATTTCCATCAAGAGGCCGAATATGAAGCATTGGTAATAGGGCTAAAATTGGCAAAAGAGCTGAATCTGGAAACCTTGCAAATTTTTAGCAATTCTCAACTGGTTGTGTGTTAAGTCCTCAAGGAATTCCAAAATAAAGTTGGAAACCTTCCTTCTTATCTTACCAAAGCCATGGAACTTCTCAGCGACCTCGACCACTAACTATAACTCACATTCCTAGAGAAGAAAACTCAAAGGCAGATTCTCTCGCTAAATACGCTAGTTCTCCAGATGTACAGTTGCTGGGCTTAATACCCCTCAAAGTCCTTTCAGCCCCCGCTATTGAGGAGGTGGATATCGATTGGATCATGAAGACAGCTGAAGATCCTGTGTCATGGATGACTCCGATTAAGGAATATATCCTCAACAGAACACATCCACAGGAGCCAAAAAAGCGGAGGAAGGTATTGCGCAAAGCTCCATTATACCTTATCCAGGACAGAAGGTTATACAGACGAGGGTTCTCAATGCCACTAGTGCGATGTGTAACCAAGGAGGAATCAAAAGCGATCATGGTAGAGTTACATGAGGGAGATTGCAGGGGTCACATAGGTGGTCAAACACTGGCCAAGAAAATTTTGTGATATGGCTACTTTTGTCCCGATGTGAACCTAGATGTGATGACCTATGTTAAAGAGTGCAGTAGATGCAAAAGATTTGCAAAAATTCAAATAGCACCTCCCACTGAATTGATTCAAATGGTCAGCCCATAGCCATTTGCCGTTTGAGGCATAGATTTGATTGGGGCATTGCCTACAGCTAAATCAAATATGAAGTATGCAATAGTAGTCGTTGATTATTTCACTGAGTGGGCTGAAGCTGAACCACTAGCTACTATTACTTCAAAGAAGGTGATCAATTTTGTCTTGAAGAACATCATTAGTAGGTTTGGGGTACCACAGAAAATAATCACCGATAATGGGACTCAATTTGAGAGCGGTGAATTCCTAGATTATGTGCCAAGTACAAGATTAAAAGAGTTTTGCAGTTGTTTCTCATCTGCATGCCAATGGAAAGGTTGAAGAAATCAACAAAATTTTGAAGTCAACCATTAAGAAGCGACTTGAAAAAGCTAATGGTGGTTAAGTAGATGAGCTTCCCTTTGCACTATGGGCATATCGAACTACTCATAAAACTGCAACAGGGCACACTCCATTCTCGCTTGCCTTTGGATCCGAGGCTATGGTTCCAGTAAAGCTGGAAGTTCCAACTCATAGAAGAATCCACTTCAGCCTAGAAGAGAATGAGAAACTGCAGCTCAAAGCATTTGATTTGTTTGAAGAAAAAAGAAGAGAAGCAGAACTTAGAGTCGTTGCACATCAAAGAAGAATAGCTCGTCATTTTAGTGCCCAAGTGAAACGGAGAACCTTCCAAGATGGGGACCTTGTTCTGAAAAGAATCATGACAAGGACTGGAGTACTCGGACCCAATTGGGAGGGACCGTATATGACAAATCAAAAATTCTCAAATGGCACATTCGTGCTAAAGAAGGCAGATGGGATCCAACTTCCGAGGGCATGGAACACTATACACCTCCGTCACTACTTTACTTAATATTTCTTTCACATGCTCTAACAAAGTAGTAAACATAATGCATTGTAAATACCATGCAACATTCTTACAAGCTTTGTACATATTAATGAAAGGAATTGCTTTACTTGCCTAAATCGAGCATTTGCAAAATCTTTCCTAAGATTCGATTTTGATTACAGGTCCCTTAAAAGAATGCTGACGCATCAATGACCTAATAAAGCCTAGTGACCATTACAGCACATCCCGGTCGTGATAGCTCAAATACCCATTGTTTAATGCTCAAAACATCATTCGCAACAAATACGAAGATGTGAAGCACAACATCGCAAGGAAGGGACACCAGGAATTAAGCGGTCAAATGGAGCAGTGTTCAAGATACAAATAAAACTGCGAGTTTCGCGGAAGGGGCACCTTCTTAATTGCAAGGTTCCAGGCCCTAGTTCTACAAATCATCGTAAAAACCGATAAATGAACCGGCGTCTACCCCATGAAACAACGCAATCTTAAACCAAAGACCTTACCAAGGGGTACCCAGTCAATCGTCGACGCCATTGATACATGGCCGGATTATGATAAAAACACTGGGCCTTTAAACCAAAGACCTTCCCGAGGGGAACCTAGTCCATCGCTGATACCATTAATACATGGTCCGACTGCGGCATACGCTGGGTCTTTAAACCAAAGACCTCCTCCAAGGGCACCCAGTCAATCTTCGATGCCAATGATACATGGTTGGATTATGATAAAAACACTGGGTCTTTAAGCCAAAGACCTCCCCGAGCGGCACCCAGTCAATAGTCGACGCCATTAATACATGGCCGGATTACGATAAAAGCACTATTTCCTTAAACCAAAGACCTCTCCGAGGGGCACCTAGTTGAACGTCAGTGCCATTTATACATGGCCGGATTATGACAAACCCTGGGCTTTCCAAAGACCTCTCTGGGGGCATGTGTTCAAATCTAATCTTCGAAGGGCCTAGATTGCTAGGTTAGCGAGAAATATGATTAAATATCTTAAAAACATAAGGCCTCTCAAGCAGGGCACAAAAACAGAAATTCATCCTCATGAAAAAGTATGATTTGGATCGACTAGACCAGAAATCTTTGATCATGATCATGCCAAGAAATTCTATAATGGCAAGAGCACATGACTGGGAAATTCCAAATGAAGTCGATCACAAAGTGTCATGCCCAACATTTAAAAATTTTGTGACAAATTTTGGTATGGGGGCATTACCACCACATTAAAGAAATTCAATAATGCTCACTTAAACATACCACAAACTTGTCACAATCTTACATTAAAGGTTTAGCACAAACAAGGACTAGTTTGATCAACAAAATGGAACCTTGAAATGACTGAAGCAAAATTGAAAACTTTGATACTATGATAAGCACAAAGGCGGCTATTCACGAATAAGAAGCTTCAAAAATTGCACTAGTCAGAACTAAAATTGATCAAAAAAGTCCATATAATAAATGATATGGGGCTACAAGTGAAAAACCAGTTTACAAAAAGTACCACGAGATCATTTTTTGCAATAACAAATGATCTGTAGTGCGTATGGCTTTGGGGAATTATGCCTTTTTAAAAAGAACGCTTTTTCTTGAAAAAAAGGCTTCTTTAAACTTCTTTTTCAAAATAGTTTCAAAAACCTTTATCTAATCTGGCAAACCTATGCTCTGATACCAAGTGAAACACCCCACCTCTATTAAGGTCACTCACAAAGGGAATGCCTTAACATAGGTGGAGGTTTATAAGTAAGAGTCACAGATAAGACACAAGACATATATAAACACATATATATAAGCAGCGGGAAAACAAACAGACTTTCATTTTATAAATACATGTTCATACAAAACATTTCCATTGTTGCCTCAAAACAAACTTCTAATTATTACAACCATAATAATGTCTTGATTTAAAACTTAAAGAAGCATGAAACAAAATTTAAAATGCATAAATCCCCATAGAATATCCAAAGCCATAGCCCAAAACGAAAGAGATCCAAGCTTTACATTCTCTCTTCAAGCTAGATGAAAAATCTGACTAAGCTGAGGTGTTTCCTCCCTGTGGACCTGAGGGGGAAGAACGGAAGAAAAGAAAGTGAAAGGAAAATGGGTCAGACATAAGTCTGGTAAGTCTAGTTATAATTCTAGCATGAGAACAATAAAAAGATCATGACTTGTATAAACTGAGAACAGGACAATACCAGAATATAAGATAAGATATGGCAGGAAATACTAACTATACTAAATGCACTCACTATTACTTCTCTGCACCTACTTGCACTATCTCAATTGGCACCCCATGATCAGGGTGAAGTGAATCCCCTTTCTAAAGATTGGCTCCTGCTCGCATAAACATGTGTGTCATACGGCCCCACTTGATTGTAGATTCCTATGCTGGTCCCACCATGGGGTGTATCAGGCCCCATGGTGGCGACCCGACACAATTCTAGAATGCATAGGTTGTACTACTGGTGCTCAATGCCCTGTTTGTCTGCTCCGAAGTGTGTGCACGCCCGCACTCCGTTAGAACCCACACTGCTACACCAACCGCCGTCGCTTTTGACTGCTTACAATCAGCCTAGTAATCGTGCCCCACCCTGCCTAGTTTCAGGGTACCATGATACCTAATTGGGTTCCTACTGAAATGGGTCCCCGTTACTAGGGTTTTCTAGTCAAACATGTTAAGTGGTTAAGTATCTGTATTAACCTAACCCCACCCATCAGTTTAATTAACATGTTGAATTGGTTAAGTGTTTTAGTTAACTTAACCCTACCATCCTCATTCTAGCTTTAATTTATTCATTAAAGCACTGACCACTCACATTAGACAGGTATTGTTGCGGTTACTGGACAGCCGGTCGGTTCCGGGCAGGTTTACACCTCAACTCAGTCTAACCTCGGGTCCTTAATGGGCTTAGTCCCTTAACCTCCCACATTGGATAGGTATTGTTGTGATTACTGGACAGCCGGGTGGGTCCGGGCAGGTTTACATCACAACTCAATCCAACCTCGGGTTAAGCATATTCGTATTTTCTAAATTTACATATTTGTTCTTTTATTCTTATATGTAAATTTGTTAAAAATTAAATGTTATGGTCCACTTTCCAAATTCCTTATTTTTAGGTATATAATTTATACCGTTTCAAGCTATAAATTATCTATGTGATTTTTCACCCATTTATGTCAAGTTTCCCATAAATACCAATTTTTCCCAACGTTACCCCGTCTAAATATTAGGCTAACAATCTTAGACTAATTCTCCGCTCCCATGATTTTTGACATATAATATTAGGCTAATAACTTAGCCTAATTTAGCGTACACAAAATTTGCATAAAGAAATCCATTAACATAAACATGACATAGGTGTAAACTTGGCATTTTTGGCATAGTCAATATGAACACAATAGGGGTGAACTTGCAAAATAGTTATCATGAATGTCATGGGTGTGAACTTGCAAAGTAGACTAAGCCACATACATATATGTGAATTTGCATCATAGGCATATATGTGAATTTGCAATATAGACTAAATCAACTTATATATATGTGAATTTACAACACACACGAAATCATCTTACATATATCTGAACTTGCAAATCAATCACAAACATATGAATAAGTGTGAACTTGAATAATGGCATGGGTTTAACATGTACACATAAACATGTAGAACTAACATTTGGTCACATAAGTGATAAGATTTTACAACCTAAAACTTGCATAACATGATAAACTACACAACTTGTCATAACAGGTTGTACTCTAAGTTCATATACATATGAATAGACTTATCCATTAATTCCCAATTCAACATGATAACAAAATAGAACCATAGACATAGATCAATATCGTTCAATTCCACATATAGCATAATAAACATCGTTCTATTTTCAATTTATTTCCAAGGCATGACATCGATTTTGATTCGCATCCCAAAACATAACTAAACTTATAACGAACGACGAACTTGAGTTTTGGTTTCTGAGTTCTGAATTTGCAATGCTTTCCTTTGGATAGATAAACGTTGTTTTGATTCTTAATTGAATTAGAATTCGTTCATCTCTAAGCTTTCTCCAACTGACGACTACTCCTAGTTTCCTCCCAGCAGCATGATGGCTCCAGTTCTATTTTATTTGTTCGAATTGAGGTTGAGTGATGCATTGTATTTATAGAATTTCAGATTGATTTGAGCCGTTAGATGGTCATAGAGTGAATCCAGACCATACACACCAAGAGGAGCCAATTAGAAAGTGACAAATCAGCCCTAGTGACACACCAGTGCCCAGAAATTCGACCAGAACCCCGACCAGGTCAGCCAGGACCTGACCAGGTCGACCTTCAGGTCGACCTGGTTCCTAGGCGAGAATTTTCCCGCCCAGCCCAGTTTGAGTCTGTTTTTGAAATTTAAACCGAATTCTGAGCTACTTGAAATTTAAATTGAATTCTGAGACTTCCGGAGGTCATAACTCCTTTGTACGGAGTCCGATTTACACAAACTTGGACTCTATCTCAAGCAGAATTCTGAGACGAACGCAATGACGTAACCCATTTCCCTTGATTCTTTCATTTAGAATTAATTATACCTTAATTTGTTAATTTAATGTTAACAGAAAATTCAGGGTGTTACATTCTCCCCTCCTTAAAGGATTTCGTCCTTGAAATCTTCAAGTCTGGAAGAACGTATATCCTAACATCCAATCGTCCATCTACTCAACCAACAAACACAGGCGTCCATTGTCCTTAAAAGACTTCTAATGCTTCATGATCATATGCATAGTGTTTGTATATGTCCTTATCTAATGCAAAAATTAGGCGGTCTACTGATTCAGTTGACCTCCTTAATGCGAATCATGTAAGTGTCATGAATTCATTATGTATGCAAAAAAAATTCCTTACTCATAATTCTACATGAGTGACGCAACTATTCATACAAATGCGACATCCATATGACAACATATTAAGTTTCAACAACATACAAGTATGAATACATATATGCGTATGCAATATGGAAGTGACTGAGCCATTCTAATACCTAGGGTGTGTGTATATGCATCCACGAGCAACCACTAGCAACCACTTGCAGCCATCAATAATAACATGTTTCAAATACATGTTTACATCCATTAGTTTCTACCTAAGGAGTTAGGAGAAAAAGGACCGAGAAGATACACTAAAAGGTAGATACAATCATAAACTTATGGAAAAAGAGAGGTCAAAGATGTACACTCAAAAAGAAAAGGGTAGGCAGCGCGTATTCTGTCCTCAGTTTCCCAAGTCGCATCTTCCTCGGCATCGCTCCATTGAACTTTAACAATCTTGACATCGCGGTTGCGTAGCTTTTTGATTTCAGTTCCTATAATTCGAGTTGGGACTCTCCTCACAGTTGTTTCTCGTTCTATTTCAACTTCTTCTTGAATGCTTGGCTCCACTACTTCCACAGACTCATGTAAACGTTTCTGGAGATGAGAAACGTGAAAGACATTGTGAATTCCAGCCAACCTTTCAGGCAACTCTACTCTATAAGCCATCTTCCCAATCTTCTCGATGGAAGGGAACGATCCTACAAATCTTGGTGCTAGCTTTCTTGCGGATCCAAAGCGAACGACGTTCCTTAAAGGAGATACCTTAAGGAAAACCCTGTCCCCAACCTCAAACTCAAGGTAGGTCCTTCTTTTGTCTGCGTAGGATTTCTCTCAATCTTGGGCAGTCTTCATTCTCCTTCGTATCAAGTCCACTTTTTCTAAAGTCTCTCTAATCATGTCTGGACCAAGTATAAGATTGTCTGTAGACTCCCACCAACAAGTTGGTGATCGGCACGATCCTTCATACAAAGCTTCGAAGGGCGCCATGCTGATGGGGCTTGGTAGCTGTTGTTGTAGGCGAACTCCACTAAAGGGAGATGATCCTTCCATGTCCCTCCAAAGTCAAGAGCGCACAGTCTCAAAAGATCTTCTAATACTCTGTTCACTTTCTCCGTCTGACCACCAGTTTGGGGGTGATAGGCCGTGCTCAAGCATAACCGTGTGCCTACAGCTTCTTGCAGACTCCACCAAAACTCGCTCGTAAAGGTAGGATCTCAGTCGCTCACTAAGCTAGAGGGTATTCCATGGAGTCGAACTATTTCCTTGAGATAAAGAGGTGCTAGAGATGAGGCAGTCCTTCTACTCTTTACAGGTATAAAGTGGGCACTTTTTGTGAGCCTGTCCACTATTACCCAAATGCTAGTATTGCCCCTTCTTGACCTAGGCAAACCATCAATAAAGTCCATTGATATGTTATCCCACTTCCATTGTGGGACTTCTAGAGGATGAAGCAGTCCTCCAGGCTTCTTTTGTTCCGCCTTGACCTGTTGGCATATCATGCACTTAGAAATGAAATCTGCCACGTCCTTCTTCATGTCTTACCAAAAGAAAACTCTCTTTACATCTTTGTACATATTGTCTCCACCTGGGTGTATTGTCATCTTGGAATGGTGTGCTTCCTCGAGAATCGTCTTTACTAAATCCCATGCTTGTGGGATGCATAGTCTCCCATCTCGCCTCAACCAACCCTTATCATCGATGGAGTAACTATTGAGGCGACTGGAAGTTTCACCCCTAATTAACTTATCGATCACATCAACAAGCTGAGGGTTTTCGCGTTGTGCGGCCCCGATTGAGTCTAATAGAGTTGGTCGCACTTCTAATGTTGTTAGCAGGCCGGGTACAAAGTCGATGGAGGGTCTGAAGTTAAAGCTTGCTGTGAACTCCAAGCTTTACCTTTCCACAAAGAGAGGGCTTAAGGTTAGCTTCTTTCAGCTTAAGGCGTCTGCTACTACCTAGGAGATAATGGCACCAAGATTTAAGCACAAAGACGACGGCGGCTAACTCAAGATCTTTGGTTGGGTCGAACTTCTCACCTAGGAGATAATGGCGCCAAGACTTAGGCGCAAAGACGATGGCGGCTAACTCAAGATCGTGGGTTGGGTAGTTCTTTTCATGAACTTTCAATTGTCTTCCACCATAAGCTACTACCTTCCCTTGTTGCATCAGAACAGCGCCTAGTCCCGTTACGCATGCATCTGCGTATACTGTGAACATTTTGCTTCCATCTGGCAATGTAAGAACTGTGGCTATTGTAAGAGCCCTTTTCAAGCGTTGGAAAGCAATATCACAATCCAAATCCCAAACGAACGCTAGATTCTTCTTTGTTAGCCTTGTTAGTAGGGCTGAGATTTTCGCGAAATCTCTAATGAACTTTCGGTAAAAACCTGCAAGCCCAAGAAAGCTTCGGACTTCGGTTGCATTTCTTGGTGCCTTCCAATCTTGCACCGCCACTACTTTCGTGGGGTCCACAACTAACCCCTCTTTGGACATTATATGTCCAAGAAACCTTACTTCTTCTCTCCAGAAGTGGCACTTGGGAAATTTTGCTTTTAGCTGATGTGCCCGGAGAGTATCCATGATCTCCTTCAGATGCTGAGCATGTTCTTCCTAATTCTTTGAGAAGATCAAAATATCATCTACGAAGACAACCACAAACTTGTTGAGAAATTCTCAAAACACCCTGGGCATTAGGTCTACGAAATATGCGGGTGCGTTTGTCAGGCCGAAAGGCATGACAATCCGCTCGAAGAAACCGTCTGGGGTTCTGAACGCCGTCTTATCAATGCTATCTTCAGCAACCCTTAGCTGATGGAACCCAGTAGCCAGATCAAGTTGGGAGAAAACCGACACACCTACAAGCTGATCAAACAAATCATCTATTTTGGGAAGCGGGTGTCTATTCTTCTTAGTAAGCTTGTTTAGCTCCCTATAATCCACACAAAGACGTAATGAGCCATCTGCTTTGGTGGAAAACACCACTGGAGCACCCCATTCCGAGATACTCCTCCTTATAAACCCCTTCTCGAGAAGCTCCTTAACTTGCTTACTGAGCTCCTTTCTCTCCTTTGGAGCCATGTGTCTAACAGGTAAAGTTACGGGCTTTGCATTATCAACAAGATATATGCGGAAGTCTATCTCCCACCTCGGTGGTAATCCCTACACCTTTTCAAAGACATCCGGATATTCACGGACCACTCTAACCGATTGCAGATTCTCAACAGAAGCATCAAGCAACTCTAGATAACTAAGCATAACAGCATTCAAGGGATTACAAGAAATTTCTAGAGTGTTACCGAGCCGATTCAAGAGTCTAACCACTCTTTTCTCACAATCAAGAATGGCACCATTACTGGATAACCAGTCCATGCCTAATTTCAATCCATATCCCAAGAAACCCAAAACAAAGGCACTACATCTAAACTCAACACTTAGAATAGTGATTTTCGAATCCAAACAAACCATTGACAAATAAGCTGAGCCCCCAATTGGATTTGAAACAATCAAGGGATCTTCTACCATACTAGTGTCTAGGTGTAGAGATTCTACTAAAGCAGATGAAATAAAGGAGTGTGATGCGCCAGAATCAAAGAGAGTGTGAACTGGATGATCATAGATATAAACTAAACTTTCTACAGAAATATTTCTACCTCGTTTCTGCGGAGGTGCCACCACCGTGTGAACCTGTCCCCCTGAAGTGGATCCAGTCTTCTGTCCCTGCCCCTGCTTCTTTGGGCAGTCCTTAGCCAGGTGTCCAGTCTCACCGCAATGGAAACAACCACCATTCATCTTCGCCTTCTTCTTTCTGCAGTCTTTCGCTATATGTCCAACGATGCCACATAAATTACACCTTCTCTTTTCATGGGATTTGTTGTTCTTCCCGCCCTTCTTGAAGTCTGTATTCTTAGCCTGCAAACCCTCTTTCTTTTCTTGAGGCACTTCCACCTTTGCCTCTTTCTTGCCTTTATCTTCTTCATGTAGCAGCGCCATGTCCACCAAGCTTTCATAAGTCGCCCCCATGGGTATATGGGTCAATGCAAGGCTGTGTAGAGGCTCATTCAGACCTTTGACGAAGCGAAGGGCCTTCTTGTGTTGGGTGTAACACCCCAACTTCGTTAAGGTCAATCACAAAGGGAATGCCTTAACTTTGGTGGAGCATTTTGGTAAACAGAACAGAAACTTACAAGACAGATAAAACAGTACTTGAAAAATTTATAACTTTATTTCTACAGAAACCGAAATAAGCTTGGTTACATCCTTTCAAATCACAATATCAGAATTCAAGTACAAAATACCAGTCTTGTACAAAAGCCTTCAGAATGCATAGTTTAAAATCATAATCCCCACAGAAGAAGACAAGCCATACTTTAAGCACTTCAAGCGGAAGAAATCTGGATCAAGCTAGAGTATTCCCTTCTAAAAAACCTGGGGGGGAAACGGAAGAAAGGAGGCGAAACAACAAGGGTCAGACAAAAAGTCTGGCAAGTCCAGTGACTTTCAGCATATGAACAGATAATAATAATAATGACATGAAAGCAAAGCTGGATAAGAGATGGCAGTAACATGAGCAGCAGATATACTTCAGTTAAACAGCAGAAACAGAATGATGTAGACTACGCCATGCTTCTTATTCATATCTTACTTCTCTGCACTAATACTAGTATAACAGAATTAGGTGTCACCCTAATGTATAAACTGAAACAGAAACAGGTACAGAATAATTTCCACATAAGAGAATGTTAGTACTGGGTCTTTACCACCCCAACAGAAACAGACAGAAACAGAATGCTAAAAATGGGCCTTTACCACCTGAAAGAAACAGACAGAAACAAAAACAGATTAATCCCTACGGAAACAGAATGTAGAATTAGGTGTGCACTAGTAAATGGGCCTTTACCACCAGAACAGACGGTACCATGCAGAAATAGACAGGTTTTGCCACCCAACAGAAACAGATGGTACCAACAGAAACAGACAGAACTAAGTGTACCCTAAAACCCTACCGCAAGCGATCGGCTCCCTAATGCATAAATACCCGGCGCCGGCCCCACAGTAGGGTGTATCACTCCTTAAAGTGACAACCAATTGGCACAGACCTATTTACAGATGTCACGGCGTCTTACATCCTCAGAGGCAGACCGGGATCCATCCACGCACATGACCCGGTTGGAATGCACCATCAACACCACTCGCCATTACCAGAATGAACCGCTTATAATTAGTTCAGTAAGCGTGCCCGGACCCTACCTACTGTTGGGTCAATGTTTTGATACCAGAAAGGGTTACTGACTAATATAGGTCCCAAACAACAGATGACACAAGTAATTCCCTTCCTATCCTTGTGTCCCCAGGCTAACGGATTTTAGATTATCTTGTTTACAAGCTCAGACATACAGAATTCAGATCAACTAGTTCACAGACAAGTTTTCAGACTAACGGATCAGATATAAAGATTTAACAGACTTACATATTAACTGGTTACAGATTAACAGACTTACAGGTTAACGGGTTACAGATTAACAGACTTACAGATTAACTGGTTACAGATTAACAGACTTACAGATTAACCGGTTACAGATTAACCGGTTACAAATTGTCTAACTTTGTATTGGGCCTACAGATTCACGAAATGGGTTTATCAGATTCATTGGTCCAATTGGTTTAACCGTACCCACCCAACACGTTTTAGACATCATATTTATCTCATATTTTCATTAATTAAATATTAATGCCCAGACCTCTCACATTAGACTGATAGTTTGCGGCTACTGGTTAGGCCGGTTGGTTCCAGGCAGGTTTCTGTCGCAAACTGAGTCTAACCTCGTGTTTCAAGCACGTTATGATTAACTTCTCACATTAGAACCTATTGTTTGCGGCCACTGCAATATGACGGGCGGTTCCGGGCAAAATTACGCCGCAAACTCATTCTAACCTCGAGTTAGCCATGTTTATCTTTGCGGCCAATTAATTAATGATTTACCATTTATACCCACGCCTAATATACATGTCAATTATTCATAACTATAGCCAATTCAGATTATGTCAATAACGGACTAATTGTATCAACTCAACAGATATAGCAGATAATAGATTTTGCAGATTAGGCAACCAAATGGATTCAGCAGATTAAGCAAACTAGCAGATTTAGCAGACAACAGATTAGGCATCTCAACAGATTTAGTTTAGCAGATTTGGCATTTTCAACAGACTTAGCAGATGACAGATTTGGCAGATGAACAAATCTAGCAGACTAGGCAGTAGAGCAGAACTAGCAGATTAAGCAATATAACGGAAAGGCAATATAACAGAACTAGCAGGTTAGGCAAATATAGCAGAACTAGAAAATTAGGAAAATATAACAGATTTAATCATTCCTTAAAGTTTCACAAACATATCTTGCCTAATTATAAATTTGGCCTAAGTTTGCATGCCTAAATAGTTGTCATGATTCACACTATGATCATATACCCCACGTTTGCATTGAATTTACTTGTCACAGATTATGGTGATAATTTACATGTCCCAATTTAGTTCAACTTGCCTAGTACAAAAGATTCACATATAAATTATACCAAATATAGCCATCGATTTCAATGCATGTCATATGTTCAAAAATCTCCTACTTCGGTGTTATTCACATTTGATAGATATCCTACTTTAATGTAAATCTTTATACCTAAGCCATATTCTCTTTATCTCAAGTCATATGTTCAATACAGTCTATATTTGTGTCCAATTATATGCCTTTCTATGTCGTGTCCTCAAATCATATGTTCAATCCCCTTTATGTTATAAATATAACATGTCCGGTCATATGTCTCAGATTTACGTTCTAGCTACAGTCCATGTTCTTTCCTCAAATCAGTCACCTATTGGTCATGCCCAATTTATGCATCATTCATTTTACGGTCCCAAACATTTTAGCGTACGTTAATCTCTTATGAGATTGGCTCAGGCTCGTGGAAGCCTGGCTATAAAACAGAAACAGGAAAGAGATACAAAATAAGATCTAAACATAACAGAACAGATATAACCTCAGATTCAGATTTACAATTCATGTCACAATCAAAATTAACGTTTATATTGGAAAATAACTGCACTTGCCTTGTTTGGATTAAAGAAAGAACTTTAATTGTTGTAGAATCGTTGCAGAAGCTTTAATCTCTAATTTGAATTGAGTTGCTTAGGTTGATGTTGGTTAGCTTCTAGTTTTGATTCCAGCAGAGTAGCGACGCCATTTTTAATTTTATTAGAACAGAGGTAGAGTAGAAGCAGAATAGAATTGTGTGTAGAGAAGGCTAGGTCTTAGGATGTATTTGTAGGTGTAGGAACTCATTTAGGCCCTCAGATTAACCCTAGAACTCATCAGGTCCGTCCAAACACGTCACAGCCCTCAAAATCGCACACACACGCACCAGGTTCGACCAGGGAGGTCGACCCTCAGGTCGATTGCCCAGTCGACCTGGTCTGGGGGGTCGACTGCCCAGTCCACTCCCCAGTCGACCTGGGTCCTGGGGGGTCGACTTCCCAGTCGACCTGGGTCCTGTGCGGGAAACTCCCCGCCCAGCCCGCTTCTGGGTTTGAATTCGAATTTCGAACTGTCTTCGATTCTGAAAATTTCTGAAACTTCGGAGGGTCATATGTCCCTCATACGGACTCCGATTCTTGCAAACTCGGACTCGTTTCCAAGAAGAATTCCGAGATGAACGCAATGGAGCAACCCGTTTCCCTTGATTCTTATTTTAAAAATTAATTATCCTCTGATTTGTTACTTATACGTTCATAGAAAGTACGGGGTGTTACATTCTCCCCTCCTTAAAGGATTTCGTCCCCGAAATCTTTAAGTTAAGAAGAATGTGTCCTACCATCCAACATCCATCTACTCAATCATCAGTCACTGGCGTCCATTGTCCTTAGAAACTTCTAATGTTGTATGAACATATGCAAAGGTGTGTGTATATGTTCCTTATCTAATGCAAAGATCAGGCGGTCCACTGATTCAGTTGACCTCCTTAATGAGAATTATGCCAGTGCCATGAGTCCAACATGTATGCAATTTCCCTACTCGATACATATCATTTCTATATGAGTGCACATCCATTCAGTCATATGCAACATCCATGTGCTAAGTCAATCATTTTGCATCCACAAAAATTGAAAATGCTCACACATCCATATGCAGTATGAGAGTGTTTTCGAGCCGATCTAGTGGCTTGTGTGTGTATATGCATCCGTGAGCAACCACTAGAAACCACTTGCAACCATCAAACATAACATGTCTCAAACACATGTTTACACCCATTAATTTCTACCTAAAGTTCGAAGATTCGATCGATAGGATACAGTCGAATGATGGAAGCGAGTATAGATAAAACAAAAACTTGGTTCCCATTAGACATGGGTCCTACGTATCGGCCCCGAAGACCAAAACCCACATCAGATTGACACCCAGAGGATTACCCTCTTTTGATAATGTCAAAACTGGAAATCTTAACCTTATCAGAAATATTCAGATATTTACAGATTACTGGTACAGATCAGATTACCGAATGATTCTTAGGAAACTAAACATGATAAAACCCAGAATGTATGCGTCCTACTTGACGCCTAACACAGATATCTATCAAACCCCAATCTATCACAAACAGATTAGTCATAACCCTTATGGATTTGGGTCTACAGCGGAATCAGAAACAATATTAGTATTAAAGTGCAGAGTATCGATTACAGAATCAAAATGCCAGAATCAGAAAGAGTTTTAGCTCAATAATTAGATAAGAAAAATAAACCTTCTACTTAAATTTTCTTATTTCTACCCAATCTACCAGTCCCTTGAGCATTCTCCTGTCCTCCAGAAGTGGGTTCTGCCCTCTGCCCTTGCCCTCGTTTCTTCGGGCAGTCCCTAGTGAAATGTCCCATCTCACCACAGTTGAAGCAAGTGCCCTTCCTTTTTCTGCAATCTTTGTTCAGATGAGTCGAGCTTCCACAAGTAAAGCACTTTTTCCCCTTCTCATCTTCAGACTTCTCATCCTTCCTTTGTGTTTCCTTTTTGGGCCCTGCTTTCTTATTCTGTGGTTCTTCCTTCTTTGTCTCTTTCGGGCCCTTGTCTTCCTCGTGCAGTAGTGCCATGTCCACCAATTTCTCGTAAGTCGCTCCCATGGGTACATGGGTCATGGCCAAGCTGTGCAGTGGCTCGTTCAATCCTTTAACAAAGAGGAGAGCCTTTTTATGCTGAGTGTTGACTAAATCCAATCCGAACCTAGCTAGTTGGTTGAACTGGTTGACGTATTCCTTGACCGTCATACTTCCTTACTTAAGAGATAAGAACTTTTCCAGTTGCAAACTTCGTTCAGCTTGCGAGAGGAATTTTGTCTCAAACATTGTTCTGAAATCCATCCATGTTTCAACTGGCCTCTGGGCGTTAGTGACTTCCCACCAATAGGAAGCTTCGTCTTTGAGCAGCCATACCGCTAACTGTACCTTCTGCCTATTGTCCACCTCGAAGATAACGAATAGATCCTCAGTTTCTTTAAGCCAGTTCCTCGCTTCTACGAATGATTCAGTTCACTTGAAATCCTTTCCACCCATGGCCCTAAAATCTCTACAGATCTTTGAGAAAGTAATTGCACGAGGAGGGGGTGGAGGAGGGGGATCATTTGCTGGACCTGCTGCGGCGGTCCTAGCCTCAAGATATTGACGAAACCAACCGGGTACATGAACACCCTCTGGCATCTCAGATGCTTCAGACATGCTGAAACGAAAAAGGAAAGATTCAATACAAAAAGGACTGAAGGAAAGATATATGGCTCTTGGGGATCATGTTCTTCAAAATAAGCTTTATTTTTGAAAATACTTCCTTTCAAAACCTTCTTGAAAATAGTTTTCAAAAACTTTTATCTAATCTGGTAATCTTTAGCTCTGATACCAAGTGTAACACCCTACCTCCGTTAAGGTCACTCACAAAGGGAATGCCTTAACTTTGGTGGAGCATTTTAGTAAACAGAACAGAAACTTACAAGATAGATAAAACAGTACTTGAAAAATTTATAACTTTATTTCTACAGAAACCGAAATAAGCTTGGTTACATCTTTTCAAATCACAATATCAGAATTTAAGTACAAAATATCAGTCTTGTACAAAAGCCTTCAGAATGCATAGTTTAAAATCATAATCCCCACAGAAGAAGACAAGCCATACTTTAAGCACTTCAAGCGGAAGAAATCTGGATCAAGTTAGAGTATTCCCTTCTACAAAACCTAGGGGGACGGAAGAAAGGAGGCGAAACAACAAGGGTCAGACAAAAAGTCTGGCAAGTCCAGTGACTTTCAGCATATGATCAGATAATAATAATGACATGAAAGCAAAGATGGATAAGAGATGGCAGTAACATGAGCAGCAGATATACTTAGGTTAAACAGCAGAAACAGAATGATGTAGACTACGCCATGCTTCTTATTCATATCTAACTTCTCTGCACTAATACTAGTATAACAGAATTAGGTGTCACCCTAATGTCTAAACTGAAATAGAAACAGGTACAGAATAATTTCCACAGAAGAGAATGCTAGTAATGGGTCTTTACCACCCGAACATAAATAGACAGAAACAGAATGCTAAAAATGGGCCTTTACCACCCGAATAGAAACAGACAGAAACAGATTAATCCCTACGGAAACAGAATGTAGAATTAGGTGTACACTAGTAAATGGACCTTTACCACCCGAACAGACGGTACCACGCAGAAACAGACAGGTGTTGCCACCCAACAGAAACAGACAGTACCAATAGAAACAGACAGAACTAAGTGTACCCTAAAACCCTACCCCAAGCGATAGGCTCCCTATTACATAAATACCCTGTGTCGGCCCCACAGTAGGGTGTATCACTCCCTAAAGTGACAACTAATTGGCACAGACCTATTTACAGATGTCACGACGTCTTACATCCTCAGAGGCAGACCGGGATCCATGCACGCACATGACCCGGTTGGAACGCACCATCAACACCCCTCGCCATTATCAGAATGAACCGCTTATAATTAGTTCAGTAAGCGTGCCCGGACCGTACCTACTGTTGGGTCAAAGTTTTGATACCAGAAAGGGTTACTGACTAATATGGGTCCCAAACAAAAGATGACACAAGTAATTCCCTTCCTATCCTTGTGTCCCCAGGCTAATAGATTTCAGATTATCTTGTTTACAAGTTCAGACATACAGAATTCAGATCATCTAGTTCACAGACAAGTTTTCAGACTAACGGATCAGATATACAGATTTAACAGACTTACAGATTAACTAGTTACAGATTAACAGACTTACAGATTAACTGGTTATAGATTAACAGACTTACAGATTAACTGGTTACAGATTAACAGACTTACAGATTAACCGGTTACAGATTAACCGGTTACAGATTGTCTAACTTTGTATTGGGCCTACAGATTCATGAAACAGGTTTATCAGATTCATTGGTCCAATTGGTTTAACCTTACCCACCCAACACGTTTTAGACATCATATTTATCTCAGATTTTCATTAAATAAATATTAATGCCCAGACCTCTCACATTAGACTAACAGTTTGCGGCTACTAGTTAGGCCGGTTGGTTCCGAGCAGGTTTCTGTCGCAAACTGAGTCTAACCTCATGTTTCAAGCACGTTATGACTAACTTCTCACATTAGAACCTATTATTTTCGGCCAATGGAATATGCCGGGCGGTTCCGGGCAGAATTACACCGCAAACTCACTCTAACCTCGAGTTAGCCATGTTTATCTTTGCGGCCAATTAATTAATGATTTACCATTTATACCCACGCCTAATATACATGTCAATTATTCATAACTATAGCCAATTCAGATTATGTCAATAACGGACTAATTGTATCAACTCAACAGATATAGCAGATAATAGATTTTGCAGATTAGGCAACCAAATGGATTCAGCAATTAAGCAAACTAGCAGATTTAGCAGACAACAGATTAGGCATCTCAACAGATTTAGTTTAGCAGATTTGGCATTTTCAACAGACTTAGCAGATGACAGATTTGGCCGATGAACAAATCTAGCAGACTAGGCAGTAGAGCAGAACTAGCAGATTAAGCAATATAACAGAAAGGCAATATAACAGAACTAGTAGGTTAGGCAAATATAGCAGAACTAGTAAATTAGGCAAATATAACAGATTTAATCATTCCTTAAAGTTTCACAAACATATCTTGCCTAATTATAAATTTGGCCTAAGTTTGCATGCCTAAATAGTTGTCATGATTCACACCATGATCAAATACCCCACGTTTGCATTGAATTTACTTGTCACAGATTATGGTCAAAATTTACATGTCCCAATTTAGTTCAACTTGCCTAGTACAAAAGATTCACATATAAATTATACCAAATATAGCCAACAATTTCAATGCATGTCATATGTTCAAAAATCTCCTACTTAGGTGTTAGTCACATTTGATAGATATCCTACTTTAATGTAAATCTTTATACCTAAGCCATATTCTCTTTATCTCAAGTGATATGTTCAATACAGTCTATATTTGTGTCCAATTATATGCCTT
Organism: Allium sativum; assembly: GCA_030737875.1. Lineage (NCBI taxonomy): Eukaryota > Viridiplantae > Streptophyta > Magnoliopsida > Asparagales > Amaryllidaceae > Allium > Allium sativum. Next base: position 129,815,947 of record CM060919.1, on the reverse strand, counting down.
TCTATGTCGTGTCCTCAAATCATATGTTCAATCCCCTTTATGTTATAAATATAACATGTCCGGTCATATGTCTCAGATTTACGTTCTAGCTACAGTCCATGTTCTTTCCTCAAATCAGTCACCTATTGGTCATGGCCAATTTATGCATCATTCATTTTACTATCCCAAACATTTTAGCGTACGTTAACCTCTTATGAGATTGGCTCAGGCTCGTGGTAGCCTGGCTATAAAACAGAAAGAGGAAAGAGATACAAAATAAGACCTAAACAGAACAGAATAGATATAACCTCAGATTCAGATTTACAATTCATGTCACAATCAAAATTAACGTTTATATTGGAAAATAACTGCACTTTCCTTGGTTGGATTAAAGAAAGAACTTTAATTGTTGTAGAATCATTGCAGAAGCTTTAATCTCTAATTTGAATTGAGTTGCTTAGGTTGATGTTGGTTAGCTTCTAGTTTTGATTCCAGCAGAGTAGCGATGCCATTTTTAATTTTATTAAAACAGAGGTAGAGTAGAAGCAGAATAGAATTGTGTGTAGAGAAGGCTAGGTCTTAGGATGTATTTATAGGTGTAGGAACTCGTTTAGGCCCTCAGATTAACCCTAGAACTCATCAGGTCCGTCCACACACGTCACAGCCCTCAAAATCGCACATACACGCACCAGGTTCGACCAGGGAGGTCGACCCCCAGGTCGACTGCCCAGTCGACCTGGTCTGGGGGGTCGACTGCCCAGTCGACCTGGTCTGGGGGGTCGACTTCCCAGTCGATTCCCCAGTCGACCTGGGTCCTGGGGGGGTCGACTGCCCAGTCGACTCCCCAGTCGACCTGGGTCCTGGGCAGGAAATTCCCCACCTAGCCCGCTTCTGGGTTTGAATTCGAATTTTGAATTCGAATTTCGAACTGTCTTCGATTCTGAAAATTTCTGAAACTTCGGAGGGTCATATCTCCCTCATACGGACTCCGATTCTTGCAAACTCGGACTCGTTTCCAAGCAAAATTCCGAGACGAACGCAATGGCGCAACCCATTTCCCTTTATTCTTATTTTGAAAATTAATTATCCTCTGATTTGTTACTTATACGTTCACAGAAAGTACGAGGTGTTACATTGGGTGTTTATTAAATCTATCCTAAATCTGGCCAGCTGATTAAAATGATTGACGTACTCCTTGATCGTCATACTTCCTTGTTTAAGAGTTAGGAACTTCTCCATCTGCAGGCTTCTTTCAGCTTAGGAGAGGAATTTCATCTCAAACCTCATCCTGAAGTCTTCCTAAGTTTCCACTGGCCTCTCAGCATGGGTAAATTCCTACCAATAAGAAGCTTCATCTTTAAGCAACCACACTGCTAGCTGAATCTTTTGCCTATCGTCAACTTCAAAGATGATGAACAAATCTTCGGTCTCCTTCAGCCAATTCCTTGCTACTACAAAGGATTCAGTTCCATAAAAGTCCTTTCCACCCATAGCCTTGAAGTCTCTACACATCTTAGCAAAAGTATTTCCACGAGGAGGAGGAGGAGGAACCGTTGCCACTGTGGGAGGAGGAGTGTCTGTTGAGCCCGCACCATTGGCTCTAGCCTCTAAGTACCTTCGAAACCAGCCAGGTATCGGTACTCCTTCTAGAAGGTTAAGATATCCAGACATGTTGAAACCAAAAGGAAAGATTCAAGACAAAAGGATAGAGAGATTGTGCGTATGGCTTTGGGGAATTATGCCTATTAAAAACAACGCTTTTTCTTGAAAAAAAGGCTTCTTTAAACTTCTTTTTGAAAATAGTTTCAAAAACCTTTATCTAATCTGGTAAATCTATGCTCTGATACCAAGTGAAACACCCCAACTCTATCAAGGTCACTCATAAAGGGAATGCCTTAACTTCGGTGGATGTTTATAAGTAAGAGTCACAGATAAGACACAAGACAGATATAAACACACATATATATAAGCAGCGGGAAAACAAACAGACTTTCATTTCATAAATACGTGTTCATACAAAACATTTCCATTGTTGCCTCAAAACAAACTTCCAATTATTACAACCATAATACTGTTTTGATTTAAAACTTAAAGAAGCATGAAACAGGATTTAAACTGCATAAATCCCCATAGAATGTCGAAAGCCATAGCCCAAAACGAAAGAGATCCAAGCTTTACATTCTCCCTTCAAGCTAGATGAAAAATATGACTAAGCTGAGGTGTTTCCTCCCTGTGGACCTGAGGGGGGGATGGAAGAGAAGAAAGCGAAAGGAAAATGGGTCAGACATAAGTCTGGTAAGTCTAGTTATAATTCTAGCATGAGAAAAATAAAAAGATCATGACTTGTATAAACTGAGAACAGGACAATACCAGAATATAAGATAAGATATGGCAGGAAATACTAACTATACTAAACGCACTCACTATTACTTCTCTGCACCTACTTGCACTGTCTCAGTTGGCACCCCATGATCAGGGTGAAGTGAATCCCCTTTCTAAAGATCGGCTCCTACTCGCATAAACATGTGTGTCATACGGCCCCACTTGATTGTAGATTCGTATGCTGGTCCCACCATGGGGTGTATCAGGTCCCATGGTGGTGGCTCGACACAATTCTAGAATGCATAGGTTGTACTACTGGTGCTTAGTGCCCTGTTTGTCTACTACGAAGTGTGTGCACGCCCGCACTCTGTTAGAACCCACACTGCTACACCAACCGCCGTCACTTTTGATCGCTTACAATCAGCCCAGTAATCGTGCCCCACCGTGCCTAGTTTCAGGGTACCATGATACCTAATTGGGTTCCTGCTGAAATGGGTCCCCGTCACTAGGGTTTTCTAGTCAAACGTGTTAAGTGGTTAAGTGTCTGAATTAACCTAACCCCACCCATCAGTTTAGTTAACATGTTGAATTGGTTAAGTGTTTTAGTTAACTTAACCCTACCATCCTCATTCTAGATATAATTTATTCATTAAAGCACCGACCACTCACATTAGACAGGTATTGTTGTGGTTACTGGACAGCCGGTCGGTTCCGAGCAGGTTTGCACCACAACTCAGTCTAACCTCGGGTCCTTATTGGGCTTAACGCCTTAACCTCCCACATTTGATAGGTATTATTGTGATTACTGGACAGCCAGGCGGGTCCGGGCAGGTTTACATCTCAACTCAATCCAACCTCGGGTTAAGCATATTCGTATTTTCTAAATTTACTTATTTGTTCTTCTTATATGTAAATTTGTTAAAAATTAAATGTTATGGCCCACTTTCCAAATTCATTATTTTTAGGTATATAGTTTATACCGTTTCAAACTATAAATTATCTGTGTGATTTTTCACCCATTTATGTCAAGTTTCCTATAATTACCAATTTTTCCCAACATTACCCCGTCTAAATATTAGGCTAACAATCTTGGCCTAATTCTTCGCTCGCATGATTTTTGACATATAATATTTGGCTAGAAACTTAGCCTAATTTAGCGTACACAAAATTTTGATAAAGAAATCCATTAACATAAACATGACATAGGTGTAAACTTGGCATTTTTGGCATAGTCAATATGAACACAATAGGGGTGAACTTACAAAATAGTTATCATGAATGTCATGGGTGTGAACTTGCAAAGTAGACTAAGCCACATACATATATATGAATTTGCATCATAGACATATATGTGAATTTGCAACATAGACTAAATCAACTTACATATATGTGAATTTACAACACAGCCTAAATCATCTTACGTATATCTGAACTTGCAAATCAATCACAAACATATGAATAATTGTGAACTTGAATTATGGCAAAGGTGTAACATGTACACATAAACATGTAGAACTAACATTGGGTCACATATGTGATAGGATTTTACAACCTAAAACTTGCATAACATGATAAACTACACAACTTGTCATAACAGGTTATACTCAAAGTTCATATACATATGAATAGACTTATCCATTAATTCCCAATTCAACATGATAAGAAAATAGAACCATAGACATAGATCAATATCATTCAATTCCACATATAACATAATAAACATCGTTCTATTTTCAATTTATTTCCAAGTAATGACATTGATTTTGATTCGCATCCTAAAACATAACTAAACTTACAACGAACGACGAACTTGAGTTCTGGTTTCTGAGTTCTAAATTTGCAATGCTTTCCTTTGGGTAGATAAACGTTGTTTTGATTCTTAATTGAATTATAATTTGTTCGTCTCTAAGCTTTCTCCAACTGACGGCTACTCCTAGTTTCCTCCCAGCAGCATGCCAGCTCTAGTTCTATTTTATTTGTGTGAATTAAGGTTGAGTGTTGGGTTGTGTTTATTGAATTTCAGATTGATTTAAGCCGTCAAATGGTCATAGAGTGAATCCAGACCATACACACCAAGAGGAGCCAATCAGAAAGTGACAAATAAGCCCTAGTGACACAACAGAGCTCAGAAATTCGACCAGAATCCTGACCAGGCCATCCAGAACCTGACCAGGTCGACTGGGCAGGTCGACCCCTAGGTCGACCCCCAGGTCGACCCCCTGGTCGACCTGGGTACCCAGGTCGACCTGGTTCCTGGGCAGGACTTTTCCCGCCCAGCCCAGTTTGGGTCTGTTTTTGAAATTTAAACCGAATTCTGGGCTGTTTGAAATTTAAATTGAATTCTGAAATTTCCGGAGGTCATAACTTCTTCATACGGAGTCCGGTTTACACAAACTCGAATTCTATCTCAAGAAGAATTCCAAGACAAACGCAACGGCGTAACCCGTTTCCCTGAATTCTTTCATTTAGAATTAATTATACCTTAATTTGTTAATTTAATGTTAACAAAAAATTCGGGGTGTTACAACTGCAAACAGAATCGAACATGTTTGAACCTAAATAGGTCGAGCGTGTTCAAACCTTAGATGGGCAAACATGATCGAACCCTGTAACACCCCATGCCCATTAATGTCACTCACAAAGGGAATGCATTAACTTTCATGGAGCATTATTAGTGTATAAAATAGAATATAACAAGACAGATACATATATTGGTACTTAAAAAAATTAAAACAACTTTTATTGCAGTGGAGAAATAGTTTGATTACATCAAATTCATAAACCAATAGTAAAACCAAGTTCACTTAATATCCATCTTGACAAATTTCTTTCTGAGTACATAAAGTAAAAAGCATAACCCAAACACAAGTAGCCATAAAAGAGAAGAGTTGAACTTTACTTTCAGCAATCCAAGCACTTCCAAAAGAGAGAGAAAGAGATCCAAGATCAAGCTCCACTAGTACTAGTCCCACCCTGAGAAACGGGGGGGGTGGGAAGGAGGAAGAAATGAGGCAAAAATAAGGGGGTCAGACATAAAGTCTGGCGACTATAATAACTTCAACAATATAATTATTAAAGTAACTAGGATAAGGCATAAACTGGTAGAACAAGGTATAACGGTGAAACAAATGGGCATGACAAAGCAAACAGGAGTAATATTCTGGCATTAATCTCATTCCTAATCACTATAGGATAATTACTACACTGCACCAAGGCAAGCACCATTACTAGTCACCCTAAAAGTTGATCCCGCCAACAGAACATAACAATGATAATGGTAGTTTCGTGTACCCCTAGTTACCTTCATAGGTGCCGCCTTCCCCTATCTCCACTAGTTGTACCCACTACCACCATATGATCGGCTCCCTAACTCGTGATACCTGTGCTGGTCCCACAATGGGGTGTATCACTCCCCAAAGTGGCAACCCGATACCACAAAAGATGCACGGCTTATGTCTACACGATGCAACAATGTCTTACCTACCATCCCGGGCCCACGCACGCACATGACACCATTGGACATGCGTTGCAATCGCTAACCCGTTTTGACCTCTTACAATCAAACCTAGTAAGCGTGTCCCGTCCTCGACTTGGGTTGAGCTCACAAAGATACTTAATGGGTTACTGGTTTGAAAAGGGCCCCTATGCCTAGCACAAGCTTTCCACCTAAGCTTGGTCCCCACTAAGGTTTCCCACTTAACCCTATTCTTATTCATGCCTTCTTACATGTTTCAACTTGGTTAAGTGTTTCTAATCGTATTTCACAAGCCACCTAAGGCACCCACTTAACCCCCATGTCCCACCACATGTTTAAATGGTCAAGTGTTACTTAATTCATTATAATCGTAACCTTGTAAAGACCTCCCACATTAGACTGACATTTGCGGTTGCTGGATTTGTCGGGCGGGTCCGGGCAATCTTATACTGCAAACTAGCCTAACTTCATGTCTTTATAAATGTTACGCATTTAATTCATGCCTTTGACATCTCAAATTAGACTACCGTTTGTGGTTGCTGGATTTTCCGGGCGGGTCCGGGCAGTCTTACACCACAAACGAGTCTAACCTCGTGTCTTAGGCGGTTAATTATTACACATCTTTATTTAACCCCAAATTGGATTAATATCCCTATTCAAATTTGTCTATAAATACCAAATTTATTTATGTCCATAATTGTCACCTAAATTGTGTCTATAAATTACAGTTATACAAATCATGCCTATTAATGTTTCAAATTAATAATATGCCCTTTTAAGGCCATTCTAAGCCAATTCACAATTATGCATTTTTAATATTTTCCCATCGTCCCCACACTATTCGTATGTTTTAATATGACATATGTTAGACTCGCAATAGTCTAACTTATAAAAGGAAAAACAACGTCACAACTTGCATAGCACATAAAATATATCTAAGAATCATGACATAAGTTTACATAGTCAATAACTTGCATATATGTGTATGGTTTTCCTATAACTTTCTTATGAACAAACTAGCATATGAGTCATACAAAACTAGCATAGGCAATTTGCATAACTATGTACTGCCATGGATCTAAATATAGATCTAAACATAAAGGTGTGAACTTGCATATGGATCTAAACATAAAGATGTGAACTTGCATATGGATCTAAACATAAAATTAATGTCACATGTTTGCATATAAACTAGCATATGTATCTACATGATTCACATATGTTTTAACATCCTAACTTGCATAAGATTCACATATGTCTTACTATCCCAAACTTGCATAAGATTCATATATGTTTTAACATCCCAAACTTCCATAAAATTTGTATAAGAATACATAGTCCAACATCACAAACTTGCATATATAAGAACATGTAATCCAACATCACAAACTTGCACATAATTCATATAAGAACATGTAATCCAACATCACAAACTTGCAATTAATTCAACATCAGATGATTCAAAATCATATTCTCACAATCCCAATTATAACTTATCATAATTAAATTAATCAATTATTTTGTGAAAAATATTATACTCACAAACAAAAGAATAATCTAGTCTTTCTGGAATCTGTATTTTGAAACTGAATTGCTCGCCTTTGATGTAGACTAATCATTATTTAGATTTAGATTTGGTTTTGATTCTTGCTTTAATCATGTTCTTGAGTTGAAAGAGACGGCGACTACTTAAGGTTCTCCATTGACGGCATGGCGGCTCTTGGTATGAATTAGTATGATTTTCGGTTAAGATTTAGGTTGCTTATATAGAAGTTTAATTGATTAAGAGCTGTCCGATTAACCTAGAATCGATCAAGACCATCCAGTCAAGATAGAATAACACGTCAGCCCTAATGACTCAGCAACAGGTCAAAGCAGTGTCATCTTTCATATCTGCTCGGGGGCCAGGTCGACCCCATGGTCGACCCCCAGGTCGACCTATATGGGTAGGTCGACCCCCAGGTCGACCTGGCCTTTGGGTGGGAATTTTCCCACCTAGCATGCTCCCCTATTTCAATTTGAATTTCTGATATGTTTATTTAAATTCTGAAACTTCGAAAAGCCATAACTTCTTCATACGAAGTCCAATTCACACAAACTCGGACTCTATCTCAAGCAGAATTCCGAGACGAACACGATGGAGCAACCCGTTTCCCTTAATTCTCGCATTTGAATTTAACTATTCCTCAATTTTAATATTTAAAATCATGGGGTGTTACATTCTCCCCTCCTTAAAGGATTTCGCCCCGAAATCTCCAAGTTAAGGAGAATGTATATCCTAAAATCCAATCATCCATCTACTCAATATCAAACACAGGCACCCATTTTCCTTACAAGTTTTCTAATGCTGTATGAAAATATGCAAAAAGTGTGTGTATATGTTCCTTATCTAATGCGAGATCAGGCGGTCAATTGATTCAGTTGACCTCCTTAATGCAAATCATGATAGTGCAATGCGTCCATTATGTATGCGAAAGAATTCTATCGATACATATTATTTCTACATGCGTGCACAACCATTCGTCAAAATGCATCATCCATATGGTAACACAACCATTATACATCCATTCATTTAAATATGCACACACATTTATATGCAATATGAAGGTGATTGAGCCGATCTAGTGCCTAAGGTGTGTGTACATGCATCCACGAGCAACCACTAGCAACCACTTGCATCCATTTGCATCCACCAAACATAACATGTGTCAAACACATGTTTGCAATCATAGGGTTCTTCCTAACTAAAGATCGAAGATGTCATCGCAAAGATAATACTAAATGATAGGACAAGTATCAACAAAGAGGTAGAAAAAGGAGAAAATAAAACATACCCTCAAAAAGGAAAGGATACAGTGTATGCATCTTGTTTTCTATCTCCCAAGTCGCGTCTCTTTTATCGTCTCCCCATTGCAATTTGACCTCTTTGTTGCGTAGATTTTTGATCTCCGATCCGAGAATTCGTGTAGGAGCTCGTTTAACCGTGGCATTGCGCTCTACTTCCACTTCTTCGAGCGTACTCGGCTCCACCACTTCCGCCGTATCATGTAAACACTTACGTAAATGAGAAACGTGAAACACGTCATGAACTCCACTGAGCTTCTCTTGTAACTTTACTCTGTACGCCATCTGCCCAATCCTCTCTGTAATTGGAGAGGGTCCTACGAACTCCGGTGCCAACTTCCCTACTGACCCAAAGCGGACTACATTTCTCAACGGTGACACCTTAATAAAAACCATGTCCCCAATATTGAACTCAAGATCGGTTTGTCTCTTATCATCATATGATTTATGACAGTCCTGCGCCATCTTCATTCACCGTCGAATCAGGTCTATCTTCTCCGAAGTCTCCCTAATCATGTCGAGTCCAAGCAAAACCTTATACATGGATTCCCACCAACAAATAGGTGATCAACACAGTCATCCATAAAGAGACTCAAAAGGAGCCATGCCATTGCTAGCATGAAAGCTGTTATTATAGGCGAATTCCACTAGTGGAAGGTGTTCTTCCCATGTTCCTCCAAAGTCTAGGATGCATAGCCTCAGAAGGTCTTCTAGAATCCGATTTACTCTCTCGGTCTGGCGGTCCATCTAAGGGTGATAAGTGGTACTTAAGCGTAATTGTGTTCCAACCGCCTCTTGTAAGCTTTTCCAAAATTCGCTTGTGAAAATGGGATCTCTATCGCTCACAATGCTAGAGGGTATGCCGTGCAGACGAACTATCTCTCTAAGGTAAACAAATGCTAACCATGCGGTGGTCTTCCTACTTTTAACGGGAATAAAGTGGGCACTTTTGGTAAGTCTGTCAATGATTACCCAAATCCCCGTATTACCCTTCCTTGATCTTGGTAACCCATCTACAAAATCCATGGAAACACTTTCCCATTTCCACAGCGGAATCTCTAAAGGGTGGAGAAAACCTCCGGGCTTCTTTTGCTCCGCCTTTACTTACTGGCACACTAAGCATCTAGAAACGAACTCAGCCACGTCCTTCTTCATTCCTGCCCAAAAGAAAACTCGCTTCATATCCCTATACATCTTGTCACTACTTGGATGTATGGTCATCTTAGAGCGATGTGAGTCTTCAAGAATTGCCTTCTTCAAACTCTCGTCTTGGGGTACGCAAAGTCTCCCATCTCTGTGCAGCTAGCCTCTCTCATCTATAGCATATCTATTAAGATCACTCGAAGACTCCCCTCCTATAAGCTTGCCTACTATCTCAACCAACTGTGCGTCGTCCTGCTGTGCCTTTCCAATTTGACCCAAAAGTGTTGGTTGCACCTCTAACGATGCCAACAATCCGGGTACATAATCGATGGAGGGTCTGAAGTCAATGGTAGATATATCCTCCAAACTTTGTCGTTCTATGAACAAGGGACTTAAAGCCAACTTCTTCCTACTTAAGGCGTCAGCTACAACGTTACCCTTACCAGGGGTATATGTGATCTCAAAATCGTAGGATGCCAAAAACTCCATCCACCTCTGTTGCCTCAAGTTTAGGTCCTTCTGAGAGAATAAGCACTTTAGCGACTTATGTTCTGTATACAACTCAAACCTTTCTCCAAGCAAATAATGATGCCATGACTTAAGCGAAAAAACTATGGCAGCCAACTCTAAGTCGTGGGTAGGGTAATTCTTCTCGTGGGCTTTCAACTGCCTTCCTCCATAGCATATCACCCTTCCCTTTTGCATTAAAACTAGTCCAAGCCCTACCCCGCAAGCATCGGTATATGCTGTGAATGGCTTACTCCTGTCTGGCAAAACTAAAATTGAAGTTGTCGTCAAAGCCCTCTTCAGACATTGGAAAGCATCGTCATAGTCGACGTCCCAAGAAAAAGTGAAATTATTCTTCATTAACCGAGTAAGTGTGGCTGATATTTTGTGAAGTCCTTGATGAACTTCCTAGAATAACCAGACAACCCTAAAAGGCTTCTTACTTCTGTTGCGTTCTTAGGAATTTTCCAATCTTGGATTGTCACCGCCTTTGCGGGATCCACAGCTATCCCTTCCTTAGACTCCTCGTGCCCTAAGAACCTAACTTCTTTTCTCCAGAAATGGCACTTGGAGAACTTAGCTTTAAGTTGATGTGATCATAGGGACTCTAAGACTTCTCTAAGATGTAGGGCATGCTCTTCTTCATTTTTAGAAAAAATTAGGATATCATCCATAAAGACTACCACAAACTTGTTTAGATACTCCCTAAACACCCTACTCATTAAGTCAACAAAGCATGTGGGTGCATTCGTCAAACCAGAAGGCATGACTAGCCACTCGAAGAAACCGTCAGGAGTTCTAAATGCAGTCTTATCTATGTTATCTTCAGCCACCCTTAGCTGATGAAACCCTGTAGCCAAATCCAGCTGCGAGAAAACTGAAGCACCCACCAACTGATCGAATAAATCATCTATCCTCGGCAATGGGTGTCTGTTCTTCTTTGTTAGCTTATTCTGCTCTCTATAGTCTATGCACAATCTAAGTGAACCATCATCTTTTGTAGAAAAAATGACTAGAGCACCCCACTCCGAAATACTTCTTCTTATGAACCCCTTCTCAAGCAATTCTTTCACTTGCTTACTGAGTTCTCTTCTCTCTCTCGGAGCCATGTGGTGTACTGGTAATGCAGCTGGCTTTGCATTATCTACTAAGTATATTTGAAAGTCTATCTCGCGCCTCGAGGGTATACCTCGGACCTTATCAAAGATATCACTATATTCACGGACCACACAAACAGATTCCAAATCATCATTGGATGCGCCAAGGGATTCTAGGTTTCTAAGCATTACTGGACCTCTAGGGTCACAAGAAATATCGAGGGTCTTTACACAACGAGTCAACAACCTAACTACCCTTCTTTCACAATCTAGGATGGCACTGTATCTAGCGAGCCAATCCGTGCCTAGAATCAAGCCATAGCCCATGAAGCCAAGAACGAAGGCATTGCATTCAAACCCAACGCCAAAGATAGATATTCTAAAATCCAGACAAATCATTGAAAGATGAGCCGAACCACCAATAGATTTGAGACTACTATGGGATCCGTAACTAGACTAGTATTTAGGTGTAGTGTTTCAACCAACGAAGTAGATACAAGTGAGTGTGAAGCGCCAGAGTCAAACAAATTACAAACAGGATGATGAAACAGAAAAAACTAAACTTTCAGCGGAAATGTTTCTACCTCTCTCTCTTGTCCTGGTGCCATGAGAGCATGAACCTGCCCTCTTGCATGTCCTGGTGCCATGAGAGCCTGAATCTGCCCTCCCGAAGTGGACCTGTCCTTTGCCCCTGTTTCCTTGGGCAGTCTTTAATTAGATGTCCTGCCTCTCCAAAGTGGAAGCAACTAGTCTTCTTCTTTTTCCTACAATCCTTACTCAGATAGCCTAGTGTCCCACAATTAAAGCACCTTTTCTTCCCCTTGTTATTTTTATCCTTACCACCTTTCTTGTTTTGCTGTTGTGATTTCTTTTGTTCCCCTTTCTTCTCCGGTGCCTTATTAGCATTAGCACCCTTCTCTTCTTCATGCAAAAGAGCCATGTCAACCAATCTCTCAAAGGTAGTCCCCATCGGAATGTGGGTCTTAGCCAACCCATGTAGCGGCTCATTTAAGCCTTTAACGAACCTCAAAGCCTTTTTCTTAGGTGTGTTCACCAAGTCTAAGCCAAATCTCGCCAACTGATTGAATTTGTTGACGTACTCCTTTTTTGACAAATTTCCTTGCTTCAACGCTAAGAATCTTTCCATATATAAGTTCTATTCTGCTCGTGAGAGAAATTTGATCTCGAACCTACGCCTGAAATCCACCCATGTCTCCACTGGACGCTCTCCATTCGTGACCTCCCACCAAAACGAGGCTTCATCCTTTGTTAACCAAGTAGCCAATTGGACCGTCCTTCCATCTTCTACCTCGAAAATACCAAATAGATCTTCCACCTCCTTCAGCCAATTTCAAGCTTCAATGTAACAACCCGGAATTTTTGGGGCCAATTTAAATTTTTTATTTTGGGAATTTAAAAGAAAATTGGATATTTAAAACTATTTATTTTAAATAATAATGGCTAAAAATTTAATTTCTAAACAAATAAATTTATTTTATTATATAGGGAGTTTAAAATAGCACTACAGTTTGAAATTTTAAAGGTGTGGAATGATGAATGTTATATTTAATGATGATTGTTTTATTGAAAGCCAATATCTCATGTTAATTTAAATTTGATAAAACGTCATGTTAGTATACATTATACGTTAGAAATCAATTTTGTCCTATATGTTAAGAAATCAATTCTGGTCAATACTATTAGCAATCAATTCTGGTCATTACTATTCGCAATCAAATTTGTCATCTATGATAAATAAATATGTCATTGACTAGTATAAATGTTGTAATAAATGAATATGTCATTGATTAGCATAACAAAAATTAACATTTTGTTAAGAGAATTTGTGTAATAACAAAATTAACATTTTGTTAAGAGAATTTGTGTAATAACAAAAGTCACATTTTTGTTAAGAGAATTTGTGTTAAAACAAAATGACGTTTTTGATTGGAAATTTAGAAAGAATAATCAACTATAAATATACATGATAATAAAAGATGAATGGAAACGTTAGGTAAATTAAATAGATTGTTATAAATGGATACAAGGCAAAATAAATAAAGAGTATTCTATGGAAAGCACTAATGGCTTAAAAGAATAAAAATCATGTATACTTATAACCATTCTCTCTCTCTTATTCTTTGTAGTCCAATTTAATATATTCCCTTAATTATGATAATGGATATTTATGTTTGAAATTTAAAAAGGCACACACAAACATTCTAACCATTAGCGTTAAATAATTAATGACGCATTCATTTCTTTCCGCCATTTGCCTTTGAAATTTAAATGAGAAATAAGATGCCACTTCAGTCTTAATAACAATTTATTTTCCATTATAACATACAATGTGGAGATTAGCGGGCCTTAACTAAAATTAAATAATATTTTAATATAATAGTATATATTCCTTCATAAAACAAACTCTAATTCATTCTATACACTAGTCGCCACTATCAACTTCAATGGCTGAAACTGTTCCAAAATTATTCCCCAATAATTCCCAGTCCATTTCAAATTAATTCAAATTTCCAAAACCAAATCGTAGAGATTCTTCGTGGCTTCCGATCGGATTCTGGCATTGTGAGGTGATGGCTACGACGGTTTGAAGGGGTCAAAGTTTGGGATTGGTTGTCACAGAAGGGAAGACGATGAATAACAGTGAAAGGCGGTTAATGTTTTCTGAAGCGAAGATTAAGAGAAATATTTGTATTAATCATACAATTAATTCATAAATATAATTAAAATTGCATATGACTATAACTCTTTAAAATTGAATCAGAAATGGACGGTTTTTGTTGCGTTGGATTCGTAGCGATGAGATTCACAAACTTGGACAGAGAAGGAGTAGTTCAGATTTTGGTCAAATTTCGGTTTTGAATTACTCAGCCAAAGCTCGGTGAGAATTCTAATTTATTTAAAATAAATATAAATCAATGAAAATTGTGAAATTATGGGTTGTGTATTTTGATCTTGATCTGCGATGTGATGATAGTTGTATGCGATTATGCATGATTATTGAAATATGTGGTTATGCTATGTGATGGCTATGTTGTCTAGATCTGTAAAAATTTTGATGCAATCATAATAAAGTTCCCATCTTATTCTTATCTTTACTCTGTTCTATTAAAGTTTAAATTTTAAATTTTATTTACAAAATAAATGACAAGGTTTTTACTTTAATTTTTGTTTTTATTTTCATTTTATCTTCTTAAATAAATTTAAAACATTTAATCTTGTTTGTTTATTTTGTTTACAAATTTAAAACAAATTTAACATTTAATTTTGTTTATAAAATAAAGGACAGGTTTTACCATTATCTTTATCATAGTAAAAAAACAATTTTTATGTTAATTTTGTTAACTTAGTAAAAAAAAACAATCATTATGTTAATTTTGTTAACATAGTAAAAAGACAATCTTTATGTTAATTTTGTTAACATAGTAAGAAGACAATTTTTATGTTAATTTTGTTAACATAGAATAAAAGGACAAAGTTTTACATAACTTTTGTTAACAAAACAAAAGACAAGGTTTTTACATTAATTTTGTTCACCAAATTTTTAACCTTATTTTATGAACATAATAAGGTGTAAGTTTAATCTTTATTCCTTATTATATAATAAAATGTAAAGTTTTAATCTTATTTTCATTTACAAATAAAGATGAGGCTTTTATTGTGATTCATCAGAATTACACCAAAATTTACATCATTGTGTTAGTATAGTTAAAATGACACAATTTACGCCGTTGTGTTAATATTGTTGTTATGACACTAATTTATATGTCATGTTAACCTTGTTGTAATGACACAAATTTATATGTCACGATAACCTTGTTGCGATGCCACCAATTTGTATGTTGTGTTAACATCATTGAGATGACACAAATTTACATCATCGTGTTAATATTATTGTTAGGACACAAGATTATATGTTGTGTTAATTTAAACATTATGACATAGGATTACATCGTTAAGTTAATGACAAGAAAAGTCACATTTTTATGTGTTAAAAATGTAATTAAGTTAAATTTACATTTCATATTAGTTAAAATGTAGTTAAGTTAGAAATACATTTTATGTTAGTTAAAATGTAATTAAGTGAAATTTACATTTTATGTTATGAAAATGTATATAAAGTTGAAAGTATGTTTATGTTATTTAAAATGTAAATAAAGATAAAAATACATTTTATGTTATTAAAATGTAATTAAAGTTAAAAATGCATTTTATGTTAGTAAAAACATAATTACAACATGATGCAGATATGGTATGGAAAAGTAAGTTCATCTTTTAGCTATGTTCTTTGTTTCAAATGAAACTTAGAAATAAAGGTTACATGTTTTATTTACATCCCTCGATGTAAATAAACATGAAAGAAAGGTACAATTTTAATTGTGTTCCTCACCGCAAATTAAACTAGAAATTAAGAGTTACATTTCTATGATCATTAAAAACACATTTTTAATGTTAATATTTGATGGATTAGGAAATATACATATTTCACTACGAAATATGTTTCACATTAAAAACACGTTCTTTTAATGCCAATATCTGAAAGATTAGAAATGTATAGGGAAACTATTTGAGTAAAATATATTTTGCTCGACATTAGGATTATGATAATATGTTTAGTAAATAGATAAGAAAAGTATTTATTTACACTTAGGTAAATAAATAAGAACAAGGATGCTTAACCCGAGGTTGGATTGAGTTGTGATGTAAACCTGCCCGGACCCGCCCGGCTGTCCAGTAATCACAACAATACCTATCCAATGTGGGAGGTTAAAGCATATCCTAATTGTCTAAATTTACATTTAATATTACTTCAAAATATTTAGTATAAATAAAATAAAACATAGAGCAAGAAAAACATATATTTACATTAGATAAATGAGAGATTAAATAAAATTACATTTTTATTAAGTAATTAAAGTATACGTTTTACATTGTAAATATAAATTACTTTTTTATGTAATTAGGATTATAAACAATAAAATTACATTTTTATGTAATTAAGGTTATAAAGAAAAAAACTACATTTTTATGTAAATAGGATTTATTTACATTTTCTTAGGTAAATAAAATAATAACAGAAAATGTTAGAAAAGAATTAACATAAGATATTCTTTTTTTTTATGTTAAAAAAAGAAATATTAGAAAAAGGATTAAAGAACTACATTTTTCAATGTAATTAGAAAAGAATTTAAGAATTACACATTTCAATGTAAAGAAAAGAAATAAAGACATTTACATTGGTTCAATGTAAATAAAGGATTTAATAAAAGTACATTTTCAATGTAAGTATATATATATATATATGTATGTTTTACATTGTAAATAAAATCACATTTCTATGTGATTAAGATTATAAGAACAAATATGTGAATAAGGATTATTTACATTTTCTTATGTAAGTAAATAAGATAAAAGGAAAAGGTACATTTATTTATAATCAGTGTAAATAAATATAGTAAAAGTAAAGGTAAACATTTATTTACAAATAGTGTAAATAAATAAGATAAAAGTAAAACATTTATTTACAAATAGTGTAAATAAATAAGATAAGAGAAAAGTAAAAACATTTATTTACAAATAGTGTAAATAAATAAGATAAAAGAAAAGTAAAAACATTTATTTACAAATAGTGTAAATAAATAAGAAAAAGTAGAAGTAGATAAACCATTTATTTACATTTGGGTAAAGAAATAAGAAAAGATAAATGAAAACATTTATTTATATCTAGGTAAATAAATAAATGGTAAGAAAGAATATTTGTTTACATTTAGAGTAAATAAATCAAAAGATAGAAAAAGAACATCTATTTATATTTGGTGTAAATAAGGCATGAATTAAAGTGAATTTAAAAAGCACATTTTATTTACATTTTAAATGTAAATAAAAACAGAGTAAAATAAAAGTGATATTTTTATCATCATTTTAAATGCGATAAAAGAATAGACGTTAATAGTTGAAATCGCCAAACGATTTATATTTATATATATATATATATAAATTATAAATTAAATGGAACGCGCACGGCAATTCGCGTATCGGCAATCGTAACTTTAAACGGTTATACCGAGAGATCTGATCGTCGGATTTTCCCAAAACTGGAGCCGTTAGGACTGCTTTGGGAAGATCTTTCCAACGACATAAATTTCGTCAAAATCCAACGGTTAGATTTCAAGTTATGTGTAAATCAAATTTGGTTGAAAACAGCGCCAGGGTCGCCCATTGACCCGAAGCGTCGTTAAATTAATTTAGGCTATTTTTATATAAATAAAAATAGCGATAGGTCGTTATCAAATATTAATAACGATAGGAAATGTTTTCAAATTATTACATATATATATGCGAGAATCATTTGAAAAGTCCGAGTTCAATCTCATTTCAAATGATTATACGACGTTCTAAGTCGAAGAGTTGAAGACGGTGATTGAAGACCGACGATCTTCACATCGAATGGATGTGTTGCTACTGAGACCCATGAGAGGAGTAGCTACCTTGAAAGGGCTTCAGTGGTGGCCGTTCGGACGAAGTGTTGATTTGTATGGATTTGACTTTCGCTCAGACCCAGGGCATAAGTTTGTAAATGGAATGTATGTCTGTCGTTGTAGTCCTTTATACTACATTCGTTGATCTCTCTTAATATATATCTGTTTGGTGGTTAACACCCTTCTCTGAGACGTACAAGCTTAGAGGTTATATATTGGTAGAAATCAATGGTATAGTATGGACTGACAATGTGGCATACTAAGATGCATTGATCAAGGCTTTTGTTGAAAAGCAGGCCTTGTGGTTGATGATCAAAGCACGGCCTGTTTAGGCGTAGCTTTGTGTATAGCGTGACTTCGCGAGCCTCACACCCCGGTATGAGTCAAAAACGGGATTCGGACTGCAGGGAGTGCACACGTTTCTTTCTAGCTAGAGTGATGTCAGGGACCTACCAGCGCTGACATTTTACTTATGTGGATGATGGATTTTGAGGCGCCTCGTGTTTTATAGGCCGTTGGTGGTCATATTATAGGTCCAAAGGGACCGGGAAGCGTGTGTTCAGGCATAACTAATCCACTGCCCATAGGCGGGGACCGGCCCTGAAGATCCAAGGGTTCACTGCGGGGGATCCTGAGGCATTTGCTAGAGTGTCTCGAATCGGAGAGGAGCTTGCCCCTAGCCTCGACTCATGATGGAAATCCAATTTCAAATACGACCTTGCGGTTTTGATTGTAGAACTAGTATTGGCGACATGATATATGGTACCCATGCCGTCTAGGATTGATACTTATGATTGAAATGTTTTTATTTAAAACATATACACACTAGTAGTAATCCGTTTTACGTATTTAGCATCTTTTGACCATTATAAGGTAAAACCATATCCTCTGGTGTGCGTTGCATTGTGTGATGGGACTTGGGTCTTATAATGGTTTCATTTTCCAAAAAACATTGCGTTGTTTAACGATTTACTTTAATTTATGCACCGGCAATCCATTGGAATAAAACCCGTTCCGCATTAGCGGCGTGGTCCTTGGATTTGTCTTATTAATTAAATTAGTTTAGATTTCTCACACCAGTCCCACGACTGACCTGTAGTTTGTTTCACTTTGCAAACCCGGGTGCCCTCTTTTCCACACGGGCAGTCGAGTAGCTTTTGTCAGATATCTATTCCTTTAGCAGGATCCTGGATTGAAGCCTAAAGCTGTGTCCAGAGCTTTGTAGTCTTTCGCTGTTTAATGTGTTAAATCTGTTGTAATTTTTCTTCCGCTGTAGTTTTATTTCAATGTACTCTGATATATTCTGTACTCTGATGTAACATTATCGTAATGTAATAAAAGTCTGCTGTTATTTGTTCTGATGTATTGTATTCCCAAAGTTAAAGTATTCGAAGATTTCCAACCTTTGGGTCAGACCTGTGTGGTTTATGGTCGATTCAAAGAGCGGGAATTTCCGGGTCTTTACAGGTGGTATCAGAGCTTTGGTTAGCTCAAATCTTTGGGGTACAACTCATTAGAACTGAACAAAAGACTCATCAGAGATTGGATTAGAAATATCCAATAAGAATACTCATTAGAGATAGGATCAGCAGTATCCTAGAATGAGAAAACTCATTAGAGATGAGGTTAGTAATGCCCTGGAATGAGTTGAGAGTAACAAGACTATAATATACGTATTTGTAATTATAATCTATTTTAGAAAATATGATTTTGAATGGATAAAAGATTATATATTTGAAAGTTAATCAACTATAAAATTATTTAAACCAATAAGAGTGGAAAATGGGGTAGGATAATTAAACCCTTTTAGCTTCGTTCCTTTTCGAGGACGAAAAGATCTTAAGTGGGGGAGATTGTAACAACCCGGAATTTTTGGGGCCAATTTAAATTTTTTATTTTGGGAATTTAAAAGAAAATTGGATATTTAAAACTATTTATTTTAAATAATAATGGCTAAAAATTTAATTTTTAAACAAATAAATTTATTTAATTATATAGGGAGTTTAAAATAGCACTACAGTTTGAAATTTTAAAGGTGTGGAATGATGAATGTTATATTTAATGATGATTGTTTTATTGAAAGCCAATATATCATGTTAATTTAAATTTGATAAATCGTCGTGTTAGTATACATTATACGTTAGAAATCAATTTTGTCCTATATGTTAAGAAATCAATTCTGGTCATTACTATTAGCAATCAATTCTGGTCATTACTATTCGCAATCAAATTTGTCATCTATGATAAATAAATATGTCATTGATTAGTATAAATGTTGTAATAAATGAATATGTCATTGATTAGCATAATAAAAATTAACATTTTGTTAAGAGAATTTGTGTAATAACAAAATTAACATTTTGTTAAGAGAATTTGTGTAATAACAAAAGTCACATTTTTGTTAAGAGAATTTGTGTTAAAACAAAATGACGTTTTTGATTGGAAATTTAGAAAGAATAATCAACTATAAATATACATGAGAATAAAAGATGAATGGAAACGTTAGGTAAATTAAATAGATTGTTATAAATGGATACAAGGCAAAATAAATAAAGAGTATTCTATTGAAAGCACTAATGGCTTAAAAGAATAAAAATCATGTATACTTATAACCATTCTCTCTCTCTTATTCTTTGTAGTCCAATTTAATATATTCCCTTAATTATGATAATGGATATTTATGTTTGAAATTTAAAAAGGCACACACAAACATTCTAACCATTAGCGTTAAATAATTAATGACGCATTCATTTCTTTCCGCCATTTGCCTTTGAAATTTAAATGAGAAATAAGATGCCACTTCAGTCTTAATAACAATTTATTTTCCATTATAACATACAATGTGGAGATTAGCGCGCCTTAACTAAAATTAAATAATATTTTAATATAATAGTATATATTCCTTCATAAAACAAACTCAAATTCATTCTATACACTAGTCGCCACTATCAACTTCAATGGCTGAAACTGTTCCAAAATTATTCCCCAATAATTCCCAATCCATTTCAAATTAATTCAAATTTCCAAAACCAAATCATAGAGATTCTTCGTGGCTTCCGATCGGATTCTGGCGTTGTGAGGTGATGGCTACGACGGTTTGAAGGGGTCAAAGTTTGGGATTGGTTGTCACAGAAGGGAAGACGATGAATAACATTGAAAGGCGGTTAATGTTTTCTGAAGCGAAGGTTAAGAGAAATATTTGTATTAATCATACAATTAATTCATAAATATAATTAAAATTGCATATGACTATAACTCTTTAAAATTGAATCAGAAATTGTAATAACCCGGAAAATCTGGGCCAGTTTAAAATTTTTATTTTGGCAATTTTAGCGAATTTTGAATATTTAAAATGAATTATTTTAAATAATATCGACGAGAAATTTATTTTGAATTAAATTCGAGGTATATATCTATATACGTCGTCGTTAGAATATAAATAATTATATATAATTATAAAAGGAATTGAAAATGGCGCGGTAGTTCGATAATTCGATTTCAAACTTCAATTGAATGTACCGGGTGCAAAACAATCCGGATTTTAGTGAAACCAAAAACATTAGGATCTAATTGGTAATATCTTTCCAACGAATCCGAAAAATCGAAATTTCATAGCGGGAATCAAAAGTTATGCCCAGTTGAAAATTCAGAATAGTCGCTATGTAAATTATACATGGCCCAAAAAGTCATATTTTGCATACGGATGAATTTGGACTCGAAACCACTTCCATTGAGTTCAAAATGTCGTTTAGAACTCCGAAAAGTATAAGCTTTGATATATTCTGATATCCGGAATAGTGGCTATGGGCTGGAGTTGTTCGGTTAACAATACATAGCCCTTAAAAAGTGAAATTTTGCATACGAGCTCAGAATTCGACGAGATAAATTTTTATGGATTCATAATGACAAATCATTGTTGAATTCCAAATGGCGCGTCGAACGGAGACAGTATGTGGCCGTGCGAGCTAAAACAGTTCCGGGTAAAACGAGCAGTCATTTTACAAAGGAACATTATTGATACGACCTCGGAATTCAATTCTACTTTTTTTTCTAGATTCGTATCATCTAATAATGGTTAAATCCAAGAGGGCTTGATTTTTTGAGTTAGCATGTGAGCGTGCGAGAAGAAAAGGTGCGCCGAAATTGCATTTTTAGAGCTTATCTGAGCATTTTTGTGATTTTTGTTGAACGGTCAAACGAACTCGGAATTCGACGAAACTTGTTTCGTTGGACTCGTCTTCACGTCTACTATGTCGTGTCCGAAATCCGCGGCCATCGGAGATCGCTAGCGTTCAGGCGATACGCGAGAAACTAGCATATAATCATTTTTCTCCTTTTCTATTTCATAAATTCACTTTTCCTCCTTCCACAAAAACTCAAAAATGGCCTCCTCCACCACCACCGCCGCTGCCCCCTCCTCCACCGCTGCCACCACTGGCCGTCGGCCTCCTCCACCCCCCTCCGGCCACCTCCTCCTCCTCCTCTCTCTCTCCTCTTCTTTCTCTCTTCAATTAGCAAACCCTACACCCAAACACCACCACCGCGGCCACCACGGGCCCCACCACCACCGCCGCCGGCCCCTAGCCACCTCCCCACGCCACCTCAGGCCCCACGCCCCCCTCCAGCCCCCTCAATTCCGGCCGTGGGCCCCGCTACACCCAAAAACCCATTTTACACTAATTTCCCGTTTTGCAAATAAGCCCCTGTCTTTATTTCGCCAATAACTCCCAAACCGTGCGTTTCTAGCCAAAGTTCCTCAAAACCAAAGTCGAAGAGCACGATTTTCTCTTCGATTTGGTATATAATAAGTCCTATTTTGCATTGCGGAGTTGTCAGGAAAACGCGTCCGAAGTCTGCTGATCAAACACTGTCAAAATGCTGTCTTTTCGCGATTTCCGGCGAAATGGCACATTTTCGGCAAGAAGACCACTAGGCAAAAGTTGTTCAGAATGGCGTGCTTGTGCTAGAAAAAAAGTTGGTGTGAAGATTGAAGCTCGTTTGCAAATTCTAGGACCCAAACAGCGAATCCGGGCGTTAGAAAAAAAGTGAGTTTTCTCTGTTTTAAAGCATCTACAGTTTTTGACATATGAAATAAATAAAAATATGATCTTTATATTATAGAGAGGATAAAAATCCGATTTTTAGCTTATAGAAGATATAAAGATGAGATTTTTATATAATGTAGATAATAAAAATGTGATTTTTATACATATAGCGGCTACGGGCAACGAGAGTGACAAAAGGCGAGAACGACAAGATTTTCTACATAAGAAGAGTCAAGATGATTGGATAGCTATCGGTGAGAACTTCTCACTCTAAATTCTCTTTTTCTAGTTATATATATAATAGGATGCAGACGGTGCTTAGTATCACCCGACACCCGTCATCCACAGACCATGGATGGCTTGTTTGTTAAATTGTTTGATTGTGTAGTTGGTTAATCCAATTGGTTTGAATTGAATTGTTTGGTGAAATGGAATGGATTTGATTGATGTGTGAATGGCGTGGGCCTTCACTAGACCGGGGATAAGGCTAGGCCTCGTCCCGTTTCTAGTATCGTGCCGTTATGCCGCCGAAATTTTCTAAAATATGTTAGAAAAATAAAAATATCATTTTTATTGTGTAAATGAACTGAATAGAAATTCATGTGTTGAAATAGAATATTTTTGACGTTAAAAATATAATTTTTAACGTGAATGTGAATAAATAAATATTCATTTACAAACCGGACGGTTTGTTTATGTACACCTATTTGACTGATATTGATTGGGATGATAAATTTTACACATCGCCCAACTGCACAAATAAAATCTGTGTTTGATTGTTTGAAACCCCACACGGGTGTTGGGATGAAATTTGAAGTTCACTCATCGTGATTGATTAAATATGTCGATCGATTGATTGACAGGCTGTTATAAGCGTAAGATATCTATATTTGATGCTTATACAGTGTAGTGCACTTTGGTTGATGGTTGATTATTTTTCAATGCTATTATATACATGTGTTGTATGGAATCCATATAATTAACATTATATGGTGATTGATTGGGCCTCATTTCAAATCGGGAAAATAAGGAATATTATAAAAGAAAATTCATGTGTTGAATATAAAAATAGTCATGTGTTGACGATGTTCATGTGTTGAGTGAAATATTTTATACAATGAAATTTACATCTTTATCATATTTAAAATTAGAACTACTTCCCAGTAGAAGTCTAATTAAAAATCAAACGATAGATACCATAGTTTTATAAAATATTTTACATAACAAAAATAGTGATGTGTTGACAGTACTCATGTGTTGAGATTAGTCAGGTGTTGGAAGAAATATAGATTCATGTGTTGAATGGAATAAATATTCATTTGTTGAATAGAATAACGGATTTATTGAAAAATATAAAGCCGTGTTGATTAGAGTTGCGCTATTTTGACGTGAACGATATTTATATCGATTATATTCATTTTTATAATGAATATAGAAAAGAAGTGATTTCAAAATATAACGTTTTGAAAATATTATCATTTATATAGTAATGATATAAAATATTCAGTTTTGATTAGAAATTGAAATAGTGTTGAAATGATTTTGAAACGAAGTTAAAACGATTTATAAAATACGTTTTAAAAGGAAATTGACGAAATATATATAATATATAATATATATATATTATATATATAATGGCCTGAATAAACGCGCCGCTCCGCGGCAGTTCGTAAATTTCGACCATTGACTTCGAATTGACGTTGCGGGAGATCCGACCGTCGGATTCTCCTAAAACCGGAACCGTTGGGTTCGTATCGAAAAGTGCTTTCCAATGAATATTAGAAATTTGAGATCTAACGGTTGGATTTGGAATTATGTCCAAATCAAATTTGAAAAAGGTCGATGTAAATGCAGTCTGATGGCCGTTGTTGGAAATCGACTATACGGGCCTTGATAAAATTATTAAAAATATTAATAATTTGTGTAAAATCATAATATGTGAATTGGAAAGAACTGGGATGAAGAATTCCACATTTGAAATGATAAAAATAGATTTTTGTCGAAATGAACTAGTTTGGAGCTAGAATTAAAAATCAATTTATTTGTGAAATAAATAAATTGAATTTGAAAGTGATTTTAAAAATAATCAATATTCCCAATACGTGGATTGGACTGGAGTTGAATCGAAATTATCTTCGGGATATTTCGATGTTGGATTTCGTGACTATACAGATATTGTTATGGGAATTTGAAAGATATATTTTATATCATTATTGCCAATACGATATATGTTGGTTTCAGAATTTGATATTGAATATAAGCCGATATATTTTCTATTCAGAGCCTTGTATTTAATATCAAATGTGATTTGGGTTTGTCGTGAATCGTGTTTTAGAAGACATTGGTTCTTTAACCCAGTTAAAGACGTAATATTGATTTTTGAGAAGATTAAAACTAAATGGAGTTTTAATGAATCTTTAATTAGATTAAAAAGTGAATTGATAATTTAAATTATCAAATCTGAAAAGTGATCGAGAGTGGAGTATCACCAGTTTTGCTCCAAAGCGATAGTTAAATCTTTAATTAGATTTGAACGTGAAATGGTAATTAATTTTACCGATAACACCGTGGTGTTAGATGTGGAGTATTACCAGTTTTCTCCATAGGATATATAGGTTGGGATTGGGAAATAAAATAAATAATTACTTCGGTGTGGTTCGTTAATCCCGACTAGTTTGAATTGATATCCATAGGAGGATTAAAGAATAAATTTAGAAGAATTTATCTTGGATAAAATTAATGGGAACATTTCCCTAAGAATGTGATTTTGTGAATAAAAGAATATTCTGAATTGGAATGAGGCGTTTGTTGTGTTTGTGTAACATTCGTTTATTATATACGTGGGTTATTCAGAAAGGTCGGGTTTATACCCATTCTGAATAACCGATTCGACGAGATGTCGAAGATGAAGACGGTGGTTGAAGACCGGAAGTCTTCACATCGTTTGGGTGATTACTGATGATCTTGATTGGGCTGTACACCCAGGATGAGGGAATCAGTTGGTGATCGTCCAGACGTACCTGGAGATGGATGGATATGCGAGGAAAGTGCCTCCGGTTTCGTTCAGACCCAGAACGAACTTGTAAATGGATTGTGTGTCTGACACTGGATTTTATTCTGTGTTGATTGATCTCTATTAAATATACATCTGTTTGGAGGCGGAGAATTTATTCTCTTGCTTAACGCCCTTCTCTGAGACGTACGAGCTCAGAGGTTGTATATCGATGGACATCAGTCGCATGGAGTGAATTGCCAGTGTGGCATGCGTAAGTGGCAATTGATCAAGGCTTCTGTTGAAAAGCAAAGTCTTGTGGTTGATGATCAAAGCACGGCCTGTGTGGCGTAGCTTTGTGTATAACGTGAATTCGCGAGCCTCACACCTCGGTATGAGTCAAAAACGGGAGACGGACCGCTGGGAGAGCACGACGTTTCTTTCTAGCTAGGGTGGTGTCAGTGACCTACCAGCCCTGACATTTATATACTTTTCACCTGTGTGGTTGTTGGATATGAGGCGCCTCGGATATAGGTCTGTAAGGACAGGGAAACGTGTGTTCAGGAATTGCCAATCCTCAAAAGTAAGAGAGGACCGGCCCAGCCGATTCCAAGGATCATAGTGGGGTCCTGAGGCATTTGCTAGAGTGTCTCGAACGCGGAGAGGAGCTTGCCCCTTGCCTCGGCTCATGACGGAAATCCAATTTCCAATACGTGATAGTGCGGTTTTATTTGTAGAACCTAGTATGGCGACATAGTGGTATGGGTCATTCATGCCGCCTATGATTGATATTTATGATTGAAATTGTTTTGACACTATACACCTATAATAGTATCAAATAATGTGTTTTAAACGTATCAAGCATGATTTGGTTGTTATAAGGTAAAAACCCTATCCTCCGGCTTGTGTTGCATTGTGTGATGGGACCTGGGTCTTATAACAGCTTCATTTTTCTTTATTTAGCATTGCGTTGTTTGTTTTATGCACTGGTATTCTTGGGAGGAAACCCGTTCCGTGTTATATGGCGTGGTCCCTTGATTTACCTAACTTTAAAACCAATATTAACAACTGTTTTAGTTCTCACACCAGTCACATGACTGACCTGGAGTTTATTGTTTTAACCTAAACTCTGGGTGCCCCTATTTTCCACACGGGCAGCTAGTAGTTTTGGTTTTGCAGATTTATATTCACAGGGTCCTGATTTACAGCTGGAACGATGCTCGGAAAGCTCTGTATCCGTGTATCACTTCTAGTTGTGTTTTGTATATTTTTCCGTTGCTATGTAATTTATTGTAATCTCTGATATTTGTCGAATGTAATTTAATCATTTATACTCTGTATATTCTTGTATCTGATGGAATTGTTGTAATAACAATGAAATGTTCTTCTGTTTGCGTTCTGATTTGTCCTGTTCTCAACGATCAGGGGTTTCGAGCGGTCTAGATCGGTTTAACGACTGATTCGGATCGAGCGAAATTCCTTGCCGTTACAGTTGGTATCAGAGCTTTGGTTTACAGAGCTCGAGAACAAGTCACATTAGAACCATACGAAAGAATTCATCAGATATTGGATTAGCAATATCCAATTAGAATGACTCGTTAGAGATAGGATCAGTAGTATCCTAGAACGAGTGTGAAGAATATATTTTTCAAATGAAAACAATTTTGTTTTGAAAATTTAAATCGCTTTATACGTATTTGATTATTTATTTATTTTCAATATGGACAATCGAATATATATAGATTTCGCGTATACGCGTCATGAACGTATAGTCGAAGTTTTAATATACTGGATAGATATAGAATCACATTCTAGACACCCGGGGATAATTCTGGTGATGTGGCCACATCATCAGTGTTTATTTTCGTGTTTCGAAGGTGTGATTTCTATATATTTCCATTAGACTGGTGTGAGAACCAAAACTAATATAGCTAGAACACATTGTTGTGAATTGTTATCAAAAACATGATTTTTTGTATATATGTATCAAAATTAGGAATTTGAAACTCTAATTCACTAATTGATTGATGTTTGTGTTGTTTGTTTATTTGTTTGATAATTTTGAACCATTTATGCCTACTTGTATCAAATATTGAACTATATTGAAAATTGGTCGCATTTGCTTGCATATACATATACTTACATTGAACAGGTCATAGCAAGGAGGCTAGAGCAGAGAATAAAATTTGTTTGCCCGACAAATAGGTACATGTTTACTACATAATTTACTGTTTTGTTTGGGTGATGATGATTTTATGAGCCTATTGGCTAGCCGCTTGGCTTTTTCTTTTTCTTTTTGAGATTAGAAGGACCGGGGAAGCTATTTGAAATTCCCCGATGCTCCCGGTGCAGGGGAGGTTATGGCGAAATTTTTCGAAAATTTAGGGTGTTAGCCAAATTTTTGAAAATTTGAAAATTTTCAGAAACTGAAAAGTTGGAAAATGGAAGCCAGAACGAACGTAGAATTGATTGATCAAACCACTTTCGACTTTGTTCCTTTTCGGGGACGAAAAGTTTTAAGTGGGGGAGATTGTAATAACCCGGAAAATCTGGGCCAGCTTAAAATTTTTATTTTGGCAATTTTAGCGAATTTTGAATATTTAAAATGAATTATTTTAAATAATATCGACGAGAAATTTATTTTGAATTAAATTCGACGTATATATCTATATACGTCGTCGTTAGAATATAAATAATTATATATAATTATATAAGGAATTGAAAATGGCGCGGTAGTTCGATAATTCGATTTCAAACTTCAATTGAATGTACCGGGTGCAAAACAATCCGGATTTTAGTGAAACCAAAAACATTAGGATCTAATTGGTAATATCTTTCCAACGAATCCGAAAAATCGAAATTTCATAGCGGGAATCAAAAGTTATGCCCAGTTGAAAATTCAGAATAGTCGCTATGTAAATTATACATGGCCCAAAAAGTCATATTTTGCATACGGATGAATTTGGACTCGAAACCACTTCCATTGAGTTCAAAATGTCGTTTAGAACTCCGAAAAGTATAAGCTTTGATATATTCTGATATCCGGAATAGTGGCTATGGGCTGGAGTTGTTCGGTTAACAATACATAGCCCTTAAAAAGTGAAATTTTGCATACGAGCTCAGAATTCGACGAGATAAATTTTTATGGATTCATAATGACAAATCATTGTTGAGTTCCAAATGGCGCGTCGAACGGAGACAGTATGTGGCCGTGCGAGCTAAAACAGTTCCGGGTAAAACGAGCAGTCATTTTACAAAGGAACATTATTGATACGACCTCGGAATTCAATTCTACTTTTTTTTCTAGATTCGTATCATCTAATAATGGTTAAATCCAAGAGGGCTTGATTTTTTGAGTTAGCATGTGAGCGTGCGAGAAGAAAAGGTGCGCCGAAATTGCATTTTTAGAGCTTATCTGAGCATTTTTGTGATTTTTGTTGAACGGTCAAACGAACTCGGAATTCGACGAAACTTGTTTCGTTGGACTCGTCTTCACGTCTACTATGTCGTGTCCGAAATCCGCGGCCATCGGAGATCGCTAGCGTTCAGGCGATACGCGAGAAACTAGCATATAATCATTTTTCCTCCTTTTCTATTTCATAAATTCACTTTTCCTCCTTCCACAAAAACTCAAAAATGGCCTCCTCCACCACCACCGCCGCTGCCCCCTCCTCCACCGCTGCCACCACTGGCCGTCGGCCTCCTCCACCCCCCTCCGGCCACCTCCTCCTCCTCCTCTCTCTCTCCTCTTCTTTCTCTCTTCAATTAGCAAACCCTACACCCAAACACCACCACCGCGGCCACCACGGGCCCCACCACCACCGCCGCCGGCCCCTAGCCACCTCCCGACGCCACCTTAGGCCCCACGCCCCCCTCCAGCCCCCTCAATTCCGGCCGTGGGCCCCGCTACACCCAAAAACCCATTTTACACTAATTTCCCGTTTTGCAAATAAGCCCCTGTCTTTATTTCGCCAATAACTCCCAAACCGTGCGTTTCTAGCCAAAGTTCCTCAAGACCAAAGTCGAAAAGCACGATTTTCTCTTCGATTTGGTATATAATAAGTCCTATTTTGCATTGCGGAGTTGTCAGGAAAACGCGTCCGAAGTCTGCTGATCAAACACTGTCAAAATGCTGTCTTTTCGCGATTTCCGGCGAAATGGCACATTTTCAGCAAGAAGACCACTAGGCAAAAGTTGTTCAGAATGGCGTGCTTGTGCTAGAAAAAAAGATGGTGTGAAGATTGAAGCTCGTTTGCAAATTCTAGGACCCAAACAGCGAATCCGGGCGTTAGAAAAAAAGTGAGTTTTCTCTGTTTTAAAGCTTCTACAGTTTTTGACATATGAAATAAATAAGAATATGATCTTTATATTATAGAGGATAAAAATCCGATTTTTAGCTTATAGAAGATATAAAGATGAGATTTTTATATAATGTAGATAATAAAAATGTGATTTTTATACATATAGCGGCTACGGGCAACGAGAGTGACAAAAGGCGAGAACGACAAGATTTTCTACATAAGAAGAGTCAAGATGATTGGATAGCTATCGGTGAGAACTTCTCACTCTAAATTCTCTTTTTCTAGTTATATATATAATAGGATGCAGACGGTGCTTAGTAGCACCCGACACCCGTCATCCACAGATCATGGATGGCTTGTTTGTTAAATTGTTTGATTGTGTAGTTGGTTAATCCAATTGGTTTGAATTGAATTGTTTGGTGAAATGGAATGGATTTGATTGATGTGTGAATGGCGTGGGCCTTCACTAGACCGGGGATAAGGCTAGGCCTCGTCCCGTTTCTAGTATCGTGCCGTTATGCCGCCGAAATTTTCTAAAATATGTTAGAAAAATAAAAATATCATTTTTATTGTGTAAATGAACTGAATAGAAATTCATGTGTTGAAATAGAATATTTTTGACGTTAAAAATATAATTTTTAACGTGAATGTGAATAAATAAATATTCATTTACAAACCGGACGGTTTGTTTATGTACACCTATTTGACTGATATTGATTGGGATGATAAATTTTACACATCGCCCAACTGCACAAATAAAATCTGTGTTTGATTGTTTGAAACCCCACACGGGTGTTGGGATGAAATTTGAAGTTCACTCATCCTGATTGATTAAATATGTCGATCGATTGATTGACAGGCTGTTATAAGCGTAAGATATCTATATTTGATGCTTATACAGTGTAGTGCACTTTGGTTGATGGTTGATTATTTTTCAATGCTATTATATACATGTGTTGTATGGAATCCATATAATTAACATTATATGGTGATTGATTGGGCCTCATTTCAAATCGG
The DNA here is from genome assembly GCA_030737875.1 of Allium sativum. Lineage (NCBI taxonomy): Eukaryota > Viridiplantae > Streptophyta > Magnoliopsida > Asparagales > Amaryllidaceae > Allium > Allium sativum. Next base: position 129,784,728 of record CM060919.1, on the reverse strand, counting down.
GAAAATAAGGAATATTATAAAAGAAAATTCATGTGTTGAATATAAAAATAGTCATGTGTTGACGATGTTCATGTGTTGAGTGAAATATTTTATACAATGAAATTTACATCTTTATCATATTTAAAATTAGAACTACTTCCCAGTAGAAGTCTAATTAAAAATCAAACGATAGATACCATAGTTTTATAAAATATTTTACATAACAAAAATAGTGATGTGTTGACAGTACTCATGTGTTGAGATTAGTCAGGTGTTGGAAGAAATATAGATTCATGTGTTGAATGGAATAAATATTCATTTGTTGAATAGAATAACGGATTTATTGAAAAATATAAAGCCGTGTTGATTAGAGTTGCGCTATTTTGACGTGAACGATATTTATATCGATTATATTCATTTTTATAATGAATATAGAAAAGAAGTGATTTCAAAATATAACGTTTTGAAAATATTATCATTTATATAGTAATGATATAAAATATTCAGTTTTGATTAGAAATTGAAATAGTGTTGAAATGATTTTGAAACGAAGTTAAAACGATTTATAAAATACGTTTTAAAAGGAAATTGACGAAATATATATAATATATAATATATATATATATTATATATATAATGGCCTGAATAGAACGCGCCGCTCCGCGGTAGTTCGTAAATTTCGACCATTGACTTCGAATTGACGTTGCGGGAGATCCGACCGTCGGATTCTCCTAAAACCGGAACCGTTGGGTTCGTATCGAAAAGAGCTTTCCAATGAATATTAGAAATTTGAGATCTAACGGTTGGATTTGGAATTATGTCCAAATCAAATTTGAAAAAGGTCGATGTAAGTGCAGTCCGATGGCCGTTGTTGGAAATCGACTATACGGGCCTTGATAAAATTATTAAAAATATTAATAATTTGTGTAAAATCATAATATGTGAATTGGAAAGAACTGGGATGAAGAATTCCACATTTGAAATGATAAAAATAGATTTTTGTCGAAATGAACTAGTTTTGAACTAGAATTAAAAATCAATTTATTTGTGAAATAAATAAATTGAATTTGAAAGTGATTTTAAAAATAATCAATATTCCCAATACGTGGATTGGACTGGAGTTGAATCGAAATTATCTTCGGGATATTTCGATGTTGGATTTCGTGACTATATAGATATTGTTATGGGAATTTGAAAGATATATTTTATATCGTTATTGCCAATACGATATATGTTGGTTTCAGAATTTGATATTGAATATAAGCCGATATATTTTCTATTTAGAGCCTTGTATTTAATATCAAATGTGATTTGGGTTTGTCGTGAATCGTGTTTTAGAAGACATTGGTTCTTTAACCCAGTTAAAGACGTAATATTGATTTTTGAGAAGATTAAAACTAAATGGAGTTTTAATGAATCTTTAATTAGATTAAAAAGTGAATTGATAATTTAAATTATCAAATCTGAAAAGTGATCGAGAGTGGAGTATCACCAGTTTTGCTCCAAAGCGATAGTTAAATCTTTAATTAGATTTGAACGTGAAATGGTAATTAATTTTACCGATAACACCGTGGTGTTAGATGTGGAGTATTACCAGTTTTCTCCATAGGATATATAGGTTGGGATTGGGAAATAAAATAAATAATTACTTCGGTGTGGTTCGTTAATCCCGACTAGTTTGAAATGATATCCATAGGAGGATTAAAGAATAAATTTAGAAGAATTTATCTTGGATAAAATTAATGGGAACATTTCCCTAAGAATGTGATTTTGTGAATAAAAGAATATTCTGAATTGGAATGAGGCGTTTGTTGTGTTTGTGTAACATTCGTTTATTATATACGTGGGTTATTCAGAAAGGCCGGGTTTATACCCATTCTGAATAACCGATTCGACGAGATGTCGAAGATGAAGACGGTGGTTGAAGACCGGAAGTCTTCACATCGTTTGGGTGATTACTGATGATCTTGATTGGGCTGTACACCCAGGATGAGGGAATCAGTTGGTGATCGTCCAGACGTACCTGGAGATGGATGGATATGCGAGGAAAGTGCCTCCGGTTTCGTTCAGACCCAGAACGAACTTGTAAATGGATTGTGTGTCTGACACTGGATTTTATTCTGTGTTGATTGATCTCTATTAAATATACATCTGTTTGGCGGCGGAGAATTTATTCTCTTGCTTAACGCCCTTCTCTGAGACGTACGAGCTCAGAGGTTGTATATCGATGGACATCAGTCGCATGGAGTGAATTGCCAGTGTGGCATGCGTAAGTGGCAATTGATCAAGGCTTCTGTTGAAAAGCAAAGTCGTGTGGTTAATGATCAAAGCACGGCCTGTGTGGCGTAGCTTTGTGTATAACGTGAATTCGCGAGCCTCACACCTCGGTATGAGTCAAAAACGGGAGACGGGCCGCTGGGAGAGCACGACGTTTCTTTCTAGCTAGGGTGGTGTCAGTGACCTACCAGCCCTGACATTTATATACTTTTCACCTGTGTGGTTGTTGGATATGAGGCGCCTCGGATATAGGTCTGTAAGGACCGGGAAACGTGTGTTCAGGAATTGGCAATCCTCAAAAGTAAGAGAGGACCGGCCCAGCCGATTCCAAGGATCATAGTGGGGTCCTGAGGCATTTGCTAGAGTGTCTCGAACGCGGAGAGGAGTTTGCCCCTTGCCTCGGCTCATGACGGAAATCCAATTTCCAATACGTGATAGTGCGGTTTTATTTGTAGAACCTAGTATGGCGACATAGTGGTATGGGTCATTCATGCCGCCTATGATTGATATTTATGATTGAAATTGTTTTGACACTATACACCTATAATAGTATCAAATATTGTGTTTTAAACGTAGCAAGCATGATTTGGTTGTTATAAGGTAAAAACCCTATCCTCCGGCTTGTGTTGCATTGTGTGATGGGACCTGGGTCTTATAACAGCTTCATTTTTCTTTATTTAGCATTGTGCTGTTTGTTTTATGCACTAGTATTCTTGGGAGGAAACCCGTTCCGTGTTATATGGCGTGGTCCCTTGATTTACCTAACTTTAAAACCAATATTAACAACTGTTTTAGTTCTCACACCAGTCACATGACTGACCTGGAGTTTATTGTTTTAACCTAAACTCTGGGTGCCCCTATTTTCCACACGGGCAGCTAGTAGTTTTGGTTTTGCAGATTTATATTCACAGGGTCCTGATTTACAGCTGGAACGATGCTCGGAAAGCTCTGTATCCGTGTATCACTTCTAGTTGTGTTTTGTATATTTTTCCGTTGCTATGTAATTTATTGTAATCTCTGATATTTGTCGAATGTAATTTAATCATTTATACTCTGTATATTCTTGGATCAGATGGAATTGTTGTAATAACAATGAAATGTTCTTCTGTTTGCGTTCTGATTTGTCCTGTTCTCAACGATCAGGGGTTTCGAGCGGTCTAGATCGGTTTAACGACTGATTCGGATCGAGCGAAATTCCTTGCCGTTACAGAAATGGACGGTTTTCGTTGCGTTGGATTCGTAGCGATGAGATTCACAAACTTGGACAGAGAAGGAGTAGTTCAGATTTTGGTCAAATTTCGGTTTTGAATTATTCAGCCAAAGCTCGGTGAGAATTCTAATTTATTTAAAATAAATATAAATCAATGAAAATTGTGAAATTATGGGTTGTGTATTTTGATCTTGATCTGCGATGTGATGATAGTTGTATGTGATTATGCATGATTATTGAAATATGTGGTTATGTTATGTGATGGCTATGTTGTCTAGATCTGTTAAAATTTTGATGCAATCATAATAAAGTTCCCATCTTATTCTTATCTTTACTCTGTTCTATTAAAGTTTAAATTTTAAATTTTATTTACAAAATAAATGACAAGGTTTTTACTTTAATTTTTGTTTTTATTTTCATTTTATCTTCTTAAATAAATTTAAAACATTTAATCTTGTTTGTTTATTTTGTTTACAAATTTAAAATAAATTTAACATTTAATTTTGTTTATAAAATAAAGGACAGGTTTTACCATTATCTTTGTCATAGTAAAAAAAAACAATCTTTATGTTAATTTTGTTAACTAAGTAAAAAAAAACAATCTTTATGTTAATTTTGTTAACATAGTAAAAAGACAATCTTTATGTTAATTTTGTTAACATAGTAAGAAGACAATTTTTATGTTAATTTTGTTAACATAGAATAAAAGGACAAAGTTTTACGTAACTTTTGTTAACAAAACAAAAGATATGGTTTTTACATTAATTTTGTTCACCAAATTTTTAACCTTATTTTATGAACATAATAAGGTGTAAGTTTAATCTTTATTCCTTATTATATAATAAAATGTAAAGTTTTAATCTTATTTTCATTTACAAATAAAGATGAGGCTTTTATTGTGATTCATCAGAAGTACACCAAAATTTAAATCATTGTGTTAGTATAGTTACAATGACACAATTTACGCCGTTGTGTTAATATTGTTGTGATGACACTAATTTATATGTCATGTTAACCTTGTTGTAATGACACAAATTTATATGTCACAATAACCTTGTTGCGATGCCACCAATTTGTATGTTGTGTTAACATCATTGAGATGACACAAATTTACATCATCGTGTTAATATTATTGTTAGGACATAAGATTATATGTTGTGTTAATTTAAACATTATGACACAGGATTACATCGTTAAGTTAATGACATGAAAAGTCACATTTTTATGTGTTAAAAATGTAATTAAGTTAAATTTACATTTCATATTAGTTAAAATGTAGTTAAGTTAGAAATACATTTTATGTTAGTTAAAATGTAATTAAGTGAAATTTACATTTTATGTTATGAAAATGTAAATAAAGTTGAAAGTATGTTTATGTTATTTAAAATGTAAATAAAGATAAAAATACATTTTATGTTATTAAAATGTAATTAAAGTTAAAAATGCATTTTATGTTAGTAAAAACATAATTACAACATGATGCAGATATGGTATGGAAAAGTAAGTTCATCTTTTAGCTATGTTCTTTGTTTCAAATGAAACTTAGAAATAAAGGTTACATGTTTTATTTACATCCCTCGATGTAAATAAACATGAAAGAAAGGTACAATTTTAATTGTGTTCCTCACCGCAAATAAAACTAGAAATTAAGAATTACATTTCTATGATCATTAAAAACACATTTTTAATGTTAATATTTGATGGATTAGGAAATATACATATTTCACTACGAAATATGTTTCACATTAAAAACACGTTCTTTTAATGCCAATATCTGAAAGATTAGAAATGTATAGGGAAACTATTTAAGTAAAATATATTTTGCTCGACATTAGGATTATGATAATATGTTTAGTAAATAGATAAGAAAAGTATTTATTTACACTTAGGTAAATAAATAAGAACAAGGATGCTTAACCCGAGGTTGGATTGAGTTGTGATGTAAACCTGCCCGGACCCGCCCGGCTGTCCAGTAATCACAACAATACCTATCCAATGTGGGAGGTTAAAGCATATCCTAATTGTCTAAATTTACATTTAATATTACTTCAAACTATTTAGTATAAATAAAATAAAACATAGAGCAAGAAAAACATATATTTACGTTAGATAAATGAGAGATTAAATAAAATTACATTTTTATTAAGTAATTAAAGTATACGTTTTACATTGTAAATATAAATTACTTTTTTATGTAACTAGGATTATAAACAATAAAATTACATTTTTATGTAATTAAGGTTATAAAGAAAAAAACTACATTTTTATGTAAATAGGATTTATTTACATTTTCTTAGGTAAATAAAATAATAACAGAAAATGTTAGAAAAGAATTAACATAAGATATTCTTTTTTTTTATGTTAAAAAAGAAATATTAGAAAAAGGATTAAAGAACTACATTTTTCAATGTAATTAGAAAAGAATTTAAGAATTACACTTTTCAATGTAAAGAAAAGAAATAAAGACATTTACATTTGTTCAATGTAAATAAAGGATTTAATAAAAGTACATTTTCAATGTAAGTAAATATACATATATATATATATATGTTTTACATTGTAAATAAAATCACATTTTTATGTGATTAAGATTATAAGAACAAATATGTGAATAAGGATTATTTACATTTTCTTATGTAAATAAATAGGATAAAAGGAAAAGGTACATTTATTTATAATTAGTGTAAATAAATATAGTAAAAGTAAAGGTAAACATTTATTTACAAATAGTTTAAATAAATAAGATAAAAGAAAAGTAAAAACATTTATTTACAAATAGTGTAAATAAATAAGATAAGAGAAAAGTAAAAACATTTATTTACAAATAGTGTAAATAAATAAGATAAGAGAAAAGTAAAAACATTTATTTACAAATAGTGTAAATAAATAAGATAAAAGAAAAGTAAAAACATTTATTTACAAATAGTGTAAATAAATAAGAAAAAGTAGAAGTAGATAAACCATTTATTTACATTTGGGTAAAGAAATAAGAAAAGATAAATGAAAACATTTATTTATATCTAGGTAAATAAATAAATGGTAAGAAAGAATATTTGTTTACATTTAGAGTAAATAAATCAAAAGATAGAAAAAGATTATTTAATTATTTATTTACATTAAGTGTAAATAAACCAAAGATAGAAAAAGAACATCTATTTATATTTGGTGTAAATAAGGCATGAATTAAAGTGAATTTAAAAAGCACATTTTATTTAAATTTTAAATGTGAATAAAAATAGAGTAAAATAAAAGTGATATTTTTATCGTCATTTTAAATGCGATAAAAGAATAGACGTTAATAGTTGAAATCGCCAAACGATTTATATTTATATATATATATATATATATATATATATATATATATATATATACAAATTATAAATTAAACGGAACGCGCACGGCAATTCGCGTATCGGCAATCATAACTTTAAACGGTTATACCGAGAGATCTGACCGTCGGATTTTCCCAAAACTGGAGCCGTTAGGACTGCTTTGGGAAGATCTTTCCAACGACATAAATTTCGTCAAAATCCAACGGCTAGATTTCAAGTTATGTGTAAATGAAATTTGGTTGAAAACAGCGCCAGGGTCGCCCATTGACCTGAAGCGTCGTTAAATTAATTTAGGCTATTTTTATATAAATAAAAATAGCGATAGGTCGTTATCAAATATTAATAACGATAGGAAATGTTTTCAAATTATTATATATATATATATATATATATATGCGAGAATCATTTGAAAAGTCCGAGTTCAATCTCATTTCAAATGATTATACGACGTTCTAAGTCGAAGAGTTGAAGACGGTGATTGAAGACCGACGATATTCACATCGAATGGATGTGTTGCTACTGAGACCCATGAGAGGAGTAGCCACCTTGAAAGGGTTTCAGTGGTGGCCGTTTGGACGAAGTGTTGATTTGTACGAATTTGACTTTCGCTCAGACCCAAGGCATAAGTTTATAAATGGAATGTATGTCTGTCGTTGTAGTCCTTTATACTACATTCGTTGATCTCTCTTAATATATATCTGTTTGGTGGTTAACACCCTTCTCTGAGACGTATAAGCTTAGAGGTTATATATTGGTAGAAATCAATGGTATAGTATGGACTGACAATGTGGCATACTAAGATGCATTGATCAAGGCTTTTGTTGAAAAGCAGGCCTTGTGGTTGATGATCAAAGCACGACCTGTTTAGGCGTAGCTTTGTGTATAGCGTGACTTCGCGAGCCTCACACCCCGGTATGAGTCAAAACGGGATACGGACTGCAGGGAGTGCACATGTTTCTTTCTAGCTAGAGTGATGTCAGGGACCTACCAGCGCTGACATTTTACTTATGTGGATGATGGATTTTGAGGCGCCTCGTGTTTTATAGGCCGTTGGTGGTCATATTATAGGTCCAAAGGGACCAGGAAGCGTGTGTTCAGGCATAACTAATCCACTGCCCATAGGCGGGGACCGGCCTTGAAGATCCAAGGGTTCACTGCGGGGGATCCTGAGGCATTTGCTAGAGTGTCTCGAATCGGAGAGGAGCTTGCCCCTAGCCTCGACTCATGATGGAAATCCAATTTCCAATACGACCTTGCGGTTTTGATTGTAGAACTAGTATTGGCGACATGATATATGGTACCCATGCCGTCTAGGAATGATACTTATGATTGAAATGTTTTTATTTAAAACACATACACACTAGTAGTAATCCGTTTTACGTATTTAGCATCTTTTGACCATTATAAGGTAAAACCCTATCCTCTGGTGTGCGTTGCATTGTGTGATGGGACTTGGGTCTTATAATGGTTTCATTTTCCAAAAAGCATTGCGTTGTTTAACGATTTACTTTAATTTATGCACCGGCAATCCATTGGAATAAAACCCGTTCCGCATTAGCAGCGTGGTCTGTGACGACAAGGAATTTCGCTCGATCCGAATCAGTCGTTAAACCGATCTAGACCGTTCGAAACCCCTGATCGTTTGAGAACAGGACAAATCAGAACACAAACAGAAGAACATTTCATTGCTATTACAACAATTCCATCAGAATACAAGAATATACAGAGTATAATTGAATAAATTACATTCGACAAATATCAGAGATTACAATAAATTACATAGCAACGGAAATTAATACAAAGCACAACTGAAGGTGATATACGGATACAGAGCTTTCCGGATATCATTCCAGCTGTAAACCAGGATCCTGTGAATATAAATCTGCAAAACCAAAACTACTAGCTGCCCGTGCGGAAAATAGGGGCACCCAGAGTTTAGGTTAAAACAATAAACTCCAGGTCAGTCATGTGACTGGTGTGAGAACTAAAACAGTTATTTAAAGCTTGACTTTAAAAGAGAGTAATTCAAGGGACCATGCCGTATAACACGGAACGGGTTTCCTCCCAAGAATACTAGTGCATAGAAAAGACAACGCAATGCTTTTTCGAAAAATGAAGCTATTATAAGACCCAGGTCCCATCACACAATGCAACGCAAGCCGGAGGATAGGGTTTTCCCTTATAATAGCCAAACATGCTTGGTACGTTTAAAACAAATCATTTGATACTATTATAGGTGTATAGTGTCAAAACAATTTCAATCATAAATATAAATCATAGACGGCATGGGTACCATATATCATGTCGCCATACTAGTTCTACAATTAAAACCGCAATACACGTATTGGAAATTGGATTTCCGTCATGAGTCGAGGCAAGGGGCAAGCTCCTCTCCGCGTTCGAGACACTCTAGCAAATGCCTCAGGGTTACGCACTCTGGGCAACCCTGGATCTTCAGGGCCGGTCCTCACTTACGTTAGAGGATTGGAAATTCCTGAACACACGTTTCTCAGTCCTTACAGACCTATAATCGAGGCGCCTCATCCAACATCCACAAAGGTGAAAAGTATATATATGTCAGGGCTGGTAAGTCACTGACACCACCAAAGCTAGAAAGAAACGTCGTGCTCTCCCTGCAGTCCGTATCCCGTTTTTAACTCATACTGAGGTGTGAGGCTCGCGAATTTACGCTATACACAAAGCTGCCACGTAGGCCGTGCTTTGATCATCAACCACAAGACTTTGCTTTTCAACAGAAGCCTTGATCATTGCATCTTAGCGTGCCACACAGGCAATTCATGCCATGCGACTGATGTCCATCGATATACAACCTCTGAGCTCGTACGTCTCAGAGAAGGGCGTTAAGCAAAAGAATAAATTCTCCGCTGCCAAACAGATGTATATTTAATGGAAATCAATCAACACAGAATAAAATCCAATGTCAGACACACAATCTATTTACAAGTCCGTTCTGGGTCTTAACGAAACCGGAGGCACTTTACTCGCATATCCATCCATCTCCAAGTACGTCTGGACGACCACCAACTATTTCCATCCTCTTGGGTGTACTGCCTAATCAGGATCGTCAGTAATTATCCAAACGATGTGAAGACTTCCGGTCTTCGACCACCGTCTTCATCTTCGACTTATCGTCGAATCGGTTATTCAGAATGGGTATAAACCCGGACTTTCCGAACAACCCGCGTATATTAAAACAAATGTTACATAAACACAACATACGCCTCATTCCAATTCAGAATATTCTTTTATTCACAAAATCACATTTTTAGGGAAAGGTTCCCATTAATTTTATCCAAGATAAATTCTTTAAAATTTATCCTTTAATCTTCCTTTGGATGATCTATCAAACCAAATTATGGTTTTCTAAACTAGTCGAGATTAGCGAACCACACCGAAGTAATTATTTATTTTATTTCCCAATCCCAACCTATTCATCCCATGAAGCAAAACTGGTGATACTCCATATCTAACACCATGGTGTTATCGGTAAAATTAATTACCATTTCACGTTCAAATCTAATTAAAGATTTAACTATCGCTTTGGAGCAAAACTGGCGATACTCCATTCCCGCTCATTTCTAAATTTGATAATTTAGATTATAGATTCACATTTCAATCTAATTACAGATTCATTAAGACTCCTTTTACTGGGTTAAAGAACTAGGTGTTATTTAAAACACAGTTCACGACAAACCCAAATCACATTCTATTTATTATCGGGTTAAAGAACTAGTGTTATTTAAAACACCGTTCACGATAAACCCATTTCAAATCCAATCAAATATATTAGAAATTCCGATTATTTAAAACCCCTTTTTAAATCTAATTTATTTATTTAAAAATAATCGGGTTTTAAATTTAGTTCAAAACTAGTTCATTTCGATAAAAATCCATTTTTATCTTTTCAAATATGGAGTTTTTCACCCCAATTTTTCTCAAATCATTTCTTATGATTTTACACAAATTATTACTATTTTTAATAATTTTATTAAGGCCCGTACAGTCGATTTCCAACAACGGCCATCGAACTGCACCTATAGCGACCTTTTTTCAAATTTGATTTGGACGTATCTCCAAATCCAACCGTTAGATTTCAAATTTCTAATATTCGTTAGAAATCTCTTTTCGATACGAACCCAACGGTTCCTGTTTTAGGAGAATCCGACGGTCGGATCTCCCGTAATGTCCGTTTGAAATAAATGATCGAAATTCATGAACGGCCGCGCCGCGGCGCGTTCTATTCAGGCCATTATATTATGTATATAATATATATAATATATATTTCGTCGATTTCTATTTAAAACGAATTTTATAAATAGTTTTGAATTCGTTTCAAAAACATTTTCGGCCTTTATCTCAAATTCAAATCAAAATTGAATTTTCTATTATAAATTCTTATTACATTCATTTCCATTTGATATCAATTCAAATCGATTTTTAATTCGATTCGAATTCGTTTTATTTTCAATTCAATTCGTTTTCTATTCGATTCAATTCAAATTGGTTTTCTATTTGATTCAATTCAAATTGGTTTTCTATTCGATTCAATTCAAATTGGTTTTCTATTCAATTCAATTCAAATTGGTTTTCTATTCGATTCAATTCAAAATCGGTTCAAAATATTCGATTTCGAAATCACTTTTCAATATTCATTTTAAAATGAATAAAATCGATATAAATATCGTTTACGTCCAAAATGGCGTTAATCTAATCAACACGGCTTCATATATTTCTATTTTCAAATATTCTATTTCAAATATCTCTGTCTCAAATATTTCTATTTCAAAATATTTCTATTTCAAATATCTCTATCTCAAATATTTCTATTTCAAAATATTTCTATTTCAAATATCTCTATCTCAAATATTTCTATTTCAAAATATTTCTATTTCAAATATCTCTATCTCAAATGTTTCTATTTCAAAATATTTCTATTTCAAATATCTCTATCTCAAATATTTCTATTTCAAAATATTTTTATTTCAATACACGACTCTATCTCTTTGTCAACACACGACTAATCTCAACGAATGAGTACCGTCCACGTGTGACTATTTTGTTATTTAATATATTTTATGAAAATTTAGGTATCTATCGTTTGATATTAAATCAGACTCCAACCGTAAATTAGTAAGAGGACGATTCCCTGAATATTAACCCCGAAGGCCGAAACCAACATCAGATTAATATCCAGGAGACCACTCATCTTATCTATTTTCCAGTCAGTTTCTAATTTTATATATGATAAAGATGTAGATTTTATTGTTAAAATATCTCGTTCAACACATGACTAATCTCAACGGATGAGTACAGTCAACACATGAACCTTTACTTTATAATATTGATAAAGATGTAAATTTTATTATTAAAATATTTCGTTCAACACATGACTAATCTCAATGGATGAGTACAGTCAACACATGAACCTTTACTTTATAATATTGATAAAGATGTAAATTTTATTATTAAAATATTTCGTTCAACACATGACTAATCGCAACGGATGAGTACAGTCAACACATGAACCTTTGTTTTATAATATTTATAAAGATGAAAATTTTATTATTAAAATATTTCGTTCAACACATGTCTAATCTCAACGGATGAGTACAGTCAACACATGAACCTTTATTTTATAATATTCTTTATTTTCTAAATTGGAATGAGGCCCAATCAATCACCATATAAAGTTAATTATATGGATTTTCATACATCACACGTATATAATAGCATTGAAAAATAATCAACCATCAACCAAAGTGCACTACACTGTATAAGCATCAAATATAGATATCTAACGCTTAGAACAGCCTGTCAATCAATCGATCGACATATTTAATCAATCAGGATGAATGAACTTCAAATTTCATCCCAACACCCGTGTGGGGTTTCAAATCAACAAACATAGGTTTTAATTGTGCAGTTGGGCGATGTGTAAAATTTATCGACCCAATCAATGTCCTTCAAATAGGTGTACATAAACAAACCGTCCGGTTTGTAAATGAATACTTTATTTATTCACATTCACGTTAAAAATTATATTTTTAACGATAAAACATTTTATTCCAACATATGAATTTCTATTCAATTCATTTATTCAATAAAATGGTATTTTTATTTCTCTAACTTATTTTAGAAAATTTCGGCGGCATAACGGCACGATACTAGAAACGGGACAAGGCCTAGCCTTATCCCCGATCTAGTGAAGGCCCACGCCATTCACACATCAATCAAATCCATTCATTTCACCAAACAACTCAAATTTCAATCAAATAATCTAACCAATTTTTGCAATCAAACAAACAAGTCCATGGTCTGTGGACGGTTGTGTCGGGTGCTACTAAGCACCGTCTGCATCCTAGTATATATATATAACTAGAAAAAGAAATTGAAAGGTGAGAAATTCTCACCAAAAGCTATCCAATCATCTTGACTCTTCTTTTAGAGAAATCATCGCCATTCTCGCCTTTTGTCGCTTTCGTTGCTCGTAGCCACTACATATATAAAAATCACATTTTTATTTGTTCACTTTCAATTTAAAAATCATATTTTTTATAATCACTTCATACATTTAAAAATCGAATTTTTCTATGCAATTCAATATATAAAAATCGATTTTTTACTACGATGTCATATAGATAAAAATTCCATTTCAAAAATAAAGATTTCGCCTTTATAAAAATATCATTATAAAAATCACATTTTTATGTTGCTACACATATAAAGATGATATTTTTAATATCCCTATCATGTAAAAATTATATTTTTAATTCTCTACCTAACCAAAAATCATATTTTTACACCTTCTACATAATAAAGATTATATTTTTAATACTTTAAAAATATAAAAATCATATTTTTATATCATCTATATAGTAAAGACTATATTTTTAATACTTTAAAAATATAAAAATCATATTTTTAAACCTTTAAAAATATAAAAATTATATCTTTTACCTTTCTATACAATAAACATTATATTTCAAACTCCTCTATATATAAAAAAATCAGTTTTAATCACAATAAAAATTCAGTCTTTTCAATACATAAAAATCGAAATTTCAGAATTAAAATAAAAATAAAATAAAATAAAAACAACTTACTGTAATCTACGAAGAAGGGGGGTCTTCTCGAGGCGGCAGCGGTGTGTGGTTTTGGGGGAGGAAGCAGCGGAGGGGAAAGGAGGGGAGGCGAGCTTCGTCGGAGGGGGAGGTTTCAGGCGAGGTCGGGTGGCCTGGGGCCCACGGCGGCGGGGTCAAGCCTTCAGGGGGGGTGCGGTGCTGATTTAGGGTTAGGTTTGGGTTCGTGGATCGGGGAGAGAGTGGCACGAGGGGAGAGAGGAAGGAGAACGGCGAGGTAGAACGGAGGAGGGGGGGGGTCGACGAGCGCCTGGAGCGGCGGGAAATTTTGATCGGGAAAAACCCGATTTGGGTGTCTGAGAAAACTAACGGGGGGGGTGCGGGGCTAATGAATAGAGGGAGTATATAATTATATATATATTTATTTATTTTTTAAAAAAGCAGCTTTTTATTTTCGACCTCAAAACGAGGCCCACCGCCTGTCGTCCATAGCTAATTACCCCCATTTCGAACACAATGGGATATGTATCGTAGGCTGTTTCAACCGTTTCGATCAGTTTCCATTAAAATCAACATATACTCTATATATTGAATTTGAACGCGCATTTCAATTTACCGAGGTCACATAATAACTAGAAAAATTCCCGAAAAATATTTTCTAGCTTCGTATTGACGATACGGTCCTAACAAAACTAATTTCATCGAATTCTGAGACCGTTAGAAAAATGGCCATTTTCCAGTCGATTAAAATCAACTGAAACTGGTCGAACGCGTTTTCCCTTGCCACGCTCACATATTGATTCGAAAAATTATGAAATTTAAAACCTAGAAATAATTTGATACTGCGGATCCAACAAAAGTGGTTTCGTCGAAATCCGAGGTCATTTGCAAAATTTCCATTTTTAAGGGCCTGAATTCCATAGCGACTATTCAGAATTTTCAACTGGACATATCTTTCGATTCTCGCTATGAAATCTTGATTTTTCGGATTCGTTGGAAAGATATTCTCAATTAGGTCCTATTATTTTTGGTTTCGCTAAAATCCGGATTGTTTTGCACCCGGTACATTCAATTGAAGTTTGAAATCGAATTATCGAACTACCGCGCCATTTTCAATTCTATTTATAATTATATATAAATATTTATATTCTAACGACGACGCATATAAATATATACGTTCTATTATATTCAAAATAAATTTCTCGTCGTTTATTATTTAAAATAATATATTTTAAATATTCAAAGTTCGCTAAAATTGCCAAAATAAAAATTTTAAACTGGCTCGGATTTTCCGGGTTATTACAATGTCCCCCACTTAAAACTTTTCGTCCCCGAAAAGGAACAAAGTCGAAAGTGGTTTGATTATTCAACTCTACGTTCGATCTGGCTTCCATTCTCTAACTTTTCAGTTTCTGAGAATTTTCAAATTTTCAAAAATTTGGCTAACACCCTAAATTTTCGAAAAATTTCGCCATAACCTCCCCTGCACCGGGAACCACGGGAAAATCCTGAAATTGCCATACAGGCCTTCTGATCTCAAAAAGAAAAAGAAAAAGCCAAGCGGCTAGCCAATAGGCTCATAAAATCATCATCACCCAAACAAAACAGTAAATTATGTAGTAAACATGTACCTATTTGTCGGGCAAACAAATTTTATTCTTCGGCTCTAGCCTCCTTGCTATGACCTGTTCAATGATATACATGTATATGCAAGCAAATGCGACCAATTTTCAATACAATTCAATATTTGGTTCAATCAGGCATAAATGGTTAAAAATTAGCAAACAAATAGACAAACAACACAAACATCAATCAATTAGTGGATTAGAGTTTTCAAATTCATAAATTTGATATATATACAAAAATCATGTTTTTGATGCCAATTCACAACAATGTGTTCTAACTATATATAAGTTTTGGTTCTCACACCAGTCTAATGGAAATATATAGAAATCACACCTTCGAAACACGAACATAATTATTGATGATGCCATGGTCATTATCAACATTATCTCCGGGCGACTAGAGTGTAATTCTATATCTATCCGGTATATTAAAACTTCGAATATACGTTCATGACGCGTATATGCAAAATCTTTATATAGCGGATTGTCCATATGCAAAATAAATAAATATTCAAATACATATAAAATGGTTTAAATTTTCAAAACAAAATTGTTTTCATTTGAAAAATATACTCTTCACACTCGTTCTAGGATACTACTGATCCTATCTCTAACGAGTCATTCTAATTGGATATTACTAACCCAATATCTGATGAATTCTTTCGTACGGTTCTAATGTGTCTTGTTCCCGAGCTCTGTAAACCAAAGCTCTGATACCAAATGTGACGACAAGGAATTTCGCTCGATCCGAATCAGTCGTTAAACCGATCTAGACCGTTCGAAACCCCTGATCGTTTGAGAACAGGACAAATCGGAACACAAACAGAAGAACATTTCATTGCTATTACAACAATTCCATCAGAATACAAGAATATACAGAGTATAATTGAATAAATTACATTCGACAAATATCAGAGATTACAATAAATTACATAGCAATGGAAATTAATACAAAGCACAACTGAAGGTGATATACGGATACAGAGCTTTCCGGATATCATTCCAGCTGTAAACCAGGATCCTGTGAATATAAATCTGCAAAACCAAAACTACTAGCTGCCCGTGCGGAAAATAGGGGCACCCAGAGTTTAGGTTAAAACAATAAACTCCAGGTCAGTCATGTGACTGGTGTGAGAACTAAAACAGTTATTTAAAGCTTGACTTTAAAAGAGAGTAATTCAAGGGACCACGCCGTATAACACGGAACGGGTTTCCTCCTAAGAATACTAGTGCATAGAAAAGACAACGCAATGCTTTTTCGAAAAATGAAGCTATTATAAGACCCAGGTCCCATCAAACAATGCAACGCAAGCCGGAGGATAGGGTTTTCCCTTATAAAAACCAAACATGCTTGGTACGTTTAAAACAAATCATTTGATACTATTATAGGTGTATAGTGTCAAAAAAATTTCAATCATAAATATAAATCATAGACGGCATGGGTACCATATATCATGTCGCCATACTAGTTCTACAATTAAAACCGCAATACACGTATTGGAAATTGGATTTCCGTCATGATTCGAGGCAAGGGGCAAGCTCCTCTCCGCGTTCGAGACACTCTAGCAAATGCCTCAGGGTTACGCACTCTGGGCAACCCTGGATCTTCAGGGCCGGTCCTCACTTACGTTAGAGGATTGGAAATTCTTGAACACACGTTTCCCGGTCCTTACAGACCTATAATCGAGGCGCCTCATCCAACAACCACAAAGGTGAAAAGTATATATATGTCAGGGCTGGTAAGTCACTGACACCACCAAAGCTAGAAAGAAACGTCGTGCTCTCCCTGCAGTCCGTATCCCGTTTTTAACTCATACCGAGGTGTGAGGCTCGCGAATTCACGCTATACACAAAGCTGCCACGTAGGTCGTGCTTTGATCATCAACCACAAGACTTTGATTTTCAACAGAAGCCTTGATCATTGCATCTTAGCGTGCCACACAGGCAATTCATGCCATGCGACTGATGTCCATCGATATACAACCTCTGAGCTCGTACGTCTCAGAGAAGGGCGTTAAGCAAAAGAATAAATTCTCCGCCGCCAAACAGATGTATATTTAATAGAAATCAATCAACACAGAATAAAATCCAATGTCAGACACACAATCTATTTACAAGTCCGTTCTGGGTCTGAACGAAACCGGAGGCACTTTCCTCGCATATCCATCCATCTCCAAGTACGTCTAGACGACCACCAACTATTTCCATCCTCTTGGGTGTACAGCTCAATCAGGATCGTCAGTAATTATCCAAACGATGTGAAGACTTCCGGTCTTCGACCACCGTCTTCATCTTCGACTTATCGTCGAATCGGTTATTCAGAATGGGTATAAACCCGGCCTTTCTGAACAACCCGTGTATATTAAAACAAATGTTACATAAACACAACATACGCCTCATTCCAATTCAGAATATTCTTTTATTCACAAAATCACATTTTTAGGGAAAGGTTCCCATTAATTTTATCCAAGATAAATTCTTTAAAATTTATCCTTTAATCTTCCTTTGGATGATCTATCAAACCAAATTATGGTTTTCTAAACTAGTCGAGATTACCGAACCACACCGAAGTAATTATTTATTTTATTTCCCAATCCCAACCTATTCAACCCATGAAGCAAAACTGGTGATACTCCATATCTAACACCATGGTGTTATCGGTAAAATTAATTACCATTTCACGTTCAAATCTAATTAAAGATTTAACTATCGCTTTGGAGCAAAACTGGCGATACTCCATTCCCGCTCATTTCTAAATTTGATAATTTAGATTATAGATTCACATTTCAATCTAATTACAGATTCATTAAGACTCCTTTTACTGGGTTAAAGAACTAGGTGTTATTTAAAACACAGTTCACGACAAACCCAAATCACATTCTATTTATTATCGGGTTAAAGAACTAGTGTTATTTAAAACACCGTTCACGATAAACCCATTTCAAATCCAATCAAATATATTAGAAATTCCGATTATTTAAAACCCCTTTTTAAATCTAATTTATTTATTTAAAAATAATCGGGTTTTAAATTTAGTTTAGTTCATTTCGATAAAAATCCATTTTTATCTTTTCAAATATGGAGTTTTTCACCCCAATTTTTCTCAAATCATTTCTTATGATTTTACACAAATTATTACTATTTTTAATAATTTTATTAAGGCCCATACAGTCGATTTCCAACAACGGCCATCGAACTGCACCTATAGCGACCTTTTTTCAAATTTGATTTGGACGTATCTCCAAATCCAACCGTTAGATTTCAAATTTCTCGTTAGAAAGCTCTTTTCGATACGAACCCAACGGTTCCGGTTTTAGGAGAATCCGAATGTCGGATCTCCCGTAATGTCCGTTTGAAATAAATGGTCGAAATTCATGAACGGCCGCGGCGCGGCGCGTTCTATTCAGGCCATTATATTATGTATATAATATATATAATATATATTTCGTCGATTTCTATTTAAAACGAATTTTATAAATAGTTTTGAATTCGTTTCAAAAACATTTTCGGCCTTTATCTCAAACTCAAATCAAAATTGAATTTTCTATTATAAATTCTTCTTACATTCATTTCCATTTGATTTCAATTCAAATCGATTTTTAATTCGATTCGAATTCGTTTTATTTTCAATTCAATTCGTTTTCTATTCGATTCAATTCAAATTGGATTTCTATTCGATTCAATTCAAATTGGTTTTCTATTCGATTCAATTCAAATTGGTTTTCTATTCGATTCAATTCAAATTGGTTTTCTATTCGATTCAATTCAAATTGGTTTTCTATTCGATTCAATTCAAAATCGGTTCAAAATATTCGATTTCGAAATCACTTTTCAATATTCATTTTGAAATGAATAAAATCGATATAAATATCGTTCACGTCCAAAATGGCGTCAATCTAATCAACACGGCTTCATATATTTCTATTTTCAAATATTCTATTTCAAATATCTCTGTCTCAAATATTTCTATTTCAAAATATTTCTATTTCAAATATCTCTATCTCAAATATTTCTATTTCAAAATATTTCTATTTCAAATATCTCTATCTCAAATATTTCTATTTCAAAATATTTCTATTTCAAATATCTCTATCTCAAATATTTCTATTTCAAAATATTTTCTTTGTCAACACACGACTAATCTCAACGAATGAGTACCGTCCACGTGTGACTATTTTGTTATTTAATATATTTTATGAAAATTTAGGTATCTATCGTTTGATATTAAATCAGACTCCAACCGTAAATTAGTAAGAGGACGATTCCCTGAATATTAACCCCGAAGGCCGAAACCAATATCAGATTAATATCCAGGAGACCACTCATCTTATCTATTTTCCGGTCAGTTTCTAATTTTATATATGATAAAGATGTAGATTTTATTGTTAAAATATCTCGTTCAACACATGACTAATCTCAACGGATGAGTACAGTCAACACATGAACCTTTACTTTATAATATTGATAAAGATGTAAATTTTATTATTAAAATATTTCGTTCAACACATGACTAATCTCAACGGATGAGTACAGTCAACACATGAACCTTTACTTTATAATAGTGATAAAGATGTAAATTTTATTATTAAAATATTTCGTTCAACACATGACTAATCTCAACGGATGAGTACAGTCAACACATGAACCTTTATTTTATAATATTCTTTATTTTCTAAATTGGAATGAGGCCCAATCAATCACCATATAAAGTTAATTATATGGATTTTCATACATCACACGTATATAATAGCATTGAAAAATAATCAACCATCAACCAAAGTGCACTACACTGTATAAGCATCAAATATAGATATCTAACGCTTAGAACAGCCTGTCAATCAATCGATCGACATATTTAATCAATCAGGATGAGTGAACTTCAAATTTCATCCCAACACCCGTGTGAGGTTTCAAATCAACAAACACAGATTTTAATTGTGCAGTTGGGCGATGTGTAAAATTTATCGACCTAATCAATGTCCTTCAAATAGGTGTACATAAACAAACCGTCCGGTTTGTAAATGAATACTTTATTTATTCACTTTCACGTTAAATATTATATTTTTAACGATAAAACATTTTATTCCAACATATGAATTTCTATTCAATTCATTTATTCAATAAAATGGTATTTTTATTTCTCTAACTTATTTTAGAAAATTTCGGCGGCATAACGGCACGATACTAGAAACGGGACAAGGCCTAGCCTTATCCCCGGTCTAGTGAAGGCCCACACCATTCACACATCAATCAAATCCATTCATTTCACCAAACAACTCAAATTTCAATCAAATAATCTAACCAATTTTTGCAATCAAACAAACAAGTCCATGGTCTGTGGACGATTGTGTCGGGTGCTACTAAGCATCGTCTGCATCCTAGTATATATATATAACTAGAAAAAGAAATTGAAAGGTGAGAAATTCTCACCAAAAGCTATCTAATCATCTTGACTCTTCTTTTAGAGAAATCATCGCCATTCTCGCCTTTTGTCGTTTTCGTTGCTCGTAGCCACTACATATATAAAAATCACATTTTTATTTGTTCACTTTCAATTTAAAAATCATATTTTTTATAATCACTTCATACATTCAAAAATTGAATTTTTCTATGCTATTCAATATATAAAAATCGAATTTTTACTACGATGTCATATAGATAAAAATTCCATTTCAAAAATATAGATTTCGCCTTTATAAAAATAAAGATTTCGCCTTTATAAAAATATCATTATAAAAATCACATTTTTATGTTGCTACATATATAAAGATGATATTTTTAATATCCCTATCATGTAAAAATTATATTTTTAATTCTCTACCTAACCAAAAATCATATTTTTACACCTTCTACATAATAAAGATTATATTTTTAATACTTTAAAAATATAAAAATCATATTTTTTTATCATCTATGTAGTAAAGACTATATTTTTAATACTTTAAAAATATAAAAATCATATTTTTAAACCTTTAAAAATATAAAAATTATATCTTTTACCTTTCTATACAATAAACATTATATTTCAAACTCCTCTATATATAAAAAAAATCAGTTTTTATCACTATAAAAATTCAGTCTTTTCAATACATAAAAATCGAAATTTCAGAATTAAAATAAAAATAAAATAAAAACAACTTACTGTAATCTGCGAAGAAGGGGGGTCTTCTCGAGGCGGCAGCGGTGTGTGGTTTTGGGGGAGGAAGCAGCGGAGGGGAAAGGAGGGGAGGCGAGCTTCGTCGGAGGGGGAGGTTTCAGGCGAGGTCGGGTGGCCTGGGGCCTACGGCGGCGGGGTCAGGCCTTCAGGGGGGGTGCGTGTAACAACCCGAAAATCTGGGCCAGTTTAAAATTTTTATTTTGGCGATTTCAGCGAATTTTGAATATTTAAAATAGATTATTTTAAATAATATCGACGAGAAATTTATTTTGAATATAATTAGAACGTATATATTATATACGCCGTCGTTAGAATATAAATATTTATATATAATTATAAATAGAATTGAAAAAGGCGCGGTAGTTCGATAATTCGATTTCAAACTTCAATTGAATGTACCGGGTGCAAAACAATCCGGATTTTAGTGAAACCAAAAACATTAGGATCTAATTGATAATATCTTCCCAACGAATCCAAAAAATCAAAATTTCTTAGCGGGAATCAAAAGATATGTCCAGTTGAAAATTCTGAATAGTCGCTATAGAATTCAGGCCCTTAAAAATGGAAATTTTGCAAGCGACCTCGGATTTCGACGAAACCAGTTTTGTTGGGTCCGTAATGTCGAATTATTGCTAGATTCCAAATTTCATAATTTTTCGAATCAATATGTGAGCGTGGCAAAGGAAAACGCATTTGACCAGTTTCAGTTGATTTTAATCGACTGGAAAATGGCCATTTTCCAACGGTCTCAGAATTCGACGAAACTAGTTTTGTTAGGACCGTATCGTCAATACGAAGCTAGAAAATATTTTTCTGGAATTTTTCGAGTTAGTATGTGACCTCGGTAAATTGAAATGTACGTTTAAAATTCAATAAAGTGATTTAAATGTAAATTCAACGGAAACTGATCGAAACGATCAAATCAGCTTGCGATACATATCCCATTGTGTTCGGGATGGGGGTAATTGGCTATGGACGGCAGGCGGTGGGTCTCGTTTCGAGTTCGAAATAAAAAGTTGCTTTTTGGAAATTAATTAAATAAAATAATATATATTACTATATATCTTCCTCTCACTCACCACTCTCTCTCTCCTCCTATAACTTCCAGGCCCCCGTTCATTTAAAAAAAAAACGCTGTAGCCCTAACGGTCGATCGCGCCGCCCCGCCGTTCGAGATCCCCTCCGCCTCCCGATCCTCCTCGTTCTCTCTCCTCTCCCCTCTCCGTAGGCTATCCTCCCGCCTACCCGACGACGCCAGAACCCCGACCCCCTCTCAGATCGAAACCGCCTCCAGCCCACCCCAGTGCCGCGTCGATCACCGAGTCCGCACCTGCTGGCGGCGTCATGGGAGGAAGCTCCGGCGATTCGAACAGTGGCGGCGTAGACTTTGAGGTCCTCAGGGAATTCGGTTTGGAGCGTGAAAACCAGAAAATACAGTGAGCTTTTCCCCTTTCCTCTCCCTTCTTTTTATTTTATTTTATTTTATTTATTTATTATTTAAAACTGAAATTAACAAGTAAATAAAACTGAAATTAGCATTAGTTTTAAAAATATAATTTTTATCTATATAACATAGTAATAAAAATATGGTTTTTATATTTTTAAAGTATTAAAAATATAATCTTTACTATAAAGAAGTTGTAAAAATATGATTTTTGGTTAGGTAGAAAATTAAAAATATAATTTTTACATGATAGGAATATTAAAAATATCATCTTTATATGTGTAGAAAAATAAAAATGAGGTTTTTATAAAGATGAAATCTTTAAATTTGAAAAGTTGAAGTCTATGTGTTTATAAAGGCGAAATCTTTATTTTAGAAAAGGCGAAATCTTTAGGTGGAAAATAGCGTGATAAAAATATAATTTTTATCTATATAACATAGTAGTAAAAATTCGATTTTTATATATTGAATAGCGAAGTAAAAATTCGATTTTTATATATTGAATAACGAAGTAAAAATTCGATTTTTATATATAGAATAGCATAGTAAAAATTCGATTTTTATATATAGAATAGCATAGTAAAAATTCGATTTTTATATATAGAATAGCATAGTAAAAATTCGATTTTTATATATTGAATAGCATACTAAAAATTCGATTTTTATATATTGAATAGCATACTAAAAATTCGATTTTTATATATTGAATAGCAAAGAAAAAATTCAATTTTTATATATTCAATAGCAAAGTAAAAATTCGATTTTTATATATAGAATAGCATACTAAAAATTCGATTTTTATATATTGAATAGCGAAGTAAAAATTCGATTTTTACATATGTAGAGAATACGGGCAACGAAGCTGACAAAGATGAGATAACGACGAATATTTCTCTAAATGAAGTGCCGTGAAGTTGGATAGCTATTGGTGAGAACTTCTCACTCAAAATTTCTTTTCTAGTTATATATATATATACTAGGATGCAGACGGTGCTTAGTAGCACCCGACACAATCGTCCACAGACCATGGACTTGTTTGTTTGGTTGCATAGATTAGTTGGATATTTGATTTGAATTTGGTTGTTTGGTGAATTTGATTGATGTGTGAATGGCGTGGGCCTTCACTAGACCGGGGATAAGGCTAGGCCTTGTCCCGTTTCTAGTATTGTGCCGTTATGCCGCCGAAATTTTCTAAAATAAGTTAGAAAAATAAAAATATCATTTTATTTAAAGAATGAACTGAATAGAAATTCATATGTTGGAATAAAATGTTTTGTCGTTAAAAATATAATTTTTAACATGAATGTGGATAAATAAATTTTCATTTACAAACCAGACGGTTTGTTTATGTACACCTATTTGAAGGACATTGATTGGGTCGATAAATTTTACACATCGCCCAACTGCACAAATAAAATATGCGTTTGATTGTTTGAAACCCCACACGGGTGTTGGGATGAAATTTGAAGTTCACTCATCCTGATTGATTAAATATGTCGATCGATTGATTGACAGGCTGTTATAAGCGTTAGATATCTATATTTGATGCTTATACAGTGTAGTGCACTTTGGTTGATGGTTGATTATTTTTCAATGCTATTATATGTGTGTAATGCATGAAAATCCATATAATTAACTTTATATGGTAATTGATTGGGCCTCATTCCAATTTGAAAAATAAAGAATATTATAAAATAAAAGTTCATGTGTTGACAGTACTCATCCATTGAGATTGGTCATGTGTTGAACGAAATATTTTAGTAATAAAATTTACATCTTTATCGATATAAAATAAAAGTTCATGTGTTGACAGTACTCATCCATTGAGATTGGTCATGTGTTGAACGAAATATATTAGTAATAAAATTTACATCTTTATCGATATAAAATAAAAGTTCATGTGTTGACAGTACTCATCCATTGAGATTGGTCATGTGTTGAACGAAATATTTTAGTAATAAAATTTACATCTTTATCGATATAAAATAAAGGTTCATGTGTTGACAGTACTCATCCATTGAGATTGGTCATGTGTTGAACGAAATATTTTGATAATAACAACTATTTTGAAAAAGAAATATTTGAAATAGAATATTTGAAAATAGAAATTTATGAAGCCGTGTTGATTAGATTGACGCCATTTTGACGTGAACGATATTTATACCGATTTTATTCATTTCGAAATGAATTGAATATATAACGATTTCGAAATGAATTGAATATATAACGATTTCGAAATGAATTGAATATATAACGATTTCGAAATGAATTGAATATATAAAGATTTCGAAATGAATTGAATATATAACGATTTCGAAATGAATTGAATTGAAAACGATTTCGAAATGAATTGAATTGAAAACGATTTCAAAATGAATTGAATTGAAAACGATTTCGAAATGAATTGAATAGAAAACGAATGTGATTTCAATTGAATATATAACGAATTTGATTCGAATAGAAAACCAATTTGAATTGAATCGAATAGAAAACCAATTTGAATTGAATCGAATAGAAAACGACTTTGGAATTGAATTAAATTGAAAACGAATTCAAATTGAATTGAAAGCGAATTGAAATGAATTCAAATTGAATTGAAATTTGAATTGAATAGAAATGAATTTTAAAACGAATTTATAAAGAAGAATTCAATTTTGATTTGAATTGAAAAGAAAGTTGAAATTGCTTTTGAAACGATTTTAAAACTATTTATATAATTCGTTTTAAATCGAAATCGACGAAATATATATTATATATATATATTATATATATAATATAATGGCCTGAATAGAACGCGCCGCGCCGCGGCAGTTCGTAAATTTCGACCATTTATTTCAAACGGACATTACGGGAGATCCGACCGTCGGATTCTCCTAAAACCGGAACCGTTGGGTTTGTATCGAAAAGAGCTTTCTAACGAATATTAGAAATTCAAAATCTAACAGTTGGATTTGGAGATACGTCCAAATCAAATTTGAAAAAGGTCGTTGTAAGTGCAGTTCGATGGCCATTGTTGGAAATCGACTGTACGGGCCTTGATAAAATTATTAAAAATAGTAATAATTTGTGTAAAATCATAAGAAATGATTTGTGAAGATTTGGGATGAAAAACTCCATATTTGAAAAGATAAAAATAGATTTTTATCGAAATGAACTAGTTTTGAACTAGAAATATAATTCTATTTATTTTTAAATAAATAAATTGAATTTGAAAAGGGTTTTAAAAATAACCAGAATTTCCAATGATTGCATTGGAGTGGATTTGAATCGAAATTGTCTTCGGAATATTTCGATGTTGGAATTCGTGATTATACAGATGTTGTTATGGAAATTTGAAAGATATATATTTATATCGTTATTTCCAATACGACATTTGTTAATCGTAGAATTTGATATTGAATATAAGCCGATATATATTTTCTATTCAGAGCCTTGTATTGAATATCAAATGTGATTTGGGTTTGTCGTGAATGGTGTCTTCACTAACACTATTCTTGAACCCAGTTGAGAAAAGATTAAATCTTTTTATTTAGATTTAATGAAGTGTACCAATTAAATAATATTTAATTGGAATTGAATTGATATTGATTTTTGGGTTTATCGTGAACAGTGTTTTAAATAACACTCGTTCTTTAACCCGATAATTAATTGTAACGGCTGGAAATTTCCGACTCCTCGAGAGTCGGAAATCCCGCGACGTTAGTGAAAGAATTTAGAAGGTGAGAAAGAAAAGATAGAACTAATAGAATAGAAGAAGAAGAAGAACATCAGAATCATCAGAGTAACAAGAATCTCACAGCGGAACGAATAACATATAATATATAACATAACTTTGAAGTAAACAGTTATATATATACAATAGCACTTATCAGAGTACAACACTTACAACACAGCGGAAATAACTATAGCTATAAAATCTTGAAGTCTCCTGCTCCAAGCTCTCCATGTATATCTGTAAATCCCGACTACTTGACTGCCCGTACAAATTTAGGCACCCAAGAGTTTAGGGAAAATAACAAAGTAAACTCCGGGTCAGTCATGGGACTGGTATGAGTAAAACAGTTTAAAACAATTGAACAGGTATATGATATCTCATAAGACCACGCCGTGAATACGGAACGGGTTTTTCCCTTATGAGTATATGAACAACTTTGACAAGCAATATCATTGTGATATTATAATAATGTCTAAGTACAAATAGGTATCAATCTAGCAGAAACGCTTGCATCTCACGTTCTACATACATAGTATAAAATCATAAACCGCAGGGCGCTTATCGGAGAATGGATTCCAACAGACAAGGTATGGGAGCACTTTCTGAATAGTGTACTCTAGAGGTGATACACTCAGGTTTCAACAAGAACGTCTTGCAACCCGGCCACACATGACCGCTCACTCATTTAGCTTGAGTGTCGCGAATATATTGCCACCACGGTTATAGGCCATCAAACCGTCATCCGAAGATACAGAATCAAAAAGAAGTATAAATATGAATATTCCCTAGATCGGTGACAATACACCCTGCTTGGGGATGACCCAACTAGCCATGCTGCCTAGCCCAACTTTTGTTACTTCCCGGTGTGAGGCTAGAAGCTACGTCTATCTTCAGAACATCTGATCACCATTCACTTTGAATGCCACATCGTCATACCCGCCAAATCACAAATTGACTTATACAAAAATAACACGGGTATATAGCTAAGAGAAACGAATTCCTCCGCCACCAAACGTGAATACGTTTGAACAGATCAACTTACGCGATCTATTGGATATACTCTGTCAGACCTTCTTCCATATACGTTGTCCTGGGACTGGACAAACCGAAGGCACTATTCAGTATATCCATCTTAGTCACTGTTATCTAAGACTTATACAACAGCCCTTGCACTTTACTCCGTCTTCATTTTATCTTTGGCAGATATTGCTCGCAACGCTTATGCCAATACAGAGTGGTTCTTTGGATAATAATCCAACCGGTCTCTCCATATTAACACGTTAAAATGGTAAAAACTTTGATAGTCTGTGATTCAACTATCAAATGAAAACATGTCGGTGTACAAACAACGATCTTATTTCCAAATGGAAATTCGATCGATCAATCATCATATACATATATATGTTCATATTTCCTTATTTCATATATTTAGAAAATATATGTTATTAATCATTGGAAAACATTTCCATAGCTTATTTTCACATCACTATTATTTCGCAACTATCAGTCCCTAACTGTAACTAGTATGAGAACAATTCTCTAAGTATCAATCCGGAAGGTCGAAACCAACATCAGATCGTCACTTAGAAAACCGTTCAACTTACCCTCTCCAGTCAGTTTCTGAATTTGCTTAACTCAATTTCTTAAATTCTTATCATGAAAACATTTCATTTTCTATGTTTAGAAAACATATCTGACTATATTTGGAAAACGTTCCCAAAACTCATTTACGGATTTCCAATGAACGTTGTATAAAACATCGTTACGCTTAATCCATTAATCGCTTATTACTTAACTATATTTCAAATCAACCTTTCTATCGAACCATAACTATTCCTTTGTCAATTCTGAAGTCAATCAAGTTGGGGTATAATTACCTCTCAGACCTTAATTGAACCACGTCCTTTACTGTGAAATAGATGAAGCTCGTCACTCACTTTTTCCAATCATCTGTTTACGCAAATTCTCGGATTCAGGTTACGAATCTACTTCTTATATGAAAACGTTTGTTTATAACTATAACGTTATAATTCCTACTTCTGCGATGTCTAACCTAAATTATAACTTTATCTCCTAACTCGGATAATTTAACAGACACCTAATTTCTAAATCAATAACTAGATCTTGATTTAAACCCTGGAAAGTAAATAGTACTTTCCCGAATTCGCTATAATCGAATTCGACGTATAACTCTCTTTCGAGTAATCTCTATTTGATTAACTCTTCTTCGAATAACCTATATTCGATTATCTCTCTTCGAATAACTCATATTCGAAATCTCTCTCTTTCGAATACACAATATTCGATCTCTTTCTTTCGAATATGCTATATTCGAAAATCTCCTTTCGATTTACTAATCGATAACTCCTTTCGATCAAACTAAAATCGATAACTCCTTTAACTCTATTCGAATAACTCATATTCGACTAACTCCTTTGGATCAACTCATTTGATTAACTCCTTCGAATAACTAATTTG
Source organism: Allium sativum (assembly GCA_030737875.1). Lineage (NCBI taxonomy): Eukaryota > Viridiplantae > Streptophyta > Magnoliopsida > Asparagales > Amaryllidaceae > Allium > Allium sativum. The sequence continues at coordinate 129,755,411 of CM060919.1, read as the reverse complement.
AATAACTTACCTTCGAATAACCAATATTCGATTTACTCTAACTCGATTAACTTAATTCTAATCGATTAACTTAACTCAAATTGATTAACTCCTTTCGAATAAATAAATTCGGTTTAACTCTAATTGAATAACTAATATTCAATTAACTCCTACGTGTTTAACTCTATTTGAATAAGTAATTCGAATCACTCTAATGTGTTTAACTCTATTCAAATATTTAATTCGAATAACTCATTTCGAATAACTAAATTCGATTAACTCTTTTAACTTCACTCGAATAACTATATTCGATTAACACTTTCCTTCGAATAACTATATTCGATTTACTCTTCGACTAACTCCTTTGGATTAACTAACTCCGAATAACTCCTTTGGATTAACTAACTTCGAATAACTCCTTTGGATTAACTAACTTCGAATAACTCCTTTGGATTAACTAACTCCGAATAACTCCTTTGGATTAACTATCTTCGAATAACTCCTTTGGATTAACTAACTTCGAATAACTCCTTTGGATTAACTAACTTCGAATAACTCCTTTGGATTAACTAACTTCGAATAACTGCTTTGGATTAACTAACTCCGAATAACTCCTTTGGATTAACTAACTTCGAATAACTCCTTTGGATTAACTAACTTCGAATAACTCCTTTGGGTTAACTAACTTCGAATAACCAATATTCGATAACTACTCTTCGAATAAATAATATTCGATAACTCTTCTCAAATGAATCACATTTGATTTCTCCACTCGAATAAACTATATTCGATAACTCTTCTCAAATGAATAACATTTGATTTCTCCACTCGAATAAACTATATTCGATAACTCTTCTCAAATGAATAACATTTGATTTCTCCACTCGAATAAACTATATTCGATAACTCTTCTCAAATGAATAACATTTGATTTCTCCACTCGAATAAACTATATTCGATAACTCTTCTCAAATGAATAACATTTGATTTCTCCACTCGAATAAACTATATTCGATAACTCTTCTCAAATGAATAACATTTGATTTCTCCACTCGAATAAACTATATTCGATAACTCTTCTCAAATGAATAACATTTGATTTCTCCACTCGAATAAACTATATTCGATAACTCTTCTCAAATGAATAACATTTGATTTCTCCACTCGAATAAACTATATTCGGTAACTCTTCTCAAATGAATAACATTTGATTTCTCCACTCGAATAAACTATATTCGATTTCTCTTCTCTCGAATACACTATATTCGATAACTCTACTTCGGATAAGTGATATTCGGCAACTCTACTCGATTGACTCCACTTGGATAACTCTAACTGGTCAACTCTAACTGGTCAACTCTAACTGATCAACTCTAACTGGTCAACTTTAACTGGTCAACTTTAACTGTTTATCTTTAACTGGTAAACTTTAACTGTTTATCTTTAACTGGTAAATTTTAACTGGTTAACTCAAATGGTTTAACCTAACTTGATTTACTTGTCTCGATTAACTGAACTAATCCACTTAGTTTAACTTAGTTAATTCACTTTGATTAACTCTAACCGATTTACTTAGTTTAACTCAGCTAATTCACTTTGATTAACCCAACTAATTTACTTCGATTAACCAATTAGTTTAACTTGACTAATTCACTTAGTTTGACGCAACTAATTCACTTTGATTTACAAATTAGTTTAACTTAACTAAGTCACTTCGATTAACCGCTTAGTTTATCTTAACTAATTTACTTTGGTTAACTTAACCAATTACTTTGATTAACTCGACTAACTTGCTTTGGTTAACCTAACAAATTACTTTGTTTAACTCGACTAACTTGCTTTGGTTAACCTAACCAATTACTTTGTTTAATCCTTTTATCACACTCTGGTTATAATTCTATTTATTTTCCGAACAAGTGTTCCTTTATTTATTCCCTAAATAAATATTCCTTTATTCCATTTATTTATAATCTAAATAAATGTTCCTTTATTTATTTCCTAAATAAATAAATGTTTTCATTTTATAAAATCCTATCGATTTTATAAATAAGATTTATTTTCAATATAAACATTGAAAATTCCCTTTTTATATTCTAGTATCACCTACGGTGTTTAACGTGTCGTATAACAATGATCGGTATCATTCAAACATATGAAATCAATAACAGATTTCATAACACATCATATATCACAATATATGAAAAACAATAAAATAACTGTTGAGGAATCCAGTCGGATTCCTCCAACCTGTTTCCCTGCATCACAGATGTTAGATAATATAGATAACATCACTTTCAGTTCCATATGATATATTCTGTTAAACAGAATCAATATAGAAATTTAACTAACTGACTAGCAGTTCAATCAACACACAGTCAACCAGACAATTTTAACAGTTCTAAGAATACGTTGTAAAAATAGAACTGTTCAGAGTTGGTGAGTTTTACTCACATTGGACGATCATCGTTAATAACGATAACCATCGCTTGATTCAGACCGACGATTTATTTCGCTATAAATTGTAACGAGCTCTAATTCACGTCCAGTCAGTTCCAGTTTGTAGTCGTCGTCCATACGACCCTAACGGATCCAAATTGCACATTTCTGATAACCCATTTCCTCTTGGCTCATCGTATTCTCCATTTCATTTCTTCGTTTAAACATCAATCCACCGGTACATCTGCTACAATCAAAGTCACCAGTAGTTTGAAGATAGCACAACAAATTTTTCCACCGATAACATTCCGTACAAAATCCTTCATGCATGAGCGAAACTTTAGATGGCCCTACACGTTGCGAATGTCCAATTCACCACATCTCTTCCCTTTGGAATCCATGCGTTCCACTTTCCTTTTGTAAAATTTCGAACTGCAAACACCATTTTCGATCTCCCTACGTTACTTCATGTATGTACACTAAGAATTGTTCATGTCATTTCCTCTCCACTTGTTAAGACGTCAGCTCCACTTCTGAAATTCGAAACCATCCTCTTCCACGGCATCTCCTCGAAAAGAAAACCACTGTCTCACGTAAATGTTCATTTTGGATCCTCCAGACCCCACGGCATCATGAAAACTAAAAACGTTTTCAGTTCAAACGTTGGAATACGAGACCACATTCTCTGTTCAAACTGGTAAGGCCAGAATCCATGCGGCAAAACCATTTTTGCAGTTACGGACTCGCCTGCAACCAAACCGATCTCCACTGTTTTACACAAAACCAACTCCACGATCTCTTGTATGAACTACACGTTGTTTCACCATTTCCAACCCCACCAGTTTTGATTCATGCCTCCACTTTACCAAAAATCAAGAACCGAACTCCAACCTCATCAACACAGTACTCTGTCCACTATCCTTAGCAAAAACTCCCTCACTCCTTCATTTTGAAACCATGAACTCCAGTACCGCTACTTCCCATAACCGCTTCATATAATCCATGCTTTACTTCACCCTCTGTCTGCTTAGTTGACTCACGATCCTTGCTGCGCCTCCGAAGATCACTTGAACGCTGGTCTGGGATAAGAACAAGTTCGGTTTTTGTTGTGTCCTCTTTTAATTTATTTCTATTTTCATTGATCGAATTCTTTTTGGTTTGTTGAAGCTACAAGCGGCGGCTCGTTTTGATCAGCATGAATGGAAATTAGGTTTTAGAATTGAAGACGTATTTATACACAACGGTTGGAATTTTTATGTGGATTTGATGAAGGCCACGTTGAGAAAGAAACGAGCGGCTGAGGAAGAAGAAAACGTAGGCATTTACAGGACGGTAACAACATACATTTTAAATTATAAAGCTTTGAACACCCTATTTCATAAAATTATGTTTATGTCCGAGATGCTAACGACAGAAATAAAAACACCATCGTGACGAGCGAGGTGTCTCAAGTCCAGAAATATAATAATATCGGTAGGTTGTCTTATTCTGTGAAACCCCAAAATATTGATTATAGGGTGCACAATACTTCAAATAAAAAGTTGCTTATTTAATTAATTAAAAATTACAGTAAAATTCTAAAAATTAAATTATCACTACGTCTCAAAAGAACCTCGTCTAAATTCAAACCCGATATCTAGTTAATTATATCAAATAAACCGTTACGGTCGATAAACGATTCCATAGCGACTATTTTAAAATTTGATTTGGACATATCTCAAAATCTACACGATGAAATCCTGATTTTTCTCTTCTACTAGAAAGACATACTCCACCAGCTCCACACGTTTCTCGTTTCACAGAAATCCGGCTTAAAATGAATCATGTACATTCAGTTGAAGTTCAACTCGCCAAATAACGAAATGCCGCGTCGTTACGGCTCGATTATAATTATTATTATAATTTATACGTTCAACTATCGTTTATTCAATATATTCGTTATTTAAATAATTAAATAACTTAATTATTATACCTTACAAAACGCGCCATTACAGACTTCCCCCCTTAAAATAATTTCGTCCTCGAAATTGCTAAGCTAGGAAAATGCTACTAACTTTACTAACTAGATTCAAATATCTTTTAGTTTACTTCTCAACTCCAGTTTCAACTGAACCATTAAATTTTCAATTAAATTATTAATTCATTCTGGCTAACTGAATTTCCATAAATCATGAGAATGTTCTAACGCTTGGAATTTTCGAAAAATTTCGCCATAACCTCCCTTGTATTGGTCAATATGACAAACCACCCCTCGTCTCTCTAGGCCTTCTCCAACCCAAAAGAAAATCAAACAACCAAGCGGCTTGCCAATTCGGCTCATAAAATCCAAACTCATATATAATATAAACTTGTACCTTTTTGTCGGTTGTATCATTATATCCTTTTGATCTGTTATCACTTCTGCATATATCATGGTCATTCCACTCAGTTTATATCCTCAAACCAAATCGAATTTCATTCGACCTCTAATATCAAATTCCAAATTATTGACTTATCAATTTGGTTCCATTCTAGATTATCTCTAATCCAATTCAATTTTATTTAACTCAGTTCAAGTTAAATTTCAATTTATTTTTACCATCTCATTTTATTTAACTTTATTAGTTAAAATTTAATTCCAGAACTTAAGTCCCTGGGTTTCTTTCAAATCAATTTGAAATCATAATGCCAATTCAAAACCTTTGAATTTCTAAACAACTTGTTTTCTCAAAACAATTCAAAAATAAAACCTTTGGTAGTAATCCGTCACTTAGAACTCAAAAATGAACACTGATGATGTCTAGATTCATCATCAGAATCTATTTTCCAGCTATCGAAGTGAGTTCAATACTATATCATTTTCAATTTGAAAAACATTTTCAAAATCTCCCAGGAACTTAAAATTTACTTATTTTAAATTCCAAATTCTGATTTAAATTCATATTTAATTCAAACTATTTCATATATTACATTCATATGAATTCTGATTGGTCATTTATAACCATTTCACCCTTTTATAATCTTATTCGATTATAATAACAACCAACACAATCAATATACTATAATAATTTCAAGATATATATTTCTTCTATCAACAAATATATTTTGGGAAAAATTATTTCATTTACCCTCTTTCAAAACATACCATGACGGTTCATCGTATTCGAGTGTTTAGTAACCCTTATCGATACAGTGGATCAAACTGATCGACCAGAATTCATAAGCCACTCAACCAATGAGTCTCCACAATATAAAACCATTTTATATGGAATAAAAATTACGCGCTCATATATATACACTCAAACTCAATCTAGGATATTACTAATCCCATCTCTATCGAGTTATGCCACAGAGCCAAGGTAATCACTTAACTTAAGCTCTGATACCAACTGTAACGGCTGGAAATTTCCGACTCCTCGAGAGTCGGAAATCCCGCGACGTTAGTGAAAGAATTTAGAAGGTGAGAAAGAAAAGATAGAACTAATAGAATAGAAGAAGAAGAAGAACATCAGAATCATCAGAGTAACACGAATCTCACAGCGGAACGAATAACATATAATATATAACATAACTTTGAAGTAAACAGTTATATATATACAATAGCACTTATCAGAGTACAACACTTACAACACAGCGGAAATAACTATAGCTATAAAATCTCGAAGTCTCCTGCTCCAAGCTCTCCATGTATATCTGTAAATTCCGACTACTTGACTGCCCGTACAAATTTAGGCACCCAAGAGTTTAGGGAAAACAACAAAGTAAACTCCGGGTCAGTCATGGGACTGGTATGAGTAAAACAGTTTAAAACAATTGAACAGGTATATGATATCTCATAAGACCACGCCGTGAATACGGAACGGGTTTTTCCCTTATGAGTATATGAACAACTTTGACAAGCAATATCATTGTGATATTATAATAATGTCTAAGTACAAATAGGTATCAATCTAGCAGAAACGCTTGCATCTCACGTTCTACATACATAGTATAAAATCATAAACCGCAGGGCGCTTATCGGAGAATGGATTCCAACAGACAAGGTATGGGAGCACCTTCTGAATAGTGTACTCTAGAGGTGATACACTCAGGTTTCAACAAGAACGTCTTGCAACCCGGCCACACATGACCGCTCACTCATTTAGCTTGAGTGTCGCGAATATATTGCCACCACGGTTATAGGCCATCAAACCGTCATCCGAAGATACAGAATCAAAAAGAAGTATAAATATGAACATTCCCTAGATCGGTGACAATACACCCTGCTTGGGGATGACCCAAATAGCCATGCTGCCTAGCCCAACTTTTGTTACTTCCCGGTGTGAGGTTAGAAGCTACGTCTATCTTCAGAACATCTGATCACCATTCACTTTGAATGCCACATCGTCATACCCGCCAAATCACAAATTGACTTATACAAAAATAACACGGGTATATAGCTAAGAGAAACGAATTCCTCCGCCACCAAACGTGAATACGTTTGAACAGATCAACTTACGCGATCTATTGGATATACTCTGTCAGACCTTCTTCCATATACGTTGTCCTGGGACTGGACAAACCGAAGGCACTATTCAGTATATCCATCTTAGTCACTGTTATCTAAGACTTATACAACAGCCCTTGCACTTTACTCCGTCTTCAATTTATCTTTGGCAGATATTGCTCGCAACGCTTATGCCAATACAGAGTGGTTCTTTGGATAATAATCCAACCGGTCTCTCCATATTAACACGTTAAAATGGTAAAAACTTTGATAGTCTGTGATTCAACTATCAAATGAAAACATGTCGGTGTACAAACAACGATCTTATTTCCAAATGGAAATTCGATCGATCAATCATCATATACATATATATGTTCATATTTCCTTATTTCATATATTTAGAAAATATATGTTATTAATCATTGGAAAACATTTCCATAGCTTATTTTCACATCACTATTATTTCGCAACTATCAGTCCCTAACTGTAACTAGTATGAGAACAATTCTCTAAGTATCAATCCGGAAGGTCGAAACCAACATCAGATCGTCACTTAGAAAACCGTTCAACTTACCCTCTCCAGTCAGTTTCTGAATTTGCTTAACTCTATTTCTTAAATTCTTATCATGAAAATATTTCATTTTCTATGTTTAGAAAACATATCTGACTATATTTGGAAAACGTTCCCAAAACTCATTTACGGATTTCCAATGAACGTTGTATAAAACATCGTTACGCTTAATCCATTAATCGCTTATTACTTAACTATATTTCAAATCAACCTTTCTATCGAACCATAACTATTCCTTTGTCAATTCTGAAGTCAATCAAGTTGGGGTATAATTACCTCTCAGACCTTAATTGAACCACGTCCTTTACTGTGAAATAGATGAAGCTCGTCACTCACTTTTTCCAATCATCTGTTTACGCAAATTCTCGGATTCAGGTTACGAATCTACTTCTTATATGAAAACGTTTGATTATAACTATAACGTTATAATTCCTACTTCTGCGATGTCTAACCTAAATTATAACTTTATCTCCTAACTCGGATAATTTAACAGACACCTAATTTCTAAATCAATAACTAGATCTTGATTTAAACCCTGGAAAGTAAATAGTACTTTCCCGAATTCGCTATAATCGAATTCGACGTATAACTCTCTTTCGAGTAATCTCTATTTGATTAACTCTTCTTCGAATAACCTATATTCGATTATCTCTCTTCGAATAACTCATATTCGAAATCTCTCTCTTTCTAATACACAATATTCGATCTCTTTCTTTCGAATATGCTATATTCGAAAATCTCCTTTCGATTTACTAATCGATAACTCCTTTCGATCAAACTAAAATCGATAACTCCTTTAACTCTATTCGAATAACTCATATTCGACTAACTCCTTTGGATCAACTCATTTGATTAAATCCTTCGAATAACTAATTTGAATAACTTACCTTCGAACAACCAATATTCGATTTACTCTAACTCGATTAACTTAATTCTAATCGATTAACTTAACTCAAATTGATTAACTCCTTTCGAATAACTAAATTTGGTTTAACTCTAATTGAATAACTAATATTCAATTAACTCCTACGTGTTTAACTCTATTTGAATAAGTAATTCGAATCACTCTAATGTGTTTAACTCTAGTCAAATATTTAATTCGAATAACTCATTTCGAATAACTAAATTCGATTAACTCTTTTAACTTCACTCGAATAACTATATTCGATTAACACTTTCTTTCGAATAACTATATTCGATTTACTCTTCGACTAACTCCTTTGGATTAACTAACTCCGAAAAACTCCTTTGGATTAACTAACTTCGAATAACTCCTTTGGATTAACTAACTTCGAATAACTCCTTTGGATTAACTAACTCCGAATAACTCCTTTGGATTAACTAACTTCGAATAACTTCTTTGGATTAACTAACTTCGAATAACTCCTTTGGATTAACTAACTTCGAATAACTCCTTTGGATTAACTAACTTCGAATAACTCCTTTGGATTAACTAACTCCGAATAACTCCTTTGGATTAACTAACTTCGAATAACTCCTTTGGATTAACTAACTTCGAATAACTCCTTTGGGTTAACCAACTTCGAATAACCAATATTCGATAACTACTCTTCGAATAAATAATATTCGATAACTCTTCTCAAATGAATCACATTTGATTTCTCCACTCGAATAAACTATATTCGATAACTCTTCTCAAATAAATAACATTTGATTTCTCCACTCGAATAAACTATATTCGATAACTCTTCTCAAATGAATAACATTTGATTTCTCCACTCGAATAAACTATATTCGATAACTCTTCTCAAATGAATAACATTTGATTTCTCCACTCGAATAAACTATATTCGATAACTCTTCTCAAATGAATAACATTTGATTTCTCCACTCGAATAAACTATATTCGATAACTCTTCTCAAATGAATAACATTTGATTTCTCCACTCGAATAAACTATATTCGATAACTCTTCTCAAATGAATAACATTTGATTTCTCCACTCGAATAAACTATATTCGATAACTCTTCTCAAATGAATAACATTTGATTTCTCCACTCGAATAAACTATATTCGATAACTCTTCTCAAATGAATAACATTTGATTTCTCCACTCGAATAAACTATATTCGATAACTCTTCTCAAATGAATAACATTTGATTTCTCCACTCGAATAAACTATATTCGATTTCTCTTCTCTCGAATACACTATATTCGATAACTCTACTTCGGATAAGTGATATTCGGCAACTCTACTCGATTGACTCCACTTGGATAACTCTAACTGGTCAACTCTAATTGGTCAACTCTAACTGAGTAACTCTAACTGATCAACTCTAACTGGTCAACTTTAACTGGTCAACTTTAACTGTTTATCTTTAACTGGTAAACTTTAACTGTTTATCTTTAACTGGTAAATTTTAACTGGTTAACTCAAATGGTTTAACCTAACTTGATTTACTTGTCTCGATTAACTGAACTAATCCACTTAGTTTAATTTAGTTAATTCGCTTTGATTAACTCTAACCGATTTACTTAGTTTAACTCAGCTAATTCACTTTGATTAACCCAACTAATTTACTTCGATTAACCAATTAGTTTAACTTGACTAATTCACTTAGTTTGACGCAACTAATTCACTTTGATTTACAAATTATTTTAACTTAACTAAGTCACTTCGATTAACCGCTTAGTTTATCTTAACTAATTTACTTTGGTTAACTTAACCAATTACTTTGATTAACTCGACTAACTTGCTTTGGTTAACCTAACAAATTACTTTGTTTAACTCGACTAACTTGCTTTGGTTAACCTAACCAATTACTTTGTTTAATCCTTTTATCACACTCTGGTTATAATTCTATTTATTTTCCGAACAAGTGTTCCTTTATTTATTCCCTAAATAAATATTCCTTTATTCCATTTATTTATAATCTAAATAAATGTTCCTTTATTTATTTCCTAAATAAATAAATGTTTTCATTTTATAAAATCCTATCGATTTTATAAATAAGATTTATTTTCAATATAAACATTGAAAATTCCCTTTTTATATTCTAGTATCACCTACGGTGTTTAACGTGTCGTATAACAATGATCGGTATCATTCAAACATATGAAATCAATAACATATTTCATAACACATCATATATCACAATATATGAAAAACAATAAAATAACTGTTGAGGAATCCAGTCGGATTCCTCCAACCTGTTTCCCTGCATCACAGATGTTAGATAATATAGATAACATCACTTTCAGTTCCATATGATATATTCTGTTAAACAGAATCAATATAGAAATTTAACTAACTGACTAGCAGTTCAATCAACACACAGTCAACCAGACAATTTTAACAGTTCTAAGAATACGTTGTAAAAATAGAACTGTTCAGAGTTGGTGAGTTTTACTCACATTGGACGATCATCGTTAATAACGATAACCATCGCTTGATTCAGACTGACGATTTATTTCGCTATAAATTGTAACGAGCGATAATTCACGTCCAGTCAGTTCCAGTTTGTAGTCGTCGTCCATACGACCCTAACGGATCCAAATTGCACATTTCTGATAACCCATTTCCTCTTGGCTCATCGTATTCTCCATTTCATTTCTTCGTTTAAACATCAATCCACCGGTACATCTGCTACAATCAAAGTCACCAGTAGTTTGAAGATAGCACAACAAATTTTTCCACCAATAACATTCCGTACAAAATCCTTCATGCATAAGCGAAACTTCAGATGGCCCTACACGTTGCGAATGTCCAATTCACCACATCTCTTCCCTTTGGAATCCATGCGTTCCACTTTCCTTTTGTAAAATTTCGAACTGCAAACACCATTTTCGATCTCCCTACGTTACTTCATGTATGTACACTAAGAATTGTTCATGTCATTTCCTCTCACTTGTTAAGACGTCAGCTCCACTTCTGAAATTCGAAACCATCCTCTTCCACGGCATCTCCTCGAAAAGAAAACCACTGTCTCACGTAAATGTTCATTTTGGATCCTCCAGACCCCACGGCATCATGAAAACTAAAAACGTTTTCAGTTCAAACGTTGGAATACGAGACCACATTCTCTGTTCAAACTGGTAAGGCCAGAATCCATGCGGCAAAACCATTTTTGCAGTTACGGACTCGCCTGCAACCAAACCGATCTCCACTGTTTTACACAAAACCAACTCCACGATCTCCTGTATGAACTACACGTTGTTTCACCATTTCCAACCCCACCAGTTTTGATTCATGCCTCCACTTTACCAAAAATCAAGAACCGAACTCCAACCTCATCAACACAGTACTCCGTCCACTATCCTTAGCAAAAACTCCCTCACTCCTTCATTTTGAAACCATGAACTCCAGTACCGCTACTTCCCATAACCGCTTCATATAATCCATGCTTTACTTCACCCTCTGTCTGCTTAGTTGACTCACGATCCTTGCTGCGCCTCCGAAGATCACTTGAACGCTGGTCTGGGATAAGAACAAGTTCGGTTTTTGTTGTGTCCTCTTTTAATTTATTTCTATTTTCATTGATCGAATTCTTTTTGGTTTGCTGAAGCTACAAGCGGCGGCTCGTTTTGATCAGCATGAATGGAAATTAGGTTTTAGAATTGAAGACATATTTATACACAACGGTTGGAATTTTTATGTGGATTTGATGAAGGCCACGTTGAGAAAGAAACGAGCGGCTGAGGAAGAAGAAAACGTAGGCATTTACAGGACGGTAACAACATACATTTTAAATTATAAAGCTTTGAACACCCTATTTCATAAAATTATGTTTATGTCCGAGATGCTAACGACAGAAATAAAAACACCATCGTGACGAGCGAGGTGTCCCAACTCCAGAAATATAATAATATCGGTAGGTTGTCTTATTCTGTGAAACCCCAAAATATTGATTATAGGGTGCACAATACTTCAAATAAAAAGTTGCTTATTTAATTAATTAAAAATTACAGTGAAATTCTAAAAATTAAATTATCACTACGTCTTAAAAGAACCTCGTCTAAATTCAAACCCGATATCTAGTTAATTATATCAAATAAACCGTTACGGTCGATAAACGATTCCATAGCGACTATTTTAAAATTTGATTTGGACATATCTCAAAATCTACACGATGAAATCCTGATTTTTCTCTTCTACTAGAAAGACATACTCCACCAGCTCCACACGTTTCTCGTTTCACAGAAATCCGGCTTAAAATGAATCATGTACATTCAGTTGAAGTTCAACTCGCCAAATAACGAACTGCCGCGTCGTTACGGCTCGATTATAATTATTATTATAATTTATACGTTCAACTATCGTTTATTCAATATATTCGTTATTTAAATAATTAAATAACTTAATTATTATACCTTACAGAACGCGCCATTACATTAATGGAAAGTGACTTTGGGTTTATCGTGAACCGTGTTTTAAATGACACGGATTCTTTAACCGAGTTAACGATTAAAACTAAGTGGAGTTTTAATGAAGCTTTAATTAGATTGAAATGATCGAGAATGGAGTATCACCAGTTTTGCTCCAGGCGATAGTTAAATCTTTAATTAGATTTGAACGTGAAATGGTAATTGAATTTACCGATAACACCGTGGTGTTAGATATGAAGTATTACCAGTTTTACTTCATGGGATGAATAGGTTGGGATTGGGAAATTAAAACAAATGATTACTTCGGTAAGGTTCGCTAATCCCGACTAGTTTGAATTGGTATTCAAAAATAGATTAAAGAATAAATTCAAGAAATTTATCTTGGATAAAATTAATGGGAACCTTTCCCTATGAATGTGAAATTTAGAAACTAACTGTCGGTTAGCCAAGCAGAATGGTTTTCTGGATATTGATCTGATGTTGGTTTCGGCCTTCGGGGTAAATATTTGGAGAATTATTCTCTTGATTAATTTACGGTTAGTGACTGATGAATTGGAATGAGGCGTATGTTGTGTTTGTGTAACACTTATTTAAAATATACGTGAGTTATTCGGAAAGACCGGGTTTATCCCATTCTGAATAACTGATACGACGATAAGTCGAAGATGAAGATGGTGGTCGAAGACCGGAAGTCTTCACGTCGTTTGGGTGATTACTGATGATCTTGATTGGGCTGTACACCCAAGAAGATGGAAACAGTTGGTAATCGTCCAGACGTACTTGGAGATCGATGGATATGCGGGGTACTAGGTGCCTCCGGTTTCGTTCAGACCCAGAACGGACTTGTAAATGGACTGTGTGTCTGACATTGGATTTTAGTCCGTGTGATTGATCTCTATTAAATATATATCTGTTTGGCGGCGAAGAATTTATTCTCTTGCTTAACGCCCTTCTCTGAGACGTACGAGCTCAGGGGTTATATATTGATGGATATCAAACGCATGGAGTGAATTGCCTGTGTGGCATGCCTAAGTGGCAATTGATCGAGACTTCTGTTGAAAAGCAAAGTCTTGTGGTGATGATCAGAGCACGGCCTTTGTGGCGTAGCTTTGTGTAACGTTTACTTCACGAGTTTCACACCCGGTATGAACCAAAAACGGGAGACGGACCTCAGGGAGGGCATGCGTTTCTTTCTAGTTAGAAGTGGCGTCAGTGGTTTTACACACCCTGACGAGTTTGACTTATGTGGTTGTTACTGTTGCGAGGCGCCTCGGTTATATCGGTTTCGGCCGATGCATTCTGGTCGGCAGACGGACCAGACTTACACCCCATAGGGTGGGGAAACGTAGTGTTCAGGCATAATAATCCACATCGGTGGACTGGCCCTGACGATCTAAAGGGTTGATGCATTCTGATCCTGTGGCTCGGGCTAGAGAGTCACAAATCGGTTGAGGACTATCTTTTGCCTCGGTTCATAGATGGAAATCCAATTTCCAGATACGTGACATTTGCGGTTTTAATTGTAGAACTAGTATGGAGACATGATATATGGTACCCATGCCGCCTATGATTGATACTTATGATTTGAAGTTGTTTTATACACTATACACTTATAATAGTATCAAATGATTTGTTTTAAACGTATCAAGCATTCTTTGGCTGTTATAAGGGAAAACCCTATCCCCCGGCTTGCGTTGCATTGTGTGATAGGACCTGGGTCTTATAACAGCTTCATTTTTCTTTATTTAACATTGCGCCATTTGTATTATGCACTGGTATCCTTGGGAGGAAACCCGTTCCGTGTTATACGGCGTGGTCCCTTGATTTACCTAACTTTAAAATAAAGAATAATAATTGTTTTAGTTCTCACACCAGTCTCATGACTGACTTGGAGTTTATTGTTTTGACCTAAACTCTGGGTGCCCCTATTTTGACACGGGCAGCTAGTAGTTTTGGTTTTGCAGATTTATATTCACAGGATCCTGGTTTACAGCCGGAATGATATCCGGAAAGCTTTGTATCCGTATATCTCTTCTAGTTGTGTATTGTATTATTTTCCGCTGCTATGTATTTAAATGTAATTTAAATCTCTGATATTTCTGTGTAATATTTATTCATTTATACTCTGTATATTCTTGTAATCTGATGCATTGTCGTAATATACAATGAAATGTTCTTTTATATGCGTTCTGTTGTGGCTTGTTCTCGAACTATCCGACGCTTTCCTTTACGGGGAAGTTACGGGTTTTCACAGTGCGGTGCTGATTTAGGGTTAGGTTTGGGTTCGTGGATCGGGGAGAGAGTGGCACGAGGGGAGAGAGGAAGGAGAACGGCGAGGTAGAACGGAGGAGGGGGGGTCGACGAGCGCCTGGAGCGGCGGGGCTAGAGCAAGGGCGGCGGGAAATTTTGATCGGGAAAAACCCGATTTGGGAGTCTGAGAAAACTAACGGGGGGGGGGGGAGGGGGGGTGGGCTAATGAATAGAGGGAGTATATAATTATATATATATTTTTTTATTTATTTTTTTAAAAAGCAACTTTTTATTTTCGACCTCAAAACGAGGCCCACCGCCTGTCGTCCATAGCTAATTAACCCCATTCCGAACACAATGGGATATGTATCGTAGGCTGTTTCGACCGTTTCGATCAGTTTCCGTTAAAATCAACATATACTCTATATATTGAATTTGAACGCGCATTTCAATTTACCGAGGTCGCATAATAACTAGAAAAATTCCCGAAAAATATTTTCTACCTTCGTATTGACGATACGGTCCTAACAAAACTAATTTCATCGAATTCTGAGACCGTTAGAAAAATGGCCATTTTCCAGTCGATTAAAATCAACTGAAACTGGTCGAACGCGTTTTCCCTTGCCACGCTCACATATTGATTCGAAAAATTATGAAATTTAAAATCTAGAAATAATTTGACACTACGGATCCAACAAAAGTGGTTTCGTCGAAATCCGAGGTCATTTGCAAAATTTCCATTTTTAAGGGCCTGAATTCCATAGCGACTATTCAGAATTTTCAACTGGACATATCTTTCGATTCCCGCTATGAAATCTTGATTTTTCGGATTCGTTGGAAAGATATTCTCAATTAGGTCCTATTATTTTTGGTTTCGCTAAAATCCGGATTGTTTTGCACCCGGTACATTCAATTGAAGTTTGAAATCGAATTATCGAACTACCGCGCCATTTTCAATTCTATTTATAATTATATATAAATATTTATATTCTAACGACGACGCGTATAAATATATACGTTCTATTATATTCAAAATAAATTTCTCGTCGTTTATTATTTAAAATAATCTATTTTAAATATTCAAAGTTCGCTAAAATTGCCAAAATAAAAATTTTAAATTGGCTCGGATTTTCCGGGTTATTACTTGGTCCTTGGATTTGTCTTATTAATTAAATTAGTTTAGATTTCTCACACCAGTCCCACGACTGACCTGTAGTTTGTTTCACTTTGCAAACCCGGGTGCCCTCTTTTCCACATGGGCAGTCGAGTAGCTTTTGTCAGATATCTATTCCTTTAGCAGGATCCTGGATTGAAGCCTAAAGCTGTGTCCAGAGCTTTGTAGTCTTTCGCTGTTTAATGTGTTAAATCTGTTGTAATTTTTCTTCCGCTGTAATTTTATTTCAATGTACTCCGATATATTCTGTACTCTGATGTAACATTATCGTAATGTAATAAAAGTCTGCTGTTATTTGTTCTGATGTATTGTATTCCCAAAGTTAAAGTATTCGAAGATTTCCAACCTTTGGGTCAGACCTGTGTGGTTTATGGTCGATTCAAAGAGCGGGAATTTCCGGGTCTTTACATTCAACAAACGTCACTGATCCGTGAAAAGGTTTCCCTCCCATTGCCCTAAAATCTTTGCATATCTTCGAAAAAGTATCAACGCGAGGCAGGGGAGGAGGAGGAGCGATTGCAGCTGTGGGAGGAGGAAAATTTGTTGGGCCTGCGGCATTGGCCCTAGCCTCTAGATACCTTCTAAACCAGCCTGGTATCGGTATGCCCTTGGGTATCTCAGGTTCCCCAGACATGCTGAAAAAGATAAAGGAAGAGATTCAAAATGGAGAATCGAAGGAAAGATATATGGCTCTTGGGGGTTATGTTTTTAAAACAAACATTTCTCTTGAAAATACTTTCCTTAAAACATATTCTTGAAAGTATTTCTTTATAAAATGCTTTTGAAAAATAGTTTTTCAAAATCTCATATCTATTCTAGTAACCTTCAGCTCTGATACCACGTGTAACACCCCACGTCCATTAATGTCACTCACAAGGGGAATGCATTAGCTTCCATGGAGCATTATTATTGTATAGAACAGAATATAACAAGATAGATACATATATTGGTACTTGAAAATTTTAAAACAACTTTTATTGCAACGGAGAAATAGTTTGGTTACATCAACTTCTTAAACTAACAGTAAAGCGAAGTACACTTAATATCCATCTTGACAAATTTCTTTCTGAGTACATAAAGTAAAAAGCATAAGCCAAACACAAGTAACCATAAAAGAGATGAGCTGAACTTTACTTTCAGCAATCCAAGCACTTCCAAAAGAGAGAGAAAGAGATCCGAGATCAAGCTCCACTAGTACTATTCCTACCCTGAGAACCTGGGGAGGAGGAAGAAAAGAGGCGAAAACAAGGGGGTCAGACATAAAGTCTGGCAAGAATATTAACTTTAACAATATAATTATTAAAGTAACTAGGATAAGGCATAAACTGGTAGAAAAAGGTATGATGGTGAAATAAGTGGGCATGACAAAGCAAATAGGAGTAATATTCTGGCGTTAATCTCGTTCCTAATCACTATAGGATAATTACTACACTGAACCAATGCTAATTACACTGCACCATTACTAGTCACCCTAAAAGTTGACCCTGCCTACAGAACATAACAACGATAATGGTAGTTTCGTGTACCCCTAGTTACCTTCATAGGTACCGACTGCCCCTATCTCCACTAGTTGTACCCACTAACCCCATGCGATCGGCTCCCTAACTCATAGATACCCGTGTTGGTCCCATAGTGGGGTGTATCACTCCCCAAAGTGGCAACCCGATACCACTAAAGATGCACGTCTTATATGTACACGATGCAACAACGTCTTACCTTCCAGCCCGGGCCCACGCATGCACATGACCCCGTTGGACTTGTGTTGCCACCGCTAACCCGTTTTGACCTTTTACAATTAAACCCAGTAAGCATGTCCCGTCCTCGACTTGGGTCGAGCTCACAAAGATACTTAATGGGTTACTGGTTTGAAAAGTGCCCCCATGCCTGGCACAAGCTTTCCACCTAAGCTTGGTCCCCACTAAGGTTTCCCACTTAACCCCATTCTTATTCATGCCTTCTTACATGTTTTAACTTGGTTATGTGTTTCTAATCGTATTTCACAAGCCACCCAAGGCATCCACTTAACTCCCATGTCCCAGCACATGTTTATCTGGTTAAGTGTTACTTAATTCATTATAACAGTAACCTTGTAAAGACCTCCCACATTAGACTGACATTTGAGGTTGCTGGATTTGCCGAGCGGGTCCGGGTAGTCTTATACCGCAAACGAGCCTAACCTCGTGTCTTTACAATTGTTATGCATTTAATTCATGCCTTTGACCTCTCACATTAGACTACCGTTTGTGGTTGCTGGATTTGGCGGGCGGGTCCCGGCAGTCTTACACCATAAATGAGTCTAACCTCGTGTCTTAGGCGGTTAATTATTACACATCTTTATTTAATCCCAAATTGGATTAATATACCTATTCAAATTTGTCAATAAATACCAAATTCAATTATGTCCATAATTGTCACCTAAAGTATGTCTATAAAGTACAGGTATACAAATTATACCTATTAATGTCTCAAATTAATAATATGCCCTTTTAAGGCCATTCTATGCCAATTCACAATTATGCATTTTTAATATTTTCCCATCGTGCCCACGCTATTCGTACATTTTAATATGACATACGTTAGACTCGCAATAGTCTAACTTATAAAAGGAAAAACAACGTCACAACTTGCATAGCACATAAAATAGATCCAAGAATCATGACATAAGTTTACATAGCCAATAACTTGCATATATGTGTATGGTTTTCCTATAACTTGCATATGAACAAACTAGCATATGATTCTCATACAAAACTAGCATAGGCCATTTGCATAACTATGTACTGCAATGGATCTAAATATAGATCTAAACATAAAGGTGTGAACTTGCATATGGATCTAAACATAAAGATGTGAACTTGCATATGGATCTAAACATAAATATGTGAACTTGCATATGGATCTAAAAATAGAGATGTGAACTTGCATATGGATCTAAACATAAAGATTAATGTCACATGTTTGCATATAAACTAGCATATGTATCTACATGATTCACATATGTTTTAACATCCCAACTTGCATAAGATTCACATATGTCTTAATATCCTAAACTTGCATAAGATTCATACATATTTTAACATCCCAAACTTGCATATAATTCATATAAGAATACATAGTCCAACATC
The DNA here is from genome assembly GCA_030737875.1 of Allium sativum. Taxonomy (NCBI): domain Eukaryota; kingdom Viridiplantae; phylum Streptophyta; class Magnoliopsida; order Asparagales; family Amaryllidaceae; genus Allium; species Allium sativum. Next base: position 129,736,063 of record CM060919.1, on the reverse strand, counting down.
ACAAACTTGCATATATAAGAACATGTAATCCAACATCACAAACTTGCACATAATTCATGCAAGAACATGTACAACATCACAAACTTGCATATAATTCAACATCACATGATTCAAAATCATATTCTCGTAATCCCAATTATAACTTATCATAATTAAATTGATTAATTATTTTGTGAAAGATATTATACTCACAAACAAAAGAATAGTCTTTTCTTTAATTATTTTGTGAAAGATATTATACTCACAAACAAAAGAATAGTCTTGTCTTTCTGGAATCTGTATTCTGAAACTGAATTGCTCGCCTTTGATGTAGACTAATCGTTATTTATATTTAGATTTTGTTTTGATTCTTGCTTTAATCTTGTTCTTGAGTTGAAAGAGACGACGGCTACTCTAGGTTCTCCATTGACGGCATGGCGGCTCTTGGTATGAATTAGTATGATTTTAGGTTAAGATTTAGGTTGCTTATATAGAATTTTAATTGATTAAGATCCATCCGATTAACCTAGAATCAATCAAGACCATCTAGTCAAGATAGAATAACACGTCAGCCCTAATGACTCAGCAACAGGTCAAAGCACCGTCATCTTTCAGATCTGCCCGGGGGGGCAAGTCGACCCCCTGGTCAACCTGTATGGGTAAGCCGACCCCCAGGTCGACCCCCTGGTTGACCTGGCCTTTGGGCGGGAATTTTCCCGCCTAGCCTGCTCCCCTGTTTGAATTTGAATTTATGAAATGTTTATTTAAATTCTGAAACATCGGAAGGCCATAACTTCTTCATACGAAGTCCAATTCACACAAACTCGTACTCTATCTCAAGCAGAATTCCGAGACGAACGCAATGGCGTAACCCGTTTCCCTTTATTCTCACATTTGAATTTAAGTATTCTTTAATTTTAATATTTAAAATCACGGGGTGTTACAAACCCACAGGATCAAACATGTTTGAATCCAAGAAGAGTCGAGCAAGCTCGAACCTTAATTGGTCGAACATGGACGATCTGATTGGGTCAGGCATTCTCGAACCTAAATAAGGTCGAACATGCTCAACCAAAGTGGGTCGAACTGGACGAGTTGCGTGAGGGTCGGACATGGTACATCAGATCGAAGAAGGCTTAGGATGATGCAACTTGAATGAATCATCGCTAAAGTTTGGTTCCAAATTATCTACACTATAAGTACAAGTATCGAGAGCAAGACAATGGAGTGCAAATGTGCAAGAAAGTTGACAAAACAAAAAAAAAATTACTGCGTAGGCATTCAATCAAACACTTAGTGTGCATCAAGTGCAAATCCAAACTTGATGGAATTTGGATGATTTTAACTCTGTAAATACATCCAAGCTCACTCAATTCTCATCAACATCAACCCAAAAACTTTAGTTCATATTCAAACCGTGTTTCAAACACTTCATTTCAAAGTCCTATATCTCAACAGACTAAAACCAATGTAAAAGAGAAAAGAAAAGTCACCTTCAACCAGTATGAAAGCTCGAATTTAAGAGGAATAACTATTCAGAAGCGGTTCAAAGTCGGCTTGGTTTCGTTTCAAGATCAAGAAAGCGAACTTCACTGTTCAGCTACACGAGATTCGATTCGGATTTGAAAAAGAGAGGGATTGAAGTGTTGAAGAATTTCAAAAGGAAGAGGCTGCCACCATTAATCAGTTTTTCAGTGGAAGTAAGCGAAGGAGAAAAGTGAGGAGCTGGGGCTATATAAAGGGCTGGAAGACGAAGAGACGTGTTCGACCTTGGGCACGTTCGATCCAAAGGGAGCGTTTGACCCAAAAGCTATGTTTGGCTATGAACATGTTCGATCTAGAAGGAATGTTCGAACCAAATACTTCATTCGGCCCAGATCGCTTGTTTGACTCAATATGTTTACAAGCACTCTCTGAACTAATTAAACTATGTACTGTCATCCCTTATATATTCAAATTTAGTCCATTATTGTGCGCTATATGAAATCACTTCGAAGCCCACAAATCTTTGCAAGACAAAGAGTTATAAACTTCGAGGGGCAAATGTTTATCCATAAATATTCAAGCGCATGTTAATAGATCAAATATATCAGCAAGGATTGGTCGTTCATCGCATAGTTCGTCTCATTCCGAACATACAAGAATCAAACACATATAGTCGAGTGGCTTCAGGGTCGAACGAGGACCAGTCGAACATCCAAGATCAAAAACTACAGGGCTCGAACGGCTCTATGGCTTGAACAGTCGTAAGGTTGAACACGACTTGGACGTCAGACTCGATCGAGCAACATCAACAAGGGTCGTACGGGCATTGGAATCGGACATCGTTCTGGCTCGAACATCACTAAGGATCGATCACTCACAAGAATTCTGAGTCGGTCGAGCATGTGTCATAAGCAGGGTCGAACTTGGTAGCACAACAGGATTTGTCAATCATGGACTTCTAGAAGGGTCGATCGAACATGCTCTCTGTGACCAGTTGAACATGCTCTCTTTGGGCCAATCAAGCAAGCTCCTAGTGGGTCGATCGAACATTGATCCATAAAGACAGCTGGAACTGTTGTCAACAGCTGGTAGTGGCATTTCTGTAATTACTTGTATGTTCGACCCATAGCTTGCATATACACATTTCAGCTCACCACTTCACTCCAAGCTCTCCTATAAATAGGCCATGGCTTCCCTGCCTTTGGGGACCGATTTTGATCACCCTAGAGGGCAGCCAAATTGCTTCCTCTCATGTTCTAAGTGATCCTAACACCTCCTACCATCTCAAAGCAAAGATCAAGCGTTGGATCCATCATGAATCCTACCAAAATTGCTCAAGCATTTTACAAAGTGAAGATTCTCTGCCATTTCCCTTGCATTTAGAGGGATCTACTTGATTCTTCGCCGATTTGATTTGATTGAATTGAAATCTAAGGGTTAGAGATAAAATGAATGTATTTTTGAGAGATCCTACACTTGTAACTCTTGAATTATTAATGAAAATTGTTGCTAAAGTGGACGTAGATCTTTCATAAGATCGAACCACTATAAAATTGTTGCTTTTGCTTGCATTTAACGGTTTTGGCTCCACTTAATCTCTTACTGCACTGGTGAAGTACCATTAGTGTACCTTTGGTGTTTTAATCCATTTTTGTGTTTTAACAATTCTTGCATCTCAAAGTGGGGGAGACCACTTTGGTTGCTTTGCTACCTTTTTATCTTGGTCAAACGAAGCTTGATTTGTGAAGCGTGATTTGATATGCAAATATATATATATATATGTGTATATATTTTTTGAATGATTGAAAGTAAATCTGGAATTGATTCTCGAGTTTAGTTGAATGGTAATTCTATGTATTAGGATAGAGTAATTGTACATCTTGAAGAGATGTCTTGATAAGAAATGATTGAATTCATGATTTCCAATTATTGAAAATAGATTTTTCCAACTATTGGAATAATCCAACCTTTTGTTTAACAAGATTTGAGTTCTAAGCGAGTATAATTTATAATAAACTCAATGCAAGTAAAATATCAGACGTGCAAATGAGGAAATTATAAGTATGAAAATTTGGAATATCATAAATAAAATTTTGTTTTGAGGAATATTTCAACAAAAGTAATAATTGAGAAAAAATATTTTAGCTTGAATTTATGAATCAGATGATTTTGATATTAAATTGCAAAACTAGATTAGTGTGTTAAAATATATAAATTGAAGGTATAAATCAACTTAACTAATTCAATGAGTGGCTTTACTTTGTTGAAATTTAGTTTAGTTGGTTGAAAGTTGAAGATAAATGCAGTGTTTAAATGATTTAAAATTTAAACTGTTTAACTTAAGGATTCTATTAAGTTTAATGGTTTTGATAGATTAAATGGAAAATTTAACTTGTATAGAGTTGATTTAAGGGATGAATTAAGTATTTGAAAATTTGAAGCCAATAATACGGAATGAATGAAAAATTCAAACTTCAAATGCAAATGAAGATGAGAAATTGAAAGAGAAATTTGAGTTGTGATCTAACTTCAACACTTGGTTAAAACTGAAAGATTTCCAATTGAATCTTTAGTTAAAATGGAGTTTAGCTTTGACAACGGAATTAGTGTCAACTAAAATTTTGAAAGTTTGAAAATTTGATTCAAATTGGAATATTTTTTGAAAATTTGTATTGTTCATTTTACAATTATTATATGTTTTACCACTGTTTTATTTGAACTAAAATATTAAAATTATTTACCTTGTTTAATTATTCTATACCAAATCCATTTTTATTATGAGCGATTTTGGAAACTATTTTGTATCAAAACTTGTTTTATTTTAAACCTATTTTGAAAAACTTATTTAATTCACTTAAACCGTTATAGACCAAAAACTATTTATTCAAATCTATCAATATCAAGCTTATTATTCTTTGATCTATTATACACCAAATCCTATCTATTTTATTTCAAACCTGTTTTATTAAACCTATCTAATTTTATACAAACTTATTTTGTCAAAAACTTGTTTAATTTACTCTTACCTATTTTATTTCAAGCCTATTATTTTACTTAAACTATTTTATACTTAATTATTTTGAAATTGAAATATGTAATTTCGATCCGAGCAATTTAGTATGAATTGATTGAATGTAAATATTCAATTGAATAATTGATATTTGTGATGTGTAACCCAAATCAAAAGTGAAGTTTAAATAATGAATTGATTGTTAATATGAACTAGGTTTGAAATGATATTGAATATTCAAATCAATTGTGAAATCAAAACTAAATTGATATTGAAATGAACATTTTGAAGATTAATCGACTTATGAATACTGTGATTTGAAATGTTTGAAACTTATATGACTTATATAAGTATGAGATTTATTCGAAAACCACTGATTTATAAGATAATTGAATGAAATAATAGTCTTATATAATAGAATTTATACGAGAATGATATGTTGGAAAAACGTGATTTGAAAAGATAATCTTATGTAAATTGATACTAATGTAAGTGTGATATATGCAAAACATGAAATGAAGTACTACATATATTTAGTATGTATGTTTTCCAAATGAAGAGATGGGAAGTGCCTTTCATTGAAAATTGAAAACCGTAGCTACATTGGTGCTCCGCTGATTGCACTATCCATTGATATTGGAATCCCACTCTGTAGGATGATGTTGATTATTATTACTTAAATGTTCTAGTGTAATTCGATGGACGTGAAGCCTATAGTTACGAGCAATTCCACCAGAGTAGTGGTCGAAACCGTTAAGTGTGATCTAAGTGCCATAGAGAAACTCGAGGGCTGCGATGCCTACAGTACAATCGATTCCAATGGGATAGTGGCGTAACCGCTGTGTACCTACGATCTATGGAAATATCGATGGCGAAATTAGAGGAGTGTGATACCTATAGGTACAAGTAATTCTACCGGGATAGGGGCGTAATCACCGAGTAATCGCGATCTATGGGAGAATGTATTTTCCATATCTATTTTAAATGTTTTAAGTATTTTCACTGGGAGTTGATACAATTATATTTAGTACTTAGAGATTTTAGTCATGCGTCTGGCCAATGTATGCCCAATGTCTATAAGAACGATAGTAAACTTGTTAAACTTCAAGTTATCAAATACTTTCAAACATTAAACAACAAATCAGTAACCTGCAATTAAATTTATATAACTTCAACATAATAAACTAAGAAAGGAAAGTTTTAAATGTCTTGAGAAATACAACAACATTGTTTTTTAATAAACTACTTATTTTTTATTTCAAAAGTTATTTTAAAACACGGAAATCATATTTTTCAAATTTTAAATTTGTTATAAATAATTTAAGATGTGACTATAAGAAAACTCGAACTTTAATAAAAGTATTTGAAATAAAGATTGTGAATTTAATAAATAGATTTATAACAAATGACTTTTAATTAATAATGTAAGGACGAATTTTTGAGTTTAAAATCCTATAATTTATTTTGTTCCAAACTTAGTAAAATTTGTATAAGTAAGAATATTTTTGTTATATACATAAGTATGATTTTTACAATCTCTCCTTTTCGAGGACGAAAAGATTTTGAGTAGGGGAGATTGTAACAACCTGAATATTTAAATAAGTTTGAAATTAATAATTTGACATAATTTTAAATTTTAATATTTAAAAACTCCATTTTATTTGGAATTGAATAAATAAATGAATTTATTTTGTAGATGAACAATAATATGTAACGCTAACAATTAAATTGAACAATTGTCTAATACAAACGTAATTTTTTAACTAATTCAAAATTGAATAAATTAAATTTATGTAAGTTTATAAAATTTATTTAAATACAATATTTGAATTAAAGAATATACTGACATTCCAAATCTATTGAAATATTAAATTTTCCGAAAAAGTCGGTTTTGGATCAAATTTGGTAAATTTGAATTTTGTGAAAATGTAAAAGTTGTCAAATTTTGAATTCATCTTTTGTTTATGAACCTATATTGAATTCTGAGCATTCACCATTTTTCAGTTTGTTGAAATTTAATTTCGTTTTTCCGGAATTTGCGTTTGTAAGTGCAAAAAGGAAGAAAAAGGACGATGTTTGTTATATATATACTTTTCTAAAAGTAATCTATATCTTCATTGATGTTATCCCTTTGAATTTGAATAAGTGAAATTAATTTGTGGGAACACTTATTAATTGGCACTTATTAACTGTCATTCTCGAGCAAATAAAAAAATTCGACCATTTAAGTTATTGAATTTAATATGGATTTAAAATAATTTATGATAATAATGAATGGTTCAATATGATTTTTAATAAGAAATAATCATGAAGCTGAGTGTCAACGATATATAAGCTACATTTGATTTGAAAACAATGTGTAGATTTTAAGTGAAATAAATTCTGGCAACATACATTTATATATCTTTGGCTATTGTCTTTAATACATTCTATGTCTATTCAAAATGTAACGTTTAGGAATTTGGAATGGGAATCAGATGTTCAAACCTTCATTAACTTATTTTGAAATGTGAATAGTGTAGCAGTTTCAATGTCCTTCCCTCTCTGTTACTTCCTTAATGGAGCATTCATTTCTTTCCTTAATTCTATTTTATTTGTACCCTTCATTATACTAATTTCTTTCCCTTTGTTTTATTTGTATGCATCTTATTTTTTTTATATATATTTTATTGATGTTGATTTACTTAAATAAAGTTATTTCTAACTTATGTGTTTTGGACGAAACGCTCGGGTCAGACCGAGTGCTACAACCTAAAGATTTTAGCAATCGAAGTTAGAGAGGCATGTGAAGACGCACACGCTTTGAATCATAAAATTTGTAAATTTTATTTATTTAAAAGCCTTTTAGTTTATGCTATGTAAAATTTGTAAACTCTGATATTTTGTTAAAAGTTATTTTGCTGCATGTTATTGTGTTTCATGATTTTGTGTATCGATTCTGTTAAACCTCATAAGCAATAACAATCTGTCATTTCGAGCGGTTTAAGTTTGTTTAATTACCGACTTGAAGTGATCGCTAAGAAAGATCAATACATACATATACACACACACAAACATATATTTATATATACACACACACACGCACACATACATACATACATATATATATACAAACACACATACACGCATGCCCACGGACACGCACACTAGATAATAGTGTTAGTATATATTTTATAATAATAATAATTGAAACAAAGTTGAGACAAGGTTGTTGTCATCAAAACCAACATCATCAGCATCTCAGTTGCTACTAATGTGTTATTTCTCACTGATAAGAAGAAGAGAAAAAGGAAACGTCCCGTTACTCGAGGATCACAACTGTTGTTATTACCCGACAAATAATCAGTTATTAAGCATTTGTAATTTGACCTTTCATCAAATTGTAAACATAACTTATGGTTTCTACACAATTTTTGAAATGACCCGAACTTCCCCGGTAAGGAAAGCCCGGATAGAATTGAGAACAACACACATCAGAACACAAACAGGAGAACTTTTCATTGTTAATTACAACAATTTCATCAGAATACAAGAATATACAGAGTATAAACAAATAAAATACATTTGATAAATATCAGAGATTACAATAAATTACTGCAGCGGAACAATAATACAATACACAACTGAAAGAGATATACGGATACAGAGCTTTCCGGATATCATTCCAACTGTAAACCAGGTTCCTGTGAATATAAATCTGCAAAACCAAAACTACTAGCTGCCCGTGTCAAAATAAGGGCACCCAGAGTTTAGGTTAAAACAATAAACTCCAGGTCAGTCATGTGACTGGTGTGAGAACTAAAACAGTTATTAATCTTTATTTTAAAGTTCGGTAAGTCAAGGGACCACGCTGTATAACATGGAACGGGTTTCCTCCCAAGAATACCAGTGCATAAAACAACAGCGCAATGCTAAATAAAGAACAATGAAGCTATTATAAGACCCAGGTCCCATCACACAATGCAACGCAAGCTGGAGGATAGGGTTTTTAACTTATAATAGCCAAGAATGCTTGGTACGTGAAATTTCATTTTTTTTTATTATTACTATAAGTGTATAGTGTATAAAACAACTTCAAATCATAAGTATAAATCATAGACGGCATAAGCGCCCCATACCACTATTTCGCCATATATATGTTATATAATAAAAACGCAAAGTCGCTTATTGGAAGTTGGATTTCCATCTGCGAACCGAGGCAAGAGATCGTCCTCAACCGATTCGAGACTATCTAGCCCGAGCCTCAGGACAAGTACTCAGTCAAGCCCTTGGAGCGACAGGGCCGGTCCACCGATGTGGATTAAAATACCTGAACACTGTGCTTCCCCGCCCTTTGGGGCGTAAATGAGGCAACGAATGACTCCATAGGTCCGGATCGACCGATATAACCGAGGCGCCTCGCAACAACAACAACCACACAGGTGAAAATAATATAAATGTCAGCCAGTTTAAGCACTGACACCACCTCTAGCTAGAAAGAAACACATGTCCTTCCTGAGGTCCTCTCCCGTTTCTGGTTCACAACCAGGGTGTGAGGCTCGCGAATCAAAGCTACACAAAGTTATGCCACACAGACCTTGCTTTGATCATCAACCACAAGACTTTTCTTTTCAATAGAAGCCTTGATCATTTGCCACTTAGGCATGCCACACAGGCAATTCACTCCATGTGATTGATATCCATCAATATATAACCCCTGAGCTCGTACGTCTCAGAGAAGGGCGTTAATCAAGAGAATAAATTATCCGCCAACGAATAGATATATATTTAATAGAAATCAATCACACAATAAAATCCAATGTCAGACACATAGTCCATTTACAAGTTCGTTTTGGGTCTGAACGAAACTGGAGGCACCTTGTACCTCGCATATCCATCAATCTCCAAGTACGTCTGGATGATCACCAACTGATTCCCTCCCCTTGGGTGTACCTCCCAATCAAGATCATCGGTAATTATCCAAACGACGTGAAGACCTCCGGTTTTCGACCACCGTCTTCATCCTCGACACCACGTCGAATCAGTTATTCAGAATGGGATAAACCCGGTCTTTCTGAATAACTTGCATATATAATAAACAAGTGTTACACAAACCCAACATACGCCTCATTCCAATTCAGAATATTCTTTTATTCAAATATTCTTACACTTTGGGAAAGGTTCCCATTAATTTTATCAAAGATAAATTCATTAAATTTATTCTTTAATCTCATCTTGAATATCAATTCAAACCAGTCGGGATTAGCGAACCACACCGCAATAATCATTTATTTTATTTCTCAATCCCAACCTATTCATCCCATGAAGTAAAACTGGTCATATTTCATATCTAACAGCACAGTGTTATCGGTAAATTTAATAACCATTTCACGTTCAAATCTAATTAAAGATTTAACTATCGCCTGGAGCAAAACTAGTGATACTCCTTTCCCGATCACTTCAATCTAATTAAAGATTCATTAAAACTCCACTTAGTTTTAATATTCACTGAAATCAATATCCTGCGTTTAACTGGGTTAAAGAACCAATGTCATCTAAAACACGATTCACGAAAAACCCAAAATCAGTTTCTATTGTTAATCGGGTTAAAGAGAAGTTGTTAATCAAAACACCGCTCATGATAAACCCAAAAACCAATTTAAATTCAATTCCAATTAATATTATTTAATTGGTATACTTCATTAAATCTAAATAAAAATATTTAATCTTTTTTCTCAACTGGGTTTAAGAACAGTGTTAATGAAGACACCATTCACGACAAACCTGAATCACATTGATATTAAATACAAGGCTCTGAATAGAAAATATATCGGTTTATATTCAATATCAAACTCTACGACCAACAAATATCGTATTGGAAATAACGATATAAATATATCTTTCAAATTTCCATAACAATATCTGTATAATCACGAAATCCAACATCAAAATATTCCAAAGATAATTTTGATTCAAATCCATTCCAATTTTATTGGAAATTCTGGTTATTTTCAAAACCATTTCAAATCCACTTTATTTATTTTTAAAAATAAATAGAATTATAATTCTAGTTCAAAACTAATTCATTTCGATAAAAATCTATTTTTATCTTTTCAAATTTGGAATTTTTCATCCCAATTCTTCACAAATCATTTCTTATGATTTTACACAAATTATTACAATTTTTAATAATTTTATCAAGGCCCGTACAGTCGATTTCCATTTCCATCAACGGCCATCGAACTACACTTACAACGACCTTTTCCAAATTTGATTTGGACATAATTCCAAATCCAACCGTTAGATTTCAAATCTCTAATATTCATTAGACAGTTCTTTTCGATACGAACCCAACGGTTCCAATTTTAGGAGAATCCAACGGTCGAATCTCCCGTAATATCCATTCGAAGTCAATGGTCGAAATTCACGAACTGCCGCAGCGCGGCGCGTTCTGTTAAGGCATTATATATATAATATATATATTATATATATTTCGTTGATTTCCCTTTAAAACATATTTTATAAATCGTTTTAAATTCGTTTTCAAAACAATTTCAACTTCCATCTCAAATTAAAATCAAAATTGTATCTTTCCAATAAAAATTCGTTTTAAATTCATTTCAACTCGATTTCAATTCAAATCCATTTCAATTCAAATCGGTTTCAATTCAAATCAATTTCAATCCAAATCGGCTTCAATTCAAATTGATTTCGGTTCAATTTCAATACGTTTTAAATTCAATTCAAAACGATTTCAATTCTATTTCAATCTAATACGAATTTCAATTCTTTTGAATTTAATTCGAATTTCAATTTATTTCAATTTTATTCGAATTTCAATTAAATTCAATTTTATTCGAATTACAATTCATTTCAATTTAATTCGAATTTCAATTCTATTCAGTTTAATTCGAATTTCAATTCTATTCAGTTTAATTCGAATTTCAATTCATTTCAAAATATCAGATTTTGAAATCACTTTTGATATTCATTATAAAATGAATAAAATCGACAAAATTCCCGTTTGTGTTAAAATGGCGTTTAACTACTTAACACGGCTTCACATTTCAATATTCACTGAATATTATTTTAAAATATTCGATAATTCTGAACTGGAATCAGATACAGTCAATTACCATATAATGTGATTACATGGATTTCACACAACAAATATGTATAACAATAATGAAAACAGCAATCCATCATCCAGAGTGCATTCTACACTGTATAAGCATTGAATATAAATATTCAACGCTTACACAGCCTGTCAATCAATCGATCGACATACAACTAATTATTGGGATTAGTGTATGTCATATTTCGTCCCAATAACCGTGTGGGGTTTTCAAACAACAAACACAAGTTCTATTTGTGCAGTTGGGCGATGTGTAAAATTTATCGTCCTAATCAATATCAGTCAAATGTGTGTATATAAACAAATCGTCCAATTTGTTTATAAATATTTTATTTTATATACATGTTAAAAATTATATTTTTATCTGCAAAATATTTATTCAATCCACATCACACAATCAATTTTCAAAACACATCAATCAAACAAGTCATCCATGGTCTGTGGACGACGGGTGTCGGGTGCTAATAAACACCGTCTACATCCTAGTATATATTTCAAACTAAAAATAATAATAAAAGTGAGGAGTTCTCACCGAATTGCCAAACTAAACGCCACGACTCTTGTTATGTAGGAAATCTTCATCGTGCTCGCCTTTGGTCAATTTCATTGTCCGTAGCCACTACATATATAAAATTCGCATTTTTATATTGTTGCTATGTATATAATAATCACATTTCTATAATCTCTACTATATAAAAATCAAAATTTTATTATCTCTATAATATAAAAATCATTTTTTTATTTACACTTCCATATGTAAAATTTCTATTTTTACTTCACGATCTCTTTTCTAGTTTAAAAATCAATTCTTTTTACAAGCTATATATGTATAAAAATCCTACTTTTATTCGCTATACGTATAAATAAAAAATTATACCTTTTACATTTTAACTCTCGTCTTTTTACTTTTAAAATCACATCTTTTTGTTTATGTTCATATAATAAAAATCAAATTTTTACCCCCAAAGTTATATATATAAAAATAGGATTTTTATTTTAAAGCCTTTCATATAAAAATCATTTCTTTATCTATATAAAAATATAACTTTGTCTATATAAAAATTTCAGATTTTTTTAACTAATTAAAAATCAGTTTTCATAAAATCAAAGAAAACAAAACAAAAAAACTATATATATAAAAAGACAGAAAGCTTACAGTTGGAAGGAAGGGGGGTGTCTCGCCCAAGCATGGTGGAGGGTCGGAGTTGCCCAAGCGCAGGCGGCGCTGGCGGCGTGGGGCCCCCCGGGTTGGCGGCGACGTTTGTTTCGATCGGGGGGGGGGGGGGGAGGGGTCGCGGGTCTCGCAGAGGGAGGAGGAGAGGGGATCGAGAGGGGTAGTGGCTGGGGTTGATCGGCCTAGGCTGGAGCGGCCGGTGGTGACGATCGGCGGGGAGGCGTCAATCGAGGGGGGACGGGCTTTTAGGTTTTTCTTCTCTTTCGGTTTTAAAATGAACGAGAAAAGGGTCTGAGGGAGTAAAAAGGGGTTGACCTAGGGAATTTATATAATGGTTTAATTATTTTATTTTCCCCAAAAGTACGTTTTTAATTCGAACTCGAAATCGAACCCACCGACTGTCATCCCGAGCTAATTACCCCCATTTCGAACACAATGGGATATGTATCGTAGGCTGATTCGATCGTTTCGATCAGTTTTTGTCAAAATCAAAATATAAGTCTATATATTGAATTTGAACGCGCATTTCAATTTACCCGGGCCACAAATGGACTCTAAAAATTCTCGAAAAATATTTTCTAGCTTCGTATTGATGATACGGTCCTAAAAAAACTAATTTCATTGAATTCCGAGACCGTTTGAAAATGGAAATTTTCCAGTCGATTAAAATCAACTAAAACTGGTCAAACACATTTTCCTTTGCCATGCTCACATATTGATTCGAAAAATCGAATTTTGGAATACAACAATAAGTTGACATCACGGATCCAACAAAATTGGTTTCGTCGAAAACCGAGGTCGTTTGCAAAATTTCCATTTTTAAGGGCCAGAATTCCATAGCGGCTATTCTGAATTTTCAACTGGACGTAACTTTTGATTCCCGCTATGAAATTTTGATTTTTCGGATTCGTTGGAAAGATATTCTCAAATAGATTCAAATATTTTTGGTTTCACTAAAATCCGATTTATTTTGAATCCTGTACATTCATTTCAAATTTAAATCGAATTATCGAACTACCGCACCATTTTTAATTCGTTTTATAATTAAAATAAAATATTTATATTCTAACGACGATTCGATTAAATATATATGTTCGAATTCTATTCAAAATAAATTTCTCGTCGTCGTTATTTAAAACAATTCATTTTAAATATGCAAAATTCATCAAAATTGCATAAATAAAAATTTTAAATTGGCTCGGATTTCCGGGTTATTCCAAACTCCCCAACTTAAAACTTTTCGTCCCCGAAAAGGAACGAAGCCGGAAGTTGTTTTACAAATCAACTCAACTTCCATTATGAAACACCCCACCTCCGTTAGGGTCACTCTCAAAGGGAATGCCCTAATTTTGGTGGAGGTTTATAAGTACAAGTCACAGATATACAAGACAGATATAATAACACATATTTGTAAACCAGCGGAAGAACAACAAATTTTATTTCATAAAGTCAAATACGTGTTACAACAACATCCCTTCCAAAAACATAACATAATACTTCATAATCTGTCTTGAGTACATTATTTTTAAAGAAGCATAAATAAAACATAGATAAACTGCCAAAGCCCCATAGTGAATTGTCCAAAGCCATAGTTCAAAACAGGAAAGTCCAAGCAATACATTTCTCTTCTTCAAGCTGGATGTTGAGGTAGGTCAAGCTGCTGTGTTCCCTCCCTGAGGACCTGGGGGGGGAACGGAAGAAAGAAGACGAAAGAAAAATAGAGTCAGACATAAAGCCTGAGTAAGTCTAGTACTACTTTGTCTATGAATAAAGAACTGGGTATGATAAGTAAATAGGAAGTGGGCAAACACTATGAACTTGGTTAAGTTATCTAGGGTCGAATATACTATCGTACCCCATGTTAATCTCTGAACCCATATAAACTAGTTTCCAATTTGCACCCCATAATCAGGGTAGTGTGATCCATTCTACGATGATCGGCTCCTACTCGCATAGTTACATGTGTCTTACGGCCCCCGATGTCTGTAGTTACCTATGCTGGTCCCACCATGGGGTGTATCAAGTCCCATAGTGGCAACCCGACACAACCTTAGAGTGCAAAGGTATGCTACTGGTGTCCAGTGCTTTATTTTTCTGCGCCGGAGTGCGTGCACGCCCGCACACCGTTAGAACCTACACTGCTACACCACCGCCGTCGATTTGACCTCTTACAATCAGCCCAGTAATCGTGCCCCACCCTGCCTAGTTTCAGGGTATCCTGATACACCTTCTAGGGTTACTGCTGAAAAGGGTCCCCCCGTTACTAGGTTTTCTATCTCTAGCCAACATGCTAAGTTGGTTAAGTGTTTCCTAACCTAACCCCACCAGTCCGTTTAGTTTAGCATGTTCCATTTTGATTAAGTCTTTAGTTTGCTTAATCCTAACAATCCTGACTCAGCCTTAATTGTCTTATTAAGGCCCTGACCTCTCACATTAGACAGGTATTGTTGTGGCTGCCTGTTGCCGGTTGGTTCCGGGCAGTCTTACGCCACAACTCAGTCTAACCTCGGGTCCTTGCTGGGCTCCATGTTTAACCTCCCACATTGGATAGGTATTGTTGTGACTACTGGACAGCCGGGTGGTTCCGGGCAGGTTTACATCACAACTCAATCCAACCTCGGGTTAAACACATCGTCTTTTCTACATTTACATATTTTGTCATTCTTCTTTATTTCTTATATGTAAATATTTGCGGCCCATTATTATGTTAATGGTGTAATGGTTACACCAATCATGGGCCCAACCCATACTTGACTTTGGGCCCTTCTATTTCATATTTTCATTCATTAATTCATTTTAACCCAACGTTGTTATCCCCCGTTTTACATGTCCGTTCATATATATTGGGCTTAGCCTTTTAAAGCCCAATTTAGCCATGCGAAAGGGGAGGCTTATGGCGTATACACAAAGAGGGGAAAGTGAGCGCATGAACTTGCATATGACGTTGGAAAATACATAATAGAAATTGGTGTACTTGCATAGTGGTGACATGTATTTTGGTCATACAACATAGGTGACATAAATCAAGGCATGTAAACTTGCATAGGTTTAACTACAACATGAACCTATATTCTTATTTAGGCATAATGTCAAACATAAGCATGGCCTAAATACTTCTAGCATAAACATGGCATATTGTCAAACATAAGCATGGCATAACATAATTCAACTTAATCATGATTTAAGCCTAATCCCATAACGATGGTATAAACATACTTATGCATAAATATTCCTAATCATGGTGTTTCGTTTTAAACTTGCAAAAAGGGGATTTTTGAGTCTAATCTAACCATGTCTCACATATGTCATCATATAATTCTTTAAAACAAAATAGACTTAATCATAGATCTCAATTATGCCAAATATCATTCCTAGCCATATTCATAAGTTTGCAAAAGCATGACTAATACATGGTGTCAAAATTCCACATAGTTTCATATGAACTATAATAACCAAACTTGTTTCAATTACTTGCAAAATGATTTATACATAAAAACATACATCATAATGGCATAATCACAAAGCCTCAAATTTGCATGAATCTCCATTAACTACATACATGTAGCTTCAATATAGTTTACACAATTTGCGCAATATTCCAAAACGTTTATTTGCATAGAACTACCGCATGTAGTTCTTTATAATGAATAACATAATTTTGCACAAACATGAATTACTTCCATTGCCACAATTCGAGCATACACATCAACACAGTTGTTTATTATACCAAAGTAATACTCTACTTACAATGGTTGCGGCGAATTCTCTAATTTAGGGATTGAAGACGCAAATTCCTTTGTTGAATTGATTAGCTTTAGGTTGCTTTGAATTGCTTTAGGCCTTAGAACTTCCTCCCTAATCCTCTCTTTAGTTGGCGGCTATGCTTTGTCGTTCCTCAGCAACATGGCGGCTATGTTCTTAATTTTTAATGAATAGATTAGGGTTTAGTCTAGGGTTGTTTATATAGAGGTTAGGAACTAATTAGGACCCTTGATGTTGCTAGGTTAGATCATAGCCATTCATTAGGAAGAGAGACCAATAAAAACCCGCCACCTAGCCCTAATGACAAAGCAGACCACAGAAATTCGACCACACACCGACCTGGCCAGCCAGGTTGACTGGGCTCGACCAGGTCGATACCCCTGTCGACAGGGCTGTCGACAGCCCTGTCGACATGGGTAGCCCAGGTCGACAGCCCAGTCGACCTGGGTGGCTAGGCGGGTGTTTTATCCGCCTGGCCCACTGGGCCCCATTTCAAAATTATTATTTTATTCTGTTTGAATTTTAAATTTAATTCAAAACTTCCGAAGGCCATATCTTCTTCATACGGACTCCGTTTTTTGAAAACTCGGACTCTATTTCGCGTATTTTTCCGAGACGAACGCAATGGCGTATCCCGTTTCCCTTAGTTCTCTGATTTGAATTTGATTATACTTTAATTTATGAATTTCACAGTTATCGAATTTTCGGGGTGTTACATTCCCCCCCACTTAAAAGGATTTCGTCCCCGAAATCTTCAAGTGTAGGAAAACGTATATCCTAACATCCAATCATCCATCTATTCATCCATCAAACACGAGCATCCATTGTCCTTAAAAGACTTCTAATGCTTCATGATCATATGCAAAGTGTGTGTATATGAACTTATTTAATGCAAAATCAGGCGGTCTACTGATTCAGTTGACCTCCTTAATGCGAATTATGTAAGTGCCATGCATCCATTATGTATGCAAAATTTTCCTATTCTTGATTCTACATGAGTGCACAACCATTCAATACAAATGCAACATCCACATGACAACACATTATAGTTCAACCACATACGAATACAAACATATATGCATATGCAATATGAAGTGACTGAGCCGATCTAAAACCTAGATTGTGTGTGTATATGCAACCACGAGCAACCACTAGCAATCACTTGCAACCACTTGCAACCATCATACATAACATGTTTCAATTACATGTTTTCATCCAAAAGGTTTCTACCCTAAAGATAAGGTCGATACCTAAAAAGATAGATAAAAGCGCAACTTAAGGAAAAAGAAAGATCAAGGATGTACCCTCGAACAGAAAAGGGTAGGCAGTGCGGATTCTAGCTTCAGTTTCCCAAGTCGCGTCTCCCTCGGTGTCGCTCCACTGGACTTTGACGAGCTTGACTTCGCGGTTGCGTAGCTTCTTTACTTCCGTTCCTAAGATGCGGGTTGGAACTCTTCTTATGGTTGCTTCGCGTTCCACTTCAGCCTCTTCGAGGATATTTGGCTCTACCACTTCAGCAGACTCATGTAGACACTTTCGAAGATGTGAAACGTGAAAAACGTTGTGGACTCCAGCCAACTTCTCGGGTAGCTCTAATCTATAAGCCATTTTCCCAATTTTCTCGATAATAGGGAATGGTCCTACGAATCTTGGTGCTAGCTTCCCTGTGGTTCCAAAACGAACAACGTTCCTTAGCGGTGATACCTTGAGAAAAACTCTGTCTCCAACCTCGAATTCAAGGTCGGTCCTTCTCTTGTCGGCATAGGATTTTTGTCTGTCTTGGGCCGTCTTCATCCTTCTTCGTATTAAGTCCACTTTCTCTGAAGTCTCTCGGATCATGTCTGGTCCAAGTATGAGCTTATCTGTGGACTCCCACCAACAAGTGGGCGATCGGCACGGTCTTCCGTATAAAGCTTCGAAGGGCGCCATTCCTATGGTTGCTTGATAGCTGTTGTTGTAGGCAAATTCCACCAAAGGGAGGTGGTCTTCCCATGTCCCTCCGAAGTCGAGGACGCATAGCCTTAAGAGGTCTTCCAAAACTCTGTTCACTCTCTCCGTTTGGCCGTCGGTTTGGGGATGATAGGCCGTGCTCAAGCATAGCTGCGTTCCTACTGCTTCTTGCAGACTCCGCCAAAACTCGCTGGTGAAGATGGGGTCTCGGTCACTAACGATGCTAGATGGTATTCCGTGGAGTCGCACGATTTCCTTGAGGTAAAGTGATGCTAGGGATGAGGCGGTTCTTTTACTTTTGACAGGTAAAAAGTGGGCGCTTTTAGTAAGCCTATCCACTATTACCCAAATGCTAGTGTTGCCTCTCCTAGACCTAGGCAGCCCATCGATGAAGTCCATTGAGATGCTATCCCACTTCCACTGCGGGACCTCTAGAGGATGTAGCAGTCCGCCAGGCTTTTTCTGTTCCGCCTTAACCTGTTGGCACACCATACACTTAGAAACGAATTCTGCTACGTCCTTTTTCATGCCGTTCCAGAAGAAAGTCCTTTTTATGTCTTTGTACATTTTATCTCCGCCGGGGTGTATCGTCATCTTGGAGTGATGTGCTTCTTCGAGAACCTTCTTTATTAAATCGTTTGTCTGTGGGACGCATAGTCTTCCATCTCGCCTTAGTACACCCTTATCGTCAATGGAGTATCTGTTGAGGTGACTTGAAGTCTCACCCCTAATTAGCCTATCAATTATTTCCACAAGCTGAGGGTCTTCGCGTTGTGCTGCCCCTACTGAATCTACTAAAGTTGGGCGCACTTCGAGAGATGCAAGCAAGCCCGGTACGAAATCGGAGGAGGGCCTAAAGTCGAAGCTGGCTATAAACTCTAGGCTTTGTCTTTCAACAAACAACGGGCTTAGTGTCAATTTCTTTCGGCTCAACGCGTCTGCCACTACGTTGCCTTTGCCCGGAGTGTAGGAGATTTCGAAATCGTACGAGGCAAGAAACTCCATCCACCTTTGTTGCCTCAAGTTAAGATCTTTCTGCGAGAAAAGATATTTCAACGATTTATGGTCAGTGTAAAGTTCGAACTTCTCACCTAGGAGATAGTGTCGCCAAGACTTGAGTGCAAAGACGATGGCGGCTAACTCAAGATCGTGAGTCGGGTAGTTCTTTTCGTGCACCTTCAATTGCCTCCCGCCATAAGCTACTACCCTTCCTTCTTGCATTAAGACGGCGCCTGGCCCTGTCCCACATGCATCCGTATAAACAGTGAACATCTTGCTCCCATCTGGCAGCGTCAAAACTGGGGCTGTTGTAAGAGCCCTTTTCAGCCGTTGGAAAGCAAACTCGCAATCCAAGTCCCAATTGAATACTAGATTCTTCTTAGTCAATTTCGTGAGCGGAGCTGAGATTTTCGCAAAATCCCTTATAAATTTTCGATAGAAACCTGCTAGTCCTAGAAAGCTTCGGACCTCAGTTGCATTCCTTGGTGTCTTCCAATCTTGTACCACCACTACCTTAGCAGGGTCCACTGCCAACCCTTGTTTGGATACTATGTGCCCTAGGAACCTCACCTCTTCTCTCCAAAAATGGCATTTGGAGAATTTGGCTTTTAGTTGATGGACTCGCAAAGTTTCCATGATTGCCCTTAAGTGCTGAGCATGTTCCTCTTCACTCTTTGAGAAGATAAGGATATCATCTACGAAGACCACTACGAATTTGTTGAGGAAATCTCTAAATACCCTACTCATCAGGTCCACGAAGTACGCAGGTGCATTTGTCAAGCCGAAAGGCATGACAAGCCATTCAAAGAAGCCGTCTGGGGTTCTGAAAGCCGTTTTATCGATGCTATCTTCAGCCACCCTTAGCTGATGAAAACCGGTTGCTAAATCGAGTTGGGAGAAAACAGACGCTCCTACAAGCTGGTCAAATAAATCGTCAATTCTAGGGAGAGGGTGCCTATTCTTTTTCGTTAGCTTGTTGAGCTCCCTATAGTCAACACATAGACGGAGTGAACCATCCGCCTTTGTAGCGAACACCACTGGAGCGCCCCATTCTGAAATGCTCCTCCTAATGAACCCCTTTTCTAGAAGCTCTTTAATCTGTTTACTGAGCTCTTTCCTTTCTCGTGGAGCCATATGTCTAACGGGCAATGCAACGGGCTTTGCATTATCTACAAGATATATGCGGAAGTCTATTTCCCGCTTCGGAGGTAAGCCCTTCACCTCTTCGAAGACATCCGGATATTCCCGGACCACTCTAACTGATTGCAAATTTTCAACAGAGGCATCTAGCGATTCAAGATAACTAAGCATAACCGCATACGAGGGATTACAAGAAATTTCCAAAGTATTACCGAGCTGGGTTAGGAGCCTAACAACCCTTTTCTCACAATCAAGGATGGCCCCATTACTGGATAGCCAATCCATACCCAAAATCAAACCATACCCCGAAAAGCCCAAAACAAAGGCACTACATTGAAATTCAACACTTAGGATAGAAATTTTCAAATCCAGACAGATCATAGACAAATGAGCTGGGCCCCCAATTGGGTTTGAAACAATTAAGGGGTCCTCTACCATACTAGTTTTTAGGTGCAGAGATTCTACTAAAGCAGACGAGATAAAGGAGTGTGATGCGCCAGAATCAAATAAAGTGCGAACGGGGTGATCATAAAGATAAACTACACTTTCTACAGAAGTATTGGTACCTCGTTGTTGCAATGGTGGCGCTTCTAGCACATGAACCTGTGCCCCTGGGGTGGATCCAGTGCCCTGCCCCTGTCCTCGTTTCCTTGGGCAGTCCTTAGCCCTGTGGCCTGTCTGACCGCACGAAAAGCACCCACCATTCTCCTTAGCCTTCTTCTTCCGGCAGTCCTTTACTAAGTGCCCCACTTTGCCACAGAAATTACACTTCCTCTTCTCTTTGTTGCCCTTTCCGCCCTTCTTGAAGTCCGTCTTCTTAGGCTGCAAACCCTCTTTCTTCCCTTGAGAGCTTTCTGCCTTGGTCTCCTTCTTGCCCTTGTCCTCTTCATTCAGCAATGCCATTTGCACCAATCTTTCATACGTGGCTCCCATGGGTATATGGGTCATGGCCAAACTATGTAATGGCTCATTTAACCCCTTGACGAAACGGAGAGCCTTCTTGTGCGGGGTGTTGACTAGGTCAAGCCCAAACCTAGCCAGCTCATCGAACTGATTCACATACTCTCTGACAGTCTTGTCTCCTTGCTTAAGAAATAAGAATTTTTCCAACTGCAAACTTCTTTCTGCATCTGAGAGAAACTTAGTCTCAAACCTTGCCCTAAAGTCCTCCCATGTATCCACTGGTCTTTCAGCATTGGTGACTTCCCACCAGTAGGAAGCCTCGCCCTTCAATAGCCACACCGCTAGTTGTACCTTTTGTCTATCTTCTACCTCAAAGATGATGAATAGGTCTTCGGTTTCTTTTAGCCAATTCCTAGCTGCTACGAAGGACTCAGTTCCATGGAAATCCCTTCCTCCCATAGCTTTAAAATCTTTACATATCTTAGCGAACGTGTTTCCCCGTGGAGGAGGTGGAGGAAAAAGTACTGCTGCGGCTGGATGATTCCCTTCAGCTGGAGGAGGAGGAACGGTAGGACCTGGCTGAGTGGCCCTAGCTTCTAAGAAACGTCTAAACCAACCAGGTATGGGCACCCCTTCAGGCAAGTTAAGTTCTTGGGACATGCTGAAACAAAAAGGATAGATTCAAAACGAAGGATAAGAGATAATACCTATAGCTTTGGGGAGTGGACTTTGCCTTTTTTAAAATAAAATAATACTTTTATCTTTTAAAAATGCTTCTTTAAATTCCCTTTTTGAAAATAATTTTTCAAAACTTTTTATCTTATCTGGTAATCCTGTGCTCTGATACCAAGTGAAACACCCCACCTCCGTTAGGGTCACTCTCAAAGGGAATGCCCTAATTTTGGTGGAGGTTTATAAGTACAAGTCACAGATATACAAGACAGATATAATAACACATATTTGTAAACCAGCGGAAGAACAACAAATTTTATTTCATAAAGTCAAATACGTGTTACAACAACATCCCTTCCAAAAACATAACATAATACTTCATAATCTGTCTTGAGTACATTATTTTTAAAGAAGCATAAATAAAACATAGATAAACTGCCAAAGCCCCATAGTGAATTGTCCAAAGCCATAGTTCAAAACAGGAAAGTCCAAGCAATACATTTCTCTTCTTCAAGCTGGATGTTGAGGTAGGTCAAGCTGCTGTGTTCCCTCCCTGAGGACCTGGGGGGGGGGGGGAAACGGAAGAAAGAAGACGAAAGAAAAATAGAGTCAGACATAAAGCCTGAGTAAGTCTAGTACTACTTTGTCTATGAATAAAGAACTGGGTATGATAAGTAAATAGGAAGTGGGCAAACACTATGAACTTGGTTAAGTTATCTAGGGTCGAATATACTATCGTACCCCATGTTAATCTCTGAACCCATATAAACTAGTTTCCAATTTGCACCCCATAATCAGGGTAGTGTGATCCATTCTACGATGATCGGCTCCTACTCGCATAGTTACATGTGTCTTACGGCCCCCGATGTCTGTAGTTACCTATGTTGGTCCCACCATGGGGTGTATCAAGTCCCATAGTGGCAACCCGACACAACCTTAGAGTGCAAAGGTATGCTACTGGTGTCCAGTGCTTTATTTTTCTGCGCCGGAGTGCGTGCACGCCCGCACACCGTTAGAACCTACACTGGTACACCACCGCCGTCGATTTGACCTCTTACAATCAGCCCAGTAATCGTGCCCCACCCTGCCTAGTTTCAGGGTATCCTGATACACCTTCTAGGGTTACTGCTGAAAAGGGTCCCCCCGTTACTAGGTTTTCTATCTCTAGCCAACATGCTAAGTTGGTTAAGTGTTTCCTAACCTAACCCCACCAGTCCGTTTAGTTTAGCATGTTCCATTTTGATTAAGTCTTTAGTTTGCTTAATCCTAACAATCCTGACTCAGCCTTAATTGTCTTATTAAGGCCCTGACCTCTCACATTAGACAGGTATTGTTGTGGCTGCCTGTTGCCGGTTGGTTCCGGGCAGTCTTACGCCACAACTCAGTCTAACCTCGGGTCCTTGCTGGGCTCCATGTTTAACCTCCCACATTGGATAGGTATTGTTGTGACTACTGGACAGCCGGGCGGTTCCGGGCAGGTTTACATCACAACTCAATCCAACCTCGGGTTAAACACATCGTCTTTTCTACATTTACATATTTTGTCATTCTTCTTTATTTCTTATATGTAAATATTTGCGGCCCATTATTATGTTAATGGTGTAATGGTTACACCAATCATGGGCCCAACCCATACTTGACTTTGGGCCCTTCTATTTCATATTTTCATTCATTAATTCATTTTAACCCAACGTTGTTTTCCCCCGTTTTACATGTCCGTTCATATATATTGGGCTTAGCCTTTTAAAGCCCAATTTAGCCATGCGAAAGGGGAGGCTTATGGCGTATACACAAAGAGGGGAAAGTGAGCGCATGAACTTGCATATGACGTTGGAAAATACATAATAGAAATTGGTGTACTTGCATAGTGGTGACATGTATTTTGGTCATACAACATAGGTGACATAAATCAAGGCATGTAAACTTGCATAGGTTTAACTACAACATGAACCTATATTCTTATTTAGGCATAATGTCAAACATAAGCATGGCCTAAATACTTCTAGCATAAACATGGCATATTGTCAAACATAAGCATGGCATAACATAATTCAACTTAATCATGATTTAAGCCTAATCCCATAACGATGGTATAAACATACTTATGCATAAATATTCCTAATCATGGTGTTTCGTTTTAAACTTGCAAAAAGGGGATTTTTGAGTCTAATCTAACCATGTCTCACATATGTCATCATATAATTCTTTAAAACAAAATAGACTTAATCATAGATCTCAATTATGCCAAATATCATTCCTAGCCATATTCATAAGTTTGCAAAAGCATGACTAATACATGGTGTCAAAATTCCACATAGTTTCATATG
Source organism: Allium sativum (assembly GCA_030737875.1). Lineage (NCBI taxonomy): Eukaryota > Viridiplantae > Streptophyta > Magnoliopsida > Asparagales > Amaryllidaceae > Allium > Allium sativum. The sequence continues at coordinate 129,711,548 of CM060919.1, read as the reverse complement.
AACTATAATAACCAAACTTGTTTCAATTACTTGCAAAATGATTTATACATAAAAACATACATCATAATGGCATAATCACAAAGCCTCAAATTTGCATGAATCTCCATTAACTACATACATGTAGCTTCAATATAGTTTACACAATTTGCGCAATATTCCAAAACGTTTATTTGCATAGAACTACCGCATGTAGTTCTTTATAATGAATAACATAATTTTGCACAAACATGAATTACTTCCATTGCCACAATTCGAGCATACACATCAACACAGTTGTTTATTATACCAAAGTAATACTCTACTTACAATGGTTGCGGCGAATTCTCTAATTTAGGGATTGAAGACGCAAATTCCTTTGTTGAATTGATTAGCTTTAGGTTGCTTTGAATTGCTTTAGGCCTTAGAACTTCCTCCCTAATCCTCTCTTTAGTTGGCGGCTATGCTTTGTCGTTCCTCAGCAACATGGCGGCTATGTTCTTAATTTTTAATGAATAGATTAGGGTTTAGTCTAGGGTTGTTTATATAGAGGTTAGGAACTAATTAGGACCCTTGATGTTGCTAGGTTAGATCATAGCCATTCATTAGGAAGAGAGACCAATAAAAACCCGCCACCTAGCCCTAATGACAAAGCAGACCACAGAAATTCGACCATACACCGACCTGGCCAGCCAGGTTGACTGGGCTCGACCAGGTCGATACCCCTGTCGACAGGGCTGTCGACAGCCCTGTCGACATGGGTAGCCCAGGTCGACAGCCCAGTCGACCTGGGTGGCTAGGCGGGTGTTTTATCCGCCTGGCCCACTGGGCCCCATTTCAAAATTATTATTTTATTCTGTTTGAATTTTAAATTTAATTCAAAACTTCCGAAGGCCATATCTTCTTCATACGGACTCCGTTTTTTGAAAACTCGGACTCTATTTCGCGTATTTTTCCGAGACGAACGCAATGGCGTATCCCGTTTCCCTTAGTTCTCTGATTTGAATTTGATTATACTTTAATTTATGAATTTCACAGTTATCGAATTTTCGGGGTGTTACACATTATTTTCTTTATGACTTAAGTTCTTCAACTTTCAGTTTCTAAGAACTTTCCAAATTTTTCAAACATTTGGCTAACAATCTAAATTTTCGAAAAATTTCGCCATAACCTCCACTGCACCAGGGACTTCAGGATATTTCAAATAGCCTCGCATGACCCTCATCAATCCAAAAAGAAAAAGAAACAGCCAAGCGGCTAGCCAATCGACTCATATAATCATCCAAAACCCAATAAATTAGTAAACATGTACCTATTTGTCGGGCAAACAATTTTATTCCTCTTCTCTAGCCTCCTTGCTATGACCTGTTCAATGTAAGTACATGTACAAGCATGCAAATGCAATAAATTTTCAATACAATTCACTTTTTGGCTCAATTTGGCTAAAGGTTCAAGATTTAATTAATCGAACAATAATCAAACAACACAACCAGCAATTAATTAGTTGATTATCATTTCAAACACATAACTTTGATATATATACAGAAAATCATGTTTTTGATACCAAATCACAACAATAAACCTATCTAGTTTTGGTTCTCACACTAGTTTAACGGAAATATATAGAAATCACACTTTCGTTACTTGAACATAAATCCTGATGATGATCGATCAATCATCAGAATCATCTCCGGGCGATTACAGTGTGATTCTATATCTACCCAATATACTAAAACTTTGATTACCCGTGGATCAAACGTATATGCAAAATCTATATATACTGGATTGTCCAAATCAATATAAATAAATATTCAAATATGAATAATTGAATTAAATTTTCAAAACAAAACTTGTTTTCATTTTAAAAATATAATCTTCACACTCGTTCTAGGATACTACTGATCCCATCTCTAACGAGTCATTCTCACTAGATATTACTAATCCAATTTCTGATGAATTCTTTCGTATTGTTCTAACGTGTCTTGTTCTCTGAACTTTGTAAACCAAAGCTCTGATACCAAGCTGAAACGACCCGAACTTCCCCGGTAAGGAAAGCCAGGATAGAATTGAGAACAACACACATCGGAACACAAACAGGAGAACTTTTCATTGTTAATTACAACAATTTCATCAGAATACAAGAATATACAGAGTATAAACAAATAAAATACATTTGATAAATATTAGAGATTACAATAAATTACTGCAGCGGAACAATAATACAATACACAACTGAAAGAGATATACGGATACAGAGCTTTCCGGATATCATTCCAACTGTAAACCAGGTTCCTATGAATATAAATCTGCAAAACCAAAACTACTAGCTGCCCGTGTCAAAATAAGGGCACCCAGAGTTTAGGTTAAAACAATAAACTCCAGGTCAGTCATGTGACTGGTGTGAGAACTAAAATAGTTATTAATCTTTATTTTAAAGTTCGGTAAATCAAGGGACCACGCCGTATAACACGGAACGGGTTTCCTCCTAAGAATACCAGTGCATAAAACAACAGCGCAATGCTAAATAAAGAACAATGAAGCTATTATAAGACCCAGGTCCCATCACACAACGCAACGCAAGCTGGAGGATAGGGTTTTTAACTTATAATAGCCAAGAATGCTTGGTACGTGAAATTTCATTTTTTTTATTATTACTATAAGTGTATAGTGTATAAAACAACTTCAAATCATAAGTATCAATCATAGACGGCATAAGCGCCCCATACCACTATTTCGCCATATATATGTTATATAATCAAAACCGCAAAGTCGCTTATTGGAAGTTGGATTTCCATCTGCGAACCGAGGCAAGGGATCGTTCTCAACCGATTCGAGACTATCTAACCCGAGCCTCAGGACAAGTACTCAGTCAAGCCCTTGGAGCGACGGGGCCGGTCCACCGATGTGGATTAAAATACCTGAACACTGTGTTTCCTCGCCCTTTGGGGCGTAAATGAGCCAACGAATGACTCCATCGGTCCCGGATCGACCGATATAACCGAGGCGCCTCGCAACAACAACAACAACACAGGTGAAAATAATATAAATGGCAGCCAGTTTAAGCACTGACACCATCTCTAGCTAGAAAGAAACACATGTCCTTCCTGAGGTCCTCTCCCGTTTCTGGTTCACAACCGGGGTGTGAGGCTCGCGAATCAACGCTACACAAAGTTATGCCACACAGGCCGTGCTTTGATCATCAACCACAAGACTTTGCTTTTCAACAGAAGCCTTGATCATTTGCCACTTAGGCATGCCACAAAGGTAATTCACTCCATGTGATTGATATCTATCAATATATAACCCCTGAGCTCGTACGTCTCACAGAAGGGCGTTAATCAAGAGAATAAATTCTCCGCCGCCAAATAGATATATATTTAATAGAAATCAATCACACAATAAAATCCAATGTCAGACACACAGTCCATTTACAAGTTCGTTCTGGGTCTGAACGAAACTGGAGGCACCTTATACCTCGCATATCCATCAATCTCCAAGTACGTCTGGACGATCACCAACTGATTCCCTCCCCTTGGGTGTACCGCCCAATCAAGATCATCGGTAATTATCCAAACGACGTGAAGACCTCCGGTCTTCGACCACCGTCTTCATCCTCGACACCACGTCGAATCAGTTATTTAGAATGGGATAAACCCGGTCTTTCTGAATAACTTGCATATATAATAAACAAGTGTTACACAAACCCAACATACGCCTCATTCCAATTCAGAATATTCTTTTATTCAAATATTCTTACACTTTGGGAAAGGTTCCCATTAATTTTATCAAAGATAAATTCATTAAATTTATTCTTTAATCTCCTCTTGAATATCAATTCAAACCAGTCAGGATTAGCGAACCACACCGCAATAATCATTTATTTTATTTCTCAATCCTAACCTATTCATCCCATGAAGTAAAACTGGTCATATTTCATATCTAACAGCACGGTGTTATCGGTAAATTTAATAACCATTTCACGTTCAAATCTAATTAAAGATTTAACTATCGCCTGGAGCAAAACTGGTGATACTCCTTTCCCAATCACTTGAATCTAATTAAAGATTCATTAAAACTCCACTTAGTTTTAATATTCACAGAAATCAATATCCTGCGTTTAACTGGGTTAAAGAACCAATGTCATCTAAAACACGGTTCACGAAAAACCCAAAATCAGTTTCTATTGTTAATCGGGTTAAAGAGAAGTTGTTAATCAAAACACCGCTCATGATAAACCCAAAAACCAATTTAAATTCAATTCCAATTAATATTATTTAATTGGTATACTTCATTAAATCTAAATAAAAATATTTAATCTTTTTCCTCAACTGGGTTTAAGAACAGTGTTAATGAAGACACCATTCACGACAAACCCGAATCACATTGATATTAAATACAAGGCTCTGAATAGAAAATATATCGGTTTATATTCAATATCAAATTCTACGACCAACAAATATCGTATTAGAAATAACGATATAAATATATCTTTCAAATTTCCATAACAATATCTGTATAATCACGAAATCCAACATTAAAATATTCCAAAGATAATTTCGATTCAAATCCATTCCAATTTTATTGGAAATTCTGGTTATTTTCAAAACCATTTCAAATCCACTTTATTTATTTTTAAAAATGAATAGAATTATAATTCTAGTTCAAAACTAATTCATTTCGATAAAAATCTATTTTTATCTTTTCAAATTTGGAATTTTTCATCCCAATTCTTCACAAATCATTTCTTATGATTCTACACAAATTATTACTATTTTTAATAATTTTATCAAGGCCCGTACAGTCGATTTCCATTTCCATCAACGGCCATCGAACTGCACTTATAGCGACCTTTTCCAAATTTGATTTGGACATAATTCCAAATCCAACCGTTAGATTTCAAATCTCTAATATTCGTTAGACAGTGCTTTTCGATACGAACCCAACGGTTCTGATTTCAGGAGAATCCGACGGTCGGATCTCCCGTAATATCCATTCGAAGTCAATGGTCGAAATTCACGAACTGCCACAGCGCGGCGCGTTCTATTCAGGCCATTATATATATAATATATATATTATGTATATTTCGTCGATTTCCCTTTAAAACGTATTATATAAATCATTTTAAATTCGTTTTCAAAACAATTTCAACTTCCATCTCAAATTCAAATCAAAATTGTATCTTTCCAATAAAAATTCATTTTAAATTCATTTCAACTCGATTTCAATTCAAATCCATTTCAATTCAAATTGGTTTCAATTCAAATCAATTTCAATCCAAATCGGCTTCAATTCAAATTGATTTCGGTTCAATTTCAATACGTTTTATATTCAATTCAAAACAATTTCAATTCTATTTCAATCTAATTCGAATTTCAATTCTTTTCAATTTTATTCGAATTTCAATTCAATTCAATTTAATTCGAATTACAATTCATTTCAATTTAATTCGAATTTCAATTCTATTCAGTTTAATTCGAATTTCAATTCATTTCAAAATATCGTATTTTGAAATCACTTTCGATATTCATTATAAAATGAATAAAATCGACAAAATTCCCGTTCGTGTTAAAATGGCGTTTAACTACTTAACACGACTTCACATTTCAATATTCACTGAATATTATTTTAAAATATTCGATAATTCTGAACTGGAATCAGACACAGTCAATTACCATATAATGTGATTATATGGATTTCACACAACAAATATGTATAACAATAATGAAAACAACAATCCATCATCCAGAGTGCATTCTACACTGTATAAGCATTGAATATAAATATTCAACGCTTACACAGCCTTTCAATCAATTGATCGACATACAACTAATTATTGGGATTAGTGTATGTCATATTTCGTCCCAATACCCATGTGGGGTTTTCAAACAACAAACGCAGGTTCTATTTGTGCAGTTGGGCGATGTGTAAAATTTATCGTCCTAATCAATATCAGTCAAATGTGTGTATATAAACAAATCGTCCAATTTGTTTAAAATTATTATTTTTATATACACGTTAAAAATTATATTTTTAACTGCAAAATATTTATTCAATCCACATCACACAATCAATTTTCAAAACACATCAATCAAACAAGTCATCCATGGTCTGTGGACGACGGGTGTCGGGTGCTAATAAACACCGTCTACATCCTAGTATATATTTCAAACTAAAAATAATAATAAAAGTGAGGAGTTCTCACCGAATTGCCAAACTAAACGCCACGACTCTTGTTATGTAGGAAATCTTCATCGTGCTCTCCTTTGGTCAATTTCATTGTCCGTAGCCACTACATATATAAAATTCGCATTTTTATATTGTTGTTATGTATATAATAATCTCTACTATATAAAAATCAAAATTTTATTATCTCTATAATATAAAAATCATTTTTTTATTTACACTTCCATATGTAAAATTTCTATTTTTACTTCACGGTCTCTTTTCTAGTTTAAAAATCAATTCTTTTTACAAGCTATATATGTATAAAAATCCTACTTTTATTCGCTATACGTATAAATAAAAAATCATACCTTTTACATTTTAACTCTCGTCTTTCTACTTTTAAAATCACATCTTTTTGTTTATGTTCATATAATAAAAATCAAATTTTTACCCCCAAAGTTATATATATAAAAATAGGATTTTTATTTTAAAGCCTTTCATATAAAAATCATTTCTTTATCTATATAAAAATATAACTTTATCTATATAAAAATTTCAGATTTTTTTAACTATTTAAAAATCAGTTTTCATAAAAACAAAGAAAACAAAACAAAAAAACTATATATATAAAAAGACAGAAAGCTTACAGTTGGAAGGAAGGGGGGGTGTCTCGCCCAAGCATGGTGGAGGGTTGGAGTTGCCCAGGCGCAGGCGGCGCTGGCGGCGTGGGGCCCCCCCGGGTTGGCGGCGACATTTGTTTAGATCGGGGGGAGGGGGGAAGGGTCGCGGGTCTCGCAGAGGGAGGAGGAGAGGGGATCGAGAGGGGTAGTGGCTGGGGTTGAGCGACCTAGGGTGGAGCGGCCGGTGGTGACGATCGGCGGGGAGGCGTCGATCGATGGGGCGACGGGCTTTTAGGTTTTTTTTCCTCTTTCGGTTTTAAAATGAACGAGAAAAGGGGGCTGAGGGAGTAAAAAGTGGTTGACCTAGGGAATTTATATAATTATTTAATTATTTTATTTTCCCCAAAAGTACGTTTTCAATTCGAACTCGAAATCGAACCCACCGACTGTCATCCCTAGCTAATTACCACCATTTCGAACACAATGGGATATGTATCGTAGGCTGATTCGATCGTTTCGATCAGTTTTTGTCAAAATCAAAATATAAGTCTATATATTGAATTTGAACGCGCATTTCAATTTACCCGGGCCACAAATGGACTCTTAAAATTCTCGCAAAATATTTTCTAGCTTCGTATTGATGATACGGTCCTAACAAAACTAATTTCATTGAATTCCGAGACCGTTTGAAAAATGGTAATTTTCCAGTCGATTAAAATCAACTAAAACTGGTCAAACACATTTTCCTTTGCCATGCTCACATATTGATTCGAAAAATTATGAATTTTGGAATATAGCAATAACTTGACATCACGGATCCAACAAAATTGGTTTCGTCGAAAACCGAGGTCGTTTGCAAAATTTCCATTTTTAAGGGCAAGAATTCCATAACGACTATTCTGAATTTTCAACTGGACGTAACTTTTGATTCCCGCTATGAAATTTTGATTTTTCGGATTCGTTGGAAAGATATTCTCAAATAGATTCAAATATTTTTGGTTTCACTAAAATCCGGTTTATTTTGAATCCTGTACATTCATTTCAAATTTGAAATCGAAATATCGAACTACCGCGCCATTTTTAATTCGTTTTATAATTAAAATAAAATATTTATATTCTAACGACGATTCGATTAAATATATATGTTCGAATTCTATTCAAAATAAATTTCTTGTCGTCATTATTTAAAACAATTCATTTTAATTATTCAAAATTCGTCAAAATTGCCTAAATAAAAAATTTAAATTGGCTTGGATTTCCGGGTTATTCCAAACTCCCCAACTTAAAACTTTTCGTCCCCGAAAAGGAACGAAGCCGGAAGTTGTTTTACAAATCAACTCAACTTCCATTATTTTCTTTACGGCTTAAGTTCTTCAACTTTCAGTTTCTAAGAACTTTCCAAATTTTTCAAAAATTTGGCTAACAATCTAAATTTTCGAAAAAATTCGCCATAACCTCCCCTGCACCAGGGACTTCAGGATATTTCAAATAGCCTCGCATGACCCTCATCAATCCAAAAAGAAAAAGAAACAGCCAAGCGGCTAGCCAATCGACTCATAAAATCATCCAAAACCCAATAAATTAGTAAACATGTACCTATTTGTCGGGAAAACAATTTTATTCCTCTTCTCTAGCCTCCTTGCTATGACCTATTCAATATAAGTACATGTACAAGCATGCAAATGCAATAAATTTTCAATACAATTCACTTTTTGGCTCAATTTGGCTAAAGGTTCAACATTTAATTAATCAAACAATAATCAAACAACACAACCAGCAATTAATTAGTTGATTATCATTTCAAACACATAACTTTGATATATATATATATATATAGAAAATCATGTTTTTGATACCAAATCACAATAATAAACCTATCTAGTTTTGGTTCTCACACTAGTCTAACGGAAATATATAGAAATCACACTTTCGTTACTCGAACATAAATCCTGATGATGATCGATCAATCATCAGAATCATCTCCGGGCGATTACAGTGTGATTCTATATCTACCCAATATATTAAAACTTTGAATACCCGTGGATCAAACGTATATGCAAAATCTATATATACTGGATTGTCCAAATCAATATAAATAAATATTCAAATACGAATAATTGAATTAAATTTTCAAAACAAAACTTGTTTTCATTTTAAAAATATAATCTTCACACTCGTTCTACGATACTACTGATCCCATCTCTAACGAGTCATTCTCACTAGATATTACTAATCCAATTTCTGATGAATTCTTTCGTATTGTTCTAACGTGTCGTGTTCTCTGAGCTTTGTAAACCAAAGCTCTGATACCAAGCTGAAACGACCCGAACTTCCCCGGTAAGGAAAGCTCGGATAAAATTGAGAACAACACACATCGGAACACAAACAGGATACTATTCATTGTTAATTACAACAATTTCATCAGAATACAAGAATATACATAGTATAAACAAATAAAATACATTCGATACATATCAGAGATTACAACAAATTACTGCAGCGGAAAAATAATACAATACACAACTGAAAGAGATACACGGATACATATCTTTTCGGATATCATTCCAGTTTTATACCAGTTCCTATGAATATAAATCTGCAAAACCAAAACTACTAGCTGCCCATGTCAAAATAAGGGAACCCAGAGTTTAGGTTAAAACAATAAACTCCAGGTCAGTCATGTGACTGGTGTGAGAATTAAAAACAGTTATTAATTTTTATTTTAAAGTTAGGTAAATCAAGGGACCACGCCGTATAACACGGAATGGGTTTCCTCCCAAAAATACCAGTGCATAAAACAACAGCGCAATGCTAAATAAAGAACAATGAAGCTATTATAAGATCCAGGTCCCATCACACAATGCAACGCAAGCCAGAGGATAGGGTTTTTACCTTATAATAGGCAAGAATGCTTGGTACGTGAAATTTCATTTTTTTATTATTACTATAAGTGTATAGTGTATAAAACAACTTCAAATCATAAGTATCAATCATAGACGGCAAAAGCGCCCCATTCCACTATGTCGCCATATATATGTTAATACAATCAAAACCGCAAAGTCACGTATTGGAAGTTGGATTTCCATCTGTGAACCGAGGCAAGGGATCGTACTCAACTGATTCGAGACTGTCTAGCCCGAGCCTCAGGACAAGTACTCAGTCAAGCCCTTAGAGCGACAGGGCCATCCACCGATGTGGATTACAATGCCTGAACACTGCGTGTCCCCGCCCTTTGGGGCGTAAATGAGCCAACGAATGACTCCATCGGTCCCGGATCGACCGATATAACCGAGGCGCCTCGCAACAGCAACAACCACACAGGTGAAAATAATATAAATGTCAGCATGTTTAAGCACTGACACCACCTCTAGCTAGAAAGAAATGCATGTCCTCCCTGAGGTCCTCTCCCGTTCCAGGTTCACAACCGGGGTGTGATGCTCGTGAATCAACGCTACACAAAGCTATGCCACACAGGCCTTGCTTTGATCATCAACCACAAGACTTTGCTTTTCAACAGAAGCCTTGTTCATTTTCCACTTAGGCATGCCACACAGGCAATTCACTCCATGCGATTGATATCCATCAATATATAACCCTGAGCTCGTACGTCTCAGAGAAGGGCGTTAAGCAAGAGAATAAATTCTCCACCGCCAAATAGATATATATTTAATAGAAATCAATCACACAGAATAAAATCCAATGTCAGACACACAGTCCATTTACAAGTTCGTTCTGGGTCTGAATGAAACTGGAGGCACCTTGTACCTCGCATATCCATCAATCTCCAAGTACGTCAGGATGATCACCAACTGATTCCCTCCCCTTGGGTGTACAGCCCAATCAAGATCATCAGTAATTATCCAAACGACGTGAAGACCTCCGGTCTTTGACCACCGTCTTCATCCTCGACACCACGTCGAATCAGTTATTCAGAATGGGATAAACCCAGTCTTTCTGAATAACTCGCGTATATAATAAACAAGTGTTACACAAACCCAACATACGCCTCATTCTAATTCAGAATATTCTTTTATTCAAATATTCTTACACTTTGGGAAAGGTTCCCATTAATTTTATCAAAGATAAATTCATTAAATTTTTTCTTTAATCTCCTCTTGAATATCAATTCAAACCAGTCGGGATTAGCGAACCACACCGCAATAATCATTTATTTTATTTCTCAATCCCAACATATTCATCCCATGAAGTAAAAATAGTCATACTTCATATCTAACACCACGGTGTTATCGGTAAATTTAATTACCATTTCACGTTCAAATCTAATTAAAGATTTAACTATCGCCTGGAGCAAAACTGGTGATACTCCTTTCTCGATCACTTCAATCTAATTAAAGATTCATTAAAACTCCACTTAGTTTTAATATTCACAGAACTCAATATTCTGTCTTTAACTGGGTTAAAGAACCAATGTCATCTAAAACACGGTTGATGAAAAACCCAAAATCACTTTCTATTGTTAATCAGGTTAAAGAGCAGGTGTTATTCAAAACACTGCTCACGATAAACCCAAAAACCAATTTAAATTCAATTCCAATTTATATTATTTAATTGGTACACTTCATTAAATCTAAATAAAAAGATTTAATCTTTTTTCTCAACTGGGTTTAAGAACAGTGTTAATGAAGACACCATTCACGACAAACCCGAATCACATTTCATATTAAATACAAGGCTCTGAATAGAAAATATATCGGTTTATATTCAATATCAAATTCTACGACCAACAAATATCGTATTGGAAATAACGATATAAATATATCTTTCAAATTTCCATAACAATATCTGTATAATCACGAAATCCAACATCGAAATATTCCAAAGATAATTTCGATTCAAATCTATTCCAATTCAATTATTGTTATTTTTGGTTATTTTCAAAACCATTTCAAATCCACTTTATTTATTTTTAAAAATAAATAGAATTATAATTCTAGTTCAAAACTAGTTCAATTCGATAAAAATCTATTTTTATCTTTTCAAATTTGGAATTTTTCATCCCAATTCTTCACAAATCATTTCTTATAATTTTACACAAATTATTACTATTTTTAATCATTTTATCAAGGCCCGTACAGTCGATTTCCATCGACGGCCATCGAACTGCATTTACAACGACCTTTTCCAAATTTGATTTGGGCATAATTCCAAATCCAACCGTTAGATTTCAAATCTCTAATATTCTTTAGAAAGTTCTTTTCGATATGAACCCAACGGTTCCGGTTTTAGGAGAATCCGACGGTCGGATCTCCCGTAATATCCATTCGAAGTCAATGGTCGAAATTCGCGAACTACCGCAGCGCGGCGCGTTCTATTCAGGCCATTATATATATATATATATTATATATTATATTTTTCATCGATTTCCCTTTAAAACGTATTTTATAAAGCGTTTTAAATTCATTTTCAAAACGATTTCAACTTCCATCTCAAATTCAAATCAAAATTGAATCTTTCCAATATAAATTCGTTTTAAATTCATTTCAACTCGATCTCAATTCAAATCCATTTCAATTCAAATCGGTTTCAATTCAAATCAATTTCAATCCAAATCGGCTTCTTTTCAAATCGATTTCAGTTCAATTTCATTACGTTTGAAATTCAATTCAAAACGATTTCAATTCTGTTTCAATCTAATTCGAATTTCAATTCTTTTCAATTTAATTCGAATTTCAATTTATTTCAATTTAATTCGAATTTCAATTCAATTCAATTTAATTCGAATTACAATTCATTTCAATTTAATTCGAATTTCAATTCTATTCAGTTTAATTCGAATTTCAATTCATTTCAAAATATCAGATTTTGAAATCACTTTCGATATTCATTGTAAAATGAATAAAATCAACAAAATTTCCGTTCGTGTTAAAATGGCATTTAACTACTTAACACGGCTTCACATTTCAATATTCACTGAATATTATTTTAAAATATTCGATAATTCTGAACTGGAATCAGATACAGCCAATTACCATATAATGTGATTATATGGATTTCACACAACAAATGTGTATAACAATAATGAAAACAACAACCCATCATCCAGAGTGCATTCTACACTGTATCAGCATTGAATATAAATATTCAACGCTTACACAGCCTGTCAATCAATCGATCGACATACAACTAATTATTGGGATTAGTGTATGTCATATTCCATCCCAATACTCATGTGGGGTTTTCAAACAACAAACACAGGTTCTATTTGTGCAGTTGGGCGATGTGTAAAATTTATCGTCCCAATCAATATCAGTCAAATGTGTGTATATAAACAAATCGTCCAATTTGTTTATAAATATTTTATTTTATATACACATTAAAAATTATATTTTTAACTATAAAATATTTATTCAATCCACATCACACATTCAATTTTCAAAACACATCAATCGAACAAGTCATCCATAGTCTGTGGAAGACGGGTGTCGGGTGCTACTAAATACCGTCTGCATCCTAGTATATATTTCAAACTAGAAATAATAATAAAAGTGAGGAGTTCTCACTGAATTTCCAAACCAAACGCCATGACTCTTCTTATGTAGGAAATCTTCATCGTGCTCGCCTTTGGTCAATTTCATTGTCCGTAGCCACTATATATATAAAAATCGCATTTTTATATTGTTGCTATGTATATAAAAATCACATTTTTATAATCTCTACTATATAAAAATCATATTTTTATTATCTTTATAATATAAAATTCATATTTTTATTTCCACTTCCATATGTAAAAATTCTATTTTTACTTCACCATCTCTTTTCTAGTTTAAAAATCTATTCTTTTTACAAGCTATATATGTATAAAAATCGTATTTATTCGCTACACGTATAAATAAAAAATCATGCCTTTTACATTTTAACTCTCATCTTTCTACTTGTAAAAATAACAACTTTTTGTTTATGTTCATATAATAAAAATCAATTTTTTACCTCCAAACTTATGTATATAAATATAGGATTTTTATTTTAAAGCCTTTCATATAGAAATCATTTCTTTATCCATATAAAAATATAGCTTTATCTATATAAAAATTTCAGATTTTTTTAACTAATTAATAATAAGTTTTCATAAAAACAAAGAAAACAAAACAAAAAAACTATATATATAAAAAGACAGAAAGCTTACAGTTGGAAGGAAGGGGGGTGTCTCGCCGGAGCTTGGTGGAAGGTCAGAGTTGCCCAGGCGCAGGCGGCGGCGGCAGAGTGAGGCCCCCCTAGGGTTGGCGGCGGCGTTTGTCGGATCTAGGGGGAGGGTCGCGGGTCTCGCAGAGGGAGGAGGAGAGGGGATCGAGAAGGGTAGTGGCTAGGGTTGAGCGGCCTAGGGTGGAGCGGCCGGTGGTGACGATCGTGGGGGAGACGTCGATCGAGGGGGCGACGGGCTTTTAGGTTTTTTTTGGTTTTTCTCTTTTGATTTTAAAATGAACGAGAAAAGGGGGCTGAGGGAGTAAAAAGGGGTTGACCTAGGGAACTTATATAATTATTTAATTATTTTATTTTCCCCAAAGTACGTTTTCAATTCGAACTCCAAATCAAACCCACTGTCATCCCTAGTTAATTACCCCCATTCCGAACACAATGGGATATGTATCATAGGCTGATTCGATCGTTTCGATCAGTTTTCGTCAAAATCAAAATATAACTCTATATATTGAATTTGAACGCGCATTTCAATTTACCGGGGCCACATATGGACTCTAAAAATTCTAAAAAAATATTTTCTAACTTCGTATTGATGATACGGTCCTAACAAACTAACTTCATCGAATTCCGAGACCGTTTGAAAAATGACCATTTTCCAGTCGATTAAAATCAATTAAAACTGGTCAAACACATTTTCCTTTGCTACGATCACATATTGATTCGAAAAATTACGAATTCTGGAATATACTAATAACTTGACATCACGGATCCAACAAAAGTGGTTTCGTCCAAAACCGAGGTTGTTTGCAAAATTTCCATTTTTAAGGGCCAGAATTCCATAGCGATTATTCTGAATTTTCAACTGGACGTAACTTTTGATTCTCGCTATGAAATTTTGATTTTTCGGATTCGTTGGAAAGATATTCTCAAATTGATTTAAATATTTTTGGTTTCACTAAAATCCGGTGTATTTTGAATCCTGTACATTCATTTGAAATTTGAAATTGAATTATCGAACTACCGCGCCATTTTCAATTCCTTTTATAATTAAAATAAAATATTTATATTATAACGACGATTCGAATAAATATATACGTTCGAATTCTATTCAAAATAAATATCTCGTCGTCATTATTTAAAATAATTCATTTTAAATATTCAAAATTCATCAAAATTGCCAAAATAAAAATTTTAAATTGGCTCAGATTTCCGGGTTATTACAATTTTCATCAAATTATAAACATATATAATAAGATATGCTAATAAGTGGAGTAATGAACTAAGTTTATGTTAATAAAATTCCTAATGTACATCGGTTCTCATTTGCTGACGTTTTGGAACAAACTAATTTAAATTGTGATAACACTGGTGCGATAAG
The DNA here is from genome assembly GCA_030737875.1 of Allium sativum. Classification (NCBI taxonomy): domain Eukaryota; kingdom Viridiplantae; phylum Streptophyta; class Magnoliopsida; order Asparagales; family Amaryllidaceae; genus Allium; species Allium sativum. The sequence goes on along the minus strand of CM060919.1, from coordinate 129,696,251 downwards.
GATCAACGTTCCAGCATTATATATGTCAAAACAGAAAAATTTCCATCAACACCTCCCATTAAGACATTGCAATGGAGAAAGTTCCAGAAAGATTTTGCTAGTGTAGAGGTGTGTTTTCGGATAAATGAAAACTCTACTGTTATATATATATATATATAATGCGATGACGTTAGCAAAAATCAGGATTAACTAGACTGTTCACCAAAAAGCACAATAACAAAAAGTTCGGCAAGATCTTCAAAACTGAAGAAATGCTGGAAGACGCAATTAAAACGTTTTTGATTCCTTGCTATTATTTTGTGACTGAATCAGCGTTCATCTTTTCCAGATCCGACACCATTGAATCAGTTGGTTACGATTTTAAGATGAGCGAGTATGTGCTGCTATGTGCGCCGTGCGTACGGTAGGGATGAAGTCGGTGAGTGGAATCAGTAAAGTCGGTGCAATTGGGAACTGGACGGTAATGAGTAATCCCACTGCTGTAGTGATCACTCATGTACTGAACAACAAAACGGAGTTTCCTTGTGTTAACGGAGTCAAAGATTTGGTGGTAGTTTCATTTGGTAATGGTTCAGTCCATGAATCATCAGCAACTGCCACCAGAAAGAAGATAGCGTGAATTACAGCCAATTTAATGGCAGAAACAGCGGATAAGTCTTTTGCCTTGGCTTTTGGGAACAATGCCAGTAGCAATTATGTGAGAATTCAATCAAATAACATGAATGATTCGGTAAAATCATCAAACGATGTTCATCATCAGACAATGTACATATATTGGCACAATGCAACGTTGAATCAACAATGTTTAGCGGGAAAAGGATTTCAAAGCTAAGAAACACAGAGAAACTGGACTTGTTTCCCCAAAAGCTAGTGGAAGAAGGGAAGAGAAGAAAATCATGTCCAATAGAGAATTCTTTTTTTAAACAAAAAAAACTCTCATCATTCACACTCACACAGAATAAACAATAGAGAATGAAGTATAGGAACACACTACAACATTGCTAACAAAACAACAAACGCAGTCTGCAATATTAAAAAAGATTAATACTTAGTACAGGGAATAAAGGGAAAAGAGTGAAGCATGAATGCTGAGGCAGCTAGATTCCTACATTGCAAAATGCAAGAATAGTAATCCATCTAACCAACCACTGCCTGATGCCTCGAATATAATCTATTAATGTCGCAATGTCGTTGATGATATACCCAATCATATAAAATGTTACAGCTGAATATCTGTGTGAAAACCCGTAACTTCCCCGTAAAGGAAAGCGTCGGATAGTTCGAGAACAAGCCACAACAGAACGCATACAGAAGAACATTTCATTATATATTACAACAATGCATCAAATTACAAGAATATACAGAGTATAAATGAATATTACACAGAAATATCAGAGATTTAAATTACATTTAAATACATAGCAGCGGAAAATAATGCAATACACAACTAGAAGAGATATACGGATACAAAGCTTTCCGGATATCGTTCCAGCTGTAAACCAGGATCCTGTGAATATAAATCTGCAAAACCAAACTACTAGCTGCCCGTGTCAAAATAGGGGCACCCAGAGTTTAGGTTAAAACAATAAACTCCAGGTCAGTCATGTGACTGGTGTGTGAACTAAAACAGTTAATCTTTATTTTAAAGTTAGGTAAATCAAGGGACCACGCCGTATAACACGGAACGGGTTTCCTCCCAAGAATACCAGTGCATAAAACAAACAGCGCAATGCTAAATAAAGAAAAATGAAGCTGTTATAAGACCCAGGTCCCATCACACAATGCAACGCAGCCGAGGATAGGGTTTTCCCTTATAACAGCCAAAGAATGCTTGATACGTTTAAAACAAATCGTTTGATACTATTATAAGTGCATAGTGTATAAAACAACTTCAAATCATAAGTATTAATCATAGGCGGCATGGGTACCATATATCATGCCGCCATACTAGTTCTACAATTAAAACCGCAAATGTCGTATTGGAAGTTTCATTTATGGTATGAACCGAGGCTAGGGGCAAGATCCTCAACCGATTCGAGACGCTCTAGCCCGTGTCTCAGGAACAGCCGCAACTGCCCCTTGGATCGTCAGGGCCGGTCCACCGATGTGGATTATTATGCCTGAACACTGCGTTTCCCCGCCCTTTGGGGCGTAAGCCTGGCCCGTCAGCCGACCAGAAGCATCGGCCGAAACCGATATCACGAGGCGCCTCGCTTTTCAGCAAGTAATAATAAGCAACATCCACATGAGTCAAACTCGTCAGCCAGTTCAAGCACTGACGCCACTCCTAACTAGAAAGAAACGCATGTCCTCCCTGATGTCTGTCTCCCGTTTTTGATTCATACCGGGTGTGATACTCGCGAATCAACGTTACACAAAGCTACGCCACAAAGGCCGTGCTTCGATCATCAACCACAAGACTTTGCTTTTCAACAGAAGCCTTGATCATTTGCATCTTAGCATGCCACACAGGCAATTCACTCCATGCGATTGATATCCATCAATATATAACCCCTGAGCTCGTACGTCTCAGAGAAGGGCGTTAAGCAAGAGAATAAATTCTCCGCCGCCAAACAGATATATATATTTAATAGAGATCAGTCACACGGACTAAAATCCAATGTCAGACACACAGTCCATTTACAAGTCCGTTCTGGGTTTGAACGAAACCGGAGGCACCTAGTACCTCGTATATCCATCGATCTCCAAGTACGTCTGGACGATCACCAACTGTTTCCATCTTCTTGGGTGTACAGCCCAATCAAGATCATCAGTAATCACCCAAACGACGTGAAGACTTCTGGTCTTCGACCACCGTCTTCATCTTCGACTTATCGTCGTATCAGTTATTCAGAATGGGATAAACCCGGTCTTTCCGAATAACTCGCGTATATTTTAAATAAGTGTTACACAAACACAACATACGCCTCATTCCAATTCATTAGTCACTAACCGTAAATTAATCAAGAGAATAATTCCCCAAATATTAACCCCGAAGGCCGAAACCGACATCAGATCAATATTCAGAAAACCATTCCGCTTGGCTAACCGACAGTTAGTTTCTAAATTTCACATTCATAGGGAAAGGTTCCCATTAATTTTATCCAAGATAAATTCCTTGAATTTATTCTTTATTCTATTTTTTGAATCTCAATTCAAACTAGTCGGGATTAGCGAACCTTACCGAAGTAATTATTTATTTTAATTTCCCCATCCCAACCTATTCATCCCATGAAGTAAAACTGGTAATACTTCATATCTAACACCACAGTGTTATCGGTAAATTCAATTACCATTTCACGTTCAAATCTAATTAAAGATTTAACTATCGCCTGGAGCAAAACTGGTGATACTCCATTTTCGATCATTTCAATCTAATTAAAGATTCATTAAAACTCCACTTAGTTTTAATCTTCGACTGGGTTAAAGAATCAGTGTCATTTAAAACACGGTTCACGATAAACCCAAAATCACATTCATTAATTATCGGGTTAAAGAACGAGTGTTATTTAAAACACTGTTCACGATAAACCCAAAAATCATTCCATTAATTATCGGGTTAAAGAACAAGTGTTATTTAAAACACTGTTCACGATAAACCCAATATCAATTCAATTCCAATTAAATATTATTGAATTGGTACACTTCATTAAATCTAAATAAAAAGATTTAATCTTTTCTCAACTGGGTTCAAGAACAGTATTAGTGAAGACACCATTCACGACAAACCCAAATCACATTTGATATTCAATACAAGGCTCTGAATAGAAAATATACCGGCTTATATTCAATATCAAATTCTACGACTAACAAATATCGCATTGGAAATAACGATATATATATATATATATATATCTTTCAAATTCCCATAACAATATCTGTATCATCACGAAATCCAACATCGAAATATTCCGAAGGCAATTTCGATTCAAATCCATTCCAATGCAATCATTGGAAATTCTGGTTATTTTCAAAACCATTTCAAATTCAATTTATTTATTTAAAAATAAATAGAATTGTAATTCTAGTTCAAAACTAGTTCATTTCGATAAAAATCTATTTTTATCTTTTCAAATATGGAGTTTTCATCCCAATTCTTTCTAAATCATTTCTTATGATTTTACACAAATCATTACTATTTTTAATAATTTTATCAAGGTCCGTACAGTCGATTTCCATCAACGGCCATCGAACTGCACTTACAGCGACCTTTTTCAAATTTGATTTGGACGTAACTCCAAATCCAACCGTTAGATTTCAAATTTCTAATATTTGTTAGAAAGCTCTTTTCGATACGAACCCAACGGTTCCGGTTTTAGGAGAATCCGACGGTCGGATCTCCCGTAATGTCCGTTTGAAATAAATGGTCGAAATTCACGAACTACCACGGCGCGGCGCGTTCTATTCAGGCCATTATATTATATATGTAATATATATAATATATACTTCGTCGATTTCTATTTAAAACGAATTATATAAATAGTTTTAAAATCGTTTCAAAAGCAATTTCAACTTTCTTTTCAATTCAAATCAAAATTGAATTCTTCTTTATAAATTCGTTTTAAAATTCATTTCTATTCAATTCAAATTTCAATTCAATTTGAATTCATTTCAATTCACTTTCAATTCAATTTGAATTCGTTTTCAATTCAATTCATTTCGAAATCGTTTTCAATTCAATTCATTTCGAAATCGTTTTCAATTCAATTCATTTCGAAATCGTTTTCAATTCAATTCAAAATGAATAAAATCGATATAAATATCGTTTACGTCAAAATGGCGTCAATCTAATCAACACGGCTTCATAAATTTCTATTTTCAAATATTCTATTTCAAATATTTCTTTTTCAAAATAGTTGTTATTATCAAAATATTTCGTTCAACACATGACCAATCTCAATGGATGAGTACTGTCAACACATGAACCTTTATTTTATATTGATAAAGATGTAAATTTTATTACTAAAATATTTCGTTCAACACATGACCAATCTCAATGGATGAGTACTGTCAACACATGAACCTTTATTTTATATTGATAAAGATGTAAATTTTATTATTAAAATATTTCGTTCAACACATGACCAATCTCAATGGATGAGTACTGTCAACACATGAACCTTTATTTTATATTGATAAAGATGTAAATTTTATTACTAAAATATTTCGTTCAACACATGACCAATCTCAATGGATGAGTACTGTCAACACATGAACCTTTATTTTATAATATTCTTTATTTTTCAAATTGGAATGAGTCCCAATCAATTACCATATAAAGTTAATTATATGGATTTTCATACATTACACACATATAATAGCATTGAAAAATAATCAACCATCAACCAAAGTGCACTACACTGTATAAGCATCAAATATAGATATCTAACGCTTATAACAGCCTGTCAATCAATCGATCGACATATTTAATCAATCAGGATGAGTGAACTTCAAATTTCATCCCAACACCCGTGTGGGGTTTCAAACAATCAAACACAGATTTTGTTTGTGCAGTTGGGCGATGTGTAAAATTTATCGACCCAATCAATGTCCTTCAAATAGGTGTACATAAACAAACCGTCTAGTTTGTAAATGAATATTTATTTATTCACATTCACGTTAAAAATTATATTTTTAACGATAAAACATTTTATTCCAACATATGAATTTCTATTCAGTTCATTCTTTAAATAAAATGATATTTTTATTTATCTAACTTATTTTAGAAAATTTCGGCGGCATAACGGCACGATACTAGAAACGGGACGAGGCCTAGCCTTATCTCCGGTCTAGTGAAGGCCCACGCCATTCACACATCAATCATATCAATTTCATCTCACCAAACAATTCAATTCAAACCAAATCATCAAATTAATTTATGCAACCAAACAAACAAGTCCATGGTCTGTGGACGATTGTGTCGGGTGCTACTAAGCACCGTCTGCATCCTAGTATATATATAACTAGAAAAAGAAATTGAAAGGTGAGAAATTCTCACCGATAGCTATCCTAACTCCACGGCACTTTCATTTGCAGAAACCTTCGTCGCTCTCGCCTTTTTGTCACCTTCGTTGCCCGTATTCACTACATATGTAAAAATCGAATTTTTACTTTGCTATTCAATATATAAAAATCGAATTTTTACTATGCTATCTAATATATAAAAATCGAATTTTTACTTCGATGTTCAAAAAATCATATTTTTACTTCGATGTTCAATATATAAAAATCATATTTTTACTTCGATGTTCAATATATAAAAATCATATTTTTACTTCGATGTTCAATATATAAAAATCACATTTTTACTTCGATGTTCAATATATAAAAATCACATTTTTACTTCGATGTTCAATATATAAAAATCACGCCTTTTCCATTTCAAAAATCTTATCTTTTCTATTTTAAAAATCTTATCTTTTCTATTTTAAAAATCTTATCTTTTCTATTTTAAAAATCTTATCTTTTCTATTTTAAAAATCTTATCTTTTCTATTTTAACCATTATATGTAGAAATTGGTTTTACATTGCTATATATGTAAATAAAAACTGCATTATATATTTTATTATTTCAGAAAAAAAAACAATGCTTTTTACACTTTTAACTTTCAGATTTTTAAAACAATGTAATTGACATATTGAAGTGTAACAATTTAATTAATTAATAAAAATTTATTACCTTTCTTCTTTGTTGAACACAGCAGGACGTTCGAACCCCCATCCAGAATTAGGGGTTCCAGCTCGCAACCACGTCCGTTGCCTTGACGATGATCAGCTGCTTCCTCGAGGTGCGCCTAGGCGAAGAAGAGCAGGAGGGGGTCGCGGGTTCGTGGGTGGTGGCGGATCGGTGAAGAGGAGGGGCTGTCCTAAGTGGAAGGGGGTTAGGGGCGCTGAGGTGTCTCGCAATTTCTGGAGGAGGGGAAGGGGATCGACGGCGAGGTCTTGGGAGGAGGCGCCACCATCGACGTCGAGGAACCTGCGCCCTAGAGGCGGCGGAAAGGAGGCGCGTCATCGAGGGCCTCTGGCCCTTTTTTTTTATTTGTATTTCTGAAATGAAACGAACGTGGGGGGGGGGGGGGGGGGCAGAAAGATAAAGGGGGGAGGGAGAGAAAACTTTTATTTTTAATTATTTAATTATTTAATTTCCAAAAAGGTACTTTTCCATACGACCTCGAAACGAGGTCCACCGCCTGCCGTCTATAGCGTTTTACCCCCATTCCGAACACAATGGGATATGCATCGTAAGCTGATTCGAACGTTACAATCATTTTCCGTTAAATTTACATTTAAATCACTATATTGAATTTTAAACGTACATTTCAAATTACCGGGGTCACATACTAACTAGAAAAATTCCAGAAAAATATTTTCTAGCTTCGTATTGACGATACGGTCCTAACAAAACTAATTTCGTCGAATTCTGAGACTGTTGGAAAAATGGCCAATTTCCAGTCGATTAAAATCAACTGAAACTGGTCAAACGCGTTTTCCTTTGCCACGCTCACATATTGATTCGAAAAATTATGAAATTTGAAACCTAGCAATAACTTTACAGCACGGACCCAACAAAAGTGGTTTCGTCGAAATCCGAGGTCGTTTGCAAAATGTCCATTTTTAAGGGCCTGAATTCCATAGCGACTATTCAGAATTTTCAACTAGATATATCTTTTGATCCCCGCTATGAAATTTCGATTTTTCGGATTCGTTGGAAATATATCATCAATTAGATCCTATGATTTTTGGTTTCACTAAAATCCGGATTGTTTTGCACCCGGTACATTCAATTGAAATTTGAAATCGAATTATCGAACTACCGCGCCATTTTCAATTCTATTTATAATTATATATAAATATTTATATTCTAACGACGACGCGTATAATATATATGATCGAATTCTATTCAAAAATGAATTTCTCGTCAATATTATTTAAAATAATTCATTTTAAATAATCAAAATTCGCTAAAATTACCGAAATAAAAATTTTAAACTGGCCCAGATTTTCGGGTTGTTACAATCTCCCCCACTTAAAACTTTTCGTCCCCGAAAAGGAACAAAGTCGAAAGTGGTTTGATCATTCAACTCTACGCTCGATCTGGCTTCCATTCTCCAACTCTTTAGTTTCTGAGAATTTTCTAATTCTTCAAAAATTTGGCTAACACCCTAAATTTTCGAAAAATTTCGCCATAACCTCCCCTGCATCGAGGAATTTCAAATAGCTTCCCCGGTCCTTCTAATCTCAAAAAGAAAAAGAAAAAGCCAAGCGGCTAGCCAGTAGGCTCATAAAATCATCATCACCCAAACAAAACAGTAAATTATGTAGTAAACATGTACCTATTTGTCGGGCAAACAAATTTTATTCTCTGCTCTAGCCTCCTTGCTATGACCTGTTCAATGAAAGTATACGTATATGCAAGCAAATGCAACTAATTTTCAATACAATTCAATATTTGATCAAATTGGCTATACGGTTAAAATTTATCAAACAAATAAACGAACAACACAAACATCAATCAATTAGTGGATTAGAGTTTGAAATTCATAACTTTGATATATAGTCAAAAACCAGATTTTTGATGCCAAATCACAACAATAGGCCCTATCTAATTTTGGTTCTCACACCAGTCAATAGGAAATATATAGATATCACATCTTCAAAACACGAACATAAATTCTGATGATGATCGATCAATCATCAGAACCATTTCCGGGTGTCTAGAATGTGATTCTATATCTATCCAGTATATTAAAATTTCAAATATACGTTTGCAAGGTGTATATGCAAAATCTTTATATACTGGACTGTCCAAATCAATATAAACTAAATAATCAAATACGAATAATTGATTTAAATTTTCAAAACAAAATTTGTTTTCATTTTAAAAAAAAAATACTCTTCACACTCGTTCTAGGGTACTACTGATCCCATCTCTAACGAATCATTCCATTGGATATTGCTAATCCAATTTCTGATGAATTCTTTCGTATGGTTCTAATGTGTCTTGTTCTCTAAGCTTTGTAAACCTCGCTCTGATACCAACTGTGAGAACCCGTAACTTCTCCGTAAAGGAAAGCGTCGGATAGTTCGAGAACAAGCCACAACAGAACGCATACAGAAGAACATTTCATTGTATATTACAACAATGCATCAGATTACAAGAATATACAGAGTATAAATGAATATTACACAGAAATATCAGAGATTTAAATTACATTTAAATACATAGCAGCGGAAAATAATGCAATACACAACTAGAAGAGATATACGGATACAAAGCTTTCTGGATATCGTTCCAGCTGTAAACCAGGATCCTGTGAATATAAATCTGCAAAACCAAACTACTAGCTGCCCGTGTCAAAATAGGGGCACCCAGAGTTTAGGTTAAAACAATAAACTCCAGGTCAGTCATGTGACTGGTGTGAGAACTAAAACAGTTAATCTTTATTCTAAAGTTAGGTAAATCAAGGGACCACGCCGTATAACACGGAACGAGTTTCCTCCCAAGAATACCAGTGCATAAAACAAACAGCGCAATGCTAAATAAAGAAAAATGAAGCTGTTATAAGACTCAGGTCCCATCACACAATGCAACATAGCCGAGGATAAGGGTTTCCCTTATAACAGCCAAAGAATGCTTGATACGTTTAAAACAAATCGTTTGATACTATTATAAGTGCATAGTGTATAAAACAACTTCAAATCATAAGTATTAATCATAGGCGGCATGGGTACCATATATCATGTCGTCATACAAGTTCTACAATTAAAACCGCAGATGTCGTATTGGAAGTTGGGTTATCATTTATGGTATGAACCGAGGCTAGGGGCAAGATCCTCAACCGATTCAAGACGCTCTAGCCCGTGTCTCAGGAACAGCCGCAACTGCCCCTTGGATCGTCAGGGCCGGTCCACCGATGTGGATTATTATGCCTGAAACTGCGTTTCCCCGCCCTTTGGGGCGTAAGCCTGGCCCGTCAGCTGACCAGAAGCATCGGCCGAAACCGATATCACGAGGCGCCTCGCTTTTCAGCAAGTAATAATAAGAAACATCCACATGAGTCAAACTCGTCAGCCAGTTCAAGCACTGACGCCACTCCTAACTAGAAAGAAACGCATGTCCTCCCTGATGTACGTCTCCCGTTTTTGATTCATACCGGGTGTGATACTCACGAATCAACGTTACACAAAGCTACGCCACAAAGGTCGTGCTTCGATCATCAACCACAAGACTTTGTTTTTCAACAGAAGCCTTGATCATTTGCATCTTAGCATGCCACACAGGCAATTCACTCCATGCGATTGATATCCATCAATATATAACCCCTGAGCTCGTACGTCTCAGAGAAGGGCGTTAAGCAAGAGAATAAATTCTCCGCCGCCAAACAGATATATATTTAATAGAGATCAATCACACGGACTAAAATCCAATGTCAGACACACAGTCCATTTACAAGTCCGTTCTGGGTCTGAACGAAACCGGAGGCACCTAGTACCTCGTATATCCATCGATCTCCAAGTTCGTCTGGACGATCACCAACTGTTTCCATCTTCTTGGGTGTACAGCCCAATCAAGATCATCAGTAATCACCCAAACGACGTGAAGACTTCTGGTCTTCGACCACCGTCTTCATCTTCGACTTATCGTCGTATCAGTTATTCAGAATGGGATAAACCCGGTCTTTCCGAATAACTCGCGTATATTTTAAATAAGTGTTACACAAACACAACATACGCCTCATTCCAATTCATTAGTCACTAACCGTAAATTAATCAAGAGAATAATTCCCCAAATATTAACCCCGAAGGCCGAAACCGACATCAGATCAATATTCAGAAAACCATTCCGCTTGGCTAACCGACAGTTAGTTTCTAAATTTCACATTCATAGGGAAAGGTTCCCATTAATTTTATCCAAGATAAATTCCTTGAATTTATTCTTTATTCTATTTTTGAATCTCAATTCAAACTAGTCGGGATTAGCGAATTACAGAAGTAATTATTTATTTTAATTTCCCCATCCCAACCTATTCATCCCATGAAGTAAAACTGGTAATACTTCATATCTAACACCACAGTATTATCGGTAAATTCAATTACCATTTCACGTTCAAATCTAATTAAAGATTTAACTATCGCCTGGAGCAAAACTGGTGATACTCCATTTTCGATCATTTCAATCTAATTAAAGATTCATTAAAACTCCACTTAGTTTTAATCTTCGACTGGGTTAAAGAATCAGTGTCATTTAAAACACGGTTCACGATAAACCCAAAATCACATTCATTAATTACCGGGTTAAAGAACGAGTGTTATTTAAAACACTGTTCACGATAAACCCAAAAATCATTCCATTAATTATCGGGTTAAAGAACAAGTGTTATTTAAAACACTGTTCACGATAAACCAAATATCAATTCAATTCCAATTAAATATTATTGAATTGGTACACTTCATTAAATCTAAATAAAAAGATGTAATCTTTTCTCAACTAGGTTCAAGAACAGTGTTAGTGAAGACACCATTCACGACAAACCCAAATCACATTTGATATTCAATACAAGGCTCTGAATAGAAAATATACCGGCTTATATTCAATATCAAATTCTACAACTAACAAATATCGCATTGGAAATAACGATATATATATATATATATATATATATCTTTCAAATTCCCATAACAATATCTGTATCATCACGAAATCCAACATCGAAATATTCCGAAGGCAATTTCGATTCAAATCCATTCCAATGCAATCATTGGAAATTCTGGTTATATTCAAAACCATTTCAAATTCAATTTATTTATTTAAAAATAAATAGAATTGTAATTCTAGTTCAAAACTAGTTCATTTCGATAAAAATCTATTTTTATCTTTTCAAATATGGAGTTTTTCATCCCAATTCTTTCTAAATCATTTCTTATGATTTTACACAAATTATTACTATTTTTAATAATTTTATCAAGGCCCGTACAGTCGATTTCCATCAACGGCCATCGAACTGCACTTACAGCGACCTTTTTCAAATTTGATTTGGACGTAACTCCAAATCCAACCGTTAGATTTCAAATTTCTAATATTTGTTAGAAAGCTCTTTTCGATACGAACCCAACGGTTCCGGTTTTAGGAGAATCCGACGGTCGGATCTCCCGTAATGTCCGTTTGAAATAAATGGTCGAAATTCACGAACTATCGCGGCGCGGCGCGTTCTATTCAGGCCATTATATTATATATGTAATATATATAATATATACTTCGTCGATTTCTATTTAAAACGAATTATATAAATAGTTTTAAAATCGTTTCAAAAGCAATTTCAACTTTCTTTTCAATTCAAATCAAAATTGAATTCTTCTTTATAAATTCGTTTTAAAATTCATTTCTATTCAATTCAAATTTCAATTCAATTTGAATTCATTTCAATTCACTTTCAATTCAATTTGAATTCGTTTTCAATTCAATTCATTTCGAAATCGTTTTCAATTCAATTCATTTCGAAATCGTTTTCAATTCAATTCATTTCGAAATCGTTTTCAATTCAATTCATTTCAAAATGAATAAAATCGATATAAATATCGTTTACGTCAAAATGGCGTCAATCTAATCAACACGGCTTCATAAATTTCTATTTTCAAATATTCTATTTCAAATATTTCTTTTTCAAAATAGTTGTTATTATCAAAATATTTCGTTCAACACATGACCAATCTCAATGGATGAGTACTGTCAACACATGAACCTTTATTTTATATTGATAAAGATGTAAATTTTATTACTAAAATATTTCGTTCAACACATGACCAATCTCAATGGATGAGTACTGTCAACACATGAACCTTTATTTTATATTGATAAAGATGTAAATTTTATTACTAAAATATTTCGTTCAACACATGACCAATCTCAATGGATGAGTACTGTCAACACATGAACCTTTATTTTATAATATTCTTTATTTTTCAAATTGGAATGAGGCCTAATCAATTACCATATAAAGTTAATTATATGGATTTTCATACATTACACACATATAATAGCATTGAAAAATAATCAACCATCAACCAAAGTGCACTACACTGTATAAGCATCAAATATAGATATCTAACGCTTATAACAGCCTGTCAATCAATCGATCGACATATTTAATCAATCAGGATGAGTGAACTTCAAATTTCATCCCAACACCCGTGTGGGGTTTCAAACAATCAAACACAGATTTTGTTTGTGCAGTTGGGAGATGTGTAAAATTTATCGACCCAATCAATGTCCTTCAAATAGGTGTACATAAACAAACCGTCTGATTTGTAAATGAATATTTATTTATTCACATTCGCGTTAAAAATTATATTTTTAACGATAAAACATTTTATTCCAACATATGAATTTCTATTCAGTTCATTCTTTAAATAAAATGATATTTTTATTTATCTAACTTATTTTAGAAAATTTCGGCGGCATAACGGCACGATACTAGAAACGGGACGAGGCCTAGCCTTATCTCCGGTCTAGTGAAGGCACACGCCATTCACACATCAATCATATCAATTTCATCTCACCAAACAATTCAATTCAAACCAAATCATCAAATTAATTTATGCAACCAAACAAACAAGTCCATGGTCTGTGGACGATTGTGTCGGGTGCTACTAAGCACCGTCTGCATCCTAGTATATATATAACTAGAAAAAGAAATTGAAAGGTGAGAAATTCTCACCGATAGCTATTCTAACTCCACGGCACTTTCATTTGCAGAAACCTTCGTCGCTCTCGCCTTTTTGTCATCTTCGTTGCCCGTATTCACTACATATGTAAAAATCGAATTTTTACTTTGCTATTCAATATATAAAAATCGAATTTTTACTATGCTATCTAATATATAAAAATCGAATTTTTTACTTCGATGTTCAAAAAATCATATTTTTACTTCGATGTTCAATATATAAAAATCATATTTTTACTTCGATGTTCAATATATAAAAATCACATTTTTACTTCGATGTTCAATATATAAAAATCACATTTTTACTTCGATGTTCAATATATAAAAATCACGCCTTTTCCATTTCAAAAATCTTATCTTTTCTATTTTAAAAATCTTATCTTTTCTATTTTAAAAATCTTATATTTTCTATTTTAAAAATCTTATATTTTCTATTTTAAAAATCTTATCTTTTCTATTTTAAAAATCTTATCTTTTCTATTTTAACCATTATATGTAGAAATTGGTTTTACATTGCTATATATGTAAATAAAAACTGCATTATATATTTTATTATTTCAGAAAAAAAAACAATGCTTTTTACACTTTTAACTTTCAGATTTTTAAAACAATGTAATTGACATTTTGAAGTGTAACAATTTAATTAATTAATAAAAATTTATTACCTTTCTTCTTTGTTGAACACAGCAGGACGTTCGAACCCCCATCCAGAATTAGGGGTTCCAGCTCGCAACCACGTCCGTTGCCTTGACGATGATCAGCTGCTTCCTCGAGGTGCGCCTAGGCGAAGAAGAGCAGGAGGGGGTCGCGGGTTCGTGGGTGGTGGCGGATCGGTGAAGAGGAGGGGCTGTCCAAAGTGGAAGGGGGTTAGGGGCGCTGAGGTGTCTCGCAATTTCTGGAGGAGGGGAAGGGGATCGACGGCGAGGTCTTGGGAGGAGGCGCCACCATCGACGTCGGGGAACCTGCGCCCTAGAGGCGGCGGAAAGGAGGCGCGTCATCGAGGGCCTCTGGCCCTTTTTTCTTTATTTGTATTTCTGAAACGAAACGAACGTGGGGGGGGGGGCAGAAAGATAAAGGGAGGAGGGAGAGAAAACTTTTATTTTTAATTATTTAATTATTTAATTTCCAAAAAGGTACTTTTCCATACGACCTCGAAACGAGGTCCACCGCCTGCCGTCTATAGCGTTTTACCCCCATTCCGAACACAATGGGATATGCATCGTAAGCTGATTCGAACGTTACAATCAGTTTCAGTTAAATTTACATTTAAATCACTATATTGAATTTTAAACGTACATTTCAAATTACCGGGGTCACATACTAACTAGAAAAATTCCGGAAAAATATTTTCTAGCTTCGTATTGACGATACGGTCCTAACAAAACTAATTTCGTCGAATTCTGAGACTGTTGGAAAAATGGCCAATTTCCAGTCGATTAAAATCAACTGAAACTGGTCAAACGCGTTTTCCTTTGCCACGCTCACATATTGATTCGAAAAATTATGAAATTTGAAACCTAGCAATAACTTTACATCACGGACCCAACAAAAGTGGTTTCGTCGAAATCCGAGGTCGTTTGCAAAATGTCCATTTTAAAGGGCCTGAATTCCATAGCGACTATTCAGAATTTTCAACTGGACATATCTTTTGATCCCCGCTATGAAATTTCGATTTTTCGGATTCGTTGGAAAGATATCATCAATTAGATCCTATGATTTTTGGTTTCACTAAAATCCGGATTGTTTTGCACCCGGTACATTCAATTGAAGTTTGAAATCGAATTATCGAACTACCGCGCCATTTTCAATTCTATTTATAATTATATATAAATATTTATATTCTAACGACGACGCGTATAATATATACGATCGAATTCTATTCAAAAATGAATTTCTCGTCAATATTATTTAAAATAATTCATTTTAAATAATCAAAATTCGCTAAAATTGCCGAAATAAAATTTTTAAACTGGCCCAGATTTTCGGGTTGTTACAATCTGAGAAATTGCACTTCATCGAACTGTAACTTTCAAATTTTATCCCTTCATGGTTATCATTTGAAGTTTGGGCGTCTAGTGAACAATAAATGTTTCCCCAAAGGTGCATCTTTAAATTAAAATGTGACTTATATATGCATAAAATTAGCTATTTCTCTGTTTTCGTTCGTAGTCGCAAGTCTTAGCTTCTTTTCAAAATGAAACAACAAACAGAGGACCAGGAGAAAACATGAGGACAAAGGTCGTAAAGCCCTTGTAAATAATTTTAAAAAGGAGATGTCCTTCGAGTGAATGCAAAAAGAGTTGATGAAGGTCTAATTATAGAGACGAAGAACATTGTTTTATATGGAGCATGAAAGAGATTTTGGATTTCACAAAATGGGAAAATGAATAAAGAGAGACGAAGTTAAAAAAAGGCAATACATTAGGAACTGCTTGTGAAATGGGTAAATGAGGGTTAACAAAGGTAGCCTATTTGTAATAATAAAGAAAATATGGAATAGACACAGATCTCTCGATTTGAAATGGATATAAATAAAGCTTGTGTATGCAACGTAAGGTCATCAACATTAATTGATTGATACCTGGAATGTTTGTACGTAGATGAGCATATCCTTCTCTTTTGTAATTAAACTTGAATATATTCATTTATAACAAAATTCAAAAGATGAACTTACTAACAGAAAAACAAATGAATAATATTATAAAGCCGGTAACAATTACAAATTACTTTATCTTGCATTAGGCATAGCAATTTTGTTTGTTGATTTATTTAAAAACTTGTACAAAATACAAAATTCAAAGATTAGTCTTATTCATACAAATGCGGGATCAATTTCCTTCATCAAGTGAGCGGAGGGAAATTTTTTTCAGTTATAGCTCTTCAACTCAATCAACATAACGCCTTCAACTCAATCAACATATGCTAAGCAAATTCAGTATGATTCATGTGTGTCCCAGACTATATAGCACAATTATTAAAAAAGTTGACGTCTTGACATATTTGTTGTAGAAAATTTTGATTCTTTAGATGTTAAATATCAGTGGAATTTTATATAGAAGTACAGGGTATATTTGTATGATCAGTCAGCCTTTATTGCATAATAACATGTGTATTTTGCAAAAGCAAAACAATAGAAGACAAATTATATTTTTCATACTTTCAAAAAAAAAAAGATTAAAGTAGGTTTTTCGTACTGAAGCCATTTGGTTTGGATTAATTTGTTTTCATATATAAAGGTGGATACCCATTGTTAAAGGCTCCCATACTCAAGCGTGAGACTTCCCAGGCCAGTCTCCCGTTCTGATACTATTCTCACGGCTTTCCAGACTCTGGAGGTTGTCAAATATATCTATCTAAAAATATTTATTTTGAATAAGCAATAAATTTTAGCTTTCAAAAACACAATGGTGTTGGCATTTAATGATATGATGTTAGCAAAGTTGAATTTTCTGGTAACTTAAAATGGTAGTCATCTTAGAGGTGGGGAGGGGGGTATCATATGACAAGTGTGCATAGTTATTAAACTCAAAATTTATATTAAGTCAGCTCTCCTTATACAGGTCATACAACAAACAGAACTTTATTCTTCTCCAAAAAGGAAAAAAAAGAAGTCAGAATTATATCAGCATATTTCAAGTGCTATAGCATTCAACTGTCATTTAACCACAAATAAGGTCAAGAAGGGCAAATTTTAAACTCTTTTCACCACCTATAGTATGTTAGAATGTTGTGTTTTTTTGACATAATAAACTATCTAATTTGTATTAAAATTTCATGCTTGGGAATACACAAAACTGCAAGTTTCTTGAAATTTAAATTTATAAAATGCAGGGCTTTTAATATTCAAGAACTCTAATAATGAATCATATTATTTAAACCTACAGCTTTGCACTCGCACAACCTGTTGTCTTGTACTTTGGGAGTCTTTACACATCGATAACAGGATTTAAAATGGAATAATCTTGCATATATCTTAAAGATGTACATTTGAAACACATACAAATACATTTATGAAACAACTGTATATCTAAAATTCACTCATGTTTATAATTTTGAAATCAGTGACATATGAAACCAAGATCATATATGTGTATATCCAGTTGTTAAACCAGTATTTTCTTCTGAAACTTATGTGTATATACTCAAAACCTTACCAACTTCTTGGAAGAACATATGTACGAAGCTTTTCATATTTTTGTAAGGCATTTACCATCATAAGTAATTTCTTAAAAAATATAATTTCTGAAGTTATGCAATCTTGTGATATAATCAAAACAAAACATGGAGCATAAATCCACCACATTTAAAACCTGACACAGAAGAGTTAATGACAAACATTCCTAAGCTTCATCTAAAAACTGTGAAACCTAGGTAACCAAATTTAATTATTCTTTTTAATCGCTATTGTATTCAATGGTAGATTATAATACCCAAACACTTATAAGTTAAGGTGAATTAGATGAATTAGTAAAAGATATACAGTATTTGATTTTCCAACAATTGACTGCTGGCCTTTGTAATTCTTATAACAAATCGTGAGAATTGTAGCTCATACAGATATCAAAATAAATTTCAAAAATCGCATACCTCGTTCTTCATCCTTCACAGCCCATGTCCTTCTTCCTTCATAGTCGATCATCCATAACTCATATTTTCCTCTTTTTTTCTTTTTTCTACGAAAAGCCACGTCTTTGTCGATCGAAAGTCGCAATTGAATTAATGTCGATTGTAGGAAATTCACACCTATGTATAATTAGATCGAGAAATTAACCTTTGATATCTTCAAATAACATTCCACTTGCGCAGGTTTGAGATATCGGTAAGTGAAACTCTGAAGCTTTAGAAAATTAACAATGGACGACAGATTTTGACAAGAAGGTAAAACGAAAGAGTGATTTAGGGTTTTGACGAATTTGTATATCGTGTTTTGCTGGAAGAGTGGAGAATTCGAGATAAAAGGGATATAAGAAAAGCGGATTCGTGAATGTTGAGACTTCATGTATTAAGACCTACTAGTCACAGTTATTTTCTTAAATGCAAAATTATCTAAGACAATTTTTTTTGTCCCTAACCGATTCTTCTATAAAGGCAAAAAAGAATAGGTATTGAATCTTGGTCTCAACTTTATTTTTTTATTGTACTGCTTCCAGCTTCATCTACTAGATTTAATACCAACGAGAGTTGTTTTTGCGCCTGCACAGTATCCAATATATATTTCAAAATCCTTAACAAACTAACATAAAATAGGATGAAGACCTTAATTAACTTGAGGTTTGCTTTCAAACCTTACGATAAAGCGAACAGTGGTCATCTGTGTTTCGTTGCATGTTGGCCTTGCAATGATCACATTGCCTAAAGATTCTAATTGTTCCTGTATCAGTTCTTTCTTTAAAATTGCTTCCCTCTGGTGCAACATTAACACCCTGAAAAGTTGATTCCACTGACAATATATTAGTATTATATATCTCCCCGCAAATATATATGTAACTTTTTCAAACACAAATAGAAGAGCGAACATAGGTAGTACACTTACAATTTTTTCATTGTACACAATAAGAAAAAGGAAATTGTGATACAAGATGAATGACATTCTACTCAATATGATGCAATAATCCACATATAGCAGCTACACAAAACATTGAATAACATACTCAAATGCTGAAACAGTAGTCCATACTCAACCACATCATAAATTATTCTCCTGATCACAGATTATGTGTTAGCTATATGAATCACTACATACACTAATGTAGCAGAACCCCTTTATTAATTGGTTTTTGAACTGAGTAACTATTATATGTAGTTTGACTTGAGATGACAGAGGACTGCTAAAAAATATTGAAAACCCCACAGAACTTTTTTACTGTTTTATAGCGATACTAGGAGAAAAAAAATACAAAAATAGTGAAAGGTGAAATTGAGTGCAATGCAAAGTAATTCAGATCCTTACCAAAATTGAGTCAATATATCAAGTAGTTAGTCAAATTTGAATTCCCGATAATCTCTATCCTCGACATGAAACCAATAGCGTCAAAAGGCGCTTTGCAATAAATTATTTCAGAATTTGATGGTTGAAGCTGATTGGCTATTTCATTGTGAGATTGTATTTCCGTGATGAACTATATAAGTCGGTGGCTGTCAGCTGGATTTGCTTAAAGAATGCCTTAGGGTTAGCAATCAGGTCGGGTTGGGTGAGTCAACTATTCAAACCATGCCCTATTCATTTTTGGGCCCAATGTAAACTTCGTTTAACAGCCTACATGGTGCTGGTAAACGTGAAAGAAGATTCATTACCCATTCTAACTAAAAGAATTTTATTGTTTTAGTATTTGTATTGTAATGTGATAAGCGTCCCAAAAAAAAAAGTCTTGATGGCGTTTGTTTTATTTTTTGTTTTGTATTTTGAGTTTTCAACCGTAGTTTAAAAAAAGGATAAAGTAAACAAATGATGGAGGGGGTGGAAGGAAGATAAAGGGGACGACGAAGTGGTTAAAGGGATGACAGAGGGAAGTATTGTGTCTCGTCCATCCATTATTTCCCAAAACATAGAAACTAAGAAAACGTTGTTTTCCGTTTTATATGTTAAATTCGTTTTTTAAAATGGTCATTTTCCACAATTTATATGCGTCTTTTGTAATTTTGCTATGGCAAAAACAAAAATGTAAAAAGGATGAACCAAATGCACCCCTATATCTTACTTTTAATTTTAAATCATATTTTGATGTGCACTCAGATATATTAAACATATGTCTCTTTCTTTATTGCGTAGTTGTTTCATATTCAATGCTATATAACTTTAGAGGTTGTTGGATAATTTTTTCCAGTTATTGATGCTTTTGATTTCAGTAAATGTTGTATACACAAAAGAGCATGTTAAATATATGAATATACTTGAAATTGAGTAATTGTATTTGATATATTTTAAAAACTAGCAGTAGATTTTGAAATGATATCAACCGATTGATCAATGTCCACATGTTCATCAATTACTTTCCCAACCAATAAACAAACAATGTTAACACTGCCAGCCCAATTGCATTTGTTGCCCTGGGCAAGGATAATGAAAGGGAAGATGGCAAAATAGCAGAGTTTCAAAAAATTTTCTAACTAAGGGCTCGAACTTTATTTAAAACTGTAAACTTATATGTATAATTTTCTATTTAGTATGGCAAAATTAATTTGTAAATTTGTTGCAGATTTCGTAGAGGTGGTTGTGGTTAAAATTCATTTTTTGTTTACAGCTGTCTATCATAATTTGGTAACTTATATGCACATTCACCTTACTTTTAAGTTACTTAGGCTAATGAATTCATCGACTCTTTTTTCCCTAAGATATGTAGTTTCAATACGATATGCAATGATGCAAAGATTAGTGATCTAGATAATTTGTAATTTGGCATTAGCTTTAAAATAATATTTAAACATGCATGCTGGTTATTTGTCAAATTTATACAAACTCTATTTGCGCTATCTCCAAAATATGTAAATGCATAGTTTGGGAATTTAAAAGTTTGTGAACTGCATTTAAACCCACCTTTATTATATTTGATGTAGTATATGCATTGTTATATTCTTATCCATGGTGATGTGTGTTGGAGAATGGAGTTTTGATGACAACAACCTTATTTCAATTATCATTGATTATAAAATATATTTTAACATCTTTATCTAGAACATGAAATACCCCACCTCTGTTAAGGTCACTCAAAAAGGGAATGCATTAACTTCGGTGGAGCGTTTTAGGTAAAAGATGCAGATAAATTACAAGACATACAAATAAAGCAGTGGAAAATAAAGTCATTTTATAAACAATGTGGTTTAGTCAAGCTTTTACAACAATTGTCTCAATCATACTTAAAAATAATACATAGAACTTCTGTCTTGATTCAAAAACATCCAAGTATAAAAGAAGCATAAAAATAACAGTGATATTCCCAAATAAAGCATGAACCAGCCATAGCAGTGGAAAAGAGAGTCCAAAGCAATACATCGACTATCTTCGAGCTTGGAAACAAAACGGAGCTAAGTGGTAACATTTCCTCCCTGTGAACCTGGGGGGGGGGGGAGGGACGGAAGAAAAAAAGGCAAAACAAAGTAGGTCAGATATAAGTCTAGTAAGTCCAGTGACTTTCAGCATGTAAATAGGAAAAAGCATCATGACATGAATAAACTGAATATAAGACAACACCGTGAGAACAAGGATAACAAAATAACATACGATTAGTATAGATATGATAAGGTAAGATAAACTAAATGCACTTCTACTCTTTCTCTGCTTCACTACTACCCTGTTATTCTGATTTCTATATCTCTGCACCAACTAACTAGTTTCCCAGCCAGTAATCTGTATAAAATGATCATATGATAATGTGATCCCAATCCCCGCAATTGTGGTAGTCTTCAGGTGTACATCTAGTATGAGGATCTTACCTCAATCAGCCTAATTGCCATAAAGATGTTAGATGTACCCTTACTACCCTATCGATCGGCTCCCTACTTGTATTAATGTTCCATGATTCTGTGTCAATAGGCCCTCTCTTGCGTGTAGATACCGTGTGCTAGTCCCACCATAAGGTGTATCAATCCTTATGATAGCAATCCGAAACGATTCAAGATGCACAGTGTAAAACTACTGATACCGAGTGCCTGCTTTTTCCCACTTCGGAGTACGTGCACGCCCGTAATCCGTCGGAACCTACACTGACGTACCCCATGCCGCTATTTTGACCGCTTATAATCAGCCCAGTAATTGTGCCCCACCCTACCTAGTTTCAGGGTACCTTGATACATCTATGTGGGTTACTGCTGAAATGAGTCCCCATTACTAGGGTTTCTTACTGGTTATGTTTGTGGCCCTATATTTAATAATATTACCCACCAACCTGTTATCTACTTAACCCTCCCAATGATTCTAACATGTTTACTTAATGGTTAAGTTTGTGGGCCTTATATTTACAAATATTACCCACCAACCCGATATGCACTTAACCTTCCCACACATTATGTCATATTGGTTAAGTGTTGTCCATTCATGTTAACTTAACCCACCTACTCATCATGTCATGTTGGTTAAGTGTTTCTTATTAACCCTTCTCACTCGTCATGTTGGATTGGTTAAGTGTTTCCTATTAACTTAACCTCGCTCATTCATCATGTTATGTTAGTTAAGTATTTCCCATTAACTTAAACCCCACTCATTCATCAAGTTACATTGGTTAAGTGTTTCTTATTGACTTAACCCCACGCGTTCATCATATTGTATTGGTCAAGTGTCATCAATCAATTCAAGTTAACTTACCCACCCACTTGTCGTGTTACATTGGTTAAGTGTTGCCTTCTTGTGTTAACTTAACCCTTCCATGCATCCTACTATATTGTTTAAGTGTTGCTCTCTTGTTTTAACTTAACCTTCCCTATTCATCATGTCATATTGGTTAAGTGTTTCTTATTAACTTAACCCTACTCAATCATCATGTCATAATGGTTAAGTGTTTCTTATTAACTTAACCTTTCTCATTCATCATGTTGTACCGGTTAACTTAACCCTGCTAACTTTTCTAATTAGTATGTTATAATGGTTAAGTGTTCTAAATTTACTTAACCCCACCTTCTTGTCTAATTAACATGTTATAACGGTTAAGTATTCTAAATTTTACTTAACCTTACCATTCTTAACATGTCTGTTTATTGGCATTAATTAATTTATTAATGCACCAACCTCTCACATTAGAACTGTTGTTTGCAGTTGCTGGATGTGTCGGGCAGTTCCGGGCAGACTTCTACTGCAAACTCATTCTAACCTCGGGTTTTTGGGCTAAATGCGCTAACCTCTCACATTAGATCTGTGTTGTTGCGGTTACTGGATGTGTCGGGCGGTTCCGGGAAGTTTTACACCGTAACTCAATCTAACCTCGGGTTAGGCATGTTTATTTTTTTTAGCATATTTACCATACATGTCCAAGTCTATATTTTAGATGCTAATCATCCCAAATTCAAAAAACTAGTCATGTTCCAATTCTCAAGTTATACCCCAACAAAGCTGATTGCAAGTTATGCCCCACAAATTCAAATTCAAGTTATTACTCAAAATAGGTCACACCCAATTTCCCTAAATTTGCAATAATAGTCATGCCCCAAAAATCACAATATAACACATGCCCTAAGGTTTAGTCATATTGCACCATACAAAATATTCTCCAAAATCCCCCAGTCATGATTCACATTATAAACTATGCCAAATTATAGCCTTTATTTACAGTGCATGCCAATTACCCAAAATCCCAATTTAGGCGTGTTCCCATTTAACAGTTATCCCTATCTTACTATAGGTTTTCATGCCTAAGCCATATATTAATATACACAATAATCTCCTTCTTCCAAGCCATAAACTATCATATATAATATGTCCCAATTTTAGGTCTTAAACCACAACATGTATTATGCCTTACATGTTTAAGTTCAATTTACGCCCCAAATCCCAAGTCATATGTCCAATATACTTTATGCCTCAAATCTCAAGTCATATGTTCGATACACTTTATGTTTTAAATACAACATGTGTGACGTCCTCAGATCCATTACAAATCAGTTATACATAATTTAATACTTTTCCCAATTTTAGCGCTGGCCATGTCCAAATCATATATAATGCCCAATTTTTCCCAACGTACGTTCATCTCTTATGAGATTTGGCTCAGGTTCGCAGTAGCCTGGCTATAAAAACAAAAAGGGAGGAAGGAAAGAAGAGACAAAGAATGGACATAATAATGTCAATGAGATATATCCAATGAATATAGAAAGCAAATAGAAATAAGCATAATCTTAGATTCAGATTTATTACAATGTCAGAGTCACAATTAAATTTTAATTCTGAAAGTAACATGAACTCACAAATTACAGAATGGTCTTGAATTCTGGGATCTGATTTCTGAATTTGATAAGCTATTTCTTTGATGTAGACTTTGATTATTAACTTGAAACTCTAATCTGATTGATTAAGGTGGAGGCTAGGTTACTTCAGGTTTTAGCAGCATACAGATGCTTATGAATTCATGTGTAGAAAACAATAGGTTTAGGGGTCTTTTTATAGGTGTATAGGGAGATTAAGAGCCTTCAGATCAGTCTAGAAGTCATCAGAATCGTCCATAGCAGAATACCACGTCACACAGCGAATCAGAAAGCGACACGTGGCGAAACACGTCATCGGCCAGATCTGGGCCAACAGGGGTCGACTCCCCTATAGGGGTGTCAACACCTATGTCGACTTCCCTTGGGGGTGGTCGTCACCCCTGAGCGGGAAATTTTCCGCTCAACCTGCTTTGACCCAAATTCGACATTTGAACCCGGTTTTGACTTCTGGAATTAGTTTGTATGTATATATATATACTTCCTTGGGCGTATACAAACTTTTAAGGCTTATAACTTCTTCATACGGTGTCTGATATACGCAAACTCGGACTCTGTCCCAAGCAGAATTCCGAGACGAACGCAATGGCGTAACCCTTTCCCTTAATTCCTACTTTAAAAATTAAGTATTCTTTAATTCATTACTTTAATATTCACTGGAAATATGGGGTGTTACATTCTCCCCTCCTTTAAAGGATTTTGTCCCCGAAATATCCGAGTCAAGGAGATTGTATCCTAACATCCAACATCCATCTACTCAACCATTCAATCACAGGCGTTCATTGTCCTTAAAAAGATTTCTAATGCTTTCATGATCATATGCATAGTGTGTGTACATGTTCTTATCTAGTGCAAAATCAGACGGTCTACCGATTCAGTTGACCTCCTTAATGCGAATTATGTCAGCGCTATGAGTCCATCATGTATGCAATTATTCCTAATCGTACTTTATAACTTCTACATGAGTGCACAATCATTCATACAAATGAAAAATCCATATGATAACACATCAAGTTTCAATTTATATACAAATAAATATATGCATATGCAATATGAAAGTGACTGAGCCGATATAGTACCTAATATGTGTGTATACATCCACAAGCAATCACTAGCAAACACTTGCAACCACTTTCAACCATCAATCATAACATGTTTCAAACACATGTTTACATCCATTGGCTTCTACCTAAGGATCGAGGACAGAACTGAGAGGATATACTTGAAGGATAAAGAATAGCATGCAAAAAAAACTTTATAGAAAAAGGGAGATTAAGGAAAAAGGGTATGATGCGCATATCTAGTCTTCAGTCTTCTAAGTCGCATCTTCTTGACCTTCACTCCATATTGCTCTGACTGTCTTAACTTCACGATTGCGTAGCTTCTTAATTTCTGTTTCCAGAATATGCATTGGAACTCATTTCACTGTCACCTCTCGTTCCACCTTTTCTTCTTATAGTATACTTGGCACTACAACTTCTGCCGTGTCATGCTAACATTCCCATAACTATCTCTTGAAAATAAACAGATGCTAACCATGTTACCAAGTGTATATACTAAGATGATTAGATTCTTCATCTTTAATCTAGTAAGTGGGGCCGATACCTTCATAAAGTCCTTAATTAACTTCCTATATTAGCCCTCTAGTCCAAGAAAGTTTTTTTACTTCTGTTGCATTCCTTGGGACCTTCCAGTCTTGCATCGCAACTACTTTTGCGGGATCTACTGTTATCCCTTCTTTGGGCGCCACATGTCCTAGAAACCTTACTTCTTCTCTCTAAAAATGACATTTTTGGAGAACTTTGCCTTAAGTTGATGCGCTTGGAGGGTATCTGAGACTTCCCTTAGATGCAAAGCATGTTCTTCCAAAATATCATCTATGCTTAAGCGAAGTGAACCATCCGCCTTTGTAATGAAAATGACTGGAGCACCCCATTCAGAAATACTTCGCCTTGCGAACCCTTTTTCAAGTAACTCTTTTACTTGTTTACTGAGCCCTTCCTTTCCCTTGGATTCATATGTCGTACAGGTAATGCAACTGGTTTTGCATTGTCAACTAGATATATGCGGAAGTCTATCTCGCATTTTAGGGGATAAACCCGTAACCTGATCAAAAACATCTGTGTACTCATGGACTACTCTAACGGATCGCAAATCGTTGATAAACGCATCAAGTGACTCTAGGTAGCTAAGCCTAACTGATCCCTTAAGATCGCACGAATTCTCGAGGGTTTTCCCGAAGCAAGTCAAAAGTCTAACTACCCTCCTTTCACAGTTACTAGCTAACCTATCCATGCCTAGAATCAACCCATAGCCCATGAAACCAAAAACATAAGCATTACACTTAAACTCAATACTTAACATAGCTATTCTCAAATCCTTACAAACCAAAGATAAACGAGCCGAACCACCAACCGGATTTGGGACAATAATGGGATCTTCTACTATACAAGCTCTAGGATGCAGAGACTCAACTAGGGAAGCAGATATAAATGAATGTGAAGCGCTAAACTCAAAAAGAGTACTAACAGGATGATCAAAAAGAAAAACTAGACATTTTCAACAGAAACTCCACTACCTCTCTCTCGGGTACGATGGCGGTGAGAGTATGCACTTTCCTCCCTAAAATTACTGTCCTTTGTTCTTGTCCTTGTCCTTAATTATATGACCCGTTATACCATAATAATGACACTTCCTATTGTCTTAGATTTTTCTGTTCTTTCCTCCTTCGTGAACCAAGTCCATATCCATGAGTTTCTCATCCTTGGGTTGTGTTCCTTAGCCAAACTCCCTTATTCTCATCTTTTCCATCTTTGTGTGACTTGTTGACAAGTCTCTTGAAAGCTGCCTCCATTGCACGGAAAACCCTATAGAGCTTGAAAGAAAATTAGTCGTAGGTGAAACTACAACGGCTTATAGACGGAAGTTGGGCATTCTTCGCCCTTTGACAGGTGTCGTAGTCTCATCAAGCCTATGGAACAACGTCACAATGAGGTTACCTCCCTGAAAGCTAGGAGCCCCGGAGGCTCAAGAAAGAAGGAAACAAGGATTCAAACAGAGGATCAAAAGATAATGCATATGGCTTTAGGGAATATGCCTTTAAAGCAAAACTTTTCTTTTGAAAATGCCTCTTTTAAAACTGTTTTGAAAATATTTTTTCAAATCTTTTATCTGATCCGTTAACCTTTAGCTCTGATACCAAGTGAAACACCCCACCTCCATTAAGGTCACTCACAAAGGGAATGCCTTAACTTCGGTGGAGTGTTTTAGGTAAAAGATGTAGATAAATTAAAAGATAGACAAATAAAACAGTGGAAAAAAAGTCATCTTATAAACAATGTGGTTCAGTCAAGCTTTTACAACAATTGTCTCAATCATACTTAAAAATAATACATAAAACTTCTGTCTTGATTCAAAAAATTCCAAGTATAAAAGAAGCATAAAAATAACAATGATATTCCCCAATAAAGCATGAACCACCCATAGCAGTTGAAGAGAGAGAGTCCAAAGCAATACATCGACTATCTTTGAGCTTGGAAAGAAAACTGAGCTAAGTGGTAACATTTCCTCCCTGTGAACCTGGGGGGGGGAGGGGAGGGGGGGAACAGAAGAAAAGAGGAAAAACAAAATAGGTTAGACAAAAGTATGGTAAGTCTAGTGACTTTCACCACGTAAATAGGCAAAAGCATCATGACATGAATAAACTGAATATAAGACAACACCGTGAGAACAAGGATAACAAGATAACATACGATTAGTATAGATATGACAAGGCAGGATAAACTGAATGCACTTCTACTCTTTCTCTGCTTCGCTACTACCTTGTTATTCTGATTTCTATATCTCTGCACCACCTAACTAGTATCCCAACCAGTAATCTATATAAAATGATCATATGATAATGTGATCCCAATCCTCGCAATTGTGGTGGCCTTCAAGTGTACATCTGGTATGAGGATCTTACCTCAATCAGCCTAATTGCCATAAAGATGTTAGATGTACCCTTACTACCTTATCGATCGGCTCCCTACTTGTATTAATGTTCCATGTTTCTGTGTCAATAGGCCCTCTGTTGCGTGTAGATACCATGTGTTGGTCCCACCATAAGGTGTATCAATCCCTATGATAGCAATCCAAAACGATTCAATATGCACAGTGTAAAACTACTGGTACCGAGTGCCTGCTTTTTCCCACTCCGGAGTACATGCACACCCATAATCCGTCGGAACCTACACTGACGTACCCCCTGCCCCTATTTTCACCGCTCATAATCAGCCCAGTAATTGTGCCCCACCCTACCTAGTTTCAGGGTACCTTGATACATCTATGTGGGTTACTGCTGAAATGTGTCCCCATTACTAGGGTTTCTTACTGGTTAAGTTTGTGGCCCTATATTTAATAATATTACCCACCAACCCGATATGTACTTAACCCTCCCAATGATTCTAACATGTTTACTTCATGGTTAAGTTTGTGGGCCTATATTTACAAATATTACCCACCAACCCGATATGTACTTAACCCTCCCGCACATTATGTCATATTGGTTAAGTGTTGTCCATTCATGTTAACTTAACCCACCTACTCATCATTTCATGTTGGTTAAGTGTTTCTTATTAACCCTTCTCACTCGTCATGTTGGATTGGTTAAGTGTTTCCTATTAACTTGACCCCATTCATTCATCACGTTATATTGGTTAAGTATTTCCCATTAACTTAACCCCATTCATTCATCAAGTTACATTGGTTAAGTGTTTCTTATTAACTTAACCCCACGCGTTCATCATGTTGTATTGGTTAAGTGTCATCAATCAATTCAAGTTAACTTAACCCACCCACTTGTCGTGTTACATTGGTTAAGTATTGCCTTCTTGTGTTAACTTAACCCTTCCATGCATCCTGTTATATTGGTTAAGTGTTGTTCTCTTGTTTTAACTTAACCCTACCCATTCATCATGTCGTATTAGTTAAGTGTTTCTTATTAACTTAACCCTACTTATTCATCATGTCATATTAGTTAAGTGTTTCTTATTAACTTAACCCTTCTCATTCATCATGTTGTACTGGTTAACTTAACCCTTCTCACTTGGCTAATTAACATGTTATAATGTTTAAGTGTTCTAAATTTACTTAACCCCACCTTCTTGTCTAATTAACATGTTATAATGGTTAAGTGTTCTAAATTTTACTTAACCTTACCATTCTTAGCATGCCTTTTTATTGGCATTAATTAATTTGTTAATGCCCCCAACCTCTCACATTAGAACTGTTGCTTGCGGTTGCTGGATGTGTCGGGCGGTTCCGGGCAGACTTCTACTGCAAACTCATTCTAACCTTGGGTTTTTGGGCTAAATGCGCTAACCTATCACATTAGAACTGTGTTGTTGCTGTTACTGTATGTGCCGGGCGGTTCCGGGCAGTTTTACACCACAACTCAATCTAACCTCGGGTTAGGCATGTTTAATTTTTTTAGCATAATTACCATACATGTCCAAGTCTAGATTTTATATGATAATCATCCCAAATTCACAAAACTAGGCATGTTCCAGTTCTCAAGTTATACTACAACAAAGCTGATTGCAAGTTATGCCCCACAAATTCAAATTCAAGTTATTACTCAAAATAGGTCACACCCAATTTCCCCAAATTTGCAATAATAGTCATGCCCCAAAAATCACAATATAACACATGCCCTAAGGTTTAGTCATATTGCACCGTACAAAATATTCTCCAAAAACCGCCAATCAAGATTCACAGTATAAACTATGCCAAATTATAGCCTTTATTTACAGTGCATGCCAATTACCCAAAATCCCAATTTAGGTGTGTTCCCATTTAACAGTTATCCCTATCTTACTATAGGTTTTCATGCCTAAGTCATATATCACTATATACAATAATCTCCTTTTTCTAAGTCATAAACTATCATATATAATATGCCCCAATTTTAATTCTTAAACCACAACATGTACTATGCCTTACTTGTTTACAATTCAATTTACGCCCTAAATCCCAAGTCATATATCCAATATACTTTATGCCTCAAATCTTAAGTCATATGTTCAATACACTTTTTGTTTTAAATACAACATGTGTTATGTCCTCAAATCCATTACAAAACAGTTTTACATAATTTAATACTTTTCCCAATTTTAGCGCTGGTCATTCCAAATCATATATTGTAACGACCCGGAATTTTGGGCCGAATTTAAAATTTTTATTTTAATTATTTTAATAGGTTTTTAATATTTAAAATAATTTATTATATATAATAACGACTATAAACTTATTCTAATCGAAGTTAAAACGAATAAATTTTAATTTAATTAGAAAAGGAGTTAGAAATAGCGCGGTAGTTTAAAAATTTGAAATTGAACTTTGACTGAATGTACATGATTCATTTTAAATCAGAATTAAGCGAAACAAGAAATATTTAAATCTGTTTAATTATATCTTTCTAACGAATGTAAGAAACTAAAAATTTCACTTTGAAAATAGAAAGTAATGTCCAGTTTAAAATATAGAAAAGTCGCTGTAGAATTTATATATATTTAAATATATTATATAGCCCTTAAAAATAGCCATTTTAAAAACGACCTCTGTTTTCGATGAAACCACTTTTGTTGGAATCGGAATGTCAAATTATTGTTAAGCTTAATTTTCCAGAATTTTTCGAATAAATATGTGAGCGTGGCAAAGGACAACGTGTTTTGTCAGTTTGAGTCAAATTTAATGGACATGAAAATGGCCATTTTCCAACGTTCTCGGAATTCGACGAAACTAGTTTTGTTAGGATCGTATCGTCAAAACATAACTAGAAATAATTTTTATGTAATTTTTAGAGTCAGTATGTGGCCCCGGTAATCTAAAATGCACGGTTAAATTAAATTTACATTGATTTATATTTTAATTTTTAAGCAAAACCTATCGAAACAGTCGAATTAGCTTACCGGACATATCCTATTGTGTCCGAAATGGGGGTATTTGGCTAGGGGCGACACTTGTTGGGTTCGATTCAGAGTTGGTGGCATTAAACAGGAATTATCGGAATTTAAAAGAATTAAATAAATTCAATAAAAATACGGCATAAATACCCCCCAAATACATCGTATTCCGTATGACCCTCAAACCCTAATTAGCCGCCATTTTATATATTTTAATGGCCAATACGCTCCAGATTTGAATCCATGATTTCTCCAAATCCGTTCAACAAACTTCGTATCTTCCAAAGACAAAATTAAAGAACTTAGCATGCTCTGTTTAATCAATGGGTAGGATTGGAATTAATGGTTTGTGGTGCTGGAATTTTAGGCTCATAGACCCAGGCTTTCGAACGGGTTTTGGCACTGACGGGGGCGCCGAGTTCACTGGTGGCTGGAGGGCAGGTCGGCAACGCGAAGGGCTGTCGAGGGGGTGCTCAGATCGTGACTTAAGCGGACGAGATGGCGAGCGACGGTGGGAAAGTTGGTCGATGTATGGGTTTGCGTTACAGGGAAAATGAATGAAGAAGTTGATAAAAAAAAGGGGCGGCAACACTTGGTAAAACGTTATGGTAGAGAAAGGGTTATTAAACTAAAACCTTGCTTATTCAATTAATTATGTAATTAATTTATTTAGATTTTAAAATACAATAGCATGTATAAAATCTGATTTTGTACTATAAATAAAATGGTTTTTTTTTGTTTCAGATCTTAATATAAAAAAAACAAAGTAAACATGGTTTTGATTAACAAAGTTAACATGGTTTTGATTAAAAAAGTAAACATGGTTTTGATTAACAAAGTAAACATGGTTTTGATTAACAAAGCAAACATGGTTTTGAAAAAACAAAGTTAACATGGTTTTGATTAACAAAGTTAACTTGGTTTTGATTACCAAAGTAACATTGTTTTTTTTTTAAAACAAAAGTAACATTGTTTATAAAAGTAGAGTGACATTGTTTTTTTTATAGATAAACTACACATTGTTTTTATAAATAAACTATACATTGTTTTTATAAAATAAACATATATTTGTTTTGAAAATAAACATATCATGGTTTTGAATTAAACATATCTTTGTTTGAAAATAAAATAGAACACTGTTTTGAGAATAGAAAAATAACTTTATTTTTCACTGTATAAAATAACATTATTTTTTTTCACTGTATAAAATAACATTATTTTTCACTGTATAAAATAACATTATTTTTCACTGTAGAGAAAACATTATTTTTCACTGTATAGAAAAATATTATTTTTATTTATAAATATCATTGTTTAAAAGAATGCGATTTTTAAAGATATAAATAACACAGTATTAAAAATGTGATTTCTAATATAAACTGCGTGAAACAGATTTGCGATGAAACTGACTGGAAGCTGAACGGAATCAAAATCACCAGCTAAAGAACGACGGAGTGAAAACCAAAGGTGAGAACTCTTTCTCACTCAACCATTTAATTTGGTTATTTATTTATTTATTATTTTTGTAAATAAATGTATGTAAATTATCTGTGTTAGGAATATTTGTGGTTGGTTATACGTGTTGCTTGTATGATTTATTTTGTATGTTGTGTTTTGAGATGATTTAGATTTACGAAATCTCACATGTTTAAATAATGTTATTTTATCCATGATAATATAATCATGATTACACTTCCATATACAAGTTAACTGACTTGTTTATGTGATTGGGATGATAATTTTCACACATCGCCCAAGTGCACGAATAATAATATATTCTTTTATTACTTGTTGGTTGAAAACCCCACACGGGTCTTGGGATGATATTCACACATCTCCCTTGTGTTTAGTTATAAGCATTATTTCTCTATTTGATGCTTATACAATATTAGTATGCACCTTGGATGTTTTGGATGTTTTAAGGATACTTATCATTAGTATAGTATTCATGCGATGTATGAAATCCATATAACTTAAATTATATGGTAGCTGATTGGGTCTCATTCCAATTTAGGATTATAATAAGGTTTTTTTTATATTCAGTTAATAATCGAAATATGGTTTAATGAAAATTATCATATTTCGTTTACAATAAAATTTTAATCTTTTTATTGTTATGTAGAAACATAAACATCACCATGATGTGATTTGAAATAAAAATATCATTTTTATCGTTATGTAAAAATCACTCTTTTATCTATTTAACAACATGAGATATGTTTTCAAAATAAAAGTTATTCTTTTATTTGAATGTAAGAAAACAAAATTGTCAAAATATGTTTTAAATAAAAATTATCTTTTTATGGTTATGTGAATGGACATAATTTGATTGACGCTAAAAATTATCCTCTTATTTACATTTAGAAATATTTAAATGAACATAAGTTGATTAACGCTAAGAAATTAGCCTTTTGTTTTCATTTGGAAATATGAAATATGTTGAAATATAAAAAGTTAATCTTTTTATTTGAATGTAATAACATGAAATATTTTACATTAAAAATTCATTCTTTTAATGTCATGTATGAACATGGAATGTTTTACATTAAAAATTCATTCTTTTTAACGTCGTACAGGAATATATTTTGATTTACATTGAAATTCACCTTTTTAATGTCATAGGAATTTACAAAGGTTTTTATAAAGTTTGTTCTAAATGGAAATCAATGAATATATATATATATATGTAGACATAGTGGTTTGAATAGAACATTTCGCGCAGCGACCATTCGTGAATTTCGACCACTGATTTTGAATGGACGTAATGAAAGATCCGACCATCGAATTCTTCTAAAACCAGAACCTATGGGTTCTTATCGAAAGGAGCTTTCATATGATAATAAGAGATTTGAAATCCAACGGCTAGATTTTGAGAAATGTCAAATTCAAATTTGAATAAAAACAGCGTCAGTGTAGTTAAATGATCTGAAACGTCATTTAACTGAATAGGCTTATTTTTGAATAAATAAAAATAGGGAAAATTTATGTAAAATCATAGTAACTGATTTAAAAGGGTTTTTAATGAAAAATTCCAAGTTTATAAAGATAAAAAGGTATTTTTATCAGAATGAGTGATTTATTTATTTATAAATAAATAAAGAATATTTAAGATGGTTTTAATATAACCAAGAATTTCCAATGAATATATTGGAATGGATTTGAAAGGAAATTATCTTTGAATTATTTCAGTATTGGTTTCTGTGATTATACGGATATTATTTTCGAAATTTGGAAGATATTTAATATCGTTATTTCCGATATGATATATGTTGGTTCTAGAATTTGATATTGAATATAAGACGATATAATTCCCATTCAAAGCTTTATATTTAATATTAAATAAGATTTGGGTTTGTCGTGAATTGTTAGACCGAAATTTGGGCCTAACACCCAAACTCTATGTGAAATCCTCACAAATCACAGATTACAGATAAAAAGCAGTAAAAACAGGGAACACACGAGATTTTTATAGTGGTTCGGCTCAATCCAAGCCTACGTCCACTTTATAGTTTCTCATATCCTGAGGAATTACAATTACAATGGTGTCTCACAATCCGTGAGATTCGATTATACACAATAGCCTTGTGTTCTAATGAAGAAGAGGAGAAAAGAGATTGAATTTATGCACGATAGCCTCGTGTTTGATTGAGTTGAGGAGTACCCAAAGTCCTTGAATACTTGGTAATGGAGGTCAGGAGGTGTTAGTGCCGAAAAGTCCCTTGAAATGACCATCTCGTAGTGTATTTATAGACGTAGAGGAGCTGCTGGGAGTCCTGAATCGGGTCGGATCGGGTGTGACGTGGTGGGCGGAGAGGACATCTCGGAGAGAGTGGAGAAGTGGCCTTCAGATCGTGTGCATACAGGTGGCGGCCGATCCGAATTAGTAGGAGGTAGTTATCCCTTAAGAAGCGGTCAAACTTGCTGCGTCTGAGCAGGTACAGGGGGATCGGTTCGGGTCCGACCCGAACCGAGCTGGTGTCTTCAATCCGAAGACTTCATGTGCCAGGTTAGTGCGATGGAGGTCGGATCGGTTCGGCTCCGAACCGAACCGAGGAGGAGGCTCCGAACCGAACCGAGGAGGAGGCTCCGAACCGGAGTTATGATGTATGCTTCTGAGCTGAGTGCAAGCCGGGTCGGGTTCTGATAGTCCGATCCGAACCGGAGTCTCCGATCCGAGCCGAAATCTAAGTGTTGAGGGAGGATGATGAGTTGGTGAAGGCAGGATGCCTCATTCCGATCCGAACCGATTTACCCGATCCGATCCGAGGATTTATTCAATGCTAAATTCCAGGTTTCCGGTTCTGCATGCGTTCACGGAAACGGGCATAACTTTCAAACCGTAAGTCCGATTGAGCCAAACGAAAGCTCAAACTGAAGCTAATTCAGAGATCTACAAGAGTTACAGAGCTTTGCTCCGTAATCGCTGTTTTCAGGCCCAAAAAAGGTCATCTGGTAGGAGTTTTGGGCCTTTCTTTGTTTGTGATGCGACTTTGACCAAATCGCTGCCTGTCTTCTGACGATATTCCCAACGCTTGAGTGTATTGTTGAGAAGAGATTCCATGTGTGACTGCTTTGACTAAAAAGCGGGTCAACATTTTGCCCCCCAGAACATATCTTGCTGGTTGAAGGAAGATGTGTTCTGGATAATCCAAGGCCACGCCGGGCCTGCCAGCTACAAGTATAATCCATACCTGCGAAGAAGAGAAAGCAAACAGGTGTGTCGAAACCTAACAAAACCGATTACACTTTCGAGCATAAACCATGCTTGGGCGTTTGCTTGAGCATAAACCATACTCAAGGGACGATCGAATCATCCTGCCAAAACCTGACGAGGGACCTAACCTTCCGGGTATAAGCCATACCAGGAAGTTTAAACTGAGCATAAGCCATACTCGAATTTTATTGAGTTCCTTTGCCAAATCCTGGCAAGACAATAAGTCATTCCAGAGTATAATCCATACTTAGAAATGTAGTGGAGTACAACCCATACTCATACCGAGATGGAGTTATACTTGCCAAAGCCTGACAAGATAGTCCGTCCCTAAGCATAATCCATGCCTAGGGGTTCGAGATAAGTATAGGCCATACTTTAGTTGAGATTGAGAATCCTGCCACAACCTGACAAGATACTTAAATTGCCAAACATAATCCATGCTCGGAAAGTCCTTCCTTATTCAATTCAAAGTACGAAACCAAAGCAAATCCTGATTGGTTTGTCATCGAGTGCAGAGCACGATTTGGAGCTAAATCCTAACCCCGAACGTGTGTACTCCGATTTAGCCAATCGGAAAACCTAAAGAAAGCAAAGATACATATCTTAAATCCTAAGAAATGCCGAAAACACAGAGTGATCCAATCCAGATCATTTGATGACGAGCCGATGGGAGCTCGTTCCAGGGTCATTCCCTCTCCGGGGAGCAGGTGGTGGCAGCACAGGTACAAGTGTTGGTTGTTTCACATACTCGGGTAGCTCTCCACGTCTAACCCGTTCCTCAATCAGATCTCGCAAGTGTCTACAGTCATTTGTGTCATGACCGTCCATATCGTGAAATACGCAATATTTCCCAGAATCGCGTTCTCTTTGTGATGGCTCCCTCCTGGGAGGCTTTGGATAGGAGACGTCACCGTTTGTGTCCAGATAGATGTCTGAGAGTGGGGCATTGAGTTCAGTGTACTTTTCATATCTGGGCCCTCTCCGGGGCTGAGCGTTGCGGTCATTCTTGACGGCAGCTTTTCCTTTGCCTTTATCAGAATCAGACGGTTCTCCGTCTTTGAGCATGTTAACATCGAGAACTTTCTTTTCGGAGGTTGCATCTTCTTCACGCAAAAACCTATCCGATTCAAGGTAGAATTCGCTGAGATTCCTTGGTGGGTCCCGGTACAAGGATTTTTTGAACTCCGAGTTGTCTAGAACGCCGGATACTGCCGCCATTAATACCATAGATGGCTCAGGTCGATCAACTGATGCTGCTGCAACGTTGAACCTTTCCAGAAATGACCGCAGAGTTTCTTTAGGCCTCTGCTTGATTGTAGTTAGTGACATTACATTCTTGGGTCGAGCGATATGGACCCGAAATTGTTCAATAAAGCGAGCGACCAACATGTTCCAGCTGTTGATCGATTCAGATTCCAGCTGCCGAAACCACATAGCAGCAATATCAGTCAAAAAGAGGGGAAAGCATTTAGCCATGACGTTTTCCGATGCCGATTGAACTTCCATATGCCGTTTATAGCGCATTAGGTGCACGGTAGGATCTGCCCTACCGTTGTATGGCTCCAGTTGTGGAAGTTTGAAATCCGGGGGATTACGGGAATTTCTAATTTCTTGTGTGAATGGATTGTGGTTGACATCATCCATGTCATTTTGATAGGTGCGGCCTCTCGAGAGGCGTTCAATGAGATTGGCGAGCCGATCGCCTTCAAAGAGCTGTTGCAGGTTGACAAGTCCAGAGCTGGTGCCCCCAGCGTTAAGTTCAGAAGTGTGTGGAAGAGTATAAGGAGCTTGGCAAGTCATCCGGTTCGGTTCGGAGGTGCCCCCTTGCTGCGGCTCGGAGAAGCGAGGGGGGTTATGGAGAGGTGCACGGTTCGGATCGGAGGTGCCGATCCGAACAGGTTCGCCTGTTCCGAACCGGGGAGCTTGATGCTGAATTTGTGTGGTATTTCCGACCCGAACCGGTGCGGATGTAGGTCGAACAGGAGCGAAGCCTTGATTTCCAGAGGGGAGGCTGCTGCCCCCAGGCTCATGCAGGGTTGTTGTTCGGATAGGGTCCGAACCGATCCGGTGGGGAATGTCCCCCATTTCCATCTGCGTTTGATTCAAGTTTTGGCCCTCGGT
Source organism: Allium sativum (assembly GCA_030737875.1). Classification (NCBI taxonomy): domain Eukaryota; kingdom Viridiplantae; phylum Streptophyta; class Magnoliopsida; order Asparagales; family Amaryllidaceae; genus Allium; species Allium sativum. The sequence goes on along the minus strand of CM060919.1, from coordinate 129,657,846 downwards.
TCGGATCGGATCTGAACCGATCCGGTTTGCAGCTGCTGCTGGGGCTATTTCCGTGCTATTTCCAGCGAGTTGTGCATTGCCGCTCGGCCTGCCTTCCATCCGAGCGAAGAATTGGTCGATCATCTCCTGTTGTTTGCGGAGGAGATCATCTTGCCTAGCCATCTGGGTTCTCAATTCATCGAGAACGCCATCCATTTCATCTCTGGTTAAGTATGCTGATGGATTTTCATGAGAGGAAGCATCCTGGCTTGCCTCGTTCCTTGTGCCTTCAGTGCCAACATCCTCAGCACGAGAGAAGGTTCCGTCTTTCTTTCGCTTGACCATTAATCCAATAGCCAAATAATCCGCTTCCGTTCAAGCTAGTAGAAGAAGTTGTATCGTGTGCCCCCCTTCCTGGCGCGCCAAAATGTTAGACCGAAATTTGGGCCTAACACCCAAACTCTATGTGAAATCCTCACAAATCACAGATTACAGATAAAAAGCAGTAAAAACAGGGAACACACGAGATTTTTATAGTGGTTCGGCTCAATCCAAGCCTACGTCCACTTTATAGTTTCTCATATCCTGAGGAATTACAATTACAATGGTGTCTCACAATCCGTGAGATTCGATTATACACAATAGCCTTGTGTTCTAATGAAGAAGAGGAGAAAAGAGATTGAATTTATGCACGATAGCCTCGTGTTTGATTGAGTTGAGGAGTACCCAAAGTCCTTGAATACTTGGTAATGGAGGTCAGGAGGTGTTAGTGCCGAAAAGTCCCTTGAAATGACCATCTCGTAGTGTATTTATAGACGTAGAGGAGCTGCTGGGAGTCCTGAATCGGGTCGGATCGGGTGTGACGTGGTGGGCGGAGAGGACATCTCGGAGAGAGTGGAGAAGTGGCCTTCAGATCGTGTGCATACAGGTGGCGGCCGATCCGAATTAGTAGGAGGTAGTTATCCCTTAAGAAGCGGTCAAACTTGCTGCGTCTGAGCAGGTACAGGGGGATCGGTTCGGGTCCGACCCGAACCGAGCTGGTGTCTTCAATCCGAAGACTTCATGTGCCAGGTTAGTGCGATGGAGGTCGGATCGGTTCGGCTCCGAACCGAACCGAGGAGGAGGCTCCGAACCGGAGTTATGATGTATGCTTCTGAGCTGAGTGCAAGCCGGGTCGGGTTCTGATAGTCCGATCCGAACCGGAGTCTCCGATCCGAGCCGAAATCTAAGTGTTGAGGGAGGATGATGAGTTGGTGAAGGCAGGATGCCTCATTCCGATCCGAACCGATTTACCCGATCCGATCCGAGGATTTATTCAATGCTAAATTCCAGGTTTCCGGTTCTGCATGCGTTCACGGAAACGGGCATAACTTTCAAACCGTAAGTCCGATTGAGCCAAACGAAAGCTCAAACTGAAGCTAATTCAGAGATCTACAAGAGTTACAGAGCTTTGCTCCGTAATCGCTGTTTTCAGGCCCAAAAAAGGTCATCTGGTAGGAGTTTTGGGCCTTTCTTTGTTTGTGATGCGACTTTGACCAAATCGCTGTCTGTCTTCTGACGATATTCCCAACGCTTGAGTGTATTGTTGAGAAGAGATTCCATGTGTGACTGCTTTGACTAAAAAGCGGGTCAACATGAATGGTGTTTTGAATAACACTGTTTTTAAACCTATTTGAGTAAAGAATAAATCTTTTAATTAAGATTTCCAATTATTAAACATAATTGAAATTAAAAGTAAGTTGACTGTGGGTTGATTGTGAACAATGTTTTAAATGACATTAGTTCTTGAAACCCAAATCAATGGAATTTTCTAAAGCGAAGTTTTTCAATTTAATACATTAAATTGGAATTTAGTGGAATAGGATTTTGGGTTCATCGTGAACAATGTTTTAAGTGACTTTTGTTCTTTAACCCATTTATGATAAGATTAATTTCTCAAGAATTGATTAATCATTAAATAATGATATTAGAAGATTAAAACTAAATAAAGTTTTAATAAATCTTTAATTAGATTGAAATGAGAATAAGGTAATTAACTTTCCCGAATTTAAGAAGAAATCAAGAATGGAGTACCACCAGTTTTACTCCATGCGATAGTTGAATCTTCAATTATATTCAAACAATAAAATGGTACTTAAATTTACCATATCACATTGGGTTTAGATATGGAGTACCACCAGTTTTACTCCGTGGGATAAATAGGTCGGGATTGGGATAATGAAATAAATGACTAGTTCGGTAAGGCGTAAACCTCGACTAGTTGGATAAGACTTAATGTAGTTTAAGTTAAGAAAATGTTAAATGTTTTGAAAATGATATCCAAAAGATTATTAAACTATATGTTTAAAGGGATTTTATCTTTGATAAAGTTATTGGGAACATTTCCCAGAGAAAAGATCAATTAATTAAAAGAATATTCTTGATTGGAATGAGGCGTAGGTTGTGTTTTTATAGCACATGATTTTAAGATGCGCGATTTATTCAGAAATACCGGGTTTAACCCATTTTGAATAATTTAAACGACGATTAAAATTCGAAGTTGAAGACGGTGGCTGAAGACCGGTGGTTTTCACATCGTGTGGATGATTTATGATATCTTGATTGGACCGTACACCCAAGATGAGGGAATAATTGGTATCATCCCGACGTATATGGAGATCTACCGGATATGGTTTCGTTCAGACCCAGAACGGACTTGTAAATGGATTGTGTGTCTGACATTGTATTCCTTTATATTGTATTCATTGAACCTTTTTTAACGTATAGATGTTTGGTGGTGAAGAATTTATTCTTCACTTAACACCCGGTTATATATTGATAGATGATCAGTGATATGGTATGGTCTGACAATGTGGCATGCTAAGATGCATATGATCAAGGCTTTTGTTGAAAAGCAGAACCTTGAGGATGAAGATCAAAGCACAGCGTAAATTAGCATAGCTTTGAGTATATTGTTACTTCGCGATCCTCACACCCTGGTATGATGGTGAATGGTTTGTTTGATTTGTAGGTTGACCAATATACTTTATATATACATGGATTGGGTCAACTGAGCGTTGCTGGGTGTTGTCGCTCCACATCTGGAGATTGGGCAGTGATATATGCCGAAGCCCATGAGGATAGAACACTATATTGTTCTTCCAAAGTGCGTATTATATGTATTACGGTGTTTTCTCTTGGTGAGACGTAAGCCGTGGAGATACATTCGCGATATGTCTTTCGAATCAGGAGCCATCATGATGGAAACCCAACTTTCCAATACGAGCTTTGCGGTTTTTAGTTGTATATTTATATGGTGACATTATATATTATGCCGCTTACATAGTATATTATGCCACCTAAGATTGATACATTTATATTCAAAAATTTATTTCTACACTGTGCACTCATAGTATAAAAGATGAATTTCGCGTATTAAGCATTTTTGACCACTATAAGGAAAAACTCTATCCTTCGGTGTACGTGCAAGGGATTGAGTCTTATAACAGTTTCATTTTTCTAAAAAGCATTTCGTTGTTTTATGCACTGGTATTCTTGGGAGGAAACCCGTTCCGCGAAAGTGGCGTGGTCCCTTGATTTACCCAACTTTAAAAATTAAAGTTAATAACTATTTTGAGTTCTCACACCAGTCCCATGACTAACCTGAAGTTTATTGTTTTAACCTAAACTTTGGGTGCCTCTATTTTCCACACGGGCAGCTAGTAGTTTTGGTTTTGCAGATGTTTATTCATAGGATCCTGGTCTACAGCTGAAGCGATATTCGGAAAGCGCTATATCCGTGTATTTCTTTCAGTTGTATTTTTGTATTATTTTTCAGCTGCTATTTAAATGTAATTTTAAATCTCTGATATTGTATTTCTAATGTAAAATATTTATTTATGCTCTGTTATATTCTTATACTCTGATGTAATTGTTGTAACGGCAATAAAATGTTCTTCTGTTTGTATTCTGATGTGTGTTGTTCTCAAAGCAATCCGGGCTTTCCTTTCCGGGGAAGTTTCGGGTCGTCACATTTGGTATCAGAGCTTTGGTTTACAGAGCTCGAGACAATACACATTAGAACTGAACGAAAGAATTCATCAGAGAGTGGATTAGTAATATCCAATAAGAATGACTTGTTAGAGATGGGATCAGTAGCATCCTAGAACGAGTGTGAAGAGTATTATTTTCTTTAAAATTTTATTAAAACAAATTTAGTTTAGAAAATTTTATCTTAATATGCGTACTTGAGTATATTATTATTTTTTAATTTGGACAATCGAGTATATAAAGTTTTCGAATATACGAGTAATTAATGGATATTTGAAGTTTTCATATACTGGGTAGATATAGAATCACACTCTAATCGCCCGGGGATAATTCTTATGATTGAAGCATCATCATCAGAGTTTATGTTCGAGTTTCAAAAGTGGTATATCTATACATTTCCATTGACTGGTGAGAGAACCAAAACTAGATAGGGTCCATTGTTGTGATTTGCACTAAAAACATGATTTTTGATTATATATAAAAATTACATATGTTTGAAAAGTTAATCACCTAATTGATTGCTGGTTGTGATGTTTGATTATTAGATTAACTAATAAAATATCGGAATGATAATAAAGTTGACCACTATATAATAGAATGATAAATTTAGTTAAATCAAATTTGATATTGAACTGAATTGGAAATTGATTAGAATTGAAAGTTGAGTTGGATAATTAAATGACTTTTAGCTCTGTTCCTTTTCGAGGCAGAAAAGATTTTAAGTGGGGGAGATTGTAACGACCCGGAATTTTGGGCCAAATTTAAAATTTTTATTTTTATTATTTTAATGGGTTTTTAATATTTAAAATAATTTATTTTATATAATAACGACTATAAAATTATTTTAATCGAAGTTAAAATGAATAAATTTTAATTTAATTAGAAAAGGAGTTAGAAATAGCGCGACAATTTAAAATTTTGAAATTGAACTTTGACTGAATGTACAGGATTCATTTTAAATCAGAATTGAGCGAAACAAGAAATATTTAAATCTGTTTAATTATATCTTTCTAACGAATGAAAGAAACTGAAAATTTCACTTTGAAAATAGAAAGTTATGTCCAGTTTAAAATATAGAAAAGTCGCTGTAGAATTTATATATATTTAAATATATTAAATAGCCCTTAAAAATAGCCATTTTACAAACGACCTCTGTTTTCAATGAAACCACTTTTGTTGGAATCGGAATGTCAAATTATTGTTAAGCTTAATTTTCCAGAATTTTTCAAATTAATATGTGAGCGTGGCAAAGGAAAACGTGTTTTGTCAGTTTCAGTCAAATTTAATCGACTTGAAAATGGCCATTTTTCCAACGGTCTCAGAATTCGACGAAACTAGTTTTTTTAGGATCGTATCGTCAAAACATAACTAGGAATAATTTTTATGTAATTTTTAGAGTCAGTATGTGGCCCCGATAATTTAAAATGCATGTTTAAATTAAATTTACATTGATTTATATTATAATTTTTAAGAAAAACCTATCGAAAAGTCGAATTAGCTTACCGGACATATCCCATTGTGTCCGAAATGGAGGTATTTGGCTAGGGGCGACACTTGTTGGGTTCGATTCTGAGTTGGTGGCATTAAACAGGAATTATCGGAATTTAAAAGAATTAAATAAATTCAATAAAAATACGGCATAAATACCCCCCAAATATATCGTATTCCGTATGACCCTCAAACCCTAATTAGCCGCCGTTTTATATATTTTAATGGCCAATACGCTCCATATTTGAATCCATGATTTCTCCAAATCCGTTCAACAAACTTCGTATCTTCCAAAGACAAAATTAAAGAACTTAGCATGCTCTATTTAATCAACGGGTAGGATTGGAAGTAATGGTCTGTGGTGTTGGAGTTTTGGGCTCATAGACCCAGGCTTTCGAACGGGTTTTTCCAATAACGGGGGCGCTGAGTTCACCGGTGGCTGGAGGGCAGGTCGGCGACGTGAAGGGCTGTCGAGGGGGTGCTTAGATCGTGGCTTAGGAGGACGAGATGGCGAGCGACGGTGGGAAAGTTGGTTGATGTATGGGTTTGCGTTACAGGGAAAATGAACGAAGAAGATGATAAAAAAAGGGGCGGCAGCACTTGGTAAAACGTTATGGTAGAGAAAGGGTTATTAAACTAAAACCATGCTTATTCAATTAATTATGTAATTAATTTATTTAGAGTTTAAAATACAACAACATGTATAAAATCTGATTTTGTATTATAAATAAAATGGTTTTTTTTATTTCAGATCTTAATATAAAAAAAAACAAAGTAAACATGGTTTTGATTAACAAAGTAAACATGGTTTTGATTAACAAATAAACATGGTTTTGATTAACAAAGTAAACATGGTTTTGAAAAAACAAAGTTAACATGGTTTTGATTAACAAAGTTAACTTGGTTTTGATTACCAAAGTAACATTGTTTTTTTTAAACAAAAGTAACATTGTTTATAAAAGAAGAGTGACATTGTTTTTTTTTTTATAAATAAACTATACATTGTTTTTAGAAATAAACTATACATTGTTTTTATAAAATAAACATATATTTGTTTTGAAAATAAACATATCATGGTTTTGAATTAAACATATCTTTGTTTGAAAATGAACTTTGTTTGAAAATAAAATAGAATACTGTTTTGAAAATGGAAAAATAACTTTATTTTTCACTGTATAAAATAACTTTATTTTTTTCACTGTATAAAATAACATTATTTTTCACTATATAAAATAACATTATTTTTCACTGTAGAGAAAACATTATTTTTCACTGTATAGAAAAATATTATTTTTATTTATAAATATCGTTGTTTAAAAGAATGCGATTTTTAAAGATATAAATAAGACAGTATTAAAAATGTGATTTCTAATATAAACCGCGTGAAACAGATTTGCGATGAAACTGACTGGAAGCTGAACGGAATCAAAATCATCAACTAAAGAATGACGGAGTGAAAACCAAAGGTGAGAACTCTTTCTCACTCAACCTTTTAATTTAGTTATTTATTTATTTATTGTTTTTATAAATAAATGTATGTAAATTATCTTTGTTAGGAATTTTGTGGTTGGTTATATCTGTTGCTTGTATGATTTGTTATGTATGTTGTGTTTTGAGATGATTTAGATTTACGATATCTCACATGTTTAAATAATGTTATTTTATACATTATAATATAATCATGATTACACTTCCATATACAAGTTAACTGGCTTGTTTATGTGATTGGGACGATAATTTTCACACATCGCCCAAGTGCACGAATAATAATATATTATATTCTTTTATTACTTGTTGATTGAAAACCCCACACGGGTCTTGGGATGATATTCACACATCTCCCTTGTGTTTAGTTATAAGAATTATTTCTCTATTTAATGCTTATACAGTATTAGTATGCACTTTGGATGTTTTAATGATACTTATCAATAGTATAGTATTCATGCGATGTATGAAAACAATATAACTTAAATTATATGGTAGCTGATTGGGTCTCATTCCAATTTAGGATTATAAGAAGGTTTATATATATATATATTCAGTTAATGATCGAAATATGGTTTTAATGAAAATTATCATATTTCGTTTACAATAAAATTTTAATCTTTTTGTTGTTATGTAGAAACATAAACATCACCATGATTTGATTTGAAATAAAAATATCATTTTTATCGTTATGTAAAAATCACTCTTTTATCTCTAACATGAGATATGTTTTGAAAATAAAAGTTATTCTTTTACTTGAATTTAAGAAAACGAAATTTGTCAAAATATGTTTTAAATAAAAATTATCTTTTTATGGTTATGTGAATGGACATAATTTGATTGACGCTAAAAATTATCCTCTTATTTACATTTAGAAATATGTAAATGAACATAAGTTGATTAACGCTAAGAAATTAGCCTTTTGTTTTCATTTAGAAATATGAAATATGTTGAAATATAAAAAGTTAATCTTTTTATTTGAATGTAATAACATGAAATATTTTACATTAAAAATTCATTCTTTTAATGTCATGTATGAACATGGAATGTTTTACATTAAAAATTCATTCTTTTTAATGTCGTATAGGAACATATTTTGATTTACATTAAAATTCACCTTTTTAATGTCATAGGAATTTACAAAGGTTTTCATAAAGTGTGTTCTAAATAGAAATCGACGAATATATATATATATATATACACACACATAATGGTTTGAATAGAACGTTTCGCGCAGCGACCATTCGTGAATTTCGACCATTGATTTTGAATGGACGTAATGAAAGATCCGACCATCGAATTCTTCTAAAATCAGAACCTACGGGTTCGTATTGAAAGGAGCTTTCATATGATAATAAAAGATTTGAAATCCAACGGCTAGATTTTGAGAAATGTCAAATTCAAATTTGAATAAAAACAGCGTCAGTGCAGTTAAATGATTTGAAACGTCATTTAACTGAATAGGCCTATTTTTGAATAAATAAAAACAGGGAAAATTTATGTAAAATCATAGTAACTGATTTAAAAGCGTTTTTGATGAAAAATTCCAAGTTTATAAAGACAAAAAGGTATTTTTATCAGAATGAGTGATTTATTTATTTATAAATAAATAAAGAGGATTTAAGATGGTTTAATATAAACAAGAATTTCCAATGAATATATTGGAATGGATTTTAAAGGAAATTATCTTCGAATTATTTCAGTATTGGATTCTGTGATTATACGGATATTATTTTGGAAATTTGGAAGATATTTAATATCGTTATTTCCGATATGATATCCGTTGGTTCTAGAATTTGATATTGAATATAAGTCGATATAATTCCCATTCAAAGCTTTATATTTAATATTAAATAAGATTTGGGTTTGTCGTGAATGGTGTTTTGAATAACACTGTTTTTAAACCTATTTGAGTAAAGAATAAATCTTTTAATTAAGATTTCCATTAATTAAACATAATTGAAATCAAAAGTAAGTTGATTGTGGGTTGATTGTGAACAATGTTTTATATGACATTAGTTCTTGAAACCCAAATCAATGGAATTTTCTAAAGCGAAGTTTTTCAATTTAATACATTAAATTGGAATTTAATGGAATAGGATTTTGGGTTTATCGTGAACAATGTTTTAAGTGACTTTTGTTCTTTAACCCATTTATGATAAGATTAATTTCTCAAGAATTGATTAATCATTAAATAATGATATTAGAAGATTAAAACTAAATAAAGTTTTAATAAACCTTTAATTAGATTGAAACGGGAACAAGGTAATTAACTTTCCCGAATTTAAGAAGAAATCAAGAATGGAGTACCACCAGTTTTACTCCATGCGATAGTTGAATCTTCAATTAGATTCAAACGATAAAATGGTACTTAAATTTACCGTAACACATTGGGTTTAGATATGGAGTTACACCAGTTTTACTCCATTGGATAAATAGGTTGGGATTGGGATAATGAAATAAATGACTAGTTCGGTAAGGCGTAAACCTCGACTAGTTGCATAAGACTTAATGTAGTTTAAGTTAAGAAAAGGTTAAATCTTTTGAAAATGATATCCAAAAGATTATTAAACTATATGTTTAAAGGAATTTTATCTTTGATAAAGTTATTGGGAACATTTCCCAGAGAAAAGATCATTTAATTAAAAGAATATTCTTGATTGGAATGAGGCGTAGGTTGTGTTTTTATAGCACATGATTTTAAGATGCGCGATTTATTCAGAAAGACCGGGTTTAACCCATTTTGAATAATTCATACGACGATTAAAAGTCGAAGATGAAGACGGTGGCTGAAGACTAGGGGTTTTCACATCGTGTGGATGACTTCTGATATCTTGATTGGACCGTACACCAAAGATGAGGGAATAATTGGTGATCATCCAGACGTATTTGGAGATCTACCGGATATGGTTTCGTTCAGACCCAGAACGGACTTGTAAATGGATTGTGTGTCTTACATTGTATTCTTTTATATTTTATTCGTTGATCTCTGTTTAACGTATAGATGTTTGGTGGTGGAGAATTTATTCTTCACTTAACACCCGGTTATATATTGATAGATGATCAATGATATGGTATGGTCTGACAATGTGGCATGCTTAGATGCATATGATCAAGGCTTTTGTTGAAAAGCAGAACCTTGAGGATGAAGATCAAAGCACAGCGTAAATTAGCATAGCTTTGAGTATATCGTTACTTCGCGATCCTCACACCCCGGTATGATGGTGAACGGTTTGTTTGATTTGTAGGTTGACCAATATACTTTATATATACATGGATTGGGTCAACTGAGCGTTGTTGGGTGTGGTCGCTCCACATCTGGAGATTGGGCAGTGATATCAGCCGAAGCCCATGGGGATAGAACACTAGATTGTTCTTCCAAAGTGCGTATTATATGTATTACGGTGTTATCTCTTGCTGAGACGTAAGCCGTGGAGATACATTCGCGATATGTCTTTCGAATCAGGAGCCATCATGATGGAAACCCAACTTTCCAATACGAGCTTGTCGGTTTTAGTTGTATATTTATATGGTGACATTATATATTATGCCGCTTACATAGTATATTATGCCACCTAAGATTGATACATTTATATTCAAAAATTTATTTCTTGTTAGACCAAAAAGTGGTTCTAACACCCAAATTGATTAAAAGCAGAATGAAATGAAATCAAAAATAAAAATGAACACACAGAATTTATAGTGGTTCGGCGAAGAAATGCCTACGTCCACTTGTCTTTCACTATTTTCACTGATTTAGTTGCAAGTACAATGAAATGTTCACTTGATTTCTCTCACAACTCACTTACAATCGCTCAATTGTCTAAAAACAAATAATGAAAGAAGATTTGGATTTTCCGGGATGTTGGAATTCGGGTTATGAAGGTGGTTGAACTCTCAAAGTGCCAGAAAAAAGATCCTTTTCTTTGTCTCCAGACGGGGTATTTATAAGTGAGAATTTGCTCAGAACCCGATCCGGATCGGAGCCACGTGTCATCCATCCCATTAGCCTCGGGTTTGGATGAATTTATGTGTTGACAACGCATCAGAGCAGTGGACGTTGTGGGTAGGAACTGGTCATAGCCGCTCCGAATAACAAGGCGTTCATGCAGGAAAGTGACGTGTAAAATGGGTTCAGATCGGAGGGACATGCTCATGGGGTTCGGATCGGCATCTCCGATCCGACCAGGATTAACTCAGGGCCAATTCTCTCTCCTTTTTACTCTGCTCCGCTCCAATCTATTTCTGTAGCAACTGTGTGGCTTTCCGATCCAACTTGAAGTAGATTGCCCTCCGATCCGAACAGCTGTGCCTCTCTGATTCCAACAGCGATTGTTCACCGATCCGAACAGAAGACCTTATCCGATCCGAACCGATACGCTGCTTCGATCCGACCTGCTTCAGTACTTCCCAAGTTTTTTCAATATTTCACATCTTGACTTTGTGTTGCCCAGTTCACAAAGTGGGCTAACATTTTGCACCCTCAAAGGATGCTTCTGTTGGAGACGGAGCATACTTTGACTCATTGCACAGCGCTCTTCAAGGCGATTTTTCTCGTGTTTTCATCTTTTTCTTCAAATTTCAATTTAATTCGCTGCTGAGCTAAAGAACTCGGTTCGGTTCAGATTCCGATCCGAACATATCCCTTCTCCTTTATATTTTTCACTGGACTGTTGGGCCAAGCTTCGCTTCTGGGCTGTCCATCCGATCCGAACGAGAATTCTCCTACTGGGCTGCCGATCCGAATGGGGAGACGAATAGACGCTCTTCTCTTCTATATAAACACTGCCTTCTTCCTCCTTTCATTTTTACTGTTTTACTCCTGAAATTCTGCAGAACGAGAGAAAGAAAACTAATTCGTGAAGCATCAAAATTCCTTTTAATTCTCGAAGTAATTACATCGGTAGGTTATAAAACTTCGATCGATTCCTTCTTTAATCATTCTCGAGTCGGATTCGTGAGCGATTAGGATGATTTAACTATGAAACTCTGATGACCTTGCCGCCGTGACCCTCCCCCTGGCCATCGTCGCCAGTAGGCTCGTTGTCGTCTTGAGGTTGGAGCGGAGGGAACGAGAATCCGTAGTTGAGTGCACCAGCATGTAATTGCTTGGTTTTTCTTTGAGGGACTGGCACGAAATTGGCCTTGGGGTCGGTTAGGGAAGAAAGAGGGTGAAGGAGAAGAAGAGGATGATGGAGAATCGGTTCGGTTCGGAGGGACATGGAAGTTGAAAAAAGTGAGGGAAAGAGGAAAGGAGTTCAGGAAATCGGACCGGGTCGGGGCACGTAAAGAAAGAAAAAAGAAAAGAAATCCAGGAGATCGGATTGGGTCGGAGCAAGTATTTAAAGAAGGGAAAAAGGAGCTTACCTAATCGGATCGGGTCGGACCGTAAGATGATGGAGGAGAAATAAAACTACGTGATCCGATCCGAACCATTAGGGGACTTTGCCTCCGATCCGACTTTGATTTCTGAGTTTCAATGTGATATTCAAGCCTAAGGCCACGCCCCCGATCTGATCCCAATGAGTGGACCCGAACCGAACCGAAGCACAGTCTACCTTAACGCATAAAAACTCGTCTAACTGGCCCAATCAACTTTTGGCATGATCTTCAATTTAATGGACAGTTAGGATAGTGCCTTGCGAACGTAACTGGACATCAAGAATTACTTCAACTTTTTATATCTTGCCAAACTTTTTCGTCGCACTTTTAAACATTTACTTTGCACTTTACGTATGCACTGTTTACACTTTAGTTTGCACACACGCACGGGGGGATACGGGCTAATTTGCTCTAATTTGTGCTATTGCTTCTTAAATAGTTTTATGACCATGAGACCCAGACGCTCTTCCAGACTAGCTGAGAGGAAAGAAGCCCCGGAAACCTCTAACAAGATTACTCTCGAGGACATATCTTCTCCGTCGGATCCAGAATGGGATAATGAGGGTTCAGACTACGACGTCGGAAATCGTAAAAGTGACGAAGTGTCTTCAGAGAATGAAGTTTCTTTAGGGTTTGAAGAAGAAGGAGGGGTTGGCGACGACCGGGCTCCTGATGAGTTTGAATTGGCTGTCATATTGGAATCGCCCCAAGATTCTGTTGAATCAACAATTGATAACGACCGACTTATCTGAATTTGTTTGAAATATGGGATAATGAAAAGGGACACTCTAGTGCCTTCAAGCTCTGACCATCCCCACAACCCTCTAGAAGGATATATGGCGGTCACTCGGTTGATGTGTTTGGTCGGCGCCATCCCTCCATTTTCTCCCTTCATTGTTGACTTTCTAGGACGAATGCGGATTGCCCCCATGCAGCTGCATACCAATTCTTATGCCCACTTGCACACTTTGTACATAGCATACCGTGAGATCTTAGGCATAGAGCTCACGTTCGATGACGTTCATTTCTTCTATAACTTCAAGCATCGGAATCGAGAGACTCCATCTTTCTGCTATTTTGAGTCTGTTCCTAAAAGGAAGATAATCTCGGCGCCATTCAGTAGTAAAGCTGGAGATTCCAGACTGGAATGGTTCTACGTGAAGCGACAGCCTGGATGTGCCAGGAGGTGGACAAAATCAAGTAAAGCACTGATTTTCTAAATCCAGGCTCTATTTACTCGAGTCATCACCTTAACTTGTTTTCCTTTTTGTTTGCAGTCGACAATCCAAAACAAATATCAGATCAGGTGTTCTTTAACCGGATGCACCAACTTCTTAATGGCGATCAGAAATTCTTGACCATCGATGAAGTCCTTAAAGATGAATATCTTCACTTTCATGGGCTGTTATCCGTTTTTCGTAGTATTGGTCATGGGATGGCTCCATACGTATATATTCCTCCAGTGGAGGTAGTCCCAGAGACAAGAGAAGGCTCGGGAGTTCCTACACTGCCTCTTCAAACTTCACCTTCTCCATCTTCTACTCAGGATGACGAATTGGCTAACCTGGCCGAAAAGCATCGTAAAGGATATACTGCCCCCGAGGAGGCTACTTCTCTGGAAAAGTCAACATCCTCTCAAGAGTCGCCACTTAATGCTTCCGAGGGAGATGTCCCTAGTACGGATGACCTAATATTTCAGGGTTTGGGGGATCTCCCCTTACCTGAAACTATATACACTTCAGAGGATTTTAGGAAGGATCCTTTAGTCTTCACCTCTTCTGAAGAGACCACTCCTGCTAAGGCCAAGGAGCCTGCCCGTACTAGTCTAGCTTCAGACTCGGGTTGGTTGGGGGGAAACACACCATTTAGGACACACTTTATACAACAGCATTAGCATTCATTGCACCTCTTTCTCCATGAATCCATTGATTCTGAATTTCGTTTGTCTTATTGTGCAGGCACGATGTCTCGATCTTATTATGATATCAGGACGCCGCAGCATGTCTAATCCACCTCAGGATATTGAGTATGATCGCCGCGATGATCGCAGTAGGGAGGAGAGAAGGCCTTATGATCCCTATCGCTCTCGACCCTCACGTTCTCGCTCTCCTGTTCGGTCGGAACAAGAGAGATATAAAGGTTATCAAAGCCGTAGGGAAGAGGATAGACCACAATCGAAAGACTCCACCTCTTCCAATGAAAAGCGCAGCAGAGAGAGAAGCCCTCCAAAAGATTCTGAGTCTCGAAGTAAGCGCAAGGTCCCTGCTACTAAATGACCTAGGACAGACAAAGAAACTACTGAATCCTCCACACACAGGTACACTGAATTGACGATCCCCGCTCCTCCCCCACTAGATGCGGAAACTGCAATAAAGCAGGCGTATTTGGAGGAGCAATTTCCCGAACACTACTTCGAGACTTTGACTTTTTTACCTGCCCTTGAACCTGTTTCTTCTAAGTGGGCAGATGAGGCAAAAGCAATGATAGACGCGGTTGAAAAACAGTATTCTGAGATGTTTAAATATTCACGCAATCTTTCCAGAATTATCCGTACCCTAATCACGAATGCTGATTCAATGCAAAAAACCGCGGACGAAGATGCTAAAGCCTTAAAGAACCTAGGTAAAGATTTGGAGGACACACAGGCCCAGCTTGCTATTGCTCAGAGCGACGCTACCAACTTCAAACAACAATTTGAGGATATGCAAAAAAGTTATCATGACTTGCTTGAATCTCACACTCAAGAGCGTTCTGAGTTAAAAAAGCAAGCTGATGATGCTAAGTCAGAGGCTGCTAAGACGCGCCTTGCTTATACTGACCTCGAACAGAAAAATGTCGAGTTAGCAAAGAGGAATACTGAACTAGAAAAGAAGAATGCTGACTTGGCTTCAAAGCTATTGGAGGCAGAGAACAGAGACTGCCCTGGCTGAGGGCAATGTTGAGTGTGCTATCAAATCTGCGGAGGAAGCCCGCAAACAACTGTCAGAGGCGGAGGCTGATATTCAGGGTTTGGGCGAATTAATGATTGAATTCTTCGCACATATCATCCGTCGCCGAAACATTTCTTGGATCGAAGATTACCCATCCACTCTAGTTCAAGCATGGAATCAAATCGTTGAGTGGGAAAAAGAGGAGCTCAAAGTCGATTCCATCGATGAGGATAAGCTAATGGAAAAATACTTGAGGGATGATGAGCCAGAACGCCTAGCTGAAGGGCGCCGCCTCATTGCTGAGGCTATGGAAGAAGAGAGGCGGAGGATTAAACAGAAAAACATTCCCGAGACTGGTTCCTCTTCTGCTGCCCCCTTGACTTCGGAAGTGGAGGGGTATGACCCTGAAAATCCGGGAATCCCCCGAACAACTCTGCTATCTCCAATCCCTGAAATGGCATCAGAGACAACAGTTACCCCTGCCGAGAAGTCTTCGGAAGGTATCCCTACCTTTTCTCCTCAATTTGTCAAGGCTATTTCTACCTTTCGCCATGTAATTGAGCAATCGATGAAAAACCCATTGTTTTCGCCTGAGTTGATAACTGTTGCTTCTCATTCTGTAGATATTGAGCCATCCGAAAAGGCAGATGTGACTCAAGGAGCCACCGCCGGGGCAGAACCTACAGAAAAGGCAAAAGGAGGGGAGGACAAGGTTGCTCCTATAGACTTGGGAGAAGGAAGTGTGCCGACTAAGGCCGCCACTCCCCATGATGAAGAAATGATAGCAGCTTTAAAGGATAATGGCGGTGACGGAGGTCATGAGGAGGAACCAGAAGTTGCAATAGTCGGGGAGTCAAAAAATGCTGATGATGTTACTTTGGCTGCAATGAAAGCTGATCAAGACAAACGCTTGTAATTGAAAGCTGAAGAACTAGACCCTGAAGCCCTCAAGCCCCTCGCAGTTGTGGATGCGGGATCAAGGTTAGTTGTTAAGCTCTCAACTAGATCTATTACAGAGGAACTCGCTAAAAAATCTTCTCTTGATTCCAGCGCTCTGCCCTCCGGGAAGAAGTCTACCGGTTCCAGCACCGCATCTTCAGGAAAGAAGAAATCAAAACGAATCTTGACAGAGGCCGAGAAAGAAGCAAAGGATGCGGAGAAAGCCGCCAAGAAGTCCAAGGCTCACTCAAAATCTAAATAGTGGATTGCCTTGTGTCGTTTTAGCATTTAGTGAACCAACAATTGCTGCTACAAGAGCAGCTCTTGCACCTTCTTTTTTTTAGCTACTCTCCTGTACAAATTCATTCATTCGTAAATAAATAAAAAATAATTCATTTTATGCAATGTATGTTTGTCAGTAGTTCTGCACTTAGGTAAAAATGCATATCTTATTATAGCTATGAAATGAAGTTACGGAGGGAGGGAATATGCGTATACATATATGCCCCCCAGTTAATTCTCACAAATTATTTAATGCTTAATCAAGCAATCTGAATGCTCCCGATTTTCTGATGGGATAGCATTTCCTGTGTCGTCAGTGCCTGTCTCTCTTTCTGACATTTCTTTTATACTCTCCTGTCTTATACCCAGGTTAGAATTCTTACTGAGGCGGTCCCTTTTCTGGGTGCACCTTCATGCCTCAGAGGACGTCGTCTTCCCGTCCTTTTATACTCCCTCTCTCTCTGGAGAGCTAGAGTTCGAGCTCAGCAATCTATTCATTCCCCAGTCTTTCAGCGGGGAAGGATCTCTTTCTCAGCGCTCAGTCGGAGACGCTTTTATACTCTCTCTCTGGAGAGTTAGAGTTAGGGGAAGGATTCCTTTTTCAGCGCTCAGTCGGAGACGCTTTTATACTCTCTCTCTCTCTGGAGAGTTAGAGTTAAGAATGTCGTTTTCTCATTCTTTTATGTCTTGTCGCACAAATAGTCGTTGTGCTTTTTCTTATGTTTAAACTGTCTTCAACCTTTTCAGGTTTTGAATCATCCTGTATTCCACAATCACAACAGAATAATCGATGAATGTATATATATAATGCATAAAAGTAAATAACACACAATATTTTTATAGTGGTTCGGCTAAGTCGTAGCCTACATCCACTTTATAGTCCTTTTTTCATATCGTCAGATTTTCCCAAGGCAAGTCGTGCCTTATTACAGAGTTCATAAGAAAAATAACAAAGAGTACAACATTTCTAATCCAAATATCGCATTAAGTGTTGGGCATTCCATACTCTAGGGACTTCTTCGCCATCTACGGTCGTTAACTTGAAGGTTCCTTTTTCAAGTTTCCATTGGATGACAAAGGGTCCTTCCCACTTTGGACCGAGGTGAGGAAGGGATGGAAAGACTCTCTTCAGCACCAAATCTCCTGGTTCAAAAGTCCTGAGGCGAACTTTTTTGTCGTAATAGCGTGCCATCTGATGTCAATGTCTTGCCGCACGCAAATCTGCTTCGTCCCTTTTTTCTTCGACTTCATAAGAGACTCAAGTAAGAGTGCCCGATTCGTCATCGGGTCATAATACGTCACCCTGTGGGAAGGAACTTCCAGTTCAACTAGAATTACTACTTCTGAGCCAAAGGAGAGAGAGAAAGGGGTGTGACCAGTAGGCGTCTTAAATGTTGTTCGATATGCCCACAAAGCTAGGGGCAATTCGTCAACCCATTTTGCCTTTGCGCGCTCTAATCGTTTCTTGAGGATGGATTTTATTACTTTGTTTATTGCCTCAACTTGCCCATTCGACTGCGGATAAGCTACCGCAGTGTATCTCTTATCGATCTTATACTTCTGGCAGAAATTTCTGAATTCAGTACTATCAAACTGGGTTCCGTTGTCAGTTATAATGGTCCTTGGGATCCCGAACCGGCATATAATATTTCTAACCACGAAACTTATCACCTTTCTTGCTGTGATTTTGGTCAAAGGCTCAGCTTCCACCCACTTCGTAAAGTAGTCCACAGCCACTATTGCATATTTCGCTCCTCCTTTAGCAATCGGTAGAACTCCAATAATATCAATTCCCCATGTGGCAAATGGCCAAGGACTCACCATTGATCTAAGTTGGGTCGACAGTGCTCTGGGGATCTTGGCGAATCTCTGGCACTTGTCGCAGCGTCGTGAATAATCAGCTCCATCTTTATTAATTGTGGGCCAGAAGTATCCATATCGCAGTATCTTTTTTGCTAAAGTCTGACCTCCTATATGATCTCCACACTCACCTTCGTGCACTTCTCTCAGTACACGTTTGATGTCGTCGTGTGCTATACATCGTAACAGGGCATAGAAAATCCTTGCCTATAAAGAGTATCATCTTGCATGACATATCTGGTAGCCTTGCGAACTACGGCCCTTTTCTCACTCTTCTTTGATGGGAGTGTCCCATTCTTAAGGAAGTTCTTAATTGGGGTCATCCATGACTCCTTTTCCGGTTCCGCTTCGAAAGCGAGCTCAACTTCCATCGACTCAAAGCTTGGCGATTCCAACGTTTCAATTGGAATTATTTCAATCTCTTTTGGATTGTCGGAACTAGCCAGCTTTGCCAGCCTATCCGCCTTCTGGTTTTCGGCTCTTGGGATGTGTGTTATATTGTAACGCTCCAAGCTACTCAACAGCTCTCTCACTTTCCTGAGGTAGGCGATAAGTCGAGGTCCCCGAGCCACAAATTCCTCTCGCACTTGGCAAACAACGATTTTAGAGTCACAGAATATGTCCAACGTTTTTATTTCGAGGTTTTTAGCAAGCTTCAGCCCGGCAATCAGGGCTTCATATTCAGAGTCATTTTTAGTTGCCGAAAATTCTAATCGTAGAGCGTAATATAACGACCGTCCTTCAGGAGTGACTAAGACGATTCCAGCTCCGGACCTTCGGTCGTTCTTGGCTCCATCTGTGTATAGTTTCCACGGATCTATCTTTAACTCATCCTCGGACTTAACCACTCTGTCATCGATTACTTCCTCCTCTGGGATGGTGAACTCCGCAATAAAGTCTGCCAGAGCTTGCCCCCTGATCGACTTTCGTGGTTGAAAATTCAAATCAAACTGACTTAATTCTATATTCCATTTGATCAACCTTCCCGATGCTTCGGGTCTCTGCAACACCTGCCTCAAGGGCTGGTCGGTGTATATGGTTATTGGATGAGCTTGGAAATAGTGACGAAGTTTTCGGGATGCGATTAGGAGGCTGTAAGCGAGCTTCTCAATCTTTGGGTAGTTGCGCTCTACCGCTACTAATTTCTTACTTACATAATACACTGGCCTTTGTACTTTATCTTCTTCTCGAACCAGGGCTGTGCTAACGGCGTGAGCCGAGACTGCCAAGTAATCAAACAATTCTTCGTGATCTACTGGCTTTGACAAAATCGGCGGTTTCTCTAGCAGTTCCAATAAATTTCGAAAGGCCTCAACATAGTCCGGAGTCCACTCAAAGTTTTTCTTTCCCCTTTTAATCAAATCAAAAAACGGAACGCACTTGTCTGTAGCTTTGGAGATGAATCTACTCAACGCGGCTACTTTCCCTGCAAGACTTTGGACATCTTTAATTCTTCTTGGTTCTTCAATGTTTCTAATCGCTGCTATTTGGCTAGGATTGATTTCAATTCCTCGGGAGCTCACAATGAAGCCTAGGAATTTTCCCGACGCCACTCCAAATGAGCATTTCAGAGGATTCAACTTCATCCGATACTTTCGTAGGATACCAAACATTTCCGCAAAGTCTTGCGTATGGCTGGAGGACTGTTTCGATTTGACAAGCATATCATCCACGTAAACTTCCATAGTCTTCCCTATTTGATTATAAAACATTCTGTTCACCAAGCGCTGATAAGTGGCTCCGGCATTTTTCAATCCGAACGGCATTACGACATAACAATATAATCCCAAATTCGTAATGAAGCTCGTATGTTCTTGGTCTAGCACGTGCATAGGAATTTGGTTGTATCCAGAATATGCATCCATGAAAGAGAGAATTTCATGACCTGCTGTCGAATCTACAAGCTGGTCAATCCTGGGAAGTGGAAAACTATCTTTTGGGCAAGCTTTGTTCAAATCTGAAAAATCAATGCAAGTCCGCCACTTTCCATTCGACTTCTTTACCAAGACGGGATTCGATATCCAGTCGGGATATGTCGAATCTCGAATAAATCCGTTCTGCTTCAGCTTCTCCACTTCCTCTTTGAGAGCAGCCGACCTCTCTGAGCCCAGCATACGTCTCTTCTGCTTCACAGGCGGATGTTTCAGGTTTACATTTAGTGTGTGACTTATGATGGATGGCGATATCCCACACATGTCAGCGTGGGTCCAGGCAAACACGTCCAAGTTCGCCTTCAAAAAGTCCGTTAGTTCTTTGGCCCGACGTGGATCCAATTGAGACCCAATCTTCAAAACACTTGTTGGATCAGCTTCATCAATGGGAATCTCCACTGTCGCTTCATTAGGAGTTGCGTTTTTAGTCTCTGGTTCCTCGTCTTTTCTGGGATCCAGGTCTTCAGGCGTTCCTTTGGGCAACTCCTTCGGGGTCAATTTCTCTAATTACTATGCCGAGCCACCCTTTGGGGGAGGCGAGGCATCTTTACTCTCGATGTTAAGTCCTTTCATCAACATCTTTAATTCGGCAACATAGCAGGCCCGTCCGGAAAATTGATCCCCTCTCATTACTCCAGTTCCGGCTTCGGTTGGGAACTTAAGCAATAAACACCAAGGGGCGATACAAGCTCTGAACTCAGCAAGGGCAGTCCTCCCCAAAAATGCATTATAAGGCGAATCCACATCCAATACTACGAACTAAAGCATCCGCACTCTTCGGCATTCTCCTTGCCCCAAGGTCACAGGCAATTCTATGTATCCCATGGGAGCTGTTGACGCCCCGTTGAAGCCTCTGATCCATCCTTCACATGGCTTCAAATCTTCAGATTCAAGCTTCATCTGATCAAATGACTTTTTAAATAAAATATTGACAGAACTTCCATTGTCTACTAATACCTTATGAACCAAGGCCGGCCCAATAGTGGTAGTAATAACCAACGGATCATCAGTGGGTGATTGGATCCAAGTATTATCTCTGCTGCGGAATACCACGTCGTCAAACATGGTCTTCTGTTGTTTTATGGGGGTGATATCCTCCATATCATCACCTTCATTCACATCTATGTGCTTGGCAGCATTTACATATTGATCCATCGCTCTGAAACTACGGATTGCCGGGTGAGGTCCACCCACTATGGAGTTGATAACAATTCCTTTACCTTTCTGCTGCACTGTAGGCTTGGGAGCAGGTAGAATCTGTTTTGGAGCCTGCTCTCCTTGCCCCCTGTCCCTCGGGGAAACCTTGTATTCATCCAACTTCCCTTCACGCAGCAGCTTCTCAATCACATCTCTCAAATGCCGACATTCATTGGTTGAATGCCCATGGGTTCCATGAAACAAACAAAAACTTCCCAGTTGCCATTTCTTTTTCGGTCGAATCACGAGGTGGCGGTCTTTTATACTGCAAAACGTTGTACGTATCCAGGTAAATATTCTCCAGGGTATCGATCAATGATGTATAATTCTCGTAGGTCTGGAATCGGGGTCTTTTGTTAGGATCACTTCCCCTATTTCTATTTTTTCTGTTACCGTTCGCATTACGGTTATTGTTGTTGCCCCCGTTTCCAGCATTGTTGTTTCCACCCTTGTTTCCCACATTTACTTCAACCTTTCTGGAACTTTCCCCAGACTGCTTCACGGCAACGTTACTCTGCACATTTTCTTTTGAAGCCGCTTCAGACTTTCTCTTTCGGTTTGCCCTGGCCTCCTCTCGTCTTAAATAAATATCGGCTTTTTCATAGAATATCTCTCTTGTGGAGGGTGTCTTCCCAGAAAGATAATCCCCAAACTCGGATTCAGGATCGACTCCTTCCTTTAATGCCATCAGAATGGTGGGCTCATGAGGGTAACTAACTTCAGTCACAGCTAAATTAAAACGGTCAAGATACGACCTCAAAGACTATCCTGGCGCCTGCTTAATTCTTGATAATTCAATAACACTTTTGGACTTTCGGGTATGGAGTCGGAACTGATTCATAAAACGTTCGCTCAGTTCCCTGTAATTCGAAACCGAACGAGGGGGAAGTCGGGTAAACCAGAACAGCGCCACATCTTCTAAATAGATCGGGAATGCTTTACACTTCACTTCATCAGGGGCAGCAACAGCATTCATGAGCCACGAATATCACATCAAATGCTGTCCCGGATCAGTTCTCCCGTTGTACTTGTCCATCTGTGGCAGGTTAAAACGCCGGGGAAACTGGAAGTCGAGGATATCGTCGGTGAAAGGAGTATGGCTTCGCTCAATGCCATAATCTTCATTTGTATAGTTCCGGCTCCCGGACATGATCTGGCGCACCATTGCCTGTACATCAGCATTAGTTAGGGGCCGTTCAGGTTCCCTGGCCCTAGTATCCGGGTTCCTTCTGGGCTCTTGTTCAGGAGATGCCCTTCTTCTTTGAGCTGCTTCTGCTCTATTCCGTTCCCTACGCTCCCGGTCGATCTCGGGAGGAGGGGATTGGAGCCTTTGCCCCCGAGTGGGGTCATTGTTTCCTAGTGCTCGTGCAATATCCTCACGAGACCCCAAAGATCCGAATGTCAGCTGCTCCACATTCTGAGGTCGTTCGAGCGGCCTTCGTTCACGGGGCCGCTCTTCCTCGGAAGATGAAGACTGATCCACTGGTGTGTGACGAACCGGTCATGGGGTTCTCTGTCGACGGAGTTCGCTAATCTCCCTGCTCATGAGCCTCATATTTTCCTGCATCATGAGATTAGTGCGCTCGTGGACTTTCATAGCCTCCCTAGTACTCTCGAGCATGTCAAGTAAGCACGAGAAATCTCCTTGAGTAATGGGCGCAGATGGATTGACCTGGTCACTGACCCTGGTGGCTGGAATCGGAGCATTTGTAGGGACTCGAGTAGAGGTTCCAACATCACCAAGGGTCGGATCGGATCGGAGATGGGAGATCGGGTCGGTTCGGAGCTGGGGAGCCTGGTCGGGTCGGTACATGGCAAGCTGCTCAGGTCGGTTCAGATTGGGGGAGTGCACTGCTTCAGAATCTCCTACCCGGATCGGATCGGAGCTCTCCCCCTGGAAGCGGTTCGGATTTCCTGCATCGGTTCGTCCTGCTGCTGAACTCTGCCCACGAGACCTTGTCACAACCGCATTTTGCTGATCTTCGCCAGCTCCATTTCCTCGACCAGATTGAACTTCTTTGCCTTTTCCTTTGGCCATGATTCTTCGACAATCACTTCAACAAATATCCAAGGGCGTTGAAACGTGAGGAATAACTTCTTTGAACTCAACGGTCCAAAAAGTAGAACGATAATCCCGAAAAACAAAGAATTCAGATGAGTTCTCAGTGAAAGCACCAAAATGCTAGACCAAAAAGTGGTTCTAACACCCAAATTGATTAAAATCAGAATGAAATGAAATCAAAAATAAAAATGAACACACAGGATTTATAGTGGTTCAGCGAAGAAATGCCTACATCCACTCGTCTTTCACTATTTTCACTGATTTAGTTGCAAGTACAATGAAATGTTCACTTGATTTCTCTCACAACTCACTTACAATCGCTCAATTGTCTAAAAACAAATAATGAAAGAAGATTTGGATTTTCCGGGATGTTGGAATTCGGGTTATGAAGGTGGTCGAACTCTCAAAGTGCCAGAAAAAAGATCCTTTTCTTTGTCTCCAGACGGGGTATTTATAGGTGAGAATTTGCTTAGAACCCGATCCAGATCGGAGCCACGTGTCATCCATCCCATTAGCCTCGGGTTTGGATGAATTTCTGTGTTGACAACGCATCAGAGCAGTGGACGTTGTGGGTAGGAACTGGTCATAGCCGCTCCGAATAACAAGGTGCTCATGCAGGAAAGTGACGTGTAAAATGGGTTCGGATCGGAGGGACATGCTCATGGGGTTCAGATCGCATCTCCAATCCGACCAGGATTAACTCAGGGCCAATTCTCTCTCCTTTTTACTCTGCTCCGCTCCGATCTATTTCTATAGCAACTGGGTGGCTTTCCGATCCAACTTGAAGTAGATTGCCCTCCGATCCGAACAGCTGTGCCTCTCTGATTCCAACAGCGATTGTTCACCGATCCGAACAGAAGACCTTATCCGATCCAAAACGATACGCTGCTTCGATCCGACCTGCTTCAGTACTTCCCAAGTTTTTTCAATATTTCACATCTTGACTTTGTGTTGCCCAGTCCACAAAGTGGGCTAACATTTCTGTAACGACCCGCATTCTACGCATCATAGGATCGTAGAATATTTATTTCTGTCACATACGAAGTCGTATGGTCATGTAACTTTGGGAGACGACTATTAGGGTCATTTCCCATGTTCATGATTTTTCCCGATTTTTAAATGACCATTTTACCCCTAGTTGGCACTGTTTTGGCCATAACTTTTGACTGGAAAGGAATTTTGACCTGAAACCACTTCCATTGGCTCCGGATGATGGTTTCTCTTTCCGTAGAGTGGTCACATTAGTCAAACGGACTCACCGTTTGGGAGATATGGCTGAAACAAGTTTCAGATGGTGAAAAACAGCTTAATTGGGCTTAACCGGGTGATTAGCAGCTAGGCCCAGAGGGGAATTTCGGGTTTAGAGGTATAGGAGGACTGATTAGGGTTAGGTTATCACTTTCATTTCAGTTTTGAGCCGCCACAAACCTCCTTGAGACCTTAGTAATGGCTTCCATCCTCTAAAACCACCCCAAAACACATTTTAGTGAAGATTAAGCCTAAACTACATCAAAGCAAGGCCAAATAGCAACAAAGCAATGTTGGAGCTGCTGCTATACATAGGAATTCGACCCAAACAGAGAGTATTTCAGATTTGGTGTTTCATTTGTGGCCAAGGTGAGTGATTTGCATAGTTTTTGCACTAATTACGGTGATTAAGGGTAATTAGTGAAGATTAGCGAATTTATACGTAAATAAATTCTGGAAAAATTCTTAAAATTCTAAAATAATGTTTTAAGGCTCTGTTAGAAATTTGGGTTAATTTCGATGTGTTTTGCTAATCGTATGCTTAAACATGATTAAGAGGGATTATAGGAAAATGTGAGGTTTTAGCCACTTTTGATCCATTTTGGTTCATTTGAATTGTTGTTAGGTGTTTGTGGTTGTTCTTACATGTTGTTATGACTATTTGACATGAATTGTGATTGATTAGAATAGTTAGATTTGTCAAAAACGTCGTCGAACGGCGTAAACAAGTTGCTGGAAAAGTCGCAGAAAGTTGTGCAGGGCTTCGGATCGGATGGGGGCTCGGATCGGATATGTGAACTGGGCAAGAAACCCGACCTGAACCGGAGTTTGGCACATAGGAGGCTTGGCAAGAAGGAAGGCCGTTTGCTTAGAGTTGGAGTGGATAAGGGGATCGGATCGGAAGGATAATTGGAGGCCAGATCGGATCGACTTGGAGACGCAGGGCTCGGATCGGAAGTAAACATTTGGGAGAACTAGCAAGAGGGAAGGCCACGCGGATCAGATGGCAAGGGGGGATCGGATCGGAATACGTGAAGAAATAAGGAAGCAGATCGGAGCACTGGAAGGAAGGACACCGACCCGACCTGAAGTGGAATACCCGACCCGACCCGGAGGAGGACACCGACCCGACCTGAAGTGGAATACCCGACCCGAACCGAATGGAAAGATGACAAGGAAGGAGGACCGAACCGAACCGTATTCTAGGGCTGCTACTGCACGACAACTCTTTTGAAGACCCACTCCAATTCGATCAAAACCCGAGATGCAAAGGAAGTCCAAATGGGGAGGTTTGACTCAGGATCCAGCTGGGAACCAATGAGTGGGCTTCATGATTGGGCTTTGCTGCGGGACGCGTGCCAAGGAGTTATCGACGTCTATAGCTTTGAACCACTATGGTAGGAGGTACGAAGGCGGATTCAGGGCCATTACGGCATCGGTAGAACCAAGGGCTACAACCAATGAAGTGGGTCATTGAAATGTTTGGTCATGACTCCATATGTTTAGCTTGGTCATAGCAGGGTTTCTACAAGTCGGGATTCGTCGTTGCCTCAGTTTGTCTAGTGTTTCAAAGTGGTAGATATCGTATGCTTTACGCACTGAGTGAGAGATGTGAGGATGGTTGTTATGGTTGATTTGGTTGCTATCATTATGACATGCACACCCCACCCCCATATTCTTACACTATTTATTATGGCACCTTAGAGTACTGTACGGTATGTGGTACTAACTCTTTGGTTGCAGGTCCAGGTTCAGGTATGGTTTAGCATACCTGTTATTACTCTGTTTAGATGCTTATCGCTTATACCAGGCTTTATGTCTGACCCAGAGTTTTATGTCTCCTCTTATTACTCTGGGTGCTCACACGAGCAGACTAGAGACAGGTTAGTTAGTGATGCACGGGTAGATGATCCGGAGACGAGCAGGAGGCTTCCACGTAATATATATAGTATTCTCCCTGTATTGTTGAAGATCACTGCTTGGGGCATTGGTGGTGCATCTTCTACTTTAGTTTTCTTTTGTTAGAGACAGTAAATTTGGAAAGTTGTAATAAGCTGTATTTGGATTTCCGCTGCTCTGATGTTGACATTGATTATTAGTTATCAGCTTATGCACTGTCTCGCCTGTTTTATGTCAAGTATGTTATTATTATATTTTATTCCATGCGCTGTGATACATTCTACAGGTTCTTTGATTAGTTCATTCCCTTCTTTCCTTTCTTATGACGACCGTCTTGTGCTAGTCGGGCATGTGTACAACGCACTTTTGGAGGAAATGCAGGCTGGTGCGGGGCAGGCCGTCACACTTGGTATCAGAGCTCTAGGTTGCGTAATTAACCTAGCGAAGTTATCAGGGAGAGATAATATACGTATACGAGAGAGCGTATTTGTGGTTATTTTGGTTTTCAAAAGCTATATATATACTATTAGTAGTATAAGAATGAAGTCGTACTGCACTAGCACCACTATGGAATCGTTAATCGTTTCCTTTTTCAGATTGACGATGAGCCGAGATACTAGAGGTGCTGGTAGGGGAGCCAATAATGGGAATGCTGCTGACATGAGGACGATGTTTACTGACCTCATGAGAGATATGCTTAGAGATGTACGGAGGGCAGCTCCCAATGGTGGAAATGGTGGTGGTCCAATAGTGCAGGAGCCAAGAGTTGACTTCGCCAAGCTGAATAAGGATTATACTAGCCTTGGTGGGAAGCCGTTCCACGGAACGGAGTCGGCCACAGATGTTCAGGATTGGTTGGATAGTTGCGAACGTATCTTCGAGGATTTAGGTATCGAGGATGCGATGAAGAGAAAGCTAGCGTCCCGTCAGATGCAAGGGCGGGCAATGAATTGGTGGAATGCTATAAAGGCAGCTACTCCCGAAGATCAGATTACTTGGGAGCAGTTTAAAGCTCGCTTTAGCGAGAAGTTCACTCCAGCTGCTCAGAAGTCAGTGCTGTTTAAGAAATTCTTGGAGCTCAAGCAGAATGGCAGAGCTGTCTCGGAGTACATCGCTGAATTCGACACTTTGTCAAAGTATGGGTTATCTCTTATTGATACTGCCGAGAAGAAGAATGAGAAATTCATAACTGGGTTAGATCAGTACTTAGGGGAAAGGCTTATTAACCACGTCGATGAGACGTTTGAGTCGATTGTGGGGAAAGCATTAAGATCAGAGAGTCTCTACCCTAAGCCGAAGACTGAGGTTGCATCTGCAGATGAGCCAAAGCCACAAGCAAGTGGTGGAGGCAAGGGTGGTTCCCAGAATAAAAGAAAGCAGAGTTAGACTAAGGATGGCCAGAAGAAAAAGAATAAACAAGATGTTGAGTGCTTCAGCTGTGGTAAGAAGGGCCATTATGCTAGTAATTGTCGGGCCAAGCCAGCGGATAGGAAGTGCTTCAACTGTGGCCAAATGGGACATCACAAGGACAAGTGTCCGCAACCCCCTAAAGAAAAGCAAATGGTGAAAGCATACGCCCTTAATGCTATTCCTTCTTCGTCGAATGCCCCAACTGCGGCGGAGAAGGGAAAGAATGTCGTCATTCAAGGTATGCTTTCTGTTTATGATGTTCCTGTTAGAGTTTTGTTTGATACCGGAGCTTCCAGTTCTTTCATATCTAGCGACCTGGTAGATAGGTTGGGATTGGAGCCCGAGATTGTCGATAGACCTTTAGTAGTGACGAACCCAATTGGTGGTTCTACTAGCCTTACCATGATTTTTCGTAATGTGGTCTTATCGAGTCATGGATGCATGTTTGTTTGTGATTGCTTTGTTTTGGGCTTTACTGGGTTTGGCATTATTTTGGGAGTAGATTGGCTCCGAAGATACGGGGTGGTGGTAGACTGTGAGGGCTTTTTGGTGACAGCTAGAGCGGATGGGCGAAGGATAGTGTTTGGTGGTCTACCCAGTGAGGGGGTATTGGCTAGTTTTCTAAACTCCCTCGACATTCCGCATAGTGAGTTGTCAGGTTTGCCCGTGGTTGGCCAGTATCCGGATGTTTTCGAAGAAGTGACCGGACTTCCACCACACCGAGAGATTGAGTTCCGTATTGATTTGGTAAAAGATGCCAGACCTATAGTGATGCCACTTCGTCGTATGGCACCAAGGGAGCAGCGAGAGCTCGAGGTGCAAGTCAGCGATCTTTTGAAGAAGGGATTTATCAGAAGGAGTGTCTCTGAATGGGGAGCACCAGTTGTGTTTGCTACCAAGGCGGATGGTTCCCTTCGTTTGTGTGTAGACTACCGCGAGTTGAACAAGGTGACGAGGAAGAATAAGTATCCTCTCCCGCGGATAGATGATTTGTTCGATCAGTTGAGTGGCGCGAGAGTGTTCTCCCAGTTGGATCTCGCGACAGGTTTTCATCAGCTTAGAGTGGAAGCTGAGAGTATAGCTAAAACGGCATTTCGAACGCCGTCTGGATTTTATGAATGGTTGGTTATGCCATTTGGGCTGACTAATGCCCCGACATATTTTGTGGATCTTATGAATAGGGTATTCAGAGATCAGTTGAATAAGTCTGTTCTTGTGTTCGTGGATGATATTTTGGTTTACTCAAGGAACGAGGAAGAACACAAGGAACATTTGAGGACAGTGATGGAGGTGTTGAGGAAACACCAATTGAAAGCAAAGTTTTCTAAGTGTCACTTCTGGAGGAAGGAAGTGAGATTCTTGGGCCATGTTGTTTCAGAAAATGGTATCGCCGTGGATCCTGCTAAGGTGGCTACGGTGCAAGATTGGTCTACGCCCAAGAATGCAACAGACGTAAGAAGTTTCTTGGGATTAGCGGGATATTATCGTAAGTTTATCCAAGGCTTCTCCAAGATAGCAGCACCGTTGACTCAGTTGACAAAGAAGAATCAAGCTTTTGTTTGGAACGAAAGGTGCGAGGATGCATTCAAGAGTCTAAAAGAAAAGTTGACAAGTGCACCAGTGTTAGTCATTCCTAAGGGGGATGAAGAGATGACGGTATACACGGATGCCTGTGGTACCGGACTGGGTGCTGTATTGATGCAAGGCGGTAGGGTTGTAGCTTATGCAAGTCGACAATTGAAACCGCACAAGAGAAGATACCCTACCCATGATTTAGAATTGGCAGCGATCGTGTTCGCGTTAAAAATGTGGAGACACTATCTCTTGGGAGAAAGATTTGAGCTGTTTACAGATCATAAGTCGCTGAAGTATCTATTCTCCCAGAAGGATTTAAATCTCCGTCAGCAGAGATGGTTAGAGTTCTTAGCTTCCTACGATTTTGACATCGCATACACACCGGGAAAGGGCAATGCGGTGGCTGATGCATTGAGTAGAAGACATGCTAGCTTAGGGGCTATGTTCCTTGAATGGAAGCAACTGGAGTTTATCGCGGGGTTTGATTTCAGACCAAAGTGCGAATTGGATCCAGAAATGTTAGCAAGTTTGACGATCAGACCCACTTTGATTGAGCGGATCGGCTCTAGTCAGAGGGACGATCCTAACCTATTGAGAATCATCTCCAAGTTAGAGATGGGTATCGATGAGGAGATGAACAAGTATGGGCTTGATCGAGATGGATGGCTTAGAAAGAATGGAAAGCTTGTTGTACCCAATGTCAATGGATTGAGAGATGAAGTGCTTAAAGAATGTCATCACTCAAAGTTGACTATACATCCCGGTGGTAATAAAATGTATAGAGACATGAAACAGACATACTACTGGGAAGGAATGAAAAGAGACGTTGGGAAGTTTATATCCAAGTGCATGAATTGCTAGCTAGTTAAAGCCGAGCAAAAGAAGCCTAGTGGGTTGTTACAGCCCTTAGAAATTCCCAAATGGAAATGGGAGCAAGTCTCGATGGATTTCATCGATGGTTTACCAAGGACTAGATCGGGACATGATAGCATTTGGGTGATTGTGGATCGATTGACTAAAAGCGCAAGGTTTATACCAGTCAAATCGACCAGAACGGCAGCTAAGTTAGCAGAATTGTATATGAAGTGGGTAGTGAGATTTCATGGAGTACCTAAAAGCATTGTGAGCGACCGAGACCCGTTGTTCACTAGTGGGTTTTGGAAGAGCTTACAAGAGGCTCTAGGGTCAGAGTTACATCTCAGTACCGCATATCATCCTCAGACCGACGGTCAGACGGAGAGGGTGAACCGTATTTTGGAAGATCTCTTGAGAGCATGTATATTGGATTTTGGTGGATCATGGGATGACCATTTGCATCTAGTAGAGTTTGCATATAATAATAGCTACCAATCCAGTATCGGTATGGCTCCGTTTGAAGCTTTGTACGGAAGACCATGTAACTCACCATCATGTTGGATAGAGACTGGCGAGAAGTTTATGCTTGGACCAGATGTGGTGAGGGAAACTTCAGATAAGATCAAGATCATTCAACAACGAATGAAGGCAGCCCAGGATAGGCAGAAAAGTTATGCTGATAAGAGAAGAAGAGACTTAAAATTCTCCGTTGGTGACTTGGTGTTTGTCAAGATCTCTCCGTTGAAGAGCGTAATACGATTTGGCAGGAGAGGCAAGTTGGCACCAAGATTCGTTGGCCCATTCCCTGTTCTTGAACTAGTCGGGAATTTGGCATATAGAATTGACTTACCAGAGAAAATGGCGGGAGTTCACAACGTATTTCATGTTTCCCAACTAAGGAAGTTCGTTCACGACTCAGATATGACTATTTCACCTGATCAGTTAGAGGACTTCGAAGTAGAACCCGAGGCGGTTGGGAACCGCAAGCCGGCCCGTATTGTCGAGCACGACATGAAGCAACTTCGAAGGAATGCGGTCAAGCTAGTCAAGGTACAGTGGAGCGAGGACGAGAGTGATTGTACTTGGGAGACAGAGGAGGACATTAGGAAGACACACCCAGAACTCTTTGCCTGGTAAGATTTTGACTTCGATTTAGTTTTCCGCATGCTAGGATAGGCTTGTTTGCTTGTTTTGCATGTTTGATTGTTGTACGTGGTTGTTAGGCATGCGGGATCCTTTGTATGTTTTGGGTTAAGGAATTTCGGGGACGAAATTTCTTAAGGGGGGGAGAGTGTAACGACCCGCATTCTACGCATCATAGGATCGTAGAATATTTATTTCTGTCACATACGAAGTCGTATGGTCATGTAACTTTGGGAGACGACTATTAGGGTCATTTCCCATGTTCATGATTTTTCCCGATTTTTAAATGACCATTTTACGCCTAGTTGGCACTGTTTTGGCCATAACTTTTGACTGGAAAGGAATTTTGACCTCAAACCACTTCCATTGGCTCCGGATGATGGTTTCTCTTTCCGTAGAGTGGTCACATTAGTCGAACGGACTCACCGTTTGGGAGATATGGCTTAAACAAGTTTCAGATGGTGAAAAACAGCTTAATTGGGCTTAACCGGGTGATTAGCAGCTAGGCCCAGAGGGGAATTTTGGGTTTAGAGGTATAGGAGGACTGATTAGGGTTAGGTTATCACTTTCATTTCAGTTTTGAGCCGCCACAAACCTCCTTGAGACCTTAGTAATGGCTTCCATCCTCTAAAACCACCCCAAAACACATTTTAGTGAAGATTAAGCCTAAACTACATCAAAGCAAGGCCAAATAGCAACAAAGCAAGGTTGGAGCTGCTGTTATACATAGGAATTCGACCCAAACAGAGAGTATTTCAGATTTGGTGTTTCATTTGTGGCCAAGGTGAGTGATTTGCATAGTTTTTGCACTAATTACGGTGATTAAGGTTAATTAGTGAAGATTAGCGAATTTATACGTAAATAAATTCTGGAAAAATTCTTAAAATTCTAAAATAATGTTTTAAGGCTCTGTTAGAAATTTGGGTTAATTTCGATGTGTTTTGCTAATCGTATGCTTAAACATGATTAAGAGGGATTATAGGAAAATGTGAGGTTTTAGCCACTTTTGATCCATTTTGGTTCATTTGAATTGTTGTTAGGTGTTTGTGGTTGTTCTTACATGTTGTTATGACTATTTGACATGAATTGTGATTGATTAGAATAGTTAGATTTGTCAAAAACGCCGTCGAACGGCGTAAACAAGTTGCTGGAAAAGTCGTAGAAAGTTGTGCAGGGCTTCGGATCGGATCGGATGGGGGCTCGGATCGGATATGTGAACTGGGCAAGAAACCCGACCTGAACCGGAGTTTGGCACATAGGAGGCTTGGCAAGAAGGAAGGCCGTTTGCTTAGAGTTGGAGTGGATAAGGGGATCGGATCGGAAGGATAATTGGAGGCCAGATCGGATCGACTTGGAGACGCAGGGCTCGGATCGGAAGTAAACATTTGGGAGAACTAGGAAGAGGGAAGGCCACGCGGATCAGATGGCAAGGGGGGATCGGAACGGAATACGTGAAGAAATAAGGAAGCGGATCGGAGCACTGGAAGGAAGGACACCGACCCGACTTGAAGTGGAATACCCGACCCGACCCGGAGGAGGACACCGACCCGACCTGAAGTGGAATACCCGACCCGAACCGAATGGAAAGATGACAAGGAAGGAGGACCGAACCGAACCGTATTCTAGGGCTGCTACTGCACGACAACTCTTTTGAAGACCCACTCCAATTCGATCAAAACCCGAGATGCAAAGGAAGTCCAAATGGGGAGCTTTGACTCAGGATCCAGCTGGGAACCAATGAGTGGGCTTCATGATTGGGCTTTGCTGCGGGACGCGTGCCAAGGAGTTATCGACGTCTATAGCTTTGAACCACTATGGTAGGAGGTACGAAGGCGGATTCAGGGCCATTATGGCATCGGTAGAACCAAGGGCTACAACCAATGAAGTGGGTCATTGAAATGTTTGGTCATGACTCAATATGTTTAGCTTGGTCATAGCAGGGTTTCTACAAGTCGGGATTCGTCGTTGCCTCAGTTTGTCTAGTGTTTCAAAGTGGTAGATATCGTATGCTTTACGCACTGAGTGAGAGATGTGAGGATGGTTGTTATGGTTGATTTGGTTGCTATCATTATGACATGCACACCCCACCCCCATATTCTTACACTATTTATTATGGCACCTTAGAGTACTGTACGGTATGTGGTACTAACTCTTTGGTTGCAGGTCCAGGTTCAGGTATGGTTTAGCATACCTGTTATTACTCTGTTTAGATGCTTATCGCTCATACCAGGCTTTATGTCTGACCCAGAGTTTTATGTCTCCTCTTATTACTCTGGGTGCTCACACGAGCAGACTAGAGACAGGTTAGTTGGTGATGCATGGGTAGATGATCCGGAGACGAGTAAGAGGCTTCCACGTAATATATATAGTATTCTCCCTGTATTGTTGAAGATCACTGCTTGGGGCATTGGTGGTGCATCTTCTACTTTAGTTTTCTTTTGTTAGAGACAGTAAATTTGGAAAGTTGTAATAAGCTGTATTTGGATTTCCGCTGCTCTGATGTTGACATTGATTATTAGTTATCAGCTTATGCACTGTCTCGCCTGTTTTATGTCAAGTATGTTATTATTATATTTTATTCCATGCGCTGTGAGACATTCTACAGGTTCTTTGATTAGTTCATTCCCTTCTTTCCTTTCTTATGACGACCGTCTTGTGCTAGTCGGGCATGTGTACAACGCACTTTTGGAGGAAATGCAGGCTGGTGCGGGGCGGGCCGTCACACTTTCTACACTGTGCACTCATATTATAAAAGATGAATTTCGCTTATTAAGCATTTTTGACCATTATAAGGAAAAACTCTATCCTTCGGCGTACGTGCATGGGATTGAGTCTTATAACGGTTTCATCTTTCTAAAAAGCATTTTGTTGTTTTATGCACTGGTATTCTTGGGATGAAACCCGTTCCGCGAAAGTGGCATGGTCCCTTCATTTACCCAACTTTAAAAATTAAAGTTAATAACAGTTTTGAGTTCTCACACCAGTCCCATGACTGACCTGGAGTTTATTGTTTTAACCTAAACTTTGGGTGCCCCTATTTTCCACACGGGCAGCTAGTAGTTTTGGTTTTGTAGATGTTTATTCACAGGATCCTGGTCTACAGCTGAAGCGACACTCGGAAAGCTCTGTATCCGTGTATTTCTTTCAGTTGTATTTTTGTATTATTTGTCCGCTGCTATTTAAATGTAATTTTAAATCTCTGAAATTGTATTTCTAATGTAAAATATTTATTCATGCTCTGTTATATTCTTGTACTCTGATGTAATTGTTGTAACCGCAATAACATGTTCTTCTTTTTGTATTCTGATGTGTGTTGTTCTCAAAGCAATCTGGGCTTTCCTTTCGGGGGAAGTTTCGGGTCGTCACATATATTATGCCCTATTTTTTCCAACGTACATTCATCTCTTATGAGATTCGGCTCAGGCTCGCAGTAGCCTGGCTATAAAAACAAAAAGGGAAGAAGGAAAGAAGAGACAAAGAATGGACATAATAATGTCAATGAGATAGATCCAATGAATATAGAAAGACAGATAGAAATAGGCATAATCTCAGATTCAGATTTATTACAACGTCAGAATCACAATTAAATTTTATTTCTGAAAGTAATATGAACTCACAAATTACAGAATGGTCTTGAATTCTGGGATCTGATTTCTTAATTTGATTTGCTATTCCTTTGATGTAGACTTTGATTGTTAACTTGAAACTCTAATTTGATTGATTAAGGTGGAGGCTTGGTTACTTCAGGTTTTAGCAACATATAGATGCCTATGAATTCATGTGTAGAAAACAATATGTTTAGGGGTCTTTTTATAGGTGTATAGGGAGATTTAGAGCGTTCAGATCAGTCTAGAAATCATCAGAATTGTCCAGAGCAGAATACCACATCACACAGCAAATCAAAAAGTGACACGCGGCGAAACACGTCATCGGCCAGATCTGGGCCAACAGGGATCGACTCCCCTGTAGGGGGGTCGACACCTATGTCGACTCCCCTTGGGGGCGGGGGTCGACACCTATGTCGACTCCCCTTGGGGGGGGGGTCGACACCTATGTCGACTCCCCTTGGGGGGGTCGACACTCCTGAGTGGGAAATTTCCCACTTAACCTACTTTGACCCAAATTCGAGATTTGAACCCTTTTTTGACTTCTAGAATTATTTTATATGTATATATATATACTTCTTTGGGTGTATACAAACTTCTAAGGCTTATAACTTCTTCATACGGTGTCTGATTTACGCAAACTCGGACTCTGTCCCAAGAAGAATTCCGAGACGAACGCAATGGCATAACCCATTTCCCTTAATTCCAACTTTTAAAATTAAGTATTCTTTAATATGTTACTATAATATTCATAGAAAATACGGGGTGTTACAGAATACATATGCAGGATTTGTATATAGGAATTAATACTGAAGACTATACAGTTTAGGAGCTTTTAGAAATTCAGAATTCTGTGTAGATTCAAAACTCATGAGTAATCAAGATTTCAAGAGTTCAAGATTAATATAATTATAGAGCCTAGATTTTGTAAGACTCTAAATAGCACTCCAGGTTCAAATCCAAATTCAAATTCAAAGTCAAACTCTGATTTTTCAATTCTTTTCTCAATCCTCTCTATTTTATTTTTCTATTTTATTCTCAATCCTCTCTATTTTGTTTTTATATTTGACTCTATTATTATTCTTCTTTGTTTTTCAAACTTAAGTTTTTATATATACTTTATTTATATTTTATATAGTTTAAAACCTTATAATTTTATAAATATATTTGTATGGTTTAAAAATATGATTTCATATGTTTTCTATCATATAATATTGATTTACAACATTACAATTTTACTTAAGAATTTTCTGAAATAATTTTACATCAAAATACTTGAAAAATGCTTTGGAAACGAAAATTACACATGACTATGTCGACATAGCAAAATACGTATGTCGACGTATAATAGCTATTTTTCTAATTTTGAAGGGAAGTGTCTTTTCACTATTTGAAATGCTTCAGAACCGTTACAACTCTTCATACTCTATAAAAAGAGGTTAAAACCGAATTTTTTATCATCTCTTCTTCTCCATCTTCATCGTATTTCATCCTACCATCATTCTTAATAGTTTTTATGGTTTTTACACTTATACTCTGCCGAATTCACTTCTGTTTTGATCCAACTTCTTCTCTCTACACTTTCTACTCTCTAAATCAAGTGCTATTGAAGAGTTATAGGGCTGTTTTGTAATTTCTTGGCTTGAATAAACCCTGCTTGTAAGTAAAGAGTAATCGGTGTATCCTTGTTGCTGTGAAATCAAGATACAGGAGTCGGTTTGCCCTTGTTGAGCCGTGAATCAAGGGATAGGAGTCGGTGTCTCCTTGTTGAGCCATGAAATCAAGGAGGTTGTATTTGGATATTTGAAAATAGTAATAAAACTCTGCTCAATCCAGCGTTATGCAGGACTGGACGTAGGAGCGATCTGAACCAGTATGAAATCCGGTTTTTCTTTCCTTTTCTGCACTTTTGATTCTGTTTATTTTGCATCTGCGTTTGAATCTATGTCTGTGATTGTATTTGTGGTGTTTGATTCATCCCATAGTTCTCTCTAGTTTTTAGTTTTGTTTAAATTCTTACAAACACTATTCACCCCCCTTCTAGTGTTTGCTTTGCCTGAACGATCCATTCCGTAGTCCCTAACAATTGGTATTAGAGAAACGTCTTTCAAAAAGTTCATAATCTGATTTTTGAAAATTTGGTAAACTGGCAACCAAAACTGGTAGCAATAATAGTTCTTTTATAGGGGGTCAATCCACTGTTAGACCACCACTGTTTAATGGTAGTAATTATTCATAATCGACATGTAGAATGAAAATCTATTTACAGTCTGTAGAATTAGACACATGCAATAGTACACAAAATGAATATGTTGAACCCACAATTGCATTTGCACAATGAACAAATGAACAAAAGGCTGCTGTACAGAGCAATTCTAAAGCCATAAATATGTTATTTTGTTCATTAGATAGAAATGAATTTAATAGAATATCCATATGTAAAACTGCTCATGAAATCTGGAGAACTTTACAAGTTACTCATGAAGGAAATAGTAAAGTTAAACAAGCTAAGATAGACATGCTAGTCAATCAATTTGAATTATTTAAAATGAATGAGAATGAGTCTATTTCAGATATGTATTGCAGGTTTCAAGAGATAGTGCATTCATTAACAGCACTTGGAAAAACTTATTCTGAAGCAGATCAAGTCAGAAATTTTTTAAATTCATTAACTCAAGAATGGGATCAGAAGACTTCGGCTATAGAAGAAGCCAATGATGTTAATGAAATGAAGATTGAAGATCAAAATGGGAATTTAATGTCATATGAAGTTCAATTACAAAAAAGAAAAGAAAATAGATCAACTAAAAAGAAGTAAATTGCATTGAAAGCCACAACAAATGATTCTGACTCAAGTAGTGAAGATGATGAAGAAACAACACTCACGACAAATCAGTATAGAAGATCCCTAAAATATAGAAGGAAGGGTTATAATAAATCAAATTCAAATTTAAATGATGAACGATGCTTTAACTGCAACAAACCAGGGCATGTAAAGAAAATGTGTCCATATACAGACAAATCTACTCAACAACCGAACAACTCAAATTCGTCAAGGAAAAGAAAGAAAGCATATGCAATAACGTTAGATGATTTAAGGGATGAAGAACCTGAAACCGAAAATACAAATATATGCTTTACAGTAATTCAGAGTTCAGAAGATCAAAAAGAAAAGGATCAAAAAATCGGGTATGCATTAATTATATTTTAATTTTATTTGGTTGAATGGTTGCTTTGTTTACTTGGATTGAATTTAAAATTTAATAAACTATTTGAAATTTTGAATTCAAATTAGAAATTTTAATTTTGAAATTCAGAATACAAATAAACCAATAAATTAATAAAAATAAATTGTTTGTATGTTCATTAGGATTAGAAGTATTTCAGGAAATCATTAAACCTAAAATATACATCGATAATTTAATTCAAAACTTGAAAATCCAATTTTCTTTTGAAAAAAGCCTTATATGTCGACATACAGAAATATACATGTCGACATATCAAATAGATTTGAAATTTAGATTTTGAATTCAAAAGTTTAAACTTTCAAACTTCCCTCCAATCTTTTCACCAACTCCCAAGGTCTGAAAAGGTGTCCTTTCAATCTGAAAAGTTGTGACTATTTAATTCATATCTATTCATTTTCTTTATATATATATATATATATATATATATATCCATCCTTTCTATCTTTCATTCACAACTCAAAATAACATTCTTCATATCTATCCTTCTCAAAACTATCATATCAATGGCTTCCTCAATTTCATCTCATAAACTAAAGATTACCAAAACCATAAAAGGTTATCTTTACAATGACAAATAGGCTATTAGAACCTATGGTGACTATTTAGCAAATGCTAAAGTTAACACGGGTTTTTCCGCCGTCTTTAGTGACTTTCCATCTTATGATCTCGTCTCTCTCTTCCAACACAACGAAATCTTGAGTCTAATTGACTCTCGTGACAACGACGAAGTATTTTATCCCAAACATGTGAAGATGTTCTATGCAGATCTCAATCGCGGATTTTATCAAGGCAACGAAAATCAAATTTGGAGTAGTGTCAATGGAACTCAAATTATTCTCGACACCGATCTTTTAGGAGAAATTCTAAATTGTAGAAGTGAGGGCATAGATTTCTCAACTTTCGCTATCGATGAAACCGATTTGGAAACCAATCACGATATATTCGAAGATGGTGCTCCAATGGGTTTCAAAAATCATTTCTTTCATCCAAAAACAAGAATCGCCAACCTACTCCTTCAACACACCATCACTCTCCGTTCTGGAAAATACAACAATCCAACTCTTAAAGTCCAAAAGGCTCTCTTTGCCATTATGGGTAATTACTTTATCAATTGGGCCGATATGATTCTAAATGAATTTAAGCCCATAAATGTATCTTCAAGAGAAAACACTCTCTACTATGGTGTTTATCTCACTCGCATTTTCAAATACTTTGGAGTTGATCTTCATGGAGAATAATTTGTCCCTAGGATAGTGTTTGACGCATCAAACATTCATCTCATGCAAATTCCTATCACTTTCAAACTTTATGAGACATATGAGGCCAAACAAGCTCGATCGCAACAAGAGAAAGACCCAATGGAAGTCGAAGAAGAAGAGACTTCTATGGAAAGTATCGAGCATCCAACCTCAAATCGTAACCTCGAAGACACGATTATTCAAATTCAAGCGAAAATCGTCAAAAACCAAAAGAAGCTTAACAAGAAGTTTAACAAGAAGCTTTCCCAAATGACCAAATTTATGGTCAAGATAGGAAGAAAGCTTGGAATTTCATCTTCCTTATCATCATCCAAAAACTAGGCTATCTAGTTTAATCTATCTTCATATATTTCCTTGTATTTGCTTTCGAATCTCATGTTTAAGTGTGTTTTGTTTAGTTGAATGTATTTGCTTTCTATTAAGTAATGAATGGAGTTTTATTTCGATTTAAATCATCTTTATGTTTCTGAAAAATCATAAAGTATATTATAATATTACAAGAGTTTAAATGAATTCAAAAATTCAAAATTTTCAAAAAACATAC
This sequence comes from Allium sativum, assembly GCA_030737875.1. Classification (NCBI taxonomy): domain Eukaryota; kingdom Viridiplantae; phylum Streptophyta; class Magnoliopsida; order Asparagales; family Amaryllidaceae; genus Allium; species Allium sativum. The sequence goes on along the minus strand of CM060919.1, from coordinate 129,617,496 downwards.
TATATTATGTCGACATAACAAAACATGTATGTTGACATATAACAAAAAAATTCAAAGTTTTTCAAATTTTAAAATTAAAATAACTACTCATGTCCATTCAAAATCCAACGAATTCCAGACCCTATTTAAATTCTTTCTTCTAGAAAACTTCATTATTTCATTACTCCATCTTCTTTAATCATTTCTCATCAAATCCATGGCAAATGATATCCATAATATAAGTGAAAATCTAGAAGAAACTCTCATTTCATTCAAAAACATTCTCTCTATCATTCTACGAAATCAGCGTCATCTTGAATTGAGTCAAATAAAGATGTTCGAAAAACAAGAAAAGCACTTTGACGCAATTCGATGGCTAATCACTTCTCTTTTCAGAGATGAAGAAAATAATCTCGCAAAGGCTCCACCAACCAAAGAAGATTTAGATTGTGAAGTAATTAAGAAGGATCCTATCTTTGGAGAAGATGGTTGGGTTGAAGTTCCAAGAGGCGTTTAGTTGTTTGTGACGATTTGATTGATTTGTTTAATTACTCTAAAAACATATGGTGTGGTTCGATTTAGACTATATTAACCAGAGCTTGTAAATATTAAGACATATGGTGTGGTTTAATTTGGATTGGTTTGAAAAACATATGTAATAATGATACTTGATTTGGTTTGTGTTTAATTATCATATTTTATATCTTTAGTTTAAATAGATTAGGAATGTTCTACTTAGAATTAGTTAATAAATTAAGGGGTTGTATTTTTAATGTTTTATTCAGAGTATTTTTAGGAATATTACTTATATTCTATAGTTGTTTAACTTAAGGGGAGTGTCTTTACTCTTTCTTTTTGATAATGCAAAAGGGGGAAAATAATAAAATATAGGCATAGTTTTATAGAATTCTTATAGACAGTGGGAGTATAAGGGGATCATCATCAAACAGGTATACACTAGTATGGTGTTTTATAAACTAAGGTTGTCATCATCAAAAAGGGGGAGATTATTGGAGAATGGTGCTTTGATCACAACAACCTTATTTCAATTATCATTGATTATAAAATATATACTAACATCTTTATCTAGAATATATATATATATATATGCAGGATTTGTATACAGGAATTAATACTAAAGACTGTACAGTTTAAGAGCTTTTAGAGATTCAGAATTCAAGTAGATTCAAACCTCATGAGTAATAAAGATTTCAAGAGTTCAAGATTAATATAATTATAGAGTCTAGATTTTGTAAGACTCTAAATAGCACTCTAGGTTCAAATTCAAAGTTAAATTCTGATTTTTCATTTCTTTTCTCAATTCTCTCTATTTAGTTTTTCTATTTTATTCTCAATCCTCTCTATTTTGTTTTTATATTTGTCTCTATTATTATTCTTCTTTGTTTTTCAAACTTAAGTTTTATATATACTTTATTTATATTTTACATAGTTTAAAACCTTATAATTTTATAAATATATTTATATAGTTTAAAAATATGTTTTCATATGTTTTTCTATCATATATTATTGATTTACAACATTAGAATTTTGCTCAAAAATTTTCAGAATTAATTTTATATCAAAATACTTGAAAAATGCTTTGAAAATGAAAATTACACATGACTATATTGACATAGCAAAATTTGTATGTCAATATATAATAGCTATTTTTCTAACTTTGAAGGGAAGTGTCTTTTCATAATTTGAAATGCTTCAGAACCGTTGCAACCCTTCATACTCTATAAAAAGAGGTTAAAACCGAATTTTTTTATCATCTCTTCTTCTCCATCTTCATCACCTTTCATTCTACCATCATTCTTAATTATTTTTATGGATTTTACACTTATATTCTATCTAATTCACTTCTGATTTGATTAAACTTCTTCTCTCTACACTCTATACTCTCTACTCTCTGAATCAAATGCTACTGAAGAGTTATAGGAATGTTTTGTAATTGCTTAAACCCTGTTTGTAAGTCAAGGATTAATCGGTGTATCCTTGTAGCCACGAAATAAAGTAATAGGAGTCGAAGTGCCCTTGTTGAGCCGTAAATCAAGGGATAGGAGTTGGTGTCTCCTTGTTGAGCCGTGAAATCAAGGAGGTTGTATTTGGCTATTTGAAAATAGTAATAAAACTCTTCTCAATCCAGCGTTGTGCGGGAGTGGACGTTGGAGTGATCCGAACTAGTATAAAATCCTTAGTGTTCTTTCCTTTTCTACACTTTTATTTCTACTTATTTTGCATTTGTGTTTGAATCCGTGTCTGTGATTGTGTTTGTAGTGTTTGATTCATCCCATAGTTCTTTCTAGCTTTTAGTTTTGTTTAAATTCTTACAAACACTATTCACCCCCACCTCTAATGTTTGCTTTGCCTGAACGATCCATTCCGCAGTCCTTAACATTGTGTAACTCCTATACAAGTCAAATCAAATGCCCCGTTGGTGATAGATTTACGTGTAAATGTCAATTACGGTCATCCTATTTTCTAAGGCTATAGTTTAAGATTACCTCTTGGATATTAAAACTACTATGTGTTTGATATTTTATGTTATTGGGAAAACTAATGTTAGGACCATAGTTTTCATGACCGTGCAACACATCGAACCATGATGGTCCAAGGTCGAAGGATTTAAAGGTTCGATCGATCAAACCATGAGAACCGTGCGCATATGAATTTTAATAAAAACAAATATATTTGTGTATGAAATTTTGAGTTTGATAACAAAATAATATAAAATACAAGGTTTTATGACCATGCATATATAAAAAAATGTTGCTAGCAAAAAACATGTTGTTAATATGAATAGTTTGGAAAAAATAAATGAACTTCAACAATAAAATATGTCTCATATCTTGAGATAACATGTAGCATATTCATATCATACGTTATAAATACATGCACCCAGCTGATTGTAAGCATAACTGGCACATGCTCATATATTTATGGGCTGCTTGCCTACTGCTGATGCAGGTTGGGCCTTATGCCCTAAAAGCTTATTTTATTGAAAATTCCAAATTTTAGCTGGATCTTTGGACAATGGTTTTAACAGTTATATGAAGGCTTTCACGGTTTTATGAAGGCTTTTGAAAATTATGGTTTAATCTATCTCCGGGTCGGGAAGCTCGGCGGCCCAAGATTAATCGCTGTTGGGCCACCGGCCCGGTCCCGTTATGAAAACACTAGTTAGGAAATGTCTGACTCTAGATAGGGAGGATTTTCAGGTTGACACACAAGATTTTCTTTTCCACTTTTTGACAGAGTATTCCAACACACGAAAATCCTACCTACCTAGAGTCAAACATGTCCTAACCATTGTTTTCATAACTGCACCGAGCCGATGGCCCAACCGCGATTAATCCTGGGTTGCCGAGCTTCCCGGCCTGGAGATAGATTAAACCGTAATTTCCAAAAGTCTTCATAAAACCGTAAAAGCCTTCATATAACCATGAAAACCATGGTCCAAAGGCCCAGATAAAATTTGGAATTTTCAATAACATGAGGTTTGAAGGCATAAGTCCCAACCTACATCAATAGTAGCTCCAACGTCTGAGACAAGGAGCCCATAAATATATGTGCATGTGCCAACTATGCTTAAAAATCAACTTAGTGCATATATTTGTAACGTATGATATGAATTGGACGTGCGTTATTTCAAGGTATAGGACATATTTTATTGCTGAAGTTCATTTATTTTTTCCAAACTATTCATATTAACATTTTGTTTTTTCCTAGCAACATTTTTATATATGCTTGGTCATAGAAACACTGTAATTTCTATTATTTTGTTGTCAGCTTCAAAATTTCATACATAAATAGTAATGAACCGGTAATATTGACATTTTCAATGTATACTAAATTTAAAAATTGAGTTAAAATAAATATTCGTATTGGGTTTCGGCATAGAATTTGGAATTTTATTTACATTGAACCAAGTTTGAATTTATTTTAAGCTAAATTCTCTTCGTAAATATATTTTAATATGAATGGTTTGATTAAAACAAATATTTGTAATAAATTTGGATTCATTTAAAAAATTTGATATTGTGACATGAAAATAGAATCAATTTTGTAATCCAATTTAAGGTACAATTTATTTCAAGGAAAATTTATTTCAAAATATAAGATTTGAAATTATTTACGATTAAAGAGCTAAATTATTTTAATATAGTTTTGATATCAAATTGGTAAATATAAATTTAAATTTCAAATATGTTACGCATGATAAATTATTTCATTATTGATAAAATTTGAAATTTATAATGTACTTAAACAAGTAACAACATTGTATAATACAGCTGTGGTCCGTTCACTAGTGACGACTTCACAAATTTGATAAATTAGAAATGAATTTCTAAACAAGTTTTATTTTAAATTTAATTTCTAAAAAAATTAACATCTAGAAAAAAAAATTATTCAACGACTATGTTTCTTTAATTCTCAGTGTTGCCTAACCGTAGCACGCGTGAAAACAAATAGCGTGTCAGTACACTCATTTTTCCAACCATTCGTGTCCTTATAAAATAATTTTCTAAATACGTTAATGGAATAAGTGAAGAAAATAAATGGTGGGAACACCAAATTTGAATTGCAAGATATATGACAATGGCAGACAATGTTCAACCAAATTTTATACTTATCTATATGCTGTACAAAATTGACAGATGTCCTCCTTCCCTCTAAAATATTTTACCATGTTGTTTTCTCTCCCTTTGTCCTATATAGTTCCTTCTATAATGTACAAAGATTCCTAAAATCTTGCCCTGCCAGTAAAGAAAAGATTGTAAAACATTGTATAGGATGTTCAAATCCTTCTCTGCCAATTACAAAGATTTCGAAAAACACTGTACAAGATATTAAAATCTCCACCTATCATTTTTTCTTTGTAAACGAATCATACGTTGAGATTTTCTATGATACTGGTCTCCTTCCTCCGGTATTATAAAAGTGGCGTACCCCTTCCATTTTGTTTACGGTAAAAAGAAATAATCCGTTGTATCCCTTTGTTTATTTGAGCATCCAAACCAATCTCCTTTACAAAAATCAAAATCCTCAAAATCGGTTCTTCTTCAAATTCAAGAGGCAGATCACCACATCTACTTTCTCTGGCCGCCTTCACTTGCTAGTAACCACCCTCGTTCGACCATCGACATGAGGACCTCGCGTATGCCCAGCCTTTGACGCCAAGACTGGGTTGCATCGTGGAGCCCTGCTTCCTATTGGGGCCAGCTTCTTCACCAAAACCATGAACAACAACTTCAAAACCAAAGCACTTCCTACTTCAACACCACTCGTGAGTCTCCACTTGAACTCAACAACTACTATACCGAAGTCGATCTACCCTTTCCCTCTTTCTCAGTTTGATAACCTTTCCCACTAAACCAAAATAGCATAAGCTCGAACCCCTCGAATTTTGCACCATTCTCCACCCATCAGTTCACTGCAAATAGCTCTCTGAGCCTAACTAGAGTCATACTTTTCCCTGTGTCTAGCTATTGAAAAACTCTTCCAGTCGCTGCTTGGTAGAGGTGCCTCCTTAGTCTCGAGACAGCGTGATCTGCTGCTGGTTGCTACTGTTTGATGCCGAGTTTAGATATATTCCTCGTGTTTGGACTTACGCCTGAGAAGCTGTCCAGTTGTACCGGGCCTCAGACAGCAAAGCTGGGACTCACTTCAGGTCGGGTGCCGTAAATTCCTGCTGGTTGTTATCGTTTGACGTCGAGGTTAGGTATATTCCTGAACCCCATCAGTTTAGTAAGATATATAGGAAAAAGAAAAATATATATATCCAATTATAACACGATTCGGGCTAATATTTGCTGAAAGTTGGTAAGAGGAACGAGTGGCAATGGGGACCGGGCATCTTCAATATCACCTTCGTATGCATATATATGTGTATGTACATATGTAAATAAGTTTTTGGATGCATGCTCGTCAATTTGCTATCAAGTTACACCCTCAGATCGCGTGCCAATTTCATATTCGTACTTACCGCCTCGAAAGGTGAGTTTTTCTCACTCACGTACTAACTGATTATTAAGTGAATTGAACATTTGAGATGTTGAATGAAATGTTAGGGTTCTCTAGATTTGTTTGCTTTGTGATTGTGCATGTGCAACGCACATGATTATTTCATATAACACAATATGGATGTATGCATGATATGCTATATTTATTTCTCACCATGCAAGTTCCCTTTGGATTAGAAAACCATTTCGGGTTGAAATTATACATACCCGAACCCCTTTTGTATTCGAATTGATTTGGGATACGGGTTGAATTGATACATACCCGGGATTCAAATATTTTAAAGAACGGATTGAAATGATAAATATCTATATCACTTTACCATAGGATAGAAAATGATATACAGACACCGTGGTCAATAAAATTAAATACTTTTAGAATAATTTATCGATTTTATAAGTAGAAATTTTAAATGAAACTTCTTTATAGCATAAGAAAAGTTAAAGGAATTTTTGCTTAAATCTTACATGAATTTTTGCAAGAAATTTAATTTGCATCAAAATAAATTTTAAAGTGATTTTTGCAAGTTAATACTTAATTTTTATTTATTTAAATAAATTCTTCATAAATTTTGATCATATAATGAATTTAGTAGTATGACGATTTTTGAATTTAATGATTATTGGAATTGCTAGATTGATAAATATTTTCAAACTTATTTTAATATATGATTTGCCAAATGAATTTTCACCATATGAATGTAAGAAGGATTTTGATCCATAGCTAACTCTAAAGGTGGTTTGGGGTTTTATTATATGAAAGGATATGTGAACTTCAAGGTAAACAATAACTTGAGAATTGTATTAACCATGAAGTATTGAAATTAAACCAAATCAAAGGAAGTCGATTTGAATGTGAAACCTACTTGGAAAGAAATTGTAAGACATGGACTTAGATTTGGATAAATATTATCAGAAAAACTATAATTTTATAAAAATCAAATTTCCACATTTCTTGGTTTTATAAATATTCTTTATAAAATAATTTGATTACTTTAACCATATAAATTATATAATAGTTTTCTATATACATATACATACATACATATATATATGTTTATACACTACTTTAAATTTAATATACATACACTATTTTTAAAACTTAACCTTTCTAGATGTATTTATTTTATTTTTATCTTATTTTGAATAAAACATATGTCCAAATCCAGTCTAGTGAGTCCAAGGGTGAATATTGGTTTGTCGAACCAAATATAAATGATTTGGGTAATGGATTTTGGGGCGATATTTGAAATGAATTAATTAGCGACACTTGAAAATATAATTTCAAAGTCTAATGGCCACGTATGGAAAATGTAAATGTTGGTTGTTGAAGAGACCGAAGTCCGTAAGTGGCATACTCTCTGTTAGTGCCGATACCACTTTAACAACTGTGTACGTGATGGAGTATCCGGAATGACAACAGAATGGCTTGGAAGCTACTTTTGGATCGAAGAAGGTGAATGCTGACGAAATGGCCTTGACCTTAGGGTCATCATTAAAATGTATAAAAGAGGAGCTATACCGTGACTAATTGAGGTCGCACCTCATTTCGGATACGCTTCTTCGATACCATCTCTATTACTATTGTCATGGATTTGGGTGCACCCTTTTGATTTGGGAGTGTGTTCTGAGGTGGGCGGTAGTTGCTGCTATGCGTTACCATCAGTCCGGGAGTGTAACTGGTAGAATCCTACCCTGGGTATTACCTCAAGTGTCTTGTCATATTTATTCCATACGACCCCATACGATTTTGATTTAGTATTGCTTTCTATGGAGTGCCCTCTAATAACACTTGTGTGGTGAATTTACGGTACTGTTTAGACTTGATGCCTATAAACTGCATAAGGGTAATATGGTAATCCTTCTTACGCTGTTTTCATTATATTTACTTTACTGGATAGACCTTACAATAATAGTGTACTATTATATATGTTTCGCGGATCCTTAGAGGATGGGAATTCCAAACATCCTTTGAATTATTGTACATTTTAGCGAACACCTCTTTTGGTTTAATTCACTTATATGAGACTGTTAGTCCTGACTAGAGTATTTTGTTGTTTATTCCTTGCGAAATTCCCCTGTCAGACCAGGTAATTTAGCTTATATATATATATATATATGTCTGTTAGAGCTTGAGATTCACTAGGGATCTAACCGTTCATCAACCATGTCATATTCGGTTGTGCCCATCTCTGCCTATTACCGAATACTATATGATTCTATATTTATTCTTTGGTTGTATCTATATTTATTGTTGTACTCTGATATCTTGTAAATTTAAAAGATTTTGTAATATTGTACAAATTTTTACTTCCACTGTGAGATACTCTGTGTTCAGTGACTGTGATTCTATGATGATTTGTATTTTAACTCCATAAGCAATAATAATCTATCATTTTGAACGGTTCGAGTTGGTTTAATTATCGGCTTAGAGCGGTCTAAAAGCCAGGTCGTTACAGTTTATATCAGATCTTTGGTTAAACTAAGCTTAGCTTATGGGGTGGAAACTGTTACACTATCTTTTGGCAAAGATCATCTCAACACAAATTTCTATCATATGGAACAACTCAGGACTTGAGTGTAGACTGGAAATCACTTGGATGAAGTGGCGGAGCGTAACTAGCTTGTAGTTTGTATCATTTCTCACCATTCTAGACCAGATCTCCCCTAGGAGTCGCCCCCCTAGGTCACGATCCGATCCTAGGGGTCACACACCTAGGTCACGATCTAATCCTAGGGGTCGCACCCCTAGGTCATGACCCGATCCTGAGGGTCGCACTCCTAGGTCACAATCTGCTCCTAGGGGTCGCACTCCTAGGTCGCGACACGATCCTAGGGGTCACACCCCTAGGTCATGATCCGTTCCTAGGGGTGGTACTCCTAGGTCACGATCTGTCCCTAGGGGTCGCACTCCTAGGTCACGATCCGATCGTGGAGCGCATGGGGACCGCGAAACGCCTGCAATTCTGCATTGTTTTGACCTATTCTGATGGCTATTTTTACTCCAACTTGCATGGATCTGATTACACATGTCACATGACGATTTGAAGATGATTTTTGGACGTTTTCCACCTCTTTTCGAGATTTTTGGGATGCGTGCTACGTGTCCCACGATCCGCCTGCTATAAACGGCTATAAATACACCATTCAGAGGATTTTTCAAGGACTTGTCGTTCTAACTCTTCATGGCTTCCACCATTGCTGAAGTGCAAGGACTTTGCACCTTCATACACTCAAATTCTTCTCTTTTCAATACAATTAACACACTGATTGTGTGCTTGCATGTAACTGATTCTTGTAATCTGTCAGTATAACAATAAGATTATAAAGTGGACGTAGGCTACATCTACAGCCGAACCACTATAAAAACTTTGTGTGTCTCCTCTTTATTTATTGTTTTCTGCATTCTGTGATCTGTGATCTGCATTTCGGTGTTAGTGCCAATTTTTGGTCTAACAGAAACACTCATTAGAGATAGGGTAGAAATACTCTAGAATGAGTGAAATCGTCTTAGAATCATACCCGAGAGACCGTATTTCAAAATACAATTATTTTAAATATTTTAAGCAATTTTAAAGGATTTACTATATATAAATAATTTGAAATTTTCGCCTTCTTTTTTAAAAATATCCTTGTTTAAATCTCGCTCCTTTAAACTCGTCCTTCCATTGGATCCTTCCAAAGTCAAGATTTTCCAAAGTTGAGACTCGATCGCACTTGGTTATGACTTAGAAAATTTGAAATTGTCACTTAGATCTTGAATCTCCTTTGATTCACTTGATTATTTGTAGACGTGATAAATTCTCCTAATTGATTCGGTCAATATTCCAGCTTCTAGCCTATGTTCAAACTTAGCTCGAATTGGATTAATGTAAGACATGATAAAGCTCAAACGAACAACTAAGTGTTGAGTACTTAAGTGTACTGAATAAATTGAAGAGAAAATCCAATAAAAATGAGTTAAATATATATGAATTATAATCCTATGTTAAGGAAAATTTCATAGATTAGAATATGGGTGAACTCATAAACTTGGGAAAATAATTTGAAATGTTGGAAAATAAATTATTTGGGATAACTATAGTTCCGATAGAAACGTCGATAAATACCTGAACCATTTAATAAATGTTTGGATGAAGTTAAATGAAATATTCCTGTAATTTAAAGTGAACTAAACAAAATTATCATGCATTACATAGTGAAATGAACTTTGAATCCGAAAATTTGACGGAGTGATGAAATAAAACCAAAATAAAATAAAGCGATTAAATATAACTTGGATGAAACTTAATGAAAGGATTATTATGAATAAGTTATTGGGATTGGTCAACTAATTTGAGACGAGTTTGACATGAAGAAAATTCGAGTGAAATTTTGATGAAGCAATGATGAGGTAAATTGTTTGCAAGTAAACGAATAAAAATAAAATAAAATGAATGTGTCTTGGGTATTCTATTTGTCTATAAAGATTGGATTATCAGGTGCAAGAAGATTTTAGGAAATACGCCTAGCTAACGTTTGTGTTAAATTCCTCGCATACTAGATAAGTATAGATTCACACTGATGTCTCTTGAAAATGATTCTGGTGATTGCTGCAGTATCACCAATGATTATTTTCAGGTGTCGAAAGTGAGGAAGATATGTAATTTCCTGTTAAGATGTCGAATAGATACTTGAAACGTTATTTTGAAAGAATGAGGAAACCTTGAAATATGGCATTGAAATTTGGATATTGATTTTTTTTTTTTAAAAACACAAAAATCTAAACCAGTATTGTGTGTAATTTTATATATTCTAACTTTTATAAGTAGAGTAAAAGCAACCTATAGCTTAAAATATTTTGTTAATAGTATTGTAACATAAAAAAATAAAATAAAATGAATTGGTAATCTTGACAAAACTATCATTTTATGGTGAAATGAATTTTCTCTCTCTAAGTTTGCTCGAGAAGAAGACTGGATGGAATGGAAAATAAAATGATGAAACATACTTATAAAATTTAACAGTATTGGAAACATGTTATATGGGACATATGGCTGGTATACATTCAAAATTCTGAACTTAAAATTTATTATAACAAAGCCATGAGTAGAGAAAAGAACAAGATGTATCCTGTTCAGAATTTTTTTTGTAAATATTTAGAAATGTTTGAATAGTTATTAAGAATACTCTTTTGAGAAAGTTAAGTGTGAACTTAAATATAATAAAATGAATATGATGAGAGAAAAATGAAATATGATTTGTTAAGGGTAGTAATAAAAACCATAAAATTCTTGTTTCATATGAGTAAAGAATGGGGAGTAATGATTTATTTACAATGTATACCCAACTTATGGAATTAAGTGAAATTTATGAGTGTAACTAAGTTATGAAGAACATGCCGTTTTGAGCTCCTACAATTTCATATACTAAATTGAAGACATTGGTTTTTGGAGAACAACTTTTTTAAGAGAGAAAACCAGAATGTATGCTTTTAGATTTTAAATCTTAGTCTTATAAAAGTTTTGTTTCAAATTTATGGTTACCTTATAAACCAAACACAGGTTCTTTAAACATATGGTACACAGGCTACCTGACCTTTTTATAAGTTCGATTATATAGTAGCCTCAAATGAGTTTGTTTCAAAAAGAAGTTCTTTTAACATATAGTTTTGGAAGACTGATGGGTTATGATAGTTTGAAATAATAATTTCATCATTAAGGAAACATTAACAATGTTTTCTGGACGAGTGTAATATGAATTAAAATTCATAGGTACAATAGTCGAAATTTTCCAATTTTAGTTTAAGTTGATTCGAGTAAGAAACATAGAGCCAATTTCGAGTAAGGGTATTGGTAATATAAATCAATTTTTGTAGTTATTTTGAAATACTAAGTTGATATGCATAAAGAGAGCCTATGAAACTAGACATTTCATTTTTGGATTGTCTGCAATGGAACACTTTAAAAAATTTCTTCAGTGCATTTCTGGAAAAAACCAAAACAAGGTGTTGCTGCATCACTACATCTGCAGCAGTAGTTGCCGCTGCGTAAGGCAGTAGCAGCGGCTACCTCCAACAGTAGTGCTGCAACTGCGTCTTCCACCTGCAGCAGCGGAAAACAAATATAAAATAGAAAAAAAAGGAAGAAAAAAACTAAGATTTAAATGATGTATTGGATATTATACGTTGTTGGATTTCTTAATAAATGGATTTATCGAAAGGTTTTGTTAGACCGAAATTTGGTACTAACACATAAATGCAGTATGAAATCCTCACAATCACAGGTGAAAAAGAATAGATGCGAAAAAACAATAAATCATAGAGGACACACGAAGTTTTTATAGTGGTTCGACTCAAACCAAGCCTATGCCCACTTTATAATTCCTTAAATCCTAAGAAATTACAATTACAAATCTCATCTTACAATCCATAAGATCCATTTACATATAACATCCTTGTATTTTTATGAAGAAGTCGAGAAAAGAGAGTGATTTTATACACGAAATTCTCATGTTAGAATGTGGAATTCGGCTTCTATGTTGAGCAATGGCCTTGCATAAGACAATGGTGGAAGCCGTGAGGAGGTAGTACCAACAAGATCCCTTCATTTAGCTTCAAGTGGTGTAATTATAGCTGATTTCTGGGTTCGGTTTGGGTGCCACGTGGAACGCACAGAGGAAATCTCGAAATGTAGTGGAAAATGTGGAGAAGGCCTCTCTAGTTCGTGCTCTTCCATGTGGCATTTGATCCATGCATGTAGGAATTGGTTGCTCCTTAAGAATTGGTCAATATTGTTACACAGGAATTGCTTCCAGGCAGATCGGATCGGTGCCCTAGAACCGAACCGACACTGTATCGATCCGAAGCCAAGTCGAGTTATCGAGTCAGGTCTCTTCCCATTTGATCTGAGCCATTTTGACCGAACCGAACCGTTATGCCCGATCCGAACCAAAAGGTTTGAGTAATCCAAATCCGTGTATTTCCAAGTTTCTAGTTTTGCGCGCTTTCACGGAAACGGACGTAACTTCCAAACCGTAAGTTCGTTTTGGCCAATCGAAAGCTCTACCTAAAGCTAATTCAGAGGGCTACAAGAGTTACTTGGCAAAACTCCATAATTGATGTTTTCAGGCCCAAAAGAGGTCATTTGTTAGGAGTTTCGAGCCATTCTTTGTTTGCGATGTGACTTCAGTCAAATCTCTTCATGTCTTCTGATGATCTTCCTAATACTTTAGTGTATTGTTAATCAGAGATTTCATGTGTGACTTCTTTGACTAAAAAGCATGTTAGCATTTTGTCTCCCAGAACATATCTTGTTGATAAGGAAGATGTGTTATGGAAAATCCAAGAAACCCAAAGCCACGTCGGGCCTGCCAGCTGCAAGTATAATCCATACCTGCAAAGAACAAAAAGCGAATAAATGTGTCAAATCCTGACAGTATTTTCTAACCTTTCCGAGCATAAACCATGCTTAGTTGTCGAATTGAGCATAAACCATACGTAGGGGATGTTCAAATCATCCTTCCAAAACCTGGCGAGGGACCTAACCTTCCAGGCATAAGCTATACCAGGAAGTTCAAACTGAGCATAAATCATACTTGAGTTTTATCGGGTCCCATTACCATATCCTGACGAGACCATTCGTCGTTCCAAAGTATAATCTATACTTGGGAATCCAGTGGAGTACAATCCATACTCATATAGGTGTAGAGCTATACTTGCCACAACTTGACAAGATAGTCCATCCCTAGGCACAATCCATGCCTAGGGTATCGAAATAAGTATAAGAAATACTTTAATTAAGATTGAGAATCTTGTCATAACCTGACAAGATACTTAAGTTTTCCAAACATAATCCATGCTCGTAAAGTCCTTCCTTATTCAGTTCAAAGTACAGAACCAAAGCAAATCCTGATTGGTTTGTCATCAAATTCAGAGTGTGCTTTGGGGCTAAATCCTTACCCCATACGTGTGTACTCCGATTTAGCCAATCAAAAAACCTAAAGAAGGCAAAAACTTATCTTAGATCCTCAGAAATGCAGGAAATGTAGAGTGATCCAATCTAGATTAGTTGATGATGAACCCACGGGAGCTCGTTCCAAGTTCGTTCCCTCTCCAGGGAGCAGGTGGTGGCAGCGCGGGTGCTGGCGTTGTTAGTTCTTTCACATACTCGGGTAGCTCTCCATGTCTAACTCGTCCCTCAATCAGATCATGAAAATGTCTGCCATCATTCGTGTCATGACCATCCATATCATGGAATATGCAATGTTTTCCAGAGTCGCATTCTCTTTGTGATGGCTCCCTCCTGGAAGGCTTGACGTAGGAGACAACACCTTTTGTGTCCATGTAGATGTCATATAGTGAGGCACTAAGTTCAGTGTACTTTTCGTATTTGGGCCCTCTCCGGGGCTGAGTGTTGCGGTCATTCTTGACAGTGGCTTTTACCTTGCCATTTCCATAATCAAACGGTTCTATATCTTTAGGCATGTTGACATCGAGAATCTTCTTCTCGGAGGTTGCATCTTCTTCCCGCAGAAATTTGTCTGCTTCAAGGTAGAATTCGCCCAGGTTTCACGGTGGGTCTCAGTACAAGGAATTTTTGAATTCTAAATTATCCAAGACACCGGATACTGCTTCCATCAGTACCATCGATGGTTCAGGTCAATCAACCAATGTTGAATCTTTCCAGAAATGAGCGCAGAGTTTCTTTGGGCCTCTACTTGATTGTAGTGAGAGACGTGACGTTATTGGATTATGCAATGTTGACCCGGAATTGCTCGATAAAGCGAGCAACCAACATGTTCCAGCTATTGATCGATTCAGAATCCATCTATCGAATCCATATAGCAGGTATATCAGACAGAAAGAGGGGAATCATTTTTCCATGACGTTTTCCGATGCCGATTGAACTTCCATTTGCCGCTTGTAACACATCAAATGCACGGTAGGATCCGTCCTGCCGTTGTATGGTTCTAGAATAGGAAGTTTGAAATCCGGGGGATTGCTAGAATTCCTAATTTATTGTGTGAATGGATTGTGATTGACATCATCCATGTCATTTTGATAAGTGCGGCCTCTTGAGAGGTGCTCAATCAAATTAGCAAGCCGATTGCCTTCAAAGAGTTGTTGCAAGCTGCTAAGATCAGAGTTAGTGCCCCCAGAGTTGATTCCATAAGAACGAGGTGGTCATAGTGAGTAGCACTGTGTGGATCAGAGATGCCCCCAGGTCGATGATCATAGAGGTCGACCCGAACTGTTCCTTGCTTATCGAACCGAGATGCTTCACGTTGAAGATATGTTGGTTTTGTCCGAGCAGGTGCTGACGTGGGTCGAATCCGATCCAAGCCTTGATTTCCAGATGGGAGGCTGTTTCCCCCAGTTTCCATTTGTCTCTCATTTCCAATGCAGATCCGATCGGGTCCGACCTGACCCGGTGTGGGTTGATGCCTGTTTCGTGCTCCATGACTCAGATGTGAGCCAATCCGACCCGGTTCGTAGCAGCATCCCGAGCAACTTCTACGCCATTTCCAGTGAGTTGAACGTTGTTTCTCGGCCTTCTATCTATCTAAGAAAAGAACTCATCCATCATCTCTTGCTGTTTTTTACGATTCTCGTCTTGCCTTGCCATTTGGCTTCTCAATTCAGCGAGAACGCCATCCATTTCATCTCTAGTCAAGTATGCTGATGGATTTCCATGAGAGGAAGCCTCCTGGCTTGCCTCGTTCCTTGCGCCTTCAGTGCCAACATCCTCAGCACGAGAGAAGGTTCCATCTTTCTTTCATTTGGCCATTGATCCAGTAGCCAAGCAATCTAATTCCTTTCAAACCAGAAATTGAAGTAGTATTGTGTGCCTCTTCCTGGCATGCCAAAATGTTAGACCGAAATGGTACTAACACCCAAATGCAATATGAAATCTTCACAATCACATATCACAATGAATAAATGTGGAAAAACAATAAATCACAGAGGAAACACAAAGTTTTTATAGTGTTTCGGCTCAAACCAAGCTACGTCCACTTTATAATTCCTTAAATCCTAAGAAATTAGAATTACAAATCTTGTCTTACAATCCGTAAGATCCATTTACATACAACATCCTTGTATTTTTATGAAGAAGCGGAGAAAAGAGAGTGATTTTATATATGAAATCCTTGTGTTAGAATGTGGAATTCGACTTTTATGTTGATCAATGGCCTTGCATATAACAATGGTGGAAGCTGTGAGAAGTTAGTACCAAAAAGATCCCTTTATTTGTCTTCGAGTGGTGTATTTATAGCTGATTTCTGGGTTCGGTTCAGGTGCCATGTGACACGCCCAGAGGAAATATCGAAAAGTAGTGGAAAATGTGGAGGCCTCTCTAGTTCATGCTCTTCCATGTGGCATTTGATCCATGCATGTAGGAAGTGGTTGCTCCTTAAGAATTGGTCAATATTGTTGCGCAACAATTGCTTCTAGGCAGATCAGATCAGTTTCTTCGAACCGAACTGGATCAGTGCCCTCGAACCGAATCGACACTGCTTCCATCCGAAGCCAAGTCGAGTTGTCGAGTCAGGTCTCTTCCCATCCGATCCGAGCAGTTTTGACCGAACCTAACTGTTATGCCTCATCCGAACCGAAAGGGTTGAGTAATCCAAATCCGTATATTTCCAAGTTTCTAGTTCTACGCGCGTTCATGGAAACGGATGTAACTTCCAAACCGTAAGTCCGTTTTAGCCAAACGAAAGCTCTACCTGAAGCTGATTCATAGGGCTACAAGAATTACTATGTAAAGCTCTATAATTGAAGTTTTTAGGACCAAAAGAGGTCATCTGTTAGGAGTTTTGAGCCATTCTTTGTTTGTGATGCGACTTTAGTCAAATCGCTTTATGTCTTCTAACGATCATCCCTATACTTGAATGTATTGTTAATAAGAGATTTCGTGTGTGACTTCTTTGACTAAATAGCATGTCATCATTTTGCCCCCTAGAACATATCTTGCTAATAAGGAAGATGTATTGTGGAAAATCCAAGAAAACCAAAGCAACGCCGGGCCTGCCAGCTGCAAGTATAATATGTACTTGCAAAGAATAAAAAGCGAACAAATGTGTCAAATTCTGACAATATTTTCTTACCTTTCTGAGCATAAACCATGCTTAGTTGTCGAGTTGAGAATAAACCATACTCAGGGGACGTTTGAATAATCCTACGAAAACCTGGCGAGGGACCTAACCTTACAGGCATAAGCCATACCAGGAAGTTCAAGCCGAGCATAAATCATACTCGAGTTTTATCGGGTTCTTTTACCATACCCTGACGAGACCATTCATCGTTCTTAAGCATAATCCATACTTGGGAATCCAATGGAGTACAATCCATACTCATATAGAAATAGAGCTATACTTGCCACAAGTTGATAAGATAGTCCATCCCTAGGCACAATCCATGCCTATGGTTTCAAGATAATTATAAGCCATACTTTAACTAGGATTGAGAATCCTGTCATAACCTTACAAGATACTTAAATTTGCCAAACATAATCCACGCCCGTAAAGTCCTTCCTTATTCAATTCAAAGTATAGAACCAAAGCAAATCCTGAATTGTTTGTCATCAAGTTCAGAGTGCGCTTTGGGGCTAAATCCTTACCCCATACGTGTGTACTCCGATTTAGCCAATCAAAAAACCTAAAGAAGGCAAAAACATATCTTAAATCCTAAGAAATGCAGGAAATGTAGAGTGATCCAATCTAGATTATTGATGATGAACCCACGGGAGCTCGTTCCAGGTCCATTCCCTCTTCGAGGAGCAGGTGGTGGCAGCACGGGTGCAGGAGTTGTTGGTTGTTTCACATACTCGGGTAGCTCTCCACATCTAACCCATTCCTCAATTAGATCATGAAGATGTCTGCAGTCATTCATGTCATGACTATCCATATCATGGAGTATGCAATGTTTTCCAGAGTCACGTTCTCTTTGTGATGGCTCCTTCCTGGGAGGCTTTGGGTAGGAGACAACACCATTTGTGTCCATGTAGATGTTAAATAGTGAAGCATCAAGTTCGGTGTACTTTTCGTATTTGGGCCCTCTCTGGGGCTAAGTGTTGTGGTCGTTCTTGACAGTGGCTTTTCACTTGCCTTTTCCATAGTCAAACGGTTCCCTGTCTTTAGGCATGTTGACATCGAGAATTTTCTTCTCGGAGGTTGCATCTTCTTCCCATAGAAATATGTTTGCTTCAAGGTAGAATTTGCTGAGGTTTTGCGATGGGTCTCGATACAAGGATTTTTCGAATTCTGAATTATCCAAGACACCGGATACTGCTTTCATTAGTACCATCAATGGTTCAAGTCGATCAACCGATGCTGTTGCAACGTTGAATCTTTCCAGAAATGAGAGTAGAGTTTCTCTGGTCCGATGTTTGATTGTAGTGAGGGACAGGACGTTCTTGGGTCATGCAATGTGGACCCGGTATTGCTCGATAAAGCGAGCAACCAACATGCTCCAGCTGTTGATCGATTCAGAATCCAGCTGCCGAATACATATAGCAGCTATATCAGTCAAAAAGAGGGGGAAACATTTTGCCATGATGTTTTCCAATGCCGATTAAACTTCCATATTCTGCTTGTGATGCATCAGATGCACGGTATGATCCGTCCTGCTGTTGTATGGTTCCAGAACTGGAAGTTTGAAATCCGGGGGATTGCGAGAATTTCTGATTTATTGTGTGAATGGATTGTGATTGACATCATCCATGTCATTCTGATAAGTGCGGCCTCTTGAGAGGCGCTCAATCAAATTGGCGAGCCGATCGCCTTCAAAGAGTTGTTGTAAGCTGCTAGGATTAGAGCTGGTGCCCCCAGAGTTGATTCCAAAAGACCGAGGGGGGTCATAGTGAGTTGCATGGTGCGGATTGGAGATGCCCCCGGGTCGATGGACATAGTAGCCGACCCGAACCAGTCCTTGCGTCTCGAACTAAGGTGCTTCATGTTGAAGATATGCTGGTTATGTCCGAACATGAGCTGACGTGGGTCGAATCCGATCTGAGCCTTGATTTCCAGATGGGAGGCTGTTACCCCCAATTTCCATTTGTCCTGCTTTTCCAGGTGCGGATCGGATCGGGTCCGAGCCGACCCGATGTGGGTTGATGCCTGTTTCGTGCTCCGTGACTCGAATGTGAGCAGGTCCAACCCGGTTCATATCAACATCCCAAGCCACTTCTGTGCCATTTCCAGCGAGTTGAACGTTGTTGCTCGGCCTTCTATCTATCCGAGCGAAGAACTCATCCACTGTCTCCGCTAATTTTGAAGAAGCTCATCGTGCCTTGCCATCTGGATTCTCAATTCAGCGAGAGCACCATCCGTTTCATCTCTAGTCAAGAAAGCTGACGGATTTCCATGAGAGGAAGCCTCTTGGCTTGCCTCGTTCCTTGCGTGTTCAGTTCCAACATCCTCGGTATGAGAGAAGGTTCCGTCTTTCTTTTGTTTGGCCATTGATCCAGTAGCCAAGCAATCTAATTCCTTTCAAACTAGATGTAACACCCCACGCCCGCTATGGTCACTCTCTAAGGGAATGCCATAGCATCGGTGGAGTATTTTAGTGAATATAGAACAGAAAAATTACAACAAGACAGATATAAATAGTACTTGAAATTTTAAAACATCATCTCATAACAGCGGAAGTAAACATGTCTGGTTACATCATAAAACCAAAATAACCGTCAAGTACAATATCCATCAAAATAAAGAAGTACATAATCCCACTCTCTCATACAATAGCCAGGACAAAAGAAAAGATAACTGGGTAACTGGAGCTTTACATCTATCCAAGCTCCTAAAGACTGGAACAGCAATCCGATCAAGCTCCACTACTGCTAGGATCCACCGTAGGACCTGAGGGTTGGGAAAAAGATAAAAACAACGGGGTCAGACATAAGTCTGAGCGAGTCCTATAACTTTAACAATACAATCATTAAAGTAACCAGAGAAGATATAAACTTGACCTACGGTAATGTCTGGGGATGAATGGCTACACTAAGCAGCTTGGTAGACTTAGGATAGACTAAGATAACTGTAAAGACGCATCTACCCACCCAAGGATAATTACTAACTGCACCACACCAGTCATTCCTACTTAAAGGTTGATCCCACCCAAGGACTTAGAAAATTTACCCAGTAGTTTCGCGTACCCCTAGCTCACTACATAGGTGCCGTCTGCCCCTATCTCCACTAGGTGTACCCACTACTCCCAAGCGATCGGCTCCCTACCGTAGATACCCGTGCTGGTCCCACAATGGGGTGTATCATTCCCCAAAGTGGCCACCTGATAATTTCAACGGTGCACGGCTTTATATCTACACGATGCAACAACGACTTACCAACCAGCCCGGGTCCACACACGCATATGAAACCCGTTGATCCTGCGTTGCCACCGCTAACCCGTTTTGGCCTCTTATAGTCAAGCCCAATATGCGTGTCCCGTCACCCGACTAGAGTCGAGCCCACAAAGATACGTTTGGGATATTGGTTGAAATGGGCCCCCACAAGCTACCCACCTAAGCTTGTCACTTATCTAGTGTATCCCACTTAACCCTTTAATCATGTTTAATTACATGTTTCCACTTGGTTAAGTATTCTAATCGTATTTTCTATTGCCACCCAAGGCAACCCACTAGATTTCCACATGCCACCCAAGGCACCCACTTAACCCCTCATGTCCCTCTACATGCTAATATGGTTAAGTGTTTCTTAATTAATTAATTAAGATCATGACCTCATAAAGACCCCTCACATTAGACCATCTTTTATGACTGCTGGATATGCCGGTTGGTTCCGGGCAGACTTCTGTCATAAAAAGGGTCTAACTTCGTGTCTTTACTTTAATCACGTATTTAATTTATGACTAAGACCTCTCACATTGGGCCAATCATTTGTAGCCGCTGGATGGCCGGTCGGTTCGGGGCATACTTCCGCTACAAAAGGGTCCAACCTCGTGTCTTAGTTGATTAATTACACCTAATTAATCACCCCCATATTAATTATCCCTAATTAATATCAAGTTTTTCATAACATGGGTAGACCTAACTCAATAGGTAAATTCCCATGGGGTAGACCTAACTCAATAGGTAAATTCCCACTTATGTTAATTTATTTTTATGGTATGCTTAATCATACCCAATCATACTTTTATTAACATATTTATTAACCCCATCGTTCCCCACGTAAATCGTTCTCATTTCATGACATAATAAAGGGAAGATCCATCACAAATATCATGGGTTTAACCAAATCTTAGCATATAACTTTGTCATGGGTTAAGAGGATGTCAACTTGCATATATGAGCATATATTAACCCAACTACATTTAACCCAAACTTGCATATTATCATACACATATCTTGCATAACATGTTGAACTTGCATATAAGCATTCTCATAACTTGCATAACATGTTAAACATGCATTTAAGCATACACATAACTTGCATAAGCATTCACATTCTTGCATAAGCATTCACATACTTGCATAAGCATTCACATACTTGCATAAGCATGCATAACTTGCATATCATGTTAATCTTGCATTTAAGCATATACATAACTTGCATAAGCATTCACATACTTGCATAAGCATGCATAACTTGCATATCATGTTAAACTTGCATTTAAGCATATACATAACTTGCATATGAACTTGCATAACAACCTACACATAACTTACATAACATCATACACATAACTTGCATATGACCTTGCATAACTCACTTGTTAAACATGCATAAACCCACTTATTAGATATGCATAAACCCACTTATTAAACATGCATAAACCCACTTGTTAAACATGCATAAACCAACTTATTAAACATGCATAAACCCACTTGTTAAACATGCATAAACATAGGAAAACATAGAGTAGCATATCATTACAAATGATTCAAACTCACTAATCCGCATTTAAGACCATAAGTCTCATTACACCCAATCTACTTACTTTAGCAATTGATGTTAAAGTGATAGAAACTCACCAAACCCAAGATTAGCAAACTTATGAAGTGGAATTAGTTGCTAAATATGAAGATGGTGATGATTAGAGATTGATTAGAGAGTGATTAGCTTGCAACTTCCTTCATAAACTAGTGAAGGCTCTCTCAAGTTTGATTTTGGCGGCATGAGGCCATCATTACTATTTTTAGTATGGATTAGGGTAGGTTTAGGGTGTATTTATAGATTAGGTGAGTGTTTTAGGCCCTTAGATTAACCCTAGGTTAGATTAGGTCCGTTAGATTTAGGAAATCTCTAGAACCCAGCCCTCCAAGCCAGCCTAAAACCCAACCTGGTGCACCCAAGTTCTCTGGACGCCGCGCCCAGGTCGACAGGCAAGTCGACAGGCAAGTCGACTCCCCAGTCGACAGGCCTGTCGACAGCCCTGTCGACATGGGTAGGGCGGGAAACTTCCCGCCTGGCCCCCTGCTAGCTCCAATTTCGAAATCTAGTTTTGCATTTCTAAATCTGTTTTTAACTTGATTTTTCTGCCAACTTCATTGGGCCATAACTGGGCCATACGGACTCCGATTTACAAAATTTCGGACTCTATTCTGCGTATTTTTCCGACACGAACGCAATGACGTAGCCCGTTTCCCCCAATTCTCACATTTGAGATTATTTATCCTGTAATTAGTGAATTTTAGTATTAACTAAAATTCGGGGTGTTACATTCTCCCCTCCTTAAAGGATTTCGTCCCCGAAATCTCTAAGCTAAGGAGAATGCATATCCTACCATCCAAACAACCATCTACTCAATCCATCAAACACGGGCATCCATTGTCCTTAAAACAATTTCTAATGATGTATGAGCATATGCAAAGAGTGTGTGTGTATATGTTCCCTATCTAATGTATGAACATATGCAAACCATGATAGTGCCATGCATCCATTATGTATGCGAGAGAACCCTATCGAAACATACAATATCTACATGAGTGCACAATCATTCACCAAAATGCATCATCCATATGATAACACAATCATTATACATCCATAAATATAGCTTCCTACACACAATTTTATGCAATATGCAATATAAAGTGACTGAGCCGATCTAGTGCCTAGAGTGTGTGTATATGCATCCACGAGCAACCACTAGCAAACACTTGCATCCACTTGCATCCATCAACCATAACATGTCTCAAACACATGTTTCAACCATAGGTTTACCCTATCTAAAGGTTAAACAGTACTAACGAGAGGACATACTAAAGATAAGATAAGTACTAGACAAGCGATAAAGGAGAAGTTAAAAGACATACTCTCAAAAAGAAATGGATACAAAGAACGCATCTTCGCTTCCGTCTCCCAAGTAGCATTGCTCTCATCTTCTCCCCATTGCACTTTGACTAGTTGAACCTCTCTGTTTCTCAACTTCCTAGTCTCTGACCCAAGGATGCAGGTAGGAGCTCGTCGAATAGTCGCATCACGCTCTACTTCCACTTCTTTAAGCAAGCTCGGCTCTACCACCTCTGCGGTCTCATGTAAGCACTTCCTCAAATGGGACACATGGAATACATCATGTACACCACTAAATCTGTCGGGCAACTCCACTCTATATGCCATCTTTCCAATTCTTTCCTTAATGGGAAATGGCCCTACGAACCTTGGTGCTAACTTCCCAACAGATCCAAAGCGAACCACATTTCGTAACGGAGACACTTTGACAAAGACCATGTCCCCAACTTCAAACTCAAGATCCGTCCTTCTCTTGTCCGCATAAGATTTTTGCCTATCCTGCGCTGCTTTCATCCTCCTTCGAATCAAGTCAATCTTCTCCGAAGTCTCCCTAATCATATCAGGCCCAAGCAAGATCTTATCCGTAGATTCCCACCAACATGTAGGTGATCGACAAGGCCTTCCATAGAGAGCTTCGAAAGGAGCCATACCAATACTGGACTGAAAGCTGTTATTATATGCGAACTCCACCAATGGAAGATGCTCTTCCCATGTACCTCCAAAATCTAAGATACAAAGCCTCAAAAGGTCTTCTAGAACACGATTCACCCTCTTAGTCTGGCCGTCCGTCTGAGGATGATATGCGGTGCTTAGACACAATTGAGTCCCCACTGCTTCTTGCAAACTTCTCCAGAACTCGCTAGTGAAGATAGGATCTCGATCACTCACTATGCTAGAGGGTACCCCATGCAATCGAACTATCTCTCAAAGATATACTGAAGCTAGCCATGGAGCGGTCCTCTTGCTCTTCACAGGTATGAAATGGGCGCTCTTAGTAAGTCTGTCTACCACCACCCAAATTCCTGTATTACCCTTTCTCGATCTGGGTAACCCGTCAATAAAATCCATCGAGACGCTATCCCACTTCCATTGCGGAACTTCCAATGGGTGAAGCAACCCACCAGGTTTCTTTTGCTCCGCCTTCACTTGTTGGCACACCAAGCATCGAGCGACATACTCGGCCACATCTTTCTTCATACCGGCCCAGAAGAAAACCCTCTTCATGTCTTGGTACATCTTGTCCCCACCGGGATGAATGGTCATCCTAGAACGGTGTGCATCATCAAGAATAACCTTCCTTAAACCCTCGTCTTGCGGTACACAAAGTCTACCGTCTCTACGCAAGCACCCCCTATCGTCTAGGGTGTACCTACTCAAATGGCTGGACGACTCCCCCCTTATGAGCTTCTCCACCAACTCAACCAACCGTGGGTCGTCCCTCTGTGCTTCTCCAATCCGCCCCAAAAGAGTAGGTCTAACCTCCAAGGAAGCTAGCAAACCGGGTACATAATCAATGGAAGGTCTGAAATCAAACATCGAGATAAATTCCAAGCTTCGTTGTTCCACAAACAATGGACTCAAGGACAACCTCTTTCTGCTCAAGGCGTCCGCCACCACGTTACCCTTGCCAGGGGTATACGCTATCTCGAAATCATAGGATGCTAAGAGCTCCATCCACCTTTGCTGTCTCAAATTCAAATCCTTCTGAGAAAACAAGTACTTCAATGATTTGTGGTCAGTGAACAATTCGAATCTCTCACCAAGAAGATAATGGCGCCAAATCTTAAGCGCAAAAACAATAGCGGCCAACTCTAAATCATGGGTAGGGTAATTTTTCTCATGTGCCCTCAACTGCCTTCCACCATAGGCTATCACCCTTCCCTCTTGCATTAAGACTGCGCCTAGTCCTATCCCACAAGCATCGGTATAGACAACAAATGGCTTGCTCCCATCTGGCAACACTAAAACTGGAGCAGTGGTTAAAGCTCTCTTTAACCGTCGGAACGCATCATCACAATCTACGTCCCATGCAAAAACAAGATTCTTCTTCGTTAAGCGGGTTAATGGGGCTGATATCTTCGCGAAGTCTTTGATAAACTTCCTATAATAACCCGCCAACCCCAAGAAACTTCTTACTTCGGTAGCATTCTTCGGAACCTTCCAATCCTGAATTGATACTTCCTTCGCGGGATCCACAACTATCCCTTCCTTGGAGACCACGTGCCCCAAGAACCGTACTTCCTTCCTCCAGAAGTGACATTTAGAGAACTTAGCCTTAAGGCTATGTGCTCGAAGAGTCTTCAATACCTCCCCAAGATGTAGGGCATGCTCTTCTTCACTCTTAGAAAATACTAAGATATCATCCACAAAGACCACCACGAATTTATTAAGGAACTCCCTGAACACCCGACTCATCAAATCAACAAAGTATGCAGGGGCGTTCGTCAACCCAAATGGCATCACCAGCCACTCATAGAAACAATCCGGAGTTCTAAAGGCAGTCTTGTCTATGCTATCCTCAGCCACCCTCAACTGATGAAACCCCGTGGCTAAGTCCAACTGAGAAAATACTGAAGCGCTAACCAACTGATCGAAAAGATCATCAATCCTCGGCAATGGGTGTCTATTCTTCTTTGTGAGCTTGTTGAGTTCTCTATAGTCTACACAAAGTCTGAGGGACCCATCCGCCTTCGTAGCAAATACTACTGGAGCACCCCACTCTGATATACTTCGTCTTATGAACCCCTTCTCAAGCAACTCCCCTACTTGCTTATGGAGTTCCCTCCTCTCACGAGGAGCCATGTGGCGCACTGGTAAAGATACAGGTTTAGCATTATCCACCAGATATATTCGGAAGTCAATCTCCCGCTTCGGAGGTAAGCCCTTCACCTCCTCAAACACATCCGGATATTCCCGGACCACTCTAACAGATTGCAAACTCTCGACCGAAGCGTCAAGCGATTCAAGATAACTTAGCATAACAGAGTCCATGGGATTACAAGAAATCTCGAGAGTGTTACCCAAGCGGGTCATGAGCCTAACAACTCTCCTTTCGCAATCAAGAACAGCACCATTACTGGATAACCAGTCCATGCCCAAAATCAACCCATAGCCCGTGAAGCCCAACACAAAAGCATCACATCTAAACTCAATGCTAAGTATAGAAATCTTCAAACCCAAACATATCATGGACAAATAAGTGGAGCCCCCAATTGGGTTTGAAACAACCAAGGGATCATCTACCAGACTGGTGTCTAAGTGCAGTGACTCAACTAATGATGATGAGATAAACGAATGCGATGCGCCTGAATCAAACAATGTACGGACAGGATGATCAAATAGAAAAACCAGACTTTCAACGGAAATAGTTCTACCTCTCTCCTGAATCGGTGGGACTGCGAGAGCCTGTACTTGCCCCCTAGCCTGACCTGGTGCCATAAGAGCTTGCACCTGTCCTCCTGAGGTAGAACCCGTCCTTTGCCCCTTCTTAGGGAAATCCTTCACTAAATGCCCTGCTTCGCCACAGTGGAAGCAGCCAGTCTTCTTCTTCTTGCGACAATCCTTGCTTAGGTGGCCAGGTGTCCCACAATTGAAACACTTCTTCTTCTTGCCCTTGCCACCGTTGCCTTTCCCACCTTTGTTTTGTTGTTGTTGCTGAGGTCTCTTTTGATCTCCCTTCTTTTCGGGTGCCTTATTTGCATTGGGACCCTTCTCTTCTTCATGCATGAGTGCCATGTCAACTAGCTTCTCAAAGGTGGACCCCATAGGGATATGAGTCATAGCTAACCCATGCATTGGTTCATTCAAGCCTTTCACGAACCTCAAAGCCTTCTTCTCCGGTGTATTCACCATGTCTAGGCCAAACCTTGCCAATTGATTAAACTTGTTGACATATTCCTTCACTGAGAGATTTCCTTTCTTTAGAGTCAAGAATCTTTCCATATACAAGTTTTCCTCCGCCCTTGAGAGAAACTTTGCCACAAATCTTTGCCTAAAATCCGCCCAAGAGTCAACGGGGCATTCTCCATTAGTGACCTCCCACCAGAATGAGGCCTCTCCCTTCATTAACCAAGCAGCTAACTTGACTTTCTTTCCTTCTTCCATCTCAAAGATATCTATCAACTCTTCCACCTCCTTAAGCCAATCTCTAGCCTCCACAAAAGTTTCAGATCCTTGAAAAGGTTTCCCTCCCATAGCTTTAAATTCCTTGCAAGTCTTAGCAAAAGTATCTGTGCGAGGAGGAGGGGGAGGAGGAAGATCGGGTGCTACGGTTGGTGGAGGAACATTTGCTGGACCCGCAGTGGTGGCCCTAGCCTCCATTAATCTCCTATACCATACTGGTACCGTCACACCCTCCGGAAAGTTAAGATCCTCAGCCATGCTGAAACGAAAAAGGAAAGATTCAAAACGGAGAATTCGAAGGATATAGATATGGCTATTGGGGATTATGCTTTTCTTTCAAAAACTTTTCTCTTTAAAGACATGTTTTTGAAAATATCTCTTCCAAAAATATTTTAGAAAAATAGTTTTCTAAAAATTTTATCTGTTCCGGTAACCTTTGCTCTGATACCACGTGTAACACCCCACGCCCGCTATGGTCACTCTCTAAGGGAATGCCATAGCATCGGTGGAGTATTTTAGTGAATATAGAACAGAAAAATTACAACAAGACAGATATAAATAGTACTTGAAATTTTAAAACATCATCTCATAACAACGGAAGTAAACATGTCTGGTTACATCATAAAACCAAAATAACCGTCAAGTACAATATCCATCAAAATAAAGAAGTACATAATCCCACTCTCTCATACAATAGCCAGGACAAAAGAAAAGATAACTGGGTAACTGGAGCTTTTCATCTATCCAAGCTCCTAAAGACTGGAACAGCAATCCGATCAAGCTCCACTACTGCTAGGATCCACCGTAGGACCTGAGGGTTGGGAAAAAGATAAAAACAACGGGGTCAGACATAAGTCTGAGCGAGTCCTATAACTTTAACAATACAATCATTAAAGTAACCAGAGAAGATATAAACTTGACCTACGGTAATGTCTGGGGATGAATGGCTACACTAAGCAGCTTGGTAGACTTAGGATAGACTAAGATAACTGTAAAGACGCATCTACCCACCCAAGGATAATTACTAACTGCACCACACCAGTCATTCCTACTTAAAGGTTGATCCCACCCAAGGACTTAGAAAATTTACCCAGTAGTTTCGCGTACCCCTAGCTCACTACATAGGTGCCGTCTGCCCTTATCTCCACTAGGTGTACCCACTACTCCCAAGCGATCGGCCCCCTACCGTAGATACCCGTGCTGGTCCCACAATGGGGTGTATCATTCCCCAAAGTGGCCACCTGATAATTTCAACGGTGCACGGCTTTATATCTACACGATGTAACAACGACTTACCAACCAGCCCGGGTCCACACACGCATATGAAACCCGTTGATCCTGCGTTGCCACTGCTAACCCGTTTTGGCCTCTTATAGTCAAGCCCAATATGCGTGTCCCGTCACCCGACTAGAGTCGAGCCCACAAAGATACGTTTGGGATATTGGTTGAAATGGGCCCCCACAAGCTACCCACCTAAGCTTGTCACTTATCTAGTGTATCCCACTTAACCCTTTAATCATGTTTAATTACATGTTTCCACTTGGTTAAGTATTCTAATCGTATTTTCTATTGCCACCCAAGGCAACCCACTAGATTTCCACATGCCACCCAAGGCACCCACTTAACCCCTCATGTCCCTCTACATGCTAATATGGTTAAGTGTTTCTTAATTAATTAATTAAGATCATGACCTCATAAAGACCCCTCACATTAGACCATCTTTTATGACTGCTGGATATGCCGGTTGGTTCCGGGCAGACTTCTGTCATAAAAAGGGTCTAACCTCGTGTCTTTACTTTAATCACGTATTTAATTTATGACTAAGACCTCTCACATTGGGCCAATCATTTGTAGCCGCTGGATGGCCGGTCGGTTCCGGGCAGACTTCCGCTACAAAAGGGTCCAACCTCGTGTCTTAGTTGATTAATTACACCTAATTAATCACCCCCATATTAATTATCCCTAATTAATATCAAGTTTTTCATAACATGGGTAGACCTAACTCAGTAGGTAAATTCCCATGGGGTAGACCTAACTCAATAGGTAAATTCCCACTTATGTTAATTTATTTTTATGGTATGCTTAATCATACCCAATCATACTTTTATTAACATATTTATTAACCCCATCGTTCCCCACGTAAATCGTTCTCATTTCATGACATAATAAAGGGAAGATCCATCACAAATATCATGGGTTTAACCAAATCTTAGCATATAACTTTGTCATGGGTTAAGAGGATGTCAACTTGCATATATGAGCATATATTAACCCAACTACATTTAACCCAAACTTGCATATTATCATACACATATCTTGCATAACATGTTGAACTTGCATATAAGCATTATCATAACTTGCATAACATGTTAAACATGCATTTAAGCATACACATAACTTGCATAAGCATTCACATTCTTGCATAAGCATTCACATACTTGCATAAGCATTCACATACTTGCATAAGCATGCATAACTTGCATATCATGTTAAACTTGCATTTAAGCATATACATAACTTGCATAAGCATTCACATACTTGCATAAGCATGCATAACTTGCATATCATGTTAAACTTGCATTTAAGCATATACATAACTTGCATATGAACTTGCATAACAACCTACACATAACTTACATAACATCATACACATAACTTGCATATGACCTTGCATAACTCACTTGTTAAACATGCATAAACCCACTTATTAGATATGCATAAACCCACTTATTAAACATGCATAAACCCACTTGTTAAACATGCATAAACCAACTTATTAAACATGCATAAACCCACTTG
This sequence comes from Allium sativum, assembly GCA_030737875.1. Lineage (NCBI taxonomy): Eukaryota > Viridiplantae > Streptophyta > Magnoliopsida > Asparagales > Amaryllidaceae > Allium > Allium sativum. Next base: position 129,587,344 of record CM060919.1, on the reverse strand, counting down.
TTAAACATGCATAAACATAGGAAAACATAGAGTAGCATATCATTACAAATGATTCAAACTCACTAATCCGCATTTAAGACCATAAGTCTCATTACACCCAATCTACTTACTTTAGCAATTGATGTTAAAGTGATAGAAACTCACCAAACCCAAGATTAGCAAACTTATGAAGTGGAATTAGTTGCTAAATATGAAGATGGTGATGATTAGAGATTGATTAGCTTGCAACTTCCTTCATAAACTAGTGGAGGCTCTCTCAAGTTTGATTTTGGCGGCATGAGGCCATCATTACTATTTTTAGTATGGATTAGGGTAGGTTTAGGGTGTATTTATAGATTAGGTGAGTGTTTTAGGCCCTTAGATTAACCCTAGGTTAGATTAGGTCCGTTAGATTTAGGAAATCTCTAGAACCCAGCCCTCCAAGCCAGCCTAAAACCCAACCTGGTGCACCCAGGTTCTCTGGACGCCGCGCCCAGGTCGACAGGCAAGTCAACTCCCCAGTCGACAGGCCTGTCGACAACCCTGTCGACATGGGTAGGGCGGGAAACTTCCCGCCTGGCCCCCTGCTGGCTCCAATTTCGAAATCTAGTTTTGCATTTCTAAATCTGTTTTTAACTTGATTTTTCTGCCAACTTCATTGGGCCATAACTGGGCCATACGGACTCCGATTTACAAAATTTCGGACTCTATTCTACGTATTTTTCCGAGACGAACGCAATGACGTAGCCCGTTTCCCCCAATTCTCACATTTGATATTATTTATCCTGTAATTAGTGAATTTTAGTATTAACTAAAATTCGGGGTGTTACACTAGAAATTGAAGTAGTATCATGAGTGCCCCCTTCCTGGAGTGCCAAAATGTTAAACCGAAATTTGGTACTAACACCCAAATGCAGTATGAAATCCTCACAATCACATATCACTAAGAATAAATGTGGAAAACAGTAAATCACAGAGGACACACGAAGTTTTTATAGTGGTTCGACTCAAACCAAGCCTATGTCCACTTTCTAATTCCTTAAATCCTAAGAAATTACAATTACAAATCTCTTCTTGCAATCTGTAAGATCCATTTACATAAAACATCCTTGTATTTTTATGAAGAGTGGAGAAAAGAGAGTGATTTTATACACGAAATCCTCATGTTAGAATATGGAATTCGGCTTCTATGTTGAGAAATGGCCTTGCATAAGACAATGGTGGAAGCCGTGAGAAGTTAGTGCCAAAAAGATCCCTTCATTTGTCTTCGACTGGTGTATTTATAGCTGATTTCTGGATTTGGTTTGGGTTCCACGTGGCACACCCAGAGGAAATCTCAAAAAGTACTGGAAAATGTGGAGAAGGCCTCTCTAGTTCGCGCTCTTCCATGTGGCATTTGATCCATGCATATAGGAGGTGGTTGCTCCTTAAGAATTGGTCAATATTGTTGCGCATGAATTGCTTCCAGGCGGATCATATCGGTGTCTTTGATCCAAACCGGATCGATGCGGTCGAACCGAATCGACACTGCTTCCATCCAAAGCCAAGTTGAGTTGTCGAGTCAGGTCTCTTCCCATAGAATCCAAGCCGTTTTGACCGAACCGAACCATTATGGCTGATCTGAACCGAAAGGGTTGAGTAATCCAAATCCGTGTATTTTGAAGTTTCCAGTTCTGCACGCATTCACGGAAACGGACGCAACTTTCAAACTGTAAGTCCGTTTTGGCCAAACGAAAGCTCTATCTTAAGCTGATTCAGAGGGCTACAAAGAACGGGGCTCCGTAATTGATGTTTTTGGCCTAAAAGAGGTCATCTGTTAGGAGTTTCGAGCCGTTCTTTGTTTGCAATGCGACTTCAGTCAAATCGCTTCCTGTCATCTGACGATCTTCCCGTTATTTGAGTGTATTGTTAATCAGAGATTTCATGTGTGATTTCTTTGACTAAAAAGCATGTCAGCATTTTTCCCACCAGAACATATCTTGCTAATAAGGAAGATGTGTTCTAGAAAATCCAAGAAAACCAAAGCCATGCCGGACCCGCCAACTGCAAGTATAATCCATACCCGCAAAGAATAAAAAGCGAACATATGTGTCAAATCTTGACAGTATTTTCTAACCTTTCCGAGCATAAACCATGCTTAGTTGTCAAATTGAGCATAAAACATACTCAGGGTATGTTCGAATCATCCTGACAAAACCAGGCGAAGGACCTAACCTCCTAGGCATAAGCCATACCAGGAAATTCAAACTGAGCATAAATCATACTCGAGTTTTTTCGGGTTCCTTTACCATATCCTGACGAGACCATTCGTCGTTCCTAAGTATAATCCATACTTGGGAATCCAACGGAGTACAATCCATACTTATATAGAAATAGGGCTATACTTCCCACAACATGGTAAGATAGTTTATCCCTAGGCATTTTCCATGCCTAGGGTTTCGAGATAAGTATAAGCCATACTTTAATTAAGATTGAGAATCCTGTCATAACCTGACAAGATACTTAAATTTACCAAACAAAATCCATGCTCGAAAAGTCCTTCCTTATTAAATTCAACGTACAGAACCAAAGAAAATACTAATTAGTTTGTCATCAAGTCTAGAGCACACTTTGGGGCTAAATCCTAACCCCGTACATTTGTACTCCGATTTAGCTAATTGGAAAACTTAAAGAAGGCGAAAACATATCTTAAATCCTAAGAAATGCAGGAAATGTAGAGTGATCCAATCCAAATCCGTTGATGATGAGTCAACAGGAGCTCGTTCCAGGTTCATTCCCTCTCCGAGGAGCAGGTGGTGGCAGCGTGGGTGCAGGCGCTATTGGTTGTTTCACATACTCGGGTAGCTCTCCACGTCTAACCCATTCCCCAATCAGATCACGAAGATGTTTGCAGTCATTCGTGTCATAACCATCCATATCATGGAATATGCAATGTTTTCTAGAGTTGCGTTGCCTTTGTGATGGCTCCCTCTTGGGAGGCTTTGGGTAGGAGTCAACACCATTAGTGTCCATGTAGATGTCAAATAGTGAAGCATTAAGTTTAGTGTACCTTTTGTATTTGGGCCCTCTTTTGGGCTGAGTGTTGCGGTCAATCTTAACAGTGGCTTTCCCTTGCTTTTCCATAATCAGACGGTTCTCCGTCTTTTGGCATGTCAACATCGAGAATTTTCTTCTTGGAGATTGCATCTTCTTCCCGTAGAAATCTGTCTGCTTCAAGGTAGAATTCGCCGAGGATTCGCGGTGGGTCTCGATACAAGGATTTTTTGGATTCTGAATTATCCAAGACACCGGATACTGCTGCCATCAGTACCATTGACGGTTCAGGTCGATCAACCAACGCTACTACAACATTGAATCTTCCCATAAATGAACGCAGAGTTTCTCTGGGCCTCTGCTTGATTGTAGTGAGATACATGACGTTCTTGGGTCGTGCAATGTGGACCCGGAATTGCTCGATAATGCGAGAAACCAACATGTTCCAACTATTGATCGATTTAGAACACAGCCGCCGAATCCATATAGCAGTTATATCAGCCAGAAAGAGGGGGAAGCATTTTGCCATGATGTTTTCCGATGCTGATTAAACTTCCATATTCCGCTTGTAACACACCAGATTCACGGTAGGATCCGTCATGCCGTTGTATGGTACTAGAACTGGAAGTTTGAAAACAGGGGATTGCGAGAATTCATGATTTCTTGTGTGAATGGATTGTAATTGACATCATCCATATCATTCTGATAAGTGCGGCCTCTCGAGAGGTGCTCAATCAAATTGGCGAATCGATCGCCTTCAAAGAGATGTTGCAAGCTGCTAAGTTCAGAGCTGGTGCACCCAGAGTTGATTCCAAAAGAACGAGGAGGGTCATAGTGAGTTGCACGGTGCGGATTGGAGATGCCTGCGGGTCGATGGTCATAGGGGCCAACCCGAACCGGTCCTTGCATCTCGAACTGAGGTGCTTCATGTTGAAGATATGCTGGTTATGTCCGAATAGGAGCTGTCATGGGTCGAATCCGATCCCAGCCTTGATTTCCAGATGGGAGGCTGTTGCCCTTAGTTTCCATTCTTCCCGCATTTTTAGGTGTGGATCGGATCGGGTCGGATGTAAGCCGATTCGTCCCGGTTCATAGCAGCATCCCAAGCCACTTCTGTGCCATTTCTAGTGAGTTGAATGTTGTTGCTCGGCCTTCTATCTATCCGAGCGAAGAACTCATCCATCATCTCCTACTTGTTTTGAAGAAGCTCGTCATTCCTTGCCATCTGGCTTCTCAATTTAGCGAGAACTCCATCCATTTCATCTCTAGTCAAGCATGCTGGCGGATTTCCATGAGAGGAAGCCTCCTGGCTTGCCTCGTTCCTTGCGCCATCAGTCCAACATCCTCAGCACAAGAGAAGGTTCCATCTTTCTATCGTTTGGTCATTTATCCAGTAGCCAAGCAATCTAATTCCTTTCAAACTAGAAATTGAAGTAGTATCGTGTGCTATTTCCCGACGTGCCAAAATGTTAGACCGAAATTTGGTACTAACACCCAAATGCACTATGAAATCCTGATAATGACATATCACAGAGAATAAATGCGGAAAAAACAGTAAATCACAGAGGATACACGAAGTTTTTATAGTGGTTTGGCTCAAACCAAGCCTACGTCCGCTTTCTAATTCCTTAAATCCTAAGAAATTACAATTACAAATCTTTTGTTACAATCTGTAAGATCCATTTACATACAACATCCTTGTATTTTATGAAGAAGTGGAGAAAAGATAGTGATTTTATACATGAAATCCTCGTGTTAGAATGTGGAATTTAGCTTCTATGTTGAGCAATGGTCTTGCATAAGACAATGGTGGAAGTCGTGAGGAGTTAATGCCAAAAATATCCCTTCATTTGTCTTCAAGTGGTGTATTTATAGCTGATTTCTGGGTTTGGTTCGTGTGCCACGTGGCATGCCTAGAGGAGACCTCAAAAAGTAGTGGAAAATGTGGAGAAGGCCACTCTAGTTCGTGCTCTGCCATGTGGTATTTGATCTATGCATGTAGGAGGTGGTTGCTCCTTAAGAATAGGTCAATATTGTTGCGTAGGAATTGCTTCCAGGCGGATCAGATCGATGTCTTCAAACCGAGCCGGATTGGTGCCCTCTAACCGAACTGGCACTGCTTCCATCCGAAGCCAATTCATGTTGTTGAGGCAGGTCTCTTCCCATATGATCTGAGCCATTTTAACCGAATTGAACAATTATGCCCGATCCGAACCGAAAGGGTTGAGTAATCTAAATCCGTGTATTTCCAAGTTTCTAGTTATGCGCGCGCTCACGGAAACTTCCAAACCGTAAGTCCGTTTTGGCCAATCGAAAGCTCTACCTGAAGCTGATTTAGATGGCTACAAGGGTTATTGAGCATAGCTCTGTGATTGGTGTTTTAGGGCCCAAAAGCGGTCATCTATTAGGAGTTTCAAGTTGTTCTTTGTTTGCGATGCGACTTCAGTCAAATCACTTCTTGTCTTCTGGCGATCTTCCCAATACTTTAGTGTATTGTTAATCAGAGATTTCTTGTGTGACTTCTTTGACTAAAAAGCATGTCAGTAGGTTTAATGAAAACTTTATTTTGGTACATTAACATTTTGATTCTGTAAAATATTTGGTAAATTTTATGAATATAATCTAAAGTAAAGAAATGAGTTGTGTTAAAATTGTGTTAGAATCATTTATATATATTGTTACAAATGCTACTACAAAACATGTATACTATTTACTTTTTTCTCACCCGCTATTGAGTGAAATAAATAGTGATAGTAAGCGAAGTTCATGTAAGCAAGATGTAAGTAAGTAGTAGAATTATGAAAAACATTTATTTACGTGATTAGTAAAATTATGTACATCGTTGAATTCATATGCATTTTGCCACTTTAATTTATGACATATTTTGTGAGTACATGCATTTGTTCGATTATATTTATTTTTCAAACATGCTAAGTTATGATACATATCGTTCATTATTATGTACATTAAGCTTTAACATATATACGTTTGATTATCACCACATTTTGAGTGTTTTAGTAGGTTGCAATGGCGTGCTTTGCTTTTAAACTCGCTTTTGCGCAAAATGCAAAGAAAAATAAGGAAATATCTTTAAAAACTCTAAATAAGGTATGAATCTCGGTTTACATATCGCATTTGGGTTGATTTTGTTTTATTTCCCTTATATTGCGATTCCTCATTGTGTGAATGAGATGTATATTGTATTTTTAATTTTTTTTTCGGGCAAGCCATACAAAGGAGGTGCTGCCGAAACTTTCACAAATTCCGGGTGTTAGAAACATTTTGAGTTTAAAAATCTATAACATATTTTTCTTTCCAACAATTTTTAAATGTGTAAAGTGTTTGCAAAGCTATAAATGTGAACTTAATTTTTATAAGATACTTCTTTTTCGAGGACGAAAAGCGCAAAGCGGGTAAGGATGTAACGAACCAGTAATTTTAAAATTTTCAACATATACTAAATTTAAAATTTGAGGTTAAAATAAGTATTCGTAATGGAATTTCGGCATAGAATTTGGAATTTTATTTTTATTGAACCAAGTTTGAATTTATTTTAAGTCAAATTCTCTTCATAAATTTATTTTGATATAAATGGTTTGGTTAAAATGAATATTTGTAATAGTTTTGGATTCATTTAAAACTTTGAAATTGTGACTTCAAAATAGAATCAATTTTGTAATCCAATTTAAGGTACAATTTATTTCAAGGAAAATTTATTTCAAAATATAAGATTTGAAATTTTTTACGATTAAAGAGCTGAATTATTTGAATATAGTTTTGATATCATATTGGTGAATATAAATTTAAATTTAAATTTCAGTATATGTTAGGCATGATAAATTATTTCATTATTGATAAAATTTGAAATTTATCACATACTTAAACAAGTAACAACATTGTCTAATACACCTGTGGTCCGTTCACCAGTGACGACTTCGTAGATTTGATAAATTAGAAATGAATTTCTAAACAAAATTTATTTTAAATTTAATTTCTAGAAAAAAAATTGCATTCGGAAATTTTTTTATTCAACGACTTTGTTTCTTTAGTTCTCAGAGTTCCCTAACCGTAGCGCGCGTGAATACAAATAGCATGTCAGTACGCTCATTTCGTCAAACGTTCGTGTCTTTATAGAATAATTTTCTAAATACGTTAATGGAATAAGTGAAGAAAATAAATGGTGGGAACACCAAATTTGAATTGCAAGATATATTACAACAGTAGACCATGTTCAACCAAATTTTATTCTTATCTACTTGATGAACAAAATTGATAGATGTCCTTCTTCCCTCTGAAATATTTTACCATGTTGTTTTCTCTTCAACACCACTCATAAGCCTCCACTTGAATTTAGCAACTACCATGCCGAAGTCGATATACCCTTTCCCTCTTTATCAGTTTCATAACCATGCCCATTAAACCAAAATAGCATAAGCTCGAACCCGTCGAACTTCGCACCATACTCAACCAATAGATCACTGCAAACAGCTCTCCGCGCCTAGCTGTTCCATACTTTTCGCTGCGTCTGGCTATTGAAAAACTCTTCCAGTCCCCGCTCGGTAGAGGTGCCTCCTTAGTCTTGAGACAACGTGATCTGTTGCGGGTCCTTGCACACCACGTCTTTGGACTTACGCCTGAGAAGCTGTCCGGTTGTGTCGGGCCTCAGACGACAAAGCGGGGACTCGCTTCGGGTCAGGTGCCATAAATGCCTGCTGGTTACTACTGTTTGACGCCAAGGTTAGGTATATTCCTGAACCCCATCTGTTTAGTAAGATATATAGGAAAAAGAAAAAAAATATCCAATTATAACATGATTTGGGTAAATATTTGTTGAAATTTCGTAAGAGGATCGAGTGGAAATGGGTATCGGTTAACTTTAATATCACCTTTGTATGCATATATACACACACACATGTGTACATATGTAAACATGTTTACGAATGCATGCTCGTCAATTTGGCAAGTTACACCCTCAGATCTTGTGTCAATTTCATACTCGTACTTACCGCCTCGAAAGGTGAGTTTTTCTCACTCACAGACTAACTGATTATTAAGTGAATTGAACATTTTAGATGTTGAATGAAATGTTAATGTGCTCTAGATTTGTTTTCTTTGTGATTGTGCACGTGCGACGCGCACGGTTATTTCATATGACACAATATGGATGTATGTGTGATATGTTATGTTTATTTTCTCACCATGCATGTTCCCTTTAGATTTGAAAACCATTTCGGGTTGAAATGATATATACCCGAATCCTTTCGTATTCGAATTGATTTGGGATGCGGGTTGAAATGATACATACCCGGGATTCGAATATTTCAATGAACGGATTGAAATGATAAATATCCATATCACTTTACCATAAGATAGAAAATGATATACATACACCGTGGTCAATAAAATTAAAAAAATTAGAATGTTTTATCGATTTTATAAGTAGAAATTTTAAATGAAACTTCTTTACAGCATAAGAAAAGTTAAAGGAACTTTTGTTCAAATCTTACTTGAATTTTTGCAAGAAATCCAATTTGCATTAAAATAAAACTTAAAGTGATTTTTGCAAGATAATACTTAATTTTAATTTATTTAAATAAATTCTTCATAAATTTTGATCATATAATGAATTTAATAATATGATCATTTTTGAATTTAACGATTTAATAGAATTTCTAAGATTGATAAATGTTTTCAAACTTATTTTAATACATGATTTGTCAAATGGATTTTCACCCTATGAATGTAAGAAGGATTTTGATCCACAGCTAACGCTAAAGGTGGTTTGGGGTTTTATTATATGAAAGGATATGTGAACTTCAAGGTAAACAATAACTCAAGAATCCTTCTAACCATGAAGTATTGAAATTAAACCAAATCAAAGGAATTGGATTTAAATATGAAACCTACTTGGAAAGAAATTGTAAGACATGGACTTAGATTTGGATTTGGATTAATATTATTATTTTATAAAAAAGTAAATTTCCACATTTCTTGGTTTTATAAATATTCTTTATAAAATGATTTGATTACTTTAACCATATAAATTTTATAATAGTTTTCCATATATATATATATATATGTGTGTGTGCGTGTGTGTGTGTGTGTGTGTGTTTACACACTACTTTAAATTTAATATGCATACACTATTTTCAAAACTTAACTTTTTTAAATGTATGGACTTTGGGGCGATACTTGAAATGAATCGATTTGCGACACTTAAAAATATGATTTCAAAGTCTAATGGCCATGGGGTGAAAAATGTAAACGTTGGTTGTAAAAGAGATCGGAGTCGGTAAGTGGCATACTCTCTGTCAGTGCCGATACCACTTTGACAATTGTGTACATGATCGAGTATCCGGAACAACATTAGAATGGCTTGGAAGCAACTTCTAGATTAAAGAAGGCAAACGCTGAAGAAATGGCCTTGACCTTCGGGTCATAATTAAAATGACTAAAATAGGAGCTATACCATGACTAATTGAGGTCGCACCTCATATCGGACACGGTTCTTCGATACCATCTCTATTACGGTTGTGATTGATTTGGGTGCACCTTTTTAATTTTGGAGTGTGTTCCGAGGTGGACGGTAGTTGCTGTTATGCGTTACCACCGATCCAGGAGTGCAACTGGTAGAATCCTACACTGGGTATTGCCTTGAGTGCCTTGTCATATTTGTCCCATACGAGCCCCATACGATTTTGATTTAGTATTGCTTTCTACGGAGTGCCCTCTGATAACACCATTGCGGTGAATTTATGGTACTGTATAGATTGCAATGCCTATAAACTACGTACGGGTAATTTGGTAATCCCACTTACGCTATTTTCATTATATTTACTTTACTGAATAGACATTACAATAATAGCATACTATTATATGTGTTTTGCCGATCCTTAGAGGATGGGAATCCCAAACATCTTTTGAGTTATTGTACATTTTACTGAGCACTTATTTTGGTTTAATTCAAATGTATAATACTGTTAGTCCAGGTTCGAATATTTTGTTGTTTATTCCTTGTGAAATGCCCGGGTCAGATAAACTATTTCAGCTTGTAGATATATCTGTTAGAGCTTGGATTCATTCGAGATCCAACCGTTCATCTACCATGTTATATTCGGTTATGCCTATCTCTGCCTATTACCGAATACTAGTATGATTCTATATTTATTCTTCCGCTGTATATATATTTATTGTTGTATGCTGATATCATGAAAATTTAAAAGATTTTGTAATATTGTAAAAAAATTTATTTCCCCTGTGAGATACTCTATGTTTAGTTGTTTTGATTCAGTGATGATTTGTATTTCAACTCCATAAGCAATAACAATCTGTTGTTTTGAACGGTTCAAGTTGGTTTAATTACCCACTAGGAGCAGTCAAAAAGCCAGGTCGTTACATAAATATATTTTTTTTAATTAAAATTCACATGTGCACGGTTCTTTCGGTTCGACCGATCGAGCCTTTAAAATCTCCGACCTTCGACCACCACGGTTCGATGTGCGACACGATCATGAAAACTATGGTCCAAACATTAGTTTTCCCAATAACATAAAATATCTAACACGTGGCATTTTCAGCACCCAAGAGGCAATCTTAAATTGTAGCCTAAGAAAACAGGATTACTGTAATTGACATTTATACGTAAATCTATCTCCATTGGGGCATTTGATTTGACTTATATGAGATTACACAACACCGTGGATAAGAATATAACAATGCCTATAGTACATCAAATATAAGAAAGGTGGGTTCAAATATAGTTCACAAACTTTTAAATACCCAAATTATGCCTCTACGTATTTTGGAGACAATGCAGATAGGGTTTGTATAAATAAGACAAATAACCAGCATGCATGTTTAAATATTATTTTGAAACTAATACCAAATTACAAATTATCTTGATCACTAAATTTTGCATTATTACATATCGTCTTGAAACTACATATCTCCGGAAAAAAATGGGTCGATTAATTCAATAGCCCAAGTAACTTAAAAGTAAGGTGAATGTGCGTATAAATTACCAAATTCCGATAGACAGCTGTAGAAACAAAATGAATTTTAACCACAACCACCATTACCAAATCTGCAATAAATTTACAGATTAATTTTACCAATACTAAATAGAAAATTATACATATAAATTTATAGTTTTAAATAAAGTTTGAGTCCTTAATTAGATAGAATTTTGAAACTCTGCTATTATGCCAACTTCCCTTTCATTATCCCATCCCAGGGCAACAAATGCAGTTGGGCATGCAGTGCTAACATTGTTTATTTATTGGTCGGGAAAGTAATTGATGAACATGTGGACATAGATCAATCGGCTAATATCATTTCAAAATCTACTGCAAGTTTGTAAAATATATCATATACAATTACTTAGTTTCAAGTATAATCATACATTTAACATGCTCTTTCGTGTATACAACATTTACTGAAATCAAATGCATCAATATTTAAAAAAAAATTAACCAACAACCTTTAAAGATATAGCATTGAATATGGAACAACTACACAATAAACAAATAAACGTATGTTTAATAAACCTGAGTGCATAACAAAATATGATTTAAAATTAAAAGTAAGATGTAGGGGTACATTTGGTTCATCCTTTTTAGTTTTCGCCATAACAAAATTACAAAAGACATACATAAACCATGGAAAATGTCCGTTTTAGAAAACAAATTTAACATATAAAACGAAAAACAATGTTTTCTTAGTTCCCATGTTTTGGGAAATAGTGGATGGACGAGACACAATTCATCCTTCCATCATCCCTTTGACCACTCCGTCGTCCCCTTTATCTTTCTTCCATCCCCTCCATCGTTTGTTTACTCTATCCATTTTTTTAATTAATTTGAAAACTCAAAATACAAAACAAAAAATAAGCCAAACGCCACCTAGACTTTTTTCCTTTTTTTGGCACGCTTATCTCATTACAATAAAAATTGTAAATCGAGAAAATTCTTTAAGTTAGAATGGGTAAAAAATCTTCTGTCACGTTTACCAACACCATGTAGGTTGTTCAACAAAGTTTAAATTTGGCCCAAAATTGAAAAGGGCATGGTTTGAATAGTTAGTTTGAATAGTTAACTCACACGACTCGACTGCCTACCCTTAGCCATTCTTCAAACAAATCCAGATATATAGCCGACAACCATTGACTTATGCTTCATCGTGGAAATACAATCTCACAATGAAATAGCCAATTAGCTTCAACCATCAAACTCTGAAATAATATTTTACAAAGCGCTTTTTGACGCCGTTGGTTTCATGACGAGGACAGAAATTATCGGGAATTCAGTTCTGACTAACTACTTGAAGGATTGACTCAATTTTGGTAAGGATTTGAATTATTTTGCATTTCACTCGATTTCACCTTTCACTATTTTTGTATTTTCACTCCTAATATCACTATAAAACACTAAAAAATGTTCTGTGGGGTTTTCAGTATATTTGAGCAATCTTCTGTCATCTCAATTCAAATTAATATAATAGTTACTCAGTTCAGAAACAAATTAACAAGGGGATTCTCATACATGAGTGCATGTGGTGATTCATTTAGCTAACACATAATCTGTGATCTGGAGAATAATTTATGAAGGGGTAAATAGGTTTCAGTGACAAACTATCCTAATTAAAAGTTCCCAGCCACGCTTTTTTAAAAACTGATATCTTCTTATAAAGAGATACAAACATTATATTTCTAAGGGAAAATAACGCATATATGCCTATTTATACAAACAATAACACATATATGTCTACTTTAGATTTAATTACAGGTTAGACCTGTTTGGGTCTGTCTGAAGGCGAATTTTGAAAATTCGCACACAAACAAAGTTTGAAAATTCATCTCGGGGAAAAACCTGCTACATATAAACCCGAAATCCCCATTCTTCCCCAGCCTCTCTTCACTTTCTCGTTTCCATTATTCAGCAATCACGAAATAAAAAAACAAATCAACTTCATTTTCACCCATTTTTCCTCCTAACTATTCCAAAATGAAAACAATGGCTAGCACATCTAGCGTACAACACAAAATAGGTAGAAGTATAAACCCTAAGTTTCAATTTTGAAATTAGGTAATCTAATTTTAAGTATTATAGGTTATGGAGTTGATTGTGTTGGAAATGAATGAGCAAAGAAAGGGGAAAGTAGGAAGAAAAAGAGATAGGGAAGAAGAAAAGATAACAACATTTAAAGTCCCACATCATAGAAATATTAGCACAATCTCTCCTAATATATTAGAAGCCAAATAGGCTTATGTAAAATAGAAAGGAGAGGGATGATATGAGGATGTGGGCTTGGCCATGACATAATAATACATTAAAATGTCAAAGATAAGGGCCTTTGGCCTTGGGGCTCTTGGGGTCTCTTGATTGGATATGGCCGACGGTTGCTGATTGGGCTAGTGCACTGACATGAGAATATTTTTTCTCAAAATTTTAAAGGTGTGTCCGTTTAGTCCAGAATTCAAAAGGAATGTCTGTTAGCTGAATAAGTACAACCATTTGAATTCTCAACGGATGCATATTAATAACCGGGCGGTTAAAAGGTCGCAACCTTTCCTATTCTGACGGTTACTAATGCATGCGAACAGGCACTCCTCCTTGCCTATATATACACTTCCCAAAACAAGACAGAATTCACTTTTTCTGCTTGCATTACTTCTTCTTCTTCAAAGTAATCCTCTGACCTTGTTTCTGTAATCAACTTCAGTTCGCCAGGGCTCCGTTTGCTGGCACTACGAAACGGAGTTGGTCCGTTTTTTCTTGGGAAACAAATTGCAACTACGTCGATTGGTGCATACGACGGTAATATTGTTTCAAAGAAACAGAAAACTTCTGGACTCGGACATTAATGAAACATATTACTTTTTGTTTATCTTCAACCTTGTGCACAAATTGTTTACGCTTTCTGTGATTGTAGTAAACACAGTTTGATGTGACAATTATGTCATAATTGATTAACGTTCATTGTTGTTGTTGTCTGTATGTAATACAGTTGTGTACTTACGAAATATCTAAAAATCTTGAAACAATATTTTTGTTGTAGATGACGAAAAACTGCAGCACTGATTCTGCACTGATTCAAACGGTGAAAACTGCTCAGCCAACGCCTGTGCTACCAACAATGGCTCTGTCGCATGGCGAAAGGCTAGAGAAGTTCAATGGAATCAATTTCAAGCGCTGGCAACAAAAAATGTTGTTTTATTTAACAACATTAAGCCTTGCCAAAACTCTGACTGAAGAGGCTTCTGTGGTAGACGAACTCGAATATGACACTACTAAAGTATAGGCAATCAATATATGGACAAAATCAGATTTCATGTGCAAAAACTATATTCTGAATGGTCTGGATGATAGCCTCTGCAATGTATACTGTACTTTTACAACTTCGAAACAACTCTGGTTGGCTCTGGAGAAAAAGTACAAAACTGAAGATGCAGGCATGAAGAAATTCATTGCTGGAAAATTTCTAGACTTCAAAATGGTTGACTCAAAGACGGTGATAAGTCAAGCTCAAGGACTGCAACTTATCATCCGTCAATTAGAAGATGAAAAGGTGACTCTTAGCGAGACTTTTCAAGTTGTTGCAACTATTGAAAAATTGCCTCCTTCTTGGAAGGACTTCAAAATTTACCTTAAGCATAAGCGTAAGGAAATGAAAATGGAAGATCTCATAGTTCGGGTACGCATTGAGGAAGATAACAGAAATTCTGAGAAAAAGATTTCTCGGAATATTGCTGCCAAAGAAAATGTTGTTGAGTCAGACAAGACTAACAAAAGAAAAAGGGATAATGCTCCTAATAAGTCAAAGAAATTTCTGGTTTCTTGCCACAACTGTGGAAAGAAGGGGCATCAAGCAGCCGAATGTCGTGCACCTAAAAAGAAGAAGTTAGAAGCAAATACAGCTGATGTTTCGAAAGTCATTTCTGATCTTGATTTATGCGCAGTAATATCAGAATGCAACCCTATTGGTAACTCAAAGGAATGGTTTGTAGACACTGGAGCCACTCGACACATATGTGCTAACATGTGGATGTTTACAACCTATAAAACTACAATTGATGCTGAACAACTTTTTATGGGCAATTCTTCCACTTCAAAGGTCGAAGGCAAAGGAAAAGTTATGTTGAAACTGACTTCTGGAAAGGAATTGACTTTAAATGATGTTCTCCATGTTCCAGAAATTTGCAAGAACCTGATTTCAGGATCATTACTGAGCAATCATGGCTTTAAATTGACCTTTAAAGCTGATAAATTTGTGCTTTCCAAGAATGGAGTGTATGTTGGAAGAGGATATATGTGCGATGTTTTATTTAAAGCAGATGTAAGCACTATTGTACCACACACTGAAATGAATGAAAGTGAATCTTCTGCTTATAATGTTAAATATTCTAACATATGGCATTCTACATTAGGGCATGTAAACTTTGATACATTGCGAAAATTGATTAATCTAGAATTTATACCAAAATGCAATATAGATTCAAACTATAAATGTCAAGTTTGTGCAGAAGCAAAATTGACAAGAACCTCATTTCCTCATGTTGAACGAGATACCGAACCTCTAGACTTAATACATACCGATGTACGCGATTTGAAAATGTGTCAAATTAGAGGTGGAAAAAGGTACTTTATTACATTCATTGATGATTGTACCAGATATTGTCATGTATATCTCCTAAGAAGTAAGGACGAAGCACTTGAAGTGTTTAAACTATACAAGGCAGAAGTTGAGAATCAACTCAACAAGAAAATCAAATCTTTAAGAAGTGATAGAGGAGGAGAATACGAGTCTCCATTTGAGGAATTCTATGTTGAGCATGGAATTATACATCAAACTACAACTCAGTATTCACCTCAATCCAACGGTATAGCCGAACGGAAAACTCATAAAGAAATGATGAATGCCTTACTGATTAGCTTCGGCTTGCCAAATAATTTTTGGAGAGAAGCAATCCTTTCAGCAAATCATATTTTAAATAAAATACCCTGAAAGAAAACATCTAAAACTCCTCATGAACTTTGGAAAAAAAATCACCATTCTACAAATACCTAAAAGTGTGGGGGTGTCTTGCCAAAGTAGAGGTACCAAAACCAAAGAAGGTCAAAATTGGACCAAAAATTATTGATTGTGTATTCATTAGATATGCACAAAACAATGTTGCATATCGATTTTTGGTACACAAATCTGAAATTAATGATATTCATGAAAATACCATCATTGAGTCGAGAAATGCTAAATTTTTCGAACATGTATTTCCCTTGAAACATGGTACTGAAATTCATGCATCTAAGAGACCAAGGGAAGATGAAGTTCCTTACTCTATTGAGGATGCTGAACAAAATAACACTCAGCAAAGTAGTGTTGAGCATCAAGTAGAGGAACCAGGAAAAAGTAAAAGGTCAAGGACTTTAAAAACATTTGGACCGGACTTCTATACATATATGTTAGAAGATGATCCATTGACATGTAAACAAGCCATGTCTTCCAGCGATGCCCTTTATTGGAAGGAGGCAATTAACAAAGAGATTGGATCCATTATGTCCAATCAAACATGGGAATTGGTTGATTTACCTCAAGGATGTAAGGCCTTAGGTAATAAATTGATATTTAAAAGGAAATTTGTAACACCCCACGCCCGCTAGGGTCACTCATAAAGGGAATGCCATAGCATCGGTGGAGTATTTTAGTGAATATAGAACAGAAAAATTACAACAAGACAGATATAAATAGTACTTGAAATTTTAAAACATCATCTCATAACAGCGGAAATAAACATGTCTGGTTACATCATAAAACCACGATAAAAGTCAAGTACAATATCCATCAAAATAAAGAGGTACATAATCCCACTCTCTCATACAATAGCCATAACAAAAGAAAAGATAACTGGATAACTGGAGCTTTACATCAACCCAAGCTCCTAAAGACTGGAACAGCAATCCGATCAAGCTCTACTACCGCTAGGATCCACCGTAGGACCTGAGGGTTGGGAAAAAGATAAAAACAACGGGGTCAGACATAAGTCTGAGTGAGTCCTATAACTTTAACAATACAATCATTAAAGTAACCAGAGAAGACATAAACTTGACCTACGGTAATATCTGGGGATGAATGGCTACACTAAGCAGCTTGGTAGACTTAGGATAAACTAAGATAACCGTCAGGACGCATCTACCTACCCAAGGATAATTACTAACTGCACCACACCAGTCATTCCTACTTAAAGGTTGATCCCTTCCAAGGACTAGAAAATTTCCCCAGTAGTTCCTTGTACCCCTAGCCCACTACATAGGTGCCGTCTGCCCCTATCTCCACTAGGTGTACCCAGTAATTCTTACCCAGTAGTTTCGTGTACCCCTACATAGGTGCCGTCTGCCCCTATCTTCATTAGGTGTACCCACTACTCCCCAAGCGATCGGCTCCCTACCGTAGATACCCGTGCTGGTCCCACAGTGGGGTGTATCACTCCCCTAAAGTGGCTACCCAATACTAACGGTGCACGGCTTTATATCTACACGATGCAACAACGGCTTATCTACCAGCCCGGGCCCACACACGCATATGAAACCCGTTGGACTTGCGTTGCCACCGCTAACCCGTTTTGGCCTCTTATAATCAAGCCCAATATGCGTGTCCCGTCACTCGACTTGGGTCGAGCCCACAAAGATACGTTTGGGATATAGGTTGAAATGGGCCCCCACAAGCTACCCACTTAAGCTTGTCAAATATCTAGTGTATCCCACTTAACCCTTTAATCATGTTTAATTACATGTTTCCACTTGGTTAAGTATTCTAATCATATTTTCTATTGCCACCCAAGGCAACCCACTAGATTTCCTCATGCCACCCAAGGCACCCACCAAATTTCCTCATGCCACCCAAGGCACCCACTTAACCCCTCATGTCCCACCACATGCTACTATGGTTAAGTGTTTCTTAATTAATTAAGACCGTGATCTCCCATAAAGACCTCCCACATTAGACTGGCTGTTATGACCGCCTGGTTAAGCCGGTAGAATCCGGGCAGTCTTACGTCATAACAGAGTCTAACCTCGTGTCTTTACCTTAATCACGTATTTAATTTATGGCTAAGACCTCTCACATTGGGCTGACATTTGTAGCAACTGGTTAAGCCGGTCGGGTCCGGGCAGTTTTACACTACAAATGAGTCCAACCTCGTGTCTTAGTCGATTAATTACACCTAATTAATCACCCCCATATTAATTATCCCTAATTAATATCAAGTTTTCCATAACATGGGTAGACCTAACTCAATAGGTAAATTCCTATGGGGTAGACCTAACTCAATAGGTAAATTCCCACTTATGGTAATTTATTTTTATGGTATGCTTAATCATACCCAAACATTCATTTATTAATATTATATTACCAACCCCATCGTTCCCCACGTAAATCGTTCTCGTTACATGACATAATAAGGGGAAGATCATCACAAATATCATGGGTTTAGCATACAACTTTGTCATGGGTTAAGAGGATGTCAACTTGCATATATGAGCATATATTAACCCAACTACATACAACCCAAACTTGCATATTATCATACACATGATTTGCATAACATGTTGCATATGAGCTTGCATATTATCATACACATATTTTGCATAACATGTTAAACTTGCATATAGGCATTCTCAATCTTGCATAACATGTTAAACATGCATTTAAGCATACACATAACTTGCATAAGCATTCACATACTTGCATAGGCATTCACATACTTGCATAACTTGCATATCATGTCATTTAAGCATATACATATCTTGCATAAGTATTCATATACTCGCATAAGCATGCATAACTTGCATATCACATAAATCTTGCATTTAAACATATATATGACTTGCATAAGCATCCATACACTTGCATAAGCATGCATAACTTGCATATCACTTTCAACTTGCATTTAAACATACACTTAACTTGCATATCACTTTCAACTTGCATTTAAACATATACTTAACTTGCATATCTCACTTTGCTAAACATGCATAATTCCACTTATTAAATATGCATAAATCCACTTATTAAACATGCATATATCAACTTGTTAAACATGCATAAATCAACTTGTTAAGCATGCATAAACCAACTTATCAAATATGCATAAACATAGAACAACATAGAGTAACATATCATTATACATGATTCATACTCACTAATCCGCATTTAAGACCATAAGTCTCATTACACCCAATCTACTTACTTTAACAAATGATGTTAAAGTGATAGAAACTCACCAAACTCAAGATTAGCAACCTTATGAAGTAGAATTAGTTGCTAACTATGAAGATAATAATGATTGAAGATTGATTAGAGAGGAATTAGCTTGCAACTTTCTTCTTAGATTAGTGGAGGCTTCTCTTAGAATTTAATTTGGCGGCATGAGGCCATTATTTCTATTTTTGGTAAGGATTAAGGTAGGTTTAGGGTGTATTTATAGATTAAGAGAGTGTTTTAGGCCCTTAGATTAACCCTAGATTTATTTAGGACCCTTAGATTTCGGCACCTTCCAGAAACTAGCCCTAAGACCAAGCCCAAACCCCAAACTGGTGCACCCAACCACAGAACTCACTAGAAACTGTGCAGGTTTCTTGGCTCGGCACGGGCGCACTTCCCAAGTGCGCCAGTGTATCTTTGTACTGGCGCACTTCACAAGTGCGCCAGTGCAATTCTGGCCTGTTTCTGGTTTTTCTGCCTAACTTCGTTCGTCCATATCTCTTTCATACGGTACTCGTTTTACGCAAACTCGGACTCTATTTCGCGTATTTTTCCGAGACGAACGCAATAACGCAGCCCGTTACCCCCAATTCCCACATCTGAGATTATTCATCCTATAATTAGTGAATTTTAGTATTAACTAAAATTCAGGGTGTTACAAAATTGAAACCTAATGGTACAATAGACAAGTACAAAGCTCATCTGGTAGTCCAAGGATTTAGACAAAAGGAAGACCTGGACTATTTTGATACATATTCAGCTGTAACAAGGATAACGTCAACTAGAATGCTCATTGCAATTGCATCCATACATGACTTGGAAATACATCAAATGGATGTTAAAACTGCATTCTTCAATGGTGAATTAGATGAGGAAATCTATATGAAACAACCGGAAGGATTTCTAAGCTCAGAAAATGAGCATAAATTTGCCAACTGGTAAAATCACTTTATGGCCTTAAGCAAGCTCCAAAAAAGTGGCTTGAGAAGTTTGATGATACTATGTTGTCAAATGGATTCACGATAAATGAATCAGATAAATGTGTGTACGTAAAACATACACATATTGGATATGTCATTGTTTTTCTTTATGTTGATGACCTATTGATCCTAGGCAATAACAAGGCCATAATAACATCTACAAAGGATATGTTATCCTCTAGATTCGATATGAAAGACCTAGGACTGGCTGATGTGATATTGGGTGTAAAATTTTTGAGAATACCATACGGATATGCATTATATCAATCACATTACATCACCAAAATACTTGAGAAATTCAAGCAATATAATGCAACTATTGCAAAATCGCTAGTAGATATGAACCAAATTTGGGTAAAGAACACTGGTGATGGTATTTACTAATTGGAATACTCTCGTATACTTGGAAGTATCATGTATGTTATGAACTGTACTAGGCCTGATATCGCATATGTTGTAAGAAAACTAAGTAGACTTACCAGCATTCCTGGTAAACATCATTGGAAAGCGATAATCAAAGTTCTAGGATATCTAAAGTATACAAAGAGTCATGGTCTATACTATACAAACTATCCTTCAATATTGGAAAGTATAGTGATGCAAATTGGATTAGTGGATCAAATGATACAAAGTCTACAAGTGGATACGTGTTCGCATTAGTAAATGGAGCAATTTCATGGAAATCATCCAAACAGACTTGTATCGCTAGATCTATGATGGAATCAGAGTTTATTGCACTAGATAAGATTACAGAAGAAGCATAATGGATTCGAAGCTTCTTGGAAGACATTCCTAATTGGAGCAAACTTATGCCTCCAATATGTATACATTGTGATAGTCAATCAGCTATTGGAAGAGCTAATAGTATACTATACAATGGTAAATCTAGGCATATTCGTCTTAGGTATAAAACGATAAGACAACTTCTCTCTAATGGGGTTATCACAATAGATTACATTCGATCCAAAGATAACTTAGCGGATCCACTTATGTTAGACAAAAAATGGTCCTAACACATAAATTGTCATATTTAGAGCATCGGACATGAAGACATAACTGAAAAATAAGAGAAAAAACAAGCCAACAGGATTTTTATAGTGGTTCGGTGTTAATGAGCCTACGTCCACTTCATATTTTCTCATTTCATTCACAGATTACAATTACAATAAAGATTGTCTCTCAATCATTCAAATTCAATGAATAATTTCTCTCTGAATTCATTGATTTTATTGAGGAATATGGTGGTTATTCATGGGGAAGTGTTAGTCATGGAAGCCATGGATGTTGAGATGCCAAAAGTCCCCTGAAAATGCCCTCTGGAGGTGTATTTGTAGCTGTAGGAAAGCTCATATGGTGATGGGTTCGTGGTAGGACACGTGGCACCTGATCCGGGAAAATAGAAGCGATCATAGCCTTGAGAATAGGTCAAAATCTGCATGTGTAGTAGCGGGTCCTGGTCGCGGTTCGTGGTCACGGTTCGCGAACTAGATTGGTCAGCATGTATGGTCACAATCTGAATTGGCCAGCATGTATGGTCACGATCTGACTCCGGGGGTAGCCATGTTTCGATCTCAGGGGGTGGTCACGATCCTACCCCCGGGGGTGGTCATGATCCGATCTTCAAAAATGCCAAAATGTAGGTTTTTCCATATTTCTGCATGCGTTCACGGAAACAGATGTAACTGTCAAACTGTAAGGCCGATTGGACAAAACGAAAGCTCTACTTGAAGCTAATTCAAAGGGCTACAAGTATTTGATGTGAATATATCCAAATGATGTCGTTTGATAGGGGGTTCGGGCCAGTTTATACTGATGTTGTGATTTTGACCAAACTGCCCTGTGTCTTCTGACATGCTTCCAATGCCGGAGATTGATGTTATTTGGAGTCTCAATATGTGACAACATTTACCAAGAAGTGTGTCAACATGATCTTTGGGTAGCCTGGTCACAAAGTAGCCTAACATTTTGCACCCTAAAGTACATCTTATCGCAGATGAGATGTGCTTTGAATGTGTTGAGCTAAATCTCTCTGAAACGTCATTTATCCTTGAGAAGGCTTTATCCAATTGTTGCATTGCTTTCCTGGGGGCTAGTCAGGCCAAGTTCTGTAGGAGGAGTATTCGAGATGATCAAGAAATTGTTTAAACCTTGTCGAATCAAAAGATCTAATTCATCCATCAGAAGTCATGCTAAATCGTCGGCTCCCGAGCGTGATTCTACACGCATAGGTAATTACCAAACAATGTCATCATTCCATGTAAGTCGAGCACATGGTTTGGTTCAACTTTCTCTTACATGTGAGTCTATGTATGAAGTAGCTACCCAAATAATGGTGTAGTTCAAGGATCTTCAGGCTCCGAGCTGTTATCTGAACTGCTGGGATAAAGCACATCAGAATCAACATGTGAATCTGTCATCTGTACTCGGCTTTAAACTATCTTGGCATCGGGATATTAATATAGGGCTCCACGATAGCACCAAATCGTAATAATAAGGATCCCAAAAGCCACAATCACTCTGGATCATGCCAAAAAAAAGAATCCATGGTCCTATCGGGCCGTATTTTAAGGAATCCACAATCGCTCTGGATTGTTTCGTAATTCAATAATCACATGCACGTCAGTAAGAGATGCAGTTGAAATCATGTTAACTAATGCTCGTATGATCGTCACTGTCGTAAGGTAGTGGATAAGTTCGTCACACGTTCCATCTGGTGTAGTAAGAGTCTTTAAGTTCACATTTGATCCACAAGCTAGTTCGCTTGGTTCGGAAAAGATGAGTCGGGTCATACTCCAGAGGAGCATTGTACATGTCTTGAATCTTGCTCCGAGCCAGGGTCGTCTTCATGGTCAGCCCGCGCATCGACGATCGTGCCCTTAGTGCCATCGGAGGACAAGCGAAGTTAGGGTTTACTCCCCCAACAATGATGGGGGTTAAATTAAGTCAATCGGGCATCCAATCTTCAGGGTCTTATACTTCCAGTCATTGCATCGGGTAAAAGTTACTGGTTCAACAATCTTAGTCGACCCAAGACATTTAGTGCATTCTCTCGAATCAGAAAAAGTTGGTGTTGTATACGCAAATGTTAGAATTATATTTGTTTTGATATCCTCTCTACTCTTTGGTCGGATAGTGAGGATTGCCTCATCAGACGTCAGCAAATTTGGTTACTCCCATTGGATCAGTTGTGGAGTTAAGTAAGCTTGATAAAGGCAAGTGGATAAATGTTGTTATGAAGTCAGTTGGCCCTTCCATTAATGCTTCAGCATAGTCTGAAATGGTCGTTGCAGTTTTGTTGAATCTCTTTCTCATGCTCGGTTCAGTTGAACTTGACAAACCAGATCATGAGGTCGATTAGTGGTATAGATATTCTTTGGACTTGCACATTCTTGTCATTGTTTTCAAGGGCTTTTCCTTTGTCCTTATCGTTTCAGAAATTGGAAGGTGCCCCATTCTTTAGTCGGAAAAGCATCTTGGTCCTTCTTTTTGAAGTTAACACCTTCTTGTCATGGAAGTATGTCCACCTCAGGGTTGAATTCATCAAATCTTCTGAGAAAATCTCGTTATAGAGAAAATTTAAAATCTGGGGGAATAACAGGGGATCCTGATGTCCTATATGTAAGGGTTGCGATTGTCGTTATCCATATCATCTTGAGAAGTGTCGCCTCTCGATAGGCGCCGAATCAAATTGGCAAGCTGGTTTCCATCAAAGAATTGCTGCATATTGTCAATATCATGGCCAGTGCACCTAGCATTGAATCTAAGATTACAAAGGGGGTCTTTGCTGAGTTCTTGTTTCTACTTCGATATTGCCTCCGGGTCATAGTTCGAGTTATTATACCCGACGGGGTTCCTGATCTTCGAATTGTCGCGTTCTTACTTGGAGCTGAGTGTGAAATATTGCTCGAGTATCCATTCGGGTCGGGACTAATGCTAGTCGTGCATGACCTGAGTTTGTTACAATTCTTGCATTCTCATCTAGGATGTTGCAGGTAGTTGTTCTATTGGCCATGTTTCCATCCATGATGTTCTGAATCGGAGCTGCATGCTGCATGCCTATTGGTTGGCTCGTGTTCAACCCGAGCTGATGGTTGCTATTTGACTGTGCCAAGTTCGTTATTGCTTGAATTTCGATTTTATCATTTCCAGCGAATTGATGATTGATATTTGGCCTTCCGATTCGGCGCTGGCGCCTCTAGCGTGAATTCTTGAAATAGGTAAAGGCCGACATCGGGCTTCTTGGTTCCACATGAGTAGTAGCCATAAATCAGGCTTCTATCATTCAATTCTGAATATAGACATCGGGTAGTAAAACTATGCTATCTAAGGCTCATATTTCGTTCCCCCATCCATGGGGGTTTTGTTCTGAGTAGTAGACTTCGAATCCATGTGTTTCATACTCCCTCTTCGCATCATGAGTCAGAGTTGGGTGAAAATCGATATGTTGGTACTCGGTCCATGCTAATGTCTTGTCTCCTATCCAGGCCCTAATTGCTGCATTGGATATGCCCAGCCTTATCTGAACTTTCCAGTCTGGAAGTAAATTTGGACTAGCAAATGGACATTCTCTCTGCATCCGTTTCGTGCACCTCAAGGGGCCTGTAAAGATTACAACATAAGTTAAATACAAGCACGTAAGCTATACCGTTTATGAATATTTTCAATGGTTATGCCCCCAGTTCAGGGGTAACGACATAAGACAGATAGTCGGATCAATTCCCTTTCAAATTTAGACGAAGGATGGCGTATTCTGGATAGTTGGGGAAATCTTTAATCCTGAATGCCACGATCGTGCCATATCGTATTATGACCGGAAAACCAACGACCGCTCAGGATCGTATTAAGGCTGGATAGAAATCCAAAAATCCCAGGGCTTCACCGGGTCCTTCCCAGTCGCGAATATTAAGTCGCATGACATGCCATTGAATAATTCATTCTCAAGGCTTCCTTTCGGTCGCCGTCTTGAATTGCATAGGAAGTTTAGCATTGGTGTCAGCCTCCTGCACGTCCCTTTTAGTTGCTTCCTATTAGTCTGTTATTATTGTTGGGAGTGCGACCCTCGTATTTTGTTTAGCTTTGTTCTGCGAACCTGCACTTGGTAAATGAAATTTTGTTTCTTTCGCAATATCCTCCACCTGGGAGCATTCCATAAGCAAATAAGCGAATAGTTCGTGAAACATTATAAGTTATCAATGCAACTATAAACGAAAATCCACTAAAGTAGTATGTATGTATGGGTATGCCCCCAATCAATCATTAACTTAGTGCTTGGTCAGGGCTTGTTGAGGATTGATTAGGACCATAACTATGTTGCCCCCATGTCCGGGCATGGAGGATTCGGGCTCCGCTTTCATTCTTTTTCCTAGTCATTTAACAGGATAGGAGCCCTTAGTGGCATGTGTCATCATGCCTTTATACTCTCCCGATCCTTCAGCGGGGTAAGAGTTCTTGTGGCGCTAAGTGTCTAGCACCTTTATACTCTCCCGATCCTTTAGCGGGTTGGAGTTCGAGCTCGGTTCTTAGTCTTCTCATCAATCCTTCAGTGGGGCAGAAGTTCTGGGGGCGCTATGTCTCTAGTGCCTTTAAACTCTCCCGATCCTTCAGCGGGGTGGAGTGTATTTCGAGGCGGTTTTAGTCACGGTGCACCTTTATGCCTCATGGACATTCTCTCTAGTCCTTTATACTCTCTCTCGAATCATGAGAGTTAGAGTGGTTCAGGTGAACGGTCATATCATTCTCCCCGGCGTTCCTTCTGCACTCTAGTTCAAAGAGAGGGATTGTGCCGTTTCGGATGTTGTTCTCGACATCGGTTCTGGTCCATGCTCCACGCTTCACTCTGGTGAATGGAGCTTTTCGGACAAGTGGTCGGCTCATACTCATCCTAGGTTTAAAATTTATATCCAACCTCTGTGGATAGCATTAATTAGTCAAACAGTTGGGAAACGTTTGCCAAGGCTTTGTGTTCCTCCAAACAATATATGGATGGAGTAGTTAGCACCAAACTTCATGTACCAGCATCATTCATATCATATGATTTAGTCATCTCAATAACTCAAGAGGCATGTAAAAGCAAATTTATTGATTTGAAAATAAGAATATTAATGTGCACTGCTGCCCTCCTATCAGGATTCATGTAATCTGGTGGCATCGAGGATAGGATCGAGCCATATAAATGGTCACACCGCGTCCATCTGGAGTCAGATTCCAACTTTGCAATTCGATGATTTTTGTGCAATTGTCTTGTGATCTGCCACGTATGAGCCAAGGATTGGATGGTCATCTCGAATCCACCTTAAGCTATACAACTTTCTTTAGATGGAGGGCATGGCTTTGCAAACGAGCAGTCCAGACGGGCCCGTTACAGCAGTGCTCCATAACTCTGCACGCGGGTGTTAAAAGTCTAATCGGTACCAGATCTAAGGTACCAACACAATCCATATATAATTTTTTCTGAGTTAATTACATCAATTACTCATAAAGCACAAGAATCATGGTTAAATAATAATCTTATTAAAGGGATGAATATCATTCGGAGCGGAAATAACGTTGCATGTTCTTTGCCAGTTAACTCTGCCTTATCCTATCTCTACCAGGGGATGGCTGCCAGAATCTTAAGCTGATGACGAATATCTTTTCAAATTATTCCGAGGCCACAGTTTTAAGAACAATTAGACCTCGATCAAGGTCTTGGAGTGCTAAGGTCGCATCTCCTTTGAATCGCCTTCTTGCCCTCATGCCAAGGGCAAGGATTGAGTGTAAGGAAGTCATCATTGTGTCGCTAGTGGTAGCATATCATTACATTGGTGTTAGGATGGCAATTGGCATGAGAACAATGGATTCATGCTTATAGAAACTTTTGCACTTTCTATGCTAGGAAATAGGATACTACTGCTGGTGAAATAGTCATATCTCATAAATTTGCTGATATGTCTTCGATCCCATATCGGGGACAAGAAGATGGTATGAGACAATCATTCAACATTTAGGCTTAAGTGTTCCAAACCTTTAACTTGCCAATCTTCGGACAAGACTAAGGAAGTCGGTTATACAAGTCTAGGATGCATCAGCCTTGAATCAGATGCAATCTCGAGTGAACCGCGCTCGAATTTCCAGTTGCCCCCAGCGTTTGGGGCAGGAGTTTGCTTGGCATATAATCGTTGAAGGGAGTGAAAATGTGAATCTGTCAAATCATTCAGGGCAGTGAATTTAGCAATGGGATTCATTGATTTCTATCTCGGGACAACCTTCCAAGGGAAATAAGCCATGTCGTCTTGCATGTGATATCTTAAGGCATAACCAACAGTGGTACTCCATTCATTCTCGTTGCTGAAAGCACTCCGTGCTGCAGGAAGTTTCTTACGGAGGTTGTCGATGATTCTCATTCGGGTGTAGTATCCAACACTGGATCAACTTCCATATGATCAATGGTCGGAGTTCGTAGTGTCTTAGTTGGAATCATCTCTATCTTTTCTGGATTGTCGGAACCTTCTAACTTGGTCATATTATATGCCTTTTGACCTTCTATGTGCGGAATATGAGGCATGTTGTAACGTTCCAATCCACTCAATAGCTCTTCTACTGGTTCTAGGTAAGCTGCGAGTTGTGGTTTCTTTGACTGGAATACCTTTCAAGCCACCCTTCGGGGGTTATCTGCAAAACTCCGACGTTGGATCGTCGATCATTTCTTGCACCGTCTGTATATAGTTTCCAGATGCTTGATTTCGTCTTTCATTCCGAGGGTCCATTTTCTTCATCTAATATATCCTCTTCGGGAACGGTACATTCAGTGATGAAGTTGGCTAATGCTTACCCCCGTACGGACCTCTTTAAGACGGAATTGAGATCAAACTGGTTTAGCTCTATGTTCCATTTGAGCAACTTTCCAGATGCCTCAGGTCGCTGCAAGCCCTGTCGTAGCGGCTAATGAGTGTGTATCACAATAGGATGAACAACGAAGTAGCGGGGGAGCTTTCTCAGAACAATCAGCAAGCTGTAGACAAGCTTTTCAATCTTTGGGTAGTTGCGTCCTACCACAACTACCTTCTTGCTCACATTATAGGCTAGTTTCTGGACCCTATCCTTCTTACCTGCAAGTGGTGCCAACTTTCCTGCCAAGCATCAGACAACTTTAATTGTTTGTTGTTCATGAATGTTTAGGATCATCGCAATCTGATCAGGGTTGATTTTGATCCTATGTAAGCTAACTATGAGGCCAAGAATCTTTCCTGATGCAATCGGCAAACAAACATTTCAAAGGGTTTAGCTTTATTCCAAATATTGAACATTTCTATTAGATCTGAAACGAAATAGGTGGATCGCTCAAACTCCACAAGAGTATCATCTACATGGATTTCCATGCGCTTTCAAGGCAGATTCTTTCCCAGGACCGAGCATACGCCTTATTTGCTGTAGAAAGCAAGTAAGCTCCCTTGTTTGGAAGAGTTCTATATGAGATCCGATTTCAAGACCTTAGTCAGATCGGCGTCGATAGTCAAAACATGAGCAGTTGCATCATTAGATGTTACCCTTCCGCATTCCGAATCACCATCCTCTCTGGGATCTTTGTTTTCGAGCAGATCATCGGGTAATTCCTTTTTTGATGCTCCCTTTATTCGCAATATTGACGCCTCCTTCACACTCCATTTCATCTGGAGGGGAAGCGTCTTTGAGTTTCATGCCATTTACGTTGCGTAGCATATTCTCTCTAGCCAAATAATCGGCTTCTCCCATAACTTGGTAACCATAGACCATTCCCGCTCTATCTTCGGTTGGGATATTTAGCAGTAGACACTAAGGTGCAATGCAGGCTCTAAGTACTGTTGGAGCGGGTCTATTTGGACCTTGATCAGATAAGCTTGAATACAATAACATAGCTTGTGAGGTACTTTGATCTCAAAATCTTATCTCTTGACCAAGGTCATATGGTGGCTGGTGAGCAGTCAAGTTGCTATCATCGGGACAAGGATCCATATGTCCAATCATGGCCTGCGGTGGTTCAATTGGTATCTGACTCTGGGAACCAAAGTTTGTTGATCTAACCCTTAGTCGATGGAAACCAATCTCCCTTGATGTGGTTGACGGAAAATAAGCCTTTCAAAGGTTAGCCAAGCTATTCAGGGAGCAAACTAGAGAACATTTGTCTTTCATAACATCATTCAAGTGGATGGTAAATTTGTAGTGCTAGGATCCTTATTTGCTATCGGACATCACATCATCGAGAATCATGGTCATTGGGATCTTCTGAGTCATCTTCAGAATAGTGTCCAGATTGTTTTATGTCAATGGCATATGGGACTTCATCAGTTGGACAGGTTTAAGTCATGTAAACTAGGTGATCACTACTCGTTCAGGAATATCATTAGTTGCATTGGTGAAATCTATACACCATCGGGGCTCTGGAGGAGGAGGCTGTTGTGATACAATCACTATCTCGTATACCGTCATAGTCGGCATGCCGACTCTTTTCAATAGCTCCTCACATTGAATAACATCAATAAACAGGTGTGATAGCTCTAGGAGAATTCCCGCCGTTGCCAATTTGCTTTCAATTTCCTCATACTATTTACTGAATCTCGGTTGATAAGCCTTAATGATTATTGCAGGACAAAAACGTACTCCGAGCCGAAGGCGAGCCGTGCTCCGGGCCGAAGGCGAGGCCGTCAGCGGGTCCGGGCGCAGTGCCAGTGGGGGTTCGGGGCATCACAGTCCCGGCGGTGATCGATGGAGCCTTTTCTGAAATGATCTAAAAATTGTATTTTTTTCTAAATACTGTCACTTTTCCAGATCGGGTCGTGACCCTTGTTCGTCATCATTTTTCTGGGTCGCAGTTCGTTCACTTGCTCTAGGTCGGGTCATTGAGGTCACTCCGGGTCGGTTTGTGGTGTATTGAGCCGCTTGTGAATAAGATATATCTCCGGATCGCCATTGTCTTCAGGTTCGCGGTTCACAAGGCCATCTGGTTCGTGCTCCAGCTTGGCGATCGGGATCATGTGTCGCGGTTTGTTTTCAGATCGGTTCATAAGCGTGCCATCTATACCCACGAGCTTCTTTTAACTTTAAGCATCTTCAGGTCGCTATAGCCCTGTGGATCGTGATAACATCAATGGGTTGGGTCGCGATCCCCCCTGCGAGTTGCGAGATGCGAGCCGGTCAGCTGCTGCTGCATGTTATATATTCATCCTTTATTTGGTTGTGAAGCTTGCGACTTATTTGCTTTATTCAGAGAAACAAGGTTCTGATTTTCTCAAACCAATGAAATCTTTAAAAAACGATTGAAACACAGATTGTTTTCTTTGAACTTTCAAATCCAAACAGTAGAATAGCAATCTAATAGGCTGAGAATTCAATTCTCAGTGAAAGCACCAAAATGTTAGACCAAAAATGGTCCTAACACCCAAATTATCATATTTAGAGCATAGGACATGAAGACATAACTAAAAAATAAGAGAAAAAGTAAGACAATAGGAATTTTATAGTGGTTCGGCGTTAACGAGCCTACGTCCACTTCATATTTTCTCTTTCATTCACAAATTACAATTACAATAAAGATTGTCTCTCAATCATTCGAATTCAATGAATAATTCTCTCCGAATTCATTGATTTTATTGAGGAATATGGGGGTTATTCATGGGGAAGTGTTAACCATGGCAGCCATGGATGTCGAGATGCCAAAAGTCCCCTGAAAATGCCCTTTGGAGGTGTATTTGTAGTTGTAGGAGAGCACATATGGTGATGGATTCGTGGTAGGACACGTGGCACTTGACCCGAGAAAGTAGGAGCGATCATAGCCTTGAGAATTGGTCAAAATCTGCATGTTTTGCGGGTCTTGGTCGCGGTTCTTGGTCATGGTTCACGAACTAGATTGGTCAGCATGTATGGTCACGATCCGAATTGGTCAGCATGTATGGTCACGATCCGGATTGGCCAGCATGTATGGTCACGATCCGACCCTGGTGGTAGCCGCCATCCGGTCTCAAGGGGTGGTCACGATCCGACCCCAGGGGGCGGTCATGATCCGATCTTCAAAAATGCCAAAATGTAGGTTTTTCCATATTTCTTCATGCGTTCACGGAAACGGACGTAACTGTCAAACCCTAAGGCCGATTGGACCAAACAAAAGCTCTACTTGAAGCTAATTCAAAGGGCTACAAGTATTTTATGTGAATATATCCAAATGAGGTCGTTTGATAGGGGTTTCGGGACAGTTTGTACTGATGTTGTGATTTTGACCAAACTGCCCTGTGTCTTTTGACGATGCTTCCAATGCCGGAGAGTGATGTTATCCGGAGATTTGATATGTGACAGCATTTACCAAGAAGTGTGTCAACATGATCTTTGCTTTGGGTAGCCTGGTCACAAAATAGGCTAACAACTTACAAATGGCTTGCCAAGAGAGAAAGTTCAAACCTTATCGAAGGGAATGGGGCTAAGGCCTATAGACTAAAGGTTTTTCTAAAATGGAAAACCCACCTAGTTGACTTGAGATCCCAAGATCTAGGTTCAAAGGGACGACGAAGTTTAAGAGAAACTTGATGTCATTGTTACACACAAACCATTCCTATGATAAGTCAGTGCATTATATGTCGAATAAGGATAAGTATGAGTACTTTTAATGATGTCTGTATTTGAGGAATTAGATAATACCCTTTACATAATCACCTACGTAAGTGCGAAGGCGCTGCTTCAAAGAGAATTATGTGGCCAGGCAGTTGTTCAAGGCAAAAGTTAACACATACAGAGAACGAAGGGTGTAAAAAACATTTATCGTGTGTTATCTACTTTGAAATTACACAAAAGGCATACAGTTCAAGGACATTCTATGTGTAACATCCCGAATTTTTGAAAAATCAAATTAACTGAATTCAAGAATAATTAATATCAGACTTGATAATTAAGTGAAATGGGTTGCGCCATTGTGTTCGTCTCGGAATTCTGGTTGGGATAGAGTCCGAGTTTGCGGGAAACGGATACCGGATGAAGGAGATTTAGACGAACGAAGAAACCAAAAAAAATTTATAATTGCACTGGCGCACTTGAGAAGTGCGCCAGTACAAATATTGCACCGGCGCACCTGCCAAGTCTAATGTGGAAGGTCTTTATAACGTGGAACGAATGAACGCACAACATGGGCAATGGGATAATATTAAAAGATTTAATATTGAGAATTGGCATAAATGCCTTAAATGTGATGTTAATTGGTATAATTTTATAAACCATAACTAGATGGACATAATTGAGTCAATTATGGACATAGTTAAATTTGTAATTGATTGGCAATTTGAATAGGGAAATTAATTCAAATTAGGGGTAATCAATTAGGTGTAATTAATCGCCTAAGACACAAGGTTAGACTCTTTTGTGGTGTAAGATTGCCCGGACATGCCCGGTAAATCCAGCTACCACAAATGCCAGTCTAATGTGGGAGGTCTTAGGCATAAATTAAATGCGTAACAGTTGTAAAGCCACGAGGTTAAGCTCGTTTGTGGTGTAAGACAGCCCGGACCCACCCGACAAATCCAGCTGCCACAAATGCCAGTCTAATGTGGAAGGTCTTTATAAGGTTACAGTCTTAATGAATTAAGAAAAACTTAACCAGATAAACATGTAGTGGGACATGAGGGGGTTAAGTGGATGCCTTGGGTGGCATGTGGAATTTAGTGGGTGCTTTGGGTGGCATTCTGAAATACGATTAAATGCACTTAACCAAGATTGAAACATGTAAAAGGCATGATTAAGAATGGGGTTAAGTGAGGAAAAACCTTAGAGGGGACCAAGCATAGGTGGAAAGCTTGTGTCATGCGTGGGGGCCCTTTTCAAACCATTAACCCATTAAGTATCTTTGTAGGCTCGACCCAAGTCGAGGATGGGACACGCGTACTGGATTTGGTTGTAAGAGGTCAAAACGGGTCAGCGGTGGCGACGCAAGTCCAATAGGTTCATATGCGTGTGTGGGCCCGGGCTGGTAGGTAAGACGTTGTTGCATCGTGTGGATATAAGCCGTGCATTTTTATTTGTATCGGGTTGCCACTTTGGGGAGTGATACATCCCACTATGGGGCCAACACGGGTATCTACGAGTTAGGGAGCCGATCGAATAGGGGTAGTGGGTACACCTAGTGGAGATAGGGGAAGACGGAACCTATGAAGGTATCTAGGGGTACACTAAACTACCATTATCATTATTAAGTTCTGTAGGCGGGATCAACCTTTAGGGTGACTAGTGGTGGTGCAGTGTAGTAATTATGTTATAATGATTAGGGGCGCCTTTAACGATACCTTGGTTCATCTTGTTTCCTCGTTTTTTCTGTCATACCCAATTGTTCACAGTCATTTCCTTATTTTCCAAGTTATGCCTTAGCCTAGTTATTTTGATAATTATATTGTTAAAGTTATCGCAGTCGCCAGACTTTATGTCTGACCCCCTTTTCTTTCCACCTCTTTTCTTCCCTTCCCCCCCTCAGGTTTGCAAGGAGGGAATACTACAGCTTAGTGCCGATTTCTTTTAGGTTCTTGAAGAGAGTAGATGTATCGCTTGGGACTCTCTCATCCTTATGGCTTTGCTTATGCTCAATGGGGATTTATGTATTTATGTTATTTAAGTATTTGCTTCTTTATGTACTTTTAAGTTTTTGAAAAAGACTACTGATCCTGTTGTAATGGCTTTGGAAACTACTTATGTAAACTCGTTTTGAGTTATGATGAAATAAAATAAGTTTTACCTTCCGCTGGGTTGTCTTATTTATTTATTCTTGTAATTTATCTGTTCTGTACAAACAATAACTCTTCATGGACATTGATGCATTCCCTTTGTGAGTGACATTAATGGACGTGGGGTGTTACACGTGGTATCAGAGCTATGGTTACAAGAACAAATAAAAAGTTTTGAAAAGTGTTTTCAAAAGTATTATTTTCCTAGAAGTATTTTCAAAAACTTGTTTTAAAGAAGCTATTTTCAAGGAAAGTTTACTTAAAAGAGCATAACCCCCGCAAGCCATACATCTCTCTTTCGCTTCCCTTGTTTTAAAACACTTTCTTTTTCTTTTCAGCATGTCTGGAGCATCTGAGATACCAGAGGTGTAGCTCCCCGTATTTTTAATGTAATTAAAAATGTATATATATCCAAAGATAGGATTAATATGGTGATGTATACTGAAAATTAATTAATATATGAAAGAAAGAAAGGATTGGTTGCATGCGATGTAAATATGTTGCATGCACTGATTTGCAAACATAATGCATTAACATTAAAAGAAAAATAAAAAAAAGATTCATGCATTGGTTTAATTTAAGTATTGTAACTAACATGAAAAAGAGAAGTAAGGAGAGAACAATAATTATCATTGTTCTAAGACTTATTAACAAAAGACTTTGTAGCTCAGTTGGTTAAGGCATTGGATTTGTAACATGGAGGTCTGGGGTTCGAACCCCGGCGGCAGCATAATTTTTATAGCTTTTTTAAAGAGGGCCAACTGAACATGCAAATATATGTACATATACAAATTCAAAATTTTAAAGGATAAGAACGTACATATAAGGAAATAAAGAAAATATATGTATATACATGAGAGTATATATATATATATATATATATATATATGCAGAAATATATGTATACGAAAGATAAAATTTAAGATAAGGCTATAGTAAATGAAATATGGCAAGAATTAAATAACGGTGCAACATCGTTTGAATTTTGAAAATAAAATGAAAGTTGTGCGTATATATATATATATATATACGCGTAAAATGGTCGTTAAAGGAATTGTATACATATAAGAATATTTCATGTGAATAAAACAGTTAAATAAATTCCAAAAATTCAAAAGTTCGAAAATCAAATTTTTACGCCAAAACAATTCAAACATTCGAAATTCAAATTTCTACGCCAAAACAGCTTGTGGGACCCAATGCTGACTTAGCACTGCATGTACGATAAGATTTGGCTAGATTCATCTGCGAACCTGGACTATTTTCTCAACTAGGTTCAATGCTGACTCAGCGCTGCGTGTACGATAAGGTCTTGAGCAGCTATATAAACACCCCTAGGCCTATTGTAATCTTCACTAAAGTTCATGGCAACGCCATGGCTCTACTCTAACTCATATTCTTCTTCTTCATCACTAAATCTCTGATCTATTCTTCTCTCCTCTCTCCTCACAAAACTATTCTTAAATTTAAAAATAATTAGATAGAGGAATTCTATTACTACGAACAAAATAAAGGGGAGATTCAAGTATTGCGCAAGAACATAAAAGAAATCCAGATCTGAAATTCAAGCTATGTAACACAAAAAGGAGGAAAATCAATCCAAGATCTACGGATTAAAGCACAAAAATCATTGTGAGTTGAATTATGATAAAATTTTGTATAATAGTATTACTATCGTTCATCATTTCCCCAGTTATAAATTCAATGCAAAAATTTATGTTAAAATAATTGTTCCTTTATTCTCTTGCTCCTTTTTATTTTTGAGATCTAGGTTATCTCGAACCTAGATGAAATCTTATTATGTATACGTAGGTTGAAATATGAAAATATTGGGGCATAACTTCTTTTATGCCAACGAAGAACATAATTCGTAATTTTGGGGTTTGTGGCATAACAATTGTTATCTCATATATTGGGCATAATCTATTTTATACAGTCGAAGAATGTAATCTATAATGTCGGATTTAAGTAAGTTTGACACAATTGTCATTGGATATGGATTATATGAAATTAGGTATAATTGGACATTGGAAATTTACATGTTTGGCCATAACATGGATTGGAAGGATTTGTGTATGATTTGGAATATGGACATAATTATATTGCAATATTAAATTTATGCAAATTGGGAATAATTCTAATTGACTATGGTGTTGGTATAATTTAATATGAATAAATTGGTATGAACGGCATGTAATTTGATAACATTGATTTTATGAAAGTGAGTATTATTGGATATTTTGGATAATTGGAATATATATATATATATATATATGAAATTGGCATATTTGGGTAGGAATTACATGGAATTGATGAAATTGCCTATAATTGGAAATTTGTAATTTAGGCTAATTAATATGTAATTAGTGACAAGTTGGAATAGGCAAAATTGTAAACATGAGTATATGTTGAATTGGAAGCACATAACATGAAAATTGGGGTTCAGATGAAATACGATGTTAATGAACCTTTGACACGAGGTTAGGCGCAATTGTGGTGTAAGACTGCCCGGAACCGCCCAACAAATCCAGCTGCCATAATTGGACATCTAATGTAAGAGGTTAAAGGCATGAATTGTAGGCGTAATGGTTGGTGACATGAGGTTAGACCCACTTTGTGGTGTAAGACTGCTCGGAACCGCCCGACGAATCCAGCAGCCACAAAGTGTTCGGTCTAATGTGGGAGGTCATGCACCGTTCGTCATAATCAATGAATTAATGAATACTAACCATAATAAGACATGTGGGTGACATGGGTATGGTTAGAGGGTTAAGTGGGTGACATGTAAAATAGGACATGTAAATATGGACTTAACCATAGTAAGACAAGACATGTAAAACATGTAAATGTGGACTTAACTATAGTAAGATACGTAAAGCAAAACATGAATAAGGTGGACTTAACCGTAGTACAACATGTGTAAGACATGGATACAATAATAAAAGAGGTTAAGTGAGACATAGGGAACATGTAAGACATACGTACATAATGCTTAACCAAAGGGGACCCGTTATGGCATTAAAATTAATTGAATTGGGTAAAGTTAAGTAGGGGGTTGAGTAAAAGGAAGGGTTAAGTCAAACCTAAAATTAACGACACAGTAATGGGGGAATGATAACTACCTATTATAAACTTGAATTAAATATGTAAAACTTGTCCTAGGGACAAGGGAAGATTATGGCTTAAGATATAATCCAACACTTGTAGGGTGGGACGACTTATACTATGAAATAAGTTAATCTAAGTTGAAAATGTGGGAAAACACCCGTACACTATCGTTTGATAAAGAAAACTTATGTCATGTTTGAATTCGTTGAAAAACCTTAGTTAAAAAGGAACTAAGTAACGAACCTTAGTTGAAAAGAGAACTAAGTAACAGAAACTAAGTATCAAACCTTGGTTAAGAGAACCAAGTAATAAACCTTAGTTAAGATAACTAAGTAACGAGAAAGAGAACTAAGTAGTAAACCTTAGTTAAGAGGGCTAAGTAGTAAACCCTAGTTAAGAAAACGAACGATTCAGGAAACTAAGTGGTAAACCTTAGTTAAGAGAACTAAGTACTAAACCTTAGTCAAGAAACTCAAGTAGAACACGAGAAGGAGCGAACGTCCGTCTGATCATGGAAAAGGCTCCAACGTCTTGGGTTACAAAGCACGCAACTTCAAGGGGACGTGAGTGTACTCTTGGTATCCCTCTGTGAGAATGCAGATGATCCGCCTGGGCTCACAGAGGTTAAGGTCTGCGTTAGAAGAACCAAGAGTATGCCTTGGTTGCAATATAGGGCAACCTAAAAACTAGGATGGACCAGCGTGATTCGGCGAGACAAGTGGCCCTGTGATAGCAACTCGTCGTCTACCTACCATCTTGAGTCAATCGAGATACGTAAAACGGAAAGGCGGAGTGTAACACCCCGTATGTTGAATAACTAGTTGTAATATAAAACAGGGCAGAATTAAATTTCAAAATCTGAATCAGGGGAAACGGGCTATGCCATTGCGTTCGTCTCGGAAAAATACGCGAAATACAGTCCGAGTTTTCGAAAATTGGAGTCTGTATGACCCCGATAAGGACCAAAGAAGTTTTCAGAAATTTAAAAACAGATTTTCAGAAGTGGCGGGAAAAATCCCGCCAGACCCAGGGGGTCGACCTGGGGGTCGACTGGGGAGTCGACCTCCCCCCCCTCCAGGTCGACTGGGGAGTCGACCCTAGGGTCGACCTGGGAGTCGACCTCCCTGGTCGAGCCCAGGTGACCTGGGTGCATCAGTTTGGCTTTTGGTGCTGGGTCTGATGGCTTGTGACGAGATCTGACGGCTCTAATCTAATTTAGGGTTAATCTAAGGGCCTAAAACACCTAACTAATCTATAAATACACCCTAAGACTACCCTAATTCATACTAAAAATAGCTACAACGCCGTTATGCTGTCAAAATGCAACTTGAAGGAGCCTCCATTAATCTAAAGAGGAAGATGGCTTCTCAAATCGATCTCTAATCAACTCTAGCAACTTAATCTTCTTCTTAGGAGTGCTAATCAACAAGTTGTGAGTTTTCTATAGCCTTAATAACCAATTGTTGAAATGATTATGATAGGATATAATGAGGTTATGGCTATGAATGTAGATCAATGCAAGATTATGTTATGATATATGTTCATGAAGTTATGCAAGTCATATGCTATGTGTTTGTGGTGTTATGCAAGTTATGCAAGTCATATGATACATGTTCATGATGTTATGCAAGTTATGCAAGTCATATGCTATGTGATCATGATGTTATGCAAGTTATGCAAGTCAAATGCTATGTGTTTGTGGTGTTATGCAAGTTATGCAAGTCATATGATATATGTTCATGAAGTTATGCAAGTTATGCAAGTCATATGATATATGTTCATGAAGTTATGCAAGTTATGCAAGTCATATGCTATGTGTTTATGATGTTATGCAAGTTATGAGAAACATTGATCCATTATGACACCATGATATGCAAGTTTGGTGTATGATTATATGCAAGTTCATATATGATATGTTATGCAAGTTTGGCGTATGATTATATGCAAGTCCATACATGACATGTTATGCAAGTTTGGTGTTTGATTATATGCAAGTGACATGTGCAAGTTGACACATTAGTATGATATGCATACATATGCAAGTTAACCCCTTTGTGTGTCATACAAACATATGCTACCCCTTTGAATGACATAAATAACTTATGCAAGTTAACCTCCTTATGACATATGTGATTCATGCAAGTTTGGGTTGATTATTTATGCTAGTTGGGTTTGATGCTATATGCATGTTGACACCTTTAAACCCATGTTGATGCTTATGTGTTATGCAAGTTGAACCCATTGTATGTGTGATGAATCTTCCCTTTTATGTCATGTTAGCGAATTACGTGGGGAACGATGGGGTTAATATACATGTTAATGATACCATAAAGAGGATGGACATAATTGAGTCAATTATGTACATCGTTAAAAATTGGAATTAATTAGGGAAAATTAATTCGAAATATGGGGGTGATTAATTAGGTGTAATTAATCGACTAAGACACGAGGTTGGACCCTTTTGTAGCATAAGACTGCCCGGAACCGACCGGCAAATCCAGCGGCTTCAAATGATTGGCCCAATGTGAGAGGTCTTAGGCACAAACTATATACGTGACAAGTGTAAAGACACGAGGTTAGACTCGGTTATGGCGTAAGGCTGCCGGACCCGACCGGCAAATCCAGCTGCCATAAGAGATAGTCTAATGTGAGAGGTCTCTACAACGGTTACGTTCTTAATCAATTAAGAAACACTTAACCATATTAGCATGTAGAGGACATGAGGGGTTAAGTGGGTGCCTTGGGTGGCATGTGGAAAAATCTAGTAGTTGCCTTGGGTGGCAATAGAAAATACGATTAGAATACTTAACCGAAGTGGAACATGTAATTAAACATGATTAAAGGGTTAAGTAAGTGCCTTGGGTGGCATGGGAAAATCTAGTGGTTGCCTTGGGTGGCAATAGAAGATAAGATTAGAATACTTAACCAAAGTGGGACATGTAATTAAACATGATTAAAGGGTTAAGTGGGTGCCTTAGGTGGCATGTAGGAATCTAGTGGGTGCCTTGAGTGGCAATTGAAATATGATCAGATGACTTACCCAAACCTTAACATGTAAGTGGGCATGATTATGAAAAGGGGTTAAGTGGAATGCACTAGATTAAATGACAAGCTTAAGTAGTAGTTTGTGGGGGCCTT
Source organism: Allium sativum (assembly GCA_030737875.1). NCBI lineage: Eukaryota > Viridiplantae > Streptophyta > Magnoliopsida > Asparagales > Amaryllidaceae > Allium > Allium sativum. The sequence goes on along the minus strand of CM060919.1, from coordinate 129,547,146 downwards.
GAGAGGCAATTGAAATATGATTAAATGACAAGCTTAAGTAGTAGCTTGTGGGGGCCTTGAGTGGCAATTGAAATATGATTAAATGACAAGCTTAAGTAGTAGGTTGTGGGGGCCGTGAGTGGCAATCGAAATATGATTAGATGACTTAACCAAACCTTAACATGTAAGTGGGCATGATTATAAAAAGGGGTTAAGTGGGATGCACTAGATAAAATGACAAGCTTAAGTAGTAGCTTGTGGGGGCCCATTTCAACCAGTAACCCATATGTATCTTATTGGGGTCGACCCATGTCGAGGAAGGGACACGCGTACTGGGCTTGACTATAAGTGGCCAAAACGGGGTAGCGGTGGCAACGCGAGTCCAACGGGTTTCATATGCGTGTGTGGACCCGGGCTGGTAGGTAAGACGTTGTTGCATCGTGTAGATATAAGCCGTGCACCATTTTCTGGTTGCCACTTTGGGGAGTGATACACCCCACTGTTGGGCCAGCACGGGTATCTACGGTAGGGAGCCGATCGCTTGGGGAGTAGCAGGTACACCTAGTGGAGATAGGGGCAGACGGCACCTATGTAGTCGGCTAGGGGTACAAGAGACTACTATTAAAATTTTACTAAGTACACTTAGTGGGGATCAACCTTTAAGTAGGAATTACCCTTGGGTGGGTAGAACTGGTGTGGTGCAGTGTAGGAATTATCCTTGGGTGGGTAGATCTGGTGTGGTGCAGAATATTATTTATCCTTGGGTGGATAGGCGCGTCTTTACCGTTATCTTAGTTTATCCTAAGTCTAGTTGGCTACTTAGTGTAGTCATTTATCCCCAGTCGTACCGTACCAGGTTTATATCATACCCTAATTACTTTAATGATTGTATTGTTAAGGTTATATGGCTCACTCAGACTTATGTCTGACCCCGTTGTTTTTATCTTTTTCCCCAACCCTCAGGTTCTCAGAGTGGGCCTAGCACTAGTGGGCTTTGATCAGATTGCTTTATCTATCTTTGGGGCTTGGACTCTTGAAGAAAAGCTCAGTTATCTTTTCTATTATGGCTATTAGTATGTAGTGGGATTATGTACTTATGTTTTAACGAGATGGATATTTTGTACTTGACTCTTGTTGGTTTTTGAGATGTAACCAAACATGTTTACCTTCTGCTGCAATGAAATGATGTTTTAAATTTCAAGTATTACTTATATCTGTCTTGTTGTAATTTTTCAGTTCTATATTCACTTAAATACTCCACCGAAGCTAAGGCATTCCCTTTGTGAGTGACCTTAGCGGGTGTGGGGTGTTACACGTGGTATCAGAGCTTAAGGTTACCAGAACAGATAAAACTTTTAGAAAACTATTTTTCTAAAAACATTTTTGGAAGAAGTATTTTCAAAAACATGTCTTTTGAGAGAAAAGTTTTTGAAAGAAAAGCATAATCCCCAATAGCCATATCCTTATCCTTCGGATTCTCCGTTTTGAATCTCTTCCTCTTTCTCTTTTTGAATTTCCCCTCCGCGTATAGATGTCTTTTTAAGATAAGTAAGGACTTCGGTATGAAGGACGGAAGAACCACTTCAAGGGACTAAGTCGTTTGCCGGGCTAAGAAGTTAGTCCAAGGAGGCGGAGGGCTTATGGGTACCTTTAAGACGGACGAGAGAGGAAGGTTCAAATAGCTATTAGGTAAATAAAGGACGAAATCTCATCGTGGTAAGAAGGCCACGAAAGGAGAATGTGAAGGGGAAGGCTAGTTGTTTTGGAAAAATAGGACACCTTGGGGTTCTCCAAGGAGGTAAGGATGAAGTACAGGATCTTCTGGAGGGTGGATGTATTCCCTCACGACGGGTATACCTGATGGGGGTAGGACCGTCTAAGTTGAAATTTGGTTCTCTCGATCATCCTATTCAAACTTTATTCGACTCTAGTGCACCACATTCGTTTATCTCATTAGTTGAGTCACTGCACCTAGACACCAGTTTGGTAGATGATCTCGTGGTTGTTTCAAACCCAATTGGGGCTCCACTTATTTGTCCATGATATGTTTGGGTTTGATGATCCTCATACTTAGCGTTGAGTTAGGGGTGATGCTTTTGTTTGGGCTTCACGGGCTATGGGTTGATTTTGGGGCATGGACTAGTTATCCAGTAATGGTGCCGTTCTTGATTGTGAAGGGAGAGTTGTTAGGCTTATGACCCGTTTGGGGAACACTCTCGAGGTCTCTTGTAATCCCATAGATTTTGTTATGCTAAGTTATCTTGAATCGCTTGACGCTTCGGTCGGGAGTTTGCGATCTGTTAGAGTGATCCGGGAATACTCGGATGAGTTTGGGGAGGTGAAGGGCTTACCTCCGAAGCGGGAGATAGACCTCCGAATATATCTGGTAGATGATGCTAAACCAGTATCTTTTTCAGTGCGCCACATGGCTCCTCGTGAGAGGAGGGAACTCCATAAGCAAGTAGGGGAGTTGCTTGAGAATGGGTTCATAAGACGAAGTATATCGGAGTGGGGTGCTCCAGTAGTTTTTGCCACGAAGGCGGATGGGTCCCTCAGACTTTGTGTAGACTATAGAGAACTCAACAAACTCACAAAGAAGAATAGACACCCATTGCCAAGGATGGATGATCTCTTTGATCAGTTGGTTGGCGCCTCAGTGTTTCACAGTTGGACTTAGCCAAGGGGTTTCATCAGTTGGGAGTGACTGAGGATAGTATAGAGAAGACCACCTTTAGGGCTCCGGATGGTTTTTATGAGTGGCTGGTGATGCCATTTGGTTTGACGAACGCCCCCGCGTATTTTGTTGATTTGATGAGTAGGGGGTTCAGGAAGTACCTAGATAACTTTGTAGTGGTCCTTCTGGATGACATCTTAGTATTTTCTAAGAGTGAAGAAGAGCGAAATAAGTTTTCGTATGTTCTTAATAGGTTAAGCAAAGCCAGTTATTTGATCAACGGGGGTTTTGGAGCAAGACTGGCAAGGACATCCAGAGTTGGACAAGGGCTTCATCATTTAGCCGTTTTTACTAGTATCATCTCACGTAGGTCGTCTGAATTCGAAGGAGGTGTCCCTTGGGTGTTTGTCTGATATTGGTTTAGGCCTTTGGGGCTTGCACTTGGGGGATGTCGAGTTCGACTAGGATGGCCTGCGTGAGAGATGGATAGTTGTGACGATTTTGTATGAGAGAATGTCCTGGTTTTCTCCAGAAGTGGAGAAAAGCATGCCCTACATCTTAGGGAAGTGTTGGAGACTCTTCGAGCGCATAGTCTTGAGACATCAAAGCTGGATGGAGTTCCTAGCATCCTATGATTTCGAGATGGCGTATACCCCTGGCAAGGGTAACGTGGTGGCGGATGCCTTGAGCGGAAAAAGGTTGTCCTTGAGTCCATTGTTCGTGGTACGACGAAGCTTGGAATTTATCTCGATGTTTGATTTCAGACCTTCCGTTGACTTTATACCCGGTTTGCTAGCATCCTTGGAGGTCAGACCTACTCTTTTGAGACGGATTGGCGAGGCACAGAGGGATGACCCACAGTTGGTTGAGTTGGTATAGAGGCTCATAAAAGGGGAGTCGTCCAGCCATTTGAGTAGGTATACCTTAGACGATAAGGGGTGCTTGCGTAGAGACGGTAGACTTTGTGTACCGCAAGACGAGGGTTTAAGGAAGGCTATTCTTGATGATGCACACCGTTCTAGGATGACCATTTATCCCGGTGGGGACAAGATGTACCAAAACACGAAGCGAGTTTTCATTTGGGTCGGTATGAAGAAAGAGGTGGCCGAGTATGTCGCTAGATGCTTGGTGTGCCAACAGGTGAAAGCGGAGCAAAGAAACCCGGCGGGTTGCTTCACCCATTGGAAGTTCCGCAATGGAAGTGGGATAGCGTCTCGATGGATTTTATTGATGGGTTAACTAGATCGAGGAAGGGTAATACGGGAATTTGGGTTGTGGTAGACAGACTTGCTAAGAGCGCCCATTTCATACCCGTGAAGGGCAAGAGGACTGTTCCATGTCTAGCTTCGGTTTATCTTCGAGAGATAATTCAGTTGCATAGGGAATAGGACGTATCCCATGTGTCACATTTAAGGAAGTGCCTACATGAGACGCAGAGGTGGTAGAGCCGAGCCTGCTTAGGGAAGTAAAGGTAGAGCGTGATGCGATTATTCGACGAGCTCCTACCCGCATCCTTGGGTCAGAGATTAGGAAGTTGGGAAACAGAGAGGTTCGACTAGTCGAAGTAAAAAGGGGAGAAGATGAGAGTAATGCTACTTGGGAGACAGAAGCGAAGATGCGTTTATTGTACCCATTCCTTTTTGAGGGTATGTCTTGTAACTTCTCTTGTATCGTTTGTCTAGTACTTATCTTATCTTTAGTATGTCCTCTCATTGGTACCTTTGACCTTTAGATAGGGAAAACCTATGGTTGAAACATGTGTTTGAGACATGTTATGTTTGATGGATGCGTGTGGATGCAAGTGTTTGCTAGTGGTTGCTCGTGGATGCATATACACACACTCTAGGCACTAGATCGGCTCAATCACTTCATATTGCATATTGCATAAAATTGTGTGTAGGTAGTTATATTAATGGATGTATAATGGTTGCGCTATCACATGGATGATGCATTTTGGTGTATGGTTGTGCACTCATGTAAAAATTGTGTGTGTCGATAAGGTTCTTTCGCTTACATATTGGATGCACGGCACTATCATAGTTTGCATTAAGGAGGTCAATTGAATTAGTAGACCGCCTAATTTTGCATTAGACAGGGAACATATACACACACTCTTTGCATATGTTCATACAGCATTAGAAACTTTAAGGACAGTGGATGCCAGTGTTTGATGGTTTGAGTAGATGGTTGTTTGGTTGGTAGGATACGTTCTTCTTGACTTAGAGATTTCGGGGACGAAATCCTTTAAGTAGGGGAGAATGTAACACCCCGTATGTTGAATAACTAGTTATAATATAAAACAGGGCAGAATTAAATTTAAAAATCTGAATCAGGGGAAACGGGCAATGCCATTGCGTTCGTCTCGGAAAAATACACGAAATAGAGTCCGAGTTTTTGAAAATCGGAGTCCGTATGACCCCGATAAGGCCCAAAGAAGTTTTCAGAAATTTAAAAACAGATTTTCAGAAGTGGCGGGAAAAATCCCGCCAGACCCAGGGGGTCGACCTGGGGGTCGACTGGGGAGTCGACCTCCCCCCAGGTCAACTGGGGATTCGACCCTAGGGTCGACCTCCCTGGTCGAGCCCAGGTGACCTGGGTGCATCAGTTTGGCTTTTGGGGCTGGGTCTGATGGCTTGTGACGAGATCTGACGGCTCTAATCTAATTTAGGGTTAATCTAAGGGCCTAAAACACCTAACTAATCTATAAATACACCCTAAGACTACCCTAATTCATACTAAAAATAGCTACAACACCGTTATGCCGTCAAAATGCAACTTGAAGGAGCCTCCATTAATCTAAAGAGGAAGATGGCTTCTCAAATCGATCTCTAATCAACTCTAGCAACTTAATCTTCTTCTTAGGAGTGCTAATCAACAAGTTGTGAGTTTTCTATAGCCTTAATAACCAATTGTTGAAATGATTATGATAGGATATAATGAGGTTATGGCTATGAATGTGGATCAATGCAAGACTATGTTATGATATATGTTCATGAAGTTATGCAAGTCATATGCTATGTGTTTGTGGTGTTATGCAAGTTAAGCAAGTCATATGATACATGTTCATGATGTTATGCAAGTTATGCAAGTCATATGCTATGTGATCATGATGTTATGCAAGTTATGCAAGTCATATGCTATGTGATCATGATGTTATGCAAGTTATGCAAGTCATATGCTATGTGTTTGTGGTGTTATGCAAGTTATGCAAGTCATATGATATATGTTCATGAAGTTATGCAAGTTATGCAAGTCATATGATATATGTTCATGAAGTTATGCAAGTTATACAAGTCATATGCTATGTGTTTATGATGTTATGCAAGTTATGAGAAACATTGATCCATTATGACACCATGATATGCAAGTTTGGTGTATGATTATATGCATGTTCATATATGATATGTTATGCAAGTTTGGCGTATGATTATATGCAAGTCCATATATGACATGTTATGCAAGTTTGGTGTTTGATTATATGCAAGTGACATGCGCAAGTTGACGCCTTAGTATGATATGCATACATATGCAAGTTAACCCCTTTGTACGTCATACAAACATATGCTAGTTTACCCCTTTGAATGACATAAATAACTTATGCAAGTTAACCTCCTTATGACATATGTGATTCATGCAAGTTTAGGTTGTTTATTTATGCGAGTTGGGTTTGATGCTATATGCATGTTGACACCTTTAAACCCATGTTGATGCTTATGTGTTATGCAAGTTGAACCCATTGTATGTGTGATGAATCTTCCCTTTTATGTCATGTTAGCGAATTACGTGGGGAACGATGGGGTTAATATACATGTTAATGATACCATAAAGAGGATGGACATAATTGAGTCAATTATTTACATCGTTAAAAATTGGAATTAATTAGGGAAAATTAATTCGAAATATGGGGGTGATTAATTAGGTGTAATTAATTGACTAAGACACGAGGTTGGACCCTTTTGTAGCATAAGACTGCCCGGAACCGACCGACAAATCCAGCGGCTTCAAATGATTGGCCCAATGTGAGAGGTCTTAGGCACAAACTATATACGTGACAAGTGTAAAGACACGAGGTTAGACTCGGTTATGGCGTAAGGCTGCCCGGAACCGACCGGCAAATCCAGCTACCATAAGAGATAGTCTAATGTGAGAGGTCTCTACAACGGTTACGTTCTTAATCAATTAAGAAACACTTAACCATATTAGCATGTAGAGGACATGAGGGGTTAAGTGGGTGCCTTGGGTGGCATGTGGAAAAATCTAGTAGTTGCCTTGGGTGGCAATAGAAAATACGATTAGAATACTTAACCGAAGTGGAACATGTAATTAAACATGATTAAAGGGTTAAGTAAGTGCCTTGGGTGGCATGGGAAAATCTAGTGGTTGCCTTGGGTGGCAATAGAAGATAAGATTAGAATACTTAACCAAAGTGGGACATGTAATTAAACATGATTAAAGGGTTAAGTGGGTGCCTTAGGTGGCATGTAGGAATCTAGTAGGTGCCTTGAGTGCCAATTGAAATCTGATTAGATGACTTAACCAAACCTTAACATGTAAGTGGGCATGATTATGAAAACGGGTTAAGTGGGATGCACTAGATTAAATGACAAGCTTAAGTAGTAGCTTGTGGGGGCCTTGAGTGGCAATTGAAATATGATTAAATGACAAGCTTAAGTAGTAGCTTGTGGGGGCCTTGAGTGGCAATTGAAATATGATTAAATGACAAGCTTAAGTAGTAGCTTGTGGGGGCCTTGAGTGGCAATTGAAATATGATTAGATGACTTAACCAAACCTTAACATGTAAGTGGGCATGATTATAAAAAGGGGTTAAGTGGGATGCACTAGATAAAATGACAAGCTTAAGTAGTAGCTTGTGGGGGCCCATTTCAACCAGTAACCCATATGTATCTTATTGGGCTCGACCCATGTCGAGGACGGGACACGCGTACTGGGCTTGACTATAAGAGGCCAAAACGGGGTAGCGGTGGCAACGCGAGTCCAACGGGTTTCATATGCGTGTGTGGACCCGGGCTGGTAGGTAAGACGTTGTTGCATCGTGTAGATATAAGCCGTGCACCATTTTCGGGTTGCCACTTTGGGGAGTGATACACTCCACTGTGGGGCCATCACGGGTATCTGCGGTAGGGAGCCGATCGCTTGGGGAGTAGCAGGTACACCTAGTGGAGATAGGGGCAGACGGCACCTATGTAGTCAGCTAGGGGTACAAGAGACTACTATTAAAATTTTACTAAGTACACTTAGTGGGGATCAACCTTTAAGTAGGAATTACCCTTGGGTGGGTGGAACTGGTGTGGTGCAGTGTAGGAATTATCCTTGGGTGGGTAGATCTGGTGTGGTGCATAATATTATTTACCCTCGGGTGGATAGGCGTGTCTTTACCGTTATCTTAGTTTATCCTAAGTCTAGTTGGCTACTTAGTCTAGTCATTTATCCCCAGTCGTACCATACCAGGTTTATATCATACCCTAATTACTTTAATGATTGTATTGTTAAGGTTATAGTGCTCACTCAGACTTATGTCTGACCCCGTTGTTTTTATCTTTTTCCCCAACCCTCAGGTTCTCAGAGTGGGCCTAGCACTAGTGGGCTTTGATCAGATTGCTTTATCTATCTTTGGGGTTGAACTCTTGAAGAAAAGCTCAGTTATCTTTTCTATTATGGCTATTAGTATGTAGTGGGATTATGTACTTATGTTTTAACGAGATGGATATTTTGTACTTGACTCTTGTTGGTTTTTGAGATGTAACCAAACATGTTTACCTTCTGCTGCAATGAAATGATGTTTTAAATTTCAAGTATTACTTATATCTGTCTTGTTGTAATTTTTCAGTTCTATATTCACTTAAATACTCCACCGAAGCTAAGGCATTCCCTTTGTGAGTGACCTTAGCGGGTGTGGGGTGTTACACGGAGAACTCCACAAGACCATATAATTGCTATCTAGTTATGGGTGAGGTTGGCCAATAGGTTTGTGGGGGCATAGGGGGGCCTGCGTATAGTTCTCATTTTTCAAGGTGTGCCTTTCATTAGTTGAGGAGGGATCAAGTGGGACCATAGCCACTGGAAAAACAGACCTTAGCATCTGCATCGGCAGATAACTTACAGCTCCCGACCGAGTTCCGTGTTTCTTGATTAGCCCTGCCATGGGACTCGGGCCGCACATATAGAGGACATGTGCAACTAGATATCTTGCACGTTTACGATATGATTGGGATGTCAAGTCTAGGAACACTTATCACTCTGGGTAGTTTGGTCTAGACTAAGGGGCATCGTTCAATAGGTAGCATAATCCCTAGTTAGACCTAGGTCGCGTAAGCCATAAATCTGAGAAGCGTTCAATAGGTAGCATAAACGCCAATGACCCTGGGTAGCGTAAACCCTGGTTGAATCTAAGAAATGTTCGATAGTATACCTTAGATTAGATATAGATAATACACGGAATCTAGCAAGATCGAGAGCGGCAGTCCAAACGATTTCAAGAATGGTGGCACTACACTAAAGTAGTATATATTTACATGATAAAGCCCGTACGACATACGGCAAGGGGCTGTATATATACATGGAAAAGGATTAGATGAGTTGGGGGTATCTACATATACGTTGTATTAGGTTTACCTACTAGTGAGACATGAGCATAGCCTAAAGAGCTAATATCACGAATAACCTAATAAGCATGAAAATATAACTGAACGGTATATGTAGTATTACAAAGAAGTTTATTATAAGTCCACTCACGCAGAACTTATGTTCTGACCCCCTCCTCATTACATACTCCCAGGTTAGGTTCAAGGCAGAGATGGTATAACTATGGATACTGGTTAGACAGTATGATATATAAGGTGAAGCTATTTTTGATATATTATATTTTAATTCCTTCCGCTGTGTGATGCTTTACGAGTTCTGACATATTTCTTTTTCTCTGTCTTTTTCTGCAGGATACCAGAGCACCCAACTCGGGTCTCGATGGATCGAATTTGAAAAATTCGGTCTGTCAAAATTCGGGTTGTTACATCTGGTATCAGAGCTTTGGTTTAGTGATCTTAGGGAGATAATGAGTGAACGTATTTGTATTTTCTAAAATATTAATATATTATATATAAACCTAAATCCATTAAGTAGCCCACTATGTATGAAAAGAGTTGGGATATTTAGTTTGTACACAAAAGTAATAAACATAGAAATTTTTGAGACCATTAGTTGGTTGGGAAAGTGTACAATATGGCTTAGAGCTAAAGAAAGAAAAGTATCCCATAGGGTGGAAACTGAAATATTAGTATTTCAGATTAGTGGGTTTAGAAATGAAACCTTAGAAATTAGAAAAAGGTTAAAATGTAGAAAATGGATTAGGAATATATATATAGTTGAGAGAATTGGTTCGGAAAGTGCCTAGGAAAGCCTAGTTGAGTTGAAAGACCCACTTTGAGTTTAATCCAATAATAAACTTTTAAGAACTTGAATTTGTAAAAGAGTTTGTGGTGTTTTTCAAGTTTTAATCTTAAAAGTAATTTATGATGTTTGAAAAATTATTTAGTGCATGTTGGGTTTTGAAAGTAAAGTGGGGTATAAAACAATGATTTTAAAAAAATTCTCTCATTTAAAACGTGCATAATATAGAGCATATATAGCTCGCTAGTTTTCATATTATAATATATGAAAGGATTGAAAAGAAAGTGTTGCATTTTGTAAAAGAAATTCTATTCTGTTAGCAATAAATTTTGATTATTGTTTTAAAAAGAAATTTTGTTGGGTGAACAAAATAAGCGGTAAAGTGTAAGAATAGAGTAGATATTTGCACCTTAGCAGCCAAAGTTAACATTAGGAACAATGTAACCCATTAGTTATCCTTGTCTACTCCAGTCTCATGATCTGAAGAAAATGTTTTGCATTTTATTTTGTGACATGTTTTTTTTTGGGTTTGGCAAAAGCAAGTTTTTGAGAAAAGAATAAAAGTTTTACCACTTTTAGTTTTTGGAAGAAGAATGTAATAAAAAAAGAAAGAAGGCCAAACCATGTTTTAAAAATGGAGTAGTTAAGGATTAAGGCCTAGAAAGAACGAGATAAAGTTAAAGCAATTAGAACCAAATGGGGATTGGTTGAGTTGAGTAATTCTTTGAGTGTCAATCTGAGGTTGATTTTGGTCTTCGGGGTTGATACTCAGGGAGTTATTTTCTTGCCAATTTACAGTCAAGGATTAGCCAGTGTTGAACTAATGGAAAATTCCCGTAGAATGCAAAAGCCGTGTGAGTCTAGGATTGTTGCTTGAAAAGAGAAGTATAGGCTAGTAATACACAACATGGACTAGTAGTGACTACTAGGTAGTGAAGGGCAAGCAAGTGTATAGATCCTGTTGAGTGGACTCGTGGCATAGTGCTAAGATGCATGGCCCATAGCTGTAGCTATGTAGGATACAGTTTGAGTTGAAAACAGAAGAGCTTGGTTGAAAAATAAACTTAAGAAGAAGACTAGCCTAACTAACAAAGAAAACAACTGAATCAATCAAGCAACAAAGCAAGATGGGAAAAGAAAATGAAAATTTTAAGAAAAAGATGAATAAATATGAAATTACTCCAAGATAAGTTAAAATAGAAAAGGAAGCTTTCTAATGTGGTTGTACTTGGACATGAAAATAGGAAATCTTTATAGAATAGTTATGCAAAAATCCAAGTGCAATTAGAAAAGAAAAACGGAGGATGTGGATTTTTCCGTTTTCACAACATAAGAAATCGAATTGGGAAAATTAGATTTTTCTAAATTTTGAATTTAATGATGGTTGGTAGGGTTTTGGATGCGACAATTGGATGAACTATGCTCTTATTTTGTAAAAGTATGGAAAATTTGGGTGAAAAATGTTTTGATTTTTCAAAAATATTGCATTTATATAGAACTGCAAGTATATTAAGGATGTGAGCATCATGATTTGAAAGAGTTTTTAAAATTTTCATACATATAAGTGGATCCAAATTAGGCATACATGCTTTGCTATGATGTAATTCACTTTGCACATGTGCACAATGCTGCAACAATTGGATGAACACTTATTGGATGTTGCGAGGGATTATCTATTTTACTCTTATCGAATTTCGGGGATGAAATTCTTTAAGGGTGGGAGAATGTAGCACCCCGTATTTTTAATGTAATTAAAAATGTATGTATATCCAAAGATAGGATTAATATGGTGATGTATAATGAAAATTAATTAATATATGAAAGAAAGAAAGGATTGGTTGCATGCGATGTAAATATGTTGCATGCACTGATTTGCAAACATAATGCATTAACATTAAAAGAAAAATAAAAGAAAAAGATTCATGCATTGGTTTAATTTAAGTATTGTAACTAACATGGAAAAGAGAAGTAAGGAGATAACAATAATTATCATTGTTCTAAGACTTATTAACAAAAGACTTTGTAGCTCAGTTGGTTAAGGCATTGGATTTGTAACATGGAGGTCTAGGGTTCGAACCCCGGCGGCAGCATAATTTTTATACCTGTTTTAAAGAGGGCCAACTGAACATACAAATATATGTACATATACAAATTCAAAATTTGAAAGGATAAGAACGTACATAGAAGGAAATAAAGAAAATATATGTATATAAATGAGAATATATATATATATATATATATATATATATGCAGAAATATATGTATACGAAAGATAAAATTTAAGATAAGGCTATAGTAAATGAAATATGGCAAGAATTAAATAACGGTGCAACATCGTTTGAATTTTGAAAATAAAATGAAAGTTGTGTGTATATATATATATATATATATATATATATATATATGCGTAAAATGGTCGTTAAAGGAAATGTATACATATAAGAATATTTCATGTGAATAAAACAGTTAAATAAATTCCAAAAATTCAAAAGTTCAAAAATCAAATTTCTACGCCAAAACAATTCAAACATTCGAAATTCAAATTTCTATGCCAAAACAGCTTGTGGGACCCAATGCTGAATTAGTACTGCATGTACGATAAGATTTGGCTAGATTCATCTGCGAACCTGGACTATTTTCTTAACTAGGTTCAATGCTGACTCAGCGCTGCGTGTATGATAAGGTCTTGAGCAGCTATATAAACGCCCCTAGGCCTATTGTAATCTTCACTAAAGTTCATGGCAACGCCATGGCTCTACTCTAACTCATATTCTTCTTCTTCATCACTAAATCTCTGATCTATTCTTCTCTTCTCTCTCCTCACAAAACTATTCTTAAATTTAAAAAGAATTAGATTGAGGAATTCTATTACTACGAACAAATTAAAGGGGAGATTCAAGTATTGCGCAAGAACATAAAAGAAATCCAGATCTGAAATTCAAGCTATGCAACACAAAAAGGAGGAAAATCAATCCAAGATCTATGGATTAAAGCACAAAAATCATTATGAGTGGAATTATGATAAAATTTTGTATAATAGTATTAATATCTTTCATCATTTCCCCAGTTATAAATTCAATGCAAAAATTTATGTTAAAATAATTGTTCCTTTATTCTCTTGCCCCTTTTTATTTTTGAGATCTAGGTTATCTCGAACCTAGATGAAATCTTATTATGTATACGTAGGTTGAAATATGAAAATATTGGGGCATAACTTATTTTATGCGAACGAAGAACATAATTCGTAATTTTGGGGTTTGTGGCATAACAATTGTTATCTCAACTATTGGACATAATCTATTTTATACAGTCGAGGAATGTAATCTATAATGTTGGATTTAAGTAAGTTTGACACAATTGTCATTGGATATGGATTATATGAAATTAGGTATAGTTGGACATTGGAAATTTACATGTTTGGGCATAACATGGATTGGAAGGATTTGTGTATGATTTGGAATATGGACATAATTATATTGCAATATTAAATTTATGCAAATTGGGAATAATTCTAATTGACTATGGTGTTGGTATAATTTAATATGAATAAATTGGTATGAACGACATGTAATTTGATAACATTGATTTTATGAAAGTGAGTATTATTGGATATTTTGGATAATTGGAATATATGTATGTATATATATATATATGTGAAATTGGCATATTTGGGTAGGAATTACATGGAATTGATGAAATTGCCTATAATTGGAAATTTGTAATTTAGGCTAATTAATATGTAATTAGTGACAAGTTGGAATAGGCAAAATTGTAAACATGAGTATATGTTGAACTGGAAGCACGTAACATGAAAATTGGGGTTCGGATGAAATACGATGTTACTGAACCTTTGACACGAGGTTAGGTGCAATTTTGGTGTAAGACTGCCCGGAACCGCCCGGCAAATCCAGCTGCCACAATTGGACATCTAATGTGAGAGGTCAAAGGCATGAATTGTAGGCGTAACGGTTGGTGACATGAGGTTAGACCCGCTTTGTGGTGTAAGACTGCCCGAAACCGCCCGGCGAATCCAGCAGCCACAAAGTGTTCGGTCTAATGTGGCAGGTCGTGCACCGTTCGTCATAATCAATGAATTAATGAATACTAATCATAATAAGACATGTGGGTGACATGGGTATGGTTAGAGGGTTAAGTGGGTGACATGTAAAATAGGACATGTAAATATGGACTTAACCATAGTAAGACAAGACATGTAAAACATGTAAATGTGGACTTAACTGTAGTAAGATACGTAAAGCAAAACATGAATAAGGTGGACTTAACCGTAGTACAGCATGTGTAAGACATGGATACAATAATAAAAGAGGTTAAGTGGGACATGGGCAACATGTAAGACATACGTACATAATGCTTAACCAAAGGGGACCCGTTATGGCATTAAAATTAATTGAATTGGGTAAAGTTAAGTAGCGGGTTAAGTAAAAGGAAGGGTTAAGTCAAACCTAAAATTAACGACACAGTAATGGGGGAATGATAACTACCTATTATAAACTTGAATTAAATATGTAAAACTTGTCCTAGGGACAAGGGAAGATTATGGCTTAAGATATAATACAACACTTGAAGGGTGGGACGACTTATACTATGAAATAAGTTAATCTAAGTTGAAAATGTGGGAAAACACCCGTACACTATCGTTTGATAAAGAAAACTTATGTCATGTTTGAATTCGTTGAAAAACCTTAGTTAAAAAGGAACTAAGTAACGAACCTTAGTTGAAAAGAGAACTAAGTAACAGAAACTAAGTATCAAACCTTGGTTAAGAGAACCAAGTAATAAACCTTAGTTAAGATAACTAAGTAACGAGAAAGAGAACTAAGTAGTAAACCTTAGTTAAGAGGGCTAAGTAGTAAACCCTAGTTAAGAAAACGAACGATTCAGGAAACTAAGTGGTAAACCTTAGTTAAGAGAACTAAGTACTAAACCTTAGTCAAGAAACTCAAGTAGAACACGAGAAGGAGCGAACGTCCGTCTGATCATGGAAAAGGCTCCAACGTCTTGGGTTACAAAGCATGCAACTTCAAGGGGACGTGAGGGTACTCTTGGTATCCCTCTGTGAGAATGCAGATGATCCGCCTGGGCTTACAGAGGTTAAGGACTGCGTTAGAAGAACCAAGAGTATGCCTTGGTTGCAATATAGGGCAACCTAAAGACTAGGATGGACCAGCGTGATTCGGCGAGACAAGTGGCCCTGTGATAGCAACTCGTCGTCTACCTACCATCTTGAGTCAATCGAGATACGTAAAACGGAAAGGCGGAGAACTCCAAAAGACCATATAATTGCTATCTAGTTATGGGTGAGGTTGGCCAATAGGTTTGTGGGACATAGGGGGGCCTGCGTATAGTTCTCATTTTTCAAGGTGTGCCTTTCATTAGTTGAGGGAGGGGTCAAGTGGGACCATAGCCACTGGAAAAACAGACCTTAGCATCTGAATTGGCAGATAACTTAAAGCTCCCGACCGAGTTCCGTGTTTCTTGATTAGCCCTGCCATGGGACTCGGGCCTTCACATATAGAGGACATGTGCAACTAGATATCTAGCACGTTTACGATACGATTGGGACGTCAAGTCTAGGAACACTTATTACTCTAGGTAGTGTGTTCTAGACTAAGGGGCATCGTTCAATAGGTAGCATAATCCCTAGTTAGACCTAGGTCGCGTAAACCATAAATCCGAGAAGCATTCAATAGGTAGCATAAACCCCAATGACCCTGGGTAGCGTAAACCCTGGTAGAATCTAAGAAATGCTCGATAGTATACCTTAGATTAGATATAGATAATAAACGGAATCTAGCAAGATCGAGAGCGGCAGTCCAAACGATTTCAAGAATGGTGGCACTACACTAAAGTAGTATATATTTACATGATAAAGCCCGTACGACATACGGCAATGGGCTGTATATATACATGGAAAAGGATTAGACGAGTTGGGGGTATCTACATATACGTTGTATTAGGTTAACCTACTAGTGAGACATGAGTAGAGCCCAAAGAGCTAATATCGCGAATAACCTAATAAGCAAGAAAATATAACTGAACGGTATATGTAGTATTACACAGAAGTTAATTATAAGTCCACTCATGCAGAACTTATGTTCTGGCCCCCTCCTCATTACATACTTCCAGGTTAGGTTTAAGGCAGAGATGGTATAGCTATGGATACAGGTTAGACAGTATGATATATAAGGTGAAGCTATTTTTGATATATTATATTTTAATTCCTTCCGCTGTGAGATGCTTTAAGAGTTCTGACATATTTCTTTTTCTCTGTCTTTTTCTGCAGGATACAATAGCACCCAACTCGGGTCTCGATGGATCGAATTTGAAAAATTCGGTCTGTCGAAATTCGGGTTGTTACAAGAGGGTGTTCATGTACTAGGTTGTTTTCGTCAATATCTCGAGGCTATGGCCGCTACCGCGGGTCCGGCCAACGTTCCTCCTCCCCCAGCTCTGGTCATTCCTCCGCATGGAGATACTTTATCCAAGATATATAAAGACTTTCGTATTTATCTTGTAGACAATGCAAAACCAGTATCTCTGCCAGTGCGCCACATGGCTCCTCGTGAGAGGAGGGAGCTCAATAAGCAAGTAGGGGAGATGCTTGAGAAAGGGTTCATAAGACATAGTATATCAGAGTGGGGTGCTCCAGTAGTATTTTCCACGAAGGCGGATGGGTCCCTTATACTTTGTGTGGACTATAGAGAGCTTAATAAAGTTACTAAGAAGAATAGGCACCCACTGCTGAGGATTGACGATCTCTTCGATCAGTTAGTTGGCGCCTCGATTTTTTCACAGTTGGACTTAGCCACTTGGATTCATCAGTTGAGAGTGGCTGAGGATAGCATAGACAAGACTGCCTTTAGGACTCCGAACGGTTTCTATGAATGGCTTGTGATGCCCTTCGGTTTGACAAACGCCCCCGCATATTTTGGTGACTTGATGAGTAGGGTGTTTAGGGAGTACCTTAATAAATTTGTGGTGGTCTTTGTGGATGACATCTTGGTCTTTTCTAAGAGCGAGGAAGAGCAAGCCCTGCATCTTAGGGAAGTGTTGGAGAACCTCCGAGCACATAACCTTAAAGCTAAATTTTCTAAATGTCACTTTTGGAGGAAGGAAGTGCGATTCTTAGGGCAGTGGTTCCCAAAGAAGGGATAGCTGTGGATCCCGCGAAGGTAGTGGCCATTTAAGATTGAAAGGTCCCTAAAAATGCTATCGAGGTGAGGAGTTTCTTGGGGTTGACGGGCTATTATAGGAAGTTTATCAAGGGCTTTGCAAAAATATCAGCCCCATTAACAAGCTTGACAAAGATGAACCTAGTTTTTACGTGGGACGTTGATTGTGATGATGCGTTCCAACGTTTAAAGAGAGCTTTGACCACAGCCCCAGTCTTAGTGTTGCCAGATGGGAGTAAGCCATTTACCATTTATACCGATGCTTGTGGGACAGGAATAGGCGCAGTCTTAATGCAAGAGGGAAGGGTAATAGCCTATGGAGGAAGGCAGTTGAGAGTACATGAGAGAAATTACCCCATGCATGACCTAGAGTTGGCCGCTATTGTTTTCACGCTTAAGTCTTGGTGCAATTATCTTCTTGGCGAGAAATTCGAATTGTTCACTGACCACAAATCACTAAAATATTTGTTCTCTCAGAAGGACTTAAACTTAAGGCAGCAAAGGTGGATGGAATTCTTAGTGTCCTAAGATTTCGAGATAGCATATACCCCTGGCAAGGGTAACGTGGTGGCAGAAGCCTTAAGTAGGAAAAGGTTGTCCTTGAGTCCATTGTTTGTTGAGTGGTGAAGCTTAGAGTTCATCTATATGTTTGACTTTAGACCTTCCATTGACTTTGTACCCGGTTTGCTAGCATCCTTAGAGGTCAGACCTACGCTTTTGAGACGGATTAATGAGGCACAGCGAGATGACCCAGAGTTGGTTGAGTTAGTAGAGAAGCTCATAAGGGGGGAGTCATCGAGCCATCTCAGTAGGTATAACCTAGATGAGAAGAGTTGGTTACGTAGGGACGGTAGATTTTGTGTACCACAAGACGAGGACTTGAGGAAGACCATTCTTGATGATGCACATCGTTCGAAGATGACCATTCATCCCGGCGGGGACAAGATGTACATGGACATGAGACGAGTTTACTTTTGGGCCAGAATGAAAAAGGATGTGGCCGAGTTTGTCGCTAGATGCTTGGTGTGCGAACAAGTAAAAGCAGAGCAAAAGAAGCCCGGTGGGTTGCTTCACCTATTCGAGATCCCACAATGGAAGTGAGAGAGTGTCTCGATGGACTTTGTTGACGGGTTACCGAGATCGAGGAAGGATAATACGGGGATTTGGGTCATGGTAGATAGACTTACTAACAGCGCCCATTTCATTCCCGTGAAGAGTAAGAGGACTGCTCCATGGTTAGTCCCCGTATACGTTCGAGAGATAGTTCGTTTGCACGATGTTCCTTTTAGCATAGTGAGCGATCGTGATCCTATCTTTACTAGCGAGTTTTGGAAAAGCTTGCAAGAGGTGGTAGGGACTCAGTTATGTTTGAGCACCGCATACCATCCTCAGACGGACGTCCTTTGGTGGAGTTCGCATATGATAATAGCTTTCAGTCTAGCATTAGCATGGCACCTTTCGAGGCTCTTTATGGACGGCCATGTCGTTTGCCTACACGTCGGTGGGAATCTACGGATAAGATCTTACTTGGGCCCGATATGATTAGAGAACTTTAGAAAAGATCGATTTGATTTGAAGGAGGATGAAGATGGCGCAAGATAGGCAGAAATCTTATGCGGACAGAGGAGGATAGATCTTGAGTTTGATATTGGGGACATGGTATTTATCAAGGTGTCTCCATTATGGAATGTTGTTCGCTTTGGGTCCGTTGGGAAGTTAGCACCAAGGTTCGTAGGGTCGTTTCCTATTAAGGAGAGGATTGGACAGATGGCGTATAGAGTGGAGTTGCTAGAGAGACTCAGTGGTGTACACGACATATTCCATGTATCACATTTGAGGATGTGCTTGCACGAGAACGCGGAAGTGGTAAAGCCGAGCTTGCTTAGAGAGGTGGAGATAGAGCATGATGCGACGATTCGACGAGCTCCTACGTGCATTCTTGGGTCGGAGATTAAGAAGTTGAGGAATCGAGAGGTCAAGCTAGTCACAGTGCAATGGGGAGATGATGAGAGCAACACTACTTGGGAGACGGAAGAGAAGATGCGTTCATTGTACCTTTTTCTTTTCGAGGGTATGTTTTTTAATTTCTCCTTTATCGCTTAGCTTGTACTTGTTTTATCCTTGGTATGTCCTCTCGCTATTATCTTTGACCTTTAAATAGGGTAGTCCTATGGTTGAAACATGTGTTTGAGACATGTTATGTATGATGGATGCATGTGGATGCAAGTGTTTGCTAGTGGTTGCTCGTGGATGCATATACACACACTTTAGGCACTAGATCGGCTCAGTCACTTTCATATTGCATATTGCATATAAATGGATGTATTTAGTAAAATGAATGTACATTGAATGTGTGTATCATATGGATGTTGCATTAAAATGGATGGTTGTGCACACATGTGGTAATGATATGTATAGGATTCTTTGCATACATGATGGATACATGGCACTATCATTATTTGCATTAAGGAGGTCGACTGAATCAGTAGACCGCCTGATTTAGCATTAGTATATGGACATATACACACACTATGCAGATGTACATGAAAAGCATTAGAAATCTTTCAAGGACCATGGTTGCCAGTGGTTGATGGTTGAGTAGATGGATGATTGGATGGTAGGATATGTTCTTCTTGACTTAGAGATTTCGAGGATGAAATCCTTTAAGTAGGGGAGAATGTAACACCCCAAATTTTTGAAAAATCGAATTAACTAAATTCAAGAATAATTAATCTCAGACGTGAGAATTAAGGAAAATGGATTGCGCCATTGTGTTCTCGGAATTCTGGTTGAGATAGAGTCCTAGTTTCATGAAACGGATGCCGGATGAAGGAGATATGGGCGAACGAAGAAATCAGGAAAAAATATAATTGCACTGGCGCACTTGGGAAGTGCGCCAGTACAAATATTGCACTAGCGCACCTGCCAAGTGCGCCCAGGCCGAGCAGCAGGCCTGCACAGCTTTCTGGTGCAGTCTAATCTATATTGTGACTCATTGCTGAGTCCTTTCTGACTCCTTGATGAGTCATTAGGGCTGAGGTGTTACCCTATCCTGACTGAGTGGTTTTGATTAACCCTAAAGATCATCCGACGGCTATAATTAAATTGAAATTCTATATAAACATGGGTAGACTCTACCCTAAAATCAAATAAAAATCTGAATCATGGCTGTTATGCTGTCATCTTGTAACCTAGAGTAGCCGCCACCAACTAGAGGGAAATCAAAGCTAAATAATTCAGTTCTATTCAACTCTAATCTAAACAATAACGAATCTACTACAAAGGCGAGCTAAATCAATTTCAGAACTCAAATTTCACAACGCAAGACTTTTTTGTGAGTTCGATTTCTTTAATAAGATAATTAACAATTTAATTGGATTGAGCTATGATTTGGATTATATGGTTATGTTGTGAATCATTGACCGTATGTTATTATCTATGTTGTAAATTCTATGATGTTATCATCTATGTTGTAAATTCTATGATGTTATCATTTATGTTGTAAAGTTGTGATGCTATCATCTATGATGTAATTCTATGATTGGCTTATATATAATCAATTCATAATGATGTTTCATATGCTAGTTTGGTTATGCTGTTGGAACTAATTCATATGATAAATCATATGTATGTATGCAAGTTTAGATGTTAACTTAGATATGAATCATATGCAAGTTAGTGATAATCATATACAACCTTACATGTTTCATGACATCTATTTTATGTGTAAATTGGATCTAAAGTTAGGCTAGGACGTATGCGAGTTGGATGAAAGTTTACATCATAGTCTATGTTGCATAAATCACATATGCAAGTTTACACCTTATGATTAGATCAATGACATCCATAGTTTATGCAAGTTTGTGATTATTTCCTATGCAAGTTTACACCTTATGATTAGATCTATGACATCCATAGTTTATGCAAGTTTGTAACTTCTGCCTATGCAAGTTTTTGGATGAAAAATCTTATTCACACATGCAAGTTCACCCCTTATTTTTAGATCTAGTTTTAACTCTATGCATGTTGTGATGTTTTCTCTTTATTCCACAAGTTAGACTATTCGGGTCTAACGTCTATTTTATGTTAAACGAACGAACGTACAACGTGGGAAATGGGATAATATTAAAAGATTTAATATTTAGAATTGGCATAAATGCCTTAAATGTGATGTTAATTGGTATAATTTTATATACCATAAATAGATGGACATAATTAAGTCAGTTATGGGCATAGTTAAATTTGTAGTTGATTGGCAATTTGAATAGGGAAATTAATTCAAATTGGGGGTAATTAATTAGCTGTAATTACTCGCCTAAGACACGAGGTTAGACTTTTTGTGGTGTAAGGCTGCCCGGACCAGCCCGGCAAATCTAGCTGCCACAAATGCCAGTCTAATGTGGGAGGTCTTAGGCATAAATTAAATGCGTAACAGTTGTAAAGACACGAGGTTAGGCTCATTTGTGGTGTAAGACTGCCCGGACCCGCCCAGCAAATCCAGCTACCATAAATGCCAGTCTAATTTGGGATGTCTTTACAAGGTTACGGTCTTAATAAATTAAGAAACACTTAACCAGATAAACATGTAGTGGGACATGAGGGGGTTAAGTGGGTGCCTTGGGTGGCATGTGGAATTAAGTGGGTGCCTTGGGTGGCATTCTGAAATACGATTAGATGCACTTAACCAAGATTGAAACATGTAAAAGACATGATTAAGAATGGGGTTAAGTGGGGAAAAACCTTAGAGGGGACCAAGCGTAGGTGGAAAGCTTGTGTCATGAACAGGGGCCCTTTTCAAACCAGTAACCCATTAAGTTTCTTTGTGGGCTCGACCCAAGTAGAGGACGGGACACGCGTACTGGATTTGATTGTAAGAGGTCAAAACGGGTCAGCGGTGGCAACTCAAGTCCAACGGGTTCATATGCGTGTGTGGGCCCGGGCTAGTAGGTAAGACGTTGTTGCATCGTGTAGATATAAGCCGTGCATTTTTAGTTGTATCGGGTTGCCACTTTGTGGAGTGGTACACCCCACTATGGGGCCAACACGGGTATCTACGAGTTAGGGAGCCGATCGAATGTGGGTAGTGGGTACATCTAGTGGAGATAGGGGTAGACGACACCTATGAAGGTAGCTAGGGGTACACTTAACTACCATTATCATTATTAAGTTCTGTAGGTGGGATCAACCTTTAGGGTGACTAGTGGTGGTGCAGTGTAGTAATTATCTTATAATGATTAGGGGCTCCTTTAACGATATCTTGGTTCATCTTATTTCCTCGTTTTGTTCTGTCATACCCAATTGTTCACAATCATTTCCTTATTTTCCATCTTATTCCTTAGCCTAGTTATTTTGATAATTATATTGTTAAAGTTATCGCACTAGCCAGACTTTATGTCTGACATCCTTTTCTTTCCTCCTCTTTTCTTCCCCTCCCCCCACCCAGGTTTGCAAAGAGGGAATACTACAACTTAGTGTCGATTTCTTTTAGTTGCTTGAAGAGAGTAGATGTATCGCTTGGGACTCTCTCATCTTTATGGCTTTGCTTATGCTCAGTGGCGATTTATGCATTTAGGTTATTTAAGTATTTGCTTCTTTATGTACTTTGAAGTTTTTGAAAAAGACTACTGATCCCATTGTAATGGCTTTGGAAACTACTTATGTAAACTCATTTTGATTTATGATGAAATAAAATAAGTTTTATCTTCCGCTGTGTTGTTTTATTTATTTATTCTTGTAATTTATCTGTTCTATACAAACAATAACGCTTCAGGGACATTGATGCATTCCCTTTGTGAGTGATATTAATGGACGTGGCGTGTTACACTATGTCTACTGATTCGCCTATGATTCAAATAGGTAATCTCTAGGAAAGTTCAAGGCCCATATGCTAATTTAACCGATGCGATAAATGATTCGTGAAACTAAGATCGACTGCTCATTCAAATGGGGGATTGTTGGAAATGAATGATCGAAGAAAGGGGAAAGTAGGAAGAAGAAGAGTTAGGGAAGAAGAAGAGATAGCAACATTTAAAGTCCCACATCATAGAAATATTAGCACAATCTCTCCTAATATAATAGAAGCCAAATAGACTTATGTAAAATAGAAAGGAGAGGGATGATATGTGGATGTGGGCTTGGCCATGACATAATAATACATTAAAATGTCAAAGATAAGGGCCATGTGCCTTGAGGCTCTTCGGGTCTCTTGATTGGATATGGCCGACGGTTACTTATTGGGCTAGTGCATTGACATGAGAATATTTTTTCTCAGAATGTTATGTGTTAGCTGAATAAGTACAACCATTTGAATTCTCAACAGATGCATATTAATAATCAGGCAGTTAAAGGGTCACAACCTTTCCTATTCTGACGGTTACTAATGCATGCGAACAGGCACTCCTCCTTGCCTATATATACACTGGCCAAAACAAGACATAATTCACTTTTTCTGCTTGCATTACATCTTCTTCTTCAAAGTAATCCACTGATCTTGTTTCTATAATCAACTTCAGTTCATCAGAGCTCCGTTTGCTAGCACTACGCAACGGAATTGGTCCGTTTTATCCTGGGAAACAAATTGCAACTACGTCGAATGGTGCATACCACGGCAATAATGTTTCAAGGAAACAGAAAACTTCTGGACTCGGACATTACTGAAACAGAATACTTTCTTTTTATCTTCAATCTTGTGCACAAATGGGTTACGCTTTCTGTTATTATAGTAAACACAGTTTTACTGACAATTGTGGCATTATTGATTAACATTGATTGTTGTTGCTGTCTGTTTGTAATACAGTTGTGTATTTACAAAAGATCTAACAGATTGTAGCTTACTAGTAAGAATTTTGTATGTTGTAATTACGAATGTAGATGTGTACATTATTCACATTTTCGATTTTAGCATGTTGGAAATTTGATGGTTGATTATTGGGTTATATATTTAGGATTTAGCATGGTTTCATAATGTGGTTGATTGCAAATGAAGTTGTGTGCATTTGAGTTGGATAATATGCTTGTTTGTTTCAAGTTAGGATCGTTGGAATATGAGATTAATGACCCGTTGGAGCTGTGTATTTTGTAAATGTGTGCATATTGAAATAGCCATTGTATTGGTTTGGAAATGTTGTCATAGATAATTTTCCTTGTTTATGTAAACGATTAGAAAAGTATAACATTCTTAAGGAAGCATAACATGTTTAAACTTGTTTTAGAAAAGTATAACATGTTCTAGAAAGTAATACTTATGTAAACCTCTTTAATAGTTAATTTTGCATTTTGCAGAGTATTTCAAGATGGAGCCTAGATCAGTTGATGCTAGCTTATTATATCTTCAACACCGGCATAGGAATTCAAACATTAATCATATGAAGGTGGCTTTTTGTAAATGTTGCATTTTATAGTGTTTGGTATTCTTTTCTGCATTGGAATCAAACCACAATTTTTTGTTATCTGTTAAAATTTCAGAGTGATGAGGCAGAGTTTGTCATTGACCACTCCACATCACTTAAGAAAGTTACACCTTTACATCCTGGTGTTCTGACAGAGATTTAGAGAGCCAAATTTATGCATATTTTTAGATCAGGATACACTCAGCTGGATCGTTGTCTTATTGCTGCTCTAGTTGACAGGTGAAGGCCAGAGACATTCTCGTTTCACTTACTTGTCGGTGAGATGACTATCACATTGGGAGATGTAGTTGTTTTGTTAGGATTCCTATTGAAGGAAATGCTACTGCATACGGAGGCGAAGGACTTGATTATTTGCAGTTATGTCGCGGCCTACTTGGCCTAGATCCACCGGCTGATCAAGTAAGGGCGGTGAGTTCGTTGAGATCATGTGGTACCGTCGTCAATTGATGCATGATGATCTTTTTTGTAACAACCTGAAACTCCCCGTGAAGGAAAGCCTGGATTTAATTGAGAACACGATGAATAGAACACAAACAAAAGAACATTTCATTTCTTACTACAACAATTTCATCAGAATACAAGAATATACAGAGTATGAATAAATATTACACATTCGATAAATATCAGAGATTTACAATTTACAATGCAGCGGAAAATAATACAAAATACAACTGAAAGAGATAAATGGATATAGAGCTTTCCGAATATCATTCCAGCTGTAAACCAGGATCCTATGAATATAAATCTGCAAAACGAAAACTACTAGCTGCCGTGCGGAAATAGAGGCAACCAGAGTTTAGGTAAAAACAATAAACTCCAGGTCAGTCATGTGACTGGTGTAAGAACTAAAACAGTTATTAATCTGATTTTAAAGTTAGGTAAATCAAGGGACCATGCCATATAACATGGAATGGGTTTATCCCCTAGAATACAAGTGCATAAAACAAACAGTGCAATGCTAAATAAAGAACAATGAAGCTATTATAAGACTTAGGTCCCGTCACACAATGCAACGCAAGCCAAAGGATAGAGTTTTTAACTTATAATAGCCAAATACGCTTGGTACGTGAAATTTCATCTTTTATTATTACTATAAGTGTATAGTGTCAAATCAATTTCAAATGTAAATGTATCAATCATAGACGGCATGAATGCCCCATCCCACTATGTCGCCATACTAGGCTTTACAATCAAAACTGCAAAGTCACGTATTGAAAGTTGGATTTCCATATGTGAACCAAGGTAAGGGATCGTCCTTACTGCTTCGAGACTCTTTAGCTCCAGCCTCAGGGTCAGAGCGCATCGACCCTTGGATCTTCAGGGTCGGTCCACACGGAGTGGATTAAAATGCCTGAACACTGCATTTCCCCGCCCTATGGGGAATAAACTGGTCATATCCTGACCAAACCATCGGCCCTGGAATGACCGATATAACTGAGGCGCCTCGCTATCCATCATCCACATAAGTAAAATGCTAGGGCGTATAAAACCACTGACACCACTCCTACCTAGAAGGAAATGCATGCCCTCCCTGCAGTCCTCTCCCGTTTCTGGTTCATACCGGGGTGTGAGGCTCGCGAATCAATGCTATACACAAAGCTAGCTGTATTAAAGTCGTGCTTTGGTCATCAACCACAAGACTCTGCTTTTCAACAGGATCCTTGATCATTTGCGTCTCAGCAAACCACACAGGCAATTCACGCTTTGCAACCGATGTCTATCAAACACGTAGAATGAAATCCGATGTTAGACACACATCCATTTACAAGTCCGTTCTGGGTCTGAACGAAACTGGAGGCACCTTATTACTCGTCCCGTATATCCAATACAGGAGAGAGGTCCTCGCATATCTAGTCGATCTTCATGTACGTCTGGACGATCACCACTTATTACCTTGTCTTGGGTGTACAGCCTAATCAAGACATCAGTAATCATCCAAACGATGTGGAGACCTCCGGTCTTCAACCCCGTCTTCATCCTCGACATATCGTCGAATCAGTTATTCAGAATGGGATAAACCCGGCCTTTTCGAATAACTCACGTATGTAATAAATAAGTGCTATAAAAACACAACATACGCCGCATTCCAATCTAGAATATTTCTTTATCCAAATATTCATATACTTTGGGAAAGGTTCCCATTAATTTTATCAAAGATAAATTCTTTAAATTTATTCTTTAATCTTCCTTCGGATATTAATTTAAACCAAATTATGGTTTATCCAAACTAGTTGGGATTAGCGAACCTTACCGAAGTAATCATTGGTTTAATTTCCCAATCCCAACCTATTCATCCAAAGAAGAAAAACTGGTAATACTTCATATCTAACACCACGGTGTTATCGGTAAATTCAGTTACCATTTCACGTTCAAATCTAATTAAGGATTTAACTATCGCCTGGAGCAAAACTGGTAATACTCCATTCTGGAACATTCCAATCTAATTAAAGATTCATTAAAACTCCACTTGGTTTTAATCTTCCCAAAAATCAATATTAATGATTGTTTAACTTGGGAAATCATATCCTATCTTTAACAGGGTTAAAGAACCAATGTCATTTAAAACAAGGTTCACTATAAACCCAAAATCACATTCCATTCCATCAGCCTTTAACTGTAAATTAGCAAGTGAACAATTCCCTCAGTATTAACCCCGAAGGCCGAAACCAACATCTGATCAATACCTAGGAAACCATTCAACTTAACCAATCTCCAGTTAGTTTCTGATTTTCTTAACTCCTTTGGGTCTAAGAACAATATTATTAAAGATATCATTCACAACAACTCAAAATCTCATTCCATTGTTAATCGGGTTAAAGAACAAGTGTTATTTAAAACACCGTACACGATAAACCCAAAGACCAATTTCAGTTCAATTCCAGTTAAATATTAATTATTTGGTATACTTCATTAAATCTAAATAAAAAGATTTAATCTTTTCTCAACTGGGTTCAAGAACAGTGTTAATGAAGACACTATTCATGACAAACACAAAATCACATTCCATTAACAATGGAATCTTAACGGAAAACAGATCAATATATATAATCGATATGAACTTCCATATCCAACTGATACTATAAATGAAATAAGGGCAAAGCCTCTTAAATTCCATATATAGTAACGATCTTCCACCACAGAAGTCCACTTCGATTTTTACCAGTTCGAATTCCATTCAATTCCAATCTAATATGTTAATTTGGATAACTTTACTTCGGAAAATCTCCTTTAAATCTTGTCAAAAAGATTTATAAATTCCAAATCCCATTTCTCAGTAAATCGGGTTAAAGAACGAATGTCGTTAAAACTATTTCACTACAAATCCAATTCACATTCCATTAATTATTGAGTTAAAGAACAAGTGTTATTTAAAACATCGTTCAGGATAAGCCCAAAAATCAATTCCAATCCAATTCCAATTAAATATTAATTAATTGGTATACTTTACTAAATCTAAATAAAAAGATTTGATCTTCTCTCAACTTGGTTTAAGAATAGTGGTAATGAAGACACCATTCTTGACATACCCAAATCCCATTTGATATTAAATACACGGCTCTAAATAGAAAATATATCGTCTTATATTCAATATCAAATTCTGAAATCAACAAATATCGTATTGGAATAACTATATACATATATACATATCTTCCAATTTCCTCCACAATATCCGTATAATCACGGAATCCAATATCGAAATATTCCGAAGATAATTTCGATTCAAATCGCTTCCAATTCACATATTGGAAATTCTGGTTATTTAAAAAACCATTTTAAATCCAATTTATTTATTTAGAAATAATTGGATTTTAATTCTAGTTCATAACTAGTTCATTTCGATAAAAATCTATTTTAATCTTTCAAATATGGAATTTCTCATTCCAATTCTTTCCAAATCATTTATTATGATTTTACACAAATTATTTATATTTTTAATAATTTTATCAAGGCCTGTATAGTCGATTTCCATAAACGGTCATCGAACTACACATACAACGACCTTTTCCAAATTTGATTTGGACATGATTCCAAATCCAACCATTAGACTTCAAATCTCTAATATTCTTTGGAAATCTCTTTTCGATACGAACCCAACGGTTCTGATTTTAGGAGAATTCGACTGTCGGATCTCCTGTAATGTCCGTTCGAAGTCAGTGGTCGAAATTAGCGAACTGCCGCGGCACGGCGCATTCTATTCAGGCCATCATACTATATATATAATACATATAATATATATTTCGTCGATTTCCATTTAAAACGTATTTTATAAATCAATTTAAATTCATTTTCAAAACGATTTACACTTCATATTCAATTTCAAATCAAAATTGAATATTCCATATCATCGATATATAAATGATAGTATTTTCAAAACATTAGATTTTGATATCAATTCCTTTTCGATATTCATTATAAAGATAAATAAAATCGATATAAATATCGTTCAGGTCAAAATGGCGTTAATCTAATCAACACTGTAACGACCCGTATTCTACACATCATAGGATTGTAGAATATTTATTTCTTTCCCGTATGAAGTTGTATGGTCATGTAATTTTGGGAAACATCTGTTAGAGTCATTTCCCATGTTCATGATTTTTGTCGATTTTTAAATGACCATTTTGCCCTTAGTTAGTACTGTTTTGGCCATAACTTTTGATTGGAAAGGACTTTTGACCTGAAACCACTTCCATTGGATTCGTTTGATGGTTTACCTCTTACCGTTTGGGAGATATGGCTAAAATAAGGTTTGGAGGGTGAAAAACTGCTTAATCGGGCCAAATCGGGTGATTAGTGAGTAGGCCCATAACCCATTTCGGGATTAGGGTTATGGGAAGGCTGAAATGAGATGGAGAATCATTCCATTTCAGTTTTCTAGCCTCCAGTTATCACCAAGGAACCCTAAAAATGGCCTCTAACCTTTAAATCACCTCCAAATCATCTTTTGGTCAAGGATTAAGCTTAGCAACATCTAATCAAGGGAGATCTACACCAAAGCAACATTGGAGCTGCTGTTTAGCATTGGGATTCACATCAAATCAGAGATTTATTTCAGATCTTAGTTTATTTTGTGGCTAAGGTGAGTGATTTGCATAGTTTTGCACTAATTTTGGCTAGTAAGGGGTGATTAGTGTTAATTAGCGAATTTAAACATGATAAAATTCGGGAAAAATGTTCATAAATTCTTAAATGATGTTTTAGACCTCTGATATGAATTTGGGTTAATTTGGTTAAGTTTTGCTAATCCTATCATTAGTTTCACCTAAACATGCTTAGGGGGAGATATGGGATTTTGGGGTATGTTTGATCCATTTTAACCTATTATATTGATGTTTTGATGTTTGTGGTTGATTATGTATGTTGCTATGACTGTATGAAATGCTTTGCGATTGATTTCAATAGTTAGAATGGTCGAAAACGTCGTCGAATGGCGTAAACACTTGCTGGAACAGTTTCAGAAAACAGTGCAGGGTTCGGATCGGATCGGATATGGGGCTCGGATCAGATATGTTGAACTGGGCAAGGAATCCGATCGGATCAGAACCTGACACTTGAGAAAATTGGCAAAAAGGAAGGCCACGCTAACTGAACTGGGATCGAATCGGATTAAGGGGGAGGCGGATCGGAGCGGAAGCCTGAAGACGGATCGGATAGGAGCATATGAAGGATGAGGAGACGGATCGGAGCGGAGGCACGAACTGGAGGGGAGATGGCACCCGACCCGACCCGAGGTGAAGCACCCGACCCGAACCAATGGAAGACACCTGGACACCTGACCCGAACCGTATCAGAAGAGGACCCGACCCGAACCAATGGAAGACACCCGACCCGAACCGTATCAGAAGAGGACCCGACCCGAACCAATGGGGGACACCCGACCCGAACTGATAACTTGAAGAGAACCCGACCCGATCTAGTATTGACCAATAGCCCGAGATGTAAAGGTAGTCCAATATGGGAAGTTAGAGCTCAGGATCCAGTTGGGAACCGATGAGTTCACTTCATGGTTGGACTTTGCGGCGGGACGTGTGCTAAGGAGTTGTCGACGTTCACAACTTCGATTCACCACTAAAAATGGATGATGGGCTACTTATCAGTGCAGTAGGGTCATTATGACCTGAGGGGCAAGGTGATGGTAGCAAGACTACGTTATCAGTGCAGTAGGGTCAATATGACCTGAGGGGCAAGGTGATGCGTAGTAAGACTATGAGCCAGTGCAGTGGGGTCATTACGACTCCATGGGGCAGAGTGGACATAGTAAGGATTAGTAAGGCTATGAGCCAGTGCAGTGGGGTTCTTGTGACTTCATGGGGCAAAGTGGACATAGCAAAGGATTTGTGGCTACGTTATCAGTGCAGTGAAGCCATGTTATGACTTCATGGGGCAGAGTGATTGTAGCAAGTCATGTTGGGTGATCGAAGTGGTGAATATCGTATGCTTTACGCACTGAGTGAGAGATGTGAGGATGGATGCTATGTTTGATTGTTTGCCATCATTATGACATGCAAACCTCCCCCACCTCCGTATCTTTACACTGTTTGATATGATACCTCAGAGTGTTGTACAGTATGTAGTGCTAACTCTTTGGTTGCAGGTCAAGGTTCAGGTATGTTTTAGTCTACCTGTTATTGTTCACTTTAGATGCTTATCGCTCATACCAGGCTTTATGTCTGACCCAGAGTTTTATGTCTCCTCTTATTACTCTGGGTGCTCACACGAGTAGACTAGAGACAGGTTAGCTGGTGATGCGCGAGTAGCTGATTCGGAGGCGGGCATGAGGCTTCCACGTATGATATATATATACACATTCTCCCTGTGTCGTTGGGAGTCACTACTTGGGCATTAGTAGTGTACCTCCTTTATCTTACTTTTGCTTTGAGACAGTTTGAAAGTTGTAACAAGCTGTATTTTGGATTTCCGCTGCTATGATGTCTAGTTCTGATTTTCAGCTTATGCACTGTCTCTCCTGTTATATGTCAAGTATGTTATTATTATATTTTGTTCTATGCGCTGTGAGGCATTCTACAGGTTCTTTGTATATTCATTTTCTTCTTCCCTTTCCTTCTCACGACCCGTTCCGTGCTAACTGGACATGTGTACAGCGCACCTTTGGAGTAAATGTCGGTTGGTGCGGGGCGGGCCGTCACACTTGGTATCAGAGCTCTAGGTTGCGTAGTTAACCTAGGGAAAAACACTAGGGAGAGATAGTACGTATATGAGAGCGCGTATTTGTGATTACTTTGGTTTTCAAAAGCTATGTATATATATATACTATTAGTAGTATACGAATGAAGTAGCACTGCATTAGCACCACTATGGCGTCGTTAATCGTTTCCCTCTTTCAGATTGACGATGAGCCGAGATACGAGGGTTGCTGGTAGAGGGACCAACCAAGGGAATGCCGCTGACATGAGGGCGATGTTTACTAACCTCTTGAGAGACATGCTTAGAGAAGTGCAAGGGGCAGTTCCCAATCCCGGAGTTGGTGTTGGCCCAGTAGTGCAGGCGCCTAGGGTCGATTTCGCCAAGTTGTGCAAAGATTACACTAATCTTGGTGGAAAGCCGTTCCACGGAACGGAGTCAGCCACAGATGTTCAAGATTGGATGGATAGCTGTGATCGTATCTTTGATGACTTGGGTCTTGAGGATGCGATGAAGAGAAGGCTAGCGTCTCGTCAGCTGCAAGGGCGAGCGATGAATTGGTGGAATTCCATTAGAACAGCTACTCCAGAGGACCAGGTTACTTGGGTTCAGTTCAAGGCTCGCTTTAGTGAGAAGTTTATTCCAACTGCCCAGAAGTCAGTGTTGTTCAAGAGGTTCTTGGAGCTCAAGCAGAACAGAAGGGAAGTTTCTGATTATATTGCTGAGTTCGACACTTTGTCGAAGTATGGACTGTCTCTCATTGACACCCCTGAGAAGAAGAATGAGAAGTTCATTACTGGTTTGGATGGGTACTTGGGGGAAAGGCTTATCAATCACATCGATGAGACTTTTGAATCGATCGTCGGGATAGCTTTGAGATCAGAGAGCCTTTACCCTAAGTCAAAGACTGAGGCTGCATCTGCAGAAGGGCCAAAGCCGCAAGCAGGCGGTGGAGGCAAGAATAACTCCCAGAATAAGAGGAAGCATGACCAATTTAAAGGTGGCCAGAAAAGAGCAAGAAGGATGTTGAGTGCTTCAGCTGTGGTAAGAAGGGCCATTATGCTAAAGAATGTCGGGCCAAGCCAGCGGAAAGGAAGTGCTACAACTGTGGTCAAGTGGGACATCATAAGGATACGTGTCTGCAACCTCTTAAGGAGAAGCAGATTGTGAAAGCATATGTTATTGATGTTGTTCCTTCTTCATCGAATGCCCAAAATGCGGCGGAGAAAGGAAAGAGTGTTGTTATTCAAGGTATGCTTTCTATTTATGATGTACCAGTTCGAGTTTTGTTTGATACTGGGGCTTCCCGTTCCTTTATATCTAGTGACCGGGTAGA
This sequence comes from Allium sativum, assembly GCA_030737875.1. Taxonomy (NCBI): domain Eukaryota; kingdom Viridiplantae; phylum Streptophyta; class Magnoliopsida; order Asparagales; family Amaryllidaceae; genus Allium; species Allium sativum. The sequence goes on along the minus strand of CM060919.1, from coordinate 129,514,008 downwards.
TAGGTTGGGACTGGAACCCGAGATAGTCGATAAACCATTGGTTGTGACGAACCCGATTGGTGGTTCGACTAGCCTTAGTATGATTTGCAGTAATTTGGTCTTATCGAGTCATGGATGTATGTTTGTATGTGATTGCTTTGTTTTGGGCTTTACTGGGTATGGCATTATATTAGGAGTCGATTGGCTCCAAAGATACGGGGTGGTGGTAGACTGTGAGGGCTTTTTGGTGACAGTGAGGGCGGATGATGGGCGGAGGGTAGTGTTTGGTAGTCTACCTAGTGATGGGGTTATGGCTAGTTTTGTAAATTCACTCGACATCCTACAGGATGAGTTGTCAGATGTGCCCGTGGTTGGCCAGTATCCGGACGTCTTCGAGGAGGTGACCGGGCTTCCACCACACCGAGAGATTGAGTTCCGTATTGATTTAGTGAAAGATGCCAGATCTATAGTGATGCCACTTCGTCGTATGGCACCAAGGGTGCAGCAAGAGCTCGGGGTGCAAGTCAGCAATCTTTTGAAGAAGGGATTTATTAGAAGCAGTTTCTCCGAGTGGGGAGCACCAGTTGTGTTTGCCACTAAGGCAGATGGTTCCCTTCGTTTGTGTGTGGACTATCGCGAGTTGAATGAGGTGACGAGGAAGAATAAGTATCCTCTACCGCGGATAGATGATTTGTTTGATCAGCTGGAAGGAGCAAGAGTGTTCTCCCAGTTGGACCTCGCGACGGGATTTCATCAGCTTCGAGTAGCAGATGAGAGTGTTCCGAAAACGGCATTTAGGACGCCGTCTGGATTTTATGAGTGGTTGGTCATGCCATTTGGGTTGACCAATGCACCAGCCTACTTTGTGGATCTTATGCATCGAGTATTCAGAGATCAGTTGAATAAGTTTGTTCTTGTGTTCGTGGATGATATCCTTGTTTACTCAAGGACAGAGGAGGAACACAAGGGACACTTGAGGATAGTGATGGAGGTGTTGAGGAAACACCAATTAAAAGCGAAATTCTCTAAGTGTCATTTTTGGAGAAGGGAAGTGAGATTCTTGGGTCATGTTGTTTCAGAGAGTGGTACTGCCGTGGACCCTGCGAAGGTGGATACGGTACAGGATTGGCCTACGCCTAAGAATGTAACAGATGTGAGAAGTTTCTTGGGATTAGCTGGATATTATCGTAATTTTATCCAGGACTTCTCCAAGATAGCAGCACCGTTGACTCAGTTGACTAAGAAGAATCAGTACTTCGTCTGGGACGAAGTGTGTGAGGATGCCTTCAAGAGTCTAAAGGAGAAGTTGACGTGTGCGCCAGTGTTAGTCATTCCTAAAGGGAATAAAGAGATGACGGTATACACGGATGCTTGTGGTACCGGACTGGGTGCAGTATTGATGCAAGGAGGTAGGGTTGTAGCTTATGCTAGTCGACATCTAAAGCCGCATGAGAAGAAGTATCCTACCCATGATTTGGAATTGGCAGCGATTGTATTTGCGCTGAAGATGTGGAAACACTATCTCTTGGGAGAAAGATTTGAGTTGTTTACCGATCATAAATCGTTGAAGTATCTCTTCTCTCAGAGAGATCTGAATCTCCGTCAGTAGAGATGGTTATAGTTCTTGGCTTCGTATGATTTTGATATCGCATACACACCTGGGAAAGGTAATGCGGTAGCCGATGCCTTGAGTAGGAGACATGCCAGCTTAGGGGCAATGTTTATTGAGTGGAAGCAACTGGAGTATATCGTGGGGTTTGATTTCAGACCAAAGTGCGAATTGGATCCAGTCATGCTAGCTAATTTAGCGATCAGACCCACTTTGATAGAGCGGATTGGTTCCAACCAAAGGAACGATCCTAACCTATTGGAAATCATCTCCAAGTTAAAGATGGATATCGATGAGGAGATGAATGTGTATGGGCTTGATCGAGAAGGATGGCTTCAAAAGAATGGAAGACTAGTTGTGCCCAACGTGAATGGTTTGAGGGATGAAGTGCTTAGAGAATGTCATCACTCAAAACTGACTGTACATCCCGGTGGTAAAAAGATGTATCGAGACATGAGACAGACTTACTACTGGGAAGGTATAAAAAGAGACGTTGGGAAGTTTATATCCAAATGCATGAATTGCCAGCTAGTTAAAGCCGAGCAAAAGAAGCCTAGTGGGCTGTTGCAACCATTAGAGATTCCCGAATGGAAATGGGAGCAAGTCTCGATGGATTTCATCGATGGTTTACCAAGGACTAGATCGGGATATGATAGCATTTGGGTAATTGTGGATCGATTGACTAAGAGTTCAAGATTTATACCAGTCAAATCGACCAGAACGGCAACCAAGTTGGCAGAACTGTATATGAAGTGGGTAGTGAGATTTCATGGAGTACCCAAAAGCATTGTGAGTGACCGAGACCCATTGTTCACTAGTGGGTTTTGGAAGAGCTTACAAGAGGCTCTAGGGTCAGGATTACATCTCAGTACCGCATATCATCCTCAGACCGACGGTCAGACGGAGAGGGTGAATCGTATATTGGAAGATCTCTTGAGAGCTTGTATATTGGATTTTGGTGGATCATGGGATGACCATTTGCATCTAGTAGAGTTTGCATATAATAATAGCTACCAATCCAGTATCGGTATGGCTCCATATGAAGCTTTGTACGGAAGACCGTGCAACTCACCATCATGTTGGATAGAGACTGGCGAGAAGTTTGTGCTTGGACCAGATGTGGTGAGGGAAACTTCCGATAATATTAAGATCATTCAACAACGAATGAAAGCTGCCCATGATAGGCCGAAGAGTTATGCTGATAAGAGGAGAAGAGACTTGAAATTCTCCGTTGGTGACTTGGTGTTTGTCAAGAACTCTCCATTGAAAAGCGTGATACGATTTGGCAGGAGAGGCAAGTTGGCACCAAGATTTGTTGGCTCATTCCATGTTCTTGAACTAGTCGGGAATTTGGCATACAGAGTTGGATTACCAGAGAAAATGGCGGGAGTTCATAATGTATTTCATGTTTCCCAACTAAGGAAGTTCATCCACGACTCAGATATGACTATTTCACCTGATCAGTTAGAGGACTTCGAAGTAGAACCCGAGGCGGTTGGGAACCGCAAGCCGATTCGTATTGTGGGGAACGATACGAAGCAACTTCGAAGGAAGGCGGTGAAGCTAGTCAAGATTCAGTGGGGCGAGGACGAGAATGATTGTACTTGGGAGACAGAGGAGAGCATTAGGAAGGCATATCCAGTACTCTTTGCCTGGTAAGATTTACCTTGCGATTTAGTTATTCCGCATGCTAGGATAGACTTATTTTACATGTTTTGCATGTTTGATGGTTGTTTTATGATTGATAGCATGCGGGACCGTTGTTTGTGTTTGAATTAGGGAATTTCGGGGGCGAAATTTCTTAGGGGGGGAGAGTGTAACGACCCGTATTCTACACATCATAGGATTGTAGAATATTCGTTTATTTCCCGTATGAAGTTGTATGGTCATGTAACTTTGGGAAACATCTGTTAGAGTCATTTCCCACGTTCATGATTTTTGTCGATTTTTAAATGATCATTTTGCCCTTAGTTAGTACTGTTTTGGCCATAACTTTTGATTGGAAAGGAAATTTGACCTAAAACCACTTCCATTGGATTCGTTTGATGGTTTACCTTTCCGTAGAGTGGTCATAATAGCCAAACGGACTTACCGTTTGGGAGATATGGCTGAAATAAGGTTTGGAGGGTGAAAAACTGCTTAACCGGGCCAAATGGGGTGATTAGTGAGTAGGCCCATAACCCATTTCGGGATTACGGTTATGGGAAGGCTGAAATGAGATGGAGAATCATTCCATTTCAGTTTTCTAGCCTCCACTTATCACCAAGGAACCCTAAAAATGGCCTCTAACCTCTAAATCACCTCCAAATAATCTTTTGGTCAAGGATTAAGCTTAGCAACATCTAATCAAGGGAGATCTATACCAAAGCAACATTGGAGCTGCTGTTTAGCATTGGGATTCATATCAAATCTGAGATTTATTTCAGATCTTAGTTTATTTTGTGGCTAAGGTGAGTGATTTGCATAGTTTTGCACTAATTTTGGCTAGTAAGGGGTGATTAGTGTTATTTAGCGAATTTAAACATGATAAAATTCGGGGAAAATGTTCATAAATTCTTAAATGATGTTTTAGACCTCTGATATTAATTTGGGTTAATTTGGTTAAGTTTTGCTAATCCTATCATTAGTTTCACCTAAACATGCTTAGGGGGAGATATGGGATTTTGGGGTATGTTTGATCCATTTTAACCTATTATATTGATGTTTTGATGTTTGTGGTTGATTATGTATTTTGCTATGACTGTATGAAATGCTTTGTGATTGATTTCAATAGTTAGAATGGTCGAAAACGTCGTCGAATGGCGTAAACACTTGCTGGAATAGTTTCAGAAAACAGTGCAGGGTTCGGATCGGATCGGATATGGGGTTCGGATCGGATATGTTGAACTGGGCAAGAAATCCGATCGGATCGGAACCTGACACTTGAGAAAATTGGCAAAAAGGAAGGCCACGCTAACTGAACTGGGATCGGATCGGATTAAGGGGGAGGCGGATCGGAGCGGAAGCCTGAAGACGGATCGGATAGGAGCATATGAAGGATGAGGAGACGGATCGGAGCGGAGGCACGAACTGGAGGGGAGATGGCACCCGACCCGACCCGAGGTGAAGCACCCGACCCGAACTAATGGAAGACACCTGACCCGAACCGTATGAGAAGAGGACCTGACCCGAACCAATGGAAGACACCCAACCCGAACCGTATCAGAAGAGGACCCGACCCGAACCAATGGGGGACACCCGACCCGAACCGATAACTTGAAGAGAACCCGACCCGATCCAGTATTGACCAATAGCCCGAGATGCAAAGGTAGTCCAATATGGGAAGTTAGAGCTCAGGATCCAGTTGGGAACCGATGAGTTCACTTCATGGTTGGACTTTGCGGCGGGACGTGTGCTAAGGAGTTGTCGACGTTCATAACTTCGATTCACCACTAAAAATGGATGATGGGCTATTTATCAGTGCAGTAGGGTCATTATGACCTGAGGGGCAAGGTGATGGTAGCAAGACTACGTTATCAGTGCAGTAGGGTCAATATGACCCGAGGGGCAAGGTGATGCGTAGTAAGACTATGAGCCAGTGCAGTGGGGTCATTACGACTCCATGGGGCAGAGTGGACATAGTAAGGATTAGTAAGGCTATGAGCCAGTGCAATGGGGTTCTTGTGACTTCATGGGGGCATAGTGGACATAGAAAAGGATTTGTGGCTACGTTATCAGTGCAGTGAAGCCATGTTATGACTTCATGGGGCAGAGTGATCGTAACAAGGCATGTTGGGTGATCGAAGTGGTGAATATCGTATGCTTTACGCACTGAGTGAGAGATGTGAGGATGGATGCTATGTTTGATTGTTTGCCATCATTATGACATGCACACCTCCCCCACCTTCGTATCTTTACACTGTTTGATATGATACCTTAGAGTGTTGTACAGTATGTAGTGCTAATTCTTTGGTTGCAGGTTCAGGTATGTTTTAGTCTACCTGTTATTTTTCACTTTAGATGCTTATCGCTCATACCAGGCTTTATGTCTGACCCAGAGTTTTATGACTCCTCTTATTACTCTGGGTGCTCACACGAGCAGACTAGAGTAGGGATGGCAATGGGGCGGGGCGGGCAAGGGTAGTACCACCCCATCACCCGCCCCGTTGGGTGATTTTTTGCCCCGTGCCCGCCCCATACCTGCACGGGTACCCATTAAACGGGTTTTAAACAAGTTGCGGGTAATGGCGGGTATTCGTTGGTATCCGTTATATTTTCTCAATTTATTTTTTATTCTTTTATTGAAATTATTCAAAAGTAATTTGGTAAAAAAAAAACGAATTAGACCAATACACAAATGCTAACCTCAAAATACCAATACGTATTTAAACTAACATCTAGAAAACAAGAGACAACAACAGAAGCATCCATCAAAATATCAACAGCCAGTTATAAATTGTTGAGCAACAATGCTTTTTGTATTGACTATTGATAATAAATCACATTCAACACGGGTACGGGTACCCACGGACATGGGTATCTTACTACCCGTACCCGCCCCATTAATTAACGGGTATTAAAAATACCCATTTATTTTACCCATGGATACCCATTTAACTATCCGTTTCATATCCATGACAGATTTTACCCGCGGATAACCGTGGGTACGAATTTTTTTTCCATCCCTAGACTAGAGACAGGTTAGCTGGTGATGCGCGAGTAGCTGATTCGGAGGCGGGCAGGAGGCTTCCACGTATGATATATATATACACATTCTCCCTGTGTCGTTGGTGGTCACTACTTGGGCATTAGTAGTGTACCTCCTTTATCTTACTTTTGCTTTGAGACAGTTTGAAAGTTGTAATAAGCTGTATTTTGGATTTCCGCTGCTATGATGTTTAGTTCTGATTTTCAGCTTATGCACTGTCTCTCCTGTTTTATGTCAAGTATGTTATTATTATATTTTGTTCAATGCGCTGTGAGACATTCTACAGGTTCTTTGTATGTTCATTTTCTTTTTCCCTTTCCTTCTCACGACCCGTTCCGTGCTAACTGGACATGTGTACAGCGCACCTTTGGAGTAAATGTCGGTTGGTGCGGGGCGGGCCGTCACAAACACGACTTTATATATTTAAATATTTTCATGTCCATCCCAAATCGGACATCAAAACCAGATTTTGATCTTTTGATGAATATTATTTTAAAATATTCATTATTTTAAAATATTAGTTATTTTAAAATATTCATTCTTTCTGAACTGGAATCAGACACAATCAATTACCATATAATTTGATTTATATGGATTTCATACACACATGTATATAACAACAATCAAACACAGTCAAGTATCATCCAAAGTGCATTCTACACTGCATAAGCATCAAATATAAATATTTAACGCTTATAACAGTCTGTCAACCAATCGATTGACATACAACTAAATATTGGGATTAGTGTATTCCCAATATCATCCCAATACCCGTGTGCGGTTTCAATCAACAAATAATGAATTTTATTTGTGCAGTTGGGCGACGTGTAAAATTTATCGTACCGATCAATATCAGTCAAATCAATGTACATAAACAAATCGTCTGATTTGTTTATAAATATTTATTTAATTCACATACACGTTAAAAATTATATTTTTAACTATAAAATATTTATTCCATTCCACTTCACACAATCAATTTTCACAACACAATCAATCAAACAAACAAGTTATCCATGGTCTGTGGACGACAAGTGTCGGGTGCTGCTAAGCGCCGTCTGCATCCTAGTATATATTTTAACTAGAAATAAAATAAAAAGTGAGAAGTTCTCACCTTTGGGATCCACTCCTCCATTCTCTATTTCTGAACGGTTCGAATTTTGTTTTGATTTCAGCCCGTTCCATCGCACTCCTTTTCACGTTGTTCATAGTAAAAATCATATTTTTATTATTTAGTTTTTTATATAAAAATCATATTTTCACATCGTTACTTCGTTATAAAAATTATATTTTTATAACGCTACTTTTTATATAAAAAATATATTTTTTAATCGCTACATATATAAAAATCATATTTTTAAATCGCTACATATATAAAATCATAATTTTATTTTAAAAAAAAACTAATCATTTTATTTTATAAAAATCTCATCTTTCATCATGTTAAAAATCAAACCTTTATCATGTTAAAAATTATAACTTTATATAAATAAAGATTACAACTTTTCTATATTAGAAACCCAATCTTTTGTATAATAAAAATCATAGTTTTTTTTAAAAGAAAGCATATCCTATGTTTTTCATCAAAGAAATTGTATTATTATTTATTTTTCCATCCAAGGAATCGAAAAAGAAATAAAAAAACTTACTGGTATTTTTAGGGTTGCGGGATTCGATCGAAAGGGAGCTGGGGAAGGATGAGCAAGCATCGGAGAGGGGACTGTGGTGGCAGGGATGGCGCAAGGCAGGGTGTTGCGGTGGTCGACGCGATGTGGCTTGCAGTGGGTTATAGGGCTTGCGTGGGTTTGGGTTTCAACACGTAGAGGGGGCTGAGTGGAGGGTTCGTGGAGGACGGAGAGGAGGTGGGGGAGTTCGCCGGGGGTTGGGCGTCATTGGCGGTGGACAAGGCAGCGCCTCAAATGCGGTCTGGAGCAAAAAAAATTGAAAAAGAGGGGCATTGAATTTGATCTAGGAAAAGTAAACGGAGGGGGGGGGGGGGTTAGATGAGAAAGATGAGGGAATTTTATATCTATATATTTTTATTTTTTTATTTAACTTCCCCCAAAATTCTTGTTTATTGATACGACCTCCAATCCGAACCCAACGACTGTCGCCCCTAGCTAATCACCCCCATTCTGAACACAATGGGATACGTCCGGTAAGCCGATTCGACATTTCGTTTAAATTAAAATATAAATCTATATATTCAATTTCAAACGTATATTTCAATTTACTGGGATCACATACGGACCTCAAAAATTCCAGAAAAAATATTTCTAACTATGTTTTGACGATATGGTCCTAACAAAACTAAATTCGTCAAATTTGGAGACCATTTGGAAAATGGCCATATCTGGTCGGTCCAAATTGACTGAAACTGTCAAAACACGTTTTCTTCTGTCACGCTCACATATTGATGTAAAAAATTATGAATTTTGGAATCAAGCAATAATTTTCCATCCTGGATCCAACAAAAGTGGTTTTGTCGAAAAAGGAGGTCGTTTGTAAAATTTCCATTTTAAGGGCTATATTTTCCATAGCGACTATTCTGAATTTTCAACTAGGCGTAACTTTTTAATCCCGCAATGAAATTTTAATTTTTCGGATTCGTTGGAAAGATATTCTCAAATAGATTCTAATATTTTTGGTTTCGCTAAAGTCCGGTTTATTTTGAATCCTGCACATTCATTTGAAATTTGAAATCGAATTTCCAAACTACCGCTCCATTTTCAATTCCTTTTATAATTAAAAATAAATATTTATATTCTAACTTCAATTCAAATAAATATATACATTCTAATTCTTTTTAAAATAAATTTCTAGTCATCATTATTTAAAATAAATCATTTTAAATATTAAAAATTCATTAAAATTACCAAAATAAATTTTTTTAAATTGGTTCTGGTTTTCCGGGTTATTACCATCTCCCCCACTTGAAATCTTTTCGTCCCCAAAAAGAACGGAGCTGAAAGTTGTTTAACTAACCAACTTAACTTCCATTATTTTAATTATGGCTTAAGTTCTTCAACTTTTCAGTTTCTAAGAACTTTTCAAATTTTTCAAAAATTTGGCTAATACCCTAAATTTCCGAAAAATTTCGCCATAACCTCCTTTGTACGGGAGCACTGGGATAATCTCTAAACCGCCACATAGGCCTCTCCAACCAAAAAGAAAAAGAAACAGCCAAGCGGCTAGCCAATCGGCTCATAAAATCATCTAAAACCCTAAGAAATACAATAAACATGTCCTTATTTGTCGGGCAAACAATTTTATTCCTCTGCTCAGCTTCCCTGCTATGACTTATTCAATGTATATACATGTATATCCATGCAATTTCAATCAATTTTCAAGTCAGTTCAACATTCGATACAATTTGGCTTAATGGCTCAAATTTTAATTAACTAACCAATAATCAAACAACACAATCAGCAATCAATTCGTTGATTATCGTTTCAAATTCATAATTTTGACATATATACAGAAAATCATGTTTTGATGCTAAGTCACAACAATATATTCTAACTATATTTTGGTTCTCATACTAGTCAATTGGAAATATATAGATATCCCATTTTCGGAACTCGAATATAAATTCTTATGATGATATATCAATCATCAGAATCACCCCCGGGCGACTAGAGTGTAATTCTTTATCCATCTAATATATTTGAGACTTCAAATAGGCGTGGATCAAATGTATATGAAAATCTCTAAATATTGGATTGTCCAAATTCAATATAAAATAAACATTCAAATATGAATAACTGATTTAAATTTTCAAAAAAAAAAATCATTTTCATCTTTATTTGAAAACAAATCTCTTCCGACTCATTCTAGGATACTACTGATCCCATCTCTAACGAGTCATTCTCAATGGATATTACTAATCCAATCTTTAATGAATTCTTTCGTTTGGTTCTAACGTGTCTTGTTCTCCGAGCTCTGTAAACCAAAGCTCTGATACCAAATGTAACGACCCGAACCTCCCCGTGAAGGAAAGCCCAGATTGAATTGAGAACACGACGAATCAGAACACAAATAGAAGAACATTTCATTGCTTATCACAACAATTTCATCAAAATACAAGAATATACATAGTATGTATAAATATTACACATGCGATAAATATCAGAGATTTACAATTTACATTGCAGTGGAAAATAATACAAAATACAACTAAAAGAGATAAACGGGTACAGAGCTTTCCGAATATCATTCCAGCTATAAACTAGGATCCTTTGAATATAAATCTGCAAAACCAAAACTACTAGCTGCCCATGTGGAAATAGGGGCACCCAGAGTTTAGGTTAAAACAATAAACTCCAGGTCAGTCATGTGACTGGTGTGAGAACTAAAACAGTTATTAATCCGATTTTAAAGTTAGGTAAATCAAGGGACCACGCTGTACAACACGGAACAGTTTACCCCTAAGAATACCAGTGCATAAACCGAACAGCGTAATGCTAAATAAAAATCAATGAAGCTATTATAAGACTCAGGTCCCATCACACAATGCAACGCAAGCCGGAGGATAGAGTTTTTACCTAATAATATCCAAATATGCTTGGTACGTGAAATTTCATCTTTTATTATTACTATAAGTGTATAGTGTCAAAACAATTTCAAATATAAATGTATCAATCATAGACAACATAAGTGCCCCATCTTTAACGACCCAACTTTCGAACACATCGGAAGTCGTGCCATTAATAAGAATAAGAATAGATAGAAGATAAAATCATAGAAAACATCAGAACCTCACAACGGAATTTTTACACAAGATGATACTTTGTAATATTACACAGCGGAACATATTACATCAGAGCATACTGGATCTAGTAATACAAGCCATTCATAGTACATCTTTAATCATACATATCATTGACGGCTAACATGCAGACTTAATTATACAATAGATAAGATAGGTCGACCAGCACACAGAAAGTTCCCATCCACCTTCTCAAGTTTTATCCAATCCTGATTCACTTGTCTATTCATAACAAGTATTATGAATACCCAAGAGTTTAAGGGAAACACAGAAAAATAAACTCCGGGTCACTCAGGGGACTGGTATGAGTAAACGATTTAAATTAAATTAAAGAAATAAAAATATCTCATAAGACCACGCCGTGAATACGGAACGGGTTTTTACCTTATGAGATCAAAACACTTTGTATACTTGAAATTAGATATTATCATAGTGTTTATAAGTTTCAAAAATAATTTAGAATCTAGAAGAATGCTTGCATCTCACATTCTCCTATATAGTATACAAATAAAAACCGCTTGGCTCTTATGGAAATTGGATTTCCAATTATGGCAAGGTATGGGACCACCTTCTAATCGTGTATCTCTAGAGGCGAATACACTGGATTCAACAAGAATGTCTTGCAACCCAGCCCACACATAATCGACCACTCATTTCTCTTGAGTCTATCGACTGTATATTACCAACGGTTGGGATCAAACCATCGTTTCCCGGAAAGGGACAGCATCGAAATAGATTAAAGAAGTAAAAGGAAGTTCTCTAGATAGGTGATTATACACCCTAATGGGAGCGACCCACGTAGCCATGCCGCCAGCCCGATTTCTGTCATTTCCCGGTTGATGAGGCTAGAGGTTATGCTTATTATTCAGCATAGTATATCTCTATTCACTTTGAATGTCACATTGTCAGATCCTCCAGAAGTCATTATTCGATTTCCACAAAAATACTCTAGTTGTTAAGATAAAGAAGTTTCCCTTCTATGCCACCAACTTGGTACGTTTGAAGAACACAACATATGTGATCCCTTTGGAAAAAGTCTTTCGGACATTCATCCATACAAGTCATCCAGGAAAAGGATGAACCGAAGGCACCCTCCTACTGCATCCTAGGAATCACCCTATAGATCAGTAGCGAGTAGTCCTTGCAAATCCGCAAATTTAACCACGATAGAACCACAGTATATCTCTGGTCATGAGTCAGAGATTTAAGCAGTTCTTTTGTTTTATAAATATCTACGGTCTTCTATTTATGCCGTCTTTATCTCCTTTAAGTTATTTGCGTTCGCACAGTTGATTCGAAGTGGTTTTGGGTCTAGTTCCCATCCCGGTCTCTTCGAACAACATGTCAAAAATAATAATTCATTGATAGTCGGTGTTTTAACTATCAAATCGTAACAATGTTGTTGAGTACATTAGCAGCTTAGATCATTCATGTTAACGTATTTTATTTTATTATTCCATCAATTCTTATTATAAATCTGATTTTACAGATATAAATTCTGTCAAACTAACCATTATAAAATTATCTTGCTTATATCTGTTATTTTGATCATCTCTTACAAATGGACAATTTCAGTGTGCGCGTCGCACACGGTTTTTCTTTCCAATTTGTTCGTCACCATTAAAATGAATACTTTCCTTAATTTTCCTTAGAAAAATATTTCTCATCATATTTACTTAATTTGATCACTCATAAATGACTTAAATTATGATTTAATCATTTATTTTACAACTTTTACACTTAGTATATTCGTCAAATTTCCCTTTGATCCTTCATTCTTGATTTACTTATTCTTTTTTTTCTATACTGATAAAGTTCGCCCTCAGTCTAAACACGATTAAAACATTATTCACAGTTCTTGTTTTAAAAGAAGTACAGAACTGTTCATGATTAGTTTCTTATCTAAGATACTTTAGACTTTAGATTAAAACTAATAAATTCTAGCGTATGTATTACATACGGTTTTTCTACATTATTTAAAATTTAAACATTTCATTTGAAAAAAAATTCAAATTATAAACTAAACTACAGCTTCTGTGCTGATTTCTCTGTCAAAACCATGTCGGATCTTTTACACTGGATCGACTTTCTTTTATAGACTTTACAGTTTGAATATTTCATTAGAAAATCATCTCTAATTATATTTATAAATTAAATCTATAATTTAAATTACAGTTTCTGCATTTAAATTTCAGTCCTTGACAAAAATTGTATCTTTATCCTGATTCACTTATTCTGCTAATTTAAATAAAAATTCCATTTTTATTTAAATATTTATTTTCTTATTTTATTTAATCTCTTATTTAATTTAAACTGGTTTAAATTAGAAATATATTCAAAAATCTTCATTTTTTGGGCTTAAATGGCAAAATACCACCTTTGGTAAAGTACCAGGTCAAAACCCATGGTGTGTGCTCAAGGAATCGTCACCGGCCATCATGGTTTTGCACAACAACACTTTCCCCGATCACTTACCCAAGGTACCAAAATACCACTTCACGGCTCTCATGGTTTTTGCTTCGATCACCCCTGAGATCACGTGTGCCAACCCAGTAACACTTTTTCTTCTTCTTTCCTCCTCGGCCATGCCTGTGCACATGCACAACCACCATCGTCGCTTCCAACCATCAACGACTGGCCACACACGTCACCCACCATGCTCTGATCATATTGCACCACCCGACCACCTCCTCCACGGCCATGGCAAGTTTTTCACCGTTCCACTCCCTTGACAGCAAAAATACCCATCCAAGAAAGCCGCCACACAACCTCGCCTTGACCATGAGCCGTCGCCGCCTTCTTGCCATGCCACCACCACGCCTTGACGCCACGAATCCCTTGGACCGCACCCCCTAGGTTCCCCGACGTCGAGCAGTTCCATCAACAAAAATCGAACCCAAAAACCAAACTTTTACCCATTTTAGTGTCGTTCTCCAAATCCGCACATTAGAAAAATTAATTGGTATTTTTCCTAGCATCATAGGTCCTAGATGATGCTTCACTACCAACCCTGAGGCCTCAAATTATTTGGATGGCCGAAATTTGATTGAAATCCCAATTCTGATCATCCCCTTATTTCTCACACAATATGTCGTTAAAAATCTTGAAACCAATTTTAAAAATCCTCATTTCGATTCAGGATTTCATGTATACACCTAAAATGAGTTTTTGTGGGATTTGAATTTTTGATCAAACAGAGAAGGTTTACAAAGTCTCTGTTCTTTTCTGTTTCAAATACCAGTGGTAGTTTAAGTATATTTACATTTCTTTCTTGCACTTAATTGGTTTTAGTGATGATGTATAGGTAGGAACTAACCTGAATTCATAGCGAAATCAGCTACTTAATGTTATTAACTAAGAATCACAACTTGTTTTTATCAAGTAACAGGTTTTGTTAACCTATTAACATAAGTTTTCCTCTTCTAACCCAAAAGTAAATCAACTAAAGTACCTATTCCTAGTCCCTTGGTTAGGAAAAAGAGTGATTCAACGAAGTTTGTATTCCACAACCAAAACATAACAACACAGATAGGTTGACAGTCCAAAAAGAAAATACAGGAAACATAAAATTTTAAAACAGTGTACTCACCAGGCAAAGGTTGAATCCTTAGCTTTCTTTATTGATATAGTACAAATGCTCTTGTGTTTGTATGAGGAGAAGAGTGTGTGCTTGTGGTCCTTTTATATTGGAGAAAACCATTAAAATATGGTGCATTTAAAAACTGTTTTAAGATTTGTGTGTGTGACAAAAGATTTGACAACTCAAAAAGAAAAATCCTTTTCTCTTGCCAAATCAAACACCACCTCCTCATTCACATGGTTTTCCTTAGCCAAAATCACTACTAAAAACCCCTTTGCACATGGACTCTTTTTCCCTATAGGTTTCTGTGAATTGTCTCCTTAAATGGCATTGTACATCCTATGATCTTCACCAATCTTCCTTGGTTTTAATCAATATATAATCTCCATTTTTTTACCATATAAAATCAGTTTCGCCTTGGGTTTTTAAACCATATCTTCCCATGACAAAATCGATTTAACATAAAATATATAAAACCATTAATTTCCTTCCAAGGTTTTGAAAAATCTGAAAGTTGGTACAACAAAATCAATGGTCATGTGATGGTTAAGCATGGAAAAGATCTTGGAAAATCTAAGTGTTAGTATAGATCTAGTGTAGGTTGTATTCATGGTTTAAATGCACAAGATTTACCAAAATCCTTAGCACATGTTTTAAGACAAAGTGAACATGTTTTGAAAATGCAAAAGAACAATGTAAATTTTCAGAAAATTTTGAAAGAAAAGAGGAAGATTTGAAAACTGAAAATATATTTGATATAAAAGGATTTTCCATATGCAAAATATTTCACTAGATCCTCTTTTTACTAGTCTTACATCTAGTGTAGGTATTATCTCCAATATGTCCATATATAAAAATGAAAACATGCTTGCATAAAGAATGGTATTAACATGTTTTGGTGATTATAATGTATAAGTGCTATTGAAATGGTGTTTATAAGTTTCACAAATAATTTAGAATCTAGAAGAATGCTTGCATCTCACATTCTCCTATATAGTATACAAATAAAACCGCTTGGCTCTTATGGAAATTGGATTTCCAATTATGACAAGGTATGGGACCACCTTCTGATCGTGTATCTCTAGAGGCGAATACACTGGGTTCCACAAGAACGTCTTGCAACCCAGGCCACACATGACCGACCACTCATTTCTCTTGAGTGTATCGAATGTATATCACCAACGGTTGGGCTCAAACCACCATTTCCCAAAAAGGGACAGCATCGAAATAGATTAAAGAAGTAAAAGGAATTTCTCTAGATAGGTGATTATACACCCTAATGGGAGGGACCCACATAGCCATGCTACTTGCCCGATTTCTATCATTTCCCAGTGGATGAGGCTAGAGGTTACGCTTATTATTCAGCATAGTATATCTCCATTCACTTTGAATGTCACATTGTCAGATCCTCCAGAAGTCACTAATCGATTTCCATAAAAATACTCTAGTCGTTAAGCTAAAGCTAAAGAAGTTTCCCTTCTATGCCACCAACTTAGTACATTTGAAGAAAACAACATACGTGATCCCTTTGGAAATACTCTATCGGACATTCGTCCATACAAGTCATCCAGGGACAGGATGTACCGAAGGCACCCTGCTACTGCATTCTAGGAATCACCCTATAGATCAGTAGCGAGTAGTCCTTGCAAATTCGTAGATTTATCCACGACAGAACCACAGTATATCTCTGGTCATGAGTCAGAGATTTAAGCAGTTCTTCCGTTTTATAAATATCTACGGTTTTCTATTTACGCCGTCTTTATCTCCTTCAAGTTAGTCGCGTTCGCACAGTTGATTCGAGGTGGTTTTGGGTCTAGTCCCCATCCCTGTCTCTTCGAACAACACGTCAAAAATAATAATTCATTGATAGTCGGTGTTTTAACTATCAAATCATAACAATGTTGTTGAGTACGTTGGCCGCTTAGGTCATTCATGTTAACATATTTTATTTGAATATTCCATCGATTCTTATTATAAACCTGATTTTAAAGATATAAATTTAGTCAAACTAACCAATATAAAACTATCTTGCTTATATCTGGTATTTTGATCATCTCTTACAAATGAACAATTTCAGTGTGCACGTCGCACACTGTTGTTCTTTCTAATTTGTTCGTCACCTTTAAAATGAATACTTTCCTTAGTTTTCCTTAGAAAAATATTTCTCATCATTTTTACTTAATCTGATCACTCACAAATGACTTAAATTATTATTTAATCATTTATTTTAAAACTTTTACACTTGGTATATTTCTCGTCAAATTTTCCCTTTGATCCTTCGTTATTGATTTACTTATTCTTTTTTTTCTATACTGTAAAGTTCCTCCTCAGTCTAAACAAGATTAAAACATTATTCACAGTTCTTGTTTTAAAAGAAATACAGAACTGTTCACGATTAGTTTCTTATCTAAGATATTTTAGATTAAAACTGACAAATTCTAGCGTATGTATTACATATGGGTTTTCTACCTTGTTTAAAATTTAAACATTTCATTTGAAAATAAATTCAAATTTAAATTTAAATTATAAACTAAAATTTTAGTTTAATAAAATTACAGTTTCTGTGCTGATTTCTTGACCTCTGTCAAAACCATGTCGGATCTTTTACACTGGATCGACTTTCTTCTATTGACTTTACAGTTTGAATATTTCATTAGAAAATCATCTGTAATTATATTTATAAATTAAAAATATAATTTAAATTACAGTTTCTGTATTTAAATTTCAGTCCTTGACAAAAACTGTATCTTTATCCTAATTCACTTATTCTGCTAATTTAAATAAAATTTCAATTTTTATTTAAATATTTATTTTCTTATTTTATTTAATCTGTTATTTTATTTAAACTGGTTTAAATTTGAAATATATTCAAAAATCTTCATTTTTAGGGCTTAAATGGCAAAATACCACCTTTGGTAAAGTACCAGGTCAAAACCCATGGTGTGCGCTCAAGGAATCATCACCGGCCATCACGGTTTTGCACAGCAACACTTTGCCCGATCACTTACCCAGGGTACCAAAAAACCACTTCGCGGCTCTCATGGTTTTTGCTCCGATCACCCCTGAGATCACGTGTGCCAACCCAGTACCACATTTTCTTCTTCTTCTTTCCTCTTTGGCCATGCCTGTGCACATGCACAACAACCATCGTCGCTTCCAACCATCAACGACCGGTCGCACATGTCACCCACCACGCTCTGATCATCTTGTACCGCCCGACCACCTCCTCAACGGCCATGGCAAGTTTTTCACCGTTCCACTCCCTTGACAGCAAAAATACCCATCCAAGAAAGACGCTACACCACCTTGCCTTGACCATGAGCCGCCGCCACCTTCTTGCCATGCCACCACCACGCCTTGACGCCACGAACCCCCTGGACCGCACCCCCAGGTCCCCCAATGTCGAGTAGTTCCATGAACAAAAACCGAACCCAAAATAGAACTTTTACCCTATTTTAGTGTCGTTCTCTAAATCCACACATTAGAAAAATTAATTGGTATTTTTCCTAGCATCCTAGGTCCTAAATGATGCTTCGTCACCAACCCTGCGGCCTCAAATTATTTGGATGGTCGGAATTTGATCGAAATCCAAATTCTGATCATCCACTTATTTCTCACTCAATATGTCATTAAAAATCTTGAAACCAGTTTTAAAAATCATCATTTCGATTTAGGATTTCATGTATATACCTGAAATGAGTTTTTATGGGATTTGAATTTTTGATCAAACAAAGAAGGTTTACACAGTCTGTGTTCTTTTCTGTTTCAAATACCAGTGGTAGTTTAAGGATATTTACATTTCTTTCTTGCACATAATTGGTTTTAGTGATGATGTATAGGTAGGAACTAACCTGAATTCATAGTGAAATCAGCTACTTAATGTTATTAACTAAGAATCATAATTTGTTTTATAAAGCAACAGGTTTTGTTAACCTGTTAACATAAGTTTTCCTCTTCTAACCCAAAAGTAAATCAACTAAAGTAACTATTCCTAGTTCCTGGATTAGGAAAAAGAGCGATTCAACCAAGTTTGTATTTCACAACCAAAACATAACAACACACAAATAGGTTGATAGTGCAAAAAGAAAATACAGGAAACAAAAATTTTAAAAACAGTTTACTTACCAGGCAAAGGTTGAATCCTTAGCTTTCTTTAATGATCTAGTTCAAATGCTCTTGTGTTTGTGTGAGGAGAAGAGTGTGTGCTTATGGTCCTTTTATAGTGGAAAAAACCATAAAAATATGGTGCATTTAAAAACTGTTTTCAGATTTGTATGTGTGACAAAAGATTTGACAACTCAAAAAGAAAAATCCTTTTCTCTTGCCAAATCAAACACCACCTCCTCATTCACATGGCTTTCCTCAGCCAACATCACTCCTAAAAACCCCTTTGCACATGGACTCTTTTTCCCTATAGGTTTCTATGAATTGTCACCTTAAATGGCATTGTACATCCTATGATCTTCACCAATCTTCCTTGGTTTTAAACAATATATAGTCTCCATTTTTGTACCATATAAAATCGGTTTTGCCTTGGGTTTTTAAACCATATCTTCTCATGACAAAATCGATTTAACATAGGATATATAAAATCATTACTTGCCTTCCAAGATTTTGCAAAAATCTGAAAGTTAGTACAAAAAAATCAATGGTCATGTGATGGTTAAGCATGGAAAAGATCCTGGAAAATCTAAGTGTTAGTATAGATCTAGTGTAGGTTATATTCATGGTTTAAATGCACAAGATTTACCAAAATCCTTGGCACATGTTTTAAGACAAAGTGAACATATTTTGAAAATGCGAAAGGACAATGTAAATTTTCAGAAAATTTCGAAAGAATAGAGGAAGATTTGAAAATTGAAAATATATTTGATATAAAAGGATTTTCCATGTGCCAAATATTTTACTAGATCCTTTTTTTACTAGTCTTACTTCTAGTGTAGGTGTTATCCCCAATATGTCCATATATAAAAATGAAAACAAGCTTGCACAAAGAATGGTATTAACATGCTTTGGTAATGATAATGTATAAGTGAAAATGAACTTGCTCTTGAACTTTGCTTTGACAACAAAGGGTCTTGACATGTTTTTAATTCAATTTTAAACTAGTTTTATAATTCAAAGTTTTGCAAAACGAAATTCTAAATCTTTAAAAAAAAAATAACTAAACATATGAAATAAAAATGGCATTTTTAAAACATGCTATGTAAAAGTGTCATTTTCATCCGTGTATAAAATCAATTTAAACAAACGCTACTAAATACATGCTATTATACCTGAAGGAGAAAAAAATTTGTTTTTGCAAGTGTTGTGATGTATGCATATGTAAATGTTGTTATTGACAGGTTAACATGTTTTGAAATTTCAAAGTCTGGATTTTTAAATTGTATTTGTGAATATGTACTCATGATCAATTCATATCTGTGTCAGTGATAAGTGTAAAATACCGGGTCGTTACACCATCCCACAATGTCACCATACTAGGTTCTACAATCAAAACCGCAAAGTCACGTATTGGAAGTTGGATTTCCATCTGTGAACCAAGGCAAGGGATAGTCCTTACCGCTTCGAGACTCTTTAGCCCGAGCCTCAGGGTCAGAGCGCATCGACCCTTGGATCTTCTGGGCCGGTCGAAACGGAGTGGATTAAAATGCCTGAACACTGCGTTTCCCCACCCTATGGGGCGTAAACTGGTCATATCCCGACAAACCATCGGCCCCGGAACGACTGATATAACCGAGGCGCCTCGCTATCCATCATCCACGTAAGTAAAATGCCAAGGCGATTAAAACCACTTACACCACTCCTAGCTAGAAGGAAACGCATGCCCTCCCTACAGTCCTCTCCCATTTCTGGTTCATACCAAGGTGTGAGGCTCACGAATCAACGCTATACACAAAGCTAGCTGTATTAAAGCCATGCTTTGATCATCAACCACAGGACTCTTCTTTTGAAACAGAAGCCTTGATCATTTGCATATCAACATGCCATATAGGCAATTCACGCTATGCAACCGATGTCTATCAGTCACGCAGAATGAAATTCGATGTCAGACACATATCCATTTACAAGTTTGTTCTGGGTCTGAACGAAATTGGAGACACCTTATTCCTCGTCCCGTATGTCCAATACAGGAGAGAGGTCCTCGCATATCCGGTCGATCTCAAGGTACGTCTTGACGATCACCACTTATTACCTTTTCTTGGGTGTACAGCCCAATCAAGACATCAGTAATCATCCAAACAATGTGAAGACCTCCGGTCTTCAACCACCGTCTTCATCCTCGACATATCGTCGAATCAGTTATTCAGAATAGGACAACCCCGACGTTTCTGAATAACTAGCGTATATAATAAACAACTGCTATAAAAACACAACATTCGCCTCATTCCAATCCAGAATATTTCTTTATCCAAATATTCATATACTTTGGGAAAGGTTACCATTATTTTTATCAAAGATAAATTCGTTAAATTTATTGTAACACCCCGTATTTTCTGTGAACATTAATGTAACAAATCAAAGTATACTTAGTTTCTAAAAGAAGAATTATGGTAAACGGTTATGCCATTGCATTCATCTCGGAATTCTGCTTGAGATAGAGTTCGAATTTGTGTAAATCGGACTTCGTATGAAGAAGTTATAGCCTTCAGAAGTTTCAGAAATTCAAAATAAAGAAAACAGCTCGAAACTAAATTCAATTTTCAAAATGGAACCCAGAAGCGAGCTGGGCCGGAAATTTCCCGCCGAGGACCCAGTTCGACCAGGGGGTCGACCAAGGGGTCGACCTCCCCCCTATAAGTCGACTTTGGGGTCGACCTGCCCTGTTTTTCCAGATCCGAGGCAGAATTCATTTTTATGTATCCGGGATGATTTCTGGACCAAATTCATGAGTTCTACATTATATAAACGCCCCCTCATTACGCCTATACTCTGCCTCAATCCTAATTAAAATACATCTTATTCTCCATTTAAAACAAGTTATAGTTCTTCTTCAAATTGGAGATTCGAATCAAGATAAAGCTTTAAGTTGGACCGTAGGCATTCCTCTTCAAGCAACATCACTCGAATCATAGCAAATTGCCTTTTCTAAACCGATCACTATATGTTCGGTTATTCCCTAGATTTGACCGTGTAATTGGAATTGTGTATGCAATGAATCAAAATATAGAACTATACCAATTTGCTAGTTAATTATCTTTGATTCGTGCTTATGTCAAATCTAACGTTATTTGTGCCTTTGGATCTGATTCTCGATTGTGGCCTAGAACTTATTGTGGCCAATTGCCAGTGACTATGATTGTGGGTCTTTTGCCTAAGACTATGACTTCAAAACAGTTGCCCATGAAACTATCGCCTATGACTATGATTCATGACAAAGAGACTATTACATATGACTATGACTATAAGACTATTGCCTATGACTATGGCTATGATTCATAATTTTGAGACTATTGCATATGATTCATGACTATGAGACTATTATCAAGATTTATGACTACGAGACTATTGCATATGATATTGATTAATAAACTACTGTGATTAGTCGCCCATGACTATTGTGGTTAATTGCCTATAACTATTGTTGTCAGTGACTTATGCCTATTCCCATTAACCTATTAGGTTCTACTTCGAACTGGCATTATGTTGGACCTAATCACCTATGCTTTCTCCCTTAATTATGTTGGATCCCATTTTTTTGGGTGTAACTTGTCTAGTTTATTCCTATTCACTGTTATGTACATCAAACCATTGGAACCATTATTTTTGTATTTGGTTCATTTTTGCATGGCTATTCTTTTATGTTAATTCTCATGCTTATCCCTTATTCCTTGCTTTGATACTATTAGTATCATTTCAGGAGTACTTAGAAACTTGTGAAATCATGTTATACGCACGATTATGGCACGGGAATTTGGGCGTAGCTTAATCAAGTTAGTTTGGCATAATAAATAAGTTGGCATAGTCTAAATTGGCTATAATAGTGAATGATTTACATGCATATTAGACTTGGGCATAAGTTGATAAATTTAATTGGTTGCAAAGTGTGTAATTGGTGTGTAAACATAAACGGTAAACTAGAATATTAAATCTATTTTTGACATGAACCGTAAATTGGAATATTAATCTAGATTGGGCATGAATTGTAAAAGGGGAATATTAAATCTAAATTGGTCTAAACTGCAAGTTGGGCTGATTGATAGGTAAACCAAGTTTTGGGCATAGAATATAAATATGCTAATTTGCATGATAAATGAATACGATCTAGGCTAAATTGATTTACGGAAAATTTTCATAAATAATAAATATGTAAATTTAGTAAAAGACGAATATGCCGAACGAGGTTAGACTGAGTTGTGGTGTAAAACTGCCCGGAACCGACCGACACATCCAGTGACCACAACAATACATGTCTAATGTGGGTGGTTAGTGCATCAAGCCTAGAAAGACCCGAGGTTAGATTGAGTAGTGGTGTAAACCTTCCCGGAACCGACCAGCACATCCAGTAACCACAACAATATCTATCTAATGTGAGTGGTTGGTGCGTTAATTAATTAATCAGGGCTCATGAATAAATCAAGCTAGAAATGGTGTGGTTAAGTAATTAGGGAAACACTTAACCATAATAACATGTTAACTAGGCAAGTGGGTGAGGTTAAGTAAAATTATAACATTTAACAGCTACAACATGTTAATTAGACAAGTGGGTGAGGTTAAATAAATTTAGAACACTTAACTGTTGTAACAGGTTAATTAAGCAGATGATAGGGTTAAGTTAACTAAGGTAACACTTAACCAAAATATATAATGACAAGTGGTGGGGTTAAGCAAGAGGAAAATAATTAACCAATTATATCACATGATGTATGAGAATGGTTAAGTTAAAATGAGAACAACACTTAACCAATATAACATGATTTGAGGTAGGGTCAAGTCAATACAAGAAGGAAACACTTGACCAACATGGTGTGACGGGTGGATGGGTTAAGTCAACATGAATTGATTAATGACACTTGACCAATAATACTTGATGAGAGAATAGGGTTAAGTTAAACGGGAGATACTTAACCAATATAACCTGATGAATGAACAGGGTTAAGTTAATAAATCACACTTAACCAATTCAACATGATAAGCAAGAAATGTTAAGTTAATAAGAACCACTTAACCAAAACGACTTGACGAGTAGGAGGTTAGGTACACGTCGGGTAGGTGGGTAATATCAGTAAATATAGGCCAACAAAACTTAACCATTAAATAAACATGCTTGAATCCGTGGGAAGGTTAAGTGCACGTCGGGTTGGTGGGTAATATTAGTAAATATAGGCCCACAAAACTTAACCATTAAGAATACATGCTAGAACCGGTGGGAGGGTTAAGTACATCTCGTATAGGTGGGTAATATTTGTATAAATAGGCCTACGAACTTGACCAGCAGAAAACCCTAATAACGAGGACCATTTCAGCAGTAACCCACATAGATGTATCATGGTACCCTGAAACTAGGCAGGGTGGGGCACGATTACTGGGCTGATTATAAGCTGTCAATGATAACGACAGGAGGTACGTCAGTGTAGGTTCCGACGGTTTACGGGCGTGCACGTACTTCGGAGTGGGAAAAAGCTGGCACTGGGTACCAGTAGTTATACACTGTACATCTTGATTCGTGTCGGGTTGCTATCATAAGGCTTGATACACCTTATGGTGGGGCCAGCATAGAGTATCTACACGCGAGAGAGGGCCGACTGACATAGACACATGGAAACTTAATACAAGTAGATAGCATATTCCCTAGTTGGATCTATGTCGCGTAAACCCTGAATCCGAGAAGCGTTCAACAGGTAGAATAAACCCCAGTGGCCCTGGGAGCGTAAACCTTGGTTGAATCTAGTAAGCACTCGATAGTAAACCCTAGATTAGATGTAGGTAATAAACGGAATCCCGTAATAGATGTACACCTGAAGGCAACCGCAAATACGGGGATTGGGATCACGTTATCATATAATCATAGATTACTAGTTTGGACACCAGTTAGGTAGTCCAGAGATATAGAAATCAGTATAAACAGGATATTTGCGAAGCAGAGAAGGAGTAGAAGCGCATTCAGTTTATCAGTGCATTCAGTTTATTAGTACATTCAGTTTATCTTGCCATATCCCATGCTTATCCGATGTTATCTTGTTACTATGGTTTAGTCTTATATTTAGTTTATTCATGTCATGACCCTTTTCCTCGTTTAAATACTAAGAATGACTGGACTTACCAAACTTTATGTCTGACCCAGTTTGCTTTTGCCTCTTTTCTTACGTTTCCCCCCGGTAGTCAGAGAGGGTATAGCTCAGGTTTGTTTGGACCGTTCTCTTTCCAAGCTTGAAGACTCTTTGACGTGTTGCCTTGGACTCTCTCTTCTACTGCTATGGCTGGCTCATGCTTTATTTGTGGAAATCATTTTATGCTTCTTTATTTTTGTAAGCAAGACATGATACTTTGGTATTGTAAAACAATCTTTGCACAAGCTGTTTATCAATGAAATAATTTTTTATTTATTTGCCGCTGCTTTAATTGTCTGTCTTGTAATTTATCTGCATCTTTTACCTATAATGCTCCACCGAAATTAAGGCATTCCCTTTGAGAGTGACTTTAACGGAGGTGGGGTGTTTCAATTGGTATCAGAGCTGAAGGTTACCGCATCAGATAAAAAGATTTGAAAAATTATTGTAACAACCCAAATTTGGACGGAGCGGTTTTTTTTTCAAAAACCCAATCCATCAAAACACGAGTTGGTTGCTCTGGTATCCTGTAGAAAAGACAGAGACAAGAAATATGTCAGAGTTCGGAAAACACCTCACAGCGGAAGGATTAAAATATAATATATATAAACATAGCTTTACCTTAGTTACAATACTGCAAATCAGTATCTCCAAAGCTATAAGTCTCTGTCATGAATCTAACCTGCGAATGTTATGAGGAGGTGGTCAGAACATAAGTTCTGTATGAATGAGTTTAAACTACCTTTCTTGAATAATCCTACATATATCGTTCAATTACATTTTATTGTTTACTAGGTTATTTGTGTCGTTAGCGCTCAAGGCTTACACACACGTCGCACCCATCTACTCCTAGTAGATTAACCTAATATAATGTATATGTAGCTACCCCTAAACTGAGGTACACCTCGTGGTATCCCACTCGTATGGCCCCGACCGTATCCTCGCAGTGATATACGCAGTCCCCCGTCCTATGTCGTAGTAATGTATATTGCTCTTATATATATAATACAACACTACGCCCACATAGGATCACTCTAATTTGACTGTCGTTATCGAATAATGCCCACCAGTCTATGATACACCATCCAGAGCAGACATGGTTATATCTAGACTCTTCCACGTACGTATTCTCTGTCGCATTCGATATCTAACCCGCACACCCATCGTGTGTGCGTGCCCGAGTTCCGTGGCAGGGCTACACAAGAAACACAGAACTCGATCGGGAGCTTCCCTTATATTTGTGCAAGGCCCGCCTTTAAGAGCCTCCCACACTAATATCCCTAGGGTCTGTTTTCTATGGTGGCTATGGACCCACCTCGGCCCCTCCCATAACTAATAAAGACTACGAGAGCTAAGCGACAAGCCCCTAAGCAACCAATCTAAACATCCATGTGGCGTCTCCCCTCAACCACCGTCCCACGATAGTGAATGGTTAATGGTATAATGGGTCTAGCTCTAGTCTTTCCGTATCCTACTGGCTGTGGTAACAGGCACTCGACGACCTACTATCCTTATTAGTCTTGACCCGCCACCTCCGTTGAGGCAGCGGTCGAATCACCTTTTCCGTCATCGCGAACAACATTCTGACTTCCCAGCTATTCTTACAGTCAAGGCCCACCCACCAAGTAGTTACGCTCAGACCCAACCTCTGCGGGCACAGCCAGAAACATCAGTCACCACACAGAGGACTACTAGTAGCACCTTTAACGTCTCAGGAAGCCGCCTACTTCCCCTTCCAGTCTGTTGGAGCCGCCAAAATAACGAATGTGCGCACCCCTCATGTCTTATGACACCGTGATGATTTACCTTGTTGGGTTGTTCATCCTACAACGTACGGATTGACCCAAGCTCCTTGATTTTATATGTAATTAGACCCTACGTCTAATCAATACTTACGTGCTTTTGTTACCTCGTCGGTTTTTCTTATTTAACTTGGTTATTCTTATTCATATTGACTTCCTTTTCAAGTTTACCAAGTTACCCTCGCTTATTAATTCAATTTATACTTAACCCATTTAAGTCCATTAATAAGACCACAACATGTTGTTTTCCAACTTCATAAATTATTCCCTCTTAGGGTTACAACAACATGTTATACATAATTCATAGTAAAGTACGTCTTATCCACATATATACTGATTAGGAGAATAATCCCCTAAACACCAGCCCCGAAGACCGAAATCAACATCAGACTGGCACTAAGAGAATTACTCAAGCCAACCAACATATATGATTCTAATTTACTTGTTTTCCGCTCATATAACTTATATCATCTTAAATTTCACACTTCTCCTTCCCAAACTACTTAATTTATAATTAAGTATATCTTCACATATAAGTTACCTTATTTTCCTCTATCGTTTCTTATAACTTACCTTATCCCATAAGTTATACTTTCCGCTTGTCTCTAGGACAAGTCTGACCTATTATCCTTCCTTTTCTTATTCAAATTCATTCATAATAGTTTATTTAACATTCCCCACTTTTGCCATTAATTTAGATTTACTTAACTCTTTCCACTTATTTAACCCGTTACCTAAACTTTACCCAATTCAATTAATTTGTGATGCCATAACGGGTCCCCTTTGGTTAATCATTATTCATTTATGTCTTACATGTCGCCCATGTCCCAGTTAACCTCTTTTATTATTGTTTCCATGTCTTACACATGCTTTACTACGGTTAAGTCCACCTTAGTCATGTTTTACTTCACGTATCGTACTACAGTTAAGTCCACATTTACATGTTTTACATGTCTTGTCTTACTACAGTTAAGTCCATATTTACATGTTTTACATGTCTTGTCTTACTACGGTTAAGTCCATATTTACATGTAATATTTTACATGTCACCCACTTAACCCTCTAACCATACCCATGTCACCCACATGTCTTATTATGGTTAGTATTCCTTAATTCATTCATTATAACGAATGGTGCATGACCTCCTACATTAGACCGAACACTTTGTGGCTGCTGGATTTGTCGGGCGGTTCCAAGCAGTCTTACACCACAAAGCGGGTCTAACCTCGTGTCACCAACCGTTACGCCTACAATTCATGCCTTTGACCTCTCACATTAGAAGTCCAATTGTGGCAGCTAGATTTTCCAGGCGGTTCAGGGCAGTCTTACACCAAAATTGCGCCTAGCCTCGTGTCAAAGGTTCATTAACATCGTATTTCACCCAAATCCCAATTTTCATGTTATGTGTTTCCAATTCAACATATAGTCATGTTTACAATTTTGCCTATTCCAACTTGTCACTAATTACTTATTAATTATCCTTAAGTACAAATTTCCAATTAAAGACAATTTCATCAATTCCATGTAATCCATACCCAAATATTCCAATTTATTTTATATTCCAATTATCCAAAATATCCAATAATACTCAAGTTCATAAAATCAATATTTTTCCAATATGTTTCCCAATGTTCCCATGTTCATACATATAACCTAATTCACCTTTTAGGCTTATCTTATCAATAAATTTCACCAATCCATGATATCCAATTACATGTTGTTAATATTAAATTGTACTAATTCCATATCCAATTTCAATCACGGCAAACTACATAAATTTAAAATTACCATACAATTATGTCCTTGATTCTATTCAAATCATACATAAATCCTTCCAACCCATATTATGCCTAAACAACCCCTTTTTTCCCTTTTACTTTCTTGTTCTCGTTTACAACGCAAAAATCATGATAGATGTAGGCTCGAGATAGCCTAGCTATAAAAATAAAAAGGGGAAAGAATAAAAAGGAGAGAACTCAATCGTAAGCATAAATGAAATAACAAATCTTATTAAATTATCATCATATTCATTATGGGGAATGGCAAATGATAGAAGTACAATTATACAACAACTGTTTTTTAAACCACTCACCTTGACTGGATTAGAGAAATAAACAACTGGTTGTTGAGGTAGAACGTTGGTTCAGGCTTCTTATTTGATTATTGACGCAGAACGTGAATTGTTGTTGTAGAAACTTGCTATTTGATTTGATTAAACTATAAAATTGATGAAGAACTTGCAATTTAATTTAGAGTTTAGAGGCGGCGGTTATGTTGGGTTGAAGTTTGGTGGCATGGAGGCATCATATAAGAGATAGAATGATTTTAGTGTTAGTAGGTGTTCTTTTATAGGTGGGTTAGAGCAACTAGGACCTTAGGATTAAATATAAACTCATCTAAACCATCCACCTCACCCTAGAAAAGAACCGTCTAGAACAACCCTTTTCACATTTAGTGCTCCTTTAAATAAAATAAAATAAAAACCGCTTTATTTCTTTCTAATTAATGCATTACATACTATTTTTAATGTATAGCAACCTCTTTCCGTCATGCATTCAATTATTTTTTTATTTTTATATTTATTTACACTTATACATAAACCTTTATTTGCTATATTCTTCTCCTAATCAATTAATTTGATTTCTTTCTCTTTTTGTCTACTATTTTTGAAAAGAAATCGCATGTCCTTAAACCATTTTCTTTTATTTATTTATATCTAATCACATTTGCATGCGTCTCTGATTTGAATGTTATTTAATGACATTAAACTTCCTCCAATTGTGGCTTACTTATGGCCTACTAATTTACTTTTTAAACGTTTGAATTTCAAAAGTTAATCCCCTTCACATTTAATTATTCCATTTTAATGTTTACAACCTTTTTCTATGCATGCTTTAATTGCACATTTGACATGTTTTGCATTCCATATTCTCTTTCTTTTATTTGCATCAGATTAAATATTTTTATTCAGGTTCATGCATACTCCCTTTATTTAATAAAATAATTTCACATATCCTCTTTCCCTTATTGCATTAATTTCAAATAACATGTATGCATATATGCCCCCTTTTTGTTTGTCTCTATGTTCGTGCGCAACTTCAAATTTGAATCATGTTCATACGCATCCATCTCTTATGCATATACTAATTTTTATATGCGAACAATTGTCTATTTTATTTGGAAATTATCTTCCTTAATCAATTAATGGTTTATTTCCATTCTTTCAATTAAACCTCCAATTAACTTATCCCCTCTCACACTGAACCAATATGCAAAGCCACTATTTAGCCGCTCCTTAAATATATATATATATATATATATATATGGCACTGGTGGGGATTAAACTCACAAGCTCTTATGTACAAGTCTCATGTATTAACCAAATGAGCTACTAAGTCTTTTGTTAACAAGACTTAGGACCAAGCTACATATTATTCTTTTCCCATTGCTCTTTTTCATGTTTTGTTGCATTTCTTAAATTAAGGATAACTTCTTTGTTTTAAATCAGTTTTCTACAAACTATAGGTCTAAATTGACCAGAAAATCGCCACGAACGTAATGACGCTAATTTCATGACCAAATTCTAGAGTCTCTTCAAATTCTCCTTTTTATTTCTTTTTAAATGTTCACATGTATTTCTTCGCATTTCACTGTATTTCTTCTTATTTCATATATTGCATGTAATTTCTTTATTAATCCTTTTCTTTATTTCACTGCATAAACTTCTTACATGCAATTAATATTATTTAATCTTTCCTTTAAATATATCCATGCATATATACATATATCTCATTTTTAATTATATTAAAAATGCGGGGGATACAATTATTTTCAAACGATTTTAAAAGAAGCATTTTCAAAAGAAAATTTTTGTTCTAAAGGCATATTCCCCAAAGCCATATGCACTATCTTTTGATCCTCTTTTTGAATCCTTGTTTCCTTCTTTCTTGAGTCTCCGGGGCTCCTGGTTTTCTGGGAGGCAACCTCACCGCAGCATGGTTTCGTAGGCTCGACAAGACTACGACACTTGTCAAAAGGCAAACAAGTGCCCAACTTCCATATGTAGCCGTAGCAGTTTCATTTACGGCTAATTTTCTTTCGAGCTTTATAGGATTCTCCGTGAGATGGATGAAGCTTTCAAGAGACATGTCAACAAGTTACACAAGGGTGGCAAAGTTGAGAATGAGGGCGTCTGGCTACGGAGCACAACATAAGGATGAAGAACCCATGGATATGGACTTGGCTCACAAGGGAGGGGAGGAAAAAAATAGTAAAACCTAAGACAAGAGGAAGTATCTTTAGTAGGGTATAACGGGTCATATAATTGAGGACAAGGGCAAGAACAAGGGATAGGATTTTCCGGAAGGCGAGTGCATGCTCTCACCGCCAGCATACTTGAGAGAGAGGCAGTAAGATTTCAGTTGAAAGAGTTTTTCCTTTTTGATTATCCTGTTGGTACTCCTTCCGATTTTAGCGCTTCACATCCGTATATATCTGCTTCCATAGTTGAGTCTCTACACCCTAGATATTGTGTAGTAGAGGAACCTATTATAGTCTCGAATCCAATTGCTGATTTGGCCCATCTATCTTTGACTTGTGAGGATTTGAGAATAGCTATATTTATGTTTATGTTTTTTTGGGCTATAGGTTGATTCTAGGCATTGATTGGTTAGCTAGTAATTATGAAACAAGGGTAGTTAGACTTTCGACTTGCCTCGAGAATACCCTTGAGATTTCATACGATCCTAAGGGATCAGTTTGTCTTAGCTACCTAGAATCACTTTACTTATCTATCGATGATTTTCGATCTGTTGGGGTAGTCCGTGAGTACGCAAGATATTTTGATTAGGGTAGAGGTTTTCCCTCTAAAAATTCGAGACAGACTTCCGCATGTATCTAGATGACACTGCAAAGCCAGTTATGCGATCAACGATAATTCTGGAGCAAGATTGCGAGGATAGCCAGAGTCGGTAAAGTGCCCAATGGTTTGGTTGTTTTGTTAGTATCATCTCACATAGATCGTCCAAATTCGGAGGAGATATCCCTTGGGTGCTTGTTTGATATTGGTTTAGGCCTTTGGGGTTTGTACTTGAGGGATGTCAAGTTCGACTAGAATGGTTTGTGTGAGAAATAAATGGTTGGGGCTGGCACCGTAAGTTAGACTGGCCTTAAGAGAGGTAATAAGCACATAGTAACCATTAGCTTTGGACCCTCATACTTGCAGCATGTTGGATAAGCTAAGTAGAGGAGAGACCTCTAATCATATACACTTGGCATCGTGAAGTTAAATTAGTTAAGATACAGTGGAGTGAAGCTCAAGAAGATGCGACTTAGAAGACTGAAGACTAGATATGCGTATCATACCCTCTTTCTTGAGGGTATATCCCTGATCTCTTTTGCTAGAAATTTTAGGCATTTTTGTTTCCATCTTTTAAAGTATATCCTCTAGGTCCTATCTTTGTGATCCTTAGGTAGAAACCAATGGATATAAACATGTATTTGAAACATGTTATGATTGATGGTTGCAAGTGGTTGCTAGTGGTTGCTCGTGGATGCATATACACACATTAGGCACTAGATCGGCTCAGTCACTTTCATATTGCATTTGCATATATGTATTTGTTTATGGATTGAACTTGATGTGTTGCATTTGAGTGAATGGTTGTGCACTCGTATAGAAATGATATGTATCGTTAGGATTGCATACATGATGGACTCATGGCACTGACATAATCTGCATTAAGGAGGTCAACTGAATCAGTAGACCGCCTGATTTAACATTAGATAAGGACATGTACACACACTATGCATAAAATCATGAAATCATTAGAAATCCTTTTAGGGACAATGGATTTCTGTGATTGAATGGTTGAGTAGATGGATGCTGGATGTTAGGATACATTCTTCTTAACTTGAAGATTTCGGGGACGAAATCCTTTAAGGAGGGGAGAATGTAACACCCCGTATTTTTTGTAAACGTTAACATAACAAATCAAAGTATACTTAGTTTTTAAGTGAAGAATTATTGGAAACAGGTTATGGCATTGCGTTCGTCTCGGAATTCTTCTTGAGATAGAGTCCGAGTTTGTGTAAATCAGACTTCGTATGAAGAAGTTATAGCCTTCAGAAGTTTCAGAAACTCAAAATAAAGAAAACATCTCGAAACTAAATTCAAAATTCAAAACGAAACCCAGAAGCGGGCTGGGCGGGAAATTTCCCGCCCAGGACCCATGTCGACCAGGGGATCGACCTCCCCTCTATAACTTGACCTGGGGGTCGACCTGCCCTATTTTTCCGGATCCGAGGCAGAATTCATTTTTATGTATCCGGGCTGATTTCTGGACCAAATTCATGAGTTCTGCACTATATAAACGCCCCAAACTTCACTTTCTCCACACAACTTCATTACGCCTATACTCTGCCTCAATCCTAATTAAAATATATCTTATTTTCCATTTAAAACAAGTTATAATTCTCCTTCAAATTGGAGATTCAAATCAAGATAAAGCTTCAAGTTGGACCATAGGCGTTCCGCTTCAAGCAACGTCACTCGAATCATAGCAAATCGCCTTTTCTAAATCGATCACTATAAGTTCGGTTATTCCTTAGATTTGAATGTGTAATTGGAATTGTGAATGTAATAAATCAAAATATAGAAATATACCAATTTGCAAGTTAATTATCTTTGATTCGTGCTTATGTCAAATCTAACGTTATCTATGCCTTTGGATCTAATTCTCGATTGTGGCCTAGAACTTATTGTGGCTAATTGCCAATGACTATGATTATGGGACTTTTGCCTAAGACTAGGACTACGAAACGGTTGCCTATGAAACTATCGCTTATGCTATGATTCATGACAAAGAGACTATTACATATGACTATGACTATAAGACTGTTGCCTATGACTATGACTATGATTCATAATTTTGAGACTATTGCATATGATTGATGATTATGAGACTATTATCAAGATTTATGACTATGAGACTATTGCCTATGACATTGATTAAGAAACTATTGTGATTAGTCGCCCATGACTATTGTGGTTAATTGCCTATAACTCAGTGACTTATGCCTATTCCCATTAACCTATTAGGTTGTACTTCGAACTGGCATTATGTCGGACCAAATCACCAATGCCTATTCCCTTAATTATGTTGGATCCCATTTTTTTGGGTGTAACTTGTCTAGTTTATTCCTATTCACTGTTATGTATCAGACCCATTGGAACCATTATTTTTGTATTTGGTTCATTTTTGCATGGCTATTCGTTTATGTCAATTCTTGTGCTTGTCCCCTATTCCTTGCTTTGATACTATTAGTATCATTTCATGAGTACTTAGAAACTTGTGAAATCATGTTATACATACGATTACGGCACGAGAATTTGGGCGTAGCTTAATCAAGTTAATTTCGCATAATAAATATGTTGGCATAGTCTAAATTGGCTATAATAGTGAATGATTTACATGCATATTAGACTTGGGCATAAGTTGATAAATTTAATTGGCCGCAAAGTGTGTAATTGGCGTGTAAACATAAACGGTAATACAGATTATTAAGTCTAGTTTTGACATGAACCGTAAATTGGAATATTAATCTAGATTGGGCATGAATTGTAAAAGAGGAATATTAAATCTAAATTGTATAAACTACAAGTTGGGCTGATTGATAGGTAAATCAAGTTTTGGGCATATAATATAAATATGCTAATTTGCATGGCAAATGAATATGATTTAGGCTAAACTGATTTACGGAAAATTTATATAAATAGTAAATATGTAAATTTAGTAAAAGACGAATATGCCTAACCCGAGTTTAGACTGAGTTGTGGTGTAAAACTGCCTGGAACCAACCGGCACATCCAATGACCACAACAATACCTATCTAATGTGGGTGGTTAGTGCATCAAGCCTGGAAAGACCCGAGGTTAGACTGAGTTGTGGTGTAAACCTGCCCGGAATCGACCGGCGCATCCAGTAACCACAACAATATCTGTCTAATGTGAGTGGTTGGTGCTTTAATTAATTAATTAATTAATTAAGGCTCATGAATAAATCAAGCTAGAAATGGTGAGGTTAAGTAAATAGGGA
The DNA here is from genome assembly GCA_030737875.1 of Allium sativum. Lineage (NCBI taxonomy): Eukaryota > Viridiplantae > Streptophyta > Magnoliopsida > Asparagales > Amaryllidaceae > Allium > Allium sativum. The sequence continues at coordinate 129,479,216 of CM060919.1, read as the reverse complement.
AACACTTAACCGTAATAACATGTTAACTAGGAAAGTGGGTGAGGTTAAGTAAAATTAGAACACTTAACCGTTACAACATGTTAATTAGAAAAGTGGGTGAGGTTAAGTAAATTTAGAACACTTAACCATTGTAACATGTTAATTAAGCAGATGATAGGGTTAAGTTAACTAAGGTAACACTTAACCAAAATATATAATGACAAGTGGTAGGGTTAAGCAAGTGGAAAACACTTAACCTATTATATAACATGATGTATGGGAAGGGTTAAGTTAACACGAGAACAACACCTAACCAATATAACATGATTTGAGATAGGGTCCAGTCAACACCAGAAGGAAACACTTAACCAACATGACGTGACGGGTGGATGGGTTAAGTCAACTTGAATTGATTAATGACACTGACCAATAATACATGATGAGCAAATGGGGTTAAGTTAAATGGGAAATACTTAACCAATATAACCTGATGAATGAACAGGCTTAAGTTAATAAATCACACTTAACCAATACAACATGATAAGAAAGAAAGGTTAAGTTAATAAGAACCACTTAACCAGCACGACTTGACGAGTAGGAGGTTAAGTTCACGTCGGGTGGTTGGGTAATATTAGTAAATATACGCCCACAAAACTTAACCATTAAATAAACATGCTTGAATCCGTGGGAAGGTTAAGTGCACGTCGGGTTGGTGGGTAATATTAGTAAATATAGGCCCACAAAATTTAATCGTTGAGAATACATGCTAGAATCGGTGGGAGGGTTAAGTACATCTCGTACAGGTGGATAATATTTGTATATAAGCCCACAAACTTAACCATTAGGAAACCCTAGTAACGAGGACCTATTTCAGCAGTAACCCACATAGATGTATCATGGTACCGTGAAATTAGGAAGGGTGGGGCACGATTACTGGGATGATTATAAGCGATCAAAGATAACGGCAGGGGGTACGTCAGTGTAGGTTCTGACGGTTTATGGGCATGCACGTACTCCGGAGTGGGAAAAAGCAGGCACTGGGTACTAGTAGTTATACACTGTGCATCTTGATTCGTGTCGGGTCGCTATCATAAGGCTTGATACACCTTATGGTGGGGCTAACACAGAGTATCTACACGCAAGAGAGGGCCGACTGACACAGACATATGGAAACTTAATACAAGTAGGTAGCATAATCCCTAGTTGGACCTACATCGTGTAAACCCTGAATCCGAGAAGCGTTCAATAGATAACATAAACCCCAGTGGCCCTGGGTAGCATAAACCCTGGTTGAATCTAGTAAGCACTCGATAGTAAACCCTAGATTAGATCTTGGTAATAAACGGAATCCCCGTAATAGATGTACACCTGAAGGCAACCGCAAATACAGGGATTGGGATCACGTTATCATATGATCATAGTTTACTAGTTTGGGCACTAGTTAGGTAGTGCAGAGATATAGAAATCAGTATAAACAGGATAGTGCGAAGCAAAGAAGGAGTAGAAGCGCATTCAGTTTATCGGTACATTCAGTTTATATTGCCATATCCCATGCTTATCCCATATTATCTTGTTACTATGGTTTAGTCTTATCTTTAGTTTATTCATGTCATGACCCTTTTCCTCGTTTAAATACTAAGAATCATTGGACTTACCAGACTTTATATCTGACCTAGTTTGCTTTAGCCCCTTTTCTTCCGTTCCCCCCAGGTAGTCAGGGAGGGAATAGCTCAGGTTTGTTTGGACCGTTACTCTTTCCAAGCTTGAAGAATCTTTGACGTGTTGCCTTGGTCTCTCTCTTCTACTACTATGGCTGGCTTATGCTTTATTTGGGGAAATCATTTTATGCTTCTTTACTTTTGTAAGCAAGATAGGATACTTTGGTATTGTAAAACAATCTTTGTACAGGTTGTTTATCAATGAAATAAAGTTTTATTTATTTGTCGCTGCTTTAATTGTCTATCTTGTAATTTATCAGCATCTTTTACCTATAATGCTCCAACGAAATTAAGGCATTCCATTTGAGAGTGACCTTAACGGAGGTGGGGTGTTTCATTTATTCTTTAATCTTCATTTGAATATTGATTCAAACCAAATTATGGTTTATCCAAACTAGTCGGGATTAGCGAACCTTACCGAAGTAATCATTTGTTTAATTTCCCAATCCCAACCTGTTCATCCCATGAAGCATAACTGGTAATACTTCATATCTAACACCACATTGTTATCAGTAAATTCAATTACCATTTCACATTCAAATCTAATTAAAGATTTAACTATCGCCTGGAGCAAAACTGGTGATACTCCATTCTTGATCATTCCAATCTAATTAAAGATTCATTAAAACTACACTTGGTTTTAATCTTCCCAAAAATCAATATTAATGATTATTTAACTTGGGAAATCATATCTTGTCTTTAACTGGGTTAAAGAACCAATGTCATTTAAAACACGGTTCAATGTAAACCCAAAATCACATTCAATTCCATCAGCCTTTAACTGTAAATTAGAAAGTGAACAATTCCCTAAGTATTAACCCCGAAGGCTGAAACCAACATCAGATCAATACCCAAGAAACCATTCAACTTTACTAATCTCCAGTTAGTTTCTAATTTTCTTGACTCCGTTGGGTTTAAGAACAGTATTATTAAAGATACCATTCACGAAAACCCAAAATCTCATTCCATTGTTAATCGGGTTAAAGAACAAGTGTTATTTAAAACACCGTTCATGATAAACCCAAAGACCAATTTCAATTCAATTCGAATATTTAATTAATTGGTATACATCATTAAATCTAAATAAAAAGATTTAATCTTTTCTCAACTGGGTTCCAGAACAGTGTTAATGAAGACACCATTCATGACAAACCCAAAATAACATCCCACTAACAATGGAATCTTCACGGAAAACAGATCAATATGTATAATCGATAGGAACTTCCATATCCAATCGGTACTATAAATGGAATAATTGCAAAACCTCTTAAATTCCATATATAGTAACGGTCTTCCTCCATAGAAGTCCACTTCGATTTTTACCAATTCGAATTTAATATGTTAAATTGGAAAACTTTACTTTGGAAAATCTCCTTTAAATCTTATCAAAAAGATTTATAAATTCTAAATCCCATGTCACTGTAAATCGGGTTGAACAACGAATGTCATTGAAACATAGTTCACAACAAACCCAATTCACATTCCATTATTTATCGGGTTAAAGAACAAATGTTATTTAAAACACCGTTCAAGATAAACCCAAAAATCAATTCCAGTTCAATTCCAATTAAATATTAATTAATTGGTACACTTCACTAAATCTAAATAAAAAGATTTAATCTTCTCTCAACTTGATTTAAGAACAGTGTTAATGAAGACACCATTCACGACAAACCCAAATCCCATTTGATATTAAATACATGGCTCTGAATAAAAAATATATCGGCTTATATTCAATATCAAATTCTGAAATCAACAAATATCATATTGGAATAACGATAAAAATATATCTTCCAAATTCCTCCACAATATCCATATAATCACGGAATCCAATATCGAAATATTCCGAAGATAATTTCGATTCAAATCCCTTCCAATTAATATATTGGAAATTCTGGTTATTTTTAAAAACCATTTCAAATCCAATTTATTTATTTAGAAATAATTGGATTTTAATTCTAGTTCATAACTAGTTCATTTCGATAAAAATTTATTTTTATCTTTTCAAATATGGAATTTCTCATCCCAATTATTTCCAAATCATTTATTATGATTTTATACAAATTATTGATATTTTTAATAATTTTACCAAGGTCCGTACAGTCGATTTCCATAAACGGTCATCGAACTGCACTTATAGCGACCTTTTCCAAATTTGATTTGTACATGACTCCAAATCCAACCGTTAGATTTCAAATCTCTAATATTCGTTGGAAATCTCTTTTCGATACAAACCCAACGGTTCCGGTTTTAGGAGAATCCAACGGTCGGATCTCCCGTGGTGTCCGTTCGAAGTCAATGGTCGAATTCGCGAAATACTGCAGCGCGGCGCGTTCTATTAAGGTCATTATACTATATATATATAATATATTTCATCAATTTCCATTTAAAACATATTTTATAAATCGTTTTAAATTTGTTTTCAAAACGATTTCCACTTCATATTCAATTTCAAACCAAAATTGAATATTCCATATCATCGATACATAAATTATAGTATTTTCAAAACATTAGATTTTGAAATCAATTCCTTTTCGATATTCAATATAAAGATGAAAAAATCGATATAAATATCGTTCACGTCAAAATGCCTTTAATCTAATCAACACGGCTTTATATGTTTAAATATTTTCGTGTCCATCACAAATCGGACATCAAAACCAGATTTTGATCTTTTACTGAATATTATTTTAAAATATTAGTTATTTTAAAATATTCATTCTTTCTGAACTGGAATCAGACATAGTCAATTACTATATAATTTGATTTATATGAATTTCATACACACATATATATAATAACAATCAAACACAGTCGAGCATCATCCAAAGTGCATTCTACACTATATAAGCATCAAATATAAATATTTAACGCTTATAACAGTCTGTTAACCAATCGATTGACATACAACTAAATATTGGGATTAGCGTATGCCCAATATCATCCCAATACCCATGTGGGGTTTCAATCAACAAATAATGAATTTTATTTGTGCAGTTGGGTGACGTGTAAAAGTTATCGTCCCAATCAATATCGGTGAAATCAGTGTACATAAACAAATCTTCCGATTTGTTTATAAATATTTATTTAATTCACATACACGTTAAAAATTATATTTTTAATTATAAAATATTTATTCCATTCCACTTCACACAATCAATTTTCACAACACAATCAGTCAAACAAACACGTCGTCCATGGTCTGTGGACGACGGGTGTCAGGTGCTTCTAAGCACCGTCTGCATCCTAGTATATATTTAACTAGAAATAAAATAAAAGTGAAAAGTTCTTATTGGGATCCACTCCTCCATTCTCTATTTCTGAACGGTTCGGATTTTGTTTTGATTTCAGCCCGTTCCATCGCACTCCTTTTCACGCTGTTCATAGTAAAAAATCATATTTTTATTATTCAATTTTATATATTAAAATCATATTTTTACATCGTTATAAAAATTATATTTTTATAATGCCACTTTTTTTATAAAAATTATATTTTTAAATCGCTACATATATAAAAATCATATTTTTAAATCGCTTCATATATAAAAATCATATTTTTATTTTATAAAAATCTAATTTTCTAATTTTAAAAAAAATCTCATCTTTCATCATGTTGAAAATCAAACCTTATCATGTTAAAAATTATAACTTTATATAAATAAAGATTACAAATTTTCTATATAAAAAACCCTATCTTTTCTATAATAAATATCTTAGTTTTTTTGTTTTTAAAGAAAACATATCATATGTTTTTCATCAAAGAAATCGTATTATTATTTATTTTTCCGTCCAAGGAATCGAAAAAGAAATAAAAAAAACTTATTGGGATTTTTAGGGTTGCGGGATTCGATCGGAAGGGAGCTGCGGAAGGAGGAGCATGCGCCGGAGAGGGTACAGTGGTGGCAGGGATGGCGCGAGCCAGGGGGTGCGGTAGTTGTAATAACCCGGAAATGCGAGCCAATGTAAATTTTTGTTTTGGCAATTTTAATGAATTTTGAATATTTAAAATGATTTATTTTAAATAATAATGACGAGAAATTTATTTTGAATAGAATTAGAACGTATATATTTATATAGATCGCCGTTAGAAAATAAATATTTTATTTTAATTTTGAAAGGAATTGAAAATGGCACCGTAGTTTGAAAATTCGATTTCAAAGTTCAAATGAATGTACAGGATTCAAAATAATCCAGATTTTGGCAAAATCAAAAAAATTAAATTTAATTGAAAATATCTTTCCAAAGAATCTGAAAAATTGAAATTTCATAGCGGGAATAAAAAGTTATGCCCAGTTGAAATTCAAGAATAGTCACTATGGAATTCTGGCCCTTAAAAAAGGGACATTTTGCAAACGACCTTAGTTTTCGGCGAAACCCCTTTTGTTGGATCTAGGACGTCAAATTATTGCTAGATTCCAAAATTCAAAAAAATTCGAATCAATATGTGAGCGTGGCGAAGTATAACGTGTTTTGACAGTTTCAGTCAATTTCGATCGACCAGAAAATGGCCATTTTGCAAACAGACTCAGAATCTGACGAAATTAGTTTTGTTAGAACCGTATCATCAATACGAAGCTTGTAACGACCCAGATTTTTGAACAGTTTATTTTAAATATTTAATATGGTTTTAAATATTGAATTCATAATATAAATGAATTTTATATTGGATTGGTCAATTTAATTATCGATATATGATTAAATATCGAATATATTTAATTATCGTAATAGTAACAATTGAAATCAGAAATAAGAACTGATTCGAAACAATTTTATCAATTTATATAATTTCTATTTGAATTAGAACTACAATAACAATTTGTTATCAATGAATTGAATTGTTTTGAAATCAATTTGTATTTCAATCAGCTGAGTTTAATATTAGTATCGATTTAAATTTGTTATCTTCTTCATACAACTGAATTAAAATTTAAATCGCATCTGTTAAGTTTAGAATAGCGGTATAACTGGGAGACGTCGGTTGCTAAGTTAATATAAGGGTTTGGGTTGGAGCTAGGGACCCTGAGATATTTTGGTACACATTAAATCAAAATAAAATAAAAGAATAAACAAGCCGACCTATCTCTTCTCCAGCAGACCTATCTAACTATGCTAAAGTTGCTGCTTTCATTTCACATACTCGATGTCTTCCATTTTTGAGATCAAGGAGACAACCATTTTAATGACCGGTGTACCTTTGTCTTCTCTCGCGCCTATATATTTGCCCTATCACCTTCGTTACTTTGCTGATTCAAAAATTATGAATCCATTTGACTCTCCCGTCCGTTTCTTTCCAGATGAAAAAATATATATATATATATATGTCGATTCAAAATCAAAAGCTCGGCCTCGTTACTCCTCGGATCGAAATGGAGTATCGCGATTTAGGGTTGCTCAATTCAGCGTGGAAGAGGCTCGCAAGTTAGAAGTTGCGATGGCAATTTGGGGATGTTGGTGAAAGTCGATCACCGTTTGGGGGTTTGCGATTCAACTTGAAACGATGAGGAATCCTTGAGCTCGAAATCGACAGTACTAGAGTTGCGATGGGTTGGAGGGAAAATTAACACTGGTTTTCGCGATTTAGGGGAGCGCGAGGCTTTACTGTGGTGTCTGGAGGCGACGGGGTGCCATTCGAATTCGCTGATGAGCGAGCTGTGAGGGTGCGAGGTAGAAAAGAGGGAGTGCGGTGCAGATGTTTGGTGAAATGCCGGAAAGAAAGAAGAAGAAAAATAGAGAGATTAAGGTAATTTAAATTAAATACCTTAATTAGTTTAAAAGTTTAAAGCAAATATCTTAATTAGTTTAAATGTTTTAACAATACATGGGTTTGTTTAAATTGGTTAAATTAGAATTAATTTAGCAACCATTAAAATAAGAGAAAAATATAGGAAAGGTTATTTATTTATTTATTTAATTGATTAAAATAAATAAATGGTTAATCGGTAAATTTAAATAAAATTATCGCAGGTTCGAATTTCATTCGAGAACATTAGTAGCCGGTAATTTGGAGATAAACACGATATTCGACAACTGCAATTCCGGTGAGTAAATCTCACTCACCTTTTATTTCTAATTATTTTTATTTCGTAAAAATAATTATTTGTTGCTTGTTTGGATTTTTCTGGCTGTTTATATATATTAGTTATCTAGGCTATATATATATATATATTGGGTTGATTGATTGGTTGGATTCCCGCAGTCTCATTAGCGGATGCCCGCAGTTTCATAGCGGATGATTACCCTATACGCCCCACGCTATGATTAGTGGATGACCTTCTATACCGCGATATTCTGCCACGAAGCAGAATGGGTATTATTTATGTGCTAACATCTGTGGATGCAGGAAAACAGGTTGGAGGAATCCAACTGGATTCCTCAAAAATATATTATCTGTTTGTTTATTTGTTTGCATATATATTGTTATATATGATGTGCTAGAAAAATAAATAATTGGTTGCTTTGTGTGTTTTATCACTGGGCTTAAGTAATGATATTTAAAAATATCGTGAAAGGATATTTGGGATTAAAAAAAAAAAAGAAAATTCTATTTTAAATAGAATTTGAATTTTAAATGGAAATAAAATATAAACTTGTTTTGAAAAATAAAACAAGTAGTTTCTTATAAACGAATTTATAAATAATTCTTTTATAACGAAGTTATAAATGAAGTGAAAAGAATTATCATTCGATAATTCAGAAATAGAAATACAAGTGTGAAATTGGGATTTGAAAAGGAATTTCAAAATAGGATTTGAAATGAAATTTTTAAATATATAACTCAAATGAAATTTGATTATAACATTTGAATAGTAGAATTCAAAGGAGTTTAAATATTTGAATTTTAAAAGGAGATTGAATATTAGAAATTCAAATAGAATTTGAATAGACGAAATTAGAATGGAAAAATAGAATTGGAATTCGGGAGATTAAAATAAAATTTGAATTCAAAGGAAGTCGAATAAAGAAATTCAAATAGAGATTTGAATGTAGAATTCCAAAATAGAATTTGAAATAAACTTTGAAATAGGATTTTCAAAGTAGAATTGGAAATAGAATATCAAAGAGGATTTCAAAATAGAAAATCTAAATGGTTTGAAATAGAATTTGAATTCAAGGAAATTTAAATGGATTTGAATGATGAAATTCAAATGGTGTTGGAAATCAATTTGAATATTAGAATTCAAATGGAAATGGAAAATGAAATTTGAATATAAGAGATTCAAATTGAGTTCAAATGGAATTTAAATTATAGAATTTGAATATAGAATTCAAATGGGTTTTAAACTATGGAATTTTGAATATAGAACTTAAAAAGGAGTTTGAATATTTCAATAGAATTCAAATATATAAATTGGAATATAGAAGTTCAAATGGAATTTAAATATAAAGTTTAAATAAAAGAATTCAAATGAATTCAAGTATCGAATTTGAATATAGGGAATTCAAATAGAAATTCAAATATTGAATTTGAATATCTAATAGAAAAGGAATTGAAATTTGAATATGGAATTCAAAGTGAGATGGGAATTTGAATCAAGGAATTCAAATGAAGTTTGAATGGAGTTGAATTCATTCTAAACAAAGTTTAACGTTTATATATATAAATATAATTAAAACGAACTCGCCGCAGCGCTGCAGTTCGTAAATTGGCGATTCGAACTTCAATTGAATATACAGAACTCAATTGAAGTCGGAATTCTTTGAAACAAGAAACGTCAGGACCGGTTTGATAATAGTTTTCTAATAAAGGAGAAAAATCTGGATTTCGTCGTATAGATTTTGAGTTATGTCAAAATCAAATTTTCAGAAAAGCAGCGCCAGAACCATTATAAAACCATAACGGTTTATTTAATTTTATAAAAGGATTTTAAGCGAATAAAAATCCGAATTTCTATTTAGAAAATTTCAGATTTGAGTTATAAAATATATGTGAACTCAGGTGGAGTAAAGAAATTGATTTTTGAAACAAAAATCAGATTTTGACTTTGAATAGAATTAACTAATTCGAATAGTAATTAGTTAATAAGATTCGAATGAATATTGGGGTTTGGATAAGTAAATTCGATTTGAAAATTTATATTCGAAATCAAAAAGGAAACTAGAATTGAAGTTGAAATTCAATTTGGTCGTGAGCAAGTTAAACATTTTATTTGAACATGTTATGTTCAAACAAAGAGGTGAAATAGGCAAAATGACTAATTAAAGAATAAATGGGCGAAACGGAATTCAAACGATTAGATGGTATTGAATTGAATTAGAAACAGGTGAACAGGTGTTAAACAGATATGGGATGGAGTATATGAAGATTTTTATTTATGTGCTCAACAAAAAGGTACATGTTTAATTCATATATGAGATTTTATGCGCCGTATCGGCAAGCCGCTTGGCTTTTCCTTTTTCTTTTTGAAATTAGAAGATACCGGGATGCTATTTGAAATTTCCCGATGCTCCCGATACAGGGGAGGTTATGGCGAAATTTTCCGGGAATTTAAGGAGTTAGAATATTTTTAAGAAATTTGACAATTAGAAATCTATATATCGACATATATAGAATTCGATAAGGAAACGAAATCAAAAATAGCGAAAAGGGCCAATATGGTTATTGAAAATATTTGATTAACAAACATTGATAAGGAAATAGAGAAGTGATTTAATTAATGAAATATTAATTAAAGAGCCCAGTGACTTGTTTGATATGTTTGGATGAACACTTGTTTTTATTCGATAGTTAAATCACAGACTATCGAAGTTTTGACCATCGTTGTCAATATGGAGAGACCGGTTGGATTATTATCCGAAGAACCACTCCGTATCGGCATAAGCGTTGCGAACCAAGTATGCTGAATATATTGAAGACGGAGTAAAGTGCAAGGGCTTTTCTATTTATAGAAATAGTGCCTTCGGTTTCGTTCAATCCCAGAACGAACGTAATATGGACGAATGTCTGACAAAGTATTTCCAATGATCAAATGGGTTGGTCTGTATGAATATATATGGTTGCAACGGATTTATCCCTTAGCATAATATCCAGAATATTTGTGAAAACTTAACTAGTGATTAACGGATCTGACAATGTGGCATTCAAAGTGATTGTGCTATCAATGAATGGTAAGTATGCGTAGCCTCAGGCCTCAACAACCGGGAAAAGACAAAAATCGGGCAGGCAGCATGGCTATGTGGGTCGCACCCATTAGGGTGTATAATCACCTATCTAGAGAAATTCCTTTTGTTCTAAATCTATCGATTCTGCCCATTCGGGAAACGGTGGTTTGAGTCCAACCGTTGGTGATATACATTCGATACACTCAAGCGAAATGAGTGGTCGGTCATGTGAGGGCCGGGTTGCAAGATGTTCTTGTTGAACCAGGTGTATTTGCCTCTAGAGATACATCATCGGAAGGTGGTCCCATACCTTGTCATGTTGGAAATCCAATCTCCAATAAGCGCCATGCGGTTTTTGATTTTATACTATATATGTGGAGCGTGAGATGCAAGCGTTCTGCTATTTGGTTATTTACTTGATGTAGACATTACTATAATATCACTGGACTTTCGTATCAAAATGTTTTGGGTTATAGTAAGGTAAAAACCGTCCGTGTTTATGTGTGGGCTGGTCTTACTATTATCTTTTCTTTTGAAAAGAGTTTTGAAGTTAAACAAGTGGTTGGAGTTTACTCACACCAGTCCCATGACTGACCCAGAGTTTATTGTGTTTTGTTTTCCCTAAACTCTTGGGTGCCCAAATTTGTACGGGCAGTCAAGTGTTTCAGGCTTTTACAGATACACTTGGAGGAGCTTGAAGCTGGAGGCTTCAACGTTAGTTATTTAGAGTTACTTCCGCTGAATCAAATGTTATGTGTACTCTGATGATGGTATGTATATATGTACAAAACAGATTTGTATTTCGAAGCTTATGTTATATAATATATTTTATTCGTTCCGCTGTGAGTTTGTGATCTTTGTTTTCTTCTATTCTAATATTTCTTTCTTTCTATTCCTCATCCTCTAACTTCTTTCTAATAATGAGTCGTATTTCTGTGTTATTTGAGTTGGACGTGTGATGTTTTAGTCAACTCTGGTAGCACGGATTTGCGGGTCGTTTCAGTTGGTATCAGAGCTTAGGTTGAGCGAACACCTAGGCTTGTGTGGCATGTGCTCATTAGAGATAGGGTCAGTAGTACCCTAGAATGAGTTGAGTGTATAAATACGAGAGAGCATATTTGTAAATTGATATAAAAGTTGTTTTATATTGTGTTGGCTAGTCTGTTGAGTGGTTTATGAATTCTGGTCGAATCGTGGGACGCCACGAAGTCGATAGGAGTTTGTAAACACTTGGACAGAAGAATCGACATAATATTGTTTTAAAGTGGGTAAATGAAATAATTTTACCCAAAATTATATTTTGATATAGAAGAATAATTCTCTAGAATTATTATTATATGGATATGTTGGATGTTGATCAAATGAAATTATAAATTTAGAATGATTATTTATAACCAAATAAAATTTGTATAGAAATTATATATATACAAATGAGATGAATTAGAATTAAATTCAAACCAGAATTAAGAATTCAAAATCCTGGGAAGTTGAAATATTTTTCAAAGTATATTAAAATAATATAGCTTTGTTTTAGAAGGATTTGAAAGAAAATCATTTTAGATGGGTTTTTGAAAGTGTTAAAGCACTGAACTCACTTCAGTGGCTGGGAAATTATTCTGATGATGATTGCAACATCATCAGTGTTCATTTCTGAGTTTCTAAGTGAAGGATTGCTACCTTAGAAAGTTTTTGATGGAAATTTGTTTGAAAGAAAACAAGTGGTTTAAAAATTCAAATGTTTTGAATTTGAAATGAAAATAAATATATGTATATATTTATGTGATTTCAGAAGAATTTGAAAGGAAAACCCAGGGATTTGAATTCTGAAATTGAAATTTAACTTAAACAAGTTAAATGGGTCAAAGGGAGTGAATTGATTAGAATCAATTTGAATAGGTTATTGGAATACAGATTGGATATAAATGGATTGATCGTAGATCATTCGAATCAAATGTGTGAAGACCAAAAGTTTTGGTTGAAATTAAAGTCATAGAAATATGAGGAGTTGAGTTTCAACATAAGTGAGATGTTGAAAAGAAATGGATTTGTACCATTTTCCTATCTTAGCAATTTCGAGGACGAAATTATTTTAAGGGGGAAAGAATGTAACGACCCAGATTTTTGAACAGTTTATTTTAAATATTTAATATGGTTTTAAATATTGAATTCATAATATAAATGAATTTTATATTGGATTGGTCAATTTAATTATCGATATATGATTAAATATCGAATATATTTAATTATCGTAATAGTAACAATTGAAATCAGAAATAAGAACTGATTCGAAACAATTTTATCAATTTATATAATTTCTATTTGAATTAGAACTACAATAACAATTTGTTATCAATGAATTGAATTGTTTTGAAATCAATTTGTATTTCAATCAGCTGAGTTTAATATTAGTATCGATTTAAATTTGTTATCTTCTTCATACAACTGAATTAAAATTTAAATCGCATCTGTTAAGTTTAGAATAGCGGTATAACTGGGAGACGTCGGTTGCTAAGTTAATATAAGGGTTTGGGTTGGAGCTAGGGACCCTGAGATATTTTGGTACACATTAAATCAAAATAAAATAAAAGAATAAACAAGCCGACCTATCTCTTCTCCAGCAGACCTATCTAACTATGCTAAAGCTGCTGCTTTCATTTCACATACTCGATGTCTTCCATTTTTGAGATCAAGGAGACAACCATTTTAATGACCGGTGTACCTTTGTCTGCTCTCGCGCCTATATATTTGCCCTATCACCTTCGTTACTTTGCTGATTCAAAAATTATGAATCCATTTGACTCTCCCGTTCGTTTCTTTCCAGATGAAAAAAAATATATATATATATATGTCGATTCAAAATCAAAAGCTCGGCCTCGTTACTCCTCGGATCGAAATGGAGTATCGCGATTTAGGGTTGCTCAATTCAGCGTGGAAGAGGCTCGCAAGTTAGAAGTTGCGATGGCAATTTGGGGATGTTGGTGAAAGTCGATCACCGTTTGGGGGTTTGCGATTCAACTTGAAACGATGAGGAATCCTTGAGCTCGAAATCGACAGTACTAGAGTTGCGATGGGTTGGAGGGAAAATTAACACTGGTTTTCGCGATTTAGGGGAGCGCGAGGCTTTACTGTGGTGTCTGGAGGCGACGGGGTGCCATTCGAATTCGCTGATGAGCGAGCTGTGAGGGTGCGAGGTAGAAAAGAGGGAGTGCGGTGCAGATGTTTGGTGAAATGCCGGAAAGAAAGAAGAAGAAAAATAGAGAGATTAAGGTAATTTAAATTAAATACCTTAATTAGTTTAAAAGTTTAAAGCAAATATCTTAATTAGTTTAAATGTTTTAACAATACATGGGTTTGTTTAAATTGGTTAAATTAGAATTAATTTAGCAACCATTAAAATAAGAGAAAAATATAGGAAAGTTTATTTATTTATTTATTTAATTGATTAAAATAAATAAATGGTTAATCGGTAAATTTAAATAAAATTATCGCAGGTTCGAATTTCATTCGAGAACATTAGTAGCCGGTAATTTGGAGATAAACACGATATTCGACAACTGCAATTCCGGTGAGTAAATCTCACTCACCTTTTATTTCTAATTATTTTTATTTCGTAAAAATAATTATTTGTTGCTTGTTTGGATTTTTCTGGCTGTTTATATATATTAGTTATCTAGGCTATATATATATATATATATTGGGTTGATTGATTGGTTGGATTCCCGCAGTCTCATTAGCGGATGCCCGCAGTTTCATAGCGGATGATTACCCTATACGCCCCACGCTATGATTAGTGGATGACCTTCTATACCGCGATATTCTGCCACGAAGCAGAATGGGTATTATTTATGTGCTAACATCTGTGGATGCAGGAAAACAGGTTGGAGGAATCCAACTGGATTCCTCAAAAATATATTATCTGTTTGTTTATTTGTTTGCATATATATTGTTATATATGATGTGCTAGAAAAATAAATAATTGGTTGCTTTGTGTGTTTTATCACTGGGCTTAAGTAATGATATTTAAAAATATCGTGAAAGGATATTTGGGATTAAAAAAAAAAAAAGAAAATTCTATTTTAAATAGAATTTGAATTTTAAATGGAAATAAAATATAAACTTGTTTTGAAAAATAAAACAAGTAGTTTCTTATAAACGAAGTTATAAATAATTCTTTTATAACGAAGTTATAAATGAAGTGAAAAGAATTATCATTCGATAATTCAGAAATAGAAATACAAGTGTGAAATTGGGATTTGAAAAGGAATTTCAAAATAGGATTTGAAATGAAATTTTTAAATATATAACTCAAATGAAATTTGATTATAACATTTGAATAGTAGAATTCAAAGGAGTTTAAATATTTGAATTTTAAAAGGAGATTGAATATTAGAAATTCAAATAGAATTTGAATAGACGAAATTAGAATGGAAAAATAGAATTGGAATTCGGGAGATTAAAATAAAATTTGAATTCAAAGGAAGTCGAATAAAGAAATTCAAATAGAGATTTGAATGTAGAATTCCAAAATAGAATTTGAAATAAACTTTGAAATAGGATTTTCAAAGTAGAATTGGAAATAGAATATCAAAGAGGATTTCAAAATAGAAAATCTAAATGGTTTGAAATAGAATTTGAATTCAAGGAAATTTAAATGGATTTGAATGATGAAATTCAAATGGTGTTGGAAATCAATTTGAATATTAGAATTCAAATGGAAATGGAAAATGAAATTTGAATATAAGAGATTCAAATTGAGTTCAAATGGAATTTAAATTATAGAATTTGAATATAGAATTCAAATGGGTTTTAAACTATGGAATTTTGAATATAGAACTTAAAAAGGAGTTTGAATATTTCAATAGAATTCAAATATATAAATTGGAATATAGAAGTTCAAATGGAATTTAAATATAAAGTTTAAATAAAAGAATTCAAATGAATTCAAGTATCGAATTTGAATATAGGGAATTCAAATAGAAATTCAAATATTGAATTTGAATATCTAATAGAAAAGGAATTGAAATTTGAATATGGAATTCAAAGTGAGATGGGAATTTGAATCAAGGAATTCAAATGAAGTTTGAATGGAGTTGAATTCATTCTAAACAAAGTTTAACGTTTATATATATAAATATAATTAAAACGAACTCGCCGCAGCGCTGCAGTTCGTAAATTGGCGATTCGAACTTCAATTGAATATACAGAACTCAATTGAAGTCGGAATTCTTTGAAACAAGAAACGTCAGGACCGGTTTGATAATAGTTTTCTAATAAAGGAGAAAAATCTGGATTTCGTCGTATAGATTTTGAGTTATGTCAAAATCAAATTTTCAGAAAAGCAGCGCCAGAACCATTATAAAACCATAACGGTTTATTTAATTTTATAAAAGGATTTTAAGCGAATAAAAATCCGAATTTCTATTTAGAAAATTTCAGATTTGAGTTATAAAATATATGTGAACTCAGGTGGAGTAAAGAAATTGATTTTTGAAACAAAAATCAGATTTTGACTTTGAATAGAATTAACTAATTCGAATAGTAATTAGTTAATAAGATTCGAATGAATATTGGGGTTTGGATAAGTAAATTCGATTTGAAAATTTATATTCGAAATCAAAAAGGAAACTAGAATTGAAGTTGAAATTCAATTTGGTCGTGAGCAAGTTAAACATTTTATTTGAACATGTTATGTTCAAACAAAGAGGTGAAATAGGCAAAATGACTAATTAAAGAATAAATGGGCGAAACGGAATTCAAACGATTAGATGGTATTGAATTGAATTAGAAACAGGTGAACAGGTGTTAAACAGATATGGGATGGAGTATATGAAGATTTTTATTTATGTGCTCAACAAAAAGGTACATGTTTAATTCATATATGAGATTTTATGCGCCGTATCGGCAAGCCGCTTGGCTTTTCCTTTTTCTTTTTGAAATTAGAAGATACCGGGATGCTATTTGAAATTTCCCGATGCTCCCGATACAGGGGAGGTTATGGCGAAATTTTCCGGGAATTTAAGGAGTTAGAATATTTTTAAGAAATTTGACAATTAGAAATCTATATATCGACATATATAGAATTCGATAAGGAAACGAAATCAAAAATAGCGAAAAGGGCCAATATGGTTATTGAAAATATTTGATTAACAAACATTGATAAGGAAATAGAGAAGTGATTTAATTAATGAAATATTAATTAAAGAGCCCAGTGACTTGTTTGATATGTTTGGATGAACACTTGTTTTTATTCGATAGTTAAATCACAGACTATCGAAGTTTTGACCATCGTTGTCAATATGGAGAGACCGGTTGGATTATTATCCGAAGAACCACTCCGTATCGGCATAAGCGTTGCGAACCAAGTATGCTGAATATATTGAAGACGGAGTAAAGTGCAAGGGCTTTTCTATTTATAGAAATAGTGCCTTCGGTTTCGTTCAATCCCAGAACGAACGTAATATGGACGAATGTCTGACAAAGTATTTCCAATGATCAAATGGGTTGGTCTGTATGAATATATATGGTTGCAATGGATTTATCCCTTAGCATAATATCCAGAATATTTGTGCAAACTTAACTAGTGATTAACGGATCTGACAATGTGGCATTCAAAGTGATTGTGCTATCAATGAATGGTAAGTATGCGTAGCCTCAGGCCTCAACAACCGGGAAAAGACAAAAATCGGGCAGGCAGCATGGCTATGTGGGTCGCACCCATTAGGGTGTATAATCACCTATCTAGAGAAATTCCTTTTGTTCTAAATCTATCGATTCTGCCCATTCGGGAAACGGTGGTTTGAGTCCAACCGTTGGTGATATACATTCGATACACTCAAGCGAAATGAGTGGTCGGTCATGTGAGGGCCGGGTTGCAAGATGTTCTTGTTGAACCAGGTGTATTTGCCTCTAGAGATACATCATCGGAAGGTGGTCCCATACCTTGTCATGTTGGAAATCCAATCTCCAATAAGCGCCATGCGGTTTTTGATTTTATACTATATATGTGGAGCGTGAGATGCAAGCGTTCTGCTATTTGGTTATTTACTTGATGTAGACATTACTATAATATCACTGGACTTTCGTATCAAAATGTTTTGGGTTATAGTAAGGTAAAAACCGTCCGTGTTTATGTGTGGGCTGGTCTTACTATTATCTTTTCTTTTGAAAAGAGTTTTGAAGTTAAACAAGTGGTTGGAGTTTACTCACACCAGTCCCATGACTGACCCAGAGTTTATTGTGTTTTGTTTTCCCTAAACTCTTGGGTGCCCAAATTTGTACGGGCAGTCAAGTGTTTCAGGCTTTTACAGATACACTTGGAGGAGCTTGAAGCTGGAGGCTTCAACGTTAGTTATTTAGAGTTACTTCCGCTGAATCAAATGTTATGTGTACTCTGATGATGGTATGTATATATGTACAAAACAGATTTGTATTTCGAAGCTTATGTTATATAATATATTTTATTCGTTCCGCTGTGAGTTTGTGATCTTTGTTTTCTTCTATTCTAATATTTCTTTCTTTCTATTCCTCATCCTCTAACTTCTTTCTAATAATGAGTCGTATTTCTGTGTTATTTGAGTTGGACGTGTGATGTTTTAGTCAACTCTGGTAGCACGGATTTGCGGGTCGTTTTAAAGCTAGAAAATATTTTCCGGAATTTTTAGAGTCCGTATGTGGCCCCGGTAAAATGAAATGCGCGTTCAAATTCAATATATAGATTTATATTTTGATTTTGATGGAAAATGATCAAAACAATCGAATCAGCTTACGATACATATGCCATTGTGTTCGGAATGGGGGTAATTAGCTAGGGGCGACAGTCGGTGGGTTTGATTTTGAGTTGGGATTTGAAAACTACTATTTGTGGAACTAAAATATAATAAATATTTAATATAAATACATCATAATTCCTAACCCTAACCCCATAAGAAAAATCATGGCCTCTAATTCTACAAACCCGTCACTGATAGAAGCCGCCACCATCGCCCGCATTCAACCGCCCAGGCCGCCGCCGATCAACGGCATGCCATCTCTCCAAGCTCTGCCACCCTCTCCTCCTCTGTTCCCCTTCTCTCTCCTTCCTTTCCTCCCCAATTCGACGCCCCATGGCCCAAACCATTGCTCCACCGCCTATACCACACCGGGCCACAACGATGACCTGGCGCACCAGCCCATCACCGGCAGCACTCCTCCACAGATCGCCACTGACTAATGCGGGCCCCACTCCTTATTAAAAATTGAATTTAAGGTAAGTTTTTATTTATTTACTGATTATTTAATGTAATTAGTTTTAGAGGGATATAAAAACATTTTTATTTTATATAAAATAATGTTGTATATAAATATGATGTTTATATAGAATAATTTATAAAAATTCGATTTTTATACATGTATTAGCGTGATAAAAACAATTTTTTTATTTATATAAAAGCTACGATTTTTAATACATGAAAGTTGAGATTTTTTTTAAGTGGTAAGGTAAAAATATGATTTTTTTTTTTATAGTGTGAGGGGCATCATAAAGATACAATTTTTATAATGAATATCGTATGAAGATGAGGTTTTTGTTTTCATGAATATCATACGAAAATGAGATTTTTATTTATATGAATTCCATATAAAAATTCGATTTATATATATATGAAGTAGCGAGCTTTATTATATGAACATCGTTATAAAAATAGAATTTTTATCTATATAGTAGCCGTATAAAAATAGAATTTTTATCCATATAGCGTAGTTATAAAAATGTGATTTTTATATACATAGCAACAATATAAAGATGCGATTTTTATATATGTAGTGGATATGGACAACGAAGGTGACAAAAGGCGAGCACGGCGAAGATTTTCTACATATGAAGAGTCGCGGTGTTTGGTTTAGCTAATCTATGAGAACTCCTCACTTTTATTTTATTTTCTATTTGAAATATATACTAGGATGCAGACAGTGCTTAGCAGCACCCGACACCCATCGTCCACAGACCATGGATGACTTGTTTGTTTGATTGATGTGTTGTGAAATTTTATTGTGTGATGTGGAATGAATAAATATTTTACAGTTAAAAATATAATTTTTAACGTGTGTATAAAATAAATATTTATAAACAAATCGGACGATTTGTTTATGTACACCCATTTGATTGATATTGATTGGGACGATTAATTTTACACATCGCCCAGCTACACAAATAAAAATCCGTGTTTGTTGATTGGAAACCATACACGGGTGTTGGGATGATATTTGGCGTATACTAATCCCAATTATTTAGCTATATGTCGATCGATGGGTTGACAGACTGTGTAAGTGTTAATTATTTATATTTAACTCTTATGCAGTTGTGTGGTGCACTCTGGATGATGGTTGATGATTTATCGTTGCTGTTATATACATGTGTTGTAGGGAATCCATATAATTAACATTATATGGTAATTGATTGGGCCTCATTCCAATTTGGAAAATAAAGAATAAAAGAAAATTCATGTGTTGAATAAAATATATATTCATGTGTTGAATAAAAGAAAATTCATGTGTGGAATAAAAGAAAATTCATGTGTTGAATAAAATATAAATTCATGTGTTGAATAAAAGAAATTCATGTGTTGAATAAAGTATATATTCATGTGTTGAAGAAAATATTCATTTGTTGAATAGAATAACGAAGTTATTGAAATATATAAAGGCATGTTGGTTAGCTCGACGCCATTTTGACATGAACAATATATATCGATTTTATTCATTTTTATAATGAATATCGAAAAGGAATTGATTTCAAAATCTAATGTTTTGAAAATATTATCATTTATATATCGATGATAGGGAATATTCAATTTTGATTAGAAACTGAATAAGAAGTTGAAATCATTTTAAAAACAAAGTTAAAATGATTTGTAAATTTTGTTATGAAAGGAAATCGATGAGATATAATATATATATATATATATATATATGTATATATTATAATGGCCTAAATAGAACGCGCCGCGGCAGTTCGCGAATTTCGACCATTGACTTCGAATGGACATTACGGGAGATCAGACCGTCGGATTCTGCTAAAACCAGAACCGTTGGGTTCATATCGAAAAGAGCTTTCTAACGAATATTAGAGATTTGAAATATAATGGTTGGATTTGGAATTATGTCCAAATCAACTTTGGAAAAGGTCGCGGTAAGTGTAGTTTGATGGCCGTTTATGGAAATCGACTGTACGGGCCTTGATAAAATTACTAAAAATAGTAATAATTTGTGTGAAATCATAAGAAATAATTTGGAAATAAAAACTCCATATTTGAAAAGATAAAAATAGATTTTTATCGAAATGAACTAGTTTTGAACTAGAATTATAATCCATTTATTTTTGAAATAAATAAATGGGATTTGAAATGGCTTTAAAAATAACCTGTAACAACCTGGAAAATACGAGCCAATTTAAAAATTTTGAATTGGTTATTTCAAAGGAATTTAAACAATTGGAATAGAATATTTCAATAAAGTAGTGAATTAGAAATAGTGTGGCAGTTTGAAAATTATAATTCAAACTTTGACTGACTATAACGGGTGCAAAATATAACGGATTTTGGTGAAACCAAAAATATTTAAATCTATTTATGAATATCTTTCTAACGAATCTGAAAAATCGAAGTTTCATAGCGGGAATCAAAAGTTATGGCCAAATGAATTTTCAAAAAGCTCGCTCTAGAGAATATATAGCCCTTGAAAATAAACATTTTGCAAACGACCTCGGAATTCGACGAAAGCACTTTTGTTGGATCCGGGATGTCAAATTATTGCTAGGTTTCAAATTTCATAATTTTTGAGGCTAGTATGTGAGCGTGGCAAAAGAAAATGTGTTTGGTCAATTTCTATTAAATTGGATCGACCAGAAAATGGCCATTTTTCAAACGATCTTAGAATTCGACGAAACTAGTTTTGTTGGGACCGTAGCGTCAAAACATAGCTAGATTTATTTTTTTGGAATTTTTTTAATCAGTTTGTGGCCCTGGCAAATTGAAATGTACGTTCAAATTGAATATAAAATGTTCTATACTTTAATTTGAAAAATAACTGACTGTAACAATTGAATTGACCTACGAAACATATTCCATTGTGTCCGGAAAGGGGGTATTTACCTGGGGGCGACAGTCGTTGGGTTTGAATTGGGATCCGTGTGGAGAAACACTATTTTAAAATTTAATAAAACCTTCGGCCAATAGAATTTATCCATTCATAAATAAATAAAAAATATCAGAAAACCCCCGCACCCCCCCTCGACATCGGCGACGGAAGTCACTCAAATCTTCCCGACCAAATCGCCGCCGCCACGTCGATCTTTAGCCCCGCCTCCAGTTGGGTTTTTTTTTTTCTCACTGCCCTCTTTAAATCCATACCCGATTCGTTCCCCCTCACCGTCTATGCTTCGAGAACCACGCCCTCAAACACCCGAACTTTTCGCCGCCGCCACCTCCGATTAAGGCCACCGAGTGGGACCACCCCTACCTCGTTCTGAGCGCCTCTCTGGCCTATTCGACGTGGTATAACCCGATTACAACAACGTGCTTCGGATTTGCAGTAATCTCGAACCCTAAGTTTGAACCCTTCGTGAAAGGTACAACCTTTGATTTCATAACTGATTAATAACATTTTTATGTGTTGTTAATTTCGATCTTCATTCAAAAATCATATCTTTGTCGTGTGTTGACGAAATCGATGAAACAGGAAACATCGTGACCGTAAGGAGGCTCTCTACCAGCTAGAAGAGACCGCGGATTTTTCTGAGCTATCTACGATTTTTAGCACCTCGAAAACCAAGGTGAGAATTCTAAATTGAAATGTGTGAATGGAAGCGTGTTGTATAAATTATATAAGCGAAGTGTAAATTATATACGCATTGTATACCTCATGTACATGTGTTGTATAAGTTATATGAGCGATGTATAAATTATACAAGCGTTGTATGAAACATATATGCTTTGAATTGTGTTGAAATGCAAGTGAAATATAGAAATATATATATATATATACTCCCCTCGTCCACAATCTATGGATGATATTTATTGATTGTGAATTGTTGTGAAAAATTTGGTGAGTAATGCGAATGGTTGATAGAATTGTTTGTGGTTGATATTTTTTGGTTGTGGTTGAAAAATACCCATTGGTGATTGAAACAAATTTGAAATAATTATGGAAAAGAAAATCATATTCACCTGCGTGCAAATTAGATGTATGAAATCCCCACTATCAAAAACCGCGAGGTTTTAAGGTAGAGCGAGGACCCGTACTCGGGACGGTGTCAGTTTTAACTACCTTGCTGTTATGCTGCAGAAATTTTGAATAATATTCATGTGTTAGAATTATTTTCATATGTTGAAATTATTTTCATGTGTTGAAACCAAAGTCATGTGTTGAAACTTTATCCATGTGTGGAAAATGCTCATGTGTTGAGAAGTCATGTGTTGAAAATTAAATTCATGTTTTGAATGAATAAAGTGTTTAAACAATAAAAATCACATTTTTATAATATATATGAAGTATGTAAAATATTCGCGTTACAAATAAATTGATTCAACAATAAAAAAATTACATCTTTCCTATATGAACAAACTGTATAAAATATACATGTGTGGAAATGCTCATGTGTTGAGAAGTGCGTGTGTTGAAAAGGTTCATGTGTTGAATAAAAAAATCGAACAATAAAAATTACATTTTTATTGAAATTATGAAGTGTTAAAAACATTCATGTGTTGGATAAATATTTTGGATGATAAAAATACCATTTTTATCATGTATGTGATTCGCTAAAAATATATGAGTGTTGAAATAAATATTTGTTTGCTATGAATATTATTTTTAACATGTATAGGAACTAAATGAAATAGTCATGTGTTGAAATATATTTTGGTTCGCCAAAAATATCATATTTGAAATGTGAAGTGTTAAAAATAACCACTTGTTCAAATAAATATGCATGAGTTGAAATATTCATTAATTAGCTAATGATATGATTTTTGCTTGTGTATGCAATATAAGAATGAATGGTGACTTTAAACCAAATTGAATCAAATATGAAGTTGAATGGAAAGTGATATGAATTGCACATATGTACATGCATATTTGTTGAACAGGTTATAGCAAAGAGCCTAGAGAAAAGGAATAAAATTGTGTGCTCGAAAAATAGGTACGTGTTTACTGTTTTGATTGGGTAATGATTTTATGAGCCTATTGGCTAGCCGCTTGGCTTTTTCTTTTTCTTTTAGAGATGAGACACCCGTGTGGCTATTTGGGAATTTTCCCAGCCCCTCCCGTACAAAGGAGGTTATGGCGAAATTTTCCAAAATTTAAAGGCGTTAGTGAAATATTTGAAGTGAAAACGATATAGAAATCGTCGAATGAACTATATATATATATATATATATATATAATTAAAATGAATCGTGGTCGTGCAGTTCGTGTTTTGAAATCGTGATTTCAAACGATTAGTGCGGGATATCCAACCATCAGATTTTCCCGAAACCACAATCGTTGGGTTCGCCTTGGAAATATCTTTCCAAAAGCACCAACTTTGTAAAAATCCGACGGTTGGATTCTCTGGAATGTTTGATTCAAATCTGAAGAAAAATAGTGCCAGAATCGATTATATTTATATATAAATATAAATATAATTAAATTAAATTGAATAGCGACGCTGCAGTTCGTATTTTGAAATCGTAACTTCAAACGACTAGTGTGGGAAATCCGATCGTTGGATTTTCCCAAAACTGAAACCGTTGGATTTGTTTTGAAAGGATCTTTCTAATGAAATAAAATTTGTGAAGATCCAATGGTTAGATTTTCAGATATGTGTAAAACAAATTTAGTGAAAAACAGCACCAATGCCTCGGCACGATCTGGAACGCCGTTTAATTAAATATGGTCGTTTTTAAATAAATAAAAATGGCGATATATCGTTATAAAATATTATAAACGATATAGAATGGAAATTAACTGATTTTGCTGGGTTTTCTTGATATGTGATGATTGGATGTATTTAATATGAAAAATATACTAAGGAACTGAAATGTGAATGTTGAGTAATTTAACCATGTGAAGAACTGATTTGAAGATCTAAATATACGTGGATTATTTGAAAAGGACGAGTTAATTCTCATTTCAAATAATCGATCGACGGTGAGAAGTCGAAGAGATGAAGACGGTTCAAGACCGACGATCTTCACATTGGATGGATGGGCGCTACTGATACTCGTGATTGGAGTAGCTACCTTGAAGCAGCTGAAGTAGTAGTCGTCCGGACGTATTGTTGATTGTGCGGATATGCGAGGAATATGGTGCCTCCGGCTTCGTTCAAACCCAGAACGAACTTGTAAATGGACTGTGTGTCTGACATTGGATTTTGTTCTGTGTTGATTGATCTCTGTTAAATATATATCTGTTTGGCTGCGGAGAATTTATTCTCTTGCTTAACGCCCTTCTCTGAGACGTACGAGCTCAGAGGTTATTTATCGATAGAAATCAGTCGCGTGGAGTGAATTGCCTGTGTGGCAAGCCTAAGTGGCTAATGATCAAGGCTTCTATTGCAAATCAAAGTCTTGTGGTTGATGATCAAAGCATGGTCTGTGTGACATAGCTTTATGTATAGCGTTGATTCTCGAGCCTCACACCCCGGTATGAGTCAAAAACGGGAGAAGGACCCAAGGAGTGCACGATGTTTCTTTCTAGCTACGGTGGTGTCAGTGACTTACCATCCCCGACATTTATATATACTTTTCATCTGTGTGATTGTTGGAATGCGAGGCGCCTCGATTATAGGTCTGTAAGGACCGGGAAACGTGTGTTCAGGAATTGCCAATCCTCAAAAGTAAGAGAGGACCGGCCTTGGAGAATCCAGGGATTGTTGTGTGCGGTCCTGGGACATTTGCTAGAGTGTCTCGAACGGAGAGGAGCTTGCACCTTGCCTCGACTCATGATGGAATCCAATTTCCGATACGAAATTGCGGATGAGATTGTATTACTAGTATGGCGACATAGTAGATGGTAGTTATGCCGCCTAGGATTGATATTTATGATTGAATTTTCTTTTGAAACATATATGCGCTAGTAATAATATCAAACACTTTTGTTTTATATGTATGAAGCATTTTTGGCCATTATAAGGTAAAATCTATCCTTCGGCTTGCATTGCATTGTGTGATGGGACCTGAGTCTTATAATGGTTTCATTTTTATAAAAAGCAATGCAATGATTTAATCATTTACTTTATTTCATGCACTAGCACTCATTGGAGTAAACCCGTTCCGCGAAAGTGGCGTGGTCGTTTGATTTGCCTTATTATTATTGTTGTTTAATAAGTTAGGTAGATTTCTCATACCAGTCCCATGACTGACTCGTAGTTTGTTTCACCTTGCAAACTTGGGTGCCCTCATTTTCACACGGCCAGCCTAGTTATAGGTAACTGACATATTTTGGCTTGGCACCGTAGTAGGGGTGCACTTTTGGGGCTCATGACGAGGCTTGACTACATTGTGATGACTGTGACTTTTCCGCCATTATTGTATATGTATTATGATTCCGCCACAAGCGATGTAGACTGATGTTTAGTTTATGTATTCTCTATGTATGATTCCGCCACAGGCGATGTAGACTGATTATGTATTGTTATGCACTAAGTTGTATCCTGCACTGTGCTCTCTGATGTGGTGATTCCGCTGTCATATTTGTGTAAATTATTCTATTTCTTGTTTATGCTATTATCTGTACTCTGCTAATGATGATTAATGTGTTATATTCCAATGATTATCCTTAACACCGTGGTAAGGGGTTTTGGGATCGTCACATAACCAGAATTTCCAATATATATATTGGAAATGGATTTGAATCGAAATTGTCTTTGGAATATTTCGATGTTGGATTTTGTGATTATAAATATATTGTTATGGAAATTTGAAAGATATATTTATATCGTTATTTCCAATATGATATTTGTTGGTCGTCGAATTTGATATTGAATATAAGCCGATATATTTTCTATTCAGAGCCTTGTATTTAATATCAAATGGGATTTTGGTTTGTCGTGAATGGTGTCTTCATTAATACTGTTCTTAAACCCAGTTGAGAAAAAGATTAAATCTTTTTACTTAGATTTAATTAAGTATACCAATTAAATGGTATTTAATTGGAATTCACTTTGAATTGATTTCTGGGTTTATCGTGAACGGTGTTTTAAATAACACTTGTTCTTTAACCTGATAATTAATGGAATGTGAATTGGGTTTATCGTGAACTGTGTTTTAACGACATTCATTCTTTAACCCGATTTATAATGAAATGTGATTTGGAATTTATAAATCTTTTTTTAAGATTTAAAGGAGATTTTCCAAAGTAAAGTTTTCCAATTTAATAAAATAAATTGGAATGGAATGGAATTCGATTTGGTAATAATCGAAGTGAATTTTTGTGGTGAAAGACAACTAATATATCTAGAATTTAAAAGGCTTCACCGCTATTCCATTTATATTATTAGTCAGATATGGAAGTTTATATCGATTATATATATCGATTTGTTTTCCATGAAGATTCCATTTTAAATGGAATGTGATTTTGGGTTTACCATGAATCATGTTTTAAATGACATTGGCTCTTTAACCCAGTTAAAGATAGGATATGATTTCCCAAGTTAAATAATCATTAATAGTGATTTTTGGGAAGATTAAAACCAAGTGGAGTTTTAATGAATCTTTAATTAGATTGAAATGATCGAGAATGGAGTATCACCAGTTTTGCTCCAAGCGTTAGTTAAATTTTTAATTGGATTTGAACGTGAAATGGTAATTGAATTTACCGATCACACCGTGGTGTTAGATATGAAGTATTTCCAGTTTTCTTCATGCGATGAATAGGTTGGGGTTGGTAAATTTGACAAATGATTGCTTTGGTAAGGTTAGTTAATCCCGACTAGTTTGGATAAACCATAATTTGGTTTGGATTGATATTCAAAAGAAGATTAAAGAATAAATTTAAAGAATTTATCTTTGATAAAATTAATGGGAACCTTTCCCAAAGTATAAGAATATTTCAATAAAAGAATATTCTGAATTGGAATGAGGCCTATGTTGTGTTTGTGTAATACTTGTTTATTATATACGCGAGTTATTCAGATAGACCGGGTTTATCCCATTCTGAATAACTAATTCGACGATGTGTCGAGGATGAAGACAATGATCGAAGAGCGGAGGTCTTCACATCGTTTGGATAATTACTGATGATCTTGATTGGGCTGTACACCCAAGAGGAGGGAATCGGTTGGTGATCGTCCAGACGTACTTGGAGATCGATGGATATGTGAGGTACAAGGTGCCTGCAGTTTCGTCCAGACCCAGAACGAACTTGTAAATGGACTTTGTGTCTGACATTGGATATCATTCTGTGAGATTGATGGATATCGGTTGCATGGAGTGGTTTGCCTGTGTGGCATGCTAAGATGCAAATGATCAAGGCTTCTGTTGAAAAGCAGAGTCTTATGGTTGATGATCAAAGCACGACCTTTGTGCCATAGCTTTGTGTAGCATTAACTCGCGAGCCTCACACCCCGGTGTGAACCAGAAACGGGAGAGGACCTCAGGGAGGACATGCATTTCCTTCTAGCTAGTGTGGTGTTAGTGACCAACCAGCCCTGGCATTTATATTATTTTCACCTGTGTGGTTGTTGGATTGCGAGGCGCCTCAGATATATCGGTGACTATGTGGAGCCGATGGAGTCATTTGGCTCATTGACGCCCCAAAGGGTGGGGGAAACGCAGTGTTCAGGCATTATAATCCACATCAAGTGGACCAACCCTGACGATCCAAGAGGCAGTTGCGGTTGTTCCTGAGAGGCGGCCTAGAGCGTCTCGAATTCGGTGAGGACGATCCCTTGCCTCGGTTCATAGATGGAAATCCAACTTCCAATACGCATTTTTGAGGTTTAAGTTGTAAACCTATATATGGCGACATAGTGGTATGGGGCACTTATGCCGTCTATGATTGATACTTATGATTGAAATCGTTTTGACACTATACACTTATAGTAATAATAAAACATGAAATTTAGCGTATCAAGCAAGCTTTGCCTATTATAAGATAAAACCCTATCCTCCGGCTTGTGTTACATTGTGTGATGAGACCTGGATCTTATGATAACTTCATTGTTCTTTATTTAGCATTGCGCTGTTGTTTTATGCACTGGTATTCTTGGGAGGAAACCCGTTCCGTGTCATTTGGCGTGGTCCCTTGATTTACCGAACTTTAAAATGAAGATTAATAACTGTTTTAATTCTCACACCAGTCACATGACTGACCTAGAGTTTATTGTTTTAACCTAAATTCTGGGTGCCTCTATTTTCCATGGGAAGCTAGTAGTTTTGGTGTTGCAGATTTATATTCACAGGAACCTGGTTTACAGCTGGAATGATATCTGAAATGCTCAGTATCCGTATATCTCTTTCAGTTGTGTATTGTATTATTTTTCCGCTGTAGTAATGTATTTAAATCTCTGCTATTTCTCTGATGTATAATATTTATTAATACTCTTTATATTCTTGTATTCTGATGGAATTGTTGTAAATAAGCAAAGAAATGTTCTTCTGTTTGTGTTCTGATGTGGCTTGTCCTCAAACCAGTCCGGGCTTTCCCTCACGGGAAGTTAGGGTCCTTATAGTAGTCGACGCGATGTGGCTCGCGGTGGGTTCCAGGGCTTGCGCGGGTTTGGGTTTCAACGTGGAGAGGGGGCTGAGGGGAGGGTGCGTGGAGGCCAGAGAAGAGGCGGGGGAGTTCACCGGGGGTTGGGCATCATCGGCGGTGGACGAGGCAGCGCCTCCGATGTGGTCTGGAGCGGAAAAAAATTGAAAAAGGGGGGCGTTGAATTTGATCCAAGAAAAGTAAAAGGGGAGGTTAAACGAGAAAGGTGAGGGAATTTTATATTTATTTATTTATTTTATTTAACTTCCACCAAAATTCTTGTTTATTGATACGACCTCCAATTCGAACCCAACGATTGTGGCCTCTAGCTAATTACCCCCATTCCGAACACAATGGGATATGTTTGGTAAGCCGATTCGACCATTTCGATCAGTTTTCATTTAAATAAAAATATAAATCTATATATTCAATTTCAAACGTACATTTCAATTTACTGGGGTCACATACAGACACCAAAAATTCCAAAAAAGTATTTCTTGCTATCTTTTGATGATACGGTCCGAACAAAACTAATTTCATCAAATTTGGAGACCGTTTGAAAAATGGTCATTTTCTGGTTGCTCCAAATTGACTGAAACTGTCAAAACATGTTTTCTTCTGTCACGCTTACATATTGATTCCAAAAATTATGAGTTTTGTAATCTAGCAATAGGTTGACAACCAAGATCCAACAAAAGTGGTTTTGTTGAAAACGGAGGTCGTTTGCAAAATATTCATTTTTAAGGGCTATATTTTTCACGGTGACTATTTTGAATTTTCAACTTGGCGTAACTTTTTACTTCTGTTATGAAATTTTAATTTTTTGGATTCATTGGAAAGATATTCTCAAATAGATTCTAATATTTTTGGTTTTGCTAAAATCCGGTTTATTTTGAATCCTGTACATTCATTTGAAATTTGAAATTGAATTTTCAAACTACCGCGCCATTTTCAATTCCTTTTATAATTAAAAATAAATTTTTATATTCTAACTTCAATTCAACTAAAATATATACATTCTAATTCTGGTTAAAATAATTTTCTAGTCATTATTATTTAAAATAAATCATTTAAATTATTCCAAATTCATTAAAATTACCAAAATTAAAATTTTAAATTGGTTCTGATTTTCTGGGTTATTACATTTTTTATGTCTAATTATTTGGTATGCTTGGATATAAGTAGTATTTGTATAATTATTTGGAATGTTCGGATATTTGGATTTGTCACTTGGTTTATGTTGTTTAGTTGGGTTTTGGATGCTAATTGGATGTTTGGTATGATATTATTAATTAAACGACATTTGAACTTATAACTTAATATAATTAAAACGAGCTCATAACATCGTGGTAGTTTGTAGTTATAAGTTTTGAACATTAACTAAATATGTATGATTCTTTATAAGTCGGATTTCTATGAAACAAGAAACATTCGAATCTATTGAACTATATTTTTCTGAAGGAAGAGAAAAATGTAGATTTCATATTATAGATTTTGAGTTATGCCCAAATCAAATTTTCAGAAAGTCGCTAAGGAATCGTTTATAAACCATAACTACTTATTTAATAGATATAAAGGTTTTTAATACAAGTTGAAAGTCGTTTAACTTCAAATTGAAATAAAACAGTTGAGTGGATCCAGAACTAATCCAAAACTTGTGACTTGAACTGATCCAAAACTTGTGACTACACTATTTAGGAAATGTACTTAAACTATTTTTAAATGTATTTAAACTTGTTGTGAAAAATCTTTGTTTAAAATGTATTTAACCTTGTCTTAAATGCATTGGCTAATTATCAAAATTCGCCATGGACGAATTTTGAAACTTCACCAATGCATGCCTGCCCAAAATAGGCCAATATCCGTAAACAATTATAAAACATGGCTATGTCTAAAATAGTTTTCCAAAAGTGGTCTGTTTATGCAAATTATACTATTTCTAATTAAAAAAAATTCTCTATTAGTTTTTAAATTATAAATAGTGTTAAGGTATAATGTTATACATGTTTTCAAAAAGTTTTACTTAAAAAGATAAATATATTTATCATTTTAAATAGTCAATGTTTTATCTATGCGAGGGATATAATATTAATCTTCTACTGAAAAATAGTGTAAATTTTTTATGCATAAGATGTTTTAACACATTTGGGTTTTAAAGTAAGTAACATATTTTTGTTATACAAAAATAAAGAAGAAAAATTTAACAAGAATTATCTTTTTAGATGATTAATGTCTTTACACAAAACTATACATACAAGTTAGTTTTTTATACAAGAGTTTGTTAAATTGATAAGGAAGAAACGTTTTAACATGATTATCTATTTAAATTATTAATATTTTTTAAGCTTGAATCAAAGTTGTCAAAAAAGATAAATAAGCTTATCTTTTTAAACAAATATTGTATTTTTGTACAAAAACATACAAACGTTAGATTTTTACTTGAAATATTGCTAAAGCGGTACGCGATAACCTTACAAATATGTTTATCATTTTTATTATTGTGTTTTTTTATTAGTATAAAACAACTAGACAAAAATGATAAATATATTTATCTTTGTAAAGAATAGTGTTTTTTTGTAGAAGATTTGCATATTAGCTTCCTATTTAAAGTTATTTTGTAATTATATGCATTGAACAATTTAACACATTTATTTTAGCAAAAGATTAATATTTTTTTCTTATAAAAAACAAAGACTAAAAAGATAAAAATGACTTTCTTTTTATACCAACAATGTTTGTTTAAAGTAATTATGTTTACATTGTTAACTACTCATTATTTGTATGCTGCATTATGCATGATGTTAGTTTAAATAAAATTATTCTTATAGACTCACCTATTTCATTATTAATGTTATTTACACCAACTGTTTGGTATTTTTTATTATTATTTTCCAAGCTTTATCCGATTGGACATGTTAGCGTTAGAAAAATTTATAATTTTGTAGTGTTTAAAAAATCTAGATTGTAGCTAATAACCAAGCCTCACTTTAGCAGCATGTACTTTTAATTTCAATCATATTCCTACTTTTAATAAGAACTTAAAAGTGAATTAGTTTATTTCTACCTATACTGTCCAAACTAAGGACTGTAAGTCCAAATGATAGTTATCGACTAACCCAAATTTCAGATTTAAAAAATGTGTTATGTACATTTTGTTTCAACCTTCTTTGTCATCATATTTAGTTAAATACATAATTATTTTTGCTTAACCGTTGTTTCTCCAATAATTGATGTTTGATATTTCGTACATAGTTTGCGCTCATCCTCACACTAGGGAATCTGTGCTACACTTTCGCATATCTGATTTCTTCAGTAAATGATCTCATTAATTTTTTCTTTAGTAAATAATTTCATTAATTTTTATAACAAGTTTCTACTTCCAAGTTCGCTAAAGCAGAACAAAAAATTCTTAATTCGCATAAAAAAAATACAACTGCATATACAGAACTTAAAGAATCAAGTTACTCCCCACCGAAATCTTGTGTAACAACGAACTTGAATGAAAACTCAGAGACAAAGTCTGAGGACGATTTAGAGCAGTATGAAGTGCGTCAAAGAAATATGAAAACAATATACCGGTACATGCATATGTAATTTAGATGTTATTTTTAAGGTCATGAGTGAAATAAGGAAGAAGAATATTTTTTTCTTCCACTGCAATGTTGTAACAAACTGGAAAATCCGAACCAAATTAATTTTTTTATTTTTGCTATTTTAGTAGATTTTGAATAGTTAAAATAATTTATTTTAAATAATAACGATTAAAAATTCATTTTAATCGAGGTTGGAGTAAATATATTTATTTTGATTTCTAAAGGAATCAGAAATAGTGCGGTAGTTTTAAAAGTCAAACTTGAACTTTGACCGAATGTACCGGATTCAAAATCTAAAGGATTTTAGTGAAACCAAAAATATCTAAATCTGTTTGAAAATGTCTTTTTAATGAATCTAAAAAATCGAAATTTCATAGCGGGAATCAAAAGTTATGGTTAGTTGAATATTCAAAATGATCGCTATAGTAAATTTATAGCCCGTATAAAAGGCCATTTTACAAACGACCTCCGTTTTTGATGAAACCACTTTTGTTGGAACTAGAATGTCAAATTATTGTTAAGTTTAATTTTCCAAAATTTTTAGAATTGATATGTGAGTGTGGCAAACAAAAATGTGTTTTGTAAATTTTAGTCAAATCTGATCGATTTGAAAATGGCCATTGTTCAAACAGTCTCAGAATTCAATAGAATAAATTTTGTTAGGACAGTATCGTCAAAACAAAGCCAGAAATATAAATTTTGGATTTTTCTGAGTGCGTATGTGGCCCCGATGAATTTAAATATACGATCAAATTAATTTATTAAAGGGTTTAAATATTAAATTAAAGATTTCAGGCCACAGACAGTCCTTTGGGCGGACGAGACTTAGCCCATTGAATCCGGAACGGGGGCTATTGGGTTGGGTCAACTCCGGTTGGATTGAAATTGGATTGGTTTATAACTTTTGGATTTATTTGTAAAAGTAGCATTAAAATAATATAAAATACATGTTTTTCTTCAAACCCTAATCTTATCTACTATAGTCGCCGCCTAGACCTTTTATCCATGGCTGAGAATGCCTCCACTTCTTCCACTTAATTCTCCTCCTCTACATATCAGACTCCACTCCTTTAGGCTTTTCTGTAGAGATTTTCATCCTCCTCAATTTCCTACGGCTTGATCGTTGTCTGGTGGCCCGAACTCCGAGATCCACGACTCTAAACCTGCGCCAAAAACCACCGCCACCCCCTTCCCCCTAGGCTCGATCGGGCTGATCCAAAGTGGGTCCCCTGGTGCGCCGCCCGTAGCCCGACGCTGTGGTGTCGTCCAATCGCCTTCTAGCCCTCTGTGTTGATCGAAAACGTGAGACCTAGTTTAGAACCTTTTGAAAAGCTTACGGCCGATTACTATATAGAGGAAGAAGAAGGTTAATTCCTTTAATATGTTATTAATTTAATTCAAAAACTATTATCCATCTTGTTTAAATCCTAACTAATTCATATGACATCGAAAATTAACGATTTCAGATCTTGTGCGATCGTAGAGACGAGATCTAAGACTCTAGACTAAAAAGGAGCGATTCTGAGCTGTTTGAATTTTGGACAAATCTGCAGTTCTGAACAAAGAAGAATAATCCGACCGTGAGATTTCTGATTTTTAAATAATTAATCAATTTAATTATTTTACTCGCTATGTAATGATTTATGTATATGATTTAGATCTGCTATGTTCTGAAATTTTGGATGATAATTGATTTATTGATTTGTGATGAATAATTATAGATCTGAATGTTGTGGTTAAATTAAAATGAATTATTTTCTCTTTGTCAATATTTGGTGAATCATTTATATAAAATATCATTTTGTCATTTTTATTGAATTGAATTAGAGTTGTCAATACAATAAAAAATATATCTTTTTGTTTACATAACTGAAATAGAATTGTCAATTCAGTAAAATTATCTTGTTTATATTATGAATTCAAATAGAATTGTCAATTCAATGAAAAAGATTAAATTTTTTTTATTTGCAAATTTAGATGCAAATAAACATCGTAGAAAAAGTTACATTTTTTTTATTCGCAAATTTAGATGTAAACAAACATCGTAGAAAAAGTTACATTTTTTTATTTGCAAATTTAGATGCAAATAAACATCATAGGAAAAAGTTGAACTTTTATTTGCATTCTCTGATGCAAACAAAACATGAAATTAAAAGTTACATTTTTTATTTTCATTCTTTGATGCAAATAAAACATGAAATAAAAAGTTGAATTTTTATTTGCATTATTTGATTCAAATAAAACATGAGATAAAAAGTTGAATTTTTATTTGCATTCCCTGATGCAAATAAAACAAGAAATTGAGAGTTATATTTTTTATTTGCATTCTTTGATGCAAATAAAACATTGAATTAAAAGTTGAATTTTTATTTGCATTCTTTGATGCAATTAAAAATATTGATTAACAAGCTACATATTGATTGCATTTCTTAATGAAAATAAAACATGAAATAAAATGTTGATTTTTTTTTTTTTGCATTCTTAATGGAAATAAAACATGAAAAAAAAGTTGAATTTTT
Organism: Allium sativum; assembly: GCA_030737875.1. NCBI lineage: Eukaryota > Viridiplantae > Streptophyta > Magnoliopsida > Asparagales > Amaryllidaceae > Allium > Allium sativum. The sequence continues at coordinate 129,443,606 of CM060919.1, read as the reverse complement.
ATTTGCATTCCCTGATGCAAATAAAACATGAAATTGAGAGTTACATTTTTTATTTGCATTCTTTTATGCAAATAAAACATTGAATTAAAAGTTGAATTTTTGTTTGCATTCTTTAATGCAAGTAAAAACATTGATTAACAAGCTACATTTTGATTGCATTTCTTGATGAAAATAAAACATGAATAAAAAAGGTTATATTTTTGTTTGCATTTTAGATGAAAATAAAAGCCTAATTAAATAGTTACATTTTTTATTTGCATTTTTGATGCAAATAAAAGAATAGAATACAAGTTACATTTTTCATTTGCATTTTTGATGCAAATGAAAGAACAGAATAAAAGCTACATTTTTTCATTAGTACTTTTGATACAAATAAAAACATAGAAAATTTTACATTTCCATTTACATGTTAGTTGGAAATAAAAAGAATCGGATTTAAAAGTTACATCTTTATCCGCATTTTAGATATAATAAATAGTATAGTTTTAAATGTTATATTTTATTGTCAAATTAGAGACAATAAAAAGAATAAATCGAAAATGACATTTTTGTTGATATGTTAATTGTAAATAAAGGAGAAGAAACATACGTTATATTTTTATTGTCAAACTAGAGGCAATAAAAAGCAGACAATTAAAAAGTTATTTTTTTTATATATATTTAGTGTCAATAAAAAGAACAGATTTTAATTTTACATTTTTATTGTCATTTTAGAGAAAATAAAAAGAATAGATTTAAATGTCACATTTTTATTATAAATTTAGATACAATAAAAATAGTAGAATAAAAAAAATCATGTTTTATTGCCATTTGGTTTCAACTAACAGGGTGAACATTATGAATATATTTTCAATGTAATGCAGTTACCATTGGAAATAATTAGTCATTAAAACATGATATATTTCAAATCATCATTTTTATCATGTTAGAGGAATTATGAAAATCATATATAAAATTACTAACATGAATATAAACTGTGTTTGGCTTGCATATGATTGTTTGAAAAGTAGTTTAAACCGCCAATGATTCATATATATATATATATATATATATATATATATATATAAATTAAAATTAAAATGAATCGCGTGCGATAGTTCGCTTTTCGGCAATCGTAACTTCAAACGATTATACCATAAGATCCACCCATCGGATTTCCCCAAAACCAGAACCTTTTAGGACCGTTTTGGGAAGGTCTTCCCATCGACATGAATTTTGTTAAAATCCAATGGTTAGATTTCAAGATAAGTGTAAAACAAAATTTGGTAAAAACAGCGTTAGGGTCGCCCATCGACCTGTAGCATCGTTGAATAAATTTGGCTATTTATATATATATATATATATATATATATATATAAATAGCGATTAATCAATACCACATTAACGATATAAAATGATTTTAATTATATATATGTGAGGATAAATTGAAAAGACTGAGATAAAATCTCATTTCAAATGGTCATATGACGATGTAGATTGAAGATCTTAAAGACAACGATTAAAGATCGGCGATCTTCACATCGAAAGGATAACTACTGATGCCTGGCATTAGCTAGCTACTAACAAAGGGTTAAAGTGGTAGTTGTCTGGACGTACTTGTTGATCGTCCGGATACGCGAGCACCTCACTTCCGTATTGGACATACGGGATAAGGAATAAGGTGACTCTGGTTTCGTTCAGACCCAGAACGGACTTGAAAATGGATGTGTTTCCGACATTGAATTTCATGCTGTGTAATTAAAATGATTTCTATTAATATATATCTGTGGTGGCAGAGAATTTATTCTCTTACTTAACACCCTTCTTTGAGACGTACGAGCTCGAAGGTTATATATTGGTAATTGTCGATCGCATGGTGTGAACAGTCAATGTGACATGCCAAAATGCAATTGATCGAGGCTTTAGTTGAAAAGTAGAGCCTTGTAGATGATAATCAAAGCTTAGCCTATTTAGGCATAGCTTGGTGTATTTCGTTACCTCACGAGTCTCACACCCCCGTAGAGTCAAAAACGGGATATGGGAATGCAGGGAGTGCACACGTTTCTTTCTAGTTAGAAGTGGTGTTTGGGTTTTTACAAGGCCTGACATTTTTACTTATGTGGTTGATGGATGAGGCGCCTCGGATATTTTTATTGGTCGCCAATGGCAAATTTATAGGTCCAATAGGATCGGGGAGCGTGTGTTCAGGCATTACTAATCCACTAAAGTATTTGTGGACCGGCCTTACAGGATCAAAGTGTTCGCCAGCGTTCGAATCCTGAGACATTGCTAGAGTGTCTCGAATCGGTTAGGAGATCGTCCCTAGCCTTGACTCATTATGGAAAATCAACCTCCAATACGACATTATAGTTTTGATTGTAAACCTATATATGGCGACATAGTAGGATGGGGTACTATGCCGTCTAGGATTGATACATTAACTTTGAAATATTTTAGAAACATATTAGACACTAGTAATAATATTAAAAATATTATTTTCTATTTATCAAGCATTTTTTATCATTATAAGGTAAAACTCAATCTTCCGTTTGCATTGCATTGTGTGATGGGATTTGAGTCTTATAATGATTTCATTTTCTAAAAAGCATTGCGTTGTTTTTGACTTAAAATTTATAAATCTTATGCACTAGCCTTCAAATGGAGTAAACCCATTCCGCATTAGCGGCATGGTCCAGAGATTTTCCATATTATTAGTTTAGTAAGATTTCTCACACCAGTCCCATGACCGAATCGTAGTTTGTCTCACTTTGCAAACTCGGGTGCGCTCTTTCCACACGGGCAGCCAATTGACAGGTTTTGGGAAGGGATGTTTTTTGGACTAGAGCTTGCTGATAAAGATGATGAAGGACCTTTTCTTTTTATCTTTTTATTTGCTTCTTGAGACATTGTGACGGTATTGAGTATTGATGTATTTTGGGAGATTGAGACTTTATTTATTTCCATGTTTAGACATCTATTTTGCTAAGTGTATCCTGTACTGCGTACTCTGATGTTTCGGGGATGATGTTTTGTGATGACATTTCCATTTCCGCTGCAATGATTTTTATGTTTTGCTATTATCGGAGATCTATTATTGTTTTAATTACGTTATACTCCTATGATTATCCTTACTTTTGTACCACGGAAGTTTGGATCATCACATTTGGTATCAGAGCTAAAGGTTAACCGTAGCTATGGAGTATAATACTTTTAGAATAATTCGTCTAGATAGAATCAGTAGTATTCTAAGACGAGTAGCTCATTAGAGATAGGATTAGTAATGTCCAAGATTGAGCACGGCAGAATAGCACATATTAATCAGTCATTGCATCATTATCATCTTATCGTATGTCTCTACTTTATAAACTTTCCTTTGAAAATTATCGTTTCTCTTAGTCTGACTCTTTCCTTGATGATACAGACTGATTGAGAAATGAGTACTAGAGCACGAGGCCGAGGTAGGGCAAGAGGACCCGCCAGAGATGAGATTCCTACAACCCAAGAACAGGAACAGGCAACTCCAGAAGTTGAGACACCACCACCACCAACCCCGCGTGCTTTTGATCTTGACAAAGTGGCAAAGAAAATAAAGAATCTATGAGGCGTGCATTACACAGGCCATGAAACGGTGACAAAAGCACAAGCATGGTTGAAGATAATGGAGAAGATCATGGGAGGATTAGAGCTCAAATATCATAGGAAGCGATTTATGGCAACTTGGTTTCTGAAGGACCAGGCCCAGATTTGGTGGGAAACAACTATGGTTAGGGGTAATGAAGCAGATGTAACTTGGGAGAAATGCAAAGAGCTATTCAATGAGAAGTTCATTCCACCTAGTGAAGTTGAGTGCCTTCACGATGAGTTTGCCCACCTCCAACAAGGGAGTGTGACTATTGCTGAGTATGTAAAGAAATTCGATGAGCTTTCCCGATGTGCCCCTGAGTTAGTCCAAGACCCAAAAAAATAAGAGGTTTATCAATGGTCTGGTGAGAAGATATCATAATAGGGTGACGACACACATCGAGCGTCCATTTGCTAAGGTAATCGAGATGGCCTGCAGATATAAGGAGGTAGACCATAAGGGTTCCCAGCAAGAGAGAGAAAAGAATTAAGCCAACAACAAGAAAAAGGAGTCAGACAAAAAAACCTGAGGTGGGTAGCTCTTCTACCGCCAAGCCCCAAGAGAAGAAGAAGAGGGACAAATCGAAGATCAAGTGCCCCGAAGAGGCCAAAAAGGAATGAGTCTGGACCGAGTCAGAGCAGTGGACAGAATCCCTGTGGCCCAAGAGAATGTTTTAACTGTCACTAGCCTGGACACCTTATCAATGATTGCCCTCTGCTCAAGAAATCTCAGGTGGCATGTCTATGATGGAGAGGCTGCACCGGCTTCTTCTAAAGAAGAAGGTAAGCCTGATGTTTTAGGAGGTACTCTTAACATTAAGAATATTCCTATTACAGTTTTGTTTGACACGGGTGAACCTAGAAGTTTCATATCTGTTAAAAAAGCTTAAATTGAAACCCAGAAAACTCAAAGAACCAATTAGAGCCCATAGTCCGATAGGAGGTTCACTTATACTCGAGCAGTACTGTAGAGTGCCTGTTTCTTACACCTACTTCCAATCTTTTTAATCTAATCATCATGAATTTATCCGGGTATGATATCATACTTGGAATAGACTGGCTAACGAAATATGAGGCTGAGTTACTTTGTGCTGAAAGAGTGGTCAGAATCAAAACCAAATTTGGAGACATTGTTGTTATTCCATGCCATGGCTCAACCACAGATAGGAAAGAATGTTGGTCTTCTCTAGAAGTCACCCCTGCTTCTATTGAGGATATTCATATCGTCAGACTATTCGGACGTGTTCGAAGAAGTAGACAACTTACCTCCGCGCAAAGAAATCGATTTCAGAATTGACTTATTTCCGAATGCAAGGCCCATTGTACACCGCATTCGGAGAATGTCACTAAAAGAAAAAGAGGAACTGAGCAATCAGACCAAGGAGCTTTTGTGGAAGGGTCTGATCAGGCCTTGCTTCTCAAGCTGGGATGCAGTAGTGGTTTTCGTCCCAAAGTCAGACGGTACCCTCAGGTTATGTATGGACTACCGTGATCTAAATAAGCAGACTCTGAAAAATAAATACCTACTGCCACACATTGATGATGAGTATTCTCTAGGATGGACCTAGCACAGGTTTCCACCAACTACGCATTGCCAGGGAATGTGTACCTTTGACAGCTTTCAGAGGACCAGATTTATTTTATGAATGGCTAGTGATGCCCTTCGGCTTATGCAATGCTCCAGCATACTTCGTTGATCTAATGAATAGAGTCTTCCACGATGTTCTAAATAAATTTGTGTGGGTGTTCATCGATGATATTTTAATCTTTTCTAAATCCACTACCGAACACGAAAAGCATTTGAAAGAAGTTTTGGAGATTTTGCGTAGAAATGTGCTGAAAGCCAAATTCTCGAAGTGCATATTCTGGCAAGAAGAGGTGAAATTCCTCGGTCATGTTGTATCTAAGGAAGGCATCTCAGTAGATCCAGGAAAGATCTCGTCCACCAAAGATTGGAAGCAGCCTACTACGCCCACTGAAGTCAAAAGTTTCTTAAGTCTGGCTGGCTATTATCGGAAATTCATTAAGGATTTCTCGAAATTATCTTGTCCGTTGACGAAGCTGACTAAGAAGCATACCAAGTTCATTTGGACACCCGAATGTGAGGCCGCTTTCCAAGAGCTAAAACAAAAATTGATCACTGCTCCTGTGTTGACCATTATTGATGGCAATCAGGATCTGAAAGTCTGGACAGACGCTTCTAGAGAAGGTTATTCTTTTCATCTAAATAAACATGTCCGAGATGACATTTTTCTAGTGTTAAATCTTATTTTATCATGTTATTCTTTTATCTATTTAAGGTATTGGTGCGGTGCCAATGCAAAGAGAAAAAGTTGTCGCATATGCTAGCCGCCAATTAAAACCGCATGAGAAGAATTACGCCACTCTTGATCTTAAGCTAATGGCCATCGTATTTGCTTTAAAGATGTGGAGGCAGTATCTCTTGGGCAAGAAATCTGAGCTGTATACTGACCATAAATCCTTAAAATATCTGTTCACCCAAAGAGATTTGAACTTGAGGCAGCAACTTTGGGTTGAATTCCATGCACCCTACGACCTGGACATTATATATACTCCAGGGAAAGCCAATGTAATGGCAGATGCTCTCAGCAGGAAGAATACGGCCAGCACCAACCTTATTCTTGCCAATCTCATTATCACCCCTACCTTGATCGACAAGATCTCTGCTCTCCAGAAAGGTGATAGATTCATTCAGATGATTAGTGAGCAAGTTCAAAAGGGAGAAGCGTTAAGCTTCCAAATAGACAGCAAGGGAACCCTCAGGCTATAAGGGCGAATATGTGTTCCAGATATTCCCGAGCTAAAAAGAGATGTTATGGACAAATAACACAAGTCTAAGCTCAGCATCCATCCTGGAGTCAGCAAGATGTACCATGATCTTAAGCATAATTTTTTGTGGAAGGCGATGAAGAGAGATATTTCTATATATGTTGCTAGATGTCCCACCTGTCAGCAAGTCAAAAGTGATCAGCAAAAGCTAGCAGGTCTATTGCAACCGCTAGGGTTTCCAAGTTGGAAATGGGACGGAATTTCTATGGACTTTATTGATAGCTTGCCACGGACTAGGAAAGGCAATGACAATATATGGGTGATTGTAGATCGCCTCACAAAGACTGCCCATTTCATCCCTGTCAAATCCAATAGAACAGCTCATAGTTTGACACAACTTTATTTCAGAGAGATTGTCAAACTGTGTGGAGTTCCCAGTAGCATTGTCAATGATCGCAATCCAATATTTGCTAGAAAATTTTGGGAAGCTTTCCAAGAAAAGCTAGGGACTAAGCTGAATATGAGCATTGCTTATCACCCTCGGACAGATGGCCAGACTAAGAGGGTGAACCGCATATTGGAAGACTTGTTGCGAGCATGCATCCTAGATTTTGGTGGGTCATGGGAATATTATTTTCACTTGGTTGAATTCTCTTATAATAATAGCAACCAAGCAAGCTTGCAGATGTCTCCATTTGAAGCATTATATGGCAGGCCATGCAGATCTCCCGCATGTTGGGTGGAACCCGACAATCGATTAGTACAGGGTCCTGACATGATTCGTGAAGCATCAAACAAAGTTGATTTTATTAAGAAGCGATTACTTGCTGCCCAAAGCCGACATAAGAGCTATGCTGACACTCGAATAAGGGATTTGGAATTCTCTATCGGTGATCTTGAATACTTGAAGGTTCCCCCTCTGAGAGGTGTGATTCTATTTGGGAAGACTGGGAAATTGGTGTCGTGATTCATTGGTCCATTTCCTATTCTAGAAAGGATTGGGACTCTCGCTTAAAGAGTGCAGTTGCCTGACTGGTTACCAGGGATCCACGATGTATTTTATGTGTCCCAACTCCGGAAGCACGTACATGATCCAGATTTAGTTGTGGAGGAAGCAGCGCAACGATATTTGGAGATTACCCCGGCCCTAGCAAAGAGGAAGGAGCCAGTGAAAATTGTGGGCAAAGAAACCCGAGTGTTGAGGAAAAAGAGGGTCCACTTAGTCAAGGTGTAGTGGGGCGAGGATCCTAGAGACCGCACGTGGGAGACTGAGGATTTTAACAAACATGCCTATTCCAAGTGCAGAGTGGATATCTCTGAGTAGCTCTTGTGTTGAGTTACATTTACAATACCATACATTTTCCGTTTTGTTTCCAACTTTACTATTATTTCCTTTTTGAGGACGAAAAGCTTTTAAGTGGGGGAGATTGTAACAACCCAGAAAATTCGAACTAGTTTAAAATTTTTATTTTGGCTATTTCAGTAGATTTTCAATAGTTAAAATAATTTATTTTAAATAGTAACGATTAAAAATTTATATTAATCGAGGTTGGTGTAAATATATTTATTTTGATTTCTAAAGGAATCAGAAATAGTATGGTAGTTTGAAAAGTCAAACTTGAACTTTGACCGAATGTATCGGATTCAAAATCTAACGTATTTTAGTGAAACCAAAAGTATCTAAATCTGTTTGAAAATATCTTTCCAACGAATCCAAAAAAATCGCAATTTCATAGTGGGAATCAAAAGTTACGGTCAGTTGAATATTCAGAATGAACGCTATAGTATAATTTATAGCCCGTATAAAAGGACATTTTTCAAACGACCTCCATTTTCAATGAAACCACATTTTTTTGATCCGGAATGTTAAATTATTGTTAAGTTTAATTTTCTAGAATTTCTGGAATAAATATGTGGGCATGGCAAATGAAAATGTGTTTTGTCAATTTATTCAAATCTGATCGACTTGAAAATGACCATTTTTCAAACAGTCTCATAATTCGACGAAATTAATTTTATTAGGACCATATCGTTAAAACAAAGCTAGAAATAATTTTTTGGATTTTTCTGAGTTCGTATGTGGTCCCGGTGAATTTAAATATATGATCAAATTAATTTATTAAGGGATTTAAATATTAAATTAAAGATTTCAGGCCATAGACAGTCGTTCGGGCTGAAGAGACTGAGCCCATTGGATCCAGAACGGGGGCTATTGGCTTGGGTCAACTCTGGTTGGACTGAAATTGGATTGGTTTAAAACTTTAGGATTTATTTGTAAAAGTAGTATTAAAATAATATAGAAATACATGTTTTTCTTCAAACCCTAATCCTATCTACAGTAGCCGCCGCCCAGACCTTCTATCTATGGCAAAGAATACCTCCACCTTCTTCCACTAAATTCTCCTCCTCCTCTACACATTAGACTCCACTCCTTTTGGATTTTCTGTAGAGATTTTCATCCTGCAAAATTTCATACGGCTTGATCGTTCTCTGGCAGCCCGAACTCCGAGATGCACAACTCCAAACCCATGCCAAAAACCGTCCCCCCTCCCCCAGGGTCGATCGAGATGAGCCAATGCGGGCCCCTAGGTGCGCCGCCCGTAGCTCGACGCTGTGGTGTCGTCTGATCGCCTTCTAGCCCTCTGTGTTGATCGGAAACATAAGACCTATTTTTGAACCTTTTGAAAAGCTTACAGTCGATTACTGTATAGAGGAAGAAGGAGGTTAATTCCTTTAATATGTTATTAATTTAATTTAAAAAATATTATCCATCTTGTTTAAATCCTAACTAATTCATATGACATCGAAAATTAACGATTTCAGATCATGTGCGATCGTAGAGACGAGATCTACGACTCTAGACTGAAAAGAAGCGATTCCGAGCTGTTTGAATTTTGGACAAATTTGCAGTTCTGAACAAAGCAGAATAACCCGACTATGAGATTTCTGATTTTTAAATAATTAATCAATTTAATTATTTTACTCGCTATGTAATGATTGTATATATATGATTTAGATCTGCTATGTTCTGAAATTTTGGATGATAATTGATTTATTGATTGGTGATGAATAATTATAGATCTGTATGTGTTGGTTAAATTAAAATGAATTATTTTCTCTTTGGCAATGTTTGGTGAATCGTGTATACAAAATATCATTTTGTCATTTTTATTGAATTGAATTAGTTTGTCAATTCAATATAAAATATTATTTTGTTAATTTTATATTGTCGTTTTTATTGAATTGAATTAGTTTGTCAATTCAATATAGAATATTATTTTGTCATTTTTATTGAATTTAATTAGTTTGTCATTTCAATAAAAATATTATGTTGTCATTTTTATTGAATTGAATTAGTTTGTCAATTCGATTAAAAATATCATTTTGGTCATTTTTGTTGAATTGAAGTAGTTTGTCAATTCAATTAAAAATATCATTTTGGTCATATTTGTTGAATGGAATTAGTTTGTCAATACAATTAAAAAAAAAATCTTTTTCTCACGTTTATTGAATTGAAACAGAATAGTCAATTCAATTAAAAATATCACTTTGTTATATTATTGTATTGAACTAGAGTTGTCAATACAATTAAAATATATCATTTTGTTTACATTATTGTATTGAAGTAGAATGGTCAATTCAATAAAATTATCATCTTGTTTATATTATGAATTGAAATAGAATTGTCAATTCAATGAAAATGATTACATTTTTTATTTGCAAATTTAGATGCAAATAAACATCATAGAAAAAGTTACATTTTTTTTATTTGCAAATTTAGACGCAAATAAACATCGTATAAAATGATACATTTTTTTGTTTGCAAATTTAGATGCAAATAAACATTGTAGGAAAAAGTTGAATTTTTATTTGCATTCTTTGATGCAAATAAAACATAAAATTAAAAGTTACATTTTTATTTGCATTATTTGATGCAAATAAATCATGAAATAAAAAGTTGAAATTTTATTTGCATTCTTTGATGCAAATAAAACATGAAATAAGAAGATGAATTTTTATTTGCATTCCCTAATGCAAATAAAACATGAAATTGAGAGCTACATTTTTTATTTGCATTCTTTGATGCAAATAAAACATTGAATTAAAAGTTAAATTTTTATTTGCATTCTTTGATGCAAGTAAAATCATTGGTTAACAAGCTATATTTTGATTGCATTTCTTGATGAAAATAAAACATGAAATAAAAAGTTGAATTTTTATTTGCATTCTTTGAAGCAAATAAAACATGAGACAAAAAGTTGAATTTTTATTTGTATTCCCTGATACAAATAAAACATGAAACTGAGAGTTACATTTTTTTATTTGCATTCTTTGATGCAAATAAAACATTGAATTAAAAGTTGAAATTTTATTTGCATTCTTTGATGCAAGTAAAAACATTGATTAACAAGCTACATTTTGATTGCATTTCTTGATGAAAATAAAACATGAATTAAAAAGGTTACATTTTTGTTTGCATTTTAGATGCAAATAAAAGCCTTGATGCAAATGAAAGAATAGAATAAAAGTTACATTTTTCATTTGAATTTTTGATGCAAATGAAATAATAGAATAAAAGCTACAATTTTTCATTAGTATTTTTGATACAAACAAAAACATAGAAAAATTTACATTTCCATTTACATGTTAATTGGAAATAAAAAGAATCTAATTTAATAGTTACATCTTTATCCACATTTTAGATGTAACAAAAAGTATAGTTTTAAATGTTATTTTTTATTGTCAAATTAGAGACAGCAAAAAGAATAAATCAAAAATGATATTTTTGTTGACATCTTAATTGTAAATAAAGGAGTAAAAACATATGTTATATTTTTATTGTCAAATTAGAGGCAATAAAAAGCATACAATTAAAAAGTTATATTTTTTTATATATTTTAGAGCCAATAAAAAGAACAGATTTTAATGTTATATTTTAATTGTCATTTTAGAGACAATAAAAAGAATAGATTTAAATGTCACATTTTCATTATAAATTTAGATGTAATAAAAATAGTAGAATAAAAAATCATGTTTTATTGCCATTTGGTTTCAACAAAAAGTGAGACGACCCCATTCCCGATAAGACGGTGCAAGGGTAATCTTTGGAATATAACACATAAACATATAACAACAGAACAAAAATAATTAAATACACCAGATAATGTACAATAGAATACACTGGATAAACATAATCTTCAGAGTTACACAGTATATAGGATCATACTTAGTACAAAATACAGTTCAGCTATACATAATGTCTACTGCGGAAAAGAAAACATAATATGTACAACAGGAGCTGAACAGCATAAAAAGAGAAAAATGATAGAATCCATCTTCAGCTCCCGCTTTCCAGAAAGAGCCTGCTAAAACCTGAATACAAGGCTGCCCGCGTAAAAAAAAAGGGGCACCATAGTTTGCAAGTGAAACAAACTACGAGTTATTCATGGGACTGGTATGAGAAATCTACTTCACACATTTTCAAATATGGCTAATCACAGGACCACGCCACTTTCGCGGAACGGGTTTACTCCATTGGATTGCCAGTGCTTTAAAACAAATAAATCTTTTAAACATCGCAATGCTATTTATAAAAATGAAGTCATTATAAGACTCAGTTCCCATCACATAATGCAACACAAACCGGAGGATAGAGTTTTACCTTATAATGGCCAAATATGCTTGATACGAGGAAAACAAATCATTTGAAATGTAAATTTTATCATTTAATTCTTAATCAGACTCCAACCGTAAACTAGTAAGAGAACGATTCCCTAAGTATTAACCCCAAAGGCTGTAACCAACATCGGACCAATACCCAGGAAACCATCCGTCCTAGCTCGTTTCCAGTTAGTTTCTAATTTTAGAAACAATCATAAATTTCAATCATAGGCGGCATTAATGCCCCATACCACTATGTCGCCATATATAGGTATACAATCAAAACCGCACGATGTTGTATTTGGAAATTGGATTTCCGTCATGAACCGAGGCCAGGGATCGTCCTCACCGCTTCGAGACAATCTACCCTACCATGTCTCAGGAACAGCCGCAACTAGCCCTTGGATCGTAATGGCCGGTCCACCGATGTGGATTATTATGCCTGAACACTATGTTTCCCCGCCCTTTGGGGCGCAAATGAGCCAACAAATGACTCCATCGGCTTCACATAGTCACCGATATATCTGAGGCGCCTCGCAACAGCAACAACCACACAGGTGAAAATAATATAAATGTCAGCCAGTTTAAGCAATGGCACCACCTCTAGCTAGAAAGAAACGCATGTCCTCCCTGATGTCCTCTCCCGTTTCTGGTTCATACCGGGGTGTGAGGCTCGCGAATTTACGTTATACACAAAGCTATGCCACACAGGCGGTGCTTTGATCATCCAACACAAAGCCCTGCTTTTCAACAAAAGCTTTGATCACTGCATCTCAGCATGCCACACAGGCAATTAACGCCATGCGACTGATGGTTATCGATCCCACGGAATGAAATCCAATGTCAGACACACAGTCCATATACAAGTCCGTTCTGGGTATGAACGAAACCGGAGGATCTTTATTCCTCGCGCATCCGTACAATAGACATGTACGTACGGACGACTACTACTTCAACCCCTTCTTGGTAGCTACTCCTATCATGAGCATTAGTAGCACCCCTCCATTCGACGTGAAGATCATCGGTCTTGCATCGTCTTCGTATCTTCGACTTTCAATCGTCGATCAATTATTTGAAATGAGAATTAACTCGGCCTTTTCAAATAATTCATGTATATTTAGAATTTCAAATCAATTAATTCCAATGTTTAAGTTATTCGATATCACTAATTCTGTTCTTTAGTGTAATTTTCGCCAAACACATTCAACCATCAAATATCACATAAACCGAGCAAATTCAGTTTATTTCCATTCCATATCGTTTATAATATTTTAACACGATTTATCTCTATTCTTATTTATTAAAAATAGCCAATTGGATCTTTACAAAGTTGGTGCCGTTGGAAAGATATTTCCAAGGCGAACCCAACGGTTGTGGTTTTGGGAAAATCCGATGGTCGGATCTCCCGCACTAATCGTTTGAAATCACGGTTTCAAAACACGAACTGCAGCTTCGTCATTCGATTTAATTTTAGTTATATATATATAATCCTCTCCGATTTCCAAACCATATTCATTTCATACATTTGATAAAAATGACATTTTATCCAACAAACATTTATTTCAACACTTCACTATTTTTAACAATTCATGTATATAATAAAGATGTGATTTTTATTGCAAAACAATTTATTTCAAAACACGACTATTTTATATAGTTCATGTAGACGATAAAAATATGATTTTTATTATAAAACAACTTATTTCAAAATACGACTATTTTATATAGTTCATATAGATGATAAAAATATGATTTTTATTATAAAACAATTTATTTCAAAACATGACTATTTTATATAGTTCATATAGGTGATAAAAATATGATTTTTATTATAAAACAATTTATTTCAAAATACGACTATTTTATATAGTTCATATAGATGATAAAAATATGATTTTTATTATAAAACCATTTATTTCAAAACACGACTATCATTCAACACATGAATTTCTATTCAACACATGAATGTGGTTTTAACACATGAAAATAATTTCAACAAATGAACATAATTCCAACACATGAATATTTCAGAAAATTTTGGCAGCATAACGGCAGGGTAGTTAAAACCGGCACCGTCCCTAGTACGGCTCCTCGCTCTACCTCAAAGCCTCGCAGCTTTTGACAATGGGGATTTCATGCATCTAGTTCGCACGTAGGAGGCATGTTTTATTTTCATTTCAACAATCTATTCTAATTTTGTTTTCAACCACAGACGGTTATTTTTCAACCACAATCAATCATTCTCAACCATAAACAATTCTATCAACCATTCGTATTATTCACCAAATTTTCACATTAACCAAATAATCCAAACAATATCACAACCAATAAATATCGTCCATGGTCTGTGGACGAGGGGAGTATATATACATATATATATTCGTATATAAATATATTTCAATTCACTTCAATTCATTTCAATGTCATTTCATCGCATATATAATTTTTACAACGCATATATAACTTATACATCGAACATACAACTTATACAATGCTATACATAAGGTGTACAACGCTTATATAACTCATACATCGACTATATAATTTATACATTGCTGTTTTCCATATCGTTTATAAATTAGAAATCTCACATTGGGTTCCACTCCACCAAAAACAGCAGAAGGCTCAGAAAAATATGCGGTTTCTTCTAGAATGTAGAAGACGTCCACGCGAGTCCACTGTCTCTTGTTTCACTGAATTTCGTCAAAAAACGAAAAAGGTATGATTTTTACAGCGAAATCGAAAATCGTAGTGCTTTAAAGTGCTATAATATAGTTAAATTAAAATCAGGTCGTTACCTTCAACGTGTTGTTCAAAACAAGGTCTTCCTTTTTCTCTCGATCTGTGAAGCTAGAGGGCGATCGGCCTATACCACGACGAAGAGCTTGAAGAGGCGCCTCCAGGGGGTACCACCACGTCGAACTCGACAGTGGCTATGTGGCGTGGCGGCACTTCAAACACGGCAACTTCAGAGGGCTGATTCAAGCTGAATACATGGAGATTGAGGGCGAGGCTTGTACTGACTTGAAGAGGATGCAAATCTCTTCAAAAACCTCCAAAGGATTGGTGAGCAATATTAGGTGATTCGAACGGATTTGGGGGAGGAAGGTTTGAAGGGTTTATCCTCGTTCATTTCAGAGGGAGGCGGCGCGATTTTAACCAACGAGGGTTTGGACCGACCAACGAATTTTTTTTTTATATTTTTTTTTCAAAAATACCCTCTTTCACACACGAACCCCAATCCAGACCTAACGACCATCGTCCCTATCTAAATACCCCCATTTCGAACACAATGGGATAGGTTTCGAAGGCCCATTCGACTATTTCAGTCAGTTTCCCTTCAAATTTAAATATAAAACATTCAATATTTGATTTGAACGTACATTTCAATTTTTTGGGGCCACATACTGATTCGAAAAATTCCAAAAAAATAATTCCAGCTATATTTTGGCGATACGGTCCCAACAAAACTAGTTTCATCGAATTCTGAGACCGTTTGTAAAATGGCCATTTTCTGGTCGATCCAATTTAACTGTAATTGACCAAAACACATTTTTCTTTGCCACGCTCACATACTAGCTTCAAAAATTATGAAATTTGAAACATAGCAATAACTTCACATCCCGGATCCAACAAAAGTGGTTTCGCCGAATTCCGAGGACGTTTGCAAAAAGTCTATTTTCAAGGGCGATATATTCTCTATAGCGATCTTTCTGAAAATTCATTTGGCCATAACTTTTGACTCCCGCTACGAAACTTCGATTTTTCAGATTTGTTAGAAAGATATTTACTAACAGATTTAAATATTTTTGGTTTCACTAAAATCCATTTTATTTTGCACCCGGTACAGTCAATCAAAGTTTGAATTGAAATTTTGAAACTGCTGCGCCATTTCAGGCCATGTTTGTAATTCAAATTAATTATGTTCATTTTCAACATCGATTCAAACACACTTTTCATCGCTATTATTTAAAATATTTATTTTAAATACTTAAAATTCACTAAAATAGCCAATTTAAAATTTTTAAACTGGTTCAGATTTTCCGGGTTGTTACAATCTCCCCCACTTAAAACTTTTCATCCCCGAAAAAGAACAAAGTCGAAAGTGGTTTGATTAACTAACTCTACTTTCAATCTGGCTTCCATTCTTCAACCTTTCAATTTCTAAGAATTTTCAAATTCTTCAAAATTTTGGCTAACACCCTAAATTTTTGAAAAATTTCGCCATAACATCCTTTGTACGGGGAGGGGTTTGGAAATTTATTGGGCCTTATTAGGTACCCAATAAATCCTATAAAGCATACACATATTTATAGTGATATATTCTGGTGTTTACAGGGGAGCATGTATAGATAATAACTCCAGAGAATAAATTCTCGTCACCCTGTCTAAGCCTGAGAGAGTATGTATTTTTAATTACTCTAGAGAATAAATTCTCGTCACCTCGTCCCGTGTGGGAAATAAATAATCCATGTGCCGTATCTAATAACTAGAGATACGTGATTGTTGCCATCTCCAGGCCTGTGTCGGTTTTTTTATTAATCTGGCAATTTACCATTATATTTTATATGGTCCATATCAGTCATCAGTTCAACCTATAAAATATAGTCATCACCCTACAAGCCTCTCGCTCGTATGGTAAATCTTCAACCTCGTCACACAAGCTCCAAATACTTATGTGGTATATGATGAAGTATGCCTATCTTCAAGAAGTATGCCATGTAGTGTAGTTCAAAATTAATTGTTACTATCCTATGGCGACATTTATTAATTGCACACAGAATAACCAGCGCTCCGCATCCAATGGCATTCACAGGAGTTGATATAATAATATTTTGCATCCAACTCATTAAGATTTACCTATTTATTGGGCATGCAAATAAATTCTTTACTCAACAACTAATCCATTTACCTGTTGAAACATATGTAATGCACATGTATATATTTCTATCTATTTTTAACTCAGTTCAATGTGTGATTTAATCGAATAAATTCTACCATTTATTCTCTTATTGATTAAATTAACTATCGTTCTAATAATTTAATTAATCACATCCACTATCACACAACACAAACAACAATCAATTTTATTTTTAACTTTCGAAAAATATACTAATTAATTCATACTCTTTTAAATCATTTAGACTATATAATTAGAAAGTTTACATATATGCAAAGAAAACAACAGCAAATTGGAGAACATAATGGAAATGCAAAATATGGTAAATGTACCTTGCACCAGAGTCAATCAGAGATATCCACCCTGCACTTAGGATAGGCTTTCTTAATGCTTTCCTCTGTTTCCTTAGTACAATCTCGCAGATCTCCACTCCATTGCACTTTGACTAACTGAACCTTTTTGTTCCTCAGCTCTTTAGTTTCTTTGCCAATTATCTTTAGTGGCTCTCTCCTAACTGCCAATTCTGGAGTGATTTCTATATCCTTTTGTGTTGCTTCTTCCACGATCAAGTCTGGATCATGAACGTGCTTTCGAAGTTGAGATACGTGAAATACATCATGCACTCTAGGCAACTAATCAGGCAATTGAACCCTATATGCGAGAGTTCCAATCTGTTTCAGAATAGGAAATAGACCAATGAATTTGGGCGCCAATTTCCCTGTTTTACCAAACAGGATAACTCCTCTCATCGGAGATACCTTCAAATATACATAGTCGCCAACAACAAATGATATATCTCTTCTTCTCTTATCTGCATAGCTTTTTTGTCGGCTCTGGGCGGTGAGTAATCGTTCCTTAACGAAATCGACTTTGTCTGCAGCATCGCGAATCATATCTGGCCCCAATACAAGTCTATTACCAGGTTCAACCCAATAAGCAGGGGATCGACATGGTCTACGATACAATATTTCGAATGGAGACATTTTCAAGCTCGCCTGGTAGCTGTTATTATATGAGAATTCAGCCAAATGTAAATGGTCTTCCCATGATCCGCCAAAATCAATAATACAAGCCCGCAATAGATCTTCAAGAATACGATTCACCCTCTCAGTTTGACCATCTGTTTGCGGATGATAAGCGGTGCTCAGGTTCAGTTTCGTTCCCAATTCTGCTTGGAATGCTTCCCAAAATTTACTGGCAAAAATCGAGTCACGATCACTAGCGATGCTCATGGGAACTCCATGCAGCCTAACAATTTCTTTAAAACAAACCTGCGCCAGACTCTGAGCAGTTCTATTCGATTTGACAAGTATGAGAAGGGCGGTCTTCGTGAAACTATCGACGGTCACCCAAATACTGTCATTTCCTTTCTTGGTCCTGGGCAAACCATCTATGAAATCCGTAGAAATCTGTTCCCACTTTCCACTTGGGACTTCCAAAGGTTGCAACAATCTAGCGAGCTTCTGCTGATCGCTTTTAACTTGCTGACAGGTGGAACACCGGCTAACATATATAGAGATATCTCTTTTTATTGCCTTCCACCAGAAAGTTCGCTTGAGTTCATTGTGCATTTTACTAACCCCCGGGTGGATACACAACTTGGACTTGTGACACTCGTCCAATACTTCTCTTTTGAGCTCGATGCTGTCGGGAACACAAATTCTACCTTTCAATCTCAGAACTTTTGCGCTATCCACTTGGAAACTGGAGACTTTGCCCTTTTGAATTCTTCTGATCATCTCATTAATAAAACTATAGTCTTTCTAAAGAATAGCTATTTTATCAATCAACGATGGCGTAATGATAATACTGGCGATGATCACATTCTTCCTGCTGAGCGCATCAGCTACAACATTGGCTTTTCACAGAGTATATAAAATATCTAGATCATAAGCTGCTAGAAATTCTAACCAACGCTGCAGTCTCATATTCAGATCCTTCTGGGTGAATAAATATTTCAATGATTGATGATCAGTGTATAATTCAAACTTCTCACCCAATAGATAATGTCTCCAGATTTTCATAGCAAACACGATAGCTAGAAATTCAAGATCATGAGTTACATAATTCTTTTCATGTGGTTTCAATTGACGGCTAGCATAACCGACTACATGGCATCTTTGCATTAACACTGCGCCAAGGCCTTCTCTAGAAGCATTGGTCCAGAATTTTAAATCCTGATTGCCGTCAATAATTGTGAGCACTGGATCAGTCGTCAATTTTAACTTCAGCTCCTGGAAAGCTACCTCACATTCGGGAGTCCAGTTGAATCTCGAATGTTTCTTAGTAAGCTTTGTTAAGTGACTGGATATCTTCGAAAAATTCTTAACGAACTTCCAATAATAACTGGCCAATCCGAGAAACCTTCTAGCTTCCGTGGTCGTTCGATGATGTTTCCAATTCTGATTAGCAGTGATTTTACTAGGATCCACTAAAATTCCTTGCTTTGACACGACGTGGCCAAGATATTTGACTTCTTCTTGCCAGAATATACATTTGGAAAACTTTGCTTTTAAAATATTCTTTCTGAGAATTTCTAACACTTGTTTCAAATGTTTATCGTGTTCACTTTCTGATTTAGAGAAGATCGGTATATCATCAATGAAAACCAGAACAAATTTATTCAATACTCATCTGAATACCCAGTTCATTAGATCGAGAAAATATGCTGGAGCGTTACATATGCCGAACGACATTACTAACCACTCGTAGAATAAGTCTGGACCTCTGAATGCTGTCAAAGTAACACACTCTTCGGCAATACGAAGCTGATGGAAACCTGTAGCTAGGTCCACTCGAGAAAATACTTGTGCGCCATTTAATCGATCCAACAAATCATCAATCCGCGGCAATGGATATTTGTTTTTCAGCATCTGCTTATTGAGATCTCGGTAATCAACACAAAGTCGTAGAGTACCGTCTGATTTCGGACAATTACTACTGCTGCCCCCCAATCAGAAAAGCTTGGCCTGATCAGACCTTTCCATACTAGCTGTCGCGTTTGATTATCCAACTCATCTTTCTCCTTCAATTTCATTCTTCGAATAGCGTGAACTATTGGCCTTTCATTTGGAACTAAAGCGATCTTAAAATCAATTTCTCTCTGCGGAGGTAAGCGAACAAATTCTTCGAACACATCCGCATAGTTCTTGACAACTGGTATATTTTCAATGTCGATAGTAATATTCTCCGAGACAACAGGAACAGGTTCTACCTGAGCAGGAGATACATCTAAGGCCGCCCAAAATTCTTTTCTATTAGAATTCGGTCCTTCGCATGGAATGGTTATATGGTCACCTGATTTAATCTTCGCCTTAACGACCCTGTCGGCGCATTTAACCTCAGCTACATATTTGGTTAACCAATCCATTCCCAGAATAAGATCGAATTCTTTAAATTCATGACGATCGCGATAGTGGGGAATCGATAGTAGGAAAAATAAACCAGCACCCCACAAATCCAACTGAGCTCGAGGGAACCCCCAACCGGATTATGAACAGTCATCGGTTCTTTAAGCTTCCTCAAATTCAAATCCAGCTTCAAAACTGCATTCTTTGCTATAAAGCTTCGCGACGTGCCCGTATCAAATTGTACTTTAACTGGAATATCTTTGATAGTCAGCGTTCCTTCTAAAACATCTGACTTTCTTTGACTAGCGGAGGGTTCTGAAGTTTCTGCTACTTCATTTACTTGAGCCACTTTGCCCGCTTTCAACAGCCAGTAGTCTTGCTTTACATGACCAGCCTGGTGACAAAGATTGCATTTTCTCCGGTTCTTGGATTTAGCTCCTTTATTCTTTCGCTTGTTCGAAGATTCACAGTTCCACATCGTATGCCCTTGCTTATCACACTTTAAACATACGACTGCTGTAGCCTTTTTCTGATCGACTCCAGGCTTCTTTCTGAACTCAGACTTCGTACTGGCCTCAAGCTGTGTACTCGTCTCTGGGTATCGGTTTTGAATTTTCTTTTGCTGTTAGAACTGACTTCCTCTTCGTCTCGCAACATAGCTTTCCTATCGAGGTCCTCATACTGGTAGGCCATGTATATCATTTCAGAAAAAGGATGTTTCACATGCCCCATTACTTTATTCTGGTATTTTCTTCGAAGACCATTTATAAACCTCCGATTCTTCATCCCTGGCTTTTGAATCAGATGTGGAGCAAAGTGAGAAAGTTCATTGAATCTCTTATGATATTCTAGGATATTCAAATCACCTTGTATCAAATAGTAGAATTCATCACACTACCGCTCAGTTACTTCTGGAGGAATAAATTTTGCACTGAAAAGCTCTTTGAATCTATCCCAGGTGATATCACCTTCTGGATTATCTTTAATAATTGAATCCCACCAGAACAAAGCTTCGTCTTTGAGTGCCCAAGATGCCAATAATCTTTTCTGGTCATCTCTCAGCTTTAAACCTTCAAAGATTTTCTCAGTAGAACGAATCCAAGCTTATGTTTTAGCAATAGATTCTTCGCCCAAGAATGGTACTCCACCCAGATTTCTATATTTCATGAATAGAGCTTCTATATCTGGGTATGCATTCTTTCTGTTTCTGGCACTCATTTTCTAGTACTTCTGCAAATAGCAGACCTAGTGTCAGGTCAACAGAAAAGATATTATAAAGCATAGAGACATATACTTGAACGTAAATGTGTCTATCGAGGTGTATTTCAGTCTGTTAGACTCATACTAGGATATTAGTGATCCTATCTGTAATGAGTAACTCATCCTAGAACACTACTAGTTCTATTTCTGATGAGTTCATTAATATGTTATATCGAAAACTAAGCTTAACCTCACTCAGATACCACGTTTGAGACGACCCCATTCCCGATAAGATGGTGCAAGGGTAATCTTTGGAATATAACACATAAATAGATAACAACAGAACAGAAATAATTAAATACACCAAATAATGTACAATAGAATACACTAGATGAACATAATCTTCAGAGTTACACAGTATATATGATCATACTTAGTACAAAATACAGTTCAGCTATACATAATGTCTACTGCGGAAAAGAAAACATAATATGTACAACAGGAGCTGAACAGCATATAAAGAGATAAATGATAGAATCCATCTTCAGCTCCAGCTTTCCAGAAAGAGCCTGCTAAAACCTGAATACAAGGCTGTCCGTGTAGAAAAAAAGGGGCACCAGTGTTTGCAAGTGAAACAAACTACGAGTCAGTCATGGGACTGGTATGAGAAATCTACTTAACAAATTTTCAAATATGGCTAATCACAGGACCACACCACTTTCGCAGAACGGGTTTACTCCATTGGATATGCTTGATACGAGGAAAACAAATATGCTTGATACGAGGAAAACAAATCATTTGAAATGTAAATTTTATCATTTAATTCTTAATCAGACTCCAACTGTAAACTAGTAAGAGAACAATTCCCTAAGTATTAACCCTGAAGGCCGAAACCAACATCAGACCAATATCCAGGAAACCATCCATCCAAGCTCGTTTCCAGTTAGTTTCTAATTTTAGATACAATCATAAATATCGATCATAGGCGGCATTAATGCCCCATACCACTATGTCGCCATATATAGGTATACAATCAAAACCGCACGATGTCGTATTTGGAAACTGGATTTCCGTCATGAACCGAGGCCAGGGATCGTCCTTACCGCTTCGAGACAATCTAGCCTACCATGTCTCAGGAACAGCCACAACTGGCACTTGGATCATCAGGGCCGGTCCACCGATGTGGATTATTATGCCTGAACACTACATTTCCCCGCCCTTTGGGGCACAAATGAGCCATCAAATGACTCCATCGGCTTCACATAGTCACCGATATATCTGAGGCGCCTCGCAACAGCAACAACCACACAGGTGAAAATAATATAAATGTCGGCCAGTTTTAGCACTGGCACCACCTCTAGCTAGAAAGAAATGCATGCCCTCCCTGATGTCCTCTCCCGTTCCTGGTTCATACCGGGGTGTGAGGCTCGCGAATTTACGTTATACATAAAGCTATGCCACACAGGCGGTGCTTTGATCATCCACCACAAAGCCTTGCTTTTCAACAAAAGCTTTGATCACTGCATCTCAGCATGCCACACAGGCAATTCACGCCATGCGACTGATGGCTATCGATAACACGGAGTGAAATCCAATGTCAGACACACAGTCCATTTACAAGTCCATTCTGGATCTGAACGAAACCGGAGGATCTTTATTCCTCGGACATCCGTGCAATCAACATGTACGTCCGTACGGCTACTACTTCAACCCCTTCTAGGTAGCTACTCCTATCATGAGCATCAGTAGCACCCCTCCATTCGATGTGAAGATCATCGGTCTTGCATCGTTTTCATATCTTCGACTTTCAATCGTCGATCAATTATTTGAAATGAGAATTAACTCGGCCTTTTCAAATAATTCAAGTATATTTAGAATTTCAAATCAATTCATTCCAATGGTTAAATTATTCGATATCACTAATTATGTTCTTTAGTGTAATTTTCACCCAAACACATTCAACCATCAAATATCACATAAACTGAGCAAATTCAGTTTATTTCCATTCTATATCGTTTATAATATTCTATCACGATTTATCGCTATTTTTATTTATTTAAAAATAGCCAATTTATTCAAAACAACGCTTCAGGCCATAACACGGCCGTGGCGCTGTTTTTCTCCAGATTTGATTTACACATATCTGAAAATCTAATCGTTGGATCTTCACAAATTTTACATCATTAGAAAGATCTTTTCAAAACGAATCCAACGGTTCCAGTTTCGGGAAAATCCGACGGTCGGATCTCCCGCACCAATCGTTTGAAGTTACGATTTCAAAATACGAACTGCAACGTCTTTATTCAATTTAATTTAATTATATATATATATATAATCGATTCTGGCGCTATTTTTCTACAGATTTGAATTAAACATTCCATACAATCCAACTGTTGGATCTTTACAAAGTTGGTGCCGTTGGAAAGATATTTCCAAGACGAACCCAACGGTTGTGGTTTCGGGAAAATCCAACGGTCGGATCTCCCGCACTAATCGTTTGAAATCACGGTTTCAAAACACGAACGGCAGCTTCGTTATTCGATTTAATTTTAATTATATTTGTATATATATATAAATATAATCCTCTTTGATTTCCAAACCATATTCATTTCATACATTTGATAAAAATGATATTTTTATCCAACAAACATTTATTTCAACACTTCACTATTTTTAACAATTAATATATATAATAAAGATTTGATTTTTATTGCAAAACAATTTATTTCAAAACACGACTTTTTTATATAGTTCATATAGATGATAAAAATATGATTTTTATTATAAAACAATTTATTTCAAAACACGACTATTTTATATAGTTCATATAGATGATAAAAATAAGATTTTTATTATAAAACAATTTATTTCAAAACACGATTATTTTATATAGTCCATATAGGTGATAAAAATATGATTTTTATTATAAAACAATTTATTTCAAAACACGACTATTTTATATAGTTCATATAGATGATAAAAATATGATTTTTATTATAAAACAATTTATTTCAAAACACGACTATCATTCAACATATGAATTTCTATTCAACACATGAATGCGGTTTCAACACATGAAAATAATTTCAACAAATGAAAATAATTCTAACACATGAATATTTCAAAAAAATTCGGCAGCATAACGGCAGGATAGTTAAAACCGGGACCGTCCCTAGTACAGCTCCTCGCTCTACCTTAAAGCCTCGCAACTTTTGACCATGGGGATTTCATGCATCTAGTTCGCACGTAGGCGGCATATTCTATTTTCCTTTCCATAATCTATTCTAATTTTGTTTTCAACCATAGATGGGTATTTTTCAACCACAATCAATCATTCTCAACCACAAACAATTCTATCAACCATTCGTATTATTCACCAAATTTTCACACCAACCAAATAATCCAAACAATATCACAACCAATAAATATCGTCCATGGTCTGTGGACGAGGGGAGTATATATACATATATATATTCATATATAAATATATTTCAATTCACTTCAATTCATTTCAATGGCATTTCATCGCATATATAATTTTTACAACGCATATATAACTTATACATCGAACATACAACTTATACAACGCTTATACATGAGGTGTACAATGCTTATATAACTCATACATCGACTATATAATTTATATATCATTGTTTTCCATATCGTGTATAAATTAGAAATCTTACATTGGGTTCCACTCCACCAAAAATAGCAGAAGGCTCAGAAAAATATGCGGTCTCTTCTAGATTGTAGAAGACATCCACACGAGTCCACTGTCTCTTGTTTCACTGAATTTCATCAACGAAAAAGATATGATTTTTACATTGAAATCGAAAATCGTAGCTCTTTAAAGTGCTATAATATAGTTAAATTAAAATCAGGCTGTTATCTTCAACGTGTTGTTCAAAACTAGGTCCTCGTTTCTCTCTCGATCCGTGAAACTAGAGGGCGATCGGCATATACCACGACGAAGAGCTTGGAGAGGCGCCTCCAGGGGGTACCACCACGTCGAACTCGACAGTGGCTATGTGGGCGTGGCGGCACTTCAAACACATCAACTTTAAAGGGCCGATCCGAGCTGAATACACGGAGATTGCGGGCGAGGCTTGTACTGACTTGAAGAAGATGCAAATCTCTTCAAAAACCTCCAAAGGACTGGTGAGCAATATTGACTGATTCGAATGGATTTGGGGGAGAAAGGTTTGAAGGGTTTATCGTCGTTCGTTTTAGAGGGAGGCGGCGCGATTTTAACCAACAAGGGCTTTGACCGACCAATGAATTATTATTTTTTATAAATTTTTTTTCCAAAAATACCCTCTTTCACACACGAACCTCAATCCAGACCCAACGACTGTCGTCCTAGCTAAATACCCCAATTCCGAACACAATGGAATATGTTACGAAGGCCCATTCAACTGTTTCAGTCAGTTTCCCTTCAAATTAAAATATAAAACATTCAATATTTGATTTGAACGTACATTTCAATTTGCTGGGGCCACATACTGATTCAAAAAATTCCAAAAAAATAATTCCAGCTATGTTTTGATGTTTCGTCGAATTCTGGGACCGTTTGAAAAATAGCCATTTTCTGGTCGATCCAATTTAACTGTAATTGACCAAAACACATTTTTCTTTGCCACGCTCACATACTAGCTTCAAAAATTATGAAATTTGAAACCTAGCAATAACTTCACATCCCGGATCCAACAAAAGTGGTTTCATCGAATTTCGAGGTTGTTTGCAAAATGTCTATTTTCAAGGGCGATATATTCTCTACAACGACCTTTCTAAAATTCATTTGGCCATAACTTTTGACTTCTGCTACAAAATTTCGATTTTTCAGATTCGTTAGAAAGGTATTTACTAACAGATTTAAATATTTTTGGTTTCACTAAAATCCATTTTATTTCGCACCCGGTATAGTCAGTCAAAGTTTGAATTGAAATTTTGAAACTACCGCGCCATTTCAGGCCATGTTTATAATTCAAATTAATTATATTAATTTTCAACATCGATTCAAACACACTTTTCATCACTATTATTTAAAATATTTATTTTAAATATTTAAAATTCACTAAAATAGCCAATTTAAAATTTTTTAACTGGTTCAGATTTTCCGGGTTGTTACAAAAAGGGTGAACATTATGAATATATTTTCAATGTAATTTAGTTACCATTGGAAATAATTAGTCATTAAAAAATTATTTATTTCAAATCATCCTTTTTATCATGTTAGAGGAATTATGAAAATCATATATAAAATTTCTAACATGAATATAAACTGTGTTTGGCTTGCATGTGAGTGTTTGAAAATAGTTGAAATCGCCAATGATGTGTATATATATATATATATATTAAAATTAAAATTAAAATGAATCGTGCGTAATAGTTTGCGTTTCGGCAGTCGTAATTTCAAATGATTATACCGTAAGATCCAATCGTCGGATCTCCCCAAAAATGGAACCGTTATGACCGTTTTGGGAATATCTTTCCATCGATATGAATTTCGTTAAAATCCAATGGTTAGATTTCAAGATATTAATACCACATTAACGATATAAAATGATTTTAAATTGTATATATGCGAGGATCATTTGAAAAGACCGAGATAAAATCTCATTTCAAATGGTCATACGACTATCTACATTGAAGATCTTAAAGACGACGATTGAAGACCGACGATCTTCACATCAAAAGGATAACTACTGATGCTTGTCTTTGGCTAGCTACCAATAATGGGTTAAAGTGATAGTTTTCCAGACGTACCTGTTGAGTCCGGATACGCGAGCACCACACTTCCGTATTGGACATATGGGACAAGGAAAAAGGTGACTCCGGTTTCGTTCAGACCCATAACGGACTTGAAAATGGATGTGTGTCCGACATTGAATTTCATGTTGTGTAATTAAATTGATTTCTATTAATATATATCTGTGGTGGTAGAGAAATTATTCTCTTGCTTATCACCCTTCTTTGAGACGTACGAGCTTGAAGGTTATATATTGGTAGTTGTCTATCGCATGGTGTGAACCGTCAATGTGACATGCCAAGATGCAATTGATCGAGCCTTTTGTTAAAAAGCAGAGCCTTGTGGATGATGATCAAAGCATAGCCTATTTAGGCATAGCTTTGTGTATTTCGTTATCTCACGAGCCTCACACCCCGGTAGAGTCAAAAACCGGACAAGGGAACGTTGGGAATGCACATGTTTCTTTCTAGCTAGAAATGGTGTTTGGGTTTTTACAAGGCCCGACATTTTTACTTATGTGGTTGATGGAATGAGGCACCTCAAATATTTTTATTGATCGCCAATGGCCAATTTATAGGTCCAATCGGATCGGGGAGCGTGTGTTCAGGCATAACTAATCCATTAAAGTATCTGTGGATCGGTCCTGCGGGATCCAAGGGTTCGCCAACGTCCGAATCCTAAGACATTACTAGAGTGTCTCGAATCGGTTAGGGGATCATCCCTAGCCTTGACTCATGATGGAAAACAAACCTCTAATACGACATTACGGTTTTGATTGTATACCAATATATGACGATATAGTAGGATGGGGTACTATGCCGCCTAGGATTGACACATTTATTTTAAAGTATTTTTGAAACATATAAGACACTAGTAATAATATTAAAAATATTATTTTCTACGTATCAAGCATTTTTGATCATTATAAGGTAAAACTTTATCCTCCGTTTGCGTTGTATTGTGTGATAGGACTTGAGTCTTATAATGATTTAATTTTCTAAAAAGCATTGCATTGTTTTTGGCTTAAAATTTATAAAACTTATGCGCTGGAAATCCAATGGAGTAAAACTGTTCCGCGTTAGCGGCATGGTCTATAGATTTGCCATATTATTAATTTAGTAAGATTTCTCACACCAGTCCCATGACTGACTCGCTGGTTGTTTCACTTTGCAAACTCGGGTGCCCTCTTTCCACACGGGAAGCCAATTGACAGGTTTCATGTAGGGATGTTTTCTGGACTAGAGCTTACTGATGAAGATGATGAAGGACCTTTTCTTTTTAGCTTTTTATTTGCTTCTTGAGACATTGCGACATTATTGAGTATTGATGTATTTTGGGAGATTGAGACTTTATTTCTTTCCCTGCTTAGACATCTATTTTGCTCAGTGTATCCTGTACTGGCGTACTCTGATGTTTCTATGATGATGTTTTGTGATGACATTTCCATTTCAGCTGCAATGATTTTTATGTTCTGCTATTATCTGAGATCTGTTATTATTTTAATTATGTTATACTCCTATGATTATCCTTACTTTCGTACCACGGAGGTTTGGGTTGTCACAAATGTCCTATTTAAACGGTGCCCCTTTCAAAAAAATTCTTTCAAAATTTTTTGGAAAGTAAATAGAAAGAAAATATTTTAGAAAAAGTGCAAGAAGTCTAGATGAAGTATAGCATCTTACGACAAAATAAAGAAAGAATTTAAAGTAGGTGGTAGTTTTCTAAAATTGACCAAAGTGGGCATTAGCTTGATTCTTGAAATTCCATTGGCTGGAAATGATTCTTGATCGACAATTTGAGGGTAAAGAAAGAATAAATAAAGAAATTTTAAGTAAGAGGATTAAAATAATGATTTAAAAAAGAAATGGAGATGAAGACTTAGTTAATTTTCTTCTTTTATTATTGATTGTCACATTCATATTCTCCAACAATAAATTTTATCTATAGTGGGGATTTATTCCAAAGTTGTTTGATTTTGAGAAACATTAATTCAATCTCTTGGCGAAACCTATTCATGATCATGTGTCAAAAAATGTTGAAATTTTTGCTCAAGATCCGAGAAACATGCCGATATGCTCTATGATTTTGTGGTATGTATTATTATTTATTAAAGAATACATTCAAAATTATTTAACTGCTAAATGAACATATTTATTTTTATTTGCAATATTAGATTTGTGAAAAAACTTGAATCATAGAGGTTAAAAAAGCATTTGAAAATGTAACCCGAGAATAGTGAAATGGAATTTATCACTATTGAAAAAGCATATCTATTAAATCCGTTGAGCCAAAAAGGTATAAATAATATCTTTTTATTTATCTTCTAGATCATCTTAAATGTTATTATTGTTTTTGCTATGTTTTTATGGATTTCGTGATCATGTGCTTTTATTGTTCATGACTGTTTTATTGTTCATGTTTTCATGTGTTAAATTATGTTGCAATTTAACGATTCTGCACATATGTATGTGGCCTAACTATTTTCTTATGACATTTTACCTCTGGACATACTACACCATATATGCTAATTAGACTGTGTTATTGGCCGTATCTAACCCGATTTGGCACACCTGTAAGCCATATCAAAAAATGGCGTGTCTATTTATTAGATACGGCTATAAGCCGTGTCCAACTGAAAATTTGATACGCCCACACAGTCGTATCTAAAGTTCAAAAAGAAATGGCTCATTGCCATATCTAAACGGCAACTAGATACGAATATAAACTATAGCTAATTTACAACGTACGCTACTATGCCATATTTTAGAAACGGTTTTTAATCGTATCTATGACGTCAGTTAGACACGATCTTAAACCGTATCTTAATATATATGTATATATATATATATGTGTGTGTGTGTATTATATATATATATATATATACAGAAACTACAACACATATTTTCCATAACACAAACCATATCACAATTTATACATAGCATAGCACCAATTATACACAAAGCATAACAAGAATTTTCATAACACAATTTATAAAGTGTCTTACAATTATGAAACGGAAACTATCATAGATTTTTCATCTAATTGCAAAGTCTAATAAAACTGAGCAGGTTATTGAAAGTGGCAAATTTAATTAAAGAAAAAACATATGTGATAAAACTATAGGATCAGACTGGGAAGATTGAGCATATTTTTCATGTTGTGTAGTCCGCGAACGTTGCTGTAAATTAAAACAGTGATGAGCAGATGTTGATATTGAATATACAAAATTTATATGTTTCAAAGCATGCACTGATAAGCATAAGCTAGATGCTAAATGTTGATGTGTGCACAAATCATGTGCACAGTTTAAGTGTAACAAATACATGGCATGTGGGAAATTAGACGTTGTGTAACACCCCACATCCGTTAGTGTCACTCACAAAGGGAATGCACTAAGTTCTGTGGAGCATTTAGGGTAAAAGATGCAGATAAATTACAAGGCAGACAGAAATTAAACAGAGGAAAATAAAACTTTGCTTTATTGATAAAATAGTTTGTACAATGATTTCTTTACAATATCAGAGTATCACCTGTCTTATAAAATAAAGAAGCATAAAACAACATTTATATTCCCCAATTTTAGCAAGAGCCAGCCATAGCATCGGAAAAGAGAATCCAAGCAAACTTCGACAAATCTTCAAGCTGGGAAAGAGTGACAGTCCAACTTAACCTGAGCTATACTATTCCCTCCTTTACTACCTGGGGGGGGACGGAAGAAAAGAAGACGAAAGAAAAACATAGTCAGACATAAAGCCTGAGTAAGTTGAGTAACTTCTAGCACGTGAACAAGAAAAAACAACAACATGAATTAACTGAATACAAGATAACGCCATGATGATAGGGTCAGTAAGATTAGACAAGATAATCATAAGATATGCTAAGATAAGATAAACTGGACATGCTCTAGTACTTTTGCCGCTTCGCTATTTCCTTGTTATACTGGTTTTTATATCTCTGCACCACCTAACTAGTGTCCCAACTAGTTATGATACCGTGATTGTAACACCCCACGCCCGCTATGGTCACTCACTAAGGGAATGCCATAGCATCGGTGGAGTATTTTAGTGAATATAGAACAGAAAAATTACAACAAGACAGATATAATTAGTACTTGAAATTTAAAAATATCATCTCACAACAGCGGAAATAAACATGTCTGGTTACATCATAAAACCACGATAAAAGTCAAGTACAATATCCATCAAAATAAAGAAGTACATAATCCCACTCTCTCATAAAATAGCCATAACAAAAGAAAAGATAACTGGATAACTGGAGCTTTACATCTACCCAAGCTCCTAAAGACTGGAACAACAATCCGATCAAGCTCTACTACCGCTAGGATCCACCGTAGGACCTGAGGGTTGGGAAAAAGATAAAAACAACGGGGTCAGACATAAGTCTGAGTGAGTCCTATAACTTTAACAATACAATCATTAAAGTAACCAGAGAAGACATAAACTTGACCTACGGTAATATCTGGGGATGAATGGCTACACTAAGCAGCTTGGTAGACTTAGGATAAACTAAGATAACCGTCAGGACGCATCTACCCACCCAAGGATAATTACTAACTGCACCACACCAGTCATTCCTACTTAAAGGTTGATCCCTTCCAAGAACTTAGAAAATTTCCCCAGTAGTTTCATGTACTCCTAGCCCACTACATAGGTGCCGTCTGCCCCTATCTCCACTAGGTGTACTCAGTAATTCTCACCCAGTAGTTTCGTGTACCCCTACATAGGTGCCGTCTGCCCCTATCTTTATTAGGTGTACCCACTACTCCCCATCGATCGGCTCCCTACCGTAGATACCCGTGCTGGTCCCACAGTGGGGTGTATCACTCCCCTAAAGTGGCTACCCAATACTAACGGTGCACGGCTTTATATCTACACGATGCAACAACGGCTTATCTACCAGCCCGGGCCCACACACGCATATGAAACCCGTTGGACTTGCGTTGCCACCGCTAACCCGTTTTAGACTCTTATAATCAAGCCCAATATGCGTGTCCCGTCACTCGACATGGGTCGAGCCCACCAAGATACGTTTGGGATATTGGTTGAAATGGGCCCCCAACAAGCTACCCACCTAAGCTTGTCACATATCTAGTGTATCCCACTTAACCCTTTAATCATGTTTAATTACATGTTTCCCTTGGTTAAGTATTCTAATCGTATTTTCTATTGCCACCCAAGGCAACCCACTAGATTCCACATGCCACCCAAGGCAACTACAAAATTTCCACATGCCACCCAAGGCACCCACTTAACCCCTCATGTCCCACCACATGCTACTATGGTTAAGTGTTTCTTAATTAATTAAGACCGTGATCTCCCATAAAGACCTCCCACATTAGACTGGTTGTTATGACCGCCTGGTTAAGCCGGTAGAATCCGGGCAGTCTTACGTCATAACAGGGTCTAACCTCGTGTCTTTACCTTAATCACGTATTTAATTTATGGCTAAGACCTCTCACATTGGGCTGACATTTGTAGCAACTGGTTAAGCCGGTCGGGTCCGGGCAGTTTTACACTACAAATGAGTCCAACCTCGTGTCTTAGTCGATTAATTACACCTAATTAATCACCCCCATATTAATTATCCCTAATTAATATCAAGTTTTCCATAACATGGGTAGACCTAACTCAATAGGTAAATTCCCATGGGGTAGACCTAACTCAATAGGTAAATTCCCACTTATGGTAATTTATTTTTATGGTATGCTTAATCATACCCAATCATTCATTTATTAACATATTTACTAACCCCATCGTTCCCCACGTAAATCGTTCTCATTTCATGACATAAATAAAGGGGAAGATCATCACAAATATCATGGGTTTAGCATACAACTTTGTCATGGGTTAAGAGGATGTCAACTTGCATATATGAGCATATATTAACCCAACTACATATAACCCAAACTTGCATATTATCATACACATGATTTGCATAACATGTTGCATATGAGCTTGCATATTATCATACACATATCTTGCATAACATGTTGAACTTGCATATAGGCATTCTCATAACTTGCATAACATGTTAAACATGCATTTAAGCATACACATAACTTGCATAAGCATTCACATACTTGCATAAGCATCCACATACTTGCATAAGCATTCACATACTTGCATAAACATGCATAACTTGCATATCATGTCATTTAAGCATATACATATCTTGCATAAGCATTCATATACTCGCATAAGCATGCATAACTTGCATATCACATAAATCTTGCAATTAAACATATACATGACTTGCATAAGCATCCATACACTTGCATAAGCATGCTTAACTTGCATATCACATTAAACTTGCATTTAAACATATACTTAACTTGCATAACTCACTTTGTTAAACATGCATAATTCCACTCATTAAATATGCATAAATCCACTTGTTAAACATGCATATACCAACTTGTTAAATATGCATAAATCAACTTATTAAGCATGCATAAACTAACTTATCAAATATGCATAAACATAGAACAACATAGAGTAACATATCATTATAAATGATTCAAACTCACTAATCCGCATTTAAGACCATAAGTCTCATTACACCCAATCTACTTACTTTAACAATTGATGTTAAAGTGATAGAAACTCACCAAACTCAAGATTAGCAACCTTATGAAGTAGAATTAGTTGCTAACTATGAAGATAATGATGATTAAAGATTGATTAGAGAGTGATTAGCTTGCAACTTCCTTCATAAATTAGTGGAGGCTCCCCTTAGGATTTAATTTGGCGGCATGAGGCCATCATTTCTATTTTTGGTAAGGATTAAGGGGGGTTTAGGGTGTATTTATAGATTAGGTGAGTGTTTTAGGCCCTTAGATTAACCCTAGATTAGATTAGGACCCTTAGATTTCAGAAATCTCTAGAACCAGCCCTCCTAGCCAGCCTGAAACCCAACCTGGTGCAACCTGGTGCACCCAGGTTCAATGGACGGCGCGCCCCTGTCGACAGGCAAGTCGACAGGCAAGTCGACACCCCTGTCGACAGGCCTGTCGACAGCCCTGTCGACATGGGTAGGGCGGGAATCTTCCCGCCTGACCCCGCCTGTTCCATCCCACAATCTGAAATTTTAAATTTTTAAATCTGTTTTAGTTTTG
Organism: Allium sativum; assembly: GCA_030737875.1. Classification (NCBI taxonomy): domain Eukaryota; kingdom Viridiplantae; phylum Streptophyta; class Magnoliopsida; order Asparagales; family Amaryllidaceae; genus Allium; species Allium sativum. The sequence goes on along the minus strand of CM060919.1, from coordinate 129,409,221 downwards.
AATTTTCTGCAAACTTCATCGGGCCATAACTGGGCCATACGGACTTCGATTTTCGAAAACTCGGACTCTATTTTGCGTATTTTTCCGGGATGAACGCAATAACGCAACCCGTTACCCCCAATTCCCACGTCTGAGATTATTTATCCTGTAATTAGTGAATTTTAGTATTAACTAAAATTCGGGGTGTTACATTCTCCCCTCCTTAAAGGATTTCGTCCCCGAAATCTCTAACCTAAGGAGAATGCATATCCTACCATCCAAACAACCATCTACTCAAATCATCAACCACGGGCATCCATTGTCCTTAAACAGTTTCTAATGATGTATGAGCATATGCAAACAGTGTGTGTATATGTTCCCTATCTAATGTATGAACATATGCAAACCATGATAGTGCCATGCATCCATTATGTATGCGAGAAAACCCTATCGACACATACAATATCTACGTGAGTGCACAATCATTCACCAAAATGCATCATCCATGTGATAACACAACCATTATACATCCATAAATATATTTTTCTACACACAATTTTATGCAATATGCAATATGAAGTGACTGAGCCGATCTAGTGCCTAGAGTGTGTGTATATGCATCCACGAGCAACCACTAGCAAACACTTGCATCCACTTGCATCCATCAACCATAACATGTCTCAAACACATGTTTCAACCATAGGTTTACCCTATCTAAAGGTCAAAGGTACTAACGAGAGGATATACCGAACATAAGATAAGTACTAGACAAGCGATAAAGGAGAAAGTAAAGACATACCCTCAAAAAGAAATGGGTACAATGAACGCATCTTCGCTTCCGTCTCCCAAGTTGCGTTGCTCTCATCTTCTCCCCATTGCACTTTGACTAGCTGAACCTCTGTGTTTCTTAACTTCCTAGTCTCTGACCCAAGGATGCGAGTAGGAGCTCGTCGAATAGTCGCATCACGCTCTACCTCTACATCTCTAAGGAAGCTCGGCTCTACCACCTCTGCCGTCTCATGTAAGCACTTCCTCAGATGTGATACATGGAATACATTATGAACACCACTAAGTCTGTCGGGCAACTCCACCCTATATGTCATCCGTCCAATCCTTGCCTTGATAGGAAACGGCCCAACAAACCTCGGTGCTAACTTCCCAACGGATCCGAAGCGAACAACATTTCTCAATGGAGATACCTTGACAAAAACCATATCCCCAACCTCAAACTCAAGATCCGTCCTTCTCTTGTCCGCATAAGATTTTTGCCTATCCTGCGCTGCTTTCATCCTTCTTCGAATCAAATCGATCTTCTCTGAAGTCTCCCTAACCATATCAGGCCCAAGCAAGATCTTATCCGTAGATTCCCACCAACACGTAGGTGATCGACAAGGCCTTCCATAGAGAGCTTCGAAAGGAGCCATACCAATACTGGACTGAAAGCTGTTATTATATGCGAACTCCACCAATGGAAGATGCTCTTCCCATGTACCTCCAAAATCTAAGATACAAAGCCTCAAAAGGTCTTCTAGAACACGATTCACCCTCTCAGTCTGGCCGTCCGTCTGAGGATGATATGCAGTGCTCAGACACAATTGAGTCCCCACTGCTTCTTGCAAACTTCTCCAGAACTCGCTAGTGAAGATAGGATCTCGATCACTAACTATGCTAGAGGGTACCCCATGTAATCGAACTATCTCTCGAAGATATACTGAAGCTAGCCATGGAGCAGTCCTCTTACTCTTCACAGGTATGAAATGGGCGCTCTTAGTAAGTCTGTCTACCACCACCCAAATTCCTGTATTACCCTTCCTCGACCTGGGTAACCCGTCAATAAAATCCATCGAGACGCTATCCCACTTCCATTGCGGAACCTCCAATGGGTGAAGCAACCCACCTGGTTTCCTTTGCTCCGCCTTCACTTGCTGGCACACCAAACATCGAGCGACATACTCGGCCACATCTTTCTTCATACCGGCCCAGAAGAAAACCCTCTTCATGTCTTGGTACATCTTGTCCCCACCGGGATGAATGGTCATCCTAGAACGGTGTGCGTCATCAAGAATAGCCTTCCTCAAACCCTCGTCTTGCGGTACGCAAAGTCTACCGTCTCTACGCAAGCACCCCCTATCGTCTAGGGTGTACCTACTCAAATGGCTGGACGACTCCCCCCTCATGAGCTTCTCTACTAACTCAACCAACTGTGGGTCGCCCTTCTGTGCTTCTCCAATCCGCCCCAAGAGAGTAGGTCTAACTTCCAAAGAAGCTAGCAAACCGGGTACATAGTCAACGGAAGGTCTAAAATCAAACATCGAGATAAATTCCAAGCTTTGTCGTTCCACGAACAATGGACTCAAGGACAACCTCTTCCTACTCAAGGCGTCCGCCACCACGTTACCCTTGCCAGGGGTATACGCTATCTCGAAATCATAGGATGCTAAAAACTCCATCCACCTTTGCTGTCTTAAGTTTAAATCTTTCTGAGAGAATAAGTACTTCAATGATTTATGGTCAGTGAACAACTCGAATCTCTCACCAAGAAGATAATGGCGCCAAATCTTAAGCGCAAAAACAATAGCGGCCAGCTCTAGATCATGGGTAGGGTAATTTTTCTCATGTGCTCTCAACTGCCTTCCACCATAGGCTATTACCCTTCCCTCTTGCATTAAGACTGCGCCAAGTCCTGTCCCATAGGCATCGGTATAGACAACAAATGGCTTGCTCCCATCTGGCAACACTAAAACTGGAGCGGTGGTTAAAGCTCTCTTTAACCGTCGGAACGCATCATCACAATCAACGTCCCATGTGAAAACAAGATTCTTCTTTGTTAAGAGGGTTAATGGGGCTGATATCTTTGCGAAGTCTTTAATAAACTTCCTATAATAACCCGCCAACCCCAAGAAACTTCTTACTTCGGTAGTATTCTTTGGAACCTTCCAATCCTGAATTGATACTACCTTCGCGGGATCCACAGCTATCCCTTCCTTGGAGACCACGTGCCCCAAGAACCGTACTTCCTTCCTCCAGAAGTGACATTTAGAGAATTTAGCCTTAAGGCTATGTGCTCGAAGAGTCTTCAACACCTCCCCAAGATGTAAGGCATGCTCTTCTTCACTCTTAGAAAATACTAAGATATCATCCACAAAGACCACCACAAATTTATTAAGGAACTCCCTGAACACCCTACTCATCAAATCAACAAAGTATGCAGGGGCGTTCGTCAACCCAAATGGCATCACCAGCCACTCATAGAAACCATCCGGAGTTCTAAAGGCAGTCTTGTCTATGCTATCCTCAGCCACCCTCAACTGATGAAACCCCGTGGCTAAGTCCAACTGAGAAAATACTGAAGCGCCAACCAACTGATCGAAAAGATCATCAATCCTTGGCAATGGGTGTCTATTCTTCTTTGTGAGCTTGTTGAGTTCTCTATAGTCTACACAAAGTCTGAGGGACCCATCCGCCTTTGTAGCAAATACTACCGGAGCACCCCACTCCGATATACTCCGTCTTATGAACCCCTTCTCAAGTAATTCCCCTACTTGCTTATGGAGTTCCCTCCTCTCACGAGGAGCCATGTGGCGCACTGGTAAAGATACCGGTTTAGCATTATCCACCAGATATATTCGGAAGTCAATCTCCCGCTTCGGAGGTAAGCCCTTCACCTCCTCAAACACATCCGGATATTCCCGGACCACTCTAACAGATTGCAAACTCTCGACCGAAGCGTCAAGTGATTCAAGATAACTTAGCATAACAGAGTCCCTGGGGTTACAAGAAATCTCGAGAGTGTTACCCAAGCGGGTCATGAGCCTAACAACTCTCCTTTCGCAATCAAGAACGACACCATTACTGGATAACCAGTCCATGCCCAAAATCAACCCATAGCCCGTGAAGCCCAACACAAAAGCATCACATCTAAACTCAATGCTAAGTACAGAAATCTTCAAACCCAAACATATCATGGACAAATAAGTGGAGCCCCCAATTGGGTTTGAAACAACCAAGGGATCATCTACCAGACTGGTGTCTAAGTGCAGTGACTCAACTAATGATGATGAGATAAACGAATGCGATGCGCCTGAATCAAACAATGTACGGACATGATGATCAAATAGAAAGACCAGACTTTCAACGGAAATAGTTCTACCTCTCTCCTGAATCGGTGGAACCGCGAGAGCCTGTACTTGCCCCCTAGCCTGACTCGGTGCCATAAGAGCTTGCACCTGTCCTCCTGAGGTAGATCCCGTCCTTTCCCCTTCTTAGGGCAATCCTTCACTAAATGCCCTGCTTCGCCACAGTGGAAGCAGCCAGTCTTCTTCTTCTTGCGACAATCCTTGCTTAGGTGGCCAGGTGTCCCACAATTGAAATACTTCTTCTTCTTGCCCTTGCCACCGTTGCCTTTCCCACCTTTGCTTTGTTGTTGTTGCTGAGGTCTCTTTTGATCTCCCTTCTTCTTGGGTGCCTTATTAGCATTAGGACCCTTCTCTTCCTCATACATGAGTGCCATGTCAACTAGCTTCTCAAAGGTGGCCCCCATAGGGATATGAGTCATAGCCAACCCATGCATAGGTTCATTCAAGCCTTTCACGAACCGCAAAGCCTTCTTCTCCGGTGTATTCACCATATCTAGGCCAAACCTTGCCAATTGATTAAACTTGTTAACATATTCCTTCACCGAGAGATTTCCTTGCTTAAGAGTCAAGAATCTTTCCATATACAAGTTTTCCTCCGCCCTTGAGAGAAACTTTGCCACAAATCTTTGCCTAAAATCCGCCCAAGAGTCAACGGGGCGTTCTCCATTAGTGACCTCCCACCAGAATGAGGCCTCTCCCTTCATTAACCAAGCAGCCAACTTGACTTTCTTTCCTTCTTCCATCTCAAAGATATCTATCAACTCTTCCACCTCCTTAAGCCAATCTCTAGCTTCCACAAAAGTTTCAGATCCTTGAAAAGGTTTCCCTCCCATAGCTTTAAATTCCTTGCAAGTCTTAGCAAAAGTATCCGTGCGAGGAGGAGGGGGAGGAGGAAGATCGGGTGCTACGGTTGGTGGAGGAACATTTGCTGGACCCGCAGTGGTGGCCCTAGCCTCCATCAATCTCCTATACCATACTGGTACCGTTACACCCTCCGGAAAGTTAAGATCCTCAGCCATGCTGAAACGAAAAAGGAAAGATTCAAAACGGAGAATTCGAAGGATATAGATATGGCTATTGGGGATTATGCTTTTCTTTCAAAAACTTTTCTCTTAAAAGACATGTTTTTGAAAATATCTTTTCCAAAAATGTTTTAGAAAAACAGTTTTCTAAAAATTTTTATCTGTTCCGGTAACCTTTGCTCTGATACCACGTGTAACACCCCACGCCCGCTATGGTCACTCACTAAGGGAATGCCATAGCATCGGTGGAGTATTTTAGTGAATATAGAACAGAAAAATTACAACAAGACAGATATAATTAGTACTTGAAATTTAAAAATATCATCTCACAACGGCGGAAATAAACATGTCTGGTTACATCATAAAACCACGATAAAAGTCAAGTACAATATCCATCAAAATAAAGAAGTACATAATCCCACTCTCTCATACAATAGCCATAACAAAAGAAAAGATAACTGGATAACTGGAGCTTTACATCTACCCAAGCTCCTAAAGACTGGAACAGCAATCCGATCAAGCTCTACTACCGCTAGGATCCACCGTAGGACCTGAGGGTTGGGAAAAAGATAAAAACAACGGGGTCAGACATAAGTCTGAGTGAGTCCTATAACTTTAACAATACAATCATTAAAGTAACCAGAGAAGACATAAACTTGACCTACGGTAATATCTGGGGATGAATGGCTACACTAAGCAGCTTGGTAGACTTAGGATAAACTAAGATAACCGTCAGGACGCATCTACCCACCCAAGGATAATTACTAACTGCACCACACCAGTCATTCCTACTTAAAGGTTGATCCCTTCCAAGAACTTAGAAATTTCCCCAGTAGTTTCATGTACTCCTAGCCCACTACATAGGTGCCGTCTGCCCCTATCTCCACTAGGTGTACTCAGTAATTCTCACCCAGTAGTTTCGTGTACCCCTACATAGGTGCCGTCTGCCCCTATCTTTATTAGGTGTACCCACTACTCCCATCGATCGGCTCCCAACCGTAGATACCCGTGCTGGTCCCACAGTGGGGTGTATCACTCCCCTAAAGTGGCTACCCAATACTAACGGTGCACGGCTTTATATCTACACGATGCAACAACGGCTTATCTACCAGCCCGGGCCCACACACGCATATGAAACCCGTTGGACTTGCGTTGCCACCGCTAACCCGTTTTGGCCTCTTATAATCAAGCCCAATATGCGTGTCCCGTCACTCGACATGGGTCGAGCCCACCAAGATACGTTTGGGATATTGGTTGAAATGGGCCCCCAACAAGCTACCCACCTAAGCTTGTCACATATCTAGTGTATCCCACTTAACCCTTTAATCGTGTTTAATTACATGTTTCCCTTGGTTAAGTATTCTAATCGTATTTTCTATTGCCACCCAAGGCAACCCACTAGATTCCACATGCCACCCAAGGCAACTACAAAATTTCCACATGCCACCCAAGGCACCCACTTAACCCCTCATGTCCCACCACATGCTACTATGGTTAAGTGTTTCTTAATTAATTAAGACCGTGATCTCCCATAAAGACCTCCCACATTAGACTGGCTGTTATGACCGCCTGGTTAAGCCGGTAGAATCCGGGCAGTCTTACGTCATAACAGGGTCTAACCTCGTGTCTTTACCTTAATCACGTATTTAATTTATGGCTAAGACCTCTCACATTGGGCTGACATTTGTAGCAACTGGTTAAGCCGGTCGGGTCCGGGCAGTTTTACACTACAAATGAGTCCAACCTCGTGTCTTAGTCGATTAATTACACCTAATTAATCACCCCCATATTAATTATCCCTAATTAATATCAAGTTTTCCATAACATGGGTAGACCTAACTCAATAGGTAAATTCCCATGGGGTAGACCTAACTCAATAGGTAAATTCCCACTTATGGTAATTTATTTTTATGGTATGCTTAATCATACCCAATCATTCATTTATTAACATATTTACTAACCCCATCGTTCCCCACGTAAATCGTTCTAATTTCATGACATAAATAAAGGGGAAGATCATCACAAATATCATGGGTTTAGCATACAACTTTGTCATGGGTTAAGAGGATGTCAACTTGCATATATGAGCATATATTAACCCAACTACATATAACCCAAACTTGCATATTATCATACACATGATTTGCATAACATGTTGCATATGAGCTTGCATATTATCATAAACATATCTTGCATAACATGTTGAACTTGCATATAGGCATTCTCATAACTTGCATAACATGTTAAACATGCATTTAAGCATACACATAACTTGCATAAGCATTCACATACTTGCATAAGCATCCACATACTTGCATAAGCATTCACATACTTGCATAAACATGCATAACTTGCATATCATGTCATTTAAGCATATACATATCTTGCATAAGCATTCATATACTCGCATAAGCATGCATAACTTGCATATCACATAAATCTTGCAATTAAACATATACATGACTTGCATAAGCATCCATACACTTGCATAAGCATGCTTAACTTGCATATCACATTAAACTTGCATTTAAACATATACTTAACTTGCATAACTCACTTTGTTAAACATGCATAATTCCACTCATTAAATATGCATAAATCCACTTGTTAAACATGCATATACCAACTTGTTAAATATGCATAAATCAACTTATTAAGCATGCATAAACTAACTTATCAAATATGCATAAACATAGAACAACATAGAGTAACATATCATTATAAATGATTCAAACTCACTAATCCGCATTTAAGACCATAAGTCTCATTACACCCAATCTACTTACTTTAACAATTGATGTTAAAGTGATAGAAACTCACCAAACTCAAGATTAGCAACCTTATGAAGTAGAATTAGTTGCTAACTATGAAGATAATGATGATTAAAGATTGATTAGAGAGTGATTAGCTTGCAACTTCCTTCATAAATTAGTGGAGGCTCCCCTTAGGATTTAATTTGGCGGCATGAGGCCATCATTTCTATTTTTGGTAAGGATTAAGGGGGGTTTAGGGTGTATTTATAGATTAGGTGAGTGTTTTAGGCCCTTAGATTAACCCTAGATTAGATTAGGACCCTTAGATTTCAGAAATCTCTAGAACCAGCCCTCCTAGCCAGCCTGAAACCCAACCTGGTGCAACCTGGTGCACCCAGGTTCAATGGACGGCGCGCCCCTGTCGACAGGCAAGTCGACACCCCTGTCGACAGGCCTGTCGACATGGGTAGGGCGGGAATCTTCCCGCCTGACCCCGCCTGTTCCATCCCACAATCTGAAATTTTAAATTTTTAAATCTGTTTTAGTTTTGAATTTTCTGCAAACTTCATCGTGCCATAACTGGGCCATACGGACTTCGATTTTCGAAAACTCGGACTCTATTTTGCGTATTTTTCCGGGACGAACGCAATAACGCAACCCGTTACCCCCAATTCCCACGTCTGAGATTATTTATCCTGTAATTAGTGAATTTTAGTATTAACTAAAATTCGGGGTGTTACAGTGATCCCAATCCTTGTATTTTCCATTGCCTTCAGGCATACATTTATTATTTATTACCTAGATCTAATCTAGGGTTTTCTATCAAGTGCTTTCTAGATTCAACTAGAGTTTCCGCTATCTGCTGAACGCTTCTCGGATTCAGGGTTTAAGCCACCTAGTCCAACTAAGGATTATGCTACCTGTCGAACGATGCCCCCAAGTCTAGGACACACTACCTAGAGTGGTATATGTTCCTATACTTCCCCACACATGTATCGCGAATCGTTATCGCTTGTCTAGATGCACATGTCCCGTAATGTGTGGCCAGAGTCCTGTGGTAGGGCAAATCAAGGATACAGAACTCGGTGAGGAGCTTTCAGATATCTGCCGATGCAGATGCTAAGGTCTGGTTTTGTTCCAGTGGCTATGGTCCCACTTGACCCCTCCCTCAACTAATGAAAGGCACACCTTGAAAAATGAGAACTATACGCAGGCCCCCGGTGCCCCACTATCCTATGGCCATCATCACCCATAACTAGATAGCAAGTATATGGTCTTTTGGAGTTCACCGCCTTTCCGCTTCACGTATCTCGATTGACTCAAGATGGATGGTAGACGACGAATTGCTATCACAGGCCTACCGATTTCTCCCCGAATCACGCTGGTCCATCCTAGTCATTAGGTTGCCATTTATTGCAACCAAGGCATACCCCTGGTTCTTCTAACGCTGACCTTAACCTCTGTGAGCCCAGGAGGATCATCTGCAGCCTCACAGAGGGATACCAAGAGTACCCTCACGTCCCATCGAAGCCTTGGGCTTTGTAACCCAATTCGTTGGAGCCTTCGTTTTAATCAGACGGACGTTCGCTCCTTCCCGTGTTATACTAAGAATTACTACTTAGTTCTGCTAACTAAGTTTTACCACTTAGTTTCCAGAATCGTTGTTTTCTTAACTAAGGTTCACTACATTGCTCCTTTTAACTAAGGTTTACTACTTAGTTCTCTTTCTCGCCAATTTGGATTGGTTAAGTTTCCTTAGTCAATTCATGCTAACTTAACCCTCTCCAGTTATCCTGATAAACTGGTTAAGTGTATTCAATAACTCATGTTGACTTAAACCTACCACAAACCAAGTTATATTGGTTAAGTGTTTCTTATTACTTAACCCTATTCATCCTGTACTGGTTAAGTGTTCCTTAACCTTGCCCGTCTGTTTTAACTAACCTGTTATTAATGGTTAAGTGTTATCCCTTCATGTCTTAGACTTAACCCCATTCCTTTATCACAATCTGAAGGTTAGGTGTTCAAGTTTACTTAACCCTACGGTCTAGCCCAGCTAACATTTCAAATCGGCTAAGTGTATTAGATTTTACTTAACCCCAACCTCTAGTCTAGTTAACATGTTAATTTGGCTAAGTGTATTCTTAGTTACTTAACCCCTACAAATCTTGTCTTGTTACAATGAGTTTGGTTAAGTGTCCCTATGGACTTAGCCCTCCATTCTAGCTTAACTGTGTTGAGTTGGTTAAGTGTTCCTATGGACTTAACCCTCCCATTCTAGCTTAACTGTATGAACCTAACCCCACCCACCAGTCTGGTTATCATGTTGAATTGGTTAAGTGTCTTAGTTAACTTAACCCTACCATTCTTGTTCTAGCCTTAACTAAATAAATTAAAGCCGCGACCACTCACATTAGACAGATATTGTTGCGACTACTGGATATGCCGGTTGGTTCCGGGCAGGTTTACATCGCAACTCAGTCTAACCTCGGGTTAGGCATATTCGTGTTTTCTAGGTTCAAAGGGTTTTGACTAATTTTCAAATCAGGTTTTGAAAGTAACCATCCCGTCCGTCGGATTAGTTAGGGATAGCCAGGGAGAGCAGGAAACTTGTATTTTCCAAACCCAAGCCTAGACACTATCCTCTATGTCACCCTAGAACTTTCTGGTATATGTATTATTAAAAGAGATGTCATTAATAAACCTTTCTTTTGTATATAAATAAATTGTTAACAATTTATCCTCAAAGTTTAACCACTTATCCTCAAAGTCCATTTTCCCTTTTTAAAATAAATTTGGCCTATACCCTATACATTTTTCATGCCTACTAATGGACTTGTATTATAGGCCCAAATCTTGATTTGCTTATCTTATAGTTTATAGCAATTTAGATCCAACACCCCCATTTACAGTTCATTCCAAAACTAGATTTTATATTCTAGTTTACAGTTTATGCCAAACTAGATTTCATATTCTAGTTCACCGTTTATGCCCAAAACTTAATTTGCATACCAACTACCTATTTTGTGGCCCATTAAACCACTTACCATTTACGCCCAATGTATGAAAATTATGCTAATATACCTATCATGCTTAATTTAGCCACCCAATTCTGATTTAATATTCTAATTCCAGTTCATGTCGAAACTAGACTTATTATTCTAGTTTTCATCTTAATAGTCATGCTATAATGCATGTTCCCAAATTTTGCCAATTTCCAAGTTTAGTCAATTTCCTGTTTTTCCCCAAAATGTATTCCCATCGTTCGTATAATCATGGTTCAACCTATATCATAAATAAAGCTAGATTCGTGGATAGAAGGGAATGAGCCAAAATGCCATGAAAGAACGGGCATAACAATTAGCATAAGATGACAATTCACAGGCATATAGATATGGTAAAATTACGACATGAAAAGGGTTGAATATTACAGGTTCAAGAACATGGGTAGACCTAACTTAATAAGTAAATTCCCAAGGTCTAAAACCAAAAAAAACCAAGAATAGACAGAATAGATAAACATGGGTAGACCTAACTTAATAGGTAAATTCCCAAGATCTAAAACCAGAGAAAACCAAGAATAGACAAAATAGATAATTGGGTTTAGACTCAATTTCATAATCACAAGACTTAAGCAACACTTTCCTAGTCATGAATCATAGGTGTTTAATCACAGTAATCCTTGTTATGTCATAGGCAATGGTTTATGTTTCCTAACCAAATGCATAGGCTTGTGTTCATAGTCAAGGAAATAACTCTCATAATCACCGTCATAGTCATAGGCAATGTTCATAGTCATAGGCAATGTTCATAGTCAAAGACAATATTCATAATCATATAGGCAAGGCCTAATTGGTCATCGAATCATAGCAGTTCTTAATTAGGTCCAAAAATATAGACACAGATTCGAATAGAGAGATTTGGCATATTCTCTTATTCCTTTAATTTCATGTCACGAACAGAGAAAAATGTTCAAATCTAAAAATAACCGACTTACAGAGATTAGATTAGATTAGATTCGTAGAAAAAACAGTCGTTGTAGTCCTTTGAATCTTCACTTGAAATCCTAGCTTGACTTGAACCTCTTCTTGAAAGTCTTGAGCAGCATTTCCTCATCTTGATTTATTTTACATATTATTTATTTATACATTTTCTCAGAGGCAGCATAAGGATAGAAAAGAATTGTGAATAGAGAAGGAGACTAAGGCTGTTTATATAGGATTAGGCGGACGAATCTGGTCAGAATGGCATCCGGATACAGGAGAACGAACTAGGTTCAGAAAACTGAAAAAAGCAGGGGGGTCGACCCCCAGGTCGACTACCCAGTCGACCTGGGTCTAGGGATGGCAATGGGGCGGGGCGGGCGCGGGTAGTACCCACCCGTCACCCGCCCGGTTAGGTGATTTTTTGCCCCGTGCCCGCCCCATACCCGCACGGGTATCCATTAAACGGGTTTTAAACAGGTTGCGGGTAATGGCGGGTATTCGTGGGTATCCATTATATTTATTCAATTTATTTTTTAGCCATTTATTGAAATTATTCAAAAGTACATTTGGTTAAAAAAACAAATTAGACCAATGATTATATGCTAACCTCAAAATACCAATACATATTTATACCAACATCCAAAAAAGAAGAGATAGCAACAGAAGTATCCATCAAAATATCAACAGCCAGTTATAAATTGTTGAGTAAAAGCATGCACACAAATACCGAACAACCAACAATAATATTTTTTGTATTAACTATTGAAAATAAATCACATTCAATACGGGCACGGGTACCCGCGGATATGGATATCTTACTATCCGTACCCGCCCCATTAATTAACGGATATTAAAAATACCCGTTTATTTTACCCATAGATACCCATTTAATTATCCGTTTCATATCCATGACGGATTTTACCCACGGATAACCGCGGGTACGGATTTTTTTGCCATCCCTACCTGGGTCTTTGGGCGGGAAAATTCCCGCCCAACCCAATCTGGGTCTGATTTTCGAGTTTGAACTCGTTTTCTGACATGTTCGAATTTTAAATATAGTTCTGAAACTTCTGAAGACCATAACTCCTTCATAAGGAGTCCGATTAATGCAAACTCGGACTCTATCTCATGCAGAATTCCGAGACGAATGCAATGGCGCAGCCCATTTCCCTTGATTTTGATTTAAAATTTAATTATGCCTTGATTTGTGAATCTTAGTGTTACAGAATTACAGGGTGTTACATTCTCCCCTACTTAAAAGGATTTCGTCCCCGAAATCTTCAAGTTAGGAAGAATGTGTCCTACCATCCAATCACCCATCTACTTAACAATTCAATCATAGGAATTCATTATCCTTAAAAGATTTCTAATGCTTTCTTGTTCATATGTATAATGTGTGTATATGTCTTTATCTAATGCAAAATCAGGCGGTCTACTGATTCAGTTGACCTCCTTAATGTGAATCATGTCAGTGCCATGCGTCCAATCATGTATGCAAGCATCCCTAGTTATGTAAATACTACATGCGTGCACAGCCAATCATCCATATGCAACATCCATTTGATAACATATCCATTTCAACTTACAAACAAATACATATCTGTAAATGCAATATGGAAGCATCCGAACTGATCTAGTGCCCAATACGTATGCATATGCATTCACGAGCAACCATTAGCAACCACTTGCAACCATCAACCATAACCTGTTTCAAATACATGTTTACATCCATTGGCTTCTACCTAAGGATCGAAGATACAACCTAGAGGATATACTTTGGAAAGAGAGAAACAATTATGCGTAAAGCTCCTACCAAAGAAATCAAGGATGCACCCTTAAGGAAAAGGGTATGATGCTAGTATCTAGCCTTCTTGAGCTTTACTCCACTGTGTCTTAACTAATTCAACTTCACGATTGTGAAGTTCCTGATCTCCATTTCCAAAATAAACAGATGTCAATCACGGTACCAAGTGTATGTACTAAGATGATTAGAGGTCTCCCACTTATCCGCCATTCCATAACTATAAGGGTCGAAAGGTTACTACGTGCTTTTTAGAGTGCCTGCCACAACTATTCATCTCTCACGCAAGCCATCCTAGTCGAACTCGACATTCCTCAAGTACAAACCCCAAAGGCCTAAACCAATATCAGACAAGCACCCAAGGAATATCTCCTCCGAATTTAGACGATCTACGTGAGATGATATAAATAAACTCGATAGCTATTCTCAAATCCCTACTAACCAAAAATAAACTGGTCGGACCACCAATTGGATTTGAGACTATAGTGGGATCTTTCTACTATACAAGTACTATGGTGCAGAGACTCAACTATGGAAGTGGATATGAACAAATGCGAAGCGCTAAAACCAAAGGAAAGAGTACGGACAACAAAAACTAGACCCTTCCAACAGAAATTTACTACCCTTCTCCTAGGTACGCTTGGTGGTGAAAGTAGGTGCTTGGCCTTCTGAAAATCTTGTTCCTCGTTCTTGCCCTTGTCCTTAATTATATTCCCTATCATACCCTGGTAAAGATACTTCCTCTTGTCTTAGGTTTTATAATTCCTTCCTCCTTTGTGAGCTAAATCTACATCCATGAATTCCTCATCCTAGGGTTGTGCTCCTTAGCCAAACTCCTCATCCCCTTCCGTGTGTAACCATGTTGACAAATCTCTCAAAAGCTGCTTCCATCGTACAGAGGACCCTATAAGCTTGAAAGAAAACTAGCCGCAGGTGAAACTACTACGGTTATAGATGGAAGTCGGGCACTACTTCGCCGTTGGATGAGGTTACCTCCCAAAAAGCCAGGAGCCCCAGAGACTCAAGAAAGAAGGAGATAAGAATTCAAACAGAGGAAGAGAAGATAGTGCGTATGGCTGTGGGGAATATGCCTTTAAAACAAATCTTTTCTCTTGAAAATGCTTCTTTTAAAACCGTTTTGAAAATAATTTTTCAAATCCTTTATCTGATCTGGTAACCTTCAGCTCTGATACCACATGTAACACCCCACATCCGTTAGTGTCACTCACAAAGGGAATGCACTAAGTTCTGTGGAGCATTTAGGGTAAAAGATGCAGATAAATTACAAGACAGACAGAAATTAAACAGCGGAAAATAAAACTTTGCTTTATTGATAAAATAGTTTGTACAATGATTTCTTTACAATATCAGAGTATCATCTGTCTTACAAAATAAAGAAGCATAAAATAACATTTATATTCCCCAATTTTAGCAAGAGCCAGCCATAGCATCTGAAAAGAGAATCCAAGCAAACTTCGACAAATCTTCAAGCTGGGAAAGAGTGACAGTCCAACTTAACCTGAGCTATACTATTCCCTCCTTTACTACCGTGGGGGGGGGGGGGGACGGAAGAAAAGAAGACGAAAGGAAAACAGAGTCAGACATAAAGCCTGAGTAAGTTGAGTAACTTCTAGCATGTGAACATGGAAAAACAAAACGACATGAATTAACTGAATACAAGATAATGCCATGATGATAGCGCCAGCAAGATTAGACAAGATAATCACAAGATATGCTAAGATAAGATAAACTGGATATGCTCTAGTACTTTCGCCGCTTCGCTATTTCCTTGTTATACTGGTTTCTATATCTCTGCACCACCTAACTAGTGTCCCAACTAGTGACGATAACGTGATCCCAATCCCTGTATTTTCCATTGCCTTCAGGCATACATTTATTATTTATTACCTATATCTAATCTAGGGTTTTCTATCAAGTGCTTTCTAGATTCAACTAGAGTTTCCGCTATCTGTTGAACGCTTCTCGGATTCAGGGTTTATGCCACCTAGTCCAACTAGGGATTATGCTACCTGTCGAACGATGCCCCCAAGTCTAGGACACACTACCTAGAGTGGTATATGTTCCTATACTTCCCCACGCATGTATCACGTATCGTTATCGCTTGTCTAGATGCACAAGTCATGTAATGTGCGGCCCGAGTCCTGTGGCAGGGCAAATCAAGGAATACAGAACTCGGTCGGGAGCTTTCAGATATCTGCCGATGCAGATGCTAAGGTCTGTTTTTGTTCTAGTGGCTATGGTCCCACTTGACCCCTCCCTCAACTAATGAAAGGCACACCTTGAAAAATGAGAACTATACGCAGGCTCCTGGTGCCCCACTATCCTATGGCCATCCTCACTCATAACTTGATAGCAAGTATATGGTCTTTTGGAGTTCTCCGCCTTTCCGCTTCACGTATCACGATTGACTCAAGATGGATGGTAGACGATGAGTTGTTATCACAGGGCTACCGATTTCTTGTCGAATAACGCCGGTCCATCCTAGTCTTTAGGTTGCCATATATTGCAACCAAGGCATACCCCTGGTTCTTCTAACGTAGACCTTAACCTCTGTAAGCCCAGGAGGATCATCTGCAGCCTTACAGAGGGATACCAAGAGTACCCTCATGTCCCCTCGGAGCCTCGGGCTTCGTAACCCAATTCGTTGGAGCCTTCGTTTTAATCAGATGGACGTTCGCTCCTTCCCGTGTTATACTAAGAATTACTACTTAGTTCTGCTAACTAAGGTTTACCACTTAGTTTCCAGAATCGTTGTTTTCTTAACTAAGGTTTACTACTTAACTCCTTTTAACTAAGGTTTACTACTTAGTTCTCTTTCTCGCCAATTTGGATTAGTTAAGTGTCCTTAGTCAATTCAAGCTAACTTAACCCTCTACATTTATCCTGATAAACTGGTTAAGTGTATTCAATAACTCATGTGGACTTAACCCTACCACAAACCAAGTTATATTGGTTAAGTATTTCTTATTACTTAACCCTATTCATCATGTACTGGTTAAGTGTTCCTTAACCTTGCCCGTCTGTTTTAACTAACCTGTTATTAATGGTTAAGTATTATCCCTTCATGTTTTAGACTTAACCCCATTCCTTTATCACAATCTGATGGTTAAGTGTTCAAGTTTACTTAACCCTACGGTCAAGCCCAGCTAACATATCAAATTGGTTAAGTGTATTAGATTTTACTTAACCCCAACCTCTAGTCTAGTTAACATGTTAATTTGGCTAAGTGTATTCTTAGTTACTTAACCCCTACAAATCTTGTCTTGTTACCATGAGTTTGGTTAAGTGTCCCTATGGACTTAGCCTTCCATTCTAGCTTAACTGTGCTGAGTTGGTTAAGTGTTCCTATGGACTTAACCCTCACATTCTAGTTTAACTGTATGAACCTAACCTTACCCACCAGTCTGGTTATCATGTTGAATTGGTTAAGTGTCTTAGTTAACTTAACCCTACCATTCTTGTTCTAGCCTTAACTAAATAAATTAAAGCCGCGACCACTCACATTAGACAGATATTGTTGCGACTACTGGATGTGCCAGTTGGTTCCGGGCAGGTTTACATCACAACTCAGTCTAACCTCGGGTTAGGCATATTTGTGTTTTCTAAGTTCAAAGGGTTTTGACTAATTTTCAAATCAGGTTTTGAAAGTAACCATCCCGTCCGTCGGATCAGTTAGGGATAGCCAAGGAGAGCAGGAAACTTGTATTTTCCAAACCCAAGCCTAGACACTATCCTCTCTGTCACCCTAAAACTTTCTGGTATATGTATTATTAAAAGAGATATCACTAATAAACCTTTCTTTTGTATATAAATAAATTGTTAACAATTTATCCTCAAAGTTTAACCACTTATCCTCAAAGTCCATTTTCCCTTTTTAAAATAAATTTGGCCTATACCCTATACATTTGCCATGCCTACTAATGGACTTGTATTCTAGGCCCAAATCTTGATTTGCCTATCTTACAGTTTATAACAATTTAGATCCAACACCCCCATTTACAGTTCATGCCGAAACTAGATTTTATATTCTAGTTTACATTTTATGCCAAACTAGATTTCATATTCTAGTTCACCGTTTATGCCCAAAACTTAATTTGCATACCAACTACCTATTTTGTAGCCCAATAAACCACTTACCATTTACGCCCAATGTATGAAAATTATGCTAATATACCTATCATGCTTAATTTAGCCACCCAATTCTAATTTAATGTTCTAATTCCAGCTCATGTCGAAACTAGACTTATTATTCTAGTTTTCATCTTAATAGTCATGCTATAATGCATGTTCCCAAATTATGCCAATTTCCAAGTTTAGTCAATTTCCTGTTTTTCCCCAAAACGTATTCCCGTCGTTCGTATAATCATGGTTCAAACTAGATCATAAATAAAGCTAGATTCGTGGATAGAAGGGAATGAGCCAAAATGCCATGAAAGAACGGGCATAACAATTGGCATAAGATGAAAATTCACCGGCATATAGATATGGTAAAATTACGACATGAAAAGGGTTGAATAGTATAGGTTCAAGAACATGGGTAGACCTAACTTAATAGGTAAATTTCCCAAGGTCTAAAACCAAAGAAAATCAAGAATAGACAGAATAGATAAACATGGGTAGACCTAACTTAATAGGTAAATTCCCAAGATCTAAAACCAAAGAAAACCAAGAATGGACAGAATAGATAATTGGGTTTAGACCCAATTTCATAATCACAAAACTTAAGCAACACTTTCCTAGTCATGAATCATAGGTGTTTAAACACAGTAATCCTTGTTATGTCATAGGCAATGGTTTATGTTTCCTAACCAAAGGCATAGGCTTGTGTTCATAGTCAAGGAAATAACTCTCATAGTCACAGTCACAGTCATATGCAATGTTCATAGTCATAGGCAATATTCATAGTCAAAGGCAATGTTCATAGTCATAGGCAAGGCCTAATTGGTCATCGAATCATAACAGTTCTTAATTAGGTCCAAAGATATAGGCACAGATTCGAATAGAGAGATTTGGCATATTCTCTTATTCCTTTAATTTCATGTCACGAACAGACAAAAATGTTCAAATCTAAAAATAACTGACTTACAGAGATTAGATTAGATTAGATTCGTAGAAAAACAGTCGTTGCAGTCGTTTGAATCTTCACTTGAAATCCTAGCTTGACTTGAACCTCTTCTTGAAAGTCTTAAGCAGCATTTCCTCATCTTGATTTATTTTATATATTATTTATTTATACATTTTCTCAGAGGCAGCCTAAGGATAGAAAAGAATTGTGAATAGAGAAGGAGACTAAGGCTGTTTATATAGGATTAGGCGGACGAATCTGGTCAGAATGGCGTCCGGATACAGGAGAACGAACCAGGTTCAGAAAACTGGAAAAAGCGGGGAGGGGGGGTCGACCCCCAGGTTGACTACCCAGTCGACCTGGGCCTTTGGGCGGGAAAATTCCCGCCCAGCCCAATCTGGGTCTGATTTTTGAGTTTGAATTCGTTTTCTGACCTGTTCGAATTTTAAATCGAATTCTGAAACTTCTGAAGACCATAACTCCTTCATACGGAGTCCGATTAACGCAAACTCAGACTCTGTCTCATGCAGAATTCCGAGACTAACGCAATGGCATAGCCCGTTTCCCTTGATTTTGATTTTAAAATTTAATTCTGCCCTGATTTGTGAATCTTAGTGTTAAAGAATTACGGGTTGTTACACGCTGCATCATAAGGGTCAGTAATGGCGACAAAGATACATGGGAAAATAGGCATATACATGTGCAAGTTTAAGGGCAACATTGTTATTATGGCACTAATCGAGTTGACAGAGGTCCAGAATTAGTTGACTTGTTGATAAGTCGTAGACTGTAGTTGACAAATACATTGCTACTTTCAGGGTATCCACCAACTTTTGATTGACTACATGGATGGTCACAACAAAGTTCCGGTTCGGGAAGTAGAAAAAGGCATATGGAAGGTCACAACACCAAACAAGCGACAACACGAAACAATTCCACAGACAACAAATACATGGGCAAATAGGTCAACAAGATCAAATCTGATGCTTGGGTAGTCGACATTGAGTTTATGTCGATAACCAGGATCGCGAATTCCCCGGGTCGTTACAGAATAGAAGCAACATTAAGAATCAGGACAAACACCACGAATCAAAATATTATTCACATTTGTTATTGATCATGTTCTCTACTACATTTTTACTCAACAATTCATAAGTCTTACTCACTTTGAAATAGTTAAAAGAAATAATAAAAGAAGAATGGATTGCGATCAAAAAGTGTAAGTCATGACATTCTGTAACACCCCACCTCCGCCAGGGTCACTCGCAAAGGAATGCACTAGCTTTGGAGGGGCATTATTGGTAAACATGCATAATGATATAGCAAGGCAGGACATGACATATATATATATATGTAAATAACAGAGTAAGTAAATAAACAGCGGAAGACTTTTAAACTATTTCAAAAACAAGTCTGCTACATCATAATGTCAATTTCCCAAGTAAACAAGTCTAGTACATAAAATAACATCATCTGAACTGAAAAGGAAAAACATAAAAGTAGCTATCCCCAAAGTGGAAGAAACCATAGCAAGCCCAAGTCCAAAGCATACATGAGCTATCCAAGAAAGCAGCTAAGATCCAAGCTAGGCTCCTGTATTCCCTCCCTGAGAACCTGGGGGGGGGAAACGGAAGAAAAGAGGTGAAACAAAACGGGTCAGTCAAAAAGACTGAGTAAGCCCTGCTACGATCAGTCTATAAACTAATAAAGTTAACATCATGATGGGAACTGAGATGATCATTGATAACAACATACGGGCATGGTAAATTAACTACAAGATAGATAGAGGTGTCATCGCATAAAACATGGCTAAGTTTTGCACCACGGTGTACTAGCAACCCAACATAACAGGTATTGATCCCTTGGCCCAAGCTTTGGCCCAATAACATGAGGTGACCTTAATACAAGGTCCAGCCCAACGGTCTAGTCGATCGGCTCCCTATAAACCTAACACGTCAAGTGTTGGTGTCCATATGGCCCACGTATGGTTGTAGTTAGACTGTGCTGGGTCCCCCTTTGGGTGTATCAAGCCCTCGGATGTCAACCCCAGACACTTAAGCAATAATGCACAGCCCTAACCTACTGGTACCCATGCCTCGAGTTTGTCCAACATCGGACTACGTGCACGTCCGTAGCCCGCCGGACCCGCACCGCTGTACCACTCGGCCATCGCCCTTTGGTCGTTTACATCCGTCCAGTAATCGTGCCCCGCCCTAGCCTAGCCTCTAGGGTTGTGAATGATACCAAACTGGGATTACTGTTAGAACAAACCACGTTGCTAGGGTTTTCTAAGAAGGTTAAGTGTGATTTAACCTTTCACTAATCATGGATTAAATTAGTTAAGTGTAATCAACGGTTCACCACTTAACCCCATCCAATCCCTTGTATCCCCAAATTGATTAAATTGGTTAAGTGTAACTTAACCCCATTTTCATCCCTTGAATTCCCAAATTGGTTAATATTAGTGGACCCTGACTTAACCCTAATCATGAGGCATTAATTAACTTAATGCACCTTAACCTCTCACATTAGACCTTGTTGTGGTTACTAGTTAGGCCGGGCGGGTCCGGGTAGGTTTACACCACAACTTAGTCTAACCTCGGGTTTTGGCACCACATGACCAACTTCTCACATTGGGTCCTATTGTTTGTAGCCACTAGTTAAGCCGGTCGGTTCCGGGTAGGATTACGCTACAAACTCAACCCAACCTCGAGTTGGCCACACTTATGTTTTCTAAGTGTCATGTCCACTTCATTTCAAAACATAATCACAAGTCAAACAATTACTTGGGTAGACCTAACTTAATAGGTAAATTCCCAAGGGGTAGACTTAACTTAATAGGTAAATTCCCAATCTTATATTTTCATGTATTTTAAGTTTACCCAAACCCCCCCCCCCCAACGTCATTCTATCGCTTACATATTCGTAATAACGCATAAAGGATAGGAAGAGGGAACTTGGCACAACATACATGACAAACTTGCACAACGATTGTAACGACCCAGATTTTTGAACAGTTTATTTTAAATATTTAATATGGTTTTAAATATTGAATTCATAATATAAATGAATTTTATATTGGATTGGTCAATTTAATTATCGATATATGATTAAATATCGAATATATTTAATTATCGTAATAGTAACAATTGAAATCAGAAATAAGAACTGATTCGAAACAATTTTATCAATTTATATAATTTCTATTTGAATTAGAACTACAATAACAATTTGTTATCAATGAATTGAATTGTTTTGAAATCAATTTGTATTTCAATCAGCTGAGTTTAATATTAGTATCGATTTAAATTTGTTATCTTCTTCATACAACTGAATTAAAATTTAAATCGCATCTGTTAAGTTTAGAATAGCGGTATAACTGGGAGACGTCGGTTGCTAAGTTAATATAAGGGTTTGGGTTGGAGCTAGGGACCCTGAGATATTTTGGTACACATTAAATCAAAATAAAATAAAAGAATAAACAAGCCGACCTATCTCTTCTCCAGCAGACCTATCTAACTATGCTAAAGCTGCTGCTTTCATTTCACATACTCGATGTCTTCCATTTTTGAGATCAAGGAGACAACCATTTTAATGACCGGTGTACCTTTGTCTGCTCTCGCGCCTATATATTTGCCCTATCACCTTCGTTACTTTGCTGATTCAAAAATTATGAATCCATTTGACTCTCCCGTTCGTTTCTTTCCAGATGAAAAAAAATATATATATATATATGTCGATTCAAAATCAAAAGCTCGGCCTCGTTACTCCTCGGATCGAAATGGAGTATCGCGATTTAGGGTTGCTCAATTCAGCGTGGAAGAGGCTCGCAAGTTAGAAGTTGCGATGGCAATTTGGGGATGTTGGTGAAAGTCGATCACCGTTTGGGGGTTTGCGATTCAACTTGAAACGATGAGGAATCCTTGAGCTCGAAATCGACAGTACTAGAGTTGCGATGGGTTGGAGGGAAAATTAACACTGGTTTTCGCGATTTAGGGGAGCGCGAGGCTTTACTGTGGTGTCTGGAGGCGACGGGGTGCCATTCGAATTCGCTGATGAGCGAGCTGTGAGGGTGCGAGGTAGAAAAGAGGGAGTGCGGTGCAGATGTTTGGTGAAATGCCGGAAAGAAAGAAGAAGAAAAATAGAGAGATTAAGGTAATTTAAATTAAATACCTTAATTAGTTTAAAAGTTTAAAGCAAATATCTTAATTAGTTTAAATGTTTTAACAATACATGGGTTTGTTTAAATTGGTTAAATTAGAATTAATTTAGCAACCATTAAAATAAGAGAAAAATATAGGAAAGTTTATTTATTTATTTATTTAATTGATTAAAATAAATAAATGGTTAATCGGTAAATTTAAATAAAATTATCGCAGGTTCGAATTTCATTCGAGAACATTAGTAGCCGGTAATTTGGAGATAAACACGATATTCGACAACTGCAATTCCGGTGAGTAAATCTTACTCACCTTTTATTTCTAATTATTTTTATTTCGTAAAAATAATTATTTGTTGCTTGTTTGGATTTTTCTGGCTGTTTATATATATTAGTTATCTAGGCTATATATATATATATATATTGGGTTGATTGATTGGTTGGATTCCCGCAGTCTCATTAGCGGATGCCCGCAGTTTCATAGCGGATGATTACCCTATACGCCCCACGCTATGATTAGTGGATGACCTTCTATACCGCGATATTCTGCCACGAAGCAGAATGGGTATTATTTATGTGCTAACATCTGTGGATGCAGGAAAACAGGTTGGAGGAATCCAACTGGATTCCTCAAAAATATATTATCTGTTTGTTTATTTGTTTGCATATATATTGTTATATATGATGGGTTAGAAAAATAAATAATTCGTTGCTTTGTGTGTTTAAATATCACTGGGCTTAAGTAATGATATTTAAAAATATCGTGGAAGGATATTTGAGATTTAAAAAGGAAAATTCTATTTTTAAATAGAATTTGAATTTTAAATGGAAATAAAAATATAAACTTGTTTTTTTTGAAAATATAAAACAAGTAGTTCTTTATAAACGGAGTTTAAGGAATAGTTCTTTTATAACGAAGTTATAAATGAAGTGAAAAGAATTATCATTTGATAATTCAGAAACAGAAATACAAGTGTGAAATTGGAATTTGAAATGAAATTTCAAAATAGGATTTGAAGTGGAATTTTTAAATATACAACTCAAATGAAATTTGAGTATAACATTTGAATAGTAGAATTAGAAAAGGAATTTAAATATTTGAATATTAAGGGGAGATTGAATATTAGAAATTCAAATAGAATTTGAATAGACGAGATTAGAATGAAAAATAGAATTTGAATTCAAGGAATTAAAATAAAATCTGAATTCAAAGGAATTCGAATAAAGAAATTCAAATAGAGATTTGAATGTAGAATTTCAAAATAGAATTTGAAATATAGTATTTCGAAGAAGAATTTAAATATGAAATTTGAATAGAAATTTGAATAGAAATTCAAGTATTGAATATAGAAATTCAAGTAGAAATTTGAATATGGAATTTCAAAATAGAATTTGAAATAAACTTTGAAAATAGGATTTCAAAGTAGAATGGGAAATGGAATTTCAAAAATAGGATTTCAAATAGAAAATCCAAATGGTTTTGAAAATGGGATTTGAATTCAGGGGAATTCAAATGGGTGTGAGTGAAGAAATTCAAATGAGTTTGAATATTAGAATTTAAATAGGGCTGGAAATGAATTTGAATATTAGAATTCAAAAGGGAAATGGAAAATGAAATTTGAATATAAGAAATTCAAATTGAATTCAAATAGGATTTGATCTATGGGATTTGAATATGAAATTCAAATAGGTTTTAAACTATGGAATTTTGAATATAGAATTTAAAAAGGAGTTTGAATATTGAATTTCAATAGAATTCAAATATAGAAATTGGAATATAGAAGTTCAAATGGGATTTGAAACATTTAGAATTTCAAATAGAAATTTAAATGGAGTTTGGATATTTAAATTCAAGTATGAATTTCAAATATAGAAATTTAAAAAGGAGTTGATTTGAAGTGGGAATTCGAGTAAAGGATTTGAAATGGAATTCGAATAAAGGATTTGAAATGGAATTCGAATAAAGGATTTCAAATGGGATTTGAATACAGGATTTAAAACTATGGAATTTGAAAAGTAAAGATTCAAATGGAATTTGAAATATATATGAATATATATATTGGACGAAGTTGAAATCACTTTTTAAGAAGTTTAAAAGTTTATATATAAATATAATTAAAACGAACTCGCCGCAGCGCTGCAGTTCGTAAAACGGCGATTCGAACTTCAATTGAATATACAGAACTCAATTGAAGTCGGAATTCTTTGAAACAAGAAACGTCAGGACCGGTTTGATAATAGTTTTCTAATAAAGGAGAAAAATCTGGATTTCGTCGTATAGATTTTGAGTTATGTCAAAATCAAATTTTCAGAAAAGCAGCGCCAGAACCATTATAAAACCATAACGGTTTATTTAATTTTATAAAAGGATTTTAAGCGAATAAAAATCCGAATTTCTATTTAGAAAATTTCAGATTTGAGTTATAAAATATATGTGAACTCAGGTGGAGTAAAGAAATTGATTTTTGAAACAAAAATCAGATTTTGACTTTGAATAGAATTAACTAATTCGAATAGTAATTAGTTAATAAGATTCGAATGAATATTGGGGTTTGGATAAGTAAATTCGATTTGAAAATTTATATTCGAAATCAAAAAGGAAACTAGAATTGAAGTTGAAATTCAATTTGGTCGTGAGCAAGTTAAACATTTTATTTGAACATGTTATGTTCAAACAAAGAGGTGAAATAGGCAAAATGACTAATTAAAGAATAAATGGGCGAAACGGAATTCAAACGATTAGATGGTATTGAATTGAATTAGAAACAGGTGAACAGGTGTTAAACAGATATGGGATGGAGTATATGAAGATTTTTATTTATGTGCTCAACAAAAAGGTACATGTTTAATTCATATATGAGATTTTATGCGCCGTATCGGCAAGCCGCTTGGCTTTTCCTTTTTCTTTTTGAAATTAGAAGATACCGGGATGCTATTTGAAATTTCCCGATGCTCCCGATACAGGGGAGGTTATGGCGAAATTTTCCGGGAATTTAAGGAGTTAGAATATTTTTAAGAAATTTGACAATTAGAAATCTATATATCGACATATATAGAATTCGATAAGGAAACGAAATCAAAAATAGCGAAAAGGGCCAATATGGTTATTGAAAATATTTGATTAACAAACATTGATAAGGAAATAGAGAAGTGATTTAATTAATGAAATATTAATTAAAGAGCCCAGTGATTTGTTGATATGTTTGGATGAACACTTGTTTTTATTCGATAGTTAAATCACAGACTATCGAAGTTTTGACCATCGTTGTCAATATGGAGAGACCGGTTGGATTATTATCCAAAGAACCACTCCGTATCGGCATAAGCGTTGCGAACCAAGTATGCTGAATATATTGAAGACGGAGTAAAGTGCAAGGGCTTTTCTATTAATAGAAATGGTGCCTTCGGTTTCGTTCAATCCCAGAACGAACGTAAATGGACGAATGTCTGACAGAATATTTCCAATGATCAAATGGGTTGGTCTGTATGAATATATATGGTTGCAACGGATTTATCCCTTAGCATAATATCCAGAATATTTGTGCAAACTCAACTAGTGATTAACGGATCTGACGATGTGGCATTCAAAGTGATTGTGCTATCAATGAATGGTAAGTATGCGTAGCCTCAGGCCTCAACAACCGGAAATGACAAAAATCGGGCAGGCAGCATGGCTATGTGGGTCGCACCCATTAGGGTGTATAATCACCTATCTAGAGAAATTCCTTTTGTTTCTAAATCTATCGATTCTGCCCTTTCGGGAAACGGTGGTTTGAGTCCAACCGTTGGTGATATACATTCGATACACTCAAGCGAAATGAGTGGTCGGTCATGTGTGGGCCGGGTTGCAAGACGTTCTTGTTGAACCCAGGTGTATTCGCCTTTAGAGATACATCATCGGAAGGTGGTTCCATACCTTGTCATGTTGGAAATCCAATCTCCAATAAGCGCCATGCGGTTTTTGATTTTATGATATATATGTGGAGCGTGAGATGCAAGCGTTCTGCTATTTGGTTATTTACTTGATGTAGACATTATTATAATATCACTGGATTTTCGTATCAAAGTGTTTTGGGTTATAGTAAGGTAAAAACCGTCCATGTTTATGTGGGGGCTGGTCTTACTATTATCTTTTCTTTTGAAAGGATTTTCAAAGTTAAACAAGTGGTTGGAATTTACTCACACCAGTCCCATGACTGACCCAGAGTTTGTTTTGTTTTGTTTTTCCTAAACTCTTGGGTGCCCAAATTTGTACGGGCAGTCAAGTGTTTCAGGCTTTTACAGATACACTTGGAGGAGCTTGAAGCCAGAGGCTTCAACGTTAGCTATTTAGAGTTACTTCCGCTGAATCAAATGTTATGTGTACTCTGATGATGGTATGTATATATGTACAAAACAGATTTGTATTTCAAAGCTTATGTTATATAATATATTTTATTCGTTCCGCTGTGATTTGTGATCTTCGTTCTTCTTCTATTCTAATATTTCTTTCTTTCTATTTCTCATCCTCTAACTTCTTTCTAAAAATGAGTCGTATTTCTGTGCAATTTGAGTTGGACGTGTGGTGTTTTAGTCAACTCAGATAGCTCGGATTTGCGGGTCGTTTCAGTTGGTATCAGAGCTTAGGTTGAGCGAACACCTAGGCTTGTGTGGCATGTGCTCATTAGAGATAGGGTCAGTAGTACCCTAGAATGAGTTGAGTGTATAAATACGAGAGAGCATATTTGTAAATTGATATAAAAGTTGTTTTATATTGTGTTGGCTAGTCTGTTGAGTGGTTTATGAATTCTGGTCGAATCGTGGGACGCCACGAAGTCGATAGGAGTTTGTAAACGCTTGGACAGAAGAATCGACATAATATTGTTTTAAAGTGGGTAAATGAAATAATTTTACCCAAAATTATATTTTGATATAGAAGAATAATTCTCTAGAATTATTATTATATGGATATGTTGGATGTTGATCAAATGAAATTATAAATTTAGAATGATTATTTATAACCAAATAAAATTTGTATAGAAATTATATATATACAAATGAGATGAATTAGAATTAAATTCAAACCAGAATTAAGAATTCAAAATCCTGGGAAGTTGAAATATTTTTCAAAGTATATTAAAATAATATAGCTTTGTTTTAGAAGGATTTGAAAGAAAATCATTTTAGATGGGTTTTTGAAAGTGTTAAAGCACTGAACTCACTTCAGTGGCTGGGAAATTATTCTGATGATGATTGCAACATCATCAGTGTTCATTTCCGAGTTTCTAAGTGAAGGATTGCTACCTTAGAAAGTTTTTGATGGAAATTTGTTTGAAAGAAAACAAGTGGTTTAAAAATTCAAATGTTTTGAATTTGAAATGAAAATAAAGATATGTATATATTTATGTGATTTCAGAAGAATTTGAAAGGAAAACCCAGGGATTTGAATTCTGAAATTGAAATTTAACTTAAACAAGTTAAATGGGTCAAAGGGAGTGAATTGATTAGAATCAATTTGAATAGGTTATTGGAATACAGATTGGATATAAATGGATTGATCGTAGATCATTCGAATCAAATGTGTGAAGACCAAAAGTTTTGGTTGAAATTAAAGTCATAGAAATATGAGGAGTTGAGTTTCAACATAAGTGAGATGTTGAAAAGAAATGGATTTGTACCATTTTCCTATCTTAGCAATTTCGAGGACGAAATTATTTTAAGGGGGAAAGAATGTAACGACCCAGATTTTTGAACAGTTTATTTTAAATATTTAATATGGTTTTAAATATTGAATTCATAATATAAATGAATTTTATATTGGATTGGTCAATTTAATTATCGATATATGATTAAATATCGAATATATTTAATTATCGTAATAGTAACAATTGAAATCAGAAATAAGAACTGATTCGAAACAATTTTATCAATTTATATAATTTCTATTTGAATTAGAACTACAATAACAATTTGTTATCAATGAATTGAATTGTTTTGAAATCAATTTGTATTTCAATCAGCTGAGTTTAATATTAGTATCGATTTAAATTTGTTATCTTCTTCATACAACTGAATTAAAATTTAAATCGCATCTGTTAAGTTTAGAATAGCGGTATAACTGGGAGACGTCGGTTGCTAAGTTAATATAAGGGTTTGGGTTGGAGCTAGGGACCCTGAGATATTTTGGTACACATTAAATCAAAATAAAATAAAAGAATAAACAAGCCGACCTATCTCTTCTCCAGCAGACCTATCTAACTATGCTAAAGCTGCTGCTTTCATTTCACATACTCGATGTCTTCCATTTTTGAGATCAAGGAGACAACCATTTTAATGACCGGTGTACCTTTGTCTGCTCTCGCGCCTATATATTTGCCCTATCACCTTCGTTACTTTGCTGATTCAAAAATTATGAATCCATTTGACTCTCCCGTTCGTTTCTTTCCAGATGAAAAAATATATATATATATATATATGTCGATTCAAAATCAAAAGCTCGGCCTCGTTACTCCTCGGATCGAAATGGAGTATCGCGATTTAGGGTTGCTCAATTCAGCGTGGAAGAGGCTCGCAAGTTAGAAGTTGCGATGGCAATTTGGGGATGTTGGTGAAAGTCGATCACCGTTTGGGGGTTTGCGATTCAACTTGAAACGATGAGGAATCCTTGAGCTCGAAATCGACAGTACTAGAGTTGCGATGGGTTGGAGGGAAAATTAACACTGGTTTTCGCGATTTAGGGGAGCGCGAGGCTTTACTGTGGTGTCTGGAGGCGACGGGGTGCCATTCGAATTCGCTGATGAGCGAGCTGTGAGGGTGCGAGGTAGAAAAGAGGGAGTGCGGTGCAGATGTTTGGTGAAATGCCGGAAAGAAAGAAGAAGAAAAATAGAGAGATTAAGGTAATTTAAATTAAATACCTTAATTAGTTTAAAAGTTTAAAGCAAATATCTTAATTAGTTTAAATGTTTTAACAATACATGGGTTTGTTTAAATTGGTTAAATTAGAATTAATTTAGCAACCATTAAAATAAGAGAAAAATATAGGAAAGTTTATTTATTTATTTATTTATTTGATTAAAATAAATAAATGGTTAATCGGTAAATTTAAATAAAATTATCGCAGGTTCGAATTTCATTCGAGAACATTAGTAGCCGGTAATTTGGAGATAAACACGATATTCGACAACTGCAATTCCGGTGAGTAAATCTCACTCACCTTTTATTTCTAATTATTTTTATTTCGTAAAAATAATTATTTGTTGCTTGTTTGGATTTTTCTGGCTGTTTATATATATTAGTTATCTAGGCTATATATATATATATATTGGGTTGATTGATTGGTTGGATTCCCGCAGTCTCATTAGCGGATGCCCGCAGTTTCATAGCGGATGATTACCCTATACGCCCCACGCTATGATTAGTGGATGACCTTCTATACCGCGATATTCTGCCACGAAGCAGAATGGGTATTATTTATGTGCTAACATCTGTGGATGCAGGAAAACAGGTTGGAGGAATCCAACTGGATTCCTCAAAAATATATTATCTGTTTGTTTATTTGTTTGCATATATATTGTTATATATGATGGGTTAGAAAAATAAATAATTCGTTGCTTTGTGTGTTTAAATATCACTGGGCTTAAGTAATGATATTTAAAAATATCGTGGAAGGATATTTGAGATTTAAAAAGGAAAATTCTATTTTTAAATAGAATTTGAATTTTAAATGGAAATAAAAATATAAACTTGTTTTTTTTGAAAATATAAAACAAGTAGTTCTTTATAAACGGAGTTTAAGGAATAGTTCTTTTATAACGAAGTTATAAATGAAGTGAAAAGAATTATCATTTGATAATTCAGAAACAGAAATACAAGTGTGAAATTGGAATTTGAAATGAAATTTCAAAATAGGATTTGAAGTGGAATTTTTAAATATACAACTCAAATGAAATTTGAGTATAACATTTGAATAGTAGAATTAGAAAAGGAATTTAAATATTTGAATATTAAGGGGAGATTGAATATTAGAAATTCAAATAGAATTTGAATAGACGAGATTAGAATGAAAAATAGAATTTGAATTCAAGGAATTAAAATAAAATCTGAATTCAAAGGAATTCGAATAAAGAAATTCAAATAGAGATTTGAATGTAGAATTTCAAAATAGAATTTGAAATATAGTATTTCGAAGAAGAATTTAAATATGAAATTTGAATAGAAATTTGAATAGAAATTCAAGTATTGAATATAGAAATTCAAGTAGAAATTTGAATATGGAATTTCAAAATAGAATTTGAAATAAACTTTGAAAATAGGATTTCAAAGTAGAATGGGAAATGGAATTTCAAAAATAGGATTTCAAATAGAAAATCCAAATGGTTTTGAAAATGGGATTTGAATTCAGGGGAATTCAAATGGGTGTGAGTGAAGAAATTCAAATGAGTTTGAATATTAGAATTTAAATAGGGCTGGAAATGAATTTGAATATTAGAATTCAAAAGGGAAATGGAAAATGAAATTTGAATATAAGAAATTCAAATTGAATTCAAATAGGATTTGATCTATGGGATTTGAATATGAAATTCAAATAGGTTTTAAACTATGGAATTTTGAATATAGAATTTAAAAAGGAGTTTGAATATTGAATTTCAATAGAATTCAAATATAGAAATTGGAATATAGAAGTTCAAATGGGATTTGAAACATTTAGAATTTCAAATAGAAATTTAAATGGAGTTTGGATATTTAAATTCAAGTATGAATTTCAAATATAGAAATTTAAAAAGGAGTTGATTTGAAGTGGGAATTCGAGTAAAGGATTTGAAATGGAATTCGAATAAAGGATTTGAAATGGAATTCGAATAAAGGATTTCAAATGGGATTTGAATACAGGATTTAAAACTATGGAATTTGAAAAGTAAAGATTCAAATGGAATTTGAAATATATATGAATATATATATTGGACGAAGTTGAAATCACTTTTTAAGAAGTTTAAAAGTTTATATATAAATATAATTAAAACGAACTCGCCGCAGCGCTGCAGTTCGTAAAACGGCGATTCGAACTTCAATTGAATATACAGAACTCAATTGAAGTCGGAATTCTTTGAAACAAGAAACGTCAGGACCGGTTTGATAATAGTTTTCTAATAAAGGAGAAAAATCTGGATTTCGTCGTATAGATTTTGAGTTATGTCAAAATCAAATTTTCAGAAAAGCAGCGCCAGAACCATTATAAAACCATAACGGTTTATTTAATTTTATAAAAGGATTTTAAGCGAATAAAAATCCGAATTTCTATTTAGAAAATTTCAGATTTGAGTTATAAAATATATGTGAACTCAGGTGGAGTAAAGAAATTGATTTTTGAAACAAAAATCAGATTTTGACTTTGAATAGAATTAACTAATTCGAATAGTAATTAGTTAATAAGATTCGAATGAATATTGGGGTTTGGATAAGTAAATTCGATTTGAAAATTTATATTCGAAATCAAAAAGGAAACTAGAATTGAAGTTGAAATTCAATTTGGTCGTGAGCAAGTTAAACATTTTATTTGAACATGTTATGTTCAAACAAAGAGGTGAAATAGGCAAAATGACTAATTAAAGAATAAATGGGCGAAACGGAATTCAAACGATTAGATGGTATTGAATTGAATTAGAAACAGGTGAACAGGTGTTAAACAGATATGGGATGGAGTATATGAAGATTTTTATTTATGTGCTCAACAAAAAGGTACATGTTTAATTCATATATGAGATTTTATGCGCCGTATCGGCAAGCCGCTTGGCTTTTCCTTTTTCTTTTTGAAATTAGAAGATACCGGGATGCTATTTGAAATTTCCCGATGCTCCCGATACAGGGGAGGTTATGGCGAAATTTTCCGGGAATTTAAGGAGTTAGAATATTTTTAAGAAATTTGACAATTAGAAATCTATATATCGACATATATAGAATTCGATAAGGAAACGAAATCAAAAATAGCGAAAAGGGCCAATATGGTTATTGAAAATATTTGATTAACAAACATTGATAAGGAAATAGAGAAGTGATTTAATTAATGAAATATTAATTAAAGAGCCCAGTGATTTGTTGATATGTTTGGATGAACACTTGTTTTTATTCGATAGTTAAATCACAGACTATCGAAGTTTTGACCATCGTTGTCAATATGGAGAGACCGGTTGGATTATTATCCAAAGAACCACTCCGTATCGGCATAAGCGTTGCGAACCAAGTATGCTGAATATATTGAAGACGGAGTAAAGTGCAAGGGCTTTTCTATTAATAGAAATGGTGCCTTCGGTTTCGTTCAATCCCAGAACGAACGTAAATGGACGAATGTCTGACAGAATATTTCCAATGATCAAATGGGTTGGTCTGTATGAATATATATGGTTGCAACGGATTTATCCCTTAGCATAATATCCAGAATATTTGTGCAAACTCAACTAGTGATTAACGGATCTGACGATGTGGCATTCAAAGTGATTGTGCTATCAATGAATGGTAAGTATGCGTAGCCTCAGGCCTCAACAACCGGAAATGACAAAAATCGGGCAGGCAGCATGGCTATGTGGGTCGCACCCATTAGGGTGTATAATCACCTATCTAGAGAAATTCCTTTTGTTTCTAAATCTATCGATTCTGCCCTTTCGGGAAACGGTGGTTTGAGTCCAACCGTTGGTGATATACATTCGATACACTCAAGCGAAATGAGTGGTCGGTCATGTGTGGGCCGGGTTGCAAGACGTTCTTGTTGAACCCAGGTGTATTCGCCTTTAGAGATACATCATCGGAAGGTGGTTCCATACCTTGTCATGTTGGAAATCCAATCTCCAATAAGCGCCATGCGGTTTTTGATTTTATGATATATATGTGGAGCGTGAGATGCAAGCGTTCTGCTATTTGGTTATTTACTTGATGTAGACATTATTATAATATCATTGGATTTTCGTATCAAAGTGTTTTGGGTTATAGTAAGGTAAAAACCGTCCATGTTTATGTGGGGGCTGGTCTTACTACTATCTTTTCTTTTGAAAGGATTTTCAAAGTTAAACAAGTGGTTGGAATTTACTCACACCAGTCCCATGACTGACCCAGAGTTTGTTTTGTTTTGTTTTTCCTAAACTCTTGGGTGCCCAAATTTGTACGGGCAGTCAAGTGTTTCAGGCTTTTACAGATACACTTGGAGGAGCTTGAAGCCAGAGGCTTCAACGTTAGCTATTTAGAGTTACTTCCGCTGAATCAAATGTTATGTGTACTCTGATGATGGTATGTATATATGTACAAAACAGATTTGTATTTCAAAGCTTATGTTATATAATATATTTTATTCGTTCCGCTGTGAGTTGTGATCTTCGTTCTTCTTCTATTCTAATATTTCTTTCTTTCTATTTCTCATCCTCTAACTTCTTTCTAAAAATGAGTCGTATTTCTGTGCAATTTGAGTTGGACGTGTGGTGTTTTAGTCAACTCAGATAGCTCGGATTTGCGGGTCGTTTCAACGATCATGCATAACATGTTAGGCTTGCACAACTTAGCATAGTGAACTTGCATATTACCATAAACATGCATAACATGTTAAACTTGCATAACTTAGCATAGTGAACTTGCATATTACCATAATCATGCATAACTTGTCGAACATGCACAACTTGTCATTTTAAACTTGCATAAATATGCACAACTTGTCAAAACATGCACAACTTGTCAAAACATGCACAACTTGCCATTTTAAACTTGCATAAACATGCACAACTTGTCAAAACATGCACAACTTGTCAAAACATGCACAACTTGTCATTTTAAACTTGCATAAACATGCACAACTTGTCAAAACATGCACAACTTGTCAAAACATGCACAACTTGTCATTTTAAACTTGCATAAACATGCACAACTTGTCAAAACATGCACAACTTGTCATTTTTAAACTTGCATAAACATGCATAACTTATTAAACATACAAATCATGGCTTAGCAAACTTGCATAAACATGCATAACTTAATAAACATATAAATCATGGCTTAACAAACTTGCATAAACATGCATAACTAAATAAACATACAAATCATGGCTTAGCAAACTTGCATGAACATGCATAACTTATTAATCTTGCAAATCATGGCTTAGTATACATGCATAACTCAATAGATTTGCAAATCATGGCTTAGTACCCTTGCATAACATGCACAACTCAATAAACATACATAAACCCCAACTTTCATCACACATTAACTTTAGAGTTTCCAAAATGAAGGTAAGAGGGCTTACAATGCTTATGCGGACTCAAATGAGTATAACAAATGCAAGAAACCCCTTATGCAACTAATTAAAACCCCCAAATGCAAGCA
The DNA here is from genome assembly GCA_030737875.1 of Allium sativum. Lineage (NCBI taxonomy): Eukaryota > Viridiplantae > Streptophyta > Magnoliopsida > Asparagales > Amaryllidaceae > Allium > Allium sativum. The sequence continues at coordinate 129,373,963 of CM060919.1, read as the reverse complement.
AACTTGATCAAGACTCCTCCTTTATGATGCCAATAGAAAAACAAGCCTTTAATGCAAGCTAAGGAGGATCATACAAGCCTAAATATGCTTGTATGCATGGAAAATCACTTAGGAATTAAATTAGGAATTGTATGAAGAGGGTGGAGGCCATGAGAGGATGGATTTTGGCATAGTTTGGTTGCAAGAATGATTAATGGGGTTTTAGGGTAGGATTAGAGGCTTATTTATAGAAGATTAGAGTGTTTTTAGCCCTAGGATTAACCCTAGGATAGTTTTGGCCCGTCAGATTTCAGAATTCTCTAGAACCAGACCACACAACCAAGCCCAAACCAAAGTGGTGCGCCAGGCTAATCTGCCTGGCTACCCCCTGTCGACAGGGCTGTCGACAGGGCAGTCGACATGCCTAGACCCCTGTCGACAGGCCTGTCGACATGGGGTCCTGGGCGGGAATTTTTCCCGCCTGCCCAGTTTGCCCTAGCCCATGTTTTTAATTTCAAATTTAAATCTATTTTTACTTAGAAATTTTCTGCAAACTTCAATGGGCCTTAACTGGGTCATACGGACTCCGATTTTCGAAAACTCGGACTCTATTTCGCGTATTTTTCCGAGACGAACGCAATGGCATAGCCCGTTTCCCTTGATTCAGATTTTATAATTAAATTCTGCCTCGATTTTCATTATTACAGGTTGTTGAAAATACGGGTTGTTACATTCTCCCCTCCTTAAAGGATTTCGTCCCCAAAATCTTCAAGTTAGGAAGAACGTATCCTACCATCCAATCATCCATCTACTCAAAGCATCATCCACGAGCAATCATTGTCCTCAAAAGATTCTAAATGTGGTATGAACATATGCAAAAGTGTGTGTATATGTACTTATCTAATGCAAAGATCAGGCGGTTACTGATACAGTAAACCTCCTTAATGCATATGTATGTCAGTGAAAATCAGGCGGTTACTGATACAGTAAACCTCCTTAATGCATATGTATGTCAGTGAAATGAATCCATATGTATGCAAATTCCTAACATAATTTATGGTATCTATATGAGTGCACATAACATACATCCATATGCAACATCCATGTGATAACACACAATTTCCATCCATGAATAAGCATAAACACTCATGCATATGCAATATGAGGAGTGTGCGAGCCGATCTAGTGCCTAATCGTGTATAGTGCATCCACGAGCAACCACTTGCAAACACTTGCAACCACTTGCAACCATCAAACATAACATGTTTCAAACACATGTTTCATCCAAAGGGTCTCTACCTAAGGATCTTATGATAAGATAAACATGATGAACTAGATAAACTAGATAAACTAGATAAACTCTTTTTTGGATTACAAGAAATCCATTCAAACTTTGACATATAGTACTAACCGATGAGTCTTAACCCCCTTATGAAGTTTACAACAGAAATAAGGTCGAGAATGGGACCGAGAGGATATATACAAAAGATAACTTGCAAGCAAGCTCCACAGGAAAACAAGGATCAAGGATGCACTCTTACAAAGAGATATGATGCGTGTATCTAGTCTTCACTCTTCTTAGTCACGTTTCCTTGGGCTTAACTCCACTGTGCTTTGACTATCTTTCACTTCATGATTCCTTGGCTTCCTAACTCCCATTTCCCAAATCCGAGTTGGAACTCATTTCATTATCGCCTCTCGTCTTTCTTTTCCACTTATTCTTCTTTCTGTATACTTGGCTTAAACATAATTATAACCTCATGATTCGTGCAAGCTCTTCCAAAATTCACCAGTGAATCCTGGATCCCGTCTACTTACTAAAAAATATCCCATGCAGCTGAACTTTCTCTTGAAAATACCAATCCACGTTGCCAATTGCCCTATAAACGTGATTTTCTATAACTCATTCTTAATCTAAATGAACCATCCGCCTATGAGTGATAGGCCATACCTAGATTCAATTGCCTACCCATGGCTTCCTGTAGGCTCCTTCAAAACTGGCCAACTTCTTGAGGATGAACCGTTGCTAACCATGATGCAGTCCTCTCGCTCCTCACCGGACTGAAATGAGCACTCTTCGTGAGTCTATCTATTTTGACCCACATACCCGTACTCCCTTTCTTTGATCTAGGTAGTCTATCCACATACTCTATCGAGATGTTTTCATACTTCCCTTGCGGAACCTCCAATGGAGGTAACGGCCCGCTGGGCTCCTATGACTTGGCCTTAACCTGGTGGCACAACATGCATCCTGAGACCAACTCGGACACCTCCTCGAGTGATGCGTATCTTCAAGAACCTTCTTTACCAAGTCTTCCACTCGAGGAACTCCTAATCTCTCATCGCGCCTTAGTCATCCCTTGTCATCTATAATAAATCTAACGAGGTGACTTAACATCTCGCCTCGAATCAACTGGTCCATGTTCTTGACTAACTGCGGGTCTTCTTCCCGTGAAACCCCCTTCTTGATCCAGAAGAGTAAGTCTAAGCCCCGGGAATGCCAACTAACTAGCCAAACGGAGGAAGCTTCTTACTTCAATTGCCCTCCTCAGAGTTTTCCGGTCTTAACCCGCAACCACTTTAGCGGAACCCACCGCTAAGCCTTACTTAGGAACTATGTGCCCAAGAAATCCAACCTCTTTCCTCCAAAGTGACATTTGGAGAGCTTGACCTTCAACTGGTGGCTCTAAGCGTATCCATCTCCTCCTTGAGATGTATAGCATGTCCTTCCTCGTTCTTTTGAGGAGATCAAAATATCGTCTATGACGACCATGACAAACTTGTTCAAGGACTCCCTAAACACCCTACCCATCAAGTTTACGTAATACGCGGGTGCATTAGTCAAACCAACTAGCCATTCTAAAAATCCATCTAGAGTCCTAAACGCAGTCTTGTCAATTCCATCCTCAGCCATCCTAAGCTGATGGAATCTGGTAGCTGGATCAAAAGAAAACAGATGCTCCTACAAGCTGATCAAACAAATCATCAACCCTTGATAGCGGTTGTCTATTCTCCTCACGATAATCAACACATAAGCGAAGCAAACTGTCCACATCAGTAACGAATACTACTGGAGCACCCTACTCGAAAATGCTTCGTCTCAGGAAGTTCTTTTCAAGCAACTCCTTGACTTGCTTTCTTAATTCTCACCTCGTGAGGTCATGTGCCTAACCGGCCACGAAACTGGCTTGGTATTACCAACCAGATAATGCGGAAATCTATCCCACGTCTAAGGGTAACCCCTTCACTTTCCCCAAGATATCAGGATGTTCTCGGACCTCCCTCACAGATTGCAAACTATCGATAGACGAGTTGAGGGATTCAAGATAACATAACATGACGGGACCCATAGGGTTGCTAGAAATTTCTAGGGTATTACCGAGGCGGATCATGAGCCTCACAACCCTATATACAAAAACCAAGAATGGCTTCAAAACAGGATAACCATTCCATGCCCAAAACCAACCCATATCCCCCGAAATCGAGAATATAAACATCCCACGAGAATTCTATACTCCAGATAGAAATTTTCAAATCCACTCAGACCACAGACAAACGGGCAGAACCCCCAATTGGATTTGAAACACATACGGGATCATCAACTACACTAGTACTTAGGTGCAAAACTTTCAACTAGATCAGATGAAATAAAACTATGCGATGTGCCAGAACCAAACAAAGTACGAATCAGGGAAAGTCAGAAAATGTAAACAAGATTTCCACAGAAACACTACCTCTATCATAAGCTGGTGCTGAGGGGATGAACTCGCCCTCCAGATAGTCCTGCACACTGAGTCTGGCCTTGCCCTTGTTTCCTCGGGCAATCCTTGCTGAAATGTCCAAACTCACCACAAATGAAGCATTCGCCCCGCTTTCTCTTTTCCTTCTTCCTACATTCCTTGGCTATATGTCCAATTTTACCACAGAAATTGCATTTCCTATTCCCTCTTGGCTTGTTCTTGCGGTTGTGGTTATTCTTGCCCCGTTTCCCGGAATTTACTCTCTTATCTTGAGACTCATTCGCCTTGACCTCTTTCTTGTCATTGTTATCTTCTTCTTGAAGTAGGGCCAAATTCACCAAATTCTCGAAAGTCGCCCCCAAGGGTATATGAGACATGGCCAAACCATGTAATGGCTCGTTTAATCCTAGAGCAAAGTGTAGGGCCTTCTTCTGAGCTGTATTGACCAAGTCTAAATCGACACGAGCCAATTGATTAAACTTATCTATGTATTCCCTAATAGTCATGTCCCCTTGCTTCAGTGATAAGAATCTCAGTCCAAACCTTCCTCTAAAGTCATCCCAAGTCTCAATTGGCCTAGTCGCGGTGGTGACTACCCACCAACGTGCAGCTTCTTCCTTTAGCAACCATACTGCTAATAAAACCTTCCTGCGGTCACCTATATCAAAGGTGGCTAAAAGATCTTCGGTCTCTTTCAACCACTTCCCTGCTTCTACAAAAGTCTCTGTTCCATTAAAATTCTTGCCACCCATCCTCTTAAAGTTCTTGCAAGTTTCCGCGAAATCCGCTTGTGGAGGCTGAGGGGGAAGAGGAACATCAGCTACGGGAGGAGGAGGAGGAACAGCGGCCTCGACTGGGGAGACAACATTAGGGACACCCGGAACCGGTGCCGTGACTTACTAGTACCGACGAAACCAATCGGGTATCGTTACTCCTTCGGGCAAGATGAGATTATCAGACATGCTGGAAACGAAAAGAAAAGAGTTTAAACGAGGAGTCAAAGGATAGTGCTGATGGCTTTTGGGGAATAGCCTTAAAAACAACTAGACTTTTCTTTGGAAAATACTTTATACTTGGTTTTGAAAATAGTTTTTCAAAAGTTTTTAAAACCCTTTTTATCCCTTCTCGTAAACCATATGCTCTGATACCAAATGTAACACCCCACCTCCGCCAGGGTCACTCGCAAAGGAATGCACTAGCTTTGGAGGGGCATTATTGGTAAACATGCATAATGATATAGCAAGGCAGGACATGACATATATATATGTAAATAACAGAGTAAGTAAATAAACAGCGGAAGACTTTTAAACTATTTCAAAAACAAGTCTGCTACATCATAATGTCAATTTCCCAAGTAAACAAGTCTAGTACATAAAATAACATCATCTGAACTGAAAAGGAAAAACATAAAAGTAGCTATCCCCAAAGTGGAAGAAACCATAGCAAGCCCAAGTCCAAAGCATACATGAGCTATCCAAGAAAGCAGCTAAGATCCAAGCTAGGCTCCTGTATTCCCTCCCTGAGAACCTGGGGGGGGGGGGGAACGGAAGAAAAGAGGCGAAACAAAACGGGTCAGTCAAAAAGACTGAGTAAGCCCTGCTACGATCAGTCTATAAACTAATAAAGTTAACATCATGATGGGAACTGAGATGATCATTGATAACAACATACGGGCATGGTAAATTAACTACAAGATAGATAGAGGTGTCATCGCATAAAACATGGCTAAGTTTTGCACCATGGTGTACTAGCAACCCAACATAACAGGTATTGATCCCTTGGCCCAAGCTTTGGCCCAATAACATGAGGTGACCTTAATACAAGGTCCAGCCCAACGGTCTAGTCGATCGGCTCCCTATAAACCTAACACGTCAAGTGTTGGTGTCCATATGGCCCACGTATGGTTGTAGTTAGACTGTGCTGGGTCCCCCTTTGGGTGTATCAAGCCCTCGGATGTCAACCCCAGACACTTAAGCAATAATGCACAGCCCTAACCTACTGGTACCCGTGCCTCGAGTTTGTCCAACATCGGACTACGTGCATGTCCGTAGCCCGCCGGACCCGCACCGCTGTACCACTCGGCCATCGCCCTTTGGTCGTTTACATCCGTCCAGTAATCGTGCCCCGCCCTAGCCTAGCCTCTAGGGTTGTGAATGATACCAAACTGGGATTACTGTTAGAACAGACCACGTTGCTAGGGTTTTCTAAGAAGGTTAAGTGTGATTTAACCTTTCACTAATCATGGATTAAATTAGTTAAGTGTAATCAACGGTTCACCACTTAACCCCATCCAATCCCTTGTATCCCCAAATTGATTAAATTGGTTAAGTGTAACTTAACCCCATTTTCATCCCTTGAATTCCCAAATTGGTTAAGTATTAGTGGACCCTGACTTAACCCTAATCATGAGGCATTAATTAACTTAATGCACCTTAACCTCTCACATTAGACCTTGTTGTGGTTACTAGTTAGGCCGGGCGGGTCCGGGTAGGTTTACACCACAACTTAGTCTAACCTCGGGTTTTGGCACCACATGACCAACTTCTCACATTGGGTCCTATTGTTTGTAGCCACTAGTTAAGCCGGTCGGTTCCGGGTAGGATTACGCTACAAACTCAACCCAACCTCGAGTTGGCCACACTTATGTTTTCTAAGTGTCATGTCCACTTCATGTGACGGCCCGCCCCGCACCAACCGACACTTCCTCCAAGTGTGCGCTGTACACATGTCCAACTGGCACGGAACGGTCGTCATAAGAAAAGAAAGAAGAGAATGAACTAATCAAGGAACCTGTAGAATGTCTCACAGCGCATGGAATAAAATACAATAATAACATACTTGACATAAAACAGGTGAGACAGTGCATAAGCTGATAACTAATAATAAATGTCAACATCAGAGCAGCGGAAATCCAAATCCAGCTTATTACAACTTTTCAAAATCTACTGTCTCTAAACAAAAGAAAGCTAAAGTGGAAGATGCACCACCAATGCCCAAGCAGTGATCTTCGACAACACAGGGAGAATACTATATATATATATTACGTGGAAGCCTCCTGCTCGTCTCCGGATCATCTACCCGTGCATCACCAGCTAACCTGTCTCTAGTCTGCTCGTGTGAGCACCCAGAGTAATAAGAGGAGACATAAAACTCTGGGTCAGACATAAAGCCTGGTATGAGCGATAAGCATCTAAACAGAACAATAACAGGTATACTAAACCATACCTGAACCTGGACCTGCAGCCAAAGAGTTAGTACCACATACCGTACAATGCTCTAAGGTGCCAAAATAAATAGTGTAAGAATACGGGGGTGGGGTGTGTATGTCGTAATGATAGCAAACAAACCATCCATAGCAACCATCCTCACATCTCTCACTCAGTGCGTAAAGCGCACGACATCTACCAATTTGGAACACTAGACAAAATGAGATAACGACGAATCCCGACTTGTAGAAACCCCGCTGTGACCAAGCCAAACACTTGGAGTCATGACCAAACATTTCAATGACCCACTTCATTGGTCGTAGCCCTTGGTTCTACCGATGCCATAATGGCCCTGAATCCGCCTTCGTACCTCCTACCATAGTGGTCCAAAGCTATAGACGTCGATAACTCCTTGGCACGCGTCCCGCAGCAAAGCCCAACCATGAAGCGAACTCATTGATTCCCATCTAAATCTTGAGCTCTAACTTCTCATCTGGACTTCCCTTGCATCTCGGGTTTTGATCGAATTGGAGTTGGTCTTCAGAAGAGTCATCACGAAGTAGTAAAAGTACACGTCCAGTTCCCCATGCTCGGTTCGGTTCGGATACGTTCCCCGGTTCGGTTCGGAGTGCCACCATCCTCTGGGTTCGGGTCCTTCTTCCTCATGCGGTTCGGTTCGGTGCTCTCCCTCATGCGGTTCGGTTCGGTGATTCTGAAGCGGTTCGGTTCGGATACCCCATAGCTTGAATGTCTCTGTCTCCGTCTCGTCAGCATCAGTTCGGTTCGTGTATTGCTCTCGGTTCGGTTCGGAATATGGTATCCATGCTCCTCTTTCTTCCACTTCAGTCCTCCTTGTTCCTTCCGATCCCACGCTACGCCCCTCCGATCCGATCAGGTCTTCCTTGTCGTCTCTTCACGTCATGCCCCAGAAAATACCACACCCCGATCCGGTTCAGACATGTCCAATCCGATCCCTACCCGATCCGATCCGGATCTCTGTAGCATTTCCTGCAGCTTTTCTAGCGAGTGTTTTGCGCCATACGACGGCGTTTTCGACCAATCTAACTATTCTAATCAATCATAAAACATACCAAAGAGTCATAGCAACATAGCAAACTAACCACAAACACCAAAACAATGAATTCATATGTCAAAATGGATCAAATGTGCCCAAAACCCCTTATTTTCCCTTAAGCATGTTAAAGTAAAACTAATCATAGGGTTAACAAAACTTAATCAATTCGAACCAAATTTCTAACAGAGGCATAAAATATTATTTACGAATTTCTAAACATTTTTTTCCAGAATTTATTAGTGTATAAATTCGCTAATCTTCACTAATTACCCTTAATTAACCGTAATTAGTGTCAAAATGATGCTATCACTCACCTTTGCCACAACTAGAACCCCAAAACTGAAATATTGTCTGATTTGACGCTGTTCCCAATCTTATACAGCAGCTCCAACCTTGCTTTGGTGCTTTTTCTTCTTAATTTGATGTTTGCTAAGCTTAATCTTCAATTAGAAAGTGATTTTTGGGTGTTTAAGAGAGATTTAGAGAGTGGAGGCCATGGCTAGGTTAAGGGAAATGAAAGTGGCGGCTGGAAAATGTCTAAAGAAATGTTTTCTAACCCTAATCAGCACCATATCCCCCTAAACCCGAAATTCCCCTTGGGCCAAGCTGCTAATCACCCGGTTAAGCCCAATTAAGCTGTTTTTCACCATCTGAAACTTGTTTCAGCCATATCTCCCAAACGGTAAGTCCGTTTGGCTAATGTGACCACTCTACGGAAAGAGAAGCCATCATCCGAAGCCAATGGAAGTGGTTTCAGGTCAAAATTCCTTTCCAGTCAAAAGTTATGGCCAAAACAGTGCCAACTAGGGGTAAAATGGTCATTTAAAAATCGGGAAAAATCATGAACATGGGAAATGACCCTAATAGTCGCCTCCCAAAGTTACATGACCATACGACTTCGTATGTGAAAGAAATAAATATTCTACAATCCTATGATGCGTAGAATGCGGGTCGTTACACTCTCCCCCCCTTAAGAAATTTCGTCCTCGAAATTCCTTAACCCAAAACATATCAAGGATCCCGCATGCCTAACAACCACATACATCAACCAAACATGCAAAACAAGCAAAACAAACCTATCCTAGCATGCGGAAAACTAAATCGAGGTCAAAATCTTACCAGGCAAAGAGTTCTGGGTGCGACTTCCTAATGTTCTCCTCTGTCTCCCAAGTACAATCATTCTCGTCCTCGCTCCACTGTACCTTGACTAGCTTCACCGCCTTCCTTCGAAGTTGCTTCATGTCGTGTTCGACAATACGGGCCGGCTTGCTGCTCCCAACCGCCTCGGGTTCTACTTCGAAGTCCTCCAACTGATCAGGTGAAATAGTCATATCTGAGTCGTGAACGAACTTCCTTAATTGGGAAACATGAAATACGTTGTGAACTCCCGCCATCTTTTCTGGTAAGTCAATTCTATATGCCAAATTCCCGACTAGCTCAAGAACAGGGAATGGGCCGACAAATCTTGGTGCCAACTTGCCTCTCCTGCCAAATCGTATTACGCTCTTCAACGGAGAAATCATGACAAACACCAAGTCGCCAACGGAGAATTTTAAGTCTCTTCTCCTCTTATCAGCATAACTCTTCTGCCTATCTTGGGCAGCCTTCATTCGTTGTTGAATGGTCTTGATTTTATTTGAAGTTTCCCTCACCACATCTGGTCCAAGCATAAACTTCTCGCCAGTCTCTATCCAACATGATGGTGAGTTGCATGGTCTTCCATACAAAGCTTCAAACGGAGCCATACCGATACTGGATTGGTAGCTATTATTATATGCAAACTCTACTAGATACAAATGGTCATCCCATGATCCACCAAAATCCAATATACATGCTCTCAAGAGATCTTCTAAAATACGGTTCACCCTCTCCGTCTGACCGTCGGTCTGAGGATGGTATGCGGTACTGAGATGTAATTCTGACCCTAGAGCCTCTTGTAAGCTCCTCCAAAACCCACTAGTGAACAACGGGTCTCGGTCGCTCACAATGCTTTTGGGTACTCCATGAAATCTCACTACCCACTTCATATACAATTCTGCTAACTTAGCTGCCGTTCTGGTCGATTTGACTGGTATAAACCTTGCACTTTTAGTCAGTCGGTCTACAATCACCCAAATGCTATCATATCCCGATCTAGTCCTTGGTAAACCATCGATGAAATCCATCGAGACTTGCTCCCATTTCCATTCGGGAATTTCTAATGGCTGTAACAAACCACTAGGCTTCTTTTGCTCGGCTTTAACTAGCTGGCAATTCATGCATTTGGATATAAACTTCCCAACGTCTCTTTTCATTCCTTCCCAGTAGTAAGTCTGCTTCATATCTCGATACATCTTGTTACCACCGGGGTGTATAGTCAGCTTTGAGTGATGACATTCTTTAAGCACTTCATCCCTCAATCCATTGACATTGGGTACAACAAGCTTTCCATTCTTTCTAAGCCATCTATTTCGATCAAGCCCATACTTGTTCATCTCCTCATCGATACCCATCTCTAACTTGGAGATGATTTCCAATAGGTTAGGGTCGTCCCTCTGACTAGAGCCGATCCGCTCAATCAAAGTGGGTCTGATCGTCAAACTTGCTAACATTTCTGGATCCAATTCGCACTTTGGTCTGAAATCAAACCCCGCGATAAACTCCAGTTGCTTCCATTCAAGGAACATAGCCCCTAAGCTGGCATGTCTTCTACTCAATGCATCAGCCACCGCATTGCCCTTTCCTGGTGTGTATGCTATGTCAAAATCATAGGAAGCTAAGAACTCTAACCATCTCTGCTGACGGAGATTCAGATCTTTCTGAGAGAAGAGATACTTTAACGACTTATGATCTGTAAACAGTTCAAATCTTTCTCCCAAGAGATAGTGTCTCCACATCTTTAACGCGAACACGATCGCTGCCAATTCTAAATCATGGGTAGGGTATCTTCTCTCATGCGGTTTCAATTGCCGACTTGCGTAAGCTACAACCCTACCGCCTTGCATCAATACAGCACCCAGTCCGGTACCACAGGCATCCGTGTATACCGTCATCTCTTCATTCCCCTTAGGAATAACTAACACTGGTGCGCTTGTCAACTTGTCCTTTAGACTTCTGAATGCATTCTCGCACCTTTCATCCCAGACAAAAGCTTGATTCTTCTTGGTCAACTGGGTCAATGGTGCTGCTATCTTGGAGAAACTTTGGATAAACTTACGATAATACCCCGCTAACCCCAAGAAACTTCTTACATCTGTTGCATTCTTGGGCGTAGGCCAATCCTGTACCGTAGCCACCTTCGCCGGGTCCACGGCAATCCCATTTTCTGATACAACATGGCCCAAGAACCTCACTTCCCTCTTCCAGAAGTGACACTTCGAAAACTTTGCTTTCAATTGGTGTTTTCTCAACACCTCCATCACTATTCTTAAATGCCCCTTGTGTTCTTCCTCTGTCCTTGAGTAGACCAAAATATCATCAACGAACACAAGGACAAACTTATTCAACTGATCTCTGAATACCCTATTCATAAGATCCACAAAATATGTTGGGGCATTGGTCAGCCCGAATGGCATGACCAACCACTCATAAAATCCCGACGGCGTCCGAAATGCCGTTTTAGCTATACTCTCAGCTTCCACCCTAAGCTGATGAAAACCTGTCGCGAGATCCAACTGAGAAAATACTCTCGCGCCACCCAACTGATCGAACAAATCATCTATCCGCGGTAGAGGATACTTGTTCTTCCTCGTCACTTTATTCAACTCGCGGTAGTCTACACACAAACGAAGGGAACCATCCGCCTTGGTAGCAAACACAACTGGTGCTCCCCATTCAGAAACACTCCTTCTGATAAATCCCTTCTTCAAAAGATCGCTGACTTGCACCTCGAGCTCTCGCTGCTCCCTTGGTGCCATACGACGAAGTGGCATCACTATAGGCCTGGCATCCTTTACCAAATCAATACGAAACTCAATCTCTCGGTGTGGTGAAAGTCCGGTCACTTCTTCGAAAACCTCCGGATACTGGCCAACCACGGGCAAACCTGACAACTCACTATGCGGAATGTCGAGGGAGTTTAGAAAACTAGCCAATACCCCCTTACTGGGTAGACCACCAAACACTATCCTCCGCCCACCATCCGCTCTAGCTGTCACCAACAAGCCCTCACAGTCTACCACCACCCCGTATCTTTGGAGCCAATCTACTCCCAAAATAATGCCAAACCCAGTAAAGCCCAAAACAAAGCAATCACAAACAAACATGCATCCATGACTCGATAAGACCACATTACGACAAATCATGCTAAGGCTAGTCGAACCACCAATCGGGTTCGTCACTACTAAAGGTCTATCGACAATCTCGGGCTCCAATCCCAACCTATCTACCAGGTCACTAGATATGAAAGAACTGGAAGCTCCGGTATCAAACAAAACTCTAACAGGAACATCATAAACAGAAAGCATACCTTGAATGACGGCATTCTTTCCCTTCTCCGCCGCAGTTGGGGCATTCGACGAAGAAGGAATAGCATTAAGAGCATATGCTTTCACCATTTGCTTTTCCTTAGGGGGCTGTGGACACTTGTCCTTGTGATGTCCCAATTGGCCACAATTGAAGCACTTCCTATCCGCTGGCTTGGCCCGACAATTACTAGCATAATGACCCTTCTTACCACAGCTGAAGCACTCCACATCTTGCTTATTCTTTTTCTTCTGGCCGTCCTTAGCCTGATTCTGCTTTCTTTTATTCTGGGAGCCACCCTTGCCTCCACCACTTGCTTGTGGCTTTGGCTCATCTGCGGATGCAACCTCAGTCTTCGGCTTAGGGTAGAGACTTTCCGATCTTAACGCTTTCCCCACAATCGATTCAAACGTCTCATCGATGTGGTTAATAAGCTTTTCCCCTAAGTACTAATCCAAACCAGTTATGAATTTCTCATTCTTCTTCTCGGCAGTATCAATAAGAGATAATCCATACTTCGACAAAGTGTCGAATTCAGCAATGTATTCCGAGACAGCTCTGCCATTCTGCTTGAGCTCCAAGAACCTCTTGAACAACACTGACTTCTGGGCAGCTGGAATGAACTTCTCGCTGAAGCGAGCTTTAAACTGCTCCCAAGTAATCTGATCTTCGGGAGTAGCTGCCTTTATAGCATTCCACCAATTCATTGCCCGCCCTTGCAGCTGACGGGACGCTAGCTTTCTCTTCATCGCATCCTCGATACCCAAATCCTCGAAGATACGTTCGCAACTATCCACCCAATCTTGAACATCCGTAGCCGACTCCGTTCCGTGGAACGGCTTCCCACCAAGGCTAGTATAATCCTTATTCAGCTTGGCGAAGTCGACTCTTGGCGCCTGCACTATTGGACCACCACCATTTCCACCATTGGGAGCTGCCCTCTGCACATCTCTAAGCATCTCTCTCATGAGGTCAGTAAACATCGTCCTCATGTCAGCAGCATTCCCATTATTGGCTCCCCTACCGGTACCTCTAACATAACGGCTCATCGTCAATCTGAAAAAGGAAATGATTAACGACTCCATAGTGGTGTTAGTGCAGTACGACTTCATCCTTATACTACTAATAGTATATATATAGCTTTTAAAAACCAAAGTAATCACAAATACGCTCTCTCGTATACGTATATTATCTCTCCCTGATAACTTCCCTAGGTTAACTACGCAACCTCGCTCTGATACCAAGTGTGACGGCCCGCCCCGCACCAACCGACACTTCCTCCAAGTGTGCGCTGTACACATGTCCAACTGGCACGGAACGGTCGTCATAAGAAAAGAAAGAAGAGAATGAACTAATCAAGGAACCTGTAGAATGTCTCACAGCGCATGGAATAAAATACAATAATAACATACTTGACATAAAACAGGTGAGACAGTGCATAAGCTGATAACTAATAATAAATGTCAACATCAGAGCAGCGAAAATCCAAATCCAGCTTATTACAACTTTTCAAAATCTACTGTCTCTAAACAAAAGAAAGCTAAAGTGGAAGATGCACCACCAATGCCCAAGCAGTGATCTTCGACAACACAGGGAGAATACTATATATATATATTACGTGGAAGCCTCCTGCTCGTCTCCGGATCATCTACCCGTGCATCACCAGCTAACCTGTCTCTAGTCTGCTCGTGTGAGCACCCAGAGTAATAAGAGGTGACATAAAACTCTGGGTCAGACATAAAGCCTGGTATGAGCGATAAGCATCTAAACAGAACAATAACAGGTATACTAAACCATACCTGAACCTGGACCTGCAGCCAAAGAGTTAGTACCACATACCGTACAATGCTCTAAGGTGCCAAAATAAATAGTGTAAGAATACGGGGGTGGGGTGTGTATGTCGTAATGACAGCAAACAAACCATCCATAGCAACCATCCTCACATCTCTCACTCAGTGCGTAAAGCGCACGACATCTACCACTTTGGAACACTAGACAAAATGAGATAACGACGAATCCCGACTTGTAGAAACCCCGCTGTGACCAAGCCAAACACTTGGAGTCATGACCAAACATTTCAATGACCCACTTCATTGGTCGTAGCCCTTGGTTCTACCGATGCCATAATGGCCCTGAATCCGCCTTCGTACCTCCTACCATAGTGGTCCAAAGCTATAGACGTCGATAACTCCTTGGCACGCGTCCCGCAGCAAAGCCCAACCATGAAGCGAACTCATTGATTCCCATCTAAATCTTGAGCTCTAACTTCTCATCTGGACTTCCCTTGCATCTCGGGTTTTGATCGAATTGGAGTTGGTCTTCAGAAGAGTCATCACGAAGTAGTAAAAGTACACGTCCAGTTCCCCATGCTCGGTTCGGTTCGGATACGTTCCCCGGTTCGGTTCGGAGTGCCACCATCCTCTGGGTTCGGGTCCTTCTTCCTCATGCGGTTCGGTTCGGTGCTCTCCCTCATGCGGTTCGGTTCGGTGATTCTGAAGCGGTTCGGTTCGGATACCCCATAGCTTGAATGTCTCCGTCTCCGTCTCGTCAGCATCAGTTCGGTTCGTGTATTGCTCTCGGTTCGGTTCGGAATATGGTATCCATGCTCCTCTTTCTTCCACTTCAGTCCTCCTTGTTCCTTCCGATCCCACGCTACGCCCCTCCGATCCGATCAGGTCTTCCTTGTCGCCTCTTCACGTCATGCCCCAGAAAATACCACACCCCGATCCGGTTCAGACATGTCCGATCCGATCCCTACCCGATCCGATCCCCTACCCGATCCGATCCGGATCTCTGTAGCATTTCCTGCAGCTTTTCTAGCGAGTGTTTTGCGCCATACGACGGCGTTTTCGACCAATCTAACTATTCTAATCAATCATAAAACATACCAAAGAGTCATAGCAACATAGCAAACTAACCACAAACACCAAAACAATGAATTCATATGTCAAAATGGATCAAATGTGCCCAAAACCCCTTATTTTCCCTTAAGCATGTTAAAGTAAAACTAATCATAGGGTTAACAAAACTTAATCAATTCGAACCAAATTTCTAACAGAGGCATAAAATATTATTTACGAATTTCTAAACATTTTTTTCCAGAATTTATTAGTGTATAAATTCGCTAATCTTCACTAATTACCCTTAATTAACCGTAATTAGTGTCAAAATGATGCTATCACTCACCTTTGCCACAACTAGAACCCCAAAACTGAAATATTGTCTGATTTGACGCTGTTCCCAATCTTATACAGCAGCTCCAACCTTGCTTTGGTGCTTTTTCTTCTTAATTTGATGTTTGCTAAGCTTAATCTTCAATTAGAAAGTGATTTTTGGGTGTTTTAGAGAGATTTAGAGAGTGGAGGCCATGGCTAGGTTAAGGGAAATGAAAGTGGCGGCTGGAAAATGTCTAAAGAAATGTTTTCTAACCCTAATCAGCACCTATATCCCCCTAAACCCGAAATTCCCCTTGGGCCAAGCTGCTAATCACCCGGTTAAGCCCAATTAAGCTGTTTTTCACCATCTGAAACTTGTTTCAGCCATATCTCCCAAACGGTAAGTCCGTTTGGCTAATGTGACCACTCTACGGAAAGAGAAACCATCATCCGAAGCCAATGGAATTGGTTTCAGGTCAAAATTCCTTTCCAGTCAAAAGTTATGGCCAAAACAGTGCCAACTAGGGGTAAAATGGTCATCTAAAAATCGGGAAAAATCATGAACATGGGAAATGACCCTAATAGTCGCCTCCCAAAGTTACATGACCATACGACTTCGTATGTGAAAGAAATAAATATTCTACGATCCTATGATGCGTAGAATGCGGGTCGTTACACTTCATTTCAAAACATAATCACAAGTCAAACAATTACTTGGGTAGACCTAACTTAATAGGTAAATTCCCAAGGGGTAGACCTAACTTAATAGGTAAATTCCCAATCTTATATTTTCATGTATTTTAAGTTTACCCAAACCCCCCCCCCCCCCCCCAACGTCATTCTATCGCTTACATATTCGTAATAACGCATAAAGGATAGGAAGAGGGAACTTGGCACAACATACATGACAAACTTGCACAACGATCATGCATAACATGTTAGGCTTGCACAACTTAGCATAGTGAACTTGCATATTACCATAAACATGCATAACATGTTAAACTTGCATAACTTAGCATAGTGAACTTGCATATTACCATAATCATGCATAACTTGTCGAACATGCACAACTTGTCATTTTAAACTTGCATAAATATGCACAACTTGTCAAAACATGCACAACTTGTCAAAACATGCACAACTTGTCATTTTAAACTTGCATAAACATGCACAACTTGTTAAAACATGCACAACTTGTCAAAACATGCACAACTTGTCAAAACATGCACAACTTGTCATTTTAAACTTGCATAAACATGCACAACTTGTCAAAACATGCACAACTTGTCAAAACATGCACAAATTGTCATTTTAAACTTGCATAAACATGCACAACTTGTCAAAACATGCACAACTTGTCATTTTTAAACTTGCATAAACATGCATAACTTATTAAACATACAAATCATGGCTTAGCAAACTTGCATAAACATGCATAACTTAATAAACATATAAATCATGGCTTAACAAACTTGCATAAACATGCATAACTAAATAAACATACAAATCATGGCTTAGCAAACTTGCATGAACATGCATAACTTATTAATCTTGCAAATCATGGCTTAGTATACATGCATAACTCAATAGATTTGCAAATCATGGCTTAGTACCCTTGCATAACATGCACAACTCAATAAACATACATAAACCCCAACTTTCATCACACATTAACTTTAGAGTTTCCAAAATGAAGGTAAGAGGGCTTACAATGCTTATGCGGACTCAAATGAGTATAACAAATGCAAGAAACCCCTTATGCAACTAATTAAAACCCCCAAATGCAAGCAAACTTGATCAAGACTCCTCCTTTATGATGCCAATAGAAAAACAAGCCTTTAATGCAAGCTAAGGAGGATCATACAAGCCTAAATATGCTTGTATGCATGGAAAATCACTTAGGAATTAAATTAGGAATTGTATGAAGAGGGTGGAGGCCATGAGAGGATGGATTTTGGCATAGTTTGGTTGCAAGAATGATTAATGGGGTTTTAGGGTAGGATTAGAGGCTTATTTATAAAAGATTAGAGTGTTTTTAGCCCTAGGATTAACCCTAGGATAGTTTTGGCCCGTCAGATTTCAGAATTCTCTAGAACCAGACCACACAACCAAGCCCAAACCAAAGTGGTGCGCCAGGCTAATCTGCCTGGCTACCCCCTGTCGATAGGGCTGTCGACAGGGCAGTCGACATGCCTAGACCCCTGTCGACAGGCCTGTCGACATGGGGTCCTGGGCGGGAATTTTTCCCGCCTGCCCAGTTTGCCCTAGCCCATGTTTTTAATTTCAAATTTAAATCTGTTTTTACTTAGAAATTTTCTGCAAACTTCAATGGGCCTTAACTGGGTCAAACGGACTCCGATTTTCGAAAACTCGGACTCTATTTCGCGTATTTTTCCGAGACGAACGCAATGGCATAGCCCGTTTCCCTTGATTCAGATTTTATAATTGAATTCTGCCTCGATTTTCATTATTACAGGTTGTTGAAAATACGGGTTGTTACACATTCCAACTGCATATCATTCCCTGATATAAAAAGCATTCAACAATTCATAGGTTAACACATGAGTTTGGTTAGATCTTCTAGTTTTTCATTGTCTTCAAAAGCTGATTGATAGAAAGTAGGAGACTCAATGTCATCCACATTTGTAGTCAACCATTTTGGTGTATGCAAAACCACAGACCAATCGTCATTTTTTGAATCTTCTGAGTAGAACACTTGACTTGCTTCTGATGCAAGAATAAATGGCTCATCATTCACATTGTCTTTCTTCTTTAATTTTACTAAATTAACCATGATCAGGTTTGAAGCGAGATCTATTTTACAACCATTGATCTTATCCTCAAATTTTACCAGTCGCAATAAAAATTGTTTGTTCAAAATCAGTGTAATCCAACTCAAGTATCTACTGAATGACTTCGTAATACATTTTTTCTGCTTTCTTATAATTTTTATCTTTATCACTCGCTCTAAATTTTGTAATTTCTCTCATGCATACACCTCTATCATGTGTTACCATATGGTCTTCGTACATTTTCACGGAAAATAAAACCCCATTCACTTGGTACGTCATATAACTAAGCGCCATGAACTTCGGCCCATGTATTAGCCGCCAAAGAGTTGGGTCTACATCACTGCACTTCAACAACTACATAAAACACAAGACGAAAGTCAAGCATGTTCATGAAGGTGTATTGCAAACTTATAAACACGTGAAATACTTTAGATGATGTAATACCTCATTACGTAACCATATAGTAAAAGGTTTAACGACTTCAACAGTTGTACCTCTGCCTGGTGGTTGAAATTTAGTGCTTTTCACATAGGAGTTGTACATTTTATACGTAGAAAAAACATATCGAAACGAATATATAAATTGAATTAAAAATTAGAAATTAGAAATTCGAAACCTACTTCATGAACTTACTTGTTACATGGATCCAATCCATCATACTTATTTAGGACCCATCTATGCACTTGTTCGAATTGCACTTGGGTTAACGTTATATCTTTACCATTATCCAAAGTTATCTCACCAGCAAACTCATCATTCTCGTCTAAAAATGCTTCACGTGTATGTTTATGGTTGTCATAACCTCCATTTGGGACATATTCCATGCAATAATGGCTAGCTTCTTGTGTGATATATCCTTCTGCAATACACCCTTCAATGTATCTTTTGTTGCGCACATACCCTTTATATGTTTTCATCAACCTATGATTGTAATCAATTAAATATTGCACACAATTTCCATTTATACCAAGTAATAATGTACATAACTGAAATTAGTTATTTATCGTTCAAAAGGATACATCCATCTATATCTGACAGGGCCACCAACCAATGCTTAATTAGTTAAATGAACCATAACATGGATACTGATATAAAAAAATGCAGGTGGAAAATGTTTTTCAAAAACACACATTACTTCCACCATCATAGACTTTGCTTTTATAAGGTGTTCCCTATTGATCACCTTTGAGCACAAAATGTTAAAGAATAGACTAATACAATGAATAGCATTTCGAAGATCCTTATGTTGTATATAAGTAAGTTAAAGCAATACTGAAAGAAGATGCTGCGTTATGACGTGGTAATCATGTGACTTCATATTTCATAGTTTAGGAGGATTGATTCTCATGTTGTTGCGAAAGTTAGAGGAGAATTTGTTAGGTATTCCAAAATTTTCAATACAATGCAAAATCTTATGTTTTCTTCTTTGCTTAAGGTGAAAGTTTCCATTGGTAAGATTTTTTTATTCCGGAATCTATCTTCACCCACAACTTTTGTTTTATAGCCATGGTTTTCATATCCTTACGTGCATTGATGCCGTCTTTTGACTTTTCTTTATGGTCCATAATGGTGTTGATGAGATGCTCTACAACATTCTTCTCCATATGCATAACACCAATATTATATCGAATCATATTTGCTTCCCAATATGGTAAATCAAAAAAGATAGACCTCCTATACCAAGCTGAAACATTGTCACCTTCTTCAATGGCTGACTTTTTCCTTTTTCGACCAAATTCTTCTTTGTGTTTACCAATTTTCATTTTGACATTCGCTACTCTCTTTTCAACTTCAAAACCATTTAATGGCCTTTTAGGATGACTAAGTTATTGTTCATTGTTGAAATTTGTCTTTTCGTATCGAAACCTGTGTCCGTTAGGAAGATACATTCGATGTCCCATAAAACACATCTTCTTACTTTCAGGAAGATGATAAGAACAAGTGTTTTCCCCACAAACAGGACATGCAAAGTAACCGTGTGTTGTACATCCCAATAAAGTCCCAAGAGCAGGGTGATCATGGATTGCCTACAACACCTTATCTCCTATCGTAAACTCAGATTTATTTGATGAATCATATGTAACAACTCCTTCCCATAACTGCTTTAACCCGTCTGCCAATGGCTCTAAATAAACATCAATATCCTTCCCTAGTTATTTTGGCCCAGAATTCAACAGTGTTAACATTGAAAACTCCCATTTCATGCATATAGACAGAGGAAGATTATACGATACTACAATTACCGACCAACAACTGTAAGGATTAGTAAGAGAAGCATTTAGACAGAAACCATCTGTTGATGTTCCAAGTGTGACATTTCGTGGCTCGATTGCGAATGTTTTTTCAAAAGAATCCACGACTTTCCATTGAGAAGTGTCATGCCGATGACGCATTACATTTGGATCAGACTTGGCATGACCATACTACGTCATTGCATCTGCTATCCATGGTACAATATACAATCTCTTCAATCTAGAAATTAATGGAAAATGTCTTAATGTCTTTCGAGCTACTTTGGTTCCTTTTCTCTCATCATCAAAAGAAGTCTTATATCTTAGTTCATTGAAATTTGTACAAGAAATTCTATTCGCATCATCTTTCTAGTACAACATGCAATTATTGATGCATGCATCATAAGTTTTGTAATTTATTCCTACTTGCTTTATAAACTTCTTCACGTTGTGGTATTTTGTCGGCAGCGTGTTACCTTTGCGGAGTAACTCCTTCATTAATTCGAGTAGTGCAGTCACACCATTATTTGAGAAGTTGTATTAGGTCTTCAAGCTATTCAATTTCACAATGGCATACAACTTTGTTATCCCTTTTGGACATGAAGGATACAGTGGCTCTCTTGCGCTTTCATAAAGTGGTGTATACTTCTTACTTTCATTGGCCTACCAATTACCATCATCCGTACACTACTCTCCAACATCAGCATGATCAAACAACGAATTTTCAAGTTGAAAATCATGAAATCTATTTGCATCATCGGCTAGATCTTCCATCACAATATGTTCAACCTCGTCAGTACTTGTGGCATTACTAATTGGTTGCTGTTTTCCCATCTCCACCCTTTTTTTCCTATGCAAATACCACACGCTATATGATTGGATAAAACCCCATCTAAGAAAATGAAAATAATTTCATCTATTTTGAACGTCTTCATATTTTGGCACCAATTGCAAGGGCATAAATACACTCCTTTCATACCACCATTTTCTTCAACAAAACAAATAAACATGTTCACCCTATCAATACAGTATGGAGATCTTTGATTAGATTCACTAATCCACTTTTAGTCTATACTGAATGGCATGTTGCCTGCCTATAAATTCAAAAATTGTTACAACTTAAAAATTGCATCAATCACTGGATCAAAAATGCCCCCCTTTCACACATGTCCGTATCTTTCTCTGTTAAAACATCAAAGGAATTTCCAAGCCTTAGTGAGCCTAGTTTGTCTGGCTAGGTTTATTACATTTGTCTAGGTTCGGTCCATTTTCTGGCCTTAGCAAGTTAGTTTAAGTACATTTGTCTAAGTCCGGTGCTTGAAAAGTAAATAAAACTGGCTAATTCTTGTGGATTGTTCAGCACATGAATTAACTAGTTAACCTAAAACTAGTTTTATTTACGGGAATGAGTATGGTAGTTTAACAACAAACAAAATTCAAGGTTCATATTTTACATATCCAGTATGACTAACTAATACAAGGAAATAGATCAAATAACTTGTGCACTAACCATGATGTAATATGGCCAACTGCAAAAACCTAAATTTCTTAAACGTTCAACCTTACTTTGTGACCGCCCCTAGGTAAAAACTAATAAATAGCTCTTCGGCCTACAACATGTTGAGCATGAATTGAAACAATAGCGCAAAAAGCATCGATTACCAGAAATTGAATCAAACCAAAATTTTACCAGCAATAGAGGCGCACGATTTGTAGATACTGATAAAGAAGTAGATTTGAGCAGACAACTATCAAATTTCTATTATTTTTTAGGAGTAATTTTCAGAAATGGAAATATGGGCACGGGATACAATATTAGACGAGGGAAATAAAAAAAGGGAGGAAGAGAACCTGAAAGGATTAAAAATTTGGAAGGATGGACCTGCTTTTTCAACCAAAAGTTTTACACAAAAAAGGCACGATTTTGAACAATGGATGGTTGGGCTGATTTGGCCCTAAGCCATATTAAATTAACCGATCTGGCGCATTCGCGATGGATGATCAGATTTGGGGTGGTGCGGATCGCAAACTGTTTTTTTTTATACGGATCTAAGCATTATCAAATTTGATATGGCTATTAGCCAAATTGTGTACCTGCATCCTTGTGTGCCAAATTCGCTGATATGGTGTAGTGATATGAAGTTGACAACATGTTTTTTGTCACTTATATTTCACATTTTAAGTAATAGTAGAAGATATAACCCATTATATATTAACCCCTACACAATTTGCTACATTCATGGCAGTTTTTTTCTAAATTCACCGACAGCTGCCACGTTTCTTTTTTTCTTTGTCGGATTGATTATCACTTCTACATTATACAAGACACAGTTTTCACTCACTGTTCTTTGTTATTTTCTACTCAGCACTTGTTTGTACTCCTGCATATAAAAACATTGCTACATATATATATATATATATATATATATATATATATATATATATATATATTCATCTATGGCTACACAATATCTTTTAGTATAACCTTCCGTTATATGTCACAAGTCCCATCGTAGTCATTTTTCAAAATAAAATGGTTAAAATTTTACAGACATAATTCCAAGATTTGATGTTAATCTCAAACATGGCATATTAATAAATTATAGGATACTTACAAGTTACAATCATATTTTCATGCTTACTCATCAGTAATGTCATCGTACTATTTGTCTCAAGTATTGCTAGCATGATCATATCTAAAATTAAATGATTGCACACCAATATGCTTACTCATGGCTTAATGTTTATTTTTTTCTATGTTTGTTTGAACTCTAACTGTATATAAGGCAGATTTCTTTTTATATGTTTTCAGTTTGTCAAAAAATTCAAAAGAACAGTGAAATATGAAAAAACAAACTACTAACGAAAGTGAAGGAAAATATGAAATAAAAAATAAGGATGGAAATAGAAAGCAAGAACATGAGAAGGGAGAAAGCTTTCTACATAGACAAATTGAAGAGGAAGAAAAAGAAATTGCTAATTTGAAACAAAAAGTCGTAGAATTGGAAAAGAAGCTTCAGTTGAAAGCAATACAATTAGAAGATGAAAAAAATTGAGAGTGCAAATTGAAATTAGGTTGAAAGAAGAACACATCATGACTGAAATTGCAAAAAATAAAAATAAAAAATAAAAAACAAAAAAAATGCATAAACAGTCTTATAGATTATCCTACTTTACCCTATTTAACTCTCAAGATGTTCAAGCACTACAATTGAAAATGATGATGGTACATGTGAACAAATGTATGGTGAGGAAAAAGAAGAAGTGAAAGAGAATCGAAATCACATGAACTTAAAGAAAATGAAGAGAAGAAACAATCCAGAAAAAAAAAGCAAGTTAATTAAACCAAGTTCAATGCAAAAGAGGATAAAAGAAAAAGTGCGCAAGCCAAAAAAAGATTCAAATTATATGTATATGAACAATAAAAACAATAATAGATATGGACACTATCAGCACACCGCAAAGTAACTAAAAAGAAGAAGTAAAAGAAAAATAGAAGATTGCCAACTTTTAAAATATTTGCCTAAGAATGTTGCAAAGATGATAACAGATTTCTTCAACGTAGTTGGTGGTATAAAGTAAGCTTATACGTTTGTTAAATTATATGTATGATTTTCAGTCGTATGTTTTTAGTCACACATGTTTTCAAACTATGATGGTGCTTGCTCTCCTATAGTCAACCATGATGGTGCTTGTCTAAAACTTGTTGCTTGTCCGACCTAATCACTTTTTGGGTTGAAGTAACAACCGATTTGCTACCGTCCTTGACAACAAATCATTATCAAGTGGAATTTAACATTAGCATAACATACTGTTATTATTATTCTTTTTTGCTCAAAATCCATGCATGTCATCATATTAGTACCGGTGACTTGCTAACATTGGCTATAAGAATTCTAAAAGTACCAGCAAGCATAGGATCAGTATTAGTACCTGAAAACAATAATGATGAAAAGTGTTCTTAACACCAGTCACACCACACCATTTATATGTTTTTTAATTACATGTTTTCATTTCAAAAAAAATAACGAAAACATGTATCTATGTGAAATTCAGATTGTAGTTGAAACATGAGAGAAGAAGCAGGAAGTGGAGGAGCGGTATAGAAAATGCAATCCATGGTAAACAGTCAAACAAAATAATGTGATAGAAAGCATAATAAATAGATTGTAAAAAATACCTAATAAATTTTTTGGATGGTTTGGGTTAGTAAACAGTACGTCGATCAACTACAGGTCAAGCTGTGTGGCAAACAGGTCGATGTTGCCTGAATCCCCAAACTAGCGTGTAGGGATGAACCACAAGTAAGGGTGTGATTGCACGTAATGGAAACAAGATATTTAAGCGGCGTGTTAAAATGAGATATTTGAGCATGCAGAATTGAAACCTGTATGCTTTTGTGTTTTCAAACAAACATTTTAAATAGGGTATTTTTATCTGTAATCTTTTATTTAATCAATTTATAGATAATTAATTAATTATTTTATTGTGTAATATGCGTTGGATGCATCCAAAACAATAATGGTTCAATTACTGTTTGTGAACCGCACCTAAATCTCTTATGAAGTACTTGGTAGACAGAAGTTCCTATTGTAGTTTGTACCGTAAACTCGAGTGAATTGGGTCATCCGCCAGTTTTCCTTCTTTTAGGTTTTGTTAGAATTAAATGTCGAATTATTATTAGCTTTAGCTCTGCAGCATAAATTAGGGGTTAACATAAACCGCAATGCAATACAGAAACCGTCCAGACCGAACCACAAAAACAGTATGAAAAACCGCACTGAATTCTCTTTCTAAAGCAAATAACTTGAACCGAACCGACATGTAGTGATACGGTTCAGTTGCGGTATGAACTTCGACCACACCGTATTGAACCGAACCGAACCAAATACCTGCACTAATAATCTTATGATAAAAATATAACTAATTTCTATCTAATTTTTTATTTTAACGATGCATATTCTATTTTCAGCATATGTTGTTATTATATAAATAATAATCATTATCACCAAAGAATTTTTTATAGATTCAATATAATAGTTTCTTTATCATTTTTTTGAGTAATATTAGTTATAATATTATTTGAGTTATCTTATTTAATGCTTATGCATAATTAAAGCCGATGCTTGGTTAATGTTTTTCATTAATGTAAAATTGAAGTATTCATACTTCTAGAAAGCAATCTTTCAATTCAGGATTACACTGTGTTTTTTAACCTTTATGTGACAATGCCATACAATTATAAATTGATTGTTGATGTAAGTAATTCTCTTATTTTATATTTAATACAGATTCAAACATGATCAAATCAAAATCGGATCGTATTACAATAAAACCAAATGGTAACCTAACCGTTTGAACGTTTAGTACAATAGTTTATATTTTAATCAATCGTTCGATATGGTGCGGAAGCGGTTTGGGCTCCAAACCACACCAGACCGAACCGCGCCCACAGCTAGCTGATCATTTACGTTATTACACAGCACGACGCCTACTTTGCCAAAAAGAAAAAAAAACAGTGCCTTCAGATTTCTTCCTCAAATCAAATTAGGTTTTAAGCTCAATGATCTCCATGATGTAGGGAACCAAAATGCTGACATGATTGCCTATTTGGAACTACACGCTAGTACAACTTCGTTTATCAGTTTGATACTAGGCAACTGTCAACCCAATCATCGAGCAAATTCAAGTAACCTCTTCGTTGATTCCCTTCTCTTCACTTTACTGTTTATGCTACTGTTTCTAGCATCGCCATCGCATGACAGTGGTTAGAATTCCACGTTGTCAACTGCCTTCCATTTATTTGTGTTGTGTTAGGTTGTTTTCCCCATTTTTGTTTCCAGCTCCTTCATTTTAATGTTTCTATGTCTAATTTTCCCTCTTCTTTTGCTTACTCATTATTCTCAATTATATGGATTGGAAAAAAGTGTAAATTCCTTTCTCAGATTTTGTTTTCTTCTTTTCCATTACTTCTCTACCATGATTGTATATGGTAAAAAAAATTGGTAACAAATTAGAAACCGCGTTTAATATTGGTTTATTGTATTAGAGAAAAATCAAATTAATTTATAAGACAATACGATAATTTTGGTTTGATGATTAGTCTAATTTTTTCTTAAAATCCTGAAATTTAAAATGAATTTTAGAGAGTTGATCTCCATATGATAGTTATGTTCAGAATTGGTATATGATCCATCTTGGTAACTAAATGTTGACCATAAATCATTCACCAGCAGCAATGCGTTTAATTATAGAACTAGATATTTTTGTTCTTCTTTTGTTTTTTGTTTTTTACCTGTAGAATTACAGGGTTTGCTTACTACTGCTGCATGCCTATGTTATGAATTATACATTCTCCATTTTTTTTATTAGTTTGTTCATTCCTTTATTTAGCCAACAGATAAAGAACTAACATTTTTCATAATTTCAATTATATTTAAATTTCATTGTTTATAGTTTTTATAGTTAACATTTTATAAGATATACAAC
Source organism: Allium sativum (assembly GCA_030737875.1). NCBI lineage: Eukaryota > Viridiplantae > Streptophyta > Magnoliopsida > Asparagales > Amaryllidaceae > Allium > Allium sativum. The sequence goes on along the minus strand of CM060919.1, from coordinate 129,346,853 downwards.
AACAACAAATGAATGGAAACATGTTAGATATGGTGTCCACTCTGAAATTGTCTTTGATTTTAATTTACTGCATTACGGAAAGTAATAATTTTGATTTTTAAACTTACCGCTGTTTGAAAACTAATAATTGACTATTATTTTTGAGTAATTAAATAGTTCCATTTAACAAAAATATTCAAGTATGTGACTAAAATTTGAAGCAATACTACATAAATTTTGTTGATTGATTGACTTAGAGAAAAAAATTATTATAAATTGGTAACAAATTGTAGCAACCCGCTTTTCAACCACTTCAAGTAGGTAATTAAACAAACTCGAACAGTTCAAAACGAAAAATTGTTATTAGCATCTGAGGTAAATAGAATCGATCGCAGAATCGTAGATTGCAGACATAGAGCAATATAATATCTTGCAGCGGAAAATACATAATACAATAGTAGTTCATGAAGCTACTAAATAAAATTTTACAACAGAGTTTACATAAACAATACAGCGCAGGTATAATACACTAAACTTCTAATACATAAATAAATGAAACTGTGTGAAACAGAGACGACAAAAAACAGTTGAACTGGAATAACTGAATAGGTAGATACAGGATGAACGAAACCTAATATAATCTCCAAGCTCCAAGAGGGAATCTTGAAAGCTGTAATACACGATCTGACCCGAGCAATAATGCAAAAACTGAAACTTATATAAGGACTAACATTCTCATGGAAGTAAATCAACTCAATGAAATGTTCAATGAACTGCATTAGTAACTTAAGGGATGTTTTGATCCTCTAAGGATCCATCAAACTAATATCATATAATATAATACGCTATTATAATAGTGTCTGTAACGTCCCGGGTTTTCGCGATCTTGAGTACTCGACATATAACCCAATGTCGACTATTCAAGCATCGGAAATACCGGTAGTTAATGAAAGAAGTTAGAGGGTGAGAATAGATAGGATAGAAACATAGAATAGAAAAAGAAGAAGAATATACAACATCAAAGTAACACGAATCTCACAGCGGAACGAACAACATATAATAGATAACATATCCTTGAGATAAAATCAGTATATGTATACAGTAACATTATTAGAGTGCAACAACTTACAACACAGCGGAATAAACAATAGCTATATAATCCTGAATCCTCCTGCTCCAAGCTCTCCAAGTATATCTGTAAAACCCTGACTACTTGACTGTCTGTACAAAATTGGGCACCCAAGAGTTTAGGGAAAACAAAACAAAATATAACTCTGGGTCAGTCATGGGACTGGTGTGAGTAAAACAATTTAAAACAGTTTGAGCAATTCAAACGATATCTCACAAGACCACGCCGTATAATGGAACGGTCTTTTTTCCCTTATGAGAATCCAAAACGTTTGATTTAACTTTCAAAATCCTTTTGAAAGAAACGATAAACTTTATATCAAAACTCTTTTGATATTATAATAATGTCTATCAACCACAATATAATAATCATCTAGCAGAAACGCTTTCATCTCACATTCAACCTGTATAGTATACAATCAAAACCATGAGCACTTATTGGATTATGGATTAACAACTATGACAAGGGATGGAACCACCTTCCGATAGTGTACCTCTAGAGAGGAATACACTGGGTTCAACAAGAACATCTTGCAACCTGGCCATACATGACCGACCACTCATTTCGCTTGAGTGTATCGAATGTATATAACCAACGGTTGAGATCAGCAACCGTTTCCCGAATGGGACAGCATCGACAATAGATTATAGAATGAAATGAATATCTCTAGATAGGTGAAAATACACCCTAATTGGCAGCCAACCACTTAGTCATGCTACGTGCCCGATTTTTGTCATTTCCCGGTTGTGAGGCTAGAGGCAACGCTTATCTCTGACCGATCACTTATTTATTCACTTTGAATGTCACATCGTCATACCCGCCAAATCACAAATTGATTTCCCCAAAAATACAACGGGTATACAGCTAAGAGAAACGAATTCTTCCGCCACCAAACGTATATATGTTTAAAGAGATCAACTTACGTGATCTATTAAATATACTCTGTCGGATATTCTTCCATATAGGTCGTCCTAGGACTGGACAAACCGAAGGCACTATTCTGTAAACAGGACAGCCCTTGCATAACTCCATCTTCAATTATCTTCATCATATTTGATTGCAATGCTAATGCCCATACGGAGTGGTTTTCAGATAATGAATCTGATCCCAGTCTCTTCGTAATGACAACGGAAAAATGGTCAGAAACTTCGATAGTCGGTGAGTTAACTATCAAAGAAAAACACGTGTGCAAACAACAATATTATTTCCAGATGGAAATTATATCGATCAATCATCATTTAACATTTATCTCTTTAGTTCATTAATTTTTCTCTTGTTTCCATATATTCAACATTTCTTATTTTATAAATTTAGAAAATAAACGTTATTAATCATTGGAAAACATTTCCATCTCTTTTTCACGTATCACTGTCATTTCAGTATTCTTTATCATCAAACATTTCATTTTCTATGATTAGAAAATATCTCTTATTATATTTGGAAGATGTTTCCAAGCCTCATTCATTGGATTTAAACAGATGTTTAAATAAAACATCGTTATGCCAATTCAAACCATTATAATCGTTAACTAAATTCACTTAACCAATCTTCACTGTCAAACCTTAACCATTCCTTAGTTAAAAACGAAGTCAATCAAGTTGGGGTATAACTACCTCTCAGACCTTAACCGAACAACATTTCTAACTTCGAAACAGACAAAGTTCACCCTTTAAATCTTTAACAAACTTCCTTACATAACTCTCCTTCGAATAAATCTCTATTCAATAACTCTTCCCTTCAAATAAACTATATTCGATAATCACTCTTTGAATAGCCATATTTGATTCACTTTATTCAATTAACACTATTTGATTAACTCTAATCGATTTACTCTTATCAGTTAGCTCTATTTGATTAACTCTATTCTATTTACTCTATTTGATTATCTCTATTTGATTAACTCTATTTGATTAACCCTAATCGAATTACTCTATTGGATTAACTCTAATCCATTAACTCATATCAATTAACTCCTTTCAAATAAACTATATTCGATTAACTCCTTTCGAATAACTAATATTCGATTAACTCCTTTCGAATAATCAATATTCAATGACTCCTTTCGAATAACTAATATTTGATTAAATCCTATCGAATACCAAATATTCGATTAACTTATATTCGAATAACTATGTCTGTTTTAACTTTATTCCGAATAGCTAATATTCAATTTAACTCCATTCGCTTGACTCTAGATCGCAGCGATCACAATGGTTTCACCTGATTCCCTCAGGAAACATCCGACCGCCATAGGCTATCTGCAGCCCTGCGAATTACGCTAGCAGTCGTACGAAATGGCAACTCATCCTGAATAACTACGTTTGACTAACTCTATCTCAAATAACTATATTCGATCAACTCTAATTGAATAACTAATATTCAATTAAATCCTAATTCGATTAACTATGTTTAATTAACTCTATATGGTTGACTCTTTATTCGAATAACTAATATTCGATTAACTCTAATGGAATAACTAATATTCAGTTAACTCTACTGATTAACTCTAACTGTTTAACTCTAACTGGTCAACTCTAACTAGTCAACTCTAAATGATTAACTCTAATCAATTACTCTAATTCGATTAACTGTGTTCAATTATCTCTATCTGGTTGACTCTTTATTCGAATAACTAATATTCGATTAACTCTAACCGATTACTCTAATTGATTACTCTTCGTCCATATTCAGTTTCAAATATCGATGTTGAAATCGATTCTTACTTCTCTATATAAGTCCTGACTTATATATTCTATTTATCCAATAATAAACATTTTATTTAATTTATAAAATATTATTTATAAATTTATCTACTGCACTTATCTGTTAAAATATATTTCTATTTAAAATCTACTTTAAATTCATATCCTGTTATACCTGTGTGCAAAGCACAGGTCTAAACCTTCCTATTGTAAAATTCTATTTTTATACACTTCTTTCGTTTTTCAAGTATTTCCTTTTATAATCTATTTATTTCCTAAATAAATATTTCCTTTTTATAACTTATAAACAAATATTTCTTTTACATTTATATTACAAATATTTTCTTTATATTTGTTTTACAAATATTTTCCTTTATATTTGTTTTACAAATAATTTCCTTTATAACTCTTTGAATTTATAATTATTTTCTTTTATAAAATCCTTTTTCTTTTATATATAAAATCCATTGATTTTATATAAATAAATTATTTCCAAAATACACTTTGAAAACTTCCTTTTCTACATCCCAGTATTTCTAACGGTATTTAAAATACCAAATAACAATGATCGAGATCATTCAACACATATAATCAACAACAGATTATATATCACATCATATATCATCATATATGAAAAACAATAAAATAAATGTTGAGGAATCCAGCCGGATTCCTCCGACCTGTTTCCCTGCATCCACAGATGTTATATAATATAATTAACATCGATTTCATTTCAATATGAAATATTCTGATAAACAGAATCAATGTTTGATAAACGATTTATATATATATATCATTATCTATTATTTCAAACAATTAATCAGCAATTCAATCAAACTGTCGGCACACAGCAAATCAATCTTCATTTATCAGTTCTAAATATACGTTATAAAAATATGAACTGGTAGAGTTGGTGAGTTTTACTTATATTGGACAGTTATCGTTAAATAACGATTAATTATCTTTGATTTCGACCAGACAAATTTAATTCTTCCATAATTTGTACCGAGCTCTGATTCACTCCAACTCAGTTCCAATGTGTAGCTCTCGTCGGTACGATCCCGACGGATTCAACCATTCGTAATTCTGATAATAGATGAATTAGTTACGTATTTTACAAGTGGATCAATAATTTAAATATACTCTTACATTGAATTTAAACCATTCCGGGCCTTACCATTTCTAAAATTGGCCCACCAGAAAAGTCAGACCCGCCCCTTAAATTTCCAGGCCCATGTTTAACTAATTAAGCTCCCTCCTAAAACCCGATTACTATCCCAGACATCTTCCTCACAAATCATGCTTTATCACCTATTCCTTCCTCCAGGAAGACAACAAAAAACCATCCTCCTTTGACCGCCATCCTCCATCGCGCCAGTCACCAAACTCCGGCGCAACCACCGCCATAATGTTCCTCGTCCAAATCCGCACCCGATGACCACCCCCACACCCAATTTAACCCCTCTCGATCACCTCGACCTGCTGCCTTCAAAAGCGACTCGTCACCGTCGCTTCCCAAACCAAGCCACCGGAATCCCCTTCGTTGACGCCAACTAGTACACCGCAAATCCACGAAATTAACTACGATCTCCCCTTCCACCAACAATCACCACAACTGTAGTGAATTCGAGCCTTAGTTCACAAGACATAAACCCACATCGCCCAAAACTAGATCGAACATGACAGAATGGGTAGGAATTCGAAGAACTACCCTATACGAACATAAAGAAATCGATTTTCCATTTTATTGGATTTTATTTGCATTTCCTTCAACATTATGAAGATCGCAAAATGATTCAGTGGAAGAGGAAAGTTACAGCGGAAAAGTGTTTGACCTGAGAAGTGAAAAATTAGGTTTAGACAGATATAGGGTATTTATAAGTAAATTTTAATTATTTTTATATTGATTATTATATCGAATTTTAAGCAATCGTTATATGTACATGTCTTTAAAAATTCGTACGACTACATATAATACCAAAAAATCATGAAAATTGGTATGCAGCTATAGTTCGACATTACGGACCCAACGAAACTGGTTTCGTCGAATTCCGACTCCGTTTGCTCACATAGCGTATTTTTAACCGTCAAAATACTGACTGTTTTTCACATTAAAAATCCGTACGGCCACACACTAACTTCAAAAATCACGAAAATTGAAATCTAACAATAATTTAATATTGCGGATCCAAAAAAATTAGTTTCGTCGAAAACAGAGGTCGTTTGCAAAACTGGCTATTTTTTAAGTTCTAAATAACCCATTGAAATATATAAATATATTTAAAAATAATTACATTAAATATTTATAAACAAATATTATCGTATATATTCACAAAGAATATCATATAGCTCCATATCGGGATTTATAACTCGATATTCCAAATCTAGTGTTACATCGATTTCGATTTATATTTAAAATTCCATTTAAAAATATAAATAAATCGATATAAATTTTAAAGGAATTCCATAGCGACTTTTCTAAAATTTGATTTGGACATAAATCAAAATCTACACGACGAAATCCTGATTTTTCTGTTCCATTAGAAAGATATACTTCACTAGCTCCGAACATTTCTTGTTTCACAAAAATCCGATTTAAAACGGACCTTGTATATTCAGTTGAAGTTCAAATTGCCAAATAGCGAACTGCAGCGCCATTTCGAGCTCGATTGTAATTATATTATAATTATACGTTCAAACTTCTTTTAAAATAATATATTCGTTATTCGAATTAAATTCCAAACTGAATTATATATATATATATGTGTGTGTTAAATTGTCCAATTCACACTATATCGTCAATTCACTATTTCCGACTATTTCAGAAATAAATATATTATTCTATTATTTATATTAATTAAATATTCACTATTATTTAATTTTGGTCATTTTAAATAACCAAACCATTATTTAAATAATTAAATAAATTATTTATATACCATAAAAATATGGGTCATTACATTCTTCCCCCCTTAAAATAATTTCGTCCTTGAAATTGCTAAGGTAGAAAACAAACCCTATTGACTGGTTTAAACTTATTTGTTCACTTCTTAACCTTTAGTTTCAACTGAACCAATTTGTTTCAATTAAAATATTAATTAATTCTTACCTACGAAAATTTTCTAACATCCGAAATTTTCGAGAAATTTCGCTAGCACCTCCTTTGTACTGGTAAATCGGTACAGCTATAACTCGCCTCTCTGGGCCTTCTCCAACCCAAAAGAAAATCAAACAGCCAAGCGGCTTGCCAAACAGGCTCATAAATCCCATACTAAATGAAATATGTACCTTTTTTCAGGCACATCATTATATCATTTCCATCTGCTGTCAACTCAGGATATACCAATGTCATCCCAATCAAACTCCAATCAATTTTACCCTCAAACCAATCATCCACTTATACCAAGTCAAATTCCATTTCAAATTCGAGTTCCATTCTCGATATCAAACTCTAACTCACCAATCCAATACCATTTCATATTCATATCTCACAATTCAAAATCTGATTCCACTTGATATGTTATATTCCAATTCAATTTCCAGTTAATTGGTTTCAATTCAATTCATATTTGCTTTTACAAATTCTAATTCAATTTGTTTTTAATCCAAATAGTCCCTTATGGGAATTTTAAACAGTTTTGCTTTTCTAAAACCAAACTTTCCTTTTTCGGATTTTGAATAACTTGTTTTTCTCTAAACAATTCAAAAATGAAAATCTTTGGTAGTAATCTACCACTTAGAACTCGAAAATGAACATTAATGATATCGCGATTCATCATCAGGGTTATTTCCCAGCTATCGAAATGAGTTCAATATATATCACTTTCAAAACCATATCTAAAAAATTTCACTTTGAAATACATTTCAAAATACATTTTCAATGCTTGTAACAAATTTAAAATCTCCTAGGATTTTAAAATTCACATATATTTAACCCAGATTCATTTACAAACACTTTTCAAATTTTCAGGGTTTTAATTCCAATTTTGATTCAAATTTCAGATTCAATTCATCGGATTTCATATGTTTCTATTATATGATTTCTGATTGGTCACTTACATCCATTTCAATTTATAATCTTACTCGATTATAATAACAACCAATATATCCAATATATTATAATTCCAATATATATAATTTCTCTATATCAAAATATACTTTGGGTAAAATTATTTTCATTTACCCTCTTTTCAAAACATATTATGTCGACCCATCGTATTCGAGTGTTTAGAAACTCCTACCGATACAGCGGATCAAACTGATCGACCAGAACCCATAAACAACTCAACCAATGAATCTCCACAATATAAAACAATTTTTACATGAATAACAAATATGCGCTCGTATATATACACTCAACTCAATCTAGTGTATTACTAACCCCATCTCTACGGGGTCATGCCATAGAGCCAAGGTAATTACTTAACCTTAAGCTCTGATACCAACTGTAATGTCCCGGGTTTTGGCGATTCCGAGTACTCGACATATAACCCAATGTCGACTATTCAAGAATCGAAAATATCGGTAGTTAATGAAAGAAGTTAGAGGGTGAGAATAGATAAGATTGAAACTTAGAATAGAAAAAGAAGAAGAACATACAACATTAGAGTAACACGAATCTCACATTGAAACGAACAACTTATAATAGATAACATATCCTTGAAATAAAATCAATATATGTATACAGTAACATTATCAGAGTACAACTTATAACACAACGGAATAAACAATAGCTATATAATCCTAAAGCCTGTTGCTCCAAGCTCTCCAAGTATATCTGTAAAAAATCCTGACTACTTGACTGCCCATACAAAATTGGACACCCAAGAGTTTAGGGAAAACAAAACAAAATAAACTCTGGGTTAGTCATGGGACTGGTGTGAGTAAAACAATTTAAAACAGTTTGAGCAATTTAAACGACATCTCATAAGACCACCCCGTATAACGGAACGGGCTTTTTTCCCTTATGAGAATCCAAAACATTTGATTTAACTTTCAAAATACTTTTGAAAGAAACGATAAACTTTATATCAAAACTCTTTTGATATTATAATAATGTTATCAACCACAATATAATAATCATCTAGCAAAAATGCTTTCATCTCACGTTCTACCTATATAGTATACAATCAAAACCGCGAGCACTTATTGGATAATGGATTACCAACTATGACAAGGCAAGGTACCACCTTCCGATAGTGTACCTCTAGAGAGGAATACACTGGGTTCAACAAGAACATCTTGCAACCCAACCACACATGACCGACCACTCATTTCGCTTGAGTGTATCGAATGTATATCACCAACGGTTGGGATCAGCAACCGTTTCCCGAATGGGACAGCATTGACAATAGATTATGGAATGAAATGAATATCTCTAGATAGGTGATAATACGCCCTAATCGGCAGCCAACCACTTAGCCATGATGCCTGCCCGATTTTTGTCATTTCTCGGTTGTGTGGCTAGAGGCCACGCTTATCTCTGATAGATCACACATTTATTCACTTTGAATGTCACATCGTCATACCCGCCAAATCACAAATTGATTTCCCCAAAAATACAATAGGTATACAGCTAAGAGAAACGAAATCCTCCACCACCAAACGTATATACATTTGAAGAGATCGACTTACGTGATCTATTAAATACACTCCGTCAGACATTCTTCCATACAGGTTGTCCTGGGACTGGACAAACCGAAGACACTATTCTGTAGACAGGACAACCCTTGCATAACTCTGTATTCAATTATCTTCATCATATTTGATCGCAATTCTAATGCCCATACGGAGTGGTTTTCAGATAATGAATCTGATCCCTGTCTCTCTGTATTTACAATGGAAAAATGGTCAAAAACTTCGATAGTCGGTGAGTTAACTATCAAAGAAAAACATTGTGCAAACATCGATATTATTTCCAGAGGGAAATTATATCGATCAATCATCATTTAACGTTTATCTCTTTAGTTCATTACTTTATCTCTTGTTTCCATATATTCAACATTTCTTATTTTCTAAATTTAGAAAATATACGTTATTAATCATTGGAAAACATTTCCATCTCTTTTTCAAATATCACTGTCATTTCAATGATCTTTATCATCAAGCATTTCATTTTCTATGATTATAAAATATCTCTGATTATATTTGGAAGATGTTTCCAAGCCTCATTCATTGGATTTAAACAGATGTTTGAATAAAACATCGCTATGCCAATTCAAACCATTATACTCGTTAAATAAATTCACTTAACCAATCTTCACTGTCGAACCTTAACCATTCCTTAGTTAAAAATGAAGTCAATCAAGTTGGGGTATAACTACCTCTCAGACCTTAACTGAACAACATTTCTAACTTCGAAACAGACAAAATTCACCCTTTAAATCTTTAACAAACTTCCTTACGTAACTCTCTTTCGAATAAATCTCTATTCGATAATTCTTCCCTTCGAATAAACTATATTCGATAATCAACTCTTCGAATAGCCATATTTGATTCACTCTATTCAATTAACACTATTCGATTAACTCTAATCGATTTACTCTTATCAGTTAGCTCTATTTGTTTAACTCTATTCCATTTACTCTATTTGATTAACTCTATTTGATTAACCCTAATCGATTAAATTTGTTGGAATAACTCTAATCCATTAACTCCTATCAATTAACTCCTTTCGAATAAACTATATTCGATTAACTCCTTTCGAATAACTAATATTCGATTAACTCCTTTAAAATAACTAATATTCGATAACTCCTTTCAAATAACTAATATTCGATTAACTCCTATCGAATAACTAATATTCGATTAACTTATATTCGAATAACTATGTCTATTTTAATTTTATTTCGAATAGCTAATATTCGATTTAACTCCATTCGCTTGACCCTAGATCGCAGCAATCACAATGGTTACGCCTGATTCCCTCAGGAAACATTCGACCGTCGTAAGCTATCTGCAGCCCTGCGAATTACGCTAGCATTCGTATGAAATGGCAACTCATCCTGAATAACTATGTTTGACTAACTCTATCTCAAACAACTATATTCGATCAACTCTAGTTGAATAATTAATATTCAATTAAATCCTAATTCGATTAACTATGTTGAATTAACTCTATTTGGTTGACTCTTTATTCGAATAACTAATATTCGATTAACTCTAATTGAATTACTAATATTCAATTAACTCTACTGATTAACTCTAACTGGTTAACTCTAACTAGTCAACTCTAACTGGTTAACTCTAACTGATTAACTGTAATCAATTACTCTAGTTAGATTAACTCTAATTCGATTAACTATGTTCAATTAACTATATCTGGTTAACTCTTTATTTGAATAACTAATATTCGATTAACTCTAACTGATTACTCTAATTGATTACTCTTCGTCCATATTCAGTTTCAAATATCGATGTTGAAATCGATTCTTACTTCTTTATGTAAGTCATGACTTATATATTCTATTTATCCAATGATAATTTTTTTATTTAATTTATAAAATATTATTTATAAATTTATCTTCTCCACTTATCTATTAAAATAAATTTCTATCAAAAAACTACTTTAAATTCATATTCTGTTATACCTGTGTGCGAAGCACGGGTGTAAACCTTCCTAGTGTAAAATTCTCTTTTTATACACTTCTTTCATTTTTCAAGTATTTCCTTTTATAATCTATTTATTTCCTTAATAAATATTTCCTTTTTATAACTTTATTTATTTTCTAAATAAATATTTATTTCACATTTCTATTACAAATATTTTCTTTATATTTGTTTTACAAATATTTTCCTTTATATTTGTTTTACAAATAATTTCCTTTATAACTCTTTGAACTTATAATTATTTTCTTTTATAAAATCCTTTTTCTTTTATATATAAAATCCATTGATTTTATATAAATAAATTATTTCCAAAATACACTTTGAAAATTTCCTTTTCTACATCCCTGTATTTCTTATGGTATTTAAAATACCAAATAACAATGATCGAGATCATTCAACATACATAATCAACAACAGATTATATAACACATCATATATCATCATATATGAAAAACAATAAAATAAATGTTGAGGAATCCAATCAGATTCCTCCGACCTATTTCCCTGCATCCAGAGTTGTTAAACAATATAATTAACATCGATTTTATTCCAATATGAAATATTCTGATAAACAGAATCAATGTTTGATTAATGATTTATATATATATCGTTATCTATAATTTCAAACAGTCAGCACATAGCAAATCAATCATCATTTATCAGTTCTAAATATACGTTATAAAAATATGAACTGGTAGAGTTGGTGAGTTTTTCTCACATTGAACAGTTATCGTTAAATAACGATTAACTATCTTTGATTCGGACCAGACAAATTTAATTCTTCCATAATTTGTACCGAGCTCTGATTCACTCCAACTCAGTTCCAATGTGTAGCTCTCGTCGGTATGATCCCGACGGATCCAACCATTCGTAATTCTGATAACAGATGAATTAGTTACGTATTTTACAAGTGGATCAATAATTTAAATATACTCTTACATTGAATTTAAAACATTCCGGGCCTTACCATTTCTAAAATTGGCCCACCAGAAAAGTCAGACCCGCCCCTTAGATTTCCAGGCCCATGTTTAACTAATTAAGCTCCCTCCTAAAACCCGATTACTATCCCAGACATCTTCCTCACAAATCATGCTTTATCACCCATTCCTTCCTCCAGGAAGACATCAAACAACCGTCCTCCTTTGACCGCCATTCTCCATTACTCTGGTCACCAAACTCCGGCGCAACCACCACCATAATGTTCCACGTCCAAATCCGCACCCGATGACTACCCCCACACCCAGTTTGATGCCCTCTCGATCACCTCGACCTACTGCCTTCAACAGTGACTCGTCACCATCGCTTCCCAATCCAAACCTGTAACGACCCAGATTTTGGGGCCAATTAAAAATTTTTATTTTAGAAATTTTAATGGATTTTAATGTTTAAAATAATTTATTTTAAATTAATAATGACTAGAAATTTATTTTAAAACGAATAAATTTAGTTTAATTATAAAAATGAGTTTAAAACAGCGCTGTAGTTTGAAAATTTGAATTTGAACTTTGACTGAATGTACAGGATTCAAAATAAATCATAATTGAACGAAATCAGAAATATTTAAATCTGTTTAATCATATCTTTCCAACAAATCTGAAAAACTGAAATTTCGTTTTAAAAATCAAAAGTTATGGCCAATTCAATTTTTAGGAAGGTCGATGTAGAATTTATATATATATATATATATATATATATATATATATATATATATATTATATAGGGCCCGAAAGGCTACTTTTCACATATGAAGGAATTTCGACTCGAAACCACTTCCATTGAGTTCGGAATGACGTTCCTGCATTGAAAAACAGTAAACACTTATATATTTTGAGTTTTGGAATATATTTGTTTAAAAATGTATTTTTAATATTAAATATATTGGCCTTAAAAATAGTCATTTTTCAAACGACCTCGGTTTTCGAAGAAACCACTTTTGTTGGAACCGGAATGTCAAATTATTGCTAGATTTCAATTTTCATAATTTTTCGAATTAATATGTGAGTGTGGCAGAGGAAAATGTTTTTTGACTGTTTCAGTCAAATTTAATCGACTTGAAAATGGCCATTTTTCCAACAGTCTCAGAATTCGACGAAATTAGTCTTGTTAGAACCGTATCGTCAAACCATAACTAGAAATAATTTTTTTGTAATTTTTAGAGGCAGTATGTAGCCCCGGTAAATTTAAGTGTAAAATTGAATTAACTGAATAAATGATTTAAATATAAAATTAAATAAAACTAGTTGGAGATGATCAAATGGGCTGACGGGAGCTATTCCATTGTGTCCGGAACGGGGGTATTTAGCTGGGGGCGATACTCGTTGGGTTTGTTTTTTTGACAACAAGGAATTTTGCTCAATCCGAATCAGTCGCTAAACCGACCCAGACCGTTCGGAACGCCTGATTGTTTTGAGAACACGACAAAATAGAACGCAGACGGGAGAACATTTCATTATATATTACAACAATTCCATCAGAATAAAAGAATATACAGAGTATAAATGAATATTACACAGAAATATCAGAGATTTAAATTACATTTAAATTTATAGCAGCGGAAAATAATACAATACACAACTAGAAGGAGATATACAGATACAAAGCTTTCCGGATATCATTCCAGCTGTAAACCAGGATCCTGTGAATATAAATCCGCAAAACCAAAACTACTAGCTGCCCATGTCAAAATAAGGGCACCCAGAGTTTAGGTTAAAACAATAAACTCCAGGTCAGTCATGGGACTGGTGTGAGAACTAAAACAGTTAATCTTTATTTTTAAAGTTCGGTAAATCGAGGGACCACGCCGTATAACACGGAACGAGTTTCCTCCCAAGAATACCAGTGCATCAAACAAACAGCACAATGCTAAATAAAGAAAAATGAAGCTATTATAAGACCCATGTCCTATCACACAATGCAACGCAAGCCGGGGGATAGGGTTTTCCCTTATAATAGCCAAACATGCTTAGTACGTGTAAAACAAATCATTTGATACTATTATAAGTGTATAGTGTATAAAACAACTTCAAATCATAAGTATCAATCATAGACGGCATGGGTACCATATATCATGTCGCCATACTAGTTCTACAATTAAAACCGCAAAATCACGTATTTGGAAGTTGGATTTCCATCTATGAACAGAGGCAAAAGATAGTCCTCAACCGATTCGAGACTGTCTAGCCCGAGCCTGAGGAACAGCCGCAACTGCCCCTTGGAGCGACAGGGCCGGTCCATCGATGTGGATTAAAATTCCTGAACACTCCGTTTCCCCGCCCTATGGGGCGTAAATGAGCCAACGAATGGCTCCATCGGACCCGGATCGTCCGATCAAACTGAGGCGCCTCGTAACACCAACAACCACATAAGTCAAACTCGTCAGGGCGTGTAAAACCACTGACGCCACTTCTAGCTAGAAAGAAATGCATGCCCTCCCTGAGGTCCTCTCCCGTTTTTGGTTCATACCGGGTATGAAACTCGTGAAGTAAACGTTACACAAAGCTATGCCACAAAGGTCGTGCTTCGATCATCAACCACAAGACTTTGCTTTTCAACAGAAGCCTTGATCATTTGCCACTTAGGCATGCCACACAGGCAATTCACTCTATGCGTTTGATATCCATCAGTATATAACCCCTGAGCTCGTACGTCTCAGAGAAGGGCGTTAAGCAAGAGAATAAATTCTCTGCCGCCAAACAGATATATATGTAATAGAAATCAACCACACTGACTAAAATCCAATGTCAGACACACAGTCCATTTACAAGTTCGTTCTGGGTTTGAACGAAACCGGAGGCACCTAGTACCCTGCATATCCATCGATCTCCAAGTACGTCTGGACGATCACTAACTGTTTCCATCTTCTTGGGTGTACATCCCAATCAAGATCATCAGTAACCACCCAAACGACGTGAAGACCTCCGGTCTTCGACCACCGTCTTCATCTTCGACTTATCGTCGTATCAGTTATTCAGAATGGGATAAACCCGGTCTTTCCGAATAACTCGCGTATATTATAAACAAGTGTTACACAAACACAACATACGCCTCATTACAATTCAGAATATTCGTTTATTCAAATATTCTTCTACTTTGGGAAAGGTTCCCATTAATTTTATCAAAGATAAATTCTTTAAATTTATTCTTTAATCTCCTTTGAATATCAATTCAAACTAGTCGGGATTAGCGAACCACACCGAAGTAATCATTTATTTTAATTTCCTAATCCCAACCTATTCATCCCATGAAGTAAAACTGGTCATACTTCATATCTAACACCACGGTGTTATCGGTAAATTCAATTACCATTTCACGTTCAAATCTAATTAAAGATTTAACTATCGCCTGGAGTAAAACTGGCGATACTCCATTCTCGACCTTTTCAATTTAATTAAAGATTCATTAAAACTCCACTTAGTTTTAATCTTTAACTGGGTTAAAGAATCAGTGTCATTTAAAACACGGTTCACGATAAACCCAAAATCACATTCCATTAATTATCGGGTTAAAGAACAAGTGTTATTTAAAACACTGTTCACGATAAACCCAAAAATCATCATCAATTCAATTCCAATCAAATATTATTTAATTGGTACTCTTCATTAAATCTAAATAAAAAGATTTAATCTTTTTCTCCACTGGGCTTAAGAACAGTGTTAATGAAGACACCATTCACGAAAAACCAAAATCACATTTGATATTAAATACAAGGCTCTGAATAGAAAATATATCGGCTTATATTCAATATCAAATTTTACGACCAACAAATATCGTATTGGAAATAATGATATGTATATATATATATCTTTCAAATTTCCATAACGACATTTGTGTAATCATGAAACCCAACTTCGAAATAATCCAAAGACAATTTTGATTCAAATCAATTCTAATTCAATTATTGGAAATTCTGGTTACTTTTAAAAGTCTTTTCAAATTCAATTTATTTACTTTAAAATAAATAGAATTATAATTCTAGTTCAAAACTAGTTCATTTCGATAAAAATCTATTTTTATCTTTTCAAATATGGAGTTTTTCATCCTGATTCTTCCCAAATCATTTCTTATGATTTTACACCAACTATTACTATTTTATCAAGGCCCGTACAGTCGATTTCCATCAACGGCTATCGAACTGCACTTACAGCGACCTTTACCAAATTTGATTTGGACATAATTCCCAATCCAACCTTTAGATTTCTAATTTCTAATATTCGTTAGAAAGATCTTTTCGATACGAACCCAACGGTTCTGGTTTTAGGAGAATCCGACGGTTGGATCTCCCGCAATGTCCGTTCGAAGTCAATGGTCGAAATTCGCGAACTACCGCGGCGCGGCGCATTCTATTCAGGCCATTATATTATATATATAATATATATAATATATACTTCGTCGATTTCCCTTTTGCAACGTATTTTATAAATCGTTTTAAATTCGTTTTCAAAACGATTTATATTCAAATTGATTTCTAATTCAATTTCAGTTCTAATTCAATTCAATTCAACTTCAATTCGAATTCATTTCTAATCAATTTCAATTTGAATTCATTTCTATTCAATTTCAATTTGAATTCTTTTCTATTCAATTTCAATTTGAATTCATTTTTATTCAATTTCAATTTGAATTCTTTTTTATTCAATTTCAATTTGAATTCATTTCTATTCAATTTCAATTTGAATTCATTTCTATTCAATTTCATTTCTATTCAATTCAATATGAATTCATTTCTGTTCAATTTAATTCGAATTTCCATTCTTTTCAAAATATCAGATTTTTGAAATCACTTTCGGTATTCATTATAAAATGAATGAAATCGATATAAATATCGTTCACGTCAAAATGGCGTTAATCTAATCAACACGGCTTCATATATTTTTATTTTCAAATATTCTATTTCAAATATTTCTATTTCAAATATTTCTTTTGCAAATATTTCTATTTCAAATATTTCTTTTTCAAATATGGAATGAGGCCCAATCAATTACCATATAATGTTAATTATATGGATTTTCTACAACACATGTACACAATAACAACGATGAATAATCAACCATCATCCAAAGTGCATTCTACACTGCATAAGCATCGAATATAAATATTTAACGCTTATAACAGTCTGTCAATCAATCGATCGACATACAACTAAACAATCGAGATTAGTGTACGTCAAATATCATCCCAATACCCATGTGGGGTTTCAAACAATCAAACACAGATTTTATTTGTGCAGTTGGGCGATGTGTAAAATTTATCGTCCCAATCAATATCAGTCAAATGTGTGTATATAAACAAATCGTTCGATTTGTTTATTTTTATTTCCTTTCATATATACGTTAAAAATTCTATTTTTAACTATAAAATATTTTTAACTACATAAATATTTTATTTCATTTCACATCACACAATCAACTACACATCAAAATCAAACAAACAAGCATACAAGCCGTCCATGGTCTGTGGACGACGGGTGTCGGGTGCTACTAAACACCGTCTGCATCCTAGTATATATATTTCAACTAGAAAAATAAATTAAAGGTGAGAAGTTATCACCGATTAGCTAATCCAATCCCACGGCTCTTCTTGTGTAGAAATCTTCGCCGTTCTTGCCTCTTGTCAATTTTCACTGCCCGTATTCTCTACATATATAAAAATCGAATTTTTACTTCGCTATTCAATATATAAAAATCGAATTTTTACTTCGCTATTCAATATATAAAAATCGAATTTTTACTTCGCTATTCAATATATAAAAATCGAATTTTTACTTCGCTATTCAATATATAAAAATCATATTTTTACTTCGCTATTCAATATATAAAAATCATATTTTTACTTTGCTATTCAATATATAAAAATCATATTTTTAATATGTCACTAGTATAAAAATTATATTTTTAACCTTTCTATATGATAAAAATTATATTTTTACATCCTAAAAATCGTATATTTTCAGTTTAAAATCAAATCTTTCTCAAAAATCTAATCTCTAACCTTATAAAAATCTAGACTTGCCTATAAATAAAAACTAAACTCAGATTTTAAATAAATAAAAATTAAAAATAAACTTACAGTAAAATTAGCGAGTGGGGGGGGGGGGGCTTCGCTGAGATGAGTCGCGGCTTGGAGAAGGAGCAGGCGGAGGTGCAGGTCATCGGAGGTAGGGAGGGGGTCGGCGGGGCCTGAGGGGGAGTCGGCGGGGCGGAATTGAATGGAAGAAGAAGAAGCACGGCCGCAGTAGCAGGAGGGGGGGTTAGCGCGGCGGCGGAAGAGAGGGGAGGGGGTTAGGGCGGCGGCGGAAAAGGGGGGGGGTTAGCGCTGCGGCAGCGCCGCCTGGGGGGGTCGATTTGAGGATGTCGCGTTTTTTTTTCTGAATGAAATCGAACAGATAAACGAGGAGGGGGAGAGAGAAAGTGAAGGGTGGGGTTATTATATTTTTTTTTATGTTATTTTAATTCTAAAAAGCAACTTTTATTTTTGACCTCGAAACGAGACCCACCGCCTGTCGTCCATAGCTAATTACCCCAATTCCGAACACAATGGGATATGTACCATAAGCTGATTCGATCGTTTCGATCAGTTTCCATCAAAATCAACATATAACTCTATATATTGAATTTGAACGCGCATTTCAATTCACTGGGGTCACATACTAACTCTATAAATCCCAAAAAAATATTTCCTAGCTTCGTATTGACGATACGGTCCTAACAAAACTAATTTCATCGAATTCTAAGACCGTTTGAAAAATAGCCATTTTCCAGTCGATTAAAATCAACTTAAACTGGTCAAACGCGTTTTCCTTTGCCATGCTCACATATTGATTCGAAAAATTATGAAATTTGGAACCTAGCAATAACTTGACATCACGGACCCAACAAAAGTGGTTTCGTCGAAATCCGAGGTCGTTTGCAAAATTCCCATTTTTAAGGGCCTGAATTCCATAGCGACTATTCAGAATTTTCAACTGGACATATCTTTCGATTCCCGCTATGAAATTTCGATTTTTCGGGTTCATTGGAAAGATATTCACAAATAGATTCTAATATTTTTGGTTTCACTAAAATCCGATTTATTTGGAATCCTGTACATCCATTTGAAGTTTGAAATCGAATTATCGAACTACCGCGCCATTTTCAATTCCTTTTAAAATTATATATAAATATTTATATTCTAACGACGATCTATATAATATATACGCTAAAAATTCTATTCAAAATAAATTTCTCGTCAATATTAGTTAAAATAATTCATTTTAAATAATCAAAATTCGCTAAAATTGCCAAAATAAAAATTTTAAACTGGCCCAGATTTCCGGGTTATTTCAGTCTCCCCCACTTAAAACTTTTCGTCCTCGAAAAGGAACAAAGCCGAAAGTTGTTTAACAATTCAACTCAACTTCCATTATTTTGACTACAGCTTAAGTTCATCAACTTTTCACTTTCTAAAAACTTTTCAAATTTTTCAAAAATTTGGCTAACACCCTAAATTTCCGAAAAATTTCGCCATATCCTCCCCTGCACCGGGAGCACGGGAAAATCCCGAAATCGCCATACAGGCCTTCTGATCGCAAAAAGAAAAAGAAAAAGCCAAGCGGCTAGCCAATCGGCTCTTGAAATCATCATCACCCAAACAAAACAGTAAATTATGATAAACATGTACCTATTTGTCAGGCAAACAAATTTTATTCTTCTGCTCTAGCCTCTTTGCTATGACCTGTTCAATGTAAGTACATGTATATGCAAGAAAATGCGACCAAATTTTCAATATAACTCACAATTTGGTTCAATTAGGCGTAATGGTTCAAAATTTCAAACAAATAAACAAACAACACAAACATCAATCAATTAGTGGATTAACGTTTCAAATTCATAATTTTGATACATAGTCAAAAAATCACATTTTTGATGCAAAATCACAACAATAAGCCCTATCTAATTTTGGTTCTCACACCAGTCAATAGGAAATATATGAATATCACACCTTTGAAACTCGAATACCAATTCTGATGATGTTCGAACTATCATCAGAATCATCTCCGGGCGCCTAGAGTGTGATTCTATATCTATCCAGTATATTAAAACTTCGAATACACGCTAGCTAGGCGCATATGCAAAACCGTTATATATTGGATTGTCCTAATCAATATGAAATAAATAATCAAATACGAATAATTGATTTTAAATTTTCAAAACAAAATTCGTTTCATTTTAAAAATATACTCTTCACACTCGTTCTAGGATACTACTGATCCTATCTTTAACGAGTCATTCCCATTGGATATTACTAATCCAATTTCTGATGAATCCTTTCGTATGGTTCTAATGTGCCTTGTTCTATAAGCTTTGTAAACCAAAGCTCTGATACCAACTTTGACAACCAGGAATTTCGCTTGATCCGAATCAGTCGCTAAACCGACCCAGACCGTTCGAAATGCCAGATTGTTTTGAGAACACGACAAAATAGAACACAGATGGGAGAACATTTCATTGTATATTACAACAATTCCATCAGAATACAAGAATATAATGAGTATAAATGAATATTACACAGAAATATCATAGATTTAAATTACATTTACATTCATAGCAGCGGAAAATAATACAATACACAACTAGAAGGAGATATACGGATACAAAGCTTTCCGGATATCATTCCAGCTGTAAACCAGGATCCTGTGAATATAAATCTGCAAAACCAAAACTACTAGTTGCCCGTGTCAAAATAAGGGCACCCAGAGTTTATGTTAAAACAATAAACTCCAGGTCAGTCATGGGACTGGTGTGAGAACTAAAACAGTTAATCTTTATTTTTAAAGTTCGGTAAATCAAGGGACCACGTCGTATAACACGGAATGGGTTTCCTCCCAAGAATACCAGTGCATCAAACAAACGGCGCAATGCTAAATAAAGAAAAATGAAGCTATTATAAGACCGAGGTCCTATCACACAATGCAACACAAGCCAGGGGATAGGGTTTTCCCTTTTAATAGCCAAACATGCTTAGAACATGTAAAACAAATCATTTGATACTATTATAAGTGTATAGTGTATAAAACAACTTCAAATCATAAGTATCAATCATAGACGGCATGGGTACCATATATCATGTCGCCATACTAGTTCTACAATTAAAACCGCAAAATCACGTATTTGGAAGTTGGATTTCCATCTATGAACAGAGGCAAAAGATAGTCCTCAACCGATTCGAGACTGTCTAGCCCGAGCCTGAGGAACAGCCGCAACTGCCCCTTGGAGCGACAGGGCCGGTCCACCGATGTGGATTAAAATTCCTGAACACTCCGTTTCCCCGCCCTATGGGGCGTAAATGAGCCAACAAATGGCTCCATCGGACCCGGATCGTCCGATCAAACTGAGGCGCCTCGTAACACCAACAACCACATAAGTCAAACTCGTCAGGGCGTGTAAAACCACTGACGCCACTTCTAGCTAGAAAGAAATGCATGCCCTCCCTGAGGTCCTCTCCCGTTTTTGGTTCATACCGGGTATGAAACTCGTGAAGTAAACGTTACACAAAGCTATGCCACAAAGGTCGTGCTTCGATCATCAACCACAAGACTTTGCTTTTCAACAGAAGCCTTGATCATTTGCCACTTAGGCATACCACACAGGCAATTCACTCTATGCGTTTGATATCCATCAGTATATAACCCCTGAGCTCGTACGTCTCAGAGAAGGGCGTTAAGCATGAGAATAAATTTTCTGCCGCCAAACAGATATATATTTAATAGAAATCAACCACACATACTAAAATCCAATGTCAGACACACAGTCCATTTACATATTCGTTCTGGGTTTGAACGAAACCGGAGGCACCTAGTACCCCGCATATCCATCGATCTCCAAGTACGTCTGGACGATCACTAACTGTTTCCATCTTCTTGGGTGTACAACCCAATCAAGATCATCAGTAACCACCCAAACGACGTGAAGACCTCCGGTCTTTGACCACCGTCTTCATCTTCGACTTATCATCGTATCAGTTATTCAGAATGGGATAAACCCGGTCTTTCCGAATAACTCGCGTATATTATAAACAAGTGTTACACAAACACAACATACGCCTCATTACAATTCAGAATATTCGTTTATTCAAATATTCTTCTACTTTGGGAAAGGTTCCCATTAATTTTATCAAAGATAAATTCTTTAAATTTATTCTTTAATCTCCTTTGAATATCAATTCAAACTAGTCGGGATTAGCGAACCACACCGAAGTAATCATTTATTTTAATTTCCTAATCCCAACCTATTCATCCCATGAAGTAAAACTGGTCATACTTCATATCTAACACCACGGTGTTATCGGTAAATTCAATTACCATTTCACGTTCAAATCTAATTAAAGATTTAACTATCGCCTGGAGTAAAACTGGTGATACTCCATTCTCGACCTTTTCAATTTAATTAAAGATTCATTAAAACACCACTTAGTTTTAATCTTTAACTAGGTTAAAGAATCAGTGTCATTTAAAACACGTTTCACGATAAACCCAAAATCACATTCCATTAATTATCGGGTTAAAGAACAAGTGTTATTTAAAACACTGTTCACGATAAACCCAAAAATCATCACCAATTCAATTCCAATCAAATATTATTTAATTGGTACTCTTTATTAAATCTAAATAAAAAGATTTAATCTTTTTCTCCACTGGGCTTAAGAACAGTGTTAATGAAGACACCATTCACGTTAAACTCAAATCACATTTGATATTAAATACAAGGCTCTGAATAGAAAATATATTGGCTTATATTCAATATCAAATTCTACGACCAACAAATATCGTATTGGAAATAACGATATTTATATATATATGTCTTTCAAATTTCCATAACGACATTTGTATAATCACGAAACCCAACTTCTAAATAATCCAAAGACAATTTCGATTCAAATCCATTCCAATTCAATTATTGGAAATTCTGGTTACTTTTAAAAGCCTTACAAATTCAATTTATTTACTTAAAAATAAATAGAATTATAATTCTAGTTCAAAACTAGTTCATTTCGATAAAAATCTATTTTTATCTTTTCAAATATGGAGTTTTACATCCCGATTCTTCTCAAATCATTTCTTATGATTTTACACCAATTATTTCTATTTTATCAAGGCCCGTACAGTCAATTTCCATCAACGGCTATCGAACTGCACTTATAGCGACCTTTCCCAAATTTGATTTGGACATAATTCCCAATCCAACCGTTAGATTTCTAATTTCTAATATACGTTAGAAAGCTCTTTTCGATACGAACCCAACGGTTCCGGTTTTAGGAGAATCCGACGGTCGGATCTCCCGCCATGTTCGTTCGAAGTCAATGGTCGAAATTCGCGAACTACCGCGGCGCGGCACGTTCTATTCAGGCCATTATATTATATATTATATATATATAATATATATAATATATACTTCGTCGATTTCCCTTTTACAACGTATTTTATAAATCGTTTTAAATTCGTTTTCAAAACGATTTCAATTCAAATTGATTTCTAATTCAATTTCAGTTCTAATTCAATTCAATTCAACTTCAATTCGAATTCATTTCTATTCAATTTCAATTTGAATTCATTTCTATTCAATTTCAATTTGAATTCTTTTCTATTTAATTTCAATTTGAATTCATTTCTATTCAATTTGAATTCTTTTCTATTCAATTTCAATTTGAATTCATTTTTATTCAATTTCAATTTGAATTCATTTCTATTCAATTTCATTTCTATTCAATTTCAATTTGAATTCATTTCTATTCAATTTAATTCGAATTTCCATTCTTTTCAAAATATCAGATTTTTGAAATCACTTTCGGTATTCATTATAAAATGAATGAAATCGATATAAATATCGTTCACGTCAAAATGGCGTTAATCTAATCAACACGGCTTCATATATTTTTATTTTCAAATATTCTATTTCAAATATTTCTATTTCAAATATTTCTTTTGCAAATATTTCTATTTCAAATATTTCTTTTTCAAATATGGAATGAGGCCCAATCAATTACCATATAATGTTAATTATATGGCTTTTCTACAACACATGTACACAATAACAACGATGAATAATCAACCATCATCCAAAGTGCATTCTACACTGCATAAGCATCGAATATAAATATTTAACGCTTATAACAGTCTGTCAATCAATCGATCGACCTACAACTAAACAATCGGGATTAGTGTACGTCAAATATCATCCGAATACCCGTGTGGGGTTTCAAACAATCAAACACAGATTTTATTTGTGCAGTTGGGCGATGTGTAAAATTTATCGTCCCAATCAATATCAGTCAAATGTGTGTATATAAACAAATCGTCCGATTTGTTTATTTTTATTTCCTTTCATATATGCGTTAAAAATTCTATTTTTTACTATAAAATATTTTTAACTACATAAATATTTTATTTCATTTCACATCACACAATCAACTACACATCAAAATCAAACAAACAAGCATACAAGCCGTCCATGGTCTGTGGACGACGGGTGTCGGGTGCTACTAAACACCGTCTGCATCCTAGTATATATATTTCAACCAGAAAAATAAATTAAAGGTGAGAAGTTCTCACCGATTAGCTAATCCAATCCCACGGCTCTTCTTATGTAGAAATCTTCGCCGTTCTTGCCTCTTGTCAATTTTCACTTCCCGTATTCTCTACATATATAAAAATCGAATTTTTACTTCGCTATTCAATATATAAAAATCGAATTTTTACTTCGTTATTCAATATATAAAAATCAAATTTTTACTTCGCTATTCAATATATAAAAATCGAATTTTTACTTCGTTATTCAATATATAAAAATCATATTTTTACTTAGCTATTCAATATATAAAAATCATATTTTTACTTTGCTATTCAATATATAAAAATCATATTTTTAATATGTCACTAGTATAAAAATTATATTTTTAACCTTTCTATATGATAAAAATTATATTTTTACATCCTAAAAACGTATATTTTCAGTTTAAAATCAAATCTTTCTCAAAAATCTAATCTCTAACCTTATAAAAATCTAGACTTGCCTATAAATAAAAACTAAACTCAGATTTTAAATAAATAAAAATTAAAAATAAACTTACAGTAAAATTAGCGAGTGGGGGGGGGGGGGGGCTTCGCTGAGATGAGTCGCGGCTTGGAGGAGCAGCAGGCGGAGGTGTAGGTCATCGGAGGTAGGGAGGGGGTCGGCGAGGCCAGAGAGGGAGTCGGCGAGGCGGAATTGGGTGGAAGAAGAAGCAGCGGCCGCAGCAGCAGGAGGGGGGGTTAGCGCGGCAGCGGAAGAGAGGGGGGGGGGGGTAGCGCGGTGGCGGAAGAGAGGGGGGATAGCGCGGCGGCAGCGCCGCCTGGGGGGCGGTCGATTTGAGGATGTCGCGTTTTTTTTTTCTTTCTGAATGAAATCGAACAGATAAAGGAGGAGGGGGGGAGAGAAAGTGAAGGGTGGGGTTATTATATTTTTTTTTTATATTATTTTAATTCTAAAAAGAAACTTTTATTTTTGACCTCGAAACGAGACCCACCGCCCGTCGTCCATATCTAATTACCCCCATTCCGAACACAATGGGATATGTACCACAAGCTGATTCGATCGTTTCGATCAGTTTTCGTCAAAATCAACATATAACTCTATATATTGAATTTGAACGCGCATTTCAATTCACTGGGGTCACATACTAACTCTATAAATCCCAGAAAAATATTTCCTAGCTTCGTATTGACGATACGTTCCTAACAAAACTAATTTCATCGAATTCTGAGACCGTTTGAAAAATAGCCATTTTCCAGTCGATTAAAATCAACTGAAACTGGTCAAACGCGTTTTCCTTTGCCACGCTCACATATTGATTCGAAAAATTATGAAATTTGGAACCTAGCAATAACTTGACATCATGGACCCAACAAAAGTGGTTTCGTCGAAATCCGAGGTCGTTTGCAAATTTCCCATTTTTAAGGGCCTGAATTCCATAGCGACTATTCAGAATTTTCAACTGGACATATCTTTCGATTCCCGCTATGAAATTTTGATTTTTCGGATTCGTTGGAAAGATATTCACAAATAGATTCTAATATTTTTGGTTTCACTAAAATACGGTTTATTTTGAATCCTGTACATCCATTTGATGTTTGAAATCGAATTATCGAACTACCGCGCCATTTTCAATTCCTTTTAAAATTATATATAAATATTTATATTCTAACGACGATCTATATAATATATACGTTAAAAATTCTATTCAAAATAAATTTCTCGTCGATATTATTTAAAATAATTCATTTTAAATAATCAAAATTCGCTAAAATTGCCAAAATAAAATTTTTAAACTGGCCCAGATTTCCGGGTTATTACAGTTTTGGAGTTCGTATTGATAAACATGAATTTTTGAAATTAAATGAATTAAAATAAATATAAAATACACTAAGTATACAGTATAAATACGGTGTTCTATACGCTTAACCCTAGTCTACTATTCCAGCCGCCATCTGAAGCAAATCGATGGCCATGATTTTCAGGAATTAAATCCTTAATTTCTCAAAATCGAAAACAAATTAAAGGACAAAATCAAGTCGAGAATCGAAGAGGAATCCAAGCTCTTCAGTATGGTACAGGTATTCGCTCCTAGATTGTTCGGGAAGGGCGTAGAAACTGAAGCCGTTGACAGGCGTTTTGGGGGGAGGAAGAACGTGTGAGTGGGGAGGTGTTTGGCGTGTGGATGGAGCAGAGGACGGACTACGGAGAGGAGGTGTTGGATCTGAGTCGCGATGGTCAGGGGAGGAGCGGCGACCAGTTTTTCCTTTTGAGCGTGATGGGTTCTCACGGTCTGTACATAACGAAGAAGAAGTAAGGGATTAATGTAAAGGATTAAGGAAATATTAATTAATTAATAAAGTTAATTATTTATTTAAATATTCAAATCTTTAAACGATTGTATCTTGTTCAAACAGAGACGAAATTCAACGAAACGAGTTGCGTTGTGATCGTATTGAAGAATACTATAGCACAGAACTGACTAGGACAAAAACAAAGCAAATCAAAATTCGAGGAAAATTTCAGATCTAAATGGTTCGGTGATATTTCTATTTTAAAATAATTATTAATTTCATTTTTAAATTTATATATTTAATCTATGTATAATTCATGTCGGTGTTGTTTGTATCTATTGAGATGTTGATTGTTTGGTGATTGCGATGAGCCACTGATTTGAATTGTGTGTGTATTCATGTTTGTTATAATTAGATAATTAAAATTATCATAATTGACATATCTAGATAGTTGAATCATAACTGTCATTTTTGACCAATTTGAATTAGAGTTATCATTTTGGAAAAAATACAATAATTGAACAAAATCCTCGTTTTTGTCATTTCTTTTAGAATAAAAAGAACACCTTTATATGTCATTTTCTTTAAGAATATAAAGAACAACATTTTTGATTATAATTTGATTTGTGATAAAAGAACAACATTTTGACCACATTTTTGTGAAAGAATGATTTTTGAACAAAATTCACATTTTGATTTCATAAGAAGATTAGAACAAAATTCACATTTTTTTTACATTAAAGGAAATTCACATTTTGTTTACATTAAAGGAAATTGACATTTTTTTCACTATAAAATGTTAATGAAAATAAAAAGGACATTTTGATTATAAAATGTTAATGAAAATAAAAAGGACATTTTGATTATAAAATGTTAATGAAAATAAAAAGGTCATTTTGATTATAAAATGTTAATATGAGTTAAAATTACCGTTTTGTCAAAAGAATGATTTGTGAAATAAAATTACATTCTTGTCAAGAGAATGATTATTGAAATAAAAATAACAATTTTTGTTAAGACCTGTTAATGACATGAAAATGTATATTTTTATACATTAAACGTATGAATTGGAAAAAAAGTATATTTTTATACATTAAAAATAGTTTAACCAAAATATACATTTTTGTCATTAAGAAGGAAGATTACATTATTGATCATTGAAAAAAAAGTGTTTAACAAAACTATCACATTTAATACATTAAAAAGAGAATGAATTAGAAAGGTTCATTTTTGTCATTATAAAAGATTGAATAGCTAAACATTCATTTGTTTTCATTAAAGTAGAAGTAGACAAAAATACTTATTTTTGTCCAAATTAAAAGAATGAAACAAAATATAGCATCTTTATGTTATATTAGATTTGAAACACCCAATATACGCTTTTGGCAATTTACATTAGTTGAAACCGATTATTCACTTTTGTCAATTTACACTAGTGAAACAAAATATGATTTAAAGAGTTACATTTTTGTTTGCAATTTTAGATGCAAACAAATATTATATTTTTATTTTGTATTTTAGTTAGAAATGGAAATATACATTTTTGTTTGCAAATTTAGTTGCAAACAAAACATTTAATAAAGATTATATTTATTTTATTTGCATATTTAGATGCAAATAAACATCATGGTTAAAAGATTATATTTTTAGTTGTATATTTAGAGGCAAATAAACACCATAGGAAAAAAATGCATTTTGTTTGCAACTTTAGATGTGAACAAAACATTACAATTAAAAGTTATCCTTTTTGTTTGCAATCTTTGTTGCAAATAAAACTAGAAATAAAAAAGTTACAATTTTTATTTACATCCCTCGATGTAAATAAACATAAAAAGTTGAATCTTTATTTGGATTCTATTTTGCAAATAAAGCATGAAATAAGAAGTTATATTTTTATTTACATTCTCTATTGCAAATAAAACATGAAATCAAAAAGTACATTTTTATCTGCACTTTAGTGGTTATAAAAATGATAAGATTAAATGATTACATTTTTAATGTAATATAAAGATTTCATTTTATACAATGTAAAAAGAATATAATTTTATGTAAAATGAAAAGATCATACTTCATGGTAGGTGAGTCAACATCAGAATTCACATTTTTAATGCAAATGAATCAGCAGAAAGGATTCATTGTTTTGATAAATTATGTTAACATGAGAACTTACATTGTTCTCATATATGAACTGATTCATCATTATATATATATATATATATAAATGTTTATGATGCTGAAATGTTACACTTCCATTTACGAGTCGTTCGACTTGTTTATGTTATTGGGTCGATAATTTTTACACATCGCCCAAGTGCACAAATAATTTATTATTTGATTGTTTGGATGAAACCCCACACGGGTGTTGGGATGATTTTTGATCTACACTAGTCCCAACATTTAGTGTAGAATCCACTTTGGCTGTTATTTGGATGTTTGACAATTATTCATCATGATTGTTGATTTCATGCAATATATGGGTGTTGATTGAGTCACATTCCAATAAAGAATATTCTAGAAAAGGAATATTTTAGGAAATATATCCTAGAAAAAGAATATAGTTTAGAAATAGAATATAGTTCAGAAAAAGAATATATTTTGGAAAAAATATATTTTTACTGAAATAAACTAGTTATTAACCAAAGTAAATCATTAAAAATTTAGATTTAATGAAGTTTTACAATTTGCTCATATTTAGTTGAAGAAATTAAATAAATTGGATTTTGGGTTTGTCGTGAATAGTGTCTTAAATAACACTGTTCTCAAACACCGTATGAAAAGAATAATCTTTTTACTAAGATTATTAAAGTTTTCAACTATATTAGTAATTGGAATAAGATGAAATGTGATTTGGATTTATTGTGAACTGTGTTTTTAAGTGACATGTGTTCTTTTACCCAACTGACAGTGAAAATATGATTTGGGCATTTATAAATCTTTTATTAAGATTTAAATGGGGATTTTCCAAAATTAAAGTTTTCCAATTTAATATATTAAATTGGAGTTGAATGGAATTCGAATTAATAATAACCGAGATAAGCTTCTGTAAAAGAAGACCGATACTACATACGGAATTTAAAAGGCTTTGCCGTTAGTCCATTTATATTATGGGTCGGATACAGAAACTTATAACGATTATATATTGATTTAATTTCTGTGAAGATTCCATATTTCATGGAAGATTATTTTGGGTTTACCGTGAACTATGTTTTTAAATGACATTAGTTCTTTAACCCAGTTAAAGATAAGATTAATTTCTTGGATTTAAATAATTATTGAATAATGATTTTAAATATCTAAAATCAAATTGAGATTTTAATAAACCTTTTTAAAAAGAAAGATTTAAGTGCAAAGTTAAAGAATTTATCTTTGATAGAATAATTTGAATATTTTATTTAAAAGAATATTCCGAAATGGAATGAGACGTTGGATGTGTTTTATAGTACTTGTTTTTTTTATAAAATACGCGAGTTATTCGGAAAGACCGGGTTTAACCCATTCCGAATAATTACTACGACGATGAAGAGTCGAAGATGAAGACGGTGGTTGAAGACCGACGATCTTCACATCGAATGGATGTGTTGCTACAGAGACCTTGATGGGAGTAGCTACCTTGAAGGGATTTCAGTGGTGGCCGTCCGGACTATTGTTGATTGTTCGGATTTGGTTTTCGCTCAGACCCAGAGCATAAGCTAATAAATGGATGTGTGTCTGACATTGGATTTCGTTCCATGTGAATTAAATCGATTTCTATTAATGTATGTCTGTTTGGTGGTAAAGGATTTATCCTCTACTTAACACCCTGGTATATATTAATAGTGATTGATCGCATGGCGTGAATTGTCAATGTGGCACTCCAAGATGCAAATGATCAAGGCTTTTGTTGAAAAGCAAGGCCTTGTGGGATGATCAAAGCATAGCCTATTACGGCATAGCTTTGTGTATATTGTGACTTCGCTAGCCTCACACCCCGATATGAGTCAAAAACGGGATATGGACCGTAGTGAGTGCACACGTTTTTTTCTAGCTAGTGGTAGTGTCAGTGCTTTAACACGGCCTGGCATTTTACTTATGTGGATGATGGATTTTGAGGCGCCTCGTATTTTTATAGGCCGATAGTGGTCATATTATAGGTTCAAAGGAACTGGGAAACGTGTGTTCAGGCATAACTAATCCACTGCCGATAGGCGGGGACTGGCCCTACCGCATCCAAGGGTTCACTGCGGGGGATCCTGAGGCATTTGCTAGAGTGTCTTGAAATCGGAGAGGAGCTTGCCCCTAGCCTCGACTCATGATGGAAATCCAATTTCCAATACGACCTTGCAGTTTTGATTGTAGAACTAGTATGGCGACATAGTAGGATGGGGTACTATGCCGTGTATGATTGATACATTATGATTGAAATGTTTTTATTAGAATATATACACACTAATACTAAATTCGTTTTATCGTATCAAGCATTTTTGACCATTATAAGGTAAAACCCTATCCTCCGGTTTGCGTTGCATTGTGTGATGGGACTTGGGTCTTATAATGGTTTCATTTTTCTAAAAAGCATTGCGTTGTTTAACGATTTACTTTAATTTATGCACTGGCAATCCAATGGAGTAAACCCGTTCCGCGTTAGCGGCGTGGTCATGTGATTAGCCATATTAATTAGATAAGTTTAGTTAAGATTTCTCATACCAGTCCTATGACTGACCTGTAGTTTGTTTCACTGGCAAACTCGGGTGCCGATATTTTCCACACGGGCAGTCGAGTAGCTTTTTTTGTAGATATTTACAGGATTATGGTTTACAGCTGAAGCGGTATTCGGAAAGCTCTGTATCCGTGTATTCCTTCCAGTTGTATATTTGTATTATTCTCCGCTGCTATTTAAATGTAATTTAAATCTATGATATTATTGTATTTCTATTTCTGTAATAAGTATTCATACTCTATTGCATTCTTGTACTCTGATGTAATTGTTGTAGTTAGCAATAAAATGTTCTTCAGTTGTGTTCTGATGTGTGTTGTTCTCAAAGCAATCCAGGCTTTCCTTTACTGGGAAGTTTGGATCGTTTCAGTTGGTATCAGAGCTTTGGTTTACGGAGCTCAAGAACAAGACACATTAGAACCGAACAAAAGAATTCATCGGAGATTGGATTAGTAATATCCAATAAGAATGACTCGTTAGAGATGGGATCAGTAGTATCCTAGAACGAGTGTGAAGAGTATTATTCTCTTTAAAAATAAAAATGAAAACAAAATTTAGTTTTGAAAATTTTATCTTAAAGTACGTATTTGAGTATATTATTATATTTTAATGTGGACAATCGAGTATATAAAGGTTTCGAATATACGAGTAATTAACGGATATTCGAAGTTTTAGTATACTGGATAGATATAGAATCACACTCTAGTCGCCAGGAGGTAATTCTGGTGATAGGTCGACCATCACCAGTATTTATGTTCGAGTCTCGAAGGTGGGATTTCTATATATTTCCATTTGACTGGTATGAGAACCAACACTTAGTTAGTACACATTGCTGTGATTTGCACTAAAAATATGATTTTTGATTATATATATAAAAGTTATATATATTTGAAAAGTTAATCACCTAATTGATTGCTGGTTTTGATGTTTGATAATTAGTTTCACTAATTAAAATATTAGAATGATAACTAATTGAAACTAATAAATAAAATTGGTTGAGTTGGTTAAATTAAACAACTTTTAGTTTCGTTCCTTTTCGAGGACGAAAAGATTTTAAGTGGGGGCGATTGTAACGACCCAGATTTTGGGGACAATTTAAAATTTTTATTTTAGAAATTTTAATGGATTTTAATGTTTAAAATAATTTATTTTAAATAATAATGACTAGAAATTTATTTTAAAACGAATAAATTTAGTTTAATTATAAAAAGGAGTTTAAAACAGCGCTGTAGTTTGAAAATTTGAACTTTGAACTTTGACTGAATGTACAGGATTCAAAATAATTCAGAATTGAACGAAATCAGAAATATTTAAATCTGTTTAATCATTTCTTTCCAACAAATCTGAAAAACTGAAATTTCGTTTTAAAAATCAAAAGTTATGGACAATTCAATTTTTAGGAAGGTCGTTGTAGAATATATATATATATATATATATATATATATATTATATAGGGCCCGAAAGGCTACTTTTCACATATGAAGGAATTTCGACTCGAAACCACTTCCATTGAGTTCGGAATGACGTTCCTGCATTGAAAAATAGTAAACACTTATATATTTTGAGTTTCGGAATAATTTTTTTTAAAAATGTATTTTTAATATTAAATATATTGGCCTTAAAAATAGTCATTTTTCAAACGAACTCGGTTTTCGACGAAACCACTTTTGTTGGAACCGGAATGTCAAATTATTGCTAGATTTCAATTTTCATAATTTTTCGAATTAATATGTGAGCGTGGCAGAGGAAAATGTGTTTTGACTGTTTTAGTCAAATTTAATCGACTTGAAAATGGCCATTTCTCCAACAGTCTCAGAATTCTACGAAATTAGACTTGTTAGAACCGTATCGTCAAACAATAACTAAAAATAATTTTTCTGCAATTTTTAGCGGTAGTATGTGGCCCCGGTAAATTTAAGTGTAAAATTGAATTAACTGAATAAATGATTTAAATATAAAATTAAATAAAACTAGTTGGAGATGATTAAACGTGCTGGCGGGAGCTATTCCATTGTGTCCGGAACGGGGGTATTTAGCTAGGGGCGATACTCGTTGGGTTTGTTTTGGAGTTCGTATTGATAAACATGATTTTTTGAAAATAAGTGAATTAAAATAAATATAAAATACATTCAGTATACAGTATAAATACGATGTTCTATACGCTTAACCCTAGTCTACTATTCCAGCCGCCATCTGAAGCAAATCGATGGCCATGGTTTTCAGGAATTAAATCCTTAATTTATCTAAATCGAAAACAAATTAAAGGACGAAATCAAGTCGGAATCGAAGAGGAATCCAAGCTCTTCAGTATGGTACGAGTATGATCGGGTATTAGCTCCTGGATTGTTCGGGAAGGGCGTAGAAACTGAAGCCGTTGACAGGTGTTTTGGGGGGAGGAAGAACGTGCGAGTGGGGAGGTGTTTGGCGCGCGGATGGAGCAGAGGATGGACTACGGAGAGGAGGTGTCGGATCTGAGTTACGACGGTCAGGGGAGGAGCGGCGACCAGTTTTTCCTTTTGAGCGTGATGGGTTCTCACGGTCTGTACATAACGAAAAAGAAGTAAGGGATTAATGTAAAGGATTAAGGAAATATTAATTAATTAATAAAGTTATTTATTTATTTAAATATTCAAATCTTTAAACGATTGTATCTTGTTCAAACAGAGACGAAATTCAACGAAACGAGTTGCGTTGTGATCGTATTGAAGAATACTACAGCACAGAACTGACTAGGACAAAAACAGAGCAAATCAAAATTTGAGGAAAATTTCAGATCTAAATGACTCGGTGAGATTTCTATTTTAAATTAATTATTTATTTCATTTTGAAATTTATATATTTAATCTATGTATAATTCATGTTGGTGTTGTTTGTATCTATTGAGATGTTGATTGTTTGGTGATTGCGATGAGCCTCTGATTTGAATTGTGTGTGTATTCATGTTTGTTATAATTAGATAATTAAAATTATCATAATTGTCATATCTAGATAGTTGAATCATAACTGTCATTTTTGACCAATTTGAATTAGAGTTATCATTTTGGAAAAAATATAATAATTGGACAAAATCCTCATTTTTGTCATTTCTTTTAGAATAAAAAGAACACCTTTATATGTCATTTTCTTTAAGAATAAAATGAACAACATTTTTGATTAGAATTTGATTAGTGATAAAAGAACAACATTTTGATCACATTTTTGTGAAAGAATGATTTTAGAACGAAATTCACATTTTGATTTCATAAGAAGATTAGAACAAAATTCACATTTTGTTTACATTAAAGGAAATTCACATTTTGTTTACATTAAAGGAAATTGACATTTTTGTCACTATAAAATGTTAATGAAAATAAAAAGGACATTTTGATTATAAAATGTTAATGAAAATAAAAAGGACAGTTTGATTATAAAATGTTAATGAAAATAAAAAGGACATTTTGATTATAAAATGTTAATATGAGTTAAAATTACCTTTTTGTCAAAAGAATGATTTGTGAAATAAAATTACATTCTTGTCAAGAGAATGATTATTGAAATAAAAATAACAATTTTTGTTAAGACCTATTAATGACATGAAAATGTATATTTTTATACATTAAAAGTATGAATTGGAAAAAAAGTATATTTTTATACATTAAAAATAGTTTAACCAAAATATACATTTTGGTCATTAAGAAGGAAGATTACATTATTGATCAT
This sequence comes from Allium sativum, assembly GCA_030737875.1. Classification (NCBI taxonomy): domain Eukaryota; kingdom Viridiplantae; phylum Streptophyta; class Magnoliopsida; order Asparagales; family Amaryllidaceae; genus Allium; species Allium sativum. Next base: position 129,311,208 of record CM060919.1, on the reverse strand, counting down.
TGAAAAAAAAAGAGTTTAGCAAAACTATCACATTTTATACATTAAAAAGAGAATGAATTAGAAAGATTCATTTTTGTCATTATAAAAGAATGAATAGCTAAACATTCATTTGTTTTCATTAAAGTAGAAGTAGACAAAAATACTTATTTTTGTCCAAATTAAAAGAATGAAACAAAATATAGCATCTTTATGTTATATTAGATTTGAAACACGAAATATACGCTTTTGGCAGTTTACATTAGTTGAAACCGATTGTTCACTTTTGTCAATTTACACTAGTGAAACAAAATATGATTTAAAGAGTTACATTTTGTTTGCAATTTTAGATGCAAACAAATATTATATTTTTATTTTGTATTTTAGTTAGAAATGGAAATATACATTTTTGTTTGCAAATTTAGTTGCAAACAAAACATTTAATAAAGATTATATTTATTTTATTTGCATATTTAGATGCAAATAAACATCGTAGTTAAAAAGATTATATTTTTAGTTGCGTATTTAGAGGCAAATAAACACCGTAGGAAAAATATGCATTTTGTTTGCAACTTTAGATGTGAACAAAACATTACATTTAAAAGTTATCCTTTTTATTTGCAATCCTTGTTGCAAATAAAAATAGAAATAAAAAAGTTACAATTTTTATTTACTTCCCTTGATGTAAATAAACATAAAAAGTTGAATCTTTATTTGGATTCTCTTTTGCAAATAAAGCATGAAATAAGAAGTTATATTTTTATTTACATTCTCTATTGCAAATAAAACATGAAATCAAAAAGTACATTTTTATCTGCACTTTAGTGGTTATAAAAATGATAAGATTAAATGATTACATTTTTAATGTAATATAAAGATTTCATTTTATACAATGTAAAAAGAATATCATTTTATGTAAAATGAAAAAGATCATACTTCATGTTAGGTGAGTCAACATCAGAATTCACATTTTTATTGCAAATGAATCAGTAGAAAGGATTCATTGTTTTGACAAAATAATGTTAACATGAGAACTTACGTTGTTCTCATATATGAACTGATTCATCATTATATATATATGTTTATGATGCTGAAATGTTACACTTCCATTTATGAGTCGTCCGACTTGTTTTTGTGATTGGGTCGATAATTTTTACACATCGCCCAAGTGCACAAATAATTTATTATTTGATTGTTTGGATGAAACCCCACACGGGTGTTGGGATGATTTTTGATCTACACTAGTCCCAACATTTAGTGTAGAATCCACTTTGGCTGTTATTTGGATGTTTGATAATTATTCATCATGATTGTTGATTTCATGCAATATATGGGTGTTTATTGAGTCACATTCCAATAAAGAATATTCCAGGAAAAGAATATTTTAGGGAATATATCCTAGAAAAAGAATATAGTTTAGAAAAATAATGTAGTTTAGAAAAATAATATATTTTGAAAAAATATTTTTTTACTGAAATAAACTAGTTATTAACCAAAGTAAATCATTAAAAATTTAGATTTAATGAAGTTTTACAGTTTGCTCATATTTAATTGAAGAAATTAAATAAATTGGATTTTGGGTTTGTCGTGAATAGAGTCTTAAATAACACTGTTCTTAAACCCCGTATGAAAAGAATAATCTTTTAACTAAGATTATTAAAGTTTTCAACTATATTTAGTAATTGGAATAAGATGAAATGTGATTTGGCTTTATTGTGAACTGTGTTTTTAAGTGACGTGTGTTCTTTAACCCAACTGACAGTGAAAATATGATTTCGGAATTTATAAATCTTTTATTAAGATTTAAATGGGGATTTTCCAAAATTAAAGTTTTCCAATTTAATATATTAAATTGGAGTTGAATGGAATTCGAATTAATAATAACCGAGATAAGCTTCTGTAAAAGAAGACCGATACTACATATGGAATTTAAAAGGCTTTGCCGTTATTCCATTTATATTATGGGTCGGATACAAAAACTTATAATGATTATATATTGATTTGATTTCTGTGAAGATTCCATATTTCATGGAAGATTATTTTGGGTTTACTGTGAACTATGTTTTTAAATGACATTAGTTCTTTAACCCAGTTAAAGGTAAGATTAATTTCTTGGATTTAAATAATCATTGAATAATGATTTTAAATATCTAAAATCAAATTGAGATTTTAACAAACCATTTTAAAAAGAAAGATTTAAGTGCAAAGTTAAAGTCGATAGAATAATTTGAATATTTTATTTAAAAGAATATTCTGAAATGGAATGAGACGTTGGATGTGTTTTATAGTACTTGTTTTTTTTAAATACGCGTGTTATTCGGAAAGACCGGGTTTAACCCATTCCGAATAATTACTACGACGATGAAGAGTCGAAGATGAAGACGGTGGTTGAAGACCGACGATCTTCACATCGAATGGATGTGTTGCTACAGAGACCCTGATAGGAGTAGCTACCTTGAAGGGATTTCAGTGGTGGCCGTCCGGACTATTGTTGATTGTTCGGATTTGGTTTTCGCTCAGACCCAAAGCATAAGCTAATAAATGGATGTGTGTCTGACATTGCATTTCTTTCCATGTGAATTAAATCGATTTCTGTTAATGTATGTCTGTTTGGTGATAAAGGATTTATCCTCTACTTAACACCCTGGTATATATTAATAGTGATTGATCGCATGGCGTGATTTGTCAATGTGGCACGCCAAGATGCAAATGATCAAGACTTTTGTTGAAAAGCAGGGCCTTGTGGGATGATCAAAGCATAGCCTATTACGGCATAGCTTTGTGTATATCGTGACTTCGCGAGCCTCACACCCCGGTATGAGTCAAAAAGGGGATATGGACCGTAGGTAGTGCACACGTTTCTTTCTAGCTAGTGGTAGTGTCAGTGCTTTAACACGGCCTGGCATTTTACTTATGTGGATGATGGATTTTGAGGTGCCTCGGATTTTTATAGGCCGATAGTGGTCATATTATAGGTTCAAAGGAACCGGAAACATGTGTTCAGGCATAACTAATCCACTGCCGATAGGCGGGGACCGGCCCTACCGCATCCAAGGGTTCACTACGGGGGATCCTGAGGCATTTGCTAGAGTGTCTCGAAATCGGAGAGGAGCTTTCCCCTAGCCTCGACTCATGATGGAAATCCAATTTCCAATACGACCTTGCAGTTTTGATTGTAGAACTAGTATGGCGACATAGTAGGATGGGGTACTATGCCGTCTATGATTGATACATTATGATTGAAATGTTTTTATTAGAATATATACACACTAATACTAAATCCGTTTTATCGTATCAAGCATTTTTGACCAATATAAGGTAAAACCCTATCCTCCGGTTTGCGTTGCATTGTGTGATGGAACTTGGGTCTTATAATGGTTTCATTTTTCTAAAAAGCATTGCGTTGTTTAACAATTTACTTTAATTTATGCACTGGCAATCCAATGGTGTAATAACTCGGAAAATACGGGCCAATTTAAAATTTTTAAATTGGACATTTCAAAGGAATTTGAACGATTGAAATAGAATATTTCAATAAAATAGTGAATTAGAAATAGTGAGTCAGTTTGAAAATTTGAATTCAAACTTTGACTGACTGTACAGGGTGGAGAATATAACGGATTTTAGTGAAACCAAAAATATTTAAATCTGTTTATCAATACCTTTCAAACGAATCTGAAAAATCGAAATTTCATAACGGGAATAAAAAGTTATGGACGATTGAATTTTCAGAAAGGTCGCTATATAGAATATATAGCCCTGGAAAATTGATATTTTGCAAACGACCTCGGAATTCGACGAAACCTCTTTTGTTGGGTCCGGGATGTCAAATTATTGCTAGGTTTCAAATTTCATAATTTTTGAAGCTAGTATGTGCGCGTGGCAAAAGAAAATGTGTTTGGTCAATTTCTGTTAAATTGGATCGACCAGAAAATGGCCATTTTTCAAACGATCTCAGAATTCGACGAAACTAGTTTTGTTGGGACCGTAGCGTCAAAACATAGCTAGATTTATTTTTCTGGAATTTTTCGAATCAGTTTGTGGCCCTGGCAAATTGAAATGCACGTTCAGAGTTAAAAATTAAATGTTTTATACTTTAGTTTGAAAAATAACTGACTGTAACAGTCGAATTGGCCAACGAAACATATCCCATTGTGTCCGGGATGGGGGTATTTAGCTAGGGACGATAGTCGTTGGACTTGAAAAGGAGTTCGTTGGAGAAAACACTATTTAAAAATATAATATATATATCAGCCAATCAGAAATTTTCTTTCATAAAAAAAACCCTCGTTCCTCTGAAACGAACGGCGAAACCCGTTCCATTCTTCCCGATGAGATTCCGACCGCCTCAGCCCTCTATCGCCGCCGCCGCCACCCAGAATCGAACCGCCTCCTCCTCCTCTTCAAATCCGACCAACTCCCTCCACCTCTCGTCGCCGCCTCCGCCTGAATCGGGCCCAGGAAGTCGCCGACTTCCCAACGCCGTCGATCGCCATAGGAGCCACCGAGCCACCCCAAACCGCCACCGACAGGACCGACGCTCCTCCCTCTTCCACGCCAGCACCTCCGATCGTCCCCACGTGCCACGGATTTCGCGAAAACCGCAACCCTAGTTTCGAACCAAATAGAAAGGTGAGTCCTTTTTGATGTCTGCACTTTGAAAAATCATATCTTTTTGGTGTGTTGACGAAATTCGATGAAACAGGAAACATCGGGACCGCAAGGAAGCTCTCTACCACATAGAAGAAGCCGCGGATTTTTCTGAGTCATCTACGATTTTTAGCACTTCGCAAACCAATGTGAGAAATCTAAATTAAATGAATTTGAATGGAAAATGTCATGTATAAATTATATAAGCGAAATATAAATTGCACACGTGTTGTATACCTCATGTACATGCGTGGTGTAAGCTATATAAGCGAAGTATGAATTATACATGCATAGAATAATTGATATATGTGTTGAAATGCAAGTGAAATATAGCAATATTATAATATATATATATATATATATACTCCTCTCGTCCACAAACCATGGACGATATTTATTGTTTTGAATTGGTGTGATATATTGGATGAAAAATGCGAATGGTTAAATAATTGTTTGTAGTTGATATTGTTTGGTTGTGGTTGAAAAATACCCATTGGTGATTGAAATGAATTGGAAATATTTGTGGAAATAAAAATAAACATGCCGCCTGCGTGCGAATTAGATGCATGAATCCCCATTGTCAACAACCGCGAGGTTTTAAGGTAGAGCGAGGAGCCGTACTAGGGACGGTGCCGGTTTTAACTACCCTGCCGTTATGCTGCCGAAATTTTGAATAATATTCATGTGTTAGAATTATTTTCATATGTTGAAATTATCTTCATGCGTTGAAATTAAAGTCATGTGTTGAAACTATATCCATGTGTGGAAATGTTCATGTGTTGAAAAGTGATGTGTGAAAATTAAATTCATTTGTGAATGAATGAAGTGTTTAAACAATAAAAATCACATTTTTATAATATATATGAAGTATGAAAAATATTCGCCTTATATATAAATAGTTTCAACAATAAAAATTCCATCTTTCTTATATGAACAATATAAATAAAATATCCATGTGTGGAAATGCTCATGTGTTGAGAAGTGTGTGTAGTGGAAAAGTTCATGTGTTGAATTAAAAGATCGATCAATAAAAATTACATATTTATTGAAACTATGAAGTGTCGAAAACATCCATTTGTCGAATAAATATTTTAAATGATAAAAATATCATTTTTATCATATATGTGATATGCTAAAGATATGCGAGCGTTGAAATAAATATTTGTGAATGAAATATTATTTTTAACATGCATAGGAACTAAATAAAATAGTCATGTGTTGAAATGTATTTTAGTTCGCCAAAATTATCATCTTTGAATGTGAAGTGTTAAAAATAGCCACTTGCTCAAATAAATATGCATGAGTTGAAATATACATTAATTAGCTAATGATATGATTTTAGCCTATGCATGCAACATTAGAATGAATGGTGTTTTTAAACCAAAGTAAATCAAATATGAAGTTGAATGGAAAATGATAAGTGATAAAAATTGTATATATTTACATGCATATTTATTGAACAGGTTATAGCAAAGGGGCTAGAGAAGAGGAATAAAATTTTGTGCCCGACAAATAGGTACACATTTACTGTTTTGTTTGGGTGATGATTTTATGAGCCTGTTGGCTAGCCGCTTGGCTTTTTCTTTTTCTTTTTCTTTTTGACAGGAGACGCCCGTGTGGCTATTTGGGAATTTTCCCAGCCCCTTCCGTACAAAGGAGGTTATGGCGAAATTTTCCAAAATTTAAAGGCGTTAGTGAAATAATTGAAGTGAAAACGATATAGGAATTTTTGAATGAACTATATTTATATAAATATATAAATATATAAATATAAATAAAATTAAAACGAAACGTGGCCATGCAGTTCGTGTTTTGAAACCGTGATTTCAAACGATTAGTGCGGGAAATCCGACCATTGGATTTTCCCGAAACTGCAACCGTTGGGTTCGCCTTGGAAATATCTTTCCAACGGCACCAACTTTGTGAAGATCCGACGGTTAGATTGTCTGGAATGTTTAATTCGAATCTGAAGAAAAACAGCGCCAGAAACGATTATATATATATATATAAATATATAATTAAATTAAATCGAATAACGACGCTGCAGTTCGTAAATTTAAATTGTAACTTCAAATGACTAGTGTGGAAAATCCGACCGTCGGATTTTCCCAAAACTGAAATCGTTGGATTCGTTTTGAAAGGACCTTCCTAATGATACCAAATTTGTGAAGATCCAACGGTTAGATTTTCAGATATGTGTAAAACAAAATTAGTGAAAAACAGCGCCAGTGCATCGACACGACCTGAAATGTCGTTTAATTAAATATGGCCGTTTTAAATTAAATAAAAATGGCGATATATCGTTATAAAATACTATAGACGATATAGAGTGGAAATAAACCAATTTCGTTGTGTTTGCTTGATATGTGATGGTTGAATGTATTTAACATGAGAATCATAACTAAAGAACTGAAATGTGAATGTTGAATAGTCCAACCATGTGATTAATTGATTTGAAAATCTAAATCTACGTGGGTTATTTGTAAAGGCCGAGTTCATCTCATTTCAAATAATCGATCGACGTTGAGAAGTCGAAGAGTCGAAGACGGTTGAAGACCGGCGATCTTCACATTGGATGGATGGGCACTACTGATGCTCGTGATTGGAGTAGCTACAATGAAGGAGCTGAAGTAGTAGCCGTCCAAACATACTGTTGATTGTACGGATATGCGAGGAATTGGTGCCTCCGGTTTCGTTCAGACCCAGAACGGACTTGTAAATGTACTGTGTGTCTGACATTGGATTTTGTTCTGTGCTGATTTATCTCTGTTAAATATATATCTGTTTGGCGGCGGAGAATTTATTCTCTTGCTTAACGCCCTTCTCTGAGACGTACGAGCTCAGAGGTTATGTATTGATAGAAATCAGTCGCATGGAGTGGATTGCCTATGTGGCACGCCTAAGTGGCATATGATCAAGGCTTCTGTTCCAAAGCAAAGTCTTGTGGTTGATGATCAAAGCATGGTCTGTGTGACGTAGCTTTGTGTATAACGTGAATTCGCGAGCCTCACACCCCGGTATGAGTCAAAAACGGGAGAAGGATCCAAGGAGTGCACGACGTTTCTTTCTAGCTATGGTGGTGTCAGTGACCTCCCAGCCCTGACATTTATATATACTTTTCACCTGTGTGGTTGTTGGAATACGAGGCGCCTCGATTATAGGTCTGTAAGGACCGGGAAACGTGTGTTCAGGAATTGCCAATCCTCAAAAGTAAGAGAGGACCGGCCTTGGAGGATCTAGGGATTGTTGTGTGCGGTCCCGAGGCATTTGCTAGAGTGTCTCGAATCGGAGAGGAGCTTGCCCCTTGCCTCGACTCATGAAGGAATCCAATTTCCAATACGAAATATGCGGACGTGATTGTATTACTAGTATGGCGACATAGTGGTATGGGTCATTTATGCCGCCTAGGATTTATATTTATGATTGAAATCGCTTTTGAAACATATATGCACTAGTAATAATATCAAACACTTTTGTTTTATTCGTATGAAGCATTTTTGGCTATTATAAGGTAAAAACTCTATCCTCCGTCTTGCGTTGCATTGTGTGATGGGACCTGAGTCTTATAATGGCTTCATTTTATAAAAAGCATTGCGATGATTTAATCATTTACTTTATTTCATGCACTAGCACTCATTGGAGTAAACCCGCTCCGCGAAAGTGGCGTGGTCCTTTGATTTGCCTTATTATTGTTGTTAATAAGGTAAGTAGATTTCTCATACCAGTCCCATGTCCAACTCATAGTTTGTTTCACCTTGGAAACTTGGGTGCCCTCATTTTCACACGGGAAACCTAGTTACAGGTTTCTGACGCACTTTTGGCTCATGGCGAGGCTTGACTACACCGTGCTGACTTGGATTTTCTCCGCCATTATTGTATCTATATTATGATTCCGCCATTGGCGATGTAGACTGATATTTATTTTGTGTACTCTTTATGTATGATTCCGCCTCAGGCGATGGTGACTGATTATGTATCATTATGCACTAAGTTGTATCCTGTACTGTGCTCTCTGATGTGATGATATCTATATGATTCCGCTGTCATATGTGTGTAAATTATTCTATTTTCTGTTTATGCTATTACCTGTGTTCTGCTAATGATGATTGATGTGTTATATTCCAATGATTATCCTTAACACCGTGTCACGAGGTTTTGGGATCGTCACAGCTGGTATCAGAGCTTTGGTTAACCTTAGTTTTGGAGTCTAACACATTAAAAACTCCATCAAAATAGAATCAGTAGTATTCTAAGGCGAGTCACTCATTAGAGATAGGACTAGTAAAGTCCTAGAATGAGCCGAGCAGAATAGCCAAAACAATTTGATCAGTCCATCGTTATCTTTTCGTAAATTTTCTGCTTAACCATGCAATAAATTATCATTTCCGTAAGCTGACTCTTTTCTTGCTTATACAGAATTTGAAAAATGGCTACCAGAGCAGCCGCCGCTAGAGGAGGTTGTGCCGGCCGTGGTAGAGGACGGGGAGAAGCCCCAGTTGAAGAAGGACCTTTGATACAACCTCCGGCCGCTCAATACTTCGAGCTGGACCGTGTAGCTAAGAGATACAAAAACTTAGGAGGTAAGACCTTCTCGGGAACTGGCACAGTAATAGAGGCCCTTGCATGGCTCAAAACATGCGAGAAAATTCTTGAAGGCCTAAGGCTTTGAGACCAAGATAAAGCTATTATGGGCGCCTGGCTTATGCAGGAACAAGCTGAACTATGGTGGGAATCTCTCACTGCCGGGAATAGAGAAGCTGGAAGAACATGGGATGGATTCAAAGAACTCTTCAAGGAGAAATATGTCCCAGAACAAGCACTAGAACGAATGCACGATGACATCGCCAACCTCCAGCAGGGGGATCTTTCCGTGCAGGATTATCTGAATAAATTTACATTGTTGTCGCCCTATGCTCCGGAGCTCGTCGCCACTGCAAAGTCCAAAAATAAGAGGTTTATTCTTGGGCTAAAGCGACAGTCTCATGATAGAGCCATGGCCCATGTCAAGCTGGAATTTAACGAATTGGTGGAAAGGACATGCAACTACGAAGACCTTGACCAAAGGCATCTGGAGCAGGATCGCGTTAGAAGCCAAGCCGGGAACTAACGCAAGCCTGCTGCGAATCAAGCTGAGTCAAGCCAAGCAGCATCCTCAAAACCTCAGACTGGCAATCCGCCAAGAGGAAACTGCTATAACTATGGCAAAGTGGGGCACTTCTCTAATGTGTGCATAGCCCCGAAGAGGCAGAAGACAAATTCACAAGGTTCAAGCCAGGGTTCTCAGAACCCTCGCTCCTGCTTTAATTGTCGCAAGACCGATCATCTAGTCAAAGACTGTCCTTTGCTGAAGAAGGCCACAGTAGCTCACGTGTATGACGGGTCGAGCCCGCCAGCTGCTTCCGATGGAGCAGGTAAACCCGATGTTTTGGGAGGTACCCTTACAATTAAAAATATTCCTGTTTCTGTATTATTTGACACGGGTGCGTCGCGTAGTTTTATTGCTAGTAACACAGTGCACAAATTAAAGTTAAAACAGAGAAAGCTTAAAGATTCGGTTGATGTACATAATCTGATAGGGGGTTCTATTATTCTCGGTTCGTATTGTAGAGTGCCAGCCTCTTATTCTTTCTACAAGTTTCCCTTTGATTCAATCGTTATGGATTTTCCAGAATTCGATATCATTCTCGGGCTGGATTGGTTAACGAAATACGAAGCTGAGGTAAATTGTGCGGAAAGAATCGTTAAAATTCGAACGAAGCTTGGATATATTACGGTACCATGTCATGGTTCGAATCCAAATAGAGAAGAATTTTGGTCGGTGTTAGAAGTTATCCCCACTTCCTTGGAAAAGATTCCGATTGTTGGAAACTATGCGGATGTGTTTGAAGAAGTTGAAAACTTACCTCCGCAAAGAGAAATAGAATTCCGGATCGATCTAATTCCCAATGCTAGACCAGTGGTACATCCAATTCGCAGAATGAATCCGAAGGAAAAAGAAGAATTAGGCGATCAAACTCGTCAACTGTTGTGGAAGGGTCTAATCAGACCTAGCTTTTGTAATTGGGGTGCAGCTATTGTGTTTGTCCCAAAGTCAGACGGTACTCTTCGATTATGCGTTGATTACCGAGACCTCAACAAACAGACGCTCAAAAATAAGTATCCATTACCCCGCATCGATGATTTGGTAGACCAATTGAATGGGGCAAAAGTATTTTCCCGAATGGACCTAGCTACAGGTTTTCATCAATTGAGAATAGCAGAAGAGTGTGTTCCTTTGACAGCTTTCAGAGGTCCAGACATATTTTATGAATGGTTAGTAATGTTGTTCGGCCTGTGCAACGCTCCAGCGTACTTTGTCGATCTAATGAATAGAGTGTTCAGGGGAGTTCTGAATAAATTTGTCCTCGTATTCATCGATGATATTTTAATCTACTCCAAATCAAAACCCGAGCATGAAAAACACTTAGAAAAAGTATTGGAGATTCTAAGAAAGAACGTCTTCAAAGCCAAATTCTCTAAATGTGTCTTCTGGCAAGAAGAAGTGAAGTTTCTTGGCCATGTCGTGTCAGAGAAAGGGATTTCTGTTGACCCAAGCAAAATAACAGCGATTCAAGACTGGAAACAACCCACTACTCGCATAGAGGTTAGAAGTTTTATGGGTTGGCTAGTTATTATCGAAAGTTTGTTAAGGATTTTTCGAAGATATCCGGTCCGTTAACGAAGCTCACAAAAAAGCATGAGAAATTCAAGTGGACTTCCGACTGTGAAGAAGCTTTCCAGGAATTGAAATCGAAACTGACGACTGCTCCAGTGTTAACCATTATTGATGGCAATCAGGATTTAACGGTTTGGACAGATGCTTCTATTAGAGGTCTTGGTGCAGTGTTAATGCAAAGAGGCCAAGTAGTCGCTTATGCAAGCCGCCAACTGAAACCACATGAGAAGAATTATGTAACTCATGATCTTGAGTTGCTAGCCATCGTTTTTGCTTTGAAAATCTGGAGGCATTATTTATTGGGCGAGAAATTTGTGTTGTACACAGATCATCAATCATTGAAGTGTTTATACACCCAGAAAGATCTGAATTTGAGACAGCAGCGTTGGCTATAATTTCTTGCAGCGTATGATCTTGATATCATGTATACGCCGGGGAAGGCTAACGTAGTAGCGGATGCGCTTAGTAGGAAAACTACAATCGTTGCCAATCTTATAATTACGCCAGGATTGATTGATAAAATATATGTTCTTCAGAAAAGTGACAATTTTGTGAAAGAGATGATAAGAAGGATTCAAAGGGGCGAAGGCTCCAGTTTACAAGTGGATAGTGAGGGAGTTCTGAGGCTGAATAGAAGAATATATGTTCCCGACATTCCTGAGCTCAAAAGAGAGGTGCTAGATGAATGCCATAAATCCAAATTTTGCATTCATCCAGGGGTGAGTAAAATGTACAATGATATCAAACGCACTTTCTGGTGGAAGGCAAAGAAAAGGGATATTTCTTTGTATGTTAGCAGATGCCCTACTTGTCAATTGGTCAAGAGCGACCAACAGAAGCTAGCTGGACTGTTGCAACCATTAGAAGTCCCAGGTTGGAAATGGGAACAGATTTCCATGGATTTCATAGATGGCTTGCCGCGAACCAGGAAAGGTAATGATAGCATTTGGGTAATCGTAGATCGCTTCACGAAGACTGCCCATTTTATACCTGTCAGATCCTATAGAACCGCTCAAAGTCTAACACAGATATATTTCAAAGAAATCGTTAAGCTGCATGGAATTCCCATCAGCATAGTCAGTGATAGAGACCCGATATTTGCTAGCAAATTCTGGGAGGCTTTGTAGACAGAATTGGGAACGGAACTGAATATGAGCACCGCTTATCACCCTCAAACAGATGGCCAAACTGAGCGGGTGAATAGAATTCTAGAAGATTTATTGCGGGCTTGTATAATTGATTTTGGTGGGTCATGGGAAGATCACTTGCATTTGGCAGAATTCTCATATAACAATAGCTATCAGGCAAGTTTAAAAATGTCGCCATTTGAAGCATTATATGGCAGACCGTGCAGATCTCCAGCATGTTGGGTAGAACCTGGCAATAGACTTGTGTTAGGACCCGATATGATTAGAGAAGCATCTGATAAAGTCGACTTCATCAAAAAGCGCTTGAGAACCGCCCAAAGCCGATAGAAAAGTTATGCATATTCTAGAAGAAGAGATTTGACATTTGTTGTTGGTGACCATGTTTATTTGAAAGTTTCTCCGATGAGAGGAGTAATCAGATTTGGCAAAACTGGGAAGTTGGCACCGAGATTTATTGGTCCCTGTCCTATACTCGAACGAATTTGAACTCTTGCTTATAGGGTTCAATTACCAGATTGGTTGCCTGGAGTGCATGATGTATTTCACGTATCTCAACTTAGAAGACATGTGCATGATCCGGATCTTGTTGTAGAAGAAGCAGCGCAACAGGATATAGACATAACTCCAGAATTAGCACTCAGAAGAGAGCCCTTAAAGATTGTTGGCAAAGAAACTAGAGAACAAAGAAGCAAAAAGGTTCATTTAGTTAAAGTGCAGTAGAGCAGTGATCCTAGAGACTGTACTTGGGAGACTGAGGAAAGCATTAAGCAAGCTTACCCCAAATGCAGAGTGGATATCTCTGACTAACTCTGGTGCAAGGTACCTTTACAATACTTTGCATTTACATTTTGTTTCCTACTTTAATGTTGTTTCCTTTTCGAGGACGAAAAGTTTTAAGTGGGGGAGATTGTAATAACCTGGAAAATACGGGCCAATTTAAAACTTTTAAATTGGACATTTCAAAGGAATTTGAACGATTGAAATAGAATATTTCAATAAAATAGTGAATTAGAAATTGTGAGTCAATTTGAAAATTTGAATTCAAACTTTGACTGACGGTGCAGGGTGGAGAATATAACGGATTTTAGTGAAACCAAAAATATTTAAATATGTTTATCAGTACCTTTCTAACAAATCTGAAAAATCAAAATTTCATAACGGGAATAAAAAGTTATGGCCGATTGAATTTTCAGAAAGGTCGCTATATAGAATATATAGCCCTGGAAAATTGATATTTTGCAAACGACCTCGGAATTCGACGAAACCTCTTTTGTTGGGTCCGGGATGTCAAATTATTGCTAGGTTTCAAATTTCATAATGTTTGAAGCTAGTATGTGCGCGTGGCAAAAGAAAATGTGTATGGTCAATTTCTGTTAAATTGGATCGACCAGAAAATGGCCATTTTTCAAACGATCTCAGAATTCGACGAAACTAGTTTTGTTGGGACTGTAGCATCAAAACATAGCTAGATTTATTTTTATGGAATTTTTCGAATCAGTTTGTGGCCCTGGCAAATTGAAATGCACGTTCAGAGTTAAAAATTAAATGTTTTATACTTTAATTTGAAAAATAACTGACTGTAACTGTCGAATTGGCCAACGAAACATATCCCATTGTGCCCGGGATGGGGGTATTTAGCTAGGGACGACAGTCGTTGGACTTGAAAAGGAGTTCGTTAGAGAAAACACTATTTAAAAATATAATATATATATCGGCCAATCAGAATTTTTCTTTCATAAAATAAAATTAAAAAAAATCCTCGTTCCTCTGAAATGAACGGCGAAACCCGTTCGATTCTTCCCGACGAGATTCCGACCTCCTCAGCCCTCTATCGCCGCCGCCACCACCCAGAATCGAACCGCCTCCTCCTCCTCTTCAAATCCGACCAACTCCCTCCACCTCTCGTCGCCGCCTCCGCCTGAATCGGGCCCAGGAAGTCGCTGACTTCCCAGCGCCGCCGATCGCCATAGGAGCCACCGAGCCACCCCAAACCGCCACCGACAGGACCGCCGCTCCTCCCTCTTCCACGTCAGCACCTCTGATCGTCCCCATGTGCCACGGATTTCGCGAAAACCGCAACCCTAGTTTCGAACCAAATAGAAAGGTGAGTCCTTTTTGATGTCTGTACTTTGAAAAATCATATCTTTTTGGTGTGTTGACGAAATTCGATGAAACAGGAAACATCGGGACCGTAAGGAAGCTCTCTACCACATAGAAGAAGCCGCAAATTTTTCTGAGTCATCTACGATTTTTAGCACTCCGCAAACCAATGTGAGAAATCTAAATTAAATGAATTTGAATGGAAAATGTCGTGTATAAATTATATAAGCGAAATATAAATTACACACGTGTTGTATACCTCATGTACATGCGTGGTGTAAGCTATATAAGCGAAGTATGAATTATACATGCATAGAATAATTGATATATGTGTTCAAATGCAAGTGAAATATAGCAATATTATAATATATATATACTCCCCTTGTCCACAAACCATGGACGATATTTATTGTTGTGAATTGGTGTGAAATATTGGATGAAAAATGCGAATGGTTAAATAATTGTTTGTGGTTGATATTGTTTGGTTGTGGTTGAAAAATACCCATTGGTGATTGAAATGAATTGGAAATATTTGTGGAAATAAAAATAAACATGCCTCTTGCGTGCGAATTAGATGCATGAATCCCCATTGTAAAAAACTGCGAGGTTTTAAGGTAGAGCGAGGAGCCGTACTAGGGACGGTGCCGGTTTTAACTACCTTGCCGTTATGCTGCCGAAATTTTGAATAATATTCATGTGTTAGAATTATTTTCATATGTTGAAATTATCTTCATGCGTTGAAATTGAAGTCATGTGTTGAAACTACATCCATGTGTGGAAATGTTCATGTGTTGGAAAGTGATGTGTGAAAATTAAATTCATTTGTGAATGAATGAAGTGTTTAAACAATAAAAATCACATTTTTATAATATATATGAAGTATGAAAAATATTCTCCTTATATATAAATAGTTTCAACAATAAAAATTCCATCTTTCTTATAGAACAACATAAATAAAATATCCATGTGTGGAAATGCTCATGTGTTGAGAAGTGTGTGTAGTGGAAAAGTTCATGTGTTGAATAAAAAGATCGATCAATAAAAATTACATATTTATTGAAACTATGAAGTGTCGAAAACATCCATTTGTCGAATAAATATTTTAAATGATAAAAATATCATTTTTATCATATATGTGATATGCTAAAGATATGCGAGCGTTGAAATAAATATTTGTGAATGAAATATTATTTTTAACATGCATAGGAACTAAATAAAATAGTCATGTGTTGAAATGTATTTTAGTTCGCCAAAATTATCATCTTTGAATGTGAAGTGTTAAAAATAGCCACTTGCTCAAATAAATATGCATGAGTTGAAATATACATTAATTAGCTAATGATATGATTTTAGCCTATGCATGCAACATTAGAATGAATGGTGTTTTTAAACCAAAGTAAATCAAATATGAAGTTGAATGGAAAATGATAAGTGATAAAAATTGTATATATGTACATGCATATTCATTGAACAGGTTATAGCAAAGGGGCTAGAGAAGAGGAATAAAATTTTGTGCCCGACAAATAGGTACACATTTACTATTTTGTTTAGGTGATGATTTTATGAGCCTGTTGGCTAGCCGCTTGGCTTTTTCTTTTTCTTTTTGACATGAGACGCCCATGTGGCTATTTGGGAATTTTCCTAGCCCCTTCCGTTCAAAGGAGGTTATGGCGAAATTTTCCAAAATTTAAAGGCGTTAGTGAAATAATTGAAGTGAAAACGATATAGGAATTTTTGAATGAACTATATTTATATAAATATATAAATATAAATAAAATTAAAACGAAACGCGGTCGTGCAGTTCGTGTTTTGAAACCGTGATTTCAAACGACTAGTGCGGGAAATCCGACCATTGGATTTTCCCGAAATCGCAACCGTTGGGTTTGCCTTGGAAATATCTTTCCAACGGCACCAACTTTGTGAAGATCCGACGGTTGGATTGTCTAGAATGTTTAATTCAAATCTAAAGAAAAACAGCGCCAGAAACGATTATATTTATATATATATAAATATAATTAAATTAAATCGAATAACGACGCTGCAGTTCGTAAATTGAAATCGTAACTTCAAATGACTAGTGTGGAAAATCCGACCGTCGGATTTTCCCAAAACTGAAACCGTTGAATTCATTTTGAAATGACCTTCCTAATGATACCAAATTTGTGAAGATCCAACGGTTAGATTTTCAGATATGTGTAAAACAAAATTAGTGAAAAACAACGCCAGTGCATCGTCACGACCTGAAACATCGTTTAATTAAATATGGCCGTTTTAAATTAAATAAAAATGGCGATATATCGTTATAAAATACTATAGACGATATAGAGTGGAAATAAACCAATTTCGTTGTGTTTGCTTGATATGTGATGGTTGAATGTATTTAACATGAGAATCACAACTAAAGAACTGAAATGTGAATGTTGAATAGTCCAACCATGTGATTAATTGATTTGAAAATCTAAATCTACGTGGGTTATTTGAAAAGGCCGAGTTCATCTCATTTCAAATAATCGATCGACGTTGAGAAGTCGAAGAGTCGAAGACGGTTGAAGACCGACGATCTTCACATTGGATGGATGGGCGCTACTGATGCTCGTGATTGGAGTAGCTACCATAAAGGAGCTGAAGTAGTAGCCGTCCAAACATACTGTTGATTGTAAGGATATGCTAGGAATTGGTGCCTCCGTTTCGTTCAGACCCAGAACGGACTTGTAAATGGACTGTGTGTCTGACATTGGATTTTGGTCTGTGCTGATTGATCTCTGTTAAATATATATCTGTTTGGCGGCGGAGAATTTATTCTCTTGCTTAACGCCCTTCTCTGAGACGTACGAGCTCAGAGGTTATGTATTGATAGAAATCAGTCGCATGGAGTGGATTGCCTGTGTGGCACGCCTAAGTGGCATATGATCAAGGCTTCTGTTGCAAAGCAAAGTCTTGTGGTTGACGATCAAAGCATGGTCTGTGTGACGTAGCTTTGTGTATAAGGTGAATTCGCGAGCCTCACACCTCGGTATGAGTCAAAAACGGGAGAAGGACCCAAAGAGTGCACGACGTTTCTTTCTAGCTATGGTGGTGTCAGTGACCTCCCAGCCCTGACATTTTTATATACTTTTCACCTGTGTGGTTGTTGGAATACGAGGCGCCTCGATTATAGGTCTGTAAGGACCGGGAAACGTGTGTTCAGGAATTGCCAATCCTCAAAAGTAAGAGAGGACCGGCCTTGGAGGATCCAGGGATTGCTGTGTGCGGTCCCGAGGCATTTGCTAGAGTGTCTCGAATCGGAGAGGAGCTTGCCCCTTGCCTCGACTCATGAAGGAATCCAATTTCCAATACGAAATATGCGGACGTGATTGTATTACTAGTACGGCGACATAGTGGTATGGGTCATTTATGCCGCCTAGGATTTATATTTATGATTGAAATCGCTTTTGAAACATATATGCACTAGTAATAATATCAAACACTTTTTTTTATTCGTATGAAGCATTTTTGGCTATTATAAGGTAAAAACTCTATCCTCCGGCTTGCGTTGCATTGTGTGATGGGACCTGAGTCTTATAATGGCTTCATTTTATAAAAAGCATTGCGATGATTTAATCATTTACTTTATTTCATGCACTAGCACTCATTGGAGTAAACCCGTTCCGCGAAAGTGGCGTGGTCCTTTGATTTGCCTTATTATTGTTGTTAATAAGTTAAGTAGATTTCTCATACCAGTCCCATGACTGACTCGTAGTTTGTTTCACCTTGCAAACTCGGGTGCCCTCATTTTCACACGGGCATCCTAGTTACAGGTTTCTAACGCACTTTTGGCTCATGGAGAGGCTTGACTACACCGTGCTGACTTGGATTTTCTCCGCCATTATTGTATCTATATTATGATTCCGCCATTGGCGATGTGGACTAATATTTATTTTGTGTACTCTTTTTGTATGATTCCGCCTCATGCGATGGTGACTGATTATGTATCATTATGCACTAAGTTGTATCCTGTACTGTGCTCTCTGATGTGATGATATCTATATGATTTCGCTGTCATATGTGTGTAAATTATTCTATTTTCTGTTTATGCTATTACCTGTGTTCTACTAATGATGATTAATGTGTTATATTCCAATGATTATCCTTAACACCGTGTCACGGGGTTTTGGGATCGTCACAATTGGAGTAAACCCGTTCTGCATCAGCGGCGTGGTCCTGTGATTAGCCATATTAATTAGATAAGTTTAGTTCAAATTTCTCATACCAGTCCCATGACTGACCTATAGTTTGTTTCACTGGCAAACTCGGGTGCCCCTTATTTTCCACATGGGCAGTCGAGTAGCTTTTTTTGCAGATATTTACAGGATTCTGGTTTACATCTGAAGCGGTATTCGGAAAGCTCTGTATCCATGTATTCCTTCCAGTTGTATATTTGTATTATTCTCCGCTGCTATTTAAATGTAATTTAAATCTCTGGTATTATTGTATTTCTATTACTGTAATAAGTATTCATACTCTGTTACATTCTTGTACTCTGATGTAATTGCTGTAATTAGCAATAAAATGTTCTTCAGTTGTGTTATGATGTGTGTTGTTCTCAAAGCAATCCAGGCTTTCCTTTACTGGGAAGTTTGGATCGTTTCAAAACCACCGGAATCACCTTCGTCGATGCCAACTGGTGCGCCACACATCCACGAACTCAACTACGATCTCTCCACCAACAATCACCACAACTGCAGTGAATTCGAGCCTTAGTTCACAAGACACAAACCCACGTCGACCAAAACGAGATCGAACATGACAGAATGGACAGGAATTCGAAGAACTACCCTATACGAACACAAAGAAACCGGTTTTCCATTTTATTGGATTTCATTTGCATTTCCTTGAATTTTATGAAGATCAAAAAATGATTTAGTGGAAGAGGAAAGTTACGGCGGAAAAGTGTTTGACTTGAGAAGTGAAAAATTAGTTTTAGAAAGATATAGGGTATTTATAAGTAAATTTTAATTATTTTTATATTAATTATTATATCGAATTTAAGCAATCGTTATATGTACATGTCTTTAAAAATTCGTACGACCTCATATAATGCCCAAAAATCATGAAAATGGGTATCCAGCTATAGTTCGACATTACGGTCCCAACGGAACTGGTTTCATCGAATTTCGACTCCGTTTGCTCACACAACGTATTTTTAACCGTTAAAATACTAACTGTTTTTCACATTAAAAATCCGTACGGCCACACACTGAATTCAAAAAATTACGGAAATTGAAATCTAACAATAATTTAATATTGCGGATCCAACAAAACTAGTTTCATCGAAAACGGAGGTCTTTTGCCAAACTGGCTATTTTTAAAGTTCTAAATAATCCATTGAAATATATAAATATATTTAAAACTAATTACATTAAATATTTATAAATAAATATTGTCGTATATATTTACAAAGAATATCATACAGATCCATATTAGGATCTATACATCGATATTCCAAATCCAGTGTTACATCAATTTCGATTTATATTTAAAAATCCATTTAAAAATATAAATAAATCGATATAAATTATAAAGGAATTCCATAGCAACTTTTCTAAAATTTTATTTGGTTATAAATCAAAATCTACATGATGAAATCCCGATTTTTCTCTTCCATTAGAAAGATGTACTTCAACAGCTCCGAACGTTTCTTGTTTCACAGAAATCCGATTAAAAAGGGACCCCGTATATTCAGTCGAAGTTCAAATCGCCAAATAACGAGCTGCAGTGCCATTTCAAGCTCGATAATAATTATATTATAATTATACGTTCAAACTTCTTTTAAAATAGTATATTGATTATTCGAATTAAATTCCAAACTGAATTATATATATATATTTTAAATTGTCCAATTCACACCATATCGTCAATTCACTATTTTCGACTATTTCAGAAATAAATATATTATTCTATTATTTATATTAATTAAATATTCATTATTATTTAATTCTGGTCATTTTAAATTACCAAACCATTATTTAAATAATTAAATAAATTATCTATATACCGTAAAAATACGGGTCGTTATAGTGTTTATGGTTAAATATATTATTGAAAATTGCGTAAGCGGGATTACATTGTTACCCTTACATTGTTTATACATTGTTATAAACATTGCATATAAAACACCATTATGCCGGTGGACAGGGATGAGCTGCTATACGATAACGTTAAATCAAAATCGTAGGGGCACGATCAGGATAAATATGACAAGGCATCGAGGAAATACCCATCAGTAGGATTCTACTGGATTATGGACCCAGGTTGGTGGTAACGCATAGCCGCGACTACCGCTCACCTCAGATAATACTCCCAAAATCAAAGGAGCCCAAATCAATCACAAAGTAATATATGGTATCGAAGATGCATGCCTGCTAAGAGTGGCTAACTTACATTGACTTGGGTATGGCTCCTGTTTTAGTCATTTCAATTATGACCCGAAGGTCAAGGCTATCCATCATCGTTCTCTTTCTTCAAACACAGTATTCGCCTCCAAATCATCATACTTCATTCTGGATCTCCACCGCGTACACAGTTGTTAAAGTGGTTTTGGGTATTGGCAGAGGGTATGATAATAGCCGATCCCAGTCTCTTTAATAACCAATTGTTACATTTTTCACACCTTGGTCATTATTTTATAAATCATTTATAAAATCATTTATACAAATATCAAATTCACATCAAAATCAATATGAGACAAATAACCTCGATTATATTTAATTTTGAAAACAACTCACTTAAATCTCTCAAATCAAATCGATTTAGAAAATCATATCGTTAAGATCTCAAAATATAGCACAAACCAATACTATCATATTTAACTTTGGTTTTAAATAATTTCCGAAAACATTCGCATAACGACTTTCAATCCAAATCCAAAATCGACTTATGTTCGAATCATAACTTAAAGATCTCAAATGCCATTCCAATTAAAACTAAAATATTTAACTTCGAGGATATTTAGTTTGATTAATTTTCATCAAAAACTCAAATTCAAATGATTCAATTTTACCTTTAAGAGAATTTCATTTAAAGTTGATTCATAAAATCCAACATTTTTTGTTCTAGTTCAATATATATACAATTCAAATCAAAATCTTTATATTTCAATTCAAACAAATCATATCTTATTTTAAACTCCAGTTGTACAATTCAAATTCATTACTTATAAATTCGAATCAGAACTTTATATTTAAATTCAACTTATGCATACAATTTAAAACCATTCTTATAAATTCGACTTAACAAATTTCTTAATTCAAACCAAACGATTTATACAATTAATTCCATATATAAAATTTATACATTCCAATTCATATTTTGTCACTTTGAAATTGAATTCATTTCATATCAATTACAAATTCAAATTAAAATCAATTACGCCATTCACGTTCATTCCTTATGAAAGTTCAATATTTAAATCAATCAAATTCGCATTCAGTTGATTTATAATCAAATTCATTTCTTATCAATTATAGGTTCAAATACATTTCATTTCAATTTGGAAGATTCAAAATTTAAAAATCAATTTCATAATTCAAGTTCATCTCTTATATGTTTATATCAAGTCAAATTCGTATCTTACTATGAGTTCATTCGTTAAATCAAATATATACATTTAAATATTTAAACCTTGAGCTCAAATCACGAAAATTTTAACTAATCCACCTTTTAGTTTATTATTAAAGTTTGCAAAATATATAAAATTAACTTGGTAAAAATATACATCTATAAATTCTAAAATCTGATTATAAAATAGATTATAAATATATATATATATATATATATATATAAGTTTAAAATAGGTTTTAAAAGAGTAGTTTGTTATTATATTTAATTTAAAGTTTAAAAATAGATATATGATTAAATTATATGGTTTAAAATAATAAATTTGTAAGTAAAAACTTAAATAAGCATTTGTATCCATTTTACTCATAAAATCATTTACAAACATATTATTTAAATTTTACAAAATTTAGAATATAAAATCTTTTAAATAATAGATATATAAAATCTTAAGTTATTATTGGAAAAACAAATTTCAAAATCACTTTACTTCAAAATCATGACCAACGGTGTCCGTATATAGTTTTCTATCATATGGTCAAGTGATACGGATATTTATCATTTCAATCTGCAATTTATAATTTTACAGGTATATGTCATTTCAACCCGTATTCCTAAATTCAGTAAAAATCGTTCAGGTCTATCATTTCAACCCATAACAATTTTTCCTTAATCTAATGTCCGTTCGAGTATGATTCATTTCAACCCATAGTGATTTTCTAAAACTATGGTAATCAACAACATATATATACAATATAAATTATCTCATAGCATCAAAATCATCACATCATAAACCATATATCATCAGTACACTTACATGTCACACACACACACACACACACACACACACACACACACACATATATATATATATATATATCATTGTGTCATATATGAAATGTGAATGCATATCAAATAAAACAATTTTTACCAGTAATCCTATACATTTCACAACAGTACATTTATGCTGAATTTAACATCCATGAAACAATGTAAGTCAAGTGTGAGATAAACTCACCTTTCGTGGCACAGAAATGGAGAAGATGGATAGATTGACATAGAATGAAACGACGATTTTCAGGCACGAATCAGAATGGAATCAATCATGGTAACGACTCAACATATATTTAATTTTATAAGAGAAGGTTAGAGAATTTCTCAACGGATCGGTAAGGCTATTGGGTTTTGGGAATGAGATTCGAACACAACACCAAATTCAACTCAAAATAAGAACAACATTAACTCAATTCAACCAAAATAAAACACAATAATTCCTTACAAAAAAACAGTATTTATATTTATACATACGTATACACACAGAAATATTATAACATATATATATATATATATATATATTCAAAATTTAACACACACCAAACTATATATATTATTCATATATAAACACACAACCTAAGCACACACATCAAAACGTATTTATAATTTATAACTTAAGTACATTCACCACACGAACAAACAAAATATGCATATACATATATTTTCAAAATCAAAAATTTCAAAGCACTCACACCCATTATCAATATAAACATACTACCAAACACACAATCACACACATGCAAACGCTCACCCCCCTTCCACCTCCCCCCCCCTCCACACACACATACACACACACACATAACACAATATATATAACACACAGATAAAATCCAACCTTTTGCTACACAGAACTCACACAAACATAAACACACTATATCTCATACATAATACACACACCGCACATACAAACTCATGCCACACAATATACACATACACCCCCAACCATATAACCAAAATTCACGCACGCCAAAAAATAAATAACATAACCCTACTCACACACACATACCCCTGAATAAACACACGCAGCCTAATCATCAGGGACAGATGTCTTCAGGGAGTAGGAAAGGCTCGGGCTCGGCTATAGGGTTCAGATGGGCGCATGCAAGGGGATTGGGTCAGCGGGTTTGGACATGCTGTTGGGTTCGGTGAAGGCATTGTGTGCTATTGTAACGTCCCGTGTTTTTGACAATCAAGTATTTAATTCATTATTTTAAATATTTTATTTGGAATATTCGTGGATTTTTAATATTTAATTCGTTATTAAAAACTAAGTTTGAAAGTTAATATAATTATAAAATTGGCCATTGAATTTAATGTATATAGTATCGACATTTTTTTAAGATTTTTAAATAAACCCAACCAAGTTTGGTGTACTAAATATGGTTTATATGTTTAGTACAAACCCCTAAATGTATGTGTATAGTTTTCAACATTTACATGTGATTCGACAATATGAACTTAAAAACCCAAACACATTTTACTTGTATAACAAAACCAAAACTGTATTATGAGCCTGAAACTGAAAATATATAATATGAACATGAAGGAAATAATAATGAAATGCATACAATATAAATGTTAAAGACCAAGTAAAAATAACAAAAAAATAAATTGGTGGTACACATACAAAACAAATTGTATGAAGGAATCCATTTTCAAAAGTCACGGCCGTGCCATGTTCTCTCACAAAACAGTGGACCTAATTGTCTCTGTAGAGACAGTAAAACAATCAGAGAAACATATAAGTGCATAGTCAATAGAGCTGGTATATATATTTATATATATTCCTATACACAGTAATTTCAAGTACAAATCAATATAAAATTTTACCATACATCTGAAAACCCAACTCAGAAAAATCTATATAACAGAATTCAAATTCTTGATTGAATTTACAACTCAAAACTTCACCTTGTTAGCACATGAAATCCAACCTGCAAAGGAAGAAACAACATATATATTAATATGTGTATACCATCAAATCTATATCTCAGTTTCAAATCTTTAAAATGAATAAACAATGCAACAACTTCATAGTTTCACCTAACCTACACATAACCCATTCGATCAGTGTATACCTGAGCAGACA
The DNA here is from genome assembly GCA_030737875.1 of Allium sativum. Classification (NCBI taxonomy): domain Eukaryota; kingdom Viridiplantae; phylum Streptophyta; class Magnoliopsida; order Asparagales; family Amaryllidaceae; genus Allium; species Allium sativum. Next base: position 129,286,103 of record CM060919.1, on the reverse strand, counting down.
ATGGTACAAGAAAATCCTACATAATCTTCACACATCAGTGTTAAGCATCACGCAACCATAGGAGGCCTACATCTCTAGTACCACAGTTCGAACAGCTATAATGAGAGGAAAAAAAAGACAACTATAAGAAATCTAAACAGCAAAAAGAATTTTAACAAAACAATGGGTGATGTACAGCTCAAAACAGTACAATGAACAGGTGATATATACATATCTATTCATATAGTCGAGTACAAATTCACTACGACCATATATTTGAAATCTGAATAAAATCCATAAGGCCGTTTCAAATATCTGTATGGACAACTCATGGACTCAATATCTCACAAAATCTACTTCGAACAGCTAAATGTATTTCGATTTCCATGTGCAAAAAATTTAGACGAGGACTGTTGTTTTACAAGGAAAATGGAATACAAAATCTAAAACAGACAGTAGCCAAGATGAAAAGACGATACAAACAGTTTCATAACTTTACCTAATTTACATAGGGTCAGTACATGAATTCATCACCAAATCTTAACACTGCTCTGATAAACATACACAGAAGTCGCCATCAAGGTACCAACAGTTCAATTATAACAGCTGAAACGAAAGGGGATAGCACCTAAGAAACAAGCAGCTAAGACCTAAACCTAGGGTGTTACAGTTGATTTTTGACATTGATCCTATCATGACCATCCGCAACTATATATACACATGATAGTTCACCATTTCCAGAACCATTAGAACAAAGAAACCCATTCGAAACCCTCAAATAAATTAAAAACAAAATGATACGGAAATTTTAAATCAATTAAAACACTTAGCTTGGTTTAGGGTTTTGCGAGTTGGAAGCCCTCGTATTTGTCGAAGGTGGATCGCTCGTTTCTGGGAGGCGTCGGAGGGGTTCATCGGCGGATCTGTGTTGAGTGGGTTGAATGGGGTTTGGCAGACCATTTGAAGGAAGAGAACGGAGGAGAGATCGAAGAGCGGTTGCGTGGAGGAGGGGGGTTGCGAGGCGACGACCTCCGTTGTAGCCGAAGCAAGAAGGGAGAAGGGGATCCGATTGGGCCATTAGGGATTTCATTTTTTTGAGGAGGCGGTGTTCTGATGTTTGTGGGATGGAAGGGTTGGTGGTAGGGTTTTATTTGTGTAAATGGGCTGGGCCGCCGATCCAAGGTAAAGGGCCGGTTTTTAAAATTAAAATTCATGTTTTAACAAATTAATCACTTTATAAATTCGTTTATAAGATTTCTCGTGCATACATTATTAGATTTCAGCACGGTCTGTCTTGTTGGGACCGTAGAAACGAGATCTTCGAGATGGAGCAGGGTTATCAGGATCGGGAGCAACTGAAAATTTTAGTCAAATTAAACGTTAGTTTATTTCGGCAAAAACAAACTGTTTATCGATGCATTCAAAACCAGGTGATTTAAACTCAATCAGTTTTTCCCATTCATATTTTATATAAATTGGGTTTCAATTTTGTGTGTTCTGGTTGCCAATGGTTGACTGGTTGCTAGTTATGTATTTATTTGTTGATTTAACCGACGAAATTAAACCGTTGTTTAATTTCAGTATTTATACCAAATCATTATTCTAAAGATTGGTTCCGATAAAGGTAACTTACCTTGTTGATCACGTTTATAAAATAAACGTGTTTAATTGGTTGAATTGTTTGAATTGCTTGTGGTTTAGGTTAAATGGTCGTTATTTATTGTTAGCAGTTAAGTGAAATTGAATGATTGATTTGGATGTTGACTGAAAGTTCAACATCTATGCAGTTTAAACCAATGGGCAGTGTTGGTTGAGTGTTCTGCAACATATGGCCTATAAAATATATTTTTTACAACTGGAGATAGATTTGAAACATATTATTTTAAAGGAAAATTTATAGAAAGGGAAAATAAATAAATGTTTTATTTAAGGTTTGATTAATTTTATAAAGTCAACTCTGATGTTAATCAGATTTATAAATACGAGTATAAGAAATAAATCAAATGGGTAGGCTTGGATAATTGTTGGGTTAAAAAACAATAAAAAGGGAATTTACTATTTAAAGGAATTAACCACTGAGGTAGTTAATGATTGAGGTAAGTTATTATTTTAAATAAATAATAATTGAGTGAATTACTTTTTAATTAACATTTATTTAAAAATAAATTGAAATTTAAATGGAACCTAATTGAATGGAGAAGTGAGCTTGCGAACAAGTTTTGTTTTAAACCAGAGACTTTGTAACAAAGTTTTAAAAAGAAAATGTAAGCGATGACTCTAATGAATGAGACTTGAATATTTGAATTAAATAAAAAGGGAATTGAGAGAAGAAAAGGGTTTAGATTTAACCAAAATTTATTAAACAAGATTAATAAATTAACGTTACATAATAGTGGGATTAAGTGAGAAGGGGGAATCAAAATAAGATTTCAAAAGTTTGGAACGATTGAATGGATTTGAAAAGGAATTAGTGAAAGTAAATTTAGTGAAAGAAGTGGGTTGTAAGCGTTTGTAAACAAAACCCGTATTTATAAAGGAGTTTGGTTAAAGTGGCGGAGTTAAAGTAGGGTTTTGTAAAGAAATTTCTTAATTATGGAATTAAGGAATAATGGTTATACCCTCGAAAAGGATTTCAAAAAAAAAACTTAAGGAAGTTTTATGAAGCCGTATTCGAATAAAATAGCCAAATGAAATGGGTGTGGATTATTGGTTCAAGTAATGAAATATATGATATTTCGTAACATTGTTTTACGAGAAATAAATAAAAATTAATTTTCCACTATTAGATAATAACATGGCAAATGTTTGGAAGTGAAATAGAAAAAAATGAAAATGAGATGGTATTTTTCTAAGTATAAAAATGAACCTGTTTTAAAGTATGATTCTTATGATAAATAAAGAAGCAGGAAACTATATTTGTAATTTCGAAATACTTAAGAGTTTAAATTTACAAATATTTTTAATTTGGAAGGCCAAGTGATGCTGAATACTGAACCAGTAAACTCATTGGATTGTCATGATTGAAACGCTGATTATTTTGATAGTTAAAACACCGACTATCAAACTTGCCCAATATGATTGTTGGTACGGAAAGACCGGGATCGAATTTATATTCTAAAACCATTCCGACCAGCAAATACGTGGAGATATTAGAAGATGATCGAGATGGAGCATCGAAGACCGTAGATTTTCGTAAGCGGAAGAACTGCTAATAATCTCTGGTCCGCAGCCAGAGATGTACTGTGGTTCTGTCGTGGTTGAAATCTACAGGTTACAAGGACTTCTCGCTACTGATCCATGGGGTGATTCCTATATGAGATGCGGTAGGAGAGTACCTTTGATTCATCCTGTTCCTGGATGACTTGTATGGACGAGTGTCTGACAGAGTATTTCCAAAGGATCACGTACGTTGATTTCTTCAAACATACCATAGTTGGGTCGCTCCCAACCCGGTATTTTTGTAGATCTCAATTAGTGATATCTGGCGGATTTGACGATGTGGCATTCAAAGTGAATGGTAGCCAGGTGTTGTAAAGGAAATTCTGACCTCAAGCCTCATCAACCGGTAAATGACAAAAATCGGGCAGGCAGCATGGCTATGTGGGTCGCTCCTATTAGGGTGTATAATCACCTATCTAGAGAAAATCTTATTTGCTTCTTAATCTATATTTGATGCTGTCCCTTTTCGAGAAACGGTGGTTTGAGTCCAACAGTTGGTGATATACAATCGATACACTCAAGCGAAATGAGCGGTCGGTCATGTGAGGGCCGGGTTGCAAGACATTTTTGTGAACCCAGTGTATTCATCTCTAGAGATACATGTAAAAACCCGTAACTTCCCCGGTGAGGAAAGCGCGGATAGTTCGAGAACAAGCCACAACAGAACGCAGACGGGAGAACATTTCATTGTACATTACAAAAATTCCATCAGAATACAAGAATATACAGAGTATAAATGAATCAATATTACACAGAAATATCAGAGATTACAATAAATTACATAGCAGCGGAAAATAATACAAAACACGACTAGAAGGAGACATACGGATACAAAGCTTTCCGGATATCGTTCCAGCTGTAAACCAGGATCCTGTGAATATAAATCTGCAAAACCAAAACTACTAGCTGCCCGTGTCAAAATAAGGGCACCCAGAGTTTAGATTAAAACAATAAACTCCAGGTCAGTCATGGGACTGGTGTGAGAACTAAAACAGTTATTTAAAACTTTACTTTAAATTAGATATATCAAGGGACCACGCCGTATAACACGGAACGGGTTTCCTCCCAAGAATACCAGTGCATATAACAAAACAGCGCAATGCTTTTTGGAAAAATGAAGCTATTATAAGACACAGGTCCTATCACACAATGCAACGCAAGCCGGGGGATAGGGTTTTCCCTTATAATAGCCAAACATGCTTGGTACGTTTAAAACAAATCATTTGATACTATTATAAGTTTATAGTGTATAAAACAACTTCAAATCATAAGTATCAATCATAGACGGCATGGGTACCATATATCATGTCGCCATACTAGGCTCTACAAATAAAACCACAAATGTCACGTATTTGGAAATTGGATTTCCTTCTATGAACCGAGGCAAAAGATAGTCCTCACCGACTTTGAGACTGTCTAGCCCGAGCCTCAGGACCCAGACTCAGGTGGGCCCTTGGATCGTCAGGGCCGGTCCACCGATGTGGATTAAAATTCCTGAACCATGCGTTTCCCCGCCCTATGGGGCGTAAGTGAGCCAACGAATGACTCTATCGGACCCGGATCGTCCGATCAAACCGAGGCGCCTCGCAACAGCAACAACCACATATGTCAAACTCTTCAGGGCGTGTAAAACCACTGACGCCACTTCTAACTAGAAAGAAACGCATGTCCTCCCTGAGGTCCGTCTCCCGTTTTTGGTTCATACCGGGTGTGAAACTCGCGAATTCACGCTACACAAAGCTACGCCACAAAGGCCGTGCTTTGATCATCAACCACAAGACTTTGCTTTTCAACAGAAGCCTTGATCATTTGCATCTTAGCATGCCACACAGGCAAACCACTCCATGCAATCGATATCCATCAATCACACAGAATGAAATCCGATGTCGGACACACAGTCCTTTTACAAGTCCGTTCTGGGTCTGAACAAAACCTAAGGCACCTAGTACCCCGCATATCCATCGATCTCCAAGTACGTCTGGACGATCACCAACTGTTTCCATCTTCTTGGGTGTACAGCCCAATCAAGATCATCAGTAATTATCCAAACGACGTGAAGACCTCCAGTCTTCAACCACCGTCTTCACCTTCGACTTATCGTTGTATCAGTTATTCTAAATGGGATAAGCCCGGTCTTTCCGAATAACTCGCGTATATAATAAACAAGTGTTACACAAACACAACATACGCCTTATTCCAATTCATCAATCACTAACCGTAAATTAATCAAGAGAATAATTCCCCAAATATTAACCTCGAAGGCCGAATCCAACATCAGATCAAAATCCAGAAAACCATTCTGCTTAGCTAACCGACAGTTAGTTTCTGAATTTCACGTTCTTAGGGATAAGTTCCCATTAATTTTATCAAAGATAAATCTTTAAATTTATTCTTTAATCTTCCTTTTGAATATCTATTCAAACTAGTCGGGATTAACGAACCTTACCGAAGTAATCATTTATTTTATTTCTCAATCCCAACCTATTCATCCCATGAAATAAAACTGGTAATACTTCATATCTAACACCACTGTGTTATCGGTAAATTCCATTACCATTTCACGCTCAAATCTAATTAAAGATTTAACTATCGCCTGGAGCAAAACTGGTGATACTCCATTCTCGATCTTTTCAATCTAATTAAAGATTCATTAAAACTCCACTTAGTTTTAATCTTTGACTGGGTTAAAGAATCAGTGTTATTTAAAACACGGTTCACGATAAACCCAAAATCACATCACATTTCAATCAGTCCCTAACCGTAAATTAGCAAGTGAACAATTCCCTAAGTGTTAACCCCGAAGGCCGAAACCAACATCAGATCAATACCTCAAAAACCATTCAACTTAACTAATCTCCAGTTAGTTTCTGATTTTCTTAACTTCTTTGAGTCTAAGAACAGTATTATTGAAGATACCGTTCACGACAACCCAAAATCACATTCCATTAATTATCGGGTTAAAGAACAAGTGTTATTTAAAACACTGTTCACGATAAACCCAAAAATCAATATCAATTCAATTCCAATTAAATATTATTTAATTGGTACACTTCATTAAATCTAAATAAAAAGATTTAATATTTTTCTCAACTGGGCTTAAGAACAGTGTTAATGAAGACACCATTCACGACAAACCCAAATCACATTTGATATTAAATACAAGACTCTGAATAGAAAATATATCGGCTTATATTCAATATCAAATTCTACGACCAACAAATATCGTATTGGAAATAACGATATAAATATATCTTTCAAATTTCCATAATAATATATGTGTAATCACGAAATCCAACATCGAAATAATCCAAAGACAATATCGATTCAAATGCATTCCAATTCAATTATTGGAAATTCTGGTTACTTTTAAAACCCATTTCAAATTCAATTTATTTATTTAAAAATAAATAGAATTATAATTCTAGTTCAAAACTAGTTCATTTCGATAAAAATCTATTTTTATCTTTTCAAATATGGTTTTTTCATCCCAATTCTTCCCAAATCATTTCTTATGATTGTACACAAATTATTATTATTTTTAATAATTTTATCAAGGCCCGTACAGTCGATTTCCATCAACGGCCATCGAACTGCACTTACAGCGACCTTTTCCAAATTTGATTTGGACATAATTCCAAATCCAACCATTAGTTTTCTAATTTCTAATATCCGTTAGAAAGCTCTTTTCGATACGAACCCAACGGTTCCGGTTTTAGGAGAATCCGACGGTCGGATCTCCCGCAATATCCATTCGAAGTCAATGGTCGAAATTCGCGAACTACCGCGGCGCGGCGCGTTCTATTCAAGCCATTATATTATATATATAATATATATGATATATACTTCGTCTATTTCAATTCAAAACATGCTTTATAAATCATTTTAAATTTATTTTCAAAACGGTTTCAACTTCATATTCAATTTCAAATCAAAATTGAATATTCCAATATAAATTCGTTTTAAATTCATTTCAAATCGATTTCAATTCAATTTCAATTCGAATTCATTTATATTCAATTTCAATTTAAATTCATTTCTATTCAATTTAATTCGAATTTCAATTCTTTTCAAAATATCAGATTTTGAAATCACTTTAGATATTCATTATAAAATGAATAAAATCGATATAAATATCGTTCACGTTAAAATGGCGTCAATCTAATCAACACGGCTTCATATATTTCTATTTTCAAATATTCTATTTCAAATATTTCTTTTTCAAATATTTCCTTTTCAAATATTTCTATTTCAAATATTTCTATTTCAAATATGGAATGAGGCCCAATCAATTACCATATAATGTTAATTATATGGATTTTCTTCAACACATGTATACAATAACAATGATGAATAATCAACCATCATCCAAAGTGCATTCTACACTGTATAAGCATCGAATATAAATATTTAACGCTTATAACAGTCTGTCAATCAATCGATCGACATACAACTAATTATTGGGATTAGTGTATGTCATATATCACCCAAATTCCCGTGTGAGGTTTTCAAACAATCAAACACAGATTTTATTTTTGCAGTTGGGCGATGTGTAAAATTTATCGTCCCAATCTATACCAGTCAAATGCGTGTATATAAACAAATCGTCCGATTTGTTTATTTTTATTTCATTTCATATACACGTTAAAATTTTATTTTCAACTATAAAATGTTATTGACTATATTAATATTTTATTTCATTTCACATCACATCACACAATCAACTACACATCAAAATCAAACAAACAAGCATACAAGCCATCCATGGTCTGTGGACGACGGGTGTCGGGTGCTACTAAACACCGTCTGCATCCTAGTATATATTTTAACTAGAAAAACAAAATTTAAAAGTTAGAAGTTCTCACAGAGGGTTCCACTCCGCCGTGCTTTGCTTTTGAACTACTGAACCATCTGGATCTGTTCGAAATTCCAATGCAGCTCTTTTCACACTGTTCAAATAAAAATTATATTTTTATTGCTTCATTTCAATAAATAAAAATCCTATTTTTATTTCTCTTCATATACATTTTTATAACACTCTTTTCTATACGTAAATTATATTTTATATATACTTATAATATAAAGATCAAATTTTTACTTTACTATATATAATAAAAATCAGATTTTTATTTCACTACATATATAAAGATCAAATCTTTACTATCTATATAATATAAAAATCGAATTTTTACTTCGCTATTCAATATATAAAAATTGAATTTTTACTTCGTTATTCAATATATAAAAATCGTTTCTTTTACTTCGCTATTCAATATATAAAAATCGTTTCTTTTACTATGTAAAAATCGTTTCTTTTGCTACATAAAGATCATTTCTTTTGCTACGTAAAGATCATTTCTTTTACTACATAAAGATCATTTCTTTTGCTACATAAAGATCATTTCTTTTGCTACATTACTAATTAAACAAACCAGTTAGGATTAATGATTAAAAAAAGTAAAAATAAAACTTACAGATTGAATTGGGAGGAGGGGGAGGTCTGCTGGTCATCGAGGGGGGGGTGTTGTGCATCGCCGCAGGTTAGAGGGGGGAAGAGTGCCGCGGTCTTCCGTTGGCGGTGGCGGAAATGGATTCTCCGGCTAGGGTTTGCTGCTCCTTCGATTTGGGGTTCTTCGCGTTGGAGGGAGGGGCGAGGTGGAGGAGGTTAAGAAGGAGAGGGCGGCAGTCGCGGCGACTGGGGAGGCGTCGTCTGTTGGGGGATTGGCGTGGGGGCGCGGCTCTTTTTTGTTTTTTATTTGGTCTGAACGAGGGAGAGAGGAATAGAGTGGGGGGGGGGGGGGTTATAGGTAAATATATTTATTTAATTTATTTTAAATTTTCACCCAAAAGTCAACATTTTTATCGGAACTCAAAATCGAACCCACCGCCTGTCGTCCATAGCATTTTACCTCCATTCCGAACACAATGGGATATGTATCATAAGCTGATTCGATCGTTTCGATCAGTTTTCGTCAAAATCAACATATAACTCTATATATTGAATTTGAACGCACATTTCAAATTACCGGGGCCACATACTAACTCTAAAAATTACAGAAATGTTATTTCTAGCTTCATACTGACGATACGGTCCTAACAAAACTAGTTTCGTCGAATTTAGAGACCGTTTGAAAAATGGCCAAATTCCAGTCGATTAAAATCAACTAAAACTGGTCAAACGCGTTTTCCTTTGCCACGCTCACATATTGATTCGAAAAATTATGAAATTTGGAATCTAGCAATAACTTGACATCACGGACCTAACAAAAGTGGTTTCGTCGAAATCCGAGGTCGTTTGCAAAATGGCTATTTTCAAAGGCCGAAATTCCATAGCGACTATTCTGAAAATTCATTCGGACATATCTTTTCATCTCTGCTATGAAATTTTGATTTTTCGGATTCGTTGGAAAGATATTCTCAAATAGATTCAACCATTTTTGGTTTCACTAAAATCTGGTTTATTTTGCACCCGGTATGTTCAATTGAAGTTTGAAATCGAATTATCGAACTACCACGCCATTTTCAGTCCTATTTATAATTATAAATAATTATTATATTCTAACGACGGCGTATATAAATATATACGTTCTAATTCTATTCAAAATTAATTTCTCGTCGATATTATTTAAAATAATTCATTTTAAATAATCAAAATTCACTAAAATTGCCAAAATAAAAATTCTAAACTGGCCCAGATTTTCGGGTTGTTACAATCTCCCCTACTTAAAACTTTTCGTCCCCGAAAAGGAACGAAGTTGAAAGTTGTTTTAAAAACCAACTCAACTTTCAGTATTTTGACTATGGCTTAAGTTCTTCAACTTTTCAGTTTCTAAGAACTTTTCAAATTTTTCAAAAATTTGGCTAACACCCTAAATTTTCGAAAAATTTCGCCATAACCTCCCCTGCACCGGGAGCACCGGGAAAATCCCGAAATTGCCATACAGGCCCTCTGATCTCAAAAAGAAAAAGAAAAAGCCAAGCGGCTAGCCAATCGGCTCATAAAATCATCATCACCCAAACAAAACAGTAAATTATAGTAAACATGTACCTATTTGTCGGGCAAACAAATTTTATTCTTCGGCTCTAGCCTCCTTGCTATGACCTGTTCAATGTAAGTATATGCATATGCATGCAGTTCTAACAAATTTTCAATAAAGTTCAGTATTTGGTTCAATTTGGCATAACGGTTCAAGATTATCAAACAAATAAACAAACAACACAACCATCTATCAATTAGTTGATTAGAATTTCAAACACATAACTTTGATATATATATAGAAAATCATGTTTTTAATGCCAAATCACAACAATAAATCTATCTAGTTTCGGTTCTCACACCAGTCAATTGGAAATATATAGAAATCTCACTTTCGTCGCTCGAAAATAAATACTGGCGATAGTGCCCCGTCACCAGAATTATCCCCGGGCAACTAGAGTGTGATCCTATAACTATCCAGTACATTAAAACTTTGAATACACGTTTGCAAGACGTATATGCAAAAAATTTATATATTGGATTGTCCCAATTCAATATAAAATAAATAATCAAATACGATTAAGTGATTTAAATTTCAAAACAAAAATTATTTTCATTTTTAAAATATACTCTTCACACTCGTTCTAGAATACTACTGATCCCATCTCTAACAAGTCATTCTAATTGGATATTACTAATCCAATATCTGATGAATTCTTTCGTATGGTTCTAATGTGCCTTGTTCTCTGAGCTTTGTAAACCAATGCTCTGATACCAAACTGTAAAAACCCGTAACTTCCCCAGTGAGGAAAGCGCAGATAGTTCAAGAACAAGCCACAACAGAACGCAGACGGGAGAACATTTCATTGTACATTACAACAATTCCATCAGAATACAAGAATATACAGAGTATAAATGAATCAATATTACACAGAAATATCATAGATTACAATAAATTACATAGCAGCGGAAAATAATACAATACACAACTAGAAGGAGATATACGGATACAAAGCTTTCCGGATATCGTTCCAGCTGTAAACCAGGATCCCGTGAATATAAATCTGCAAAACCAAAACTACTAGCTGCCCGTGTCAAAATAAGTGCACCCAGAGTTTAGGTTAAAACAATAAACTCCAGGTCAGTCATGGGACTGGTGTGAGAACTAAAACAGTTATTTAAAACTTTACTTTAAATTAGATATATCAAGGGACCACGCCGTATAACACGGAACGGGTTTCCTCCCAAGAATACCAGTGCATATAACAAAACAGCGCAATGCTTTTTGGAAAAATGAAGCTATTATAAGACCCAGGTCCAATCACACAATGCAACGCAAGCCGGGGGATAGGGTTTTCCCTTATAATAGCCAAACATGCTTGATACATTTAAAACAAATCATTTGATACTATTATAAGTGTATAGTGTATAAAACAATTTCAAATCATAACTATCAATCATAGACGGCATGGGTACCATATATCATGTCGCCATACTAGGCTATGCAAATAAAACGACAAATGTCACGTATTTGGAAATTGGATTTCCTTCTATGAACCGAGGCAAAAGATATTCCTCACCGACTTCAAGACGGTCTAGCCCGAGCCTCAGGACCCAGACTCAGGTGGGCCCTTGGATCGTCAGGGCCGGTCCACCGATGTGGATTAAAATTCCTAAACCATGCGTTTCCCCGCCCTATGGGGCGTAAGTGAGCCAATGAATGACTCCATCGGACCCGGATCGTCCAATCAAACCGAGGCGCCTCGCAACAGCAACAACCACATAAGTCAAACTATTCAGGGCGTGTAAAACCACTGATGCCACTTCTAACTAGAAAGAAACGCATGTCCTCCTTGAGGTCCGTCTCCCGTTTTTGGTTCATACTTGGTGTGAAACTCGCGAATTCACGCTACACAAAGCTACGCCACAAAGGCCGTGCTTTGATCATCAACCACAAGACTTTGCTTTTCAACAGAAGCCTTGATCATTTGCATCTTAGCATGCCACACAGGCAAACCACTCCATGCAATCGATATCCATCAATCACACAGAATGAAATCCGATGTCAGACACACAGTCCTTTTACAAGTCCGTTCTGGGTCTGAACGAAACCGAAGGCACCTAGTACCCCGCATATCCATCGATCTCCAAGTACGTCTGGACGATCACCAACTGTTTCCATCTTCTTGGGTGTACAGCCCAATCAAGATCATCAGTAATTATCCAAACGACGTGAAGACCTCCAGTCTTCAACCACCGTCTTCACCTTCGACTTATCGTTGTATCAGTTATTCAAAATGGGATAAACCTGGTCTTTCCGAATAACTCGCGTATATAATAAACAAGTGTTACACAAACACAACATACGCCTCATTTCAATTCATCAGTCACTAACCGTAAATTAATTAAGAGAATAATTCCCCAAGTATTAACCCCGAAGGCCGAAACCAACATCAGATCAATATCCAGAAAACCATTCTGCTTAGCTAACCGACAGTTAGTTTCTAAATTTAACGTTCTTAGGGAAAAGTTCCCATTAATTTTATCAAAGATAAATCTTTAAATTTATTCTTTAATCTTCCTTTTGAATATCTATTCAAACTAGTCGGGATTAACGAATCTTACCGAAGTAATCATTTATTTTATTTCTCAATCCCAACCTATTCATCCCATGAAGTAAAACTGGTAATACTTCATATCTAACACCACAGTGTTATCGGTAAGTTCAATTACCATTTCACGCTCAAATCTAATTAAAGATTTAACTATCGCCTGGAGCAAAACTGGTGATACTCCATTCTCGATCTTTCCAATCAAATTAAAGATTCATTAAAACTCCACTAAGTTTTAATCTTTGACTGGGTTAAAGAATCAGTGACATTTAAAACACGGTTCACGATAAACCCAAAATCACATCACATTTCAATCAGTCCCTAGCCGTAAATTAGCAAGTGAACAATTCCCTAAGTATTAACCCCGAAGGTCGAAACCAACATCAGATCAATACCTCAGAAACCATTCAACTTAACTAATCTCCAGTTAGTTTCTGATTTTCTTAACTCCTTTGGGTCTAAGAACAGTATTATTGAAGATACCGTTCACGACAACCCAAAATCACATTCCATTAATTATCGGGTTAAAGAAAAAGTGTTATTTAAAACACTGTTCACGATAAACCCAAAAATCAATATCAATTCAATTCCAATTAAATATTATTTAATTGGTACACTTCATTAAATCTAAATAAAAAGATTTAATCTTGTTCTCAACTGGGCTTAAGAACAGTGTTAATGAAGACACCATTCACGACAAACCCAAATCACATTTGATATTAAATACAAGACTCTGAATAGAAAATATATCGGCTTATATTCAATATCAAATTCTACAACCAACAAATATCGTATTGGAAATAACGATATAAATATATCTTTCAAATTTCCATAACAATATATGTGTAATCACAAAATCCAACGTCGAAATAATCCAAAGACAATTTCGATTCATATCCATTCCAATTCAATTATTGGAAATTCTGGTTACTTTTAAAACCCTTTTCAAATCCAATTTATTTATTTAAAAATAAATAGAATTATAATTCTAGTTCAAAACTAGTTCATTTCGATAAAAATCTATTTTTATCTTTTCAAATATGGAGTTTTTCATCCCAATTCTTCCCAAATCATTTCTTATGATTGTACACAAATTATTACTATTTTTAATAATTTTATCAAGGCCCGTACAGTCGATTTCCATCAACGGCCATCGAACTGCACTTACAACGACCTTTTCCAAATTTGATTTGGACATAATTCCAAATCCAACCATTAAATTTCTAATTTCTAATATCCGTTAGAAAGCTCTTTTCGATACGAACCCAACGGTTCCGATTTTAGGAGAATCCGACGGTCGGATCTCCCGCGATATCCATTCGAAGTCAATGGTCGAAATTCGCGAACTGCCGCAGCGCGGCGCGTTCTATTCAGACCATTATATTATATATATAATATATACTTCATCGATTTCAATTCAAAACGTGCTTTATAAATCGTTTAAAATTCATTTTCAAAACGGTTTCAACTTCATATTCAATTTCAAATCAAAATTGAATATTCCAATATAAATTTGTTTTAAATTCATTTCAAATCGATTTCAATTCAATTTCAATTCGAATTCATTTATATTCAATTTCAATTCGAATTCATTTCTATTCAATTTAATTCGAAATTCAATTCTTTTCAAAATATCAGATTTTGAAATCACTTTCGATATTCATTATAAAATGAATAAAATCGATATAAATATCGTTCACGTCAAAATGGCGTCAATCTAATCAACACGGCTTCATATATTTCTATTTTCAAATATTCTTTTTCAAATATTTCTATTTCAAATATTTCTTTTTCAAATATTTCCTTTTCAAATATTTCTATTTCAAATATTTCTATTTCAAATATTTCTATTTCAAATATTTCTATTTCAAATATGGAATGAGGCCCAATCAATTACCATATAATGTTAATTATATGGATTTTCTACAACACATGTATACAATAACAACGATGAATAATCAACCATCATCCAAAGTGCATTCTACACTGTATAAGCATCGAATATAAATATTTAACGCTTATAACAGTCTGTCAATCAGTCGATCGACATACAACTAATTATTGGGATTAGTGTTTGTCATATATCACCCAAATACCTGTGTGGGGTTTTCAAACAATCAAACACAGATTTTATTTATGCAGTTGGGCGATGTGTAAAATTTATCGTCCCAATCTATATTAGTCAATTGTGTGTATATAAACAAATCGTCCGATTTATTTATTTTTATTTCATTTCATATACACGTTAAAATTCTATTTTCAACTATAAAATATTATTGACTATATAAATATTTCATTTCACATCACATCACACAATCAACTACACATCAAAATCAAACTAACAAGCATACAAGCCGTCCATGGTCTGTGGACGACGGGTGTCGAGTGCTACTAAACACCGTCTGCATCCTAGTATATATTTTAACCAGAAAAACAAAATTTAAAAGTGAGAAGTTCTCACAGAGGGTTCCACTCCGCCGTGCTTTGCTTTTGAACTGCTGAACCATCTGGATCTGTTCGAAATTCCAATACAGTTCTTTTCACACTGCTCAAATAAAAATTATATTTTTATTGCTTCATTTCAATAAATAAAAATCCTATTATTTCTCTTCATATTCATTTTTATAACGCTCTTTTCTAAATGTAAATTATATTTTATATATACTTCTGATATAAAGATCAAATTTTTACTTTACTATATATAATAAAAATCAGATTTTTATTTCACTACATATATAAAGATCAAATCTTTACTATCTATATAGTATAAAAATCGAATTTTTACTTCGCTATTCAATATATAAAAATCGAATTTTTACTTCGCTATTCAATATATAAAAATCGTTTCTTTTACTTCGCTATTCAATATATAAAAATCGTTTCTTTTACTATGTAAAAATCGTTTCTTTTGCTACATAAAGATCATTTCTTTTGCTACGTAAAGATCATTTCTTTTACTACATAAAGATCATTTCTTTTGCTACATTACTAATTAAACAAACCAGTTAGGATTTGTAATGACCCGCATTGGCAGAGGTATTATGATTAGTTTATTTGATTATATAAATGGTGGTTTAGTGAATTACATGGTCGTTGAATAAAATAATGGTAAATATTTAATTAAAATAATAAATTAAATAATATATTTAATTCTGAAATAATCAGAATTGGCTGAAATGGCGATATGGTGTGAACCGGATCATCTGTGATATTTAATTCAGTTTAGAATTGAATTTGAATAACGAATATATTATATAAACGACAGTTTGAACGTAGAGTTATAATATAATTGAAAACAAACTTGAAATGGCGCTGCAGTTCGTAAGTTGGCGATTTGAACTTCAACTGAATGTACAGGATTCGTTTTAAACCGGATTTCTGTGAAACAAGAAACGTGTGGAGCTGGTGGAGTATATCTTTCTAGTGGAAGAGGAAAATCAGGATTTCGTTGTGTAGATTTTGAGATATGTCCAAATCAAATTTTAAAATAGTCGCTATAGAATCGTTTATCGACCGTAACGGTTTATTCGATATAACTAGAGATCGGGTTTGAATTTAGACAAGGTTCTTTTGGGACATAGTGATAATTTAATTTTTAGAATTTTACTGTAATTTTTAATTAATTTAATAAGCAACTTTTTATTTGAAGTATTTCGCACCCTGAAATCAACAATTTGAGGTTTCACAAAATGAGTTAAGCTACCGATATTATTATATTTCTGGAGTCAGGACACCTCACTCGTCACGATGGTGTTTTTATTTCTGTCCATAGCGGTACGTAACTATGTAAATTAATAAAAATAAAGAAAAAGGGGTTTCAAACTTAATGACCAAAAACATGTGTGGTAAGAAACTCCACGCCTTCACTAGAAAAGAAGATATTGGCTTCCTCCTAGCCACGTACACTTTAAAATATACTAACGTACATATGAGGCCATGTTCAAGACTCTCAGCCATATAAAAAAAGAAGACGTGGAAAGCATTCCATCCACTAACTCAAAAATATTAACTCCTATATAAAGAAGCAGCTAACCCCTTATAAAAAGAAAGAAAAAAAACCTAATTCACGAAGGCATTTTCTCCAACCAAAAGAACGGCCGCCATCTCCTTAATCGAAACGAGAGAAACGAAATCAAATTAAAACAAAACGAGTTCAACTCGTGTCTAAAGGGAGGGCTCAGTTGTTCCTGTTCGTTTTGAGCTGAGTGGTCTCGGTTTCAGTCGAGTAAAGAGAGGGAAGGGGGAGTGCATGTGTGGTAATTGTTGGTGGAGTTTATTTGTGAATTAGAGACCGGCGGAAGCAGTGTCGGATGGGAGGCAGTCGTCCGGTCAACGGAGATTGGGTGGCGAAGGGTTTAAGTGGCAAATGGCGGGTTCAGCTGTGGGCGTTACAAGAAAGGACGGAGGGGTCCTGGTGTGAAGTCTCGCGCGAGCATGCAGAAATCACAGCAGGAAGTATTGGGCTTGTTCGACACTTGAGAGTGAAGGACTGTGTGGAGCTGAGTGTTCATTAGAAGGAAGTATGGGTTCACATAAGGAGTGGAGGGCCTGAGTATTCAAGGAGGAAGTGAACGGTGAGTACTGTTGAGTGGAAGAGAACGTCCGCACTTTCTTTTGGGTACAATAAAGCTTGCCTAGAAGTTACATATTTTGAACATAGAAGATGAGCTGTGCGTTTGTCATTTGGGGAAGGGGTGGCAGTATAAGTTATAACGTGGTGAGCCCAATTTTTATATTTAAATAAAAAAGAAAACATATGGCATGAATAGGCAAAACGTAAGCAAGGTTGTGAAAATGGCATACTGGGCGGTGATGTTCCTTTTGTATAAGCTGGTACCGTTCAAGGCATGTTGAAAATAGGGTGGATTTAGTATGTGGGCCAGGATGGATAGTAAGCCCATTTATTTTAATTTATTTAAATAATTTAAATTTTAATATGTGTGCTAACTTTAAATAATCATATCTAATGCATATGATGTCGGAATGTAACGAAACAAGATCCATTGGGATCGTATGGACGGGAGCAACATAATGGAGCTGACTAGAAGTGAATCCGAGCTCGTTACGATTTATAGCAAAATAAATTGTCCATCTGAATCAACGACAATTATCGTTAATTAACGATGATAGTCCAATGTGAGTAAATCTCACTAACTCTGAACAGTTTATAATTTCATGTTGTATTTTTAGAACTGTTAGATATTGGCTGATTGACTGTGTGTTGACTGTTGATTGAACTGCTAGTCAGTTAGTTGAATTTCTATATTGATTCTGTTTAACATAATATATCATATGGAACTGAAAGTGATGTTATCTATAATGTTTAACATCTGTGATGCAGGGAAACAGGTTGGAGGAATCCAACTGGATTCCTCAACATTTATTTTACAGTTTTCATATATTGTGATATATGATGTGTTATATAATCTGTTATGGATTATGGGTGTTAGAATGATGTTGATCATTTTTATTCGATATTTTAAATATCATAAAAGACCCTGGGATGTAAAAAGAAGTATTTCAATGTATATTGAAATAAAGGAATTTTATAAAATCACAGGATTTTATAAAAGGAAATATTTATAAAACGAACACGGTTTTATAAAAGGGATATTTATTTAGAAAATAAATAGAAATAGAAAAGGAATATTTATTTAGAAAATAAATAGAAGTTATAAATAGGATATATTTGTAACGGTAAGTAAACGTTATAAATAGGAAATATTTGTAACGGTAAATAGAAGTTATAAATAGGAAATATTTGTAACGGTAAATAGAAGTTATAAATAGGATATATTTGTAACGGTAAATAGAAGTTATAAATAGGATATATTTGTAACGGTAAGTAAACGTTATAAAAAGGAAATAGTTGTAACGGAAAACGTAGTTTATCAAAAGAAGTTAATCGATGTTAGTTAATCGATTAGTGTTAAAGTAAAAGAAGTTAATCGATGTTAGTTAATCGATTAGTGTTAAAGTAAAAGAAGTTAATCGATGTTAGTTAATCGATTAGTGCTAAAGCAAAAGAAGTTAATCAATGTTAGTTAATCGATTAGTGTTAAAGCAAAAGAAGTTAATCGATGTTAGTTAATCGATTAGTGTTAAAGTAAAAGAAGTTAATCGATGTTAGTTAATCGATTAGTGCTAAATTAAAAGAAGTTAATCGATGTTAGTTAATCGATTAGTGTTAAAATTAAAAAGAAGTTAATCGATGTTAGTTAATCGATTAGAGAATAAAGTTAAAAAGAAGTTAATCAATGTTAGTTAATCGATTAGAGAATAAATTTAAAAAGAAGTTAATCGATGTTAGTTAATCGATTAGAGAATAAAGTTGAAAGGAGATAATCGATGTTAGTTTAATCGATTAGAATAGAAGCAAATGAGTAAATCGAATATAGTTATTCGAATAGAAAGTAAAATGAGTTAATCGAATATAGTTATTCGAATAGAAAGTAAAGTGAGTTAATCGAATATAGTTTATTCGAAAGGAGTTAAGTGAAATTAGTAAATCAATAGCGTTAGTCAAATAAAGTTAACCCAATAGTGTTAATCCAATAGAGTTAATTGATAAGGGTTAATTGAATAAAGTTAAGTGAAAAGAGTCAATCGAATATAGCTATTCGAAGAGGGTTAAGTACGAAAGTTAGTAAAGGGATATAAAGTGAACTCTGTCTATTTCAAAGTTAGAAATGTTGTTCAGTTAAGGTCTGAGAGGTAATTCTACCCCAACTTGATTGGCTTCGTTTTTAACTAAGAAATAGTTAAGGTTCGACAGTAAAGGAAATGGTTTGAGTTGGCATCGCGATGGTTTGTTTAAACATCTGTCTAAGTCCAATGAAGAAGCTTTGGAAATGTTTTCCAAATAAGAAACCAAAAATGTTTTCAAATAAAGAAAATAAGAAATGGAAATGTTTTCCAATGGTAATAACATATATTTTCTAAATTTAGAAAATAAGAAATGTTGAATATAGGGAAACAAGAGATAAAAAAAATGAAATAAGGATATAAATGTTAAATGATGTTTGATAGATATAAATTTCCATTTGGAAATAATATCGTTGTTTGCACACTTGTTTTATTCGATAGTTAAATCACAGACTATCGAAGTTTTGACCATTTTAACGTTGTTAATATGGAGAGACCGGTTGGATTATTATCCAAAGAACCACTCTGTATTGGCATAAGCGTTGCGAATCATATATGCCAAAGGAAATTGAAGACGGAGTTATGCAAGGGCTATCCTGTTTACAGAATAGTGCCTTCGGTTCATCCTGTTCCTGGATGACTTGTATGGATGGATGTCTGACAGAATATGTCCAGACGATGACGTATATTGATTTCTCCAACTGTACCAAGAGTGGAAGCGGAGAAGGAAACTTCTTTTAGCTAATGCGTAATGTATGGTTGAGGACGTCAATCGGTGATTTGATGGATTTGACGATGTGGCATTCAAAGTGAATCTGGTATGATGATAAAGCGTAGCTTCTAGCCTCATCATCCGGTAAATGACAGAAATCGGGCAGGCAGCATGGCTAAGTCGGTCGCACCGAAGTAGGGTGTATAATCACCTGATCTAGAGTTTCATTTACTTCTAAAAATCTATTGTTGATGCTGTCCCATTCGGGAAATGGTTGCTGATCCCAACTGTTGGTGATATACATTCGATACACTCAAGCGAAATGAGTGGTCGGTCATGTGTGGCCGGGTTGCAAGATGTTCTTGTTGAACCCAGTGTATTCGTCTCTAGAGGTACACAAGCGAAAGGTGGTTCCATACCTTGTCATAGTCGGAAATCCATTACCCAATACGTGCTTGCGGTTTTGATTGTATACTATATATGTAGAGCGTGAGATGAAAGCGTTTCTGCTAAATGATTATATATACTGTGATTGATAGGCATTATTATAATATCAAAAGGTTTTTGATATAAAGATATTTGGATTCTCATAAGGGAAAAACCCGTTCCGTTATGCGGCGTGGTCTTATGAGATATCGTTTACTTGTTCAACTATTTTTAACTGTTTTACTCACACCACTCCCATGACTGACCCGGAGTTTACTTTGTTGTTTTCCCTAAACTCTTGGGTGCCTAAATTTGTATGGGCAGTCAAGTAGTAGGGATTTTACAGGTATACTGGAAGAGCGGGGAGCAGGAGGCTTCAGGATCATATAGCTATAGTTTATTTCCGCTGTGTTGTAAGTATTGTACTCTGATAATGTGTTGTATACATAAAATGATTTATTTCAAGGATATGTTATCTATTATATGTTATTCGTCCCGCTGTGAGATTCGTGTTACTCTGATGTTGTGTTCTTCTTCTTCTTCTATTCTAAGTTTCTATCTTATCTTTCCTCACCCTCTAATTTCTTTCACAAATAACCAGGATTTTTCGATGTTTTGGTTATCGACATCGTGTTTATGTCGATAACCAAAGTCGCCGAAAATCCGGGTCATTACAGGATTAATGATTTAAAAAAAAGTAAAAATAAAACTTATAGATCGATTTGGGAGGAAGGGGAGGTCAGCTGGTCATCGAGGGGGGGGGGGGCGTTGTGCATCGCCGCAGGTTAGAGGGGTGGCAGAGTGTCGCGGTCTTCCGTTGGCGGCGGCGGAAATGGATTTTCCGGCTAGGGTTTGCTGCTCCTTCGATTTGGGGTTCTTCGCGTTGGAGGGAGGGGCGAGGTGGAGGAGGTTAAGAAGGAGGAGATGGAGGCAGTCGCGGCGACTGGGGAGGCGTCGTCGGTTGGGGTATGGGCGTGGGGGTGCGATTCTTTTTTTTTTATTTGGTCTGAACGGGGGAGAGATGAATAGAGTGGGGGGTGGGGATTATATGTAAATATATTTATTTAATTTATTTTAAATTTTCACCCAAAAGTCAACATTTTTATCCGAACTCAAAATCGAACCCACCGCCTGTCGTCCATAGCGTTTTAGCTCCATTCCGAACACAATGGGATATGTACCATAACCTGATTCGATCGTTTCGATCAGTTTTCGTCAAAATCAACATATAACTCTATATATTGAATTTGAACGCACATTTTAAATTACCGGGGCCACATACTAACTCTAAAAATTACAAAAAAGTTATTTCTAGCTTCGTATTGACGATACGGTCCTAACAAAACTAGTTTCGTCGAATTCTGAGACCATTTGAAAAATGGCCAAATTCCAGTCGATTAAAATCAACTAAAACTGGTCAAACGCGTTTTCCTTTGCCACGCTCACATATTGATTCGAAAAATTATGAAATTTGGAATCTAGCAATAACTTGACATCACGTACCCAACAAAAGTGGTTTCGTCAAAATCCGAGGTCGTTTGCAAAATGGCTATTTTCAAAGGCCGAAATTCTATAGCGACTATTCTGAAAATTCATTTGGACATATCTTTTCATCCCCGCTATGAAATTTTGATTTTTTGGATTTGTTGGAAAGATATTCTCAAATAGATTCAACCATTTTTGGTTTCACTAAAATCCGGTTTATTTTGCACCTGGTATGTTTAATTGAAGTTTGAAATCGAATTATCGAACTACCACGCCATTTTCAATCCTATTTATAATTATAAATAATTATTATATTCTAACGACGGCGTATATAAATATATACGTTCTAATTCTATTCAAAATTAATTTCTCGTCGATATTATTTAAAATAATTCATTTTAAATAATCAAAATTCACTAAAATTGCCAAAATAAATTTTTTAAACTCGCCCAGATTTTCCGGTTGTTACAATACACCATCGGCAGGTGGTCCCATACCTTGTCATAGTTGGAATCCAATCTCCAATAAGCGTCTGCGGTTTTTATTTGTATACTATATATGTAGAGCGTGAGATGCAAGCGTTCTACTAGATTGATAATTACTTGTATTTAGACATTATTATAATATTAGAAAAGATATTGGTTTCAAAACTGTTTTGGGTTATCGTAAGGTAAAAACCATCCGTGTTTATGTGTGGATTCGGTCTTATGATTATCCTTTTCTTTGAAAGATTTTAACTTTAAAATCAGGCTGTGTGATCCTCTTAAACTCAGTGTGTTTATCTCACTTTGGTTCACCAGACTGACCCGGTGTTTTGTAAATGCTCGGGTTAGCCCGGGATGTACAGGTTCTGGTTATCAAAAGCTGTGAAGAGACGAGCTGGAAGAATCCAGGCGTATGATATTATATGGTTACTTTTCCGTTGTGTATAGGGCAGATCATTATAACTGCATGTTGATGTTGATGTACTCTGATATGGTATGTTTAATTTAAAGCTCTCAATAAAGTTATTTCTGTATTATATTTTGTTCCGTTGCGATGTGAGATTATGTGTTGTGTTGATTCTTCTTCTTCTTCTATTCTAATATTTCTTTCTTTCTTTCCTCACCCTCTAATTTCTTTCAAATAACGCCCAGTGTTTTCGGTTTTGGAAGGTCGGCATGAGTACGGTAAGGGTATTTATGTCGATTTTCGGGCCGAAAAACCCTGGGTCGTTACAGTGGTATCAAAGCTATTGGTTTAGTAATAACCTTGGCTCTGTTGTGTAACTCGATAGAGATTTGGTTAGTAGTACCCTAGATCGAGACTGAGTGTATATATATGAGAGCGTATTTGTAAATTTTATATACTAATGTTTTTTATTGTGTTTGTCGATCGGTTCAAGTGTTGAAAAGCATAGAACTGGCAATGAATGCAGTATTGTTTTGAAACGGGGGTAAATGAAATAATTTTACCCAAATTATATTTTGTATTAAAAAGAAATAATTTATCAAATTATCGAGACATTGGATTGTGTGTTTGATGGATGTGAATGAAATTCTAATTTGATTGGAATTTGAATTGAAACTTAATTAGTCAAATTTAATTAAATTAATTTTGGAATTTGAATTAATCAAATAGAAATAAATCGAGTATTAACAGATTGATGTTCAAATATGTATAACCAAAGTAAATTATTGAATCGAGCATAAATTTAATTAGTTTGATCAAGATTGGTTGTGCATGGATGGTTGAATGGTATTGATTTGGTGTTAGATTGCTTGAATATAAATTCATCGACGATTTAATAAAAAGTTGAATTATAATTAAATTCCAGTATAGTCAACTGGAGTGTAATCACATGGATTAAAGTTGAATAATCCGTCTTGTGTTGCAAATGAATACTTCATACTTGATTTTGGGAAATTATTTATTTACTATATTGAATTGTTTTCGATTTTAAAATTTAACTGGATCTGGAAATCAATGGGTTTGTAACGTTCTTTCTTACCTTAACAATTTCGAGGACGAAATTATTTTAGGGGGGAAGAATGTAACGTCCCATGTTTTTGACAGTCAAGTATTTAATTTATTATTTTAAATATTTTATTTGGAATATTCGTGGATTTTTAATATTTAATTCATTATTAAAAACGAAGTTTGAACGTTAATATAGTTATAAAATTGGCTGTTGAATTTAATGTATATAGTGTCGACATTTTTTTAAGATTTTAAAATAAACCCATCCAAGTTTGGTGTACTAAATATGGTTTATATGTTTAGTACAAACCCCTAAATGTATGTGTATAGTTTTCAACATTTACATGTGATTTGACAATACGAACTAAAAAACCCAAACACATTTTACTTGTACAACAAAACCAAAACTGTTGTATGAGCCTGAAACTGAAAATATACAATATGAACATGAAGGAAATAATACTGAAATGCATACAGTATAAATGTTAAAGACAAAGTAAAAATAACATAAAATAAATTGGTGGTACACATACAAAACAAATTGTATGAAGGAATCCATTTTTAAAAATCACGGTCGTGCCATGTTCTCTCACAAAACAGTAGACCCAAATGTCTCTGTAGAGACAGTAAAACAATCAGAGAAAATATATGTGCATAGTCAATATAGCTGGTATATATATTTATATATATTCCTATATACAGTAATTTCAAGTACAAATCAATATAAAATTTTACCATACATCTGAAAACCCAACTCAGAAAAATCTATATAACAGAATTAAAATCTTTGATTGAATTTACAACTCAGAACTTATGTAATAACCCGAAAATCTGGGCCATTTTAAATTTTTTATTTTGGCAATTTCAGTGAATTTTGAACATTTAAAATAGATTATTTTAAATAATATCGACGAGAAATTTATTTTGAATAGAATTCGACATATATATTATATACGTCGTCGTTAGAATATAATAATTATAAATAGAATTGAAAATGGCGCGGTAGTTCGATAATTCGATTTCAAACTTCAATTGAATGTACCGGGTGCAAAACAATCCGGATTTTAGCGAAACCAAAAACATTAGGATCTAATTGGGAATATCTTTCCAATGAATCCGAAAAATCCAGATTTCATAGCGGGAATCAAAGGATATGTCCAGTTGAAAATTCTGAATAGTCGCTATGGAATTCAGGCCCTTAAAAATGGGACGTTTTGCAAACGACCTCGGATTTCGACGAAACCACTTTTGTTGGGTCCGTGATGTCAAGTTATTGCTAGATTCCAATTTTCATAATTTTTTCGTATCAATATGTGAGCGTGGAAAAGGAAAACGCGTTTGACCAGTTTCAGTTGATTTTAATCGACTGGAAAAAGACCATTTTTCCAACGGTCTCAGAATTCGACGAAACTAGTTTTGTTAGGACCGTATCGTCAATACGAAGCCAGAAAATATTTTTCTGGAATTTTTAAAGTTCGTATGTGACCCCGGTAAATTAAAATGCGCGTTCAAATTCAATATATAGAAGTATATGTTGATTTTAACGGAAACTGATCGTAACAAGCGAATCAGCCTACGATACATATCCCATTGTGTTCGGAATGGGGGTAATTAGCTATAGACGACAGGCGGTGGGCCTCGTTTAGAGGTCGTATGTAAAAGTCAACTTTTTGGGATTAAAAATAATTAAATAAAAAAAATATCTCTCTCCTCCCCTTATCTTCCCTCTGCCCCCCCCCCTCTTTCATTTTTACAGAAGAAAAGAAAAAGAAAAAAAAGAGTCGCGCTCGTCGATCCACCCCATCACGTCGCCACCGCGCTTCCTCGGGCGCCGCTCCACGCCGGAGCTCCACCACCTGTCTCCCCCTCTTCCCCTTACCTCATCGACCCCCCTACATCGAAGGACGTGAGCCCCAAAACTCCGTTGGCCCACCTCGCGAGACCCAATCCGCCACCATCCGCCCAGCGCCAACGAACCCGCCTTCCCCCCCCCCCCTCTTAACCACCTGTAAGTTTTTATTTCATTTATTTTCAGTTTGTGTATCTAATGATTTTCAGTTTTATTGTAAATGAATTTTCAATGATGTTCATTTATAGAAAGCTAGGATTTTTATTGATAGAAAGGCGGGATTTTTATTTATAGAAAGACAAGATTTTTTTAATAAACAAAGGTTGGATTTTTAATGAAGTAGCATAATAAAAATCTGATTTTTATTATATACGTGTTGAAATAAAATTGTGATTTTTATAATGATGAAATGTAAAGGCGAAATATTTATTTTAGAAAAGGCGAGATATTTAAAATAGAAAAGATTAGATATTTAAAATAGAAAAGATTAGATTTTTAAAATAGAAAAGATTAGATATTTAAAATAGAAAAGATTAGATTTTTAAAATAGAAAAGATTAGATTTTTTAAAATAGAAAAGATTAGATTTTTAAAAATAGAAAAGATTAGATTTTATAAAATAGAAAAGATTAGATTTTTAAAATAGAAAAGATTAGATTTTTAAAATAGAAAAGATTAGATTTTTGAAATGGAAAAAGGCGAAATCTTTATGTAGAGAATAACGTGTAAAAATGGAATTTTTATCTATATAGTAACGTTGTAAAAATTCGATTTTTATATATTGAATAGCGAAGTAAAAAATTCGATTTTTATATATTGAATAGCGAAGTAAAAATTCGATTCTTAAGTATTGAATAGTAAAGTAAAAATTCGATTTTTACATATGTAGAGGATACGGGCAACGAAGGTGACAAAAAGGCGAGAACGATGAAGATTTCTCTAAATGAAGTGTCGTGGAGTTGGGATAGCTATTGGTGAGAACTTCTCACTCTAAATTCCTTTTTCTACTTATATATATATACTAGGATGTAGATGGTGCTTAGTAGCACCCGACACCCGTCATCCACAGACCATGGATGACTTGTTTGTTTGATTGATATGCTGTGAAAATTGTTTGTGATGTTGATGTGAAATCGATAAAAAAATGTAGATGTGTTGAAATAAATAAATTATGGTTAAAAATATAATTTTTAACGTGAATGTGAGTAAATAAATATCTATAAAAAAATCGGCCGATTTGTTTATATGCACTGATTTGACTGATATTGATTGGGATGATAAATTTTACACATCACCCAACTACACAAATAAAAATCTGTGTTTGTTGATTTGAAACCCCACACGGGTGTTGGGATGATATTTGGCGTACACTAATCCCAATTATTTAATTGTATGTCGATCAATTGGTCGACAGACTGTGTAAGCGTTGATTATTTATATTTGATGCTTATGCAGTTGTGTGGTGCACCTTGGATGATGGTTGATTGTTTATCATTGCTATTATATACATGTGTTGTTGGAATCCATATAATTAACATTATATGGTGATTGATTGGGCCTCATTCCAATCGGGAAAATAATGAATATTATAAAAGAAAATTCATGTGTTGAAACTATTTATTTGTTGAGTAAAATATTTTAATAATAAAATTTACATCTTTATCATATTTAAAATTAGAACTACTTCACGGTGGAGTCTAATTGAAAATCAAACGATAGATACCATAATTTTATAAAATATTTTACATAACAAAAATAGTGACGTGTTGACAGTACTCATGTGTTGAGATTAGTCGTGTGTTGAAAGAAATATAGATTCATGTGTTGAATGGAATATATATATATATATATATTCATTTGTTGAATAGAATAACGAATTTATTGAAATATATAAAGCCGTGTTGATTAGAGATGCGTTATTTTGACGCGACCGATATTTATATCGATTTTATTCGTTTTATAATGAATATTGAAAAGTGATTTCAAAATTTAATATTTTGAAATGAAATTCAAATTGAATTAGATTAAAATTCACATTGAAATTTTATTGAATCAATTCGAATTGAATAGGAAGTGAATTTGAATTCGAATTGAATAGAAATGAATTCAAATTGAATTAAATTGAAATTGTATTAAAACGAACTGAAATCGTTTTGAATGAAATTTAAAACGAACTGAAATTGAATTGAAATCAATTTGAAATGAATTCGAATTGAATTAAATAGAAGGTAAATTCAAATTGAATTGAACTGAAACGAATTAGAATTTGAATTGAATTGAAACGAATTTGAATTCGAATTAAATAAAATTGAAATGAATTCGAATTGAATAGGAAATGAATTTGAATTCGAATTGAATAGAAATGAATTCAATTTGAATTAAATTGAAATTGAATTAAAAACGAATTGAAATCGTTTTGAATGAAATTTAAAACGAACCAAAATTGAATTGATATCAATTTGAAATGAATTTGAATTTAAACGAATTTGAATTCGAATTTGAATTCGAATCAAATAAAATCAAAATGAATTCGAATTGAATTGAAATAAAATCGATTTGAAATTGAATGTAGCGTTGAAATGGTTTTGAAAACGAATTTAAAACGAATTAAAAATACGTTTTAAAAAGTAAATCGACGAAATATATAATATATATATATTATATATAATGGCCTGAATAGAACGCGCCGCGCCACGACAGTTCGTGAATTTCGACCATTGACTTCGAATTGACGTTGCGGGAGATCCGACCGTCGGATTCTCCTAAAACCAGAACCATTGGGTTCGTATTGAAAAGAGCTCTCCAATGAATATTAGAAATTTGAAATCTAATGGTTGGATTTGGAATTATGTCCAAATCAAAATTGGAAAAGGTCGCTGTAAGTGCAGTTCGATGGCCGTTGTTGAAAATCGACTGTACGGACCTTGATAAAATTATTAAAAATATCTATAATTTGTGTAAAATCATAAGAAATGATTTGGGAAAAACTGGGCTGAAAAATTCCATATTTGAAAAGATAAAAATAGATTTTTATCGAAATGGACTAGTTTTGAACTAGAATTAAAATCAATTTATTTTTGAAATAAATAAATTGAATTTGAAAGTGATTTTAAAAATAATCAGTATTCCCAATACGTGAATTGGACTGGAGTTGAATCGAAATTATCTTCGGAATATTTCGATATTAGATTTCGTGACTATACAGATATTGTTATGGGAATTTGAAAGATATATTTTATATAGTTATTTCCAATACGATATTTATTGGTTTCAGAATTTGATATTGAATATAAGCCGGTATATTTTCTATTCAGAGCCTTGTATTTAATATCGAATGTGATTTGGGTTTATCGTGAATCGTGTTTTAGAAGACTTTGGTTCTTTAACCCAGTTAAAGGCAGGATGTTGATTTTTGAAAAGATTAAAACTAAGTGGAGTTTTAATGAATCTTTAATTAGATTGAAATGTGAATTGATAATTTAAACTATCAAATTTGAAAGGTGATCGAGAATGGAGTATCACCAGTTTTGCTCCAAAGCAGTAGTTAAATCTGTAATTAGATTTGAACGTGAAACGGTAATAAATTTTACCGATAACACCGTGGTGTTAGATATGGAGTATTACCAGTTTTGCTCCATGGGATGAATAGGCTGGGATAGGGAAATAAAATAAATAATTACTTCGGTGTGGCTCGCTAATCCCGACTAGTTTGGAATGATATCCGAAGGAAGATTAAAGAATAAATTTAGAAGAATTTATCTTGGATAAAATTAATGGGAACCTTTCCCTAAGAATGTGATTTTGTGAATAAGAGAATATTCTGAATTGGAATGAGGCGTTCGTTGTGTTTGTGTAACATCTGTTTACTATATACGTGGGTTATTCAGAAAGGCCGGGTTTGTACCCATTGTGAACAACCGATTCGACGAGATGTCGAAGATGAAGACGGTGGTAGAAGACCGGAAGTCTTCACATCGTTTGGGTGATTACTGATGATCTCGATTGGGCTGTACACCCAAGATGAGAGAAACAGTTGGTGGTCGTCCAGACGTACTTGGAGATGGATGGATATGCGAGGAAAGTGCATCCGGTTTCGTTCAGACCCAGAACGAACTTGTAAATGGATTGTGTGTCTGACATTGGATTTTATTCTGTGTAGATTGATCTCTATTAAATATACATCTGTTTGGCGGCAGAGAATTTATTCTCTTGCTTAACGCCCTTCTCTGAGACGTACGAGCTCAGAGGTTGTATATCGATGGACATCAGTCGCATGGAGTGAATTGCCAGTGTGGCACGCGTAATTGGCAAATTGATCAAGGCTTCTGTTGAAAAGCAAAGTCTTGTGGTTGATGATCAAAGCACGGCCTGTGTGGCGTAGCTTTGTGTATAACGTGAATTCGCGAGCCTCACACCTCGGTATGAGTTAAAAACGGGATACGGACCCAAGGAGTGCACGACGTTTCTTTCTAGCTAGGGTGGTGTCAGTGACCTACCAGCCCTGACATTTATATACTTTTCACCTGTGTGGTTGTTAGATACGAGGCGCCTCGGATATAGGTCTGTAAGGACCGGGAAACGTGTGTTCAGGAATAACTAATCCTCAAAAGTAAGAGAGGACCGGCCTTGGAGGTTCCAAAGGATCAGAGTGGCGTCCTGAGGCATTTCTAGAGTGTCTCGAACGCGGAGAGGAGCTTGCCCCTTGCCTCGACTCATGACGGAAATCCAATTTACAATAAGTGATAGTGCGGTTTTATTTGTAGAACCTAGTATGGCGGCATAGTGGTATGGGTCATTCATGCCGCCTATGATTGATATTTATGATTGAAATTGTTTTGACACTATACACCTATAATAGTATCAAATAATGTGTTTTAAACGTATCAAGCATGCTTTGGTTGTTATAAGGTAAAAACCCTATCCTCCGGCTTGCGTTGCATTGTGTGATGGGACCTGGGTCTTATAACAGCTTCATTTTTCTTTATTTAGCATTGCGCTGTTTGTTCTATGCACTGGTATTCTTGGGAGGAAACCCGTTCCGTGTTATACGGCATGGTCCCTTGATTTACCAAACTTTAAAACCAATATTAATAACTGTTTTAGTTCTCACACCAGTCACATGACTGACCTGGAGTTTATTGTTTTAACCTAAACTCTGGGTGCCCTTATTTTCGACACGGGCAGCTAGTAGTTTTGGTTTTGCAGATTAATATTCACAGGATCCTGATTTACAGCTGGAACGATGCTCGGAAAGCTCTGTATCCGTGCTTTACTTCTAGTTGTGCTTTTGTATTATTTTCCGCTGTGATGTATTTAAATGTAATTTAAATCTCTGATATTCATCTAATGTATTTTATTCATTTATACTCTGTATATTCTTGTATCTGATGGAATTGTTGTAATAACAATGAAATGTTCTTCCGTTTGCATTCTATTTTGTCTTGTACTCAATTCTATCCGTGCTTTCCTTCACTCGGAAGTTCGGGTCGTCTCAGTTTGGTATCAGAGCTTTGGTTTACAGAGCTCGAGAACAAGACACGTTAGAACCTTACGAAAGAATTCATCAGATATTGGATTAGTAATATCCAATTAGAATGACTCGTTAGAGATAGGATCAGTAGTATCCTAGAACGAGTGTGAAGAGTATATTTTTCAAATGAAAACAATTTTGTTTTGAAAATTTAAACCATTTTATACGTATTTGATTATTTATTTATTTTGAATACGGATAATCGAGTATATAAAGATTTCGCGTATACGCGTCATGAACGTATATTCGAAGTTTTAATATACTGGATAGATATAGAATCACACTCTAGTCGCCCGGAGATGATGTTGATAATGACTATGGCATCATCAATATTTATGTTCGTGTTTCAAAGGTGTGGTTTCTATATACTTCCATTAGACTGGTGTGAGAACCAAAACTAATATAGCTAGAATTCATTGTTGTGATTTGGCATCAAATACATGATTTTTCTGTATATGTATCAAAATTATGAATTTGAAACGTTAATCCACTAATTGATTGATGTTTGTGTTGTTTGTTTAATTGTTTGATTATTTTGAACCATTTAGCCAAATTGTATCAAATATTGAATTGTATTGAAAATTGGTCGCATTTGTTTGCATATACATGTACTTACATTGAACAGGTCATAGCAAGGAGGCTAGAGCAGAGAATAAAATTTGTTTGCCCGACAAATAGGTACATGTTTATCATAATTTACTGTTTTGTTTGGGTGATGATGATTTTATGAGCCTATTGGCTAGCCGCTTGGCTTTTTCTTTTTCTTTTTGAGATCAGAAGGCCTGTATGGCAATTTCGGGATTTTCCCGTGGCTCCCGGTGCAGGGGAGGTTATGGCAAAAAATTTCGAAAATTCCGGGTGTTAGCCAAATTTTTGAAGAATTTGAAAATTCTCTGAAACTGAAAAGTTGGAGAATGGAAGCCAGATCGAACGTAGAGTTGATTAATCAAACCACTTTCGACTTTGTTCCTTTTCGGGGACGAAAAGTTTTAAGTGGGGGAGATTGTAATAACCCGAAAATCTGGGCCAGTTTAAAAATTTTATTTTGGCAATTTTAGTGAATTTTGAACATTTAAAATAGATTATTTTAAATAATATCGACGAGAAATTTATTTTGAATAGAATTCGACGTATATATTATATACGTCGTCGTTAGAATATAATAATTATATATAATTATAAATAGAATTGAAAATGGCGTGGTAGTTCGATAATTCGATTTCAAACTTCAATTGAATGTACCGGGTGCAAAACAATCCGGATTTTAGCGAAATCAAAAACATTAGGATCTAATTGGGAATATCTTTCCAACGAATCCGAAAAATTGAGATTTCATAGCGGGAATCAAAGGATATGTCCAGTTGAAAATTCTGAATAGTCGCTATGGAATTCAGGCCCTTAAAAATGGGACGTTTTGCAAACGACCTCGGATTTCGACGAAACCACTTTTGTTGGGTCCGTGATGTCAAGTTATTGCTAGATTCCAATTTTCATAATTTTTTCGAATCAATATGTGAGCGTGGCAAAGGAAAACGCGTTTGACCAGTTTCAGTTGATTTTAATCGACTGGAAAAAGACCATTTTTCCAACGGTCTCAAAATTCGACGAAACTAGTTTTGTTAGGACCGTATCGTCAATACGAAGACAGAAAATATTTTTCTGGAATTTTCAAAGTTCGTATGTGACCCGGTAAATTGAAATGCGCGTTCAAATTCAATATATAGAAGTATATGTTGATTTTAATGGAAACTGATCGTAATAAGCGAATCAGCCTATGATACATATCCCATTGTGTTCGGAATGGGGGTAATTAGCTATGGACGACAGGCGGTGGGCCTCGTTTAGAGGTCGTATGTAAAAGTCAACCCCCCCTCTTTCATTTTTACAGAAGAAAAGAAAAAAAAAGAGTCGCGCTCGTCGAACCACCCCATCACGTCGCCACCGCGATTCCTCGGGCGCCGCTCCACGCCGTAGCTCCACCACCTCTCTCCCCCTCTTCCCCTTACCTCATCGACCCCCCCTGCATCGAAGGACGCGAGCCCCAAAAACCCGTTGGCCCACCTCGCGAGACCCAATCCGCCACCATCCGCCCAGCGCCAACGAACCCGCCTTCCCCCCCCCCTCTTAACCACCTGTAAGTTTTTATTTCATTTATTTTCAGTTTGTTTATCTAATGATTTTCAGTTTTATTGTAAATGAATTTTCAGTGATGTTCATTTATAGAAAGCTAGGATTTTTATTGATAGAAAGGCGGGATTTTTATTTATAGAAAGACAAGATTTTTTTAATAAACAAAGGTTGGATTTTTAATGACGTAGCATAATAAAAATCTGATTTTTATTATATACGTGTTGAAATAAAAATGTGATTTTTATAATGATGAAATGAAAAGGCGAAATATTTATTTTAGAAAAGGCAAAATATTTAAAATAGAAAAGATTAGATATTTAAAATAGAAAAGATTAGATTTTTAAAATAGAAAAGATTAGATATTTAAAATAGAAAAGATTAGATTTTTAAAATAGAAAAGATTAGATTTTTAAAAATAGAAAAGATCAGATTTTTTAAAATAGAAAAGATTAGATTTTTAAAATAGAAAGGATTAGATTTTTAAAATAGAAAAGATTAGATTTTTGAAATGGAAAAAGGCGAAATCTTTATGTAGAGAATAGCGTGTAAAAATTGAATTTTTATCTATATAGTAATGTTGTAAAAATTCGATTTTTATATATTGAATAGCGAAGTAAAAATTCGATTTTTATATATTGAATAGCGAAGTAAAAATTCGATTCTTATGTATTGAATAGTAAAGTAAAAATTCGATTTTTACATATGTAGAGGATACGGGCAACGAAGGTGACAAAAAGGCGAGAACGATGAAGATTTCTCTAAATGAAGTGTCGTGGAGTTGGGATAGCTATTGGTGAGAACTTCTCACTCTAAATTCCTTTTTCTAGTTATATATATATACTAGGATGCAGACGGTGCTTAGTAGCACCCGACAACCGTCATCCACAGACCATGGATGACTTGTTTGTTTGATTGATATGTTGTGAAAATTGTTTGTGATATTGATGTAAAATCGATAAAAAATGTAGATGTGTTAAAATAAATTAATTATCGTTAAAAATATAATTTTTAACATGAATGTGAGTAAATAAATATCTATAAACAAATCGGCCGATTTGTTTATATGCACTGATTTGACTGATATTGATTGGGATGATAAATTTTACACATCACCCAACTGCACAAATAAAAATCTGTGTTTGTTGATTTGAAACCCCACACGGGTGTTGGGATGATATTTGGCGTACACTAATCCCAATTATTTAATTGTATGTTGATCGATTGGTCGACAGACTGTGTAAGCGTTGATTATTTATATTTGATGCTTATGCAGTTGTGTGGTGCACCTTGGATGATGGTTGATTGTTTATCATTGCTATTATATACATGTGTTGTATGGAATCCATATAATTAACATTATATGGTGATTGATTGGGCCTCATTCCAATCGGGAAAATAATGAATATTATAAAAGAAAATTCATGTGTTGAAACTATTTATGTGTTGAGTAAAATATTTTAATAATAAAATTTCATCTTTATCATATTTAAAATTAGAACTACTTCACGGTGGAGTCTAATTGAAAATCAAACGATAGATACCATAATTTTATAAAATATTTTACATAACAAAAATAGTGACGTGTTGACAGTACTCATGTGTTGAGATTAGTCGTGTGTTGAAAGAAATATAGATTCATGTGTTGAATGGAATATATATATTCATTTGTTGAATAGAATAACGAATTTATTGAAATATATAAAGCCGTGTTGATTAGAGATGCGTTATTTTGACGCGAACGATATTTATATCGATTTTATTCGTTTTATAATGAATATTGAAAAGTGATTTCAAAATTTAATATTTTGAAATGAAATTCAAATTGAATTAGATTAAAATTCACATTGAAATTTTATTGAATCAATTTGAAATGAATTCGAATTGAATAGGAAGTGAATTTGAATTCGAATTGAATTGAAATGAATTCAAATTGAATTAAATTGAAATTGAATTAAAACGAATTGAAATCGTTTTGAATGAAATTTAAAACGAACTGAAATTGAATTGAAATCAATTTGAAATGAATTCGAATTGAATTAAATAGAAGGTAAATTCAAATTGAATTGAACTGAAATGAATTAGAATTTGAATTGAATTGAAATGAATTTGAATTCAAATTAAATAAAATTGAAATGAATTCGAACTGAATAGGAAGTGAATTTGAATTCGAATTGAATAGAAATGAATTCAAATTGAATTAAATTGAAATTGAATTAAAAATGAATTGAAATCATTTTGAATGAAATTTAAAACGAACCAAAATTGAATTGAAATCAATTTGAAATGAATTTGAATTGAATTGAAATGAATTTGAATTCGAATTAAATAAAATCGAAATGAATTCGAATTGAATTGAAATCAAATCGATTTGAAATTGAATGTAGCGTTGAAATGGTTTTGAAAACGAATTTAAAACGAATTAAAAATACGTTTTAAAAAGTAAATCGATGAAATATATAATATATATATATATATATATATTATATATAATGGCCTGAATAGAACTTGCCGCGCCACGGCAGTTCGTGAATTTCGACCATTGACTTCGAATTGACGTTGCGGGAGATCCGACCGTCGGATTCTCCTAAAACCGGAACCGTTGGGTTCGTATTAAAAAGAGATTTCCAACGAATATTAGAAATTTGAAATCTAACGGTTGGATTTGGAATTATGTCCAAATCAAAATTGGAAAAGTTCGCTGTAAGTGCAGTTCGATGGCCGTTGTTGGAAATCGACTGTACGGGCCTTGATAAAATTATTAAAAATATCTATAATTTGTGTAAAATCATAAGAAATGATTTGGGAAAATTGGGCTGAAAAATTCCATATTTGAAAAGATAAAAATAGATTTTTATCGAAATGAACTAGTTTTGAACTAGAATTAAAATCAATTTATTTTTGAAATAAATAAATTGAATTTGAAAGTGATTTTAAAAATAATCAGTATTCCCAATACGTGAATTGGACTGGAGTTGAATCGAAATTATCTTCGGAATATTTCGATATTGGATTTCGTGACTATACAGATATTGTTATGGGAATTTGAAAGATATATTTTATATCGTTATTTCCAATACGATATTTGTTGGTTTCAGAATTTGATATTGAATATAAGCCGGTATATTTTCTATTCAGAGCCTTGTATTTAATATCGAATGTGATTCGGGTTTATCGTGAATCGTGTTTTAGACGACATTGGTTCTTTAACCCAGTTAAAGGCAG
Source organism: Allium sativum (assembly GCA_030737875.1). Lineage (NCBI taxonomy): Eukaryota > Viridiplantae > Streptophyta > Magnoliopsida > Asparagales > Amaryllidaceae > Allium > Allium sativum. The sequence goes on along the minus strand of CM060919.1, from coordinate 129,249,363 downwards.
GATGTTGATTTTTGAAAAGATTAAAACTAAGTGGAGTTTTAATGAATCTTTAATTAGATTGAAATGTGAATTGATAATTTAAACTATCAAATTTGAAAGGTGATCGAGAATGGAGTATCACCAGTTTTGCTCCAAAGCGGTAGTTAAATCTGTAATTAGATTTGAATGTGAAATGGTAATTAATTTTACCGATAACACCGTGGTGTTAGATATGGAGTATTACCAGTTTTTCTCCATGGGACGAATAGGTTGGGATTGGGAAATAAAATAAATAATTACTTCGGTGTAGATCGCTAATCCCGACTAGTTTGGAATGATATCCGAAGGAAGATTAAAGAATAAATTTATAAGAATTTATCTTGGATAAAATTAACAGGAAAAAATTGTGAAGGACAAAAAAACCAAAAAAACTGCCCAAAAGGACAAGGGGCAAAAAACTTGTCCAAAAGGACAAGTTTTAGTGCAAAGTGGAAAAACATGGGACCCCCCTGAAATTCACCATTTGCACTAAAACTTGTCCTTTTGGGCAAGTTTTTTGGTGGTTGTCCTTTTGGGAAAATAATTTGGTGAGTTTGTCCTTGTGGGAAAAATCCCCTAAAATTAATGGGAACCTTTCCCTAAGAATGTGATTTTGTGAATAAGAGAATATTCTGAATTGGAATGAGGCGTTCGTTGTGTTTGTGTAACATCTGTTTACTATATACGTGGGTTATTCAGAAAGGCCGGGTTTATACCTATTCTGAACAACCGATTCGACGAGATGTCGAAGATGAAGACGGTGGCAGAAGACCGGAAGTCTTCACATCGTTTGGGTGATTACTGATGATCTCGATTGGTTTGTACACCCAAGATGAGGGAAACAGTTGGTGGTCGTCCAGACGTACTTGGAGACGGATGGATATGCGAGGAAAGTGCCTCCGGTTTCGTTCAGACCCAGAACGAACTTGTAAATGGATTGTGTGTCTGACATTGGATTTTATTCTGTGTAGATTGATCTCTATTAAATATACATCTATTTGGCGGCAGAGAATTTATTCTCTTGCTTAACGCCCTTCTCTGAGACGTACAAGCTCAGAGGTTGTATATCGATGGACATCAGTCGCATGGAGTGAATTGCCAGTGTGGCACGCGTAAGTGGCAAATTGATCAAGGCTTCTGTTGAAAATCAAAGTCTTGTGGTTGATGATCAAAGCACGGCCTGTGTGGCGTAGCTTTGTGTATAACGTGAATTCGCGAGCCTCACACCTCGGTATGAGTTAAAAACGGGATACGGACCCAAGGAGTGCACGACGTTTCTTTCTAGCTAGGGTGGTGTCAGTGACCTACCAGCCCTGACATTTATATACTTTTCACCTGTGTGGTTGTTGGATATGAGGCGCCTCGGATATAGGTCTGTAAGGACCGGGAAACGTGTGTTCAGGAATAACTAATCCTCAAAAGTAAGAGAGGACCGGCCTTGGAGGTTCCAAAGGATCAGAGTGGGGTCCTGAGGCATTGCTAGAGTGTCTCGAACGCGGAGAGGAGCTTGCCCCTTGCCTCGACTCATGACGGAAATCCAATTTCAAATACGTGATAGTGCGGTTTTATTTGTAGAACCTAGTATGGCGGCATAGTGGTATGGGTCATTCATGCTGCCTATGATTGATATTTATGATTGAAATTGTTTTGACACTATACACCTATAATAGTATCAAATAATGTGTTTTAAACGTATCAAGCATGCTTTGGCTGTTATAAGGTAAAAACCCTATCCTCCGGCTTGCGCTGCATTGTGTGATGGGACCTGGGTCTTATAACAACTTCATTTTTCTTTGTTTAGCATTGCGATGTTTGTTCTATGCACTGGTATTCTTGGGAGGAAACCCGTTCCGCGTTATACGGCGTGGTCCCTTGATTTACCAAACTTTAAAACCAATATTAATAACTGTTTTAGTTCTCATACCAGTCACATGACTGATCTGGAGTTTATTGTTTTAACCTAAACTCTGGGTGCCCTCATTTTCGACACGGGCAGCTAGTAGTTTTGGTTTTGCAGATTAATATTCACAGGATCCTGATTTACAGCTGGAACGATGCTCGGAAAGCTCTGTATCCGTGCATTACTTCTAGTTGTGCTTTTGTATTATTTTCCGCTGCGATGTATTTAAATGTAATTTAAATCTCTGATATTCATCGAATGTATTTTATTCATTTATACTCTGTATATTCTTGTATCTGAAGGAATTGTTGTAATAACAATGAAATGTTCTTCCGTTTGCGTTCTATTTTGTCTTGTACTCAATTCTATCCTTGCTTTCCTTCACGGGGAAGTTCGGGTCGTCTCAACTTCACCTTGTTAGCACATGAAATCCAATCTGCAAAGGAAGAAACAACATATATATTAATATGTGCATACCATCAAATCTATATCTCAGTTACAAATCTTTAAAATGAATAAACAATGCAACAACTTCATAGTTTCACCTAACCTACACATAACCCATTCGATCAGTGTATACCTGAGCAGACAATGGTACAAGAAAATCCTACATAATCTTCACACGTCAGTGTTAAGCATCACGCAACCATAGGAGGCCTACATCTCTAGTACCACAGTTCGAACAGCTATAATGAGAGGAAAAAAAAGACAACTATAAGAAATCTAAACAGCAAAAAAAAATTTAAAAAAATAGTAGGTGATGTAGAACTCAAAATAATACAATGAACTGGTGATATATACATATCTATTCATACAGTCGAGTACAAATTCACTACTACCATATATTTGGAATCTGAATAAAATCCATAAGGCAGTTTCAAATATCTGTATGGACAACTCATGGACTCAATATCTCACAAAATCTACTTCGAACGGCTAAATGTATTTCGATTTCCATGTGCAGAAAATTCGGACGAGGACTGTTGTTTTACAAGGAAAATGGAATACAAAATCTAAAACAGCCAGAAGCCAAGATGAAAAGACGATACAAACAGTTTCATAACTTTACCTAATTTACATAGCGTCAGTACATGAATTCATCACCAAATCTTAACACTTCTCTGATAAACATACACAGCAGTCGCCATCAAGGTACCAATAGTTCAATTATAACAGTTGAAACGAAAGGGGATAGCACCTAAGAAACAAGCAGCTAAGACCTAAACCTAGGGTGTTACAGTTGATTTTTGACATTGATCCTATCATGACCATCCACAACTATATATACACATGATAGTTCAAGAACCATTAGAACAAAGAAACCCATTCGAAACCCTCAAATAAATTAAAAACAAAATGATATGGAAATTTTAAATCAATTAAAACACTTAGCTTGGTTCAGGGTTTTGCGAGTTGGAAGCCCTCGTATTTGTCGAAGGTGGATCGCTCGTTTCTGGGAGGCGTCGGAGGGGTTCATCGGCGGATCTGTGTTGTGTGGGTTGAATGGGGTTTGGCAGACCATTTGAAGGAAGAGAACGGAGGGGAGATCGAAGAGCGGTTGCGTGGAGGAGTGGGGGTTGCGAGGCGACGACCTCCGTTGTAGCCGAAGCAAGAAGGGAGAAGGGGATCCGATTGGGCCATTAGGGATTTCATTTTTTTCAGGAGGCGGTGTTCTGATGTTTGTGGGATGGAAGGGTTGGTGGTAGGGTTTTATTTGTGTAAATGGGTTGGGTTGCCGATCCAAGGTAAAGGGCCGGTTTTTAAAATTAAAATTCATGTTTTTACAAATTAATCACTTTAAATATTCGTTTATAAGATTTCTCGTGCATACATTATCATATTTCAGCACGGTCTGTCTCATTGGGATCGTAGAAACGAGATCTTCGAGATGGAGCAGGGTTAGTCAGGATCGGAAGCAACTGAAAATTTTAGTCAAATTAAACGTCAGCTTATTTTGGAAAAAACAAGACTGTTTATCGACGAATTCAAAACCAGGTGAGTTAAACTCACTCAGTTTTTCCCATTTATATTTTATATAAATTGGGTTTCTATTTTGTGTGTTCTAGTTGTCAATGGTCGACTGGTTGCTAGTTATGTATTTATTTGTTGATTTAACCGACTAAATTAAACCGTTGTTTAATTTTAGTATTTGTACCAAATCGTTATTCTAACGATTGGTTCCAATAAAGGTAACATACCTTGTTGGTCACGTTTATAAAATAAACGTGTTTAATTGGTTGAATTGTTTGAATTGCTTGTGGTTGAGGTTAAATGGTCATTATTTATTGTTAGCAGTTAAGTGAAACTGAATGATTGATTTGGTTGTTGACTGAAAGTTCAACATCTGTGCAGTTTAAACCAATGGGCGGTATTGGTTGAGTGTCTGGCAACATATGGCCTATAAAATATATTTTTTACAACTGGAGATAGATTTGAAACATATTATTTTAAAGGAAAATTTATAGAAAGGGAAAATAAATAAATGTTTTATTTAAGGTTTGATTAATTTTATAAATTCAACTCTGATGTTAATCAGATTTATAAGTACGAGTATAAGAAATAAATCAAATGGGTAGGCTTGGATAATTGTTTGGTTAAGAAACAATAAAAAGGGAATTTACTATTTAAAGGAATTAACCACTGAGGTAGTTAATGATTGAGGTAAGTTATTATTTTAAATAAATAATAATTGAGTGAATTACTTTTTAATTAACATTCATTAAAAAATAAATCGGAATTTAAATGAAACCTAATTGAATGGAGAAGTGAGCTTGCGAACAAGTTTTGTTTTAAACCAGAGACTTTGTAACAAAGTTTTAAAAAGGAAATGTAAGCGATGACTTAAATGAATGTGACTTGAATATTTGAATTAAATAAAAACGGAATTGAGAGCAGAAAAGGGTTTAGATTTAACCAAAATTTATTAAACCAAATTAATAAAAAAACGATGAGGTATTATATCGTTAATTTTAAATTAACATTACATAATAGTGGGATTAAGTAAGAAGGGGTAATCAAAATAAGATTTCAAAAGTTTGGAACGATTGAATGGATTTGAAAAGGAATTAGTGAAAGTAAATTTAGTGAAAGAAGTGGGTCTTAAGCGTTTATAAACAAAACCCGAATTTATAAAGGAGTTTGGTTAAAGTGGCGGAGTGAAAGTAGGGTTTTGTAAAGAAATTTCTTAATTATGGAATTAAGGAATAATGGTTATACACTAGGAAAGGATTTTCAAAAAAAAAAGTAAGGAAGTTTTATGAAGCCGTATTCGAATAAAATAGCCAAATGAAATGGGTTTGGATTATTGGTTCAAGTAATGAAATATATGATATTTCATAACATTGTTTTACGAGAAATAAATAAAAAAATGATTTTCCACTGTTAGATAATAACATGGCAAATGTTTGGAAGTGAAATAGAAAAAAATGAAAATGAGATGGGAATTTTCTAAGTATAAAAATGAACCTATTTTAAAGTATGATTCTTATGATAAATAAAGAAGCGAGAAACTATATTTGTAATATCAAAATACTTAAGAGTTTAAATTTACAAATTTGTTTAATTTGGAAGGCCAAGTGATGCTGAATGCTGAACCAGTAAACTCATTGGATTGTCATGATTGAAACACTGATTATTTTGATAGTTAAAACACCGACTATCAAACTTGCCCAATACGATTGTTGGTACGGAAAGACCGGGATCGAATTTATATTCGAAACCATTCCGACCAGCAAATACGTGGAGATATTTGAAGATGATCGAGATGGAGCATCGAAGACCGTAGATTTTCGTAAGCGGAAGAACTGCTAATAATCTCTGGTCCTCAGCCAGAGATGTACTGTGGTTCTGTCGTGGTTGAAATCTACGGGTTGCAAGGACTTCTCGCTACTGATCCATGGGGTGATTCCTATATGAGATGCAGTAGGAGAGTACCTTCGGTTCATCCTGTTCCTGGGTGACTTGTATGGACAAGTGTCTGACAGTGTATTTCCAAAGGATCACGTACGTTGTTTTCTTCAAACATACCTTAATTGGGTCGCTCCCAGCCCGGTATTTTTGTAGACGTCAATTAGTGATATCTGGAGGATCTGACGATGTGGCATTCAAAGTGAATGGTAGCCAGGTGTTGTAAAGGAAATTCTGACCTCAAGCCTCATCAACCGGTAAATGACAAAAATCGGGCAGGCAGCATGGCTATGTGGGTCGCTCCCATTAAGGTGTATAATCACCTATCTAGAGAAAATCTTATTTGCTTCTTAATCTATATTCGATGCTGTCCCTTTTCCGGAAACGGTGGTTTGAGTCCAACCGTTGGTGATATACATTCGATACACTCAAGCGAAATGTGTGGTCGGTCATGTGAGGGCTGGGTTGCAAGACGTTCTTGTGAACCCAGTGTATTCGTCTCTAGAGATACACCATCGGCAAATGGTCCCATACTTTGTCATAGTTGGAATCCAATCTCCAATAAGCGTCCGCGGTTTTTGTTTGTATACTATATATGTAGAGCGTGAGATGCAAGCGTTCTACTAGATTGATAATTACTTGTATTTTGACATTATTATAATATCAGAAAAGATATTGGTTTCAAAACTGTTTTGGATTATCATAAGGTAAAAACCGTCCGTGTTTATGTGTGGATTCGGTCTTACGATTATCCTTTTCTTTGAAAGATTTTAACTTTAAAATCAGGTTGTGTGATCCCCTTGAACTCAGTGTGTTTATCTCACTTTGGTTCACCAGACTAACCCGGTGTTCTGTAAATGCTCGGGTTAGCCCGGGGTGTACAGGTTCAGGTTATCAAAAGCTGTAAAGAGACGAGCTGGAAGAATCCAGGCATATGGTATTATATGGTTACTATTTCGCTGTGTGTTGTGTATAGGGCAGATCATTATAACTGCCTGTTGATGTTGATGTACTATGATATGGTAAGTTTTATTTAAAGCTCTCAATAAAGTTATTTTTGTATTATATTTTGTTTCGCTGCGATGTGGGATTCTGTGTTGTGTTGATTCTTCTTGTTCTTCTATTCTAATATTTCTTTCTTTCCTCACCCTCTAATTTCTTTCAAATAACGTCCAGTGTTTTCGGTATTGGAAGGCCGGGATGAGTAAGGTAAGGGAATTTATGTCGATTTTCGGGCCGAAAACCCTGGTCGTTACAGCTATTGTATTGGGAGAGGTTGACTGTAGTAGCGGCTTGGACTAGGGATGGGAGATGTTGGGCATGTTTATGGGGAGGTTGACTGATAGACGGAGAAGGGAAGAGCTGTAGACATGAATAAGAAATGGCACAGGGAAAGATAAGAGAATGGGATGGGAAGAAACAACGGTGGGATATGAGAAATGGATTCGAATGGAAGCTTGGCTTCATGAAAGGCAAAATAAAAAAACGAGTTGTTGCCGTATATATTCCGTGAGGCATATAGGAAGATTAAAAGGGAATGAAAAGTAATGGAGTAGCTAGAAATGTTGTGGAATAAAATAACGACGGGAGAGGGAATAATATGGAGATGGGGCCCTGAAAAATGGAAGAAAAAGGGACACATCCTTAATAATGTATATCTTTAACAATGCTTGGCAATGAATAACTTCGAAATGAATGGGTTTGATGCTTGATTAAACTTTCCAATTTCAGGGAAGAAATGGATTTTAAAAGGAAATTAAATATATTTTTCGTAAAATCTGGTGTAAGGACCCGGATTTTGACCGTTCAAATTGACAATAATCGTCAATGTCGACTTAAACAAATCTAAAATAAAGATAATTATTAGGATAAATATACGAAAAAGAAGAAAGAAGAAAGATAATCACATAATCTCATAGCGGAAGGACAAAATATAATAAATAGATAACAGTCCATGAAGCTGTTAAAACATACATTTGATTTTATTTTGCAATGATTATCAGGGTACTATTATAAAACATACCAATGTTTGCAGGGGAATAATAATAATAAATAGGTATGTTGAGCTCCATCTTCATCTTCAGAATGTTGTCTTCAATAACTAAAAAACTCAGGCTGACCCGAGCACAAATGAAAAGACAAAAATACCCGGACCAGAACTAAAATATTCTCATATCGTTTAAATCGAATTCATGTGACAATATGAGAGCTATAACTTAAGAGATGTTATGGATATTTACATCTCCTAAGGATCCGTTAAATTAGATACTATATAATACAATATGCTATTATAATAATGTCTATGGTTCAATATAAAATAAAAAAATAGCGTAAGAGGGATTACATTTTTACCCTCACAACGTTTATACATTATCGTAAACATTGCATATAAAACACCGGTAAGGTCGATGGATAGAGATGCGTCGTTATACGATAACATTAAATCAAAATCATAGGGAGCTCAACCAGAATAGTAGAATTCTACCGGATTGTGGACCTAGATTGGTGGTAATGCATAGCCGCCAACTACCACCCACCCCAGACAATACTCCCAAAAATCAAAGGGCGCCCAATCAATCATAGAGTAAGAGATATGGTATCAAAGAAGCATGTTTGCTAAGAGGAGCTTACTCACATTAACGTGGGTATGACTCCTGTTTTAGTCATTTTAATTATGACCCGAAGGTCAAAGCTATCCATCACCGTTCTCTTTCTTCAAATCTAGTAATCGCCTCCAAATCATCCTACTTCATTCTGGAACTCCACCGCGTGCACAGTTGTTAAAGTCTTTTTGGGTATTGGTAGAGTGTATGACAATATCCTATCCCGGTATCTTTAACAACCAAATGTTTGCATTTTTCGCACCGGTCGGTTCTTTTACGTTTCAAAGAGTTTTATACTTCATATCAAAATATCATATTTTCTTAAAATCCTTTCATTATTCGAGCTAGAATATTATTCGTATTAAAATCTCCACTTAAAACCAAATATAGAATCTTGAAACAATTCCAATTCCAAATAATTTGATTATTCAAAATAGTAGAAAAGTATGTCAAAATAATTTAGATATAAGTATATATAATAGTTAGGAAATAAATAGTTGGATAATAATATTTTAAAATAAAATAGTGTTTATTAAAATTTTGTAAAATACATATATGTAGTAAAATATAAAGTAGTTGTAAAATAGATAATTGGTCATTAAAATAGTTTATTTAAATAGTAATTATATGTATAAGTAAAAAAATAGTTTATAAAGTTAGTACCACATAAATATATATTAAATAGTATAATTTATAAAATAAAATAAATATTTAGTAAAATAGCTTATAAAGTGGTTCAAAATATTATAATTGGAATTGGCATTGTTCCATTTAAATAACTTGAAGTCATGTTTCAATTTCAAATCAATGCAGCTCAATTTCAGTATTTCAATCTGATTCAAACTTTTTTTTCAAACTAATTTAATTCAGACAATTTGATTTAAATTTTTATGGTTTAACATAGAATTCGCATTTGGAATCATTTCATTTCGTAGCAAATCTATAGTTCACAAATCAAATATTACTTTAAATAAGGTTAATTTCAAGTAAACTTTAAAGATGGAAAATTGTTTATATTTTAAACAATTCAATTTCAATACGTTCACATGCTAAATTACAAATATTTAACTTTGGTTTACCACAAAATAATAATAATAATGATTTAACTTTAAATTCCAAAATTTAAAGTTTAATTTTAAAGGAAATCAATTCATAAAATCTCATTTACTACTTTTAAAACAATATTTCAAATTTCAAAGTTTAAACAAAATTGCTTAACCAATCGGTGTCCGTATATAATTTTCTATCCTATGGCCAAATAATACTTAAATTTCAATTTTAGTATTTTGAGAAAGGATATATATCATTTCCATCCAAATCAGTGTCATATGTATTTATCATTTCAACATACGTTCTTAATTCATTTTAATAATCAATCCCGGGTTTATTTGATGCCCATAACATCAAGGTAATGGTTGGTATTAATCAACAAAATCAACATGCATATATAAACAATGTCAATAACAAGATGAATTGCACATCAATACATTAAATATATAAATCCAAGGCATCCATCAAAATCAATACATCTAAACAGTTCAATATAATATCAGTTTACTAGTCATCAGATATAAGGTTTTTAAATAAGAAATTAAATCCTAACTATACAATTTATATTAACAGTAACGATATGGCTTTCGCCCGGACCTAATCGTTCGCTAAATCGACCAAGACCGTTCAAAACCCGCATACGTTAACTCTGGGAACACAGCACATTAGAACAAATAACATAAGACTTTTATTACATCATGATAATGTTAAATCAGAGTACAGAATATATCAGAGTACATCGAATATAATAATACAGCGGAAGATTAAATTACAATAAATGTAATACACTGCAGTGGGACAATTAAATTAACACAGCGGAAGACTATCAATGGTCTGGACACAGCTCTAAGCTTCGATCCAGAATCCTACTCAATATATCTGCAAAATAAGCTATTCGACTGCCCGTGTGGAAAAGAGGGCACCCGAGTTTGCAAAGTGAAACAAACTACGAGTCAGTCATGGGACTGGTATGAGAAATCTTTACTTAACTTATCTAATAAGAAGGCTAATCATAGTACCACGCCGCTAACGCAGAACGGGTTTACTCCATTGGATTACCAGTGCATGAAATAAAGTAAATCGTTAAACAACGCAATGCTTTTTAGAAAAATGAAACCATTATAAGACTCAAGTCCCATCACACAATGCAACGCAAACCGGAGGATAGAGTTTCACCTTATAATTGTCAAAAATGCTTGATACGATAAAAACAGATTTGGTATTATTACTAGTGTATATATATGTTTTCAAAAACAATTTCAATTATAATGTATTAATCATAGATGGCATAGTAGCCCATCCTACTATGTCGTCATACTAGTTCTACAATCAATACCGCATGATGTCATATTAGAAGTTGGATTTCCATAAAGAGACAAAGCTAGGAATGATCTCCTTACCGATTCGAGACACTCTAGCAATGTCTTAGGATCACACCTACGGGTAACCCTTGGATACAGTAGGGCTTGTCCACAAATATCGTTAGTGGATTAGTTATGCATGAACACACGCTTCCCGGTCCTATTGAACCTATAATATGACCATTGGCGACCAATAAATCCAAGGCCTCGAAAATTCCATCATCCACATAAATGTCAGGGCATGTAAAACCGTGATACCACTTCTAGCTAGAAAGAAATGTGTGCGCTCCATGCGTTCCCTTGCTCCATTTCTGACTCTTACCGGGGTGTGAGGCTCATGAGGTTGCGCTATACACAAAGCTATGCCGAAATAGGCTATGCTTTGATCATCAACCACAAGGCTATGCTTTTCAACAAAAGCCTTGATCATTTGCATCTTGGCATGCTACATTGACAATTCACGCCATGCGATCGATAACTACCAATATAAAACCTCTGAGCTTGTACGTCTTAAAGAAGGGTATTAAGCAAGAGAATAAATTCTCCGCCACCACAGATATATATCAAATAGAAATTGATTCAATTACATGGAATGAAATCCAATGTCAGACACACATCCATTTACAAGTCCGTCCTGGGTCTGAACGAAACCGGAGACACCTTATACCTCGTCCCGTATGTCCAATACGGAAGTGAGGTGCTCGCATATCCGGATAATCAACAAGTACGTCCGGACAAACTACCACTTTTAACCATTTACTGGGAGCTACCCAATGTCGGGCATCATTAGTCATCCATTCGATGTGAAGATCGTCGGTCTACATCCACCGTCTTCAATGTCTTTGACTTTAATCGTCGTAATAATTATTCAGAATGGGTTAAACCTGGTCCTTCCAAATAACTCGCGTATTTTCATAAATTAAAAATCAAGTGCTATAAACATACATCCAACGCCTCATTCCAATTCAGGATATTCTTTTAATAAAATATTCATATTATTAGGAAAGGTTCCCATTAATTTTATCAAAGATAAATTCTTTTAAATTAATTCTTCGATCTTCATTTTAAAGATTTATTAAAATTCCAATTTGATTTTAATATCAAAAATCATCACTTTATAATTATCCAACCTTTAAGAAATTAGTCTTATCTTTAACTGGGTTAAAGAACCAATGTCATTTAAAAACATTGTTCACTATAAATCCAAAATCATATTCCAATAAATATGGAATTTCACAGAAATCAAATCAATATATAATCGATATAAATTTCTGTAACAGACTAATAATATAAATGGAATAATGGCGAAGCCTTTTATATTCCGTATCTAGTAATAGTCTTTTTTATAGAAGCGTATCTCCATTATTATCAAATCGAATTTCCATTCAATTCCAATTTAATATATATTAATTGGAAAACTTGACTTTGGAAAATTTCTTTTTAAATCTTAATGAAAAGATTAATAAAATCTAAATCATATTTTCACTGTTAATTGGGTTAAAGAACAAATGCCATTTTAAAACACAGTTCACAATAAACCCAATTCACATATCAATTTATTCCAATTACTGAATAAAATTTGAAAATCTAATAATCTTAATTAAAAGATTTATCCTTTCATATGGGGTTTAAGAATAGTTTTGTTTAAGACACTATCCACGACAACCCAAAATCCAATTCTTTTATTACAATATCTTTTAAAAATATTCTTTATTTAAAAGAAATTTTTTGTTTAAAATATTCTTTATAAAAAAGATATTCTGAATCGGAAAGCGACTCAATCATTTACCATATGACTTCGGTTATATGGATTTCATACATCTATGTAAATGACAACAAATGATAAATAATCATCAAACCATCCATTCAACATTCAGAGTGAAGTTCACAACTGTGTGAGCATTAAAATAAAATAATAACGCTCATCAGCCTGTCAATCTATCGATTAACATACAATTAAATATTAGGACTAGTGTATGTTAAATATCATCCCAATACCCGTATGGAGTTTTCAGCCAACAACAGTTCATATAATTAAATAATTGGTTAATGAATTGAACCAATTTTAATACTTCTAACATATTGATGATAATGTACAGAACATGTTATTTTATTCCAAATGCCTAATAAAATGTATTTGACTCGTATAATTTCCTTATACATTTCTAATATCTAATAGAATGTAATTTATTTATATGTCACTATTGCTGATGACCAATGATAAGATAATTTTCATTTTTCTTTATTTGTATGCAAATTTCTATCTTTAATTTTAAAAATAAAAGAGATAATTTTATTTGTTTATATTTCCAATGTATAACTTAAAACATAAAAATGCTTTATTTTAAATTGCACACAAACTGTAATGTATACATTAACACATTAAAATGTCACTTTTACTTACATGCAAATTCTAAGGTGTGTTGTGACAATTGCAAATGATTCTTTATTTCACTTACAATTCTAATGTATGTTTTGCAAATAAAGATGATTCTTATATTTGCAATATAATTTCTATTTCAACAAAATGTATAAAAACTGATACATCAATTTTTGCTGACAATTCTATTTTATCAAAATGAATATTTCTGTTGTAACACAAACCTATTTCACAAAAAAGCTATTTGTGTTTAACTCTTTTATTTAACAAAAAATGTGATTTTTTGTTTTATTCCAAATCTAATCAAAATGTGATTTTTGTTTTCAACAATCATATTTTACAAAATGTTTTTTTTTGTTTCAACTATTATATTTTGACAAAAATAACTATTTTGGTTCAACTAATCTATTTGGCCAAAAATGTTCATTTTGACCAAAAAATGTGTATTTTGATTCGACTCATCTATTTTGACAGAAGTATATATTTTGACAAAAATATATGGTTTGCTTGAACTAATCTATTTTGACAAAAATGAATATTTTGACAAAATGTATATTTTAATTCAACTAACCTATTTCAACAAAACAATAAAGATAATAACTTTGTTTTGTTGACAAATTTATTTCAACAAAACAATAAGAATGATAACTTTGTTTTGTCGACAATTCTAATTCAACGAAACAAATGAAAGTAACATGTTTGTTTATCAAATCTAATGCGACAAAAATGATAATGTTTGTTTTAATGATTATAATTTGACAAAAGTGACCAATTTATTTTACTATGATAATTTGATAAAAGCGACAAAATGGTTTCAACTTTGGTAATTAGACAAAAGCGACAAAATGGTTTCAACTTTGATATTTTGACAAAAGCGATAAAATGTTTTTAAGTTTGATAATTTGACAAAAGCGATAAAATGGTTTTAACTTTGATATTTTGACAAAAGCGATAAAATGGTTTTAACTTTGATAATTTGACAAAAGCGATAAAATGGTTTTAACTTTGATAATTTGACAAAAGATGTATAATTTGTTCAATCATTCTAATTTGATGAAAATGAATGTTTTTATTTCGACTATACTAATAGGCAAAAATAAATGTTTTTATTTAACTACACTATGTTGACAAAAATGAATATTTTTGTTTATCTATACTATATTGACAAAAATGAATATTTTCTTCCAACTAGTATAAATTGACAAAAGTGAATGTTTTGATAAAAATGTTACTTTCAACTCTCCTATTTTTATTGCATATAAAATGTAAATAAAAATGCAATTTTAAAATCTATTCTTTTCATTACAACTAAAATGAAAATAAAAATGTTTCTTTTATATCAATTATTTTATTTCAGTTCTTTTTATCGTAAAAAATATTACATAAAAATGCAATCTTTAAATTCTATTCTTTTTAATGGAACAAATATTACATAAAAATGTAATCTTTAAATTCTATTCTCTTTAAGGGAAAACAATATTATTATATAAAAAGGTAATCTTTTAAATTTCAATCTTTTGATTGGAACGAATTATCAATATAAATGTAATCTTCAACGTTTGATCTTTTTATTGAAAACTAACTACATAAAAAAAAAATCCTTTACTTCAACTCTTTTTGTTGTAACAAATTTACAACAAAAGTATAATCTTTTATTTCAACTGACATGTTTTGCCAAAAATGTTATTTTTATTTCAATTGAAATATTTTGACAAAATCAATATTTTTATTTCAATAATCATGTTTAATTTACATAACATGATTTTAACATACATGACAATTCTATTTAACAAAGTACGTTTTCTATCATAATTGACAAATTCATTTATAAAATATGTTTTCTACATAAGCGACATATTTATTAATAAATAACATGATCTAACAAAGCGACATTTTATTTCAAAATAACCTTGTCTAACATTGACGATATTTTAATGTTAATGTAACATGATCAAGTAAGAACAATATTTTATTGTCAATGTAACATGATCTAACAAGAACGATTTTAAATTTAGATCGAAACCTAGCAAAATGAGCATCGAAATCAATCACAAATAACAAACAAATTTCAATCTACAAATCACAGATCGGATTTCATTACATACATACATCGATTTTAAATAGTAAGAAAATAATTAAATTTTAATTAATTATAAAAATAGAAATCTCACATCGATTTATCTGAATTTTCAAAATGCTCTGTTTCAGATCCGGTTTGTTCCATGTTGTAGATCTCTTTTCAGCGAATCCAACGCAAATGAAATTTCTCGATTTCGTGTCCGTTTGAACAAGTTACGATATCATTTGCGTTAATCACATATTTAAATTAACTAAAATATAATTAATTATATTTTCGCCCAAATTACCCTTTCTTCTCTCTTGTTTCTGTATACAGCCTATTCAAACCCGTCCGCCCTCATCGGAGAATCCACCACAGCAGCTTCGCCGATCACTGTGACCCAGATCGGAGGCCATCACCCGAACGCCACGTCATCCACCACCTTCCGCGCCAAACGCAGATGAACTCGGTGCTCTCTCCTCGCCTTAAACGACGTTCAAACCCGTGACCTTCCAGACATGAATACGCCAGAAACTGAACACCATTTGTGATCTTGGCCGTATGATTTCGAAGAGGATGGATTGCTCTAAAATCTTCCCTTCAGAGGGCTTTGCTTTCGATTATTCGATTAAGAGAAATTAACGATTTAGTTTAGGAGCTTCCTGGCCATTCATATTTTTAGTGGCGGCTGGTCATGTTAGGTTAGGGTTTGAGAATTGACTTAGGGTACATTTGTAATATTATAATATTTAATTTTCTAATTTAAGCCCGCTATCCCTTTTCAACTCCAATTCCAGCCTAACGAAAGTTATCCTTAGGCAAATACCCACGTTCTGGATGCAATAGGCTTGGTCCCGTTAGCCAGTTTGATCATCTCCAGCTTGTTTTCTTTAATTTAATGTAACAACCTGCATTCTACGCATCGAAGGATCGTAGAATATTTATTTCTTTCTTATATGAAGTTGTGTGGTCATGTGGCTTTGGGAAATGACCATTGGGGTCATTTCCTATGTTCATGATTTTTGCCGATTTTTAAATGACCGTTTTGCCCCTAGCTGATACAGTTTTGGCCATAACTTTTGACTGGAAAGGAATTTTGACCTTAGACCACTTCCACTAGATTCGTTTGATGGTTTACCTTTCCATGGAGTGGTCATAATAGCTAAACAGACTTACCGTTTGGGAGATATGGCTAAAATAAGGTTTGAAAGGTGAAAAACTGCTTAACTGGGCCAAATAGGGTGATTAGTGAATGAGCCCATAACTCATTTCGGGATTGGGGTTATGGGAAGGCTGAAAAGAGTTAGGGTTTCATTTCATTTTAGTTTTCTAGCCTCTACTTACCTCTTAGAAACCCTAAAAATGGCCTCCAACCTCTAAATCACCTCCAAATCACTTTCTAATCAAGAATTAAGCTTAGCAACATCAAATCAAGGGATATCTTCGCCAAATCAAGATTAGAGCTGCTTTTTAGCATTGGTATTCGCGCCATATCAGAGATTTATTTCAGATCTAAGGTTTATTTGTGGCCAAGGTGAGTGATTTGCATAGCTCCTCACTAACCACGGTTAATTAAGGGTAATTAATGTTAATTAGCGAATTTAAACATGATAAAATTCTGGAAAAATATTTATAAATTTTTAAATGATGTTTTAGACCTCTGATGTGAACTTGGGTCAATTTGGTTAAGTTTTGTTAATCCTATCATTACTTTTGCCTAAACATGCTTAAGGGAAAATATGGGGTTTTGGCTATGTTTGATCCATTTTAACCTATCATATTGATGTTTTGGTGTTTGAGGTCACTTCTATTTGTTGCTATGACTTTGTGGTATGCTTTGTGATTGATTAGAATAGTTAGAGTGGTTGAAAACGCCGTCGAATGGCGTAAACAACTCACTGGACAAAATGCAGGAAATGGACAGGGAAAAGATCGGATCAGATGGGGAGGTCCGAACCGAACCGTTCATGTGGCCCATCCACGATCCGCCCCCTTGCATCCGAACCGAGCCTTCATGCCACCAGCTGACTTGAAACTTGGAGGAGTTTTCTGACCCGAACCCATAGATGGAGGTGGACATGGAGACCCCGATCCGACCCATTGGGGGTGTTGACGATCTGAACTGCCAGAAGCACCCCGACCCGATCCGTTTGTGGAGATGGAGACCGATCCGATGTTGGGAGAAAAGAATGAAGTCTGTGCTCCAATCCGAACCACCACGGGCTGGAACGTGGAGCACGACCCGAACCCGATGGCACCCTCCGATCCGATCCGAAGAAGCTTGGCACAAATCGATCCAGTGAGGGATACTGAAGGTCGATCCGAACCGACAGAGAAGGACTGAGGATCCGAACCGATCCGATGATGGCCAATAACCTGAGATGCAAAGGTAGTCCAAATGGAAGTTAGATATCAGGATCCAGTTGGGAACCAATGAGTTCACTTCATGGTTGGGCTTTGCTATGGGACGTGTGCTAAGGAGTTATCGACATTCATAACTTTGATTCACCACTGAAAAGGAATGATGGGCTACGTATCAGTGCAGTAGAGTCATCGTGACTCGAGGGGCAAAGTGATCGTAGAAAGACTACGAACCAGTGCAGTGGAGCCGTTGTGACTCCATGGGGCAGAGTGGACATAGTAAAGGATTAGTAAGGCTATGAGCCAGTGCAGTGGAGCCGTTGTGACTCCATGAGGCAATGTGGACATAGCGAAGGATTAGTGGCTATGGATCAGTGCAATGAAGTCGTTATGACTTCATAGGGGAAGAGTGATCATAGCAAAGTATTGGATGATCGAAGTGGTGGATATCATATGCTTTACGCACTGAGTGAGAGATGTGAGGATGGTTGCTAGGTTTGATTTGTTTGCCATCACTAGGACATGCACACCCCCACCCCCGTATGCTTGTACACCATATGTTAGTGGCACCTGAGAGTGTTGTACAGTATGTAGTGCTAACTCTTTGGTTGCAGGTCTAGGTTCAGGTATGGTTTAGTATACCTGTTATTGTTCTGTTTAGCTGCTTATCGCTTATACCAGACTTTTTGTCTGACCCAGAGTTTTATGTCTCTTCTTATTACTCTGGGTGCTCTCACGAGCAGACTATAGATAGGTTAGCTGGTGATGCACGAGTAGCGGATTCGAAGGTGAGCAGGAGGCTTCCACGTATGATATATATAGATATTCTCCCTGTGTCGTTGGCGGTCACTACTTGGGCATTAGTAGTGTACCTCCCTTATCTTGCTTTTACCTTTAGAGACAGTTTGAAAAGTTGTAATAATAATGATGAGGAACATAAGCTGTATTTGGATTTTCTGCTGCTATGATAGTTTGTTTTCAGCTTATGCACTGTCCCACCTGTTTTATGTCAAGTATGTTGTTATTATATTTTGTTCTGTGTGCTATGAGACATTCTACAGGTTCTTTGTTGATTCTTCGTCTTCTTCTTTTCCTTTTGACGACCGTCCCGTGCTAACTGGACATGTGTACAACGCACCTTTGGAGTAAATGTCAGTTTGTGCAGGGCGGGCCGTCACATTTGGTATCAGAGCTCTAGGTTGCGTAGTTAACCTAAGGAAAGACACTAGGGAGAGAAAGTACGTATATGAGAGTGCATATTTGTGATTACTTTGGTTTTCAAAAGCTATATATATATACACTATTAGTATAGCTAAGGATGAAGCCGCACTGCACTAGCACCACTATGGAGATGGTTAATTGTTTTCTCTTTACAGATTGAACGATGAGCCGATACGCAAGAGATGCTGGTAGAGGAGCCAATAATGGGAATGCTGCTAACATGAGGACGATGTTTACTGACCTCATGAGAGAAATGCTTAGGGATGTGCAAGGGGCAACTCCCTATCCCGGTAATGGTGGTGGTCCAGTAGTGCAGGCGCCTAGGGCCGATTTCGCCAAGCTGTCCAAGGATTACACTAACCTTGGTGGGAAGCCGTTCCATGGAACGAAGTCGGCTATGGATGTTCAGGATTGGTTGGATAGCTGTTATCGTATCTTCGACGACTTGGGTATCGAGGATGCGATGGAGAGAAGGCTAGCGTCTCGTCAGCTGCAAGGGCAAACAATGAATTGGTGGAATGCTATTAAGACAGCCACTCCAGAGGATCAAGTTACTTGGGATCGGTTTAAGGCTCGCTTTAGCGACAAGTTTATCCCAGCTGCTCAGAAGTCGGAATTGTTTAGGAAGTTCTTGGAGCTTAAACAGAATGGTAGAGTAGTCTTCGACTATATTGCTGAGTTCGACACTTTGTCGAAGTATGGGTTATCCCTTATCGATACCTTGAGAAGAAGAATGAGAAGTTCATTACTGGTTTGGATTGATACTTGGGGGAAAGGCTTATCAACCATATCGATGAGACTTTTGAATTGATTGTGGGGAAAGCTTTGAGATCAGAGAGTCTTTACCCTAAGTCAAAGGCTGAGGTTGCATCAGCAGTAGGCCTGAAGCCGCAAGCAGGTGGTGGAGGCAAGAATAACACTCAGAACAAGAGGAAACATAACCAAAATAAGGATGGCCAGAAAAAGAGCAAGAAAGATGTTGAGTGCTTCAGCTGTGGTAAGAAGGACCATTATGCCAAAGAGTGTCGGGCCAAGCCAGCGGATAGGAAGTGCTACAACTGTGGCCAAGTGGGACATCATAAGGATAAATGTCCACAACCTCTTAAGGAGAAGTAGATTGTGAAAGCGTGTGCTATCGGTGCTATTCCTTCTTCGTCGAATGCCCCAACTGCGGCGGAAAAAGGAAAGAATGTCATCATTCAAGGTATGCTTTCTATTTTTGATGTACTTGTTCGAGTTTTATTTGATACTGGAGCTTCCCGTACCTTCATATCTAGTGACCTGGTAGATAGGTTGGGACTGGAACCCGAGATAGTCGATAGACCATTGGTTGTGACGAACCCGATTGGTGGTTCGACTAACCTTAGTATGATTTGCCGAAATTTGGTCTTATCGAGTCATGGATGTATGTTTGTGATTGCTTTGTTTTGGGCTTTACTGGGTATGGCATTATATTGGGGGTCGATTGGCTCCAAAGATACAGGGTGGTGGTAGACTGTGAGGGCTTTTTAGTGACATTTAGGGCAGATGATGGGCGGAGGGTAGTTTTTGGTAGTCCACCTAGTGATGGGGTAATGGCTAGTTTTATAAATTCCCTCGACATCCTGCATGATGAGTTGTCAGATGTGCCCGTGGTTGGCCAGTATCCGGACGTCTTCGAGGAAGTGACCAGGCTTCCACCACACCGAGAGATTGAGTTCCGTATTGATTTAGTGAAAGATGCCAGACCTATAGTGATGCCACTTCGTCGTATGGCACCAAGGGAGCAGCGAGAGCTCGGGGTGCAAGTAAGCGATCTTTTGAAGAAGGGGTTTATTAGAAGAAGTTTCTCCGAGTGGGGAGCACCAGTTGTGTTTGCCACTAAGGCAGATGGTTCCCTTCATTTGTGTGTGGACTATCGCGAGTTGAATAAGGTGACGAGGAAGAATAAGTATCCTCTACCGCGGATAGATGATTTGTCTGATCAACTTGAAGGAGCAAGAGTGTTCTCCCAGTTGAACCTCGCGACAGGATTTCATCAGCTCCGAGTAGCGGCTGATAGTGTTCTGAAAACGGCATTTAGAACGCCGTCTGGATTCTATGAGTGGTTGGTCATGCCATTTGGGTTGACCAATGCACCAGTATACTTCGTGGATCTTATGAATCGGGTATTCAGAGATCAACTGAATAAGTTTGTTCTTGTGTTCGTAGACGACATCCTTGTTTACTCAAGGACAGAGGAAGAACACAAGGGACATTTGAGTATAGTGATGGAGGTGTTGAGAAAACACCAATTGAAAGCGAAATTTTCTAAGTGTCACTTCTGGAGGAGGGAAGTGAGATTCTTGGGCCATGTTGTTTCAGAGAATGGTATTGCCGTGGACCCTGCGAAGGTGGCTATGGTACAGGATTGGTCTACGCCCAAGAATGCAACAGACGTAAAAAGCTTCTTGGGGTTAGCTGGATATTATCGTAAGTTTATCCAGGACTTCTCCAAGATAGCAGCACCGTTGACTCAATTGACCAAGATGAATCAAGCCTTCGTCTGGGACGGAGTGTGTGAGAATGCGTTCAAGAGTCTAAAAGAAAAGTTGACGCGTGCGCCAATATTAGTCATTCCTAAAGGGAATGAAGAGATGACGGTATACACGGATGCTAGTCGACAGCTAAAGCCGCATGAGAAAAAGTATCCTACCCATGATTTGGAACTGGCAGCGATCATATTTGCATTGAAGATGTGGAGATATTATCTATTGGGAGAAAGATTTTAGTTGTTTACCGATCATAAATCGTTAAAGTATCTCTTCTCTCAAAAGGATCTAAATCTCCGACAGTAGAGATGGTTAGAGTTCTTGGCTTCGTATGATTTTGATATCGCATATACACCTGGGAAAGGCAATGCGGTAGTCGATGCGTTGAGTAGGAGACATGCCAGTTTAGGGGCTATGTTTCTTGAATGGAAGCAACTGGAGTATATCGCAGGGTATGATTTCAGACCAAAGTGCGAATTGGATCCGGAGATGTTAGATAGTTTGACGATCAGACCCACCTTGATTGAGCGGATTGGTTCCAGCCAGAGGGATGATCCTAATCTATTGGGAATCATCTCCAAGTTAGAGATGAATATCGATGGTGAGGAGATGAATTTGTATGGGCTTGATCGAGAAGGATGGCTTCGAAAGAATGGAAGACTAGTTGAACCCAACGTGAATGGTTTGAGAGATGAAGTGCTTAGGGAATGTCATCACTCAAAACTGACTTTACACCACGGTGATGATAAGATGTATCGAGACATGAAGAAGACTTACTACTGGGAAGGGATGAAAAGAGACGTTGGGAAGTTTATATCCAAGTGCATGAATTGCCAGCTAGTTAAAGCCGACCAAAAGAAGCCTAGTGGTTTGTTGCAACCATTAGAAATTCCCAAATGGAAATGGGAGCAAGTCTCGATGGATTTCATTGATGGTTTACCAATGACTAAATCGGGACATGATAGCATTTGGGTAATTGTGGATCGATTGACTAAGAGTGCAAGATTTATACCAGTCAAATCGATCAGAACGACAGCTAAGTTAGTAGAATTGTATATGAAGTGGGTAGTGAGATTTCATGGAGTACCTAAAAGCATTGTGAGTGACCGAGACCCGTTGTTGACTAGTGGGTTTTGGAAGAGCTTACAAGAGGCTCTAGGATCGGAATTATATCTCAGTACCGCGTATCATCCTCAAACCGACGGTCAGACAGAGAGGGTGAATCGTATATTGGAAGATCTCTTGAGAGCTTGTATATTGGATTTTGGTGGATCATGGGATGACCATTTGCATCTAGTAGAGTTTACATATAATAATAGCTACCAATCCAGTATCGGTATGGCTCTATATGAAGCTTTGTACGGAAGACCGTGCAACTCACCATCATGTTGGATAGAGACCGGCGAGGACCAGATGTGGTGAGGGAAACTTCAGATAAGATTAAGATCATTCAACAACAGATGAAGGCTGCCCAGGATAGGCAGAAAAGTTATGCTGACAAGAGGAGAAGAGATTTAAAATTCTCCGTGGTGACTTGGTGTTTATCAAGGTTTCTCCGTTGAAGAGTGTGATACGATTTTGTAGGAGAGGCAAGTTGGCACCAAGATTTGTTGGCCCATTCCCAGTTCTCGAACAAGTTGGGAATTTAGGGTATAGAGCTGACTTACCCGAGAAGATGGCGGGAGTTCACAACGTATTTCATGTTTCCCAGCTAAGGAAGTTCGTGCACGACCCAGATTTGACTATTTCACCTGATCAGTTAGAGGACTTCGAAGTGGAACCCAAGGCGGTTGGGAACCGCAAGCCGATTCGCATTGTCGAGCACGATACAAAGCAACTTCGAAGGAAGGCGGCGAAGCTAGTCAAGGTTCAGTGGGGTGAGAACGAGAATGACTGTACTTGGCAGACAGAGGAGAGCATTAGGAAGACGTATCCCGAACTCTTTGCCTGGTAAGATTTACTTCGTAATTTAGTTATTCCGCATGCTAGGATAGACTTGTTTTGCATGTTTGATTGTTGTTTTATGGTTGATAGGCATGTGGGACCCTTTGTGTGTTTTGGTTAGGGAATTTCCGGGGCGAAATTTCTTAAAGGGGGAAGAATGTAACAACCCGCATTCTATGCATCGAAGGATCGTAGAATATTTATTTCTTTCTTATATGAAGTCGTGCGGTCATGTGGCTTTGGGAAACGACCATTGGGGTCATTTCCCATGTTCATGATTTTTTCCGATTTTAAATGACCGTTTTGCGCCTAGCTGATACTATTTTGGCCATAACTTTTGACTGGAAAGGAATTTTGACCTGAAACCATTTCCATTAGATTTGTTTGATGGTTTACCTTTCTGTAGAGTAGTCATAATAGCTAAACGGACTTACCGTTCGGGAGATATGGCTGAAATAAGGTTTGGAAGGTGAAAAACTGCTTAAGCGGGCCAAATAGGGTGATTAGTGAATGGGCCCATAACCCATTTCGGGATTGGGGTAACGGGGAGGCTGAAAAGAGTTAGGGTTTCATTCCATTTCAGTTTTCTAGCCTCCACTTACCTCTTAGAAACCCTAAAAATGGCCTCCAACCTATAAATCACCTCCAAATCACTTTCTAATCAAGAATTAAGCTTAGCAACATCAAATCAAGGGAGATCTTCGCCAAATAAAGATTAGAGCTGCTCTTTAGCATTGGTATTCGCGCCATATCAGAGATTTATTTCAGATCTAAGGTTCATTTGTGGCTAAGGTGAGTGATTTGCATAGTTCCTCACTTATCATGGTTAATTAAGGGTAATTAGTGTTAATTAGCGAATTTAAACATGATAAAATTATGGAAAAATATTTATAAATTTTTAAATGATGTTTTAGACCTTTGATGTGAACTTGGGTTAATTTGGTTAAGTTTTGTTAATCCTATCATTAGTTTTGCCTAAACATGTTTAAGGGAAAATATGGGGTTTTGACTATGTTTGATCCATTTTAACCTATCATATTGATGTTTTGGTGTTTGAGGTCACTACTATTTGTTTCTATGACTTTGTGGTATGCTTTGTGATTGATTAGAATAGTTAGAGTGGTCGAAAACACCGTCGAATGGCGTAAACAACTCGCTGGACAAAATGCAGGAAATGGACAGGGAACGGATCAGATTGGATGGGGAGGTCTGAACCGAACCGTTCGTGTGGCCCATCCACGATCCGCCCCCTTGCATCCGAACCGAGCCTGCATGCCACGAGCTGACTTGAAACTTGGAGGAGTTTTCTGACCCGAACCCATAGATGGAGCTGGACATGGAGACCCTGATCCGACCCGTTGGGGGTGTTGACGATCCGAACCGCCAGAAACACCCTGACCCGATCCGTTTGTGGAGATGGAGACCGATCCGACGTTGGGAACTACCACGAGCTGGAACGTGGAGCACGACCCGAACCTGATGGAAACCTATGAACCAATCCAAAGAAGCTTGGCACGAATCGATCCAGTGAGGGATACTGAAGGCCGATCCGAACCGACAGAGAAGAAGGACTGAGGATCCGAACCGATCCGATGATGGGCAATAACCCGAGATGCAAAGGTAGTCCAAATGGAAGTTAGAGCTTAGGATCCAGTTGGGAACCAATGAGTTCACTTCATGGTTGGGCTTTGCTGCGGGACGTGTGCTAAGGAGTTGTCGACATTCATAACTTCGATTCACCACTGAAAAGGAATGATGGGCTACGTATCAGTGCAGTAGAGTCATCGTGACTCGAGGGGCAAAGTGATCGTAGCGAGACTATGATCTAGTGCAATGGAGCCGTTGTGACTCCATGGGGAAGAGTGGACATAGTAAAGGATTAGTAAGGCTATGAGCCAGTGTAGTGAAGCCGTTGTGACTCCATGGGGCAAAGTGGACATAGCGAAGGATTAGTGGCTATGGATCAGCGCAGTGAAGTCGTTGTGAATTCATGGGGCAGAGTTATCATAGCAAAGTATTGGGTGATCGAAGTGGTGGATATCGTATGTTTTACGCACTAAGTGAGAGATGTGAGGATGGTTGCTATGTTTGATTTGTTTGCCATTACTAGGACATGCACACCCCCACCCCCGTATGCTTGTACACCATATGTTAGTGGCACCTTAGAGTGTTGTACAGTATGTAGTGCTAACTCTTTGGTTGCAGATCCAGGTTCAGGTTTGGTTTAGTATACCTGTTATTGTTCTGTTTAGCTGCTTATCGCTCATACTAGACTTTTTGATTGACACAGAGTTTTATGTCTCTTCTTATTACTCTGGGTGGTCTCACGAGCAGACTAGAGACAGGTTAGCTGGTGATGCGCGAGTAGCGGATTCGAAGGCGAGCAGGAGGCTTCCACGTATGATATATATAGATATTCTCCCTGTGTCGTTGGCGGTAACTACTTGGGCATTAGTAGTGTACCTCCCTTATCTTGCTTTTACCTTTAGAGACAGTTTGAATAGTTGTAATAATGATGATGAGGAACATAAGCTGTATTTGGATTTTCCGCTGCTATGATAGTTTGTTTTCAGCTTATGCACTGTCTCACCTGTTTTATGTCAAGTACGTTGTTATTATATTTTGTTCTATGCGCTGTGAGATATTCTACAGGTTCTTTGTTGATTCTTCGTCATTTTCTTTTCCTTTTGACGTGCGTCCCGTGCTAATTGAACATGTGTACAACACACCTTTGGAGTAAATGTCGGTTGGTGCGGGGCGGGCCGTCATATTTAATATGTAAATCATTTAATTATTTAATTTGATCGTACATTTAAATTCACCGGGGCCACATACGGACTCTAAAAATTCCATAAAATTTATTTCTAACTATGTTATGACGATACGGTCCTAACAAAACTAATTTCGTCGAATTCCGAGTCCGTTAGAAAATGGTCATTTTCTGGTCGATCCGATTAGACTGAAACTGATAAAACACGTTTTCTTTTGCCACACTCACATATTAGTTCTTAAAATTATGAAAATTGAAACCTAACAATAATTTGACATTCCGGTTCCAACAAAAGTCGTTTCGTCGAAAACGGAGGTCGTTTGAAAAATGGCTATATTTAATATTAAATATATATATATATATATATATATATATATAAATTCTATAGCGACTATTCTGAAATTTAGACTGGGCATAACTTTTGATTCCCGCTATGAAATTTTGATTTTTCAATTCGTTGGAAAGATATTTTTAAATAGATTTAAATATTTTTGGTTTCACTAAAATTCGATTTATTTTGCATCCTGTACAGTCAGTCAAAGTTCAAATTCAAATTTTCAAACTACCGCGCTATTTCTAGCTCCTTTTATAATTAAAATAAAATTATTCGTTCTAACTTCGATTAAAATAAATTTTTAGTCCTTATTATTTAACATAAATTATTTCCAATATTTAAAATCCAATAAAATTTAATAAACAAAAATTTTAAATTGGTTCTGAATTTGCGGGTTGTTACATTAACAGTTATATTAAATTATACTGCCTATGCAGATTAACATGAATAATCTATTTAAACAGTCAAACGACAAAGAATACAACAATATCATGACATAAATTTAATTTAACTTACAATCAAATATTTTAGTTAGGTGTGAGTGGGTTTAGTCACACGCCTTTGGTTTCGAATGAGTTTGAAATCCAAAATAGGCTCAAAATCTGACAGTCTCAGAATTTTTCTAAACCAAATCTATGCTGTCCAAAATTTTGATATGATCCCAACGGATCCAACCGCGTGTAAAATTGAAGTCGTATGCAAAAGTAATTAACGTTTTAAACAAATTGAATTTCAAAATATATAAAATAAATAAAAAGATCCTCACCTAATAATATCTCACCACGTCAGCTTCTCTCTCCCCCAACCATCGTCTTTTTCCCCAGTAAAACCCATTCATGCAAAAAAACCATAACCGCCTCCTTCATGAAATCATGCACCACACGTCGGACCATTAGAACCGAATCCACCAACACCACAACGTGCGCCATCGAAAACTCCACCCATAGCCAGAAATCTGACCAATTCGATGGCCATCTTGGCTCACAATTGGCCTAAGCCCACACCATGTTCCTGCCTCAATTCTGGCAATTCCCAACCCCAACTACTACCATCCGCCGTATGGATTCTAAGAGCTCGAGAAGCTCTATAATTTTTATGTAGAAAGCTTTCAATAACAATGAGTAGATTGGAAGAAATTAACAATTAAAATTTCGAACTATCATGGCCGTCAAAAACATAGAGGCGGCTGGCATGTTTTTAGGGTTAGGAATGAATATTTTAATGTTATAATTCTGGAATAACGTGATTTAAAGCCAAAAACGGGTCTGTGTCTAAAACAGGTCTGCTTACAGCCTACCAATAGGTTTTGACGCCTTCTGGACGCAATGGAATAGCTTTCAAACCCCAGTTCCAAAGTCTCTAGTAGTTTTTTCTAATACCTGATGATTTAATTAAATTGTACACACAAATTTCTGCACTTTTTAAATTATTACGATCAAACGATAACTCCGATGGCTAACGAAATTTTAGATCATACAATAAATCCGGATCTAAAAAAATTCAATTTCATCGAATTCTGAGATTGTTTATGAAATGTCAAATTTCACATATTTATTAATATAATAAAATATTTAGTTTTCACTTATTTACCTTATAATTAAATTCAGTAGTTTATAACCTTTATTCAAATTAAAATAGAATACAAATTAATTTCATAAATAAAATTTTCTTTTTATTTGAATTCTAATATTAATCATTTACCACTTCAAAAGTTTTGTATTTCAATTATAAATTACCTAAATCAAAATATTTCAATATTAATTTTCAAATATCATTGTTTATCAATGTAAACAAATTATCAATTTTATGAGCAATTAATATATATATCACTATTGTCAAGCTAAGTTGAATATGATTGCTTAAATAATTTAATAAGTTCCCGCCATTTAATTTTCATGCGTGAAACATTGAAATTAAATTATAAATTTATTAACTCAATTTTATTCATAAAATTTAATATTAAAGCCCAAATCTCCATATTTAATAGTATATACCAAATCGTAGTATTATTTACAATCAATGCAAACTATTACATTTTATAACAAGTAGAAATTCATTACATAATCAAATGATTTATATTAGGATTAATTGTCAGGAATAATCTGAAGTTTGATGTGTCTTCCCATAATAATCCAAAGTTTGGATTATTTCTGTATAATCCGAAGTTTGGGGGTGTCATGATCGCACTGACCTAATAACTTACTATAGTCGGTTTTAACATTTTTTACTTTACCAATTCTAACGTAAATTCATCTCTTCTTCTTAATCGTTCTTCTTCCTTGCTCGACGTCAATTCTTTTTGCAATTAATTCAACGATGTTGGGGATTTTGAGGTGTGAGACGTTATGGATAAGAATTAATGTCGTACTTCAGACTTTAAGGATTTGCGGAGCAAATTCTTTCAGACAATAGTTCAATCCACCAGGTACAAATGGATTATCGAACTATTGACTTTCAGGATTCAATAAAGTCTTGGAACAGCAAAATCGGATTCAAAATTTGTATGATTTTGATCCGACCAAGAACACTCTGTATATTGATTTCAGATGATGCAATAAAACAACAAGAAAGAGGAGAAGAAGAAGAAGTTGAAATCTGTAACAGTTCTGGATTTTGCAACACCTTTCAGGCGTCACAAATTTTGAGCATTTGAAACGCTTTCTGAATGTTGCAAACTTAGGACGAAGAAGAAGAATAACTCAGTATCTCGAAACACTTTTCTGCATTGGTATTTATAAGCAGCGGAGAGGTGTCTTTTGGCCTAGCATTGCGACCATTTGTAATGGTCGCATCCCTTCGCTTGCAACGTTCCCAAAGTGTTGTAAATTCAAATGACGCATCTGTTCGTTTGCGACGGTTTTGAAGCGTTACAAATCTGCGTGCCTAATTCAAAACTACAACGGTACAAAGCACAGCAAGCCCATTAGCATCTGGAGGCCCATCTGATCATGAGACCCTAAGAGCCCCAAGGTCTAAGGCCCATCTTTTGACCATTAAATATTAATGTGCATATCATGTTCATGCTATTATCTAATCTCTCCCTTTTCTTCTTTCTTTCAATATAACATATCAACCTTTTGCATATATAGAAGCATACCCCTCAATATTCTACAATGTGGAACAAGTACACTTTCCCATTCCTTCTTACTTCCCTCTTCAAAAACAAACCCCATACCCATAGCTATGTTTTGAAAATTTTCTAACAATCTCCCCAATTTTCAAAATAAGGAATAATTAAAATGGACGGCTGAATCACTAGTGTTACTTCCTACATACCCAAGTGGGATTAAGCCTATGTAGTTCTAAGATCAAGTTTTGCATCATCGTGGAAACAACACATAAGTAAAAGGTATCTTTTGGATTTGAACCTTTACTTAGTGTAAATCTTTCAAAGCTCTATCGAGATTCTATGGTGAACGAATCTTGAACCAAGTATCCCTTAGTGATAAAACCTGAACAATCACACATGTTTATTTCCTTAGTTAGAGTGTTTTGTATTTCTCAGCACGTTCATGGCCATGTGCTTTAATCCCAATTCATGAGTCTAATTTAGAAAGCGGTCTTACTTTCCTAGAAAACAGCCTGATTTCCATACTTATATAGGTAAGTCCCTTAAGGTGTTTTTGCGATACACCTTTTAGGGTTTCTAGACTCATTA
This sequence comes from Allium sativum, assembly GCA_030737875.1. Taxonomy (NCBI): domain Eukaryota; kingdom Viridiplantae; phylum Streptophyta; class Magnoliopsida; order Asparagales; family Amaryllidaceae; genus Allium; species Allium sativum. The sequence goes on along the minus strand of CM060919.1, from coordinate 129,219,288 downwards.
AGGATATTATCCATCCTTTGTTCTTGTAGAATCTAATAGTAAACATTATGGGGTTATTGATTCAGCGTTCCATAATCATACTCTTAACTTGTTGGTACTAACTGAACTTTGTCTATCCATTTCAAGACACAAGTTGTGTTTCTGTTAAGGATGATCAATCTTCATTCACAAACTTAGTCCCGTTTATTTTGACTTTATAGAAACCATAGCCTTTGGAAGACCTTTTATAAGTGGGTCATCTAAGTTTTTCGTCGTTTCTATGTAGTCAACAGTTATAATTCCAATTTTGAGTAATTGTCTTATCATTTGATGTCTTAGACTCACATGCCTAGACTTCCCATTGTATGTCTTATTATAGACATTATATATAGTTGCTTGATTATCACAGTTAATCAAGACTGCTGGAGATGGCTTCTTCCACAATAGGGTTTTCATTAACAAATTCCTAAGCCATTTCGCTTCCTTACATGCATCTGCTGATGCAATCAATTCTGACAACATAGTTGAGTAAGATATACAGGTCTGCTTCTTGGAATCCCAAGATACAGCAGCACCTCCTAATGTAAATATCCATCCAGTCATAGACTTGGATTTGGATTCTACATTGTTCCAGGTTGCATCACTATATCCTTCTATTACACCATGATACCCTTTATAAGATAAACCATAGTTAATGGTTCCTTTCAAATAAGCTAAAACTCTGAAAATGGCTTTCTAGTGCTCGAAACCAGGGTTACTCGTAAATCGACACAATATACTTATAGCATGTGCGATGTCAGGTCTAGTGCAATGCATAACATACATAAGATTCCCAATAACACTAGAATACACAAGTTGAGAAATGGTTCGTCCAATGTTCTTTTCTAACTTAATACTTGGATCTAAAGGAGTTGGTGTTGGTTTGTCATCATAACGACCATACTTCTTTAGGAACTTCTCAATGTAATGCGATTGAGTTAGTAATAACTCCCCTTGTAACAAACCAGAATTTTGGAAACAATTTAAAATTTTTATTTTAGAAATTTTAATTGATTTTGAATATTTAAATAATTTATTTTAAATAATAAAGATTAAAAATTTATTTAAATCGAAGTTAGAATGAATATATTTATTTTAATTTTAAACGGAGTTAGAAATAGTGGTAGTTTGAAATTTTGGATTTGAACTTTGACTGAGTGTACAGGATGCAAAATAAATCGGATTTTAGTGAGAGCAAAAATATTATAATCCGTTTAATAATATCTTTCCAACGAATCCAAAAAATTGAAATTTTATAGCGGGAATAAAAAGTTATGGCCAATTAAATATTCAGAATAGTTGTTGTGGAATTTATATATATATCTTAATATTATAAATAGCCGTTTTGCAAACGACCTCCGTTTTCGACGAAAGAACCCTGGTTGGATCCAAAATGTCAAATTATTGTTAGATTCCAATTTTCGTAATTTTTCGAATTAATATGTGAGCGTTGCAAATTAAAATGTGTTTTGTCAATTTCAGTCAAAATGGATCAACTAGAAAATGGCCATTTTTCAAACGGTCTCCAAATTCAATAAAATTAATTTTGTTAGGATTGTATCGTCAAAACAAAGCAAGAAATAATTTTTAGAGTCCGTATGTGGCCCCGGTAAATTAAAATGTACGATAGAATTAAATAAATAAATGATTTAAATTTTAATTTAAAGAAAATAGATTGAAGACGATTGATTGGGCAGATGGGACCTAGCCCATTGTGTCCAGAATGGGGGCATTTGTCTTGGAACAACTCTCGTTGGGCTGAAATTGGGGCTACTGAGACTTAACGGGTTTATTTGCAAAACTAGTAATTAAATATTATTTTATTATAAATAACCCAAAGAAATCAAAACACTAAAAACTAATTCAGAGCTGCCTCCACGTCTTCTTGAATGGCCAATATCATCCTAAACTCTTCCTTTAATTTCTTCCAATATAAATCGAATTAGATAATGGATCTTAAGCAAACATTGAAGAGATTTTCGAGCTCATTAATTCCATACGGTCTTGATCGGTTCCTCTCCAAACCCCCGCCGATCGCACGCCAATCGAGACCGATGGGGGCCACCGAGTTGGCTGGAAGTTAAGGCACTGGTGGAGGTCTGAACGGCGGTCATCGTGGAAGTGTTGGATCAACGGTCGGGAGCTTGTACGAGGCGCGGTTTGAAGCCCTAAGTCATGAGGATGGGTTCGGTTCTAACATGGTTTCCTGGAACTGTTGAATTCTACGGGGAAGAAAGATAATTAGGGGTAAAGCATAATTAATTAACTTAAATAATATACTAATTATCTTGAATGAAATCAAATGTATTAACGACCATAACTTCTTTATGCGAGGACAGAATTGGATGATTTCAGATCCGCTGGAATCGTGATGGAGAGAGCTTCGCAATGTAACAGACTAGAGCTTAAATGGAGCACGTTGAAAATTCAGACCAAACAATTGTGAGAAATTCTACTTTTTTATATAATCATAATCAATTAATCATAATTAGATCTGTTGATTGTCATACGCTGTAATATTCTGCTGATTGTCATACGTGACTTGATCTGTGATTGGTGTGTTCTGTAGATCTGTTAAAATTAACATTTCTGTTAACTAGAATTGGATAAAACAAATATGTCATTTTGTGATTATAAATTGATGAGAACAAATATGTCTTTTTGTGATTATAAATTTGATGAAAACAAATATGTCATTTTGTGATTATAAAATTGATGAAAACAAATATGTCATTTCGTGATTATAAAATTATTGAAAACAAATATGTCATTTTGTTATTATAAAATTGTTAGAAACAAATATGTCATTTTGTTACAATAAAATAGATGAAAACAAATATATCATTTTGTTGTGACAAAAGGATTGAAAACAAAAATATATCATTTTTGTTGTAACCAAATAGTGAAACAAAATTATCAATTTTTGTTGAAACTTAAAAGTTGAAATAAAATTGTCATTATTGCCAAATTGTAAAGTTGAAACAAAAATATTCATTTTTGTCAATACAGAGTAGTTAAACAAAAATATTCATTTTTTTCAATATAGAGAAGATGAAACAAAAATATTCATTTTTGTCAATATAGTTTAGTTAAAAAAATTATTCTTTTTTTGTCAATATAGTTTATTCGAACAAAAGTATTCTTTTTTGTCAATATAGTTTAGTTGAACAAAAACATTCATTTTTGTCAATTAGTATAGTTGAAAAAAAAACATTCATTTTTTTCGAAGTAGTTTAGTTGAACAAAAACATTCATTTTTATCAATTAGTAAAGTTGAAACAAAAACATTCATTTTTTTCGAAGTAGAATTGTTGAACAAAAACATTTGTTTTTGTCAAATTAGAATTGTTGAACAAAATATACATTTTTGTCAGAACACATTAGTTAAAACAAAATATACATTGTAAAGACCCGCAAATTCCCGCCCTTTGGATCAACCATAAACCACACAGGTCTGACACAAAAAGTGAAAATCTACGAATACTTTAACTTTGGGAATACAACATATTAAAACAACAACAGAAGACTTTTATAACATATCATATAATGTTACATCAGAGTACAGAATATACATATCAGAGTACATTGGAATATAAATACAGTGGAAGATAAATACAAAAAATGTAATATACTGCAACGGAAGAACACAGCGGAAGACTCTCTATCTCTGGACGCAGCTTTAAGCTTCAACCCAGAATCCTGTTTAATATATCTGCAAAAATAGCTACTCGACTGCCCATGTGGAAAATATGGGCACCCGAGTTTGCCAGTGGACAAACTACAGGTCAGTCATGGGACTGGTGTGAGAATTCTACTTAACCTATATAATATAATAAGGCTAATCACAGGACCACGCCACTTTCGCGGAACGGGTTTTCTCCTATGGATTGCCAGTGCATGACTAAAGTAAATCGTCAAAATAACGCAATGCTTTTTAGAAAAATGAAACCATTATAAGACCCAAGTCCCATCACACAATGCAACGCAAACCGGAGGATAGGGTTTTACCTTATAATGATCAAAAGATGCTTGATACGATAAACACGGTATTATATAATAATAGTGTGCAACCAATTTGAAATACATCAAAGTAAATGTATCAATCCTAGACGGCATGAGTGCACCATCCCACTATGTCGCCATATATAGGTATACAATCAAAACCGCGTGATGTCGTATTGGAAATTTGGGTTTCCATCTGAGTCAAGGCTAGGGAGGAGATCCTTACCGATTCGAGACACTCTAGCAAATGCCCCAGGATTGGTACTCGGTCCAACCCTTGGATAGCTGCAGGGCCGGTCCATACGTTAACGCTTAATGGATTGGCAATTCCTGAACACACGTTCCCCGGTCCTTTTGGACATATAATACGGCCAGTGGCGACCGCATAAACCGAGGCCTCGAAAAATCCAACAACCAAAATGAATAAATGCCAGCGCTGGTAGGTCCCTGGCACCACTCTAGCTAGAGAGAAACGTGTGCACTCCCTGCGTTCCCTTCTCCCGTTTTAGACTCTACCGGGCTGTGAGGCTCGCGAAGTCACGTTACACAAAGCTATGCCTAAATAGACTATGCTTTGATCATCCCACAAGGCTCTGCTTTGCAACAATAAGCCTTGATCAAGTGCAACTTGGCATACCACATCAACAACTCATATCATGCGATCGGTAATTATTTAACATACAAAAGGGTGTTAAGCAAGAGAATAAATCCTCCGCCACCATGCATTTATATATTAAATAAAAACCAATTTAATTACATGAAATAAATTTCAATGTCAGGCGTGCTATCCATTTACAAGTCCGTTCTGGGTCTGAACGAAACAACGTATCCGTCGATCTCCAGTACGTCTGGAAGATCATCACCTTTTACCTTGCCTTGGGGGATCAGTCCCAATTCAAGATATCAGTCACCATCAACCAAACGATGTGAAGCTCTCCGGTCTTCAGTCACCGTCTTCATCTTCGACTCTTGATCGTCGTGATGATTATTCAGAATGGGTTAGACCCGGTCTTTCTGAATAACTCGCGTATTTGTAATTAAAACCAACCATACGCCACATTCCAACTTTGAATATCCTTTTAAATAAAAATTATTATTTATGTTAAAAGGTTCTCATTAATTTTATCAAAGATAAAATAAATTACATTTTAATCTTTCTAAAAAGATTTATTAATATACCAATTTTGATTTTTAATACAAAAATCATTATTACAAGATTATTAATTTCAATAAACCAATATTGTCTTAAATTGGGTTAAAGAACTAGTGTCATTTAAAACACAGTTCACGATAAACCCAAAACCAATTTCCAAAATATGGAATTTCTACAGAAACCAAATCAACAAATAATCGTTATAAATTTATGTACCAGACTAACATTATAAATGGAATAACGGCAAAGCCTCTTAAATTCCATATATAATATCGGTCTTCTTTTACAGAAGCCCATCTCGATTATTATCAATCGAATTTCCACTTAATTCCAATTTAATATATTAATTTGGAAAATTCTAATTTTAGAAAATCTTCTTTAAATTTATAAAATAGATTTATAAATTTCAAATAATAATTTCAATGTAAATTGGATTAAAGGATAAATGTTATTTAAAACATCGTCCACTACAAATCCAATCTACATATCAATCACCAAACATAATTGTTAAGATCTAATGATCTTAAATAAAAGGTTTATCCTAAACATATTAATTCATTACTATATAAAAAAAAATTTTAAAATAATCAATAAAATATTCTCTATATAAAAGATTCTGAATGTAAAATATTATTTATAATACAAAATCTTTTATTTTACAAAAATTCTTTTATTATGTAAACATTCTTTATTTAGAAAGAAATTCTGCATTGGAATGCGACTCAACCATGCACCATATAATTTGGGTCATATGGGTTTCATACATTTCATATATAGGGTAATAACATGAAATAATCCTCAATCCATCCATTAACAACCAGAGTGACAATGTCAACTGTGTGAGCATTAAAATAAAACAATAACGCTCATCACAGCCTGTCGATCAATCGATAGACATATAATTAAACATTGGGATTTGTGTCAATCGAGTATCGTCCGAATACCCGTGTGGGGTTTTCAACCAACAACAATTCATATAAATAAATAAATAAATAATTGGTTAATAGGTTTAACCAATTTCAATTTCACTACACATGTCACTTGTATTTTACTCGTATGATCTCACTATATATTCCTAAAGTTACATAAAGGGCAATTTATTTATATAGCTTTATTGTGGATGACAAATGGGATATAATTTCCATTATTCTTTATTTGTATGAAGTTTCTTAACAATACCTTTCAGTGTATATTTTGACCAACAATACAATTGTATATTAGAATATAAATTCTAATGCAAGTTTGTAAATAAAAATTGGATTTTATATTTGCGTATAAATTCTACTGTATATTATGCAAATAAAAGTGATTCTTATATTTCCACATAAATTCTGTTTCCTACAAAGATGAGTGAAAGTGATATACTCATTTTGTTAACAATTCTATTTCAACAAATACAATGCAAATAAAAGTGTGTTTCTAATCTTGTACTTTTATTTGTACATAAAACTCAAATAAAAGTGTATCTCATGTATTTGTCTTTTTATTTGACAAAACAATGTCAATAAAAATGTTCTTTTATATCTTGTACTTTTATTTGACAAACCAATGGTAAACAAAAGTGTAATTTCCTTTCTATGCTTTATTTGCATCTAAAAATGCAAATAAGAAATGTAACTCTCTTTTTACTTTTTTCTTTACAATAGAAAATGTAAATAAAATGGTTCACACAATTTTGTTCTTTTCTTTACAATAGAAAATGTAAATAAAAGGATTCACATTATTTTGTTCTTTTTTCTTTACAATAGAAAATGTAAATAAAAGGATTCACATTATTTTGTTCCTTTTTCATTTACAATAGAAATACCAATAAAATGATCGACATATTTTGGTCTTTCATTTACAAAAGAAGTTGTAAATAAAGTGATCCTCATATTTTTACTCTTTTCATTTACAATAGGAGTTGTAGATAAATGATTCTCATGTTTCTGTTCTTTTTATCACATATAAATGGCGATAGAAATGTACCATTAACATCGCTATTTTTATCGCATCAAAAATGTCGAATAAAATGAATCACTAACATTGTCTATTTTTTTCGCACCAAAAATGTCGATAAAAATGAATCACTAACATTGTCTATTTTTATCGCACCAAAAATGTCGATAAAAAATGACAACATTAACCATTCTATTTTCACCGCGTTCAAAATGACGATAAAATATTCAACATTAACAATTCTATTTTTACCGCATTCAAAATGACGATAAAATGTTCAACATTAACAATTCTATTTTTACCGCATTCAAAATGACGATAAAATATTCAACATTAACAATTATATTTTTACCGCATTCAAAATGACGATAAAATATTCAACATTAAAAATTCTATTTTTACCGCATTCAAAATGACAATAAAATATTCAACATTAACAATTCTATTTTTACCGGATTCAAAATGTAAATAAATATATTTCTAAATTCTATTCTTTTTATTTACAATAGAAAATGTAAATAAATGTATCTCTAAATTCTATTCTTTTTGTTTACAATAGAAAATGTAAATAAATAATTCACATATTTTGTTCTTCTCATTTACAATAAAAATGTAAATAAAATTATTCATATATTTTGTTCTTTTGATTTTTACATTTGAGAATGTAAATATAATGATTCACATATTTATCCTTTTCATTTACAATAGAAAATGAAAATAAAAATGATTCACAAATTTTGTACTTTTTATAACCTTTCTATTTTACAAAGTAAAAATATCACTTTACTATTTTACAATGTGAAAATATCAACTTTACTATTTAAAAATATACATGTTCATTTCATACTTTTTAATGCGAACAAAAATGTGATTTTTGTATGCATAATTCATTTCAAATAAAAATGTTAATTTTCTTTAATGTAGCATCTTACAAAGAAAATGTTGATTCTCTTTTAATATAACATTTTACAAAGTAAATGTTGATTTTCTTTTAATTCCGTTCCTTTAATGTAAATAACATTACAAAAAAATATATATATATATTTTTGTTGAAAAACTAGTTCATCAAAAAGACATAAAAATGTTTGTCCTATTTTGTTGAAAATCTAGTTCAACAAATATAACAACAATGTTTTTTTTATTATGTTGCAAATTCTGTTTTAACAAATTGACCGAAATTCTGTGTTTTACAGGTGTTGAAAATTCTAATTCAACAAATTTACAAAATTTGTTGTCTTATACATTTGATCTTTTATATGAACAAAATTTATATATATATATATATAAACTGAATAAAATATGTTTTGATCTCATTTTAGATCCAATTCTCCAACCGCAAATAAGATATATATAATTCCAAGCAGATTTGCAAATCATGTACAACAATCATTCAACAAGCAACAATTATCACTCCAAACAACACCCAACATTTCAGGTCAGAATTAAATAATCAAACAATTATTTTTAATGCAAGAAAATAATTTATAATTAATTAAACAAATAAAATTAGAATCCTCACCTTGAATTTTTGGCCAAAATTTTACTGTCTCCGTTTCAGCTGCGGTCTGCGCCATCGCGAAGCTCTTAATTTTGTGATTCCAACGCAATTTACGATTCGTCAATCGGCTCTCGTATGAAGAAGTTATGGATTTTTAAAGATCGGACAATTTAATATTAAATGAATAAAATAATATTAAAAAAAATCGGGACCTTTCTTCCTCGCGTCGTTCTTTACTTCGGCCGAACCCATGAAGCCGCTGCTTCTTCCTTCTACACGCACCCCAATACAAGCCACCATCGTCCGATCAAATGTCACCACCACGACCGCCTTGCCAAGAGCCACCAACACCCCCACACCCGTCGAACTCGGCCTCCAATCTCACCCCGAAAACACCAAAAAACGCAGCCTGTTCTCGGCCAGAATTCGCGAAATCCGTGCACCAAATTCCGATCTTAACCGTATAGATTTGTAGCTCTCTGAATTCTCTTCGATTTGGTAGGTCATACGTCAATTTTCGTCGAACGGATTGAGAGATCTTAGCATTTGAAGTTGGAGCATTTCTGGCCATCGAATCCTGGGCGGCGGCTGGCCATTAGAGAATTAGGGTTTCGGATTTTTTATATTATTTTAATGTTTAATTCCGAATTTCGTGAAATAAAGTGGATTTTCGGACTTTCTCGGATTTGGGCCTGCTTACTGTCGATCTTAACATTTTGAGGCCTTCTGAACGCGATGGGCTATGTCCCAAGGTCCAATTCCGAAATATACAGCAGTTTTTTCGGTTTTACTTGAAAATACAATATTAAATTAATTATTTAATTTCTACCGTACATTTAAATATGCCGGGGTCACATATGACCTCAGAAAATATTAAAAAAAATATTTTTGGCTTTCTTATGACGATACGGTTCTACCGAGACCAATTTCGTTGAATTCTGAGACTATTTGAAAAATGGCCTTTTTCAAGTCGTTTAAAATTTACTGTAAATTGACAAAACAGAAATCTTTTTGCCACGGCCACAAATTAATTCTAAAAATTATGAAAAATTAAACTTAACAATACTTTGACATTTCGGATCCAACAAAAGTGGTTTCGTCGAAAACAGAGGTCGTTTGAAAAATGACTATTTTCAAGGCCAATATATTTAATATTAAAAATACATTTTTAAACAAATAAATCCCGAAGCTCAAAATATATAAGTGTTTACTGATTTTCAATGTAGAAACATCATTCTGAACTCAATGGAAGTGGTTTCGAGTTCAAATTCCTTCGTATGCAAAAAGTAGCATTTTGGCCTTTATAAATTTCATAGCGACCTTTCTAGATTTTAATTTTGACATAACTTTTGATTCCCGTTATGAAATTTCGATTTTTCGGATTCGTTGGAAAGATATTTCTAAATAGATTCTAATATTTTTGGGTTCACTAAAATCCGTTAAATTTTGCATCCTGTACGGTCAGTCAAAGTTCCAGTTTGACTTTTCAAACTACCGCGCTATTCTAACTCTTTTGTTAATTAAATTAAATCATTCATTCTAACTTCGATTTAAATCAAATTTGTGATCATTATTATTTAAATAAATTATTTTATATTGTCAAAATTCATTAAAATTTTCTAAAATAAAAATTTTAAATTGGTTCTGATTTTTGCGGGTTGTTACAATCGCCCCCACTTAAAAACTTTTCGTCCTCGAAAAGGAACGTAGCTAAAAATTGTAAAATTAACTATCTTAATTTTAAATTTTAATGGTTGATTATCTTTTCGAAATATACATAACTTTATATATATAAAAATCATATTTCAAAGAATAGATTATAAATATCAAAAATACGTTAATTATAAATTCGTAACTCTTAACTCGTTCTAGGGCATTACTAACCCCATCTCTAACGAGTTTACTCACTCTAGGATACTGCTGATCCTATCTCTAATGAGTATTCTTATTGGACATTACTAATCTAATCTCTGAGGAGTCTTTTGTCCAGTTCTAATGAGTTGTACCCCAAAGATTTGAGCTAACCAGAGCTCTGATACCAACTGTAAAGACCCGCCAATTCCCGCCCTTTAGATCGACCATAAACCACACAGGTCTGACCCAAAAAGTGAAAATCTACGAATACTTTAACTTTGGGAATACAACATATTACAACAACAACATAAGACTTTTATAACATATCATATAATGTTACATCAGAGTACAGAATATACAATCAGAGTACATTGGAATATAATTACAGCGGAAGATAAACACAAAAAATGTAATATACTGCAACGGAAGAACACAGCGGAAGACTCTCTATCTCTGGACACAACTTTAAGCTTCAACCAAGAATCCTGTTTAATATATCTGCAAAAATAGCTACTCGACTGCCCGTGTGGAAAATATGGGCACCCGAGTTTGCCAGTGGACAAACTACAGGTCAATCATGGGACTGGTGTGAGAATTCTACTTAACCTATATAATATAATAAGGCTAATCACTGGACCACGCCACTTTCGCGGAACGGTTTTTCTCCTATGGATTGCCAGTGCATGACTAAAGTAAATCGTCAAAATAAGGCAATGCTTTTTAGAAAAATGAAACCATTATAAGACCCAAGTCCCATCACACAATGCAACGCAAACCGGAGGATAGGGTTTTACCTTATAATGATCAAAAGATGCTTGATACGATAAACACGGTATTATATAATAATAGTGTGCAACCAATTTGAAATACATCAAAGTAAATGTATCAATCCTAGACGACATGAGTGCCCCATCCCACTATGTCGCCATATATAGGTATACAATCAAAACCGCGTGATGTCATATTGGAAATTTGGGTTTCCATCTGAGTCAAGGCTAGGGAGGAGATCCTTACCGATTCGAGACACTCTAGCAAATGCCCCAGGATTGGTACTCTGTCCAACCCTTGGATAGCTGCAGGGCCGGTCCATACGTTAACGCTTAATGGATTGGCAATTCCTGAACACACGCTCCCCGGTCCTTTTGGACCTATAATACGGCCAGTGGCGACCGCATAAACCGAGGCCTCGAAAAATCCAACAACCAAAATGAATAAATGCCAGCGCTGGTAGATCCCTGGCACCACTCTAGCTAGAGAGAAACGTGTGCACTCCCTGCGTTCCCTTCTCCCGTTTTAGACTCTACCGGGCTGTGAGGCTCGCGAAGTCACGTTACACAAAGCTATGCCTAAATAGACTATGCTTTGATCATCCCACAAGGCTCTGCTTTGCAACAATAAGCCTTGATCAAGTGCAACTTGGCATACTACATCAACAACTCATATTATGCGATCGGTAATTATTTAACATACAAAAGGGTGTTAAGCAAGAGAATAAATCCTCCGCCACCATGCATTTATATATTAAATAAAAACCAATTTAATTACATGAAATAAATTTCAATGTCAGGCGTGCTATCCATTTACAAGTCCGTTCTGGGTCTGAACGAAACAACGTATCCGTCGATCTCCAGTACGTCTGGAAGATCATCACCTTTTACCTTGCCTTGGGGGATCAGTCCCAATTCAAGATATCAGTTACCATCAACCAAACGATGTGAAGCTCTCCGATCTTCAGTCACCGTCTTCATCTTCGACTCTTGATCGTCGTGATGATTATTCAGAATGGGTTAGACCCGGTCTTCCTGAATAACTCGCGTATTTGTAATTAAAACCAACCATACGCCACATTCCAACTTTGAATATCCTTTTAAATAAAAATTAGTATTTATGTTAAAAGGTTCTCATTAATTTTATCAAAGATAAAATAAATTACATTTTAATCTTTCTAAAAAGATTTATTAATATTCCAATTTTGATTTTTAATACAAAAATCATTATTACAAGATTATTAATTTCAATAAACCAATCTTGTCTTAAATTGGGTTAAAGAACTAGTGTCATTTATAACACAGTTCACGATAAACCCAAAACCAATTTCCAAAATATGGAATTTCTACAGAAACCAAATCAACAAATAATCGTTATAAATTTCTGTACCAGACTAACATTATAAATGGAATAACGGCAAAGCCTCTTAAATTCCATATATAATATCGGTCTTCTTTTACAGAAGCCCATCTCGATTATTATCAATCGAATTTCCACTTAATTCCAATTTAATATATTAATTTGGAAAATTCTAATTTTAGAAAATCTTCTTTAAATTTATAAAATAGATTTATAAATTTCAAATAATAATTTCAATGTAAATTGGATTAAAGGATAAATGTTATTTAAAACATCGTCCACTACAAATCCAATCTACATATCAATCACCAAACATAATTGTTAAGATCTAATGATCTTAAATAAAAGGTTTATCCTAAAGATATTAATTCATTACTATATAAAAAAACATATTTTAAAATAATCAATAAAATATTCTCTATATAAAAGATTCTGAATGTAAAATATTCTTTATAATACAAAATCTTTTATTTTACAAAAATTCTTTTATTACGTAAACATTCTTTATTTAAAAAGAAATTCTGCATTGGAAAGCGACTCAACCATGCACCATATAATTTGGGTCATATGGGTTTCATACATTTCATATATAGGGTAATAACAGGAAATAATCCTCAATCCATCCATTAACAACCAGAGTGACAATGTCAACTGTGTGAGCATTAAAATAAAACAATAACGCTCATCGCAGCCTGTCGATCAATCGATAGACATATAATTAAACATTGGGATTTGTGTCAGTCAAATATCATCCCAATACCCGTGTGGGGTTTTCAGCCAACAACAATTCATATAAATAAATAAATAAATAATTGGTTAATAGTTTAACCAATTTCAATTTCACTACACATGTCACTTGTATTTTACTCGTATGATCTCACTATATATTCCTAAAGTTACATAAAGGGTAATTTATTTATATAGCTTTATTGTGGATGACAAATGGGATATAATTTCCATTATTCTTTATTTGTATGAAGTTTCTTAACAATACCTTTCAGTGTATATTTTGACCAACAATACAATTGTATATTAGAATATAAATTCTAATGCAAGTTTGCAAATAAAAATCGGATTTTATATTTGCGTATAAATCCTACTGTATATTATGCAAATAAAAGTGATTCTTATATTTGCACATAAATTCTGTTTCCTACAAAGAAGAGTGAAAGTGATATACTCATTTTGTTAACAATTCTATTTCAACAAATACAATGCAAATAAAAGCGTGTTTCTAATCTTGTACTTTTATTTGTACATAAAACACAAATAAAAGTGTATCTCATGTATTTGTCTTTTTATTTGGCAAAACAATGTCAATAAAAATGTTCTTTTATATCTTGTACTTTTATTTGACAAACCAATGGTAAACAAAAGTGTAATTTCCTTTCTATGCTTTATTTGCATCTAAAAATGCAAATAAGAAATGTAACTCTCTTTTTACTTTTTTCTTTACAATAGAAAATGTAAATAAAATGGTTCACACAATTTTGTTCTTTTCTTTACAATAGAAAATGTAAATAAAAGGATTCACATTATTTTGTTCTTTTTTCTTTACAATAGAAAATGTAAATAAAAGGATTCACATTATTTTGTTCCTTTTTCATTTACAATAGAAATACCAATAAAATGATCGACATATTTTGGTCTTTCATTTACAAAAGAAGTTGTAAATAAAGTGGTCCTCATATTTTTACTCTTTTCATTTACAATAGGAGTTGTAGATAAATGATTCTCATGTTTCTGTTCTTTTTATCACATATAAATGGCGATAGAAATGTACCATTAACATCGCTATTTTTATCGCATCAAAAATGTCGAATAAAATGAATCACTAACATTGTCTATTTTTATCACACCAAAAATGTCGATAAAAATGAATCACTAACATTGTCTACTTTTATCGCACCAAAAATGTCGATAAAAAATGACAACATTAACCATTCTATTTTCACCGCGTTCAAAATGACGATAAAATATTCAACATTAACAATTCTATTTTTACCGCATTCAAAATGACGATAAAATATTCAACATTAACAATTCTATTTTTACCGCATTCAAAATGATGATAAAATATTCAACATTAACAATTCTATTTTTACCGCATTCAAAATGACGATAAAATATTCAACATTAACAAATCTATTTTTACCGCATTCAAAATGACGATAAAATATTCAACATTAACAAATCTATTTTTACCGCATTCAAAATGACGATAAAATATTCAACATTAACAATTCTATTTTTACCGCATTCAAAATGTAAATAAATATATTTCTAAATTCTATTCTTTTTATTTACAATAGAAAATGTAAATAAATGTATCTCTAAATTCTATTCTTTTTATTTACAATAGAAAATGTAAATAAATAATTCACATATTTTGTTCTTCTCATTTACAATAAAAATGTAAATAAAATGATTCATATATTTTGTTCTTTTGATTTTTACATTTGAGAATGTAAATATAATGATTCACATATTTATCCTTTTCATTTACAATAGAAAATGAAAATAAAAATGATTCACAAATTTTATTCTTTTTATAACCTTTCTATTTTACAAAGTAAAAATATCACTTTACTATTTTACAATGTGAAAATATCAACTTTACTATTTAAAAATATACATGTTCATTTCATACTTTTTAATGCGAACAAAAATGTGATTTTTGTATGCATAATTCATTTCAAATAAAAATGTTAATTTTCTTTAATGTAGCATCTTACAAAGAAAATGTTGATTCTCTTTTAATATAACATTTTACAAAGAAAATGTTGATTTTCTTTTAATTCCGTTCCTTTAATGTAAATAACATTACACAAATATATATATATATTTTTGTTGAAAAACTAGTTCATCAAAAAGACATAAAAATGTTTGTCCTATTTTGTTGAAAATCTAGTTCAACAAATATAACAACAATGTTTTTTTTTATTATTATGTTGCAAATTCTGTTTTAACAAATTGACCGAAATTCTGTGTTTTACAGGTGTTGAAAATTCTAATTCAACAAATTTACAAAATTTGTTGTCTTATACATTTGATCTTTTATATGAACAAAATTTATATATATATATAAACTGAATAAAATATGTTTTGATCTCATTTTAGATCCAATTCTCCAACCGCAAATAAGATATATATAATTCCAAGCGGATTTGCAAATCATGTACAACAATCATTCAACAAGCAACAATTATCACTCCAAACAACACCCAAAATTTCAGGTCAGAATTAAATAATCAAACAATTATTTTTAATGCAAAAAATAATTTATAATTAATTAAACAAATAAAATTAGAATCCTCACCTTGAATTTTTGACCAAAATTTTACTGTCTCCGTTTTAGCTGCGGTCTGTGCCATCGCGAAGCTCTTAATTTTGTGATTCCAACGCAATTTACGGTTCGTCAATCGGCTCTCGTATGAAGAAGTTATGGATTTTTAAAGATCGGACAATTTAATATTAAATGAATAAAATAATATAAAAAAAAATCGGGACCTTTCTTCCTCGCGTCGTTCTTTACTTCGGCCGAACCCATGAAGCCGCTCCTTCTTCCTTCTACACGCACCCCAATACAAGCCACCATCGTCCGATCAAATGTCACCACCACGACCGCCTTGCCAAGAGCCACCAACACCCCCAAACCCGTCGAACTCGGCCTCCAATCTCACCCCGAAAACACGAAAAAACGCAGCCTGTTCTCGGCCAGAATTCGCGAAATCCGTACACGAAAATCCGATCTTAACCGTATAGATTTGTAGCTCTCTGAATTCTCTTCGATTTGGTAGGTCATATGTCAATTTTCGTTGAACGGATTGAGAGATCTTAGCATTTGAAGTTGGAGCAATTCTGGCCATCGAATCCTGGGCGGTGGCTGGCCATTAGAGAATTAGGGTTTCGAATTTTTTATGTTATTCTAATGTTTAATTCCGAATTTCGTGAAATAAAGTGGATTTTCGGACTTTCTCGGATTTGGGCCTGCTTACTGTCGATCTTAACGTTTTGAGGCCTTCTGAACGCTATGGGCTATGTCCCAAGGTCCAATTCCGAAATATACAGCAGTTTTTTTTGGTTTTACTTGAAAATACAATATTAAATTAATTATTTAATTTCTACCGTACATTTAAATATGCCGGGGTCACATATGACCTCAGAAAATTCTAAAAAAAAATATTTTTGGCTTTCTAATGACGATACGATTCTAACGAGACCAATTTCGTTGAATTCTGAGACTATTTGAAAAATGGCCTTTTTCAAGTCGTTTAAAATTTACTGTAAATTGACAAAACAGAAATCTTTTTGCCACGGCCACAAATTAATTCTAAAAATTATGAAAAATTAAACTTAACAATATTTTGACATTCCGGATCCAACAAAAGTGGTTTCGTCGAAAACAGAGGTCGTTTGAAAAATGACTATTTTCAAGGCCAATATATTTAATATTAAAAATACATTTTTAAACAAATAAATCCCGAAGCTCAAAATATATAAGTGTTTACTGTTTTGCAACGTAGAAACATCATTCTGAACTCAATGGAAGTGGTTTCGAGTTCAAATTCCTTCGTATGCAAAAAGTAGCATTTTGGCCTTTATAAATTTCATAGCGACCTTTCTAGATTTTAATTTTGACATAACTTTTGATTCCCGTTATGAAATTTCGATTTTTAGGATTCGTTGGAAAGATATTTCTAAATAGATTCTTATATTTTTGGTTTCACTAAAATCCGTTAAATTTTGCATCCTGTACGGTCAGTCAAAGTTCAAGTTTGACTTTTCAAACTACCACGCTATTCTAACTCTTTTGTTAATTAAATTAAATCATTCATTCTAACTTCGATTTAAATAAAATTTGTGATCATTATTATTTAAATAAATTATTTTATATTGTCAAAATTCATTAAAATTTTCTAAAATAAAAATTTTAAATTGGTTCTGATTTTTGCGGGTTGTTACATACATTTTTGTCAAAAACACATTAGTTAAAACAAAATATACATTGTTGTCAAAACACATTAGTTAAAACCAAATATACATTTTTGTCAAAAACACATTAGTTAAAACAAAATATACATTTTTGTTAAAACACTTTAGTTGAAACCAGATTTGTCACTTGTGTTAAATTATAAAAGTTGAAACCAAATTTGTCACTTTTGTCAAAATGTAATAGTTGAAAAAAAATTGGCATTTTTACTCAAAATATAATAGGTTGAACAAAAATTACATTTTTGTTAATTAGAATTGAGTTAGAACAAAAATTACATTTTTGTCAAATAGATTTGTGTCAAAACACAAAATAACATTTTTGTTAAGGAGATTTATGTTAAAACAAAAATAACGTTCTTGTTAAATAGATTTGTGTTAAAATAATAATATCATTTTTGTTAAATAGAGATTGTAAACAAATAAAATTATCATTTTTATTTGATAAGTTGAAATAGAAATTGTAAACAAATAAAATCATCATTTTTATTTGTTATGTTGAATAGAAAATTTATACAAATAAATTATTCTTTTATTTGTCATTATAATACATAGAAATATGTATAAAAATAAATTATTCTTTTATTTGTCATTAGAATACATAGAAAATGTATACAAATAAATTATTATTTTATTTGTCATTAGAATACATAGAAAAATGTATACAAATAAATTATTCTTCTATTTGTCATTAGAATACATATAAAAATGTATACAAATAAATTATTCTTTTACTTGTCATTAGAATACATAGAAAAATGTACACAAATAAATTATTCTTTTATTTGTCATTAGAATACATAGGAAAATGTATGTTAGAATTTTTTTTATTTGTTAAGTTGAATTAGAAATTTCATTGTTATTGAGTTAGGATGGTCAAAATAGAAATTTTTCATTTTTATTTAATTAGATGTCAAAACATAAAATGTCATTTTGTTGTATTAGAATTGATAAAAAAAATATCATTTTTGTTGGATTTGGTTATTGTTAACAAAATAAAGTTGTCACTTTTATTCATTTTGTGAAAATAGAATTGTTAACAAAATGAAGTTGTCATTTTTATTTATTTTGTCAAAATATACATTTTTGTCAAAATAGATTAGTTGAATCAATATATACATTTTTGCCAAAATATACATTTTTGTCAAAATAGATAAGTTGAATCAATATATACATTTTTGTTAAAATATACGTTTTTGTCAAAATAGATTAGTTGAATCAATATATACATTTTTGTTAAAATATACATTTTTGTCAAAATAGATTAGTTGAATCAAAATATTCATTTTTGGTCAGAATAGATTAGTTGAACCAAAATATTCAAAAAAAATTCAAAATATAATAGTGGAAACAAAATTTTACATTTTGTCAAAATATGATAGTTGAAAACAAATTTAACATTTTTGTTAAATAGGTTTGTGTTTGGGCAAAAATATTAATTTTGTTGAAATAAAATTGTCAACAAAATGAAAAGACCATTTTTATTCATTTTGTTAAACTAGAATTGTTAACCAATGAAATTATCACTTTTAATCATTTTGTTAAATTAGAGTTGTCAACATAAAAGTACTCATCACTTATATTCATTTTGTTAAACTAGAATTGTTAACAAAATGAAATTATCGCTTTTATTCATTTTGTTGAAATAGAATTCTCAACAAAATGAAATTATCACTTTTATGCATTTTGTTGAAATAGAATTTATATGTAAATTAAAGTGACATTTTTATTGTTAAATTGTACAATAGTATTTGTATGCAAATCAAAGTGACATTTTATTGTCAAATTATATGTTAGAATTTGTGTACAAAGTAAAGAGGCATTTTTATATGTATGTTATACATTGAAACTATATATGCAAATAAAATATTTCTTTTATTTGTTAAAAATAAAGATAGAAATTGCATACAAATAATGAAAATAAAAATTTTCTTTTTATTTGTCATTAGAAAAGTGTCATGTAAATAAAATACATATTTATTTGACATTAAGAACATGTAGATATGATATGCCAATAAAACATTTTTTTTTATTTGGCGTGTTAAATACGTTAGAGGAATCGTCGAATAGTTTATATTTATATATAATTACATATATATATATATATATATATATATATAAATTAAAATCAAACGAATCGCGCACGATAGTTCACGTTTTGAAATCGTAACTTTAAACGATGATACCGAAAGATCTAACCATCGAATTTTCCAAAAACTGGAACCGTTAGGTCCGGTTTGGGAAGATCTTTCCGAGATATAAAATTCGTTAAAATCTAACGGTTAGATTTTGAGAAATGTGTAAATAAATAGGTAAAAATAGCGCCAGGGCTGCCTGTTGACCTAAAGCATCGTTAAATTAAATTGGGCTATTTTTATATAAATAAAAATAGCGATAGATCGTTATAAAACAATATTAACGATATGAAATGATTTTAAATTATATATATTCAAGAATTATTTGAAAATACCGAGTACAATCTTATTTCAAATAAATATACGACGATTTAAAGTCGAAGACGGTGATTGAAGGTCGGCAATCTTCACATCGAATGGATGACTACTGATGCCATCGAATGATTTGCTCCCAGGAAAGGGTTACAGTGGTAGTTGTCCAGACGTACTTGTTGATTGTCTAGATAAGTGAGCACCTCTCTTCCGTATTGGACGTACGAGACAAGGAATAAGGTGTCTCCGGTTTCGTTCAGACCCAGAATGGACTTGTAAATGGATGTGTGTCTTCATTGTATGTAAATTGATTTCTATTCAATATATATCTATTTGTGGGCGGAAAATTTATTCTCTTGCTTAGCACCCTTCTCTGAGACGCACAAGCTCATAGGTTATATATTAATAGTTATCAATCACATGGCATGAATTGTCAATGTGGCATGCCAAGATGCAAATGATTGAGGCTTTTATTTAAAAGCAAGGCCTTGTCGTTGATGATCAAAGCACGACCTATTTAGGCATAGCTTTGTGTATAGCGTTACTTCGCGAGCCTCACACCCCGGTATGAATCAAAAACGGGACAAAGGAACGCAGGGAATGCACACGTTTCTTTCTATCTAGAAGTGGTATCATGGTTTTACAAGCCCTGACATTTTACTTCTGTGGATGATGGATTACGAGGCCTCGGTTATATTGATCGATAGTGAACAATTTATAGGTTCAACAGGACCGGGAAGCGTGTGTTCAGGCATAACTAATCCACTAAAGTATTTGTGGACTATCCCTGCAGGATCCAAGGTTTCACTACGGGGGATCCTAAGACTTTTGCTAAAATGTCTCGAATCGGTAAGTAGATCGTTCCTAGCCTTGGCTTATGATGG
The DNA here is from genome assembly GCA_030737875.1 of Allium sativum. Lineage (NCBI taxonomy): Eukaryota > Viridiplantae > Streptophyta > Magnoliopsida > Asparagales > Amaryllidaceae > Allium > Allium sativum. The sequence continues at coordinate 129,198,375 of CM060919.1, read as the reverse complement.
AAATCCAACTTCCAATACGTCACCATGCGGTTTTGATTGTAAAACTAGTATGGCGACATAGTATATGGGAGCTATGCCGTCTATGATTGATACATTATGATTGAAATGTTTTTGAAACATATATACACTAATAATAATATGAAATCTGTTTTTATCGTATCAAGCATTTTTGACCATTATAAGGTAAAACTCTATCCTCCATTTTGCGTTGCATTTGTGATGGGACTTGAGTCTTATAATGGTTTAATTTTTCTAAAAAGCATTGCATTGTTTAACGATTTACTTTATTTATGCACTGGCAATCCAATGGAGTAAACCCGTTCCGCATTAGCAGCGTGGTCCTGTGATTAGCCTTATTATTAGATAAGTCAAGTAAGATTTCTCACACCAGTCCCATGACTGACCTGTAATTTGTTTCACTTGCAAACTCGGGTGCCCTTTTTCCACACGGGCAGTCGAGTAGCTTATTTTGCAGATATATTGAGCAGGATTCTGGAATGAAGCTTAAAGCTATGTCCAGAGCATTGATAGTCTTTCGCTGTGTTAGTTTATAGTTTCGTTGTGCAGTGTATTACATTTACTGTAAATTTATCTTCCGCTGTTGTATTATTTTATTCGATGTACTCTGATATTCTGTACTCAGATGTTGCATTATTATGATGTGATAAAAGTCTTCTGTTATTTTTTTTGATGTGTTGTGTGCTCAAAGTTAGCATATTCGGGTTTTTGAATGGTCTTAGTCGATTTTGCGATCGATTAGTTCCGGACAAAATCCGAATCGTTACAGTTGGTATCAGAGCTCTAGTTAGCTCAAATCTTTGGGGTACAACTCGTTAGAATTGAACAAAAGACTCATTAGAGGTAGGATTAATAATATCCTATAAAGGAATACTCATTAGAGATAGGATCACTAGTATCCTAGTGTAAAGGCCCGTAAATCCGTACTATCTGAGTTGACTAATAATACCACATGTCCAACCCAAATTGCACAGAAATACGAATCATTAGTAGAAAGAAGTTAGACGATGAGAAATAGAAAGAAAGAAATGTTAGAATAGAAGAAAACAAAGAATACAAATCTCACAGTGGAACGAATAAAATATATTATATAACATAACTTTTGAAATACAAATCAGTAACTTCATATACATACCATCATCAGAGCACAACAACTATCCCTGGAACAGTTATAAACACCTGTTTTCCAGATACCACATAGTACATAGCGGAATATATGAGTCTATGGCTAACTGGTGAAGCCTCCTACTTCAAACACCTCCAAGTGAATCTGTAAAATCCTGACTACTTGATTGCCCGTACAAATTTGGGCACCCAAGAGTTTAGGGAAAACAAACAAAATAAACTTTGGATCGGTCGTGGGACTACTGTGAGTAAACTCCAACCATTTGTTTAACTTTCAAAATCCTTTCGAAAGTAATGATAATAGTAAGACCAGCCCACACATAAACATGGACGTTTTTTACCTTACTATAACCCAAAACACTTTGATACAAAATCCAGTGATATTATAATAATGTCTAAATCAAATAAACAACAATCTAGCGGAACGCTTGCATCTCACGCTCCATATATAATATAAAATCAAAAACCGCGGGGCGCTTATTGAGGATTAGATTTCCAACATGACAAGGTATGGAACCACCTGCCGATAGTGTATCTCTAGAGGGGAATACACTGGGTTCAACAAGAACATCTTATAACCCGGCCCACACATGAACGACCACTCATTTCGCTTGAGTGTATCGAATGTATATCACCAACGGTTGGGATCAGCAACCGTTTCCCGAATAGGACAGCATCAAATAGAATAAGGAATTAAATGAATTAAATGAATTTCTCTAGATAGGTGATTATACATCCTAACGGGAGCTACCCACATAGCCATGCTGCCTGCCCGATTTTTGTCATTTCCCAGTTGTTGAGGCCTAAGGCTACGGTTACTTCTCTCATTGATAACACAATTACTTTGAATGCCACATTGTCAGATCCGTTAATCATTAAATGGGTTTGCACAAATAGTATGGATATTATGCTAAGGGAATAAATCCATTGCCACCATATATATATGTACAGACCAACATATATGATCATTGGAAATACTCTGTCAAACATTCGTCCATATACGTTCGTTCTGGGATTGAACGAAACTGAAGGCACAATTTCTATTAATAGAAAAAGCCCTTGCACTTTACTCCGTTTTCGATTATCTTTATATAATTTGATTCGCAGCGCTACTGCCAATACAGAGTGGTTCTCGGATAACAATCCAATCTGTCTCTCCATATTGACAACGATATTGACAAATACTTCGATAGTCGGTTATTTAACTATCGAAGAAAAACAAACAAACTTTCATCCATAACATCAATCAATCACTGGGCCTGTTAATTAATATTTCATTAATTAATTCACCTCTCATTTCCCTATCAATATTCATTAACCAAGTATTTTCAGTGATCTTGTTGGACTCCTACGCTATTTGGAAAAAAACATCTCCCTATATCACCTTCTTTTATTTTCTATACTTAGAAAATTGTAATGACCCGGGATTTTGTTGACTTTGGTTATCGCCATAAACTCAATGATGACTAACCAAACGTCGAAAAATACCAGTCATTAGTGAAAGAAATTAGAGGATGAGGAAGATAAGATAGAAACTTAGAATAGAAGAAGAATAAGAACACAATATCAGAGTAATACGAGTCTCACAGCGGAACGAATAAATATATTTCATAACATAACTTTGAAATACAAATCTCTACTTGAATATACATATCATTATCAAAGTACAACACTTACAACACAGCGGAAATAAACTATAGCTATATGATCCTGAAGCCTCCTGCTCCAGCTCTTCCAGTACATCTGTAAATCCCGACTACTTGACTGCCTGTACAAATTTAGGCACCCAAGAGTTTAGGGTAAACAACAAAAGAAACTCCGGGTCAGTCATGGGACTGGTATGAGTAAAACATCTTAAAAACAGTTCAAGCAGGTAATCGATATCTCATAAGACCACGCCGTATAACGGAACGGGTTTTTCCCTTATGAGAATCCAAATATCTTTATATCAAAAACCTTTTGATATTATAATAATGTCTATCAACACAATATAATAATCATCTAGCAGAAACGCTTTCATCTTACGTTCTACATATATAGTATACAATCAAAACCGTAAGCACGTATTGGGTAATGGATTTCCAACTATGACAAGGTATGGAACCACCTTTCGCTAGTGTACCTCTAGAGAGGAATACACTGGGTTCAACAAGAACATCTTCCAACCCGACCACACATGACCGACCACTCATTTCGCTTGAGTGTATTGAATGTATATCACCAACGGTTGGGATCAGCAACCGTTTCCTGAATGGGACAGCATCAACAATAAATTTTTAGAAGTAAATGAAACTCTAGATCAGGTGATTATACACCCTACTTCGGTGCGACCGACTTAGCCATGCTGCCTGCCCGATTTCTGTCATTTACCGGATGATGAGGCTAGAAGCTATGCTTTATCATCACACCAGATTCACTTTGAATGTCACATCGTCAAATCCATCAAATAACTGATCGACGTCCTCAACCATACATAATGTTTTAGCTAAAAGAAGTTTCCTTCTCCGCTTCCACTCTTGGTACAGTTGGAGAAATCAATATACGTGATCGTTTGGAAATACTCTGTCAGACATCCGTCCATATAAGTCATCCAGGAATAGGATGAACCGAAGGCACTATTTTGTAAACAGGGTAGCCCTTGCATAACTCCGTCTTCAATTTCCTTTGGCATATATGATTCGCAACGCTTATGCCAATACAGAGTGGTTCTTTGGATAATAATCCAACCGGTCTCTCCATATTAACAACGTTAAAATGGTCAAAACTTTGATAGTCTGTGATTTAACTATCGAAGAAAATAGGTGTGCAAACAACGATATTATTTCCAAATGGAAATTTATATCGATCAAACATCATTCAACATTTATCTCTTTATTTCATTAATTTACTTATCTCCTGTTTCCCTATATTCAATATTTCTTATTTTCTAAATTTGGGAAAATATACGTTATTAACAATGGAAAACATTTCCATTTCTTGTTTTCTTTATTAGAAAACATTTCTGGTTTCTTATTTGGAAAACATTTCCAAAGCTTCTTCATTGGACTTAGACAGATGTTTAAACAAACCATCGCGATGCCAACTCAAACCATTTCCTTTAATTACTAAATTCACTTAACCATCATTTACTATCGAACCTTAACCATTCCTTAGTTAAAAATGGAGTCAATCAAGTTGGGGTAATACTACCTCTCAGACCTTAACTGAACAACGTTTCTAACCTTGAAATAGACAAATTTCACCCTTCTAATTCTTTAACAAACTTCCTTACGTAACTCTCTTTCAAATCTTTTCTATTCGATGATTCTTTCCTTCGATAAGGTATATTCGATAACTCTATTCAATTTATTCTATTCACTTAACTCTTTTGATTTAACTTTAACTCTATTCACTTCACTCCTATCGAATAAACTATATTCGATAACTCTTTTAATTCTATTTGAATAAACTATATATTCGATTAACTCCTTTTACTTTCTATTCAAATAAACTATATTCGATTTACTCCTTTTACTTTCTATTCGAATAAACTATATTCGATTGACCCCCATTTACTCTATATTCGAATAAACTATATATTCGATTAACTCATTTGCTTTAACTCTAATCGATTAAACTAACATCGATTAACTCCTAATTGGTTTAGCTCTAATTGATAAACTCTAACTGGTTTAACTCTATGATTTAACCTAACTGATTTACTCTAACCAATTAACTCTAACTGGTTAACCCTAACTGATTAACTCTGGTTGATTAACTCTAATCAATTAATTTTATTCGATGAATTATGATCGAATAACTCCTTTTGGCTAAACTATATTCGAATACCCCCTTTTAACTTTATTCGATAACTTCCTTTATTCTATTCGAATAACTAATTCGATTAACTCCTTTTCGAATAAACTATTCATTTATAAAGATTTACTTTTAGTAACGGTTCTTCACTTTACAAATGATTTCCTTTTATTTTAAGTTATCCTTTGATTTTATAAATATTTCTTTTATAAAAATCCTTTTCCTTTTCTATATAAAATCCATCAATTTTATATAAATAATTCATTTTCAAAATACACTTTGGAAAATCCCCTTTCCCATATCCAGTATTTCTTATGGTATTTAACATACCATATAACAACGATAAATATCGTCCAAACACACATAATCAACAACAGATTATATATCACATCATATATCACAATATATGAATCACAGTAAAATAAATGTTGAGGAATCCAGTTGGATTCCCCCAACCTGTTTCCCTGCATCACAGATGTTAAACAATATAGATAACATCACTTTCAGTTCCATATGATATATTCTGATAAACAGAATCAATATGGAAATTCAACTAACGAACTAGCAGTTCAATCAAACGGTCAACAAACAGTTAATCAGCCAACATCTAACAGTTCTGAAAATACAACATGAAATTATAAACTGTTCAGAATTAGTGAGATTTACTCACATTGGACTATCATCGTTAATAACGATAATTGTCGTTGATTTCGATGGACAATTTATTTTGCCATAAATTTTAACGAGCTCTGATGGACTTCCAGTCAGTGTCATCGTGTAGTGTCCATCCATACGATCCCAACGCAACTTACGGTTCGTCAATCTGGTATGGTATGACCAAGATATCGTATTTACAAGATTGAATACATTTCTCGATTAAATAAAAGTTGAATTAACTTATATTGGGCCTTCACCTTTATATCCAGCCCATTCCCTTTCACCATAACCGGACCCGAATTATCTTTCTTCCCCAAAATCCCAATGCCGTGACCTTCAGGAGTAAAACTCCACCATAGCCGATTTTTGCTCCTCCCAAAATTCACAAACCACTTTATTAAAAATCCAACTAAAATAACCACAAATCCCCTCATCTCCTACTCTCTGGCGCAACCTTGTTCAACTCGACGTCCCAACGTGAGGTGCGACAACAGCTCTTTGAGCACGCTACAGGTAAACGCGACCACCAACTCAGCACCGAGCTTCATCATACTTTCACAAACGACGCTCCTTTTAACCACAAACCCAAATATCAACTCCAAATCCACTATCATTGCCTCAAATTCAAGGGTATACCAACCCTAGACCTCACGCTGTGTATTTCCAGCGAGACCGGTCCTCACCAAGCCCCAAACTATATACACAGAAACGAAGAGAAAATCTACATGAGTTCGGATATACTATTGTCATGATTTATAGAAATTTAAATGAATTTCTTTGATTTTTTTTTGAAGTGGATTCACGTTTTGATTTTTGTGAAGAGAGAAAGAGTGGCGGCCAGAAGAACGTTAAATAAGGGATGATATTTTTCTTGTGTGGCTGAGAACAAGGGACGTGTGGCCTTAGTTAGGTTCACCCATTTATTTAGATTTTTTTTTATTTTTATTTTTGTTTGCTTTCTAAAAATTCGTGTGATCACACACAATACCCAAAAATCACGAAACTGGACATGTAGCTAGAGTTTGACATTACGGTCCCAACAAAACTGGTTTCGTCGAATTCTGACTCCGTACGCTCACACAGCGTATTTTTAACTGTCGAAATACTGACTGTTTCTCACTCTAAAAATCCACCACATACTGACTTCAAAAATCACGAAAACTGAACTCTAGCAATAATTTAATATTGCGGATCAAACAAAATTAGTTTCGTCGAATTCCGACTTCATTTGCAAAAGTGGCTATTTTTAAAGCTCTGAATGACCCATTTAAATATATAAATATATTTAAATATAATTAAATAAAATATTAATAAATTAATATTATCGTATATATTCGCAGTGGAATACCATACAGCTCTAGAATGTTCCTATATGAATTTCTAACTCGATATTCACTTCTGGGTCAACCCGATATTCGATTTATATTGAAATTCTTTTTTAAAATATAAATAATTCCTTTATAAATTATAAAGGAATTCCACAGCGACTTTTCTGAAATTTGATTTGGACGTGAATCAAAATCTACACGACGAAATCCCGATTATTCTCTTCCACTAGAAAGATATACTCCAGCAGCTCCACAGGTTTCTTGTTTCACAGAAATCCGGTTTAAAATGAATCCTGTACATCCAGTTGAAGTTCAAATCGCCAAATAGCGAACTACCACGTCGTTACGCGCTCTATTTTAATTATATTAAAATTCTATGTTCAAACTAACGTCGATTGGATATATTCATTATTCAAATTCAATCCCAAGCTGAATTAAATATCACAGATGATCCGGTTCACACCGTATCGCCATTTCAGCCGATTTTGATTATTTCAGAATTAAATATATTATAATAATTTATTATTTTTAAATTAAATATTCACCATTATTTAATTAAACCACCATTTAATTCACTATATCACTATTTATATAATTAAATAAATTTATTATAATACCTCTGCCAATGCAAGTCATTACAAAAATATATTCTATTTGTAATTGAAAACAATTTCAATCACTTATCTTTCCCGACTACTTTAATTATATTCAGGAAATATTTACTTTTATATTTCCAAAATTTCATCACTTAGGTTAAAACAAATGCTATGTAAAACATTGTTACAACAAACCAAAATATTTTATTCAACTAACTCTTATTCAAACACTTCTCTTCGAGACCGGATCTTGCTATTTATCAATTAAAAATGAAATCGATCAAGTTGGGGTATAACTACCTCTTAGATCTTGACTGAAAACATCCTTAACTTAAAAACGGACAAAACCACTTACCTCGAATAATCAACATTATAAAAACCAATTATTCATTTTAAAGCCGTAACGTTTCTTTCTTCTAGTTCTAACAGGTTTAATTATAGATTTCCCTTTTTGTTTATAATATTCTATTTTTAAGTTTGTTTCCTTATCGAATTCTATATATATATCGATACATTGATTTTTAACTATCAATTTTTCTTATAAATATTCTAACTCCTTAAATTTCCCGAAAATTTCGCCATAACCTCCTTTGTACTGGGAGCACTGGGAAAATCCCCAAACCGCCACACAGGCCTCTCCAATCAAAAAGAATAAGAAAAAGCCTAACAGCTTGCCGATACGGCACATAAAACCTCATATGGAATTTAAACGTGTACCTTTTTGTCGGGCACATAAATTAAAATCTTTATATACTTCACCCCATACCTGTCTAACACATGTTCACCTGTTTTCAATTCAATTCAACTCAATCCATTCGTTTGAACTCAGTTTCGCCCATTTATTCTTTAATCAGCTTCTTAGCTTATTTCACTTGTTATTTGAACATATCATGTTCAAATATAAATTAACTTATTTTCAAAACAATCGAATACCATTTCTAATTCAAGTTTCATATTCGATTTCGAATATGAATTTACAAACCCCCTTTTTTTCTCTGATCCAAAATCCAATTTCGATTAAGATTCCATTAACTAATTTTTTCCTTACATTAGTCAATTCTACTCAACAATTAAACATCTAGTTTGATTTTTGTTTCAAAAATCATTTCATTACTTCACTCGGGTTCAGATATTATTTATAACTCAAATCTAGATTTTTCCAAATGAAACTCGGATTTTATTTGTAAAAATCATTTTTATTTAATTAAATAACCCGTTATGGTTTTATAATGGTTCTGGCGCTGTTTTTTTGAAAATTTGATTTCGACATAACTCAAAATCTATTCGACGAAATCCAGATTTTTCTCCTCCATTAGAAAAATATTATCAAATCGGTCCTGATGTTTCTTATTTCAAAGAATTCCGACTTTAATTGAGTTCTGTAGATTCAATTGAAGTTCGTATCGCCAATTTACGAACAACCGTGCTGCGGCGAGTTCATTTTAATTATATTTATATATATAAATGTTTGAACTTCGTTTATAATAAATTCAACTCCATTCTGATATATATATATTTAATATATATCAAATCAGTTTTTCCTAATTCGACATCATATTTCCGATTTCCTAAAATTGTCGATTTTCCTAACTTGGTAATTTATTTATACTTTGATCTTCTATATTAAATCCCAATTCCTTTTAAAAATTATAAATCCTTTGGATTTATTTTCTATTCTGTTTAAAAATCCGCATTCTGAAATATATTATATCGTTCCCATTTTGAAATGATTTTAACTTTCTATTTTCAAATTCTATTTTCAATTCTCTTTGAAATTTCTATATTCAAATATTATTTGAATTCTCTATATTCAAATTCCATTTTAATTTCTATTTGAATTCTATTCTCGTTTCTATATTCAAATTCTATTCTTATTTCTATTTGAATTTCCTATATTCAAATTACATTTGAATTTTCTATATTAAATTCATATTTGAATTTAAATATTCAAATTATTGCTTGATAATTAATTCATTATATTTATAAACACCATTTTATAAATTTTTCCTTGTTTTATATTTAATCAAATCTATTTCAAAATCTATTTAAAACCAAAGTCTCCTTTTGGGAATTTCTATTTATAATAACTTATAACCCCCAATTTATTTTCATATTCAATTTAACTTCTACTTAAATAAATTCGAATTAATCGAACTCAAATCGTAAATCCCTACGGATTTATTTTAGTTCAATTTATATTCTGAACATCAGAATAAATTCCTTCGTTTATTTCTTTAAAACGATTTCCCTATTTTTATATTCAAATTCAAATTTGAATTTAAATATTCAAATTATCAAATGATAATTTTTCCACTTTATTTATAAACACTGTTTATAAATTCATTTCAATTCTCTGCATTAATTAATTTATAAACAACGTTTATAAATTCATTTCAAATACCGCATTATCGATTTATAAACAACGTTTATAAATTCCAATACTTGTTTTATATTCAAAACAAGTTAATATTTTTATAGCCCATTCAAAATTCAAATTCTATTTTTAAAAATAGATTTCCCCTTTTAAATCACAAATATCCTTTTCACGATATTTTTATATATCAATATTTTGGCCCCAGTGATATTTAAACAATCAAACCACTCAATTATCAATCAACACATCATATATGATAATATATGTGAAACAAACAAATAATAATATTTTTGAGGATTCCAGTTGGATCCCTCCAACCTGTTTCCCTGCATCCACAGACGTTAGTCAACAAAAAATAATACCCATCCTGCTTCGAGGCAGGATATCGTGGTATGGAAGGTCATCCACTATCATAGCGTGGGGGCGTATAGGGTAATCATCCGCTAATGGTACCGCGGGCATCCGCTAATGAGACTGCGGGAATATCCGACCACCAATATATATATATATAATAGCATACCAAGCCTAAATAACTAATATATTTAAGATGCACAAAAATATTAAATGCAACCAAACAAGCAACAAACAATTATTTATAACTGAAAAAAAAATTCTAAATAAAAGATGAGTGAGATTTACTCACCTGAATTTAATTGTTGAATCTCTGATACGATTCTCACTTAAATCGAGCGGTGTTCGATTTAATTTAAAATCCCAAAGCTGATTCCAATGAATTAAATTTCCGAATGTACACCTCGTTGCTACTATCGTATCTCGACAAACCTTGTTTTGTTCTGACCTAAATTCGATATGTTACCACATTTCAATTATATGAATAGGATTTTAAATTAGAATTCACAAGTTACTTAAATTATTTTCAACCATGCTTAGATCCAAATTATAAATAAAACAGTGATTAATACCTGATAATTTAGTTAAAAATCTTCTTTCTTCTCGGTATATTGTTCGAACTCGTACTTGTAGGTCCACGCACCAATAATAGATTTCACCCTTACCAACCAATTCTGCATCCTTATCCTCGACAAAATACACGCTCAACTTCTAGCACTTCACCAAAATCCAAAGCTTCGAAATCCAGTATTATCCCCAATATCCAATCGCATTCCCTGTAAATCACAAACCTAGTATCGACCTTCTTCCAATTGTCGAATTCTAGCTTGCTTAAAAAAAATCTAGGTCAACCTCTTCCTGAGATCACTACACTAGCATCGAGCACCAGAAATATCGCGTTGTTCAGTGAAAATCGAAGTCCCCTTACTACCCTGAGTTCGACTATACTTCCATTGCTCTCCGACATCACCATGTCGACCCAAATCCCTTCTGACATCGCGACTTCACAAATCATACACTATCACCTTCGCCGTCCACGACGTCACTGTGGCTTGAATGATTTTTAGCCGTCGCAGATGAAAGAGCACCCAAAATCGAGCTCAAGAACGTCCCTGAAACCATAAAGGATGGGAGCCCTAGTCTGCGATTTTGAGCTCAAGAACTGTCGAGCTTTCCCAAAAATATTGTGCGCCTTCCGTCGAATGAGATAGGAGAAACAATGGACTGGTATTTGCGATTGTGATAAGGTAAAAAGGAAATTTCGATTTTGTGGTTTAGAAAGGAGGAAGAAATAGGCATTGGCTTATTTTGATTTGTAGAAGAAAATAAAGGCATGGTTTCGACATTACTTAGTATTTGCAGAAGAATTAGAAGGAGGGAGATTATGCGTGATTTATAGACGGGTAGGGGAACATGAAGTACAGAGTTATTAAATTTGTGTAGGATAAAGGACACAACAAATCCTTTATTTTATAATAAAGAAGATATTCAATTTGATTTCATTTAAATACGATTTGATGTATAGAGATTTTCACTTTATTTTAAACAGATATCGATTTGATTTTGTACCTATCTGCAATCAAATATCTCGGGGTCAAAATTAGAAATCGTGAACTGCTATTTTAGCATACCGACCGTCATTCCAATGTTATAGCATTATACTGAACTCAACAGAATATTTTTTTTGAAATTTAGTTCGAATGTTTAAAATATAAAGTAACCATATTAATTTGATATAATATAATTTAAATTCAAAAACAAATAAATTTTCTGATAATGAAATTTTTTTATTATCATCTATATTCAAATACAATTAATACTGATCATCTGAATTGTTTTGATTTAATTCTAACTTCGAATTGAATTATTCTAGATTCTCGTATTACGATGATTATATAAAATCAAAATAAATCGTATTTCGATTATTTAATCGATAACCCAATAAAATACCATTTATATTATAAATTTAATATTTAAAACCATACTAAATATTTAAAATAAATCGACCAAAAATACGGGTCGTTACATTCTTCCACCCTTAAAATAATTTCGTCCTCAAAATTGCTAAGGTAGGAAAAATGGTACAAATCCATTACTTTTCAAAATCTCACTTATGTTGAAACTCTGCACTTTATATTTCAACAAATTTAGTTCTACAAAAAACTTTTGGTTCTCGTTTATATTACACACCGTATATGCTTACATTCAATTAATCTGAATGATTTACAATCAATTCATATTCCATTCAAATTGATTCTGATCAATTTATTTACTTCTATTTATTTAACCTTCTTAAGTTTTAAATTCTAGAATTCAAATACCCGGGTTTTTATTTTAAATCCTTTGAAATAACATAAGTATATACCTATATTTATAAACATTTCAAACTCAAAACATTTGAAGTTTCCAAATCAACTTGCTTTCTCTTAAACAAATTCCTTTAAAAACTTTTCTAAGGTAGCAATCCATCACTTAGAAACTCAAAAATAAACACTGATGATGTCGCGATCATTATCAGAATTATTTCCCAGCCACTGAAGTGAGTTCAGTGCTTTACCACTTTCAAAATCCATCTAAAATGATTTTTATTCAAATCCTTTCAAAGTAATGCTATATTACTTTAATATACTTCGGAAACATTTCAACTTCCCAGGATTTTAAATTCTAAATTCTGCTTTGAATTCAATTTTAGTTCATCTCATTTGTATATTTGATTCTTATACAAATTATAACTGGTTATACATAACCATTTCAATTTTATAATCTTATTTGATTATAATTTTAACATCCAACACATCCATATACTAGAATAATTTAAGAAAATCGTTCCTTTTCCATCAAAATAGGATTTAGGGTAAAATTATTTCATTTACCCACTGTAAAAACAATATTGTTTTCAGTCTTCTGTTCAAGTATTTACAAACTCTTATCGACGTCGTCGCGTCCCACGATTCGACCAAAATCCATAAACCACTCAACAGACCATTCAAAACAATATAAAATAGTTTTTATATCAATTAACAAATACGCACTCTCGTATATATACACTCAACTCATTCAAGGGTACTGCTGACCCTATCTCTAATGAGCACAACCCACCAAGCCTAGGTATTCACTCAACCTAAGCTCTGGTACCAACTGTAATGGCCCGCAAATCCGTACTATCTGAGTTGACTAATAACATCACACGTCCAACCCAAACTGCATAGAAACACGAATCATTATTAGAAAGAAGTTAGAGGATGAGAAATAGAAAGAAAGAAATGTTAGAATAGAAGAAAACAAAGAAGACAAATCTCACAGCGGAACGAATAAAATAACATAACTTTTGAAATACAAATCAGTAACTTTATATACATACCATCATCAGAGCACAACAATTATTCCTGGAACAGTTATAAACACCTGGTTTCCAGATACTGCATAGTACACAGCGGAATATATGAGTCTATAACTAACTGGTGAAGCCTCCTGCTTCAAACTCCTCCACGTGAATATGTAAAATCCCGACTACTTGACTGCCCATTCAAATTTAGGCACCCAAGAGTTTAGGGAAAACAAAAAAAATAAACTCTGGGCCAGTCATGGGACTGGTGTGAGTAAACTCCAACCATTTGTTTAACTTTCAAAATCCTTTCGAAAGAAATGATAATAGTAAGACCAGCCAACACATAAACATGGACGGTTTTTACCTTACTATAACCCAAAACACTTTGATACAAAATCCAGTGATATTATAATAGTGTCTAAATCAAATAAATAACAATCTAGCGGAACGCTTGCATCTCATGCTCCATAAATAATATAAAATCAAAAAACGCAGGGTGCTTATTTGGGAATGGATTTCCAACATGACAAGGTATGGAACCACCTGTCGATAGTGTATCTCTAGAGGGGAATACACAGGGTTTCAACATGAACATCTTGCAACATGGCCCATACATGACCGACCACTCATTTCGCTTGAGTGTATCGAATGTATATCACCAGCGGTTAGGATCAGCAACCGTTTCCCGAATGGGACAACATCGAATAGAATAAGGAATGAAATGAATTTCTCTAGATAGGTGAATATACACCCGAACGAGAGCGACCCACATAGCCATGCTGCCTGCCCGATTTTTGTCATTTCCCGGTTGTTGAGGCCTGAGGCTACGGTTACTTCTCTCATTGATAACAAAATTACTTTGAATGCCTCATTATCAGATCCATTAATCATTAAATGGGTTTGCATAAATAGTCTGGATGTTATGCTAAGGGAATAAATCCGTTGTCACCATATATATATATATATATATATATATATATATATGTACAGACTAACATATATGATCTTTGGAAATACTCTGTCAGACATTCGTCTATATATGTTCGTTCTGGGATTGAACGAAACCAAAGGCACAATTTCTATTAATAAAAAAAGCCCTTGCATTTTACTCCGTCTTCGATTATCTTTGTATAATCTGATTCGCAATGCTATTGCCAATACAAAGTGGTTCTCGGATAACAATCCAACCGGTCTCTCCACATTGACAACGATATTGACAAATACTTCGATAGTCGGTTATTTAACCATCGAAGAAAAACAAACAAACATTCATCCATAACATCAATCAATCACTGGGCCTGTTAATTAATATTTCATTAATTAATTCACTTCTTCATTTCCCTATCAATATTCATTAACCAAATATTTTCAGTGATCTTGCTTGATTCCTATGCTATTTGGAAAAAAACATTTCCCTTTATCACCTTCTTTTATTTTCTATACTTAGAAAATATATTCTATTTGCAATTGAAAACAATTTCAATTACTTATCTTTCCCAACTACTTTAATTATACTTAGGAAATATTTACTTTTATATTTCCAAAATTTCATCACTTGGGTTAAAACGAATGCTGTGTAAAACATCGTTACAACGACCCAAAATATTTTATTCAACTAACTCTTATTCAAACACTTCTCTTCGAGACTGGATCTTGCTATTTATCAATTAAAAATGAAATAGATCAAGTTGGGGTATAACTACCTCTCAAACCTTGACTGAAAACATCCTTAACTTCAAAATGGAGAAAACCACTTACTTCGAATAATCAACATTATAAAAACCAATTATTCATTTTAAACCCGTAACGTTTCTTTCTTCTAATTCTATCAGGTTTAATTATAGATTTTGCTTTTTGTTTATAATATTCTATTTTTAAGTTTGTTTCCTTATCGAATTCTATATATATCGATACATTGATTTTTAACTATCAATTTTTCTTAAAAATATTCTAACTCCTTAAATTTCCGGAAAATTTCGCCACAACCTCCTTTGTACCGGGAGCATTGGGAAAATTCCCAAACCGCCACACAGGCCTGTCCAATCAAAAAGAAAAAGAAAAAGCCAAGCGGCTTGCCAATACAGCGCATAAAACCTCATATGGAATTTATACGTGTACCTTTTTGTCGGGCACACAAATTAAAATTTTCATATACTTCACCCCATACCTGTCTAACACATGTTCACCTGTTTTCAATTCAATTCAATTCAATCCATTCGTTTGAATTCAGTTTCGCCCATTTATTCTTTAATCAGCTTCTTAGCTTATTTCACTCGTTATTTGAACACATAACGTTCAAATATAAATTAATTTATTTTCAAAACAATCGAATGCCATTTCTAATTAAAGTTTCATATTCGATTTCGAATATGAATTTACAAACCCCTTTTTTTCTCTGATCCAAATTCCAATTTCGATTTAAGATTCCATCAACTAATTTTTTCCTTACATTAGTCAATTCTACTCAACAATTAAACATCTGGTTTGATTTTTGTTTCAAAAATCATTTCATTACTTCACTCAGGTTCAAATATTATTTATAACTCAAATCTGGATTTTTCCAAATTAAATTCGGATTTTATTTGCTCAAAATCATTTTCATTTAATTAAATAAACCATTATGGTTTTATAATGGTTCTGGCGCTGTTTTTCTGAAAATTTGATTTTGACATAATTCAAAATCTATTCGACGAAATCCAGATTTTCCTCCTCCATTAGAATACTATTATCAAATCGATCCTGATGTTTCTTGTTTCAAAGAATTCCGACTTCAATTGAGTTTTGTATACTCAATTGAAGTTCGACTCGCCAATTTACGAACTGCTGCGCTGCGGCGAGTTCGTTTTAATTATATTTTTATATATAAACGTTTAAACTTCGTTTATAATAAATTCAACTCCATTCTGATATATATATATATATATTTAATATATATCAAATCAGTTTTTCCCAATTCAACATCATATTTCCGATTTTCTAAAATTGTCGATTTTCCTAACTCGGTAATTTATTTATACTTTGATCTTCTATATTAAATCCCAATTCCTTTTACAAATTATAAATCCTTTGGATTTATTTTCTATTCTGTTTAAAAATATGCATTCTGAAATATATTTCATCGTTCCTGAGACGACCCGAACTTCCCCTGTAAGGAAAGCACAGATTTAATTGAGAACAAGCCACATCGGGATGCAAACAGAAGAACATTTCATTGTTAATTACAACAATTCCATCAGATTACAAGAATATACAGAGTATAAATAAATAAAATACGTCATAAAATATCAGAGATTACAATACAATACATAACAGAGGAAAAACAATACAAAACGCAACTGAAAGTAACACACGGATACAGAGCTTTCTGAGCATCTTTCCAGTTGTAAATCGGGATCCTGTGAATATAAATCTGCAAAACCAAAACTACTAGCTGCCCGTGTCGAAAATAGGGGCACCCAGAGTTTAGGTTAAAACAATAAACTCCAGGTCAGTCATGTGACTGGTGTGAGAACTAAAACAGTTATTATCTTTATTTTTAAAGTTAGGTACATCAAGGGACGACGTCGTATAACACGGAACGGGTTTCCTCTCAAGAATATCAGTGCATAAAACAAACAGCACAATGCTAAATAAAGAAAAATGAAGCTATTATAAGACCCAGGTCCCATCACACAATGCAATGCAAGCCGGAGGATAGGGTTTTACCTTATAATAGCCAAAGAATGCTTGATACGCTAAATTTCATCTTTTATTACTATAGGTGTATAGTGTCAAAACAATTTCAATCATAAGTATTAATCATAGACGGCATGGGTACCATATATCATGTCGCCAATAATAGGTATACAATCAAAACCGCACGGTGTCGTATTTGGAAATTGGATTTCCATCTGTGAACCGAGGCAAGGGATCGTCCTCTACCGAATTTGAGACGCTCTAGTCCGCCCCTTAGGCAAGCGCGTAAACAAGCCTTGGATCGTCAGGGCTGGTCCACCGATGTGGATTATTATGCCTGAACACTACGTTTCCCCGCCCTTTGGGGCGTAAATGAGCCAAATGACTCCATCGGCTCCACACAATCACCGATATATCCGAGGCGCCTCGCAACAGCAACAACCACATAAGTCAAACTCGTCAGGGCATGTCAAACCACTGACGCCACTTCTAATTAAAAAGAAACGCATGTCCACCCTGAGGTCCTCTCCCGTTTTTGGTTCACAACCGGGGTGTAAGGCTCGCGAATCAACACTACACAAAGCTATGCCACACAGGTCGTGCTTTGATCATCCACCACAAGACTCTGCTTGTCAACATAAGCCTTGATCATTTTCCACTTAGGCATGCCACACAGGCAATTCACTCCTTGCGATTGATATCCATCAATATATAACCCCTGAGATCGTACGTCTCAGAGAAGGGCGTTAAGCAAGAGAATAAATTCTCCGCCGCCAAACAGATATATATTTAATAGAAATAAATCACACAGAATAAAAACCAATGTCAGACACACAGTCCATTTACAAGTTCGTTCTGGGTCTGAACGAAACCGGAGGCACCTAGTACCCCGCATATCCATCGAGCTCCGAGTACGTCTGGACAACCACTAAATGATTCTCTCCTCTTGGGTGTACGGCCCAATCAAGATCATCAGTAATCACCCAAACGATGTGAAGACCTTCGGTCTTCAACCACCGTCTTCATCCTCGACACCACGTCGAATCAGTTATTCAGAATGGGATAAACCCGGTCTTTCTGAATAACTCGCGTATATAATAAACAAGTGTTACACAAACACAACAAACGCCTCATTCCAATTCAGAATATTTTTTTATTTAAATATTCTTATACTTTGGGAAAGGTTCCCATTAATTTTATCAAAGATAAATTCTTTAAATTTATTCTTTAATCTCCTTTGAATATCAATTCAAACTAGTCGGGATTAGCGAACCACACCGAAGTAATCATTTATTTTATTTCCCAATCCCAACCTATTCATCCCATGAAGTAAAACTGGTCATACTTCATATCTAACACCACCGTGTTATCGGTAAATTTAATTACCATTTCATGTTCAAATCTAATTAAAGATTTAACTATCGGCTGGAGTCAAACTGGTGATACCCGATTCTCGATCACTTCAATCTAATTAAAGATTCAATAAAACTCCACTTAGTTTTAATCTTCCCAAAAATCAATATTAATGATTGTTTAACTTGGGAAATCACATCCTGTCTTTAACTGGGATAAAGAGCCAATGCCATTTAAAACACGGTTCACTATAAACTCAAAATCACATTCTATTAATTATCGGGTTAAAGAACAAGTGTTATTTAAAACACCGTTCACGATAAACCCAAAAATCAATTCAAATTCAATTCCAATTAAATATCATTTAATTGGTACACTTAATTAAATCTAAATAAAAAGATATAATCTTTTTCTCAACTGGGCTTAAGAACAGTGTTAATGAAGACACCATTCACGACAAACCCAAATCACATTTGATATTAAATACAAGGCTCTGAATAGAAAATATATCGGCTTATATTCAATATCAAAATCTACGACCAACAAATATCGTATTGAAAATAACGATATAAATATATCTTTCAAACTTCCATAACAATATCTGTATAATCACGAAATCCAACATCGAAATAATCCAAAGGCAATTTCCATTCAAATCCATCCCAATTCAATTATTGGAAATTCTGGTTACTTTTAAAACCCTTTCAAATCCACTTTATTTATTTTAAAAATAAATAGAATTATAATTCTAGTTCAAAACTAGTTTATTTCGATAAAAATTTATTTTTATCTTTTCAAATATGGAATTTTTCATCCCAATTCTTCACAAATCATTTCTTATGATTTTACACAAACTATTACTATTTTTAATAATTTTATCGAGGCCCGTACAGTCGATTTCCATCAACGGCCATCGAACTGCACTTACAGCGACCTTCTCCAAATTTGATTTGGACATAATTCCAAATACAACCGTTAGATTTCTTATTTCTAATATTCGTTAGAAAGCCCTTTTTGATACGAACCCAACGGTTCCAGTTTTAGGAGAGTCCGACGATCGGATCTCCCGTAATATCCATTCGAAGTCAATGGTCGAAATTCGCGAACTGCCGCGGCGCGGCGCGTTCTATTCAGGCCGTTATATTAGATATATAATATATACTTCATCAATTTCCTTTTAAAACGTATTTTATAAATCGTTTTAAATTCGTTTTCGAAACGATTTCAACTTCATATTCAATTTCGAATCAAAATTGAATATTCCACATCATCGATTTACAAATGATAATATTTTCAAAACGTTAAATTTTGAAATCACTTTCTTCTCTATATTCATTTTAAAAATGAATAAAATCGATATAAATATCGTTCACGTCAAAATGGCGTCAATCTAATCAACACGGCTTTTATTCAACACACGATTGTTTATTCTATTCAACACATGAATATATATTTCTATTCAACACATGAATATATATTTTCAATTCAACACATGAATTTATTTTCTAAATTGGAATTAGGCCTAATCAATTACCGTATAATGTAAATTATATGGATTTTCTACAACACGTGTATATAATAGCAACGATAAATAATCAACCATCATCAGAGTGCACCACACAACTGCATAAGCATTAAATATAAATAATTAACGCTTACACAGTCTGTCAGCCCCTCGATTGACATACAACTAAACAATCGGGATTAACGTACGTCAAATATCATCCCAATACCCATGTTGGGTTTCAAATCAACAAGCACAGATTTTATTTGTGCAATTGGGCGATGTGTAAAATTTATCGTCCCAATCAATATCAATCAAATCAGTGTATATAAACAAATCATCTGATTTTCTTCTAAATATTTATTTTATATACACGTTAAAAATCATATTTTTAACCATAAAATATTTTCCACTAATTTTATTTCTTTTCACATTACACAATCAAATTTCACAACACAGCAATCAAACAAACAAGTCATCCATGGTCTGTGGACGACGGGTGTCGGGTGCTACTAAAAACCATCTGCATCCTAGTATATATTGCAAACTAGAAGTAAATTAAAGGTGAGGAGTTCTCATCGATAAGCTAAACGAAAAACCACGACTCTTCATATGTAGAAATCTTCGTCGTGCTTGCCTTTTGTCAATTTCATTGTCCGTAGCCACTACAAATATAAAAATCACATTTTTATATTGTTGCTATGTATATAAAAATCACATTTTTAATTCGCTCTATATGGATAAAAATTCTATTTTTACATCTCTACTATATAGATAAAAATTCTATTTTTACATCGCTACTATATAGATAAAAATCAGATTTTTATATAGCTATTCACTTCTTTTTATTTATACACAATAAAAATCACTTCTTTCTATATATAAAAATATCATCTTTTCTATTTTAAAAATATTGTCTTTTCGATTTTAAAAATATCGTCTTTTCGATTTTAAAAATATCGTCTTTTCGATTTTACTTCGCTAAAAATTTTATTTCTACTTCGATGAAAATTCTATTTTCTCTTTGTTGAAAATCATAACATTTAATCAAGAAAGATCGAATCTTTTTGTTTTTAAACTATATCTATTTTTAAATCAAAAACTGGAATTTTTCTATGTATATTATAAATCAAAAACTGAAATTTTTCCATGTATATTATAAATCAAAAACTGAAAATTTACTATGTATATTATAAATCAAAAACTGAAATTTTCTGTGTATATTATAACTTAGTTTAAACTAAAGGAAATGAATAATAAAAAAAACTCACTGTATAATCTGGAGGGAAGAGGGGGTGTCTGACAATCGGCGAGGTGGCGCTGGAGCTTCGTAGGTCGGCTAGGGGAGGTACGGTGGCGGTGACAGGTGGTGGGTGGCCTAGATTTCGGGCCGAGTGGGTTATGGCAGTTAGGGTTTTGTTTGGGGGTCTGCAGATGCACGGTGGAGGAGGGAGGAGAAGCGATGTCGACTGGGGATGGCGGGCGCGATGGCATCGACGGTGGAGGAGACGGCTTCGTGGTTGTCGAGGTTTTTTTTCTTTTTTTTCTTTTTGTTTAATCTCGGTTGGAACGAGGAGAGAGGTAGTGAGGGAGAGGGTTGACTTAGATAGGAATATATATATATATATATTTAATTTTAATATTAAATCCAAAAAGTACCTTTTTTTCGAACTCCAAACGAGACCCAATGACTGTCGTCCCTAGCTAATTACCCCCATTCCGAACACAATGGGATATGTATCGTAAGCTGATTCCATCGTTTCGGCCATTTTTCGTCAAAATCAAAATATAAATCTATATATTGAATTTGAACGCACATTTCAATTTACTGGGGCCACATACTAGCTCTAAAAATTTCCGAAGAATATTTTCTAGCTTCGTATTAATGATACGGTCCTAACAAAACTGATTTTGTCAAATTTGAGACTGTTTGAAAAATGGCCATTTTCAAGTCGATTAAAATCAACTGAAACTGGTCAAACGCGTTTTCCTTTGCCGCGCTCACATATTGATTCAGAAAATTATGAATTTTGAAACCTAGCAATAACTTGACATCCCGGGTCCAACAAAAGTGGTTTCGTCGAAAACCGATGTCGTTTACAAAATTTCCATTTTTAAGGGCCAGAATTCCATAGCGACTATTCTGAATTTTCAACTGGGCGTAGCCTTTGATTCCCGCTATGAAATTTCAATTTTCCGGATTCGTTGGAAAGATATATTCAAATAGATTCTAATATTTTTGGTTTTGCTAAATTCCAGTTTATTTTGCATCCTGCACATTCATTTGAACTTTGAAGTTGAATTTTCAAACTACCGCGCCATTTTAGGCTCGTTATATAATTAAAATAAATTATTTATATTCTAACGACGATTCGAATAAATATATATGTTCTAATTCTATTCAAAATAAATTTCTCGTCGTTATTATTTAAAATGATTCATTTTAAATATCAAAAATTCATTAAAATCGCCAAAATAAAAATTTTAAATTGGCTCGGATTTCTGGGTTATTACAATCTCCCCCACTTGAAACTTTTCATCCCCGAGAAGGAATGAACCCGAAAGTTGTTTCACAAATCAACTCAACCCTCAGTATTTTCTTTATGGCATAGGTTCTTCAACTTTTCAGTTTCTACGAACTTTTCAAATTTTTCAAAAATTTGGCTAACACCCTAAATTTTCGAATTTTTTTGCCATAACCTCCCCTGCACCGGGGACTTCGGGATATTTCAAATAGCCTCCCATGGCCCTCATCAATCCGAAAAGAAAAAGAAACAGCCAAGTGGCTTGCCAATCGGCTCATAAAATCATCCAAAACCCAATAAATTAGTAAACATGTACCTATTTGTCGGGCAAACAATTTTATTCTTCTGCTCTAGCCTCTTTGCTATGACCTGTTCAATGTAAGTACATGTATATGTATGCAAATGCGACAAATTTTCAATACAGTTCAACATTTGGTTCAATTTGGCTAAAGTTTCAACATTTTAATTAATCAAACAACACGACCAACAATCAATTAGTTGATTATCATTTCAAATTCATAATTTTGATACATAGTTAAAAATCAGATTTTGATGCCAAATCACAACAATAGGCCCTTTCTAATTTTGGTTCTCATACCAGTCTATGGAAATATATAGATATCTTACTTTCGAAACTCGAAAATAAATACTGATGATGGTATACTTCGTCATCAAGATCATGCCTGGGTGACTAGAGTGTGATTCTATATCTGTCCAGTATATTTGGGGCTTCGTATACACGCTAGCTAGGCGTATATGCATAATCTGCATATACTAAATTGTCCAAAATTCAAAATAAAATAAATATTCAAATACGAATAAAATGGTTTAAATTTTCAAAACAAAAAATTTGTTTCATTTCTATTTCAAAAATAACACTCTTCACACTCGTTCTAGGATACTACTGATTCCATCTCTAACGAGTCATTCCCATTGGATATTACTAATCTAATCTCTGATGAATTCTTTTGTTTGGTTCTAATGTGCCTTGTTCTCGAGCTCTGTAAACCAGAGCTCTGATACCAGCTGAGACGACCTGAACTTCCCCGGTAAGGAAAGCACAGATTGAATTGAGAACAAGCCACATCGGGACGCAAACAGAAGAAAATTTCATTGTTAATTACAACAATTCCATCAGATTACAAGAATATACAGAGTATAAAAAAATAAAATACATCATAAAATATCAGAGTTTACAATACATTAGATAGCAGCGGAAAAACAATACAAAACACAACTGAAAGTAACACACGGATACCGATCTTTCCGAGCATCATTCCAGTTGTAAATCAGGATCCTGTGAATATAAATCTGCAATCCCAAAACTACTAGCTGCCCGTGTCGAAAATAGGGCACCCAGAGTTTAGGTTAAAACAATAAACTCTAGGTCAGTCATGTGACTGGTGTGAGAACTAAAACATTTATTAATCTTTATTTTTAAAGTTAGGTAAATCAAGGGACCACGCCTTATAACAAGGAACGCATTTCCTCCAAAGAATACCAGTGCATAAAACAAACAGCGCAATGCTAAATAAAGAAAAATGAAGCTATTATAAGGCCCAGGTCCCATCACACAATGCAACGCAAGCCGGAGGATAGGGTTTTAACTTACAATAGCCAAAGAATGCTTGATACGCTTAATTTCATCTTTTATTACTATAAGTGTATAATGTCAAAACAATTTCAATCATAAGTATTAATCATAGACGACATGGGTACCATATATCATGTCGCCAATACTAGGTATACAATCAAAATCGCACGGTGTCGTATTTGGAAATTGGATTTCCATCTATGAACCAAGGCAAGGGATCGTCCTCTACCAAATTCGAGATTCTCTAGTCCGCCCCATAGGCAAGCGTGCAGACAAGCCTTGGATCATCAGGGTCGGTCCACCGATGTGGATTATTATGCCTGAACACTACGTTTCCCCGCCCTTTGGGGCGTAAATGAGCCAAATGACTCCATCGGCTCCACATAGTCACCGGTATATCTGAGGCGCCTCACAACAGCAACAACCACATAAGTCAAACTCGTCAGGGCGTGTCAAACCACTGACGCCACTTCTAACTAGAAAGAAACGCATGTCCTCCCTGAGGTCCTCTCCCGTTTCTGGTTCACAACCGGGGCGTGAGGCTCGCGAATCAACACTACACAAAGCTATGCCACACAGGTCGTGCTTTGATCATCCACCACAAGACTCTTCTTTCCAACATATGCCTTGATCATTTTCCACTTAGGCATGCCACATAGGCAATTCACTCCATGCGATTGATATCCATCAATATATAACTCCTGAGCTCGTATGTCTCAGAGAAGGGTGTTAAGCAAGAGAATAAATTCTCCGCCGCCAAACAGATATATATTTAATAGAAATCAATCACACAGAATAAAATCCAATGTCAGACACACAGTCCATTTACAAGTTCGTTCTGGGTCTGAACGAAACCGGAGGCACCTAGTACCCCGCATATCCATCGATCTCCAAGTACGTCTGGACGACCACTAACTGATTCTCTCCTCTTGGGTGTACGACCTAATCAAGATCATCAGTAATCACCCAAATGACGTAAAGACCTCCGGTCTTCGACCACTGTCTTCATCCTCGACACCACGTCGAATCATTTATTCAGAATGGGATAAACCCGGTCTTTCTGAATAACTCGCGTATATAATAAACAAGTGTTACACAAACACAACATACGCCTCATTCCAATTCAGAATATTCTTTTATTCAAATATTCTTATACTTTGGGAAAGGTTCCCATTAATTTTATCAAAGATAATTCTTTAAATTTATTCTTTAATCTCCTTTGAATATCAATTCGAACTAGTCGGGATTAGCAAACCACACCGAAGTAATCATTTATTTTATTTCCCAATCCCAATCTATTCATCCCATGAAGTAAAACTGGTCATACTTCATATCTAACACCACAATGTTATCGGTAAATTTAATTACCATTTCGCGTTCAAATCTAATTAAAGATTTAACTATCGGCTGGAGCAAAACTGGTGATACCCCATTCTCTATCACTTCAATCTAATTAAAGATTCATTAAAACTTCACTTAGTTTTAATTTTCCCAAAAATCAATATTAATGATTGTTTAACTTGGGAAATCACATCCTGTCTTTAACTGGGTTAAAGAGCCAATGCCATTTAAAACACGGTTCACTATAAACCCAAAATCACATTCTATTA
Organism: Allium sativum; assembly: GCA_030737875.1. NCBI lineage: Eukaryota > Viridiplantae > Streptophyta > Magnoliopsida > Asparagales > Amaryllidaceae > Allium > Allium sativum. The sequence goes on along the minus strand of CM060919.1, from coordinate 129,172,542 downwards.
ATTACCGGGTTAAAGAACAAGTGTTATTTAAAACAGCGTTTATGATAAACCCAAAAATCAATTCAAATTCAATTCCAATTAAATATCATTTAATTGGTACACTTCATTAAATCTAAATAAAAAGATCTAATCTTTTTCTCAATTGGGCTTAAGAACAATGTTAATAAAGACACCATTCACAATAAACTCAAATTGCATTTGATATTAAATACAAGGCTCTGAATAGAAAATATATCGGCTTATATTCAATATCAAATTCTACGACCAACAAATATCGTATTGGAAATAACGATATAAATATATCTTTCAAACTTCCATAACAATATCTGTATAATCATGAAATCCAACATTGAAATATTCCAAAGGCAATTTCGATTCAAATCCATCCCAATTCAATTATTGGAAATTCTGGTTACTTTTAAAACCCTTTCAAATCCACTTTATATATTTTAAAATTAAATAGAATTATAATTCTAGTTCAAAACTAGTTCATTTCGATAAAAATCTATTTTTATCTTTTCAAATATGGAATTTTTCATCCTAATTCTTCACAAATCATTTCTTATGATTTTACACAAATTATTACTATTTTTAATAATTTTATCGAGGCTCGTACAGTCGATTTCCATCAACGGCCATCGAACTGCACTTACAACGACCTTTTCCAAATTTGATTCGGACATAATTCCAAATCCAACCATTAGATTTCTAGTTTTTAATATTCGTTAGAAAGCTCTTTTCGATACGAACCCAACGGTTCCGGTTTAGGAGAGTCTGACGGTCGGATCTCCCGTAATATCCATTCGAAGTCAATGGTCGAAATTCGTGAACTGCCGCGGCGCAGCGCGTTCTATTCAGGCCGTTATATTATATATATAATATATACTTCATCGATTTCCTTTTAAAAATTATTTTATAAATCGTTTTAAATTCGTTTTCAAAACGATTTCAACTTCATATTCAATTTTGAATCAAAATTGAATATTCCACATCATCGATTTACAAATGATAATATTTTCAAAACGTTAAATTTTGAAATCACTTTCTTTTCTATATTCATTTTAAAAATGAATAAAATCGATATAAATATCGTTCATGTCAAAATGGCGTCAATCTAATCAACACGACTTTTATTCAGCACATGAATGTTTATTCTATTCAACACATGAATATATATTTCTATTCAACACATGAATATATACTTTCAATTCAACACATGAATTTATTTTCTAAATTGGAATGAGGCCCAATCAATTACCATATAATGTTAATTATATGGATTTTCTACAACACGTGTATATAATAGCAACGATAAATAATCAACCATCATCCAGAGTGCACCACACAACTGCATAAGCATTAAATATAAATAATTAACGCTCACATAGTCTGTCAACACCTCGATTGACATACAACTAAATAATCGGGATTAGTGTACGTCAAATATCATCCCAATACCCGTGTGGGGTTTCAAATCAACAAACACAAATTTTATTTGTGCAATTGGGCGATGTGTAAAATTTATCGTCCCAATCAATATCAATCAAATCAGTGTATATAAACAAATCGTCTTATTTTCTTATAAATATTTATTTTATATACACGTTAAAAATCATATTTTTAACCATAAAATATTTTCCACTATAAAATATTTTATTTCTTTTCACATCACACAATCAAACTTTATAACACAGCAATCAAACAAACAAGTCATCCATGGTCTGTGGACGACGGGTGTCGGGTGCTACTAAACACCGTCTGCATCCTAGTATATATTTCAAACTAGAAATAAATTAAAGGTGAGGAGTTCTCACCGATAAGCTAAACCAAACACCACGACTCTTCATATTTAGAAATCTTCGTCGTGCTCGCCTTTTGTCAATTTCATTGTCCATTGCCACTACATATATAAAAATCACATTTTTATATTGTTGCTATGTATATAAAAATTACATTTTTAATTTGTTCTATATGGATAAAAATTCTATTTTTACGTCGCTACTATATAGATAAAAATTCTATTTTTACATCGCTACTATTTAGATAAAAATCAAATTTTTATATAGCTATTCACTTCTTTTTATTTATAATGATATACACAATAAATATCACTTCTTTCTATATATAAAAATATCGTCTTTTCTATTTTAAAAATATCGTCTTTTCGATTTTAAAAATATCGTCTTTTCGATTTTAAAAATATCGTCTTTTCGATTTTACTTCGCTAAAATTTTTATTTCTACTTCGATGAAAATTCTATTTTCACTTTGTTGAAAATCATAACTTTTTAATCAAGAAAGATCGAATCTTTTTTTTCTAAGCTATATCTATTTATAAATCAAAAACTGAAATTTTTCTATGTATATTATAAATCAAAAACTGAAAATTTTCCAAGTATATTATAAATAAAAAACTGAAATTTTTCTATGTATATTATAAATCAAAAACTAAAATTTTTCTATGTATATTATAACTTAGTTTAAACTAAAAGAAATGAATAATAAAAAAAACTCACGGTATAATCTGGAGGGCCGAGGGGGGGTCTGACAATCGGCGAGGTGGTGTCGGAGCTTCGGTGGTCGGCTAGGGGAGGTACGGTGGCGGTGACATGTGGTGGGTGGCCTCGATTTTGGGGCTGAGGGGGTTGTGGCGGTTAGGGTTTTGTTTGGGGGTCTGTAGATGGACGGTGGAGGAGGGAGGAGGGGCGATGTCGACTTGGGATGGCGGGCGCGTTGGCATCGACGGTGGAGGAGACAGCTTCGTGGTTGTCGAGGTTTTTTTTCTGTTTAATCTCGATTGGAATGAGGAGAGAGGTAGTGAGGGAGCGGGTTGACTTAGATAGGAATATATATATATATTTAATTTTAATATTAAATCCAGAAAGTAGCTTTTTATTTCGAACTCCAAACGAGACCCAATGACTTCGTCCCTAGCTAATTACCCCCCTACAAACACAATGGGATATGTATCATAAGCTGATTCCATCGTTTCGACTAGTTTTGGTCAAAATCAAAATATAAATCTATATATTGAATTTGAACGCACTTTTCAATTTACTAGGGCCACATACTAGCTCTAAAAATTTCCGAAAAATATTTTCTAGCTTCGTATTGACGATACGGTCCTAACAAAACTGATTTTGTCAAATTCTGAGACCGTTGGAAAATTGGGCATTTTCCAGTCGATTAAAATCAACTGAAACTGGTCAAACCCGTTTTCCTTTGCCACGCTCACATATTGATTCAGAAAATTATGAATTTTGAAACCTAGCAATAACTTGACATCCCGGATCCAACAAAAGTGGTTTCGTCGAAAACCTAGGTCGTTTGTAAAATTTCCATTTTTAAGGGCCGGAATTCCATAGCGACTATTCTGAATTTTCAACTGGGCGTAACCTTTGATTCCGCTATGAAATTTAAATTTTCCGGATTCGTTGGAAAGATATATTCAAATAGATTCTAATATTTTTGGTTTCGCTAAAATCCGGTTTATTTTGCATCCTGCACATTCATTTGAACTTTGAAATCGAATTTTCAAACTACCGCACCATTTCAGGCTCGTTATATACTTAAAATAATTTTTTTATACTCTAACGACGATTCGAATAAATATATACGTTCTAATTCTATTTAAAATAAATTCCTCGTCGTTATTATTTAAAATAATTCATTTTAAATATCCAAAATTCATTAAAATCGCCAAAATAAAAATTTTAAATTGGCTCGGATTTCAGGGTTATTACAGTACCCATTTCGAAATGATTTCAACTTTCTATTTTCAAATCCTATTTTCGATTCTCTTTGAAATTTCTATATTCAAATTCTATTTGAATTCTCTATATTCAGATTCCATTTTAATTTCTATTTGAATTCAATTCTCATTTCTATATTCAAATTCGATTCTCATTTCTATTTGAATTTTTATATTCAAATTATATTTGAATTTTCTATATTAAATTCAAATTTGAATTTAAATATTCAAATTATCTCTTGACAATTAATTCATTATATTTATAAACACCATTTTATAAATTTTTCCTAGTTTTATATTTAAACAAATGTATTTCGAAATCTATTTAAAACCAAAGTCTTCTTTTGGGAATTTCTATTTATAATAACTTATAACCCCCAATTTATTTTCATATTCAATTTAACTTCTACTTAAATAAATTCGAATTAATCGAATTCAAATCATAAATCCCTACGGATTTATTTTAGTTCAATTTATATTCTAAACATCATAATAAATTCCATAGTTTATTTCTTTAAAACGATTTCCCCATTTTTATTTTTAAATTCACATTTGAATTTAAATATTCAAATTATCAAATGATAATTTTTCCACTTTATTTATAAACACTGTTTATAAATTCATTTCAATTCTCTGCATTAATTAATTATAAACAACGTTTATAAATTTATTTCAAATCCCGCATTATCGATTTATAAACAACGTTTATAAATTCCAATACTTGTTTTATATTCAAAACAAGTTAATATTTTTATAGCCCATTCAAAATTCAAATTCTATTTTTAAAAGTAGATTTCCCCTTTTAAATCTCAAATATCCTTTTCACGATATTTTTATATATCAATATTTTGGCCCCAGTGATATTTAAACAATCAAACCACTCAATTATCAATCAACACATCATATATGATAATATATCTGAAACAAACAAATAATAATATTTTTGAGGAATCCAGTTGGATCTCTCCGACCTTTTTCCCTGCATCCACAGACGTTAGTCAACAAAAATAATACCCATCCTGCTTCGAGGCAGGATATCGCTGTACAGAAGGTCATCCATTATCATAGCGTGGGGCGTATAGGGTAATCATCCGCTAATGGTACCGCGGGCATCCGCTAATGAGACTACGGGAATATCCAACCACCAATATATATATATAATAGCACACCAAGCCTAAATAACTAATATATTTAAGATGCAAAAAATATTAAATGCAACCAAATAAGCAACAAATAATTATTTTGAACTGATAAAAATAATTCTAAATAAAAGGTTAATGAGATTTAGTCACCTGAATTTAATTGTTGAATCTCTGATACGATTCTCACTTAAATCGAGCGATGTTCGATTTAATTTAAAATCCCAAAGCTGATTCCAATGAATTAAATTTCCGAATGTACACCTCGTTGCTACTATCGTATCGCGACAAACCTTGTTCTGTTCTGACCTAAATTCGATAAGTTACCACATTTCAATTTATATGAATAGCATTTTAAATTAGAATTCACTAGTTACTTAAATTATTTTCAATCATGCTTAGATCCAAATTATAAATAAAACTGTAACTAATACCAGATAATTTAGTTAAAAAAACTTCCTTCTTCTCAGTATATTGTTCGAACTCGTACTTGTAGATCCACGCACCAATAATAGATTTCTCCATTACCAACCAATTCTGCATCCTTATCCTCGACAAAATACACACTAAACTTCCAGCACTTCACCAAAATCCAAAGCTTCAAACTCCAGTATTATCCCCAATAACCAATCGCATTCCCAGTAAATCACAAACCAAGTATCGATCTTCTTCCAATTGTCGAACTCTAGCTTGCTTAAAAAAAATCTAGGTCAGCCACTTCCTGAGATCACTGCACTAGCATCGAGTACCGGAAATATCGCGTTGTTCAGTGAAAATCTAAGTCCCCTTACTACCCTGAGTTCGCCCATACTTCCATTGCTCTCCGACATCACCATGTCGACCCAAATCACTTCTGACATTGCGACTTCACAAACCATACACTGTCACCTTCACTGTCCTCGAAGTCACTGTGGCTCGAATGATTTTTAAGCATCGCAGATGACAGAGCACCCAAAATCAAGCTCAAGAACGTCCCTGAAACCATAAAGGATGGAAGCCCTAGTTTGCGATTTCGAGCTCAAGAACTGTTGGGCTTTCCCAAAAATATTGTGCGCCTTCCATCGAACGAGATAGGAGAAACAATGGACTGGTATTTGCGATTGTGAAAAGGCAAAAAGGAAATTTCGATTTTGTGGACTAGAAAGGAGGAAGAACAAGGCATTGGCTATTGTTTTGATTTGTAGAAGAAAATAAAGGCATGGGTTCGACATTATTTAGTATTTTCAGAAGAATTAGAAGGAGGGAGATTATGCGTGATTTATAGACAAGTAGGGGAAGATGAAGTACAGACTCATTAAATTTGTGTAGGATGAAGGGCACAACAAATCCTTTATTTTATAATAAAGAAGATTTTCGATTTGATTTCATTTAAATACGATTTGATGTATAGAGATTTTCACTTTATTTTAAACAGATATCGATTTGATTTTGTACCTATCGACAATCAAATATCTCGGGGTCAAAATTAGAAATCATGAACCGCTATTTTAGCGTACCGATCGTCGTTCCAATGTTATAGCATTATACTGAACTCAACAGAATATTTTTTTGAAATTTATTTCGAATGTGTATATATAAAATAACCATATTAAATCGATATAATATAATTTAAATTCAAAAACAAATAAATTTTCTGATAATAAAATATTTTTATAATCATCTATATTCAAATACAATTAATACTGATCATCTGAATTGTTTTGATTTAATTCCAACTTCGAATTGAATTATTCTAGATTCTCGTATTACGATGATTATATAAAATCAAAATAAATCGTATTTCGACTATTTAATTGGTAACCCAATAAAATACCATTTATATTATAAATTCAATATTTAAAACCATACTAAATATTTAAAATAAATCGACCAAAAATACGGGTCGTTACACCTTGAATGAAAAACTCATTAGAGATGGGGTTGGAAATCCCCTAGAATGGGTTGAGAGCGACAGGTTTATAATTAACATATTTGTGATTATATATATTAGAAAATATGATTTTTGAATATATAAAAGTTATATATATTTGAAAAGTTAATCAACTAATAAAATTATTGAAACCAATAAAAGAATGAAAGTTGAGTTGGTTAATTAAACAACTTTCGGCTCTATTCCTTTTCGAGGACGAAAAGATTTTAAGTGGGGGAGATTGTAACAACCAAGAATTTTGGAATCAATTTAAAAAATTTATTGTAGAAATTTTAACAGATTTTGAATATTTAAAATAATTTATTTTAAATAATAACGATTAAAAATTTATTTAAATCGAAGTTAGAACGAATATATTTATTTTAATTTTAAAAGGAGTTAGAAATAGAGGAAGTTTGAAAATTTGAATTTGAAATTTGACTGAGTGTTTAGGATGCAAAATAAATCGGATTTTATCGAAACCAAAAATATTAGAACCCGTTTAATAATATCTCTCCAACGAATCTGAAAAATTGAAATTTCATAGCAGGAATAAAAAGTTATGGAAGTTAAATATTCAGAACAGTCGCTATGGAATATATATATATATATATATATATATATATATATATATAAATATATTAATATTATAAATAGCCGTTTTGCAAAAGACCTCCGTTTTTGATGAAACCACCCTGGTTGGATCCGGAATGTCAAATTATTGTTGGATTCCAATTTTTGTAAATTTTTGAATTAATATATGAGCGTGGCAAATTAAAATGTGTTTTGTCAATATAAGTCAAATTGGATCGACCAAAAAATGATCATTTTTCAAACGATCTCCAAATTCGATGAAATTAATTTTGTTAGGACCGTATCGTCAAAACAAAGCTAGATATAATTTTTCTGTAATTTTTAGAGTCTGTATGTGGCCCCGGTAAATTAAAATGTACAATAGAATTAAATAAATAAATGATTTAAATTTTAATTTAAAGTAAACAGACTGAAGACGACCGATTGTGTAACGACCAGGAAAATCTGAACTAATTTAAAAATTTTAAATTGGCAATTTTAGTGGATTTTAAATATTTCAAATAAGTATTTTAAATAATATCGATGAAAAGTGAGTTGGAATCGACATTGAGAATAAATATAATTACTCTGAAATATAAACAAGGCCTGAAAGGGCACGGTAGTTTCAAAATTTGAGCTCAAACTTTGACAGACCGTACCGGGTGCAAAACAAAACGGATATGAGTGAAACCAAAAATATTTAAATCTGTTAGTGAATACCTTTCTAACGAATCTGAAGAATCGAAGTTTCATAGCGGGAAGCAAAAGTTATGGCCAAATGAATATTCAGAAAGGTCGCTATAGAGTTTATATATAGCCCGTGAAAATGGCCATTTTGCAAACGACCTCGGAATTCGACGAAACAACTTTTATTGGATCCGGGATGTGAAGTTATGGCTAGGTTTCAAATTTCATAATTTTTGAAGCTAGTATATGGCAAAGGAAAATGTGTTTTGGTCAATTACAGTTAAAATGAATCGACCAGAAAATGACCATTTTTCAAACGGTCTCAGAATTCGACGAAACTAGTTTTGTTGGGACCGTATCGTCAAAATATAGCTAAATTTATTTTTCGGGAATTTTTCGAAACAGTATGTGGCGCCGGGAAATTGAAATGTACGTTCAAATTAAATATTAAATGTTTTATATTTTAATTTGAAAGAAAACTGACTGAAACAGTCGAATAGGCCTACGAAACATATCCCATAGTGTTCGTAATGGGGGTAAAATGCTAGGGACGACGGTCATTGGGTTTGGATTGGGGTTCGTGTGTGAAAGGGGGTATTTTCGAAATTTAAAAATATATAAATTAAAGAAAAATTCTCATTGGCCCATCATTATTCGTCTTCCCCGATACCCCCTAAAATCGACGGCGACCGTTCTTCCTTCCTTCTCTCCTCCAAATCGCGCAAACCACTCATCAAAACCCCATGGCCCTTTGGAGTTATTTGTAGATCTAATCTCCCTTTTCCAACCCATGTAAAGTACACCCCCCATCATTTTGTATATCGCGTGAATCACCCTGTCGAAATGCGGCCGTTTGGAGTCCTGTGCCACCGCCAGACCGCGTGCGAGTTCATCATGGTGGGGCCCTCCAGGCGTGCCTCTCCAAGGCGGTCATCGGGGTGCAATCGGATTTCAACATCGAGCTGTGGATTTCGCGAAAAATGAAAACCTAGTTTTGAATCAAAACTGAGGTATAACGACTGTTATATATTAAACTGTTTTAATAGCACTTCTAAGCGCTATCGTTTATGATTTTACTGTAAAAATCATATATTTTTCGTTTCTTGACGAAATTCAGTGAAATAGGAAACACCGGGCCGTGAGGACGTCTTCTACATTCTAGAAGAGACCGCATATTTTTCTGAGCCTTTTGCTATTTTTGGTGGAGTGGAACCCAATTTGAGATTTCTAAATTATAAACGGTATGGAAAACAACGATGTATAAATTATATAGTCGATGTATGAGTTATATAAGCGTTGTACACCTCATGTATAAGCGTTGTATAAGTTGTATGTTCGATGTATAAGTTATATATGTGTTGTAAAAATTATATATGCGATGAAATGACATTGAAATGAATTGAACTAAATTGAAATATATTTATATACGAATATATATATATATACACTCCCCTCGTCAACAGACCATGGACGATATTTATTGGTTGTGATATTGTTTGGGATTATTTGGTTGATAAAATTGTTTGTGGTTGAGAATGATTGATTGTGGTTGAAAAATACCCATATGTGGTTGAAAACAAAATTAGGATAGATTGTGGAAATGAAAATAAAACATGTCGCCTGCGTGCGAACTAGATGCATGAATCCCCATTGTCAAAAACTGCAAGGTTTTAAGGTAGAGCGAGGAGCCGTACTTCGATACGGTCCCGGTTTTAATTACCTTGCCGTTATGCTGCCGAAATTTCCTGAAATCTTTCTGTGTTTGATTTATTTTCATTGGTTGAGACTATATTCATTTGTTGAATAGAAATCCATGTATTGAAAAATAATCGTGTTCTGAAATAAATTGTTTTATAATAAAAATCACATTTTTTTTCACCTGTTTGAACTATATATAATAATCGTGTTTTGAAATAAATTGTTTTATAATAAAAATTACATTTTTTATCACCTGTTTGAACTATATAAAATAATCGTGTTTTGAAATAAATTGTCTTACAATAAAAATCACATTTTTATTATATATACAAACTATAGAGAACACTCATGTGTTAAATAGAAATTCATTCGTTGAATAGAAATTCATGTGTTGAATGGTACTCCTATTTTAAATAAATTGTTTTACAACAAAAATCACATTTTTATTATATATACAAACTATAGAGAACATTCATGTGTTAAATAGAAATTCATTCGTTGAATAGAAATTCATGTGTTGAATGGTACTCGTATTTTAAATAAATTGTTTTACAATAAAAATCACATTTTTATTATATATACAAACTATAGAGAACATTCATGTGTTGAATAGAAATTCATTCGTTGAATAGAAATTCATGAGTTGAATGGTACTCGTATTTTAAATAAATTGTTTTATAATAAAAATCATATTTTTATCATCTATATGAACTATATAAAATAGTCGTGTTTTTGAAATAAATCGTTTTACAATAAAAAATTACATTTTTATGATATGCCTGAATGGTTAAAAATAGCGAAGTGTTGAAATAGAAGTCAGATTGACAAAAATATCATTTTTATCAAAGATATGAAAATAGTATGGTTTTGAAATCAAAGAATTGATTATATTTATATATATATATATATAAATATAATTAAAATAAATCGAATAACGACGCTGCAGCTCGTATTTTGAAACCGTGATTTCAAACGATTAGCGCGGAAGATCCGACCATCGGATTTTCCCAAAACCATTCAACCGTTGATTTCACCTTGGAAATATCTTTCCAATGGCACCAACTTTGTAAAGATCCAACGGTTGGATTGTCTGGAATGTTTAATTCAAATCTGGAGAAAAATAGCGCCAGAATCGATTATATATATATATATATATAATTAAAATAAATCGAATAAAGACGCTGCAGTTCATATTTTGAAATCGTAACTTCAAACGATTAGTGCGGGAGATCCGGCCATCAGATTTTTCCGAAACTGAAACGTTGGATTCGTTATGAAAAGATCTTTCTAATGATGTAAAATTAGTGAAGATCCAACGGTTAGATTTTCAGATATGTGTAAATCAAATCTAGAGAAAAACAGCGCCACGACCACGTTATGGCCTGAAGCGTTGTTTTGAATATATTGGCTATTTTTAAATGAATAAAAATAGCGAAAAATCGTGATAAAATATTATAAATGATATGGAATGGGAATAAACTGAATTTGCTCGGTTTACGTGATATATGATGGTTGAATGTGTTTGGCACGAAAATTTCACTAAAGAACAAAATTAGTTATATCGAATCATTTAACCATTGAAATGAATTGATTTGAAATTCTAAGTATACGTGAATTATTTGAAAAGGCCGAGTTAATTCTCATTTCAAATAACTGTTCGACGTTCGAAAGTCGAAGATATGAAGACGATGCAAGACCGATGATCTCCACGTCGAATGGAGGGGTGCTACTAATGCTCATGATAGGAGTAGCTACCTAGAAGGGGTTGAAGTAGTAGCCGTCCGGACGTACATGTTGATTGTACGGATATGCGAGGAATAAAGATCCTCCGGTTTCGTTCAGACCCAGAACGGACTTGTAAATGGACTGTGTGTCTGACATTGGATTTCATTCTGTGTGATTGACAAACGTCAGTTACATGGCGTGAATTGCCTGTGTGGCATGCTGAGATGCTATGATCAAAGCTTTTGTTGAAAAGCGGAGCTTTTTGGTGGATGATCAAAGAAACACCTGTGTGGCATAGCTTTGTATATAACGTGAATTCGCGAGCCTCACACCCCGGTATGAACTAGAAACGGGAGAGGACTGCAGGGAGAACATGCGTTTCCTTCTAACTAGGAGTTGTGTCAGTGTTTTTACAAGGCCTGACATTTTACTTATGTGGATGATGGATAACGAGGCGCCTCGGATATATCGGTCGTTCTCGAACCGATGGAGCCATTTGTTGGCTCATTTACGCCCCATAGGGCGGGGAGACGTAGTGTTCAGGATTTCGTCTAATCCACACCGGTGGACCGGCTCTGAAGATCCAAGGGTCGATGCGTTCTGATCCTGATACATGGGCTAGATTGTCTCGAATTCGGTAAGGACTATCCTTTTCCTCGGTTCATGACGGAAATCCAATTTCCAAATACGACATCGTGCGGTTTTGATTGTATACCTATATATGGCGACATAGTGGTATGGGGCATTAATGCCGCCTATGATTGATATTTATGATTGTATCTAAAATTAGAAACTAAATGGAAACGAGCTAGGACGGATGGTTTCCTAGGTATTGGTCTGATGTTGGTTTCGGCCTTCGGGGTTAATACTTAGGATATCGTTCTCTTACTAGTTTACGGTTGTCGTCTGATTAAGAATTAAACGATAAAATTTGCATTTCAATTGATTTGTTTTCCTCGTATCAAGCATGTTTGGCCATTATAAGGTAAAACTCTATCCTCCGGTTTGTGTTGCATTGTGTGATGGGAACTGAGTCTTATAATGGCTTCATTTTTATAAAAAGCATTACGATGTTCAAAAGATTTATTTGTTTTAAAGCACTGGCAATCCAATGGAGTAAACCCGTTCCGCGAAGGTGACGTGGTCCTGTGATTAGCCATATTTGAAAATGTGTTAAGTAGATTTCTCATACCAGTCCCTTGACTGACTCGTAGTTTGTTTCACTTGCAAACTTGGGTGCCCCTTTTTCTACATGGGCAGCCTTGTATTCAGGTTTTAACAGGCTCTTTCTGGATAGCTGGAGCTGAAGATGGATTCTATCATTTATCTCTTTTTATGCTGTTTAGCTCCTGTTGTACATATTATGTTTTCTTTTCCGTAGTAGACATTTATGTATAGCTGAACGGTATTTTGTACTAAGTATGATCCTATATACTGTGTAACTCTGATGATTATATTTATCCAGTGTATTCTATTGTACATTATCTGGTGTATTTATTTATTTATTTCTGTTCTGCTGTTATCTGTTTATGTGTTATATTCCAAAGATTACCCTTGCCACCGTCTTATCGGGAATGGGGTCGTCACAAACGTGGTTTCAGAGCTTTGGTCAAGCTTAGTTCTGGAATATAACATATTAACGAACTCGTCAGAAATAGAACCAGTAGTGCTCTGGGACGAGTAACTCATTACAGATAGGATCAGTAATATCCTAGTATGAGTATAACATAAGGAGATAACACCTTGATAGATGCATTTACATTCAAGTATATGTTTCTATGTTTTGAAATATCTTTTCTGTGACCTGACACTTGTTCTACTATTTGCAGAAGTACTAGAAAATGAGTGCTAGAAACAGAAGGAATGCTGACCCAGATATAGAAGCTCTATTTATGAAATATAGAAATCTGGGTGGTGCACTATTCTTGGGCGAAGAATCTATTGCTAAAACTCAAGCTTGGATTCGTTCCGCTGAGAAAATCTTTGAAGGTTTAAAGCTGCGGGATGACCAGAAAAGATTACTGGCATCTTGGGCACTCAAAGACGAAGCTTTGTTCTGGTGGGATTCAATTGTTAAAGATAATCTAGAAGGTGATATCACCTGGGATAGATTCAAAGAGCTTTTCAATGCAAAATTTACTCCTCCCGAAGCAACTGAGAGGTTATATGATGAATTCTAGTATTTGATACAAGGTGATATGGATATCCCAGAATATCAAAAGAGATTCTACGAGCTTCCTCATTTTGCCCCTCATCTAATTCAAGATCCAAAGCAGAAGAATCTGAGGTTTATTTATGGTCTTCAATGAAAAAACCAAAATAAAGTAATGGGGCATGTGAAGCTTCCTTTTTCTGACATGATATACGTGGCCTACCAGTATGAGGATCTCGATAGGAAAGGTATGTTGCGAGTAGAAGATGAAGTCAGATCTAGCAGCAAAAGAAAATTTGAAACTGATAGCCCGGAAACAAGTACACAGGTTGAGACAAGTACGACATCTGGAGCCAGAAAGAAGCCTAGATTCAATCGAGGAAATGTTAAGTCTGAAAAAGAACTAGTAACAACTGCAATATGTAATAATTGCAAAAAGCCAGGGCTTTTTCAAGTGAATTGCAAGTCCTCGAAGAAGGAAAGAAATGTTGGGTCAAAACCCAAGAACGAGTTTCAAGAGAATAGAAAATGCAGTCAATGCCAAAGGACTAGCCATCTTGAAAAAGATTGTCGGTTCTTAAAGAAATCTGAACAGGGTCAAGTAAATGAAGTGGCAGAAGCTTCAGCACCCTTAGCTAGTCAGGAAAGGCCAGATGTTTTGGAAGGCACGCTTAATGTTAAAAATATTCCGCTTAAAGTATTGTTTGATACAGGCGCATCACGAAGTTTTATTTCGACTAAAGTGGTAAAGAAATTGGGTTTGAAATTGAAAAAGCTTAAAGAACCAATGACGGTTCATAATCCAGTTGGGGGTTCCCTTGATCTTAGTTGGGTTTGTTGGGTGCCGGTTTCCTTTTCCTGTTATCGGTTCTCTACTATCTCGATAGTCATGAACTTCGTAGAGTTTGATCTTATTTTGGGATTGGATTGGTTAACGAAGTATGGAGCGGAGCTTAACTGTGCAGAAAGAATTGTTAGTGTTAGAACAAAGCTTGGCTATATAACCATTCCATGTGAAGGCCCGAATTCTGATAGAAAGGACTTCTGGGCAGCATTAGATATTTCTCCTGCTCAAATAGAACCTGTTCCTGTCATTACGGAGAATATTCCGGTCGACATTGAAAATATCCCTGTTGTCAAGTACTATGCAGATGTGTTTGAAGAAGTTGTTAGCTTACCTCCGCAAAGAAAAATTGATTTTAAAATCTCCTTAGTTCCAAATGCAAGGCCAGTGGTTCACGCTGTTCGAAGAATGACCTTGAAGGAGAAAGATGAGTTAGATAATCAAACTCGACAGCTGGTATGGAAGGGTCTGATCAGACCTAGTTTCTCTGATTGGGGAGCAGCAGTGGTATTTGTCCCGAAGTCAGACGGTACTCTCAGATTATGTGTATACTATCATGACTTGAATAAGCAGACGCTGAAAAACAAATATCCATTGCCGCGGATTGGTGATTTGTTGGATCGATTGAATGGCGCACAAGTATTTTCACGAATGGACCTAGCTACAGGTTTCCATCAGCTTCGTATCGCCGAGGAGTGTGTTCCTTTGACAGCAATCAGAGGTCCAGACTTATTCTACGAGTGGTTAGTAATGCCGTTCGGCTTATGTAACGCTCCAGCCTATTTCATCGATCTAAAGAACAGAGTATTCAGAGGAGTATTGAATAAATTTGTTCTGGTTTTCATTGATGATATCCTTATCTTCTCTAAGTCAGAAAGCGAGCACGAAAAACATATGGAACAAGTGTTAGAAATTCTTAGAAAGAATGTGTTGAAAGCAAAGTTTTCCAAATGTATATTCTGGCAAGAAGAAGTCAAATTTCTTAGCCACGTAGTGTCAAAGCAAGGAATTTCAGTGGATCCCTGTAAAATCACTGCTATTCAGAATTGGAAACAACCTTGTATGCCAACAGAAGTTAGAAGTTTTCTCGGGTTAGCCAGTTATTATCGGAAATTCATTAAGGATTTCGCGAAGACATCTAGTTCCTTAACAAAACTGACTAAGAAACATTCGAGATTCAATTGGACTCCGGTATGTGAGGAAGTTTCTAGGAGCTGAAATTAAACTGACGACTGCTCCAGTGTTAACAATAATAGATGGCAATGAGGACTTGAAAGTCTGGACTGAAACTTCTAGAGAAGGCCTTGGCGCAGTGTTAATGCAAAGAGGTCAAGTGATTGCTTATGCTAGCCGTCAGTTGAAACCACATGAGAAGAATTACGTTACTCATGATCTTGAGTTGTTAGCCATCGTATTCGCTTTGAAAATCTGGAGGCACTACCTTTTGGGTGAGAAATTCGAACTGTATACAGACCATCAGTCATTGAAGTATTTGTTCACCCAGAAGGATTTGAATCTGAGACAGCAGCGTTGGCTAGAATTTCTTGCGGTGTACGATTTTGAGATTTTGTACACTCCAGGGAAAGCCAATGTTATGGCTGATGCACTGAGTAGAAAGAATGTAATAATCGCCAGCTTTATCATTACGACTTCTTTGATTGACAAGATCTCCATTGTACAGAAAGATGATAATTTTGTTAAGGAGATGATCAAAAGAATTCAAAAAGGCGATGCATCCAGTTTCCAAGTGGATAACGAGGGAATTCTTAGATGAAAAGGAAGAATTTGTGTTCTCGGCGTCTCCGAGCTCAAAAGAGAAGTTCTTGATGAATGCCACAAGTCCAAGATGAGTATCCACCTAGGGGTTAGCAAAATGTATAATGACCTCAAGCGAACTTTCTGGTGGAAGGCAATGAAAAGAGATATCTCTATATATGTTAGCCGGTGTCCTACCTGTCAGCAAGTCAAAAGCGATCAGCAGAAATTCGCTGGATTGTTGCAACCTTTAGAAGTGCCAGGTGGAAAATGGGAACAGGTTTCTATGGATTTCATAGATGGTTTGCCTAGAACCAGGAAGGGAAATGACAGTATTTGGGTGATCGTAGATCGTTTCACGAAGACCGCCCATTTCATACCTGTCAAATCGAATAGAACTGCCCAGAGTCTGGCACAGGTATATTTCAAGGAAATTGTTAGACTGCACGGAGTTCCCATGAGCATCGTTAGTGATCGTGACCCGATTTTTGCTAGTAAATTCTGGGAAGCATTCCAAATAGAGTTGGGACTGAAACTGAACTTGAGCACTACATATCATCCTCAGACAGACGGTCAGACTGAGAGGGTGAATCGTATTCTTGGAGATTTATTGTGGGCTTGTATTATAGATTTTGGCAGATCGTGGGAAGACCATTTGCATTTGGCCGAATTCTCATACAACAACCGTTACCAAGCGATCCTGACAATGTCCCCATTCGAAGCATTGTATGGTAGACCGTGTCGATCCCCTGCTTGTTGGGTGGAGCTAGGAAATAGACTTGTATTGGGCCCAGATATGATTCGCGATGCTGCGGACAAAGACAATTTCGTTAAGAAACGATTACTAGCCTCCCAAAGCCGACAAAAGAGCTATGCAGATAAGAGAAGAAGGGATATATCATTTGATGTTGGCGACTATGTATATTTGAAAGGATCTCCGATGAGAGGAGTTATCCAGTTTGGTAAAACAGGGAAATTGGCGCCCAAATTCATTGGTCTGTTTCCTATTCTTAAACGGATTGGAACTCTTGCATATAAGGTTCAATTGCCTGATTAGTTGCCAAGAGTGCATGATGTATTTCACGTATCTCAACTTCGAAAGCACGTTCATGATCCAGACTTGATCGTGGAAGAAGCAGCGCAACAGGATATAGAAATCACTCCAAAATTGGCCGTTAGGAGAGAGCCACTAAAGATAATTGGCAAAGAAACCAAAGAGCTGAGGAACAAAAAGGTTCACTTAGTCAAAGTGCAATAGAGTGGAGATCCGCGAGATTGTACTTGGGAAACTGAGGAAAGCATTAAGAAAGCCTATCCTAAGTGCAGGGTGGATATCTCTGATTGACTCTGGTGCAAGGTACATTTACCGTACTTCGCACTACCATTTAATTCTTTACTCTGTTGTTATTTTCTTTCCATGGATGTGCACTTTTACTTCTGTAGTCGGATTAATTTAAAAAGAGTGTAGAATTAATTTGTATGATTTTGAAAAGTTAAAAAACAAATTGCTTTATGTTTGTGTTGTGTGATAGTGGATTTGATTAATTAAATTATTAAATCGATAGTTAATTTAATCAATAAGAGAATGAATAGTAGAATTTATTCAATTAAATCACACATTGAACAGAGTTAAAAATAGATAGAACTATATACATGTGCATTATATATGTTTGAACAGGTAAATGGATTAGCTGTTGAGTAAAGATATTATTTGCGTGCCCGACAAATAGGTAAACCTTAATGAGTTGGATGTGCTATTTTATTATTATATCAACTCCTGTGAATGCCATTGGATGCGGAGTGCTGGTTGTTCTGTGTGTATTAATAAATGTCGCCATAGGATAGTAACAACTAATTTTGAACTACGCTACATGGCATACTTCTTGAAGATAGGCATACTTCATCATATACCACATAAGCATATGGAGCTTGTGTGACGAGGTTGAAGATTTACCATACGAGCGAGAGGCTCGTATGGCGATGACTATATTTTACAGGTTGAACTGATGACTGATATGGACCATATAAAATATAACGGTAATTTGCCAGATTGATAAAAACCCCACACGGGTCTGGAGTTGATAATAATCACGTCTCTCTAGTCATTAGATACAGCACATGGATTATTTATTTCCCACACGGGACGAGGTGACGAGGGTTTATCCTCTGGAGCAATTAAAAATACACACTCCCTCAGGCTTTGACAGGGTGACGAGAATTTATTCTCTGGAGTTATTATCAATAAACGCTCCCCTGTAAACACCAGAATATATCACTATAAATATGTGTATGCTTTATAGGATTTATTGGGTACCTAATACGGCCCAATAAATTTCCAAACCGCTCCCCGTACAAAGGAGGTTATGGCGAAATTTTTCGAAAATTCCGGGTGTTAGCCAAATTTTTGAAGAATTTGAAAATTCTCAAAAACTGAAAAGTTGGAGAATGGAAGCCAGATTGGAAGTAGAATTGGTTAATCAAACCACTTTCGACTTTGTTCCTTTTCGGGGATGAAAAGTTTTAAGTGGAGGAGATTGTAACGACCCGGAAAATCTGAACCAATTTAAAAATTTTAAATTGGCCATTTTAGCGGATTTTAAATATTTTAAATAAATATTTTAAATAATATCGATGAAAAGTGAGTTGGAATCGACATTGAGAATAAATATAATTACTTTGAAATATAAACAAGGCCTGAAAGGGCACGGTAGTTTCAAATTTTGAATTCAAACTTTCACTGACCGTACCGGGTGCAAAACAAAATGAATTTGAGTGAAACCAAAAATATTTAAATCTGTTAGTGAATACCTTTCTAACGAATCTGAAGAATCGAAGTTTCATAGCGGGAAGCAAAAGTTATGGCCAAATGAATTTTCAGAAAGGTCGCTGTAGAGTTTATATATAGCCCGTGAAAATGGCCATTTTGCAAACGACCTCGGAATTCGACGAAATCACTTTTGTTGGATCCGGGATGTGAAGTTATGGGTAGGTTTCAAATTTCATAATTTTTGAAGCTAGTATGTGAGCGTGGCAAAGGAAAATGTGTTTTGGTCAATTACAGTTAAAATGGATCAACCAGAAAATGACCATTCTTCAAACGGTCTCAGAATTCGACGAAACTAGTTTTGTTCGGACTGTATCGTCAAAACATAGCAAAATTTATTTTTCGGGAATTTTTCGAATCAGTATGTGGCCCTGGGAAATTGAAATGTACGTTCAAATTAAATATTGAATGTTTTATATTTTAATTTGAAAGAAAACTGACTGAAATAGTCGAATGGGCCTACGAAACATATCCCATAGTGTTCGGAATGGGGGTAAAACGCTAGGGACGACAGTCGTTGGGTTTAGATTGGGGTTCGTGTGTGAAAGGGGGTATTTTCGAAATTTAAAAATATATAAATTAAAGAAAAATTCTCATTGGCCCATCATTATACGTCTTCCCTGATACCCCCTGAAATCGACGGCGACCGTTCTTCCTTCCTTCTCTCCTCCAAATTGCGCAAACCACTCATCAAAACCCCATGGCCCTTTGGAGTTATTTGTAGATCTAATCTCCTTCTTCCAATCCATGTAAAGTACACCCCCCATCGTTTTGTATATCGCGTGAATCACCCTGTCGAAGTGTGGCCGTTCGAAGGCCTGTGCCACCGCCAGACCGCATGCGAGTTCATCATGGTGGGGCCCTCCAAGTGCGCCTCTCCAAGGCAGTCATTTGGTGCAATCGGATTTCAACATCGAGCTGTGGATTTCGCGAAAACTGAAAACCAAGTTTTGAATCAAAACTGAGGTATAACGACTGTTATATATTAAACTATTTTAATAGCACTTCTAAGCGCTGTCGTTTATGATTTTACTGTAAAAATCATATCTTTTTCGTTTCTTAACGAAATTCGGTGAAACAAGAAACATCGGGACCGTGAGGACGTCTTCTACATTCTAGAAGAGACTGCATATTTTTCTGAGCCTTCTGCTATTTTTGGTGCAGTGGAACCCAATGTGAAATTTCTAAATTATAAACGATATGGAAAACAACGATGTATAAATTATATAGTCGATGTATGAGTTATATAAGCGTTGTACACCTCATGTATAAGCGTTGTATAAGTTGTATGTTCGATGTATGTTATATATGCGTTGTAAAAATTATATATGCGATGAAATGACATTGAAATGAATTGAAGTAAATTGAAATATATTTATATACGAATATATATATACACTCCCCTCGTCCACAGACCATGGACGATATTTATTGGTTGTGATATTGTTTGGGATTATTTGGTTGATGTGAAATTGGTTGATAAAACTGTTTGTGGTTGAGAATGATTGATTGTGGTTGAAAAATACCCATTTGTGGTTGAAAACAAAATTAGGATAGATTGTGGAAATGAAAATAAAACATGTCGCCTGCGTGTGAACTAGACGCATGAATCCCCAATGTCAAAAACCGCAAGGTTTTAAGGTAGAGCGAGGAGCCATACTTCGATACGGTCCCGGTTTTAACTACCCTGCCGTTATGCTGCCGAAATTTCCTGAAATCTTTCTATGTTTGATTTATTTTCATTGGTTGAGACTATATTCATTTGTTGAATAGAAATTCATGTATTGAAAAATAATCGTGTTTTGAAATAAATTGTTTTATAATAAAAATCACATTTTTTTCACTTGTTTGAACTATATAAAATAATCGTGTTTTGAAATAAATTGTTTTATAATAAAAATCACATTTTTTTTATCACCAGTTTGAACTATATAAAATAATCGTGTTTTGAAATAAATTGTCTTACAATAAAAATCACATTTTTATTATATATACAAACTATAGAGAACATTCATGTGTTAAATAGAAATTCATTCGTTGAATAGAAATTCATGTGTTGAATGGTACTCGTATTTTAAATAAATTGTTT
This sequence comes from Allium sativum, assembly GCA_030737875.1. Taxonomy (NCBI): domain Eukaryota; kingdom Viridiplantae; phylum Streptophyta; class Magnoliopsida; order Asparagales; family Amaryllidaceae; genus Allium; species Allium sativum. The sequence goes on along the minus strand of CM060919.1, from coordinate 129,151,397 downwards.
TACAACAAAAATCACATTTTTATTATATATACAAACTATAGAGAACATTCATGTGTTAAATAGAAATTCATTCGTTGAATAGAAATTCATGTGTTGAATGGTAATCGTATTTTAAATAAATTGTTTTACAATAAAAATCACATTTTTATTATATATACAAACTATAGAGAACATTCATGTGTTGAATAGAAATTCATTCGTTGAATAGAAATTCATGGGTTGAATGGTACTCGTATTTTAAATAAATTGTTTTATAATAAAAATCATAGTTTTATCATCTATATGAAGTATATAAAATAGTCGTGTTTTTGAAATAAATCATTTTACAATAAAAATTACATTTTTATGATATGCCTGAATGGTTAAAAATAACGAAGTGTTGAAATAGAAGTCAGTTTGACAAAAATATCATTTTTATCAAAGGTATGAAAATAGTATGGTTTTGAAATCAAAGAATTGATTATATTTATATATATATATATATATAAATATAATTAAAATAAATCGAATAACGACGCTACAGCTCGTATTTTGAAACCGTGATTTCAAATGATTAGTGCGGGAGATCCGACCATCGGATTTTCCCGAAACCATTCAACCGTTGGGTTCGCCTTGGAAATATCTTTCCAACGGCACCAACTCTGTAAAGATCCAACGGTTGGATTGTCTGCAATGTTTAATTCAAATATGTAGAAAAACAGCGCCAGAATCGATTATATATATATATATATATAACTAAAATAAATCGAATAACGACGCTGCAGTTCATATTTTGAAATCGTAACTTCAAACGATTAGTGCGGGAGATCCAGCCATCAGATTTTCCCGAAACTGAAACCGTTGGATTCGTTATGAAAAGATCTTTCTAATGATATAAAATTTGTGAAGATCCAACGGTTAGATTTTCAGATATGTGTAAATCAAATTTGGAGAAAAACAGCGCCACGGCCGCGTTATGGCCTGAAGCGTTGTTTTGAATATATTGGCTATTTTTAAATGAATAAAAATAGCGAAAAATCGTGATAAAATATTATAAACGATATGGAATGGAAATAAACTGAATTTGCTCGGTTTACGTGATATATGATGGTTGAATGTGTTTGGCGCGAAAATTACACTAAAGAACAAAATTAGTGATATCGAATAATTTAACCATTGAAATGAATTGATTTGAAATTCAAAATATACGTGAATTATTTGAAAAGGCCGAGTTAATTCTCATTTCAAATAACTGATCGACATTCGAAAGTCGAAGATATGAAGATGATGCAAGACCGATGATCTCCACGTCGAATGGAGGGGTGCTACTGATGATCATGATAGGAGTAGCTACCTAGAAGGGGTTGAAGTAGTAGCCGTCCGGACGTACATGTTGATTGTACGGACATGCGAGGAATAAAGATCCTCCGGTTTCGTTCAGACCCAGAACGGACTTGTAAATGGATTGTGTGTCTGACATTGGATTTCATTCTGTGTGATTGACAAACGTCAGTTACATGGCATGAATTGCCAGTGTGGCATGCTGAGATGCTATGATCAAAGCTTTTGTTGAAAAGCAGAGCTTTGTGGTGGATGATCAAAGCAACGCCTATGTGGCATAGCTTTGTATATAACGTGAATTCGCGAGCCTCACACCCCGGTATGAACCAGAAACGGTAGAGGACTGCAGGGAGAACATGCGTTTCCTTCTAGCTAGGAGTTGTGTCAGTGTTTTTACAAGGCCTGACATTTTACTTATGTGGATGATGGATAACGAGGCACCTCGGATATATCAGTCATTCTCAAACCGATCGAGCCATTCGTTGGCTCATTTACGCCTCATAGGGCGGGGAGACGTAGTGTTCAGGATTTCATCTAATCCACATCGGTGGACCGGCCCTGAAGATCCAGGGGTCGATGCGTTCTGATCCTGAGACATGGGCTAGATTGTCTCGAATTCGGTAAGGACTATCCTTTGCCTCGGTTCATGACGGTAATCCAATTTCCAAATACGACATCGTGCGGTTTTGATTGTATACCTATATATGGCGACATAGTGGTATTGGGCATTAATGCCGCCTATGATTGATATTTATGATTGTACCTAAAATTAGAAACTAACTGGAAACGAGCTAGGACAGATGGTTTCCTGGGTATTGGTCTGATGTTGGTTTCGGCCTTCGGGGTTAATACTTAGGGAATCGTTCTCTTACTAGTTTACGGTTGGAGTCTAATTAAGAATTAAATGATAAAATTTGCATTTCAAATGATTTGTTTTCCTCGTATCAAGCATGTTTGGCCATTATAAGGTAAAACTCTATCCTCCGGTTTGTGTTGCATTGTGTGATGGGAACTGAGTCTTATAATGGCTTCATTTTTATAAAAAGAATTGCGATGTTTAAAAGATTTATTTGTTTTAAAGCACTGGCAATCCAATGGAAACCCGTTCCGCGAAAGTGGCGTGGTCCTGTGATTAGCCATATTTGAAAATGTGTTAAGTAGATTTCTCATACCATTCCCTTGACTGACTCGTAGTTTGTTTCACTTGCAAACTCGGGTGCCCCTTTTTCTACATTGGCAGCCTTGTATTCAGGTTTTAGCAGGCTCTTTCTGGATAGCTGGAGCTGAAGATGGATTCTATCATTTATCTCTTTTTATGCTGTTCAGCTCCTATTGTACATATTATGTTTTCTTTTCTGCAGCAGACATTTATGTATAGCTGAACGGTATTTTGTACTAAGTATGATCCTATATACTGTGTAACTCTGATGATTATATTTATCCAATGTATTCTATTATACTTTATCTGGTGTATTTATTTATTTCTGTTCTGTTGTTATCTGTTTATGTGTTATATTCCAAAGATTACCCTTGCCACCGTCTTACCGGGAATGGGGTCGTCACAGATTGGGCTAATGAGACCCAGCCCACTATGTCTAGAATGGGGGCATTTGGCTAGGAACAGCTCTCATTGGGCTGAAATTGGAGCTACTTCGACTTAACGGGTTTATTTGCAAAACTAGTAATTAAATATTATTTTATTATAAATAACCCAAAGAAATCAAAACCCTAAAACCTAATTCAGAGCCACCGCCATGTCTTCTTGAATGGCCAATATCGCCGCAAACTCTTCCTTTAATTTTTTCCAATATAATTTGAATTAGATAATGGATCTGAAGCAAACATCGAAGAGATTTTCGAACTCATTAATTCCATATGGGGTTGATCGAGAACAAAGCACTGTGGTGGCCGGAATTCCTCTCCAAACCCCGCCGTTCGCACGCCAACCAAGACCGATGGGGGCCACCAAGATGGCTGCAGGTCAGGGCACCGGTGGAGGTCTGAACGGCGGTCATCGTGGCAGCGTTGGATCGACGGTCGGCAACTTGTGCGAGGCGCGGTTTGAAGCCCTAAGTCATGAGAATGGGTTCAGTTCTAACACGTTTTCCTGGAACTGTTGAATTCAACAGGGAAGAAATTTTGTAACAACCCGGAAATCTGAGCCAATTTGAAATTTTTATTTTGGCAATTTTGATGAATTTTGAATATTTAAAATGAATTATTTTAAATAATAACGACGAGAAATTTATTTTGAGTAGAACTAGAACGTATAAATTTATTTGAATCGTCGTTAGAATATAAATATTTATTTTAATTATAAAAGGAATTGAAAATGGCGCGGTAGTTTGAAAATTCGATTTCAAAATTTAAATGAATGTACAGGATTCAAAATAAACCGGATTTTAGCAAAACAAAAAATATTAGAATCTATATGAAAATATCTTTCCAACGAATCCGAAAAATCAAATTTTCATAGCGGGAATAAAAAAATATGCCCAGTAGAAAATTCAGAATAGTCGCTATGGAATTTTGGCCCTTAAAAATGGAAATTTTGCCAACGAACTCTGTTTTTGACGAAACCAATTTTGTTGAATCCGGGATGTCAAGTTATTGCTATATTCTAAAATTCATAATTTTTGAAAGCAATATGTGAGCGCGGCGAAAGAAAATGTGTTTTGACAGTTTTAGTCAATTTGGATCGACCAGAAAATGGCCATTTTTCAAACGGTCTTAAAATTTGATGAAATTAGTTTTGTTAGGACCGTATAGTCAATACAAAGCTAGAAATAATCTTTCTGGAATGTTTAGAATTAGTATATGGTCCAGGTAAATTAAAATGTGCGTTTGAATTTAAAATATAATGATTTATATTTTAAATTTAGCGAAAACTGATAGAAACAATCGAATCGGGTTACGAGACATATCCCATTGTGTTCGGAATGGGGGGTAAATAACTAACGGCGACAGTCGGTGAGTTCGATTTAGAGTTCGAATTAAAAAGCTACTTTTTGAAATTTAAAAATAATAAAATATAAATAAATGGGGCCAAGCCCATTTCTCCTTTTAACCGGTCAACCTCCCCTCCTTTCCCAATTCAGTATTCGCATCAGATTAAAAAAGAAAAAAACCCGGAGACCCGTCGCCCTTAATCTTCTGGCATCGCTACCGCCATTCGCCGCCCCGGGGCAACCGCCGCCATCACCGAGCCCCGCGCACCCCTCCGGCTTCTCCCCCCAGCCACCAATGCAAGGGCCCCCCTCCTCTCTAAATCGAGCAACCCTCCATTGCAAGATGGACCGCGAGCCCAGTCTGAGCCACCACCTGACTGCGCCCAATCCCCGGCAGCCACCTGTTGCGAGCACCCCCACTCGTCGCCAGTCCCCAATGCCACCACCCTCCATCCAGCGACGCACAGCTCCAACCCCTCCCTTCACAAACCGGTGAGCTTTTGTTTAGTTTAGTTTATTTTAATTTTATTTAAAATCTAAAAATAAAGTTGCGATTTTTATAATGAAAAGTTAGATTTATATTATAAGAAAAGCATGGGTTTATTTTCAGTCTTTAAAACTAAATTAGGGTTATAGAGTTCTGATTTTTAGCGTATAGAAAAGATTAGATTTTTATCATATAAAGTTTGTATTTTTATTCGTATGAAGTTTATATTTTTATTCGCATGAAGTTTGGTTTTTTTTTAATGTAAAGATAAAGAAAAAAAGTGATTTTTACTTGTAATGACGAGAGGTAAAAATGTGATTTTTGTTTGTTAACACGAGCGGCCAAAACATGATTTTTAACGACATCAAAAATATGAACTTTATTTTATATGAAGCGAAATAAAAATAGGATTTTTATTATGGAATTAGCAATATAAAGTGATGATTTTTATTACATAAAGATTTGATTTTTTTTCAAAGAAAGATTAGATTTTTACTTTAGAAAAGATATGATTTTTTAAATGTGAAAAGATACGATTTTTAGTTATATAAAAATAATTCAATTTTTAGTTGTGTAAAAATAGGAATTTTATATAAGAATTAGTGTTATAAAAATATGGAAAACTGAATTATAAAAATAAAATTTTTATAATATAAACATCAACATAAAAATATGAATTTTATGTATGAAGTAATAGTATAAAAATGTGATTTTTTAATAATCAACTACGTGAAACAGATGGTGATGGAACTGACTGGAAGCAAAACCGAATCCAGATCGTTCTGAAATAAAGAATGGAGGAGTGGATCCATCGGTGAGAATTCTCACTTTTTATTTATTTTCTAGTTGAAATATATACTAGAAAGCACCCGACACCCGTCGTCCACAGACCATGGATGACTTGTTTGTTTGATTGATCTATCGTGAAATTTTATTGTGTGATGTGGAATGAATAAATATTTTATAGTTAAAAATATAATTCTTAACATGTATATAAAATAAACATTTATAAACAAATCAGACGATTTGTTTATGTACACCCATTTCACTGATACTGATTGGGACAATAAATTTTACACATCGCCTAACTGCACAAATAAATCTGTGTTTGTTGTCCAAAAACCCCACATGGGCGTTGGGATGATATTTGGCGTACACTAATCCCAATTATTTAGTTGTATGTCGATCGATGGATTGACAGACTGTGTAAGCATTAATTATTTATATTTAATGCTTATGCAGTTGTGTAGTGCACTTTGGATGATGGTTGATTATTTATCATTGCTATTATATACATGTGTTGTATCCATATAATTAACATTATATGCTAATTGATTGGGCCTCATTCCAATTTGGAAAATAAAGAATATTATAAAAAGAAAATTCATGTGTTGAATAAAAGAAAATTCATGTGTTGAATAGAATAAATACTCATGTGTTGAGATTATACATGTGTTGAAACGATTCATGTGTTGAAGAAAATATTCATTTGTTGAATAGAATAACAAAGCTATTGAAATATATAAAGCCGTATTGATTAGATATGCGCCATTTTGACGCGAATGATATTTATATCTATTATATTCGTTTTTATAATGAATATAGAAAAGGAAGTGATTTCAAAATATAATGTTTTTGAAAATATTATCATTTATATATTGTTGACATGGAATATTCAATTTTGATTCGAAATTGAATATGAAGTGGAAATCGTTTTGAAAAAGAATATAAAGCGATTTATGAAATACGTTTTGAAAGAAAATCGACGAAATATATATTATATATAATTTAATGGGCTGAATAGAATGCGTCGCGCTGCGGCAATTCGGGAATTTCGACCATTGACTTCGAATGGATATTACGGGAGATCCAACCGTCGGATTCTCCTAAAACCAGAACCGTTGGGTTCGTATTGTAAAGAGCTTTCTAATAAATATTAGAGATTTGAAATCTAACAGATGGATTTGGAATTATGTCCTAATCAAATTTGGAAAAGGTCGCTGTAAGTGCAGTTCGATGGCTATTTATGGAAATCGACTGTACGGCCCTTGATAAAATTATTAAAAATAGTAATAATTTGTGTAAAATCATAAGAAATGATTTGGAATGAATTGAGATAAAAAATTCCATATTTGAAAAGATAAAAATAGATTTTTGCTAAAATGAACTAGTTTTGAACTAGAATTAAAACCCATTTATTTTTGAAATAAATAAATTGGATTTGAAAGGGTTTTAAAAGTAACCAGAATTTCCAATAATTGAATTGGAATGGATTTGAATCGAAATTGTCTTTGGAATATTTCGATGTTGGATTTCGTCATTAAATAGATATTGTTATGGAAATTTGAAATATATATTTATATCGTTATTTCCAATACGATATTTGTTGGTCGTAGAATTTGACGTTGAATATAAGCCGGTATAATTTCTATTCAGAGCCCTGTATTTAATATCAAATGGGATTTGGGTTTGTCGTGAATGATGCCTTTATTAACACTGTTCTTAAACCCAGTTGAGAAAAAGATTAAATCTTTTTATTTAGATTTGATGAAGTATACCAATTAAATGATATTTAATTGGAATTGAAAATGAATTGATTTTGGGGTTTATCGTGAGTGGTGTTTTAAATAACACTTGTTCTTTAACCCGATAACTAATGGAATGTGTATTGGGTCTGTCGTGAACTGTGTTTTAACGACATTCGTTCTTTAACCCGATTTATAGTGAAATGTGATTTGGAATTTATAAATCTTTTGTTGAGATTTAAAGGAGATTTTCCAAAGTAAAGTTTCCCAATTTAATAAAGTAAATTGGAATGGAATGAAATTCGATTTGGTAATAATCGAAGTGAAGATCTATGGAGGAAGACAACTAATATATCTCGAATTTAAAAGACTTTGCCATTATTCCATTTATATTATTAGTTGGATATGGAAGTTTATATCGATTATATATATCGATTTGTTTTCCATGAGGATCCCATTGTAAATGGAATGTAATTTTGGGTTTATTGTGAACCGTGTTTTAAATGACACTGGTTCTTTAATCCAGTTTAAGACTGGATATGATTTCCCAAGTTAAACAATCATTAATATTGATTTTTGGGAAGATTAAAACCAAGTGGAGTTTTAATGAATCTTTAATAAGATTGAAATGATCAAGAATGGAGTATCACCAGTTTTGCTCCAGGCGATAGTTAAATCTTTAATTAGATTTGAACGTGAAATGGTAATTGAATTTACCGATAACACCGTGGTGTTAGATATGAAGTATTACCAGTTTTACTTCATGGGATGAATAGGTTGGGATTAGGAAATAAAAAAAAATGATTACTTCGGTAAGGTTCGTTAATCCCGACTAGTTTGGATAAACCATAATTTGGTTTGAATTGATATTCAAAGGAAGATTAAAGAATAAATTTAAGGAATTTATCTTTGATAAAATTAATGGGAACCTTTCCCAAAGTATAAGAATATTTGAATAAAAGAATATTCTGAATTGGAATGAGGCGTATGTTGTGTTTGTGTAACACTTGTTTGTTATATACGCGAGTTATTCAAAAAGACCGGGTTTATCCCATTCTGAATAACTGATTCGACGATGTGTCGAGGACGAAGATGGTGGTCGAAGACCGGAGGTCTTCACATCGTTTGGATAATTACTGATGATCTTGATTGGGGTGTACACCCAAGAGGAGGGAATCAGTTGGTGATCGTCCAGACGTACTGGGAGATCAATGGAAATGCGAGGTACAAGGTGCCTCCGGTTTCATTCATACCCAGAACGGACTTGTAAATGGACTGTATGTCTGACATTGGATATCATTCTGTGTGATTGATGATATCGGTTGCATGGAGTGGTTTGCCTGTGTGGCATGCTAAGATGCAAATGATCAAGGCTTCTGTTGAAAAGCAGAGTCTTGTGGTTGATGATCAAAGCACCGACTATGTGGCACAGCTTTGTGTAGCGTTAATTCGCGAGCCTCACACCCCGGTTGTGAACCAGAAACGGGAGAGGACATCAGGGAGGGCATGCGTTTCCTCCTAGATAGAAGTGGTGTCAGTGGTTTTACACGCCCTGACAAGTATGACTTATGTGGTTGTTGGATTGCGAGGCGCTTCGCATATATCGGTGACTTTGTGGAGCCGATGGAGTCATTTGGCTCATTGACCCCCTAAAGGGTGGGACAACGCAGTGTTCAGGCATTTTAATTCACATCGGTGGACCGGCCCTGACGATCCAAAGGCTTGACTGAGTAATTGCCTAAGGGGCGGGCTAGAGCGTCTTGAATTCGATAGAGGACTATCTTTTGCCTCAGTTCACAGATGGAAATCCAACTTCAAATACGACATTTTGCGGTTTTAGTTGTAAACCTATATGGCGACATAGTGGTATGTGGCACTTATGTCGTCTATGATTGATACTTATGATTGAAATCGTTTTGACACTATACACTTATAGTAATAATAAAAGATGAAATCTAGCGTATCAAGCATTCTTTGGCTATTATAAGGTAAAACCCTATCCTCCGGCTTGTGTTGCATTGTGTGATGGGACCTGGGTCTTATAATAGCTTCATTGTTCTTTATTTAGCATTGCGCTGTTGTTTTATGCACTGGTATTCCTGGGAGGAAACCCGTTCCGTGTTATACGGCGTGGTCCCTTGATTTACCCAACTTTAAAATAAAGATTAATAACTGTTTTAGTTCTCACACCAGTCACATGACTGACCTGGAGTTTAATGTTTTAACTTAAACTCTGGGTGCCCCTATTTTTCACGGGCAGCTAGTAGTTTTGGCTTTGCAGATTTATATTCACATGATCTTGATTTACAGCTGGAATGATATCTGGAAAGCTTTGTATCCGTATATTCTTTTCAGTTGTGTTTTGTATTATTTTTCCGCTGCATTGTAATTTGTAAATCTCTGATATTTATTGAATGCGTAATATTTATTCATACTCTGTATATATTCTTGTATTCTGATGAATTGTTGCATAAGCAATGAAATGTTCTTCTGTTTGTGTTCCGATGTGGTTTGTTCTCAGTACAATCCGGGCTTTCCTTCACGGGGTAGTTACGGGTTCTTTTAAAGTTAATTAGGGTAAAGCATAATTAATTAATTTAAATAATATATTAATTATTTTAAATGAAATCAAATGTATTAACGACCATAACTTCTTCATGCGAGGACGGAATTGGACGACTTCAGATCCGCTGGAATCGTGACGGAGAGAGCTTCGCAATGGAACAGACTAGAGCTCAAATGGAGCATGTTGAAAATTCAAAAAAAACCAATGTGAGAAATCCTACTTTTTTTATATAATCAAAATCAGTTAATCATAATTAGATCTGATGATTGTCATACGCTGTAATATTCTGCTGATTGTCATACGTGATTTGATCTGTGATTGGTGTTTTCTGTAGATCTGTTAAAATTAACATTTCTGTTAACTAGAATTGGATAAAACAAATATGTCATTTTGTGATTATAAATTGATGAGAACAAATATGTCTTTTTGTGATTATAAATTTGATGAAAACAAATATGTCATTTTGTGATTATAAAATTGATGAAAACAAATATGTCATTTCGTGATTATAAAATTGTTGAAAACAAATATGTCATTTTGTTATTATAAAATTGTTGTAAACAAATATATCATTTTTGTTATAATAAAATAGATGAAAACAAATATATCATTTTGTTGTGACAAAAGGATTGAAAACAAAAATATATCATTTTTGTTGTAACCAAATAGTGAAACAAAATTATCAATTTTTGTTGAAACCTAAAAGTTGAAACAAAATTATCATTATTGCCAAATTGTAAAGTTGAAACAAAAATATTCATCTTTGTCAATATAGAGTGGCTAAACAAAAATATTCATTTTTGTCAATATAGAGAAGTTAAAACAAAAATATTCATTTTTGTCAATATAGTTTAGTTAAACAAAAATATTCATTTTTGTCAATATAGTTTAGTCGAACAAAAGTATTACTTTTTGTCAATATAGTTTAGTTGAACAAAAACATTCATTTTTGTCAATTAGTATAGTTGAAACAAAAACATTCATTTTTGTCGAATTAGAATTGTTGAATAAAAACATTCATTTTGTCAAATTAAAATTGTTGAACAAAATATACATTTTTGTCAAAACACATTAGTTAAAACCAAATATACATTTTTGTCAAAACACATTACTTAAAACGAAATATACATTTTTGTCAAAAACACATTAGTTAAAACAAAATATACATTTTTGTCAAAACACATTAGTTGAAACCAGATTTGTCACTTTTGTTAAATTATAAAAGTTGAAACCAAATTTGTCACTTTTGTCAAAATGTAATAGTTGAAGCAAAATTGGCATTTTTGGTCAAAATATAATAGTTGGAACAAAAATTACATTTTTGTTAATTAGAATTGAGATAGAATAAGAATTACATTTTTGTCATATAGATTTGTGTCAAAACACAAAATAACATTTTTGTTAAGGAGACTTATGTTAAAACAAAAATAACGTTTTTGTTAATTAGATTTGTGTTAAAATAATAATATCATTTTTGTTAAATAGAGATCGTAAACAAATAAAATTATCATTTTTATTTGTTAAGTTGAAAAAGAAATTGTAAACAAATAAAATCATAATTTTTATTTGTTATGTTGAATAGAAAATGTTTACAAATAAATTATTCTTTTATTTGTCATTAAAATACATAGAAAAATGAATACAAATAAATTATTCTTTTATCTGTCATTAGAATATATAGAAAAATGTATAAATAAATTATTCTTTTATTTGTCACTAGAATACATAGAAAAATGTATACAAATAAATTATTATTTTATGTAGCGACCCAGCGGATTTTCGACCTCGAAAATCGACATAAATACCCTTTACCGTACTCATGCCGATCCTCCAAGCACCGAAAACACTGGAACGTTTAGAAAGAAATTAGAGGGTGAGATAAGAAAGAAAGAAATATTAGAATAGAAGAAGAAGAATCAACACAGAGTCTCACATCGCAGCGGAACAAAATATAATACAGAAATAATCTTTATTGAGAGCTTTTGAAAATACTTACAATATCAGAGTACAACACACATCTGGACAGTTTTGATAATCTGTCCTCTTATATATAATCACACAGCGGAACATCATTCGTCTGAACATCTTCAGCTCGTCTCTGGACTTCTGAGTACCTGATAACCTGAACCTGTACACCTCGGTCTAACCCGAGCATTTAAAACACCGGGTCAGTCTGGTGGACCAGAGTGAGATAACTCGCACAACATTAAGGAATCACACAACTTGATTTTAAAGTTAAAATCCTTTCGAAAGAAAAAGATAATCGTAAGACCAATCCACACATAAACACGGACGGTTTTTACCTTACGATAATCCAAACCAGTTTTCGAAATCTATATCTTCTCTGATATTATCATAATGTCTAAGTACAAATAATTAACACATCTAGAGGAACGCTTGCATCTCACGCTCCCGGTATATAGTATACAATCGAAAACCGCGGGCGCTTATTGGATATTGGATTTCCAACTTGACAAGGTATGGGACCACCTTCCGCACGTGTATCTCTAGAGGCGAATACACAGGGTTCAACAAGAACGTCTTGCAACCCGGCCCTCACATGACCGACCACTCATTTCGCTTGAGTGTATCGAATGTATATCACCAACGGTTGGACTCAAACCACCGTTCCCGAATGGGCAGAATCGATAGCATAAGAAACAAAAAGAATTTCTCTAGATAGGTGATTATACACCCTAATGGGAGCGACCCACATAGCCATGCTGCCTGCCCGATTTTTGTCATCTCCCGGTTGATGAGGCTTGAGGTCAGAACACATCTGATCATCATACACTTTGAATGCCACATCGTCAGCTCCGCCAAATCACTAATTGACGTCCACAAAAATACTCTAGTCGTTAAGCTAGAGAAGGTGTCCAGTCTTCTCTGCCACCAACAGAGATACGTTTGTAAAAATCAACGTACGTGATTCTTAAGAACTACTCTGTCAGACATCCGTCCATACAAGTCATCCAGGAACAGGATGAGCCGAAGGCACTCTCCTACTGCATCCAATATAGGAATCACCCCATGGATCAGTAGCGATAGTCCTTGCAATCCACAGTTTCAACCACGACAGAACCCCAGTATATCTCCGGGTCGAATCAGAGATTGTAAGTGGTTCTTCCGCTTTATGAAGATCTATGGTCTTCACATGCTCCATCTCGATCGTCACTTGATCCCTTCTATATATTCGTACTTGTTGGCCGGAATGGTTTTCGAATAAACATTCGATCCCGGTCTTTCCATACCAACAATCGTAAAGGTCAGACTTGATAGTCGGTTATTTAACTATCAAGTAAACATCCATGAAATCACAAAAATAGATTTACTGGTCTGGTACTCAGCATCACTTGGCTTTTAAAACTTCTCGCCCAATTTCCCTTTTAATTCCATTAATAGGGAAAATATAATCTTATATCATTTCCTTTACTTTGGAAATCTTATCGCACACTCTCGCCATCACCAACTAGTATCATCTTTAGGTCGTCCCGAAGTCGTTCAAGTTGGGGTATTTTAATTACCTCTCAGACCTTGACCAACAACGTTCTTACCTTCAGATAAACACGAGTCGTAATTCAAAAAAACCCGATATTAATATTTCAATTCCTATTTCCAATCTCGTTTCCCAAGCTCACATTTAAGTCCCTTTTCAACCCCCTTCCCCTTTGGACAATCTCTTTTCAATTCCATTGGTTTAACTTAATCCCTTCATTACATATTTCAATTTCAAAACGTCATCTAAACTCATATTCCATTTAAAACTTTGTTTATAAATTACAGGTTAAATCTAAACCCTTTATATCTTCTCCTAACTTTACTTAATTCAAACCTTAAGTAAACCTTCCATTATCGTATCCAATTAGAACTCTTTATTACTTGCTTAAAATCTCGAGTTCAAAAATACAAATCTCATCCATTAACCTCTTCCCAACTCTCGACCATTTCTTTTCCATTTGATTTCTTAAAAGCATTTCATTGGTGATTAGTATATTAACCCATTAATTTCAACAGTCATCATTCAAATCAATCATTTCCTTTATTCACTAAAATGGATAATAAATTCTCTTTTAAACCTTACTAGAATTAATCAATTTTCAAGTTATTTTACTAACTTAAAATCTAACTTAGTTTAAATGGCCGACACCCAAAACATGGTTATTCTTTTAACCAGTTTTATTTAATTCCACTTTAAATTAATTAAAATATAATTAATTTAAATAACTTCGTATAATCACCCACGGTTGATCAAATATTTATCTGCTAGGTTATTTTCCGCTTTTATAATTCTTATCGACATAAGAATTTTATTTTATAAAAACCATTTCATAATTTCTATATCAACTTTAAATAAATAAATAAATAAATCTTCATTTCCCTTTTTAAATACCCTTCCAATGTAATAACTTTCAAAAATCTATTTTCGTTATAAAATATAATTATAACTCAAATATCATCGATTCACTGTCGAATAAACCATATTTTATAAATCGATTGATTTATAAACCAAGTGATGCCAACTACTCGACCCATACCACCTATCATAACAAATGTTGAAATGAGGTTCAATAATCAATGGAAATCAACTATTCCTTTTTACTTGACTGATAATGTTTACAACGATCATCAATCAACCAACAGCCAATTCAACCAATTCAAACAATTATATACGTTTATTTTATAAACGTGACCAATCCAGAGAAATTTCTTTATCCGGGTCAAATCAGAATAACTGGTGTTATACTGAAATTAAACGACCGTTTAATTTCAGAAATTTAATCAACGATAATCACATATCACTAGCAAACAGTCATTCATTAACAACCAGAACACGCAAAACAAAAACCCAATTTATATAAAATATAAATGGGAAGAGCTGAGTGAGTTTAACTCACCTTGATTTAAATTCGTCGATCAACAGTCTGTTTTAATCAAATTAAACTGACGTTTAATTTGAATAGAAATTCCAGTCACTTCAGATCCGGACTAGGCCTGCTCCATCTCGAAGTGCTCGTCGCCACGGTCCCAACGCAACTGACCGCGCGTAAATCTGATACTGTACGTACGAGATATTGTATCATAAACTTTATAAAATAATTTAAATTCTAAAACATGGTTTATAATATTTAATATAAGGCCTTTACCCTAAATTCACCAGCCCAAAGCCCACTACCCGACCCGCTTTGTTTTAAAACCCTCCCACCAACCCTTATCCTCATTTCATTACGCCGCCTCCAAAATAAATCTCCAGACCGAAAAACCCTAACCCCTTTTCTGATTTTGGCAATCGATCAGAGTTTTTGGTGGCGCCGCACCCTTCTTCCGCCATCCCCTTCAATTCCGACGTCACTACAGCTTCATCGATCGACCTCCGCCCCCCTCTAGCACTGCTACGGACACCCAACAAACAACTCGAAGCTGTTACCCGAAGTTTATCCTCACTTTAGTCTTTGACTTCGAATGGTTTCAACCGGAACTTGAATCACGAGCATCCTT
Source organism: Allium sativum (assembly GCA_030737875.1). NCBI lineage: Eukaryota > Viridiplantae > Streptophyta > Magnoliopsida > Asparagales > Amaryllidaceae > Allium > Allium sativum. Next base: position 129,136,055 of record CM060919.1, on the reverse strand, counting down.
AAGACAGATAAGTATTTTAATTAAATTTTTGTTGCTGTATAATTTATGTTCTGACTTCTAAGTGGTTCGAACATTATCTGTTCATTGTGTTGTTCATATGGTTCTGGATTCGTGAAACGTTATGCGTGTATCGGTATATATAGCTGTGGTTGAATTTAGATAGGATCCATGTCTCTTCGAGGCTTATCATAGGTAGTTCGGCTACCATATGCTTAGGCCCTTCTTTTCAGAACATTGGTACTGTGATGGAAAACGATCTCTACGAAATGGTTTAGTCAATATTTGGTGTAGTGTTTCCATGTGCCTTTGTCTGCTCAGACGTATACACGATCAGCTATTTGTTTTTGCTATTTATAACTTATCCTTTAGTTGTTCAAGATCTATAGATTTGGTGTATGCATATATATATACATGCATCTGTTTCAATACAGCTATGCATTGTACCCTCATTAGCTTTTTATTTCTATTTTCTTTAAGCTGTTTGTACTCTGATTTCTATAGCTGTTCAAAATCTATATAGATTTGATAATATATGCATATGTTTAGCTGTAAAGTTTTGATGTAAACATATTTTTGCTGTTCATTTTCCATTTTCTTAGCTGTTTATTCCTATTTTCTTTATCTGTCCATGATATCAGATTATGACAAGGATTACGGCATTTGTATGAGTATAGTGGATATACTACAGCATTATGAAATACATTTAGCTGTCCTTGTACTAAGATTTGATGTATGGATATTTTAGTAGCATAGCTGTGTAGCATTTGGCTATTTTATTTAGCTTAAGGTATACATATATTAGCCGTTGCCTGTTGGCCTATTTCTTTTTATACTGACAGTTTATTATTTTACTGTTTCAGAAAAGAACAAGACAGGATCACCACATGGAGGAGACAATTTTGCTGATCAGTCGTTCTTTGGGTTTTGTATCAAAAAGATTTGTATATATATTTTCCTCTTGTACCATCAGTTATGTATAAGAATATGTTGTTCTCTTTGTATTTGTACAAAACATGTACGAATATGTGTGTTTATTCAGTGTGTTGTCAATTCCAGTTTGTTTATTTTTTTTTTTATATATGTTCATGATTACGGGTGACATCTTCATTTATTAAACAAGTATGGTACATTCATGTTTTATTCTTATCCTTTGCCGAATCAATCTGTTCACGTTCAGCTTAAGGTTGGTTTATTATCCTAAACCTCATATAATCTCACTACAATATGAATTAAATTTAAATAGTTAAATTAAAGAAAACAAATTAATATCATTGTATATTTTTAAAACAACTACAAAAATTTCAAACGGTATGGAATCAAACTTAACCGTTAAAGTTTTGGTTTTCAACTGACCTTCCATTTTTATAAAAGTCTATTTATAACTATATATGAATTATACGTTCATACACATTAAATCAACGAATTGTATATTGCAAATTCATTTAGAAATTCCAAATCGATATTCAAATAGTAAAATATACAAAATATTTAACAATCAAAAATACGGGTCGTTACATTCCTTCTCCCTTAAAAAATTTCGTCCTCGAAATTGCTAAGTAAGAGAAACGTTCCAATCCCAATTATTCTCTAAATAATAATTATGGAATTATCATCAAAATTTCTATGTTATGTTAATTTATGTAGGACTCACTAGCATCTCCGTTTCACTGCTCGATCAGACCCACTGCAAACGCCACTCTGGGCCTACTTTGATCAAGAAACCAAGAATCCAAACGAGTACCCTTTCAGGGTTATAAAACAAATCACCAATCCACTTTTCCAACAACCAATCGACAATGCACAATCTATCTAACCAAATCAAACAACTTTTATTTCCAAATTCCAATTCTAATATTCTACTCTTAACCACGTTTAAGTTTCAAAATCATATTCAATTAACTATTTTCTTCTCTAATTTATACACTGTCATATCAAACTCAAATTTTTATTTCAATTTCAACATTATACATTTCTTCCTTTTTAATTTCATATATAAAAATTAGTTTTATATTAGACCACTTTGAATTCATAGTCTAATTCGACTTTGATTCAAATCATCAAACAACTCAAAATTAACCAAAACTTATTCTTTTTCTATACAAAAGTATACTATGGCCAAAATTAATTTATCTGACCATTTTTACAAACCTTATTGTGTCAGTTGCTAGTTTAAAATCGAACTACTCAAATAACACAATATAAAACATTTTTATATAGAATTTACAAATACGCTCTCATACATATATACACTCAAACTCAATCTAGAGTGTTACTAACCCCATCTCTATTGAGTTACGCCACAGAGCCAAGGTTACTACTCAACCAATAGCTCTGATACCACTGTAGCGACCCAGCGGATTTTCGACCTCGAAAATCGACATAAATACCCTTTACCGTACTCATGCCGATCCTCCAAGCACCGAAAACACTGGAACGTTTAGAAAGAAATTAGAGGGTGAGATAAGAAAGAAAGAAATATTAGAATAGAAGAAGAAGAATCAACACAGAGTCTCACATCGCAGCGGAACAAAATATAATACAGAAATAATCTTTATTGAGAGCTTTTGAAAATACTTACAATATCAGAGTACAACACACATCTGGACAGTTTTGATAATCTGTCCTCTTATATATAATCACACAGCGGAACATCATTCGTCTGAACATCTTCAGCTCGTCTCTGGACTTCTGAGTACCTGATAACCTGAACCTGTACACCTCGGTCTAACCCGAGCATTTAAAACACCGGGTCAGTCTGGTGGACCAGAGTGAGATAACTCGCACAACATTAAGGAATCACACAACTTGATTTTAAAGTTAAAATCCTTTCGAAAGAAAAAGATAATCGTAAGACCAATCCACACATAAACACGGACGGTTTTTACCTTACGATAATCCAAACCAGTTTTCGAAATCTATATCTTCTCTGATATTATCATAATGTCTAAGTACAAATAATTAACACATCTAGAGGAACGCTTGCATCTCACGCTCCCCGTATATAGTATACAATCGAAAACCGCGGGCGCTTATTGGATATTGGATTTCCAACTTGACAAGGTATGGGACCACCTTCCGCACGTGTATCTCTAGAGGCGAATACACAGGGTTCAACAAGAACGTCTTGCAACCCGGCCCTCACATGACCGACCACTCATTTCGCTTGAGTGTATCGAATGTATATCACCAACGGTTGGACTCAAACCACCGTTCCCGAATGGGCAGAATCGATAGCATAAGAAACAAAAAGAATTTCTCTAGATAGGTGATTATACACCCTAATGGGAGCGACCCACATAGCCATGCTGCCTGCCCGATTTTTGTCATCTCCCGGTTGATGAGGCTTGAGGTCAGAACACATCTGATCATCATACACTTTGAATGCCACATCGTCAGCTCCGCCAAATCACTAATTGACGTCCACAAAAATACTCTAGTCGTTAAGCTAGAGAAGGTGTCCAGTCTTCTCTGCCACCAACAGAGATACGTTTGTAAAAATCAACGTACGTGATTCTTAAGAACTACTCTGTCAGACATCCGTCCATACAAGTCATCCAGGAACAGGATGAGCCGAAGGCACTCTCCTACTGCATCCAATATAGGAATCACCCCATGGATCAGTAGCGATAGTCCTTGCAATCCACAGTTTCAACCACGACAGAACCCCAGTATATCTCCGGGTCGAATCAGAGATTGTAAGTGGTTCTTCCGCTTTATGAAGATCTATGGTCTTCACATGCTCCATCTCGATCGTCACTTGATCCCTTCTATATATTCGTACTTGTTGGCCGGAATGGTTTTCGAATAAACATTCGATCCCGGTCTTTCCATACCAACAATCGTAAAGGTCAGACTTGATAGTCGGTTATTTAACTATCAAGTAAACATCCATGAAATCACAAAAATAGATTTACTGGTCTGGTACTCAGCATCACTTGGCTTTTAAAACTTCTCGCCCAATTTCCCTTTTAATTCCATTAATAGGGAAAATATAATCTTATATCATTTCCTTTACTTTGGAAATCTTATCGCACACTCTCGCCATCACCAACTAGTATCATCTTTAGGTCGTCCCGAAGTCGTTCAAGTTGGGGTATTTTAATTACCTCTCAGACCTTGACCAACAACGTTCTTACCTTCAGATAAACACGAGTCGTAATTCAAAAAAACCCGATATTAATATTTCAATTCCTATTTCCAATCTCGTTTCCCAAGCTCACATTTAAGTCCCTTTTCAACCCCCTTCCCCTTTGGACAATCTCTTTTCAATTCCATTGGTTTAACTTAATCCCTTCATTACATATTTCAATTTCAAAACGTCATCTAAACTCATATTCCATTTAAAACTTTGTTTATAAATTACAGGTTAAATCTAAACCCTTTATATCTTCTCCTAACTTTACTTAATTCAAACTTTAAGTAAACCTTCCATTATCGTATCCAATTAGAACTCTTTATTACTTGCTTAAAATCTCGAGTTCAAAAATACAAATCTCATCCATTAACCTCTTCCCAACTCTCGACCATTTCTTTTCCATTTGATTTCTTAAAAGCATTTCATTGGTGATTAGTATATTAACCCATTAATTTCAACAGTCATCATTCAAATCAATCATTTCCTTTATTCACTAAAATGGATAATAAATTCTCTTTTAAACCTTACTAGAATTAATCAATTTTCAAGTTATTTTACTAACTTAAAATCTAACTTAGTTTAAATGGCCGACACCCAAAACATGGTTATTCTTTTAACCAGTTTTATTTAATTCCACTTTAAATTAATTAAAATATAATTAATTTAAATAACTTCGTATAATCACCCACGGTTGATCAAATATTTATCTGCTAGGTTATTTTCCGCTTTTATAATTCTTATCGACATAAGAATTTTATTTTATAAAAACCATTTCATAATTTCTATATCAACTTTAAATAAATAAATAAATAAATCTTCATTTCCCTTTTTAAATACCCTTCCAATGTAATAACTTTCAAAAATCTATTTTCGTTATAAAATATAATTATAACTCAAATATCATCGATTCACTGTCGAATAAACCATATTTTATAAATCGATTGATTTATAAACCAAGTGATGCCAACTACTCGACCCATACCACCTATCATAACAAATGTTGAAATGAGGTTCAATAATCAATGGAAATCAACTATTCCTTTTTACTTGACTGATAATGTTTACAACGATCATCAATCAACCAACAGCCAATTCAACCAATTCAAACAATTATATACGTTTATTTTATAAACGTGACCAATCCAGAGAAATTTCTTTATCCGGGTCAAATCAGAATAACTGGTGTTATACTGAAATTAAACGACCGTTTAATTTCAGAAATTTAATCAACGATAATCACATATCACTAGCAAACAGTCATTCATTAACAACCAGAACACGCAAAACAAAAACCCAATTTATATAAAATATAAATGGGAAGAGCTGAGTGAGTTTAACTCACCTTGATTTAAATTCGTCGATCAACAGTCTGTTTTAATCAAATTAAACTGACGTTTAATTTGAATAGAAATTCCAGTCACTTCAGATCCGGACTAGGCCTGCTCCATCTCGAAGTGCTCGTCGCCACGGTCCCAACGCAACTGACCGCGCGTAAATCTGATACTGTACGTACGAGATATTGTATCATAAACTTTATAAAATAATTTAAATTCTAAAACATGGTTTATAATATTTAATATAAGGCCTTTACCCTAAATTCACCAGCCCAAAGCCCACTACCCGACCCGCTTTGTTTTAAAACCCTCCCACCAACCCTTATCCTCATTTCATTACGCCGCCTCCAAAATAAATCTCCAGACCGAAAAACCCTAACCCCTTTTCTGATTTTGGCAATCGATCAGAGTTTTTGGTGGCGCCGCACCCTTCTTCCGCCATCCCCTTCAATTCCGACGTCACTACAGCTTCATCGATCGACCTCCGCCCCCCTCTAGCACTGCTACGGACACCCAACAAACAACTCGAAGCTGTTACCCGAAGTTTATCCTCACTTTAGTCTTTGACTTCGAATGGTTTCAACCGGAACTTGAATCACGAGCATCCTTAAGACAGATAAGTATTTTAATTAAATTTTTGTTGCTGTATAATTTATGTTCTGATTTCTAAGTGGTTCGAACATTATCTGTTCATTGTGTTGTTCATATGGTTCTGGATTCGTGAAACGTTATGCGTGTATCGGTATATATAGCTGTGGTTGAATTTAGATAGGATCCATGTCTCTTCGAGGCTTATCATAGGTAGTTCGGCTACCATATGCTTAGGCCCTTCTTTTCAGAACATTGGTACTGTGATGGAAAACGATCTCTACGAAATGGTTTAGTCAATATTTGGTGTAGTGTTTCCATGTGCCTTTGTCTGCTCAGACGTATACACGATCAGCTATTTGTTTTTGCTATTTATAACTTATCCTTTAGTTGTTCAAGATCTATAGATTTGGTGTATGCATATATATATACATGCATCTGTTTCAATACAGCTATGCATTGTACCCTCATTAGCTTTTTATTTCTATTTTCTTTAAGCTGTTTGTACTCTGATTTCTATAGCTGTTCAAAATCTATATAGATTTGATAATATATGCATATGTTTAGCTGTAAAGTTTTGATGTAAACATATTTTTGCTGTTCATTTTCCATTTTCTTAGCTGTTTATTCCTATTTTCTTTATCTGTCCATGATATCAGATTATGACAAGGATTACGGCATTTGTATGAGTATAGTGGATATACTACAGCATTATGAAATACATTTAGCTGTCCTTGTACTAAGATTTGATGTATGGATATTTTAGTAGCATAGCTGTGTAGCATTTGGCTATTTTATTTAGCTTAAGGTATACATATATTAGCCGTTGCCTGTTGGCCTATTTCTTTTTATACTGACAGTTTATTATTTTACTGTTTCAGAAAAGAACAAGACAGGATCACCACATGGAGGAGACAATTTTGCTGATCAGTCGTTCTTTGGGTTTTGTATCAAAAAGATTTGTATATATATTTTCCTCTTGTACCATCAGTTATGTATAAGAATATGTTGTTCTCTTTGTATTTGTACAAAACATGTACGAATATGTGTGTTAATTCAGTGTGTTGTCAATTCCAGTTTGTTTATTATTATTTTTATATATGTTCATGATTACGGGTGACATCTTCATTTATTAAACAAGTATGGTACATTCATGTTTTATTCTTATCCTTTGCCGAATCAATCTGTTCACGTTCAGCTTAAGGTTGGTTTATTATCCTAAACCTCATATAATCTCACTACAATATGAATTAAATTTAAATAGTTAAATTAAAGAAAACAAATTAATATCATTGTATATTTTTAAAACAACTACAAAAATTTCAAACGGTATGGAATCAAACTTAACCGTTAAAGTTTTGGTTTTCAACTGACCTTCCATTTTTATAAAAGTCTATTTATAACTATATATGAATTATACGTTCATACACATTAAATCAACGAATTGTATATTGTAAATTCATTTAGAAATTCCAAATCGATATTCAAATAGTAAAATATACAAAATATTTAACAATCAAAAATACGGGTCGTTACATTTTATTTGTCATTAGAATACATAGAAAAATGTATACAAATAAATTATTCTTTTATTTGTCATTAGAATACATAAAAAAAATGTATACAAATAAATTATTCTTTTATTTGTCATTAGAATACATAGGAAAATGTATGTTAGAAAATATTTTTATTTGTTAAGTTGAATTAGAAATTGTCATTGTTATTGAATTAGGATTGTCAAAATAGAAATTTTTATTTAATTAGAATTTTCAAAACATAAAGTGTCGTTTTGTTGTATTAGAATTGATAAAACAAAATATCATTTTTTTGTTAAATTTGGTTATTGTTAACAAAATAAAGTTGTCACTTTTATTCATATTGTTAAAATAGAATTGTTAATAGAATGAAGCTGTCATTTTTATTTATTTTGTCAAAATATACATTTTTGTCAAAATAGATTAGTTGAATCAATATATAGATTTTTGTCAAAATAGACTAGTTGAATCAATATATATATTTTTGTCAAAATATACATTTTTTTCAAAATAGATTAGTTGAATCAATATATACATTTTTGCTAAAATATACATTTTTGTCAAAATACATTAGTTGAATCAAAATATACATTTTTAGTCAAAATAGATTAGTTGAACCAAAATATTCACTTTTGTCAACATATAATGTGGAAACAAATTTTTACATTTTGTCAAAATATGATGGTTGAAAACAAAAGTAACATTTTTGTTAAATAGGTTTGTGTTTGGACAAAAATATTAATTTTGTTGAAATAAAATTGTCAACAAAATGAAAAGACCATTTTTTATTCATTTTATTAAACTAGAATTGTTAACCAAACGAAATTATCACTTTTAATCATTTTGTCAAACTAGAGATGTCAACATAAAAGCAATCATCACTTATATTCATTTTGTTAAACTAGAATTGTTAACAAAATGAAATTATTGCTTTTAATCATTTTGCTGAAATAGAATTGTCAACAAAACGAAATTATAATTTTTATGCATTTTGTTGAAAAATAATTTGTATGTAAATTAAAGTGACATTTTTATTGTTAACTTGTACAATAGTATTTGTATGCAAATCAAAGTGACATTTTATTGTCAAATTATACGTTAGAATTTGTGTACAAAGTAAAGAGGCATTTTTATATGTATGTTATACATTGAAACTATATACACAAATAAAATATTTCTTTTATTTGTTAAAAATAAAGATAGAATTTGCATACAAATAATGAAAATAAAATTTTTCTTTTTACTTGTCATTAGCAAAGTGTCATGTAAATAAAATACATTTATTTGACAATAAGAACATGTAGATATGACATGCCAATAAAACATTCTTTTATTTGGCGTGTTAAGTACGTTAGAGGAATCGTAGAATAGTTTATATCTATATATAATTATGTATAAATAAATTAAAATTAAACGAATCACGCACGGTAGTTCGCGTTTTGAAATCGTAACTTTAAACAATGATACCGAAAGATCCGACTGTTGGATTTTCCCAAAACTGGAACCGTTAGGTCCGCTTTGGGAAGATCTTTCCAACGATGTAAAATTCGTTAAAATCTAACAGTTAGATTTCGAGAAATGTGTAAATCAATAGGTAAAAACAGCGCCAGGGCCGCCGATTGACCCGAAGTGTTGTTAAATTAAATTGGGATATTTTTATAAAAATAAAAATAGCGATAAATCGTTATAAAACAATATTAACGATATGAAATGATTTTAAATTATATATATTCGAGAATTATTTGAAAAGACCGAGTCCAATTCATTTCAAATAATTATACGACGATTTAAAGTCGAAGACATTGAAGACGGTGATTGAAGAATCGGCGATCTTCACATCGAATGGATGATTGCTAATGCCCTGGACTGATTTGCTACCAGGAAAGGGTTACAGTGGTAGTTGTTCGGACATACTCATTGATTGTCCGGATAAGCAAGCACCTAACTTTCGTATTTGACATACGGGACGAGGAATAAGGTGTCTCCAGTTTCGTTCAGACCCAGAACTGACTTGTAAATGGATATGTGTCCGACATTGGATTTCATTTAGTGTAAATTGATTTCTACTCAATATATATCTATTTGGTGGCGGAGAATTTATTATCTTGCTTAACACCCTTCTCAGAGACGCACGAGTTCAGAGGTTATATATTGGTAGTTGTCAATCGCATGGTGTGAATTGTCAATGTGGCATGCCAAGATGCAAATGATCGAGGCTTTTGTTTAAAAGCAGGGCCTTATGGTTGATGATCAAAGCACGGCCTGTTTAGGCATAGCTTTGTGTATAGCGTTATTTCGTGAGCCTCACACCCCGGTATGAGTCAAAACGAGACAAGGGAACGCAGGGAGTGCACACTTTTCTTTCTAGCTAGAAGTGGTATCAGGGTTTTACAAGCCCTGACATTTTACTTATGTGGATGATGGATTATGAGGCCTCGGTTATGTTGGTCGATAGTGACCAATTTATAGGTCCAATAGGACCAGGAAGCGTGTGTTCAGGAATAACTAATCCACTAAAGTATTTGTGGACCAGCCCTGTAGGATCCAAGGGTTCACTGCAGGGGATCCTGAGACATTTGCTAGAGTGTCTTGAATCTATAAGGAGATCGTTCCTAGCCTTGACTCGTGATGGAAATCCAACTTCCAATACAACACCATGTGGTTTTGATTGTAAAACTAGTATCGCGACATAGTATACGGTAGTTATGTCGTTATGATTGATACATTATGATTGAAATGTTTTTGAAACATATATACACTAATAATAATATCAAATCTGTTTTTATCGTATCAAGAATTTTTTACCATTATAAGGTAAAAATCTATCCTCCGGTTTGCGTTGCATTGTGTGATGGGACTTGAGTCTTATAAAGGTTTCATTTTTCTAAAAAGCATTGCATTGTTTAACGATTTACTTTATTTATGCACTGGCAAACCGATGGAGTTTACCTGTTCCGCGTTAACGTCGTGATCCTGTGATTAGCCTTATTATTAGATAAGTTAAGTAAGATTTCTCATACCAGTCCCATGACTGACCTGTAGCTTGTTTCACTTGCAAACTCAGGTGCCCTCTTTTCCACACGAGTAGTCGAGTAGCTTATTTTTCAGATATATTGAGCAGGATTCTAAATCGAAGCTTAAAGTTGTGTCCAAAGCATTGATAGTCTTCCGCTGTGTTAGTTTCTATTTCTACTGTGCAGTGTATTACAATTATTGTAAATTTATCTTTCGTTGTTGTATTATTTTATTCGATGTACTCTGAAATTCTGTACTCTGGTGTTGTATTATTATGATGTAATAAAAGTCTTCTGTTATTTGTTCTGATGTGTTGTATGCTCAAAGTTAGCGTATTAGGGTTTTTAAACGGTCTTAGTCGATTTTGCGATCGATTAGGTCTGGACAAAATCCGAATCGTTACACCCTCGCTTTCCTACTGATTTAAATTCCTAAAATTACATCAGACTCTCCTAGATCTTTCATATAAAATTTAGACGATAGAAACTTTTTAGTTTTTCACACTTGGTATATTGGAACCAAATATCAGCATGTCATTAACGTATAAACATATTATAACATAACCATTGTTACCCGATTTGCTATAAATACATTTATTTGCATCATTAACAATGAATCGAAATGACAGTGCAACTTTATCAAACTTCTCATGCCATTGCATCGGAGCTTGCTTCAGGCCATAAAGCAATTTGACTAATTTACAAACTTTCTTTTCTTGGCCTGGGGTTATAAAACCTTCAGTTTGTTCCATGTATATCTCTTCTTCTAAATCTCCATTTAGAAATGTTATCTTTACATCCATTTGATGTAGACTAAATTATGAATTGATGCAAGTGCTATTAAACAGCGTATGGAAGATATGCGAGAAACTGGAGCATATGTATCAAAATAATCTACTCCTTGTCTTTGTTTATATCCCTTGGAAACTAATCTGGCTTTAAACCTATCAATGGATCCATTTGTATTCAACTTTTTCTTGAATATCCATTTACATCCTATAGGTTTAGCACCAGGAGGTAAATCAGTTAAAACCCAAGTTTGCTTTAACATTATGGAATTCATTTCATCATTGATAGCTTCTTTCCAGAAATTAGAATCTCTAGAACTCAAAGCCTCATAATAAGTTTTGGGATCATCATCGACATTCATTACATATCTTGTCACATTAAGGACTTCGTCCTTATTGCCTTTTACGAGATATGTTATGAAGTCAGGATCGTAGTCCTTCTCAATTCTTGCTCTTTTACTTCTCCTGTGTTCAGTGCTATTATCTGGACCTGACACTTCCATGTTGTTCTGAGCAGGGGCATATTCATCATCATTGATATCATTAGTCTTAGTTGGTTCCGGACTAGATGATCTCAATGGATTCTCAATAGTTTGATTTTAAAAAAATTCTACATCTACAGATTCTATAACTTCTATGGTGTCAAGATTAAGAACCTATATATTATACTATTAAGAGAATATCCTATGAAAACACACTTAAATGCCCTATTTCCTAACTTTGGTCATTTGGCATTAGGTTTTCTAACATATGCTAAGCGACCCCAAACTTTAAGTCTAGCAAGATTTGGTTTTCTATTAAACCATAATTCATAAGGGGAAATATTATTCTTTTTAAGTGGTACTCTATTTAAAATTTAACATGCAGATAACATAGCATTACCCCATAGATTATAAGGTAAATTAGAACTTATGAGCATGGCGTTAACCACTTCTACTAAAGTTCTATTTTTCCTCTCAGTAACACCATTTTGTTGTGGTGTATACGGGGCGGTACATTGGTGAACTGTACCATTTTGTTTTCAAAACAAAGTAAATTCATTTGAAAAATATTCACCACCATAATCTAAATATAACACTTTTATTTTAACTCCTAATTGTGTCTCGACTTCTGCTTTGTAAATTTTGAATTTATCAAAGGCCTCATCTTTCGATTTCATTAGATATACATATGCATATCTAGTATAATCATCAATAAATGTTATATAGTATTGGTTACCACCATAGGTGATATGACTTTTTAAGTCACCCACATCACTATATACTAAATCAAGCAAACCAGTATTCCTTTCAATAGATTTAAAGGATTTCCGATGTATTTTTACTTAAATACAAATTTCTCATTTAGAGATGGAATCGAAATCACAATAAGAAATTAATCCTAATTTATGTATATTCCTAAGAGATTTATAATTAACATGTCCAAATCCACCATGCCATAAATTAACAGAATCAACAAAATAAGCAGAAGATTTCTTTATTAGATTCAACTTAATCATGCCGTTACAAGAATATCCTTGTTCAATAAATTTGTTGTTTATGGACAACACTAATTTATCAGACTCATACACCATCTTGAACCCTCGTTTGTTAAGAAGTTATCTAGAAACCAAATTCTTACACATATCATGTACATAAAATACATTGGCTAATGTAAGAACTTTTCTAGAGGTGAATGTAAATTCAATTGTGCCTTTTCCTAGAACTTTGCTTGCAACTTTGTTTGCGCTAGTAACTTCGCTTCCGTTATTTTCTTTGTAAGTCTTGAATAGGTTACGATCTTTGCAAACATGAATGGTTGCTCCAGCATCGAGCCACCAATCATTATCAATGCCACTAACGGAGTTCGCCTCTCATACGACAGCCACAAGCTTTTCTTCGACCACATTCGCTTTTTTTTGTTTCTTCCGAAGACGACAGTCTCGGGCATAGTGGTCGGGTTTATTACAATAGTAACAGGCACCCTTCTTTTTGTTCTTGGAATTATTATTCTTCTTAAATTGTGTCTCATTCTTAAGCTTCAATTTATCAGTAATTTCAACATTATTTGCCTTATCCTGACTCGGTTTGCAGATTATCATCTAGTTCGTGTTTATGAGAATCCTCTTCAATACGAAGATGGCGCTGTAAACCATCTAAATCATAATCCATTTCTGCATGGTTCAGTTTTTTCTTATAATCATTCCAAGAATTTGGGAGTCTCGAAATAATAACTCCAACAACAAAAGATTCAGAGAGATGAATACCGACATCTTTAAGTTGAATCACCAACAATAAAATTTCACTCACTTGTCCAATTATGGACTTGTTGGCGACCATTTTGAAATCCATAAAATTACAAATAAGAATTTTTTTATAAATTGCCTCAGATATGCGCTACTTGCTCTCCAAAGCAGTCCAAAGTTCCTTTGTAGTTTCCAAGGTCCTATGAGCGTTGTAAACTAGAGTAGACAATGCATTCAAATGTGCCCTCTGCATAGAAAATCATCCTATTTGCGCTTTGCACGTTTTGCATTCAAAGCGGCATCCTCGTCAGCGGTTTCCCATGGTATTTCTTCCAAATCGTCTTTTGATATATAGAACAATTTGACGGTGATCCGGAAGAACTTCATCGTTTCTTACCAACGAGTAAAGTTTTTCCCATCAAAATGCTCCAGTTTCGTCAAATGATGATTCATTACTTGCAATGCACTCAAACCTTCCACGATTGAAGTTATTGTCTGAAAATTTGTGGGGGATTTTGTGGTTTGAGACGTTATCGGAGAAGAATTAATGCCGTACTTCAGACTTTAAGGATTTGCTGAGCAAATTCTTTCAGACAATAGTTCAATCCACCAGGTACAAATGGATTATCGAACTATTGACTTTCAGGATTCAATAAAGTCTTGGAACAGCGAAATCGGATTCAAAATTTATACGATTTTGATCCGACCAAGAACACTATGTATATTGATTTTTGATGATGCAATAAAACAACAAGAAAGAAGAAAAGAAGAAGAAGTTGAAATTTGCAACAGTTCTGGAATTTGCAACACCTTTCAGGCGTTACCAATTTTGAGCGTTTGAAACGCTTTTTGAATGTTGCATACTTAGGAGGAAGAAGAATAATAACTCAGTATCTTGAAACATTTTTCTGCGTTGGTACTTATTAGCAGCGGAGACATGTCTTTTGGCCAAGCGTCGCGACCGTTTGTAACGGTCGCATCCCTTCGCTTGCAACATTCCCGAAGTGTTGTAAATTCAAATGATGCATTAGTTCATCTACATCGATTTCAAAGCGTTACAAATATGTACGCATAATTCAAAATTACAACGGTCCGAAGTGTAGTAAGCCTATTAGTATCCGGAGGCCCATCTGATCATGAGACCCCAAGAGCCCGAAGGCCCATATTTTGACCATTAAATATTAATGTGCATATCATGGTCATGCTATTGTCCAATCTCTCCCTTCTCTTCTTTCTTTTGATATCATATACCAAGCTTTTGCATATATAGAAGCATACCCCTTAATATTCTATAATGTGGGACAAATACACTTTCCCATTCCTTCTTCCTTCTCCCTTCTTCCCTCTTCAAAAACAAACCCCATACCCAAAGCTATGTTTTTAAAATTTTCTATCAAATGGACCTCTTAAATTAGTTTAATCCTACCTTCATTCACTTGGGTGCGACTGAGTTTCTACGGCTGTTCTTTTTCGAACAGCGCGGCAAAAATAAAGGGGTTCTGGTCACAGGTGACTGTCGAGGGAGGTAGATGCTGGGTGGAGGCGAGCAAGACAGTGGAGTTTTGTGAGGATTAATGTCAATAAAATTTGCGGATTCCTGCAGCAGGCGATGGGTTCACAAACGGAAATCTCTTCAGGGAGTTCGAACATATGGTGTTTGGCTGCTTGACGAAGGAAAGTAGAAGAGAGGTTGAACAGGGGTCTCGGCATTTGTTTTCATGCGGCGAAGAGGGGGTTCAGATGTGTTAAAAAGATCAACCATGAAGATGTTTCGCTAGCAAATTGTTTTTGTGGAGAAGAAGATAAGGGAAAAGGGAGGCTTGAACGTGTGGAAAATGGTGAGGAACAACACGCATGTCACAGTGTTTAAACGAACGGAGAAGAATGATTAGGAAGTAGATTAGAGAAGATGAAGAAAGTCAAAATCGAACATTTGTATCTGCTTTAAATCGGAATGTTTGTTGAATCAGTGGTATTGAATCTAGCGCGTTGTCAAGGTCGGCTATGCACTTCACTGATTTCACTTGTCCCCTGGCTACTGGTTCGGCCAGTGCAGTGGGGTTCGAGCTTTTTCTGGTGTCCTGGATAGCTACAGAATTTTGATCTTTTTCATGATGGTGTATTGTGTATTTGCAGTTCTTCTTTGTCATAACTTCAAGGGCCAATCTCTTATGTCATTTCCCTCTTTCTTTCTTTGATTTCGAAATTTTTGTTAGATTTGATTTCACCAAGTTTTGTTTTGACATGGAGATTTAATTTGGGAAAGAACGGTTGAAGATATCATGAATAAGAAAGAAGAAAGAATTGTTGGGAAAGTTTACCTATAACAGGCAAACAGGTCACTGGGATCATTTAGGGAAGACACCCCCAAACTTTGGATTATTCCGAAATAATCCAAACTTGAGATTATTATGGGAAGGCATGTCAAACTACAGATTATTCCTGACAATTAATACTTTATATTATTCGTATCCATAAATTAGAATTATCAATATAAAATAAATCTCAAAATTAGTTAATCTATTTTATGTTGTTAATTAAATATTGATTTTCAAATTCCATTATAAATAGATAATCATACACTTTCATTATTATATATAGCCACTGAGAATTAATTCTCAATGAATCAAGTTAAGTTCATATCTTAACAATCTATGACAAAACAATAAATTTAATATTTAAAGTAATTTTATTCAAAATCAAATTAAATTTAATATTTTATATTGTCTCAAAATCTCGGGATATTACATCCAGGGAACAAATAGGAAATGAATGAAAGGAGATGATCGCTATAAGTTTTGAAAACAACGAACGTGTAAGGAAAGAAATTATATTAAGGAACGGACGTTGAACCTTAAAAAGGTAAACAGTGTTTGCAAATAAAAGGAAACAATATAAAATGTTAATTCAAAGTAACGAACGGTTTTTATTTGAACAGACGGAAAAACAGAGTCAGACAGATAGAAGTGAACAATGTTTTAGGCAACGAAATAAAATTAGATCATATCTAATTTTGAATAAAATTGTAAACAAATGTGAACGAACGATTTTGGCAATATTTATTTAACAAACGATCCTTCAAATCAATTAAAAGAAGATATCGAATGAGGTTTAGTTTTTGATATGGAAACGATGAAAGTATAAATTTCTAATATTGCTTTCTATTATTAAATTTTTATCATATCACAAATCAAATTGATTTGCTATATTATTGACACACTTTTTGGTAAAATTCGTCATACAGGAAATTTCTAACTAGCAACCCACTCAAACAATAAGGACATCGTCAGAAGACATGAAGCAATTTGGTTGAAGTCGCACCGCAAACACAAAATGGCCCGAAATTCCAAACATATGACTTCTTTTAGGTCTGAAAATGTCAATTACGGTGCTTTACACTGTAATTCTTGAAGATCTCTGAATTAGCTTCACGTACAACTTTCATTTGTCTTAATGGGCCATACGGTTCGAAAGTTACGCCCATTTCCGTAAATGCGCGTAGACTCAGGATTTGAGTATAAGCTGACATCGATTGGCAAAACGCTTGGATGAAGTGTCAAAGCCATGGAAACTCATGAATATGGATTACTCGATACCTCGGGTCGGATCGGATGTGCGGGTCGGATGGAAGTAAGACCCGACCCAATAGCACATATTGGAATGACTTGGCATTTCTTCTGGTAAACAAGCATCATCGGTTCGGGTGGCACTGGAAGTACCTGATCCGGATAACTACATGCTCGAGCGGTTTGGTTTTGGAATGAAGGAAAATACAACCTGGTCGGATCGTATAAGGTGGAACTCGGCCCGCCCTGGAATCTGATACACAAAAACCAATGGCGTCTTCGGATCGTAGGCACCGACTCGAGTCGGATGTATGAAGACCCGACCTGCCTGTAGCGTTTTTGCACGACGTGAATTGAACTACACTCAAGGCATAACTTCCTCCTATTAACTCGGATCAACTTACACTTGGCAAAACACGATCTGGAGAGGAATTCTCCACTACTTCCACTTTATTTCCGAATTTTTGTGGTGCGTGCCACGTAGCATCCGATGCGCTACCTGAAATTGGCTATAAATACACCACTAGATGGCATTTTGAAGAGATCTTTTGGCACTAACTCCTCAAGGCTTCCACCATTGTTCTATGCAAGGCTATTGCACAACATAGAAGGGAAATTCTACATTATAAGACGAGGAATTCTTGTATAATCTTACGATTTCTTACTTCTATTCATTGTAAACATGAGGACTTCATGTATAAATCCAAGTGAATTGTACTTATAACTTCTTAGGATTTAAGAAGAGATAAAGTCGACGTAGGCTTAGTTTGAGCAGAATCACTATAAAAACCTCGTGTTTCTTCTGTTATTTATTGTTTTCTGCATTCTGTGGTTGGTAATCTGTGATTGTGAAGACTTCACACCGCATTTGGGTGTTGGTATCATTTTTTGGTCTAACATATATAAAACTAAAATAAACTTGTTTTATTTCACAAATCAAAATGGTTAGCATATAAAATTCTAAAACAAAATGAGTCTTAAATCATAAATCAGTATTATTATTTCAATAAAATCCAAACAAATAAAATAAGTAGAACCAAAATTTAACTTAATTTATTAAATAAATTACTCTTAAAATTGAGTTTGTTACACAAATTTAGGTCATAAGATAATGAGATAATTCTGGTTTGATGATTATTTTAATCTGTTTATTATAAACCCCTGGAAATTTAAAATGATTTTGCAAACAATTAATTTTCATATGATAGCCATGTTCAGCTTTGGTACATGATCCATCTTTGCAATGCAGTGTTGAGCGCAAATCATTCATTAGAAGCGGTAAACACAAACCTATCCTATCCTTGAAAACAAAACAGCCATGTTCTTCAATTCCTCCATTGATTTATGTATGAAGATCTTTAGAGTATGATTCATTTGTTAGAAGTTTTTTTTATAACAATCATACCATTTTTGGGTGTAGGAAAGTAATTCTTCTGTTTTTTGTTTCTATTTCTCTGCCAAAGATGTTAATATATTTCCCTTTTTGATTTACTGAGCTCCAAACTTAGTTAGGACAGTAATTCTTTTTTTTTTTTTTGGGTTTTTATTTAATACATTTTCCTCATTTGCTACGGTCAGAGTTAAGGGAAGCAATACATATTTTTTTGGTGTTAGTTGATTAGGTCTCCAGATCTATTACAAGTTAACATGATAACAATACAAAGTTAGGGGTTGCCTTTCATTCAATCTTGTCCTAATTTTGTTGTGCATTATTGTTGTGGCAATCTCTTCCTCAATTTAGTTTCCTATGTTGAAACTATTTACTACAGGTTAACAAGATTTGCGCACTGACTATAGATACTTTTGTGACATCCATTTTATGTCAATTCATTTATTTTCGTCAAAATTCTCCCAGTTGTTCCCTTTTCATTTATTTATGTCATTTCATTTTCTTTCCTAATTTACTTACTACAGATTCATTTTCTTCTACTTTTGGATTTCTTGTTCTTCATCTTTACTAAAGTTTTTTAAGAATTAAATGGTTAAGTCTCCTCCTCAATTCTACATTTTCTTTCTTACCAACTCTTTGCTCCTCTTTCCTGAAACTTAACGTAATTTAGAGGACTAAAATCATTAGCATTTTAATAAGGGTGCTACTATTCACACCTCGGTTCACACTTCCAGCCATCTTTCTAAATTTAATGCAAATGATTTTTTTTTACATTCTTTTGGCCACCATATATTATTCTTTCACTTAGTTATTCATCACCGTACTTATTTACAATTTCAAACTTTATGCTCTAACAAAAGCAGATATTCTTTTGTGCCTAATAGAGATGGAAGATGAAGATAAAAAAGAGGTAAGATTTGCTTGATTTCTATTGTTTTCTATTATGTTATAGAACATATTGTTAGGCTTTTTTTTTTAATGGTTAGGGTTTTCTATTGCGTTTTAGGATATTTTTTCCGTTCCGCTTGAAATTTCAGGCTTGAAAGGCATTAAATTTGATGACGCTATAATAGAGAATGACAATGTAAGTTTTAACTTGTACACTACACTAGAAATTAACTTTAGCAACGTTTGAAAAACGCTACCAAAAGTTATTGGTAGCGTTTTAGTGAACGCTACTTTAGGTCCCGCAACTTAAAGTCTATCTTTTTTTTGTTGCGTTTTAATAAACGCTACCTTATTTTTCATCCAGTTGCGTTTTTCAAACGCTACCAAATGTTTCTACGTGGGTTGTTTTTTTCTTTTCTGTAGCGTTTATTTTATGTAATT
The DNA here is from genome assembly GCA_030737875.1 of Allium sativum. Classification (NCBI taxonomy): domain Eukaryota; kingdom Viridiplantae; phylum Streptophyta; class Magnoliopsida; order Asparagales; family Amaryllidaceae; genus Allium; species Allium sativum. Next base: position 129,116,152 of record CM060919.1, on the reverse strand, counting down.
AAAAACTTTTCATGGCATTTTTTTTAGCCATTAAAAATTCAAATGGTATGTTACATTTGTTTCTGTAGCAGTTGTTGAACGCTGCTAAATGTCAATACGTGACTCACATTTTTCTTTTCTGTAGCATTTGTTAAAGGCTACTAAAACGTTTTTGTTGTTTTGTAACATATTTTAAATGCTACTGTATATTATTTATGGCTACAAAATTTCCAGTAATCAATTATATAATAGTCATAATAAAATCGGAACCAATTGCATAAAATTCTGATCCACATCAACAATCAATCAATCGTACAATCATCATACTCAAATAACTGAAAACACATTAGTCATATAAGTATTTTCCATTTCCATCTAGATAATATTTAGTTGACAAAATTAGCAAATTCACATACCAAAAGAATTCATCAACAAGTTTACATGATAAACTAACAAATAACAAATACCATAACAAGTTTACAAACAAGTCCGGTGTTGTTGATGGTTTTCACTCCAGAAAAGCTAATTACCTGTAGAAAAGGTTGATAATCAAGAATAAGAACTTTGATAGGCAAAATGTGATCAAGACAAAAATTTAAACAATAGTCATTTATTACCAAAAATTAAACAACAGAGTTCACTACAAAATGCCTCAGTTTCAGGATCTGAACATAGGTGGCATCAATTATGAAGAGGTAAACTTTCTCAAAATGTAAACAACTCTCAAAAAGAAAAGTTCTTATGTTTGCTGAATATAATGGACTTACTTATAACTAAAATGTATAAATGACATCACATTAACTCTAGTCCATTTGCAGAACGTCCGAAATAGTGGAAAACAGATAAGAAAATCAAAAGTTAAGATACAATCAACATAGTTCTACAAAACTGTAAAAACGGCGTCCAGATCAGTTTTATAAATTCAAGGTGCTTTAGTTATTATCTTTCCGAAATGTGGAAAATCATTAACTTTGGATATACGGTTTAAAACTAACGAGCAAAATGGTTCAGCTGTGTTTTATGCTAATCTTCATTTCAAGAAAAAACTGCCATATCATACATTAACGCACTCATAGTATCACACGTTCAGGTATGCTCATGTTCAGGTATGCTCCCAATACAGATGCATACACATACACAGGTTTAGGTTACATTCCAAGTAGTAGTAACACATGCACACTAACACAATATGAACAAAGAAGCTAGCCCAAAACGTGCCTACAGTATATATGTTATCGATGCCATCATTTGGCGTTAAGCTTTTCTGCTAGAAAAGGATGCGTCAAATGCCTCCAAATTTTGCATTTACTTTAAAAAGCTATTGCTTGGAGGCATCAAAATAAAATAAGTTTAAAAGGGAAAAAGGAGGAAAGCACGTTCACACGTTAATCGACTCTTATCTCTTTCTCTATCACAAAATACACAGGGTTGAGTGTATATCCTTACATTTCTTTTCATCGTCTTAATCAATCATGTATTTGAGCGGAGGTCAAGCAACTTTAATGATGTGAAGGTTTGGGAAATTATTTATCAGCCTCGCTAAAGTGAGTTTTGACCAAAGCGACTTTTCGAAAGCGACCTCAAATGATGTAAAAACTGATCAACCTTTTTCTTTGATATTTGCACAGTTTCATCCAGAATTAATTGGATAAAACATGCACCATCATTGGATATTATAAAGCAAATCAGTGCCTAAAATAAAGATTTATTTCATTTTACCCTTCAAATTTTCCAAAAAGAAAGAACTTGACACCAACACAGAAGACGTCTAAGGTTTAGATACATACGTTCAACAATATGTCTGCTACATGCAAAATGCAAGAGTTACACATAAATTTTGTGTGTACTGCGCATGGGTTGTTCTTTGACATAGTATGCATGTAAATTGAAATTGTTAAGGCTTTCTCTGTGTCAAATTTATGTCAGGCTTCTCCAATTGGTCGAGTATGTAATATTTAAGACGATGAATATTAAGCTCTGACATGGGCCGAGATTCCCAGTGGGTCACTGGAGATGGCATAACAGTGTCAAAATTGAGGTTTTACCAAAATCTGTACGATACATGCCTCATAAATGGCCTCAGTCCAAATTGCCCATCCTAGCTAGATATTCACTGGAGATTACAAGGAATGTTTTCCACAGATGTCTCTATATAAATACAGGCATCACTCCCTAGTTTAAGAAAATATCACAAAAAACTAATATATTCAACATGCACTCAAGGAGGTTCAAATAAGTTAAAATCGATGAGCGTTTTAAACAGAAAATCGCTTAAGATCCTTACGCAATATGCTTTTGTAGGAATAAGGATAATTGGGAAGATTTTGATCTTCCATTAAGAGGAAATGCAAAGAAGAAATGATTAATGCACACACGCAATCTAGATCGGTACTGATCCAGGACATTTGCCCACTTGAAACATGGTCTATGCAAGACAAAGTAGGGGAAAACATGAAAAACGCATGAAAATACTCAACTGAATGATGAAATAGTATGACAAGGTGATAAATGATGACGTAATATTCAACAACATATCGACATGATTGTCAGTTCTCCCAACTAACTGATATCAAGCCTAAGATATTAATAAAGGGATGTCAAATTAACAGTTATGGTCAATTCTCGGTTACCCCAGGATCAAAAAAACAAAATGATATAATAGGAGCTGTATAAATACCTATGGCAAAACAATTACTGTTAAGTGTAACAGAAAAACATTGATTGTACAAAAATATAATAAAATATACATAAGAAAAAAAAGTTATTTTGGACAAATTATAAATTACTTGAAATATTTAAGTTATCAGGATATATCAGAATTAATATAGTTTATCAAATATTCTGTCAAAAATACCACATATATTTTCTTAACAAATTGGTGCATGTTCAGTTGTTCCAATAACTGGCTTCAACAGCTAAGACATCAAGGCAATATTAAAGTGGAACACATAAGAAAATAAAATCCTACCTAGCCTAGCGGTGCTTGTTCCAATAACCGACGTCAAGGAAATATTAATGTGTCCTAATAATAAATGGAGCCTGGATCGGTACTGATCCAGGATGCAACACAAAGTTTGATTCGTGATTTAAAAAATGGGGAAAAAAGATTTGACTTGCACACCTACGTGACTGTGAATATGAAGACTCTTGTCGGAAACAATCCAATTGCATTTTGGCACATTTAGGAACCAACAACTCAGTGCATGACCACGTGGCGCGTACAGACACACGACTATCCTAATAATAAAGGTTAGACAGTTACCAGTGAATTCGAAAAGGAGCTTCAGTGCAGGTTGCCTTAGAATTTCAACTCAACTGTTCAACTCGGTATGAGTAAGCAAAGATGATGGCTAATAGTGACGCACTCATATATTCATATAGGTTAAAGCCAACCAAACGTCGCAACGGTTCAAAGAGATATGATTTCTTTCTAAGGCAACCCCCAAAAATGTAGCTTAGTTTGATTCGAAGTGCATCTAAAAAAGTGCGAACCAGAATGATAATTCAAAGGCAAACCAGAATGGTAAAAGTGCTGACCACATGGATGCAAATGTTACGCTGTCATTTAGCCCGACTGTTTCAAAATGCAAACCAGAATGATAATTCAAAGGCCAAAAAAAGCACTGATGCGATTATTCATTAAAGCGAATAAAATGGCATGACAAAGAAAAGAGGTTCGGTCCGGGTTACCCAAGCTTGGGTGAATTTTTTTAGTACTGATCTGGATTAACATAAACTGGAATTTTGATCCGAAACCCAAATTTAGGCGATTTAAATCAAACTTCACTAACTCAGACTTCTATGTTGGTTTTTCAGCCAATCTAAGCTTGTCTTTTCCTATAAAACATTGGGCTTTGATATAATACTAAACTGTATAATACAGTGGACTCTGATGAGATGGATGAGTTTTTTTTGTAAAACTGATAACATTCAAACAAATATTTTCAAAGCTTACTTATCATCTGAAAAATTAGACTTACTTGAACTTGATTCCCCAATGACATATGCCATCGGCCAAGCTACGGTAGTCCCAAAAGCATCTTCCATGTAAGTACACTCTGATGTGGATCTTCATACTAATGCATCACTAACTCTGACAAAGTCTACCCAAACTGATACTGCATCTTTTCCTAATGGAACAGAGTGAACCATTGTTGTCGGATCAGTAGAAAATATAGTTCCTTCAGCTACTACTTGTCCTGTTCCAGCCGTATCAAGCAACTTGCATCTATTCTTCATGACCAGGTTTGACCTCTATTGGATAAGTAAACCAAAATAACAATTTTAACAAGAAATAAAATCAACTAGAATGGCTAGCAGAGTTTATTACATTTACAAAAACAAAATACAAGTGCATTTTATTTATGTATCTAAAGCGGCTTTCAGAGGCATTAATGCTGCCAAGAAGTATTGTTCAATATAATGTTAATTTGTCTTCACTGTTGCTGTCAAACAACAGAATTAGTGTGGCTAACCGCTCTGGTTTTGATAATTTAGATATCAAAACCAGTTCCATTTTATATTCAGAATTAGCATGGCTATAACAACAGTATCAGTTTATTTTTCAAAAGCCATCAAATGCATACTGGAAGCACAGTACCCTCATTTCACTTATAGTGTGGAAGAAATAAAAAATGGGAAAAGCACGCCTTATATTAGTTGATGTATTTTTTCTTATTGGGTAAATTAATAATACATGCTAGATATATCAAGTGCAAATATTCAGATTAGGCATTAATTAAAACATATAAACGATTTATTTAAAACTTCTAATAATGACAGTACCACTTACAGTGCAGTAGTAGAAGACTTAAAAATAAGATTAGATTCATAGTATATAAAACAATCATGACCTGGTTGTTGTGTTGGGGTCCTTGTACATTATAACCAAAGTTATCCTGATATGTGTGTAACTGTCAACAGTGATATTCAAATTAAGAAAGATACCAAAAATATTTGAGACAATGAGATAATAAGTGCATAAAATTAGTGTATAAAATTAACAAAAGGTAACAGTTATTATTATAATAGAGGAACCACATGTATTACATGCCCATACCTAATGTGGCAAAAGTTGCTTAATTACCATTCATTTAGCCATGCCAGGAGAAGTTGCAATGTTTGCTCTAGTCATGAAGAAGAAGCCACAGCGCATGCTTTTTCAGCTACAACTTTTGATTTTGGCCATGCTATTTTCTTACCTGCAGCCTCTTTAATGCATGACATATCCACTGTAGGTCGCCACAAGTAAGCATCTTCTTCTTTTGCATAGTCTACCAAAACCACCACGGCTAACGGACCAAGCGGAATACCGTTAACAATCATTTTTGAATCACTTGAGCAAAGTCTTCCCTCGGCGATCAACACTTCACCCTCATTCCAATCAAAAAGCTTGCAATTGTTGTTTGAGCTACTAGTTTTACCCTAAAAAAACAAATAAATATATTTAATGGAATAAAATATGTATACAATTACATATTAGCTACCACGATTCATAAATTTTACCATTTTGTCTTCAACCATGTGCCCTAGCTGTGCAACAACACGATTTGTCGGCCATGCCACTGACTTATCCTTGGCCTCTCTAATACTGATATACTAGATGTGGGCCTCCATAAATAAGCGTCTGCTTTTTTATGCAGTCGATAACAACTTTCACGACATTTGGTCCAATACGAATATCATTGACTACTTCATTTGGGTCGGTGGACATCACTCTCCCTTCAGCGACAATTTCGTCGATTCCGTCCCAATTTAACTGCTCACGAATGTTGTCATTATTCTACAATTAAGACCAAATTTGTTAAGAAATGAATTGAATATAAACTGCACGAGTTATGGCTTGGGAGGAGTTTTATTTCTATGGTGGAATAAGCATATCAAATTCACATAGCATGTCCAAGGTACAAAAATAACTTGTATGAACTTGTATAAAACTACTAATATCATAGTAAAAATTAGTAACAATATATCTCACATAGCTAGTAAAAATACCAACTCTAAAATTTTCAATTTAGGTAGCATTCTCGCTTTTATTGTTTGAAGAGGTTAGAGGATGGGACATCTATTTATAACCTTGCTTCATATGGAATACAAGGAAAGACTGAATATAATGATAAATAAATATGAAAATAATTATAAACAGTATATTCTATTTGTTCATTATCTGGTGTATTTATTTAATTCAGTTCTGCTATTATCTGTTTCTGTGTTATATTCCAAAGATTACCCTTGTCTCCGTCTGTACGGGAAATGGGGTCGTCACATTTTCCAAATTTATTACCCGTATATATTAGCGTAGCTAACAGTGTGAGATATATTGTCACTTTTAACAGTGAGAAAACCCAAAAAATTAAAAGGATAACTCAAGTCAAAAAATAAAATAGCAAAACTTTAAATGATGTTTTATCAAATATAAGTGATTTATACCATTTTAGGTGTGCTCCCGTCTTTTGAACCTTCTTTACCCTGCCAAAGCAAAAATAGTAGCACCAGATCAAACCACGTATTATAATTTATATAAAGAAAAAAAATTAGATAATTGAAATCTCATATTATGAAAATGCAGTAATTCGATTATACTAACATGAATGGATATAAAGCAATAATTGAAAGTAAAACTTGGTGTTCCACAAATTAAAGTATAACTCTTTGTTTATTAGAAAGCGTAATTTGAAATTCTTTTATGACATTGAGTTATCTGGTTATCCCTTGACTGTGACAAGGCTAACTTTGTTTTGGTGTACCCTCTTCCAAGTGCTCTTAACATTCCTGGTTTATCTTGTCCTAATATTTTTGTTATTGTGTCTTCATGGACATTCTTCATCGTGTCCGATTGTGTGGCATTATCCATTTTTCTAATCTCCTCCCATATAAATTAACACACATATATGTTATATACGATGGTAAAAACATCACAATGTTCAATTAGTGACAAAAATCAAAATACTTAAAATGACATTTGCAACATCCGTGTTTACTAGTTCACCGTTCTTTTTGGTATGAGATTTAACCCAAACATCCGTTCTAGATAAGGAAGATGAATCTTGACTCTGCTTTCTCTATATTTAGAAAAAACACTAAATAAATCAAACAATAGTTAATCACCTAGCTAGATAAATAATGCTATATTTAATTTACTAAATAAATCATCCGTAAATCTAGCCATTCCTCTACGTCCGGTTGTGTGTGGCAATTGTTTTGGCCTGATGGCTCTATACTTCTCACTTTTTGCCTAAGACGAGATAAACGAATTTATCTAAGGTCTCACTGAAAACTCAAGCAATTGTAAATAAAGTTACTAGGTATAACATTTTAGGTTGAACCTTTACGTAAAATACAAAATGGAACCAGCATGTGGCTTATTAAAGAAAAAAAAACAATGATACAAGTTATTTTGGTTGGTGTCCTTGTTGAGAACAATGGTTGACTGTTTAGTTGAAATTGCTGCTAATGGTGAAATATGGTTGTGTTTTTGTCAAAACTGGTGTAATCAAATTTAAAAACGATGATATAGTAAAATCAAAATAAAAATAAAAAAATACACGTCTGTGGAGTTGAGTGCTTGATTAGTTCACAATCCTCTTAAGGTCATTTCATCAAATGCATAGGTGTTATGATAGTCACTCTATTTGCCACATGGATTGATAATTGGAGTTACTGACTATTAACAGTGCTATTATGATAATCAACAATTTCCGGTGGTCACTAATTAATCTCTTCACACCTTTCTTTAATACTATCGTTATGTCACTGTTATATTCAAAGGATATTGGCGGTGCTTAGGCTATCGAAACTTGCTCATTCATATATGGCAGTGCTTGGACTATTACCAATGTGTGTTTGTGTCTGTGTTTGTATACATAAATAGTTTATGGTGGAAAGCCTAAGATTGTATCAATAATGTAAACACTGGTCCTAGTATTTCAAACAGATTTTAGAGAGATTAATACAGCTGTAGGTTTTATCTGATTTAACATGCTAACAAATTAATTTTAGAACATTGCTATTTTCCCGTCCTAAATAATAAACTGAAAATATCCCATGGAAGCCTAATATCTAAATTGTCAGTCGACCCTGACTGCATTATTTTTTGTTCAGTATGGTGCTTGCGAGTCCTTAACAACTCATCCTTCTCTAATATATATGCGCACACACAATAAGATATCAACATGCATAAGTATTATTAGACCAAAAAATGGTCCTAACACCCAATTGATTAAATTTTGCAAAGAATAATGAGGAATCATGAACTAAAAGCAAGAAAAATCAGTCAACACACGAAATTTATAGTGGTTCGGCATTAATGAGCATACGTCCACTTCAATGTTTCTCATTTCATTCGAGAATTACAATTACAATGAATATTGACATTTAATCACTCAAATACAATGAATAATTCTCTTCGAATTCATTGATTTTTATTGGACAAGAAGGTGGTTATTGATTGGGGAATTCGACCATGGCTACCATGAATGAATGAAATGCCAAAAGTCCCCTCAAATCTCCACGAAATGCTGTATTTATAGGCAAATGGAGGTTGCTCCTGGGATCGGTTCGGGTGTGACGTGGCAGCCATCCAGCAGGTCATGGAGAAGTAGTGGGAGACGTGGAGAAACCGTTTCCAGATCATGGGCTGCCACATGTAAGTAGATCCGAATGATAAGCCTAGAAAATAGGAGCACGTTGAGGAGTGGTTGCAACTTTAGGCGGTTCGGGTAGAGGGTACTCCGATCCGATCCGGAGAGGGGAACTGATCCGATCCGATCCGAAAGGAGGGATCTGATCCGATCCGAAGGGGAGATCCGATCTGGTGACATTTGCATGAATAATTCGAGTTTTGCAGCTTTCTATCACTCCACTCAAGTGATAGCCAATCAATGTAAGTTCTTACCCAAGTCCCTGGCTTTGGGTAGCCTGGTTACAAAGCAGGCTAACATTTTGCCCCCAATGTAAATCTTATTGCAAATGAGATGTGCTTTGAATAAGTCGAGCTAAATCTTTTTGGAACGTCATCCACCCTTGAGGAGGTTTTATCAGATTATTGCATTACTTCCATGGGCGCTAGCTAGGCCAAATTCTATGGAAGGAGTAGTTGAAATGATCAGGTAACTGTTTTAAACCTCGTTGAATTAAGAGATTTTAACTCTTTCATCAAAAAATTCATGTAGAATTGCTGGCTCCCGTGCATGCGATCACGCCCGCATAGGTAGTTGCCAAATGGGGTCGTCTTCCCACACAAACCAAAGTATTGTAAAGTTAGACCTTCTTTTGCATACGAGCAAATGTATAAAGTAGTCTTCCAAGTCATGTGGTAGTATAAGAATCTTCGGGCTCTGAGGTGGGATCTACAGAGAATACCTCGGAATTGGCATAGGAATTTGTCATTTGTGCTTGGATTTGGACTATCTTGCTATCAAATATTAATCTAGATCGCATTAAATCGTAACATTAAGGAATCTGAAAGCAACGATCACTCTAGATCATGTTAATAAAAAATCAAAAACCAATGGTCGCGTCAGACCGTATTGGTAAAAATCCATGATTGCTCCAGATGGTTTTATAATCCCGTGATCACATATGACTCAGTTCGAGATATTGTTGAAAACATGCAAGCCAATGGCTGGTATGATCATCATAGTCGTATGAAAGTAGGGTAGTTTATCACAATCTCCATTTAATGTAGTGGCGGATCAAGTCTCTGGACTCTTGTCAGACCCGTTTGTTGGCTCACTTGGACGGTCAAGACGAATCATGTCATACTCTGGAGATATAGTGTATATGTTCTAAATCACACATCAAGTTAGGATCATATTCAAAATTAGTATGTGAGCTGAAGCTCGTGCTCCTAGCATCAGTAAAGGATGAACGAGTTGGTGCTTATGCCCCCAAGCATCGGTGGGGCCTGGGTCAAGTCTATCGGGCATCCATTCTTCTAACCTTTAAACTTTCTATTGTCGCATTGGGTTAGAGCTGCAGGTTCAACAATCTTAGATGACCCGTGTCATTCTGTACTCTTTCTCAAGTCGTCAAGGGTTGGAGTTGTGTTTGCGAATGGTCGAATTACATTCGTGTCGAGGTCATCCTATCTGTTTAGTCAGAAAGCAGTGATCGCCTCACTGAATATCAGCCAACTTAGATACTCTCCTCACATCAGCCATAGAGTCGAGTAAGCTCGTCAATCTTGCAAGCGAGCGAACATCATTAAGCAGTTATTCGAGCTCCTTTACTCATGCATTGGCGCAATCCGAAATATCCATCATAGTCTTGTTGGGTCTATCTTTCATGCTTGGTTCCATTGAGCTTGACAATCAAAATTGAGGGCTTGATCAATGAGATTGATCCTTTCCAAAATTGTACATTTCTACTAGTATTTTCCGGGGATTTTCTTTTCTCTTTATCATTTCAAGAATCAGATAGTGCTCCATTTTGTCGAGAAGACATTGAGATCATCCATTTCAACATTAGCACCCTCTTATTGCATGAATCTGTCTGTCTCAGGATAGGATTTTCCAATGTTTCCATGAAAATCTAATTATAGAGAGATACCGAGATTTGTTTCGGAGGTGAATCGGCCAAGTCCTCTTGGTAGGTCTCGATGAAGAGAGATTTCGAAGCTTGAGATATCCATAATACCAGATACTACTACAGTCAACACCATATATGGTCCAGGTCGATTTACCGATGCCACTGCGGCCTTGAATCTTTCAAAGGAATGCATGTAGGGTCTCGTCGGAGCTCTGTTGAAGCATCAATTAATGTTGGCATTCTGGCCCTCGTCTTGGAGAAGTTGTCTCCAATTGTCCAATTTAGCGCTGGTGCCCATGGTATGAAGTCTTGAAGTGGGTGGAAGCCAGTCTCTGACTTCTTGGTTGCGCATATGTAATAGTTGTCAATCAGGCTCTGTCTTTTAATTCTGGATGGTGATATGCTACTCGGATATATGCAGGTTGTTCTTGAGGATCCATTCTTCTGGTTATAGTCTGGGATCTTGCAGAACTCCGATAATAATAAATGTGCCTAAAGTTAGTGGATAGTCAAATTATGTTGCTCGAAGCTCGTGTCCCGTACTCCTCATCCACGGGGATTTTACTAAACGGTAATCATCAAATCCACATATTCTCTAAATTCATACTCCCTCCTCAAGATGTCAGTTAAAGTTTGACACAAAATGATTTGTTCGTGTTCAACTCATGTTAGTCTTTGATCTCCCATCCAAGCTCTGAGGTTCGAAGTCGGGTGGCGATAAAGTCAGATTATAGCTATCTCAAATGCTCTCATTTGCCCCCTACATGGGGAGCCTCATATTGAGGTTGAGTTGGATTTTAAACATTCATCTGAATTAGAGAAAAGGTTGGTCAGACTCCGTTTAAGTTTTCAGTGGCTCTTGCATATCCATAGTTTTCATCCAAAATGTTACGGTCGGAAGTTGCATGCTACAAATGCCTGGGAGGAGGTTGGTTGCATCTTATTTCATTAAGGACGATTATGCCAACTTGTCCTAGGGTCTCATATGATCCGGACCACGGAGCAGGGTGTGTTTGTGCCAAGTTCGTTGTCGCTTGAATTCCCACGGTGCTCGCTCCAGTGAGTAAGTCGTAGTTACTCGGCCTTCCAACTATCCAAGTAAAGAAGTTATCCATCACTTTATGTCATTTTCGGAGAAGTTCATCTTGCTGAGCCATCTGAGTTCTCAAATCAGCAAGGGTACCATCCATTTCATATCTAGCTTGACATGCTGAGGGATCATCGCAAGAAGAAATCTGCTGACTTCCTTCGTTCCTAGCGCCTTCTGCGCAAATATCCTCAGCATGGAAGAAATTTCTATCTTCCTTCTTCTTAGCCTTTGAGTCTGAGTGGCAGGAAATTTGCATTCTCGTAAGTTAGAAGTCAAAGTAATGGCATCCCCCTTTATATGGAGTCTTTCAACCAGGAAGTCAGTCGGGACTAGTAAATGGACGTTCACTCTGCATCCATTCCGTGGTCCTAAAGCAGCCTATCAAGATCGAGGTATAAGTTAGATACAAACATATAAATTATTCCATTTGTAAATATTTTCAACAATGTAGCCCAAGTCCAGGGGTAATGGCGAAAGATCGGTAGTTGTATCATGTCCCATTCAAATTTAGACATGGATGCATGGAAAAGAGACATTTCTTTCAAAGCTTATATGATTGAGTTATTCAAGTGCACAAGTTGTCGCATTTTTCATTCAGTGTATTCGTGAGGTAGCACTTGTCGATGCACTTGGGCTATGGCCAGTCACATGTGGGTGTATATGCTGATTCGATATATCACTCTTAGGGCCTCCTTTTGGTCGTTGACTTAAGTCGTGTGACACGTCATTAAACAATTCACTCTAAGGCCTCCTTTCGGTTGTCGCCTTGAGTCGCATGAGAAATTAGCATTGGGCATCAGCGTCAGCCTTCTAGACGTGGCCCTTTGTTTGTTTTCCACTGGCCTGCTACGGTTATCGCGAGTGCGGCCCTCGCATTCTTGTCCTGTTATCTTGTACAAGCCTACACTCTATAAAAAAATGAATCTCTAAGTAATAGGCAATAAAGCACATCACAATCAAATAAGGGTTCCAATTTAGAACCCCTACAATCAAATAATATCTAGCAGATCATATAGTATTTATATAAGTGGGGCGATGTGTGTGTGCCCCCAATCAAACATGAAAAAAGTGCCTAGTCAGGGCTTGTTCGACATTATGTTGCCCCCAATCTTTCCGTGGAGGGTGTCGGCTCAGCTTTCAATCTTATCCCCAATCCTTCAGTGGGGTAGGAGCCTGTTGTCTTCGGTGCTTAATCTTAGCACCTTTATACTCTCCTGACGTATGCCCAGGTTAGAGTGTAATCAAGGCGGTCTTTAATCGTGGTGCCCCATCACGCCTTGGGGACATTATCTTCCCTTCCTTTATACTCTCTCTCGAATCATGAGAGTTAGAGTTAATCAGGCGAATGGTCATGCCATTCGCCTCAGCTTTCCTCCTGCGCTCTAATCCCAAGAGCGTGACTGCCGGCTCGAGTGTCATTCTCGAACTCGATCTTTAGTCCATACTCCATGCTACACTCTGGTCGATGAAGATTTTCGGGCAAGTGGTCGGGTCACACTCACCGTGGCGCTACCTCCTAATCTCCGATTCATAGGTAGAGGTGGCCATTCGTAATAATCAAGTTTCTCTCGTCCCATTGATTCGTGGGATGGAGTTTGGTCAGACACTGCAATATCATCCTTCAAATGTTCTCTCAATTCATGAGAGCCAGACCCATGGATCAAGTGGTCTTTAATCATGGCACGCCCATCACATTCATCTTAGATTGGTACTTCTATCCAATCTCTAAGGGTTAGAGTTAGCCTGGCAAACAGTCGGAAAATTTTTGCAGAAGCTTTACGTTCCTCCGATCAATCTATGGGAGGAGTGATTGGCACCGAACTTTGGGTACCTGCATCATTCATATCGCACGAATTAGTCATGTCAATAATTCAGGAAGTATGTAAGAGTAAATTGCGTGATTGAAAAGTAAACATATCAAGGGGAAGTGTTGCCTCCTTTATTTGGATTCATGTAATCTGATTGCGTCAAACATAGGACTGAGCCATGTAGATGGTCGAACTGCATCTGTCTAAAATCGGATTCCAACTTTGAAATGCAAAAGTCAATGCATAATTATCTTTATGTCTGCCACGTATGAGTCAAGGAGTGGATGGTCATCTTGGATCCGCCTTGAGCTATACAACTTATTTCAGGCGGAGGGCGTGGCTTTGTAAACGAGTTGTTTAGTCAAGCTCGTTATAGTATTGTTCCATAACTCTATATGCAGGTGTTAGAAGTCTGATCAGTATCAAATCCTAAGTACCTACACCATCCACATATTAATTCATCTGAGTTAATTACATCAATAGCTCATAAAGCATGCAAATATAAGAGTCATAGTTAAAGAGTAATCCTGTTAAAGGAATGAATATGATTCTGTGCGAAAATGGCACTGCATGCTATCTATAGGTCCATTTTGCCTCGCCTAATCTCCACCAGGGGATGGCTTGATTGTGGTCTTGGAGTGACAAAGGCAGTTAGGTAAATACTGTAAACGAATGACGAGGTCATGTCTCCTTTGAATCGCCTTCCTACCCCCATGCTAAGGGCAAGGGTTTAATGTCAGGGAGTCATGTATGTATTGTTAATGGTATCATATCATCACGTTGGTGCCAGGACAGTAATTGGAAGGAGAATAATGGATCCATGTTTATAGAAGCTTTTGTGCTTTCCATGCTAGGAAGTAGGATATGGCTGCTAGTGGGATAGTTATATCTCATCCATCCGCATATATGCCTTCAATCCCATGTTGGGAATAAGATATAATGGACAGATAACCAATCAGCATCCAAGCTTAAGTGATCTAAACTTTTAACTCGTCAATTTTCGGGCAAGGCTGAGGCAGTCTATCATGCAAGCCTATTATGTATCAACTTTGAATTAAATGATGTAATCATGAGCAATCGACGTTCGAATCTCCGGTCGCACCTAATGTCTGGGACACGAGTTACTTGACTAATCCTCGATGAAGGGAGTGAAATTGTAAATCTTCACTTTCTAACTCCAAAACGTCGTTTGTCAACAGTTTCATTCGCGTTCATCTCCCATCTACCGGGAGGCTGATTAGTGATTTTGTTTAATCATTTAGGGAGGTGAATTCAGCAATGAGGCTCGTTGGTGTCTGTCTTGGGACAACCTTCCAAGGGAAATAAGCATTGTCGCCTTGCATGTCATATCTCGATGCATAAAGAGCGATGGCACACCTTTCACTTCTCCTTGCTAAATGCATTCTATTTTGCAGGAAGTTCATCATGGGGTTGTCTATGACTCTCTTCTGAGTTGTCGGAACTGTCTAACTTGGTCGGATTATTGACCTTTTGTTTTTCCGTTCGTAGGACGTAAGATATGTTGTAACGTTCCAATCCATCCAACAGCTCTTCTACCTTTTCTAGGTAAGCTACGAGTTATAGTCCCTTCATCTGGAATTTCCTTCGAATCAATACGTATCCAACGCCGGGTCATCGATCATTCATTGCACCATCAGTATACAGTAACGGGTGCTTGTATTCATTTTTCGTTTTGAAGGGCCATCTTCTTCATCTAACACAACCTCTTCGGGAATGGTAAATTCAGTGATGTATTCAGTTAATGTTTTTGGATTGATCAGTAGACACTAGGGTGCAATGTAAGCTCTGAATTCTGCTGGAGCTGGTCAGTCTAGACCTTGATCAGATAAACTTGAGTATGATAGCATAACTTGTGAGACTTTAAGTAATATTCGTGTGTTATGTCACAATGGAAATAAGAAGTAGAGAGCTAATGGTTGATTCATATTTTCTTTAATCTCGAGCTCTCATCATTTGATCAAGGTCATATAGTGGCTGGTGAGCAGTCAAGTTGCTATAATCCAGGAAATGATCCATAGGTCCAATCATGGCGTGTGGTGATTCAACTAGTACCTAACTCTGGGCACCAAAGTATGTTGACTTAACCTTTATTTGATGGAAATCAATCTTCCTCAATGCAGTTGACAGCAAATAGCTATTGCAAAGGTTCGCCAAGTTCTTCGGAAGGTGAACCACAGAACATATTTCATTGATCACATCATACAATTGAAGTGTAGCTTTGGGATGGTGAGATCCTTAGCTGCTTTCTGGTATCCCCATATTGACAATCATGGTCACTAAGATCATAGGAATTATCTTCGGAGTAGTGCTCGGACTGTTCCATATAACCGTCAATCGATGCCCCGCCGATTGGACAAGTTTAAGTCGCATCAATAAGATGGTCACTACTCGTTAGCGAGCAACATCAGTTGCATTGGTGAAATCTATACACCATCAGAACTAAGGAAGAGGAAGCTGCTATGGGACAATCATTGTCTTGTATATTGTCCTTGATAACAAGCCGAATCTGATTGATAACTCCTCAAATTGGCTTACTGATGTAAATAAGTTTCATGGCTCTAGGAAGAATCCCAGTCATTGCCAACTTGTTGTGATATTCTCAAACTATTGGTCTAATCTTCATTGACAAGCTTTGATAACTGCTGTAAGCTAAAATGTACGCCGAGCCGAAGGCGAGGCCGTCAGCGGGTCCGGGCGCAGCGCCGGTGGGAGTTGGATCGGATCATGCCTTCAAGTGGCGGTTCGGAGATGTCTTCACGTTGGGTCGGATCAGACCGGTGGTCTGTTTATCTACTGTGTCCACACCAATTTCCATCCGATCTGACCTTTTGCTCGATCCGATCTGCAAGGCCTATGCAGCTTTTTTCAAATCTACATCGGTATATCCAACTTCAACTTCCAATCAAAACGTTGTTGGTTCATCACATCTCCAACTCCTTCAACCCATCTAAGCAGCAAGCGACTCTTTCAAAATTGAATATGGATCTCCCCTCAACGAACTATGACATCCATTAGTAGATGAGGAGATCTATGGTTGAGAATCAGTCCATTCTCAGTGAAAGCACCAAAATGTTAGAACAAAAAATGGTCTTAACACCCAATTGATTACATTTTGAAGAGAATAATGAGGAATCATGAACTAAAAGCAAGAAAAATCAGTCAACACATGAAATTTATAGTGGTTCGGCGTTAATGAGCCTACGTCCACTTCAATGTTTCTCGTTTCATTCCAGAATTACAATTACAATGAATATTGACATTTAATCACTTAAATACAATGAATAATTCTCTTCGAATTCATTGATTTTCATTAGACAAGAAGGTGGTTATTGATTGGGGAATTCGACCATGGCTACCATGAATGAATGAAATGCCAAAAGTCCCCTCAAATCTCCACGAAATGCCGTATTTATAGGCGAATGGAGGTTTCTCCTGGGATCGGTTCCGGTGTGACGTGGCAGCCATCCAGCGGGTCATGGAGAAGTAGTGGGAGACGTGGAGAAACCGTTTCCAGATCATGGGATGCCACGTGTAAGTAGATCCGAATGATAAGCCTAGAAAATAGGAGCACGTTGAGGAGTGGTTGCAACTTCAGGCGTTTCGGGTAGAGGGTACTCCGATCCGATCCAGAGAGGCGGATCCGATCCGATCCAAAAGGAGGGATCCGATCCGATCCGAAGGGGAGATCCGATCCGGTGACATGTGCATGAATAATTCGAGTTTTGCAGCTTTCTATCACTCCACTCAAGTGATCGCCAATCAATGTAAGTTCGTACCCAAGTCCCTGGCTTTGGGTAGGATGGTTACAAAGCAGGCTAACAAGTATGTACAAAGTTAGGATCATTAAATGTTCAGGTTATCATCTCCATCAATTAATCCTTGTGAAACTACGATGCTTAGTTTAATGTCCATGATAAGTAGAAAAGTGAGAAAAGTACATATACAATACAATAGAACTCTTGTGAACAACTACTTTATGTGCAAGTATAAGCATACCTTAAACTCCAAACTTAATTTCATCTTACAAACTGCCTCCACTCATTCATGTTTTTTATATTGTAAGGTTTCAAACCAAGTCTTTCCTCTTCCGTCGTTGCATTGACTATTTTTCGGACCAATTTGCTTTTCGAGGATCCCTAAATAGTTCCCATTTGTTGAAATAAGGTATTTTTTTTCATTCTTCCACTATGAATCTAGCCTACAAGTAAAAAAAAATGGTGCATTAATAGTTATGTGTTGGAATTTCGTTAGTATTCATCTTCCTATTCCTATAACATATGCTATTAAAAAATTGATAACAAATCTAATAAGCAGGGGTTCTTTTCAGGAAACAGCAGAAATTTTATTTAAATTTCAGGAAACAGCAGAAATTTTCTTTTCAGGAAACAGCAGAAATTGATATCCCATTTGTTGAACTACTCAAATTTCATTTGGAGTTCATCAAACGAAATTTTATTAGTACGATGTATTAAATTTTAGCATACTAAAACTAAACTAAAATTTTCTAAATAGCCTAAAAAACAAAAACCTGAACATAATTATTTTAATAATAATAAAATTTATTTAAATGGAGAGAATTTTTTTCAGTAAGCATCTATTTGGCAAGCAAACAGGCAGTTCTCTTATTTGTAACCATACAAAAAATTAAACAGAGCAGTGTAAAACTGAAATGAACTGAGAAAAATTCCTGAATCGAACATTATAGCAAAATTCCTGAGATTTCAATGAAAGTAAACAGAGCAGTGTAAAACTGAAATGCATGGAAATTTGTAAAGAAAGTGAAAAAAGTATATACCTGAATCGGTTCCCACAATACAACCTTCAATTCATCGCTTAGCAACCTCCAATCAGTAAGTGTAACTGGAACATGCTCTCGAACAAGCGACACAAGATAAGAAGATAAATGTACCGAGCCATCTCCTATGGGTATGGCTACCTCATTGACTTCAACTTCAATTCGATTCTCAAGACTTAAAGGCAGTTTTTTTGATCTTATTGGACCTCTTGGACGTTTTTTTACATTTGTATTTGCAGTGTTAACTTCATTTGGTCTATTGATTTCCACCCCGGCATCAACATTTTATTCACAAGCTATTTCAACTTCTTCACGCATTTCATTTTCTTCATGCAGCGTTTCAATTTCCTCATGCATTTCAGTTTCTTCACAAGGCATTAAATTTTCTACACATGGAATTTGTGTTGTCTCGTGCCGTAATTCTTGTTCCTTGTCTACATTGCAAACTTCAACGGCTGGCTTGATTTTTTTTTCTTGGTTTATACTTTTGTGATCTCTCGTTCTTCAATTGTTGGCGAGTACGTACAAGGCTTACATGCATATCCTTATCCTTTCCCTATGAAAACATTTAATATCAAAAACAACAAAATTAGAGGGAAAAAAACAAACAGGATTAAATGATATACCTCAAATCCATCCCCTTAATTATTAGGATTTCATAATTAACTAATACAAACTTCATTATTTTTTGGTACACCTCAAATCCATCCCTTTAATTTCAGTTATAGATTCTAAAATAAATGACAAAATATGACGGTGACAAAATAATAACTAAAATTACTTCTCATACACAAAACATGACAAAATAATAACTGAAATCATGCATATCTTCGTCTAAAATGTGAAATACCACTATTACTATTCCTTAATATTTCAGTTCTTAATATTTATATGACAACAAAATTTTGATTCACGAGATATATGATATGCAAATACCTTGATTTATATTTTTTCTAGTGCATGCTTATGAGTTTGGAACCGAAAGAGGCATATGAATTCAAACCCAGAATTTATCATTTGTTGTGTTATAGTCCATTTGCGTACTAATCTATCACTCTTTTTTTTTCTTGCCATACTTAAGAATACGTAATGTATAAAGCGAGCAAGTAAGTTAAGGGTATGTGATGTATAGTAAATAAAATGTAATGTCATAGTTAAGAACACTTTAATTTTCGTAGTTAAGTAAGTTGATGGTATAAAATGCATAAACTTTAATTTTCAGGTTCATAAGTTGAAATTGTGAAATCAGAGAATACTTGAGTGAAGAGTTTGTTAGTTGTATGTTCATTTATTCAATTAGAAAAGTGATTACATGATGAATATGATTCAGATATTGTTTCGGGGATCTACCAAACAAGATGTATCTATGAAGAATACCAACTATATCAAATAAAAATCACATGTGCTGTTAGTTTTTTTTCTTCATATGCATTTTCTGGAAATTGGTAGTTTCTTTGAGAAAATTTTAGAAGAACTCATTATTACAAGTGTGTGTCCTTTTTTTTCTTGAAGTCTTAGTTTCTTTATGTTTTAAGAAAAACCTTGTTAAATATATTTATATATAGATAACAGATCCTTACTGTCAATTTGGCCTACATGCATAATCCTTAATGCAAATGAGTTTACACTTTTTCAACTACTTCCATTTTTATTCTAACAAATAAATTGGTTAATTGTTCATCAAATTCGTAATTAGATTTAAAAATACCTTTGATACTATACAACTAAATGGTTTGATTTTTCACTGTCGTGCGGTTATACAACGTGAATCATTTAAGCAGCACACTGAAAAGTAAAGATTGTACATTTGACACTATTTAACCACGGTGCAACTATATAAATACAATAATAATCAAGCAAAAAAATTATATAGTAGTGTGTAAATCATCATACCTTCATGATGAAGATTACATCTGTCTTCAAGTATGCGAATCTCAATGATATTCAATAACTCAATAACTGCATATATGAAATAACTCAATGAATGCGCATTCCCAAAAATGATTGGTATATGGACAAAAAGTGTACTGGAATAAGGTAAAGAACATAGTAAAAAAATTTGAATGCAAAAGTGATCATTTACAAAAAATAAAATAGCCATGACAAGTAATATGGAAGGAAAGATAGTAATGTTAATTTTAGCCCACATATTGCCAAAAAATCACGACATGTTCGTCTTTTTGTAACATGACAAGTTATCAGTTGCATATGAACATTTGAAAATTTATAATATTGATGTTTATTTACCTATTGAGTGGTACAGACCTACTATAAGAGCTACTCAAATATGCCTTCGCAGTCTTTCCTAACATAACTAACATCTTCAACATCCATATCGGTTAAGTCGCAATCTTCTGGAATATTGATAGTTTCGTCCACATAATCATTTGTCTCTAAATCATGATAACCTCTTGGTGGTGCTTTCATTACCACGTACCAATTTGAAGAATCGTTTCCTCTTGAATAAAAAACTTGTTTCACTCGAAATGCAAGGATGTGTGGATCTTTTGAAAATGATGCTTGATTTTGATGTAAATTGACAAGAGTGAAGCCATCTTCATCAACTTTCACTCCATTTCCTATATGTGCCCAACGACACTTAAAAAAAGGAATATAAAACACATGATAATCTAATAAAATTATATCTGTCAATATTCCATAATAAGTGACCACATCAGCTACTTGAGAAACATCTTTTGCACTTGCTCTACACATAGTAGTCGCATCGTAAGTTACGCCAATATTCTGAGTTTCTCTCCCTACATCTTTTACATGAAACCGTTGCCCATTGATTATATATCCTTTGTAAGACATAGCATCATTCTTCGGACCATATGCAATTCACTTCAACATTTCAATGTGATCAGTGGAGTTGCTAGGTATCTATAAAATGTTTAATTTACAATGGATAGTAGAATAATATTCTTAAGAAAATGAGTATATTTAAAAAATTTATTTAACCTTTTTTTTAATCAAATCAACAAAAAAAATTGTATTTGTTTCCCAAAGCAAGGCTGAGTTTCTCTCCATGCGCTTGCTTGAATTTTGCAATTCCTCCAAATGCAAACAAATATAAAACAAGGAATGCTAAGTTATATTTACTAGTAGAAACACATCAAAATAATTTAAACATAATATAACATATACTTACTCTAAAAATGGTTCCACCACGGCCATATTCATTAATACGGCTAAATGAGCACTTTCTTTCTCATTTAAGGATAATGTAAGACGTTGAAATTGGATGTCCCTCGAGTATTACATCGCTTTCATAATCTTCATTTCGAGCCTCTGTCTCCTCAACGTGTCCTGATTTTTTCAAAAATTCGTTGAAAAATTTCACGCATTCTTCTGCAAGATAAAACTCAACAATACAGCCCTCGAGTCGTGAATAGTTTCTTACATAATATTTAAATGTTTTCATATATCTTTCAAATGGATATATCCAGCGAAATTGAACTGGCCCACAGATTAATGCTTCTCCACTAAGATGAATTGACGAATGCACCATTATATCAAAAAATGAGGGTGGAAAATACTTTTCAAGCTCACAAAGAATGTCTATAATCTCAACAATGATTTGTTGCAATTTCTCTCTATCAAGGACCCGTTGACATAATTTATTGAAAAATGAACATAAGTGAATTATCGCTTTTCTTGCCTTCTTTGATAATAACCCTCTTACTGCTACATGTACTAAGTGTTGCATTAAAACATGATAATCATGATATTTCAAACCACTAATTTTACAGTTCTCCAACGATACACGATTTTTCAAATTTGAACAGTAGTCGTCAAGTCCTTTGAAATCATACAGTCATTTACAGAGTATTGTTTTTTCGGAATTTGACAACGTATAAGGAGCCGACGGAAGATATGTTTTCTTCCGACGAGGTTGTGCATGAAGCTCATGTCGAATCCCCAAATCCTTTAAATCATTTCTAGAGTTGGTTCCATCTTTGGATTTATTATCATGCAATATTGTGCCTAATATGCTTTCGCCAATGTTTTTCTCTATGTGCATTACATCTAAATTATGTCATAATGGAAGTTCCTACAAAAATTAATAGTGTAACTCATAATTATATTATATTATTATTTTTAATTATCAACAAATTGAAAAAATAACCACTAACCTTCCAATATGGCAAATCAAAGAAAATCGATCTCTTTTTCCATCTTGATAACTCCAGTTTCATAGGATTATTATCTTCATCTTCCATATCATTGACAATGTTCCTCTTTCTTTTTTTCAGCCTGATGGATTTTATCTTAATGGCCATTTTCTTATTATTTCTTTTCTTCTTGTTTTTCTTTTCTTTCTTTTTCCCAAAACATTTGGAAAATCTTTTAAAAATTCAGAAATATTTCTTCTAGTTAAAATTCTAGGTGCATTACCTTTCTTCACGGTGTTATCGAACCAAGTCTTTTGTTTCCTTCGTGCATCCGACATAGGTAAATATCTTCTGTGACCCATGTAAACATTCTTTCGACTATAATTCAACCAACGATGATGAGTATTAACACCACATGATGGACAAGCTTTTTCTCCCTTCACACAACATTCAGCAAAATTTCCATAGGCCGGAAGATCATTTATTGTCCATAAAAAGATTGCTTTTAGTTTAAACAATGTTTTACTAAATGCATCATACGCATCAACTCTGTTACTCCACAAATACTGCAAGTCTTCAATCAAAGGCGCCAAATATACATCAATATGGTTTTCGGGCTGCTTCGGACCAGGAATAAGTAGCGTTAGCAAAATATTTTCCTTCTTCATACACAACATAGGTGAGAGGTTGTATGTCACAAGGATTACCGGCCAACAACTATATTTAGAATTTAACATAGAAAATGAATTAAATCCATCTGTAACAAGACCAAGTATGAGATTGCGTGGATCGGCTGAAAAAGATTTCCATTGTTCATTCACCATGTTCCATGCCATAGAATCCACAAGATGACGCATTTTTCCATCGTTGCTTCTATTATTGAAATGCCATCTTAAATCTTCTGCAATTTTCTGAGATATAAACAATCTTCTAAATCTTGGAATTATTGGAAAATATCTCAATACTTTAACTGGAATACCTTGTATAATCTCCTTGGTATCTTGATTTATTTTCCATCTTGAAGACCCACATTTTGGACAAGCATCTAAATCTTAGTATTCTTTTCTAAAAAGACAACAGTCGTTTTCACAAGTATGTATTTTTTTTAAAACCCATATCAAGTTGCTTAAGAATTTTTTTTTACTTCATATAAATTCTTAGGAAGTACGTTATCTTTCGGCAGAAACAATTGTTGTACATTTAGAAGCTTGTCAAACCCATTATCAGATAGACTGGTCTCACACTTAAGATTATATAAGACAGTGATGGCAAATAATTTTGTATGATATGTACAACCAGGATACAATGGAGTATCTGCATCTTCCAAATTCTTAAGTAACTCATCCTCTATTCTTTGACCGTCAACATCATCCTTATCATCATCAAAATCATCATGATTCATAAAATCTTCATCTTCATAGTGAATCATATTAAATAAGTTATACATATCAAACAAATTTGTTTTTTTTTATCCGTATTCATTTACTCGACGTGACTATACCACATGTTGCTCTTATATTTAGGATCTATTCCTTTTAAATGCTCAACGATGATGTCATTATCATGACGTCTAAGATTTTGACAATCTATGCATGGGCACAAAAATTTCTCCACATCTCTCAGATTTGTCTTTGCTACACGCACGAAATTCATAGCTCCTTGTTGATATTCTACACTAATTCTGCGACAAAAAATAATAAACATAATTTTTTTAAGTTTTAATATTAGCATATATGTGTTAATTCTCAAAATGTGTTTTAAGTTAAGTATTTATATAGTCACCTGTTTAAATACACCCAATCTTTTTCCATCGGAGGTATAGGTAATCCAACAATATGTACACGAGCAGGTCAATGAAAATGGGTAAGCATGCAACCTAGCAATATTCAAGTACTGCAAGCATGCAACACATTTAACTCAACTGAACACAACAACATCCAGATAGATAATAAAATAATAAAACAGTATATAACTTAGTGAATAGAATACAGTGGCCACATGAAGAACTAAATATGCCATTTAAGTTAAGGCTTCGATACAAATTCTAATTCATAACAATCAGCCCTGATGTCATATGAGAACCGCAAGCATCAAATGCATAAAAAATATTCATACTTCAAGTTTTTTGATATATACCATCAAAGCGAGATATTTCACCAATAAACAAGTCCCACGCAAATAAAAAAAGATAAGAATAAATATTAGCAATTGGAAAATACAATCAGCTTTGACGCTTCTAAGTTGGTGCACTAACATAGACTAATGAGCTTTATTTCCATCTGAACCCTTACAAGAATTAAAAATAAATAAATAAATATGTTGCCAACGTTAGAGGCCATTTGATGCTAGTTATAATTAGATCCATCTATATTTTCTAGTGAAAACTGGAATTCATGCTTTTGAATTTATCGTTCTCGCATCTGATGATTAGATTTCAATACAGTGGCAGCTATTAGCTAACGCTTTTTTGATCCAAGTAGGTACTTGCATTTTGGTTTGAAACATATGTAAACATTTTTATAACTGCTCAAACATTTTAGTTTTTGTAAGAATCTAATGTATATGTTATAGGTCTTCTCTCAGACCAGATATCTATAGGTCACGACATGTGGAGCTTCTACCGACGACAACATAAATATAAGCAGAAAATTCCCTTAAGTACCCATCAGGATCATTGTTAAGTATTATCAGATTTTTTGCTGATATTCATGAGAATCAAAATGATTGTTAGAGTATTATCATTGTTAAGTATTATCATTGTTCGGCGTTATGATAGTTAGAGCATCTTTAGCAAAGAAGTGAAATTCATGAGAAGGAATAAAAAAAATTGACAGTAGTGTCATTTATCCAACAAAAAACTAAATGATGTCCTAAAAACCATTTAGAGATATTCTGTCCAAAACCTTTTCAGTAAACGATAAAGCATCTTGAAGAAAAGGGAATATTCTGTCCCACAATGATGCGATAAAAAGAGAATGGTTAACAACGTAAAAATAACTAACTGCACTTGTTTTAAAAAATAAAAAAACTGCACTGCACTTGTTATAAAAAAAATTTGCACTGATTTTTTGAAAGAAAAAACTGCATTTGTTAAAACTTAAAAAAAAAACAGCAATTGTTCAAAACAAAATTCTGCAATTGTTCCAAAATAAAACCGCATTTGTTCAGAACTTAAAAAAAAAACTGCATTTTTTTAAAGAAAAAATCTGCATTTGTTAAAAAAAAAAAGAGCATTTCTTTCTAAAAAAAGGGCATTTCTTCAACATGACTTAGTGCGACATCATGGAGGAATTAAGACAATACATGATCGGTTACAGGTATGGTTACTAGCAAATGAAAAGCACTAGCTTGAATTGCACCATTAATTATTTAGGTCATAGAAGGTTATGTAGGTTCAAGCTATGGAGTGACAAAAAGTGCGAATTAATGGACCTGACATGAATTAGGATTGCAATCATGTGCTGACGTTAATTGAAGTGTGAGTTGCAAAAGCTTTAAATAAGATTGATATATGAAGTTGCAATAATCGATATATAGTTTGACTATTGCCGGTATACGGTTGCTACCTTAAGAACTGAAAAAAAGATTAAAATTTGAAGTTACGATAGTGTAGCATAGCAGATTGACGTGAAATTTTTCTAAAAGGTAGTTGATTATATACCAGTACATGTAAATAAAACATTTAGTGGAGAAAATAATATCGAAAACCCATGTGTACATGCACACACATGTAAACTCACATTTTGCCTTTGATTGTTTTTCGTTTTTCTACAAATTCAGTTCGGTAGTTGTAGATATATTACTGCTTTTTATTTGCTTTTAACCTTTACTTTCATATTTTTTGCATCCTGATTTTTATACGCATCATTTTATGTACTGAATTCTTTTTGGGAAAACTTAAATTGTATATTGTACAAACCCAATGTGTTATTTTCTGACTTTTGAAATATTTGGACTACAAACTCAATTTACAGATAAAATAGTGATGCGTGGTGGATGGTTAAGAAAGCATTCTGTGCATTTAGAGGAATATTTTTATTATGGTATACTTAAGTCCAAAAAGCACTTATTTCCTTATATATACAAAGTAAAAATAGAAAATCTTAGCTCTTGCAGACTGCTCGTGGCTATAAGATTTTCCTTTGCCGCTACACCACCACTATGAGTACATCAAACTGAAAATAAAAACCTTTTTCATTTATTTGTTGCTCAAACTTTATTCTATCCTTTCAAAAATATGCCATTCGGTTGTAAAGAAAGCAAGGCCGCTAATTTTAATTTTGTTATATCACATAGATGCCATTATTTTGTTCGGCGTTATGATTATTGGAGCATCTTTAGGAAAGAAGCGAAATTCATGAGAAGGAAGGAGTAAAAAAATTGACAGTAGTGTCATTTATCCAACAACAAACTAAATGATGTTCTAAAAACCATTTAGAGATATTATGTACAGACATTTTCAGTAAACGATAAAGCATATTGAAGAAAAGGGAATTCTTTGTAAATGGACTTCAAAAAACTATTCAAAGATTGAATGGTTTTTTGAGAACCATTTAGTAATTTATGCTTAGATAAAAAGTTGAATGGTTTTTTTGTAAATGGACTTCAAAAAATGGTTTAGTAATTTACGCTTAAATGGTTTTTTTGTAAATGGACTTCAGAAAATTATTCAAAGATTGAGTGGGTTCAATTTGAAGTTACAATCAAGGTTGGAAAAATGTAGCTTCCCTAGTTGCTCAACTACGTTCTAGAAAAATTAATCCAAGTAGCTCCTTTATACCAGACCAATATAGTGATATGGCATCATGGTCTTAATGCCATCTTACTCTGCATGATCTAAAATTGAACCCTCTTTTACAAACCTATAATTTTGTAATCTATCAGTCGATACAGAAAGGGCGAATTCACCAAGGGGGATAATATCGCATCACTTGCAATGTGAACTTGAAAATGGTAGCTACCAGATTCAAATTTTGATAACACCTTTATAAAAGAACTCTACTATCAAAATTTGTGGTTTGCTTTTGATCAATAACAATTAGATGGACTACAGTGACCTTGCTTTGCGATCAACTGCATTATGATCAGGTCTAACATACGACAAGCTTTACATGACAAGATTCATGGCATACACTCCTGGTTTAATCTAATTTTACAAAATAGATATACACGCTCTGGCATTTTAATCCATATTTTCAGCTGTTAGGATAGTATAGATATTAAGCCTACTGAATCTGAGCATGTGAACAATATTTTGAAAGGGTAATTTCAGCAACGAAACAAACAAATACACAAAATTATATACGATAAATATATAACTATAACCGTTGGATAGATACATTCATAACGACTGCTTCCAATTCAGGCTTCAAACCTGCTATTAAATTACAAGATAACCTATTTTCATAAGCTATGAACACGTTCCAATTGAGTCAACAAATGCCTTAATTTAGGAAATTAACTTACGTGATTCAGTCAAGGCAGGTTACGACGACAAAGCACTAATTTGAGTTGCCCAAGCAGCTACCCTAAATTGCACCGTTCAGGTAGTTGGCAAAGTGGCGATTGAGAGCTGGACCTCAATTGAGTCGAGTGAAGAGGAAGGTGAGTCGAGTGGAGACGAAGGTGAATCGATGGAATGGAGGAACGTTGAAATGGGGAAAAAAATCGAGGAAAGTAATTTTGTTGAAGACCTAGGAAAGTAACCGGGAAATTAGTGGTTTTAGGCAGAAAAATCAGAATGAGAGAGGGAAACGAAACATAAATGGGGGAAGAATGAAATGTGACCGGTAAATTAGTGGAATCGTGAAATTAATGTTACCACGCGCGAAATTAATGTGACCAAAACCCCAAAGATAAAATTAAAAAACACATTAGTTACATATACATATCAACGCTACCAGTGAATGTAACCATATTTGTATTTTCTTGTAGTGGTAGGATTTTTTCCGTATAACTTACGTATCTTCTTTTACAAATTGATGCATTAACTTTTTTGTCGTTTAATAGATGGAGTATTGGAATGATGATAAATTGGACGATAAACATGATAGTTGTGATAATATGATGCAAGATGTTCGATCAAATAACTCAAAAGACATAAATGCATGATGTAAGTGAGGAAGGAAGTGTTCGTGCAGAGGAAGGTGCTGATGGCCTCTCCATTTTTAGGTTATTAATTTTAACGGTGGTCAGTAGAGGAAATTTAAAATATTTGGGGTGCTTTAGTTTTGTTCACTACAACAAATTGACCATATTACAACAGTGGAAAAAAACTGTAAAATACTTTTTACAACGGTGGAGCCACCGTCGTCTATTAAAAAGTTGTAATAGACTAAAATCTTTTACAACTTTTTTGCACACCGTTGTGAAATGTATATGTTACAACTGCTTTCCACCGTTGTAATAAATTTTATTACAACTTTTTGTAACTGTTGTAATATATTTTATTAAAATTATTATTTAAAGTTGTAATATATATAAATAAATTATATACATATTATTAATAAAAGAATTCGATTTAGAACATAGTATCTACAAAACTGAAGATATCAGACAAACTTAAAATATGAACCAAAAGAATATATTAGAAATTTCAAACTCTTATCATTTTTTTATAAATCTTACTAGTATCTCAAGTACATAAAGCAACTACAAAGTCCATTATCCAAGACTCCAAAATCCAAATGACTTTAAGTCACCTCTCATAAATATACATCACTAGGAGTAATAAACATAATGAAATTGAGATTTGCCGTAATGCTTCAGGTCTTGCAATGGTCTTCATTCTTGAGTTGACTTCCAATGAATTTGAGAATTTCTTGCAACGCTGCAGGAGTTCTTGAATTAAACTATATGAAGTATATTGCATATTAAGCAATAAGAATGAAGTATATTAAAGTATAAAGTAACCTAATCTAAAAAACGTAACAGAAGCCATGCAACATTTAATGTTAATATTTCTATAAATAAATATGAACTAATATGATAATGTGAAGTATAAACAGTTCTAGAAGACATATCTTAGTGGACAAAGAAAAGGGTCACAGTTCACACTGCGCATATATGTACATGGTATGTTAAGCAAAACAGAGCTTGACTACTGGCATTTTCTATGCAGTGTAAGTTTTAAAATTAATAGTACATATATAGTTGCATAAAGATGTATAATTACAAAAAATATGCCTATATTTACCATGAGTGGCATAGAAGATAGTTACCACACTATCAAGATTCAAGGGACAAACGGATCCAGAAAATGAAACCAAATAATAATCAATAAAAACTTACCTGCTTAACAGGTTTATAGATTAATTTGTCCAAAGTGAAAAGCACATAAGACTGCCTACCAATAATTGAACGGTTGCATGTCACCCTCAAAGAGCTTCAATTCTACCATTTATAATAAAATAAATCAGATATAAAGCTAAAGCGACATGTACAACCTACGAAATTTACAAATTAAATATTCATATCCACATTTGGTTACTGGTTATAGCAGTTCAATGTTGAACCTCGAAACAAAATAAGAATATAGCACATAGAACAAAAGCTAAGTAGGCACTAACTTCGACCAAATTCTTTTTTTTTTTTCTTAATAACAAAAGACAATGTTTATTGTAGTTGATATTCTTCCATATCTAACTAAAATACATTCAAATAGTTTCAAAACAAAAACTATACATCAAAAGTCATGCTCCCATAGTCTTCCATCTATCGTCACATGCAAATGTATATTTAAAACTTGCATTTCACACCAGTACAAGTTAGAGACCCTTATGAACAAATAAGCATGTAGTTATGAGGTATATAGGAAAAGAAAAATTCATGCTATAGCATAATTTGCTCAGAATTTTCCTTTCGTAAAATCTATAATACAACAAAAAACACCTTTTTACTTCAAGCATAAAATGTAATACTAAAAGTAAAATGTTAGTTTAACCGATCAATAGCTAGTTGATGCGATGCAATTTATAAAACACATAGTATATACAAATTTTTATTGTTTAGAAATATTGTATTGCTACAATAAAATCTTAAATAACACTTCCACAGTGGTATCTTTTACACAAATATTGAACTCAATGCTTGCACGCTGTAAATTAAAAAAAAAAAAAAAAAAAGTAAAAAGAATTCATCCCTTTAAGTAATCTCACGTTCAGTTTGATGTGTGGAGCAAATAAAGCTTTAAACTTTTGTAGCTTTGAGTGTAAAGAGATAGAAACTTTATTAGTATAGAAGTCTGGTTGAATCAAATTGTTTGAACTCTGAAGCACTTCAAGACTTGCTACCTGAAAAAACAAGAAGGGTTTTGCATCCACCATTCTGACCGAACAATATATATGTATCCAGTCTGTCTCCTACCATGCATATTTGTGATTTTGAAATCCCAAATTCATTTGCTAAGTAGTCCATCATAAATATAGTAGGCTTTCCTACAACAAGTGGGCTTCAAAAACCAATGTTACTGTTGCTGCAATTTTGTGATAATTAAATATTCAAGTAAATAGGTCATGGTGTACAGTAGAGTGATAGCGAAAATATTAGGGCAAAAACCTGTAGACATTGTATTAGAACTAGGAGGTTGTTTCAATGGTCCGTTTGTTGCCATGTGTGAGTTGTTGGAGGAGTGACGTAGTTAGTATGGACAGAATAGTCATATGTTGATGTTATGAAGCAAAAACAAATGATATTGTGCCCAGTAGAGCCCAGTATATCACACTAATAATCAAACAACAAAGTAGTAGAAATTAAAAACATATCCAATCTAAGGGGAAAAATTGACATAATGAATCATGAAGAAGGACAAAGTACTTGGAAAATTAATCAGCTTTGAATGATTTATTGCAATGGTAAATATTGTGTAGGTGAAGTTAATTATAAGTAAAAAAACTTATCTGAGATAAACTTGAACTCTGGAAGCAGTAGTATGAAGATAGTAATAAGAGAGAAAAATTAAACTCGTTAGAAGTTAAGTATCGTCAATTTGATTGGGATTGTACTAGTATCAATTGGTGTTTATGGAATCTTCCAATGAAGGCAACAAATGCCAAAATTATTTTTTAATGCACGTGTAGAGCACAAGGACAGTTTTGCATTCTATATAGGTGCTTTCAGTTATGCAATTAATCCATTGTCTCTGGGATTAGATTATGTTTAAATTATAATGTGAAGTGTATGATACTAAATGCAATTGTGCAGTTCAAATGATTGACCGGTACTGTTCTGTATCCCACATACATTTGTTAAGAATTGGTGTTTATGGAATCTTCCTTTTTTTTCCCTCTTTGGGTAACTGTAAATCACGTTAGAATCCCACATACATTTGTTAAGAATTGACCGGTACTGTTCTGTATCCAAGAGAGAAAACCAATAAACCACAAATTCCTAGCGTTTATAACAACATTTGTTCTTTTATTAAACTAGTCATACTGATCGCTTAATTCAGTGACATTTACAGCAACATATTGCACCTAATACAACATAATATTCTAATATGGATGCCTGTATGGATACCACTCAACTCTGTAAACAACTGACCAGTGTTTTGAAATTAGGGATCGCTGCTACGCTGAAGATTGCAGCAGTTAAACGGTCGAGCTTTTATTAGTTATCTCCTCATTATCTGGTTAAGATGCAAATCTAGGGTTTCAAAACCCTATACTCAAGAGGGAGAGTTAGACTTCCATCAAATTAAGGGAACATAAATTGCGAGTAAAACCAAATATTCAGATCCTTAATTTGAATTAAAAGATCAAAACATATGTTAATTTCACAAAAATTAAAAATTAGCGTTATCTAAAGATATCACAGATCTGATATCTCAAATTTGCAGCGCCTCTGTTCGTTTTTCTTCCTTTATTCCTTAAGTTGTGCACTCCGCATTCTTTTTTTCCCTTCCATTTCTCGTTTCCTCATTCTTCCTCAACTCCTCAATACGCGAGCGGCTTCCTTCGCTCCTCGGTTCCTCCTTCTTCTTCAGATCGTCAAAACGCAAGCGTTTTTTCTCCTTTGCTTCACACATGAGACAGATTAGGGAAAGCACTGACTTTGCTTGAGGAAGGAGAATTTGGGGATCGATATTGATTTAGGGTATATGAATAGAGGCCAGCGTGAGAGAGTAAAATACGAAACGAGATTTTTTTGGAGTCAAAATTTTGCTCTTCCCAATAAAAGTTTGCTAACCGTTGGCGCCCACATTTTTCGCTGTGCGTAATTAGGATTTCGCCTAATCCTACAAAATTAAACATTATAAGCTAGAACCAAGTACAATTTTGTATTAAATATAATATGGATATCTTCGGAATTATTTTGCTAAAATATTATATATTATTATTAATAATAGTTATTATTAATTATTTCTTATCTCTTCTTAATTATAATTAAATATAATTTATTAAAAGTTTATTTTGTATATTTTACTAATTACTCATTATTAAATACTTAACAATCATTATTAAAAAATAATTACTATTTGTTAAATATTAAGTATTTATTATTTAATAGTAATTATTATTTATTATTTATCTATAAGGTTATTATCAGGTATTAATTATTATTAAAATATTAATATTATTAAAATATTAATATTATTAATTAGTAAATATTAGATATTACTAATATTTAATATGCCTCTATAATCTATTACAACTGGTAGAAAAAAGAAATGTTGAAAATAATTTTGTAAAATTTTCTAATAAGATCGTTTTAATTATTAATTACCAAAATTAATTACTAATATTAAATATTACTTCTTATTTATTGCTTCTTAATTATTAATATTAAGGATTAATTGATAGGAATAATCTATAGTTTAACGTGTCTTCTCATAATAATCCCAAGTTTGGATTATTTTAAAATAATCACAAGTTTAAGGGGTCCCTTCCCATATTGATCCCGATGACTTATTAACTTGTTGTAGCCAGTTATAAAACTTAAAATTGTCTTCCCCAAACTAGTTTCCCACACCATAAAATTATATTTACTTGTTTGGGGAAGACAAATTTGACTTTTGTAACTGGCTACAACAAGTTAATAAGTCATCGGGATCAATATGGGAAGGGACCCCCTGAACTTGGGATTATTTAACAATAATCCAAACTTGAGATTATTATGGGAAGACACGTCAAACTATGGATTATTCTTGTTAGTTAATCCTAATATTAATGATTATTTATTACTAAAAATTAATTATTAATTATTTAACAATACTGATGATTTATTATTTAATATACTAATTGTTAATATTAATTATTAAAAATTATTTTCTAATTATTGATTACTTAATAGAAATTGTTAATATTATTAATTATTATTATTATACTAATTACTAATTATAAAATGTTAATTGTTAAAAATGTCACTTATTACAACAGGTAAGAGTGAAAAGTTGCAATAGGCATTTATTACAACAGTTACAATAGAAAAATTGTAAGAAATATGTTTATTGCAACTTTCAGGAAATCACAGTTGTATAAAACCTCTATTACAAAAGGTATCTTGTGATAGTTGTAAAGTTACAGTTGTAATATGGTGTTTTTGTTGTAGTGGGTAGCCAAAAGTGTAAATCAGGGTGTGAATGGTAGCACCCTTCAATAATTATTGGTTGTTTTCATGGATCAAAGCTTCTATTTATTGCATCTTCTCCGATAAAAGGATTTGCATGGAAATTGCAAAAGTGTTTACATGGTAAACATTGTTCCTTAAATTAATTTGCATCATACATTGGAAGCTTTTTTTTTACATCTCTTTCACATCATTCAGCAAAACTCTCTTTTGGGTTGATTAATTTTTTTTTTTAGTTTTGTTTCACGTAATTGTTGTTTTGGTTTTTAATTGATACACGTAAATTCCAAGCAACTGATTTTATTTTGAAATCCCTACAAATTTTTTCTTCTATATTGTGTCCTTCTGTCTATTTTACGTTTGCTTTGATTGACATAGGTTTTTCACATGTATTTTTTATATGTTTTATAAAGCTTTAAATGGATTTTTACTATTTTCATTGCATCAACTAAAACAGTATTGAGAAGTGGAATTTTGTTGGTTCCTTCTGCGCTGTAAAAGGGTTCAAATGTAATCTTGAGAATTTTGGAGCAGTTAATGAACCACCTATCATATGTATTAATAGATTATACAAGTGCATGGTAGCTTTCCCATCATCGTCTTTTATGACATAATGTACTTTCTAAATTACTTTGATTATTTGTAACTATTATTTTTGCAATGTTACTTTGATTTTGAATGGTTTGTATACTACATTTTATGTTCTATTATGTCATTAGTATTTTAAAACTATTTTATATGTTTTCATATAGTTTCATTTTCTTACAGCATTTATTTTTCGTTTAGTCTATCACATTATTCAATTCAGCTTTGACAGGATCATAATTTTGATTATAATAGCATGCATATGATATTAGAGTAAATAAGAAGAACAAGTATTAAAATTCTACATCCAAGTCTGAAAAAACCGGTATCACCCAATGTAGGGCTGCTAAATTCGGACAAATGTCCGTTGTCCGTCCAGGTCCATCCGATTTTTATTTAGAACATGAGTTAATATAACAAAATTTGTATGATAAAAAATCATGTTTCGTCCGTGTTCATTCTCATCTGAATTCTTTCTAGTTCTGTATATAACTGTGGAACTCTACTAAAAAGTATAAAATTTTATATAAATAGTCATGTCCGTCTGTCTTCGCTTTGTTCATGTCCAAAAAACATATAGCCATGTTCGACCGATTTCATTTAGAACACGAATTGGGACAACAAAATTTATATGGAAAAAATTTCTTTCGATCCGTTTCCAGTTTAATTTTATTTAAAATAGAAATTGAACACACTTCCGTCTGGTGTGGTATTTACAACCCTATCATTCATGCCCGGAATGAATCATGTATGACATTTTATTTTTCCATTCTTAACGAAAAAATGATTTTCGGACTACTTGGATGAAATTAAGTGTTAGAAAACATAGGTTTGACGGTTTTTTAAAAAAAATACCTTGTAGTTGTTTTAAGGTTTAGAAGCCATATCCTATAATGCTGGCCTGATCTATTCTATATTTTAACTATTTTAAATTTTTTCACATAGGTGCATCATCTTACAACATTTAGTTCTTGTTTATCTGTCACATTATTCAGTTTAGGTTTGATGGAATCCTAAATTTGATAATAATAGCATTGATCGTCGCTAATCTATGAATTAGAAAAGCGCGATATTTGTAATAAAATTCTGCAAGCGCACAGGTGTGTAGCATACAGGTCGAACACAGGGAGGTAAATTAAAATCAAATTATTTATCTAATCTCTTGGGCGAGTTAGACGAAGCCTGGAGATTTTGTTGAAATAAAAACAAACTGAAATTGCGAACTTAGGATTATCGTTGAATCTAATCAACGATTAATCACTAATGAAAGTAAATTTCAAAACAAGAACAACAATGCAGAAAATAAAAGTGCAGAATAAGAAGAACAACAAAAATAAAATTAGGATTGTCGTTGAAACTAATCAAACGACTAATCACTAATGAAACAAATGTAAAATACAATTGGTGCTCTTCCAAAACTAATTGTGAAGACAACACCTATTGCTAAGAAAGAAAAATGCAGAAATAGTAAAAAGGAAGAACTTTTATTAATGGAGAAGAGAATACAGAATAATGGATGGTGGCTACAATGACATTACAAGGGTATTTATAGGATAGATAGCCAAACCCTAACCCTAACTCTAATACAATGATAGATGGGCCTTAGGGAATTCACAAAAGAGTTTACAATGAGAGTTTCAAATGGGCCTTCGTTAAATCTATTAAATTTTTGGCCTTTCTTCTTTTCCTCTTGGTTCTTTGACAAGCCTCCCTTGATTTGAGATGTGCATGGCCTTTTTATCAATCATTTTCTTGTCCAACGGCAACTAGATGTGGGAGCTTCATCTACAATTCTTCAAAATGTAAATATATAGCAATCTGATCTCCATTTCTCTACTTTTCTGGTTGCATGCGGGCTGGGTTGGAATATCTGTAAAAGTGACAAAATAATACCCAAGTAATATTTATTTATATAAAAAAGATAAGATATAAGAGCATAAAATAAACACATTTCTATGTCAATCAAATACCCCCACACTTATCTTTTACTCGTCCTCGAGTAAAACAAAAATTAAAAACTAACTAGATAGGTCGCACTTTCGTAGGAAACACGATTGCATTGAGCGTATGCAACAAGCCGTTAAACCTCTAGGTGTCCCTAGTAGGACGAGTGGTGTCTCGTGAGGGTTTTCAGCGGATACTACCCACAAAATCCAAATGCGATATGCTATGGTTCAAATGAAACTACATGAATGCAATGGACACATGCAAAATAAAAATAAAAATGAAAACAAGACTTGTTTCAGGAAAATGGTACAACAAATTAAGTTAACAATTTCTAGTCAGTTGATTTTATTTTAGATATCTCAACTTGTCACAAATTTTCAGTATAATCAAGTTTTCAAATGTTAAATTCCAGTTTGGCCAGTTAGTTCGGTCGATAACATAGTGCAGCCATGAAATAAATTCTTAGTTTGCTTGGCACAGTTTGTAAAGTGGTATTCTAATTTTCTCATGTATGGCTAGTCAAACCAATAAGGTCAAGAAGTGTTTGGGCATCATCGCTTATTCTTTATTCTATAAAATTTTAAAATTTATGATTAAGTACATACACCTAACTTAGAAGACCAAGGTTTACCACCCATGCACTGCCTCGCGGACTAACGGAGAGTGGGTAAAGAGCTTGGCGGATTGTGCAGGCCGACTTTGACTTTGTCAACAACGTGTCAGTAATCCTTAGGTGTCCAATCTCATAAAATGAGACCAAGATATTCCAACGCCGACTTTGTCAACAACGTGTCGGATAGAGCTTGGCGGGTTTGCACACCAACGCTCGATATATAAGCAATGTTGGATACCCTTGGATTACTATTATTATTATTGAATTTATAAGCACAAAAAGAGAGTTACGCGAGTTCAACTTAACACAACTTAGTTTTAAAGGTTTGACAAGCCATTATAAGTATTTTAAGTCCTCCACTTATTTAAACAAAGTCTACAATATAGAATAGATTTCATGGCCATCACCTAAGAATCTCCCTATGTACCGGTTACACTATTATCCCTCAAAATTAAACTTTTCATTATATTTCAAATTCGAATTTAGCTGAGAGAGAAAAATACTATCAACTGGCTAAAAATTGTAAACTTATTTTGTTGTATCAATTGAAAATGAGTCGTATTTCAAAAAAAAAATAGCATTTTACTACAGTCTAAAATGCACGATGGTCCTATTTAAATGGCTGAAAATGAAAAGAAAGAAAAATAAAAAAATAAAAACGAAAATGAGTGAAATGCAGACTCCCCCCCCCCCCTCCACACTTGAACTAAACAGTGTCCACACTGTAATTTTTTTTTCTATAATTGAAAGATAGTACCCAAAGGTGTTTCAAATGCAGAATGATTTGTAGAATGAAATGCAGTCTAGCCATTATATGCGAATGAAAATCATATGTACAATGATATATGCGTTTACGATGCATGCGATGCAGAGAATTCCACCATCGTTTTCCCCCACACTTGGTTCTTGCCCTATGAGTCCCATTCCCACTATGTCTAGGCATGTTTTCTAATAAGCAAAGATTTTTGAAAACCATCTCATCTTTAAACCTAGATTTATAGTCCAGGAGATAAATGTCTAGGGTCGTCCTAACATGAAGTTTTTCAGCAAAGCTAACACTCCAAAAATAGTTCATGTGTTCAAAAAATTTGTCAGTGTATTTAAAAAAAAAATTGTGATCGTACATAAATTCAGTGAAATTTAAAATCCGAGTGTTGTTCAAGACTATGTGATCACTTTTCTCATCATTAATTGACAACGTATTTTCGACACTGACAATTTCAAGTTCGTTTGAAATTTTCTCAAAGTTAAATTTTTTGGCCTTTCTTCTTTTCCTCTTGGTTCTTTGACAAGCCTCCCTTGATTTGAGATGTGCATGGCCTTTTTATCAATCATTTTCTTGTCCAACAGCAACTATATGTGGGAGCTTCATCTACAATTCTTCAAAATGTAAATATATAGCAATCTGATCTCCATTTCTCTACTTTTCTGGTTGCATGCGGGCTGAGTTGGAATATCTGTAAAAGTGACAGAATAATACCCAAGTAATATTTATTTATATACAAAAGATAAGATATAAGAGCATAAAATAAACACATTTCTATGTCAATCAAGCATGCATATGAAATGAGAGTAAAAAAAGAAAAATTGAAATTCTACACCTAAGCCTGAAAACACTGGTATGATTCATGCAAGGAATGAACCATGTATGAAATTTTATTTTATCCAGTTCTCAAGGAACATAGAATTTTCTAATACTTAGATGGAATTAAGTATCAGAAAACACTGGATTGTAGTTTTTTAAGAAAAATACCTTGCAGTTTTTTTAAGGTTTAAAAGCCAGATCTATTCTATATTCTACAAAGTTAAATTATGGCTCCTTACCTTCCAATTTTCTCAATTTTTTTTCATTTTTAGCATTCTACTTTATGCACCATTGGATTCTGCTGCTACTGGTTCTAAAATAAATAAATAAAAACCCAAACTCTCTTTTCTACCTTACCTTCCCACTTACCTATACTTTGTCAACTTTCTTGACAGAATTATATATGAAATAAAAAGTTTCCCTATGAATTTTATGTTGTCTTGATCAACTCTAGTGAACCTAAACTTTGATATGTGGTCTTCTATTTTGTTCATCTCCAATAAAAGGCTTACTATGTAATTCATAAATCTTTTTACAAGGTAATCCGTTTCTATTAATCAAATCACTACATAGATATAATTGTTATCTTCATCCTCCAAATTTGAAATAAAAATTTAACCTTGAATATGGAATTTTTTCCTGCATTCTAATAACATTTAGCAATTTTTTGATTATGAATTCAACAACTTTGATTCATGAAATTATTTTTTTGGGATAATCATAATTTTATTTCACTTTGCTCATTAGTTTTTGTTTGCAATACTGGGAACCTTTTCCTGTTTTTGATTTATTGCTATAGGGATTGTTAAGCATTCATATATTGGTGAATTTCTGTAAATACATGGCAAAAATGCATTATCGTTAATTTAAACTATATAGTACATACATCTAATAGCGAGCATGACTTTCAGACTCACTAATTACTTTTGTGCCTAAATCTTCGTAATTCGTACTATAATTCATACAACCTCGGTGAGCATCTATCGCCTTATGTTTACAGCCAGTGGAAAGTGCTATTGAAGAAACATGGTTTTCAAAGAATTGAAGAACGGTTCTACAATGTAAATGTATGATTTAAATATTATATAAAGCAAAATCTTCACCTTTTGCACATAGTTTGAATTTAGTTTGGTTATAAATTTTTGCTCAAATACTACAAATATTTCATTCTATTATTATGTGGTAACATGTTATTGCTTGATGTGGGTTGTTTTTTCCAAGCTTGGTATGATTGTTGAATTTGTTATCCTGATTTAACTAAGCATGCTGCAGCAAGCAAAAGCAACATCCGCGACTTGAAGTAAAGACAAATATTGGGAGTAGTATGAATGGAGAAATATTTTATAAGTGTCTATTAGGGGGGTCTATGGGTAGGTGTTGCACAGACCCGGATGTGGTTGTTGATGTCTGGATCGAGCTGTTATTGTGCCACATTCTTACTTTGTTCTTATGCCAACAAGGCAATGATTTTTTAGCATTATCGAAGAGAGTTGCAGTAAAAAACAAACCCTCAACTCAAGCGGCTTATTTCCCCACAGACCAACAATTTTGATATTTATGATTGATTTCAACTTTGTATTAGATGCATTTTTGTACTATGGATAAAATGATTTGATATTTCACTTATAGACATGTACTGCTACAATTCTACTATTACTATTTTACAAAGAAATGTACAGGTATTGCACATGTATATATTGTAGATTACCTATAAGGCATAGGCACGTATATACAACAAATATCAGATAAGCTACCTTCAACAATTATACAGTTTGATAGAGTGGAAAACTGTTGGGTAATAATTACATCAGCCAATTGGTAAATGAATATCTATGATGCAATGTTGTTTTTAATACAATGCCTATATTAATTTCATGTTAATATTGTAGACAATTTCGTGTGTACATGCGTTCGTTTTAGTATAAATTGCACAAAGGAAAAATTTCCCCTAAATCGAATGGGTAAATGAATCATTTTTTACATTCAGTAGCACCTTATATGTAATAACCCAGAAATCCGAGCCAATTTAAAATTTTTATTTTGGCAGTTTTAATGAATTTTGAATATTTAAAATGAATTATTTTAAATAATAACAACAAGAAATTTATTTTGAACAGAATTAGAATGTATATTTTTATTTGAATTATCGTTAGAATATAAATAATTATTTTTAATTATAAAAGGAATTGAAAATAGCGCGGTAGTTTGAAAATTTGATTTCAGATTTCAAATGAATGTACAAGATTCAAAATAAACCGGATTTTAGCAAAACCAAAAATATTAGAATCTATTTGAGAATATCTTTCCAATGAATCCAAAAAATTGAAATTTCATAGCGGGAATAAAAAGTTATGCCCAGTTGAAAATTCAAAATAGTCGCTATGGAATTTTAGCCCTTAAAGATAGCCATTTTGCAAATGAACTCTGTTTTCGACGAAACCACTTTTGTTTGATCCGGGATGTCGAATTATCGCAAGATTCCAAAATTCATAATTTTTCGAATCAATATGTGAGCGTGGCGAAGTAAAACGTGTTTTAACAGTTTCAGTCAATTTCGATCGACCAGAAAATGGCCATTTTTCAAACAGTCTCGGAATTTGACGAAATTAGTTTTGTTAGGACCGTATCGTCAATATGAAGCTAAAAATAATTTTTATCGAATTTTTAGAGACTGTATGTGGCCCTGGTAAATTGAAATGCGCGTTCAAATTCAATATATAGATTCATATTTTGATTTTGACGAAAACCGATTGAAACAACCAAACTAGCTTATGATACATATCCCGTTGTGTTCGGAATGGGGGTAATTAGCTAGGAACGACAGGCGGTGGCTTCGATTTCGAGTTCAAAATAAAAAGTTGCTTTTTGGAATTTTAAAATAATATATATATATATATATATATATTTATAATTAACACCTCACCCCTCACTTCCTTTTCTCTCTTTCTATTTCCCGAATAAAAAAAGGGGGAGTGACGGATACGAGGCGCTGCCACCTCCAAGCGGAGCATCGCCGCACCCTAGGCCGCTGCCTCCCCCCTCCCGCTCCCCGCGCCTCCTTCTCCTTCCTTCCTACCCCTCCGATGACCCCTCGTGCGCCCCCCTCTTCCCTCCTTCCACTTAAACCACCGAAACCCAAATCGACACCATCCCTGAAACCTCGTGCCCTAGCCACCGTGAAGCACCCCAGGCCGCCGCCAGTCGCTGCTAGTCGCTGCCTTGGGCCCCACTCTGCACCGCCGATGATCAAAACTCGCCCCTACGTCTGCTCCTCCTCCCGCTCCTCAGCAACGTGAAACCCCTCTCTCTTCGAACGATGTAAGTTATTTCTGTTTTACTTTATCATAATTTGTTTATATAAAGTTATTATTATATAAAGATCTCGTTTTTTATGCAATAGTTTGAAATAAAAGCATATGATTTTTATAAACTATAAAGCTTTGATTTTTAAAATGAAAAAAGCTTTGATTTTTTAAAAAAAACAAAAAAAATTGATTTTTATAAACCAAAAAGGTTTGATTTTTTAACTTCAAAAAGAATTGATTTTTATCATATAACGTATAGATTTTTAT
Source organism: Allium sativum (assembly GCA_030737875.1). Taxonomy (NCBI): domain Eukaryota; kingdom Viridiplantae; phylum Streptophyta; class Magnoliopsida; order Asparagales; family Amaryllidaceae; genus Allium; species Allium sativum. The sequence goes on along the minus strand of CM060919.1, from coordinate 129,073,950 downwards.
AGCGGTAAAGTATAGATTTTTATAGTGATAAAGTATAGATTTTTATAGTGATAAAGTATAGATTTTCATAACAATAAAGTTATGATTTCTACAGTATATGAAGTGAAATAAAAATATGAACTTTTTTTTATGATGTAATGAGAATAAAGATTATATTTTTATATGAGTAGTGGATTAAAAATAGGATTTTTATATAATGAAGAATATAAAAATATGATTTTTATATATGTAGCGAAATAAAAAGCTGATTTTTATTATATATCTAGTGTTGAAACAAAAATGTGATTCTTATAGCCTTGAAATAAAAATGTGTTTTTTTTAATATGAATAGCGTGAAAAAGATTGCATTGAAAGTTGGGCAAATCTGAACCATTCAAAAATTCAAAATAGAATGGAGGAGTGGAACCTCGGTGAGAACTTCTCACTTCTAATTTGTTTTCTAGTTGAAATATATACTAGGATGCAGACGGTGCTTAGCAGCACCCGACAACCGTTGTCCACAGACCATGGACGACTTGTTTGTTTGTTGTTTGTGGTGTGAATATTGATTGTGTGATGTGGAATGGAATAAATATTTTATGGTTAAAAATATAATTTTTAATGTTTATATAAAATAAATATTCATTTACAAATCAGACGATTTGTTTATGTACACACATTTGACTGATATGGATTGGGACGATAAATTTTACACATCGCCCAACTGCACAAATAAAACTAATGTTTGATTGTTTGAAAACCCACATGGGTGTTAGGATGATATTGGACATACACTAATCCCAATAATTAGATGTATGTCGATCGATTGATTAACAGGCTGTTATAAGCTTTAAATATTTATATTTGATGTTTATGCAGTGTAGAATGCACTCTGGATGATGGATTGCTGTTTTCATTGTTGTTATACACATTTGTTGTGTGAAATCCATATAAATCAAATTATATGGTAATTGACTGTGTCTGATTCCAGTTCAGATAGAAAGAATATTTTAAAATAATGATTATTTTAAAAATAACGAATATTTTCAAATAATATTCAGAAGAGAATCAAAATATGATTTTGATGTCCGATTTGGGATGGACACGAATATATTTAAATATAAAAGCCGTGTTGATTAGATTGACGCCATTTTGACGTGAATGATATTTATATCGAGTTTATTCATTTTTATAATGAATATCGAAAAGGAATTGATTTCAAAATCTAATGTTTTGAAAATATTATCATTTACATATCGATGATATGAAATATTCAATTTTGATTTGAAATTGAATATGAAGTTGAAATCGTTTTGAAAATGAACTTAAAACGATTTATAAAATACGTTTTAAATGGAAATCGATGAAATATAATACATATAAATATATATATTATATATATATATATTGGCCTGAATAGAACGCGTCGCGCTGCGGCAGTTTGCGAATTTCGACTATTGACTTCGAATGGATATTTCGGGAGATCCAACCGTCAGATTCTCCTAAAACCGAAACCATTGGGTTCGTATCGAGAAGAGCTTTCTAACGAATATTAGAGATTTGAAATCTAACGGTTGGATTTGGAATTATGTCTAAATCAAATTTGGAAAAGGTCGTTGTAAGTGCAGTTTGATGGCCGTTTATGGAAATCGACTGTACGGGCCTTGATAAAATTATTAAAAATAGTAATAATTTGTGTAAAATCATAAGAAATGATTTGGAAAGAATTGGGATGAAAAAATCTATATTTGAATAGATAAAAATAGATTTTTATCGAAATGAACTAGTTTTTAACTAGAATTATAATCCATTTATTTTTGAAATAAATAAATTGGATTTGAAAGGGTTTTGAAAGTAACCACAATTTCGAATAATTGAATTGGAATTGATTTGAATCGAAATTGTCTTGGGAATATTTCGATGTTGGATTTCGTGATTATACAGATATTGTTATGGAAATTTGAAAGATATATTTATAGCGTTATTTCCAATAAGATATTTTTTGGTCGTAGAATTTGATATTGAATATAAGCCGATATATTTTCTATTCAGAGCCTTGTATTTAATATCAAATGGGATTTGGGTTTGTCATGAATGGTGTCTTCATTAACACTGTTCTTAAACCCAGTAGAGAAAATGATTAAATCTTTTATTTAGATTTAATGAAGAATAGCAATTAAATAATATTTAATTGGAATTGAACTGGAATTGATTTTTGGGTTTATCGTGAACGGTGATTTAAATAACACTTGTTCTTTAACCCGATAATTAATGGAATGTGAATTGGGTTTATCGTGAACTGTGTTTTAACGATATTTATTCTTTCACTAGATTTACAGTGAAATAGGATTTGGAATTTATAAATCTTTTTGATAAGATTTAAAGGAGATTTTCCAAAGTTAAGTTTTCCAATTTAATAAAATAAATTGGAATGGAATGGAATTCGATTTGGTAATAATCGAAGTGAATTTCTGTGGATAAGGACTGCTAATATATATGGAATTTAAAAGGCTTTGTCGTTATACCATTTATATTGTTAGTCGGATATGGAAGTTTATATCGATTATATATATATATATCGATTTGTTTTCCATGAAGATTCCATTGTTAATGGAATGTGATTTTGGGTTGTCGTGAATGGTATCTTTAATAATACTGTTCTTAGACCCAACGGAGTTAAGAAAATAAGAAACTAACTGGAGATTAGTTAAGTTGAATGGTTTCCTGACTATTGATCTGATGTTGGTTTCGGCCTTCGGGGTTATTACTTAGGGAATTGTTCACTTGCTAATTTACGATTAAAGGCTGATGGAATAGAATGTGATTTTTGGTTTATCGTGAACTGTGTTTTAAATGACATTGGTTCTGTAACTCAGTTAAAGACAGGATATGATTTCCCAAGTTAAACAATCATTAATATTGATTTTTGGGAAGATTAAAACCGAGTGGAGTTTTAATGAATCTTTAATTAGATTGAAATGATCGAGAATGGAGTATCACCAGTTTTGCTCCAGGCAACAGTTAAATCTTTAATTAGATTTGAACGTGAAATGGTAATTGAATTTTCCAATAACACCGTGGTGTTAGATATGAAGTATTACTACAGTTAAATCTTTAATTAGATTTGAACGTGAAATGGTAATTGAATTTTCCAATAACACCGTGGTGTTAGATATAAAGTATTACAAATGATTACTTCGGTAATGTTCGTTAACCCCAACTAGTTTGGATAAACCATAATTTGGTTTGAATTGAAATCTAAAGAAGATTAAGGAACAAATTTAAAAGAATTTATCTTTGACAAAATTAATGGGAACCTTTCCCTTTAGATGTGAATATTTGAATGAAAGAATATTCTGAATTGGAATGAGGCATATGTTGTGTTTGTGTAACACTTGTTTATTATATACGCGAGTTATTCAGAAAGACCGGGTTTATCCCATTCTGAATAACTGATTCGACGAGGTTTCGAGGATGAAGACGGTGGTCGAAGACCGGAGGTTTTCACATCGTTTGGATAATTACCGATGATCTTTTTTTTTGCTGTACACCCAAGAGGAGGGAATCAGTTGGTGATCGTCCAGACGTACTTGGAGACCGATGGATATGCGAGGAATAAGGTTCCTCCGGTTTCGTTCAGACCCAGAACGAACTTGTAAAGGGATGTGTGTCTGACATCGGATTTCATTCTATGTGATTGATATCGGTTGCATAGCGTGAATTGCCTATGTGGCATGCTGAGATGCAAATGATCAAGGCTTTTGTTGAATAGCAAAGTCTTGTGGTTGATGATCAAAGCACCGCCTGTGTGGCATAGCTTTGTGTAGCGTTAATTTGCGAGCCTCACACTCCGGTGTGAAACAGAAACGGGAGAGGAGTTCAGGAAGGACATGCATGTCCTTCTAGCTAGGGTGGTGTCAATGACCTACCAGCCTTGATATTTGTATTATTTTCACCTGTGTGGTTGTTGGATTGTGAGGCGCCTCGGTTAGATCGGACGATCCAGGTCCGATGGAGTCATTTGGCTCATTGACGCCCCATAGGGCGGGGAAGCGCAGTGTTTAGACATTATAATCCACATCGGTGGACCGGCCCTGACTATCCAAGGTGCAGTTGCTGCTGTTCCTGAGACACGGGCTAGAGCGTCTCGAAGCGGTGAGGACGATCCCTTGCCTCGGTTCACAATGGAAATCCAACTTCCAATACGTGATTTTGCGGTTTTGATTGTAGAACCTATGTATGGCGACATAGTGGTATGGGGCACTAATGCCGTCTATGATTGGTACTTATGATTGAAATTGTTTTGACACTATACACTTATAGTAATAATAAAAGATGAAATTTAGTGTATCAAGCATTCTTTGGCTATTATAAGGTAAAACCCTATCCTTCGGCTTGTGTTGCATTGTGTGATGGGACCTGGGTCTTATAATAGCTTCATTGTTCTTTATTTAGCATTGCGCTATTTTTATATGCACTGGTATTCTTGGAAGAAAACCCGTTTCGTGTTATACGGCGTGGTCCCTTTATTTACCTAACTTTAAAATAAAGATTAATAACTGTTTTGGTTCTCACACTAGTCACATGACTGACCTGGAGTTTATTGTTTTAACCTAAACTCTGGGTGCCCTTATTTTCGACACGGACAGCTAGTATTTTTGGTTTTACAGATTTATATTCACAGGATCCTGATTTACACCTGGAACGATATCCGGAAAGCTCTATATCCATATATCTCTTTCAGTTGTGTATTGTATTATTTTTCCGCTGTAGTAATGTAATTAAATCTATGATATTCGTTGAATGTATTTTGTTTGTTTATACTCTGTTATATTCCTGTATTCTGATGAATAGTTGTAATGAACAATGAAATGTTTTCCGATGTGTTTTGTTCTCAGTTCAATACGTGTTTTCCTTCACAGGGAATTTCGGGTCGTAACATTCTGGTATCGGAGCTTTGGTTTACAGAGTTTGGAGAACAAGGCACGTTGGAACCAAACGAAAGAATTCATCAGAGTTTGGAATAGTAATATCCAATAAGAATGACTCGTTAGAGATGGGATCAGTAGTATCCTAGAAAGAGTGTGAAGAGTATATTTATAAAAATGAAAACAAATATTGTTTTGAAAATTTAAACTATTTCATACGTATTTGAATATGTATTTATATTGAATTTGGACAATCCAGTATATAAAGATTTTGCGTATACATCTAATCCACGTGTATTCGAAGTTTTAATATACTGGATAGATATAGAATCACACTCTAGTCGCTCGGACATGATTCTGATGATTGAGGCGTCATCATCAGAATTTATTTTCATATTTAGAAAGTGGGATTTCTATATGATTCCAATTTACTGGTGTGAGAACCAAATCTAGATAGGGCTTATTGTTGTGATTTGGCATCAAAAATTTGATTTTTGGACTATGTATCAAAGTTATAAATTTGAAAAGCTAATCAAGAAACTGATTGTTGGTTGTGTTGTTTGATTATTTGTTGATTAATTAAAATTTGAACCATTTAAGCCAAATTGTATCAAATATTGGACTAAATTGAAAATTGTTTGAAATTGTATGCATATACATGTGTATCCATTGAACAGGTCATAGCAAGGAGGCTAGAGAAGAGGAATAAAATTGTTTGCGCAACAAATAGGTACATGTTTATTGTATTTCTTGGGGTTTTTGATGATTTTATGAGCCGATTGGCTGTTTCTTTTTCTTTTTGGATGGAGGGGCCTGTATGGCAATTTTGGGATTTTTCCCGTGCTCCCATGAAGGGGAGGTTATAGCGAAATTTTTCGAAAATTTAGGGTGTTAGCCAAATTTTTGATGAATTTGAAAAGTTCTTAGAAACTGAAAAGTTGAAGAACTTAAGCCATAATGAGAATAATGAAAGTTGAGTTGATGGGTAAAACAACTTTCAACTTCGTTCCTTTTCGGGGACGAAAAGTTTTAAGTGGGGGAGATTGTAATAACCCGGAAATCCGAGCCAATTTAATTTTTTTATTTTGGCAGTTTAAATGAATTTTGAGTATTTAAAATGAATTATTTTAAATAATCACGATGAGAAATTTATTTTGAATAGAATTAGGACGTATATTTTATTTGAATCATTGTTAGAATATAAGTAATTAATTTTAATTATAAAAGGAATTGAAAATAGCGCGGTAGCTTGAAAAGTCGATTTCAAATTTCAAATGAATGTACAGGATTTAAAATAAGCCAGATTTTAGTGAAACCAAAAACATTAGAATCTATTTGAGAATATCTTTCCAACAAATCCGAAAAATTAAAATTTCATAGCGGGAATAAAAAGTTATGCCTAGTTGAAAATTCAGAATAGTCGCTATGGAATTTTGGCCCTTAAAAATAGCCATTTTGCAAACTACCTCTATTTTCGACGAAACCACTTTTGTTGGATCCGGGATGTCGAATTATTGCTGGATTCCAAAATTCATAATTTTTCGAATCAATATGTGAGCGTGGCGAAGTAAAACGTGTTTTAACAGTTTCGGTCAATTTCGATCGACCAGAAAATGGCCATTTTTCAAATAGTCTCAGAATTTGATGAAATTAGTTTTGTTTGGACCGTATCATCAATACGAAGCTAGAAATAATTTTTATGGAATTTTTAGAGACTGTATGTGGCCCGGTAAATCGAAATGCGCGTTCAAATTCAATATATAGATTTATATTTTGATTTTGACAAAAACCGATCGAAACAACCATACTGGCTTACGATACATATTCCATTGTGTTCGGAGTGGGGGTAATTAGCTAAGAACGACAGGCGGTGGGTTCGATTTCGAGTTCGAAATAAAAAGTTGTTTTTTGGAATTTTAAAATAATAAAATATATATATTTATAATTAACACCTCACCCCTCACTTCCTTTTCTCTCTTTCTCTTTCCCGAATAAAAAACAAAAAAACAAAAGGGGAGTGACGGATACGAGGCGCCGCCACCTCCAGGCGGAGCACTGTCGCACCCCAGGTCGCTGGCCTCCTTTCCCCCTCCCCCCCGGCTCCCCGCGCTTCCTTCTCCTTCCTCCCTACCCCTCCGATGACCCCTCGCGCGGCCCCCTCTTCCCTCCTTCCACTTAAACCACCGAAACCTAAATCGACACCATCCCTGAAACCCCGTGCCCTAGCCACCGTGAAGCACCCCAGGCCGCCGCCAGTCGCTGCTGTGGTACTCTGCACCGCCGATGATCAAAACTCGCCCCTCCTTTTGCTCCTCCCCCCTCCTCAGCAATGTGAAACCCCCTCTCTTCGAACGATGTAAGTTATTTTTGTTTTACTTTATCATAATTTGTTTATATGAAGTTATGATTTTTATAACGATAAAGTTATGATTTTTACAGTATATGAAGTGATATAAGAATATGAACTTTATTTTTTTTATGAAGTAGTGAGAATAAATACTAGATTTTTATATGAGTATATAAAAATATGATTTTTATATATGTAGCGAAATAAAAATATGATTTTTATTATATATCTAGCGCTGAAACAAAAATGTGATTCTTATAGCGTTGAAATAAAAATGTGATTTTTTAATATGAATAGCGTGAAAAAGATTGTGTTGGAAGTTGGGCAAATATGAACCATTCAGAATATCAGAATAGAATGGAGGAGTGGAGCCCTCGGTGACAACTTCTCGCTTCTAATTTGTTTTCCAGTTGAAATATATACTAGGATGCAGACGGTGCTTAACAGTACCCGACACCTGTTGTCCACAGACCAAGGACGACTTGTTTGTTTGTTGTTTGTGGTGTGAATATAGATTGTGTGATGTGGAATGGAATTAATATTTTATAGTTAAAAATATAATTTTTAACGTTTATAAAAAATAAATATTCAATTACAAATCAGACGATTTGTTTATGTACACACATTTAACTGATATGGATTGGGACGATAAATTTTACGAATCGCCGAACTGTACAAATAAAACTTGTGTTTGATTGTTTGAAACCCCACACGGGCGTTGGGATGATATTGGACATACACTAATCCCAATAATTAGCTACATGTCGATTGATTGATTGACAGCCTGTTATAAGCGTTAAATATTTATATTTGATGCTTATGTAGTGTAGAATGCACTCTGGATGATGGATTGTTGTTTTCATTGTTGTTATACACATTTGTTGTGTGAAATCCATATAAATCACATTATATGGTAATTGACTCTGTCTGATTCCAGTTCAGATAGAAAGAATATTTTAAAATAACGATTATTTTAAAAATAACGAATATTTTCAAATAATATTCAGAAGAGAATCAAAATATGATTTTGATGTCCGATTTGGGATGGACACAAATATATTTAAATATATAAAGTCGTGTTGATTAGATTGACGTCATTTTGACGTGAACGATATTTATATCGAGTATACTCATTTTTATAATAAATATCGAAATGGAATTGATTTCACAAATCTAATGTTTTGAAAATATTATCGTTTATATATCGATGATATGGAATATTCAATTTTGATTTGAAATTGAATATGAAGTTGAAATCATTTTGAAAACGAATTTAAAACGATTTATAAAATATGTTTTAAATGGAAATTGGAGAAATATAATATATATATATATATAATGGCCTGAATAGAATGCCCCGCGCTGCTGCAGTTCGCGAATTTCGAACATTGACTTCGAATGGATATTTCGGGGGATCCGACCATCGGATTCTCCTAAAACCGGAACCGTTGGGTTCGTATCGAAAAGAGCTTTCTAACGAATACTAGATATTTGAAATCTAATGGTTGGATTCGGAATTATGTCCAAATCAACTTTGGAAAAGGTCGTTGTAAGTGCAGTTCGATGGCCATTTATGGAAATTGACTGTACGGGCCTTCATAAAATTACTAAAAATAGTAAAAATTTGTGTAAAATCATAAGAAATGATTTGGAAAGAATCGAGATGAAAAATTCCATATTTTAAAAGATAAAAATAGATTTTTATCGAAATGAACTAGTTTTGAACTAGAATTATAATCCATTTATTTTTGAAATAAATTAATTGGATTTGAAAGGGTTTTAAAAGTAACCAAAATTTCCAATAATTGAATTGGAATGGATTTGAATCGAAATTGTCTTTGGAATATTTTGATGATGGATTTCGTGATTATACAGATATTGTTATGGAAATTTGAAAGATTTATTTATATCGTTTTTTCCAATACGATATTTGTTGGTCGTAGAATTTGATATTGAATATAAGCCGATATATTTTCTATTCAGAGCCTTGTATTTAAAATCAAATGGGATTTGATTTTATCGTGAATGATGTCTTCACTAGCACTGTTCTTAAACCCAGTTGAGAAAAAGATTAAATCTTATATTTAGATTTAATGAAGAATACCAATTAAATAATATATGATTGGAATTGAATTAGAATTGCTTTTTGGGTTTATCATGAACGGTGATTTAAAGAACACTTGTTCTTTAACCCGATAATTAATGGAATGTGAATTGGGTTTATCGTGAACTGTATTTTAACAATATTCGTTCTTGAACCCGATTTACAATGAAATGGGATTTGGAATTTATAAATCTTTTTGATAAGATTTAAAGGAGATTTTCCAAAGTAAAGTTTTCCAACTTAATAAAATAAATTTTAATGGAATGGAATTCGATTTGGTAATAATCAAAGTGAATTTCTGTGGATGAGGACTGTTAATATATATGGAATTTAAAAGGCTTTGCCGTTATTCCATTTATATTGTTAGTCGGATATGGAAGTTTATATCGATTTGTTTTCCATGAAGATTCCATTGTTAATGGAATGTGATTTTGGGTTGTCGTAAATGGTATCTTTAATAATACTTTTCTCAGACCCCAACGGAGTTAAGAAAATCAGAAACTAACTGGAGATTAGTTAAGTTGAATGGTTTCCTTGGTATTGATCTGATGTTGGTTTCGGCCTTCGGGGTTAGTACTTAGGGAATTGTTCACTTGCTAATTTACGGTTAAAGGCTAATGGAATAGAATGTGATTTTGGGTTTATCGTGAACCGTGTTTTAAATGACATTGGTTCTTTAACCCAGTTAAAGACAGGATATGATTTCCCAAGTTAAACAATCATTAATATTGATTTTTGGGAAGACTAAAACCAAGTTGGAGTTTTAATGAATCTTTAATTAGATTGAAATGATCGAGAATGGAGTATCAACAGTTTTGCTTCAGGCAATAGTTAAATCGTTAATTAGATTTGAACGTTAAATGGTAATTGAATTTTCCGATAACACCGTGGTGTTAGATATGAAGTATTACCAGTTTTACTACATGGGATGAATAGGTTGGGATTGGGAAATTTAAAACAAATGATTACTTCGGTAAGGTTCGTTAACCCCGACTAGTTTGGATAACCCATAATTTGGTTTGAACTGAAATCCAAAAGTAGATTAAAGAATAAATTTAAAAGAATTTATCTTTGATAAAATTAATGGGAACCTTTCCCTATAGATGTGAATATTTGAATAAAAGAATATTCTGAATTGGAATTGAAGCGACCCGAACTTCACCGGTCTCCGAAGAGAAGAGAAAGAACGAATTACTGTGAGGACAAGATGTATCAGAACGCAGATAGAAGAACATTTCATTGTTAATTACAACAACTTCATCAGAATACAAGAATATACAGAGTATAAACAAATAAAATACATTCGATAAATATCATAGATTACAATAAATTGCATAGCAGCGGAAAATAATACAATACACTTTTAGAAGTAATGCACGGATACAGAGCTTTCCAAGTATCGTTCCAGCTATAAATCAGGATCCTGTGAATATAAATCTGCAAAACCAAAAACTACTAGCTGCCCGTGTCCAAATAAGGCCACCCAGAGTTTAGGTTAAAGAAATAAACTCCAGGTCTGTCATGGGACTGGTGTAAGAACTAAAACAATTATTAATCTTTATTTTAAAGTTATCAAATGACCACGCCGTATAACACGGAACGGGTTTCCTCCCAAGAATACCAGTGCATAAAACAACAGCGCAATGCTAAATAAAGAACAATGAAGCTATTATAAGACCCAGGTCCCATCACACAATGCAACGCAAGCCGGAGGATAGGGTTTTCCCTTATAATAGCCAAACATGCTTAGTACGTTTAAAACAAATCATTTGAAACTATTGTAAGTGCATAGTGTATAAAACAACTTCAAATCATAAGTATTAATCATAGATGGCGTGGGTACCATATATCATGTCGCCATACTAGGCTCTACAGTCAAAACCGCAAAATCACGTATTTGGAAATTGGATTTCCATTTATGAACCGAGGAAAAAGATAGTCCTCTACCGATTCGAGACTGTCTAGCCCGAGCCTCAGGTCAGAGCTCGAATGACCTTTGGAGCGACAGGGCCGGTCCACCGATGTGGATTAAAATTCCTGAACACTGCGTTTCCCTGCCCTTTGGGGCGTAAATGACCCAACGAATGACTCCATCGGCTTCACATAGTCCCCGATATATCTGAGGCGCCTCGCAAACCAACAACCACATAAGTCAAACTCGTCAGGGCGTGTAAAACCACTGACGCCACTTCTAGCTAGAAAGAAGCGCATGTCCTCCTTAAGGTCCTTCTCCCGTTTTTGGTTCACTACCGGGGTGTGAGGCTCGTGAATCAACGTTACACAAAGCTACGCCACACTGGCCGTGCTTTGATCATAAACCACAAGACTCTGCTTTTCAACAGAAGCCTTGATCATTTGCATCTTAGCATGCCACACAGGCAATTCGCGCTATGAAACCGATATCAATCACACAGAATGAAATCCGATGTCAGACACACATCCATTTACAAGTCCGTTCTGGGCCTGAACGAAAACGGAGGCACCTAGTACCCCGCATGTCCATCGATCTCCAAGTACGTCTGGACGATCACCAACTGATTCTCTCCTCTTGGGTGTACGGCCCAATCAAGATCATCAATAATTATCCAAATGACGTGAAGACCTCCGGTCTTCGACCACCGTCTTCATCTTTGACTCATCGTCGAATCAGTTATTTAGAATGGGATAAACCTGGTCTTTCTGAATAACTCGCGTATATAATAAATATGTGTTACACAAACACAATATATGCCTCATTCCAATTCATCGGTCACTAACCGTAAATTAGCAAGAGAATAATTCCCCAAATATTAACCCCGAAGGCCGAAACCAACATCAGATCAATAACCCAGAAACCATTCAACTTAACTAATCTCCAGTTAGTTTCTGATTTTCTTAACTCTTTTGGGTTTAAGAACAGTATTATCGAAGATACCGTTCACAACAACCCAAAATCACATTCCATTACTTATCGGGTTAAAGAACAAGTGTTATTTAAAACACTGTTCACGATAAACCCAAAAATCAATACCAATTCAATTCCAATTAAATATTATTTAATTGGTACACTTCATTAAATCTAAATAAAAAGATTTAATCTTTTTCTCAACTGGGGTTAAGAACAGTGTTAATGAAGACACCATTCACGACAAACCCAAATCCATTTGATATTAAATACAAGGCTCTGAATAGAAATTATATCGGCTTATACTCCATATCAAATTCTACGACCAACAAATATCGTATTAGAAATAACGATATAAATATATCTTTCAAATTTCCATAACAATATCTGTATAATCCTGAAATCCAACATCGAAATATTCCAAAGACGATTTCGATTCAAATCCATTCCAATTCGATTATTGGATATTCTGGTTATTATCAAAACCATTTCAAATCCAATTTATTTATTTTAAAAATTAACAAATTATTATTCTAGTTCAAAACTAGTTCTTTTCGATAAAAATCTACTTTTATCTTTTCAAATATGGAGTTTTTCATCCCAATTCTTCCCAAATCATTTCTTATGATTTTACATATATTATTACTATTTTTAATAATTTTATCAAGGCCCGTACAGTCGATTTCCATCAACGGCCATCGAACTGCACTTACAACGACCTTTTCCAAATTTGATTTGGACATAATTCCAAATCCAACCATTAGATTTAAAATCTATAATATTCATTAGAAAGAGCTTTTTGATACAAACCCAACGGTTCCGGTTTTAGGAGAATCCGACGGTCGGATCTCCCGTAATATCCATTCGAAATCAATGGTCGAAATTCGCGAACTACCGCAGCGCGGCGTGTTCTATTCAGGCCATTATATATATAATATATATAATAATATATTTCGTCGATTTCCTTTTAAAACGTATTTTATAAATCGTTTTAAATTCGTTTTCAAAACGATTTCAACTCCCTTTTCAAATTCAAATTAAAATTGAATTTTCCCTTACAAATTCATTTTAAATTCATTTAAAATTGATTTCAATTCAAATCGATTTTTAATTCAATTTCAGTTCGTTTTCAATGCAATTTGAATTTCAAATTAATTCAATTTCAATTCGAATTCAATTTTATTCAATTTCAATTCGAATTCAATTCTATTCAATTTCAATTCGAATTCAATTCTATTCAATTTCAATTCGAATTCAATTCTATTCAATTTCAATTCAAATTCATTTCTAAATATTCGATTTTGAAATCACTTTCAATATTCATTATAAAATTGACAAAATTCCAATTCGTGTTAAAATGGCATGTAACTACTTAACACGGCATCGCATTTCTATTTTCAAATATTCTATTTCAAATATTTCTTTTTCAAATATTTCTATTCAAATATTTCTTTTTCAAAACTGGAATGAGGCCCAATCAATTACCATATATTATTAATTATATGGATTTTCTACAACACATGTATAAAATAACAACGATAAATAATCAACCATCGTCCAAAGTGCATTCTACACTGTATAAGCATCAAATATAAATATTTAACGCTCATAACAGTTTGTCCATCAATCGATCGACATACAACTAATTATTGGGATTAGTGTATGTCATATATCATCCTAATACCCGTGTGGGGTTTCACACAATCAAACACAGATTTTATTTGTGCAGTTGGGCGATATGTAAAATTTATCGTCCCAATCAATATCAGTCAAATGTGTGTATATAAACAAATCATCCGATTTTTTTTATATTTATTTCATTTTAAATACACGTTAAAAATTCTATTTTCAACTATAAAATATTTTTTACTTAATTCCACATCACATAATCAACTACACATCAAAGTCAAACAAACAAGCCGTCCATGGTCTGTGGACGGCGGGTGTCTGGTGCTACTAAACACCGTCTGCATCCTAGTATATATTTCAAACTAGAAATAAATTAAAGTGAGGAGTTCTCACTAAGGGTTCCACTCCGCCATTCTATATTTCTGAAATTCAGAACAGTCTGGATTTGCCCGCAATGCCAACGCAGTCTTTTCTACACTGTTCATATTAAAGATCACCTTTTTAATATGATGTCTATACTGTAAAGATCACAATTTTATTTGGCTACTATATAAATAAAAATCGTATTTTTATTTCAAATCTAAATATATATTCTTCCCTTCATGATAAAGATCCTATTTTTATATTATTCTCCTCCTGATAAAAATCATATTTTTAATACTCTACTATAATAAAAATTGTATTTTAATCCCTACATATACTAAAAATTATATTTTTAATCTTCATACCTAATAAAAATCATATTTTTTATTATCATACTATATAGAAATCATATTTTTATATATTTAACATCGCTATAAAAATCATAATTTTATATCACCACTTCAACAATAAAGATCGAATCTTTACTTCGTTTTCATATAATTATATTTTATAAAAAATCATGTTCTTATTTACAATGTTATTTGTTTATAAAAATTACATCTTTATTCTACAATGCTATATAAAAATAAAAACCATATTTTGATTTAAGGTTATTCATTTTCAAAAACCATATTTTATTCAAAGTTATTTACAAAACTTAATTACATTTTACTTATTAAATTTATAAACTAATTTCATAAAAACAACAACATAAAGAAAATAAAACTCCACGTTAAGTATTGCCTTTCATGACGCTTAACAAAACGAGACTGCTTCTTTCTTTGTTCATCTTCCTGCTCCAGGTTACGCGAAAGATCCGACGCTCGAGCTAGGGCTTTTGGGGGGTACGTTTTCAGAACGGGGGAGGGGGGCTAGCGAGGACGGAGGGGATTGATGGGGTGGCTCAGGGCGCTAGAGGTCCAAGGGGGTAGGGAACGAGGAGACGATGGCCTTCCGGTTGCGCGGTGGGTCATTCTGGAGCATCGAACGGAGGATAGTTCGGGGAAGAAGGAGAAGAAGGCAGGGAAGCTTCAGAAGAAGGGGCGGAGGAAGGAGGAAGAGGGCGACGGTAGACAAAAGGGGAACAGTGGCGATCGATCGCCATTTTCCATTTCGATCGTGGATCTGAAAGGGGGGGGGGGTTTCATAATGTAGGAATAAAAGGGAGGGGGTTATTGAAAAAGGATTTTTATAAATTAATTAATATTATTTTATTCCACCTAAGGTTGACTTTTTATTCGGACACCGAATCGAACCCACCGACAGTCTTCCCTAGCGTAATACCCCCATTCCGAACACAATGGGTTATGTTTCATAACCCAATTCCATCGTTTCGACCAGTTTTTATTCAAATTAAAATATAAATCTATATATATTCAATTTAAACGCATATTTCAATTTACCGGGGCCACATATAGTTTCTAAAAATTCCTGAAAAATATTTTCTAGCTTCGTATTGACGATACGGTCCTAACAAAACTAATTTCATCAAATTCTGAGACCGTTTGAAAAATGGTCATTTTCCAATCGATTAAAATCAATTGAAACTGCCAAAACACGTTTTCCTTTGCCACGCTCACATATTGATTCGAAAAATTATGAAATTTGAAACCTAGAAATAACTTGACATCGCGGATCCAACAAAAGTGGTTTCATCGAAAACTTAGGTAGTTTGCAAAATGGCCATTTTTAAGGGCCAGAATTCCATAGCGACTATTCTGAATTTTCAACTGGACATATCTTTTTGTCCCCGCTATGAAATTTTGATTTTTCGAATTCGTTGGAAAGATATTCTCAATTAGATTAAAATATCTTTGGTTTCGCTAAAATACGGTTTATTTTGCACCCGGTACATTCATTTGAATTTTAAAATCAAATTATCGAACTTTCGCACCATTTTCTATTCCTTTTATAATTATAAATAAATATTTATATTCTATCGTCGATTCAAACGAATATTTACGTTCGAATTCTATTCAAAATAAATTCATCGTCACTATTATTTAAAATAATTCATTTTAAATATTCAAATTTCGCTAAAATTTCCAAATTAAAATTTTTAAATTGGCTCGGATTTCCGGGTTATTACAAGAGGCATGTGTTGTGTTTGTGTAACACTTGTTTATTATTTACGGGAGTTATTCAGAAAGACCGGGTTTATCCCATTCTGAATAACTGATTCGACGAGGTGTCGAGGATGATGACGATGGTCGAAGACCGGTGGTCTTCACATCGTTTGGATGATTACTGATGATCTTGATTGGGCTGTACACCCAAGAGGAGGGAATCAGTTGGTGATCATCCAGACATACTTGGAGATCGATGGATATGCAAGGAATAAGGTTCCTCCGGTTTCATTCAGAACCAGAACGGACTTGTAAATGGATGTGTGTCTGACATCGGATTTCATTCTGTGTGACTGATATCGGTTGCATAGTGTGAATTTCTTGTGTGGCATGATGAGATGCAAATGATCAAGGCTTTTGTTGAAAATCAAAGTCTTGTGGTTGATGATCGAAGCACCGCCTGTGTGGCATAGCTTTGTGTAGCGTTAATTCACGAGCCTCACACCCCTGTGTGAACCAGAAACGGGAGAGGACTTCAGGGAGGACATGCATTTCCTTCTAGCTAGGGTGGTGTCAGTGACCTTCCAGCCTTGACATTTATATTGTTTTCCCCTGTGTGGTTGTTGGATTGCAAGGCGCCTCGGTTAGATCGGACGATCCGGGTCCGATGGAGTCATTTGGCTCATTGACGCCCCATACGACGGGGAAACGCAGTGTTCAGGCATTATAATACACATCGGTGGACTGGCCCTGACGATCCAAGGTGCAGTTGCGGCTATTCCTGAGACACGGGCTAGAGCGTCTCGAAGCAGTGGGGATGATCCCTTGCCTCGGTTCACAGATGGAAATCCAACTTCCAATACGTAATTTTGCGGTTTTGATTGTAGAACCTATATATGGCGACATATTGGTATGGGGCATTTATGTCGTCTATGATTGATACTTATGATTGAAATTGTTTTGACACTATACACTTATAGTAATAATAAAAGATGAAATTTAGCTAATCGAGCATTCTTTGGCTATTATAAGGCAAAACCTTATCCTCCGGCTTGTGTTGCATTGTGTGATGGGACCTAGATCTTATAATAGCTTCATTGTTCTTTATTTAGCATTGCGTTGTTGTAATATGCACCGGTATTCTTGGAAGGAAACCCCTTCCGTGTTATACAGCGTGGTCCCTTGATTTACCTAACTTTAAAATAATGATTAATAACTGTTTTAGTTCTCACACCAGTCACATGACTGACCTGGAGTTTATTGTTTTAACCTAAACTCTGGGTGCCCTTATTTTCAACACGGGCAGCTAGTATTTTTGGTTTTGCAGATTTATATTCATAGGATATTGATTTATAGCTGGAACGATATCCAGAAAGCTCTGTATCCATATATCTCTTTCAGTTGCATATTGTATTATTTTTCCGCTGCAGTAATGTAACTAAATCTCTGATATTCATTGAATGTATTTTGTTTATTTGTACTCTGTTATATTCCTGTATTCTGATGAATTGTTGAAATAAAAAATGAAATGTTCTTTTGTTTGTGTTCCGATGTGGTTTGTTCTTAGTTCAATCCGTGCTTCCCTTCACGGGGAAGTTTAGGTCATAACATTATAACTGTTGAACAAAGTTTACATTGGGCCCTAAACTGGACCGGGCATGATTTGAATAGATAACTCACCCAACTGCCAACCCTAGATCATACTTTAAACAACATCAGATGCACAGCTGTAACACCCCACATCCGTTAGTGTCACTCACAAAGGGAATGCACTAAGTTCTGTGGAGCATTTAGGGTAAAAGATGCAGATAAATTACAAGATAGAAAAAAATTAAAACAGCGGAAAATAAAACTTCGCTTTATTGATAAAATAGTTTGTACAACGATTTCTTTACAATATCAGAGTATCATCTGTCCTACAAAATAAAGAAGCATAAAACAACATTTATATTCCTCAATGTAGCAAGAACCAGCCATAGCATCCGAAAAGAGAATCCAAGCAAAACTTCGACAAATCTTCAAGCTGGGAAAGAGTGACGGTCCAACTTATCCCGAGCTATACGATTCCCTCCTTTACTACCTGGGGGGGGGGGGACGGAAGAAAAGAATACTAAAGAAAAACAGAGTCAGACATAAAGCCTGAGTAAGTTCAGTTACTTCTAGCATGTGAACATGGAAAACCAAAACGACATGAATTAACTGAATACAAGATAACACCATGATGATAGGGTCAGCAAGGTTAGACAAGATTAACACAAGATATGTTAAGATAAGATAAACTGGATATGCTCTAATACTTTCGCCGCTTTGCTATTTCCTTGTTATACTGGTTTCTATATCTCTGCACCACCTAACTAGTGTCCCAACTAGTAATGATAACGTGATCCCAATCCCGGTAATCTCGGTTGCCTTCGGGCATACATTTATTATTTATTACCTAGATCTAATCTAGGGTTTTCTATCAATTGCTTCCTAGATTCGACCAGGGTTTATGCTATCTACTAAATGTTTCTTGAATTCAGGGTTTATGCCACCTAGGTCCAACTAGGGATTACGCTACCTGTCGAACGATGCCCCTAGTCTAGGACACACTACCTAGAGTGGTATATGTTCCTAGACTTTCCCCACATATGTGTCGCAAATCGTTTATCGCTGTCTAGATGCACATGTCCTGAAATGTGTGACCCGAGTCCCATGGCAGGGCTACTCTAGAAACACGGAACTCGGTCGGGAGCATTTCAGATATCTGCCGGTGAAGATGCTAAGGTCTGTTTTTCTACCAGTGGTTATGGTCCCACGTGACCCCTCCCTCAACTAATGAAAGGCAATCCAAGAAAATCAAGCGCGAGAACTGTACTCTTGCCACCCTATGCCCCACTATCCTATTAGCCAGCCTCACCCATAACTAGATAGCAAGTATATGGTTTGTTGGGAGTTCTCTGCCTTTCCGCATACGTACAACGATTGACTAAAGATGGTAGGTAGACGACGAGTTGCTATCACAGGGCTACTGGTCTCGCTGAATCACGCTGGTCCATCTTAGTCTTAAGGTTGCCTTGTATTGCAACCAAGGCATACCCTTGGTTCTTCTACCGCAGACCTTAACCTATGTGAGCCCAGGAGGATCATCTGCCACCTCACAGAGGGATACCAAGAGTACCCTCACGTCCCCTCAAAGCCTCGAGCTTCGTAACCCAATTCGTTGGAGCCTTCTTTTTAATCAGACGGACGTTCTCTCCTTCCCGTGTTATACTAAGAATTACTACTTAGTTTTGCTAACTAAGGTTTACCACTTAGTTTCCAGAATCGTTGTTTTCTTAACTAAGGTTTACTACTTAGCTCCTTTTAACTAAGGTTTACTACTTAGTTCTCTTTCTCGTCAATTTGGATTGGTTAAGTTTCATTAGTCAATTCAAACTAACTTAACCCTCTTCATTTATCCTCTTAAACTAGTTAAGTGTTATCAGTAATTCATGTTGACTTAACCCTACCACAAACCAAGTTTTATTGGTTAAGTATTTCTTATTACTTAACCCTATTCATTCATCCTGTATTGGTTAAGTGTTCCTTTTTAACTTAACCTTGCCCATCTGTTTTAACTATCATTTTATTAATGGTTAAGTATTATCCTTTCATGTTTTAGACTTAACCCTATTCATTTATCACAATTTGATGGTTAAGTGTTCAAGTTTACTTATCCCTACGGTCTAGTCCAGCTAACATATCAAATTGGCTAAGTGTATTGAATTTTACTTAACCCCAACCTCTAGTCTAGTCAACATGTTAAGTGTTTTCTTTGTTACTTATCCCCTACAAATCTTGCCTTGTTACCATGTTAAGTTTGGTTAAGTGTTCCTATGGACGTAACCCTCCCATTCTAGCTTAACTGTGCTTAGTTGGTTAAGTGTTCCTATGGACTTAACCCTCCCATTCTAGCTTAACTGTTCTGAGTTGGTTAAGTGTCTTAGTTAACTTAACCCTACCATTCTTGTTCTACCTTTAACTAAGTAAATTAAAGCCGCGACCACTCACATTAGACAGATATTGTTGCGATTACTGGATGTGCCGGTTGGTTCCGGGCAGGTTTACATCGCAACTCAGTCTAACCTCGGGTTAGGTATATCCGAGTTTTCTAAGTTCAAAGGGTTTTGATTAATTTCCAAATCAGGTTTTGAAAGTAACCATCCCGTCCGTCGGATCAGTTAGGGATAGCCAGGGAGAGCAGGAAACTTGTATTTTCCAAACCCAACCCTAGACACTATCCTCTCTGTCACCCTAGAACTTTCTGGTGTATGTATTAATAAAAGAGATGTCATTAATAAACCTTTCTTTTGTATATATATATATTGTTAACAATTTATCCTCAAAGTCCATTTTCCCTTTTTAAATAAATTTTTGGCCTATACCATATTCATTTATCATGCTCACTAATAGACTTATATTCTTGGTCCAAATCTTGATTTGCCTATCTTACAGTTTATGCCAAACTAGATTTCGTATTCTAGTTCACCGTTTATGCCCAAAACTTAATTTGCATACCAACTACCTACTTTGTGGCCCATTTAACCATTTACCATTTATGCCCAATGTATGTAAATTATTCACAATTATGCTAACATACTTATCATGCTTAATTTAGCCACCCAATTCTGATTTAATATTATAATCTCAGTTCATGTCAAAACTAGACTTGTTATTCTAATTTTCATCTTAATAGTCATGCTATAATGCATGTTCCCAAATTATGCCAATTTCCAAGT
Source organism: Allium sativum (assembly GCA_030737875.1). Classification (NCBI taxonomy): domain Eukaryota; kingdom Viridiplantae; phylum Streptophyta; class Magnoliopsida; order Asparagales; family Amaryllidaceae; genus Allium; species Allium sativum. The sequence continues at coordinate 129,052,890 of CM060919.1, read as the reverse complement.
TTAGTCAATTTCATGTTTATCCCAAAACATATTCCCATCGTTCGTATAATCGTGATTCAACCTAGATTATAAATAAATCTAGATTCGTGGATAAAAGGGAATGAGCTAAAATGCCATGAAAGAATAGACATAATAACTGGCATAAGATGATAATTCACAGGCATATAGATCTGGTAATATTACGACATGAAAAGGGTTGAATAGTAAAGGTTCAAGAACATGGGTAGATCTAACTTAATAGGTAAATTCCCAAGATCAAGATCCAAGGATAACTAAGAATAAACTGAAATAGAAAGTCAAGCCTAGATCCAATATAATGCCAGCTTGGGGTACAACATGGTTTTGTAACTACAGTGTCATGGGCATAAATAATAACCTTATATCCATAGTCATAGGCAATAAATTCTCACAGTTAATGAATCACAGTCATAGGCGATGTTCATAGTCAGAAAAAAATAATTCTCACAGTCATGAGTCACAGTCATAGGAAATGTTCATAGGCAATGTTCATAGTCAAAGAGGCATATGGTTTTAAGGTCCATAGTTTCATAGTCACAGTCTTATTGGTCATCGAATCATTACAGTTCTTAATTAGGCCCAAAGATATAAGCACTGATACGAATAGAAAGATTTGGCATATTCTTTTATTCCTTTAATTTCATGTCACGAACAGAGAAAATGTTCAAATCTAAAAAGTAACCGACTTACAGAGATTAGATTAGATTCGTAGAAAAACAATCGTTGAAGTCGTTTAAATCTTCACTTGAATTCTAGCTTGACTTGAATCTCTTCTTGAAAGTCTTGAGCAGCGTTTCCTCGTCTTGATTTATTTTATATATTATTTTATTCACTTATTTATTCATTTTCTCAAAGGCAGCATAAGGATAGAATGAAATGGTGTAGAGAGAATGAGGCCAGAGGCTGTTTATATAGGATTAGAGTTATGAATCTGGTCAGAAAATCGGGCCAGAAACATCAAAATGAACCCAGGTTCAAAACCCGGTTCTGGCACCAGGTCGACCCCCAGGTCGACTGCGCAGTCGACCTGGTCAGGGGGGTCGATGTAAAGACCCGTAACTTCCCCGTAAAGGAAAGTGTCGGATAGTTCGAGAACAAGCCACAACAGAACGCATACAGAAGAACGTTTCATTGTATATTACAACAGTTCCATCAGATACAAGAATATACAGAGTATAAAAGAATAATACACAGAATTATCAGAGATTTAAATTACATTTAAGTACATAGCAGCGGAAAATAATACAATACACAACTAGAATGAGATATACGGATACAAAGCTTTCCGGATATCGTTCCAGCTGTAAACCAGGACCCTGTGAATATAAATCTGCAAAACCAAAACTACTAGCTGCCCGCGTCAAAATAAGGGCACCCAGAGTTTAGGTTAAAACAATAAACTCCAGGTCAGTCATGTGACTGGTGTGAGAACTAAAACAGTTAATCTTTATTTTTAAAGTTAGGTAAATCAAGGGACCACGCCGTATAACACGGAACGGGTTTCCTCCCAAGAATACCAGTGCATAAACAAACAGCGCCATGCTAAATAAAGAAAAATGAAGCTGTTATAAGACCCAGGTCCTATCACACAATGCAAACGCAAGCCGGGGGATAGGGTTTTCCCTTATAACAGCCAAAGAATGCTTGATACGTTTAAAACAAATCATTTGATACTATAATAAGTGCATAGTGTATAAAACAACTTCAAATCATAAGTATCAATCATAGGCGACATGAGCGTCCCATGCCACTATGTCGCCATATATAGGTTTACAAATAAAACCGCAAATGGCACGTATTTGGAAATTGGATTTCCGTCTATGAACCGAGGCAAAAGATAGTCCTCAACCGATTCGAGACTGTCTAGTCCGAGCCTCAGGACCCAGACTCAGGTGGGCCCTTGGATCGTCAGGGCCGGTCCACCGATGTGGATTAAACTTAAACCCTGAACATGCATTTCCCCGCCCTATGGGGCGTAAACGAGCCAACTAAATGACTCCATCGGTTCGAGAACGACCGATCAATCCGAGGCGCCTCGCAACAGCAACAACCACATAAGTCAAACTCGTCAGGGCGTGTAAAACCACTGACGCCACTTCTAACTAGAAAGAAACGCATGCCCTCCCTGAGGTCCGTCTCCCGTTTTTGGTTCATACCGGGTGTGAAACACGCGAGGTAAACGTTGCACAAAGCTACGCCACAAAGGCCGTGCTTTGATCATCACCACAAGACTTTGCTTTTCAACAGAAGCCTCGATCAATTGCCACTTAGGCATGCCACACAGGCAATTCACTCCATGCGTTTTGATATCCATCAATATATAACCCCTGAGCTCGTACGTCTCAGAGAAGGGCGTTAAGCAAGAGAATAAATTCTCCGCCGCCAAACAGATATATATTTAATAGAGATCAATCACACGGACTAAAATCCAATGTCAGACACACAGTCCATTTACAAGTCCGTTCTGGGTCTGAACGAAACCGGAGGCACCTAGTACCTCGCATATCCATCGATCTCCAAGTACGTCTGGACGATCACCAACTGTTTCCATCTTCTTGGGTGTACAGCCCAATCAAGATCATCAGTTATCACCCAAACGACGTGAAGACTTCTGGTCTTCGACCACCGTCTTCATCTTCGACTTATCGTCGTATCAGTTATTCAGAATGGGATAAACCCGGTCTTTCCGAATAACTCGCGTATATATTAAATAAGTGTTACACAAACACAACATACGCCTCATTCCAATTCATCAGTCACTAACCGTAAATTAATCAAGAGAATAATTCCCCAAATATTAACCCCGAAGGCCGAAACCAACATCAGATCAATATCCAGAAAACCCTTCTGCTTGGCCAACCGACAGTTAGTTTCTAAATTTCACATTCATAGGGAAATGTTCCCATTAATTTTATCCAAGATAAATTTCTTGAATTTATTCCTCTTTTGAATTTCGATTCAACTAGTCGAGATTAACGAACCTTACCGAAGTAATCCTTGGTTTTGATTTCCCAATCCCAACCTATTTATCCCATGAAGTAAAACTGGTAATACTTCATATCTAACACCACAGTGTTATCGGTAAATTCAATTACCATTTCACGTTCAAATCTAATTAAAGATTTAACTATCGCTTGGAGCAAAACTGGTGATACTCCATTTCGATTATTTCAATCTAATTAAAGATTCATTAAAACTCCACTTAGTTTTAATCTGTGACTGGGTTAAAGAATCAGTGTCATTTAAAACACGGTTCACGATAAACCCAAAATCACATCACATTTCAATCAGTCCCTAATTGTAAATTAGCAAGTGAGCAATTCCCTAAGTATGAATCCCGAAGGCCGAAACCAACATCAGATCAATACCTCGGAAACTATTCAACTTAACTAACCTCCAGTTAGTTTCTGATTTTCTTAACTCCTTTAGGTCTAAGAACTGTATTATTGAAGATACCGTTCACGACAACCCAAAATCACATTTCATCAATGATCGGGTTAAAGAACGAGTGTTATTTAAAACACTGTCCACGATAAACCCAAAATCAATATCGATTCAATTCCAATTAAATATTATTTAATTGGTACACTTCATTAAATCTAAATAAAAAGATTTAATCTTTTCTCAACTGGGTTCAAGAACAGTGTTAGTGAAGACACCATTCACGACAAACCCAAATCACATTTGATATTAAATACAAGGCTCTGAATAGAAAATATCCCGGCTTATATTCAATATCAAATTCTACGATTAACAAATGTCATATTGGAAATAACGATACAAATATATCTTTCAAATTTCCACAACAACACCTGTATTGTTAGACCGAAATTTGGGCCTAACACCCAAACTCTATGTGAAATCCTCACAAATCACAGATTACAGATAAAAAGCAGTAAAAACAGGGAACACACGAGATTTTTATAGTGGTTCGGCTCAATCCAAGCCTACGTCCACTTTATAGTTTCTCATATCCTGAGGAATTGCAATTACAATGGTGTCTCACAATCCGTGAGATTCGATTATACACAATAACCTTGTGTTGTAATGAAGAAGAGGAGATTAGAGAGTGAATTTATACACGATAGCCTCGTGTTAGAATGATTTTGGAAGCACAAAGTCCTTGCACTATTGTAATGGAGGAAGCTCCAATGGAGAAGAGCCAAAAAAAAAGTCCCTTGAAATGTCCACGCGATGGTGTATTTATAGGCGTGGGGAAGGTCCTGGGAGACCCGAATCGGTTCGGATCGGGTATGACGTGGCGTGCTCTGAGGCAATTTCGGAGATAGTGGCGAAGTGGGTCTTCAGATCGTGCTAGGACAGGTGGCAACCGATCCGGATAAGTAGGAGACGGTTATGGCTAGAGAACAGGTCAAAGCTGGAGTGTAGCAGCAGGTCGAGGCGGTTCGGTTCGGATCCTCTTCCTTCCGAACCGATCCGGAGCTTCTAACCGAAGTCAAGACGAGACGATGAATCTCTGGAGCAAGGCGGGTTAGGTTCGATCCGAACCGAGTTGGAGTGATGCAGGTTTGCTGAAATGCTAGAGGCCCAGCTTGAGCTTCCTACGCTGATCCGATCCGGGGGGTCCGATCCGACCCGGAGTGTCTCCTATGCCAAAATCCAAGTTCCCGGTTCTACATGCGTTCACGGAAACGGGCATAACTTTCAAACCGTAAGTCCGATTGAGCCAAACCAAAGCTCAAACCGAAGCTAATTCAGAGATCTACAAGAGTTACAGAGCTTAGCTCCGTAATCGCTGTTTTCGGGCCCAAAAAAGGTCATCTGGTAGGAGTTTCGGGCCTTTCTTTGTTTGTGATGCGATTTCAACCAAATCACTTCATGTCTTCTGACGATATTCCCAACGCTTGAGTGTATTGTTGAGAAGAGATTCCATGTGTGACTGCTTTGACTAAAAAGCGGGTCAACATTTTGCCCCTCAGAACATATCTTGCTGAATGAAGGAAGATGTGTTCTGGATAATCCGAGGCCACGCCGGGCCTACCAGCTGCAAGCATAATCCATACCTGCGAAGAAGAGAAAGCAAACAGGTATGTCAAAACCTAACAAAACCGATTACACTTTCGAGCATAAACCATGCTTGGACGTTTGTTTGAGCATAAACCATACTCAAGACACGTTCAAATCATCCTGCCAAAACCTGACGAAGGACCTAACCTTCCGGGTACAAGCCATACCAGGAAGTCCAAACTGAGCATAAGCCATACCCGAGTTTTATTGAGTTCCTTTGCCAAATCCTGACAAAACAATAAGCCGTTCCAGAGTATAATCCATACTTAAGAGTCCTAGTGAGTACAATCCATACCCATGTCGGGATAGAGCTATGCTTGCCAAGACCTGACAAGACAGTCTGTCCCTAAGCATAATCCATGCCTAGGGGTCCGAGATAAGTATAAGCCATACTTTAGTTTAGATTGAGAATCCTGCCACAACCTGACAAGATACTTAAACTGCCAAACATAATCCATGCTCGGAAAGTCCTTCCTTATTCAATTCAAAGTGCAAAACCAAAGCAAATCCTGATTGGTTTGTCATCGAGTGCAGAGCACGTTTTGGAGCTAAATCCTAACCCCGAACGTGTGTACTCCGATTTAGCCAATCGGAAAACCTAAAGAAAGCAAAGAGACATATCTTAAATCCTAAGAAATGCTGAAAACGCAGAGTGATCCAATCCAGATCAGTTGATGACGAGCCGACGAGAGCTCGATTCTGGGTCATTCCCTCTACGGGGAGCAGGAGGTGGCAGCGCGGGTGCAGGTGCTGTTGGTTGCTTCACATACTCGGGTAGCTCTCCACGTCTAACCCGTTCCTCAATTAGATCACGAAGATGTCTGCAGTCATTCGTGTCATGCCCATCCATATCATGGAATATACAATGTCTCCCGGAGTCACGTTCTCTCTGTGATGGCTCCCTCCTGGGAGGTTTTGGGTAGGAGATGGCACCGTTTGTGTCCATGTAGATGTCGGTTAGTGACGAATTGAGTTCTGTGTACTTTTCATATCTGGGCCCTCTCCGGGGCTGAGCGTTGCGGTCATTCTTGACGGCAGCTTTTCCTTTGCCTTTATCAGAATCAGACGGTTCTCCGTCTTTGAGCATGTTAACATCGAGAACTTTCTTTTCGGAGGTTGCGTCTTCTTCACGCAAAAACCTATCCGATTCAAGATAGAATTCACTGAGATTCCTTGGTGGGTCTCGGTACAAGGATTTCTTGAACTCCGAGTTATCTAGAACGCCGGATACTGCCGCCATCAATACCATAGATGGCTCAGGCCGATCAACTGATGCTGCTGCAATGTTGAATCTTTCCAGAAATGATCGCAGAGTTTCTTTGGGTCTCTGCTTGATTGTAGTGAGTGACATGACATTTTTGGGTCGAGCGATGTGGACCCGAAACTGTTCAATGAAGCGAGCGACCAACATGTTCCAGCTGTTGATCGATTCAGATTCCAGCTGCCGAAACCACATAGCAGCAATATCAGTCAAAAAGAGAGGGAAGCACTTTGCCATGACGTTTTCCGACGCCGATTGAACTTCCATATGTCGTTTATAGCGCATTAGGTGCACGGTAGGATCTGCCCTGCCGTTGTAGGGTTCCAGTTGTGGAAGTTTGAAATCTGGAGGATTGCGGGAATTCCTGATTTCCTGTGCGAATGGATTGTGATTGACATCATCCATGTCATTCTGATAAGTGCGGCCTCTCGAGAGGCGTTCAATGAGGTTGGCGAGCCTATCGCCTTCAAAGAGCTGTTGCAAGTTGACAAGTCCAGAGCTGGTGCCCCCAGCGTTGAGTTCAGAAGTGTGTGGAAGAGTATAAGGAGCTTGGCAGGTCATCCGGTTCGGTTCGGAGGTTCCCCCTTGCTGCGGCTCGGAGAAGCGAGGGAGGTTATGGAGAGGTGCACGGTTCGGATCGGAGGTGCCGATCCGATCGGGTTCTCCTGTTCTGAACTGGGGAGCTTGATGCTGAGTTTGTGTGGTATTTCCGACCCGAACCGGTGCGGATGTAGGTCGAACAGGAGCGAAGCCTTGATTTCCAGAGGGGAGGCTGCTGCCCCCAGTCTCATGCAGGGTGGTGGTTCGGATCGGATCCGAACCGATCCGGGGAGGATTTCCTCCCATTTCCATCTGTGTTTGATTCAAGTTTTGGCCTTCGGTTCGGATCGGATCCGAACCGATCCGGTTTGCAGCTGCTGCCGGGGCTATTTCCGTGCTATTTCCAGCGAGTTGTGCATTGCCGCTCGGCCTTCCTTCCATCCGAGCAAAGAATTGGTCAATCATCTCCTGTTGTTTGCGAAGGAGATCATCTTGCCTAGCCATCTGGGTTCTCAATTCATCGAGAACCCCATCCATCTCTTCTCTGGTTAAGTATGCTGATGGATTTTCATGAGAGGAAGCCTCCTGGCTTACCTCATTCCTTGTGCCTTCAGTGCCAACATCCTCAGCACGAGAGAAGGTTCCGTCTTTCTTTCGCTTGACCATTGATCCAATAGCCAAATAATCCGTTTCCGTTCAAGCTAGTAGAAGAAGTTGTATCGTGTGCCCCCCTATCTGGCGCGCCAAAATGTTAGACCGAAATTTGGGCCTAACACCCAAACTCTATGTGAAATCCTCACAAATCACAGATTACAGATAAAAAGCAGTAAAAACAGGGAACACACGAGATTTTTATAGTGGTTCGGCTCAATCCAAGCCTACGTCCACTTTATAGTTTCTCATATCCTGAGGAATTGCAATTACAATGGTGTCTCACAATCCGTGAGATTCGATTATACACAATAACCTTGTGTTGTAATGAAGAAGAGGAGATTAGAGAGTGAATTTATACACGATAGCCTCGTGTTAGAATGATTTTGGAAGCACAAAGTCCTTGCACTATTGTAATGGAGGAAGCTCCAATGGAGAAGAGCCAAAAAAAAAAGTCCCTTGAAATGTCCACGCGATGGTGTATTTATAGGCGTGGGGAAGGTCCTGGGAGACCCGAATCGGTTCGGATCGGGTATGACGTGGCGTGCTCTGAGGCAATTTCGTAGATAGTGGCGAAGTGGGTCTTCAGATCGTGCTAGGACAGGTGGCAACCGATCCGGATAAGTAGGAGACGGTTATGGCTAGAGAACAGGTCAAAGCTGGAGTGTAGCAGCAGGTCGAGGCGGTTCGGTTCGGATCCTCTTCCTTCCGAACCGATCCGGAGCTTCTAACCGAAGTCAAGACGAGACGATGAATCTCTGGAGCAAGGCGGGTTAGGTTCGATCCGAACCGAGTTGGAGTGATGCAGGTTTGCTGAAATGCTAGAGGCCCAGCTTGAGCTTCCTACGCTGATCCGATCCGGGGGGTCCGATCCGACCCGGAGTGTCTCCTATGCCAAAATCCAAGTTCCCGGTTCTACATGCGTTCACGGAAACGGGCATAACTTTCAAACCGTAAGTCCGATTGAGCCAAACCAAAGCTCAAACCGAAGCTAATTCAGAGATCTACAAGAGTTACAGAGCTTAGCTTCGTAATCGCTGTTTTCGGGCCCAAAAAAGGTCATCTGGTAGGAGTTTCGGGCCTTTCTTTGTTTGTGATGCGATTTCAACCAAATCACTTCATGTCTTCTGACGATATTCCCAAGGCTTGAGTGTATTGTTGAGAAGAGATTCCATGTGTGACTGCTTTGACTAAAAAGCGGGTCAACATGTATAATCACGAATTCCAACATCGAAATATTCCGAAGACAATTTCGATTCAAATCCACTCCAAAGCAATCATTGGATATTCTGGTTATTTTTAAAACCCTTTTCTAATTCAATTTATTTATTTAAAAATAAATTGTAATGAACTGGGATTTTCGACTCCGAAAATCAACATCAAACTACCGTGTTGACCATTCAGACATCGAACATTCCAGATCATTAATAGAAAGAAGTTAGAGGATGAGATAAGAAAGAAAGAAATATTAGAATAGAAGAAGAAGAAGAAACAACACAACACAGAGTCTCACATCGCAGCGGAACAAAATATAATACAGAAATAACCTTTATCGAAAGCTTTTGAAATACTTACAATATCAGAGTACACATCTGGACAGTGATAATAATCTGTCCTCCTATAACACACAGCGGAATAGTAATATCATACGTCTGGACTCTTCCAACTCGTCTCTTCACAGCAGTCGATAACCTGGACCTGTACAACCCGGTCTAACCCGAGTATTTACAAAACACCGGGTCAGTCTGGTGAACCAGAGTGAGATAAACTCGCACAGTAATAAGGGTGAATCATCCAATCATGATTTTAAAGTTCAAAACCTTTTCAAAAGAAAGGATAATCGTAAGACCAAATCCAGACATAAACACGGACGGTTTTTACCTTACGATAACCCAAAACAGTTTTGAAATCAATATCTTGTCTGATATTATAATAATGTCTAAACACAAGTAAATATCAATCTAGTGGAACGCTTGCATCTCACGCTCCACATATATAGTATACAATCAAAACCGCAGGCGCTTATTGGAGATTGGATTCCAACTTGACAAGGTATGGGTCCACCTTCCGATCGTGTATCTCTAGAGACGAATATACTGGGTTCAACAAGAACTTCTTGCAACCCGGCCCTCACATGACCGACCCCTCATTTCGCTTGAGAGTATCGAATGTATATCACCGACGGTTGGGATCAGCAACCGTCTCCCGAAAAGGGACAGCATCGAAACATAGATTTAAGAAACAAATAGGACTTCCTCTAGATAGGTGATTATACACCCTAATGGGAGCGACCCACATAGCCATGCTGCCTGCCCGATTTTTGTCCTTTCCCGGTTGATGAGGCTTGAGGCCAGAATTAACTCTTGACATCTGGTCACCATTTACTTTGAATGCCACATCGTCAAATCCGTCAGATATCACTAATTGACGTCCACAAAAATACTCTAGCTGAAAGCTAGAGAATGGCAATTCCCTGCCAACAACTATCGTACGTTTGGAGAAATCAACGTACGTGACCCTTTGGAAATACTCTGTCAGACATTCGTCCATATACGTCATCCAGGAACAGGATGAACCGAAGGCACTCTCCTACTGCATCCATATAGGAATCACCCCATGGATCAATAGCGAGAAGTCCTTGCAACCCGTAGATTCCAACCACGACAGAATCACAGCTTATCTCGGCTTGCCAGGCAGAGAATATTAGTGGTTCTTCCGTTTATGAAAATCCACGGTCTTCAATGCTCCATCTCGATCATCTTCTGAGATCTTCACGTATTTGTTGGACGGAATGGTTTTCGAATAAATTCGATCCCGGTCTTTCCGTACCAACAATCGTATTGGTCAGATTTGATAGTCGGTGTTTTAACTATCAAAATATACAGTGTTTCAAACATGACACTCCAATGAGTTCACTGGTTCAGTATTCCACATCACATGGCCTTTAACAAACTGATTCACTTTTTGTTAAATTTAAACTTCCAACTCTTTTAATATTGAAATTACGATATTCGAATAACTCTACTTCGATTAACTAACATTCGTCTTAACTCCATTCGCTTGACTCTAGATCACAGCGATCACAATGGTTACGCCTGATTCCCTCAGGAAACATCCGACCGCCGTAGGCTATCTGCAGCCCTGCGAATTACGCTAGCAGTCGTACGAAATGGCAACTTAGCCCAATAATTATGTTTGGCTAATTCTATTTCGAATCACTATATTCAATTTCTCATTTTGAAACCTTATTTAAAATTCTCTTTTTTCTAGATCTCGTTTTCAAATAACGTAAATGTAAAATTAACATCTTAACACTTCGAACTTATTTATATGTTTTGGTTTATCTTAAACCCTTTTATCGAAATCTCCTTCGACTTAATTCAAATGATTAAGTAATATTTAATTCAAGCTCTCATTCTCGCTTAAAATTCCTTTTATAACTTCGTTATAAAACTTAGGTTTAAAAATAAAACCTATTCATGAACTCCTCATTTCGCTTGATCAAATAATTACCCAAGCTAAACCATTCGGCTTATTTCTTATTTCTGTACTTATCAATCTGATTAACTTTCTAAAATCACTTAATAATAAATCAAAGTCTTAAATAAGTAAACTATTCATTTATTTCTCTTTATATACTTTTACTCAAAATAGTATATTCCAAAATTCTATTTCTAGTTAAAAAATAAATTTTTTTAACTTCATCTCTATCGATTCACCTGACGGTGAATCAATATCTGTAACCCGATTGATTTTTAAAGGCCATACTCTGCCAAACACTTAACCAATATCGCCCATTGGTTTAAACCAAACAGATGTTGAATATCCAGTCAATAATCAACCATCAAATCAATCACACAAACAGATCAGTTCATATATGGTAATATGAAAATAAACAATACATTTGAGGGATCCGGTTGGGTCCCTCCAACCTGTTCTTCCCTGTACTCAAATGGTTATCTCAAATCAGACTATTCAGTTTTGTTTAACTGATAACAATAAATAACGGCCATTTAACATCAACCATACACAATTCAAACAATTCAATCATTTAAACACGTTTATAAATAAACGTGACCAACCAAGGTGAGTTACCTTTATTGGAACCAATCGTAAAAAAATAACGATTTGGTATTTCACTGAAATTAAACACAGTTTAATTTCATCGGTTAAATCAACAGTTAAATAGATAACTAGCAAAGCAGTCAACCATTGGCAAGCAAAGCACATAAAATAAAAACACCCAATTTATATAAAATATAAAAAGGGTAACTGAGTGAGTTTAACTCACCTGATTTGATACTGTTGTTTGACCAGTTGGTTTTTAATTAAATTAAACAGGTGTTTAATTTAACTGAAATCCCGGTTGATACCAATCATATCTATTTCTGCTCCATCATGTAGATTTTGTTGATGCGGGTTCAACGTTCCTCGTTTATCTAATTCATTAATCAACCATGTTATTAACATTCTGGCCGATCATCTGAATTGGAAGATCTTGCCCGATGTCCATGTTTTCCTTCGGTGCCTTGTCCATTTACATCTGCCAAAACAGATTTTATTTTACTAACAATTTGTTTTATAAATTTAAACGATTAATTCCTAATCACATTAACTAATTATTAATTAAAATTTATAAACAAGGCATTACGTTTATTTTAGTCCTACCGAACTGTTTGCTCCCAGGTTGTTCTCCCATGAACCCTTAACTAAATATTTTAGGAACTGTTACCCTACTGTTCACTGCATAGTTTCTAAATGATATCAGCGAGTTTGAACAAAACCGAAGTAACTTCATTTTTATATTAACTAATTAACGTCAACATTTAATTACCCACTAACCTTTATTACCAGCACGGCATTCTTCTTTTCCTTTTAAACGTTCGAACCCAATAGACAGCATGCCTCCCTTCTTCTTTCCCACGAAGCACTTCCCCACTTGTCATCAGCTCACGGTTGCAACGATACCTTACTTCCACTATAACAGCATGCCTTCAAACTCCTCCCTATTTGCCACAAACCCTGCCACCCACTTCAAGCCGACTTCCCCTCCCTGTTGCATTCAAACCCACGTAGGCGCGCTTCACCACATCACGTTTTAGCCACTTCTCCTTACTGTTCCGTCTTCCTTCATTTTACTTCTTGTTCGCTGTCATCAAAAGAGACGCAGCAAAACCCATGTTGCACTCTTCAGATCTTGCATGGGACTGAACGAAAATCATATGCAGTCTCCATTATATATATAGACTGATTTATACATTTGCATGAGGGCTTGTTTTCATTTATTAACTTGCGATTGGTATTTTAGTGGTGGAAGTACAAAGGAGTTTGTTTGAAGAGGAAGAAGGATTCTGTTTCGTTCATCTTGTGATGGAGATGACAGGGTTTTGTGCTTCAGGAGGACGAAGTGGTTAAAGGGAAAAGGAGTGGCGAGGTCTTTTTATAAGAGAACAACGTGGGGGACAAGTCATTTAGTTTATAGGATTTTCAGCGAAATGGTAGGATAGCTGACAATGGAAAAGATGGGAGACAACGCTTTGTCGGCAAGGTTAAAAGGATTGGCGACCAAGGAATCGAAAGCGTGGAAGCAACGCAAGGGGCTACAGTGAAGGAGTAGGATGCTTTTATTAATATTAAAATTGTATGAAACTTCGTTCTAAAGTAATACGCCGAAACCACAACAAACGACTTCTGTCTTCTGATAAAAAAGTTGTTCTTGATGTAAAACGATATTCCGGATCTAATGGAACAAGTTTCATCGAAATCCGAGGTCATATGAAAAAATTTCCTTTATGAAACCGGAAATGAACACACGTTTAATTTTTCCATGGTCACCAGATAAATCGAATCAACTTGAAACTGCGAACATTGACAATAACTTTTCGATACGAACCCAATGGCACTAATTTCGTCGCATTCTGAGACTGTTGCCCCGGTAGGCTATTTTTACCCTGAACCGCAATACCTCTTTTAACGCCAAATTTCCCGATCTCTAAAAATAACAAACTATATACATATCCTGACTCTAATCGATGCTACGAACTCAACGGAACTGGTCTCGTCGAAAACAGAGCCCGTTTGCAAAACGGCTACTTTAAAGGCCTATAATTTAATAACGAATTTCCATAGCGACTATTTCAAAATTTGATTTAGCCATAACTCGCAATCTATAACACAAAAATCTGGATTTTCCTCTTTCATATGAAAACTATCGTCAATATGGTTCCAACGTGTCTGGTTTTATAGAAATCCGACTTATATTGAATCCTGTATTCTCAATTGAAGTTCAAAACTCCAATTTACGAACTGCACGCCATTTTCAAGCTCGATTTATAATTATATAAATATATAACGTTCGAACTTCGTTTAAATAACGAATTCAATATTTAATTCCATTAATATTTCTAATATAATATTTAAAACTAATTTAAATATTCATATTCAAATGGTCGAAAAACACGGGTCGTTACATTCTTTCCCCCTTAAAATAATTTCGTCCTCGAAATTGCTAAGGTAAGAAAGAACGTTATAAGCTCATTAATTTCAAATCTAATTTTATATTAAATTAGAACCCAATTCAATACTGTAAATAAATATTTTCAAAAATTTTGAAAATTACCTAACACATTAAATTTTCGAAAAATTTCGCCAGCACCTCCTCTGTACGGCTTAATCGGTACAACTCCAACTCGCCTTTCTAGGCCTTCTCCAATCCAAAAGAAAATAAAACAGCCAAGCGGCTTGCCCAATAGGCTCATAAATCTCCAAATCCATATAAAAATAAACATGTACCTTTTTGTCGGGCATATCATTATATCCTTCCCATCTGCTACGCTGTCAGCTTATACAAATGCATTCTCCAACCAAAATTCCAATTTTATCCTTGAAACCAAATCCTTCACGCATCCAAGCCAAATTCCATTCTTAACTCAATCATCATCCATCATCAATTCCAGCCAACACTATTTCAGATTCTTGTCTCACAAATTTCAAAATCTGATTCTACTCGATATATTATCTCCTGATTCAATTTCCAGTTAATCGGTTTCAATTCAATTCATATTCGCTTTCACTAATTTCTATCTTACTTTTCGTTCAAACAATCTCCCTGGGAGTTTTTAAATAGTTCAGTTCTTTCAAAAATCAAATAATCTTTTTCAGAATTCAAACAACTTGTCTTTCTCAAAGCAATTCAAAACAAAATCTTTGGTAGTAATCCGTCACTTACTACTTGAAAATGAACACCGATAATGGCGCGCACATCATCGGAATCTATTTTCCAGCTATCGAAGTGAGTTCAATACTATTGTCACTTTCAAAACTAGTTCTAAACACTTTCATTTGAAATCCATTTCAAAATATCCTTTCCAAGGCTTGTAAAACAATTTAAAATCTCCCAGGATTTTAAAATTCTCATATATTAAGTCCAATTCCAATTTCAACCACTTGCTCGAATTTCCCAAGTTTTAATTTCAATTCTGATTTAAATTCAGATTTAACTCCTCTAATTTTCATATATTTCACTTATATGAATTCTGATTGGTTATATAATCATTTCACATTTTATAATCAACCAACACATCCAATATATTATAATTACAATATATATATTTCCTCTATATCAAAATATACTTTGGGTAAAATTATTTCATTTACCCTCTTTCAAAAACATACTGTGTCGAATTATTTTGTTCAAGAGTTTAGAAACACTTATCGACACAGTTTGCATTACTGTATCAACCAGAATTCATAAACTACTCGACAAACCAATCAACACAATATAAACAATTTTTATATCAATTTACAAATACGCGCTCATATATATATACTCAAACTCAATCTAGGGTATTACTAACCCCATCTCTACTGAGTCACGCCACAGAGCCAAGGTAATTACTTAACCTTTAGCTCTGATACCACTGTAATGAACTGGGATTTTCGACTCCGAAAATCAACATCAAACTACCGTGTTGACCATTCAGACATCGAACATTCCAGATCATTAATAGAAAGAAGTTAGAGGATGAGATAAGAAAGAAAGAAATATTAGAATAGAAGAAGAAGAAGAAACAACACAACACAGAGTCTCACATCGCAGCGGAACAAAATATAATACAGAAATAACCTTTATCGAAAGCTTTTGAAATACTTACAATATCAGAGTACACATCTGGACAGTGATAATAATCTGTCCTCCTATAACACACAGCGGAATAGTAATATCATACGTCTGGACTCTTCCAACTCGTCTCTTCACAGCAGTCGATAACCTGGACCTGTACAACCCGGTCTAACCCGAGTATTTACAAAACACCGGGTCAGTCTGGTGAACCAGAGTGAGATAAACTCGCACAGTAATAAGGGTGAATCATCCAATCATGATTTTAAAGTTCAAAACCTTTTCAAAAGAAAGGATAATCGTAAGACCAAATCCACACATAAACACGGACGGTTTTTACCTTACGATAACCCAAAACAGTTTTGAAATCAATATCTTGTCTGATATTATAATAATGTCTAAACACAAGTAAATATCAATCTAGTGGAACGCTTGCATCTCACGCTCCACATATATAGTATACAATCAAAACCGCAGGCGCTTATTGGAGATTGGATTCCAACTTGACAAGGTATGGGTCCACCTTCCGATCGTGTATCTCTAGAGACGAATACACTGGGTTCAACAAGAACTTCTTGCAACCCGGCCCTCACATGACCGACCCCTCATTTCGCTTGAGAGTATCGAATGTATATCACCGACGGTTGGGATCAGCAACCGTCTCCCGAAAAGGGACAGCATCGAAACATAGATTTAAGAAACAAATAGGACTTCCTCTAGATAGGTGATTATACACCCTAATGGGAGCGACCCACATAGCCATGCTGCCTGCCCGATTTTTGTCCTTTCCCGGTTGATGAGGCTTGAGGCCAGAATTAACTCTTGACATCTGGTCACCATTTACTTTGAATGCCACATCGTCAAATCCGTCAGATATCACTAATTGACGTCCACAAAAATACTCTAGCTGAAAGCTAGAGAATGGCAATTCCCTGCCAACAACTATCGTACGTTTGGAGAAATCAACGTACGTGACCCTTTGGAAATACTCTGTCAGACATTCGTCCATATACGTCATCCAGGAACAGGATGAACCGAAGGCACTCTCCTACTGCATCCATATAGGAATCACCCCATGGATCAATAGCGAGAAGTCCTTGCAACCCGTAGATTCCAACCACGACAGAATCACAGCTTATCTCGGCTTGCCAGGCAGAGAATATTAGTGGTTCTTCCGTTTATGAAAATCCACGGTCTTCAATGCTCCATCTCGATCATCTTCTGAGATCTTCACGTATTTGTTGGACGGAATGGTTTTCGAATAAATTCGATCCCGGTCTTTCCGTACCAACAATCGTATTGGTCAGATTTGATAGTCGGTGTTTTAACTATCAAAATATACAGTGTTTCAAACATGACACTCCAATGAGTTCACTGGTTCAGTATTCCACATCACATGGCCTTTAACAAACTGATTCACTTTTTGTTAAATTTAAACTTCCAACTCTTTTAATATTGAAATTACGATATTCGAATAACTCTACTTCGATTAACTAACATTCGTCTTAACTCCATTCGCTTGACTCTAGATCACAGCGATCACAATGGTTACGCCTGATTCCCTCAGGAAACATCCGACCGCCGTAGGCTATCTGCAGCCCTGCGAATTACGCTAGCAGTCGTACGAAATGGCAACTTAGCCCAATAATTATGTTTGGCTAATTCTATTTCGAATCACTATATTCAATTTCTCATTTTGAAACCTTATTTAAAATTCTCTTTTTTCTAGATCTCGTTTTCAAATAACGTAAATGTAAAATTAACATCTTAACACTTCGAACTTATTTATATGTTTTGGTTTATCTTAAACCCTTTTATCGAAATCTCCTTCGACTTAATTCAAATGATTAAGTAATATTTAATTCAAGCTCTCATTCTCGCTTAAAATTCCTTTTATAACTTCGTTATAAAACTTAGGTTTGAAAATAAAACCTATTCATGAACTCCTCATTTCGCTTGATCAAATAATTACCCAAGCTAAACCATTCGGCTTATTTCTTATTTCTGTACTTATCAATCTGATTAACTTTCTAAAATCACTTAATAATAAATCAAAGTCTTAAATAAGTAAACTATTCATTTATTTCTCTTTATATACTTTTACTCAAAATAGTATATTCCAAAATTCTATTTCTAGTTAAAAAATAATTTTTTTTAACTTCATCTCTATCGATTCACCTGACGGTGAATCAATATCTGTAACCCGATTGATTTTTAAAGGCCATACTCTGCCAAACACTTAACCAATATCGCCCATTGGTTTAAACCAAACAGATGTTGAATATCCAGTCAATAATCAACCATCAAATCAATCACACAAACAGATCAGTTCATATATGGTAATATGAAAATAAACAATACATTTGAGGGATCCGGTTGGGTCCCTCCAACCTGTTCTTCCCTGTACTCAAATGGTTATCTCAAATCAGACTATTCAGTTTTGTTTAACTGATAACAATAAATAACGGCCATTTAACATCAACCATACACAATTCAAACAATTCAATCATTTAAACACGTTTATAAATAAACGTGACCAACCAAGGTGAGTTACCTTTATTGGAACCAATCGTAAAAAAATAACGATTTGGTATTTCACTGAAATTAAACACAGTTTAATTTCATCGGTTAAATCAACAGTTAAATAGATAACTAGCAAAGCAGTCAACCATTGGCAAGCAAAGCACATAAAATAAAAACACCCAATTTATATAAAATATAAAAAGGGTAACTGAGTGAGTTTAACTCACCTGATTTGATACCGTTGTTTGACCAGTTGGTTTTTAATTAAATTAAACAGGTGTTTAATTTAACTGAAATCCCGGTTGATACCAATCATATCTATTTCTGCTCCATCATGTAGATTTTGTTGATGCGGGTTCAACGTTCCTCGTTTATCCAATTCATTAATCAACCATGTTATTAACATTCTGGCCGATCATCTGAATTGGAAGATCTTGCCCGATGTCCATGTTTTCCTTCGGTGCCTTGTCCATTTACATCTGCCAAAACAGATTTTATTTTACTAACAATTTGTTTTATAAATTTAAACGATTAATTCCTAATCACATTAACTAATTATTAATTAAAATTTATAAACAAGGCATTACGTTTATTTTAGTCCTACCGAACTGTTTGCTCCCAGGTTGTTCTCCCATGAACCCTTAACTAAATATTTTAGGAACTGTTACCCTACTGTTCACTGCATAGTTTCTAAATGATATCAGCGAGTTTGAACAAAACCGAAGTAACTTCATTTTTATATTAACTAATTAACGTCAACATTTAATTACCCACTAACCTTTATTACCAGCACGGCATTCTTCTTTTCCTTTTAAACGTTCGAACCCAATAGACAGCATGCCTCCCTTCTTCTTTCCCACGAAGCACTTCCCCACTTGTCATCAGCTCACGGTTGCAACGATACCTTACTTCCACTATAACAGCATGCCTTCAAACTCCTCCCTATTTGCCACAAACCCTGCCACCCACTTCAAGCCGACTTCCCCTCCCTGTTGCGTTCAAACCCACGTAGGCGCGCTTCACCACATCACGTTTTAGCCACTTCTCCTTACTGTTCCGTCTTCCTTCATTTTACTTCTTGTTCGCTGTCATCAAAAGAGACGCAGCAAAACCCATGTTGCACTCTTCAGATCTTGCATGGGACTGAACGAAAATCATATGCAGTCTCCATTATATATATAGACTGATTTATACATTTGCATGAGGGCTTGTTTTCATTTATTAACTTGCGATTGGTATTTTAGTGGTGGAAGTACAAAGGAGTTTGTTTGAAGAGGAAGAAGGATTCTGTTTCGTTCATCTTGTGATGGAGATGACAGGGTTTTGTGCTTCAGGAGGACGAAGTGGTTAAAGGGAAAAGGAGTGGCGAGGTCTTTTTATAAGAGAACAACGTGGGGGACAAGTCATTTAGTTTATAGGATTTTCAGCGAAATGGTAGGATAGCTGACAATGGAAAAGATGGGAGACAACGCTTTGTCGGCAAGGTTAAAAGGATTGGCGACCAAGGAATCGAAAGCGTGGAAGCAACGCAAGGGGCTACAGTGAAGGAGTAGGATGCTTTTATTAATATTAAAATTGTATGAAACTTCGTTCTAAAGTAATACGCCGAAACCACAACAAACGACTTCGGTCTTCTGATAAAAAAGCTGTTCTTGATGTAAAACGATATTCCGGATCTAATGGAACAAGTTTCATCGAAATCCGAGGTCATATGAAAAAATTTCCTTTATGAAACCGGAAATGAACACACGTTTAATTTTTCCATGGTCACCAGATAAATCGAATCAACTTGAAACTGCAAACATTGACAATAACTTTTCGATACGAACCCAATGGCACTAATTTCGTCGCATTCTGAGACTGTTGCCCCGGTAGGCTATTTTTACCCTGAACCGCAATACCTCTTTTAACGCCAAATTTCTCGATCTCTAAAAATAACAAACTATATACATATCCTGACTCTAATCGATGCTACGAACTCAACGGAACTGGTTTCGTCGAAAACAGAGCCCGTTTGCAAAACGGCACTTTAAAGGCCTATAATTTAATAACGAATTTCCATAGCGACTATTTCAAAATTTGATTTAGCCATAACTCGCAATCTATAACACAAAAATCTGGATTTTCCTCTTTCATATGAAAACTATCGTCAATATGGTTCCAACGTGTCTGGTTTTATAGAAATCCGACTTATATTGAATCCTGTATTCTCAATTGAAGTTCAAAACTCCAATTTACGAACTGCACGCCATTTTCAAGCTCGATTTATAATTATATAAATATATAACGTTCGAACTTCGTTTAAATAACGAATTCAATATTTAATTCCATTAATATTTCTAATATAATATTTAAAACTAATTTAAATATTCATATTCAAATGGTCGAAAAACACGGGTCGTTACATAAATAGAATTATAATTCTAGTTCAAAACTAGTTCATTTCGATAAAAATCTATTTTTATCTTTTCAAATATGGAGTTTTTCATCCCAATCTTTTCTAAATCATTTCTTATGATTTTACACAAATTATTACTATTTTTAATAATTTTATCAAGGCCCGTACAGTCGATTTCCATCAACGGCCATCGAACTGCACTTACAGCGACCTTTTTCAAATTTGATTTGGACATAATTCCAAATCCAACCGTTAGATTTTGAATTTCAAATATTCGTTAGAAAGCTCTTTTCGATACGAACCCAACGGTTCCGGTTTTAGGAGAATCCGACGGTCGGATCTCCCGTAATGTCCATTTGAGATAAATGGTCGAAATTCGCGAACTGCCGCGGCGCGGCGCGTTCTATTCAGGCCATTATATTATATATATAATATATATAATATATATTTCGTCGATTTCTATTTAAAACGAATTATATAAATAGCTTTGAATTCGTTTCAAAAACATTTCAACTTCTATTTCAATTCAAAGCAAAATTGAATTCTTCCTTATAAATTCGTTTTAAAATTCCTTCCTATTCAATTCAAATTTCAATTCAATTTGAATTCATTTCAATTCGCTTTCAATTCCATTTGAATTCGTTTTATATTCAATTCATTTTGAATTCGTTTTCAATTCAATTCATTTCGAAATCGCTTTCAATTCAATTCACTTTGAATTCGTTTTCAATTCAATTCATTTTGAATTCGTTTTAAAATCGATATAAATATCGTTCACGTCAAAATGGCGTCAATCTAATCAACACGACTTCATAAATTTCTATTTTCAAATATTCTATTTCAAATATTCCTTTTTCAAAATAGTTGTTATTATCAAAAATATTTCGTTCAACACATGACCAATCTCAATGGATGAGTACTGTCAACACATGAACTTTTATTTTATAATATCCTTTATTTTTCAAATTGGAATGAGGCCCAATCAATCACCATATAAAATTTATTATATGGATTTTCATACAACACATGTATATAATAGCATTGCAAATAATCAACCATCAACCAAAGTGCACTACACTGTATAAGCATCAAGTATAGATATTCAACACTTATAACAGCCTGTCAATCAATCGATCGACATTTTTAATCAATCAGGATGAGTGAACTTCAAATTTCATCCCAACACCCGTGTGGGGTTTCAAACAATCAAACGCACGTTTTATTTGTGCAGTTGGGCGATGTGTAAAATTTATCGTCCCAATCAATGTCATTCAAATAAGTGTACATAAACAAACCGTCCGGTTTGTAAATGAATATTTTATTTATTCACATTCACGTTAAAAATTATATTTTTAACGATAAAACATTTTATTTCAACCTATGAATTTCTATTCAATTCATTTACACAATAAAATGATAGTTTTATTTTTCTAACATATTTTAGAAAATTTCGGCGGCATAACGGCACGATACTAGAAACGGGACAAGGCCTAGCCTTATCCCCGGTCCAGTGAAGGCCCACGCCATTCACACATCAATCAAATCAATTTTATCTCACCAAACAATTCCATTCAAACAAATAATTCAACTAGTCTATGCAACCAAACATACAAGTCCATGGTCTGTGGACAATTGTGTCGGGTGCTACTAAGCACCGTCTACATCCTAGTATATATATATAACTAGAAAAATAAATTGAAAGGTGAGAAATTCTCACCTATAGCTATCCTAGCTCCACGGCTCTTCATTGATATAAATCTTCTTCGTTCTGCCTCTTTTCTCTACACATGTAAAAATAGAATTTTTACTACGCTATTCAATATATAAAAATATGATTTTTACTTTCGCTTTCAACATATAAAAATATGATTTTTTACTTTTGCTTTCAACATATAAAAATATGATTTTTGCTTTTGCTTTCAACATATAAAAATATGATTTTTGCTTTTGCTTTCAACATATAAAAATATGATTTTTTGCTTTTGCTTTCAACATATAAAAATATGATTTTTTTACTTTCGCTTTCAACATATAAAAATATGATTTTTGCTTTTATTAAAAATCAGTTTTATTCTTTCATAAAAATTTCAGCTTTAACTTAATAAAAATTTCAGTTTTACTTTTATTAAAAATCAGTTTTATTCTTTCAAAAAAATTTCAGCTTTAACTTAATAAAAATTTCAGTTTTACTTTTATTAAAAATCAGTTTTTCTTTTATATAAAAAAAAAACAGTATTCTTTTATAAAAAAAAAAAATCAGTATTAAAACAAAAATAAACTAAATAAATAAAATGAAAGAAAACGTACTGAGGGGGGGGGGGGGTTTCTCGCAGATCGACGGCGGCAAGGTGGCTCGGGGTTCGAACGGGGAGGCGGCTGAAGGCGGCAAGGCGTCGCTGCTTCGGGGTTGCGCTCGATGTACGGGGCTCGAACTGGGGGGGGTTTGCGTCGATGTACTGGGCTCGAACGGGGGGGGGGGGGGGGTTGCGTCGATGTACGGGGCGGAGCGGATGGGCGGTCGGCGGTGCGAGGTTGGTGGAGGCGGTCGATTTCTGTTAGGGTTTTTTTTTTTTTTTTTCTGTCTGAATCGAAATGAAGGGGGGGGCCAAGCAGGAGATAAGGAGGGAAGGGGGGGATTAAAATATTTTTTTTTTTATTTAATTATTTAACTTCGCAAATAGGTTGACTTTCACATATGACCTCGAAACGAGGCCCACCGCCTGTCGTCCATAGCGTTTCACCCCCATTCCGAGCACAATGGGATATGTATCGCAAGCTGATTTGATCGTTACAATCAGTTTCCTTTGAATTTACAATTTAAATCACTATATTGAATTTTAAACGTACATTTCAAATTACCGGGGTCACATACTAACTAGAAAAATTCCAGAAAAATATTTTCAAGCTTCGTATTGACGATACGGTCCTAACAAAACTAGTTTCGTCGAATTCCGAGACCGTTGGAAAAATGGCCAATTTCCAGTCGATTAAAATCAACTGAAATGGTCAAAACACGTTTTCCTTTGCCACACTCACATATCGATTTGAAAAATTATGAAATTTGAAACCTAGCAATAACTTTACTTCCCGGACCCAACAAAACTGGTTTCGTCGAAATCCGAGGTCGTTTGTAAAATGTCCATTTTTAAGGGCCTGAATTCCATAGCGACTATTCAGAATTTTCAACTGGACATATCTTTTGATTCCCGCTATCAAATCTTGATTATTCGGATTCGGTGGAAAGATATTATTAATTAGATCCCATTATTTTTGGTTTCACTAAAATCCGGATTGTTTTGCACCCGGTACATTCAATTGAAGTTTGAAATCGAATTATCGAACTACCGCGCCATTTTCAATTCTATTTATTATTATATATAAATATTTATATTCTAACGACGACGCGTATAATATATACGACGAATTCTATTCAAAATAAATTTCTCGTCGATATTATTTAAAATAATCCATTTTAAATAATCAAAATTCGCCAAAATTGCAAAAATAAAAATTTTAAACTGGCCCAGATTTTACGGGTTGTTACAATCTCCCCCACTTAAAACTTTTCGTCCCCGAAAAGGAACAAAGTCGAAAGTGGTTTGATTATTCAACTCTATGCTCGATCTGGCTTTCATTCTCTAACTTTTCAGTTTCTGAGAAATTTCTAAAATTTCAAAAATTTGGCTAACACCCTAAATTTTTGAAAAATTTCGCCATAACCTCCCCTGCAATGGGAGCATCGGGGAATTTCAAATAGCTTCCCCGGTCCTTCAGATCTCAAAAAGAAAAAGAAAAAGCCAAGCGGCTAGCCAATAGGCTCACAAAATCATCATCACCCAAACAAAACAGGAAATTATGTAGTAAACATGTACCTATTTGTCGGGCAAACAAATTTTATTCTCTGGCTCTAGCCTCCTTGCTATGACCTGTTCAAAAGATATACATGTATGCAAGCAAATGCGACCAATTTTCAATATAAGTCAATATGTGATTCAATTAGGCTAATTGGTTAAAAATTATCAAACAATTTAACAAACAACACAAACATCAATCAATTAGTGAATTTAACTTTTCAAATTCAAAATTTGATATTTATACAAAAAATCATGTTTTTGATGCCAAATCACAACAATGAATTCTAGCTATATATAAGTTTTAGGTTCTCACACCAGCCTAATGGAAATATATAGAAAATCACCCCTTCGAGACACGAACATAAATACTGATGATGTCATGACAATCATCAGTACCATCTTCGGGCGACTAGAGTGTGATGCTATATCTATCCAATATATTAAAATTTCGAATACACGCGGATCAGACGTATACGCAAAATCTATATATACTGGATTGTCCACATCAATATAAATAGAAAATCAAATACGAATAATTGATTTAAATTTTCAAAACAAAAGTTTGTTTTCATTTTAAAAATATACTCTTCACACTCGTTCTAGGATACTACTGATCCCATCTCTAACGAGTCAGTCTCGTTGGATATTACTAACCCAATATCTGATGAATTCTTCCGTATGTTTCTAATGTGTCTTGTTCTCTAAGCTTTGTAAACCAAAGCTCTGATACCACGTGTAAAGACCCGTAACTTCCCCGTAAAGGAAAGTGTCGGATAGTTCGAGAACAAGCCACAACAGAACGCATACAGAAGAACGTTTCATTGTATATTACAACAGTTCCATCAGATACAAGAATATACAGAGTATAAAAGAATAATACACAGAATTATCAGAGATTTAAATTACATTTAAGTACATATCAGCGGAAAATAATACAATACACAACTAGAATGAGATATACGGATACAAAGCTTTCCGGATATCGTTCCAGCTGTAAACCAGGACCCTGTGAATATAAATCTGCAAAACCAAAACTACTAGCTGCCCGCGTCAAAATAAGGGCACCCAGAGTTTAGGTTAAAACAATAAACTCCAGGTCAGTCATGTGACTGGTGTGAGAACTAAAACAGTTAATCTTTATTTTTAAAGTTAGGTAAATCAAGGGACCACGCCGTATAACACGGAACGGGTTTCCTCCCAAGAATACCAGTGCATAAACAAACAGCGCCATGCTAAATAAAGAAAAATGAAGCTGTTATAAGACCCAGGTCATATCACACAATGCAAACGCAAGCCGGGGGATAGGGTTTTCCCTTATAACAGCCAAAGAATGCTTGATACGTTTAAAACAAATCATTTGATACTATAATAAGTGCATAGTGTATAAAACAACTTCAAATCATAAGTATCAATCATAGGCGACATGAGCGTCCCATGCCACTATGTCGCCATATATAGGTTTACAAATAAAACCGCAAATGGCACGTATTTGGAAATTGGATTTCCGTCTATGAACCGAGGCAAAAGATAGTCCTCAACCGATTCGAGACTGTCTAGTCCGAGCCTCAGGACCCAGACTCAGGTGGGCCCTTGGATCGTCAGGGCCGGTCCACCGATGTGGATTAAACTTAAACCCTGAACATGCATTTCCCCGCCCTATGGGGCGTAAACGAGCCAACTAAATGACTCCATCGGTTCGAGAACGACCGATCAATCCGAGGCGCCTCGCAACAGCAACAACCACATAAGTCAAACTCGTCAGGGCGTGTAAAACCACTGACGCCACTTCTAACTAGAAAGAAACGCATGCCCTCCCTGAGGTTCGTCTCCCGTTTTTGGTTCATACCGGGTGTGAAACACGCGAGGTAAACGTTACACAAAGCTACGCCACAAAGGCCGTGCTTTGATCATCACCACAAGACTTTGCTTATCAACAGAAGCCTCGATCAATTGCCACTTAGGCATGCCACACAGGCAATTCACTCCATGCGTTTTGATATCCATCAATATATAACCCCTGAGCTCGTACGTCTCAGAGAAGGGCGTTAAGCAAGAGAATAAATTCTCCGCCGCCAAACAGATATATATTTAATAGAGATCAATCACACGGACTAAAATCCAATGTCAGACACACAGTCCATTTACAAGTCCGTTCTGGGTCTGAACGAAACCGGAGGCACCTAGTACCTCGCATATCCATCGATCTCCAAGTACGTCTGGACGATCACCAACTGTTTCCATCTTCTTGGGTGTACAGCCCAATCAAGATCATCAGTTATCACCCAAACGACGTGAAGACTTCTGGTCTTCGACCACCGTCTTCATCTTCGACTTATCGTCGTATCAGTTATTCAGAATGGGATAAACCCGGTCTTTCCGAATAACTCGCGTATATATTAAATAAGTGTTACACAAACACAACATACGCCTCATTCCAATTCATCAGTCACTAACCGTAAATTAATCAAGAGAATAATTCCCCAAATATTAACCCCGAAGGCCGAAACCAACATCAGATCAATATCCAGAAAACCCTTCTGCTTGGCCAACCGACAGTTAGTTTCTAAATTTCACATTCATAGGGAAATGTTCCCATTAATTTTATCCAAGATAAATTTCTTGAATTTATTCCTCTTTTGAATTTCGATTCAACTAGTCGAGATTAACGAACCTTACCGAAGTAATCATTGGTTTTGATTTCCCAATCCCAACCTATTTATCCCATGAAGTAAAACTGGTAATACTTCATATCTAACACCACAGTGTTATCGGTAAATTCAATTACCATTTCACGTTCAAATCTAATTAAAGATTTAACTATCGCTTGGAGCAAAACTGGTGATACTCCATTTCGATTATTTCAATCTAATTAAAGATTCATTAAAACTCCACTTAGTTTTAATCTGTGACTGGGTTAAAGAATCAGTGTCATTTAAAACACGGTTCACGATAAACCCAAAATCACATCACATTTCAATCAGTCCCTAATTGTAAATTAGCAAGTGAGCAATTCCCTAAGTATGAATCCCGAAGGCCGAAACCAACATCAGATCAATACCTCGGAAACTATTCAACTTAACTAACCTCTAGTTAGTTTCTGATTTTCTTAACTCCTTTAGGTCTAAGAACTGTATTATTGAAGATACCGTTCACGACAACCCAAAATCACATTTCATCAATGATCGGGTTAAAGAACGAGTGTTATTTAAAACACTGTCCACGATAAACCCAAAATCAATATCGATTCAATTCCAATTAAATATTATTTAATTGGTACACTTCATTAAATCTAAATAAAAAGATTTAATCTTTTCTCAACTGGGTTCAAGAACAGTGTTAGTGAAGACACCATTCACGACAAACCCAAATCACATTTGATATTAAATACAAGGCTCTGAATAGAAAATATCCCGGCTTATATTCAATATCAAATTCTACGATTAACAAATGTCATATTGGAAATAACGATACAAATATATCTTTCAAATTTCCACAACAACACCTGTATAATCACGAATTCCAACATCGAAATATTCCGAAGACAATTTCGATTCAAATCCACTCCAATGCAATCATTGGATATTCTGGTTATTTTTAAAACCCTTTTCTAATTCAATTTATTTATTTAAAAATAAATAGAATTATAATTCTAGTTCAAAACTAGTTCATTTCGATAAAAATCTATTTTTATCTTTTCAAATATGGAGTTTTTCATCCCAATCTTTTCTAAATCATTTCTTATGATTTTACACAAATTATTACTATTTTTAATAATTTTATCAAGGCCCGTACAGTCGATTTCCATCAACGGCCATCGAACTGCACTTACAACGACCTTTTTCAAATTTGATTTGGACATAATTCCAAATCCAACCGTTAGATTTTGAATTTCAAATATTCGTTAGAAAGCTCTTTTCGATACGAACCCAACGGTTCCGGTTTTAGGAGAATCCGACGGTCGGATCTCCCGTAATGTCCATTTGAGATAAATGGTCGAAATTCGCGAACTGCCGCGGCGCGGCGCGTTCTATTCAGGCCATTATATTATATATATAATATATATAATATATATTTCGTCGATTTCTATTTAAAACGAATTATATAAATAGCTTTGAACTCGTTTCAAAAACATTTCAACTTCTATTTCAATTCAAAGCAAAATTGAATTCTTCCTTATAAATTCGTTTTAAAATTCCTTCCTATTCAATTCAAATTTCAATTCAATTTGAATTCATTTCAATTCGCTTTCAATTCCATTTGAATTCGTTTTATATTCAATTCATTTTGAATTCGTTTTCAATTCAATTCATTTCGAAATCGCTTTCAATTCAATTCACTTTGAATTCGTTTTCAATTCAATTCATTTTGAATTCGTTTTAAAATCGATATAAATATCGTTCACGTCAAAATGGCGTCAATCTAATCAACACGACTTCATAAATTTCTATTTTCAAATATTCTATTTCAAATATTCCTTTTTCAAAATAGTTGTTATTATCAAAAATATTTCGTTCAACACATGACCAGTCTCAATGGATGAGTACTGTGAACACATGAACTTTTATTTTATAATATCCTTTATTTTTCAAATTGGAATGAGGCCCAATCAATCACCATATAAAATTTATTATATGGATTTTCATACAACACATGTATATAATAGCATTGCAAATAATCAACCATCAACCAAAGTGCACTACACTGTATAAGCATCAAGTATAGATATTCAACGCTTATAACAGCCTGTCAATCAATCGATCGACATTTTTAATCAATCAGGATGAGTGAACTTCAAATTTCATCCCAACACCCGTGTGGGGTTTCAAACAATCAAACGCACAATTTATTTGTGCAGTTGGGCGATGTGTAAAATTTATCGTCCCAATCAATGTCATTCAAATAAGTGTACATAAACAAACCGTCCGGTTTGTAAATGAATATTTTATTTATTCACATTCACGTTAAAAATTATATTTTTAACGATAAAACATTTTATTTCAACCTATGAATTTCTATTCAATTCATTTACACAATAAAATGATAGTTTTATTTTTCTAACATATTTTAGAAAATTTCGGCGGCATAACGGCACGATACTAGAAACGGGACAAGGCCTAGCCTTATCCCCGGTCCAGTGAAGGCCCACGCCATTCACACATCAATCAAATCAATTTTATCTCACCAAACAATTCCATTCAAACAAATAATTCAACTAGTCTATGCAACCAAACATACAAGTCCATGGTCTGTGGACAATTGTGTCGGGTGCTACTAAGCACCGTCTGCATCCTAGTATATATATATAACTAGAAAAATAAATTGAAAGGTGAGAAATTCTCACCTATAGCTATCCTAGCTCCACGGCTCTTCATTGATATAAATCTTCTTCGTTCTGCCTCTTTTCTCTACACATGTAAAAATAGAATTTTTACTACGCTATTCAATATATAAAAATATGATTTTTACTTTCGCTTTCAACATATAAAAATATGATTTTTTACTTTTGCTTTCAACATATAAAAATATGATTTTTGCTTTTGCTTTCAACATATAAAAATATGATTTTTGCTTTTGCTTTCAACATATAAAAATATGATTTTTGCTTTTGCTTTCAACATATAAAAATATGATTTTTTACTTTCGCTTTCAACATATAAAAATATGATTTTTGCTTTTATTAAAAATCAGTTTTATTCTTTCATAAAAATTTCAGCTTTAACTTAATAAAAATTTCAGTTTTACTTTTATTAAAAATCAGTTTTATTCTTTCATAAAAATTTCAGCTTTAACTTAATAAAAATTTCAGTTTTACTTTTATTAAAAATCAGTTTTTCTTTTATATATAAAAAAAAAACAGTATTCTTTTATAAAAAAAAATCAGTATTAAAACAAAAATAAACTAAATAAATAAAATGAAAGAAAACGTACTGAGGGGGGGGTTTCTCGCAGATCGACGGCGGCAAGGTGGCTCGGGGTTCGAACGGGGAGGCGGCTGAAGGCGGCAAGGCGTCGCTGCTTCGGGGTTGCGCTCGATGTACGGGGCTCGAACGGGGGGGGGGGGGGGGGTTTGCGTCGATGTACTGGGCTCGAACGGGGGGGGGTTGCGTCGATGTACGGGGCGGAGCAGATGGGCGGTCGGCGGTGCGAGGTTGGTGGAGGCGGTCGATTTCTGTTAGGGTTTTTTTTTTTTTTTTGTCTGAATCGAAATGAAGGGGGGGGGCAAGCAGGAGATAAGGAGGGAAGGGGGGGATTAAAATATATATATATTTTTTTATTTAATTATTTAACTTCGCAAATAGGTTGACTTTCACATATGACCTCGAAACGAGGCCCACCGCCTGTCGTCCATAGCGTTTCACCCCTATTCCGAGCACAATGGGATATGTATCGCAAGCTGATTTGATCGTTAGAATCAGTTTCCTTTGAATTTACAATTTAAATCACTATATTGAATTTTAAACGTACATTTCAAATTACCGGGGTCACATACTAACTAGAAAAATTCCAGAAAAATATTTTCTAGCTTCGTATTGACGATACGGTCCTAACAAAACTAGTTTCGTCGAATTCCGAGACTGTTGGAAAAATGGCCAATTTCCAGTCGATTAAAATCAACTGAAATGGTCAAAACACGTTTTCCTTTGCCACACTCACATATCGATTTGAAAAATTATGAAATTTGAAACCTAGCAATAACTTTACTTCCCGGACCCAACAAAACTGGTTTCGTCGAAATCCGAGGTCGTTTGTAAAATGTCCATTTTTAAGGGCCTGAATTCCATAGCGACTATTCAGAATTTTCAACTGGACATATCTTTTGATTCCCGCTATCAAATCTTGATTATTCGGATTCGGTGGAAAGATATTATTAATTAGATCCCATTATTTTTGGTTTCACTAAAATCCGGATTGTTTTGCACCCGGTACATTCAATTGAAGTTTGAAATCGAATTATCGAACTACCGCGCCATTTTCAATTCTATTTATTATTATATATAAATATTTATATTCTAACGACGACGCGTATAATATATACGACGAATTCTATTCAAAATAAATTTCTCGTCAATATTATTTAAAATAATCCATTTTAAATAATCAAAATTCGCCAAAATTGCAAAAATAAAAATTTTAAACTGGCCCAGATTTTACGGGTTGTTACAGTCGACTGCCCAGTCGACTCCCTAGTCGACCTGGGCTAGGGCGGGAAAAATCCCGCCCAGCCTGCTTCTGGGTTTGAATTCGAATTTTGAATTCGAATTTTGAATTCAAATTTTGAGTTGTTTTCAATTCTGAAATTTCCTGAAACTTCGGAGGGTCATATCTCCTTCATACGGACTCCGATTCTCGTAAAATCAGACTCGTTTTCATGAAGAATTCCGAGATGAATGCAATGGCGCAGCCCGTTTCCCTTGATTTTGATTTTAAATTTTAATTCTGCCTTGATTTGTGAATCCTAGTGTTATAGAATTACGGGGTGTTACATTCTACCCCACTTAAAAGGATTTCGTCCCCGAAATCTTCGAGTTAGGAAGAATGTGTCCTACCATCCAATCACCCATCTACTCAATCGTTCAATCACAGGCATTCATTGTCCTTAAAAGATTTCTAATACTTTCATGTTCATATGCATAGTGTGTGTATATGTCTTTATCTAATGCAAAATCAGGCGGTCTACTGATTCAGTTGACCTCCTTAATGCGAATTATGTCTGTGCCATGCATCCAATCATGTATGCAAACATCCCTAGTTATGTAAATACTACATGTGTGCATAGTCATTCATCCATATGCAACATCCATATGGTAACATACCAAGTTAAATCTGTTAAGCAAATACATATATGCGAATGCAATATGAAAGTGACTAAGTCGTTCTAGCGTATATGGCGTGTATATGCATCCACGAGCAACCACTTGCAGCTATCAATCATAACATGTTTCAAATACATGTTTCAAATACACGTTTCCATCCATTGGCTTCTTCCTAAGGATCGATGATACATCCTAGAGGATATACCTAAAAAGCTAGAAACAAGTTGGCCTAAAACTCCTAGAGAAAGGATATACCCTTAAGAAAAAGGGTATGATGCATGTATCTAGTCTACAATCTCTTAAGTCGCATCTTCTTGAGCATCACTCCACTGTGCCTTAACCAATTGTTGATCGGATAACTGGCCTTCCAAATTCAACTGGATACATCTGCGTACTCATGGACTATTATAACAGATAGAAAATCATCGATCAATGTATTAAGCAATTCTAGATAGCTAAGCCTAACCGATCCTTTTAGGATCACACGAAATCTCGAGGGTATTTCCAAGGCATGTCAAAAAGTCTAACTTTCAGAATTACTAGCCAACCAGCCTCATAGCTCATGGAACCAAAACATAAGCATTACGCTTAAACTTGACACTTAATGTGGCTGTTCTCAAATCCCTATAAACCAAAGGTAAATGGGCCGAACCACCAATTTGGATCTTAGACTATTAGGGACCTTCTACTATACTAAGGTGCAGAGATTCAACTATGGAAGCAGACATGAACAAATGTGAGGCGCTAAAACCAGAAGAAAGAGTATGAACAGAAAAACTAGACTTCTCCAACAATACTTTACTACCTTTCTCCTAGGTACGCTTAGTGGTGAAAGCATGTACTTGCCCTTCTGAAAATCTTGTTCCCCGTTCTTGCCCTTGTCCTTAATTATATGCCCTATTATACCCTAGTAAAGACACTTCCTCTAGTCTTAGGTTTTATAATTCCTTCCTCCTTCGTGAGCTAAATATACATCCATGAATTCCTCATCCTTGGGTTGTGCTCCTTAGCCAAACTCCTTATCCTCTTTCGTGTGTAATCATGTTGACAAATCTCTCGAAAGCTGCCTCCATTGTACAGAGAACCCAACTAAGCTTGAAAGAAAACTAGCCGTAGGTGAAACTACTACGGTTATAGATGGAAGTTGGGTACTACTTCGCCCTTCGATGAGGTTACCTCCCAGAAAGCCAGGAGCCCCAGAGACTCAAGAAAGAAGGGGACAAGAATTCAAACAGAGAATCAGAAGATAGTGCGTATGGGTTTTGGGGAATATGCCTTGAAAACAAAAATTTTCTTTTAAAAATGCTTCTTTTAAAACCGTTTGAAAATAATTTTTCAAATCTTTTATCTGATCTGGTAACCTTCAGCTCTGATACCACGTGTAACACCCCACATCCGTTAGTGTCACTCACAAAGGGAATGCACTAAGTTCTGTGGAGCATTTAGGGTAAAAGATGCAGATAAATTACAAGACAGAAAAAAATTAAAACAGCGGATAATAAAACTTCGCTTTCTTGATAAAATAGTTTGTACAACGATTTCTTTACAATATCAGAGTATCATCTGTCCTACAAAATAAAGAAGCATAAAACAACATTTATATTCCCCAATGTAGCAAGAACCAACCATAGCATCCGAAAAGAGAATCCAAGCAAAACTTCGACAAATCTTCAAGCTAGGAAAGAGTGACGGTCCAACTTATCCTAAGCTATACTATTCCCTCCTTTACTACCTTGGGGGAGGGGAGGTACGGAAGAAAAGAAGACGAAAGAAAAACAGAGTCAGACATAAAGCCTGAGTAAGTTCAGTTACTTCTAGCATGTGAACATGGAAAAACAAAACGACATGAATTAACTGAATACAAGATAACACCATGATGATAGGGTCAGCAAGGTTAGACAAGATTAACACAAGATATGTTAAGATAAGATAAACTGGATATGCTCTAATACTTTCGCCGCTTTGCTATTTCCTTGTTATACTGGTTTCTATATCTCTGCACCACCTAACTAGTGTCCCAACTAGTAATGATAACGTGATCCCAATCCCGGTAATTTCGGTTGCCTTCGGGCATATATTTATTATTTATTACCTAGATCTAATCTAGGGTTTTCTATCAAGTGCTTCCTAGATTCGACCAGGGTTTATGCTATCTACTAAACGTTTCTCGAATTCAGGGTTTATGCCACCTAGGTCCAACTAGGGATTACGCTACCTGTCGAACGATGCCCCTAGTCTAGGACACACTACCTAGAGTGATATATGTTCCTAGACTTTCCCCACGTAGGTGTCGCGAATCGTTTATCGCTGTCTGGATGCACATGTCCTGAAATGAGCGACCCGAGTCCCGTGGTAGGGCTACTCTAGAAACACGGAACTCGGTCAGGAGCTTTTCAGATATCTGCCGGTGCAGATGCTAAGGTCTGTTTCTCTACCAGTGGTTATGGTCCCACGTCACCCCTCCCTCAACTAATGAAAGGCAATACAAGAAAATCAAGCGCGAGAACTGTACTCTTGCCACCCTATGCCCCACTTTCCTATTGGCCGGCCTCACCCATAACTAGATAGCAAGTATATGGTCTGTTGGGAGTTCTCTGCCTTTCCGCATACGTACAACAATTGACTAAAGATGGTAGGTAGACGACGAGTTGCTATCACAGGGCTACTGGTCTCGCCGAATCATGCTGGTCCATCATAGTCTTTAGGTTGCCTTGTATTGCAACCAAGGCATACCCTTGGTTCTTCTACCGTAGACCTTAACCTCTGTGAGCCCAGGAGGATCATCTGCCACCTCACAGAGGGATACCAAGAGTACCCTCACGTCCCCTCGAAGCCTCGGGCTTCGTAACCCAATTCGTTGGAGCCTTCTTTTTAATCAGACGGACGTTCGCTCCTTCCCGTGTTATACTAAGAATTACTACTTAGTTTTGCTAACTAAGGTTTACCACTTAGTTTCCAGAATCGTTGTTTTCTTAACTAAGGTTTACTACTTAGCTCCTTTTAACTAAGGTTTACTACTTAGTTCTCTTTCTTGTCAATTTGGATTGGTTAAGTGTCATTAGTCAATTCAAACTAACTTAACTCTCTTCATTTATCCTGTTAAACTGGTTAAGTGTTATCAGTAATTCATGTTGACTTAACCCTACCACAAACCAAGTTATATTGGTTAAGTATTTCTTATTACTTAACCCTTTTCATTCATCATGTATTGGTTAAGTGTTCCTTTTTAACTTAACCTTGCCCATCTGTTTTAACTAACATTTTATTAATGGTTAAGTATTATCCCTTCATGTTTTAGACTTAACCCTATTCATTTATCACTATCTGATGGTTAAGTGTTCAAGTTTACTTAACCCTACGGTCTAGTCTAGCTAACATATCAAATTAGCTAAGTGTATTGAATTTTACTTAACCCCAACCTCTAGTCTAGTCAACATGTTAAGTGTTTTCTTAGTTACTTATCCCCTACAAATCATGCCTTGTTACCATGTTAAGTTTGGTTAAGTGTTCCTATGGACTTAACCCTCCCATTCTAGCTTAACTGTGCTAAGTTGGTTAAGTGTTCCTGTGGACTTAACCCTCCCATTCTAGCTTAACTGTTCTGAGTTGGTTAAGTGTCTTAGTTAACTTAACCCTACCATTCTTGTTCTAGCTTTAACTAAGTAAATTAAAGCCGCGACCACTCACATTAGACAGATATTGTTGCGATTACTGGATGTGCCGGTTGATTCCGGGCAGGTTTACATCGCAACTCAGTCTAACCTCGGGTTAGGCATATCCGAGTTTTCTACGTTCAAAGGGTTTTGATTAATTTCCAAATCAGGTTTTGAAAGTAACCATCCCGTCCATCGGATCAGTTAGGGATAGCCAGGGAGAGCAGGAAACTTGTAATTTCCAAACCCAAGCCTAGACACTATCCTCTCTGTCACCCTAGAACTTTCTGGTGTATGTATTATTAAAAGAGATGTCATTAATAAACCTTTCTTTTGTATATATATAAATTGTTAATAATTTATCCTCAAAGTCCATTTTCCCTTTTTAAATAAATTTTTGGCCTATACCATATTCATTTATCATGCTCACTAATAGACTTATATTCTAGGCCCAAATCTTGATTTACCTGTCTTACAGTTTATGCCAAACTAGATTTCATATTCTAGTTCACCATTTATGCCCAAAACTTAATTTGCATACCAACTACCTACTTTGTGGCCCATTTAACCATTTACCATTTATGCCCAATGTATGTAAATTATTCACAATTATGCTAACATACTTATCATGCTTAATTTAGCCACCCAATTCTGATTTAATATTCTAATCTCAGTTCATGTCAAAACTAGACTTGTTATTCTAATTTTCATCCTAATAGTCATGCTATAATGCATGTTCCCAAATTATTCCAATTTCCAAGTTTAGTCAATTTCATGTTTTTCCCAAAACGTATTCCCATCGTTCGTATAATCGTGATTCAACCTAGATTATAAATAAATCTAGATTCGTGGATAAAAGGGAATGAACTAAAATGCCATGAAAGAATAGACATAATAACTGGCATAAGATGATAATTCACAGGCATATAGATGTGGTAATATTATGACATGAAAAGGGTTGAATAGTATAGGTTCAAGAACATGGGTAGACCTAACTTAATAGGTAAATTCCCAAGATCAAAATCCAAGGATAACTAAGAATAAACTGAAATAGAAAGTCAAGCCTAGATCCAATATAATGCCACCTTGGGGTACAACATGGTTTTGTAACTACAGTGTCATGTGCATAAATAATAACCTTATATCCATAGTCATAGGCAATAAATTCTCACAGTAAATGAATCACAGTCATAGGCGATGTTCATAGTCAAAGGAAAATAATTCTCACAGTCATGAGTCACAGTCATAGGAAATGTTCATAGGCAATGTTCATAGTCAAAGATGCATATGGTTTTAAGGTCCATAGTTTCATAGTCACAGTCTTATTGGTCATCGAATCATAACAGTTCTTAATTAGGCCCAAAGATATAAGCACTGATTCGAATAGAAAGATTTGGCATATTCTTTTATTCCTTTAATTTCATGTCACGAACAGAGAAAACGCTCAAATCTAAAAAGTAACCGACTTACAGAGATTACATTAGATTCATAGAAAAACAATCGTTGAAGTCGTTTGAATCTTCACTTGAATCCTAGCTTGACTTGAATCTCTTCTTGAAAGTCTTGAGCAGCATTTCCTCGTCTTGATTTATTTTATATATAATTTTATTCACTTATTTATTCATTTTCTCAAAGGCAGCATAAGGATAGAATGAAATGGTGTAGAGAGAATGAGGCCAGAGGCTGTTTATATAGGATTAGGGTTATGAATCTGGTCAGAAAATCGGGCCAGAAACATCAAAATGAACCCAGGTTCAAAACCCGGTTCTAGCGCTAGGTCGACCCCCAGGTCGACTGCGCAGTCGACCTGGTCAGGGGGGGTCGACTGCCCAGTCGACCCCTAGTCTACCTGGGTTTGGGCGGGAAAAATCCCACCCAGCCTGCTTCTGGGTTTGAATTCGAATTTTGAATTCGAATTTTGAATTCGAATTTTGAGCTGTTTTTAATTCTGAAATTTCCTGAAACTTCGGAGGGTCATATCTCCTTCATAAGGACTCCGATTCTCGTAAACTCGGACTCGTTTTCATGCAGAATTCCGAGACAAACGCAATGGCGCAGCCCGTTTCCCTTGATTTTGATTTTCAATTTTAATTCTGCCTTGATTTGTGAATCCTAGTGTTACAGAATTACGGGGTGTTACAACAGCCGCCGACTATTTTCATTTATTCATCAGAGAAATAAAATCTCAGAATGAAGTAGCCAATCGGCTTCAACAATCAAACTCTGAAATAAACAAGGCTTGCAAAGCGTGTGATAGAAAGCTGGGATCTTGTATTATTTTTTAAAGCAATTTTACTTACCATTGGTTTCATGATGAGGACCGAAGTCGTGGGAAATTCCAATCCAACTAACTACATGATAGACTGACTCAAATTTTGGAAAGGATCTCGGTTATTTTACATTTTACTCAATTTCATATCTATCTTTCTTCTTCTTTGAAGTATCACTGTATAACACTGTAAATTGTTTTATGGGGTTTTCAGTATTTTTGTACGGTATTCTATCATCTCAAGCCAAACTGCACATCACGTTTCAACAGTATTTACTCTAGTTCAAAACCCAACTGATAAAGCTAGCCTTTCGTATACGAGCACATCTAGTAATTCATTTAGCAAGTCACATAGTTTGTGATCCGGATAATAACTTATGAATCCGAAAGTGGATCTTTAATTTTTGATTACAAGTTTAACACTATAATTGATATTGTTTAGGGGCGATATTGTTTTAGTGACAAACTACTGTAACTTATTAGGCTCCGTTTGTTTAAAATTCTGAATTCTGATAGCTGAACTCTAAAGCCTGAATGCTGATTACTTAATGCTGAATTATAAATAATAGCTTATTTATTTGTTTGCATTCAGCATTCAGAACAAAAAATAAGCATTAAAAATGTTTTGAATTATTTTGTCTGAATTGATTGTTTTATTCATAACTTAAAACAAAAGACAAAAAACTTGAAAAATTCTGATTTATAATTCAGAACTAGCATTCAGAACATTTAATAAAAACAAATGCAGCCTTAGTTTCCGGGCCACGCCAATAGAAAATTATGTTCTGAGGACAACAACTTATAATTTTCTAAACCCGTTATTTCTTTGTGTTACTTTTTTCATTTAAAATCAGTCTGTTCTCTCTCAACTAAAATCCTCCCAAAACCCTTTAAATGGTCGAGCTAGTTGAATCACCACTACAAATGGTCGTAGCACCAATCAGAATCCAGTAGAAACAATGGAAGAGGTTACACCAGTTCAGCCTCGATCAAATTTTGCAACAATCTTTAAGGATTATCCTACCCTAGGAGGGAAAGTTTTCAAGGGTACTAAATCTTTTATTGAAGTGCAAACATGGCTAAGGTCTTGTGAGAGAATTTTCAAGAGTCTGAAACCGAACAACGAGCAAAATCTTTTATTAGCCTCTTGGCAACTTCAGGCAGCTGCAACATCATGGTGGGATGCACAAACCGCGAATGTTTCTAAAGAAGAGTTTACTTGGGAGAAATTCAAAGAGGAATTTGAGGCGCAATTTCTTCCTACTGCAGGCAAGACCCGAATGTATCGAGATTTCATAGACATCAAGCAATGGAGTATGACTATAGCTGAATATGAGAATAAGTTCTATTCAGTTTCCACTTTTAGACCTGAGTTGATCAACACTCTACTTAAGAAAAATGAGAAGTTTATAGTAGGCTGAAAGACGGTTTGCAAGTTAAGATGGTTGGACATTTGAAAATGCCATTTGTGGTCTTGGTGGATATAGCAGTTCGTTATGAAGCATTGAAAGCAAAGAAGCCAATATCAAAGGTACAAACTAGAGAGCCTAGTAGAGAGAATACCAGTAAAAGGAAATTTAATCCGAACTGGAACAAAGGGAAGGGAAAGATGGATGGAAAGGGAAAGATGGATGGGAAGGCTACAGATCGTTACAAGGACACTGAGTGCCACAACTTTAGGCAGAAGGGAGACATTGCTATGTTCTGTAAGAAGCCAACAGTCAAAAAGCCACAATAATCTCAACATCAACAGATACCTCAGCAGCAGCAACACGGACCAGGGCATGCCTTAGTTCAGAAGAATTTGTTCTTTAATTGTGATCAGCCTGGACACCTGGTTAAAGATTGTCCACTTATAAAGAAAGCACAACAAGTAAAGGTCTATGCTATTAAGAACGAACCATCAACTTCTAAAGATGTGAAACGGAAAGGAGTTCTTGAAGGTACCTTAAATTTAAATGGAATTAATGTTCATATTTTATTTGATACCGGCGCCTCGCATAGTTTCATTTCATCTGGATCCATAGTAAAATTTCAGCTTACCCCGAAAATTTCTTCAAATCCCATTTGCGTATCTAATCCCATTAGTGGAAAGACAGAATTAAAAATGATTTGCAATAACGTGTCTATCCCATACATTTTACATTTCATCCTTTTCAATTTCTATGTTTTGAATTTTTAAGGGTTTTAATTTTATACTCGGTTTAGATCGGTTAAGTAAATTCCAAGCTAATATTAGATGCGATGAGGAAATCGTAACCTTAATAACCAGTATAGGACGGGAAGCTAGGATACCATGTGGAAAACCCGGAATTCACATTTGTAGTTTCTTGTATGCTTTGGAAGCACCACAAGAATATCTGGAAACAATAGAGATTGTCAATGATTTCTCTGACCTATTTGAGGAAGTTAGAAGTTTACCCCCACATCGAGAGATAGAATTTTGAATTGATCTAATACTGGGAGCAAGACCAGTGGTTCAACCCAAAAGTTGAATGACTCTTAGAGAAGTTGAGGAACTTAGGAAGCAAACCCAAGATTTTTTGGATAAAGGGTTGATTAGACCAAGTTTTTCAAGCCGGGGTTCAGAGCTAGTTTTTGTGGTTAAGTCTGACAGATCCCTACGGCTGTGTGTTGATTAGAGGGTGTTAAATAAAGTAACCATTAGGAATAAGTATCCTCTACCCCGAGTTGATGATCTTTTTGGCCTACTACATGGAGCCACAATATTTTCCCAAATGGACTTAGCAAGAGCATTATTGTCAAAAATCTTAAAATCATACGATTTGAATCTTGTTTTAAATCGAATCTCTCCCTTCGCGATTTGATTTATATTCCGATTCAAAACAAGCTAATACCACACATTAGAAATATCATTTAGTCCAAATTAATATATTCAATATATTTATTTGGGTCTACTATTCCAATTTTAATCATGTACGGATCAAATTAAAATTGGAACAAGAGAGGAAATGATGTTTTAGGTTTAGATGTAGAAGTTTAAACATCAAAATTAACTTTAAAGTGTGTGCATACTTTAAAATGTATGTTTTTTGAATCCATGATTTGCGATTTAAATCCCGTTTTGATTCATTTTGAAAACCTTGAGCAAGAGAATTCCACCAATTAAGAATTTCAGAAGATATTACTGCCTTAACTGCTTTCAGAGGTTCAAATTTATTTTATGAGTGGTTAGTTGTGCCCTTGGGACTGACCAACGCACCAACATATTTTTTAGACCGGATGAACTGTGTCTTTTGGAAAATTCTGAGTAAGTTTATCCTAGTTTTTATTGACGATATCCTAGTCTATTCCAAGAATGAAGAGGAGCACCGATATGATCTTAGGGTGGCATTGGAAACCCTAAGAAAGAATGTGTTGAAAGCGAAGTTTTCTAAATGTCATTTCTAGTAATCGGAAGTGAGATTTTTTGGACATTTAGTGAATGGAGATGGTATTTATGTGGACCCTATCAAGGTAGCAGCATTGCAGAATTGGAAGCAACCCCAAACGCAAACAGAAGTCTGTAGTTTCCTAGGCTTGGCGGGATGCTATAGGAGATTTATTCAAAATTATTCTAAGATATCTTCACATCTAACCAAGTTAACCAAGAAATGTGAGAAATTTATTTGGACTCCAAAGTGTGAAGAGGCTTTCAAGGAATTAAAAGAAAGGTTGATGAAAGCATCAGTTCTAGCTGTTTTCGATGGAAAGAGTAGATCTGCCGTATACACTGATGCTTTGGTGTTGGACTTGGTGCATTTTTAATGCAAAACAAGCGTGTGATTGCGTATGTTAGTAGGCAACTGAAACCTCATGAGAAGAACTATGCTACGCACGATTTAGAATTATTGACGGTAGTTTTTGCATTAAAAATATGGAGACATTACTTGTTGGGAGAAGAGTTTGAGCTTTTTACCACCATAAACCTTTGAAGTATCTGTTTTATCAAAAGGAATTTAATCTAAGGCAACATAGATGGTTGGAGTTCCTTGCGTTGTATGCCTTGGATATTATATATACGCCAGGAAAAGCAGACTTGGTAGCTGACGGATTAAGCCGAAATGCAATTTTATCTTTGTTGGAAGTAACTCCGATACTCGAAGAAAAGATAATGGGAAATCAAAGACAAGATGCAAATTTGGAAAAGAAAATTCAAGGAGTTATGGAACGGAGGAAGTCTGATTTTGAATTGGACAGTAATGGTGTTCTAAGGATTAATGGGTGACCGTGTGTTACCGATATAAATGGCCTAAGACAAGAAGTTTTAATGAAGTTCCATAAATTCAAGTTAAGTATTCACCAAGGAGTTCATAAAATGTATAAAGATATGAGGCAAGTATTTTGGTGACCCGGGATGAAGAAGGATATTTTGGCATATGTAAATAACTGTTTATGCTGTCAACAGATTAAAGGAGATTATCATAAGACAACAGGATTACTGCAACCTCTGGAGATTCCTAATTGGAAATCGGAAATGATATCGA
The DNA here is from genome assembly GCA_030737875.1 of Allium sativum. Taxonomy (NCBI): domain Eukaryota; kingdom Viridiplantae; phylum Streptophyta; class Magnoliopsida; order Asparagales; family Amaryllidaceae; genus Allium; species Allium sativum. The sequence goes on along the minus strand of CM060919.1, from coordinate 129,010,275 downwards.
TGGATTTCGTCGATGGTTTGTCCAGAACAAGAAAATATCATGAAGGAGTTTGGGTAATAGTGGATCGACTGAAGAAGAGTGCGCATTTCATTCCTGTGAAACCAACTCGTACCACAGCTTCGTTAGCCAAAATTTATATGGGGGAGATTGTTCGATTGCATGGAGTTCCAATAAGCATTATAAGTGACAGAGACCCTACATTTACTAGTAAGTTCTGAGAAGCTCTTCAAACAACTTTGGGAACTAAATTGAATCTGAGCTCAGCTTACCATCCTCAAACAGACGGTCAAACCACAAGAGTAAACCGGATATTAGAAGACTTGTTGAGAGCATGTATTCTTGATTTTTGAGGATCATGGGAAGATCATCTGCATGTGGTAGAATTCTCTTACAACTATCAAGCCAGTATAGACATGGCACCATATGAAGCTCTCTACGGAAGACTGTGTGGATCACCCGCCTGTTGGATTGAGTCAGGAGATAAACTTGTCGTCGGTCCCGATATGATCCGAGAAGCGGCTAAGAAGATTGAGATAGTTAAGAAAATGATGAAAGAGGCCCAAGATCTCCAAAAGAGTTATGATGATATGAGACGCTACTGGAGATCTTGTATTTGTTAAGATTTCACCAATCAAGGGGGCGATCTGTTTTGGTAAAGTGGGAAAGTTATCTCCACGATATGTTGGACCTTTCCGTGTTCTCGAAAGAGTTGGATTTCTTGCATATAGAGTTGAATTACCAAAAGGAATGGCAGGAATTTACAATGTTTTCCATGTGTCTCATCTACGGAAATGTGTTCGCGGTTCATCGTTAATTTTAGAACCATCTGCCTAAGAAAATCTAGAGATCGAGCCATATTTGATCGTAATTCGTTATCCAGTTTATGTTATTGATCGAGAAGAAAAGAGACTCCGAAACAAAGTGGTAAAGCTACTCAAGATCCAATGGAGCGATAATCCAAAAGATTGTACTTGGGAGACAAAGAAGCACATCAAGGAGATTTATCCAGACTTTGAGATACACTAGGTATTGGTTTTATCATATGTTTGATTTGGATGATACCACTGGTATGAAATGAATTATGAAATTTTCATTTCTATAAGTTATCGATATATGTTTGTTGATAGATTCGGTTATTTTAGGGCCTATGAACTCTTCCATTATATTCCAACCTGTTCTGATATTTGTCCTTTCTTTATTTTCCAGATGACACCTTTCCTTAGGAAGATCGCCAAGAAGAGTCTCACTCCACTTCAGATTGTGAGACTTGAGATAGGTACAGGAGTACCCGATGTAGTGGATTATGAGGAGATGCTCGAGCCAGTATAGGCTCAGGACGATGAGATCTGATACGTGGGATCTGGTATTTACCCAGGAGAGCATGTAGCTGAGGTCATTGAAAGTCGGGTCGTTACACAAACCTTTGTTACTGATACTTCAAGTTCAAACACACAGTCATCCATTTGAGTTTTAGTAAGTTTAGATGAGAGTTATTGGTATAATCTCTTTGTTGTATTTCAATGATGCAATTCCAAATTTAATTGGATTTTGAAAATATTTAAAGCTAAAATTAATATTGCATGGAGCTTGGCTTCATCTTTCCCTCATACATTACGTGTAAAAATTGCATGCAACTTGGTTTCATATTTTCTCATTTGCACCTTGATCTCATTTTGTTGATTTCCATTGAGAAAAAATTGAAAGTAAATTTTTATGTGCTACAAATAAGTATAAATTTATGTACTGCAATACTGTTTTTGTTTAAAACCAGTTTGTTTCATGTGTCGTGTACAAAGAAATCAAACCGATTTGTTCCATAAAGTGTAGCTAGAGTATCCAGGATAAGAACTCCAAACTGTAGATTGTGCAACACAAGGGAGACTCATGTAATTAGATAATTAAACCATTGAGAAGACATATATCATTAACAAAGAAATAAAATGAGAAGTAAGCAAAGGAAAAAATAATAATTTGTGCGCATGTCTCAAATATCTTTTTATTGTTTGTGTTATGTTCATGGTCCAAAGATGTATTGTAATGTATAAATGATAGAATTAGCTTTATTGGTCATTTTTATTAATATTGAATAAATCTACAAATGTTATTTTCAAGCATTCAAAAATTTTTAATGTCGCAACATAATGATTTATGTGTTCTGGACTATATTAAGACAGTTTTGTCTTTATTAATATTATTTCTAACACTTAATATTATCTTTTTAAACAAAAACATTCAAACATTAGTTTTTTCCTTAAAATTTTATAAGAGTATTAAGCAATCATTTTTTAATATGTTTATTATTTATATTATTATGCTTTTTAGTAATAAAAAAGTAGTACACAAAAAAGATAAACAAATTTATCTTTTAAAAAAAACAGTGTTTTTTTAAGTAAAAGATTTAAAATCTTACATGCAAAAAATTATAGCATTTTATACATGTAATAAGTAAATTATGCATGTGCTTTTGATCTAAAATTTTACTACTTTTAACCATGTTAAGCTATAATGATAAATAGGAATATCATTTTAATCAATTTTTAATGACAAAGAAGAAGAAAATAAATAGAATTATCTTTATGCTTAATAATATTTACATTTCCATTCTAACTTCAATTCTGTGCACACGATCTTATGGATTTGTTGGAATTGTAGATTGCAAATGACTACTGATTCTAAACATTCTGTTTGGGCATTTAGAAGTCAAGGCCATTCAAATGACGAATGTTTTACATTATTTCTCTATTTTTGCTGATTTGATCTATGAACGTTTAAATGTTACTGTTATGTTTATCCCTTATGTAAACTAAGGCTGAGATTACAAGCTTAATTTGAGACTATAAACTATTAGTGCGTGACCTTAAGTATACGATCTCTTATGCACGTACACAATTCACACCCTAATCATTTAGAGTAGAATTAAAGTCAATTGTATTTAATTTTATTGTGATCTTGTTCTTGTTTATTAATTTTTATACATTATGACATTACTATGCATAAAAATGCTATTTATATGTAGAAAAAGGTGAGAACAAGAAGTTCAGCCACAACTAATCAAGGAGCGCAATGCATATTCATAAACTTTAATGCAAGGCAATGTTTTAATACAAGACATAAAAATAATGTTTTTTGTGATCTTCATAGCCAACCGACTCAAACACCGCCAACTCCTCAACGAAAACCTACTGTAAGTTATATTCAGTGTTTACATTATATTCCATATTCAATTTTTGTATTAGTAACTACTACTTTGTTGGTTACTATCTGTGTTATTTCCTGCTCAAATTCCATACCCTATGTGTTTCTATTGTTATTGTGAATTTTCTATTCATTTAGTAGTTTCTTTCTATTTCCTTAAAAATAATAATACTTTGCTACATTTTAATAATGCACACCATTCATTTGTGATGCACACCATTTGTCTGTGTTTTTATTTACCAATTATATGCATATCATCTATTTTGTGATAATTTTAGTGTTGTACAACTCATGGAAAAACATAACATTTCATAACATTACCCTTGTAGCACGACCACGATAATTTTTAAAGTCAATATTTGTTATTAAAATGATAATTTTTTTATCTTTGTCTTCAACTTGATCACGATATCTTTTCTTGTTATTAAAGATAGATACATTTATCTTTACTAAAGATAAATACATTTATTTTGAGCTTGTTTTTTTTATGCATTAATGTGTGTTATTTCAGTAATATGTTTTAATATGTTTATAGTTGGAGGTATGTTTTATTACAAAACAAGTAGACAACAAAGATAAATACATTTTTTCTTTAAACAACTCGTATCTTTTCATAGAAAACAATGTACATATTAAATTTCAATGAAGATTGTAAAAATCCTTTTGTATATACATATTATATTTCATACAAAATAATATACATATTAATCAGTGAAAAAAAGATAATTTCATTTATAATTTTATAAATTTTAATACAAAAACATATATATTAACTTTTTAATAATGATTAAAGAATTATTATCCATTAATGTCATGTATGTTTATCATTTTGAATAACTTTATGATTTTAAATAATTTATTATTTTAAATACAACTTTTATAAAACAAGTAGGCAAAGAAGATAAATACATTTATCTTTTTAAACAACTTATATATTTCCATATAAAATAATATACATTAAAATTTTAATGGAGATCTTAAAGTTATATTTTTGAATATACATATTTCGTTTTCTATAAAATAATATATATATTAGTGTTTTTATTATGTTTATCATTTTGAATATTATGTGTTAATAAAGTATACAAGAAGATAAATACATCAACTTATGTTTATTCCATGCAATAGCATATACATGTATATTACTTTTTTAATAAAAAATGTAAAACTATTATGCATCTTTTGGAGTATGTTTATTATTTTGAATAGTTTTTTAAATAAAGTACGCATAAAGATAAATAAATCTATCTTTATAAACATCTTATGTTTTTTGTAAAATTATTATTATTTTACAAAATAAGTTTATTATTTTAAGTAGTCGTGTTTTAAGTAGAAAAAAGGAAAAATATATAATTATCTTTTCAAATAACTTATTTTTTTCTCATACAAAAACAAGTAGACCAAAAGATAAATACTTTTATGTTTCTCAATAACTTGTGCTTTTATAATACAAAAAGATATACATTTATAACTTTTTTAACAATAAACTTATTTATCATATGTTTTAGAAGTAAATTCACTTATGTTTTAACATTATTAGTCTTTCCTACTGTAAAATAAATATACATTTCTTTCTACAAAAATAGATAAATATAAGCTTTTTAGAAGAATTTGTAAAACTGTTATGCATTATTATTTTAAATACACTGTTATGCATGACCCTCCTGCATGCATCAATTTCAACTTAATCCCTTTCAATAATTTCACTTAACTGCATGTTTTAATATGGATAACTGAAATTCATCAATTGCTAATCAATATATTATTATTTTTGCTTAATTTTATGATGTTAGAGTACTAATTTCACACGAAGCACATTGATGTTATTTGTCTAACTATAGACAATACTTTATGTTTTGTTCCAATTCATATTGTTTTCTTCAGATCGTTGTAGTCAGAGAATGATTAAGAACCAACCTTAACCTCCCTACTGTCCAACTACTTTGCATCACGTTTCCGTTTTGGAAATTGTGAGTTATGTTTTGATATACTAGAGTAGTAATTATTATTATTTAGAAATATTTCATTGCTTCTGTTTAGAATGACAAGTAAAACATTCATGCTTGAGTCAAATTTCAAACAGTTGCATTTAAAACAAAATATACAGTATTACGATAATTATTGTCTCTGATGATGCTGGGTTACGATTTGGATAATTTTTACTTTTAATAAATTCCTATTGCCTTTAGATTTTAAGATTGCTTATCTCTCAGTTTGTCTGAACTACATTGTATTGCATAGTTAACTGATGTACAATATTTGGGTACTTCAACTGAAAAAGCATAGTTCATTTGTCCTGCTGCATTGTACTATAAATTACCATTTACAAAAACAATATACCTTCTGAAAAAACAATTTCCACTAACTAGCATAGCTATGATATCTCACTACTAGTATTCATTCAGAATGTCATTTGAACTAGATTATGAACTTGCTGGTTTTAAAGCCACAAAAATAATTTTCTACTTATCTGCAGTTGTATTATACCATATTTGATTTCTTTGTTAAATAATTTCACTCATTTTTATTACAGGTTTCAACTTCAGAATTCACTGAAGCTAACCTGAAAGTTTTGGTTTCACGTAAAGAAGTTACAGAACTTCAAGAATCTTCTTATTCTTCACCAAAAAATATCCTAAGAGCGGACTTGGATAAAAACATAAATACGGAGTCTAAGTCTTATAATGATGTTGATCAATTTGAAGTGGGGCACAGAGATAGCATACATTGGCGGGAAAAGATTTATTTCCAATTGGAATTACAAGTAGAAGAGATAGTATACAATATAGTGGTACATATAGATGTAACTTAGATGCTATCTTCAAGGTCATGACTAAGGTAAGAAAGAAAAACATCTTTTGTTGCATTGTCTTATTTAAATAGAAACCCCTTCAAGAATGTGTTTCGCATATTTTTGGATGGTAAAATAGGAAGAAAAGATTTTAGAAAAAGTGCTAGAAGTTTAGATGTAGTGATAACATCATTTGACATGACTGAAAAAGCAATTAGACTAGAAGTAATTTAATGAAATTAATTGAAGAGGATATCAGTTTGATTCTTGGAATTTCATTAGCGAGAAAAGATTTATTTCCAATTAGAGTTACAAGTGGAAATAACTTGGATGAAGAGTATTCAGTTTTTCTTGATAGGCATTTCGAAAGAGATGAAAGAATAAACAAAAAACACTTTAAGCAAAAGGATCAAACTAATGATTGATAAAAAAACGAAGATGAAGACTTGGTTTAGTTGCTTCTTTTGCTATTGGTTATCACGTTCATATTTCCCAACAATCAGTCTTATTGGAGATTTATTCCAAAGTTGCTTAATTTGAGAAACATCAATTAAATAACATAGGCAAAAGCTATAGTCATGTGTCAAAAAAAGTTGAAATATTTGCTCAAAATCCAAGAAGCATGCCCAGATGCTCAATGATTTTATTGGTATGTATTATTAGTTATTCACTCTTGAACTCTTGAATTGACTTACTTATACACAGTAATTTTTACTAATACACAGTAATTTTTGGGTATGTATTATTACTTATCAGTATGTATTATTACTTATTACTTATTTGCTTATACACAATAATTTTGTCAACATTTTTTATTTGATTCACATTACCATTGTTCATTTACATGTTATTTCATCATATATATATATATATATAGCTTTACTGATACATAGTAATTTTTACATCTATTTTTTTACTCATTATAGCCCTGACCTACAGGACAACCTAGTAATTCATAATTATTTATCAGCTAATTGAACTTTTTTTAATTTGCAGTATTGGATTTGTGAAAAAACACAAATCATAGAAGTTAAAAAAGATATCAGAATACAAGCCCAAGAATAATAAAATGGAATTTATCACTGTTGAAAAACATATCCATTAAATCCATTGAGCCAAAAAAAGTAATTTTTTAATCTTTTTATTTATCTTCTGGTGTTATTAGGTGTACATTTGGTTAATCTTAAAATCATATTAAACAGTACTGGTGTATCTTCATTTAGAAGTCAAAGAATTTAGCACAAAACAAATGAATCAATAATGAGAAAAACCACTTTGAATGGTAGTTGTGTGAACAAAGTGGATTACCTTCGTTTTAAACATCTTTTAATCTTTTATAATAGCCGATTAGTCATTCTTTCAACACCTAGGCTTTGGGCCTTCCTTGTATGCATACAATCATGTAGTATTTGTAAAATTGAGGAACTATTGACTAGATAGCAAGAAAACATACTGGTATTATAAAGAGACGTGAAAAAGTTTTCACAGTATTTGGTTTTAGAAGACAAACTCTTTAATCATCTATTGGTTCTATTCTATCATTAGAGTAAATTTAAGTGAATGTTTAAATAACAGTAGTGAATCTTTTAATTTTCTCATCTCAACATAAAAATGCCACCTTTACAATTGTTATAACTATACAAGTAGTTTATATATTGAGCTCTCTACGTTATTAAACAGGGCAGGCCCTAGGCCTGTGCAAACTGGGCAATTGCCCAGGGCCCAATTTTTGGAAAGGTCCCAACCATTGCAATTTAGTTTTGTATAATTCACTTAGAAATCCATGCGCAAAGATATTAATAGCTTGTATGGCAAAGTAGTTGTTCAGTTTGGGTTGATAGTTCTAGGTTTGATTCCCAACTTCACCATTTATCCTCCATATTTTTTCCTTATTATCTTCACCTACAAGTCACCGCCCAAATCCTAAATTTGAGTTGGACCGGGCCTGAGTGTACTCTGAGCAATAACATTTATTCACGTCATAACCTTATTTAGATCAGTACTCATATTAAATTTGTTAATATTTTAATTGTTATAACTAGAAATGAACTCTTTCAGTATTAAGACCCAAAGTATCACCAACTTTACTGTTCACTTACCATAACCACTTCTTTAATTCCCTTCTCTTCACCTTATTGTATACTCTACGTTTCTAGCATCGCCATCGCATAACGGTGATTAGAATTCCATGATGTCGATTGCCTTCTGTTTATTTGTGCTGTATAAGGTTGTTTTCTTGATTTTTGTTTCTTGTTTCCTCATTTTTAATGTTTTCTATGTCTGATTTTCCCTCTTCTTTTGCTTACTCATTATTCTCAATTTGATGGACAAGTGTGGATTCTGTCCATAGTTTTGTTACTTCTTTTCCATTACTTTTCTGCCCTGATTGTATATGGTAGCAAAAATTGGTAACAAATTATAAATTGTGTTTATTATTTGTTTATTGTATTAGAGAAAAATCAAATTAATTAATAAGACAATTTTGATTTATTGATTACTCTATTTTTTCTCTTAAAAACCAAAAATTTAAAATGAGTTTGTAAAGAGTTAATCTCTATATGAGAGTTATGTCCAGAATTAGTATACGATCCATCTTGGCAACCAACTGTTGACAACTGATCATTCACCAGCAGCAATGCATTTAATTTTATAACTAAATTTCTTTTTTCTTTTTTTAGCCGACATATGAAGAACTAACATATTTCACAATTTCAATTATATTTAAATCAAATTGTTTATAAGCTTTTTTATTTATTTTAAATTATATTTTATATGATATACAACTTCAACAAATGAATGAAAACATGTTGGATATGGTCATCTACTATGAAATTTTCTTAATTTTAATTTACCACAATTTGGAAAGTGATAGTTTTGATTTTAAATTTACCACAGTTTGAAAAGTAATAATTGATTATTACTTTCAAGTAATTTAAGCAATTCCATTTAACCAAAATATTCAAGTATGCACCTAGATTTTGATGCAATACTACATAAATTTTGTTAATTTATTGACTTAGAGAAAAAAAATTATTTTTATCATAAATTAATGACAAATTTAGTTCATAGGATAATGAGAAAATTCTGGTTTGATGATTATTTTAATCTATTTGTTCAGAACCCTGGGAAATTTAAAATGAGTTTGCAAACAATTAATTTCTGTACGATAGCCATGTCCAGCTTTGGCACATGACCCATCTTTTGTGACGACCCCAAACCCCGTACTGACGGCGGCAAGGGTAATCCTTGGAATATAACACATAAACAGATAACAGCAAAACAGAATTAAATAAATACACCAGATAATGAACAATAGAATATACTGGATAAACGTAATCATCAAAGTTACACAGTATACAGGATCATACTTAGAACAAATACAGTACATCTATACATAAATGTCTACAACGGAAACAAACAAAATATGTACAATAGGAGCTGAACAGCATAAAAAGAGATAAATGATAGAATCCATCTTCAGCTCCAGCTATCCAGAAAAGCCTGCTAAACCTGAACACAAGGCTGCCCATGTAGAAAAAGGGGCACCCGAGTTTGAAAGTGAAACAAACTACGAGTCAGTCATAGGACTGGTATGAGAAATCTACTCAACACATCTATAATATGGCTAATCACAGGACCACGCCACTTTCGTGGAACGGGTTTACTCCATTGGATTGCCAGTGCTTTGAAACAAATCATTCTTTTAAACATCGCAATGCTTTTTATAAAAATGAAGCCATTATAAGACTCAGTTCCCATCACACAATGCAATGCAAACCGGAGGATAGAGTTTTTACCTTATAATGGACAAAATATGCTTGATACAAATAAAACAAAAGCATTTGATATTATTACTAGTGTTTATATGTTTCAAAAGCAATTTCAAATCATAAGTATCAATCATAGATGGCATTAATGCCCCGTACCACTATGTCGCCATATATAGGTATACAATCAAAACCGCACAATCACGTATTTGGAAATTGGATTTCCGTCATGAACCAAGGCAAAAGAAAGTCCTTACCGAATTCGAGACGCTCTAGCCCGTGTCTCAGGCACAGCCGCAACCGTACCTTGGATCGTCAGGGCCAGTCCACACGAAGTGGATTATAATGCCTAAACAATGCGTTTCTCCACCGTATGGGGTGTCAATGAGCCAACGAATGACTCCATCGGACCCGGATCTTCCGATTAAACCGAGGCGCCTCGCAACAGTAACAACCACATAAGTCAAACTCGTCAGGGCATGTAAAACCGCTGACGCCACTTCTAGCTAGAAAGAAACGCATGCCCTCCCTAATGTCCTCTCCCGTTTCTGGTTCATACCGGGGTGTGAGGCTCGCGATTTCACGATATACACAAAGCTATGCCACCATGCGATGCTTTGATCATCACCACAAGACTTTGCTTTTCAACAGAAGCCCTGATCGCTGCATCTTAGCATGCCACACAGGCAATTCAGACCGTGCAACTAATGGCTATCAATCACACAGAATAAATTCCAATGTCAGACACACTGTCCATTTTCAAGTCCGTTCTGGGTCTGAACGAAACCGGAGGAACTATATACCTCACAAACCCATTGATCACCACGTATGTCTGGACGATCACCACTCATTATCCATATTTCGGGATGCCTCCCAATCAGGACCTCGGTTACCATCCAAACGAGATGAAGATCTACGGTCTTCGACCACCGTTTTCATCTTCGATTTCTTATCGTCGATTCAGTTATTCAAAATGGGATAAACTCAGTCTTTCTGAGCAACTCGCGTATATAATAAACAAGTGCTACACAAACACTACTACGCATCATTTCAATTCATTAGTTGCTAACCGTAAATCAGTAAGAGAACGATTTCCCAAATGTTAACCTCGAAGGCCGAAACCAACATCAGATCAACACCCAGGAAACCATTCGACTTAGTCAACCTTCAGTTAGTTTCTATATTTCACATCCATATCGTTTATAATATTTTATAACGATTTATCACTATTTTTATTTATTTTAAAATAGCTAATTTATTCAAAACGACGCTTCGGGCCATAAAGCGGCCATGGCACTGTTTTTCTTCAGATTTGATTTACACATATCTGAAAATCTAACCGTTGGATCTTCACAAAATTTACATCATTAGAAAGATCTTTTCAAAACGAATCCAACGGTTCCAGTTTCGGGAAAATTCGACGGTCGGATCTCCCGGTATAACCGTTTGAAGTTTCGATTTCAAAATACAAACTGCAGCGTCGTTATTCGATTATATATAATTATATTTATATAAATATTATCGATTCTGGCGCTGTTTTTCTTTAGATTTGAATTAAACATTCCAGACAATCCAACCGTTGGTTCTTTACAAAGTTGGTGCCATTGGAAAGATATTTCCAAAGCGAACCCAACGGTTGCGGTTTCGGGAAAATCCGATGGTCGGATCTCCCGCACTAATCGTTTGAAATCACGGTTTCAGAATACGAACTATAGCTTCGTTATTCGATATATTTCATTTCTATTTATATATATATATATCGATTCTTCGATTTAAAAACTATAAGAATTTCATACATTTGATAAAAATGATATTTTTATCTAACTGTTTCCTATTTCAACACTTCACTATTTTTAACAATTCATGTATATAATAAAAATGTGATTTTTAATGTACAACAATTTATTTCAAAGCTCGACTATTTTATATAGTCAATATAGGTGATAAAAATAGGATTTTTATCATAAAGCAATTTATTTCAAAACAAGATTATTTTATACAGTTCATATCGATGATAAAAATTGGATTTTTATTATAAAACAATTTCTTTCAAAATATGAATACCATTCAACACATGAATTTCAGTTCAATGAATGAATTTCGATTCAACACATGAAGGTTTTCTATAGTTTATATATATCGATAAAAAGGTGATTTTTATATTTAAAACACGAATACCATTCAACACATGAATTTCTATCCAACGAATGAATATCGATTTAACACAAGAGGGTTTTCTATAGTTTATATATATAGAGTAAAAAGGTGATTTTTATATTTAAAACACGAATAACATTCAACACATGAATTTCTATCCAACGAATGAATATCGATTCAACACATGAAGGTTTTCTATTCAACGAATAAATATAGTTTCAACAAATGGAAATAATTCTATCACATGAATATTATTCAAAATTTCGACAGCATAACGGCAGGGTAGTTAAAACCGGGACCGTCCCTAGTACGGCTCCTCGCTCTACCTTAAAGCCTCACAACTTTTGACAATGGGGAATCATGCATCTAGTTCGCACGCAGGAGGCATGAATATTTTTTTCATTTCCACAAACTAATCCTATGTGGTTTCAACCAAATATTTCTCAACCACAAACAGGTATTTTTCAACCACAATCAATCAATTCAACCACAAACAGTTCCAATCAACCAATCGCTATCAATCATTTTTCACACCAATCACAACCAATAAATATCGTCCATGGTTTGTGGACGAGGGGCGTATATATATATAGCATTTCACTTCTATTTCAACACATATATAATTTCTACAACGCATATACAACTTATATATCGAACGTACAACTTATACAACGCTTATACAAGAGGTGTACAACGCTTATATAACTCATACATCGACTGTATAATTTATACATCGTCGTTTTCCATATCGTTTATAAATTAGAAATCTCACATTGGGTTCCACTCCACCAAAAATAGCAGAAGGCTCAGAAAAATATGCGGTCTCTTCTAGATTGTAGAAGACGTTGACACGGTCACGAAGTTTCCTGTTTCATCGAATTTCGTCAAGAAACGAAAAAGATATGATTTTACAAAGTTTGCAATGGTTTAAAGGTGTTAAAATAGCGGAAAATAAACAAAGCCGTATGACTTACAACCTGTTCAAAACTAGGTTTTAGTTTTTCGCGAGAATTGAGCAGTGTGGAGACGATCGGAGGGTACCACGGCCTAGAGCTACGAGAGGGCTTCTTGGCGATGGGGGTCTCGTGCAGTTCGGTGGCGGATCTGAGTCGTGGCGGCGATGGGAAGTGGCGAATTTTGGAGAGGGGGTTCTCGTCGATGCGGCGACGAGGAGGGTCGAGGCTAGTTGGATTGGAAGAGGGGAGGAAGGGCTCTCGATTCAAGGTGGTGGCGGCGGTGGAAGGTGGCTGAGGCGGCGAGATTTTGGTCGGGAAGTTTGGAGCAAGCGTCGCCGTCAATCGAGAAAAGGAACGAGGGTTTTTTTGATTTTTTATTAGAAATTAAATAATGAATGGAATTTAATGATTGGCCGATATTTATATTTATTTGAAAATTAGGGTTTTCTCCCATGAACTCGAAATCAAACCTAACAACTGCCGTCCCTAGCGTTTTGGCTCCATTCCAAACACAATGGGATATGTTTCGTAGGCCCATTCGACTCTTTCAGTCAGTTTTCCTTCAAATTAAAACATAAAACATTCAATATTCGATTTGAACGTACATTTCAATTTGCCGGGGCCACAAACTGATTCTAAAAATTCCAGAAAAATAAATCTAGCTATGTTTTGATGATACGGTCCCAACAAAACTAGTTTCGTCGAATTCTGAGACCGTTTGCAAAAAGGCCCATTTCTTGTCGATCCAATTTAACTATAATTGACCAAAAAACGTTTTCCTTTGCCACGCTCACATACTAGCTTCAAAAATTATGAAATTTGAAACCTAGAAATAAATTCACATCCCGGATCCAACAAAAGTGGTTTCGTCGAATTCCGAGGTCGTTTGCAAAATGGCCAATTTCACGGGCTATATAAATTCCATAGCGACCTTTCTGAAAATTCATTTGGCCACATCTTTTGCCTTCCGCTATGAAACTTCGATTTTTCAGATTCCTTAGAAAGGTATTCACTGACAGATTTAAATATTTTTGGTTTCACTCAAATCCGTTTTGTTTTCCACCCGGTACAGTCCGACAAAGTTTGAATTCAATTTTTGAAACTGCAGCGCCTTTATAGGCCTTGTTTATAATTAGAATTAATTATATTCGTTTTCGAACGTCGATTCAAACTCACTTTTTATTGCTATTATTTAAAATATTTATTTTAAGTATTTAAAATCCACTATTTTAGCCAATTTAAAATTTTAATTGGTTCAGATTTTTCGGGTCGTTACAATCTCACCCACTTAAAACTTTTAGTCCCCGAAAAGGAACAAAGTCGAAAGTGGTTTGGTTAATCAACTCTACATTTAATCTGGCTTCCATTCTCCAACTTTTCAGTTTCTGAGAATTTTCAAATTCTTCAAAAATTTGGCTAACACCCGGGATTTTCGAAAAATTTCGCCATAACCTCCTTTGTACGGGGAGAGGTTTGGAAATTTATTGGGCCGTATTAGGTACCCAATAAATCCTAATAAGCATACACATATTTATAGTGATATATTCTGGTGTTTACAGGGGAGCGTGTATAGATAATAACTCCAGAGAATAAATTCTCGTCACCCTGTCAAAGCCTGAGGGAGTGTGTATTTTAATTGCTCCAGAGGATAAATCCTCGTCACCTCGTCCCATATGGGAAATAAATAGTCCATGTGTCATATCTAATGACTAGAGGGATGTGATTATTGTCAACTCCAGACCCGTGTGGGGTTTTTATTATTCTGGCAATTTTATCGTTACAATTTTATATGTCCATATCAGTCATCAGTTCAACATTAAAATATAGTCATCGCCATACAAGCCTCTCGCTCGTATGGTAAATCTTCCACCTCGTCACACAAGCTCCAAATGCTTATGTGGTATATGATGAAGTATTCCTATCTTCCAGAAGTATGCCATGTAATGTAGTTCAAAATTTATTGTTACTATCCTATGGCGATATTTATTATTACACACAGAACAACCAGCACTCCGCATCCAATGGCATTCATAGGAGTTGATATAATAATATTTCACATCCAACTCATTAAGGTTTACCTATTTGTCGGGCACGCAAATAAAATCTTTACTCAACAGCTAATCCATTTACCTGTTCAAACATATATAATGCACAAGTATATATATATTTCTATCTATTTTCTAATCAGTTCAATGTGTGAGTTAATCGAATAAATCCTACCATTCATTCTCTTATTAATTAAATCAACTATCGTTTTAATAATTTAATTAATCAAATCTACTATCACACAACACAAACAACAATCATTATTTTTTACTTTTCAAAAATATACTAATCGATTCATATATTCCTTTACTTTTCAAATATATATCTTTTATATATTCAAAAATTATATTTCTAAAACCAAATTATATAATCACAAATACGTTATTTATAAACATATAACTCTCGACTCGTTCTGGGGCACTTCTGACCCTATCTCTAACGAGTTGTTCTGATTCTGCTGTACTCATAGTAGGATATTGCTGATCCTATCTGTACTGAGTTACTCGTCCTAGAACACTACTGGTTCTATCTCTTACGAGTTCGCTAATGTGTTATATACCAGAGCTAAGCTTAACCAAAGCTCTGATACCACGTTGTGACGACCCCAAACCCCGTACTGACGGCGACAACAACTAAAGCTTAACCAAATTATATCCTTGGAATATAACAAATAAACAGATAACAGCAAAACAGAATTAAATAAATACACCAGATAATGAACAATAGAATATATTGGATAAACGTAATCATCAGAGTTACACAGTATACAGGATCATACTTAGAACAAATACAGTTCAGCTATACATAAATGTCTACAGCGGAAACAAACAAAATATGTACAATATGAGCTGAACAGCATAAAAAGAGATAAATGATAGAATCCATCTTCAGCTCCAGCTATCCAGAAAAGCCTGCTAAACCTGAACACAAGGCTGCCCGTGTAGAAAAAGGGGCACCCGATTTTGAAAGTGAAACAAATTACGAGTCAGTCATGGGACTGGTATGAGAAATCTACTCAACACATCTATAATATGGCTAATCACAGGACCACGCCACTTTCGTGGAACGGGTTTACTCCATTGGATTGCTAGCGCTTTAAAACAAAACATTCTTTTAAACATCGCAATGCTTTTTATAAAAATGAAGCCATTATAAGAATCAGTTCCCATCACACAATGCATCGCAAACCGGAGGATAGAGTTTTTACCTTATAATGGCCAAAATATGCTTGATACGAATTAAACAAAAGCATTTAATATTATTACTAGTGTTTATATGTTTCAAAAGCAATTTCAAATCATAAGTATCAATCATAGATGGCATTAATGCCCCATACCACTATGTCGCCATATATAAGTATACAATTAAAACCGCACAGTCACGTATTTGGAAATTGGATTTCCGTCATGACCCAAGGCAAAAGGTAGTCCTTACTGAATTCGAGACGCTCTAGCCCGTGTCTCAGGAACAACCGCAACCGTACCTTGGATCGTCAGGGCCGGTCCACACAAAGTGGATTATAATGCCTATACAATGCGTTTCTCCGCCCTATGGGGCGTCAATGAGCCAACGAATGACTCCATCGGACCCGGATCGTCTGATTAAACCGAGGCGCCTCGCAACAGTAACAATCACATAAGTCAAACTCGTCAGGGCATGTAAAACCGCTGACGCCACTTCTAGCTAGAAAGAAACGCATGCCCTCCCTAATGTCCTCTCCCGTTTCTGGTTCATACCGGGGTGTGAGGCTCGCGATTTCACCTTATACACAAAGCTACGCCACCATGCGGTGCTTTGATCATCACCACAAGACTTTGCTTTTCAACAGAAGCCCTGATCGCTGCATCTTAGAATGCCACACAGGCAATTCACACTGTGCAACTGATGGCTATCAATCACACAGAATAAATTCCAATGTCAGACACACTGTCCATTTGCAAGTCCGTTTTGGGTCTGAACGAAACCGGAGGCACTGTATACCTTGCAAACCCATCGATCACCACGTACGTCTGGACGATCACCACTCATTATCCATATTTCGGGATGCCTCCCAATCAGGACCTCGGTTACCATCCAAACGAGGTGAAGATCTCCGGTCTTCGACCACTGTCTTCATCTTCGATTTCTTATTGTCGATTCAGTTATTCAGAATGGGATAATCCCGGTCTTTCTGAGAAACTCCCGTATATAATAAACAAGTGCTACACAAACACTACTACGCATCATTTCAATTCATTAGTTGCTAACCGTAAATCAGTAAGAGAACGATTTCCCAAATGTTAACCCCGAAGGCCGTAACTAACATCAGATCAACACCCAGGAAAACATTCGACTTAGCCAACCTTCAGTTAGTTTCTATATTTCACTTCCATATCATTTATAATATTTTATAACGATTTATCACTATTTTTATTTATTTTAAAATAGCCAATTTATTCAAAACGACGCTTCGGGCCATAACGCGGTCGTGGCGCTATTTTTCTTCAGATTTGATTTACACATATCTGAAAATCTAACCATTGGATCTTCACAAAATTTACATCATTAGAAATATATTTTCAAAACAAATCCAACGGTTCCAGTTTCGGGAAAATCCGATGGTCGGATCTCCCGGTATAATCGTTTGAAGTTTCGATTTCAAAATACGAACTGCAGCGTCGTTATTCGATTATATATAATTATATTTATATAAATATATAAATATAATTGATTATGGCGCTGTTTTTCTTCAGATTTGAATTAAACATTCCAGACAATCCAACCATTGGATCTTTACAAAGTTGGTGCCGTTGGAAAGATATTTCCAAAGCAAACCCAACGGTTGCGGTTTCGGGAAAATCCGATGGTCGGATCTCCCGCACTAATCGTTTGAAATCACGGTTTCAAAATATGAACTGCAGCATCGTTATTCGATATATTTCATTTCTATTTATATATATATCGATTCTTTGATTTCAAAACTATAAGAATTTCATACATTTGATAAAACTGATATTTTTATCCAACCGTTTCCTATTTCAACACTTCACTATTTTTAACAATTCATGTATATAATAAAAATGTGATTTTTAATGTAAAACAATTTATTTCAAAGCTCGACTATTTTATATAGTCAATATAGGTGATAAAAATTGGATTTTTATCATAAAACAATTTATTTCAAAACAAGATTATTTTATATAGTTCATATGGATGATAAAAATTGGATTTTTATTATAAAACAATTTCTTTCAAAATATGAATACCATTCAATGCATGAATTTCAGTTCAACGAATGAATTTCGATTCAACACACGAAGGTTTTCTATAGTTTATATATATCGATAAAAAGGTGATTTTTATATTTAAAACACGAATACCATTCAACACATGAATTTCTATCCAACGAATGAATATCGATTCAACACATGAAGGTTTTCTATAGTTTATATATATAGAGTAAAAAGGTGATATTATATTTAAAACACGAATACCATTCAACACATGAATTTCTATCCAACGAATGAATATCGATTCAACACATGAAGGTTTTTTATTCAACGAATAAATATAGTTTCAACAAATGGAAATAATTCTAACACATTAATATTATTCAAAATTTCGGCAGCATAACGGCAGGGCTTAAAACTGGGACCGTCCCTAGTACGGCTCCTCGCTCTACCTTAAAGCCTCGCAGCTTTTGACAATGGGGAATCATGCATCTAGTTCGCACGCAGGCGGCATGTATATTTTTCTCATTTCCACAAACTAATCCTATGTGGTTTCAACCAAATATTTCTCAACCACAAACGGGTATTTTTCAACAACAATCAATCAATTCCAACCACAAACAATTCCAATCGACCATTCGCTATCAATCAATTTTCACACCAATAACAACCAATAAATATCGTCCATGGTTTGTGGACGAGGGGCGTATATATATATATATATATATATAGCATTTCTCTTCTATTTCAACACATATATAATTTCTACAACGCATATACAACTTATATATCGAACGTACAACTTATACAACGCTTATACAAGAGGTGTACAATGCTTCTATAACTCATACATCGACTATATAATTTATACATCGTCGTTTTCCATATCGTTTATAAATTAGAAATCTCACATTGGGTTCCACTCCACCAAAAATAGCAGAAGGCTCAGAAAAATATGTGGTTTCTTCTAGAATGTAGAATACGTCCACACGGTCACGATGTTTCCTATTTCATCGAATTTCGTCAAGAAACGAAAAAGATATGATTTTTCAAAGTTTGCAACGGTTTAAAGGTGTTAAAACAGCGGAAAATAAAAAAGCCGTATGATTTCAAACCTGTTCAAAACTAGGTTTTAGTTTTTCGCGAGAACCGAGCAGCGTGGAGACGATCGGAGGGTACCACGGCCTAGAGCTACGAGAAGGCTTCCTGGCGATGGGGGTCTCGTGCAGTTCGGTGGCAGATCTGAGTCGTGGCGGTGATGGGAAGTGGCGAATTTTGGAGAGGGGGTTCTCGTCGACGCGGCGACGAGGAGGGTCGAGGCTGGTCGGATTGGAAGAGGGGAGGAAGGGCTCTCGATTCGAGGTGGTGGCGGCGGTGGAAGGTAGTTAAGGCGGCGAGATTTTGGTCGGGAAGTTTGGATCAAGCGGCGCCGTCAATCGAGAAAAGGAACGAGGGTTTTTTTGATTTTTTATTAGAAATTAAATAATGAATGTAATTTAATGATTGGCCGATATTTATATTTATTCGAAAATTAGGGTTTTTTCCCACGAACTCGAAGTCAAACCGAACGACTGTCGTCCCTAGCATTTTACCCCCATTCCGAACACAATGGGATATGTTTTGTAGGCCCATTCGACTGTTTCAGTCAGTTTTCCTTCAAATTAAAACATAATACATTCAATATTCGATTTGAACGTACATTTCAATTTGCCGGGGCCACAAACTGATTCTAAAAATTCCATAAAAATAAATCTAACTATGTTTTGACGATACGATCCCAAAAAAACTAGTTTCGTCGAATTCTGAGACCATTTGCAAAAAGGCCCATTTCTGGTCGATCCAATTTAACTATAATTGACCAAAACACATTTTCCTTTGCCACGCTCACATACTAGCTTCAAAAATTATGAAATTTGAAACCTAGCAATAACTTCACATCCCAGATCCAACAAAAGTAGTTTCGTCGAATTCCGAGGTCGTTTGCAAAAATGGCCAATTTCACGGGCTATATAAATTCCATAGCGACCTTTCTGAAAATTCATTTGGCCATAACTTTTGCCTTCCGCTATGAAACTTCGATTTTTCTGATTCGTTAGAAAGGTATTCACTAACATATTTAAATATTTTTGGTTTCACTCAAATCCGTTTTGTTTTGCACCCGGTACAGTCCGAGAAAGTTTGAAATCAATTTCTGAAACTGCAACGCTTTTTCAGGCCTTGTTTATAATTAGAATTAATTATATTCGTTTTCAAACGTCGATTTAAACTCACTTTTCATTGCTATTTTTTAAAATATTTATTTTAAATATTTAAAATCCACTATTTTAGCCAATTTAAAAATTTTAAATTGATTCAGATTTTTCGGGTCGTTACATCTTTGCAATGCGGTGTTGAGCGCAAATCATTCACTAGCAGCGGTAAACACAAACCTATCGTATCTTTGAAATGGCAACAACCATGTTCATCAAATTCTCCATTGATTCATGTATGCACATTTGAAGATCTTCATAGTATGATTCATTTATTTGAAGTTTTTTTACAATCATACCATTTTTGGGTTTAGGAAAATAATTCTTACGTTTTTTGGTTTCTATTTTTCCACCAAAGTTGTTAGTATATTTTCCTTTTTGATTTACTGAGCTTGGAACTTACTTAGGATAGTAATTCTTCCATTTCTGGGTTTCTATTTAATACATTTTTTTCTTCATTTACTACGTTCAGAGTTAGAAAAGCAATATATATGTTTTTGGGTGTTGATTGATTAGATCTTCAGATCTATTACAAGTTAACATGATAATAGTACAAAGTTGGGGGTTGAGGTTGCCTTTCATTCAGTCTAGACCTAATTGTTATGGTGTTCTTTTCCTTAATTTAGTTTCGTGTAGAATCTATTTACTATGGGTTAACAAGATTTGCATACAGACTAAAGATACGGTAACATATCCAGTTTATGTCAGTTCATTTATTTCTGTCAAAATTATCCCAACTGTTGCCTGTTCACTTATTTATGCCATTTCATTTTCTTTCCTGATTTACTTACTATAGATCCATTTTCTTCTATTTTTGGGTTACTAATTTTTCATTTTTTTCTTCTAATTTTTTATTTAAGAATTAAATGGTTAAATCTCCTCCTAAATTGTACGTTTTCTTTCTTACCAACTCCTTGCTCCTCCTTCCAGAAACTTCATATAATTTAGAGGACTAAAATCATTAACATTTCAATAATTTTTGGTTGTTTTCGTGGATTGTATCTTCTCCGATAAAAGGATTTGCCCGGAAATTGCAAAAGTGTTTACGAGGTAAATATTGTTCCTTAAATTAATTTGCATCATACGTTGGAAGTTTTTTTTCCATCTCATTCACATCATTCAACAAAACTATCTCTTTTTGTTTCATTGAATTTTTTTTCAGTTTTGTTTCATGTAATTATTGGTTTCGGTTTTTAAGTGATATGCTTACATTCAAGCAACTAATTTTATTTTGATTTTCCTACAAATTTTTTCTTTGATATTGGGTCCTTCCACCTATTTTAAGTTTGCTTTGATTGACATAGGTTTTTCAAATGTATTTTTTTTGTAAAGCTTTAAATGGATTTTTACTATTTTCGTTGCACGGCTGTCTTTTCCTTTTAAGTTTTCTCATACTTTTACCCTTATTATTTGCTCGTACATAATGGGTAATACCTATAAATAACGACTATTTGATAAACTTTTATCAAAAGCTACTGCTCCATCGTAAGTGTTTTGTTGATCAAGTTAAATTATCAACTAAAACGACAGTACTAATTAGAAGAAAATCTTTGTTAGTTCCTTCTGCTTTAACAGAGTTCAAATGTAATCTTGATAATTTTGGAGTGGGTAATGAACTACCGGTCAGATGTATTAATTGATTATACAAGTGCACGTTGGCTGTTTTTTTGGCAATATTATTTTGATCATGAATGGTTTGTATACTACTTATATTGTGTCTATTTTATATGTTTTCATATAGTTGCATTTTCTTACAAAGCTAGTCTTCATTAATCTGTCGCATTATTCAATTCAATTTTGACAGGATCATAAATTTGATAACAATAGTATGCATATGATATTAGAGTAAATAAGAAAAAGAAGTATTAAAATTCTACACCCGAGTCTGAAAACACTGGTATCATTCAATTTAGGGCGGTTAATTTTCGATGAATGTCAGATGTCCGTTTAGGTCCGTCTAGGTCTATCCGATTTTTATTTATACTATGAGTTAGTACAACAAAATTTGTACGATAAAAAATCACGTTCGATCCGTGTTCGTTTTAATTCATCTGAATTCTTTGTAATTCAGTATACAACTGTTGGAAATCTAATATAAAGTAATTTTTTTTATATAAATAGCCATGTTCGTTCGTCCCTGCTTATGTCCATGTCTGAAAAACATATATCTATGTCCGATTGATTGCACTTAGGACACGAGATAAGACAACAAAATTTGCATGAGAATTTTTTTCATTTGATCCATGTCCAATCTGATTTTATTTATAACATAAAGTGAACACATTTCCGTCAAGAAGTCCGGTCCAACCGATTTACATCTCTATCATTCATACAAAAAATTAATCATGTATCACATTTTAGTTTTCCATTCTCAAAGAACTAACGATTTTATGACTACTTGGATGAAATTAGGTATCAGAAAACGTTGGAAGTTTTGTTTTTTTTAAAAAAATTACCTTGCATTTTTTTTAAGATTTTTTTTAAAGGTTTAGAAGCCATATCCTATAATGCTGGCCTGATCTATTCTATATTTTATCTATTTTATATGTTTTCACATAGTTGCATTTTCTTACAACATTTAGTTCTCATTTAATCCATTACATTATTCAATTCAGTTTCGATAGAATCTTAAGTCTGAAAATAATAGCATGCATATGATATGAGAGTAAAAAAAAAATTCTATACCTAAGTCTGAAAACACTGTTATGATTCGTGCAAGGAATGAATCATGTATGAAATTTTATTTTCCAGTTCTCAAAGAACAAACAATTTTCTAATACTTGGATGGAATCAAGTATCATAAAACATTGGATTGAAATTTTTAAAGAAAAACAGCTTGTAGTTCTTTTAAGGTTCAAAAGCCGGATCCTATAATTCTGGTCTGGTCTATTCTACGTTCTACAAAGTTGAACCATGACTCCTTACCTTCCAATTTTCTCAATTTTTCATATTTAGCATTCTACTTTGTGCACCACTGGATTCCTACTGCCACTGGTTGTGAAATAAACAAAAAAACCAAACTCTCTTTTATACTTTACCTTCTCACTTCCCTCTACTTAATGAACTTTCTTGACATAATTATATATGAAATAAATAGATTCCATATGAATTTTATGTTGTCTTGATCAGCTCTAGTGAACCTAAACTTTGATATGTTGTCTTCTATTCTGTTCATCTCCAACAAAAGACATACCATGTAACAACGGGAAAATCCAAGCCAATTTAAAAAATTTATTTTGGCAATTTTGATGAATTTTGGAAATTTAAAATGAATTATTTTAAATAATAACGACGAGAAATTTATTTTGAATAGAATTAGAACGTATATATTTATTTGAATCGACGTTAGAATATAAACATTTAATTTTAATTATAAAAGGAATTGAAAATGGCGCGGTAGTTCGAAAATTCGATTCCAGATTTCAAATGAATGTATAGGATTCAAAATAAACCAGATTTTAGCGAAACCAAAAATATTTGAATCTAATTGAAAACATCTTTTCAACGAATCTGAATGATTGAAATGTCATAGTGGGGATAAAAAGTTATGCCCAGTTGAAAATTCAGAATAGTCGCTATGGAAATATAGCCCTTAAAAATAACCATTTTGCAAACGACCTCCGTTTTCGACGAAACCACTTTTGTTGGATCCAGGATGTCAAATTATTACTAGATTCTAGAATTCATAATTTTTGGAATCAATACGTGAGTGTGGCACAAGAAAACGTATTTAGACAGCTTTAGTCAATTTGGATCGACCAGAAAGTAGCCATTTTTCAAATGGTCTTCAAATTTGACGAAATTAGTTTTGTTAGGACCGTATCATCAATACGAAGCTAGAAATATTTTTTCTAGAATTTTTAGAATCTGTATGTGACCCAAGTAAATTAAAATGTACGTTTAAATTAAATATATACTGATTTATATTTTAATATTGATCAAAACTGATCGTAACAGCCGAATTAGCTTACGAAACACATCCCATTGTGTTCGGAATGAGGGTAACTAGCTAGGGGCGATAGTCGTTGGGTTTTGTTTGGGGTTCAAAAGAAAAGTCAACTTTTAATTGAAAATTAAATTAAATTAATTATATAAACACCCCCTTTCTTGTCTTCTCTCTCTCCTCCTTTATCAGATCGATTTCGATCTAGAAAAGAAAAAAAAGAAGAATACGAGCTCCACCGCGTGAAAGCCATCGTCGCCGCCTCTGCCGGCATCGCCCCCTTTCAACGCGCAGCACCAATGATCCTCCCTCCTTGCATTGCTCTCCCTCTCCAAACCCTTAAAGTCGCCGCTACCCAAACCCCTCTGCCGTCGTGCCAGAGCAATGCCGCTACCCCCCGACGCGAGCATACCCTCCCCTTCGACACCAACACCCCTCCGACCAAGCCCTCCTTACTTTGACCTTCGAGCAAAAAGAAACAGTGAGCTTTTATTTAATTTCTTTTCAGTTTTATATAGATAAGTAATAGAAAAAAAAATCTGATCTTTAGTAATGTATAAAGTAGGATATTATAAAAATAAAAATTTGATCTTTTCACATAGGATTAGAAATAAAAATGTGATTTTTGTTTAGATGAATAACAAGAAAAATATAATCTTTGTTTAGATAAAAATATAATCTTTGTTTAGACAAAAATATAATCTTTGTTTAGATAAAAATATAATCTTAGTTTAGATAAAAATATATTTTTTGTTTAGATAATAATATAATCTTTTTATATGAAGTAGCGATGTAAAATTTTGATTTTTATATAGTAGCGATATAAAAATATGATTTTTTTATATAGTAGAGATTATAAAAATATGATTTTTATATAGTAGAGATTATAAAAATATGATTTTTATGAAGTAGAGATATAAAAATATAATTTTTATATAGAAAGAAGCATTGAAAGAATATATTATTTTTATCAACATGAAAGGTATGATTTTTATCAACATGAAAGGTATGATTTTTATCAACAATTAAGGGTATGATTTTTATTTATGTAGAGTAATAAAAATATAATTTTTATATATATAGTTAGATAAAAATATAATTTTTATGTATGCAGAGAAGTAAAAATATAATTTTTATTATATTACTAGCATGATAAAAATATATTTTTTATCATGGAAATAGCGGTGTAAAGGAGTGATTTTTACATATGTAGTAAAGATATACAAATACGATCTTTATATATAAAAATGTGGTTTTTATATAGAGAATGGCAAGAGAAAAAAATATGACTTTTATTATATGAACATCGATATAAAAATAATATTTTTAAATATATGAAGTAGCGATAAAAATTCGATTTTTATATATATGAAGTAGAAATAAAGATATGATTTTTATGTACATGTAGTGATAATAAAAACGTGATTTTTACTATGAATAGCGTGTAAAGGATTGCGTTGAATTTCAGGCAAATCCAAACCATTCAGAAATGAAACGGCGGAGTGGAAACCCGAGGTGAGAACTCCTCACTTTTATTTTAATTTCTAGTTAGAAATATATACTAGGATGCAGACGGTGCTTAGCAGCACCTAACACCCGTCGTCCACAGGCCATGGACGACTTGTTTGTTGGATTGATTATGTTGTGAAAATTGACTGTGTGATGTGGAATGGAATAAAATATTTTATATTTAAAAATATTATTTTTAATGTGTATATCAATAAAATAAACATTTATAAACAAATTGGATGATTTGTTTATAATCACACATTTGACTGATATTGGTTGGGATATTAAATTTTACACATCACCCAACTGCACAAATAAAACATGTGTTTGTTGTTTGAAAACCCCACACGGGTATTGGGATGATATAGGACATACACTAATCCCAATATTTAGTTGTATTTCAATCGATAGGTTGACAAGCTGTGTAAGCGTTGAATATTTATATTTAATGCTTATGCAGTGTAGAATGCACTTTGGATGATGGTTGACTATGTTTCATTGTTGTTATGCATGGGTGTTGTATGAAATCCATATAAATCAAATCATATGGTAATTGACTGTGTCTAATTCCAGTTCAGAAAGAATGAATATTTTAAAATAACGAATAGTTTAAATAATATTCAGTAATAGATCAAAATGTAATTTTGATGTCCGATTTGGGGTGGACATGAACATATTTAAATATATAAAGCCTTGTTGATTAGATTAACGCCATTTTGACGTAAACGATATTTATATCGATTTTATTCATTTTTATAATGAATATCGAAAAGGAAACGACTTTGAAATATAATGTTTTGAAAATATTATCATTTATATATTAATGATATGGAATATTCAATTTTGATTTGAAATTGAATATGAAGTTGAAATCGTTTTGAAAACGAATTTAAAGCGATTTATAAAATACGTTTAAATGGAAATCGTCAAAACATATATTATAAATATAATATAATGGCCTGAATGGAACGCGCCGCGCTGCGGTAGTTCGTGAATTTCGACCAGAACGGACATTATGGGAGATCCGACCGTCGGATTCTCCTAAAACAAGAACCTTTGGCTTCGTATCGAAAAGAGCTTTCTAACGAATACAAGAAATTAGAAATCTAACGGTTGGGAATTATGTCCAAATCAAATTTGGAAAAGGTCGTTGTAAGTGCAATTCGATGGCCGTTTATGGAAATCGACAGCACGGGCCTTGATAAAATTATTAAAAATATCAATAATTTGTGTAAAATCATAATAAATGATTTGGAAAGAATTGGGATGAAAAATTCCATATTTGAAAAGATAAAAATAGATTTTTATCGAAATGAACTAGTTATTAACTAGAATTATAATCCAATATTTTTAAATAAATAAATTGGATTTGAAATGGTTTTAAAGATAACTGGAATTTCCAATATATGAATTGGAATGGATTTGAATCGAAATTATCTTTGGAATATTTCGATATTGAATTCCATGATTATATGGATATTGTGGAGGAATTTGGAAGATATGTATATCGTTATTCCAATATGGTATTTGTTGATTCTAGAATTTGATATTGAATATAAGCCGATATATTTTCTATTCAGAGCCTTGTATTTAATATCAAATGGGATTTGGGTTTGTCGTGAATGGTGTCTTCATTAACACTATTATTAAACCCAGTTGAGAAAAGAATAAATCTTTTTATTTAGATTTAATGAAATATACCAATTAATTGATATTTAATTGGGATGGAACTGAAATTGATCTTTGGGTTTATCATGAATGGTGTTTTAAATAACACCTGTTCTTTAACCCGATTAACAATGGAATAAAATTTTGGGTTGTCATGAATGGTATCTTTAATAATACAGTTCTTAGACCCAATGGAGTTAAGCAAATCTGAAACTAACTGGAGAATAGTTAAGTTGAATGGTTTCGTGGGTATGGATCTGATGTTGGTTTCGCCCTTCGGGGTCAATACTTAGGGAATTGTTCACTTGCTAATTTATGGTTAAAGGCTGATGGAATAGAATGTGATTTTGGGTTTATCGTGAACCGTGTTTTAAATGACATTGGTTCTTTAACCCAGTTAAAGACAGGAATAAGGTTTTGGGTTGTCGTGAATGGTATCTTTAATAATGCTGTTCTTAGACCCAATGGGGTTAAGCAAATCAGAAACTAACTGGAGATTAGTTAAGTTGAATGGTTTCCAGAGTATTGATCTGATGTTGGTTTCGGCCTTCGGGGTTAATACTTAAAGAATTGTTCACTTGCCAATTTACGGTTAAAGGCTGATGGAATGGAATGTGATTTTGGGTTTATTGTGAATCGTTTTTTAAATGACATTGGTTCTTTAACCCAGTTAAAGGCAGGATATGATCTCCCAAGTTAAACAATTGTTAATATTGATTTCTGGGAAGATTAAAACCAAGTGGAGTTTTAATGCATTTTTAATCAGATTGAATTGATATCCAAAGGAAGATTAAAGAATAAATTTAAAGAATTTATCTTTGATAAAATTAATGGGAACCTTTCCCAAAGTATACGAATATTTGGATAAAGAAATATTCTGTATTGGAATGAGGCGTATGTTGTGTTTTTATGGCACTTGTTTATTATATAAGCGAGTTATTCAGAAAGATCGAGTTTATCCCATTCTGAATAACTGATTCGACGATGTGTCAAGGATGAAGACGGTGGTTAAAGACCGGAGGTCTTCACATCATTTGGATAATTACTGACGTGTTGATTGGGCTGTACACTCAAGGCGAGGTAATGAGTGGTGATCGTCCAGACGTACTTGGAGATCGACCGAATATGGGAGGACCTCTTCCCTGTATTGGACATGTGGGGGAGGAATAAGTTGCCTTCGGTTTCGTTCAGACCCAGAACGAACTTGTAAATGGATGTGTCTGACATCAGATTTCACTCTGTGTGATTGATAGACATCGGTTGCGTAGTGTGAATTGCCTGTGTGGCATGCTGAGATGCAAATGATCAAGGCTTCTGTTGAAAAGCAGAGTCTTGTGGTTGATGATCAAAGCATGGCTTTAATATAGCGTAGCTTTGTGTAGCGTTAGTTCGCGAGCCTCACACCCCGGTGTGAACCAGAAACGGGATAGAACATCAGGGAGGGCATGCGTTTCTTTCTAGCTAGGAGCGGTGTCAGCATTTTACTAGCCCTGACATTTTACTTACGCGGATGATGGATTGCGAGGTGCCTCGGTTATATCGGTCGTTCTGGAGCCGATAGTTTGGTCGGGATATGACCAGTTAACGCCCCATAGGGCGGGGAAACGCAGTGTTCAGGCATTTTAATCCACATCGAGTGGACCGGCCCTGATGATCTAAGGGCCCACCTGAGTCTGGGTCTTGAGATACGAGCAAGAGCGTCTCGAAGCGGTAAGGACGATCCCTTGCCTTGGTTCACAGATGGAAATCCAACTTCCAATACGATATTTTGCGGTCTTAATTGTAAACTTATATATGGCGAAATAGTGGTATAGGGCACTTATGCCGTCTATGATTGATACTTATGATTGAAATTGCTTTGACACTATACACTTATAGTAATAATAAAACATGAAATTTTACGTACCAAGCATTATTTGGCTATTATACGGTAAAGCCATATCCTCCGGCTTGCGTTGCATTGTGTGATGGGACCTGGGTCATATAGTAGCTTCATTGTTCTTTATTTAGCATTGCGATGTTTGTTTTGTCAACTGGTATTCTTGGGGGTAAACCCATTCCGTGTTATACGGCATGGTCCCTTGATTTACCTAACTTTAAATAAAGATTAATCACTATTTTTGTTATCACACCAGTCACATGACTGATCTTGTAAAGGCCTGCAAATCCGTACTATCTGAGTTGACTAATAACACCATACGTCCAACCCAAATTGCACAGAAATACGAATCATTATTAGGAAGAAGTTAGAGGATGAGAAATAGAAAGAAAGAATTATTAGAACAGAAGAAAACTAAGATCACAAATTCACAGCGGAACGAATAAAATATATTAAATAACATAACTTTTGAAATTCAAATTAGTAACTGTATATACATACCATTATCAGAGCATACAGTTATTCCGGGAACAGTTATAAACACCTGTTTCCAGATACAACATAGTACACAGCGGAAATATGATAGTCTATAGCTAACTTGTGAAGCCTCCTGCTTCAAGCTCCTCTAAGTGAATCTAAAAAAAATCCCGACTACTTGACTGCCTGTACAAATATGGGCACCCAAGAGTTTAGGGAAAACAACTAGAATAAACTCTGGGTCAGTCATGGGACTGGTGTGAGTAAACTCCAACCATTTGTTTAACTTTCAAAATCCTTTCGAAAGAAAGGATAATAGTAAGACTAGCTCACACATAAACATGGACGGTTTTAACCTTATTATAATCCAAAACACTTTGATACAAAAATTCAGTGATATTATAATAGTGTCTAAATCAAATAAATAACAATCTAGCGAAACGGTTGCATCTAACGCTGTAACAACCCGGAAATGCGAGCCAATTTGAAATTTGTATTTTAGCAATTTTGACGAATTTTGATTATTCAAAATGAATTATTTTAAATAATAACGACGAAAAATTTATTTCGAATAGAATTCGAACGCATATATTTATTTGAATCGTCGTTAGAATATAATTATTTAATTATATTTATAAAAGGAATTGAAAATGGCGCGGTTGTTCGATAATTCGATTTCAAATTTCAAATGAATGTACCGGGTTCAAAATAAACAGGATTTTGGCGAAAGCAAAAATATTTGAATCCATCTGTGAATATCTTTCCAACGAATCTGAACAATCAAAATTTCATAGCGGGAATCAAAAGATATGTCTAGTTGAAAATTCTGAATAGTCGTTATGGAATTCAGGCCCATAAAAATGGGAATTTTCCAAACGACCTCGGATTTCGATGAAACAACTTTTGTTTGGTCCGTGATGTCAAGTTATTGCTAGGTTTCAAAAATCATAATTTTTCGATTCAATATGTGAGCGTGGCAAAGGAAAACGCTTTTGACCAGTTTTAGTTGATTTTAATCAACTGGAAAATGGCCATTTTTCAAATGATCTCAGAATTTGACGAAATTAGTTTTGTTAGAACCGTATCGTCAATACGAAGCTAGAAAATATTTTTCGGGAATTTTTAGAGTCCGTATGTGACCCTAGTAAATTGAAATGTACGTTTAAAATTCAATATAATGATGTAAATCTGAATTTAAATGAAAACTAAACGTAGCAAGCGAATTACCGTACGAAACATATCCCATTGTGTTCGGAATGGGTGTATTTAGCTACGGGCGATAGTCGTTGGGTTTGATTTCGAGGCAAGATCGATTAGCAAGTAATTTATGGAAAGAAAATAAAATAAAATAATAAAATGATAAAATCTTTTCTATAACACCCTAGACCCCCTTTCACCGTTCAGAAAACCGTCGCCTCCCTCTATATTCAACGATCCAAAAAGCACGATTTCATCTCCTCAAAAATCTCGCCATCACTCAAACGAAATGGGAAGCTCCGACTATGAAGTTGATCAGCTCCTAGAGCTTGAAGAACGCAACGGTGGTGATGGGCTCGTTTGACCCGAGATGGCCAGAATTCGACCTCAAAGAGGCACCGTCCAGGTCCGTTTTCCCAAGCAAGGGGGGCACCGAACTTCCCCAAATTCTAGGTGGAAGCAGCTCTCACGAAGGCGGAAGGGATGGCGCACTTCGATTCAGGTCTGGCGCCTAGATAGATGTGCGTTTTTGAAACCTAGAAAGGAGCTTTGTGGGTTCGAACGACGAATCCCCCTGAAGCGTGACAAAGGAGGGTAAATGATGCTTTAATCGGCCAATTAGAGGTTAGTTTAATTAATTATATTAATGATCATTTCTTTTAATTAGCTTTGTTTTTAAATTTATAACTGACGTAGTAGGTGAAAATAAAATTAGTATGTTTTGAGAAATAAAATTAGAATGTTTTGAAAAATAAAAATATACATTGTTTTAGAAATAAAAATATTTGTTGTTTTTAAAATATAAATAACACAGTTTTAAAAAGTGAAGTTTTCCAATTTAAAATATAAAGATCCGAATTTTTTAATATAAAGATGCGATTTTTAGCATTATCAAAATATAATCTTTATATAGAAGATAGCGTTTTAAAAATATAATTTTTATATATGTAGCGAAATAAAACTATGATTTTTGGTGAAGTAAAAATTCGATTTTTATATATTGAATAACGAAGTAAAAATTCGATTTTTATATATTGAATAACAAAGTAAAAATTTGATTTTTATATATTGAATAGCGAAGTAAAAATTCGAATTTTTATATTGAATAGCGAAGTAAAAATTCATTTTTTATATATGTAGTGAATACAGATGACGAAAGTGACAAAAGGCGAACCCGGCGAAGATTTTCTACATAAGAAGAGCCGAGGCGTCTGGTTGAGCATATCTGTGAGAACCTCTCACTTTTAATTTAATTTTCTGGTTAACATATATATACTAGGATGCAGACGGTGTTTAGTAGCACCCGACACCCGTCGTCCACAGACCATGGACGGCTTGTATGCTTGTTTGTTTGATTTTGATGTGTAGTTGATTGTGTGATGTGATGTGAAATGAAATAAAATATTTATATAGTTGAAATAAAATATTTTATAGTGGAAAATATTTTATAGTTAAAAATAGAATTTTTAACGAGTATATGAAATGAAATAAAAATAAACAAATTGGACGATTTGTTTATATACACACATTTGACTGATATTGATTGGAACGATAAATTTTACACATCGCCCAACTGCACAAATAAAATCTGTGTTTGATTATTTGAAAACCCCACACGGGTATTGGGGTGATATATGACATACACTAATCCCAATAATTAGTTGTATGTCGATCGTTTGATTGACAGACTATTATAAGCGTTGAATATTTATATTCGATGCTTATACAGTGTTGAATGCACTTTGGATGATGGTTGATTATTTGTCATTGTTGATATATACATGCGTTGTATGGAAATCGATAGAAATAAAATCTATGGTAACTGATTGGGCCTCATTCAAGTTTTGAAATAGAATATTTGAAGAGAACTATTTGAATGAAATGTTTAAATAGAAATATTTGAAATAGAAATATTTGAAATAGAATATTCGAAAATAGAATTATATGAAGCCGTGTTGATTAGATTGACGCCATTTTGACGTGAACGATATTTATATCGATTTTATTCATTTTATAATGAATATCGAAAGTGATTTCAAAATCTGATATTTTAAAAAGAATTGAAATTCGAATTAAACTGAATAGAAATGAATTCGAATTGAAATTGAATAGAATTGAAATTGAATTGAATTGAAAACGAACTGAAATTGAATTAGAAATCAATTTGAATTGAAATCGATTTGAAATGAATTTAAAATGAATTTATATTGGAATATTCAATTTTGATTAGAAATTGAATATGAAGTTTGAAATCATTTCGAAAATGACTTTAAAACGATTTATAAAATACGTTTTAAAAGGAAATTGACGAAGTATATATTATAATATAATATAATGGCCTGAATAGAACGCGCCGCGCTGCTGCGGTTCGCGAATTTCGACCATTAACTTCTAATGGATATTGCGGGAGATCCGACCGTTGGATTCTCCTAATACCGGAACCGTTTGGTTCGTATCGAAAAGAGCTTTCTAACGAATATTAGAGATTTGAAATCTAATGGTTGGATTTGAAATTATGTCCAAATCAAATTTGGAAAAGGTGGCTGTAAGTGCAGTTCGATGGCCGTTGATGGAAATCGACTGTACGGGCCTTGATAAAATTATTAAAAATAGTAGTAATTCGTGTAAAATCATAAGAAATGATTTGCGAAGAATTGATATGAAAAACTCCATATTTGAAAAGATAAAAATAAATTTTTATCGAAATGAACTAGTTTTGAACTAGAATTATAATTCTATTTATTTTTAAAATAAATAAATTGAATTTGAAAATGGTTTTGAAGGTAACTAGAATTTCGAATAATTGGATTGGAATGGATTTGAATCGAAATTGTCTTTGGATTATTTCGATGCTGGATTTCGTGATTACACAGATATTGTTATTGAAATTTGAAAGATATATTTATATCGTTATTTCCAATATGATATTTGTTGGTCGTAGAATTTGATATTGAATATAAGCCGATATATTTTCTATTCAGAGCCTTGTATTTAATATCAAATGTGATTTGGGTTTGTCGTGAATGGTGTCTTCATTAACACTGTTCTTAAGACCAGTTGAGAAAAAGATTAAATATTTTATTTAGATTTAATGAAGTGTACCAATTAAATAATATTTAATTGGAATTGAATTGGTATTGATTTTTGGGTTTATCGTGAACATTGTTTTAAATAACACTTGTTCTTTAACCCGATAATTAATAGAATGTGATTTTGGGTTGTCGTGAACGGTATCTTCAATAATGCTGTTCTTAGACCCAAAGGAGTTAAGAAAATCAGAAACTAACTGGAGATTGGTTAAGTTGAATGGTTTATGGGGTATTGATCTGGTGTTGGTTTCGGCCTTCGGGGTTAATACTTAGGGAATTGCTCACTTGCTAATTTGCGGTTAGGGACTGATTGAAATGTGATGTGATTTCGGGTTTATCGTGAACCATATTTTAAATGACCTGGATTCTTTAACCCAGTTATAGATTAAAACTAAGTGGAGTTTTAATGAATCTTTAATTAGATTGAAATGATCGAGAATGGAGTATCACCAGTTTTTCTCCAGGCAATAGTTAAATCTTTAATTAGATTTGAACGTGAAATGGTAATTGAATTTACCGATAACACCATAGTGTTTGATATGAAGTATTACCAGTTTTACTTCATGGGATGAATAGGTAGGGATTGGGAAATTAAAACAAACGATTACTTCGGTGTGGTTCGCTAATCCCGACTTGTTTGAAGTGATATTCAAAAGAAAGATTGAAGAATAAATTTAAAAGAATTTATCTTTGGTAAAATTAATGGGAAACTTTCCCTAAGAATGTGAAATTTAGAAACTAGCTGTAGGTTGGCTAAGCAGAGTGATTTCCTGGGTGTTGATCTGATGTTGGTTTCGGCCTTCGGGGTTAATATTTGGGGGTTTATTCTCTTGATTAATTTACGGCTAGTGACTGATGAATTGGAATGAGGCGTATGTTGTGTTTGTGTAACACTTGTTTATTATATACGCGAGTTATTCGGATAGACGAGGTTTATCCCATTCTGAATAACTGATACGACGATAAGTCGAAGGTGAAGACGGTGGTTGAAGACCGCAGGTCTTCACGTCGTTTGGAGAATTACTGATGATCTTGATTGGGCCGTACACCCAAGAGGAAGGGATCAGTTGGTGATCGTCCAGACGTACTTAAAGATCGATGGATATGCGGGGTACTAGGTGCCTCCGGTTTCGTTCAGACCCAGAACGAACTTGTAAATGGACTGTGTGTCTGCGATTGGATTTCAGTCTGTGTGATTGATTTCTATTAAATATATATATTTGTTTGGCGGCGGAGAATTTATTCTCTTTCTCAATGCCCTTCTCTGAGACGTACGAGCTCAGGGGTTATATATTGATAGATATCCATCGCATGGAGTGAATTACATGTGTGGCATGCCTAAGTGGCAATTGATTAAGGCTTCTGTTGAAAAGCAAAGTCTTGTGGTTGATGATCAAAGCACGGCCTTTGTGGCATAGCTTTGTGTAACGTTTACTTCGCGAGTTTCACACCCGGTATGAACTAGAAACAGGAGAGGACATCAGGGAGGGCATGCGTTTCCTTCTAGTTAGAAGTGGCGTCAGTGGTTTTACACGCCCTGACGAGTTTGACTTATGTGGTTGTTGGTTTGCCAGGCGCCTCGGATATATCGGTGACTATGTGAAGCCGATGGAGTCATTCGTTGGCTCATTTACGCCCCATAGGGCGGGGAGACGTATTGTTCGGGCATAATAATCCACTTCGTGTGGACCGGCCCTGACGATCTAAGGGGCAATTGCGGCTGTTCCTGAGATACGGAATAGAGCGTCTCGAATCGGTTGAGGACGATCCCTAGCCTCGGTTCATACCATAAATGATAACCTAACTTCCAATACGACATTTTGCGGTTTTGATTGTATACCTATATATGGCGACATAGTGGTATGGGACATTCATGCCGCCTATGATTGATATTTATGATTGTATATAAAATCAGAAACTAACTGAAAACGAGCTAAGATGGGTGGTTTCCTGGGTATTAGTATGATGTTGGTTTCGGCCTTCGGGGTTAATACTTAGGGAATCGTTCTCTTACTAATTTACAGTTGGAGTATGATTAAAAATTTAAAACATGAAATTTAGCGTATCAAGCATTCTTTGGCTATTATAAGGTAAAATCCTATCCCCGGGCTTACGTTGCATTGTGTGATAGGACCTCGGTCTTATAATATCTTCATTTTTGTTTATTTAGCATTGCGCTATTGTTATATGCACTGGTATTCTTGGGAGGAAACCCGTTCCGTGTTATACAGTGTGGTCCCTTGATTTACCTAACTTTAAAATAAAGATTAATAACTGTTTTTAGTTCTCACACCTGGCACATGACTGATCTGGAGTTTATTGTTTTAACCTAAACTCTGGGTTCCCTTATTTTGACATGGGCAGCTAATAGTTTAGGTTCTGCAGATTTATATTCATAGGAACCTGGTTTACAGCTGGAATGATATCCAGAAAGCTTTGTATCCGTATATCTCCTTCAGTTGTGTTTTGTATTATTTTCCGCTGCGATGTATTTAAATGTAATTTAAATCTCTGTTATTTTCTGTGTAATATTGATTTATACACTGTATATTCTTGTAATATGATGTATTCTTGTAATATACAATGAAATGTTCTTCTGTGTGCGTTCTGGTCTGTCTTGTCCTCGACTCAATCCGGGCTTTCGTCACCAGGGAAGTTCGGGTCGTTTCAGCTGGTATCAGAGCTTTGGTTTACAAAGCTCACAGAACAAGACACGTTAGAACCAAACGAAAGAATTCATCAGAAATTGGATTAGTAACATCCAATGAGAATGACTCGTTAGAGATGGGATCAGTAGCATCCTAGAACGAGTTTGAAGAGTATTTTTGAAATGAAAACGAATTTTTGTTTTGAAAATTTAAATCAATTATACGTATTTGATTATTTTTTTATATTGATTTGGACAATCAAATATATAAAGATTTTATTATACGTCTGATCCACGTGTATTGAAGCCTCAAATATATTCGATAGATATAGAATCACACTCTAGTCGCTCGGACATGATTCTAATGATTGACGTGTCATCATTAGAATATATTTTCGTGTTTCAAAAGCGAAATTTCTATATATTTCCAATTGACTGGTGTGAGAACCAAAATTAGATAGGGTCTATTGTTGTGATTTGGCATCAAAAATGAGATTTTTGACTATATATCAAAGTTATGAATTTGAAATGGTAATTCACTAATTGATTGATGGTTGTGTTGTTTGATTATTGATTGATTAATTAAATGTTGAATCATATAACCAAATGGATCAAATAGTAAATTGTATTGAAAATTTGGTCGCATTTGCTTGCATATACATGTACTTACATTGAACAGGTCATAGCAAAGTGGCTAGAGCAGAAGAATAAAATTGTTTGCTCGACAAATAGGTACATGTTTACCATAATTTACCGTTTTGTTTGGGTGATGATGATTTTATGAGCCGATTGGCTAGCCGCTTGGCTTTTTCTTTTTGAGATCAGAGGGCCTGTATGGAAATTTCTGGATTTTCCCGGTGCTCCCGGTGCAGGGGAGGTTATGGCGAAATTTTTCAAAAATTTAGGGTGTTAGCCAAATTTTTGAAAAATTTGAAAAGTTCTTAGAAACTGAAAAGTTGAAGAACTTTAGCCGTAAAAAAAATAAAGGAAGTTGAGTTGATTAGTTAAACAACTTTCGGCTTCGTTCATTTTCGGGGATGAAAAGTTTTAAGTGGGGGAGATTGTAACAACCCGGAAATGCGAGCCAATTTGAAAATTTTATTTTAGCAATTTTGGCGAATTTTGATTATTTAAAATGAATTATTTTAAATAATAACGACGAGAAATTTATTTCGAATAGAATTCGAACGTATATATTTATTTGAATCGTCGTTAGAATATAATTATTTAATTATATTTATAAAAGGAATTGAAAATGGCGCGGTAGTTCGATAATTCGATTTCAAATTTCAAATGAATGTACCGGGTTCAAAATAAATCGGATTTTGGCGAAACCAAAAATATTTGAATCTATCTGTGAATATCTTTCCAACGAATCCGAACAATCAAAATTTCATAGCGGGAATCAAAAGATATGTCCAGTTGAAAATTCTGAATAGTCGCTATGGAATTCAGGCCCTTAAAAATGGGAATTTTCCAAACAACCTCGGATTTCGACGAAACCACTTTTGTTGGGTCCGTGATGTCAAGTTATTGCTAGGTTTCATAATTCGTAATTTTTCGATTCAATATGTGAGCGCGGCAAAGGAAAACGCGTTTGACCAGTTTCAGTTGATTTTAATCGACTGGAAAATAGCCATTTTTCAAACGATCTCAGAATTTGACGAAATTAGTTTTGTTAGAACTGTATCGTCAAACGAAGCTAGAAAATATTCTTTGGGAATTTTTAGAGTCCGTATGTGACCCAGTAAATTGAAATGTACGTTTAAAATTCAATATAATGATGTAAATATGAATTTAAATGAAAAATAATCGTAACAAGCAAATTAGCGTACGAAACATATCCCATTGTCTTCGGAATGGGTGTATTTAGCTAGGGGCGACAGCCGTTGGGTTTGATTTCGAGGCAGGATCGATTAGCAAGTAATTTATGGAAAGAAAAGAAAAGAAAATAATAAAATGATAAAATCTTTTCTATAAGACCCTAGACCCCCTTTCACCGTTCAGAAAACCGCCGCCTCCCTCTATATTCAACGATCCAAAAAGCATGATTTCATCTCCATAAAAATCTCGCCATCACTCAAACGAAATGGGAAGCTCCGACTATGAAGTTGATCAGCTCCTAAAGCTTGAATAACGCAACAGTGGTGATGGGCTCGTTTGACCCGAGATGGCCAGAATTCGACCTTAAAGAGGCGCCGTCCAGGTCCGTTTTCGCAAGCAAGGGGGGCACCGAACTTCCCCAAATTCTCGGTGAAAGAAGTTGTAACACCCCGTAATTCTGTAACACTAGGATTCACAAATCAAGGCAGAATTAAATTTTGAAATCAAAATCAAGGGAAATGGGCTACGCCATTGCGTTCGTCTCGTAATTCTACATGAAAACGAGTCTGAGTTTGCGAGAATCGGAGTCCGTATGAAGGAGATATGGCCCTCCGAAGTTTCAGGAAATTTCAGAATTGAAAACAGCTCGAAATTCGAATTCAAAATTGGAATTCAAACCCAGAAGCAGGCTGGGCGGGAAATTTCCTGCCCAAGCCCAGGTCGACTGGGGAGTCGACTGGGTAGTCGACCCCCTTTGACCAGGTCGACTGCGCAGTCGACCTGGGGGTCGACCTGGTGCCAGAACCCGGTTTTGAACCTGGGTTCATTCTGATACTTTTAGCCCGATTTTCTGACCAGATTCATAACCCTAATCCTATATAAACAGCCTCTAGCCTCATTTTCTCTACACCATTTCATTCTATCCTTATGCTGCCTCTGAGAAAATAAATAAATAAGTGAATAAAATAATATATAAAATAAATCAAGACAAGGAAACGCTGCTCAAGACTTTCAAGAGGAGATTCAAAACAAGTTAGGATTCAAGTGAAGATTCAAACGACTTCAACGACTGTTTTTCTATGAATCTAATATAATCTCTGTAAGTCGATTACTTTTTAGATTTGAATGTTTTCTCTATTCGTGACATGAAATTAAAGGAATAAAAGAATACGCCAAATCTTTCTATTCATATCAGTGCTTATATCTTTGGACCTAATTAAGAAATGTTATGATTCGATGACCAATAAGACTGTGACTATGAAACTAGGGACCTTGAAACCATATGCCTTTTTGACTATGAACATTGCCTATGAACATTGCCTATGACTGTGACTCATGACTCTGAGAATTATTTTTCCTTTGACTATGAACATCGCCTATGACTGTGATTCATTAACTGTGAGGATTTATTGCCCATGACTATGGATATAAGATTATTATTTATGCCCACGACACTGTAGTTACAAAACCATGTTGTACCCCAAACTGGCATTATATTGGATCTAGGCTTGAATTTCTATTTCAGTTTATTCTTAGTTATCCTTGGATCTTGATCTTGGGAATTTACCTATTAAGTTAGGTCTACCCATGTTCTTGAACCTATACTATTCAACCCTTTCCATGTCGTAATATTACCAAATCTATATGCCTGTGAATTATCATCTTATGCCAGTTATTATGTCTATTCTTTCATGGCATTTTGGTTCATTCCCTTTTTTTTCCACGAATCTAGATTTATTTATAATCCAGGTTGAATCACGATTATACAAACGATGGGAATACGTTTTGGGAAAAACATGAAATTGACTAAACTTGGAAATTGGCATAATTTGGGAACATGCATTATAGCATGACTATTAAGATGAAAATTAGAATAACAAGTCTAGTTTTGACATGAACTGAAATTAGAATATTAAATCAGAATTGGGTGGCTAAATTAAGCATGATAAGTATATTAGCATAATTGTAAATAATTTACATACATTAGGCGTAAAGGGTAAATGGTTAATGGGCCACAAAGTAGGTAGTTGGTATGCAAATTAAGTTTTGGGCATAAACTGTAAACTAGAATATAAAATCTAGTTTTCGCATGAACTATAAATAAGGATGTTGGATCTAAATTGTTATAAACTATAAGATAGGCAAATCAAGATTTAGGCCAAGAATATATGTCCATTAGTGGGCATGGCAAATGAATATGGTATAGGCCAAAATTTATTTAAAAAGGGAAAATGGACATTGAGGATAAATGGTTAAACTTTGAGGATAAATTGTTAACAATTTATATATATACAAAAGAAAGGTTTATTAATGACATCTCTTTTAATAATAATACATACACCAGAAAGTTCTAGGGTGACAGAGAGGATAGTGTCTAGGTTTGGGTTTGGAAAATACAAGTTTCCTGCTCTCCCTGGCTATCCCTAATTGATCCGATGGACGGGATGGTTACTTTCAAAACGTGATTTGAAAATTAATCAAAACCCTTTGAACTTAGAAAACATGAATATGCCTAACCCGAGGTTAGACTGAGTTGCGATATAAACCTGCCCGGAACCAACCGGCACATCCAGTAATCGCAACAATATCTGTCTAATGTGAGTGGTCGTGGCTTTAATTTATTAATTAAAGCTAGAACAAGAATGGTAGGGTTAAGTTATCTAAAAACACTTAACCAACTCAACATGTTAACTAAATCCGATGAGTGGGGTTAGGCTAATTTGGACACTTAACCACTTAACATGTTAACAAGACAAGACTTGTAGGGGTTAAGTAAGTTAATACACTTATCCAAATTAACATGTTAACTAGACTAGAGGTTGGGGTTAAGTAAAAATTTAATATACTTAGCCAATTTGATATGTTAGCTGGACTAGACCGTAGGGTCAAGTAAACTTGAACACTTAACCATCAGATTGTGATAAATGAATAGGGTTAAGTCTAAAACATGAAGGGGTAATACTTAACCATTAATAACATGTTAGTTAAAACAGATGAGCAAGGTCAAGTTAAAAAGGAACACTTAACCAATACATGATGAATGGGTAGGGTCAAGTAATAAGAAATACATAACCAATATAACTTGGTTTGTGGCAGGGTTAAGTCAACATGAATTACTGATAACACTTAACCAGTTTAACAGGATAAATGAAGAGGGTTAAGTTAGCTTGAATTGACTAATGACACTTAACCAGTCCAACATGACGAGAAAGAGAACTAAGTAGTAAACCTTAGTTAAAAGTAGCTAAGTAGTGAACCTTAGTTAAGAAAACAATGATTCTGGAAACTAAGTGGTAAACCTTAGTTAGCAAAACTATGTAGTAATCCTTAGTATATCACGAGTAGGAGCGAACGTCCATCTGATCTTAAAGAAGGATCCAACGAATTGGGTTACGAAGCCTGAGGCTTCGAGGGGACGTGAGGATACTCTTGGTATCCCTCTGTGAGGTGGCAGATGATCCTCCTGGGCTCACAGAGGTTAAGGTCTGCGTTAGAAGAACCAACGGTATGCCTTGGTTGCAATATAAGGCAACGTAAAGACTAGGATGGACCAGCGTGATTCGGCGAGACCAGTAGCCCTGTGATAGCAACTCGTCGTCTACCTACCATCTTTAGTCAATCATTGTACGTATGCAGAAAGGCACATAACTCCCAACAGACCATATACTTGCTATCTAGTTATGGGTGAGGCTGGCCAATAGGAAAGTAGGACATAAGATGGCAAAAGTACAGTTCTCGCCTTTTATTTTCTTGGATTGCCTTTCATTAGTTGAGGGAGGGGTCACGTGGGACCATAACCACTGGTAGAAAAACAGACCTTAGCATCTGCACCGGCAGATATCTGAAAAGCTCCTGACTGAGTTCCGTGTTTCTAGAATAGCCCTGCCACGGGACTCGGGTCGCACATTACAGGACATGTGCATCTAGACAAGCGATAACGACTCGCGATACATACGTGGGGAAAGTCTAGGAACATATACCACTCTAGGTAGTGTGTCCTAGACTAGAGGGCATCGTTCGACAGGTAGCATAATCCCTAGTTGGACCTAGGTGGCATAAACCCTGAATTCGAGAAACGTTTAGTAGATAGCATAAACCCAAGTTGAATCTAGGAAGCACTCGATAGAAAACCCTAGATCAGATCTAGGTAATAAATAATAAATGTACACCTGCAAACAACCACAACTTAGGGGACTGGGACCACGTTATCATTTTATATCGTTTTCTAGTTGGGACACTAGTTAGGTGGTGCAGGGACATAAAATCCAGAATAACAGGGTAATAGCGAAGCAGAGAAAATAGGGAAGCATATCTTATCTTGCCTTAGCATATCTTGCATAAATCTTATGTTATCTTGTTAGCCCTATCATTATGGTATTATCTTATATTCAGTTAATTCATGTCGTGTTGCTTTTTCCTGTTCACATGCTGAAAGTTACTGAACTTACCAGACTTAATGTCTGACTCAGTTTTCTTTCGCTTTCTTGTCTTCCGTCCCCCCCCACCAGGTCCGTAGGGAGGGAATGTTATTACTTAGGCTCAGTTCTCCTCCCAAGCTTGAAGACTCTTGGATATATCGCTGCAGACTCTCTTTTTCGCTGCTATGGCTTATGTTACATTGGGGAATACAAATGTTATTTTTATGCTTCTTTATTTTGTAAGACAGATGATACTCTGGTATTGAAAAGCAATTGTTGTACAAACTATTTCATCAATAAAGAAAAGTTTTATTTCCCACTGTTCTAATTTTGTCTGTCTTGTAATTTATCTGCATCTTTTACCTTAAAATGCTCCACAGAACTTAGTGCATTCCCTTTGTGAGTGACACTAACGGATGTGGGGTGTTACACGTGGTATCAGAGCTGAAGGTTACCAGATCAGATAAAGGATTTGAAAAATTATTTTCAAAACGGTTTTAAAAGAAGCATTTGCAAGAGAAAAGATTTATTTTAAAGGCATATTCCCCAAAGCCATATGCACTATCTTTTGATTCTTTGTTCTATTCTTTCCCCTTCTTTCTTGAGTCTCTGGGGCTCCTGGCTTTCTGGGAGGTAACCTCATCGAAGGGCGAAGTAGTACCTGACTTCCATCTATAACCGTAGTAGTTTCACCTATGGCTAGTTTTCTTTCAAGCTTAGTAGGGTTTTCTGTACAATGGAGGCAGCTTTCGAGAGATTTGTCAACATGATAACGCACGAAAGAAGATAAGGAGTTTGGCTAAGGAACACAACCCAAGGATGAGGGATTCATGGATGTAGATTTAGCTCACGAAGGAGGAAGGAATTATAAAACCTAAGACAAGAGGAAGTATCTTTACTAGGGTATAATAGGGCATATAATTAAGGACAAGGGCAGGAACGAGGAACAAGATTTTCAGAAGGGCAAGTACATACTTTCACCACTAAGCGTACCTAGGAGAAAGGTAGTAAAGTTCTGTTGGAAGAGTCTAGTTTTTCTGTTCGTACTCTTTCGGTTTTAGCGCTCCGCATTTGTTCATATTTGCTTCCATAGTTGAGTCTCTGCACCTTAGTACTTGCATAGTGAAAGATCCCAATTAGTCTCAAATCCAATTGGTGACTCGGTCCGTTTATTTATGGTTAGTAGGGATTTGAGAATAGCTATCGAGTTTGCTTATATCATCTCACGTAGATCGTCTAAATTCG
Source organism: Allium sativum (assembly GCA_030737875.1). Taxonomy (NCBI): domain Eukaryota; kingdom Viridiplantae; phylum Streptophyta; class Magnoliopsida; order Asparagales; family Amaryllidaceae; genus Allium; species Allium sativum. The sequence continues at coordinate 128,966,009 of CM060919.1, read as the reverse complement.
GAGGAGGTATTCCTTGGGTGCTTGTCTGATATTGGTTTAGGCCTTTGGGACTTGTACTTGAGGAATGTCGAGTTCGACTAGGATGGTTTGCGTGAGAGATGAATAGTTGTGGCAGGCGCTCTATATAGAGAAGGACTAACCTTAAGAGAGGTAAAAAAGTACGTAGTGACCTTTTGACCCTCATAGTTATGGCATGATGGATAAGCTAAGAGGAGAGACCTCTGATCATACTAGTATATACACTCAGTATCATGGTTGACATTTGTTTATTTTGGAAATGGAGGTCAAGAAACTTCGCAATCGTGAAGTTGAATCTGTTAAGGTACAGTTGAGTAAAGCTCAAGAAGACGTGATACGGGAGATTGAAGATAAGGCATACGCGCCTCATACCCTTTTTCTTAAGGGTACATCCTTGATTCCTTTTTTTTGGGAATTCTATGCATACTAATTTCTAGCTTTTAAGGTATATCCTCTAGGATATATCATCGAACCTTAGATAGAAACTCTTTTGGATGTAAACATGTATTTGGAACATGTTATGGTTGATGGTTGCGAATGGTTGCTAATGGTTGCTCGTGAATGCATATGCATACGTATTAGGCACTAGATCAGTTCGGACGCTTTCATATTGCATTTACAGATATGTATTTGTTTGTAAGTTTAACTTGATATGTTATCATATGGATGTTGCATATAGATGAATGGCTATGCACGCATGTAGTATTTACATAACTAGGGATGCTTGCATACATGATTGGATGCATGGCACTGACTTGATTCGCATTAAGGAAGTCAACTGAATCAGTAAACCGCCTGATTTTGCACTAGATAAAGACATATACACACACTATGCATATGAACATGAAAGCATTAGAAATCTTTTAAGTACAATGAATGCCTATGATTGAATGATTGATTAGATGGGTGATTGGATGGTAGGACACATTCTTCCTAACTTGAAGATTTTGAGGACGAAATCCTTTTTAGTGGGGGAGAATGTAACACCCCGTAATACTGTAACACTAGGATTCACAAATCAAGGCAGAATTAAATATTAAAATCAAAATCAAGGGAAACAGGATGCGCCGTTGCGTTCGTCTCGGAATTCTGCATGAAAACGAGTCCGAGTTTGCGAGAATCGGAGTCCGTATGAAGGAGATATGACCCTCCGAAGTTTCAGGAAATTTCAGAATTGAAAAAAGCTCAAAATTCGAATTCAAAATTGGAATTCAAACCCAGAAGTAGGCTAGGCGGGAAATTTCCCGCCCAAGCCCAGGTCGACTGGGGAGTCGACTGGGTAGTCGACCCCCCTGACCAGGTCGACTGCGCAGTCGACCTGGGGGTCGACCTGGTGCCAGAACCCGGTTTTGAACCTGGGTTCATTCTGATGCTTTTAGCCCAATTTTCTGACCAGATTCATAACCCTAATCCTATATAAACAGCCTCTAGCCTCATTCTCTCTACACCATTTCATTCTATCCTTATGCTGCCTCTGAGAAAATGAATAAATAAGTGAATAAAATAATATATAAAATAAATCAAGACGAGGAAATGCTGCTCAAGACTTTCAAGAGGAGATTCAAAACAAGTTAGGATTCAAGTGAAGATTCAAACGACTTCAACGACTGTTTTTCTACGAATCTAATATAATCTCTATAAGTCGGTTACTTTTTAGATTTGAACGTTTTCTCTATTCGTGACATGAAATTAAAGGAATAAAAGAATATGCCAAATCTTTCTATTCAAATCGGTGCTTATATCTTTGGACCTAATTAAGAACTGTTATGATTCGATGACCAATAAGACTGTGACTATGAAACTAGGGACCTTAAAACCATATGCCTTTTTGACTATGAACATTGCCTATGACTGTGACTCATGACTCTGAGAATTATTTTTCCTTTGACTATGAACATCGCCTATGACTGTGATTCATTAACTGTGAGGATTTATTGCCCATGACTATGGATATAAGATTATTATTTATGCCCATGACACTGTAGTTACAAAACCATGTTGTACCCCAAACTGGCATTATATTGGATCTAGGCTTGACTTTCTATTTCAGTTTATTCTTAGTTATCCTTGGATCTTGATCTTGGGAATTTACCTATTAAGTTAGGTCTACCCATGTTCTTGAACCTATACTATTCAACCCTTTTCATGTCGTAATATTACCAGATCTATATGCCTGTGAATTATCATCTTATGCCAGTTATTATGTCTATTCTTTCATGGCATTTTGGTTCATTCCCTTTTTTTCCACGAATCTAGATTTATTTATATTCTAGGTTGAATCACGATTATACGAACGATGGGAATACGTTTTGGAAAAAACATGAAATTGACTAAACTTGGAAATTGGCATAATTTGGGAACATGCATTATAGCATGACTATTAAGATGAAAATTAGAATAACAAGTCTAGTTTTGACATGAACTGAAATTAGAATATTAAATCAGAATTGGGTGGCTAAATTAAGCATGATAAGTATATTAGCATAATTGTAAATAATATACATACATTGGGTGTAAAGGGTAAATGGTTAAATGGGCCACAAAGTAGGTAGTTGGTATGTAAATTAAGTTTTGGGCATAAACTGTAAACTAGAATATAAAATCTAGTTTTGGCATGAACTGTAAATAAGGATGTTGGATTTGAATTGATATAAACGGTAAGATAGGCAAATCAAGATTTAGGCCTAGAATATAAGTCCATTAGTGGGCTTGGCAAATGAATATGGTATAGGCCAAAATTTATTTAAAAAGGGAAAATGGACTTTGAGGATAAATGGTTAAACTTTGAGGATAAATTGTTAACAATTTATATATATACAAAAGAAAGGTTTATTAATGACATCTCTTTTAATAATAATACATACACCATAAAGTTCTAGGGTGACAGAGAGGATAGTGTCTAGGCTTGGGTTTGGAAAATACAAGTTTCCTGCTCTCCCTGGCTATCTCTAACTGATCCGACGGACGAGATGGTTACTTTCAAAACCAGATTTAAAAATTAATCAAAACCCTTTGAACTTAGAAAACACGAATATGCCTAACCCGAGGTTAGACTGAGTTGCGATATAAACCTGCCCGGAACCAACCGGCACATCCAGTAATCGCAACAATGTCTGTATAATGTGAGTGGTCGCGGCTTTATTTTATTAATTAAAGCTAGAACCAGAATGGTAGGGTTAAGTTAACTAAAGACACTTAACCAACTCAACATGTTAACTAATGTAAAGACCCGTAACTTCCCCGTAAAGGAAAGCGTCGGATAGTTCGAGAACAAACCACAGCAGAACGCATATAGAAGAACATTTCATTGTATATTACAACAATGCATCAGATTACAAGAATATACAGAGTATAAAAGAATATTACACAGAAATATCAGAGATTTAAATTACATTTAAATACATAGCAGCGGAAAATAATACAATACACAACTAGAAGAGATATACGGATACAAAGCTTTCCGGATATCATTCCAGCTGTAAACCAGGATCCTGTGAATATAAATCTGCAAAAACCAAAACTACTAGCTGCCCGTGTCAAAATAAGGGCACCCAGAGTTTAGGTTAAAACAATAAACTCCAGGTCAGTCATGGGACTGGTGTGAGAACTAAAACAGTTATATATCTTTATTTTCAAAGGTAAATCAAGGGACCACGCCGTATAACACGGAACGGGTTTCCTCCCAAGAATACCAGTGCATAAAACAAACAGCGCAATGCTAAATAAAGAAAAATGAAGCTGTTATAAGACCCAGGTCCCATCACACAATGCAACGCAGTCGAGGATAGGGTTTTCCCTTATAACAGCCAAAGAATGCTTGATACGTTTAAACCAAATCATTTGATACTATTATAAGTGCATAGTGTATAAAACAACTTCAAATCATAAGTATCAATCATAGGCGGCATGAATGGCCCATAACACTATGTCGCCATATATAAGTTTACAATCAAAACCGCCAATGTCGTATTGGAAGTTGGGTTATCATTTATGGTATGAACCGAGGCTAGGGGCAAGATCCTCAATGATTCGAGACGCTCTAGTCCGCCCCTCAGGATCAGAGCTCGAGTGACCCTTGGATCGTCAGGGCCGGTCCACCGATGTGGATTAAAATGCCTGAACATGCGTTTCCCCACCCTATGGGGTGTAAATCTGGCCCGTCAGCCGACCAGAAGCATCAGCCGAAACCGATATCACGAGGCGCCTCGCTTTTCAGCAAGTAATAATAAGTAACATCCACATGAGTCAAACTCGTCAGCCAGTTCAAGCACTGACGCCACTCCTAACTAGAAAGAAACGCATGTCCTCCCTGATGTCCGTCTCCCGTTTTTGATTCATACCGGGTGTGATACTCGCGAATCAACGTTACACAAAGCTACGCCACAAAGGCCGTGCTTCGATCATCACCACAAGACTTTGCTTTTCAACAGAAGCCTTGATCATTTGCATCTTAGCATGCCACACAGGCAATTCACTCCATGTGATTGATATCCATCAATATATAACCCCTGAGCTCGTACGTCTCAGAGAAGGGCGTTAAGCAAGAGAATAAATTCTCCGCCGCCAAACAGATATATATTTAATAGAGATCAATCACACGGACTAAAATCCAATGTCAGACACACAGTCCATTTACAAGTCCGTTCTGGGTCTGAACGAAACCGGAGGCACCTAGTACCCCGCGTATCCATCGATCTCCAAGTACGTCTGGACGATCACTAACTGTTTCCATCTTCTTGGGTGTACAGCCCAATCAAGATCATCAGTAATTATCCAAACGACGTGAAGACCTCCGGTCTTCGACCATCGTCTTCATCTTCGACTTATCGTCGTATCAGTTATTCAGAATGGGATAAACCCGGTCTTTCCGAATAACTCGCGTATATTTTATAAAAGTGTTACACAAACACAACATACGCCTCATTCCAATTCATTAGTCACTAACCGTAAATTAATCAAGAGAATAATTCCCCAAATATTAACCCCGAAGGCCGAAACCAACATCAGATCAATATCCAGAAAACCATTCTGCTTGGCCAACCGACAGTTAGTTTCTAAATTTCACATTCATAGGGAAATGTTCCCATAAATTTTATCCAAGATAAATTTCTTGAATTTATTCTTCTTTTGAATTTCGATTCAACTAGTCGAGATTAACGAACCTTACCGAAGTAATCATTGGTTTTAATTTCCCAATCCCAACCTATTTATCCCATGAAGTAAAACTGGTAATACTTCATATCTAACACCACAGTGTTATCGGTAAATTCAATTACCATTTCACGTTCAAATCTAATTAAAGATTTAACTATCGCCTGGAGCAAAACTGGTGATACTCCATTTCGATTATTTCAATCTAATTAAAGATTCATTAAAACTCCACTTAGTTTTAATCTGTGACTGGGTTAAAGAATCAATGTCATTTAAAACACGGTTCACGATAAACCCAAAATCACTTCACATTTCAATCCGTCCCTAATTGTAAATTAGCAAGTGAGCAATTCCCTAAGTATTAATCCCGAAGGCCGAAACCAACATCAGATCAATACCTTGGAAACTATTCAACTTAACTGATCTCCAGTTAGTTCCTGATTTTCTTAACTCCCTTAGGTCTAAGAACTGTATTATTGAAGATACCGTTCACGACCACCCAAAATCACATTTCAATAATGATCGGGTTAAAGAACGAGTGTTATTTAAAACACTGTCCACGATAAACCCAAAAATCAATATCAATTCAATTCCAATTAAACATTATTTAATTGGTACACTTCATTAAATCTAAATAAAAAGATTTAATCATTTCTCAACTGGGTTCAAGAACAGTGTTAGTGAAGACACCATTCACGACAAACCCAAATCACATTTGATATTAAATACAAGGCTCTGAATAGAAAATATCCCGGCTTATATTCAATATCAAATTCTACGATTAACAAATGTCGTATTGGAAATAACGATATATATATATATATATCTTTCAAATTTCCATAACAACACCTGTATAATCACGAATTCCAACATCGAAATATTCCGAAGACAATTTCGATTCAAATCCACTCCAATGCAATCATTGGAAATTTTGGTTATTTTTAAAACCCTTTTCGAATTCAATTTATTTATTTAAAAATAAATAGAATTATAATTCTAGTTCAAAACTAGTTCATTTTGATAAAAACTATTTTTATCCCTTTTCAAATAGGGAGTTTTTCATCCCAATTCTTTCTAAATCATTTCTTATGATTTTACACAAATTATTACTATTTTTAATAATTTTATCAAGGCCCGTACAGTCGATTTCCATCAATGGCCATCGAACTGCACTTACAGCGACCTTTTTCGAATTTGATTTGGACATAATTCCAAATCCAACCGTTAGATTTCAAATTTCTAATATTCGTTAGAAAGCTCTTTTCGATACGAACCCAACGGTTCTGGTTTTAGGAGAATCCGACGGTCGGATCTCCCGCAATGTCCGTTTGAAATAAATGGTCGAAATTTACGAACTGCCGCGGCGCGGCGTGTTCTATTCAGGCCATTATATTATATATATAATATATATAATATATATATCGTCGATTTCTATTTAAAACGAATTATATAAATAGTTTTAAAATTCGTTTCAAAATCTATTTCAACTTCCATTTCAATTCAAAGCAAAATTGAATTCTTCTTTATAAATTCGTTTTAAAATTCATTTCTATTCAATTCAAATTTCAATTCAATTTGAATTCATTTCAATTCGTTTTAAATTCAATTCGAATTCGTTTTCAATTCAATTCATTTCGAAATCGTTTTCAATTCAATTCATTTCGAAATCGTTTTCAATTCAATTCATTTCGAAATCGTTTTCAATTCATTTCATTTCGAAATCGTTTTCAATTCAATTCATTTCGAAATCGATAAAATCGATATAAATATCGTTCGCGTCAAAATGGCGTCAATCTAATCAACACGGCTTCATAAATTTCTATTTTCAAAATAGTTGTTATTATCAAAATATTTCGTTCAACACATGACCAATCTCAATGGATGAGTACTGTCAACACATGAACTTTTATTTTATAATATTCTTTATTTTTCAAATTGGAATGAGGCCCAATCAATTACCATATAAAGTTAATTATATGGATTTTCATACAACACATGTATTTAATAGCATTGAAAATAATCAACCATCAACCAAAGTGCACTACGCTGTATAAGCATCAAATATAGATATTCAACGCTTATAACAGCCTGTCAATCAATCGATCGACATATTTAATCAATCAGGATGAGTGAACTTCAAATTTCATCCCAACACCCGTGTGGGGTTTCAAACAATCAAACACATATTTTATTCGTGCAGTTGGGCGATGTGTAAAATTTATCGACCCAATCAATGTCCTTCAAATAGGTGTACATAAACAAACCGTTCGGTTTATAAATGAATATTTTATTTTATTCACTTCACGTTAAAAATTATATTTTTAACGATAAAACATTTTATTCCAACTTATGAATTTCTATTCAATTCATTTATTCAATAAAATGATATTTTTATTTTTCTAACTTATTTTAGAAAATTTCGGCGGCATAACGGCACGATACTAGAAACGGGACGAGGCCTAGCCTTATCCCCGGTCTAGTGAAGGCCCACGCCATTCACACATCAATCAAATCAATTCGTTATGCAAACCACAAAATTTGGAGTAAGAGTCTAACCTAGCCTTACTCCTTCGCCTTATAACGGCGCACGTCTAATCCTAACCAATTTATCGATTCGATTTTTCACACCACAAACCACATTCAAATCAAATCATATAACTAACTACACAACCAAACAATTTAACAAACAAGCCATCCATGGTCTGTGGATGACGGGTGTCGGGTGCTACTAAGCACCGTCTGCATCCTAGTATATATATAACTAGAAAAATTAAATTGAAAGGTGAGGAGTTCTCACTTATAGCTATCCTAGCTCCACGGCTCTTCCTTTGCAGAAGTCTTCGTCGTTTCGCCTTTTTGTCACCTTCGTTGCCCAAGGCCACTATATATATAAAATCGAATTTTTATTTCAAAGTTCAATAGATAAAAAAAAATCGAATTTTTATTTCAAAGTTCAATAGATAAAAATCGAATTTTTACTTCAAAGTTCAATAGATAAAAATCGAATTTTTATTTCAAAGTTCAGTAGATAAAAATCGAATTTTTACTTCAAAGTTCAATAGATAAAAATCGAATTTTTACTTCAAAGTTCAATAGATAAAAAAAAATCGAATTTTTATTTCAAAGTTCAATAGATAAAAATCGAATTTTTATTTCAAAGTTCAATAGATAAAAATCGAATTTTTACTTCAAAGTTCAATAGATAAAAATCGAATTTTTATTTCAAAGTTCAATAGATAAAAATCGAATTTTTATTTCAAAGTTCAATAGATAAAAATCGAATTTTTATTTTGCTTTTCAATATATAAAGATATGATTTTTATCTCTAAAGAAATCAGTTTTCAATACCTTTTAAAAAATCTGTTTTTATATCTTTTAAAAAATCTGTTTTTATATCTTTTAAAAAAATCTGTTTTTATATCTTTTAAAAAAATCTGTTTTTATATCTTTTAAAAAAATCTGTTTTTATATCTTTAAAAAAAAAATCTGTTTTTAATTCTTTTCAAAAAATCTGTTTTTAATTTCTTTTCAAAAAAATCTGTTTTTATATCTTTAAAAAAAAAAATCTGTTTTTAATTCTTTTCAAAAAATCTGTTTTTAATTTCTTTTCAAAAATCAGTTTTATTTTCTAAACAAAAAAACAGTTTTATACGAATTAAAATAAAAATAAAACATAATAAAATACTTACAGTGGGGATTTGGGGAGAGGGGGGGCTACTGCACTGGAGATGGAGGGGTGGAGGGGTTGCTTCTCTGGTGGTCTGTAGGCGTCGAGCTAGGGTTTGAAGGAGTGGGTCGCGGCAGAGAGGATTGGGGGGGGTTCGACTTCGGATTGAGGGAAGGGATGGCGTCTCAGTTAATCGGAGGAGGAGGTGGGTGATGTGGAGGCGCGTCGGCTCCGGCGCGGGGAGGGGCTGGGGCGATCGACGATTTTGATTTCCTTTTTTTTTTCTTCTGTAATCGGGCGTTGACCGAATGAGAGAGAGAGAGAGAGAGAGGAGGGAGAGTAGTGAGGATATATATAATTATATAATTATATTATTTATTTAATTTTCATTTTCAAAAAGTTACTTATCCATCCGTACCCCGAATCAAACTCAACGACTGTCGCCCCTAGCTAATTACCCCCATTTCGAACACAATGGGATATGTATCGCAAGCTGATTCGATCGTTACAATCAGTTTCCTTTTGAATTTTCATTTAAATCATTATATTGAATTTTAAACGTACATTTCAAATTACCGGGGTCACATACTAACTAGAAAAATTCCCGAAAAATATTTTCTAGCTTCGTATTGACGATACGGTCCTAACAAAACTAGTTTCGTCGAATTCCGAGACCGTTGGAAAAATGGCCAATTTCCAGTCGATTAAAATCAACTGAAACTGGTCAAACGCATTTTCCTTTGCCACGCTTACATATTGATTCGAAAAATTATGAAATTTGGAATCTAGCAATAATTCGACATCACGGACCTAACAAAACTGGTTTCGTCGAAATCCGAGGTCGTTTGCAAAATTGCTATTTTTAAGGGCCCTATATATATAAAAATATATATAAATTCCACAGCGACTATTTCTAATTTTAAACTGGACATATCTTATCATTTCTAAGATGAAATCTCGATTCTTCGGATTCGTTGGAAAGATACTATCAAATAGATCCTATGATTTTTGGTTTCACTAAAATCCGGATTGTTTTGCACCCGGTACATTCAATTGAAGTTTGAAATCGAATTATCGAACTACCGCGCCATTTTCGATTCTATTTATAATTATATATAATTATTTATATTCTAACGACGATGCATATAATATATACGTTCGAATTCTATTCAACTAAATTTCTCGTCGATATTATTTAAAATAATCTATTTTAAATATTCAAAATCCGCTAAAATTGCCAAAAATAAAATTTTCAAACTGGCTCGCATTTTACGGGTTGTTACAATCTCCCCCACTTAAAACTTTTCGTCCCCGAAAAGGAACAAAGTCGAAAGTGGTTTGATTATTCAACTCTACGCTCGATCAGGCTTCCATTCTCTAACTTTTCAGTTTCTGAGAATTTTCTAAAATTTCAAAAATTTGGCTAACACCCTAAATTTTTTGAAAAATTTCGCCATAACCTCCCCTGCAATGGGAGCATCGGGGAATTTCAAATAGCTTCCCCGGTCCTTCAGATCTCAAAAAGAAAAAGAAAAAGCCAAGCGGCTAGCCAATAGGCTCACAAAATCATCATCACCCAAACAAAACAGGAAATTATGTAGTAAACATGTACCTATTTGTCGGGCAAACAAATTTTATTCTCGGCTCTAGCCTCCTTGCTATGACCTGTTCAATGATATATATGTATATGCAAGCAAATGCGACTAATTTTCAATACAGTTCAATATTTGGTTCAATTAGGCATAATGGTTCAAAATTATCAAACAAATAAACAAACAACACAAACATCAATCAATTAGTGAATTTAACGTTTCAAATTCATAATTTTGATACATATACAAAAAATCATGTTTTGGTGCCAAATCACAACAATGTATTCTAGCTATATTAGTTTTGGTTCTCACACCAGTCTAATGGAAATATATAGAAAATCACACCTTCGAAACTCGAATACCAATTCTGATGATGTCTAGACTATCATCAGAATCGTCTCCGGGCGACTAGAGTGTGACTCTATATCTATCCAATATATTAAAACTTCAAATACACGTGGATCAGACGTATACGCAAAGTCTATATATACTGGACTGTCCAAATTCAAACATAATAACTAATCATATACGAATAGTTGATTTAAATTTTCAAAACAAAATTTGTTTTCATTTTCAAAAATATACTCTTCACACTCGTTCTAGGATACTACTGATCCCATCTCTAACGAGTCATTCCATTGGATATTACTAATCCAATATCTGATGAATTCTTTCGTATGGTTCTAATGTGTCTTGTTCTCGAGCTCTGTAAACCAAAGCTCTGATACCACGTGTAAAGACCCGTAACTTCCCCATAAAGGAAAGCGTCGGATAGTTCGAGAACAAACCACAGCAGAACGCATATAGAAGAACATTTCATTGTATATTACAACAATGCATCAGATTACAAGAATATACAGAGTATAAAAGAATATTACACAGAAATATCAGAGATTTAAATTACATTTAAATACATAGCAGCGGAAAATAATACAATACACAACTAGAAGAGATATACGGATACAAAGCTTTCCGGATATCATTCCAGCTGTAAACCAGGATCCTGTGAATATAAATCTGCAAAAACCAAAACTACTAGCTGCCCGTGTCAAAATAAGGGCACCCAGAGTTTAGGTTAAAACAATAAACTCCAGGTCAGTCATGGGACTGGTGTGAGAACTAAAACAGTTATATATCTTTATTTTCAAAGGTAAATCAAGGGACCACGCCGTATAACACGGAACGGGTTTCCTCCCAAGAATACCAGTGCATAAAACAAACAGCGCAATGCTAAATAAAGAAAAATGAAGCTGTTATAAGACCCAGGTCCCATCACACAATGCAACGCAGTCGAGGATAGGGTTTTCCCTTATAACAGCCAAAGAATGCTTGATACGTTTAAACCAAATCATTTGATACTATTATAAGTGCATAGTGTATAAAACAACTTCAAATCATAAGTATCAATCATAGGCGGCATGAATGGCCCATAACACTATGTCGCCATATATAAGTTTACAATCAAAACCGCCAATGTCGTATTGGAAGTTGGGTTATCATTTATGGTATGAACCGAGGCTAGGGGCAAGATCCTCAATGATTCGAGACGCTCTAGTCTGCCCCTCAGGATCAGAGCTCGAGTGACCCTTGGATCGTCAGGGCCGGTCCACCGATGTGGATTAAAATGCCTGAACATGCGTTTCCCCACCCTATGGGGTGTAAATCTGGCCCGTCAGCCGACCAGAAGCATCGGCCGAAACCGATATCACGAGGCGCCTCGCTTTTCAGCAAGTAATAATAAGTAACATCCACATGAGTCAAACTCGTCAGCCAGTTCAAGCACTGACGCCACTCCTAACTAGAAAGAAACGCATGTCCTCCCTGATGTCCGTCTCCCGTTTTTGATTCATACCGGGTGTGATACTCGCGAATCAACGTTACACAAAGCTACGCCACAAAGGCCGTGCTTCGATCATCACCACAAGACTTTGCTTTTCAACAGAAGCCTTGATCATTTGCATCTTAGCATGCCACACAGGCAATTCACTCCATGTGATTGATATCCATCAATATATAACCCCTGAGCTCGTACGTCTCAGAGAAGGGCGTTAAGCAAGAGAATAAATTCTCCGCCGCCAAACAGATATATATTTAATAGAGATCAATCACACGGACTAAAATCCAATGTCAGACACACAGTCCATTTACAAGTCCGTTCTGGGTCTGAACGAAACCGGAGGCACCTAGTACCCCGCGTATCCATCGATCTCCAAGTACGTCTGGACGATCACTAACTGTTTCCATCTTCTTGGGTGTACAGCCCAATCAAGATCATCAGTAATTATCCAAACGACGTGAAGACCTCCGGTCTTCGACCATCGTCTTCATCTTCGACTTATCGTCGTATCAGTTATTCAGAATGGGATAAACCCGGTCTTTCCGAATAACTCGCGTATATTTTATAAAAGTGTTACACAAACACAACATACGCCTCATTCCAATTCATTAGTCACTAACCGTAAATTAATCAAGAGAATAATTCCCCAAATATTAACCCCGAAGGCCGAAACCAACATCAGATCAATATCCAGAAAACCATTCTGCTTGGCCAACCGACAGTTAGTTTCTAAATTTCACATTCATAGGGAAATGTTCCCATAAATTTTATCCAAGATAAATTTCTTGAATTTATTCTTCTTTTGAATTTCGATTCAACTAGTCGAGATTAACGAACCTTACCGAAGTAATCATTGGTTTTAATTTCCCAATCCCAACCTATTTATCCCATGAAGTAAAACTGGTAATACTTCATATCTAACACCACAGTGTTATCGGTAAATTCAATTACCATTTCACGTTCAAATCTAATTAAAGATTTAACTATCGCCTGGAGCAAAACTGGTGATACTCCATTTCGATTATTTCAATCTAATTAAAGATTCATTAAAACTCCACTTAGTTTTAATCTGTGACTGGGTTAAAGAATCAATGTCATTTAAAACACGGTTCACGATAAACCCAAAATCACTTCACATTTCAATCTGTCCCTAATTGTAAATTAGCAAGTGAGCAATTCCCTAAGTATTAATCCCGAAGGCCGAAACCAACATCAGATCAATACCTTGGAAACTATTCAACTTAACTGATCTCCAGTTAGTTCCTGATTTTCTTAACTCCCTTAGGTCTAAGAACTGTATTATTGAAGATACCGTTCACGACCACCCAAAATCACATTTCATTAATGATCGGGTTAAAGAACGAGTGTTATTTAAAACACTGTCCACGATAAACCCAAAAATCAATATCAATTCAATTCCAATTAAACATTATTTAATTGGTACACTTCATTAAATCTAAATAAAAAGATTTAATCATTTCTCAACTGGGTTCAAGAACAGTGTTAGTGAAGACACCATTCACGACAAACCCAAATCACATTTGATATTAAATACAAGGCTCTGAATAGAAAATATCCCGGCTTATATTCAATATCAAATTCTACGATTAACAAATGTCGTATTGGAAATAACGATATATATATATCTTTCAAATTTCCATAACAACACCTGTATAATCACGAATTCCAACATCGAAATATTCCGAAGACAATTTCGATTCAAATCCACTCCAATGCAATCATTGGAAATTTTGGTTATTTTTAAAACCCTTTTCGAATTCAATTTATTTATTTAAAAATAAATAGAATTATAATTCTAGTTCAAAACTAGTTCATTTTGATAAAAACTATTTTTATCCCTTTTCAAATAGGGAGTTTTTCATCCCAATTCTTTCTAAATCATTTCTTATGATTTTACACAAATTATTACTATTTTTAATAATTTTATCAAGGCCCGTACAGTCGATTTCCATCAATGGCCATCGAACTGCACTTACAGCGACCTTTTTCGAATTTGATTTGGACATAATTCCAAATCCAACCGTTAGATTTCAAATTTCTAATATTCGTTAGAAAGCTCTTTTCGATACGAACCCAACGGTTCCGGTTTTAGGAGAATCCGACGGTCGGATCTCCCGCAATGTCCGTTTGAAATAAATGGTCGAAATTTACGAACTGCCGCGGCGCGGCGCGTTCTATTCAGGCCATTATATTATATATATAATATATATTATATATATATCGTCGATTTCTATTTAAAACGAATTATATAAATAGTTTTAAAATTCGTTTCAAAATCTATTTCAACTTCCATTTCAATTCAAAGCAAAATTGAATTCTTCTTTATAAATTCGTTTTAAAATTCATTTCTATTCAATTCAAATTTCAATTCAATTTGAATTCATTTCAATTCGTTTTAAATTCAATTCGAATTCGTTTTCAATTCAATTCATTTCGAAATCGTTTTCAATTCAATTCATTTCGAAATCGTTTTCAATTCAATTCATTTCGAAATCGTTTTCAATTCATTTCATTTCGAAATCGTTTTCAATTCAATTCATTTCGAAATCGATAAAATCGATATAAATATCGTTCGCGTCAAAATGGCGTCAATCTAATCAACACGGCTTCATAAATTTCTATTTTCAAAATAGTTGTTATTATCAAAATATTTCGTTCAACACATGACCAATCTCAATGGATGAGTACTGTCAACACATGAACTTTTATTTTATAATATTCTTTATTTTTCAAATTGGAATGAGGCCCAATCAATTACCATATAAAGTTAATTATATGGATTTTCATACAACACATGTATTTAATAGCATTGAAAATAATCAACCATCAACCAAAGTGCACTACGCTGTATAAGCATCAAATATAGATATTCAACGCTTATAACAGCCTGTCAATCAATCGATCGACATATTTAATCAATCAGGATGAGTGAACTTCAAATTTCATCCCAACACCCGTGTGGGGTTTCAAACAATCAAACACATATTTTATTCGTGCAGTTGGGCGATGTGTAAAATTTATCGACCCAATCAATGTCCTTCAAATAGGTGTACATAAACAAACCGTTCGGTTTATAAATGAATATTTTATTTTATTCACTTCACGTTAAAAATTATATTTTTAACGATAAAACATTTTATTCCAACTTATGAATTTCTATTCAATTCATTTATTCAATAAAATGATATTTTTATTTTTCTAACTTATTTTAGAAAATTTCGGCGGCATAACGGCACGATACTAGAAACGGGACGAGGCCTAGCCTTATCCCCGGTCTAGTGAAGGCCCACGCCATTCACACATCAATCAAATCAATTCGTTATGCAAACCACAAAATTTGGAGTAAGAGTCTAACCTAGCCTTACTCCTTCGCCTTATAACGGCGCACGTCTAATCCTAACCAATTTATCGATTCGATTTTTCACACCACAAACCACATTCAAATCAAATCATATAACTAACTACACAACCAAACAATTTAACAAACAAGCCATCCATGGTCTGTGGATGACGGGTGTCGGGTGCTACTAAGCACCGTCTGCATCCTAGTATATATATAACTAGAAAAATTAAATTGAAAGGTGAGGAGTTCTCACTTATAGCTATCCTAGCTCCACAGCTCTTCCTTTGCAGAAGTCTTCGTCGTTTCGCCTTTTTGTCACCTTCGTTGCCCAAGGCCACTATATATATAAAATCGAATTTTTATTTCAAAGTTCAATAGATAAAAAAAAATCGAATTTTTATTTCAAAGTTCAATAGATAAAAATCGAATTTTTACTTCAAAGTTCAATAGATAAAAATCGAATTTTTATTTCAAAGTTCAATAGATAAAAATCGAATTTTTACTTCAAAGTTCAATAGATAAAAATCGAATTTTTACTTCAAAGTTCAATAGATAAAAAAAAATCGAATTTTTATTTCAAAGTTCAATAGATAAAAATCGAATTTTTATTTCAAAGTTCAATAGATAAAAATCGAATTTTTACTTCAAAGTTCAATAGATAAAAATCGAATTTTTATTTCAAAGTTCAATAGATAAAAATCGAATTTTTATTTTGCTTTTCAATATATAAAGATATGATTTTTATCTCTAAAGAAATCAGTTTTCAATACCTTTTAAAAAATCTGTTTTTATATCTTTTAAAAAATCTGTTTTTATATCTTTTAAAAAAAATCTGTTTTTATATCTTTTAAAAAAATCTGTTTTTATATCTTTAAAAAAAAAAAATCTGTTTTTAATTCTTTTCAAAAAATCTGTTTTTAATTTCTTTTCAAAAAAATCTGTTTTTATATCTTTAAAAAAAAAAATCTGTTTTTAATTCTTTTCAAAAAATCTGTTTTTAATTTCTTTTCAAAAATCAGTTTTATTTTCTAAACAAAAAAACAGTTTTATACGAATTAAAATAAAAATAAAACATAATAAAATACTTACAGTGGGGATTTGGGGAGAGGGGGGGCTACTGCACTGGAGATGGAGGGGTGGAGGGGTTGCTTCTCTGGTGGTCTGTAGGCGTCGAGCTAGGGTTTGAAGGAGTGGGTCGCGGCAGAGAGGATTGGGGGGGGTTCGACTTCGGATTGAGGGAAGGGATGGCGTCTCAGTTAATCGGAGGAGGAGGTGGGTGATGTGGAGGCGCGTCGGCTCCGGCGCGGGGAGGGGCTGGGGCGATCGACGATTTTGATTTCCTTTTTTTTTTTTTTCTGTAATCGGGCGTTGACCGAATGAGAGAGAGAGAGAGAGAGAGGAGGGAGAGTAGTGAGGATATATATAATTATATAATTATATTATTTATTTAATTTTCATTTTCAAAAAGTTACTTATCCATCCGTACCCCGAATCAAACTCAACGACTGTCGCCCCTAGCTAATTACCCCCATTTCGAACACAATGGGATATGTATTGCAAGCTGATTCGATCGTTACAATCAGTTTCCTTTTGAATTTTCATTTAAATCATTATATTGAATTTTAAACGTACATTTCAAATTACCGGGGTCACATACTAACTAGAAAAATTCCCGAAAAATATTTTCTAGCTTCGTATTGACGATACGGTCCTAACAAAACTAGTTTCGTCGAATTCCGAGACCGTTGGAAAAATGGCCAATTTCCAGTCGATTAAAATCAACTGAAACTGGTCAAACGCATTTTCCTTTGCCACGCTTACATATTGATTCGAAAAATTATGAAATTTGGAATCTAGCAATAATTCGACATCACGGACCTAACAAAACTGGTTTCGTCGAAATCCGAGGTCGTTTGCAAAATTGCTATTTTTAAGGGCCCTATATATATAAAAATATATATAAATTCCACAGCGACTATTTCTAATTTTAAACTGGACATATCTTATCATTTCTAAGATGAAATCTCGATTCTTCGGATTCGTTGGAAAGATACTATCAAATAGATCCTATGATTTTTGGTTTCACTAAAATCCGGATTGTTTTGCACCCGGTACATTCAATTGAAGTTTGAAATCGAATTATCGAACTACCGCGCCATTTTCGATTCTATTTATAATTATATATAATTATTTATATTCTAACGACGACGCATATAATATATACGTTCGAATTCTATTCAACTAAATTTCTCGTCGATATTATTTAAAATAATCTATTTTAAATATTCAAAATCCGCTAAAATTGCCAAAAATAAAATTTTCAAACTGGCTCGCATTTTATGGGTTGTTACAACTAAATCCGATGAGTGGGGTTAGGCTAATCTGGACACTTAACCACTTAACATGTTAACAAGACAAGACTTGTAGGGGTTAAGTAAGTTAATACACTTAGCCAAGTTAACATCTTAAGTAGACTAGGGTTGGGGTTAAGTAAAAATTTAATACACTTAGCCAATTTGATATGTTAGCTGGACTAGACCGTAGGGTCAAGTAAACTTGAACACTTTACCATCAGATTGTGATAAATGAATAGGGTTAAGTCTAAAACATGAAGGGGTAATACTTAACCATTAATAACATGTTAGTTAAAACAGAAGAGCAAGGTCAAGTTAAAAAGGAACACTTAACCAATACAGGATGAATGGGTAGGGTCAAGTAATAAGAAATACTTAACCTATATAACTTGGTTTGTGGTAGGGTTAAGTCAACATGAATTACTGATAACACTTAACCAGTTTAACAGGATAAATGAAGAGGGTTAAGTTAGCTTGAATTGACTAATGACACTTAACCAATCCAACATGAAGAGAAAGGGAACTAAGTTGTAAACCTTAGTTAAAAGGAGCTAAGTAGTGAAACTTAGTTAAGAAAACAACGATTCTGGAAACTAAGTGGTAAACCTTAGTTAGCAAAACTAAGTAGTAATCCTTAGTATATCACGAGTAGGAGTGAACGTCCATCTGATCTTAAAGAAGGCTCCAACAAATTGGGTTACGAAGCCTGAGGCTTCGAGGGAACATGAGGATACTCTTGGTATCCCTCTGTGAGGTGGCAGATGATCCTCCTGGGCTCACAGAGGTTAAGGTCTGCGTTAGAAGAACCAAGGGTATGCCTTGGTTGCAATACAAGGCAACCTAAAGACTAGGATGGACCAGTGTGATTCGGCGAGACCAGTAGCCCTGTTATAGCAACTCGTCGTCTACCTACCATCTTTAGTCAATCGTTGTACGTATGCGGAAAGGCAGAGAACTCCCGACAGACCATATACTTGCTATCTAGTTATGGGTGAGGCTAGCCAATAGGAAAGTAGGGCATAGGTTGGCAAAAATACAGTTCTCGCGTTTGATTTTCTTGGATTGCCTTTCATTAGTTGAGGGAGGGGTCACGTGGGACCATAACCACTGGTCGAAAAACAGACCTTAGCATCTGCACTGACAGATATCTGAAAAGCTCCCGACCGAGTTCCGTGTTTCTAGAATAGTCCTGCCACGGGACTCGGGTCGCACATTACAGGACATGAGCATCTAAACAAGCGATAACGACTCGCGATACATACGTGGGGAAAGTCTAGGAACATATACCACTCTAGGTAGTGTGTCCTAGACTAGAGGGCATCGTTCGACAGGTAGCATAATCCCTAGTTGGACCTAGGTGGCATAAACCCTAAATTCGAGAAACGTTTAGTAGATAGCATAAACCCTAGTTGAATCTAGGAAGCACTCGATAGAAAACCCTAGATCAGATCTAGGTAATAAATAATAAATGTACACCTGCAAACAACCACAAATTAGTGGATTGGGACCACGTTATCATTTTATACCGTTTTCTAGTTGGGACACTAGTTAGGTGGTGCAGGGACATAGAATCCAGAATAACAGGGTAATAGCGAAGCAGAGAAAATAGGGAAGCATATCTTATCTTGCCTTAGCATATCTTGCATAAATCTTATGTTATCTTGTTAGCCCTATCATAATGGTATTATCTTATATTCAGTTAATTCATGTCGTGTTGCTTTTTCCTGTTCACATGCTGAAAGTTACTAAACTTACCAGACTTAATGTATGACTCTGTTTTCTTTCACTTACTTGTCTTCCGTCTCCCCCCAGGTCCGTAGGGAGGGAATGTTATTACTTAGGCTCGGTTCTCCTCCCAAGCTTGAAGACTCTTGGATATATCGCTGCAGACTCTCTTTTCCGCTGCTATGGCTTATGTTACATTGGGGAATACAAATGTTATTTTTATGCTTCTTTATTTTGTAAGACAGATGATACTCTGGTATTGAAAAACAATTGTTGTACAAACTATTTCATCAATAAAGAAAAGTTTTATTTCCCACTGTTTTAATTTTGTCTATCTTGTAATTTATCTGCATCTTTTACCTTAAAATGCTCCACAGAACTTAGTGCATTCCCTTTGTGAGTGACACTAACGGATGTGGGGTGTTACAGTAGCTCTCACGAAGGCGGAAGGGATGGCGCACTTCGATTCAGGTCTGGCGCCTCGATAGATGTGCGTTTTTGAAACCTAGAAAGGAGCTTTGTGGGTTCGAACGACGAATCCCCCTGGAGCGTGACAAAGGAGGGTAAACGATGCTTTAATCGGCCAATTAGAGGTTAGGTTAAATTAATTATTTTAATGATCATTTGTTTTAATTATCTTTGTTTTTAAATTTATAACTGGCGTAGTAGGTTAAAATAAAATTAGTATGTTTTGAGAAATAAAATTAGAATGTTTTGAAAAATAAAAATATACATTGTTTTAGAAATAAAAATATCTATTGTTTTTAAAATATAAATAACATAGTTTTAAAAAGTGAAGTTTGCCAATTTAAAATATAAAGATTCGATTTTTTTTAATATAAAGATGCGATTTTCATCATTATCAAAATATAATCTTTATATAGAAGATAGCGTTTTAAAAATATAATTTTTATATTTGTAGCGAAATAAAACTATGATTTTTGGTGAAGTAAAAATTCGATTTTTATATATTGAATAACGAAGTAAAAATTCGATTTTTATATATTGAATAACGAAGTAAAAATTTGATTTTTATATATTGAATAGCCAAGTAAAAATTCGATTTTTTATATTGAATAATGAAGTAAAAATTCATTTTTTATATATGCAGTGAATACGGATGACGAAAGTGACAAAAGGCGAACCCGGCGAAGATTTTCTACATAAGAAGAGCCGAGGCATCTGGTTTAGCATATCTGTGAGAACTTCTCACTTTTAATTTAATTTTCTGGTTAAAATATATACTAGGATGCAGACGGTGTTTAGTAGCACCCGACACCCGTCGTCCACAGACCATGGACGACTTGTATGCTTGTTTGTTTGATTTTGATGTGTAGTTGATTGTGTGATGTGATGTGAAATGAAATAAAATATTTATATAGTTGAAATAAAATATTTTATAGTGGAAAATGTTTTATAGTTAAAAATAGAATTTTTAACGAGTATATGAAATGAAATAAAAATAAACAAATTGGAAAATTTGTTTATATACACACATTTGACTGATATTGATTGGAACGATAAATTTTACACATCGCCCAACTACACAAATAAAATCTGTGTTTGATTGTTTGAAAACCCCACACGGGTATTGGGGTGATATATGACATACACTAATCCCAATAATTAGTTGTATGTCGATCGTTTGATTGACAGACTATTATAAGCGTTGAATATTTATATTCGATGCTTATACAGTGTTGAATGCACTTTAGATGATGGTTGATTATTTGTCATTGTTGATATATACATGCGTTGTAAGGAAATCTATAGAAATAAAATCTATGGTAATTGATTGGGCCTCATTCCAGTTTTGAAATAGAATATTTGAAGAGAACTATTTGAATAAAATGTTTAAATAGAAATATTTGAAATAGAAATATTTGAAATAGAATATTCGAAAATAGAATTATATGAAGCCGTGTTGATTAGATTGACGCCATTTTGAAGTGAACGATATTTATATCGATTTTATTCATTTTATAATGAATATCGAAAGTGATATCAAAATCTGATATTTTGAAAAGAATTGAAATTCGAATTAAACTGAATAGAAATGAATTCGAATTGAAATTGAATTGAATTGAATTGAAAACGAACTGAAATTGAATTAGAAATCAATTTGAATTGAAATCGATCTGAAATGAATTTAAAATGAATTTATATTGGAATATTCAATTTTGATTAGAAATTGAATATGAAGTTTGAAATCGTTTCGAAAACGACTTTAAAATGATTTATAAAATACATTTTAAAAGGAAATCGACGAAGTATATATTATATATTATATATATATAATACAATGGCCTAAATAGAACGCGCAGCGCTGCGGCAGTTCGCGAATTTCGTCCATTAACTTCTAATGGATATTGCGGGAGATTCGACCGTCAGATTCTCCTATAACCGGAACCATTGGGTTCGTATCGAAAAGAGATTTCTAACGAATATTAGAGATTTGAAATCTAACGGTTGGATTTGGAATTATGTCCAAATCAAATTTGGAAAAGGTCGCTGTAAGTGTAGTTCGATGGCCGTTGATGGAAATCGACTGTACGGGCCTCGATAAAATTATTAAAAATAGTAGTAATTTGTGTAAAATCATAAGAAATGATTTGCGAAGAATTGGGATGAAAAACTCCATAGTTGTAAAGATAAAAATAGGTTTTTATCGAAATGAACTAGTTTTGAACTAGAGTTATAATTCTATTTATTTTTAAAATAAATAAATTGAATTTGAAAATGGTTTTGAAGGTAACTAGAATTTCCAATAATTGAATTGGAATGGATTTGAATCGAAATTGTCTTTGGATTATTTCGATGTTGGATTTCGTGATTACACAGATATTGTTATGGAAATTTGAAAGATATGTTTATATAGTTATTTCCAATACGATATTTGTTGGTCGTAGAATTTGATATTGAATATAAGCCGATATATTTTCTATTCAAAGCCTTGTATTTAATATCAAATGTGATTTGAGTTTGTCGTGAATGGTGTCTTCTTTAACACTGTTCTTAAGCCCAGTTGAGAAAAAGATTAAATCTTTTATTTAGATTTAATGAAGTGTACCAATTAAATAATATTTAATTGGAATTGAATTGGTATTGATTTTTGGGTTTATCGTGAACAGTGTTTTAAATAACACTTGTTCTTTAACCCGATAATTAATAGAATGTGATTTTGGGTTGTCGTGAATGGTATCTTCAATAATGCTGTTCTTAGACCCAAAGGAGCTAAGAAAATCAGAAACTAACTGGAGATTGGTTAAGTTGAATGGTTTCTGGGGTATTGATCTGATATTGGTTTCGGCCATCGGGGTTAATACTTAGGGAATTACTCACTTGCTAATTTGCGGTTAGGGACTGATTGAAATGTGATGTGATTTTGGGTTTATCGTGAATCGTGTTTTAAATGACATGGATTCTTTAACCCAGTTATAGATTAAAACTAAGTGGAGTTTTAATGAATCTTTAATTAGATTGAAATGATCGAGAATGGAGTATCACCAGTTTTGCTCCAGGCGATAGTTAAATCTTTAAAAAGATTTGAACGTGAAATGGTAATTGAATATACCGATAACACCGTGGTGTTAGATATGAAGTATTACCAGTTTTACTTCATGGGATGAATAGGTTGGGATTGGGAAATTAAAACAGACGATTACTTCGGTGTGGTTCGCTAATCCCAACTTGTTTGAAGTGATATTCAAAAGGAAGATTAAAGAATAAATTTAAAAGAATTTATCTTTGGTAAAATTAATGGGAACCTTTCCCTAAGAGTGTGAAATTTAGAAACTAGTAGTAGGTTGGCTAAGAAGAGTGATTTCCTGGGTATTGATCTGATGTTGGTTTCGGCCTTCGGGGTTAATATTTGGGGGATTATTCTCTTGATTAATTTACGGTTAGTGACTGATGAATTGGAATGAGGCGTATGTTGTGTTTGTGTAACACTTGTTTATTATATACGCGAGTTATTCGGAAAGATCGGGTTTATCCCATTCTGAATAACTGATATGACGATAAGTCGAAGGTGAAGACGGTGGTTGAAGACTGGAGGTCTTCACATCGTTTGGATAATTACTGATGATCTTGATTAGGCCGTACACCCAAGAGGAGGGAATCAGTTGGTGATCGTCTAGACGTACTTGGAGATCGATGGATATGCGGGGTACTAGGTGCCTCCGGTTTCGTTCAGACCCAGAACGAACTTGTAAATGGACTGTGTATCTGACATTGGATTTCTTTCTGTGTGATTGATTTCTATTAAATATAGGGTGTGTTTTTTACAGGTCCCTATTATAGTTTCAAAATAGAAAAAAAAACCGGTCATAAACTTATTGTAAATTAGGTCCCTATTTTTTGAAAATTCATCAAAAATATATAAAAAAATATAAAAAAATCATGTAAATTCGTATTTAAATAAAACATGTAAATGCTAAAAAATTCAGAACAAAAAATCATCAAATAAGGCGTCAAAAATCAAAAAAACAGAAAAAAAAAAACGAAATTTCCAGTTAAATGCATAATAGTATGCATATATATCATTTTCCTGCATACATTCGTGCTTATTTTTCACTACATTCATCTTCATTGATTTTTCTTCATGCAAATACGTGCATACATGTGTGAAAATATTTCAAATACTTGCACACATTTGGGCAGGTTTATTCTCAGATTTTAATCCGAACACAGCTTACGGAAAAGTTGCATACATATATGCAATTATCAGTAATAATTGCATAAATGTATGCAACTATTTTTTTTTTTTGATTTCCGTACAATCCTGACATTATTTCCAGATTTTAGAATTTTTTTATGAATGAAAGCACATTTTTAAAAAAAAAAAAAAAGGCGGAAGTAATAAAATAGGGGGCGGGTTTAAAATTTTCAAAACTTTTTTTTTATAAATTAGGTCCCTACTTTTAGCCAGTGTGTTATCCTATAAAAATGTTGCACACATGTGTGCATGTTTTCTGAGAAATTTGCACATCTGGATGCAAATAAAAATGAACTGAAATATTAACTTAAATCTATGCGCTGGAAGAACTACAATAATTGCACATATGCATACAATAAAATCAAAAACGTGCATAATATTATGCATTTAACTGCAGTTTTTTCTGTTTTCTTCTTTTTGACATTATTTTTGTTGTTTTTTTAACTGAATTTTTTGTATAATGTATAATATATTTTATTACTAAATTACCAATTTTTTTTATTTTCTTTAATTATTATTTTATAAGTTTTGAAAACAGGGACCTAATTTATATTAAGTTTATGACCGGGTGTGAGCCTAATTAAGTTTCAAAATAGGGATGTGAGCCTAATATTCACTTAAATATATATCTGTTTGGCGGAGGAGAATTTATTCTCTTGCTTAAAGCCCTTCTCTGAGACGTACAAGCTCAGGGGTTATATATTGATAGATATCCATCGCATGGAGTGAATTGCCTGTGTGGCATGCCTAAGGGCAATTGATCAAGGCTTCTATTGGAAAGAAAAGTCTTGTGGTTGATGATCAAAGCATGGACTTTGTGGCATAGCTTTGTGTAACGTTTACTTCGCGAGTTTCACACCCGGTATGAACCAGAAACGGGAGAGGACATCAGGGAGGGCATGCGTTTCCTTGTAGTTAGAAGTGGCGTCAGTGGTTTTACATGCCCTGACGAGTTTGACTTATGTGGTTGTTGGTTTGCAAGGCTCCTCGGATGTATCGGTGACTATGTGAAGCCGATGGAGTCATTCGTTGGCTCATTTACGCCCCATAGGGCGGGGAGACGTATTGTTTAGGCATAATAATCCACTCCGTGTGGACCGGCTGTGACGATCCAAGGGGCAGTTGCAGCTGTTCCTGAGACACGGACTAGAGCGTCTCGAATCGGTTGAGGACGATCCCTAGCCTCGGTTCATACCAAAAATGATAACCCAACTTCCAATACGACATTTTTCGGTTTTGATTGTATACCTATATATGGCGACATAGTGGTATGGGACATTCATGCCGCCTATGATTGATATTTATGATTGTATATAAAATCAGAAACTAACTGAAAACGAGCTAAGATGGGTGGCTTCCTGGGTATTAGTCTGATGTTGGTTTCGCCCTTCGGGGTTAATACTTAGGGAATCGTTCTCTTACTAATTTACAGTTGGAGTCTGATTAAAAATTTAGAACATGAAATTTAGCGTATCAAGCATTCTTTGGCTATTATAAGGTAAAACCCTACCCCCCGGCTTGCGTTGCATTGTGTGATAGGACCTGAGTCTTATAATAGCTTCATTTTTCTTTATTTAGCATTGTGTTGTTGTTATATGCATTGGTATTCTTGGGAGGAAACCCGTTCCGTGTTATACGACGTGGTCCCTTGATTTACCTAACTTTAAAATAAAGATTAATAACTGTTTTTAGTTCTCACACCAGTCACATGACTGACCTGGAGTTTATTGTTTTAACCTAAACTCTGGGTGCCCTTATTTTGACACGAGCAGCTAGTAGTTTAGGTTTTGCAGATTTATATTCACAGGAACCTGGTTTACAGCTGGAATGATATCCGGAAAGCTTTGTATCCGTATATCTCCTTCAGTTGTGTTTTGTATTATTTTCCGCTGCGATGTATTTAAATGTAATTTAAATCTCTGTTATTTTCTGTGTAATATTGATTTATATTCTGTATACTCTTGTAATCTGATGTATTTTTGTAATATACAATGAAATGTTCTTCTGTGTGCGTTCTTGTCTGGCTTGTCCTCGACTCAATCCGGGCTTTCCTCACCGGGGAACTTCGGGTCGTTTCACACGCTCCGTATATAATATAAAATCAAAAACCGCAAGGCGCTTATTGGAGATTGGGTTCCGACTATGACAAGGTATGGGACCACCTTCCGATAGTGTATCTCTAGAAAGAAATACACTGGGTTCAACAAGAACATCTTGCAACCCGACCCACACATGACCGACCACTCATTTCGCTTGAGTGTATCGAATGTGTATCAACAACGGTTGGGTTCAGCAACCGTTTCCCGAAAAGGGACAGCATCGATAGATTAAAGAAGTGAAAGGAATTTCTCTAGATAGATGATTATACACCCTAATGGGAGCGACCCACATAGCCATGCTGCCTGCCCGATTTTTGTCATTTCCCGGTTGTTGAGGCCTGAGCCTAAATAACTAATATATTTTTGGCAGCAACAAATAATATTTAAAGCATCCAAACAATGAACAAACAATTATATTTAACTGATAAAAATAATTTAAATAAAATTCTTGAGTGAGAATTACTCGCCGTGATTTTATTTGCCGAATATCCAATGAAGCCAATTATGTACATTTCACAGTGATTTCTCCCACCGTCTATTTTTCAATGTAAAACAATATAAATAAAATTCTAGTTATTTAGTTATACGAATTCAATTTAATTAATTACTCACGTGTAGTAAATTCTAATTTAAACCTTAATTTTATAAATGACTAGTCTACACATTTTGTTCATTTACTAACTAATTTCCTTTATGCGAGCTAATTATGAAAAGTAATTTACTTTAATTAATATCTAATTACAACAAATAATTTCCATGCATTATAATTATAATTATTCCACACTAATAAAAAAAAATTAATTTAGTTAATTGAGTATCGTTTACCTAAATTAAATTAAATTACCTTAGTCAAAAAAAATACTCAGGTTCCAACGACACAGAAGCCCGACATCTAACTTCCTTCTTCCTATCATTGCTCGAGGTCGACTTCTTTCTGCTCCACTAACTTGCTAATGACCCACTTCACTTCACCTCATAGTTATATCGAACAACTTGCTACCCTCAATGGATGTCGTGACTTCGAACCTTCACTCGCAACTACAAGGAGTTGAACGTGACATCAATATGAACGGAAATATCACAAACCCCCTAGGGAGATGCTGAACGACCCCACCTATCTCAAATTCCAGATAACCCCAAAAATCGACACCCTACTTCCTATTAACAATCGCGAGATTCACACCCATCATGCCTAATCGTGTTAGCTCCAAGATCAATGTCGACTACAGGGAGCCTCGAGTTCCAAATCGCGAGCGCCCTCACCGATTCGATTTTCTTATACCTTTTTTAATGGTGTTCGAATCCACTATCGAGATCTCGATGTGAGGGAGTAAGGGAAAAGAATGGCATAGCTTTAATTTGTTTAGTTTTGATTTTGTGAAGATGCCCTTTTTACCGAACCTTTTGATTTGAACATAAAGGGGCATGGCCATTTTTTTTGTGTTGAAGTCTCCGATTTTGCTGAAGAAAATAGCAGAGGATGTCGCATTTAAATAGATGGAGGATACTTCATGCTGAAGGAATTAGTCTGTGTATAGTACATATAATTAAATTCGATTTGATTTTGGTTTAACTGCGATTTGATATAAAGAGA
This sequence comes from Allium sativum, assembly GCA_030737875.1. Taxonomy (NCBI): domain Eukaryota; kingdom Viridiplantae; phylum Streptophyta; class Magnoliopsida; order Asparagales; family Amaryllidaceae; genus Allium; species Allium sativum. Next base: position 128,937,891 of record CM060919.1, on the reverse strand, counting down.
TTTTTATTCTTTATAGATGGATATCGATTTGATTTCGAGCTTATCGACAATCAAATATCTCGGGGTCCATTAGTATAAATCACGAACTGCTATTCTAGAGTACCGACCGACATTTCAATATAATAACCATATTCTTAACTTAACAGAATAGACTATATAATTTAATTCGAATGCATATATAAAATAACCATATTAAATAGATATAATATAATTTAAATTAAGAAACAAACCAATTTCTCGATAATATATTATTATTATCGATTATATTCAACTTGTATTCATTATCTGAATTGTTTTGATTTATTTTTTGGCTTCGATTTGAATTATTTTTCGTATTACGATAATTTAATATGTTCGATATTAAATGAAATCGATTATTAAATCGATAACTAAATATAAAAATCCATTTATATTACCAATTCAATATTTAAATCAATATTAAATATTTAAAATAAACTGTTCGAAAAATCCGGGTCGTTACATTCTTTCCCCCTTAAAAGAATTTCGTCCCCGAAATTACTAAGGTAAGAAAATGGTACAAACCCATTAATTTTTGAATTCCACTAATGTTGAAACTCAACTCTTCATATTTCAACAAATTTTTAGTTCTACCAAAACTTTTGGTTTTCATTCATTTAATTTGAATGATCTACAATCAATACATTCACATCTGATTCATATTCCATTTAAATTGATTTTACTCAATTTATTCATTTTGATTTATTTAACTTGCTTAAGTTAAATTTAAATTCCAGAAATCAAATTCTCGGGTTTTTATATAAAATTCTTTTGAAATCATATAAATATATACACATATGCATTATCCATCACAAATTCAAAACATTTGAATTTTCAAACCAATTTGTTTTTTTTTCAATAAAATTTCCATCGAATCTTTTCTAAGGTAGAAATCCATCACTTAGAAACTCGAAAATGAACACTAATGATGCTGCAGTCATCATCAAAATTATTTCCTAGCCACTGAAGTGAGTTCAGTGCATTATCACTTTCAAAATCCATTCAAAATGATTTTTATTCAAAAATCCTTCCAAATAAAAGCTATATTGTTCTAATATACTTTAGAAAATATTTTTCCAAACACCCGGGATTTAAATTCCAAATTCTGGTTTGAAATCAATTTTAATTCATCTCATTTGTATATTTAATTCATATACAAATTTTATTTGGTTATATATAACCATTTCAATTTTTATAATCTAATTTGATTATAATATTAACATCCAACTCATCCATATAATATAATAATAATTTAAGAAAATTATTCCTTTTCTATCTAAGTAGAATTTTGGGTAAAATTATTTCGTTTACCCACTTTAAAACAATATCATGTTCAATCTTCTATTCAAATATTTAGAAATTCCTATCGACTTCGTGGCATCCCACGATTCGATCAGAATTCATAAACCACTCAACAAACAAGTCAACACAATAGAAAACAATTTTTTTTATATCAATTAACAAATACGCGCTTTCGTATATATACACTCAACTCATTCTAGGGTACTACTGACCCTATGTCTAATGAGCACAACACCACCAAAGGCTAGTTATTCGCTCAACCTAAGCTTTGAAACCAACTGTAACGGCCCGCAAATCCGTACTATCTGAGTTGACTAATAACACCACACGTCCAACCCAAATTGCACAGAACTACGAATCATTATTAGAAAGAAGTTAGAGGATGAGAAATTAAAAGAAAGAATTATTAGAATAGAAGAAAACGAAGATCACAAACTCAGAGCAGAACGAATAAAATATATTAAATAACATAACTATTGAAATTCAAATCAGTAACTGTATATACATACCATTATCAGAGCACACAGTTATTCCTGGAATAGTTATAAACACCTGTTTCCAGATACAACATAGTACACAACGGAAATATGATAGTCTATAGCTAACTGGTGAAGCCTCCTTCTTCAAGCTCCTCCAAGTGAATTTGAAAAAAATCCCAACTACTTGACTGCCCGTACAAATATGGGCACCGAAGAGTTTAGGGAAAACAAACAAAATAAACTCTGGGTCAGTCATGGGACTGGTGTGAGTAAACTCCGACCATTTGTTTAATTTTCAAAATCCTTTTGAAAGAAAGGATAATAGTAAGACCAGCCCACACATAAACATGGACGGTTTTAACCTTACTATAACCCAAAACACTTTGATACAAAAATCCAATGATATTATAATAGTGTCCAAATCAAATAAATAACAATCTAACGAAACGGTTGCATCTCACACTCCATATATAATATAAAATCAAAAACCTTAGGCGCTTATTAGAGATTGGATTCCGACCATGACAAGGTGTGGGACTACCTTCCGTAGTGTATCTCTAGGGAGAAATACACTGGGTTCAACAAGAACATCTTACAACTCGGCCTACACATGATCGACCACTCATTTCGCTTCAGTGTATCGAATGTTTATAACCAACAGTTGGGATCAGCAACTGTTTCCCGAAAAGGGATAGCATCGATAGATTAAAGAAGTAAAAGGAATTTCTCTAGATAGGTGATTAAACACCCTAATGGGAGCGACCCACATAGCCATGTTGCCTTCCCGATTTTTGTCATTTCCCGGTTGTTGAGGCCTGAGGCTACGATTACTTTCCATTCATTGATAACACAATCACTTTGAATGCCACATTGTCAGATCCGTTAATCACTAATTGATTTGCACAAATATATTCTAGATATTATGCTAAGAGAATAAGTTCTCCGCCACCATAATTATCTACACAGACCAACATATGCGATCATTGTAAATACTCTGTCAGACATTCGTCCATATACATTCGTTCTGGGATTGAAAAAAACCGAAGGCACCATTTTTATTAATAGAAAAAGTCCTTACACTTATGTAACACCCCACCACCATTAAGGTCACTCACAAAGGGAATGCCTTAACTTTGGTGGAGCGTTTTAGTAGACAGAACAGAAAATTTCAAGACAGATAAATAATACTATAACTTTATTACAGCGGAAAACAGAAATCAGTTTGGTTACATCTTTACCAAAAACTCAAGTATATAAATATCAGTCTTGTTCAGAAAATCATCAGAGTACAAAACTTTAAAATCATAATCCCCACAGAACAGAAGCTGTAAAGAGCCAAGCCATACTTTAAGCACTCAAGCAGAAGGAATCCGGATCAAGCTAAAGTATTCCCTCCTTGGAAAACCTGGGGGGGAAACGAAAGAAAAAGGGGCGAAAACAAGCAAGGTCAGACATAAAGTCTGGCAAGTCCAGTGACTTTCAGCATATGAACATATAATAATAATAATGACATGAAAATAAAACTAGATGTGAGATAACAGTAATAGGAGTAGCAGATATACTTAGGTTAAACAGAAAAAGAACGGAATGATGTAAGCTTTTGCTTTTCACTTCTCTGCACTAATACTAGTATAACAGGATTTGGTGTCACCCTAATGTCTAAACTGAAGCAGAAACAGGAACAAAATAATTTCCACAGAAACAGAAAGCTAATAATGGGCCTTTACCACCCAAACAGAAACAGACAGAAGCAGAATGCTGATAATGGACCTTTACCACCCGAACAGAAACAGAATATTAATAATGGGCCTTTACCACCCGAACAGAAACAGACAGAAGCAGAATGCTGATAATGGGCCTTTACCACCCGAACAGAAACAGTCAGATTAATCCCTACGAAAACAAAATGTAGAAGTAGGTGTACACTAGTAATTGGGCTTTACCACCCGAACAGATGGTACCACACAGAAACAGACTGGTGTTGCCACCCAACAGAAACAGACGGTACCAACAGAAACAGACAGAACTAAGTGTACCCTAAAACCCTACCCCAAGCGATCGACTCCCTAAACATAAATACCTTTTGTCGGCCCCACAGTAGGGTGTATCACTCCCTAAAGTGACAACCAATTGGCACAGACCTATTTACAGATGTCACGGCGTCTTACATCCACAGAGGCAGACCGGGATCCATGCACGCACATGACCCGGTTGGAACGCACCATCTACACCCCTCGCCATTATCAGAATGAACCACTTATAATTAGTTCAGTAAGCGTGCCCGGACCCTACCTGCTTTTGGGTGAAAGTTTTGATACCAGAAAGGGTTATTGACTAATATGGGTCCCAAACAACAGATGACACAAGTAATTTCCCTCCTAACCTTGTGTCCCCAGACTAACAGATTTCAGATTAACTTGTTTACAAGTTCAGACATACAGAAATCAGATCAACCAGTTCACAGATTAGACAAGTTTTCAGACCAACGGATCAGATATACGGATTTAACAGACTTACAGATTAACCGGTTACAGATTAACAGACTTACAGATTAACCGGTTACAGATTAACAGACTTACAGATTGTCTAACTTTGTATTGGGCCTACAGATTCATGAAACGAGTTTATTAATTTCATCAGTCTAGTTGGTTTAACCCTATCCACCCAACACGTTTTAGACATCATATTTATCCCAGATTTTCATTAATTAAATATTAATGCCGAGACCTCTCACATTAGACTGACAGTTTGCGGCTACTGGTTAGGTCGGTTGGTTCCGGGCAGGTTTCTTCCACAAACTGAGTCTAACCTCGAGTTTCAAGCACGTTATGACTAACTTCTCACATTAGAACCTATTTTTTGCGGCCACTGGATGTGCCGGGCGGTTCCGGGCAGAATTACGCCGCAAACTCATTCTAACCTCGAGTTAGCCATGTTTATCTTTGCGGCTAATTAATTAATAATTTACCATTTATGCCCACGCCTGATATACATGTCAATTATTCATAACTATAGCCAATTCAGATTATATCAATAACAGACTAAATATGTCTACTCAACAGATATAGTAGATAACAGATTTCCTAGGTTAGGCGACTTAACGGATTTAGCAGATTAAACAATTTAGCAGATTTAATATATAACAGATTAGGCATTTTCAGTAAACTTAGCAGATGACAGATTTAGCAGATGAATAGATCTAGCAGATTAGGCAATATAGCAGAACTAGCAAATTAGGCAATATAACAGAACTAGCAGATTAGGCAATATAGCAGGACTAGCAAATTAGGCAATATAACAGAACTAGCAGATTAGGCAATATAACAGATTTAATCATTCCCTAAAGTTTCATAAACATATCTTGCCTAATTGTAAATTTGGCCTAAGTTTGCATGCCTAAATAGTTATCATGATTCACAATATGATCATATACCCCATGTTTGCATTGAATTTACGTGGCACAGATTATGGTCATAATTTACCATATAACACATGTCCCAAATTTAGTTAAACTTGCCTAGTACAAAATATTCACATATAAATTATACCAAATATAGCCATCGATTTCAATGCACGTCATATATTCAAAAATCTCCCACTTAGGTGTTATTCACATTTAATAGTTAACAAATCTTAATATAAACCTTCATACCTAAGTCATATTCTCTTTTTATCCCAAATCATGAATTGTTATATAAACAATATGCCCAACAATCTAGAACTTTAAATTATAACAGATCTTAATTCAAAATATGCGTTATGTCAAAGTCTCAAGTCATATGTTAACATACAATGATTCCACTTCTTCCAATTCCCAGAATATGCATAGATCTAAATCTAGTTTACAACCTATGTCCTTTTTCTTAAATTAGTCACAGATTAGCCATACCCCATTTATGCCATCATTATTTGTCCCAAAGTTTAACGTTCGTGCGTTAATCTCTTATGAGATTTGGCGCAAGCTCGTGGTAGCCTGGCTATAGAACAGAAAAAAGAAAGAGATGCAGAATAAAGTAGATCAGAACAGAATAGACATAAGCTCAAATTCAGATTTACAGTTCATGTCACAATCATAATTAACGTTTATAGCGGAAAATAACTGTACTTGCCTTGATTGGATTGAAGAGGAAGAAGAGTTGTAGTTGTTCTCTTTTTAATTTTATTCAGTTTGGAAGAAGATGCTTCAGTCCTAGTTCCAGTTCATATTTCAGCAGAGTAGCGACGCCATTTTTATTTTAATTAGAATAGAGGCAGAGCATAGGTAGAATGACATGGTGTTGAGAGAAAGTGAGGCCTGGGGGTGTTTAAATAGGATTAGGCGGACAAATCTAGACAGAAAACAAGTCTAAATACATCAGAATGCATCAGGTTCAGAAAGTGGGTTTCGGGAGGCAGGTCGCCCCCCAGGTCGACACTATGGTCGACTTGGCCCTGGGGAGGTCGACTACCCAGTCGACCACCCAGTCGACCTGGGTCCTGGGTGGTAAATTTCCAGCCCAGCCCGCTTCTGGGTTTGAATTCGAATTTCAAGCTGTTTTCGATTCTGAAATTCTCTGAAACTTCGGAGGGCCATATCTCCCTCATACGGACTCCGTTTCTTGAAAACTCGGACTCGTTTCCAAGCAGAATTCCGAGATGAACGCAATGGCACAACCATTTCCCTTGATTCTTATTTCAAAAATTAATTATTCTCTGGTTTGTTACTTATACGATCACAGAAAATACGGGGTGTTACATTCTCCCCTCCTTAAAGGATTTCATCCCCGAAATCTTCAAGTTGAGAAGAATGTGTCCTACCATCCAGTCATCCATCTACTCAACCATCATCCACAAGCATCCATTGTCCTTAGAAAACTTCTAATGTTGTATGAACATATGCAAAAGTGTGTGTATATGTTCCTTACCTAATGCAAAGATCAGGCGGTCCACTGATTCAGTTGACCTCCTTAATGCGAACTATGTCAGTGTCATGAGTCCAACATGTATGCAATCTTCCTATTTGATACATATTATTTCTAAATGTGTGCGCAATCATTCATCCAAATGCAACATCCATGTGATGAGTCAACCATTTTGCATCCACAAAAATTGAAAATGCTCACACATCCATATGCAGTATGAGAGTGTTTTCGAGCCGATCTAGTGCCTAGTGTGTGTATATGCTTTCTTGTTCTGTGGCTCTTCCTTCTTTACCTCTTCTTTCTTTTCGTTGTCTTCCTCGTGCTGTAGTGCCATATCCACCAATCTCTGGTAAGTCGCTCCCATGGGTACATGAGTTATGGCTAGGCTGTGCTGTGGCTCGTTCAATCCTTTAACAAAGCGGAGAGTGTAACGACCCGGATTTTTAGCGACTTTGGTTATCGACATAAGCACGATGTCGATAACCAAAACATCGAAAAATCTTGGTAATTAGTGAAAGAAATTAGAGGGTGAGGAAAGATAAGATAGAAAATTAGAATAGAAGAAGAAGAAGATCACAACATCAGAGTAACACGAATCTCATAGCGGAACGAATAAATATATTTCATAACATAACTTTGAAATACAAATCTGTACTTGAATATACATATCATTATCAAAGTACAACACTTACAACACAGCGGAAATAACTATAGCTATATGATCCTGAAGACTCCTGCTCCAGCTCTTCAAGTGTATCTATGAAATCCCGACTACTTGACTGCCCGTACAAATTTAGGCACCCAAGAGTTTAGGGAAAACAACAAAGTAAACTCCGGGTCAGTCATGGGACTGGTGTGAGTAAAACAGTTTTAAAACAGGTTGAATAAGTAATCGATATCTCATAAGACCACGCCGCATAACGGAACGGGTTTTTCCCTTATGAGAATCCAAAATATCTTTATATCAAAAACCCTTTGATATTATAATAATGTTTATCAACCACAGTATATATATAATCATCTAGCAGAAACGCTTTCATCTCACGTTCTACATATATAGTATACAATCACAACCGCAAGCACGTATTGGGTAATGGATTTCTAACTATGACAAGGTATGGAACCACCTTTCGCTCGTGTACCTCTAGAGAGGAATACACTGGGTTCAACAAGAACATCTTGCAACCCGGCCACACATGACCGACCACTCATTTCGCTTGAGCGTATCGAATGTATATCACCAACCATTGGGACCAGCAACCGTTTCCCGAATGGGACAGCATCGACAATAGATTTTTAGAAGTAAATGAAACTCTAGATCAGGTGATTATACACCCTACTTCGAATTCCGACTCCGTATGCTCACACAGCGTATTTTAACTTTCAAAATACTGACTGTTTCTCACTCTAAAAATCCATACGGCCACACAATGACTCTAAAAATCACGAAACTGGAAATCTAACAACTATTTGACATTGCGGATCCAACAAAATTAGTTTCGTCGAATTCCGACTTCGTTTGCAAAAGTGGCTTATTTTTACAGCTCTAAATGACCCATTTAAATATATAAATATATTTAAATATAATTAAATTAAATATTATTGTCTATATTCACAGTGGAATACCATACAACTCTACTGGGGTTTATAACTTGATATTTCAAACATGGGTCAACCCGATATTTGATTTATATTGAAATTCCCTTTTAAAATATAAATAATTCCTTTATAAATTATAAATGAATTCCACAGCGACTTTTCTAAAATTTGATTTGGACATATCTCAAAATCTACACGACGAAATCCTGATTTTTCTCTTCCATTAGAAAGATATACTCCACCAGCTCCACACGTTTCTTGTTTCACAGGAATCCGATTTAAAACAAATCATGTACATTCAGTTGAAGTTCAAATCGCCAAATGCAGCGCCATTTCAAGCTCGTTTATAATTATATTAAAATTCCACGTTCAAACTGACGTCGATTGAATATATTCGTCAATATAATTCAACTCTAAGCTGAATCAAATATCATAGATGATCCAGCTCACACCATATCGCCATTTCAGCAAATTCTGATTATTTCAGAATTAAATATATTATTAAATTTGTTATTTTAATTAAATATTCATCATTATTTAATTCCACGACCATTTAATCCTCTAAACCACCATTGATATAATTAAATTAATCATAATAACTCTGCCAATGTGGGTCATTACAATCTTCCCCACTTAAAATAATTTCGTCCTCGAAATTGCTAAAAGTAGAGAACGACCCTATCGACTGGTTAGAACATATTTGTTCACTTCTTAACTTCAGTTTCAACTGAACCAATTTAATTTCAATTAAATATTAATTAATTCTTATCAATGAAAATTTTCAAAAATCCTGAAAATTTTCTAACTCCTTAACCTTTTGAAAATTTTTGCCAGCATCTCCTTTGTACTGGTCAATCGGTCAAACTCCAACTTGCCTCTCTGGGCCATCTCCATCCCAAAAGAAAATCAAACAGCCAAGCGGCTTGCCAATTCGGCTCATAAATCTTATATCCAATAGAAATACAAACTCGTACCTTTTGTCGGCATATCATTTTATCCTTTCCACCTGTTATCAATTCAGCAGATACAAGGGTCATCCCAATCAAACTCCAATCCACTTTTTATCCACAACACAGCCATTGGCTTATATCCTAAGTCGGATTTTATTTCAAATTCGAGTTCCGTTCTCGATTTCAAACTCTTAACTTCCCAATCCAATTTTCATTTTAGATTCTTATCTCGACAATCCGATTTTATTCAAGAACAATTTTTTCCTGATATCGTTCTATTTCCATTCAGTTTTCACTTAACTGTTTCAATTCAATTTCAGCTTACTTCCGCAAACTTATATTTAAATTTGTTCTTAATCCAAATAGTCTCTTCCTGGGAATTTTAAACAGTTTACTTTTTCAAAAATCAAATTTTCCTTTTTGAAATTCAACTGGGCCCATAATCAATATTCCATTAGTTAAATCACTTCTCTATTTCTTTATCAATATTTGTTAACCCAATATTTCAATAACCATATTGGCCTTTTACGTTATTTGGAAAACATTTCCGAATATCGCCTTCCTTTATTTTCTAAACTTTTAGAAAATGTATGCTATTTATAATTGGAAAATATTCCAATTACTTATCTCTTCTTCGATCTCGTTTATTTCTACACTTAGGAAATATTTAACATCTATTTCCAAGCTTACACTTATTTGGGTTAAAACGGATGTTGTGTAAAACATCGTTACGACAAACCAAATACTATATTCAACTAACTCTTATTCAACATTGATCTTTGAGCCTGAAATCTTACTATTTATTTGTTAATAATGAAATCAATCAAGTTGGGGTATAACTACCTCTCAGACCTTGACTGAATAACATTTATAACGTCAAAACAGATATGACTACTTACTTGAATAATCAATACCCTACAACTACTGATTCACTTTTAAACACGTATACTCTTCCTCTATCTATCCTTACTAGATTTTTTTCTTAGTCTTCCTTTTTTATTTTACTATTCTATTTCTAAGTTCATTTCCTTATCGACTTCTATATATATATTGATATGTTGATTTCTAACTATCAAATTATCTTAAAAATATTCTAACTCCTTAAATTCTCGGAAAAATTCGCCATAACCTCCTTTGTACTAGGAGCATCGGGATATTTCAAATAGCCTCCCATGGCCCTCACCAATCCAAAAGAAAAAGAAAAAGCCAAGCGGCTAGCCGATTCGGCGCATAAATCTCATATATGAATTAAATACATACCTTTTCGTCGTGCATTCTATTTATATACCTTCATACCTTATCCATACCTATCTCATGTATATTTATACTTACGCAATCTATTTTAACTATACTTGATCGTTTTAACTCAATTCGTTAATTAATTTGTTAATTATCTCTTTAATCTATTTCACTTTTATATTTGAACATGACATGTTCAAATATATTTTAACTTGCTTATTAACTAATTTGAACTCCATTTTCAACTTACGCTTTATATTCAATTTCGAATATAAATCCTCAAATCCCCTTTGAATGATATATTCAAATTCCATTTGAATTCTCTTATTCAAATTCTATACTTGAATTTCATTTCAAATCTCTTATTCAAATTCCATATTTGAATTTCATTTCAAATCTCTTATTCAAACTCCATATTTGAATTTCTATATTAAAATCTATTTGAATTCTCTTTATTTCATTTCAATTCCCTTTGAATCTTCTATATTCAAATTTCAATTTCAATTCTATTTGAATCTTCTTTATTCAAATTTCATTTTCAATTCTATTTGAATCCTCTTTATTCAAATTTCATTTCACTTTCGATATTCAAATCCTATATTTGAAATCTTTTATATTTTCTATATCCAACGCCATTTGAATTTCTATATTCAAATTCGATATCACTTCTTTCTTTATTCATTCTTTATTATAAATCCCATTTTGAAAGTCACACAACTTGTCTTTTCCAAAACAAATTCAAAACAGTATCTTTGGTAGTAATTCGTCACTTTCAACTCGAAAATGAATACTGATGATGCAGCTATCATCATCAGAATCTATTTTCCAGCGATCGAAGTGAGTTCAATACTATAAAACCATTTTTAACCTTTTCCACTTTGAAATTCATTTCAAAATATAATTCACACTTCTTGTAAAACAATTTAAAATCTCCCAGGATCTTAAATTTTCCTTATTTTTAATCCCAATCCATTTACAAACACTTATCCAATTTTCCAGAATTATTATTCAATTTCTGGTTTAAATTTCAGATTCAACTCATCTGATTTCACGTATTTCACTTATATGAATTCTGATTGGTTATTTACATAACCATTTTGCTTTATAATCTTACTCGATTTTAATAACAACCAATATATCCAACATATATCAAAATATACTTTGGGTAAAATTATTTTTATTTACCCTCTCTTCAAAACATATCGTGCCGACCCATCGTATTCGAGTGTTTAGTAACTCCTACCGATACATTGGATCAAACTGATCGACCAGAACTCATAAACTACTCAACCAATGAATCTCCACAATATAAAACAATTTTTATATCAATATACAAATACGTTCACTCGTATATATACACTCAAACTAAATCTAGGGTTTTACTAACCCTATCTCTACCGAGTCACGCCACAGAGCCAAGTAATTCTTAACTTAAGCTCTGATACCAACTGTAACGACCCGGATTTTTAGCGACTTTGGTTATCGACATAAGCACAATGTCGATAACCAAAACATCGAAAAATCCTGGTAATTAGTGAAAGAAATTAGAGGGTGAGGAAAGATAAGATAGAAAATTAGAATAGAAGAAGAAGAAGATCACAACATCAGAGTAACACGAATCTCACAGCGGAACGAATAAATATATTTCATAACATAACTTTGAAATACAAATCTGTACTTGAATATACATATCATTATCAAAGTACAACACTTACAACACAGCGGAAATAACTATAGCTATATGATCCTGAAGCCTCCTGCTCCAGCTCTTCAAGTGTATCTGTAAAATCCCAACTACTTGACTGCCCGTACAAATTTAGGCACCCAAGAGTTTAGGGAAAACAACAAAGTAAACTCTGGGTCAGTCATGGGACTAGTGTGAGTAAAAAAGTTTTAAAACAGGTTGAATAAGTAATCGATATCTCATAAGACCACGCCGCATAACGGAACGGGTTTTTCCCTTATGAGAATCCAAAATATCTTTATATCAAAAACCCTTTGATATTATAATAATGTCTATCAACCATAGTATATATATAATCATCTAGCAGAAACACTTTCATCTCACGTTCTACATATATAGTATACAATCACAACCGCAAGCACGTATTGGGTAATGGATTTCTAACTATGACAAGGTATGGAACCACCTTTCGCTCGTGTACCTCTAGAGAGGAATACACTGGGTTCAACAAGAACATCTTGCAACCCGGCCACACATGACTGACCACTCATTTCGCTTGAGCGTATCGAATGTATATCAACAACGGTTGGGATCAGCAACCGTTTCCCGAATGGGACAGCATCAACAATAGATTTTTAGAAGTAAATGAAACTCTAGATCAGGTGATTATACACCCTACTTCGGTGCAACCGACTTAGCCATGCTGCCTGCCCGATTTCTGTCATTTACCGGATGTGAGGCTAGAAGCTACGTTTTATCATCACATCAGATTCACTTTGAATTCCACATTGTAATAACCCGAAAAATCTGGGCCAGTTTAAAATTTTTATTTTGGCAATTTTAGTGAATTTTGAACATTTAAAATAGATTATTTTAAATAATATTGACGAGAAATTTATTTTGAATAGAATTCGAACGTATATTTATATACGTCGTCGTTAGAATATAAATAATTATATATAATTATAAAAGGAATTGAAAATGGTGCGGTAGTTCGATAATTCGATTTCAAACTTCAATTGAATGTACCGGGTGCAAAACAATCCGGATTTTAGTGAAACCAAAAACATTAGGATCTAATTGATGATACCTTTCCAACGAATCCGACCAATCGAGATTTCATAGCGGGAATCAAAAGTTTTGTCCAGTTTAAAATTCTGAATAGTCGCTATGGAATTCAGGCACTTAAAAATGGACATTTTGCAAATCACCTCGGATTTCGACGAAACCAGTTTTGTTGGATCCGCAGTGTCAAATTATTGCTAGATTCCAAATTTCATAATTTTTCGAATCAATATGTGAGCGTGGCAAAGGAAAACACGTTTGACCAGTTTCAGTTGATTTTAATCGACTGGAAATTGGCCATTTTTCCAACGGTCTCAGAATTCGACGAAACTACTTTTGTTAGGACCGTATCGTCAATACGAAACTAGAAAATATTTTTCTAGAATTTTTAAAGTTCGTATGTGACCCCGGTAATTTGAAATGTACGTTTAAAATTCAATATAGTGATTTAAATGTAAATTTAACGGAAACTGATTCAAACGATCAAATCAACCTACGATACATATCCCATTGTGTTCAGAATGGGGGTTAAACGCTATGGACGATAGGCGGTGGGTTTGATTTCGAGTTCGTATGTAAAAGTCAACATAAATTGAAAATAAAATAATAAAATAATAATAAAAAAATAATCCGTCTCCCCCTTTAATCTCGTTCTGGCCCCCCCTTCTTTCATTCGTTCGATCCAAAGGAAAAAAAAATAAAAAAAATAAAAAAAAAACGAGAGCGACGGGGGGGAAGCCGCCGCGGCATCCCCCCCCCCCGATGGGCCACCGCCGCGCCAGAGGCGGGCGCACCCCCTCCTCTTCTTCGTCCTTCCTTCTTCCCCTCCCCTGACGCAACCGAGCCCCCCTCTACCCAAAACCCGACGCCCCTTTAGCCCTAGCCTCCACCGCTTCCCACAGACGCCGACCCCCCCCCCCAGCTGCTCCGACGTGAAACGCCATCTGCACCCCATTATCCACTGTAAGCTTTCTTCTTTATTTCATTTATTTTATTTAATTATAATACACTTTTATTTTATGATTTATATTTATATAATTTACCTGTATAAAGATAGCGATTTCTATATATAATACATCTGTTTTAATTTAACAAAGATATGAAATTTTATAAGTAAAGATTCGGTTTTTCTATGAAGTTAGCAAAGAAAAAGATTCGATTTTTAAAATCTAAAAGATTCGATTTTTAAAATCTAAAAGACGTGATTTTTAAAATCTAAATGACGTGATTTTTAAAATCTAAAAGACGTGATTTTTAAAATCTAAAAGACGTGATTTTTAAAATCTAAAAGACGTGATTTTTAAAATCTAAAAGACGTGATTTTTAAAATCTAAAAGACGATATTTTTCAATATGAAAAGACGATATTTTGATATGAGTAGTGAAGTAAAAATATGATTTTTACTTCGGGAGAAATATAAACTTTATTTATATAAAGGCGAAAACTTTATTTTTGAAAAGGCGAAAACTTTATTTTTGAAAAGGCGGAATCTTTATATGAAGAATAGCGTGATAAAAATATAATCTTTACTATATGAACATCGATGTGAAATTATATTTTTATCTATATAGTAGCGGTATAAAAATTTGATTTTTATATATTGAACATCGAAGTAAAAATGTGATTTTTATATATTGAACAGCATAGTAGAAATTCGATTTTTAAATATATGAAGTGATTATAAAAATATGATTTTTAAATTGAAAGTGAATAAATAAAAATGTGATTTTTATTTTAAAGACATCGAAATATAAAAATGTGTGATTTTTATATATGTAGTGGCTACGGGCAACAAAGGAGATGAAAAGGCGAGAACGACGAGATTTTTTTTTATAAAAGAAGAGTCAAGATGATTGGATAGCTATCGGTGAGAACTTCTCACTCTAAATTCTCTTTTTCTAGTTATATATATATACTAGGATGCAGACGGTGCTTAGTAGCACCCGACACCCGTCATCCACAGACCATGGATGGCTTGTTTGTAAAATTGTTTGGTTGTGTAGTTGGATAGATTATTTGGTTTGAATTGAATTGTTTGGTGAATTGAAATGGATTTGATTGATGAGTGAATGGCGTGGGCCTTCACTAGACCGGGGATAAGGCTAGGCCTCGTCCCGTTTCTAGTATCGCGCCGTTATGCCGCCGAAATTTTCTAAAATATGTTAGAAAAATAAAAATATCATTTTATTGAATAAATGAACTGAATAGAAATTCATGTGTTAAAATAAAATGTTTTATCGTTAAAAATATAATTTTTAACGTGAAAATGGATAAATGAATATTTATAAACAAATCGGCCGATTTGTTTATATACACTGATTTGACTGATATCGATTGGGTCGATAAATTTTACACGTCGCCCAACTGCACAAATAAAATCTGTGTTTGATTGTTTGAAACCCCACACGGGTGTTGGGATGAAATTTGAAATTCACTCATCCTGATTGATTAAATATGTCGATCGATTGATTGACAGGCTGTTATAAGCGTTAGATATCTATATTTGATACTTATACAGTGTGGTGCACTTTGGATGATGGTTGATTGTTTATTATTGCTATTATATACATGTGTTGTATGGAATCAGTATAATTAACATTATATGGTGATTGATTGGGCCTCATTCCAATCGGGAAAATAATGAATATTATAAAAGAAAATTCATGTGTTGAATATAAAAATAGTCATGTGTTGACGATGTTCATGTGTTGAGTGAAATATTTTATATAATAAAATTTACATCTTTATCATATTTAAAATTAGAACTACTTCCCAGTAGAAGTCTAATTGAAAATCAAACGATAGATACCATAGTTTTATAAAATATTTTACATAACAAAAATAGTGATGTGTTGACAGTACTCATGTGTTGAGATTAGTCGTGGGTTGAAAAAAAATATAGATTCATGTGTTGAATGGGATAAATATTCATTTGTTGAATGAAATAAAGAAGTTGTGAAAAATATAAAGCCGTGTTGATTAGTTTTGCGCCATTTTGACGTGAACGATATTTATATCGATTTTATTCGTTGTATAATGAATATTGAAAAGTGATTTCGAAATCGAATATTTCGAAATGAATTGAATTGAAAACGATTTCGAAATGAATTGAATTGAAAACGATTTCGAAATGAATTGAATTGAAAACGAATTCAAATTGAATTGAAAGTGAATTGAAATGAATTCAAATTGAATTAAAATTTGAATTGAATAGAAATGAATTTTAAAACGAATTTATAAAGAAGAATTCAATTTTGATTTGAATTGAAAAGAAAGTTGAAATTGCTTTTGAAACGATTTTAAAACGATTTATAAAATTCGTTTTAAATAGAAATCGACGAAATATATATTATATATATTATATATATATATAATATAATGGCCTGAATAGAACGCGCCGCGCCGCGGCAGTTCGTGAATTTCGACCATTTATTTCAAACGGACATTGCGGGAGATCCGACCGTCGGATTCTCCTAAAATCGGAACCGTTGGGTTCGTATCGAAAAGAGCTTTCCAATGAATATTAGAAATTTGAAATCTAACGGTTGGATTTGGAATTATGTCCAAATCAAATTTGAAAAAGGTCGTTGTAAGTGCAGTTCGATGGCCGTTGATGGAAATCGACTGTACGGGCCTTGATAAAATTATTAAAAATATCTATATTTTCCGTAAAATTATAATATGTGAATTGGAAAGAACTGGGGTGAAAAATTCCACATTTGAAAAGATAAAAATAGATTTTTATCGAAATGAACTAGTTTTGAACTAGAATTAAAATCAATTTATTTTTGAAATAAATAAATTGAATTTGAAAGTGATTTTAAAAATAATCAATATTCCCAATAGGTGAAGTGAAACTGGAGTTGAATCGAAATTATCTTCGGGATATTTCGATGTTGGATTTCGTGACTATACAGATATTGTTATGGGAATTTGAAAGACATATTTTATATCGTTATTGCCAATATGATATATGTTGGTTTCAGAATTTGATATTGAATATAAGCCGATATATTTTCTATTCAGAGCCTTGTATTTAGTATCAAATGTGATTTGGGTTTGTCGTGAATCGTGTTTTAGAAGACATTGGTTCTTTAACCCAGTTAAAGGCAAGATGTTGATTTTTGAAAATATTAAAACTAAGTGGAGTTTTAATGAATCTTTAATTAGATTGAAATGTGAATTGATAATTTAGATTATCAAATTTGAAAGGTGATCGAGAATGGAGTATCACCAGTTTTGCTCCAAAGCGATAGTTAAATCTTTAATTAGATTTGAACGTGAAATGGTAATTAATTTTACCGATAACACCGTGGTGTTAGATATGGAGTATCACCAGTTTTGCTCCATGGGATATATAGGTTGGGATTGGGAAATAAAACAAATAATTACTTCGGTGTGGTTCGCTAATCCCGACTAGTTTGAAATGATATCCAAAGGAAGATTATAGGATAAATTTAGAAGAATTTATCTTTGATAAAATTAATGGGAACATTTCCCTAAGAATGTGATTTTGTGAATAAAAGAATATTCTGAATTGGAATGAGGCGTTCGTTGTGTTTGTGTAACATTTGTTTATCATATACGTGGGTTATTCAGAAAGGCCGGGTTTATACCCATTCTGAATAATCGATTCGACGAGATGTCGAAGATGAAGACGGTGGTCGAAGACCGGAAGTCTTCACATCGTTTGGGTGATTACTGATGATCTTGATTGGGCTGTACACCCAGGATGAGGGAAACAGTTGGTGATCGTCCAGACGTACTTGGAGATAGATGGATATGCGAGGAAAGTGCCTCCGGTTTCGTTCAGACCCAGAACGAACTTGTAAATGGATTGTGTGTCTGACATTGGATTTTATTCTGTGTTGATTGATCTCTATTAAATATACATCTGTTTGGCGGCGGAGAATTTATTCTCTTGCTTAACGCCCTTCTCTGAGACGTACGAGCTCAGAGGTTGTATATCGATGGACATCAGTCGCTTGGAGTGAATTGCCAATGTGGCACGCGTAAGTGGCAATTGATCAAGGCTTCTGTTGAAAAGCAAAGTCTTGTGGTTGATGATCAAAGCACGGCCTGTGTGGCGTAGCTTTGTGTATAGCGTGAATTCGCGAGCCTCACACCTCGGTATGAGTCAAAAACGGGATAGTGACTGCAGGGAGAGCACGACGTTTCTTTCTAGCTAGGGTGGTGTCAGTGACCTACCAGCCCTGACATTTATATACTTTTCACCTGTGTGGTTGTTGGAATGCGAGGCGCCTCGGATATAGGTCTGTAAGGACCGGGAAACGTGTGTTCAGGAATTGCCAATCCTCGAAAGTAAGAGAGGACCGGCCCTGAAGATCCAAGGATCATAGTGGGGTCCTGAGACATTTGCTAGAGTGTCTCGAATCGGAGAGGAGCTTGCCCCTTGCCTCGGCTCATGATGGAATTCAATTTCCAATACGTGATATTGCGGTTTTAATTGTAGAACTAGTATGGCGGCATGATATATGGTACCCATGCCGTCTATGATTGATATTTATGATTGAAATTGTTTTGACACTATACACTTATTATAGTATCAAATGATTTGTTTTAAACGTACCAAGCATGTTTGGCTATTATAAGGGAAAACCCTATCCTCCGGCTTGCGTTGCATTGTGTGATGGGACCTGGGTCTTATAATAGCTTCATTTTTCTAAAGAGCATTGCGTTGTTTTGTTATATGCACTAGTATTCTTGGGAGGAAACCCGTTCCGTGTTTTACGGCGTGGTCCCTTGAATTACTCTCTTTTAAAGTAAAGTTTTAAATAACTGTTTTAGTTCTCACACCAGTTCATGTCGCGGGCATAAGCTGGGTACGCATGATAGAGGGTTCTCGCTTTGCGTTAGGTGGCGGACGGGAGAGTCTTACCTCTACATGTCCCTCGAAAGGGTTGGTTGTGAAGTCGAAAGGCTGGCCGTAAAACATGGTGCTGGGGTACCTCTGTAAGCCACGGTGGGAGGTTAGCCCACTGCTTTCGGGCCCTTACAGTTGGTATCAGAGCTTTGGTTTACAGAGCTCGAGAACAAGACACATTAGAACCATACGAAAGAATTCATCAGATATTGGATTAGCAACATCCAATTAGAATTACTCGTTAGAGATAGGATCAGTAGTATCCTAGAACGAGTGTGAAGAATATATTTTCCAATTGAAAACAATTTTGTTTTGAAAATTTAAATCGTTTTATTCGTATTTGAATATTTATTTATTTTGAATATGGACAATCGAGTATATAAAGATTTTGCATATACGCGTCATGAACGTATATTCGAAGTTTTAATATACTGGATAGATATAGAATCACATTCTAGACACCCGGGGATAATTCTGGTGATGTGGCCACATCATCAGTATTTATGTTCGTGTTTCGAAGGTGTGATATCTATATATTTCCATTAGACTGGTGTGAGAACCAAAGCTTATATAGTTAGAACACATTGTTGTGAATTGGCATCAAAACATGATTTTTTGTATATATATCAAAAGTTAAGTATTTGAAACTCTAATCCACTAATTGATTGATGTTTGTGTTGTTTGCCTATTTGTTTGATAATTTTAACCATTTAGCCTAATTGAACCGAATATTGAACTATATTGATAATTGGTCGCAACTGCTTGCATATACATATACTTACATTGAACAGGTCATAGCAAGGAGGCTAGAGCCGAAGAATAAAATTTGTTTGCCCGACAAATAGGTACATGTTTACTACATAATTTACTGTTTTGTTTGGGTGATGGTGATTTTATGAGCCTATTGGCTAGCCGCTTGGCTTTTTCTTTTTGAGATCTGAAGGACCGAGGAAGCTATTTGAAATTCCCCGATGCTCCCGGTGCAGGGGAGGTTATGACGAAATTTTTCAAAAATTTAGGGTGTTAGCCAAATTTTTGAAAATTCTCAGAAACTGAAAAGTTGGAGAATGGAAGCCAGATTGAATGTAGAGCTTATTAATCAAACCACTTCCGACTTTGTTCCTTTTCGAGGACGAAAAGTTTTAAGTGGGGGAGATTGTAATAACCCGAAAAATCTGGGCCAGTTTAAAATTTTTATTTTGGCAATTTTAGTGAATTTTGAACATTTAAAATAGATTATTTTAAATAATATTGACGAGAAATTTATTTTGAATAGAATTCGAACGTATATTTATATACGTCGTCGTTAGAATATAAATAATTATATATAATTATAAAAGGAATTGAAAATGGCGTCGTAGTTCGATAATTCGATTTCAAACTTCAATTGAATGTACCGGGTGCAAAACAATCCGGATTTTAGTGAAACCAAAAACATTAGGATCTAATTGATGATACCTTTCCAACGAATCCGACCAATCGAGATTTCATAGCGGGAATCAAAAGTTTTGTCCAGTTGAAAATTCTGAATAGTCGCTATGGAATTCAGGCCCTTAAAAATGGACATTTTGCAAATAACCTCGGATTTCGACGAAACCAGTTTTGTTGGATCCGCAGTGTCAAATTATTGCTAGATTCCAAATTTCATAATTTTTCGAATCAATATGTGAGCGTGGCAAAGGAAAACGCGTTTGACCAGTTTCAGTTGATTTTAATCGACTGGAAATTGGCCATTTTTCCAACGGTCTCAGAATTCGACGAAACTAGGTTTGTTAGGACCGTATCGTCAATACGAAACTAGAAAATATTTTTCTAGAATTTTTAAAGTTCGTATGTGACCCCGGTAATTTGAAATGTACGTTTAAAATTCAATATAGTGATTTAAATGTAAATTTAACGGAAACTGATTCAAACGATCAAATCAACCTACGATACATATCCCATTGTGTTCAGAATGGGGGTTAAACGCTATGGACGACAGGCGGTGGGTTCGATTTCGAGTTCGTATGTAAAAGTCAACATAAATTGAAAATAAAATAATAAAATAATAATAATAAAAAAAATAATCCATCTCCCCCTTTAATCTCGTTCTGGCCCCCCTTCTTTCATTCGTTCGATCCAAAGGAAAAAAAAAAAAAAAAAAAAAAAAAAAAAAACAAGAGCGACGAGGGGGAAGCCGCTGCCGCATCGCCCCCCCCTCCCCGATGGGCCACCGCCGCGCCAGAGGCGGGCGCACCCCCTCCTCTTCTTCCTCCTTCCTTCTTCCCCTCCCCTGACGCAACCGAGCCCCCCTCTACCCAAAACCCGACGCCCCTTTAGCCCTAGCCTCCACCGCTTCCCACAGACGCCGACCCCCCCCCCAGCTGCTCCGACGTGAAACGCCATCTCCACCCCATTATCCACTGTAAGCTTTCTTCTTTATTTCATTTATTTTATTTAATTATAATACACTTTTATTTTCTGATTTATATTTATATAATTTACTTGTATAAAGATAGCGATTTCTATATATAATACATCTGTTTTAATTTAACAAAGATATGAAATTTTATAAGTAAAGATTCGGTTTTTCAATGAAGTTAGCAAAGAAAAAGATTCGATTTTTAAAATCTAAAAGATTCGATTTTTAAAATCTAAAAGACGTGATTTTTAAAATCTAAAAGACGTGATTTTTAAAATCTAAAAGACGTGATTTTTAAAATCTAAAAGGCGTGATTTTTAAAATCTAAAAGACGATATTTTTCAATATGAAAAGACGATATTTTGATATGAGTAGTGAAGTAAAAATATGATTTTTACTTCGGGAGAAATATAAACTTTATTTATATAAAGGCGAAAACTTTATTTTTGAAAAGGCGAAAACTTTATTTTTGAAAAGGTGGAATCTTTATATGAAGAATAGCGTGATAAAAATATAATCTTTACTATATGAACATCGATGTGAAATTATATTTTTATCTATATAGTAGCGGTATAAAAATTTGATTTTTATATATTGAACATCGAAGTAAAAATGTGATTTTTATATATTGAACAGCATGGTAGAAATTCGATTTTTAAATATATGAAGTGATTATAAAAATATGATTTTTAAATTGAAAGTGAATAAATAAAAATGTGATTTTTATTTTAAAGACATCGAAATATAAAAATGTGTGATTTTTATATATGTAGTGGCTACGGGCAACAAAGGAGATGAAAAGGCGAGAACGACGAGATTTTTTTTAATAAAAGAAGAGTCAAGATGATTGGATAGCTATCGGTGAGAACTTCTTACTCTAAATTCTCTTTTTCTAGTTATATATATATATACTAGGATGCAGACGGTGCTTAGTAGCACCCGACACCCGTCATCCACAGACCATGGATGGCTTGTTTGTAAAATTGTTTGGTTGTGTAGTTGGATAGATTATTTGGTTTGAATTGAATTGTTTGGTGAATTGAAATGGATTTGATTGATGAGTGAATGGCGTGGGCCTTCACTAGACCGGGGATAAGGCTAGGCCTCGTCCCGTTTCTAGTATCGTGCCGTTATGCCGCCGAAATTTTCTAAAATATGTTAGAAAAATAAAAATATCATTTTATTGAATAAATGAACTGAATAGAAATTCATGTGTTAAAATAAAATGTTTTATCGTTAAAAATATAATTTTTAACGTGAAAATGGATAAATGAATATTTATAAACAAATCGGCCGATTTGTTTATATACACTGATTTGACTGATATCGATTGGGTCGATAAATTTTACACGTCGCCCAACTGCACAAATAAAATCTGTGTTTGATTGTTTGAAACCCCACACGGGTGTTGGGATGAAATTTGAAGTTCACTCATCCTGATTGATTAAATATGTCGATCGATTGATTGACAGGCTGTTATAAGCGTTAGATATCTATATTTGATGCTTATACAGTGTGGTGCACGTTGGATGATGGTTGATTGTTTATTATTGCTATTATATACATGTGTTGTATGGAATCCGTATAATTAACATTATATGGTGATTGATTGGGCCTCATTCCAATCGGGAAAATAATGAATATTATAAAAGAAAATTCATGTGTTGAATATAAAAATAGTCATGTGTTGACGATGTTCATGTGTTGAGTGAAATATTTTATATAATAAAATTTACATCTTTATCATATTTAAAATTAGAACTACTTCCCAGTAGAAGTCTAATTGAAAATCAAACGATAGATACCATAGTTTTATAAAATATTTTACATAACAAAAATAGTGATGTGTTGACAGTACTCATGTGTTGAGATTAGTCGTGGGTTGAAAAAAAATATAGATTCATGTGTTGAATGGGATAAATATTCATTTGTTGAATGAAATAAAGAAGTTGTGAAAAATATAAAGCCGTGTTGATTAGTTTTGCGCCATTTTGACGTGAACGATATTTATATCGATTTTATTCGTTGTATAATGAATATTGAAAAGTGATTTCGAAATCGAATATTTCGAAATGAATTGAATTGAAAACGATTTCGAAATGAATTGAATTGAAAACGATTTCGAAATGAATTGAATTGAAAACGAATTCAAATTGAATTGAAAGTGAATTGAAATGAATTCAAATTGAATTAAAATTTGAATTGAATAGAAATGAATTTTAAAACGAATTTATAAAGAAGAATTCAATTTTGATTTGAATTGAAAAGAAAGTTGAAATTGCTTTTGAAACGATTTTAAAACGATTTATAAAATTCGTTTTAAATAGAAATCGACGAAATATATATTATATATATTATATTTATATATAATATAATGGCCTGAATAGAACGCGCCGCGCCGCGGCAGTTCGTGAATTTCGACCATTTATTTCAAACGGACATTGCGGGAGATCCGACCGTCGGATTCTCCTAAAACCGGAACCGTTGGGTTCGTATCGAAAAGAGCTTTCCAATGAATATTAGAAATTTGAAATCTAATGGTTGGATTTGTAATTATGTCCAAATCAAATTTGAAAAAGGTCGCTGTAAGTGCAGTTCGATGGCCGTTGATGGAAATCGACTGTACGGGCCTTGATAAAATTACTAAAAATATCTATAATTTGTGTAAAATTATAATATGTGAATTGGAAAGAACTGGGGTGAAAAATTCCACATTTGAAAAGATAAAAATAGATTTTTATCGAAATGAACTAGTTTTGAACTAGAATTAAAATCAATTTATTTTTGAAATAAATAAATTGAATTTGAAAGTGATTTTAAAAATAATCAATATTCCCAATAGGTGAAGTGAAACTGGAGTTGAATCGAAATTATCTTCGGGATATTTCGATGTTGGATTTCGTGACTATACAGATATTGTTATGTGAATTTGAAAGACATATTTTATATCGTTATTGCCAATATGATATATGTTGGTTTCAGAATTTGATATTGAATATAAGCCGATATATTTTCTATTCAGAGCCTTGTATTTAATATCAAATGTGATTTGGGTTTGTCGTGAATCGTGTTTTAGAAGACATTGGTTCTTTAACCCAGTTAAAGGCAAGATGTTGATTTTTGAAAAGATTAAAACTAAGTGGAGTTTTAATGAATCTTTAATTAGATTGAAATGTGAATTGATAATTTAGATTATCAAATTTGAAAGGTGATCGAGAATGGAGTATCACCAGTTTTGCTCCAAAGCGATAGTTAAATCTTTAATTAGATTTGAACGTGAAATGGTAATTAATTTTACCGATAACACCGTGGTGTTAGATATGGAGTATCACCAGTTTTGCTCTATGGGATATATAGGTTGGGATTGGGAAATAAAACAAATAATTACTTCGGTGTGGTTCGCTAATCCCGGCTAGTTTGAAATGATATCCAAAGGAAGATTATAGGATAAATTTAGAAGAATTTATCTTTGATAAAATTAATGGGAACATTTCCCTAAGAATGTGATTTTGTGAATAAAAGAATATTCTGAATTGGAATGAGGCGTTCGTTGTGTTTGTGTAACATTTGTTTATCATATACGTGGGTTATTCAGAAAGGCCGGGTTTATACCCATTCTGAATAATCGATTCGACGAGATGTCGAAGATGAAGACGGTGGTCGAAGACCGGAAGTCTTCACATCGTTTGGGTGATTACTGATGATCTTGATTGGGCTGTACACCCAGGATGAGGGAAACAGTTGGTGATCGTCCAGACGTACTTGGAGATAGATGGATATGCGAGGAAAGTGCCTCCGGTTTCGTTCAGATCCAGAACGAACTTGTAAATGGATTGTGTGTCTGACATTGGATTTTATTCTGTGTTGATTGATCTCTATTAAATATACATCTGTTTGGCGGCGGAGAATTTATTCTCTTGCTTAACGCCCTTCTCTGAGACGTACGAGCTCAGAGGTTGTATATCGATGGACATCAGTCGCATGGAGTGAATTGCCAATGTGGCACGCGTAAGTGGCAATTGATCAAGGCTTCTGTTGAAAAGCAAAGTCTTGTGGTTGATGATCAAAGCACGGCCTGTGTGGCGTAGCTTTGTGTATAGCGTGAATTCGCGAGCCTCACACCTCGGTATGAGTCAAAAACGGGATAGTGACTGCAGGGAGAGCACGATGTTTCTTTCTAGCTAGGGTGGTGTCAGTGACCTACCAGCCCTGACATTTATATACTTTTCACCTGTGTGGTTGTTGGAATGCGAGGCGCCTCGGATATAGGTCTGTAAGGACCGGGAAACGTGTGTTCAGGAATTGCCAATCCTCAAAAGTAAGAGAGGACCGGCCCTGAAGATCCAAGGATCATAATGGGGTCCTGAGACATTTGCTAGAGTGTCTCGAATCGGAGAGGAGCTTGCCCCTTGCCTCGGCTCATGATGGAATCCAATTTCCAATACGTGATATTGCGGTTTTAATTGTAGAACTAGTATGGCGACATGATATATGGTACCCATGCCGTCTATGATTGATATTTATGATTGAAATTGTTTTGACACTATACACTTATTATAGTATCAAATGATTTGTTTTAAACGTACCAAGCATGTTTGGATATTATAAGGGAAAACCCTATCCTGCGGCTTGCGTTACATTGTGTGATGGGACCTGGGTCTTATAATAGCTTCATTTTTCTAAAGAGCATTGCGTTGTTTTGTTATATGCACTAGTATTCTTGGGAGGAAACCCGTTCCGTGTTTTACGGCGTGGTCCCTTGAATTACTCTCTTTTAAAGTAAAGTTTTAAATAACTGTTTTAGTTCTCACACCAGTCCCATGACTGACCTGGAGTTTATTGTTTTGACCTAAACTCTGGGTGCCCCTATTTTCCGCACGGGCAGCTAGTAGTTTTGGTTTTGCAGATTTATATTCACAGGGTCCTGATTTACAGCTGGAACGATGCTCGGAAAGCTCTGTATCCGTGTATTACTTTCAGTTGTGCTTTTGTATTATTTTCCGCTGCTATGTAATTTATTGTAATCTCTGATATTTGTCAAATGTAATTTATTCATTTTTACTCTGTATATTCTTGTATCTGATGGAATTGTTGTAATAACAATGAAATGTTCTTCTGTCTGTGTTCCGATGTGTGTTGTTCTCAAAGTATTCGCGCTTTCCTTCACGGGGAAGTTACGGGTTCTTACACACATCATCAAATCCATCAAATCACCGATTTACAACCTCAACCATACATTATGTGTTAGCTAAAAGAAGTTTCCTTCTCCGCTTCCACTCTTGGTACAGTTGGAGAAATCAATATACGTGATCGTCTGGACATACTCTGTCAGACATCCGTCCATACAAGTCATCCAGGAACAGGATGAACCGAATGCACTATTCTGTAAATAGGATAGCCCTTGCATAACTCCGTCTTCAATTTCCTTTGGCATATATGATTCGCAACGCTTATGCCAATACAGAGTGGTTCTTTGGATAATAATCCAACCGGTCTCTCCATATTAACAACGTTAAAATGGTCAAAACTTCGATAGTCTGTGATTTAACTATCGAATAAAAACAGGTGTCCAAACAACGATATTAATTCCAAATGGAAATTATATCTATCAAACATCATTTAACATTCATCTCCTTAGTTCATTAATCTACTTATCTCATGTTTCCCTATATTCAATATTTCTTATTTTCTAAATTTGGAAAATATACGTTATTAACAATGGAAAACATTTCCGTTTCTTGTTTTCTTTATTAGAAAACATTTCTGGTTTCTTATTTGGAAAACATTTCCAAAGCTTCTTCATTGGACTTAGACAGATGTTTAAACAAACATCGCTATGCCAACTCAAACCATTTCCTTTACTGCCGAACCTTAACTATTCCTTAGTTAAAACGAAGCCAATCAAGTTGGGGTAGAACTACCTCTCAGACCTTAACTGAACAACATTTCTAACTTTGAAATAGGCAAAGTTCACTTTACATTCCTTTACTAACTTCCTTATTTAACCCTCCTTCGAATAGCTATATTCGATTGACTCTTTTCACTTAACTCTATTCGATTTAACTCTAACTCTATTGGACTAACACTATTGGATTAACTCTATTTGACTAACGCTATTGATTTACTCATTTCACTTAACTCCTTTCGAATAAACTATATTCGATAACTCCTTTTTCTTTCTTCGAATAAACTATATTCGATTAACTCGTTTGCTTCTATTCGAATAAACTATATTCGATTAACCCCTTTTACTTTCTATTCGAATAAACTATATTCGATTAATTCGTTTGCTTCTATTCTAATCGATTAAACTAACAACAATTAACTCCTTTGCTTTAACTCTAATCGATTAAACTAACATCGATTAACTCCTTTACTTTAACTCTAATCGATTAACTAACATCGACTAGCTCCTTTACTTTAACTCTAATCGATTAACTAACATCGATTAGCTCCTTTATTTTAACTCTAATCGAGTAACTAACATCGATTAGCTCCTTTACTTTAACTATAATCGATTAACTAACATCGATTAACTTCTTTTAACTTTATCTCTAATCGATTAACTAACATCGATTAACTTCTTTTAACTTTATCTCTAATCGATTAACTAACATCGATTAACTTCTTTTAACTTTATTCGAATAAACTATTCATTTATAAAGATTTACTTTTAGTAACAGTTCTTCACTTTACAAATGATTTCCCTTTTATACAACTCTATTCGTTTAAAACATTTTTCCCTTTTATTTATTTTCGAAATATTTCCTTTTATAAAATCTGTTGATCTTATAAAATCCCTTTATTTCAATATACATTGAAAAATTCTTTTTACATCCCAGGGTCTTTTATGATATTTAAAATATCGAATAAAAATGATCAACATCATTCCAACACCCATAATCCATAACAGATTATATAACACATCATATATCACAATATATGAAAACAGTAAAATAAATGTTGAGGAATCCACTTGGATTCCTCCAACCTGTTTCCCTGCATCGCAGATGTTAAACAATATAGATAACATCACTTTCAGTTCCATATGATATATTCTGTTAAACAGAATCAATATAGGAATTCAACTAATCGACTAGTAGTTCAATCAAACAGTCAACACACAGTCAATCAGCCAATATCTAACAGTTCTAAAAATATAACATGAAATTATAAACTGTTCAGAGTTAGTGAGATTTACTCACATTGGACTGTTATCGTTAAAAACGATTAACTCTCTTTGATTCAGACGGACAATTTATTTCTGTGAAATCCCAGTACCTCAGATTCCAGTCACATCAACTCCAAGCGATGGTCTTCTCGTTACGGTCCCAACGGTTTCAGTCGCGTCTGATTCTAATATCGTATGCGATGGTTATTACGATCACAAGTTATGTACATATCTAAATTGAATAAAACTTAAGTATTTTATCCTTTTGGGTTTTACCTTTCTTATATTCGGCCCAGCAAAACCCATTTCGTATTTCATCTTCCCAAACCATAAATACACCACTCGATCAACCTCTTCTCCTTCTTGATTCATCCCCTTCCAATTCATGGTATACCGCTGTAAACATTCGAATTAACCCCTCTCAGACAGTTCGAACCCGAACATCTTGAATGGCCATTTCTTCCTTAACATTACCGGTATGAACTAAAATTCCGCTCCTGCTCATCACTTTCCTCATCAATGAACGCTCAATAACACACGAACCCACCCTAACATGTTCTTCCCATTTACACTAGGTTCGAATTTCCCCTTTTATTGTATACGAACAGTGACACTTTCCTTTCATTTCAAATTTATCACCGTACCCAACACATATATTATTATCTTTAATATGTCCGTTAATCACATTGTTTTAACAAATGAGGAGATCACCGATACCTTAACGCGATTCCCTTTGAATTTTCAGACTCCTGAACATTGCGGCTTCCAAATCTTCACCACCTCTGTCATCATCATGCGCCGGACCGAACTCTGACACCAGCGACGCCACCGCTAACACCCCATCTCCGTTCACCAGCAAACCCAGTCCTCGAATCGCCATTACCTACTTTAAAACTTCGATTGAACTGAATCTGTTCAAACTCATTTATCTCAGGCCATCGGTCACCTGACTGGCCCTAACCACCATCGAAAGAAGCGCACCCTCCGCCTCATCCAATGCCACAACCCTCAACAGACTCGACACCACCAGTACAATCAACACCGAAACCACCCAGACTTCCAACGCAACTTCCACTCGATCTCCTAAACCCAATTACCACCACCGATTCAAGAATTAGAGCCTCAAAAACCCCAAATCGGTTTAACCCTAGCTTTCGAGTTTTACAGGGTAGCGAACAGAACTAATTCGAGCCCAACAACATGCATATAGGGATGAAGCAAATCTCTTCACGATTCCAGAAATGCATCTCTTTTGATTTAAAGGGATTTGATAAATTTTCTTTTGATTTTTCCTTTATCTCGTTTTGACTTGGAAGAAGAAAAAAGTAACTGGCGGCCCACAGTTTGATTTTATAGGAAGGTCATTATTTTGTGTGGTTGGAGAGTGAGGATGTGGCTTGGTTTAGACCTTAGAATGATTTTAGATATTTTACTTGTTATTTTATATTCATTTCTGCTCTTTTAAAAAAATCCGTGTGGTCACACATGATATTCAAAAATTATGGAAATTGACATGTAGTCAGAGTTTGACATTACGGTCCCAACGAAACTGGTTTCGTCGAATTCCGACTCCGTATGCTCACACAGCGTATTTTTATCTATCAAAATACTGACTGTTTCTCACTCTAAAAATCCGTATGGCCACACAGTGACTCTAAAAATCACGAAAATGGAAATCTAACAACTATTTGACATTGCGGATCCAACAAAATTAGTTTCGTTGAATTCCGACTTCGTTTGCAAAAGTGGCTTATTTTTACAGCTCTAAATGACCCATTTAAATATATAAATATATTTAAATATAATTAAATTAAATATTATTGTCTATATTCACAGTGGAATACCATACAACTCTACTGGGGTTTAAAACTTGATATTTCAAACATGGGTCAACCCGATATTCGATTTATATTGAAATTCCCTTTTAAAATATAAATAATTCCTTTATAAATTATAAAGGAATTCCACAGCGACTTTTCTAAAATTTGATTTGGACATATCTCAAAATCTACACGACGAAATCCTGATTTTTCTCTTCCATTAGAAAGATATTCTCCACCAGCTCCACACGTTTCTTGTTTCATAGGAATCCGATTTAAAACAAATCATGTACATTCAGTTGAAGTTCAAATCGCCAAATCGCGAAATGCAGCGCCATTTCAAGCTCGTTTATAATTATATTAAAATTCCACGTTCAAACTGACGTCGATCGAATATATTCGTCAATATAATTCTACTCTAAGCTGAATCAAATATCATAGATGATCCAGCTCACACCATATCGCCATTTCAGCAAATTCTGATTATTTCAGAATTAAATATATTATTAAATTTATTATTTTAATTAAATATTCATCATTATTTAATTCCACGACCATTTAATCCACTAAACCACCATTGATATAATTAAATTAATCATAATAACTCTGCCAATGCAGGTCATTACAATCTTCCCCACTTAAAATAATTTCGTCCTCGAAATTGCTAAAAGTAGAGAACGACCCTATCGACTGGTTAGAACATATTTGTTCACTTCTTAACTTCAGTTTCAACTGAACCAATTTAATTTCAATTAAATATTAATTAATTCTTATCAATGAAAATTTTCAAAAATCCTGAAAATTTTCTAACTCCTTAACCTTTTGAAAATTTTTGCCAGCATCTCCTTTGTACTGGTCAATCGGTCAAACTCCAACTTGCCTCTCTGGGCCATCTCCATCCCAAAAGAAAATCAAACAGCCAAGCGGCTTGCCAATTCGGCTCATAAATCTTATATCCAATAGAAATACAAACTCGTACCTTTTGTCGGCATATCATTTTATCCTTTCCACCTGTTATCAATTCAGCAGATACAAGGGTCATCCCAATCAAACTCCAATCCACTTTTTATCCACAACACAGCCATTGGCTTATATCCTAAGTCGAATTTTATTTCAAATTCGAGTTCCATTCTCGATTTCAAACTCTTAACTTCCCAATCCAATTTTCATTTCAGATTCTTATCTCGACAATCCGATTTTATTCAAGAACAATTTTTTCCTGATATCGTTCTATTTCCATGCAGTTTTCACTTAACTGTTTCAATTCAATTTCAGCTTACTTCCGCAAACTTATATTTAAATTTGTTCTTAATCCAAATAGTCTCTTCCTGGGAATTTTAAACAGTTTACTTTTTCAAAAATCAAATTTTCCTTTTTGAAATTCAACTGAGCCCATAATCAATATTCCATTAGTTAAATCACTTCTCTATTTCTTTATCAATATTTGTTAACCCAATATTTCAATAACCATATTGGCCTTTTACGTTATTTGGAAAACATTTCCGAATATCGCCTTCCTTTATTTTCTAAACTTTTAGAAAATGTATGTTATTTATAATTGGAAAATATTCCAATTACTTATCTCTTCTCCGATCTCGTTTATTTCTACACTTAGGAAATATTTAACATCTATTTCCAAGCTTACACTTATTTGGGTTAAAACGGATGTTGTGTAAAACATCGTTACGACAAACCAAATACTATATTCAACTAACTCTTATTCAACATTGATCTTTGAGCCTGAAATCTTACTATTTATTTGTTAATAATGAAATCAATCAATTTGGGGTATAACTACCTCTCAGACCTTGCCTGAATAACATTTATAACGTCAAAACAGATATGACTACTTACTCGAATAATCAATACCCTACAACTACTGATTCACTTTTAAACACGTATACTCTTCCTCTATCTATCCTTACTAGATTTTTTTCTTAGTCTTCCTTTTTGATTTTACTATTCTATTTCTAAGTTCATTTCCTTATCGACTTCTATATATATATATTGATACGTTGATTTCTAACTATCAAATTATCTTAAAAATATTCTAACTCCTTAAATTCTCGGAAAAATTCGCCATAACCTCCTTTGTACTAGGAGCATCGGGATATTTCAAATAGCCTCCCATGGCCCTCACCAATCCAAAAGAAAAAGAAAAAGCCAAGCGGCTAGCCGATTCGGCGCATAAATCTCATATATGAATTAAATACATACCTTTTCGTCGAGCATTCTATTTATATACCTTCATACCTTATCCATACCTATCTCATGTATATTTATACTTACCCAATCTATTTTAACTATACTTGATCGTTTTAACTCAATTCGTTAATTAATTTGTTAATTATCTCTTTAGTCTATTTCACTTTTATATTTGAACATGACATGTTCAAATATATTTTAACTTGCTTATTAACTAATTTGAACTCCATTTTCAACTTACGCTTCATATTCAATTTCGAATATAAATCCTCAAATCCCCGTTGAATGCTATATTCAAATTCCATTTGAATTCTCTTATTCAAATTCTATACTTGAATTTCATTTCAAATCTCTTATTCAAATTCCATATTTGAATTTCATTTCAAATCTCTTATTCAAATTCCATATTTGAATTTCTATATTCAAATCTATTTGAATTCTCTTTATTTCATTTCAATTCCCTTTGAATCTTCTATATTCAAATTTCAATTTCAATTCTATTTGAATCTTCTTTATTCAAATTTCATTTTCAATTCTATTTGAATCCTCTTTATTCAAATTTCATTTCACTTTCGATATTCAAATCCTATATTTGAAATCTTTTATATTTTCTATATCCAACGCCATTTGAATTTCTATATTCAAATTCTATATCACTTCTTTCTTTATTCATTCTTTATTATAAATCCCATTTTGAAAGTCACACAACTGGTCTTTTCCAAAACAAATTCAAAACAGTATCTTTGGTAGAAATTCGTCACTTTCAACTCGAAAATGAATACTGATGATGCAGCTGTCATCATCAGAATCTATTTTCCAGCGATCGAAGTGAGTTCAATACTATAAAACCATTTTTAACCTTTTCCACTTTGAAATTCATTTCAAAATATAATTCACACTGCTTGTAAAACAATTTAAAATCTCCCAGGATCTTAAATTTTCCTTATTTTTAAACCCAATCCATTTACAAACACTTATCCAATTTTCCAGAATTATAATTCAATTTCTGGTTTAAATTTCAGATTCAACTCATCTGATTTCACGTATTTCACTTATATGAATTCTGATTGGTTATTTACATAACCATTTTGCTTTATGATCTTACTCGATTTTAATAACAACCAATATATCCAACATATATCAAAATATACTTTGGGTAAAATTATTTTTATTTACCCTCTCTTCAAAACATATCGTGCCGACCCATTGTATTCGAGTGTTTAGTAACTCCTACCGATACAGTGGATCAAACTGATCGACCGGAACTCATAAACTACTCAACCAATGAATCTCCACAATATAAAACAATTTTTATATCAATATACAAATACGTTCACTCGTATTTATACACTCAAACTCAATCTAGGGTTTTACTAACCCTATCTCTACCGAGTCACGCCACAGAGCCAAGTAATTCTTAACTTAAGCTCTGATACCAACTGTAACGACCCGGATTTTTAGCGACTTTGGTTATCGACATAAGCACATTGTCGATAACCAAAACATCGAAAAATCCTGGTAATTAGTGAAAGAAATTAGAGGGTAAGGAAAGATAAGATAGAAAATTAGAATAGAAGAAGAAGAAGATCACAACATCAGAGTAACACGAATCTCACAGCGGAACGAATAAATATATTTCATAACATAACTTTGAAATACAAATCTGTACTTGAATATACATATCATTATCAAAGTACAACACTTACAACACAACGGAAATAACTATAGCTATATGATCCTGAAGCCTCCTGCTCCAGCTCTTCAAGTGTATCTGTAAAATCCCGACTACTTGACTGCCCGTACAAATTTAGGCACCCAAGAGTTTAGGGAAAACAACAAAGTAAACTCTGGGTCAGTCATGGGACTGGTGTGAGTAAAACAGTTTTAAAACAGGTTGAATAAGTAATCGATATCTCATAAGACCACGCCGCATAACGGAACGGGTTTTTCCCTTATGAGAATCCAAAATATCTTTATATCAAAAACCCTTTGATATTATAATAATGTCTATCAACCATTGTATATATATAATCATCTAGCAGAAACGCTTTCATCTCACGTTCTACATATATAGTATACAATCACAACCGCAAGCACGTATTGGGTAATGGATTTCTAACTATGACAAGGTATGGAACCACCTTTCGCTCGTGTACCTCTAGAGAGGAATACACTGAGTTCAACAAGAACATCTTGCAACCCGGCCACACATGACTGACCACTCATTTCGCTTGAGCGTATCGAATGTATATCACCAACGGTTGGGATCAGCAACCGTTTCCCGAATGGGACAACATCAACAATAGATTTTTAGAAGTATATGAAACTCTATATAAGGTGATTATACACCCTACTTCGGTGCAACCGACTTGGCCATGCTGCCTGCCTGATTTCTGTCATTTACCGGATGTGAGGCTAGAAGCTACGCTTTATCATCACATCAGATTCACTTTGAATGCCACATCATCAAATCCATCAAATCACCGATTTACAACCTCAACCATACATTATGTGTTAGCTAAAAGAAGTTTCCTTCTCCGCTTCCACTCTTGGTACAGTTGGAGAAATCAATATACGTGATCGTCTGAACATACTCTGTCAAACATCCGTCCATACAAGTCATCCAGGAACAGGATGAACCGAAGGCACTATTCTGTAAACAGGATAGCCCTTGCATAACTCCGTCTTCAATTTCCTTTGGCATATATGATTCGCAACGCTTATGCCAATACAGAGTGGTTCTTTGGATAATAATCCAACCGGTCTCTCCATATTAACAACGTTAAAATGGTCAAAACTTCGATAGTCTGTGATTTAACTATCGAATAAAAACAGGTGTGCAAACAACGATATTATTTCCAAATGGAAATTATATCTATCAAACATCATTTACCATTCATCTCCTTAGTTCATTAATCTACTTATCTCCTGTTTCCCTATATTCAGTATTTCTTATTTTCTAAATTTGGAAAATATACGTTATTAACAATGGAAAACATTTCCGTTTCTTGTTTTCTTTATTAGAAAACATTTCTGGTTTCTTATTTGGAAAACATTTCCAAAGCTTCTTCATTGGACTTAGACAGATGTTTAAACAAACATCGCTATGCCAACTCAAACCATTTCCTTTACTGCCGAACCTTAATTATTCCTTAATTAAAACGAAGCCAATCAAGTTGGGGTAGAACTACCTCTCATACCTTAACTGAACAACATTTCTAACTTTGAAATAGGCAAAGTTCACTTTACATTCCTTTACTAACTTCCTTATTTAACCCTCCTTCGAATAACTATATTCGATTGACTCTTTTCACTTAACTCTATTCGATTTAACTCTAACTCTATTGGACTAACACTATTGGATTAACTATATTTGACTAACGCTATTGATTTACTCATTTCACTTAACTCCTTTCGAATAAACTATATTCGATAACTCCTTTTTCTTTCTTCGAATAAACTATATTCGATTAACTCGTTTGCTTCTATTCGAATAAACTATATTCGATTAACCCCTTTTACTTTCTATTCGAATAAACTATATTCGATTAATTCGTTTGCTTCTATTCTAATCGATTAAACTAACATCGATTAACTCCTTTGCTTTAACTCTAATCGATTAAACTAACATCGATTAACTCCTTTAATTTAACTCTAATCGATTAACTAACATCGATTAGCTCCTTTACTTTAACTCTAATCGATTAACTAACATCGATTAGCTCCTTTACTTTAACTCTAATCGATTAACTAACATCGATTAGCTCCTTTACTTTAACTCTAATCGATTAACTAACATCGATTAGCTCCTTTACTTTAACTCTAATCGATTAACTAACATCGATTAACTTCTTTTAACTTTATCTCTAATCGATTAACTAACACCGATTAACTTCTTTTAACTTTATCTCTAATCGATTAACTAACATCGATTAACTTCTTTTAACTTTATTCGAATAAACTATTCATTTATAAAGATTTACTTTTAGTAACAGTTCTTCACTTTACAAATGATTTCCCTTTTATACAACTCTATTCGTTTAAAACATTTTTCCCTTTTATTTATTTTCGAAATATTTCCTTTTATAAAATCTGTTGATTTTATAAAATCCCTTTATTTCAATATACATTGAAAATTTCTTTTTACATCCCAGGGTCTTTTATGATATTTAAAATATCGAATAAAAATGATCAATATCATTCCAACACCCATAATCCATAACAGATTATATAACACATCATATATCAAAATATATGAAAACAGTAAAATAAATGTTGAGGAATCCAGTTGGATTCCTCCAACCTGTTTCCCTGCATCTCAGATGTTAAACAATATAGATAACATCACTTTCAGTTCCATATGATATATTCTGTTAAACAGAATCAATATAGGAATTCAACTAACTGACTAGCAGTTCAATCAAATAGTCAACACACAGTCAATCAGCCAATATCTAACAATTCTAAAAATATAACATGAAATTATAAACTGTTCAGAGTTAGTGAGATTTACTCACATTGGACTGTTATCGTTAAAAACGATTAACTCTCTTTGATTCAGACGGACAATTTATTTCTGTGAAATTCCAGTATCTCAGATTCCTGTCGCATCAACTCCAAGCGACGGTCTGCTCGTTACGGTCCCAACGGTTTCAGTCGCGTCTGATTCTAATATCGTATGCGATGGTTATTACGATCACAAGTTATGTACATATCTAAATTGAATAAAACTTAAGTATTTTATCCTTTTGGGTTTTACCTTTCTTATATTTGGCCCAGCAAAACCCATTTCGTATTTCATCTTCCCAAACCATAAATACACCACTCGATCAGCCTCTTCTCCTTCATGATTCATCCCCTTCCAATTCATGGTATACCGCTGTAAACATTCGAATTAACCCCTCTCAGACAGTTCGAACTCGAACTTCTTGAATGGCCATTTATTCCTTAACATTACCGGTATGAACTAAATTTCCGCTCTTGCTCATCACTTTCCTCATCAATGAACGCTTAATAACACACGAACCCACCCTAACATGTTCTTCCCATTTACACTAGGTCTGAATTTCCCCTTTTATTGTATATGAACAGTGACACTTTCCTTTCATTTCAAATTTATCACCGTACCCAACACATATATTATTATCTTTAATATGTCCGTTAATCACATTGTTTTACTTAACAAATGAGATCACCGATACCTTAACGCGATTCCCTCTGAATTTTCAGACTCCTGAACATCGCGGCTTCCAAATCTTTACCACCTCTGTCATCATCATGCGCGGGACCAAACTCTGACACCAGCGACGCCACCGCTAACACCCCATCTCCGTTCACCAGCAAACCCGGTCCTCGAATCGCCACTACCTACTTTAAAACTTCGATTGAACTGAATCTGTTCAAACTCCTTTATCTCAGGCCATCGGTCACCTGACTGGCCCAAACCACCATCGAAACAAGCACACCCTCCGCCTCATCCAACGCCACAACCCTCAACAGACTCGACACCCCCAGTACAATCAACACCGAAACCACCCAGACTTCCAACTCAACTTCCACTCGATCTCCTAAACCCAATTACCACCACCGATTCAAGAATTAGAGCCTCAAAAACCCCAAATCGGTTTAACCCTAGCTTTCGAGTTTTACAGGGTAGCGAACAGAACTAATTCGAGCCCAACAACATGCATATAGGGATGAAGCAAATCTCCTCACGATTCCAGAAATGCATCTCTTTTGATTTATAGGGATTCGATAAATTTTCTTTTGATTTTTCCTTTATCTCATTTTGACTTGGAAGAAGAAAAAAGTAACTGGCGGCCCACAGTTTGATTTTATAGGAAGGTCATTATTTTGTGTGGTTGGAGAGTGAGGATGTGGCTTGGTTTAGACCTTAGAATGATTTTAGATATTTTACTTGTTATTTTATATTCGTTTCTGCTCTTTTAAAAAAATCCGTGTGGTCACACACGATATTCAAAAATTATGGAAATTGACATGTAGTTAGAGTTTGACATTACGGTCCCAACGAAACTGGTTTCGTCGAATTCCGACTCCGTATGCTCACACAGCGTATTTTAACTGTCAAAATACTGACTGTTTCTCACTCTAAAAATTCATACGGCCACACAGTGACTCTAAAAATCACGAAACTGGAAATCTATCAACTATTTGACATTGCGGATCCAACAAAATTAGTTTCGTCGAATTCCGACTTCGTTTGCAAAAGTGGCTTATTTTTACAGCTCTAAATGACCCATTTAAATATATAAATATATTTAAATATAATTAAATTAAATATTTAAAAATTAAATATTATTGTCTATATTCACAGTGGAATACCATACAGCTCTACTGGGGTTTATAACTTGATATTTCAAACATGGGTCAACCCGATATTCGATTTATATTGAAATTCCCTTTTAAAATATAAATAATTCCTTTATAAATTATAAAGGAATTCCACAGCGACTTTTCCAAAATTTGATTTGGACATATCTCAAAATCTACACGACGAAATCCTGATTTTTCTCTTCCATTAGAAAGATATACTCCACCAGCTCCACACGTTTCTTGTTTCACAGAAATCCGATTTAAAACGAATCATGTACATTCAGTTGAAGTTCAAATCGCCAAATCGCGAACTGCAGCGCCATTTCAAGCTCGTTTATAATTATATTAAAATTCCACGTTCAAACTGACGTCAATTGAATATATTCATCAATATAATTCAACTCTAAGCTGAATCAAATATCATAGATGATCCAGCTCACACCATATCGCCATTTCAGCAAATTCTGATTATTTCAGAATTAAATATATTATTAAATTTATTATTTTAATTAAATATTCATCATTATTTAATTCCACGACCATTTAATCCTCTAAACCACCATTGATATAATTAAATAAATTAATCATAATACCTTTGCCAATGCGGGTCATTACAGAGAGCCTTTTTATGCTGGGTGTTGACTAAATCTAGTCCGAATCTAGCTAGTTGGTTGAACTGATTGACGTATTCCCTGACCGTCATACTTCCTTGCTTAAGAGATAAGAACTTTTCTAGTTGTAGACTTCGTTCAGCTTGCGAGAGGAATTTCGTCTCAAACCTTGTTCTGAAATCCATCCATGTTTCAACCAGCCTCTCGGCATTAGTGACTTCCCACCAATAGGAAGCTTCGTCCTTGAGCAACCATACCGCCAATTGTACCTTCTGCCTATCGTTCACCTCGAAGATAACGAACAGATCCTCAGTTTCCTTGAGCCAGTTCCTCGCTTCTACGAATGATTCAGTTCCCTCGAAATCCTTTCCACCCATGGCCCTAAAATCTTTACAGATCTTTGAGAAAGCAATTGCACGAGGAGGGAGTGGAGGAGGGGGATCATTTGCTGGACCTGCGGTAGCGGTCCTAGCCTCAAGATATTGACGAAACCAACCGGGTACATGAACACCCTCTGGTATCTCAGATGCTTCAGACATGCTGAAATGAAAAAGGAAAGATTCAATACAAAAAGGACCGAAGGAAAGATATATGGCTCTTTGGGGATTATGTTTTTAAAAGCAAACTTTATTTTTGAAAATACTTCCTTTTAAAACCTTTTTGAAAATAGTTTTCAAAATTTTTACCAGTTTGGTAACCTTCAACTCTGATACCAAGTGTACACCCCACCTCCATTAAGGTCACTCACAAAGGGAATGCCTTAACTTTGGTGGAGCATTTTAGTAGACAGAATTGAAAATTTCAAGATAGATAAACAATACTATAACTTTATTACAGCGGAAAACAGAAATCAGTTTGGTTACATCTTTACCAAAAACTCAAGTACAAAAATATCAGTCTTGTTCAGAAAATCATCAGAGTACAGAACTTTAAAATCATAATCCCCACATAACAGAAGCTGTAAAGAGCCAAGCCATACTTTAAGCACTCAAGCAGAAGGAATCCAGATCAAGCTAAAGTATTCCCTCCTTGGAAAACCTAGGGGGGGGGGGGGACGGAAGGTAAAGGGGCGAAAACAAGCAAGGTCAGACATAATGTATGGCAAGTCCAGTGACTTTCAGCATATGAACATATAATAATAATAATGACATGAAAATAAAACTGGATGCGCGATAACAGTAACAGGAGTAGCAGATATACTTAGGTTAAACAGAAAAAGAACGGAATGATGTAAGCTTTTGCTTTTCACTTCTCTGCACTAATACTAGTATAACAGGATTAGGTGTCACCCTAATGTCTAAACTGAAGCAGAAACAAGAACAAAATAATTTCCACAGAAACAAAAAGCTAATAATGGGTCTTTACCACCCAAACAGAAACAGACAGAAGCAGAATGCTGATAATGGGCCTTTACCACCCGAACAGAAACACACAGATACAGAATATTAATAATGGGCCTTTACCACCCGAACAGAAATAGACAGAAGCAGAATGCTGATAATGGGCCTTTACCACCCGAACAGAAACAGTCAGATTAATCCCTACGGAAAATGAATGTAGAATTAGGTGTACACCAGCAATTGGGCCTTTACCACCCGAACAGACGGTAGCACGCAGAAACAGACGGGTATTGCCGCCCAACGGAAACAGACGGTACCAACAGAAACAGAAAGAACTAAGTGTACCCTAAAACCCTACCCCAAGCGATCGGCTCCCTAAACACACCATCAACACCCCTCGCCATTATCAGAATGAACCACTTATAATTAGTTCAGTAAGCGTGCCCGGACCCTACCTACTGTTGGGTCAAAATTTTGATACCAGAAAGGGTTACTGACTAATATGGGTCCCAAACAATAGATGACACAAGTAATTTCCCTCCTAACCTTATGTCCCCAGACTAACAGATTTCAGATTAACTTGTTTACAAGTTCAGACATACAGAATTCAGATCAACCAGTTCACAGATTAGACAAATTTTCAGACCAACGGATCAGATATACGGATTTAACAGACTTACAGATTAACCGGTTACAGATTAACCTGTTACAGATTAACAGACTTACAGATTGTCTAACTTTGTATTGGGCCTACAGATTCATGAAACGGGTTTATTAATTTCATTAGTCTAGTTGGTTTAACCCTATCCACCCAACACGTTTTAGACATCATATTTATCCCAGATTTTCATTAATTAAATATTAATGCCCAGACCTCTCACATTAGACTGACAGTTTGCGGCTACTGGTTAGGCCGGTTTGTTCCGGGCAGGTTTCTGCCACAAACTGAGTCTAACCTCGGGTCTCAAGCACGTTATGACTAACTTCTCACATTAGAACCTATTCTTTGTGGCCACTGGATGTGCCGAGCGGTTCCGGGCAGAATTACGCCGCAAACTCATTATAACCTCGAGTTAGCCATGTTTATCTTTGCGGCCAATTAATTAATAATTTACCATTTATGCGCACGCCTGATATACATGTCAATTATTCATAACTATAGCCAATTCAGATTATGTCAATAACAGACTTAATATATCTACTCAACAGATATAGTAGATAACCGATTTTGCAGGTTAGGCGACTTAACGGATTTAGCATATTAAACAATTTAGCAGATATAATATGTAACAGATTAGGCATTTTCAGCAGACTTAGCAGATGACAGATTTAGCAGATGAACAGATCTAGCAGATTAGGCAATATAGCAGAACTAGCAAATTAGGCAATATAACAGAACTAGCAGATTAGGCAATATAGTAGAACTAGCAAATTAGGCAATATAACAGAACTAGCAGATTAGGCAATATAACAGATTTAATCATTCCCTAAAGTTTTATAAACATATCTTGCCTAATTGTAAATTTGGCCTAAGTTTGCATGCCTAAATAGTTATCATGATTCACAATATGATTATATACCCCATGTTTGAATTGAATTTACATGGCACAGATTATGGTCATAATTTACCATATAACACATGTCCCAAATTTAGTTAAACTTGCCTAGTACAAAATATTCACATATAAATTATACCAAATATAGCCATCGATTTCAATGCACGTCATATATTCAAAAATCTCCCACTTAGGTGTTATTCACATTTAATAGTTATCAAATCTTAATATAAACCTTCACACCTAAGTCATATTCTCTTTTTATCCCAAATCATGAATTGTTATATAAACAATGTGCCCAACAATCTAGAACTTTAAATTATAACAGATCTTAATTCAAAATATGCATTATGTCAAAGTCTCAAGTCATATGTTAACATACAATGATTCCTCTTCTTCCAATTCCAAGAATATGCATAGATCTAAATCTAGTTTACAACCTATGTCCTTTTTCTTAAATCAGTCACATATTAGC
Source organism: Allium sativum (assembly GCA_030737875.1). NCBI lineage: Eukaryota > Viridiplantae > Streptophyta > Magnoliopsida > Asparagales > Amaryllidaceae > Allium > Allium sativum. The sequence goes on along the minus strand of CM060919.1, from coordinate 128,894,858 downwards.
CATACCCCATTTATGCCATCATTATTTGTCCCAAAGTTTAACGTTCGTGCGTTAATCTCTTATGAGATTTGGCGCAGGCTCGTGGTAGCCTGGCTATAGAACAGAAAGAAGAAAGAGATGCAGAATAAAATAGATCTGAACAGAACAGAACATACATAACCTCAAATTCAGATTTACAGTTCATGTCACAATCATAAGTAACGTTTATAGCGTAAAATAACTGTACTTGCCTTGATTGGATTAAAGAAGAAGAGATGCAGTTGTTCTCTTTTTAATTTTATTCAGTTTGGAAGAAGATGCTTTATTCCTAGTTCCAGTTCATATTTCAGCAGAGTAGCGACGCCATTTTTATTTTAATTAGAACAGAGGCAGAGCATAAGTAGAATGAAATGGTGTGGAGAGAAAGTGAGGTCTGGGGGTGTTTAAATAGGATTAGGCGGACGAATCTAGACAGAAAACGAATCTAAATACATCAGGTTCAGAAAGTGGGTTTCGGGAGGCAGGTCGACACTATGGTCGACCTGGTCCCCCCAGGTCGACACTATGGTCGACCTGGCCCTGGGGAGGTCGACTACCCAGACGACCACCCAGTCGACCTGGGTCCTGGGCGGGAAATTTCCCGCCCAGCTCACTTCTGGGTTTGAATTCGAATTTCGAGCTGTTTTCGATTCTGAAATTCTCTGAAACTTCGGAGGGCCATATCTCCCTCATACGGACTCCGTTTCTCGAAAACTCGACTCATTTCCTAGAAGAATTCCGAGACGAACGCAATGGCGCAACCCGTTTCCCTTGATTCTTATTTTACAAATTAATTATTCTCTGGTTTGTTACTTATATGATCACAGAAAATACGGGGTGTTACAACTTTACTCCATCTTCGATTATCTTCATATAATCTGATTTGCAATGCTACTGCCAATACGGAGTTGTTCTCGGATAACAATCCAACCAGTCTCTCCATATTGACAACGATATTGTTAAACACTTCGATAGTCGGTTATTTAACTATCGAAGAAAAACAAACATTCATTCATAACATCAAACAATCACCGGGCCCATTAATTAACATTTCATTAATTAAATCACTTCTCCACTTCCTTATCGATATTCGTTAACATGATATTTTCGACAATCATCTTGGCCCTTTTCGTTATTTGGAAATCATTTCCATATATCGCCTCCTTTTATTTCAATACGTAGAAAATATATTCTATTTATAATTGAAAAATATTCCAATTACTTATCTCTTTCCCAACCATTCATTTTTAGACTTAGGAAATATTTATAATCATATTTCCAAAATTTCACTTCCTTGGGTTAAAACGAATGTTGTGTAAAACATCGTTACGACAACCTAAAACACTGCATTCAACTAAACTCTTTAAACATCTCTCTTTGGGACTGAATCTTGATGTTTATCAGTTAATAATGAAATCAATCAAGTCGGGGTATAATTACCTCTCAGACCTTGACTGAATAACATCTTTAACTTCAAACAGACAAGACCACTTATCTCAAATCATCAATACCATAAAAACCACTTATTCATTTTTAAAAACGTATATATATATATATATTTCTATTACCAGATTTTTTATTTCCTTTTTTTAATAATATTCTATATTTTAAGTTCGTTTCCTTATCGGATTCTATATATATTGATATATAGATTTCTAATTATCAAATTATCTTAAAAATATTCTAACTCCTTAAATTTCTGGAAAATTTTGCCATAACCTCCTTTGTACCGGGAGCATCGGGGAAATCCCAAACCGCCACACTGGCCTCTCCAATCAAAAAGAAAATGCCAAGCGTCTTGCCGATACAGCGCATAAAACCTCACATGGAATCTAAACATTACCTTATTGTCAAGCACATGCATTATAATCTTCATACACTTCATTCCATACCTGTCTAACCCAGATACATTCGTTCCAAATTATATTCCAACTCATCTGGCCATTTTAACTAAATTCGCTAATTTATTTATAACGACCCGAACCTCCTCGTGAAGGAAAGAGCGGATTGCTTTGAGGACAACACACATCTAAACACAAACAGAAGAACATTTCATTAATTATTACAACAATTTCATCAGAATACAAGAATATACTGAGTATGAATAAATAAAATACATTCGATAAATATCAGAGATTACGATAAATTACATAGCATTGGAAAAATAATACAATACACAACTGAAAGAGATATACGCATACAGGGATTTTCGGATATCATTCCAGCTGTAAACCAGGATCCTACGAACATAAATCTGCAAAACCTAAACTACGAGCTGGCCGTGTGGAAAATAGGGGCACCCAGTGTTTAGGTTAAAACAATAAACTCCAAGTCAGTCATGTGACTGGTGTGAGAACTAAAACAGTTACTAATCTTTATTTTAAAGTTAGGTAAACCCAGGGATCACGCCGTATAAAACGGAACGGGCTTCCTCCCAAGAATACCAGTGCATAAAACAACAACGCAATGCTAAATAAAGAACAATGAAGCTATTATAAGACCCAGGTCCCATCACACAATGCAACACAAGCCGAAGGAAAGGGTTTTACCTTATAATAGCCAAAGAATGCTTGATACGCTAAATTTCTTCTTTTATTATTACTATAAGTGTATAGTGTCAAAACAATTTCAATTATAAGTATCAATCATAGACGTCATAGTTGCCCCATACCACTATGTCGCCATAAATAGGTTCTACAATCAAAATTTTAAAATCATGTATTGGAAGTTGGATTTCCATCTGTGAACCGAGGCAAGCGATCATCCTCACCGCTTCGAGATTCTCTAGCCCACCCCTTAGGACCCAGACTCAGGTGGGCCATTGGATCGTCAGGGCCGGTCCACCGATGTGGATTAAAATGCCTGAACACTGCATTTCTCCGCTCTTTGGGGCGTCAATGAGCCAAATGACTCCATCGACTCCACATAATCAACGATATGTCTGAGGCGTCTCGCATTCCAACAACCACATAAGTCAAACTCGTCAGGGCGTGTAAAACCACTGACGCCACTTCTAGCTAGAAGAAAACACATGTCCTCCGTGAGGTCCTCTCCCGTTTTTGGTTCATACCAAGGTGTGAGGCTTGCGAATTAACGCTACACAAAGCGATGCCACAAAGGCCGTGCTTTGATCATCAACCATAAGACTCTGCTTTTCAACAGAAGCCTTGATCATTTGCATCTAAGCATGCCACACAGGCAAACCACTCCATGCAACCGATATCCATCAATCACACAGAATGATATCTAATGTCAGACACACAGTCCATTTACAAGTTCGTTCTGGGTCTGAACGAAACCGGAGGAACCTTATTCCTTGCATATTTATTGATCTCCAAGTACGTCTAGACGATCACCAACTGATTCCCTCCTCTTGGGTGTACGGCCCAATCAAGATCATCAGTAATTATCCAAACGATGTGAAGACCTCCGGTCTTCAACCACCGTCTTCATCTTCGACTAATCGTCGTATCAGTTATTCCGAATGGGATAAACCCGGTCTTTCCGAATAACTCGCGTATTTTATAAACAAGTGTTACACAAACACAACATACGCCTCATTCCAATTCATAATATTCTTTTATTCAAATATTCACATTATTAGGGAAAGGTTCTGTAACGGCCCGCAAATCCGTACTATCTGAGTTGACTAATAACACCACACGTCCAACCCAAATTGCACAGAAATACGAATCATTACTAGAAAGAAGTTAGAGGATGAGAAACAGAAAGAAAGAAATATTAGAATAGAAGAAAAACGAAGATCACAAACTCACAGTAGAACGAATAAAATATATTAAATAACATAATTTTTGAAATACAAATCAGTAACTATATATATATACCATTATCAGAGCGCAATAGTTATTCCTGGACCAGTTATAAACAGCTGTTTCCAGATACAACATAGTACGCAATGGAAATATAAGAGTTTATAGCTAACTGGTGAAGTCTCCTGCTTCCAGCTCTTCCAAGTGAATCTGTAAAATCTTGACTACTTGACTGCCCGTACAAATTTGGGCACCCAAGAGTTTAGGGAAAACAAACAAAATAAACTCTGGGTCAGTCATGGGACCGGTGTGAGTAAACTCCAACCATTTGTTTAACTTTTAAAATCCTTACGAAAGAAAGGACAATAGTAAGACCAGCCCACACATAAACATGGACGGTTTTTACCTTACTATAACCCAAAACACTTTGATATGAAAACCTAGTGATATTATAGTAGTGTCTAAATCAAATAAATAACAATCTAACGGTACGCTTGCATCTCACGCTCCATATATAATATAAAATCAAAAACCACAAGGCGCTTATTGGAGATTGGATTTCCAACATGACAAGGTATGGAACCACCTTCCGATAGTGTATTTCTAGAGAGGAATACAATGGGTTCAACAAGAACATCTTGCAACCTGGCCCACACATGACCGACCACTCATTTCGCTTGAGTGTATCGAATGTATATCACCAACGGTTGGGATCAGCAACCATTTCCCGAATGGGACAGCATCAAATAGAATAAGGAATTAAATGAATCTTTAGATAGGTGATAATACACCATAATGGGAGCGACCCACAAAGCCATGTTGCCTGCCCAATTTTTGTCATTTCCCGGTTGTTGTGGCCTGAGGCTACGATTACTTATCATTCACTGGTAGCACAATCACTTTTAATGCCACATTGTTAGATCCGTTAATCACTAATTGATTCGCACAAATATATTCTAGATATTATGCTAAGAGAATAAATTCTCCGTCACTATATATATATATATATATATATATATATATATAGACCAACATATATGATTACTGGAAATACTCTGTCAGACATTTGTCCATTTACGTTCGTTCTAGGAATGAACGAAACCGAGGGCACAATTTCTATTAATAGTAAAAGCCCTTGCACTTTACTCCGTCTTTGATTATCTTAATATAATCTGATTCGCAACGCTACTGCCAATGAAACACCCCACTTCCGTTAGGGTCACTCTCAAAGGGAATGCCCTAATTTTGGTGGAGGTTTATAAGTATAAGTCACAGATATACAAGACAGATATAATAACACATATTTTTGAACAGCGGAAAACAACAGCAACTTTTATTTCATTAAAATACATGTTACACAAACCATGCCATAATTGTCTTACAACTCTTCCAAAAACATAACATCTTCATAACTGTCTTGATTACATTATTTAAAGAAGCATAAAGAAAACATAAATAAACTGCAAAAGTCCCATAATTGATGTCCAAAGCCATAGCCCAAAACGGAAAAGATCCAAGCAATACATTCTTTCTCTTCAAGCTGGATGCGAAAACTGGTCAAGCTGCGGTATTCCCTCCCTGTGGACCTGGGGGGGAGACGAAAGAAAAGAAGGCGAAAGAAAAGTAGAGTCAGACATAAAGCCTGAGTAAGTCTAGGACTATTCAGTCTATGAATAAAGAACTGGGTATGATAAGCATAAACTGGAAATGGGAAAGCATCATAAACTAAGTTAAGTTGTCTAGGGTCGGATACTATCGTACCCCATATTAATCTCTGTACCCATATAAACTAGTTCCCAACATGCACCCCATAATCAGGGTGAAGTGATCCATTTCTGATGATCGTCTCCTACTTGCATAATTACATGTGTCTTACGGACCCCGTTGTTGTAGTTACCTATGCTGGTCCCACCATGGGGTGTATCAAGTCCCATGGTGGCGGCCCGACACAATTCTAGAATGCACAGGTATGCTACTGGTGCCCAGTGCCTTATTTTTCTGCGCCGGAGTGTGTGCACGCCCGCACCCCGTTAGAACCTACACTGCTGCATCACCGCCGTCGATTTGACCTCTTACAGTCAGCCCAGTAATCGTGCCCCACCCTGCCTAGTTCAGGGTATCCTGATACACCTTGTAGGGTTACTGCTGAAAAGGGTCCCCCGCTACTAGGTTTTCTATTTCTAGCCAACATGCTAAGTTGGTTATGTGTTTTATAAACCTAAACCCCAATCAGTCTGTCTAGTTTATCATGTTCCATTTTGATTAAGTATTAATATAATTTACTTAATCCTATCAATCCTGACTCATCCTTAATTGTCGTATTAAAGCCTCGACCTCTCACATTAGACAGGTATTGTTGTGGCTGCCTGTTGCCGGTTGGGTCCGGGTAGTCTTACGCCACAACTCAGTCTAACCTCGGGTCCTTATTGGGATCCGTGTTTAACCACCCACATTGGATAGGTATTGTTGTGACTACTGGACAGCCGGGCGGTTCCGGGAAGGTTTACATCACAACTCAATCCAACCTCGGGTTAAACACATCGTATTTTCTACATTTACATATTTTGTCTCTTTTCTTTTTATATGTAAATATTTGCGGCCCATTATTCAAATTTATCTTTATTGGTTAAAATTTATTTATGCCACTAACTTGTTTTTTTCAAGGTTGTTGGCATGCGTCAAACATGCCAACACATATGTTCTATATTTTAACCCAAACGTCATTACCCCCGTTTTACACGTTCGCTACAATACAAGATATGTTGGGTTTAACATTTAAACCCAACTTAGCCATATGAAAAAGGGGAGGCTTATAACATGGTGTTTATGAGGTAACATAAAAAGGGGAGTGTGAACGCATGAACTTGCAACATAACTATTCAATTAACATAAAGTAGGAACATGTGAACTTGCAATTGTAACAGCATATAATCATGGCATAAACAAGAATTAAACATGAATCATTCTATTCATATAATCATGGCATAAACAATACTTAAACATGAATCATTCTATTCATATGATTATGGCATAAACAATACTTAAACATGAATCATTCTATTCATATAATCATGGCATAAATAATACTTAAACATGAATCATTCTATTCATGTAATCATGGCATAAATAATTCTTGAACATGAATCATTCTATTCATGAAATCATGGCATAAATAATACTTAAACATGAATCATTCTATTCATGTAAACTTGCAATTGGAATGTAAATCTAACTTAATTGTGTCACATATATCACTATATGGTTTTGATAACAACTTAGGCCTAAAACATGTTTCAACTAGGCATAATACCAAACATAGTTTAGTCATGTTCATAAAGGTGCTTACTTTTGTTTCTAATACAAAAGTATGATTTGCTAATTTCAACATAGATTCATATAAACTATAATACTTAGTCGTATCCAATTACACAATAAAAGTGATCATAAAAGTATGTACATCATATTGGCATAATAGTGAATCATATACTTGCATGAATCCCAAATAAAATACCACAACATATGGTTGTCTACATAAATCATAGACTTGTATGAATCCAATCGTATACCATAACATTTCCAAATCGTTTAGAATCAAAATAACATACAAGTATAGATTATTATCGCCACAATTCCATTTCGCATTTTACACAAATCAAAAGCAATTAATTATTCACATCGGAATAGCACTCTACTTACAACGTATAACGAATCTTCAATTCAGGAATCTGAATTCTGAATTTGGAGATGCTATCCTTTGTTGTAGGCGTTGTTTTAATTGACGTTGCTTTAAGCTTTGAATTATCTCCTAATTGTCTCTCAATTTTTGACGGCTATCCTTAGTCTCTTCTCAGCAGCATGACGGTCTCATCTCCATTTTAGTTTGTGTGAATTAGGGTTAGTCTTAGGTCCTTTTTATAGAGTTTGTGAGTTGATTTAGACCGTCGATGGAGCTTGGTTTAATAATAGTCGTTCGTTTGAAGGAGAGACCAACCAGGAGCTGACACCTAGCCCTAGTGACAAGGCAAGGCTCAGAAAATCGACCAAACACAGACCAGGCCAGCCAGGGTGGGCTGGGTTCGACCTGGCTCAGGGGCCAGGTCGACACCCCAGTCGACACCGTGTCGACTTGGCAGTCGACACGGGTGACCCAGGTCGACCGCCCAGTCGACCTGGCTAGCCCCAAGTTGACTGCCAAGTCGACCTGGGTGCCTTGGGCGGGAAATTTCCCGCCCTGGCCATACCGGCCCGATTTTTTGAATTTTTAAATTGGTTTTTCTGAGCTGTTTTGGTCTGTTTGAATTTTAAACTGAATTCTGAAACTTCCGAAGGCCATATCTTCTTCATACGGAGTCCGTTTTACGCAAACTCGGACTCTATTTCAAGCGGAATTCCGAGACGAACGCAATGGCATATCTCTTTTCCCTTAATTCTTTGATTTGAAATTAATTATACTTTAATTTGTGAATTTCACTGTTATAGAATACACAGGGTGTTACATTCTCCCCCACTTAAAAGGATTTCGTCCCCGAAATCTTCAAGTTCAGTAAGAATGTACATCCTAACATCCAAACATCCATCTACTCATCCATCAAACACGAGCATCCATTGTCCTTAAAAGACTTCTAATGCTTCATGATCATATGCGAAGTTTGTGTGTGTACATGTACTTATCTAATGCAAAATCAGGCGGTCTACTGATTCAGTTGACCTCCTTAATGCAAATTATGTAAGTGCCATGAATCCATTATGTATGCAAATTTTCCTATTCATGATTCTACATAAGTGCACAATCATTCACACAAATGCAACATCCATATGACAACACATTAAAGTTCAACCATATACCAATATAAATGCATTTATGCATATGCAATATGAAGTGACTGAGCCGATCTAAAACCTAGATTGTGTGTGTATATGCAACCACGAGCAACCGCTCGCAATCACTTGCAACCACTTGCAACCATCATCCATAACATGTTTCAATCACATGTTTTCATCCAAAGGGTTTCTTCCTAAAAGATAAGGTCAAGGAGATATACCTAAAAAGATAGATAAAAGCGCAACTTAAGGAAAAAGGAAAGATCAAAGATGTACCCTCGAAAAGAAAAGGGTAGGCTGCACGTATTTTAGCTTCAGTTTCCCAAGTTGCACCTTCTTCGGCGTCGCTCCACTGAACTTTGACGAGTTTGACTTCGCGGTTGCGTAGCTTTTTCACTTCCGTTCCTAATATGCGGATTGGAACTTTCCTTACGGTTGCTTCGCGTTCCACTTCAGCTTCTTCTAGGATATTTGGCTCTACCACTTCAGCAGAATCATGTAGACATTTTTGGAGATGTGAAACGTGAAAGACGTTGTGAACTCCGGCCAATTTTTTGGGTAGCTCTAATCTATAGGCCATTTTTCCAATTTTCTCGATGATAGGAAATGGCCCTACGAACCTTGGTGCTAGCTTTCCTGTGGTTCCAAAACGAACAACGTTCCTTAGCGGAGATACCTTAAGAAAAACTCTGTCCCCAACCTCAAATTCAAGGTCGGTCCTCCTCTTATCGGCGTAGGACTTTTGTCTGTCTTGGGCCGTCTTCATCCTTCTTCGTATTAAGTCTACTTTCTCTGAAGTCTCTCGGATCATATCTGGTTCAAGTATGAGCTTATCAGTAGACTCCCACCAACAAGTGGGTGATCGGCACGGTCTTCCATATAAAGCTTCGAAGGGCGCCATTCCGATGGTTGCTTGATAGCTGTTGTTGTAGGCAAATTCCACCAAAGGAAGATGGTCTTCCCATGTCCCTCCAAAGTCAAGGACGCACAGTCTTAAAAGGTCCTCCAAAACTCTGTTCACTCTTTCTGTTTGGTCGTCGGTTTGGGGATGATAGGCTGTGCTTAAGCATAACTGTGTGCCTACCGCTTCTTGCAGACTCCGCCAAAACTCACTTATGAAGATAGGGTCTCGGTCACTAACAATGTTGGACGGTATTCCATGGAGTCGAACAATTTCCTTGAGGTAAAGAGATGCTAGGGATGAGGCAGTTCTTTTACTTTTGACAGGTAAAAAGTGGGCGCTTTTAGTAAGCCTATCCACTATTACCCAAATGCTAGTGTTGCCTCTCCTAGACCTAGGCCGCCCATCAATGAAGTCCATTGAGATGCTATCCCACTTCCACTGCGGGACCTCTAGAGGATGGACCAGACCGCCAGGCTTTTTCTGCTCCGCCTTAACCTATTGGCACACCATACACTTAGAAACGAAATTTGCCACGTCCTTCTTCATGCCGTTCCAAAAGAAAGTTCTTTTTATGTCCTTGTACATTTTATCTCCGCCTGGGTGTATCGTCATCTTCGAGTGATGTGCTTCCTCGAGAACCTTCTTTACTTAATCCCTTGTCTGGGGACGCATAGTCTTCCGTCTCGCCTTAGCCAACCCTTATCGTCGATGGAGTATCTGTTGAGGTGACTTGAAGTCTCACCCCTAATTAACCTATCAATCGTCTCCACAAGCTGAGGGTCTTCGCATTGTGTTGTCCCTATTGAGTCCACTAAAGTCGGGCGTACTTCGAGAGATGCCAACAAGCCCGGTACAAAATCGGAGGAGGGCCTAAAGTCAAAGCTGGCTATAAACTCTAGGCTTTGTCTTTCAACAAACAGCGGGCTTAGGGTCAGTTTCTTTCGGCTCAACGTGTCTTCCACTACGTTGCCTTTGCCCGGAGTATAGGAGATCTCGAAATCATACGAGGCAAGAAACTCCATCCATCTATGTTGCCTCAAGTTAAGATCTTTCTACGAGAAGAGATATTTCAACGATTTATGGTCAGTGTAAAGTTCGAACTTCTCACCTAGGAGATAGTGTCGCCAAGACTTGAGTGCAAAGACGATGGCGGCTAACTCAAGATCGTGGGTCGGGTAATTCTTTTCATGCACCTTCAATTGTCTTCCGCCATAAGTTACTACCCTTCCTTCTAGCATTAAGACGGCGTCTAGTCCTGTCCCACATGCATCTGTATAAACTGTGAACATCTTGCTTCCATCTGGCAACGTTAAAACTGGGGCTGTTGTAAGAGCCCTTTTTAGTCGCTGGAAAGAAAACTCGCAATCCAAGTCCCAATTGAACACTAGATTCTTCTTGGTCAACTTTGTGAGCGGAGCTGATATCTTTGCAAAGTCTCTGATGAATTTTTGATAGAAGCCTGCTAGCCCGAGAAAACTTCGTACCTCTGTTGCGTTCTTTGGTGTCTTCCAATCCTGCACCACTACTACCTTAGCTGGGTCTACAGCTAACCCTTCTTTGGATACTATGTGCCCAAGGAACCTCACTTATTCTCTCCAAAAGTGGCATTTGGAGAATTTGGCTTTTAGCTGATGGACTCGCAGAGTTTCCATGATTGCCCTTAAGTGTTGGGCATGCTCCTCTTCACTCTTTGAGAAGATCAAGATATCGTCTACGAAAACCACTACGAACTTATTGAGGAAATCTCTGAACACCCTACTCATTAGGTCCATGAAGTAAGCAGGTGCGTTTGTCAAGCCGAAAGGCATGACAAGCCATTCAAAGAAGCCGTCTGGGGTTCTGAATGCCGTTCTATCGATGCTATCTTCAGCCACCCTTAGCTGATGAAAACCGGTCGCTAAATCAAGTTGGGAGAAAACGGACGCTCCTACAAGCTGATCAAACAGATCGTCAATTCTGGGGTGAGGGTGCCTATTCTTTTTCGTTAGCTTGTTGAGCTCCCTATAGTCAACACATAGACGGAGTGAACCATCCGCCTTTGTAGCGAACACCACTGGAGCGCCCCATTCTGAAATGCTCCTTCTAATGAACCCCTTCTCTAGAAGCTCTTTAATCTGTTTACTGAGCTCTTTCCTTTCCCGTGGAGCCATGTGTCTAACGGGCAATGCAACGGGCTTTGCATTATCTACAAGATATATGTGGAAATCTATCTCCCGCTTCGGAGGCAAGCCCTTCACCTCTTCGAAGACATCCGGATATTCCCGGACCACTCTAACCGATTGCAAATTGTCGACAGAGGCATCTAGCGATTCAAGATAACTAAGCATAACCGCATACGAGGGATTACAAGTAATTTCCAAAGTGTTACCGAGCTGGGTCAGGAGCCTAACAACCCTTTTCTCACAATCAAGGATGGCCCCATTACTGGATAGCCAATCCATGCCCAAAATCAAACCATATCCCGAAAAGCCCAAAACAAAGGCACTACTTTTAAATTCTACGCTTAGAATAGAAATTTTCAATTCCACACAAATCATAGACAAATGAGCCGGGCCCCCAATTGGGTTTGAAACAATTAAGGGGTCCTCTACCATACTAGTTTCTAGGTGCAGAGATTCTACTAAAGCAGACGAGATAAATGAGTGTGATGCGCCAGAATCAAATAAAGTGCGAACAGGGTGATCATAAAGATAAACTACACTTTCTACAGAAGTATTTATACCTCGTTGTTGCAGACGTGGCGCCTCTAGCACATGAACCTGCGGCCCTGAGGTAGATCCAGCCCTCTGCCCCTGTCCTCGTTTCTTTGGGCAGTCCTTAGCCATGTGGCCTGTCTCACCGCAACAAAAGCACCCGCCATTCATCTTGGCCTTCTTTTTCCGGCAATCTTTCACTAAGTGCCCCACTTTGCCACAGAAATTACACTTCCTTTTCTCTTTGTTGTCTTTCCCGCCATTCTTAAAATCTGTCTTCTTAGGCTGCAAACCCTCTTTCTTCCCTTGAGAGCTTTCTGCCTTTTCTCCTTCTTGCCCTTATCTTCTTCGATCAACAATGCCATTTGCACCAAACTTTCATACGTAGCTCCCATGGGTATATGGGTCATGGCCAAACTGTGTAATGGCTCATTCAACCCCTTGACAAAGCGGAGAGCCTTCTTGTCCGGGGTGTTGACTAGGTCCAGTCCGAACCTAGCCAGCTGATCGAACTGGTTAACATACTCTTTGACTGTCATATTCCCTTGCTTAAGAAATAAGAATTTTTCCAACTGCAAACTTCTTTCAGCGTCTGAGAGAAATTTAGCCTCAAACCTTGCCCTAAAGTCCTCTCATGTTTCCACTGGTCTTTCTGCATTAGTGACTTCCCACCGGTAGGAAGCCTCACCTTTTAGTAGCCACACTGCCAGTTGTTCCTTCTGCCTATCTCCTACTTCAAAAATGACGAATAAGTCCTCGGTTTCTTTCAGCCAATTTCTAGCTGCCACGAAGGACTCAGTTCCATGAAAGTCCTTTCCTCCCATAGCTTTAAAATCTTTACATATCTTAGCAAAAGTGTTTCCCCGCGGAGGAGGTAGAGGAAGAGGTGCTGCTGCAGCTGGATGATTTCCTGCAGCTGGGGGAGGAGGAATGGTAGGACCTGGCTGAGTGGCCCTTGCTTCTAAGAACTGTCTAAACCAACCAGGTATTGGTACACCCTCTGGCAAGTTAAGTTCTTCGGACATGCTGAAACAAAAAGGATAGATTCAAAACGAAGGATAAGAGATAGTACCTATGGCTTTGGGGGACTTTGCCTTTTTAAAATAAAATAATATTTTATCTTTTAAAAATGCTTCTTTAAATTTTCTTTTGAAAATAAATTTTCAAAACTTTTTATCTTATCTGGTAAACCTGGCTCTGATACCAAGTGAAACACCCCACCTCTGTTAGGGTCACTCTCAAAGGGAATGCCCTGATTTTGGTGGAGGTTTATAAGTATAAGTCACAGATATACAAGACAGATATAATAACACATATTTTTGAACAGCGGAAAACAACAGCAACTTTTATTTCATTAAAATACGTGTTACACAAACCATGCCATAATTGTCTTACAACTCTTCCAAAAACATAACATCTTCATAACTGTCTTGATTACATTATTTAAAGAAGCATAAAGAAAACATAAATAAACTGCAAAAGTCCCATAATTGCTGTCCAAAGCCATAGCCCAAAACGGAAAAGATCCAAGCAATACATTCTTTCTCTTCAAGCTAGATGTGAAAACTGGTCAAGCTGCGGTATTCCCTCCTTGTGGACCTGGGGGGGGGGAGACGAAAGAAAAGAAGGCGAAAGAAAAGTAGAGTCAGACATAAAGCCTGAGTAAGTCTAGGACTATTCAGTCTATGAATAAAGAACTGGGTATGATAAGCATAAACTGGAAATGGGAAAGCATCATAAACTAAGTTAAGTTGTCTAGGGTCGGATACTATTGTACCCAATATTAATCTCTGTACCCATATAAACTAGTTCCCAACAGGCACCCCATAATCAGGGTGAAGTGATCCATTTCTGATGATCGGCTCCTACTCGCATAATTACATGTGTCTTACGGCCACCGTTGTTGTAGTTACCTATGCTGGTCCCACCATGGGGTGTATCAAGTCCCATGGTGCCGGCCCAACACAATTCTAGAATGCACAGGTATGCTACTGGTGCCCAGTGCCTTATTTTTCTGCGCCGGAGTGTGTGCACACCCGCACCCCGTTAGAACCTACACTGATGCACCACCGCCGTCGATTTGACCTCTTACCGTCAGCCTAGTAATCATGCCCCACCCTACCTAGTTCAGGGTATCCTGATACACCTTGTAGGGTTACTGCTGAAAAGGGTCCCCCGCTACTAGGTTTTCTATTTCTAGCCAACATGCTAAGTTGGTTAAGTGTTTTATAAACCTAACCCCCAATCAGTCTGTCTAGTTTAGCGTGTTCCATTTTGATTAAGTATTAATATAATTTACTTAATCCTATCAATCCTGACTCATCCTAAATTGTCTTATTAAAGCCTCGACCTCTCACATTAGACAGGTATTGTTGTGGCTGCCTATTGCCGGTTGGGTCTGGGCAGTCTTACGCCACAACTCAGTCTAACCTCGGGTCCTTATTGGGCTCCGTGTTTCACCACCAACATTGGATAGGTATTGTTGTGACTACTGGACAGCCGGGCGGTTCCGGGCAGGTTTACATCACAACTCAATCCAACCTCGGGTTAAACACATCGTATTTTCTACATTTACATAATTTGTGTCTTTTCTTTTTATATGTAAATATTTGCGACCCATTATTAAAATTTATCTTTATTGGTTAAAATTTATTTATGCCACTTAATTGTTTTTTTCAAGGTTGTTGGCATGCGTCAAACATGCCAACACATATGTTCTATATTTTAACCCAAACGTCATCGCCCCCGTTTTACATGTTCGCTACAATATAAGATATGTTGGGTTTAACATTTAAACCCAACTTAGTTATATGAAAAAGGGGAGGCTTATAACATGGTGTTTATGAGGTAACATAAAAAGGGGAGTGTGAATGCATGAACTTGCAACATAACGATTCAATTAACATAAAGTAGGCACATGTGAACTTGCAATTGTAACAACATATAATCATGGCATAAACAATACTTAAACATGAATCATTCTATTCATATAATCATGGCATAAACAATACTTAAACATGAATCATTCTATTCATATGATTATGTCATAAACAATACTTAAACATGAATCATTCTATTCATATAATCATGGCATAAATAATACTTAAACATGAATCATTCTATTCATGTAATCATGGCATAAATAATACTTGAACATGAATCATTCTATTCATGGAATCATGGCATAAATAATACTTAAACATGAATCATTCTATTCATGTAAACTTGCAATTGGAATGTAAATCTTACTTAATTGTGTCACATATATCACTATATGGTTTTGATAACAACTTAGGCCTAAAACATGTTTCAACTAGGCATAATACCAAACATAGTTTAGTCATGTTCATAAAGGTGCTTACTTTTGTTTCTAATACAAAAGTATGATTTGCTAATTTCAACGTAGATTCATATAAACTATAATACTTAGTCGTATCCAATTACACACTAAAAGTGATCATAAAAGTATGTACATCATATTGGCATAATAGTGAATCATATACTTGCATGAATCCCAAATAAAATACCACAACATATGGTTGTCAACATAAATAATAGACTTGTATGAATCCAATCGTATACCATAACATTTCCAAATCGTTTAGAATCAAAATAACATACAAGTATAGATTATTATCGCCACAATTCCATTTCGCATTTTACACAAATCAAACGCAATTAATTATTCACATCGGAATAGCACTCTACTTACAACGTATGACGAATCTTCAATTCAGGAATCTGAATTCTGATTTTGGAGATGCTATCCTTTGTTGTAGGCGTTGTTTTAATTGACATTGCTTTAAGCTTTGAATTATCTCCTAATTGTCTCTCAATTTCTGACGGCTATCCTTAGTTTCTCCTCAGCAGCATGACGGTCTCATCTCCATTTTAGTTTGTGTGAATTAGGGTTAGTCTTAGGTCCTTTTTATAGAGTTTGTGAGTTGATTTAGACCATCGATGGAGCTTGGTTTAATAATAGTCGTTCGTTTGAAGGAGAGACCAACCAGGAGATGACACCTAGCCCTAGTGACAAGGCAAGGCTCAGAAAATCGACCAAACACAGACCAGGCCAGCCAGGGTGGGCTGGGTTCGACCTAGCTCAGGGGCCAGGTCGACACCCCAGTCGACACCGTTTCGACTTGGCAGTCGACACGGGTGACCCAGGTCGACTACCCAATCGACCTGGCTAGCCCCAGGTCGACTGCCAATTCGACCTGGGTGCCTTGGGCGGGAAATCTCCCGCCTTGGCCAAACCGGCCCGATATTTGAATTTTTAAATTGGTTTTTCTGAGCTGTTTTGGTCTGTTTGAATTTTAAACTGAATTCTGAAACTTCCGGAGGCCATATCTTCTTCATTCGGAGTCCGTTTTACGCAAACTCGGACTCTATTTCAAGCAGAATTCCGAGACGAACACAATGGAGTATCCCGTTTCCCTTAATTCTTTGATTTGAAATTAATTATACATTAATTTGTGAATTTCACTGTTATAGAATACACGGGGTGTTACAGCCAATACAGAGTGGTTCTCGAATAATAATCCAATCGGTCTCTCCATATTGACAACGATATTGGAAAATACTTCGATAGTCAGTTATTTAACTACTGAAGAAAAATAACAACCACTCATAGCATTAAACAAATCACTGGCCATTAAATTTATATTTCATTCATAAATTAAATCACTATTCCATTTCCTTATCAATATTCGTTAACACAATATTTTCAATATTCTTCTTGGCCTCTTACGCTATTTGGAAAACATTACCATATCTCGCCTTCCTTTATTTTCTACACTTAGAAAATATTTTCTATTTATAATTGGAGAACATTCCAATCATTTATTTCTTTCACGAACATTCCTTTTTAGACTTAGAAAATGTTTACTACTTTATTTCTAAAATTTCACTTATTGGGTAAAAACGAATGTTGTTAAAACATCGTTACAACAACCCAAAATACTGAATTCAACTAAACTCTTTAAAACATCTCTCTTTGAGACTGAATCTTGTTGTTTATCAGTCAATAATGAAATCAATCAAGTTGGGGTATAATTAAATCTCATACCTTGACTGAATAACATCTTTAACTTCAAAACAGACAAGACCACTTAACTCAAATTTTCAACACCATAAAAACCACTTATTCATTTTAAAAACGTATATATATTTCTCTTTTTATTACCAGATTTTTGATTCCCTTTTGTTATAATATTATATTTTTAAGTTCGTTTCCTTATCGGATTCTATATATATTGATATATAGATTTCTAATTATCAAAACTTCTTAAAAATATTCTAACTCCTTAAATTTTCGGAAAATTTCGCCATAATGTCTTTTGTACCGGGAGCATCGGGAAAATCCCCAAACTGCCACACTGGCCTCTCTAATCAAAAAGAAAAAGAAAAACCAAGCGGCTTGCCGATACGACGCATAAAACCTCATATGGAATTTAAACGTGTACCTTTTTGTCGGGCACTAAATTTGGAATCTTCATTCCCTTCATTACATACCTGTTTAGCACATGTTCACCTGTTTTCAATTCAATTCAACTCAATCCAATCGTTTGAATTCAGTTTCGCCCATTTATTCTTTAATTAGCTTCTTAGCCTATTCCACTGGTTATTTGAACATATCACGTTCAAATATAAATTAATTTATTTTCAAAATAGTCGAATGCCATTTCTAATTCAAGTTTCATATTCAATTTCGAAAATGAATTTACAAACCCTTTTTTTATTATCCAAAGTCCAATTTCGATTTAAAATTCCATTAACAAATTTTTCTTTACATTAGTCAATTCTACTCAACAATTAAACATTTGGTTTGATTTTAGTTTCAAAAATCATTTCATTTCTTCACTCAAGTTCAGATATTATTTATAACTCAAATATGGATTTTTCCTAAATGAAATTCGGATTTTTTCGCTAAAAATCATTTTATTTATTTAAAAAACCATTATGGTTTTATAATGGTTTTGGCGCTGTTTTTCTGAAAATTGATTTTGACATAACTCAAAATCTATTCGACGAAATCCAGATTTTTCTCCTTCATTAGAAAACTATTATCAAATCGGTCCCGACGTTTCTTGTTTCAAAGAATTCCGACTTCAATTGAGTTCTGTATACTCAATTGAAGTTTGAAACGCCAATTTACGAACTACAGCGCTACAGCGAGTTCGTTTTAATTATATTTATATATATAAACGTTTAAACTTCGTTTATAATAAATTCAACTCCATTCTAATATATTTTAATATATATCAAATCAGTCTTCCCAATTCAACATCATATTTCCGATTTTCTAAAATTGTCGATTTTTCCTAACTCGGTAATTTATTTATACTTCGATCTTCAATATTAAATCCCAATTCCTTTTACAAATTATAAATCCTTTGGATTTATTTTCTATTCTTTTTAAAAATCCGCGTTCTGAGATATATTTTTTCGTTCCCATTTCGAAAAGATTTCAACTCTCTATTTTCAAATTCTATTTTCAATGCTCTTTGAAATTTCTATATTCAGATTCTATTTTCAATTCTCTTTTTGAATTTTCTATCTTCAAATTCCATTTGAATTTCTATTTGAATTTTCTATATTCAAATTCCAGTTGAATTTCTATATTTAAATTCATGTTGAATTTCTATATTCAAATTCCATTTGAATTTCTATATTCAAATTCCATTTGAATTTCTATATATTTAAATTCTATTTGAATAAATTCGAATTAATCGAATTCAAAATCATAAATCCTTACAGATTTATTTTTGTTCAATTTTTATTCTAAACATTAGAATAAATTCCCTCGTTTATTTCTTAAAACAATTCCCCCATTTCTATTTTTATAAATTCACATTTGAATTTAAATATTCAAATTATCCAATGATAATTTTTCCACTTTATTTATAAACATTGTTTATAATTTGATTTCAATTATCTGATTATCCAATGAAAATCAATCTATTTTATTTATAAATACCATTTATTAATTCACTTCAATTTCCTATGTTATTTAATTTATAAACATCATTTATAAAATCAATACTTGTTTTATTTATTTTCAAAACAAGTAAATATTTTTAGCCCATTCTAAATTCAAATTCTATTTAAAAAAATAGAATTTTCCTTTTTAAATATCAAAATCTCTTTCACGATATTTTTATAAAACAACATTTTGGTTCCAGTGATATTTAAACAATCAAACCACTCAATTATCAATCAACACATCATATATGATAATATATGTGAAACAAACAAATAATAATATTTCTGAGCAATCCAGTTGGATCACTCCAACCTGTTTTCCTGCATCCACAGACGTTAGTCAACATAAACAATACCCATCCTGCTTTGAGGTAGGATATCACGGTATAGAAGTGTAACACCCCATATTTTCTATTCACGTTATAATAATGAATAATAGAATACTTAATTTAAAATGTAAGATTTAAGGGAAACGGGTTACGCCATTGTGTTCGTCTTCGAATTCTGGTTGAGATAGAGTTCGAGTTTGCATAAATTTGACTTCGTATGAAGAAGTTATGGCTGTCGGAAGTTTCAGAAATTCTAATAAATTCAAACAGTTCGAAACGAGTTCAAAATTTAAACAGAAGCCAGAAACGAGTTAAAGAACTTGAATCAAAAATCAAATTAAAGTGAGTCTAATTCAACGTTCTTCTTCAAAGGAGCGCATCTCCAATTTCAGAATTCAGATTTCAGAATGCAAGAATTCTTTTTAGTTTGTAAGTTAGTTGTTACGATGATTTAAACATTCCTTTCGACTGAATTCATGACATATTGTAATTGGAATATAGTACGATGCTTACGTATAAGATTTGATTCTCGTTTATCTTAAAATATCGTTGTAATTAATCATGTCTATATGCTTGTGGCGATGAACATGTTGTATATTTGATGTCTATATGCTTATGGCGATGAACATGTTGTATATTTCATGTCTATATGCTTGGGTGATGTACAACATTGTATGTTATTTCGATTGGGTAAAGAACTTATTATGCCAACATAATGGTGAAACATGTCATGTTGAAGTTTGATGGTTATTTGCAAGTCTAGGATCTAAATCACATGCGTACATGTAGATTAACATTCATGAATAGTTAGAACCATGTCAAGTTGAATCTATTTATGTTGTAAAAAGTTGGAATTTCAATCCTCTTATGTTTAACACACATAAATTATCATGCTAAGTTGCAATTTAAGAATGGTTAGAGTAGCTTTTTATGTTATGACATACATAAGTTAGTAGGTTAAATTGCGGTTTAAATCTTGTTTATGTGTTAAACCTCCATGTTAGACCCATATCAAGTTTACATGACTCAGTCACAAGTTACCTTTACCTGTTTAGTTGAGATAATGATACATCTATGCCAAGTTACATGTGATAAGTTTAATGTATGCTATTTTATGTTTATGTCATGTTCCTTAATTTTTACCCCTTTTCGTTTGTGGGTTTGGGCTAATTTGTTAGCCCAACATTTTATGTAATTCATACATACGTTCTACGGAGATAACGAGGGGGAAACATAAAAATTCATGGCATAGGATTGTTTGTAAAATGGTATACTTGATATACCATTTATTGTGAGCAACATTTGAAAAGATAATTATGGCATGAGTGAATTAAAATTAATTTACATAAATAAATTTGACATATATAGAAAAATATGAATTTAGAAAAGACGAATATGCCTAACCCGAGGTTAGATTGAGTTGTGGTGTAAATCTGTCCGGAACTGACCGGTATATCCAGTAACCACAGCAAGACCTATCTAATGTGGGTGGCTAGTGGATCAAGCCCAAAAAGAACCCGAGGTTAGAGTGAGTTGTGGTGTAAATCTGCCCGGAACCGACTGGCATATCCAGTGACCACAACAAAACCTATCTAATGTGAGTGGTCGGTGCTTTAAATTAAAGCTAAGTAAGGATTGGTAAGGTTAAGTAAATTAGGAAAACACTTAACCGATTCAACATGTTAACTAAAAACGAATGGGCTGGGTTAGGTAAACCGACACTTAACCAAATAAACATGTTGATTTGAAAACCATAGTAACGGGGACCCATTTCAGCAGTAACTCACATAGATGTATCATGGTACCCTGAAACAAGGCAGGGTGGGGAACGATTACTGGGCTGAATTATAAGCGATCAAACATCGGCGGTTGGTGGGCCAGTGTAGGTTCCGACGGAGTATGGGCGTGCATGTACTCCGGAGTGGAAAAAAATCAGGCACTGGGCATCAGTAGTGTACTCTGTGCATCTTGAATCATGTCGGGTTACCACCAGAGGGACTGATACACCCCCATGGTGGGACCAGCACAGGTGACTACAATCAAGCAGGGCCGAAGGACACAGGACTTGAATACATGCGAGTAGGAGCCGATCATTTAGGGGATCGTTTATTATAAACACGTGGGCTGGTTGAACCAATGGTTAAGTAGGTGCAGAGACTATAGTAATGGGTGCGATCACAAGTCCCTCTTATTTTATATTAGGGTATTGTCCTATGTTCTGTTATCACTGTCATGATCCTTTTTCTTGTTTAAATACTAGTGACCACTGAACTTACCAAACTTATTGTCTGACCCGTTTCCTTTCGTCTTCTTTTCTTCCGTTCCCCCCTCCTCAGGTCCATAGGGAGGAAATACTCCAGCTTAATCAGACTCTTTACAAGCTTCAAGAAAGTATACGTATGACTTGGACTCTCTTGCATTGGCTATGGCTTTGGATATGATCCTTGGGTATTTATGCATTTTTACTTTTTGGTTTATGCTTCGTTATTGAATAATCAAGACAGAAATTATGGTGTAATGTTTTGAAGTTGTTTTGAGACAATTTGATGTAATGCTTTTGTATTGAACTACATATGAAATAAATATTTGGATTCCGCTGCTTAAATTTATCTATCTTGTAAATTTTTCTGTGTCTTGTACCTATAACTCTCCACCAAAGTTAAGGCATTCCCTTTTTGAATGACCTTAATGTAGGTGGGGTGTTTCACTTGGTATCGGAGCAAAGGTTTACCAGATTAGATAAGAATTTTTGAAAAAGGATTTTCAAAAGAAATATAAAGAAGCATTTTACAAGGAAAAGTGTTGTTTTAAATTTTAAAAAGGCATAATCCCCAAAGCCATATGCACTATCTTTCTATCCTTCGTTTTGAATCTTTTCTTTTTCGTTTCATCATGTCTAGGAATCTTAACCTTCCAGAGGGTGTGCCAATACCTGGCTGGTTCAGGAGGTACTTAAAGGCTAGGGCCATCGATCCAGGCCCAGCAGATATTCCTCCTCCAGCTGCAGCGGTTCCTCCTCCTCGTGCAAATGCTTTCTCAAAGATCTATTGAGATTTTAGGGCCATGGGTGGGAAGGATATCAAGGGGACTGAATCATTCGTAGAAGCAAGGAACTGGCTCAAAGAAACTGAGGATATGTTCATTATCTTCGAGGTGGACGATAGACAAAAGATACAGTTGGCAGTGTGATTGCTCAAAGACGAACCTTCCTATTGGTGGGAAGTCACTAACGTTGAGAGGCCGATCGAAACATGGATGGATTTCAGAATAAGGTTTGAGATGAAATTCCTCTTACAAGCTGAACGAAGTTTACAGCTGGAAAAATTCTTATCTCTTAAGCAAGGAAGTATGACGATCAAGGAGTACATCAATCAATTCAATCAGCTGGCCCGGTTTGGACTGGACATAGTGAATACTCCTCATAAGAAGGCTCTCCGTTTTGTCAAGGGATTGAATGAGCCACTTCACAGCTTGGCTATGACCCACATACCTATGGGGGCAACTTACGAAAGGTTAGTGGACATGGAACTCTTAAATGAGGAAGACAAGGGCAAGAATGTGGCAAAAACAGAAGTGCCACAAGATAAGAAGGGGGAAGGGTCACAGAACAAGAAGGTTGATCCAAAGAAAGGCGGGAAGAACAACAAACCCCGTGAAAAGAGAAAGTGTAATTGTTGTGGCATTCCTGGACATCTGTTCAAAGACTGCAGGAAGAAGAAATGGAAGATGGGCAGCTGTTTCCACTGTGGTGAGACAGGAAACATGGCTAGGGCTTGCCCAAAGAAGCAAGGGCAGGGAGATGGACCTTCTTCGGGAGGACAAGTTCATGCTCTCATAGCACCTCCGCAGGAATGAGGTAGAAATATTTCTGTCGAAAGTTTAGTCTATCTTTTTGATCATCCTGTTCGTACATTGTTTGATTCTGGTGCATCGCACTCAATTGTATCTGCTGATTTAGTCGAATCTCTGCACCTAGACACTAGTTTAGTAGAGGATCCCTTGGTTGTTTCAAATCCAATCGGGGCTCAGCTTATTTGTCAATGGTTTGGTTGGATTTGAAAATATCTATTCTAAGCGTTGAGTTTACGTGCAATGCCTATGTTTTGGGCTTCACGGGCTAGATTGATTCTAGGCATGGATTGGCTATCCAGTAATGGTGCCATCCTCGACTGTGGAAAATGAGTGGTTAGACTCCTGACTCGCCTTGGTAACACTCTTGAAATTTCTTGCAATCCCCTGAACTCTGTTATGCTAAGCTATCTAGAATCTCTTGATGCGTCTGTTGAGGACTTGCAGTATGTAATGGTAGTCTGTGAATATTCTGATGTGTTTGAAGAGGTAAAGGGTTTACATCCGAAGCGGGAGATAGACTTCCGCATATACCTCGTTGACAATGCAAAGCCCGTTGCTTTACCCGTTAGGCACATGGCCCCAAGGGAGAGAAAGGAGCTCAACAAGCAAATCAAAGAGCTGCTTGAAAAGGGGTTCATAAGATGGAGTATTTCTGAATGGGGTGCTCCGGTAGTGTTCGCAACCAAAGCTGATGGTTTGCTCCGCCTGTGCGTTGATTATAGGGAGCTAAACAAGCTGATCAAGAAGAATAGACATCCACTTCCAAGAATAGATGATTTGTTTGATCAGCTTGTAGGTGCATCGGTTTTCTCCCAGTTAGATTTAGCTATCGGGTTTCATCAGCTAAGGGTGGCTGAAGACAGCATTGATAAGACCGCATTCAGAACTCCCGATGGTTTCTTCGAGTGGCTTGCCATGCCCTTCGGCTTGACAAATGTTCCCGCTTACATCGTGGATTTAATGAGCAGGGTGTTCCGAGAGTTCCTCAATAAGTTTGTGGTAGTCTTCGTAGATGATATTTTGATCTTCTCAAAGAATGAGGAAGAACATGCTCAGCATCTAAAGGAAGTCATGGATACCCTCCGGGCACATCAGTTGAAGGCGAAATTCTCCAAATGCTATTTCTGGAGAGAAGAAGTTAGGTTCCTTGGACGTGTGGTGTCCAAAGAGGGGATAGTTGTGGACCCCGTGAAAGTGGTTGTCGTGCAAGATTGGAAGGTTCCTCGAAACGCAACCGAAGTCTGAAGCTTTCTCGGGCTAACAGGGTTTTATCGAAAGTTCATCAAAGATTTTGCAAAAATCTCAGCTCCACTGACAAGATTGACAAAGAAGAACCTAGCTTTCAATTGGGACTTGGATTGTGATATTGCTTTCCAACGTTTGAAAAGGGCTCAGGGGCCAGGTCGACTCCCCAGTCGACCCCCGTGTCGACTTGGTAGTCGACCTAGGTGCCCCAGGTCGACTACCCAGTCGACCTGGGTAGCCCAGGTCGACTACCCAGTCGACCTGGGTGCCTTGGGCGGGAAAATTCCCGCCCTGGCCAATCCGGCCCGATTTTTGAAATTTGAATTGATTTTCTGAGCTGTTTGAATTTTAAACTGAATTCTGAAACTTCCGGAGGCCATATCTCCCTTATACGGAGTCCGTTTTACGCAAACTCGGACTCTATCTCAAGCAGAATTCCGAGACGAACGCAATGGCATATCCCGTTTCCCTTAGTTCTTTGATTTGAAATTAATTAAACTTTAATTTCTGAATCTCACTGTTATAGAATACACGGGGTGTTACAGTACAGCTGCCCGAAAGATTTGCCGGGATTCATATATCTTTCATGTCTGTCACCAGCGGAAGTGCTTACACGAGTCTGCGGAAGTGGTAGAACCAAGTATGCTAGAAGAAGTTGAAGTTGAATGAGAAGCAACTGTGAGAAGAGTTCCAACCCGTATCTTGGGAACGGAGGTCAGAAAGCAACGCAACCGTGAAGTTAAGCTCGTCAAGGTTCAATGGAGAGACGCTGAGGAAGACGCGACTTAGGAAACTGAGGACCATATACGCGCAACCTACCCTTTTCTTTTTGAGGGTACGTCTTTAATATCTTTTTCCTCAAGTTTATGCTTATATCTATCTTTTTAGGTATATCTCCTCGATCCTATCCTTTATCCTTAGGTAGGAACCTATTTGGATGTAAACATGTAACTGAAACATGTTATGATTGATGGTTGCAAGTGGTTGCAAGTGGTTGCTAGTGGATGCATATACAAACACATTAGGTACTAGATCAGCTAAGTCACTTCCATATTGCATATGCATATATGTATTGGTTTACGGATTAAAACTTGATGTGTTATCATATGGACGGTGCATTTGTATAAATGGTTGTGCACTCATGTAAGAAATTTTGAGTAAGAAAATTTGCATTCATAATGGACTCATGGTACTGACATAATTTGCATTAAGGAGGTCAACTGAATCAGTAGACCGCCTGATTTTGCATTAGATAAGGACATATACACACACTATGCATATGATCATGAAGCGTTAGAAATCTCTTAAAGACATTGGACGCCTGTGTTTGATGGTTGAGTAGATGGTTGATTTGATGGTAGGATATAAGTTCTTGTCGACTTGGAGATTTCGGGGACGAAATCCTAAAAGGAGATGAGAATGTAACACCTTGTATTTTCTATTCACATTATAATAATGAATCCTAGAATACTTAATTTAAAATCTAAGAATTAAGGGAAACAGGTTAAGCCATTGTGTTCGTCTCGGAATTATGGTTGAGATAGAGTCCGAGTTTGCGTAAATTGGACTTCGTATGAAGAAGTTATGGCTGTCGGAAGTTTCAGAAATTCTAATAAATTCAAACAGTTCGAAATCGAGTTCAAAATTCAAACAAAAGCCAGAAGCGGGCTGGGCGGGAAAATTCCCACCTAGGCAGGTCGACCAGGGGGTCAACCCTAGTGTCGACCTCCCCCCTAGAGGTTGACCTGGGGATCGACGTGCCCCCGGCCAGATCTGAAATTTGAACGACTACTGACTCGCTGCTGAGTCACTAGGGTTTCTGGATGGTCCTGATCAGGTCTGAGTGGCTGTGATTAACCCTAGGTTCATCTGACGGCTATAATCAAACTGAAATTCTATATAAACAACTCAATGCCTAACCTAAAAACACACTAAAAAATAAACCTAGAACTGAAATGCCATCAGCAGAAGTTTTGGAGTAGCCGTTACCATTTCCAATTCAAAGACGAGTTAAAGAACTTGAATCAAAAATCAAATTAAAGAGAGTCTAATTCAATGATCTTCTTCAAAGGAGCGCATCTCCAATTTCAGAATTCAGATTTTAGAATGCAAGAATTCTTTTTAGTTTGTAATTTAGTTGTTACGCAGATTTAAACATTCCTTTCGACTGAATTCATGACATGTTGTAATTGGAATATAGTACGATGCTTATGTATAAGATTTGATTCTCGTTTATCTTAAAATATCGTTGTAATTAATCATGTCTATATGCTTGTGGTGATGAACATGTTGTATATTTCATGTCTATATGCTTATGGCGATGAACATGTTGTATATTTCATGTCTATATGCTTGGGTGATGTACAACATTGTATGTTATTACGATTGGGTAAAGAACTTATTATGCCAACAAAATGGTGAAACATGTCATGTTGAAATTTGATGGTTATTTGCTAGTCTAGGATCTAAATCACATGCTTACATGTAGATTAACATTCATGAATAGTTAGAACCATGTCAAGTTGAATCTATTTATGTTGTAAAAAGTTGGAATTTCAATCCTCTTATGTTTAACCCACATAAGTTATCATGCTAAGTTGCAATTTAAAAATGGTTAGAGTAGATTTCTTATGTTTTGACATACATAAGTTAGTATGTTAAATTGCGGTTCATATCTTGTTTATGTGTTAAACCTCCATGTTAGACCCATATCAAGTTTACATGACTCAGTCACAAGTTCTCCTTTACCTGTTTAGTTGAGATAATTATACATCTATACCAAGTTACATGTGACAAGTTTAATGTATGCTATTTTATATTTATGTCATGTTCCTTGATTTTTACCCCTTCTTGTTTATGGGTTTGGGCTAATTTGTTAGCCCAGAATTTTATGTAATTCATACATACGTTCTACGGGGATAACGAGGGGGAAACATAAAAATTCATGGCATAGGATTGTTCGTAAAATGGTATACCACTTATTGTGAGCCACATTTGAAAAGATAATTATGGGATGAGTAAATTAAAATTAATTTACATAAATAAATTTGACATATATAGAAAAATATGAATTTAGAAAAAATGAATATGCCTAACCCGAGGTTAGACTGAGTTGTAGTGTAAATCTGCCCGGAACCGACCGGCATATCCAGTAACCACAGCAAGACCTGTCTAATGTGGGTGGTTAGTGCATCAAGCCCAAAAAGAACCCGAGGTTAGACTGAGTAGTTGTGTAAATCTACCCGGAACCGACCGGCATATCCAGTGACCACCACAACACCTGTCTAATGTGAGTGGTTAGTGCTTTAAATTAAAGCTAAGTCAGGATTGGTAGGGTTAAGTAAATTAGGAAAACACTTAACCGATTCAACATGTTAACTAAAACGAATGGGTTGGGTTAGGTAAACCTGGACACTTAACCAAATAAACATGTTGATTTGAAAACCCTAGTAACAGGGACCCATTTCAACAGTAACCCACATAGATGTATCATGGTACCCTGAAACTAGGGAGGGTAGGGCACGATTACTAGGCTGAATCATAAGCGGTCAAAACGTCGGCGGTTGGTGGGCCAGTGTAGGTTCCGACGGAGTATGGGCGTGAACGTACTCCGGAGTGGAAAAAAATCAGGCACTGGGCATCAGTAGTGTACTCTGTGCATCGTGTCGGATTGCCACCAGAGAGACTGATACACCCCATGGTGGGACCAGCACAAGTGACTACAATCAAGCGGGGCCGAAGGACACAGGACTTGAATACATGCGAGTAGGAGACGATCATTTAGGGGATCGTTTGTTGTAAACACGTGGGCTGGTTGAACCAATGGTTAACTAGGTGCAGAGACTATAGTAATGGGTGCGATCACACATCCCTCTTATCTTATATTAGGGTATTGTCCTATGTTCTGTTATCACTGTCATGATCCCTTTTCTTGTTTAAATACTAGTAACCACTGAACTTACCAGACTTATTATCTGACCCGTTTCCTTTCGTCTTCTTTTCTTCCGTTTCCCCCCCCCCTCAGGTCCACAGGGAGGAAATACTCCAGCTTAATCAGACTCTTTACAAGCTTCAAGAAAGTAAACGTATGACTTGGACTCTCTTACATTGGCTATGGCTTTGGATATGATCCTTGGGGATTTATGCATTTTTACTTTTTGGTTTATGCTTCTTTATTGAATAATCAAGACAGAAATTACGGTGTAATGTTTTGAAGTTGTTTTGAGACAATTTGATGTAATGCTTTTGTATTGAACTACGTATGAAATAAATATTTGGATTCCGCTGCTTAAATTTATCTGTCTTATAAATTTTTCTGTTTCTTGTACCTATAACTCTCCACCAAAGTTAAGGCATTACCTTTGTGAGTGACCTTAATGTAGGTGGGCTGTTTCAAAAAGGTCATCCACTATCATAGCGTGGGGCGTATAGGGTAATCTTCTGCTAACGGTACTGCGTGCATCCGCTAATGAGACTGCGGGAATATCCAACCACCAATATATATATATATATATATATATATATATATGTATATGTATATGTATGTATCTATATATATATAATAGCACACCAAGCCTAAATAACTAATATATTTAAGATGCACAAAAATATTAAATGCAACCAAATAAGCAACAAACAATTATTTTTAACTGATAAAAATAATTCTAAATAAAATTTGAGTGAGATTTACTCCCGTTACTTTTATATTGTAATCAGTTCCAATCCAAGATCTATTTCGCAGATAACGTCATTACGAATCTAACACCTTTGGTTTGATCCAATCTGGTAACCTATGAACGAGTTGAATTATTTCACCAATTTGAAATATATATATATAAACATATATATATAAATTAACACTTTTAGTTAGTTATCATTTAGTGCTAATTTATTTCCTTCTTTACTATGTAAATTTTGCAAATTGCTCAAGATTGAATTTTTATACCTTACTGCTCAATTTCCTCCGACTCACGAGCATGTCGTACAAACAGCCCACATTCATGAGCACCACCTGACAATCATTCGCCAAGACTTCCCTTAGTCCACGTTGGTAGCCCAAATGCAAAGGAACCCAAAACTGATGTCACCCTTTACCACCGGTACTGGCTTGGAAGACTTCCTCAAATTCCAAATCCCTTAGTTCATCTCCAGATTGGTTGCCTCACAGGAAACAACGTCCATCGTTCACCAATCACGGTCCACCAATGAACGATAGTATATATTGCGATCTGAAATAGGATTTTGCACCACCTGTACTTCTTACATCTCCAAAACCACATGCCCTAGAAGTTCGGCGACCTCCCAAGTTCAACCACCGACAACTCAGTCTCCTCAGAATCCTTCAAAAACACGACCAATGCTCGGCTCAACCTCCCCTTAAATCGTGACACCCCCAAGTCATCTTCCCTAATGTAGTTCGAACCCAAAATCACAAGCTCGAAGGTATCAGAAATGATTTAATTCGAATTGATTTACTGGAGACTTCAATTTCCATGTAACTCGATTAACAGCTCGTTGTTCGACAGTTGATTTCCTCCCCAAACTGAGTCGCGACATCCGACAATGCACCAGGTGCAGAGCAGCTCGAAAAGGAGCCACTCGCGATTTGTTCTATGGAGTAAATCAATTTTGAAGTTTTGATTTTAATCTAATAAAGAACGGATATAAGAGCGGCTTCCATATTTTTTTAGAAGATATCAAAAGAGGAAATTATCTGAGAAAGAAATCAGAAGAAATTGAAAGGGGAGTGTCGCATTATGTATAAAGATGAATACTTCGAACTTAAGGACCTAGTTCTGCATATAGTACTTTTTTATTAAATGCGATTTGAAATCTATTTAATACGATTTGATTTAAAAAGATCTTTATTCTTTTTAAATAGATACCGATTTGATTTCAAGCTTATCTACTAATCAAATATCTCGTGGTTCACATCTTGAGATCGTGAACTGCTATTTTAACGTAGCGACCGACATTTCAGTATTATAGCGTTATACTGAACTCAATAGAATATATTCTGAAATTTAATTTGATTGTATATATAGAATAACCATAGAAATTTATATAACATAATTTAAACTCAGAAATAATCAATTTCTCGGTAATAAATTATTTTCATTATCGATTCCATTCAAATTTAATTTCTATAAATCATATGAATTGTTTTGATCAGTTTTTAACTTCGATTTTAATTATATTTCATATCGCGATGATTCAATATACTCGAATTTAAATATTAATCGATTATTAAATCGACAAACTCAATATAAAAATCCATTTATATTATCAACACAATATTTAAAACCATATTAAATATTTAAAATAAATCGACCAAAAATCCGGGTCGTTACATTCTTTCCCCCTTAAAAAAATTTTGTTCCCGAAATTACTAAAGTAGGAAGATTGCTACCAACTTATTACTTTTCAAAAATTCACTTCTGTTGGACTCAACATTTCATACTTCCACAATTTTTGTTCCAACCAAAACTTTTGGTTTTCATTCATATTGAATATCAAATATGCTTATATTCGTTTTATCTGAATGATTTATATTCATATCCAATTCATATTCCATTCATATGAATTTAAATTCATTCAAATTGATTTTAAAAAATTTATTCCTTTCAATCCATTTAACTTGATTAATTTAAATTTATGTTTCAAAATTCAAATCCCCGGGCTTTTATTTCAAATCCTTTTGACATCTCATAAATATATACATATATTTATTTCCATTTCAAATTCAAAACATTTGAATTTTCAAAAAAACTTGATTTCTTTCAAACAAATTTCCATCAATAACTTTTCTAAGGTAGCAATCCATCACTTAGAAACTCGAAAATGAGCACTGATGATGTCGCGATCATCATCAGAATTATTTTCCAGCCACTGAAGTGAGTCCAGTGCTTTACCATTTTCAAAATCCATCTCAAATGATTTCTATTCAAAAATATTTCTAAAACAAAGCTATATTCTTCCAATATACTTTAGAAAATATTTTTCCAAACACCCAGGATTTAAATTTCAAACTCTGATTTAAATCCATTTCCAGATCATCTCATTTGTATATTTCATTCATATACAAGTTATATTTGGTTATAGATAACCATTTTATTTCTTATAATCTATATAATATTAACATCCAACACATCCATATATAATGATAATTTCAGAAAATTATTCCTTCTATATCAAAATAGAATTTTGGGTAAAATTATTTCATTTGCCCACTTAAAAACAATATTATGTTGAAATTTTTTGTTCAAGTGTTTAGAAATTCCTATCGACTTTGTGGCGTCCCACGATTCGATTAGAATTCATAAACCGCTCAACAGACTTGCCAACACAATGTAAAACAATATTTATATCAATTAACAAATACACTCTCTCGTATATATACGTTCAACTCATTCTAGAATACTACTGACCCTATCTCTAATGAGCACATCCCAACAAGATTAGGTATTCACCCAACCTAAGCTCTGATACCAACTATAATGGCCCGCAAATCCGTACTATCTGAGTTGACTAATAACACCAAACGTCCAACCCAAATTGCACAGAAATATGAATCATTATTAGAAAGAAGTTAGAGGATGAGAAATAGAAAGAAATATTAGAATAGAAGAAAAACGAAGATCACAAACTCACAGCGGAATGAATAAAATATATTAAATAACATAATTTTTGAAATACAAATTGGTAACTGTATATACATAACATTATCAGAGCACAACAGTTATTTCTGGAACAGTTATAAACACATGTTTCCATATACAACATAGTACACAGCGGAAATATGAGAGTTTATAGCTAACCGGTGAAGCCTCCTGCTTCCAGCTCTTCCAAGTGAATCTGTAAAATCCCGACTACTTGACTGCCTATACAAATTTGGGCATCCAAGAGTTTAGGGAAAACAGACAAAATAAACTCTAGGTCAGTCATGGGACTGGTGTGAGTAAACTCCAACCATATGTTTAACTTTTAAAATCCTTTTGAAAGAAAGGATAATAGTAAGACTAGCCCACATATAAACATGGACGGTTTGTACCTTACTATAACCCAAAACACTTTGATATGAAAATCCAGTGATATTATAGTGGTGTATAAATCAAATAAATAACAATCTAACGGAACGCTTGCATCTCACGCTCCATATATAATATAAAATCAAAAACCGCATGGCGCTTATTGGAGATTGGATTTCCAACATGACAAGGTATGGAACCACCTTTCGATAGTGTATTTCTAGAGAGGAATACACTGGGTTCAACAAGAACATCTTGCAACCTGGCCCGCACATGACCGACCACTCATTTCGCTTGAGTGTATCGAATGTTTATCACTAACGGTTGGGATCAGCAACCGTTTCACGAATGGGACAACATCGTATAGAATAAGGAATTAAATGAATATCTAGATAGGTGATAATACACCCTAATGGGAGCGACCCACATAGCCATGCTGCTTGGCCGATTTTTGTCATTTCCCGGTTGTTGAGGCCTGAGGCTACGATTACTTATCATTCACTGATAGCATAATCACTTTGAATGCCACATTGTCAGATCCGTTTATCACTAATTGATTTACACAAATATATTCTAGATATTATGCTAAGAGAATATATTATCCGCCACCATATATATATATATATATATATATACAGACTAACATATGCGATCAGTGGAAATACTCTGTCAGACATTCGTCCATTTACGTTCGTTCTGGGATTGAATGAAACCGAAGCCACAATTTCTATTAATAGAAAAAGCCCTTGCACTTTACTCCATCTTTGATTATCTTCATATAGTCTGATTTGCAATGCTACTACCAATACAAAGTGGTTCTAGGATAATATTCCAACCGGTCTCTCCATATTGACAACGATATTGGCAAATACTTCGATAGTTGGTTATTTAACTATCGAAGAAAAATAAACAACCATTCATAGCATCAAACAAATCACTGGGCCATTTAATTTATATTTCATTCATTAATTAAATCACTATTATATTTCCTTATCAATATTCATTAACACAATATTTTCAATATTCTTCTTGGCCTCTTACACTATTTGGAAAACATTTCCATATCTCGCCTTCCATAATTTTCAACACTTAGAAAATATTTTTTATTTATAATTGGAGAACATTCAAATCATTTATTTCTTTTACAACCATTCCTTTTTAGACTTAGGAAATGTTTACTACTTTATTTCTAAAATTTCACTTATTGGGTAAAAATGAATGTTGTGTAAAACATCGTTACAACAACCCAAAATGCTGCATTCAACTAAACTCTTTAAAACATCTCTCTTTGAGACTGAATCTTGTTGTTTATCAGTCAATAATGAAATCAATCAAGTTGGGGTATAATTACCTCTCACACCTTGACTGAATAACATCTTTAACTTCAAAATAGACAAGACCACTTATCTCAAATTATCAACACCATAAAAACCACTTATTCATTATAAAAACGTATATATATTTCTCTTTCTATTACCAGATATTCCCTTTTGTTATAATATTATATTTTTAAGTTCGTTTCCTTATCGGATTCTATATATACTGATAAATAGATTTCTAACTATCAAAACTTCTTAAAAATATTCTAACTCCTTAAATTTCCGGAAAATTTCGCCATAACCTCCTTTGTACTGGTAGCATCGGGAAAATCCCCAAACCGCCACACAGGCCTCTCCAATCAAAAAGAAAAAGCCAAACGGCTTGTCGATACAGCGCATAAAACCTCATATGGAATTTAAACGTGTACCTTTTTGTCGAGCACTAAATTTAAAATCTTCATTCTCTTCATTCCATACCCGTTTAGCACATGTTCACCTATTTTCAATTAAATTCAACTCAATCCAATCTTTTGAATTCAGTTTCGCCCATTTATTCTTTAATTAGCTTCCTAGCCTATTCCACTTGTTATTTGGACATATCACGTTCAAATATAAATTAATTTATTTTCAAAACAATCGAATGCCATTTCTAATTCAAGTTTCATATTCAATTTCGAATATGAATTTACAAACCCTTTTTTTCTGATCCAAAGTCCAATTTTGATTTAAAATTCCATTTACTAATTTTTCATTACATTAGTCAATTCTACTCAACAATTAAACATCTGGTTTGATTTTTGTTTCAAAAATCGTTTCATTTCTTCACTCAAGTTCAGATATTGTTTATAACTCAAATATGGATTTTTCCAAAATGAAATTCGGATTTTATTTGCTCAAAATCAATTTATTTATTTAAATAAATTGTTATGGTTTTATAATGGTTCTGGCGCTGTTTTTCTGAAAATTTAATTTTGACATAACTCAAAATCTATTCGATGAAATCCAGATTTTTCTCCTTCATTAGAAAACTATTATCAAATTGGTCCTGACGTTTCTTGTTTCAAAGAATTCCGACTTCAACTGAGTTCTGTATACTCAATTGAAGTTTGAAACGCCAATTTACGAACTGCAGCACTGCGGCGAGTTCATTCTAATTATATTTATATATATAAATGTTTAAACTTCGTTTATAATAAATTCAACTCCATTCTAATATATTTTAATATATATCAAATCATTTTTCCCAATTCAACATCATATTTCCGATTTTCCAAAATTGTCGATTTTTCCTAACTCGGTAATTTATTTGTACTTCGATCTTCTATATTAAATCCCAATTCCTTTTACAAATTATAAATCATTTGGATTTATTTCCTATTCTGATTAAAAATCCGCATTCTAAAATAAATTTCATCGTTCCCACTTCGAAATGATTTCAACTTTCCATTTTCAAATTCTATTTTCAATTCTCTTTGAAATTTCTATATTCAAATTCTATTTTCAATTCTTTTTTGAATTTTCTATCTTTAAAATCCATTTGAATTTCTATTTGAATTTTCTATATTCAAATTTCAGTTGAATTCCTATATTCAAATTCCATTTGAATTTCTATATTCAAATTCCATTTGAATTTCTATATATTTAAGTTCTATTTGAATAAATTCGAATTAATCGAATTCAAAATCATAAATCCTTATGGATTTATTTTTGTTCAATTTTTATTCTGAACATCAGAATAAATTCCCTCGTTTATTTCTTAAAACGATTCCCCCATTTCTATTTTTATAAATTCACATTTGAATTTAAATATTCAAATTGTCCAATGATAATTTTTCCACTTTATTTAAAAACATTTTTTATAATTTCATTTCATTTATCCGATTATCCAATAAAAATCAATCTATTTTATTTATAAACACCATTTATAAATTCACTTCAATTTCCTGTATTATTTAATTTATAAACATCGTTTACATAATCAATACTTGTTTTATTTATTTTCAAAACAAGTAAATAGTTTTATCCCATTCTAAATTCAAATTCTATTTTAAAAAATAGATTTTTCCTTTTTAAATCTCAAAATCTCTTTCATGATATTTTTATAAATCAACATTTTGGCCCTAGTGATATTTAACCAATCAAACAACTCAATTATCAATCAACACATCATATATTATAATATATATGAAACAAACAAATAATAATATATTTTAGGAATCCAGTTGGATCCCTCCAACCTGTTTTCCTGCATCCACAGACGTTAGTCAGCATAAATAATACCCATCCTGCTTCGAGGCAGGATATCGCGGTGTAGAAGGTCATCCACTATCATAGCGTGGGGCGTATAGGGTAATCATCCTCTAATGGTACCGCGGACATCTGCTAATGAGACTGCGGGAATATCCAACCACCAATATGTAGATAATCGCACACCAAGCCTAAATAACTAATATATTTAAGATGCACAAAAATATTAAATGCAACCAAACAAGCAACAAACAATTATTTTTAACTGATAAAAATAATTCTAAATAAAATTTGAGTGAGATTTACTCACCGTGACTTTTATATTGTAATCATTTCCAATCCAAGTTCTATTTCGCAGATAACGTCATTACGAATCTAACACCTTTGGTTTGATCCAATCTGGTAACCTATGAGCGAGTTGAATTATTTCACCAATTTAAAAAAATATATATATATATAAACATATATATATGTATAAATTAACACATTTAGTGCTAATTTATTTCCTTCTTTACTATGTAAATTTTGCAAATTGCTCAAGATTGAGTTTTTATACCTTACTGCTCAATTTCCTCCGACTCACGAGCATGCTATACAAACAACCCACATTCATGAGCACCACCTGACCATCATTCGCCAAGACTTCCCTTGGTCCACGTTGGTAGCCCAAATGCAAAGGAACCCAAAACTGATGTCAGCCTTTACCACTAATATCGGCCTGGAATACTTCCTCAAATTCCAGATCCCTTAGTTCATCTCCAGATTGGTTGCCTCACAGGAAACAACGTCCATCGTTCACCAATCATGGTCCACCAATGAACAACAGTATATGTTGCGATCTGAAATAGGGTGTCGCACCACCTGTACTTCTCACATCTCAAAAACCACATGCCCTAGAAGTTCAGCGAGCTCCCAAGTTCAACCACCGACAACTCGGTCTCCTCAGAATCCTTAAAAAACGCGACCAAAGCTCGGCTCAACCTCCCCTTAAATCGCGACACCCCCAAGTCATCTTCCCTAATGTAGTTCTGTAATAACCCGCAAATTTGAGGCAATTTAAAAAAAAAATGCAATTTTGATGAATTTTGAATATTTAAAATGATTTATTTTAAATAATAACGACAAGAAATTTATTTCGAATAGAATTGGAACATATATATTTATATAGATCAACGTTAGAATATAAATATTTTATTTTTAATTATAAAAGGAATTAAAAATGGCGCGGTAGTTTGAAAATTCGATTTCGAATTTCAAATGAAGGTACAGGATTCAAAATAAACTAGATTTTAATGAAACCAAAATATTAGAATATATTTGAAAATATCTTTCCAACGAATCCGAAAAATCTAAATTTCATAGCGAAAATAAAAAGTTATGCCCAGTTGAAAATTCAGAATAGTCGCTATGGAATTTTAGCCCTTAAAAATGAAAATTTTGCAAACGACCTCGGTTTTCGACGAAACCACTTTTGTTGGATCCGTGATGTCAAGTTATGGCTGGATTCCAAAATCCGTAATTTTTCAAATCAATAGTACGGTGTAGATTGTCGATGCGACATGTTTGATTTTCCGAAGTTAAATAATCATTAATAATGATTTTTGGGAAGATTAAAACTAAGTGGAGTTTTAATGAATCTTTAATTAGATTGAAAGGTGGATTGATAATTTAAATTATCAAATTTGGAAAATGATTGAGAATGGAGTATCACCAGTTTTGCTCCTAGCGATAGTTAAATCTTTAATTAGATTTGAACAGAAAAATGGTAATTATATTTACTGATAATACTGTGGTGTTAGTTATGGGGTAATAACAGTTTTGCTCCATGGGATGAATAGGTTGGGATTGGGAAATTAATTAAATGATTACTTCGGTGTGCTTCGCCAATCCCGACTAGCTTGGAAAACCATAATTTGGTTTGAAATGACCTCCAAAAAAAGATAAAAGAATAAATTTTAAAGAATTTATCTTTGATAAAATTAATGGGAACCTTTCCTAAAAGATGTGAATATTTGAATAAAAGAATATTCATAATTGGAGTGAGGCGTATGTTGTGTTTTCTAGCACTTGTTTATTATATACGCGAGTTATTCGGAAAGACCGGGTTTATACCCATTTTGAATAACTGATTTGACGATAAGTCGAAGATGAAGACGGTGGTTGAACATCGGAGATCTTCACATCGTTTAGATAATTACTAATGATCCTGATTGGGCTGTACACCCAAGAGGAGGGAAATAGTTGGTGGTCGTCCAGACGTATTTGGAGATCAATGGATATGCGAGGTATATGGTGCCTCCGATTTCGTTCAGACCCAGAACGAACTTGTAAATTGATGGTGTGTCTGACATTGGATTTTATTCTGTGTTGATTGATTTATATTAAATATATATCTGTTTGGGGGCAGAAAATTTATTCTCTTGCTTAACGCCCTTCTCTGAGACATACGAGCTCAGAGGTTATATATCGATAGACATCAATCGCATGGCATGAATTGCCTGTGTGGCATGCTTAAGTGGCAAATGATCAAGGCTTCTGTTGAAAAGCAAATTCTTGTGGTTGATGATCAAAGCACGGCCTACATGGCATAGCTTTGTGTATAGCATGAATTCGCGAGCCTCACACCTCGATATGAGTTAAAAACGGGATACGGACCACTGGGAGAACACGACGTTTCTTTCTAGTTATGGGTGGTGTTAGTGTTTTACTAGCGCTTCCATCGTTGATTATTATACAAATGTGGATGTCGGATTGCGAGGCGCCTCGATTATAGGTCTGTAAGGACCAGGAAATGTGTATTCAGGAATTGCCAATCCTCAAAAGTAAGAGAGGACCGGCCCAGCCGATTCCAGGGGTTACCTAGAGTGTGTAGTCCCGAGGCATTTGCTAGAGTGTCTCGAAGAGGAGAGGAGCTTGCCCCTTGCCTCGACTCATGACGGAAATCCAATTTCCAATACGTGACATTTCGGTTTTGATTGTAGAGTCTAGTATCGGCGACATGATAGATGGTACTCACGCCGCTTATGATTGATATTTATGATTGAAACTGTTTTGACACTATACACTTGTAATAGTATCAAATGACTTGTTTTAAATGTACCAAGCATGTTTGGCTATTATAAGCCATTGTGTGATGGGACCTGGGTCTTATAATAGCTTCATTTCTCCAAAAAGCATTACGTTGTTTTGTTATATGCACTAGTGTTCTTGGGAGGAAACCCGTTCCGTGTTATACGGCGTGGTCCCTTGAATTACTCTCTTTTAAAGTAAAGTTTAAATAACTATTTTAGTTCTCACACTAGTCACATGACTGACTTGGAGTTTATTATTTTACCTAAACTCTGGGTGCCCCTATTTTCCACACGGGCAGCTAGTAGTTTTGGTTTTGCAGATTTATATTGAAAGGATCCTGATTTACAACTGGAACGATGCTCGGAAAGCTCTGTATCCGTGTATTACTTTCAGTTGAGTTTTGTATTGTTTTTCCACTGCTATGTAATTTATTTTAATCTCTGATATTTATCGAATGTATTTTATTTATACATACTCTGTATATTCTTGTATTCTGATGGAATTGTTGTAAAAAAACAATGAAATGTTCTTCTATTTGTGTTTTGTTATGGCTTGTTCTCAACTCAATCCGTGCTTTCCTTCACGGGGAAGTTCAGGTCGTTTCAAGTTCGAACCCAAAATCACAAGCTCGAAGGTATTAGAAATGATTTAATTCGAATTGATTTAGTGGGGACTTCGATTTCCATGTAACTCGATTAACAGCTTGTTGTTCGGTAGTTGATTTCCTCCCTAAACTGAGTCGCGACATCCGATAACTCGATTAACAGCTCGTTGTTCGGCAGTTGACTTCCTCCCCAAACTGAGTTGCGACATACGACAATGCACCAGCGTGAAGAACAGCTCGAAAAGGATTACTCGCGATTTATTCTATGGAGTAAATTGATTTTGAAGTTTTGATTTTAATCTAATAAAGAACGGATATAAGAGCGGCTTCCATTTTTTTAGAAGAAATCAAAAGAGGAAATTATCTGAGAAAGAAATCAGAAGAAATTAAAAGGGGAGTGTCGCATTATATATAAAGATGAATACTTCGAACTTAAGGAACTGGTTTGCATATAGTACATTTTTATTAAATGTGATTTGAAATTTATTTAATACGATTTGATTTAAAAAGGTCTTTATTCTTTTTAAACAGATACCGATTTGATTTCAAGCTTATCTACTAATCAAATATCTCGTGGTTCACATCTTGAGATCGTGAACTGCTATTTTAACGTACCGACCGACATTTCAGCATTATAGTGTTATACTGAACTCAACATAATATATTTTGAAATTTAATTCGAATGTATATATAAAATAACCACAGAAATTTAAATAATATAATTTAAACTCAGAAATAATCAATTTCTTGGTAATAAATTATTTTCATTATCGATTCCATTCAAATTGAATTTCTATAAATCATCTAAATTGTTTTGACTCGGTTTTTAACTTTGATTTCAATTATATTTCGTATCACGATAATTCGATATACTCGAATTTAAATATTAATCGATTATTAAATCGACAAACTCAATATAAAAATCGATTTATATTATCAACACAATATTTAAAACCATATTAAACATTTAAAATAAATCGACCAAAAATCCGGGTCGTTACAAGTTCCCATTAATTTTATCAAAGATAAATCCTTTAAAATTTATTCTTTAATCTTCCTTTGAATATCATTTCAAACTAGTGGGGATTAGCGAACTACACCGAAGTAATCCTTTATTTTATTTCCCAATCCCAACCTATTCATTCCATGGAGCAAAACTGGTAATACTCCATATCTAACACCACGGTGTTATCGGTAAAACTAATTACCATTTCACGTTCAAATCTAATTAATGATTTAACTATCGCTTTGGAGCAAAATTAGTGATACTCCATTCTCGATCATTTCAATCTAATTTAAGATTCATTAAAAATCCACATAGTTTTAATCTTCCCAAAAATCAATATCTTATCTTTAACTGGGTTAAAGAATAAGTGTCATCTAAAACACGGTTCACGATAAACCCAAAATCACATTTGATATTAAATACAAGGCCCTGAACAGAAAATATATCGGCTTATATTCAATATCAAATACTACAACCAACAAATATCGTATTGGAAATAACGATATACATATATCTTTCAAATTTCCATAACAATATCCATATAATCACGAAACTCAATATCGAAATATTCTGAAGATAATTTCGATTCAAATCCATTTCCAATTTATATATTGGAAATTCTGGTTATTTCAAAATCATTTCAAATCCACTTTATTTATTTTAAAAATAAATGGGATTATAATAAACTGTTCATTTCGATAAAAAAACTATTTTTATCTTTTCAAATTTGAAATTTTCATCCCAATTCTTCCCAAATCATTTCTTATGATTTTACACTAGTTATTGATATTTTTAATAATTTTATCAAGGCCCGTACAGTCGATTTCCATCAACGGCCATTGAACTACACTTACAGCGACCTTTTCCAAATTTAATTTGGACATAATTCCAAATTTAACCATTAGATTTCTAATTTCTTGTATTCGTCAGAAAGCTTGTTTTAGCAGAATCCGATGGTCGGATCTCCCATAATATCCATTCGAGGTCAATGGTCGAAATTCGCGAACTACCGCAGCACGGCGCGTTCTATTCTGGCTATTATATATATAATATATATTATATATATTACGTCGATTTCCTTTCAAAACGTATTTTATAAATCGTTTTAAATTCGTTTTCAAAATGATTTCAACTTCATATTCAATTTCAGATCAAAATTGAATATTCCATATCATTAATATATAAATGATAATATTTTCAAAATGTTATATTTTGAAATCACTTCCTTTTCTATATTCATTATAAAAACGAATATAATCGATATAAATATCGTTCGCGTCAAAATGGTGCATATCTAATCAACACGGCTTTATATATTTCAATAACTTCGTTATTCTATTCAACAAATGAATATTTTCTTCAACACATGAATATTATACTTTATTCATCACATGAATATTTATTAATTCTTACTTACACTAAAAATGTGAACTTTATTGTATAAATATTTCGTTCAACACATAAATCGTTTCAATACATGAATATTCTCTACACATGAGTATTGTCAACACATGACTATTTTTGTTATGTAATATATTTGATAAAATTGTGTTTTATATCTTTTAATTCTTAATCAGCCTCTAACCGTAAATTAGTAAGAGAACGATTCCCTAAGTATTAACCCCGAAGGCCGAAACTAACATCAGATCAATACCTAGGAATCCATTCCTCTTAACTGATTTCCCGTTAGTTTCTAATTTTATATATGATAAAGAGTGAATTTTATCGTTTAGAGATTTTTCTCAACACATGAATTTTCTTTTATTCAACACATGAATATATATTTTATTCAACACATGAATATTCTTTTATTCAACACATGAATATATATTTTATTCAACACATGAATATATATTTTATTCAACACATAAATATTCTTTTATTCAACACATGAATATATATTTTATTCAACACATGAATATATATTTTATTCAACACATGAATATTATTTTATTCAACACATGAATATATATATATATATATATTTTATTCAACACATGAATTTTCTTTTTTTTTAATATTCTTTATTTCCAAATTTGGAATGAGGCCCAATCAATTATCATATAATGTTAATTATATGGATTCCCTACAACACATGTATATAATAGCAACGATAAATAATCAACCCTCATCCAGAGTGCACCACACAACTGCATAAGCATTAAATATAAATAATTAATGCTTACACAGTCTGTCAACTAATCGATCGACATACAGCTAAATAATTGGGATTAGTGTACGCCAAATATCATCCCAATACCCGTATGGGATTTCAAATCAACAAACACAGATTTTTATTTGTACAGTTGGGCGATGTGTAAAATTTATCATCCCAATCAATATTAGTCAAATGGGTGTACATAAACAAATCATCTGATTTGTTTATAAATATTTATTTTATATACATATTAAAAATTATATTTTTAACTATAAAATATTTATTCATTCCACATCACACAATAAAATTTCACATCACATCAATCAAACAAACAAGTCATCCATGGTCTGTGGACGATGGGTGTCGGGTGTTGCTAAGCACCGTCTGCATCCTAGTATATATTTCAAACTAGAAATTAAAATAAAAGTGAGGAGTTCTCACCTTGGGTTTCCACTCCTCCATTTTATTTCTAAAATTCAGAACAGTCTGAATTTGTCTGTACTTCCAACACAATCTTTTTCACGTTGTTCACAGTAAAAATCGCATTTTTAATATGATGTTTATTTTTCAAAATCGCATTTTTATATCGCTAAAAACATAAAAATCAAAATTTTATATTCTCTATTATATAAAAATCATATTTTTAATCCGCTACTCATATAAAAATCGAATCTTTATTCTTACTACTTCATGATAAAAATAAAGTTCATATTTTTATTTCACTTCTCATATAACAAAAATTATATTTTTATTATGCTATACATATATAAATCATATTTTTATCCCTATATTGTTCGTATAAAAATCACATTTTTATTTCGTTAACTCCATAATAAAA
Organism: Allium sativum; assembly: GCA_030737875.1. Lineage (NCBI taxonomy): Eukaryota > Viridiplantae > Streptophyta > Magnoliopsida > Asparagales > Amaryllidaceae > Allium > Allium sativum. Next base: position 128,850,971 of record CM060919.1, on the reverse strand, counting down.
ATCCTACTTTTATTCCGCTATAAATATAAAAAAATTCTATTTTTATTTCATTATACAAACCTATTCTTTATACTTTTAAAAATCAATATAAAAACGAATTTTTTATTATATAAGAACTGATTTCTAAAACTAATCATACAGAAGATAAATAAATTAAATAAAAAAAACTTACTTTTCTTTTTCTTTTATGTAAAAATCGAATTGCTGTTGGAGGAGGGAGCATCGTCGCATGGAGCTCGGTGGGTGGCTGCAGGTGGTCGCGGCGGTTAACTTCGGATTTGGGGGTTTAAACAGGGAAATGGGGTTGTTTTGGAGAAGAGGGGGTGACGGGGAGGGAAGTGGTGGCCGAGGAAGGGTGCGCCAAGTCAGGGGGTGGCAAGGGAAGGTGCAGATCACTAGAGGATGGTGGCACCTGGTGGTTTCAGGCGATTAACTTCGGGTTTGGGTGTTAGGCGGGTTGGAGAGAGGACAGGCTGACGGGGGTTGACCGGAGAGAGGGGGGAAGAGGCGGAGAGGTGGCGGGGTGCTAAGGCCTGGCGGCGGCGGTGGCGCTGCGGTGAAGGGCGACGAGAATTTTTGTTTTGATTTAGGGGCTCGATGTTTCTGATTTAGTTTTAGAGGCACGATGGAGATTATATATATATATATATTATTTTCTTCCAAAAAGTGATTTTGCATACGGACTCCGATCGAGACCCAACGACTGTCGTCCCCAGCTAATTACCCCCATTCCGAATGCAATGGGGTATGTCCGGTAAGCCAGTTCGACTGTTTCGATCAGTTTCCATCAAAATCAAAATATAAATCCATATATTGAATTTGAACGCGCATTTCAATTTACTGGGGCCACATACGGATCACAAAAATTCCAGAAAAATTATTTTTAGCTTTTTATTGACGATACGGTCCTACCAAAACTAATTTCATAAAATTCTGAGATTGTTTGAAAATGGCTATTTTCTAGTCGATCGAAATTGACCGAAACTGCTAAAACACGGTTTCCTTTGCCATGCTCACATATTGATTCAAAAAATTATGAATTTTGGAAAATAGCAATAACTTGGCATCCCAGATCCAATGAAAGTGGTTTCGTCGAAAACAGAGATCGTTGACAAAATTTCCATTTTTAAGGGCCAGAATTCCACAACGACTATTCTGAATTATAAACTGGGCATAACTTTTTATCCCCACTATGAAATTTTGATTTTTCGGCTTCGTTGGAAAGATATTCTCAAATAGATTCAAATATTTTTGGTTTCGCTGAAATCCGGTTTATTTTGAATCCTGTACATTCATTTGAACTTTGAAATCAAATTTTCGAACTACCGCGCCATTTCCAATTCCTTTTATAATTAAAAATAATTATTTATATTCTAACGACGATTAAAATAAAAATATACATTCTAATTCTATTAAAAATAAATTTCTTGTCATTATTATTTAAAATAATTCATTTTAAATGTTCAAAATTCATTAAAACTGCCAAAATAAAATTTTAAATTGGCTCGGATTTCCGGGTTGTTACAATCTCCCCCACTTAAAACTTTTCGTCCCCGAAAAGGAATGAAGTTGAAAGTTGTTTTACAAACCAACTCAACTTTCATTATTTTCATTACGGCTTAAATTCTTCAACTTTTCAGTTTCTAAGAACTTTTCAAATTTTTCAAAAATTTGGCTAACACCCTAAATTTTCGAAAGATTTCGCCATAACCTCCCCTGCACGAGAGCACCGGGAAAATTTGAAAATTGCCATATAGGCCTCTCCAATCCAAAAAGAAAAAGAAACAGCCAAGCGGCTAGCCAAGCGTCTCATAAAATCATCAAAAACCCCCAAGAAATACAATAAACATGTACCTATTTGTTGGGCAAACAATTTTATTCCTATTCTCTAGCCTCCTTACAATGACCTGTTCACACATATATATGTACATGTATACATTTCCAAACAATTTTCAATACAATTCAATATTAGATACAATTTGGCCTAAATGGTTAAAAATATCAAACCAATAATCAACAACACAACCATCAATCAATTAGTGAATTAATGTTTCAAATTCTTAATTTTGATATATATATACAGAAAATCATGTTTTTGATGCCAAGTCACAAAAATATGTTCTAACTATATTTTGGCTCTCACACCAGTCAATTGGAAATATATAGATATCTCACTTTCGAAACTCGAGCAAAGAGGCTGATGATGAGGCCTCATCATCAGAATCATCCCCGTGCGACTAGAGTGTGATTCTGTATCTATCCAGTATATTCGAGACTTCCAATACACATGGATCAGATGTACATTAAAATCTCTATATACCCGATAGTCCAAATCAATTTAAAGTAAATATTCAAATACGAATAATAAGTGTAACACCCCACCTCCGCTAAGGTCACTCGCAAAGGGAATGCACTAGTTTTGGTGGAGCATTATCTAGGTAAACATGCACAGAGATATCACAAGACAGAACATAAATAAAGCAGTGTAGAAATTAAAAACCAAATCTCATTACTTTCAAGAAAAGAGTCAAAACCTTATATATATCCAAAGTACAAATTGTCATTATTCCATTACATCAAGTTCTAGATAAAGAAGCCTAAACTTAAAATAACAAAAGTAAATTATTCCCCAAAAATAGCAGAAGTGCAGCCATAGCATAGCTCAAGACCAAACCGTACATGAGCTGACAGAAAGCAAGATAAATCCAAGCTAAGAGCTAGAGTTTCCTCCTTGAGAAGCTGGGGGGGAAACGAAAGAAAAAGGGGCGAAAGAAAAAGGGTCAGTCATAAAGACTGGTAAGCCCTAGTGACTTTCAGTATAAAAACTAGTAAAGTTAACAAGACATGAATAAACGGAGAATAAACATAAGGATGATGGTAAGTCTGGCATGATAACTAAGATAACAAGATAAATCAAGTCTAGCATCACATATTCAAGATTCGCTGCACCAACTGTACTAGTATTCTAACCCATGTCAAGTATTAACCGTGAACTGATCCTTTGATCCAATATCATGAAATGACCCTTTACGGGGTCCTACAGTACGATCTACTAATCGATCGGCTCTCTACAAGTTCTAGCTCGTCATGTGTCTGTGTCATACGGCCCAATCACGAAATGTACTCACCTATGCTAGGTCCACCATAGGGTGTATCAAGCCCTAGGGTGCCAACCATCAACACGAATCAAGCACGAACAGTGTTAACCTACTGGTGCCCAATGCTTGCATTTCAACTCCGGACTACATGCACGACCATAGTCCGCCTGAACCTACAATGGCGCACCTACTCAGCCGTCGTTCTGGTCGCTTACAATCAGCCCAGTAATCGTGCCCCACCCTGCCTAGTCCCAGGGTATCGTGATACATCTAAGTGGGTTATTGCTGAAAAGGACCACGTAACTAGGGTTTCTAATGGGTTAAGTGTTGTCATTCAAATTCGTGACTTAACCCTACCAAATCATGTATCAAGTTGGTTAAGTCTGTTCAAGCGGTTCATGACTTAACCCTATCAATTCGTCGTGTCAAATTGGTTAAGTATATTCAAGTGGCTCATGACTTAACCCTATCATGTGGCATTAATTCATTAATGCACCCCATCCTCTCACATTAGACTAGTTGTTGTGGTCACTGGATTTGTCGGGCGGTTCCAGGCGGATTTACACCACAACATAGTCTAACCTCGGGTTTTAAGCGCGATATGACCAACTACCCACATTGGATCTTATTGTTTGCAGTCACTGGATTCGCCGGGCGGTTCCGGGCAGATTTACACTGCAAACTCAACCCAACCTCGAGTTGGCCATTTTCAAATTCATTCTAGCGTCATGTCCATGTTCAAGTTTTCATGTCCATATCCAGGTTCAAGTTATAACAATGTTCATGTTTCAAGTTCATAGTAAATTAAGGTTTTTCCTAATCTACCCAATCGCATTCCCATCGCACGTAAACTCGAATTGATACAAACGAATCTAATTAGGGAATAACATAGAAAGAACTGGCATAAGGTGGCAAAAGTGATTACAAGTCAAGCATGGTATAGCTTGAGATAAATGATTACAACAATACTGGCATATGGAATAGTGGTCTCAAATATCAAATCTAGCAAAATAGGGTGATAGTCATAGTAATAGTTGACATAAGATAATAACCCCAAACTTGTGAATAACAATTGTTTCAACATCACAGGCATGAATATTACGGACATTAAGGGTTTTAGTTCTATAACATGTATAGGTCCCAAATCAATTTCATATAAATATTACTACAAGTCAAGATTCAAGATGGATAGATCCAAGGTGAACAAATAGTAGATCCAAAATAATAGATCCAAAATGAACAATGATAGATCCAAGATATACAATGATAGATTCAAGATAATTATCATATTTAGGTTCACTCGCGATTTACAACATGTCCATATTAAGTTTACAGTTTAGATCTAAAAGTGACTGGAGCTTACAGATCGTGGTTAGAGAATTAGAAAACAAAGAAGCGATGTTGAATCTCGAGTCTAACAGAAATTCCCCAAACAACAATACTCTACACATAGCCTTGTTGGAGAAGAAGCAATCCCTTTTCTCTAACTTTTCAACCAGGGCTTTAGCAGCATAAGGCAAAAGAGAATTTGTGTAGAGAGAATAGAGTTAGGGGCTGTTTATATAGGGTCTGGCCAACGAATTTAGACAGAAATCGGTCCAGAAACATAAGAGTGAATTCTGACTCAAAAAAATGGGCTCGGCAACCAGGTCGACACCCAGGTTGACTCTATGGTCGACCTGGTCTTGGGCAGGTCGACACTATAATCGACCCACAGGTCGACCTGGTCCAGGGGGGTAATTTCCCGCCCAGTCCGTTCTGGGGTTTGAATTCGAATTCGAATTCTGAGCTGTTCTGAACTTGAAATTTTCTGAAAACTTCGAAGGTCATAACTTGGTCATATGGACTCCGATTTTCAAAAACTCGGACTCGTTTCCAAGAAGAATTTCGAGACGAACGTAATGGCATAACCCGTTGCACTTGATTCTTATATTAAAAATTAATTCTGTCTTGATTTATGGTTATAACACGTTATAAAAATACGGGTTGTTACATTCTCCCCTCCTTAAAGGATTTCGTCCCCGAAATCTCTAAGTTAGGAAGAACGTATCCTACCATCCATCATCCATCTACTCAAAACATCATCCACAAGAAACCATTGCCCTTAAAAGATTTCTAGTGATGTATGTACATATGCAGAAAGTGGGTGTATATGTACTTACCTAATGCAAAAGGTCAGGCGGTTACTGATTCAGTAAACCTCCTTGATGCGAGATATGTTAGTGTAATGAGTCCAACATGTATGAAAATCCCTAACATAATTTATAATCTCTACATGAGTGCACATAACATTCATTCATATGCAACATCCAAGTGATAGCATAACAAGTTTCATCCATTTACAAGTATAAGCACTCATGCATATGCGACATGAAAATGAAACTGAGCCGATCTAGTGCCTAATGTGTGTCATGCATCCACTAGCAATCACTTGCAAACACTTGCAACCATTTGCAAACATCAACCATAACATGTTTCAATCACATGTTTACATCCATATGGTTCTACCTAACATTCTCAAGATAAGATACGAGAAGATGACAAGGCAAACATAGGTAGTAGAAGCATGATACGAAAGATTTTCAAGTTTATAGGAAAAGAGATCGAGAATGTACCCTCAAAAAGAAATGGGTAAAGCGCGCGTATCTTCTCTTCGGTTTCCCAAGTTGTGTCTTCTTGGGCTTCACTCCACTGTACTTTAACTAGCTTGACTTCTCGATTCCTAAGCTTCTTGAGCTACGTTCCTAAGATACAAATCGGAACTCGCCTCAATGTTGCTTCTTTTTCTACTTCTACGCCTTTAAGGATGCTTGGCTCAACCACTTCGGCCGACTCATGTAAGCACTTTCGGAGATGCGAGACGTGAAAGACATTGTGTACTCCGGTCAGCTTCTCGGGTAAGTCTACCTTATAGGCCATCTGCCCAATCCTCTCAGTGATAGGGAACGGTCCTACGAACCTTGGTGCTAGCTTTCCAACTGCTCCAAAATGAACCACATTGCATAAAGGAAAAACTTTTATAAAGACCATATCTCCGACTTCGAACTCTAGGTCTGTCCTTCCCTTGTCCGCATAAAATTTCTGTCTATCTTGCGCCATTTTCATCCATCTTCGTATTAACTCAATCTTCTCAGAAGGGTCCCTTATCATGTCTGGCCCAAGTATAAGCCTGTCTGTCGTATCCCACCAACAAGTTGGCGACTTGCACGGTCTTCCATACAGGGCTTCGAATGGTGCCATTCCGATGCTAGCTTGGTAACTATTATTATATGCAAACTCCACGAGAGGAAGATGGTCTTCCCAAGTACCACCAAAGTCAAGAATGCATAGCCTCAAAAGATCCTCTAGTACCGTATTTACCCTTTTGGTTTGTCCATCCGTCTGTGGGTGATAGGCCATGCTTAAACTTAGTCATGTACCCATTGCTTCTTGTAGACTATTCCAAAACTGGCTAGTGAAAATCGGGTCACGATCACTAACTATACTAGAAGGAACCCTGTGCAACCGTACTATCTCTCGAAGGTAAATAGATGTTAGCCATGATGCGGTCCTCTTGCATTTCACCGGAATGAAGTGAGCACTTTGTGAGTCTATCAACTATGACCCATATGCAAGTATTTCCCTTCCTTGACCTAGGCAGTCCATCCACGAAATCCATCGAGATACTCTCTCATTTCCATTGCGGAACCTCCAAAGGATGTAATAGCCCACCGGGCTTCTTCGACTCAGCCTTTACTTGTTGGCACACCATGCACTTCGAAACAAACTCTGCCACGTCCTTTTTCATTCCAGGCCAAAAGAAATTGCGTTTCATATCCCTGTACATCTTATCCCCTCCGGGATTTATGTTCATCTTCGAGTGATGCGCCTCCTCGAGGACTTTCCTTACTAAGTATCCCACTTGTGGGACACATAGCCTTCCATCACTCTTTATCCATCCCTTGTCATCTATGACATACCTACTGAGGTGACTTAACGTCTCACCACTAATCAGCATGTCCATGAATTCGACTATCTATGGGTCTTCCTTCTGTGAAGTCCCTACTTGATCTAGGAGTGTAGATCTTAACTCAAGAGATGCTAGCGTAGCATCCAATTACTCAACAGCAGGTGTAAAATCAAAGGTTGTTATAAACTCAAGGCTTTTCCTTTCAACAAACAAAGGGCTCAAAGTCAACCTTTTTCTACTTGGCGCATCCGCCACCACGTTACCCTTGCCAGGGGTACAAGCTATATCGAAGTCATATGAAGCCAAGAATTCGATCCACCGCTGTTGTCTCAGATTCAAATCTTTCTGTGAGAAGAGGTATTTAAGCGATTTGTGGTCGGTATACAGCTCGAACCTCTCCCTAGAAGATAATGGCGGCAAGATTTAAGTGCAAAAACAATCGTGGCCAACTCCAAGTCATGTGTGGAATAGTTTTTTCTCATGAACTTTAAGTTGTCTGCCCCCGTAGCATATCACTCTTCCATCTTGCATTAGGACAACGCCTAATCCCGTGCCGCACGCATCTGTGTACACCGTAAACGTCTTGCCTCCGTCAGGTAATGCCTAAATTGGAGCTGAAGTAAGGGCTTTCTTAATCCTTTGAAAAGCAACGTCACACTTTATGTCCCATGCAAAATCTAGGTTCTTCTTTGTTAACTTAGTAAGAGGGGCTGAAATCTTAGCGAAGTCCTTAATGAACTTCCTGTGGTAGCCCGCCAATCCGAGAAAGCTTCTCACCTCCGTTGCATTCTTAACAATTTTCCAGTCTTGCACCACAACTACCTTTGCGGGGTCCACAGCTATGCCTTGTTTAGAAACTACATGTCAAAGAAACCGAACTTCCTTCCTCCAAAAATGGAATTTGGAGAACTTAGCCTTTAACTGGTGTGCTCTAAGCGTATCCATGACTTCCTTGAGATGCCTAGCATGCTCTTCTTCATCTTTTGAGAAGATTAAAATATTGTCCACAAAAACCACCACAAACTTGTTAAGGAACTCCCGAAACACCCTACTCATCAAATCTACAAGGTACGCGGGTGCATTCATTAACCCAAACGACATGACGAGCTATTCGAAGAACCCATTTGGAGTCCTAAACGCAGTTTTGTCAATGCTATCCTCAACCACTCTAAGCTGATGGAATCCTGTGGCTAGATCGAGTTGAGAGAAAACAGATGCTCCCACAAGCTGGTCAAACAAGTCATCGATTCTTGGCAATGGGTGCCTATTCTTCTTCGTCAGCTTGTTTAACTCACGATAATCCATGCACAGACGAAGCGAACCATCCGCCTTAGTTGTGAATACCACTGGATCACCCCATTCAGAAATGCTTCGTCTTATGAAATTTTTCTCAAGCAACTCCTTAACTTGTTTACTGAGCTCTCTTCTTTCTCGCGGGGCCATGTGCCTAACGGGCAATGAAACTGGCCTGGCATTATCAACAAGATAAATTCGGAAGTCTATCTCGCGTTTAGGGGTTAACCCCTTCACCTCATCAAAGACATCTGGATATTCATGGACCACTCTTACATATTGCAAATTGTCGATGGATGAGTCAAGAGATTCTAGATAACACAACATGACCGGACCCTTCGGGTTACAAGAAATTTCAAGGGAATTACCAAGGCGAGTCATGAGACTCACTACCCTTCGTTCACAATCAAGAATGGCTCCATAATTGGATAGCCAATCCATACCTAAGATCAAACCGTACCCCATAAATTCGAGAACATAAGTATTACACGTGAATTCTACGCTTAAGATAGAAATCCTCAAATCCACACAAATCATAGATAAATGAGCGGAGCCCCCAATTGGATTTGAAACACTAACGGGATCCTCAACAAGACTAGTACTTAGGTGTAGATTTTCAACAATATCAGAAGAAATAAAAGTATGCGATGCGCCAGAGTCAAATAAGGTTCGAACAGGAAATTCAGAAATGTAAACAAGGCTTTCTACAGAAATATTACTACCTCGGTCAAGAGCTGGAGTGGTGTTGAGAGCATGCTAATGCCCTCCAGAAGGTCCTACTCGTTGGGTCTGCCCTTGCCCTTGTCCTTGCTTCTTAGGGCAATCCTTACTGAAGAGTCCAGTTTCTCCACAATGAAAGCATTCACCCAACTTCCTCTTCTTCCTTCTACAGTCTTTACTTAGATGTCCCGTAATACCACAAAAGTTGCACTTCCTTGTCTCACATGGTTTGTTAGCATTGTTGTTGTTCTTGTTATTCTTGTTGCCTCCCTTCTTGAAGTCAACCTTCTTATTCTGAGTCTCATTAGGCTTAACCTCCTTCTTGCTATTCTTGTCTTCCTCGTGAAGTAGGGCCATATCCAACAAGCTTTCAAAGGTCGCCCCCATGGGTATATGAGTTATGGCCAAACTGTGTAGTGGCTCGTTCAATCCTCGAGCAAACCATACAGCCTTCTTCTGGGCCGTATTGACCAAGTCCAAACCGAACCGAGCAAGCTGATTAAACCTATTCACATACTCCCTAACAGACATGTCCCCTTGCTTGAGTACTAGGAACCTCTCCATCTGAAGGTTCTCTTCTGCTGACAATAAGAATTTAAGCCCAAACCTCTCTCTAAAGTCTTCCCAAGTCTCAACTGGCCCGGTAACGTTGGTGACTTCCCACAAAAATGCAGCTTCCTCTTTCAACAATCATGTTGCCAACTGATCTTTCCTATGATCCTCCACATCGAAGATAACAAACAAGTTTTCAGTCTCCTTTAGCCAGTTTCGTGCCTCAACGAAGGTTTCAGTTCCAACGAAGTTCTTGCCGCCCATTGCTTTAAAGTCTTTGCATATTTTGGCAAAGGCGTTACCAGGAGGAGGAGGAACCGGGGCCACTGGGGGAGGAGGAGGAGGGATGTCTGTCGGGCCCGCGCCGTTGGCACTAGCTTCTAAGTACCTTCGGAACCATCCAGGTACGGGTACTCCCTCAGGAAGGTTAAGGTCAGACATGCTGAAAAACGAAAAGAAAAGGATTCAAACGAGGAAACAAAGGAAAGTGCTAATGGATTTTGGGGAATAGCCTTTTCTTAAAAATAAATTTTTTCTTGAAAAACGCTTCTTTATAAATGGTTTTGAAAATAGTTTCAGAAGGTTTTTGAAACTTTTTCCCAGTCTGGTAACCTTCTACTCTGATACCAAACGTGACACCCCACCTCCGCTAGGGTCACTCGCAAAGGGAATGCACTAGTTTTGGTGGAGCATTATCTAGGTAAACATGCACAAAGATAACACAAGACATAACATAAATAAAGCAGCGGTAGAAATTAAAAACCAAATCTCATTACTTTCAAGAAAAGAGTCAAAACCTTATATATATCCAAAGTACAAATTGTCATTATTCCATTACATCAAGTTCTAGATGAAGAAGCATAAACTTAAAATAACAAAAGTAAATTATTCCCCAAAAATAGCAGAAGTGCAGCCATAGCATAGCTCAAGACCAAACCGTACATGAGCTGACAGAAAGCAAGCTAAATCCAAGCTAAGAGCTAGAGTTTCCTCCCTGAGAACCTGGGGAGGGGAAAACGAAAGAAAAAAGGGCCAGTCATAAAGACTAGTTAGCCCTAGTGACTTTCAGTATAAAAACTAGTAAAGTTAACAAGACATGAATAAACGGAGAATAAACATAAGGATGATGGTAAGTCTGGCATGATAACTAAGATTATGTAACAACCCGTGTTTTTATAACGTGTAATAACCATGAATCAAGGAAGAAATAATTTTTAAAATAGGAATTAAGGGAAACGGGTTACGCCATTGCGTTTGTCTCGAAATTTTGCTTGGAAACAAGTCCGAGTTTTCGAAAATCGGAGTCCGTATGACCAAGTTATGACCCTTCGAAGTTTTCAGAAGTTTTCAAGTTCAAAACAGTTCAATTCGAATTCAAAATTCGAAATTCAAACCTCAGGATGGACTAGGCTGGAATTTTACCGCCCAGGACCAGGTCGACCTGGGGGTCGACTATGTAGTCGACCTGCCCAGGACCAGGTCAACCATAGTGTCGACCTGGGAGTCGACCTGGTGCTCGAGTCCACTTTTGAAGCTGGATTCACTCTGATGTTTCTGGCCTCGTTTCTGTCCACATTCGTTGACCTGACCCTATAAATTCAGCCCCTAACACCAGTCTCTCTACACAAAATTGTTTCTGACCTTATGCTGCTCTAATTCTGGTTGAAAAGTTTGAGAAAGGGACTGCTTCTTCAACGTTGAGACTGCGTTAAGGGAATTACTGATTTGGGGATTTCTGTTTGGACTTGACTAAGCATATAAAGATTCAACATCGACTCTCTTTTTCTAATTCTCGAACCACGATCTGTAAGCCCCAGTTATTTTTAGATTTAAACTGCAATTGTAATATGAATATGATGTAAATTGAAATTAGACCTATGTATGATGACTGTTTTACATCCATTCTTGTTCATCTTGGATCTTGACTCTTGGATATTACTATGACATTGATTTGGGGCCTATTCATGTTGTAAATAAAAAAGAAAACCCCTCATATTATCATGTTGAACCTGCTATTAGTCACAAGTTTATGACTATCACCTTATGTTAATCGTCACTATGATTATACAATCATCTTATGACAACTGATATCTTGACTAGTACCTTATTTTTTTAGATTAGGAATCTTTATGATAAATTCCAATATTCCATATGCCAGTAATGTTATAATCCTTTATCTCAAGTCATACCATGCTATGCTAGTAATCATTTTTGCCACCTTATACCCGTCCCTTTTTATGTTATTCCCTAATTAGATTTATTTGTATTGATTCGAGCTTACTTGTGATGGGAATACGATTTGGGTAGACTAGGTAAAATATGAATTGACTTTGAATATAAACATTGTTACAACTTGAACCTGGATATGGACATGAACTTGACACGATTTGACATGAAACATGACATGAAAACTCGACATGAATTTTGACATGAAAACTTGAACGTGGGCATGACAATTAGATAAACTTGAAAATGGCCAACTCGAGGTTGGGTTGAGTTTGCAGTGTAAATCTGCCCAGAACCGCCCGGCAAATCCAGTGACTGCAAACAATAAGATCCAATGTAGGTAGTTAGTCATATCGCACTAAAAACCCGAGGTTAGACTATGTTGTGGTGTAAATCTGCCCGGAACAGCCCGGCAAATCCAGTGACCACAACAGTTAGTCTAATGTAAGAGGTTGGGTGCACTAATGAATTAATGCCACATGATAGGGTTAAGTCATGAACCAGTTGAATATACTTAACCAACTTGACACGATGATTTGATAGGGTTAAATCATGAACCGCTTGAACACACTTAACCAACTTGATACATGATCGGGATAGGGTTAAGTCGCGAATTTGAATGACAACACTTAACCCATTAGAAATCCTAGTTACGCGGTCCTTTTCTTCAGTAACCCACTTAGATGTATCACGATACCCTGGAACTAGGAAGAGTGGGGCACGATTACTGGGCTGATTGTGAGCGACCTGAACGATGGCTAAGTAGGTGCGCCATTGTAGGTTCAGGCGGACTATGGTCGTGCACGTAGTCCGGAGTTGAAAAAGCAAGCATTGGGCACCCGTCTATTTACACTGTGCGTGCTTGATTTGTGTCGATGGTTGGCACCATAGGACTTGATACACCCTATGGTGGACCTAGCACAGGTAACTACATTTCAGGATAGGGCCGTATGACACAGACACATGACGAGCTAGGACTTGTAGGGAGCCGATCTATTAGTAGATCGTATTGTAGGAACCCGTAATGGGTCACTTCATGATATTGGGCCATGGGATCATTTCATGATTAATACTTGACATGGGTTAGAACACTAGTACAGTTGGTGCAGCGAACCTTGAATATGCGATGCGAAACTTGACTTATCTTGTTATCTTAATTATCCTACCAGTTCTGTTATCATCCTTATGTTTAATTCCAGTTTTCACATATCATGTTACCTTTACTAGTTTTCATGCTAAAAGTCACTAGGGCTTACCAGTCCTTATGAAAAACCCTTTTTCTTTCGTCCCCTCCCCCCCCCCCCCCCCCCCGAGGTTCTCAGGGAGGAAACACTAGCTCTTAGCTTGCTTTCTGACAGCTCATGTACGGTTTGGTCTTGGGTTATGCTATGGCTACTTCTGCTATTTATGGGGAATAATCTACTTTTGTTATCTTAAGTTTATGCTTCTTTATTTGGAACTTGATGTAATGGAATAATTTGTATCTTAGATATATGAGCTTTTGACTCTTTTCTTGAAAATAATAAGAAGTTGGTTTTTAATTTCTACCGCTGCTTTATTTATGTTCAGCCTTGTGATATCTCTGTGCATGTTTACCTAGATAATACTCCACCAAAACTAGTGCATTCCCTTTGTGAGTGACCCTAGTGGAGGTGGGGTGTTACATTTGGTATCAGAGCAGAAGGTTACCAGGCTGGGCAAAAGTTTTAAAAACCTTTTGAAACCATTTTCAAAACCATTTATAAAGAAGCATTTTTCAAGAAAAGTTTTATGTTTAAAAAGGCTATTCCCCAAGAAGCCATTAGCAATTTCCTTTGTTTCCTCGTTTGAATCTTTTCTTTTCGTTTTTCAGCATGGCTGATCTTAACCTGCCTGAGGGAATACCCATGCCTGGATGGTTCCGAAGGTACTTAGAAGCCAGGGCCAACGACGCGGGCACGGCAGACATCCCTACCCCTCCTCCCCCAGTAGCTGCGGTTCCTCCTCCTCCTGGTACCCGCCTTTGCCAAAATATGTAAAGACTTTAAAGCAATGGGCGGCAAGAACTTCGTTGGAACTGAAACCTTTGTTGAGGCAAGAAATTGGCTAAAGGAGACGGAAGACTTGTTCATTATCTTAGATATGGAGGACCATAGGAAAGTTCAGTTGGCAGCATGGTTGTTGAAAGAGGAAGCTGCATTTTGGTGGGAAGTCACCAACGCTACCAGGCCAATTGAGACTTGGGCAGACTTTAGAGAGAGGTTTAGGCTAAAATTCTTATTGTCAGTAGAAGAGAACCTTTAGATGGAAAGGTTCCTAGCACTCAAGCAAGGGGACATGTCTGTTAGGGAGTACGTGAATAAATTTAATCAGCTTGCCCGGTTCGGTTTGTATTTGGTCAACACAGCCCAGAAAAAGGCTGTACGCTTTGCTCGAGGATTGAACGAGCCACTACACAGCTTAGCCCTAACTCATATACCCATGGGGGCAACCATTGAAAGCTTGGTGGATATGGCTCTACTTCATGAGGAAGACAAGAATAGCAAGAAGGAGGTTAAGCCTAATGAGACTCAGAATAAGAAAGCTGATTTCAAGAAGGGGAACAACAAGAATAACAAAAATAACAAGGGCAACAACAAACCACGTGAGACGAGGAAGTGCAACTTTTGCGGTATTACTGGACATCTAGCTAAAGACTGTAGAAAGAAGAAGAGGAAGTTGGGTGAATGCTTCCATTGTGGAGTACTGGACACATCAACAAGGACTGCCCCAAGAGGCATGGGCAGGGGCAAGGGCAGACCCTGCGAGCGGGACCTTCTGGAGGGCAGTTGCATGCTCTCAACACCACTCCAGCTCTTGACTGAGGTAGTAATATTTCCGTAGAAAGCCTTGTTTACATTTCTGACTTTCCTGTTCGAACCTTATTTGACTCTGGCGCATCGCATACTTTTATTTCTTCTGATATTATTGAAAATCTGCACCTAAGTACTAGTCTGGTTGAGGATCCTGTTATAGTTTCAAATCCAATTGGGGGCTCCGCCCATTTATCTATGATTTGTATGGATTTGAGGATCTCTATCTTAAGCGTAGAATTCACGAGTAACGCTTATGTTCTCAGATTTATGGGATACAGTTTGATCCTAGGAATGGATTGGCTGTCAAATTGTGGAGCTATTCTTGATTGTGAACAAAGGGTAGTGAGGCTCATGACTCGCCTTGGTAATACCCTTGAAATTTCTTGTAACCCTAAGGGTCCAGTCATGTTGTGTTATCTTGAATCCCTTGACTCGTCCGACGATAATATGAAATCTGTAAGAGTGGTCCAAGAATATACAGATATCTTTAATGAAGTGAGGGGGTTACCTCCTAAACATGAGATAGACTTCCGAATTTATCTTGTTGATAATTCCAAGCCAGTTTCATTGCTCGTTAGGAACATGGCCCCGCGAGAAAGAAGAGAGCTCAGTAAACAAGTTAATGAGTTGCTTGTGAAAAATTTCATAAGGCGAAGCATTTCTGAATGGGGTGCTCCGGTGGTATTCGCTACTAAGGCGGATGGATCGCTTCGTCTGTGCGTAGATTATCGTGAGTTAAACAAGCTGACAAAGAAGAATAGGCACCCACTACCAAGAATCAATGATCTGTTTGACTAGCTTGTGGGAGCATCTGTTTTCTCTCAACTCGATCTAGCCACAGGATTCCATCAGCTCAGAGTGGCTGAGGATAGCATTGACAAAACTGCGTTTAGGACTCCAGATGGGTTCTTCGAATGGCTCGTCATGCCGTTTGGATTAACAAATGCACCCCCGTACTTTGTAGATTTGATGAGTACGGTGTTTCGGGAGTTCCTTAACAAGTTTGTGGTAGTTTTCGTGGATGATATTTTGATCTTCTCAAAAGATGAAGAAGAGCATGCTAGACATCTCAAGGAAGTCATGGAGACGCTTAGAGCACACCAGTTAAAGGCTAAGTTCTCCAAATGCCATTTTTGGAGGAAGGACGTTTGGTTTCTTGGGCATGTAGTTTCTAAGCAAGGCATAGCCGTGGACCCCGCAAAGGTAGTTGCGGTACAGGACTGGAAAATTCCTAAGAATGCAACGGAGGTGAGGAGCTTTCTCGGTTTGGCGGGCTACTACAGGAAGTTCATTAGGGACTTCACTAAGATTTCAGCCCCTCTTACTAAGTTAACAAAGAAGAACCTAGCTTTTGTATGGGACAAGAGTATGACGTTGCTTTTCAGAGACTCAAGAGAGCCCTCACCACAGCTCCAGTTTTGGCATTACCTGATGGAGGTAAGATATTTACGGTGTACACGGATGCGTGTGGCACGGGATTAGGTGTCGTCCTAATGCGAGAAGGAAGAGTATTATGCTACGGGGGCAGACAACTTAAAGTCCATGAGAAAAACTATCCCAAGCATGACTTGGAGTTGGCCGCGATTGTTTTTGCACTTAAAGCGTGGCGCCATTATCTTCTAGGGGAGAGGTTTGAGCTGTATACCGACCACAAATCGCTTAAGTACCTCTTCTCACAAAAAGATTTGAATCTAAGACAACAACGGTGGATGGAGTTCTTGGCATCATATGACTTCGATATAGCTTATACCCTGGCAAGGGTAATGTGATGGCGGACGCGCTAAGTAGAAAAAGGTTGGCTTTGAGCCCCTTGTTTGTTGAAAGGAAAAGCCTTGAGTTTATAGCAACCTTTGATTTTACACCTGCTATTGAGTCATTGACAGCTACATTTGCATCTCTTGAGTTAAGACCTACACTTCTAGATCAAGTATGGACTTCACAGAAGGAAGACCCATAAATAGTCGAAATCATGGACAAGCTGATTAGGGGTGAGACATCAAGTCACCTCAGTAAGTATGCCATAGATGACAAGGGATGGCTAAGGCACGATGGAAGACTATGTGTCCCACAATTGTGAGACTTAGTAAGGAAAGTTCTTGAAGAGGCGAAACACTCGAAGATGACTATACATCCCGGAGGGGATAAGATGTACAGGGATATGAAACGCATTTTCTTTTGGACTGGAATTAATAAGGACATGGCAGAGTTCGTCTCGAAGTGCATGGTGTGCCAACAAGTAAAGGCCGAGTCGAAGAAGCCCGGTGGGCTATTACATCCTTTGGAGGTTCCGCAATGGAAATGGGAGAGTATCTCGATGGATTTCGTGGATGGACTACCTAGGTCAAGGAAGGGAAATACTAGCATATGGGTCATAGTTGATAGACTCACGAAAAGTGCTCACTTCATTCCAGTGAAAACCAAGAGGACTGCATCAGGGCTAGCGTCTATTTACCTTCGAGAAATAGTACGATTGCATGGAGTTCTTTCTAGTATAGTTAGTGATCATGACCCGATTTTCACTAGCCAGTTCTGGAATAGTCTGCAAGAAGCAATGGGAACACGATTGAATTTAAGCACGGCCTATCACCCACAGACGGATGGACAAACCGAAAGGGTAAATAGGATACTAGAAGATCTCCTGAGGCTTTGCATTCTTGACTTTGGTGGTACTTGGGAAGACCATCTTCCTCTCATGGAGTTTGCATATAACAATAGTTACCAAGCTAGCATCGGAATGGCACCGTTCGAAGCCCTGTATGGAAGACCATGCAAATCGCCAACTTGTTGGTGGGAGACGACAGACAGACTTATACTTGGGCTCGACATGATAAGGGACACCTCTGAGAAGATTGAATTGATACGAAGACGGATGAAAACGGTCCAAGATAGACAGAAATCTTATGCGGACCAAAGAAGGACAGACCTAGAGTTCGTAGTCAGAGAGATGGTCTTTATAAAAGTTTCTCCGTTACGCAATGTAGTTCGTTTTGGAGCAGTTGGAAATCTAGAACCAAGGTTCGTAGGACCGTTCCCCATCACTGAGAGGATTGGACGGATGGCCTATAAGGTAGACTTACCCGAGAAATTATCTGGAGTACACAATGTCCTTCACGTCTCGCATCTCCGGAAGTGCTTGCATGAGTCAGACGAAGTGGTTGAGCCAAGCATCCTTGAAGATGTAGAAGTAGAAAAAGAAGCAACATTGAGGCGAGTTCCGATTCGTATCTTAGGAACGGAGATTAAGAAGCTAAGGAATCGAGAAGTTAAGCTAGTGAAAGTGCAGTGGAGTGAAACCCAAGAAGACGCAACTTGGGAAACCGAAGAGAAGATACACGTGCTTTACCCATTTCTTTTTAGGGTACATTCGCGATCTCTTTTTCCTATAAACTTGAAACCTTTTCGTATCATGCATCTACTATCTACGTTTGTCTTGTTCTCGATCTTATCTTGAGAACCTTAGGTAGAACCATATGGATGTAAACATGTGATTGAAACATGTTATGGTTGATGGCTGCAAATGGTTGCAAGTGGTTGCAAGTGGATGCTAGTGGATGCATGACACACATTAGGCACTAGATCGGCTCAGTCACATTTTCATGTTGCATATGCATGAGTGCTTATACTTGTACATGGATGGAACTTGTTATGCAATCACTTGGATGTTGCATATGGATGAATGTTTGTGCACTCATGTAGAGATTATAAACTATGTTAGGAATTTGCATACATGTTGGATTCATTACACAAACATATTTTGCATTAAGGAGGTTTACTGAATCAGTAACCGCCTGATCTTTTGCATTAGATAAGAACATATACACACACTTTCTGCATATGTTCATACAGCACTAGAAATCTTTTAAGGACAATGGTTGCCTATGGATGATGCTTTGAGTAGATGGATGACGGATGGTAGGACACATCCTCCTAAACTTAGAGATTTCGGGGACGAAATCCCTTAAGGGGGGAGAAAATAACAATTCGTGTTTTTATAACGTCTAATAACCATAAATCAAGGCAGAAGTAATTTTTAAAGTAAGAATCAAGGGAAATGGGTTATTCCATTGCATTCGTCTCGAAATTCTGCTTGGAAACGAGTCCGATTTTTCGAAAATCGGAGTCCGTATGACCAAGTTATTACCCTTCGAAGTTTTCAGAAGTTTTCAAGTTCAAAACAGTTCAATTCGAATTCAAAATTCGAAATTCAAACCTCGGGATGGACTGGACGGGAAATTTCCCGCCCAGGACCAGGTCGACCTGGGGGTCGACTATGTAGTCGACCTGCTCAGGACCAGGTCGACCATAGTGTCGACCTGGGGGTCGACCTGGTGCCCGAGTCCACTTTTGAAGCTGGATTCACTCTGATGTTTCTGGCCTCGTTTCTGTCCACATTCGTTGACCTGACCCTATAAATACAGCCCCTAACACCAGTCTCTCTACACAAAATTCTTTATGACCTTATGCTGCTCTAATTCTAGTTGAAAAGTTTGAGAAAGGGACTGCTTCTTCTACGTTGAGACTGCATTAAGGGAATTACTGATTTGGGGATTTATGTTTGGACTTGACTAAGCATATAAAGATTCAACATCGACTCTCTTTTTCTAATTCTCGAACCATGATCTGTAAGCCCTAGTTATTTTTAGATTTAAACTGTAATTGTAATATGAATATGATGTAAATTGAAATTGGACCTATGTATGATGACTGTTTTACATCCATTCTTGTTCATCTTGGATCTTGACTCTTGGATATTACTACAACATTGATTTGGGGCCTATTCATGTTGTAATTCAAAATGAAAACCCCTCATATTATCGTGTTGAATCTGCTATTAGTCACAAGTTTAGGACTATCACCTTATGTCAATCGTCATTATGACTATACTATCACCTTATGACAACTGATATCTGGACTAGTACCTTATTTTGTTAGATTTGGAATCTTTATGTTAAATTCCAATATTCGATATGCCAGTAATGTTATAATCCTTTATCTCAAGTCATACCATGCTATGCTAGTAATCATTTTTTCCACCTTATACCCGTCCCTTTTTATGTTATTCCCTAATTAGATTCATTTATATTGAGTCGAGCTTACGTGCGATGGGAATACGATTTGGGTAGACTAGGTAAAATATGAATTGACTTTGAATCTGAACGTTGTTATAACTTGAACCTGGATATGGACATGAACTTGACACGATTTGACATGAAACATGACATGAAAACTCGACATGAATTTTGATATGAAAACTTAAATGTGGGCACGACAATTAGATAAACTTGAAAATGGCTAACTCGAGGTTGGGTTGAGTTTGCGGTGTAAGTCTACCCGGAACCGCCCGGCAAATCCAGTGACTGCAAACAATAAGATCCAATGTAGGTAGTTGGTCATATCGCACTAAAAACCCGTGGTTAGACTATGTTGTGGTGTAAATCTTCCCGGAACCGCCCGGCAAATCCAGTGATCACAACAGTTAGTCTAATGTGAGAGGTTGGGTGCACTAATGAATTAATGCCACATGATAGGGTTAAGTCATGAACCACTTGAATATACTTAACCAAATTGACTTGATGATTTGATAGGGTTAAGTCATGAACCACTTGAACACACTTCTTGATACATGATCTGGATAGGGTTAAGTCACGAATTTGAATGACAACACTTAGAAACCCTAGTTACGCGGTCCTTCTCAGCAGCAACCCACTTAGATGTATCACGATACCCTAGAACTAGGCAGGGTGGGGCACGATTACTGGGCTGATTGTAAGCGACTAGAACGACGGCTGAGTAGGTTCGCCATTGTAGGTTCAGGCGAACTATGGTCGTGCACGTTGTCCGGAGTTGAAAAAGCAGGCATTGGGCACCCGTCGATTTACACTGTGCGTGCTTCATTCGTGTCGTTGGTTGGCACTATATGACTTGATACACCCTATGGTGGACCTAGCACAGGTAACTACATTTCAGGATAGGGCCGTATGACACAGACACATGACGAGCTAGGACTTGTAGGGAGCCGATCGATTAGTAGATCGTACCGTAGGAACCCGTAATGGGTCACTTCATGATATTGGGCCAAGGGATCATTTCATGATTAATACTTGACATGGGTTAGAACACTAGTACAGTTGGTGCAGCGAACCTTGAATATGCGATGCTAGACTTGACTTATCTTGTTATCTTAATTATCCTACCAGTTCTGTTATCATCCTTATGTTTAATTCCAGTTTTCACATATCATGTTACCTTTACTAGTTTTCATGCTGATAGTCACTAGGGCTTACCAGTCTTTATGACAGACCCTTTTTCTTTCGCCTCTTTTCTTTCGTCCCCCCCCCACCCCCCCACCCCCCAGGTTCTCAAGGAGGAAACACTAGCTCTTAGCTTGCTTTCTGACAGCTCATGTACGGTTTGGTCTTGGGCTATGCTATGGCTGCTTCTGCTATTTATGGGGAATAATCTACTTTTGTTATCTTAAGTTTATGCTTCTTTATTTGGAACTTGATGTAATGGTATAATTTGTATCTTGGATATATGAGCTTTTGACTCTTTTCTTGAAAATAATAAGAGGTTGGTTTTTAATTTCTACTTTTTCTTTATTCTTTTCTTTCGTCCCCCCCACCCCATGTTCTCAAGGAGGAAACACTAGCTCTTAGCTTGGACTTAGCTTGCTTTCTGACAGCTCATGTATGGTTTGATCTTGGGCTATGCTATGGCTGCTTCTGCTATTTATGGGGAATAATCTACTTTTGTTATCTTAAGTTTATGCTTCTTTATTTGGAACTTGATGTAATGGAATAATTTGTATCTTGGATATATGAGCTTTTGACTCTTTTCTTGAAAATAATAAGAAGTTGGTTTTTAATTTCTACCGTTGCTTTATTTATGTTCTGCCTGGTGATATCTCTGTGCATGTCTACCTAGATAATACTCCACCAAAACTAGTGCATTCCCTTTGTGAGTGACCCTAGCGGAGGTGGGGTGTTACATTTGGTATTAGAGCATAAGGTTACCAGGCTGGGCAAAAGTTTTAAAACCTTTTGAAACCATTTATAAAGAAGCATTTTTCAAGAAAAGTTTTATGTTTAAAACGTCTATTCCCCAAGAAGCCATTAGCTCTTTCCTTTGTTTCCTCGTTTGAATCTTTTCTTTTCGTTTTGTGATCTTAACCTACCTGAGGGAATACCTGCGCCTGGATGGTTCCGAAGGTACTTAGAAGCTAGGGCCAACGACGCGGGCACGTCAGACATCCCTCCTCCTCCCCCCTAGTGGTTGCGGTTCCTCCTCCTCCTGGTACCACCTTTGCCAAAATATGCAAAGACTTTAAAGCAATGGGCGGAACGAACTTCGTTGGAACTGTAACCTTTGTTGAGGCAAGAAATTAACTAAAGGAGACGGAAGACTTGTTCATTATCTTTGATATGGAGGACCATAGGAAAGTTTAGTTGGCAGCATGGTTGTGGAAAGAGGAAGCTGCATTTTGTTGGGAAGTCACCAACGCTACCAGGCCAGTTGAGACTTGGGCAGAATTTAGAGAGAGGTTTGGGCTAAAATTCTTATCATCAGCAGAAGAGAACCTTCAGATGGAAAGGTTCCTAGCACTCAAGCAAGGGGACATGTCTGTTAGGGAGTACGTGAATAAGTTTAATCAGCTTGCTCGGTTCGGTTTGGATTTGGTCAGCACAACCCAGAAAAAGGTTGTACGCTTTGCTCGAGGATTGAACGAGCCACTACACAGCTTGGCCCTAATTCATATACCCATAGGGGCGACCTTTGAAAGCTTGGTGGATATGGCTCTACATCATGAGGAAGACAAGAATAGCAAGACGGAGGTTAAGCCTAATGAGACTCAGAATAAGAAAGCTGATTTCAAGAAGGGGAACAACAAGAATAACAAAAATAACAAGGGCAACAACAAACTACGTGAGACGAGGATGTGCAACTTTTGCGGTATTACTGGACATCTAGCTAAAGACTGTAGAAAGAAGAAGAGAAAGTTGGGTGAATGCTTCCATTGTGGAGATACTGGACACATCAGCAAGGACTGTCCCAAGAGGCAAGGGCAAGGGCAGATTCAGCGAGCAGGACCTTCTGGAGGGCAGTTGCATGCTCTCAACACCACTCCAGCTCTTGACCGAGGTAGTAATATTTCCATAGAAAGCCTTGTTTACATTTCTGACTTTCCTGTTCGAACCTTATTTGACTCTGGCGCATCGCATACTTTTATTTCTTCTGATATTGTTGAAAATCTGCACCTAAGTACTAGTCTGGTTGAGGATCCCGTTATAGTTTCAAATCCAATTGGGGTCTCCGCCCATTTATCTATGATTTGTATGGATTTGAGGATCTCTATCTTAAGCGTAGAATTCACGTGTAACGCTTATGTTCTCAGATTTATGGGATACAGTTTGATCCTAGGAATCGATTGGCTGTCAAATTGTGGAGCTATTCTTGATTGTGAACGAAGGGTAGTGAGGCTCATGATTCGCCTTGGTAATACCCTTGAAATTTCTTGTAACCCTAAGGGTCCAGTCATGTTGTGTTATCTTGAATCCTTTGACTCGTCCGACGATAATTTGAAATCTGTAAGAGTGGTCCGAGAATATCAAGATATCTTTGACGAAGTGAGGGGGTTACCTCCTAAACATGAGATAGACTTCCGAATTTATCTTGTTGATAATGCCAAGCCAGTTTCATTGCCCGTTAGGAACATCGCCCCGCGATAAAGAAGAGAGCTCAATAAACAAGTTAATGAGTTGCTTGAGAAAAATTTCATAAGGCGAAGCATTTCTGAATGGGGTGCTCTGGTGGTATTCGCTACTAAGGCGGATGGATCGCTTCGTCTGTGCGTAGATTATCGTGGGTTAAACAAGCTGAAAAAGAAGAATAGGCACCCACTACCAAGAATCGATGATCTGTTTGACCAGCTTGTAGGAGCATCTGTTTTCTCTCAACTCGATCTAGCCACAGGATTCCATCAGCTCAGAGTGGCTGAGGATAGCATTGAAAAACTGCGTTTAGGACTCCAGATGGGTTCTTCGAATGGCTCGTCATGCCGTTTGGATTAACGAATGCACCTGCGTACTTTGTAGATTTGATGAGTAGGGTGTTTTGGGAGTTCCTTAACAAGTTTGTGGTAGTTTTCGTGGATGATATTTTGATCTTCTCAAAAGATGAAGAAGAGCATGCTAGACATCTCAAGGAAGTCATGGAGACGCTTAGAGCACACCAGTTAAAGGCTAAGTTCTCCAAATGCCATTTTTGGAGGAAGGACGTTTGGTTTCTTGGGCATGTAGTTTCTAAGCAAGGCATAGCCGTGGACCCCGCAAAGATAGTTACGGTACAGGACTGGAAAATTCCTAAGATGGAGGTGAGGAGCTTTCTCGGTTTGGCGGGCTACTACAGGAAGTTCATTAGGGACTTCACTAAGATTTCAGCCCCTCTTACTAAGTTAACAAAGAAGAACCTAGCTTTTGTATGGGACATAGAGTGTGACGTTGCTTTTTAGAGACTCAAGAGAGCCCTCACCACAGCTCCAGTTTTGGCATTACCCGATGGAGGTAAGATGTTTACGGTGTATACGGATGCGTGTGGCACGGGACTAGGAATCGTCCTAATGCAAGAAGGAAAAGTAATATGCTACGGGGGCAGACAACTTAAAGTCCATGAGAAAAACTATCCCACGCATGACTTGGAGTTGGCCGCGATAGTTTTTGCACTTAAAGCTTGGTGCCATTATCTTCTAAGGGAGAGGTTCGAGCTGTATACCGACCATAAATCGCTTAAGTACCTCTTCTCACAGAAAGACTTGAATCTTAGACAACAATGGTGGATGGAGTTCTTGGCATCATATGACTTCGATATAGCTTATACCCCTGGCAAGGGTAATGTGGTGGCGGACGCACTAAGTAGAAAAAGGTTGACTTTGAGCCCCTTGTTTGTTGAAAGGAAAAGCCTTGAGTTTATAGCAACCTTTGATTTTACACCTGCTATTGAGTCATTGACTGCTACATTTGCATCTCTTGAGTTAAGACCTACAATTCTAGATCAAGTAGGGACTTCACAGAAGGAAGACCCACAAATAGTCGAAATCGTGGACAAGTTGATTAGGGGTGAGACATCAAGTCACCTCAGTAGGTATGCCATAGATGACAATGGATGGCTAAGGCGCGATGGAAGACTTTGTGTCCCACAAGTGTGAGACTTAGTAAGGAAAGTTCTCTAAGAGGCGTATCACTTGAAGATGACTATACATCCTGGAGGGGATAAGATGTACAGGGATATTAAATGCATTTTCTTTTGGGCTGGAATGAAAAAGGACATGGCAGAGTTCGTCTCGAAGTGCATGGTGTGCCAACAAGTAAAGGCCGAGTCGAAGAAGCCCGGTGGGCTATTACATCCTTTAGAGGTTCCGCAATGGAAATGGGAGAGTATCTCGATGGATTTCGTGGATGGACTGCCTAGGTCAAGGAAGGGAAATACTAGCATATGGTTCATAGTTGATAGACTCACGAAAAGTGCTCACTTCATTCCGATGAAAAGCAAGAGGACCGCATCAGGGCTGGCGTCTATTTCCCTTCGAGAGATAGTATGATTGCATGGAGTTCCTTCTATTATAGTTAGTGATCGTGACCTGATTTTCACTAGCCAGTTCTGGAATAGTCTGCAAGAAGCAACGGGAATATGACTGAATTTAAGCATGGCCTATCACCCACAGACGGATGGACAAACCGAAAGGGTAAATAGGATACTAGAAGATCTCCTGAGGCTATGCATTCTTGACTTTGGTGGTACTTGGGAAGACCACCTTCCACTCATGGAGTTTGCATATAACAATAGTTACCAAGCTAGCATCGGAATGGCACCGTTCGAAGCCCTGTATGGAAGACCGTGCAAATCGCTAACTTGTTGGCGGGAGACGACAGACAGACTTATACTTAGGCCCGACATGATAAGGGACACCTCTGAGAAGATTGAATTGATACGAAGACGGATGAAAACGGCACAAGATAGACAGAAATCTTATGCGGACCAGAGAAGGACAGACCTAGAGTTCGAATTCGGAGATATGGTTTTTATAAAAGTTTCTCTGTTACGCAACGTAGTTCGTTTTGCAGCAGTTGGAAAGCTGGCACGAAGGTTCGTAGGACCGTTCCCCATCACTGAGAGGATTGGATAGATGGCCTATAAGGTAGACTTACCCGCGAAATTATCTGGAGTACACAATGTCTTTCACGTCTCGCATCTCCGGAAGTGCTTGCATGAGTCATCCGAAGTGGTTGAGCCAAGCATCCTTAAAGATGTAGAAGTGGAAAAAGAAGCAACATTGAGGCGAGTTCCGATTCGTATCTTAGGAACGGAGATTAAGAAGCTAAGGAATCGAGAAGTCAAGCTAGTGAAAGTGCAGTGGAGTGAAACCCAAGAAGATGCAACTTGGGAAACAGAAGAGAAGATACGCGCGCTTTACCCATTTCTTTTTTAGGGTACATTCTCGATCTCTTTTTCCTATAAACTTGAAACCTTTTCGTATCATGCTTCTACTATCTACGTTTGTCTTATTCTCGATCGTATCTTGAGAACCTTAGGTAGAACCATATGGATGTAAACATGTGATTGAAACATGTTATGGTTGATGGCTGCAAATGGTTGCAAGTGGTTGCAAGTGGATGCTAGTGGATGCATGACACACATTAGGCACTAGGTCGGCTCAGTCACATTTTCATGTTGCATATGCATGAGTGCTTATACTTGTACATGGATGGAACTTGTTATGCTATCACTTGGATGTTGCATATGGATGAATGTTTGTGCACTCATGTAGAGATTATAAACTATGTTAGGAATTTGCATACATGTTGGATTCATTACACTAACATATTTTGCATTAAGGACGCTTACTGAATCAGTAACCGCTTGATCTTTTGCATTAGATAAGCACATATACACACACTTTCTGCACAGCACTAGAAATCTTTTTAGTACAATGGTTGTCTGTGGATAATGCTTTGAGTAGATGGATGATGGATGGTAGGACACATCCCCCCTAACTTATTGATTTCGGGGATGAAATCCTTTAAGGGGGGAGAAAATAACAACCCGTGTTTTTATAACGTGTAATAACCATAAATCAAGGCAGAATTAATTTTTAAAGTAAGAATCAAGGGAAACGGGTTACGCCATTGCGTTCGTCTCGAAATTCTGCTTGGTAACGAGTCCGATTTTTCGAAAATCGGAGTCCGTTTGACCAAGTTATGACCCTTCGAAGTTTTCAAGTTCAAAACAGTTCAATTCGAATTCAAAATTCGAAATTCAAAACTCAAGATGGACTGGGCGGGAAATTTCCCGCCCAGGACCAGGTCGACCTAGGGGTCGACTATGTAGTCGACCTGCCCAGGATCAGGTCGACCATAGTGTCGACCTGGGGTTCGACCTGGTGCCCGAGTCCACTTTTGAACCTGGATTCACTCTGATGTTTCTGGCCTCGTTTCTGTCCACATTCGTTGACCTGACCCTATAAATACAGCCCCTAACACCAGTCTCTCTACACAAAATTCTTTCTGAGCTTATGTTGCTCTAATTCTGGTTGAAAAGTTTGAGAAAGGGACCGCTTCTTCTACGTTGAGAGTGCGTTAAGGGAATTACTGATTTGGGGATTTCTGTTTGGACTTGACTAAGCATATAAAGATTCAACATCGACTCTCTTTTTCTAATTCTCGAACCACGATCTATAAGCCCAGTTATTTTTAGATTTAAACTGTAATTGTAATACCAATATGATGTAAATTGAAATTGGACCTATGTATGATGACTGTTTTACATCCATTCTTGTTCATCTTGGATCTTGACTCTTGGATATTACTATGACATTGATTTGGGGCCTATTCATGTTGTAAATCAAAAAGAAAACCCCTCATATTATCATGTTGAATCTGCTATTAGTCACAAGTTTATGACTATCACCTTATGTCAATCGTCACTATGACTATACTATCACCTTATGACAACTGTTATATTGACTAGTAACTTATTTTGTTAGATTTGGAATCTTTATGTTAAATTCCAATATTCCATATGCCAGTAATGTTATAATGCTTTATCTCAAGTCATACCATGCTATGCTAGTAATCATTTTTGCCACCTTATACCCGTCCCTTTTTATGTTATTCCCTAATTAGATTTATTTGTATTGATTAGAGATTACGTGCGCTGGGAATACGATTTGGGTAGACTAGGTAAAATATGAATTGACTTTGAATATGAACGTTGTTATAACTTGAACCCGGATATGGACATGAACTTGACACAATTTGACATGAAACATGACACGAAAACTCGACATGAATTTTGACTTGAAAACTTGAACGTGGGCATGAGAATTAGATAAACTTGAAAATGGCCAACTCGAGGTTGGGTTGAGTTTGCAGTGTAAATCTGCCCAGAACCACCCGACAAATCCATTGACTGCAAACAATAAGATCCAATGTGGGTAGTTGGTCATATCGCACTAAAAACCCGAGGTTAGACTATGTTGTGGTGTAAATCTGCCCGGAACCGCCCGGCAAATCCAGTGACCACAATAGTTAGTCTAATGTGAGAGGTTGGGTGCACTAATGAATTAATGCCACATGATAGGGTTAAGTCATGAACCACTTGAATATACTTAACCAACTTGACATGATGATTTGATAGGGTTAAGTCATGAACCGCTTGAACACACTTAACCAACTTGATACGTGATCTGGATAAGGTTAAGTCACGAATTTGAATGACAACACTTAACCCATTAGAAACCCTAGTTACGCGGTCCATCTCAGCAGTAACCCACTTAGATGTATCACGATACCCTGGAACTAGGCAGGGTGGGGCACGATTACTGGGCTGATTGTAAGCGACCAGAACGACGGCTGAGTAGGTGCGCCATTGTAGGTTCAGGCGGATATGGTCGTGCACATAGTCCGGAGTTGAAAAAGCAGGCATTGGGCACCCGTAGATTTACACTGTGCGTGCTTGATTCGTGTCGGTGGTTGGCACCATAGGACTTGATACACCCTATGGTGGACCTAGCACAGGTAACCACATTTCAGGATAGGGCCGTATGACACAGACACATGACGAGCTAGGACTTGTAGGGAGCCGCTCGATTAGTAGATCGTACCGTAGGAACCCGTAATGGGTCACTTCATGATATTGGGCCAAGGGATCATTTCATGATTAATACTTGACATGGGTTAGAACACTAGTACAATTGGTGCAGCGAACCTTGAATATGCGATGCTAGACTTGACTTATCTTGTTATCTTAATTATCCTACCAGTTCTGTTATCATCCTTATGTTTAATTCCAGTTCTCACATATCATGTTACCTTTACTAGTTTTCATGCTGAAAGTCACTAGGGCTTACAAGTCTTTATGACTGACCCTATTTCTTTCACCTCTTTTCTTTCGTTCCCCTTCCCCCCCCCCCCCTCCCCACCAGGTTCTCAAGGAGGAAACACTAGCTCTTAGCTTGGACTTAACTTGCTTTCTGACAGCTCATGTACGGTTTGGTCTTGGGCTATACTATGGTTGCTTCTGCTATTTATGGGGAATAATCTACTTTTGTTATCTTAAGTTTATGCTTCTTTATTTGGAACTTGATGTAATGGAATGACTTGTATCTTGGATATATGAGCTTTTGACTCTTTTCTTGAAAATAATAAGAAGTTTGTTTTTAGTTTCTACCGCTGCTTTATTTATGTTCTGCCTTGTGATATCTCTGTGTATGTTTACCTAGATAATACTCCACCAAAACTAGTGCATTCCCTTTGTGAGTGACCCTAGCGGAGGTGGGGTGTTACAGATAACAAGATAAATCAAGTCTAGCATCGCATATTCAAGATTCGCAGCACCAACTATACTAGTATTATAACCCATGTCAAGTATTAACCATGAACTGATCCCTTGACCCAATATCATGAAATGACCCTTTACGGGGTCCTACATTATGATCTACTAATCGATCGGCTCCCTACAAGTTCTAGCTCGTCATGTGACTGTGTCATACGGCCCAATCACGAAATGTAGTCACCTGTGCTAGGTCCACCATAGGGTGTATCAAGCCCTAGGGTGCCAACCATCGACACGAATCAAGCACGCACAGTGTAAACCAACTGGTGCCCAATGCCTGCTTTTTCAACTCTAGACTACGGGCACGACCATAGTCCGCCTGAACCTACAATGGCACACCTACTCAGCCGTCGTTCTGGTCGCTTACAATCAGCCCAGTAATCGTGCCCCACCCTGCCTAGTCCTAGGGTATCATGATACATCTAAGTGGGTTACTGCTGAAAAGGACCGCGTAACTAGAGTTTCTAATGGGTTAAGTGTTGTCATTCAAATTCGTGACTTAACCCTACCAAATCATGTATCAAGTTGGTTAAGTGTGTTCAAGCGGTTCATGACTTAACCCTATCAAATTGTCGTGTCAAATTGGTTAAGTATATTCAAGTGGCTCATGACTTAACCCTATCATGTGGCATTAATTCATTAATGCACCCCAACCTCTCACGTTAGACTAGTTGTTGTGGTCAGTGGATTTGTCGGGCGGTTCCGGGCAGATTTACACCATAACATAGTCTAACCTCGGGTTTTAAGTGCGATATGACCAACTACCCACATTGGATCTTATTGTTTGCAGTCACTGGATTCACCGGGCGGTTCCGGGCAGATTTACACTGCAAACTCAACCCAACCTCGAGTTGGCCATTTTCAAATTCATTCTAGCGTCATGTCCATGTTCAAGTTTTCATGTCAAGTTCATGTCCATATCCAGGTTCAAGTTATAACAATGTTCATGTTTCAAGTTCATAGTAAATTCATGTTTTGCCTAATCTACCCAATCGCATTCCCATCGCACGTAAACTCGAATTGATACAAACGAATCTAATTAGGGAATAACATAGAAAGAACTGGCATAAGGTGGCAAAAGTGATTACAAGTCAAGCATGGTATAGCTTGAGATAAATGATTACAACAATACTGGCATATGGAATAGTGGTCTCAAATATCAAATCTAGCAAAATAGAGTGATAGTCATGGTAACAGTTGACATAAGATAATAACCTCAAATTTGTGAATAACAATTGTTTCAACATCACAGGCATGAATATTACGGACATTAAGGGTTTTAGATCTATAACATGTATAGGTCCCAAATCAATTTCATATAAATATTACTACAAGTCAAGATTCAAGATGGATAGATCCAAGGTGAACAAATAGTAGATCCAAAATAATAGATCCAAAATGAACAATGATAGATCCAAGATATACAATGATAGATTCATGATAATTATCATACTTAGGTTCAATCGCGATTTACAACATGTCCATATTAAGTTTAAAGTTTAGATCTAAAAGTAATTGGGGCTTACAGATCGTGGTTAGAGAATTAGAATACAAAGAGGCGATGTTGAATCTCGAGTCTAACAGAAATTCCCCAAACAACAATACTCTACACGTAGCCTTGTTGGAGAAGAAGCAATCCCTTTTCTCTAACTTTTCAACTAGGGCTTTAGCAGCATAAGGCCAAAGAGAATTTGTGTAGGGGGCTGTTTATATAGGGTCTGGCCAACGAATTTAGACAAAAATCAGTCTAGAAAGATCAGAGTGAATTCTGACTCAAAAAAATGGGCTCGGCAACCAGGTCGACACCCAGGTCGACTCTATGGTCGACCTGGTCCTAGGCAAGTCGACACTATAGTCGACCCCCAGGTAGACCTGGTCCAGGGAGGGAAATTTCCCGCCCAGTCCGTTCTGGGGTTTGAATTTGAAATTTTAATTCGAATTCTGAGCTGTTCTGAACTTGAAAATATCTGAAAACTTCGAAGGGTCGTAACTTTGTCATATGGACTCCGATATTCGAAAACTCGGACTCGTTTCCAAGTAAAATTTCGAGACGTACGTAATGGCGTAACCCATTGCCCTTGATTCTTATCTTAAAAATTAATTCTGTCTTGATTTATGGTTATAACACGTTATAAAAATATGGGTTGTTACAATAAGGTTTAAATTTTCAAAACAAAATTTATTTTAATTTATATTTTAAAAATAACACTCTTCACACTCGTTCTAGGATACTACTGATCCTATCTCTAACGAGTCATTCTCATTGGATATTACTAATCCAATCTCTGATGTATTCTTTCATTCGGTTCTAATGTGTCTTGTTCTCGAGCCCTGTAAACCAAAGCTCTGATACCAAATATAACGACCTGAACCTCCCACCAAGGAAAGAGAGGATTGCTTTGAGGACAACACACATCGAAACAAAAACAGAAGATCATTTCATTACTTATTACAACAATTTCATCAGAATACAAGAATATACAGAGTATGAATAAATAAAATACATTCGATAAATATCAGAGATTACGATAAATTACATAGCAGCAGAAAATTAATACAATACACAACTGAAAGAGATATACGGATACAGAGCTTTCTGGATATCATTCTAGCTGTATACCAGGAACCTTTGAATATAAATCTGCAAAACCAAAACTACTAGCTGCCCGTGTGGAAAATAGGGGCACCCAGAGTTTAGGTTAAAATAATAAACTCCTGGTCAATCATGTGACTGGTGTAAGAACTAAAACAGTTACTAATCTTTATTTTAATGTTAGGTAAATCCAGGGACAACGCCGTATAAAACGGAACGGGTTTCCTCCCAAGAATACCAGTGCATAAAACAACAGTGCAACGCTAAATAAAGAACAATGAATCTATTATAAGACCCAGGTCCCATCACACAATGCAACACAAGCCGGAGGATAGGGTTTTACCTTATAATAGCCAAAGAATGCTTGATACGCTAAATTTCATCTTTTATTATTACTATAAGTGTATAGTGTCAAAACAATTCCAATCATAAGTATCAATCATAGATGGTATAAGTGCCCCATACCACTATATCGCCATATATAGCTTCTACAATCAAAACCGCAAAATCACGTATTGGAAGTTGGATTTCCATCTGTGAACCGAGGCAAGGGATCGTCCTCACCGCTTCGAGACGCTCTAGCCCGCCCCTAAGGACCCAGACTCAGGTGGGCCCTTGGATCGTCAGGGTCGGTCCACCGATGTGAATTAAAATGCCTGAACACTGTGTTTCCCCGCCCTTTGGGGCGTCAATGAGCCAAACGACTCCAACGGCTCCACATAGTCACCGATATATCCGAGGCGCCTCGCATTCCAACAAACACATAAGTCAAACTCGTCAGGGCGTGTAAAACCACTGACGCCACTTCTAGCTAGAAGAAAACGCATGTCCTCCCTGAGGTCCTCTCCCATTTTTGTTTCATATCGGGGTGTGAGGCTCGCGAATTAACGCTACACAAAGCGATGCCACAAAGGCTATGCTTTGACCATCAACCACAAGACTCTGGTTTTCAACAGAAGCCTCAATCAATTGCATCTTAGCATGCCACACAGGCAAACCACTCCATGAAACCGATATCCATCAATCACACAGAATGATATCTAATGTCAGACACACAGTCCATTTACAAGTTCGTTCTGGGTCTGAGCGAAACCAGGGGAACCTTATTCCTCGCATATCCATTGATCTTCAAGTACGTCTGGACGATCACCAACTGATTCCCTCCTCTTGGGTGTACGTCCCAATCAAGATCATTGGAAATTATCCAAACGATGTGAAGACCTCCAGTCTTCAACCACCATCGTATCAGTTATTCAGAATGGGATAACCCGGTCTTTTCGAATAACTCACATATTTTATAAACAAGTGTTACACAAACACAACATACGCCTCATTCCAATTCAGAATATTCTTTTATTCAAATATTCACATTATAAGGGAAAGGTTCCCATTAATTTTATCAAAGATAAATTCTTTAAAATTTATTCTTTAGTCTTCCTTTGAGTATCATTTCAATCTAGTCGGGATTAGCGAACTACACCAAAGTAATCCTTTATTTTATTTCCCAATCCCAACTTATTCATCCCATGGAGCAAAACAGGTAATACTGTATATCTAACACCACGGTGTTATTGGTAAAACTAATTACCATTTCACATTCAAAACTAATTAAAGATTTAACTATCGCTTTGGAGCAAAACTGGTGATACTCCATTCTCGATCATTTCAATCTAATTAAAGATTCATTAAAACTCCGCTTAGTTTTAATCTTCCCAAAAATCAATATCCTATCTTTAAATGGGTTAAAGAACCAGTGTCATCTAAAACACTGTTCACAGTGAACCCAAAATCACATTTGATATTAAATACAAGGCTCTAAATAGAAAAAATATCGTCTTATATTAAATACCAAATACTACAACCAACAAATATCATATTGGAAATAACGATATAAATATATCTTTCAAATTTCCATAACAATATCTGTATATCACGAAATTCAATATCGAAATATTCCAAAGATAATTTCGATTCAAATCCATTTCCAATTTATATATTGGAAATTCTGGTTATTTTCAAAACCATTTCAAATCCGCTTTATTTATTTTAAAAATAAATGGGATTATAATTCTAGTTCAAAACTAGTTCATTTCAATAAAAATCTATTTTTATCTTTTCAAATTTGGAATTTTCATCCCAATTCTTACCAAATCATTTCTTATGATTTTACACTAATTATTGATATTTTTAATAATTTTATCATGGCCGTACAGTCAATTTCCATCAACGTCCATCGAACTGCACTTACAACGACCTTTTCCAAATTTGATTTAGACATAATTCCAAATTTAATTTGCACATAATTCCAAATTCAACCATTATATTTCTAATTTCTTGTATTCTTCAGAAAGCCCTTTTCGATACGAACCCAACAGTTCCAATTTTAGGAGAATCCGACGGTTGGATCTCCCGTAATGTCCATTCGAAGTCAATGGTCGAAATTCGCGAACTGCCGCAGCGCGGCGCGTTCTAATCAGGCCATTATATATATATATATATATATATATATATATATATATTACATCGATTTCCTTTCCAAACGTATTTTACAAATCGTTTTAAATTCGTTTTCAAAACGATTTCAACTTCATATTCAATATTAGATCAAAATTGAATATTCCATATCATTAATATATAAATGATAATATTTTCAAAACTTTAGGGTCCTTTTGATTAAAAATGAGTTTTGGGTTTTTAGTTTTCAAAATTAATTACAAAACTTTAAAGGTGTAGAAGGAGGAAAGGTAGAATGAAAGCAAGATAGAGGGGACCGCGGAGGGGATGTAGCAATCATGAAATGAGGATTTGGTCTCCATATTTCTCTCATTTCTCAAAACATGAAAAATGGATAAAAGTTGTTTTTTATTTTGTGTGTTAACTTTGTTTTCTAAAATTGTTGTTTTCCATGATTTACATGTGTTGTGCACATTTTTGTATGGACGAAAACCCAAAACATAAAATGGTAAACCAAACACTACCTTATATTTTGAAATCACTTCCTTTGCTATATTCATTATAAAAACGAATATAATCGATATAAATATCGTTCGCGTCAAAATGGCGCATATCTAATCAACACGGCTTTATATATTTCAATAACTTCGTTATTCTATTCAACAAATGAATATTTTCTTCAACACATGAATATATACTTTATTCATCACATGAATATTTATTAATTCTTACTTACACTAAAAATGTGAACTTTATTGTATAAATATTTTGTTCAACACATGAATCGTTTCAACACATGAATATTCTCAACACATTAGTATCGTCAACACATGATTATTTTTGTTATTTAATATATTTGATAAAATTGTGTTTTATATCGTTTAATTCTTAATCAGCCTCTAACCGTAAATTAGTAAGAGAACGGTTCCCTAAGTATTAACCCCGAAGGCCGAAACCAACATCAGATCAATACCCCGGAAACCATTCCTCTTAACTGATTTCCTGTTAGTTTCTAATTTTATTTATGATAATGACGTGAATTTTATCGTTTAGAGATTTTTCTCAACACATGAATTTTCTTTTATTCAACACATGAATATATATTTTATTTAACAAATGAATGTTCTTTTATTCAACACATGAATATATATTTTATTCAACACATGAATATATATTTTATTCAACACATGAATATTCTTTTATTCAACACATGAATATATATTTTATTCAACACATGAATTTTCTAAATTTTTTTAATATTCTTTATTCTCCAATTTGGAATGAGGCCCAATCAATTTACATATAATGTTATTTATATGGATTCCCTACAACACATGTATATAATAGCAACGATAAATAATCAACCCTCATCCAGAGTGCACCACACAACTGCATAAGCATTAAATATAAATAATTAACGCTTACACAGTCTGTCAACCAATCGATCGACATACAGCTAAATAATTGGGATTAGTGTATGCCAAATATCATCCCAACACTCGTGTGGAATTTCAAATCAACAAACACAGATTTTTATTTACGCAGTTGGGCGATGCGTAAAATTTATCGTGCTAATCAATATCAGTCAAATGGGTGTACATAAACAAATCGTCCGATTTGTTTATAAATATTTATTTTATATAAACGTTAAAAATTATATTTTTAACTGTAAAATATTTATTCATTCCACATCACACAATAAAATTTCACAACACATCGATCAAACAAACAAGTCCATCCATGGTCTGTGGACGACGGGTGTCAGGTGCTGCTAAGCACCGTCTGCATCCTAGTATATATTTCAAACTAGAAATTAAAATAAAAGTGAGGAGTTCTCACCTTGGGTTTCCACTCCTTCATTTTATTTCTGAAATTCAGAACAGTCTGGATTTGTCGTACTTCCAACACAATCTTTTTCACGCTGTTCATAGTAAAAATCGCATTTTTAATATGATGTTTATTTTTAAAAATCGCATTTTTATATCGCTAAAAATATAAAAATCAAATTTTTATAATCTCTATTATATAAAAATCATATTTTTAATCTGCTACTCATATAAAAATCGAATCTTTATTCTTACTACTTCATGATAAAAATAAAGTTTATATTTTTATTTCACTTCTCATATAATAAAAAATATTTTTTTCTTATGCTATATATATATATATATAAATCATTTTTTTATCCCTATATTGTTCTTATAAAAATCACATTCTTAATTTTTTAACTCCATAATAAAAATCCTACTTTTATTTCGCTACAAATAAAAATAAAAATTCTATTTTTATTTCATTGTAAAAACCTATTCTTTATACTTTTAAAAATCAATATAAAAACGAATTTTTTATCATATAAGAACTGATTATTAAAACTAACCATACAGAAGATAAATAAATTAAATACAAAAACTTACTTTTCTTTTTCTTT
Source organism: Allium sativum (assembly GCA_030737875.1). NCBI lineage: Eukaryota > Viridiplantae > Streptophyta > Magnoliopsida > Asparagales > Amaryllidaceae > Allium > Allium sativum. The sequence goes on along the minus strand of CM060919.1, from coordinate 128,813,938 downwards.
TCTGTAAAAACCGAATCGCTGTTGGAGGAGGGAGCATCATCGCATGGAGCTCGGTGGGTGGCTGCAGCTGATCGCGGCGGTTAACTTCAGGTTTAGGGGTTTAAACGGGGAAATGGGGCTGTTTTGGAGAAGAGGAGTGACGGGGAGGGAAGTGGTGGCTGAGGAAGGGCGCGCCAGGTTAGGGGGTGGCGGGGGGAAGGCGCAAATCGTCGGAGGATGGTGGCACGAGGTGGTTTCAGGTGATTAACTTCGGGCTTGGGTGTTAGACGGGTTGGAGAGAGGACAGACTGACGGGGGTTGATCAGAGAGAGGGGGGAAGAGGCGGAAAGGCGGCGGTGTGCTGAGGCGTGGCGGCGGCGGGCCCGGAGCGGCAGTGGTTGTGCTGCGATGAAGGACAACCGGATTTTTTTTTATTTAGGGGCTCGATGTTTCTGATTTAGGTTTAGAGGCACGATGGAGATTATATATATATATATATTATTATTATTATCTTTCTTCCAAAAAGTGATTTTGTATACGGACTCCGATCGAGACCCAATAACTGTCGTCCCTAGCTAATTACCTCCATTCCGAATGCAATGGGATATGCCTGGTAAGCCAGTTTGACTGTTTCGATCAGTTTCCGTCAAAATCAAAATATAAATCCATATATTGAATTTGAACGCGCATTTCAATTTACTGGGGCCACATACTGATCCCAAAAAATTCCATAAAAAATATTTTTAGCTTTATATTGACGATATGGTCCTAACAAAACTAATTTAATCAAATTCTGAGATTGTTTGAAAAATGGCTATTTTCTGGTCGATCGAAATTGACCGAAACTGTTAAAACACGTTTTCCTTTGCCGCACTCACATATTGGTTCAGAAAATTATGAACTTTGGAATCTAGCAATGACTTGACATCCCAGATCCAACAAAAGTGGTTTCGTCAAAAACAGAGATCGTTTGCAAAATTTCTATTTTTAAGGGCCAGAATTCCACATCGATCATTCTGAATTTTCATCTGGCCATAACTTTTTATCCCCACTATGAAATTTTGATTTTTAGGATTCGTTAGAAAGATATTCTCAAATAGATTAAAATATTTTTGGTTTCGCTAAAATTCGATTTATTTTGATTCCTGTACATTCATTTGAACTTTGAAATCAAATTTTCGAACTACTGCTCCATTTCAAATTCCTTTTATAATTAAAAATAATTTTTTATATTCTAACGACGATTCAAATAAAAATATACATTCTAATTGTATTCAAAATAAATTTCTCTTCATTATTATTTAAAATAATTCATTTTAAATATTCAAAATTCATTAAAACTGCCAAAATAAATTTTTTAAATTGGCTCGGATTTTCGGGTTATTACATTATTCTTTAATTAGCTCTTTTGCCTATTTCACTTTCTATTTGAACATATCACGTTCAAATATAATTTTAACTTGCTTATAACAAATCGGAATTCATTTCTGGTTCAAGTTTCGTATTCGATTTCGAATATAAATTTCCAAATCGAATTCACTTATTCAAAGCCCAATTTCAATTCAAAAATCTCATTAACTAATTATTATTCAAATTAGCTAATTCTATTCAATAATTAAAAATCTGATTTTCGTTACAAAAATCGATCCATTACTCCACTTGAGTTCATATTTATTTTATATCTCCAGTCTGGATTTTTCTGATGGCAATTCGGATTTTATTTCCTTAAAATCCGTTTATTTATTTAAATAAACCGTTATGGTTTTTATACGATTTTAGTGCTATTTTTCTGAAAATTAGATTTTGACATGACTCAAAATCTATAAGACGAAATCCGGATCTTTCTCTTCCATTAGAAAGCTATTATTAAATCAGTCCCGACGATTCTTGTTTCAAAGAATTCCAACTTGAATTGAGTTCTATATACTCGATTGAAGTTCGAAACGCCAATTTACGAACTACCGCGCTGCAGCAAGCTCGTTTTAATTATATTTAATATATAAATGGATTAAACTTCGTTTATAAATAAATTTCACTTCCATTCTAATTTATTTCAATATATATAAGATCGGCTTTCCAAATTTAAGTTAAACATTTCGATTTTTCTAAATCGTCGATTTTCATAACTCAATTGTAAATTTTATTTACAACTCTATCTTATATATAATATTCCAATTCTGTTGGAGATAAAATATAAATCCTTATATTTATTTCAATTATGTTTACAATCTGCATTCTGAAATATATTTCGTCGTTCCCACTAAATGATTTCAAATTCTATTTTCAATTTCTACTTTAAATTTCTATTTTCAAATTTCTATTTTCAAATTCTGTTTACAAATTTCTATTATTTTAACTTTAAACTCTAAATTATCCAATGATAATCTATTTCACCAGATTTATAAATATTGTTTATAAATCCAACTTCGTTGTTTTATATAATCAAACAAGCTTCATTTCAAGAATCTGTTTTGAAACTCAATTCCTTTTATATTCCTATTTCAGGAATAAAACCAACGTTAACCTTTTCGAAATGATTTCATCTTCTATCTTTAAATTCATACTTGACTTTAAATATTCAAATTATCTAATGATAATTAATTCATTATATTTATAAATGCCATTTTATAAATTTCCTTGTTTATATTTTTAAACAAGTCTATTTTGAAATCTGTTTAAAACCAGAAGCTTATTTTGGAAATTTCTACTTACAATAACTTTTATATATATATATAACATCCAATTTATTTTCATATTCAACTTAACTTCTATTTAAATAAATTCGATTTAATCGAATTCAAATCATAAATCCTTATAGATTTATTTTAGTTCAATTTATATTCTGAACATCCGAATAAATTCCATCGTTTATTTCTTTAAAACGATTTCCCCATTTCTAAAATTCACATTTGAATTTAAATATTCAAATTATCCAATGATAATTTTTCAACTTTATTAATAAACACTATTTATAAATTCATTTCAATTCTCTACATTATTAATTTATAAACAATGTTTATACAGTCAATACTTGTTTTATTTATTCAAAACAAGTTACCATTTCTTATCCATTCGAATATCAAATTCTATTTTTGAAAAATAGAATTTTCCTTTTAAGTTACAAAATTCATTTTCATGATATTTTACAAATTAACATTTAGGACCCAATGGTATTTGGTCATTCATAAACACCCAATATCAATCATAGGGTTCTAACACATCATATATGATAAGGCATATGAAACAAACAAATAATAATATTTTTGAGGAATCCATTTGAATCCCTCTAACCTGTTTTCCTGCATCCACAGACGTTAGCCAACATAAATAATATCCATCCTACTTCGTAGCAGGATATCGTGGTATAGAAGGTCATCCTCTATCATAGCGTGGGGCGTATAAGGGAATCATCCGCTAATGGTACCGCGGGCATCCGCTAACGATACTTCGGGAAATCCAACCACCAATATATATAATAGCAACCACCAAGCCTAAATAACTAATATATTTTTAACAGCAATAAATAATATTTAAATCATCCAAACAATCAACAAACAATTATTTTTAACTGATAAAAATAATTTAAATAAAATTCTTGAGTGAGAATTACTCACCGTGATTTTATTTGCCAAATATCCAATGAAGCCAATTATGTAGATTTCACATTGATTTCACCCAAAGTCTGTTTTTCAATGTAAAACAATATAAATAAAATTCAAGTTATTTAATTATACGATTCAATTTAATTAATTACTCACGTGTAATAAATTCTAATTTAAACCTTAATTTTATAAACGATTAGTCTACATATTTTATTCATTTACTAACTAATTTCCTTTATATGAGCTAATTATGAAAAGTAATTTACTTCAGTTAATCTCTAATTACAACAAATAATTTCCACGCATTTTAATTATAATTATTCCACACTAATAAAAATAATTAATTGAGTATCATTTACCTAAATTAAATTAAATTACCTTACTCAAAAAAAACTCAGGTTCCAACGACACAGAAGCCCGACATCTGACTTCCTTCTTCCTATCATGGCTCGAGGACGACTTCTTTCTGCTCCACTAACTTGCTAATGATCCATTTCACTTCACCTCATAGCTATATCGAACAACTTGCTACCCTTAATGGATGTCATGACTTCAAACCTTCACTCGCAACTACAGGGAGTTGAACGCGACATCAATATAAATGGAAATATCACAAACCCCGTAGTGAGATGCTGAACGACCCCACCTATCCCAAATTCCAGATAACGCCAAAAATCGACGCCCTACTTCCTATTAACAATCGCGAGATTCACACCCATCGCGCCTAATCGCGTTTGCTCCAAGATCGATGTCGACTACAGGGAGCCTCGAGTTCCAAATCGCGAGCGCCCTCACCAATTTGGTTTTCTTATTCCTTTTTGAATGATGTTCGAATCCACAGTCGAGATCTCGATGTGAGGAAATAAGGAAAAAGAATGGCATAAAGGGGCATTTTTATTGAAGCTTTTGATTTTGTGAAGAAGCCCTTTTTACTGAAGCTTTCGATTTGAACATAAAGGGGCATGGCTATTTTTTTTATGTTGAAGTCTCCGATTTTGCTGAAGAAAATAGCAGAGGGTGTCGCATTTAAATAGATGGAGGATACTTCATGCTGAAGGAATTAGTCTGTGTATAGTACATACAATTAAATTTGATTTGATTTTGATTTAACTGTGATTCAATATAAAGAGATTTTTATTCTTTTTAGATGGATATCGATTTGATTTCGAGCTTATCAACAATCAAATATCTCAGGGTCCATTAATATAAATCATGAACCGCTATTCTAGCATACTGACCGACATTTCAGTATAATAACCCTATTCTAAACTCAACAGAATAGACTATATTATTTAATTCGAATGTATATAAAATAACCATATTAAATCGATATAATATAATTTAAATTAAGAAACAAACCAATTTCTCGATAATATATTATTATTATCGGTTATATTCACGCAAAACTTGTATTCATTATCAGAATTGTTTTGATTCGGTTTTTCACTTCGATTTGAATTATTTTTTGTATTACGATAATTTAATTGTTCGAAATTAAATCAATAAATAAATATAAAAGTCCATTTGTATTACCAACTCAATATTTAAATCCATATTAAATATTTAAAATAAACTGTTCGAAAAATTCGGGTCGTTACAGATTTGGAGTTTATTGTTTTAACCTAAACTCTGGATGCCCCTATTTTCCACTCGGGCAGCTAGTAGTTTTGGTTTTGCAGATTTATATTCACAGGATCCTGGTTTACAGCAAGAACGATATTCGGAAAGCTCTGTATCCGTATATTCTTTTCATTTGTGTTTTGTATTATTTTCCGCTGCATTGTAACTTGTAAATCTCTGATATTTAGTAAATGTGTAGTATTTATTCATACTCTGTATATTCTTTTATTCTGATGAAATTGTTGTAATAAGTGAAATGTGCTTTTGTTTGTGTTATGATTAGTCATGTTCTCAAAGTCAATCCGGGCTTTCCTTCACGAGGAAGTTCGGGTCATCTCGGTTTGGTATCAGAGCTTTGGTTTATAGAGCTCGAGAACAAGACACGTTAGAACCATACGAAAGAATTCATCAGAGATTAGATTTGTCAAATCCAATGAGAATGACTCGTTAGATATAGGATCAGTAGTATCCTAGAACGAGTGTAAAGAGTGATATTTTTAAAAATAAAAATGAAAACGAATTTTGTTTTGAAAATTTAAACCTGTTTATACATATTTGAATATTTATTTTAATTCGATTTGAACTATCGAGTATATAGAGATTTTAATATACGTCAGATCCACGTGTATTTGAAGCCTCAAATATACTAGATAGATATAGAATCACACTCTAGTCGTCTGGAGATGATTCTGATGATGCCGCGGCATCATCAGCATTTGTATTCGAGTTTCGAAAGTGGGATATCTACATATTTCCATTAGATTGGTGTGAAAACCAAAACTAGATTGGGCTTATTGTTGTGATTTGGCATCAAAAATCTGATTTTTGGACTATGTATCAAGTTATGAATTTGAAAAGATAACCAACTAATTGATTGATGATTGTGTTATGTGATTATTCATTTAAACCAACATATGTAAGAAAAGTAAATTTGGGCCAAATTGAACCAAATATTGAACTGTATTGAAAATTGTTTGAAATTGCATATATGTACATGTAAATATATTGAACAGGTCATAGCAGGGAAGCTAAGCAGCGGAATAAAATTGTTTGCCCGACAAATAAGTACATGTTTATTGTATTTCTTAGGGGTTTTGATGATTTTATGAGCCAATTGGCTAGCAGCTTGGCTGTTTCTTTTTCGTTTTGGGTTGGAGAGGCCTGTATGGAGATTTCGGGATTTTCCCGGTGCTCCCGTACAGGGGAGGTTATGGCGAAATTTTTCGAAAATATAGGGTATTAGCCAAAGTTTTGAAAAAATTGAAAAGTTCTTAGAAACTGAAAAGTTGAAGAACTTAACCAATAATGAAAATAATGAAAGTTGAGTTGTTTAGTTAAACAACTTTCAGCTCCGTTCCTTTTCGGGGACGAAAAGATTTTAAGTGGGGGAGAATGTAACAACCCAGAAAATCCGAGCCAATTTAAAAAATTTATTTTGGCAATTTTAATGAATTTTGGATATTTAAAATGAATTATTTTAAATAATAACGACGAGAAATTTATTTTGAGTAGAATTAGAACGTATATATTTATTTGATTCGACATTAGAATATAAATATTTGTTTTTAATTATAAAAGGAATTGAAAATGGCGCGATAGTTCGAAAATTCGATTCCAGATTTCAAATTAATGTACAGGATTCAAAATAAACTGGATTTTAGTGAAACCAAAAACATTTGAATCTATTTGAAAATATCTTTCCAACGAATCCGAAAGTTTGAAATGTCATAGCGGGGATAAAAAGTTATGCCGAGTTGAAAATTCAGAACAGTCGCTATAGAAATATGGCCCTTAAAAATAGCCATTTTGCAAATGACCTCCATTTTCGACGAAACAACATTTTTTGGATCTGGGATGTCAAATTATTGCTAGATTCCAAAATTCATAGTTTTTGGGATCAATATGTGAGCGTGGCCAAAGAAAACGTGTTTTGACAGTTTTAGTCAATTTGGATCGACCAGAAAGTAGCCATTTTTCAAACGGTCTTCAAATTTGATGAAATTAGTTTTGTTAGGACCGTATCGTCAATAAGAAGCTAGAAATATTTTTTTATGGAATTTTTAGAATCTGTATGTGACCCCAATAAATTAACATGTCCATTTAAATTAAATATATACTGATTTATATTTTAATTTTGATCAAACCTGTTCGTAACAGCTGAATCAGCTTACGAAATATATCTCATCGTGTTCGGAACGGGGGTAATTAGCTAGGGGCGACAGTCGTTGGGTTTCATTTGGGGTTTAAAAGAAAAGTCAACATTTTATTGAAAATTAAATAAATTAATTATATAAACACCCCCCCTTTTTGTCTTCTCTCTCTCCTCCTTTATCAGATCAATTTCGATCTAAAAAAAGAAAACAAAACGCGAGCTCCACCGTGCGATGGCCACCGCCGCCGCCTCTGCCAGCGTCGCCCCTCCCCCTCCCCCCACCCCCTTCCCTGGTCAATGCGCACCACCACCGATCCTCCCTCCCCGCGTCGCTCTTCCTCTCCAAACCCTTAAAGTCACTGCCACCCAAACCCTTCTACCGTCGTACTAGAGCAACGCCGCCACCCCCGGCGCGAGCACACCCTCCCCTTCGACAGCATCACCCCTCCGCCCAAGCCCACCTTACTCCGACCTTCGAGCAAAAAGAAACGGTGAGCTTTTATTTAATTTCTTTTCAGTTTTATATAAATAAATAATTTAAAAAAATCTGATCTTTAGTAATGTATAAAGTAGGATATTGTAACACCCCGGATTTTTGTAAGGGGTTGAAATAGCTATGAAAATTTTGGTAGTTAGAAAATGAATTTTGGAAATAAATCCAATTTGAAATATAAATCTCGTACTTTGATTTGAGGAAAATCTAATATAGGCGGTATAATTTGATTCAAAGTAGTTTTTTATATAAAAAAAAATTGTTGTTAAGGTATAAGTTTAATTGCAATACGGTTAATACTAGTAAACAATGAAAGGGGTTGCCATTAGTTCAGCTGATTCTGGAGTCTTCTACGCGTGTCCTCTCACTTACGTTTCACCGACTTTCCCCTTCTTTATATGGGGGCTATAGCCGTTGTTTAGGGGGGACTTTCCCACTTTTCCCCAATTCCTTTTTCACTAAAATGAAAACAAAATCAGTTCTATACTCATGTCCACTCCATCGTCCTCTGCGTCACCACTCACCAACACTGCATCTACCGCCGCCGCGTAAATCGATGCATGGAGCCACCACCTAAGGGAACGCCTCGGTCACCGCTTCGCCTTTCTTGAATCGAACTATGCTTCGTTGAAACCCAGTACCGGGAGAAGGAAGAATTTTAGGCTGAACGGTAGTGGCATGCACCACTTAAAACTGCAGCTCCACCTCGCGATGGCTGCCGGCAGTAGACACGGCCACGAACCCAAACCGCTGTTGTTTCTCCAGTTGTCTTTGACGCAAGGGGGTAAGCCAGTCAAACAAGAGCTGGCAATCATTGATGAAGCTGGAAATACATTGGATACTGGGAAAAAGGCATTTTTGTATGGATGGTTCCATGCTTGTGACGTTGGGTTTCTCGAGGATAATGGGTACTTGACTTTGGTCGGTCTGGTTAAGAAGCTCATTAACAGTGGAGGTAAAATGCAACTATCATTCCTATTGGTTTATTTCGAATTTTACTATCATTACAGATAATGTAACACCCCGTGTATTCTATAACAGTGAAATTCACAAATTAAAGTATAATTAATTTCAAATCAAAGAATTAAGGGAAATAGGAAACGCTATTGCATTCGTCTCGGAGTTCTGCTTGAGACAGAGTCCGAGTTTGTGTAAAACGGACTCCGTATGAGGGAGATATGACCTCCGAAAGTTTCAGAATTCAGTTTAAAATTCAAACAGACAGAAACAACTCAAAACAAATTCAAATTTCAAAAAAATCGGACCCAGGTTGGGCTGGGCGGGAATTTTCCCGGCCAAGGCACCCAGGTCGACTGGGTAGTCGACCTGGGCCACCCAGGTCAACTGGGTAGTCGACCTGGGGCACCCAGGTCGACTACATAGTCGACCTGGGGGTCGACTGGGGAATCGACCTGGCCCCTGAGCCAGGTCGAACCCAGACCCTCCTGGCTGGCCTAGTCTGTACTTAGCCGAATTTCTGAGTCTTGCCTTGTCACTAGGGCTAGGTGTCAGCTCCTGATTGGTCTCTCTTTCAAACGAATGGCTAATATTAAACTAAGCTCCATCGATGGTTCTTATCAACTCACAAACTCTATAAATAGGACCTAAGACTCCACCTAATTCATACAAATAAAAATGAGAATGAGACCGTCATGCTCCTGAAGAAAGACTAGGAGTAGCAATCAAAATTGAGAAACGATTAGGAGACGATTCGAAAGCTTAAAGCAACGACAATTAAATCAAAACAACGCCTACAACAAAGGATAGCATCTCCAAATTCAGAATTCAGAAACCTGAATTGAAGATTCGTCATACGTTGTAAGTAGAGTGCTATTCCGATGTGAACGAATAATTGTGTTTTGATTTGTGTAAAATGAGAAATGGAGTTGTACTTAATTTGTGGTGATGATAATTCGTAATCGTATGTTGCTATGATTCTAATTGTGAATGGATTTGGGATGTTGTGGTATAATGATGTAACGACCCAGCGGTTTTCGGCCTCGAAAATCGATATAAATACCTTTACCGTATCCTATACCGATCCTCCAATCACCGAAACACTGGAGCGTCTAGAAAGAAGTTAGAGGGTGAGATAAGAAAGAAAGAAATATTAGAATAGAAGAAGAAGAAAAACACCACAACACAGAGTCTCACATCGCAGCGGAACAAAATATAATACAGAAATAATGCTTTATTGAAAATTTCAAAATACTTACAATATCAGAGTACATCAACATCTCTGGACAGTTATAATAATCTGTCATCATATATATAATCACACAGCGGAATATTATTCGTCTGAACCTCTTCAGCTCGTCTCTGGACCCTGCAGTACCTGATAACCTGAACCTGTACCCCTCGGTCTAACCCGAGCATTTACAAAACACCGGGTCAGTCTGGTGGACCAGAGTGAGATAAACTCGCACAGCATTAAGGTATCACACAACTTGATTTTAGAGTAAAAATCCTTTTGAAAGAAAAAGATAATCGTAAGACCGATCCACACATAAATACGGACGGTTTTTACCTTACGATAACCCAAACCAGTTTGAAATCAATATCTTGAATCTGATATTATGATAATGTCTAGATACAAATAATTAACAAATCTAGAGGAACGCTTGCATCTCACGCTCCCCGTATATAGTATACAATTGAAAACCGCGGGCGCTTATTGGATATTGGATTCCAACTTGACAAGGTATGGGACCACCTTCCGCACGTGTATCTCTAGAGGCGAATACACAGGGTTCAACAAGAACATCTTGCAACCCGGCCCTCACATGACCGACCACTCATTTCGCTTGAGTGTATCGAATGTATATCACCGACGGTTGGACTCAAACCACCGTCCCCGAATGGGCAGAATCGATAGATTTAGAAACAAAAGGAATTTCTCTAGATAGGTGATTATACACCCTAATGGGAGCGACCCACATAGCCATGCTGCCTGCCCGATTTTTGTCATTTCCCGGTTGATGAGGCTTGAGGTCAGAACACATCTGGTTATCATATACTTTGAATGCCACATCGTCAAATCCGCCAGATCACACTTGATTGACGTCCACAAACATACTCTAGCTATCTGGCTAGAGAATAACCATTTCTCCGCCATCAACTATGGTACGTTTGGAGAAATCAACGCATGTAAATCCTTTTGGAAATACTCTGTCAGACATCCGTCCATACAAGTCATCCAGGAACAGGATGAACCGAAGGTACTCTCCTACTGCATCCAATATAGGAATCACCCCATGGATCAGTAGCGATAGCCCTTGCAATCCACAGATTACAACCACGACAGAACCCCAGAATATCTCCGGCGCGAATCAGAGATTGTAAGTGGTTCTTCCGCTTCATGAAGATCTATGGTCTTCACATGCTCCATCTCGATCGTCGCTTGATCTCCTTATACTTTCGTATTTGTTGGTTGGAATGGTTTTCGAATATACATTCGATCCCGGACTTTCCATACCAACAATCGTAAAGGTCAGACTTGATAGTTGGTTATTTAACTATCAAGTAAACATCCATGAAAACAAAAGAAATACATTCACTGGTCTAGTACTCAGCATCACTTGGCCTTTAAAGTCATCGCCCAATTTCCTTTTAATTCCATTACTAGGGAAGTCTCATTTCCGTTATCTTGGAAATCTTATCGCACACTCTCGTCATTACCAACTAGTATTATCTTTGGGTCGTCCCGAAGTCGTTCAAGTTGGGGTATTTTAATTACCTCTCAGACCTTGACCAACCACGTTCTTACCTTCAGGTAAATACGAGTCATAATTTAAAAACCCGATATTAATATCTCAATTTCCATTTCCAAATCTCGTTTACCAAGCTCACTTTTAAATCTTCTTTTTGGTAAATCTCTTTCCAAATTCATTTGGTTTATCTTAATTTCCTTCTTAAGTATTTGAATTCAAAAACGACACTTAAACTCATATTCCATTTATAAATTCTTATAAAATTCCAGGTTTAACATAAACCATTTTCATCTTCGCCTCCCTTTACTTAATTCAAAACATTAAGTAAAATCCCCTTTAGCCTATCGTATTCGGTTTGGAGCCCTTTATTTCTTTATATAAAGATCCGAGTTCCAATATATATCTGTTCATCTTTTCAAACTTACTTGGTTAATTCAAACCATAACCATTTCTTTAAACCCTTTTGGTTTAATTCCTCTTTTTAAATTAATGAAATTAATTTAAATAACTCTTTTTAATCATTTACAATTAACCAATTATCTAGTCACCAGATAATTCCCTGTCCTTTATTTAAAGTCCTTATCGATTTAAGAATTCATCTTATAAAACAAGTTTCCAATAAACTTTACATAAATAATAATTTAATATTTTATTTCCTTTTGAATAACTTCCAATGTACAAATCTTTCAAATCCAATTCCCGTTATAACTTCAAATTTTATCGTTTCACTGCTTATAAAAATCCATATTTTATAACTGTTTGACTTTTGGGTCCAGTGATGCTGATTACCCAACCAATTCTAGACATTGGTGAATATTAGAACAGATATGGAAATATGGTTTTACGACCATCAAAATCAATCATTCGTCATTCTTATAATGACTATCAATTCAAACAACAGTCCATTCAACCAACTCAAACACGTTTTATAAACGTGATCAAACCAAGGGGTTACTTTGTTATGGGTCATCCCCAACAGTGTATAATTCTAAATTCAAACAATCAATGAATCAACCATATATATCCTAACAGTCATTTTCTAACAATCAGAACTTGCAGAAATAAAACACCCAGTTTATATAAAATATAAACGAGGAGGCTGAGTGAGTTTAACTCACCTGTATTTGATTTGTCAGTCAACAGTCTGGTTTTTGTCGAATTAAACTGACATTTAATTCGAATAGAAATTCTGGTCACTTCAGATCCGAATTTGCTCCGCTCCATCTCGAAGTACCCGTCTCCACGGTTCCAACGCAACTGACGGTGCCAGAATCCGGGGTCGTATGAGTGAGAAAACATATTACGAACCTTTATAAATTAATTAAATTAAAACATGGATTATATATTTAATTTTAAAGTGGGCTTACCTCTTGATTACCGGCCCAACTAAAAGGACCCGACCCGCTTCCCATTAAAACCCTATTCCATCGTAACCCTCCCATTCATTTAGCCGCCTCCACGAAAATTGATCCCAAAACCAAAAATTAAAAACCCTAATCCCCCAAATTGCTAGATGGCGTCGCGACCCTCCCTTCGTGCTCCTCCACGTCTATCGGTCGGTCAATCACCATCAACCCATCCTTCTACCGAGACCACGACGAACCCTCAAACCCCTAGATCCATCTTGGATTCAAGACGAGGCCTCCATCGCGAATGATTTCAACCGAAATCAGTCCACCATCCAAAAGCTAAGTTTTTATTTTTGATTTCCCTATACTGCATCTATTTTTATTTGATTTTCTGGTTGGTTTTGTGTCGTTCGAATGGTCCAGGATGAATGAAATACTGCTGTATTTATAGTTACGATTTGCTTTAGATGAGTACACTGTCATTCATTAGCTACGAGTTGTAATTTCACTCAGATTCGAATCTGTAGTTGGATTTTGTTGTTCGGATTTTTAGGGTATACCTTTTGATCTGTTCGAAATGGGTTCTGATAGATCTTGGATAGGTTTGGGCTATGAATTGTCACTTTGATTACAGACATTCGGATCTGTATTTGGATTTTGTACAGACTTTTCTTTTATATTTTAAAATATATGAAACAGTGATGGCACATGGAAATTTCTGCACACATTTATATATTCGATTCTGGTCAAGATCTGATGTACAAAATATACAATTCTCCTTAGAGGTTCATGTCTGTCGTTGTACAATTTACTGCTGTCCACTGTCTTGTTTATTCGGCCCGTATGTAGATGAAGATATACATATATTTTTCCATTGATTTGTTTTATGGTTGTTCATACTATAGCTATACAGCTATAAATTTTAGATTTCAGATCTGTTTCAGATCTGTTTTTTCCCATCAGTTCATGGCTTGCTTAGATTTACAAGTATAAATGTATCCATATATTTTCCAGTGACATATAGGACTGATGTATGACTATACATCTGTTTCGATTTAGCTGTTCATCCCCATACCCTATTTTCTTTGCCGCTCCTACTCTATCCTTTAGATGCTCATTTCCAATGCATATAATCTGAATATATACCTAGATTTACATGTTTAGATGCTGTTCTGGGTATTGTTTAGGTACACCTATATTTGACTCTCTCACTATAGCTGTATATGAGTTGTCTAGTTCATAAATTTTAAACTCTTTGATAAGAAGATTTTTTTTTTCTCTTTTTTTTCTTCTTACTTCTTTTCTTATTAGCTGTTTCCTAGATGTTAATACTTTCCCATATTAATGGGTTTTCTCCCCTTCTCTTTCGCAGATCACATTGTCCGAGATGGATTCACTAGTGTTGGAAAGAAGAGGCATTGCAGAAGTGAATCTCATCAATATTGATTTGTCTTGTTCAATCACAGATTCTAAATTGTATTGTAATATGTAAATGAATGTATTGAACTGTCCCTTTGTCCTTATAACATTAATGTATGAATATATACCCATATCAATTTCCCTTGCTTGTTCATATTTCCCTTAGCTGTTCATGGGCTATATGGTTTAGTTGATTTGGCTATTATATAAATGTCTGAGTGTTTTTTTCTCTCTCCATCTTTCATGTTGAATACATTCCTGTTTTAATGTTTATGGAGCAAATTCCATATTTGTTGGAAACATGTAATCGGATTTTCATTTGATTATCCCAACTGAGTGAAAAATATGGCTTGTATGCGAGTCTATTCTATTAAATTAACTTAAACCACTAAATCAAATGATAAATTTATATCATGAAAGGAGAATTGGTTTGAAAAAATTTAAATTGTTAAGTAATTAGTTAAAACTTAGTTAACGCTTAAATTAGGATCTAATCAGTGTTGAACATAGCCAATCATTTCAACAGGTCATATTAAAGTTTAAAATGCCACGGCTTGTATTGGGATGTACAAAAATACTAATAACGTGAATATATGTTTTGTTGGCTAGATTAACGAAAATAAATAGATATTCTCATATGTTTAAAACAAATAAGTTCTATTTCAATTTAATTTAAAAATTCAAAGCTCGACATCAGAAATTCTAGTTTTTAAATACATATATTCTAACTTTAATTTAAATAAACTCGATTAAAAATCCCTTTGTATTTCTGACTAATATATATAAACATATTAAATATTCGAATTTAAATAGCCGAAAAATCCGGGACATTACATTCTTCCCCCCTTAGAATAATTTCGTCCTCGAAATTGCAAAGTAAGAGGAATATTCCGAATCGAATTATTTTTAAAATCATTTCTATTGAATTAAATTCGAAAATAAATTCGAACTATAAAATTTTCGAGAATTTCGCCATCACCTCTGCTGCATGGCTCGATCAATACGGGTACAACGGCTATTCTGGGTCTCAACTTCTTCGAAAAGAAAATTCAATTTCCAAATGGTAATCCACTTTATTTGAATCCTAATTTCTTTATCCAATAAATTCCAAACCCGATTCATTCAAGTTCACTCTTTTTGAATTTATTCTTAAATTGGTTTTTCTCAACCGTACTCAGTTTCATTTCTCATATTTTATTCAATCGACGAATTGATTTTCTACTCAATTCAACTTTACTTCATAATTCAAATTTGATTTCAAATCAAATCAACCAGAACAAACAAACACTCCACATAATATAATATAGAAAATAAATTCCTTTTTCTATATAAAATGTACGTTGGGTAAAATTATTTCATTTACCCTCTTTTAAAACATACTGCGTCGGTTTATCGTACTTGAGTGTTTAGAAACCCCTATCGATACAGTGGATCAAACTGATCGACCAGAACTCATAAACAACCCAACCAATAAATCTCCACAATATAAAACAAATTTTTATAAAATCTACAAATACGTTCACTCGTATATATACACTCACACTCAGTCTAGGGTATTGCTAACCCCATCTCTACTGAGTCACGCCACAGAGCCAAGGTTACTACTCAACCAATAGCTCTGATACCACTGTAACGACCCAGCGGTTTTCGGCCTCGAAAATCGATATAAATACCTTTACCGTATCCTATACCGATCCTCCAATCACCGAAACACTGGAGCGTCTAGAAAGAAGTTAGAGGGTGAGATAAGAAAGAAAGAAATATTAGAATAGAAGAAGAAGAAAAACACCACAACACAGAGTCTCACATCGCAGCGGAACAATATATAATACAGAAATAATGCTTTATTGAAAATTTCAAAATACTTACAATATCAGAGTACATCAACATCTCTGGACAGTTATAATAATCTGTCATCATATATATAATCACACAGCGGAATATTATTCGTCTGAACCTCTTCAGCTCGTCTCTGGACCCTGCAGTACCTGATAACCTGAACCTGTACCCCTCGGTCTAACCCGAGCATTTACAAAACACCGGGTCAGTCTGGTGGACCAGAGTGAGATAAACTCGCACAGCATTAAGGTATCACACAACTTGATTTTAGAGTAAAAATCCTTTTGAAAGAAAAAGATAATCGTAAGACCGATCCACACATAAATACGGACGGTTTTTACCTTACGATAACCCAAACCAGTTTGAAATCAATATCTTGAATCTGATATTATGATAATGTCTAGATACAAATAATTAACAAATCTAGAGGAACGCTTGCATCTCACGCTCCCCGTATATAGTATACAATTGAAAACCGCGGGCGCTTATTGGATATTGGATTCCAACTTGACAAGGTATGGGACCACCTTCCGCACGTGTATCTCTAGAGGCGAATACACAGGGTTCAACAAGAACATCTTGCAACCCGGCCCTCACATGACCGACCACTCATTTCGCTTGAGTGTATCGAATGTATATCACCGACGGTTGGACTCAAACCACCGTCCCCGAATGGGCAGAATCGATAGATTTAGAAACAAAAGGAATTTCTCTAGATAGGTGATTATACACCCTAATGGGAGCGACCCACATAGCCATGCTGCCTGCCCGATTTTTGTCATTTCCCGGTTGATGAGGCTTGAGGTCAGAACACATCTGGTTATCATACACTTTGAATGCCACATCGTCAAATCCGCCAGATCACACTTGATTGACGTCCACAAACATACTCTAGCTATCTGGCTAGAGAATAACCATTTCTCCGCCATCAACTATGGTACGTTTGGAGAAATCAACGCATGTAAATCCTTTTGGAAATACTCTGTCAGACATCCGTCCATACAAGTCATCCAGGAACAGGATGAACCGAAGGTACTCTCCTACTGCATCCAATATAGGAATCACCCCATGGATCAGTAGCGATAGCCCTTGCAATCCACAGATTACAACCACGACAGAACCCCAGAATATCTCCGGCGCGAATCAGAGATTGTAAGTGGTTCTTCCGCTTCATGAAGATCTATGGTCTTCACATGCTCCATCTCGATCGTCGCTTGATCTCCTTATACTTTCGTATTTGTTGGTTGGAATGGTTTTCGAATATACATTCGATCCCGGACTTTCCATACCAACAATCGTAAAGGTCAGACTTGATAGTTGGTTATTTAACTATCAAGTAAACATCCATGAAAACAAAAGAAATACATTCACTGGTCTAGTACTCAGCATCACTTGGCCTTTAAAGTCATCGCCCAATTTCCTTTTAATTCCATTACTAGGGAAGTCTCATTTCCGTTATCTTGGAAATCTTATCGCACACTCTCGTCATTACCAACTAGTATTATCTTTGGGTCGTCCCGAAGTCGTTCAAGTTGGGGTATTTTAATTACCTCTCAGACCTTGACCAACCACGTTCTTACCTTCAGGTAAATACGAGTCATAATTTAAAAACCCGATATTAATATCTCAATTTCCATTTCCAAATCTCGTTTACCAAGCTCACTTTTAAATCTTCTTTTTGGTAAATCTCTTTCCAAATTCATTTGGTTTATCTTAATTTCCTTCTTAAGTATTTGAATTCAAAAACGACACTTAAACTCATATTCCATTTATAAATTCTTATAAAATTCCAGGTTTAACATAAACCATTTTCATCTTCGCCTCCCTTTACTTAATTCAAAACATTAAGTAAAATCCCCTTTAGCCTATCGTATTCGGTTTGGAGCCCTTTATTTCTTTATATAAAGATCCGAGTTCCAATATATATCTGTTCATCTTTTCAAACTTACTTGGTTAATTCAAACCATAACCATTTCTTTAAACCCTTTTGGTTTAATTCCTCTTTTTAAATTAATGAAATTAATTTAAATAACTCTTTTTAATCATTTACAATTAACCAATTATCTAGTCACCAGATAATTCCCTGTCCTTTATTTAAAGTCCTTATCGATTTAAGAATTCATCTTATAAAACAAGTTTCCAATAAACTTTACATAAATAATAATTTAATATTTTATTTCCTTTTGAATAACTTCCAATGTACAAATCTTTCAAATCCAATTCCCGTTATAACTTCAAATTTTATCGTTTCACTGCTTATAAAAATCCATATTTTATAACTGTTTGACTTTTGGGTCCAGTGATGCTGATTACCCAACCAATTCTAGACATTGGTGAATATTAGAACAGATATGGAAATATGGTTTTACGACCATCAAAATCAATCATTCGTCATTCTTATAATGACTATCAATTCAAACAACAGTCCATTCAACCAACTCAAACACGTTTTATAAACGTGATCAAACCAAGGGGTTACTTTGTTATGGGTCATCCCCAACAGTGTATAATTCTAAATTCAAACAATCAATGAATCAACCATATATATCCTAACAGTCATCTTCTAACAATCAGAACTTGCAGAAATAAAACACCCAGTTTATATAAAATATAAACGAGGAGGCTGAGTGAGTTTAACTCACCTGTATTTGATTTGTCAGTCAACAGTCTGGTTTTTGTCGAATTAAACTGACATTTAATTCGAATAGAAATTCTGGTCACTTCAGATCCGAATTTGCTCCGCTCCATCTCGAAGTACCCGTCTCCACGGTTCCAACGCAACTGACGGTGCCAGAATCCGGGGTCGTATGAGTGAGAAAACATATTACGAACCTTTATAAATTAATTAAATTAAAACATGGATTATATATTTAATTTTAAAGTGGGCTTACCTCTTGATTACCGGCCCAACTAAAAGGACCCGACCCGCTTCCCATTAAAACCCTATTCCATCGTAACCCTCCCATTCATTTAGCCGCCTCCACGAAAATTGATCCCAAAACCAAAAATTAAAAACCCTAATCCCCCAAATTGCTAGATGGCGTCGCGACCCTCCCTTCGTGCTCCTCCACGTCTATCGGTCGGTCAATCACCATCAACCCATCCTTCTACCGAGACCACGACGAACCCTCAAACCCCTAGATCCATCTTGGATTCAAGACGAGGCCTCCATCGCGAATGATTTCAACCGAAATCAGTCCACCATCCAAAAGCTAAGTTTTTATTTTTGATTTCCCTATACTGCATCTATTTTTATTTGATTTTCTGGTTGGTTTTGTGTCGTTCGAATGGTCCAGGATGAATGAAATACTGCTGTATTTATAGTTGCGATTTGCTTTAGATGAGTACACTGTCATTCATTAGCTACGAGTTGTAATTTCACTCAGATTCGAATCTGTAGTTGGATTTTGTTGTTCGGATTTTTAGGGTATACCTTTTGATCTGTTCGAAATGGGTTCTGATAGATCTTGGATAGGTTTGGGCTATGAATTGTCACTTTGATTACAGACATTCGGATCTGTATTTGGATTTTGTACAGACTTTTCTTTTATATTTTAAAATATATGAAACAGTGATGGCACATGGAAATTTCTGCACACATTTATATATTCGATTCTGGTCAAGATCTGATGTACAAAATATACAATTCTCCTTAGAGGTTCATGTCTGTCGTTGTACAATTTACTGCTGTCCACTGTCTTGTTTATTCGGCCCGTATGTAGATGAAGATATACATATATTTTTCCATTGATTTGTTTTATGGTTGTTCATACTATAGCTATACAGCTATAAATTTTAGATTTCAGATCTGTTTCAGATCTGTTTTTTCCCATCAGTTCATGGCTTGCTTAGATTTACAAGTATAAATGTATCCATATATTTTCCAGTGACATATAGGACTGATGTATGACTATACATCTGTTTCGATTTAGCTGTTCATCCCCATACCCTATTTTCTTTGCCGCTCCTACTCTATCCTTTAGATGCTCATTTCCAATGCATATAATCTGAATATATACCTAGATTTACATGTTTAGATGCTGTTCTGGGTATTGTTTAGGTACACCTATATTTGACTCTCTCACTATAGCTGTATATGAGTTGTCTAGTTCATAAATTTTAAACTCTTTGATAAGAAGATTTTTTTTTTCTCTTTTTTTTTTCTTCTTACTTCTTTTCTTATTAGCTGTTTCCTAGATGTTAATACTTTCCCATATTAATGGGTTTTCTCCCCTTCTCTTTCGCAGATCACATTGTCCGAGATGGATTCACTAGTGTTGGAAAGAAGAGGCATTGCAGAAGTGAATCTCATCAATATTGATTTGTCTTGTTCAATCACAGATTCTAAATTGTATTGTAATATGTAAATGAATGTATTGAACTGTCCCTTTGTCCTTATAACATTAATGTATGAATATATACCCATATCAATTTCCCTTGCTTGTTCATATTTCCCTTAGCTGTTCATGGGCTATATGGTTTAGTTGATTTGGCTATTATATAAATGTCTGAGTGTTTTTTTCTCTCTCCATCTTTCATGTTGAATACATTCCTGTTTTAATGTTTATGGAGCAAATTCCATATTTGTTGGAAACATGTAATCGGATTTTCATTTGATTATCCCAACTGAGTGAAAAATATGGCTTGTATGCGAGTCTATTCTATTAAATTAACTTAAACCACTAAATCAAATGATAAATTTATATCATGAAAGGAGAATTGGTTTGAAAAAATTTAAATTGTTAAGTAATTAGTTAAAACTTAGTTAACGCTTAAATTAGGATCTAATCAGTGTTGAACATAGCCAATCATTTCAACAGGTCATATTAAAGTTTAAAATGCCACGGCTTGTATTGGGATGTACAAAAATACTAATAACGTGAATATATGTTTTGTTGGCTAGATTAACGAAAATAAATAGATATTCTCATATGTTTAAAACAAATAAGTTCTATTTCAATTTAATTTAAAAATTCAAAGCTCGACATCAGAAATTCTAGTTTTTAAATACATATATTCTAACTTTAATTTAAATAAACTCGATTAAAAATCCCTTTGTATTTCTGACTAATATATATAAACATATTAAATATTCGAATTTAAATAGCCGAAAAATCCGGGACATTACAAATGATGTTAGACCTATTGGATATTTGCAAGTATATGACTCATGTTGGAAGTTAACGACTATATGTTTGTGGCAGTTTATTACAACACCTACTGGATATTTGCAAGTATATGATTCATGTTGAAAGTTAACAGCTATACATTTGTGGTAGTCTATTACAACAAAGTTGAGATTCATGCAAGTATGTGATTCACTATTAGGCCAACATGATGTATATTTTTATGATCATTTTTAGCGTAGTTGGATCCATTTGGGTATTATGATTCATATGAATTTATGTTGGAATTGGCATCATGATTCAAGTGTAAAACCATACTTTTGTATTAGTGACAAAAGTAAGCATCTTTGTGAACTTGTGTTGACTTTATGAACATGGCTAGTTTATGTTTAACTTTATGCCCAAACAAAATATGTTTTAGGCCTATGTTGTTATCAAAATCATATGATAATATATGTGACACATAATTAAGTTAGATTTACATTTTAAATGCAAGATTACATGAATAGATTAAAAACCATGATTCATGTTTAGGTATGTTTTATGTCATGATTATATGCTATTACAATGCAAGTTCACAAGTGCCTAATTTATGTTAATTAGTTCGCTATGTTGCAAGTTCATGCGTTCGCACACCCCTTTTGATGTTACTTAGGACATATAAACACCATGTTCTAAGCCTCCTTTTTTTCATGCGACTAAGTTGGGCTTAAATATTAAGCCCAATATATGTTATGTTATAGCGAATGTATAAAACGGGGGTAATGACGCTGGGTAAAAAATATAAAACATATGCGTTGGCATGTTTGACACATGCCAACGACCTTGAGGACATTTGAGGGGTATAAATTAATTTTACCCAATAAAGATGAATTTGAATAATGGGCTGCAAATATTTACATATAAAAAGAAGAGAGACAAAATATGTAAACTTAGAAAATACAATGTGTTTAACCCGAGGTTGGATTGAGTTGTGACGTAAACCTGCCCAGACCCGCCCGGCTGTCCAGTAGTCACAACAATCCCTATCCAATGTGGGTGGTTAAACATTGAGCCCAATAAAGACCCGAGGTTAGACTGAGTTGTGACGTAAGACTGCCCGGAACCAACCGGCAACAGGAAGTCACAACAATACCTGTCTAATGTGAGAGGTCGAGGCTTTAATAAGACAATTAAGGCTGAGTCAGGATTGATAGGATTAAGTAAATTGAATTAATACTTAATCAAATTGAAAATGCTAAACTATACAGATTGATTGGGGGTTAGGTTTGCAGAACACTTAACCAACTTAACATGTTGGCTAGAAATAGAAAACCTAGTAGCGGGGGACCCTTTTCAGCAGTAACCCTACAAGGTGTATCAGGATACCCTGAACTAGGCAGGGTGGGGCACGATTACTGGGCTGACTGTAAGAGGTCAAATCGACGGCGGTGGTGCAGCAGTGTAGGTTCTAACGGGGTGCAGGCGTGCACACACTCCGGCGCAGAAAAATTAGGCACTGGGCACCAGTAGTATACCTGTGCATTCTAGAATTGTGTCGGGTCGCCACCATGGGACTTGATACACCCCACGGTGGGACCAACATAGGTAACTACAACATCGGGGGCCGTAAGACACATGTAACCATGCGAGTAGGAGCCGATCATTAAAAATGGATCACTTCACCCCGATTATGGGGTGCCTGTTGGGAACTAGTTTATAGGGGTGCAGAGATTAATATGGGGTACGATAAGTATATTCGACTCTAGACAACTTAACTTAGTTTATGGTGCTTTCCCATTTCCAGTTTATACTTATCATGCCTAATTCTTTATTCATAGACTGAATAGTCCTAGACTTACCCAGGCTTTATGTCTGACTCTACTTTTCTTTCGTTCCCCCCCCCCAGGTCCACAGGGAGGGAATACCGCAGCTTGACCAGTTTTCACATCCAGCTTGAAGAGAAAGAATGTATTGCTTGGATCTCTTTCGTTTTGGACTATGGCTTTGGATAACAACTATGGGGATTTATGCAGTTTACTTATGTTTTTATGCTTCTTTAAATTATGAAATCAAGACAGTTATGGAAATATAATGTTTTTGGAAATATTGTAAGACAATTATGGCATGGTTTGTGTAACACGTATTTTTGAGGAAATAAAAGTTGCTGTTGTTTCCGTTGTTCAAAAATATGTGTATTTATATCTGTCTTGTGTATCTGTGATTTATACTTATAAACCTCCACCAAAATTAGGGCATTCCCTTTGAGAGTGACCCTAACGGAGGTGAGGTGTTTCACTTGGTATCAGAGCATAGGTTTACCAGATAAGATTAAAAGTCTTGAAAATTTACTTTCAAAAGAAATTTAAAGAAGCATTTTTAAAGATAAAATGTTATTTTATTATAAAAAGGCATAGTCCCCCCCCCCTCCAAAGCCATAGGTACTATCCTTTATCCTTCGTTTTGAATCTATCCTTTTTGTTACAGCATGTCCGAAGAACTTAACTTGCCAGAGGGTGTACCAATACCTGGTTGGTTCAGACGATTCTTAGAAGCAAGGGCCAATTAGCCAGGTCCCACTGTTCCTCCTCCCCCAGCTGCAGGAAATCATCCAGCTGTAGCAGCACCTCTTCCTCCACCTCCTCCGCGTGGTAATACTTTTGCTAAGATATGTAAAGATTTCAAAGCTATGGGAGGGAAGGACTTTCATGGAACCGAGTCCTTCGTGGCAACCAGGAATTGGCTGAAGGAAACCGAGGACTTATTCGTCATTTTTGAGGGTAGAAGATAGGCAAAAGGTACAACTGGCAGTATGGATACTTAAAGGCGAGGCTTCCTACTGGTGGGAAGTTACCAATGCAGAAAGACCAGTGGAAACATGGGAGGACTTTAGGGCAAGGTTTGAGGCTAAATTTCTCTCGGAAGCTGAAAGGAGTCTTCAGTTGGAAAAATTCTTATTTCTTAAGCAAGGGAGTATGACAGTCAAAGAGTACGTTAATCAGTTTGATCAGCTGGCTAGGTTCGGACTGGACCTAGTCAACACTCCGCACAAGAAGGCTCTCCGCTTTGTCAAAGGATTGAATGAGCCGTTACACAGTTTGGCCATGACCCATATACCCATGGGAGCTACGTCTGAAAGATTGGTACAGATGGCATTGCTGAACGAAGAGGACAAGGGCAAGAAGGACACAAAGGCAGAAGGCTCTCAAGGGAAGAAAGAGGGTTTACAGCCTAAGACGACAGACTTTAAGAAGGGCGGGAAAGACAACAAAGAGAAGAGGAAGTGTAATTTCTGTGGAAAAGTGGGGCACTTAGTGAAAGATTGCCGGAAAAAGAAGGCCAAGTTGAATGGTGGGTAGTTTTCTTGCGGTGAGACAGGCCACATGGATAAGGATTGCCCAAAGAAGCGAGGGCAGGGGCAGAGGGCTGGTTCCACCTCAGGGGCACAGGTTCATGTGATAGAAGCGCCACCTCTGCAACAGCGAGGTATAAATACTTCTGTAGAAAGTGTAGTTTATCTTTATGATCACCTAGTTCGTACTTTATTTGATTCTGGCGCATCACACTCCTTTATTTCATCTGCTTTAGTAGAATCTCTGCACCTAGAAACTAGTATGGTAGAGGACCCCTTAATTGTTTCAAATCCAATTG
The DNA here is from genome assembly GCA_030737875.1 of Allium sativum. Taxonomy (NCBI): domain Eukaryota; kingdom Viridiplantae; phylum Streptophyta; class Magnoliopsida; order Asparagales; family Amaryllidaceae; genus Allium; species Allium sativum. Next base: position 128,789,019 of record CM060919.1, on the reverse strand, counting down.
GGGGCCCAGCTCATTTGTCTATGATCTGTGTGGGATTGAAAATTTCTATTCTAAGCGTAGAATTTAGACGTAGTGCCTTTGTTTTGGGCTTCTCGGGATATGGTATGATTTTGGGCATGGATTGGCTATATAGTAATGGAGCCATCCTTGATTGTGAGAAAAGGGTGGTTAGGCTTCTGACCCAACTCGGTAACACTCTGGAAATTACTTGTAATCCCTCGTATGCGGTTATGCTTAGTTATCTTGAATCGCTAGAAGCTTCGGTTGAGAGTTTGCAATCAGTTAGAGTGGTTCGTGAATATCCGGATGTCTTCGAAGAGGTGAAGGGCTTACCTCCGAAGCGGGAGATAGACTTCCGCATATATCTTGTAGATAATGCAAAGCCCGTTGCGTTGCCCGTTAGACACATGGCTCCACGGGAAAGGAAAGAGCTCAATAAACAGATTAAAGAGCTCCTAGAGAAGGGGTTCATTAGAAGGAGCATTTCAGAATGGGGCGCTCCAGTGGTGTTCGCCACAAAGGCAGACGGTTCACTCTGTCTATGTGTTGACTATAGGGAGCTCAACAAGCTAACGAAAAAGAATAGGCACCCTCTCCCCATAATTGATTATTTGTTTGATCAGCTTGTAGGAGCGTCTGTTTTCTCCTAACTCGATTTAGCGACCGGATTTCATCAGCTAAGGGTGGCTGAAGATAGCATCGATAAGATAGCATTCAGAACCCCAGACGGCTTCTTTGAATGGCTTGTCATGCCTTTTGGCTTGACAAACGCACCCGCTTACTTCGTGGACCTGATGAGTAGGGTGTTCAGAGAACTCCTCAACAAGTTCGTAGTAGTCTTCGTAGACGATATCTTGATCTTCTCAAAGAGTGAAGAAGAACATGCTCAGCACTTAAGGGCAATCAGGGAAACTCTGCGAGTCCATCAGCTAAAAGCCAAATTCTCCAAATGCCACTTTTGGAGAGAGGAAGTGAGGTTCCTTGGGCACATAGTATCCAAAGAAGGGTTAGCTGTGGACCCTGCCAAAGTAGTAGTGGTGCAGGATTGGAAGACACCAAGGAATGCAATAGAAGTCCGAAGCTTTCTCGGGCTAGCAGGCTTCTATCAGAAATTCATCAGAGACTTTGCAAAAATATCAGCTCCACTCATAAGGCTGACAAAGAAGAATCTAGTGTTCAATTGGGACTTGGATTGCGAGTTTGCTTTCCAACGGCTAAAAAGGGCTCTTACAACAGCCCCAGTTCTGACGTTGCCAGATGGAAGCAAAATGTTTACAGTTTATACAGATGCATGTAGGACAGGGCTAGGCGTTGTCTTGATGCAAGAAGGTAGGGTAGTAGCTTATGGTGGAAGGCAATTGAAAGTTCATGAAAAGAACTACCCAACCCATGATCTCGAGTTGGCCGCCATCATCTTTGCGCTTAAGTCTTGGCGCCACTATCTCCTAGGTGAGAAATTCGAACTGTATACTGACCATAAATCTTTGAAGTATCTCTTCTCGCAGAAGGACCTTAACTTGAGGCAACAGAGATGGATGGAGTTTCTTGCCTAGTACGATTTCGAGATCTCCTACACTCCGGGCAAAGGCAACGTAGTGGCAGACGCGTTGAGTCGAAAGAAACTGACCCTGAGCCCGCTGTTTGTTGAAAGGCAAAGCCTAGAGTTTATAGCCAGTTTTAACTTTAGGCCCTCCTCCGATTTTGTACCGGGCTTGCTAGCATCTCTTGAAGTACGCCCGACTCTAGTAGACTCAATAGGGACAGCACAACGCGAAGACGCTCAGCTTGTGGGGACGATTGATAGGCTAATTAGGGGTGACACTTCAAGTCACCTCAACAGATACTCCATCAACGATAAGGGTTGGTTAAGGCGAGACGGAAGACTATGCGTCCCACATACAAGGGGTTTAGTAAAGGCGGTTCTCGAAGAAGCACATCACTCCAAGATGACGATACATCCAGGTGGAGATAAAATGTACAAGGACATAAAAAGAACTTTCTTTTGGAGCGGCATGAAGAAAGACGTGGCGGATTTCATTTCTAAGTGTGTGATTTGCCAACAGGTTAAGGCGGAGAAGAAGAAGCCTGGCGGTCTGCTCCATCCTCTAGAGGTCCCACAGTGGAAGTGGGATAGCATCTCAATGGACTTCATCGATGGGTTGCCTAGGTCTAGAAGAGGCAACACTAGCATTTGGGTAATAGTGGATAGGCTTACTAAAAGCGCCCACTTTTTACCTGTCAAGAGTAAAAGAACTGCCTCATCCCTTGCATCTCTTTATCTTAAATTATTCGACTCCATGGAATATCCTCCAGCATTGTTAGTGACCGAGACCCTATCTTCACAAGTGAGTTTTGGCGGAGTCTGCAAGAAGCGGTAGGCACACAGTTATGCTTGAGTACAGCCTACCACCCCCAAACCGACGGCCAGACAGAAAGGGTGAACAGAGTTTTGGAGTACCTTTTAAGACTGTGCGTCCTTGACTACGGAGGGACATGGGAAGACCACCTTCCTTTGGTGGAATTTGCATACAACAACAGCTACCAAGCCACCATCGGAATGGTGCCCTTCGAAGCTTTATATAGAAGACTGTGCTGATCGCCCACTTGTTGGTGGGAGTCTACTGATAAGCTCATACTTGGACCAGATATGATCCAAGAGACTTCATAGAAAGTAGACTTGATACGAAGGAGGATGAAGACAGCCCAAGACAGACAGAAATCCTACGCCGACAAGAGGAGGATCGACCTTGAATTTGAGGTAGGGGACAGAGTTTTTCTTAAGGTATCTCCTCTAAGGAACGTTGTTCGTTTTGGATCCACTGGAAAGCTAGCACCAAGGTTCATAGGGCCGTTTCCTATTATCGAGAAAATTGGGAAAATGGCCTATAGATTAGACCTACCTGAAAAACTAGCTGGAGTTCACAACGTTTTTCATGTTTCGCACCTCCGAAAATGTCTACATGAATCTGCTGAAGTGGTAGAGCCAAACATCCTTGAGGAAGATGAAGTGGAACGCGAAGCAACCGTGAGGAAAGTTCCAACACGCATATTAGGAACGGAAGTGAAAAAGCTATGCAACCGCGAAGTCAAGCTCGTCAAAGTTCAGTGGAGCGACGCCGAGGGAGACGCAACTTGGGAAACTGAAGCTAGAATACGCGCAGCCTACCCTTTTCTTTTCGAGGGTACATCTTTGATCTTTCTTTTTCCTTAAGTTGCGCTTTTATCTATCTTTTTAGGTATATCTCCTCGACCTTATCTTTAGGCAGAAGCCCTTTGGATGAAAACATGTAATTGAAACATGTTATGGATGATGGCTGCAAGTGGTTGCAAGTGATTGCTAGTGGTTGCTCGTGGTTGCATATACACACACAATCTAGGTTTTAGATCGGCTCAATCACTTTATATTGCATGTGCATATATGTATTTATATTCGTATATGGTTGAAGTTTAATGTGTTGTCATATGGATGTTGCATTTATATGAATGATTGTGCACTCATGTAGAATCATGAATAGGAAAATTTGCATACATAATGGATTCATGACACTTACATAATTTGCATTAAGGAGGTCAATTGAATCAGTAGGCCAACTGATTTTGCATTAGATAAGTACATGTACACATACTTCGCATATGATCATGAAGCATTAGAAGTCTTTTAAGGACAATGGATGCTCATGTTTGATGGATGAGTAGATGGACATTTGGATGTTAGGATATACATTCTTCCTGAACTTGAAGATTTCGGGGATGAAATCCTTTTAAATGGGGGAGAATGTAACACCCCGTGTATTCTATAACAGTGAAATTCACAAATTAAAGTATAATTAATTTCAAATCAAAGAATTAAGGGAAACGGGATATGCCATTTCGTTCGTCTCGGAATTCTGCTTGAGATAGAGTCCGAGTTAGCGTAAAACGGACTCTGTATGAGGGAGATATGACCTCCGAAAGTTTTAGAATTCAGTTTAAAATTCAAACAGACAAACAGCTCAGAACAAATTCAAATTTCAAAAAAATCGGACCCAGGTTGGGATGGGCGGGAATTTTCCCGCCCAAGGCACCCAGGTCGACTGGGTAGTCGACCTGGGGCACCCAGGTCGACTACATAGTCGACCTGGGGGTCGACTGGGGAGTCGACCTGGCCCCTGAGCCAGGTCGAACCCAGCCCCTCCTGGATGGCCTAGTTTGTGCTTGGCCGAATTTCTGAGTCTTTCCTTGTCACTAGGGCTAGGTGTCAGCTCCTGATTGGTCTCTCTTTCAAACGAACGGCTAATATTAATCTAAGCTCCATCGACGGTTCTTATCAACTCACAAACTCTATAAAAAGGACCTAAGACTCCACCTAATTCATACAAATAAAAATGAGAATGAGACCATCATGCTGCTGAAGAAAGACTAGGAGTATCCGTCAAAATTGAAAAACGATTAAGAGACGATTCGAAAGCTTAAAGCAACGACAATTAAATCAAAGCAATGCCTACAACAAAGGATAGCATCTCCAAATTCAGAATTCAGAAACCTGAATTGAAGATTCGTCATACATTGTAAGTAGAGTGCTATTCCGATGTGAATGAATAATTGTGTGTTGATTTGTGTAAAATGAGAAATGGAGTTGTACTTAATTTGTGGTGATGATAATTCATAATCATATGTTGCTATGATTCTAATTGTGAATGGATTTGGGATGTTGTGGTATAATGATGTTAGACCTATTGGATGTGTAAAAACCCGTAACTTCCCCGTAAAGGAAAGTGTCGGATAGTTCGAGAACAAGCCACAACAGAACACATACAGAAGAACATTTCATTGTATATTACAACAATGCATCAGATTACAAGAATATACAGAGTATGAATAAATATTACACAGAAATATCAGAGATTTAAATTACATTTAAATACGTAGCAACGGAAAATAATACAATACACAACTAGAAGAGATATACGGATACAAAGCTTTCCGGATATCATTCCAGCTGTAAACCAGGATCATGTGAATATAAATCTGCAAAAACAAAAACTACTAGCTGCCCGTGTCAAAATAAGGGCACCCAGAGTTTAGGTTAAAACAATAAACTCCAGGTCAGTCATGGGACTGGTGTGAGAACTAAAACAGTTAATCTTTATTTTTAATGTTAGGTAAATTAAGGGACCACGCCGTATAACACGGAACGGGTTTCCTCCCAAGAATACCAGTGCATAAAACAACAGCGCAATGCTAAATAAAGAAAAATGAAGCTATTATAGGACCCAGGTCCTATCATACAATGCAACGCAAGCCGGGGGATAGGGTTTTTACCTTATAATAGCCAAGAATGCTTGATACGTTTAAAACAAATCATTTGATACTATTATAAGTGCATAGTGTATAAAACAACTTCAAATCATAAGTATCAATCATAGGCGGCATGAGCGCCCCATCCCACTATGTCGCCATACTAGGCTCTACAAATAAAACCGCAAAGTCACGTATTTGGAAATTGGATTTCCGTCTATGAACCGAGGCAAAAGATAGTCCTCAACCGATTCGAGACAATCTAGCCCATGTCTCAGGATCAGAACGCATCAACCCTTTAGATCGTCAGGGCCGGTCCACCGATGTGGATTATTATGCCTGAACACTACGTTTCCCCGCCCTTTGGGGCGTAAGCGAGCCAACTAAATGACTCCATCGGTTCGAGAACGACCGATCAATCTGAGGCGCCTCGCAACAGCAACAACCACATAAGTCAAACTCATTAGGGCGTGTAAAACCACTGACGCCACTTTTTAGCTAGAAGGAAACGCATGCCCTCCCTGAGGTCCTCTCCCGTTTTTGGTTCATACCGGGTGTGAAACTCGCGAAGTAAACGTTACACAAAGCTACGCCACAAAGGCCGTGCTTTGATCATCACCACAAGACTTTGCTTTTCAACAGAAGCCTCGATCAATTGCCACTTAGGCATGCCACACAGGCAATTCACTCCATGTGTTTGATATTCATCAATATATAACCCCTGAGCTCGTATGACTCAGAGAAGGGCGTTAAGCAAGAGAATAAATTCTCCGCCGCCAAACAGATATATATTTAATAGAGATCAATCACACGGACTAAAATCCAATGTCAGACACACAGTCCATTTACAAGTCCGTTCTGGGTCTGAACGAAACCGGAGGCACCTAGTACCCCGCATATCCCTCGATCTCCAAGTACGTCTGGACGATCACTAACTGTTTCCATCTTCTTGGGTGTACAGCCCAATCAAGATCATCAGTAATCACCCAAACGACGTGAAGACTTCCGGTCTTCGACCACCGTCTTCATCTTCGACACCACGTCGAATCAGTTATTCAGAATGGGATAAACCCGGTCTTTCTAAATAACTCGCGTATATATTATAAAAGTGTTACACAAACACAACATACGCCTCATTCCAATTCAGAATATTCTTTTATTCAAATATTCCTATACTTTGGGAAAAGTTCCCATTAATTTTATCCAAGATAAATTCTTTAACTTTATTCTTTAATCTCCTTTGAATATCAATTCAAACTAGTCGGGATTAGCGAACCACACCGAAGAAATCATTTATTTTATTTCCCAATCCCAACCTATTCATCCCATGAAGTAAAACTGGTTATACTTCATATCTAACACCACGGTGTTATCGGTAAATTCAATTACCATTTCACGTTCAAATCTAATTAAAGATTTAACTATCGCCTGGAGTAAAACTGGTGATACTCCATTCTCGATCTTTTCAATCTAATTAAAGATTCATTAAAACTCCACTTAGTTTTAATATTTCTCTGGGTTAAAGAATCAGTGTCATTTAAAACACAGTTCACGATAAACCCAAAATTACATTCATTAATTATCGGGTTAAAGAACGAGTGTTATTTAAAACACTGTTCACGATAAACCCAAAAATCAATATCAATTCAATTCCAATGAAATCTCATTTAATTGGTACACTTCATTAAATCCAAATAAAAAGATTTAATCTTTTCACAACTGGGTTCAAGAACAGTGTTAGTGAAGACACCATTCACGACAAACCCAAATCACATTTGATATTCAATACAAGGCTCTGAATAGAAAATATATCGGCTTATATTCAATATCAAATTCTACGATTAACAAATGTCGTATTGAAATAACGATATAAATGTATATCTTTCAAATTCCCATAACATCTGTATAATCACGAATTCCAACATCGAAATATTCCGAAGACAATTTCGATTCAAATCCACTCCAATGCAATCATTGGAAATTCTGGTTATTTTTAAAACCCTTTTCAAATTCAATTTATTTATTTAAAAATAAATAGAATTATATTTCTAGTTCAAAACTAGTTCATTTCGATAAAAATCTATTTTTATCTTTTCAAATATGGAGTTTTTCATCCCAAATCTTCACAAATCATTTCTTATGATTTTACACAAATTATTACTATTTTTAATAATTTTATCAAGGCCCGTACAGTCGATTTCCACCAATGGCCATCGAACTGCACTTACAGCGACCTTTTTCAAATTTGATTTGGACATAATTCCAAATCCAACCGTTAGATTTCTAATTTCTCACATTCATTAGAAAGCTCTTTTCGATACGAACCCAACGGTTCCGGTTTTAGGAGAATCCGACGGTCGGATCTCCCGCAATGTCCGTTTGAAATAAATGGTCGAAATTCACGAACTGCCGCGGCGCGTTCTATTCAGGCCATTATATTATATATATAATATATATATAATATATTTCGTCGATTTCTATTTAAAACGAATTATATAAATAGTTTTAAATTCGTTTCAAAAGCAATTTCAACTTCCGTTTCAAATCAAATCAAAATTGAATTCTTCTCTATAAATTCCTTTTAAAATTCATTTCTATTCAATTCAAATTTCAATTCAATTTGAATTCATTTCAATTTGCTTTCAATTCAATTTGAATTCGTTTTCAATTCATTTCGAAATCGTTTTCAATTCAATTCATTTCGAAATCGTTTTCAATTCAATTCATTTCGAAATCGTTTTCAATTCAATTCATTTCGAAATCGTTTTCAATTCAATTCATTTCGAAATCGTTTTCAATTCAATTCATTTCGAAATCGTTTTCAATTCAATTCATTTCGAAATCGTTTTCAATTCAATTCATTTCGAAATCGTTTTCAATTCAATTCATTTCGAAATCGTTTTCAATTCAATTCATTTCGAAATCGTTTTCAATTCAATTCATTTCGAAATCGTTTTCAATTCAATTCATTTCGAAATCATTTTCAATTCAATTCATTTCGAAATCGTTTTCAATTCAATTCATTTTGAAATCGTCGATTTCGAAATCACTTTTCAATATTCATTTTAAAATGAATAAAATCGATATAAATATCGTTCACGTCAAAATGGCGTCAATCTAATCAACACGGCTTCATAAATTTCTATTTTCAAATTTTCTTTATTTTTCAAATTGGAATAAGGCCCAATCAATTACCATATAAAATTAATTATATGGATTTCCATACCACACAAGTATATAATAGCATTTAAAAATAATCAACCATCAACCAAAGTGCACTACACTGTATAAGCATCAAATATAGATATTCAACGCTTATAACAGCCTGTCAATCAATCGATCGACATATTTAATCAATCAGGATGAGTGAAATTCATATTTCATCCTAACACCCGTGTGGGGTTTCAAACAATCAAACAAATATTTTATTCGTGCAGTTGGGCGATATGTAAAATTTATCGACCCAATCAACGTCATTCAAATAGGTGTACATAAACAAACCGTCCGGTTTGTAAATGAATATTTTATTTATTCACATTCACTATATTCATATTCACGTTAAAAATTATATTTTTAACGATAAAACATTTTATTTCAACATATGAATTTCTATTCAGTTCATTTATTCAATAAAATGATATTTTTATTTTTCTAACTTATTTTAGAAAATTTCGGCGGCATAACGGCACGATACTAGAAACAGGACAAGGCCTAGCCTTATCCCCGGTCTAGTGAAGGCCCACGCCATTCACACATCAATCAAAATCACCAAACAACCAAATTCAAATCACATCATATAACTAATCTATGCAACCAAACAAACAAGTCCATGGTCTGTGGACGATTGTGTTGGCTGCTACTAAGCACCGTCTGCATCCTAGTATATATATCTAAATAGAAATGAAATTGAAAGGTGAGAAATTCTCACCAAAAGCTATCCTAACTCCACGGCTCTTCTATTGTAGAGATCTTTGTCGTTCTCGCGTCTTTGTCATCTTCGTTTCCCGTAGCCACTACATATGTAAAAATCGAATTTTTTACTATGCTATTCAATATATAAAAATCACATTTTTACTTCGCTATTCAATATATAAAAAACACATTTTTAGTTCGCTATTCAATATATAAAAATCACATTTTTACTTCGCTATTCAATATATAAAAATCACATTTTTAGTTCGCCATTCAATATATAAAAATCTGATTTTTACTTCTAAAAGTTCAAATCCTTTCCTTTTTAAAGTTTAAATCTTTTCACTTTTAAAATCTAAATCTTTTCCCTTCTTTTTTTTTAAAAAATCTTAAAATAAAAATCAGTTTTTAAAACCTATAAAAAAACAGTTTTTACTTTATATAATTTTCAGTTTTCAAAACCTATAAAAAAACAGTTTTAACTTCCTAAAAAAAATCAGTTTTAACTTTCAAAACAAAATCAGTTTTATACCCTTTTTTTTTTAATCTGTTTTAAACCTTTTTAAAAATCTGTTTTAAACCTTTTTAAAAATCTGTTTTTATACCTAAAATCGAAATTAGTTTTGATGAATTAAAATAAAAATAAAATACAAATATAAACTTACTGTGCGGCGAAGAAGGTGGGGGGGGGGGGTTGGAGACGTCTGCGGCACTGGCTTCCAGGGGGGGCGGCGCTAGGGTTTTGATGGATGGGGGGGGCTGCGTCGTCGATGTTGGAGCTGCAGGCGTTGGGGTCTGGGGAGTCGACGACGATGTTGAGGAGGCGGCGGCGGGGCTCTGGGCGGAGGCTGGAGGACGGCTGCGAGGTGGCGGAGGGCAGGGCGACGGCGAAGTCGCCTTCGATTGGGGGGGTTCGGGATTTTCGAAGAGAAAAAGGGGGGTGATTTCTGAAATAAGAAAGTAACGGGGGGGGTTTATAAAAGAAAATATATAATTATTTATTTATTTAATTAATTCTCCATAAAGTTGCTTTTTCGTTCGGGCTTTGAATTGGACCCAACGACTATCGCCCCTAGCTAATTACCCCCATTCCGAACACAATGGGATATGTATCGAAGGCTGATTCGGTCGTTTCGATCAGTTTCCGTTAGATTTACATTTAAATCGCTATATTGAATTTTAAACATACATTTCAAATTACCGGGGTCACATACTAACCCTAAAAATTCCAGAAAAATATTTTCTAACTTCGTATTGACGATACAGTCCTAATAAAACTAGTTTCGTCGAATTCTGAGACCGTTTGAAAAATGGCCAATTCCCAGTCGATTAAAATCAACTGAAAATGGTCAAACGCATTTTCCTTTGCCACGCTCACATATTGATTCGAAAAATTATGAAATTTAAAACCTAGCAATAATTTAACATCACGGATCCAACAAAACTGGTTTCGTCGAAATCCGAGGTCATTTGCAAAATGTCCATTTTTAAGGGCCTGAATTCCATAGCGACTATTCAGAATTTTCAACTGGACATATCTTTTGATTCTTGTCATGAAATTTCGATTTTTCGGATTCGTTGGAAAGATATTCACTATTAGATTCCATTATTTTTGGTTTTACTAAAATCCGGATTGTTTTGCACCCGGTACATTCAATTGAAGTTTGAAATCGAATTATCGAACTACCGCGCCATTTTCAATTCTATTTATAATTATATATAATTATTTATATTCTAACGACGACGTATATAATATATACGTCGAATTATATTCGAAATAAATTTCTCGTCGATTTTATTTAAAATAATTCATTTTAAATAATCAAAATCCGCTAAAATGGCCAAAATAAAAAAAAATTAACTGGCCCAGATTTTCGGGTTATTACAGGATATTTGCAAGTATATGACTCATGTTGGAAGTTAACGACTATATGTTTGTGGCAGATTCGAATAGAAAGATTGGGCATATTCTTTTATTCCTTTAATTCATGTCACGAACAGAGAAAACGTTCAAATCTGAAAAGTAACTGACTTACAGAGATTTAGATTAGAAAAGAAAGATGGCGTTGCAATGATTCATGCGACGTTAGCCTTTGATCCTTATCTTTAAGCTTTAATCTTAATTTGAATCTCTTCTTGAGCAGCATAACCTTGTCTTGGATTTTCGTATTATCTTCTTATTTTTTATTTATTTATATATTTTCTCAGAGGCAGCATAAGGATAGAAAAGAATTGTGAATAGAGAAGGAGTCTAGGGCTGTTTATATAGTGTTAGGCGGACGAATCTAGGCAGAAACGTGACCAAATACATCAGAACGAACCAGGTTCAGAAAACTGGAAAAAGCAGGGGGGTTGACCCCCAGGTCGACTACCCAGTCGACCTGGGTGACCCAGGTCGAATACCCAGTCGACCTGGGTGCCCAGGTCGACTACCCAGTCGACCTGGGTGCCTTGGGCGGGAAAATTCCCACCCAGCCCAATCTGGGTTCGATTTTGAATTTGAATTCGCTTTTCTGAACTGTTTTGAAATTTGAACTTCGCTGAAACTTCCGGAGGCCATATCTTCTTCATACGGACTCTGATTTACGCAAACTCGGACTCATTTCCATGCAGAATTCCGAGACGAACGCAATGGCGCAGCCCATTTCCCTTAATTTTGATTTTAACTTTTAATTCTGCCTTGATTCGTGAATCTTAGTGTTGCAGAATTATGGGGTGTTACAGGTTTTGTCAATAGTAATTAGAAATAAATGCATTCTTGCCCATTAATTATTTATAGAAGAATGGTTTGACCTAGTATTAAATGACATGTTAGAAAAATATTAAGTATACTACAAAGTGTAATTTAAGCAAAAAATTACGCGTTATTTTATCTGACAAGAGTTGTTCTCGTAGATATATATTCATTGTCGCTTCTATTACTTGTTTTGCTTTCTTGCTTCTAATGAAAACATAATTAATTCATTGTTTTGCACATATCTAACACTAGTGATATTGATGAGAACTACATAAGTGTACTGTCATGTAGACAGATTACTTGGTGTTTTGTAAATTGGGCTTTTCCTTTTCAGTGAGTAATACAAGTTTGTTTAATCCTTAAGCATGTGTGTGTTGAAATTGCTTTGCTATTTTATGTGTGTACCTTGATATTGCTTGTTTGTTTGTCATACAAATGTGCATGAGTTTGCTGCAAAATAAATCAAGGTGAATGTTCTTGCTGCTAATTTTTGGTTGGCACCATGCAAATATTAATAATGTTTTTGGTCATAAGCGAAAAGTGATAAGTCTACAGAAACTTCTTAAAGTCATTAGTTGGGTTTAATGGCTTTCCTATCACATATTAGCACTTAGTTTTTTGGAAGGTCTTGCAGTTTACATGATATAACCTGAGCTATTTTATAAAGTCTAGAACTTCGATTACAATTATTATTGTAACAGCCAACGTGATGGTTTATTTATACTGTAGACCCGAGTGAAATTGATGGTCTTGATGTTTTGCTAATGTTTTGTTTATATTTATACCTTTGCAAAGTTGATAAATGCAGAATTAATAAGTATCGAAGAGCAGGAAAGTTATATGGAAAGTTAATTGATAATTAATTTGAAGAGAATCATATAAGTGTCAGCATGTTGCATTTAATTGTCAAAATTTATAGAAAACGGATCCTTAATGGTCATGTTTCATGTTTTAATTATATTTAATAGACTTATGCATCACGCTGACTTATTTAGTTAGTCATTTTTGTGTGTTCACACTTTCCACGTCCTCTTATTCCAGAAATAGATAAACATTCTAGCTGTTAGTATATTTGCTTGGACTAATTTTATAGTGTGCATGACTGTCTCTTTCATGGTTCATGCTTGTTTTAACATCATGATATATATATTATTGTTAATTCCATATTATAGTATGCGCTGAGCTTTTATGTACACTTTGTTTTGATATCTAATATATACTTCAACATATAATATCTTTTTAAACTAGTTTTCTATTCATTTATAATATCATTTTTAATTATGGCTTTGCGACGAGATGAATTATTTTATTTTGGTTTTAGTTTATTAAATGTCTCGAAGCAATGGTATAACTATATATTGCAACAATAAACGTTTTCGAAGAAAGAAATAATGGTTTTCGAAGTGGCTTTAGAAATCGTTTGTTAAAAATAAAATATGTTTTCCATGTACGTGAATATACAGTTTTGCACAAGTTGCCTTGTTCTGTTATGTTGTGCTTGCTACCATAACTGGGTTAGATATAACTGGTTAATGATCAGGTCCTAAGTGTTACAGATGCAAGCTTTTTGCTCTTAAAGAGGAGAGGTAAGAGAAGACGCCTGTGCGTGCAGAGTTCAAAAAAAGCTGTAACTTATTAAAGAAATTTGTATATAAAAAATTTTCCGCTGTACAAAATAGTGTAAACTCTGATATTTGAATAAAATTTTATTTTGCTGCTATTGTTGAGCACTACGATTCTGTGTTATATTCCATTTTAAACCCTGTAAGCCAATAACAATCCGTCGTTCTGAATGCTTCGAGTCGGTATAATTACCGACTTGGGGCGGTCAAAATGGCGAGCTGTTACATATATTATAGAAATAAAAATTTAATCTTTTCACATAGGATTAGAAATAAAAATGTGATTTTTGTTTAGATGAATAACAAGAAAAATATAATCTTTGTTTAGATAAAAATATAATCTTTGTTTAGATAAAAATATAATCTTTGTTTAGATAAAAATATAGCCTTTGTTTAGATAATAATATAATCTTTTTATATGAAGTAGCGATACAAAAAATTGATTTTTATATAGTATCGATATAAAAATATGATTTTTATATTGTAGAGATTATAAAAATATGATTTCTATATAGTAGAGATTATAAAAATATGATTTTTATAAAGTAGATATATAAAAATATAATTTTTATATAGAAAGAAGCGTTGTAAGAATATATGATTTTTATCAACGTGAAAGGTATGATTTTTATCAACATGAAAGTTATAATTTTTATCAACAATTAAGGGTATGATTTTTATTTATGTAGAGTAATAAAAATATAATTTTTATATATATAGTGAGGTAAAAATATAATTTTTATGTATGTAGAGAAGTAAAAATATAATTTTTATTATATTACTAGCAAGATAAAAATATAATTTTTATCATGGAAGTAGCGGTGTAAAGGAGTGATTTTACATATGCAGTAGAGATATAAAAATACGATCTTTATATATAAAAATGTGGTTTTTATATAGAGAATGGCGAGAGTAAAAAATATGATTTTTATTATATGAACATCGATATAAAAATACGATTTTTATATATATGAAGTAGCGATAAAAATTCGATTTTTATATATATGAAGTAGAAATAAAAATATGATTTTTATGTACATGTAGTGATAATAAAAATTTGAATTTTACTATGAACAATGTGTAGAGGATTACACTGAATTTCGGGCAAATCCAAGCCATTCAGAAATGAAACGGTGGAGTGGAAACCCAAGGTGAGAACTCCTCACTTTTATTTTAATTTCTAGTTAGAAATGTATACTAGGATGCAGACGGTGCTTAGCAGCACCTGACACCCGTCGATGACTTGTTTGTTGGATTGATTGTGTTGTGAAAATTGATTGTGTGATGTGGAACGGAATAAAATATTTTACAGTTAAAAATATAATTTTTAACGTTTATATCAATAAAATATATATTTATAAACAAATCGGACGATTTGTTTACAATCACACATTCAACTGATATTGATTGGGATGATAAATTTTACACATCGCCCAATTGCACAAATATAACATGTGTTTGTTGTTTGAAAACCCCACATGGGTATTGGGATGATATAGGACATAAACTAATCCCAATATTTAGTTGTATGTCAATCGATTGGTTGACAAGCTGTGTAAGCGTTGAATATTTATATTTAATGCTTATGCAGCGTAGAATGCACTCTGGATGATGGTTGACTGTGCTTGATTGTTGTTGTGTACGGGTGTTGTATGAAATCCATATAAATCAAATTATATGGTAATTGACTGTGTTTGATTCCAGTTCAGAAAGAATGAATATTTTAAAATAACGAATATTTTAAAGTAATATTCAGTAATAGATCAAAATGTGATTTTGATGTCCGATTTGGAATGGACACGAACATATTTAAATATATAAAGCCGTGTTGATTAGATTAACGCCATTTTGACATGAACGATATTTATATCGATTTTATTCATTTTTATAATGAATATCAAAAAGGAAATGATTCTGAAATATAATGTTTTGAAAATATTATCATTTGTATATTAATGATACGGAATATTCAATTTTGATCTGAAATTGAATAAGAAGTTGAAATCATTTTGAAAACGAATTTAAAACGATTTAAAAAATATGTTTTAAATGGAAATCGATGAAATATATATTATATATTTTATATATAATATAATGGCCTGAATAGAACTCGCCGCATAGCGGTAGTTCGTAAATTTCGACCATTGACTTCGAACGGACATTACGGAAGATCTGACCGTTGGATTCTCCTAAAAACGGAACCATTGGGTTCATATCGAGAAGAGCTTTCTAATGAATGCAAGAAATTAGAAATCTAATGGTTGGATTTGGAATTTTGTCCAAATCAAATTTGGAAAAGGTCGCTGTAAGTGCACTTCGATGGCCGTTCATGGAAATCGACTGTACAGGCCTTGATAAAATTATTTAAAATACCAATAATTTGTGTAAAATCATAATTAATGATTTGGAAAGAATTGGGATGAAAAATTCCATATTTGAAAAGATAAAAATAGATTTTTATCGAAATGAACTAATTATTAACTAGAATTATAATCCAATATTTTTAAATAAATAAATTTGATTTGAAATGGTTTTAAAGATAACCGGAATTTCCAATATATGAATTGGAATGGATTTGAATCAAAATTCTCTTCGGAATATTTCGATATTGGATTCCGTGATTATACAGATATTGTGGAGGAATTTGGAAGATATATATATCGTTATTCCAATACGGTATTTGTTGATTCCAGAATTTGATATTGAATATAAGCCGATATATTTTCTATTCACATCCTTGTATTTAATATCAAATGGGATTTAGGTTTGTCGTGAATGGTGTCTTCATTCCCAATTGAGAAAAGATTAAATCTTTTTATTTAGATTTAATGAATTATACCAATTAATTGATATTTAATTGGGATGGAATTGAAATTGGTCTTTGGGTTTATCATGAACGGTGTTTTAAATTGCACTTGTTCATTAACCTGATTAACAATGGAATAAGATTTTGGGTTGTCATAAATGGTATCTTTTATAATACTGTTCTTAGACCCAATGGAGTTAAGTAAATCAGAAACTAACTAGAGATTAGTTAAGCTGAATGGTTTCCTGGGTATGGATCTAATGTTGGTTTCGGCCTTCGGGGTCAATACTTAAGGAATTGTTCACTTGCTAATTTACGGTTAAAGGCTGATGGAATGGAATGTGATTTTGGGTTTATCGTGAACATGTTTTAAATGACATTGTTTCTTTAACCCAGTTAAAGAGAGGAATAAGATTTTGGGTTGTCGTGAATGGTATCTTTTATAATATTGTTCTTATACCCAATGGAGTTAAGCAAATCGAGAACTAACTGGAGATTAGTTAAGTTGAATGGTTTCCTGGGTGTTGATATGATGTTGGTTTCGGCCTTCGGGGTTAATACTTAGGGAATTGTTCACTTGCTAATTTACGGTTAAAAGTTGATGGAATGGAATGTGATTTTGGGTTTATCATGAACCGTGTTTTAAATGACATTGGTTCTTTAACCCAGTTAAAGGCAGGATATGATTTCCCAAATTAAACAATCATTAATATTGATTTCTGAGAAGATTAAAACCAAGTGGAGTTTTAATGCATCTTTAATTAGATTGAATTGATATCCAAAGGAAGATTAAATTTAAAGAATTATCTTCGATAAAACTAATGGGAACCTTTTCCGAAGTATATGAATATTTAGACAAAGATTGGAATGAGGCGTATGTTGTGTTTTTATGGCACTTGTTTATTATATACGCGAGTTATTCAGAAAGACCGGGTTTATCCCATTCTGAATAGCTGATTCGACGATGTGTCAAGGATGAAGACGGTGGTTGAAGACCGGAGATGTCTTGATTGGGCTGTACACCCAAGGCGAGGTAATAAGTGGTGATCGTCCAGACGTACTTGGAGATCGACCGGATATGCGAGGACCTCTCCCCTGTATTGGACATGTGGGGGAGGAATAAGGTGCCTCCGGTTTCGTTCAGACCCAGAACGAACTTGTAAATGGATGTGTGTCTGACATCGGATTTCACTCTGTGTGATTGATAGACATCGGTTGCATAGCGTGAATTGCATGTGTGGCATGCTGAGATGCAAATGATCAAGGCTTCTGTTGAAAAGCAGAGTCTTGTGGTTGATGATCAAAGCACAGCTTTAATATAGCGTAGCTTTGTGTAGCGTTGATTCGCGAGCCTCACACCCCGGTGTGAACCAGAAATGGAAGAGGACATCAGGGAGGGCATGCGTTACCTTCTAGCTAGGAGTGGTGTCAGCGTTTTACTAGCCCTGACATTTTACTTATGTTGATGATATATTGCGAGGCGCCTCGGTTAAATCGGTCGTTCCAGGGCCGATAATTTGGTCGGGATATGAACAGTTGACGCCCCAGAGGGCGGGGAAACAAAGTGTTTAGGCATTTTAATCCACATCGAGTGGACCGGCCCTGACGATCCTAGGGCCCACCCGAGTCTGGGTCCTGAGACAAGGGCTAGAGCGTCTCGAAGCAGTAAGGACGATCCCTTGCCTTGGTTCACAGATGGAAATCCAACTTCCAATACGACATTTTGCGGTCTTAATTGTAAACCTATATATGGCGACATAGTGGTATGGGGCACTTATGTCATCTATGATTGATACTTATGATTGAAATTGCTTTGACAATATACACTTATATTAATAATAAAACATGAAATTTTACGTACCAAGCATTGTTTGGCTATTATAAGGTAAAGCCCTATCCTACGGCTTGCGTTGCATTGTGTGACGGGACCTAGGTCTTATAATAGTTTCATTATTCTTTATTTAGCATTGCGTTGTTTGTTTTATGCACTGATATTCTTGGGGGTAACCCGTTCCGTGTTCTACGGCGTGGTCCCTTGATTTACCTAACTTTAAAATAAAGATTAGTCACTGTTTTAGTTCTCACACCAGTCACACGACTGACCTGGAGTTTATGTTTTAACCTAAACTCTGGGTGTTTTCCACATGGGCAGCTAGTAGATTTGGTTTTGCAGGTTTATATTCACAGGATCCTGGTTTACAGCTGGAATGATATTCAGAAAGCTCTGTATTCGTATATTCTTTTCAGTTGTGTTTTGTATTATTTTCAGCTGCATTGTAACTTGTAAATATCTGATATTTAGTAAATGTGTAATATTTATTCGTACTCTGTATATTCTTGTATTCTGATGAAATTGTTGTAATAAGCAATGAAATGTTCTTTTGTTTGTGTTCTGATTATTCATGTTCTCAAAGTCAATCCGGGCTTTCCTTCACGGGGAAGTTTGGGTCATCTCATACCATGTAATTCAGAAATCTTTTAAAAGGTAAACCATATATTTTTATTGAATTCTATATATATGTAATTGCTATCTTCATCCTCCAAATTTGATATGAAAATTTAACCTTTGATATGGGTTTTTTTCCCTCCTTCTAATAAAGTTCTGCAATTTCTTGATTATGAATTCAACAATTTTGATTCATGAAATTATTGTTTTGGAATACTAATAATTTTATTTCATTTTGCTTAGTATTTTTTGTTTGCAATATTGGGCACCTTTTCCTGTTTTTAATTTATTGCTATAGACATAGTTGAGCATTCATATCTTGGTGAATTTCTGTAAATGCATGGCAAAAATGGATATTATCTTTAATTTAAACTATATGCAGTGATTTATGCGGAATTTTGATGAGGATCTAGTATTGTCTATTTAGATACCAATGGAGTATAACAAAACAATTATGAAATCTCATGAAAAACAAAGAACAAAAAAAAGACACGGAAGATTTAATGTGGTTCGGATATGAATATCCTATGTCCACGGAGACCCAACAACTTTCATTTCTCAATGAAGAAATGAGTACATAAGAGTGGAAGAAGATTACAATAGAGAGAAGATTAGTGGTGGATTGCACTCTATGCAATAACATGGCCCCTATTTATATAGAGGGATTTCTTGGAGATAAAGAAGAGAAGTTTCTAGATTACTTGGACATGAAGAAAAAATATAATATCTGTTACTTCATGCCCAAGTTTTCCTTACCTCCAAGTAAACTTGGTACCCAAGTTATTCCATATAGGACCAATTAATTGATTGATAGTCAATAAATTTCTTTTCTTCTCTACAAATATTTGAATCATCAGTTTCAACACTCCACCTTGATTCAAATATGATACTCTTTCTTCATCATCTCATCTTCAACAATCAACATAGAAGTTGATAGGCCCAGCGCCCCATGGTGCTCAAGTAACAGGAAGCGTGACTTGGTCATCATATCTGAAGGATTATCCGAAGTACTCACCTTCAATAATTTGATCTTGCTTTGTTCTTCCTCAAGCATAAGAAAGAAACCTCTAACATCAATGTGCTTTGTCCATGAACTATAAGCTTGATTCTCAACAAGATGAATCATACTTTGACTGTTTGAAAATTGCTCCACTGTCCGCTGCGCCATTGAAAGATCATCCAACAACTGAAGTAAGTACAATCCTTCCTTTCTTGGTTCCACAATTGATGGCAACTATGCTTCGGTAGTCGACAAAGCTACGATACATTGCAACTTTGATCTCCGTGAAATCGAGCCTATGCCAAGTGTAAAAACATAGCCCGACACCGACTTCCTAGCATCTCAATCCCCAGCATAATCAAAATCATAGTATCCTCTAAGAAAGATGTCACCATCTACTCCACCTATAGCAAACTCACCGAAGAAGTGCCACGAAGATATCTAAGAGTCCACTTCACTGCTTGCCAATGTTCTTTGCCTGGGTTAGACATATTTTAACAACCCGCAAATTCTGAACTAATTTAAAAATTTTATTTTAGAAATTTTAATGGAAATTTGATAGTTAAAATATTTTATTTTAAATAAATAATGATGAACAAATTATTTTAATCGAAGTTAGAACAAATAATTTTAATTTAATTATAAAAGGAGTTAAAAATAGCGCGGTAGTTTGAAAATTTGAATTTGAACTTTGACTGACTGTACAGGATTCAAAATAAATCGGATTTTAGTGAAACCAAAAATATTAGAATTTATTTAAAAATATCTTTCCAATGAATCCGAAAAATTGAAATTTCACAGCAGGGATCAAAAGTTATGCCCAGTTTAAAATTCAGAAAAGTCGTTATAGAATTTATATATATATATATATATATATTAAAAATAGCCATTTTTCAAATGACCTCCGTTTTCGATGAAACCACTTTTGTTGGATCCGGAATGTCAAATTATTGCTAGGTTTCAATTTTCATAATTTTTAGAATTAATGTGTGAGCGTGGCTAAAGAATATGTGTTTTGTCAATTATAGTCAATTTCGATCAACCAGAAAATGGCCATTTTTCAAACGATCTCGGAATACGATGAAATTAGTCTTATTAGGACCATGTCGTCAAAACATAACTAGAAATAATTTTTTTGGAATTTTTAGGGTCCGTATGTGGCCCCGATAAATTTAAAAGTACGATCAAATTAAATAAATAAATGATTTATATATTAAATTAAAGCAAACAGGCTGGAGATGGTCAAACGGGCTGACGGGACCTAGCCCATTAGTTCCGGAAGGGTGGTATTTGGCTAGGGGTAGGATTCGGTGGGCTAAATTTGGAGTTATTATAAGTTAGTGCGATTTTTCTGAAAATTAGAAAATTAATTAATATTATATTATAAATAACCAACATAAACCTAGACCATAATTCATCTTCACAGCCGCCACTCTTAACCTGAGGCCGAATTATTCCGATTCATTCACCCAATTATCTTCTAATCTATTCATTAATTTTCAAAACTCCAACATGAAATCTAAAGAGGGAGTTAAATTCTATATATTGAATGGTTAAGATCTTTTTTTGTTTTGTATTGGTCGTGAATTTGTGACTCAAACCTCTGGACTTTGCATGCATTTTTGGAGGAGAAGGGGCCGTAGAGCAGCGCTGGGTTCCTGGCAAGGGGAGAGAGGTCGAAGGTCTTCATCATGGCGGCGGTGGATGAGGTTCCGAAGCCTCATAGAGCGAGCGACGATGGGTGTAACACCCCGAGAATTCTATAACTGTGAAATTCATGAATTAAAGTATAATCAAATTCAAATCAAAGAACTAAGGGAAACGGGATACGCCATTGCGTTCGTCTCGGAAAAATACGCGAAATAGAGTCCGAGTTTTCGAAAAACGGAGTCCGTATGAAGAAGATATGGCCTTCGGAAGTTTTGAATTAAATTTAAAATTCAAACAGAATAAAATAATAATAAAATCGGGCCCAATGGGCCAGGGCGGATAAACACCCGCCTAGGCCACCCAGGTCGACTGGGCTGTCGACCTGGGCTACCCATGTCGACAGGGCTGTCGACAGGGGTATCGACCTGGTCGAGCCCAGTCAACCTGGCTGGCCAGGTCGGTGTGTGGTCGAATTTCTGTGGTTTGCTTTGTCATTAGGGCTAGGTGGCGGGTTTTTATTGGTCTCTCTTCCTAATGAATGGCTACGATCTATCCAAGCAACATCAAGGGTCCTAATCAATTCCTAACCTCTATATAAACAACCCTAGACTAAACCCTAATCTATTCATTCAAATTAAGAACATAGCCGCCATGTTGCTGAGGAACGACTAAGAGTAGCCGCCAACTAGAGAAGGGATTAGGAAGAAAGTTCTAAAGCCTAAAGCAATTCAAGTAACCTAAAGCCGATCAATTCAACAAAGGAATCCTATCTCTTAATTTGAGAATTCGCCGCAACCATTGTAAGTAGAGTATTACTTTGGTATAAATAAACAACTGTGTTGATGCGTATGCTTGAATTGTGGCAATGGAAGTAATTCATATTTGTGCAAAATTATGTTATTCATTATAAAGAACTACATGCGGTAGTTCTATGCAAATATACGTTTGGAATATTGCGCAAATTATGTAGTCTATGTTGAAGCTACATGTATATAGTTGAGTGAAATTTATGCAAGTTTGGGCTTTGGTATTATGCCATCATGATGTATATTTTTGTGCATAAATCATTTTGCAAGTAATTGAGACAAGTTTGGTTGTTATAGTTCATATGAAACTATGTTGGAATTTTGACACTATAATCCATGTATTAAGTCATGCTTTTGCAAAACTTATGAATGTGGCTAGGCTATGAATTATATTTGGCATAATTGAAATCTATGATTAAGTCTATCTTGTTTAAAAGAATTATATGATGACATATGTGAGACATGGCTAGGTTAGACTCAAAAAAAATCCCTTTTTGCAAGTTTTATAGCAAACACCATGTTTAGGAATATTTATGCATAAGTATGTTTATACCATCGTTATGTGATTAGACTTAAACCATGATTAAGTTGAATTATGCTTTTGTATTGGTAACAAAGTATCCCCTTTGTAAACATGTAGAAACCTTATGAACATGACATGTTTATGTTTATGCCATGAACAAAATTTAACTTTACTTATGCCATGCTTATGTTTGACATTATGCCATGTTTATGCCAAAAGTATTTATGCCATTATGCTATGCTTATGCTAGAAATACTTATGCCATGCTTATGTTTGATATTATGCCATGCTTATGCTAGAAATATTTATGCCATGCTTATGTTTGACATTATGCCTAAAATAAAAATATAGGTTCATGTTGTAGTTAAACCTATGCAAGTTCACATGCTTTTATTCATGTCACCTATGTTACCACTATGCAAGTACTCCAATTTCTATTTTGTATTTCCAACGTCGTATTGCAAGTTCATGCGCTCACCTTCCCCTCTTTGTGTATACGCCATAAGCCTCCCCTTTCGCATGGCTAAATTGGGCTTTAAAAGGCTAAGCCCAATATATATGAACGGACGTGTAAAACGGGGGAAAATAACGTTGGGTTAAAATTAATTAATGAATGAAAATATAAAATAGAAGGGCCCAAATTCAAGTATGGGTTGGGCCCGTGATTGGTGTAACCTTTACACCATTAATAATGGGCCGCAAATATTTACATATAAGAAATAAAGAAGAATGACAAGATATGTAAATATAGAACATACGATGTGTTTAACCCGAGGTTGGATTGAGTTGTGATGTAAACCTGCCCGGAACCGCCCGGCTGTCCAGTAGTCACAACAATACCTATCCAATGTGGGAGGTTAAACATGGAGCCCAATAAGGACCCGAGGTTAGACTGAGTTGTGGCGTAAGACTGCCCGGAACCAACCGGCAACAGGCAGCCACAACAATACCTGTCTAATGTGAGAGGTCAGGGCCTTAATAAGACAATTAAGGCTGAGTCAGGATTGTTAGGATTAAGTGGACTAAAGACTTAATCAAAATGGAACATGCTAAACTAAACGGACTGGTGGGGGTTAGGTTAGGAAACACTTAACCAACTTAGCATGTTGGCTAGAGATAGAAAACCTAGTAAGGGGGACCCTTTTCAGCAGTAACCCTAAAAGGTGTATCAGGATACCCTGAAACTAGGCAGGGTGGGGCACGATTACTGGGCTGATTGTAAGAGGTCAAATCGACGGCGGTGGTGTAGCAGTGTAGGTTCTAACGGAGTGCGGGCGTGCACACACTCCGGTGCAGAAAAATAAGGCACTGGACACCAGTAGCATACCTGTGCACTCTAAGGTTGTGTCGGGTTGCCACTATGGGACTTGATACACCCCATGGTGGGACCAGCATAGGTAACTACAGACATCGGGGGCCGTAAGACACATGTAACTATGCGAGTAGGAGCCGATCATCATTGAATGGATCACATCACCCTGATTATGGGGTGCCAGTTGAAAAACTAGTTCATATGGGTTCAGAGATCAACATGGGGTACGATAGTATATTCGACCCTAGACAACTTAACCAAGTTTATAGTGCATGCCCACTTCTTGTTTATACTTATCATACCCAGTTCTTTATTCATAGATAAAATAGTACTAGACTTACTCAGGCTTTATGTCTGACTCTACTTTTCTTTCGTCTTCTTTCTTCCGTTTCCCCCCCCCCCCCAGGTCCTCAGGGAGGGAACACAGCAGCTTGACCAACCTTAGCATCCAGCTTGAAGAAGAGAAATGTATTGCTTGGACTTTCCTGTTTTGAACTATGGCTTTGGACAATCCACTATGGGGCTTTTGCAGTTTATCTATGTTTTATTTATGCTTCTTTAAATAATGTACTCAAGACAGATTATGAAAGTGTTATGTTATGTTTTTGGAAAGGATGTTGTTGTAACACGTATTTGACTTTATGAAATAAAAGTTTGTTGTTCTTCCGCTGTTTACAAATATGTGTTCTTATATCTGTCTTGTATATCTGTGACTTGTACTTATAAACCTCCACCAAAATTAGGGCATTCCCTTTTAGAGTGACCCTAACGGAGGTGGGGTGTTTCACTTAGTATCAGAGCATAGGTTTACCAGATAAGATAAAAAGTTTTGAAAATTATTTTCAAAAAGGAAATTTAAAGAAGCATTTTTAAAAAAAGAAAAATATTATTTTATTTTAAAAGGGCAAAGTCCACTCCCCAAAGCCATAGGTACTATCTCTTATCCTTCGTTTTGAATCTATCCTTTTTGTTTCAGCATGTCCCAAGAACTTAACTTGCCGGAAGGGGTGCCAATACCTGGTTGGTTTAGACGGTTCTTAGAAGCAAGGGCCACTCAGCCAGGTCCTACCATTCCTCCTCCCCCGGCGGAAGGAAATCATCCAGCTGCAGCAGCACCTTTTCCTCCACCTCCTCCACGGGGAAACACGTTTGCTAAGATATGTAAAGACTTTAAAGCTATGGGAGGAAGGGATTTCCATGGAACTGAGTCCTTCGTAGCAGCTAGGAATTGGCTGAAAGAAACTGAGGACCTATTCATCATCTTTGAGGTAGAGGATAGACAAAAAGTACAATTGGCGGTGTGGCTATTGAAGGGCGAGGCTTCCTACTGGTGGGAAGTCACTAATGCTGAAAGACCAGTGGAGACATGGGAGGACTTTAGGGCAAGGTTTGAGACCAAATTTCTCTCAGATGCGGAAAGAAGTTTGCAGTTGGAAAAATTCTTATTTCTTAAGCAAGGGGACAAGACAGTCAGAGAGTATGTGAATCAGTTCGATGAGCTGGCTAGGTTTGGGCTTGACCTAGTCAACACCCCGCACAAGAAGGCTCTTCGTTTCGTCAAAGGGTTAAATGAGCCATTACACAGTTTGGCCATGACCCATATACCCATGGGGGCCACGTATGAAAGATTGGTGCAAATGGCATTGCTGAATGAGGAGGATAAGGGCAAGAAGGAGACAAAGGCAGAAAGCTCTCAAGGGAAGAAAGAGGGTTTGCAGCCTAAGAAGGCGGACTTTAAGAAAGGCGGAAAAGGCAACAAAGAGAAGAGGAAGTGCAATTTCTGTGGCAAAGTGGGGCACTTAGTAAAAGACTGCCGGAAAAAGAAGGCCAAGGAGAATGGTGGGTGCTTTTCATGCGGTCAGACAGGCCACAGGGCTAAGGACTGCCCAAAGAAACGAGGACAGGGGCAGGGTGCTGGATCCACCCCAGGGGCACAGGTTCATGTGCTAGAAGCGCCACCATTGCAACAGCGAGGTATAAATACTTCTGTAGAAAGTGTAGTTTATCTTTACGATCACCCCGTTCGCACTTTATTTGATTCCGGCGCATCACACTCCTTTATCTCGTCTGCTTTAGTAGAATCTCTGCACCTAGAAACTAGTATGGTAGAGGACCCCTTAATTGTTTCAAACCCAATTGGGGGCCCAGCTCATTTGTCTATGATCTGTGTGGGATTGAAAATTTCTATTCTAAGTGTTGAATTTCAATGTAGTGCCTTTGTTTTGGGCTTTTCGGGGTATGGTTTGATTTTGGGTATGGATTGGCTATCCCGTAATGGGGCCATCCTTGATTGTGAGAAAAGGGTTGTTAGGCTCCTAACCCAGCTCGGTAATACTTTGGAAATTTCTTGTAATCCCTCGTATGCGGTTATGTTTAGTTATCTTGAATCGCTAGATGCCTCTGTTGAAAACTTGCAATCAGTTAGAGTGGTCCGGGAATATCCGGATGTCTTCGAAGAGGTGAAGGGCTTGCCTCCGAAGCGGGAAATAGACTTCCGCATATATCTTGTAGATAATGCAAAGCCCGTTGCGTTGCCCGTTAGACATATGGCTCCACGAGAAAGGAAAGAGCTCAGTAAACAGATTAAACAGCTTCTAGAAAAGGGGTTCATTAGGAGGAGCATTTCAGAATGGGGCGCTCCAGTGGTGTTCGCTACAAAGGCGGATGGTTCACTCCGTCTATGTGTTGACTATAGGGAGCTCAACAAGCTAACGAAAAAGAATAGGCATCCTCTCCCTAGAATTGACGATTTATTTGACCAGCTTGTAGGAGCGTCTGTTTTCTCCCAACTCGATTTAGCAACCGGTTTTCATCAGCTAAGGGTGGCTGAAGATAGCATCGATAAAACGGCGTTCAGAACCCCAGACGGTTTCTTTGAATGGCTTGTCATGCCTTTCGGCTTGACAAATGCACCTGCTTACTTCGTGGACCTGATGAGTAGGGTATTTAGAGATTTCCTCAACAAATTCGTAGTGGTCTTCGTAGATGATATCCTTATCTTCTCAAAGAGTGAAGAGGAACATGCTCAGCACCTAAGGGCAATCATGGAAACTTTGCGAGTCCATCAACTAAAAGCCAAGTTCTCCAAATGCCACTTTTGGAGAGAAGAGGTGAGGTTCCTTGGGCACATAGTATCCAAAAAAGGGTTAGCGGTGGACCCCGCGAAGGTAGTGGCGGTACAGGATTGGAAGACACCAAGGAATGCAACTGAGGTCCGAAGCTTTCTAGGACTAGCAGGTTTCTATCGAAAATTTATAAGGGATTTTGCGAAAATCTCAGCTCCGCTCACGAAATTGACCAAGAAGAATCTAGTGTTCAATTGGGATTTGGATTGCGAGTTTGCTTTCCAACGACTAAAAAGGGCTCTCACAACAGCCCCAGTTTTGACGCTGCCAGATGGGAGCAAGATGTTCACTGTTTATACGGATGCATGTGGGACAGGGCTAGGCGCCGTCTTAATGCAAGAAGGAAGGGTAGTAGCTTATGGCGGGAGGCAGTTGAAAGCGCACGAAAAGAACTACCCAACCCACGATCTCGAGTTAGCCGCCATCGTCTTTGCACTCAAGTCTTGGCGACACTATCTCCTAGGTGAGAAGTTCGAACTTTACACTGACCATAAATCGTTGAAATATCTTTTCCCGCAGAAAGATCTTAACTTGAGGCAACAAAGATGGATGGAGTTTCTTGCCTCGTACGATTTCGAAATCTCCTACACTCCGGGCAAAGGCAACGTAGTGGCAGACGCGTTGAGCCGAAAGAAATTGACCCTAAGCCCGTTGTTTGTTGAAAGACAAAGCCTAGAGTTTATAGCCAGCTTCGACTTTAGGCCCTCCTCCGATTTCGTACCAGGCTTGCTAGCATCTCTCGAAGTGCGCCCAACTTTAGTGGATTCAGTAGGGGCAGCACAACGCGAAGACCCTCAGCTTGTGGAAATAATTGATAGGCTAATTAGGGGTGAGACTTCAAGTCACCTCAACAGATACTCCATTGACGATAAAGGTTTGCTAAGGCGAGACGGAAGACTATGCGTCCCACAGACAAACGATTTAATAAAGAAGGTTCTCGAGGAAGCGCATCATTCCAAGATGACGATACACCCAGGCGGAGATAAAATGTACAAAGACATAAAAAGGACTTTCTTTTGGAATGGCATGAAAAAGGACGTGGCAGAATTCGTTTCTAAATGTATGGTGTGCCAACAGGTTAAGGCGGAACAGAAAAAGCCTGGCGGACTACTACATCCTCTGGAGGTCCCACAGTGGAAGTGGGATAGCATCTCAATGGACTTCATCGATGGGCTGCCTAGGTCTAGGAGAGGCAACACTAGTATTTGGGTAATAGTGGATAGGCTTACTAAAAGCGCCCACTTTTTACCTGTCAAAAGTAAAAGAACCGCCTCATCCCTAGCATCACTTTACCTTAAGGAAATCGTTCGACTCCATGGAATACCATCTAGCATTGTTAGTGACCGAGACCCCATCTTCACCAGCGAATTTTGGCGGAGTCTGCAAGAAGCAGTAGGAACGCAGTTATGCTTGAGCACAGCCTATCATCCCCAAACCGACGGCCAAACAGAGAGAGTGAACAGAGTTTTGGAAGACCTTTTAAGGCTATGCGTCCTCGACTTCGGAGGGACATGGGAAGACCACCTTCCTTTGGTGGAATTTGCCTACAACAACAGCTATCAAGCAACCATCGGAATGGCGCCCTTCGAAGCTTTATATGGAAGACCGTGCCGATCGCCCACTTGTTGGTGGGAGTCCACGGATAAGCTCATACTTGGACCAGACATGATCCGAGAGACTTCAGAGAAAGTAGACTTAATACGAAGAAGGATGAAGACGGCCCAAGACAGACAAAAGTCCTATGCCGACAAGAGGAGGACCGACCTTGAATTCGAAGTTGGAGACAGAGTTTTTCTCAAGGTATCACCGCTAAGAAACGTTGTTCGTTTTGGAACCACAGGAAAGCTAGCGCCAAGATTCGTCGGGCCATTCCCTATTATCGAGAAGATTGGGAAAATGGCCTATAGATTAGAGCTACCCGAGAAGTTGGCTGGAGTCCACAACGTCTTTCACGTTTCACATCTCCGAAAATGTCTACATGAGTCTGCTGAAGTGGTAGAGCCAAATATCCTCGAAGAGGCCGAAGTGGAGCGCGAAGCAACCATAAGGAGAGTTCCAACCCGCATCTTAGGAACGGAAGTGAAGAGGCTACGCAACCGCGAAGTCAAGCTCGTCAAAGTCCAGTGGAGCGACGCCGAGGGAGACGCGACTTGGGAAACTGAAGCTAGAATCCGTACAGCCTACCCTTTTCTGTTCGAGGGTACATCCTTGATCTTTCATTTTCCTTAAGTTGCGCTTTTATCTATCTTTTAGGTATATTTCCTCGACCGTACCTTTTAGGTAGAATCTTTTTGGATGGAAACATGTAGTTGAAACATGTTATGGATGATGGTTGCAAGTGGTTGCAAGTGATTGCTAGTGGTTGCTCGTGGTTGCATATACACACACAATCTAGGTTTTAGATCGGCTCAGTCACTTCATATTGCATATGCATATATGTTTGCATTCGTATATGGTTGAACTGTAATGTGTTGTCATATGGATGTTGCATTTGTATTGAATGATTGTGCACTCATGTAGAATCAAGAATAGGAAAATTTGCATACATAATGGATTCATGGCACTTACATAATTCGCATTAAGGAGGTCAACTGAATCAGTAGACCGCCTGATTTTGCATTAGATAAGTACATGTACACACACACTTCGCATATGATCATGAAGCATTAGAAGTCTTTTAAGGACAATGGATGCTCGTGTTTAATGGATGAGTAGATGGATGATTGGATGTTAGGATATACATTCCTCCTAACTTGAAGATTTCGGGGACGAAATCCTTTTAAGTGGGGGAGAATGTAACACCCCGAGAATTCTATAACTGTGAAATTCATGAATTAAAGTATAATCAAATTCAAATCAAAGAACTAAGGGAAACGGGATACGCCATTGCGTTCGTCTCGGAAAAATACGCGAAATAGAGTCCGAGTTTTCGAAAAACGGAGTCCGTATGAAGAAGATATGGCCTTCGGAAGTTTTGAATTAAATTTAAAATTCAAACAGAATAAAATAATAAAAAAATCGGGCCCAATGGGCCAGGGCGGATAAACACCCGCCTAGGCCACCCAGGTCGACTGGGCTGTCGACCTGGGCTACCCATGTCGACAGGGCTGTCGACAGGGGTATCGACCTGGTCGAGCCCAGTCAACCTGGCTGGTCAGGTCGGTGTGTGGTAGAATTTCTGTGGTTTGCTTTGTCATTAGGGCTAGGTGGCGGGTTTTTATTGGTCTCTCTTCCTAATGAATGGCTACGATCTATCCAAGCAACATCAAGGGTCCTAATCAATTCCTAACCTCTATATAAACAACCCTAGACTAAACCCTAATCTATTCATTCAAATTAAGAACATAGCCGCCATGTTGCAGAGGAACGACTAAGAGTAGCCGCCAACTAGAGAAGGGATTAGGAAGAAAGTTCTAAAGCCTAAAGCAATTCAAGTAACCTAAAGCCGATCAATTCAACAAAGGAATCCTATCTCTTAATTTGAGAATTCGCCGCAACCATTGTAAGTAGAGTATTACTTTGGTATAAATAAACAACTGTGTTGATGCGTATGCTTGAATTGTGGCAATGGAAGTAATTCATATTTGTGCAAAATTATGTTATTCATTATAAAGAACTACATGCGGTAGTTCTATGCAAATATATGTTTGGAATATTGCGCAAATTATGTAGTCTATGTTGAAGCTACATGTATATAGTTGAGTGAAATTTATGCAAGTTTGGGCTTTGGTATTATGCCATCATGATGTATATTTTTGTGCATAAATCATTTTGCAAGTAATTGAGACAAGTTTGGTTGTTATAGTTCATATGAAACTATGTTGGAATTTTGACACTATAATCCATGTATTAAGTCATGCTTTTGCAAAACTTATGAATATGGCTAGGCTATGAATTATATTTGGCATAATTGAAATCTATGATTAAGTCTATCTTGTTTAAAAGAATTATATGATGACATATGTGAGACATGGCTAGGTTAGACTCAAAAAAATCCCTTTTTGCAAGTTTTAAAGCAAACACCATGTTTAGGAATATTTATGCATAAGTATGTTTATACCATCGTTATGTGATTAGACTTAAACCATGATTAAGTTGAATTATGCTTTTGTATTGGTAACAAAGTATCCCCTTTGTAAACATGTAGAAACCTTATGAACATGACATGTTTATGTTTATGCCATGAACAAAATTTAACTTTACTTATGCCATGCTTATGTTTGACATTATGCCATGTTTATGCCAAAAGTATTTATGCCATTATGCTATGCTTATGCTAGAAATACTTATGCCATGCTTATGTTTGATATTATGCCATGCTTATGCTAGAAATATTTATGCCATGCTTATGTTTGACATTATGCCTAAAATAAAAATATAGGTTCATGTTGTAGTTAAACCTATGCAAGTTCACATGCTTTTATTCATGTCACCTATGTTACCACTATGCAAGTACACCAATTTCTATTTTGTATTTCCAACGTCGTATTGCAAGTTCATGCGCTCACCTTCCCCTCTTTGTGTATACGCCATAAGCCTCCCCTTTCGCATGGCTAAATTGGGCTTTAAAAGGCTAAGCCCAATATATATGAACGGACGTGTAAAACGGGGGAAAATAACGTTGGGTTAAAATTAATTAATGAATGAAAATATAAAATAGAAGGGCCCAAATTCAAGTATGGGTTGGGCCCGTGATTGGTGTAACCTTTACACCATTAATAATGGGCCGCAAATATTTACATATAAGAAATAAAGAAGAATGACAAGATATGTAAATATAGAACATACGATGTGTTTAACCCGAGGTTGGATTGAGTTGTGATGTAAACCTGCCCGGAACCGCCCGGCTGTCCAGTAGTCACAACAATACCTATCCAATGTGGGAGGTTAAACATGGAGCCCAATAAGGACCCGAGGTTAGACTGAGTTATGGCGTAAGACTGCCCGGAACCAACCGGCAACAGGCAGCCACAACAATACCTGTCTAATGTGAGAGGTCAGGGCCTTAATAAGACAATTAAGGCTGAGTCAGGATTGTTAGGATTAAGTGGACTAAAGACTTAATCAAAATGGAACATGCTAAACTAAACGGACTGGTGGGGGTTAGGTTAGGAAACACTTAACCAACTTAGCATGTTGGCTAGAGATAGAAAACCTAGTAAGGGGGACCCTTTTCAGCAGTAACCCTAAAAGGTGTATCAGGATACCCTGAAACTAGGCAGGGTGGGGCACGATTACTGGGCTGATTGTAAGAGGTCAAATCGACGGCGGTGGTGTAGCAGTGTAGGTTCTAACGGAGTGCGGGCGTGCACACACTCCGGTGCAGAAAAATAAGGCACTGGACACCAGTAGCATACCTGTGCACTCTAAGGTTGTGTCGGGTTGCCACTATGGGACTTGATACACCCCATGGTGGGACCAGCATAGGTAACTACAGACATCGGGGGCCGTAAGACACATGTAACTATGCGAGTAGGAGCCGATCATCATTGAATGGATCACATCACCCTGATTATGGGGTGCCAGTTGAAAAACTAGTTCATATGGGTTCAGAGATCAACATGGGGTACGATAGTATATTCGACCCTAGACAACTTAACCAAGTTTATAGTGCATGCCCACTTCTTGTTTATACTTATCATACCCAGTTCTTTATTCATAGATAAAATAGTACTAGACTTACTCAGGCTTTATGTCTGACTCTACTTTTCTTTCGTCTTCTTTCTTCCGTTCCCCCCCCCAGGTCCTCAGGGAGGGAACACAGCAGCTTGACCAACCTTAGCATCCAGCTTGAAGAAGAGAAATGTATTGCTTGGACTTTCCTGTTTTGAACTATGGCTTTGGACAATCCACTATGGGGCTTTTGCAGTTTATCTATGTTTTATTTATGCTTCTTTAAATAATGTACTCAAGACAGATTATGAAAGTGTTATGTTATGTTTTTGGAAAGGATGTTGTTGTAACATGTATTTGACTTTATGAAATAAAAGTTTGTTGTTCTTCCGCTGTTTACAAATATGTGTTCTTATATCTGTCTTGTATATCTGTGACTTGTACTTATAAACCTTTACCAAAATTAGGGCATTCCCTTTGAGAGTGACCCTAACGGAGGTGGGGTGTTTCAATGGGCTTTCCAAATTGGTAGATGGGTTTCGCGGTTCTATAAAATAACGATAGAAGAAGAAGATAAAGGATGGCCGGATTTTGTTTTGATTAAGGCTGTTGGAAATGTTTTACAAACATTAAGTGAATTACTAAAAATGTTGAATAAGTGTATGAATGGCCCCTATGTGAGAATAGTCCCACATCATGGGATTATATGAAAGATGCAAGGATTTATACTTGTTTCTAAGAAATCATGTTGGGGCCTCAGGCTCCCAATACATGTTTTGTTGTGAGGAGGGAGACCATGCATTATGGACACCACACACGTGCGCGACCGACCGACTCGACTCGACCCAACCCGGCCCGGTCCGGTTCTGGCTCGGCCGGGCTTTGTGGTGTAGACACTTATATTTTTGGACCATAAAACTTTGCAGTTTTCGAACTGTTTTTTTAATGAATTTTTTTTTCTGCACCGATAATTTTTTCTGCAATGGTAAAAAGTTTGCAACGGTGAAAACTTTGTCCCCCGAAATTTTAGCTGATCCGATTTTTTCTCCCAAACCCTAATTCTCCTTCTATATATACTTTTTATTTGCAGACAAGAAAACACACCGAATTCTATTTTCTTCTAGCCTCCGCCACTAAAACAATTCTTTAAGAAATTTCGAGCAATATTATTTTTGAAAGGATTAATTGATAGGAATAATCCAAAGTTTGACGTGCCTTCCTATATTAATCCAAAGTTTGGATTATTTTTAAATAATCCTAAGTTTAGGGGGTCCCTTCCAATATTGATCCCGATGACTTATTAACTAGTTGTAATCGGTTATCAAACTTAAATTCTTCTTTCCCAAACGATTTTTCTGGAGGGGGAAACTAGTTTGGGGAATACAAATTTAAGTTTGATAACTGGCTACAAAAAGTTAACAAGTCATCGGGATCAATATGGGAAGGGACCCCCCAAACTTGGGATTAATTAAAAATAATCCAAACTTCGGATTAATATGGGAAGACACGTCAAACTTCGGGTTATTCCTGTCAATTTATCCTTTTTGAAAGTGCAAACCTGCACTGATTTGTTGTGCAAGCAGATCGGTTATCGTTTTTTAGAGGCTGCTTTATCCTAGAGGCGGCGGCGAAGGAACGAACTGGTTTGTACCTCTGACCAGATCACCGAATCGTCTTCAAGAAAGTGGCTAGTCCGCGACTCAGCCATTGTTTTCCAACAATTTGAAGATGAGCTGAAACAAAGGCTTCGAACTCAACCATAGACGATGCTGCTCCACCCTCTACTTTCCAGAACCCTCTCGTGACTGCTGCTCCATTCAGATTCGAAGGCTTGCATTTTAAGCGATGTTGTCAGAAGATGGAGTTCTTCCTCACGATCAGAAAGGTTGTGGCTGCGCTGACTGTTGACAAACTGCAGCTACCAGATAAACCTGACGAGGCAGATGCAGCGAAGATGGCATCATGGACTGAACAGTCAAAACAACTGCAGACCTGGACTAAACAGGATTATCTATGCAAGAACTTTGTTCTGAATGGACTGAGCGATGATCTGTATGATTACTATAACTCAGATGAGAAGACAGTAAAGGAGATCTGGGAAGCACTGAAAAAGAAGTATGATACAGAGGAGGCAGGGGCAAAGAAATATGCTGTAAGCCGCTACCTAAAGTACCAGATGACTGACAACAGATCAGTTGAGATGTAGTCTCATGAGCTGCAGAAAATAGCTCATGAGATCATCTCCGAAGGTATGGCATTGGACAAACAATTTCAAATTGCTGTTATCATTGACAAATTACCCCCTGGCTGGAAAGATTTTAAAAATGTTTTACGTCACAAGACTAAGGAATTTTCCTTAGAAAGCTTGATCACGCGCCTCCGTATTGAGGAGGAGGCACGCAAAAAGGACCAGAAAGAAGAGGTGTTGATTGTCAATAAGAACAACATTAAAAAGACCACACCCAATGTTCTGAAACCGAGTCAGAAATCTTTTAAGAATCAGAACAACTGCGACGACCAGAATGGGAATCCGCAAGGAACCCAAAAGGACAGCAGAAACCAGCCCAAAAGAATGATTCTGGATAGTTGTTTCTTTGCTACAGCTGTGGAAAACCAGGTCATATGGCACGAAAGTGTCGGAACAGGCCAAGCTCTGCACCGCAGGCTAACCTGACTGAAGAGCATCTTACGGCTATGATTACTGAGATTCACCTTGTTGGTGGATCAGAGGGTTGGTGGGTAGACTGGTGCCTCTCGCCATGTCTGCTATGATCGTGGCTTGTTCTCTACGTATACGGCTGCTGAAAATCAAAAAGTGTTGTTGGGAGATTCTCACACCACTAAAGTTGCAGGGATTGGCAATGTGGAAATTAAGTCTACCTCCGGAAAGACTGTAATTCTGAAAGATGTTATGCATACTCCAGAGATTAGGAAGAATCTGGTGTTTGGCTTTCTCCTTAATAAGTCTGGGTTTACTCAAGTTATTGGGGCTGATTTGTATACTCTAACTTAAAAGGGAACCTTTGTGGGAAAGGGTTATGCTTGTGAGGGTATGTTTAAACAGAATGTTGAAACTAATAAAGTGACTACTTTTGCTTATATGTTGTGCGATTTTAATATTTGGCACTCTAGATTATGTCATGTTAATAAACGAATAATTCACAATATGAGCACCCTAGATATGATTCCTAAATTGACAGAATCTGAACTTGATAAATGTGAATTATGTATACAAGCAAAAATCAAAAAGAAACTTCATACATTTATTGATAGAATTCTGAACCCTTAGACTTGATTCATTCTGACATATGTGAACTTGATGGTACTTTGACTAGACAAGGACATCGTTATTTTATCACTTTTATTAATGACTGTTCAGATTTCACATATGTATACCTTATGAAAAATAAAAATTGATGCTTTTGACATGTTTAAAACATTCAAAACTATAACGTCCCAGATTTTTCGGCCATTTCAATTTGAATATTTAAATCGGTTTAAATATCGATTCGGTAATATTAATATATCTTTATGGATATAATATAGACTTTAAAACTGTTTTCTTTTCTAACTTACCTCCTTTTTCGACGAAACAAGTTTTATTGGAATGCGTACAAATAATTATTGTCAGATTTCCAATTAAAGGCCAATCGGAGTTGATTTATAGGTAGGCGATATTTAGAAGTGAACCGATAAATTTAGATAAAGCCGTTGTGCAAACAAGGTTCATTTTCGACTAAACAAGTTCCATTAGGACTGGAATATTAAAACGTAGCGGTACGACCATTTCGTTACATTTAGAATTCATGTGTGTAGAGGTGAACTTAACGGTCTATGTTAAATAGCGCTACCCGAATAATAAAATAAATGTATCCTAAACGATTGACTATCGCTTTTTTGCCCAGATACGCGCACTAATACCAATTAACGGCAAGAACAGCTACTGAATAAAATAACAAATAAAATACAGAACTTAGTTCCATCTTATCGTGTAAGCCTCAGCACCATTAGTACCACACAAGCTGAAAACGTGCTCCCCAAATCTTTTAAAGACCGTGTTCCTCAAGGCACTTTATTTTCGTGCGTAGCAAGGTGTTTTTTTTGAGCTTCCCACTCTATTAACACCTTGATCCCCAAACTTCGTCACCTATATATACATCCCTCGCCTCCATTCTTTTCCGCGAAATCCCCCTCTCAGTTAAAACCGATGTTTCCATCTGAAAAAAAAGAGCTGCATCTCCTCATTTCTTTCAGTAAATAGAAACTGATGCCCTCCAGCATTGGTATTCAAACTTCTCACCAAAATTCAAGTTGCTGTTTTTTTTTCCTGGAAGCTCTGTGAGGTCGGATGCGGTGATAACGGAGTCGGAGACTTTGTCAAGGCGGTGCCAGGAGGAAAGAAGCAGTAGTGCCCAGCGTTGAACAGTGAACATGGGTTTTTTTGTGAAGAAGTGGAGACAATACGGTGGGATTGGATGTCAGGAGCGGTGGAGTGGTTAGTATAGGAGAAAGTTGCGGCTTCATTACTGTTACTGAAAAGCATACACAGACATTTGAAGTGGGGGAGAGACGCAAGGTGAGTGGAGCAGTGAGAGCTTTACAGTGAACAGTAGGAGGGAGTAGTATTTGCATGTAACAGCATTGTGGTGGGAGAAAAACGCATGTTCAGGGAAGAACAGACTTGAGTGATGTATGGGAGAAGAGCGGGGACTACAGCAGCTAATAGGGAGGTGGATGGTTATTGTATGGGCTTCATTCTTATGGTGGAGCTGTGTATTTTGTTCATGAGTTTGGAAACAAAGAAGGAGAAGAAGAGGACGGCAGAAAAATGTCTATAGGTAAGGGGGTACTTAAACATTTTCCTAATCCTAGCGTAATAATAATATTATATATATAGTGGATATTTATATATAAAATGGTGCATGATGTTATACACATGGGGATGGAATGGTTCGGTGGTGCCTGGGAATGTCTGTTCCGTTAAAAATGATTTAAAATATGCCCAACTGTAATTAGTATTTAATGTATGGGTTTTAAATTGTTATTATCATTAAGATTAAAATAAATAGATTAACATGCATATGCTTCGAAACTGGTCTGATCAAAAATTTATTTTGAGCCTAATTTAAATAATATGCCTGGTATATATTTCGAACATACTTAGTATGGCTAAATTTAATGTTACAAGGCCGATGTTGTATGTATTTTTGCCTAATCTATTAGATACTGGCATATGACAGCAGATAGTTTAAATGTGCCAACTCGGTATGAACGTGACCAATTAATTTATTTACGTTAATTAAAATATAGTTAAGGGTTTAACAAATTTTGTTTAAACCGTAACCATCTATGGTGGTAACGTTCTCTTTGGTCATCAGATTTCGACTAGAGACCGTGGGACCATCACGATAAGCATAGCATTTTGAAGCCGGTTTGGACAAAGTTGGACGCAACCGGAAACTTGTCAGACAAACTGTTTGACAATGAATGAGATCAAGGTGAGTTCAACTCACTCAGTTTATCCCATTTATATTTTATATAAATTGGATTTTTATTTTGTGTGCACTATTTGTTAATGGTCGATGATTGGATGACTATTTGTTTGTATTTTGAATATTATTTAATATTCAAGAATTAAATTGAGCGTTTGTTCAATTTGATCGAATTAATCGTTATTTTAACGATTATACCCAAACAAGGTAACTTACCTTATGGGTTGTGTTTATGATGATTAAATAAATAATTTGATGATTGAATGGATGGTATAAATTGTTTGTTGACTATTATTAGTTAAATTATTTTGTTTCTGTTTATCGTAATAAGTATCATATATAATTTGAGGTAACCCATTGTGATGCAGGGAAGGACATGTTGGAGGGATCCAACCAGATCCCTCAAATATGTTGTTTACTTTCATATTATATGAACTGTTAATCTGATTGATTATTTATTGTTGAACCCAAACCCAACAGTTGTTTGATATCAACCAATGGGTGATATTGGTTGAGTGATTATCGGCAGATGGCCTATAAATAAATCATTTTACAAAATTTGACTTACCATCAAGTAAATCAATGGAAAGGAAGTTATAAATTTGTTTTATAACTAAAGATAGATTTTTAAATCTATTTTATATAGATTATTTTAAAATGAAATTATTCAAGGAGAATAATAATTTTATATTTATCATGTAATTACCAAACGAGTAAATAAAAGAAGATTTGAATGTTAATGAGTTTGTAAGCAAATGAGCAGTGATCAACCAAATGTTTAAGAGTTGGATTAATTGTTTTCAATAAACAATTAAATGAGATTATTTTATTTAATTAGATTGTTAATTTAATCAAATGTAATTATTTAAGTTAATTATTTTTAAATAAAATAATTAAGTAGAAATAATTAACAAAATAACCTTGTTTTGAAATGACAAAGTTGACTATTCGCACAAGAATTGATTATTGAAATGATTATTGGAATGTTAAATATTATTGAAGTTGAATATCATTTTAAAATAAACCCTTTAGAAAGATTTATTGAACTATTTATAATTGATAATGTTGTAAACTATTTGACGCAAGGGATGTGGGCAATTAACAGGAAGTTAACCTATCAACGAGATTTTTGAAGTATAGTATGAATGGAATTCATAAAGTGACTAGATGGACGAGATTTGAATATATAATAGAATTTTAAAATAAAACCAAGTTATTTTGATATATCAAGTCCCGATTATGAAAAAGGTGAAATGTTGATTTTTAAAGTAAGTAATGTTTGAGAAACCAGCTTAAAAAAGAAATGGTGATAAAGGGGATCAGTTAAGTAAAACCTTGTTTATGATTAAAAAGGATTTTTAACAAGTTTACTCATATTTATATGAGTTAGTTTTTGATTTATTCCCCAAAAGGAATTATATAAATGGAAAGCTTGAAACAAGATTAATGTGAATTGAATTCGAACAAAAACTTTAGTGGATTGAACTTGATTTTAAAAGTGAGAATATAACGGTAAAGATCTAGAGATGAATATTTCAAATGTGAAAGGAGTTGTTTGAACAAAACTAAGATAAGTGGTTGTTTAAAAAGGGATTCTAAATCAAATATAATTATTGGGGAAAATGATAGAATAAGATTTCATTGATAAGCTTCTATCTATTCAAAAGATAAGAATGTTGTCCTCTCAAGGTCTGAGAGGTAAATAAAATACCCCAACTTATAACGACTTATGATTATCCAGGGATGATATTAGTTTAGAAACCAGGATAGCGGAAGTGATTAAAATAAGTATTTCCGTAAAGAATATCATGAACGATTATTTGAAGGATTTTAAGTTTTGTGGGAACAAGTGAATGAGTATAATTTATTTCATATTCTATGATATTTAACCAAAAGGAAGGGTATATGACTATATTGTTTAAATCTAAAGGTTTTGTTATCTTTTATAAACGAACAACTAAAGTGTGTGCGTCGCACACGGTAATTTATTCTGTTGTGACTATCCTTTGTAAATGAACAATTAAAGCGTGGTGCGTCGCACACGGTATTTTACTCCGTTTGTCAAGTTGATTATAGGATGTTTATTTGAAATTTATAACCTTTTTCACACTTTGTAAATTATCGTTTTATTTATAAGTCTGTGCAATCCTATACTTATATGAATTAAAAATATGTTTGAAATGCAAATTTCAAATGTTAAGCGCCATTACTTGTATGAATATAACAAGATAAAATACGCAAATAAGATTTCCAGCTTATATTGTTCATTTTCTATTTCAAAAAATATCATTGATTATATTTGGAGAATAATTCCAAAATCATTTACTTCGTTAATTTGAATTAAACCTATTTAAACTTTAAGTTGAATAAAAATTGGAAAGGTAGTAATCCAAATGTTGAAAGTTTTTAGAAATCAAATTAACGACTGTTTAACTAAAGAGGCTAACTAACACTGTATACGGGACTAGTGAATCCATTTTTCTCTATGGATAATGGTTGTTTATTCTGATAGTTAAAACACCGACTATCAAAATCTGGCCAAATCGATTGTTGGTACGGAAAGACCGGGACCGAATTTATATTCGAAAACCATTCCGACCAATGAATATGTTAACATTAAAGATGTTCAGAAGATGGTCGAGATGGAGCATTGAAGACTATGGATCTTCATAAGCGGAAGAATTGATGTTAAATTCCCCTGGCTAGCTATCAGAGGTTTATACACTGTGATTCGGTCGTGGTTGAAATCTATGGATTTGCAAGGACCACTCGCTACCAATCCATAGGGTGATTCCTAGGATGTGATAGGAGGGTACCTTCAGTTAATCCTGTTCCTGGATGACTTGTATGGACGAGTGTCTAACAGAGTATTTCCAGATGGTCACATACATTGATTTCTTCAAACATGCCCAGTATATTTTTGAGGATGTCAATTGGTGATTTGACGGATCTGACGATATGGCATTCAAGGTGATGTGCTGATAAGTAAACGTAGCCTCAAGCCTCATCAACCGGGAAATGATAAAAATCGGGCAGGCAGCATGGCTATGTGGGTCGCTCCCATTAGAGTGTATAATCACCTATCTAGAGAAATTCCATTTCATTCTTTATTTTATCCGATGCTGACCCTTTTTGGGAAATGGTTGCCGATCCCAACCGTTGGTGATATACATTCGATACACTCAAGCGAAATGAGTGGTCCGTCATGTGTGGGCCAGGTTGCAAGACGTTCTTGTTGAATCCATTGTATTCGCCTCTAGAGATACACTATCGGCAGGTGGTTCCATACCTTGTCATAGTCGGAATCTAATCTCCAATAAGCGCCTGCAGTTTTTATTGTATACTATGTGGAGCGTGAGATGCAAGCGTTCCGCTAGATTACTATTTATTTGTATTTAGACACTTGTAATAACCCGTAAAATGCGAGCCAGTTTGAAATTTTTATTTTGGCAATTTTAGCGAATTTTGAATATTTAAAATAGATTATTTTAAATAATATCGACGAGAATTTATTTTGAATATAATTCGACGTATATATTATATACGTCGTCGTTAGAATATAAATATTTATATATAATTATAAATAGAATTGAAAATGGCGCGGTAGTTCGATAATTCGATTTCAAACTTCAATTGAATGTGCCGGGTGCAAAACAATCCGGATTTTAGTGAAACCAAAAATAATGGAATCTAATAGTGAATATCTTTCCAACGAATCCGAAAAATCCAAAGTTCGTAGCGGGAATCAAAAGATATGTCCAGTCGAAAATTCTGAATAGTCGCTATGGAATTCAGGCCCTTAAAAATGGACATTTTGCAAACGACCTCGGATTTCGACGAAACCAGTTTTGTTGGGTCCGTGGTGTCAAGTTATTGCTAGGTTTCAAATTTCATAATTTTTCAAATCAATATGTGGGCGTGGCAAATATTTGAATAAAAGAATATTCTGAATTGGAATGAGGCGTATGTTGTGTTTGTGTAACACTTTTATAATATATACGCGAGTTATTCAGAAAGACCGGGTTTATCCCATTCTGAATAACTGATTCGACGTGGTGTCGAAGATGAAGACGATGGTCGAAGACCGGAAGTCTTCATGTCGTTTGGGTGATTACTGATGATCTTGATTGGGCTGTACACCCAAGAAGATGGAAACAGTTAGGGATCGTCCAGACGTACTTGGAGATCGATGGATATGCGGGGTACTAGGTGCCTCCGGTTTCGTTCAGACCCAGAACGGACTTTTAAATGGACTGTGTGTCTGACATTGGATTTTAGTCCGTGCGATTGATTTCTATTAAATATATATCTGCTTGGCGGCGGAGAATTTATTCTCTTGCTTAACGCCCTTCTCTGAGACGTACGAGCTCAGGGGTTATATATTGATGGATATCAAACGCATGGAGTGAATTGCCTGTGTGGCATGCCTAAGTGGCAATAGATCGAGGCTTCTGTTGAAAAGCAAAGTCTTGTGGTGATGATCAAAGCACAGCCTGTGTGGCACAGCTTTGTGTAACGTGAATTCACGAGTTTCACACCCGGTATGAACCAAAAACGGGAGACGGACCTCAGGGAGGGCCTGCGTTTCCTCCTAGCTAGAAGTGGCGTCAGTGGTTTTACACGCCCTGACGAGTTTGACTTATGTGGTTGTTGCTGTTGCGAGGCGCCTCGGTTTGATCGGACGATTCGGGTCCGATGGAGTCATTCGTTGGCTCATTTACGCCCCAAAGGGCGGGGAAACGCAGTGTTCAGGCATTTTAATCCACATCGGTGGACCGGCCCTGACGATCCAAGGGTCACTCGAGCTCTGATCCTGAGACTCGGGCTAGGCAGTCTCGAATCGGTTGAGGACTATCTTTTGCCTCGGTTCATAGACGGAAATCCAATTTCCAAATACGTGACATTTGCGGTTTTAATTGTAAAACTAGTATGGCGACATGATATATGGTACCCATGCCGCCTATGATTGATACTTATGATTTGAAGTTGTTATATACACTATGCACTTATAATAGTATCAAACGATTTGTCTTAACCGTATCAAGCATTCTTTGGCTGTTATAAGGAAAAACCCTATCCTCGGCTGCGTTGCATTGTGTGATGGGACCTGGGTCTTATAACAGCTTCATTTTTCTTTATTTAGCATTGCGCTGTTTGTTTTATGCACTGGTATTCTTGGGAGGAAACCCGTTCCGTGTTATACGGCGTGGTCCCTTGATTTACCTAATGATTTAAAATAAAGATTAATAACTGTTTTAGTTCTCACACCAGTCCCATGACTGACCTGGAGTTTATTGTTTTAACCTAAACTCTGGGTGCCCCTATTTTGACACGGGCAGCTAGTAGTTTTGGTTTTGCAGATTTATATTCACAGGATCCTGGTTTACAGTTGGAACGATATCCGGGAAGCTTTGTATCCGTATATC
This sequence comes from Allium sativum, assembly GCA_030737875.1. Taxonomy (NCBI): domain Eukaryota; kingdom Viridiplantae; phylum Streptophyta; class Magnoliopsida; order Asparagales; family Amaryllidaceae; genus Allium; species Allium sativum. Next base: position 128,745,272 of record CM060919.1, on the reverse strand, counting down.
CCCTCCGGTTGTGTATTGTATTATTTTCCGCTGCTATGTATTTAAATGTAGTTTAAATCTCTGATATTTCTGTGTAATATTCATTTATACTCTGTATATTCTTGTAATCTGATGCATTGTTGTAATATACAATGAAATGTTCTTCTGTATGTGTTCTGTTGTGGCTTGTTCTCGAACTATCCGACGCTTTCCTTTACGGGGAAGTTAAGGGCTGTTTCATTTGGTATCAGAGCTTTGGTTTACAAAGTAGAGAACAAGGCACATTAGAACCATACGAAAGAATTCATCAGATATGGGATTAGCAATATCCAATTAGAATGACTCGTTAGAGATGGGATCAGTAGTATCCTAGAACGAGTGTGAAGAGTATATTTTTGAAAATAAAAACAAGTTTTGTTTTGAAAATTTAAATCACTTATTCGTATTTGATTATTTATTTATATTGATTTGGACAGTCCAGTATATAAAGATTTTGCATATACGCCTTGCAAACGTGTATTTGAAATTTTAATATACTGGATAGATATAGAATTACACTCTAGTCGCCCGGGGGTGATTCTGATGATTGATATATCATCATCAGAATTTATATTCGAGTGACGAACGTGTAACATCTATATATTTCCTATTGACTGGTGTGAGAACCAAAAATTAAATAGGGCCTATTGTTGTGATTTGGCATCAAAAAGCCGATTTTTGTCTAAATATCAAAATTATGAATTTGAAAATCTAATTCACTAATTGATTGATGTTTGGGTTGTTTGTTTATTTGTTTGCTAATTTTTAGCCTTTTAGCCTAATTGAATCGAATATTGAATTGTATTGAAAATTGGTTGCATTTGCTTGCATATACATATACTTACATTGAACAGGTCATAGCAAGGAGGCTAGAGCAGAGAATAAAATTTGTTTGCCCGACAAATAGGTACATGTTTACTACATAATTTCCTGTTTTGTTTGGGTGATGATGATTTTGTGAGCCTATTGGCTAGCCGCTTGGATTTTTCTTTTTCTTTTTGAGATCTGAAGGACCGGGGAAGCTATTTGAAATTCCCCGATGCTCCCATTGCAGGGGAGGTTATGGCGAAATTTTTCAAAAATTTAGGGTGTTAGCCAAATTTTTGAAATTTTGAAAATTCTCAGAAACTGAAAAGTTGGAGAATGAAAGCCAGATCGAACGTAGAGTTAGTTAATCAAAACACTTTCGACTTTGTTCCTTTTCGGGGACGAAAAGTTTTAAGTGGGGGAGATTGTAATAACCCGTAAAATGCGAGCCAGTTTGAAATTTTTATTTTGGCAATTTTAGCGAATTTTGAATATTTAAAATAGATTATTTTAAATAATATCGACGAGAATTTATTTTGAATATAATTCGACGTATATATTATATACGTCATCGTTAGAATATAAATATTTATATATAATTATAAATAGAATTGAAAATGGCGCGGTAGTTCGATAATTCGATTTCAAACTTCAATTGAATGTGCCGGGTGCAAAACAATCCGGATTTTAGTGAAACCAAAAATAATGGAATCTAATAGTGAATATCTTTCCAACGAATCCGAAAAATCCAAAGTTCGTAGCGGGAATCAAAAGATATGTCCAGTCGAAAATTCTGAATAGTCGCTATGGAATTCAGGCCCTTAAAAATGGACATTTTGCAAACGACCTCGGATTTCGACGAAACCAGTTTTGTTGGGTCCGTGGTGTCAAGTTATTGCTAGGTTTCAAATTTCATAATTTTTCAAATCAATATGTGGGCGTGGCAAATATTTGAATAAAAGAATATTCTGAATTGGAATGAGGCGTATGTTGTGTTTGTGTAACACTTTTATAATATATACGCGAGTTATTCAGAAAGACCGGGTTTATCCCATTCTGAATAACTGATTCGACGTGGTGTCGAAGATGAAGACGATGGTCGAAGACCGGAAGTCTTCATGTCGTTTGGGTGATTACTGATGATCTTGATTGGGCTGTACACCCAAGAAGATGGAAACAGTTAGGGATCGTCCAGACGTACTTGGAGATCGATGGATATGCGGGGTACTAGGTGCCTCCGGTTTCGTTCAGACCCAGAACGGACTTTTAAATGGACTGTGTGTCTGACATTGGATTTTAGTCCGTGCGATTGATTTCTATTAAATATATATCTGCTTGGCGGCGGAGAATTTATTCTCTTGCTTAACGCCCTTCTCTGAGACGTACGAGCTCAGGGGTTATATATTGATGGATATCAAACGCATGGAGTGAATTGCCTGTGTGGCATGCCTAAGTGGCAATAGATCGAGGCTTCTGTTGAAAAGCAAAGTCTTGTGGTGATGATCAAAGCACAGCCTGTGTGGCACAGCTTTGTGTAACGTGAATTCACGAGTTTCACACCCGGTATGAACCAAAAACGGGAGACGGACCTCAGGGAGGGCCTGCGTTTCCTCCTAGCTAGAAGTGGCGTCAGTGGTTTTACACGCCCTGACGAGTTTGACTTATGTGGTTGTTGCTGTTGCGAGGCGCCTCGGTTTGATCGGACGATTCGGGTCCGATGGAGTCATTCGTTGGCTCATTTACGCCCCAAAGGGCGGGGAAACGCAGTGTTCAGGCATTTTAATCCACATCGGTGGACCGGCCCTGACGATCCAAGGGTCACTCGAGCTCTGATCCTGAGACTCGGGCTAGGCAGTCTCGAATCGGTTGAGGACTATCTTTTGCCTCGGTTCATAGACGGAAATCCAATTTCCAAATACGTGACATTTGCGGTTTTAATTGTAAAACTAGTATGGCGACATGATATATGGTACCCATGCCGCCTATGATTGATACTTATGATTTGAAGTTGTTATATACACTATGCACTTATAATAGTATCAAACGATTTGTCTTAACCGTATCAAGCATTCTTTGGCTGTTATAAGGAAAAACCCTATCCTCGGCTGCGTTGCATTGTGTGATGGGACCTGGGTCTTATAACAGCTTCATTTTTCTTTATTTAGCATTGCGCTGTTTGTTTTATGCACTGGTATTCTTGGGAGGAAACCCGTTCCGTGTTATACGGCGTGGTCCCTTGATTTACCTAATGATTTAAAATAAAGATTAATAACTGTTTTAGTTCTCACACCAGTCCCATGACTGACCTGGAGTTTATTGTTTTAACCTAAACTCTGGGTGCCCCTATTTTGACACGGGCAGCTAGTAGTTTTGGTTTTGCAGATTTATATTCACAGGATCCTGTTTTACAGTTGGAACGATATCCGGGAAGCTTTGTATCCGTATATCCCCTCCGGTTGTGTATTGTATTATTTTCCGCTGCTATGTATTTAAATGTAGTTTAAATCTCTGATATTTCTGTGTAATATTCATTTATACTCTGTATATTCTTGTAATCTGATGCATTGTTGTAATATACAATGAAATGTTCTTCTGTATGTGTTCTGTTGTGGCTTGTTCTCGAACTATCCGACGCTTTCCTTTACGGGGAAGTTAAGGGCTGTTTCATTTGGTATCAGAGCTTTGGTTTACAAAGTAGAGAACAAGGCACATTAGAACCATACGAAAGAATTCATCAGATATGGGATTAGCAATATCCAATTAGAATGACTCGTTAGAGATGGGATCAGTAGTATCCTAGAACGAGTGTGAAGAGTATATTTTTGAAAATAAAAACAAGTTTTGTTTTGAAAATTTAAATCACTTATTCGTATTTGATTATTTATTTATATTGATTTGGACAGTCCAGTATATAAAGATTTTGCATATACGCCTTGCAAACGTGTATTTGAAATTTTAATATACTGGATAGATATAGAATTACACTCTAGTCGCCCGGGGGTGATTCTGATGATTGATATATCATCATCAGAATTTATATTCGAGTGACGAACGTGTAACATCTATATATTTCCTATTGACTGGTGTGAGAACCAAAAATTAAATAGGGCCTATTGTTGTGATTTGGCATCAAAAAGCCGATTTTTGTCTAAATATCAAAATTATGAATTTGAAAATCTAATTCACTAATTGATTGATGTTTGGGTTGTTTGTTTATTTGTTTGCTAATTTTTAGCCTTTTAGCCTAATTGAATCGAATATTGAATTGTATTGAAAATTGGTTGCATTTGCTTGCATATACATATACTTACATTGAACAGGTCATAGCAAGGAGGCTAGAGCAGAGAATAAAATTTGTTTGCCCGACAAATAGGTACATGTTTACTACATAATTTCCTGTTTTGTTTGGGTGATGATGATTTTGTGAGCCTATTGGCTAGCCGCTTGGATTTTTCTTTTTCTTTTTGAGATCTGAAGGACCGGGGAAGCTATTTGAAATTCCCCGATGCTCCCATTGCAGGGGAGGTTATGGCGAAATTTTTCAAAAATTTAGGGTGTTAGCCAAATTTTTGAAATTTTGAAAATTCTCAGAAACTGAAAAGTTGGAGAATGAAAGCCAGATCGAACGTAGAGTTAGTTAATCAAAACACTTTCGACTTTGTTCCTTTTCGGGGACGAAAAGTTTTAAGTGGGGGAGATTGTAAAAACCCGTAAAATGCGAGCCAGTTTGAAATTTTTATTTTGGCAATTTTAGCGAATTTTGAATATTTAAAATAGATTATTTTAAATAATATCGACGAGAATTTATTTTGAATATAATTCGACGTATATATTATATACGTCATCGTTAGAATATAAATATTTATATATAATTATAAATAGAATTGAAAATGGCGCGGTAGTTCGATAATTCGATTTCAAACTTCAATTGAATGTGCCGGGTGCAAAACAATCCGGATTTTAGTGAAACCAAAAATAATGGAATCTAATAGTGAATATCTTTCCAACGAATCCGAAAAATCCAAAGTTCGTAGCGGGAATCAAAAGATATGTCCAGTCGAAAATTCTGAATAGTCGCTATGGAATTCAGGCCCTTAAAAATGGACATTTTGCAAACGACCTCGGATTTCGACGAAACCAGTTTTGTTGGGTCCGTGGTGTCAAGTTATTGCTAGGTTTCAAATTTCATAATTTTTCAAATCAATATGTGGGCGTGGCAAAAGAAAACGTGTTTGACCAGTTTCAGTTGATTTTAATCGACTGGAAAATGGCCATTTTTCTAACGGTCTCAGAATTCGACGAAACTAGTTTTGTTAGGACCGTATCGTCAATACGAAGCTAGAAAATATTTTTATGGAATTTTTAGTGTTAGTATGTGATCCCGGTAAATTGAAATGCGCGTTCAAATTCTATATATAGAGTTATATGTAGATTTGACGGAAACTGATTCAAACGATCGAATCAACCTACGATACATATCCCATTGGGTTCGGAATGGGGGTAAAACGCTATAGACGTCAGGCGGTGGGCCTCGTTTAGAGGTCATATGCAAAAGACAACTTTTAAAAAAAAATTATAATATATATCTTCTCTTCCCCTTTATTGTTTCTGCCCCCCCCCCCCCCCCCGATTTCACTTTACAGAAAAAAAAAAACCAGATCCCGAGCCCGTCGCCGCCTCCCTCCCCGCCACCTCGTCGTCAGGCCACCGCCCCTCCACCAACTCCCGCCTCCCTCAAGCCTTGCCCTCCCCCTCGAAACCCCAATCCATCGAACCCTAGACCCCCCCCCCAAATCGCTCGACGCCTCCGCATCCCTGGCCAGCGCGCCTGAGCCGCCGCCTTCCGACCTACCTCCGCAAGGTCGCCCCCACCTCCCCCGTTCTCCCCTCCTTCACCAGCTCTGCCAAACCCAACGCCCTAAACCCACTGACCCGCGAGACCCGGCACTGCCGCTGCCATTTCTGGCCTTCCCCAAGCCAGCAGCCGCCCCTCCGACGTCTCCATGCCCTCCTTCCTCCACGGCGTGAATTCCAAAGCCCCATCTCCTAGAAAAATTGGTTAGTTTCCTATTTTAATTCTTATGAAATATAAGATCCTTATGTTAGAAAAAAATAGGATTTTTAATAGTGTAGAAAGCTTTGTTTTTATTTTATTTTATTATATATAAATGAAAAAAACTATGGTTTTGATTACATAAAGTTTAGATTTATATATATATAGCGAATAAAAAGTTATGTTTTTATTCGAAATAAAAATATGATTTTTATATATTGAACTACGAATTAAAAATAGAATTTTTATATATTGAACTTCGAAAGAAAAATAGAATTTTTATATATTGAACTTCGAAAGAAAAATAGAATTTTTATATATTGAACTTCGAATTAAAAATAGAATTTTTATATATTGAACTTCGAAAGAAAAATAGAATTTTTATATATTGAACTTCGAAAGAAAAATAGAATTTTTATATATTGAACTTCGAAAGAAAAATAGAATTTTTATATATTGAACTTCGAAAGAACAATAGAATTTTTATATATTGAACATCGAGGTAAAAATTCGATTTTTATATATTGAATAGCGAAGTAAAAATGTGATTTTTACGTATGTAGTGAAAGCAACAACGAAGGTGACAAAAAGGCGAAACGACGAAGACTTCTGCAAATGAAGAGCCGTGGAGCTAGGATAGCTATATGTGAGAATTACTCACCTTTCAATTTCATTTCTATTTATATATATATACTAGGATGCAGACGGTGCTTAGTAGCACCCGACACAATCGTCCACAGACCATGGACTTGTTTGTTTGGTTGCATTGATTAGTTATATGATTTGATTTGAATTTGGTTGTTTGGTGATTTTGATTGATGTGTGAATGGCGTGGGCCTTCACTAGACCGGGGATAAGGCTAGGCCTTGTCCCGTTTCTAGTATCGTGTCGTTATGCCACCGAAATTTTCTAAAATATGTTAGAAAATAAAAATATCATTTTATGGTGTAAATGAATTGAATAGAAATTCATAGGTTGAAATAAAATGTTTTATCGTTAAAAATATAATTTTTAACGTGAATGTGAATAAATGAATAGTTATAAACAAATCGGCCGATTTGTTTGTATATACACTGATTTGACTGATATTGATTGGGTCGATAAATTTCACACATCGCCCAACTGCACAAATAAAATCTGTGTTTGATTGTTTGAAACCCCACACGGGTGTTGGGATGAAATTTGAAGTTCACTCATCCTGATTGATTAAATATGTCGATCGATTGATTGACAGGCTGTTATAAGCGTTAGATATCTATATTTGATGCTTATACAGTGTAGTGCACTTTGGTTGATGGTTGATTATTTTTCAATGCTATTATACATGTGTTGTATGAAAATCCATATAATTAACTTTATATGGTAATTGATTGGGCCTCATTCCAGTTTTAAAATAGAAATATTTGAAATAGAAATATTCGAAATGGAATATTTGAAAATATCAATATATGAAGCCGTGTTGATTAGATTGACGCCATTTTGACGTGAACGATATTTATATCGATTTTATTCATTTTAAAATGAATATTAAAAAGTAATTTTGAAATCGAATATTTCGAAATGAATTGAATTGAAAACGATTTCGAAATGAATTGAATTGAAACGATTTCGAAATGAATTGAATTGAAAACGATTTCGAAATGAATTGAATTGAAAACGATTTTGAAATGAATTGAATTGAAACGATTTCGAAATGAATTGAATTGAAACGATTTCGAAATGAATTGAATTGAAACGATTTCGAAATGAATTGAATTGAAAACGATTTCGAAATGAATTGAATTGAAAATGATTTCGAAATGAATTGAATTGAAAACGATTTCGAAATGAATTGAATTGAAAACAATTTCGAAATGAATTGAATTGAAAACGATTTCGAAATGAATTGAATTGAAAACGATTTCGAAATGAATTGAATTGAAAACGATTTCAAAGTGAATTGAAAACGATTTCGAAATGAAGTGAATTGAAAACGATTTCGAAATGAATTGAATTGAAAACGATTTCGAAATGAATTGAATTGAAAATGAATTCAAATTGAATTGAAATTTGAATTGAATAGAAATGAATTTTAAAACGAATCTATAAAGAAGAATTCAATTGTGATTTGAATTGAAAAGGAAGTTGAAAATGTTTTTGAAACGAATTCAAAACTATTTATACAATTCGTTTTAAATAGAAATCGACGAAGTATATATTATATATATTATATATATAATATAATGGCCTGAATAGAACGCGCCGCGCCGCGGTAGTTCGTGAATTTCGACCATTTATTTCAAACGGACATTACGGGAGATCCGACCGTCGGATTCTCCTAAAACCGGAACCGTTGGGTTCGTATCGAAAGGATCTTTCTAACGAATATTAGAAATTAGAAATCTAATGGTTGGATTTGGAATTATGTCCAAATCAAATTTGAAAAAGGTCGCTATAAGTGCAGTTCGATGGCCATTGATGGAAATCGACTGTACGGGCCTTGATAAAATTATTAAAAATAGTAATAATTTGTGTAAAATCATAAGAAATGATTTGTGAAGATTTGGGATGAAAAACTCCATATTTGAAAAGATAAAAATAGATTTTTATCGAAATGAACTAGTTTTGAACTAGGAATATAATTCTATTTATTTTTAAATAAATAAATTGAATTTGAAAAGGGTTTTAAAAATAACCAGAATATCCAATGATTGCATTGGAGTAGATTTGAATCGAAATTGTCTTCGGAATATTTCGATGTTGGAATTCGTGATTATACAGGTGTTGTTGCGGAAATTTGAAAGATATATATATTTATATCGTTATTTCCAATACGACATTTGTTAGTCGTAGAATTTGATATTGAATATAAGCCGATATATTTTCTATTCAGAGCCTTGTATTGAATATCGAATGTGATTTGGGTTTGTCGTGAATGGTGTCTTCACTAACACTGTTCTTGAACCTAGTTGTGAAAAGATTAAATCTTTTTATTTAGATTTAATGAAGTGTACCAATTAAACGATATTTAATTGGAATTGAATTGGTATTGATTTTTGGGTTTATCGTGAACAGTGTTTTAAATAACACTTGTTCTTTAACCCGATAATTAATAGAATGTGATTTTGGGTTTATCGTGAACCGTGTTTTAAATGACACTGATTCTTTAACCCAGTTAAAGATTAAAACTAAGTGGAGTTTTAATGAATCTTTAATTAGATTGAGATGATCGAAAATGGAGTATCACCAGTTTTGCTCCAGGCGATGGTTAAATCTTTAATTAGATTTGAACGTGAAACGGTAATTGAATTTACCGATAACACTGTGGTGTTAGATATGAAGTATTACCAGTTTTACTTCATGGGATGAATAGGTTGGGATTGGGAAAATAAAATAAATGATTACTTCGGTGTGGTTCGCTAATCCCGACTAGTTTGAATTGATATCCAAAGGAGATTAAAGAATAAATTTAAAGAATTTATCTTGGATAAAATTAATGGGAACTTTTTTCCAAAGTATAGGAATATTTGAATAAAAGAATATTCTGAATTGGAATGAGGCGTATGTTGTGTTTGTGTAACACTTTTATAATATATACGCGAGTTATTCAGAAAGACCGGGTTTATCCCATTCTGAATAACTGATTCGACGTGGTGTCGAAGATGAAGACGATGGTCGAAGACCGGAAGTCTTCATGTCGTTTGGGTGATTACTGATGATCTTGATTGGGCTGTACACCCAAGAAGATGGAAACAGTTAGGGATCGTCCAGACGTACTTGGAGATCGATGGATATGCGGGGTACTAGGTGCCTCCGGTTTCGTTCAGACCCAGAACGGACTTGTAAATGGACTGTGTGTCTGACATTGGATTTTAGTCCGTGCGATTGATTTCTATTAAATATATATCTGCTTGGCGGCGGAGAATTTATTCTCTTGCTTAACGCCCTTCTCTGAGACGTACGAGCTCAGGGGTTATATATTGATGGATATCAAACGCATGGAGTGAATTGCCTGTGTGGCATGCCTAAGTGGCAATAGATCGAGGCTTCTGTTGAAAAGCAAAGTCTTGTGGTGATGATCAAAGCACAGCCTGTGTGGCACAGCTTTGTGTAACGTGAATTCGCGAGTTTCACACCCGGTATGAACCAAAAACGGGAGACGGACCTCAGGGAGGGCCTGCGTTTCCTCCTAGCTAGAAGTGGCGTCAGTGGTTTTACACGCCCTGACGAGTTTGACTTATGTGGTTGTTGCTGTTGCGAGGCGCCTCGGTTTGATCGGACGATTCGGGTCCGATGGAGTCATTCGTTGGCTCATTTACGCCCCAAAGGGCGGGGAAACGCAGTGTTCAGGCATTTTAATCCACATCGGTGGACCGGCCCTGACGATCCAAGGGTCACTCGAGCTCTGATCCTGAGACTCGGGCTAGGCAGTCTCGAATCGGTTGAGGACTATCTTTTGCCTCGGTTCATAGACGGAAATCCAATTTCCAAATACGTGACATTTGCGGTTTTAATTGTAAAACTAGTATGGCGACATGATATATGGTACCCATGCCGCCTATGATTGATACTTATGATTTGAAGTTGTTTTATACACTATGCCCTTATAATAGTATTAAACGATTTGTCTTAACCGTATCAAGCATTCTTTGGCTGTTATAAGGAAAAACCCTATCCTCGGCTGCGTTGCATTGTGTGATGGGACCTGGGTCTTATAACAGCTTCATTTTTCTTTATTTAGCATTGCGCTGTTTGTTTTATGCACTGGTATTCTTGGGAGGAAACCCGTTCCGTGTTATACGGCGTGGTCCCTTGATTTACCTAATGATTTAAAATAAAGATTAATAACTGTTTTAGTTCTCACACCAGTCCCATGACTGACCTGGAGTTTATTGTTTTAACCTAAACTCTGGGTGCCCCTATTTTGACACGGGCAGCTAGTAGTTTTGGTTTTGCAGATTTATATTCACAGGATCCTGGTTTACAGTTGGAACGATATCCGGGAAGCTTTGTATCCGTATATCCCCTTCGGTTGTGTATTGTATTATTTTCCGCTGCTATGTATTTAAATGTAGTTTAAATCTCTGATATTTCTGTGTAATATTCATTTATACTCTGTATATTCTTGTAATCTGATGCATTGTTGTAATATACAATGAAATGTTCTTCTGTATGTGTTCTGTTGTGGCTTGTTCTCGAACTATCCGACGCTTTCCTTTACGGGGAAGTTAAGGGCTGTTTCAACACTATTATAATATCAGATGATATATATAAATATATATGTTTTCAAAAATGTTTGGGATATCGTAAGGTAAAAACCGTCCATATTTATGTGTGGATTTGGTCTTACGATTATCCTTTTCTTTCAAAAAGATCTTGAACTTTAAAATCAAGTTGGATGATTCCCTTAAACTGTGCGAGTTTTTCTCACTCTGGTTCACCAGACTGACCCGGTATTTGTAATTCTCGGTTTATCCTGGGTTTTTTGGTTCAGGTTATTGGATACTGTGAAGTTCAGAAGACGAGCTAGAGATGTTCAAACATATGATATCTAGTACATTCCGTTGTGTGATGTATATGAGGACAGGTTTTTATAACTGTCCAGGTGTATAGATTTACTCTGATATATGTAAGTGTATTACTTCAAGCTTTCAAAAAGATTTTTTCTATATTATATTTTGTTCCGTTGCGATGTGTGACTCTGATTGTGTTGTGCTTTATTCTCCCTATTTCTTCTATTCTTAAATTTCTTTCTTATCTCATCCTCTAAATTGTTTCTATTGGCACCTGGGTTTCTAGTATCATTTGGGTTGGATTAGTGTTGTTTGGTCGGCTCAAAAGGTACCAGAAATTTGGGTCGTCACATTTGGTATCAGAGCTATTGGTTGAGTAGTAACCTTGGCTCTATGGCGTAACTCAATAGAGATAGGGTTTGTAACACCCTAGATTGAGTTTGAGTGTATATACGAGAAAGCGTATTTGTAAATTTTATATAAAAATCTTTTGTATTGTGTTGATTGATCGGTTCAAGTGTTGGGAAACCATATGGAACTGAAAATTGAGACAATATTGTTTTATAAAGAGGGTAAATGAAATAATTTAGCCCAAAATATTTTTTTATAGAAAAAGGAAATAATTCTCTATAGTATAATAGTATTGTTTGTTGATTGTTTTGCTTGATTTGATTGGAATTCAAATTGAATCATGAAATGAAAATTGGAGCAATATTTAGAAAATAAATTAGTCGATTGGATTGTGTATGAGAATGAAACTTAATATGGTTAAGTAGAGCTAATTTAAGAAATGGAATTGAATGAAATAAATGGGGATTTGGAAATCAAATGGATAATAATGTAAATTAATCAAATATTAATCGATTGATATTAATGTATGTTAAACCAAAGTGAATCAGACTAGTAAGTATCAATATTGAATATAATTCAAATGATTTGGTTGTTCATTATTTTGATATTGGATTGATTGAATAAAGTTCATCAAACAAATCAATAAAGGAGTTCAATGTATTGAAAATGAATTATTTAATCTTGGATTGTTACTTACATGAAAATTGAGTCAAGTGCAGATTTGAACAGGCTATGGGAATCGGCTTGATTATAGAGTTTGGAAGTACAGACGAAGAGCAGTTAGTTTGTTTGCTAGGAAATTGGAATTGATTTGCCCGACAAACAGGTAAACCTTAATATATCGATTGGAGTGATTGACTACCCTAAGCCGGGTTAGAAATTTGGATGTTTTTTTTATTTCGTAGAAGTTGAGGCTCACAGTGGCAGTCGTAGTTGTTCTGATCGAGCCGTGTAGAGGAGGTGCTAGCGATTTTTTTTTCAAAAATCTTTAAGAGTTTGAATTTAATTTGGTAATAATTCAAAAGTAACTATTTTAAAATAGTTGGGTCTGGTGCATTCTTCATACGTTGTAATTTCGAGGACGAAATTCTTTTAAGGGGGAAAGAATGTAACGTCCCAGATTTTTCGGCCGTTTCAATTTGAATATTTAAATCGGTTTAAATATCGATTCGGTAATATTAATATATTTTTATCAATATATTATAGGCTTTAAAACTTTTTTCTTTTCTAACTGCCTCCGTTTTCGATGAAATAAGTTTTATTGGAATGCGTACAATTAATTATTGTCAGATTTCCAGTTTGGGGCCAATTGGAGTTGTTTTATCGGTAGGCGATATTTAGAAGTGAACCGATAAATTTAAATAAAGACATTGTTCAAACAAGGTCCGTTTTCAACTAAAAAAGTTCCATTGGGACTGGAATATTAAAACGTAGCAGTACGACCATTTCGTTACATTTAGAATTCATGTGTGTAGAGGTGAACTTAACGGTCTATGTTAAATATTGCTACCCAAATAATAAAATAAATGTATCCTAAACGATTGACTATCTCCTTTTCGCCCAGACACGTGCACTAATACCAATTAACGGCAAGAACAACTACTAAATAAAATAACAAATAAAATACAAAACTTAGTTCCATCTTATCGTGTAAGCCTCAGCACCGTCAGTACCACACAAACTGAAAACGTACTCCCCAAATCTTTTAAAGACCGTGTTCCTCAAGGCACTTTATTTTCGTGCACAGCAAGGTGTTTGTTTTCGTGCTTCCCACTTTATTAACACCTTGATGCCTAAACTTCGTCAGCTATATATACATCCCTAGCCTCCATTCTTTTCCGCGAAATTCTCCTCTCAGTTAAAACCGATGTTTCCATCAGAAAAAAAGAAAAAAGAAAAAAAGAGCCGCATCTCCTTATTTCTTTCAGTAAATAGAAACTGATGCCCTCCACCATTGGTATTCAAACTTCTCACCCAAATTCAAGCTACTGTTTTTTTTTTCTTGGAAGCAATGTGAGGTCGGATGCGGTGATATCGGAGTCGGAGACTTTGTCAAGGCGGTGCCAGGAGGAAATAAGTAGTAGCGCCCAGCATTTGAACAGTGAACATGGGTTTTTTTGTGGAGAAGTGGAGATAATACGATGGGATTGGATGTCAGGAGAGATTGAGTGGTTAGCATAGGAGAAAGTTGCGGCTTCATTGTTGTTACTGAAAAGCATACACAAACATTTGAAGTAGGGGAGAGATGCAAGGTGAGTGGAGCAGTGGGAGCTTTACGGTGAACTGTAGGAGGGAGTAGTATTTGCATGTAATAGCATTGTGGTGGGAGAAAAACGCAGGTATAGGGAAGAACAGACTTGAGTGATGTATGGGAGAAGAGCGGGGACTATAGCAGCTAATAGGGAGGCAGACGGTTATTGGATGGGCTTCATTTTTACGGTGGAGCTGTGTATTTTGTTCATGGGTTTGGAAACAGAAAAAGAGAAGAAGAGGACGGCAGAAAAATGTCTATAGGTAAGAGGGTACTTAAACATTTGCCTAATCCTAGCGTAATAATAATATTATATATATAGTGGATATTTATATATAAAATGGTGCATGATGTTATACACGTGGGGTTGGAAGGGTTCAGTGGTGCCTGGGTATGCTTGTTCCTTTAAAAATGATTTAAAATATGCCCAACTGTAATTAGTATTTAACGTATGGGTTTTAAATAGTTGTTATCATTAAGATCAAAATAAATAGATTAACATGCCTATGCTTTGAAACTGGTCTGATCGAAAGTTTATTTTGAGCCTAATTTAAGTAATATGCCGGGTGAAGGTGTAAGACAGTCTGATTATGCGAGCATCATTGGCAGCCTTCGGTATGCCACTGATTGTACAAGACCCGACATTGCCTATGTCGTGGGATTATTGTGCAGGTTTGCCAGTAGACCTAGTATAGAGCACTGGCATGTTATTGAAAGGGTGACGAGATACCTTAAACGAACCATGAACCATGGATTACATTATGAAAGGTTTCCAGCTGTACTTGAAGGATATTCCGATGCAGACTGGAATACCTTATCTGATGATTCTAAAGCGACCAGTGGCTATATATTTAGCATCGCTGGAGGAGCTGTTTCTTGGAAATCCAAGAAACAGACTATTTTGGCTCAGTCTACTACGGAATCTGAGATGATAGCACTAGCTACAGCTAGTGAAGAGGAAGAGTATTTGAGAAACCTGCTAGTTGAGATTCCCTTATGGGAAAAATCGATACCGGTTGTGTTGATACATTGCGATAGTACCGCGGCCATTGCAAAAGTTCAGAACCGTTATTATAACGGTAAGAGACGACAAATACGTCGTAAGCACAGCACGGTTAGAGACATGCTTTCCACATGTACCGTTAGAGTCGATTACATATGTAGAGAAGAAAATTTGGAAGATCCTTTGACGAAAGGACTGTCAAGAGAGAAAGTCCACAATTCTTCTAAAAGAATGGGACAGTTGCCCTTAGATTGTTGAGTCACGCACAATGGTAACCTGACCTAAATGACTTGGTTCAATGGGTAAAAACAAGTTGTGTAGTGATAGGAGTTGAGCATGCTATTTAATAAACCAAGAAGCATGTATTCCTGAAGTGATTAGAGGATGAGTT
The DNA here is from genome assembly GCA_030737875.1 of Allium sativum. Taxonomy (NCBI): domain Eukaryota; kingdom Viridiplantae; phylum Streptophyta; class Magnoliopsida; order Asparagales; family Amaryllidaceae; genus Allium; species Allium sativum. Next base: position 128,729,906 of record CM060919.1, on the reverse strand, counting down.
AATAGAAACTCTTAATGAGATCTATACTCTATTTGGAGTGGAATACCTACCTTCAGGAGTGCTTTTGATAGACTCACCTTTGTGAATGTGGAAATTTGGCCAGTTCCTATGGAGTTTTGGGCTAAACTTCTAGAGCATTCACTAAACTAGGATAGACGTGCATGGCCAAAAATGCACGTGCTTATTTGATTGCACTATAGAAAAGGTTGTGTGTGGTTTGATGTCAGGAATAGAGTTCAAGACTACGTGTCACTCTAGTAAAAACTGAATCTTACTCACTATGCAAAGGTTCAAGTCGGATGACACCTTTGTTTATGCACAATCTTATGGTTTTAGAAATTGCTCGAAAATATTTTTAAAAATTCAAGTGAGGGATTGTTGGAAATGTTTAACAAACATTAAGTGAATTATTAAAAATGTTGAATAAGTGTATAAATGGCACCTATGTGTGAATAGTCCCACATCATGGGATTATATGGAAGAGACAAGGATTTATACATGTTTCTAAGAAATCATGTTGGGGCCTTGGGCTCCCAATACATGCTTTGTTGTGAGAAGGGAGACCATGCATTATGAACACCACACGCGCACGCGTCCGATTGACCGACCCGACTCGATCCGACCCGGCCCGGTCCGGTTCGGGCTCGAGCTTGGGCTTTGTGGTGTAGGCACTTATATTTTTGGACCATAAAACTTTACAGTTTTCAAACTATTTTTTTTACGGAAAATTATTTTCTGCACCGATAATTTTTTTCTGCAACGGTAAAAAGTTTGCAACGGTAAAAACTTTGTCCCCCGAAATTTCAGCAGATCCGATTTTTTCTCCCAAACCCTAATTCTCGTTCTATATATACTTTTTATCTGCACACAAGAAAACATACCGAATTCTAATTTCTTCTAGTCTCCGCCACTAAAAAATTTCTTTCAAAAATTTCAAGCAATATTATTTTCGAAAGTGCAAATCTGCACTAATTTGTTGTGCAAGCAGATCGGTTATCGTTTTTTAGAGGCTGTTTTATCCTAGAGGGAGCGGCGAAGGAACGAACTGGTTTGCACCTCTGACCAGATCGCCGAATCGTCTTCAAGAAAGCGACCTAGTCCGCGACTCAGCCATTGTTTTCCAACAAAGGTTAATTAGAGAATAAAATTTATTAATTAATTATCGAGTTAATTATATTATTAATGTAATTAAACTTCAAACTATCATAGATTTTGCAAACGAAATCGAAATCAAATGATTTTAGATCCGCTGGAATCGTGAAGAGGAGATCTATGCCATGGAATTGACCAGGACCAAAACTGAGCACTTTGAAAATTCTGACAAAAAGCAATGTGAGAATTCTATTTATTTATTCATTTAAATTAAAAATAACTAATTGTGATTGTGATTTTTCTTCTGAACCGTTGTTAAATTCTAATTGATTGTCATTGCTATGTAGATCCAGTGATGTGATGATTGTTGTGGTGAAAACAAATATATCATACTTTTTATTATAAAATTGATGAAAACAAATATGTCATTTCGTGATTATAAAATTGTTGAAAACAAATATGTTATTTTGTTATTATAAAATTGTTGTAAACAAATACATCATTCTTGTTAAAATAAAATGGATGAAAGCAAATATATCAATTTGTTGTGACAAAAATATATCATTTTTGTTGAAACCAAATTATACATTTTTGGTCAAATAGAAAAAAAAAAGTGAGACAAAATGTTTATTTTTGCCATTTAAAAAGAATAGACCAAACATATTCATTTTTGTCGCCTTAGTTTTGTTAAAACAAACATATTCATTTTTGTCGCCTTAGTTTTGTTGAAACAAATATATTCATTTTTGTCACCTTAGTTTTGTTAAAGCAAACATATTCATTTTTGTCGCCTTCGTTTTGTTAAAACAAACATATTCATTTTTGTCGCCTTAGTTTTGTTAAAACAAACATATTCAATTTTTGTCGCCTTAGTTTTGTTAAAACAAACATATTCATTTTTGTCGCCTTAGTTTTGTTAAAACAAACATATTCATTTTTGTCGCCTTAAAACATATTCATTTTTGTTGCCTTAGTTTTGTTAAAACAAGCATATTCATTTTTGTCGCCTTAGTTTTGTCAAAACAGACATTATCATTTTGTCGCATTAGATGTGTTAAAACAAACATTACCATTTCGTCGCATTAGAATTGTTAAACAAACATTAGCATCTTTGTCAATGTAGAATAGTCATTCAAAAATATTCATTTTTGTCAATACAGAATAGTTAAAACAAAAATATTCAATTTTGGTCATTATAGTTTAATTGAAATAAAAACATCCATTTTTGTCAACTAGTATACTTGAAACCAAATTTGACATTTTTGTCAAAATGTAACTATCGAAATGAAATTGGCATTTTTGTCAAAATATAATGGTTAGAACAAAAATTACATTTTTGTAAATTAGAATTGAGTAGAACAAAAATTACATTTTTGTCAAACAGATTTGTGTTGAAACAATAACATCATGTTTGATAAATAGAAATTGTAAACAAATAAAATAATCATCTTTATTTGTTAGGTTGAATAGAAAAATGTAAACAAACAAACACATCACTTTCATTTGTTTCGTTGAATTAGAATTGTCGGTGAAACAAACATATCACTTTCATTTGTTTCGTTGAATTAGAATTGTCGATGAAACAAACACCTCACTTCATTTGTTTTGTTGAATTAGATTTGTCGACAAAACAAAGTCATCATTTTGATTGTATTGTTGAAATAGATTTGTCAACAAACAAAGTCATTATCTTTATTGTTTTGCTTTAAAAGATTAGTTAAATCAAAATATACATTTTGTCAAAATAGATTAGTTAAAGCAAACCATATATTTTTGTCAAAATATATACTTTTGTCAAGATAGATTAGTTGAATCAAAATACACCTTTTTGGTCAAATGAACATTTTTGGCCAAATAGCTTAGTTGAACCAAAATATTTATTTTTGTCAAAAATATTTATTTTTGTCAAAATACAATAGTTGAAACAAAAATTACATTTTGTTAAATATGATTATTGAAAACAAAAAATTACATTTTAGTTAATTAGATTTGAAATAACACAAAAATCACATTTTTGGGTTAAATAAAAGAGTTAAAGACAAATAGTATTTTGTTAAATATGTTTGTGTTATAAACAAAAATATTCATTTTGGTGAAATAGAATTGTCAGCAAAATGGATATATCACTTCTTATACATTTTGTTTAAATAGAATTCATATGCAAATATAATAATCATGTTTATTTGCATAACATACAATAGAATTTATATGCAAATATAAGAATCAAATTTTTTATTTGCAAACTTACTGTAACGACCCAGATTTTTGAACAGTTTATTTTAAATATTTAGTATGATTTTAAATATTGATTCGAATATAAATGGATTTTTATTATGGAATTTATCGGGTTAATAATCGATATACGATTTAATATCAAATATATTGAATTGCCGTAATACTAGAACGATAAATAATTTGACGCTGAGTTAAAACTGAATTGAGACAATTCAATCGATTAATATATATTCTATTTGATTTAGAACGATAATAATTGGTTGAAACCGATTTATATTTTAAACAATTTAATTTAACACAATGAAATGGTGATTTTTCCCAAACAGTCTTAGAATAGTGCTAACTCCAGGAATGTGGGTCACTACGCTAAATTCAGGATTTAGAAACACTAGGTATTTTGAAATTTCTGAAGTGTATCAGTTCACATAAATAAAATAAACCAAAATCAAATCAAAGTCTTTTCAAATTTTGCAAGCCGACCTATACTCATCAGCCACCCTAAGTATTAAAACCACGCAGACCTACTCGTACCCGCGTAGCTCATTTTCTTCCTCGAGCACACACTTTTGTCATCCATTTTGGATATCAAAGAAACATTGAAGTAATGGCTCTCGTACGAAATGTCATCCATCAACTTATATATAAACGAGCCTCGCCTCCTGTAGGAATCACCGAAGCCCTCTCTTCATTCATTTTTCTTTCCCCCCAAATCAAATGGAAATCATTTTCAGATAAAAGCAAAAGAAATATAGAGATCCCGTTAGCTTTCGCGATTTCACGATTTGAAACCTTCTGATTTCCGAAGCTCGACCGAGGACTAGAAGCGTTCGCGATTACCGGAAGGGGTGGGTTTGGAAACGACTTCGACGGAGAAGCTTGCGTGAGGAGCTGAGCGATTGGAAGTCATTGGGGGGTTTCGGGGTAGTCAACGACGCTGAATACTTTGGAAATGGTGCGATGTACTGATGATGGTGGTGGGAGTTCGGTAGTTGGTGATGACAGGTTTGTTGAGGGGTTCGTGATTTCGATTTCCGAAATGGAATTGTGCGATTTCTGTGAAGGGCTTGAGTTCGATTTTTCTTTGATGCAAACTAGCAGGGAGGTAGCCGATGCTAAAATGGAGGCTGATTTTGGTGACTGTCGTGGTTAGAAGAGGGTGCGTGTTCCAGGTGGAAGAAGGGTTAGGGTATTAATCAGGTAATTTAGGAAATTTTTACATCATTAACTAATTTATCTGATCATGGTGAAATTAATTTGTATTGACCTATATAATTAGCTAATGAAGTAATTAGGTTTTAAAACTAATCATTAAGTATAAAAAACTAAGGAAAGATTAGTTAATGATGTTTACTGTATAAATATACAAACTAGGAAAAATATAATATTAGTTTGTTAGTTAATTACTTTTAATTAAATTAAAATGGTTTAATTTGTAGTCAAAATTTTAACGACTATATTTATTCATACTGAATCAGATTCAAACGTGAACTGTTGAGTTACAACCGTGACAAAGTTATCTTCGAAATGGAATTGGTTTTGGCAATTTTGAAGTCAATTGAAACTGAAATGGATCAGAAAATAAAAACGCGGTGAGTAAATCTCACTCACCTTTAGAATTATTTTTATTTCATTAAAAATAATTGTTTGTTGCTTGTGTGAATGCTTTCTGGTTATTTTATATATTAGTTATTTAGGCTATATATATATATTGGGTTGATTGATTGATTGGATTCCCGCAGTCTCATTAGCGGATGCCCGCGGTACCATAGCGGATGATTACCCTATACGCCCCACGCTATGATTAGTGGATGACCTTCTATACCGCGATATTCTGCCACGAAGCAGAATGGGTATTATTTATGTGCTAACATCTGTGGATGCAGGAAAACAGGTTGGAGGAATCCAACTGGATTCCTCAAAAATATATTATCTGTTTGTTGTTTGCTGATTTCACATATATTCATATATGATGTGTTAAAACCAAATGATTGAAAATTGGGTGATTTGATTGTTTTAAATATCACTGGGCCAATCGTTAATTTATTAAAATGGGAATGATGTTTGAAGTTTAAAAAGGGAAATTCTGTTTTTCTCAAATAGAATTTGAAATTCAAGTAGAATTTAAAAATATAGGATTTCAAAGAGGAATTTTGAAATAAAATTTTGAAATGAAATTTCAAAATAGAACTTGAAATAGAATTTTTAAGTAGAAATTTAAATATTAGAAAGGAGTTGAAATATTTGAAATACAAAAGAAATTTCAAATAGGATTTGGAATGAAATTTTTAAATATATAATTCAATTAAAATTTGAGTATAACATTTGAATATAGGATTTGAATAAAGAAATTCCAAAATTTGAAATTGAATATAGAAATTTAAATAGAGTTTGGATAAAGGAAATTCAAAAGGGCGTTTAAATAGTAGAATTTGAATAATAGGAATCAAATGGGATTTGAATAGTAGAATTAGAAAAGGAGTTTAAATATTTGAATTTTTATAGAAAAGGAAAGGAGTTTGAATATTAGAAATTCAAAGCGAAGTTCAAATAGAATTTGAATATGCGAAATTAGCATGAAATATAGAATTTGAATTCAAATAAAGAAAATGCAAATAAGAGATTTGAATATGAAAATTCAAATGGAGTTTGAAATGGGAAATTGAAAATAGTAAATTCAAATAGAGATTTGAATATTGAATTTCAAAATAGAATTTGAAATAAACTTTGAAAATAGGACGTCAAAGTAAGAAGTGGAATAGGATTTCAAAATAGGAAATCCAAATAGTTTTGAAATGGAATTTGAATTCAAAGGAGTTCAAATGGATTTGAAATAAGGAAAATTCAAATGGGATTTAAATAATGGGTTTTAAATAAAGAGAATTTAAATAGAATTCAAATGGTGTTAAATATAAATTCAAACAAAACTCAAATGGAGTTTAAATAGAAGGAATTAGAATAAGAGGAATTTGAAACATGGTATTTGAATTCAAAGGAAGTAAATGTGGTACTTGAAGTTCAAAGTAAAAATGAGTTTAAATATTTGAAGTTCAAATAGATTAAAAATGGAATTTGGATTCAAATAGTTGAAATAGAATTTGAATATAGAATTTGAATTATAATCGAATTGGAATTTGAATATAGATTTCAAATATAAATGAAATAGAAGATCAGAGATATTTGTTGAGTTGGGAAAAATGGTTTGATATATATTTTATATCAGAATAGAGTTGAATTTATATAAACGAAGTTTTAAAAGTTTATATATATAAATATAATTAAAACGAACTCGCCGCAGCGCTGCAGTTCGTAAATTGGCAATTCGAACTTCAATTGAGTGTACAGAACGCAATTGAAGTCGGAATTCTTCGAAACAAGAAACGTCAGGACCGATTTGACAATAGTTTTCAAATGAAAAAGAAAAATCTGAATTTCGTCGTATAGATTTTGAGTTATGTCAAAATCAAATTTTCAGAAAAACAGCGCCAGAACCATTATAAAACCATAACGGTTTATTTAATGATATTAAAGGATTTTAAGCAAATAAAAATCGAAATTTCTATTTAGAAAAATCCAGATTTGAGTTATAAAACATATGTGAACTCCAGTGGAGTAATGAGTTGATTTCTGAAACAGAAATCAGATTTTTGATTTATTGAATAGAGTTAACTAATTCGAATAGTAATTAGTTAATGAGATTTCGAATTAATATTGGGCTTTGAATAAGCGAATTCGATTTGAAAATTATATTCGAAATCAAAAAGAGAACTAGAATTGAAATTGAAATTCAATTTGGTTGTGAGCAAGTTAAACATTTTATTTGAACATGTTATGTTCAAACAAAGAAGTGAAATAGGCAAAATGACTAATTAAAGAATAAATGGGCGAAACTGAATTCAAACGATTAGATATTGAATTGAATTGAAAACAGGTGAACAGGTGTTAAACAAATATGGGATGGAGTATATGAAGATTTTTATTTATGTGCCCGACAATAAGGTACATGTTTAATTCATATATGAGATTTATGCGCCGTATCGGCAAGCCGCTTGGCTTTTCCTTTTTCTTTTTGATTGAGGAAGATACCGGGAAGCTATTTGAAATTTCCCGATGCTCCCGATACAGGGGAGGTTATGGCGAATTTTTCCGGGAATTTAAGGAGTTAGAATATTTTTAAGAAATTTGACAATTAGAAATCTATATATCGATATATATAGAATTCGATAAGGAAACGAAATCAAAAATGGCATAAGAGGCAAGAGAATTATTGAAAATATTTGGTTAACAAATATTGATAGAGGAAATGGAGAAGAGATTTAATTAATGAAATATTAATTAAAGAGCCCAGTGATTTGTTTGATATGTTTGGATGAACACTTGTTTTTATTCGATAGTTAAATCACAGACTATCGAAGTTTTGACCATCGTTGTCAATATGGAGAGACCGGTTGGATTATTATCCGAAGAACCACTCTGTATCGGCATAAGCGTTGCGAACCAAGTATGCTGAATATATTGAAGACGGAGTAAAGTGCAAGGGCTTTTCTAGTAATAGAAATTGTGCCTTCGGTTTCGTTCAGTCCCAGAATGAACGTAAATGGACGAATGTCTGACAAAGTATTTCCAATGATCAAATGGGTTGATCTGTATGAATATATATGGTTGCAACGGATTTATTCCCTTAGCATAATATCCAGAATATTTGTGCAAACTCAACTAGTGATTAACGGATCTGACAATGTGGCATTCAAAGTGATTGTGCTATCAATGAATGGTAAGTGTTCGTAGCCTCAGGCCTCAACAACCGGGAAAAGACAAAAATCGGGCAGGCAGCATGGCTATGTGGGTCGCAACCATTAGGGTGTATAATCACCTATCTAGAGAAATTCCTTTTGTTTCTTAATCTATCGATTCTGCCCATTCGGGAAACGGTGGTTTGAGTCCAACCGTTGGTGATATACATTCGATACACTCAAGTGAAATGAGTGGTCGGTCATGTGTGGGCCGGGTTGCAAGACGTTCTTGTTGAACCCAGGTGTATTTGCCTCTAGAGATACATCATCGGAAGGTGGTCCCATACCTTGTCATGTTGGAAATCCAATCTCCAATAAGCGCCATGCGGTTTTTGATTTTATAATATGTAGTGGAGCGTGAGATGCAAGCGTTCTACTATTTGGTTATTTACTTGATGTAGACATTATTATAATATCATTGGATTTGATATCAAAGTGTTTTGGGTTATAGTAAGGTAAAAACCGTTCGTGTTTATGTGTGGACTGGTCTTACTATTACCTTTTCTTTTGAAAGGATTTTTAAAGCTAAACAAGTGGTTGGAGTTTACTCACACCAGTCCCATGACTGACCCAGAGTTTATTTTGTTTTGTTTTCCCTAAACTCTTGGGTGCCCAAATTTGTACGGGCAGTCAAGTGTTTCAGGCTTTTACAGATACACTTGGAGGAGCTTGAAGCTGGAGGCTTCAATGTTAGTTATTTAGAGTTACTTCCGCTGAATCAAATGTTATGTGTACTCTGATGATGGTATGTATATATGTACAAAACAGATTTGTATTTCAAAGCTTATGTTATATAATATATTTTATTCGTTCCGCTGTGAGTTGTGATCTTCGTTTTTCTTCTATTCTAATATTTCTTTCTTCCTATTTCTCATCCTCTAACTTCTTTCTAATAATGAGTCGTATTTCTGTGTTATTTGGGTTGGACTTATGGTGTATTTAGTCAACTCAGGTAGCTCAGATTTGCGGGTCGTTACAGTTGGTATCAGAGCTTAGGTTGAGCGAACACCTAGGCTTGTGTGGCATGTGCTCATTAGAGATAGGGTCAGTAGTACCCTAGAATGAGTTGAGTATATATATACGAGAGAGCGTATTTGTAAATTGATATAAAAAAATTGTTTTATATTGTGTTGGCTAGTCTGTTGAGTGCTTTATGAACTCTGATCGAATCGTGGGACGCCACGAAGTCGATAGGAATTTCTAAACCCTTAAACAAAGAAATTCGACACAGTATTGTTTAAAGAAGGTAAATGAAATAACTTTACCCAAAATTATATTTTGATATAGAAAGAATAATTTTTGAAATTATTATATTATATGGATGTGTTGATTGATATCATTATAATCAGATAAGATTATAAAAATTGAAATAGTTATTTATAACCAACTGAATTTGTATATGAAAAAAAATATACAAATGAGATGAATTGAAATTGAATTCAAGCCAGAATTTGAAATCTAAATCCTGGGAAGTTTGAAATATTTTTGGAAGTATATTAGAACAATATAACTTTGTTTTAAAAGGATTTTGGATGGGTTTTGAAATAATAAGGCACTGAACTCACTTCAGTGGCTGGGAAATTATTCTGATGATGATTGCAACATCATCAGTGTTCATTTCCGAGTTTCTGAGTGATGAATTGCTACCTTAGAAAAAGTTTTTGATGGAAATTTGGTTGAAAGAAAACAAGTGGTTTGAAAATTCAAATGTTTTGAATTTGAAATGAAAATAAATATATGTATATATTTAGGGGATTTCAAAAGAATTTGAAAAGAAAAACCCAGGGATTTAAATTCTGGAATTTAAATTTAACTTAAACAAGTTAAATGGGTCGAAGTGAATGAATTGATTAGAATCAATTTGAATAGGTTTATTGGAATATAGATTGGATATAAATGGATTGATCGTAGATCATTTGAATTAAATGTGTGAAAACCAAAAGTTTTGGTTGGAGCTAATTTGTTGAAATATGAAGAGGTGAGTTTCAACATAAAGGAGTTTTGAAAGGTTAGTGAGTTTATAGTATTTTTTCTACCTTAGCAATTTCGAGGACGAAATTATTTTAAGGGGGGAAGAATGTAACGACCCAGATTTTTGAACAGTTTATTTTAAATATTTAGTATGATTTTAAATATTGATTCGAATATAAATGGATTTTTATTATGGAATTTATCGGGTTAATAATCGATATACGATTTAATATCAAATATATTGAATTGCCATAATACTAGAACGATAAATAATTTGACGCTGAGTTAAAACTGAATTGAGACAATTCAATCGATTAATATATATTCTATTTGATTTAGAACGATAATAATTGGTTGAAACCGATTTATATTTTAAACAATTTAATTTAACACAATGAAATGGTGATTTTTCCCAAACAGTCTTAGAATAGTGCTAACTCCAGGAATGTGGGTCACTACGCTAAATTCAGGATTTAGAAACACTAGGTATTTTGAAATTTCTGAAGTGTATCAGTTCACATAAATAAAATAAACCAAAATCAAATCAAAGTCTTTTCAAATTTTGCAAGCCGACCTATACTCATCAGCCACCCTAAGTATTAAAACCACGCAGACCTACTCGTACCCGCGTAGCTCATTTTCTTCCTCGAGCACACACTTTTGTCATCCATTTTGGATATCAAAGAAACATTGAAGTAATGGCTCTCGTACGAAATGTCATCCATCAACTTATATATAAACGAGCCTCGCCTCCTGTAGGAATCACCGAAGCCCTCTCTTCATTCATTTTTCTTTCCCCCCAAATCAAATGGAAATCATTTTCAGATAAAAGCAAAAGAAATATAGAGATCCCGTTAGCTTTCGCGATTTCACGATTTGAAACCTTCTGATTTCCGAAGCTCGACCGAGGACTAGAAGCGTTCGCGATTACCGGAAGGGGTGGGTTTGGAAACGACTTCGACGGAGAAGCTTGCGTGAGGAGCTGAGCGATTGGAAGTCATTGGGGGGTTTCGGGGTAGTCAACGACGCTGAATACTTTGGAAATGGTGCGATGTACTGATGATGGTGGTGGGAGTTCGGTAGTTGGTGATGACAGGTTTGTTGAGGGGTTCGTGATTTCGATTTCCGAAATGGAATTGTGCGATTTCTGTGAAGGGCTTGAGTTCGATTTTTCTTTGATGCAAACTAGCAGGGAGGTAGCCGATGCTAAAATGGAGGCTGATTTTGGTGACTGTCGTGGTTAGAAGAGGGTGCGTGTTCCAGGTGGAAGAAGGGTTAGGGTATTAATCAGGTAATTTAGGAAATTTTTACATCATTAACTAATTTATCTGATCATGGTGAAATTAATTTGTATTGACCTATATAATTAGCTAATGAAGTAATTAGGTTTTAAAACTAATCATTAAGTATAAAAAACTAAGGAAAGATTAGTTAATGATGTTTACTGTATAAATATACAAACTAGGAAAAATATAATATTAGTTTGTTAGTTAATTACTTTTAATTAAATTAAAATGGTTTAATTTGTAGTCAAAATTTTAACGACTATATTTATTCATACTGAATCAGATTCAAACGTGAACTGTTGAGTTACAACCGTGACAAAGTTATCTTCGAAATGGAATTGGTTTTGGCAATTTTGAAGTCAATTGAAACTGAAATGGATCAGAAAATAAAAACGCGGTGAGTAAATCTCACTCACCTTTAGAATTATTTTTATTTCATTAAAAATAATTGTTTGTTGCTTGTGTGAATGCTTTCTGGTTATTTTATATATTAGTTATTTAGGCTATATATATATATTGGGTTGATTGATTGATTGGATTCCCGCAGTCTCATTAGCGGATGCCCGCGGTACCATAGCGGATGATTACCCTATACGCCCCACGCTATGATTAGTGGATGACCTTCTATACCGCGATATTCTGCCACGAAGCAGAATGGGTATTATTTATGTGCTAACATCTGTGGATGCAGGAAAACAGGTTGGAGGAATCCAACTGGATTCCTCAAAAATATATTATCTGTTTGTTGTTTGCTGATTTCACATATATTCATATATGATGTGTTAAAACCAAATGATTGAAAATTGGGTGATTTGATTGTTTTAAATATCACTGGGCCAATCGTTAATTTATTAAAATGGGAATGATATTTGAAGTTTAAAAAGGGAAATTCTGTTTTTCTCAAATAGAATTTGAAATTCAAGTAGAATTTAAAAATATAGGATTTCAAAGAGGAATTTTGAAATAAAATTTTGAAATGAAATTTCAAAATAGAACTTGAAATAGAATTTTTAAGTAGAAATTTAAATATTAGAAAGGAGTTGAAATATTTGAAATACAAAAGAAATTTCAAATAGGATTTGGAATGAAATTTTTAAATATATAATTCAATTAAAATTTGAGTATAACATTTGAATATAGGATTTGAATAAAGAAATTCCAAAATTTGAAATTGAATATAGAAATTTAAATAGAGTTTGGATAAAGGAAATTCAAAAGGGCGTTTAAATAGTAGAATTTGAATAATAGGAATCAAATGGGATTTGAATAGTAGAATTAGAAAAGGAGTTTAAATATTTGAATTTTTATAGAAAAGGAAAGGAGTTTGAATATTAGAAATTCAAAGCGAAGTTCAAATAGAATTTGAATATGCGAAATTAGCATGAAATATAGAATTTGAATTCAAATAAAGAAAATGCAAATAAGAGATTTGAATATGAAAATTCAAATGGAGTTTGAAATGGGAAATTGAAAATAGTAAATTCAAATAGAGATTTGAATATTGAATTTCAAAATAGAATTTGAAATAAACTTTGAAAATAGGACGTCAAAGTAAGAAGTGGAATAGGATTTCAAAATAGGAAATCCAAATAGTTTTGAAATGGAATTTGAATTCAAAGGAGTTCAAATGGATTTGAAATAAGGAAAATTCAAATGGGATTTAAATAATGGGTTTTAAATAAAGAGAATTTAAATAGAATTCAAATGGTGTTAAATATAAATTCAAACAAAACTCAAATGGAGTTTAAATAGAAGGAATTAGAATAAGAGGAATTTGAAACATGGTATTTGAATTCAAAGGAAGTAAATGTGGTACTTGAAGTTCAAAGTAAAAATGAGTTTAAATATTTGAAGTTCAAATAGATTAAAAATGGAATTTGGATTCAAAAAGTTGAAATAGAATTTGAATATAGAATTTGAATTATAATCGAATTGGAATTTGAATATAGATTTCAAATATAAATGAAATAGAAGATCAGAGATATTTGTTGAGTTGGGAAAAATGGTTTGATATATATTTTATATCAGAATAGAGTTGAATTTATATAAACGAAGTTTTAAAAGTTTATATATATAAATATAATTAAAACGAACTCGCCGCAGCGCTGCAGTTCGTAAATTGGCAATTCGAACTTCAATTGAGTGTACAGAACGCAATTGAAGTCGGAATTCTTCGAAACAAGAAACGTCAGGACCGATTTGACAATAGTTTTCAAATGAAAAAGAAAAATCTGAATTTCGTCGTATAGATTTTGAGTTATGTCAAAATCAAATTTTCAGAAAAACAGCGCCAGAACCATTATAAAACCATAACGGTTTATTTAATGATATTAAAGGATTTTAAGCAAATAAAAATCGAAATTTCTATTTAGAAAAATCCAGATTTGAGTTATAAAACATATGTGAACTCCAGTGGAGTAATGAGTTGATTTCTGAAACAGAAATCAGATTTTTGATTTATTGAATAGAGTTAACTAATTCGAATAGTAATTAGTTAATGAGATTTCGAATTAATATTGGGCTTTGAATAAGCGAATTCGATTTGAAAATTATATTCGAAATCAAAAAGAGAACTAGAATTGAAATTGAAATTCAATTTGGTTGTGAGCAAGTTAAACATTTTATTTGAACATGTTATGTTCAAACAAAGAAGTGAAATAGGCAAAATGACTAATTAAAGAATAAATGGGCGAAACTGAATTCAAACGATTAGATATTGAATTGAATTGAAAACAGGTGAACAGGTGTTAAACAAATATGGGATGGAGTATATGAAGATTTTTATTTATGTGCCCGACAATAAGGTACATGTTTAATTCATATATGAGATTTATGCGCCGTATCGGCAAGCCGCTTGGCTTTTCCTTTTTCTTTTTGATTGAGGAAGATACCGGGAAGCTATTTGAAATTTCCCGATGCTCCCGATACAGGGGAGGTTATGGCGAATTTTTCCGGGAATTTAAGGAGTTAGAATATTTTTAAGAAATTTGACAATTAGAAATCTATATATCGATATATATAGAATTCGATAAGGAAACGAAATCAAAAATGGCATAAGAGGCAAGAGAATTATTGAAAATATTTGGTTAACAAATATTGATAGAGGAAATGGAGAAGAGATTTAATTAATGAAATATTAATTAAAGAGCCCAGTGATTTGTTTGATATGTTTGGATGAACACTTGTTTTTATTCGATAGTTAAATCACAGACTATCGAAGTTTTGACCATCGTTGTCAATATGGAGAGACCGGTTGGATTATTATCCGAAGAACCACTCCGTATCGGCATAAGCATTGCGAACCAAGTATGCTGAATATATTGAAGACGGAGTAAAGTGCAAGGGCTTTTCTAGTAATAGAAATTGTGCCTTCGGTTTCGTTCAGTCCCAGAATGAACGTAAATGGACGAATGTCTGACAAAGTATTTCCAATGATCAAATGGGTTGATCTGTATGAATATATATGGTTGCAACGGATTTATTCCCTTAGCATAATATCCAGAATATTTGTGCAAACTCAACTAGTGATTAACGGATCTGACAATGTGGCATTCAAAGTGATTGTGCTATCAATGAATGGTAAGTGTTCGTAGCCTCAGGCCTCAACAACCGGGAAAAGACAAAAATCGGGCAGGCAGCATGGCTATGTGGGTCGCAACCATTAGGGTGTATAATCACCTATCTAGAGAAATTCCTTTTGTTTCTTAATCTATCGATTCTGCCCATTCGGGAAACGGTGGTTTGAGTCCAACCGTTGGTGATATACATTCGATACACTCAAGTGAAATGAGTGGTCGGTCATGTGTGGGCCGGGTTGCAAGACGTTCTTGTTGAACCCAGGTGTATTTGCCTCTAGAGATACATCATCGGAAGGTGGTCCCATACCTTGTCATGTTGGAAATCCAATCTCCAATAAGCGCCATGCGGTTTTTGATTTTATAATATGTATGTGGAGCGTGAGATGCAAGCGTTCTACTATTTGGTTATTTACTTGATGTAGACATTATTATAATATCATTGGATTTGATATCAAAGTGTTTTGGGTTATAGTAAGGTAAAAACCGTTCGTGTTTATGTGTGGACTGGTCTTACTATTACCTTTTCTTTTGAAAGGATTTTTAAAGCTAAACAATTGGTTGGAGTTTACTCACACCAGTCCCATGACTGACCCAGAGTTTATTTTGTTTTGTTTTCCCTAAACTCTTGGGTGCCCAAATTTGTACGGGCAGTCAAGTGTTTCAGGCTTTTACAGATACACTTGGAGGAGCTTGAAGCTGGAGGCTTCAATGTTAGTTATTTAGAGTTACTTCCGCTGAATCAAATGTTATGTGTACTCTGATGATGGTATGTATATATGTACAAAACAGATTTGTATTTCAAAGCTTATGTTATATAATATATTTTATTCGTTCCGCTGTGAGTTGTGATCTTCGTTTTTCTTCTATTCTAATATTTCTTTCTTCCTATTTCTCATCCTCTAACTTCTTTCTAATAATGAGTCGTATTTCTGTGTTATTTGGGTTGGACTTATGGTGTATTTAGTCAACTCAGGTAGCTCAGATTTGCGGGTCGTTACACTTACAATAGAATTTATATGCAAATATAAAAATCATTTTTATTTGCAAACTTACATTAGAACTTATATTCAAATATAAGAATCATATTCTTGGTCAAAACATACATTAGAATGTATATGTGAGTTAAAGTGACATTTTTATATGTTAATGCATACATTAGAATTTGTATGCACTTTAAAAATAAACTTTATTATGTGTTGAGTTATACATTGAAAACACATAAAAATGGGATTATTTCTTTTATGTGTTAAAGTTAAGAATAATTACATCCAAATAAAGTATAAGTGAAATTATCTTTTATTTGGCATTAACAATAATGCCATATAAATAAATTACAGTTTATTAGACATCAGCAAAGTATATGGAAATTATACGAGTAAATATATATTTTTGTTCGGCACTAGGAATATAATATCATGTTTTGTTCACCATCATCAATATGTTAGCAGAATTAGAAATGGGTTAAATTCATTAACCAATTATTTATTTATATGGACTGTTGTTGGCTGAAAACCTCACACGGGTATTGGGATGATAATTGATATACACTAGTCCCAATATTTATTTGTATGTCAATCGATGAATTGACAGGCTGCGATGAGCGTTATTATTTCATTTTAATGCTCACACAGTTGTGAACTTCACTTTGGATGTTGAATGGATGGTTTGATGATTATTTATCATTTGTTGTCATTTACATACGATGTATGAAATCCATATACCCGAAGTTATATGGTAAATGATTGAGTCGCTTTCCGATTCAGAATATCTTTTATATAAAGAATATTTTAAACAAAGAATTTCTTTTAAATAAGGAATACTTTTAAAGGATATTGTAATATAAAGAATATTTTACATAAGGACCTTTTAATATAAAGTACATTTTTAAATAACGAATATTGTAAAATATTATTCAACGAAGAATAAAATGATGATTTTTATGTTCGTTTTGGATGAACATAAAAGATTAAAAAAAATATCAAAATGAACTAGCTACTGACTAGAATAAATCTTTTAAATTAAGATTTAATGGTATCTTCTAATTAATTAATATTTCATTGAAATTTAATAAAAGAATTGGATTTTGAGTTGTCGCGGATGGTGTCTTAAATAAAACTGTTCTTGAACCCCGTATGAAAGAATAAATCTTTTAACTAAGATTATTAGAGTTTCAAATTATATTAATTATTGAAATAAACTGATATGTGATTTTGGGTTTACCGTGAGCGATGTTTTAAATGACATCAGTTCTTTAACCCAGTTATAGATAAGATTAATTTCTTAAAAATTGAATAATCATAAAGTTATGATTTTTGATATTAAAATCGAATTGGAGTTTTAATGAATATTTAAAAAGAAGATTTAAGAATAAATTTAAAATAATTTATCTTCGATAAATTGATGGGATCCTTTCCCTAATAGTATGAATATTTTATTTAAAGAATATTCTTAATTGGAATAAGGTGTTGGATCTGTCTTTATAGCACTTGATTTTTAATTATAAAAAAATACGCAAGTTATTCGGAAAGACCGGGTTTAACCCATTTTGAATAATTATTACGACGATTAAAGTCAAAGACATTGAAGACGGTGATTGAAGACTGGCGATCTTCACATCGAATGGACAACTACTGATGCCTGGCACTGGGTCGCTCCCAATAAAGGGTTAAAGTGGTAGTTGTTCGGACGTACTTATTGATTGTCCGGATACGCGAACACCTCACTTCCGTATTGGACATACAGGACGAGCAATAAGGCGACTCCGGTTTCGTTCAAACCCTGAACGGACTTGTAAATGGATGTGTGTCTGACATTGAATTTCATTCTGTGTAATTGAATTGATGTCTATTAATATATATCTGTGGTGACGGAAAATTTATTCTCTTGCTTAACATCCTTCTTTGAAATGCACGAGCTCGAAGGTTATATATTGTAGTTATCGATCGCATGGTGTGAACTATCAATGTGACATGCCAAGATGCAATTGATTGAGGCTTTTGTTGAAAAGCAGATACTTTTGGATGATGATCAAAGCATAGCCTATTTAGGCATAGCTTTGTGTATTACGTTACCTCACGAGCCTCACACCCCGGAAGAGTTAAAAAGGGACAAGGGAACGTAGGGAGTGCACATGTTTCTTTCTTGCTAGAAGTGGTGTTTGGGTTTTTACAAGGCCCGACATTTTACTTATGTGGTTGATGGAATGAGGCACCTCGGATTTTTTTTATTTGGTCGGCAATGGCCAATTTGTAGGTCCAATAGGATCGGGGAGCGTGTGTTCAGGTATAACTAATCCACTAACATTGTGGACTGGCCCTGCAGGATTCAAGGGTTCACTGCGGGGAATCATGAGACATTACTAGAGTGTCTCGAATCGGTAAGGAGATCGTTCCTAGCCTTGACTCTTGATGGAAACCCAATTTCCAATACAACCCCATCCGGTTTTGATTATAGAACTAGTATGGAGACGTAGTATATGGTAGCTATGCCGTCTATGATTAATACATTATGATTGAAATGTTTTTAAAACATATATACGCTAATAATAATATCAAATCCGTTTTATGCGTATTAAGTATTTTTGACCATTGTAAGGTAAAACTCTATCCTCCGGCTTGCGTTGCATTGTGTGATGGGACCTGAGTCTTATAATGGTTTCATTTTTCTAAAAAGCATTGCGTTGTTATAATGATTTACTTTATTTACGCACTGGCAATCCAATGGAGTAAACCTGTTCCACGTTAGCGGCGTGGTCCTGTGATTAACCTTATTACCAGTTAAGTTAAGTAAAGATTTCTCATACCAGTCCCATGATTGACACATAGTTTGTTTCACTTTGCAAACTCGGGTGCCTTCTTTTCCACACGGGTAGTCGAGTAGCTTATTTTGCAGATATATTGAGCAGGATTCTGGATCGAAGCTTAGAGTTGCGTCCAAAGCATTGGTAGTCTTCCACTGTGTTAATTTAATTATTCCGCTGCATTGTATTAGTTTTGTTGTAATTTATTTTTCCGCTGTATTATTTATCCAATGTACTCTGATATTATTTACTCTGATGTAACATTATTATAATGTTTATAAAAGTCTGCCATTATCTGTTCTAATGTGTTGTATTCCCAAACTTAACGTATGCGGGATTTGAATGGTCTTGGTCGATCTAGCGATTGATTAGGTCCGAGCAAAATCTGTATCGTTATACATATATCGACTGACAACACCAATTGCATGGGCCAAATCTGGTCTCGTGCACACCATCGCATACATGAGACTACCAACAGCACTAGAATAAGGTATATTAGCCATATGCCTTTTATCTTCTTCCGATGTAGGAGACTGGTCTTTCGACAACTTAAAATGAGAGCCTAAAGGAGTGCCTACCGGTTTGGCTTTCTCCATCCCAAATCGAGCAAGGACTTTCTCAATGTACTGCGCTTGAGTGAGCCTTAACTCTGTCTGCTTCCTATCCCTGCTTATCTCCATACCCAATATTCTTTGTGCCTTTCCCAAATCCTTCATATCAAACTCTCCACTGAGCTCCGCTTTCAACTCCTTGATTTTGACCATACTCTGAGGTGCAATCAGCATATCATCAACATATAAGAACAAATAAATCATGTCATCATCACATCTCCTAAAATAAACATACTGGTCTTTGAAGCTTCTGGAGTATCGCTGTGAAAGCATAAACTTATCAAATCTCTTGTACCATAGTCGAGGAGATTGCTTCAGTCTATAAAGAGATTTGTTAAGTTTACTAACATAGTCTGGCCGGCTACTTCAATGAACCCTTCCGGCTGCCGCAAATAAATCTGTTCATCCATATCATCATGCAAGAATGCAGTTTTGACATCTAGTTGCTCTAACTCCATGTCATAATGAGCAACTAATGCCAAGAGAATACGAATGGAAGTATGCCTAACAACTGGAGCAAAGATGTCATGATACTCTACCCCTTTCTTCTGAACATACCCCTTTGCTACTAGTCTTGCTTTATATTTGAAATCTCCATTGTCGCCGTCTTTCACTCTATAGGTCCACTTACATCCAATAGCTTTCTTGTCGCCAGGAAGTGGCACTAAATCCCAAGTGTGATTTTTCCGTAAAGATTTGATTTCTCGAACTGTCAACTGATGCAATAGCGTCTCTATAATATTTGGGCTCATCATGGACAACGTTTAATGCATATGTTGCCATATCATCAAAATCAATGTCTTTAATGCTCAAACCAACAAAATCATTAAGCCATCTGGGCTTTCTTCTTTCTCTAACAGGCCTGGTCTCTGTATGAGCTCCACCTTGAGTTTGATCTTCTATGCCAGTATCCATACAATCCTCATCAACCACGTCATTGGAAACACCATTTGAACGCCTATGGAAAGAGTCAACATATGATTTGCTTTGTGTTTGGTATTATTCACATGTCCTTTATCATCATTCGATGAGGAAGGCTTCACCTTCGACATGGCCTTCTCATCAAAAGTTACATGCATGCTTATAATAAGTTTCTTGCTTATAGGCACCACCAACCTATATCCTTTTACTTCTCTTCTATAACCTAGAAAGATAAACTTGCAAGCTCTAGGATCCAACTTTCCTCGACTCTCATGCACATAAGCTGGATAACAAAACATCTTGAGGAATGAATAACTAACAGGCTCTCCTTTCCATACTTCTTTAGGTATCTTCATATCTATGGCAGTAGAAGGTGTGTGGTTGATGAGGAAAGCCGTCATAGATAAAGCTTCAGCCCAAAATCCCTTCTTTAACTTAGCAGTCAATCTGAGGCACCAAGTTATCTCCAACAATGTACGATTCATCCTTTCTGCAACTCCATTGGACTGGGGGTCGCCTAATGTGGCGTAATGCCTCTTATTTCTTTCAGACTCACAATAATCGATGAATTCTTGTGATACGAATTCACCGCCATTATCTGAACGGAGAACTTTCAATTTCTTCCCTGACTACTTCTCCACCATGGATTTCCGTTTACGAAATCTAGCAAAGGTTTCACTTTTGGACTTTAGAAAGTATACCCAAACTTTACGAGAGAAATCATCTATAAATGAAACAAAATACCTGGCTCCACCCAAGGATGGGCAAGGGGAAGGTCCCCAAACATCCATGTGAACATAATCCAAAATAGCTTTTGCTTTATGCTCACCAACACCAAAAGAAATCTCCATCTACTTACCAAGAACACACTCTTCAAAAAAAACAAGCTTGGAATGTCGAACTCGGTCAATCAAACCTCGCTTTCTTAGCTCATCCATGCTGCGCTCGCCAATGTGGCCCATCCGCAAGTGCCATAATCTTAAAGAATCTGAATCAGCTGAAGTAACTGAAGCCGATTCACCAACTACAGTAGTGCCCTTTAGTAAATAGAGATTTCTTGCCTTCACTCATCATGGAACCCTTAGATATTTTCATCTTCTCTTCTTCAATATAATCTTTAGTCCAAGTCTACTCAATGCCTTAACAGAAATTAAGCTCTTCCTTAAATTAGGTACATGCCTAACATCGGTAATGGTTCGAATAACACCGTCAAACATCCTGATCTTTACACTACCAACACCAACCATACGGCAAGAAGCATCATTGCCCATCTGACCTTCTCCTCCATTAATCTCACAGTAATTGGAAAAGAGTTCCTATCAAGTGTCATATGATAGGATGCGCCAGAATTAATCAACCATAGGGTGCTCTTCCCAGAAGAGCTAGAAGCTGTAAACACATCAGTGTCACTCTCTGTATTTGATTTCTCCGCTGTAGAGGCTGAAGCTTGCTTTGGTCCTTTTCTTCTTCCTTCAAGCCTGGGACATTGTGCAACAAAGTTCCCGAGCTTCTTACAGTAACGGCAAGTCAATTTCTTAGGCCCCCTAAACTGAGACGTCGAAGAATTCCATTCTTCATCTTTCTTTGACTTGCTTTGACTTCTACCTCTCTGAACAGATAAGCCTTCGGTATCACTATCAATGCTAGTGCTCGCTAATCTACTTCTTAACACCTCATTATGAAGGCCAGCCTTTACATCAGAAAGGATAATTTTACTACGGCCATAAATCATGGAATTGACAAAAGTAGTATATTCTTTAGGCAAGGAACATAGGAGGATCACAGCTTGAGCCTCATCAGTAATATCAACATCTGATACCTTCAGCTTCATAAATAAAGTGGTCAAGGCATCTACATGCTCCATAAGATCGGCTTCGGGCTTCATCTCGAATGAATAAAGTTGTTGTTGTAGAATAATCCGATTTGTAAGAGACTTGTCTTGATATGCATCTAATAATGCATCCCATAGTTCCTTCTCCTTCTTCTTCTGAGAAAATTCTCTAAGGACTTCATTTGAAAGACTAAACTGAATTGTTGTAAGAGCTTCGTCTTCCATTTCCTCCAATTCAGTTGCATCAACATCTTTCAATTTCTCAAGCGTAGAAACAACTTTAAACGTCTTCTCCTTTTTCAATACGGCCTCCATCTTTATCTTTCAAGTACCAAAATCTCCTTTTCCATCAAAACGTATTACTCCATAATTGATGCCAGATCTTCCAAAAAACTTACTAGAAGTAGCGATTAATATCCAAATAGAAACAATAACAATAGCTTCGATACCAAACTATAGTGATTTATGCGGAATTTTGATGAGGATCTAGTATTGTACCAATGGAGTATAACAAAATAATTATGAAATCTCATGAAAAACAAAGAACAAAAACAAGACACAGAAGATTTAACGTGGTTCAGATATGAATATCCTACGTCCACGGAGACCCAATAACTTTTATTTCTCAATGAAGAAATGAGTACATAAGAGAGGAAGAAGATTAATGGTGGATTGCTGTAAAAACCCGTAACTTCCCCGGTAAGGAAAGAGAGGATACTTCGAGAACAACACACAAAGGAACGCAGACAGAAAAACATTTCATTGTTAATTACAACAATTGATCAGAATACAAGAATATACAGAGTATAAACAAATAAACTACATTCGATCAATATCAGAGATTATAATAAATTACATAGCAGCGGAAAATAATACAAAATACAACTGAAGAAGATACACGGATACAAAGCTTTCCGGATATCGTTCCAGCTATAAACCAGGTTCCTGTGAATATAAATCTGCAAAACCAAAACTACTAGCTGCCCGTGCGGAAAATAAGGGCACTCAGAGTTTAGGTTAAAACAATAAACTCCAGGTCAGTCATGGGACTGGTGTGAGAACAAAAACAGTTATTAATCTTTATTTTAAAGTTAGGTAAATCAAGGAACCACGCCGTATAACACGGAATGGGTTTCCTCCCAAGAATACCAGTGCATATAACAACAACGCAATGCAAAATAAAGAAAAATGAAGCTATTACAAGACCCAGGTCCTATCACACAATGCATTGCAAGCCGGGGGATAGGTTTTTACCTTATAATAGCCAAAGAATGCTTGATACGCTAAATTTCATCTTTTATTATTCTTAATCAGACTCCAACCGCAAATTAGTAAGAGAACGATTCCCTAAGTATTAACCCCGAAGGCCGAAACCAACATCAGATCAATACTCAAGAAACCACCCATCATAGCTCGTTTCCAGTTAGTTTCTAATTTTATATACAATCATAAATATCAATCATAGACGGCATGAATGCCCCATACCACTATGTCGCCATATATAGGTATACAATCAAAACCGCAAGATGTCGTATTGGAAGTTGGGTTGTCATTTATGGTATGAACCGAGGCTAGGGATCGTCCTCGCCGATTCGAGACTCTCTAGCCCGAGCCTCAGGCAAGCGCGCAGACAAGCCTTGGATCGTCAGGGCCGGTCCACACGGAGTGGATTATTATGGCTGAACAATACGTCTCTCCGCCCTATGGGGCGTAAATGAGCCAACGAATGACTCCATCGGCTTCACATAGTCACCGATATATCCGAGGCGCCTTGCAACAGCAACAACCACATAAGTCAAACTCGTCAGGGCGTGTAAAACCACTGACGCCACTTCTAACTAGAAAGAAACGCATGCCCTCCCTAAGGCCCTTCTTCCGTTTTTGGTTCGTACCGGGTGTGAAACTCGCGAAGTAAACGTTACACAAAGGAATGCCACAAAGGCCTTGCTTTGATCATCAACCACAAGACTTTGCTTTTCAATAGAAGCCTTGATCATTTGCCACTTAGGAACGCCCCATAGGCAATTCACTCTATGCGTTTGATATCCATCAGTATATAACTCCTGAGCTCGTACGTCTCAGAGAAGGGCGTTAAGCAAGAGAATAATTCTCCGCCGCCAAACAGATATATATTTAATAGAAATCAACCACACAGACTAAGATTCAAGGTCAGACACACAGTCCATTTACAAGTTCGTTCTGGGTCTGAACGAAACCGGAGGCACCTAGTACCCCGCATATCCATCGATCTCCAAGTACGTCTGGACGACCACCAACTGATTCCCTCCTCTTGGGTGTACGACCCAATCAAGATCATCAGTAATTATCCAAACGACGTGAAGACCTCCGGTCTTCAACCACCGTCTTCATCTTCGACTTATCATCGTATCAGTTATTCAGAATGGGATAAACCCGGTCTTTCCGAATAACCCGCGTATATAATAAACAAGTGTTACACAAACACCACATACGCCTCATTCCAATTCATCAGTCACTAATCGTAAATTAGCAAGAGAATAATTCCGCAAATATTAACCCCAAAGGCCGAAACCAACATCAGATCAATACCCAGGAAACCATTCTACTTAGCTAACCTACAGTTAGTTTCTAAATTTCACATTCTTAGGGAAAGGTTCACATTAATTTTATCAAAGATAAATTCCTTAAATTTATTCTTTAATCTTCTTTTGAATATTACTTCAAAATAGTCGGGATAAGCGAACCACACCGAAGTAATCATTTATTTTAATTTCCCAAACCCAACCTATTCATCCCATGAAGTAAAACTGGAAATACTTCATATCTAACACTACTGTGTTATCGGTAAATTCAATTACCATTTCACGTTCAAATCTAATTAAAGATTTAACTATCGCCTGGAGCAAAACTGGTGATACTCCATTCTTGATCTTTTCAATCTAATTAAAGATTCATTAAAACTCCACTTAGTTTTAATCTGTGACTGGGTTAAAGAATCAATGTCATTTAAAACACGGTTCACGATAAACCCCAAAATCACATCACATTTCAATCAGTCCCTAACCGTAAATTAGCAAGTGAGCAATTCCCTAAGTATTAACCCCGAAGGCCGAAACCAACATCAGATCAATACCCCAGAAACCATTCAACCTAACTAATCTCCAGTTAGTTTCTGATTTTCTTAACTCCTTTGGGTCTAAGAACAGTATTATTGAAGATATCGTTCACAACAACCCAAAATCACATTCCATTAATTATCGGGTTAAAGAACAAGTGTTATTTAAAATACTGTTCACGATAAACCCAAAAATCAATACCAATTCAATTTCAATTAAATATTATTTAATTGGTACACTTCATTAAATCTAAATAAAAAGATTTAATCTTTTCCTCAACTGGGCTTAAGAACAGTGTTAATGAAGACACCATTCACGACAAACCCAAATCCCATTTGATATTAAATACAAGGCTCTGAATAGAAAATATACCGGCTTATATTTAATATCAAATTCTACGACCAACAAATATCGTATTGGAAATAATGATATTATTATATCTTTCAAATTCCCATAACAATATCTGTGTCATCATGAAATCCAACATCGAAATATTTCGAAGACAATTTCGATTCAAATCCTTCCAATTCAATTATTGGAAATTCTGGTTATATTTCAAAACCATTTCAAATTCACATTATTTATTTCAAAAATAAATGAATTATAATTCTAGTTCAAAACTAGTTCATTTCGATAAAAATCTATTTTTCTCTTTTCAAATATGGAGTTTTTCATCCCAATTCTTCACAAATCATTTCTTATGATTTTACACAAATTATTATTATTATTAATAATTTTATCAAGGCCCGTACAGTCGATTTCCATAAACGGTCATCGAACTGCACTTACAGCGACCTTTTCCAAATTTGATTTGGACATAATTCCAAATCCAACCGTTAGATTTCTAATTTCTAATATTCGTTAGAAAGCTCTTTTCGATACGAACCCAATGGTTCCAATTTTAGGAGAATCCGACGGTCGGATCTCCCGCAATATCCATTCAAAGTAAATGGTCGAAATTCACGAACTGCTGCGGCGCAGCGCGTTCTTTTCAGGCCATTATATTATATATATAATATATAAACTTCGTCGATTTCCTTTTAAAACATATTTTATAAATCGTTTTAAATTCATTTCCAAAACGATTTCAACTTCCGTCTCAAATTCAAATCAAAATTGAAATTTTCCTCATAAATTCGTTTTAAATTCATTTCAAATTGATTTTAATTCAAATCGATTTTTAAATCAATTTCAGTTTGTTTTCAATTCGATCCAATTTCTATTCGAATTCATTTCTATTCAATTTCAATTCGAATTCATTTCTATTCAATTTCAATTCGAATTCATTTCTATTCAATTCGAATTCATTTCTATTCAATTTCAATTCGAATTCATTTCTATTCAATTTCAATTCGAATCCATTTCTATTCAATTTCAATTCGAATTCATTTCTATTCAATTTCAATTCGAATTCATTTCTATTCAATTTCAATTCGAATTCAATTCTATTCAATTTCAATTCGAATTCAATTCTATTCAATTTCAATTCGAATTCATTTCAAAATATTCGATTTTGAAATTATTTCCATAACCATTATAAAATCGACAAAATTCTCGTTCGTGTTAAAATGGCGTGTAACTACTTAACACGGCTTCATATACTTTTATTTTCAAATATTCTATTTCAAACATTTCTTTTTCAAATATTTCTATTCAAATATTTCTTTTTCAAATATTCTATTTCAAAACTGGAATGAGGCCCAATCAATTACCATATATTTTATTTCTATGGATTTCCATACAATGCATGTATATATCAGCAACGACAAATAATCAACCATCATCCAAAGTGCATTCTACATTGTATAAGCATCAAATATAAATATTTAACGCTCATAACAGTCTGTCAATCAATCGATCAACATACAACTAATTATTGGGATTAGTGTATGTCATATATCATCCCAATACCCGTGTGGGGTTTCAAACAATCAAACACAGATTTTATTTGTGCAGTTGGGCGATGTGTAAAATTTATCGTCCTAATCAATATCAATCAAATCAGTGTTTATAAACAAATCTCTGATTTGTTTATAAATATTTATTTTAAATACACGTTAAAAATTCTATTTTCAACTATAAAATATTTTTAACTATATAAATATTTTATTTCATTTCACATCACATCACACAATCAAATACACATCAAAATCAAACAAACAAGCATACAAGTCGTCCATGGTCTGTGGACGACGGGTGTTGGGTGCTACTAAACACCGTCTGCATCCTAGTATATATTTTAACTAAAAAATTAAATTAAAAGTGAGAAGTTCTCACCGACTAGCTAATCCAATCGCCTCGACTCTTCTTATGTAGATGTCATCGCTGTTCTCTCCTTTTGTCACTTTCGTTGCCCGTAGCCACTACATATATAAAAATCACATTTTTATATTCTCTTGTGTATAAAAATCATATTTTTAATCTGCTACTTCATATTTATAAAAATCGAATTTTTATCTTTACTACCTTATAAAAAATCATATTTTCCT
Organism: Allium sativum; assembly: GCA_030737875.1. Taxonomy (NCBI): domain Eukaryota; kingdom Viridiplantae; phylum Streptophyta; class Magnoliopsida; order Asparagales; family Amaryllidaceae; genus Allium; species Allium sativum. The sequence continues at coordinate 128,702,208 of CM060919.1, read as the reverse complement.
CTCGCCATTCTCTATATAAAGATTTCGCCTTTTGTATAATAAAAAAATCAGATTTTTATTTCGCTAAATATATAAAAATCGTATTTTTATATTCTCTACCTTATAAAAATTATATTTTCCTATGTTATAAAAATTATATTTTTATTACTCTAAAAATCAAATCTTCATCATGAGATTTTTCATATAAAAACCCGCTTTTTTATTTCAGATATTAACACATAAAAACCATATTCTTATTCCTATACTCATAATAAAAGGTCTAAATTTTCTCATGCTACTTCATATAAAAACTAACCTTTAATTTTAAATTAATTACATTGAATAAATTAAAATTAACAACTAAATAAAATATAACTAAAAACTTACAGTGTACGTTCAAGGAGGGAGGAGAGTTGTCGGAGGTTGGGGCGCACGGCGGGAGTCCGATCTGAGGCGGAGGGTCCAGTTGATGTCGGCGTTGGACCATTGGGATGGAGGCGGCGATTTGACCTAAATTAGGGCTTTGGGGGGGCTCGTGTGTGCCGGAGTTCGCGACTGGGGAAGAGGCGGTGACGTCATGCGAGGTGGCGGAGGTCCGGTGAGGCGTGGGTGGCGGAGGTCTGGTGAGGCGTGGGTGGCGTTGGTGGACGAGGGCGACGGCTTTGAGAGAAAGGGGATCGGGGCGTTTTTATTTTGAACGAGGAAATGAATAAAAAGAAAAGGGAAGGGGCTAAGGAAAAGTAAGGCTTTTTTATATATTAATTTATATTATTTAATTCCAAAATGTTGACTTTTTCATTCGACCTCTAAACGAGGCCCTCCGCCTGTCGTTCATAGCTAATTACCCCCATTCCGAACACAATGGGATTTGTATCGTAAGCTGATTCGATCGTTATGATCAGTTTTCGTCAAAATCAAAATATAACTCTATATATTGAATTTGAACGCACATTTTAATTTACCGGGGTTACGTTCTAACTCGAAAAATTCCAGAAAAATATTTTCTAGCTTTGTATTGACGATACGGTCCTAACAAAACTGATTTCATCAAATTATGAGAACGTTTGAAAAATGGCCATTTTCCAGTCGATTGAAATCAACTAAAACTGGTCAAACGCGTTTCCCTTTGCCACGCTCACATATTGAATTCAAAAATTATGAAAATTGGAACTAGCAATAATTTGACATCCCGGATCCAACAAAAGTGGTTTCGTCGAAAACCGAGGTCGTTTGCAAAATGACTATTTTTAAGGGCCTGAATTCCATAGCGACTATTCTGAATTTTTATTTGGACATATCTTTTGATCCCTGCTATGAAATTTCGATTTTCAAGATTCGTTGGAAAGATATTCTCAATTAGATTCAAATATTTTTGGTTTCACTAAAATCTGGTTTATTTTGCAACCGGTATGTTCAATTGAAGTTTGAAATCGAATTATCGAACTACCGCGCCATTTTCAATTCCTTTTATAATTAAAATAAAATTATTTATATTCTAACGACGATCTATATAGATATATACATTTTAATTCTATTCAAAATAAATTTCTCATCGATATTATTTAAAATAATTCATTTTAAATGTTCAAAATTCATCGAAATTGCCAAAATAAAATTTTAAATTGGCTCGCATTTTCCGGGTTATTACAATCTCCCCCACTTAAAACTTTTCGTCCCCGAAAAGGAACGAAGCCGAAAGTTGTTTTACAAATCAACTCAACTTCCATTATTTTCTTTACGGCTTAAGTTCTTCAACTTTTCAGTTTCTAAGAACTTTTCAAATTTTTCAAAAAATTTGGCTAACACCCTAAATTTTCGAAAAATTTCGCCATAACCTCCCCTGCACCGGGAGCACCAGGAAAATTCCGAAATTTCCATACAGGCCCTCTGATCTCAAAAAGAAAAAGAAAAAGCCAATCGGCTCATAAAATCATCATCACCCAAACAAAACAGTAAATTATGGTAAACATGTACCTATTTGTCGGGCAAACAATTTTATTCTTCTGCTCTAGCCTCTTTGCTATGACCTGTTCAATGTAAGTACATGTATATGCAAGCAAATGCGATCAAATTTCAATACAATTCACTTTTTGGTCAATTTGGCTAAAGGTTCAACATTTGATTAATCAAACTATAATCAATCAACACAATCAGCAATCAATTAGTGAATTATCATTTCAAATTCATAACTTTGATATATAGTCAAAAAATCACATTTTTGATGCCATTTCACAACAATAAGCCCTATCTAATTTTTGTTCTCACACCAGTCAATAGGAAATATATAAAAATCACACTTTCGAAACTCGAACATGAATACTGATGATGCGATCGCTATAGCGATCATCAGAACCATCTTCGGGCGACTAGAGTGTGATTCTATATCTATCAAGTTTATTAAAACTTCGAATACACGTGGATCAGACGTATACGCAACGTCTTTATATACTGGATTGTCCAAATTCCACATAAAATTAATAATCAAATACGAATAGTTGATTAATATTTTCAAAACAAAATTTGTTTTCACTTTAATTTCAAAAATATACTCTTCACACTCGTTCTAGGATACTACTGATCCCATCTCTAACGGGTCATTCCCGTTGGATATTACTAATCCAGTTTCTGATGAATTCTGTCGTATGGTTCTAATGTGTCTTGTTCTCTGAGCTTTGTAAACCAAAGCTTTGATACCAAATGTAAAAACCCGTAACTTCCCCGGTAAGGAAAGAGCGGATACTTCGAGAACAACACACAAAGGAACGTAGACAGAAGAACATTTCATTTTTAATTACAACAATTCATCAGAATAAAAGAATATACAGAGTATAAAAAAATAAACTACATTCGAACAATATCCAAGATTACAATAATTACATAATAGCGGAAAATAATACAAAATACAACTGAAGAAGATACACGGATACAAAGCTTTCCGGATATCGTTCCAGCTGTAAACCAGGTTCCTGTGAATATAAATCTGCAAAATCAAAACTACTAGCTGCCCGTGCGGAAAATAAGGGCACCCAGAGTTTAGGTTAAAACAATAAACTCCAGGTCAGTCATGGGACTGGTGTGAGAACTAAAACAGTTATTAATCTTTATTTTAAAGTTAGGTAAATCAAGGGACAGCGCCGTATAACATGGAACGGGTTTCCTCCCAAGAATACCAGTGCATATAACAACAGCACAATGCTAAATAAAGAAAAATGAAGCTATTATAAGACCCATGTCCGATCACACAATGCAACGCAAGCCGGAGGATAGGGTTTTACCTTATAATAGCCAAAGAATGCTTGATACGCTAAATTTCATCTTTTATTATTCTTAATCAGACTCCAACCGCAAATTAGTAAGAGAACGATTCCCTAAGTATTAACCCCGAAGGCCGAAACCAACATCAGATCAATACTCAAGAAACCACCCATCTTAGCTCGTTTCCAGTTAGTTTCTGATTTTATATACAATCACAAATATCAATCATAGACGGCATGAATGCCCCATACCACTATGTCGCCATATATAGGTATACAATCAAAACCGCAAGATGTCGTATTGGAAGTTGGGTTATCATTTATGGTATGAACCGAGGCTAGGGATCGTCCTCACCGATTCGGGACTCTCTAGCCCGAGCCTCAGGCAAGCGCGCAGACAAGCCTTGGATCGTCAGGGCCGGTCCACATGGAGTCGATTATTATGCCTGAACAATACGTCTCCCCGTCCTATGGGGCGTAAATGAGCCAACGAATGACTCCATCGGCTTCACATAGTCACCGATATATCCGAGGCGCCTCGCAACATCAACAATCACATAAGTCAAACTCGTCAAGGCGTGTAAAACCACTGACGCCACTTCTAACTAGAAAGAAACGCATGCCCTCCCTGAGGTCCTTCTCCCGTTTTTGGTTCATACCGGGTGTGAAACTCGCGAAGTAAACGTTACACAAAGCTAGTACCCCGCATCAATCACACAGACTAAAATCCAATGTCAGACACATAGTCCATTTACAAGTTCGTTCTGGGTCTGAACGAAACCAGAGGCACCTAGTACCCCGCATACCCATCGATCTCCAAGTACGTCTGGACGACCACCAACTGATTCCCTCCTCTTGGATGTACGGCCCAATAAGAATCATCAGCAATTATCCAAAAGATGTGAAGACCTCCGGTCTTCAACCACCATCTTCATCTTTGACTTATCGTCGTATCAGTTATTCAGAATGGGATAAACCCGGTCTTTCCGAATAACTCGCGTATATAATAAACAAGTGTTACACAAACACCACATACACCTCATTCCAATTCATCAGTTACTAACCGTAAATTAGCAAGATAATAATTCCCCAAATATTAACCCCGAAGGCCGAAACCAACATCAGATCAATACCCAGGAAACCATTCTACTTAGCTAACCTACAGTTAATTTCTAAATTTCACATTCTTAGGGAAAGGTTCCCATTAATTTTATCAAAGATAAATTCCTTAAATTTATTCTTTAATCTTATTTTGAATATTACTTCAAACTAGTCGGGATTAGCGAACCACACCGAAGTAATCATTTATTTTAATTTCCCAATCCCAACCTATTCATCCCATGAAGTAAAACTGGAAATACTTCATATCTAACACCACAGTGTTATCGGTAAATTCAATTACCATTTCACGTTCAAATCTAATTAAAGATTTAACTATCGCCTGGAGAAAAACTGGTGATACTCCATTCTCGATCTTTTCAATCTAATTAAAGGTTCATTAAAACACCACTTAGTTTTAATCTGTGACTGGGTTAAAGAATAAATGTAATTTAAAACACGGTTCACGACGAACCCCAAAATCACATCACATTTCAATCAGTCCCTAACCGTAAATTAGCAAGTGAGCAATTCCCTAAGTATTAACCCCGAAGGCCGAAACCAACATCAGATCAATACCCCAGAAACCATTCAACCTAACTAATCTCCAGTTAGTTTCTGATTTTCTTAAATCCTTTGGGTCTAAGAACAGTATTATTGAAGATACCGTTCACAACAACCCAAAATCACATTCCATTAATTATCGGGTTAAAGAACAAGTGTTATTTAAAACACTGTTCACGATAAACCCAAAAATCAATACCAATTCAATTTCAATTAAATATTATTTAATTGGTACACTTCATTAAATCTAAATAAAAAGATTTAATCTTTTCCTCAACTGGGCTTAAGAACAGTGTTAATGAAGACACCATTCACGACAAACCCAAATCCCATTTGATATTAATTACAAGGCTCTGAATAGAAAATATACCGGCTTATATTTAATATCAAATTCTACGACCAACAAATATCGTATTGGAAATAACGATATTAATATATCTTTCAAATTCCCATAACAATATCTGTATCATCACGAAATCCAACATCGAAATATTCCGAAGACAATTTCGATTCAAATCCCTTCCAATTCAATTATTGGAAATTCTGGTTATATTTCAAAACCATTTCAAATTCACTTTATTTATTTCAAAAATAAATAAATTATAATTCTAGTTCAAAACTAGTTCATTTCGATAAAAATCTATATTTATCTTTTCAAATATGGAGTTTTTCATCCCAATTATTCACAAATCATTTCTTATGATTTTACACAAATGATTATTATTTTTAATAATTTTATCGAGTCCCGTACAGTCGATTTCCATAAACGGTCATCGAACTGCACTTACAGCGACCTTTTCCAAATTTTATTTGGACATAATTCCAAATCCAACCATTAGATTTCTAATTTCTAATATTCGTTAGAAATCTATTTTCGATACGAACCCAAAGGTTCCGGTTTTAGGAGAATTCGACGGTTGGATCTCCCGCAATATCCATTCGAAGTCAATGGTCGAAATTCACGAACCGCCACGGCGCGGTGCGTTCTACTCAGGCCATTATATTATATATATTATATATATAATATATACACTTCATTGATTTCCTTTTAAAACGTATTTTATAAATCGTTTTAAATTCGTTTTCAAAACGATTTCAACTTCCGTCTCAAATTCAAATCAAAATTGAAATTTTCCTCATAAATTCATTTTAAATTCATTTCAAATTGATTTTAATTCAAATCGATTTTTAAATCAATTTTAGTTTGTTTTCAATTCGATTCAATTTCTATTCGAATTCATTTCTAATCAATTTCAATTTGAATTCATTTCTATTCAATTTCAATTTGAATTCATTTCTATTCAATTTCAATTCGAATTCATTTCTATTCATATTCAATTCGAATTCATTTCTATTCAATTTCAATTCGAATTCATTTCTATTCAATTTCAATTCGAATTCATTTCTATTCAATTTCAATTCGAATTCAATTCTATTCAATTTCAATTCGAATTCAATTCTATTCAATTTCAATTCAAATTCAATTCTATTCAATTTCAATTCAAATTCATTTCAAAATATTCGATTTTGAAATTATTTCCATATCCATTATAAAATCGACAAAATTCTCGTTCGTGTTAAAATGGCGTGTAACTACTTAATACGGCTTCATATATTTTTATTTTCAAATATTCTATTTCAAACATTTCTTTTCCAAATATTCTATTTCAAATATTTCTATTCAAATATTTCTTTTTCAAATATTCTATTTCAAAGCTGAAATGAGGCCCAATCAATTACCATAGATTTTATTTCTATGGATTTCCATACAATGCATGTATATATCAACATCGACAAATAATCAACCATCATCCAAAGTGCATTCTATACTGTATAAGCATCAAATATAAATATTTAACGCTCATAACAGTCTGTCAATCAATCGATCAACATACAACTAATTATTGGGATTAGTGTATGTCATATATCATCCCAATACCCGTGTGGGGTTTCAAACAATCAAACACAAATTTTATTTGTGCAGTTGGGCGATGTGTAAAATTTATCGTCCCAATCAATATCAATCAAATCAGTGTATATAAACAAATCTCCGATTTGTTTACAAATATTTATTTTAAATACACGTTAAAAATTCTATTTTCAACTATAAAATATTTTTAACTATATAAATATTTTATTTCATTTCACATCACATCAAACAATCAACTACACATCAAAATCAAACAAACAAGCATACAAGCCGTCCATGGTCTGTGGACGACGGGTGTCGGGTGCTACTAAACACCGTCTGCATCCTAGTATATATTTTAACTAAAAAATTAAATTAAAAGTGAGAAGTTCTCACTGAATAGCTAATCCAATCGCCTCGACTCTTCTTATGTTGAAGTCATCGCTGTTCTCGCCTTTTGTCACTTTCGTTGCCCGTAGCCACTACATATATAAAAATCACATTTTTGTATTCTCTAGTGTATAAAAATCATATTTTTAATCTTCTACTTCATATTTATAAAAATCGAATTTTTATCTTCACTACCTTATAAAAAATTGTATTTTCCTCTCGCCATTCTTTATATAAAGATTTCGCCTTTTCAAATATAAAGACTTCACCTTTTCAGATATAAAGATTTCGCCTTTTCAAATATAAAGATATCGCCTTTTCAAATATAAATATTTCGCCTTTTCAAATATAAAGATTTCGCCTTTTCAAATATAAAGATTTCGCCTTTTCAAATATAAAGATTTAGCCTTTTGTATAATAAAAAAATTAGATTTTTATTTCGCTAAATATATAAAAATCGTATTTTTATATTCTCTAGCTTATAAAAATTATATTTTCCTATGATATAAAAATTATATTTTTATTACTCTAAAAATCCAATCTTCATCATGAGATTTTTCATATAAAAACCCGCATTTTTATTTCAGATCTTAACACATAAAAACCATATTCTTATTCCTATACTCATAATAAAAGGTCTAAATTTTCTCATGCTACTTCATATAAAAAAGGACCTTTAATTTTAAATTAATTACATTGAATAAATTAAAATAAACAACTAAATAAAATATAACTAAAAACTTACAGTGTACGTTCAAGGAGGGAGGAGAGTTGTCGGAGGTTGGGGCGCACGACGGGAGTCCGATCTGAGGTGGAGGGTCCAATTGGCGTCGACGTTGGACCATTGGGATGGAGGCGGCGATTTGACCTAAATTAGGGCTTTGGGGGGGGGCTCGTGTGTGCCGGAGTTCGCGACTGGGGAAGAGGCGGCGACGTCAAGCGAGGTGGCGGAGGTCCGGCGAGGCGTGGGCAGCGTTGGTGAACGAGGGCGACGGCTCTGAGAGAAAGGGGACCGGGGCGTTATTATTTTGAACGAGGAAATGAATAAAAAGAAAAGGGAGGGGGGCTAAGGAAAAGTAAGGGTTTTTTTATATATTAATTTATATTATTTAATTTCCAAAAGTTGACTTTTTCATTAGACCTCTAATCGAGGCCCTCCGCCTGTCGTTCATAGCTAATTACCCCCATTCCGAACACAATGGGATATGTATCGTAAGCTGATTCGATCGTTATGATCAGTTTTCGTCAAAATCAAAATATAACTCTATATATTGAATTTGAACGCACATTTTAATTTACCGGGGTCACGTTCTAACTCAAAAAATTCCAGAAAAATATTTTCTAGCTTTGTATGGACGATATGGTCCTAATAAAACTGATTTCGTCGAATTCTGAGACCGTTTGAAAAATCAACTGAAGCTGGTCAAACGCGTTCCCTTTGCCACGCTCACATATTGAATTCAAAAATTATGAAAATTGGAACCTAGCAATAATTTGACATCCCGGATCCAACAAAAGTGGTTTCGTCGAAAACCGAGGTCGTTTGCAAAATGGCTATTTTTAAGGGCCTGAATTCCATAGCGACTATTCTGAATTTTTATTTGGACATATCTTTTGAACCCCGCTATGAAATTTCGATTTTTCGGATTCGTTGGAAAGATATTATCAATTAGATTCAAATACTTTTGGTTTCCACTAAAATTCGGTTTATTTTGCATCTGGTATGTTCAATTGAAGTTTGAAATCGAATTATCGAACTATCGCGCCATTTTCAATTCGTTTTATAATTAAAATAAAATTATTTATATCCTAACGACGATCTATATAAATATATATGTTCTAATTCTATTCAAAATAAATTTCTCGTCGATATTATTTAAAATAATTCTTTTTAAATGTTCAAAATTCATCGAAAGTGCCAAAATAAAAAATTTAAATTGGCTCGCATTTTCCGGGTTGTTACAATTGCACTCTATACAATAACATGACCCCTATTTATGTAGAGAGATTTCTTGGAGATAAAGAAGAGAAGTTTCTAGATTACTTGGACATGAAGAAAAAATATAATATCTATTACTTCATGCTTAAGTTTTCTTGACCTCCAAGTAAACTTGGCACCCAAGTTATTCCATATAGGAGCCAATTACTTAATTGACAATCAATCAATTTCTTTTCTTCTCTACAAATATTTGAATCATCAATTTCAACACTATATACATCTAATAGCAAGCATGACTGTCAAGCTCATTAATTATTATAATTATTTTGCTGAATTCGTCGTAATTTGTACGATCGTTCATACAACTTCGGTGAGCATCTATTGCCTTACGTTTACAGCCAATGGAAAGTGCTATTGAAGAAACATGGTTTTTCAAAGCATTGAAGAAAGGTTCTACAACGTAAATGTATGATTTAAATACTATATAAAGCAAAATCTTCACTTTTTTGCACGTAAATTCCAAATTTAGTTTGAATATAAATTTTAACTCAAATTCTACAGATACTTCATTCTATTATTATGTAGTTACATGTTATTTCTTGATGTGGTTTGATTTTTTCAACCTTAATATGACTGCTGAATTTGTTATTCTGATTTCATTTAGCATAAACCAACCTCGATGCATGCTGCAACAAGCAAAAGCAACATGGACGCCTAGAAGTAAAGACAAATATTCATAGGAGAAGAAATGGAGAAATATTTTATGAGTGCCTATTAGGGGGATATATATATATAGGCAAGCGTTTGGTTGCACCCCAAAAATGGAACACCCCAAATGCCCCCTGATTTCCACCACCCGTTTATATTAAAGAATGTGAAAGGGAAGTGAGAGAGTGAGTGGAAGGAGAGAGAAGGGGAAATACTTGGTGGAGATTGAGAGGCATTTGGGGTGTTGCACTATTTGGGGTGCTCTCGAACCTGCCTCACACACACACACACACACACACACACACACACACACACATATATATATGTATATATGTATGTATGTATGCATGCTTTCGATTGCACCCCAAATGCCCCCTGATTTCCACCACCCGTTTATATTAAAGAATGTGAGTGGGAAGTTAGAGAGTGAGTGGAAGAGAGAGAAGGGGAAATACTTGGTGGAGATTGAGGGGCATTTGGGGTGCTGCACTGTTTTGGTGCTATCAAACCTACCTCACATATATATATATATATACATACATACATACATATATATATATCTTACATAATACTAAAGCAAGGCTATTTTCCCTCTAAAACTACCCATTTTCCCTCCTAAGTTTCCCTCCAAGGCTGCCCATTTCCCTCCATTTAATAAATAATCTAAATAAAAAAAATATTAAAAAAACAAAAAGTTTTCCCTCCCATTCCTTTCTCTCGTGCGATCACGGCCCATCTGGCAGCCGTGCAAAATCAAGCATCAATCAAAATAATAAACTAATAAAGTAATCATATCATTTAACACAGGACGACAGGTAGATGACGAAAGGTAATAATGAAGCCTTCTCAGTAATGGTAACATTATATTTGCAAGATAGTCTATTTCGTATACCTGAAGCATTAATATTTTAATTCAATATTAAATAATTATAAAATAATAAACATAGAAATAACACGACGAGGACAAAAAGACAAAGTATGCTTTTTTATGTAACGTAGTAATGATATCTCTCTCGGTAATGGTTACTACATTTGCAAGTACCAAGTAAATAAATAAGTGTCAGAACAATATAAATATAAAATAATTGAATAAGAAACTCTCATTATCTATTTATTTAATGGCATAGAGATACATATAAAAAAATACATCGAAAAAATATCTTTTACATTTATTGGACCTTCTAGACAGTTCTGAATGAATTATACATGAGCATATATGTATTCATCTCGTTGTTGCCATTGTTTTGCCGTTAAAAAAGGTAAAGGTTTGGGGTGGATTTGTGATTATGATTGAGTGGAGGAAACTGAAGAAAAGCTCATACAGATAAGAATGTCAAAAATGGGTGTTGCATATAAGTTTATAGAAGACATCACACCTTTCAACCAGAACATCTCCATCAAATTAAGGATTGTTCAGTTATGGAGGACACCAAGCTTTAAGGATCCCGCAGATGATGGTAGTATTGAAATGTTGTTCTTGGATGAAAAGATGGTGTAGTTTTGATTTTCCATTTCTTGGTTGTTTTGCAGTGCATTTAGTTTGTTAGAAGAATTTATGCATTTCACTGCTATGTTATGCAGGTAAACCGTATTCAGGCTACTGTTAAACAAAGCCTCATTAAAAGATTTTGTGCAAACTAATGGAAGGCAAGTGTTTCATTATCAGAAATTTTGGAGTTGGACAAAATAATGGGAACTATCGAGTGTCACAACATCTCTACAAAATTAATTTCCTTTTCTCGACATCGGTTGTGAAATATGAAGATGATATGTCCATTCCTATGCACAGATTTAAATTTGTGTCTTTTGATGATATTCTTTCCAAAACAGTGGATGATAAATTCTTAGTAGGTATGTTTTTTTAGTTCATATATATCTTGCACATGATATTCTCGATTAGGTTGATAGTATAATAAATTTACTTTGTTCAGATGTTATTGGCATGGTTGTTGGTTACAGTTCTCTTGAAATCAATCAGAAAGAGAATAAAGAGTCTACGAAATTGGTAATGGAACTGAAGAATGAAGGGTAGGTTTAGTAAACATATGCTTAGTGAGCCATTGATTTTACTTCGTTACAGTACACATATATTCAGTGAACATCTCTTAATTATTTGTTGGTATACTTCCAGGTCAAAAAAATTGAAATGTACCTTCTAGAATAGATACGCAGAAGAAGCATTCTACTTTCTCTCTGAAAATAAAAACGGACCTATCATTCTTATTGTTGGGAATGCAAAGATAAAGGAATGGGGAGGTGATTATGTGAAATTTAGCATACCATTAAGTTATTTATTTGTTTCCCTGTTAGTAGTTTCATTTTTATATATACTTTTTTTAATTTTTGACTGATAGGTGCAGTTACATTGTCAAGTTCTTTATTTTGTACGCAATTAATTTTTAATGGTGATTTTGATGAAGTTAGGTCGTTCAGAAATAGGTTGGTTCATTTTTTGAGTTTACAGAGTTAGCTAAATAGATTACTTTGCTATACGCGCATTTACTTTTGTACTTATTTAGCCTTGACAGTAACGTTGATGGTTTTGTCATGCTATGGACTGCTCCATCGGCGTCGCAAAGTTGTTTATCGTTGCAAGATGAATTTCTGAAGTGCACTGATAAGAAAACGTTGGATGATCTACTTGAAGTAAACAAGCCAATGAATTGTATAATCTTGGCTACCATTATTGGGGTGGAGTTGGAACATGGATGGTACTACATAGCATGAAAAAAGTGTCATAAGAAGGTGAATCCTATTGATGAGACTATATCAGATGAAAATGGTGGAAAAGTGATTCATCAGTTTTTCTGTAAAAAATGTGACAAGTCTATCAGTTCTGAGAATGTTTTGCTACGGTATTTTGCAAAAAGTCGTTTCAGTACGGATTTTCTGTATACATTGTACCTTTTGATTTCTTAGCTAATAAACCATTTTTACATTTTGTGATTTGTAGGTTCAAGGTTCGGATTCGGGTAATTGATGGTAGTGGCAGTGCATCGTTCGTGATGTTTGATCGAGAAGTCATTGCTCTTTTGCACAGATCTACTTGTGATATGAAAGAGTCTCTATCTTCGGTTAATAATTAACAATTATATTTATCTTTGTTTACTATATTTGTTTGATTTCGTAAATTAAGTTAGTTCTCTTAATTTGTTTGATTTATTGTCTTAATCCAGCATGATGATAATGATTCATTTCCGGACGACTTGAATAGTCTTATAGTAAGGTAACTTCTCTTCAAAATTGAAATATCTGAATTTAATTTGAAGCAAAATTGGCCTATGTACACGATTGTTAAATTGAGTGATAGTGAGGATCTCATTCAATCATATTTGACAACCATTAACAAGGTAATATTTTTGAGCTGATAATTTTTATATGTCACGCCTTCGTGTTTTAGTCCATTTGTTTCTAAGTAGCACTCTTGCTGTTTGTTGATGTGGAATAGGATTCTGACATTATGTCAAACGAGAGTTTTAAAGTGAACCACACTGATAATGGAAAGGTAATGCATGATTTACTATAAACTACGCTAACTATGTTAAGGTTTCTTTTCCTTCGCGTGTGGTTAACGATTATGTACTTTTTCAGGATCCTGTTTCTTTTATGGGAGAGAATGAAATGGTGGAGTTGAGTTCAACCAAAAAATCATCAATGGAAGCTGATTCCGAGGATTTTGCAAGAGAGTCGTCTGCAAGCAAGAAAAAGAGAGTTGGTGAAGCTAAGGTGGAAAAGGATTGCGAAATGGAGAAGATGTAATCGTTGTTGAACAATGAAATCAAGTGGAATTTTTTGTATTGTGGATTACAAAGTATCTGAGCTGTTAGCAAATGAAATGTTTCTGGCTTCATGATGTTTTGTGCTGTACTATCTGTTGTGGCAAACATGGATGGATTTGCGATTGAATGAAAACTACTTTGTTGCTTATCAGAAAACTTATTGTTTTTTTACATTGGCTTTTCTTTATATTTTGCTTATGTTATTATCACATGTGGAATTTTCTGCTGTATGGATTATTGAAGTCTTTATAGCTACATGATGTTTTAGGTTTTAAGGTTTACTAGTATTAAACAAGTAGTTTTAGAACTGACTAATGACTTACCTAATGAGTTATTGAATAAATTTTGCAAATGAAAGAAAACTTATCTATTCACTTCTGATTTACACACATACATACACACACAAACACATAAACACACACATACACATGCTATAACATGTATGCACTACAACAAAACAGTCCTTTTACAATGGGCAAAGACCGTTGTAATATGCATTTCACAACGGGCATATGCCCGTCTTAATATGACCCGTCGTAATAGCTCCTGACTATTTGACAACGGGCATTGCCTGTTGTAAAAGACCGTTGTAATAACTTGCTCTGTCACGTGCAATGACTCTATGACAATGGTTATTAATCCATTGTAATAGCTAATAAATTACAAGCGGCCTTTGCCCGTTGTAATACAGTATAATACAATGGTTTTTGCCCGTTGTAATAGCAAATTTAAATACAACTGCTGCGATATGCATCCATAATAATAATGAATATTTTAACATGCAATAAATACTGTAATGCAACAATCAAAATCACATAATAACACATACTAAAAGACTGAAGCAAGAATCATATAATTCCAACACATTTCAAAAAGTTCGATAAGTTTATACTCCAAAAGACTAGATAAGTTTACATTCCAAAAGGTTACATAAGTTACGTCGACATAGTTCTAACATAAATTACATAACTAGTTTCATAAGTACCAAAACTAGACCAAGGAAATGTAATCTTTGTGCCACGCGACGGTAGATCCAACGGCCTGTTGATCTTGAGTCTGCATATATTTACTAGCACGGTGTGACTGCAAAAAAAGAAAAAAGTTACCAAATGTAGAGAGAATATATTATTATACACCATTCAAAACTTATTATACAACATTTAAGTCTTTGCATTGCTGTAACTTTACAGCCTTTGGTTCCATAGTCTTCCTACTTCAGTTTAGACACAGTTTAGACACCACCATATCCACAGTTTGCAGTTAGATTTAAGTAAAAAAATTTGTATTTGTAACTGACATTATATACGAACTTTTATTTCTACAATTATATGGCTGAAAATTATAAGGAATATAAACTAGTATACTAATGCGTGCTTGGAACTTCCAAACATACACTACTGTTATTCAAAATGATAAAATGAATAAAAGCTATCATGAAATAAGATAAAAACAGAAGATAAATTACATTTTGAAGAACGAAGCCAACTTGCATCGACTGCACCATACATTAAGATGATCTTGTCAGCAAAGCCCGAAGTGGAACCACAGGGAAAACTCCACACAGATGTTGCCCAGTTAATTCCAAAACATCTAGAAGTTTCTGCATGATCAGCGCAAGTATTATTCATTACAGTGCAATTTCGAATAATATGCATATTAATGTACATTTACCGCTATTTTGTCTCCACTTTGTTTTATCCTGAGCACAGATTAATTTTCATTCAACAAAGTAATATTCAGGTAACACTATTTATTTCCCATAGAGCGGAAAAATGGGAAACCTACAGCCTGCAATTTAAGATGAAAATCATTCAAGAATACAAAGATCAAAGGCTGCCGATGAAAAATTAAATAGGTATTCACAAACATTAAATTTTCTCATTGCCATATAAGTAGAGAGCATATAAACATGCATTATACAGAACTGAACACTAAATTCATAAATATAATGTGAGGGTGATTCGAAAATTTTAAACCAACAATACATACAAAATAGGAAAGGGTAAAGTAGAAGTAGGGATTATGGTGCAGGCATGTTAACATAAAATAATATCACTTCATTTTTGTATGAATATGTATTCAATCATCTAAGTTACTGCATGTTATAAGGCAATTGAATTACATACCTTGAAGCTTCTATGACCATGACCTTAGGTAATTCTTCTAATTAATAGTTAGTAGATATCCAAAAATCTATGCCTAAACAGTGACATGAAAGGTTTTAGAATTGAGCAACCAAATAAACATTGATTGAATACAAAATTGCTTAGAACATTACCCAAATAAACCTCATGTTTAAACTTATTATGCCACAGGTGAAGTCAAACCTAACTAGTTAACGCCGCGTGCAACAAACACTCATATGACATTATCATTGAAAAGAATCATATAATTGATTCAAATAGTGAAAGCCTGCTTTTTGCATACACTATTATTGATTATTTTTACCGAAGCAAAAAATTATGACACACAAGATGTACAGCTATAAGTGATCGTATTCAAAATGTAGACAAGAAAATATTATACGAACATTTGAACAATTGGATTTCAAATATTAGTTATAGTTATTTTAATCAAATGCTCATCAATAATCTAAATCAAAGTCATTGCCAATTTCATCTAAACAATATTACACACATGTATGCGTGTGTATATTAAGAAATAAAGTTTTAAAAAAGAAAACCAGTATTATACCAAAAAATAAAAATGATAAGGATTTAATCTAACAAAAAAATCGGTAAAATTAAAAAACAAGGAAAGAAGTATTTTCAAGTGAAATAATCAAACCATCATGTAACTGAATTAAGTATTGATTACTTGTTTTAAATAAGAAAAAGGTTCCATGGCACCCCTGATTTGGCGAACCACTTTAGCACATATACCATATCTTGAGCTATGGTATTTCTAAAGCTCAATTTGGTAATTATCTTCCATCTCATACTCAGTGTCATTTCAACAAAATTTGGGCTCATTTGCATATATGTAACATGTTTGATGTTTACATTTAACGGTTAAAATGAATGTTTAAATGGTGAATAACTGACTAATGGTTTTGATAATGCTACAAAAATATTAAAATATTCTCGTGTTTTATAGAGATGATCATATACAGAATTTTACGCAGGTTTCAACATGATGTCTGCTTTGCTTCAGCCTACAGCATGGAAGAGGAAAATATTAACAAAAGAGGGTTATACTGAGAGCTATGCTATTTCTAAAGCTCAATTTGGTAATTATCTTAAATCTCATACTCAATGTCATTTCAACAAAATTTGGGCTCATTTGCATATATGTAACATGTTTAATGTTTACATTTAACGGTTAAAGTGAATGTTTAAATGGCGAATAACTGACTAATGGTTTTGAAAATGCAAAAAAAATATTGAAATAGTCTCGTGTTTTATAGAGAGGATCATATACAAAATTTTATGCAGGTTTCAACATGATGTCTGCTTTGCTTCAGCCTACAGCGTAGAAGAGGAAAATATTAGCAAAAGAGGGTTATACTTTTTTTATAAAAAAAAAAAGAAAAAAACTGTTGCTCAAAAATCAAATCAGTGATAGTGTATGTTTCCATGTTGATTATACCAAAAATTCAAGCTTGGAACTGATTTTGGAGTTTTGAAAAGGTGTATGTGGGATTCCTATTTAAAGGCATTACCATGTAAGAGATGTATCCAAAAGTGGGCATATGAAGAAGAGGTTGTGTCTGAATTTTTACAACCATCGTCAGACATCCAAAAGAACATGTCAAACAAACAGGCACCCAATACTGTCCATGTAGAGATGTCCAAGAATTGTCAGACATGCTACTATTTTAGCACTTCATAATCACATACAAATCTACGTTTTGATATAAAACACAACTATCCGACAAATTACTTTGTTTCTTTGGTAGCATGTCTAAACTATTTTGAAGCCTTATGTTTTGAAAATTTTAGGTTATCAACGCTGGAATTGGGCATTTAATATCCTAGACACTTATTATTACATTGAAAATCAAACCAGCCAGCATAGGCAAATGTATGTAATCATCAACATATAGACAAATATACAACATAGGTATAGATTAACAAGTTAAGATCATGATGTAAAGAAGTTTAAACCTGATGTATATGTTCTGTAATTCTGAAAATTTTAGAATGATCTTCAAAACATTTGTATTGAAATCCTGATCGTGATTTGAAATTCCCTAAAAAGTGAAATCTATCGAGCTTGCCCACTACTATAAGTCTAAACTAAAATTGTGTATATGCTAAACAAGCATTGTGAGCTATTGTACTTACCAAAATCCTAACCGACCAAAATGTGTGCAGTGCAAAAAATTGTATATAGAACAAACGAACAGTATATGTATTTTACCTAACGTTGACCCATGTATGGTGGACCGCCACCCATAGGTGAATAACCCTGTCCTCTTCCACCATAACCACCTGCATACCCACCTTGCGTTCCAGGACCACCCAAAATATTTGCTAATCAACCGACTCCTTGACCCGCTAACAGAGCTGCCAAAGCAGCCTGATTTACAGCTGGGTTCTGGGGATGACCATACCCAAATCCACTCGCTGAAGGTGACATTGCATATCCACCTCCACCAAAATTTGACTTTGGTCCCTTTGCCTGAAACCCAGCCTTTTGTAGCTAACCCTGTATCACATCATAACTGATAAGAAAATGTATGTAAACTACAGTTTTGACAATAATTAGAAACCTAAAACAATGGGAAGCTTGCTAGGAACGAAACCATAGTCAATTACCCAATTTGTATGTTATCAATGAGAAGAAAGGCACCCATGAAGGAAGAGACCTATTGCGTGACATTTATTGATATGACAGGACCAAAAAACAGTAATAAAAAGGTAAATAAAATATCTTATGCCAAACAGCAAAGAAATAGCAATAGGGATGCACAGACAGAAATTAGAATTCTTTACCTCGCATAGGACAGCCAGACAGATAAAAAAGCGTGGCACTGAATCACCAACAAAATAGAAGGATGACTAACATAATCAATATGAGCAGCGGTAGAAAATCTACAGAAAATAGCGTTTGAGGAAAGATTTGTGAATTGCTGAGAGTACGACGAAGAACGACCTTCAAACCTTATCGCGATGATCAGTGAAGCACCGTTCGTCAACCAGATATTTAGTTCCACCGAATCCCCAATTTGATTGATGATTGAACAATGAAGATTATACTAGGGTTTTTTATTCGACTTCGTCTTGTATTTGGTGTTGAAGAGTAAAGCCGTAGCTTTTCACTTTTTACTTCTACTACGACACAGTCGGGTCGGTGGGTCAGATATTGGGTAATGGATTGAGCATGGTTTTATTCAGTTTTGGGCCAGCTCTAATAAATCATAAACTACATCGATTAACGGTTAACTGACCGACAAAAATTTGGTTAACAGAACCGAAAATATTCGGTTAAGATGGTCAGTTAACTGATGTTTTAATAACACAATTCAAAATAAAATTAGGTTTACGGATAACTAAGTTTAATAACTAGACCAAAAAAAATTATATTATATTATATCAGTTGAAATTGACTTTAATTTCTCATCATTTCTAAATTAATTAAAAAATAAAAAACAACCATCAAAATTAAAAAATTAGCATAAGTTATTAATGTTTATGGTTAATTAGCATAAATTTATATGATCGTTGTAAAATTAACATTGGTTAAAATGATTATTTTTCTTATAGTGTAGTAATATTATTAATCATAAATTATTAATGTTTATTGTTAATTATAAATTATTGATATTGATTACTGGATATATATTATTTACTAATAACTAGAAATTAAAATTAAGTTTGTTGGAATATTGACTATATATAATAATTAATAATTAGAGATTATTTATTAATAATTATTAATTATTACAATTTATAAATGATTAATATAATATTATTAATGATTGATTATTAAATATTAATAAATAATATAATATATTAAATGATTAGTAATATAATATTATACTTAATAATAAGTAATTAATGATTAATTTTTAAATAATCAAAATTAATTTTATGGAAGTATTGTAATTATTAATTGTCAAAAATTAGCGTTTATTACAATGGACATTTTGTGACCGTTGTAAAATAGACATCTATTACAACGGGCGTTTTGTGACCGTTGTAAAATAGATATCTATTACAACGGGCCTAAAAATGATCGTTATAATAGCATTTATTACAACGGGCATTATATGCCCGTTGTAGAAAGGGTGTTGTACAGGCATCTATTACAACGTTCAAGAAAATGACCGTTGTAATAGCAGTTTATTACAACGGGCAGCAAACGCCAGTTGTAAAATGGATGTTGTAATAGATTTGTTTTGTTGTAGTGATGATTTTTGAAATGCATATGTAAGTAAATATGTATGCGAGCTGCATATGTATTTATGTAGTTGTAAAAAAGAATTGTTTCTTATGGAGATTAAGAAAAAAAATCAACCCATTTAGGATTTTAAAAAAAGTCGGCTCAATTGAATTTTAAGTGGACAACATTTATCTATGCAGCTTTTGAAATGATATGATATTAGATGAGTAGTTCGATGTTTTTGCGTGACTAATGTAGTGTAAGTTAAATAAGTGCCATTTTATTGGAGGAAACGGGTTGGCTTTTGTTGATATAATAGGGTAATGATTCATTGACATCATGGTTTGCTTTTCTTTCATTTTTATTTGAAATAATAGCTTTTCTATAAGTGGCTTTTCATCTACCATGAGCTGAACATTTTGTTGTAACTTAATTAAGATGTATGATTTTTTAAATGCATCTGTAAATAAATATGTATGCGAACTGCATATGTATGCATGTAGTTGTAAAAAAGAATTGTTTCTTATAGAGATTAAGAAAAAAAATCAACCCATTTGGGTTAAAAAAAATTCGGCTCATTTGAATTTTAGTTGACAGCATGTATCTATGTAGCTTTTGAAATGATGTGATATTAGATGAGTAATTCGATGTTTTTGCGTGACTAATGGAGTGTGAGTTAATTAAGTGCCATTTTATTGGAGGAAATGGGTTGGCTTTTGTTGATATAATAAGGTAATGATTCATTGACATCATGGTTTGCTTTTCTTTCATTTTTTATTTGAAATTTAATAGTATTTCTATGAGTGGCTTTTCATCTACCATGAGCTGAACATTTTTTATAATTTAATCAACATGTTTTGAAATTTGTGTATCCATAAGTACTACATATTGGTGCATATGTATTGGTTTAAAGCTATGGTAAATTTTTATTGCATGCAGCCATGAAACAAAAGATAATTAACATCAGCATAAGAGGGAAATCAAGTTCCACGCATAAAGGTATATCGGTATAATGCTATTTTGTGCAAATTTATTGCATGCTAGAAATATGCTTATCATGGTTTTTATTATAAGTTAACGTTCTTTTGTTTAAAAAAAATAAAAAAAACTTTTGATTGTGTTTTTTCCTTTTTACCTTTTTAAAGTTTTAATTTTGCGAAAATAAAGGTCAAGACAAGTGTAGGATAATTGATATATTTGTTTCTCATAGATTACCTGAGTGAATTATGATTATTCTCCAACGAGAGTTGTAACAACCCGGAATTTTTAGGGCCAATTTAAAATTTTTATTTTTGGGAATTTAAAAGAAAATTGGATATTTAAAACAATTTATTTTAAATAATAATGGCTAAAAATTTAATTTTTAATCAAAAATAAAACAAATAAATTTATTTAATTATATAGGGAGTTTAAAATAGCACTACAGTTTGAAATTTTAAAGGTGTGGAATGATGAATGTTATATTTAATGATGATTGTTTTATTGAAAGCCAATATCTCATGTTAATTTAAATTTGATAAATCGTCATGTTAGTATACATTATACGTTAGAAATCAATTTTGTCCTATATGTTTAGCAATCAATTCTGGTCATTACTATTAGCAATCAATTCTATCATCTATGATAAATAAATATGTCATTGATTAGTATAAATGTTGTAATAATTGAATATGTCATTGATTAGCATAACAAAATTAACATTTTTGTTAAGAGAATTTGTGTAATAACAAAAGTCACATTTTTGTTAAGAGAATTTGTGTTAAAACAAAATGACGTTTTTGATTGGAAATTTAGAAAGAATAATCAACTATAAATATACATGAGAATAAAAGATAAATGGAAACGTTAGGTAAATTAAATAGATTGTTATAAATGGATACAAGGCAAAATAAATAAAGAGTATTCTATGGAAAGCACTAATGGCTTAAAAGAATAAAAATCATGTATACTTACAACCATTCTCTCTCCTTTTCATTGTTATATACTTTTGAAATTCAAATAATAATAGAAAATTGTGTAATTTTAGCATGTAATAAAAGAGAATGTAAGGAAATAAATGTGTCATAATAGTTGAAGTAAAAATAAACATTTTTGATAAGAAATGTTTACATAAAATGTTATTTTATATTTTATAGGATATTTGAATTCACAGAAAATGTTTTACCTATAAAACATTATTTTATATGATATTTGAATTCACAAGAATGTTTACATATAAAATGTTATTTTATATGATATTAGAATTCACACAAATCGGCTAAGACAAAAATAAGCAATTTATATAAGAATGAAGTTATTAATATGAATCATAATGGGCAGGTTATAAATATAAATTGTAATGGACCCACGTGTATATTTTTATTCTTTTTATTCCTGTCTATCCAATTGAATACCTTCTTTTTTTTTCCTTCTCTTATTTTATTTTGAAATTTGAATAGGAGAAGCGGGACCTAAAGGCTCAATTAATAATATAAGATTATTATAAATATTAGAATAACAAAACCTAATCCCCTAAAAAAAGTATACAGCAACCACCTTCTATTTCAATGGCCGCCGATGCTCAAACCTTCTTCCTTCTTGTTCTTATAATTTATTCAATAAATTCCAACACCTCAAAAGGGAAATTTAAAGAGAGGATCGAGCTCGATCAATTGAACGGTGGTGATCAACTTTCGAGAAGGTGGTGATCGATCATTGGTCGTCGGCCTGTATGGATGGGTGACAGCAAGGTTTCAAGTGGAGGAGTGGGTTCACGAGATACAGAAAATCGCGATGGAAGAAGAAGCAGAACCATGACCCTTGTTTGATTAGCCAATAATTCAGTTAAACGAGTTGCGTTGTACTCATATCATCAAACACTTCGCAATGGAACAGACAAGGACAAAAACGGAGACTGTTGGAAATTCAGATAAATACCACGGTGAGAATTCTCTTTATTTATTTAAATTAAAAATAATCAATTGTGATTGTGATTGTAAATTTAATATATGCATCGTATTAAATTTGGACTGTATGATTTGATAGTTTGATGTTGTTCGTTGTTGAGGTTGATTTGTGATGATCATATTAGTGACACGAAAATATGTGTTGTGGTAATTTGAGAATATATTATTGATCCTACTAGTGACACGAAAATATGCGTTGTGGTAATTAGAGATTATATTATTGAACATATTAGTGACGCCAAAATTATACGCGTGGTAAATAAAATAAAAAAAAGGGGTTAAACAAAAAAAAAACATTATTGTATATGACATTAGAATTCATAGAACTTGTTAACATGTAAAAATCATCTTTTTATATGATATCAAAATTTACTTTTTGTTAATTAAAGTATATAGACAAAATTAACATTTTTGTTAATTAAACTATATTGGACGAAATTAACACTTTTTGTTAATTTGATTAGACCAAAATCAACATTTTGTTAGAAAATTTTACATTAGAATAAAAAGATCATTTAAGATAGAAATGTTTATTTAAATTAAAAATAACATTTTAGTTAAAATGTTTATTTAAATTAAACATGGCATATTAGAATTTATGTAGAATAATGCCACGTTAGAATAAATGTCATTTATGTAGAATGATGTCATATTAGAATGAATGTCATTTATGTAGAATAATGTCATATGTTTAGAAAAATGTCATTATATCAAAAAATGTCAATGTATTGAAAAATGTCATCATATTGGAGTTGTCATTATTTAGAAATGTCATAAAATTGTCATTATTCGAAATGTCATTAAATTATCATTCTATGGAAATTGATATTTTGTTGAATTGGAATGGACATTATAAAAATGTCATTTATGAGTAATTATTTTATGTTAATTATTAAAATGTGATTTAGGTTAATTATTAAAATGTTATTTATGTTCATAATAAAACTATCATTTATGTTCATTTGAAAATACCAAAAATAAAGGTCATCATATAAACGTCATTATATTAGGAAGGTCAATAGTATTAAAATACCATTTTTGTCATAAAATGTCATATTAATAGAAAAATGTCCTTTTGTTATGAAGTGTATATTGGCATAAATTTTCATTGTAGTTATGGATATCATTTTAGTTATAAAATGCCATTTTTGTCAAAAATGTCACCTTAGAATAAGAATACCATTTTGTAGAAATGTCATCTTAAAAATAAGAAATGTCCCTTTTATTAGAATTGGCAAAAGAAAAGAAAAGATGGCATATTTCAATTTATTAAAATTATCAAGAATATTTATATCATTTATGTTCATATAAAATTGCCAAAAATGAAATATCATTTAGATTAGAACATATTTGGCAAATAAAATTGTCATTTAGATTGAATCATATTTTATAAATAAAATATGTCTTTTATATAAAATATGTTATTTATATATAATATGTCATGTTAAGATTAAAACACTATTTTTGGGTTAAAAATGTACATTGGAATAGAAACATCACTTTTGTTTAGGAATGTACATTAAAATAAAAATATCATTTTTGTTAGAAATGTCCCATTAGATTAAAGGTGTCATTTTATGTTAGTATTTAAAATGTGAATCATGTTATGCTACATTGAAGATGCCACCTATTTAGATTATGTCTTGTTACATTAAAAATGTCTTATATTTAGATTATGACATGGTCTATTAAATTATATGTTTAGTGAAATCATTTATTTACATTAGGTAAATAAATAAGAAAAGGATAAAAAAACACTTATTCCATTTCCAGTATGAATTAGTATGCTTAACCCGAGGTTGGATTGAGTTGTGATGTAAACCTGCCCGGACCCGCCCGGCTGTCCAGTAATCACAACAATACCTATCCAATGTGGGAGGTTAAAGCATATCCTAATTGTCTAAATTTACATTTAATATTACTTCAAAATATTTAGTATAAATAAAATAAAACATAGAGCAAGAAAAACATATATTTACATAAGATAAATGAGAGATTAAATAAAATTACATTTTTATTAAGTAATTAAAGTATACGTTTTACATTGTAAATATAATTTTTTTTATGTAATTAGGATTATAAACAATAAAATTACATTTTTATGTAATTAAGGTTATAAAGTAAAAACTACATTTTTATGTAAATAGGATTTATTTACATTTTCTTATGTAAATAAAATAATAACAGAAAATGTTAGAAAAGAATTAACATAAGATATTCTTTTTTTTTATGTTAAAAAGAAATATTAGAAAAAGGATTAAAGAACTACATTTTTCAATGTAATTAGAAAAGAATTTAAGAATTACACTTTTCAATGTAAAGAAAAGAAATAAAGACATTTACATTTGTTCAATGTAAATAAAGGATTAAATAAAAGTACATTTTCAATGTAAGTAAATATATATATATATATATATGTTTTACATTGTAAATGAAATCACATTTCTATGTGATTAAGATTATAAGAACAAATATGTGAATAAGGATTATTTACATTTTCTTATGTAAATAAAAAGGGATTAAAAGAATATTATGTGAATAATATTTATTTACATTTTCTTATGTAAATAAATAAGATAAAAGGAAAAGGTACATTTATTTATAATTAGTGTAAATAAATATAGTAAAAGTAAAGGTAAATATTTATTTACAAATAGTGTAAATAAATAAGAATAAGAAATTAAAAACATTTATTTACAAATAGTGTAAATAAATAAGAAAAAGAAATTAAGTACATTTATTTACAAATAGTGTAAATAAATAAGAAAAGGAATTAGAAACATTTATTTATAAATAATGTAAATAAATAAGATAAAAGAAGTAGTGAAATATTCATTTAGATTTAGGTAAATAAATAGAAAATAAATTAAAAGGATATATAAAGCATAATTTATTTACCATTAGAATAAATAAAATAAGAAAGGTAGTAAAATAAAACAAGAAATATTTTATCGTCATTTTAGATGCGATAAAAAGAATAGACTTTTATAATTGAAATAGTAAAACGATTTATATTTATATATATATATATATTAAATTTAAACGAAACACGCGCGGTAGTTCGCGTATCGACAATCGTAACTTTAAACGGTTATACCGAAAGATCCGACCGTCGGATTTTCCCAAAACAGGAACCGTTAGGACCGCTTTGGGAAAATCTTTCCAATGATATAAATTTCATCAAAATCCAACGGTTAGATATGCATATAAGTCAAATTTGGTTGAAAATAGCGCCAGGGTCGCCCATTGACCCGAAGCGTCGTTAAATTTATTCGAGCTATTTTTATATAAATAAAAATAGCAATAGGTCGTTATCAAATATTAATAACGATATGAAATGTTTTCAAATTATATATATATATGCGAGAATCATTTGAGAAGACCGAGTTCAATCTCATTTCAAATGATTATACGACGTTTTAAATCTAAGAGTTGAAGACAGCGATTGAAGACCGACGATCTTCACATCGAATGGGTAACTAGCGTTGAGGTCCTTGATTGATTTTCTCCCAAGACGGGGCTAAGATGGTAGTTATCCGGATGTAGTGTTGATTTGTACGGATTTGACTTTCGCTCAGACCCAGAGCATAAGTTTATAAATGGAATGTATGTTTGACGTTGTAGTCCTTTATACTACATTCGTTGATCTCTGTTAATATATATTTGCTTGGTGGTTAACACCCTTCTCTAAGACATATGAGCTTAGAGGTTAAATATTGGCAGAAATCAATGATATAGTATGGACTGACAATGTGGCATACTAAGATGCATTGATCAAGGCTTTTGTTGAAAAGCAGGGCCTTGTGGTTGATGATCAAAGCATAGCCCATTACGGCATAACTTTGTGTATATCGTGACTTCGCGAGCCTCACACCCCGGTATGAGTCAAAAACGGGATACGGACCGTAGGGAGTGCACACGTTTCTTTCTAGCTAGAGTGATGTCAGGGACCTACCAGCGCTGACATTTTACTTATGTGGATGATGGATTTTGAGGCGCCTCGTTATTTTTATAGGCCGTTGGTGGTCATACTATAGGTCCAAAGGGACCGGGAAACGTGTGTTTAGGCATAACCAATCCACTGCCCATAGGCGGGGACCGGCCCTACCGCTTCCAAGTGTTCACTGTGGGGAATCCTGAGGCATTTTCTAGAGTGTCTCGAATCGGAGAGGATCTTGCCCCTAGCCTCGACTCATGATGGAATCCAAATTTCCAATACGCCCTTGCGGTTTTGATTGTAGAACTAGTATTGGCGACATGCTATATGGTAACCATGCCGTCTAGGATTAATACATTTATATTGAAATGATTTATGAAAACATATGCACACTGGTAGTAATACGTTTGACGTATTTATCATCTTTTGACCATTATAAGGTAAAACCCTATCCTCTGGTGTGCGTTGCATTGTGTGATGGGACCTGGGTCTTATAATGGTTTCATTTTTCCAAAAAGACATTGCGTTATTTCTCGATTTACTTTGGTTTATGCACTGGCAATCCATAGGAGTAAACCTGTTCCGCAAAAGTGGCGTGGTCCTTGGATTTGTCTTATTTGTTATATTAGTTTAGAATTCTCACACCAATCCCATGACTGACTCGTAGTTTGTTTCACTTTGCAAACTCGGGTGCCCTCTTTTCTACACGGGCAGTCGAGTAGCTTTTTGCAGATAAGTATCTCTTTAGCAGGATCCTGGATCGAAGCCTAAAGCTGTGTCCAGAGCTTGGTAGTCTTCCGCTGTTTGTTTGTATTATCTTTTATGTATCTTCCACTGTAATTTAATTTTTTTGTACTCTGATATATTCTGTACTCTGATGTAACATTATTGTAATGAAATAAAAGTCTGCTGTTGTTGTTCTGATGTTTTGTATTCCCAAAGTTAAAGTATTCGAAGATTTCCATCCTTTGGGTCAGACCTGTGTGGTTTATGGTCGATTCAAAGGGTGGGAATTTGCGGGTCTTTACAAGTGGTATCAGAGCTCTGGTTAGCTCAAATATTTGGGAAACAACTCGTTAGAACTGAACAAAAGACTCATCAGAGATTGGATTAGTAATGTCCAATAAGAATACTCATTAGAGATAGGATCAGCAGTATCCTAGAATGAGAATACTCATTAGAGATGGGGTTAGTAATGCCCTAGAATGAGTTCAGAGTGATAAGCTTATAATTAAAGTATTTTGATTATATATATAATCCTATTTCAGAAGATATGATTTTTTTTTTAAATATATAAAAGTATATATGTATTTGATAAGTTAGCCAACAAATGAAATTAATAAAAGTAAAATTAAAATTTAGTTAGTAAATTAAACAACTTTTAGCTTAGTTCCTTTTAGAGGACGAAAAGATCTTAAGTGGGGGCGACTGTAACAACCCGGAATTTTTGGGGCCAACTTAAAATTTTTATTTTTGGGAATTTAAAAGAAAATTGGATATTTAAAACAATTTATTTTAAATAATAATGGCTAAAAATTTAATTTTAAATCAAAAATAAAACAAATAAATTTATTTAATTATATAGGGAGTTTAAAATAGCACTACAGTTTGAAATTTTAAAAGTGTGGAATGATGAATGTTATATTTAATGATGATTGTTTTATTGAAAGCCAATATCTCATGTTAATTTAAATTTGATAAATCGTCATGTTAGTATACATTATACGTTAGAAATCAATTTTGTCCTATATGTTTAGCAATCAATTCTGGTCATTACTATTAGCAATCAATTCTGTCATCTATGATAAATAAATATGTCATTGATTAGTATAAATGTTGTAATAAATGAATATGTCATTGATTAGCATAACAAAATTAACATTTTTGTTAAGAGAATTTGTGTAATAACAAAAGTCACATTTTTGTTAAGAGAATTTGTGTTAAAACAAAATGACGTTTTTGATTGGAAATTTAGAAAGAATAATCAACTATAAATATACATGAGAATAAAAGATGAATGGAAACGTTAGGTAAATTAAATAGATTGTTATAAATGGATACAAGGCAAAATAAATAAAGAGTATTCTATGGAAAGCACTAATGGCTTAAAAGAATAAAAATCATGTATACTTATAACCATTCTCTCTCCTTTTCATTGTTATATACTTTTGAAATTCAAATAATAAAAAAAAATTGTGTAATTGTAGCATGTAATAAAAGAAAATGTAAGGAAATAAATGTGTTATAATAGTTGAAGTAAAAATAAACATTTTTGATAAGAAATGTTTACATAAAATGTTATTTTATATTTTATAGGATATTTGAATTCACAGAAAATGTTTTACCTATAAAACATTATTTTATATGATATTTGAATTCACAAGAATGTTTACATATAAAATGTTATTTTATATGATATTAGAATTCACACAAATCGGCTAAGACAAAAATAAGCAATTTATATAAGAATGAAGTTATTAATATGAATCATAATGGGCAGGTTATAAATATAAATTGTAATGGACCCACGTGTATATTTTTACTCTTTTTATTCCTGTCTATCCAATTGAATACCTTCTTTTTTTTTCCTTCTCTTATTTTATTTTGAAATTTGAATAGGAGAAGCGGGACCTAAAGGCTCAATTAATAATATAAGATTATTATAAATATTAGAATAACAAAACCTAATCCCCTAAAAAAAGTATACAGCAGCCACCTTCTATTTCAATGGCCGCCGATGCTCAAACCTTCTTCCTCCTTGTTCTTCTAATTTATTCAATAAATTCCAACACCTCAAAAGGGAAATTTAAAGAGAGGATCGAGCTCGATCAATTGAACGGTGGTGATCAACTTTCGAGAAGGTGGTGATCGATCATTGGTCGTCGGCCTGTATGGATGGGTGACAACGAGTTTTCAAGTGGAGGAGTGGGTTCACGAGATACAGAAAATCGCGATGGAAGAAGAAGCAGAACCATGACCCTTGTTTGATTAGCCAATAATTCAGTGAAACGAATTGCGTTGTACTCATATCATCAAACACTTCGCAATGGAACAGACAAGGACAAAAACGGAGACTGTTGGAAATTCAGATAAATACCACGGTGAGAATTCTCTTTATTTATTTAAATTAAAAATAATCAATTGTGATTGTGATTGTAAATTTAATATATGCGTCGTATGAAATTTGGACTGTATGATTTGATAGTTTGATGTTGTTAGTTGTTGAGGTTGATTTGTGATGATCATATTAGTGAAACGAAAATATGTGTTGTGGTAATTTGAGATTATATTATTGATCCTATTAGTGACACGAAAATATGCGTTGTGGTAATTAGAGATTATATTATTGAACATATTAGTGACGCCAAAATTATACGCGTGGTAAATAAAATAAAATAAAAAGGGGTTAAACAAAAAAAAAAACATTACTGTATATGACATTAGAATTCATAGAACTTGTTAACATATAAAAATCATCTTTTTATATGATATCAAAATTTACTTTTTGTTAATTAAAGTATATAGACAAAATTAACATTTTTGTTAATTAAACTATATTGGACGAAATTAATACTTTTTGTTAATTTGATTAGACCAAAATCAACATTTTGTTAGAAAATTTTACATTAGAATAAAAAGATCATTTAAGATAGAAATGTTTATTCAAATTAAAAATAACATTTTAGTTAAAATGTTTATTTAAATTAAACATGGCATATTAGAATTTATGTAGAATAATGCCACGTTAGAATAAATGTCATTTATGTAGAATGATGTCAAATTAGAATGAATGTCATTTATGTAGAATAATGTCATATGTTTAGAAAAATGTCATTATATCGAAAAATGTCAATGTATTGAAAAATGTCATCATATTTGAGTTGTCATTATTTAGAAATGTCATAAAATTGTCATTATTCGAAATGTCATTAAATTGTCATTCTATGGAAATTGATATTTTGTTGAATTGGAATGGACATTATAAAAATGTCATTTATGAGTAATTATTTTATGTTAATTATTAAAATGTGATTTAGGTTAATTATTAAAATGTTATTTATGTTCATAATAAAACTATCATTTATGTTCATTTGAAAATACCAAAAATAAAGGTCATCATATAAACGTCATTATATTAGGAAGGTCAATAGTATTAAAATACCATTTTTGTCATAAAATGTCATATTAATAGAAAAATGTCCTTTTGTTATGAAGTGTATATTGGCATAAATTGTCATTGTAGTTATGGATATCATTTTAGTTATAAAATGCCATTTTTGTCAAAAATGTCACCTTAGAATAAGAATACCATTTTGTAGAAATGTCATTTTAAAAATAAGAAATGTCCCTTTTTAGTAGAATTGGCAAAAGAAAAGAAAAGATGGCATATTTCAATTTATTAAAATTATCAAGAATATTTATATCATTTATGTTCATATAAAATTGCCAAAAATGAAATATCATTTAGATTAGAACATATTTGGCAAATAAAATTGTCATTTAGATTGAATCATATTTTATAAATAAAATATGTCTTTTATATAAAATATGTTATTTATATAGAATATGTCATGTTAAGATTAAAACACCATTTTTGGGTTAAAAATGTACATTGGAATAGAAACATCACTTTTGTTTAGGAATGTACATTAAAATAAAAATATCATTTTTGTTAGAAATGTCCCATTAGATTAAAGGTGTCATTTTATGTTAGTATTTAAAATGTGAATCATGTTATGCTACATTGAAGATGCCACCTATTTAGATTATGTCTTGTTACATTAAAAATGTCTTATATTTAGATTATGACATGGTCTATTAAATTATATGTTTAGTGAAATCATTTATTTATATTAGGAAAATAAATAAGAAAAAGATAAAAAAAAACATTTATTCCATTTCCAGTATGAATTAGTATGCTTAACCCGAGGTTGGATTGAGTTGTGATGTAAACCTGCCCGGACCCGCCCGGCTGTCCAGTAATCACAACAATACCTATCCAATGTGGGAGGTTAAAGCATATCCTAATTGTCTAAATTTACATTTAATATTACTTCAAAATATTTAGTATAAATAAAATAAAACATAGAGCAAGAAAAACATATATTTACGTAAGATAAATGAGAGATTAAATAAAATTACATTTTTATTGAGTAATTAAAGTATACGTTTTACATTGTAAATATAAATTATTATTTTTTTATGTAATTAGGATTATAAACAATAAAATTACATTTTTATGTAATTAAGGTTATAAAGTAAAAACTACATTTTTATGTAAATAGGATTTATTTACATTTTCTTATGTAAATAAAATAATAACAGAAAATGTTAGAAAAGAATTAACATAAGATATTCTTTTTTTTATGTTAAAAAGAAATATTAGAAAAAGGATTAAAGAACTACATTTTTCAATGTAATTAGAAAAAAATTTAAGAATTACACTTTTCAATGTAAAGAAAAGAAATAAAGACATTTACATTTGTTCAATGTAAATAAAGGATTAAATAAAAGTACATTTTCAATGTAAGTAAATATATATATATATATATATATATATATATATGTGTGTGTGTTTTACATTGTAAATGAAATCACATTTCTATGTGATTAAGATTATAAGAACAAATATGTGAATAAGGATTATTTACATTTTCATATGTAAATAAAAAGGGATTAAAAGAATATTATGTGAATAATATTTATTTACATTTTCTTATGTAAATAAATAAGATAAAAGGAAAAGGTACATTTATTTATAATTAGTGTAAATAAATATAGTAAAAGTAAAGGTAAATATTTATTTACAAATAGTGTAAATAAATAAGAATAAGAAATTAAAAACATTTATTTACAAATAGTGTAAATAAATAAGAAAAAGAAATTAAGTACATTTATTTACAAATAGTGTAAATAAATAAGAAAAGGAATTAGAAACATTTATTTATAAATAATGTAAATAAATAAGATAAAAGAAGTAGAGAAATATTCATTTACATTTAGGTAAATAAATAGAAAATAAATTAAAAGGATATATAAAGCATAATTTATTTACCATTAGAATAAATAAAATAAGAAAGGTAGTAAAATAAAACAAGAAATATTTTATCGTCATTTTAGATGCGATAAAAAGAATAGACTTTTATAATTGAAATAGTAAAACGATTTATATTTATATATATATATATATTAAATTTAAACGAAACACCCGCGGTAGTTCGCGTATCGACAATCGTAACTTTAAACGGTTATACCGAAAGATCCGACCGTCGGATTTTCCCAAAACAGGAACCGTTAGGACCGCTTTGGGAAAATCTTTCCAATGATATAAATTTCATCAAAATCCAACGGTTAGATATGCATAAGT
Organism: Allium sativum; assembly: GCA_030737875.1. Classification (NCBI taxonomy): domain Eukaryota; kingdom Viridiplantae; phylum Streptophyta; class Magnoliopsida; order Asparagales; family Amaryllidaceae; genus Allium; species Allium sativum. The sequence goes on along the minus strand of CM060919.1, from coordinate 128,669,012 downwards.
CAAATTTGGTTGAAAACAGCGCCAGGGTCGCCCATTGACCCGAAGCGTCGTTAAATTTATTCGAGCTATTTTTATATAAATAAAAATAGCAATAGGTCGTTATCAAATATTAATAACGATATGAAATGTTTTCAAATTATATATATATATATGCGAGAATCATTTGAGAAGACCGAGTTCAATCTCATTTCAAATGATTATACGACGTTTTAAATCTAAGAGTTGAAGACGGCGATTGAAGACCGACGATCTTCACATCGAATGGGTAACTAGCGTTGAGGTCCTTGATTGATTTGCTCCCAAGACGGGGCTACTATGGTAGTTATCCGGATGTAGTGTTGATTTGTACGGATTTGACTTTCTCTTAGACCCAGAACATAAGTTTATAAATGGAATGTATGTTTGACGTTGTAGTCCTTTATACTACATTCGTTGATCTCTGTTAATATATATCTGCTTGGTGGTTAACACCCTTCTCTGAGACATATGAGCTTAGAGGTTATATATTGGCAGAAATCAATGATATAGTATGGACTGACAATGTGGCATACTAAGATGCATTGATCAAGGCTTTTGTTGAAAAGCAGGGCCTTGTGGTTGATGATCAAAGCATAGCCCATTACGGCATAGCTTTGTGTATATCGTGACTTCGCGAGCCTCACACCCCGGTATGAGTCAAAAAGGGGATACGGACCGTAGGGAGTGCACACGTTTCTTTCTAGCTAGAGTGATGTCAGGGACCTACCAGCGCTGACATTTTACTTATGTGGATGATGGATTTTGAGGCGCCTCGTTATTTTTATAGGCCGTTGGTGGTCATACTATAGGTCCAAAGGGACCGGGAAACGTGTGTTCAGGCATAACCAATCCACTGCCCATAGGCGGGGACCGGCCCTACCGCTTCCAAGGGTTCACTACGGGGAATCTTGAGGCATTTTCTAGAGTGTCTCGAATCGGAGAGGATCTTGCCCCTAGCCTCGACTCATGATGGAATCCAAATTTCCAATACGCCCTTGCGGTTTTGATTGTAGAACTAGTATTGGCGACATGCTATATGATAACCATGCCGTCTAGGATTAATACATTTATATTGAAATGATTTATGAAAACATATGCACACTGGTAGTAATACGTTTGACGTATTTATCATCTTTTGACCATTATAAGGTAAAACCCTATCCTCTGGTGTGCGTTGCATTGTGTGATGGGACCTGGGTCTTATAATGGTTTCATTTTTCCAAAAAGACGTTGCGTTATTTCTCGATTTACTTTGGTTTATGCACTGGCAATCCATAGGAGTAAACCCGTTCCGCGAAAGTGGCGTGGTCCTTGGATTTGTCTTATTTGTTGTATTAGTTTAGAATTCTCCCACCAGTCCCATGACTGACTCGTAGTTTGTTTCACTTTGCAAACTCGGGTGCCCTCTTTTCTACACGGGCAGTCGAGTAGCTTTTTGCAAATAAGTATCTCTTTAGCAGGATCCTGGATCGAAGCCTAAAGCTGTGTCCAGAGCTTGGTAGTCTTCCGCTGTTTGTTTGTATTATCTTTTATGTATCTTCCGCTGTAATTTAATTTCTTTGTACTCTGATATATTCTGTACTCTGATGTAACATTATTGTAATGAAATAAAAGTCTGCTGTTGTTGTTCTGATGTTTTGTATTCCCAAAGTTAAAGTAATCGAAGATTTCCATCCTTTGGGTCAGACCTGTGTGGTTTATGGTCGATTCAAAGGGTGGGAATTTGCGGTTCTTTACAAGTGGTATCAGAGCTCTGGTTAGCTCAAATCTTTGGGATACAACTCGTTAGAACTGAACAAAAGACTCATCAGAGATTGGATTAGTAATGTCCAATAAGAATACTCATTAGAGATATGATCAGCAGTATCATAGAATGAGAATACTCATTAGAGATGGGGTTAGTAATGCCCTAGAATGAGATCAGAGTGATAAGCTTATAATTAAAGTATTTTGATTATATATATAATCCTATTTCAGAAGATAAGATTTTTTTTAAATATATAAAAGTATATATGTATTTGATAAGTTAGCCAACAAATGAAATTAATAAAAGTAAAATTAAAATTTAGTTAGTAAATTAAACAACTTTTAGCTTAGTTCCTTTTCGAGGACGAAAAGATCTTAAGTGGGGGCGACTGTAACAACCCGGAATTTTTAGGGCCAATTTAAAATTTTTATTTTTGGGAATTTAAAAGAAAATTGGATATTTAAAACAATTTATTTTAAATAATAATGGCTAAAAATTTAATTTTTAATCAAAAATAAAACAAATAAATTTATTTAATTATATAGAGAGTTTAAAATAGCACTACAGTTTGAAATTTTAAAGGTGTGGAATGATGAATGTTATATTTAATGATGATTGTTTTATTGAAAGCCAATATCTCATGTTAATTTAAATTTGATAAATCGTCATGTTAGTATACATTATACGTTAGAAATCAATTTTGTCCTATATGTTTAGCAATCAATTCTGGTCATTACTATTAGCAATCAATTCTGTCATCTATGATAAATAAATATGTCATTGATTAGTATAAATGTTGTAATAAATGAATATGTCATTGATTAGCATAACAAAATTAACATTTTTGTTAAGAGAATTTGTGTAATAACAAAAGTCACATTTTTGTTAAGAGAATTTGTGTTAAAACAAAATGAATTTTTGATTGAAAATTTAGAAAGAATAATCAACTATAAATATACATGGGAATAAAAGATGAATGGAAACGTTAGGTAAATTAAATAGATTGTTATAAATGGATACAAGGCAAAATAAATAAAGAGTATTCTATGGAAAGCACTAATGGCTTAAAAGAATAAAAATCATGTATACTTATAACCATTCTCTCTCCTTTTCATTGTTATATACTTTTGAAATACAAATAAAAAAAAAATTGTGTAATTGTAGCATGTAATAAAAGAGAATGTAAGGAAATAAATGTGTCATAATAGTTGAAGTAAAAATAAACATTTTTAATAAGAAATGTTTACATAAAATGTTATTTTATATTTTATAGGATATTTGAATTCACAGAAAATGTTTTACCTATAAAACATTATTTTATATGATATTTGAATTCACAAGAATGTTTACATATAAAATGTTATTTTATATGATGTTATAATTCACACAAATCGGCTAAGACAAAAATAAGCAATTTATATAAGAATGAAGTTATTAATATGAATCATAATGGGCAGGTTATAAATATAAATTGTAATGGACCCACGTGTATATTTTTATTCTTTTTATTCCTGTCTATCCAATTGAATACCTTCTTTTTTTTTCCTTCTCTTATTTTATTTTGAAATTTGAATAGGAGAAGCGGGACCTAAAGGCTCAATTAATAATATAAGATTATTATAAATATTAGAATAACAAAACCTAATCCCCTAAAAAAAGTATACGGCAGCCACCTTCTATTTCAATGGCCGCCGATGCTCAAACCTTCTTCCTCCTTGTTCTTCTAATTTATTCAATAAATTCCAACACCTCAAAAGGGAAATTTAAAGAGAGGATCGAGCTCGATCAATTGAACGGTGGTGATCAACTTTCGAGAAGGTGGTGATCGATCATTGGTCGTCGGCCTGTATGGATGGGTGACAGCGAGGTTTCAAGTGGAGGAGTGGGTTCACGAGATACAGAAAATCGCGATGGAAGAATAAGCAGAACCATGACCCTTGTTTGATTAGCCAATAATTCAGTGAAACGAGTTGCTTTGTACTCATATCGTCAAACACTTCGCAATGGAACAGACAAGGACAAAAACGGAGACTGTTGGAAATTCAGATAAATACCACGGTGAGAATTCTCTTTATTTATTTAAATTAAAAATAATCAATTGTGATTGTGATTGTAAATTTAATATATGCATCGTATGAAATTTGGACTGTATGATTTGATAGTTTGATGTTGTTAGTTGTTGAGGTTGATTTGTGATGATCATATTAGTGACACGAAAATATGTGTTCTGGTAATTTGAGATTATATTATTGATCCTATTAGTGACACGAAAATATGCGTTGTGGTAATTAGAGATTATATTATTGAACATATTAGTGACGCCAAAATTATACGCGTGGTAAATGAAAAAAAGGGGTTAAAAAGAAAACATTATTGTATATGACATTAGAATTCATAGAACTTGTTAACATATAAAAATCTTCTTTTTATATGATATCAAAATTTACTTTTTGTTAATTAAAGTATAAAGACAAAATTAACATTTTTGTTAATTAAACTATATTGGACGAAATTAACACTTTTTGTTAATTTGATTAGACCAAAATCAACATTTTGTTAGAAAATTTTACATTAGAATAAAAAGATCATTTAAGATAGAAATGTTTATTTAAATTAAAAATAACATTTTAGTTAAAATGTTTATTTAAATTAAACATGGCATATTAGAATTTATGTAGAATAATGCCACGTTAGAATAAATGTCATTTATGTAGAATGATGTCATATTAGAATGAATGTCATTTATGTAGAATAATGTCATATGTTTAGAAAAATGTCATTATATCGAAAAATGTCAATGTATTGAAAAATGTCATCATATTGGAGTTGTCATTATTTAGAAATGTCATAAAATTGTCATTATTCGAAATGTCATTAAATTGTCATTCTATGGAAATTGATATTTTGTTTAATTGGAATGGACATTATAAAAATGTCATTTATGAGTAATTATTTTATGTTAATTATTAAAATGTGATTTAGGTTAATTATTAAAATGTTATTTATGTTCATAATAAAACTATCAATTATGTTCATTTGAAAATACCAAAAATAAAGGTCATCATATAAACGTCATTATATTAGGAAGGTCAATAGTATTAAAATACCATTTTTGTCCTAAAATGTCATATTAAAAGAAAAATGTCCTTTTGTTATGAAGTGTATATTGGCATAAATTGTCATTGTAGTTATGGATATCATTTTAGTTATAAAATGCCATTTTTGTCAAAAATGTCACCTTAGAATAAGAATACCATTTTGTAGAAATGTCATCTGAAAATAAGAAATGTCCCTTTTTATTAGAATTAGCAAAAGAAAAGAAAAGATGGCATATTTCAATTTATTAAAATTATCAAGAATATTTATATCATTTATGTTCATATAAAATTGCCAAAAATGAAATATCATTTAGATTAGAACATATTTGGCAAATAAAATTGTCATTTAGATTGAATCATATTTTATAAATAAAATATGTCTTTTATATAAAATATGTTATTTATATAAAATATGTCATGTTAAGATTAAAACACCATTTTTGGGTTAAAAATGTACATTGGAATAGAAACATCACTTTTGTTTAGGAATGTACATTAAAATAAAAATATCATTTTTGTTAGAAATGTCCCATTAAATTAAAGGTGTCATTTTATGTTAGTATTTAAAATGTGAATCATGTTATGCTACATTGAAGATGCCACCTATTTAGATTATGTCTTGTTACATTAAAAATGTCTTATATTTAGATTATGACATGGTCTATTAAATTATATGTTTAGTGAAATCATTTATTTACATTAGGTAAATAAATAAGAAAAAGATAAAAAAAACATTTATTCCATTTCCGGTATGAATTATTATGCTTAACCCGAGGTTGGATTGAGTTGTGATGTAAACCTGCCCGGACCCGCCCGGCTGTCCAGTAATCACAACAATACCTATCCAATGTGGGAGGTTAAAGCATATCCTAATTGTCTAAATTTACATTTAATATTACTTCAAAATATTTAGTATAAATAAAATAAAACATAGAGCAAGAAAAACATATATTTACATAAGATAAATGAGAGATTAAATAAAATTACATTTTTATTAAGTAATTAAATTATACGTTTTACATTGTAAATATAAATTATTATTTTTTTATGTAATTAGGATTATAAACAATAAAATTACATTTTTATGTAATTAAGGTTATAAAGTAAAAACTACATTTTTATGTAAATAGGATTTATTTACATTTTCTTATGTAAATAAAATAATAACAGAAAATGTTAGAAAAGAATTAACATAAGATATTCTTTTTTTATGTTAAAAAGAAATATTAGAAAAAGGATTAAAGAACTACATTTTTCAATGTAATTAGAAAAGAATTTAAGAATTACACTTTTCAATGTAAAGAAAAGAAATAAAGACATTTACATTTGTTCAATGTAAATAAAGGATTAAATAAAAGTACATTTTCAATGTAAGTAAAAAAAAAATATATATATATATGTTTTACATTGTAAATGAAATCACATTTCTATGTGATTAAGATTATAAGAACAAATATGTGAGTAAGGATTATTTACATTTTCTTATGTAAATAAAAAGGGATTAAAAGAATATTATGTGAATAATATTTATTTACATTTTCTTATGTAAATAAATAAGATAAAAGGAAAAGGTACATTTATTTATAATTAGTGTAAATAAATATAGTAAAAGTAAAGGTAAATATTTATTTACAAATAGTGTAAATAAATAAGAATAAGAAATTAAAAACATTTATTTACAAATAGTGTAAATAAATAAGAAAAAGAAATTAAGTACATTTATTTACAAATAGTGTAAATAAATAAGAAAAGGAATTAGAAACATTTATTTATAAATAATGTAAATAAATAAGATAAAAGAAGTAGAGAAATATTCATTTACATTTAGGTAAATAAATAGAAAATAAATTAAAAGGATATATAAAGCATAATTTATTTACCATTAGAATAAATAAAATAAGAAAGGTAGTAAAATAAAACAAGAAATATTTTATCGTCATTGTAGATGCGATAAAAAGAATAGACTTTTATAATTGAAATAGTAAAACGATATATATATATATATATATATATATATATATATATATATTAAATTTAAACGAAACACGCGCGGTAGTTCGCGTATCGACAATCGTAACTTTAAACGGTTATACCGAAAGATCCGACCGTCGGATTTTCCCAAAACAGAAACCGTTAGGACCGCTTTGGGAAAATCTTTCCAATGATATAAATTTCATCAAAATCCAACGGTTAGATATGCATAAGTCAAATTTGGTTGAAAACAGCGCCATGGTCGCCCATTGACCCGAAGCGTCATTAAATTTATTCGAGCTATTTTTATATAAATAAAAATAGCAACAGGTCGTTATCAAATATTAATAACGATATGAAATGTTTTCAAATTATATATATATATATATATATATGCGAGAATCATTTGAGAAGACCGAGTTCAATCTCATTTCAAATGATTATACGACGTTTTAAATCTAAGAGTTGAAGACGGCGATTGAAGACCCACGATCTTCACATCGAATGGGTAACTAGCGTTGAGGTCCTTGATTGATTTGCTCCCAATACGGGGCTAAGATGGTAGTTATCCGGATGTAGTGTTGATTTGTACGGATTTGACTTTCGCTCAGACCCAGAGCATAAGTTTATAAATGGAATGTATGTTTGACGTTGTAGTCCTTTATACTACATTCGTTGATCTCTGTTAATATATATCTGCTTGGTGGTTAACACCCTTCTCTAAGACATATGAGCTTAGAGGTTATATATTGGCCGAAATCAATGATATAGTATGGACTGACAATGTGGCATACTAAGATGCATTGATCAAGGCTTTTGTTGAAAAGCAGGGCCTTGTGGTTGATGATCAAAGCATAGCCCATTACGGCATAGCTTTGTGTATATCATGACTTCGCGAGCCTCACACCCCGGTATGAGTCAAAAAGGGGATACGGACCGTAGGGAGTGCACACGTTTCTTTCTAGCTAGAGTGATGTCAGGGACCTACCAGCGCTGACATTTTACTTATGTGGATGATGGATTTTGAGGCGCCTCGTTATTTTTATAGGCCGTTGGTGGTCATACTATAGGTCCAAAGGGACCGGGAAACGTGTGTTCAGGCATAACCAATCCACTGCCCATAGGCGGGGACCGGCCCTACCGCTTCCAAGGGTTCACTGCGGGGAATCCTGAGGCATTTGCTAGAGTGTCTCGAATCGGAGAGGATCTTGCCCCTAGCCTTGACTCATGATGGACTCCAAATTTCCAATACGCCCTTGCGGTTTTAATTGTAGAACTAGTATTGGCGACATGCTATATGGTAACCATGCCGTCTAGGATTAATACATTTATATTGAAATGATTTATGAAAACATATGCACACTGGTAGTAATATGTTTGACGTATTTATCATCTTTTGACCATTATAAGGTAAAACCCTATCCTCTGGTGTGCGTTGCATTGTGTGATGGGACCTGGGTCTTATAATGGTTTCATTTTTCCAAAAAGACATTGCGTTATTTCTCGATTTACTTTGGTTTATGCACTGGCAATCCATAGGAGTAAACCCGTTCCGCGAAAGTGGCGTGGTCCTTGGATTTGTCTTATTTGTTATATTAGTTTAGAATTCTCACACCAGTCCCATGACTGACTCGTAGTTTGTTTCACTTTGCAAACTCGGGTGCCCTCTTTTCTACACGGGCAGTCGAGTAGCTTTTTGCAGATAAGTATCTCTTTAGCAGGATCCTGGATCAAAGCCTAAAGCTGTGTCCAGAGCTTGGTAGTCTTCCGCTGTTTGTTTGTATTATCTTTTATGTATCTTCAGCTGTAATTTAATTTCTTTGTACTCTGATATATTCTATACTCTGATGTAACATTATTGTAATGAAATAAAAGTCTGCTGTTGTTGTTCTGATGTTTTGTATTCCCAAAGTTAAAGTATTCGAAGATTTCCATCCTTTGGGTCAGACCTGTGTGGTTTATGGTCGATTCAAAGGGTGGGAATTTGCGGGTCTTTACAAGAGTCATCTAATTGTAAGTTATTTTTTTTAAATTTAACATCTGTAGAACGCTTGAATGACCTCCCTTCAACAAGTTCAAGTCATCTTGCTTTAAAACCAGGAAAATACAAATTGGAAGGCACACATGGGTTGCTGTACACAAGCACACAGACTTCGCGAATGAATTATGTGCTACATTTTGAATCATGCACGATGAACGAGAAAAATCTAGGTTCAAGTCATGGTGCTTTAAAAACCGGAAAATATAAGTTGCAAAGCAAATGTGGAGTTGACTGCTTGATAAAGAACATACAGAATCGTGAAGCGATGAATGAAATATCAAATGGGTTGTTGTGTAGAAGTGTACAAGCCTTTGCAATGAATACTATGCTAGAATCTGAAAGATGTACATTAAATGAGAACAACCCGAGTTCAGGTTATGGTGCTTTAAAACCTGGGAGATACAAAATGTAGTGCACCTTTGGTATTCATCGTTTAACAAGGAATACAAAGAACCATCAAACATTGGACGAAAGATTAAATGGATTGGTGTATACAAGCACACAAGCTCTTCCTACAAACACTAATCTACAATCTGAAAAGTGTGCTAAAGAGGAGAATAACAAAAAAATGGAAGGAATGAATAGACAAATGATTATAGATCATAAAAGACGGAATGAAAATTTCTCTGATGTAGGTATGTTTATATAGTTCGTTTGTCCAATTTTTTTATAAACATAACAAAGCATTGTATGCGTTTGGTGTTTGATAAATTGCAAGATTTATATTCAGGCCCTCATGTTGATGTGTGCTCAGCTGAAAGACACGAGGGTGAAGGGTACACAGCGGAAACTTCAGAGTTTATTGGTAAATTTCTGTTAATTGGCAATACTTACATGTATCAATTTTCATGTAAGATTAAATAAAATGTTTTTTTTCAATTTTTTAGGAACTAATGCTGAAGCTTCTCATATTCTAACCAGTGAAGGTACATTGAAGTGTATAGTCTTCTTTTTTCTTTATACACGCCTATATTTATTTCATGGAGAAAGGTTTTTTCTTTTTTTCCCTTTTCTGGAAACTGATATGTTGAAATATATGTAAAAAAAAAAGATTATTGGGATATTGGAGATCCAGTTTGGTTGTGCGAAAAATGTGGTGCAATGATGTGGTACAAGGAGAGTGTCAAAAGAAGTAGGAGATCCTCACCAGATTCACTACCCACATTTTCTCTGTGTTGTATGAATGGGAAAGTACGACTCCCTTTGTTGCAAGATCCTCCTCCTTTCCTGAAAGAGTTGCACTATTATAACGACTCTAGAAGTAAACATTTCGTGAAGTACATATGACAATTTAATATGATGTTTTGTTTCACATCTATGGGAGGAAAGGTGGATTTTAGCATCAATAAAGGACGTGGGCCATATGTGTTTAGGTTGCATGGACAAAATTATCATAGGATTGGCAGTTTGCTGCCACTTCCAAGATCAGCACCTAAGTTTTTGCAACTATACATACATGATACAGAGAATGAGTTTTTGAACAGGATTTCCTCTATCAGGTATTTTTAAGCAAAGTTTTATTTGCGTTGAACTTGACTGGTATGTTTAGCTGTACACGTCTCACCTACATATTATTCATTTATAATGAATACAGTTCCAGATGCAATGCAGATACTTTTGATGCTGAAATTATTGAAGGTTTAAAATTGATGCTAGATTGTCACAACTCTCTAGCCAAGGCATTTAGGATGGCAAGAGATCGATTTGATTCAAACAAATGTCAAAACGTGCAACTAAGGTTGATTGGTAGGAGGAGTAAAGACGGTAGGAGATACAATCTTCCTACGGTTTCTGAGGTGGCTACATTAATTGTCGGTGATATATGCAACGACTTTGATGAGCGAGATATTATTATTCAAAGACAGAGCGGATCACTTGAGAGTATAAGCGAATTGCATCCTTCTTATCTTGGACTTCAATATCCACTACTTTTCCCCTACGGTGAAGATGGTTATCGAGTTGATATTCCGTTAGGAGATAACGACAATCCTTCTTTGGGAAAAAGAACAAGAGTGAGCATGAGGGAATTCTTTGCTTTTAGAATTCAAGATAGGCAAAATGAAGCTCCAACAATTCTTCATTCAAGGAAGTTATTTCAGCAATTTTTGGTTGACGGCTATACAATGATTGAGGCAGAACGGTTGTCGTACATTCGTAGAAATCAGAAAAAAGTTGAGGTCAGAAACATACAATAATCTATCTATGGCTGCATATAGGGGAACTACTGCAGCTTATTCAATAGGGAAGCGTGTAGTGTTGCCATCTTCTTTCACTGGTGGTGCTAGATATATGATGCAAAATTACTTAGATGCAATGGCCCTGTGTAAGTTTTACGGATATCCAGATTTGTTTTTAACGTTCACATGCAATCCTAAATGGCCAGAAATTACTAGGTTTGTTCACCGGCGGGGTATTCAGTCATAAGACAAGCCTGATATCATTTGTAGAGTGTTTAAAATTAAATTGGATCAACTCATCAGAGATTTAAAAGACAAACATATTCTTGGTCATGTGCAAGCAGGTATGTCATCAACGTCATTTTTATGTATTTTCTTTTGCATTTAGAAATTTTTAGTTCTGTCCTAGACAAAAATTTGGATGTACAGGGTTATGAATACCTTATATCATTTAAACCAAAAAGTTTTATAAGCATATGTCTTGCATTTTGTTGTTGTATACATGTAATTGCTCATAGTCTAATAAATTTACATAATGAATTGTGTTATAAATATTGCATGTCAACATTTTTTAATGCTTACTATTCTTCTTTTTTAGTGGTTTATATAGTGGAGTTTCAAAAACGTGGACTTCCTCATGCACACATATTGTTATTTATGCATAAAGACAACAAATTTCCCAGACGTGAAGACATTGATAAAGTGATATCAGCTGAGATTCCTGCTAAAGATGAATTTCCATCGTTGTATGAAGCTGTTCAAGCTTTTATGGCACATGGACCATGCGGTGCCTTAAATAGGAATTCACCGTGCATGAAAGATGGAATGTGCTCGAAATTCTTTCCTAGGAAATTTCAAGACATAACAACTGTCGATGGTGATGGTTATCCAAATTATAGAAGGAGAGATAAGGGAAGTGTAATTGGAAAAAACGGAATTATTCTAGATAATAGGTTTGTTGTTCCATATAACCCAAAACTTCTTTTAAGGTATCATGCACATATCAATGTTGAATGGTGTAACCAATGCCAGGCAATTAATTACTTATTAAAGTACATTAAAAAGGGTCATGATCGTGTCACAGCAACTGTTTGTGAAGATAATGTAGGTGGAAATGATGGACATAGTAATGTTATAGATGAAATCAAGATGTACTTGGATTGCAGATATGTCTCCCCGTGTGAAGCTGTGTGGAGAATATTTGGATTTGAAATTCATTATAGAAGTCCACCAATTGAGAGGTTGTCTTTCCACCTCCCTGATGAACAAAGTGTCATTTTTCAGGACGATGATACTATTGAGTCGGTTATAAATCAACCGGGAATTAATGAATCAATGTTTTTAGAATGGATGGAATGTAACAAGCTTTATAAGAAGAACAAAATCTTACTTATGTTGAATTTCCAACAAAATTTGTTTGGAAAAAGGATATAAGGGAATGGAAGCCAAGACAAAATGGATTTTCAATTGGAAGAATACAGTACGTACCTCCATGTTCAGGAGAAATTTATTATTTAAGGATTTTGTTGAATAAAGTGAAAGGACCTACATGTTATGAAGACATACGAACTATAGACGGAGTAATATATCCTACGTTTAAAGAGGCATGTTATGCTCTTGGGTTATTAGACGATGATAGAGAGTACGTTGAAGCTATAAGAGAATCAAGTTTTTGGGAGAGTGGTCACCATCTACGAACTCTGTTTCTAATGTTATTGATATATTGTAGCATGTCCAGGCCTCAGGCTGTGTGGGAACAAAGTTGGCAATATCTCTCAGATGATATACTTAACAAACAGAAAAGAATTCTGGGAATTCGAGGTATATTACTGTTTTGACTTTTACGTTTATGCATATTTTATGTTTAGTGTTCCTTATTCTGTAACATTTATCGATATACTGTTGTATATAATATGTTGTTTACAGATTTGCGTTTAACTGAGTTACAGTTGAGAAATTATACACTTTTGGAGCTGGAAAAAAAATTAAATCAAAATGGTAGCAGTCTTAGAAGGTATCCTGAAATGCCTTTTCCAGAAAACCTGATAATACTGGAAGGAGGCAATAAAATGATTCAGGAAGAGTTTAGGTAAGACCTACAATCCTTGCGAGAAGAACATATCTCCCTGTTTTGTAAATTAACCTTGGAACAGAAAGAGGTGTATGACACTATCATGGCGGCAATATCAAAAGGTAAAGGTGGTGTTTTCTTTATTTATGGTCATGGAAGAACAGGAAAAACTTATATATAGAGAACTTTGTCATCTGCTATACGGTCCAAACGTGGTATTGTGCTGTCAGTAGCTTCAAATGGTATTGCTTCTCTGCTTCTCAGTGGAGGAAGGATAGCACATTCAAGGTTTGCAATTCCTTTGAATGTGAATGAGGATTCTACATGTAACATTAAACCAGGATCAGAATTAGCAGAGCTGATTAAAAAAACTGACCTCGTTATTTGGGATGAAGCGCCCATGATTCATAAGTTTTGTTTTGAGGCTTTGATAGAAGTTTGAGAGATATTCTTCAAACTTGCAACCCAAATAGTTTAAACCTACCTTTTGGAGGAAAAATTATTGTGTTTGGAGGTGATTTCCAACAGGTACTACCTGTTATCCCTAGAGCAAGCAGGCAAGAGATTGTGTTGTCCACGATAAACTCTTCATATCTTTAGAATTTTTGTAAGGTTTTAAGACTGACAAAGAACATGAGACTGGAAGTAGATAGCGTTGGTTCAAATGTATCTGAAATAAAAGAGTTTTCTGAATGGATGTTAAAAGTTGGTGATGGTTGTATTGGGGAGGAAAATGATGGAGAAACAATAATCAAATTACACGATGACATCCTTATTAAAGATTCAGACGATTCTTTAGCCTCCATAGTTGAATGCATTTATCCATCAGTATTGGATAATCTAACAGATACATTGTATTTTGAAGAAAGAGCAATTTTGGCTCCAACGCATGAGATTGTAGAGGAAGTGAATGCATATTTGTTGGCAATGGTACCAGAAGAAGATAAAGTATATCTTAGTTCAGACAGTATATGTAATTTTGATCGTGGTTCAGGTAGTGATGATTTTTATTCGCCTGATGTTCTGAATAGCATAAAAGGTTCTGGATTGTCGAATCACAAGCTGACTCTTAAAGTGGGCGTTCCAATAATGTTACTTAGGAATATTGATCAAAATGAAGGATTGTGCAACGGCACTAGACTTCGGGTGACTAGACTGGGAAATCATGTTATTGAAGCTAAAGTCATTACGGGTTGTATGTTGGACATAAGGTATTCATACCTCAACTGATTTTAACTCCATCGGATAGCAAGTATCCATTTAAATTTAAAAGAAGGCAATTTCCAATAATTCTTTGCTTTGCTATGACTATAAATAAAAGTCAAGGTCAATCTCTTACTCATGTTGGGTTATACTTACCTAGACCTGTGTTCAGTCATAGCCAATTATATGTAGCAATTTCAAGAGTAAAATCCAAAAAAGGAATAAAAGTTTTGATATGTAATGAATATGGCAACACAAAAAATGCGACAACCAATGTAGTGTACAAGGAAGTTTTTTAGAATGTGTGAACTGCAAACATTATTGTAAATTCTATTGATTTAAAATCGAGTAAGAGAAGAGCTTTATATTTCATTTCATTGTTTGAATTGATATTTACAGACATAGCATTAGTATATGCATATTAGAAAATTAAATGGTTACCTTGAATGCTTAAAAGTAGTTGTAAAATATGAAATTCAGTTATATTATTATGAAAAACGATTATTGTTATAGATTCCACAATTATATGTAAAAATTGATTATTTATTCTTCCTGTTATTAAAATTTAGTATATTAATTTTATTTTTTCCCCTTGGTTTCTGTTTTCTTTCTATAGTTTGTTGTCTCCTCCTACAAATTAGGCATTATTTTGTATCTTTAAATGGTGTTGCTCTTATTGATTTGTTGATGTTGATACGTATACTTGATCTGTTAGTAATGATAGGTATAATCGATCAGTTATGTACAAATAACTGGCTTCAAGGTACCTACAACATTTCAAGCTATTTCAAAATATTATTATTTTGTGTGCTGTTACATGAAACATAATACAAACGACGAGAATTACGCTGTCTAGAACAAGGTTGACGAGAAGGAATCTGTAGAAATTTTCTGCAGATAGAATGTTAAACAAATTGTCGTCTATGGCTAAAACAGTATTGTAATGAATTTAAACTGTTTTTTTGTACTGTACTTTGCTTAACTATTATGTATTTAATATACTGCTTTTGTTCATGCAAAATTATATACGTTTAAATATTTATTGCCATTTATGAAAATATCATTTCCCCGTATCAATGTGTTTTGTAGAATTACTTAATTCGCTATCTGATCAGGACGAACAGTCTCAGTTGAAATATTTCAAAACCTATTATTTTATGAACAGTAGCCAATGTACATCTCTTTTCGTAACATGAAAGTTGAGCATTAGGTTGACTCAATTAGGAAATTAAAAGTGAGAAAACGGAGTTAATCATCTGAATTGATGCAGAAGATTATTATACAACAAATACAACATCAAATAAAGTTCGAATTTGGAACCATCTTTTAGATCAACAAAAAATGCAGCAAATTATAACAGCAATACTACAACCAACGTTATTACAGGTAAATCGAATTTTCAATAGGCAATGTAACAAAACACTATATTTCAAAATAACGACGAAATAGGACATAAGGACCTGAACATTCAACCAAGTCCGTCTGAAACTAACGATATGTTGATATTGGGAAGTAGCATCAATACTATACATAAATGAATTTTATTAAAGCGATGATATACATCTCTGCGAAAGTATAAGGATAATGTACTAGCCCATGATAGAAAAACAACAAAGTAGCAAGACATTTTCTACGTAGTAAAGAGCAGCTGCCTACAATTCATGCATTTGTTGTTACTTAACATCTTTGATCTGGCATGATCCAAAAAAAATAGAGTTTTGGGGTTCAACCACAGTCCCCACAGAGACCACATCATCATAAAACAAGACTAAAAGAATATCTACATGCATATGGAAACATAAACAAACACAAAACATAAGAGACATCCACAAACAAAGTAACTGGTAACACTAATTAGCAGTCCCTCCTCGCAAGCCATTGTGCATTGGTGCTTCCTTCAGACTCTTCATTATATGCTTCTATGGGAAGAGTCATTCTAAATGCAGCAGATTACGCAACACCAGATGTTTCAGGGAGAGATCTGGCCCTACTAACCTGTGTGCGGCGTCGAAGCAATTTCTGCCTACGCTTGGGTTCAATAAGTCGGAGCACCGGGGTATCGGGAGAATCATCTGATAAGTTTGGTGGATATTGTTGATCGACCTCATAATCATAATCACGCATTAGCTGTTATGGAGATTCAGGCCATGCTCTCCAGCCCAGTGGACCTACTACTTCCACTGAATCACTAAAAACAACAACACGCAAAAATGAAGGAGTAGGTCCAGGGGATGAGGGTGGTTCATAGCCCTATATGTCGTAAGGATCACTCAAATGTTGGAAATCCTCGGGATCAAGTCGTTCATGAAATATCCGAATGTCTTTTTCGTAACCCAGGCCAAGAAGAATGGTTTTCGGTTTTCTGATGTGATGAGCGTGTGCCCACCGTTCTACTTTTAGCATGTATTTCGAGTTGTTTATTTGTGCTACGATCTTGCATGGAGTGTCAACGCCGGTGTAAAATTGCATTTTAACAAATAAACACATATGATCTAACATAGAATTCTCGCAATTATCTACTGCCGTTACCTGGCCCATTGGTAGCAATGCTTCACTAACAACTTCAAACCTGTTTCTAAAAAATTCTGGAAACTCTTCAATTCTGGCCCAAACTACAGCATCAAGATTCGGCTTTTGCTGTTCTTCATAGTCTGACCATGGTTGAAGCCGAACTGTAGAAGGGAAAATACCTGTCTTCGTCAACGTACCCATCTCGAGGGCGTGTTCGTAAATTTCAAGGTTAGGACAACGGATTAGAAAATGTCATTTAGTTAAAAGCCATATTTGAAAATCACTACGTGTAACAACCCGTATTTTCAATAACCTGTTATAACATAAATCGAGGCAGAATTTAATTTATAAATCTGAATCAAGGGAAACGGGCTATGCCATTGCGTTCGTCTCGGAAAAATACGCGAAATAGAGTCCGAGTTTTCGAAAATCGGAGTCCGTATGACCCGATTAAGGCCCAACGAAGTTTTCAGAAAAATTCAAAGTAAAAACAGATTTCAAATTCAAGTTTGAATTTGGAAATTAGGGTTAGATTGGGCCAGGCGGGAAAATTCCCGCTAGAGCACCCAAGTCGACAGCCCTG
The DNA here is from genome assembly GCA_030737875.1 of Allium sativum. Classification (NCBI taxonomy): domain Eukaryota; kingdom Viridiplantae; phylum Streptophyta; class Magnoliopsida; order Asparagales; family Amaryllidaceae; genus Allium; species Allium sativum. The sequence goes on along the minus strand of CM060919.1, from coordinate 128,651,592 downwards.
TCGACTTGGGAGTCGACTTGGTTGGACCCAAGTCGACAGCCCTGTCGACTTGGCTGTCGACTTGGCTCAGCCGGGCAGTTCTGCCTGGTGCACCATTTTGGGATTGTGTTGAGTTTGGGGGCCAGATTCGGTTTTGAGGGCTGAGATTGGAACTAGGGTTTAATCCTAAGGTTGAAACTAATCCTAATCTCTATAAATAAGCCCCTAACCTAACCCTAAATCATCATTATTCATTCAAGTAAATAAACTATGGCAAAATCAATCCTCTCATGGCCTCCACTCTCTTCATAAAATTTCTAAATTATTTCTATGAGAGATTTTCCATGCATACAAGCTTTTTCAAGCTTGTATGAGCATCATTAGCTTGCATTCAAGTCAAGTTTCCATATTTACATCATAAAGCAAGAGTTTTGATCATTTTGGCTCAAGGGTTTTTCTATTAGAGCTTGCATTTTGGGTCTAATTGATTGCACAAGGGCTTTGTCATATTTTTGTGTCTTCATAAGCATTGTAAGCCCTATTCTACCTTCATATTTAAACTCTAAATTTAAATGAATGATGCAAGTTTGGTTGGCCATTATGATATGCAAGTTTATCATGTTATGTTATGCAAGTTTGCCATGTTATGATATGCAAGTTTATCATGTTATGTTATGCAAGTTTGCCATGTTATGATATGCAAGTTTATCATGTTATGTTATGCAAGTTTGCCATGTTATGATATGCAAGTTTATCATGTTATGTTATGCAAGTTTGCCATGTTATGATATGCAAGTTTATCATGTTATGTTATGCAAGTTTGATATGCAAGTTCGTCATATGATATGCAAGTATGTTATGCAAGTTTGGGATGATCATTTTGTTCATGTTATCATGTTATGCAAGCTTATCTTGGGTTTATGAGCTTAAAGCTTCAAGCTTTATGCTAAAGGTTGCATTTTGGCAACATGTAAGTTGTCATATCTCTTATGATAACTTGCATGTGAGGCTAAATGCGAACTTATGGCCATTTCTACATGTCATTTATCACCATGTATCACCAATATGCTAAGTTTGGTTTTATGCATGCTTTTGAGGCCTAAAAATGTAATATGCAAGTATATGAACATATGCACATTTCATATGCCACCATGTTAAACTTGTGGCTTCAACACCTTTATGTCATGATTATGCCAAGTTCCCTCTTTCTATCCTTTATGCGCTATTGCGATATGTAAGCGATGGGATTGCGTTTGGGGTTGGGTAAACTTAAAAGACATAAAAACATAAGCTTGGGAATTTACCTATTTAGTTAGGTCTACCCTTTGGGAATTTACCTATTAAGTTAGGTCTACCCAAATGCTTGAAAACTTGTAACATGTTTTGGAAACATGATGGACATGACACTTAGAAAATATAAGTGTGACCAACTCGAGGTTGGGTTGAGTTTGTAGCATAAACCTACCCGGAACCGACCGGCCTAACTAGTTGCTACAAACAATAGGACCCAATGTGAGAAGTTGGTCATGTTGTACCTTGAACCCGAGGTTAGACCAAGTTGTGGTATAAAGCTACCTGGAACCGACCGGCTTAACTAGTAACCGCAACGGAGTCTAATGTGAGAGGTTAAGGCACATTAATTAATTAATGCCTCGTGATTAGGGTTAAGTCATGGTCCACTTAATACTTAACCAATTTGGGCTTGGTAGATTAATCAGGGTTAAGTCGTTAACTCATCGTTACACTTAACCAAGTTAATCCATGATTAGCAAGAGGGTTAAACCGTACTTAACCCACTAGAAAATCCTAGCAATGGGGGTCCACTCCAGCAGTAATCCCAAGTTTGTATCATTATGACCCTAGGGTCTAGGCTAGGGTGGGGGCACGATTACTGGACTTGAGGTAAGTGACCAAAAGCGACGGCAGATGGGTACGCCGGTGTAGTTCCGGGCGGACTATGGTCGTGCACATAGTCCGAAGCCGGGGAAAACATGCACGGGTACCAGTAGATCGAGACTGTGCACTTATGTTTATGGTGTCCACGGGTTGACACCCTAGGGCTTGATACACCCGACGGAAGACCCTGCACAGTCTGACTACAATTATGTTTGGGCCGCATTGACACCAACACGTGACGAGTTAGGCTTAGGGAGCCGATCGATTAGACCGTTTGGTTGGACCTCGTATTAGGGTCAAACCATGTTATTGGACCTCATATTAGGGTCGCTTCATGTTATTGGACCTCGTGTTAGGGGCACTTCATGTTATTGGGCCAAAGCTTGGGCCAAGGGATCAATACTTGTTTATTCAAGTCATGTTAGTTTGCTAGTACACCTGTGGTGCAAAACCTTAATCCTGATTATGCGATGACACCTTTATCTACCTTATTAGTTAATCATCATGCTAGTATGTTGTTATCCTTATGTTCATCCCTGCTTCTCATGCCAGTTAACTTTATCAGTTTACATTGATTGTAGTAGGGCTTACTCAGTCTTTTTGACTGGCCTGTTTTCCTTTCGCCTCTTTTCTTCCGTTCCCCCCCCCCCCCCCAGGTTCTCAGGGTGGGAATATTGGAGCTTAGCTTGGATTTCTGATCGCTTGCTTGTGGGATTGTAGCTCATGTACGGTCTTGACATGAAGCTAGCTATGGTTATCACTTATTTTGGGGATAGTACTTATGTATTTCAGTTTTTCAGTGATGTTCTTTTTATCTAGACTTGTGTATTTGGAAAGTTAACATTATGTTGTACCAGACTTGTTTTGAAATAGTTTGAAATCTTCCACTGTTTTATCTATGTTATTTACTCTGTTTACATATATACATATGTTCTTGTTCTGCCTTGATATATCATTATGCATGTTTACCTGATTCAAACGCCCCTCCAAAGCCAGAGTGCTTGCAAGAGCCACCCTGGCGGAGGTGGGGTGTTACATTTGGTATCAGAGCATATGGTTTACGAGAAGGAACAAAAAGGTTTTTAAAACTTTTGGAAAACTATTTTCAAAACCAAATATAAAGTATTTTCCAAAGAAAAGTCTAGTTTATTTTAAAGGCAATTCCCCAAAAAGCCATTAGCAAAATTCCTTCGTTTTTCTCCATTCTGAATCTGTCTTTTTCTTCGTTTTCAGTATGGCCGATAACTTTGCTATTCCGGAGGGAGTACACGTACCTGTTTGGTATAGGAGACTTTTGGAGGCTAGGGCGACCGAAGCCGGCCCCGCAGATGTCCCTCCTCCTCCTCCTCCAGTAGTTAATGTTCCTCCTCCTCCAGTAGTTAATGTTCCTCCTCCTCCTCCTCCTCCGGTAGTTAATGTTCCTCCTCCTCCTGTCGCTGAGGTTCCTCTTCCTCCTCCCCCTCAGCATCCTCAAGCTGACTTCGCAAAGATTTGCCAAGACTTTAAGGCGATGGGTTGCAAGAATTTCATTGGAACCGAGACTTATGTTGAGGCAAGAAATTGGTTGAAAGAAACCGAAGATCTTTTTGCCTTCTTTGATATAGATGACCGTAGGAAGGTTTTATTAGCAGTGTGGTTGCTAAAGGAAGAAGCTGCACGTTGGTGGGTGGTCACCACCGCTACTAGGCCAATTGAGACTTGGGATGACTTTCGGGGAAAGTTTGGACTAAGGTTCCTATCACTGAAGCAAGGGAACATGACTATTAGGGAATACATAGATAAGTTTAATCAACTGGCTCGGGTCGGTTTAGACTTGGTTAACACAGCTCAGAAGAAGGCCCTATACTTTGCTCTAGGATTAAACGAGCCATTACATGGTTTAGCCATGCCTCATATTCCCTTAGGGGCAACCTTCGAGAGTTTTGTGAATATGGCCCTACTCAATGAAGAGAATAGGAGTGACAAGAAGGAGGTCAAGATGGATGAGTCTCAAAACAAGGAAACGGAGCCCAAAAAGGAAATGAAAAAGAAGGAGGAGAAGTCTAAAGATAAGAAGGAAAAGAGGTGCTTTACTTGTGGAAGCTCGACTCATCTAAACACGGATTGCAGAAAAAGGAAGGGCACTTGCTTTAACTGTGGAGAAATGGGACACTTCACTAGGATTTGCCCGAAGAAGCGAGGGCAAGGCCAGGGTCAGACTCAGCGTGCTGGACCTTCAGGAGGGCAAGTTCATGCTCTCAATGCCGCTCCAGTTCCCGATCGAGGTAGTATTTCTTTTGAAAGCCTTGTATATATTTCTGATTTTTCAGTTCGTACCTTGTTTGATTGTGGTGCATCGCATAGTTTATCTCGTCTGATCTAGTTGAAAGTTTGCACCTAAGTACTAGTCTAGTTAATGATCCCGTGTGTGTTTCAAATCCAATTGGGGGTTCCGCCCATTTGTCTATTATCTACGTGGATTTGAAAGTCTCTATCTTGAGTATAGAATTCTCGTGTGATGCTTACATTCTCGGTTTCATGGGGTATGGGTTGATTTTGGGCATGGATTGGTTGTCCAGTTTTGGAGCCATTCTTGATTTTTGAGCATAGGGTTGAGAGGCTCATGACTCGCCTCGGTAATACCCTAAAAATTTCTAGTAACCCTACGAGTCCCGTCATGTTGTGTTATCTTGAATCCCTCAACTCGTCTATCGATAGTTTGTAATCGGTGAGGGTGGTCCGAGAATATCCTGATATCTTGGGTGAAGTGAAGGGGGTTACCCCTAAATGAGAGATAGATTTCCGTATTTATCTGGTTGATAATGCCAAGATAGTTTTGTGGCCGGTTAGGCACATGGCCCCGTAAGATGTGAGTTAAGAAAGCAAGTCAAGGAGTTGCTTGAGAAGAACTTCATTAGATGAAGTATATCTGAATGGGGAGCGCCTGTGGTATTTGCTACCGAGGCAGATGGTTCTCTCCGACTTTGTGTTGACTATCGAGAGTTGAATAAGCTGACTAAGAAAAACAGACACCCGTTACCGAGGATTGATGATCTCTTTGACCAGCTTATCGGTGCTTCTGTTTTCTCTCAGCTTGATCTTGCTACTGGATTCCATCAGCTCAGGGTAGCTGAAGACAGTATACACAAGACTGCGTTCAGAACTCCAGATGGATTCTTTGAATGGCTTGCCATGCCGTTCGGCTTGACTAACGCACCCGCATATTTCGTGGACTTGATGAGTAGGGTGTTCAGGGAGTTCTTGAACAAGTTTGTCGTGGTCTTCGTAGATGATATTCTGATCTTCTCTAAGGACGAGGAAGAACATGCTAGACATCTCAAGGAGGTGATGGATACGCTTAGAGCCCATCAGTTGAAAGCCAAGTCCTCCAAATGTCATTTTGGAGAAAAGAAGTTAGATTCCTTGGGCATATAGTGTCTAAGCAAGGCTTAGCGGTGGATCCCGCTAAGGTAGTTGCAGTTCAGGATTGGAAGACTCAAAGGAATGCAACCGAAGTAAGAAGTTCTCTCAGTTTAGTTAGTTAGTAAGCGTCCCTTGAGCTTAGACCTACCCTTCTGGATCAAGTAGGGACTTTACAGAAGGAAGACCCGCAGTTAGTCAAGATCATGGACCAGTTGATTCGAGGCGAGATGGTAAGTCACCTCGCTATAGATGACAAGGGATGGCTAAGACGCGATGAGAGAAAGAAGGTTCTTGAAGATGCACATCACTCGAGGAAGTGGCCGAGTTTGTCCCAAGGTGCATGTTGTGCCAACAGGTTAAAGGCCGAGTCATAGAAGCCCGGTGGGCTATTACATCCATTGGAGGTCCCCGCAATGGAAGTAGTAAAGCGTCACGAAGGATTTCGTGGATGGACTGCCTAGATCAAGAAAGGGAGTACGAGCATGTGGGTCATAGTAGGTAGACTCATGAAGAGTGCTCATTTCACTCCGGTAAAGAGCGAAAGGACGGCATCATGGCTAGCAACGGATTACTTTCAAGAAATAAAGCGGTTGCACGACGTTCCCTAAAGTATAGTTAGTAACCATGACTCAATCTTCACTAGCCAGTTTTGGGATAGTCTACGGGAAGTCATGGGCAAGCAACTGAATCTAAGTACGGCCTATCATTCACAGGCGGATGGTTCATTTTGTTCAAGCATGAGTTATAGAAAATCACGTTAGTAAGAGCAATTGGCAACGCGGATTGGTATTTTCAAGAAAAGTTCTGCTGTGTGGAATACTTTATAGTAAGTAAACGAGATCCAGGATTCACTAGTGAATTTTGAAAAGCTTGCATGAAACCATGAGGTCATAGTTATGTTTAAGCCAAGAATGATAGAAGAGTAAGTGAAAGAGGAAGACGAGAGGCGATAATGAAATGGGTTCCAACTCATATTGGGAAATAAGAGTTAAGAAGCCAAGGAATCATGAAGTAAAAGACGGTCAAAGCACAGTGGAGTTAAGCTCAAGGAAACGTGACTTAGAAGACTGAAGGCTAGATACGCGCATCATATCTCTTTTTAAGAGCATATCCTTGATCCTTATTTTCCTATGGAACTTACTCGCATGTTATCTTTTTACGTATATCCTCTCGGTCCCATTCTCGGTCCTATTTCTGTTAGGAGGTATGACTTATTGGCTAGTAATACATGTCAGGGTTTGAAGGGGTCCGTTAGGTTGACTAAACCTTTTGGGCTTTTATAGAATATGGGTTGGGTTAGGAAGGGATTTCTTGTAATCCGGAAGGGGTATATCCTGCTTATCTTCCCAATCTCTTTGTAGCATATCTTTTGCTATCCATGTTTGTCTTGATTATCTAGTTTATCATGTTAATCTTGTCATGAGAACCTTAGGTAGAAACCCTTTGGATGAAACATGTGTTTGAAACATGTTATGCTTGATGTTTGCAAGTGGTTGCAAGTGTTTGCAAGTGGTTACTCGTGGATGCATTATACACGTTAGGCACTAGATCGGCTCACACACTCCTCATATTGCATATGCATGAGTGTTTATGCTTATTCATGGATGAAAATTTTTGTGTTATCACATGGATGTTGCATATGGATGTATGTTATGTGCACACATATAGATGTTATACATTATGTTAGGAATTGCATACATATGGATTCATTTCACTAACATAATTTGCATTGATGATATTTGCATTAGATAAGTACATATACACACACCTTTACATATGTTCATACAACATTTAGAATCTTGTAAGGACAATGATTGCTCGTAGATGGTGTTTTGAGTAGACGGATGTTGGATGGTAGGATACGTTCTTCCTAACTTGAAGATTTCGGGGACGAAATCCTTTAAGGAGGGGAGAATGTAACAACCCGTATTTTCAATAACCTGTTATAACATAAATCGAGGCAGAATTTAATTTATAAATCTGAATCAAGGGAAAGGGCTATGCCATTGCGTTCGTCTCGGAAAAATACGCGAAACAGAGTCCGAGTTTTCGAAAATCGGAGTCTGTATGACCCGATTAAGGCCCAACGAAGTTTTCAGAAAAATTCAAAGTAAAAACAGATTTCAAATTCAAGTTTAAATTTGGAAATTAGGGTTAGATTGGGCCAGGCGGGAAAATTCCCGCCAGAGCACCCAAGTCGACAGCCCTGTCGACTTGGGAGTCGACTTGGTTGGACCCAAGTCGACAGCCCTGTCGACTTGGCTCAGCCGGGCATTTCTGCCTGGTGCACCATTTTGGGATTGTGTTGAGTTTGGGGGCCAGGTTCGGTTTTGAGGGCTGAGATTGGAACTAGGGTTTAATCCTAAGGTTGAAACTAATCCTAATCTCTATAAATAAGCCCCTAACCTAACCCTAAATCATAATTATTCATTCAAGTAACTAAACTATGGCAAAATCAATCCTCTCATGGCCTCCACTCTCTTCATAAAATTTCTAAATTATTTCTATGAGAGATTTTCCATGCATACAAGCGTTTTCAAGCTTGTATGAGCATCATTAGCTTGCATTCAAGTCAAGTTTCCATATTTATATCATAAAGCAAGAGTTTTGATCATTTTGGCTCAAGGGTTTTTCTATTAGAGCTTGCATTTTGGGTCTAATTGATTGCATAAGGGCTTTGTCATATTTTTGTGTCTTCATAAGCATTGTAAGCCCTATTCTACTTTCATATTTAAACTCTAAAGTTAAATGAATGATGCAAGTTTGGTTGGCCATTATGATATGCAAGTTTATCATGTTATGTTATGCAAGTTTGCCATGTTATGATATGCAAGTTTATCATGTTATGTTATGCAAGTTTGCCATGTTATGATATGCAAGTTTATCATGTTATGTTATGCAAGTTTGCCATGTTATGATATGCAAGTTTATCATGTTATGTTATGCAAGTTTGATATGCAAGTTCGTCATATGATATGCAAGTATGTTATGCAAGTTGGGGATGATCATTTTGTTCATGTTATCATGTTATGCAAGCTTATCTTGGGTTTATGAGCTTAAAGCTTCAAGCTTTATGCTAAAGGTTGCATTTTGGCAACATGTATGTTGTCATATCTCTTATGATAACTTGCATGTGAGGCTAAATGCGAACTTATGGCCATTTCTACATGTCATTTATCACCATGTATCACCAATATGCTAAGTTTGGTTTTATGCATGCTTTTGAGGCCTAAAAATGTAATATTCAAGTATATGAACATATGCACAATTCATATGCCACCATGTTAAACTTGTGGCTTCAACACCATTATATCATGATTATGCCAAGTTCCCTCTTTCTATCCTTTATGCGCTATTGCGATATGTAAGCGATGGGATTGCGTTTGGGATTGGGTAAACTTAAAAGACATAAAAACATAAGCTTGGGAATTTACCTATTAAGTTAGGTCTACCCTTTGGGAATTTACCTATTAAGTTAGGTCTACCCAAATGCTTGAAAACTTGTAACATGTTTTGGAAACATGATGGACATGACACTTAGAAAATATAAGTGTGACCAACTCGAGGTTGGGTTGAGTTTGTAGCGTAAACCTACCCGGAACCGACCGGCCTAACAAGTTGCTACAAACAATAGGACCCAATGTGAGAAGTTGGTCATGTTGTACCTTGAACCCGAGGTTAGACCAAGTTGTGGTATAAAGCTACCCGGAACCGACCGGCTTAACTAGTAACCGCAACGGAGTCTAATGTGAGAGGTTAAGGCACATTAATTAATTAATGCCTCGTGATTAGGGTTAAGTCATGGTCCACTTAATACTTAACCAATTTGGGCTTGGTAGATTAATCAGGGTTAAGTCGTGAACTCATCGTTACACTTAATAAAGTTAATCCATGATTAGCAAGAGGGTTAAACCGTACTTAACCCACTAGAAAATCCTAGCAATGGGGGTCCACTCCAGCAGTAATCCCGAGTTTGTATCATTATGACCTTAGGGTCTAAGCTAGGGTGGGGGCACGATTACTGGACTTGAGGTAAGTGACCAAAAGCGACGGCAGATGGGTACGTCGGTGTAGTTCCGGGCGGACTATGGTCGTGCACATAGTCCGAAGCCGGGGAAAACATGCACGGGTACCAGTAGATCGAGACTGTGCATTTATGTTTATGGTGTCCAGGGGTTGACACCCTAGGGCTTGATACACCCGACGGGAGACCCTGCACAGTCTGACTACAATTATGTTTGGGCCGCATTGACACCAACACGTGACGAGTTAGGCTTAGGGAGCCGATCGATTGAACCATCTGGTTGGACTTCGTATTAGGGTCAAACCATGTTATTGGACCTCATATTAGGGTCGCTTCATGTTATTGGACCTCATATTAGGGTCGCTTCATGTTATTGGACCTCGTGTTTGGGGCACTTCATGTTATTGGGCCAAAGCTTGGGCCAAGGGATCAATACTTGTTTATTCAAGTCATGTTAGTTTGCTAGTACACCTGTGGTGCAAAACCTTAATCCTGATTATGCGATGACACCTTTATCTACCTTGTTAGTTAATCATCATGCTAGTATGTTGTTATCCTTATGTTCATCCCTGCTTCTCATGCCAGTTAACTTTATCAGTTTACATTGATTGTAGTAGGGCTTACTCAGTTTTTTTGACTGACCTGTTTTCCTTTCGCCTCTTTTCTTCCGTCCCCCCCCCCCCCCAGGTTCTCAGGGTGGGAATATTGGAGCTTAGCTTGGATTTCTGATCGCTTGCTTGTGGGATTGTAGCTCATGTACGGTCTTGACATGAAGCTAGCTATGGTTATCACTTATTTTGGGGATAGTACTTATGTATTTCAGTTTTTCAGTGATGTTGTTTTTATCTAGACTTGTGTATTTGGAAAATTAACATTATGTTGTACCAGACTTGTTTTGAAATAGTTTGAAATCTTCTGCTGTTTTATCTATGTTATTTACTCTGTTTACATATATACATATGTTCTTGTTCTGCCTTGATATATCATTATGCATGTTTACCTGATTCAAACGCCCCTCCAAAGCCAGAGTGCTTGCAAGAGCCACCCTGGCGGAGGTGGGGTGTTACACTACGTTTGAACTGGTGATATAGAATAAAACGAAGGCTCTCCAACGTCAACGCTCCAGTTTCTACAGCAACGGCGATGCAAAGAGAAGTATCTGCCATTGTTAGCTTTCGATAGAACAAAGGTCTGGGATTTTTCTGCTCAATTGAATCGATGATGGAATACAAGCAGATAGAATTAATGTCGCGGGAGATGATGGGATACAACTATCAGTAATTAATTAAAAACTTGATTTTGTATAGGTATGCAATATGACTAGTGATAGATTTATGGACCCATCTGAACGCTTGCTCGCTCCACGTGGAAGATAGGCAAAAAAATTGGTTTAGTTTTTTCCAGAGGGAATGATTGTATCTCGAGGAACAATGCGTTTTTCATTTAAGAGAAAAGGACTAAGTGTTGCTAATTATTTACATGGGCTGACGAAATCTTGGTCCGAATTGATTTATGGGTAATCTAGGTGTTATGAATTTCTGGATTGTAAGTGCTATAAGGCCCAAATAGTAGTGCTAATGTGCAGATATACTTTTCCATGTAGTGTTAACAGTAATTAAATTAAACAACGCTTATATAACGCTGCCTATTCATACAATTATTTCAAGGTATAATAAATTTTAATAAGAATTTGCAATATAATTTCAAATTATACTCTTACAACGGTTTCAAATTATAATGAACTGGAACGTTGTTAAGGTAAAAAAAAGAAAACGGTAGACAAATAAGCTCTTTTTGAATAAAGTAAAATAAAATTCTTTTACAAAAAGTTAATGTTCCTTTTACATTGTTAGTAAATATGTTACTAACAATTATAAAATTAATTAGTGTTAATGTGGTGATGTACCAAAGTAAAGACATAATTATAACCACGGAACTGCATGATAGTTGCATTGAACGCAACCGTGCATGTGCACGAGACTAACCTAGTGTGTGTGTGTGTGTGTGTGTGTGTGTATATATATAGGTGTTGCACACAGACCTAGAAGAGGTTGTTGATGTCTGGATCGGGTTGTTATCGCACCACTCTTGTTTTGTTCTTACGCTACCAAAGCAGCGATTTTTAAGCAATCGGAAAGAGTTGCAGGCAAGAATGAACCCTCGAATCAAGCAGCTTATTGCAGACCAACAAATTTGATATTTATAATTGTTTTCAACTTTGTATTTGGTGGGTGAAATGATTTGATATGTCACACTGCTACAATTCTACTATTACACCCTTTTTTTCCCAAAAGAATGTCCGAGTATCGCACAAGTAGTACATTGTGTTGTAAGTTATTTATACAGTTTGATAGAGTGAAAAACTATTGGGTAATAATTATTATATCAGCCAATTGGTAAATGAATATCCATGATGCAATGTGGTTTTTCATACAATGTTTATATTAATTTCATGCAAATATTGTAGATAATTCCGTGTACAGGCGTTCGTGTTAGTATAAATAGCACAGAGAAAAAATTGCCTCTAAATCGAATGGGCAAACGAATCTTTTTTTACGTTCATTAGCACCTTGTAGCTGCTTTACAATGGGCTCTAAACTGGACCGGGCATGATTTGAATGGATGACTCACCCAACTGCCAACCCTAGACCATACTTTTTATACAACATTGAATACACCGCCGTCACCCATAGAATTACAATGTATTCATCCCAAAATAAAATCTCAGACTGAAATATCCAGTCGCCTTCAATAATCAAACTCTGAAATAAACAAAGCTTGCAAAGCGCGTGATTGAAAGCTGGGATCTTGCATTATTCTGTAAACCGCTTTTAGTCGTTGTTGGTTTGATGCCGGGGACTGAAATCGTAGGAAATTCCAGTTCAGCTAACTACTACTTGATAGATTGACTCAAATTTAGGTAAGTATCTAGATTATTTTGCATTTCACTCAATTTCGCATCTTACCTTTTTTCTTTCTTTTTATTCGAAGTATTTTTGTACGGTCTGCGGAGGAGTGTTGGGGTTTTCAGAATTTTCGTACAGTTATAACAATGTTTACCCCAGTTGAAAACCCAATTGATAAAGCTAGCCTTTCGTATATCGGTGCATATAGTAATTCATTTAGCTAGTCACATAATCTGTGAATCTGTAAGCGATCTTTTGTTTTTGATTAAAGGTTTGACAGTACAATTGATATAGTTTAAAGGGGGAATTAGTACAAGGCCTCACACAAGTCCATTGTATTGAAAAAATTATTTAACATGACATTTTAATGCAAATGCAGTGTTACCTGCCTACAGCGTTACCAAACGTCATAATAGACAAATCAAAACATTTATTTGGTCAGCACACCCAAAAAGTGGGCCTTTTGCCTTTTTTTTTTAGTTGGAAAACAAATCATGCTCAACCGCAACAACTGTAATGTTTGTTAAATTTTCAATGAAATATTTGCAAATTGAAGAAATTAGTTTAAAGGAAAAAAACTTTTAAAATTACAGACACAACATTTTATATTGGAGCAATTAGGTTTTTGTGACAAACTATTATAACTAATAAGTTTTCCTGTGTTGCTTTTGAAACCAGGTAAACCATGAAACAACAGCAGCTATATGCAGGACACTTGGTAGTAAAATTGGTGTGGTGTACTTTCAACGCAGAAAAAGTTGTGGAAAATGCTTCCAAGCTAGCATGAAAAATCTTTGTTTTTGAGGTGTGTTTTCTATCATCACTATATAATTGAACATTTCATTTTTTATTAATCATTTTTCAACAACAAACTATTGATTGTATGTTTTTGGCTTATGAGGTGTTAAGTAGTTTTAAAAATAACCATACATGAAAAAAGAGAATATGAGTTTGAAGGAAAAAAAAACAAATATAAATTTTGGACTGTAGATTACAAGTTCTAAATTTCTTTCTAGAAAAAAAAAACATTAGTTTTTTTAAGGACAAATTTTCAAAATAAGCTAATTTTTTAAACAAATAGCAGAAATAGGTCAGTCTTAAAACTATTAGCAGAAATAGGCCAATTTTTGCCACCTCAACAATGAGGTGGCAACTAAATAAAAAAAAATTCATCGGTGGCGCACTTGCCAAGTGCGCCCCTTAAAATTTTAACTGGCGCACTTCACAAGTGCGCCAGTTAAAATTTAAACTAAAACCCTTAACTCTTCCTACTGCTCCCTGTTACTCTCTGCCATCCTGCTTTTTACTATTTCGGGTAAAAAAATACAAATTCGTACCATTCTTCCACTGGCTCCAAAAAACCCTAAAATCTTCAAAAATTATCAAAATAAACAAGGTTTATTGATTGGGTTACTTCTATCAGCTATTGCACATCAGTTTGAAGATATTAATTTAGATTAAACTCAAACCCTATCTCAAATTCGTATATTTGTCAAGTTCATTCATACCCTAGGTTTAGTTTTTCTTGCTTTCTTATGGTACTAATATTTGTTTAACAATTAATTATCCTTATACCTTGCAAAATTTTCATTTAGACTATGTCCGATTTCATCCCTATTATTTGCTATTTTGATGGAAAGTTGAACTTAAAAGAAAATAATATGCCGATGTATGTTGGTGGCAAACAAAAAGGCTCAAAGGTCAAATTTTTTGCTCCTACCATGAATTAAAGCAAACGGTGTATAGGGTTACAAAAATTGATTCACAAAAGTACGATGTACGATTGGTAAGCAAGTGGGTGACGGATTCTGGATCTTCTGCTATTGATGTAAATGATGATGATGATGTCGATGCAATGTTTTCGGTTAGTATGAAAGTTATTGAGTTATTCGTATTAAAGGAGGAGCTGAGACATGAAGAGGCAATGGATACTAATTTAAACCAACATTCTACTCAAATTATCGGAACTATTCCGAGTTGTGCTCATCAAAGCAATCCAACTCCAATATTTCCTCCATTCATGAAAACAAAGTAAGTTTGTAAATTTTGCATTTGAGTAGTTAAAATTCATAGTGTTATGATCTCATACTTTTTTTAAATAGTTATACGGTGCATGCGGGGGTGGTTCAAGCTCTAGACCGGCAAATGATGATGTATGTTGTAGCTCACCACATATTGATAGCATGCAAATTGCTTCAATGGATAATGATATGACATGGATGGAAAATATGGAAGCTAACAACGATCCACTTGAGTTTGAAATTGGTAATGCGAATGAAAACGAAAAAAATGAAGCATCGTTGGTGCAAGAAGAGGAAGATGATAACAACGAAGAAATAGAATTTGAGATGCCTCTGACAGACGATTTATGTAGTGCACAAATTATGGCCGCATCGTTGATTCAAAATGTGGCTCCTATTAGAGAAGCATTTACTGCAGATTGTGTTGATTCGGGCTTTCATGTGGGAATGCAGTTTCAAACCAAGGAAGTGCTTATTCAACAGCTTAGTGAGTGGTCTATAAAAAATTCTATCTCTTTTAAACCTGTAAAATCCCGCAAAAAACAATACACTGCAATTTGTAATGTCAATAACAATTGCAAGTGGAGAATACATGCTATTGTCCCAAAAAAATCATTGACGGGAAGGTGGGAAGTTAGAAAATATGAAGGCAATCATTCTTGTGTTAATCTGGTCATCAATTCTAATCACAAGCAAGCGACATGTAGATTTGTTGCTAACAAAATTCTTCCTTTTGTGAAATCGGATTTGAATATCACTCCCGCTGCGTTTCAAGTTTTGATATCTGAAACTTTTTTCATCAAAATAAGCTACTTCAAGGCGTATAGAGCATCGCGGAAAGCACTTGAGACAGTTTTTGGAGATTGGGAAACATCTTATGCTGAGCTGCCACAATATTTGGCTACTATTAAAAAACATAATCCGGGAACCGTTTTTAAGATTGAAAATGAAAGAATCACGAATGACAAAGTTCGTTTCAAAAGTGCATTTTGGGCATTCGGTGCTTATATTGATGGTTTTGCGCATTGTCGATCGTTAATTTGCATTGATGGCACACACCTATACGGCAATACCAATGTACGTTGCTAGTCGCGACTGGAGTTGATGCAAATGATGGTATATTTCCATTAGCATATGCAATTGTAGACTCCGAACCAAAAGACAATTGGGAATGGTTTCTTAGATGCATGTACTATCTCATACATAGTGTTCGCAATAGATGTTTGACTTTTATATCCGATCGAATGAAAGACATTCCAGGAGCATTAGAAAATTGGCCTCAAGAGCACTATGACCGCTTTTGTGCTAGTCATCTCAAAACAAACTTCCAAGTTGCCGGATTTACTCAAAAAAAACTTGGTAGATTTATTTTATTCATGTGCTAAAGCTACCAATGAGTTGCAATACAAAGAGTTAAGAGGTCACTTGAGAACCATTTCGCCGGATGCGCATGCTTGGGTTGAAAAGAGCTTACGTGGTGCGGAGGAAAATTGGGCTCTATGCAAGGATAACGGTGGACGATTTATGATGATGACAACAAATGTATCTGAAAGTTTTAATGGAGTTCTACGAGGTGCTCATGCTTTGCCAGTCAAGTCTTTAGTATCACGAACGTTTTACCGTTTAAATGACTATTTCATGAAACGTCGTTCCGATGCCGAAGGATTTGAAATGCAAATGACTCCAAAAGTTGAAACTCTTTTAGCCAAAAGAGCAAAACAAGCACGACATTGTGGAATTGTTAGATTCAATCAAACCGAATGGAAAGTGAATGATCAATTTGGAAAAGCATTTACCGTGACTTTACATGATAATGTGTGTACTTGCACTTGCAACATTCTGCTATTGCAAAAATTGTCATGCTTGCATGTGATGGCCGCTTGTGCTCAAACCGTTGGCGGAGCGAATATATCATACTATGAATTTTGTTCATCGTGGTTTTCCGTGGAAAAATATAAAGCAACTTACGATCCAAGTTTTCATCCAATTCCCGATAGTAGATATTGGGATGTCTATCACGGTCCGACCATATTACCACCGCATACAAAAAGAAAGACGGGGCGTCCGCGTTCGACAAGCATTAAAGGTATGATGGATAAAATGGGAGGAAGTAAGCAAAATACTTGCATCAAATGTGGTCAAAAAGGGCACAAAAGATCGACATGTCCGTCAAAATGAGTTCTATATGATTGATGTAAGCAAATGTGGTCAAAAAAGTTTGAAAACGTATTTTGAGATTTTGTTCGAATGATTTGTAATGTAATGAACGATTTGTACTTTCAGTTTGATGAATGAATGAATGATTTGCATTTCAGTAGTGCACGTTTGCATTTTATAAGCATAAGAGTTATATTTGATTTGGTATTATGATGCGGTTTGTAACGTGTTAGGTGTAGGTGAGGCAGCAGTTTGGAGCTGTAGCTCTTGGGTAGGGCGCACCTACAAGGTGCGCCCTTGTAAATTTACATGGGCGCACTTGACAAGTGCGCCCTTGTAAATTTACATGGGCGCACTTGTCAAGTGCGCCCATGTAAATATACAAGGGCGCACCTTGCAGGTGCGCCTAAGCCGGGGTTATACCAACCCAGCTTCTCTCATGTTTCCTCAATTCCTCCAAACACCCTTTTCTCTCAAAAATCCCTAAAACTAAAAACCCAAAATCCTATTCTTCTAAACTTTCTAATACTTCAATTTTTCATTACTTCTACACTAAATTAATTCTACAATGGAAGGCTCATCCTCCTCTTATGAAGTTAGAGGTAAATTCTTAAACAACATTACTTATTCATTTATTTGACTAACCCTAGCTAATTACTTGCTCATTATTTGATTAACCCTAATTCATTACTTGTATATGGTGATTTACTTTAGTTCATTGCTTGTATATGGTGATTTAATTGTTCATTACAATGGAAGGCACATTTCAATGGTGATTTTACTTGTTCATTTACTTGTATTTGGTGATTTGCTTGTTCATTTACTTGGTAGTTTACTTGTATATGATGATTTACTTGTTCATTACAATGGATGGCTCATACCAATTCTTAGTTCATGTATATGGTGATTTACACAATCATTTCAAAACCTAGTTCATTGCTTGTTCATTTCATTTCAATTTTTTTCTTGTAGAGTTAGCACCCGGTCCAGTGGATGCAAGTGTCTTGTATCTTCAAAATGAGCATAAGCAATAATCTGGACTTGATGAAGGTATTTAAAAATTCCAAATGGATGAATTCAATACTTTTTTCATTTCTCATGCAATAGCTAATTACTTTCTTTTCGTTTTGAATTTTGTAGAGCGACGAGCCAATTGATTGTCAAGATCATTCTAGCAAGTTAGCGTTGATTACTTCAAACACACCTAGAGTTCAACTTGCGCTAGAAAGAGCTGGATTTAGAGAAATATCCAGATTGGGGTTTTTTAAGATTGACCATGCACTTATTACTTCATTGGTGGATCGGTGGAGACCGGAGACTTGCACCTTCCATCTTCCCACTGGTTAAATTACTATCACGTTGCAAGATGTTAGTTGTCTTTTGGGTGTTAGAGTGGAAGGAAATCCTGTTACTGCTACACATCTTAGTAATTATGAAGATATTTGTTATGAGTGTTTAGGCGTTGTCCCAAATCGAAATGAGATAAGAGGCGCAACAATTAAGTTGACTTGACTTCGAAATATGTTTCATAATGAGCCAGCAGAGGATGCATCAGATGAGCAAGTTGAACGTCATGCGAGAGCCATCATTCTGCACTTGATATTGTGTCGTCTATGTCCCGATCATTCTAAAGGACGACTAAATCTTTTTTTGCTATTATTTGTGAGAAATTTGGAAGAATGTGGGCGATATTCTTGGGGTAGTGCGGTATCGACAACATTATACACTTAATTAACAAATGCTGCGCTCGGTAAATCCAAATCCATAGCTGGTTTTCTTTCTCTTCTACGGGTGAATATTAGTATGCATAATTTTTTATGGCCACTTGTAATATGAAATTCCAACATTTTTTTATATTTTACAGCTTTGGTCATGGACACATCTTCCTATCGGTCGTCCAAACGTAACTTTATCTGCGCAGATCGACAGATCATTACCTTATAGTGCAAGGTAGTTTATGTACATTTGCATGATATTCAATAATGATGTTTATGCTTATGCTATATTACTTACATTTACATATTTTATATGCATTACTTTATATCGCAGGTGGTTTGGAAATAAGAGTTGGATGGAGTCTCCAAAGCAAGTTACCACTTACTACCGTGACCAGCTTGACATGCTGACAGATGAGGCTATTGTATGGAATCCCTACACACAAGATGTGCTAGTTGATCTGCCTCAAATATGTATAAGCGACATGCGTAGTTGGCTTTGCAAAACACCGATCATATGCATGCGAACCGTTGAGATGAATAATCCTGATCGAGTGATGCGACAATTTGGTCTTCAACAACACATCCCTGAGCCTTGCGAAGCAAAGCCAAATTTGCATTTTGCTATCATTCAGTGGAACGATAGACATAACCGTATCGTTCGTCAAGAAATTCCTACCACTCATATTTCATCATACTTGAGTTGGTATTGGTCGATCACTCGAAGATTCATTCTTGTGGATCGGGATCCTCAGGAACGAGCATACACCGCTCGTGCACCGCTTGAGCGAGATGTCGTACGTCTTTACTTTATTGTTTTAATTTGCTGACTTAAATCTTATAATATGTGATTATAAATAACACAATTTGCAGGTCGATGTGCTAGAGATGGTTGGTAGAGGATTGGAGGATATTGGACATGGTCGAGTACCGGAGCACGACGTCCAACCATGATGTATTAGCTTGAAAAAACTCATTGACACATTACTCTTTAGACGTAGATTGGAACGCCCGGGAGAGCGAAGAACTAAAAGAAGACATGATCCTTCTTCAGCTCTACCTCGACAAGACCCAGCTTAATCGCAGGCGGCAGGACCTTCTCAACCTCCCCCTACTCAAGATTAAACATCGTCATGAACGTATTTATAAGTGTTGTATTAGCGTATGTTTGTGTTTTAGACTTATGTTTATGTTTGAAGTTTATTTAGACTTATGTTTGTAATCGAATATTGATGTTATTTTTTCATATTTATGTTTGAAGTAGATTCATATATGTGTTATGCTTTATTTGGGCTAGCGTATGTTTGAAATTGATTCAATTTACGGTGAAAAATTGCTATGAAACAATTGTATAGCAGCTGTGAAGTAATTGGGTTGAAAAAGAGATGTTGTTGTTGCACAGCAGGTTGAAAATATAACGGGCGCGCTTGACAAGTGCGCCCGTGTTATTTATAAGGGGCGCACTTGTCAAGTGCGCCCCCGTTGATTTTTTTTTATACATTTGCCACCTCATTGCTGAGGTGGCAAAAACTGGTCTATTTCTGCTAATAGTTTTAAAACTGGCCTATTTTTGCTAATAGTTTTAAAACTGGCCTATTTTTGCTATTTGTTTAAAAAATTAGCTTACTTTGAAAATTTGTCCTTTTTTTAAATATTTTGAAACATATTTTTTTATCAAAGTATGTAAAAAAATTCTTTTCATAAAAACTTTTTATATACACGTGTGATGGCATCTCGTAAGTATAAATCAGTTACCAAGTTATGGTTAGACCACTGGTAAAGCAATACGTAGGGCTGACAATGAATACCCGAAAAATTGGAAATTCGTCCGCATCCATATCCAGAAGAACAGATATATTCGATATCCAAAAAATGGATGCGGATATGGATACGAAGGTATCTGCATCCGAAAATTATCCATTCGGTTTTTGTCAAAATTTTAGCTTATTTTATATGTATTTTAGCATAATAAATATTGATAATTTATTGTTTTGTTAAGTTAATAGTTTATATATTATGCATTTAATGCATATTAACTACTTAAAACTATTTAATATCGTTTTCCTTATTGATTTTTTATACTTTTATAATTCATGACATTACAAAAAATACCATGTTAAACTTAGAATTTCAATTTGCGTTTTTTTAATTATCGATCGTTAGCGAATAGAATAATTATTTGATATTCGTCCGTATCCGCAGATACAAATATCCGAAAATAGTTTTGGATACTGATACAAATATGACACTATTCGTATCTGAAACTATCCGTTGACAGCCCTAGCAATATGCAATGTCTTAAAATTTAATTTCAGTTATCTTACTTTTTTTATTTGTGTAGAGGGCATACATTTATGATGCTATTTATTAGCATAAAGTTTATGAGATGTGGCAAAAGAAAGCAGTCTCTATATTGAAGAAAAAACTAGCTCGTGCATGACAAAGAGCCAAAAGGTTAAAGCAAACTACAAAAATGATCGACTGTCGATACACCCCTCTTGCATGGATACAGATAGATGTATGGAATAAAATGATTGATATTGAATGACACAAAAACACATATGATGACAAATGTAAGAAGATGAGAGCAAATCGGTTGATACCAAAGGAAGTGACACATACACGTCACACCGCTGGTTCTCATGATGCACAAGTGGTATGTACTTAATTAAAAATAACAAACGAAGGCAATATGTTTATGAGTTGCATTGAAAATAACAAAATAACAAATGCCAACTCATTAATCAAACCTATTTGTATACGTACGTAGTTTCTGATCATGACACAGCGTTTGCTCCATTATTCGATATTTGTATGACATATATATACAACATTAAATTCTGATGGGAACCTTTGCCAACCGGGCTAGAATACAAACACACATTCAATTTATTTTTTCAGTTGAACTTTTTTTACTAAGAAAAGAACCAACTCAATTGTTTTCCCCTTTTGAAATTATTGCACATGCACTAGTTTGACACTGCCATATTTAGCTTATGTTCCAGTTATTATTTTTCTTCGCCCCAATTTTCTTTTCTTTTTCATTCAAACTACTAATTCTTAGTTCAGTATTTTTAATTCTAATTTCAGATTATAAAAATTCTGGAAGTTGAAAATATTCATGTCAACAGATATAGATCTCAATTTTCACTTTAAAATTGTTTTTTTTTTTTTTAAATAATTTTGCAGACTTTTTTGTATTAGAAATTGTTGGTTGACAAGAATTATGGGTTATAGGCGACACAAATGTTGGGCTTATTTTTTTTTTTTTTTTTTTTTTTGGGGAGGGGGAGGGGGTGGTGGGAGGGGAGGGGCATTGTGGGGTGCTATTATGATAAATGAAGCATGTGGATCAAATTGAGTGGTATATTAAATCATCATGTACATTTTCATATTTATGACTTGTGTGAAATCCTCAATGTACTTGACTTTGACAAAAGGTGCTTGTGATATTGTCTCCAGATTCGGGCATAGATCACAAATTTAACTTCCACTCATTTAGATTATTCCATGCATTTACATATATATTTCACAAATATAACTTTTATATGGCCACATTACTCAAAAGAACCACTCTGGAACTAAAGTATCATCAAGGATGGTCCTGTAGCACTACATACTGCATGGGGGGTTTTTATATACTTATATACATTTCTTTAATTGGTTAGGAGTATCCAGTCACAATAAGTTCGCATTTAATATGAGATTCTTCATCTCACGGTGCTTGATTTAATAGTGCTTCCCTATTTAGGTGAACTGGATCTTTTTGTGTTTTGTAACTTAAGAACTACGCGATATTACAACTATTGTTTCTTTCAGCATTCATTAGCTAGTTAAGACAAAGGTTGTACAAAATTTCAGACAGTTTCATGCATAACTTAATAAAAAAAGACAGGATATCATAATATCACTATCATTTGCTAATTTTATGGATGATATTAACCCAAAATTAACTTTTATGGTCCTGAATAAATTTTGTCCGTGCATTTAATTGATATGCAGCAACTATCTCTATCTGTACCTATTTGAAACGCATATGGGAGCAACTTGATGTTATGAAAATAATTGGAAAAACGATGATGCAAATGTATGCATCACAGCGTGAGCATGTTCTGTTTGCACAACCTACACAGCCAACAGTGGATATTCCATCAGAACCGCAACTTAGAACTTGGTTTTGGACAACTTGATTTAGTTTGATTAGCCGATGACATACTGTCATTGTATTGCTAGTATGCTGTTTTAAATTCTGTTATGGTCTTTATTTGTTACTGCAGATTTTTTTTAATTAGTTCTATCAATTTGGTAGGCATTTGCAAGAACAGTTAGCCTAAGAGGTCACCCACACTCTTGACTTTAGTTTGCCAAAATTTTTGTTTATATCATTTATGGGTGTATTGTTGGAAATAAACTTGGTTTTTAAGGAAACATTGATTATGTGACAAATTTTATTCTTGTATTTAGGGAAGCACAAAATAAATGGTAATAAATATTAGAATTATCAAAATAAGATAAGAGAAGAATCTAGACTAAACAAATATGTAAAATGAAGAAAAGTCTAGAAAAAGAAAAGCTTAGAGATTCTTTCTTATATAAATTATGATGTAATCGCTCATTTGAATCAAGCAAGTATGAAGCAATATCAAGTGATGTATAAAAATTCCTTGTTTCTCATAATATATTTCTCTTCCTCCTCTAAATTCTAACAAAGTGGTATCAGAGCAACACAAATTTTCCAACAAAGTGGTATCGGAACCTGATTGAAATTATGTCATTTCTATTTCTTTCGACGTTTGTTCTCACAAAAGAGAATTTTGAGGAATGGAGCAGTAGGAAAAAAGAGGAGCTAATCTCCAAAGGTCTATGGGAAATTGTTGAAAATGGCTATGAATGACATAAAGATGTCGAAAGCATGTCGCAAATGGACAAGAAAGCCTTTGCGAAATTAAAACGGAATGACTACCGTGCTCTTTCTGTGATTGCTGAGAACGTCGATGAAAAAGCTTCGGATCTCATTTTTAGAGGAAGGTGTACAAAAGATTCACGGAATCTCTTGAAAAAGGTGTATGGAAAAGATGATGCAAAGATAATGAATGAAGACAAGTTGATTGATGAGAAAGATGAAAAGAAGGATAGCGAGAGTGTGAACGAGAAGGAGCAAGAGAAGAAGAAAGAAGAGATTACGCCAGATCCTATGGAAGAAGAGATGATGGATGAGACAGAGAGGGAGAAGAAAGAGAGGAAAATGGAGGCGCAGAAGCAAAAAGAAGCTGTAGTGGAGAATACTGCTGACCATGTTGATGTGGCACTAGCGGAGAACAAAAGAGAAGAAAAGGCTAAGGCTATCAATAGGGAAGCAAACCATGATAAAGACTTCAAAGATGGACAAGAGAGTGCTGAAATCGTGATTAGAGAAATTAAAAGTAAAAGGTCACTAGTAATCGAAGAAGAAAGCAAGGAGAAATTTGAAAATATAAAATTACAAGAGCATACAAAAATCAATGAAGTGAAAAAGATTTTTGTCAGAGAATTAAATATGAAAGGAAATAAAGTAGATGAAGATGATGCCAATGACAAAAAGTGTCAATGGAAAGGTAACGAAAATGAAGAACAGAAGAAACAAGGAGAAACTGAAGAGCTAGGTGAAAATTTGAAGCACAAGCAAAATTTTGAAGAAATTTGGAAAACAAACAAAGAAATTGAATTGATCAAATACTGCAAAAGTGAAATTTTTAAAGAATTTAACGATGCCATATATAACTCATTCAATGCTTATAACACCGGAATAAGATGAAAGCTAGAGCGCACACTTTTTGGAACGTCTTGCGCTAATGAAGGAGGACAAAATGAATGGAGCACCATTGAAGAAATTGCATCGAAGATCTTCATATAGGGAAAGAGGAAGAAACGAAAAAAGAAAATTTGGATAATTTATTTAGTCCTACCAAAGCACGTAAAATACAAAGAATCAAAATCTTGCATCAATTTGCAAAACCAAGTTTACGGGGGGATGTTGGAAATAAACTTGGTTTTTAAGGAAACATTGATTATATGACAAATTTTATTCTTGTATTTAGGGAAGCACAAAATAAATGGTAATAAATATTAGAATTATCAAAATAAGAGAAGAGAAGAATCTAGACTAAACAAATATGTAGAATGAAGAAAAGTCTAGAAAAAGAAAAGCCTAGATATTCTTTCTTATATAAATTATGATGTAATCGCTCATTTGAATCAAGCAAGTATGAAGCAATATCAAGTGATGTATTAAAAATTCCTTGTTTCTCATAATATATTTTTCTTCCTCCTCTAAATTCTAACAAAGTGGTATCAGAGCAACACAAATTTTCCAACATGTATGTCATAATAAATGTTTAACCCATCCAACAACTATATATATGTTACATTTTCAACCATTTCAGGAAACATACATGAAGAAAAAAGCTGAGCTACAGAAAGATGAACATGTATGGAATCCGCGACTTTGGGTTGAGTCATCCGGAGGTTTTACAAGTGGAATAGTTTATGGAGCGCCTTATATTGATACAAATACTATACTGCACAAAGGTTTGCAATCCAAGTGTTTAGAAGATCGTGCAAATCAAGAACAACCTGATACGTCGACGGACATGTTATTGACATCAGACATTAAGTCGATAATAGAAAAGTTCAACTGAAAGTAGCTAACTTGCTTGGTTCAATCAATCTGAGGAATCTTCAAAGCACAAGCCAATAGTCATGGAAGTTCAATCAACCCTCCTGTCAAACATAACCCTTGGGTCAGTTTTCTGTGCAACCACCAAGTCAAATTCCACAATCACTTGCTCAGCCATTCACACCCCAATCTGCTCAACCGTTATAACAGCCCACCAAATCAAGTGTTTCAATCTCCTCCACAACCATTTCTGCAACCTTCGGGTTTAATATTGCAACCATCATTCTAAGTCGCACGATCGTGTGATCAGCCGTTTCTACAAATTCCTAAATATATATTGTAGACATCTTGTCAATCTTCTCAATCGCCTTATCAATTGACACAACCATCATTTCCTTGTCAATAAATGTCTGAACAAGTGATGCATGTGCCTTTTCAATCAACTTATGAAAATATTTCAGAAGAAGTTGGATCTTTTATGCAACTATTGCAACCTATAACACAAGATCAACCCAATCACAATCAAATTGGAAACAATCAAGCATCAAACCCACCTGGTCTATCACAAAATGAAGATGTATGAAAGTTTATTGCTTGCTAACTTCTAAAAGTGTCAAGCATGCTGTATTGAAAGACTTGTAAGCATTGTAAGCATGCTCTGTTGATACTTGTTTTCTCTTTTGAACCACTGTTTTACATTTTCTGTTGCATTGGTCTTCTTTCAAGTCTCGTATGTAGGGTATAGATTAGCATGTCGTTTTTAACCTCTACACTTTGGATACTTTTGTATCTTTTTTTTATGGCAGTGGACGTCAGACTGCTTTATTAATATATGTGCTGAAAGTAGTTTAATATATGCGTTGAAGTCGGCTTTTTTCTATGCGTGCTCTTTGACTTATTTGCTGAGTAGTTAAACTTTCTCAATGTATGTTCTGAGAGCAACTTTTAAATATGTTGTTTGCTTTCAATACATGGCCAAGTTTTATTGCCTGGAATTATGTACGTCATTTCATATTATATACGTGAACAACGTGCGGATTGACCATTTTAAATGTTGCTTAATACCAGCACTACGTTTTTTTATGTACAGCATGGTTGCCTTCCAGTGCATCAGTCCATATTTAGGGTACGTTCTTGGCGAACGGAAGCGGGGTATTTAAGCGGAGTATATGAGCGTGGTACTGTAGCGAGCGGACCATGTGTTTTTAGCAGCGAACGAGGTATTTGAGCGGGGGTTTTAACTGTTAAATTAATTGTTATGAATTAATTAAACACGATTTCACAAAACAAAATGACTAATATTTCATTACAAGAACTGAAATACAAACATTAATAATACAACTAAACTGGAAATTAAAACAAGTACATGAAAAGCTAAAATAGACGACGTTATGGTATCGAGTTCAACTCCGCTGTAATAAATCCACGTATACCCTCATCAGGAAGTATCTAAACAATCTCCACATTCTTCCGGTCATTGCGTAAAATTATCAAAATCTCCCACAACTTCACATTTACATGTCTCCGAACAAGCTCGTAGCAACGTGTAGCAAGCTGCTAAATATGGTCGGTCAAAAAGGTGCGACTAGAGCTGCCATGCTCTACCTGTCTGCGCCTAGAGGACTGACCAGAAGGAGGATCGCCTTTATCCATCCAGTCTCCATAATAATCGGCGTCGGTAGCGGTGAACAAAGCAACTGGCATGGGTGCTGCAGAAGGTGCAGGTGCGGTAGGAGGTGCAACATCAAGAATCTGGTACGCACAAGTAGGCGTACGCAAACAACCATCAAACATCAGGTCCTGCTCCCTGAATTTCATTGGGAGTTCTTCTTGAGTCGTCTGTACGATCTGCCTGCGTCGGTAGCTCAGAAATCATCAGGACATCCAAATAATCGAGCACTGCATCCTATTCCTCGCCAGGTGTCCTGACTAATCTGTCCCAGTCGCGAAATGTCCTTTTCATGTTATCCTATTTATTTTTAATCTGGGTATCTGTAAAATCCAGATTAAAACGGGTGTTCATCGTTGTCGCGACAGTTGCATAGTAGTTGCTGACCCTAGAATCGCGCTCGCCTAGATACTCCACACAAATATCTATAAATGTCGAGTCACGTTCCTCCGTCCAGTATGCAACCGAGTGCGAAGTAGCGGTGGTAGAAGAGGTAAACATCTGCAGTACCAAAAAAAAAATTAGAAAAACCCGAAAAAAAATTGTTATTGAGAATTAAAAAAAAATATAACAGTATAAAAAATATTTTTTTTCTTGAAAAAATGGCATGAATTTTTTTTTTGGAGGCTGAAAGGGAGTGTTTTCGGGTTGATGGAGGAAGAGTTTTATAGCAGACGAAAGGAGACGTTGGGAATCTATCCATTGGCGTCGGATGCGTCAGACGCCAACGGATAGATTTCCAACGTCTCACGAAAGGGCATTTTTACTGTGGTATTTCGTGCTTGCGTAAGCACTTTCTTGAGCGTGCCACAAAGTTGCTGGGAACGGAACCTAAATGCAGTTTAGAAGCCTGCATGGGTTAGTTAGTCAGTATGTATTATTATTATATAAGTGAGTATGTAAGCCTTGCCGTACTTTTTTTTTTAAATCCATGCTCATGTTAGACGTCGTATTCTGTGCATACATTGATTTGTGATGAAACTGGTTTATAATAACAACCATATCAGTGACTAATTTGAAACATTCAATGGGGTCTCTATATTTATACCACAGACCATTATAATTTTCTCTATCTAGTATTAATCATGACACTTATTTGGAACCAATAATGAGGTTATTACTATTTTAGAGACATTGATCGTGGTCTCTGTATATTTTGACACCTGTTTTTGGAGACATTATTTAGTTCTCTCAAGTGAGTTACAACTATCAATTTGAGACAAAAAAGTTTGTTTTGAGACAAAATAAATTTGTCTTTTATAATCGTTTTTTTAGTGTTATCTTTTTTTTTTTATTTGCTGATGTAATGATGTCATGAATTTGCTTGTTTACTTGAATTAGTGAATGTTTGAACTGCTTTCAGCTTTGATCTGTTTTTGGCATTTGTTGTGCATTGATGTTTCTAACTTGCTGGTACTAGGCATTTTAAGTTTTAAGTCAACTTTTATTCATGTGTGTAAAATGATTGAATCATTCTTTGTAATATTGTAAGAAATTTGTAACATATTTTGGATTTCTTATGTCTAAAGTACGCAAGTTTGTAATATGCTTTTTAGGTAATATGGTGATTGGTGAGCGTACAATCAAATATGTTGTTGTACCAGTGGGCTATGGGCTCCCGTTTTTCGCATGTTAAAATATAAAAATATGTTATTTCTATTGATTTTAGGAAACGGTAATTTACCGTTATCGACAAAATGGTTATCGACGTATTGGTATACCCAAAAAACAGTTACGAATGTTATTGGTAATGGTGATGGTAAATATTTTTGTTTTATCAACGAAAACGGTATGGCAACCGTTACCATAATAGCCTTAATGAAATTATTTAATGAAGAAATCAAATATGCGAAAGTACAGTACAAATTCCCCAATATGAGGAAGAGCGTAAACTGTGTACAAAATATCAAACATACAGAAACAACAATTAAGCGAAAATAATAATGTATTCAAGTGAATTCGATGATGATTCTTTCTGAAATCGAAATCTATATTCATTTGAATATGTCATGTCATAGGTGAAGCTTGGTTATTAGTTACAATGCAGGGGAAAAAAAGTTAGTTTGCACTTTGTGCTAATAGGGCAACAGAGTCTGTAACATTATTTTGTTTGAATGCAGGAGTTTAATGACTAATATATTGTAATAACCCAGAATTTCTACCTAAATTTAAATTTGATTTTTCTGAATATAAAATAAATTTAACATGGTTTAAATACAAATTTAATAATCTTTTATATATCAGTTAGAATAGGTAATAATAAATATTTTGTTAAGATATAAGAATATGAATTTTGTAAAGGATGATTTATTTTTAAGATTTTTATTTAATACATAAGATTTCACAAATATTAATATATTTTTGTTTATATGGTTATTACAAAGATATAAATTTCATATAGATTTGCGAAGTATTTAAATTTTATTTAAGATTATTTTTGGTTAATGTAATTTTGGTAAAATATATGTGCAAATATTGTATAAATAATGTAAATAAATATTTTTTTGAAATATTAATAAGTTGTAATATAATAACATGAGTTTTGATGCTTACATAATTAAATGGTTACACTTATAAGTGTCGAGAAATGGCTACATGAATAAACGTTACAAGAATGTTAAAAATTGAATTATATATAAACGGACAAGTGTTTTCTACTTGTCACCATACATGGAGTGATCTATATAATGAAGCCAAGTGTCCCTATATGTGGATTGATGCATGTAAATGAGTTGAATAAGAATGCCATGTGTCCATGACTAGAATGGCTAAGCTATCCTTTAAGCTTCTTATATAAGGAGCACTTGTATTCATTTTGATCACAACTTCACCAATTTTTTCTACACCATCCCTCTCCACCTTCATTCGGCAGTCATCATCCACCGCCATAGCACCACCAGCGGCCTCCAACTGCTCCTCCTCGACCACACTCCACCTTCTCTCTCTCCTTCAAAAATCATTAGCTAAAGCCTCTTCTCCCCCTTTGTTTGCCCAAAGCCTCCCCACTCTAGGCACCACCGCCGCTACTGCTACCCACCTGTCTCCTCCGGCGAACCACCATCCCATCTAGACCCCGCAAAATCTGGTGTAACGACCTGGATTTTTGACCGTTCAAGTCAACAATAATCGTCACATGTTGACTTAAACAATTCTAAAATACAGATAATTATTGGGGTAAATATAAGAAAAAGAAGAAAAAAGAAAGACAATCACAAAATCTCACAGCGGAAGGACAAAATATAATAAATAGATAACAGTTCATGAAGCTGCTAAAACATACATTTGATTTTATTTTACAATGATTATCAGAGTACTATCATAAAACATACCAATATTTACGGCGGAATAATACTAATAAACACGTCTGTTGAGCTTCATCTTCATCTTTAGAATGTTCTCTTCAATAACTGAAAAACTCAGGCTGACCCAAGCACAAATGAAAAGACAAAAATACCCGAATCAGAACTAAAATATTCTCATAACAGTTAAATCAAATTCATGTGACAATATGAAAGCAATAACTTAAGAGATGTTACAGGTATTTCCATCTTCTAAGGATCCGTTAAAGTAGATACTATATAATACAATACACTATTATAGTAGTGCCCATGGTTAAATATAAAATAATAAAATAGCGTAAGTAGGATTACATTTATACCCTTACACCATTTTTACATTATCGTAAACATTGAATATAAAACACCAGTAAGGTCGGTGGATAGAGATGCGCCGCTATACGACAGCGTTAGATCAAAATCGTAAGGGGCTCGATCAGGATAAATATGACAAGACATCGAGGCAATACCCATCAGTAGTATTCTACCGGATTGTGGATCCAGGTCGGTGGTAACACATAGCCGCCAGCTACTGCCTACCCCAGACCATACTCCCAAAAATCAAAGGGCGCCCGATCAATCATAGGGTAAGAGATATGGTATCGAAGAAGCATGTCTGCTAAGAGGAGCTAACTCACATTAATGTGGGTATGACTCCTGTTTTAGTCATTTTAATTATGATCCGAAGGTCAAGGCTATCCATCATCGTTCTCTTTCTTCAAATCTAGTAATCGCCTCCAAATCATCCTACTTCATTTTGGAACTCCACCGCATGCACAGTTGTTAAAGTGGCTTTTGGTATTAGTAGAGAGTATGACAATATCCGATCCCAGTCTCTTTAACAACTAAACGTTTACATTTTCCACACCGGTCGGTTCTTTTACATTTCAAAGAGGTTTATACTTCATATATCAAAATATCATATTTTCTTAAAATCATTTCATTATTCAAGCTAGAATATTATTCATATTAAAATCTCCACTTAAAACCAAACTTAGAATCTTGAAACAATTCCAATTCCAAATAATTTGAATATTTAAAGTAGTAGAAAAGCATGTTAAAATAATTTAGATACATACTGTAACACCCCACCTCCGTTAAAGTCACTCACAAAGGGAATGCCTTAACTTTGGTGGATATGCACTCATGCATATGCAAATATGAAAGGTATCAGGCCCCACCTCTGTTAATTTATATATATAAAAATTCACTCATGCATATGCAAATATGAAAGTGACTGAGCCGATCTAGTGCCTAATGTGTGTATATGCATCCACGAGCAACCACTAGCAAACACTTACATCCACTTGCATCCACCAAACATAACATGTCCCAAACACCTGTTTACATCAATTGGCTTCTACATAAGGATCGAGGATAGGATCGAGAGGATATTCTTAAAAGATAAAGACTAGCAAATAAACTTTACAAAAAAAAAAGAGATCAAGGATATACCCTCAAAAAGGATATGATGCGTATATCTAGTCTTCAGTTCTTCTAAGTCGCATCTTCTTGAGCTTCATTCCATATTGCTCTGACTGTCTTAACTTCACGATTGCATAGCTTCTTAATTTTGTTTCCATAATATGCGTTCCACATTTTCTTCTTATAGTATACTTGGCACTACAACCTCTGCCGTGTCATGCTAACATTCCCAGAACTATCTCTTGAAAATAAACAGATGCTAACCATGTTACCAAGTGTATATACTAAGATGATTAGATTCTTCTTCGTCAATCTAGTAAGTGGGGCCTGATACCTTTACAAAGTCCTTAATTAACTTCCTATACCAGCCCGCCAATCCAAGAAAACTTCTTACTCCCATTGAATTCCTTGGGACCTTCTAATCTTGCACCGCAACTGCTTTTGCGGTATCTACTGTTATCCCTTCTTTGGGCGCCACATGTCCTAGAAACCTTACTTCTTCTCTCCAAAAATGACATTTTTGGAGGACTTCGCCTTAAGTTGATGCTCTTGGAGGGTATCCGAGACTTCCCTTAGATGAAAAGCATGTTCTTCCTCATTCCAAAATATCATCTATGCACAAGCGAAGTGAACCATCTTCCTTTGTAATGAAAACGACTAGAGCACCCCATTCAGAAATATTTCGCCTTATGAACCCTTTTTCAAGTAACTCTTTTACTTGTTTACTGAGCCCTTCCTTTCCCTTGGATTCATGTGTCGTACAGGTAATGCAACTGGCTTTGCATTGTCAGCTAGACATATGCAGAAGTCTATCTCGCGTTTTAGGGGATAAACCCATAACCTGATCAAAAACATCTACGTACTCATGGACTACTCTAACGGATCTCAAATCGTCGATAGATGCATCAAGTGATTCTAGGTAGCTAAGACAAACTGATCCCTTAGGATCGCACGAAATCTCGAGGGTATTCCCGAGGCAAGTCGAAAGTTTAACTACTCTCCTTTCACAATTACTAGCTAACCAATCCATGCCTAGAATCAACCCATAGCCCATGAAACCCGAAAACATAAGCATTACACTTAAACTCATTACTTAATATAGCTATTCTCAAATCCTTACAAATCAAAGATAAATGAGCTGAACCACCAATTGGATTTGAGACAATAATGAGATCTTCTACTATACAAGTACTAAGGTGCAGAGACTGAACTATGGAAGCAGATATAAATGAATGTGAAGTGCAAAAAACAAAAGATTACTAACAGGATGATCAAAAGAAAACTAAACTACCACTCTCTCAGGTACGCTGGCGGTAAGAGCATGCACTTGTCCTCCGGAAAATCCTATCCTTTGTTCTTGCCCTTGTCCTTAATTATATGACCCGTTATACCATAATAACGACACTTCCTCTTGTCCTAGATTTTTCTGTTCTTTCCTCCTTCGTGAACCAAGTCCATATCCTTGAGTTTCTCATCCTTGGGTTGTGTTCCTTAGCCAAACTCCCTCATTCTCATCTTTTCCATCTTTGTGTAACTTGTTGACAAGTCTCTTGAAAGCTGCCTCCGTCGCATGGAAAAACCCTACAAAGCTTGAAAGAAAATTAGCCGCAGGTGAAACTACAACGGCTATAGATGGAAGTTGGGCACTTCTTCACCCTTTGACAGGTGTCGTGGTCTCATCAAGCCTACAGAACCATGTTGCGATGAGGTTACCTCCCATAAAGCCAGGAGCCCCGGAGACTCAGGAAAGAAGGAAACAAGGATTGAAACAGAGGATCAAAAGATAGTGCATATGGCTTTGGGGAATATTCCTTTAAAACAAAATTTCTCTTTAGAAAATACTTCTTTAAAAACCGTTTTGAAAATAATTTTTCAAATATTTTATTTGGTCTGGTAACCTTCAGCTCTGATACCAAGTGTAACACCCTACCTCCGTTAATGTCACTCACAAAGGGAATGCCTTAACTTTGGTGGAGCGTTTTAGGTAAAAGATGCAGATAAATTACAAGACAGACAAATAAAGCAGCGGAAAATAAAGTCATTTTATAAACAATGTGGTTCAGTCAAGCTTTTACAACAATTTGTCTCAATCATACTTAAAAATAATACATAGAACTTCTGTCTTTATTCAAAAACTTTGAAGTATAAAAGAAGCATAAAAATAACAATGATATTCCTCAATAAAGCACGAACCAGCCATAGCAGTGGAAGAGAGAGTCCAAAGAAATATATCGGCTTTCTTAGAGCTTGGAAAGAAAACTGAGCTAAGTGGTAACATTTCCTCCCTGTGAACTTTGGGGGGGAGGGGCGGAATGGAAGAAAAGAGGCGAGACAAACTAGGTCAGACATAAGTCTGGTAAGTCCAGTGACTTTCAGCATGAAAATAGGCAAAAGCATCATGACATGAATAAACTGAATATAAGACAATACCGCGATAACAAGGATAACAAGATAACATACGATTAGCATATATATGATAAGGCAAGATAAACTGAATGCGCTTCTACTCTGATTTCTGCTTCGCTACTACCTTGCTATTCTGATTTTTATATTTCTGCACCATCTAACTAGTGTCCCAACTAGTAATCTATGTAAAATGATATTATTACAACGTGATCCCAATCCCCGCAATTGTGGTAGCCTTTAGGTGTACATCTAGTATGAGGATCTTACCTCAATCAGCCTAATTGCCATGAAGATGTTAGATGTACCCTTACTACCCTATCGATCGACTCCTTACTCGTATTAATTTTTCATGTGTCTGTGTCATTTCAGCCCTCTCTTGCATGTAGATACCCTGTGCTGGTCCCACCATAAGGTGTATCAATCCATATGATAGCGACCCGACACTATTCAAGATGCACAGTGTATAACTACTGGTACCCAGTGCATGCTTTTTCCCACTCCGGAGTACATGCACGCTCGTAATCCGTCGGAATCTACACTAACATACCCCCGGCCGCTATTTTGACTGCTTATAATCAGCCTAGTAATCGTGCCCCACCCTGCCTAGTTTCAGCGTACCTTGATACATCTATGTGGGTTACTGTTGAAATGGGTCCCCGTTACTAGGCGTTCTTACTGGTTAAGTTTGTGGGCCTATATTTACTAATATTACCCACCAACCGGATATGTACTTAACCCTCCCACTGATTCAAACATGTTTACTTAATGGTTAAGTCTGTGGGCCTATATTAATTTACTAATATTACCCACCAACCCGATATGTACTTCACCCTCCCACACATTATGTCATATTGGTTAAGTGTAGTCCATTCATGTTAACTTAACCCACCCACTCATCATGTCATGTTGGTTAAGTGTTTTTCATTAACCTTTCTCACTTGTCATGTTGGATTGGTTAAGTGTTTCCTATTAACTTAACCCCGTTCATTCATCATGTTATATTGGTTAAGTATTTCCCATTAACTTAACCCATTCGTTCATCAAGTTACATTAGCTAAGTGTTTCTTATTAACTTAACCCCACACGTTCATTATGCTGTATTGGTTAAGTGTCCTCAATCAATTCAAGTTAACTTAACCCACCCACTTATCGTGTTACATTGGTTAAGTGTTGTCTTCTTGTGTTAACTTAACCCTTCCACGCATCCTGTTATATTAGTTAACTGTTGCTCTCTTGTTTTAACTTAACCCTATCCATTCATCATGCCATATTGGTTAAGTGTTCCTTATTAACTTAACCCTTCTCATTCATCATGTTGTACGGGTTAACTTAATCGTGCTCACTTGTCTAATTAACATGTTATAACGATTAAGTGTTCTAAATTTACTTAGCCCCACTTCCTTGTCTAATTAACATGTTATAACGGTTAAGTATTTTGAATTTACTTAGCCTCACTTTCTTGTCTACTTAACATGTTATAACGGTTAAGTGTTCTAAATGTACTTAACCCCATCTTCTTGTCTAATTAACATGTTATAACGGTTAAGTGTTGCCTTAGTTAACTTAATCCTACCATTCTTATCATGTCTTGTTCATTAGCATTAATTGATTTATTAATGTGTCAACCTCTCACATTAGATCTATGTTGTTGCGGTTACTGGATGTACCGGGCGGTTCCGGGAAGTTTTACACCACAACTCAATCTAACCTCGGATTTTTCTTGGGCATGATGCACTAACCTCTCACATTAGATAGGTGTTGTTGTGGTTACTAAATGTGCCAAGCGGTTCCGGGCAGTTTTACACCGCAACTCAATCTAACCTCGGGTTAGGCATGTTTATCTTTTAGCATACTTACCATACATATCCAAGTCTTGAATTCATATGCTAATTATCCCAAATTCACAAAACTAGTCATGCTCCAATTCTCAAGTTATAACAAAGTTGATTTGCAAGTTATGCCTCACAAATTCAAATTCAAGTTATTGCTCAAAATAGGTTACACCCAATTTTCCCTAATTTGCATTAATAGTCATGCCCCAACAAATCACGATATAACACATGCCCTAAGGTTTAGTCATATTGCACCGTACAAAATGTAAAGACCCGTAAATTTTGCATCCTGTACGGTCAATCAAAGTTCAAGTTTGACTTTTCAAACTACCGCGTTGTTTCTAACTTTTTTTATAATTAAAATTAAATTATTCATTCTAACTTCGATTTAAATCAATTTTTAATCATTATTATTTTAAATAAATTATTTTAAATATCAAAACCCATTAATATTATTTAGAAATAAAATTTAAAATTTACCCCAAAATTCAGGGTTGTTACAGTCTCCCCTACTTAAAAAATTTTCGTCCTCGAAAAGGAATGAAGCTAAAAAGTCTTTAATTAACTAACTCATCTTTTATTTTTTTCAGTTGGTTTCTATTATTTTCTTAGTTGAACTAATAATTACACTACACAATCATCAATCAATTAGTTGATTAGCTGTTAAAATATATAGCTTTTATATATTCAAAAATCATATTTTCTAAAATAGATTATAATTACAAATACGTATATTATAAGCTTGTTACTCTCAACTCATTCTAGGGCATTACTAACCCCATCTCTAAGGAGTTTTCTCATTCTAGGATACTGCTGATCCTATCTCTAATGAGTATTCTTATTGGATATTACTAATCCAATCTCTGATGAGTCTTTTGTTCAGTTCTAACGAGTTGTATCCCAAAGATTTGAGCTAACCAAAGCTCTGATACCAACTGTAAAGACCCGTAAATTTTGCATCCTGTACGGTCAGTCAAAGTTCAAGTTTGACTTTTCAAACTACCGCGTTGTTTCTAACTCTTTTTATAATTAAATTAAATTATTCATTCTAACTTCGATTTAAATCAATTTTTAATCATTATTATTTTAAATATCAAAACCCATTAATATTAGTTAAAAATAAATTTTAAAATTTACCCCAAAATTCAGGGTTGTTACACAAAATATTTTCCAAAAACCCCCAAATCATGATTCACCATATAAACTATGCCAAATTATAGCCTTTAATTACAGTGCATGCCAATTACCCAAAATCCCAATTTAGGGGAATTCACATTTAACAGTTATCCCTATCTTACTATAGGTTTTTCATGCCTAAGCCATATATCACTATATACAGTGATTTCTTTCTTCCAAGTCATAAACTATCATATATATATATATGCCCCAATTTTAGGCTTTAAACCACAACATGTACTATGCCTTACATGTTTACAGTTCAATTTCACGCCCCAAATCCCAAGTCATATGTCCAATATACTTTATGCCTCAAATCTCAAGTCATATGTTCGATACACTTTATGTTTTAAATACAACATATATTATGTCCTCAAATCAGTTACAAATCAGTTATATACATAATTTAATACTTTTCCAAATTTTAGCGCTGGTCATGTCCAAATCATATATTATGTCCAATTTTTCTCAACGTACGTTCATTTCTTATGAGATTTGGCTCAGGCTCGCAGTAGCCTGGCTATAAAAACAAAAAGGGAAGAAGGAAAGTAGAGATAAAGAATGGACATAATAATATCAAATGAGATAGATCCAATGGATATAGAAAGACATATAGAAATAGGCATAATCTTAGATTCAGATTTATTACAATGTCAGAATCACAATTGAATTTTACTTCTGAAAGTAAAACGAACTTACAAATTACAGAACGATCTTTAATTCTGAGATCTGATTTCTGAATTTGCTTAGCTATTCCTTTAATGTAGACTTTGATTGTTAACTTGAAAAATCTAATTTGATTGATTAAGGTGGAGGTTAGGTCACTTTAGGTTTTAGCAGCATATAAACGCTTATGAATTCGCGTGGAGAAAACAATAGGTTTAAGGGTCTTTTTATAGGTGTATAGAGAGATTTAGAGCCTTCAGATCAGTCTAGAAGTCATCAGAATCGTCCAAAGCAGAATACCACGTCACACTGCGAATTAGAAAGCGACACGTGGTGAAACACGTCATCGTCCAGATCTGGGCCAACAAGGGTCGACTCCCGGGGGTCGACACCTATGTCGACACCCCTATAGGGGGGTCAACACCTATATTGACTCCCCTTGGGGGGGGGGACACCCTGAGCAGGAATTTTCCCTCTCAGCCTATTCTGCTTGAATTTCGAATTTTGAACTTGGTTTGAGATGTTTAATTATTATTTATATTTTCTGTTTAAAAATGAAATCTTCTGAACTCCATAACTTCTTCATACGGAGTCCGATTTACGCAAACTCGGACTCTATCCCAAGCAGAATCCGAGACGAAAGAAATGGCATAACCCGTTTCCCATAATTCCCAATTTTAAATTAAGTATTCTTTAATTTGTTACTTTAATATCCACAGGAAATACGGGGTGTTACACATATATAAAATAGTCAGGAAATAAATAGTTGGATAATAAAAGTTTAAAATAAAATAATGTTTATTGAAATTTTGTAAAATATATATATATATATATATGTAGTAAAATATAAAGTAGTTGTAAAATAGATAACTGGTTATCAAAATTGTTTATTTAAATAGTAATTATATATATAAGTAAAAAAATAGTTTATAAAGATAGTACAACATAAATATATATTAAATAGTATAATTTATAAAATAAAATAAATATTTAGTAAAATAGCTTATAAAATGGTATAAAATATTATAATTGGAATTGGTATTGCTCCTTCTGAATAACTTGAAGTCATGTTTCAATTTCAAATCAATGTAGCTCAATTTTAGTATTTCAATTCGATTCGAACTTTTTTTCAAACCAATTCAATTTAGACAATATGATTTAAAATTTTAAGGTTTAACATAGAATTCTCATTTGAAATCATTTCAGTTTGTAGCAAAACTAGAGTTCACAAATCAAATATTACTTTAAGTAAGGTTAATTTAAAGTAAATTTCAAAGATGGAAAATTATTTATATTTTAAACAATTTAATTTCAGTACGTTCAGTTCATGCTAAATTACATATATTTAGCTTCGGTTTACCACAAAATAATAATAATAATAATCATTTAACTTTAAATTCCAAAATTTAAAGTTCAATTTCGAAGGAATTCAATTTCGAAGGAAATCAATTCATAAAATCTCATTTACTTCTTTTAAAACAATATTTCAATTAAAAAGTTTAAACAAAATTATTTAACCAATCGGTGTCCATGTATAATTTTTTTTGAAGGAATGCCCATGCATAATTTTCTTTCCTATAGCCAAATAATACTTAATATTTAGTTTTAGTGTTTTGGGAAAGGGTATATATCATTTCAATCCAAATCAGGGTCATAGGTATTTATCATTTCAACCTACGATCTTAATTCGTTTTAATACCGAGTTTATTTGATGCCCATAACATCTAGGGTAATGGTTGGGATTAATCAACAAAATCAACAAGCATATATAAACAATGTCAATAACAAGATGAATTACACCTCAATAAATTAAGTACATATATCCAAGGCATCCATCAAAATCAATACATCTAAACATTTCAGTATAATATCAGTTTACTAGTCATTAGGTATGGGGTTTTTAAACAAGAAATTAAATTGTAACTGTACAATTTATATTAACAGTTAAATCAAATTATACTGTGTAACAACCCGAATTTTAATAACATGTTAAAACCATAAATCAAGGCAGAATTAATTTTTAAAACAAGAATCAAGGGAAACAGGTTGCGCCATTGCGTTCGTCTCGAAATTCAGCTTGAAAACGAGTCTGAGTTTTCGAAAATCGGAGTCCGTATGAGGGAGATTTGACCTTTCGAAGTTTCCGGAATTTTCAGAATAAAAAACAGCTCGAAAATTCGAATTCAAATTCAAATTCAAAACCCAGAATAGGCTGGGCGGGAAATTTCCTGCCCAGGACCAGGTTGACCTGGGGGTCGACCATAGTGTCAACCTGGGGGTCGACCTGCCTCCCGAACCCATTTTCTGAACTAGAAGCATTCTGATGTATTTAGACTCGTTTCGTGACCAGATTCAACTGCCTAATCCTATTTAAACAGCCTCCTAGCCTCATTCTCTTTACACCATTCTTCTCTAACCTTATGTTGCACGAATTCTTCATGGACATGGCTCCTTCTTCTTCTTCTTCCTCTAAATTAAATTAAATTAAAATAAATCGTGAATACTATTTCTTGAAGACTACGGCTAGGAATTGCATATTGGGGATTTGCTTCTACAATCAAATCAAGATTCAACAATTCAACGACAAATTTCTAGACTTGACTTCTGCATCTCAATTTCTTAGACCACGATCTGTAAGTTCAAGTTACTTTTAGATAAAAACTATAAACTTAATATGGACATGTTGTAAATTGGAATTGGATCTATGTATGATAATTGATTCATATCTATTCTTGTTCATCTTGGATCTTGACTTTTTGGGAATATTGCTATGAAATCAGTTTGGGCCTATTCACGTTGTAAATCAAACTCTTTCATGTCTATAACATTATCATGCCTATGACGTTGAAACTATTGTTAATGACTAAGGACTATGACTGTGAACATGAGACTATGCCTATGCCTATGAACATAAGACTATGACTATGCCTACGCTTATGAACATAAGACTACGCCTAGGCCTATGACTGTGAACATAAGGCTATTGCCTATGACTATTTAGGGTAACTGCCTAGAACTACTTTGGATAATTATCTATGACTATTGTGATTAATCGCTTATGATTCATAACTATGAGATTTCTACCTATGACCATGACTATGACTATTGTGGTTAATTGCCTAAGATTGTTATAGTTGATTGTTCATGCCCATAACACTATAGTTGAAAACCATGTTGTACACCGAATTGGCACTTTGTTGGATCTCATACCTAGGGTGTGACTTGCTTAGTTTTTTCGCTATTATGTACACCAAAACCATTGGATCCATTATCCTTGTATTTGGCTTGTTTTTGCATGCCTATTCTTTTATGTCAACTTTTATCATGACTATCGCCTTATTTTGCTAGATTTGAAATTCTACTATTTTCTATATGCCAGTGATGCTGTAACCAATTATATCAAGTTATATCATGCTAGTCTTGTAATCTCTTTTATCGCTTTATGCTCGTCCCTTTTTGCCTATCATAGTTTTGATGTTATTCCCTTTATTTCGGGATTTGGATTTATTTGTAGTATAGATCGATTCACGTTTACGTACGATGGGAATACGATTTGGGTAGATTAGGCAAAACATGAATTGGTTATGTATATGAATTATGAACTTGATAATAGGCAAAACTTGAAACATGAACATTGTTATAACTTGAATCTGGACGTGGACATGAAACTTGCCTTGAAAACTTGACACGAACTGGACATGAAAATTTGAACATGGACTTGACACTAGAATGAACTTGAAAATGGCCAACTCGAGGTTGGGTTGAGTTTGCAGTGTAATTCTGCCCGGAACCGCCCGACAAATCCAGTTACTGCAAACAATAGGATCCAATATGGGTAGTTGGCCATACCACACTTGAAAACCCGAGGTCAGACTGAGTTGTGGTGTAAATCTGCACGGAACCGCCCGGCATATCCAGTGACCACAATAACAGGTATGATGTGAGAGGTTGGGGTGCATTAATGAATTAATGCCATATGATAGGGTTAAGTCATGAACATGAAAGACAACACTTAACCAACTTGACACATGATTCGTAGGGCTAAGTCATGAACTTGGACGACAACACTTAGCCAAATTGACATGACATGTAGGCGGGTTAAGTCTCGAACTTGAATGACAACACTTAACCAACCTGACATGCTAGACTGATAAGGGTTAAGTCACGAATTTAAATGACAACACTTAACCTATTGGACTGAAACCCTAGTTACGCGGTACATTTCAGCAGTAACCCACTAGACCAATCATGGTAACCTGGAACTAGGTAGGGTAGGGCATGATTACTAGGCTGATTGTAAGCGACCAGAACGACGGCTGAGTTTGTGCGCCAGTGTAGGTTCAGGCGGGCTATGGTCGTGCACGTGGTCCGGAGTTGAAAAAGCAGGCATTGGGCATCAGTAGGTTTATCTGTGCATGCTTGATTCGTGTCGGTGGTTGGCACCATAGGGCTTGATACACCCTATGGTGGACCTAGCACAAGTGACTACATTCGTGATAGGGCCGTATGACACAGACACACAAAGAGCTAGAACTTGTAGGGAGCCGATCGATTAGTGGATCGTTCCGTTGGACCTAGTAATGGGTCATTCCTGATATTGGGCCAAAGGGTCACTTATTGGTAAACATTTGACATGGGTTTTGGGATATTAGTACCGTTAGTGTAACGAACCTTGAACATGCGATGCTATACTTGATTTATTAGATTATCTTAGTCTATCTTGCCCATCTTGACAACATCCTTATGTTTACTTTCAGTTTATACATGTCATGTTAACTTTACCTGTTTTTATGCTGAAAGTCACTAGGACTTACCAGTCTTTATGACTGACCCGTTTTCTTTTGCCTCTTTTTCTTTCGTTTCCCCCCAGGTTCTCAGGGAGGAAACTCTAGCACTTAGCTTGGATTTTGCTTGCTTTCGATTCAGCTCATGTACGGTTTGATCTTAAGCTATGCTATGGTTGCATTTCTTCTACCTTTGGGGAATTAAGCTACTTTTGATGTTTTAAGTTTATGCTTCTTTATTTATGCAAGACAGAATTTGTTGTAATGAAAAATAATGACCTTAGCTATTTGGTACTTTGGATGTAAAAGGTTTTGACTCTTTTTGAAAGTAATGAAATTTATCTTTTGATTCTTCCGTTGTTTTATCTATGTTCTGTCTTGTAATATTTCTGTGTTTGTTTACCTCGATAACGCTCCTCCAAAACTAGTGCGTTCCCTTTGTGAGTGACCCGAGCGGAGGTGGGGTGTTACATTTGGTATCAGAGCAGAAGGTTACCAGACTAGGCAAAAGCTTTTAAAACCTTCTGAAACTATTTTCAAAGACCGTTTACAAAGAAGCATTTTTTTTCAAGAAAAGTCTTGTATTATTTAAAGGCTATTCCCCATAAGACATTAGCACTATCCATTGTTTCCCCGTTTGAATCTCTTCTTTTTCATTTTAGCATGTCTGGGAATCTTAACTTTCCAGAGGGTGTGCTAATACCTGGCTGGTTCAGGAGGTACTTAGAGGCTAGGGCCAACGATGCAGGCCTAACAGAT
This sequence comes from Allium sativum, assembly GCA_030737875.1. NCBI lineage: Eukaryota > Viridiplantae > Streptophyta > Magnoliopsida > Asparagales > Amaryllidaceae > Allium > Allium sativum. The sequence continues at coordinate 128,608,785 of CM060919.1, read as the reverse complement.
ATTCCTCCTCCAGCTGCAATGATTCCTCCTCCTCCTCCCCCTCCTCATGCAATTGCTTTCTCAAAGATCTGTAAAGATTTTTGGGCCATGGGTGGAAAGGATTTCAAAGGAACTGAATCATTCGTAGAAGTAAGGAACTGGCTCAAAGAAACTGAGTATCTGTTCGTTATCTTCGAGGTGGACGATAGGTAGAAGGTACAGTTGGCAGTATTGTTGCTCAAAGACGAAGCTTCCTATTGGTGGGAAGTCACTAACGCCGAGAGGCCGATTGAAACATGGATGGATTTCAGAATAAGGTTTAAGATGAAATTCCTCTCGCAAGCTGAACGAAGTTTACAGCTGGAAAAGTTCTTATCTCTTAAGCAAGGAAGTATGACTGTCAAAGAGTATGTCAATCAATTCAATCAGCTGGCCCGATTTGGACTGGACTTAGTGAATGCCCTTTATAAGAAGGCTCTCCGTTTGGTCAAGGGATTGAATGAGCCACTTCACAGCTTGGCCATGACCCACATACCTATGGGGGCTACTTACGAAAAGTTAGTGGACATGGCGCTTTTAAATGAAGAAGACAAGAATGGCAAGAAGGAGGTCAAGGCGAATGAGTCTCAAAACAAGAAGGTAGACTCTGAAAAAGGAAGCAAGAACAACAACAATAATGATAACAAGACACGTGAGAAAAGAAAATGCCATTTCTGTGGTATTGAGGGGCATATAGCCCAGGATTGTAGAAAGAAGAAGATGAAGATGGGAGCATGTTTCCAGTGCGGTGATACTGGACATATCAGCAAGAACTGCCCTAAGAAGTAAGGGCAAGGCCCGCAAGCAGGACCTTCTAAGGGTACATCTTTAACTTCTTCTCCTAGATGCTTTGTTTTATCTTGCTTATCTTCTCAATCCTATCTTGAGAACCTTAGGTAGAACCCTTTTGAATGTAAAAATGTGATTGAAACATGTTATGGTTGACATTTGCAAATGGTTGCAAGTGGTCGCAAGTGGTTGCTCGTGGTTGCATACCAAACATTAGGCACTAGATCGGCTCAGACACATTTTCATATTGCATATGCATGAGTGTTTATACTTGTTTATGGATGAAATTGAATGTGTTATCATGTGAATGATGCATATGGATGGATGTTTGTGCACACATATAGTGTTTATGTGACTAGGACTATTTGCATACATGTTGGATTCATGGCACTAAACATATTTTGCATTAAGAAGATCAATCAGGCCTGATCATTTACATTAGATAAAGAACATATACATACACTTTTGGCATATGTTCATACAGCATTAGAAATCTTTTGAGGACAATGATTGCTTGTGGATGATGTTTTGAGTAGATGGATGATTGGATGATAGGATGCATTCTTCTTAACTTGAAGATTTCGGGGATGAAATCCTTTAAGGAGGGGAGAATGTAACAACCCGAATTTTAATAACATGTTAAAACCATAAATCAAGGCAGAATTAATTTTTAAAACAAGAATCAAGGGAAACGGGTTACGCCATTGTGTTCGTCTTGAAATTCTGCTTGAAAACGAGTCCGCGTTTTCGAAAATCGGAGTCCGTATGTGGGAGATATGACCTTCCGAAGTTTCAGGAATTTTCAGAATAAAAAACAGCTCGAAAATTCGAATTCAAATTCGAATTCAAAACCCAGAGCAGGCTGGGCGGGAAATTTCCCGCCCAGGACCAGGTCGGCTAGGGGGTCGACCATAGTTTCGAACTCCCAGGGACCAGGTCGACCATAGTGTCGACCTGGGGGTCGACCTGCCTCCCGAACCCATTTTCTGAACAAGATGCATTTTGATGTATTTAGACTCGTTTCGTGACCAGATTCATCTGCCTAATCCTATTTAAACAGCCTCCTAGCCTCATTCTCTTTACACCATTCTTCTCTAACCTTATGCTGCACGAATTCTTGATGGACATGGCTTCTTCTTCTTCCTCTAAATTAAATAAAATTAAAATAAATCGTGAAGACAATTTCTTGAAGACTACGGCTAGGAATTGCATATTGGGGATTTTCTTCTACAATCAAATCAAGATTCAACGATTCAACAATTCAACGACAAATTTCCAGACTTGACTTCTCTATCTCAATTTCTTAGACCATGATCTGTAAGTTCAAGTTACTTTTAGATAAAAACTATAAACTTAATATGGACATGTTGTAAATTAGAATTGGATCTATGTATGATAACTGATTCATATCTATTCTTGTTCATCTTGGATCTTGACTTTTTGGGAATATTGCTATGAAATCAGTTTGGGCCTATTCACGTTGTAAATCAAACTCTTTCATGTTTATAACATTATCATGCCTATGACGTTGAAACTATTGTTAATGACTAAGGACTATGACTATGAACATGAGACTATGCCTATGCCTATGAACATAAGACTATGACTATGCCTATGCCTATGAACATAAGACTACGCCTAGGCCTATGACTGTGAACATAAGACTATTGCCAATGACTATTTAGGGTAACTGCCTAGAACTATTTTGGATAATTATCCATGACTATTGTTATTAATCGCTTATGATTCATAACTATGAGATTTCTACCTATGACCATGACTATGATTATTGTGGTTAATTGCCTAAGATTGTTATAGTTGATTGTTCATGCCCATAACACTATAGTTGAAAACCATGTTGTACACCGAATTGGCAGTTTGTTGGATCTCATACCTAGGGTGTGACTTGCTTAGTTTATTCACTATTATGTACACCAAAACCATTGGATCCATTATCCTTGTATTTGGCTTGCTTTTGCATGCCTATTCTTTTATGTCAACTTTTATCATGACTACCGCCTTATTTTGCTATATTTGAAATCCTATTATTTTCTATATGCCAGTGATGCTGTAACCAATTATCTCAAGTTATATCATACTAGTCTTGTAATCCCTTTTATCGCTTTATGCTCGTCCCTTTTTGCCTATCATAGTTTTGATGTTATTCCCTTTATTTCGGGATTTGGATTTATTTGTAGTATAGATCGATTCACGTTTACGTACGATGGGAATACGATTTGGGTAGATTAGGCAAAACATGAATTGGTTATGAATATGAATTATGAACTTGATAATAGGCAAAACTTGAAACATGAACATTGTTATAACTTGAATCTGGACGTGGACATGAAACTTGCCTTGAAAACTTGACACGAACTTGACATCAAAATCTGAACATGGACATAACACTAGAATGAACTTGAAAATGGCCAACTCGAGGTTGGGTTGAGTTTGCAGTGTAATTCTGCCCGGAACGCCCGACAAATCCAGTTACTGCAAACAATAGGATCCAATGTGGGTAGTTGGTCATACCGCACTTGAAAACACGAGGTCAGACTGAGTTGTGGTGTAAATCTGCCCGGAACCGCCCGACATATCCAGTGACCACAACAACAGGTCTGATGTGAGAGGTTGGGGTGCATTAATGAATTAACGCCACATGATAGGGTTAAGTCATGAACATGAAAGACAACACTTAACCAACTTGACACATGATTCGTAGGGCTAAGTCATGAACTTGAATGACAACACTTAGCCAACTTGACATGACACGTAGACGGGTTAAGTCACGAACTTGAATGACAACACTTAACCAACCTGACATGCTAGACTGATAAGGGTTAAGTCACGAATTTAAATGACAACACTTAACCTATAGGACGAAAACCCTAGTTACGCGGTCCATTTCAGCAGTAACCCACTAGACATTTCATGGTACCCTGGAATTAGGCAGGGTGGGGCACGATTACTGGGCTGATTGTAAGCGACCAGAACGACGGCTGAGTTTGTGCGCCAGTGTAGGTTCATGCGGGCTATGGTCGTGCACGTGGTCCGGAGTTGAAAAAGCAGGCATTGGGCATCAGTAGGTTTATCTGTGCATGCTTGATTCGTGTTGGTGGTTGGTACCTTAGGGCTTGATACACCCTATGGTAGACCTAGCACAGGTGACTACATTCGTGATAGGGCCATATGACACAGACACACAACGAGTTAGAACTTGTAGGGAGCCAATCAGTTAGTGGATCGTTTTGTTGGACCTAGTAATGGGTCATTCCTAATATTGGTCCAAAGGGTCACTTCATGGTTAACATTTGACATGGGTTTTGGGATATTAGTACAGTTGGTGTAACGAACCTTGAACATGCGATGCTATACTAGATTTATTAGATTATCTTAGTCTATCTTTCCCATCTTGACAGCATCCTTATGTTTACTTTCAGTTTATTCATGTCATGTTACCTTTACCTGTTTTTATGCTGAAAGTCACTAGGACTTACCAGTCTTTATGACTGACCCGTTTTCTTTCGCCTCTTTTTCTTTCGTTTCCCCCCAGGTTCTCAGGGAGGAAACTCTAGCACTTAGCTTGGATTTTGCTTGCTTTCGATTCAGCTCATGTACGGTTTGATCTTGAGCTATGCTATGGCTGCATTTCTGCTACCTTTGGGGAATTGAGCTACTTTTGATATTTTAAGTTTATGCTTCTTTATTTATGCAAGACAGAATTTGTTGTAATGGAAAATAATGACCTTAGCTATTTGGTACTTTGGATGTAAAAGGTTTTGACTCTTTTTGAAAGTAATGAAATTTATCTTTTGATTCTTCCGCTGTTTTATCTATGTTCTGTCTTGTAATATTTCTATGTTTTTTTATCTCGATAACACTCCTCAAAAACTAGTGCATTCCCTTTGTGAGTGACCCTAGCAGAGGTGGGGTGTTACATACTGTATATGCAGATTAACATAAGTAATCAATTCAAACAGTCAAACAACAAACAATACAATCATATCATGACATAAATTTAATTTAACCAATAATCAAATATTTTAGTTAGGTGTGAGTGAGTTTAATCACTCACCTTTGGTTTCGAACGAGTTTGAAATCCAAAATAGGCTCAAAATTTGATAGTCTCAGAATTTGTCCAAACCAAATCTATGCCGTCCGGAATTTCGATGCGACCAACGGATCCAACCTCGCGTAAAATTGAAGTCATATGCACAAGTTATTAACATTTTTAAAAAATTGAATTTCAATATATATAAAATAGATAAAAGCTCCTCACCTAATAATATCTCACCACGTCAGCTTCTCTCTCCCATAACTATCGTCCTTTTCCCTAGTAAAACCCGTTCACGCAAAAAAACCCATAACCGCCTCCTTTATGAAATCACGCATCACACGTCAGATCATCAGAACACAATCGACCAACACCACAATGTGCGCCATCGAAAACTCCACCCATAGCCAGAAATCCAAACAACTTGGTGGCCATCTCAGCTCACAACCGGCCTAAACCCACGCCATGTTCCTGCCTCGACTCTGGCGATTCCAAACCCCAGCTACTATCCGCCGTATGGATTCGAAGAGCTCGAGAAGCTCTATAATTTTCATGTAGAAAGCTTTCAATAATAACGAGTAGATTGGAAGAAATTAACAATTAAAATTTCGAACTTTCGTGGCCGTCAAAAACAAAGTGGCGGCTGGCATGTTTTTAGGGTTAGCAATGAATATTTTAATATTATAGTTCTCGAATAACCTGATTTAAAGCCAAAAACGGGTCTGTGTCTAGAACAGGTCTGCTTACAACCTATCGATAGGTTTTGACGCCTTCTGAATGCAGTGAAAAAAGTTTCAAATCCCAATTCCGAAGTCTATAGCAGTTTGTTCTAAAACTCGATTATTTAATTAAATTATACACACAAATTTTTACACGTTTTAAATTATTACAATCAAACGATAACTCCGATGGCTACGAAATTTTAGATCATACAATAATATATAATTCCGGATCAAAAAAAATTAATTTCATCAAATTCTGAGATTGTTTACAAAATGTCGAATTTCACATATTTATTAATATAATAAAATATTCAGTTTTCACTTATTTATCTTACAATTAAATTCAGTAGTTTATAACCTTTATTCAAATTAGAATAGAATGGAAATTAATTTCATAAATAAAATTTTCTATTTATTTGAATTCCAATATTAATCATTTACCACTTCAAATTTTTTGTATTTCAATTATAAATTACCCAAATCAAAATATTTGAATATTAAATTTCAAATATTATTGCTTATCAATATAAAAAAATTAACAATTTTATGAGCAATTAATATATATCACTATTGTCAAGCTAAGCTGAACATGATTGCTTAAATAATTTAATTAAGTTCCCGCCGTACAATTTTCATACATGAAACATTAAAATTAAATTATAAAATTATTAACGTAGTTTAATTCATAAAATTTAATATTAAAGTCCAAATCTCCGTATTTAACAGTATATACCAAATCGTAGTTATATTTACAATCAATGCAAATTATTACATTTTATAATTAGTAGAAATTCATTTCATAATCAAACGACTTATATAAGGATTAATTATCAAGAATATTCTGAAGTTTGACATGTCTTCCTATAATAAAACGAAGTTTGGATTATTTCTGAATAATCTGAAGTTTGGGGGGTGTCTTCCCTAAATGATCTCACCGACCTAATAACTAACTACAGCTGGTTTTAGCTTTTTTTACTTTACCAATTCTAACGTAAATTCATCACTTCTTCTTAATCGTTCTTCTTCCTTGCTCTATGTCAATTCTTTCTACAGTTAGTTTAACGGACCTCTTTAAATAAGTTTAATCCTACCTTCATTCTCTTGAGTGCGACTGAGATTCTACGGCTATTCTTTTTCGGACAGCGGGGCAAAGACAAGGAGGTTCTAGTCATAGGTGATGGTCGGAGGGTCGAGGGAGGTAGGAATTGAGACGCTAGGTAGAAGCGAGCAAGATGGTGGAGTTTTATGAGGATTGGAGTTCATAAAATTCACGGGTTCCCATAGCAGGCGGCGGGTTCACTAGCGCAAATCTGTTCAGGGAATTCGATCATATGGTGGTCGGTTTTTTGGCGAAGGAAAGGAGAAGAGAGGTTGAATACGGGTCTCGGCGTTTGTTTTAATGCAACGGAGAGGGGGTTTAGATGTGTTAAAAAGATCGGCCATGAAGATGTTTTACTGGCAAACTGTTTTCGTGGAGAAGAAGATAAGGGGAAAGGGAAGCTTGAACGTATGGAAAATGGTGAGAAACAACACACAGGTCACTATGTTTAAACAAACGGAGAAGAATGATTTGGGAATAGATTAGAGAAGATGAAGAAAGTCAAAACCGAACACTCGTATCCGCCCTAAATCAGAATGTTTATTGAATCAGTGGTATTGAATCTAGCGCGTTGTCAAGGTCGGCTACACTCTTCACTGATTTCGCATTTCCCCTGGCCGCTGGTTCGGCCAGTGCAGTGGGGTTCGATCTTTTTCTGGTGTCCTGGATAGCTACAAAATTTTGGTCTTTGTCATGATGGTGTATTGTGTATTTGCAGTTCTTCTTTGTCATAGCTTCAAGGGACAATGTAACACCCCGTAATTCTGTTAATATTAATATTCACAAATTAAAGAATAACTAATGTCAGACCTGAGAATTATGGGAAACGGGTTGCGCCATTGTGTTCGTCTCGGAATTCTGGTTGAAATAGAGTTCGAGTTTGCATGAATTGGACTTCGTATGAAGAATTTATGGCCATCGGAAGTTTCAGAAAATTCAAAACAGATTTCAGAAAATTTAAAATTCAAAATTCGAAGTCAAACAGGCTAGACGGGAAAATTCCCGCCCAGCACCCCAGGTCGACTGGGGAGTTGACTGGGCAGTCGACACCCCCCCCCCCCCAGGTCGACTGGGCAGTCGACCTAGGTGTCGTCCTGTCCAGGCGGCTAGGGTTTGGCTGATGTGTCTTTAGGGCTGAGTTGGCAAATTAAACGGTTCAGTTTAGTTCTGAGTTGATCTGACGGTCTAAATAAACCCTAAACTCTATAAATACCTAGGTAGTCTCTCACTCTAATTCACATGAAAAATAGAATAGCCACCGTCATACCGTCGCCATGGAACTCAGTGTAGCCGCCGCCAACTAAGAAGGAAGAAAAGCTAATCAAAACCCTAATTCTACTCAACTCTAAAGCAAATCAAGACTCTCTTTCTCTTCTAATTGTGAGTATGATGATCTTAACAAGATTATTATGAAACTAATTTGATTAAGTTATGAACGGATTATAAGTAAATGATGTGGATTGTCATATATGTTGTTGTAAACCTTATGCTATCATGTATGTTGTAAATCCTATGTTATGTGATGATGATATCCTATATGTTGTAAATCATGCTATGATGATATTGTATAGTTTGTAATTTTCTATGCTAAGTTGTGATAAATCATACATGTTATAAAGTCATGATGTTATTATCTATGCTAATTAGTTCATGTTAATCAAGTCATAATGTTGATATTATTTGGGCTATGTTGATGACAAATCTTGTATGCAAGTTTAGATTGATTAGTAAAGATTATGAACATATGCCATGACATCTATTTAGACCTAGAATTATGCTATGACATGGGTGAGTTCTATGTGTTAGATGCTAGTTCACACCATCATTATGTTGCATAAAACCCCATATGCAAGTTTATACATGAATTTGGGTTATGATCATATCATTTAAGTTGTGACATTTTACCAAACAAGTTGACACCTTTAGATCCTTAACATGCGTAGTTTTATGCAAGTTTCACCCCTACTATGATTAGATTTATTTTATTTGTCTATATGTTGTGATAATTTATCTTTGTGCTATGACTTAGACTATTCGAGTCTAACGTATATTTTGCGTTGAATAAGCGAACGTATAACGTGGGGTAGGGGTAATATTAAGGATTTAATATTAAGAAGTTGGGGTGCAATTGATATGATTTTGCACGGCATAAGTGGATGGACATAATTGAGTCAATTATGGACATCATTAAAATTGGAGTTAATTAATAATTTGAATAGGGAATTATTAAAACTGGGGTAAAAGATTATAAGTGATAATCAATGCTTAGGACACGAGGTTGGACTCGTTTTGACGTAAACCTGCCGGACCCGCCCGGCAAATCCAGTAGTCACAAATGTAAGCCCAATGTGAGAGGTCCTTGGCCCAAACTAAAGCATAACAGTTGTAAAGACACGAGGTTAGACTCTTTTATGGTGTAAGACTGCCCGGACCCGCCCGGCAAATCCAGCTGCCATAAATGCCAGTCTAATGTGAGAGGTCTTTATGAGGTTATGGCCTAAATGAATTAAGAAATACTTAACCAGATAAACATGTAAGGTGGGACATGGGGGTTAAGTAGGTGCCTTGGGTGGCATGAGGAATCTAGTGGGTTCCCTTAGTGGCATGTGAAATACGATTAGTAAGACTTAACCAAACACACATGTAAATGAACATGACTAAGAGGGTTAAGTGGGATGTACTAGTGGACAAGCTTAGGTGGATAGCTTGTGGGGCCCATTTCAACCAGTAACCCAGACGTATCTTTGTGGGCTCGACCCAAGTCGAGGACGGGACACGCATACTGGGTTTGACTATAAGAGGCCAAAACGGGGAGCGGTGGCAACGCAAGTCCAACGGGTTTCATATGCGTGTGTGGACCCGGGCTGGTAGGTAAGACGTTGTTGCATCGTGTAGGTATAAGCCGTGCATTCTCAAGTTGTATCGGGTTGCCACTTTAGGGGAGTGATACACCCCACTGTGGGGCCAGCACGGGTATCTACAAGTAGGGAGCTGATCGAAAGTGGGTAGTGGGGTACACCTAGTGGAGATAGGGGCAGACGGCACCTATGTAGTCACCTAGGGGTACACGAAGCTATTGATATAATTTCTAAGTGAAGCAAGCGGGATCAACCTTTAGGGTGACTGGTGCGGTGCAGCATAGTAATTATTCGTTAGTAATTATGTGTGCCTTTAACGTTATCTTTATCTGTTTTTCCATACCCAATAGTTCATAGACATTTCCTTGTTTTCCAGCTTATGCCTTAGTCTAGTTATTTTGATAATAGTATTGTCAGAATTATCATACTCGCCAGACTTTATGTCTGACCCCCTCTATTTCTATCCTTTTTCCCCCTCCAGGTCCTCAGGGTGGACCCAGCTCTAGTGGAGTTTGATTGGATTGCTTTATCTCTTTGGGAAAGCTTGGACCGTTGAAGTAAAGTCCAGCATGTTATCTTCTTTAATGGCTATTTATGTAATGGGGTTATGTATTTTGTTTTATCAAGATGGATATTGTACTTGACTCTGATTTATGGTTTTATGATGTAACAAACATGTTTAAATTCCGCTGCAATAAAATGAAGTTTTGGATTTCCAAGTACTACTTATTATCTGTCTTGTTGTAATTTTTCTGTTCTATATTCACTTAAAACCTCCATGGAAGTTAATGCATTCCCTTTGTGAGTGACATTAATGGACGTGGGGTGTTACACGTGGTATCAGAGCGAGGTTACCAGAACAGATAATTTTTTTAGAAAAACTTTTTTTTAAAGTATTTTTGGAAGAAGTGTTTTCAAAAACATGTCTTGATGAGTAATTTAAAGAGAAAAGTTTTTATGAAAAACATAATCCCCAATAGCCATATCTTTATCTTTCGAATTCTCCATTTTGAATCTTTCCTTTTTCGTTTCAGCATGGCTGAAGATCTTAACCTTCCGGATGGTGTAACGATACCAGGATGGTATAGGAGGTTATTAGAGGCTAGGGCCGCTGCAGGTCCAGCCAATGTTCCTCCACCACCAGTTGCACCCGCTCCTCCTCCTCGCGTAGATACTTTTGCAAAGACGTGCAAGGAATTTAAGGCTATGGGTGGAAAACCTTTTCAAGGGTCAGAAACGTTTGTAGAAGCTAGAGATTGGCTTAAGGAGGTGGAAGAAATGCTAGAAATCTTTGAAGTAGAAGAAGGGAGGAGTGTCAAATTAGCAGCTTGGTTAATGAAGGGAGAGGCCTCATTTTGGTGGGAGGTCACTAATGGGGAGCGTCCTGTTGATTCTTGGGCAGATTTCAGACGTAGGTTTGAGGCGAAGTTTCTCTCAAGGGCAGAAGAGAATCTATATATGGAAAGGTTCTTGACATTAAAGCAAGGAAGCTCATCAGTGAAAGAATATGTTAACAAATTTAATCAGTTAGCAAGATTTGGCTTGGACTTAGTGAACACGCCGGAGAAGAAGGATCTGAGGTTCGTTAATGGATTGAATGAACCATTGCAAGGGTTGGCTATGACCCACGTCCCTATGGGGGCCACCTTTGAGAAGCTAGTAGACATGGCACTCATGCACGAGGAGAAAGGCGCTAATGCTAATAAGGCACCCGAGAAGAAAGGGGATCAGAAGAAACCACAACAACAAAACAAGAAGGGTGGTAAAGACAATAATGGCAAGGGAAAGAAGAAATGCTTTAACTGTGGGACACCAGGCCATCTCAGTAAGGATTGCCGAAAGAAAAAGAAGACTGGCTGTTTCCACTGTGCCGAAGCGGGACATCTAGTGAAGGACTGCCCAAAGAAGGGGCAGAGGGCAGGGTCTACCTCGGGAGGACAGGTGCTGGCTCTTATGGCACCAGGGCAGGCAAGGGGACAAGTTCAGGCTCTCGCGGTCCCACCGCTGCAAGTAGAACGATTTCTGTTGAAAGCTTAGTTTTTCTGTTTGATCATCCTGTCCGTACTTTATTCGATTCGGGCGCATCGCATTCGTTTATCTCTATGTCATTAGTTGAATCACTGTACTTAAACACCAGTTTAGTAGAGGATCCCTTAGTTGTTTCGAATCCAATTGGGGGCTCATCTTATTTGTCCATGATGTGTTTGGATTTGAAAATTTCTATACTTAGCGTTGAGTTTAGTTGTGATGCTTATGTTTTGGGCTTCACGGGCTATGGGCTAATTTTAGGAATGGATTGGTTATCCAGAAATGGAGCCGTTCTTGATTGTGAAAGGAGAGTAGTTAGGCTCATGATTCGCCTTGGTAATGCTCTCGAAATCTTTTGTAATCCCATAAATTCCATTATGCTAAGTTATTTAGAATCGCTTGACACGTCTGAGGAAAATCTATGATTTGTTAGAGTGGTCCGAGAATACTCGGATGTGTTTGAGGAGGTGAAGGGATTGCCTCCGAAGCGGGAGATAGATTTTCGAATATATCTTGTGGATAATGCAAAACCATTATCTTTGCCAATACGCCACATGGCTCCTCGTGAAAGGAGGGAACTCAATAAGCAAGTGAAGGAGTTGCTTGAGAAGGGGTTCATAAGACGAAGTATATCGGAGTGGGGTGCTCCAGTAGTATTTTCCATGAAGGCGAATGGGTCCCTTAGACTTTGTGTGGACTATAGAGAACTTAATAAGCTTACTAAGAAGAACAGACATCCACTGCCGAGGATTGACGATCTCTTCGATCAGTTAGTTGGCGCCTCGGTGTTTTCACAGTTGGACTTAGCCACTGGTTTCCATCAGTTGAGAGTGGCTGAGGATAGCCTTGCTAAGACTGCCTTTAGGACTCCGGACGGTTTCTATGAATGGCTAGTGATGCCCTTCGGTTTGACAAACGCCCCCACATACTTTGTTGATTTGATGAGTAGGGTGTTTAGGGAGTACCTTAACAAATTCGTGGTAGTCTTTGTAGACGACATCCTGATCTTTTCTAAGGATGAAGAAGAGCATGCCCTACATCTTAGGGAAGTGTTGGAGACCCTACGAGCGCATAATCTTAAAGCTAAATTTTCTAAGTGTCACTTCTGGAGGAAGGAAGTACTAGGGCACGTGGTTTCCAAGGAAGGGATAACTGTGGATCCCGCGAAGGTGGTGGCCATCCAAGATTCGAAGGTCCCTAAAAATGCTACCGAAGTGAGAAGTTTCTTGGGGTTGGCTGGCTACTATAGGAAGTTTATCAAAGACTACGCAAAGATATCAGCTCCATTAACACGCTTGACGAAGAAGAACCAAGTTTTCACATGGGACGTAGATTGTGATGATGTGTTCCAACGTTTGAAGAGAGCTTTGACTTCAGCCCCAGTCTTAGTGCTACCAGACAGGAGTAAGCCATTTACTGTTTATACCGATGCTTGTGGGACAGGTCTAGGCGCAGTCCTAATGCAAGAGGGAAGGGTAATAGCCTATGGTGGAAGGCAGTTGAGAGCGCATGAGAAAAATTACCCTACACACGACCTAGAGTTGGCCGCTATTGTTTTCGCGCTTAAGTCTTGGCGTCATTATCTTCTTGGCGAGAAATTCGAATTATTCACTGACCACAAATCGTTAAAATACTTGTTCTCTCAGAAGGACTTGAACTTAAGGCAGCAAAGGTGGATGGAATTCTTAGCATCCTACGACTTCGAGATAGCATATACTCCTGGCAAGGGTAACATAGTGGAAGATGCCTTAAGTAGAAAAAGGTTGTCCTTGAGTCCGTTGTTTGTTGAGCGGCGAAGTTTAGAGTTCATTTCTACGTTTGACTTTACACCTTCCGTTGACTTTGTACCCGGTTTGCTAGCATCCTTGGAGGTCAGACCTACGCTTTTGGGATGGATTGGCGAGGCACAGCGAGACGGCCCACAGTTGGTTGAGTTAGTAGAAAAGCTCAAAGGAGGGGAGTCATCAAGCCATCTCCGTAGGTATACCCTAGATGATAAGGGTTGGTTACGTAGGGACGGTAGACTTTGTGTACCAAAAGACGATGACCTAAGGAAGACCATTCTTGATGATGCACATCGTTCGAAGATGACCATTCATCCCGGTGGGGACAAGATGTACAAAGACACGAAGCGAGTTTTCTTTTGGGCCGGTATGAAGAGGGAATTGGCCGAGTATGTCGCTAGATGCTTGTTGTGCCAACAAGTAAAAGCGGAGCAAAAGAAACCCGGTGGGTTGCTTCACCCATTGGAGGTTCCACTATGGAAGTGGGAGAGTGTCTCGATGGACTTTGTGGATGGATTACCAAGATCAAGGAAGGGTAGTACGGGGATTTGGGTTATAGTAGATAGACTTACTAAGAGCGCCCATTTCATTCCCGTGAAGAGTAAGAGGACTGCTCCATGGTTAGCTTCTGTATATGTTCAAGAGATAGTTCGTATGCACGGTGTTCCTTCTAGCATAGTGAGCGACCGCGATCCTATTTTCACTAGCGAATTTTGGAGAAGCTTACAAGAGGCGGTAGGGACTCAGTTATGTTTGGGCACCGCATATCATCCTCAGACGGACGGCCAGACCGAGAGGGTGAATCGCATTCTAGAGGATCTTTTGAGGCTATGTATTCTAGACTTTGGGGGTACATGGGAAGTGCATCTTCCATTGGTGGAGTTCGCATATAATAACAGCTTTCAGTCCAGCATTGGCATGGCACCTTTCGAAGCTCTTTATGGACGACCTTGTCGTTCACCTACATGTTGGTGGGAATCTACGGATAAGATCTTACTTGGGCCCGATATGATTAGAGAGACTTCGGAGAAGATCGACTTGATTCGAAGGAGGATGAAAGCAGCGCAAGATAGGCAGAAATCTTATGCGGATAAGAGGAAGACAGATCTTGAGTTTGAAGTTGGGGACATTGTTTTTATCAAAGTGTCTCCATTACGGAACGTTGTTCGCTTTGGGTCCGTTGGGAAATTAGCACCAAGGTTCGTAGGGCCGTTTCCTATTAAGGAGAAGATTGGATAGATGGCGTATAGAGTGGAGTTGCCTGAGAGACTTAGTGGTGTACACGACGTATTCCATGTGTCACATTTGAGGAAGTGCTTGCACGAGACCGCGGAAGTGGTAGAGCCGAGCTTGCTTAGAGAGGTGGAGATCGAGCGTGATGCGACGATTCGACGAGCTCCTACGCGCATTCTTGGGTCGGAGATCAAGAAGCTGAGAAATCGAGAGGTCAGACTAGTCAAAGTACAATGGGGAGATGATGAGAGCAACGCTACTTGGGAGACGGAAGAAAAGATGCGTTCGTTGTACCCTTTTCTTTTTGAGGGTATGTCCTTTAATTTCTCCTTTATCGCTTATCTTGTACTTATCTTACCTTTAGAGTATCCTCTCGCTAGTATTCTTGACCTTTAGTTAGGATAATCCTATGGTTGAAACATGTGTTTGAGACATGTTATGTATGATGGATGCAAAGTGGATGCAAGTGTTTCCTAGTGGTTGCTCGTGGACGCATATACACACACTATTAGGCACTAGATCGGCTCAGTCACTTCATATTGCATATAAATGGCTGTATTTAGTAACATAGATGTATGATGATTGTATTATCATATGGATGCTGCATTCAGATGATGATTGTGCACGCATATAGAGATAATAGCATTAAGGGATTTTTGCATACATAATGGACGCATGGCACTGTCATGATTTGCATTAAGGAGGTCAACTGAATCAGTGGACCGCCTGATTTTGCATTAGATATGGACATATACACACACTGTGCATTTAAACATGAAAGCATTAGAAGTCTATAAAGACAATGGATGCCTGTGTTTGATGGTTGAGTAGATGGACGATTGGATGTTAGGATATACATTCTTCTTGACTTAAAGATTTCGGGGTCGAAATCCTTTAAGGAGGGGAGAATGTAACACCCCGTAATTCTGTTAATATTAATATTCAAAAATTAAAGAATAACTAATCTCAGACGTGAGAATTGTGGGAAACGGGTTGCGCCATTGTGTTCGTCTCGGAATTCTGGTTGAAATTGAGTCCGAGTTTGCGTGAATTGGACTTCGTATGAAGAAGTTATGGCCATCGGAAGTTTCAGAAAATTCAAAACAGATTTCAGAAAATTTAAAATTCAAAATTCGAAGTAAAACAGGCTAGGCGGGAAAATTCCCGCCCAGCACCCCAGGTCGACTAGGGAGTCGACTGGGCAGTCGACACCCCCCTAGGTCTACTGGGCAGTCGACCTCGGTGTCGACCTGTCCAGGCGGCTAGGGTTTGGCTGATGTGTCTTTAGGGCTGAGTTGGCAAATTAAACGGTTTAGTTTAGTTCTGAGTTGATCTGACGATCTAAATAAACCCTAAACTCTATAAATACCTAGGTAGTCTCTCACTCTAATTCACACGAAAAATAGAATAGCCACTGTCATACCACCACCATGGAACTCAGTGTAGCCGCCGCCAACTAAGAAGGAAGAAAAGCTAATCAAAACCCTAATTCTACTCAACTCTAAAGCAAATCAAGACTCTCTTTCTCTTCTAATTGTGAGTATGGTGATCTTAACAAGATTATTATTAAACTAATTAGATTAAGTTATGAATGGATTATATGTAAATGATGTGGATTGTCATATATGTTGTTGTAAACCTTATGCTATCATGTATGTTGTAAATCCTATGTTATGTGATGATGATATCCTATATGTTGTAAATCATGCTATGATGATATTGTATAGTTTGTAATTTTCTATGCTAAGTTGTGATAAATCATACATGTTATAAAGTCATGATGTTATTATCTATGCTAATTAGTTCATGTTAATCAAGTCATAATGTTGATATTATTTGGGCTATGTTGATGACAAATCATATATGCAAGTTTAGATTGATTAGTAAAGATTATGAACATATGCCATGACATCTATTTAGACCTAGAATTATGCTATGACATGGGTGAGTTCTATGTGTTAGATGCTAGTTCACACCATCATTATGTTGCATAAAACCCCATATGCAAGTTTATACATGAATTTGGGTTATGATCATATCATTTAAGTTGTGACATTTTACCAAACAAGTTGACACCTTTAGATCCTTAACATGTGTAGTTTTATGCAAGTTTCACCCCTATTATGATTAGATTTATTTTATTTGTCTATATGTTGTGATAATTTATCTTTGTGCTATGAGTTAGACTATTCGAGTCTAACGTATATTTTGCGTTGAATAAGCGAACGTATAACATGGGGTAGGGGTAATATTAAGGATTTAATATTAAGAAGTTGGGGTGCAACTGATATGATTTTGCATGCCATAAGTGGATGGACATAATTGAGTCAATTATGGACATCATTAAAATTGGAGTTAATTAATAATTTGAATAGGGAATTATTAAAACTGGGGTAAAAGATTATAAGTGATAATCAATGCTTAGGACACGAGGTTGGACTCGTTTGTGACGTAAACCTGCCCGGTCCCGCCCGGCAAATCCAGTAGTCACAAATGTCAGCCCAATGTGAGAGGTCCTAGGCCCAAACTAAAGCATAACAGTTGTAAAGACACAAGGTTAGACTCTTTTATGGTGTAAGACTGCCCGGACCCGCCCGGCAAATCCAGCTGCCATAAATGCCAGTCTAATGTGAGAGGTCTTTATGAGGTTATGGCCTGAATGAATTAAGAAATAATTAACCAGATAAACATGTAAGGTGGGACATGGGGGTTAAGTAGGTGCCTTGGGTGGCATGAGGAATCTAGTGGGTGCCTTTAGTGGCATGTGAAATACGATTAGTAAGACTTAACCAAACACACATGTAAATGAACATGACTAAGAGGGTTAAGTGGGATGTACTAGTGGACAAGCTTAGGCAGATAGCTTGTGGGGGCCCATTTCAACCAGTAACCCAAACGTATCTTTGTGGGCTCGACCCAAGTCGAGGACGGGAAACGCATACTGGGTTTGACTATAAGAGGCCAAAACGGGGAGCGGTGGCAACGCAAGTTCAACGGGTTTCATATGCATGTGTGGACCCGGGCTGGTAGGTAAGACGTTGTTGCATCGTGTAGGTATAAGACGTGCATTCTCAAGTTGTATCGGGTTGCCACTTTAGGGGAGTGATACACCCCACTGTGGGGCCAGCACGGGTATCTACAAGTAGGGAGCCGATCGAAAGTGGGTAGTGGTGTACACCTAGTGGAGATAGGGGCAGACGACACCTATGTAGTCAGCTAGGGGTACACGAAGCTATTGATATAATTTCTAAGTGAAGCAAGCGGGATCAAACTTTAGGGTGACTGGTGCGGTGCAGCGTAGTAATTATTCGTTAGTAATTAGGTGTGCCTTTAACGTTATCTTTATCTGCTTTTCCATACCCAATAGTTCATAGACATTTCCTTGTTTTCCAGCTTATGCCTTAGTCTAGTTATTTTGATAATAGTATTGTTAGAATTATCATACTCACCAGACTTTATGTCTGACCCCCTCTATTTCTATCCTTTTCCCCCCTCCAGGTCCTCAGGATGGACCCAGCTCTAGTGGAGTTTGATTGGATTGCTTTATCTCTTTGGGAAAGCTTGGACCGCTGAAGTAAAGTCCAGCTTGTTATCTTCTTTAATGGCTATTTATGTAATGGGGTTATGTATTTTGTTTTATCAAGATGGATATTGTACTTGACTCTGATTTATGGTTTTATGATGTAACAAACATGTTTAAATTCCGCTGCAATAAAATGAAGTTTTAGATTTCCAAGTACTACTTATTATCTGTCTTGTTGTAATTTTTCTGTTCTATATTCACTTAAAACCTCCATGGAAGTTAATGCATTCCTTTTGTGAGTGACATTAATGGACGTGGGGTGTTACAGACAATCTCTTATATCATTTCCCTCTTCGTTTCTTTGATTTTGGAATTTTTTGTTTAGATTTGATTTCACCAAGTTTTGTTTTGACATGGAGATTTAATTTGGGAAAGAACGGTTGAAGATATCGTGAATAAGAAAGAAGAAAGAATTGTTGGGAAAGTATACCTATAACAAGTAAACAGGTCACTGGGATCATTTAGGGAAAACACCTCCCAAACTTCAAATTATTCAGAAATAATCCAAACTTGGGATTATTACGGGAAGGCACGTCAAACTTCAGATTACTCCTGACAATTAATCCTTTATATTATTCTTATCCATAAATTAGAATTATCAATATAAAATAAATCTCAAAATTAGTTAATCCATTATACGTTGTTAATTCAATATAGATTTTTAAATTCCATTATAAATAGATTATCATACATTGTCACTATTATATATAGCCATTGAGAATCAATTCTCAATAAATCAAGTTAAGTTCATATCTTAACAATCTATGACATAAAACATTAAATTTAATATTTGAAATAATTTATTCAAAATCACATTAATTTTAATATTTTGAATTGTCTCAAAATCTCGGGTTGTTATATCTGGGGAACAAATAGAAAATGAATGGAAGGAGATGAACAGTGTAAATTTTGAAAACAACGAACGTGTAAAGAAAGAAATAATACTAAGGAACAGATGTTGAACCTTAAAAAGGTAACGGTGTTTGCAAATAAAAGGAAACAATATAAAATGTTAATTCAAAGGAACGAACGGTTTTTATTTGAACAGATGGAAAAACAGAGTTAGACAAATAGAAGTGAACGATGTTTTAGGCAACGAAATAAAATTAGATAAGGTCTAATTTTGAATAAAATTGGAAATAAAAGTGAATGAACAATTTTGGCAATATATATTTAGCAAACGATCATGCAAATCAATTAATAGACGATATCAAATGAGATTAAGTTTTTGATACGCAAACGATGTGTAATAACCCGGAAAATCTGGGCCAGTTTAAAATTTTTATTTTGGCAATTTTAGCGAATTTTGATTATTTAAAATAGATTATTTTAAATAAAATAGACGAGAAATTTATCTTGAATATAATTAGAACGTATATATTATATACGCCGTCGTTAGAATATAAATAATTATTTATAATTATAAATGGAATTGAAAATGGCGCGGTAGTTCGATAATTCGATTTCAAACTTCAATTGAATGTACCGGGTGCAAAACAATCCGGATTTTTGTGAAACCAAAAACATTAGGATCTAATTGATAATATCTTTCCATTGAATCCGAATAATCAAAATTTCATAGCGGGATTCAAAAGATATGTCCAGTTGAAAATTCTGAATAGTCGCTATGGAATTCAAGCCCTTAAAAATGGACATTTTGCAAATGACCTCGGATTTCGACGAAACCAGTTTTGTTGGGTCCGTGATGTCAAGTTATTGCTAGATTCCAAATTTCATAATTTTTCGAATCAATATGTGAGCGTGGCAAAGGAAAACGCGTTTGACTAGTTTCAGTTGATTTTAATCGACTGGAAAATAGCCATTTTTCCGACGGTCTCAGAATTCGACGAAATTAGTTTCATTAGGACCGTATCATCAATACGAAGCTAGAAATGATTTTTCGAGAATTTTAAGAGACTGTATGTGGCCCCGGTAAATTGAAATGTGCGTTTAAACTGAATATATAAAGATTTATATTTTAAATTAAACGAAAACTGATCGTAACGGCCAAATTGGCTCACGATACATATCTCATTGTGTTCGGAATGGGGGTAATTAGCTAGGGGCGGCAGTCGTTGGGTTCGAATCGGGGTTCGGATGAAAAGTCAACTTTAAAGGAGAAATAAATTAAAATAAATAATTAAATTATATATTAATACACTCACCTCTCTCTCTCTCTCATATCCACCGTCAGAATTAAAATAAAAAAAAAATCGCGCCCCTCTTCTTCCCAGACCTCGATCCCGTCGCCCCTCCGATTGCTCAACCACCGCCCACCGTCTGACCCTCCCTCCACCGCAACCAACCTCCGGCGAGAAGCCCCCACCTCGCGTAGCCCAAGACGCAGCGCCCGAAGACCCTA
This sequence comes from Allium sativum, assembly GCA_030737875.1. Taxonomy (NCBI): domain Eukaryota; kingdom Viridiplantae; phylum Streptophyta; class Magnoliopsida; order Asparagales; family Amaryllidaceae; genus Allium; species Allium sativum. The sequence continues at coordinate 128,588,255 of CM060919.1, read as the reverse complement.
GATCGATCTTCCACCACCTGAAGACCATCGCACAGCTACCCAACAACATCGCCACCGACCAGAGGCCTCCGCCCTCCCCCTTCGATCAACAGCGAACCAGAAGACCCCCCACCCCCCCTTTGCGCGCCCAGTCAGCCTCTGTTTCCTTTGAAAGTGAAAAAGTGAGTCCTCCTCCCTTTTTTTTATTATATATATAAATTCATTGTTTTACAAAATCAGTGTAAATTTGTTTTGCAAAATCAATATGAAATTGTTTTACAAAATCAGTATGAGATTGTTTAGAAAACATATATGAAATTATTTTGAAAATATATGTTGTTTTTAAAAAGATAACAACTTTGTTTTTAAAGAGATAACAACTTTGTTTTTAAAAAAGAAAACAACTTTGTTTTTAAAAAGATAACAACTTTGTTTTTAAAAAGATAACAACTTTGTTTTTAAAAAGATAACAACTTTGTTTTTAAAAAGATATCAACTTTGTTTTTTAAAAAAAAGGCGAGTTCTTTAAAAATGAAAGGGCGAGTTCTTTAAAAATGAAAAGGCGAGTTCTTTAAAAATGAAAAAGGCGAGTTCTTTAAAAATGAAAAGGCGAGTTCTTTAAAAATGAAAAGGCGAGTTCTTTAAAAATGAAAAGGCGAGTTCTTTAAAAATGAAAAGGCGAGTTCTTTGAAAGTGAAAAAGCGAAATTTTAAAAAAAAAAAATAGAAAGACAAGATTTTTATATAGTGGCGATAATAAAAATATGTTTTTTATATATTGAACTTCGAAGTAAAAATCCTATTTTTATATATTGAATAGCAATATAAAAATAGGATTTCTTTTGTAATATAAGCATATGTTTTGTTTAGAAAAATATATACATCTATTTTGTTTAGAAAAATATACATATACTTTGTTTAAAAGATATAAGGTAGAACTTGATTTTTGAAAATATAAAGTATCGATGGTTTGAAAATATATATCGTCGTGTTCTGAAAATATATATCACGTTGTTTTAAAAATATAATTTTCATTACGAATTGTGATGAAAATTCTATCTTTACAAATATGAAATAGCGAGGAAATTTCTATTTTTACCTTATAGAAATAGCGATGAAAATTTTATTTTCACAATATGAAGTTAGCGATAAAAATATGATCTTTATATAATAGGAAATATAAAAATGTGATTTTTATATATACAGTGTATACGGGCGGTGAAAGTGACAATGGCGAGAACGACGAAGATTTCTATCAATGAAGTGCCGTGGAGCTAGGATAGCTATAAGTGAGAATTTCTCACCTTTCAATTTCTTTTCTAGTTATATATATATATACTAGGATGCAGACGGTGTTTAGTAGCACCCGACACAATCGTCCACAGACCATGGACTTGTTTGTTTGGCTGTTTGGTTATTGATTGCGATATTGGTTTGAATGTGGTTTGTGGTGAGAAAAATCGAATCGATAAATTGGTTAGGATTAGACGTGCGCCGTTATAAGGCGAAGGAGTAAGGCTAGGTTAGACTCTTACTCCAAATTTTGTGGTTTGCATAACGAAAGTGATTTGATTGATATGGGTATGGCGGTGGCCATTATTAGACCGGGGACAAGGCTAGGCCTTATCCCGTTTCTAGCATAGCGCCGTTATGCCGCCGAAATTTTCTAAAATATGTTAGAATAAAAAAAAATCATTTTTACTGGAAATGAATAAAATAACATATTCATTTACAAATCAAAACGATTTGTTGATGTACACCCATTTGACTGATATGGATTGGGACGATAAATTTTACACATCGCCCAACTGCACAAATAAAATATTTGTTTGATTGTTTGAAACCCCACACGGGTGTTGGGATGAAATTTGAAGTTCACTCATCCTGATTGATTAAATATGTCGATCGATTGATTGACAGGCTGTTATAAGCGTTGAATATCTATATTTGATGCTTTTACAGTGTAGTGCACTTTGGTTGATGGTTGATTATTTTCAATGTTATTATATACATGTGTTGTATGAAAATCCATATAATTAACTTTATATGGTAATTGATTGGGCCTCATTCCAATCGTGAAAATAAAGAATATTTTGATAATAGGAAATATTTGAAATAGAATATTTGAAAATAGAAATATGTGAAGCCGTGATGATTAGATTGACGCCATTTTGACGTGAACGATATTTATATCGATTTTAAAACGATTTCGAAATGAATTGAATTGAAAACGATTTCGATATGAATTGAATTGAAAACGATTTCGAAATGAATTGAATTGAAAACGATTTCGAAATGAATTGAATTGAAAACGATTTCGAAATGAATTGAATTGAAAACGATTTCGAAATGAATTGAATTGAAAACGATTTCGAAATGAATTGAATTGAAAGCGAATTGAAATGAATTCAAATTGAATTGAAATTTGAATTGAATAGAAATGAATTTTAAAACGAATTTATAAAGGAGAATTCAATTTTGATTTGAATTGAAATGGAAGTTGAAATTGCTTTTGAAACGAATTTTAAAACTATTTATATAATTCGTTTTAAATAGAAATCGACGAAATATATATTATATATATTATATATATAATATAATGGCCTGAATAGAACGCGCCGCGCCGCGGCAGTTCGTGAATTTCGACCATTTATTTCAAACGGACATTACGGGAGATCCGACCGTCGGATTCTCCTAAAACCGGAACCGTTGGGTTCGTATCGAAAAGAGCTTTCTAACGAATGTTAGGAATTAGAAATCTAACGGTTGGATTTGGAGTTACGCCCAAATCAAATTTGAAAAAAGTCGCTGTAAGTGCAGTTCGATGGCCGTTGATGGAAATCGACTGTACGGGCCTTGATAAAATTATTAAAAATAGTAATAATTTGTGTAAAATCATAAGAAATGATTTAGAAAGAATTGGGATGAAAAACTCCATATTTGAAAAGATAAAAATAGATTTTTATCGAAATGAACTAGTTTTGAACTAGAATTATAATTCTATTTATTTTTAAATAAATAAGTTGAATTTGAAATGGTTTTGAAAATAACCAAAATTTCCAATGATTGCATTGGAATGGATTTGAATCGAAATTGTCTTCGGAATATTTCGATGTTGGATTTCGTGATTATACAAATGTTGTTATGGAAATTTGAAAGATATATATATATATATCGTTATTTCCAATGCGATATTTGTTAGTCGTAGAATTTGATATTGAATATAAGCCGATATATTTTCTATTCAGAGACTTGTATTGAATATCAAATGTGATTTGGGTTTGTCGTGAATGGTGTCTTCACTAACACTGTTCTTGAACCCAGTTGAGAAAAGATTAAATCTTTTTATTTAGATTTAATGAAGAGTACCAATTAAATAATATTTAATTGGTATTGAATCGATATTGATTTTTTGGGTTTATCGTGAACAGTGTTTTAAATAACACTCGTTCTTTAACCCGATAATTAATGAATGTGATTTTGGGTTTATCGTGAACCGTGTTTTAAATGACACTGATTCTTTAACCCAGTCGAAAATTAAAACTAAGTGGAGTTTTAATGAATCTTTAATTAGATTGAAATGATCGAAAATGGAGTATCACCAGTTTTGCTCCAGGCGATAGTTAAATCTTTAATTAGATTTGAACGTGAAATGGTAATTGAAGTTACCGATAACACTGTGGTGTTAGATATGAAGTATTACCAGTATTACTTCATGGGACGAATAGGTTTGGATTGGGAAATTAAAACAAATGATTACTTCGGTAAGTTTCGTTAATCCCGACTAGTTGAACCGAAATTCAAAAGTAGATTAAAGAATAAATTCAAGGAATTTATCTTTGACAAAATTTATGGGAACCTTTCCCTATGAACGTGAAATTTAGAAACTAAATGTCGGTTAGCCAAGCAGAATGGTTTTCTGGATATTGATCTGATGTTGGTTTCGGCCTTCGGGGTTAATATTTGGGAAATTATTCTCTTGATTAATTTACGGTTAGTGACTGATGAATTGGAATGAGGCGTATGTTGTGTTTGTGTAACACTTATTTAAAATATACGCGAGTTATTCGGAAAGACCGGGTTTATCCCATTCTGGATAACTGATACGACGATAAGTCGAAGATGAAGACGATGGTCGAAGACCGGAGGTCTTCACGTCGTTTGGGTGATTACTGATGATCTTGATTGGGCTGTACACCCAAGAAGATGGAAACAGTTGGTGATCGTCCGGACGTACTTGGAGATCGATGGATATGCGGGGTACTAGGTGCCTCCGGTTTCGTTCAGACCCAGAACGAACTTGTAAATGGACTGTGTGCCTGACATTGGATTTTAGTCTGTGTGATTGATCTCTATTAAATATATAACTGTTTGGCGGCGGAGAATTTATTCTCTTGCTTAACGCCCTTCTCTGAGACGTACGAGCTCAGGGGTTATATATTGATGGATATCAAACGCATGGAGTGAATTGCCTGTGTGGCATGCCTAAGTGGCAATTGATCGAGGCTTCTGTTGAAAAGCAAAGTCTTGTGGTGATGATCAAAGCACGGCCTTTGTGGCGTAGCTTTGTGTAACGTTTACTTCGCGAGTTTCACACCAGGTATGAACCAAAAACGGGAGACGGACCTCAGGGAGGGCATGCGTTTCCTTCTAGCTAAAAAGTGGCGTCAGTGGTTTTACACGCCCTGACGAGTTTGACTTATGTGGTTGTTGCTGTTGCGAGGCGCCTCGGATTGATCGGTCGTTCTCGAACCGATGGAGTCATTTAGTTGGCTCATTTACGCCCCAAAGGGCGGGGAAACGTGGTGTTCAGGCATTTTAATCCACATCGGTGGACCGGCCCTGTCGCTCCAAGGGTCACTCGAGCTCTGATCCTGAGACATGGGCTAGATTGTCTCGAATCGGTTGAGGACTATCTTTTGCCTCGGTTCATAGACGGAAATCCAATTTCCAAATACGTGATCTTGCGGTTTTTAGTTGTAAACCTATATATGGCGACATAGTGGCATGGGACGCTCATGTCGCCTATGATTGATACTTATGATTTGAAGTTGTTTTATACACTATGCACTTATAATAGTATCAAATGATTTGTTTTAAATGTATCAAGCATTCTTTGGCTGTTATAAGGGAAAACCCTATCCCCCGGCTTGCGTTGCATTGTGTGATAGGACCTGGGTCTTATAACAGCTTCATTTTTCTTTATTTAGCATTGCGCTGTTTGTTTTATGCACTGGTATTCTTGGGAGGAAACCCGTTCCGTGTTATACGGCGTGGTCCCTTGATTTACCTAGCTTTAAAAATAAAGATTAACTGTTTTAGTTCTCACACCAGTCCCGTGACTGACCTGGAGTTTATTGTTTTAACCTAAACTCTGGGTGCCCTTATTTTGACACGGGCAGCTAGTAGTTTTGGTTTTGCAGATTTATATTCACAGGATCCTGGTTTACAACTGGAACGATATCCGGAAAGCTTTGTATCCGTATATCTCCTTCTAGTTGTGTATTGTATTACTTTCCGCTGCCATGTATTTAAATGTAATTTAAATCTCTGATATTTCTATGTAATATTCATTTATACTCTGTATATTCTTGTAATCTGATGCATTGTTGTAATATACAATGAAATGTTCTTTTGTATGCATTCTGATTTGTCGTGTTCTCAAACGATAGGGCGTTTCGAACGGCCTGGGTCGGTTTAGCGACTGGTTCGGACCGGGCGAAATTCTTTGCCGTCACACGATGAAAGGACAAATTTCCAATATTGCTTTCTATTATTAAATTTTATCATATCACAAATCAAATTCATTTGTTATATTGTTGACATGCTTTTCGGTAAAAGCCGTCACACGGGAAATTTCTAACTAGAAACCCACTCAAGCATTGAGGACATTGTCGGAAGACATGACGCGAAAGTCTTAACAGTTGACCCCTTTTGGGCCCGAAAATGTCAATACTGTGCTTTACATCATAACCCTTGTATACCTATGAATTAGCTTCAGGTACAACTTTCGTTTGGCTCAATCGGCCTTACGGTTTGGAAGTTACGCCAGTTTCCATAAACGCGCGTAGACTCAGGATTTGAGTATAAGTTGGCATCGATTGGCAAAACTCTTGGATGAAGTGTCGAAGTCATGGAAACTCACGAACATGGATTACTCGACCCCTCAGGTCGGATCAGTTGTGTGGGTTAGATGGAAGGAAGACCTGACCCGATGGCACGTATTGGAACGACTTGGCATTTCTTCTAGTGAACTAGCATCATCAGTTCGGGTGGGACTGGAAGTACCCGATCCGGATAACTGCATGCTCGAGCGGTTTGGTTTTGGAACGTTAGAAAATACAGTTGGGTTGGATCGCATAAGGTGGAATCCGGCCCGCTTTGGAATCTGATACATAGAAACCAACGACGTGTTCAGATCGAAGGCACCGACTCGGGACGGATGTAGGAAGACCCGACCCGCCTGGAGTGTTTCTGCACGATGTGAGTTGACCTACACTCAAGGCACAACTTCCTCATATTTACTCGGACAACTTACACTTGGCATAGCACAATCTAGAGAGGACTTCTCTATTACTTCCACTTCATTTCGAGATTATTGTGATGCGTGCCACATGGCATCCGACCCGCTACCCGAAACTAGCTATAAATACACCACTAGAAGACATTTTGAAGAGATCTTTTGGTACTAACTCCTCACGGCTTCCACCATTGTTCTATGCAAGGCTATTACACAACATAGAAGCAAGATTTCGCATTATAACGCGATGAATTCGAGTATAATCTTATCATTTCTTTCTTTTATTCACTGTGAACACGAGGACTTCGTGTATAAATCCGAGTGAATTGTACTTGTAACTTCTTAGGATTTAAGAAGAGATTAAGTGGACGTAGGCTTAGTTTGAGCCGAACCACTATAAAAACCTCATGTGTCTCTTGTTATTTATTGTTTTCTGCATTCTGTGATCGATGATCTGTGATTGTGAGGACTTCACACCGCATTTGGGTGTTAGTACCATTTTTTGGTCTAACATATATAAAACCAAAATAAATTTGTTTTTTATCACAAATCAAAATGGTTATTTTATAAAATTTTAAAAAAATATGAGTCTTAAATCATAAATTAATATTATTATTTCAATAAAATCCAAACACATAAAATAAATAGAACCAAAATTTAACTTAAATCATTAAATAAATTACTCTTAAAATTGAGGTTGTTACACAAATTTAGTTCATAAGATAATGAGATAATTCGGGTTTGTTGATTATTTTAATCTGTTTATTATGAACCCCTGGAAATTTAAAATGATTTTGCAAACAATTAATTTCATACGATAGCCATGTTCAACTTTGGTATACGATCCATCTTTGCAATGCGGTGTTGAGCGCAAATCATTCACTAGAAGCAGTAAACACAAACCTATCCTATCCTTGAAAACACAACAACCATGTTCATCGATTCCTCCATTGATTTATGTATGAAGATCTTTAGAGTATGATTAATTTGTTTGAAGTTTTTTTATAACAATCATTCCATTTTTAGGTGTAGGAAGGTAATTCTTCTGTTTTTTGGTTTCTATTTCTATACTAAAGTTGTTAATATTTTTTTGAGCATAACAGTTGTGTAGTGCGACTCTACACACCCGATTAGATAATATTACTGATAATATATAATAATTCAGTCAACAAGCCTGACCGATGACGCAAACAGTACTGATAATGCATGCAAATTGCATGCAAGGAGTTCGTAGTGCATAGCACGATTAGTTACATATGAAGATAATGTACAAAATAAACAACCTTACTACTGAACAGCACAAAATATCTGCACTAACACATCCCATCGAGTAATCATGCCAGTCGTTAGTAGTAGCTATCCAAAACAAAAAAAACAAAAAAGTTACTAGTAGCGAAGGGATGTGCAGAACATGATGAGCTTACCATGATCCTGGATAGTAGCGATGTTGCTGGGTGCCGCCAGTGTCAGCGATGCCTACCGACTCCTCCCAAATGATGGCAGTATCCAGAATGGTTGGGATGTATGATTCTGGCTAGGTACCTAAAGTGGAATATTTCCCTTTTTGATTTACTGAGCTCTAAACTTAGTTAGGACAGTAATCCTTTTTTTTGGGTTTCTATTTAATACAATTTCCTCAGTTGCTATGATCAGAGTTAAGGGAAGCAAAACATATGTTTTTTGGTGTTGATTGATTAGTCTCCAGATCTATTACAAGTTAACATGATAACAGTGCAAAGTTGGGGGTTGCCTTTCATTCAATCTTGTCCTAATGGTTGTTGTGCATTATTATTGTGGCGTTCATTTCCTCAATTTAGTTTCCTCGGATAAGTTGGAAATAGATTTTCCAAATGCAAGGAATGGCATTTAAAAATTATATTTTTAAATGAGCTAGACGAGCAAATTTTTATAAGTAATATCAGTTTTTGTGTATTACAAACTTTTATCTATTTCAAAATAAGAATGTTGTCGATCAAGTTATGAGAGGTAATTAAAATACCCCAACTTGAACGACTTCATCATTATGAAAGGATGATTTAGTTTACAGTGGTAAAGGATGTTTTATTTCCAAGCGAATTGGAATTTAATATAGAAATTGAGTTGTGAATAATTTAATGACCGAGTTATGAATTAGAATGAAGTAATCGATAATTTTGGATAATAAGAATATTTAAGTTAGATTTGGAAAAGTGGCCTAATTTATATTAAAATACCGAAGAATGGAATAGAAATTATTTAATAAATGAAGTTTAAATGTTTATATTTAATTTAATTAAAAACAAGCTCGCTGCAGCGCGGTAGTTCAGAATTTGATGATTTAAACTTCAATTGAGTATATAGAACTCAACTAAAGTCAAAATTCTTTGAAACAAGAACCGTTTGTGAAACACCCCACCTCCATTAAGGTCACTCACAAAGGGAATGCCTTAACTTTGGTGAAGTATTATAGGTAAAAGACACAGAAAATTTACAAGACAGATATATATATATATATAAGCAGCAGAAAATAAAACTAACTTTATTTCAAACGTGGTTTATAACAAAACATTACAGCAAACTGTTCAAACCAACTTTCAAATCATTACATCATAATTTCTGTCTTGATTATTATATAAAGAAGCATGAAGCATAAATAAAACTTCATAAATCCCCAAGTCTAGTGTGTCCAAAGCCATAGCCAGAAATAAGAGATTCCAAGCTGTACATCACAGAGTCTTCAAGCTTGGAAAAATGAACGGTCCAAATTAAGCTGAGCTATTCCCTCCCTAGTTGCCTGAGGGGGAGGGGAAACGGAAGAAAAGAAGACGAAAGAAAAATGGGTCAGACATAAGTCTGGGCAAGCCTAGTGACTTTTCAGTGTGTGAATAAGAAAATGGTCATGACAGGAATAAACTGAAAATAGGACAGTACCAGAACAACAAACTAACATAAAACTATATAAGGCAGGATAAACCGAATATACATCGCACCCATGTTTAATTCTCTGCACCTACTTATATTTGTCCAACTAGCACCACGTGTTCTTGGTGAAATGATCCCCTTATATCGATCGGCTATTACTCGCATGCATTTATCACGTGTGTCATTCGGCCCCCGCTTGACTGTAGATACCTGTGCTAGTCCCACCACGGGGTGTATCAAATCCTATGATGGCAACCCGACATGATTCAAGATGCACAATGTATGACTACTGATGCCCAGTGCCTGATTTTTCCACTTCGGAGTACGTGCACGCCCGTACTCCACCGGAACCTACACTGTTGCACCACCACGGATGTTTTTTGACCGCTTATAATCAACCCAGTAATCGTGCCCCACCCATCCTAGTTCACGGTCCCATGATACATCTATGTGGGTTACTGCTGAAATGGGTCCCCATTACTAGGGTTTTCCAGCCAACATGTTAAATTGGTTAAGTGTCCAAATTTACCTAACCCTACCCATCAGTTTAGCTAACATGTTGAATTGGTTAAGTGTTTCCTTAATTGACTTAACCCTACCACTCTTGCCTTAGCTTTATTAGAGCACTAACCACTCACATTAGACAGGTGTTGTTGTGGTCACTGGATGTGCCGGTGGGTTCCGGGCAGTTTTACACCACAACTCAGTCTAACCTCGGTCCTTTTTGGGCCCAATGCACTAACCACCCACATTAGACAGGTATTGTTGTGGTCACTAGATGTGCCGGTCGGTTCCGGGCAGTTTTACACCACAACTCAGTCTAACCTCGGGTAGGCATATTCATCTTTTCTAAATTTACATATTTATCCTTTTATGCTTATATGTAATTTGTCAACAATTTATTGTCATGGCCCACTTTCTTTCTAAATTAAATTCATAATTTTTTGTAAGTAAATTATATCATTTTAATGCCATAACATTTACATGGTTTGAGCCAAATATGTTAATTACATATAGTTTCAAGTTTTCCCCAACGTTACCCCCGTTGTACGTTTGCAAAGTTACATAGGATGTTAGGCTCGACATTTTTGCCTAACTAATAAACTAAGAAGGGGGAAAAGTGGAACTTGCAACATTCCAACATCATAAAAAAATATGGATCTAACTATAGATGTGTCACATGAACTTGGCATAATATACTTTTAATTATGAACTTGCAAACTAGATCTATGCAACATGAGTCATAAAATAATAGTTTTACAAAGAACTACCAAAATCTAATTAGACATGTAGTGGAGAACTTTCATAGGGATTGAATCATGCTAATATCGATCTAACATAAAGGCATATGGTTCTAACATATAGAGTTATAGATCTAAACATATAGGTTTACATAATCATGTTTTTAACCTATAAACTTGCATGTATTCATAACATGATAGCATCACTTAGTTTGCATAAACATGGCATAATTTCTAAATTGACATACAACATATAGATATAATCACCAAATTATACAAGGTAGTTGATCTAAACATGTATGCATATGGATCTAATCAATTAGGCATAAACGACGTGACTTAGCCTAAAACTTGTATGTATCATAATATCACGAAATGTATATATGATAATTTCATAACACCGTAGGTTTATTCACTAATTTCCACATAACATGATAGGCTTGATAGACCACAATAATTCATAGGCATATACGATAGAAAACACAAATCAACATCACATACAACTTGATACAATTCTATTTTACAATTCATTACAAACCATGTCTTTAATTCATTCACATCTAAAAGATAACTACAATTACAAACGAAAAGGAATTCTTGAGTTCTGGGATCTGTATTCTAAAATTGAATTTCTCGCCTTTGACGAAGATCGTTGAATTTTCTTGGTTGAATTAGATTAGATTTAATTTTGACGTAGCTTCAATCTTGCCTTTGAGTTGAAAGAGATGACGGCTATTCTAGGTTCACCATTGACGGCATGGTGGCTCTTGGTATGAATATTTGTGATTTAGGGTTGAGAGTTAGGTTTCTTTTACAGAGGTTTAATTAATTTAGAGCCATCAGATTAACCCTAGAAGTAATCAAAAACCATCCAATCAAGATAGGATAACACCTCAGCCCTAATGACTCAGCAGGGAGTCAGAAATCGTCATCCTTTCAGATCTGCCCGGGAAGGGGTAGGTTGAACCCCAGGTCGACCTGTAGGGTAGGTCGACACTAGGGTCGACCTCCTGGTCGACCTGGCCTGAGCGGGAATTTTTCCTGCCCTGCCTTCTTCTGTGTTCACGTTTGAATTTGAATTTTTTGAAACTTCCGAAGGCCATAACTTCTTCATACGAAGTCCAATTCACGCAAACTCGGACTCTTTCTCAACCAGAATTCCGAGATGAACGCAATGGCGTAACCTGTTTCTCTTAATTCTCACATTTAGAATTAATTGTTCTTTAATTCGTTACTTTAAGGTTTATCGAAAACACGAGGTGTTACATTCTCCCTTCCTTAAAGGATTTCGTCCCCGAAATCTTCAAGTCAAGAAGAACGTATATCCTACCATCCAATCGTCCATCTACTCAACCATCAAACATAGGCATCCATTTTCCTTAAAAGACTTCTAATGCTTCATGATCATATGCATAGTGTGTGTATATATGTCCTTATCTAATGCAAAATCAGGCAGTCTACTGATTCAGTTGACCTCCTTAATGCAAGTCATGTCGGTGTCATGCGTCCATAATGTATGCAATCTTCCCTAATCATATTTTCAACATGAGTGCACAATCATTCATACAAATGCAACATCCACATGATAACACATCAAGTTTCCATCATATATAAGTACATATATGTATATGCAATATGAAAGTGACTGAGCCGATCTAATACCTAAAGTGTGTGTATATGCATCCACGAGCAACCACTAGCAATCACTTACAATCACTTGCAATCATCAATCATAACATGTTTTAGATACATGTTTACATCCATTGGTTTATACATAAGGATCGAGAACGGCACTGAGAAAAATACTAAAAAGATAGATATGAGTATAAACAAACTTAAGGAAAAAGAGATCAAAGATGTACCCTCAAAAAGAAAAGGGTAGGCTGCGCGTATTTTGGCCTCAGTCTCCCAAGTAGCGTCTTCCTTAGCGTCACTCCATTGAACTTTTACAAGTTTGACTTCGCGGTTGCGTAGCTTTTTGACTTCTGTACCCAAGATACGGGTTGGAACTCTTCTCACAGTCGCCTCTCATTCTACTTCTACATCCTCTAATATGCTTGGTTCCACCACTTCCGCAGCCACTTCCGCAGACTCATGTAAGCACTTTCGTAAGTGAGAAACGTGAAAGACATTATGAACTCCAGCCAATCTTTCGGGCAGCTCTACTCTATAAGCCATCTTCCCAATCCTTTCAATGATAGGAACGGCCCTACAAATCTTGGTGCCAACTTTCCTGCGGATCCGAAGTGAAAGACGTTCCTCAAAGGAGATACTTTAAGGAAAACCTTGTCCCCAACCTCAAACTCAAGGTCAGTCCTTCTCTTATCTGCGTAGGACTTTTGTCTATCTTGGGCAGTCTTCATTCTTTTTCATATCAAGTCCACTTTCTCTTAAGTTTTTCTAAATATATCCGGTCCAAGTATGAGCTTATCTGTAGACTCCCACCAACAAGTTGGTGATCGGCACGGTCTTCCATATAAAGCTTCGAAGGGCGCCATACATATGGTGGCTTGGTAGCTATTGTTGTAGGCGAACTCCACCAAAGGAAGATGATCCTCGCATTTTCCTCCGAAGTCAATAATGCATAATCTCAAGAGGTCTTCTAATACTCTGTTCACCCTCTCCGTCTGACCATCGGTTTGGGGATGATAGGCCGTGCTTAAGCATAACTGTGTGCCTACAACTTCTTGCAAGATATTTCAAAACTCACTCGTAAAGATAGGATTTCGGTTGCTAACAATGCTAGAGGGTATCCCATGGAGTCGTACTATCTCTTTAAGATATATGGGTGCTAGAGATGAGGCAGTCCTTCTACTCTTAACGGGTATGAAGTGAGCTCTTTTTGTGAGCCTGTCCACTATTACCCAAATACTGGTATTGCTTCTTCTTGACCTAGGCAGCCCATCAATAAAGTCCATCGAGATGCATCCTATTTTCCTTTTCTTCTTCCTACAGTCCTTAACCAGATGTCCAGGAACACCACAAAAATTGCACTTCCTCTTGTCACAGGTTTTGTTGTTCTTCCCGCCTTTCTTGGACTCTGTCTTCTTGCTCTGTGATCCTTCCCCTTTCTTATCCTGAGATGCTTCCACCTTTTCTCCTTCTTGCCAAGCTTATGTTCTTCTTATAATAGTGCCATGTCCACCAGTCTCTCATAAGTCGCACCCATAGGTATATGGGACATAGCTACGTTGTGCAGTGGCTCATTTAATCCTTTAACAAAGCGGAGAGCCTTCTTATGTGGAGTGTTCACTAACTCCAATCCGAACCTAGCAAGCAAATTGAATTGGTTAACGTATTCCTTGACCGACATACTTCCCTGTTTGAGAGCTAAGAACTTCTCCATCTGTAGGCTTCGTTCAGCTTGTGAGAGGAATTTCTTTTCAAACCTCATCCTAAAATCCATCCAAGTTTCAATTAATCTTTCAGCATTAGTGACTTCCCACCAATAGGAAGCTTCGTCTTTGAGCAACCATACCACCAACTGTATCTTCTGCCTATCATCCACTTTGAAGATATCGAACAAATCCTCAGTTTCTTTGAGCCAGTTTCTTGCTTCCACGAAGGATTCATTTCCATTGAATTTCTTTCCACCCATGGCTCGAAAGTCCCTATTTTTTTTATTGAAAGAATTTGCAAGAGGAGGAGGGGAAGGAACCACCGCAGCTGGGGGAGGAGGAATGTCTGATGTGCCTGCGTCGTTGGCCCTAGCCTCTAGGTACCTCCTGAACCAGCCGGGTATCAGTACATCCTCTGGAAGGTTAAGATTCCCAGACATGCTGAAACGAAAAAGGAAAGATTCAAAACAGAGGATAAAAATATAATGCATATGGCTTTGGGGGATTATGCCTTTTAAAATAAAATAACACTTTTTCTTGAAAAATGCTTCTTTTTGAAAATAGTTTTCAAAAACTTTTATCTGATCTAGTAAACCTTTTGCTCTAATACCAATTGAAACACCCTGCCTCCGTTAAGGTCACTCACAAAGGGAATGCCTTAACTTTGGTGGAGTATTATAGTTAAAAGACACAGAAAATTTACAAGACAGATATATATATATATAAGCAGCGGAAAATAAAACTAACTTTATTTCAAACGTGGTTTATAACAAAACATTATAGCAAATTGTTCAAACCAACTTTCAAATCATTACATCATAATTTCTGTCTTGATTATTATATAAAGAAGCATGAAGCATAAATAAAACTGCATAAATCCCCAAGTCTAGTGTGTCCAAAGCCATGGCCAGAAATAAGAGATTCCAAGTTGTACATCACAGAGTCTTCAAGCTTGGAAAGATGAACGGTCCAAATTAAGCTGAGCCATTCCCTCCCTAGCTGCCTGAGGGGAGGGGAAACGGAAGAAAAGAAGATGAAAGAAAAATGGGTCAGACATAAGTCTGGGTAAGTCTAGTGACTTTTCAGTGTGTGAATAAGAAAAAGGCCATGATAGGAATAAACTGAAAATAGGACAGTACCAAAATAACAAATTAACATAAAACTATATAAGGCAGGATAAACCGAATATACATCGCACCCATGTTTAATTCTCTGCACCTACTTATATTTGTCCAACTAGCACCACGTATTCTTGGTGAAATGATCCCCTTATATCGATCGGCTCCTACTCGCATGCATTTATTACGTGTGTCATTCGGCCCCCGCTTGACTATAGATACTCGTGCTGGTCCCACCACGGAGTGTATCAAATCCTATGGTGGCAACCCGACATGATCAAGATGCACAGTGTATGACTACTGATGCCCAGTGCCAGCTTTTTCCACTCCGGAGTACGTGCACACCCGTACTCCGCCGGAACCTACATTGTTGCACCACCGCCGATGTTTTTTGACCGCTTATAATCAGCCCAGTAATCTTGCCCCACCCTGCCTTGTTCAGGGTCTCATGATACATCTATGTGGGTTACTACTGAAATGGGTCCCCGTTACTAGGGTTTTCCAGCCAACATGTTAAACTAGTTAAGTGTCCAAATTTAACAAACCCTACCCATCAGTTTAGCTAACATGTTGAACCGGTTAAGTGTTTCCTTAATTGACTTAACCCTACCACTCTTGCCTTAGCTATATTAGAGCACCAACCACTCACATTAGACAGGTGTTGTTGTTGCCACTGGATGTGTTGGTCGGTTCCGAGCAGTTTTACACCACAACTCAGTCTAACCTCGGGTCCTTTTTGGGCTCAATGCACTAACTACCCACATTAGACAGGTATTGTTGTGGTCACTAGATGTGTCGGTTGGTTCCGGGCAGTTTTACACCACAACTCAGTCTAACCTCGGGTTAGACATATTCGTGTTTTCTAAATTTACATATTCATCCTTTTATGCTTATATGTAAATTTGTCAACAATTTATTGTCATGGCCCACTTTCTTTCTAAATCAAATTCATAATATTGGTAAGTAAATTATATCATTTCAATGCCATACCATTTACATAGTTTGAACCAAATATGTTAATTACGTATAGTTTCAAGTTTTCCCCAACGTTACCCCCGTTGTATGTTCGCAAAGTTACATAGGATGTTAGGCACGACATTTTTGCCTAACTAATAAACTAAGAAAGGGAAAAAGTGGAACTTGCAACATTCCAACATCGTACAAAAATATGGATCTAACTACAAATGTGTCACATGAACTTAGCATAATATACTTTTAATTATGAACTTGCAAACTAGATCTATGCAACATGAGTCATAAAATAATAGTTTTACAAAGAACTACCAAAATCTAATTAGACATGTAGTGGTGAACATGCATAGGGATTGAATCATGCTAATATTGATCTAACATAAAGGCATATGGTTCTAACATATAGAGTTATAGATCTAAACATATAGGTTTACATAATCATGTTTTAACCTATAAACTTGCATGTATTCATAACATGATAGCATCACTTAGCTTGCATAAACATGGCATAATTTCTAAATTGACATACAACATATAGATATAATCACCAAATTATACAAGGTCTAGATCTAAACATGTATGCATAATGGATCTAATCAATTAGGCATAAACGACGTGACTTAGCCTAAAACTTGTATGTATCATAATATCACCAAACATATATATGATAATTTCATAACACCATAGGTTTATTCATCAATTTCCATCTAACATGATAGGTTCGATAGACCACAATAATTCATAGGCATATACGATAGAAAACACAAATCAACATCACATACAACTTGATACAATTCTATTTTACAATTCGTTGCAAACCATGTCTTTAATTCATTCACATCTGAAAGATAACTACACTTACAAACAAAAAGGAATTCTTGAGTTCTGGGATCTATATTCTGAAATTGAATTGCTTGCCTTTGACGTAGATCGTTGGATTTTCTTAGTTGAATTAGATTAGATTTAATTTTGATGTTGCTTCAATCTTGCCTTTGAGTTGAAAGAGATGACGGCTATTCTAGGTTCACCATTGACGACATGGCGGCTCTTGGTACGAATATTTGTGATTTAGGGTTGAGAGTTTGGTTGTTTTTATAGAGGTTTAATTAATTTAGAGCCGTCAGATTAACCCTAGAAGTAATCAAGATCATCCAGTCCAGATAGGATAACACCTCAGCCCTAATGACTCAGCAGAGAGTCAGAAATCGTCATCCTTTCAGATCTGCCCGGAGAGGGAGGGGGGTAGGTCGACCCCCAGGTCGACCTGTAGGGTAGGTCGACACTAGGGTCCACCTCCTGGTCGACCTGGCCCGGGCGGGAATTTTTCCTACCCTGCCCTCTTCTATGTTTAAATTTGAATTTTAATTTTTTGAAACTTCTGAAGGCCATAACTTCTTCATACGAAGTACAATCACAAAAACTCGGACTCTATCTCAACCAAAATTCGGAGATGAACGCTATGGCGTAACCTGTTTCCCTTAATTCTCACATTTAGAATTAATTATTCTTTAATTCGTTACTTTAAGGTATATCGAAAACACAGGGTGTTACAGTTCGAATCTATTAAATAATATTTTTCTAAGGGAAGAGAAAAATCTGGATTTCGTGTTATAGATTTTGAGTTATGTCAAAATCAAATTTTCAGAAAGACGGCATTATAATCATTTTTAAACCATAAGGTTTACTAAATAAATTAAAAGGATTTTGAGTGAATAGAATTCGGATTTACATTAGAAAAATCCATACTTGAGTTATAAAATATATTTGAACTCAAGTGAAGTAAATGGATTGATTTTTGAAAAGAATCAGATATTTATTGTTGAATAGAATTAACTAAATCTAAAGAATAATTGGTTAATCGAGTTTTGGATCGAGCTTGACTTCGGTTAAGTAAATTGGATTTTCGAATACTGATTTGAAATCGAATATGAAACTTGAATTGAAAATGAAATTCAATTATTTTATGAGCAAATTAAAATTATATTTGACCATGTTATGTCCAAATAAAAAGTGAACTAAGAATAAGAGATTATCAGAGAATTGTAATGGCCCGAATTTCCGTACCCATTGAGTTGACTAATAACACCACACATCCAACCCAAATGACACAGAAATACGAATCATTAGTAGAAAGAAGTTAGAGGATGAGGAATAGAAAGAAATATTAGAATAGAAGGAAAACGAAGAACACTAATGTAACACCCCGTATGTCGAATAACTTGCTATAATAGAAAACAGGGCAGAATTAAATTTTAATTCTGAATCGGGGGAAACGGGCTATGCCATTGCGTTCGTCTCGGAAAAATACGCGAAATAGAGTCCGAGTTTTCGAAAATCGGAGTCCGTATGACCCAGATATGGCCCGAAGAAGTTTCAGAAAATTTAAAAACAGATTTAAAAACAGAAATTTCAAATTTCAGAAGTGGCGGGAAAATTCCCTCCAGTCCCAGGGAGTCGACCTGGGGGTCGACTGGGGAGTCGACCTGCCCACCAGGTCGACTAGGGTGTCGACCCTAGTGTCGACCTGGGGGTCGACCTCCCTGGTCGAGCCCAGGTGACCTGGGTGCACCAGTTTGGCTTTTGGGCTGTGTTTTGGTGGCTAGGACGTGATCTGACGGCTCTAATCTGATTTAGGGTTAATCTAATGGCCTAAAACACCTAACTAATCTATAAATACACCCTAAGACTACCCTAATTCATACTAAAAATACCTACAACACCGTTATGCCGTCAAAATGCAACTTTAAGGAGCCTCCATCAAATTAAAGAGGAAGATAGCTTCTCAAATCAACTTCTAATCAACTCTCGCAACTTAATCTTCTTCTTAGGAGTGCTAATCAACAAGTTGTGAGTTTTCTATAGCCTTAATGACCAATTGTAGAAATGATTATGATATGATATAATGAGGTTATGGCTATGAATGTGGATCAATGCATGTTATGCAAGTTATATGCTATGTGTTAATGATGTTATGCATGTTATGCAAGTTATATGCTATGTGTTAATGATGTTATGCATGTTATGCAAGTTATATGCTACATGTTCATGATGTTATGCAAGTTATGCAAGTCATATACTACATGTTCATAATGTTATGCAAGTTATGCAAGTCATATGCTATGTGATCATGATGTTATGCAAGTCATATGCTAAGTGATCATGATGTTATGCAAGTTATGCAAGTCATATGCTAAGTGATCATGATGTTATGCAAGTTATGCATGTCATATGCTAAGTGATCATGATGTTATGCAAGTTATGCAAGTCATATGCTAAATGTTCATGATGTTATGCAAGTTATGCAAGTCATATGCTAAGTGATCATGATGTTATGCAAGTTATGCAAGTCATATGCTATGTGTTCATGATGCTAGTTGTGCAAATCACTATGATAAACATTGATCCATTATGACACCATGTTATGCAAGTTTGGTGTATGATTATATGCAAGTTCATATATGATATGTTATGCAAGTTTGGTGTATGATTATATGCAAGTTCATATATGATATGTTATGCAAGTTTGGTGTACGATTATATGCAAGTTCATATATAACATGTTATGCAAGTTTGGTGTTTGATTTTATGCAAGTAACATGTGCAAGTTTACACCTTTGTATGATATGCATACATATGCAAGTTAACCCCTTTGTATGATATACATACATATGCAAGTTTACCCCTTTATATGACATAAGTAGCTTATGCAAGTTACCCTCTTTATGACATATGTGATTCATGCAAGTTTGGGTTGATTATTTGTGCTAGTTGGGTTTGATGCTATATGCATGTTGACACCTTTAAAACCCATGTTGATGCTAATGTTATGCAAGTTGAACCCATTGTATTTGTGATGAATCTTCCCTTTTATGTCATGTTAGCGAATTACGTGGGGAACGATGGGGTTAATATACATGTTAATGAAATGGTGTGAATTTGGTATGATTATGCATACCATAAAGTGGATGGACATAATTGAGTCAATTATGTACATCGTTAAAATTGGAATTAATTAGGGAAAATTAATTCGAAATATGGGGGTGATTAATTAGGTGTAATTAATCGACTAAGACACGAGGTTGGACCCTTTTGTAGCGTAAGACTGCCCGGAACTGACCGGCAAATCCAGCGGCTACAAATGATTGGCCCAATGTGAGAGGTCTTAGGCACAAACTAAACACGTGACAAGTGTATAGACACGAGGTTAGACTCGGTTATGGCGTAAGGCTGCCCGGACCTGACCGGCAAATCCAGCTGCCATAAAAGATAGTCTAATGTGAGAGGTCTTTACAACGGTTACGTTCTTAATCAATTAAGAAACACTTAACCATATTAGCATGTAGAGGGACATGAGGGATTAAGTGGGTGCCTTGGGTGGCATGTGGAAAAATCTAGTGGTTGCCTTGAGTGGCAATAGAAAATACGATTAGAATACTTAACCAAAGTTGAACATGTAATTAAACATGATTAAAGGGTTAAGTAAGTGCCTTGGGTGGCATGGGGAAAATCTAGTGGTTGCCTTGGGTGGCAATGGAAGATAAGATTAGAATACTTAACCAAGTTGAACATGTAATTAAACATGATTAAAGGGTTAAGTAAGTGCCTTGGGTGGCATGGGGAAAATCTAGTGGTTGCCTTGGGTGGCAATGGAAGATAAGATTAAAATACTTAACCAAAGTGGAACATGTAATTAAACATGATTAAAGGGTTAAGTAAGTGCCTTGGGTGGCATGTGGAAATCAAGTAAGTGCCTTGGGTGGCATGGGGAAATCTAGTGGGTGCCTTGAGTGGCAATTGAAATATGAGTAGATGACTTAACCAAACTTTGAACATGTAAGTGGACATGATTATAAAAAAAAGGGTTAAGTGGGATGCACTAGAAAAAAATGACAAGCTTAGGTGGTAGCTTGTGGGGGGCCCATTTCAACCAGTAACCCATAAGTATCTTATTGGGCTCGACCCATGTCGAGGACGGGACACGCGTACTGGGCTTGATTATAAGAGGCCAAAACGGGTTAGCGGTGGCAATGCAAGTCCAACGGGTTTCATATGCATGTGTGGACCCGGGCTGGTAGGTAAAACGTTGTTGCATCGTGTAGGTATAAGTCGTGCACCATTTGTAGTATCGGGTTGCCACTTTGGGGAGTGATACAACCCACTGTGGGGCCAGCACGGGTATCTACGTTAGGGAGCCGATCGAATGGGAGTAGTGGGTACACCTAGTGGAGATAGGGGCAGATGGCACCTATGTAGTCAGCTAGGGGTACACGAGACTACTATTAAAATTACTAAGTTGTGGGTACACCTAGTGGAGATAGGGGCAGACGGCACCTATGTAGTCAGCTAGGATTACACGAAACTATTATTAATAATTACTAAGTACACTTAGTGGGATCAACCTTTAAGTAGGAATTACCCTTGGGTGGGTAGATCTGGTGTGGTGCAGTGTAGGAATTATCCTTGGGTGGGTAGATCTGGTGTGGTGCAGTGTAGTATCTATCCTTGGGTGGATAGGTGTGTCTTTACCGTTATCTTAGTTTATCCTAAGTCTAGTTGGCTACTTAGTGTAGTCATTTATCCCCAGTCGTACCATACCAGGTTGATATCATACCCTAATTACTTTAATGATTGTATTGTTAAGGTTATAGGGCTCACTCAGACTTATGTCTGACCCCGTTGTTTTTATCTTTTTCCCCAACCCTCGGGTTCTCAGAGTGGGCCTAGCACTAGTGGGCTTTGATCAGATTGCTTTATCTATCTTTTGGAGCTTGGACTCTTGAAGAAAAGCTCGGTTATCTTTTCTATTATGGCTATTAGTATGTAGTGGGAATATGTACTTATGTTTTAACGAGATGAATATTTTGTACTTGACTCTTGTTGGTTTTTGAGATGTAACCAAACATGTTTACCTTCTGCTGCAATGAAATGATGTTTTAAATTTCAAGTATTACTTATATCTGTCTTGTTGTAATTTTTCAGTTCTATATTCACTTAAATACTCCACCGAAGCTAAGGCATTACCTTCGTGAGTGACCTTAGCGGGTGTGGGGTGTTACACGTGGTATCAGAGCTTAAGGTTACCAGAACAGATAAAACTTTTAGAAAATTATTTTTCTAAAAACATTTTTGGAAGAAGTATTTTCAAAAACATGTTTTTGAGAGAAAAGTTTTTGAAAGAAAAGAACATAATCCCCAAGAGCCATATATCCTTCCTTCGATTCTCCGTTTTGAATCTCTTCCTCTTTCTCTTTTTGAACTTCCCCTCCGCGTATAGATGTCTTTTTAAGATAAATAAGGACTTCCGTATGAAGGTCGGAAGAACCACTTCAAGGGACTAAGTCGTTTGTCAGGCTAAGAAGTTAGTCCAAGGAGGTGGAGGGCTTACGGGTACCTTTAAGATGGACGAGAGAGGAAGGTTCAAATAGCTATTAGGTAAAGAAAGGACAAAACCTCATCGTGGTAAGAAGGCCACGAAAGGAGAATGTGAAGGGGAAGGCTAGTTGTTTTGGAGAAATAGGACACCTAGGGGTTGTCCGAAGAGGTAAGGACGAAGTACAGGATCTTCTGGAGGGTAGATGTCACGACGGGTATACCTGATGGGGGTAGGACCGTCTAAGTTGAAATTTGGTTCTCTCGATCATCCTGTTCGAACTTTATTCGACTCTAGTGCACCACATTCGTTTATCTCATCATCATTAGTTGAGTCACTGCACCTAGACACCAGTTTAGTAGATGATCCCGTGGTTGTTTCAAACCCGATTGGGGGCTCCACTTATTTGTCCATGATATGTTTGGGTTTGAAGATCCTCATACTTAGCGTTGAGTTTAGGGGTGATGCTTTTGTTTGGGCTTCACGGGCTATGGGTTGATTTTGGGCATGGACTGGTTATCCAGTAATGGTGTCGTTCTTGATTGCGAAAAGAGAGTTGTTGGGCTCATAACCCGCTTGGGTAACACTCTCGAGATCTCTTGTAATCCCATAGATGTTGTTATGCTAAGTTAT
This sequence comes from Allium sativum, assembly GCA_030737875.1. Classification (NCBI taxonomy): domain Eukaryota; kingdom Viridiplantae; phylum Streptophyta; class Magnoliopsida; order Asparagales; family Amaryllidaceae; genus Allium; species Allium sativum. The sequence continues at coordinate 128,565,184 of CM060919.1, read as the reverse complement.
CTTGAATCACTTGACGCTTCGGTCAAGAGTTTCCGATCTGTTAGAGTGGTCCGGGAGTACTCGGATAAGTTTGAGGAGATGAAGGGCTTACCTCCGAAGCGGGAGATAGACCTCCGAATATATCTGGTGGAAAATTCTAAGCAAGTATCTTTGTTAGTGCGCCACATGGCTCCTCGTGAGAGGAGGGAACTCCATAAGCAAGTAGGGGAGCTGCTTGGGAAGGGGTTCATAAGACGAAGTATATCGGAGTGGGGTGATCCAGTAGTTTTTGCTACGAAGGCGGATGGGTCCCTCAGACTTTGTGTTGACTATAGAGAACTCAACAAGCTCACAAAGAAGAATAGACACCCATTGCCGAGGATTGATGATCTTTTTGATCAGTTGGTTGGCGCTTCAGTATTTTCTCAGTTGGACTTAGCCACGGGGTTTCATCAGTTGGGAGTGACTGAGGATAGTATAGACAAGACTGCCTTTAGGACTCCGGATGGTTTCTATGAGTGGCTGGTGATGCCATTTGGTTTGGCAAACGCCCCTGCATACTTTGTTGATTTGATGAGGAGGGTGTTCGGGGAGTTCCTTAATAAGTTCGTGGTGGTCTTTGTGGATGACATCTTAGTATTTTCTAAGAGTGAAGAAGAGCGAAATAAGTTTTCGTATGTGCTTAATAGGTTAAGCAAAGCCAGTTATTTGATCAACGGTGGTTTTGGGGCGAGACTGGCAAGGACATCCAGAGTTGGACAAGGACTTAATCATTTAGCCGTTTTACTAGTATCATCTCACGTAGGTCGTCTGAATTCGAAGGAGGTATCCCTTGGGTGTTTGTCTGATATTGGTTTAGGCCTTTGGGGCTTGCACTTGGGGGATGTCGAGTTCGAATAGGATGGTCTGCGTGAGAGATGGATAGTTGTGACGATTTTGTATGGGAGAATATCCTGGTTTTCTCCAGAAGTGGATAAAAACATACCCTACATCTTAGGGAAGTGTTGGAGACTCTTCGAGCGCATAGTCTTGAGACAACAAAGGTGGATGGAGTTCTTAGCATCCTATGATTTCGAGATAGCGTACACCCCAGTTAGGGTAACGTGGTGGCGGACACCTTGAGCATAAAAAGGTTGTCCTTGAGTCCATTGTTCGTGGAACAACGAAGCTTGGAATTTATCTTGATGTTTGATTTCAGATCTTTCGTTGACTTTATACCCGGTTTGCTAGCATCCTTGGAGGTCAGACCTACTCTTTTGAGACGAATTGGCGAGGCACAGCGGGACGACCCACAGTTGGTTGAGTTGGTAGAGAGGCTCATAAGGGGGGAGTCGTCCAGCCATTTGAGTAGGTACACCCTAGACGATAGGGGGTGCTTGCGTAGAGACGGTAGACTTTGTATACCGCAAGACGAGGGTTTGAGGAAGGCTATTCTCGATGATGCGCATCGTTCTAGGATGACCATTCATCCCGGTGGGGATAAGATGTACCAAGACATGAAGCGAGTTTTCTTTTGGGCCGGTATGAAGAAAGATGTGGCCGAGTATGTCGCTAGATGCTTGGTGTGCCAACAGGTGAAAGCGGAGCAAAAGAAACCCGGTGGGTTGCTTCACCCATTTGAAGTTCCGCAATGGAAGTGGGATAGCGTCTCGATGGATTTTATTGATGGGTTACCTAGATCGAGGAAGGGTAATACGGGAATTTGGGTTGTGATAGACAGACTTATTAAGAGTGCCCATTTCATACCCGTGAAGAGCAAGAGGACTGCTCCATGGCTACCTTCAGTTTATCTTCGAGAGATAGTTCGGTTGCATAGGGAACATGACGTATTCCATGTGTCACATTTGAGGTAGTGCCTACATGAGACCGCAGAGGTGGTAGAGCCGAGCTTGCTGAGAGAAGTGGAGGTAGAGCGTGATGCGACTATTCGACGAGCTCCTACCCGCATCCTTGGGCTAGAGATTAGAAAGTTGAGAAACAGAGAGGTTCGACCAGTCAAAGTGAAAAAGGGGAAAAGATGAGAGCAATGCTACTTGGGAGACAGAAGCGAAGATGCGTTCATTGTACCCATTCCTTTTTGAGGGTATGTCTTTTAACTTCTCCTTTATCGTTTGTCTAGTACTTATCTTATCTTTAGTATGTCCTCTCATTAGTACCTTTGACCTTTAGATAGGGAAAACCTATGGCTGAAACATGTGTTTGAGACATGTTATGTTTGATGGATGCATGTGGATGCAAGTGGTTGCTAGTGGTTGCTCGTGGATGCATATACACACACTTTAGGCACTAGATCGGCTCAATCACTTCATATTGCATATAATTGTGTGTAGGTAGCTATATTAATGGATGTATAATGGTTGCGTTATCATATGGATGATGCATTTTGGTGTATGGTTGTGCACACATATAGAAATAGTATGCGTCGATAGGGATCTTTCGCATACATATTGGATGCATGGCACTATCATGGTTTGCATTAAGGAGGTCAACTAAATAAGTGGACCGCCTAATTTTGCATTAGACAGGGAACATATACACACACTCTTTGCATATGTTCATACAGCATTAGAAACTTTAAGTACAATGGATGCCAGTGTTTGATGGTTTGAGTAGATGGTTGTTTGGATGGTAGGATACGTTCTTCTTGACTTAGAGATTTCGGGGACGAAATCCTTTAAGTAGGGGAGAATGTAACACCCCGTATGTCGAATAACTTGCTATAATAGAAAACAGGGCAGAATTAAATTTTAAAATCTGAATCAGGGGAGACGGGCTATGCCATTGCGTTCGTCTCGGAAAAATACGCGAAATAGAGTCCGAGTTTTCGAAAATCGGAGTCCGAGTTTTTGAAAATCGGAGTCCGTATGACCCAGATATGGCCCGAAGAAGTTTCAGAAAATTTAAAAACAGATTTAAAAACAGAAATTTCAAATTTCAGAAGTGGCGGGAAAACTCCCGCCAGACCCATGGAGTCGACCTGGGGGTCGACTGGGGAGTCGACCTCCCCACCAGGTCGACTAGGGTGTCGACCCTAGTGTCGACCTGGGGGTCGACCTCCCTGGTCGAGCCCAGGTGACCTGGGTGCACCAGTTTGGCTTTTGGGCTGTGTTTTGGTGGCTAGAACGTGATCTGACGGCTCTAATCTGATTTAGGGTTAATCTAATGGCCTAAAACACCTAACTAATCTATAAATACACCCTAAGACTACCCTAATTCATACTAAAAATAGCTACAACACCGTTATGCCGTCAAAATGCAAATTGAAGGAGCCTCCATCAAATTAAAGAGGAAGATAGCTTCTCAAATCAACTTCTAATCAACTCTAGCAACTTAATCTTCTTCTTAGGAGTGCTAATCAACAAGTTGTGAGTTTTCTATAGCCTTAATGACCAATTTTTGAAATGATTATGATATGATATAATGAGGTTATGGCTATGAATGTGGATCAATGCATGTTATGCAAGTTATATGCTATGTGTTAATGATGTTATGCATGTTATGCAAGTTATATGCTATGTGTTAATGATGTTATGCATGTTATGCAAGTTATATGCTACATGTTCATGATGTTATGCAAGTTATGCAAGTCATATTCTACATGTTCATGATGTTATGCAAGTTATGCAAGTCATATGCTATGTGATCATGATGTTATGCAAGTCATATGCTAAGTGATCATGATGTTATGCAAGTTATGCAAGTCATATGCTAAGTGATCATGATGTTATGCAAGTTATTCAATTCATATGCTAAGTGATCATGATGTTATGCAAGTTATGCAAGTCATATGCTAAATGTTCATGATGTTATGCAAGTTATGCAAGTCATATGCTAAGTGATCATGATGTTATGCAAGTTATGCAAGTCATATGCTATGTGTTCATGATGCTAGTTGTGCAAATCACTATGATAAACATTGATCCATTATGACACCATGTTATGCAAGTTTGGTGTATGATTATATGCAAGTTCATATATGATATGTTATGCAGGTTTGGTGTATGATTATATGCAAGTTCATATATGATATGTTTTGCAAGTTTGGTGTATGATTATATGCAAGTTCATATATAACATGTTATGCAAGTTTGGTGTTTGATTTTATGCAAGTAACATGTGCAAGTTTACACCTTTGTATGATATGCATACATATGCAAGTTAACCCCTTTGTATGATATACATACATATGCAAGTTTACTCCTTTATATGACATAAGTAGCTTATGCAAGTTACCCTCTTTATGACATATGTGATTCATGCAAGTTTGGGTTGATTATTTATGCTAGTTGGGTTTGATGCTATATGCATGTTGACACCTTTAAAACCCATGTTGATGCTAATGTTATGCAAGTTGAACCCATTGTATTTGTGATGAATCTTCCCTTTTATGTCATGTTAGCGAATTACGTGGGGAACGATGGGGTTAATATACATGTTAATGAAATGGTGTGAAGTTGGTATGATTATGCATACCATAAAGTGGATGGACATAATTGAGTCAATTATGTACATCGTTAAAATTGGAATTAATTAGGGAAAATTAATTCGAAATATGGGGGTGATTAATTAGGTGTAATTAATCGACTAAGACCTTTTTGTAGCGTAAGACTGCCCGGAACCGACTGGCAAATCCAGTGGCTACAAATGATTTGCCCAATGTGAGAGGTCTTAGGCACAAACTAAACACGTGACAAGTGTATAGACACGAGGTTAGACTCGGTTATGGCGTAAGGCTGCCCGGACCCGACCGGCAAATCCAGTTAACATAAAAGATAGTCTAATGTGACAGGTCTTTACAACGGTTACGTTCTTAATCAATTAAGAAACACTTAACCATATTAGCATGTAGAGGGACATGAGGGGTTAAGTGGGTGCCTTGGGTGGCATGTGGAAAAAATCTAGTGGTTGCCTTGAGTGGCAATAGAAAATATGATTAGAATACTTAACCAAAGTTGAACATGTAATTAAACATGATTAAAGGGTTAAGTAAGTGCCTTGGGTGGCATGGGGAAAATCTTGTGGTTGCCTTGTGTGGCAATGGAAGATAAGATTAGAATACTTAACCAAAGTTGAACATGTAATTAAACATGATTAAAGGGTTAAGTAAGTGCCTTGGGTGGCATGGGGAAAATCTAGTGGTTGCCTTGGGTGGCAATGGAAGATAAGATTAAAATACTTAACCAAAGTGGAACATGTAATTAAACATGGTTAAAGGGTTAAGTAAGGGCCTTGGGTGGCATGTGGAAATCAAGTAAGTGCCTTGGGTGGCATGGGGAAATCTAGTGGGTGCCTTGAGTGGCAATTGAAATATGAGTAGATGACTTAACCCAACTTTGAACATGTAAGTGGACATGATTATAAAAAAAGGGTTAAGTGGGATGCACTAGAAAAAAATGACAAGCTTAGGTGGTAGCTTGTGGGGGGCCCATTTCAACCAGTAACTCATATGTATCTTATTGGGCTCGACCCATGTCGAGGACGGGACACGCGTACTGGGCTTGATTATAAGAGGCCAAAACGGGTTAGCGGTGGCAACGCAAGTCCAACGGGTTTCATATGCGTGTGTGGACCCGGGCTGGTAGGTAAGACGTTGTTGCATCGTGTAGGTATAAGCCGTGCACCATTTGTAGTATCGAGTTGCCACTTTGGGGAGTGATACACCCCACTGTGGGGCCAGCACGGGTATCTACGTTAGGGAGCCAATCGAATGGGAGTAGTGGGTACACCTAGTGGAGATAGGGGCAGACGGCACCTATGTAGTCAGCTAGGGGTACACGAGACTACTATTAAAATTACTAAGTTGTGGGTACACCTAATGGAGATAAGGGCAGATGGTACCTATGTTGTCAGCTAGGGGTACACGAAACTATTATTAAAAATTACTAAGTACACTTAGTGGGATCAACCTTTAAGTAGGAATTACCCTTGGGTGGGTAGATCTGGTGTGGTGCAGTGTAGGAATTATCCTTGGGTGGGTAGATCTGGTGTGGTGCAGCGTAGTATCTATCCTTGGGTGGATAGGCGCGTCTTTACCGTTATCTTAGTTTATCCTAAGTCTAGTTGGCTACTTAGTGTAGTCATTTATCCCCAGTCGTACCGTACCAGGTTTATATCATACCCTAATTACTTTAATGATTGTATTGTTAAGGTTATAGGGCTCACTCAGACTTATGTCTGACCCCGTTGTTTTTATCTTTTTCCCCAACACTCAGGTTCTCAGAGTGGGCCTAGCACTAGTGGGCTTTGATCAGATTGCTTTATCTATCTTTTGGAGCTTGGACTCTTGAAGAAAAGCTCGGTTATCTTTTCTATTATGGCTATTAGTATGTAGTGGGAATATGTACTTATGTTTTAACGAGATGGATATTTTGTACTTGACTCTTGTTGGTTTTTGAGATGTAACCAAACATGTTTACCTTCTGCTGCAATGAAATGATGTTTTAAATTTCAAGTATTACTTATATCTGTCTTGTTGTAATTTTTCAGTTCTATATTCACTTAAATACTCCACCGAAGCTAAGGCATTCCCATCGTGAGTGACCTTAGCGGGTGTGGGGTGTTACAACAAATCTCACAGCAAAACAAATAAAATATATTAAATAACATAACTTTTGAAATACAAATCAGTAACTGTATTTACATACCATTATCAGAGCACAGCTATTATTCTTGGAATAGTTATAAACACCTGTTTCCAGATATAACATAGTACACAACGGAAATATGATGGTCTATAGCTAACTGGTGAAGCCTCCTGCTTCCATCTCTTCCAAATGAATCTGAAAAATCCCGACTACTTGACTGCCCGTACAAATTTGGACACCCAAGAGTTTAGGAAAAAAAACCTCTGGGTCAGTCATGGGACTGGTGTGAGTAAACTCCAACCATTTTTTTAACTTTCAAAATCCTTTCGAAAGAAAGGATAATAGTATGACCAGCCCACACATAACATGGACGGTTTTTATCTTAATATAACCCGAAACACTTTGATACAAAAATCCAGTGATATTATAATAGTGTCTAAATCAAATAAATAACAATCTAGCGGAACGCTTGCATCTCATGCTCCATATATATAATATAAAATCAAAAATTGCAGGGCGCTTATTGGAGATTGGATTCCGACTATGACAAGGTATGGAACCACCATCCGATTGTGTATCTCTAGAGAGGAATACACTGGGTTCAACAAGAACATCTTACAACCCGGCCCACACATGACTGACCACTCATTTTGCTTGAGTGTATCGAATGCATATCACCAACCGTTTCCCGTAAAGGGGCAACATCCATAGATTAAAGAAGAAAATGGAATTTCTCTAGATAGGTGATTACACACCCTAATGGGAGCGACCCACATAGCTATGCTGCCTGCCCGATTTTTGTCATTTCCTGGTTGTTGAGGCCTGAGGCTACGATTTCTTATCATTCATTGATAGCACAATCACTTTGAACGCCACATTGTCAGATCCGTAAATCATTAATTGATTTGCACAAATATATTATGGATATTATGCTAAGAGAATAAATTCTCCGCCACCATATATATCTATACAGACCAACATATTCGATCACTGGAAATACTCTGTTGGGCATTCATCCATATACGTTCATTCTGGGATTGAACGAAACCGAAGACACAATTTCTATTAATAGAAAAAGCCCTTGCACTTTACTCCGTCTTTGATTATCTTTATATAATCTGATTCGCAATGCTACTGCCAATACGGAGTGGTTCTCGTTTAATAATCCAACCAGTCTCTCCATATTGACAACGATATTGGCAAACACTTCGATAGTCGGTTATTTAACTATCGAAGAAAACAAACATTCATTCAAAGAATCAAACAAATCACTGGGCCTTCTTTTATTTTCTGTACTTAGAAAATATCTTTTACTTATAATTGGAAACATTCCAATTACTTATCTCTTCCACGACCATTCATTTATTTCTATACTCAGGAAATATTTGTTATCATATTTCCAATTTTCCACTTACTTGGGTTAAAACGAATGTTGTGTAAAACATCGTTACAACAACCCAAAATACTGCATTCAGCTAAACTCTTTAAACATATCTCTTTGAGACTGAATCTTGATGTTTATCAGTTAGTAATGAAAACAATCGAGCTGGGGTAAAATTACCTCTAAGAACTTGACTGAAAACATCTTTAACTCCAAAACAGACAAAACCACTTATCTCAAATCATCAACACCAAAAAAACCACTTATTCATTTTTAAAACGTATATATATTTCTCTTTCTATCACCAGATTTTCGATTTCCTTTTTGTTTATAATATTCTATTTTTAAGTTCATTTCCTTACCGGATTCTATATATATTGATATATAGATTTCTAATTATAAAATTATCATAAAAATATTTTAACTCCTTAAATTTCTGGAAAATTTCGTCATAACCTCCTTAGTACCGGTTGATAGTTCAAACCTAACTCGCCTCTCTAGGCCCTTTCCATTCAAAAAGAAAATCAAAAAGCCAAGTGGCTTGCCGATTCGGCGCATAAAATCTCATATGGAATTTAAACATGTACCTTTTTGTCGGGCACACAAATTATAATCTTCATCTTTTCATTCCATACCTATTTAACATACGTTCACCTGTTTTCAATCCATTTCAACTTAATCCAATCGTTTGAATTCAGATTCGCCCATTTATTCTCTAATTAGCTTCTTAGCCTATTTCACTTGTTATTTGAACATATCATGTGTATTTTTAGTTTGCTTATAAATCAATTGAATTCCATTTTCACTTCAGCTTTCATATTCGATTTCAAATATGAAATTCACAAGTCTCATTTACTTATCAAAAGAAATATCTCGATCTAAAATTCGATTAACAGATAATTCTTCCACTTAGTTAATTCTATTCAAAAATAAATAACTGATTTTGTTTTAAAAATCAATCCAATTACTCCACTCGAGTTCATATTAATTTTATAACTCAAGTCCAGATTTTTCAAATCGAAATTTGTATTTTATTTGCTTAAAAATCCTTATATTTATTTATATAAACCATTATAGTTTTTAAATGATTTTGGCGCAGCTTTTCTAAAAATTTGATTTTGACATAACTCAAAATCTATCAGACGAAATCCAGATTTTTCTCTTTCATTAGAAAACTATTATTCAACCGGTCCTGACGATTCTTGTTTCAAAGAATTCCGACTTAATTTGAGTTCTATATACTCAATTGAAGTTCGAAACGCCAATTTACGAACTGCGACGCTGCGGCGAGTTCGTTTTAATTATATTTTAATATAAACGTTTAAACTTAGTTTATAAATAAATTTCAACTCCATTCTAATATATTTTGAATATATGTCAAACCAATTTTACCAAATCAACTCAATAATTCTGATTATCTATAATCGCTGATTTTTCCTTACTCGATTATACATTTATTTATACTCGATTTTTTATTTTAAATCCCAATAACTTTTATAAATAAATTATAAAATTTGGTATAATCGAATTCCAATTATAACTCCTTTGGATTTTCTCAATTCAGTTTATATTCTAAATCCCGGAATATAATCAATTATTCTATTTTCAACACGTTTTCCAATTTCACTTTTTAAATTCTTTCTTGAATTTAAATTTCTAAATTATACAATGATAATTTATTTCCCTATTTTTATAAACATTGTTTATAAATTAATTTTCTTGTTTAAAAATTAACACAAGCTTTCCTTTCAAATACCTATTTGAAACCCAACCCGTTTTATATTCTGAATTTCAGAATAAAAACTATCATTTCTTTTTCTCGAAATGATTTCAATTTATACTTTTAAATTCATATTTGAATTTAATATTTCAAATTATCTCTCGATAATTAATTCATCATATTTATAAACATCATTTATAAATTTCCTTGTCTTATATATTTAAACAAGTGCTATTTAGAAATCTATTTACAACCAAAATCTTATTTTGGAAATTTTTATTTATAATAACTTATATATAACACCCAATTTATTTTAATATTCAATTTAACTTCTATTTAAATAAATTCGAATTAATCGAATTCAAATCATAAATCCTTATGGATTTATTTTAGTTAAATTTAAATTCTGAATATCAGAATAAATTCCATCGTTTATTTCTTTAAAACGATTTCCCCATTTCTATTTTTAAATTCACATTTAAATTTAAATATTCAAATTATCAAATGATAATTTTTCCCACTACATTTATAAAACCCGTTTATAAATTCAGTTCAGTTCAATTCCCTGGTTATCCAATGAAAATCATTCCATTTCATTTATAAACACCGTTAATAAATTTACTTAAATTTCCTGTGTTATTTAATTTATAAACATCATTTATAAATTAAATCCTTGTTTTATTTATTTAAAACAAGTTAATATCTTTATAGTCTATTCGAAAATCCAAATTCTATTTTAGAAAAATAGAATTTTCCTTTTTAAATCTCAAAACCCTATTTACGATATTTTTATAAATTATCATTTAGGCCCAATGATATTTTAAACACTCAAGACAACCAATTATAATTGATAGGTTTTCTTACACATCATATATGATAATATATATGAAAAACAAACAATAATATTTTTGAGGAATCCAGTTGGATCCCTCCAACCTGTTTTCCTGCATCCACAGACGTTAGCCAACATAAATAATACCCATCCTGCTTCGAGGCAGGATATCGTGGTATAAAAGGTCATCCACTATCATAGCGTGGGGCGTATAGGGTCATCCGCTAATGATAATGTGGGCATCCGCTAATGGTACTTCGGGAACAATCCAACCACCAATATATATATATATATATATATAATAGCTACAAACACCAATCCTAAATAACTAATATATATTTAACATAGCCATAATAAAATTCTAATGTAAGCAAACAACCAACGAACAATTATTTTTAACTGATAAAAATAATTCTAAATAAAATTTGAGTGAGATTTACTCACCAGAGTTTTTATTTGCAATCCATTCCGAATTTAATTTAAATCGAACGATGTTCGACGTAAATTAAAAATTCCAGTTAACTCTGAAGAATCCGAAATCAATTCGAACTTGTAAATTTTGATGATACGATTTCGATGTTGCTTGTTTTGTTCCAATCTAATAACGTATGAACGAATTAAACGTGACTAACAATTTTAATTAACTAGCTGGTAAATTACATATTTATATAACTTAATAAATTAAGTAATTTACCTTAATCCTCCTCTTTCACTACAACACTAAAACCTCGAACCCATCATTGCCTTCTTCGTCTGCCCTCACCTTTAGTCGACCGGACCTTTGCAAGAGGTAGCCCCACTTCCGACCACTCCACTGATGTCCTCCGAGAACTTTACCAATGTATTTTTCCTGCCAAGCTTCACTACCTTAGCAATATAGTGTACCACTCGAAAGCTCACAGTAAAACGCAACCTGCTACTATCTGTATCCTTCCTCAAACTGTTAGCCTTATCATTCCAAATCATCCTCTTCATTGTTAAACAAAAACCATGGTCTGTACACTCCATCAACGTTTCAAAACGCAACATCATTCCTCCTTTAGCAACCATCAACCATTATCAGTGTTGAATTGTTACCATCCTCCTCCCCACCACCAATCTCGAGTTCACCGCAACAACTCCCTCGAATCCCCAAACTCCATCGCGATATCACCACCACTGACCCCCGTAAACTCACATCGCAACTTCCCAAAGCCCATAAATATGACTCGCGCTTCACCCTAACAAACCTTCACAACCAGTGCTTTATCTAAAAATCACGTCTTCGAATAGTTTTGTAGCCAAGAGATGAATTACACCCTCCTAAAAGCCATTCGATCGATCAAACTTTGCTCAACGCCTTTGTCAAAGTCACGATGTGCTCATGTTCGAACCAAGGGAACCCCATTTGAATCAATTTCAAATTGAAGGAACAGAGAATGGAAATCACGATTTTGAATTGAAGTGGATTATTGTAGAAAAGGGAAATGGGCACCACGGTTTTGGGTTTTGAAGATTAAAAGGACTCGGTAATTTCTTCTTTCATTTCTTTCGGTTTGGATCAAAAAGGAAAGGGCCATTTTCGATTTTCTGAAAGAATGAAGGGAAGTGTATTTGCGAATTTATAGAAGAACAAAACCTTGGGCACTAAGGAATTCAGTACTGCGTGGATACTATTATAAGATGAAGTTTAGGTCTGCGGATGTACACCAAAATTAATATGATTTGATTTGTTTTTTATTCTATTAGATTTAAAGAGATTTTTATTTCTTTTTAAATAGATATCGATCTGATTTTCGATTTGATTTCAATCTTATCCATTACAAATATCTCGGGGTCCATTACATGAATTCATGAATCGCTATTTTAACAAAACGACTAATGTTTTAAATGTTATAATGCTGTTCAGAATTGAACAGTATATATTCTGAAATTTATTTGATTGTATATACTATATTAAATTAATATATTATAATTTAAATTCAGAACTAACCATTTTCTCGATAATAAATTATTATTACCATTGTATATATTCAGAGAGAATTTAACCAGTCATCTGAATTGTTTTGATTTAGTTCTAATTTCGAATTCAAATATTTTCGTGTTACGATAATTTAATATATTCGATATTAAACCGAAATCGATTTTTAAATCGATAACTAAATATAAAAATTCATTTATATTATTAAATCAATATTTGAAATAAATATTAAATATTCAAAATTAAGCGACCAAAAATTTGGGTCGTTACATTCTTTCCCTCTTAAAAGAATTTCGTCCCCGAAATTACTAAGGTAGAAAAATGCTATAAACCCATTTACTTTTCAAAAACACACTTATGTTGAAACTCAACTCTTCATATTTCTCAACTTAAGTTCTAACAAAACATTTGGTTTCCATTTGTTTAATCTGAATGATTTACATCCAATATATTACCATCCAATTCATATTCTTCAAATTGATTTTAATCAATTTATTTTGTTCAATCCATTTAACTTGCTTAAGTTAATTTAAATTTCAGAATTCAAATCCCCGGGTTTTCATTTCAAATCCTTTTGAAATCCCATAAATATATACATATATTTATTTCCATCACAAATTCAAAACATTGAATTTTTCAAAACATTTTTTTTCTTTCAAACAAATTTCCATCAAAAACATTTCTAAGGTAGTAATTCATCACTTAGGAACTAGAAAATGACACTGATGATGCTGCAGTTATCATCAGAATTATTTCCCAGCCACTGAAGTGAGTTCAGTGCTTTATCACTTTCAAAATCCATCTAAAGATGATTTTCATTCAAAGATCCTTTAAAACAAAGCTATATCATTTTAATATACTTCAGAAAATATTTTTCGAACTTCCCAAGATTTAAATTCCATAGTCTAGTTGTAAATCCCATTTTTATTCATTTCATTTGTATATTTCATTCATAGACAATTTTATTTGGTTATATTTTACCATTCCCATTTTATAATCTCATTTGTTTATAATTATAACAACCAACTTATCCACATAATATAGTAATTCCAAAAAAAATTATTCCTTTTCTATCAAAATAGAAATTTGGGTAAAATTATTTCATCTACCTACTTTAAACAATATTATGTCTAATTTCTCTGTTCAATGTTTAGAAATTCCTGTCGACTTCGTGGCGTCTCACGATTCGATCAGAATTCATAAACCCCTTAGCAGACTAGCCAACACAATAAAAATTAGTTTTTATATCAATTAACAAATATGCGCTCTCATATATATACGCTCAACTCATTCTAGGGTACTACTGACCCTATCTCTAATGAGCACAATCCCACCAAAGCCTAGGTATTCGCTCAACCTAAGCTCTAATACCAACTATAATGGCCCGAATTTCCATACCCTTTGAGTTGACTAATAACACCACACGTCCAACCCAAATGACACATAAATATGAATCATTAGTAGAAAGAAGTTAGAGGATGAGGAATAGAAAGAAATATTAGAATAGAAGGAAAACGAAGAACACAAATCTGACAGTGGAACAAATAAAATATATTAAATAACATAACTTTTGAAATACAAATCAGTAACTGTATATACATACCATTATAAGAGCACAACAGTTATTCCTAGAACAGTTATAAACACCTGTTTCCAGATACAACATAGTACACAGCGGAAATATGACAGTCTATAGCTAACTGGTGAAGCCTCCTGCGTCCAGCTCTTCCAAGTGAATCTGAAAAATCCCGACTACTTGACTGCCCATACAAATTTGGGCACCCAAGAGTTTAGGGAAAAAAAAAACTCTGGGTTGGGACTGGTGTGAGTAAACTCCAACCATTTATTTAACTTTCAAAATCCTTTCGAAAGAAAGGATAATAGTAAGACCAGTCCACACATAAAAGGGACGGTTTTTATCTTATTATAACCAAAAACACTTTGATACAAAAATCCAGTGATATTATAATAGTGTCTAAATCAAATAAATAATAATCTAGCGGAACGCTTGCATCCCATGCTCCATGTATATAATATAAAATCAAAAACTACAGGGCGCTTATTGGAGATTGGATTCCGACTATGACAAGGTATGGAACCACTTTTCGATAGTGTATCTCTAGAGAGGAATACACTGGGTTCAACAAGAACATCTTGCAACCCGACCCACACATGAGTGACCACTCATTTCGCTTGAGTGTATCGAATGTATATCACCAACGGTTGGGATCAGCATCCGTTCCCGAAAAGGGATAGCATCGATATATTAAAGAAGCAAATGGAATTTCTCTAGATAGATGATTATACACCCTAATGGGAGCGACCCACATAGCCATGCTACCTGCCCGCTTTTTGTCATTTCCCAGTTGTTGAGGCCTGAGGCTACGTTTTCTTATCATTCATCGATAGCACAATCACTTTGAATGCCACATTGTCAGATCCGTAAATCATTAATTGATTTGCGCAAAGATATTCTGGATATTCTGCTAAGAGAATAAATTCTCCGCAACTATATATATCTATAGAGACAAACATATTCAATCATTGGAAATACTCTGTCGGACATTCGTCCATATATGTTCATTCTGGGATTAAACGAAACCAAAGACACAATTTCTATTAATAGAAAAAGCCCTTGCACTTTACTCCATCTTCAATAATCTTCATATAATCTGATTCGCAACGTTACTGCCAATACAGAGTGGTTCTCGGATAATAATCCAACCAGTCTCTCCGTATTGATTACGATATTGGCAAACACTTCGATAGTCGGTTATTTAACTATCAAAGAAAACAAACATTCATTCAAAGCATCAAACAAATCACTAGGACATTTAATTGATGTTTCATTCATTAATTAATCACTACTCCATTTCCTTATCAACATTTGTTAAACAAATATTTTCAATTATCATCTTGGCCTTTCTCTATTTGGAAAACATTTCCATATACCGCCTTCTTTTATTTTCTGTACTTAGAAAATATCTTTTACTTATAATTGGAAACATTCCAATTACTTATCTCTTCCATGACCATTCATTTATTTCTATACCTAGGAAATATTTATTATCATATTTCCAAATTTCCACTTACTTGGGTTAAAACGAATGTTTTGTAAAACATCGTTACAACAACCCAAAATGCTGCATTCAACTAAACTCTTTAAACATCTCTCTTTGAGACTGAATCTTGTTATTTATTAGTTAGTAATGAAAACAATCGAGCTGGGGTAAAATAACCTCTCAGACCTTGACTGAAAGCTTCTTTAACTTCAAAACAGACAAGACCACTTATCTCAAATCATCAACACCCTAAAAAACACTTATTTATTTTTAAAACGCATATATATTTCTCTATTACTAGATTTTCGATTTCGTTTTTGTTTATAATATTCTATTTTTAAGTTCGTTTACTTACCAGATTCTATATATATTGATATATAGCTTTCTAATTATCAAATTATCTTAAAAATATTCTAACTCCTTAAATTTCTAGAAAATTTGCCATAACCTCCTTTGTATCGGTCGATAGTTCAAACCTCTACTCGCCTCTCTACGCCCTTTCCATTCAAAAAGAAAATCAAAAAGCCAAGCGGCTTGCCGATTCGGCGCATAAAATCTCATATGGAATTTAAACATATACCTTTTTATTGGGCACACAAATTATAATCTTCATCTCTTCATTCCATACCAATTTAACATACATTCACCTGTTTTCTATCCAATTCAACTTAATCCAATTGTTTGAATTCAGTTTCGCCCATTTATTATCTAATTAGCTTCTTAGCATATTTCACTTGTTATTTGAACATATCATGTGTATTTCTAGTTTTCTTATAAATCAATTGAATTCAATTTTCATTTCATCTTTCGCATTCAATTTCAAATATGAAATTCACAAGTCTCATTTACTTATCAAAAGAAATATCTCGATCTAAAATTCGATTAACAAATTATTCTTCCACTTAGTTAATTCTATTCAAAAATAAATAACTGATTTTGTTTCAAAAATCAATCCATTTACTCCACTCGAGTTCATATTTATTTTATAACTCAAGTCTAGATTTATCAAATGGAAACTCGGATTTTATTTGCTTAAAAATCCTTATATTTATTTATATAAACCATTATAGTTTTTAAACGATTTTGGCACTACTTTTCTGAAAATTTGATTTTGACATAACTCAAAATCTATCAGACGAAATCCAGATTTTTCTCTTTCATTAGAAAACTATTATTCAACCGGTCCTGACGATTCTTGTTTCAAAGAATTCCGACTTAATTTGAGTTCTATATACTCAATTGAAGTTCGAAACGCCAAGTTACGAACTGCCACGCTGCAGTGAGTCCGTTTTAATTATATTTTAATATAAACGTTTAAACTTCGTTTATAAATAAATTTCAACTCCATTCTATTATATTTTTAATATATATCAAACCAGTTTTCCCAATTCAACTCAATATTTCTGATTATCTTGAATCGCTGATTTTTCCTTACTCGGTTATACATTTATTTATACTTGATTTGTTATTTTAAATCCCAATTCCTTTTATAAATAAATTATAAAATTCGGTATAATCGAATTCCAATTATAACTCCTTTGGATTTTCTCAATTCAGTTTGTATTCTAAATCCCGGAATATAATCAATTATTCTATTTTCAACACGTTTGCCAATTTCACTTTTTAAATTCTTACTTGAATTTAAACTTCTAAATTATCCAATGATAATTTATTTCCCTATTTTTAAAAACATTTTTTATAAATTAATTTTCTTGTTTAAAATTAAAACAAGCTTTCCTTTCAAATACCTATTTGAAACCCAACCCCTTTTATATTCCGAATTTCGGAATAAAAACTATCATTTCTTTTTCTCGAAATGATTTCAATTTATACTTTTAAATTTATATTTGAATTTAATATTTCAAATTATCTCCTGATAATTAATATATCATATTTATAAACATCATTTATAAATTTCCTTGTCTTATATATTTAAACAAGTTCTATTTAGAAATCTATTTACAACCAAAATCTTATTTTGGAAATTTCTATTTATAATAACTTATATATATAACACCCAATTTATTTTCATATTCAATTTAACTTCTATTTAAATAAATTCGAATTAATCGAATTCAAATCATAAATCCTTACGGATTTATTTTAGTTCAATTTATATTCTGAACATCAGAATAAATTCCATCGTTTATTTCTTTAAAATTATTTCCCCATTTCTATTTTTAAATTCACATTTGAATTTAAATATTCAAATTATCAAATGATAATTTTTCCTACTACATTTATAAACCCCGTTTATAAATTCAGTTCAATTCAATTCCCTGATTATCCAATGAAAAACCATTACATTTCATTTATAATCACCGTTTATAAATTTACTTAAATTTCCTGTGATATTTAATTTATAAACATCATTTATAAATTAAATACTTGTTTTATTTATTTAAAACAAGTTAATATCTTTATAGTCTATTTGAAAATCCAAAATCTATTTTAGAAAAATAGAATTTCCCTTTTTAAATCTCAAAACCCTATTTACGATATTTTTTTAAACTACCATTTAGGCCCAATGATATTTTAAACACTCAATACAACCAATTATAATTGACAGGTTTTCTAACACATCATATATGATAATATATATGAAAAACAAATAATAATATTTTTTAGGAATCCAGTTGGATCCCTCCAACCTATTTTTTCCTGCATCCACAGACGTTAGCCAACATAAATAATACCCATCCTGCTTCGAGACAGTATATTGTGGTATAAAAGGTCATCCACTATCATAGCGTGGGGCGTATAGGATCATCCGCTATTGATACTACGGGCATCCACTAATGGTACTACGGGAACAATCCAACCACCAATATGTATATATATAAAATAGCCACAAATGCCAAGCCTAAATAACTAATATATATTAAACACATCCATAATAAAATTCTAATGTAAGCAAACAACCAACGAACAATTATTTTTAACTGATAAAAATAATTCTAAAAAAAATTTGAGTGAGATTTACTCACTAGAGTTTTTATTTGCAATCCATTCCAATTTTATTTTAAATCGAACGATGTTCGATGTAAATTAAAAATCCCAGTTGACTCTGAAGAATCCCAAATCAGTTCGAACTTGTAAATTTCGACGATACGATTTCGATGTTGCTTGTTTTGTTCCAATCTAATAATGTATGAACG
This sequence comes from Allium sativum, assembly GCA_030737875.1. Taxonomy (NCBI): domain Eukaryota; kingdom Viridiplantae; phylum Streptophyta; class Magnoliopsida; order Asparagales; family Amaryllidaceae; genus Allium; species Allium sativum. Next base: position 128,546,508 of record CM060919.1, on the reverse strand, counting down.
AATTAAACGTCACTAACAATTTTAATTAACCAGCTGGTAAATTACATATTTATATAACTTAATAAATTAAGTAGTTTACCTTAGTCCTCTTCTTTCACTACAACACTATTGTAGATATCTTGACCTCGAACCCATCATTGCCTTCTTCGTATGCCCTCACCTTTAGTCGACCGGACCTTTGCAAGAGGTAGCTCCACCTCCGACCACTCCACTGATGTCCACTGAGAACTTTAGCAATGTATTTTTCTTGCCAAGCTTCACTACCTTAGCAATACAGTGTACCACTCGAAAGCTCATAGTAAAACGCAACCTGCTACTATCTGTATTGTAACAACCCGGAAATTCTAGGCCAATTTAATTTATTTATTTTTGGTAATTTTAATGAATTTTGATAACTTAAAATGAATTATTTTAAATAATATCGACGAGAAATTTATTTTGAATAGAATTAGAACGTATATATTTATATAGATCGTCGTTAGAATATAAATATTTATTTTAAATTGTAAAAGGAATCGAATATGGCGTTGTAGTTTGAAAATTCGATTTCTAATTTCAAATGAATGTACAGGATAAAAAATAAACCGGATTTTAGCAAAACCAAAAATATTTGAATCTAATTGAGAATATATTTCCAACGAATCCAAAAAATTGAAATATCATAGCGGGGATAAAAAGTTACATCCAGTTGAAAATTCAGAATAGTCGCTATGGAATTTCGGCCCTTAAAAATGGAAATTTGGCAAACGACCTCGGTTTCGACGAAACCACTTTTGTTGGATCCGGGATGTCAAATTATTGCTAGATACCAAAACTCGTAATTTTCTGAATCAATATGTGGGCGTGGCAAAGGAAAACGCGTTTGACCAGTTTTAGTTGATTGGAAATTGACCATTTTTCAAACGGTCTCGGAATTTGATGAAATTAGTTTTGTTAGGACCGTATCGGCAATACGAAGCTAGAAAATATTTTTCGTAATTTTTAGAGTTTGTATGTAGCCCCGGTAAATTGAAATGTGCGTTCAAATTCAATATATACTGATTATATTTTGATTTTGATGGAAACCGATCGAAACAGCCAAACTGGCTTACGAAACATATCCTATTGTGTTCGGAATGGGGGTAATTAGCTAGGGATGACAGTCGATGGGTTTGAAATTGAGTTCGAATTAAAAAGTTGCTTTCTTGAAATAAAATAAAAAATATATTTTTATTTAAAGCCCCCTCTTTACTTTTTTCCCCAATCAAAAATCACGATTCCCAAAACAAAAAAAATGGCGCCTCCCGTTTATCCACAACCGTGTGCCTCCCTCCCCTACTGCCGCCGCACCTTCTTCTCCTCCGTCCCCCCTCTTCTTCACTAAATCGCGCCTCTCTCTTCCTACGGAGGAACCACCGCCCTCGTTTCTCTCTCCTCAGCCCTAAATCGAGACCGACGCTCAACATCCTCCCCCGATGCCTAGTCACCCAGCGAATGCGCCCCGCCCTCTCTCCCCGTTCAAAGCTCCAAACCCCCCTTTTCCTCCGACGAACAGTAAGCCTATTTATTTATTTTTCATTGTTATTTTCTTTATTATTTCCTTCTTACTTATGTATAAGTATGAAACTTGTTTTCAGTTTCAATGTAATGAAAATGGAATTTTTTTTACATGTATTTTGGCATAAAAATTTGATTTTTATAAACAATGAAGGTTCGATTTTTATTATGAGGAAGAAATGATTTGTATAAGTGTAAAAATCCGATTTTTACATAGGTGTATGGCTATTAAAAATGAGATCTTTATATATGAAAGGTTTAATTTTTATTAACATGAAAGGTTTGGTTTTTAGCATACGAATAGATTAGATCTTTATAATAAAAAATATTAGATTTTTATAACTAAAGAGATTTGATTTTTGAACTAGCAAAGTTATGATTTTCAGACGACGAAAGATAGGATTTTTCATATATGAAAATGGGATTTTTATTTATGCGAAAGATTATATTTTTGAATATGAAAGATTATATTTTTACATGAAGAAAAATAGAATTTTATACGAGGAAAGTTTGAATTTTTATATACATCAAGAGTAGGTTTTATCAACATAAAGTTCATATTTTATATAGATAAAGTTTAGATTTTCATCATAAAGAAAAATACGATTTTTAATCGTATGAAGTAGCGAAGAAAAATATAATTTTTCCATGTATGTAGCAAAGTAAAAATATGATTTTTATGTTAGTAGAAGATTTAAAATATGATTTTTATATTATATAGAGAATAAAAATTTGATCTTTATATATATGTAGCGAAATAGAAATTTGATTTTTACTATATATATGTTGAAATAAAAATGTGATTTGTATAGCGATGATATAAAAATTCGATCTTTGTTTTAGAAGTAGATATATAAAAATATAATTTTTATATAGAGAATAGCGTGGTAAAAATATAATCTTTATTATAGGAACACCGTTATAAAAATAGAATTTTTATCTATATAATAGCAATATAAAAATGTGTTTTTCATATACATAGCAACAATATAAAAGTGTGATTTTTATATATGTAGTGGCTACGGACAATGAAATTGACAAAGAGGTGAGCATGACGAAGATTTCTACCTATGAAGAGACGTGGCGTTTGGTTTAGCTAGTCGGTGAGAACTTCTCACTTTAAATCTTGTTTTCTAGTTAAAATATATACTAGGATGCAGACGGTGCTTCAGCACCCGACACCCGTCGTCCACAGACCATGGATGGCTTGTATGTTTGATTGTTTGTTGTGGTGAAAACTGATTGTGTGATGTGAAATGAAATAAAATATTTATATAGTTAAAAATATTTAATCGTTAAAAATATAATTTTTTACGTGAATGTGAATAAAATAAATATTCATTTACAAACCAGACGGTTTGTTTATGTACACCTATTTGAAGAATATTGATTGGGACGATAAATTTTACACATCGCCCAACTGCACAAAGAATATTTAGTGTTTGTGGATTGAAACCCCACACGGGTGTTGGGGTGATATTTGGCGTACACTAATCCCAATTATTTAGTTGTATGTCGATCGATTGGTCGACAGACTGTGTAAGCGTTAATTATTTATATTTAATGCTTATGTAGTTGTGTAGTGCACTTTGGATGATGGTTGATTATATATCGTTGCTATTATATACATGTGTTGTATGGAATCCATATAATTAACATTATATGGTAATTGATTGGGCTTCATTCCAATTGGGAAAATAAAGAATATTATAAAATAAAGATTCATGTGTTGACAGTACTCAATGTTGAGAATAGTCATGTGTTGAAAGAAATATAGATTCATGTGTTGAACGAAATAATTTAACAATAAAATTTACATCTTTATCATATAAAAAATTAGAAACTAACTGGAAAATAGATAAGACGAATGATTTCTTGGGTGTTGATCTGAAGTTGGTTTCGGCCTTCGGGGTTAATACTTAGGGAATCGCTCTCTTACTAATTTACGGTTGGAGTCTGATTAAGAATTAAACGATGGAAATCATAATTTTATAAAATATATTAAATAACAAAAATAGTCATGTGTTGACAGTACTCATGTGTTGAGATTAGTCATGTGTTGAAAGAAATATAGATTCATGTGTTGAATAGAATAAATATTCATTTTTTGAATAGGATAACGAAGTTATTGAAAAATATAAAGCCGTGTTGATTAGAGTTGCGCTATTTTGACGTGAACGATATTTATATCGATTATATTCGTTTTTATAATGAATATAGAAAAGGAAGTGATTTCAAAATATAACGTTTTGAAAATATTATCATTTGTATATCGATGATGTGGAATATTCAATTTCGATTCGAAAGTGAATATGAAGTTGAAATTGTTTCGAAAACGAATTTAAAACGATTTATAAAATATTTTTTAAAAGGAAATCGACGAATTATATATAATATATATATTATATATATAATGGCCTGAATAGAACGCGCCGCACTACTGCAGTTCGTGAATTTCGACCATTGACTTCGAATGGACATTACGGGAGATCCGACCGTCGGATTCTCCTGAAATCGGAACCGTTGGGTTCGTATCGAAAAGGGCTTTCCAATGAATATTATAAATCTGAAATCTAACGGTTAGATTTGGAATTATGTCCAAATCGAATTTGGAAAAGGTCGCTGTAAGTGCAGTTCGATGGCCGTAGATGGAAATTGACTGTACGGGCCTTGATAAAATTATTAAAAATAGTAATAATTTGTGTAAAATCATAAGAAATGATTTGGGAAAAACTGGGATGAAAAACTCCATATTTGAAAAGATAAATACAGATTTTTATCGAAATGAACTAGTTTTGAACTAGAATTAAAATCAATTTATTTTTGAAATAAATAAATTAAATTTGAAGTGGTTTTAAATATAACCAGAATTTCCAATATACGAATTGGAATGGATTTGAATCGAAATTATCTTCGGAATATTTCGATGTTGGATTTCGTGATTATATGGATATGGTTAAGGGAATTTGAAAGATATATATATCATTATTCCAATACGATATTTGTTGATTTCAGAATTTGATATTGAATATAAGCTGATATACTTTCTATTCAGAGTCTTGTATTTAATATCAAATGAGATTTCGGGTTCGTCGTGAATAGTGTCTTAAATAACACTGTTCTTGAACCCAGTTTAGCAAAGAATAAATCTTTTAATTTAGATTTTGTGAGATTTTCCAATTGATTAATCTTTAATTGGAATTGAATTTAAGATTGATTTTTGGGTTTATCGTGAACCGTGTTTTAAAGGACATTGGTTCTTTAACCCATTTAAAGATAAGATTAATTTCTTAGCTTGGAATAATCATTAGGAAATGATTTTTCGAGATTAAAACTGAATTAGAGTTTTAATGAATCTTTAATTAGTTTGAAATGTGGATTGATAATTTAAATTATCAAATCTGAATAGTGATCGAGGATGGAGTATCACCAGTTTTGCTCCAGAGCGATAGTTAAATCTTTAGCTAGATTTGAACATAAAATGGTAATTAATTTTACCAATAACACCGTTGTGTTAGATATGGAGTAATACCTGTTTTGCTTCATGGGATGAATAGGTTGGGATTGGGAAATAAAATAAATAATTACTTTGGTGTGGTCCGCTAATCCCGACTAGTTTGGAAAACCTTAACATGGTTTGAAACGGAATCCAAAGGAAGATAAAGAATAAATTTAGAAGGATTTATCTTTGATAAAATTAATGGGAACCTTTCCCTAAGAATGTGAAATTTAGAAACTAATTGTAGGTTAGCAAAGAAGAATGGTTTCCTGGGTATTGATCTGATGTTGGTACCGGCCTTCGGGGTTAATATTTGGGGAATTGTTATCTTGCTAATTTACGGTTAGTGACTGATGAATTGGAATGAGGCACATGTTGTGTTTGTGTAACATTTGTTTATTATATATGCAAGCTATTCGGAAAGGCCGGGTTTATACCCATTCTGAATAACCGTTTCGGAGATAAGTCGAAGATGAAGACGGTGGTTGAAGACCGGAAGTCTTCACATCGTTTGGGTGATTACGGATGATCTTGATTGGGCTATACACACAAGATGAGGGAATCAGTTGGTGATCATCCAGACGTACTTGGAGATCGATGGATAAGCGAGTAAAGTGCCTCTGGTTTCGTTCAGACCCAGAACGAACTTGTAAGTGGACTGTGTGTCTGACATCGGATTTTATTCTGTGTTGATTGATCTCTATTAAATACACATCTGTTTGGCGGCGGAGAATTTATTCTCTTGCTTAACGCCCTTCTCTGAGACGTACGAGCTCAGAGGTTGTATATCGATGGACATCAGTCGCATGGCATTAATTGCCTGTGTGGCACGCCTAAGTGACAATTGATCAAGGCTTCTGTTGAAAAGCAAAGTCTTGTGGTTGATGATCAAAGCACGGCCTGTGTGGTGCAGCTTTGTGTATAACGTGAATTCACGAGCCTCACACCTCGGTATGAGTCAAAAACGGGATAGTGACTGCAGGGAGAGCACGACGTTTCTTTCTAGCTAGTGGTGGTGTCAGTGCTTAAACTGGCTGACATTTATATACTTTTCACCTATGTGGTTGTTGGATGCGAGGCGCCTCGAATTTAGGTTTGAAAGGACCGGGAAACGTGTGTTCAGGAATTGCCAATCCTCAAACGTAAGAGAGGACCGGCCCTGAAGATCCAGAGTCTACCCAGAGAGAGTACTCCTGAGACATTTGCTAGAGTGTCTCGAAGCGGGGAGGAGCTTGCCCCTTGCCTCGACTCATGACGGAAATCCAATTTCCAATACGAGATATTTCGGTTTTAATTGTAGAACCTAGTATGGCGACATAGTGGTATGGGACATTCATGCCGCCTAGGACTGATATTTATGGTTGAAATTGTTTTGACACTATACACTTATAATAGTATCAAAGGATTTGTTTTAAACGTACCAAGCATGTTTGGCTATTATAAGGGAAAACCCTATCCTCCGGCTTGCGTTGCATTGTGTGATGGGACCTGGGTCTTATAATAGCTTCATTTTTAGAAAAAGCACTGCGTTGTTTATTCTATGCACTGGTATTCTTGGGAGGAAACCCATTCCGTGTTATACGGCGTGGTCCCTGGAATTACTCTCTTTTAAAGTAAAGTTTTAACTAACTGTTTTAGTTATAACACCAGTCACATGACTGACCTGGAGTTTATTGTTTTAACCTAAACTCTGGGTGCCCCTATTTTCCACACGGGCAGCTAGTAGTTTTGGTTTTTGCAGATTTATATTCACAGGATCTTGATTTACAACTGGAATGATGTTCGAAAAGCTCTGTATCCATGTATTACTTTCAGTTGTGTTTTGTAATATTTTTCCGCTGCTATGTAATTTATTGTAATCTCTGATATTTGTCGAATGTGTAATATTTATTCATACTCTGTATACTCTTGTATTCTGATGGAATTGTTGTAATAAGAAGTGAAATGTTCTTCTGTTTGTGTTCTGATTCGTCTTGTCCTCAACGTAATCCGTGCTTTCCTTACCGGGGAAGTTCGGGTCGTGTTAGTTTCGTATCAGAGCTTTGTTTTACAGAGCTCGAGAACAAGACATGTTAGAACCAAATGAAAGAATTCATTAGATATTGGATTAGTAATATCCAATTAGAATGACTCGTTAGAGATAGGATCAGTAGTATCCTAGAACGAGTGTGAAGGGTGAAGTTTTTGAAATAAAAATTTGAAAACAAACTTTGTTTAAAAAATTAAATTCAAGTATACGTATTTGAATATTTTATTTATATTGATTTTGGACAATCGAGTATATTAAGATTTCGCATATACCCGTCATGAACGTATATTCGAATTTTTAATATACTAGATAGATACTAGTCGCTCGGAGATGATTTTGATGATGGAGCTCCATCACCAATATTTATGTTCGTGTTTCGAAGGTGTGATATCTATATATTTCCATTTGACTTGTGTGAGAACCAAAACTAGATAGGTTTATTGTTGTGATTTGGCATCAAAAACATGATTTTCTGTATATGTATCAAAATTATGAATTTGAAATGATAATCAACTAATTGATTGATGGTTGCGTTGTTTGTATATTTGTTTGAAATTTTGAACCATTATGCCTAATAGAATCAAATATTGAACTGTATTGAAAATTGTTTGAAAATGCATGCATATACATGTACTTACATTGAACAGGTCATAACAAGGAGTCTAGAGCAGAAGAATAAAATTGTTTGCTCGACAAATAGGTACATGTTTACAAATTTATTGGGTTTGGATGATTTTATGAGCCGCTTGACCTTTTCTTTTTCTTTTGTGTTGAAGACGGCCATGGGAGGCTATATGAAATATCCCGAAGTCCCCGGCGCAAGGGATGTTATGGCGAAATTTTTCGAAAATTTAGGGTGTTAGCCAAATTTTTGAAAAATTTGAAAGGTTCTTAGAAACTGAAAAGTTGAAGAACTTAAGCTGTAATGAAAATAATTGAAGCTGAGTTGATTAGTTAAACAACTTTCAGCTTCGTTCCTTTTCGGGGACGAAAAGTTTTAAGTGGGGGAGATTGTAACAACCCGGAAATTCTAGGCCAATTAAAAATTTTTATTTTGGCAATTTTGATGAATTTTGATTATTTAAAATGAATTATTTTAAATAATATCGATGATAAATTTATTTTGAATAGAATTAGAATGTATATATTTATATAGATCGTCGTTAGAATATAAATATTTATTTTAAATTATAAAAGGAATCGAAAATGGCGCGGTAGTTTGAAAATTCGATTTCTAATTTCAAATGAATGTACAGGATTCAAAATAAACCGGATTTTAGCAAAACCAAAAAATATTTGAATCTAATTGAGAATATCTTTCCAACGAATCCGAAAAATTGAAATTTCATAGCGGGGATAAAAAGTTACGTCCAGTTGAAAATTCAGAATAGTCGCTATGTAATTTCGGCCCTTAAAAATGGAAATTTTGCAAACGACCTCGGTTTTCGACGAAACCACTTTTGTTGGGATCCGGGATGTCAAATTATTGCTAGATTCTAAAATTCGTAATTTTCTGAAACAAAATGCGGGCGTGGCAAAGGAAAACGCGTTTGACCAGTTTTAGTTGATTTTAGTCGACTGGAAATTGACCATTTTTCGAACGGTCTCGGAATTTGACGAAATTAGTTTTGTTAGGACCGTATCGGCAATACGAAGCTAGAAAATATTTTTTGGGAATTTTTAGAGTTCGTATGTGGCCCCGGTAAATTGAAATGTGCGTCCAAATTCAATATATACTGATTATATTTTGATTTTGACGGAAACCGATCGAAACAGCCAAACTGGCTTACGAAACATATCCCATTGTGTTCGGAATGGGGGTAAATAGCTAGGGACGACAGTCGATGGGTTTGAAATTGAGTTCGAATTAAAAAGTTGCTTTTTAGAAATAAATTAAAATATATATTTTTATTTAAAGCCCCCCTTTATTTTTTCCCCAATCAAAAATCACGATCCCCAAATCAAAAAAAATGGCGACTCCCGTTCATCCACAACCGTCGCCACCCTCCCCTACTGCCGCCGCACGTTCTTCTCCTCCGTCCCCCCCCCCCCCTTCTTCCTTAAATCGCGCCTCTCTCCTCCTGCTGAGGAACTACCGCCCTCGTTTCTCTCTCCTCAGCCCTAAATCAAGACCGACGCTCAACATCCTTCCCCGATGCCCATTCACCCAGCGAACGCGCCTCGCCCTCTCTCCCCGTTCGAAGCTCCAAACCCCCCCCTTTTCCTTTGACGAACAGTAAGCCTATTTATTTATTTTTCATTGTTATTTTCTTTATTATTTCCTTCTTACTTATGTATAAAGTATGGAACTTGTTTTCAGTTTCAATGTAATGAAAATGGAATTTTTTTTACATGTATTTAGGCATAAAAATTTGATTTTTATAAACAGTGAGGGTTCAATTTTTATTATGAGGAAGAAATGATTTGTATAAGTGTAAAAATCCGATTTTTACATAGGTGTATGACAATAAAAATGAGATCTTTATATATGAAAGGTTTAATTTTTATTAACATGAAAGGTTTGGTTTTTAGCATATGAAAAGATTAGATCTTCATAATCAAAAAGATTAGATTTTTATAATTAAAGAGATTTGATTTTTGAACTAGCAAAGTTATGATTTTCAGACGATGAAAGATAGGATTTTTCATATATGAAAATGGGATTTTTATTTATGCGAAAGATTATATTTTTGAATATGAAAGATTATATTTTTACATGAAGAAAAATAGAATTTTATACGACGAAAGATTGAATTTTTATATACATCAAGAGTAGGTTTTATCAACATAAAGTTCATGTTTTATATAGACAAAGTTTAGATTTTTATCATAAAGAAAAATACGATTTTTAATCGTATGAAGTAGCGAAGAAAAATATAATTTTTCCATGTATGTAGCAAAGTAAAAATATGATTTTTATGTTAGTAGAAGATTGAAAATACGATTTTTATATTATATAGAGAATAAAAATTTGATTTTTATATATGTAGCGAAATAGAAATTTGATTTTTACTATATATATGTTGAAATAAAAATGTGATTTTTATAGCGACGATATAAAAATTCGATCTTTGTGTTAGAAGTAGATATATAAAAATATAATTTTTATATAAAGAATAGCATGATAAAAATATGATCTTTATTATAGGAACACCGATATAAAAATAGAATTTTTATCTATATAATAGCAATATAAAAATGTGATTTTCATATACATAGCAACAATATAAAAATGTGATTTTTATATATGTAGTGGCTACGGACAATGAAATTGACAAAGAGGCGAGCACGACGAAGATTTCTTCCTATGAAGAGTCGTGGCGTTTGGTTTAGCTAGTCGGTGAGAACTTCTCACTTTAAATCTTGTTTTCTAGTTAAAATATGTATTAGGATGCAGACGGTGCTTAGCAGCACCCAACATCCGTCGTCCACAGACCATGGATGACTTGTATGTTTGATTGTTTGTTGTGGTGAAAATTGATTGTGTGATGTGAAATGAAATAAAAGATTTATATAGTTAAAAATATTTTATCGTTAAAAATATAATTTTTAACGTGAATGTGAATAAAATAAATATTCATTTACAAACCGCACGGTTTGTTTATGTACCCCTATTTTAAGAATATTGATTGGGACGATAAATTTTACGCATCGCCCAACTGCACAAAGAATATTCAGTGATTGTGGATTGAAACCCCACACGGGTGTTGGGATGATATTTGGCGTACACTAATCCCAATTATTTAGTTGTATGTCGATCGATTGGTCGACAGACTGTGTAAGCGTTAATTATTTATATTTAATGCTTATGCAGTTGTGTAGTGCAATTTGGATGATGGTTGATTATATATCATTGCTATTATATACATATGTTATATGGAATCCATATAATTAACATTATATGGTAATTGATTGGGCCTCATTCCAATTGGGAAAATAAAGAATATTATAAAATAAAGATTCATGTGTTGACAGTACTCATATGTTGAGAATAGTCATGTGTTGAAAGAAATATAGATTCATGTGTTAAACGAAATATTTTATCAATAAAATTTACATCTTTATCATATATAAAATTAGAAACTAACTGGAAAATAGATAACATGAATGATTTCTTGGGTGTTGATTTGATGTTGGTTTCGGCCTTTGGGGTTAATACTTAGGGAATCGCTCTCTTACTAATTTATGGTTGGAGTCTGATTAAGAATTAAACAATGGAAATCATAATTTTATAAAATATATTAAATAACAAAAATAGTCATGTGTTGACAGTACTCATGTGTTGAGATTTGTCATGTGTTGAAAGAAATATAGATTCATGTGTTGAATAGAATAAATATTCATTTGTTGAATAGGATAACGAAGTTATTGAAAATTATAAAGCCATGTTGATTAGAGTTGCGCTATTTTGACGTGAATGATATTTATATCGATTATATTCGTTTTTATAATGAATATGGAAAAGGAAGTGATTTCAAAATATAACGTTTTGAAAATATTATCATTTGTATATCGATGATGTGGAATATTCAATTTCGATTTGAAATTGAATATGAAGTTGAAATCGTTTCGAAAACGAATTTAAAACGATTTATAAAATACGTTTTAAAAGGAAATTGACGAAATATATATAATATATATATATTATATATAATGGCCTGAATAGAACGCGTCGCGCTGCGGTAGTTCGTGAATTTTGACCATTGACTTCGAATGGACATTACAGGAGATCCGACCGTCAGATTCTCCTAAAACCGGAACTGTTGGGTTCGTATCGGAAAGGGATTTCCAATGAATATTAGAAATCTGAAATCTAACGGTTGGATTTTGAATTATGTCCAAATCAAATTTGGAAAAGGTCGCTGTAAGTGCAGTTCGATGGCCGTTGATGGAAATCGACTGTACGGGCCTTGATAAAATTATTAAAAATAGTAATAATTTGTGTAAAATCATAAGAAATGAATTGGGAAAATTTGGGTTGAAAAACTCCATATTTGAAAAGATAAAAACAGTTTTTTATCGAAATGAACTAGTTTTGAACTAGAATTAAAATCAATTTATTTTTGAAATAAATAAATTGAATTTGAAGTGGTTTTAAATATAACCAAAATTTCCAATATACGAATTGGAATGGATTTGAATCGAAATTATCTTCGGAATATTTCTATGTTGGATTTCGTGATTATACAGATATGGTTAAGGGAATTTGAAAGATATATATATATATATATATTTGTTATTCCAATATGATATTTGTTGATTTCAGAATTTGATATTGAATATAAGCCGATTTACTTTCTATTCAGAGCCTTGTATTTAATAGCAAATGAGATTTCGGGTTCGTCGTGTATAGTGTCTTAAATAACACTGTTCTTGAACCCAGTTTAGCAAAGAATAAATCTTTTAATTAAGATTTAGTGAGATTTTCCTTTTGATTAATCTTTAATTGGAATTGAATTTAAGATCGATTTTTGGGTTTATCGTGAACCGTGTTTTAAAGGACATTTGTTCTTTAACCCATTTAAAGATAAGATTAATTTCTTAGCTTAGAATAATCATTAAGAAATGATTTTTCGAGATAAAAAATGAATTAGAGTTTTAATGAATTTTAATTAGATTGAAATGTGAATTGATAATTTAAATTATCAAATCTGAAAAGTGATCGAGGATGGAGTATCACCGGTTTTGCTCCAGAGCAATAGTTAAATCTTTAACTAGATTTGAACGTAAAATGGTAATTAATTTTACCGATAACACCGTGGTATTAGATATGGAGTATTACCAGTTATGCTTCATGGGATGAATAGGTTGGGATTGGGAAATAAAATAAATAATTACTTCGGTGTGGTCCGCTAATCCCGACTAGTTTGGAAAACCTTTACATGGTTTGAAACGGTATCCAAAGGAAGAAAAAGAATAAATTTAGAAGGATTTATCTTTGATAAAATTAATGGGAACCTTTTCCTAAGAATGTGAAATTTAGAAACTAACTGTAAGTTAGCTAAGAAGAATGGATTCCTAGGTATTGATCTGATGTTGGTTCCGGCCTTCGGGGTTAATATTTGGGGAATTGTTCTCTTGCTAATTTACGGTTAGTGACTGATGAATTGGAATGAGGAGTATGTTGTGTTTGTGTAACATTTGTTTATTATGTACGTGGGCTATTCGGAAAGGCCGGGTTTATACCCATTCTGAATAACCGATTCGGCGATAAGTCAAAGATGAAGACGGTGGTTGAAGACCGGAAGTCTTCACATCGTTTGGGAGATTACTGATGATCTTGATTGGGCTGTACACCCAAGATGAGGGAATCAGTTGGTGATCGTCTAGACGTACTTGGAGATCGATGGATATGCGAGGAAAGTGCCTCCGGTTTCGTTCAGACCCAGAACGAACTTGTAAGTGGACTGTGTGTCTGACATTGGATTTTATTCTGTGTTGATTGATCTCTATTAAATACACATCTGTTTGGCGGCGGAGAATTTATTCTCTTGCTTAACGCCCTTCTCTGAGACGTACGAGCTCAGAGGTTGTATATCGATGGACATCAGTCGCATGGCATGAATTGCCTGTGTGGTACGCCTAAGTGACAATTGATCAAGGCTTCTGTTGAAAAGCAAAGTCTTGTGGTTGATGATCAAAGCACGACCTGTGTGGCGCAGCTTTGTGTATAACGTGAATTCACGAGCCTCACACCTCGGTATGAGTCAAAAACGGGATAGTGAATGCAGGGAGTGCACGACGTTCCTTTCTAGCTAGTGGTGGTGTCAATGCTTAAACTGGCTGACATTTATATACTTTTCACCTATGTGGTTGTTGGATGTAAGGCGCCTCGATTTTAGGTCTAAAAGGACCGGGAAACGTGTATTCAGGAATTGTCAATCCTCAAACGTAAGAGAGGACTGACCCTGAAGATCCAGAGGCTACCCAGAGAGAGTAGTCCTAAGACATTTGCTAGAGTGTCTCGAAGCGGAGAGGAGCTTGCCCCTTGCCTCGACTCATGACGGAAATCCAATTTCCAATACGAGATATTTCGGTTTTAATTGTAGAACCTAGTATGGCGACATAGTGGTATGGGACATTCATGCCGCCTAGGATTGATATTTATGATTGAAATTGTTTTGACACTATACACTTATAATAGTATCAAAGGATTTGTTTTAACCGTACCAAGCATGTTTGGCTATTATAAGGGAAAACCCTATCCTCCGGCTTGTGTTGTATTGTGTGATGGGACCTGGGTCTTATAATAGCTTCATTTTTCGAAAAAGCATTGCGTTGTTTATTCTATGCACTGGTATTCTTGGGTGGAAATCCGTTCCGTGTTATACGGCGTGGTCCCTGGAATTACTCTCTTTTAAAGTAAAGTTTTAACTAACTGTTTTAGTTCTCACACCAGTCACATGACTGACCTGGAGTTTATTGTTTTAACCTAAACTCTGGGTGCCCCTATTTTCCACACGGGCAGCTAGTAGTTTTGGTTTTTGCAGATTTATTCACAGGATCCTGATTTACAACTGGAACGATGCTCGGAAAGCTCTGTATCCATGTATTACTTTCAGTTGTGTTTTGTAATATTTTTCCGCTGCTAAGTAATTTATTGTAATCTTTGATATTTATCGAATGTGTAATATTTATTCATACTCTGTATACTCTTGTATTCTGATGGAATTGTTGTAATAAGTAATGAAATGTTCTTCTGTTTGTGTTCTGATTCGTCATGTCGTCAACGCAATCCGTGCTTTCCTTACCGGGGAAGTTCGGGTCGTGTCATGTATCCTTCGTCAAACTGTCAGCCTTATCATTCCTAATCATCCTCTTCATTGTTAAACAAAAACCATAGTCTGTACACTCCATCTAGGTTTCAAAACGCAACATCATTCCTCCTTCAGCAACCATCAACCATTATCAGTGTCGAACTATTACCATCCTCCTCCCCACCACCAATCTCGAGTTCACCGCAACAACTCCCTCAAATCCCCAAACTCCATCGCGATTTCACCACCACTGACCCCGTAACCTCACATCGCAACTTCACAAAACCCATAAATTCGACTCGAGCTTCACCCTAACAGACCTTCACAACTAATGCTTTATCTTAAAATCACGTCTTCGAATAGTTCTGTAGCCAAGAGATGAATCGCACCCTCCTAAAAGACATTCGATCGATCAAACTTTGCTCAACGCCTTTGTCAAAGTTGCGATGTACTCATGTTCGAACCAAGGGAACCCCATTTGAATCGATTTCAAATTGAACGAACAAAGAATGGAAATCTCGATTTTGAATTGAAGTGGATTATCGTAGAAAAGGGAAATGGGCACCACGGTTTTGGGTTTTGAAGATTAAAATGGCTCGGTATTTTCTTCTTTCATTTCTTTCGGTTTGGATCAAAAAGGAAAGGACCATTTTCGATTTTCTGGAAGAATGAAGGGAAGTGTATTTGCGAATTTATAGAAGAACAGAGTCTCGGGCACTAAGGAATTCATTACTGCATGAGTACTGTTATAGGATGAAGTTTAGGTCTGCGGAAGTACACCAAAATTAATACGATTTGATTTGTTTTTAATTCGATTAGATTTAAAGAGATTTTTATTTCTTTTTAAATAGATATCGATCTGATTTTCGATTTGATTTCAATCTTATCCATTACAAATATCTTAGGGTCAATTACATGAATTCGTGAACCGCTATTTCAACATAACGACTGATGTTTTAAATGTTATAACGCTGTTCTGAATTGAAAAGTATATATTCTGAAATTTATTTGAACGTATATACTATATTAAATTTATATACTATAATTTAAATTCAGAACTAATCATTTTCTCGATAATAAATTATTATTACCATTTTATATATTCAGATAGAATTTAACCGGTCATCTGAATTGTTTTGATTTAGTTCTAATTTCGAATTCAAATATTTTCGTATTACGATAATTTAATATATTCGGTATTAAATCGAAATCGATTTTTAAGTCGATTACTAAATAAAAAAATTCATTTATATTATCAATTGAATATTTAAAATAAATATTAAATATTCAAAATTAATTGACCAAAAATCTGGGTCGTTACAAGAATAAATTAGCGAATTGAGCTATAAACAATTGGATTGATTTGGAATAAATTGGGAATGGTTTGATATATGTTAAGCAGGTATGGAATGAAGTAATGGAAAGAATATAAATTGATTTGCTCAGCAAAGAGGTACGTTTTTTATTAGATATGAGATTTTATGGTGCTATATAGCAAGCTACTTGGCCTTTTGATTTTCTTTTTCAATGGAAAGGGCCTAGAAAGGCGATTTGTAGTTGTACTGATTGACCCATACAAAAGAGACGCTATCAAAATTTTCTAGAAATTTAAGGAGATAGAAAACTCTAAGAAAGTTTGATGACTAGAAATCGACTTATCAGTTATATATGAAATTTAATAAGAGAATAAACGTATAATGGAATTTTATAAGAAAATGGGGAATTTATAAAGTTAAATTTTTAGAGGTTGGAAGAATGAATGTCTACACGTTTTATAATGAATGATGGTTTAAAAGAAAACATTTTGCGGGTTGAAATGATTTTGTTGATAAGAAGTTAAAAATTGAGTTAAGGAAGTTATAAACTAACTGGAGATTAGTCGAGTTGAATTACTTCCTGAGCGTTAATCTGGTGCTATTTCGTCCTTCGGGGTTGATACTTAGGGAGTTGTTCTCTTACTAGTTTACAGTTAGGGAGTGATGAATGTGGAAGAATAGTGATTTGTGAATATATGAAATGTTTTCCGATGTTAAAAATAGATATTTTTTGGAATATAGAAAATAAAATAGTTATGATAGATGGAAATGTTTTTCCAAGAATCATGAGAGGCTAAACAAGTTTTGAGAAATATCTAAGTAAAGTTATTGAAGAGAAATTGGGAAATAATAAATCTAATTAATGTAGTATTAATTAAAAAGGGTCTCAGTGATAGTTTGATACAAATTAATAGTATTCCCTTTAGGAATAAAAATATTTGGATAAATGTTTGTTTCCTTCAGTGGTTAAATAACCGACCATCGAAGTATTTATTTATTTAATACTATCGTTGTCAATATGGAGAGACCGGTTGGATTTATTATCCAAAAATCACTCCGTGTAGGCATAGGCGGTGCGAATCATATATGCTGAAGATAATGGAAGACATATTAAAATGAAAGGAATGTTTTGTTAATCCTAGGCAGAAATTTCATAAGATGGATTGATGGAATTGTGCCTTAAGTTTGTCCTGTCCCAGGACAACATATATGGATGAATGTATGATAGAGTATGCCTAACAGATCATTTACATTGATCTATTCAAACATATGTACGTTGGTGGTAGAGGAATTCGTTTCTCTTAGCTTTATGCCCGTTATATTTTTTGGGAAATCAATAAATGATTTTGGCAGCTTTGACGATGTGGCATTCAAAGTGAATAAAGATGCAGCATGTCAAAAGATAAGCGTGGCCTCAAGCCTCACAACCGTAAAATGGTATAAAATCAGGGTGGCTAAGTGGGTAGCTCCCAATTAAGGTGTATTGTCACATGATTTAGAGAAAATCCATTTGCTTCTTTAATCTTTCGATGTTGTCCCCATCGGGAAACGGTTGCTAATTCCAATCGTTGGTGATAATACATTCAGAACACTCAAGCGAAGTGAGTGGCCGGTCATGTTTAGCCTGGGTTGCAAGATGTTCTTGTTGAACCCCGGTATTCCTCCCTCGAGATACACTGTCGGAAGGTGGTCCCATACCTTGCCAGTTGGAACCCAATTCTCCAATAATTGTCCGCGATTTGATGGTATACTATGTATGCATAGCATGAGATATAAACATTCTGCTAAACCGATATTTATTTGATTTAGACACTATTATGATATCAGAATAGTACTGATTTTAAAGAATGTTTTGGATTATCGTAAGGTAAAATTGTAATGACCCGTATTCTACACATCATAGGATCGTAGAATATTTATTTCTTTCCCATGTGAAGTCGTATGGTCATGTAACTTTGGGAAACATCTATTAGAGTCATTTCCCATGCTTATGATTTTTGTCGATTTTTAAATGACCATTTTGCCCCTAGTTGGTACTGTTTTGTCCATAACTTTTGATTGGAAAGGAATTTTGACCTGAAACCACTTCCATTTGATTCGTTTGATGGTTTCTCTTTCCGTAGAGTGGTCACATTAGCCAAACGGGCTTACCGTTTGGGAGATATGGCTGAAACAAGGTTTGGAGTGTGAAAAACTGCTTAACCGGGCCAAATCGGGTGATTAGTGAGTAGGCCCAAAACCAATTTCGGGATTAGGGTTATGGGAGGACTGAAATGAGATAGAGAATCATTCCATTTCATTTTTCTAGCCTCCACTTATCACCAAGGATCCCTAAAAATGGCCTCCAACCTCTAAATCACCTCCAAATCACCTTTAGGTTAAGGATTTGGCTTAGCAACCCCTAATCGAGGAAGATCTTCACCAAATCAACAAAGGAGCTGCTGTTTGGTATTGAAATTCGCACCAAATTAGAGAATCATTTCAGATCTTAGTTTATTTTGTGGCTAAGGTGAGTGATTTGCTTAGTCTTGCACTAATTAGGGGTGATTAGTGTTAATTAGCGAATTTAAACATGATAAAATTCTGGAAAAATGTTTATAAAATTCGGAATGATGTTTTAGACCTATGATACGAACTTGGGTTAATTAGGTTAAGTTTTGATAATCCTATCATTAGTTTCACCTAAATATGCTTAAGGGGAAATTTGGGATTTTGGGTATGTTTGATCCATTTTATATGCTATGATTTATGTTTTGATGTTTGGGATCGACACTACATGTTGCTATGACTGTATGGTATGCTTTTTGGTTGTTTAGAAGTGTTAGATTGGTCGAAAACGTCGTCGAATCGCATAGAAACAGTCGTAGGAAAACATGCAGGGAATGACCCAGAATCCGGATCGGATCGGTGGAGGGTAGAGCGACTCGAACCGTTCCAGCATGGGCGTTACGATCCGTTTAAAGGAGTAAGTCACGACTCAGCTAGCTGGCACGATCCGGTGGTAGAAGCACGATCCGAACCAACAAGTATTTCCGATCCGAACCAGAGGAGAGTGGGGAGCTCACGAGTCGATGGGTACTAGGCGAGACGATCCGACCTAATCAGAAGATACGACCCGACCCGGATGAAGCAACCCGATCCGATCCGAAGTGGTGACGCCGATCCGAATCAGGAAGAGGAGCCATGAGCTGGAGGACCACGACCCGATCCGATGTAAGAGGCGCGACCCGATCCGATGCAAGAGGTGCGACCCGATCCGATGCAAGAGGCGCGACCCGATCCGAATGCAAAGGCCGATCCGATCCGATGAAGAATGTGAAGGCTGATCCGATCCGATTCGATTGTGATGACCAATAATCCGAGATGCAAAGGTAGTCCAAATGGATGTTAGAGCTCAGGATCCCGGAACCAGTTGGGAACCAATGAGTTCACTTCATGGTTGGACTTTGCTGCGGGACGTGTGCTAAGGAGTTGTCGATGTTCATAACTTCGATTCACCACTAAAAAGGAAGGATGGGCTACTTATCAGTGCAGTAGGGTCATTATGACCTGAGGGGCAAAGTGATGGTAGCAAGACTATGTTATCAGTGCAGTAGGGTCATTACGACCCGAGGGGCAAGGTGATGCGTAGTAAGACTATGAGCCAGCGCAGATGGGGTGAATAACTCCATGGGGCAAGTGGACATAGTAAGGATTAGTAAGGCTATGAGCCAGCGCAGATGGGGTGAATAACTCCATGGGGCAAGTGGACATAGCGAGGAATTAGTGGCTACGTTATCAGTGCAGTGAAGCCATTTATGACTTCATGGAGCAGAGTGATCGTAGCAAGGTATGTTGGGTGATCGAAGCGGTGAATATCGTATGCTTTACGCACTGAGTGAGAGATGTGAGGATGGATGCTATGCTTGATTGTTTGCCATCATTATGACATGCACACCTCCCCCACCTCCGTATCTTTACACTGTTTGGTATGATACCTTAGAGTGATGTACAGTATGTAGTGCTAACTCTTTGGTTGCAGGTCCAGGTTCAGGTATGTTTTAGTCTACCTGTTATTGTTCACTTTAGATGCTTATCGCTCATACCAGGATTTATGTCTGACCCAGAGTTTTATGTCTCCTCTTATTACTCTGGGTGCTCACACTAGCAGACTAGAGACAGGTTAGCTGGTGATGTGCGAGTAGCTGATCCGGAGGCGGGCAGGAGGCTTCCACGTATGATATATATATATACACATTCTCCCTGTGTCGTTGGTGGTCGCTACTTGGGCATTAGTAGTGTACCTCCTATATCTTGTTTTGCTTTGAGACAGTTTGAAAGTTGTAATAAGCTGTATTCTGAATTTCCGCTGCTATGATGTTTAGTTCTGATTTTCAGCTTATGCATTGTCTCTCCTGTTTTATGTCAAGTATGTTATTATTATATTTTGTTCTATGCGCTGTGAGACATTCTACAGGATCCTTGTCTGTTCATTTCCTCCTTCCTTTTTCCCTTTTGGCGACCCGTTCCGTGCTAACTGGACATGTGTACAGCGCACCTTTGGAGTAAATGTCGGTTGGTGCGGGGCGGGCCGTCACATTTGGTATCAGAGCTCTAGGTTGCGTAGTTAACCTAGGGAAAGACAATAGGGAGAGTTAGTACGTATATGAGAGCGCGTATTTGTGATTACTTTGGTTTTCAAAAGCTATGTATATATATACTATTAGTAGTATAAAGATGAAGTCGCACTGCACTAGCACCACTATGGGGTCGTTAATCGTTTCCCCTTTTTACAGATTAACGATGAGCCGAGAGACGAGGGGTGCTGGTAGAGGGACCAACCAAGGGAATTCCACTGACATGAGGGCTATGTTTACTAACCTCATGAGAGACATGCTTAGAGAAGTGCAAGGGGCAATTCCCAATCCCGGAGTTGGTGTTGGCCCAGTAGTGCAGGCGCCTAGGGTCGATTTCGCCAAGTTGTGCAAAGATTACACTAATCTTGGTGGGAAGCCGTTCCACGGAACGGAGTCGGCCACGGATGTTCAGGACTGGATGGATAGCTGTGACCGTATCTTTGATGACTTGGGTCTTAAGGATGCGATGAAGAGAAGACTAGCGTCTCGTCAGCTGCAAGGGCGAGCGATGAATTGGCGGAATGCCATAAGAACAGCTACTCCAGAGGACCAGGTTACTTGGGTTCAGTTCAAGGCTCGCTTTAGTGAGAAGTTTATTCCAGCTGCCCAGAAGTCAGTATTGTTCAAGAGGTTCTTGGAACTCAAGCAGAATGGGAGGGCAGTTTCTGATTATATCGCTGAGTTCGACACTTTGTCGAAGTATGGACTGTCTCTTATTGATACTCCTGAAAAGAAGAATGAGAAGTTCATTACTGGTCTAGATGGGTACTTGGGGGAGAGGCTTATCAACCACATCGATGAGACTTTTGAATCGATCGTGGGAAAAGCTTTGAGGTCAGAGAGCCTTTACCCTAAGTCAAAGACTGAGGCTGCATCTGCAGAAGGGCCAAAGCCGCAAGCAGGCGGTGGAGGCAAGAATAGCTCTCAGAATAAGAGGAAGCAGGACCAATCTAAAGGTGGCCAGAAAAAGAGCAAGAAGGATGTTGAGTGCTTCAGCTGTGGAAAGAAGGGACATTATGCTAAAGAATGTCGGGCCAAGCCAGCGGAAAGGAAGTGCTACAACTGTGGTCAAGTGGGGCATCAGAAGGATAAGTGTCCGCAACCTCTTAAGGAGAGGCAGATTGTGAAAGCATATGCTCTTGATGCTGTTCCTTCTTCGTCGAATGCCCCAACTGCGGCGGAGAAAGGAAAGAATGTTATTATTCAAGGTATGCTTTCTATTTATGATATACCAGTTCGAGTTTTGTTTGATACTGGGGCTTCCCGTTCCTTCATATCTAGTGACCTGGTAGATAGGTTGGGACTGGAACCCGAGATAGTCGATAGACCATTAGTTGTGACGAACCCGATTGGTGGTTCGACTAGCCTTAGTATGATTTGCAGGAATTTGGTCTTATCGAGTCATGGATGTATGTTTGTATGTGATTGCTTTGTTTTGGGCTTTACTGGGTATGGCATTATATTGGGAGTCGATTGGCTCCAAAGATACGGGGTGGTGGTAGACTGTGAGGGCTTTTTGGTGACAGTGAGGGCGGATGATGGGCGGAGGGTAGTGTTTGGTAGTCTACCTAGTGATGGGGTTATGGCTAGTTTTGTAAATTCCCTCGACATCCCGCAGGATGAGTTGTCAGATGTGCCCGTGGTTGGCCAGTATCCGGACGTCTTCGAGGAGGTGACCGGGCTTCCACCACACCGAGAGATTGAGTTCCGTATTGATTTAGTGAAAGATGCCAGACCTATAGTGATGCCACTTCGTCGTATGGCACCAAGGGAGCAGCGAGAGCTCGGGGTGCAAGTCAGCAATCTTTTGAAGAAGGGATTTATTAGAAGGAGTGTCTCCGAGTGGGGAGCACCAGTTGTGTTTGCCACTAAGGCAGATGGTTCCCTTCGTTTGTGTGTGGACTATCGCGAGTTGAATAAGGTGACGAGGAAGAATAATTATCCTCTACCGCGGATAGATGATTTGTTTGATCAGCTGGAAGGAGCTAGAGTGTTCTCCCAGTTGGACCTCGTGACAGGATTTCTTCAGCTTCGAGTAGCAGATGAGAGTGTTCCGAAAACGGCATTTAGGACGCCGTCTGGATTTTATGAGTGGTTGGTTATGCCATTTGGGTTAACCAATGCACCAGCCTATTTTGTGGATCTTATGAATCGGGTATTCAGAGATCAGTTGAATAAGTTTGTTCTTGTGTTCGTAGATGATATCCTTGTTTATTCAAGGACAGAGGAGGAACACAAGGGACACTTGAGGATAGTGATGGAGGTGTTGAGGAAACACCAATTGAAAGCGAAATTCTCTAAGTGTCATTTTTGGAGAAGGGAAGTGAGATTCTTGGGTCATGTTGTTTCAGAGAGTAGTATTGCCGTGGACCCTGCGAAGGTGGCTACGGTACAGGATTGGCCTACACCCAAGAATTCAACAGATGTAAGAAGTTTCTTGGGATTAGCTGGATATTATCGTAAGTTTATCCAAGACTTCTCCAAGATAGCAGCACCGTTGACTCAGTTGACTAAGAAGAATCAGTCCTTCGTCTGGGATGGAGTGTGTGAGGATGCCTTCAAAAGTCTAAAGGAGAGGTTGACGCGTGCGCCAGTGTTAGTCATTCCTAAAGGGAATGAAGAGATGACGGTATACACAGATGCTTGTGGTACCGGACTGGGTGCTGTATTGATGCAAGGAGGTAGGGTTGTAGCTTATGCTAGTCGACAGCTAAAGCCGCATGAGAAGAAGTATCCTACCCATGATTTGGAATTGGCGGCGATTGTATTTGCGCTGAAGATGTGGAGACACTATCTCTTGGGAGAAAGATTCGAGTTGTTTACCGATCATAAATCGTTGAAGTATCTCTTCTCTCAGAAAGATTTGAATCTCCGTCAGCAGAGATGGTTAGAGTTCTTGGCTTCGTATGATTTTGATATCGCTTATACACCTGGGAAGGGTAATGCGGTAGCCGATGCCTTGAGTAGGAGACATGCCAGCTTAGGGGCAATGTTTCTTGAATAGAAGCAACTGGAGTATATCGCGGGGTTTGATTTCAGACCAAGGTGCGAGTTGGATCCAGTTATGCTAGCTAGTTTGACGATCAGACCCACTTTGATAGAGCGGATTGGTTCTAGCCAGAGGGACGATCCTAACCTATTAGAAATCATCTCCAAGTTAGAAATGGGAGTTGATGAGGAGATGAATGTGTATGGGCTTGATCGAGATGGATGGCTTCGAAAGAATGGAAGACTAGTTGTGCCCAACGTGAATGGTTTGAGAGATGAAGTGCTTAGAGAATGTCATCACTCAAAACTGACTATACATCCCGACGGTAATAAGATGTATCGGGACATGAGACAGACTTACTACTGGGAAGGGATGAAAAGAGACGTTGGGAAGTTTATATCCAAATGCATGAATTGCCAGCTAGTTAAAGCCGAGCAAAAGAAGCCTAGTGGGTTGTTGCAACCATTAGAAATTCCCGAACGGAAGTGGGAGCAAGTCTCGATGGATTTCATCGATGGCCTGCCAAGGACTAGATCGGGATATGATAGCATTTGGGTAATTGTGGATCGATTGACTAAGAGCGCAAGATTTATACCAGTCAAATCCACCAGGACGGCAGCCAAGTTGGCAGAATTGTATATGAAGTGGGTAGTGAGATTTCATGGAGTACCCAAAAGCATTGTGAGTGACCGAGACCCGTTGTTCACTAGTGGGTTTTGGAAGAGCTTACAAGAGGCTCTAGGGTCAAGATTACATCTCAGTACCGCATATCACCCTCAGACCGACGGTCAGACGGAGAGGGTGAATCGTATATTAGAAGATCTCTTGAGAGCTTGTATATTGGATTTTGGTGGATCATGGGATGACCATTTGAATTTAGTAGAGTTTGCATATAATAATAGCTACCAATCCAGTATCGGTATGGCTCCATATGAAGCTTTGTACGGAAGACCGTGCAACTCACCATCATGTTGGATAGAGACTGGCGAGAAGTTTGTGCTTGGACCAGATGTGGTGAGAGAAACTTCCGATAAGATTAAGATCATTCAGCAACGAATGAAAGCTGCCCAAGATAGGCAGAAGAGTTATGCTGATAAGAGGAGAAGAGACTTGAAATTCTCCGTTGGTGACTTGGTGTTTGTCAAGATCTCTCTGTTGAAGAGCGTGATACGATTTGGCAGGAGAGGAAAATTGGCACCAAGATTTGTTGGCCCATTCCCTGTTCTTGAACTAGTCGGGAACTTGGCATATAGAGTTGGCTTACCAGAGAAAATGGCGGGAGTTCATAATGTATTTCATGTTTCCCAGCTGAGGAAGTTCGTTCACGACTCAGATGTGACTATTTCACCTGATCAGTTAGAGGACTTCGAAGTAGAACCCAAGGCGGTTGGGAACCGCAAGCCGATTCGTATTGTGGGGCACGATACGAAGCAACTTCGAAGGAAGGCGGTGAAGCTAGTCAAAGTTCAGTGGGGCGAGAACGAGAATGATTGTACTTGGGAGACAGAGGAGAGCATTAGGAAGGCTTATCCAGAACTCTTTGCCTGGTAAGATTTACTTTGTAATTTAGTTTTCCGCATG
Source organism: Allium sativum (assembly GCA_030737875.1). NCBI lineage: Eukaryota > Viridiplantae > Streptophyta > Magnoliopsida > Asparagales > Amaryllidaceae > Allium > Allium sativum. The sequence continues at coordinate 128,521,185 of CM060919.1, read as the reverse complement.
CTAGGATAGACTTACTTTGCTTGTTTGCATGTTTGATTGTTGTTTTATGATTGATAGGCATGCGGGAACCTTTGTGTATGTTTGGATTAGGGAATTTCGGGGGCGAAATTTCTTAAGGGGGGAGAGTGTAATGACCCGTATTCTACACATCATAGGATCGTAGAATATTTATTTCTTTCCCATGTGAAGTCGTATGGTCATGTAACTTTGGGAAACATCTATTAGAGTCATTTCCCATGCTTATGATTTTTGTCGATTTTTAAATGACCATTTTGCCCCTAGTTGGTACTGTTTTGGCCATAACTTTTGATTGGAAAGGAATTTTGACCTGAAACCACTTCCATTTGTCTCGTTTGATGGTTTCTCTTTCCGTAGAGCGGTCACATTAGCCAAACGGGCTTACCGTTTGGGAGATATGGCTGAAACAAGGTTTGGAGTGTGAAAAACTGCTTAACCGGGCCAAATCGGGTGATTAGTGAGTAGGCCCAAAACCCATTTCGGCATTAGGGTTATGGGAGGACTGAAATGAGATGGAGAATCATTCCATTTCATTTTTCTAGCCTCCACTTATCACCAAGGATCCCTAAAAATGGCCTCCAACCTCTAAATCACCTCCAAATCACCTTTAGGTTAAGGATTTGGCTTAGCAACCCGTAATCAAGGAAGATCTTCACCAAATCAACAAAGGAGCTGCTGTTTGGTATTGAAATTCGCACCAAATCAGAGAATCATTTCAGATCTTAGTTTATTTTGTGGCTAAGGTGAGTGATTTGCTTAGTTTTGCACTAATTATGGCTAATTAGGGGTGATTAGTGTTAATTAGCGAATTTAAACATGATAAAATTCTGGAAAAATGTTTATAAAATTCGGAATGATGTTTTAGACCTATGATACGAACTTGGGTTAATTTGGTTAAGTTTTGATAATCCTATCTTTAGTTTCACCTAAATATGCTTAAGGGGAAATTTGGGATTTTGGGTATGTTTGATCCATTTTATATGCTATGATTTATGTTTTGATGTTTGGGATCGACACTACATGTTGCTATGACTGTATGGTATGCTTTTTGGTTGTTTAGAAGTGTTAGATTGGTCGAAAACGCCGTCGAATGGCGTAGAAATAGTCGCAGGAAAACATGCAGGGAATGACCCAGAATCCGGATCGGATCGGTGGAGGGTAGAGCGACTCGAACCGTTCCAGCATGGGCGTTATGATCCGTTTAAAGGAGTAAGTCACGACTCAGCTAGGTGGCACGATCCGGTGGTAGAAGCACGATCCGAACCAACAAGTATTTCTGATCCGAACCAGAGGAGAGTGGGGAGCTCACGAGTCGATGGGTACTAGGCGAGATGATCCGACCCGATCAGAAGATACGATCCGACCCGGATGAAGCAACCCGATCCGATCCGAAGTGGTGACGCCGATCCGAATTAGGAAGAGGAGCCACGAGCTGGAGGACCACGACCCGATCCGATGTAAGAGGCGCGACCCGATCCGATGCAAGAGGCGCGACCCGATCCAATGCAAGAGGCGCGACCCAATCCGAATGCAAAGGCCGATCCGATCCGATGAAGAATGTGAAGGCTGATCCGATCCGATTCGATTGTGATGACCAATAACCCGAGATGCAAAGGTAGTCCAAATGGATGTTAGAGCTCAGGATCCCGGAACCAGTTGGGAACCAATGAGTTCACTTCATGGTTGGACTTTGCTGCGGGACGTGTGCTAAGGAGTTGCCGACGTTCATAACTTCGATTCATCACTAAAAAGGAAGGATGAGCTACTTATCAGTGCAGTAGGGTCATTATGACCTGAGGGGCAAAGTGATGGTAGCAAGACTACGTTATCAGTGCAGTAGGGTCATTACGACCCGAGGGGCAAGGTGATGCGTAGTAAGACTATGAGCCAGCGCAGATGGGGTGAATAACTCCATGGGGCAAGTGGACATAGTAAGGATTAGTAAGGCTATGAGCCAGCGCAGATGGGGTGAATAACTCCATGGGGCAAGTGGACATAGCGAGGAATTAGTGGCTACGTTATCAGTGCAGTGAAGCCATTTATGACTTCATGGGGCAGAGTGATCGTAGCAAGGTATGTTGGGTGATCGAAGCGGTGAATATCGTATGCTTTACGCACTGAGTGAGAGATGTGAGGATGGATGTTATGCTTGATTGTTTGCCATCATTATGACATGCACACCTCCCCCACCTCCGTATCTTTACACTGTTTGGTATGATACCTTAGAGTGATGTACAGTATGTAGTGCTAACTCTTTGGTTGCAGGTCCAGGTTCAGGTATGTTTTAGTCTACCTGTTATTGTTCACTTTAGATGCTTATCGCTCATACCAGGCTTTATGTCTGACCCAGAGTTTTATGTCTCCTCTTATTACTCTGGGTGCTCACACGAGCAGACTAGAGACAGGTTAGCTGGTGATGTGCGAGTAGCTGATCCGGAGGCGGGCAGGAGGCTTCCACGTATGATATATATATATATACACACATTCTCCCTGTGTCGTTGGTGGTCGCTACTTGGGCATTAGTAGTGTACCTCCTATATCTTGTTTTGCTTTGAGACAGTTTGAAAGTTGTAATAAGCTGTATTCTGAATTTCCACTGCTATGATGTTTAGTTCTGATTTTCAGCTTATGCATTGTCTCTCCTGTTTTATGTCAAGTATGTTATTATTATATTTTGTTCTATGCGCTGTGAGACATTCTACAGGATCCTTGTCTGTTCATTTCCTCCTTCCTTTTTCCCTTCTGGCGACCCGTTCCGTGCTAACTGGACATGTGTACAGCGCACCTTTGGAGTAAATGTCGGTTGGTACGGGGCGGACCGTCACAAAAATCCATCCGTTTGTATTTATGGATCGGTCTTATGATTATCTTTTTTTCGAATTTTTTTTAAGTCAAACCAAAGGTTGGAGTTTACTCACACATTCTCATGACTGACCCGGAGCTTATTTTAACCCTAAACTCTTGGGTGCCCAAATTTGTGCTGGTAGTCAAGTAGTTTAGGTATTTTCAGATATCCTTGGAGGAGCTTGGTACAGAAGGCTTCTATGTTAGATATATATATAGTTTATTTCTGTTGTGTTGTATATGTGAGGAACAAATGTTGTACTCTGAAAAGGTTACAGTCAGATTTGTATTTCAAAGGCTGTTACATATATATATATATTATATTTTATTCCACTGCAATGTGAGATTCTGTGTTATGGTTTCTGTTTTTCTTCTATATTTTTCTTCTTTAACCCATAATGATTAGTATTTCTATTCAATTTGGGTTGGACGTGTAGAGTATTTAGTCAAATCGGACAGTATGGATTTGCGGGCCATTACAGTTGGTATCAGAGCTTAGGTTGAGTGAATACCAAGGCTTTGGTGGGGATTTACTCATTAGACATAGGGTTATTAGCACCCTAGAATGAGTTGAGAGTATATATATGAGAGTGTATTTGTAAACTGATATGAAATAATTGTTTTATATTGTGTTAGCTTGCCAGTTAAGTGGCTTATGAATTCTGATCGAACGTGGGATGCCACGATATCGATAGGAGTTTCTAAATATTGGAACAGAGAATTTGACATAATATTGTTTTAAGTGGGTAAATGAAATAATTTTACCCAAAATACTTTTTTTATATATAAGGATTTTTTTTTGAAATTATTATAATATATGGTTGTGCTGGATGTTATTATCATAACCAAACGAGATTATAAAATTGAATGGTTACATATAACCAAATATAATTTGTATAGGAATGAAATGTACAAATGAGATGAACTGAAATTAGATTCAAACTAGAAATTAAAAATTAATCCCGAAAGATTGGAAAAATATTTTCTGAAGTATAATCAAATAATATAGCTTTGTTTTGGAAGAATTTTTGAAAAAAAATTATTTTAGATGGATTTTCAAAGTGATAAAGCATTGAACTCACTTTAGTGCCCGAGGAATAATTCTGATGATGACTGCAACTTCATCAGCATTCATTTTCAAGATTCTATGTGATGGATTGCTATCTTAGAAAAAAATTTGGTGGAAATTTGTTTGAAAGAAAACAAGTTGGTTTGAAAATTCGAAGGTTATGAATTTGAGATGGAAATAAGTATATGTGATTCCCAAAAGATTTAAAATGAAAACCAGGGAATTTGAATTCTAGAATTTAAAATTTAACTTAAGCAAGTTAAATAGATCGAAACAAATAACTGGATTAGAACCAAATTTGAGAAATAAATTTGTAGCATTTTTCCTACCTTAGTAATTTCAGGGACGAATTATTTTAAGGGAGGAAGAATGTAACGACCCAGATTTTTGGTCAATTAATTTTAAATATTTAATAATTGTTTTAAATTTTGAGTTGATAATATAAATGGATTTTTATATGGAGTTTAACGATTTTATCATGAAATACAATTTATGTAACAACCCTGAATTTTGGTGTAAATTTTAAAATTTATTTTAAGTAATTTTAATGAATTTTTGATATTGAAAATAATTTATTTTAAATAATAACGATTAAAATTTTATATTTAATAAAGTAAACACATTTTGAAAAAGAAATGTATTGATATAGAATTTACATTTTTAATGTATATACAATATATAAAAATAAACATTTTGAAATAAAATGTATTGATATAAAATTTACACTTTTAATGTAAATGAGACATTGAGAATGTTTTGTCATTAAAATTTACACTTTTTAGTGTAAATGATACATAAAAAAAAGATTCATTGTATAATAAATGGTGTTCACATTAGAAACTATATTTTTAATGTAAAAGATGAATCAATAAAATAATTAAAAAAAGGGATTCATAGTTTGATAAGACGTTTTAACATAATAAAAAAATGTTTTAACAGTAGAAAATGCCCGTTTGTTTAATATTAACATTCACATGCAAACATTTATTTCTAACATTAATATTTAATCTTGTATTGTTAGTTTTAATTTCTAACAATTAGCTTTAACCATGCATTCACCTCTCTCCTTCATGCAATTAATTTATTATCCTTTATTCTATTAATTTCTTTCCTTTATTTTTCTCATCATGTTTCATTCCTTATGTTACTTAACCATGCATTCATTTATCTTTCCTTCTTTTTTTTCTCTCTTTTTTTCCTTGTTATTATTTTTCCTTAATAATATGGAAAGTTATAATTTATATTAAGATACTTGAAATCAAGAAATTTAGAGATAAAGAATATCTTAAATTTAAGATTCTTTAATGGAAAGGATAATTTCAAATAATATGTTTTGGAAAAATTAATTATAAATTATAATTGTGCTTGGACACGAGGTTAGGTTACATTTGTGGTGGAAGTCTGCCTGGACCCGACCGGCATATACAGCAGCCACAAATGTTGGGCCTAATGTGAGAGGTCCAAGTGCGCAAATATAAATTGGGCCAACACATGAGGTTAAGCCCAACTTATGGGATAAGTCTGCCCGGAACCGACCGGCCTATCTAGCATCCACAAGTTGCAGGCCTAATGTGAGAGGTCTAGCCCATATTAAAATATAAATGTTAAATAGGAAATGGACATTATTTACATCGTCAGGAGTTAAATTAGAAATTAACATTATTTTCACACCGTTATGTGTTAATAATGAAATGAATATTTTCACCTCCAAGTTTGTTATAAAAGAAAGTTACATTTTTAATGTAATAAGATAAGGATTAGAAAAGTTTTACATTTTCTTTAATGTAAATGACAATTAGAAGAAAATTACATTTTTTATGTAATTAAGTTAGAGAACATAAAAATTACATTTTTGTGTAATTAAGTCAATTTGCATGTGAATTAGATTGAAAGTGAAAAATTTACATTTAACATGTAAATTAAGATAAAGGAGAAAAATTACATCTTTATGTAATCAAGTTAGAGTAGAAAGAAGTTTACATTCTTAATGTAATTAGATTATAGAAATAATTTACATTTTTAATGTAAATTAGATTAAAAAGAAAAGTTTACATCTTTAATATGAATAAGAATTAAAATTTAAGTGAAAAATTACATTTTCATGTAATTAAGATTTAAGGATAAAATCACATTTCCATGTAAGAAGAATTAGAGAAGAAAATTTCCTTTTCATGTAATTAGTTTTAATGTAAGTGAAATTTACATTTTTAGGTAAATAGATTTTCGTTAAAAGAATTAAAAAGGAGATTACATTTTATGTAATTGGATTTTCCTTAAAAAGAATAAGGATATGGAATTTACATTTTTATGTAAATAGATTTTAAGTGAAAATTATAATGATGGAAATTTAGTTTTAAATGAATTAGTTTTCATTAAAAGATTAACAAAGTTATTATTTTTGTAGAATTGAAGTCGACACCAAAATATATTGCATTTTTGTTAGAAATTGAAATGACACAAAAATACTCATTTTTGTTAAATTATAAATGACGTACAAAAATATTCATTTTTGTTGTAATGGAAATGAAACACAAAATACCTATTTTTTTGTAATTGGAATGATACACGAAATATACAATTTTTGTGTAAATTGAAAGCTGAAAGCAAAATATACATTTTGTGTATATGATATGTATAGAAATTGAAAAAAAAAAATTGTTGTGTGCAATGATATATATCATTATTGGATATGAATAAGAATATTTGTTGTTAGCAAGATATAGTGTAATAAAATACATTTCATTAAATAACAATATGAAATTGTTTCCAAATTTATATATGCGAGAATTATTTGGAAAGCCCGAGTTTACTTTCATTCCAAATAATGATACGACATTCGAAGAATTGAAGACGGCGATTGAAGACCGACGATCTTCACATCGAATGGGTAATTAGTGTTGAGGCCCTTGAGTGATTTGCTCCCAAGACAGGCTAAGATACTAGTTATCCGTATGTAGCGTTGATTTGTACGGATTTGGCTTTCGTTCAGACCCAGAGCATAAGCTTATAAATGGATGTGCGTCTAACGTTGAATTTTGTTCTATGTAAATTGATTTCTATTAATAGACAACCGTTGGTGGCGGAGAATTTATTCTCTTGCTTAACACCCTTAGAGGTTGCGTATTAATAGTTATCAATCGCATGGCGTGAATTGTCAACGTGGCACGCTAAGACGAAGATGATCAAGGCTTTGTTGAAAAGCAGGCCTTGTGGTTATAACGTTACTTCGCGAACCTCACAACCCGGTTGGGTCTAAAACGGGAGAAGGGAACATAGAGAGAGCAGCACGTTTCTTTCTAGCTAGAAGTGGTGTCGGTGCTTAAACTGGCTGATATTTACTTATGTGGATGATGGAATGTGGCGCGCCTCGGATGTTAGGTCCTATAGGACCGGGAAACGTGTGATCAGGAATAACTAATCCAGAAACCGCAAGTGTGGACCGGCCCTGCAGGATCCAAGGGTTCTTTGTTGGGAATCCTGAGACATTAGCTAGAGTGTCTCGAATCGATAAGGAGATCCTCCTTAGCCTTGACTCATGATGGAAACCCAATTTCCAATATGACACCATGCGGTTTTGATTGTAGAACTAGTATGGCGACATAGTAGGATGGGGTACTATGCCGTCTATGATCGATACATTATGATTGAAATGTTTTTGAAATGTATATACACTAATAATAATATCAAATCCGTTTTTATCGTATCAAGCATCTTTTGACCATTATAAGGTAAAACTCTATCCTCCGGTTTGCGTTGCATTGTGTGATGGGACTTAAGTCTTATAATGGTTTCATTTTTCCAAAAAGCATTGCGTTGTTTTACGATTTACCTTTAATTATGCACGGCAATCCATTGGAGTAAACCCGTTCCGCGTTAGCGGCGTGGTCCTTGGATTTGCCTTATTACTATTAGTTAAATTAGTTAAGAATTATCACACCAGTCCCATGACTGACCCGTTGTTTGTTTCCACCTTTACAAACTTGAGTGCCCTCTTTTCCACACGGGCAGTCGAGTAGCTTTTTGCAAGATATTTATCTCTTGAGCAGGATTTTGGATTGAAGCCTAAAGCTGTGTCCAGAGCATAGAAGTCTTCCGTTGTTTATTGTATTTGATTCATATAAATTTATCTTCCGCTGTAATTTTATTCAATGTACTCTGATATGTTCTGTACTCTGATGTAACATTATTGAAATGTTTATAAAAGTCTTCTGTTATTGTTCTGATGTTGTTGTATTCCCAGAGTTAACGTGTTCGGGTTTTGAACGGTCTTGGTCGATCTAAAGATTGATCGGGCTGGGCGAAATCCGGGCCGTTACAATTTAATTTAGAATATATCGAACTTTCGTAATACAAAAATGGAATATAATTGAATTCAAAGTTAAAACTGGGTTGAAATGATTCAAATGATCAATATAAATTGTATTTGACTATAAACGAGAATAATACATTATTATCAAGGAATTTATTGTTTTTGAATTTGAATTATATTATATCGATTTAATATGGTTATTTTATATATATATACGTTCGAATAAAATTTGAGAATCTATTCCGCTAAGCTCAGAGTATCATTATAACATTTAAACATCGATCGTTATGTTAAAATATGGGTTCGTGATTTCAAGTTATGAACCCTGAGATATTTGATTATAAAATTAGTGGATAAGCTCGAAATCAAATCGGAATCTGTTTAAAAAGAATAAAGATCTCTTTAAATTATATTAAATCATTTTAATTTCAAATCAAATTAAAAAATCAATTTCAAATCTTTTTAAATCCCTTAAAAATCTTGTGTTGTATGTTGGCCGACCATGAAATAAATTCAGGCGTACCTCTTGTTTCTCCCACCTCCTTCTACAAATCGCGCCCTTCACGATTCGTTAGCGCAGATCTGAAGCTTCGGCAATGGATACTCCCAGATCCAATTTAGAAACAAATCGTAATATCCCCTTCTCTCAAAATCAAAGTCTTCCAAAACCATGAAGCATCCTCTCCAAATAGATCGAATGAAATCCAAAAAAATCAACTTATATTAAAAAAACACAAAAAAGATTGCTTTTGGCTCACACTTCACCTTGTATCGTTTGAAATTGACACGATTTGGAAGTTTGATTTCAAAGCAGCGATTTAACCTAGGGCTAGTCGCTATCGGAGTCTATAACACCCTAAAATTTAATGCACTGTAACCATGCTTAAAGAAAATAAATTAGCAATAACTTATTTATATATTTAGAATTAAGTGAAATCGGCATTACTATTGCGTTCGTCTCGAAATTATGGTTCAGATAGGCCCCAAGTTTGCGTAAAACAGATTACGTATGAAGAAGTTATGGGCAATAGAAATTTGTACACATATAAGGAGATTATGTGTAAATATAGTAAAATAATAATTCCAGAATTTTCAAACGAAGTTAGCGGGAATCAAGACCGTTATGGGACAACCCACACTCGGCCTGGGTCGATGTGACAACCCCAAAACCCGATAAGACGGTGCAAGGGTAATCTTTGGAATATAACGCATAAACAGATAATAACAGAACAGAAATAAATAAATACACCAGATAATGTACAATAGAATACACTGGATAAATGTAACACCCCACCTCTGCTAGGGTCACTCACAAAGGGAATGCACTAGCTTTGGAGGGGTATTATCTAGTAAACAGGCACAGAGATAACACAGGACATAACATAAATTAAACAGAGTATATAAAGCAGCGGATATAAATTTAACCAAATCTTATTACGTGGAAAATAGAGTCAAAACCTCTTACATCAAAATACCAAGTCATTATTTCATTACATCAAGTTCTAAAGAAGCAAAGTACTTAAAACAACATAAGTCCAATATTATTCCCCAAAAAGAGCATGAGTGCAGCCATAGCATAGCTCAAGACGAAACCGTACATGAGCTGTCAGAAAGTAAGCAAAGTCCAAGCTAAGAGATAGAGTTTCCTCCCTGAGAACCTGGGTGGGAAACGAAAGAAAAAGAGGTGGAAGAAAACGGGTCAGTCAAAAAGACTGGTAAGCCCTAGTGACTATCAGCATAAAAACTAATAAAGTTAACTGGACATGAGAAACTGAGATTAAACTTAAAGATAATAATTGGGCTGGCATGACTATAAAAGGTAACAAGATAAGGGTGGCATCGCATATACAAGGTTTACTGCACTAACTGTACTAGTGTCCAAATCCATGTCAAGTATAAATCCAGAATTTGATCCCTAGGCCCAATAACATGAAATGACCCAATACGGGGTCCAACAGTCCATCCTAATCGATCGTCTTTACTCGTCATGTATCGGTGTCATACGGCCCAATCGCGGAATGTAGTCACATGTGCTAGGTCCAGCCTAGGGTGTATCAGGTCCTAGGGTGTCAACCATTGACACAATTCAAGCACGCACAATGTAGTACTACGGGTGCCCATGCCTACTTTTTCAACTCCGGACTAAGTGCACGACCCTAGTCCGCCTGAACCTACACTGGCGCACCTTACTCAGCCGTTATTCTTGGTCGCTTACAATCAGCCCAGTAATCGTGCCCCATCCTGCCTAGTCCCCAGGGTATCTTGATACTTCTAAGTGGGTTACTGCTGAAAGGGACCACGTGGCTAGGATTTCTAATGGGTTAAGTATTGTCATTAAAATGGTCATGACTTAACCCTACCCAAACATGTATCTAGTTGGTTAAGTAAATATACAAGCAGTTCAAGACTTAACCCTATCAATCGACATGTCAAACTAGTTAAGTATATTCAAGGGGTCCATGACTTAACCTTACCATGTGGCATTAATTCACTTAACGCACCCCAACCTCTCACATTAGACTTGGTTACGGTTACTGGATGTGCCGGGCGGTTCCGGGCAGATTTACACCATAACCTAGTCTAACCTCGGGTTTAATGTGCTATATGACCAACTACTCACATTGGGTCCTATTATTTGCAACTACTGGATTTGTCGGGCGGTTCCGGGCAGATTTACGTTGCAAATTCAACCCAACCTCGAGTTGGCCATTTTCAAGTTATCTAATTGTCATGTCCCAAATTCATGTTTTCAAGCTTATTCTCATGTCAAGTTTTCATGTCGTATTTTCATGTCATATCATGTCAATTCCATAGCCAATTTTCAAGTTTTCCTAATCTACCCAAAACGTATCCCCAACGTACGTGAATTCGCATTAATACAACATGTCAAAATAGGGAATAACACAAATGGGATAGTCATAGAATGGTAAAGGTGTTCACAAGTTAAGCATGATGATTATAACATTACAGGCATATGAAATAGGGTATCAATATCAACTTGACAAGACATGGTGGTAGATATGGTAAAGGATTGACATAAAATAGTACCCCAATAATAGTTTCAACATCACAAGCATGGCAAGATAAAGATCGAAAAGGGGTTTTAGATTAAACATGAATATATCCAAATCAAGTTCATACTGATATTCCACAAGTCAACATTTTAGATGAATAGTTCTGGGGTGTACAGAACTAGATTAAAAATAACAGATTTAAAAGTGATAGTCATAGATCCAAGATACACAAGAGTTGATCCAACTTAGTTATCATGTTTAGGCATAATTTCAGTTTTCATCATGTTCAGGTTAAATTTACAGTTTAAATCTAAGAGTGACAAAGGGCTTACAGATCGTAGTCTAGAGAATGAGAAAGCAAAAAGAGTAGAAGCAGAATCTCTAGCAAATCCCCAAACCAACGTAGCACTAACAAAGTCCTGAATAGCCTCCTTATTCTCTATCTTCCAGTCAGAACTTCAGTAGCATATGGTCGGACAAGAATGTGATAGAAAGTCTAGGGTAAGGGGTTGTTTATATAGTGTTTAGAGAATGAATCTGGACAAGCAACGAGACCAGAAACATCTGGCTCAAAAATAGGCTAGGTGACCAAGTCGACTGCGCAGTCGACCTGGTCCTGGGGGTGTCGACTGCCCAGTCGATTCCCCAGTCGACCTGGGTCTGGGCGAGAAATTTCCCGCCCAGTCTGTTCTACGTTTGAAATTCGAATTTTGAATTCGAATTCGAGCTATTTTGAACTCTGAATATTTCTGAAACTTTGGGGAGCCATAACTTGGTCATACGGACTCCGATTTTTAAAAACTCGGACTCGATTTCATGCAGAATTCCGAGACGAACGCAATCCATTTCCTTGGTTCTTATTTTAAAATATAATTCAGCCTAGATTTATGGTTATAACACGTTATTAAAATACGGGTTGTTACATTCTCCCCTCCTTAAAGGATTTCGTCCCCGAAATCTCTAAGTTAGGAAGAACGCATCCTACCATCCACATCCATCTACTCACAACATCATTCACGAGCAACCATTGTCCTTAAAAAGATCTCTAATGCTGTATGAACATATGCAGCATGTGTGTGTATGTACTTATCTAATGCAAAAGATCAGGCGGTTACTGATTCAGTAAACCTCCTTAATGCAAGATATGTTAGTGTAATGAGTCCAACATGTATGAAAATACCTAACATAACTTAAAATTTCTACATGAGTGCACAAACATCATCCATATGCAATATCCACGTGATAGCATAACAAGTTCATCCATGTACAAGTATAAGCACCCATGCAAATGCAACATGAAAAGGTGTCTGAGCCGATCTAGTGCCTAATGTGTGTCATGCATCCACTAGAAATCACTTGCAAACACTTGCAACCATTTGCAAACATCAACCATAACATGTTTCAAATACATGTTTACATCCAAAGAGGGTTCTAAGGTTCTCAAGACAAACATAGGTAGCATGATACGGAAGGTTTACAAGCCCAAAGAAAAAAGAGATCGAGAAAGTACCCTAAAAAAGAAATGGGTAAAGCGTGCATATCTTCTCCTCGGTTTCCCAAGTTGCGTCTTCTTGGGCTTCACTCCACTGTACTTTGACTAGCTTGACTTCGTGATTCCTTAGCTTCTTGATCTCCGTCCCTAAGATACGAATAGGAGCTCGCCTCAGCATTGCTTCTCTCTCCACTTCTATGTCTTCGAGGATGCTTGGCTCAACCACCTCAGCTGATTAATGTAGGCACTTTCGGAGATGCGAGACGTGAAAGACATTGTGTACTCCGGCCAGCCTCTCAGGTAACTCTACCTTATAGGCCATCTTCCCAATCCTCTCAGTGATAGGGAACGGTACTACGAATCTCGGTGCTAGCTTTCTAATTTCTCCAAAACGAACCACATTGCACAAAGGAGAGACTTTTATGAAAACCATATCCCCGACCTCGAACTCTAGGTATGTCCTTATCTTGTCCGCATAAGATTTCTGTCTATCTTGAGCCGCTTTCATTCGTCTTCGTATCAACTCCACCTTCTCAGAAGTGTCTCGTATCATGTCGGGCCCAAGTATAAGTCTGTCAGTCGTCTCCCACCAACAAGTTGGTGACTTGCACGATCTTCCATACAGGGCTTCGAACGGTGCCATCCCTATGCTAGCTTGGAAGCTATTATTATAAGAAAACTCCACGAGAGGGAGATGGTCTTCCCAAGTACCACCAAAATCAAGAATGCATAGCCTCAAAAGATCCTCTAGTACTCTATTTACCCTTTCGGTCTGCCCATCCGTCTGAGGGTGATAGGTTGTACTTAAATTAAGTTGCGTACCCATTGCTTCTTGCAGACTATACCAAAACTGGCTAGTGAAAATTGGGTCACGGTCACTGACTATGCTAGAAGGAACCCCGTGCAACCGTACTATCTCTCGAAGGTAAATAGATGCTAGCCATGATGCAGTCCTTTTGCTTTTCACCGGAATGAAGTGAGCACTCTTCGTGAGTCTATCAACAATGACCCATATGCTAGTATTCCCCTTCCTCGACCTAGGCAATCCATCCACGAAATCCATCGAGATACTTTCCCACTTCCATTGCGGGACCTCCAAAGGATGTAATAGCCCACCGGGCTTCTTAGATTCGGCCTTGACTTGTTGGCACACCATGCACTTTGAGACGAATTCTGCCACGTCCTTTTTCATTCCGGCTCAAAAGAAATTGCGTTTCATATCTCTGTACATCTTATCCCCTCCGGGATGCATAGTCATCTTCGAGTGATGCGCCTCTTCGAGAACTTTATTTACTAAGTCTCCCACCAGTGGAACACATAGCCTTCCATCGCACCTTAGCCATCCTTTGTCATCAATGGCATACCTACCAAGGTGACTTGACGTCTCACCACTGATTAACTTGTTCATGATTTCGACTATCTGTGGGTCTTCTTTCTGCGAAGTCCCTACTTGATCTAGAAGCGTAGGTCTCAGCTCAAGAGATGCAAACATACCAGTCAATGACTCAACAGCATGTGTAAAATCAAAGGTCGCTATAAACTCTAGACTTTTTCTTTCAACAAATAAGGGGCTCAAAGTCAACCTTTTTCTACTTAGCGCATCTGCCACCACGTTACCCTTGCCAGGGTTATAAGTCATATCGAAGTCATATGAGGCCAAGAATTCCATCCACCGCTGTTGTCTCAGATTCAAATCTTTTTGCGAAAAGAGATACTTAAGCGATTTATGGTCGGTATACAGCTCGAATTTCTCCCCTAGGAGATAATGGCGCCAAGCTTTAAGTGCAAAAACAATCGCGGCTAACTCCAAGTCATGTGTGGGATAGTTCTTCTCATGAACTTTAAGTTGTCTACCCCCATAGCATATCACTCTTCCTTCTTGCATTAGGACAACGCCTAATCCCGTGCCGCACGCATCTGTGTACACCGTAAACATTTTTCCTCCATCGGGTAATGCTAAAACTGGAGCTGTGGTGAGGGCTCTCTTGAGTCTCTGGAAAGCAGTCTCACATTCTATGTTCCATGCAAATGCTAGGTTTTTCTTCGTTAACTTAGTAAGTGGGGCTGAAATCTTAGCGAAGTCCTTAATGAACTTCCTATAAAAGCCCGCCAAACCAAGAAAGCTTCTCACCTCTGTTGCATTCTTAGGAATTTTCCAATCTTGCACCGCAACTACCTTTGCGGGGTCCACAGCTAAACCTTGCTTAGAAACTACGTGCCCAAGAAACCGAACTTCCTCCCTCCAAAAATGGCATTTGGAGAACTTTAGCCTTTAACTGGTGTGCTCTATGCGTATCCATGACTTCCTTGAGGTGTCTAGCATGCTCTTCTTCATCCTTTGAGAAGATTAGAATATCGTCCACAAAAACCACCACGAACTTGTTAAGGAACTCCCGAAACACCCTACTCATCAGGTCTACAAAGTACGCAGGTGCATTCGTTAACCCAAACGGCATGACGAGCCATTCGAAGAACCCATCTAGAGTCCTAAACGCAGTTTTGTCAATGCTATCCTCAGCCACTCTAAGTTGATGGAATCCTGTGGCTAGATCGAGTTAAGAGAAAACAGAAGCACCTACAAGTTGGTCAAAGAGATCATTAATCCTCGGTAACAGGTGCCTATTCTTCTTCATCAGCTTGTTTAACTCACGATAATCTACGCACAGACGAAGCGAACCATCCGCCTTAGTAGCGAATACCACCGGAGCACCCCATTCCGAAATGCTTCGCCTTATGAAATTTTTCTCGAGCAACTCCTTGATTTGTTTACTGAGCTCTCTTCTTTCTTGCGGGGCCATATGCCTAACGGGCAATGAGACTGGCTTGGCATTATCAACAAGATAAATACGGAAGTCTATCTCGCGTTTAGGGGGTAACCCCTTCACCTCATCAAAGACATCAGGATATTCTCGGACCACCCTCACAGATTGAAGATTGTCGACGGACGAGTCGAGAGATTCAAGATAACATAACATGACCGGACCCTTCGGGTTATAAGAAAGTTCAAGGGTATTACCCAGGCGTGTCATGAGCCTCACTACCCTTCATTCACAATCAAGGATAGCTCCATAATTGGACAACCAATCCATGCCCAGAATTAAACCATATCCCATGAATCCGAGAACATAAGCATTACACGTGAATTCCACGCTTAAGATGGAAATCCTCAAATCAACACAAATCATAGATAAATGGGTGGAGCCCCAAATCGGATTTGAAACACTAACGGGATCATCAACTAGACTAGTACTTAAGTGCAGATTTTCAACAATATCAGAAGAGATAAAAGTATGCGATGCGCCAGAGTCAAATAAGGTTCGAACAGGAAATTCAGAAATGTAAACAAGGCTTTCTACAGAAATATTACTACCTCGGTCAAGAGCTGGAGTGGTGTTGAGAGCCTGCAACTGCCCTCCAGAAGGTCCTGCTCGTTGTGTCTGCCCTAGCCCCTGTCCTTGCTTCTTAGGGCAATCCTTACTGATGTGTCCAGTATCCCCGCAGTGAAAGCATTCACCCAACTTTCTTTTCTTCCTCCTACAGTCTTTAGCTATATGTCCCGTGATACCACAAAAGTTGCACTTCCTCATCTCACGTGGCTTGTTAGCATTGTTGTTGTTGCCCTTGTTATTCTTGTTATTCTTGTTGCCTCCCTTCTTGAAGTCAACCTTCTTGTTCTGAGTCTCATTAGACTTAACCTCCTTTTTGTCACCCTTTTCTTCCTCATGAAGTAGGGCCATATTCACCAAGCTTTCAAAGGTCGCCCCCACGGGCACACGAGTCATGGCCATAGTGTGGAGTGGCTCGCTCAATCCTTGAGCAAATCGTAGAGCCTTCTTCTCAGCCGTGTTGACTAAGTCCAAACCAAACCGAGCAAGCTGATTAAACTTATTCACGTACTCCCTAACAGACATGTCCTCTTGCTTAAGTGCCAGGAACCTCTCCATCTGAAGGTTCGCTTCTGCTGACGATAAGAATTTAAGCCTAAACCTCTCTCTAAAGTCTGCCCAGGTCTTAATTGGTCTGGTAGCATTGGTGACCTCCCACCAAAATGCAGCTTCCTCTTTCAACAACCATGCTGCCAACTGAACTTTCCTATGATCCTCCATATCGAAGATAACGAACAGGTCTTCAGTCTCCTTTAACTAGTTTCGTGCCTCAGTGAAGGTCTCAGTTCCAAGGAAGCTCTTGCCGCCCATTCCTATAAAGTCTTTGCATATTTTGGCGAAGGCGGTGCTGGGAGGAGGAGGAACCGCGGCTACTGGAGGAGGAGGAGGAGGAGGAGGGATGTCTGCCAGGCCTGCATCGTTGGCCCTAGCTTCTAAGTATCTTCGGAATCATCCGGGTATGGGTACTCCCTCGGGAAGGTTAAGATCGGCCATGCTGAAAAACGAAAAGAAAAAGATTCAAATGAGGAAACAAGGAAAGTGCTAATGGCTTTTGGGGAATAGCCTTTTCATAAAAATAGAACTTTTCTTGAAAAATGCTTCTTAATAAATGGTTTTGAAAATAATTTTCAGAAAGTTTTTAAAACTTTTGCCCAGTCTGGTAACCTTTTGCTCTGATACCAAATGTAACACCCCACCTCTGCTAGGGTCACTCACAAAGGGAATGCACTAGCTTTGGAGGGGTATTATCTAGTAAACATGCACAGAGACAACACAGGACAGAACATAAATTAAACAGAGTATATAAAGCAGCGGATATAAATTTAACCAAATCTTATTACGTGGAAAATAGAGTCAAAACCTCTTACATCAAAATACCAAGTCATTATTTCATTACATCAAGTTATAAAGAAGCAAAGTACTTAAAACAACATAAGTCCATTATTATTCCCCAAAAAGAGCATGAGTGCAGCCATAGCATAGTTCAAGACCAAACCATACATGAGCTGTCAGAAAGCAAGCAAAGTCCAAGCTAAGAGCTAGAGTTTCCCCCCTGAGAACCTTGGGGGGACGAAAGAAAAAGAGGTGGAAGAAAATGGGTCAGTCAAAAAGACTGGTAAGCCCTAGTGACTATCATCATAAAAACTAATAAAGTGAACTAGACATGAGAAACTGACATTAAACATAAAGATAATAACTGGGCTGGCATGACAATAAAAGGTAACAAGATAAGGGTGGCATCACATATACAAGGTTTACTGCACTAACTGTACTAGTGTCCAAATCCATGTCAAGTATAAATCCATAATTTGATCCCTAGACCCAATAACATGAAATGACCCAATACGGGGTCCAACAGTCCATCCTAATCGATCGGCTTTACTCGTCGTGTATCGGTGTCATACGGCCCAATCGCGGAATGTAGTCACATGTGCTAGGTCCACCCTAGGGTGTATCAGGTCCTAGGGTGTCAACCACTGACACAATTCAAGCACACACAATGTAGTACTACGGGTTCCCATGCCTACTTTTTCAACTCCGTACTAAGTGCACGACCCTAGTCTGCCTGAACCTACACTGGCGCACCTTACTCAGCCGTTATTCTTGGTCGCTTACAATCAGCCCAGTAATCGTGCCCCACCCTGCCTAGTCCCCAGGGTATCGTGATACTTCTAAGTGGGTTACTGCTGAAAGGGGCCATGTGGCTAGGATTTCTAATGGGTTAAGTATTGTCATTAAAAAGATCATGACTTAACAACCCTACCCAAACATGTATCTAGTTGGTTAAGTATATATACAAGCAGTTCAAGACTTAACCCTATCAATCGACGTGTCAAACTGGTTAAGTATATTCAAGGGGTCCATGACTTAACCTTACCATGTGGCATTAATTCACTTAACGCACTCCAACCTCTCACATTAGACTTGGTTACGGTTACTGGATGTGCCGGGCGGTTCCGGGCAGATTTACACCATAACCTAGTCTAACCTCGGGTTTAAAGTGCTATATGACCAACTACTCACATTGCGTCCTATTATTTGCAACTACTGGATTTGCCGGGCGGTTCCGGGCAGATTTACGTTGCAAGTTCAACCCAACCTCGAGTTGGCAATTTTCAAGTTATCTAATTGTCATGTCCCAAATTCATGTTTTCAAGCTTATTCTCATGTCAAGTTTTCATGTCATATTTTCATGTCATATCATGTCAATTCCATAGCCAATTTTCAAGTTTGCTTAATCTACCCAAAACGTATCCCCAACGTACGTGAATTCGCATTAATACAACATGTCAAAATAGGGAATAACACAAACGGGATAGTCATAGAATGGCAAAGGTGTTCACAAGTTAAGCATGATGATTATAACATTACAGGCATATGAAATAGGGTCTCAATATCAACTTGACAAGACATGGTGGTAGACATGGTAAAGGATTAACATAAAATAGTACCCCAATAATAGTTTCAACATCACAGGCATGGAAAGTTAAAGATCGAAAAGGAGTTTTAGATTAAACATGAATATATCCAAATCAAGTTCATACTGATATTCCACAAGTCAACATTTTAGATGAATAGATCTGGGGTGTACAGAACTAGATTCAAAATAACAGATTTAAAAGTGATAGTCATAGATCCAAGATATACAAGAGTAGATCCAACTTAGTTATCATGTTTAGGCATAATTTCAGTTTTCATCATGTTCAGGTTAAATTTACAGTTTAAATCTAAGAGTGACAAAGGGCTTACAGATCGTAGTCTAGAGAATGAGAAAGCAAAAAGAGTAGAAGCAGAATCTCTAGCAAATCCCCAAACCAACGTAGCACTAACAAAGTCCTGAATAGCCTCCTTATTCTCTATCTTCCAGTCAGAACTTCAACAGCATATGGTCGGACATGAATGTGATAGAAAGTCTAGGGTCAGGGGCTGTTTATATAGTGTTTAGAGAGTGAATCTGGACAAGCAACAAGACCAGATACATCTGGCTCAAAAACAGGCTAGGTGACTAGGTCGACTACCAAGTCGACTGCGTAGTCGACCTGATCCTGGGGGTGTCGACTGCCCAGTCGACTCCCCAGTCGACCTGGGCCTGGGCGGGAAATTTCCCGCCCAGTCTGTTCTGCGTTTGAAATTCGAATTTTGAATTCGAATTCGAGCTGTTTTGAACTCTGAATATTTCTGAAACTTCGGGGAGCCATAACTTGGTCATACGGACTCCGATTTTCGAAAACTCGGACTCGATTTCATGCAGAATTCCGAGGCGAACGCAATGGCGCAACCTGTTATCCTTGGTTCTTATTTTAAAATTTAATTCTATCTAGATTTATGGTTATAACACGTTATTAAAATACGGGTTGTTACAATAAACGTAAACATCAGAGTTACACAGTATGCAGGATCATACTTAGTACAGATACATTTCAGCTATACATAAATGTCTACAGTGGAAAACAAACATAATATGTACAATAGGAGCTGAACAGCATAAAAAGAGATAAATGATAGAATCGATCTTCAGCTCCAGCTATCCAGAAAGGGCCTGCTAAAACCTGAATACAAGGCTGCCCGAGTAGAAATAGGGGCACCCGAGTTTGCAAGTGAAACAAACTACGAGTCAGTCATGTGACTGGTATGAGAAATCTACTTAACACATCTTACAATATGGCTAATCACAGGTCCATGCCACTTTCGCAAAACAAGTTTACTACATTGGATTGCCAGTGCTTTAAAACAAATAAATATTTTAAACATCGCAATGCTTTTTATAAAAATGAAGCCACTATAAGACTCAGTTCCCATCACAGAATGCAACACAAATCGGGGGATAGAGTTTTACCTTATAATGGCCAAAATATGCTTGATACAAATAGAACAAATCATTAAAAATGTAAATTTTATCATTTAATTCTTAATCAGACTCCAACCGTAAACTAGTAAGAGAACGATTCCCTAAGTATTAACCCTGAAGGCCGAAACCAACATCAGACCAATACCCAGGAAACCATCTGCCCTAGCTCATTTCCAGCTAGTTTCTAATTTTAGATACAATCATAAATATCAATCATAGACGGCATTAATGCCCCATACCACTATGTCGCCATATATATATACAATCAAAACCGCACGATGTCGTATTTGGAAATTGGATTTCCACTATGAACCAAGGCAAAAGATGGTCCTTACCGAATTCGAGACGCTCTAGCCCGTGTCTCAGGCAAGCGCGCAGGCAAGCCTTGGATCGTCAGGTTCGGTCCACCGATGTGGATTAAAATTCTTGAACACTGCGTTTCCCAGCCCAATGGGGCGTCACTGTTCATATCCGACCACACCATCAGCTCCGAAGAGATCGAATCAAACCGAGGCCTCGCTTTCCATCATCCACATAAGTAAAATACCCGGGCGTGCAAAACCCAAAGCACCACTCCTAGCTAGAAGGAAACACATGTCCTCCCTGAAGTCCATCTCCCGTTTCTGGCTCATATCGGGGTGTGAGGCTCACGAAACAACGCTATACACAAAGCTATGCCACATAGGTCGTGCTTTGATCATCAACCACAAAGCTCTGCTTTTCAACAAAAGCCTTGATCATTGCATCTCAGCATGCCACACAGGCAATTCACGCTATGCAACTGACGTTTATCAATCACACAGAATGAAATCCAATGTCAGACACACAGTCCATTTACACGTTCATTCTGGGTCTGAATGAAACTGGAGGCACTCAATACCTTGCATATCCATACAATCAACATGTACGTCCGTATGGCTACTACTTCAACCCCATCAAGGTAGCTACTCCTATCATGAGCATCAGTAGCATCCTCCCATTCGACGTGAAGATCCTCGGTCTTGCATCGTCTTCACACCTTCGACTTTCAATCGTCGATCAATTATTTGAAATGAGAATTAACTCATCCTTTTCAAATAATTCACGTATATTTAGAATTTCAAATCAATTCATTTCAATGGTTAAATTATTCGATATCACTAATTCTGTCCTTTAATGTAATTTTCATGCCAAACACATTCAACCATCAAATATCACTTAAACCGAGCAAATTCAGTTTATTTCCATTCCATATCATTTATAATATTTTATCATGATTTATCGTTATTTTTATTTATTTAAAAATAGCCAATTCATTCAAACGACGTTTCAGGCCATAACGCGGCCGTAGCGTTGTTTTTCTCCAGATTTGATTTACACATATCTGAAAATCTAACCGTTGGATCTTCACAAAATTTATATCATTAGAAAGATCTTTTCAAAACGAATCCAATGGTTTCAGTTTCGGAAAAATCCGACGGTCGGATCTCCCGCACTAATCGTTTGAAGTTACAATTTCAAAATACGAACTACAGCGTCGTTATTCGATTTAATTTAAATATATTTATATATATAATCGATTCTGGCGTTGTTTTTCTTTAGATTTAAATTAAACATTCCATACAATCCAACTGTTGGATCTTTACAAAGTTGGTGCCGTTGGAAAGGTATTTCCAAGGCGAAGCCAACAGTTGCGGTTTCGGGAAAATCCGATGGTCGGATCTCCCGCACTAATCGTTTTAAATCATGGTTTCAAAACATGAACTGTAGCTTCATTATTCGGTTTATTTTAATTATATATATATATATAATCTATTCGTCGGTTTCAAAAGCATATTCATTTGTTACATTTGATAAAAATGATATTTGTATCCAATAGACTTTTATTTCAACACTTCACTATTTTTAACAACTCATGTATGTAATAAAAATGTGATTTTTATTGTAAAACAATTTATTTCAAAACACGACTATTTTATATAGTTCATATAGATGATAAAAATATGATTTTTATTATAAAACAATTTATTTCAAAACACGACTATTTTATATAGTTCATATAGATGATAAAAATATGATTTTTATTATAAAACAATTTATTTCAAAAAATGAATGTCGTTCAACACATGAATTTCTATTCAACACGTGAATTTCTGTTCAACACACGAATATAGTTTCAACACATGAAAATAATTCTAACACATGAATATTACTGAAAATTTCGGCAGCATAACGACAGGGAGGTTAAAACCGGGACCGTATCGATGTATGGCTCCTCGCTCTACCTTAAAACCTTGCGGTTTTTGACAATGGGGATTTCATGCATCTAATTCGCACGCAGGCGAGCATGTTTTCTTTCATTTCTACAACCTATTCTAAATTTTTTTTCAACCACCAATGGGTATTTTTCAACCATAGTCAATCATTCTCAACCACAAACAATTCTATCAACCATTCGCATTATTCACCAAATTTCACATCAACCAAATAATCCAAACAATATCATAACCAATACATATCGTCCATGGTCTGTGGACGAGGGGAGTATATATATATTTGTATATAAATATATTTCAGTTCACTTTAATTCATTTCAATATCATTTCAATGCATATATAATTTTTACAACGCGTATATAATTTATACATACAACTTATACAACGCTTATACATGAGGTGAACAACGCTTATATAACTCATACATCGACTATATAATTTATACATCGTTTTTTTTTTCATATCGTTTATAAATTAGAATTCTCACCTTGGGTTCCACTCCACCAAAAATAGCAGATGGCTCAGAAAAATATGCGGTCTCTTCTAGAATGTAGAAGACGTACACACGAGTCCACTGTCTCTTGTTTCACTGAATTTCTTCAACAAACGAAAAAGATATGATTTTTACAGTGAAATCAAAAACCATAGCGCTTTAAAGTGCTATAAACTATTTAAAATAATTCAGCCGTATACCTTTCTATTTCGTTCAAAACTAGGGTGGAATCCTTCGTCCAATCCGTTGCGCTATAGGTCGATCAGGTTATGCAGCTCCAAAGAGCTTGGAAGGGCGCACGCAACCATGGTGGTAGGGCCCAACTCGCGGCAGCTGTGGAGGAAATCGGCGGTGAACGCCTGAAGTTCGAGCAGGTGATTCCAACGATTTACACAATGATAAAATCACAAACTGACATGGATTTGAAGAGGAGGCTTGGGTCTTCAAAAAGTTCCAAAGGAGGGTGTGGTTTCATTGAGAGATGGAAGAGAAAAAGAGGAGTGAAAAATGGGATGAGTTCTGCCGTCGGGTTCACGGCATCGGGGAAGAAGCGGGGAGAGAGAAAAAGTGAGGGCCAATCATATTTTTTTATTTTATTTATATATTTTTAAATTTCTAAAATACCCATTATCTCCTACGAACCCCAATCCAGACCCAACAACTGTCATCCCTAGCTAAATACCCCCATTCCGAACACAATGGAATATGTTTCGAAGGCCCATTCGAATGTTTCAGTCAGTATTCCTTCAAATTAAAATATAAAACATTCAATATTTAATTTGAACGTACATTTCAATTTGCCGGGGCCACATCCTGATTCTAAAAATTCCAGAAAAATAGATCTAGCTATGTTTTGACGATACGGTCCCAACAAAACTAGTTTTGTCGAATTCTGAGACCGTTTGAAAAATGGCCCTTTTCTGGTCGATCCAATTTAATAGAAATCGACCAAACACATTTTCCTTCGCCACGCTCACATACTAGCTTCAAAAATTATGAAATTTGAAACCTAGCAATAATTCCACATCCCGCATCCAACAAAAGAGGTTTTGTTGAATTCCGAGGTCGTTTGCAAAATGTCTATTTTCAAGGCTATATATTCTATAGCGACCTTTCTGAAAATTCATTTGGCCATAACTTTTTACTCCCGCTATGAAACTTCGATTTTTCAGATTTATTAGAAAGATATTCACTAACAGATTTAAATATTTTTGGTTTCACTAAAATCCGTTTTATTTTGCACCCGGTACAGTCAGTCAAAGTTTGAATTGAGAATTTGAAACTACCACGCCATTTCAGGCCTTGTTTATAATTTGAAATAATTACATTTGTTTTCAAACGTCGATTCAAACACACTTTTCATCGTTATTATTTAAAATATTTGTTTTAAATATTTAAAATCCACTAAAATAGCCAATTTAAAATTTTCAAACTGGTTCAGATTTTCTGGGTTGTTACAATCTCCCCCACTTAAAACTTTTCATCCCCGAAAAGGAACAAAGTCGAAAGCAGTTTGATTAATCAACTCTACTTTCCTTCTAGCTTTAATTCTCCAACTTTTCAGTTTCTAAGGATTTTCAAATTCTTCAAAAATTTGGCTAACACCCTAAATTTTCAAAAAATTTCGCCATAATCTCCTTTGTTCGGGGGACTTCGGGATATTTTAAATAGCCTCCTATGGCCCTTACCAGTCCAAAAGAAAAAGGAAAAGCCAAGCGGCTAGCCAATCGGCTCATAAAATCAACAAATCCCAAGAAATACAATAAACATGTACCTGTTTGTTGGGCAAATAATTTTATTCCTCTGCTTAGTTGTTTATCCATAGCCTGTTCACACATATATAATGCACATGTATATATTTCTATCAATTTTTAAATCAGTTCAATATTTGTTCAATTTGGCTAAATGGTTCCAAATTCTAATTAAACAACCAAAAATCAAACAACACAATCGGCAATCAATTTGTTTTTGACGTTTCAAAATTAAACTAATTAATTCGTATACTCTTTTGAAAATCATTCAGACTATATAATTAAAAAGTTTACATGCATGAAAAGAAAACAACAGCAAAGTAGAGAACAAAATGGTTTTGCAAAGATATGGTAAATGTACCTTGCACCAGAGTCAATCAGAGATATCCACCCTGCACTTAGGATAGGCTTTCTTAATGCTTTCCTCTGTTTCCCAAGTACAATCTCGCGGATCTCCACTGCATTGCACTTTGACTAAGTGAACCTTCTTGTTCCTCAGTTCTTTGGTTTCTTTGCCAATAATCTTTAGCGGCTCTCTTCTCACAGCCAATTCTGGAGTAATTTCTATATCCTGTTGCGCTGCTTCTTCCACGATCAAGTCTGGATCATGAACGTGCTTTCGAAGTTGAGATACGTGAAATACATCATGAACTCCAGGCAACCAATCAGGTAATTGAACCCTATATGCGAGAATTCCAACACATTCAAGAATAGGAAATAGACCAATGAATTTGGGTGCCAATTTCCCCGTTTTACCGAACCGGATTACTCCTCTCATTGGAGATACTTTCAAATACACACAGTCGCCAACAGCAAATGATATATCTCTTCTTCTCTTATCTGCATAGCTTTTCTGTCGGCTTTGAGCAGCTAGTAATTGTTTCTTAACGAAATCGACTTTGTCTGCAGCATCGCGAATCATATCAGGCCCGAATACAAGTCTATTACCAGGTTCAACCCAACAAGTAGGGAATTGGCACGGTCTACCATACAATACTTCGAATGGAGACATTTTCAGGCTCGCCTGGTAGCTGTTGTTATATGAGAATTCGGCCAAATGTAAGTGGTCTTTCCATGATCTGCCAAAATCAATAATACACGCCCGCAATAGATCTTCAAGAATACGATTCACCCTCTCAGTTTGGCCATCTGTTTGAGGATGATATGCAGTTCTCAAGTTCAGTTTCGTTCCCAATTCTGCCTGGAATGCTTCCCAGAATTTACTAGCAAAAATCGAGTCACGATCACTAACGATGCTCATGGGAACTCCGTGCAGTCTAACAATTTCTTTAAAATAAATCTGCGCTAGACTCTGAGCATTTCTGTTCGATTTGGCAGGTATGAAATGGGCGGTCTTCATGAAACGATCTACGATCACCCAAATACTGTCATTTCCTTTCCTGGTTCTGGGCAAACCATCTATGAAATCCATAGAAATCTGTTCCCACTTCCCACATGGAATTTCCAAAGGTTGCAACAATCCAACGAGCTTCTGCTGATCGCTTTTGACTTGTTAACAAGTAGAACACCGACTAACATATATAGAGATATCTCTTTTCATTGCCTTCCACCAGAAAGTTCGCTTAAGGTCAGTATACATTTTACTAACCCCTGGGTGGATACACAATTGGACTTGTGACACTCGTCCAATACTTCTCTTTTGAGCTCAATGTTGCCGGGAACACAAATTCTACCTTTCAATCTCAGAACTCCTACGCAATCCACTTGGAAACTGGAGACTTCGCCCTTTTGAATTCTTCTGATCATATCCTTAACAAAACTATCGTCTTTCTGAAGAATAGTTATTTTATAAATCAACGTTGGTGTAATGATAATACTGGCGATGATCACATTCTTCCTGCTGAGCGCATCAGCCACAACATTAGCTTTTCCCGGAGTATATAAAATATCTAGATCATATGCCGCAAGAAATTCTAACCAACGCTGCTGCCTCATATTCAGATCCTTCTGGGTGAATAAATATTTCAACGATTGATAATCAGTATATAATTTGAAGTTTTCACCCAATAGATAATGCCTCCATATTTTCATAGCAAACACGATAGCTAGCAATTCTAGATCGTGAGTTACATAATTCTTTTCATGCGGTTTCAATTGACGGCTAGCATAAGCGACTACATGGCCTCTTTACATTAACACTGCGCCAAGGCCTTCTTTAGAAGCATCGGTCCAGACTTTCAAATCTTTATTGCCGTCAATAATTGTGAGCACTAGAGCAGTCGTCAATTTTAACTTCAGCTCCTGGAAAGCTGCCTCACATTCGGGAGTCCAGTTGAATCTCGAATGTTTCTTAGTAAGTTTTGTTAAGTGACTGGATATCTTCGAAAAATTCTTAACGAACTTTGGATAATAACTGGCCAATATGAGAAAACTTCTAACTTCTGTGGGCGTACGAGGCTGTTTCCAATTCTGAATAGCAATGATTTTACTAGGATCCACTGAAATTCCTTGTTTTGACACGACGTGGCCCAAGAAATTTGACTTCTTCTTGCCAGAATATACATTTGGAAATTTTGGCTTTTAAAACATTCTTTTTGAGAATTTCTAACACTTGTTCCAAATGTTTTTCATGTTTGTTTTCTAACTTAGAGAAGATCAATATATCATCAATGAAGACCAGAACAAATTTGTTCAACACTCCTCTGAATACCCGGTTCATTAGATCGACAAAATAAGCAAGAGCGTTACATAGGCCGAACGGCATTACTAACCACTCGTAGAATAAATCTGGGCCTCTGAATGCTTTCAAAGGAACACACTCTTCGGCAATACGAAGTTGATGGAAACCTGTAGCTAGGTCCATTCGGGAAAACATTTGTGCTCCATTCAATCGGTCTGATAAATCATCAATCCGCAGCAATGGATATTTGTTTTTCAGCGTCTGCTTATTCAAGTCACGATAATCTACGCATAGTCTGAGAGTACCATCTGACTTCGGGACAAATACCACTGCTGCTCCCCAATCAGAGAAACTAGGTCTTATTAGACCTTTCCATACTAGCTGTCTAGTTTGATTGTCTAACTCTTCTTTTTACTTCAAGGTCATTCTTCGAATAGCGTGGACTACTGACCTTGCATTCGGAACTAAAGAGATTTTGAAATCAATTTCTCTCTGTGGAGGTAAGCCAACAACTTCTTCAAACACGTCCGCATAATTCTTGACAACAGGGATATTTTCAATGTCAACCGAAATATCCTCCGGAACGACAGGAACAGGATCTATTTGAGCAGGAGAAACATCTAATGCTGCCCAGAAGTATTTTCTATCAGAATTCGGGCCTTCACATGGAATGGTTATATATTCCCCGAACTTTGTTTTTGCCTTAACAATTCTTTCGGCGCATTTAAGCTCCGCTTCATATTTAGTTAACTAATCCAATCCCAGTATAAGGTCAAACTCTGTAAAGTTCATCCCGATCGCGATGGTGGGGAACCGATAACGGGAAAAAGAGACAGGCACTCCACAAACCCAATTATGATCAAGGGAACCCCCAACCGGATTATGAACAGTCATGGGTGCTTTGAGCTTCTTCAAATTCAAATCTAGTTTCTTAACCGCATTCTTTGCAACAAAGCTTCGCGATGCGCCTGTATCAAATAGTACTTTAACTGGAATATCCTTGATAGTAAGCGTGCCTTCTAAAACATCTGGCTTTTCCTGGCCGGATGAGGATGCAGGAACTTCTGCTACTTTATTTACCTGTACCATTCCAGGTTTCTCTAATAACCGGCAATCCCGCTTTATATGACCAGCCCGATGGCACAGATTGCATTTCCTTGTGTCTTGCAACTTGTTCTTGTATTTAAACCCACCCTTTAATCGCTTCTTTAAGGGTCCACAATTTATCGACAAATGTCCTAGTTTCTTGCAGTTATTGCATATTGCGGTCGTCACAGGTCCTTTCTCGGATATAACATTTTCCCAATCGAATCTAGGCTTCTTTCTGACTCTAGATGTCATACTGGCCTCAGGCTGTGTACTCATCTCTGGGCTATCAGTTTCGAATTTTCTTTTGCTGCTAGAACTGGCTTCCTCTTCGTCTCGCAACATACCTTTCCCATCGAGATCCTCATACTGATAAGCCATGTATATCATTTCAGAAAAAGGAAGCTTCACATGCCTCATTACTTTATTCTGGTATTTTCTTTGCAGACCATAAATAAACCTTAGATTCTTCCTCTTTGGATCTTGAATTAGATGAGGGGCAAAATGAGAAAGTTCATTGAATCTGTTATGATATTCTGGGATATTCATATCTCCTTGTATCAAATAGCAGAATTCATCACATAATCGCTCAGTTGCTTCTGGAGGAATAAATTTTTCACTGAAAAGCTCTTTGAATCTATCCCAGGTGATATCACCTTCTGGATTATCTTTAACAATCGAATCCCACCAGAACAATGCTTCGTCTTTGAGTGTCAAAGATGCCAGTAATCTTTTCTGGTCATCCCTCAGCTTTAAACCTTCAAAGATTTTCTCAGCAGAATGAATCCAAGCTTGTGTTTCAACAATAGATTCTTCACCCAAGAATGGTACTCCACCCATATTTCTATATTTCTTAAGTAGAGCTTCTATATCTGGGTCTGCATTCCTTCTGTTTCTGGCACTCATTTTCTAGTACTTCTGCAAATAGAAGACCAAGTGTCAGGTCAACAGAAAAGACATTATAAAGCATAAAGACATATACTTGAATGTAAATGTGTCTATCGAGGTGTATTTCATTCTACTATACTCATAATAGGATATTACTGATCCTATCTGTAATGAGTTACACGTCCTAGAACACTACTAGTTCCATTTCTGACGAGTTCGTTCATATGTTATATTCCAGAACTAAGTTTACCCAAAGCTCTGATACCACGTTTGTGACGACCCCAAACCCCGATAAGACGGTGCAAGGGTAATCTTTGGAATATAACACATAAACAGATAATAACAGAACAGAAATAAGTAAATACACCAGATAATGTACAATAGAATACACTGTATAAACATAATCATCAGAGTTACACAGTATACAGGATCATACTTAGTACAGATACAGTTCAGCTATACATAAATGTCTACAGCGGAAAACAAACATAATATGTACAATAGGAGCTGAACAACATAAAAAGAGATAAATGATAGAATCCATCTTCAGCTCCAGCTATCCAGAAAGGGCCTGCTAAAACCTGAATACAAGGCTGCCCGTGTAGAAATAGGGGCACCCGAGTTTGCAAGTGAAACAAACTACGAGTCAGTCATGGGACTGGTATGAGAAATCTACTTAACACATCTTACAATATGGCTAATCACAGGACCATGCCACTTTCACGGAACGGGTTTACTCCATTGGATTGCCAGTGCTTTAAAACAAATAAATCTTTTAAACATCGCATTGCTTTTTATAAAAATGAAGCCATTATAAGACTCAGTTCCCATCACACAATGCAACACAAACCGGAGGATAGAGTTTTACCTTATAATGGCCAAAATATGCTTTATACGAATAAAAAAAATCATTAAAAATGTAAATTTTATCGTTTAATTCTTAATCAGACTCCAACCGTAAACTAGTAAGAGAACGATTCCCTAAGTATTAACCCCGAAGGCCGAAACCAACATCAGACCAATACCCAAGAAACTATCCGTCCTAGCTTGTTTCCAGATAGTTTCTAATTTTAGATACAATCATAAATATCAATCATAGATGGCATTAATGCCCCATACCACTATGTCGCCATCTATATATATACAATCAAAACCGCACGATGTTGTATTTGGAAATTGGATTTCCACCATGAACCAAGGCAAAAGATAGTCCTTACCGAATTCGAGACGCTCTAGCCCGTGTCTCAGGCAAGTGCGCAGGCAAGCCTTGGATCGTCAGGTTCGGTCCACCGATGTGAATTAAAATTCCTAAACACTGTGTTTCCCCGGCCTATGGGGCATCACTGGTTATATCCGACCACACCACCGGCTCTAAAGAGACCGAATCAAACCGAGGCCTCGCTTTCCATCGTCCACATAAGTAAAATACCCGGGCGTGCAAAACCCAAAGCACCACTCCTAGTTAGAAGGAAACACATGTCCTCCCTGAAGTCCGTCTCCTGTTTCTGGCTCATACCAGGGTGTGAGGCTCACGAAACAACGCTATACACAAAGTTATGCCACACAGGCCGTGCTTTGATCATCAACCACAAAGCTCTCCTTTTCAACAAAAGCTTTGATCATTGCATCTTAGCATGCCACACAGGCAATTCACGCTATGCAACTGACGTTTATCAATCACACAGAATGAAATCCAATGTCAGACACACAATCCATTTACACGTTCATTCTGGGTCTGAACGAAACCGGAGGCACTCAATACCTCGCATATCCGTACAATCAACATGTACGTCCGGATGACTATTACTTCAACCCCATCAAGGTAGCTACTCCTATCATAAGCATCAGTAGCACCCTCCCATTCGACGTGAAGATCCTCGGTCTTGCATCGTCTTCACACCTTCGACTTTCAATCGTCGATCAATTATTTGAAATGAGAATTAACTCGGCCTTTTCAAATAATTCACATATATTTAGAATTTCAAATCAATTCATTTCAATGGTTAAATTATTAGATATCACTAATTCTGTCCTTTAATGTAATTTTCACGCCAAACACATTCAACCATCAAATATCACTTAAACCGAGCAAATTCAGTTTATTTCCATTCCATATCGTTTATAATATTTTATCACGATTTTTCGCTATTTTTATTTATTTAAAAATAGCCAATGCATTCAAACGTCGCTTCAGGCCATAACGCGGCCGTGACGCTGTTTTTCTCTAGATTTGATTTGCACATATCTGAAAATCTAACCGTTGGATCTTCACAAAATTTATATCATTAGAAAGATCTTTTCGAAACGAATCCAACGGTTTCAGTTTTGGGAAAATCCGACGGTCGGATCTCCCGCACTAATCGTTTGAAGTTACGATTTCAAAATACGAACTACAGCGTCGTTATTCGATTTAATTTAATTATATATATATATATGTATATATATATATATATAAAATCGATTTTGGCGCTGTTTTTCTTCATATTTAAATTAAAAATTCCAGACAATCCAACCGTTAGATCTTTACAAAGTTAGTGTCGTTGGAAAGATATTTCCAAGGCGAACCCAACGGTTGCGGTTTCGGGAAAATCTGATGGTCGGATCTCCGCACCCATCGTTTGAAATCACGGTTTCAAAACACGAACTGCAGCTTCGTTATTCGGTTTATTTTAATTATATTTATATATAAAAATATATTCTATTCTTCGATTTCAAAACCATATTCATTTCATACATTTGATAAAAATGATATTTGTATCCAACAGACTTTTATTTCAACACTTCACTATTTTTAAAAATTCATGTATGTAATAAAAATGTGATTTTTATTGTAAAACAATTTATTTCAAAACACGACTATTTTATATAGTTCATATAGATGATAAAAATATGATTTTTATTATAAAACAATTTATTTCAAAACACGATTATTTTATATAGTTCATATAGATGATAAAAATATGATTTTTATTATAAAACAATTTATTTCAAAACATGAATGTCGTTCAACACATGAATTTCTATTCAACGCGTGAATTTCTATTCAACACACGAATATAGTTTCAACACATGAAAATAATTCTAACACATGAATATTACTGAAAATTTCGGCAGCATAACGGCAGGATAGTTAAAACCGGGACCGTATCGATGTACGACTCCTCGCTCTACCTTAAAACCTTTCGGTTTTTGACAATGGGGATTTCATGCATCTAATTCTCACACAGGCGAGCATGTTTGCTTTCATTTCCACAACCTATTCTAATTTTGTTTCCAACCACAAATGGGTATTTTTCAACCACAGTCGATCATTCTCAACCACAAACAATTCTATCAACCACTCGCATTATTCACCAAATTTCACATCAACCAAATAATCCAAACAATATCACAACCAATAAATATCGTCCATGGTCTGTGGACGAGGGGAGTATATATATATTCGTATATAAATATATTTCAATTCACTTTAATTCATTTAAATATCATTTCAACGCATATATAATTTTTACAACGCGTATATAATTTATACATCGAACATACAACTTATACAACACTTATACATGAGGTGTACAATGCTTATATAACTCATACATCGACTATATAATTTATACATCGTTGTTTTCCATATCGTTTATAAATTAGAATTCTCACCTTGGGTTCCACTCCACCAAAAATAGCAGAAGGCTCAGAAAAATATGCGGTCTCTTCTAGAATGTAGAAGACGTCCACACGAGTCCACTGTCTCTTGTTTCACTGAATTTTGTCAACAAACGAAAAAGATATGATTTTTATAGTGAAATCAAAACCCGTAGCGCTTTAAAGTGATATAAACTAATTAAAATAATTCAGCCGTATACCTTTCTATTTCGTTCAAAACTAGAGTGGAATCTTTCGTCCAATCTGTTGCGCTATAGGTCGATCAGGTTATACAGCTCCGAAGAGCTTGGAAAGGCACACGCAACCATGGTGGTGGGGCCCAACTCGCGGCGGCGGCTGTGGAGGAAATCGGCGGTGAACGCCTGAAGTTCGAGCAGGTGATTCCAACGATTTACACAACGATAAAATCCCAAACTAACATGGATTTGAAGAGGAGGCTTGGATCTTCAAATAGTTCCAAAGGAGGGTGTGGTTTCGTCGAGAGATGGAAGAGAAAAAGCGGAGGGAAGAATGGGATGAGTTACGCCGTCAGGTTCAGGGCATCGGGGAAGAAGCGGGGAAAGAGAAGAAGTGAGGGCCAATCATATTATTTTATTTTATTTATATATTTTTAAATTTCTAAAATACCCCTTATCTCCTACGAACCCCAATCTAGACCCAACGACTATCGTCCCTAGCTAAATACCCCCATTCCGAACACAATGGGATATGTTTCGAAGGCCCATTCTAATGTTTCAGTCAGTTTTCCTTCAAATTAAAATATAAAACATTCAATATTTAATTTGAACGTACATTTCAATTTGCCGGGGCCACATCCTAATTCTAAAAATTCCAGAAAAATAAATCTAGCTATTTTTTGACGATACGGTCCCAACAAAACTAGTTACGTCGAATTTTGAGACCGTTTGAAAAATGGCCCTTTTCTGGTCGATCCAATTTAATAGAAATTGACCAAACACATTTTCCTTCGCCACGCTCACATACTAGCTTCAAAAATTATGAAATTTAAAACCTAGCAATAATTCCACATCCCGCATCCAACAAAAGTTGTTTCGTCGAATTCCGAGGTCATTTGCAAAATGTCTATTTTCAAGGGTTATATATTCTATAACGACCTTTCTGAAAATTCATTTGGCCATAACTTTTTACTCCCGCTATGAAACTTTGATTTTTCAGATTCGTTAGAAAGATATTCACAAGCAGATTTAAATATTTTTGGTTTCACTAAAATCCGTTTTATTTTGCACCCGGTACAGTCAGTCAAAAATTGAATTAAGAATTTGAAACTACCGCGCCATTTCAGGCCTTGTTTATAATTTGAAATAATTATATTTGTTTTCAAACGTCGATTCAAACACACTTTTCATCGTTATTATTTAAAATATTTATTTTAAATATTTAAAATTCACTAAAATAGCCAATTTAAAATTTTCAAACTGTTTCAAAATTTTCCGGGTTGTTGCAGTCGACCCATGGTCGACCTTAGGGTCGACCCATGGTCGACCTTAGGGTCGACCCATGGTCGACCTTAGGGTCGACCCATGGTCGACCTTAGGGTCGACCCCATGGGTGCGTGGGTCGACCCACTCCAGATCTGGGCAGACTCGTGCATTGAATCTGGACTGTTTTGCGACCATATTCATTGTTGACTCAACATTTCTTATACGGTTAAGATTAAAACCATAAGATCTAGAGGCTGATGTTGACTATGAGAATCTACAAATAGGTGGCTTCTCCCATTCTGATTTACACTATTTCTTCATACCCTCTGCCTCTGTTAAATCTATTCTAGTAATATAAACGTATAAAGTGGGAATGCTGCGGAGGACTGGGTCAAACATAGACAACATCAGGAATTGCATACATACAACTAGGATTGGACTTTTTCTATGGCATAGTGTTATATATACAAGAGATTTATTCTCTTCTTCATCAAGACCCACAGTGAGTTCCTGTCGTTTACAGATCTGATTTCTTAGACTATTAACATGAAAGTTAAATAAAATTGGGTTAGGATATAGAGTGTTAGTAAGATAAAAGTAATACATGTTTTCACCGTTAATCACTTATGTCTTTATGATCAGTAAAACTTATGCCTTTGATGTTGGATAATTAACATATTGTATGTATCTATCTTCCTTTTCCCATTTTCTATGTTTTATGTTTATTTCCAATCCCATGTGATTTGATTCTATTCTCTTTCCTTTGTTTTCCCTTTTTATTTACGCTAAGCCTAGGCCTTTGGAAGCCTAGGCTATACCCGATTAGAGTGTGCGTATAATTGGGGCAATAATGAATGACATAAAAAGAGGAATTTAGGCATATTGATAAATAGGGATTGTGTAACTACAATTTAGGAAAAAAGAGATAATATACACATGTTTAGACTTGTTGTAAAACTGATAAAAAGGGATAATGTGTATATACTTGTTGTAAATGGATAATATGCATAAACCTGTATATGTTGTAATTTGGGAACATAGTTGATAAATAATATGAATATGAATTGGTCATGTCAGATTTGACTTAAAATAGACATTGAGTAAATGACATGTTAAAGAATAGGATAAGTAACAGATGTAGGTTAATAAACTGAAATGTTTGCAGGAATTGTATACATCTGGGCAGGTGTTTTGGGGAAGGGTTGTACACACATAATGACATATAATAATTAGAACCATGCTTATTAGTAAACCTAAACCTTCTAGGTTATACATGAGTATTAATAAGCTAAGAGGTCCCTCGTTCTGCTGTTGTACCGGGTTTTTGGGACTCTTAAATCCTAGTTTTGTGGGCACAAGCTTAGAGGGTTTGGCATGTGTCAATGTGAAAACCCGTAACTTCCCCGTAAAGGAAAGCGTCGGATAGTTCGAGAACAAACCACAACAGAACTCATACAGAAGAACATTTCATTGTATATTACAACAATGCATCAGATTACAAGGATATACAGAGTAAGAATGAATATTACACAGAAATATCAGAGATTTAAATTACATTTAAATACATAGCAGCGGAAAATAATACAATACACAACTAGAAGAGATATACGGATACAAAGCTTCCCGGATATCGTTCCAGCTGTAAACCAGGATCCTGTGAATATAAATCTGCAAAACCAAAACTACTAGCTGCCCGTGTCAAAATAAGGGCACCCAGAGTTTAGGTTAAAACAATAAACTCCAGGTCAGTCATGTGACTGGTGTGAGAACTAAAACAGTTAATCTTTATTTTAAAGTTAGGTAAATCAAGGGACCACGCCGTATAACACGGAACGGGTTTCCTCCCAAGAATACCAGTGCATAAAACGAACAACGTAATGCTAAATAGAGAAAAATGAAGCTGTTATAAGACCCAGGTCCTATCACACAATGCAACGCAAGCCGGGGGATAGGGTTTTCCCTTATAACAGCCAAAGAATGCTTGATACGTTTTAAAACAAATCATTTGATACTATTGTAAGTGCATAGTGTATAAAACAATTTCAAATCATAAGTATCAATCATAGGCGGCATGAGCGCCCCATCCCACTATGTCGCCATACTTGGCTCTACAAATAAAACCGCAAATGTCACGTATTTGGAAATTGGATTTCCGTCTATGAACCGAGGCCAGGGATCGTCCTCTACCGATTCGTGACTCTCTAGCCCGAGCCACAGGAACAGCCGCAACTGCCCCATGGAGCGACAGGGCCGGTCCACCGATGTGGATTATAGTGCCTGAACAATACGTTTCCCCGCCCTTTGGGGCGTAAATGAGCCAACTAAATGACTCCATCGGTTCGAGAACGACCGATCAATCCGAGGCGCCTCGCAACAGCAACAACCACATAAGTCAAACTCGTCAGGGCGTGTAAAACCACTGACGCCACTTCTAACTAGAAAGAAACGCATGCCCTCCCTGAGGTCCTCTCCCGTTTTTGGTTCACAACCGGGGTGTGAAACTCGCGAAGCAAACGTTACACAAAGCTACGCCACAAAGGCCGTGCTTTGATCATCACCACAAGACTTTGCTTTTCAACAGAAGCCTCGATCAATTGCCGCTTAGGCATGTCACACAGGCAATTCACTCCATGCGTTTGATATCCATCAATATATAACCCCTGAGCTCGTACGTCTCAGAGAAGGGCGTTAAGCAAGAGAATAAATTCTCTGCTGGCAAACAGATATATATTTAATAGAGATCAATCACACGGACTAAAATCCAATGTCAGACACACAGTCCATTTACAAGTCCGTTCTGGGTCTGAACGAAACCGGAGGCACCTAGTACCTCGCATACCCATCGATCTCCAAGTACGTCTGGACGATCACCAACTGTTTCCATCTTCTTGGGTGTACAGCCCAATCAAGATCATCAGTAATTACCCAAACGACGTGAAGACCTCCGGTCTTCGACCATCGTCTTCATCTTCGACTTATCGTCGTATCAGTTATTCAGAATGGGATAAACCCGGTCTTTCCGAATAACTCGCGTATATTTTAAATAAGTGTTACACAAACACAACATACGCCTCATTCCAATTCATCAGTCACTAACCGTAAATTAATCAAGAGAATAATTTCCCAAATATTAACCCCGAAGGCCGAAACCAACATCAGATCAATATCCAGAAAACCATTCTGCTTGGCTAACCGACAGTTAGTTTCTAAATTTCACATTCATAGGAAAAGGTTCCCATTAATTTTATCCAAGATAAATTCCTTGAATTTATTCTTTATTCTATTTTTGAATCTCAATTCAAACTAGTCGGGATTAGCGAACCTTACCGAAGAAATCATTTGTTTTAATTTCCCAATCCCAACCTATTCATCCCATGAAGTAAAACTGGTAATACTTCATATCTAACACCACGGTGTTATCGGTAAATTCAATTACCATTTCACGTTCAAATCTAATTAAAGATTTAATTAACGTCTGGAGCAAAACTGGTGATACTCCATTTCGATTATTTCAATCTAATTAAAGATTCATTAAAACTCCACTTAGTTTTAATCTTTGACTGTGTTAAAGAATCAGTGTCATTTAAAAACACGGTTCACGATAAACCCAAAATCACATTCATTAATCATCGGGTTAAAGAACGAGTGTTATTTAAAACACTATCCACGATAAACCCAAAAATCAATATCGATTCAATCCCAATTAAATGTTATTTAATTGGTACACTTCATTAAATCTAAATAAAAAGATTTAATCTTTTCTCAACTGGGTTCAAGAACAGTGTTAATGAAGACACCATTCACGACAAACCCAAATCACATTTGATATTCAATACAAGGCACTGAATAGAAAATATATCGGCTTATATTCAATATCAAATTCTACGATTAACAAATGTCGTATTGGAAATAACGATATAAATATATATCTTTCAAATTTCCATAACAACACCTGTATAATCTCGAATTTCAACATCGAAATATTCCGAAGACAATTTCGATTCAAATCCATTCCAATGCAATCATTGGAAATTTTGGTTATTTTTAAAACCCTTTTCGAATTCAATTTATTTATTTAAAAATAAATAGAATTATAATTCTAGTTCAAAACTAGTTCAATTCGATAAAAATCTATTTTTATCTTTTCAAATATGGAGTTTTTCATCCCAATTCTTCTCAAATCATTTCTTATGATTTTACACAAATTATTACTATTTTTAATAATTTTATCAAGGCCCGTACAGTCGATTTCCATCAACGGCCATCGAACTGCACTTACTACGACCTTTTTCGAATTTGATTTGGACATAACTCCAAATCCAACCGTTAGATTTCAAATTTCTAATATTTTTTAGAAAGCTCTTTTCGATACGAACCCAACGGTTCCGGTTTTAGGAGAATCCGACGGTCGGATCTCCCGTAATGTCCGTTTGAAATAAATGGTCGAAATTCACGAACTGCCGCGGCGCGGCGCGGCGCGTTCTATTCAGGCCATTATATTATATATATAATATATATTTCGTCGATTTCTATTTAAAACGAATTATATAAATAGTTTTAAAATTCGTTTCAAAAGCAATTTCAACTTCCTTTTCAATTCAAATCAAAATTGAATTCTTCTTTATAAATTCGTTTTAAAAATTCATTTCTATTCAATTCAAATTTCAATTCAATTTGAATTCATTTCAATTCGTTATATATTCAATTCATTTCGAAATCGTTATATATTCAATTCATTTCGAAATCGTTATATATTCAATTCGTTTCGAAATCGTTATATATTCAATTCGTTTCGAAATCGTTATATATTCAATTCGTTTCGAAATCGTTATATATTCAATTCGTTTCGAAATCGTTATATATTAAATTCATTTCGAAATCGTTATATATTCAATTCATTTCGAAATCGTTATATATTCAATTCATTTCGAAATCGTTATACATTCAATTCATTTCGAAATCGTTATATATTCAATTCATTTCGAAATCGTTATATATTCAATTCATTTCGAAATCGTTATATATTCAATTCATTTCGAAATCGTTATATATTCAATTCATTTCGAAATCGTTATATATTCAATTCATTTCGAAATCGTTATATATTCAATTCATTTCGAAATCGTTATATATTCAATTCATTTCGAAATCGTTATATATTCAATTCATTTCGAAATCGTTATATATTCAATTCATTTCGAAATCGTTTTCAATTCAATTCATTTCGAAATCGTTTTCAATTCAATTCATTTCGAAATCGTTTTATATTCAATTCATTTCGAAATCGTTATATATTCAATTCATTTCGAAATCGTTATATATTCAATTCATTTCGAAATCGTTATATATTCAATTCATTTCGAAATCGTTATATATTCAATTCATTTCGAAATCGTTATATATTCAATTCATTTCGAAATCGTTATATATTCAATTCATTTCGAAATCGTTTTCAATTCAATTCATTTCGAAATCGTTTTCAATTCAATTCATTTCGAAATCGTTTTCAATTCAATTCATTTCGAAATCGTTTTCAATTCAATTCATTTCGAAATCGTTTTCAATTCAATTCATTTCGAAATCGTTTTCAATTCAATTCATTTCGAAATCGTTTTCTATTCAATTCATTTCGAAATCGTTATATATTCAATTCATTTCGAAATCGTTATATATTCAATTCATTTCGAAGTCGTTATATATTCAATTCATTTCGAAATCGTTATATATTCAATTCATTTCGAAATCGTTTTCAATTCAATTCATTTCGAAATGAATAAAATCGATATAAATATCGATTACGTCAAAATGGCGTCAATCTAATCAACACGGCTTCATAAATTTCTATTTTCAAATATTCTATTTCAAATATTTCTTTTTCAAAATAGTTGTTATTATCAAAATATTGCGTTCAACACATGACCAATCTCAATGGATGAGTACTGTCAACACATGAACTTTTATTTTATATCGATAAAGATGTAAATTTTATTACTAAAATATTTCGTTCAACACATGACCAATCTCAATGGATGAGTACTGTCAACACATGAACTTTTATTTCATATCGATAAAGATGTAAATTTTATTACTAAAATATTTCGTTCAACACATGACCAATCTCAATGGATGAGTACTGTCAACACATGAACTTTTATTTCATATCGATAAAGATGTAAATTTTATTACTAAAATATTTCGTTCAACACATGACCAATCTGAATGGATGAGTACTGTCAACACATGAACTTTTATTTTATAATATTCTTTATTTTTCAAATTGGAATGAGGCCCAATCAATTACCATATAAAGTTAATTATATGGATTTTCATGCATTACACACATATAATAGCATTGAAAAATAATCAACCATCAACCAAAGTGCACTACACTGTATAAGCATCAAATATAGATATCTAACGCTTATAACAGCCTGTCAATCAATCGATCGACATATTTAATCAATCAGGATGAGTAAACTTCAAATTTCATCCCAACACCCGTGTGGGGTTTCAAACAATCAAACGCACATTTTATTTGCGCAGTTGGGCGATGTGTAAAATTTATCGACCCAATCAATGTCCTTCAAATAGGTGTACATAAACAAACCGTCTGGTTTGTAAATGAATATTTATTTATTCACATTCACGTTAAAAATTATATTTTTAACGACAAAACATTTTATTCCAACATATGAATTTCTATTCAATTCATTCTTTAAATAAAATGATATTTTTATTTTTCTAACATATTTTAGAAAATTTCAGCGGCATAACGGCACGATACTAGAAACGGGACAAGGCCTAGCCTTATCCCCGGTCTAGTGAAGGCCCACGCCATTCACACATCAATCAAAATCACCAAACAACCAAATTCAAATCACATCATATAACTAATCTATGCAACCAAACAAACAAGTCCATGGTCTGTGGACGATTGTGTCGGGTGCTACTAAGCACCGTCTGCATCCTAGTAGATATATATAAATAGAAATGAAATTGAAAGGTGAGAAATTCTCACAAAAAGCTATCCAATCATCTTGACTCTTCTTTGATAGAAATCTTCATCGTTATCGCACCTTCGCCATCTTCGTTGCCCGTAGTCACTATATATATAAAAATCACATTTTTATTTCTCTATTCCATATATAAAAATCGAATTTTTACTTCGCTATTCAATATATAAAAATCGAATTTTTGTATATCTTCCAATCAAGGGAAATTTACATTTCAAAGCAAAGGAAATTTATATTTCAAAGCAAAGAAAATTTATATTTCAAAGCAAAGAAAATTTATATTTCAAAGCAAAGAAAATTTATATTTCAAAGCAAAGAAAATTTATATTTCAAAGCAAAAATAAAATAAAACAATGCTAATCCTATTCTAAAACCAATGCCAATTTTATTTTAAAACACTTGCTATTTTTATTTTATAAAACAATATATATATATATATATATATATATTTTCTTAACAAAGTCAATTTTTATTTTTATCTTAAACAATGCTATTATTATATTTCCAAAACATATTGCTATTTTTATATATTGCTATCTATATATATATATTCTTTTTTTTAAAACCATATTTTTAATTTTCAAACTAAATATAGATAGATCATATTTTAAACTATAGTATATATTTCATATTCAGATTTTAACACAATGTATTTAAATTAAAACCGAATTTAAAATAAAATAAAATAAAAGAAGAGAAGCTCACTGCTATTTTCCTGCTCTGGACACTGTTCTTCTTCTATCGTTCTGTTGAAACCCTTCAAACCCAAAGTCGATTTCATCTTGCCTGCGCCCCATCACTTACACGCGACCGGAATCCCATCAGAGCCCCTCCCTCCGACCACCTAGCTCCGCTCTATCCCTGCCTCGAGAACAGTGCAACTCGGTTGCCCCTACACCACGGAAACATCGATCAAAATTGGCGGCTTTGAGAGAGAAATTTGGCCACCACAACACACGGTTTCCGATCACAATAGTATAAATGGAGAGCTCGTGAATCCCCCTCGAATATTTGCTTTAGAACCGCCTTCTAATTCGAATCATACGAGGAGCGATTTAGGGTTTTATTTCAGAACGTTTTAGCCACTGATTTAGGGTTGACGGCGGCTGGTAAAGGATTAGGGTTAGGTGGAGAAATAGGGTTATTTATAATAATATTTTATTAATATTTTAATTCTATTTATTTCTAAAAAGTGAAATTCGCCTCTGAACTCCAAAAGAACTCCAACGAATGCCGCCCCTTAGCCAAATACCCCCATTCCGAACACAATGGGATATGTTTCGTAGGTCCATTCGACTGTTACAATCAGTTTCCGTTGAATTTACATTTAAATCACTATATTGAATTTTAAACGTACAATTCAAATTACCGGGGTCTCATACTAACTCTAAAAATTCTCGAAAAATATTTTCTAGCTTCGTATTGACGATACGGTCCTAACAAAACTAGTTTCGTCGAATTCTGAGACCGTTTGAAAAATGGCCAATTTCCAGTCGATTAAAATCAACTGAAACTGGTCAGACGCGTTTTCCTTTGCCACGCTCACATATTGATTCGAAAAATTATGAAATTTGAAACCTAGCAATAACTTGACATCCCGGACCCAACAAAACTGGTTTCGTCGAAATCCGAGGTCGTTTGCAAAATGGCTATTTTTAAGGGCCTGAATTCCATAGCGACTATTCAGAATTTTCAATTGGACATAACTTTTTATTCCCGCTATGAAATCCCGATTTTTCGGATTCGTTGGAAAGATATTATCAATTTGATCCTAATGTTTTTGGTTTCACTAAAATCCGGATTGTTTTGCACCCGGTACATTCATTTGAAGTTTGAAATCGAATTATCGAACTACCGCGCCATTTTCAATTCTATTTATAATTATATATAAATATTTATATTCTAACGACGACGCGTATAAATAAATACGTTCGAATTATATTCAAATTAAATTTCCCATTGATTTTATTTAAAATAATTCATTTTAAATAATCAAAATTCGCTAAAATTGCCAAAATAAAAATTTTAAACTGGCCCAGATTTTCGGGTTGTTACAATCTCCCCCACTTAAAACTTTTCGTCCCCGAAAAGGAACAAAGTCGAAAGTTGTTTAACAATTCAACTCAACTTCCATTGTTTTTGATTACGGCTTAAGTTCTTCAACTTTTCAGTTTCTAAGAACTTTTCAAAAATTTCAAAAATTTGGCTAACACCCTAAATTTTCGAAAAATTTCGCCATAACCTCCCCTGCACCGGGAGCATCGGGGAATTTCAAATAGCTTCCCCGGTCCTTCTGATCTCAAAAAGAAAAAGAAAAAGCCAAGCGGCTAGCCAATAGGCTCATAAAATCATCATCACCCAAACAAAACAGTAAATTATGTAGAAAACATGTACCTATTTGTCGGGCAAACAAATTTTATTCTCTGCTCTAGCCTCCTTGCTATGACCTGTTCAATGATATATATGTATATGCAAACAAATGCGACCAATTTTCAATACAATTCAATATTTGATTCAATTAGGCTAAATGGTTCAAAATTAGCAAACAAATTAACAAACAACACAAACATCAATCAATTAGTGAATTAGAGTTTCAAATTCA
The DNA here is from genome assembly GCA_030737875.1 of Allium sativum. Lineage (NCBI taxonomy): Eukaryota > Viridiplantae > Streptophyta > Magnoliopsida > Asparagales > Amaryllidaceae > Allium > Allium sativum. Next base: position 128,476,874 of record CM060919.1, on the reverse strand, counting down.
TAATTTTGATACATATACAAAAATCAGATTTTTGATGCCAAATCACAACAATAGGCCCTACCTAATTTTGGTTCTCACACCAGTCAATAGGAAATATATAGATATTACACGTTCGGAGCACGAACATAAATATTGATGATGCCATGGTCATTATCAACATCATCTCCGGGCGACTAGAGTGTGATTCTATATCTATCCAGTATATTAAAACTTCAAATACACGTTTGCAAGGCGTATATGCAAAATCTTTATATACTGGACTGTCCTAATCAATATAAATAAATAATCAAATACGAATAATTGATTTAAATTTTCAAAACAAAATTTGTTTTCATTTGAAAAATATACTCTTCACACTCGTACTAGGATACTACTGATCCCATCTCTAACGAGTCATTCCCGTTGGATACTACTAATCCAATATCTGATGAATTCTTTCGTATGGTTCTAATGTGCCTTGTTCTCTGCTTTGTAAACCAAAGCTCTGATACCAACTGTGAAAACCCGTAAGTTCCCCGTAAAGGAAAGCGTCGGATAGTTCGAGAACAAACCACAACAGAACTCATACAGAAGAACATTTCATTGTATATTACAACAATGCATCAGATTACAAGGATATACAGAGTAAGAATGAGTATTACACAGAAATATCAGAGATTTAAATTACATTTAAATACATAGCAGCGGAAAATAATACAATACACAACTAGAAGAGATATACGGATACAAAGCTTCCCGGATATCGTTCCAGCTGTAAACCAGGATCCTGTGAATATAAATCTGCAAAACCAAAACTACTAGCTGCCCGTGTCAAAATAAGGGCACCCAGAGTTTAGGTTAAAACAATAAACTCCAGGTCAGTCATGTGACTGGTGTGAGAACTAAAACAGTTAATCTTTATTTTAAAGTTAGGTAAATCAAGGGACCACGCCGTATAACACGGAACGGGTTTCCTCCCAAGAATACCAGTGCATAAAACGAACAACGCAATGCTAAATAGAGAAAAATGAAGCTGTTATAAGACCCAGGTCCTATCACACAATGCAACGCAAGCCGGGGGATAGGGTTTTCCCTTATAACAGCCAAAGAATGCTTGATACGTTTTAAAACAAATCATTTGATACTATTGTAAGTGCATAGTGTATAAAACAATTTCAAATCATAAGTATCAATCATAGGCGGCATGAGCGCCCCATCCCACTATGTCGCCATACTAGGCTCTACAAATAAAACTGCAAATGTCACGTATTTGGAAATTGGATTTCCGTCTATGAACCGAGGCCAGGGATCGTCCTCTACCGATTCGTGACTCTCTAGCCCGAGCCAAAGGAACAGCCGCAACTGCCCCATGGAGCGACAGGGCCGGTCCACCGATGTGGATTATAGTGCCTGAACAATACGTTTCCCCGCCCTTTGGGGCGTAAATGAGCCAACTAAATGACTCCATCGGTTCGAGAACGACCGATCAATCCGAGGCGCCTCGCAACAGCAACAACCACATAAGTCAAACTCGTCAGGGCGTGTAAAACCACTGACGCCACTTCTAACTAGAAAGAAACGCATGCCCTCCGTGAGGTCCTCTCCCGTTTTTGGTTCACAACCGGTGTGTGAAACTCGCGAAGCAAACGTTACACAAAGCTACGCCACAAAGGCCGTGCTTTGATCATCACCACAAGACTTTGCTTTTCAACAGAAGCCTCGATCAATTGCCGCTTAGGCATGCCACACAGGCAATTCACTCCATGCGTTTGATATCCATCAATATATAACCCCTGAGCTCGTACGTCTCAGAGAAGGGCGTTAAGCAAGAGAATAAATTCTCTACCGCCAAACAGATATATATTTAATAGAGATCAATCACACGGACTAAAATCCAATCTCAGACAAACAGTCCATTTACAAGTCCGTACTGGGTCTGAACGAAACCGGAGGCACCTAGTACCTCGCATACCCATCGATCTCCAAGTACGTCTGGACGATCACCAACTGTTTCCATCTTCTTGGGTGTACAGCCCAATCAAGATCATCAGTAATTACCCAAACGACGTGAAGACCTCCGGTCTTCGACCATCGTCTTCATCTTCGACTTATCGTCGTATCAGTTATTCAGAATGGGATAAACCCGGTCTTTCCGAATAACTCGCGTATATTTTAAATAAGTATTACACAAACACAACATACGCCTCATTCCAATTCATCAGTCACTAACCGTAAATTAATCAAGAGAATAATTTCCCAAATATTAACCCCGAAGGCCGAAACCAACATCAGATCAATATCCAGAAAACCATTCTGCTTGGCTAACCGACAGTTAGTTTCTAAATTTCACATTCATAGGAAAAGGTTCCCATTAATTTTATCCAAGATAAATTCCTTGAATTTATTCTTTATTCTATTTTTGAATCTCAATTCAAACTAGTCGGGATTAGCGAACCTTACCGAAGAAATCATTTGTTTTAATTTCCCAATCCCAACCTATTCATCCCATGAAGTAAAACTGGTAATACTTCATATCTAACACCACGGTGTTATCGGTAAATTCAATTACCATTTCACGTTCAAATCTAATTAAAGATTTAATTAACGTCTGGAGCAAAACTGGTGATACTCCATTTCGATTATTTCAATCTAATTAAAGATTCATTAAAACTCCACTTAGTTTTAATCTTTGACTGGGTTAAAGAATCGGTGTCATTTAAAAACACGGTTCACGATAAACCCAAAATCACATTCATTAATCATCGGGTTAAAGAACGAGTGTTATTTAAAACACTATCCACGATAAACCCAAAAATCAATATCGATTCAATCCCAATTAAATGTTATTTAATTGGTACACTTCATTAAATCTAAATAAAAAGATTTAATCTTTTCTCAACTAGGTTCAAGAACAGTGTTAATGAAGACACCATTCACGACAAACCCAAATCACATTTGATATTCAATACAAGGCACTGAATAGAAAATATATCGGCTTATATTCAATATCAAATTCTACGATTAACAAATGTCGTATTGGAAATAACGATATAAATATATATCTTTCAAATTTCCATAACAACACCTTTATAATCTCGAATTTCAACATCGAAATATTCCGAAGACAATTTCGATTCAAATCCATTCCAATGCAATCATTGGAAATTTTGGTTATTTTTAAAACCCTTTTCGAATTCAATTTATTTATTTAAAAATAAATAGAATTATAATTCTAGTTCAAAACTAGTTCAATTCGATAAAAATCTATTTTTATCTTTTCAAATATGGAGTTTTTCATCCCAATTCTTCTCAAATCATTTCTTATGATTTTACACAAATTATTACTATTTTTAATAATTTTATCAAGGCCCGTACAGTCGATTTCCATCAACGGCCATCGAACTGCACTTACAGCGACCTTTTTCGAATTTGATTTGGACATAACTCCAAATCCAACCGTTAGATTTCAAATTTCTAATATTCGTTAGAAAGCTCTTTTCGATACGAACCCAACGGTTCCGGTTTTTGGAGAATCCGACGGTCGGATCTCCCGTAATGTCCGTTTGAAATAAATGGTCGAAATTCACGAACTGCCGCGGCGCGGCGCGTTCTATTCAGGCCATTATATTATATATATAATATATATTTCGTCGATTTCTATTTAAAACGAATTATATAAATAGTTTTAAAATTCGTTTCAAAAGCAATTTCAACTTCCTTTTCAATTCAAATCAAAATTGAATTCTTCTTTATAAATTCGTTTTAAAAATTCATTTCTATTCAATTCAAATATCAATTCAATTTGAATTCATTTCAATTCGTTATATAATCAATTCATTTCGAAATCGTTATATATTCAATTCATTTCGAAATCGTTATATATTCAATTCATTTCGAAATCGTTATATATTCAATTCCTTTCGAAATCGTTATATATTCAATTCCTTTCGAAATCGTTATATATTCAATTCATTTCGAAATCGTTATATATTCAATTCATTTCGAAATCGTTATATATTCAATTCATTTCGAAATCGTTATATATTCAATTCATTTCGAAATCGTTATATATTCAATTCATTTCGAAATCGTTATATATTCAATTCATTTCGAAATCGTTATATATTCAATTCATTTCGAAATCGTTATATATTCAATTCATTTCGAAATCGTTATATATTCAATTCATTTCGAAATCGTTATAGATTCAATTCATTTCGAAATCGTTATATATTCAATTCATTTCGAAATCGTTATATATTCAAGTCATTTCGAAATCGTTATATATTCAATTCATTTCGAAATCGTTATATATTCAATTCATTTCGAAATCGTTATATATTCAATTCATTTCGAAATCGTTTTCAATTCAATTCATTTCGAAATCGTTTTCAATTCAATTCATTTCGAAATCGTTTTATATTCAATTCATTTCGAAATCGTTATATATTCAATTCATTTCGAAATCGTTATATATTCAATTCATTTCGAAATCATTATATATTCAATTCATTTCGAAATCGTTATATATTCAATTCATTTCGAAATCGTTATATATTCAATTCATTTCGAAATCGTTATATATTCAATTCATTTCGAAATCGTTATATATTCAATTCATTTCGAAATCGTTTTCAATTCAATTCATTTCGAAATCGTTTTCAATTCAATTCATTTCGAAATCGTTTTCAATTCAATTCATTTCGAAATCGTTTTCAATTCAATTCATTTCGAAATCGTTTTCAATTCAATTCATTTCGAAATCGTTTTCAATTCAATTCATTTCGAAATCGTTTTCAATTCAATTCATTTCGAAATCGTTTTCAATTCAATTCATTTCGAAATCGTTTTCAATTCAATACATTTCGAAATCATTATATATTCAATTTTATTTCGAAATCGTTATATATTCAATTCATTTCGAAATCGTTATATATTCAATTCATTTCGAAATCGTTATATATTCAATTCATTTCGAAATCGTTTTCAATTCAATTCATTTCGAAATGAATAAAATCGATATAAATATCGATTACGTCAAAATGGCGTCAATCTAATCAACACGGCTTCATAAATTTCTATTTTCAAATATTCTATTTCAAATATTTCTTTTTCAAAATAGTTTTTATTATCAAAATATTTCGTTCAACACATGACCAATCTCAATGGATGAGTACTGTCAACACATGAACTTTTATTTTATATCGATAAAGATGTAAATTTTATTACTAAAATATTTCGTTCAACACATGACCAATCTCAATGGATGAGTACTGTCAACACATGAACTTTTATTTCATATCGATAAAGATGTAAATTTTATTACTAAAATATTTCGTTCAACACATGACCAATCTCAATGGATGAGTACTGCCAACACATGAACTTTTATTTCATATCGATAAAGATGTAAATTTTATTACTAAAATATTTCGTTTAACACATGACCAATCTCAATGGATGAGTACTGTCAACACATGAACTTTTATTTTATAATATTCTTTATTTTTCAAATTGGAATGAGGCCCAATCAATTACCATATAAAGTTAATTATATGGATTTTCATGCATTACACACATATAATAGCATTGAAAAATAATCAACCATCAACCAAAGTGCACTACACTGTATAAGCATCAAATATAGATATCTAACGCTTATAGCAGCCTGTCAATCAATCGATCGACATATTTAATCAATCAGGATGAGTGAACTTCAAATTTCATCCCAACACCCGTGTGGGGGTTTCAAACAATCAAACGCACATTTTATTTGTGCAGTTGGGCAATGTGTAAAATTTATCGACCCAATCAATGTCCTTCAAATAGGTGTACATAAACAAACCGTCTGGTTTGTAAATGAATATTTATTTATTCACATTCACGTTAAAAATTATATTTTTAACGACAAAACATTTTATTCCAACATATGAATTTCTATTCAATTCATTCTTTAAATAAAATGATATTTTTATTTTTCTAACATATTTTAGAAAATTTCGGCGGCATAACGGCACGATACTAGAAACGGGACAAGGCCTAGCCTTATCCCCGGTCTAGTGAAGGCCCACGCCATTCACACATCAATCAAAATCACCAAACAACCAAATTCAAATCACATCATATAACTAATCTATGCAACCAAACAAACAAGTCCATGGTCTGTGGACGATTGTGTCGGGTGCTACTAAGCACCGTCTGCATCCTAGTAGATATATATAAATAGAAATGAAATTGAAAGGTGAGAAATTCTCACAAAAAGCTATCCAATCATCTTGACTCTTCTTTGATAGAAATCTTCATCGTTATCGCACCTTCGCCATCTTCGTTGCCCGTAGTCACTATATATATAAAAATCACATTTTTATTTCTCTATTCCATATATAAAAATCGAATTTTTACTTCGCTATTCAATATATAAAAATCGAATTTTTGTATATCTTCCAATCAAGGGAAATTTACATTTCAAAGCAAAGGAAATTTATATTTCAAAGCAAAGAAAATTTATATTTCAAAGCAAAGAAAATTTATATTTCAAAGCAAAGAAAATTTATATTTCAAAGCAAAGAAAATTTATATTTCAAAGCAAAAATAAAATAAAACAATGCTAATCCTATTCTAAAACCAATGCCAATTTTATTTTAAAACACTTGCTATTTTTATTTTATAAAACAATATATATATATATATATTTTCTTAACAAAGTCAATTTTTATTTTTATCTTAAACAATGCTATTTTTATATTTCCAAAACATATTGCTATTTTTATATATTGCTATCTATATATATATATTCTTTTTTTTAAAACCATATTTTTAATTTTCAAACTAAATATAGATAGATCATATTTTAAACTATAGTATATATTTCATATTCAGATTTTAACACAATGTATTTAAATTAAAACCGAATTTAAAATAAAATAAAATAAAAGAAGAGAAGCTCACTGCTATTTTCCTTCTCTGGACACTGTTCTTCTTCTATCGTTCTATTGAAACCCTTCAAACCCAAAGTCGATTTCATCTTGCCTGCGCCCCATCACTTACACGCGACCGGAATCCCATCAGAGCCCCTCCCTCCGACCACCTAGCTCCACTCTATCCCTGCCTCGAGAACAGTGCAACTCGGTTGCCCCTACACCACGGAAACATCGATCAAAATTGGCGGCTTTGAGAGAGAAATTTGGCCACCACAACACACGGTTTCCGATCACAATAGTATAGATGGAGAGCTCGTGAATCCCCCTCGAATATTTGCTTTAGAACCGCCTTCTAATTCGAATCATACGAGGAGCGATTTAGGGTTTTATTTCAGAACGTTTTAGCCACTGATTTAGGGTTGACGGCGGCTGGTAAAGGATTAGGGTTAGGTGGAGAAATAGGGTTATTTATAATAATATTTTATTAATATTTTAATTCTATTTATTTCTAAAAAGTGAAATTCGCCTCTGAACTCCAAACGAACTCCAACGAATGCCGCCCCTTAGCCAAATACCCCCATTCCAAACACAATGGGATATGTTTCGTAGGTCCATTCGACTGTTACAATCAGTTTCCATTGAATTTACATTTAAATCACTATATTGAATTTTAAACGTACAATTCAAATTACCGGGGTCTCATACTAACTCTAAAAATTCTCGAAAAATATTTTCTAGCTTCGTATTGACGATACGGTCCTAACAAAACTAGTTTCGTCGAATTCTGAGACCGTTTGAAAAATGGCCAATTTCCAGTCGATTAAAATCAACTGAAACTGGTCAAACGCGTTTTCCTTTGCCACGCTCACATATTGATTCGAAAAATTATGAAATTTGAAACCTAGCAATAACTTGACATCCCGGACCCAACAAAACTGGTTTCGTCGAAATCCGAGGTCGTTTGCAAAATGGCTATTTTTAAGGGCCTGGATTCCATAGCGACTATTCAGAATTTTCAATTGGACATAACTTTTTATTCCCGCTATGAAATCCCGATTTTTCGGATTCGTTGGAAAGATATTATCAATTTGATCCTAATGTTTTTGGTTTCACTAAAATCCGGATTGTTTTGCACCCGGTACATTCATTTGAAGTTTGAAATCGAATTATCGAACTACCGCGCCATTTTCAATTCTATTTATAATTATATATAAATATTAATATTCTAACGACGACGCGTATAAATAAATACGTTCGAATTATATTCAAATTAAATTTCCCGTTGATTTTATTTAAAATAATTCATTTTAAATAATCAAAATTCGCTAAAATTGCCAAAATAAAAATTTTAAACTAGCCCAGATTTTCGGGTTGTTACAGTCAATCTGCAATTTGGAACCCATATCAATTAGTAACCCTATTGGTATCTTATTAGATGGGGCCTCACACTAGGTAGAGGCCAGGGCACATTTTATTGAACTAGATAGTAAGAGGTTCACATGGGGGTGGGTACAGGCATGTTCATTGGAGTCATGAGCGTGCATGGGTTCTACTATGGAAGATAAGACGTTGTAACACTAGTAAATAGGTCTGTGTTATATAGTTGCTGGGTTAGGGAGTGATACACCCTACTGTCGGGACTGACACAGGGTATTTACGTAGTGGGGAGCCGACCGCATGGGTAGTATTTAGGGTACACCTAATCCTGCGGTTGGGTAAATAGGTTAACACCTAATATGGTTATGTAATTAAGGTACGCCGAATACTGTTGTTTAATCATGTTGTTTAATTCTGTTGTTAATCCCACTAATATGTAGTTAGGTTGGGAACCTAATGCTATTGAACTTGGTATACTAGTATTGGTGCAGACATTACCTATTTTAGGATATAAACATGAAGCATTACTTGATCATAGTATATTCCTGTTATTCTTGTCCATCATGATGTTCTGTATAGTTTGTTTCTTACCTTTTATGGCACTGTACCTTTCTCATCTAGTCTTATTTACCTATCTTGACATTTCTATTTTATGCACATTTGTATATCACTGGAACTCGCCAGACTTTATGTCTGGCCCTTTTTCTTTTGCCTCTTTCTTCCTTCCTTCCCCCCCAAGGTCCTTAGAGTGGAAGCACTCAACAGTGTCTAGGATATCTCATACAGCTTGAACATGGATTTCTTGAGATGTACCATTTTGATTTGATCTCTACTTTAGTATGGCATATGGCGAGGGATATGATTTTATGTACTTTGATATTTTGTTATATGAGGTGGTTTATGTGAAAAATTTGATGTAACTGGTTTTATGAGATTACGCTTTATTTTTCAATGAAGTTAAGATTTTTCTGCTGCTTATTTTATCTGTCTTGTAAATTTTCTGTAATGTTTAACTATTGCGCTTCATGAAACTTAATGCATTCTCTTATGAGTGACATTAACGGATGTGGGGTCTCATAGAGTCTGAGGAGTTCGAGCTAGATGGTAGTGAGGCATGTGGAATCGGTTGAGGCTGAGGGTTCTCCAGACAGTGGTGCAGGCGATCTAGTCACCTTTAAGGGTCGATATCCGGCAGTTCGATGCCTACCGCGGTGATGCTAGGACTAGTGGTTGTGGAGTTTTAGGTGACGAGAAGGAGCTTGAGGTTAAGGATCAGGTTGCAGGCATTTCTACATTGGCATTTCATTCAATAAAAAAACCCTTTAGCTATTATGTCTGTTGGTGGTGAGGTTGTAGGGTTGGTTCGACAATTGTTTAAGGAATCGATAGGGAACATCCTGTGTATCAAAATAGGAAAGAAAAGGGAGTATTTATTTTATTAGGTAATTTATTTTAATTTAGTAATAAATTTTTAATTACATTCAAAATAGTTCGATAGCTAAATAATGAATGTCATGTTAGATTTAGACAAGATGTATCGAATGGTATCGGTCAAGTAATCCATAGCTGCGGGATACTTAATTAGGAATTCAATGGGAATCAGAATAGATCGAATAAAATCAATGTGAGTAAATCACTCTCTGGTTAGTTTATAATTTATTAAATGAATTTTTATTTAGTATTTAATTTTTAAAATAACATGAAAAGGTGATTTTGGAATTTTAAGATATTTTTTTCATAGGAATTGAATTTCGAATGGGCTAAGGATTACTAACTTGTTAATTATAAAAGCAAGTAGTTGAATTTATAATGATGTTTATTAATGAAGGAAAATAAATTTTCATTGGATAATTGGGAATGTAAATTTGAATGGAAACTTAAAAAGGAAATCTAATTTTTTAGAAATTTAATTTCAGTTGGATTTGAAATCGAGACTAGTTTAAATATACAAACAAGTGGTATAAATTATAAACGATATTTATAAATAGAGGTGTGAAAAATTATCATTGGGTAATTTAAATATTTGAATTCAAGTATGAGTGTAAAAAGAATTTGAAATCGTATCAAAAAGGAAATGATGAAATTTATTCCGATATTGGTAATGTAGAATTTAATTAGATAAATCCATATGGATTTATAACTGGAACTCGACTATGTCGAATTTATAATAATAAATTATTTCTAGAAAGGTTATTGGAATTTTATTAAACAGAAACTAAAATTAAATATGAAAGTAGATTCTATGCACATATAAGTTATAATAATAAAGTATTCAAAATAGGAATCGAGTTTCAAATAGATTATTAAAGTGGAAGTTTTTTTAATATATTAAATAGGGAAGTTAACATATAAACAATGTTTATAAATATAATGAAGTAATTTTCATCGGATAAGTTGGAAATAGATTTTCCAAATGTGAGGAATGGCGTTTAAAAATTATATTTTTAAATGAAATAGATGAGGAGATTTTTATAAGTAATATCATTTTTTGTGTATTACAAACTTTTAACTCTCTCAAGATAAGAACGTTGTCGATCAAGATATGAGAGTTAATTAAAATACCCTAACTTGAACGACTTCACTATTATCAAGGGTTGATATTAGTTTGCAATGGTAAAGGATGTTTTATTTCCATCCGAATTGGAATTTAATATAGAAATTGAGTTGTGAATAATTTTATAATCGAGTTATGAATTAGAATGAAGTAATCAACAATTTTTGGTAATCGGAATGTTTAAGTTAGATTTGGAAAAGTGGCCTACTTTACATTAAAATACCGAAGAATGGAGTTGAAATTTATTTAGTAAATGAAGTTTAAACATTTATATTTATATTTAATTAAAAAGGAGCTCTTCGCAGTGCGGTAGTTCGTAATTTGATGATTTGAACTTCAATTGGGTATATAGAACTCAACTCAAGTCGGAATTCTTTGAAGCACGAATCGTACGAATCTATCGAATAATATTTTTCTAATGGAAAAGAAAATTTTGGATTTCATCTTATAGATTTTGAGTTATGTCAAGATCAAATTTTTGGAAAAACAACACTATAATCATTTTTAAACCATAACAGTTTATTAAATTAAATAAAAGGATTTAAGTGAATAGAATTCGTATTTACATTACAAAAATCCAGACTTGAGTTATAAAATATATCTGAACACAAGTGAAGTAAATAGATTGATTTTTGAAACAAAATCAGATATTTATTATTGATTAGAATTAACTAAATCGGAAGAATAATTAGTTAATCAAGTTTTGGATCGAGTTTGACTTTGGATAAGTAAAGTGGATTTGTGAATTCATATTTGAAATCAAATATGAAACATGAAATGAAAATAAAATTCAATTACTTTATAAGCAAGTTAAAAATATATTTGAACATGTTATGTTCAAATAAAAAGTGAAATAGGCAAAAGAGATAATTAGAGAATAAATTAGCTAATTGAGTTAAAAACGATTGGATTGAGTTGGATTAAATTGGGAATGTTTGGATATATGTTAAGAAGGCACGAAATGAAGTAATGGAAGGAATATAAATTGATTTGCTCAACAAAGAGGTACGTATTTGAATAAATATGAGATTTTATGGGCCTGCTTGGCAAGCCACTTGGGTTTTTGATTTTCTTCTTGAGTGGAAAGGGCCTAGAAAGACGATCTGTATTTATACGGATTGACCCATACTGTAACACCCCACGTCCATTAATGTTAATCGCAAAGGGAATGCATTAACTTCCATGGAGCGTATTTAGTGTATAGAATAGAATATAACAAGACAGATATAAATAATGGTATTTGAAAATTTTAAACAACTTTTATTGCAGCGGAGAAGTAGTTTGATTACAACAGCTTCATAAACCAAGTACACTTAATAACCATCTTGATAAATTGTTTCAGAGTACATAAAATAAAGAGCATAAACCCCAACACAAGTAGCCATAAGAGAGATGAGCTAAACTTTACTTTCAGCAATCCAAGCACTTCCAAAAGAGAGAGAAAGAGATCCAAGATCAAGCTCCACTAGTACTAGTCCCACCCTGAGAACCTGAGGGGAAAAAGGTAGAAAAGAGGCGAAAACAAGGGGGTCAGACATAAAGTCTGGCGAGTATAATAACTTTAACAATATAATTATTAAAGTAACTAGGGTAAGGCATAAACTGGTAAGATAATATATGACCATGAAACAAGTGGACATGACAAAGCAAATAAGAGGAATATTCTGGCGTTAATCTCGTTCCTAATCACTATAGGATAATTACTATACTGCACCACCGCTAGTCACCCTAAAAGTTGATCCCGCCTACAAAATTTAATAATGATAATGGTAGTTCGTGCACCCCTAGCTGCCTTCATAGGTGTCGCCTGCCCCTATCTCCACTAGTTGTACCCACTACCCCTATTCGATCGGCTCCCTAACTAGTAGATACCCGTGTTGGTCCCACTGTGGGGTGTATCGCTCCCCAAAGCGGCAACCCGATACCACTAGAGATGCACGGCTTATGTCTACATGATGCAACGTCTTACCTACCAGCTCGGGCCCATGCACGCACGTGACCCTGTTGGATTTGCGTTGCCACCGCTAACCCGTTTTGACCTCTTACAATCAAATCCAGTAACCGTGTCCCGTCCTCGACTTGGGTCGAGCTCACAAAGATACTTAATGGGTTACTGGTTTGAAAAGGGCCCCCATGCTTGACACAAGCCTTAAACCTATGCTTGGTCCCCACTAAGGTTTCCCCACTTAACCTCATTCTTATTCATGTCTTCTTACATGATTCACTCTTGGTTAAGTGCATCTAATCGTTTTTCACATGCCACCCAAGGCACCCACTTAATTTCGCATGCCACCCAAGGCACCCACTTAACCCCCCATGTCTCACCACATGTTTATCTTGTTAAGTATTACTTAATTCATTAGAACTGTAACCTTGTAAATACCTCCCACGTTAGATGGCATTTGCGGTTGCTGGATTTGCCGGGCGGGTCCGGGAAGTCTTATAACGCAGACGAGCCTAACCTCGTGTCTTTACAATTGTTATGCATTTATTTCGTGCCTTTGACCTCTCACATTAGACTGGCATTTGTTGCTGCTGGATTTGCTGGGCGGGTCCGGGCAGTCTTACACCACAAAAGAGTCTAACCTCGTGTCTTAGGCGGTTAATTATTGTACATCTTTATCTAAACCCAAATTGGATTAATATCCCTATTCAAATTTGTCAATAAATTCCAAATTTATTTATGTCCATAATTGTCTCCTAAAATTATGTCCATAAATACCAATTATGCCAATTAATGTCTCAAATTAATTATATGCCTTTTAAGGCCATTTTATGTCAATTCACAATTTATGTATATTCAATATTATCCCATCATCCCCACGCTATTCGTACGTTTTCATATGACATATGTTAGACTCGCAAAATAGTCTAACTTATAAAAAGAAAACAACATCACATAACACATAAAATAGATCTAAGGATCATGACATAAGATTACATAGCCAATAACTTGCATATGAATTTCATTAAAACTAGCATATGATACAAAACTAGCATAGGTAATGGGCATAAACTTGCATAACTTATGTACTGCTATAGATCCAAACATAAAGGTGTGAACTTGCATATGGATCTAAACATAAAGATGTAAACTTGAATATAGATTTAAACATAAATATGTAAACTTGCATATAGATCTAAACATAAAGATGTAAACTTGCATATGGGTCTAAACCTAAAGATGCAAAATTGCATATGGATCTAGACATAAAGTTTAATGTCACATAAACTAGCATATGCATATACATGTCTCACATATATTTTAACAACCCAAACTTGCATAAGATTCACATAAGAACTAACATATGATCCAACTTGCATAAGATTCACATAAGAACTAACATATGATTCAACACCACAAACATACATATAATTTACATCACATGATTCAAAATCATATTCTCATAATCCCAATTATATCTTATCATAATTAAGTTAATTAATTATCTTGTGAAAGCTATCATACTCACAATCAAAAAGAATAGTCTTGCCTTTCTGGGATCTGTATTCTGAAACTGATTTGCTCGCCTTTGATGTAGACTTAGTTGTTATTTAGATTTGATTTGATCTGATTTTGATTCAAGTCTCTATCTTGCTTTAGGGTTGAAAGTGTATGGCGGCTACTCTAGGTCCTCCATTGACAGCATGGCGGCTCTTGATATGAATTTGTGTGATTAGGGTTAGGGATTTAGGGTGTTTTTATAGAAGATTAATTGATTAAGAGCCGTTAGATTGACCTAGGAACAACCGGAACCATTCAGATAGCCACCTAAGCCCTAGTGACTAAGCAATGACTCACTGATCGGATCAGAACACTCCAGAAATCTGTGCAGGCTCTCAGCCCAACCTGGGCGCACTTGGTAGGTGCGCCAGTGCATTTTTGTACTGGCGCACTTCACAAGTGCGCTAGTGCATTTTTTCCGGTTTTTTCAGCCTAACTTCGTTCGTCCATATCTCCTTCGTACGGTGTCCGTTTTACGCAACTCGGACTCTATCTCAAGCAGAATTTCGGGACGAATGCAATGACGCAACCCGTTTCCCTTAATTTCCACATTTGAAATTAAGTATTCTTTAATTTGTTAACTTTAATATTTAAAATTACGTGGTGTTACACGTACAAAGGAGACACTGATGAAATTTTCCGGAAATTTAAGAAGATAATTTTTTTTATGAAAGTTTCATAACTAGAAATCGACTTATTAATTACATATGAAATTTAATAAAAGAATAAACACAAAATGGAATTTTATAGGAAAATGGGGAATTTATAAAATTAAATTTAGGGGTTCGATGGAGGAATGTATACACATTTTAAAATGAATGATGGTTTAAAAACAAACGTTTTGCAGATTGAAATGATTTTGTTGATAAGAAGTTAAGAAATGGAGTTAAGGAAATTAGAAACTTACTAGAGATTAGTCGAGTTGAATGACTTCTTGAGCATTGACTTGATGTTGGTTTCGACCTTCAGGGTTGATACTTAGGGAATTGTTCTCTTACTAGTTTACGGTTAGGGACTGATGAACGTGGAAGAATAGTGATTTAAGAATATATGGAAATGTTTTCCGATGTTAAATAGAGATATTTTCTGGAATATAGAAAAAAAATAGTTATGATAGATGGAAATGTTTTTCCATGAATCGTGAGAGGCTAAACGAGTTTATAGAAACATCTAGGTAAAGATATTGAAGAGAAATTGGGAAAAGAATAAATTTAATTGATGTAGTATTAATTAAAAAGGGGCTCAGTGATTGTTTGATATAAATTAATAGTGTTCCCATTGGGAAACAAAATCTCTAGATGATTGTTTGTTTTCTTCGATAGTTAAATAACCGACTATCAAAGTATTTATTTATTTAATGCTATCGTTGTCAACACGGAGAGACCGGTTGGATTTATTACCCGAAAACCACTCCGTATAGGCATAAGCATTGCGAATTTGTTATGCTAAAGATAATGGAAGACGGAGTAAAATGCAAGGACTGTTCTATTAATCCTAGGTAGAAAATGCCTAAGATGGATTGATGGAATTGTGCCTTCAGTTTGTCCAGTCCCATGACAAACTTGTATGGACTAATGTCTGACAGAGTATGCCTAACAGATCATCTAGAACGATGTCTTCAAACGTATATACGTTGGTGGCGGAGCAATTCGTTTCTCTTAGCTTTATGCCTATGGTATTTTTGGGGAAATAAAAAAATAATTTTGGCAGGTTTGATGATTTGGCATTCAAAGTGAATAAAGATGTGGCATGCAAAAGATAAGCGTGACCTCAAGCCTCACAACCGGAAAATGATATAAAATCGGGTAGGTCGCATGACTGAGTGGGTATCTCCCAATTAGGGTGTATTATCACCTAATCTAGAGAAAATCCATTTGCTACTTCAATCTTTCGATGCTGTCCTTTTCGGAAAATGGTTGTTGATCCCAACCATTGGTGATAATACATTCAAAACACTCAAGTAAAGTGAGTGGCCGATCATGTTTAGCCTGAGTTGCAAGATGTTCTTGTTGAACCGGGTGTATTGCTTTTTAGAGATACACTGTCGAAGGTGGTCCCATACCTTGCCAGTTGGAATCCATTCTCTAATAATAGCCCGCAGTTTTTATTGAATACTATGTGTGTACAGCGTGAGATGCAAATGTTCTGCTAGATTTCTATTTATTTTATTTAGACACTATTATAATATCAGAATAGCATTGATTTTAAAGAATGTCTTGGGTTATCATAAGGTAAAAACCCATCCATGTTTATGTGTGGATCGTACTTATGATTATCTTTTCTTTCAAAAAGAATTTTTTTTGAAAGTTAAACCAATGGTTGGAGTTTACTCCACCGGTCCCATGACTGACCTATAGTTCATTTTGTTTTGTTTTACCCTGAACACTTTAGTGCCCAAATTTGTATGAGTAATCAAGTAGTTCGGGTTTTTTCAGATATCCTTAGAGGATCTCGGAGCAGGAGGCTTTAGTGTTATATATATAGTGTTTATTTCCATTGTGTTGTATATGTGATGAACAAATGTTGTACTATGAAAAGTTTATGTATATATAGTCAGATTTGTATTTCAAAAGCTTATATATTATATTATATTCCGCTGCGATGTGAGATTCTGTGTTTTGGTTTTTGTTCTTCTTCTATAATTTTCTTCTTTAACGCATAATGATTCGTATTTCTGTGCAATTTGGATTGAACATATGGTGTATTTAGTCAACTCGAATAGTACGGATTTGTGGTCCATTTCACCATCTTTAGTTACAAAACACATTATTAAGATCAAGTCTTTGGACAATAATATTAACTGTAAGCAGTACTCTTGTTGTAGCGATCAAACACTGACAATAAGTCATGTCAAACAATATGCAATCTGTGGACTAACAAATTTCTCACAATAAATACTTTGTAATTGTCACACATTTATCATCACATATATGCATAAAATTCACTTAGATACTAAAACCCCTTTGGATTTATTAATAAATTAACGAATTACATACATGCGATCATTTGATATTTCAATTGAATTAATCTACATAAAAGTGATCACTTTGGTGATACTTTGTTTCAATTAATTTATCAAAATATTAGACGTCTTTAAGAAAATCTATAATTAAATTTGAATTTAAATTGTTCATCTACATAACTCAATGAATTGCTTATTTTCAAAATGGTACAAAATCCTATTTTACAAGATTGGGTTTACACTTATTAATAACAAAGGTCTACATTTTTGCTTATAATTGGCATGTTTACTCAAGAACTTAATTGACCTCCATGGCTGTAATAGGAAGATAAATGTTCCAAAATCTGTAGTGTTCAAGGAATTGGAGCCTTTAATCTATGAAGAGTTTGATAAATATCCCAAGTCATACTAATTTTCTTCCTTGATTGAAGTTAAGTACTAAAAAATTATATTCATGTACTCTAGGTCTGAATCCTCCAATCTTTTTATTTTATTTTTTATGAATCCTTGTTTCATACTCATTGTTAACACCATGAGTGATAGGACATTTAAACTAGAATATTTGACTCATGGAATACCCTTGAAGTTTCTACTCAAATAAAAGAAAGCCTAGAATCTTTAACAAATATATAGTCCATGTTAGGGTGATTTAATGTATACTAGACTGGAAACAAAAAAAACTATACAAAAGCGACACTTATTATGAATAATTTATGCACAGTCCATTCAATCACATCATTAATTTGCGCTGATACGATTAAGAAAGAAAGAGGATAAAATGATATAATTATATTAAATACTCTATTCAACGAGTGGTCAGGTTTTCTTAGTTTAATCTTTGAAACTATATGGTAACCTAATACCAATGTGAACATATAATAAATAAAAGAGGGCGTACCGAAGGCTTGAATGCAAAATAGTACACTGATATCAATATGTACATATAATAAAAAAATAGGGCATACTAAGGGCATACAGTAAACTAATATCAGTGTGTACTATTATGTACAGGTTGAAAAGTCTTGAATGCAAAATTCCACAACACAAAGTAAAACATTCAACACCTCGTTCCTATCATCTCCTGCATACTAAAGCCGTGTGCACGTTGAATCGCATTCATGCATTGGAAGATTGCACAATTATTATAGTGAATCCTCAAGAATTAATTTAGAGTTGCTCTGATACCATTTGTCGGTATCAAATTTAGGTACTGTTCATTTAGAACTAGCATTCACTTGTTTGACAACTTATTGCGGAATTAGAACCACTAAAGTGTTTGTTTTTAACAAATGTTTAGAGCTAGAGCACTTATTACATGAAAAAGTATTATGCACTTCTATATTGTGTATTCAAGTTCTGAATTCTTAATGATACAAAAATTTCATGTAATAACTCGGAAATCCGAGCCAATTTAAAATTTTTATTTTGGCAATTTTAGTGAATTTTGAATATTTAAAATGATTTATTTTAAATAACAATGACGAAAAATTTATTTCGAATAGAATTAGAAGGTAAATATTTATTTGAATCGACGTTAGAATATAAATATTTTATTTTAATTATAAAAGGAATTGAAAATGGCGCGGTAGTTTGAAAATTTGGTTTCAACTTTCAAATGAATGTACAGGATTCAAAATAAACCTGATTTTAGCGAAACAAAAAATATTTGAATCTATTTGAGAATATCTTTCCAACGAATCCAAAAAATTTAAATTTCATAACGGAAATAAAAAGTTATGTCAAATTGAAAATTCAGAATAGTCGTTATGGAATTCTAGCCCTTAAAAATGGAAATTTTGCAAACGACCTCGGTTTTCGACGAAACTAGTTTTGTTGGATCCGGGTTGTCAAGTTATTGCTAGATTCCAAAATTCGTAATTTTCTGAATTAATATGTGAGTGTGGCTCAGGAAATCGTGTTTTGACAGTTTCAGTCAATTTCGATTGACCAGAAAATGGCCATTTTTCAAACGATCTCAGAATTTGAAGAAATTAGTTTTGTTAGGACCATATCGTCAATACGAAGCTAGAAAATATTTTTCGGGAATTTTTAGAGTCAATATGTGGCCTCGGCAAATTAAAATGTACGTTAAAGTCAAATTTGAACGTTATATTAATTTATATTGTAATTTTGATGGAAACTTATCGAAACGGTTGAATTGGCTCACGATACATATCCCATTATGTTTGGAATGGGGGTAATTAGCTAGGGGCGACAGTCGTTGCGCCTCGTTTAGAGTTAGAATGTGAAATGCACTTTTTAGAATTTAAATGGATAATATATATATAATCTATTTCCACTTAAACCCCTCTCTCCAATTCAGTTTCAAATCGATGAATAAATAAATAAAAAAAAGAAAAGGAAGAGCGACGGGGGAGGATCCGCCGCTCCAGGCCACCGCGCCACCTAGATTGGAGCGCCACCTTGCCGGAGAAGCTTCCCCCCAACCTCGACCTAACGCCGGCGAAGGCCTCCAACCCGTTCAAGAAACCGTGCCCCAAGCCTTCCACCACTGCGAACCCTAGAGCCGCCGCCTTCACTGACTAACACAACCACCTCCGACACCAACTAACCACCCATCGCCCTTAGGCGCTCCATCTCGACACCCCCCTCCGCCAATTCTGACAGTAAAGCCCCCTTGCGCATCCCTCTCCACTTCGACACCAACGCCGTCATGGTTTGAATTCAGTTTTTAAATTAGAAAGAAGAGATTTTTTTACTAGTAAAAGAAGAGATTTTTAAACTAGAAAAGAAATGATTTTGTTTGTAAAAGGATTGAGCTTTTAACATTGAAAAGCTAGGATTTTTATTGTTCAAAGATTTGATTTTTAGAACCATAAAATTAGATTTTTCATTTGCTAAAGATTATATTTTTAATTAGTTAAAGACGAGAATTTTATCGTATGAAAGATGAGATTTTTATACATTTTTTTTTGAAATAAAAATATAATCTTTATATAGAGGTTAGCGTTATAAAAATATAATCTTTATATAGAGGTTAGCGTTATAAAAATATAATCTTTATATAGAGGTTAGCGTTATAAAAATATAATCTTTATATAGAAGATAGCATTATAAATATATGATCTTTATATAGAAAACACCGTTGTAAAAATAAGATTTTTATACAGGCAGTAACGATGTAAAATATAATTTTTATATATATAATAGCAATGTAAAGGTATGATTTTTATTTATACCATAGCATAATAAAAACATGATTTTTTATTATGGAAAGAGCGATATAAAAATATAATTTGTATACGTGGAGTGATATTATAAAAATGTGATCTTTATATATGTAGCGAATACAGACGACTAAAGTGACAAAACGTGAACACAGCGAAGATTTTCTACATATGAAGAGTCGCGATGTTTGGTTTAGCTAAGCGGTGATAACTTCTCACTTTATTTTATTTTCTAGTTAAAATATATACTAGGATGCAGACGGTGCTTAGCAGCACACGACACCCGTCGTCCACAGACCATGGACGACTTGTTTGATTTTGTTGTGTGGTGAAAATTGATTATGATGTGAAATGAATGGAAATATATTCATGTGTTGAAATAAATTATTTATCGTTAAAAATATATATTTAACGTGAATGTGAATAAATAAATATTCATTTACAAATCGAACGATTTGTTTATGTACACCCATTTGAAGGATATTGATTGGGACGATAAATTTTGCACATCGCCCAACTGCACAAATAATATTCAGTGTTTGTGGATTGAAACACCACACGGGTGTTGGGATGATATTTGGCGTACACTAATCCCAATTGTTTTGTTGTATGTCAATCGATAGGTTGACAGACTGTGTAAGCGTTAATTATTTATGTTTAATGCTTAGGCAGTTGTGTGGTGCACTCTAGATGATGGTTGATTATTTATCGTTGCTATTATATACATGTGTTGTATAGAACCCATATAAGTAACATTATATGGTATTTGACTGGGCCCCATTCCAATTTGGAAGATAAAGAATATTTTAAAATAAAATTCATGTGTTGAATAAAAGAAAATTCATGTGTTGAATAAAAGAAAATTCATTTGTTGAATAAAAGAAAATTCATGTGTTGAATGAAATATATATTCATGTGTTGAATAAAAGAAAATTCATGTGTTGAGAAAAATCTCTAAACGATAAAATTCACTTCTTTATCATATATAAAATTAGAAACTAACTGGAAATAAGTAAAGATGAATGGTTTCCTGGGTATTGATCTGATGTTGGTTTTGGCCTTCGGGGTTAATATTTAGGGAATTGTTCTCTTACTAATTTACGGTTAGAGTCTGGTTAAGAACTAAACGATATAAATCACAATTTTATCAAATATATAAAATAACAAAAATAGTCATGTGTTGAAAATATTCATATGTTGAACGAAATATTTTATACAATAGAATTCACATTTTTATTGTAAGTAAGAATTAACAAATATTAATGTGTTGAATAAAATATATATTCATGTGTTGAAGAAGATATTCATTTGTTGAATAGAATAACAAAGTTATTGAAATATATAAAGCCATGTTGATTAGATATGCTCCATTTTGACGCGAATGATATTTATATTGATTTTATTCATTTTTATAATGAATATCGAAAAGGAATTGATTTCAAAATCTAATGTTTTATATATCGATGATGTGGAATATTCAATGTCGATTGAAATTGAATATGAAGTTGAAATCGTTTCGAAAACGAATTTAAAACTATTTATAAAATATGTTTTAAAAGGAAATCAACGAAATATATATAATATATTTATATTATATATATATAATGGCCTGAATAGAAAGCGTCGCGCTGCGGCAGTTCGCAAACTTCGACCATTGACTTCGAATGGAAATTACGGGAGGTCCGACCGTCGGATTCTCCTAAAATCGGAACCGTTGGGTTCGTATCAAATAGAGCTTTCTAACGAATATTATAGATTTGAAATCTAACAGTTGGATTTGGAATATTGTCCAAATCAAATTTGGAAAAGGTCGCTGTAAGTGCAGTTTGATGGCCGTTGATGGAAATCGACTGTATGGGCCTTGATAAAATTATTAAAAATATCAATAATTTGTGTAAATCATAAGAAATGATTTGGAAAGATTTGGGATGAAAAATTCCATATTTTAAAAGATGAAAATATATTTTTATCGAAATGAACTAGTTTTGAACTAGAATTATAATCCATTTATTTTTGAAATAAATAAATTGGATTTGAAAGGGATTTAAAAGTAACCTAGAATTTCCAATAATTGAATTGGAATGGATTTGAATCGAAATTGTCTTTGAAATATTTCAATGTTGGATTTCATGATTATACAGATATTGTTATGGAAATTTGAAAGATATATTTATGTCGTTATTTCCAATACGATATTTGTTGGTCGTAGAATTTAATATTGAATATAAGCCGATATATTTTATATTCACAGCCTTGTATTTAATATCAAATGGGATTTGGGTTTGTCGTGAATGGTGTCTTCATTAACACTGTTCTTAAAGCCAGTTGAGAAAAGGATTAAATTTTTTTATTTAGATTTAATGAAGTATACCAATTAAATAATATTTAATTGGAATTGAAATGGAATGTGATTTCGGGTTTATCGTGAGCTTTGTTTTAAATGACATTAGTTCTTTAACCCAGTTAAAGATAGGGTATATTTCCTGGATTTGAATAATCATTAAGTAATGATTTTTGGAAATTAAAACTGAAGTTGAGTTTTAATGAATCTTTAAATAGATTTAAAGGTGAATTTGATAATTAAAATTATCTAATTTAAGAAATGATCGAGAATGGAGTATCACCAGTTTTGCTCCAAGCGTTAGTTAAATCTTTAATTAGATTTGAACGAGAAAGGTAATTGAATTTACCGATAACACCGTGGTGTTAGATATGAAGTATTACCAGTTTTTCTTCATGGGATGAATAGGTTGGGGTTGGGAAATTTGACAAATGATTACTTTGGTAAGGTTTGTTAATCCCGACTAGTTTGGATAAACCATAATTTGGTTTGAATTGATATACAAAAGAAGATTAAAGAATAAATTTAAAGAATTTATCTTTGATAAAATTAATGGAAAACTTTCCCAAAGTATAAGAATATTTGAATAAAAGAATATTCTGAGGAATGAGGCGTATGTTGTGTTTGTGTAACAGTTGTTTATTATATGCGCGAGTTATTCAGAAAGACCGGGTTTATCCCATTCTGAATAACTGATTCGACGATGTGTCGAGGATGAAGATGGTGGTCGAAGACCGGAGGTCTTCACATCGTTTGGATAATTACTAATGATCTTGATTGGGATGTACACCCAAGAGGAGGATATCAGTTGGCGATCGTCCAGATGTACTTGGAGATCGATGGATATGCGAGGCACAAGGTGCCTCCGGTTCCATTCAGACCCAGAACGGACTTGTAAATGGATTGTGTGTCTGACATTGGATATCATTCTGTGTGATTGATGGATATCAGTTGCATGGAGTGGTTTGCCTGTGTGGCATGCTAAGATGCAAATGATCAAGGCTTATGTTGAAAAGCAGAGTCTTGTGGTTGATGATCAAAGCACGACCTTTGTGACATAGCTTTGTGTAGCATTAATTCGCGAGCCTCACACCCCGGTTGTGAACTAGAAACGAGAGAGGACCTCAGGGAGGGCATGCGTTTCCTTCTAGCTAGGGTAGTGTCAGTGACCTACCAGCCCTGACATTTATATTATTTTCACTTGTGTGGTTGTTGGATTGCAAGGCGCCTCGGATATATCTGTGACTATGTGGAGCCGATGGAGTCATTTGGCTCATTTACGCCCCAATGGGCGGGGAAACATAGTGTTCAAGCTTAATAATCCACATCGGTGGACTGGCCCTGACGATCCAAGGCTTGCCCGTGCGCTTGCCTGAGGCTCGGGCTAGAGAGTCTCGAAGTGGTGAGGACGATCCCTTTCCTCGGTTCACAGATGGAAATCCAATGTATTAACCCGGAAATTTGAGCCAATTTAAAATTTTTATTTTGGCAATTTTGGTAAATTTTGAATATTTAAAATGGATTATTTTAAATAAAAACGACGAGAAATTTATTTTGAATAGGACTAGAGCGTATATATATTTTTGAATCGTCGTTAGAACATAAATATTTTATTTTAATTATAAAAGGAATCGAAAATGGCGCGGTAGTTTGAAATTTTTATTTCTAACTTCAAATGAATGTACATGATTCAAAATAATCCGGATTTTAGCAAAACCAAAAATATTTGAATCTAATTGAGAATATCTTTCCAACGAATCCAGAAAATTTAAATTTCATAACGGGGATAAAAATTTGAGCCCAGTTGAAAATTCAGAATAGTCGCTATGGAATTCTAGCCCTTAAAAATGGAAATTTTGCAAACGACCTCAGTTTTCGACGAAACCACTTTTGTTGGATCCGGGATGTCTAGTTATTACTAGGTTTTAAAATTCGTAATTTTTCGAATCAATATGTGAGCGTGGCGAAGTAAAACGCGTTCGACCAGTTTTAGTCGATTTTAATCGACTGGAAAATGGCCATTTTTCAAACGGTCTCGGAATTTGACGAAAGTAGTTTTATTAGGACCGTATCGTCAATACGAAGCTAGAAAATATTTTTCGAGAATTTGTAGGGCCCGTTTGCAGGCTCGTTAAATTGAAATGTGCGTTAAAATTCAATATATAGATTTTTATTTTTAAAACTGATCGAAACGATCGAATCAGCTTACGGTACATATCCCATTGTGTTCGGAATGGGGGTAATTAGCTATGGACGACAGTCGGTGGGCTTGATTTCGAGGTAGAAATAAAAAGTTGCTTTTTGAAATTAAAAAATTATATATATATATATATATTAACCCCCTCTCCCTCACTTCTCTCTCTCCACATTCTTGAAATTAAAAAGAAAAAAATACCCAAATCAATCCCGCATTGACCTCGTCAGCCATCCATCCTGTTCGCCGCCGTCGCGGCAATCCACGCCGCCGCAGGCGCCCTCCGCCACACCCCAGGCTCGCCACCTCTTCCCCCTCCTTCTCGATCCTCTCTCCCCTCTTGCCCGACGACGCTCGCTCCCCCACAATCCATAGGCAGCTGTCGCCCCTCTTTTGCACCACCGCACGACCATCGATGAAGGCCCCTCCCTCTGGCGAGCAGCGCCACCACTCACCACAGCCATCCCCCTTTCCAATTCAGTGAGTTTTACTTTATTTAATTTTATTTATTTATTTTAATTAGTTTGTTTATAATATATCATTGTTGAAAATTATTATGTGATTTTATAAAGTGATAGAATTTATAAAAGTAGGAAAGCTAGGATTTTTACAGTGAAAGGATTTGATCTTTTTATTTGAAAGCTGTAATTTTTAAACTAGAAAAGAAGTGAAGAGAGAAATTCGATCTTTTTATATATAGAAGAAATAATAAAAATATGATTTATATTTTTTTTAGCAAAGTAAAAATATGATTTTTATAATAGAAAAGATTAGATTTTTAGTTATGTAAAGGTATGATTTTTATTTATACCATAGCATAATAAAAATGTGATCTTTCTTTATATGCAGTGAAATATAAAAGATTTGATTTTGTTTATTTGAAAAGATAGGATTTTTATAATGAAGTAACGAATATAAAAATATAATTTTTATACTTGCATGATAGTAAAGTTATGATTTTGATACAGGTATGAGAATAAAAATTCGATTTTTATATATATGAAGTGAAGATAAAAATTCGATTTTTATATATATGAAGTGAAGATAAAAATTCGATTTTTATATATTTGAAGTGGAAATAGAAATATGATTTTTATTATATGAGAAGAGTTATAAAAATAAGATTTTTATTTAAATAACTTCGTTTTAAAATGTGATTTTTATATATGTGGTGGATACGGTCAACGAAAGTGACAAAAGGCGAGCACGGCGTTTGGTTTAGCTCTTAGTGAGAACTCCTCACTTTTAATTTATTTTATAGTTGAAATATATACTAGGATGCAGACGGTGCCTAGCAGCACTCGACACCCGTCGTCCACAGACCATGGACGGCCTGTTTGTTTGATTGATTGTGTTGTGAAATTTGACTGTTGATTGTGTTGAAATAAAATATATATTCATTTACAAATCGAACGATTTGTTTATGTACACCGATTTGTCGGATATTGATTGGGACGATAAATTTTACACATCGCCCAACTGTACAAATAAAAATCTGTGTTTGTTGATTTGAAACCCTACACGGGTATTGGGATGATATTTGACGTACACTAATCCCGATTGTTTAGTTGTATGTCAATCGATGGGTTGACAGACTGTGTAAGCGTTAGTTAGTTATTTATATTTAATGCTTATACAGTTGTGTGGTGCACTCTGGATGATGGTTGATTATTTATCGTTGCTATTATATACATGTGTTGTATGGAATCCATATAATTGACATTATATGGTAATTGATTGGGCCTCATTCTAATTTGGAAAATAAATAATATTATAAAAGAAGATATTCGTGTGTTGAATAGAAGAAAATATTCATGTGTTGAATAAAATAAATATTCATGTGTTGAATAAAATAAATATTCATGTGTTGAATAGAAGAAAACATTCATGTGTTGTAATAACCCGGAAATCCGAGCCAATTTAAACTTTTTATTTTGGCAATTTTAGCGAATTTTGATTATTTAAAATGAATTATTTTAAATAATAACGACGAGAAATTTATTTTGAATAGAATTCGAACGAATATATTTATATAGATCGTTGTTAGAATATAAATATTTATTTTAAATTATAAAAGGAATTGAAAATGGCGCGGTAGTTCGATAATTCGATTTCAAAATACAAATGAATGTACCGGGTGCAAAATAAACCGGATTTTAGTGAAACAAAAAATAATAGGATCTATTTGAGAATATCTTTCCAAAGAATCCGAAAAATCGAAATTTCATAGCGGGAATCAAAAGATATGTCCAGTTGAAAATTCTGAATAGTCGCTATGGAATTCAGGCCCTTAAAAATGGAAATTTTGCAAACGACCTCGGATTTCGACGAAACCACTTTTTTTGGATCCATGATGTCAAATTATTGCTAGATTCCAAATTTCATAATTTTCCGATTTAATATGTGAGCGTGGCAAAGGAAAACACGTTTAACCAGTTTCAGTTGATTTTAATCAACTGGAAAATGACCATTTTTCCAAAGGCCTCAGAATTCGATGAAACTAGTTTTGTTAGGACCGTATCGTCAATATGAGGTTAGAAAATATTTTTCTGGAATTTTTCGAGTTAGTATGTGACCCCGGTAAATTAACATGTGCGTTCAAAATCAATATATATAGTTATATGTTGATTTTGACGAAAACTGATCGAAACGATCGAATCAGCTTACGATACATATCCCATTGTGTTCGAAATGGGGGTAATTAGTTATGGACGACAGGCGGTGGGCCTCGTTTAGAGGTCGAATAAAAAAGTCAACTTTTTGAAATTAGAAATAAAATATTTATATAAATCCTTTACTCTCTCTCTCCTCACTTTCTTTCTACCGTTCGAAAAAAACAAAACTCGAAGGAGCCATCGCCGCCACACGAGGGGCGTGCGCCACCACCGCGCCGCCGTCCATGCCCCCCCTCTTCTTCTCCTCCTTCCTCGTTCGACTCACCCAACCCCCCCCCCCCCCCCAACAACCACGAAACCCCCTTACTCCCCCACCTCACGCACCCAAATCGACCGCCGCACCCCCCCTCTACAGCCACCGCTCTTCTTCTTCCTCCCCCTCTCGCCTGGCGCGCCGCGCCCAGTCAGCCCCCCCTTCCACCCTCTCGCGAGCCCCCCCTCCCGACTGTCAGACCGCCAATTCCAACCCCCTAAACCACTGTAAGCCCTTTTATTTTTATTTTTATTTTTACTTCTCTTATTTTATTTTATTCATTTAATGTATTTGGTTATAGGAGAATATAAAATCGGCTTTTATATGAAATACGGTTTGAAAAAGATTTGATTTTTATCTACATGAACAACAAATAAAGATGAGATCTTTATATAGACAAAGATGCGATTTTTATTAGAGAAAGGTTTGATTTTTTATCATATGGTAAATGTGAAGTTGAAACTATAAAAATCGGATTTTTAATATGAAGTTATAAAAATACGATTTTTATATATGTAACAGAGTTATAGAAAAAATGTGATTTTTATATAGTGGAAATAATAAAAATTCGATTTTTATATATTGAATAGCGAAGTAAAAATTCTATTTTTATATATTGAATAGCGAAGTAAAAATTCGATTTTTATATATTGAATAGCGAAGTAAAAATTCGATTTTTATATATTAATAGCGAAGTAAAAATTTGATTTTTATATATTGAATAGCAAAGTAAAAATATAATTTTTATATACATAGCAAGAATATAAAAATGTGATTTTTTATATATGTAGTGGCTACGGGCAACGAAAGTGACAAGAGGCAAGAACGGCAAAGATTTCTACATAAGAAGAGTCGTGGGATTGGATTAGCTAATCTGTGAGAACTTCTCACCTTTAATTTAATTTTTCTAGTTAAAAATATATACTAGGATGCAGACGGTGTTTAGTAGCACCCGACACTCGTCGTCCACAGACCATGGACGGCTTGTATGCTTGGTTGTTAGATTTTGATGTGTAGTTGATTGTGTGATGTGATGTGAAATGAAATAAAATATTTATATAGTTGAAAATATTTTATATTTAAAAATAGAATTTTTAACGTGTATATGAAATGAAATAAAAATAAACAAATCGGGCGATTTGTTTATGTACACACATTTGACTGATATTGATTGGGACGATAAATTTTACACATCGCCCAACTGCACAAATAAAATCTGTGTTTGATTGTTTGAAACCCCACACGGGTATTGGGATGATATTTGACGTACACTAATCCCGATTGTTTAGTTGTATGTTGATCGATTGATTGACAGGCTGTTATAAGCGTTGAATATTTATATTTGATGTTTATACAGTGTAGAATGCACTTTGGATGCTGGTTGATTATTCATCGTTGTTATTGTATACATGTGTTGTAGAAAATCCATATAATTAACATTATATGGTAATTGATTGGGCCTCGTTCCAGTTTTGAAAAAGAAATATTTGAAAATAGAAATATATGAAGCTGTGTTGATTAGATTTACGCCATTTTGACGTGAACGATATTCATATCGATTTTATTCATTTTATAATGAATATCGAAAGTGATTTCAAAATCTGATATTTCGAAACGAATTGAAATTCGAATCAAACTGAATAGAAATGAATTCGAATTGAAATTGAATACAAATGAATTCGAATTGAAATTGAATATAAAATGAATTCGAATTGAAATTGAATAGAATTGAATTTGAATAGAAAACGAATTCGAATTGAATAGAAATAAATTTGAATAGTAATTGAATAGAAATAAATTTGAATAGTAATTGAATAGAATTGAATTCGAATTGGAATTGAATGAAATTGAAAACGAACTAAAATTGAATTAAAAATCGATTTGAATTGAAATCAATTTGAAATGAATTTATAAGGAAAAATTCAATTTTGATTTGAATTTGAAAAGAAGTTGAAATCGTTTTGAAAACGAATTTAAAACGAATTATAAAAATACGTTTTAAAAGGAAATCGACGAAGTATATATTATATATATTTTATATATATATATAATATAATGGCCTGAATAGAACGCGTCGTGCCACAGCAATTCGCGAATTTCAACCATTGACTTCGAATGGATATTGCGGGAGATCCAACCGTCGGATTCTCCTAAAACCGGAACCGTTGGGTTCGTATAGAAAAGAGCTTTCTAACGAATATTAGAAATTAGTAATATATCGGTTGGATTTGGAATTATGTCCAAATCAAATTTGGAAAAGGTTGCTGTAAGTGCAGTTCGATGGCCGTTGATAGAAATCGATTGTACGGGCCTTGATAAAATTATTAAAAATAGTAATAATTTGTGTAAAATCATAAGAAATGGTTTGTGAAGAATTGGGATGTAAAACTCCATATTTGAAAAGATAAAAATAGATTTTTATCGAAATAAACTAGTTTTGAACTTGAATTATAATTCTATTTATTTTTAAATAAATAAATTTGATTTGAAAATGGTTTTGAAAATAACCAGAATTTCCAATAATTGCATTGTAATGGATTTGAATCGAAATTGCCTTCGGAATATTTCGATGTTGGATTTCGTGATTATACAGATGTTGTTATGGAAATTTGAAAGATATATATATATATATATACACATATCGTTATTTCCAGTACGATATTTGTTGGTCGTAGAATTTGATATTGAATATAAGCCGATATATTTTCTATTCAGAGCCTTGTATTTAATATCAAATGTGATTTGGGTTTGTCGTGAATGGTGTCTTCATTAACACTGTTCTTAAACCCAGTTGAGAAAAGGATTAAATCTTTTTATTTAAATTTAATGAAGTGTACCAATTAATTAATATTTAATTGGAATTGAATTGGTATTGATTTTTGGGTTTATCGTGAAAGTGTTTTAAATAACACTTGTTTTTTAACCCGATAATTAGTGGAATGTGATTTTGGGTTTATCGTGAACCGTGTTTTAAATGACACTGATTCTTTAACCCAGTTAAAGATTAAAACTAAGTGGAGTTTTAATGAATCTTTAATTAAATTGAAAAGATCGAGAATGGGGTATCACCAGTTTTACTCCGGGCGATAGTTAAATCTTTAATTAGATTCGAACGTGAACTGGTAATTGAATTTAAATCTTTAATTAGATATGAAGTATGAGCAGTTTAACTTCATGGGATGAATAGGTTGGGATTGGGAAATTAAAATAAATGATTACTTCGGTGTGGTTCGCTAATCCCAACTAGTTTGAATTGATACTCAAAGGAGATTAAAGAATAAATTTAAAGAATTTATCTTTGATAAAGTTAAAGGGAACCTTTCCCAAAATATAAGAATATTTGAATAAAAGAATATTCTGAATTGGAAAGAGGCGTATGTTGTGTTTGTGTAACACGTGTTTATTATATATATACGCGAGTTGTCCAGAAAGACCGGGTTTATCCCATTCTGAATAACTGATTCGACGTGGTGTCGAAGATGAAGACGGTGGTTGAAGACCGGAGGTCTTCACGTCGTTTGGATAATTACTGATGATCTTGATTGAGCCGTACACCCAAGAAGATGGAAACAGTTGGTGATCGTCCAAACGTACTTGGAGATCGATGGATATGCGGGGTACTAGGTGCCTCCGGTTTCGTTCAGACCCAGAATGAACTTGTAAATGGACTGTGTGTCTGACATTGGATTTTAGTCTATGTGATTGATTTCTATTAAATATATATCTGTTTGGCGGCGGAGAATTTATTCTCTTGCTTAACGCCCTTCTCTGAGACGTACGAGCTCAGGGGTTATATATCGATGGATATCAAACGCAAGGAGTGAATTGCCTGTGTGGCATGCCTAAGTGGCAGTATGATCAAGGCTTCTGTTGAAAAGCAGAGTCTTGTGGTTGATGATCAAAGCACAGACTTTGTGGCATAGCTTTGTGTAGCGTGAATTCGCGAGCTTCGCACCCCGGTTGTGAACCAAAAACGGGAGACGCACCTCAGGGAGGGCATGCGTTTCCTTCTAGCTAAAAAGTGGCGTCAGTGGTTTTACATGCCCTGACGAGTTTGACTTATGTGGTTGTTGCTGTTGCGAGGCGCCTCGGTTTGATCGGACGATCCGGGTCCGATGGAGTCATTTAGTTGGCTCACCTACGCCCCAAAGGGCGGGGAAAAGTAGTGTTCAGGCATTTTAATCCACATCGGTAACCGGCCCTATCGCTCCAAGGGACGATGCGTTCTGTTCCTGAGACATGGGCTAGAGCGTCTCGAATCGGTAGAGGACTATCTTTTGCCTCGGTTCATAGATGGAAATCCAATTTCCAAATACATGACTTTGCGGTTTTATTTGTAAACCTATATATGGCGACATATTGGCATGGGACGCTCATGTCGCCTATGATTGATACTTATGATTTGAAGTGGTTTTATACACTATGCACTTATAATAGTATCAAATGATTTGTTTTAAACGTATCAAGCATTCTTGGCTATTATAAGGTAAAAACCCTATCCTCCGGCTTGCGTTGCATTGTGTGATGGGAACTGGGTCTTATAATAGCTTCATTGTTCTTTATTTAGCATTGCGCTGTTGTTTTATGCACTGGTATTCTTGGGAAGAAGCCCGTTCCGTGTTATACGGCGTGGTCCCTTGATTTACCTAACTTTAAAATAAAGATTAATAACTGTTTTAGTTCTCACACCAGTCACATGACTGACCTGGAGTTTATTGTTTTAACCTAAACTCTGGGTGCCCTTATTTTGACACGGGCAGCTAGTAGTTTTGGTTTTGCAGATTTATATTCACAGGATCCTGGTTTACAGCTGGAATGATATCCGGAAAGCTTTGTATCCGTATATCTCTTCTAGTTGTGTATTGTATTATTTTCCGCTGCGATGTATTTAAATGTAATTTAAATCTCTGATATTTCTGTGTAATATTCATTTATACTCTGTATATTCTTGTATTCTGATGGAATTGTTGTAATATACAATGAAATGTTCTTCCGCCTGCATTCTGTTGTGGCTTGTTCTCGAACTATCCGCGCTTTCCTCACCAGGGAAGTTACGGGTTTTCACAGTTGGTATCAGAGCTTTGGTTTACAAAGATCAGGGAACAAGGCACATTAGAACCATACGAAAGAATTCATCAGAAATTGGATTAGTAATATCCAATGGGAATGACTCGTTAGAGATGGGATCAGTAGTATCCTAGAACGAGTGTGAAGAGTATATTTTTTAAAATGAAAACGATTTTTGTTTTGAAATTTAAATCAATTATTCGTATTTGATTATTTATTTATATTGATTTGGACAATCCATTATATAAAGATTTTGTATATATGTCTTGCAAACATGTGTTCGAAGTCTTAATATACTGGGTAGATAGAGAATCCCTCTAGTGCCCGGGGATAATTCTGGTGACGGGGCACCATCGCCAGTGTTTATTTTCGAGTTTCGAAAGTGAGATCTCTATATATTTCCAATTGACTGGTGTGAGAACCGAAACTAGATAGGGCCTATTGTAGTGATTTGACATCAAATATATGATTTTTTGACTATGTATCAAAGTTATGAATTTGAAAAGCTAATCAACTAATTGATTGATGGTTGTGTTGTGTGATTATTGGTTGATTAATTAAAATTTGTACCATATAGCCAAATTGAATCAAATTGTGAGTTAAATTGAAATTTTGTCGCATTTGCATCCATATACATGTACTTACATTGAACAAGTCGTAGCAAGGAGGCTAGAGCAGAGAATAAAATTTGTTTGCCCGACAAATAGGTACATGTTTATCATAATTTACTGTTTTGTTTGGGTGATGATGATTTTATGAGCCGATTGGCTAGCCGCTTGGCTTTTTCTTTTTCTTTTTGAGATCAGAGGGCCTATATGGCAATTTCGGGATTTTCCCGTGCTCCCGGTGCAGGGGAGGTTATGGCGAAATTTTTCGAAAATTTAGGGTGTTAGCCAAATTTTTGAAAAATTTGAAAAGTTCTTAGAAACTGAAAAGTTGAAGAACTTAAGCCATAAAGAAAACAATGGAAGTTGAGTTGATTAGTTAAACAACTTTCGGCTTTGTTCCTTTTCAGGGACGAAAAGTTTTAAGTGGGGGAGATTGTAATAACCCGGAAATCCGAGCCAATTTAAAAAATTTATTTTGGCAATTTTAGCGAATTTTGATTATTTAAAATGAATTATTTTAAATAATAAAGACGAGAAATTTATTTTGAATAGAATTCGAACGAATATATTTATATATATCGTTGTTGGAATATAAATATTTATTTTAAATTATAAAAGGAATTGAAAATGGCACGGTAGTTCGATAATTCGATTTCAAAATTCAAATGAACGTACCGGGTGCAAAATAAACCGGATTTTAGTGAAACCAAAAATAATAGGATCTATTTGAGAATATCTTTCCAAAGAATCCGAAAAATCGAAATTTCATAGCGGGAATCAAAAGATATGTCCAGTTGAAAATTCTGAATAATCGCTATGGAATTTAGGCCCTTAAAAATGGAAATTTTGCAAACAACCTCGGATATTCGAACTGAAACTGAATAGAAATGAATTCGAATTGAAATCGAATAGAAATGAATTCGAATTGAAATTGAATTGAAAATGAGCTGAAATTGAATTCAAAATCGATTTGAATTGAAATCAAATTGAAATGAATATAAAACGAATTTATAAGGAAAAATTCAATTTTGATTTGAATTAGAAATGAAGTTGAAACCGTTTTGAAAATGAATTTAAAACGATTTATAAAGCACGTTTTGAATTGAAATCGACGAAGTATATATTATATATATTATATATATAATATAATGGCCTGAATAGAATGCGCCGCGCCGTGGCAGTTCGCGAATTTAGACCATTGACTTCGAACGGATATTACGGGAGATCCGACCGTCGGATTCTCCTGAAACCGGAACCGTTAGGTTCGTATCGAAAAGCGCTTTCTAACGAATATTAGAGATTTGAAATCTAATGGTTGGATTTGGAATTATGTCCAAATCAAATTTGGAAAAGATTGCTGTAAGTGCAGTTCGATGGCTGTTGATGGAAATCGACTGTACGTGTCTAGATAAAATTATTAAAAATAGTAATAATTTGTGTAAAATCATAAGAAATGATTTGGGAAGGATTAGGATGAAAAACTCCCTATTTGAAAAGATAAAAATAGATTTTTAATCGAAATGAACTAGTTTTGAACTAGAATAATAATTTATTTATTTTTGAAATAAATAAATTGGATTTGAAAATGGTTTTGAAAATAACCAGAATTTCCAATAATTGCATTGGAATGGATTTGAATCAAAATTGTCTTCGGAATATTTCGATGTTGGATTTCGTGATTATACAGATGTTGTTATGGAAATTTGAAAGATATATATGCATATCGTTATTTCCAATACGATAATTGTTGGTCGTAGAATTTGATATTGAATATAAGCCGATATATTTTCTATTCAGAGCCTTGTATTTAATATCAAATGTGATTTGGGTTTGTCGTGAATGGTGTCTTCATTAACACTGTTCTTAAACCCAGTTGAGAAAAAGATTAAATCTTTTTATTTAGATTTAATGAAGTGTACCAATTAAGTAATATTTAATTGGAATTGAATTGGTATTGATTTTCGGGTTTATCGTGAACCGTGTTTTAAATAACACTTGTTCTTTAACCCGATAATTAATGGAATGTGATTTTGGGTTTATCGTGAACTGTGTTTTAAACGACACTGATTCTTTGACCCAGTTAAAGATTAAAACTAAGTGGAGTTTTAATGAATCTTTAATTAGATTGAAAATGTGTTAGAATGGAGTATCACCAGTTTTACTCCAGGCGATAGTTAAATCTTTAATTAGATTTGAATATGAAATGGTAATTTAATTTACCGATAACACTGTGGTGTTAGATATGTAGTATTACCAGTTTTACTTCATGGGATGAATAGGTTGGGATTGGGAAATTAAAATAAATGATTACTTCGATGTGGTTCGCTAATCCCGACTAGTTTGAATTGATATTCAAAAGCAAATTAAAGAATAAATTTAAAGGATTTATCTTTGATAAAATTAATGGGAACCCTTCCCAAAGCATAAGAATATTTCAATAAATGGATATTCTGAATTGGAATAAGGCATATGTTGTGTTTGTGTAACACTTGTCTATTATATACGCGAGTTATTCAGAAAGACCGGGTTTATCCCATTCTGAATAACCGATTCGACGTGGTGTCGAAGATGAAGACGGTGGTTGAAGACCGGAGGTCTTCACGTCTCTTGGGTGGTTACTGATGATCTTGATTGGGCCGTACACCCAAGAGGAGGGAATCAGTTAGTGATCGTCCAGACGTACTTGGAGATCGATGGATATGCGAGGTACATGGTGCCTCCGGTTTCGTTCAGACCCAGAACGAACTTGTAAATGGACTGTGTGTCTGACATTGGATTTTTTTCTGTGTGATTGATTTCTATTAAATATATATCTGTTTGGCGGCGGAGAATTTATTCTCTTGCTTAACGCCCTTCTCTGAGACGTACGAGCTCAGAGGTTATATATTGATGGATATCAAACGCATGGAGTGAATTGCCTGTGTGGCATGCCTAAGTGGCAATTGATCAAGGCTTCTGTTGAAAAGCAAAGTCTTGTGGTGATGATCAAAGCACATCCTGTGTAGCTTAGCTTTGTGTAGCGTTGATTCGCGAGCCTCACACCCCGGTAGTGGACCAGAAACGGGAGAGGACCTCAGGGAGGGCATGCGTTTCCTTCTAGCTAGAAGTGGCGTCAGTGGTTTTACACGCCCTGACGAGTTTGACTTATGTGGTTGTTGGTTTGCGAGGCGCCTCGGTTTGATCGGACGATCTGGGTCCAATGGAGTCATTCGTTGGCTCATTTACGCCCCCATAGGGCGGGGAGACGCAGTGTTCAGGCATTTTAATCCACATCGGTGGACCGGCCCTGACGATCCAAGGCTTGTCTACGCGCTTGTCTGAGACATGGGCTAGATTGTCTCGAATCGGTAGAGGACGATCCCTGGCCTCGGTTCATAGATGGAAACCCAATTTCCAAATACGTGACATTTGCGGTTTTGATTGTAGATCCTAGTATGGCGAGATGATATATGGTACCCATGCCGTCTATGATTGATATTTATGATTGAAATTGTTTTAAACACTGTACACTTATTATAGTATCAAAGACTTGTTTTAAACGTATCAAGCATGCGTTGGCTATTATAAGGAAAAACCCTATCCTCCGGTTTGTGTTGCATTGTGTGATGCGACCTGGGTCTTATAATGGCTTCATTGTTCTTTATTTAGCATTGCGCTGTTGTTTTATGCACTGGTGTTCTTGGGAGGAAATCCGTTCCGTGTTATACGGCGTGGTCCCTTGATTTACCTAACTTTAAAAATAAAGATTAATAACTGTTTTAGTTCTCACACCAGTCCCATGACTGACCTGGAGTTTATTGTTTTAACCTAAACTCTGGGTGCCCTTATTTTGACACGGGCAGCTAGTAGTTTTGGTTTTGCAGATTTATATTCACAGGATCCTGGTTTACAGCTGGAATGATATCCGGAAAGCTTTGTATCCGTATATCTCTTCTAGTTGTGTATTGTATTATTTTCTGCTGCTATGTAATGTATTGTAATCTCTGATATTACTGTAATATTCATTTATACTCCGTATATTCTTGTATTCTGATGGAATTGTTGTAATAAACAATGAAATGTTCTCCCGTCTGCGTTCTAATGTGGCTTGTCCTCGACTCAATCCAGGATTTCCCGTAAGGGGGATTTCGGGTCGTTTCACCTGCATTTTATACAAATAATAAGTGAAAATATTGATAGATTATGATTTCAGAATTTAGCCTCGAAACATATAAAAATGGTGTTCATGGCAATTTTCTAATTCATTTTGATATATGACTTGCCCAAAACGGAGTCCTACGGGAAATTTATTAGCAATTAAAGATTTAAAAAGTTGCATGCATATACACACATATAATATTCGAAAATTGAAACTAGATAAACATATAAGAGGAAAATAATAATTCACTTAGGAAATATTAAGAAAGAAAGGAACGCTGAAACATAACGATAGAAATAAATTAAATGATGCCAGAAATCACATTCAGACCCAGGATATGGTTAAACACGATTCATTCGTGGGTCGACCTAGGGGTCGACCATAGGGTCAACCTACTCGGGGTCAAATCTGCTTCAGGTATGACGTGTTTTCTGATTTATACAGTTCATATTTTTTATCTGTTAATCTGATAGACCGGGATTTCCAGTACAACTATAAATAGACTAGCAGGGCCTAGCCTTCAAATCATATTTTATCAGACGACGCAAAGTCTCTGCCATTTTCTTTTCTCTCCAAATCTTTCAGAAATTAGAAAAATTAGCTTTAGGAAATTATGATTCAATATTTGAAGTTGAAGAATGTAAATCTACAACAAGGTGTTCAGATTTCTGACCAACATGAGGTAAGTTCTGTGAATCTGATTTATTTAAGTTTTTTTCCTTCTTTCCCTCTTCTTTTAGTTTCAGATCTGTAAATCTGTTGTTGTTTAATTACTAAATTCAGTTAGGAAGACAACAAGATCATAGGTTTGAATCAGATTCAAGGATTGGAAAGATGTCATATGAGTGGATTTAGAACTATACCTTTTGAACAATGGTATATTTATTGTTTACGTTCCCCGTTATTCTCTACCTGTTAAATAAACTGTTAATTTTTGGTAGTTGCGATGTAATTTTTTCTCTAGAATGTAAAAAATATATTGTTGTACAAATCTATTCTGTTAATCTTCTATTTAGATTAAAAATTACTGTAATACTGAAAATGTGGGATTCACAATAAACGTGAATATGTTACTAAAATTGTTGTTTAATGACAAATTGGATATATTATAAAAAAATTCCAGTGAAATTGGGAAGCATGGAAAAAGAATAGATGTGTCTAACTCATATGGAAAATTTACGGAGATTTGGAAATTGTAAATAACATCTAACTCAGAAAATAAAAAGGTAAAGTTTGTAGTGGACTGAATTAGATGGATTTGGGAAAGATTGATACATTTCCATAACAATAAAATTACTAAGAACGTAGTTGCAAGAAAAGAAAAGGATAAAGGGATTAGTGTGAAATAGGGATTCTTTTAACATATTGCACATTAATCAAATAAAAAGATATATGTATGTCCACGGCGAAGGTAAAAGAAATAGCTTGCAACTACGGATCTTGGTTTATGAGCATTATGGAAATTGAATCTTTATACCTTTCCACTGATCAATCTAATGAGGCGTGTGAATATTTTTCCTGCAAAAATGAGAATATACAAGATGGTAAATAAACGGATGTTACAACAAGAAAAGTTTGGTTAATATTAAAGAACCAAAGGAAAATATGATGAACGAGGAATATAACCTATTATAATTAATTATATAAATGAGAATGTAATATAATAGGTAAGCTTTCGAAGGGACAAGTGGAATTATAACATGGGTTATAATAAATAAAAAGAGAATTATTAATAAATCTTAGTTAGGAGAGGTAAGTTAATAAGTAAACAACAACAATAGGTTGTGATGACAGTGTAAGACGAGGTCATGTTTGAATAAGTAAGAATGAGGTAGACTTATGGAATGAAATAAGTTGTGCTTAATTATATACTAAGTAACATGTTAACAAAAAACATGTGGATTGAGATAAGATATACTTAATTAAACATTTAGTGGAACATGTTATATAACTCATTAACATGCAATTGGACAATTAATGACACGATAATAATTTGAAAAGATTATAGATTACTTACGTTAATTACAATCTGGGGAATAACATGTTATAGTCTTATTAATGAACTTAAAACATGATTAAGTTAAATCTATGCGCTTAATAAGCGAGAATGGTCCATTCCTCACGGATAAAAGGGGACTTAGGAAAACCTTATAACTTGAATAAAAAAAGGAATATTTGGGCAAACAAGTTAACTAATAATCTGATAAGATAAAGCAAACGCATGAATAAAAGATTAGACATATATATGGTCTAATAACATGTTTGCGTGATGCACTTGGACCAGTTCGCATGTAAGAAGGTGAAAAACCCAACGGGGTAGATCATCGTGGTATCTGGAGACACGTGAGGAGCACATCCATCTGATTATTTTTCTTGATATTTTGCTTGATTGCTCTATGGGACAGGAGGGAAGCACACCGCTTTCAGGGGACGTGGAAGGGTACTCTATGGTGGTCCTCTATTGCGATACATGCTCAGGCCATACTCATAGAGGTGGGTTTGTGCGGTACCACGTGGAGAATATAACTTGATTGAAACTATAGACTTGGCAGTCAGAAGGTTGTGGCGGATGGCGTTAGGTGATTCGGCGATTGCCTCGGGAAGAGGCTGGGTCAGGACCAATACAGGATAGTAATAGTCGAGTACATGTCACTGGTAGTCAATGGGATGCAGAACAACTGGAGATAACCAAGATGTCGTTGATCTTTCACTATTGGGATGTTGGTTGAAGGACATGCCAAATTGGATTATTAGATTGTTTGCTAGTGGCATGTCACTTAGTTCTTGATGTAGTCTTTCACTAGTTGAGGGAGAGGTCCAGGTGGGACCATAGCCACCGTGAAAATGCAGATAATACTCTGGATATATGTACTATAGGTCCTTTGAGAGGAACTATACAAATATGAAAAGCTTATGACTAAGCCCATGCATTGGATGCAACCCTATTATGAGATTCGAGGTATAGTAGACAATACATACGTGTAAGGGTCTAGATACAAGCACCGGGTGGTG
Organism: Allium sativum; assembly: GCA_030737875.1. Taxonomy (NCBI): domain Eukaryota; kingdom Viridiplantae; phylum Streptophyta; class Magnoliopsida; order Asparagales; family Amaryllidaceae; genus Allium; species Allium sativum. The sequence continues at coordinate 128,436,101 of CM060919.1, read as the reverse complement.
TATCGTAGACGTTAGGGCATTACTCCGTATTGAGGCTTGATTCGACCAAGGAGTTCGGATATGATGATCCATACGCTTGCATGGCATAGTGATGATGGTTATGTGCGGTAACGTGGCATTATGATTTGGATTTCCATATGTCGTTCGATGTAGGATACGCTACCAAGGCATGAAGGTGCAGACCGTGCGAGGTGGGTACTATAGGGAGTACCTTGATATGTTTGTGGTAGCTACATATATACTATATTATGTTAGATTAATATACTAGAAAGTAGATGGGTACGACGTAAGTATGAAACCTTGAGTGCTGTAAATCCAAACAACCTAATAAATAAGAAAACATAACTAAACAGTATATGTAGGTTTTTTTTAGAATGTATAATTTGTCTAGTCACCGGAACTTTGTGTTTTGACCCCTTCCTCATAACACACTCGCAGGTTAGGTTTGTGGTAGAGATATGATAGCTTTGGATACTACTTAGACAGTATTATTACTTCGATATGCTATACTTGATTATATTATATTTATCCATTCCTCTGTGAGTTGTTTACTGAGCTCTGATATATTTATTATCGTTTTCTTTTCGACTGGATACCAGACAAGCCGACTCGAGCTTCGATAGACTGGGATTTTTGAAAAAAACCGGTCTGTTGAAATTCGGGTTGTTACACGGTCGGCCATGGGTGGGTTATGACTAGCCAGAAAGGGTAAAGTGGTAGAATCCTACCTTGAACATTGCCTCACGTGTTGTAATAACCCGGAAAATCTGGGCCAGTTTAAAATTTTTATTTTGGCAATTTTAGCGAGTTTTGATTATTAAAAATGAATTATTTTAAATAATATCGACGAGAAATTTATTTTGAATATAATTCGAACGTATATATTATATACGTCGTCGTTAGAATATATAATATTTATATATAATTATAAATAGAATTGAAAATGGCGCGGTTGTTCGATAATTTAATTTCAAACTTCAAATGAATGTACCGGGTGCAAAACAATCCGGATTTTGGTGAAACCAAAAATAATAGGATCTAATTGTGAATATCTTTCCAACGAATCCGAGAAATTGAAATTTCATAGAGGGGATAAAAAGATATGTCCAGTTGAAAGTTCTGAATAGTCGCTAAGGAATTCAGGCCCTTAAAAATGGACATTTTGCAAACGACCTCGGATTTCGACGAAACCAGTTTTGTTGGGTCCGGGATGTAAAGTTATTACTAGGTTTCAAATTTCATAATTTTTCGAATCAATATGTGAGCGTGGCAAAGGGAAACGCGTTTGACCAGTTTCAGTTGATTTTAATCGACTGGAAAATGGCCATTTTTCCAACAGCCTCAGAATTCGACGAAACTAGTTTTGTTAGGACCGTATCGTCAATACGAAGCTAGAAAATATTTTTCTGGAATTTTCCTAGTTAGTATGTGACCCCGGTAATTTGAAATGTACGTTTAAAATTCAATATAGTGATTTAAATGTAAATGTAATGGAAACTGATTGTAACAGCCGAATCAGCTTGCGATACATATCCCATTGTGTTCGGAATGGGGGTAAAACGCTAGGGACGACAGGCGGTGGGCCTCGTTTAGAGGTCGTATGTAAAAGTCAACTTTTTAGAAAATAAAATAATTAAATAATAAAAATAAAATAATAAAAAGAAAACCTTTCTTCCCCTTAATCTCGCTTTGGCCCCCCCTTTTCATTTCCAATCGAATCCACAGAATAAAAAAAAAGGGGAGAAAGAGGCGGACGGGGGAGACTCGTCGCCCCCCCCCCCCATGAGCGCCGCCGCGCCTCAGGCGGGCCACTGTCGCCCCTCCAGCCTTCTCGCTCCCCTCTCCTCTTCAATCGACAGCCCCCCCCTTCAGAAACGCGCCACCACATCCCCAAGACCCCACGCCCTCCGCCGCCGCCCGCACTCCCAGACGACCCCGCACCTCCTCCTTGAAGAGCGCGCCGCCAGCAGACCCCCCCCCCTTCCACTGACGAACGAGCAGCAGACTTCCCCCCCTCTGTAAGCCTCTTTTTTTTTATTTTATTTTATCTTTACTTTTTTTTGTAATGTGTTTTTTTTTATATAAACAGATTTTTAAAAATGAAGATAAACAGATTTTTAAAAATGAAGATAAACAGATTTTTAAAAATGAAAAAGAACAGATTTTTAAAAATGAAGATAAACAGATTTTTAAAAATGAAGATAAACAAATTTTTAAAAATGAAGAAGAACAGATTTTTAAAAATGAAAATGAACAGATTTTTAAAAATGAAAAAGAACAGTTTTTTTAAAAATGAAAAAGAACAGTTTTTTTAAAAATGAGAAAGAACAGTTTTTTTTAAAAAGGGAGAAAGATCGTATTTTTATATTATAGGAAGTTTTATATCAAGGAAAGAATAAAAATATGATTTTTATATATTGAACTTCGAAATAAAAATATGATTTTTATATATTGAACTTCGAAATAAAAATATGATTTTTATATATTGAACTTCGAAATAAAAATATGATTTTTATATATTGAACTTCGAAATAAAAATATGATTTTTATATATTGAACTTCGAAATAAAAATAGGATTTTTATATATTGAACTTCGAAATAAAATTCGATTTTTACATAGGTAGTGAATACGGGCAACGAAAGCGACAAAAGGCGAGATTGGCGAAGACTTCTGCAAAAGAAGAGTCGAGTTGGTTGGATAGCTATCGGTGAGAACTTCTCACCTCTCAATTTTATTTATTCTAGTTATAAATTTATACTAGGATGCAGACGGTGTTTAGTAGCACCCGACACCCGTCATCCACAGACCATGGATGGCTTGTTTGTTTGATTGTTTGGTTGTGTAATTGGTTAGATTATTTTATTGAAATTTAATTGATTGGTGGATTGAATGGATTTGATTGACGTGTGAATGGCGTGGGCCTTCACTGGACCGGGGATAAGGCTAGGCCTCGTTCCGTTTCTAGTATCGTGCCGTTATGCCGCCGAAATTTTCTAAAATAAGTTAGAAAAATAAAAATATCATTTTATCGAAAAATTGAATTGAATAGAAATTCATATGTTGAAATAAAATGTTTTATCGTTAAAAATATAATTTTTAACGTGAATGTGAATAAAGAAATATTCATTTACAAACCAGACGGTTTGTTTATGTACACCTATTTGAAGGACATTGATTGGGACGATAAATTTTACACATCGCCCAACTGCACAACTAAATCTGTGTTTGATTGTTTGAAACCCCACACGGGTGTTAGGATGAAATTTGAAGTTCACTCATCCTGATTGATTACATATGTCGATCGATTGATTGACTGGCTGTTATAAGCGTTAGATATCTATATTTGATGCTTATACAGTGTAGTGCACTTTGGTTGATAGTTGATTATTTTTCAATGCTATTATATGTGTGTAATGTATGAAAATCCATATAATTAACTTTATATGGTAATTGATTGGGCCTCATTCCAATTTGAAAAATAAAGAATATTATAAAATAAAGGTTCATGTGTTGACAGTACTCATCCAGTGAGATTGGTCATGTGTTGAACGAAATATTTTGATAATAACAACTATTTTGAAAAAGAAATATTTGAAATAGAATATTTGAAATAGAATATTTGAAAATAGAAATTTATGAAGCCGTGTTGATTAGATTGACGCCATTTTGACGTAAACGATATTTATAACGATTTCGAAATGAATTGAATTGAAAACGATTTCGAAATGAATTGAATTGAAAACGATTTCGAAATGAATTGAATTGATAACGATTTCGAAATGAATTGAATTGAAAACGATTTCGAAATGAATTGAATTGAAAACGATTTCGAAATGAATTGAATTGAAAACGATTTCGAAATGAATTGAATTGAAAACGATTTCGAAATGAATTGAATTGAAAACGATTTCGAAATGAATTGAATTGAAAACGATTTCGAAATGAATTGAATTGAAAACGATTTCGAAATGAATTGAATTGAAAACGATTTCGAAATGAATTGAATTGAAAACGATTTCGAAATGAATTGAATTGAAAACGATTTCGAAATGAATTGAATTGAAAACGATTTCGAAATGAATTGAATTGAAAACGAATTCGAAATGAATTGAATTGAAAACGATTTCGAAATGAATTGAATTGAAAACGAATTCAAATGAAATTGAAAGCGAATTGAAATGAATTCAAATTGAATTGAAATTTGAATTGAATAGAAATGAATTTTAAAACGAATTTATAAAGAAGAATTCAATTTTGATTTGAATTGAAATGGAAGTTGAAATTGCTTTTGAAACGAATTTTAAAACTATTTATATAATTCGTTTTAAATAGAAATCAATGAAATATATATTATATATATAATATAATGGCCTGAATAGAACGCGCCGCGCCGCGGCAGTTCGCGAATTTCGACCATTGATTTCAAACGGACATTACGGGAGATCCGACCGTCGGATTCTCCTACAACCGGAACCGTTGGGTTCGTATCGAAAAGAGCTTTCTAAAGAATATCAGAAATTAGAAATCTAACGGTTGGATTTGGAATTATGCCCAAATCAAATTCGAAAAAGGTCGCTGTAAGTGCAGTTCGATGGCCATTATTGGAAATCGACTGAACGGGCCTTGATAAAATTATTAAAAATAGTACTAATTTGTGTAAAATCATAAGAAATGATTTGGGAAGATTTGGGATGAAAAACTCCATATTTGAAAAGATAAAAATAGATTTTTATCGAAATGAACTTGTTTTGAACTAGAAATATAATTCTATTTATTTTTAAATAAATAAATTGAATTTGAAAAGGGTTTTAAAAATAACCAGAATTTCCAATGATTGCATTGGGGTGGATTTGAATCGAAATTGTCTTCGGAATATTTCGATGTTGGAATTCGTGATTATACAGATGTTGTTATGGGAATTTGAAAGATATATATTTATATCGTTATTTCCAACACGACATTTGTTAATCGTAGAATTTGATATTGAATATAAGCCGATATATTTTCTATTCAGAGCCTTGTATTGAATATCGAATGTGATTTGGGTTTATCGTGAACAGTGTTTTAAACAACACTCGTTCTTTAACCCGATAATTAATGAATGTGATTTTGGGTTTATCGTGAACTGTGTTTTTAAATGACACTGATTCTTTAACCCAGTTAAAGATTAAAACTAAGTGGAGTTTTAATGAATCTTTAATTAGATTGGAATGATCGAAAATGGAGTATCACCAGTTTTTCTCCAGGCGATAGTTAAATCTTTAATTAGATTTGAACGTGAAATGGTAATTGAATTTACCGATAACACTGTGGTGTTAGATATGAAGTATTACCAGTTTTACTTCATGGGATTAATAGGTTGGGATTGGGAAATTAAAACAAATGATTACTTCGGTAAGTTTCGTTAATCCCGACTAGTTGAATCGAAATTCAAAAGAAGATTTGAGAATAAATTCAAGAAATTTATCTTGGATAAAATTAATGGGAACCTTTCCCTATGAATGTGAAATTTAGAAACTAACTGTCGGTTAGCCAAGCAGAATGGTTTTCTGGATATTGATCTGATGTTGGTTTCGGCCTTCGGGGTTAATATTTGGGGAATTATTCTCTTGATTAATTTACGGTTAGTGACTAATGAATTGGAATGAGGCGCATGTTGTGTTTGGGTAACACTTATTTAAAATATACGCGAGTTATTCGGAAAGACCGGGTTTATCCCATTCTGAATAACTGATACGACGATAAGTCGAAGATGAAGAGGGTGGTCGAAGACCGGAAGTCTTCATGTCGTTTGGGTGATTACTGATGATCTTGATTGGGATGTACACCCAAGAAGATGGAAACAGTTGGTGATCGTCCAGACGTACTTGGAGATCGATGGATGTGCGGGGTACTAGGTGCCTCCGGTTTCGTTCAGACCCAGAACGGACTTGTAAATGGACTGTGTGTCTGACATTGGATTTTAGTCTGTGTGATTGATCTCTATTAAATATATATCTGTTTGGCGGCGGAGAATTTATTCTCTTGCTTAACGCCCTTCTCTGAGACGTACGAGCTCAGGGGTTATATATTGATGGATATCAAACGCATGGAGTGAATTGCCTGTGTGGCATGCCTAAGTGGCAATTGATCGAGGCTTCTGTTGAAAAGCAAAGTCTTGTGGTGATGATCAAAGCAAGGCCTTTGTGGCGTAGCTTTGTGTAACGTTTACTTCGCGAGTTTCACACCCGGTATGAACCAAAAACGGGAGAGGACATCAGGGAGGACTTGCGTTTCTTTCTAGTTAGAAGTGGCGTCAGTGGTTTTACACGCCCTGGCGAGTTTGACTTATGTGGTTGTTGCTGTTGCGAGGCGCCTCAGATTGATCGGTCGTTCTCGAACCGATGGAGTCATTTAGTTGGCTCACTTACACCCCATAGGGTGGGGAAACGTAGTGTTCAGGCATAATAATCCACATCGGTGGACCGGCCCTGACGATCTAAAGGCTTGCCTGCGCGCTTGCCTGTGGCTCGGGCTAGAGAGTCACGAATCGGTAGAGGACGATCCCTTGCCTCGGTTCATAGATGGACATCCAACTTCCAAATACGTGACATTTGCGGTTTTATTTGTAAACCTATATATGGCGACATGATATATGGTACCCATGCCGCCTATGATTGATACTTATGATTTGAAGTTGTTTTATACACTATGCACTTATTATAGTATCAAATGATTTGTTTTAAACGTATCAAGCATTCTTTGGCTGTTATAAGGGAAAACCCTATCCCCCGGCTTGCGTTGCATTGTGTGATAGGACCTGGGTCTTATAACAGCTTCATTTTTCTTTATTTAGCATTGTGCTGTTTGTTTTATGCACTGGTATTCTTGGGAGGAAACCCGTTCCGTGTTATACGGCGTAGTCCCTTGTCTTACCTAATGATTTAAAATAAAGATTAATAACTGTTTTAGTTCTCACACCAGTCACATGACTGACCTGGAGTTTATTGTTTTAACCTAAACTCTGGATGCCCTTATTTTGACACGGGCAGCTAGTAGTTTTGGTTTTGCAGATTTATATTCATAGGATCCTGGTTTACAGCTGGAACGATATCCGGAAAGCTTTGTATCCGTATATCTCCTCTAGTTGTGTATTGTATTATTTTCCGCTGCTATGTATTTAAATGTAATTTAAAACCTCTGATATTTATTTCTGTGTAATTTTCATTTGTACTCTGTATATTCTTGTAATCTGATGCATTGTTGTAATATACATTGAAATGTTCTTTTATATGCGTTCTATTTTGTCGTGTTCTCAACGATAGGGCGTTTCGAACGGTCTGGGTCGGTTTAGCGACTGGTTCGGACCGAGCGAAATTCCTTTGCCGTGACACGTGTCTTGTAATCTTTATCCTCATACGAGCACACTACGAATTTGTTTTCAAATTAAATATGTTAAGGTGGATTAATGTAAATCCTTAAGGCTATTTTGATATTTATTTTACTGGTAGACATTATTTATTATTGCATATACTATTATATGTAAATGGTTTAACGAATTCTTAAAAGATGAAAAAAATGTAACATCTCTTAAATTACTATGCACTTCGATTTATTAATTTACCTGTGGATGTTAATTCTAATCTCGGTTCTTTTGCTTTTCCTCAAAATGTGTTTGGGTCAATCCTAAGTATAACAGTTATGGATTGCTGTTTTGGAGATGAAGACATAGTCGGAAGCTCTATTTTTTCTGGTTACATTATCACCTTAGTATAGTTAAGCAGTTAAGCTGTAACGACCCGCACCCACTCAAGGGCGAGAGAGCTTTCAGAACATAACGCATAATTACAACAAAATTAAAAGAAAAACATAATATATATTACATCAGAGTTACATATCCCAAGGATCCATATATTACATCACAACACAGCAGAATCAAAAACATAATATATATATATACACGGCTGATAAAGATTAAGGACAAAGGATAGAGGTAGGCCCAACTACTGGAGTCTTCTAGAGTAGATCCAAAGAAATCTAAATCCAGCTCTAACTCCAAACCAAAAGCACTAGCAGCTAACCCAAAAACATAACTAGATAACCTGCTAGTCAACCCGCCCATGTGGAAAGGGTGGGAACCCGAGGTTGCAAGGGAAAAACAACATCGGGTTAGTCATGGGACTGGTGTGAGAAAACTTTATTAACTAATCTTATACTTAGCCTTATTTTGAATAAGGTATCTCGGGACCACGCCGCATGTTGCGAAACAGGTTTTCTCCCAAGGATAATCAAATTCCAATTAATGTCAAATTTTAGTTCAAATTTTGGCCTTTTATTTTTTTTCTTTTCCACATATAGATGTTATTTTGCGTGAAACTTCCCTAAGTACTAAAATTCACTATTTCGGATCTAACGGAGGTGGTCTCACGATCTAGCGATATTTCGTTCTCAAGGTATCCTCAAAATCGTCCGTTTTTAGTTTAATTTTGCAAATTTAACATATCTAACGGTTGCCCTTTTTTACGAAACTTGGTAGGCTACCTAATTTCATCATTCCAGATCTAATGAAACTGATTTTGTCAAAGTCTGAGTTTGATAACTAACACTTCCTTAAGAAACTATTATTTCTTAAGAGAAATATATATTAAATTAGTTGTGAAATTTCTAGGTCGTTACATAAGCAGTTGTTAACTTATGTTATTTTGATTTATTTTACTTCAAAGAAGAAAAATTGTGAAGTCATGAACTATTTACGTATTATTTATTTCCGCTGCGAGATTATGAATCGTATTTTATTTTTATGCATGAATTTTGTGATTGGTTCTATTATTACCCTAATAACTATTTATTATTTTGAGCAAATTCCATTATTTAAAATGGTGGGTAGTTATGCATAGTATGTTAATTAACATTGTTATTAATAGAAACAAGGATGAATGCTTAACCAATTTTAAAAAAATTATATTTTTGATTAAAATATTCTTAAATTAACGCCATTTATAATATTGAGATACAATTTTTCTTTTCATTTTCTCATTATAACATAACTACTACTTCTCTAAGGACTTTGTGATTGATGGTTTTATGTTGCATGGGTTAATCTACCTAATAATATTGCTAGGCTTATAAAGCTTGGTATTCATCAATTGTTTGATGGATAATTTTTTGGTCAAGTACAAAAAGTAATAGTTTAAGTTTATAAACTTCTAAAAGTTCTCTACAACGTTAGTTGAATAGCCTCTTAAATTAAATTTGCTATTTTTGTAACAGTTTGGACCTATACCAGGATATTAGCCATTAAGTGGAAAACATCATAATTCATCCAAAGATGTGCGTGTTGTAAAGGTTTTCTACATTTCTTTCTGTTTGCTCAACTACTTGATTTTTTTAACCAACGGATCAAATCTATAAAAAAAAAAATTAAAAAAAATTGAATCATTCATTACTACTATTCTCCTTGGGTTTAATTAACTTTCGGCTATTTTAAAGTTATTAGTTTGTTCACTGTCTCCATACATTCGATGTATTTGGCTATTTTCATGTATGGTTATATGCCATAAGAGTACATGTTAAGAGTTATATTATATACTTAAAGAATATAAATTTTAAATGCTTATTTTATCATTGTAAAAAAAAGATGAAATTCAAAGTGAACTATTTATGTATTAAACCAAACTTTATTTCTGTTCTTAAGATGCAGGCTAATATTTTCCTTTTCCTATTTAACACCAAAAAACAACTAAGGAATTGTACTGGGTATATGCATCCGCTAACTTTGATAACGTACATTTAGTTGTATTCATCTAATTCTGCAGCATAAGGATTCAACATTATCTACTCTAACATATTAAAATAAAACAGATTAACTTGAATTTCAACCTCAGCTATTCTATATAACCTTTTCATAACAAAAATTACAATACTGACTTTTACCAATTAGCCAACAAAATACCCATTGAAAATTTCATAATATGTACCCACTATAGGAGTGATTCTCAATTTTAATTACACTAAAATGAGCTATCTAAATTATATGAGAGTTCCAATTTTATATTGATAATTGATATAATACTCCCACATTCCATATTTGTACTTTTTGTATAAAGAACGTAAATTATAAATTTGCAATAGCTATGATCAGAGTGTGTGATACGTTGTGGTATCACTTTAGAAATAATTCTCAAATATAATATTTTTAAAAATATATATATTACATTTATAATGATCCAATTATAGCACCATTTGTTTTAAAATCTTTCAAATATCAACTAAGGGTAGATGTCACATGTTAGCTATTTGGTGTAGATAGATTTTTATGTTACATAAGTGCCCATGATTATTTATATTCTGTAGTTGCTTAAGCATCAATTCAAAGAAAAATTAGTTGATATTACTTATAGAACAGATATTCAATGGTTTGGTTTTTTAACTTTGATTTGAAAACATTTGAAATGAATTAGATCATTGTACGAAGTGAAAAGTACAAGGATTTGTTACAAAATAAATTATAACCAATTGAAATCAAGACTAAAATTCATGTTAATACATTAGTTTTATAATTTGCATATGACAACATATTCTCAACTTAAATAGTCCTTAAATTTCTGACTTTTGAAATGATATCACATATAGAAAGAATCAATGCTCAAAAGTTACATGTTTTGAAAATATTGATGATACTTATAAGCAATAAACAAATTTCTGCACTGAACTTTCATTGACTCTAATACATAAGTACACATACACTTATTCTCATGATTTTTGAATCAAGTAGCAAATATTTTGATCAGTCAGGTCTTTACTCATGAAAAACTACGGGTGTGTTTGGTTTGTTTTTTCAATTTTCGGTTTTATGTTTTCGTAGTCATTTTCAGTTTTTCATTTTGACAATTTTCATTATTTTATAAAACGTGTTTGCTACGGAGTATTCTGAAAATATATTTTCAAAAATAAAAATTGAAAAACGCGTTTGGTTTGAAGTATGTTTTTCATATTTTGATGTTTTGAATTTTCCTTTTTATAATTCAAAAAATATTTACATTTAAACCACAATACATTATATATGTTATTTATGGCATATTATTTTCAATACTTATATATATTATTCATGGCATATTATTTTGAAAAATGCATATATCCCGCAAATATAACAATGCTATCTGAACAAAAACGTGCAGCCTCAATGCTTTAGAAAAATCAGTTCAAGTACAAGACCAGATCAGTTCAAAAACTTCAAATACAGTCACAAGGGAATCAATTCAAATTCAATAGTGCACAAACAGTTTGCAGCAAGTTCAAGAGCAACATTAACAATTAGAACATGTACAAAAAACAAACTAGTTTAGGTACAAAATGCATATTTTATATGTACATGCCACAAACCAGTTCAAGTGCAACATCAAAGAACTATACTATCATAAGCCAAAAAAGTGGTAAGCTTATGTATAACAGCCCAAGTACATAAAAGGATGCATTGTGGATTGAAATGCATAGCAACAAGAACCTAGTAGCAAGGAAGAAATAATGAAACACTACAACATAGAATTCAACATGGTTTCAGAAGCATCAGTAGCACTACAACATTGTGCCATTTTTACATTTCCCAGAAAACCTCCTATAACCTACAACAAAACTGCATGTCAAAACCAAACACCTTACTTGGACCTCGTTCATCTTCTGCACTCCAATTATTCCCCAGTAAACTGCCTCATCAAAACCGATTACCTTCCTCAACTCCTCCATCTAACCTATCTGACACCAGCTACGTCCATGCAAGTTCAGTTGAGTGCTTACATCACAACCTTTCTACAAACGCAAACTATTCAACCAGACAGCATAACCATACTTCTCCAAACAATAACCAAAACACCAGAACTCATCCCTAAAAGTCACCCAGACGACCTTCGCATGCCAACCTCTAGTAGAGTCTACAAACAACCCAAACACCGTTCAAATCTTACCCTTCAGTAAATGTGGAAATGCAAGGTACACACGGTAGTAAATTTTCTTAAATGTTTGTACTTTGTACGAAGGACAAAAGTCGATAAATGAAAACATGTGCCTCAGCAGCATAACACAATTCATGGCAATTCAATTGTTTTATGATCATAAAAAATGAGCTCTCATATACTAAGATATGTTACAATGCTATTGTTGAATATCAATAGACAATAATATCCACAAAGTAAATGTGATATTTTATTTCTAATCTTACACAAATTTATCCCGTATTACTATTGATTCATGAAATATCAAAATCAAATATGCATATATGTCAGGAAATTCTTTTAAATGGAGAAGTAGGTTGTAGCACAAAGATAAATATCAATTATTATTTTTCAAACATATTATTTTTATATAAAAAAACTCTGAAAATAATGATATGTAAATATAATTGCTGAATATATCGGAGAATAATAGAGAGCACAACTTAATATAGATAGGGTATAAAGCTGAAGCAAACAAGCATACATATTTACGTGAGATAGTCTACAAAATAGTGAACTAGTAAATATACATATACGACAGCCCAAAAAACATAATTGTAGAAATAAAACAAAATCTGTCTTATGTCTCTTGCTAAACTGTGCATATATTATTGGTTCCAGAAAGTGACAAGAAGAAATGATGTTCCAGGAAGAGTAGGATAACTTATGATCTGGGTATTAACGTGAAGAGTTGGCACAAACTGATTCAGAAATGATGTTGTAGTCAAATGTTCACATCTATTTAGAAGGCCACTTAAGGGAATGGCAAACAAAAATGCTGTAATGCACTTTCTACGTTTTCGACGAACTACCGATCCCAGACAGTCGTCGTACAAAAAAATGGATTAGAGCATATCTATCTGAGAAAAGGAATTCATGAGGAGAAAAAAGAACAAATTCTAATTCATCCGGTCGTAGATAATAGCTTTTTAATAATAATAAGACAAATATGTTAAATTATGTTCAAAAAATCATTTAGGCCATTAAAAACATTATCTTGGGCAATTAAGCTAAGCATGAGTATGCGAACAAAACTAATTCTGAAAGTATTTATGTAACTAGTTGCCTAGAATTCCATTATAATTATGTGGGGACATGAACTGGATGGAGAATGCTACCATTGACTAAGCGACACAAACGCAAATAAAGACTTTCCTTGTCAAAACTAACTAGTTGAGGAGACTGCTTATGATACATTTTTTTACATATTCAAATCTCCAAACTTAGAAGCAGTGCACTTTCAAAGATCCAATTTTGGCACAATGTGTACCAAGTACAATTTTCAGTAAATCATATTTGCAATAACAATGCCTAAGATTCAACTAGAATTTTGTTGATAATTGGGCACTAAGCAATAACGTCACACACACAAAGGCGGCTCTGCCTAAATCAACTTAAATCAATCTTGCTCTATACTATACAAATGAGTAACACAATCAAACAATATAATTAAAGAATTCAAACCTGCTGGTCAATAATCAAAGTATCAAGGAGTGAAATATCTATATTGTGATTTTGGAGGTGTTGGGGTTCGATCACCAAGACATCAAAATGGGTGTTCTATGCTTAAATCAAGTATAACAAGTGCCATAAAAATAAATAAATAAACATGTCGATTGTTGATTAAACTGAAGTTGAATGGAGGTACAGTCTGGTGGGGTGCACATCGATATGGATTGGTGAGGGCTAGTGCAGTGGAGTCTAAAATAGCAACATGTAGTGAAGGCTAAAAGAAAAACCATAATACCAATGGAAACATTAAAAAAAAGAATCAAACTCGATAGAATGCAGCAGGATTCAAGAATGAAATAGGGCAAGACACTCATATAGGAATAGGGTAGTTTTTATGTAAGTGCTTGTCTATATATTTATGTGATGCGTACAAACACCCCCTCACCCCCTCCCCAAACAAACAAACAAAACCCTATAATAACTTTATGATGAAAATGAGCGAAAGGTCCTGACATTAAGGAGAGTAAGGAAGAAGCTTTAAATAAGGTGATTGACGAACGTATACAGAGAATATATATGATGAAAATGTGATATATGGTAGAACTATAAATGATATAAATCAATTTAATTCTCCATAATAACTTTATGAATGTGATATTGAAACACTACACTCGGAAGTCCTGGATATAACACGATTTACTAAGTCCCCAAATAATAATCTGTGACTAAACCCTAATCCGTACTAAAAGGAAGGAAACACTGTAACAAATAGCAAAAATCTTGATGATCTAGTAAAGTGGAATAAAACGAAGTATAAACGGTAAAAGAAATCACGAATTTACCTTGTTAATGATCGGCGAAATTGGGAGAACGACAAAATCAGGAAAACGGCAAAGTCGAGAGAAACAAATTTCTACGGCCAAAAAACAAACCGGGGTTATGAACGTGTTTGGTTTTGTTTTGATTTTTGGGTTTTAAATTTTTTACATGGCTTCAAAATGATGAAAACAAAATAATGTTGTTTTGAGTTTTCTTAATTAGGCCCATTTTTAAAAATAATAATTTTTCAAAATGAGTTTTTCAAAATGGTAAAGAGAACGAGCTTTCATCGTTTTTCAAAACTAAAAACTGAAAATGGTATGAAAATGGGAAACCAAACGTACCCTGCATCGCCTTAAATTTAAATAAAAAATGTACCATAAGATAGCACATTCATGCAACATATAGTGACATAATCATTGAAAAATATGAAAATAACACCCGTGCCATTAGCATGGGCTTTATACTAGCTTAAAATAAACATTCTCCATAACATAATTTCTTACCAATTAGCAACACAAATAAAAAAGCAAATATTAAATGTTTAAATTAAAATTCAATATAGTTACATAAGATTTCAATACAAAAATGCATATAAATCATTTTATGTTGAATGCGATAAACATACAAAGCTTCAGTGGAATTTGTCTATAAAAAATTCGAGGAATCATATTTTTCAATTTCTTCGATTTTAGATTTAGTTAAGGTCCTTTAAGATGACCTTAAGTTATTTACATCTACATGGAAAGACGACGAGAACAAACACATTTATCCTTTGCATATTTAGCCTTTACATTTTCTTCAAAAGTTAACATGCTTGCTTTTGTGTCAATGATTGTAAATCGACCGATGTAAATAGATCTATACATAATGCCACTTGCATTAAAACTATTGGTTAATTATTTACAGAACGTACATTAATTTCACACGTACCAACTTAAAAAAATCATTTTAATAACTGTTTTGTCGTGCAAACAGGACCAGCTAAAACTTCCAGGCTACAAGTTGCATGACCAGCTATAGCTACATACCTTAACAATCAGAGACAACCGAATGGTTAATCATTAACAAAATATACAAGTAACTGAATAGTGCATACTACTCTCTATGTATATACACACACACACACACACACATATATATATATATATATATATGAGGAGTTTTCCAAGGCACCCCAGTTTCGTAGCACCTCTACCATACAGTGAGTTACACCAATCCCAATCCAAATCCAAAAAAAGTTTGTAAATGTTCAATCCACATATATACTATCATCTATCCAAAATTTGAGCTCATTCCAACACTCGTAAAATAATATTTTTGATGTTTAAATTTAATGGTTCGAATAAATGTCCAAACGATGAATAATCGAGCTAAGATACGAGTGTCGAAATGAGCTCAAATTTGGGATAGATGATAATATATGTGGATTGAACATCTACAAAATTTTGTTGGATTTGGATTTCTACAAAATAGGGGTGCCCCAGAACGCTGCTTACACACACACATATACATACATATATATATATATATATAATGATTGTGAATGTGCTATTTGAATAATATAGTTAATAATCACTTTATTATCTCATTAAACCCGTACTAGATATAATATCCATTAAGTTTATTGAAATATAAGTGTGTATAATTTAATTTATTAACCCATGAATTTCTACTAGAAATTTTTGGAAAGTTTAATAGTTACCAAATGTGGAAAATCTTTATTAGTATGCGTGTTGCATCTTTTATAAAGCTGTATTATCAGACAGAATATGAGTTGTTTAATAATTAATTAAGCTAAAGAAGCATGATATATCTATATATTGTACCAAGTGAGAGGCAAAATGATATGTACATTCATATGTATTGAACGAAGAGTATTGTCTACTAGTGTTTATTTGACATCCATTCAGACATGTAATAATTGTCTACACGAGATAAGCATACCATGAAGATCCAAATTGGATAAACTTAGGTCGTACCATGAACATTATGGATCCTACAGAACAGGAAATCAACATGCCTGTCTTAATCATATTTATGTTGGGGTTAATCAGTTTCGGAGTCTTCGAAAGTAGGAACCTACGAGTTACACACTACTGGATCAGGTTCAGTTTGTGCTAGCGTTACAAGCAAGCAATATAACACAATAAGAAGAAACTTGATAATATTAGACTATTCCCAAGTGGGGGTTAGGTTGGGTTGGGTGTCTCATTCGGGCGAGTTGACATCCAAGTCACCCCAATGGGCAGAAACATAGCAACCTCAGTGGGGGTTGTTGTGTTACTCTTAGTCGGCTTTCTTAAACCCAGGTAAGGGTTGCACATGGATTAAATCCAAGGATGTTGGATTGTAATCCACGTGACAGTCTGGAGTTAAATCCAGACTGTCACCTTAGTCGGTTTTTAGAAAGTCGGCTAAGGTACCCATAGCCGGCTATAAATAGGCCACCTATGGGTCATTCTCCTACACCAAATATCCTCCTTCCCTCTTTCTGCATCATCCCCTTCCTCTATAACACCATTGTCCTCAAGTAAAAAAATATATGAGAAGAGCATTTTGAGAATTATGAGATAGAAGGAGTCGAAGTGATGAAAATATACCTCCTGAAGAAGAGCATGCTCCAATTGAAGTAGAAATCGTACCTCCTCGTCGACGAGAGGTGGCTGGACGATGATGAGATTTATAGGAAAAGGATCAGGATCCTAATATTGATCAGAATTTAGGACCAGACAAAAAACTTACAGAATTTCGTGTTCTTCCAAACGACTAGCAGATAATTAGTAAGCATATGGAAGACGCTATAAGTTTTTAACTTTTTTTATCATTTAGTACCAATATTGTGTAGATTAGAAGAAATATATTGACACATTTATAAATAGGCACGATGAGAGAGAACGCTGGTGCATGACCAACCATTATTCGTTTACATCCTAAAATTTGCATTTACCACACAGCTGACATTATACACTCATTTATGGGTGAAGTCGGTCTTGATGACTTCATAAGTATGTGTTTACTTAACTACCATCAAATTATTTCGTAATTTTAAATAACTTCATCTAGTCGAAAGTGAACTTTTTTATTAGATATAACAAACTTGTTAAACTCGGATGTTCAGTTGATTGGGGCTATAGCGTCGTGTTGGTGGAAGACCAAACACACATTTCATTTTGGGGTTGGTGAGTTAAACATCACCCCATTAGATGTTACAGTTCTTACTGGACTTTCTCTAAGCTTGGGGGAGACCTTAACGTAAGGTGAGAGCTGTAAATGCCCGGACCTATTATCGTGTTTATTTCCTCATCTTGACTTACAACATGCTTTGACTCCTAGATTACAACCAAGGATTAGTGCTATTAGATAAACCATCATTAATTTAATCGATGTTTTGGGGCAAGAAAACCACAATTTAGATATTGCACAAATATTTATTGCATATTTGATGCGTAATCTGTTTTTTTCAAACCCATCAAACGCCTTGCCTACAGGCCATGTAGCGCTGGCCACTAGTATATGATTGGGGATGCTCGTACTAGCTTATCTCTATCATTGTTTAGACCATCAATGTGTTGCCAGAGAGCGAGCTACGTACATCTGTGGGTTATCGTACATTATGCAGTGCTGCTGCTACGAGTACTTCCACAACTTGACTTACCCGACACTATATCCAACATTATCTCTATTCTTTCTGGGAGTTCGGGCGTCAGCTCATGAGTATCGAAGACCTGTAAAAGGTAGTCAGGCCCGTCACAATTTTTCTATGGCTTGTAACCGGATCGAGTTGCGCATGACACGATGGAGTATTATATAGCATTGCTTTATCGTCCGTACAAAGGTTCCTTTTATTTGGCATATGAGGGAATGGTCCATTCTACCATGCTGATAATGAAGCATATTCCTTGTCTCTTCTCCTCCCAAGGCGGTTGTTACTGGTTCCTTAGGGAATGATGTTTGAGTTGATATTAGACGGAGACAGCATGCCTGATGATCCACATCTTAATACACCTTCTTTAGTGGTGTATAACGCTCAACGGTTGGCGGAAGCTTGAGGCCATCAGTGGCAGCCATCTAACTATTTCATCACTCCTAATATGGATTATGCAGTATTTTGGCGTCACTTAATTTATACACCAGCACACACGGCTCCAGAGGTACATGCTACAATAGTTAATTTGATTGGACTGTGACCTGTCAGACCTGGTGTTATTCCTCTTGGTTTTTCAGACCTTACTCTGAGTACGCAGTTATATGCAACTTCACCTCAGCTGCATAAAGGAGATGATGGGTGGAGAGTGTCTATTCCGATAGTGACAGGTGGTGATATTTATAGGGATATTTCTCACGTCCCAGTTACGCGGTACCCTAATTCGGCTACTTTGTCGTATGAGGATTTATACCAAATGAAGTTATGGCTCAGACAGGTATAGTACACCTAGCACAGGCATAGGAAAAATGATTTGGTAGCTCATATTAACGAGCTTACCACTGAAGATGAGGAGTGCTACCATCCTAGGCCTCAGACTAGTATGGACGAGGACATAGCTGGTTTGGATGATTTGGACTTTGGTGATCAATAAATGTTGTTGTTGTCGTTGTAGTTTGCAATATGTTGATGGCACTATTGTTATGGACTTTGGCTTGTATTTTGTTGAATAGGTTGTTGTTTTATCTCAGTACATTATTGTATTATCAGGATCATGTCTATTATCTATATGGTACTATTCTTTCATCTTTGTACATTATTTTGTAGTATTGTTGATGGTACTGTTGTTTTATCTCAGTACATTACTATATTATCAGCGTCGTGTGTATTATGTATATGGTACTGTTGATGTGTATGTAGTCGATGATGGCAAACTATACGTGTACTACTCACTTTATTTTTGTTCTTTTTCACATCACTAGTTATAAATAGTTTCCACTGTTCTTCCTAACATTATTCTTCATCTGATAGGGGAAGATGTCCATCGTTAATCGGTCTCTATCTAGGTTATTTCTACTCGTGGAATCATATATCAACTTCGATCAAAGGTATGAATAATGTTGCGAATTGGTGGGGGATCAAGAAACTTACAACAACAACCCTAACTGTCCCTCGTAGAGGTCTACCCAAAGAAATTCATAAAAAAACATAGCAGCTTTAGCATGCTTGCGCTTGTTATAGCGAGATTATCGAGGAGGTAGATGATGAAGATGGTTTCAAACATACTCGTTCCACTTTTGATTCATGTTACCTATCCGAATACGGATTTGTATTTATGGCCATAAAGCTTACGAACTTCATTATAGTTGGCTAACACGTTGTGGTTCTGAATAGTTGATGTTTATACGAAATGCATCATGTTGGTTTATGTTTATTATGGAAACATTAGTTGTTCATTTTTTTTTAGTGTGTCCAAGTCGTATGTCCTCACATGTAGTGTTTCGTATGTCCTTTCAACATTGTCTATGTACTACTTAGCTGTGTCAAGTCATTTAAACGACTGTAGTGGCCTTCGGAATCCAAAGTGTGATTTGCATTGTTTTTTGTTAATTATTTTGTGTTAACGTATTTACTTATCTCAATTCATTCCTTAATAAAATAACTAGATTTCATTCGAACTGGATAAAGATGGAAATGGTAATAAGCATACATATACAACTGATCATAAAGATTTCTGACTAGCAAGATATAAAATACTTAAACTTCTAATGTAAACCATGACGAAGTCGGTAGTTTTCCTGACTAAGATCATTGACTTGGTTACGTGGATTTTTTATTTATTCTTCTAATTCCAAAGCATATGTAATAGCTCGTGTAGGAAAACATTTGTCTACCCACTGGATTAATTCACATCCGTTTGTACATACTGGACAACAATAATATGAGCAACCAACATCGTTTCCATGTCCGAAAACTAATTATGGTGCTTGAAAACCAAAAAAACATACAATATTTGTTGACTGC
This sequence comes from Allium sativum, assembly GCA_030737875.1. Classification (NCBI taxonomy): domain Eukaryota; kingdom Viridiplantae; phylum Streptophyta; class Magnoliopsida; order Asparagales; family Amaryllidaceae; genus Allium; species Allium sativum. The sequence continues at coordinate 128,415,912 of CM060919.1, read as the reverse complement.
ACCTCATCATCCTCATCTGAAGTACGGACAGGAGGAATAACAACGTGTCTTATTTGCGCATGTTGATGGGTTTGAGGTTGTTGTTGATGGCCTATTTGCATCTTGTAATGACCCGCATTTGCAGAGGTATTATAATTTATTTATTTAATTATATAAATAGTGATATAGTGAATTTAATGGTCGTGGAATTAAATAATGGTGAATAGATAAATTAAAATAATAAATTAAATAATATATTTAATTCTGAAATAATCAGAATTGGCTAAAATGGCGATATGGTGTGAACTGGATCATCCGTGATATTTAATTTAGTTTAGAACTGAATTAGAATAATGAATATATTATATAAACGACAGTTTGAACGTATAATTATATTATAATTAAAATTGAGCTTGAAATGGCGTTGCAGTTCGTAATTTGGCGATTCGACCTTCAAATGAATATACAGGATTCGTTTTAAATTGGATTTCCGTGAAACAAGAAATGTGTGGAGCTGGTAAGTATATCTTTCTAGTGGAAGAGAAAAATCGGGATTTCGTCGTGTAGATTTTGATTTACGTCCAAATCAAATTTTAGAAAAGTCGTTGTGGAATTCCTTTATAATTTATAAAGGAATTATTTATATTTTTTTTTTTTGAGAAAGACGGATGTGCAGCGCGCAGCTACACAGCCGATTAGATATAATATAAATAATTATATAACCTAGTTGACAAGCCCAACTGGTAGCGTTAAGTTTTGTGTCAAAAGGGAAATAATTGTACAATAAGTTCTGCCATAATAAACATCATCACAACCCACATTACCATAGCAAAAAAGAGTCTATCCACAGCAGTAGCAAAGAAATAAAACTGATCATACATAAACCAAAAGCTACGATCATTATATAGCAAAAGATATCCATCAACTGAAAGGTTCTTTATGCAAGTCTGGACTAGAATCACCGTGATTAGAGCCCACTGATTCCGCTGGACTAGTAGCTGCTGGAAGAGCAAATGCAAAGCTGACTGGAGGAGCAGAATGACCTGACTAGGATTTAAAGTAATGAATTATAAGATTACATAATCCTTTAAAACTCTTCAGTGGTTTGTTGAATATCATAGCATTACTTTGTTTCCATATACACCAACAGAAAACTGCAAAGAATGAATCTCTAGCAGCATTTGCATCAGAAAATTCCCAGAGATCAAAAACTGAATTAATCTCAGGAATAAAGCCAAGTAAAAACGAACTAGTGGCTACCAAGACAGGAAAGGAGTAATCACAATTCAGGAAAAGATGATCAATTGTCTCAGAATGAATGGAACAAAGAACACATCGGGAGTCTTCAATCAAGTTAAATCTATGTAATTTAGCCTTTGTGTTTATTTTACCATGATTCAAACACCAATTGAAGAACAAAATCTTAGGGGGTAGGTGAATCTTCCAGATTCTAGGAAAAGAAAATAACCTTCCAGAGAAATTAATGAATTTGTACAACGAAGCGACTGAGAAGCCTTTTGATGGAGACAAAGCCCAAAAATAACTGACTTCATTAGAGGAAAGATGAGAGTTTATTAACAATCTGGATGCAAGAAGTAGTTCATCCAAAACTTGCACACTAAAAATAGAAGATGGACACAATGCAGTAGGACTCAAAAGCAACAAATTTGTAACAGAGGAGAATCTACTAAATTTAATAATATTTAAAGGAATTTAAAGCTAGAAATTTATATTTTTTAAAGGAATTTCAATATAAATCGAATATGGGGTTGACCCAGATTTGAAATATCAAGCTAGAAATTCATATAGGATTATTCTAAAGTTGTATGATATTCTGTTGTGAATATATACGATAATATTTATTTTTAAATATTAAATTTAATAATATTTAAATATATTTATATATTTAAATGGGTCATTTAGAGCCCTAAAAATAGCCAGTTTTGCAAATGACCTCAGAATTTGACGAAACTAATTTTGTTGGATCCGCAATATTAAATTATTGTTAGATTCCAAGTTTCGTGATTTTTAGAGACATGTGTAGTCGTACGGATTTTTAGAGCGAAAAACAGTCGATATTTTGATAGTTAAAAATACGCTGAGTGAGCTAACGGAGTCAGAATTCAACGAAACCAGTTTCGTTGGGACCGTAAAGTCGAACTCTAGCTGTACTTCAATTTTCATGATTTTTGGATATTATATGTAACCATAGGAATTTTTAGAAATAATATATGTGGTTAAGAATCAAATAAATTGAATATAAAAGTATTCTTTCTTTCCTATAAATAGCCTCTTTATTACCTAAACCCTCAGACCTTTTCTCTCTTCAGTCAAACACAGCACGACCGCCACAAAAATGAGGAAACCGAAATTTTCCATCTCAAAATAAAATACAAAGAATTCCAAAAATATAATCCAATAAATCAAAACATAAATATAGTTGGATTCAGCGTTGAACAAGCTTCAATCTTGGGTTCCTTTCGATGGGTTTGAACGAATTAAAGTCACGCTATGTTAGGTCAGCGTCGACTGAGGGCTTGATTTGGCTTGTGATTCTGGCATCGAGGGTTCGGAAGCGGGGTTAGATGGCAATACTGGTGGCACGGTGCACGAACAGGTGGAGTTTGGGGTTTGAGCGATTTAGGGTTTGCTGTTTGGAGTTTTCTAGCATTGTTCTGGTCCAGGGTAGGGGCCGTTAGTAGTGTCGGTAGGGAGAGGAGAAGGGGTTACAAGCTGGTAGGGGTTGGCAACCAGAACCCTCGTGTTTGGCGAAGTAGTATCCGGTATTATTTGTTTGAATGTGTGCGTTTTTCTTGTGGGCATCGAAGTGTAGTATGGTGGGATGGATAGATGGGGAAAATGATGAGAAGAGTAATGGTGGGCTCGGTTTATGATATTGTGAAGTATTGAAGGAGATAAGTGGAGCAAAAGGGATGGATTTTGATGGAGGAGAGGCTACAGGAGTATGACGGGAGGAAGAAGACGGTCTGTGGACTTAAGAAGGGAGATGGGCCTGCATATTGAAGTAATGGGTATGGGCCATTTTAATGACTTAAGCCCAAACTAAATATGTGTGTTTAAGTTCTATTTAATTTAATAACGTAAAATCTTATAAATGTGATATCTTTTACGTATGATATCAGAATTTCGAACGGACGGATCCGACAGGATCGTATGGACGGTGGCTACGCCATGGAACTGACGGGAAGTGAATCGAAGCTCATTATAATTTATGGCAAAATAAATTGTCCGTCCAAATCAAAGACAGTTAATCGTTTTTAACGATAACAGTCCAATGTGAGTAAATCTCACTAACTCTGAACAGTTTATAATTTCATGTTGTATTTTTAGAACTGTTAAATATTGGCTGATTGACTGTGTGTTGTCTTTTTGATTGAACTGCTAGTCAGTTAGTTGAATTTCTATATTGATTTTTGTTTAACAGAATATATCATATGGAACTGAAAGTGATGTTGATTTTATTGTGTAACATCTATGGATGCAGGGAAACAGGTTTGAGGAATCCGACTGGATTCCTCAACAGTTATTTTATTGTTCTCATATATTGTGATATATGACGTGATTTAGAATCTGTTGTTGATTATATGTGTACGGACGATATTGGACATCATAATTTGATATGTTAAACACCATAACATACCGGGATTTGGAAAAAAGGGGAATTTTTCAAAGTGAATACTGAAAAGAGAATATTTATAAATAGAAATTTATTTATAAATGGATTATTTATAAATAGAAAATACATTGAAATAAAACCCTAAAGGAATTATTTGCAAACCATTTGCAAATAGATTAGAAAGAGAAATGTTTGTAAACCATTTAAAAATCAAATAGAAAGAGAAAGGTTTGTATACCATTTACAAATCAATCAGAAAGAGAAATGTTTGTAAACCATTTACAAATGAGATTGAATAGGTAATATTTGTAAAATCTTTACAAATGAAATCGAAAGAGGAATATTTGTAAAACCTTTACAAATGAAATCGAAAAGGAGATATTTGTAAAACCATTTACAAATAGAATTAAAAAGGAAATATTTATAAAATAAATAGAGTTATAAAAAGGAAATATGTTTATAACCAAATAGGATGTTATAAAAGGAAAACGTTATAAAAAGGAAAACGTTACTAAAAGGGAAATCATTTGTAAATGAAGAATTGTTACTAAAAGTAAATCTTTATAAATGAATAGTTTATTCGAAAAGGAGTTAATCGAATTTAGTTATTCGAATAGAGTTAAATCGAATATGGTATTCGAAGGGAGTCAATCGAATAAGGTATTCGAATAGAGTTAAAGGAGTTATCGACTAGAGTTAAATCAAATAGAATTAATCCAATAGCGTTAGTCCAATAGAGTTAATTGATAAGGGTTAATCGAATAATGTAAATTGAATAGAGTTATCGAATATACCTTATCGAAGGAAAAATTATCGAATAGAGATGATTCGAAAGAGAGTTATGTAAGGAAGTTTGTTAAAGAATTAAAAGGCGAACTTTTCTATTTCAAGGTTAGAAACGTTGTTCAGTTAAGGTCTGAGAGGTAATATTACCCCAACTTGATTGACTTCATTTTAATTAAGGAATGGTTAAGGTTCGATAGTGAAGGTGGGTTAAAGGAATGTAGTTAATAAGCGTAATGGTTTGAGTTGGCATCGCGATGGTTTGTTTAAACATCTGTCTAAGTCCAATGAAGGAGTTTTGGAAATGTTTTCCAAATAGGAACCAGAAATGTTTTCTGATACAGAAAACAAGAAATGGAAATGTTTTCCAACGGTAATAACATATATTTTCTAAATTTAGAAAGTAAGAAATGTTGAATATAGGGAAACAGGAGATGAAAAATGAACTAAGGAGATAAATGTTAAATGATGTTTGATCGATATAAATTTCCATCTGTAAATAATATCATTGTTTGCACACCTGTTTTTCTTTGATGGTTAAATCACAGACTATCGAAGTTTTGACCATTTTAACGTTGTTAATATGGAGAGACCGGTTGGATTATTATCCAAAGAACCACTCTGTATTAGCATAAGCGTTGCGAATCATATATGCCAAAGATAATTGAAGACGGAGTAAAGTGCAAGGGCTATTGTATAAGTCTTAGATAATAGTGCCTAAGATGGATGTACTGAATAGTGCCTTTGGTTCATCCTGTTCCTGGATGACTTGTATGAATGAATGTCTGACAGAGTATTTCCAGAAAGGTCACTTACATTGATTTCTTCAACCGTACCAAGAGTGGAAGCGGAGAAAGAAACTTCTTTTAGCTGACACATAATGTATGGTTGTAGACGTCAATCGGTGATTTGATGGATGTGACGATGTGACATTCGAAGTGAATCTGATGTGATGATGAAGCGTAACCTCAAGCCTCATCAATCTAGTAAATGACAGAAATTGGGCAGGCAGCATGGCTAAGTCGGTCGCTCCGAAGTAGGGTGTATAATCACCTGATCTAGAGTTCATTTATTTCTAAAAATATATTGTCAATACTGTCCCATTCGGGAAACGGTTGTTGATCCCAACCTTTGGTGATATACATTCGATACACTCAACCGAAATGAGTGGTCGGTCATGTGTGGCCGGGTTGCAAGATGTTCTTGTTGAACCCAGTGTATTCCTTTCTAGAGGTACACTAGCGAAAGGTGGTTCCATACCTTGTCATAGTTGGAAATCCATTACCCAATACGTGCTTGCGGTTTTGATTGTATACCATATATGTAGAACGTGAGATGAAAGCGTTTCTGCTAGATGATTATTATATTGTGGTTGATAGATATTATTATAATATCAAAAGGTTTTTGATATAAAGATAATTTGGATTCTCATAAGGGAAAAACCCGTTCCGTTATACGACGTGTTCTTATGAGATATCATTTACCTGCTTAAACTGTTTTAATCATACCAGTCCCATGACTGACCGGAGTTTATTTTGTTTTGTTTTCCCTAAACTCTTGGGTGCCCAATTTTCTACGGGCAGTCAAGTAGTCAGGATTTACATATATACTGGAAGAGCTTGGAGCAGGAGGCTTCAGGATTATATAGCTATAGTTATTTCCGCTGTGTTGTAAGTGTTGTACTTTGTTAATGATGTATATTCAAGTATAGATGTATATTTCAAGTTATGATATATATATTATATGTTATTCGTTCCGCTGTGAAGTTCGTGTTACTCTGATGTTGTATTCTTCTTCTTCTATTCTAAGTTTCTATCTTATCTTTCCTCACCCTCTAATTTCTTTCATTAATGACCGGTAGTTTCGATCCTTGGATGTTCGATATGTGTTGTATATCGGATAACCAAGATCATCAAAAACCCGGGTCATTACAGTTGGTATCAGAGCCAGGTTAAGTTAAGTGAATTACCTTGGCTCTGTGGCGTGACTCGGTAGAGATAGGGTTAGTAATACCCCAGATTGAGTATGAGTGTATATATACGAGTGAACTTACTTGTTATTGATATAAAAATTTGTTTTATATTGTGGAGATTTATTGGTTGAGTCGTTTATGGGTTCTGGTCGATCAGTTTGATCCACTGTATCGGTACGAGTTTATAAACACTCGAATACGATGGGCCAACACGATATGTTTTGAAAGAGGGTAAATTAAAGTAAGTTTACCCAAGGTATATCTTAATATAGAGAAGATATATATATATCAAAAATTATAATATAGTGGATATATTGGTTGTTATTATAATCGAGTAAGATTATAAATTAAATGGTTATGTAAATAACCAACCAAAATTCATATAAATGAAATACGTGAAATCAGATGAGTTAAATCTGAAATTTTAACCAGAAATTGAATTAAAACTCTGGAGAATTGGATAAGGGTTTGTAAATGGATTTGGATTAAAAATAAGGAAAATTTAAGATCTTGGGAGATTATAAATTGTTTTACAAGCCATGTGAATTATATTTTGAAATTAATTTCAAAGTGGAAATGTTTAGAAATGGTTTTATAGTATTGAACTCACTTCGATCACTGGAAAATAGATTCTGATGATGACAGCTGCATCATCAGTATTCATTTTCGGGTTGTAAGTGACGAATTACTACCAGAGATACTGTTTTGAATTTGTTATGGGAATGACAAGTTGTGTTGAATTTCAAAATGGGATTTATAATATAGAATTTGATATATAGAATTTGAATATATAGAATTTGAATATAGAAATTCAAATGGGATTTATAATATAGAATTTGAATAGAATTTGATATATAGGATTTAAATAATAGAATTTGATATATATATATATATTTGAATAATAGAAGTGATATAAAATTTGAATAGAAATTGAATAGAATTAACTAAGTCGAAGAGGAATTAGTTAATCGAGTTTTGAATTTGAAGTTGAACTTTGAAAGGTGAATTGGATTTGTAAATGGATATTCGAAATCGAATATAGAACATAAAATTGAAATTTGGATTCAAATTAGTTAATAAGCAAGTTAAAATATATTTGAACATGTCATGTTCAAATATAAAAGTGAAATAGACTAAAGAGTTAATTAACAAATTAATTAACGAATTGAGTTAAAACGATCAGGTATAGTTAAAATAGATTGGGCAGGTATAAATATACATGAGATAGGTATGGATAAGGTATGAAGGTATATAAATAGAATGCTCGACGAAAAGGTATGTATTTAATTCATATATTAGATTTTATGCGCCGTATCGGCTAGCCGCTTGGCTTTTTTTTTCTTTTGGATTGGTGAGGGCCATGGGAGGCTATTTGAAATATCCCGATGCTCCTGGTACAAAGGAGGTTATGGCGAATTTTTCTGGGAATTTAAGGAGTTCGAATATTTTTAAGATAATTTGATACTTAGAAATCAACGTATCGATATATATTTAGAAGTTGATAAGGAAACGAACTTAGAAATAGAATAGTAAAATCAAAAAGGAAGACTACGAATAAAATCCAATAAGAATATAAAGAGGAAGCGTATACGTGTTTAAAAGTGAATAAGTAGTTGTATGGTATTGATTATTCGAGTAAGTAGTCATATCCGTTTTGACGTTATAAATGTTATTCAGTCAAGGTCTGAGAGGTATACCCCAACTTGATTGATTTCATTATTAACAAATAAATAGTAAGATTTCAGGCTCGAAGATCAATGTTTAATAAGAGTTAGTTGAATATAGTATTTGGGTTGTCGTAACGATGTTTTACACAACATCCGTTTTAACCCAAATAAGTGTAAGCTTGGAAATATAATAAAGAATATTTCCTAAGTATAGAAATAAACGAGATCGGAAAAGAGATAAGTAATTGGAATATTTTCCAATTATAAATAGCATATATTTTCTAAAATTTAGAAAATAAAGGAAGGCAATATTCGGAAATGTTTTCCAAATAACATAAAAGGCTAATATGGTTATTGAAAATATTTGGTTAACAAATATTGATAAATAAATAGAGAAGTGATTTAACTAATGGAATATTAATTAAGGGCTCAGTGACATGTTCAAAAGGAAAATTTGATTTTTGAAAAGAGTAAACTGTTTAAAAACTCCCAGGGAAAGACTGTTTGAATTAAAAACAAATTTAACAGAAATTTGTGAAAGCAAAATTGAATTAAAGTAAAGCCAGTAAAGTGGTAACTGAGGTTGAATTAGTATGATATTAAGACAAATTGGATTGTGAGATTAAAATTTGAAGTGTAATGGGATAATCAAGTTAAGAGTTAGGAACCGAGAAGAAACTCGAGTTAAAATGATATTTGTCTCGGATATAAGCGAATGGTGGTGCTGTGGATAAAAGCAGATTGGAATTTGATTGAGATAACATTGATATATGCTGAGTTAATAGCATATGGAAGTGATAGAGTTGATATGCCGACAAAAGGTACGAGTTTATATATTTCGTATGGTATGAGATTTATGAGCCAAATTGGCAAGCCGCTTGGCTGTTTGATTTTCTTTTGGGATGGAGATGGCCCAGAGAGGCGAGTTGGAGTTTGACCTATCGACCGGTAAAAAGGAGGTGTTGGCGAAATTTTTCGAAGAGTTAAGGCATTAGAAAATTTTCAGGATTTTTGAAAATTTTCATGGGTAAAAATAAATTAATATTTAATTGAAATTAAATTGGTTCAGTTGAAACTGAAGTTAAGAAGTGAACAAATATGTAAAAACCCGTAACTTCCCCATAAAGGAAAGCGTCGGATAGTTCGAGAACAAACCACAGCAGAACACATACAGAAGAACATTTCACTGTATATTACAACAATGCATCAGATTTCAAGAATATACAGAGTATAAATGAATATTACACAGAAATATCAGAGATTTAAATTACATTTAAATACATAGCAGCGGAAAATAATACAACGCACAACTAGAAGAGATATACGGATACAAAGCTTTCCGGATATCATTCCAGCTGTAAACCAGGATCCTGTGGATATAAATCTGCAAAACCAAAACTACTAGCTGCCCGTGTCGAAAATAGAGGCACCCAGAGTTTAGGTTAAAACAATAAACTCCAGGCCAGTCATGTGACTGGTGTGAGAACTAAAACAGTTATTTAAAACTTTACTTTAAAAGAGAGTAATTCAAGGGACCACGCCGTATAACACGGAACGGGTTTTCTCCCAAGAATACTAGTGCATAGAATAAACAGCGCAATGCTTTTTCGAAAAATGAAGCTATTATAAGACCCAGGTCCCATCACACAATGCAACGCAAGCCGGAGGATAGGGTTTTACCTTATAACAGCCAAACATGCTTGATACGTTTAAAAACAAATCATTTGATACTATAATATGTGTATAGTGTCAAAACAATTTCAATCATAAATATCAATCATAGACGGCATGGGTACCATATATCATGTCGCCATACTAGTTCTACAATTAAAACCGCAATACACGTATCGGAAATTGGATTTCCATCATGGTGGCTCCTGATTCGAAAGATCGATCGCGGAATGCAATTCACCACGGCTTACGTCCCAACAAGAGAACACCGTCTGCATCCGCACATTTGGGACCAGAGTACCACCGCGGCTTACGTCCCAGCGAGAGAAAACACCGCTTACTCTATATATCCTTGAGCACTAGGCTCATCTCGGTCGACCGAATCCACGACACCACTAAGGTGCCCATCCACGAAAAAGCATACTGATCAAACCATCAGTTTGCCACCATACCGGGGTGTGAGGCTCGCGGATCAACGCTATACACAAAGCCATGCTATATCAGCTGCGCTTTGATCATCAACCACCAAACTTTGCTTTTCAACAAAAGTCTGGATCACTGCATCTCAGCATGCCACACTATCAATCCATATCGTACCACTGATTTCTGCCAATATATAACCTCTGAGCTCATATGTCTCAGAGAAGGGCGTTAAGCAAGAGAATAAATTCTCCGCCGCCAAACAGATATATATTTAGCAGAGATCAACAAATACAATATAAAGGAATACAATGTCAGACACACCATCCATTTACAAGTCCGTTCTGGGTCTGAACGAAACCGGAGGCACTTTCCTCGCATATCCATCCATCTCCAAGTACGTCTGGACGACCACCAACTATTTCCATCCTCTTGGGTGTACAGCCCAATCAAGATCGTCAGTAATTATCCGAACGATGTGAAGACTTCCGGTCTTTAACCACCGTCTTTATCTTCGACATATCGTCGAGTCGGTTATTCAGAATGGGTATAAACCCGGCCTTTCCGAACAACCCGCGTATATTAACAACAAATGTTACACAAACACAACATACGCCTCATTCCAATTCATTAGTCACTGACCGCAAATTAGTAAGAGAACAATCCCCCAGACATTAACCCCGAAGGCCGAAACCAACATCAGATCAATACCCAGGAAACCATTCTTCTTAGCCAACCTACAGCTAGTTTCTAAACTCAACATTCTTAGGGAAAGGTTCCCAATAATTTTATCCAAGATAAATTCTTTAAAATTTATCCTGTAATCTTCCTTTGGATGTCGTTTAAAACCAAATTATGGTTTTTCCAACTAGTCGAGATTAGCGAACCACAACGAAGTAATTATTTATTTTATTTCCCAATCCCAACCTATTCATCCCATGAAGCAAAACTGGTAATACTCCATATCTAACACCACAGTATTATCGGTAAAATTAATTACCATTTTACGTTCAAATCTAATTAAAGATTTAACTATCGCTTTGGAGCAAAATTGGCGATACTCCATTCTCGCTCACTTTCCAAATTTGATAATTTAAATTATCAATTTCTCATTTCAATCTAATTGCAGATTCATTAAAACTCCTTTTACTGGGTTAAAGAACTAGGTGTTATTTAAAACACAGTTCACGACAAACCCAAATCACATTTTATTTATTATCGGGTTAAAGAACAAGTGTTAGTTAAAACACAGTTCACGATAAACCCATGAATCAATTCTGGTTTAATTTGATTCAAATATATTAGAAATTCGATTATTTAAAACCCCTTTTTAAATCTAATTCATTTATTTAAAAATAATTGGGTTTTAAATTTAGTTCAAACTAGTGCATTTCGATAAAAACCATTTTTTATCTTTTCAAATGTGGAGTTTTTCATCCCAAATCATTTCTTATGATTTTATACAAATTATTACTATTTTTAATAATTTTATCAAGGCCCGTACAGTCGATTTCCAACAATGGCCATCGAACTGCACTTATAGCGACCTTTTTCGAATTTGATTTGGACGTATCTCCAAATCCAACCGTTAGATTTTGAATTTCTAATATTCTTTAGAAAACTCTTTTCGATACGAACCCAACGGTTCCGGTTTTAGGAGAATCCGACGGTCGGATCTCCCGTAATGTCCGTTTTAAATAAATGGTCGAAATTCACGAACTGCCGCGGCGCGGCGCGTTCTATTCAGGCCATTATATTATATATATAATATATATATAATATATATTTCGTCGATTCCTATTTAAAACGAATTATATAAATAGTTTTAAATTCGTTTCAAAAGCAAATTCAACTTCCCTTTCAATTCAAGTCAAAATTGAATTCTTCTTTATAAATTCGTTTTAAAATTCATTTCTATTCAATTCAAATTTCAATTCAATTTAAATTCAATTCGAATTCGTTTTCAATTCAATTCAATTCAATTCAAATTGGTTTTCTATTCGATTCAAATTCATTTTCTATTCAAATTAAATTCGTTTCGTTTTCTATTTGAATCAAGTTCATTATATATTCAATTTGAAATCAAATTGGTTTTCTATTCCATTCAATTCGAAATCGTTTTATATTCAATTCAAATCGAAATCGTTATATATTCAATTCATTTCGAAATCGTTTTATATTCAATTCATTTCGAAATCGTTTTATATTAAATTCATTTCGAAATCGTTTTATATTCAATTCATTTCGAAATCGTTTTATATTCAATTCAATTCGAAATCGTTTACGTCAAAATGGCGTCAATCTAATCAACACGGCTTCAAATATTTCTATTTCAAAATATTTCTTTTTCAAATATTTCCTTTTTGTCAACACACGACTAATCTCAACGAATGAGTACCGTCCATGTGTGACTATTTTTGTTAAAATATTTCGTTCAACACATGACTAATCTCAACGGATGAGTACAGTCAACTCATGAACCTTTATTTTATATTGATAAAGATGTAAATTTTTATTATAAAAATAATTCGTTCAACACATGACTAATCTCAACGGATGAGTACAGTCAACACATGAACCTTTATTTTATATTGATAAAGATGTAAATTTTTATTATAAAAATAATTCGTTCAACACATGACTAATCTCAACGGATGAGTACAGTCAACACATGAACCTTTATTTTATATTGATAAGGATGTAAATTTTATTGTAAAAATAATTCGTTCAACACATGACTAATCTCAACGGAGGAGTACAGTCAACACATGAACCTTTATTTTATATCCTTTATTTTCTAAATTGGAATGAGGCCCAATCAATCACCATATAATGTTAATTATATGGATTTTCATACATCACATGTATATAATAGCATTGAAAAATAATCAACCATCAACCAAAGTGCACTACACTGTATAAGCATCAAATATAAATATCTAACGCTTATAACAGCCTGTCAATCAATCGATCGACATGTTTAATCAATCAGGATGAGTGAACTTCATATTTCATCCCAACACCCGTGTGGGGTTTCAAACAATCAAACACAGATTTTATTTGTGCAGTTGGGCGATGTGTAAAATTTATCGACCCAATCAATGTCAGTCAAATCAGTGTACATAGACAAACCGTCCGGTTTGTAAATGAATATTTTATTCACATTCACGTTAAGAATTATATTTCTAACGATAAAACATTTAATTTTAACATACGAATATCTATTCAGTTCATTTACAAAATAAAAATGATATTTTTATTTTTCTAACATATTTTAGAAAATTTCGGCGGCATAACGGCACGATACTAGAAACGGGACAAGGCCTAGCCTTATCCCCGGTCTAGTGAAGGCCCACGCCATTCACACATCAATCAAATCAATTTATTTCACTCAACAATTCAATTTCAAATCAAATCATCTTATCAACTACACAACCAAACAATTCAACAAACAAGCCATCCATGGTCTGTGGATGACGGGTGTCGGGTGCTACTAAACACCGTCTGCATCCTAGTATATATATATATATATGTATGTATAACCAGAATAAGAAAGTTAGAGTGAGGAGTTCTCACCCTTTCGCTAAACTGAATGACGCAATTCTTCATGGGTAGGAAATCTTCACTGTGCTTTTCTTTCGTCTATTTCATTGCCCGTATTCACTACCTATATAAAAGTCACATTTTTACTTTGCTATTCAATATATAAAAATCGAATTTTTACTACTATGTTATATAGATAAAAATTATATTTTTATCACGCTATTCTCCATATAAAGTTTTCGCCTTTATAAAAACAATAGACTTCGCCCTTTCAAATTTAAAGATGGCATTTTGACTTCGCTATTAAATATATAAAGATTATATTTTTATCATTCTTATGATGTAAAAATTATATTTTTATTGCTTTAAAAAAATATAAGAATCATACCTTACTTCTTCTACTTAACCAAAAAAAATCCGTCTTTTCTATTTTTAAAAATATGATTTTTATTTTTGCAAGTTCAAATCTTTTTCTTTTAAAAGATTAAACCTTTTTCTATTTCAAAGTTTAAACCTTTAAAATAAAAATCAGTTTTATTTATTTCTTTAAAAATCAGTTCTAAATCTTTTAAAAATTCAGTTATTTTTTAAATCTAAAAAAAAAAAAACAGTTTTATTTCCTTTAAAAATTCTGCTTTAACCTTTCTTTAAAAATCAGTTTTTAAAATCTATATAAATCAGTTTTTAAAATCTATATAAATCAGTTTTTAAAATCTATATAAATCAGTTTTTAAAATCTATATAAATCAGTTTTTAAAATCTATATAAATCAGTTTTTAAAATCTATATAAATCAGTTTTTAAAATCTATATAAATCAGTTTTTAAAATCTATATAAATCAGTTTTTAAAATCTATATAAATCAGTTTTTATGCAACTTAAAAAAAACAGTTTTTTTTACTTACTGCAAAACAAAAATAAAAACAAAAAAATAAAATAACCTAAACGCTCACCTCAGGCTGCGAAGAGGGGGGGGGGCTCGATGGTGTTCGTCGGCGGCAGGCTTCAGGGGGGCGTCGCTGTGGTGTTCGAGGTGGAGGCGGGGTCTTCAAGATGAGGGGGTTGCTTCGGGGTCTTCGTCGGCTTCGAGGGGTTGTTCGGTGGGAGGAGGCTGGACGGAGGGGTGGGGCGTCGCGAGGGTTCGGCGGCGGCGGCTCCGAGGTAAGGCGGCGGCTTCGATTAGATTAGGTTTTTTTTATTTTGTTTCTGATAAATGAATCGGGGGGGGGGGCAATGAAGAAAAGGAGGGAAGTTATATTTTTTTTATTATTTAATTATTTATTTATTCAAAAAGGTTGACTTTTACATACGTCCTCGAAACGAGGCCTACCGCCTGTCGTCCATAGCGTTTTACCCCCATTCCGAACACAATGGGATATGTATCGTAAGCTGATTTGATCATTACAATCAGTTTCCGTTGAATTTCCATTTAAATCCTTATTTTGAATTTTAAACGTACATTTCAAATTACCGGGGTCACATGCTAACTCTAAAAATCCCATAAAAATATTTTCTAGCTTCGTATTGACGATACGGTCCTAACAAAACTAGTTTCGTCGAATTCTGAGACCGTTAGAAAAACGGCCATTTTCCAGTCGATTAAAATCAACTGAAACTGGTCAAACGCGTTTTCCTTTGCCACGCTCACATATTGATTCGAAAAATTATGAAATTTGAAACCTAGCAATAATTTGACATCACGGACCCAACAAAACTGGTTTCGTCGAAATCCGAGGTCATCTGCAAAATTTCCATTTTTAAGGGCCCGAATTCCATAGCGACTATTCAGAATTTTCAACTGGACATATCTTTTGATCCCCGCTATGAAATTTCGATTATTCGGATTCGTTGGAAAGATATTCACAATTAGATCCTATTATTTTTGGTTTCACTAAAATCCGGATTGTTTTGCACCCGGTACATTCAATTGAAGTTTGAAATCGAATTATCAAACTACCGTGCCATTTTCAATTCTATTTATAATTATATATAAATATTTATATTCTAACGACGACGCGTATAATATATACGTTCGAATTATATTTAAAATAAATTTCTCGTCGATATTATTTAAAATAATTCATTTTAAATAGTCAAAATTCGCTAAAATTGCCAAAATAAAAATTTTAAACTGGCCCAGATTTTCAGGTTGTTACAATCTACCCCACTTAAAACTTTTCGTCCCCGAAAAGGAACAAAGTCGAAAGTGGTTTGATTAATCAACTCTACGATCGGTCAGGCTTCCGTTCTCCAACTTTTCAGTTTCTGAGAATTTTCAAAATTTCAAAAATTTGGCTAACACCCTAAATTTTCGAAAAATTTCGCCATAACCTCCCCTGCAATGGGAGCATCGGGGAATTTCAAATAGCTTCCCCGGTCTTTCAGATCTCAAAAAGAAAAAGAAAAAGCCAAGCGGCTAGCCAATAGGCTCATAAAATCATCATCACCCAAACAAAACAGTAAATTATGTAGTAAACCTGTACCTATTGGTCGGGCAAACAAATTTTATTCTCTGCTCTAGCCTCCTTGCTATGACCTGTTCAATGTAAGTACAAGTATATGCATGCAATTTCAATCAAATTCCAAAACATTCTAATATGCGGTGCTAAATTCACCTTAGTTCCATCATTCCCCTTACACTAGCTATATTATACAATATCGATACCATTTTTTTAAAACAAAAGCATATTTAAGTTCATACAAGCATCATACACATACATACATATATCCAAAACGCTAGTTCATTACATTAAAACCCACTTTCTAGGACGTCGTGCCTCCTCCCTGCATAATTTCCAAAGTAGATATCTCCTTTCCTTTGGATTTCTTATCACCCTTCTTTAACGGGCAATTTCGGGCTAGATGCCCTATATCTTTGCATCGGAAGCACTTCTTTTCTTTTCCCAATTTTCTGGATTTTCTCTTAACGTTTGGACACTTATCCACAAAATGTCCCGTTTCTTTGCACTTAAAACAAACTATGTCCATTCTTATCTCTTTCTCCTTGATTTTCTTTCTCTCAGGGCACCGAACCGCATAATGCCCTTCTTCTCTGCATATACGACAATAAACACCCATGTATGTTCCTAAGTTCAACTCCCTTTCTTTTTCTGCTTTCTGCTGGGCCCTCCTTGTTTGTTTCGGGGTCATAGTGAAGTCAGCATAAGATAAGCCAAAGAGAACCATCTCCTACATTATATTTGAGGATTTTATCAAGAGAGTTTGCATTACTTTTCATTAACAAATATCTTGATTTATGCTTTATATATCATTCCAGTATTTCTTTTAGTTGAATTAATAATCATCACAGCTAGCAATCAATGTGTTGGTTAACTTTCAAAGGCATAAATTTTTTTATATTTATACTAAAAATCATGTTTTTGATGCCAAATCACAACAATTAACCTATCTAGTTCGGTTCTCACACCAGTCGATTGGAAATATATAAATATCTGACTTTCGAAACTCGAACATAAACACTGATGATGAGATCTCAACCATCAGTACCATCTCCGGGCGACTAGAGTGTGATTCTATATCTATTCAATATATTAAAACTTCGAATACACGTTTGCAAGGCGTATATGCAAAGTCTTTATATATTGGATTGTCCAAATTTAATATAAATAAATAATCAAATTCGAATAGTTGATTTAGATTTTCAAAACAAAATTTGTTTTCATTTGAAAAATATACTCTTCACACTCGTCCTAGGATACTACTGATCCCATCTCTAACGAGTCATTCTAATTGGATATTACTAATCCAATATCTGATGAATTCGTTCGTAGGGTTCTAATGTGTCTTGTTCTCTGAGCTTTGTAAACCAAAGCTCTGATACCAACTGTAAAAACCCGTAACTTCCCCGTAAAGGAAAGCGTCGGATAGTTCGAGAACAAACCACAGCAGAACACATACAGAAGAACATTTCACTGTATATTACAACAATGCATCAGATTTCAAGAATATACAGAGTATAAATGAATATTACACAGAAATATCAGAGATTTAAATTACATTTAAATACATAGCAGCGGAAAATAATACAACGCACAACTAGAAGAGATATACGGATACAAAGCTTTCCGGATATCATTCCAGCTGTAAACCAGGATCCTGTGGATATAAATCTGCAAAACCAAAACTACTAGCTGCCCGTGTCGAAAATAGGGGCACCCAGAGTTTAGGTTAAAACAATAAACTCCAGGTCAGTCATGTGACTGGTGTGAGAACTAAAACAGTTATTTAAAACTTTGCTTTAAAAGAGAGTAATTCAAGGGACCACGCCGTATAACACGGAACGGGTTTTCTCCCAAGAATACTAGTGCATAGAATAAACAGCGCAATGCTTTTTCGAAAAATGAAGCTATTATAAGACCCAGGTCCCATCACACAATGCAACGCAAGCCGGAGGATAGGGTTTTACCTTATAACAGCCAAACATGCTTGATACGTTTAAAAACAAATCATTTGATACTATAATATGTGTATAGTGTCAAAACAATTTCAATCATAAATATCAATCATAGACGGCATGGGTACCATATATCATGTCGCCATACTAGTTCTACAATTAAAACCGCAATACACGTATCGGAAATTGGATTTCCATCATGGTGGCTCCTGATTCGAAAGATCGATCGCGGAATGCAATTCACCACGGCTTACGTCCCAACAAGAGAACACCGTCTGCATCCGCACATTTGGGACCAGAGTACCACCGCGGCTTACGTCCCAGCGAGAGAAAACACCGCTTACTCTATATATCCCTGAGCACTAGGCTCATCTCGGTCGACCGAATCCACGACACCACTAAGGTGCCCATCCACGAAAAAGCATACTGATCAAACCATCAGTTTGCCACCATACCGGGGTGTGAGGCTCGCGGATCAACGCTATACACAAAGCCATGCTATATCAGCTGCGCTTTGATCATCAACCACCAAACTTTGCTTTTCAACAAAAGTCTGGATCACTGCATCTCAGCATGCCACACTATCAATCCATATCGTACCACTGATTTCTGCCAATATATAACCTCTGAGCTCATATGTCTCAGAGAAGGGCGTTAAGCAAGAGAATAAATTCTCCGCCGCCAAACAGATATATATTTAGCAGAGATCAACAAATACAATATAAAGGAATACAATGTCAGACACACCATCCATTTACAAGTCCGTTCTGGGTCTGAATGAAACCGGAGGCACTTTCCTCGCATATCCATCCATCTCCAAGTACGTCTGGACGACCACCAACTATTTCCATCCTCTTGGGTGTACAGCCCAATCAAGATCGTCAGTAATTATCCGAACGATGTGAAGACTTCCGGTCTTTAACCACCGTCTTTATCTTCGACATATCGTCGAATCGGTTATTCAGAATGGGTATAAACCCGGCCTTTCCGAACAACCCGCGTACATTAACAACAAATGTTACACAAACACAACATACGCCTCATTCCAATTCATTAGTCACTAACCGCAAATTAGTAAGAGAACAATCCCCCAGACATTAACCCCGAAGGCCGAAACCAACATCAGATCAATACCCAGGAAACCATTCTTCTTAGCCAACCTACAGCTAGTTTCTAAACTCAACATTCTTAGGGAAAGGTTCCCATTAATTTTATCCAAGATAAATTCTTTAAAATTTATCCTGTAATCTTCCTTTGGATGTCGTTTAAAACCAAATTATGGTTTTTCCAACTAGTCGAGATTAGCGAACCACAACGAAGTAATTATTTATTTTATTTCCCAATCCCAACCTATTCATCCCATGAAGCAAAACTGGTAATACTCCATATCTAACACCACAGTATTATCGGTAAAATTAATTACCATTTCACGTTCAAATCTAATTAAAGATTTAACTATCGCTTTGGAGCAAAACTGGCGATACTCCATTCTCGCTCACTTTCCAAATTTGATAATTTAAATTATCAATTTCTCATTTCAATCTAATTCCAGATTCATTAAAACTCCTTTTACTGGGTTAAAGAACTAGGTGTTATTTAAAACACAGTTCACGACAAACCCAAATCACATTTTATTTATTATCGGGTTAAAGAACTAGTGTTAGTTAAAACACAGTTCACGATAAACCCATGAATCAATTTTGGTTTAATTTGATTCAAATATATTAGAAATTCGATTATTTAAAACCCCTTTTTAAATCTAATTCATTTATTTAAAAATAATTGGGTTTTAAATTTAGTTCAAACTAGTGCATTTCGATAAAAACCATTTTTTATCTTTTCAAATGTGGAGTTTTTCATCCCAAATTTTCCCAAATCATTTCTTATGATTTTATACAAATTATTACTATTTTTAATAATTTTATCAAGGCCCGTACAGTCGATTTCCAACAATGGCCATCGAACTGCACTTATAGCGACCTTTTTCGAATTTGATTTGGACGTATCTCCAAATCCAACCGTTAGATTTTGAATTTCTAATATTCTTTAGAAAGCTCTTTTCGATACGAACCCAACGGTTCCGGTTTTAGGAGAATCCGACGGTCGGATCTCCCGTAATGTCCGTTTGAAATAAATGGTCGAAATTCACGAACTGCCGCGGCGCGGCGCGTTCTATTCAGGCCATTATATTATATATATAATATATATATAATATATATTTCGTCGATTCCTATTTAAAACGAATTATATAAATAGTTTTAAATTCGTTTCAAAAGCAAATTCAACTTCCCTTTCAATTCAAGTCAAAATTGAATTCTTCTTTATAAATTCGTTTTAAAATTCATTTCTATTCAATTCAAATTTCAATTCAATTTAAATTCAATTCGAATTCGTTTTCAATTCAATTCAATTCAAATTGGTTTTCTATTCGATTCAAATTCATTTTCTATTCAAATTAAATTCGTTTCGTTTTCTATTTGAATCAAGTTCATTATATATTCAATTTGAAATCAAATTGGTTTTCTATTCCATTCAATTCGAAATCGTTTTATATTCAATTCAAATCGAAATCGTTATATATTCAATTCATTTCGAAATCGTTTTATATTCAATTCATTTCGAAATCGTTTTATATTCAATTCATTTCGAAATCGTTTTATATTCAATTCATTTCGAAATCGTTTTATATTCAATTCATTTCGAAATCATTTTATATTCAATTCATTTCGAAATCGTTTACATCAAAATGGCGTCAATCTAATCAACACGGCTTCAAATATTTCTATTTCAAAATATTTCTTTTTCAAATATTTCCTTTTTGTCAACACACGACTAATCTCAACGAATGAGTACCGTCCATGTGTGACTATTTTTGTTAAAATATTTCGTTCAACACATGACTAATCTCAACGGATGAGTACAGTCAACACATGAACCTTTATTTTATATTGATAAAGATGTAAATTTTTATTATAAAAATAATTCGTTCAACACATGACTAATCTCAACGGATGAGTACAGTCAACACATGAACCTTTATTTTATATTGATAAAGATGTAAATTTTTATTATAAAAATAATTCGTTCAACACATGACTAATCTCAATGGATGAGTACAGTCAACACATGAACCTTTATTTTATATTGATAAGGATGTAAATTTTATTGTAAAAATAATTCGTTCAACACATGACTAATCTCAACGGAGGAGTACAGTCAACACATGAACCTTTATTTTATATCCTTTATTTTCTAAATTGGAATGAGGCCCAATCAATCACCATATAATGTTAATTATATGGATTTTCATACATCACATGTATATAATAGCATTGAAAAATAATCAACCATCAACCAAAGTGCACTACACTGTATAAGCATCAAATATAAATATCTAACGCTTATAACAGCCTGTCAATCAATCGATCAACATGTTTAATCAATCAGGATGAGTGAACTTCATATTTCATCCCAACACCCGTGTGGGGTTTCAAACAATCAAACACAGATTTTATTTGTGCAGTTGGGCGATGTGTAAAATTTATCGACCCAATCAATGTCAGTCAAATCAGTGTACATAGACAAACCGTCCGGTTTGTAAATGAATATTTTATTCACATTCACGTTAAAAATTATATTTCTAACGATAAAACATTTAATTTTAACATACGAATATCTATTCAGTTCATTTACAAAATAAAAATGATATTTTTATTTTTCTAACATATTTTAGAAAATTTCGGCGGCATAACGGCACGATACTAGAAACGGGACAAGGCCTAGCCTTATCCCCGGTCTAGTGAAGGCCCACGCCATTCACACATCAATCAAATCAATTTATTTCACTCAACAATTCAATTTCAAATCAAATCATCTTATCAACTACACAACCAAACAATTCAACAAACAAGCCATCCATGGTCTGTGGATGACGGGTGTCGGGTGCTACTAAACACCGTCTGCATCCTAGTATATATATATATATGTATAACCAGAATAAGAAAGTTAGAGTGAGGAGTTCTCACCCTTTCGCTAAACTGAATGACGCAATTCTTCATGGGTAGGAAATCTTCACTGTGCTTTTCTTTCGTCTATTTCGTTGCCCGTATTCACTACCTATATAAAAGTCACATTTTTACTTTGCTATTCAATATATAAAAATCGAATTTTTACTACTATTATATAGATAAAAATTATATTTTTATCACGCTATTCTCCATATAAAGTTTTCGCCTTTATAAAAACAATAGACTTCGCCCTTTCAAATTTAAAGATGGCATTTTGACTTCGCTATTAAATATATAAAGATTATATTTTTATCATTCTTATGATGTAAAAATTATATTTTTATTGCTTTAAAAAAATATAAGAATCATACCTTACTTCTTCTACTTAACCAAAAAAAATCCGTCTTTTCTATTTTTAAAAATATGATTTTTATTTTTGCAAGTTCAAATCTTTTTCTTTTAAAAGATTAAACCTTTTTCTATTTCAAAGTTTAAACCTTTAAAATAAAAATCAGTTTTATTTATTTCTTTAAAAATCAGTTCTAAATCTTTTAAAAATTCAGTTTTTTTTTAAATCTAAAAAAAAAATAAAACAGTTTTATTTCCTTTAAAAATTCTGCTTTAACCTTTCTTTAAAAATCAGTTTTTAGAATCTATATAAATCAGTTTTTAAAATCTATATAAATCAGTTTTTAAAATCTATATAAATCAGTTTTTAAAATCTATATAAATCAGTTTTTAAAATCTATATAAATCAGTTTTTAAAATCTATATAAATCAGTTTTTAAAATCTATATAAATCAGTTTTTATGCAACTTAAAAAAAAACAGTTTTTTTTTTTACTTACTGCAAAACAAAAATAAAAACAAAAAAATAAAATAACCTAAACGCTCACCTCAGGCTGCGAAGAGGGGGGGTGCTCGATGGTGTTCGTCGGCGGCAGGCTTCAGGGGGGCGTCGCTGTGGTGTTCGAGGTGGAGGCGGGGTCTTCGAGATGAGGGGGTTGCTTCGGGGTCTTCGTCGGCTTCGAGGGGTTGTTCGGTGGGAGGAGGCTGGACGGAGGGGTGGGGCGTCGCGAGGGTTCGTCGGCGGCGGCTCCGAGGTAAGGCGGCGGCTTCGATTAGATTAGGTTTTTTTTTGTTTCTGATAAATGAATCGGGGGGGGGGGGCAATGAAGAAAAGGAGGGAAGTTATATATTTTTTTTTATTATTTAATTATTTATTTATTCAAAAAGGTTGACTTTTACATACGTCCTCGAAACGAGGCCTACCGCCTGTCGTCCATAGCGTTTTACCCCCATTCCGAACACAATGGGATATGTATCGTAAGCTGATTTGATCATTACAATCAGTTTCCGTTGAATTTCCATTTAAATCCTTATTTTGAATTTTAAACGTACATTTCAAATTACCGGGGTCACATACTAACTCTAAAAATCCCATAAAAATATTTTCTAGCTTCGTATTGACGATACGGTCCTAACAAAACTAGTTTCGTCGAATTCTAAGACCGTTAGAAAAACGGCCATTTTCCAGTCGATTAAAATCAACTGAAACTGGTCAAACGCGTTTTCCTTTGCCACGCTCACATATTGATTCGAAAAATTATGAAATTTGAAACCTAGCAATAATTTGACATCACGGACCCAACAAAACTGGTTTCGTCGAAATCCGAGGTCATCTGCAAAATTTCCATTTTAAGGGCCCGAATTCCATAGCGACTATTCAGAATTTTCAACTGGACATATCTTTTGATCCCCGCTATGAAATTTCAATTATTCGGATTCGTTGGAAAGATATTCACAATTAGATCCTATTATTTTTGGTTTCACTAAAATCCGGATTGTTTTGCACCCGGTACATTCAATTGAAGTTTGAAATCGAATTATCGAACTACCGTGCCATTTTCAATTCTATTTATAATTATATATAAATATTTATATTCTAACGACGACGCGTATAATATATACGTTCGAATTATATTCAAAATAAATTTCTTGTCGATATTATTTAAAATAATTCATTTTAAATAATCAAAATTCGCTAAAATTGCCAAAATAAAAATTTTAAACTGGCCCAGATTTTCGGGTTGTTACAAAATATGTTCTAACCAGTCGATAGGGTTGTTCTCTACCTTAGCAATTTCGAGGACGAAATTATTTTAAGTGGGGAAGAATGTAATGACCCGCATTTGCAGAGGTATTATAATTTATTTATTTAATTATATAAATAGTGATATAGTGAATTTAATGGTCGTGGAATTAAATAATGGTGAATATTTAAATTAAAATAATAAATTAAATAATATATTTAATTCTGAAATAATCAGAATTGGTTGAAATGGCGATATGGTGTGAACTGGATCATCCGTGATATTTAATTTAGTTTGGAATTGAATTAGAATAACAAATATATTATATAAACGACAGTTTGAACGTATAATTATATTATAATTAAAATCGAGCTTGAAATGGAGCTGCAGTTTGTAATTTGGCGATTCGACCTTCAACTGAATATACAGGGTTCGTTTTAAATCGGAATTCTGTGAAACAAGAAACGTGTGGAGCTGGTGAAGTATATCTTTCTAGTGGAAGAGAAAATTCGGGATTTCGTCGTGTTGATTTTGATTTACATCCAAATTAAATTTTAGAAAAGTCATTGTGGAATTCCTTTTTAATTTATAAAGGAATTATTTATATTTTTTAAAGGAATTTCAATATAAATCGAATATGGGGTTGACCCAGATTTGAAATATCAAGCTAGAAATTCATATAGGATTATTCTGAAGCTGTATGATATTCTGTTGTGAATATATACGATAATATTTATTTTTAAATATTAAATTTAATAATATTTAAATATATTTATATATCTAGATGGGTCATTCAGAGCTCTAAAAATAGCCAGTTTTGCAAACGACCTCAGAATTCGACGAAACTAATTTTTTTGGATCCGCAATATTAAATTATTGTTAGATTCCAAGTTTCGTGATTTTTAGAGACACTGTGTGGTCGTACGGATTTTTAGAGTGAAAAACAGTCGATATTTTGATAGTTAAAAATACGCTGAGTGAGCAAATGGAGTCAGAATTCGACGAAACCAGTTTCGTTGGGACCGTAATGTCGAACTCAAGATGCATGTCAATTTTCATGATTTTTGGATATTATATGTAACCATAGAAATTTTTAGAAACAATATATGTGGTTAAGAATCAAATAAATTGAATATAAAAGGGATCGATTTTGATGGAGGAGCGGCTACAGGAGTATAACGGGAGGAAGAAGACGGTCTGTGGACTTAAGAAGGGAGATGGGCCTGCATATTGAACTAATGGGTATGGGCCATTTTAATGACTTAAGCCCAAACTAAATATATGTGTTTAAGTTCTATTTAATTTAATAACGTAAAATCTTGTAAATGTGATATCTTTTACGTATGATATCAGAATTTCGAACGGACGGATCCGACAGGATCGTATGGACGGTGGCTACGCCATGGAACTAACGGGAAGTGAATCGAAGCTCGTTATAATATATGGCAAAATAAATTGTCCGTCTAAATCAAAGACAGTTAATCGTTTTTAACGATAACAGTCCAATGTGAGTAGATCTCACTAACTCTGAACAGTTTATAATTTCATGTTGTATTTTTAGACCTGTTAAATATTGGCTGATTGACTGTGTTGACTGTTTGATTGAACTGCTATTCAGTTAGTTTAATTTCTATGTTGATTTTTGTTTAACAGAATATATCATATGGAACTGAAAGTGATGTTGATTTTATTGTGTAACATCTGTGGATGCAGGGAAACAGGTTGGAGGAATCCGACTGGATTCCTCAACAGTTATTTTATTGTTTTCATATATTGTGATATATGACGTGATTTATAATTTGTTGTTGATTATATGTGTACGGACGATATTGGACATTGTAATTCGATACGTTAAACACCATAACATACCGGGATTTGGAGAAAAGAGGAATTTGTTAAAGTGAATACTGAAAAGAGAATATTTATAAATAGAATATTTATAAATAGAAATTTATTTATAAATGGATTATTTATAAATAGAAAATACTTAGAAATAAAACTCTAAAGGAATTATTTGTAAACCATTTGCAAATAGATTAGAAAGAGAAATGTTTGTAAACCATTTAAAAATCAAATAGAAAGAGAAAGGTTTGTAAACCATTTACAAATCAATCAGAAAGAGAAATGTTTATAAACCATTTACAAATGAGATTGAATAGGGAATATTTGTAAAACCTTCAAATGAAATCGAAAGAGGAATATTTGTAAAACCTTTACAAATGAAATCGAAAAGGAGATATTTGTAAAACCATTTACAAATAGAATTAAAAAGGAAATATTTAGAAAATAAATAGAGTTATAAAAAGGAAATTTGTTTATAACCGAATTGGATGTTATAAAAAGGAAAACGTTATAAAAAGGAAAACGTTTCTAAAAAGGAAATCATTTGTAAAGTGAAGAACCGTTACTGTAATGACCCGGATTCTTATGGGTAAATTTTGAATATTTAGTATTTAATTTAAATATTTAGTTGATAATATAAATGAATTTTTATACTTATGTTATCGATTTAAATATCGATTTTTAAATTTAATATCGTTTATACTAAATTATCAAAATAAGGAATTAGCGAATAACTGAATTCGAAGCCAAACACTGAATTAGAAACAGTTCAGATAATCAATCCAAACTCCTGTTTGAATTAGAATAAAATTAATTGAATTATCGAAGAATTAATTGTTTTAAAATTTTATTTAAATCAATTAAATTAATATCTTATTCAGATGATCGAATTGGACTTCGTGACCTATCCCAGTGTGTCTGGAATAGTGGTATTACTCTAGAATTGATATTTGTTGGGTTCAGAAAGGAGTTCGGCATCAGGGGTTTTTAAATTAAAGGGTACCGGTTTAATTCAAAGCAAAAACAAATAATAAAAAAATATAGTGTCCCTTATTAAAACACATACCCCCATTTCCTTCCACACACTAAAACAGCCGTTCCACTCCTCTCTACCACAAAACCAAAGCGACTATGGCCTCTTTCCACCCGTTCACTCAAAAATCTCCCCTCTATAAATCGAAGGATCCATGAATCCAATTCTCCAAACAAAACCGAACTTCCCAAATAGCGATCCCTCTTCTTTTCCTCATTCATCCAAAAATCGATGGCGGCCTCTGATGCGTGAAGCGATGGTCTATAGTGGGAGTGGTTGTTCGAAGTCGCGACTAACAGGAGGTTGAATTCTCTTAGTCGGGGATTTAGGGTTCGCGATTTGTCTGGACATTTGATTTTGTCACTGTCGATCTGGAGGAAATGGCCGCGACAGTTCTGAAGGGTAGTGGAGTTTGGATCGGTGAATGTAGAGGAGGTTGGGGTAATGCCAGGAAAATCGTTGGTCTATCGCCCTGTAGATGAAGTGGAAGTATCAGGGTTGGATTTCTGGAAGGGGGTAAGTGCGGTTCAACAATAGTGAGGTGTTAGTTAGTCTGTGTTTGGGATGGAGTGATTTCGAATGGTTGAAATTAAAGTGGTACTAGCGATTGTGGAGAGCTGAAATGGTGCTGCAGTGTTCGACAATATGGTCGGTGGCATAGTTGATCGGAATTGGAGCGTGGGAAGCAAATTTCGATAAGGAGTAGTAAGAAGGTGAAGTCATGATTTCCGAGTTTGGGAAGAAAAATATTTGCTGTGGATTTTTATGCTTAAGCAAGGTACAAGATAATCAACTCGAGAAAATTCGTAGTTGGGACGATTTGGAATTTAGATGGATCGACAATTAAAAATCAAGTGAGTAAATCTCACCTTTTATTTAGAATTATTTTTATATAGTTAAAAATAATTGTTATGCTTGTTTGAATGCTGTCTGGTTGTTTTAAAAATATATATAGTTATTTAGGATTGGTTGACTATTATATATATATATATTGGGTTGATGATTGGTTGGATTCCCGCAGTTTCATTAGCGGATGCCCGCGGTTTCATTAGCGGATGATTACCCTATACGCCCCACGCTATGATAGTGGATGACCTTCATACCGCGATATCCTGCCTCGAAGCAGGATGGGTATTACTATGTTGACTAACGTCTGTGGATGCAGGAAAACAGGTTGGAGGAATCCAACTGGA
Organism: Allium sativum; assembly: GCA_030737875.1. NCBI lineage: Eukaryota > Viridiplantae > Streptophyta > Magnoliopsida > Asparagales > Amaryllidaceae > Allium > Allium sativum. The sequence goes on along the minus strand of CM060919.1, from coordinate 128,387,660 downwards.
TTCCTCAAAAATATATTATTTGTTTGTTTGATTTCATATATATTCATATATGATGCGTTAAAAATCAAACGATTGAAATTGGCTGATTTGATTGTTTAAAATATCCCTGGGGCTTGAATATTGACTTATAAAAATATCGAAAAAGGTATTTGAGATTTAAAAAGGGAATTCTATTTTTACAATAGAATTTGAATTTTAAATGAACTATAGAAAATATTAACTTGTTTTGAATATATATGAACGAGTATCGAATTTATAAACTTTGTTTATAAATGAAGATATGGGATTTGAATTGAATTTATAAACTTTGTTTATAAAGGAAAATATGGGATTTGAATCAAATTTATAAACTTTGTTTATAAATGAAAAGGTGGGTTTTGAATCAAATTTATAAACTCTGTTTATAAATGAAAATATGGGATTTGAATTGAATTTATAAACTTTGTTTATAAATGAAAAAGTGGGTTTTGAATCGAATTTATAAACTCTGTTTATAAATGAAAATATGGGATTTGAATTGAATTTATAAACTTTGTTTATAAATGAAAAGGTTGGTTTTGAATCGAATTTATAAACTCTGTTTATAAATGAAAATATGGGATTTGAATTGAATTTATAAACTTTGTATATATAAATGTGGGATTTTAAGTGAAGTTATAAACGTTGTTTAAATAAGGCATAGAATTCAAATGGGATTTATAATACGGAATTTGAATAATAGAATTCAAATGGAGTTTAACTATAGAATTTGAATATAGAAATTCAAATGGGATTTATAATATAGAATTTGAATATAGAATTCAAATGGGATTTTTATTACAGGATTTGAATAATAGAAGATAATAGGCTTGGATAAATAGAAGTGGAATAGACTAAGAAGTTAATTAATAGATTTAATTAACAAATTGAGTTAAAACGATTGGTATAGTTAAAATAGATTGGACAGGTATAAATATACAGGAGACAGGTTTGGAATAAAGTGTTAGAAGGTATATAAATAGAATGCCCGACAAATAGGTATGTATTTAATTCATATATGAGATTTTATGCGCCGTATCGGCTAGCCGCTTGGATTTTCTTTTTCTTTTTGATTGGAGAAGGCCTGTGTGGCAGTTTGGGGATTTTCCCGATGCTCCCGGTACAAAGGAGGTTATGGCGATTTTTTCCGAGAATTTAAGGAGATAGAATATTTTTAAGATAATTTGATAGTTAGAAATCAACGTATCGATATATATATGGAAGTCGATAAGGAAAAGAACTTAGAAATAGAATAGTATAATATAAAAAGAAAACTAGGAATAAAATCTAGTAAGAATAGAAAGAGAAAGTGTAGTTGTGTTTAAAAAGTGAATAATTATTTGTATGGTATTGATTATTCGAGTAAGTGGTCATATCTGTTTTGACGTTATAAATGTTATTCAGTCAAGGTCTGAGAGGTAGTTATACCCCAACTTTATTGATTTCATTATTAACAAATAAATGGTAAGATTTCAGGCTCGAAGTTCAGTGTTGGATAAGAGTTAGTTGAATATAGTATTTGGGTTGTCGTAACGATGTTTTACACAACATCCGTTTTAACCCAAATAAATGTAAGCTTGGAAATATGATTATAAATATTTCCTAAGTATAGAAAGAAACGAGATCGGAAAAGAGATAAGTAATTGGAATATTTTCCAATTATAAATAGCATATATTTTCTAAAGTTAGAAAATAAAGGAAGGCGATATTCGGAAATGTTTTTCCCAATAACGAAAAAGGCCAATATGGTTATTGAAAATATTTTATTAACAAATATTGATAAAGAAATAGAGGAGAGATTTAATTAATGGAATATTAATTAAAGGCTCAGTGATTGTTGGATGTTTGGATGAACACTTGTTTTCTTCGATAGTTAAATCATCGACTATCGAAACACTTGTTTTTATTCGATAGTTAAATCACAGACTATCGAAGTTTTGTCCATCGTTGTCAATATGGAGAGACCGGTTGGATTATTATCCAAAGAACCACTCCGTATTGGCAGTAGCGTGCGAATCAGATTATATAAAGATAATCGAAGACGGAGTAGAGTACAAGGACTTTTTCTATTAATAGAAATTGTGCCTTCGATTCATCCTGTTCCTGGGTGACTTGTATGGATGGATGTCTGACAGAGTATTTCCAAAAAGGTCACGTACATTGATTTCTTCAACCGTACCAAGAGTGGAAGCGGAGAAGGAAACTTCTTTAGCTAACACGTAATGTACTGTTGTAGACATCAATTAGTGATTTTCGATGGATCTGACAATGTGGCATTCGAAGTGAATCTAATGTGATGATAAGGCGTAACCTCAAGCCTCATCAATCGGTAAATGACAGAAATCGGGCAAGTAGCATGGCTATGTAGGTCGCACCTATTAGGCTGTATAATCACCTGATCTAGAGTTTCATTTATTTCTAAAAATCTATTGTCGATGCTGTCCCATTCGGGAAACGGTTGCTGATCCCAACCGTTGGTGATATACATTCGATACACTCAAGCGAAATGAGTGGTCGGTCATGTGTGGCTGAGTTGCAAGATGTTCTTGTTGAACTCGGTGTATTCTCCTCTAGAGATATACCAGCGGAAGGTGGTTCCATACCTTGTCATAATTGGAAACCAAATACCCAATACGTGCTTGCGGTTTTGATTGTATATTATATATGTGGAACGTGAGATGCAAACGTTCCACTAGATTGTTATCTACTTGATTTAGACATTATTATAATATCAAAGGAGTTTTGATATAAAGATTATCGTTCCTTTCAAAGGGATTTTGAAAGTTAAGTCAAGTGTTTGGATTCTCATAAGGGAAAAACCCGTTCCGTGTTATACGGCGTGGTCTTATGAGATATCATTTAGTTTTCTGAAACTGTTTTAAACTGTTTACTCATACCAGTCCATGACTGACCTGGAGTTTATTTGTTTTGTTCTACCTAAACTCTTGGGTGCCTAAATTTGTACGGGCAGTCAAGTAGTTCAGGATTTTTCAGATATATCTAAAGGAGCTTGGAGCAGGAGGCTTCAGCGTTATCTAGTTATAGTGTTGTTCCGCTGTGTTGTAAGTGTTGTATTATGATAAGTGTATGTTATACAGTGAAGATTTTGTATTTCAAAGATATGATATATTATATTTTGTTCCGCTGCGATGTGAGATTCTGCGTTGCTATTTCTGTTCTTCTTCTATCTCTTTCTTCTAAAAAAAATGTTTCGTATTTTCGTGATATTTGGGTTGGACGTATGATGTATATAGTCAACTCTGATGTTACGGAAATTTGGGTCATTACAGTTACTAAAAGTAAATCTTTATAAATGAATAGTTTATTCGGAAAGGAGTTAATCGAATTTAATTATTCGAATAGAGTTAAATCGAATATGGTATTCGAAGGGAGTCAATCGAATAAGGTATTTGAATAGAGTTAAAGGAGTTATCGACTAGAGTTAAATCAAATAGAGTTAATCCAATAGCGTTAGTCCAATAGAGTTAATTGATAAGGGTTAATCGAATAAAGTAAATTGAATAGAGTTATCGAATATACCTTATCGAAGGAAAGAATTATCGAATAGAGATGATTCGAAAGAGAGTTACGTAAGGAAGTTTGTTAAATAATTAAAAGGTGAACTTTGTCTATTTCAAGGTTAGAAACATTGTTCAGTAAAGGTCTGAGAGGTAATATTACCCCAACTTGATTGACTTCATTTTAACTAAGGAATGGTTAAGGTTCGATTGTGAAGGTGGGTTAAAGGAATTTAGTTAATAAGCGTAATGGTTTGAGTTGGCATCGCGATGGTTTGTTTAAACATCTGTCTAAGTCTAATGAAGGAGTTTTGGAAATGTTTTCCAAATAGGAACCAGAAATGTTTTCTGATATAGAAAACAAGAAATGGAAATGTTTTCCAATGGTAATAACATATATTTTCTAAATTTAGAAAATAAGAAATGTTGAATATAGGGAAACAGGAGATGAAAAATGAACTAAGGAGATAAATGTTAAATGATGTTTGATCGATATAAATTTCCATCTGGAAATAATATTGTTGTTTGCACACCTGTTTTTCTTTGATCGTTAAACCACAGACTATTGAAGTTTTGACCATTTTAACGTTGTTAATATGGAGAGACCGGTTGGATTATTATCAAAAGAACCACTCTATATTGGCATAAGCGTTGCGAATCATATATGCCAAAGATAATTGAAGATGGAGTAAAGTGGAAGGGCTATTGTATAAGTCTTAGATAACAGTGCCTAAGAAGGATGTACTGAATAGTGCCTTCGGTTCATCCTGTTCCTTGATGACTTGTATGGATGAATGTCTGACAGAGTATTTCCAGAAAGGTCACGTGCATTGATTTCTTCAACCGTACCAAGAGTGGAAGCGGAGAAAGAAACTTCTTTTAGCTGACACGTAATGTATGGTTGTAGACGTCAATCGGTGATTTGATGGATGTGACGATGTGACATTCGAAGTGAATCTGATGTGATGATGAAGCGTAACCTCAAGCCTCATCAATCCGGTAAATGACAGAAATCGGGCAGGCAACATGGCTAAGTCGGTCGCTCCGAAGTAGGGTGTATAATCACCTGATCTAGAGTTTCATTTATTTCTAAAAATATATTGTTGATACTGTACCATTCGGGAAACGGTTGTTGATCCCAACCGTTGGTGATATACATTCGATACACTCAAGCGAAATGAGTGGTCGGTCATGTGTGGCCGGGTTGCAAGATGTTCTTGTTGAACCCAGTGTATTCCTTTCTAGAGGTACACTAGCGAAAGGTGGTTCCATACCTTGTCATAGTTGGAAATCCATTACCCAATACGTGCTTGCGGTTTTGATTGTATACCATATATGTGGAACGTGAGATGAAAGCGTTTCTGCTAGATGATTATTATATTGTGGTTGATAGACATTATTATAATATCAAAAGATTTTTGATATAAAGATAATTTGGATTCTCATAAGGGAAAAACCCGTTCTGTTATACGACGTGGTCTTATGAGATATCATTTACCTGCTTAAACTGTTTTAAACTGTTTTACTCATACTAGTCCCATGACTGACCCGGAGTTTATTTTGTTTTGTTTTCCCTAAACTCTTGGGTGCCCAATTTTGTACAGGCAGTCAAGTAGTCAGGATTTACGGATATACTGGAAGATCTTGGAGCAGGAGGCTTCAGGATTATATAGCTATAGTTATTTCCCCTGTGTTGTAAGTGTTGTACTTTGATAGTGATGTATATTCAAGTACAGATGTATATTTCAAGTTATGTTATATATATTATATGTTATTCGTTCTGCTGTGAGGTCGTGTTACTCTGATGTTGTGTTCTTCTTCTTCTTATATTCTAAGTTTCTATCTTATCTTTCCTCACCCTCTAATTTATTTCATTAATGACCGGTATTTTCGATCCTTGGATGTTTTATATGTATTGTATATCGGATAACCAAGATCGTCAAAAACCCGGGTCATTACACATCTTCCACATCCTTACATCCAGATCCATTTCTTGCAAATCCTCATGAAGCCGCTCTTCTATTTTAATATACCATTCGGTCGGTTCTCTTGGTGAAGATGGATTAGGATTTGACAGTCCATAAAGATGATTAGTATAATCGCATAAGGATGGATAAGAAATCGACATTTTCTGAGATGCGGAAATTTTCATATCAGTTTGTCTCACCAATGCTCATATTTATAAGTGATGATTTACAAGATAAAGTTTCCAAATTAATGACCAACAGTTCATTGGATAAGTGAACTAATTTTTTATATAAAGCGACAACTGTCTTTGCTCTAACATAAATGTGACCAGATGCTACCAGACATTGTTACCACTATCATTAAAGGACGTGCTTGCATGACTTATTCTAACACTAGACACTGTTTTTCTATCATTAAAGAACGTGCCTGCATGACTTGTCCTAACACTAGACACTGTTCCGACTATCATTAAAGAACGTACCTATCGGAACCTACCTCGCGTACACTATTAGTCTTGAAACATAGCTTGGGTACATTGTTAGTCATGACACTGATAATGACCGTATATTGGCTATGGTTAATTTATTACTTAACCTGAATGTTTCACTGTGCAAGGGACGACCCGGTTCGTTTAACTCCTAAATGTAACAAACGGAGGACGACCCGATTGGTTTAACTCCTAAATGTACCAGAACCTACCTTGTGTACCACAATGCTAGATCATTTACTACATATAATATGGATAAAGTAAAAAGGTGTAGTGTAAGGTCAACATCAACACTACGTATAAGAAAAGTTAACGGGGAAACAGTGTAACTCGTTGTTAGATCATTTACTACATATAACATGGCTACAGTAAAAAGGTGCAGCGTCAGGTCGACATCAATACTAGGTAGGAAACAAGCTAACATGGGAACACTATACCTTATTGCTAGATCATTTAATAGATGTAACATGGCTATAGTAAAAAGATGCAGCGTCAGGTCAGCATCAACACTAGGTAGGAGACATGCTACATATAACATGGTTACAGCAAAAAGCATAGTTTTGTCATACCATTCAATCAACCTCCTTTACTACAAATATAGGCAAGGATATGTGCACTCTTCACAATCATTCAAAAAACCATTTCGAAATGAATAAACTTAAAAGGTTATTATGTTACTCCTCATCTTCTTCTTCCTCTTCAGATGAGTTCATCCAAACTCATATTGAACAAACAAAATGTTATTTCAAGTCAAATGCTTGATGTAATGACTCGTGAAAACGAAGAAAGAAATCGTTCGACCCAAGAGGGGAGTGTCTTTGGAAAGCTGGATCTACGATATGAAAGAAATTACGTTGGTGGGCATAACCAACTAATTCAAGGCTATTTTGCTGAAAATTCGATTTATGGGGTTATGGAATTCAAACGAAGGTTTCGCATGTCCAAGAACGTCTTTAATTGAGTTATTGACAAATTAACCGAAACGAACGTCTTTTTTACTCACAGAGTAAACAGGCTCAACGAATTCGGGCTTTCTCCGCTTAAAAAAGCCACGACTGCAATACAGATGTTATCATACGATGCACTAGGAGATTCAGTAGATGACAAAATAAGGATGGGGGATTTCACAGCTATCTTAAGCATGAAATAATTTTTCAAAACCATATTTATTCAATTTGGCGAGGAATATCTTAGGCCCCAAACATGCATGGCATTGAACGATTAATGGAAATGAGAGAATAGCGTGAGTTTCTACGTATGTTATGTAGTTTAGACTATATGCATTGGAAGTGGAAAAATTGTCCTATTGCATTACAGGGCCAGTACTCGGGACACCACGAAAAGGCTACTCTAGTAATGGAAGTTGTTGCGTCATTTAATTTGTATATTTGGCATGCGTTTTTTGGGGCATCTGGTTCACTAAATGATATAAACGTTTTGCGGCAGTCTTACTTATTCAATGACTTATGCAACGTGTAACACCTCCATACAAATACAAAGTGGGAGGTGTAGATTATGCTATGAGTTATTACTTGGCGGATGACATTTATACAAAGTGGAAAACACTTATGCAAGCTTATAAAATGTCTGTTAATGATAAATAGGCATTGTTCATCAAACAACAAGAAAGTTTGAGAAAAGATGTTGAACGAGCTTTTGGAGTGCTTCAAGGAAGATTTCATATAATAAGGAAGGAGGTTATCACGATCCTGCAACGTTAATGGACATCATGTATTGTTGTATAATTTTACATAATATGATTGTCGAAGACGAATGTGGTGGATATGAGCTACAACTTCGAAACCAACCTGATATTGTTGTTGCATTTCAAAATAAATCGTATAAAGACCCTAATACATTTTCCCAGTACATGTAACGAACTGCAAATATAAACCCTAATACATTTTCCCAGTACATGTAACGAACTGCAAATATAAGAGATCTGGCTCTCCTTAAACTCAGAGAAAATATTGTGGAGCATTACTAGGAATATGGTAGAAGTCAATCGCAAGTATGTAGTTGTAATATCAGTTTTATGATTTGTATGTTTGTTTCTCGAACATCGTTTTCAATGAAGTATAGGTTTGAATGTTTAAACTTACTTACTAAACACACCGAGAGTTATACAACTGCTGAGAAATACAACCATTAATAACTTAAAGATACAAGCATTAGCACAGTTCAATACAAATACAACCGATACTAATTTAAAGATACAAGCATACGAAATAAATACAACTAGTGATACTAAACTTAGTATGGACAAATCTCTAAAAATTTCCGCTATGGTTATTATAATCCTAAATTTGTTTCCATATGCTTTCTTTGTACTGGATTGAGGTTATTCAAGTTGCAAATAATCATCATAAAATCCTCTACCTCTTATTGTTGAGCCAGTGCAAGTCTCCTTAACTCTATCTGCACGTTCCCTGTAACGAAATGGGATTTTTGACCCCAAAAATTGACATAAAACACGATGCCGACTATTCGAGCATCGGAAATTCCGGATCATCAATTAAAAGAAGCTAGAGGGTGAGAAAATAGAAAGAAAGAAAGTTAGAATAGAAGAAGAAGAAGATCACAACAGAATAAATACGAATCTCACAGTGGAACGAATAAAATATATTATATAAAAACTTTTGAACATAAAACTGTATTTGCACTTACACATATCATCAGAGTACATCACACACACACACACACACACACACACACACATATATATATATATCCCAACGGAAATAGACGATAGCTATAAAAATGTTGAAGCCTCCTACTCCAAGCTCCTCCAAGCATATCTGTAAAATCCCGACTACTTGACTGCCCATACAAATTTGGGCACCTGAGAGTTTAGGGTAAAACAAAACAAAATAAACTTTGGGTCAGTCATGGGACTAGTGTGAGTAAACTCCAACTATTCGGTTTAACTTTTGAAAATCCTTCACAAAAGAAAGGATAATCGTAAGACCGATCCACACATAAAAACGGATGGTTTTTTTACGTTATAATAACCCAAAACATTTTTAAAACAATATTATTCTGATATTATAATAGTGTCTAACACAAGTAAATAACAATCTAGCAGAATGCTTGCATCTCACACTCTACATGTATAGAATACAATCAAAACCGCAGGCTCTTATTGGAGATTGGATTTCCAACTATGACAAGGTATGGAACCACCTTTCGATAATTGTACTCTGGAGGGGATACAATGGAGTTCAACACGAATATCTTGCAACTCGGCCATTCATTTCGCTTGAATGTTACGAATATTTCATCACGTTACGGTTGGTATACCAACATAACCATTCCCGGTAGATATGGAAATGAAAAGAAGTAACAAATATGAATATTCTCTAGATGTTGACATATACCCTAATTAGGTGCAACCCACTTAGCCATGCTACCTACCCGATTTTTGCCATTTCCCGCTTGATAAGGCTTAGGGTCATAACGTATCTTTTTTGAACACCTGGCCACCATTCACTTTGATGCCACATCGTTATACTGCCAAATCACAAATTGATTTCCCCAAAAATACCACGGGTATAAAGTTAAGAGAAACGATTTCCTCCGCCACCAACGTAAGTACGTTTGAAGATATCAACTTACGAATTTATTAGATATACTCTTATAGACATTCATCCATACAAGTTGTACTGGGACTGGACAAACTGAAGGCACTATTCTGTAAATCCATCTTAGGAAATTTCTACCTAGGAATACCAGAACAGCCCTTGCATAAACTATGTCTTCAATTATCTTCATCATATTTGACTCGCAACTCTAATGCCAATACAATGTGGTTTTCAGATAATGAATCTGGTCCACGTCTCTCCGTAATAACAACGGAAAAATGGTCTAAAAACTTTGATAGCAGGTGATTTAACTATCAAAGGAAAAACATACATATAAGCAACGGTCATATTTCCAAATGGAATCTTACCGATCATTCATCAATCAACACTAAGCTCCTTTAATAGATTTATCAATAATCATTTTATTTCCCAATTTCCCTTAAATATCTTTACCCAAATATTTCTCTAACTCGTTTAGCCTCTCATGATTCTTGGAAAGCTTTGCCATTTATTTTAAATTATTCATTTTCTATATTCTATAAAATATTCCCTTTTCAACATCGAAAAATATATTCCCATTTCCTTATTTTCTATATTTAGAAAATAAACGTTATCATTGAAAAACATTTCCATTTCTTATATTCTTGCATCACTACCCTTTCCCATCCATCAGTCCCTAACCGTAAACTCGTAAGAGAACAACTCCCTAAGCATCGACCGCAAAGGCCGAAACCAACATCAGATTGACACTTAGAAAACCGTTCAACTTAACTAGTCACCAATCAGTTTCTAATTATCTTAACTCCATTTATTAATACCTTATAAAATCATTACTTACGCAACCCTTGAATTCTGTTTACAAATCCACTTCTTTGATGGAAAATATTTAATATAACGATTGCGTTAAAATCCATGTTTCCGCAATGTTTTACTTCAAAATATAACGTAGATTAATTACTTTAAATAAATAAATAATCATTAAATAAATAACAAATAGATCTTGATAAAAACTGGAAAGTAAATAGTACTTTTCTTAATTCGATATAATCGAATTTCATCTTATAATTTCTCTTTCGAATAATCTATATTCGATTAACGTTTCCGAACTTCGGAATAAACTCACTATATCAGGTTAACGGTTCCTAAGTTCACTTTTGATTTTATCACTACAACATTTATCATTTTCCTTTTACAACCAATTTAATTTGCAAAACATTTGCTTTTAAACAAAAATTAGTATTCACTTTAAACATGAATATTATTCCTTTACAGGAAACTAGATTCGTTATATCAAGTCCAGTCTTGAAATTTATCTATAAATAGCATTATAGGTTCAAATTTTGTTTACCAAATTGTTATAAAAATTGTATTTGTATTTCACTTCAAAATCTCTATTGACAATTCAACTTCTTATTTATATAAGTGGTTTATAGTTAAATCTCGATTTCGTATTCGATTTTAAATTTACTGGTTTCAAATCAAATATTCCTTCTCTTATTAAATTGTAAATTATGTAATATATAATTTCTATAAGTAAATTATTTTCTAGCACCCAACATAGTCGCATTAATTATACATCCTTATGGAATTCAATTCTACTCACATTCCGGCCGTCAGACCAATTTCATCATTTCCCTTTTAATCAATTTATATTCCCAAATTATTTGATAATAATTATTCCACTTCATTATAAATATCATTTATAAACCAAACTAATAAAATTAAATAAGTTATTTTATTCCAGCCAATCGAAATTCAACTTATATTTTTAAATAGAAATTTCTTTTTTTAAAACCTTAGTTTCTTTTCTAATATATTTGAATATATTTTACGGTATTTAAATACCAAATATTCCAGGGTCAAATGTTATTCCACCATCCCAATCACACAATAATCAACCATAGATTATTTGTCACATCATATATTGCAATATATGAAAAACAACAATATGTTTGTTGAGGAATCCAGTTGGATCCCTCCAACCTGTTTCCCTGCATTCATAGATGTTAATCAACAATAATAACACTAATTTCATATCAATATGGAATATTAAAATAAATGGAATCAATATTTAACTTATGGTTTATATATATAACTGTATCTAAATTTCAACGAGTTAATCGGCAAATCATCCAAACAACCATCACACACCGCATTCAATCATTTTTATCAATATTAAATGATCATATACAAAACTATAAAACTGGACAGAGTTAGTGAGTTTACTCACCTTGATCGTTTGTCATTGAATAACGATTAATGTCTTATTGTTCTGATTAGGCATTTTAATGTTGCTATAATTCGCAATGAGCCTCAAATCTTTTTAAACTAGCTTTATTGCGTGGCATGCGTCCCTGCAGACTCAACGCAACCGACGGCATCAAATTCTGTTAACGCATGCAACAATTATAATTCTATAGGTCAATACGTAATTTAAGTTAAGTTAAACTTTAAATAATAATAAAAAATCTTTTATTTCAAGTATGCCCCTTACTTCTTTTTTTCTCTTACTGTCCCGACAACCTATATTGCCGATCTACCTTCAGCGTTTCCTTCCTCATACCAAGCATTTACCTCCCAGTTCTTCCCTTCAAATATAACATTAGATGCTCGAGTGAAATGTCCATTTCTATTTCTGGCGTGCCTTCTTCTTTTTTTGTTGGGCTTACATAAACTTTCTGCCCACATTTATTTACCTTGTACCCATGTTTCAACCCAATCTTTACTTCTAATAATTGATCCTCTACTTCCCTGTTTTAAAATGCAAGTTACAGTATTTGATTTAGTCCTCTATTTTTTTCCGCCCAATACCGTGCTCATCTCCTTTAGGCTCAAAAACGTGCTCCCGGTATTTTGTTTCAAATTGTAACCTTGCTCCTCCACAGCATGTAATACATGCCGCCAAAACATGTCAACCTCCTCCCTACTCCACAAAACCTTTCCAAAAACTCCACTGTGTCATACGGATGCACCACTGTATCATGCACTACTGTGTTCTTCTGCTCCAGGTAAAGATCGCCCCGCTGTGTCATGCACCGGGCTTCCAAGTTACTCCATAGTTCCAAAATCTGAAAACACTGTCAACGTCCTTGTCACGAACTCCACAACCTCCACCCCACCTCGACGAACTCGCACCTGCTGGAAAGAACCCTCATCCCCAGCCTCACGCACGCTGCACGAAGATAGCAGCGTCACTTTCATGTCTCCAATCCATCCAGATTTTCACGCACCAAAACTCGCTCATTCATCCATGAAAATCAAAACAGAAACCACCCCACTGCTTCTCTTTGATCTCTCTTTACCTCCATCACTCCATCATCAAACTCGCTCACATCCAAGAACCCGCAATCGCAGGTCCCTGTGCTGCACAGATAATGGTTCCCATTTTAATTTATTTCTCTTTACTAGAATTTATTTTCAGAAATCACTGGGTTATGCGTTGTGCATTACGTATTTATAGGCCACCGATACTTCAGTGCCAAGTAAAGTGAATCCACCCTAGCTAGAAACGCCTTCCTTTGGTTGCGTGTAGAGAAGCACGAAACTCTAGGGTAGTTTATATTTCAATGCATAGGGTTTCGGCTATTTTTCATAGCATGTGCTTTAGCTTTTAGAATTTGGTGTATGCTGCCATGAAACTTCACTTCACTGCTGCGCAATTTTTACATTTTGGCATAAGGATAGGAAATAGAGATTAGAGATGCTAGTTCACGAGTCTCTGTTTGTACTGTAGAGTTTAGTATGGTCAAAATCACAGAGAAATAATTAAATACAATATTTTATTGGTACTGCATCTGTGAGATCTTCCAATTGGTAGCACGATATGTAATCAAGTAACACATTCGCGTGTGGCAGTAGGGTGTGTTTATGTCGCATGCTAGTTTATTCAATTGGGAGTACATGCTCATGTTTTATTTTCATTCTAGATCTGATCTACTTGCACAGGAGAGTATAAACTTTCTTGTGGGAGTCCAGTCAGGATGTATAAATTATCAGAATAACTCATGGATTTAACGTGATGCGATAACTAATCTAAAATGGGAAATTTAGTACAATTGGGGCCAATAATCTAAATACTAGCTTGTACACTAACTAAGATGAACAAAACATGTCTTAAGCATGTGTTGTAGGTATTTTTTAGGTCTTCCCAATCTTTCCTTGGCTATGAAGTCTTCAATATGAAGTATTAGGGTGGAGTAAATAGGTCTGCAATCCTATTCTCTTTAGTCTGCATGAGTTATGAAGTGTAGTAGGATATATAGGATATATATAATCTTTATATTTTAAATTAGAATGTTCGATAGGGTACACAAGGCACGTGATTGATCAGATCGAAACCTAGGGATTGAAAAAGGATGTGCATATGGTTTTGTGTACATTGGTACAACAGTTTTTGGCTTCTCAAAAATGTAGTTGGGAAAGGTCTGGTTCGAGTTTTCATTTTCAAAGTCTTGTTAGGTCGGCTATTGAAAATAAGTATGAAGGTACTAAGAACATAGGTCACAGCATAGTAAGGGTTAATAGCAGACATTACATGTGCCATGGAATATATATATATACACTAAAGTTTATTTTTATTTTCATATAAATTGCAGTTAACAGTACACCGCTTCACAAAACTTCGTTCGCGTACGCGCCGCTACGGACAAAATAAAAATTATGATCGTGACAAGCGATATTTCATGACTCCCAAAAATAAAAATATAGACAAGATTGCTTATGCTGTGAAATTCCAAAATAGCTGCTTTAGGGTGTAAAATACTCCAAATAAAAGTTTTCTTATTTTCCAAAATAAAAATTACAGAAAAATTGCATAAATTAAATTAACCATACGTCTTGAAAATCTTGTCCAAATTCGAAACCAATATTTAATTATATTAAATAAATTTTTATGGCTATAGACAATTACATAGCGAGTATTTGAAAATTTTATTTGGACATACTTACAATCTATAATAAGAAATCTCCATTTTTCTCTTTCATTAGAAAAATGTGGCACAATAGATCCCAACGTTTCTTGTTCCACAAAAATCCAACTAAAATGAATCATGTATATTCAGTTGACGTTCAAATCGCAATATTACGAACTGCCACGACATTACGAGCTCGATTATAATTTACATAATAAATAAATACGTTCAACTGTCGTTTAAATAATATATTCGTTATCTAGATTCGAATATAAACTCGATCAAATTTCTTAAATAATCAAAGTTACATCAAATTGCCATTTCAACTACTTCCGAAACAAATATATTATTACCCTATTATTTTAAATTAATTCAAGATTATTTAAATTCAAACCGTTTAAATTATCAAATCAACTAATTAAATTAATTAATTATTAAGTTGCTATAAATTCTGGAACGTTACATTCATTCCCTCTTAAAAGAATTTCGTCCCCGAAATTACTAAGCCACCCTATTAACTAGATTAAAAATCTTTTGTCTTAATTCTTAGTTTCTATTTCAACTGAACCAATCCATTTAATCAAAATATTCATTTATTCTTATTAACGAAAATTTTCAAAAATTCTGAAAAAATTTCTTACACCTTAAATTCCAGAAGAATTTCACTAGCGTCTACTTTGCATGGCACAATCGGTACAACTACAACTCGCCTCTCTAGGCCTTCTCTAATCCAAAAGAAAATCAATAGCCTAGTGGCTTGCCTAACAGGTTTGTAAATCTCATATCCAAATACAAACTCATACCTTTTTGTTGGCATTCAACTTTAACTCTTCCATCTACTATCATCCCAGCATATATCCATGCATTCCTGATTTATTTCCAATCCATTTATCCTCAAATCCAATCAATCTCTTATACCAAGTCAAATTCCAGTTCCATTCTCAAATTCCAAATTCTTAATTTACCAGCATAATTCCATTCGAGATTATCTCCAACCCAATTAAATTTTATTTAACTTAAAGTTAAATTTTAATTTATTTATTCATTTCTTACCATTCCAATCTATTTAACTTCATATGTTAAATTTAAATTTCAGAATTCAAATTTCTTGGTTTTATTTCAAATTAGTTTGAAATCATATATATTTATATATAATGATAGCAATTCAAAACATTTGAATTCTAACACTTGTTTCCTTAAAACAATTTAAAATAAAATCTTTAGTAGTAATCCGTCACTTAGAAACTGGAAAATGAACACTGATGATGTTGCAATCATCATCAGAATTATTTTCTAGCAACTGAAGTGAGTTCAATACTATATCACTTCCAAAACTATTTTAAACACTTTCTTTTTGAAATTTATTTCAAAATATCCTTCACAATGTTCAGAAAACATTTCCAAATCTTCCCAGGATTTTAAAATTTTCCATATATTTTAAATCCAAAATCCATTTACAACATTTTCCCCAGTTTCCAGAGCTTTCAATTCTAATTCTGATTCAAATCCAGATTTGTTTCATCTGATTTTATATATACTATACTTAAACGAATTCTAATCGGTGATTTGTAACCATCGATTATAATCTTATTCGATTACAATAAAAACTAACACATCCAATATATATCATAGTAATTCCGATATATATATACCTTTTTATTTATATCAACAATTATTTTGGGTAAAATTATTTCATTTACCCTTCCTTCAAAACATACTGTGTTGGTTCATCGTATTCAAGTGTTTACAAACTCCTATCGATACAGTGGATCAAACTGATCGACCAAAATTTATAACCTACTCAACTAATAAATCTCCACAATATAAAAACATTTTTATAAAATCTACAAATATGCTCTCTTATATATAAATACTCAACTCAATCTAGGGTATTACTAACCCCATCTCTAGTGAGTTACGCCACAGAGCCAAGGTAATTACTTAACCTTCATCTCTAATACCACTGTAACGAACTGGAATTTTCGACCCCGAAAATCGACATAAAACACGATGTCGACTACTCGGGCGTCGGAAATTCCGGATCATAGATAGAAAGAAGCTAGAGGGTGAGAAAATAGAAAGAAAGAAAGTTAGAATAGAAGAAGAAGATCACAACAGAATAAACACGAATTTCACAGCGGAATGAATAAAATGTATTATATAACAACTTTTGAACACAAATATGTATTTGCACTTACATATATCATTAGAGTACATCACACACACACACACATACATATACACACACACACACACATATATATATATATCCCAGCGGAAATAAACGATAGCTATAAAAATGTTGAAGCCTCCTGCTCCAAGCTCCTCCAAGTATATGCGTAAAATCCCGACTACTTGACTGCCCATACAAATTTGGGTACCCAAGAGTTTAGGGTAAAACAAAACAAAATAAACTCTGGGTCAGTCATGGGACTGGTGTGAGTAAACTCCAACCATTCAGTTTAACTTTTCAAAATCCTTTTCAAAAGAAAGGATAACCGTAAGACCGATCCACACATAAACACGGAGGGTTTTTTACCTTACGATAACCCAAAACATTTTTAAAACAATACTATTCTGATATTATAATAGTGTCTAATACAAGTAAATAACAATATAATATAAGTAAAGTACAAATACATACTCCAGTATATATATACACTCATACTCAATCTAGGGTATTACTCACCCTATCTCTACCGAGTCACACCACAGAGCCAAGGTTATTACTTAACCAATAGCTCTGATTCCACTGTAACGACTAGGGGATTTTCGATCCTAAAAATCGACACACAAAACACCATGTCGACATTCAAGCATCGAAAACACCTGAACATTATGAGAAAGAAATTAGAGGATAAGAAGTAGAAAGAAAGAAATTTTAGAATCGAAGAATAAGAAGAAGAACACATCAGAATCTCATAGCGGAACGAGTAAATATAATATATCATATTTCTTTATATAAAAAGAAACCGTATATACATACCAATTATCAGAGTACGCCATATATCAGACACAACGGAAATAAACTCTAAATAACTAACGGTGAAGCCTCCTGCTTCCTGCTCCTGAACTCTAAGCGGAACCTGACCTGTAAATATACTCGGTCTGACCTGAGCACATTTTGAAGCAAAGCAAAAACACCCGGATTAGTCTGGAATACTTTCAGTGGTAAATTCATAGCACAACAACTTGTTCAACTTTAGAAAACCTTTCGAAAGAAAGGATAATAGTAAGACCAGCCCACACATAAATACAGACGGTTTTTACCTTACTATAACCCAAAACACTTTTGAAATTAATATTTTTTCTGATATTATGATAGTGTATATCAAATCACAAATAAATAATCAACTAGTAGAACGCTTTCATCTCACGCTCTACATATATAGTATAAAAACAAAACCGCGGCGCTTATTGGAGATTGGATTCCGACTATGAGAAGGTATGGAACCACCTGCCGATAGTGCATCTCTAGAGAGGAATACACTGGGTTCAACAAGAACGTCTTGCAACCCGGCCCATACATGACCGACCACTCATTTCTCTTGAGTATATCGAATATATTGTCACCTACGCTTGCTAGCAACATAACCGTTCCTAGGAGATACAGAAATGAAAAGAAGTAACAAAATGAATATTCTCTAGATGATGACAATACACACTAATGGGAATGACCCACATAGCCATGTTGCCTGCCGATTTTTGTCATTTCCTAGTTGTGAGGCTTGAGGTTAGAATCGTTCGAACATCTGGCCAGCATTTGCTTTTGAACTCCACATCGTCCATATACGTCATCCAGGAACAGGATGAAACGAAGGCACCCTCCTGTAGCATCCTTATAGGAATCACCCCAAGGATCAGTAGCAAGTAGTCCTTGCAATCCATAGACTCCAACCACGACCGAATCACAGTTTATCTCTTTTATGGGAGAAACCCAGAGATTATAAGTAGTTCTTCCGTTTCATGAAGATCTGCGGTCTTCAATGCTCCATCTTCATTTGCTGCCATTTAGTTTCGTACGCAACGTCGGATCAAAGTGGTTTTGGGTCCAGTTCCCATTCCAGTCTCTTCGAAACAACACGCCAAAAGGTCTAACAATATATTCATTGATAGTCGGTGTTTTAACTATCAATGCACACAGCATGGTTAAGTATATTGGCATCTCTGATTTATTTATTAAAGCTATTTTATCGATCCTTAGAAATTGATTTCATATTCTCTGGTCTCGAATCTCATTATTCATTATATAGAAAATGATAATATATCTTTAATTACCAATCTCCTTTTTATTTCTTTATTTCAAAAACATTTCTATATATTCGTCAAATCCCTTACCTTACCTTTTTCCTTGCGAGGGTCATCTTATATTCTTAACTCAGGGTTAACGATAGATTTCACAATTCAAACTTAAGTTAAACAATGATAGGTATACATTGTTTTATTAAAATCAACCAGTTCTAATTAATATTTCAAAATCTTGTTAAGGACGTCAAAATATTTCTCTTGTAGGAATAATTACCAAATTTTAACACTCTTAGCATTTCAAACTAATATCATTCCTTGAAAATAGCGAAGCCGTTCAAGTTAGGGTATTTTAATTACCTCTTAGACCTTGACCACCAACGTTCTTATCTCAGAATAGATAAAAGTTTGAAACACCAAACCTATCGTTTCATTTTTTACCAACTCAGTTTACCATTTTATTTCAAACATGGCTTCAATATCCATTTCTTCCATTTGACCTATTTATCCTCAAAATAAATCTCTTTTTTTCTTTATATTTAAGTATAACAACTGACGTAACTCTTCTGTTTTTATTTATTTATTTTTATGTAATATAGCTCAATACCATTTGGATTTATTTTATAATCCATTTACTAAGTCCTTTTCATAAAATTCCACTAAGTCCTTACCTTTACATTAACACAATAATCTGCCTTCTTCGAGAATCCTATTCAAATGCCATTGTTTACTAATTTTAATAATTATGTAAACAAAATCTTATTTAAATATTTTACGATATATCATCTATGTTTGGAAACTTCTTCCATTACTTCACTTGAGGTGGCATATTAGTTTCAATGACTTTGCCCTTAATATAATTCAATTCCGTTCTATTTTAACTTAAAACTCTATTTAAACTTGATATTCAATTTCCAAACTTCTCTTTTATTTACTTGATTGGAATTCAAATCTTCTTATGAAATCTATTTATCATTTCCTTTTCGAAACCATATTTCACTTTAATTTACTTAATTGGATAATTAAGTAAAACAAATCTAATTAAAATATTTGCATTACGGGTAATTTATAACTTTGGTACAGCATCACTCTTAACATGATTCATCTTAAACTCGATCACTTCTTAATTTACGTTTATTTAAGAAGAGAATTACTTTAATTATTATTAGTTATAATAATTAATTAATTCCATTATTAACTGAAGTGAAATAGTTTACTTTATTAAAAATAGATCAGCTAATCATTTACGATATTATTAACGATAAATACTTTCATTAGTGATTTATCAATTGATAAACAACTTTAAATATCATTAAAAAGATATTAATATCTTATAATATTACTAAAATAAAATAATTATTCGTTAAATCATTTTCATTAGATTAATCGGAAAACGATTAATATAATTATCAACTCTAATTAAATAGTTGACTTCATCAACAGAATCTCGGTTATTTATTAACTAAATTTGATTATGCCTCTCATTAGATCAATAATATTAATCTAATTATATTGCTTAACCATTTAAATTAAAAAGTTATTTTCAAAACAATAACTCGTAGGTTAAATTCTAGTTCCAATACTTATTAAAATTGCTTTAAATATTACATAACTATTTTTATAAAATCATTTATGAAAATCTTCTTTTTTTAAAACTTTTATTTTAAAAGAAATCACTTTTTAAATCTCTATTTCAATTATAAAATAAATTTTTATAATTGCAACTAGGTTAATTCACCTGATAGCGAGCTGGCATTTTAAAAATAACGTTTCAGATCATTTGCTACCAATAACTTAGTCAATATCGTTTATTGATTAAAAACATCAAATCAACATTGAATTTCTATTCAACATTTAGTATATAATCATCCATCAACATTCAAACAGGGTATAACGTTGTTTGGGTGAACAGTACATATCTGAATAATATGGAAAAATAAACAACATGTAAAATATTTTGGGGAATCCGGTCGGATCCCTCCAACCTGTTCGTCCCTGCATCACCGATAATATTTGATAATAATTCATGAAAAAATTATCAAAATCATCTAATATGGAAATTATAATTGTCGGCAACCATTCAATTAACAACCAATGCATTCAATCATCCAATGGTGATCATTAACAGTGAATTATATTTTAATATGAATTTAAAACATAATAGAATTCCAGAAATTGTGAGAATTAACTCACCTTGTTTATCGACGGTTGATTCATGCGTTGTTTTATTTATTTTTAAATGAGCGTTTAAAATTAAATAAAAATCCAACTGCCTTCGGTTCCATCTGAACTAGCCCAGCAATGTAGTATTTTTCAGTATGATTCCAACGAACCCAATCTTGTTGGATTTCGATAAAGGATGAACAAATTATGATCGTATCAAATTTTAACCGATATTAAATATAATATAATTTAAATAATATACTTTAACTATTTTACCCTTTTTAAAGTCCACGTCAGTAGTCAATCAAGTCAACGCAGTTCTACCTGCTCGTCTCTAATTCCCGATCTCACTCTAACGTTTATACTTCAGGTCCTTGTCCATTTTCTTTTTCGTTTTCTTTTCCTTGTTGGACTTTACCAAAACTCACGCGGCCCACTATCCATAAAGGAAAGCCCACGTACATAACTTGTCTTCTTACTGGAAACTCGCACTCAGGCACAATCATTCCCTTCCTCCCTTTTACCACGTGATTGCATCCCCATTCACGGTTTCCATTCATCTGCCACGCTTCTTTGTTTTCTTCTCTCCAGTTCACACTGTCCTTCTTTACTTCACTCTCATCCTTTCAATGCCATGTAAGTCGGAACCATGCGTTGTTATTCCAACATGACTCCACTGCATTTACTAACACACCCACTGGTTACTACACCCGCCACCTTTTCTTGCCGGAATCCGCCATTTCTCCAGTCAGTTTGACATGGCCACACCACTCCACTGCTGACCCCTCGCGCGTCCCAGTGGTTATAAACTTCCCCCAACTTTCCACAAAGCCTGGCTGATCCGAGCCTTCTAAGGAGAGAGGATCTGTACGAGGTTGTAGTTCCTGGTTCCAGCAGTTCTAGGAATCGAACGAGACTCTTTCTCGTTATGTTTAGAGTCCGATTTATATTGACTTTTGAAATCTTGATTTACTATGTTGGTTTTCTGTGTTTTCATATTGGAAGAGAAAGAGTGTTATATAAGGGAGAAGAAGTGTTTGTTTATGGATCGAATGAACTCAGTTGAAAGTCTATATATAGAAGAAATATATATTTTTATACTATTATATCGGCTTTTACTATGACAGCCGGGGCATGGTTCTAATTGGAAAAGAAATGGGCATGAAATTCAAGGAGAAAGGATGCTAAAATATATTCGAAGTGATTTCGTAGGCTCAGTATTTTAAATAGAAGAGAAGGAGATGTCATTTTGGAGGCATGTGGATGTTCAGACCTTCCTATTATTTTATATTCGCATAATTTTGTATGCAGATGACTTTACAGATGAATTAAATGGATTGGCTACCCGAAACTTTTGAATTCAACCCCATGCCGATATTCAGCGTTCGGACAGAAATAGATCGGATAAAATAACATATTTTTATTTTATTTTAATATTAGCCTAAAGATACAGTTCGTATTAGGAAACATGTGGGAGATCCTAATCTAAGATACATGAATATATGGTAGGATTAGATAGAGTTATGGTGAAGATATAAAATGCTTACCACTTTCAGTCAATTCTTATCAAAAGGTATGCGCCAGATTTCATATAATTTGGCTAAAGATTTGTGTTACAAATTTAGTCAAATTTATAGCGAGATTTGTTTTGTTTTATTATGGTATGGTGTCCGTTACATAAGATTCCGTTTATCTATAAAAGGTTATAGACAGAAATAAAAATATCGTTATGACCAGCAATGCCCCACGATCCCAAAAATATAATAATATCGGTAGGTTAACCCAAAAATTCTCCAAATAGAAAGTGGCGTATTTTCTGTAAGGACCCGTAACTTCCTCGTGAAGGAAAGAGCGGATACTTTGAGGACAAGACAAAACAGAACGCAGACAGAAGAACATTTCATTGTTAATTACAACAATTCCATCAGAATACAAGAATATACAGAGTATGAACAAATAATATACATCACAAAATATCAGAGATTACAATACACTGCATAGCAGCGGAAAATAATACAAAACACAACTGAAGGAGATATACGGATACAGAGCTTTCCGGATATCATTCCAGCTGTAAATCAGGATCCTGTGAATATAAATCTGCAGAACTAAAACTACTAGCTGTCCGTGTCAAAATATGGGCACCCAGAGTTTAGGTTAAAACAATAAACTCCAAGTCAGTCATGGGACTGGTGTGAGAACTAAAATAGTTATTAATCTTTGCTTTAAAGTTAGGTAAATCAAGGGACCACGCCGTATAACACGGAACGGGTTTCCTCCCAAGAATACCAGTGCATAAAACAACAGCGTAATGCTAAAGAAAGAAAATGAAGCCATTATAAGACCCAGGTCCCATCACACAATGCAACGCAAGCCAGAGGATAGGGTTTTTACCTTATAATAGCCAAAGAATGCTTGATACGCTAAAAACAATTCATTTGATACTATTTTAAGTGCATAGTGTATAAAACAATTTAAATCATAAGTATCAATCATAGACGGCATAAGCGCCCCGTCCCACTATGTCGCCATACTAGGCTCTACAAATAAAACCACAAAGTCACGTATTGGAAGTTGGATTTCCATCTGTGAACCGAAGCAAAAGATAGTCCTCTACCGATTTGAGACGCTCTAGCCCGTCCCTCAGGACCCAGACTCAGGTGGGCCCTTAGATCGTCAGGGCCGGTCCACCGATGTAGATTAAAATGCCTGAACACTGCGTTTCCCCACCCTTTGGGATGTCAATGAGCCAACGAATGACTCCATCGGCTTCACATAGTCACCGATATATCCGAGGCACCTCGCAACAGCAACAACCACATAAGTCAAACTCGTCAAGGCGTGTAAAACCACTAACGCCACTTCTAACTAGAAGGAAACGCATGCCCTCCCTGATGTCCTCTCCCATTTCTGGTTCACAAACGGGGTGTGAGGCTCGCGAATCAACGCGACACAAAGCTATGCCATACAGGTCGTGCTTTGATCATCAACCACAAGACTTTGCTTTTCAACAAAATCCTTGATCATTTGCCACTTAGGCATGCCACACAGGCAATTCACTCCATGCGATTGATATCCACCAATATATAACCTCTAAGCTCGTACGTCTCAGAGAAGGGCGTTAAGCAAGAGAATAAATTCTCCGCCGCCAAACAGATTTATATTTAATAGAAATCAATCACACAGAATAAAATCCAATGTCAAACACACAGTCCATTTACAAGTTCGTTCTGGGTCTGAACGAAACCGGAGGCACCTAGTACCCCGCATATCCATCGATCTCCAAGTACATCTGGACGATCACTAACTGATTCCCTCCTCTTGGGTGTACGACCCAATCAAGATCATCAGTAATCACCCAAACGACGTGAAGACCTTCGGTCTTAGACCACCGTCTTCATCTTCAACATCACGTCGAATCAGTTATTCAGAATGGGATAAACCCGGTCTTTCTGAATAACTCGCGTATATAATAAACAAGTGTTACACAAACACAACATACACCTCATTCCAATTCATCAGTCACTAACCGTAAATTAGCAAGAGAATAATTCCCCAAATATTAACCCTGAAGGCCGAAACCAACATCAGATCAATACCCAGGAAACCATTCTTCTTAGCTAACCTACAATTAGTTTCTAAATTTCACATTTCTTAGGGAAAGGTTCCACTTAATTTTATCAAATATAAATTCTTTTAAATTTATTCTTTAATCTTCCTTTGGATATCATTTCTAACCATGTTAAGGTCTTCCAAACTAGTCGGGATTAGCGAACCACACTGAAGTAATCATTTATTTTATTTCCCAATCCCAACCTATTTATCCTATGGAGCAAAACAGGTAATACTCCATATCTAACACCACGGTGTTATCGGTAAAGTTAATTACCATTTCACGTTCAAATCTAATTAAATATTTAACTATCGCTTGGAGCAAAACTGGTGATACTCCATTCTCGATCTTTTCAATCTAATTAAAGATTCATTAAAACTCCACTTGGTTTTAATCTTCCTGTCTTTAACTGTGTTAAAGAACCGATGTCATTTAAAACATGGTTCATGATAAACCCCAAAATCACATCACATTTCAATCAGTCCGTAACCGTAAATTAGTAAGAGGACAGTTCCCTAAAATATTAACCCCGAAGGCCGAAACCAACATCAGATCGATATCCAAGAAGCCATCCAACTTAACTGATCCCCAGTTAGTTCTTAATTTTCTTAACTCCATTTGGGTTTAAGAACAATATTATTAAAGATACCCATCACGACAACCCAAAATCCCATTTGATATTAAATACAAGGCTCTGAATAGAAAATATATCGGCTTATATTCAATATCAAATTCTGAAACCAACAAATATTGTATTGGAAATAACGATATAAATATATCTTTCAAATTTCCATAACAACATTTGTATAATCTCGAAATCCAACATCGAACTATTCCAAAGACAATTTCGATTCAAATCCATTCCAATTCAATTATTGGAAATTCTGGTTACTTTTAAAACCATTTCAAATCCACTTTATTTATTTTAAAAATAAATAGAATTATAATTCTAGTTCAAAACTAGTTCATTTCGATAAAAATCTATTTTTCCCTTTTCAAATATGGAAATTTTTATCCCAATTTTTCACAAATCATTTCTTATGATTTTACACAAATTATTACTATTTTTAATAATTTTATCAAGGCCCGTACAGTTGATTTCCACCAACGGCCATCGAACTGCAGTTACAGCGACCTTTTCCAAATTTGATTTGGACATAATTCCAAATCCAGCCATTAGATTTCTAATTTCTAATATCCGTTAGAAAGATCTTTTCGATACGAACCCAACGGTTCCGGTTTTAGGAGAATCCGTCGGTCGGATCTCCCGTAATATCCATTCGAAGTCAATGGTCGAAATTCGCGAACTACCGCAGCTCGGCGCGTTCTATTCAGGCCATTATATATATATATATATATATATATATATATATATATATATATATATATATATCGTCGATTTCCTTTTAAAACGTATTTTATAAATCGTTTTAAATTCGTTTTCAAAACGTTTTCAACTTCCATCTCAAATTGAAATCAAAATTGAATTTTTTTCAATGTGAATTCGTTTTAAATTCATTTCAACTCGATTTCAATTCAAATCCGTTTCAATCAAAATCGGTTTCAATTCAAATCAATTTCAATCCAAATCAGTTTCAATTCAAATCGATTTCAGTTCAATTTCAATACGTTTTAAATTCAATTCAAAACGATTTCAATTCTATTTCAATCTAATTCGAATTTCAATTCTTTTAAATTTAATTAGAATTTCAATTTATTTCAATTTAATTCGAATTTCAATTCAATTCAATTTAATTAGAATTTCAATTCAATTCAATTTAATTCGAATTTCAATTTATTTCAATTTATTTCAATTTAATTCGAATTTCAATTCAATTCAATTTAATTTGAATTTTGAAATCACTTTCAATATTCATTGAAAAATGAATAAAATCGATATATATTGTTCACGTCAAAATGGCGTCAATCTAATCAACACGGCTTTTATTCAACACATGAATATTTATTCTATTCAATACATGAATATATATTTTCAATTCAACACATGAGTTTATTTTTCTAAATTGGAATGAGGCCCAATCAATTACCATATAATGTTAAGTATATGGATTTTCTACAACACGTATATAATAGCAACGATAAATAATCAACCATCATCCAGAGTGCACCACACAACTGCATAAGCATTAAATATAAATAATTAACGCTTACGCAGTCTGTCAACCTATCGATTGACATACAACTTAAACAATCAGGATTAGTGTACGTCAAATATCATCCCAATACCCGTGCGAGGTTTCAAATCAACAAACACATATTTTTATTTGTGCAATTAGGCGATGTGTAAAATTTGTCGTCCCAATCAATATCAGTCAAATCAGTGTATATAAACAAATCTCCGATTTGTTTATTACTATTTATTTTACATACACGTTAAAAATTATATTTTTAACTATAAAATATTTTCCACTATAAAATATTTTATTTTACACAATCAAATTTCACAACACAGCAATCAAACAAACAAGCCGTCCATGGTCTGTGGACGACGGGTGTCAGGTGCTGCTAAGCACCGTATGCATCCTAGTATATATTTCAAACTAGAAATAAATAATAGTGAGGAATTCTCACCGACTAGCTAAACCAAACGCCACGACTCTACATATGTAGGAAATCTTGCCGTGCTCGCCTTTTGTCACTTTCGTCGTCTCTATTATAAAAAAAATCATATTTTTAATTCGTTACATATATAAAAATCACATTTTTATATTCTCTATTATATAAAAATCATATTTTTAATTCGCTACATATATAAAAATCACATTTTTATATTCTCTATTATATAAAAATCCCGCCTTTCCATATATAAAAATATCGCCTTTCTATATATAAAAACATCGCCTTTCTATATATAAAAATATAATCTTTTCATCGTTACTTCATATATAAAAATCGAATTTTTATCGCTGATCTATATATATAAAAATAGAATTTTTAACGCTATAAAAATCCTATATTTTTCCAGTAAACAAAATCAAATCTTTCATATTATAAAAATCAAACTTTTACTTCAAAGTTATACATATAAAAATATAATTTTTTATTTCAAAACCATTCGTGTTTATAAAATCACTACTTTATGATTTAAAAACCAAAAATATTCTATCTATAAAAAAAAATAAACCTTTTTCTTTATATTTATAAAAATTCTAAGTTTTATACCCACAAAAACTAAGCTTTATACTGCTATTATTATATATTAAACAGAGAATAAAATCAGTAAAAGATCTCACGGTTTTCCGTTCAGAGGGGGGCCCACACATCGGAGGAAGGAGAGGGCGAGCGCGTCCGTTCTGGCGGTGGCGCCAGACCAAGGCGGTGGGCCCTGAAGGGGGTACGGTGGCTGCGCGATTTAGGGTTTGGGGTTTGGGCGTTCAAACGGAGGGAGGGAGGAGCGGGGGGGTTGGCGGTTGATTGCGAGGTGGCAGAGTCTGGCAGTGGGCGACGGGGAGCGCCCTCCATTTGTTTCTTCGATCGCGTATTTTCTTTCTTTCTTTTGATTTCTCGACTGAAAAGTAACGGAGGGGGTTTGACCGTTTTAAAGAGATAAAGGGGGGCAGGGGGTTTTATTTAAATATTTTTATTTATTTTATAATCCATAAAGTAACTTTAAATTTTGATCTCAAAACGAGACCCACCGCCTGTCGTCCGTAGCTAATTACCCCCATTCCGAACACAATGGGATATGTATCTTAGGCTGAGTCAATCGTTTCGATCGGTTTTCGTCAAAATCAAAATATAACTCTATATATTGAATTCGAACGCGCATTTCAATTCACTGAGTTCACATACGGACTCTAAAAATTCCTAAAAAATATTTTCTAACTTTGTATTGACCATATGGTCCTAACAAAACTGATTTCATCGAATTCTGAGAACGTTTGAAAAATGGCCATTTTCCAGTCGATTAAAATCAACTGAAACTAGTCAAACGCGTTTTCCTTTGCCACGCTCACATATTGATTCGAAAAATTACAAATTTTGAAACCTAACAATAACTTGACATCACGGATTCAACAAAAGTGGTTTCGTCGAACACCGAGGTCGTTTGCAAAATTTCCATTTTCAAAGGCCTTTGTATATATTAAAATATATATAAATTCCACAGCGACTTTTCTGAATTTTAAACTGGACATATCTTTCAACTTCTAAAGTGAAATCTCAGTTTCTTACATCCATTAGAAAGATATCGTCAAACAGATTTAGATATTTCTGGTTTCGTCCAATTCCGACTTAAAACGAATTCCGTATATTCATTTGAAATTCGAAATCGAAATTTCAAACTATCGCGCCATTTCAGGCTTGTTATATAATTAAAATAAATTTATTCATTTTAACTTCGTCGAAAATAAATTTTCCGCCGTTATTATTTAAAATATTTCATTTTAAATACCCAAAATTCACTAAAATTGCCAAAATAAAAATTTTAAATTGGCTCGGATTTCCGGGTTATTACATTTTCCCAATTAAAAATTACAATAAAATTCTAAAATTTAATTATAACTACGCCTCGGAGGATCTGTCCAAATTCAATACCAATAGTTAATTATATTTAATTATCGTTATGGTTTATAAGGATTTCACAGCGACTATCTGAAAATTTGAATTGGACATATCTTGCAATTTATACGATGAAAATCCTGATTTTTCTCTTTCACTTGAAAAATATAATCACGTGGATTTGAGCGTTTCTTGTTTCACTGAAATCCGATTTATATCGGATCATGTATATTAAATTGAAGTTCAGAATTCAATTCATGAACTGCAGCATCGTTTGGGAGCTCGTTTTAATTATATTATAAATCATATATATTCGAACTTCATTTTAAATAAATAAATTCGATAAAAATATACTATATTTCCAATATAATATATATTTAACACATATAAATATTCCAATTTAAATGACTGAAATTCTGGGACATTACATTCTTCCCCCTTAAAAAAATTTCATCCCCGAAATTACAAGGTAAGAAGAATGTCATAACCCTATTATTTAAAAATAATTATATTTTTGAATTATTACCAAATAAATTCAACTCCTAAAATTTTTCAAAAATTTCGCCAGAATCTCTTCTGCGTGGTTTGATCGGCACAACTACAACTGCCACACTGGGCCTCTACTTCTCCAAAAGAAAACCAAAGCCAAATGGCTACCCAACTCGGGTATAGAATCAACCATGCCGATCAATATATTAAGGTTCATCTGTTTGTTGGGCAACTCAGTTCCAATTTCTCAGCAACTCAACAACTGTTATTCGTCTGTTCTTCCAATCTGTACTTCAATCTCTATAATCAAGCCAATTTGCATAGCCGACTAGTATCTGCAGTTATCTCAACTTACAATGCCAGTAACAAATACAGGAAAAATAATCCTATTTCATTTCATATCTGATTTCATTCCTAATTATACTGGGATTTATTTCCAATTCATTCAACCAATCTAACATCCAAATATCAAGTAACCACATCTTTTTGAATTATGATCAACACTGATACTTATTGGTCTGCATTCACTAATATCAATCTATTAATATTCGATTTATTTCTATTATTATCCATTCCAATTCCAAATCTCAATTTATTTTATTCCACTCCACTTAACAAGGTTAAGTCTTACTTCCATATTCAATTAACCAATTGGTTTCTAACCAGATTTATTCCATTTCAATTCATTCATTCAAGGCCATTAAACTTGAATTAGTTTCAAATAAGTTCGACTCATTCATTCCAAATTGGTTTTGACCAAGTTTAAATTTATATTTGTGTAGTCCACCATACTACCCAAACATCAAATCTATATACACTGATTTTCTTATATATTCTGTTGACTTATGTCAATTCTTATCTCAATATCCAGGTTTAATTTTGACTCACATTAGAAATTCTCGCTTGGTTAATATTTTCAATTTCATAACCAAACCAATTCAAATCAACCAATTAATATTCAATCACACATGGCACAACCAACAAATCCAATCATTCTTATCCATATTTAACTTTAATATTAACTATGATTCCAAATTAAACTTTACATTAAAGTTTTTATCTTCAAATTTCATATCTGGAATTACCATCTGGTTAAATCATTTCAACTTTATAATC
Organism: Allium sativum; assembly: GCA_030737875.1. Classification (NCBI taxonomy): domain Eukaryota; kingdom Viridiplantae; phylum Streptophyta; class Magnoliopsida; order Asparagales; family Amaryllidaceae; genus Allium; species Allium sativum. The sequence continues at coordinate 128,357,031 of CM060919.1, read as the reverse complement.
CACTTTGAATTCAAATTCAAACCAAAATTAATCGGTTACTATTATAATAATTCAAAGAAATAATTACTTTTACAGAATACACGGGTTAAAATAGTTTAAAAATAATTTTATATCAAAGTACAAATACGCACTCCAGTATATATATATATACTCATACTCAATCTAGGGTAATACTCACCCTATCTCTACTGAGTCACACCACAGAGCCAAGTTTATTACTAAACCAATAGCTCTGATACCACTGTAACGACCAGGGGATTTTCGACCTCGAAAATCGACACACAAAACACCATGTCGACATTCAAGCATCGAAAACACCTGAACGTTATGAGAAAGAAATTAAACGATGAGAAGTAGAAAGAAAGAAATTTTAGAATAGAAGAATAAGAAGAAGAACACATCAGAATCCGGAACGAGTAAATATAATATATCAGATTTATTTATATAAAAAGATACTGTATATATATACCAATTATTAGAGTACACCATATATCAGACACAACGGAAATAAACTCTATATAACTAATGGTGAAGCCTCCTGCTTCCAGCTCCTGACCTGTAAATATACTCGGTCTGACCCGAGCACATTTTGAAGCAAAGAAAAAACACCCGGATCAGTCTAGAATACTTTCAGTGGTAAATTCATAGCACAACAACTTGTTCAACATTAGGAAACCTTTCGAAAGAAAGGATAATAGTAAGACCAACCCACACATAAATACGGACGGTTTTTACTTTATTATAACCCAAAACACTTTTGAAATCAATATTTTTTTGATATTAGGATAGTGTCTATCAAATCGCAAATAAATAATCCACTAGTAGAACGCTTGCATCTCACGCTCTACATATATAGTATACAAACAAAACTGCAATGCTTATTGGAGATTAGATTCCGACTATGACAAGATATGGAACCACCTGCCGATAGTGTATCTCTAGAGAGGAATACACTGGGTTCAACAAGAACGTCTTGCAACTCGGCCCACACATGACCGACCACTCATTTCTCTTGAGTGTATCGAATATATTATCACCGACGGTTGCTAGCAACATAACTGTTCCCAGGAGATACAGAAATGAAAAGAAGTAACAAAATGAATATTCTCTAGATGATGACAATACACCCTAATGGAAATGACCCACATAGCCATGCTGCCTGCACGATTTTTGTCATTTCCCAGTTGTGAGGCTTGAGGTTAGAATCGTTCGAATATCTGGCCACCATTTGCTTTTGAACTCCACATCATCCATGCACGTCATCCAGGAACAGGATGATACGAAGGTACCCTCCTATAGCATCCTTATAGGAATCACCCCAAGGATCAGTAGCAAGTAGTCCTTGCAATCCATAGACTCCAACCATGATCGAATCACAGTTTATCTCTTTTATCGGAGTGACCCAGAGATTATAAGTAGTTCTTCCGTTTCATGAAGATCTACGGTCTTCAATGCTCCATCTTCATTTGCTGCCATTTAGTTTCGTACGCAACATTGGATCGAGGTGGTTTTGGGTCCTGTTCCCATTCCGGTCTCTTCGAAACAACACACCAAAAGGTCTAATAATATATTCATTGATAGTCGGTGTTTTAACTATCAACGCACACAGTATGGTTAAGTATATTGGCATCTCTGATTTATTTATTAAAGTTATTTTATCGATCCTTAGAAATCAATTTCATATTCTCTGGTCTCGAATCTAATTAATCATTATATTGAAAATGATAATATACCTTTGTTTACCAATCTCCCTTTTATTTCTTTATTTCTAAAACATTCATATATATTCGTCAAATCCTTTACCTTACCTTTTTCCTTGCGAGGGTCATCTTATATTCTTAACTCAGGGTTAACGATAGATTTCACAATTTAAACTTGAGTTAAACAATGTTAGGTATACATTGTTTTATTAAAATCAACCAGTTCTAATTAATATTTAAAAATCTTGATAATGACGTCATAATATTTCTCTTATAGAAATAATAACCAAATTTTAACACTCTTATCGTTTCAAACTAATATCATTCCTTGAAAATAGCGAAGCCGTTCAAGTTGGGGTATTTTAATTACCTCTCAGACCTTGACCGTCAACATTCTTCTCTTAGAATTGATAAAAGTTTGAAACACCAAACCTATCATTTCATTTTTTACCAACTCAGTTTACCATTTTATTTCAAACATGGTTTCAATATCCATTTCTTCCATTTGACCTATTTATCCTCAAAATAAATCTCTTTTTTTCTTTATATTTAAGTATAACAACTAACGTAACTTTTTTTTTTATATTTATATAATATAACTCATTACCATTTGGATTTAATTTATAAGCCATTTACTAAGTCCTTTTCATAAAATTCCACTAAGTCCTTACCTATACATTAACACAATAATCTGCCTTCTTCGAGAATCCTATTCAAATGCCTTTGTTTACTAATTTTAATAATTAAGTAAACAAAATCTTATTTAAATATTTTATGATATAACATCTATGTTTGAAACTTCTTCCACTACTTCGCTTGAGGTGGCATATTAGTTTCAGTGACTTTGCCCTGAATATAATTCAATTCAGTTCTATTTTAACTTAAAACTCTATTTAAACTTGATATTCAATTTCCAGACTTCTCTTTGATTTACTTGATGGAAATTCAAATCTTCTTATGAAATCTATTTATTCCTTTTCGAAACCATATTTCGCTTTATTTTACTTAATTCGATAATTAAGTAAAACAAATCTAATTAAAATATTTGAGTTACCGGTTTATAACTTTGGTACAGCATCACTCTTAACATGATTCATCTTAAACTCGATCACTTCTTAATTTACGTTTATTTAAGAAGAGAATTACTTTAATTATTATTAGTTATAATAATTAATTAATTCCATTATTAACTGAAGTGAAATAGTTTACTTTATTAAAAATAGACCAGCTAATCATTTACGATATTATTAACGATAAATACTTTCATTATTGATTTATCAATTGATAAACAACTTTAAATATTATTAAAAAGATAATTAGTATCTTATAATATTACTAAAATAAAATAATTATTCGTTAAATCATTTTCATTAGATTAATCGAAGAACGATTAATATAATTATCAACTCTAATTAAACAGTCGACTTCGTCAATAGAACCTCAGTTATTTATTAATTGAATCTGAGTACGCCTCTCATTAGATCAATAATATTAATCTAATTATATTGCTTAGCCATTTAAATTAAACAGATATTTTCAAAACAATAACCCGTAGGTTAAATTCAAGTTCCAATACTTATTAAAATTGCTTTAAATATTACATAACTATTTTTATAAAATCATTTATAAACATCTTCTTATTTTTAAAATTTTATTTTAAAAAGAAATCACTTTTTAAATCTTTATTTCAATTATAAAATAAATTTTTGAAATTGCAACTACGTTAACTCACCTGATAGCGAATGGCGTTTTAAAAATAACGTTTCAGATCATTTGCTGCCAATAACTTAGTCAATATCATTTATTGATTAAAAACATCATATCAACGTTGAATTTCTATTTAACATTTAGTATATAATCATCCATCATCATTCAAATAGGGTATAACGTTATTTGGGGTGAACAATTTATATATGAATAATATGGAAAAAAAAACAACATGTAAAATATTTTGACGAATCCGGTCGGATCCCTCCAACCTGTTTGTCCCTGCATCACCGATGATATTTGATAATAATTCATGAAAAAATTAGCAAAATCATCTAATATGAAAATTATAATTGTCGGCAACCATTCAATCAACAACCAATGCATTCAATCATCCAATGGTGAATTATATTTTAATATGAATTTAATACATAATAGAATTCCAGAAATTGTGAGAATTAACTCACCTTGTTTATCGACGGTTAATTCATGCATTGTTTTATTTAATTTTAAACGAGCGTTTAAAATTAAATAAAAATCCATCTGCCTTCGGTTCTATCCGAACTAGCCCAGCAATGTATTATTTTTCAGTGCGATTCCAACGAACCCAATCTTGCTCGATTCCGATAACGGATGAACAAATTACTATCGTACCAAGTTTTAACCAGTATTAAATATAATATAATTTAAATAATATACTTTAATTATTTTACCCTTTTTGAAGTCCACGTCAGTAGTCAATCATGTCAACACGGTTCTACCTGCTCCTCTCTAATTCCCGATCTCACTCTAACGTTTATACTTCAGGTGCTTGTCCTTTTTTTTTCCTTGTTGGACTTTACCAAAACTCACGCGGCCCACTATCCATAAAGGAAAGCCCACGTACATAACTTGTCTTCTTACTGGAAACTCGCACTCAGGCATCATCATTCCCTTCCTCCCTTTTACCACGTGACTACATCCCCATTCACGGTTTCCATTCATCCGCCACGCTTCTCAGTTTCCTTATCTCTAGTTCACACTATCCTTCTTTACTTCACTCTAATCCTTTCAATGCCATGTAAGCCGGCACCATGCGTTGTTCTTCCGACAAGACTCCACTGCATTTACTCCAACACCCACTGGTTACTACACCCGCCACCTTTTCTTGCCGGAATCCGCCATTTCTCCAGTCAGTTCGTCATGTCCACACCACTCCACTGTTGACCCCTCGCGCGTCCCAGTGGTTATAAACTTCTCCTAACTTTCCACAAAGCCTTGCTTATCCGAGCCTTGTAACGAGAGAGGATCTGTACGAGGTTGTAGTTCCTCGTTCCAGCAGTTCTAAGAATCGAACGAGACTCATTCTCGTTATGTTTAGAGTCCGATTTATATTGACTTTTGAAATCTTTATTTACTACGTTGGTTTTCTGTGTTTTCATATTGGAAGAGAAAGAGTGTTATATAAGGGAGCAGAAGTGTTTGTTTATGGATTAAATGAACTCAGTTGAAAGCCTATTTATAGAAGAAATATATATTTTTATACTATTAAATCGGCTTTTACTTTGATAGCTAGGGCATGGTTCTGATTGAAAAGAAATGGGCGTGAAATTCAAGGAGAAAGGATGCTAAAATATATTCGAAGTGATTTCGTAGGCTCAGTTTTTTAAATAGAAGAGAAGGAGATGTCATTTTGGAGGCATGTGGATGTTCAGACCTTCCTATTACTTTATATTTGCGCATAATTTTATATGCAGAGGACTTTACAGATGAATTAAATGGATTGGCTAACCGAAACTTTTGAATTTAACCCTATGTCGATATTCAGTGTTCGGACAGTAATAGATCGGATAAAATAACATATTTTTATTTTATTTTAATATTAGCCCAAAGATACAGTTCGTATTAGGCAACATGTGGGAGATCCTAATCTAAGATACATGAATATATGGTAGGATTAGATAGAGTTATGGTGAAGATATAAAATGCTCACCACTTTCAGTCAATTCTTATCAAAAGATATGCGCACGATTTCATATAATTTGGCTAAGATTTGTGTTACAAATTTAGTCAAATTTACAACAAGATTTGTTTTGTTTTATTATGGTATGGTGTCCATTACATAAGATTCATTTTATCTATAAAAGGTTATAGACAGAAATAAAAATACCGTTGTGACCAGCAACGCCCCACGATCCCAAAAATATAATAATATCGATAGGTTAACCCCAAAATACTGATATAGGGTGCAAAATACTCCAAATAGAAAGTGGCGTATTTTCCCAATTAAAAATTACAATAAAAATTTAATTATAACTACGTCTTGGAGGACCTATCCAAATTCAATACCAGTAATTAATTATATTTAATTATCGTTATGGTTTATAACGATTTCACGACGGCTATTTGAAAATTTGAATTGGACATATCTTGCAATTTATACGATGAAAATCCTGATTTTTCTCTTTCGCTAGAAAAATATAATCACATGGATTCGAGCGTTTCTTGTTTCATTGAAATCCGATTTATATCTGATCTTGTATATTAAATTGAAGTTCAGAATTCAATTCACGATCTGAAGCATCATTTCGAGCTCGTTTTAATTATGTTATAAATTATATATATTCGAACTTCATTTTAACTAAATAAATTCGATAAAAATATATATTATTTCAATATAATATATATATAACACATTTAAATATTCCAATTTAAATGACCGAAATTCTGGGACGTTACAGAACATCTTGCAATTTGGCCACACATGACCGGCCATTCATTTCGCTTGAATGTTCCGAATATATCGTCACCTTATGGTTGGTATACCAACATAACCATTTCTGGGAGATACAGAAATGATAAGATGTAACAAATATGAATATTCTCTAGATGGTGACAATATACCCTAATTGGGTGTGACACACTTAGCCATCCTGCTTGCTCGATTTTTGTCATTTCCCGGTTGATGAGGCTTGAGGTCATAACGTATCTTTTTTGAACACCTAGCCACCATTCACTTTGAATGCCACATCGTCATACTGCCAAATCAAAAATTGATTTCCCCTAAAATACCATGGGTATAAAGATAAGAGAAACGAATTCCTCCACCACCAACGTAAGTATGTTTGAAGAGATCAACTTACGCAATTTATTAGATATACTCTGTCAGACATTCGTCCATACAAGTTGTCCTGGGACTGGACAAACCGAAGGCACTATTCTGTAAATCCGTCTTAGGAAATTTGTACCTAAGATTACCAGAACAACCCTTGCATAAACTCAATCTTCAATTATCTTCATCATATTTGATTCGCAATGCTAGTGCCAATACGGAGTGGTTTTTTGATAATGAATCTGATCTCGGTCTCTCCGTATTTACAACGGAAAAATGGTCCAAATACTTTGATAGTTGGTTATTTAACTATCAAAGTAAAAACATACATACAAACAATGGTCATATTCCCAAATGGAATCTTATCGATTAATCATCAATCAACACTGAGCCCCTTTAATAGATTTATCAATAATCATTTCATTTCCCAGTTTCCCTTAAATATCTTTAGCCAAATATTTCTTCAACTCATTTAGCCTCTCATGATTCTTGGAAAGCGTTTCCATTTATTTTAAACTACTCATTTTCTATATTCTAGAAAATAATCCCTTTTCAACATCGAAAAACATTTTCATATAAATATATATATATATATATATATATATATATATATATTCCCATTTCCTTATTTTCTATATTTAGAAAATAAACGTTATCATCAAAAAACATTTCCATTTCTTATATTCTTGCATCACTGTCCTTATGTGATGACCCCAAACTTCCACGAAATGAAAGTAAGGAATAATCATTTGGAATACAACATAAATACAATAATACAAATCACAGATACAACATAGCATAGGAAATTCATAGAGTAACAACATCATAGCAGCGGAAATATAATGTCATCAACCACAGAAAGTCCACAGTCACAGAATTCTAATTTATTACATCAAGTCTGCAGAAAAAGAAATAAGTTCCAACTCCAACTTAAACAACGTGAAATGAAACAAGTTTGATGTCTGGAATTAAAAAGAGAAAAATGCAACAGTAGCAAATGATAGATGTCTTTGAGCTCCAAGTCATCACCTCTCCACGAAAGCAAATCCAAGAAATATAATAAGCAACTCCAAAGAAAAGACTCCAAGCAAAGAATGAACCTGTTTACTTGGTTGCCCGTGTAGAAAGGAGGGCACCCGAGTTTGCAAAAAGGTGGAAACAAACAACGGGTTAGTCGTGGGACTGGTGTGAGAATTCTTAACTAATCAATCACTATTAATAAGGCAAATCCAAAGACCATGCCGCTAACGCGGAACGGGTTTACTCTAATGAATTGTCGTGCATAATTTTAAAGTGTCAGAACAAATAATAAGTAAATCGTGAAACAATGCTATGCTTTTGAGAAAAATGGAATCACCATAAGACCCAAGTCCCATCACACAATGCAACATAAACCAGAGGATAGGGTTTTACCTTATGGTGATTAAACATGCTAAATACGGCAAATACAAGTTTAATATTATTATTAGTATATATGGAAAACATTTCAAAGTAAATGTATCAATCCTAGGACACATAGATACCATAATATTATGCTTCCATACTAGTAATACAATCTAATCCGTAGGTTCGTATTGGAAGTTTGGATTTCCATCATGAGTCAAGGCTAGGGAGGAGCTCCTTACCGATTCGAGACACTCTAGCTAATGTCTCAGGATCCCTCGCAGTGAATCCTTGAATAGCTGCAGGGCCGGTCCACACATACAGCTTCGTGGATTGGCAATTCCTGAACACACGTTTCCCGATCCTATAGGACCTATCATCCGAGGCGTCTCATTCCATCATCTATATAAGTAAAATGTCGGGCCGTGTTAAAGCCCAATCACCACTTCTAGCTAGAAAGAAACGTGCTTCTCTCCCTGCGTTCCCCTCTCCCGTTTTAGACTCCGCCGGTGTGTGAGGCTCGCGAAGTCATGCTATACACAAAGCTATGCCTAAACAGGCTATGCTTTGATCATCCCACAAGGCCTGCTTTTCAACAAATCCTTGATCATATGCATCTTAACATGCCACATCGTCACTCCATATCGCACTACCAATCCTTTGCCAAAATATATGAAAAGGTGTTAAGCAAGAGAATAAATTCTCCGCCACCAAACATCCATACATTCGACAGAAGATCAATGACATGATATTTAATAGAGTACGATGTCAGACACACAATCCATTTATTAGCTTATGCTCTGGGTCTGAGCGAAAACCAAACCCGTGAAATCAACACGTACGTTTGGGCAATGACCATGACCCTTGAATTTGGAGCAAGTCAAATCAGGGCCTCGATCATTGTCCATTCGAGGGAAGATTTACGGTCTTCATACGCCATCTTCATACTTCCATTAACGTCGTTTGATTATTTGGAATGAGAGAACTCGGACTTTCCAAATAATCCTCGTATATATATATATATATATATTTAAAATCCTTCGTACTTGCTAACATCATTTTATAATGATTACTTCCTATTTTAATTATTTAAAATAATTAAATTTTTATATAACGAGGCCTTAAGTCAATGGGCGACTATGGCGCTGCATTCAACCAATTTTGATTTTTACATTTCTCAGAATCTAACCGTTGGATCTTAACGTAATATATATCGTTGGAAAGATTTTTCCAAGATGGTTCAAATGGTTTCAGTTTCAAGAAAATCCGACAGTCGGATCTTCTTGTATAGTCATTCAAAGGTACGATTTCAAAACGCGAACTACCGCGCTCCATTCGTTTAATTTTAATTACAGTTATATATATATATATATATAATCGTTTAATTGTGATAACGTCGTCTGATTTAAACAACGCTCTAAAACCACCACCGGTCCTTATTAAATTTTAGTTCATTTGAAAATGAAGATAATATTACCGCATCCTAAATTCATTCTTTACTTACATTAAAAATGTGAATTCCATTCCTTTCATTTACATAAAAAAAATGTAAACTTAAATCCTATGCAAATTCTTATTTTCTATTTACATGTAAAAATGTAAATTTTGATACATTGCAAAATCCTACTTTTAAATTACATATAAAAATGTAGATTTCAACCTCAATGTACATTCTCATCTTAGTTACATAATAAAAATGTAACTTATATTTACAGTGTGAATCCTATCCTAAATTTACATATAAAAATGTAAATTTAGTTACAGTGTAAATTCTACTTCTTATTTACATTGTAAAGATATGATTTTTATTTCAATGTAAACTCTACATCTTATTTACATTGTAAAAATATGATTTTTAATTACAATGCAAACTCTACTTCTTATTTACATTGTAAAAATATGATTTTTAATTACAATGCAAACCCTACTTCTAATTTAAATTGAAAAAATATGATTTTTAATTACAATGCAAACTCTACTTCTTATTTACATTGTAAAAATATGATTTTTAATTACAATGCAAACTCTACTTCTTATTTACAATGTAAAAATATGATTTTTAATTACAATACAAAATCTACTTCTAATTTACATTGTAAAAATATGATTTTTAATTACAATGCAAACTCTACTTCTTATTTACATTGTAAAAATATGATTTTTAATTACAATGCAAACTCTACTTCTAATTTACATTGTAAAAATATGATTTTTAATTACAATGCAAACTCTGCTTCTTATTTACATTGTAAAATTATGATTTTTAACTACAATGCAAACTCTGCTTCTTATTTACATTGTAAAAATATGATTTTTAATTACAATGCAAACTCTGCTTCTAATTTACATTCTAAAAATATGATTTTTAATTACAATGCAAACTCTACTTCTAATTTACATTGTAAAAATATGATTTTTAATTACAATGCAAACTCTACTTCTTATTTACATTGTAAAAATATGATTTTTAATTACAATGCAAACTCTACTTCTAATTTACATTGTAAAAATATGATTTTTAATTACAATGCAAACTCTACTTCTTATTTACATTGTAAAAATATGATTTTTAATTACAATGCAAACACTACTTCTTATTACATTGTAGAAATATAATTTTTATCATACGGTGTAAATTCACATTTCAATTACAAAGAAAAATGTAATTTTTATCATACGGTGTAAATTCACATTTCAATTGCATAGAAAAATGTAATTTTTATCATACGATGTAAATTCACATTTCAATTACATAGAAAAAGTAATTTTTATCATACGGTGTAAATTCACATTTCAATTACATAGAAAAATGTAATTTTATCATACGGTGTAAATTCACATTTCAATTACATAGAAAAATGTAATTTTTATCATACGGTGTAAATTCACATTTCCATTACATAGAAAAATGTAATTTTTATCATACGGTGTAAATTCACATTTCAATTACATAGAAAAATGTAATTTTTTTCATACGGTGTAAATTCACATTTCAATTACATAGAAAAATGTAATTTTTATCATACGGTGTAAATTCACATTTCAATTACACAGAAAAATGTAATTTTTATCATACGGTGTAAATTCACATTTCAATTACATAGAAAAATGTAATTTTTATCATATAGTGTAAATTCACATTTCAATTACACAGAAAAATGTATTTTTTATCATAATGGTGTAAATTCACATTTTAATTACATAGAAAAATGAAATTTTTATTATACGGTGTAAATTCACATTTCAATTACATAGAAAAATGTAATTGTTATCACGTCGTAAAATCCTACTTTTTATATCATATTAAAATGTCAATTTTATTACATTCGCCAAATCCTACTTTTTATATCATATAAAAATGTCAATTTTATTACATTCGCCAAATCCTACTTTTTATATCATATAAAAAAAAGATGTAAACTTTATTACTATGTTGAATTGATAATCTAGATCATTTCAAATAAAAAGACAAATCTTTATTTTCTATGTTGAATTGATAGTCTAGACTAATTCAAATAAAAAAACAAATCTTTATTTTCTATGTTGAATTGATAATCTAGATCAATTCAAGTAAAAACAAAAGCACTAACATAACGATGGAAAACCATGTCTCTTTTATTATGAATCGATAAGTTTGATTAATTCAAAAACATACAAAAGCGATAACATAAGAATGTGACAATCATATTTCTATTATTTTGAATTGATAAATTAGATCAATTCAAATCAACACAAGTGATTACATAAGAGGTGATAATCATACGGATCTAAACTATCCATCACAAACACATACCAACCATCATCAAATATGACAAAACAATATAGATCTGTATCGCAAGCATGATATTTACCATTCAAACTTCACATAACGCTAGGATAATAATTAAATTAATTAAATTTAATTAAAAATAAATTCTCATATTGCTTGGGACTGAAATGAAGGTCCAAACTCGATCAGATCTCGTGTTCGAAGTCACGGCGATTTCGGATCTGAAAGATTTAAATTTGAAGTTCATATGTATAAATTAGAAACTGACTTTTTACAACTGCAGTTGCCACATCTAAAAGCGTGGCAAATTCTGAAATGAAATTTCATACCTAAAGCGTTCAAAACTTTGATTTGTGATTTCGTGAGCTGTAGTTAACGGTTTTGGATGCCGTTTTTTGGAGATTGGAGAGCTACGAAAGGGGAATCGGCGCCGGGAAGGGGGGATGGTGCGCACGCCTGTGGTGGGGCCGAGGGGGGTGCGACGGCGGCGGCTTTGGGTGGATGATGCGGCGGCTACAGTTGATGAGAGGTAATGATTTGGGTATGGAATCGAAGAGCTCGGAATTCTCTTCGAAACGTGTATTTGTATGAAGATTTTCGTTGAGAAACGAGTAGAAATCAGAGAATGAAAATTTGAAGAGTAATGGGTTTTGTGCGGCTTCGAAATGAGGAAGAAGAAGACGTACAGAGAGGCCCGCATTTATACTAGTATGTAGACGTATTTTCTTTTTTTATTTTTAATTAATTAAATCCAAAATTAGGGTTTTTCCGTCCGATCACCAAACGGAGCCCAACGACTGTCGAACAATAGGTTTTGACGTCTTCTGAATGCAATGGCGCTAGTGCCGAGGTCTAATTCTGAAGTTTACAGTATGTTTTCTTTATTTTCAAATTAATTCTTTAATATTAAATTCGAATGTACTTTCTAGTTTTACCGGGGTCACATACGAAGTCAGAAAAATTTGAAAAAATTATTTTTGGCTTTCTTATGATGATACGGTCCTAACAAAATTTATTTCGTCGAATTCTGAGACTGTTTGAAAAATAGCTATTTTTCAGTCAATTAATTTTGACCGAAATTGACAAAACACAGTTTCTTTTGCCACGCTCACATACTAGCTTCAAAAATCATGAAATTTGAAACCTAGCAATAATTTTACATCCCGGATCCAACAAAAGTGGTTTCGTTGAATTCCGAGGTCATATGCAAAATGTCTATTTTCAAGGGCGATATATTCTCTATAGCGACCTTTCTGAAAATTCATTTGGCCATAACTTTTGATTCCCGCTATGAAACTTTGATTTTTCAGATCTGTTAGAAATATATTTATTAACAGATCTAAATATTTTTTGTTTCACCAAAATCCGGTTTATTCTGCATCCTGTGTGGTCAGTCAAAGTTCAGGTTTGACTTTTCCAGCTACCGTCCTTTTTCTAATTCCTTTTGTAATTAAATTAAATATATTCGCATTAAATTTAATCAAAATAAATTTCTAGTCATTTTTATTTAAAATAATTCATTTCAACTATTTAAACACCTTTAAAATCTCTAAAATGAAAATTTTAAATTGACCCCAAATTCCGGGTTGTTACAATCTCCCCCACTTAAGAACTTTTCGTCCTCGAAAAGGAAAAAGGAAAGAATAGAAAGGTAGGAACCAACACAAAGAATGTTTTTAACAGAAATAGTACCACCTAAAACATCAGGCTCACCTGCTCCTTCAGAAGAAGTAGGGGCGAAAGAAGGTGGTGCACTTGCTCCCTCGTACACATGGGCAACTTGGGAACTCCTCAATAGTGGACAATTACGTTTGATGTGACCCTTTTTATGGCAGTTATAGCATTTTCTAGTGTCCTCTCTTCTGGCCTTCTTTGGATTCCCGTAGTCCTTGCTATAGTGTCCAAACTTCTGGCAGTGGTAGCATTGCAGCTTAGTCTTATCATAAGTCTTAGCGGCTCCAGAACTGCTTTCTTCGGACTTCTTCTCATAGCGACAGGCAAACTTATCATAATGCCTTTCCACCTCTTGCCCTGCAATATACTCTTCATTAAACAGCTCTTTAAATTTGGTCCAAGTAATATTTTCTTCATCTCCTCCTATATTGACCTCCTCCCACCAAAGCTGTGCTTCGCCTTGGAGCATCCATGAAGCCATTAATCTCTTCTTTTGATCTTCCAGTTCTAGCGCTCTAAATATCCTTTCACAATTCTTAAGCCATGCCCGAGCCTGCGTCACAGTCTCCGTACCTGCGAGCGGAAATCCATCTAATTTCTTAAAATCCTTCAATACCATCACCAATTCAAAGGGTTGCGGTGTTGGTTGTTGAACTGCGGGCTCCTCGGTTCCAATAACATTTTGCCTCATTGTTCTAACTCTAGCAGTTCTAGCGGCACAAGTAATCATTTTTATTTGGTTCTGTACGATCAAGGAAAGAGTCAGAACAACTGTAATGGTGATTCAAATAGATAGAAAAGATCGAAGGATGAATGAAAAGATGATGATAAAGTGACTGGCTATTATGTATGTAACACCCCGTAATTCTGTTAATATTAATATTCACAAATTAAAGAATAACTAATCTCAGACGTGTGAATTGTGGGAAACGGGTTGCGCCATTGTGTTCGTCTCGGAATTCTGGTTGAAATAGAGTCCGAGTTTGCGTGAATTGGACTTCGTATGAAGAAGTTATGGCCATCGGAAGTTTCAGAAAATTCAAAACAGATTTCAGAAAATTTAAAATTTAAAATTCAAAATTCGAAGTCAAACAGGCTAGGCGGGAAAATTCCCGCCCAGCACCCCAGGTCGACTGGGCAGTCGACATCCCTCCCCCCCAGGTCGACTGGGCAGTCGACTGGGCAGTCGACTGGGCAGTCAACCTGGGTGTCGACCTGGTCAAGTCGGCTAGGGTTTGACTGAGCCCAATCTTGAGCTGCTGATGTGTCTTTAGGGCTCAGTTGGCAAAATTTAACGGTTCAGTTTAGTTCTGAGTTAATCTGACGGTCTAAATAAATCCTAAACTCTATAAATACCTAGGTAGTCTCTCACTCTAATTCACATGAAAAATAGAATAGCCACCGTCATACCGCCGCCATGGAACTCAGTGTAGCCGCCGCCAACTAAGAAGGAAGAAAGCTAATCAAAACCCTAATTCTACTCAACTCTAAAGCAAATCAAGACTCTCTTTCTCTTCTAATTGTGAGTATGATGATCTTAACAAGATTATTATTAAACTAATTAGATTAAGTTATGAATGGATTATAAGTGAATGATGTGGATTGTCATATATGTTGTTGTAAACCTTATGCTATAATGTATGTTGTAAATCCTATGTTATGCGATGATGATATCCTATATGTTGTAAATCATGCTATGATGATATTGTATAGGTTGTAACTTTCTATGCTAAGTTGTGATAAATCATACATGTTATAAAGTCATGATGTTATTATCTATGCTAATTAGTTCATGTTAATCAAGTCATAATATTGATATTATTTGGGCTATGTTGATGACAAATCATGTATGCAAGTTTAGATTGATTAGTAAAGATTATGAACATATGCCATGACATCTATTTAGATCTAGAATCATGCTATGACATATGTGAATTCTATGTATTAGATGCTAGTCCACACCATCATTATGTTGCATAAAACACCATATGCAAGTTTATACATGAATTTGGGTTATGATCATATCATGTAAATTGTGACATTTAACCAAACAAGTTGACACCTTTAGATCCTTATAATGTGTAGTTTTATGCAAGTTTCACCCCTATTATGATTAGACTTATTTTATTTGTCTATATGTTGTGATAATTTATCTTTGTGCTATGAGTTAGACTATTCAAGTCTAACATAAATTTTGCATTGAATAAGCGAACGTATAACGTGGGGTAGGGGTAATATTAAGGAATTAATATTAAGAAATTTTGGTGCAATTGATATGATTTTGCATACCATAAGTGGATGGCCATAATTGAGTCAATTATGGACATCAATAAAATTGGAAGTAATTAATGATTTGAATAGGGATATATTCAAAACTGGGGTAAAAGATTATAAGTGATAATCATTGCTTAGGACACGAGAGTGGACTCGTTTGTGACGTAAACCTGCCCGGACCCGCCCGACAAATCCAGTAGTCACAAATGTCAGCCCAATGTGAGAGGTCCTAGGCCCAAATTAAAGCATAACAGTTGTAAAGACACGAGGTTAGACTCTTTTATGGCGTAAGACTGCCCGGACCCGCCCGGCAAATTCAGCTGCCATAAATGCCAGTCTAATGTGAGAGGTCTTTATGAGGTTATGGCCTAAATGAATTAAGAAATAATTAACCAGATAAACATGTAAGGTGGGACTTGGGGGTTAAGTAGGTACCTTGGGTGGCATGAGGAATCCAGTGGTTGCCTTTAGTGGCATTTGAAATACGATTAGTAAGACTTAACCAAACACATATGTAAATGAACATGACTAAGAGGGTTAAGTGGGATATACTAGTGGGGACAAGCTTAGGTGGATAGCTTGTGGGGGCCCATTTCAACCAGTATCCCAAACGTATCTTTGTGGGCTCGACTCAAGTCGAGGACGGGACACGCATACTGGGCTTGACTATAAGAGGCAAAACGGGGTAACGGTGGCAACGCAAGTCCAACGGGTTTCATATGCGTGTGTGGACCCGGGCTGGTAGGTAAGACGTTGTTGCATCGTGTAGGTATAAGCCGTGCATTCTCAAGTTGTATCGGGTTGCCACTTTAGGGTAGTGATACACCCCATTATGGGGCTAGCACGGGTATCTACGAGTAGGGAGCCGATCGAAAGTGGGTAGTGGGGTACACCTAGTGGAGATAGGGGCAGACGGCACCTATGTAGTCAGCTAGGGGTACGCAAGGCTATTTATATAATTTCTAAGTGATGCAAGTGGGATCAACTTTGAGGGTGACTGGTGCGGTGCAGTGTAGTAATTATTCGTTAGTAATTTAGGTGTCCTTTAACGTTATCTTTATCTGCTCTTCCATACCCAATAGTTCATAAACATTTCCTTGTTTTCCAGCTTATGCCTTAGTCTAGTTACTTTGATAATAGTATTGTTAGAATTATCATACTCGCCAGACTTTATGTTTGACCCCCTATATTTCTATCCTTTTTCCCCCTCCAGGTCCTCAGGTTGGGCCCAGCTCTAGCGGAGTTTGATTGGATTGCTTTATCTCTCTTTTGGAAAGCTTGGACCGTTGAAGTAAAGTCCAGCTTGTTATCTTCTTTAATGGCTATTTATGTAATGGGGTTATGTATTTTGTTTTATCAAGATGGATATTGTACTTGACTCTGATTTATGGTTTTATGATGTAACAAACATGTTTAATTTCCGCTGCAATAAAATGAAGTTTTAGATTTTCATGTACTACTTATTATCTGTCTTGTTGTAATTTTCTGTTCTATATTCAATTAAAACCGCCACGGAAGTTAATGCATTCCCTTGGTGAGTGACATTAATGGATGTGGGGTGTTACACGTGGTATCAGAGCTTAAGGTTACCAGAACAGATAAATTTTTTAGAAAAACTATTTTTCTAAAGTATTTTTGGAAGAAGTGTTTTCAAAAACATGTCTTGATGAGTAATTTAAAGAGGAAAGTTTTTAAGAAAAACATAATCCCCAATAGCCATATCTTTATCTTTCGAATTCTCCATTTTGAATCTTTCCTTTTTCGTTTCAGCATGGCTGAAGATCTTAACCTTCCGGACGGTGTAACGATACCAGGATGGTATAGGAGGTTATTAGAGGCTAGGGCCGCTGCAGGTCCAGCCAATGTTCCTCCACCACCAGTTGCACCCGCTCCTCCTCCTCCTCCTCGCGTTGATACTTTTGCAAAGACGTGCAAGGAATTTAAGGCTATGGGTGGAAAACCTTTTCAAGGGTCAGAAACGTTTGTGGAAGCTAGAGATTAGCTTAAGGAGGTGGAAGAATTGCTAGAAATCTTTGAAGTAGAAGAAGGGAGGAAAGTCAAATTAGCAGCTTGGTTAATGAAGGGAGATGCCTCGTTTTGGTGGGAGGTCACTAATGGGGAGCGTCCTGTTGATTCTTGGGCGGATTTCAGACGTAGGTTTGAGGCAAAGTTTCTCTCAAGGGCAGAAGAGAATCTATATATGGAAAGGTTCTTGACATTAAAGCAAGGAAGCTCATCAATGAAAGAATATGTCAACAAATTTAATCAGTTAGCAAGGTTTGTCTTGGACTTAGTGAACACGTCGGAGAAGAAGGCTCTGAGGTTCGTTAATGGATTGAATGAGCCATTGCAAAGGTTGGCTATGACCCACATCCCTATGGGGGCCACCTTTGAGAAGCTAGTAGACATGGCACTCATGCACGAGGAGAAAGGCGCTAATGCTAATAAGGCACCCGAGAAGAAAGGGGATCAGAAGAAACCACAACAGCAAAACAAGTAGGGTGGTAAAGACAATAATGGCCAGGGAAAGAAGAAATGCTTTAACTGTGGGACACCAGGCCATCTCAACAAGGATTGCTGAAAGAAAAAGAAGACTGGTTGTTTTCACTGTGGTGAAGCGGGACATCTAGTGAAGGACTGCCCAAAGAAGGGGCAGAGGGCAGGGTCTACCTCAGAAGGACAGGTGCGGGCTCTTATGGCACCAGGGCAGGCAAGGGGACAAATTCAGGCTCTCGCGGTCCCACCGCTGCAAGAACGAGGTAGAACAATTTCTGTTGAAAGCTTAGTTTTTCTGTTTGATCATCCTGTCCGTACTTTATTCGATTCGGGTGCATCACATTCGTTTATCTCTACGTCATTAGTTGAATCACTGCACTTAAACACCAGTTTAGTAGAGGATCCCTTAGTTGTTTCGAATCCAATTGGGGGCTCGGCTTATTTGTCCATGATGTGTTTGGATTTGAAAATTTCTATACTTAGCGTTGAGTTTAGATGTGATGCTTATGTTTTGGGCTTCACGGGCTATGGGCTAATTTTAGGAATGGATTGGTTATCCAGAAATGGGGTCGTTCTTGATTGTGAAAGGAGAGTAGTTAGGCTCATGACTCGCCTTGGCAACACTCTCGAAATCTTTTGTAATCCCATAAATTCCGTTATGCTAAGTTATCTAGAATCGCTTGACGCGTCTGTGGAGAATCTACGATCTGTTAGATTGGTCCGAGAATATTCGGATGTGTTTGAGGAGGTGAAGGGCTTACCTCCGAAGCAGGAGATAGATTTTCGAATATATCTTGTGGATAATGAAAAACCAGTATCTTTGCCAGTACGCCACATGGCTCCTCGTGAAAGGAGGGAACTCGATAAGCAAGTGAAGGAGTTGCTTGAGAAGGGGTTCATAAGACGAAGTATACCGGAGTGGGGTGCTCCAGTAGTATTCGCCACGAAGGCGGATGGGTCCCTTAGACTTTGTGTGGATTATAGAGAACTTAATAAGCTTACTAAGAAAAACAGACACCCACTGTCGAGGATTGACGATCTCTTCGATCAGTTAGTTGGCGCCTCAGTGTTTTCGCAGTTGGACTTAGCCACTGGATTCCATCAGTTGAGAGTGGCTGAGGATAGCATAGACAAGACTACCTTTAGGACTCTGGACGGTTTCTATGAATGGCTAGTGATGCCTTTCGGTTTGACAAACGCTCCCGCATACTTTGTTGATTTGATGAGTAGGGTGTTTATGGAGTACCTTAACAAATTCGTGGTAGTCTTCGTAGACGACATCTTGATCTTTTCTAAGGATGAAGAAGAGCATGCCCTACATCTTAGGGAAGTGTTGGAGACCCTACGAGCACATAACCTTAAAGCTAAATTTTCTAAGTGTCACTTCTGGAGGAAGGAAGTACGATTCTTATGGCACGTGGTTTCCAAGGAAGGGATAGCTGTGGATCCCGCGAAGGTGGTGGCCATCCAAGATTGGAAGGTCCCTAAAAATGCTACCGAAGTGAGAAGTTTCTTGGGGTTGGCTGGCTACTATAGGAAGTTTATCAAAGACTTCGCAAATATATCAGCTCCATTAACACGCTTGACGAAGAAGAACCTAGTTTTCACATGGGACGTAGATTGTGATGATGCGTTCCAACGTTTGAAGAGAGCTTTGACCTCAGCCCCAGTCTTAGTGCTGCCAGATGGGAGAAAGCCATTTACTGTTTATACTGATGCTTGTGGGACAGGACTAGGCGCAGTCTTAATGCAAGAGGGCAGGGTAATAGCATATGGTGGAAGGCAGTTGAGAGCGCATGAGAAAAATTACCCTACACATGACCTAGAGTTAGCCGCAATTGTTTTCGCGCTTAAGTCTTGGCGTCATGACCTCCTTGGCGAGAAATTCGAATTATTCACTGACCACAAATCTTTAAAATACTTATTCTCTCAGAAGGACTTGAACTTAAGGCAGCAAAGGTGGATGGAGTTCTTAGCGTCCTACGATTTCGAGATAGCAAATACCCCTGGCAAGGGTAACGTAGTGGCCGATGCCTTAAGTAGAAAAAGATTATCCTTAAGTCCGTTGTTTGTTGAGCGGCGAAGCTTAGAATTCATCTCTATGTTTGATTTTAGACCTTCCGCTGACTTTGTACCCGGTTTGCTAGCATCCTTGGAGGTCAGACCTACGCTTTTGGGACGGATTGGTGAGGCACAGCGAGACGACCCACAGTTGGTTGAATTAGTAGAAAAGCTCAAAAGAGGGGAGTCATCAAGCCATTTCCGTAGGTATACCCTAGATGATAAGGGTTTGTTACGTAGGGATAGTAAACTTTGTGTACCTCGAGACGAAGGTTTGAGGAAGGCTATTCTTGATGAAGCACATCGTTCGAAGATGACCATCCATCCCGGCGGGGACAAGATGTACATGGACATGAGACGAGTTTACTTTTGGGCCGGCATGAAGAAAGATGTGGCCGAGTATGTCGCTAGATGCTTGGTGTGCCAACAAGTAAAAGCGGAACAAAAGAAACCCGGTGGGTTGCTTCACCCATTGGAGGTTCCACTATGGAAGTGAGAGAGTGTCTCGATGGACTTTGTGGATGGATTACCAAGATCAAGGAAGGGTAATACGGGGATTTGGGTTATAGTAGATAGACTTACTAAGAGCGCCCATTTTATTCCCGTGAAGAGTAAGAGGACTGCTCCAAGGTTAGCTTCTGTGTACGTCCGAGAGATAGTTCATTTGCATGGTGTTCCTTCTATCATAGTAAGCGATCGCGATCCTATTTTCACTAGCGAATTTTGGAAGAGCTTGCAAGAAGCAGTAGGGACTCAGTTATGTTTGAGCACCGCATATCATCCTCAGACGGACGGCTAGACCGAGAGGGTGAATCGCATTCTAGAGGATCTTTTGAGGCTATGTATCCTAGACTTTGGGGGTACATGGGAAGAGCATCTTCCATTGGTAGAGTTCGCATATAATAATAGCTTTCAGTCCAGCATTGGCAAGGCACCTTTCGAAGCTCTTTATGGACGACCTTGTCGTTCACCTACATGTTGGTGGGAATCTACGGATAAGATCTTACTTGGGCCTGATATGATTAGGGAGACTTCGGAGAAGATCGACTTGATTCGAAGGAGGATGAAAGCAGCACAAGATAGGCAGAAATCTTATGCAGATAATAGGAGGACAGATCTTGAGTTTGAAGTTGGGGACATGGTCTTTATCAAAGTGTCTCCATTACGGAACGTTGTTCGCTTTGGGTCCGTTGGGAAATTATTACCAAGGTTCGTAGGGCCGTTTCCTATTAAGGAGAAGATTGGACAGATGGCGTATAGAGTGGAGTTGCCTGAGAGACTTAGTGGTGTACACGACGTATTCCATGTGTCACATTTGAGGAAGTGCTTGCATGAGACCGCGGAGGTGGTAGAGCCGAACTTGCTTAGAGAGGTGGAGATAGAGCGTGATGCGACGATTCGACGAGCTCCTACGCGCAATCTTGGGTCGGAGATCAAGAAGCTGAGAAATCGAGAGGTCAAACTAGTCAAAGTACAATGGGGAGATGATGAGAGCAACGCTACTTGGGAGACGGAAGAGAAGATGCGTTCGTTGTACCCTTTTCTTTTTGAGGGTATGTCTTTTAATTTCTCCGTTATCGCTTATCTTGTACTTATCTTACCTTTAAAGTATCCTTGACCTTTAGTTAGGATAATCCTATGGTTGAAACATGTGTTTGAGACATGTTATGTATGATGGATGCAAAGTGGATGCAAGTGTTTGCTAGTGGTTGCTCGTGGACGCATATATACACACTATTAGGCACTAGATTGGCTCAGTCACTTCATATTGCATATTGCATATAAATGGCTGTATTTAGTAAAATGGATGTATGATGATTGTATTATCATATGGATGCTGCATTCAGATGATGATTGTGCACGCATATAGAGATAATATGTAGCATTAAGGAACTTTTGCATACATAATGGACGCATGGCACTATCATGATTTGCATTAAGGAGGTCAACTGAATCAGTGGACCGCCTGATTTTGCAATAGATATGGACATATACACACACTGTGCATTTAAACATGAAAGCATTAGAAGTCTATAAGGACAATGGATGCCTGTGTTTGATGGTTGAGTAGATGGATGATTGGATGTTAGGATATACATTCTTCTTGACTTGAAGATTTCGGGGTCGAAATCCTTTAAGGAGGGGAAAATGTAACACCCTGTAATTCTGTTAATATTAATATTCACAAATTAAAGAATAACTAATCTCAGACGTGAGAATTGTGGGAAACGGGTTGCGCCATTGTGTTCGTCTCGGAATTCTAGTTGAAATAGAGTCCGAGTTTGCATGAATTGGACTTCGTATGAAGAAGTTATGGCCATCGGAAGTTTCAGAAAATTCAAAACAGATTTCAGAAAATTCAAAATTCAAAATTCGAAGTCAAACAGGCTAGGCGGGAAAATTCCCGCCCAGCACCCCAAGTCGACTGGGGAGTCGACAACCCCCCCCCCCAGGTCGACTGGGCAGTCGACCTGGGTGTCGACCTGGTCAAGTCGGCTAGGGTTTGACTGAGCCCAATCTTGAGCTGCTGATGTGTCTTTAGGGCTGAGTTGGCAAAATTTAACGGTTCAGTTTAGTTCTGAGTTGATCTGACGGTCTAAATAAATCCTAAACTCTATAAATACCTAGGTAGTCTCTCACTCTAATTCACATGAAAAATAGAATAGCCACCGTCATACCGCCGCCATGGAACTCAGTGTAGCCGCCGCCAACTAAGAAGGAAGAAAGCTAATCAAAACCCTAATTCTACTCTCAACTCTAAAGCAAATCAAGACTCTCTTTCTCTTCTAATTGTGAGTATGATGATCTTAACAAGATTATTATTAAACTAATTAGATTAAGTTATGAATGGATTATAAGTGAATGATGTGGATTGTCATATATGTTGTTGTAAACCTTATGCTATCATGTATGTTGTAAATCCTATGTTATGTGATGATGATATCCTATATGTTGTAAATCATGCTATGATGATATTGTATAGGTTGTAACTTTCTATGCTAAGTTATGATAAATCATACATGTTATAAAGTCATGATGTTATTATCTATGCTAATTAGTTCATGTTAATCAAGTCATAATGTTGATATTATTTGGGCTATGTTGATGACAAATCATGTATGCAAGTTTAGATTGATTAGTAAAGATTATGAACATATGCCATGACATCTATTTAGATCTAGAATCATGCTATGACATATGTGAATTCTATGTATTAGATGCTAGTCCACACCATCATTATGTTGCATAAAACACCATATGCAAGTTTATACATGAATTTGGGTTATGATCATATCATGTAAATTGTGACATTTAACCAAACAAGTTGACACCGTTAGATCTTTAACATGTGTAGTTTTATGCAAGTTTCACCCCTATTATGATTAGACTTATTTTATTTGTCTATATGTTGTGATAATTTATCTTTGTGCTATGAGTTAGACTATTCGAGTCTAACGTAAATTTTGCGTTGAATAAGCGAACGTATAACGTGGAGTAGGGGTAACATTAAGGATTTAATATTAAGAAATTGGGGTGCAATTGATATGATATTGCATACCATAAGTGGATGGCCATAATTGAGTCAATTATGGACATCATTAAAATTGGAAGTAATTAATGATTTGAATAGGGATATATTCAAAACTGGGGTAAAAGATTATAAGTGATAATTAATGCTTAGGACACGAGGTTGGACTCGTTTGTGACGTAAACCTGCCCGGACCCGCCCGGCAAGTCCAGTAGTCACAAATGTCAACCCAATGTGAGAGGTCCTACGCCTAAATTAAAGCATAACAGTTGTAAAGACACGAGGTTAGACTCTTTTATGGCATAAGACTGCCCGGATCCGCCCGGCAAATCCAGCTGCCATAAATGCCAGTCTAATGTGAGAGGTCTTTATGAGGTTATGGTCTGAATGAATTAAGAAATACTTAACCAGATAAACATGTAAGGTGGGACATGGGGGTTAAGTAGGTGCCTTGGGTGGCATGAGGAATCCAGTGGTTTCCTTTAGTGGCATTTGAAATACGATTAGTAAGACTTAACCAAACACATATGTAAATGAACATGACTAAGAGGGTTAAGTGGGATATACTAGTGGGGACAAGCTTAGGTGGATAGCTTGTGGGGGCCCATTTCAACCAGTATCCCAAACGTATCTTTGTGGGCTCGACCCAAGTCGAGGACGGGACACGCATACTGGGCTTGACTATAAGAGGCAAAACGGGGTGGCGGTGGCAACGCAAGTCCAATGGGTTTCATATGCGTGTGTGGACCCGGGCTGGTAGGTAAGACGTTGTTGCATCGTGTAGGTATAATCCGTGCATTCTCAAGTTGTATCAGGTTGCTACTTTAGGGGAGTGATACACCCCACTGTGGGGCCAACACGGGTATCTACGAGTAGGGAGCCGATCGAAAGTGGGTAGTGGGGTACACCTAGTGGAGATAGGGGCAGACGGCACCTATGTAGTCAGCTAGGGGTACGCAAGGCTATTTATATAATGTCTAAGTGATGCAAGTGGGATCAACTTTGAGGGTGACTGGTGCGGTGTAGTGTAGTAATTATTCGTTAGTAATTTAGGTGTGCCTTTAACGTTATCTTTTTCTTCTCTTCCATACCCAATAGTTCATAGACATTTCCTTGTTTTCCAGCTTATGCCTTAGTCTAGTTACTTTGATAATAGTATTGTTAGAATTGTCATACTCGCCAGACTTTATGTCTGACCCCCTCTATTTCTATCCTTTTTCCCCCTCCAGGTCCTCAGGTTGGGCCCAGCTCTAGCGGAGTTTGATTGGATTGCTTTATCTCTCTTTTGGAAAGCTTGGACCGTTGAAGTAAAGTCCAGCTTGTTATCTTCTTTAATGGCTATTTATGTAATGGGGTTATGTATTTTGTTTTATCAAGATGGATATTGTACTTGACTCTGATTTATGATTTTATGATGTAACAAACATGTTTAATTTCCGCTGCAATAAAATGAAGTTTTAGTTTTCCAAGTACTACTTATTATCTGTTTTGTTGTAATTTTTCTGTTCTATATTCACTTAAAACCTCCACGGAAGTTAATGCATTCCCTTGGTGAGTGACATTAATGGACGTGGGGTGTTACAATGTATCTCATGAAATATTCGCCATAGAATATTGGGATTCTATGTAAATGAATTATTATAAATATGTTATATTCCAAAGCTAAGTTTAAACAAAGCTCTGATACCAACTGTGATGACCCCAAATTTCCACGGAATGAAAGTAAGGAATAATCATTTGGAATACAACATAAATACAATAATACAAATCACAGAAACAACATAGCATAGGAAATTCATAGAGTAACAACATCATAGCAGCGGAAATATAATGTCATCAACCACAGAAAGTCCACAGTCACAGAATTCTAAATTATTACATCAAGTCTGCAGAAAAAGAAATAAGTTCCAACTCCAACTTAAACAACGTGAAATGAAACAAGTTTGATGTCTGGAATTAAAAAGAGAAAAATGCAATAGTAGCAAATGATAGATGTCTTCAAGCTCCAAGTCATCACCTCTCCACGAAAGCAAATCCAAGAAACATAATAAGCAACTCCAAAGAAAAGAGTCCAAGCAAAGAATGAACCTGTTTACTTGGCTGCCCGTGTAGAGAGGAGGGCACCCGAGTTTGCAAAAAGGTGGAAACAAACAACGGGTCAGTCGTGGGACTGGTGTGAGAATTCTTAACTAATTAATCACTATTAATAAGGCAAATCCAAAGACCATGCCGCTAACGCGGAACGGGTTTACTCTAATGGATTTCCGTTCATAATTTTAAAGTGTCAGAACAAATAATAAGTAAATCGTAAAACAACGCTATGCTTTTGAGAAAAATGGAATCACCATAAGACCCAAGTCCCATCACACAATGCAACACAAACCAGAGGATAGGGTTTTACCTTATGGTGATTAAACATGCTAAATACGGCAAATACGAGTTTAATATTATTATTAGTATATATGGAAAACATTTCAAAGTAAATGTATCAATCCTAGGACACATAGATACCATAATACTACGCTTCCATACTAGTAATACAATCAAATCCGTAGGTTCGTATTGGAAGTTTGGATTTCCATCATGAGTCAAGGCTAGGGAGGAGCTCCTTACCGATTCGAGACACTCTAGCTAATGTCTCAGAATCCCCCGCAGTGAACCCTTGGATAGCTGCAGGGCCGGTCCACACATACAGCTTCGTGGATTGGCAATTCATAAACACACGTTTCCCGATCCTATAGGACTTATCATCCGAGGCGCCTCATTCCATCATCCACATAAGTAAAATGTCGGGCCGTTTTAAAGCCCAATCACCACTTCTAGCAAGAAAGAAACGTGCTGCTCTCTCTGCGTTCCCTTCTCCCGTTTTAGACTCTGCCGGTGTGTGAGGCTCGCGAAGTCACGCTATACACAAAGCTATGCCTAAACAGGCTATGCTTTGATCATCCCACAAGGCCTGCTTTTCAACAAAGCCTTGATCATATGCATCTTAACATGCCACATCGTCACTCCATATCACACTACCAATCATTTGCCGAATTATATGAAAGGGTGTTAAGCAAGAGAATAAATTCTCCGCCACCAAACATCCATACATTCGACAGAAGATCAATAACATGATATTTAATAGAGTATGATGTCAGACACACAATCCATTTATTAGTTTATGCTCTGGTTCTGAGCGAAAACCAAACCCGTGAAATCAACACGTACGTTTGAGCAATGACCATGACCCGTGAATTGGGAGCAAGTCAAATCAGGGCCTCGATCGTTTTCCATTCGAGGGAAGATTTACGGTCTTCATACGCCATCTTCATACTTCCATTAACGTCGTTTGATTATTTGGAATGAGAGAACTCAGACTTTCCAAATAATCCTTGTATATATATATTTAAAATCCTCAGTACTTGCTGACATCATTTTATAATGATTACTTCATATTTTAATTATTTAAAATAATTAAATTTTTATATAACGACGCCTTAAGTCAATGGGCGACTATGGCGCTGCATTCAACCAATTTTGATTTTTACATTTCTCAGAATCTAACCGTTGGATCTTAACGTAATATATATCGTTGGAAAGATTTTTCAAAGACGGTTCTAATAGTTTCAGCTTCAAGAAAATCCGACGGTCGGATCTTCTTGTATAGTCATTCAAAGGTACGATTTCAAAACGCGAACTACCGCGCTCCATTCATTTAATTTTAATTAATAATAAATATATATATATATATATATATATATATATAATCATTTAATCGTGATAACGTCGTTTGATTTAAACAACGCTCTAAAACCACCACCGGTCCTTACTAAATTTTAGTTCATTTGGAATTGAAGATAATATTACCGCATCCTAAATTCATTCTTTACTTACATTAAAAATGTGAATTCCATTCCTTTCATTTACATAAAAAAATGTAAACTTAAATCCTATGCAAATTCCTATTTTCTATTTACATGTAAAAATGTAAATTTTGATACATTGCAAAATCCTACATTTAAATTACATATAAAAATGTATATTTTAACCTCAATGTACATTCTCATCTTAGTTACATAATAAAAATGTAACTTATATTTACAGTGTGAATTCTATCCTAAATTTACATATAAAAATGTAAATTTAATTACAGTGCAAATTCTACTTCTTATTTACATTGTAAAGATATGATTTTTATTTCAATGTAAACTCTACTTCTTATTCACATTGTAAAAAATATGATTTTGAATTACAATGCAAACTCTACTTCTTATTTACATTGTAAAAATATGATTTTTAATTACAGTGCAAACTCTACTTCTTATTTACATTGTAAAAATATGATTTTTAATTGTAATGCAAACTCTACTTCAAATTTACATTGTAAAAATATGATTTTTAATTGTAATGCAAACTCTACTTCTTATTTACATTGTAAAAATATGATTTTTAATTACAATGCAAACTCTATTTCTTATTTACATTGTAAAAATATGATTTTTAATTTCAATGCAAACTCTACTTCTTATTTACATTGTAAAAATATGTTTTTTAATTACAATGCAAACTCTACTTCTAATTTACATTGTAAAAATATGATTTTTAATTACAATGCAAACTCTACTTCTAATTTACATTGTAAATATATGATTTTTAATTACAATGCAAACTCTGCTTCTTATTTACATTGTAAAAATATGATATGATTTTTAATTACAATGCAAACTCTACTTCTAATTTACATTGTAAAAATATGATATGATTTTTAATTACAATGCAAACTCTACTTCTAATTTACATTGTAAAAATATGATTTTTAATTACAATGCAAACTCTACTTCTTATTTACATTGTAAAAATATGATTTTTAATTACAATGCAAACTCTACTTCTAATTTACATTGTAAAAATATGATTTTTAATTACAATGCAAACTCTACTTCTTATTTACATTGTAAAAATATGATTTTTAATTGCAATGCAAACTCTACTTCTTATTACATTGTAAAAATATGATTTTTATCATACGGTGTAAATTCACATTTCAATTACATAGAAAAATGTAATTTTTATCATACGGTGTAAATTCACATTTCAATTACATAGAAAAATGTAATTTTTTTCATACGGTGTAAATTCACATTTCAATTACATAGAAAAATGTAATTTTTATCATATGGTGTAAATTCACATTTCAATTACATAGAAAAATGTAATTTTTATCATACGGTGTAAATTCACATTTCCATTACATAGAAAAATGTAATTTTTATCATACGGTGTAAATTCACATTTCAATTACATAGAAAAATGTAATTTTTATCATACGGTGTAAATTCACATTTCAATTACATAGAAAAATGTAATTTTTATCATACGGTGTAAATTCACATTTCAATTACATAGAAAAATGTAATTTTTATCATACGGTGTAAATTCACATTTCAATTACATAGAAAAATGTAATTTTTATCATACGGTGTAAATTCAAATTTCCATTACATAGAAAAATGTAATTTTTATCATATGGTGTAAATTCACATTTCAATTACAAAGAAAAATGTAATTTTTATCATACGGTGTAAATTCACATTTCAATTACATAGAAAAATGTAATTTTTATCACGTCGTAAAATCCTACTTTTTATATCATATAAAAATGTCAATTTTATTACATTCGCCAAATCCTACTTTTTATATCATATAAAAATGTCAATTTTATTACATTCGCCAAATCCTACTTTTTAAATCATATAAAAATGTCAATTTTATTACATTCGCCAAATCCTACTTTTTATATCATATAAAAGAAAGATGTAAACTATATTACTATGTTGAGTTGATAATCTAGATCATTTCAAATAAAAAGACAAATCTTTATTTTCTATGTTGAATTGATAATCTAGATCAATTCAAATAAAAAAAAAACGAATCTTTATTTTCTATGTTGAATTGATAATCTAGATCAATTCAAGTAAAAACAAAAGCACTAACATAACGATGGCAAACCATGTCTCTTTTATTATGAATCGATAAGTTTGATTAATTCAAAAACATACAAAAGTGATAACATAAGAATGTGACAATCATATTTCTATTATTTTGAATTGGTAAATTAGATCAATTCAAATCAACACAAGTGATTACATAAAAGGTGATAATCATACGGATCTAAACTCTCCATCACAAACACATACCAACCATCATCAAATATGACAAAACAATATTGATCTGTATCGCAAGCATGATATTTACCATTCAAACTTCACATAACGCTAGGATAATAATTAAATTAATTAAATTTAATTAAAATCTCACATTGCTCGGGACTGAAATGAAGGTCTAAACTCGATCAGATCTCATGTTCGAAGTCACGGCGATTTCGGATCTGAAAGATTTAAATTTGAAGTTCATATGTATAAATTAGAAACTGACTTTTTACAACTGCAGTTGCCACATCTAAAAGCGTGGCAAATTCTGAAATGAAATTTCATACCTAAAGCGTTCAAAACTTTGATTTGTGATTTCGTGAGCTGTAGTTAACGGTTTTGGGTGCCGTTTGTTGGAGATTGGAGAGCTACGAAAGGGGAATCGGCGCCGGGAAGGGGGGAGTGTACGCACGCCTGTGGTGGGGCCGAGGGGGGTGTGACGACGACGGCTTTGGGTGGATGGTGCGGCGGCTACAGTTGATGAGAGGTGATGATTTGGGTATGGAATCGAAGAGCTCGGAATTCTCTTCGAAACGTGTATTTGTATGAAGATTTTCGTTGAGAAACGAGGGAGAAATCAGAGAATGAAAATTTGAAGAGTAATGGGTTTTGTGCGGCTTCGAAATGAGGAAGAAGAAGACGTACAGAGAGGCCCGTATTTATACTAGTATGTAGACGTATTTTCTTTTTCTATTTTTAATTAATTAAATCCAAAATTAGGGTTTTTCCGTCCGATCACCAAACGGAGCCCAACGACTGTCGAACAATAGGTTTTGACATCTTCTGAACGCAATGGCGCTAGTGCCGAGGTCTAATTCTGAAGTTTACAGTATGTTTTCTTTATTTTCAAATTAATTCTTTAATATTAAATTCGAACGTACTTTCTAGTTTTACCGGGGTCACATACGAAGTCAGAAAAATCCGGAAAAATTATTTTTGGCTTTCTTATGACGATACGGTCCTAACAAAATTTATTTCATCGAATTCTGAGACTGTTTGAAAAATGGCTATTTTTCAGTCAATTAATTTTGACCGAAATTGACAAAACACAGTTTCTTTTTCCACGCTCACATACTAGCTTCAAAAATCATGAAATTTGAAACCTAGAAATAATTTTACATCCCGGATCCAACAAAAGTGATTTCGTCGAATTCTGAGGTCGTATGCAAAATGTCTATTTTCAAGGGCGATATATTCTCTATAGCGACCTTTCTGGAAATTCATTTGGCCATAACTTTTGATTCCCTCTATGAAACTTCGATTTTTCAGATTTGTTAGAAAGATATTCATTAACAGATCTAAATATTTTTGGTTTCACCAAAATCCGGTTTATTCTGCATCCTGTGTGGTCAGTCAAAGTTCAGGTTTGACTTTTCCAACTACCCTCCTTTTTCTAATTCCTTTTGTAATTAAATTAAATATATTCGCATTAAATTCAATCAAAAATAAATTTCTAATCATTTTTATTTAAAATAATTCATTTCAACTATTTAAACACCTTTAAAATATCTAAAATGAAAATTTTAAATTGGCCCCAAATTCCGGGTTGTTACACCTTACCCGTCCATCAGTCCCTAACCGTAAACTAGTAAGAGAACAACTCCCTAATCAACGATCCTGACCGAAACCAACATCAGATTGACACTCAGAAAGTCATTTAACTTAACTAGTCTCCACTCAGTTTCTAATTTTCTTAACTCCATTTATTAATTCCTTATAAAATCATTACTTACGCAACCCTCGAATTCAGTTTACAAATCCATTTCTTTGCGGAAAATATTGATTATAATGATTGCATTAAAATCGATGTTTCCCCAATGTTTAACTTCAAAATATAACTTAAATTAATTACTTTAAATAAATAAATAAATAATCATTAAATAAATAATAAATAGATCTTGGTAAAAAATTGGAAAGTAAATAGTACTTTCCTTAATTCGATGTAATCGAATCTCAACTTATAATTTCTCTTTCGAATAATCTATAATCAATTAACGTTTCCGAACTTTGGAATAAACTCACCGTATCAGGTTAACACGGTTCCTAAATTCACTTTTGAATTTATCACTACAACATTTACCATTTTCCTTTTACAACCAATTTAATTTGCAAAACGTTTGCTTTTAAACAAAAATCATAATTCACTTTAAACATGAACATTATTCCTTTACAGGAAACTGGATTCGTTATATCAAGTACAATCTTGATTTTTATCTATAAATAGCATTACAGGTTCAAATTTTGTTTATCGAATTGTTATAAAAATCATATTCGTATTTCACTTCAGAATCTCTATTAACAAGTCAACTTCTTATTTATATAACTAGTTTATAGTTAAATCTCGATTTCATATTCAATTTTAAATTTCCTGGTTTCAAATCAAATATTCCTTCTCTTATTAAATTCTAAATTATGTAATATATAATTTCTATAAGTAAATTATTTTCTAGCACCCGACATAGTCGCATTAATCATACATCCTTATGGAATTCAACTCTACTCACATTCCGGCCATCAGACCAATTTCATAATTTCCCTTTTAATCAATTTATATTCCCATAATTTGATAATAATTATTCCACTTCATTATAAATATCATTTATAAACCAAACTAATATAAGTAAACAAGTTATTTTATTCCAGCCAATCGAAATTCAACTTATATTTTTAAATAGAAATTTCTTTTTTAAACCCCAGTTTCTTTTCTAATATATTTGAACATATTTTATGGTATTTAAATACCAAATATTCTAGGGTCAAATGCTATTCAACCATCCCAATCACACAATAATCAACCATAGATTATTTGTCACATCATATAATGCAATATATGAAAAACAACAATATATTTGTTGAGGAATCCAGTTGGATCCTTCCAACTTGTTTACTTGCATCTACAGATGTTAATCAACAATAATAACACTAATTTCATATCAATACAGAATATTAAAATAAATGGAATCAATATTTAACTAACGGTTTATATATATAACTATATCTAAAACTTCAACCAATTAATCAGCAAATCATCCAAACAACCATCACACACTGCATTCAATCATTTTTATCAATATTAAATAATTATTATAAAACAATAAAATTGGATAGAGTTAGTAAGTTTACTCACCTTGATCGTTAGTCATTGAATAACGATTAATGTTTGATTGTTCTGATCAGGCATTTTAATTCTTCTATAATTCGCAATGGGCCTCAAATCATTATAAACTGGCTTTACTACGTGGCCTGCATCCATACGGACTCAACGTAACCGATGGCATCAAATTTTGTTAACGCATGCGGAAATTATAATTCTACATGTTAGAACGTAATTTAAGTTAAGTTAAACTTTCAATAATAATAAAAAAATTCTTTTATTTCAAGTGTGGGCCTTGCTTCTTTTTTTCTCTTACTGGCCCGACAACCTGTATTAACGATCCACCTTCAACGTGTCCTTCCTTATACCAAGCATTTACCTCCCAGTTCTTCTCTCCAAAATATAACATTAACCGCTCGACTGAAATGTCCATTTCTATTTCTTGCGTGCCTTCTTTTTTTTCTGTTGGGCTTACTTAAACTTTCAGCCTACATTTATCTACCTCGTACACATATTTCAACCAACTCTTTACTTCTAATAACTGATCCTCTTCTTCCACCTTTTAAAACGCAAGCTACAGTATTTGATTTGCTCCACCATATTTTTCGCCCAATACTGTGCTTATCTCCTTCAGGCTCAAAAACGTGCTCCTAATATTTTGTTCCAAACTGTAACCTAGCTCCTCCACACCATGTAATACATGCTGCCAAAACATGACAACCTCCTCCCTACTCCACAAAACCTTTCCAAAAACTCCACTGTGTCATATGGATGCACCACTGTATCATGCACCACTGCGTCCTTCTGCTCCAGGTAAATAACGCCCCGCTATGTCATGCACCATGCTTCCTAGTTACTCCATAGTTCCAAAATCTGAAAATACCATCGACCTCCTTGTCACGAACTCCATAACCTCCACCCCACTTCAACGAACTCGCACCTGCCGGAAAGAAACCTCATCCCCAGCCTCACGCACGCTGCATAAAGATAGCAACGTCACTTTCATGTCTCCAATCCATCCAGATTTTCATGCACAAAAACTCGCTCATTAATCCACGAAAATATAAACAGAAACCACACCACAACTTCTCTTTGATCTCTCTTTACCACCATCACTCCATCATCAAACTTGCTCATATCCAAGAACCCGCAATCACAGCTCCCTGCGTTGCACAGATAATGGTTTCCATTTTATTTTATTTATCTTTACTAGAATTTGTTTTCAGGAATCACTGGGTTCATGTGTTGTGCATTACGTATTTATAGGCCACCGATACTTCAGTGCTAAGTAAAGTGAATCCACCCTAGCCAGAAACGCCTTCCTTTGGTTGCGTGTAGAGAAGCACGAGACTCTAGGGTAGTTTATATTTCAACGCATAAGGTTTCAGTTATTTTTCATAGCATTGCTTTAGCTTTTAGAATTTAGTGTACGATGCCATGAAGCTTCACTTTACTGCTGCGCAATTTTTACGTTTTGGCATAAGGGTAGGAAATAGAGATTAGAGATGCTAGTTCACGAGTCTTTTTTGTACTGTAGAGTTCAGTATGGTCAAAATCACAGAGAAATAATTAAATATAATATTTTCTTGGTACTGCATCTGTGAGATCTTCCAATCGGTAGCACGATATGTGATCAGGTAACACATTCACGTGTCGTAGCAGGGTGTGTTTATGTTGCGTGCTAGTTTATTCAATTGAGGTACATGCTCATGTTTTATTTGCCAGCAAGATTTGATCTACTTGCACAGGAGAGTATAGGTTTTCTTGTTGGAGTCCAGTTAGGATGTCTAAATCATCAAAATAACTCATGGATTTAATGTGATGCGATAACTAATCTAAAATGGGAAATTTAGTACAATTGGGGCCAATAATCTAAATACTAGCTTGTACACTAACTAGGATGAACAAAACATCTCTTAGGCATGTGCTTGGGTATTGTTTAGGTCTGCCTAATCTTTCCTTCGCCATGAAGTCTTCGATATGAAGTATTAGGGTGGAGGAAATAAGTCTGCAATCTTATTCTCTTTAACCTGTGAGTTATGAAGTGTAGCAGGTGGTATAGGATATATATAATCTTTATATTTTAAACTAGAATGTTCGATAGGGGTTGACAAGGCATGTGATTGATCAGATAGGAACCTAGGTTGGCTTGAAAAAGGATGGGCATGTGGTTTTGTGTACGTTGGTACAACAATTTTTGGCTTTTCAAAAATACAATTGGGAAAGGTATGGGAAAGGTCTTGTTCGAGTCTTCATTTTCAAATTCTTGTTAGGTCGATTATTGAAAATAAGTATGAAGGTACTTAGGAAAGCATAGGTCGCATCGTAGTAAGGGCTGGCAGCAGACGTTACATGTGTCATGGAACATATACACACACACACACACTAAAGTTTATTTTTATTTTCATATAAATTGCAGTTAACGGTATGTCACTTCATAAAACTTCTTTCGCGTATGCGTCGCTACGGACAAAATAAAAATTATGATCGTGACGAGTGATATGTCACGACTCCAAAAATATAAAAATATAGACAAGATAGCTTATTCCATGAAATTCCGAAAGAGCTGATTTAGGGTGTAAAATACTCCAAATAAAATGTTGTTTATTTTCCAAAATAAAAATTACAGAAACATTGCATAGATTAAATCAACCATACGTCTTGAAAATCTTGTCCAAATTCGAAACCAATATTTAATTGTATTAAATTAATCATTATGGCTTATATACAACTCCATAGCGACTATTTGAAAATTTGATTTGGACATAACTTACAATCTATACTACGAAATCTTCATTTTTCTCTTCCATTAGAAAAATATAGCACAATAGGTCCCAACGTTTCTTGTTTCACAAAAATCTGACTTAAATGAATCTTGTATATTCACTTGAAGTTTAAGTCGTAATATTACGAACTGTTGCGACGTTACAAGATCGATTATAATTTATGTATAAATAAATACGTTCAATGTTGTTTAAATAATAAAATCTTTATCTATATTCAAATATAAACTCGATTAAATTTCTTAAATAATCCAATTTACATCAAATTGCCATTTCAACTATTTTCGACTATTTCAGAAATAAATATATTATTACCCCATTATTTTAAATTAATTCAATAATCAAGATTATCTAAATTCAAACCATTTAAATTATCAAACCAAATAATTAAATTAATTAATTATTAAATAGCTATAAATTCCCGGACGTTACATTCCCGCTTTAATTCCTTGCGGTCACACTATCGTTCTAAATCTCTCTGAATTTCTCTCTTAAGATTCCTTGCTTCCTTTACTTCGATATACTTCTGCGAAGTCTGTTCGGCGGAAGACAGACTTTCACTGATTTGTTCATAGTGTAGAGTATAATCAGTTGATGTTTTTTTCTTTCCCTTAAACTTCCTAGAAAGCCTGCCTTCGATACTAGTAGTGAATGATGTTTCCTTGTGTCCAGCTGAGCTACTTGGGTTAACTTCTTCACCCATCTTCCTAGGGTGGAACCTAAGTGCTAAGTCTTCTTGTTGCATTCATCCCCACTTGTCCTCCTATGACAATATATCATAGCAATGTTGCATGTTGAATGGTTGGTTGTTGTGCTCATCCAAATATAATGCATGCTCATGATTAAGCGGTATTTGATAATATACGTCACAACAAACTCAAAATAAAAAGAAAAAAATAAGTGATATAAATGCATTACGATATCAATTTTGTTGGCCCCGCTTGGCTGTCTCGCGTGTAAACCCGCCATTATTTCTTTCCAGCGTTGACAAGCAGAATTTATTCTTTCCATGACTGCTTCAACGAATCAACTGTTCTCGGTGGGCACGTTGAACGTCGCTCGTTGAACAATTTGCAAATAGAATTCCAAAAAAAACTTTTGCTTTAGCAAGCACATTTTCTTTTGTCCTTCGAACAATAAACCCAACAGTAGGAAAGCTTGGCTTGCTCGTCCGACGACCATTTACAGAGTTTTGTAGAAGCAGGCGCTTGCTATCCAAATGCCTCATCATGAATTCCATTGACGTTGATTCCAGAATTGATGCTTTGATCAGTTTCGAACTGTGTTTCTTCAATTCCGTAGTCGCTAAATCCAAATTGATTATTCATATTTCTTCTCAAATTCAGAGGGGTGTAAGGAGACTATCTTTGATTTTGGCTATTAGGAGAGACATAATCTTGATCAAAAGTGCAATTTTGCTGAAACAAAGAGTTTTGAGAGTAATTCAAATTTTGAAAGTTTTGGTAATTGTATGAATTTTGTTGGGAATTATATAATTTGAATATTGAGGAGGTTGATAGGGGTTGTCACCAAATTGGGGCTAATAATGGTTCGGATTTTTCTACAACTGAAATTGGTTTTGAATTCGTTGGTTTTGGAATTGGTAATCGGAAGAGGTTGTGAAGCATCTTTTCCTTTATGTTGTTTAGACATTATCTCTATTTGATGTTAGTTTGTGATGAAGAGAGTAGAAATGATGAAGAATGTTGTGTATTCGGTTGAAATAGAGGAGGTGGTATATATAGAAGATAGGATATATGTGGAGTTGGAAAGGAAGGGGGCAACGGTTACTGGAATGACTGTTGCCCTTAGCCGGATTTTATAAAGCCGGCTAATGGAAACGATAAATTTTTGACCGTTGCCCTGCCTTAGCCGGCTTTTATAAAGTCAGCTAAGGCATAGGTTGCCAAACAACCGAATGGTTTCTCTTACAACCTTGGGGGTTGCCAAAGAAACCCACGGGTTGTAACTGGCCTCCTATTGGGAGTCGGTTGGTTCTCATCCCAACCTTAGGTTGGGAATGCCTTAAGGGCCCGTTTGACAAGTGAAAGAAGAAGTGCCTATGCTAATACGGTAAGTATTTCTACTTTTATAAAGTCAAAAAGTCAAAATGCGTGTTTGGTACAATAACGACTTATAAGTCAAAAGGATAAAAAGTCAGTATAGGTAGAATATATATTCATAATAGTTTTCTCGCTTTTGCATTAGAATCTAAAAACAAAATATAAGATAATTCAAAATTTTAAAATTATATATTACAGTAATTAACTGAAAATCATATAATTGATATTCTAAAATATATGAAGAACCAAACATAACACAAATACTTGCATGTTGTTCGCACATAAAGAAAGCAGTTAAATTTGAACATCTTTTACTGACGAGCTTTACACTTCGTTACAAAAAAATCACTGAAACATTTCATTAAAAAATTAGCTACATTGCAACTTAACTCATCTATTACATTTCTATCCATTTTTACATTATGTGCATTTTGTTTCTTCTTTGTTTTTTCCTCTCTAATTTTGCACATTTCTCTAGCAGCTCCTCACCTGAACACTGCTTCCAACCTCCATGATGCAGGTAACATGGTCATGAATTCCACTCTAACACATAAAACAAACAAACACCTTCAATAACCATCCACTTCTTCTGCAAACAAACACAACAATTTCCCTTATCCCCCAACAACCATCAACACCATGTCCACCTCCTTCAACATTCACTTCATTCAAGCACATTGAAAAAAAAAATCAAATCATTCACATACCAAAACAAACAACTCCACCGATTTCACTTGCAAACATTTCAAATGAACAACCTCATCATCCTTTGCAATACACAACAAGAACTACTGCTCAAATCACCTTCTTCTTTGATGCTCTTCACTGCCTTCCTCGTCACTCCTATAACCCAGCAAAACAACCATCATCGACACTCGCTCCTCCTCACCCAAACAACATGAACACCGTCAATTAAACTGGACTGCAGTGATTGAGAGATGTGACTGTAAGAGAGCAATGAAATTGTGACTGCATTAAAAGAGAGGAGCTACAATGTGGGCTCCAGTATTCATCTTAGACATGTATACCTTGATCACCGTGAGAACCATCCTTCGTCTCTATATTAATTCATATTCTTCAAAAAGAAACAAGATGGAAAACTTTTCCAGCCAATTATTTGTTTGTTTCTACTTTCTATAGTCATATTTGTATAAATTGGAAAATAACTTATACAAGACATGCAAGGATCAGAGTATGACATTTTAAAATTAAATCGGTTTGCTTGTTAATTATTAGTTCAAAAATAAGAGCTTTAATTTTTTAAAGCACGATAGAACGGGATGTATTATGCCAATTTTCAGTGTAATATAATGCGAACAGTAATATTATAAAACAAAGCATTCATTAGTACATACAAGAGAAATCTAAAACATTGAAATAACAAAGCGTAGCAAAACAAAGTTTAATAATAATCCATTCAAACATCGTTATTCTGGTATGATTAGCCCAACATGTCGCTGAGGAAATATATTAGAAGCTAACAAACTGAAATCCAAACAAGACTGAGAGGATCCATCATAATTACAAAAATTCACCATAATCCGTTTAATCGAAAAACATTTAAGGAAAGAATCCTTGCTCAGGTAACCTCTCAGGAATAAATTTCCATCCATAAAAAAATTTCAGCATTAAACTTTAACATCTCATCATTATAACGATACAAATATTAAAAAAATAACAAAAAAAAGGCGAAAAATATAGGGACATACATAAATTTATCTAAATAAACGCCAAACATGATTTTGGCCAAATCCTGCAGTTGTGGATACGAAAATATTTAGCTTGATTTTTTGTCTTTTACCTCATTTGTTTAAGAATATTACCAATCAAATGCAATAGAATAAGGTAACCATATCAATAAAATCTCTCGGTTGCAACCTGCTATACAACATATGAATTGGATCGTATGTTTTAATTCTGATTTAAACCATAGGTGAAAAACCAAATTGAGAACGAATGATTTATGATTGGAAACGAGAAGAACAATTTAAAGAAGAAAAAACGTGCCTTTGTTGAAAGTAAGGAAGAAAATCTTGAAGTTTTCAAAGGACAAAGAAAAAAAAAATCGTGTTAACCCTAATTTGAGCGAATGCGGCCAAAAAGTTGAAACTCGAAATGTTGCTTTGGGATTGAAAGCAAAAAGCAAAAAAAAATACTGCTTTCGAAATAAGAAGAAAAGTGATTTCCATAAGCCCAAATTTTAATTAGATCCATACGGACTTTAAAGTGTTTGCTTTTTAAAATCCAAAAAAACTGCTTATTTTCAGCTATTCAAACGAATCCTAAATATTGCGCATGTTTACTCTCCTCGAATAAAAAATTCGACGTGGTGTATATGTCTGAATTTACTCTTGACAGCTCAATGACTAGGGCGGTTTAATGCATGCTTTTGTTAGGCCCGGTCACGAACAGAAAAATAATTGAGGTGTTTTAATTTTTTTATTTAAAAAAAAAAATCAAAACATAGTACTGTAAAACAAAACAGATAAAAAAGGAAAAGGCTTAAGAAAAGAACCAAAAACCTACACCTACCTAAGGCTGTCAACGGATACTTTCGAATACGGAAAGTGCAATATTCGTATCTGCATCCAAAACCATTTTCGGATATCGGATATCCGTATCCGTGGATACGGGATAATTATCCTATCCGCTAGAGATTGATAAATTAAAAAAACATAAATGAGAAAAATTATGTTATATATATATATAGTACCAACACATTGGATATTACAGTATTAAAAATTAACAAATATAATGAATAACAAATAATTTTGAGCAATTAATATATATTTTATGCATAAAATGTTAACTTCAAACTTAATAGAACGATAAAATCATATCTTTCAATGTACTAAAATGCATATAATATAAGATATAATTTTGAAAAAGTTTGAATGGATAATTTTCGGATGCGGATGTCTTATATCCGCATCTATTTCTTCGGACATTTATCTGCTTTTCGGATACAGATGCAGACGGATTTCAGATATTTCGGGTATCCATTGACAATCCTCGGCCTACCCAAACGTGCACTTATGACTATTTTGAATTTATATTTTACTGCTTCACGATTTTAGATTTTCATAAGACAATAGAAAATCATACAATCTACATTTTTTTTATTTACACAATGATACAACAGAAAATCATGCAAATTTCTGTATTTACACAATGATACACAAGTTTCTACATCTACCTCTAAGCATATTTAATACATTACCATCTTGGCAATAAAAATTGTTCAATTCTCTTTCATACAAAAATAATTGTCCAATTCTTTTCTAGACAAATGACACAATGCATAGGAGTGTCAACCTACATCAACCAATTTCCTTCTTGTCAATTCGACATTAACACTGAATCTACAACCAATCTTCAATATCTCTCTATCTACAATGATTTTATTTTCACATTAACTCTAGAGATGCATTTCTAGAAATATGCGTTCTAGAGCACCGATACCATGCAATATCATACATAAAAGCTGAAAGTGCATCAACATAACACCACGTAACTATTAGCTGATACAACCCTACAGCAGTCAACACTAAGAGCATCCCCAACGCGGGGTCGGTTGAAAAACAACCGACCCCCAACGCGGGGATGAAAGGGGGGGCAGGGTTGCTTTGGCAACCCTGTAGGTTGTTAGAGCAACCGAATGGTTGCTCCAGCAACCGGCCATAGCCGGCTTCTAAGAAGCCGACCATGGTGGGGGGAGTTAATTTATCTCCTCCCCATAGCCGGCTTCATAAAAGTCGGTTTAAATTTTTTTTTAACTTGTTTTTTGACCGTTGTTTTTTACCGTTGTTTTTTACCGTTGTTTTATGTTACCGTTTGATTTTAATCTATATGTACAGCATTTCTTTGTACATTATAACACACCACATTTCTACATCAAACCACACCTCTATTCTTTATTCAATTTCTGTTCAACTTATTTGCAATGTCAAACATTGGTAAAGGAAAGAAGGGTGTCTCCAATTCTGCATAGAAGCAACACCCTAATCAATCCGACAACAACCAGTTTCCTATCCATCCGTCGTTCCAGCAGAATCAACACTCCAGTTATGGTAACTTCCCGAATATTCCGAACTCTAATTATCCTCAACAGAGCCCGAATTTCTATCAATCCCAGCAAAACTCCAATCATTATCATAGTACTCAAAATTCTGGATCTGGTCAAAACGCGTATTTTCAGCAAAACTGTAGTGAGCATCACTACGCTTCTCCAAGCAGCCAACAACGGTTAGTCCCGCTTGAAACTTCTCCAAATATGTCAAGAAAATTGAATTGTATGTTTGGAGATAACAGTGGCTTGAATGAAGAAACATAAGTCGATGATACTGAAAATCCAGATGTTTTTCCCAACAAACCAATGAGAAGATCAAACAAAATAGTGAAATGGTCTCCAGAAGAACAAGCAGAACTTGCGTTTTGTTGGGTGGAGTGCTCCAAAGACAATC
This sequence comes from Allium sativum, assembly GCA_030737875.1. NCBI lineage: Eukaryota > Viridiplantae > Streptophyta > Magnoliopsida > Asparagales > Amaryllidaceae > Allium > Allium sativum. The sequence goes on along the minus strand of CM060919.1, from coordinate 128,314,750 downwards.
TTAAAGGGACTAGTCAGTCCGATAATTCATTTTGGAGTTCTTTTTCAACACTGTTTAACAGCCGTAGTCCCGAAAACCCATCGAGAACAGTCGACTCTTTGAAACAGTCGTGGAAGAGAATCAACGCTAACTGTCAAAGTTGGAATCAGATTATGGCTGGACTACTAAGTAGACAGCAAAGCGGTGCCAACGAGACGGACTTGGTAATTTTTGATTACTTAAATAATGGTTAATATATTTTACTGTATAATATTACCACCTTACGTTTCGTCAACACATACAGCTAAAGAGTGCGAATGAAGTTTATATGGTAGAGCACAAAAATCAACCATTCAATTTGCATAATTGCTACGCCATCTTATCTAAAGAGGAAAAATGGAGCACTATACGCCAAGAACATTCTGCAGCGCGATTTATGCCAAGAAGACCAATGGCGGAATCAAGCCCGGGAAGTCCAGATCCTCAAGAGAACAACCCTTTTTCTACAAGTTCTGGTGGTAGGCCTCCTGGTAAATACAAAGGTAAGAAAAAAACAGTTGCAGATTACAGTTCGTACTACGAACAAATACACAGTCAAATGGTAACTTCAGAAGAATCAAACCGACTTTTGGCGGAAGCAAGGGAAGCTAAGAGAGATGAGAGATCCAAGGAGAAGCAGCGTAGACACGAAGAACTTCAAATATCAAGAGAGCGTGACCTGGATGTTAGGGAGCGTGAATTAGCTCGCCTCGAACGAATTGATGACAGGGCACTAATGACTGTCAATATGGATACATTAAATCCGATGCAACGATTGTTACTGGAGCAAGAACTAGAAGCGTGCCACAGAAGACGCATGGGATAGGACGTATTTATGTTTTGATCGTTTCCTTGTAGTTGTTTGTTGCTTTGTCGTTATGTAGTTTTTTATTACTAAGTACCAATGTTGTAGGAGTAAAAGATTATTAAATGTGAATTTCCTTTTTTAATTGTCACTAGCAATCTTGCAAGCATGAACTTGTAATACTAGAACATTAACGTAATATTTCATCACTGTAGCAAGCAAAGGTACATTAAAGCATTAAGGAAAACATATAACTAAACAACGAACGTAATTTAACTTAAACATCCAGATAGAGTTCACGACTTCCTAATGATTGCCGGCATGCTCCCAATAGTGTTCGACTAATTCGTCCCTTAATTGTAGATGTGCTTGGGGATCTCTAACGTCCTGGATACGTAGCAAGTACTCGGCAAAAGTATTCGGGTCCTTGTACGGCTTACTTCTAAACGCCACTGCTATATCCGGGTAGTTTTAAAGTTGTAGTTCGAATCCCCCCTTCTTCTTCAACTATCATATTATGTAGTATAATACAACAGTACATGATATCTGATATAACTGCTTGTTCATGATAGTGCACCTCATTTCTTAAAATATGAAACCGTCCCTGTAGAACTCCAAATGCTCGTTCTACGACCTTTCTTAGACTCTCTTGTTGTTGCGTAAATTTCGCCTCTTTGGCATTGTTCGGATTTTTAAATGCCTGCACCAGTGTCTTCCATTTCGGGTATTGTAACACCCCGTAATTCTGTTAATATTAATATCCACAAATTAAAGAATAACTAATCTCAGACATGAGAATTGTGGGAAACGGGTTGCGCCATTGTGTTCGTCTCGGAATTCTGGTTGAAATAGAGTCCGAGTTTGCGTGAATTGGACTTCGTATGAAGAAGTTATGGCCATCGGAATTTTCAGAAAATTCAAAACAGATTTCAGAAAAATTTAAAATTCAAATTCGGAGTCAAATCAGGCTAGGCGGGAAATTTCCAGCCCAGCACCCCAGGTTAACTGGGGAGTCGACTGGGGAGTCGACCTGGGTATCGACCTGGGTCTGGCGGCTAGGGTTTATGGATGACCTGTTTTTAATGGGCTAATGACCCATTAGGGTTTCTGACCTAATCTGGTAGGCTGGGATTAGTTCTGAACTGATCTAACAGTCTAAAATAAATCCTAACTCTATAAATACCTAGGTAGTCTCTCACCCTAATTCATAAGAAAAATAGAATAGTTACCGTCATACCGCCGCCATGGAAATCAATGGAGCCGCCGCCAACTAAGAAGGAAGAAAAGCTAATTCAATTCTAATTCTCTCAACCCTAAAGCAAAGCAAAACTCTCTTTTCTTCTCTACTTGTGAGTATGATAGTCTTAACAAGATTCTTATCATTTTAATTAGATTGAGTTATGAATGGATTATGAGTAGATGATGTGAATTATCATATATGTTGTTGTAAACCCCTTTTTCTATCATGTATATTGTAAATCTAATGTTATGTGATGATGATATCTTATATGTTGTAAATCATGCTATGGTGATGTTATGTATGTTGAAAATTTCTATGCTAAGTTGCGATGAATCATACATGTGAAAAAAAAAACCATGATGTTACTATCTATGCTAGTTAGTTCATATTAATTAAATCATCATGTTTGGGCTATGTTGATCTATATGACAAGTTACATATGCAAGTTAAATTGGTTAGAAAAGTTATGAACATATGCCATGACATCTATTATGACATCTAGAATTATGCTATGACATATCCTATGCTAGTTCACACCATCATTATGTTGCCTAAAAACCCCATATGCAAGTTTATGTATAGATTTGGGCTATGATCATATCATGTAAATTGTGACATTTAACAAGTTGACACCTTTTGATCCTTCACATGCGTAGTTTATGCAAGTTTCACCCCTATTATGATTAGATTTATTTTAATTGTCTATATGTTGTGATAATTTATCTTTGTGCTATGCGTTAGACTATTCAAGTCTAGCCTATATTATGCGTTGAATAAGCGAACGTATAAACGTGGGGTAGGGGTAATATTAAGGATTTAATAATAAGATGTTGGGGTGCAATAGATATGATTTTGCATACCATGAGTGGATGACCATAATTGAGTCAATTATGGACATCAATAAAAGTGGACTTAATTAATAATTTGGATAGGGAATTATTAAAACTGGGGTAAAAGATTATAAGTGTTAATCAATGCTTAGGACACGAGGTTGGACTCGTTTGTGACGTAAACCTGCCCGGACCCGCCCGGCAAATCCAGTGGTCACAAATGTCAGCCCAATGTGGGAGGTCCTAGGCCTAAATTAAAGCATAACAGTTGTAAAGACACGAGGTTAGACTCTTTTATGGTGTAAGACTGCCCGGACCCGCCCGGCAAATCCAGCTGTCATAAATGCCAGTCTAATGTGAGAGGTCTTTATGAGGTTATGGCCTGAATGAATTAAGAAATACTTAACCAGATAAACATGTAAGGTGGGACATGGGGGTTAAGTAGGTGCCTTGGGTGGCATGAGGAATCTAGTGGGTGCCCTTAGTGGCATGTGAAATACGATTAGTAAGACTTAACCAAACACACATGTAAATGAACATGACTAAGAGGGTTAAGTGGGACATATTAATGACAAGCTTAGGTGGGTAGCTTGTGGGGGCCCATTTCAACCAGTATCCCAAACGTATCTTTGTGGGCTCGACCCAAGTCGAGGACGGGACACGCATACCGAGTTTGACTATAAGAGGCCAAAACGGGGAGCGGTGGCAACACAAGTCCAACGGGTTTCATATGCGTGTGTGGACCCGGGCTGGTAGGTAAGACTTTGTTGCATCGTGTAGGTATAAGCCGTGCATTATCAAGTTGTATCGGGTTGCCACTTTAAGGGAGTGATACACCCCACTATGGGGCCAGCACGGGTATCTACGAGTAGGGAGCCGATCGAAAATGGGTAGTGGAGTACACCTAGTGGAGATAGGGGCAGACGGCACCTATGTAGTCAGCTAGGGGTACGTAAGGCTATTTATGTGTTTCTGTGTGAAGCAAGTGGGATCACATCCCTATGGGGGCCAGCTATGTAGTCAGCTAGGGGTTCGTGAATAGCTTGAATGAACCATTGCAAGGGTTGGCAATGACCCACATCCCTATGGGGGCCACCTTTGAGAAGTTAGTAGAAATGGCGCTCATACACGAGGAAAAAAGTGCTAAAGCTAATAAGGCACCCGAGAAGAAAGGGGATCAGAAGAAACCTCAACAGCAAAACAAGAAGGGTGGTAAAGACAATAATGGCAAGGGAAAGAAGAAATGTTTTAACTGTGGGACCCCAGGCCATCTCAGCAAGGACTGCCGAAAGAAAAAGAAGACTGGCTGTTTTCATTGTGGCGATGCGGGTCATTTAGTGAAGGACTGCCCAAGGAAGGGGCAGAGGGCAGAGGCTACCTCGGGAGGACAGGTGCAGGCTCTTATAGCACCAGGGCAGGCAAGGGGACAAGTTCAGGCTCTCGCGGTCTCACCACTGCAAGAACGAGGTAGAACCATTTCTGTTGAAAGCTTAGTTTTTCTGTTTGATCATCCTGTCCGTACCTTATTCGATTCGGGCGCATCGCATTCGTTTATCTCTACATCATTAGTTGAATCACTGCACTTAAACACCAGTTTAATAGAGGATCCCTTAGTTGTTTCGAATCCAATTGGGGGCTCAGCTCATTTGTCCATGATGTGTTTGGATTTGAAAATTTCTATACTTAGCGTTGAGTTTAGATGTGATGCTTATGTGTTGGGTTTCACAGGCTATGGGCTAATTTTAGGAATGGATTGGTTATCCAGAAATGGGGTCGTTCTTGATTGTGAAAGGAGAGTAGTTAGGCTCGTGACTCGCCTTGGCAACACTCTCAAAATCTTTTGTAATTCCATCAATTCTGTTATGCTAAGTTATTTAGAATCGCTTGACGCGTCTGAGGAAAATCTACGATCTGTTAGAGTGGTCCGAGAGTATCCGGATGTGTTTGAGGAGGTGAAGTGCTTGCCTTCGAAGCGGGAGATAGATTTTCGAATATATCTTGTGGATAATGCGAAACCGGTATCTTTGCCAGTACGCCACATGGCTCCACGTGAAAGGAGGGAACTCGATAAGCAAGTGAAGGAGTTGCTTGAGAAGGGGTTCATAAGACGAAGTATATCGGAGTGGGGTGCTCCAGTAGTATTTGCCACGAAGGTGGATGGGTCCCTTAGACTCTGTGTGGACTATACAGAATTTAATAAGCTTACTAAGAAGAACAGACACCCACTGCCGAGGATTGACGATCTCTTCGAACAGTTAGTTGGCGCCTCAGTGTTTTCGCAGTTGGACTTAGCCACTGGTTTCCATCAGTTGAGAGTGGCTAAGGATAGCGTTGACAAGACTGCCTTTAGGACTCCAGACGGTTTTTATGAATGGCTAGTGATGCCCTTCGGTTTGACAAACGCCCCCGCATACTTTGTTGATTTGACGAGTAGGGTGTTTAGGGAGTACCTTAACAAATTCGTGGTGGTCTTTGTAGACGACATATTGATCTTTTCTAAGGATGAAGAAGAGCATGCCCTACATCTTAGGGAAGTGTTGGAGACTCTTCGAGCGCATAGCCTTAAGGCTAAATTTTCTAAGTGTCACTTCTGGAGGAAGGAAGTACGGTTCTCAGGGCACGTGGTTTCCAAAGAAGGGATAGCCGTGGATCCCGCGAAGGTGGTGGCCATCCAAGATTGGAAGGTCCCTAAAAATGCTACCAAAGTGAGAAGTTTCTTGGGGTTGACTGGCTACTATAGGAAGTTTATCAAAGACTTTGCAAAGATATCAGCTCCATTGACACGCCTGACGAAGAAGAACCTAGTTTTCACATGGGACGTAGATTGTGATGATGCGTTCCAACGTTTGAAGAGAGCTTTGACTTCAGCCCCAGTCTTAGTATTGCCAGACGGGAGTAAGCCATTTACCGTATATACTGACGCTTGTGGGACAGGACTAGGCGCAGTCTTAATGCAAGAGGGTAGGGTAATAGCCTATGGTGGAAGGCAGTTGAGAGCGCATGAGAAAAATTATCCCACGCATGACCTAGAGTTGGCCGCTATTGTTTTCGCGCTTAAGTCTTGGCGTCATTATCTTCTTGGCGAGAAATTCGAATTATTCACTGACCACAAATCTTTAAAATACTTATTCTCTCAGAAGGACTTGAACTTAAGGTAGCAAAGGTGGATGGAGTTCTTGGCGTCCTACGACTTTGAGATAGCATATACCCCTGGCAAGGGTAACGTGGTGGCTGATGCCTTAAATAGAAAAAGATTATCCTTAAGTCCTTTGTTTGTTGAGCGGCGAAGTTTAGAGTTCATCTCTATGTTTGATTTTAGACCTTCCGTTGACTTCGTACCCGGTTTGCTAGCATCCTTAGAGGTTAGACCTACGCTTTTGGGACGGATTGGCGAGGCACAGCGAGACGACCCGCAGTTGGTTGAGTTAGTAGAAAAGCTCAAAGGAGGGGAGTCATCAAGCCATCTCCGTAGGTATACCCTAGATGATAAGGGTTGGTTACGTAAGGACGGTAGACTTTGTGTACCAAAAGACGATGACCTAAGGAAGACTATTCTTGACGATGCACATCGTTCGAAGATGACCATTCATCCCGGCAGGGACAAGATGTACAAAGACATGAAGCGAGTTTTCTTTTGGGATGGTATGAAGAGGGACGTAGCCGAGTATGTCGCTAGATGCTTGGTGTGCCAACAAGTAAAAGCGGAGCAAAATAAACCCGGTGGGTTACTTCACCCATTGGAGGTTCCACTATGGAAGTGGGAAAGCGTCTCGATGGACTTTATTGACGGATTACCGAGATCGAGAAAGGGTAATACGGGGATTTGGGTTATAGTAGATAGACTTACTAAGAGCGCCCATTTCATTCCCGTGAAGAGTAAGAGGACTGCTCCATGGTAAGCTCATGTATACGTCCGAGAAATAGTTCGTTTGCACGATGTTCCTTCTAGCATAGTGAGCGACCGCAATCCTATTTTCACTAGCGAATTTTGGAGAAGCTTACAAGAGGCAGTAGGGACTCAGTTATGTTTGAGCACCGCATATCATCCTCAGACGGACGGCCAGACTGAGAGGGTGAATCGCATTCTAGAGGATCTTTTAAGGCTATGTATCCTAGACTTTGGGGATACATGGGAAGAGCATCTTCCGTTAGTGGAGTTCGCATATAATAACAGCTTTCAATCTAGCATTGGCATGGCACCATTCGAAGCTCTTTATGGACGACCTTGTCGTTCACCTACATGTTGGTGGGAATCTACAGATAAGATCCTACTTGGGCCCGATATGATTAGAGAGACTTCGGAGAAGATCGACTTGATTCGGAGGAGGTTGAAAGCAGCGCTAGATAGGCAGAAATCATATGCGGATAAGAGAAGGACGGATCTTGAATTTGAAGTTGGGGACATGGTCTTTGTCAAAGTGTCTCCATTACGAAACGTAGTTCGCTTTGGGTCCGTTGGGAAGTTAGCACCAAGGTTCGTATGACCGTTTCCTATTAAGGAGAAGATTGGACAGATGGCGTATAGAGTGGAGTTGCCTGAGAGACTTAGTGGTGTACACGACATATTCCATGTGTCACATTTGAGGAAGTGCTTGCACGAGACCGCGGAAGTGGTAGAGCCGAACTTGCTTAGAGAGGTGGAGATAGAGCGTGATGCGACGATTCGGCGAGCTCCTACATGCATTCTTGGGTCGGAGATTAAGAAGCTGAGAAATCGAGAGGTCAGACTAGTCAAAGTACAATGGGGAGATGACGAGAGCAACGCTACTTGGGAGACAGAAGAGAAGATGCATTCATGATATCCTTTTCTTTTTTAGGGTATGTCTTTTAATTTCTCCTTTATCGCTTGTCTTGTACTTATCTTATCTTTAGCGCATCCTCTCGCTGGTATCTTTGACCTTTAGTTAGGATCATCCTACGGTTGAAACATGTGTTTGAGAAATGTTATATATGATGAATGCAAAGTGGATGCAAGTGTTTGCTAGTGGTTGCTCGTGGACACATATACACACACTATTAGGCACTAGATCGGCTCAGTCACTTCATACTGCATATTGCATATAAATGGTTGTATTTAGTAAAATTGATGTATAATGGTTGTACTACCATATGGATACCGCATTTTGGTGAATGATGGTGCACGCATGTAGAAATAATATGTAGCATTAGGGAACTTTTGCATACATAATGGACGCATGGAACTATCATGGTTTGCATTAAAGGAGGTCAACTGAATCAGTGGACCGCCTGATTTTGCATTAGATAGGGACATATACACACACTGTGCATTTAAACATGAAAGCATTAGAAGTCTATAAGGACAATGGATGCCTGTATTTGATGGTTGAGTAGATGGTTGTTTGGATGTTAGGATATACATTCTTCTTGACTTGAAGATTTCGGGGACGAAATCCTTTAAGGAGGGGAGAATGTAACACCCCGTAATTCTGTTAATATTAATATCCAGAAATTAAAGAATAACTAATCTCAGACGTGAGAATTGTGGGAAACGGGTTGCGCCATTGTGTTCATCTCGGAATTCTGGTTGAAATAGAGTGCGAGTTTGCATGAATTGGACTTCGTATGAAGAAGTTATGCCCATCGAAAGTTTCAGAAAATTCAAAACAGATTTCAGAAAAATTTAAAATTCAAATTCGGAGTCAAATCAGGCTAGGCGGGAAATTTCCCGCCGAGCACCCCAAGTCGACTGGGGAGTCGACCCCCCCCCTCCCCCCCAGGTCGACTGGGGAGTCGACCCCCCCTCCCAGGTCGACTGGGGAGTCGACCTGGGTGTCGACCTGGGTCTGGCGGCTAGGGTTTCTGGCTGACCTGTTTTTAATGGGCTAATGACCCATTAGGGTTTCTGACCTAATCTGGTTGGCTGGGATTAGTTCTGAACTGATCTAATGGTCTAAAATAAATCCTAACTCTATAAATACCTAGGTAGTCTCTCACCCTAATTCATAAGAAAAATAGAATAGTTACCGTCATACCGTCGCCATGGAAATCAATGGAGCCGCCGCCAACTAAGAAGGAAGAAAAGCTAATTCAATTCTAATTCTCTCAACCCTAAAGCAAAGCAAAACTCTCTTTTCTTCTCTAATTGTGAGTATGATAGTCTTAACAATATTATTATCATTTTAATTAGATTGAGTTATGAATGGATTATGAGTAGATGATGTGAATTATCATATATGTTGTTGTAAACCCCTTTTTCTATCATGTATATTGTAAATCTAATGTTATGTGATGATGATATCTTATATGTTGTTAATCATGCTATGGTGATGTTATGTATATTGAAAGTTTCTATGCTAAGTTGCGATGAATCATACATGTGGAAAAAAAAACCATGATGTTACTATCTATGCTAGTTAGTTCATATTAATTAAATCATCATGTTTGGGCTATGTTGATCTATATGACAAGTTACATATGCAAGTTAAATTGGTTAGAAAAGTTATGAACATATGCCATGACATCTATTATGACATCTAGAATTATGCTATGACATATCCTATGCTAGTTCACACCATCATTATGTTGCCTAAAAACCCCATATGCAAGTTTATGTATAGATTTGGGCTATGATCATATCATGTAAATTGTGACATTTAACAAGTTGACACCTTTTGATCCTTCACATGCGTAGTTTATGCAAGTTTCACCCCTATTATGATTAGATTTATTTTAATTGTCTATATGTTGTGATAATTTATCTTTGTGCTATGCGTTAGACTATTCAAGTCTAGCCTATATTATGCGTTGAATAAGCGAACGTATAAACGTGGGGTAGGGATAATATTAAGGATTTAATAATAAGATGTTGGGGTGAAATTGATATGATTTTGCATACTATGAGTGGATGACCATAATTGAGTCAATTATGGACATCAATAAAAGTGGACTTAATTAATAATTTGGATAGGGAATTATTAAAACTGGGGTAAAAGATTATAAGTGTTAATCAATGCTTAGAACACGAGGTTGGACTCATTTGTGACGTAAACCTTCCTGGACCCGCCCGACAAATCCAGTGGTCACAAATGTCAGCCCAATGTGAGAGGCCCTAGGCCTAAATTAAAGCATAACAGTTGTGAAGACACGAGGTTAGACTCTTTTATGGTGTAAGACTGCCCGGACCCGCCCGGCAAATCCAGCTGCCATAAATGCCAGTCTAATGTGAGAGGTCTTTATGAGGTTATGGCCTGAATGAATTAAGAAATACTTAACCAGATAAACATATAAGGTGGGACATGGGGATTAAGTAGGTGCCTTGGGTGGCATGAGGAATCTAGTGGGTGCCCTTAGTGGCATGTGAAATACGATTAGTAAGACTTAACCAAACACACATGTAAATGAACATGACTAAGAGGGTTAAGTGGGATATATTAATGACAAGCTTAGGTGGGTAGCTTGTGGGGGCCCATTTCAACCAGTATCCCAAACGTATCTTTGTGGGCTCGACCCAAGTCGAGGACGGGACACGCATACTGAGTTTGACTATAAGAGGCCAAAACGGGGAGCGGTGGCAACGCAAGTCCAACGGGTTTCATATGCGTGTGTGGACCCGGGCTGGTAGGTAAGACGTTGTTGTATCGTGTAGGTATAAGCCGTGCATTCTCAAGTTGTATCGGGTTGCCACTTTAGGGGAGTGGTACACCCCACTGTGGGGCCATCACGGGTATCTACGAGTAGGGAACCGATCGAAAATGGGTAGTGGAGTACACCTAGTGGAGATAGGGGCAGACGACACCTATGTAGTCAGCTAGGGGTACGTAAGTCTATTTATGTGTTTCTGTGTGAAGCAAGTGGGATCAACCTTTAGGGTGACTGGTGCGGTGCAGTGTAGTAATGTGCGGTGTAGTGTAGTACTCATTCGTTAGTAATTAGGTATGCCTTTACCGTTATCTTTAACGTTATCTTAAACACTATCTTTATCTTCCAAATAGTTCATAGACATTTACTTGTCTTCTAGCTTATGCCTTAGTCTAGTTATTTTGATAATAGTATTGTTAGAATTATCATACTCGCCAGACTTTATGTCTGACCCCCTCATTTCTATCCTTTTTCCCCTCCAGGTCCTCAGGTTGGACCCAGCTCTAGTGGAGTTTGATTGGATTGCTTCACCTCTCTTGGAAAGCTTGGACCGTTGAAGTAAAGTCCAGCTTGTTATCTTCTTTAATGGCTATTTGTGTAATGGGATTATGTATTTTGTTTTATGAAGATGGATAATGTACTTGACTCTGATTAATGGTTTTGTGATGTAATAAACATGTTCCCGCTGCAATAAAATGAAGTTTTAGTTTTCAAGTACTACTTATTATCTGTCTTGTTGTAATTTTTCTGTTCTATATTCACTTATAACCTCCATGGAAGTTAATGCATTCCCTTTGTGAGTGACATTAATGGACGTGGGGTGTTACATTTATATACCATCAACCAAATAATAACCCACTGAATGGTCTGTATCACCAATTTTATAGTTGCACGGCGGTGACAGATCGTTGTACAAATCATTAAACAAGTATGATTGATGAAGATCATTAATATCGTTTAATGATCCATAAACACTAAAAAATGCGTGCCATATGTACAAATCGAAAGAAGCGACCGCTTCTAACACCAACGTTACCTTTTTTGTGTGGCCTCTGTATTGGCCTTGTAGTGCAACTTGGAATTTGGCTTTACTTTATCTTTATGTCACTTTATTACAAAGTTTGGTTGTATCACTTTCACCTTTCTGTCACTTTATCACGTTTGTCCAGCGAATGGACCGTCAGTATTGGAATTTGAAACGATAAAGTTTACAAATTTAACCCTACAACGTTGAATGGTAAACGGATTCCCATAGTAGACAAGTCCGTATTAGGAATTTCAACATTTCATATTTACTCCACATGTTGGCCCTATAAATATATACGGTTACTACGTTGTAGTTAGCTGGAACAAACTTTTCATCAAAATAAAAAAAATGTCTTCATGGTCATGGCCATCGTCAATGGATTCGAACTATGGTCAAAACTTTCCAGAGCGTCCTCCTTCAAGTCCAATAACAGATATTGATTGGAATATCGAGTATCAAGAGCGGCACTATGAGGAATTGCGTCAAGTCTACCCAGAGTTCACCCGCATGACGATTCGTCCACCAGTTACACCTGTTCCAGAGGTAGGTCTTCAAGTAGTCCAAACTGTAACTGAAGAACGCTTACAAGCGTCTACAGTCCCTCGTACTACGACTGCACCAGATGTAGGTCATCAAGAGGTAAGACGAGTTTTAGTTAACCAGGCTCCTAACGAGCAGGAAGTTAACTCCTATCCCGTTTGTTGCCACTGTGGTTACACGGTAGAGGTGGTAGTCCGAGAGGATGGAGAGAATATAGGTCGCAGGATCCATTTATGCTCGCTATGGCCTAACGGATGCAATTATTTTGAGTGGATAGACGAGCATTTCCCTCAAAGGGAAATTTCTTATGCCAACAAGTTAGAGCAAGAGAATAGGCGACTTCAAACCGCTTTGAATGAGCGTAACAATTAATGTGTTTGCGTACTGAATCTACCACCGTTACCTGTTGTGTCTTTACAAGCTTTTGTATCTTTACGCTTATTGTTGAATGTATCGGTGTTCTATCCTTAAGTTTATTGTTTGATCTATTTGTGTTATTATTAAAAATAAACAATACGAGTAATCTTAATAACAGGATAAGTTACCAAGTACAATAGAAAGAGACATGAAGATAATGATACAATACAACCACTAAACCCAAACTAGATGCTTTTTACACACATACAACTACAATACAACCATCACAGTCTAACAAATAAGATAACAACCAGATCGCACATACTACATAAAATTACAACTACAACATACTAAAGGATAACGTACGAGTACATATAGCAATACTAACATATCACGTAAACTGAATCAAAGGTATATCACCAAATATCCACGAATCATCCGCAAGAGGTGTTGCTTTTCCACTATAGCCATGGTCATCGTCATCATCATCATCGTCATCTACTCGTCGTACAGGATGATATCGCTCGTCATCCGCAGCAGTTAGCTCAGTAATGCGAGCCGTCAACTCATCAACTGCGCGCTTATGCTCTCTATACATCGTATCTCGAAGACCAACATGCATACGATATAGTTCCTCGTAGGGAAGAACAGCGGGATCTGGAAACTGTGTGACAGTAGGCCGTGAAATATCAACATACGTGTCTGGACCAGATGTCCCAGGAATGCCCACGGTCCAACCATAACTCGTCGGCGTAGTCAAGTAAGGTGGCTGAGGAGGGTGTTGACGAGGAGGCTGAGGAGGCTGATGACGAGGAGCCTGAGGGGGCTGAGGAGGCCTATACATAGTAAGAGTACTCTAAGACATGTCGCGTAAAACACCTGGATCACCAAAAGGAGTGTACGCGGAAGGACAAACAAAATCAACTCTGGTGGCATGTACAAACGTTGCCATATTAGTAGGCTCATAAAAAGATCCCCAAAAAGTAATCTAATCTCTACCGGTAATGATAAATCTATCAGCTGGCCACCAGTCACCGGCATACTACTGTAAATCAGCACTGGAATAGACCCGTAAATGACATGTATCAGGGTGGGGATCATCGGGAACAACGTCGACATCGCGTAACTGTCGCCAACAGCGCTCCCCCAAGTACCAGTAACATCCTAAACCAGGTGGGGCCGATACTAGAGGAAATCGTCTACCAGACAGAAATAGAGCGTGCTGCTGCGCTGGGCCTAGCAAGAACGGAGAATCGACAAAAGAACGCCACAGAACTGACTCTCGTGTGGTCCTCATCTCTATCTGAGTATGAGCCACTGCAAAAACATGACGGCAATCACCTCCTGGTACAACCCGCCGGTTATCGGGCGACTAAGCTTTCGCACGAGGGTAGAAAAGTGATAGTGTAGGATCCAATATCGGAAATGTCATGTTATGAAAGTACTCAAAATACCAATACTGCAGAACCTCCCAAAAACCTGTAATCGACGACCCACGAGTCCCAATAGTGCACTGCTGGTCCAAACCCTTATACAAATGAGCTAAAATCGGCGTACCTCAGTCATATGAAATAGGAGTACTGTCGAACGACATGCCGGCAACAACAACTACATATCCACATGGCAATGTGTTTGATGAATTCGTGAAGAATAAATTACCCATCATATATAATACAAACAATCTAAGAATCTCTAAGTGGTGATCTGCAGGCTGACGTTCCACTAAGTCAATTACGGCTTGCTTCATGAAAGAGGTTCTGATATGATGATTGTTTGTTAAGCCTCCCCCTCGTAAGTTCAAATATGGAAATATACTAGCCAATAAATCATACTGTTGATATAGCTCATCATATGGTAAAGTGGCACCCTGGCCAATTGGTATGCCAGTAAGCATGGTAAAATCCAGTGGCGTAATACCCATCTCTCCAAAACTAAAGTGAAATGTATGTGTCGTTTTCCACCAACACATGGCTGAAGCACCACATAATTGAACATCGTTATTGTACAGGTTTTCAATACCTAAGGATGCAAATTAAAAATATTAAAATCAAGAAAATATATTTCAATTTCTAACATACGTAATATGTAAGTGGGTTCATCAAAATTACGTACTCAAGAAATCTTCAAAACCAATACTTCTAAGATATCCTGCAATAATTCTGTCTGTGTCGTACGCACGAATCGTCGTAAACAAACGGACAATACTAACCCACGATCCTCGTGTACGATCATTACAAGCCTAAAACATACAAAAAAATAACTAATGTTTGTACGACACACTTCTTGATCAAATACCGACTAATACACTAACCAGTTTAAGAAGTTATACCTCAAAATACGACTTCAAGTTATCGGTAAGGTATCTTTTCCCTTCAGGCAGTTCGCGAAAATAAGCCAACTTTTTCTCTGCAGACAAATTAACATCGATGTGTGGATCCAATGCAGCATAAACACCGGATTTAGCAACCCGTCTTCTCCGAACGGGTTTAGAACGACGAGCGTCGAACGGACTAGAGTCTTCAACTGGTTCATTCTCCCCTTGTGCATTGTTGTTGGAGACATTACGACTTCCAGAACCAAATATAGCTTTACCCAATCTTCTCATTGTTTTTTTTTTTTATAGAGGATTGGAGCTTTCGGCGGAGGAAGAAAGGAGTGGCGGCTGCGAAGGGTTTCAGAGCAATTGAATACGGGTGCAAAGAAATAGGGGAGGGGGTATTCGACACGCGGTTAAGGGTTAAAACCCCTCGAATGATCACGACCTCCCCCCCCCCTCCCCCCCTCCCCCCCCCCCCTCCCCCGTTGGGATGCTCTAAGCACTAATCCACACTTACTACTTGGTCACACCAGCCAGCACAGGCACTACACAGTACATACCACAGTACAGTTCATACTTATCTACTTGGTTCATACCAATACATTACATGATACATGAACACAGTTCATATTTAATTAAGTTCACACAGCAGACATTGTCCATACGGTATAAACAATAAGTCATAGTTAATACTTCATAGCTATACTTCAAGTTTCAACTCTCCTCAAACTTATCTTTCTTTTCCTTGCTCTTCAGCTTGTCAATCTTAATAGAGTATTTACATCATATTTGATCAACCTTTATTTATTTATTTATTTATTTATTTTTTTTTTTTTTTTTGTTTCTTCAATCTGTCCACCATGATCTGCCAAAGTCGATTGAACGGACGCTACCAGCCTATCGATATCATTTCTAAAAATAGCTGCGCCTTCTCGCATAAACAATCCGAAGCTATTTTTTTACTTCTCGCATAAATAGGTATCAGCACTTAAAAAAAAAAGCAAAAAAGTATCTTTAGAGGCGGCAGCGAGCAGTAGGAGGCAGACGGTTGATCTCTATCTACAACGAAATTAAACGTATACGTTACAGTAACAAGAAGCCTGATACTATAAATTGTAGTATCAAAGATAAAAGTTTAAGTTTTCAGATGTAACATTAGGGGAATACAACAACGCAATTAATACACCAAATCAACATTAATAATTATGCAAACAAAAATCAGATTATTGTTATTCTTCTAAAATTGATTACTACTGCTCTTGCCATAGACAAAAAGTAAAAACTGAATATGATCAGCATGAGCTAATAAAATTAAACACCACGTTGACCAACAGGCCAGTAAAGAAACTGATACCTATTTATCACTTCATCCTTTTACTCAGTCAAAAGAATATGCCAGGAAAACCTAGAAAGTAAAATTCGATTGCACACGTTATACAACAAACAAACCAGATTATATGTTTTACTTTTGATTCAAATTGTAAGAGAAAACCCTAAATATTCAAGAATTGAGGTAATAAGAGCGAATTGAAGAAGAAGAAACATATCTTTGTCGAAAGTAACTTATGGTCATACCGACCTAAAAACGTACCCATTAGAATATTTAAGTTGAGCAAATCTCATAAAATTGAATAAATTTATCTTTTATGCAGAGATTACCGAGCTGAATATTATTGGTTTAAGACATTCTTGGAGGTTATACCGACCTAAAAGCATACCCATTAGAATAGACCAAGTGCATAAGAAAAAGACATTTGTTAATTAAGATTTTTTTTTTTTTTTTTTGGGTACTAAATGAGTTAAACAGATTTCAAGAACTTACATGTACCTCAAACAAATAAAATGGTATGGCAAACAAACCCAGCGCAAGTAATAAAATGACTTGAAAACATCCAACATAGAAATAGTGCATAATCCAAACTTACAATGAGACAAACATGATTTGAACAGCCTTATACCAGATATATTTGCAGACATTTCCTCAAGATCAATCCTCCATGGCTTCCCCTTCAACCATTTCTATCTTCTTTTTAGGCCGAGCTCCTCTTCTTCAGATTTGTAGTAGTTGTCCACTAATCCCCAAGGTGCTTGCAGGAATCATATGACCCTACTTCCCAATAGCTAACTCGCAGTGCTCCCTTGTTGGTCTTAGAGAGGGTAAAGTAAACTACACGTATGGATTAGCCAGCTTCTATGCATAACCAATGTTGCCTGATCCCGAAATTTAGTTTTACAGACCAAGCACCATGACCCATCAGTAATTTTACCCACCGTTAACGTTTTACAGCACTCTTCATGCTTCTTCTCCAAGTTGAAGTCACCTGTTTTCTTCTACAAATCGTCATCATTCCCTTCATTCAAAACTTCTGCTTTCAGTTCTTCTTCACAGGCTCCAGTTTTCAGCTTTTGGCCATGTGCTGCTTATCCACTACAAGAAAATATATATTTGGTTACATCTATTAGCAGCGTTTATAGCGTGAAAGCAATCAATGCTATTTTAATCCATTTTTTCCTTCAATTTTTATTCATTAATGTAAGCCAAATTAACGCTTTGGAACAAAACTGCCTTGTCACATTTACTCTTCTCCTTTATGCCCCCCCCCCCCCCCCCCTCCAATTTTGCTTTCGTGCTACACAAAAAAGTCGTTCCTCTATTCTTCACATACAACCAAAAATTCCCTCTGTCTGAAAATTTTCCCCCTCAAAATTTGCTTCAACTTCGCTTACAATTTCGTCTTGCCCTTCAATCGCGGTTTCAGCATCATCTCCAATTCGCTCTCCAATCGTTCACTCTCTAATTGTTAGCCTTTCAATCACGGTTTCCGGTCAAAAGACCTCCAATCCCTTAAAGATGTCGCATCTGAGCACGCTAATTTGGGTCGTTTCAGATTTAGAAATCAACTGAGATCTTCGTTCAGATTGAAGTAAAATTTATTAAAAATTATTTAATGTTTACAAATTATTGTTTTCAGATCTAGAATTTAATTTAGATTGTGTTTCATGTTTACAAATTATTGTTTTTAGATCTAGAATTTAATTGAGATCGTGTTTTCAAATCTAGAACATGATTTGCAACTATTTTGAACCAAATCAATTACTAAAGCTAAAGAAAGATTGGGTAATATGTGTGCTTAGGTTGGTACAAGGGTTGGTACAAAGCAGGTAAATTCTATTTAGACTCATTAAATTGCTGAGTTGCCCCCCCCTTTCCTTTTCTTCAAAACTTCTGATGATAAAAGTACCTTTTCGTGTGTTTATTTTTTTTCAAAGCGGCAGGTTACCTCGCAGTGCGACTGCGAGGTTATCTCATGTACCACGCAGGGGCACTGCGTGGTACATGAAGTAACCTCGCAGTGGCACTGCAAGGTTCCTACATGTACCATGCAGTGCCCCTGCGTGGTACATGAGATAACCTCGCAGTCGCACTGCGAAGGAGGGCAATTTTGTCTTTTTTTTTTAAAAAAAAGGGGCTACTCAGAAAAACAGAGGGATTTTACGTTTTTTCGGATTTTGGGGGGCAACTGAGCAATTTGGTGAGTTTGAATAGAATTTGCCTACAAAGTATTCTATTGTCGTTTCTCATATTGGCTGGTTGTAAAATTTATAATATGGGACTATTTGATAATGGTTACAGTTTAATCGAATGTTAAGACACAAATTGTTCACACTCTTGAAATCTATATAAGTCGATAGTGTTTACATGTTGAATTGGAGAAAATTTAATACATTATAAAAAAAACCTTATTATCATATAAAATCCAAATAAGCAATCATACTACGGCAAAATTATCATTTTCACTCAATTATAAATGCGTATAAATTATAGTAAAAATTACAAAATTTATTTTCCAAAATTGTTATTTTGAGCATGATATTAAGTTTTCAGAAGTGTGCTTGATATCACAATTATTTACAGTAACATCATCTACAGCCATCATATCTTTAAGTTTATTTCGGGCTGAGTTATTCAAAATCGAGACCTTCATATTTAGTGATGAAACTAAAGGAAAAAAAATGGTAAGTAGGTTAGCATTTTGAAGCTATAAAAAAATGATTTTTTTATTTTTTTTGTATGTATATGCTTGAACAAAATAAAGATAGTACCTCATGTGATTAATAATCCACAAACATGAAAGTTAATTAACCATGATTGAAAGTTTAATGACTATATAGTACCTCATGTGATCAGCTAAGCTAGTATGGGATACCGCAGATAGTCAAATAATGCTGTCATTCTTGTTTTTGCGTTTTCTGTAACGACCTTGCATGACACACATAGACTAATTCAAGAAACAGGAAACGAGGATGACAGGTTCAAAATGAAGCATACATGGGAAAATTTATACAGACCCGCATATAATCCTAGCAACAAAGATGAATCATTCAAGTTTAAACAACTTGTCTGTTAGCACGTTCAAAATGGTCTCAGGCTTTTATAGTAGTGTAGTCTGGTTTATGAACAAGGTAAATGCCAAGAAAGAATTATCACCAAGAACAAAATATTTATTTAAAAGTGTTGCACCCATTCCTAAGGTAATTTAAACACTTTCCTAAAGTAAAAGCCCAATATCCAACTTCATACTTTGAACATAATGACTAACATTAGAGGTTTACATGCGGAACATAGCCTTCATTGTCATGCAGCTCATTTTATTTTAGAACAAGAATTGTATTATTCAATCTATTAGTATGACAACCGGCTATTCCTATAAATTTTTTATCGTGGGTTCATTCTCTTACAACTCATATTTACGACACTAACCCTCAAGTCCTAACACATTCTAAAACTCAAACATCGAAATCACAATCAATGACTGATGAATTAAAACAGACCAAGAAACCATATTTAGCAAGATCGAAATAGCGAACTTAAAGGAAGTTTAATCGTAAGAGATCAGTGTTATGCCATCAATTACAATGCCAGACACACAATCCATACAAGTCTGTTCTGGGTCTGAACGGAATGAAATCCGAAAGTTCTCTCAACATGTTCGGACTTCGTCCCACTTCGGTAATAGGGGCATCTCTTTACTGTAGCTATTCAGTAAAGAAACCAATCAACAGATAGTCCGTTCGCTTTGTGAAGAACCACGGTCTTCAATCATTGATTTCAAGTCTTGAATTTGCTTCATGCATCGTATTATTACTTGGAATGGTTTTCGGACTTAAATCCGATCCCGGTCTTTTCAAGAAATAAGCGTATTCATAAAACAATGGTTATGGACCACACAGAGTTTCAATTCAAATTTCCTTCCAATCATCGTTTATTCATGTACAAATCAAGGTTGGATTGATCATAACTTCCGTTATCATCTTAACTCTTTCTTTGAAATCAAATATTCGATTTACCAATCCTTTTATTTTCAAACATAACCATCCAATTCTTACACTTTAAACATACTTCTTTATTCCATCCTTACATCTTCCAATTTTCCAATCTTTATTTGAATTACAATACTATTACGATAATTCCAATAATTCACATTCAGACATGAGTTTGATAGAGTTGCATTAACTTATATTCGATACTCATTCACAACTCAACAAGCACTATTAGAACCTTGATGTAAATAATTTTTCTAGTGCTTGTGATAGTATTTGTTCAACCTTGGAATTACATATCGAATATCCGTCACAAACTCCATCCAACTCGTTTCCTTTTTAAATTCTAACCTTTTTAGAATAAATAAATAATTCCATGTTCAATTATTTAAAATCCTTCCGAACCATTTTCAATCTTTTTAACCATTTAAATAATGGTTTACTATATAAATTCAAAACTCGTTTATCTTTGGAATTTAGATAATAACGTTTGAACGTTATTAAACGCTGCAATAGCCATTAAATGCAAATATATTCGAAACCACTTCAAAATTCCAGTAATTCATTTCTAATTACTTTAAATCAATAAGGTAACATTTTTCATGAATTTCTCAAATTCTAAAACTTGTTTTATTTGAAATTTCGTTATGGTTGCCAAACTACGCGTACAGCGACTTTTTCCAAACTTGTTTTGAACATAACTTGAAAATCGTACGCTGAAATTTAAAAATTTCTTTTCTGTTCAAATATTGAAGATGCGGACGACGAAGAGGTGATGCACAGCAGAGGGCGAGGTTGCGACAACCGAGGCAACGAAGCCACTGCACCTGGAAGTCGCTGCATGCAGCACTTGAGTCGGCGGTCTCAACTCCGCTTCCGGTCTTTTGCGCAGTCTAGCAGTAACCTGAACCAGTGTGTTCCTGAGCCTACCGGAACCAGCAATTGTCGAACTAGTTTATCTACAGCAAGGACTGCCCAGTCCGTTGCTTTGCCGCTGTCTCATGCTCCTGCTTCGATCGACCGATGGTAAGTTTTCTTACAGATTAAACTCCTTTCAAGTTCACAACTTTGGATTCACCAAGTATAATCGGTTTGACCTGTTGTTTGCCGTCGTTGTTGACTGCCTTGGTTGAACTATAGGATATAGACGGGCTATCATTTTAGTTGTTGTATAGTTGCGGTTTAATCCCTTAGTAATCTAGGCCTATACCCTATGTATGAAATCCCTCAATAGCTCGGTCTTCACCTCTTTATGTTGACCATTGTCTGCTGCTATATGGGTGATGTCATCCTCTTTATCATGCAAGCTGCGTCTGTGGTGTTGCATGTTACTCCTTTAGATACACGTTTTGATATTGACATTGAATGTGCCAAAGTAAGTACCTGCCACCTTCTTTTGTAACTTGAAGTTATTAGTTAATGGAAACTAAAATGCTGCCTGACTATATATCATACAAACCATAGGCCTTAAATATTGCAAAGACCAAAAATAAAAGAAAATGCTAAGTGGGTAACCTGGAAACCACACCCCTTTTTCCTTGATTATGTCCCCGACTAAAGGACTATGTGCTATAGACATTAACTTACTTCTCGAACAAAAGTATGAGATTGAACATATATCCTATAAGGCTGTTCCCATCCCCTTCATATATTAGGATTTTTACCGTATGTACATGATACACACTAATTTATTGTTGGGTTTTGGCCTTCCTGTTTATGTAAATTTGATTTTTCTGGCAATCTAATATTTGGTTATTAAGGAACTTTCCAGAGAATAATGGCGACAACTAATTTCTTCTCTAATTCCAGATCTGTTTCGAAGGAAAATTTATTCTTTGATTCAGATAATAGATCGGTTATACCTCCAGATCTCAATCCTTCTCTCTTGCATGCAAACCGATCTCACTCAAAACTAAATCGCGATAACATTCGAAGTCCAAATCTTGAGTCGAAGCAGGATTTTCCAGATCTACTCAACAAGGAGCTAACAGATTCTATTGCTAATGGCTCTAAGGTAAAGTTTTTACAAACGAGATCCTGGTTAGAAGCTATCAAAGAAAACAGATCTCATTATAACGTAGTTCAACTAACTTATTACGAGCCAAATACGAAGGAAAACCTTAGATTTGCGTTAATTAGCAAAGAATTGGTTAAGGCAGCGAGGGAAAGATGGCTCAATTCTATAGTGTTTTATGTGTATGGTAGCAGGCCTTACTATAATTACCTTAAAGATTACATTGACAGAAATTGGGGTTTGAAGGGTAATTATAAACTCTTTTCTAGAGAAAATGGTTTCTTCATTATCAAGTTTGAATTAGTCGAAGATTGTGATAGAATTCTTGCTACAGGTCCATACTATTACATCAAAATATTAGTCTTTATGAAAAAGTATGAACCTGGTTTGAAGTTAACCAGAGAATTTCTTAATACGATCCCCATATGGATAAGATTTCCTAGTCTAGATCTAGATTTCTGGTCTACTGAAGCCATCAGCAGGATATCATCTATTCTAGGTCGCCCTATTAGATTAGACACAGTAACCGAGGAATTAACTCGCATTTCGTATGCTAGAGTGTTAGTAGAAATAAACATTGATTTTAAATTCCCTGAAATGGTTCCAATACAATATTATAATGGGGATTTAGTTTGGCAAAAGGTTCATTATGAATGGAAACCGCTTGCATGTTCAAATTGCAATGTATTTGGGCACTCTAATGTGGTTTACAACTCAGATAAAGTCTGGATACCGAAGGACAGTTTATATACAGAGGCTAAAATGGATGTTGATACTGATGTTGAAAGAAGGGGTGAGAAGTATGGGAACTATGGAGAAGTTAGTGATAAGTTAAATGATAACACCAATAACGTAGGGATTAATATAGAAGATAATGAAGTTCATAAGTTATTTCAAGATAAAAGGATGAATGAAGATGATAATGCAGTCAATGCTTTGGTTGAAGTAGAAGATAGAAGTAAGGTGCTGGTTAATAATAAGGATAATGCAAGGTCAAAGGAAAGCCCTCGGAGTGATACAAAATGTTTACAAGGGTTGACAGAAAATTTAAAGGTTTGTAGTTCATCAAAAGTAGAAGTTAATGTTGATCATTCTTCCCATACGGCTAAGTCTGCTGGTATCAAAGATTACGACGTTCAAAATAAGACTAAGGCTTCAGGTAATGATGAAAGTAATGTGAAGGATTTCAATATGAGTAACATTGGTAATAGTACTGAATTTTTAAATGGAGAAGAGGTGGAAAATAGGGACTTTATTATGAGTGAATCAGATAGTTCTCTTTGCTCTTACAATTCAACTAGCAGCTTCAAGAAGAGGAGAACTAATTTTAAATCCAACAAGTATAAAAAAGTGTAACCGATATGTAAATGAAGAACCATTGGTTGAGGATAATCCAGAATGGATTGAACTTATGAAGCAATCTCAGACTAGATCAAAAACAAGAAAAGTAAAAGGAGGAAGAAATATAGGAGTTTCTAAGGGAGCTTTTGGAGTGTTTGGTGGTTACAGTTTTATCTTGTTGTATGTTTGGAGATGGTGAAAAGTGGATCTGATATGTATGGTGGTGTAGCTCTTCTTGCTGTTGTATATGTTAATTTCCTATTCTCAGTTTGACTTCTGCTCTCTCGGCTGGGGGATTCCTATCTGCATGAGGCTTTTGGGTCATATAATTTGTGATGGTTTAGTGCTTTTTGTGTTGTCTTTGAGTTAGTTGTGAGTGGAGGGATTTGTTGTGTCTGCTGTTGCTTATGGTTCGAGCTGTTTTTCCTTTCTTTTGTAAAGTATTCATTCTCTTATGGGGTTGTATTATGTAACAGCTCGAACTATATTTGTATCTCTTTTATGTAATATAAAGTACCCTTCAGTTTCAAAAAAAAAAATTTGGTTATTAAAACAATTCATGCATGCAGAGTTAATACATAAAAACATATTTAAATATGTACATATAATACATGTGTGGGCCAAAAATATAATTATACTACCCTGATCATTTTGAAACTGGAAAGGGACCATTTTCCTACTAACCATGTTACCTTCATTTATGTCAGAAACTATGAACTCCATGCTTGGTCACCTGTGCCTCGCCTGAAACCTTAAGTTGATTATATTTGGCCACTTTGCTTCTTTGTTTGCATGATAGTGTACAAATATGTATATATGCTTTGAGACCGCCCTGCTTATGCACGTTATACCCTGCCACTAGAAGTTTCTATGCGGTATTTGCATAATGACTAACCATCTGCTCTTCGGCAATTCATGATTTACATGTTGAGCTCTATGCCTTGGTTCATTAAGAACTATGTGCTGATTTTCCTATTTTGGGTGACATTTTAGACCATGCCAATACCTCTCCTATATTATGTGTGGTCTCTTTTTCATGTGATGCACATAGGGGGTCCTTCTACCTTGCGTTATACCCCAAGATAACATATTCTGGAATGAGAATACTTGCATATATTGCGTGCTGGGTTCGTGCCGTAGTACCCTACATGTTTCAAAATCGTTGTCATTACATTCATTATTAACTTCCCTTATTGCCTTGCATACTGGAAATATGTTTCACACTTTACACTTGGAAATAAAGGCCTGCATCCAAATTCCATGCTAGAATTGTGTACATGCAAGGAGGTCTGCATATAATTGTTGCACATTGTGAGTTGACTATTACGTTGTACTACATTTTATACATATACGTTGAAGAAAATAGAAACAATTGCTTCTACTATGTCTTTCCATCTTGCGCACTATCTTTTACTTTTCCGAGCAGTCACACGAACTTGTTCTATTGCCTCACTTGAACATGTATTCTACCATGTGTTGTCCATTTTTCAAGCATATCAAGTTGAGCCTTTGTTTATAGCTTTCATATGTTTTACGCTGAAGTATATGTCTCACCGTTAATGCATGTTGTCACATAGTTTACATATGTCGACAGTTTCATGGGTTATTATACCCAAATTAATAAATATGTTGTTGGGTTTAAACAAATTGTATTAATGTGTTTACCGAAGTTTGCTAACTTGAAATAAGTTTAATTTGTTAAATTTGGTGATACAAAATCACAAATTGATTGGAACAAATTTGCAAAGAATGGAAAGTAAATATTTTTATAATGGGAATGCATTGATTGCATTTGATGAGGTGGTAGAGAAATAAATGAAGGGATTAATTTCTTCCATCTATGCTAAAAAAACGGATTGATTTACTTCCTGTGTTTGCACATTTGTTGTTATGGTAATTTGTCCCCATTATATTATTACCATATGTTGGTAATATAATTGATGACTCACATAAATTTGCACTGACTATATATTGAGGGGTAGACTTTAGTGTAAAACCATCCTGGCCTGGAGCCAGTGATCCCCAATGGTGTCTCTTCTTGTTAAACCTGATTGAGGTTTGGATATGTAAACTCTTATTTGGTAATCTCTTGTAATTCTCTCATGTGGAATAAAATCTCTATCTGTTGGACTGTACGTACACTACCTCGAGGATAGTGGAACCAGTATAAATATTGTGTCTCTTTGTTTCTCTGTTATAGTTATTTACTATTTTGTTGATGTAATAGAATAATTGCTATCAGATTAGATTGGCGTTCAATTGGCAAATCTAGATCCTATTTATTATGTTTCCGCATATGCACAATTTTCATAACAGATTGGTATCGGAGCGAGGCGATTTGTTTTAAATTGTGCATCAATTATTTCTATAAAGGTTGGTAGATTCAGTGGTGATTATGCTATTACTATTTTGGAGAAAAGGAGACTTTGGTGGAGGAGATTATGTCGAGAGTGAAGAGCATTCCAATCTGGGAACTCTGACGTGATATGGAGTTTATTGTGAAGAAGCCCTCTGATATGGATGATGGAAGATGGAAGAAGACGAAGAAGAAGGCGAGTGACGGTTGAAGAACCTAGTCCACAGCAAGGTGGAGAGGTTAATATGGTCACTGCTTATGGTCCTAAGGTGGAGGATCATGGTATCGACAAGGGTCAAAATGTTGATGATGCTCGAGGGATCACGGAGATGAAAAGATCATGTCAAACGGAAGATGGATGTCGAGTTTTGAAATCCACAAAGACGATGGAGATCTTGTGGTATTGCAAGCATTTTTTAGACCGTTGGTTGATGCATGGTGCAACTCAGGTGGTAGATGCATCTTTTGCAGGCCGTGGGTTGTGTTTGTAATTAAGGTGTGGTCGTAGTCCTTTCAAATCGACTGGGTGTATCTCGATGCCCTGAAATCGAGGTTGGTTTTAATTGAGAGAATAATTTTTCGGTCTTGGTGGTGTTGAGATTACTTTGGAATCTGCCTTTTTTGGATATTTGCAACATTTTGTTGGCGGACGGGGACGTAGTCTGAGCTCGTTAACAATTGTGTGATGGGAGGTGGATTTGATGGAACCCATTTGGTAAATATTGATTTTTTGGTGTATCTCGTTGTGAGATTTTGATTGAAGGTGGAGTTCTGTTGAAGAGTTTTATGATGAGAAGAGAATTTGACTCAAGGCGGGGTGCCGGAGATATGTGATTTTGCATCAAGGTGGAGTGTTAAATTTGGTGATACAAAATCACAAATTGATTGGAACAAATTTGCAAAGAATGGAAAGTAAATATTTTTATAATGGGAATGCATTGATTGCATTTGATGAGGTGGTAGAGAAATAAATGAAGAGATTAATTTCTTCTATCTATGCTAAAGAAACGAATTGATTTACTTCTTATGTTTGAACATTTGTTGTTATGGTAATTTTCCTCCATTATATTATTACCATATGTTGGTAATTTAATTGATGACTCATATAGATTTGCACTGGCTATATATTGAGGGGTAGACTTTAGTGTAAACCCATCCTGGCCTAGAGCCAGTGATCCCCAGTGGTGTCTCTTCTTATTAAACCTGATTGAGGTTTGGATATGTAAACTCTTATTTGGTAATCTCTTGTAATTCTCTCATGTGGAATAAAATCTCTCTCTGTTGGACTGGGCGTACACTATCTCGAGGATAGTGGAACCAGTATAAATATTGTGTCTCTTTGTTTCTCTGCTATAGTTATTTACTATTTTGTTGACGTAATAGAATAATTGCTATCAGATTAGATTGATGTTCAATTGGTAAATCTAGATCCTATTTATTTCGCTTCTGCATATGCTCAATTTTGATAACATAATCCTGACTTGGGTGTTTTTGTGTATTTTGCATGGGACGCTCGGGTCAGATCCTAAGTGTTCCAGGCTTAGAGTTTAGCTTGCAAAAGAGGAGAGGAACGTGAAGACGACATGCAAAGATGCATGCCACGCTACGCTCGCGCTACACTTGACAAAGGTGTAAAATATGTTCATTTAAAATTTATGTATAAATTTACACTATTCTTCCGTTGTGTAAATCAATTGTAAAACTCTGATTTTATATGAAATTTTTATTCCGCTGCAATTATTGTACTTTGTGATTCGGTGTTAATTCTGTTTAAACCGTGTAAGCCAATAACAATCTGTCGTTTTGAACGTTTCGAATTGGTTTAATTACCGACTTTGGACGGGCAAAAAGGCAGGTCGTTGCATTTTCACACCTACAAATGTAATCTATTCTCGCAAATATCATCTCTTGAACTTTTTTTTTCAACCGAACATCAAGGTGTTGGATGTACGATTGAAGTAATGCTACTAAAATAATCGCTTTACTCAAACATAAATCACCAATGTCCTATATCA
This sequence comes from Allium sativum, assembly GCA_030737875.1. Classification (NCBI taxonomy): domain Eukaryota; kingdom Viridiplantae; phylum Streptophyta; class Magnoliopsida; order Asparagales; family Amaryllidaceae; genus Allium; species Allium sativum. Next base: position 128,286,969 of record CM060919.1, on the reverse strand, counting down.
TGCATTCTCCATTGCAAGGCAGTAGATAAATATTGAAAGTTTATTCATGTACACATTGTTTGTTGGCCTAAATAATAAAGAAACAACATACTCACTTAGTTCCACTAGTAAAATAAAATACAAGTTTTAAAAAGTTATATAAAGCATCCATGTACTTGTCTCTTTAATTTTATAGATTTTTTTAGCTGTGTTAAAAGGAGGTATGAATTTTTTTCCTACTGCCTGCGCTTATTGTATCTGTGTTGGGACTGAAGTTATAATATCCAAGTTTTAAATACTGGAGGAATGGAAGTTGGGATTTTTTATAAAATGGTTAGATAACAAGTACCAAATCTGAAAATAGAACGTTTTGTTATCATTATCAGTAATAGTTGATGTTTGCAGTCTAAATGTTGGCCATCTTTGTAAGCAATGAAATATAAATAAATACTTAAATAGTGATACATTTTACACTGGAAAATTTTCAAATGTACCTACACAAGCAATAGATTTGGATGATAATAAAAGGGGGTTGATGTCCTATTCTCACGGCTACTGCTCTAACATTTTTCAGCATTGTGACATGCAATTGTTATTGGTAAATGATACGGAAGCTGGCAATACGACAAAAACCTGGTAAGATATATACAACTCTGCATATTAATTAATAATCAGTTAAACCTGGTTAGATAACAACTCTACATATTTTCATGCTATTCATAATTGGTACATAATTAAGAGAGTAAGATGGATATAAAGAATAAATCTAAAGTTAGCATCTCAAACGAAGCCCATGACAGACATTTTGATGGATTGTAATAGATCTTTATCCATATCAAGTTATAAATATGTTGTTTGATATAAAGAAAGCATTTTGTAAACGTCTTTATATTCAATTTCAATCATTTACACTGGTAAGATATGACCCCGACGAAAGCGTGAAGGATGCAGTTGTAATAGAAGGTAAGGTAGTCCAGCTTACACTGAGAATATTCAGTATGATTTATGGAATATTAATAAGGAACTTCATCTTAAAAAGGCATAAGGTCATCCGACTTCCACTGAGAATATTAAACCCCAATAGTATTAAGATAAGTATTATCAAGTTTATAAGGTTTAAAATTAGTAATACAATTATTTACTTCAATGTAAAACAACAATTATGAAGTGTTTGTAAGTTTATAAGGTTTATAAGTTTTTTATTTAAGACTTGAGTATATGATATATGATATAAACATTAAGTAAAATAACTCAAATAAGATTAAAATTATCATTACTGAAAACAACTAATAAAATTAGTTCCAATCACTTAGCCCTGGATCGCCCTCTGAACGCTTTGGGCTTTGAGTATGACCTTATATCACTGTCTAAAGTAAGTGGCAAGCTTCGAGTCACAGAGACCTACTATCAGGTACATATATGATATATCTCATCCCAATTGGTAAAAAAAATAAGGCCACTATATATAGTTCAATGTTTGATGCAATAAAAATACTACTGAATAGCCCTTTAGCATGCTGCATAGAGGAGTATCGGTGATGATGGTCGAGTCCACTGCAAGTATTAGTGCTTACGTTGCCTCCAGCTTCAACGGAGTGGCCGGAGTTCAGTTGTCCGTTAATCATATTAAGGCCGCTTTGTTGGGTGATGTTGTTTGAGTTGAAGCCCATCCCATTCAAGTTGGTAAAACCATTCAGGTATTTGTGACAATTATGGGATTTAAGCCTCTACCTCCTAGAAAGCAAAACTTAAAACCATGCTAAAAGATCTTTTTGTTAACTTTTCGAAATAGATGCTGCAGTATTAATTTTATTTTTTCACCTATCGAGGTATGGGAGGTCAAAGTGTGGAGAGTAAATCCTTTATATTCTATTAATTATGTTTTGATATCAACGTCGAAGGTAATGCTAGTCTCAAACCTTCCGGCATCGGCTAAGATGAAAGGATATGAACTAGTTGTCAGGAAATATGCAAAGCTCTGAATGAATTGTTTCTTCAGAAATATTACAAGTGCATTGTACGTTCTGCAAGGGAGAAGGTCTTCTTAGACAATTAGTAAGCCTAATTTCAATGTAATTAAGTATTTGTATACATACAGGGCTCCAAGATTTATATATACATGATGAAGTGAGAGTGGGGAACCGAATAATAAAAGCTCCAAAATAATTAAATTCGATTTTAGATAAGGTTGAAACTAGAACTTACATGTGAAAACAAGATGCGTTTTTAATGTTGCAGATTCCAGTTGTCGGCTAAAGTCTAAAGATCACACCCATACGCCAACCTTCCTAGAGTAAAATAACACTGCAACAACTAAAATAACTCAAATAAGATTAAAATTAACATCATTCAAAAAATGATATGGAAACTAATATACTCATTTACGTGTTTAACTGTAAAAAAGAGCAAAACGTTCGCTTGTTCCTCTTCTAAATTTTAGAAAAGACAAAATCTATGACTCATTTACATGTTTAACGAAAATAAATAATAAAATTAAATTCGATTTCTTAATTACATATGAAAAATAATAATATTTAGTTTTCATAATTCGTGGAAAAGGTTTGGAAGCAAGGAGTTTGTTTTGTTTGTACTTCAGAATTGATGTGGTGTCTCATATAAGTTTGGTGATCATGTTTGTTTGAGATTTTCAAATACTACATCAATTTTTCTATGTACAAAATTTGTTTTTGTGTTGTTGTATAATTCAAGTTATTTGGTTGTTTATACAAATAACTTCAAAAGACGGCCAGTTGTGATGACAAACTTCATTATAAGATTGTGTGTCAATTTAATCTGGTGTTAAAATGCATCATTTTTTTTACAGTACGCTTACATGTACAACTAGCCAAAAATAAAACCAGATGGTACTAGTAAAATAATAGCATAAACGCTACGCTAGTTAGGTAATAGTTGGAAAACTACTATCATTACATGTTCTAACACTCCTTGATATTATTCTCGTTATTTAGGAATGCCTACATGATAACAAGTTTACTTTCTTTGCATCTAATAAATTCAATCATTAATAGATTATAATTTGATTATGTATAAACATGTGTAAATATTAATAACTCAACATCTCGTGATATTTTTCGCACTACATTTAGGTATACTGACTAATCATTTCTAAAAGTGTAAATTCCACTTTTTTATGTTCATATGTTATCGTAGCTTAATAATACAAGTCTAGTCGAGCTTAAAATATTTTGGTTTTCCTGCAATTTGCAATCTAATTTCTAAGTCACTTCTCTAATATTTATGTGTGATCATCAAATTGCAGGCTTGGAGTCAGTTTTTTTTCTTCTTTAAATATGTTGAGATTCAAATATGGTCCTATAGACATGGATCCTCCTCCTATGGAGGATTGATCTCAAATCTTAAATAAAATTAGTTGTTTGTTATAAATGATATACATCATGGTATATGCTAACATGTTAGGCCTGTTATTATCGTTGTGATTGTTGCATAAATGCTTCCATTGAATATCTGAATTCTCATAAGGATGGAAACTACTATTTGACTTATTATTCATTAGCTTTATCATGTAAAGAAGATGAAAATTACTGATATGAATGCAGAGAATGGTAGAACTGAAGTATAATACTAAAATTTCACATTTAAGTGATATACTCTCTTCTACAGTTCTACTTATCTTATTTAAATAGGAATATATAGTTGAATCAAAAAGAACCAGAGATCCAGTATGAAAAGTGACTTCCACTCCCTATGAGTTATCATTCTCTCATACAATATTGCACCAAACATTTCAATTGTTTTTTTGAGTGTATTCTACTTCTAGTCCAAACCCATTATCCACATACAATGCCAAGAATTAAGACACGTTTAAAATATAAAAATACATTAGAAGACTATCACATAATTAGAAATACAATAAATACTACATTGCGATAAGCGTAAGGAGAGATATCTCATATCTGTATAAATAAATAAAGTAACCATTGCACCAAGTCCAACCAAAAACTCTCTTTTGTACAAGTCAAGGAGTCAGTATCACTTTTTAACAAACTGAAATCTGTACAAATAAGTGATAATATATCATATCTCATGTATGTTTGCTTTTGAAGTATTTTGTTGTCTGATTATAGCAGGAAATCAAATTCTACATCAAAGTTTGAAAACTTATTTGAATGCCTTTATTGTCAATGGAAAAAGATTGGGTGTATTTAAACAGGTGACTATTTAATGCTTAACCTAAATTTGTATTTTGAGATGTAACACATCTGTTTTAATATTAAAATTTATTTTTAATATTGTTTTAGGACCAATATATAGTATCGACAAGGAGCTTTGAATTTCGTGCATGTGGCAAAAAGAAATCTAATAAATGTGGAGAAACTTTTATGTCCATGTACAGATTGTCGAAATCTTAGCCGACAAGATGACCACATCATCATTGAGCATTTAATTATAAAAGGAATGGATTCTAAATATAAGACTAGTAGATGGTATTTCCATGGTGAGCTAAAAAATATAGATAAAAAGTCAAATTCGTTTGACACATATGACTTGTTCAAGATGATTCACTATGAAGATGAAGATTTTTTGAATTCTGTTTTGTTTTGTTGATGATAAGGATGATAATGACTCTTAAAGAAGGGAGGATGAACTTCTTAAGAGTTTGGAAGATGCAGAAACTCCATCGTATCCTGGATGCATGAACCATACAAAGTTATCTTCCATCACCGTCTTATACAATCTTAAATGTGAGACTGGTTTGTCCGATAGTGGGTTTGACAAGCTGTTAAATGTGCAACAATTGTTTTTGCCAAAGGATAATGTACTTCCCAAAACTTTATATAAAGTAAAGAAATTTCTTAAAGCATTTGACATGGTTTTGAAAAAATACATGCTTGTGAGAATGACTGTATTCTTTTTAGAAAAGAACATAAAGATTTTGAAACTTGTCCAAAATGTGGTTCTTCAAGATGGAAGATAAATCAAGATACCAAGGAGGTTATAAAAGGTGTTCCAGTTAAAGTGTTGAGATATTTTCCAATAATTCCAAGATTTATCAGAATTAATGATTAGATCTGAAAAGATGGCTGAAGATTTAAGATGGCATGCCAATAATAGAAGCAATGATGGAAAAATGCGGCATCTGGTGGATTTTATGGCATGGAATATGGTGGATGAACGATGGAAATGTTTTTCAGCTGATCCACGCAATCTTAGACTCGGTCTTATTACAGATGGATTCAATCAATTTTCTATGTTGAGTTCCAAATATAGTTGTTGGCCGGTAATGCTTGTGATATATAATCTCTCACCTCTGTTGTGTATGAAGAAGTAAAACATTTTGTTAACATTACCTATTCCTGGTCCAAAGCAGCTCGGAAAAGATATCGATGTATATTTAGCACCTTTGATTGAAGACTTGCATTATTTGTGGAGAAATGGAGTTAATGCTTATGATGCATTTAGTAAAACATTATTTAAAATTAATGTAATTTTGCTATGGACAATTAATGATTTTCCTGCTTATGGAAACCTTATTGGATGTTGTGTGAAGGGAGAAAAAGCTTGTCCATTGTGCGGTGTTAATACTCATCACGGTTGGTTGAATTATAGTCGAAAGAATGTCTATATGGGTCATAGAAGATATCTACCTATGTCAGATTCACGGCGAAAACAGAAGGCTTGGTTTGATAACACAGTGGAGTTGTAACGACCCGTGTTTTTGGGATTCAAATATTTTATTTAATTTATTATTTTAAATATTATATTTGGAGTATTAATGGATTTTAATATTTAAATCGTTATTTAAAATGAGATCGAACGCTATATGTTTATATAATATAAATTGAGTTTGAAAATCGCGTGCAGTTCGCAATATGGAGTTTTGAACTTCAATTGAGAATACAGGACCCGATATAAGTTGGATTTCTGTGAAATGAGAAACGTTGGAACCGTGTTGATTATAATTTTCATATGAAAGAGAAAAATCCAGATTTCGTGTTATAGATTTGAAGTTATGGCCAAATCAAATTTTAAAATAGTCGCTGTGAAAAATCGTTATTTAAATATTGGTCGTTAAAATGGCCATTTTGCAAACGGTCTCTGTTTTCGACGAAATCAGTTTAATTAGAACCGTATCGTTAAATTATTGTACGGTGTTAAATGGTGTGGCAATCCGATGTCGTATGTGGCCACGGTAGCCACAAACGCTTGTTCAATTTCTGTAGCGCGTAATTATTTTAATAAAGAGATATTCGAGTATAACTTGAGCAGACGATCGAACTAGACCGCGAAACCAATTCCGTTGAGTTCGTATCGTCGATTATAGTCAGGATAGGTATATAGTTTGTTATTTTTAGAGACCGGTAAATTTGGTGTTCAAAAGGGCATTGCGTTGCGCGTAAAAGTAGCCTACCGGGGAAACAGTCTCAGAATGCGACGAAACTGGTGCCGTTGGGTTCATATTGAAGAATTATTATAGGATTGCATGTTTCAAGTTGATTTGATTTATCTGGTGATCGTGAAATTTTAAATGCATGTTTATTTCTGGTTTTATAAAGGAATTTTTTTCAAATGACCTCGGATTTTTTCGAATCCTATTCCATTAGGTTCGGAATATTTTTCAATGCTAGGATTAGCCTTTTTATCAGAAAACGTAGATCGTACATGAAATTTGATCGCATTACTTCACGGTGGAGTTTCGTTTGATAATATAATATTAAAGTTCAGCATAAACAAGGGTATAATATTTTGATGATATAGAAATAAGAGAACAACCTACCTTATCTAAAGCACAAAACATACTAAATGTTCGGCTTAAGAAAATTAAACCAAAATGCTGCCGAACTTCAGCGTCCATAGGCTAAGTAAACAATGCACGCGCCTATACCTATTTTCATAGCTAAACAGTGCAGACAAAGTAAGAATAAAATAATCCAAATTTCCTTGCTTGGCAGCCACACCAAGTAACCGTGTTCCCCACGTTTACCTCCTCCCCACATTTCTCTGCTTATTTAAACCTGCACATCTCGTCTGTTTCTTTCTTTGAACGCAAATGCAAACACATTTTCCCATGAACCCAAACTCCATTCCAGACCCCAACGTAAAGCTTCACCAAAAAGAAAAGGGGTTGTTGTCTCATAAATGGAAAGGAGATCACATTGGTTCGCCGGCGGCGGAAACGGAGTGGCGCGAGCTCGTGGTGGCTGAGGTGTTTCATTCGGAGTTCCAGCCGGTGGTCGGAGGAAAGACTAGTGCGTGGTCTCCGACATGGGCGGAAGGGGCGTTAGGGTTGGCACAGACATGAGGGGACGGAAGATGAAGGGCGGTGGAGACTTGCGGTTCGTACACTGGAAAGAATGGAAGCACGCTGGGGAGGAACAGGTTTGGGGTGCGGATGTGTGAATAGTAGGGAAGACAATACAGTATGGTGGAGTTAATGGGAAGGAGTGCCATGCGGTGGTGTTTCCAGGGTTATCCGATGGCGTGTGAACGAAGAAGAGAGTTGGGGACAGTCTGGAAACGAACTAGAAGTGATGTTTTCGTTCATGCAAGGGGAGGGTGATGTGTCTACATTTGTGGGAAGTTAGGCTTTCGAAAAAAAGGGTGCGAAGCAGGAATACTGTGAGGAAGAAGAACGAGAAGGGAAGAAGTAGTTGTTGAGGCGGGCTGAACAAATTTGGTTGGCCCATTGGAAAAGAAAATGAATAAACAAGGTGGCGGCCTGTTGGTCTAATTTGTGAAGGAAGGACGGAGATTTGGACAGACCTGAGAGGTTGAAGCTGGGTTTGGTGCGTGTACCATGGGGACAAGGTGACAAAGTAAAATTGGGATTCAATTGGTACATGGCGGTTCTGAGAACAGTAAGGGAAGAAGCAGCTAACGAATATCAGAAGGAAAAGTAACGGCCCGATCTTTGTTAATTAATATATATAAGGTCAATTATGTAATTAACATATTTTAATAATATGATTAATTAAGGATTCATCAAACTAAGGTCATGGACTAAACATTAATAACCAATTTGCTAGGGACGATGTTGCAGTGCGTGGTTTGAATGCAAGCAACAAGAGATAAACGAAACAACAGGCCTTCTTTTCCTTCCTGAAGTTAATCGGCACTCGGCAGTTGATCCTAAATCAATAATGATTAATTTATTTAGAATCTGATTAAAAGAGACCAAATATTTTTATTACTCTTTTATTTAAAATCGTGTTTTGCAACCGTTGCAGGAAACAACATGAATACTGGAACGAAGGAATGAGTTGGTGAATTTCCATGCTACCAAGAATATTTATAATCCAAATAATTAATTTTAATTATATCATTAAGAGCTAAGTTAATTATATAATAATAATTAAAATATTATTAACTTGAAACGTTAGTAACTCACACATATATTATCAGAATCAGATAAAACAAGAGACACTGGAACCATATTGAAGAGCATGACACTATGGAACAGAAATGGACGCGCTTGGTATCAAACCGGAGTTTTTAATTAAATTAAACGACCGTTTATTTAAATTAAAACGAGCCGTTGACAAGAAATCAAATCAAGCTGAGTTAAACTCACTCAGTTTTCCCATTTATATTTTATATAAATTGGGTTTTATTTTGTGTGCTCTGCTTGCCAATGGTTGACTGTTTGCTAATTATATATTCATTTGCTGATTTAACTGATGAGATTAAATTGTGTTTAATTTCAGTGAAATACCAAATCGTTGTTTTCAACGATTGGTTCCAATAAAGGTAACTTACCTTGTTGGTCACGTTTATAAAATAAATGTGTTTAATTGGTTGAATTGTTTGAATTGCTTGTGGTTGAGAATAAATGGTCGTTATTTATTTTATCAGTTAAATGAAATTGAAAGATTTGTTTAGTGATAATCATTTGTATACAAGGAAGAACAGGTTGAAGGGATCCAACTGAATTCCTCAAGTATATTATTTATTTTCATATGAACTGTCATGATTGAGTAATTGATTTTGGTAGTGACCATTGATTGGAAAGTCAACCTGTGTTGTGTTTTAACCAGTGGGCTATATTGGTTGAGTAATCGGCAGTAAATGGCCTAAAAGTAAATTGTTTTGTTCGTATTGATTTACCGTCAGGTGAATTGATAGAACTGAAGTTATAAAATTTATTTTATAACTAAAGATAATTTTGAAATATGTAATTTTTTTTGAATAAAAGTTTGTAATAAATATATATTATTTATTATTTAAGTTAATAATTGATTTTATAAAGACAAATGTTGATGATAACCAGTTTTAGAAATACGTGAATAGAAATTAACCTAACGGTTAAATTTGGATAATGGTTTTGTTAGGAAACAATTAAATGGAATTATTTTAAATTAATTATATTATTAATTAATTTAAAGGGGGAAAACAAATTGAAATAAGAGATTCAAAGCGGGAAATGACCGAAAGGATTTGAAAAGGAATTGGTGAAACTAAACTTGGTAAAGGAAGTAGGATTTTGCAAGCGAATCTGAATGATGAAATGAAATTGTTTAAAAGGGTAAAGGTTAAAATGTGGTGTTTTATAAGGAATTATTTAATTATAAAATTAAGGAATAATGATTATATCTGAGAAAGAGAATTTCAAAAAGGTATGAAGGTTATATGAAACCGTATTTTGATTCAAATAGTTAAATGGAATTTATATTAGAATAAAATATGTGTTTGGATTACGACTCGTATTTATTTTAGGATATGAACGTTGTTGATCAAGGTCTGAGAGGTAATTAAAATACCCCAACTTGGACAACATCAGGATTATCTGAGGATGATATTAGTTGTAATGGCAGGTGATTAGGAATAATTTATTATTTCCCATTAAAGAGATAAAAATGCATCATTTGGTGAAGAAAATATTTATAAGGATGATTCCAAAGAAAAGGAAAATAAAAAGGAGTGGCATGGAATTTATAACGATATTTTCAAGCTAGAAATGAAATGTAAAAGCTGAGTTTATTCAATAAGAATAAGCGTTATGTATCGTCGAGTAATGAATAAAAGATAGTTTCATAATGTTATTTTATGAGAAATAAGTTGAATTGATTTTTCCCAATTTTGTATAATAATGTGGCTAATGTTTTGAAAGTGGAAATAGGAAACTGGATATATAAAAGTGAATTTGTTTAAAGTAAAATCTCATGTTAAATAAGTAGCGAAACTATGTTCATAATAGCGAAGTGTTTGAAAGTTTTAAATTTACTTTTTGTTTAATTAAAAGGCCAAGTGTTGCTGAATACTAAACCAGTGAACTTATTGGGTTATCATGATTGAAACACTGTTTATTTTGATAGTTAAATCACCGACTATCAAATTTGTCCAATACGATTGTTGGTACGGAAAGACCGAGATCGAATTTATATTCGAAAACCATTCCGACCAACAAATACGTGAAGATATTAGAAGATGATCGAGATGGAGCATTGAAGACCGTAGATCTTCATTACACGGAAGAACCACTAATAATCTCTAATTTAGCAGCCAGAGATAAACTGTGGTTCTGTCGTGGTTGAAATCTACGGGTTGTAAGGACTTCTCGCTACTGATCCATGGGGTGATTCCTATATTGGATGCAGTAGGAGAATACCTTCTGTTCATCCTGTTCCTGGATGACTTGTATAGATGAATGTTTGATAGAGTATTTCCTAAAAACCACGTACGTTGATTTTTACAAACATACCGATTTGGTGGCGAAGAAGGCGCGCTTCTTTAAAACCCAGTATATGTTTGTGGACATCAATTAGTGATTTGGCGGATCTGACGATGTGGCATTCAAAGTGAATGGTGACGAGATGTTCGAAGGAAAATTCTAACCTCAAGCCTCACAGCCGGTAAATGACAAAAATCGGGCAGACAGCATGGCTATGTGGGACGCTCCAATTAGGGTTTATAATCACCTATCTAGAGAAATTCCTTTTGTTTCTTTAATCTATTTCGATGTTGTCCCTTTTCGGGAAACGGTGGTTTGAGCCCAACCGTTTGTGATATACATTCGATACACTCAAGCGAAATGAGTGGTCGATCATGTGAGGGCCGTGTTGCAAGACGTTCTTGTTGAACCCAGTGTATTCGCCTCTAGAGATACACTATCGGCAGGTGGTCCCATACCTTGTCATAGTCGGAATCCAATCTCCAATAAGCGCCTGCGGTTTTTGATTGTATACTATATATGTGGAGCGTGAGATGCAAGCGTTCCACTAGATTGCTATTTACTTGTATTTAAACATTATTATAATATCAGAAAAGATATTGATTTCAAAAATGGTTTGGGTTATCGTAAGGTAAAAACCGTCCGTGTTTATGTGTGGATTTAGTCTTACGATTATCCTTTTCTTTTGAAAAGATTTTTGAATTTAAAATCAAGTTGTGTGATACCCTTAGTGCTATGAGAGTTTTTCTCACTCTGGTTCACCAGACTGACCCGGTGTTTTGTAAATGCTCGGTTTAGCCGGGACGTATAGGTTCAGGTTATCGAATGTTGTGAAGTCCAGAGACGAGCTGGAGGTGTTCAGATGTATGATATTATGTAGCTACATTTCCGCTGTGTGTTGTATATGGGAACAGGTTATTATAATTGTCCCGTTGTGTGATGTACTCTGATATTGTAAGTATTTTTAAAAGCTCTCGGTAAAGATTTCTTTTTGTATTATATTTTATTCCGCTGCGATGTGAGACTCTGATTCTGTGTTGTGTTGGTTCTTTTTCTTCTTCTATTCTAACATTTCTTTCTTTCTTATCTCACCCTCTAAATTCTTTCTAATAACATCCAGTGTTTTCGGTGTTTGAAAGGTCGGCATGAGTTACGGTAAAGGTATTTATGTCGATTTCGGGGCCGAAAATCCTTGGGTCGTTACAGTGGTATCTGAGGTGGTTGCTTAATTGGTACGGGTGATAGGGGGTTCTCGCTTCGCGTTAGGTGGCGGATGGGAGACTCTTACCCCTACATCTCCTGACAATGTGGGTTTGTCGAGTCGCGAGGCTGGCCGTAAAAGCAGTTCTGAGGTACCAGTGTATGCCACAGTGGGAGGTTAGCCCTCTGCCTTAGGGGATGAGGGATGGTTGAAAAGCCTACCAAATTCCTTGGGTCGTTACAGTGGTATCAGAGCTATTGGTTTAGTAATAACCTTGGCTCTGTGGTGTGACTCGATAGAGATTGGGTTAGTAATACTCTAGATCGAGATTGAGTGTATATGTATAAGAGCGTATTTGTAAATTTCATATACAAATGTTTTGTATTGTGTTTGTTGATCGGTTCAATTGTTGAGAAGCGTTGAACTGACAATTGATACAGTATTGTTTTGAAAAGAGGATAAATGAAATGATTTTACCCAAATTATATTTTTGTATAGAAAGAAATAATTTTATCAAATTATTGAGATATTAGTGTGTTTGATCGATTTGAATGGAATTTAAATCGAATTGAAAATTTGAATTGGAATTTAACCTTGTTAAGTGAAATTAAATTAAGAGTGATATTGAAATTAAATAGATTGGAAATTCGATTAATAAATAATAATCAAATATGTGAAACCAAAGTAAAATATTATTATTGAATGTAAATTCAATTGATTTGGTGATGTATTTGTTGTTGATTGTGAATTGTTTGTTATTGGATGATAGTTATTTGATAGGAATAATCAACAAATTTAATAGAGTTGAATGAATTATAAACTAAAGAATAAATTTTGGTATAATTAAACTGGAATGAACTGAGTACGAATTTGAATTTACGATTTAACCCTGTATTTGGTAATGAATTGATGTTGTGTGTTTGACTTTGCAATTGGTGTAGTTATACCAATTGATTAGTGAAATATTATCTCATAATTTCATATATCTGTTACCGATATGTGAATTGAGTTGAGTACAGGTGCCAGATGGCTAAGGAAATTGATATTGATTGAGTAAATCGCATATACGTTGAGCAAACATGCTCAATAGCGCTCGCAAAAATTTACGCCTACGCGAAAATATAAAATTTTGAATTTTGGGGTTTTGATTTTTGTTTTCCGACCGAACGGGTCGATGTATATATATTATTTATTCCTGCGATATCGCAGATGTCACTCCGTGCAGGGGAGACTCTACCGAATTATCCGGGGAATTTAAAGTGTTAGAAAATTTTTGATATTTTTAAAAATTTATATTGATGGTTTTGATTTAAAATAAAATGGATTTAGAAATTAATGGGTTTGTAACGTTCTTTCTTACCTTAGCAATTTCGAGGACGAAATTATTTAAAGGGGGGAAGAATGTAACGACCCGTGTTTTTGGCAGTCAAATATTTTATTTAATTTATTATTTTAAATATTATATTTGGAGTATTAATGGATTTAAATATTTAAATCGTTATTTAAAACGAGATCGAACGCTATATGTTTATATAATATAAATCAAGTTTGAAAATGGCGTGCAGTTCGCAATATGGAGTTTCGAACTTCAACTGAGAATACATGATCCGATATAAGTCGGATTTCTGTGAAACGAGAAACGTTGGAACCGTGTTGATTATAATTTTCATATGAAAGAGAAAAATCCAGATTTCGTGTTACAGATTTGAAGTTATGGCCAAATCAAATTTTAAAATAGTCGCTGTGAAAAATCGTTATTTAAATACCGGCCTTTAAAACGGCCATTTTGCAAATGGTCTCTGTTTTCGACGAAATCAGTTTAATTAGAACCGTATCGTAAAATTATTGTACGGTGTTAAATGGTGTGGCAAACCGATGTCGTATGTGGCCACGGTAGCCACAAACGCGCGTTCAATTTCTATAGGCGTAATTATTTTAATAGAGAGATATTTGAGTATAACTTGAGCAGACGATCGAATTAGGCCATGAAACCAATTTCATTGAGTTCGTATCGTCGATTATAGTCAGGATAGGTATATAGTTTGTTATTTTTAGAGACCGTTAAATTTGGTGTTCAAAAGGGCATTGCGGTGCGCGTAAAAGTAGCCTAACGGGGAAACAGTCTCAGAATGCGACGAAACTGGTGTCATTGGGTTCGTATTGAAGAATTATTATAGGATTGCATGGTTTCAAGTTGATTTGATTTATCAGGTGATCGTGAAAATTTTAAATGCATGTTTATTTCTGGTTTTATAAAGGAATTTTATTCAAACGACCTCGGATTTCGACGAAACCTGTTCCATTAGGTTCGGAATATTTTTCTATGCTAGGATTAGCATTTTTATCAGAAAACGTAGATCGTACGTGAAATTTGATCGCGTTACTTCGTGTTGGAGTTTCGTTTGATAATATAATATTAAAGTTCAGCATAAATAAGGGTATAATATTTTGACGGTATAGAAATAAGAGAACAACCTGCCTTATCTAAAGTACAAAACATACAAAATGTTCAGCTTAAGGAAATTAAACAAAAATGCTGCCGAACTTCAGTGTCCATAGGCTAAGTAAACAATGCACGCGCCTATACCTATTTTCACAGCTAAACCGTGCAGGCAAAGTAAGAATAAAATAATCCAAATTTCCTTGCTTGGCAGCCACACCAAGTAACTGTGTTCCCCACGTTTACCTCCTCCCCACGTTTCTCTGCTTATTTAAACCTGCACATCTCATCTGTTTCTTTCTTTGAACGCAAATGCAAACTCATTTTCCCATGAACCCAAACTCCATTCCAGACCCCAACGTAAAGCTCCACCAAAAAGAAAAGGGGCTGTTGTCTCATAAATGGAAAGGAGATGGAGGAAGACAATGGCAGGTGAGGTTCGGCACATTGGTTCGCCAGCGACAGAAATGGAGTGGCGCGAGCTCATGGTGGCTGAGGTGTTTCAGTCGGAGTTTAGGCCGGTGGTCGGAGGAAAGACTAGTGCATGGTCTCCGACATGGGCTGAAGGGGCGTTAGGGTTGGCACAGACATGAGGGGACGGAAGATGAAGGGCGGTGGAGACTCGCGGTTCATACACTGGGAAGAATGGGAGCACGCTAGGGAGGAACAGGTTTGGGGTGCGGATGTGTGAATAGTAGGGAAGACAGTACAGTACGGTGGAGTTAATGGGAAGGAGTGCCATGTGGTGGTGTTTCCAGGGTTATCCGAGGGCGTGTGAATGAAGAAGAGAGTAGGGGACAGTCTGGAAACGAACTAGAAGTGATGTTTTCGTTCATGCAAGGGGAGGGTGCTATGTCTACATTTATAGGAAGTTAGGCTTTCGAAAAAAGAAAAAAAAGGTGCGAAGCAGGAATACCATGAGGAAGAAGAACGAGAAGGGAAGAAGTAGTAGCAGAGGCAGGCTGAACAAATTTGGTTGGCCCATTGGAAAAGAAAATGAATAAACAAGGTGGCGGCCTGTTGGTCCAATTTGTAAAGGAAGGATGGAGATTTGGACAGGCCTGAGAGGTTGAAGCTGGGTTTGGTGCGTGTACCATGGGGTCAAGGTGACAAAGTAAAATTGGGATTCAATTGGTACATGGAGGTTCTGAGAACAAAAAGGGAAGAAGCAGCTAACGAATATTAAAAGGAAAAGTAACGACCCGATCTTTGTTAATTAATATATATAAGGTAAATTATGTAATTAACCTATTTTAATAATATGATTAATTAAGGATTCATCAAACTAAGGTCATGGACTAAACACTAATAACCTATTTTCTAGGGACGATGTTGCAGTACGTGGTTTGAATGCAAGCAACAAGAGATAAACGAAACAACAGGCCTTCTTTTCCTTCCTGAAGCTAATTGGCACTCGGCAGTTGATCCTAAATCAATAATGATTAATTTATTTAGAATCTGATTAAAAGAGACCAAATATTTTTATTACTCTTTTATTTAAAATCGTGTTTTGCAACCGTTGCAGAAAATAACATGAATACTGGAACGAAGGAATGAGTTGGTGAATTGCCATGTTACCAAGAATGTTTATAATCCAATTAATTAATTTTAATTATATCATTAAGAGCTAAGTTAATTATATAATAATAATTAAAATATTATTAACTTGAAACGTTAGTAACTCACACATATATTATCAGAATAAGATAAAACAAGAGACACTGGAACCATATTGAAGAGCGTGACACTATGGAACAGAAATGGACGCGCTTGGTATCAAACTGAAGTTTTTAATTAAATTAAGCGACCGTTTAATTTAATAAAACGAGTCGTTGACAAGAAATCAAATCAAGGTGAGTTAAACTCACTCAGTTTTCCCATTTATATTTTATATAAATTGAGTTTTATTTTGTGTGCTCTGCTTGCTAATGGTTGACTGTTTGCTAATTATATATTTATTTGCTGATTTAACTGATGAAATTAAATTGTGTTTAATTTCAGTGAAATACCAAATCGTTGTTTTCAACGATTGGTTCCAATAAAGGTAACTTACCTTGTTGGTCACGTTTATAAAATAAACGTGTTTAATTGGTTGAATTGTTTGAATTGCTTGTGGTTGGGAATAAATGGTCATTATTTATTTTATCAGTTAAATGAAATTGAAAGATCTGTTTGGTGATAATCATTTGTATACAGGGAAGAACAGGTTGAAGGGATCCAACCGGATTCCTCAAGTATATTATTTATTTTCATATGAACTGTCATGATTGAGTAATTGATTTTGGTAGTGACCATTGATTGGAAAGTCAACATGTGTTGTGTTTTAACTAATGGGCTATATTGGTTGAGTAATCGGCAGTAAATGGCCCAAAAGTAAATTGTTTTGTTCGTACTGATTTACCGTCAGGTGAATTGATAGAACTGAAGTTATAAAATTTATTTTATAACTAAAGATAGTTTTGAAATATATATTTTTTTTAAATAAAAATTTGAAATAAATATATATTATTTATTATTTAAGTTAATAATTGATTTTATAAAAACAAATGCTGATGATAACCAGTTTTAGAAATACGTGAATAGAAATTAACCTAACGGTTAAATTTGGATAATGGTTTGGTTAAGAAACAATTAAATGGAATTATTTTAAATTAATTATATTATTAATTAATTTAAAGGGGAAAAACAAATTGAAATAAGAGATTCAAAGCGGGAAATGACCGAAAGGATTTGAAAAGGAATTGGTGAAACTAAACTTGGGAAAGGAAGTAGGATTTCGCAAGCGAATCCGAATGATGAAATGAAATTGCTTAAAACGAGTAAAGGTTAAAATGTGGTGTTTTATGAGGAATTATTTAATTATAGAATTAAGGAATAATGATTATATCTGAGAAAGAGAATTTCCAAAAGGTATGAAGGTTATATGAAACCGTATTTTGATTCAAATAGTTAAATGGAATTTATATTAGAATAAAATATGTGTTTGGATTACGACTCGTATTTATTTTAGGATATAAACGTTGTTGATCAAGGTCTAAGAGGTAATTAAAATACCCCAACTTGGACGACATCAGGATTATCTGAGGATGATATTAGTTGTAATGGTAGGTGTTTAGGAATAATTTATTATTTCCCATTAAAGAGATAAAAATGCATCATTTGGTGAAGAAAATATTTATAAGGATGATTCCAAAGAAAAGGAAAATAGAAAGGGGTGGCGTGGAATTTGTAACAATATTTTCAAGCTAGAAATGAAATGTAAAAGCTGAGTTTATTCAATAAGAATAAGCGTTATGTATCGTCGAGTAATGAATAAAAGATAGTTTCATAATGTTGTTTTACGAGAAATAAGTTGAATTGATTTTTCCCAATTTTGTATAATAATGTGGCTAATGTTTTGAAAGTGGAAATAGGAAACTGGATATATAAAAGTGAATTTGTTTAAAGTAAAATCTCATGTTAAATAAGTAGCAAAACTATATTTATAATAGCGAAGTGTTTGAAAGTTTTAAATTTACTTTTTGTTTAATTAAAAGGCCAAGTGTTGCTGAATACTGAACCAGTGAACTTATTGGGTTATCATGATTGAAACACTGTTTATTTTGATAGTTAAATCACCGACTATCAAATTTGTCCAATACGATTGTTGGTACGGAAAGACCAGGATCGAATTTATATTCGAAAACCATTCTGACCAACAAATACGTGAAGATATTAGATGATGATCGAGATGGAGCATTGAAGACCGTAGATCTTCATTACACAGAAGAACCACTAATAATCTCTGGTTTAGCAGCCAGAGATAAACTGTGATTCTGTCGTGGTTGAAATCTACGGGTTGCAAGGACTTCTCGCTACTGATCCATGGGGTGATCCCTATATTGGATGCAGTAAGAGAATACTTTCGGTTCATCCTGTTCCTAGATGACTTGTATGGATGAATGTCTGACAGAGTATTACCTAAAAACCACGTACGTTGATTTTTACAAACATACCGAGTTGGTGGCGAAGAAGGCGCGCTTCTTTAAAACCCAGTATATGTTTGTGGACGTCAATTAGTGATTTGGCGGATCTGATGATGTGGCATTCAAAGTGAATGATGACCAGATGTTCAAAGGAAAATTCTAACCTCAAGCCTCGCAGCCGGTAAATGACAAAAATCGGGCAGGCAGTGTAACACCCCGTATATTTTATAACAGTGAAATTCACTAATTAAAGTATAATAAATTCTAATTAAAGTGTTAAGGGAAACGAGATATGCCATTGCGTTCATCTCGGAAAATACGCGAAATAGAGTCCGAGTTTTCGAAAAACGGAGTCCGTATGACCAAATTATGGCCCGATGAAGTTTCAGAGAATTCGTATTTCGAAAACAGATTTGAATTTCAGCCCAATCAAAGTAGGCGGGAAAATTCCCGCCCAAACCCACCAGGTCGACCTGGGGGTCGACCCTAGGGTCGACCTGCCAGGCTAGGTCGACCTGGGAGTCGACCTAGGTGTCGACCTGCCCCAGGCAGGTCGACTCTAGAGTCGACCTGGGGGTCGACTGGGGAGTCGACCTGGCCCCTGAGCCAGGTCGAACCCAGCCCCCCTGTAACAACCCGGAAAATCTGGGCCAGTTTAAAATTTTTATTTTGGCAATTTTAGCGAATTTAGATTATTTAAAATGAATTATTTTAAATAATATCGTCGAGAAATTTATTTTGAATGTAATTAGAACGTATATATTATATACGTCGTCGTTAGAATATATAATAATTATATATAATTATAAAAGGAATTGAAAATGGCGTGGTAGTTCGAAAATTCGATTTCTAATTTCAAATGAATATACAGAATTCAATATAAGTCAGAATTGAACGAAACAAGAAATATTTGAATCTGTATAACTATATCTTTGTAACGAAGTTAACAAACTGAGATTTCATCTTAGAAATGATAAGATATGTCCAGTTTAAAATTAGAAATAGTCGCTGTGGAATTTATATATATTTTTATATATATAAGGCCCTTAAAAATAGCAATTTTGCAAACGACCTCGGATTTCGACGAAACCAATTTTGTTGGGTCCGTGATGTTAAGTTATTGCTAGGTTTCAAATTTCATAATTTTTCGAATCAATATGTGAGCGTGGCAAAGGAAAACGCGTTTGACCAGTTTCAGTTGATTTTAATCGACTGGAAATTGGCCATTTTTCAAACGGTCTCAGAATTCGACGAAACTAGTTTTGTTAGGACCGTATCGTCAATACGAAGCTAGAAAATATTTTTCGAGAATTTTTAGGGTGAGTATGTGGTCTCGGCAATTTGAAATATACGTTTAAAATTGAATATACACTGATTTATGATTTGATATTGAGAAAAACCTATTGAAACAGCCGAATTGACTTACGATACATATCCCATTGTGTTCGGAATGGGGGTAATACGCTAGGGACGACAGTCGGTGGGTCTCGTTTTGAGTTCGAAATAAAATGTTACTTTATGGATTTAATATTAAAAATAAATTAAATAAAACCCTCTTTCTCCTGTACAAAGTCAACACCCCCCCCCCCCCGTTCTCTGTTTTCACGAATTCAGTTTTATAAAAAAAAAAAACCTATATCTAAAACCGCCGTCGCCGATCCACCGAAGACCGGCGCTCACCTCCGCGCCGTGGCCTTCCCCTCCGGCGAGCCTCCCCCAGTTCGACGACAGCTCCACCCCCCTCCTCAGTTGAAAACTGCGAGACCTCCACTCCACCGCAGATCCGCCGCCACCTGAAGACCTGTCGCCGCCTCCTGCTCGTCCTCCGACCATCCCAGTGCTGCTCCGATCAAGGCGGCGCCACCTCAGGCCAAGGGGCCTCTTCCCCGACAGTCCCCCCCCTGTAAGTCGTTTTTTAATTTATTTGTTTTATTTTTATTTTATATAAATAAAAGTTTAAAAACTGAATTTTTAAAAGTTTAAAAAACTGAATTTTTAGAAGTTTAAAAACTGAATTTTTAGAAGTTTAAAAACTAAATTTTAAAAGTTTAAAAACTGAAATTTTAGAAGTTTAAAAACTGAATTTTTAAAAGTTTAAAAACTAAATTTTAAAAGTTTAAAAACTGAATTTTTAAAAGTTTAAAAACTGAATTTTTAAAAGTTTAAAAACTGAAATTTTAAAAGTTTAAAAACTGAATTTTTAGAAGTTTAAAAAACTGAAATTTTAGAAGTTTAAAAACTGAATTTTTAAAAGTTTAAAAACTAAATTTTAAAAGTTTAAAAACTGAAATTTTAAAAGTTTAAAAACTGAATTTTTAGAAGTTTAAAAACTGAATTTTTAGAAGTTTAAAAACTAAAATTTAAAAGTTTAAAAACTGAATTTTTAAAAGTTTAAAAACTGAATTTTAAAGAGTTTAAAATCTGAATTTTATTTTTATTAAAAACGGAATTTTATTTATGTTGTAAAGTTATAAAAATATAATCTTTTATATTGTCGAAAGAAAAATTCGATTTTTATATATTGAATAGCAAAGTAAAAATGTGATTTTTATATATTGAATTAGCGTAGTAAAAATTCGGTTTTTACATATGTAGTGGCCGCGGTCAACGAAGGTGACAAAAAGGCGAAACGACGAAGACTTCTGCAAATGAAGTGCCGTGGAGCTAGGATAGCTATAAGTGAGAATTTCTCACCTTTCAATTTCTTTTTCTAGTTATATATATATACTAGGATGCAGACGGTGCTTAGTAGCACCCGACACAATCGTCCACAGACCATGGACTTGTTTGTTTGGTTGCGTAGATTAGTTGGATTATTTGATTGAAATTGAATTGTGTGGTGAAATGAATTGATTTGATTGATGTGTGAATGGCGTGGGCCTTCACTAGACCGGGGATAAGGCTAGGCCTCGTCCCGTTTCTAGTATCGTGCCGTTATGCCGCCGAAATTTTCTAAAATATGTTAGAAAAATAAAAATATCATTTTATTTAAAGAATGAACTGAATAGAAATTCATAGGTTGGAATAAATTGTTTTATCGTTAAAAATATAATTTTTAACGCGAATGTGAATAAATAAATATTCATTTACAAACCAGACGGTTTGTTTATGTACACCTATTTGAAGGACATTGATTGGGTCGATAAATTTTACACATCGCCCAACAACACAAATAAAATATGTGTTTGATTGTTTGAAACCCCACACGGGTGTTAGGATGAAATATGCAGTTCACTCATCCTGATTGATTAAATATGTCGATCGATTGATTGACAGGCTGTTATAAGCGTTAGATATCTATATTTGATGCTTATACAGTGTAGTGCACTTTGGTTGATGGTTGATTATTTTTCAATGCTATTATATACATGTGTTGTATGAAAATCCATATAATTAACATTATATGGTAATTGATTGGGCCTCATTCCAATTTGAAAAATAAAGAATATTATAAAATAAAAGTTCATGTGTTGACAGTACTCATCCATTGAGATTGGTCATGTGTTGAACGAAATATTTTAGTAATAAAATTTACATCTTTATCGATATAAAATAAAAGTTCATGTGTTGACAGTACTCATCCATTGAGATTGGTCATGTGTTGAACGAAATATTTTGATAACAACTATTTTGAAAAAGAAATATTTGAAATAGAATATTTGAAAATAGAAATTTATGAAGTCGTGTTGATTAGATTGACGCCATTTTGACGTGAACGATATTTATATCGATTGTATTCATTTCGAAATGAATTGAATATAAAACGATTTCGAAATGAATTGAATATAAAACGATTTCGAAATGAATTGAATATATAACGATTTCGAAATGAATTGAATATATAACGATTTCGAAATGAATTGAATTGAAAACGATTTCGAAATGAATTGAATATATAACGATTTCGAAATGAATGGAATTGAAAACGATTTCGAAATAAATTGAATTGAAAACGATTTCGAAATAAATTGAATTGAAAACGATTTCGAAATGAATTGAATATATAACGATTTCGAAATGAATTGAATATATAACGATTTCGAAATGAATTGAATTGAAAACGATTTCGAAATGAATTGAATATATAACGATTTCGAAATGAATGGAATTGAAAACGATTTCGAAATGAATTGAATTGAAAACGATTTCGAAATGAATTGAATTGAAAACGATTTCGAAATGAAATGAATTGAAAACGATTTCGAAATGAATTGAATTGAAAACGAATTCAAATTGAATTGAAAGCGAATTGAAATGAATTCAAATTGAATTGAAATTTGAATTGAATGGAAATGAATTTTAAAACGAATTTATAAAGAAGAATTCAATTTTGATTTGAATTGAAAAGGAAGTTGAAATTGCTTTTGAAACGAATTTAAAACTATTTATATAATTCGTCTTAAATAGAAATCGACGAAATATATATTATATATATAATATAATGGCCTGAATAGAACGCGCCGCGCCGTGGCAGTTCGTGAATTTCGACCATTTATTTCAAACGGACATTACGGGAGATCCGACCGTCGGATTCTCCTAAAACCGGAACCGTTGGGTTCGTATCGAAAAGAGCTTTCTAACGAATATTAGAAATTTGAAATCTAACGGTTGGATTTGGAATTATGTCCAAATCAAATTTGAAAAAGGTCGATGTAAGTGCAGTTCGATGGCCGTTGATGGAAATCGACTGTACAGGCCTTGATAAAATTATTAAAAATTGTAATAATTTGTGTAAAATCATAAGAAATGATTAAGAAAGGATTGGGATGAAAAACTCCATATTTGAAAAGATAAAAATAGATTTTTATCTAAATGAACTAGTTTTGAACTAGAATTATAATTCTATTTATTTTTAAATAAATAAATTGAATATGAAAAGGGTTTTAAAAATAACCAGAATATCCAATGATTGCATTGGAGTGGATTTGAATCGAAATTGTCTTCGGAATATTTCGATGTTGAAATTCGTGATTATACAGGTGTTGTTATGGAAATTTGAAAGATATATATATATATATCGTTATTTCCAATACGACATTTGTTAGTCGTAGAATTCGATATTGAATATAAGCCGATATATTTTCTATTCAGAGCCTTGTATTGAATATCGAATGTGATTTGGGTTTGTCGTGAATGGTGTCTTCACTAACACTGTTCTTGAACCCAGTTGAGAAAAGATTAAATCTTTTTATTTAGATTTAATGAAGTGTACCAATTAAACAATATTTAATTGGAATAGAATTGATATTGATTTTTGGGTTTATCGTGAACAGTGTTTTAAATAACACTTGTTCTTTAACCCGAAAATTAATGAATGTGATTTTGGGTTTATCGTGAACCGTGTTTTTAAATGACACGGATTCTTTAACCCAGTTAACGATTAAAACTAAGTGGAGTTTTAATGAATCTTTAATTAGGTTGAAACGGTCGAGAATGGAGTATCACCAGTTTTGCTCCAGGCGATAGTTAAATCTTTAATTAGATTTGAACGTGAAATGGTAATTGAATTTACCGATAACACTGTGGTGTTAGATATGAAGTATTACCAGTTTTACTTCATGGGATAAATAGGTTGGGATTGGGAAATTAAAACAAATGATTACTTCTGTAAGGTTCGCTAATCCCGACTAGTTTGAATTGAGATTCAAAAATAGAATAAAGAATAAATTCAAGGAATTTATCTTGGATAAAATTAATGGGAACCTTTCCCTATGAATGTGAAATTTAGAAACTAACTGTCGGTTGGCCAAGCAGAATGGTTTTCTGAATATTGATCTGATGTTGGTTTCGGCCTTCGGGGTTAATATTTGGGGAATTATTCTCTTGATTAATTTACGGTTAGTGACTAATGAATTGGAATGAGGCGTATGTAGTGTTTGTGTAACACTTATTTAAAATATACGCGAGTTATTCGGAAAGACCGGGTTTATCCCATTCTGAATAACGTATACGACGATAAGTCGAAGATGAAGACGATGGTCGAAGACCGGAGGTCTTCACGTCGTTTGGGTAATTACTGATGATCTTGATTGGGCTGTACACCCAAGAAGATGGAAACAGTTAGTGATCGTCCAGACGTACTTGGAGATCGATGGATATGCGAGGTACTAGGTGCCTCCGGTTTCGTTCAGACCCAGAACGGACTTGTAAATGGACTGTGTGTCTGACATTGGATTTTAGTCCGTGTGATTGATCTCTATTAAATATATATCTGTTTGGCGGCGGAGAATTTATTCTCTTGCTTAACGCCCTTCTCTGAGACGTACGAGCTCAGGGGTTATATATTGATGGATATCAAACGCATGGAGTGAATTGCCTGTGTGGCATGCCTAAGTGGCAATTGATCGAGGCTTCTGTTGAAAAGCAAAGTCTTGTGGTGATGATCAAAG
Source organism: Allium sativum (assembly GCA_030737875.1). Classification (NCBI taxonomy): domain Eukaryota; kingdom Viridiplantae; phylum Streptophyta; class Magnoliopsida; order Asparagales; family Amaryllidaceae; genus Allium; species Allium sativum. Next base: position 128,262,347 of record CM060919.1, on the reverse strand, counting down.
CACGGCCTTTGTGGCGTAGCTTTGTGTAACGTTGATTCGCAAGTTTCACACCCGGTATGAACCAAAAACGGGAGAGGACCTCAGGGAGGACATGCGTTTCTTTCTAGCTAGAAGTGGCGTCAGTGGTTTTACACGCCCTGACGAGTTTGACTTATGTGGTTGTTGCTGTTGCGAGGCGCCTCGGATTGATCGGTCGTTCTCGAACCGATGGAGTCATTTAGTTGGCTCATTTACGCCCCATAGGGCGGAGAGACGTATTGTTCAGGCACTATAATCCACTCCGTGTGGACCGGCCCTGTCGCTCCAAGGGGTAGTTGCGGCTGTTCCGGAGACATGGGCTAGATTGTCTCGAAGACGGTGAGGACGATCCCTGGCCTCGGTTCATAGACGGAAATCCAATTTCCAAATACGTGACATTTGCGGTTTTAATTGTAGAACTAGTATGGCGACATGATATATGGTACCCATGCCGCCTATGATTGATACTTATGATTTGAAGTTGTTTTATACACTATGCACTTATGATAGTATCAAATGATTTGTTTTTAAACGTATCAAGCATTCTTGGCTGTTATAAGGGAAAACCCTATCCCCCGGCTTGCGTTGCATTGTGTGATAGGACCTGGGTCTTATAACAGCTTCATTTTTCTTTATTTAGCATTGCGCTGTTTTGTTTTATGCACTGGTATTCTTGGGAGGAAACCCGTCCCGTGTTATACGGCGTGGTCCCTTGATTTACCTAATGATTTAAAATAAAGATTAATAACTGTTTTAGTTCTCACACCAGTCACATGACTGACCTGGAGTTTATTGTTTTAACCTAAACTCTGGGTGCCCTTATTTTGACACGGGCAGCTAGTAGTTTTGGTTTTGCAGATTTATATTCACAGGATCCTGGTTTACAGCTGGAACGACATCCGGAAAGCTTTGTATCCGTATATCTCCTTCTAGTTGTGTATTGTATTATTTTCCGCTGCGATATATTTAAATGTAATTTAAATCTCTGATATTTCTGTGTAATATTCATTTATACTCTATATATTCTTGTAATCTGATGCATTGTTGTAATATACAATGAAACGTTCTTGTGTATGCGTTCTGTTGTGGTTTGTTCTCGAACTATCCGGCGCTTTCCTTTACGGGGAAGTTACGGGTCTTCACAGTTGGTATCAGAGCTTTGGTTTACAAAGCTAGAGAACAAGACACATTAGAACCATACGGAAGAATTCATCAGATATTGGATTAGTAATATCCAACGGGAATGACTCGTTAGAGATGGGATCAGTAGTATCCTAGAACGAGTGTGAAGAGTATATTTTCGAAAGTGAAAACAAATTTTTGTTTTGAAAATTTAAATCAATTATTCGTATTTGATTATCTATTTATATTGAGTTGGACAATCCAGTATATATAGATTTTGCGTATACGTCTGATCCGCGTGTATTCGAAGTTTCAATATATTGGATAGATATAGCGTCACACTCTAGTCGCCCGAAGATGGTACTGATGATTGTCATGACATCATCAGTATTTATGTTCGTGTTTTGAAGGTGTGATTTTCTATATATTTCCTATTGACTGGTGTGAGAACCAAAATTAGATAGGGCTTATTGTTGTGATTTGGCACCAAAAATCTGATTTTTGACTATATATCAAAGTTATGCATTTGAAAAGCTAATCAACTAATTGATTGATGTTTGTGTTGTTTGTTTATTTGGTTGATAATTTTGAACCATTTAGCCTAATTGAATCAAATATTGAATTGTATTGAAAATTGGTCGCATCTGCTTGCATATACATGTATATCATTGAACAGGTCATAGCAAGGAGGCTAGAGCCAGAGAATAAAATTTGTTTGCCCGACAAATAGGTACATGTTTACTACATAATTTCCTGTTTTGTTTGGGTGATGATGATTTTATGAGCCTATTGGCTAGCCGCTTGGCTTTTTCTTTTTCTTTTTGAGATCTGAAGGACCGGGGAAGCTATTTGAAATTCCCCGATGCTCCCGGTGCAGGGGAGGTTATGGCGAAATTTTTCGAAAATTTAGGGTGTTAGCCAAATTTTTGAGATTTTGAAAATTCTCAGAAACTGAAAAGTTTGAGAATGGAAGTCAGATCGAGCGTAGAGTTAATTGATCAAACCACTTTCGACTTTGTTCCTTTTCGGGGACGAAAAGTTTTAAGTGGGGGAGATTGTAACAACCCGGAAAATCTGGGCCAGTTTAAATTTTTTATTTTGGCAATTTTAGCGAATTTAGATTATTTAAAATGAATTATTTTAAATAATATCGTCGAGAAATTTATTTTGAATGGAATTAGAACGTATATATTATATACGTCGTCGTTAGAATATATAATAATTATATATAATTATAAAAGGAATTGAAAATGGCGCGGTAGTTCGAAAATTCGATTTCTAATTTCAAATGAATATACAGAATTCAATATAAGTCAGAATTGAACGAAACAAGAAATATTTGAATCTGTATAACTATATCTTTGTAACGAAGTTAACAAACTGAGATTTCATCTTAGAAATGATAAGATATGTCCAGTTTAAAATTAGAAATAGTCGCTGTGGAATTTATATATATTTTTATATATATAAGGCCCTTAAAAATAGCAATTTTGCAAACGACCTCGGATTTCGACGAAACCAGTTTTGTTGGGTCCGTGATGTTAAGTTATTGCTAGGTTTCAAATTTCATAATTTTTCGAATCAATATGTGAGCGTGGCAAAGGAAAACGCGTTTGACCAGTTTCAGTTGATTTTAATCGACTGGAAATTGGCCATTTTTCAAACGGTCTCAGAATTCGACGAAACTAGTTTTGTTAGGACCGTATCGTCAATACGAAGCTAGAAAATATTTTTCGAGAATTTTTAGGGTGAGTATGTGGTCTCGGCAATTTGAAATGTACGTTTAAAATTGAATATACACTGATTTATGATTTGATATTGAGAAAAACCTATCGAAACAGCCGAATTGACTTACGATACATATCCCATTGTGTTCGGAATGGGGGTAATACGCTAGGGACGACAGTCGGTGGGTCTCGTTTTGAGTTCGAAATAAAATGTTACTTTATGGATTTAATATTAAAAATAAATTAAATAAAACCCTCTTTCTCCTGTACAAAGTCAACCCCCCTCCCCCCCCCCCCCCCCCCCGTTCTCTGTTTTCACGAATTCAGTTTTATAAAAAAAAAAAAAAACCTATATCTAAAACCGCCATCGCCGATCCACCGAAGACCGGCGCTCACCTCCGCGCCGTGGCCTTCCCCTCCGGCGAGCCTCCCCCAGTTCGACGACAGCTCCACCCCCCTCCTCAGTTGAAAACCGCGAGACCTCCACTCCACCGCAGATCCGCCGCCACCTGAAGACCTGTCGCCGCCTCCTGCTCGTCCTCCGACCATCCCAGTGCTGCTCCGACCAAGGCGGCGCCACCTCAGGCCAAGGGGCCTCTTCCCCGACAGTCCCCCCCCCTGTAAGTCGTTTTTTAATTTATTTGTTTTATTTTTATTTTATATAAATAAAAGTTTAAAAACTGAATTTTTAAAAGTTTAAAAAACTGAATTTTTAGAAGTTTAAAAACTGAATTTTTAGAAGTTTAAAAACTAAATTTTAAAAGTTTAAAAACTGAAATTTTAGAAGTTTAAAAACTGAATTTTTAAAAGTTTAAAAACTAAATTTTAAAAGTTTAAAAACTGAATTTTTAAAAGTTTAAAAACTGAATTTTTAAAATTTTAAAAACTGAAATTTTAAAAGTTTAAAAACTGAATTTTTAAAAGTTTAAAAACTAAATTTTAAAAGTTTAAAAACTGAAATTTTAAAAGTTTAAAAACTGAATTTTTAGAAGTTTAAAAAACTGAAATTTTAAAAGTTTAAAAACTGAATTTTTAGAAGTTTAAAAAACTGAAATTTTAGAAGTTTAAAAACTGAATTTTTAAAAGTTTAAAAACTAAATTTTAAAAGTTTAAAAACTGAAATTTTAAAAGTTTAAAAACTGAATTTTTAGAAGTTTAAAAACTGAATTTTTAGAAGTTTAAAAACTAAATTTTAAAAGTTTAAAAACTGAATTTTTAAAAGTTTAAAAACTGAATTTTAAAGAGTTTAAAATCTGAATTTTATTTTGTTTAAAAACGGAATTTTATTTATGTTGTAAAGTTATAAAAATATAATCTTTTATATTGTCGAAAGAAAAATTCGATTTTTATATATTGAATAGCAAAGTAAAAATGTGATTTTTATATATTGAATTAGCGTAGTAAAAATTCGGTTTTTACATATGTAGTGGCCGCGGTCAACGAAGGTGACAAAAAGGCGAAACGACGAAGACTTCTGCAAATGAAGTGCCGTGGAGCTAGGATAGCTATAAGTGAGAATTTCTCACCTTTCAATTTCTTTTTCTAGTTATATATATATACTAGGATGCAGACGGTGCTTAGTAGCACCCGACACAATCGTCCACAGACCATGGACTTGTTTGTTTGGTTGCGTAGATTAGTTGGATTATTTGATTGAAATTGAATTGTGTGGTGAAATGAATTGATTTGATTGATGTGTGAATGGCGTGGGCCTTCACTAGACCGGGGATAAGGCTAGGCCTCGTCCCGTTTCTAGTATCGTGCCGTTATGCCGCCGAAATTTTCTAAAATATGTTAGAAAAATAAAAATATCATTTTATTTAAAGAATGAACTGAATAGAAATTCATAGGTTGGAATAAAATGTTTTATCGTTAAAATATATAATTTTTAACGCGAATGTGAATAAATAAATATTCATTTACAAACCAGACGGTTTGTTTATGTACACCTATTTGAAGGACATTGATTGGGTCGATAAATTTTACACATCGCCCAACAACACAAATAAAATATGTGTTTGATTGTTTGAAACCCCACACGGGTGTTAGGATGAAATATGCAGTTCACTCATCCTGATTGATTAAATATGTCGATCGATTGATTGACAGGCTGTTATAAGCGTTAGATATCTATATTTGATGCTTATACAGTGTAGTGCACTTTGGTTGATGGTTGATTATTTTTCAATGCTATTATATACATGTGTTGTATGAAAATCCATATAATTAACATTATATGGTAATTGATTGGGCCTCATTCCAATTTGAAAAATAAAGAATATTATAAAATAAAAGTTCATGTGTTGACAGTACTCATCCATTGAGATTGGTCATGTGTTGAACGAAATATTTTAGTAATAAAACTTACATCTTTATCGATATAAAATAAAAGTTCATGTGTTGACAGTACTCATCCATTGAGATTGGTCATGTGTTGAACGAAATATTTTGATAACAACTATTTTGAAAAAGAAATATTTGAAATAGAATATTTGAAAATAGAAATTTATGAAGCCGTGTTGATTAGATTGACGCCATTTTGACGTGAACGATATTTATATCGATTGTATTCATTTCGAAATGAATTGAATATAAAACGATTTCGAAATGAATTGAATATAAAACGATTTCGAAATGAATTGAATATATAACGATTTCGAAATGAATTGAATATATAACGATTTCGAAATGAATTGAATTGAAAACGATTTCGAAATGAATTGAATATATAACGATTTCGAAATGAATGGAATTGAAAACGATTTCGAAATAAATTGAATTGAAAACGATTTCGAAATAAATTGAATTGAAAACGATTTCGAAATGAATTGAATATATAACGATTTCGAAATGAATTGAATATATAACGATTTCGAAATGAATTGAATTGAAAACGATTTCGAAATGAATTGAATATATAACGATTTCGAAATGAATGGAATTGAAAACGATTTCGAAATGAATTGAATTGAAAACGATTTCGAAATGAATTGAATTGAAAACGATTTCGAAATGAAATGAATTGAAAACGATTTCGAAATGAATTGAATTGAAAACGAATTCAAATTGAATTGAAAGCGAATTGAAATGAATTCAAATTGAATTGAAATTTGAATTGAATGGAAATGAATTTTAAAACGAATTTATAAAGAAGAATTCAATTTTGATTTGAATTGAAAAGGAAGTTGAAATCGCTTTTGAAACGAATTTAAAACTATTTATATAATTCGTCTTAAATAGAAATCGACGAAATATATATTATATATATTATATATATAATATAGTGGCCTGAATAGAACGCGCCGCGGCAGTTCGTGAATTTCGACCATTTATTTCAAACGGACATTACGGGAGATCCGACCGTCGGATTCTCCTAAAACCGGAACCGTTGGGTTCGTATCGAAAAGAGCTTTCTAACGAATATTAGAAATTTGAAATCTAACGGTTGGATTTGGAATTATGTCCAAATCAAATTTGAAAAAGGTCGCTGTAAGTGCAGTTCGATGGCCGTTGATGGAAATCGACTGTACAGGCCTTGATAAAATTATTAAAAATTGTAATAATTTGTGTAAAATCATAAGAAATGATTTAGAAAGGATTGGGATGAAAAACTCCATATTTGAAAAGATAAAAATAGATTTTTATCTAAATGAACTAGTTTTGAACTAGAATTATAATTCTATTTATTTTTAAATAAATAAATTGAATATGAAAAGGGTTTTAAAAATAACCAGAATATCCAATGATTGCATTGGAGTAGATTTGAATCGAAATTGTCTTCGGAATATTTCGATGTTGAAATTCGTGATTATACAGGTGTTGTTATGGAAATTTGAAAGATATATATATATATATATATCGTTATTTCCAATACGACATTTGTTAGTCGTAGAATTCGATATTGAATATAAGCCGATATATTTTCTATTCAGAGCCTTGTATTGAATATCGAATGTGATTTGGGTTTGTCGTGAATGGTGTCTTCACTAACACTGTTCTTGAACCCAGTTGAGAAAAGATTAAAACTTTTTATTTAGATTTAATGAAGTGTACCAATTAAACAATATTTAATTGGAATAGAATTGATATTGATTTTTGGGTTTATCGTGAACAGTGTTTTAAATAACACTTGTTCTTTAACCCGATAATTAATGAATGTGATTTTGGGTTTATCGTGAACCGTGTTTTTAAATGACACAGATTCTTTAACCCAGTTAACGATTAAAACTAAGTGGAGTTTTAATGAATCTTTAATTAGGTTGAAACGGTCGAGAATGGAGTATCACCAGTTTTGCTCCAGGCGATAGTTAAATCTTTAATTAGATTTGAACGTGAAATGGTAATTGAATTTACCGATAACACTGTGGTGTTAGATATGAAGTATTACCAGTTTTACTTCATGGGATAAATAGGTTGGGATTGGGAAATTAAAACAAATGATTACTTCGGTAAGGTTCGCTAATCCCGACTAGTTTGAATTGAGATTCAAAAATAGAATAAAGAATAAATTCAAGGAATTTATCTTGGATAAAATTAATGGGAACCTTTCCCTATGAATGTGAAATTTAGAAACTAACTGTCGGTTGGCCAAGCAGAATGGTTTTCTGAATATTGATCTGATGTTGGTTTCGGCCTTCGGGGTTAATATTTGGGGAATTATTCTCTTGATTAATTTACGGTTAGTGACTAATGAATTGGAATGAGGCGTATGTAGTGTTTGTGTAACACTTATTTAAAATATACGCGAGTTATTCGGAAAGACCGGGTTTATCCCATTCTGAATAACTGATACGACGATAAGTCGAAGATGAAGACGATGGTCGAAGACCGGAGGTCTTCACGTCGTTTGGGTAATTACTGATGATCTTGATTGGGCTGTACACCCAAGAAGATGGAAACAGTTAGTGATCGTCCAGACGTACTTGGAGATCGATGGATATGCGAGGTACTAGGTGCCTCCGGTTTCGTTCAGACCCAGAACGGACTTATAAATGGACCGTGTGTCTGACATTGGATTTTAGTCCGTGTGATTGATCTCTATTAAATATATATCTGTTTGGCGGCGGAGAATTTATTCTCTTGCTTAACGCCCTTCTCTGAGACGTACGAGCTCAGGGGTTATATATTGATGGATATCAAACGCATGGAGTGAATTGCCTGTGTGGCATGCCTAAGTGGCAATTTATCGAGGCTTCTGTTGAAAAGCAAAGTCTTGTGGTGATGATCAAAGCACAGCCTTTGTGGCGTAGCTTTGTGTAACGTTGATTCGCGAGTTTCACACCCGGTATGAACCAAAAACGGGAGAGGACCTCAGGGAGGACATGCGTTTCTTTCTAGCTAGAAGTGGCGTCAGTGGTTTTACACGCCCTGACGAGTTTGACTTATGTGGTTGTTGCTGTTGCGAGGCGCCTCGGATTGATCGGTCGTTCTCGAACCGATGGAGTCATTTAGTTGGCTCATTTACGCCCCATAGGGCGGAGAGACGTATTGTTCAGGCACTATAATCCACTCCGTGTGGACCGACCCTGTCGCTCCAAGGGGCAGTTGCGGCTGTTCCGGAGACATGGGCTAGATTGTCTCGAAGACGGTGAGGACGATCCCTGGCCTCGGTTCATAGACGGAAATCCAATTTCCAAATACGTGACATTTGCGGTTTTAATTGTAGAACTAGTATGGCGACATGATATATGGTACCCATGCCGCCTATGATTGATACTTATGATTTGAAGTTGTTTTATACACTATGCACTTATGATAGTATCAAATGATTTGTTTTTAAACGTATCAAGCATTCTTGGCTGTTATAAGGGAAAACCCTATCCCCCGGCTTGCGTTGCATTGTGTGATAGGACCTGGGTCTTATAACAGCTTCATTTTTCTTTATTTAGCATTGCGCTGTTTTGTTTTATGCACTGGTATTCTTGGGAGGAAACCCGTTCCGTGTTATACGGCGTGGTCCCTTGATTTACCTAATGATTTAAAATAAAGATTAATAACTGTTTTAGTTCTCACACCAGTCACATGACTGACCTGGAGTTTATTGTTTTAACCTAAACTCTGGGTGCCCTTATTTTGACACGGGCAGCTAGTAGTTTTGGTTTTGCAGATTTATATTCACAGGATCCTGGTTTACAGCTGGAACGACATCCGGAAAGCTTTGTATCCGTATATCTCCTTCTAGTTGTGTATTGTATTATTTTCCGCTGCGATATATTTAAATGTAATTTAAATCTCTGATATTTCTGTGTAATATTCGTTTATACTCTGTATATTCTTGTAATCTGATGCATTGTTGTAATATACAATGAAACATTCTTGTGTATGCGTTCTGTTGTGGTTTGTTCTCGAACTATCCGGCGCTTTCCTTTACGGGGAAGTTACGGGTCTTCACACCCCCCCCCCTGGCTGGCCTAGTCTGTGTTTGGTCGATTTTCTGAAATTGCCTTGTCACTAGGGCTAGGTGTCAGCTCCTGATTGGCCTCTCCTTTGAACGAACGGCTATTATTAAACCAAGCTTCATCGACGGTCTAAATCAACTCACAAACTCTATAAAAAGGACCTAAGACTAACCCTAATTCACCCAAACTAAAATGGAGATGAGACCGTCATGTTGCTGAGGAGAGACTAAGGATAGCCGTCAGAAATAGAGAGACAATTAGGAGATAAATCAAAAGCTTAAAGCAACGTTAATTGAATCAAAGCAAAGCCTACAACAAAGGATAGCATCTCCAAATTCAGAATTCAGATTCCTGAATTGAAGATTCGTCATACGTTGTAAGTAGAGTGCTATTCCGATGTGAATTGTGTTGATTTGTGTAAAGTAAGAAATGGAATTGTGGCGATAATAATCTATATTTGTATGTTGCTTTGATGCTAAACGATTTGGGAATATTATGGTATACGATTGGATATTTGCAAGCACGCGATTTGCATTGGAAGTTAACAACGAAATGGAATTGTGGCGATAATAACTTATATTTGTATGTTATTTTGATTCTAAACGATTTGGCAATGCTATGGTGTACGATTGGATTCATACAAGTATATGGTTTATGTTGACAACCACATGTTGTGGAATTTTAATTGGGATTCATGCAAGCATATGATTCATACTGAAAACTACATGCTTGTGGTAGTTACTTACATCACCCATTTGATAATTGCAAGTATATGATCCATGTTGAAAATAACAACTATGTGTTGTAATAGTTTATTTGAAATTCATGCAAGTATATGATTTATTGTTATGCCAACATGATGTATAATCTTATGGTCATCTTTAGTGTAATTTGATCCATTTGAGTATTATGATTCATATGAAGTTATGTTGGAATTGGCATCATAGTTCAAGTATAAAAATCATGCTTTTGTGATAGTGACAAAAGCAAGCATCTTTGTGAACTTGTATTAATTTTATGAATCATGACTAAACTATGTTTGTTATTATGCCTAGCTGAAAACATGTTATTAGGCTTATGTTGTTACATTAGAAATACATTCCACTTGCAAGTTTACATAGATAGAATAAAAACCATGATTTAAGTTTGGGTATGTTTATGCTATAATCCTATAAATGGATTAAAAACCATGATTCATATAAGAATTAGGTTGGGATAATTCTAGTTGAACCATACTTTTGTATTAGTGACAAAAGTAAGTACCTTTTTGTAAGCATGTAGTGATTTTATGAACATGATTAGTTTATATTATGCCTAAATAAAGATATAGGCTTATATTTCTAGTGAAGACCATGTGCCAATAATAATGATATCTAATTTAGTTAGATTCTTAATTTCAAGTTTACATGGATAGTTGAACCTATGATTCATGTTTAAGTATTGTTTATGCCATAATCATATAGGATGATTCATGTTTAAGTATTGTTTATGACATAGTCATATGAATAGGATGATTCATGTTTAAGTATCGTTTATGCCATAATCATATGAATAGAATGATTCATGTTTAAGTATTGTTTATGCCATAATCATCTAGAATGATTCATGTTTAAGTATCGTTTATGCTATAATCATATGAATAGAATGATTCAGGTTTAAGTATTTCCTAAGCCATAATCATATGAATAGAATGATTCATGTTTAAGTATTATTTATGCCATAATCATATGAATAGAATGACTCATGTTTAAGTATTGTTTATGCCATGATTATATGAATAAAATGATTCATGTTTAAGTATTGTTTATGCTATGATTATATGGATAAAATGATTCATGTTACGCCATGATTATATGATGTTACAATTGCAAGTTCACATTTGCCTACTTTATGTTAATTGAATCGTTCATTGCAAGTTCATGCGTTCACACTCCTTTTTTTCATGATATCTTATAAACACCATGTTATAAGCCTCCCCTTTTCATTTGGCTAAATTGGGTTTAAGTATTAAACCCAACACACCTTACATTGGAGCGAACGTGTAAAACGGGGGTAATGACGTTTGGGCTAAAATATAGAACATATGTGTTGGCATGTTTGAAGCATGCCAACAACCTTGAAAAACAATTAAGTGGCATAAATAAATCTTAATCAATAAAGATGAATTTGAATAATGGGTCGCAAATATTTACATATAAAAAGAAAAGAGACAAAATATGTAAATGTAGAAAATACGATGTGTTTAACCCGAGGTTGGATTGAGTTGTGATGTAAACCTGCCCGGAACCGCCCGACTGTCCAGTAGTCACAACAATACCTATCCAATGTGGGTGGTTAAACACGGAGCCCAATAAGGACCCGAGGTTAGACTGAGTTGTGGTGTAAGACTGCCCGTACCCAACCGGCAACAGGCAGCCACAACAATACCTGTCTAATGTGAGAGGTCAAGGCTTTAATAAGACAATTAAGGCTGAGTCAGGATTGATAGGATTAAGTGAATTAAGACTTAATCAAAATGGAACATGCTAAACTAAACAGACTGATTGGGGGGTTAGGTTTATAACACACTTAACCAACTTAGCATGTTGGCTAGAAATAGAAAACCTAGTAGCGGGGGACCCTTTTCAGCAGTAACCCTACAAGGCGTATCATGATACCCTGAAACTAGGCAGGGTGGGGCACGATTACTGGGCTGACTGTAAGAGGTCAAATCGACGGCGGTGGTGCAGCAGTGTAGGTTCTAACGGGGTGTGGGCGTGCACACACTCCGGCGCAGAAAAATAAGGCACTGGGTACCAGTAGCATACCTGTGCATTCTAGGATTTGTGTCGGCCCGCCACCATGGGACTTGATACACCCCATGGTGGGACCAGCATAGGTAACTACAACATCGGGGGCCGTAAGACACATGTAACTATGCGAGTAGGAGCCGATCATCATAAAATGGATCACTTCACCCTGATTATGGGGTGCCTGTTGGGAACTAGTTTATAGGGGTACAGAGATTAATATGGCGTACGATAGTATATTCGACCTTAGACAACTTTACTAATTTTATGGTGCTTTCCCATTTCTAGTTTATGCTTATCATACCCAGTTCTTTATTCATAGACTGAATAGTCCTAGACTTACTCAGGCTTTATGTCTGACTCTACTTTTCTCTCGTCTTCTTTTCTTCCGTTCCCCCCCCCCCCCCCCAAGGTCCACAGGGAGGGAATACCGCAGCTTAACCAGCCTTCATATCTAGCTTGAAGAGAAAGAATGTATTGCTTGGATCTTTTCGTTTTGGACTATGGCTTTGGACAGCAATTATGGGACTTTTGCAGTTTAATTATGTTTTCTTTATGCTTCTTTAAATAATGTAATCAAGACAGTTATGAAGATGTTATGTTTTTGGAAGTATTGTAAGACAATTATGGTATGGTTGGTGTAACACGTATTTTAATGAAATAAAAGTTGTTGTTTTCCGCTGTTCAAAAATATGTGTTCTTATATCTGTCTTGTATATCTGTGACTTATACTTATAAACCTCCACCAAAATTAGGGCATTCCCTTTGAGAGTGACCCTAACGGAGGTGGGGTGTTTCACTTGGTATCAGAGCATAGGTTTACCATATAAGATAAAAAGTTTTGAAAATTTATTTTCAAAAAAAGAAATTTAAAGAATCATTTTTAAAAGATAAAATATTATTTTATTTTAAAAGGCAAAGTCCCCCCAAAGCCATAGGTACTATCTCTTATCCTTCGTTTTGAATCTATCCTTTCTGTTTCAGCATGTCTGGAGACCTTACTCCCCCAGCTGCTGACGCTTTCACTCCTCCTCCTCCACGTAAACCAGCAAGCGGAAGAGTCCCAGAGTAGGAAGACGAATAATAGTCAAACAAGAAAGGATCGTAAAAATAATGCCAAGAAACGTGAAAAAAGGAAATGTTATTTCTGCGGAATTCTTGGACATCTGGAGGGAGACTGCAGGAAGAAGAAGAGGAGGATGAGTGCTACTTGCTTTCAGTGTAGGGAGACAGGCCATTGGGCTAGGGACTGCCCAAGGAAGAAGGAGACAAAGGCGGAAAGCTCTCAAGGGAAGAAAGAGGGTTTACAGCTTAAGAAGACAGACTTTAAGAAGGGCGGGAAAGACAACAAGTCCCAAGAGAAGAGGAAGTGTAAATTCTGTGGCAAAGTGGGGCACTTAGTGAAAGATTGCCGGAAAAAGAAGGCCAAGATGAATGGCGGGTGCTTTTCTTGCGGTGAGACAGGCCACATGGCTAAGGATTGCCCAAAGAAACGAGGACAGGGGCAGAGGGCTGGATCCACCTCAGGGGCACAAGTTCATGTGCTAGAGGCGCCACCTCTGCAACAGCGAGGTATAAATACTTCTGTAGAAAGTGTAGTTTATCTTTATGATCACCCCGTTCGCACTTTATTTGATTCTGGCGCACCACACTCCTTTATCTCGACTGCTTTAGTAGAATCTCTGCACCTAAAAACTAGTATGGTAGAGGACCCCTTAATTGTTTCAAACCCAATTGGGGGCCTAGCTCATTTGTCTATGATCTGTTTGGGATTGAAAATTTCTATTCTAAGCGTAGAATTTAAATGTAGTGCCTTTGTTTTGGGCTTTTCAGGATATGGTTTGATTTTGGGCATGGATTGGCTATCCAGTAATGGGGCCATCCTCGATTATGAAAAAAGGGTTGTTAGGCTCCTGACCCAGCCCGGTAACACTTTGGAAATTTCTTGTAATCCCTCGTATGCGGTTATGCTTAGTTACCTTGAATCGCTAGATGCCTCCGTTGAAAATTTGCAATCGGTTAGAGTGGTCCGGGAATATCCGGATGTCTTCGAAGAGGTGAAGGGCTTGCCTCCGAAGCGGGAGATAGACTTCCGCATATACCTTGTAGATAAAGCAAAGCCCGTTGCGTTGCCCATTAGACACATGGCTCCACGGGAAAGGAAAGAGCTTAGTAAACAGATTAAAGAGCTTCTAGAAAAGGGGTTCATTAGGAGGAGCATTTCAGAATGGGGCGCTCCAGTGGTGTTCGCCACTAAGGCAGAAGGTTCATTTTGCTTATGCATGAGTTGTGGAGAATCACCTTAGTAAGTACATTTGGCAACATGGTTGGCATTTATTTCCGAGAGATAGTTCTTCTACGTAGAATACCTGATAGTAAATGGACGAGATCCAAGATTCACTAGTGAATTTTGGAGAGCCTGCATGAGACCATGAGTACGCCGTTATGTTTGAGCCGAGTATACTAGAAGTAGAGTAAGTGAAAGAGGAACGAGAGGCAACAGTGAAATAGGTTCCAACTCAAATTTTGGAAACAAGAATTAAGAAGCTACGAAATTGTGAAGTTAAAGACGGATAAAACATAATGGAGTTAAGCTCAAGGAAATGCGACTTAGAAGATTGAAGACTAGAATTGTGCATCATATCTCTTCTTAAGAGTATATCTTTGATCCCTCTCTTCCTGTAGAGCTTACTTGCATGCTATCTTTTGTGTATATCCTCTCGGTCCCATTCTCAATCCAATTTCTGTTGCAAACCCCATAGGGGGTATGACTCATCTGTTAGCAACACATGTTGGGGCTTGAGGGTGCTCGTTGGTTTGACTAAACTTTTTGGGTTGGTCTTAGGAAGGGACTCCCTTGTGACCTAAAAGGAGTCCATCATGCTTAGTTTCCTAGAATCTAGTGGTTGGGTTGAGTAATTCTTTGGGTGTCAGTCTGATGTTGATTTCGGTCTTCGGGGCTGATGCTTAGAGAGTTCTTCTCCTAATCAATATATATGTGGCATAGATTTCCAGTTTTGACATTGCCTAATGGGCACAAAGTTTTTACTTGCTTCTATCATTCGACTATACCTTTAGGTAGGACCATTTCCTATTATTGAGGAACAATTGGGAAAATGGCCTATAGATTAGAGCTACCTGAAAAATTGGTCGGAGTTCACAACGTCTTTCACGTTTCACATCTCTGAAAATGTCTACATGAGTTTGCTGAAGTGGTAGAGCCAAATATCCTAGAAGAAGCTGAAGTGGAACGCGAAGCAACCATAAGGAAAGTTCCAACCCGCATATTAGGAACGGAAGTTAAGAAGCTACGCAACCGCGAAGTCCAGCTCGTCAAAGTTCAGTGGAGCGACGCTGAAGGAGATGCAACTTGGGAAACTGAAGCTAGAATACGCGTTGCCTACCCTTTTCCTTTTCGAGGGTACATCTTTGATCTTTCTTTTTCCTTAAGTTGCGCTTTTATCTATCTTTTTAGGTATATCTCCTCGACCTTATCTTTTAGGAAGAAACTCTTTGGATGAAAACATGTGTTTGAGACATGTTATGATTGATGATTGCAAGTGGTTGCAAGTGATTGCTAGTGGTTGCTCGTGGTTGCATATACACACAATCTAGGTTTTAGATCGGCTCAATCACTTCATATTGCATATGCATATATGTTTGCATTCGTATATGGTTGAACTTTAATATGTGTCATATGGATGTTGCATTTGTATGAATGATTGTGCACTCATGTAGAATCATGAATAGGAGGATTTGCATACATAATGGATTCATAGCACTTACATAATTCGCATTAAGGAGGTCAACTGAATCAGTAGACCACCTGATTTTGCATTAGATAAGTACATGTACACACACACTTCGCATATTATCATGAAGCATTAGAAGTCTTTTAAGGACAATGGATGCTCGTGTTTGATGGATGAGTAGATGGATGTTTGGATGTTAGGATGTACATTCTTCCTGAACTTGAAGATTTCAGGACGAAATCCTTTTAAGTTGGGGAGAATGTAACACCCCGTATATTTTATAACAGTGAAATTCACAAATTAAAGTATAATAAATTCTAATTAAAGTATTAAGGGAAACGAGATATGCCATTGCGTTCGTCTCGGAAAAATACGCGAAATAGAGTCCGAGTTTTCGAAAAACGGAGTCCGTATGACCAAATTATGGCCCGATGAAGTTTCAGAGAATTCGAATTTCGAAAACAGATTTGAATTTCAGCCCAATCAAAGTAGGCGGGAAAATTCCCGCCCAAACCCACCAGGCCGACCTGGGGGTCGACCCTAGGATCGACCTGCCAGGCCAGGTCGACCTGGGAGTCGACCTAGGTGTCGACCTGCCCCAGGCAGGTCGACTCTAGAGTCGACCTGGGGGTCGACTGGGGAGTCGACCTGGCCCTTGAGCCAGGTCGAACCCAGCCCCCCCTGGCTGGCCTAGTCTGTGTTTGGTCGATTTTCTGAGCCTTGCCTTGTCACTAGGGCTAGGTGTCAGCTCCTGATTGGCCTCTCCTTTGAACGAACGGCTATTATTAAACCAAGCTTCATCGACGGTCTAAATCAACTCACAAACTCTATAAAAAGGACCTAAGACTAACCCTAATTCACCCAAACTAAAATGGAGATGAGACCGTCATGTTGCTGAGGAGAGACTAAGGATAGCCGTCAGAAATAGAGAGACAATTAGGAGATAAATCAAAAGCTTAAAGCAACGTTAATTGAATCAAAGCAACGCCTACAACAAAGGATAGCATCTCCAAATTCAGAATTGAGATTCCTGAATTGAAGATTCGTCATACGTTGTAAGTAGAGTGCTATTCCGATGTGAATTGTGTTGATTTGTGTAAAGTAAGAAATGGAATTGTGGCGATAATAATCTATATTTGTATGTTGCTTTGATGCTAAACGATTTGGGAATATTATGGTATACGATTGGATATTTGCAAGTACGCGATTTGCGTTGGAAGTTAACAACGAAATGGAATTGTGGCGATAATAACTTATATTTGTATGTTATTTTGATTCTAAACGATTTGGCAATGCTATGGTGTACGATTGGATTCATACAAGTATATGGTTTATGTTGACAACCACATGTTGTGGAATTTTAATTGGGATTCATGCAAGCATATGATTCATATTGAAAACTACATGCTTGTGGTAGTTATTTACAACACCCATTTGATAATTGCAAGTATATGATCCATGTTGAAAATAACAACTATGTGTTGTAATAGTTTATTTGAAATTCATGCAAGTATATGATTTATTGTTATGCCAACATGGTGTATAATCTTTTGGTCATCTTTAGTGTAATTTGATCCATTTGAGTATTATGATTCATATGAAGTTATGTTGGAATTGGCATCATAGTTCAAGTATAAAAATCATGCTTTTGTGATAGTGACAAAAGCAAGCATCTTTGTGAACTTGTATTAATTTTATGAATCATGACTAAACTATGTTTGTTATTATGCCTAGCTGAAAACATGTTATTAGGCTTATGTTGTTACATTAGAATTGCATTAGAAATACATTCCACTTGCAAGTTTACATAGATAGAATAAAAACCATGATTTAAGTTTGGGTATGTTTATGCTATAATCCTATAAATGGATTAAAAACCATGATTCATATAAGAATTAGGTTGGGATAATTCTAGTTGAACCATACTTTTGTATTAGTGACAAAAGTAAGTACCTTTTTGTTAGCATGTAGTGATTTTATGAACATGATTAGTTTATATTATGCCTAAATAAAGATATTGGCTTATATTTCTAGTCAAGACCATGTGCCAATAATAATGATATCTAATTTAGTTAGATTCTTAATTTCAAGTTTACATGGATAGTTGAACCTATGATTCATGTTTAAGTATTGTTTATGCCATAATCATATAGGATGATTCATGTTTAATTATTGTTTATGCCATAGTCATATGAATAGGATGATTCATGTTTAAGTATCGTTTATGCCATAATCATATGAATAGAATGATTCATGTTTAAGTATTGTTTATGCCATAATCATCTAGAATGATTCATGTTTAAGTATCATTTATGCCATAATCATATGAATAGAATGATTCAGGTTTACGTATTTCCTATGCCATAATCATATGAATAGAATGATTCATGTTTAAGTATTATTTATGCCATAATCATATGACTAGAATGACTCATGTTTAAGTATTGTTTATGCCATGATTATATGAATAAAATGATTCATGTTTAAGTATTGTTTATGCTATGATTATATGGATAAAATGATTCATGTTACGCCATGATTATATGATGTTACAATTGCAAGTTCACATTTTCCTACTTTATGTTAATTGAATCGTTCGTTGCAAGTTCATGCGTTCACACTCCTTTTTTTCATGATATCTTATAAACACCATGTTATAAGCCTCCCCTTTTCATTTGGCTAAATTGGGTTTAAGTATTAAACCCAACACACCTTACATTGGAGCGAACGTGTAAAACGGGGGTAATGACGTTTGGGCTAAAATATAGAACATATGTGTTGGCATGTTTGACGCAAGCCAACAACCTTGAAAAACAATTAAGTGGCATAAATAAATCTTAATCAATAAAGATGAATTTGAATAATGGGCCGCAAATATTTACACATAAAAAGAAAAGAGACAAAATATGTAAATGTAGAAAATACGATGTGTTTAACCCGAGGTTGGATTGAGTTGTGATGTAAACCTGCCCGGAACCGCCCGGCTGTCCAGTAGTCACAACAATACCTATCCAATGTGGGTGGTTAAACACGGAGCCCAATAAGGACCCGAGGTTAGACTAAATTGTGGCGTAAGACTGCCCAGACCCAACCGGCAACAGGCAGCCACAACAATACCTGTCTAATGTGAGAGGTCAAGGCTTTAATAAGACAATTAAGGCTGAGTCAGGATTGATAGGATTAAGTGAATTAAGACTTAATCAAAATGGAACATGCTAAACTAAACAGACTGATTGGGGGGTTAGGTTTATAAAACACTTAACCAACTTAGCATGTTGGCTAGAAATAGAAAACCTAGTAGCGGGGGACCCTTTTCAGCAGTAACCCTACAAGGCGTATCATGATACCCTGAAACTAGGCAGGGTGGGGCACGATTACTGGGCTGACTGTAAGAGGTCAAATCGACGGTGGTGGTGCAGCAGTGTAGGTTCTAACGGGGTGCGGGCGTGCACACACTCCGACGTAGAAAAATAAGGCACTGGGCACCAGTAGCATACCTGTGCATTCTAGGATTTGTGTCGGGCCGCCACCATGGGACTTGATACACCCCATGGTGGGACCAGCATAGGTAACTACAACATCGGGGGTCGTAAGACACATGTAACTATGCGAGTAGGAGCCGATCATCATAAAATGGATCACTTCACCCTGATTATGGGGTGCCTGTTGGGAACTAGTTTATAGGGGTACAGAGATTAATATGGGGTACGATAGTATATTCGACCCTAGACAACTTAACTAAGTTTATGGTGCTTTCCCATTTCTAGTTTATGCTTATCATACCCAGTTCTTTATTCATAGACTGAATAGTCCTAGACTTACTCAGGCTTTATGTCTGACTCTACTTTTCTCTCGTCTTCTTTTCTTCCGTTTCCCCACCCCCCAGGTCCACAGGGAGGGAATACCGCAGCTTAACCAGCCTTCATATCCAGCTTGAAGAGAAAGAATGTATTGCTTGGATCTTTTCGTTTTGGACTATGGCTTTGGACAGCAATTATGGGACTTTTACAGTTTAATTATGTTTTCTTTATGCTTCTTTAAATAATGTAATCAAGACAGTTATGAAGATGTTATGTTTTTGTAAGTATTGTAAGACAATTATGGTATGGTTGGTGTAACACGTATTTTAATGAAATAAAAGTTGTTGTTTTCCGCTGTTCAAAAATATGTGTTCTTATATCTGTCTTGTATATCTGTGACTTATACTTATAAACCTCCACCAAAATTAGGGCATTCCCTTTGAGAGTGACCCTAACGGAGGTGGGGTGTTTCAGGCAGCATGGCTATGTGGGTCGCACCCATTAGGGTGTATAATCACCTATCTAGAGAAATTCCTTTTGTTTCTTTAATCTATTTCGATGCTGTCCCTTTTCAGGAAACGGTGGTTTGATCCCAACCGTTGGTGATATACATTCAATACACTCAAGCAAAATGAGTGGTCGGTCATGTGAGGGCCGGGTTGCAAGACGTTCTTGTTGAACCCAGTGTATTCGTCTCTAGAGATACACTATCCGCAGGTGGTCCCATACCCTATCATAGTCGGAATCCAATCTCCAATAAGCGCCTGCGGTTTTTGATTGTATACTATATATGTGGAGCGTGAGATGCAAGCGTTCCACTAGATTGCTATTTACTTGTATTTAGACATTATTATAATATCAGAAAAGATATTGATTTCAAAAATGGTTTGGGTTATCGTAAGGTAAAAACCGTCCGTGTTTGTGTGTGGATTTAGTCTTACGATTATCCTTTTCTTTTGAAAAGATTTTTGACTTTAAAATCAAGTTGTGTGATACCCTTAATACTGTGCGAGTTTTTCTCACTCAGGTTCACCAGACTGACCCGGTGTTTTGTAAATGCTCGGGTTAGCCCGGGATGTACAGGTTCAGGTTATCGAATGCTGTGAAGTCCAGAGACGTGCTGGGAGTGTTCAAACGTATAATATTATGTAGTTACTATTCCACTGTGTGTTGTATATGGGAACAGCTTATTATAACTGTCCCGTTGTGTGATGTACTCTGATATTGTAAGTATTTTTAAAAGCTCTCGGTAAAGATTTCTTTTTGTATTATATTTTGTTCCGCTGCGATGTGAGACTCGGATTCTGTGTTGTGTTGGTTCTTCTTCTTCTTCTTATATTCTAACATTTTTTTCTTTCTTATCTCACCCTCTAAATTCTTTCTAATAACGTCCAATGTTTTCGGTGTTTGAAAGGTCGACATGAGTTACGGTAAAGGTATTTATGTCGATTTTCGGGGCCAAAAATCCTTGGGTCGTTACAGGAGTTAGGTAATGCTCCTAGAATTTTAACAGGAAGAAATATTTCTATATTGTTAAAAGATTTTACAAATAATTTTGGAAAATAGGAAGAGAAGAAAAAAAAGGCAGAGGAGAAACAATAAGAAAAATGCCGTTAAGATTAAGCCTATTAAGCTGAAAAAAGGAAGAGGAAGAGTACGCGTGATATGAACGATGGAGGCAATAAAGATTACGATCCTACACAGTTGGAGCTATCAAGATGGAAAAAGAGATCAATTTTTTTTGACATGCCATATTGGGAGGTGAGTGTTTTTTTAAAAATGTTTTAACAATTAAATATACATAAAATTATGTGTTATATTTTTTTTATTATAGCTAATCCTCTATCCCCAAAGTTATCTGTTCCCCTATTCCCAACCAATAAAAACATTTGACTCTTATCTTTTTGCAATTAAGTCCAAAAATAAAAGAGGGTTTAGTTGCAAAAAGGAAAAATTCAGGAGGTGCTGATTGGTTGGGTATAGGGGGATAGAGAAATTTAGGGATAGGTGATTTTATTTGGTTTTTTTATAGGAACTACCATTATGTCATAATTTAGATGTAATGCATGTGGAGAAAAACATTGGTGAAAGCATTTTAGGCACAATGTTGCACGATAACAAATCGAAAGATGGATTCAATTCTAAAAAAGATTTAGAAGAATAGGGAATTCGACACGAGCTTCATGCACAACCTCGTGGGAAGAAATCATATCTTCCACCCGCTCCTTATATGGTATCAAAATCCAAGAAAAAATTATTTTGCAAAAGATTGTACGATTTCAAAGGACCCGATGGCTACTGTTCAAATTTGAAAAATCGTACATCGTTGGACGATTGTAGAATTAGTGGTTTGAAATCACATGATTACCATGTTTTAATGCAACACTTGTTGCCGGTAGCAATAAGAGAGCTACTGTCAAAGAAGGCAAGAAAAACAATAATTCGCTTATGTTCATTTTTCAATAAGTTATGTCAATGTGTCCTTGACATAGAGAAGTTGCAGCAAATCAATGTTGATATTATTGAAATTTTGTGTGAGCTTGAAAAATATTTTCCACCATCGTTTTTTGACATAATGATACGTTTGTCAATTCATCTTAGTAGAGAAGCGCTCATATGTGGTCCGGTTCAATTTCGTTGGATGTACCCATTTGAAAAGTATATGAAGACGCTTAAAGATTATGTAAGAAATTATTCACGGCCCGAAGGATGTATTGCAGAATCTTATCTCGCAGATGAATGCATGAGGGTTTTTGGTGAATTTTTAAAAAAAAATCAGGACATGTTGAGAAGACAGCAGCTCGAAATGAAGAATATGAAAATAGTATAATACTTGATGGACGTCCAATTTCAGCGTCTAAGATAGTTACACTATCCTCCTATGAGAAAGAAATTGCTCATTTAGTAGTGTTAATGAATATGGCAGTGATTGAACCATTTTTAAGGTACGTATATGTTACGTTATTTTTCAATTATTTGGATGTGTTTGTGCTAATAAATATAACTTCGCATGCCTTGTTTTATACTAGTTTGCACTTGGAGGAATTGCAAAATTCAAGTAAGTGTATGGAAAGAAATTCAACTTTACTTTGGGAAACACATGCAAAAAAAAATTGCTGATTGGATAAAAAAAGGTTAAATAATTATTTGAATATTCTCTCGTTTGCCTAAGAATATTACCCTAAAATATCCGCTGTCAATGAATTTTTTTGCACATACCTATGAGCTTTAATAATTACGATTAAATGTTGAAGTGGATTGCATACGGTCTGAAGAATGATGCCTTATCTTACAAAGGATATATTATCAATGATCAACGGTTTCATATAAAAGATGTAGGGAGAGAAACTCAAAATAGCAAAGTGACTTATGATGCGACTACTATGTGTAGAGCAAGTGCAAAGGATAGTTCTCAAGTAGTTGATGTGGTCACCCATAATGGGATATTAACTGATATAATTTTATTGGATTATAATGTGTTTTATATTCCCGTTTTTAAGTTTCGTTTGGCACTTATTGGAAATGGAGTAAAAGCCGATGACGATGGTTTTTCTCTTGTCAATTTATATCAAAATCAAGCATCATTTTCTAAAGATCCATACATCCATGCATCTCAAGCAAAACAAGTATTTTATTTAAGAGAGAATGATTTGTCGAATTGGTATGTTGTAATGAAAGCACCACCAAGAGGTCTTCACGACTTAGAGACAAATGATTATAAAGAAGAAGCTATCAATGTCGTTGAAGATTGTGATGATACCGATATATATATGTTGAAATTGTTAGTTATGTAAGGGAGAATTGCGAAGGCATACTTGAGCAGTTTAAGTATTTTGTTTGATTATGAGAATTGTTTTTGAGAACCTAATCATGTCATTAATGTTTGTTTTTTCCATTATTTGCTTATAAGATCAATGATTGTTGTGTAAGAAATGATGTTGCAATTAAGGTAAATGTGTTTATTTTTTATGTTTAAATTAGGCAAATGTAATTAATATGTTTGATAACCAATTATGTTGTAATATATATATATATATATATATGTTGTGAATATGCTTTTATTAGTTCTATGTTTAGTCCCACATCATGGGAAAAAAGTTAAACATCAGCTCCAAAGCCTGTATATAAAGGAGCCAATGTAATAAATAGAAATACACATCTGAATGAATAGAAATGTCCTTTCTCTCTTGTTTCTTTTGTTCTGTGTTCGTTTTATAACACGTTATCAGCACATGATTCTATTATAGTTATTTATTGAAATCTTCTAGATATATGAATTTGTCATGTAAGTAATTTTTATTTGAGAATATCAATTCATGGATTTCTATATTTGTTCTACAATTATTTTCTATTTGAGAATATTTGATCTATGGATCTATATACTTTTTGTAGATCTAGATTATGTTCCAGTGGATCTAACTTTTTAGATCTAATTATTTTTAACTTAGTGGTTTTTAGATATCCACTTATTCATATTTGGTCTGGTACTATGGTATACCAAATATTTTTTTTAGGAAGATCCATTCATTTTCTTTTTATAATATTATATATGGATCTTTTACCCCATATGCCATACATAAAACATCTTCATTTGCTACTTTATCTCTTTAATAACAGAGAAGTCATTGCTAATAGGTTTGCATGTATGTAAATAGCAAGCTACTTGTTAACCAACATATGTATTACTATGGTCATTATTTTTGTTATGTAACATGGTGTATGGCTCCTTGACGGTTTGTATTATTTCATTATTTTAAGAAGTTCATTGTAAATGCATAGAGAAAGACTTGCAGATTTGGATATTTTTTTTAATGATTTCGTGCCATAATATATTCAATTTATTACATGCATGTCTATGGTCCTATTCTATTTTACGAGATCTGCAATTTTTTTTATGATATAACAGTACTACAATTTCATCGTTTTGTCTGTTCGTTAATTTGTTAATTTGTTTTGATAATTATAGAACATGTATACTGATATGTGAATTTTGTTTAATTAAGCATCTGCAATTTTTATTTTTGTAGTTCACAAAAATGTCGTAACACTGAAATCCATTTACAATCTCAATATTTAGAGAATACCATTAAAAATGGTAATAATATGTCCGAGCAAGACAAAACAAAGGCTCGAATATTTTTAAGAGGTCATATCCATGATGATCTAAAATCAGAATATTTAACTGAAAAAAGATCCTCTCCACTTATGGAACTCCCTGAAGGAGCATTATGACCACCAGAAGACAGTCATACTTCCAAACACAAAGCAAGAGTCGTTGATCCTAGAGTTCACATGCAAATGACCTGAAGCTCATATGATCTAAAGTTCATATACAAATTCTTTCAAATAAGGAACCTGAAGTTCATATGAAAACAAGGAACCTGCAGTTCATATGCAAACAAGAAACCTGAAGTTCATATGCAAACAAGGAACCCGAAGTTCATATTCGAACGAGAAACATGAAATAAAGCATAAAAGCATATGATTGCATTTAATATTTTCATATAGTAAATGACCTGTAAAAGGAAAGGATTTGAAAAATCAATGAAAGGAAAGATTTCAACAAAAGGGAAAATACTTATATTCCAACTTTATGCTACATATAATCTCTTAAAGAAACTTATTAGTGGAAGAGATCATTACATTTATAATAAATACTATTTTCTTGAAGAAAAATAGTAAAATGACTCTCATATGTAACTTTCTAGAAAAGTTTCTTCAATTTAAAATATACAATAATAATATGTGAATAATAATAAAACCTGAAGTTTTATTACAATAATTTTAGAGCATATCATATTTCTAGAAGAAATGTTTTTATTGTTCCTTAGGAAAAACTTTTATGAAGAAAATATGCGTCCTGAAGATCATATTAAGTTAAGATCTAAATATTGAACTTAATTCTGCACACCAGAAGTGAATGCAAAAACGATTTTTGTCATTACATGGAAAATTTAGAACCTGCAGTTTCTAAAAAGGCAAGAAGCAATTTTGATATAAAAAGAAAGATCTAAAAGATCTTTATATGAGTTGAATAATTTGAAGAAAAAAATGCAATTTTTATGTTTGCATAAATTTACAAGTTTTTCAAATCATTCATATTGAAGAATGAGAAAAAAATTGAATATGAGACGTGTAGTTTATTTTTGTTTATAGTTGTGAATTTTATGTAAAGATCTGTAAATTTTTGAACCATTTATGTTAGCGAACGTAAAATGTTGATTATGTAATTGATAATATATTATAGTACCTTATTGTCATAAATGCATTGAATGTTATAGAATGCATTGTTATGAAAATATATTATATTACCTTATTGTCATAAATGCATTGAATACATTATTATTGTTAGTTAATTGATGTATGTTTGTATTTGGAATAAGAATAAACATATGTATTATTATTAGATGTATTTAGCTAAATGTTAACCACAACCTGAAGTTGTGCAAAGAAAATATTTATACTGGAAGTTGTATAACTCAAAGTCTTGGATCTAAAGTTTTGAATTATATATATATATATGTGTGTGTGTGTGTGTGTGTGTGTGTGTGTGTGTGTGTGTGTGTGTGTGAGTGAGTGAGTGTGTGTGTGTGTGTGTGTGTGCGTGTGTTTGTGTATATATAAACATTTTTGATAAAGTATACAAGTTTGAAATCTTGTCAATGAGAAAGAATGTAAAAGCTTCTAAATTAGAAGTATGTTAAAAGATTGAGAACCAGAAGTTCATCATAAATTTATAAAATTGATATACATGTGTATATATATGCATAGGAACTTGAAGTTCCTCAATCAATGAATTTGAAACACTTTATAATTTAAAAGCCTGAAGCTTTATTCAAACCGTATGAAATAATAACATTACACTTCTTAAAGAAGTTAAATCATATGTGACAATAATAATGCATCCAAAGATTGCACAATTTTCAAAATGAGCTGTATCTTGCTTATATATTTATATTTACATATTGTACTGAAGAATAAATTTTAACAACTCGAAGTTGTTATATATTTTATTTGAACCAGAAGTTCAACACAGTGGAACCAAAAGTTCAATACAGTGGAACCAGAAGCTCAATACAATTTAACAAACTTGAAATTGTTTATATATTATTTGAACCAGAAGTTCAATATAGATTAACAACTTGAAGTTGTTCATATATTTCATTTGAACAAGAAGATCAATACAGTTCCAAATCAAATATTTTGGATATTATGAAATGATCTTTAAGATTCACGTTGATATTGCTTGATAAGCAAAAATTAATGATTGGAACATTATAAACAATTTGTCCTAAAATCGATAACTTGAATGAGAGAGAATATGCGTATCAATTACATATGTAATACGTGGACACACTTATGTACACATATATGCGAATATTTGATTAACAACCTGAAGTTGTCATGAGCTCATATTATAAATTATGCATATATTATTTTATATTTCAGAAAGTCGATTGACATCAATATTGATTGACCTGAAGTCATGTGCATATTCAAATGATAAAAAATTCCTCCAAGTCATCAGATCAATGAAAGGGAATAAGCAATGCAATATGAACGCATCTTATCAACTAATAAGAGCATTATCCTCCTACAATTGAAATACATCTAATGTATTTGCTAGCTATGATGCTATAATGGATCAAAAATGAATCCAAAGTAGGTTTATTAGTTAAAGTGACAATGTTTGTCAACATTGAGGGGAAGGATAAAGGAATCACCGATGTTAAATATTTGCCAACATATAGAATTATGCAAAGTATTAACTTGCATAAACTATCAATTATGTCCCTAATAGACTTTCTCCAATATACATTTGAATCCCCGAAGGATCAAAAGGTGTAAATCACAGCTGAAAATGTGGTATAAAATTCAGTTCAAAATATCTTTGGAGTAAGTCATAAAAATGCAAAATAAAGGAGGTGAGTGTTCCTAAAGAAACACTTAAAGGTGCTCTGAAAGAAACCCATGACATGATTGTCAAAATAACCCCAGAAGTGGTTTAAGTACCTAAAGCATGATAAGTTTTGAGATCTCCATAAATTATGTATAGAACTGACAAGAAATAATCATCGATGATAAATTAATAAATAATAAAGTGCTTATATTTATAAATGGATTAAAAATCCCATATTAGAGAGAAACATGATTGGCCATCATGAAATTCCCCTAAATAAGATATATGGACCTATAGTACATAAGATATGAACCTGTAGTTCATAAGATAAAAATAGAAATATATATAATGACAAAAACACACGGAAGTTACTGAAGCATCATAGAGCGTCAACAACATGGTAAGTGCCATGATGTAACGACCCAGAAAATCTGAACCAATTTAAAATTTTTAAATTGGCTAAAATAATGGATTTTAAATATTTAAAATAAATATTTTAAATAATGGCGATGAAAACTAAGTTTGAATCGACAATTGAAAACGAATATAATTAATTATAATTATAAACAAGGCCTGAAATGGCGTGGCAGTTTCAAAAATTGAATTCAAACTTTGTCGGACTGTACCGGGTGCAAAACAATCCGGATTTTAGTGAAACCAAAAACATTAGGATCTAATTGATGATATCTTTCCAACGAATCTGACCAATCGAAATTTGATAGCGGGAATCAAAAGATATGTCCAGTTGAAAATTCTGAATAGTCGCTATGGAATTCAGGCCCTTAAAAATGGACATTTTGCAAACGACCTCGGATTTCGATGAAACCACTTTTGTTAGATCCGCAGTGTCAAGTTATTGCTGGGTTTCAAATTTCATAATTTTTCGAATCAATATGTGAGCGTGGCAAAGGAAAACGCGTTTGACCAGTTTCAGTTGATTTTAATCGACTGGAAATTGGCCATTTTTCAAACGGTCTCAGAATTTGACGAAACTAGTTTTGTTAGGACCGTATCGTCAATACGAAGCTAGAAAATATTTTTCTGGAATTTTTCTAGTTAGTATGTGACCCCGGTAATTTGAAATGTACGTTTAAAATTCAATATAGTGATTTAAATGTAAATTTAACGGAAACTGATTGTAACGATCGAATCAGCTTGCGATACATATCCCATTGTGTTCGAAATGGGGGTAGAACGCTAGGGACGTCAGGCGGTAGGCCTCGTTTAGAGGTCGTATGTAAAAGTCAACTTTTTGAAAAATTAAATAAATAAATATATATATTTTTATATAAACCCCCCCCCTATTCCCTCTTCTCTCTCTTCACTTCGAACAGAATAAAAAAAAAACCTAAATTAAGCCGCCACCCCCGATCATCCACCTCCGCACGTCGCCACCTCCTCCTGGAACTGCTGCCGCTGCTGCTTTTTCTCTCCCCCCCTCCGTTCGTAGATCGGCAGCGACATCGCACCCCCCCCCCCCCCCGAATCAAACGCGACGCCCTAAATTCTCGAGCGCCCCCCCCCCCAACCGAGACCTAGCCTCCGCCTGTCCCTCCTCCAACCGCGACCTCCCCGAGCGCCACCCTCGAGAAGCCCTCTGACGAACTGCGGAAACCCCCCTCTGTAAGTTTTTTTTTTGTTTTGTTATTTTATTTTTTTGATTTAAAAACTGTTTGTTTTAAAAAAAGGGTTAAAACAGATTTTTCTAAAGATTTAAAACTGATTTTAAAAGCATTTAAAAACTGATTTTATTTTAATAAGTAAATTCTGTTTTTTTTTTGTAAAAAGAAAAACTGATTTTAAATAGATTTAAAAACTGATTTTAAATAGATCTAAAAACTGATTTTGAACAGGTTATAAAAACTGATTTTTAAAAGAAGTTAAAAACTGATTTTTTTTAGAGTTTAAAACTGATTTGATTTTAAAACTTTAAAAAGAAAAAGATTTAATCTTTTAAAAAGAAAAAGATTTGATCTTTTAAAAGAAAAAGATTTGATCTTTTAAAAGAAAAAGATTTGATCTTTCAAAAGAAAAAGATTTGATCTTTTAAAAGAAAAAGATTTGATCTTTTAAAAGAAAAAGATTTGAACTTTTAAAAGAAAAAGATTTGAACTTTTAAAAGAAAAAGGTTTAATCTTTAAAAAGAAAAAGGATTTGAACTTTAAGAAGTAAAAATCAGATTTTTAGATATTGAAAGTCGAAGTAAAAAATCAGATTTTTAGATATTGAAAGTCGAAGTAAAAAATCAGATTTTTAGATATTGAAAGTCGAAGTAAAAATCAGATTTTTAGATATTGAAAGTCGAAGTAAAAATCAGATTTTTATATATTGAATAGCGTGGTAAAAATTCGATTTTTATATATTGAATAGCATCGTAAAAATTCGATTTTTACATATGTAGAGAATACGGGCGAAAGCGACAAAAAGGCGAGGTTGGCGAAGATTTCCCAAAGTGAAGTGTCGTGAGGTTGAATTAGCTATTCGGTGAGATTTCTGATTTAAAAATATTATATATGTGTGAAATGAAAGTGAATTGCTATATATAAATATATATCTATATCTATATATATATATACGCCCCTCGTCCACAAAACATGGACGATATTTATTGGTTGAAAATGGTGTGAAAATTGATTGATAGCGAATGATTGTTTGGGATCATTTGTGATTGATATTGGTTGATTGTGGTTGAAAAATACCCATTTGTGGTTGTGAAATATTTGGTTGAAACCACATAGGATTAGTTTGTGGAAATGAAATAAATATATACATGCCGCCTGCGTGCGAACTAGATGCATGATCCCCATTGTCAAAAACCGCGAGGTTTTAAGGTAGAGCGAGGAGCCGTACTAGGGACGGTCCCGGTTTAACTACCCTGCCGTTATGCTGCCGAAATTTTGAATAATATTCGTGTGTTTGAATTATTTTCATATGCTTAAACTATATTTATTCATTGAATAGAAAACATTCATGTGTTGAATTGATATTCATTCGTTGATTAGAAATTCATGTGTTGAATGGTATTCATATTTTGAAATAAATTGTTTGATAATAAAAATCACATTTTTATCACCAACATGAACTATATAGAGAATAGTGTTTTGAAATGAATCGTTTTACAATAAAAATCACATTTTTATTGTATGCATAAATCGTTGAAATGTGAAGTGTTAAAAATAGTCACTTGTTCGAAATAAACATATATGAGTTGAAATATTCATTAATTAGCTAATGAAATGATTTGCACCTATTTATGTAGCATTAGAATGAATGGTGTTTTTAAACCGAATAGAAATCGAATATGAAGTCGAATAGAAAATGATAAATGATAAGAACTGTATATATATGTACATACATATTTATTGAACAGGTTATAGCAAAGGGGCTAGAGAAGAGGAATAAAATTTTGTGCCCGACAAATAGGTACACATTTACTGCTTTGTTTGGGTGATGATTTTATGATCCTGTTGGCTAGCCGCTTGGCTTTTTCTTTTTCTTTTTGAGATTAGAAGGACCGGGAAAGCTATTTGCAATTTCCCGATGCTCCCGGTGCAGGGGAGGTTATGGCGAAATTTTCCAAAAATTTAAGGTGTTAGAAAAATATTTGAAGTGAAAATGATAGGGAAATCATTGAATGAACTATATTTATATAAATATATAAATATAAATAAAATTAAAACGAAACGAAGCCGTGCAGTTCGTATTTTGAAACCGTGATTTCAAACAACTAGTGCGGGAAATCCGACCATTGGATTTTCCCGAAATCTCAACCGTCGGGTTCGCCTTGGAATAATCTTTCCAACGGCACCAACCTTGTAAAAATCCAACGGTTGGATTGTCTGGAATGTTTAATTCAAATCTGAAGAAAAACAGCGCCAGAAACGATTATATTTATATATATATATAAATATAATTCTATTTAATCGAATAACGACGCTGCAGTTCGTATTTTGAAATCGAAACTTCAAACGATTGTACCGGGAGATCCGACCGTCGGATTTTCCCGAAACTGGAACCGTTGGATTCGTTTTGAAAAGACCTTTCAAATGATGTAAATTTTGTGAAGATCCAACGGTTATATTTTCAGATATGTGTAAATCAAATCTGAAGAAAAACAGCGCCACGGCCGCTTTATGGCCCGAAGCGTCGTTTTGAATATATGGGCTATTTTAAAATAAATAAAAATAGCGATAAATCGTCATAAAATATTATAAACGATATGGAATGGAAATAAACGGAATTTGCTTGATTTATGTGGCTTTTGATGGTTGAATGTGTTTGGTGTGAAAATTACATTAAAGAACAATATTGGTGTTGTCGAATAATTTAACCATTGAAATAAATTGATTTGAAATTCTAAATATACGTGAATTATTTGAGAAGGCCGAGTTAATTCTCATTTCAAATAATTGACCGACGATTGAAAGTCGAAGATGAAGACGATGGTCGAAGACCGGAGATCTTCACCTCGTTTGGATGGTAACCGAGGTCATGATTGGAAGGCATCCCGAAATATGGATAATGAGTGGTGATCGTCCAGACGTACGTGGTGATTGATGGGTTTGCGAGGTATTTAGTGCCTCCGGTTTCGTTCAGACCCAGAACGGACTTGTAAATGGACTGTGTGTCTGACATTGGATTTTATTCTGTGTTGATTGATCTCTATTAAATATACATCTGTTTGGCAGCGGAGAATTTATTCTTTTGCTTAACGCCCTTCTCTGAGACGCACGAGCTCAGAGGTTGTATATCGATGGACATCAGTCGCATGGCATGAATTGCCTGTGTGGCATGCTAAGATGCAGTGATCAGGGCTTCTGTTGAAAAGCAAAGTCTTGTGGTGATGATCAAAGCACCGCCTGTGTGGCGTAGCTTTGTGTATAACGTGAATTCGCGAGCCTCACACCTCGGTATGAACCTAAAACGGGAGAGGACATCAGGGAGGGCCTGCGTTTCTTTCTAGCTAGGGTGGTGTCAGTGACCTACCAGCCCTGACATTTATATACTTTTCACCTATGTGGTTGTTGCTGTTGCGAGGCGCCTCGGTTTGATCGGACGATCCGGGTCCGATGGAGTCATTCGTTGGCTCGTTTACGCCTCAAAGGGCGGAGAAACGCAGTGTTCAGGAATTTTAATCCACATCGGTGGACCGGCCCTGACGATCCATGGGCCCACCTGTGTCTGGGTCCTGGGACACGGGCTAGAGCGTCTCGAATTCGGTAAGGACTATCTTTTGCCTTGGTTCATGACGGAAATCCAATTTCCAAGTACGTGATCGTGCGGTTTTGATTGTATACCTATATATGGCGACATAGTGGTATGGGGCATTAATGCCGTCTATGATTGATAGTTATGATTTGAAATTGTTTTCAAAACATATAGACACTAACAATAATATCAAATGCCTTTGTTTTGATCGTATCAAGCATATTTTGACCGTTATAAGGTAAAACTATATCCTCCGGTTTGCGTTGCATTGTGTGATGGGAACTGAGTCTTATAACGGTTTCATTTTTATAAAAAGCATAGCGATGTTTAAAAGAAAGATTTGTTTTAAAAGCACTGGCAATCCAATGGAGTAAACCCGTTCCACGAAAGTGGCGTGGTCCTGTGATTAGCCAATTATATATGTGTTGAGTGGATTTCTCATACCAGTCCCATGACTGACTCGTAGTTTGTTTCACTTTCAAACTCGGGTGCCCCTTTTTCTACACGGGCAGCCTTGTATTCAGGTTTAGCTGGTTCTTTTTCTGGATAGCTGGAGCTGAAGATGGATTCTATCATTTATTCTTTTTATGCTGTTCAGCTCCTATTGTACATATTTTGTTTATTTCCGCTGTAGACATTTATGTATAGCTGAACTGTATTTGTACTAAGTAAGATCCTGTATACTGTGTAACTCTGATGATACTTTTATCCAGTATATTTTATTGTTCATTATCTGGTGTATTTATTTAATTCTGTTCTGCTATTATCTGTTTCTGTGTTATATTCCAAAGATAGCCCTTGTTTCCGTGAAAACGGGAAATCGGGTCGTCTCATCGTGGTATCAAAGCTTTGGTTAAGCTTAGTTCTGGAATATAACATTTGAACGAACTCGTCAGAAATAGAACTAGTAGTGTTCTAGGACGGGTAACTCTATACAGATAGGATCAGTAATATCCTAGTATGAGTAAAGCAGAATGAAATTACACCTTGATAGACACATTTACATTTGAAGTATGTGTTTCTATATTTTAAAATACCTTTTCTATGACCTGACACTTGATATGCTATTTGCAGAAGAACTAGAAAATGAGTGCCAGAAACAGAAGAAGTAATACTGACCCGGATATAGAAGCTCTATTCATGAAGTATAGAAATCTGGGTGGAAAACCCTTTACGGGTGAAGAAGCGATTACTCGCCGCTCAAAGCCGACAAAAGAGCTATGCTGATAGAAGAAGAAGAGATATATCCTTTGAAGTTGGCGACTACGTATATTTGAAAGTATCGCCGATGAGAGGAGTTATCCGGTTCGGTAAAACTGGAAAGTTAGCACCCAAATTCATTGGTCCGTTTCCTATTCTGGAACGGATTGTGACTCTCGCTTATAGGGTCAAACTACCTGACTGGTTGCCTGGTGTGCATGATGTATTTCATATATCTCAACTTCGAAAGCACGTTCATGATCCAGACTTGATCGTGGAAGAAGCAGCTCAGCAGGATATTGAAATTACTCCAGAATTAGCTGTGAGGCGAGAGCCGCTAAAGATTATCGGCAAAGAAACCAAAGAGCTGAGGAACAAGAAGGTTCACTTAGTCAAAGTGCAATGGAGTGGAGATCCGCGAGATTGTACTTGGGAAACCGAGGAGAGCATTCAGAAAGCTTATCCTAGATGCCGAGTAGATATCTCTGATTGACTCTGGTGCAAGGTACATTTACCCTACTTTGCATTACCATTCAATTCTCTACTCTATTGTTATTTTCTTTTCATGGATGTGCACTATTTATTCTGTACTATGAATGATTTTTAAAGGAATATAAGATTTGATTAGTATATTTTAGAAGGTTAAAAACAATTGGATTGGTCGTTGTGTTGAGTGATAGTAGATTTATCAAACCACTTTCGAGTTTGTTCCTTTTCGGGGACGAAAAGTTTTAAGTGGGGGAGATTGTAACGACCCAGAAAATCTGAACCAATTTAAAATTTTTAAATTGGCTAAAATAATGGATTTTAAATATTTAAAATAAATATTTTAAATAATGGCGATGAAAACTAAGTTTGAATCGACAATTGAAAACGAATATAATTAATTATAATTATAAACAAGGCCTGAAATGGCGTGGCAGTTTCAAAAATTGAATTCAAACTTTGTCGGACTGTACCGGGTGCAAAACAATCCGGATTTTAGTGAAACCAAAAACATTAGGATCTAATTGATGATATCTTTCCAACGAATCTGACCAATCGAAATTTGATAGCGGGAATCAAAAGATATGTCCAGTTGAAAATTCTGAATAGTCGCTATGGAATTCAGGCCCTTAAAAATGGACATTTTGCAAACGACCTCGGATTTCAATGAAACCACTTTTGTTAGATCCGCAGTGTCAAGTTATTGCTAGGTTTCAAATTTCATAATTTTTCGAATCAATATGTGAGCGTGGCAAAGGAAAACGCGTTTGACCAGTTTCAGTTGATTTTAATCGACTGGAAATTGGCCATTTTTCAAACGGTCTCAGAATTTGACGAAACTAGTTTTGTTAGGACCGTATCGTCAATACGAAGCTAGAAAATATTTTTCTGGAATTTTTCTAGTTAGTATGTGACCCCGGTAATTTGAAATGTACGTTTAAAATTCAATATAGTGATTTAAATGTAAATTTAACGGAAACTGATTGTAACGATCGAATCAGCTTGCGATACATATCCCATTGTGTTCGAAATGGGGGTAGAACGCTAGGGACGACAGGCGGTAGGCCTCGTTTAGAGGTCGTATGTAAAAGTCAACTTTTTGAAAAATTAAATAAATAAATATATATATTTTTATATAAACCCCCCCCCTATTCCCTCTTCTCTCTCTTCACTTCGAACAGAATAAAAAAAAAACCTAAATTAAGCCGCCTCCCCCGATCATCCACCTCCGCACGTCGCCACCTCCTCCTGGAACTGCTGCCGCTGCTGCTTCTTCTCTCCCCCCCCCCCTCCGTTCGTAGATCGGCAGCGACATCGCACCCCCCCCCCCCCCCCCCGAATCAAACGCGACGCCCTAAATTCTCGAGCCCCCCCAACCCAGACCTAGCCTCCGCCTGTCCCTCCTCCAACCGCGACCTCCCCGAGCGCCACCCTCGAGAAGCCCTCCGACGAACTGCGGAAACCCCCCTCTGTAAGTTTTTTTTTGTTTTGTTATTTTATTTTTTTTGATTTAAAAACTGTTTGTTTTAAAAAAAGGGTTAAAACAGATTTTTCTAAAGATTTAAAACTGATTTTAAAAGCATTTAAAAACTGAATTTATTTTAATAAGTAAATTCTGATTTTTTTTTGTAAAAAGAAAAACTGATTTTAAATAGATTTAAAAACTGATTTTAAATAGATCTAAAAACTGATTTTGAACAGGTTATAAAAACTGATTTTTAAAAGAAGTTAAAAACTGATTTTTTTAGAGTTTAAAACTGATTTGATTTTAAAACTTTAAAAAGAAAAAGATTTAATCTTTTAAAAAGAAAAAGATTTGATCTTTTAAAATAAAAAGATTTGATCTTTTAAAAGAAAAAGATTTGATCTTTTAAAAGAAAAAGATTTGATCTTTTAAAAGAAAAAGATTTGAACTTTTAAAAGAAAAAGATTTGAACTTTTAAAAGAAAAAGGTTTAATCTTTAAAAAGAAAAAGGATTTGAACTTTAAGAAGTAAAAATCAGATTTTTAGATATTGAAAGTCGAAGTAAAAAATCAGATTTTTAGATATTGAAAGTCGAAGTAAAAAATCAGATTTTTAGATATTGAAAGTCGAAGTAAAAATCAGATTTTTAGATATTGAAAGTCGAAGTAAAAATCAGATTTTTATATATTGAATAGCGTGGTAAAAATTCGATTTTTATATATTGAATAGCATCGTAAAAATTCGATTTTTACATATGTAGAGAATACGGGCGAAAGCGACAAAAAGGCGAGGTTGGCGAAGATTTCCCAAAGTGAAGTGTCGTGAGGTTGAATTAGCTATTCGGTGAGATTTCTGATTTAAAAATATTATATATGTGTGAAATGAAAGTGAATTGCTATATATAAATATATATCTATATCTATTTATATATACGCCCCTCGTCCACAAACCATGGACGATATTTATTGGTTGAAATTGGTGTGAAAATTGATTGATAGCGAATGATTGTTTGGGATTGTTTGTGATTGATATTGGTTGATTGTGGTTGAAAAATACCCATTTGTGGTTGTGAAATATTTGGTTGAAACCACATAGGATTAGTTTGTGGAAATGAAATAAATATATACATGCCGCCTGCGTGCGAACTAGATGCATGATCCCCATTGTCAAAAACCGCGAGGTTTTAAGGTAGAGCGAGGAGCCGTACTAGGGACGGTCCCGGTTTAACTACCCTGCCGTTATGCTGCCGAAATTTTGAATAATATTCGTGTGTTTGAATTATTTTCATATGCTTAAACTATATTTATTCATTGAATAGAAAACATTCATGTGTTGAATTGATATTCATTCGTTGATTAGAAATTCATGTGTTGAATGGTATTCATATTTTGAAATAAATTGTTTGATAATAAAAATCACATTTTTATCACCAACATGAACTATATAGAGAATAGTGTTTTGAAATGAATCGTTTTACAATAAAAATCACATTTTTATTGTATGCATAAATCGTTGAAATGTGAAGTGTTAAAAATAGCCACTTGTTCGAAATAAACATATATGAGTTGAAATATTCATTAATTAGCTAATGAAATGATTTGCACCTATTTATGTAGCATTAAAATGAATGGTGTTTTTAAACCGAATAGAAATCAAATATGAAGTCGAATAGAAAATGATAAATGATAAGAACTGTATATATATGTACATACATATTTATTGAACAGGTTATAGCAAAGGGGCTAGAGAAGAGGAATAAAATTTTGTGCCCGACAAATAAGTACACATTTACTGCTTTGTTTGGGTGATGATTTTATGAGCCTGTTGGCTAGCCGCTTGGCTTTTTCTTTTTCTTTTTGAGATTAGAAGGACCGGGAAAGCTATTTGCAATTTCCCGATGCTCCCGGTGCAGGGGAGGTTATGGCGAAATTTTCCAAAAATTTAAGGTGTTAGAAAAATATTTGAAGTGAAAATGATAGGGAAATCATTGAATGAACTATATTTATATAAATATAAATAAAATTAAAATGAAACGAAGTCGTGCAGTTCGTATTTTGAAACCGTGATTTCAAACAACTAGTGCGGGAAATCCGACCATTGGATTTTCCCGAAATCTCAACCGTCGGGTTCGCCTTGGAATAATCTTTCCAACGGCACCAACCTTGTAAAAATCCAACGGTTGGATTGTCTGGAATGTTTAATTCAAATCTGAAGAAAAACAGCGCCAGAAACGATTATATTTATATATATATATATATATATAATTCTATTTAATCGAATAACGACGCTGCAGTTCGTATTTTGAAATCGAAACTTCAAACGATTGTACCGGGAGATCCGACCGTCGGATTTTCCCGAAACTGGAACCGTTGGATTCGTTTTGAAAAGACCTTTCAAATGATGTAAATTTTGTGAAGATCCAACGGTTAGATTTTCAGATATGTGTAAATCAAATCTGAAGAAAAACAGCGCCACGGCCGCTTTATGGCCCGAAGCGTCGTTTTGAATATATGGGCTATTTTAAAATAAATAAAAATAGCGATAAATCGTCATAAAATATTATAAACGATATGGAATGGAAATAAAAGGAATTTGCTTGATTTATGTGGCTTTTGATGGTTGAATGTGTTTGGTGTGAAAATTACATTAAAGAACAATATTGGTGTTGTCGAATAATTTAACCATTGAAATAAATTGATTTGAAATTCTAAATATACGTGAATTATTTGAGAAGGCCGAGTTAATTCTCATTTCAAATAATTGACCGACGATTGAAAGTCGAAGATGAAGACGATGGTCGAAGACCGGAGATCTTCACCTCGTTTGGATGGTAACCGAGGTCCTGATTGGAAGGCATCCCGAAATATGGATAATGAGTGGTGATCGTCCAGACGTACGTGGTGATCGATGGGTTTGCGAGGTATTTAGTGCCTCCGGTTTCGTTCAGACCCAGAACGGACTTGTAAATGGACTGTGTGTCTGACATTGGATTTTATTCTGTGTTGATTGATCTCTATTAAATATACATCTGTTTGGCGGCGGAGAATTTATTCTTTTGCTTAACGCCCTTCTCTGAGACGCACGAGCTCAGAGGTTGTATATCGATGGACATCAGTCGCATGGCATGAATTGCCTGTGTGGCATGCTAAGATGCAGTGATCAGGGCTTCTGTTGAAAAGCAAAGTCTTGTGGTGATGATCAAAGCACCGCCTGTGTGGCGTAGCTTTGTGTATAACGTGAATTCGCGAGCCTCACACCTCGGTATGAACCTAAAACGGGAGAGGACATCAGGGAGGGCCTGCGTTTCTTTCTAGCTAGGGTGGTGTCAGTGACCTACCAGCCCTGACATTTATATACTTTTCACCTATGTGGTTGTTGCTGTTGCGAGGCGCCTCGGTTTGGTCGGACGATCCGGGTCCGATGGAGTCATTCGTTGGCTCGTTTACGCCTCAAAGGGCGGAGAAATGCAGTGTTCAGGAATTTTAATCCACATCGGTGGACCGGCCCTGACGATCCAAGGGCCCACCTGTGTCTGGGTCCTGGGACACGGGCTAGAGCGTCACGAATTCGGTAAGGACTATCTTTTGCCTTGGTTCATGACGGAAATCCAATTTCCAAGTACGTGATCGTGCGGTTTTGATTGTATACCTATATATGGCGACATAGTGGTATGGGGCATTAATGCCGTCTATGATTGATAGTTATGATTTGAAATTGTTTTCAAAACATATAGACACTAACAATAATATCAAATGCCTTTGTTTTGATCGTATCAAGCATATTTTGACCGTTATAAGGTAAAACTCTATCCTCCGGTTTGCGTTGCATTGTGTGATGGGAACTGAGTCTTATAACGGTTTCATTTTTATAAAAAGCATAGCGATGTTTAAAAGAAAGATTTGTTTTAAAAGCACTGGCAATCCAATGGAGTAAACCTGTTCCACGAAAGTGGCGTGGTCCTGTGATTAGCCAATTATATATGTGTTGAGTGGATTTCTCATACCAGTCCCATGACTGACTCGTAGTTTGTTTCACTTTCAAACTCGGGTGCCCCTTTTTCTACACGGGCAACCTTGTATTCAGGTTTAGCTGGTTCTTTTTCTGGATAGCTGGAGCTGAAGATGGATTCTATCATTTATTCTTTTTATGCTGTTCAGCTCCTATTGTACATATTTTGTTTATTTCCGCTGTAGACATTTATGTATAGCTGAACTGTATTTGTACTAAGTAAGATCTTGTATACTGTGTAACTCTGATGATACTTTTATCCAGTATATTTTATTGTTCATTATCTGGTGTATTTATTTAATTCTGTTCTGCTATTATCTGTTTCTGTGTTATATTCCAAAGATAGCCCTTGTTTCCGTGAAAACGGGAAATCGGGTCGTCTCACATGAGCATTGTATTTTCAGAGATAATTGAATTGATTAAAGTGGTGAAAGTGTTTAAAACACTTACAATACCCTGAAGGTATAAACGATGAAAGTATATAAATTCCAGAAGAATTTAAATAACTTTGGTAGTGATAAAGAGCAAGAAATGTAGATTACAACATTATTTTAAGTATTGTTGTGATGAAAATCTTGAAATAATTCATGATGAGTAGATCACTTCCTGCTTTAAAGAATTGTTGTAATAAAACTCTTAATATCCATTGAAGTGGTAGTTGCGATATGCAAAACTTATTATAATATATAAGTCCCTGAAGAACATAAATAACATTTGTTATTATAAAGAATACCAAGAACATGGATGATGGATTACAACATTCTTCTAAGTATTGTTGTAATGAAAATCTTGATATACTTCAAGATGAGTAGATCACTTCGTGCTTAGTAATGAAAGTTGTCTTATTCATCAAATATGTATTGCAACATGCAAGTCTAATTGAAACAGAAAATTATAAGCACCTGAAGTGTATTCATAAATGAACATTAGTATCATACAAATCACAAAAGGAAGGCGTTTTAAATAAGAAAGCATGCCTGAAGCGTGGAAATGCACATGAAGTTTTAAAAGAAAAACTTCATTAAGAAGTGTTTGTAAGCAATTTGAGTTATTGAAAGAAGAATAAGAATTCAGGGGAAATTATTAAATCAGGGGGAGCATCCATAAGTATGATATAATGCACACTTTTTCCTTAACTAAGTTTTTCCCCATTGGGTTTTCTTAGTAAGGTTTTAATTAGGCATGGGTCATGATCCAGAAGTATCAACCCAAAAGTAACATACAAAAATAAGTTATGATGTACTCTTTTTCCTTATTTAAGTTTTTTCCCACTGGGTTTTTCTTATTAAGGTTTTAACAAGACAACATTTTGATCCAGAAGTATCAAACATCTTTTGATGCAGTAAATTACTACTTATGAAGACAAGGCAATTTGCATGGCTCAAATTCAAGTGAATTATATCGGTGATGATAGGATGGAGCACATTTCTTATAAATTTCTCTATACACATGAATGAAAGGATAACAAGAAAGAGGAGAAACAAATTCAGTTTCAAGAAAAGCGGGTAGATCCGTTCTCAAAGGCAATTTCCAAATCAACAATACAGAAGATGATGTACAAATTGGCGTGCGTTGACTACATTAATAGACTAATTGAATAATTAGTTATAAATAAGGGGGAGCATATAAAATTATGTTATAATGTACTCTTTTCCTTCACTAATATTTTTTCCACTGGGTTTTTGTTAGTAAAGTTTTAAATGAGGCATTCTCTTGATCCTGAAGTATCAACCCTTACTGTAACATTGTAAAACATGTTACCTAAAGATGAAATGAATTTGCACTCTTTTCCTTTTTTATGATTTTTCCCACAGGGTTTTTCATAAAAAGGTTTTTAATGAGGCATTGTTTTGATCCTGAATAATCAAACTCTTTTAAAGAATATCATTTTAATATGATGTTCATAATGTCAGACGTTATACTCTTTTTCTTGTTCAAGGTTTTTCCCATTGGGTTTTCCTGATAGAGTTTTGAAGGCAACAGGCAATAATTGTATCGACTGAACGGATATATGCAAGCAAGATAATAATAAGGGGGAGCAATCATCATATATGTTTTAAAAGGGACAACTTCAAGTTAGCAGAGCACTCAAGTTTTTGAAGATGCATATTCAAGGGGGAGTGTTGTAATATATATATATATATATATATATATATATATATATATAAATGTAGTTATTATGCTTTTATTAGTTCTTTGTTTAGTCCCACATCATGGGAAAAAAGTTAAACATCAGCTCCAAAGCGTATATTTAAAGGAGCCAATGTAATAGAAAGAAATACACATCTGAATGAATAGAAATGTCCTTTCTCCCTTATTTCTTCTGTTCTGTGTTCGTTTTATAACAAATTAATATTTTTTGTATGTAGATATTGAGTTAGTGATTTATCATCGAGATCTATATACCTGAAGGCATACTCAATCTTCGTCATGAAGGTATCCATGTTAATTTTTATTTTATCCAATTGGCTTTCAATTATCTGCTATATTGTTTAAGTACTCATGTTCCATGTAATGTACTCTTGGGCTCAAGACTGACTATCAAGTATGCTTTGGTGATCCTGAGAACAAATAATTTATTTAGTATTATTAATACCGAGTAGTTATGCAACATTATTAGAACCAGGATAATCGTTTAATTTGGTTTATGCGCATGTAACCCAAAGTCTTCATTCTTATATGGAAAATTTTACATAATGTAGTCCATACAGATCTTGCTTCCTTCTATTATATAACATTGAAGTTCTTATATGGAAATTTTTACATTAGTGGTACTCTCCCAACTTGAAGTTCTTGTGCTACATAAATAAATGGAACATGGCAAGTACTCAATTAAAAACCAACAAATAACGTAATTCAAACTATATAACAGAAATCTTTTATTTAAAAAAAGGTTACAAGTTATTTTGAAAAGAAAAAAGGTTACTATAGAAACCATATCAAACAAAACAAAAAGCAATGGTAAAAAGGCTGAAAAAATAAAAGAAATTGAACATTTAAATAATCAACTTATAGATTACAGATGCTATTTATACCATATAAACTACAAATTGTACCATAAACAGTCAACTTATAGATTACAGCTGCTATTTAAATAGTCCATGTTAACTTCATGATACATGCAACAAACTTACAGCTGCTATTTATACCATAAGGAATAAATTACAAA
This sequence comes from Allium sativum, assembly GCA_030737875.1. Lineage (NCBI taxonomy): Eukaryota > Viridiplantae > Streptophyta > Magnoliopsida > Asparagales > Amaryllidaceae > Allium > Allium sativum. The sequence goes on along the minus strand of CM060919.1, from coordinate 128,219,305 downwards.
TTGCACCAAATGGCATATAACATTAACAAGTTATATATAAATTATTACATATTGGACTTAGGAGATATTACAGTTCTATAAGAACATACATTTTAAACCGGTCATTTTAAGCATCTCAAATTAAATTAGAACAAACAAAATACGATGATTCTATGTCATTTTTCCAACCATCAATCCATATTTTAGTGTGAAGGATATAACTCATCCCAATCTCAGTATGGATAACGTGCTAATTTACAAATGTGGCGTAACCACTTGTTTAGATGCAGTTTCATTGAGTAGCAATCAAATGTCCTGTAAGACTTAAGCAAGCAGCAGGTTTAATTACTTGCAATTCGTATTTAATTAAATCAATGGAGTTTACAGTATGAAATTTGAATAAAGTGTGTAGTAAGGACTAATAAATGTGGCAAACCAGTTTAAGGAATAAAAAGAAAAGGGGGGTGATGCGCGACAATGATTCACAGATAAAGAAAGGAAGGAGTGTAATAACCCGGAAATTCTGAGCCAGTTTAAAATTTTTATTTTGGCAATTTTAATGAATTTTGAATATTTAAAATAGATTATTTTAAATAATATCGACGAGAAATTTATTTTGAATATAATTCGAACGTATACATTTATACGCGTCGTCGTTAGAATATAATAATTATATATATAATTATTAATAGAATTGAAAATGGCGCGGTAGTTCGATAATTCGATTTCAAACTTCAATTGAATGTACCGGGTGCAAAACAATCCGGATTTTAGTGAAACCAAAAATAATAGGATCTAACTGAGAATATCTTTCCAACGAATCCGAAAAATCGAAATTTCATAGCGGGAATCAAAAGATATGTCCAGTTGAAAATTCTGAATAGTCGCTATGGAATTCAGGCCCTTAAAAATGGGAATTTTGCAAACGACCTCGGATTTCGACGAAACCACTTTTGTTGGGTCCGTGATGTCAAAGTATTGCTAGATTCCAAATTTCATAATTTTTCGAATCAATATGTGAGCGTGGCAAGGGAAAACGTGTTTTGACCATTTCAGTTGATTTCAATCGACTGGAAAATAGCCATTTTTCCAACGGTCTCAGAATTCGACGAAATTAGTTTTGTTAGGACCGTATCGTCAATACGAAGCTAGAAAATATTTTTCTGTAATTTTTCTAGTTAGTATGTGACCCCGGTAAATTGAAATGCGCGTTAAAATTCAATATATAGAGTTATATGTCGATTTTGACGGAAACTGATTGTAACAATCGAATCAGCCTACGATACATATCCCATTGAGTTCGGAATGGGGGTAATTAGCTATGGACGATAGGCGGTGGGCCTCGTTTAGAGGTCGAATGTAAAAGTCAACCTTTTGGGATTAAAAATAATAATAATAATAATAATATAACACTCCTCTCTCCTTTCCCTTATACTCTGCGCCCCCCCCCCCATTTTTGATTTTCAATCGATTACAAAGCAGAAGAAAAAAAACGAAGGGCGACGGGGGTGGGGGAACCGCCGCCGCCTCCCCCTGATGATCGACGACGGCCACGCCCCACCTCAGGCGCGCCTCCCTCCTCCAATCTCCGCCTTCTCCTCCCCCCCCCCTTTCGGTTTTCCCCTAACCGCATCGACGCAACCCCCCCTTGAACCCTAAACCGCTCCCAAGACCCCAACGCAACCACCTCCGACCTTCACTCAGCCCTTCCGCCCTCCTGCGACGCAGCGGCGAGCTTCCCCCTTCCCCCGATGAAGATCCGACCCCCATACCCCTGCCGCCGACCACCTGAAGCACCCCCGCCCTTCAGCACCCTCCTGCGCAAGCCCATTCTCCACGACAAACAAAAAGGTGCGATTTTGATTTATATAAATGTTGTTTTAAATCAGTTTATAATTTTTTTTATGTAAAGCATAGGATAAAGAGACGGTTTGTATAATAAAAATATAATTTTTATTAAGGTAGAGTAGTAAAAATATGATTTTTTATATAAGAATAAAGATTTGTTTTTAGAAATAAAGTAGCGAAGGTCTTTATATGTAAAAAGGCGAGATCTTTATATGTAAAAAGGTGAGATCTTTGTATGTAAAAAGGCGAAATCTTTATATGAAAAATAGCGTGATAAAAATATAATTTTTATCTATATAGTAGTGTTGTAAAAATAAAATTTTTATCTATATAATAGCAATGTAAAAATAGAATTTTTATCTATATAATAGCGAAGTAAAAATTCGATTTTTATATATATAATAGCGAAGTAAATATTCGATTTTTATATATATAATAGCGAAGTAAAAATTCGATTTTTATATATTGAATAGCATAGTAAAAATTCGATTTTTATATATTTAATAGCATAGTAAAAATTCGATTTTTATATATTGAATAGCATAGTAAAAATTCGATTTTTATATATTGAATAGCATAGTAAAAATTCGATTTTTATATATTGAATAGCGAAGTAAAAATTCAATTTTTATATATTGAATAGCGAAGTAAAAATTCGATTTTTACATATGTAGTGACTACGGGCGACGAAAGCGATAATGTAACACCCCACACCCGCTAAGGTCACTCACTAAGGGAATGCCTTAACTTCGGTGGAGTATCATAAGTGAATATAGAACAGAAAAATTACAACAAGACAGATATAAGTAATACTTGAGAATTTAAAACATCATTTCATTGTAGCGGAAAGTAAAACATGTTTGGTTACATATCAAAAACCAACAAGAGTCAAGTACAAAATATCCATCTCGTTAAAACATAAGTACATAATCCCACTACATACTAATAGCCACAATAGAAAAGATAACCGAGCTTTACTTCAAGAGTCCAAGCTTCAAAGGATAGATAAAGCAATCTGAATCAAAGCCCACTAGTGCTAGGCCCACTCTGATAACCTGAGGGTTGGGAAAAAGATAAAAACAACGGGGTCAGACATAAGTCTGAGTGAGCCCTATAACTTTAACAATACAATCATTAAAGTAATTAGGGTATGATATAAACCTGGTACGGTACGACTGGGGATAAATGACTACACTAAGCAGCCAACTAGACTTAGGATGAACTAAGATAACGGTAAAGACGTGCCTATCCACCCAAGGATAAATACTACACTGCACCACCCCAGATCTACCCACCCAAGGGTAATTTCTAACTGCACCACACCAGTCATTCCTACTTAAAGGTTGATCCCTCCCAAGGACTTAGAAAAATTTACCCAGTAGTTTCGTGTACCCCTAGCTGACTACATAGGTGTCGTCTGCCCCTATCTCCACTAGGTGTACCCTGTACTTAGTAATCTTAATAGTAGTCTCTTGTACCCCTAGCTGACTACATAGGTGTCGTCTGCCCCTATCTCCACTAGGTGTACCCACTACTCCCATTCGATCGGCTCCCTAACGTAGATACCCGTGCTGGCCCCACAATGGGGTGTATCACTCCCCAAAGTGGCAACCTGATACAATCAATGGTGCACGGCTTATACCTACACGATGCAACAACGTCTTACCTACCAGCCCGGGTCCACACACGCATATGAAACACGTTGGACTCGCGTTGCCACCGCTAACCTGTTTTTGGCCTCTTATAGTCAAGCCCAGTACGCGTGTCCCGTCCTCGACATGGGTCGAGCCCACTAAGATACATATGGGTTACTGGTTGAAATGGGCCCCCACAAGCTACCCACCTAAGCTTGTCACTTTATCTAGTGCATCCCACTTAACCCTTTTTAGTAATCATGTCCACTTACATGTTTAAAGTTTGGTTAAGTCATCTAATCATATTTTAATTGCCACTCAAGGCACCCACTAGATTTCCACATGCCACCCAAGGCACTTACTTGATTTCCACATGCCACCCAAGGCACTTACTTAACCCTTTAATCATGTTTAATTACATGTTCCACTTTGGTTAAGTAATCTAATTTTTATCTTCTATTGCCACCCAAGGCAACCACTAGATTTTCCCTATGCCACCCAAGGCACTTACTTAACCCTTTAATCATGTTTAATTACATGTTCCACTTTGGTTAAGTATTCTAGTCTTATCTTCTATTGCCACCCAAGGCAACCACTAGATTTTCCCCATGCCACCCAAGGCACTTACTTAACCCTTTAATCATGTTTAATTACATGTTCCACTTTGGTTAAGTATTCTAGTCTTATCTTCTATTGCCACCCAAGGCAACCACTAGATTTTCCCCATGCCACCCAAGGCACCCACTTAACCCTTTAATCATGTTTAATTACATGTTCCACTTTGGTTAAGTATTCTAGTCTTATCTTCTATTGCCACCCAAGGCAACCACTAGATTTTCCCCATGCCACCCAAGGCACCCACTTAACCCCTCATGCCCCCACTACATACTTATCTGGTTAAGTGTTTCTTAATTGATTAAGACCGTAACCTTTGCAAAGACCTCTCACATTAGACTATCTTTTATGGCAGCTGGATTTGCCGGTCGGGTCCGGGCAGCCTTACGCCATAACCGAGTCTAACCTCGTGTCTTTACACTTGTCACGTATTTAGTTTATGCCTAAGACCTCTCACATTGGGCCACTCATTTGTAGCCACTGGATTTGCCGGTCGGTTCCGGGCAGTCTTATGCTACAAAAGGGTCCAACCTCGTGTCTTAGTCGATTAATTACACCTAATTAATCACCCCCATAATTTGTATTAATTATCCCTAATTAATTACAAATTTAACGATGTACATAATTGACTCAATTATGTCCATCCACTTTATGGTATGCATAATCATACCAACTTCACACCATTTCATTAGCATGAATATTAACCCCATCGTTCTCCACGTAATTCGCTAACATGACATACTTAAAAAGGAAAGATTTATCACACATACAATGGGTTCAACTTGCATAACATTAGCATCAACATGGGTTTTAAAGGTGTCAACATGCATATAGCATCAAACCCAACTAGCATAAATAATAAACCCAAACTTGCATGAATCACATATGTCATAAAGAGGTTAACTTGCATAAGTTACTTATGTCATACAAAGGGGTAAACTTGCATATGTATGTATGACATACAAAGGGGTTAACTTGCATATGTATGCATATCATACTAAGGTGTAAACTTGCATATGTTACTTGCATATAATCAAACACCAAACTTGCATAACATGTCATATATGAACTTGCATATAATCATACACCAAACTTGCATAACATATCATATATGAACTTGCATATAATCATACACCAAACTTGCATAACATATCATATATGAACTTGCATATAATCATACACCAAACTTGCATAACATGGTGTCATAATGGATCAATGTTTATCATAGCGATTTGCATAACTAGCATCATGAACACATAGCCTTAAACTTGCATAACTTGCATAACATCATGATCACATAGCATATGACTTGCATAACTTGCATAACATCATAATCACATAGCATATGACTTGCATAACTTGCATAACATCATAATCACATAGCATATGACTTGCATAACTTGCATAACATCATGAACATATAGCATATGACTTGCATAACTTGCATAACATCATGAACATATAGCATATGACTTGCATAACTTGGATAACATCATGAACATATAGCATATAACTTGCATAACTTCATGAACACATAGCATATGATAACATAACTTGCATTGATCCACATTCATAGCCATAACCTCATTATATCCTATCATAATCATTTCAACAATTGGTCATTAAGGCTATAGAAACTCACCACTTGTTGATTAGCACTCCTATGAAGAAGATTAAGTTGCTAAAGTTGATTAGAAGTTAATTTGAGAAGCTATCTTCTTCTACAATTTGATGGAGGCTCCTTCAAGTTGCAATTTGACGGCATAACGACGTTGTCTCCAATTTTAGTATGAATTAGGGTAGTCTTAGGGTGTATTTATAGAATTAGGATTTAGTTTAGGCCCTTAGATTAACCCTAGATTAGGTTAGAGCCGTCAGATTTCGTCACTAGCCACCAGCACAGCCCAAAAGCCAAAATGGTGCACCCAGGTCACACAGACCAACAGGGGGGGTCGACCCCTGTGTCGACCCCTGGTTCGACCCCTGGGGAGGGGGTCGACACCCATGTCGACCCTAGGGTCGACTCCCTCTGCCTGGCGGGAATTTTTCCCGCCTCTTCTGAAATGTGAAATTTCTGTTTTTAAATCTGTTTTGAATTTCTGAAAACTTCTTCGGGCCTTAACTGGGTCATACGGACTCCGATTTTCGAAAACTCAGACTCTATTTCGCGTATTTTTCCGAGACGAACGCAATGGCATAGCCCGTTTCAGATTTTAAAATTTAATTCTGCCCTGTTTTATATTATAACAAGTTATTCAACACACGGGGTGTTACATTCTCCCCTACTTAAAGGATTTCGTCCCCGAAATCTCTAAGTCAAGAAGAACGTATCCTACCAACCAAACAACCATCTACTCAAACCATCAAACACTGGCATCCATTGTCCTTAAAGTTTCTAATGTTGTATGAACATATGCAAAAAGTGTGTGTATATGTTCCCTGTCTAATGCAAAATTAGGCGGTCTACCGATTCAGTTGACCTCCTTAATACAAATCATGATAGTGCCATGCATCCAATATGTATGCGAAAGAACCCTATCGACACATACTATTTCTACATGAGTGCACAATCATTCACCAAAATGCATCACCCATATGATAGCACAACCATTATACATCCATTAATATAGCTACCCACACACAATTATATGCAATATGAAGTGATTGAGCCATCTAGTGCCTAGAGTGTGTGTATATGCATCCACGAGCAACCACTAGCAACCACTTGCATCCACTCGCATCCATCAATCATAACATGTCTCAAACACATGTTTCAACCATAGGTTTACCCTATCTAAAGGTCAAAGGTACTAATGAGAGGACATAATAAAGATAAGATAAGTACTAGACAAACGATAAAGGAGAAGTTGAAAGACATACCCTCCAAAAAGGAATGGGTACAATGAACGAATCTTCTCTTCTGTCTCCCAAGTAGCATTGCTCTCATCTTCTCCCCATTGCACTTTGACTAGTCAAACCTCTCTGTTTCACAACTTCCTAATCTCTGACCCAAGGATGCGGGTAGGAGCTCGTCGAATAGTTGCATCACGCTCTACCTCCACTTCTCTAAGCAAGCTCGGCTCTACCACCTCTGCGGTCTCATGTAGGCACTTCCTCAAATGTGACACATGGAATACGTCATGTACTCCACTAAGTCTCTCGGGTAAATCCACTCTATATGCCATGGAGCAGTCCTCTTGCTCTTCACGGGTATGAAATGGGCACTCTTAGTAAGTTTGTCTACCACAACCCAAATTCCCGTATTACCCTTCCTCGATTTCGGTAATCCATCAATAAAATCCATCGAGACGCTATCCCACTACCATTGCGGAACTTCCAATAGGTGAAGCAACCCACCGGGTTTCTTTTGCTCCGCTTTCACTTGTTGGCACACCAAGCATCTAGCGACATACTCGGCCACATCTTTCTTCATACCGGCCCAAAAGAAAACTCGCTTCATGTCTTGGTACATCTTGTCCCCACCGGGATGAATGGTCATCTTCGAACGATGCGCATCATCAAGAATAGCCTTCCTCAAACCCTCGTCTTGCAGTACACAAAGTCTACCGTCTCTACGCAACCACCCCCTATCGTCTAGGGTGTACCTACTCAAATGGATGGACGACTTCCCCCTTATGAGCCTCTCTACTAACTCAACCAACTGTGGGTCGTCCCGCTGTGCCTCGCCAAGCCGTCCCAAAAGAATAGGTCTGACCTCTAAGGATGTTAGCAAACCGGGTATAAAGTCAACGGAAGGTCTAAAATCAAACATCGAGATAAATTTCAAGCTTCGTCGTTCCACGAACAATGGACTCAAGGACAACCTTTTTCTGCTCAAGGCGTCCGCCACCACGTTACCCTTGCCAGGGGTATACGCTATCTCGAAATCATGGGATGCTAAGAACTCCATCCACCTTTGTTGTCTTAAGACTATGCGCTCGCAGAGTCCCCAACACTTCCCTAAGATGTAGGGCATGCTTTTCTCCACTTCTAGAGAAAACCAGGATATTCTCTCATGCAAAATCGTCACCACTATCCATCTCTCACGCAGACCATCCTAGTCGAACTCGACATCCCCAAATGCAAGCCCCAAAGGCCTAAACCAATATTAGACAAACACCCACGGGATACCTCCTTCGAATTCAAACGACCTACGTGAGATGATACTAGTAAAACGGCTAAATAATTAAGCACTTGCCCAACTCTGGATGTCCTTTCCAATCTCGCTCCAAAACCACCGTTGATCAAATAATTGGCTTTGCTTAACCTATTAAACACATATGAAAACTTATTTCGCTCTTAGAAAAGACCAAGATGTCATCCACAAAGACCACTACGAAGTTATTTAGGTACTCCTTGAACACCCTACTCATCAAATCAACAAAGTATGCAGGGGCGTTCGTCAAACCAAATGGCATCACTAGCCACTCATAGAAACCATCCGGAGTCCTAAAGGCAGTCTTCTCTATACTATCCTCAGCCACTCTCAACTGATGAAACCCCGTGGCTAAGTCCAACTGCGAAAACACTAAGGCGCCAACTAACTGATCAAAGAGATCATCAATCCTCGGCAATGGATGTCTATTCTTCTCTGTGAGCTTGTTGAGTTCTCTATAGTCTACACAAAGTCTGAGGGACCCATCCGCCTTCGTAGCAAAAACTACTGGAGCACCCCACTCCGATATACTTCGTCCTATGAACCCCTTCTCAAGCAACTCCCCTACTTGCTTATGGAGTTCCCTCCTTTCACTAGGAGCCATGTGGCGCACTGGCAAAGATACTGGTTTAGCATTGCCCACTAGATATATTCGAAAGTCTATCTTCCGCTTCGGAGGTAAGCTCTTCACCTCCCCAAACACATCCGAGTATTCCCGGACCACTCTAACAGATCGCAAACTCTCGACCGAAGCGTCAAGCGATTCAAGATAACTTAGCATAACAGAATCTATGGGATTACAAGAGATCTCGAGAGTGTTACCCAAGCGGGTCATGAGCCTAACAACTCTCCTTTCGCAATCAAGAACGACAACATTACTGGATAACCAGTCCATGCCCAAAATCAACCCATAGCCGTGAAGCCCAAAACAAAAGCATCACATCCAAACTTAACGATAAGTATAGAGATCTTCAAACCCAAACATATCATGGACAAATAAGTGGAGCCCCCAACTGGGTTTGAAGCAACCAAGGGATCATCTACTAGACTGGTGTCTAAGTGCAGTGACTCAACTAACGATGATGAGATATAAAAAATGTGAGGCGCCAGAGTCGAATAAAGTTCGAATGGGATGATCGAGAGAACCAACTTTCAACCTAGACGGCCCTAACCCCATCAGGTATACCAGCCATGAGGGAATACATCTACCCTCCAGAGGATCCTGTACTTACCTCTTTGGACAATCCTAATAAGGTTTCCTCTTTCTCCAAACAACTAGCCTTCTCCTTTACATTCTCCTTTCGTGACCTTCTCGCCACGATGAGGCTTTGTCCTTTATTTACCTAATAGCTATTTGAACCTTCCTCCCTCGTCCATCTTAAAGGTACCCACAAGCCCTCCACCTCCTTGGACTAACTTCTTAGCCCGACAAACGTCTTAGTCCCTTGAAGTGGTTCTTCCGTCCTTCATACACAAGTCCTTATTTATCTTAAAAAGATATCTATACGCGGAGGGGAAATTCAAAAAGAGAAAGAGGAAGAGATTCAAAACGGAGAATCGAAGGAAGGATATATGGCTCTTGGGGATTATGTTCTTTTCTTTCAAAAACTTTTCTCTTAAAAGACATGTTTTTGAAAATACTTCTTCCAAAAAGGTTTTAAAAAAACAGTTTTCTAAAAATTTTATCTGTTCTGGTAACCTTAAGCTCTGATACCACGTGTAACACCCCACACCCGCTAAGGTCACTCATACAATGGAATGCCTTAACTTCGGTGGAGTATCATAAGTGAATATAGAACAGAAAATTTACAACAAGACAGATATAAGTAATACTTGAGAATTTAAAACATCATTTCATTGCAGCGAAAAGTAAAACATGTTTGGTTACATATCAAAAACCAACAAGAGTCAAGTACAAAATATCCATCTCGTTAAAACATAAGTACATAATCCCACTACATACTAATAGCCATAATAGAAAAGATAACCGAGCTTTACTTCAAGAGTCCAAGCTTCAAAGGATAGATAAAGCAATCTGAATCAAAGCCCACTAGTGCTAGGCCCACTCTGATAACCTGAGGGTTGGGAAAAAGATAAAAACAACGGGGTCAGACATAAGTCTGAGTGAGCCCTATAACTTTAACAATATAATCATTAAAGTAATTAGGGTATGATATAAACCTGGTACGGTACGACTGGGGATAAATGACTACACTAAGCAGCCAACTAGACTTAGGATGAACTAAGATAACGGTAAAGACGTGCCTATCCACCCAAGGATAAATACTACACTGCACCACCCCAGATCTACCCACCCAAGGGTAATTTCTAACTGCACCACACCAGTCATTCCTACTTAAAGGTTGATCCCTCCCAAGGACTTAGAAAAATTTACCCAGTAGTTTCGTGTACCCCTAGCTGACTACATAGGTGCCGTCTGCCCCTATCTCCACTAGGTGTACCCTGTACTTAGTAATCTTAATAGTAGTCTCTTGTACCCCTAGCTGACTACATAGGTGTCGTCTGCCCCTATCTCCACTAGGTGTACCCACTACTCCCATTCGATCGGCTCCCTAACGTAGATACCCGTGCTGGCCCCACAATGGGGTGTATCACTCCCCAAAGTGGCAACCCGATACAATCAATGGTGCACGGCTTATACCTACACGATGCAACAACGTCTTACCTACCAGCCCGGGTCCTCACACGCATATAAAACCCGTTGGACTCGCGTTGCCACCGCTAACCCGTTTTTGGCCTCTTATAGTCAAGCCCAGTACGCGTGTCTCGTCCTCGACATGGGTCGAGCCCACTAAGATACATATGGGTTACTGGTTGAAATGAGCCCCCACAAGCTACCCACCTAAGCTTTACACTTTATCTAGTGCATCCCACTTAACCCTTTTTAGTAATCATGTCCACTTACATGTTTAAAGTTTGGTTAAGTCATCTAATCATCTTTTAATTGCCACTCAAGGCACCCACTAGATTTCCACATGCCACCCAAGGCACTTACTTGATTTCCACATGCCACCCAAGGCACTTACTTAACCCTTTAATCATGTTTAATTACATGTTCCACTTTGGTTAAGTAATCTAATTTTTATCTTCTATTGCCACCCAAGGCAACCACTAGATTTTCCCCATGCCACCCAAGGCACTTACTTAACCCTTTAATCATGTTTAATTACATGTTCCACTTTGGTTAAGTATTCTAGTCTTATCTTCTATTGCCACCCAAGGCAACCACTAGATTTTCCCCATGCCACCCAAGGCACTTACTTAACCCTTTAATCATGTTTAATTACATGTTCCACTTTGGTTAAGTATTCTAGTCTTATCTTCTATTGCCACCCAAGGCAACCACTAGATTTTCCCCATGCCACCCAAGGCACCCACTTAACACTTTAATCATGTTTAATTACATGTTCCACTTTGGTTAAGTATTCTAGTCTTATCTTCTATTGCCACCCAAGGAAACCACTAGATTTTCCCCATGCCACCCAAGGCACCCACTTAACCCCTCATGCCCCCACTACATGCTTATCTGGTTAAGTGTTTCTTAATTGATTAAGACCGTAACCTTTGCAAAGACCTCTCACATTAGACTATCTTTTATGGCAGCTGGATTTGCCGGTCGGGTCCGGGCAGCCTTACGCCATAACCAAGTCTAACCTCGTGTCTTTACACTTGTCACGTATTTAGTTTATGCCTAAGACCTCTCACATTGGGCCAATCATTTGTAGCCGCTGGATTTGCCGGTCGGTTCCGGGCAGTCTTATGCTACAAAAGGGTCCAACCTCGTGTCTTAGTCGATTAATTACACCTAATTAATCACCCCCATAATTTGTATTAATTATCCCTAATTAATTACAAATTTAACGATGTACATAATTGACTCAATTATGTCCATCCACTTTATGGTATGCATAATCATACCAACTTCACACCATTTCATTAACATGAATATTAACCCCATCGTTCCCCACGTAATTCGCTAACATGACATACTTAAAAAGGAAAGATTCATCACACATACAATGGGTTCAACTTGCATAACATTAGCATCAACATGGGTTTTAAAGGTGTCAACATGCATATAGCATCAAACCCAACTAGCATAAATAATAAACCCAAACTTGCATGAATCACATATGTCATAAAGAGGTTAACTTGCATAAGTTACTTATGTCATACAAAGGGGTAAACTTGCATATGTATGTATGACATACAAAGGAGTTAACTTGCATATGTATGCATATCATACTAAGGTGTAAACTTGCATATGTTACTTGCATATAATCAAACACCAAACTTGCATAACATGTCATATATGAACTTGCATATAATCATACACCAAACTTGCATAACATATCATATATGAACTTGCATATAATCATACACCAAACTTGCATAACATATCATATATGAACTTGCATATAATCATACACCAAACTTGCAAAACATGGTGTCATAATGGATCAATGTTTATCATAGCGATTTGCATAACTAGCATCATGAACATATAGCCTAAAACTTGCATAACTTGCATAACATCATGATCACATAGCATATGACTTGCATAACTTGCATAACATCATAATCACATAGCATATGACTTGCATAACTTGCATAACATCATAATCACATAGCATATGACTTGCATAACTTGCATAACATCATGAACATATAGCATACGACTTGCATAACTTGCATAACATCATGAACATATAGCATATGACTTGCATAACTTGCATAACATCATGAACATATAGCATATAACTTGCATAACTTCATGAACACATAGCATATGATAACATAACTTGCATTGATCCACATTCATAGCCATAACCTCATTATATCCTATCATAATCATTTCAACAATTGGTCATTAAGGCTATAGAAACTCACCACTTGTTGATTAGCACTCCTATGAAGAAGATTAAGTTGCTAAAGTTGATTAGAAGTTAATTTGAGAAGCTATCTTCTTCTACAATTTGATGGAGGCTCCTTCAAGTTGCAATTTGACGGCATAACGACGTTGTCTCCAATTTTAGTATGAATTAGGGTAGTCTTAGGGTGTACTTATAGAATTAGGATTTAGTTTAGGCCCTTAGATTAACCCTAGATTAGGTTAGAGCCGTCAGATTTCGTCACTAGCCAACAGCACAGCCCAAAAGCCAAAATGGTGCACCCAGGTCACACAGACCGACAGGGGGGGTCGACCCCTGTGTCGACCCCTGGGTCGACCCCTGGGTCGACCCCTAGGGAGGGGGTCGACACCCATGTCGACCCTAGGGTCGACTCCCTCTGCCTGGCGGGAATTTTTCCCGCCTCTTCTGAAATGTGAAATTTATGTTTTTAAATCTATTTTGAATTTCTGGAAACTTCTTTGGGCCTTAACCGGGTCATACGGACTCCGATTTTCGAAAACTCGGACTCTATTTCGCGTATTTTTCCGAGACGAACGCAATGGCATAGCCCGTTTCAGATTTTAAAATTTAATTCTGCCCTGTTTTATATTATAACAAGTTATTCAACACACGGGGTGTTACAGATAAGAGGCGAGAACGACAAAGATTTCTATGAATGAAGTGTCGTGAAGTTGGATAGCTATCGGTGAGAACTTCTCACTCTTCAATTTCTTTTTCTAGTTATATATATACTAGGATGCAGACGGTGTTAAGTAGCACCCACCCGTCATCCACAGACCATGGATGGCTTGTTTGTTAAATTGTTTGGATGTGCAGTTGGTTAGTTTATTTGGTTTGAATTGAATTGTTTGGTGAAATGAATGGATTTGATTGATGTGTGAATGGTGTGGGCCTTCACTAGACTGGGGATAAGGCTAGGCCTTGTCCCGTTTCTAGTATCGTGTCGTTATGCCGCCGAAATTTTCTAAAATAAGTTAGAAAAATAAAAATATCATTTTTATTTTGTAAATGAACTGAATAAAAATTCATGTGTTAAAATATAATTTTTAACGTGAAAGTGAATAAATGAATAATTATAAACAAATCGGCCGATTTGTTTATATACACTGATTTGACTGATATTGATTGGGTCGATAAATTTTACACATCACCCAACTGCACAAATAAAATCTGTGTTTGATTGTTTGAAACCCCACACGAGTATTGGGATAAAATACGGCATACACTAATCCCAATAATTAGTTGTATGTCGATCGATTGATTGACAGGCTGTTATAAGTGTTAGATATCTATATTTGATGCTTATACAGTGTAGTGCACTTTGGATGATGGTTGATTATTTATCGTTGCTATTACATGCATGTGTGGTATGGAATCCATATAGTTAACGCTATATGGTAATTGATTGGGCCTCATTCCAATTTGAAAAATAAAGAATATTATAAAATAAAGGTTCATGTGTTGACAGTACTCATCCGTTGAGATTAGTCATGTGTTGAACTAAATATTTTAAAAATAGAAATATTTGAAAAGGAAATATTTGAAAAAGAAATATTTGAAATAGAATATTAGAAAATAGAAATATATGAAGCCGTGTTGATTAGATTGACGCCATTTTGACGTGAACGATATTTATATTGATTTTATTCATTTTAAAATGAATATTGAAAAGTGATTTCGAAATCGAATATTTTGAAATGAAATTTGAATTTGGATTGAATATATAACGAATTTGATTTGATTTGAAAAGCAATTGAATATATAACGAATTTGATTTCAATTGAATATATAACGAATTTGATTTCAATTGAATATATAACGAATTTGATTTCAATTGAATATATAATGAATTTGATTTGAATTGAAAAGAAAATGAATTTGAATTGAATTGAAAAGAAAACAAATTCAAACTGAATCAAATAGAAAACCAATTTGAATTGAATTGAATAGAAAACGAATTCGAATTAAATTGAATTGAAACGAATTGAAATAGAAGTAAAATCAATTTGAAATGAATTCAAATTGAATTGAAATTTGAATTGAATAGAAATGAATTTTAAAACGAATTTATAAAGCAAAATTAAATTTTGATTTGAATTGAAATGGAAGTTGAAAATGTTTTTGAAATGAATTCAAAACTATTTATATAATTCGTTTTAAATAGAAATCGACGAAATATTTATTATATATATTATATATATAATATAATGGCCTGAATAGAACGCGCCGCGCCGCGGCAGTTCGTGAATTTCGACCATTTATTTCAAACGGACATTACGGGAGATCTGACCGTCGGATTCTCCTAAAACCGGAACCGTTGGGTTCGTATCGAAAAGAGCTTTCTAACGAATATGAGAAATTTGAAATCCAACGGTTGGATTTGGAGATACGTCCAAATCAAATTTGGAAAAAGTCGTTGTAAGTGCAGTTCGATGGCCGTTGATGGAAATCGACTGTACGGGCCTTGATAAAATTATTAAAAATACCAATAATTTGTGTGAAATCATAAGAAATGATTTGGGAGAAATTGGGATGTAAAAATTCATATTTGAAAAGATAAAAATAGATTTTCATCGAAATGAACTAGTTTTGAACTAAAATTAAAATCCATTTATTTTTAAAATAAATAAATTGGATTTGAAATGGGTTTTAAATAGAATTGATTTGTGGGTTTATCGTGAACAGTGTTTTAAATAACACTAGTTCTTTAACCCGATAATAAATAGAATGTGATTTGGGTTGTCGTGAACTATGTTTTAAATGACATTAGTTCTTTAACCCAGTAAAAGGAGTTTTAATGAATCTGCAATTAAATTGAAATGTGAATTGATAATTTAAATTATCAAATTTAGAAAGTGAGCGAGGATGGAGTATTACCAGTTTTGCTCCAAAGCGATAGTTAAATCTTTAATTAGATTTGAACATGAAAAGGTAATTAATTTTACCGATAACACTATGGTGTTAGATATGCAGTATTACCAGTTTTGCTTCATGGGATGAATAGGTTGGGGTTGGGAAATAAAATAAATAATTACTTCGGTGTGGTTCGCTAATCTCGACTAGTTCAGAAAACCATAATTTGGTTTGAAATGACATCCAAAGGAAGATTAAAGGATAAATTTTAAAGAATTTATCTTGGATAAAATTAATGGGAACCTTTCCCTGAGAATTGAAATTTAGAAACTAGCTGAAGGTTAGTTAAGAAGAATGGTTTCCTGGGTATTGATCTGATGTTGGTTTCGGCCTTCGGTGTTAATATTTGGAAAATTGTTCTCTTGCTGAGTTACGGTTAGTGACTAATGAATTGGAATGAGGCGTATGTTGTGTTTGTGTAACATTTGTTTTAATATACGCGGGATGTTCGGAAAGTCCGGGTTTATACCCATTCTGAATAACCGATTCAACGATATGTCGAAGATGAAGACGGTGGTTGAAGACCGGAAGTCTTCACATCGTTTGGGTGATTACTGATGATCTTGATTGGGTTGTACACCCAAGATGAGGGAATCAGTTGGTGGTCGTCCAGACGTACTTGGAGATCGATGGATATGCGAGGAAAGTGCCTCCGGTTTCGTTCAGACCCAGAACGAACTTGTAAATGGATTGTGTGTCTGACATTGGATTTTATTCTGTGTTGATTGATTTCTGTTAAATATATATCTGTTTGGCGGCGGAGAATTTATTCTCTTGCTTAACGCCCTTCTCTGAGACGTACGAGCTTAGAGGTCATATATTGATAGATATCAATCGCATGGCATGAATTGCCTGTGTGGCACGCTGAGTTGCATTGATCAAGGCTTTTGTTGAAAAGCAAAGTCTTGTGGTTGATGATCAAAGCACGGCCTTTGTGGCGTAGCTTTGTGTATAACGTGAATTCGCGAGCCTCACACCTCGGTATGAGTTAAAAACGGGATACGGACTGCAGGGAGAGCACGACGTTTCTTTCTAGCTTTGGTGGTGTCAGTGACTTACCAGCCCTGACATTTATATACTTTTCACCTATGTGGTTGTTGGATGAGGCGCCTCGATTTTAGGTCTGTAAGGACCGGGAAACGTGTGTTCAAGAATTGCCAATCCTCAAACGTAAGAGAGGACCGACCCTGAAGCATCCAGGGTTACCCTGAGTGTGTGGTCCTGAGGCATTTGCTAGAATGTCTCAAAGCGGAGAGGAGCTTGCCCCTTGCCTCGACTCATGACGGAAATCCAATTTCCAATACGTGTATTGCGGTTTTAATTGTAGAACTAGTATGGCGACATAATATATGGTACCCATGCCGTCTATGATTTATATTTATGATTGAAATTGTTTTAACACTATACACTTATTATAGTATCAAATGATTTGTTTTAAACATACCAAGCATGTTTGGCTATTATAAGGGAAAACCCTATCCTCCGGCTTGCGTTGCATTGTGTGATGGGACCTGGGTCTTATAATAGCTTCATTTTTCGAAAAAGCATTGCGCTGTCTTTTCTATGCACTGGTATTCTTGGGAGGAAACCCGTTCCGTGTTATACGGCGTGGTCCCTTGAATTACTCTCTTTTAAAGTAAAGTTTTAAATAACTGTTTTAGTTCTCACACCAGTCACATGACTGACCTGGAGTTTATTGTTTTAACCTAAACTCTGGGTGCCCCTATTTTCCGCACGGGCAGCTAGTAGTTTTGGTTTTTGCAGATTTATATTCACAGGGTCCTGATTTACAGCTGGAATGATATCCGGAAAGCTCTGTATCTGTATATCACCTTCAGTTGTGCTTTGTATTATTTTCCGCTGCTATGTAATTTATTGTAATCTCTGATATTTATCGAATGTAATTTATTCATTTATACTCTGTATATTCTTGTATCTGATGGAATTGTTGTAATAGCAATGAAATGTTCTTCTGTTTGCGTTCTATTTTGTCCTGTTCTCAAACGATCAGGGGTTTCGAATGGTCTAGATCGGTTTAACGACTGATTCAGATCGAGCGAAATTCCCGGCCGTCACAAGGAGCATCCGGTAACTGTAAAGAATAAATGAATATAATAGAAGGAAGCAAAATTTGTGGGAGGCTGATAAGTAAATATTCAATGTTATATATGGATGTAGGCACAACACACTTTACATTCCACCTCACAGAAATTATAAGATTGTTGCATAAGTTTTCATTTGTTGTTTTTTAACCTGACTATACAACTATGTGTAGTGGACCTAGATTCACTTATTTTGTTCATTTTTGTCTTGAGTTTTCATTTGTTGTTATTAAATGCTTTTATTTCATGTTTCTATAGAAAAAGGATATGCATACAAGCAATGTACGCACTGGTCATTAATTGAAGAATGAGAAATCTTGGAAGTATAACCCAAAAAGCAAATCTGTTGTGCCAACTTATGAATCTTTTCATGTAGAGAAGGAACAAGAATTAGGGCCCAACATCATACGAATGCCATGTGAAGAAAATGAAGTGCCTTGTGCAGAAAATGAAATGTGCGAAGAGAATGAAATGCCTTGCAAAGATAATGAGATGCGTGAAGGAAATTAAATGTCGTGTAATGAAAATGAGATGTGCGAAGAAATTGAAACGCGTAAAGAATGTGAAATGGCTTATGAAGAAAATGTTGTTACCGAAGTGGAAATCGAGAGGTCAGTTGAAGCTGAAATTCCAAATGTAAATGTAAAAAAGCGTGGTAGAGGACCAACGAAAATAAAAAGACTTCCATTAAATCTTGAGATTCGAATTGAAGTAGAATTCAATGAGGCAGGCGTACCGATAGGAGAAGGCTCGGTCCGCTTATCTTCTTATCTTGGACCACTAGTATGGGAGCATGTTCCGGTTATGCTTAGCAATTGGAGGCTTCTAAGTGATGAACTAAAAACTGTCTTGTAGGATTCCACTCAGGTAACAAAAATTTATATATACAGAAATGATTTATTTAACAAAATGTTCTTTTAAATTCATTTTAATATGAAATAACACTAGTTTTTTCCTTTTGATTTGTAGGCAATATTTAAAGTGGAGGATGAATGGCAAAAAACGACCATATTTCAGCAAATGGGAACCATTAGGCGAACTTCAAAAAGTAGATTGGTTTGAAAAATAATTAAAACGACAACGGAAGAGGAAAGACTTGCTTTGAAACCATAGAACATAAAAAGCGACAAGGAGTGGAGAAAGTTTGTAAAGGAGAAAACATGTTTGAAGTTTAAGGTAAAATACTTACGTTTAAATTCAAGTGCAAAATATTTATATCAGTTTATGTTTATTGTAACATTACTGTTATGTTAGAATCAATATTTTGGTTTACTTAGAGAAAGAGAATAAAAGCTTATTTATTGTATCAAGTCTTTGATACTTTACTAGATTTGTTATCAGCAACACGTGTATCAACATGCTAGTTTTTCTATACAATGTATAATAGAAATTTACTCCATTCACCACAAATTTTTTGCAGCGACATGAAATAATAGTTTTGCTCGCATCCCAGAAATTAATTTTAGAAAAAGAACTAAAATAAAAGCATTGTCACAAATAAATGAAGAAAATCTCTCTCAGACTCGAAAAATTTATAAAAAAAATATATTTATAAAATTTGCTTTTACATTTAATTTTAACATTTTGTTACTTCTACATTTTCCATTAATGATTGTATATGTTGCGTTATCAGGCTAAATACAGTTATGAAATTTATGAACAATATCTGGGGATTTGACCCCACTTGTTTGGATAACAAACTTGATGATTGACTGTGGTTTCCTTCACCAACATAACAAGTTACATTTGTCAGTTGTAGCAAATAGAAAACTATTTTGTGCTAGTCTTCATTTAAACAAAAGGGATCAACTAAAGTTTTATAGTACAAAAATACGTTAAACTAGGCAAAAAATTGAGACCAAAGAGTAGACAAAAATCTATCATCATCACAGTACAAATTAAAAGGAAATTCTTATAAACATTTAGGAATCATGAACCATTCAAACACAGTAACAAAACTAACAGAACAGTTCCCTCTCAGTTTATTTTGACTGTATTTAGGAATCATGAACCATTTATAGACAGCAACAAAACTAACAGAACAGATCCCTCTCAGGCTTTAAACTTCGGTTAAGTGGTTGCTCAGGTTGCTAACAGCTACTTCTCAGTAGCAATTTTTTGGGTATGATTAGGAGTATTATGGTTGCAGTAACCATTGTTATTAGTTATTACCTTTAATCTTAATTGTCGTTGATGGTTATTAAGATTTATCACTGTCATTGCAACCACTTATGATGATTAACAACCATATTTTTTATCTTAATTTTTGTTTATGCATACGTTGCCTATTAAGTACATTATTGTAGATGAATATATATGGTTTGAACTTTTCTCAATAACTAGTTTGTTTGTTTATATTGTACATATTATCCATACATGAATGGACTTGTTATTTATGCATGAATGCAAATATCATTAGTCTATAGGTCATTCCTAACTTATTAAATTGCAAGATTAATTGTGAAATACCGAACAGAAAATCCATGCATGATTGGTATTGTACACCATATAAAATCTTCAGCAATTGCTAGATAGTAACTGTATGAAAGATTGAGTATAAATGGATGGTTAATGGTTCGACTGAGCCTTAGGTATTATTGTAATGTAATACTAACATTACTGCTATGCTAAAATAACTTAACTAATGTATTGTTGTACTAATTAATATATTCCATAGTAGTAACTAACTTAACTAATTCAAATAAAAGAAACAAAAAGGTAAGAAATACAAAATAGTAGTAATGAAGAAAGACTAAGCAACTGTTGTATTTCTGATTTGCTGATAGAACCTTCGGTGAACACTACCTAAACTTTTATAGAAGATTATATAAACGGTTCATTTTTACTTTAAAGGGTTAAAGGGATTATTTTTTGGTCTTCAGATTTATGCAGGTTTTGCAAATTAATGTATTGAGTAGGTATTAAATTATCCCTTACTTTCTTTCAGGCACGAAGTGAGAAATATATTGCCTTAGGCAAAAACAATTGCTGCATATGACTGAACGCAGAAGCATGGCTAAATTCACCGACGATGTGGTTAGTTAATTAATTGAGCATTATTTACCTAATTATTTAATTACTTATCAATTGATTTATTAAATGTCTAAATGTAGAGAAAGTAAAGTCAGGATTCATTGCTCGTATCTAGAGTTGATGTTTGGGTTAAATATCACACTAAAAACAATGGCGAACCAGTAAACACGGATGTTGCGAGTATTATTGTAAGAATATTTGTTTTTTTCAACAACTAAACATTGTTTTAATTCTACCATCATATATAGCCTATATGTTTTTTAATTTATGCAAGAGGAGATTAAAACAATTGATAATTCAAGACAATCCGACTCGGCAAATAATATCAGAGAAGATGCACTTGTACAAGTTTTGGGGCACGATAAACTAGGACGCCTAAGAGCACTAGGAAAGGGCTACACCCAAACCAAGCTAGCATTGTCACAATGTAGAGATAAGCAGATAACTCAATGTCGTAGAAGAATTTTAGAAATGGAGAGTATGGTCCACATGCTAATGAACAAGCTGGAAAATCTACATCAGAAGGTTCACTTATTATGTCATTGATTTTTCATGAATTTCTTTAAATTTCAAAATTTAAACCATTAACTATTAATAACGCTTTTTTTTGCTTTGACAGGGTAACAAATGTTCGAAAGAAGGGAGCACACCAGAAATGGTTAAAATCACTTCTATTGTTGATATAACATCAGTCGTAGTTTACTTTTAATCCAATAATCAATATTTTTTCATTTGACAGGGTAAAGATTGTTCAAAAAAGGCAAGCACGGTTGAAATGGTAAAAAACTTTTATATTATTGATATAACATTAATCGTAATTTAGTTCCCGAACCAATAGTTAATATGATTTTTGGTTGAATAATTGTAGGGCAATTATAACAACCGTGAGTTAATAAATTGGGATGGAACCAACGAAATTGTTGCTGAAGGAAGAGTAGTGTCCGCTGATCCTAATGAGGTTGTAAATGATATTCGTATTGGACCAAATGCAATGAAAGTTGTTATAGAGCATGTAAAGAAAGAAGATACTTATTTATGGAGGCCTACACCAAGTTTGTCACTATTAAGGGAAGCTAAGAATAAGTCAGCAGTATGGCCTGCTAATTATGTTATGGCACGACAAAACTTGGGGGAAGACATTATGGTAAATTTCATAATTTACGATAACTATTTGCAATTGTATACATATCTTTTCCCGTTAAATTTCTTGTTGTTTTTAGAGTAAAACTAGTAGCACAACCAAAAAATGCAAGCTTTATGTTTGGAATGAGGGCGAAGTCTTAGTTGTCGAAGGAAAACTATGTTCTAGTGATTCAGAAATGATGGTTAATGGTATTCCGCTTGGTCTGTTAGCTTTATGGTTTGGGTAGACTATGCTAACAACGGAGATGCTTTCTTATGGCGGCTTACAACCGATATGTTATGCATTAAAGACGCCGTTGGTAGGAAAATAGCATGGCCGAAATCAAAAGTTGTAGTTGAAAAAACAAATGTTGTGAACAAGACATCAACAAGTGTTCTGACTACTCCTCAGGTAATTTTGTTGCCACTTCCTACAACCGATATTGATGTCGCATCCTTTCAATGCATTAATTATCTTTAGATCATGATGGAATGCTATACAAAAGAAGTGGCTTGATTTATTGTGGAACACGAAAACTTTTATTGTGTACGCAACATTGCCATGATATTAAGCTATGAGCTTATCATCCTATAGGTTTCTGGCTTGCCATTGACACATTTAATAGTTAAATTTATTTCCATCACCGTTTTAGTCGGAACAGAACTTGTGAAATGAAAGAGGGCAGTTTCCAAGTTTTGTGCAGCATGTTATTACATGTTGGTGTTGAGTAATCTTGGCTTAACTAGATTTCAAAATAATGGGTGAGATTGTCTTGTCTGTGTGCCATATGTACAATACAATATTGTTACATGGTACATAGTTGGATAGAGGATGGTTAACAACCATGCCTAGACTTGATTTCTCCATAATTAAAGATGATGGATCAGTTAAGCTGTATGAATTGGACATTTTATTGTTACCAGTTGCAAATTACTTCTATCTTGATGGAGTCCCACTGCTGAAACCCCTAATCATTACTAAATTCTAGGATGACCTGATTAAGACACTGGTCAAGACAGAAAGTGTGTTTAGAATCTTGTCTTTTGTTGACAGACTTACATTATGTCCACAATTGCACTACTAACCATTCATTTATTAGCCAGTTTCAAAGTGTATAATAATATCTAGAGAGGAAGTATATATATAATAGTAGTATCTTTGACCTTCATAATCAAATCTGATGAAGTCAGACTTAAGGTTTCAGTAGAATATATATGTCACATATATGGAATTATGGATGATCAACATGGCAAGATGTATAAGAGATGAGAAACAATACATTATAATGTATTCTTGTCTTAGGATTCATTCAAATTGACGCACCTGAATGATATATTAAAAAAATCAGTAGCAATGGTGAATGTTTCCAGAACTAAAAACCACTGAGAAATCAAATTTATTGTGGAACACGAATTTTTTTATTAGCGATAGATTTCATTCTGTACATAGTAATCCCTTTGACCAGGATTTGCAATGAACACATGCAAGCAGCAATGATCTATATCCCTTTCTCTGAACAATAATTTTCATTTCTCTCTTAAACTGCTGAAGTCTGCGAAGAAAACCTGTTGAATATAAAAAGTTACTTTCATAACAGTGTACAAGGTCAATGTACCAATGTAAGAGGCCGCTGTTGCATCCTGAAACAACGGTCCGACATTCGTATTTTAAAGTATAATAGGAAAAAATAAATCGTGTGATAAGTTTAATTCATGCATTCCGATTGAAATATAGCTGTAGACATTGATTTATATATTGTTTAGGATGTAATCGAGTAAGGGTGTGAAGTTGAGTAATCTTGGCATTTTTGCTTACACAAAAGACGACTGCAAATCTAGTAGCAAATAGTAAATGCAAGTTGATTGAAGTAGGTGAAATGGGACGAATAGTGGCTAAAGGAACCTTCATGTCAACTGATCCAACAGCGATGGTCCACTTTGTTCCATTGGGAAAAGATGTCGTAAAAGTTTGGATAAAATTTGTGAGAGTCAATGATGCATTGTTATGGAGACCTACATCGAAATGTGTATACATGGAAGATGCATTTGGTACGATGGTAGCTTGGCCAGCCGCATATGTCATTGGGGAATCAAGTTCAAGTAAGTTATACTATCAACCCAGTAAATAATTATAGATTTTTCTTTTTACTCTTTTGAACATATTCTCACTCTTGCTGTACTTGATTTCACCATATGTTTGAATTTGCATACATCATCTTGCTGTACACGATTGCATTAATTTCCTAAAGTAAAAATGTCAAAAAGCCAACTTTATTGGTAAAGATTTGTAGTCTATGCATAATCCGTATATGTTAACAGTGCAAGGCTCCAAGTTAAATCCTGTGCATGCGAAACGATGCCAGATAAACTCTTGTGTTTAGAAAAGGAGATTAAGAGCCAGATGAATATACACACGTGTGTACTACATTGTTCTATTACTATGTAAAACTTATCTAGACATTAAGATGGCTCGCCTATCATCAAACAAATACTTGAATCCTATTGAACTGGATATATTGATAATGGCTATTATAAGTAGAGTGAGGTCATTACAAAAGGGACATAAATTCTCAATCCACCAACAAAAGCAAGAGGGCAGATGGAATTTCTCTTTATTGATTTTTCATCTGTTTTCCTATATCCAGCCACACATATTATGCTTTTATATAATCACATATACACGCTTCATGCGACGAAGTGAGGGCTAGATTCCTTTGCTTTATACCCATCATTAGACACACACACCCCTTATCTAGGGAGATTCACTTTATGCGCTTACTGTTCTCTACATGTATACAATTGACGTCAGGAAGTTTAGTTTGATATACAGGACACTAGAAGTGCCACTCAAGTATTTGGCATGAGTTAATTTTTATAGGCTAAATGTTATTTATTTTCTGGCCATTACTGTTAATATCATTTTGCATCTTCCATAGGTTCAAAATGACGACAAAAAGGAAGGGTATCTCAATGACTTCATAAAACCATTGCGTATAAGATTAACATGAAATCAGGAAATCAACATAATTATGAGTCCAAAGACAGTTTAGGCTATCTTCCATTAGATTTGGATAGTTTGGTACCTCTCTTTAATTCAGTTGGTTGCCAGTAAATTTAATTTTACTATGCTGCAAATACAATGATGAAGTCACCTTTATTCTAGTACAAATTTAGATCATCATTGTAGTTGGGACATGGTTTGAAACTTATTACAAAAATTAGGTTTCCACCAGGCCAAGAAAATCGTGCTTACAAGTACAAAATTTAATCTAGTGAAAACTGGGCACATTTTGGGAGTAAGCTTCAAATAACGCATAAAGTTGGAGTAAGTTTTTTTTTCCTGGCAAATTTTCATTTTAGGCTTATGAAAATGGAACTTATTTCAAGCATAGGTCTCGTTCGAAATATTCCAGGGGGCTTCTTATGAAGTAATGATTGTCTAGAACATTAAAGCTTTTACTTTTCGAAATATTCCATGGGGTTGCACCTATATATCTTTACCAATAAAGTGAGATTCAGTGAACATTTTTACTGCATATGTTATGCACCATATGTTTTCCCATTTACAAACCTATTTAACCATTTGTCAGCATATATAATTTATGCTTTTTACCCATTTATGTAATTCTAACTGTGTACCGTTATATTTGTATGTAATTCTTACTGTTGATCATTATACTTATGTGCAGGTAATTAGATTTCCAAAGTGAAGAATGCCCGCATCAAAGAACCGATGGTTATTAAGCTATGAAGACTTCAGCTATTATTTTGTTTGTATTAGTCGGGTAGACTTGTTTGTAAGCAATTGTGGTATGTGGATTCACTTATTTTTTTGAAATACTACTATTGAGAAGATTATGGGTGTTATATTTGATATTGCAAGTAATGTGTTTTTTAAGTATTAAAATATGGCGATTATTGATGTTAGTTTGAAAATGATACTTATATAATTATTTGTTTTAATATTTCTAATATATATAAGTGATTGATGGAAATATTAGAAGCTATTAACAGTAAATAACCACAATTAAAGTGGAGTACATCGGTAAGTTTTAGTAGCGTTGAAATAGTGCTACAAAGGTGATTTACAAAAGATATTGTAGCTGAAACGAAATGCAACAAAAGGCATATAGTAGGACTGATAAACCGCTACAAAAAATAAATAGTAGGACTGAAAAACCGCTACAAAAAAATATAGAAGGAATGAAAAACCGCTACAAAAAACATATAGTAGGACTGAAAAACCGCTACAAAAAATTTGAAAAATGATGCAAGTACCATTTTAGTAGAATTTTTAAGACGCTGCCAAAAAATATTTTTGTAGGGTTTCAGAAACGCTACAATATTTTCATTTTCGGTTGCGTTTATTAAAATGCAACAATAACTTTTAGACTATTAGTTGCATGTCGTACAGCAGCGTTTATCGAAACGCTACTACAAGTTATTGTAGTGTTTTTACCATGCTACCAAAGGCATTTTCTGGTGTAGTGATTCTTAAAATTTGGCTTTTTACATGCTTCTTCATCAAAGTATTTTGAATTATAGCATTTTTGAGCTGCCTTATGCCTATGCTTTAGGGCTCTCTGGTGTGAATCCATGATCTTTTCGCTGTTGCCCTTTACCTTACAAATCTCACAATAGAAGTGGTATTTTGATTCCACATATTCGTTTTCCATGCTAGTTTTTCTGAGCAAAACCAATAGAAAAAGACATTTGTTAATTAAGTTTAAGCATGATGAACACATTTTAGATAATATAGGTCCCCTTTTATCCCAATGAGGACTACTAGCTCGATAGCAATTAAACTGAAAAACGTCTTTTTCACAAATCCAAAATTTCAATACTGGCTAAAACATCTTATCACCAGCATTATAGTATTTCTGTTCATTCAATGGTCTATTGTTTTCATTTTGCATCCTTAGGAAAGTAAAAACTGGAAACATTTTGTGTTTTGGCAATTAGATCTTTTGTAAGTTTTGGATCTGTGATTTACCTGTTATTTTACAAGTGTTGACCATTTTACAAACGTTAAACATTTTACTGGCTTTCTTAACTGAAATTTTGAAGCATCATTTTTGCTTGTTAGCTGAAATTTTAATAGTGAACGAAAGGAAGCTTATAACACATTCTTTAACTGGTGCTAATAAACAATATTGGTTATTTGGTCTGATCTACATCCTAGATTTCAACAACATCATTAAAATATTTTTCAATTTCTCATGAAATCGCCTCTTTTGATTCTATATTGAAAAAAAAATCCGAGAATAAAACGAATAATAAGGGTGCCTTCTCCATAGTTTGCGGTGTTTTATATTTTTTTAAAAAGAGCAAAGAGTCCAGGTTAAATAGAAGGAAATTCACAAGGGTGCGTTTGATTTCGAACAGAAAGGGGAATTTGGAATGAGTATTTTGAAGGGTTATTTGAAGGAGAATTGTTACGAAAGGGAATGCGTTTTTTAACGAAAGGGGTAAATTGGAAGGGGTAAAATTATTATTTTATTAATTATTTTTATATGTTTTATTTGTATGGGTATGTATAAAAAGGGAGAAAAAACAGTGTCAGACGTGTCGGACGCAAAAGCTAACTTTTGAACTGTTCGGTTGAAAGGGGCAAATGGTGCGGACCCCACATCGATGCATCGGATGCGTCCGACGTGGACACGAACATTAACTGGGCATTTTGAAAATCAAAAGGTATCTAAGATTAAAAAGATCAGAGCATTTCTACTTTGAGGAAATTAGGCATAAGTACAAAGTTATTTAAATTTTAAATCTCTGGGCCAAAACTTTTGTTAATTGGGCTGAAGGACCCACGGACGAAAAAAAACTCCCACGTTACCATTTCATTTCTTCAGTTAGTCGCCTTCAGTTAGGGTTTTCCATCAAATTTCAAATCGAGAAAACAGCAGATAGATGTAAATCAAAAGCAAGTGTATTTCTATAATGCAAACTCGTCGCTTAAGGTCATCGTCATCGTCGTCGGATCAATCGCCAATGCAAACTCGTCGCTTAAGGTCATCGTCGTCGTCAGAACCATCGCCAAATTTGCCACCAAAAACAGCAAATAGGGTTGTTTCTTCGAGATTATCACTATCAGCTATAAAGGCGAAAAAGATGATGGAGAAGGAGAAGGATAAACGAGATCAGGTATAACAGACAAAATTAAACACAAATGGTTAAATTGACTGTATATGTAGTTTTAAATTATGTGCATTTTATTTGGGAAAAATTAACACAAATATATTATAAAACGATTCATTAACTATGCATTGATTTGTAGTGCAAAATATGCTAGGTTAATTAAGTGTAGAATATTCTAGATAAGTTTAAAACAAAAAAATGCCAGGTTATCCTAGCACTACAGTGAGTGGCCAAGCGTCCAAGCCCTTGAAAATTTTACGAAAATGCTAGATTAACCTATCATTACATGGCATGACCAAGCCCTTAATCGACATATGTAAATGACAGGTTATCCTAGCATTACAGCGAGCGGCCGAGCCCTTGAAAATTTTATGAAAATGCTAGATTGACCTGTCATTACATGGCATGACCGAGCCCTTAATCGACATACGTAAATGACATGTTAACCTAGAACTACAGCGAGTGGCCGAGACATTGGAAATTTTACGAAAATGCTAGATTAACCTGTCATTACATGGCATGACCGAGCCCTTAACTGACATATGTAAATGACATGTTAACCTATCATTACAGCGAGTGGACGAGCCCTTGAAAATTTTATGAAAATGCTAGGTTAACCTACCATTACATGGCATGACCGAGCCCATAATCGACATATGAAAAAGTCAGGTTTTCCTAGCACTACAGCTAGTGGCCGAGCCCTTGAAGATTTTAAGTAAATGCTAGGTTAACCTGCCATTACATGGCATGATCATGCCCTTAACCGGCATAAGTAAATGACAGGTTACCCTAGAACTACAGTGAGTGGCCGAGCCCTTGAAAATTTTATGAAAATGCCAGGATAACCTGCCATTACATGGCATGACTGAGCCTTAACCGGCATACGTAAATGATAGGTTAGCCTAGAACTACAGCGAGTGGCCGAGCCCTTGAAAATTTTACGAAAATGCTAGGTTAACATGCCATTACATGGCATGACTAAGCCGTTAACCGGCATATGTAAATGACAGGTTAACATAGCACTACAGCGAGTGGCCGAGCCTTGAAACTTTTGCGAAAATGCTAGAATAATCTGTCATTACATGGCATGACCGAGACCTTAACCGACATATGTAAATGACAGGTTAACCTAGCACTACAGCTAGTGGCCGATCCCTTGAAAATTTTATGAAAATGCTAGGTTAAGCTGTAATTACATGGCATGACCGAGCCATTAACCGACATATGAAAATGTCAGGTTATCCTAGCACTGCAGCTAGTGGCCGAGCCCTTGAAAATTTTACGAAAATGCTAGGTTAACCTGCCATTACATGGCATGACCGAGCCCTTAACCGACATACGTAAATGACAGGTTACCCTAGAACTACAGCGAGTGGTTGAGCCCTTGAAAATTTTATGAAAATGCCAGGATAACCTGCCATTACATGGCATGACTGAGCCTTAATCGGCATACGTAAATGACAAGTTAACCTAGCACTACAGCGAGTGGCCGAGCCCTTGAAAATTTTATGAAAATGCTAGGTTAACCAGCCATTACATGGCATGACCGAACCATTAACCGGCATATGTAAATGACAGGTTAACCTAGCACTACAGCGAGTGGCCGAGCCCTTGAAAATTTTACGAAAATGCTTGATTAACTTGCCATTACACGGCATGACCGAGCCCTTAATCGACATACGTAAATGATATGTTAACCTATAACTACAGCGAGTGGACGAGACCTTGAAAATTTTATGAAAATGCTAGATTAACCTGTCATTACATGGCATGACTGAGCCCTTAACCGATGCCATGTTAACCTAGCACTACAGCGAGTGGTCGAGCCCTTGAAAATTTTATGAAAATGCTAGGTTAACCTGCCATTAAATGGCATGACCGAGCCCTTAACCGACATATGAAAATGTCAGGTTATCCTAGCACTACATTTAGTGGCGCAACCCTTGAAAATTTTAAGAAAATGCTGGGTTAACCTGCCATTACATGGCATGACCGAGCCCTTAACCGGCATACGTAAATGACAGGTTACCCAAGAACTATAGTGAGTGGCCGAGCCCTTGAAAATTTTATGAAAATGACAGGATAACCTGCCATTACATGGCATGACTGAGCCTTAACCGGCATAAGTAAATGACAGGTTAACATTGCACTACAGCGAGTGGCCGAGCCCTTGAAAATTTTACGAAAATGCTATGTTAACCTGCCATTACATGGCATGACCGAGCCGTTAACCGGGATATGTAAATGACTGGTTAACCTAGCACTACACCGAGTGGACGAGCCCTTGAAAATTTTGCGAAAATGCTAGATTAACATATCATTACATGGCATGACCGAGCCCTTAACCGACATATGTAAATGACAGGTTAACCTAGCACTACAGCGAGTGGCCGATCCCTTGAAAATTTTATGAAAATGCTAGGTTACCCTGCCATTACATGGCATGACCGAGCCCTTAACCGACATATGAAAATATCAGGTTATCCTAGCACTACAGCGAGTGGCCGAGCCCTTGAAAATTTTACGAAAATGCTAGATTAACCTGCAATTACAAGGCATGACTGATCCCTTAATCAACATATATTAATGACAGGTTATCCGAGCACTACAGCGAGTGGCCGAGCCCTTGAAAATTTTATGAAAATGCTAGATTAACTTGTCATTACATGACATGACCAAGCCGTTAACCGACATATGTAAATGACAGGTTATCCTAGCACTACAACGAGTGGTCGAGCCCTTGAAAATTTTACGAAAATGCTAGGTTAACCTGCCATTACATGGCATGACCGAGCCCTTAACCGGCATACGTAAATGACAGATTAACCTAGCACTACAGCTAGTGGCCGAGCTCTTGAAAATTTGCGAAAATGCTAAACTAACCTGTCATTACATGGCATGATCGAGCCCTTAACTGACATATGTAAATGACAGGTTAACCTAGCACTACAGCTAGTGGCCGAGCCCTTGAATATTTTACGAAAATGCTAGGTTAACCTGCCATTACATGGCATGACCGAGCCCTTAACCGACATATGAAAATGCCAGGTTATCTAAGCACTACATCGAGTGGTCGAGCCCTTGAAAATTTTACGAAAATGCTATATTAACCTGCCATTACATGGCATGACCGAGCCCTTTACTGGCATACGTAAATGACAGGTTAACCTAGCACTACAGCGAGTTGCTGAGCCCTTGAAAATTTTACGAAAATGCTAGGTTAACCTGTCATTACATGGCATGACCGAGCCGTTAACTGGCATGTGTAAATGACAGGTTAACCTAGCACTACAGCGAGTGGCTGAGCCCTTGAAAATTTTGCGAAAAAGCTTGACTAACCTGTCATTACAGGGCATGACCGAGCCCTTAACCGACATACGTAAATGACAGGTTAACCTAGCACTACAGCGAATAGCCGAGCCCTTGAAAATTTTACGAAAATGCTAGGTTAACCTGCCGTTACATGGCAAGACCGAGCTATTAACCGGCATATGTAAATGATAGGTTAACGTAGCATTATAATGTTTGAAAATGCTAGATTAATCTAACATTATATTGCACAAAATGATTTCTTTAATATTGTATTATAATACAGTTCTATATTTTAATACAATTTTATATTGTTTTGTTATCTCTATCTTGTAGGAAATATCGGATTCTTCTCCTGAGAATAAAAAAAAAGCAAAAAGCGAAAAATAGCTGCAAGCCAAAAAAAAAAAAAAAAAGCAGACAGTCCAATATCGATGTAGTCTAGTATCATTGGTTAAAATTTTTGAAAAAAATTAAAAAAGAAAATGGTTTTTCAATTAATCAATTAATTTTTTTAAAACAGACTCCTTTTTATGAATTTATAAATGCATTTTTTTCAAGCAACATTGGACCAAAGCAAATTAGAAAATCTTCTAAAATTTTAGATGATTTAATCAGTTGTTGTTCAATTGAGGAGGAATGTTTTTCTGTTGGGGGGAAAGATTAAAATTGTCAATGAAATATGTTTCATTTATTTTTGGTTTGCTTGTGAATGGGAGAAATATTTTTCCATTACCTAAAGTGTCTTTATCATGCACCCCTGAAAATTGTCAAAGGTTTGTTTCAAGAAATTTTATTAACATAGATCATATAACCAAAGATCTTGTTGTTAAAAGAATAGAAATAGAAATTGAAAAAGAAATTCCAGAAGAGGAAAATGATTTGCCAAGATTTATTCTTTTCTTCTCTTTATAACATTTCTTTTCCCTGACAATCAAAGAATGCTTAACAGGGGTTATCTTCAATACACCATTGATCCAAAAAAAATGAATCAAATTTCATGGCCATTAAGTATTCATTATCATTTAACTAAATCATTAATTTTTTTCAAGGATAAACCAAGAAATATGTTTGGCTGTTCCATTCTTCCGTTGGTAAGAAAAAATAAATGATAATTTATTCATCATAATATTAAATTTTAATACAGTATGATAAGATGTATGATAATTTATTCTAACTAATTTTTTTTCCTTTTTTTTAGTATTTTCTATGTGAACATGTTGATATACTTAAGCCAAGAAAAGAGTGGATAAGCAGGTCTCTAAGATTTGCAAAATGGTCGCTAAACATGATGAAAACATTGTGTCAAAGGAAATCCTAGCCAATATGGATGATAAAAAGGTATGATAATATTTTATGTTGTTAAAATTTTAATAATGCAATTGCTTTTATAATTTTCTGTTTAATACTGGAAACACAGTAGCTAACACTGATTAATGTAAATTATCTTATCTGTATAGCACACTGTAAGTGAAATTCTAATTATCCTAGCATTATGATTTTTTTTTATGATTACAAAAAGTTGTTCAAAAAATGCTTAGCTTCTAAAAGAATTTTGATTTTTAGTCGAGTAGTCGACATGCTATTACAAAAATGTTAAACTCTCCTATCATTTCCATTTTTTTATTTAAGCAATTTGCTGTTAATAAAACGCTAAACTATCCTACCATTATAATAACTTTTTAAGTAAACAGAACACTGTAAGTGAAATGCTAGTTCTCATAGCATTATGGTTTTTTTTTTTTTTGTGATTATAAAAAGTTGTTCAAATAATACTTAGCATCTAAAAGCATTTTGATTTTTAGTCTAGTGGTCGACATGCTATTACAAAAATGCTAACCTCTCCTATCATTTCGATTTTTTTATTTAAGCAATTTGTTGTTAATAAAATGCTAAACTATCCTACCATTATAATAACTTTTTAAGTAAACAGAACACTATAAGTGAAATGCTAATTTTCCTAGCATTATGATTTTTTTTTTTTTGTGATTACAAAAAGTTGTTCAAATAATACTTAGCATCTAAAAGCATTTTGATTTTTAGTCTAGTAGTCGACATGCTATTACAAAAATGCTAACCTCTCTTATCATTTCTATTTTTTTATTTAAGCAATTTGATGTTAATAAAATGCTAAACTATCCTACCATTATAATAACTTTTTAAATAAACAGAACATTGTAAGTGAAATGTTAATTCTCCCAGCATTATGATTTTTTTTTGTGATTACAAAAAGTTGTTCAAATAATACTTAGCATCTAAAAGCATTTTGATTTTTAGTCTAGTAGTCGACATGCTATTACAAAAAT
This sequence comes from Allium sativum, assembly GCA_030737875.1. Lineage (NCBI taxonomy): Eukaryota > Viridiplantae > Streptophyta > Magnoliopsida > Asparagales > Amaryllidaceae > Allium > Allium sativum. The sequence goes on along the minus strand of CM060919.1, from coordinate 128,185,213 downwards.
GCTAACCTCTCCTATCATTTCAATTATTTTATTTAAGCAATTTAATAAAATGCTAACCTCTCCTATCATTTCAATTTTTTTATTTAAGCAATTTAATAAAATGCTAAACTATCCTACCATTATAATAACTTTTTAAGTAAATAGAACACTATAAGTGAAATGCTAATTCTCCTAGCATTATGATTTTTTTATTTTTTTGTGATTACAAAACGTTGTTCAATAATACTTAGCATCTAAAAGCATTTTGATTTTTAGTCTAGTAGTCGACATGCTATTACAAAAATGCTAACCTCTCCTATCATTTTGATTTTTTTATTTAAGCAAATTGCTGTTAATAAAATGCTAAACTATCCTACCATTATAATAACTTTTTAAGTAAACAGAACACTGCAAGTGAAATGCTAATTCTCCTAGCATTATGATTTTTTTTGTGATTAATATGGTGATTGGAAAACACTGAATTCTGCTAGCATTTCAACAATGCACTTGGTTTTGTAACATTCCCTTCATCACTCAAAATTTAGTAGTCGTAGTTCATTAAATAATTTTATATTTATTTATGTACACATAGTAATATGTTAGAATATCCTAGCACTTCAAAATATTAGAAATAATATATGAATTTATGACCGAAAAACTTCTTATGTTCACCGATTACAGATTTCACTTGGAATTAAGAAAATAACATCTAAAGAGAAGATGTTGATGAATCGAAGAACAAAGCACTTTTGCAAATAAAAGAGATTACAAGTGAAAGTGAAGATGAAGGGTTAGGAATTGATGAAAAAGACAGACAAATCGAAATGCAAAATTTTCAAATTAGACAATAAACTGACGGATGTGAAAACAAAGTTGGAGGAAGAAAAGGAGCTAAGGAAAAAAAGAGAAGAAGAATTAGTTCAGAAAGAAAAAGAAAGATTATTCAGAAAAATCTGATTAGGAACAGAAAAATCTGATTATTCAGAAGTTTATAGAGCAACTTACCCCTCTTTTTTCGACCTTCTAAGCACACCAGATAATGAGAGACCCAGGAAGAATTCAAAAAAAGTGGAAAAAAAGAAGAGAAGGATGTGAGAAGAAGAAGCCAGCGGCTTAAAAATGTAACACCAAGTTCAATGAATGAAAGATTAAAAGGGAAAAAGAGGAAGCCAAAAGTTGACTCTCAATTTCAGTATAAAGTAGTATACCGCAAAAAAAAAAACCAAAAATGATGAAAAATACAGTGAAATGGTGGAGAAAAAATGATGAAATAGAAAATGATAATAAAGAAGAAAGTGAAGAGAATAAAAGAGAAGATAAAACACATGATGAAGAGAATGAAGGTGAAGGTGAAGAAGAGGAGAATAAAAAAGAAGAAAAACAAGCAATGAAGATGAGGATGAATATGAAGATGAGGATGAAGATGGAAGTGACGAAAGTGATACAAAAGTCGAAGAAGAGAAAAAATAAGCCAGTACAGATGATGAAGTTCAAGATGTTCAACCTATGGATGTTGACAAATATTCTTCAAGAAAGAAAGTATATCGCCAAAGAAATAATGTAAGAGTCCGATATTACAACTCCTAGATTCTCACAAGCAAAACTTAATCAAGCATTCTTTGCATGCGGAGACAAAACAAAGTAAATTTTTGTACTCGTTAAAATCTGAATTTAGTTAAATGAATCTGTGATATATTTTAATATTTTTAAATTAAAATATAAATATAACACGATAGCATGGAAAAACGATGATCCTGAAAGAGGAGGGATAACAATTGTACAGTCCATGCTAGAAGATCTGCTATTTGAAGAATTTACAGATGGTCAGGTAAATGTAAATTGTAATAGGTATTTTTTTAATTATTAAGCAATATCTTGTTCCTAAGTTGCTAACTTGTAGCATTGTGATTGTTATTTTTTAAAATTTTAGCCTTCACTAGCATTTTGGAATTTTATTTTATAAACCAGCATGTTGTTCCCAAAAGGCTTTTTTCCGCTACCATTATGATCACTTTTTAAATAAACAGCACACTGTTCGTGAAATGCTAATTCTCCTAGCATTATGATTTATTTTAATAACATGATGATTGAAAAATACTAAATTCTGCTAGCATTATAATAAAATTTATGATAATACAAAATGTTGTTCAAAAAATGCTAGCTTCTACAAACATTTAGATTTTTAATTAGGTAGTCAACATGCTATTACAAAAATGATAAACTCTCATATCATTTTGATTTTTATATTTAAGCAATTTGGTACTAATAAAGTGCTAAAGTATCATAGTATTATGATGTTTTTTAAATCAAACCACATACTGGTAATAAAATACTATCTCCCCCTAGCATTATTTATATACAATGGAACATCCAGGTAACAAATTTATATAGAAGCAAATTCCATGTTAAAATAATATACTAAGCTAACATTATTTTTATAACGCAGGTTATTGACTGGTTTACTTCAAATGCAAATACATACAAACAAAACTACATATTCAGTACAATCATGACGGTAAACAAAACTTTTACTTTAAAATTGTAAATATCGAAAACAAATTAATATTTTTCATGTTTAGTTACAGCATGCCATACAAACAGATGTTGAAAATGTTGTTCAAACATTGGTTAACCTAATGGTCCAACAAATTGTCAAAGACGAAGTTGCAGAAACCATATTCTTTCCCTTGCATTACATCAATCATTGGACTTTACTAACTTTGGACTATGTTAAAATGCAACAGAAACACTATGATTCATTGAGGCCCAGAAGATCAACCTCTGTATCAAATAAACACTATAAGGAAGCTCTGAGGATGGTAAGATTGTTATTATCATATATATATATATATATATATTTGGATGTATATTGGGAAAAACCTATGTATTTTTTTCTGATACAGAGAAAAAAGATTGAAATGATCATCTATCAAAAATTGGCTGGAAACAACATTATAAACAAAAATATTGGAACAAAGCCGATGAAACTGCCACAATGCCCACAACAAGAATTCGACTCATAAGTAAACATTAACAGTTTTTTTTAATAGATACTAAATGTTCAAACCATTATATGTTTGTACAAATATTGCCATTTACCATAATACAGTGAAAACACCTTCATATTGTCCTTTACATGTGCAACTTAAAATGTTAATATAAATGCTAAACAATAATATCATTTTTGTTTTATTCTTAAGGGTGGAGCCGTATTATTATTTAAATATCCATACAACACCTTGCATTTTTTGTATCTTTGTACCACTACTGCCTGACTTTTACATTAATACAGTGAAAACACCTTCATATTGTCCTTTAAATGCGTTTCTGGGTTTGGTTGTTTGGGAGAATAGTGTTTTTTGAGGTTACTATGATATAACTCTATTAGCTCATATTCTACGACTAACAAACTAAATAAAATTATCAGTTCATTCTATTATGCAATAGTTTACTTGAGGGGAAAGATGATGTACCATGCAATAATGTTTCATTCCATAAAATCATAGGAAAATAAAATATAAACCAGAGAAATTGAAGGATGTTCGACGATTATGTGTTCCTTCCTGAAAACTGGATAATATTTGAACACAGTACATGGTTTTTGCCAAATAATCAATTGGAAAAAAGCTAAATGATCATAGCATTGCATTTCTTATACCAATCCTTATTTATTTATTATTTTGCAGTTCCGACTGTGCATCATTTGTGATGAAATTCATCGAAAAATTGGACAGAGACAAAAATCTATCAGAGGAAAATAAAAAGGAAGATATTAATCTTCTCCATGTTAACACAGTGTTCAACATACTGAATGACCCACCAAGAAGTTGGGATATTATGAATTACTTTGCAAACTTGTCCCCAGAAAAAATTGAAAACACTGTGAAGAAAAAAGAACATGAACGAAGGAAACACTGAATTGTTGATGTAGCGCCTGTTTTAATTCAATTTGAATTTGCTGTTTAGACATTTAGTTGCTAATTGTAATTGAGTTTTAGTAATTTGAATTGATGTTAAAGTAGTGGCTGAACCTGAATTAAAAAATTGTGGTACGGATAGAATTGTACCTGTACAAATTTCTAACGTACGTGTGGTAAATTGCTCTGTTTTAATTTCATACATAGTCGTTGAAGCTGAATTGATTGTGACTTTCTGTTTTGATGAAAATTCATGGCGTAGCCTGTTGTTTGGATTGGCTTATGTCTGATGTATTTGTGCAATAAGAATTTTGGAAGAATTGTTGTTTTATGGCAACTGTATATTAGCTTTTTGAGATCTTTGTGATGGTTTGGTGGTTACTGTTATGTGTATGTGTTGGGTTATGCTAATGTTTTGAGATTGTGATCATTTGGGAGAATTTTTATGTGTATGGGTTGGGTTATGTCTGATGTTATGTGACAAAATTTATAAATTAAAGTGTTATAAACAAATAGCATTATTATAAATAATTGTTTAGGCATACCAATCTAAAATAAAAATGAATTATTTAATCAACATAACCATAAATGAATCTACTGTATCCTAAATTAAAACGCTATAACAAATAAAAATTTTATAACTAATTGTTTATGCATATCAATCTAAAATAAAAATAAATTATTTAAACAAAATAACCATAAATGAATCTATAACCAAAATATTTCATTCAACCGACCAAACCCAGAAACGCAAACGACATTCAGACTCCAAGTTCAATCGGGTACGTATGGATATAAAAGAAAACAATATTCAAAACCTAATCAGATGCCCATGCAAATAAATATACACCAAACAATATAAACGATTGTAAAGGAGAATCAAATTCAAACCTAACCGAGTACATAAGAGATTCAAACGACAGCAGGACTCAACCCTAACCGAGCACCTTTAAAAACCAATTTATGCCGAGAACATATTGGTTAACCAAACAATATAAATGATTGTAAAGGACGACCAGATTCAAACCTAAGAAAGTACATACGAAACTCAAAGGATGGTCGGACTCAACCCTAAGTAATAACCTCTGAAAACCAATTTATACCGAAAACATAATGTTTAATCGAACAATATAAATGATTATAAAGGACATTCGGATTTAAACCTAAGTAAGTACTTACAAGACTCAAAGGACGGTCAGACTCAAGCTTGATCATGTACTTTTCAAAACTAAATTATACCAAAAACAAATTAGTTAACCGAACAATTTAAACGACTATAAAGAACATCCGGACTCAAACCTAAGCGAGTATTTACGACATTCAAAGGACGACCGAATTCAAGCTTGGTTGGGTACCTTTGATAACCAATCTATACCGAAAATATATTGGTTGATCGAACAATCTAATTAATTTTAAAGTACGACTAGATTCAAACCTAAGCGAGTACTTATGAGATTCAAAAGATTGCTGGATTCAAGCCTAAGCGGATATCTTTGACATATCTAGATGCAAGGCCTAATCGGGTCGTTCAGAATCGATTATGCATCCAGTAAGAATTGTTTAACCGAGCAGGTACCAATGACACGTAAAACACATTCAGACACAAGGACTAGTCGGGTACCTATGATACGTAAAAGACTTCTGGATGCAAGGCTTAATCGGGTACTCCAGCAATGATTCTGCAACCAGTAGGGATTGTTTAACCGAGCGGGTACCCATGATACGTAAAAGACATTCAGACACAAGGCCTATTCAGGTACCTATGACATGTGAAAAGCTTCCAGACGCAAGGCCTAATCGGGTCGTTCAACAACGATTCTGCACCCGGTATGGATTGTTTAACCAAGCGGGTACAATGACACGTAAAACACATTCGTAGGGTACCTATGATACGTAAAATACCTCTGGATGCAAGGCTTAATCAGGTACTCCAGCAATGATTCTGCACCCAGTAGAGATTGTTTAACCGAGCGGGTACCCATTAAACGTAAAAGACATTCAGACACAAGACCTAATCGAGTACCTATGACACATAAAAAGCTTTCGGACGCAAGGCCTAATCGGGTCATTCAGCAATGATTCTACACTAAATATTGTCTAATCGAGCGGGTACAATGACACGTAAAACACATCCGCACACAAGGACCAATCGCGCACCTATGACAAGTAAAAGACTTCTAGATGCAAGACCTAATCGGGTACTCCAATAATGATTCTGCACCCATTAATGATTGATTAATCGAGCGGGTACCCATGATATGTAAAAGACACTCAGACACAAGGCCTAATCAGGTACCTATGACATGTAAAAATCTTCCGGATGTAAGGCCTAATCGGGTCGTTCAACAACGATTATGAACCCAATATAGATTGATTAACCGAGCGGGTACAATGACACATAAAACATATCCGCACACAAGGCCTAATCGGATACCTATGACACATAGAAGACTTCTGGATGCAAGGCTTAATCGGGTACTCCGGCAATGATTCTACACCCAATAAGGATTGTTTAACCGAGTGGGTACCCATGAAACGTAAAAGACATTCAAACACAAGGCCTAATCGGGTACCTATGACATGTAAAAACCTTCCGGATGCAAGGCCTAATCGGGTCGTTCAGCAACGATTTTGCACCCAGTATGGATTGTTTAACCGAGCGGGTATAATGACACGTAAAACACATCCGAACAAAAGGCCTAAACGGGTACTTATGACACATAAAAGACTTATGGATGCAAAACTTAATCGGGTAATCCAGCAATGATTCTACACATAGTAGGGATTGTTTAACCAAGCGGGTACCCATGATACGTAAAATACATTCAGACACAAGGCCTAATCGGGTACCTATGTCATGTAAAAAGCTTCCAGACACAAGGCCTAATCGGGTCATTCAGCAATGATTCTGCACCGAGAATGGATTGTTTAACCGAGCGGGTATAATGACACGTAAAACACATCCGCACACAAGGCCTAATCGAATACCTATGACACATAAAAGACTTCTGGATGCATGGTTTAATCGGGTACTCCAGCAATGATTTTGCACCCAGTAGGAATTGTTTAACCGAGAGGGTACCATGACACATAAAAGACATTCATACACAAGGCCTAACCGGGTAACTATGACACATAAAAAGCTTCTGGACGCAAGGCCTACTCGGGTCGTTCAGCAACGATTCTGCACCCAATATGGATTGTTTAAACGAGCGGGTACAATGACACGTAAAACACATCCGCACACACGGCATAATCTGATACCTTTGACACGTAAAAGACTTCTGGATGCAAGGTTTAATCGGGTACTCAAGCAATGATTCTGCACCCAGTAGGAAATTTTTAATCGAGCGGGTACCCATGACACATAAAAGACATTAAGACACAAGGCCTAATCGGGTACCTATGACACATAAAAAGCTTCCGGACGCAAGGCCTAATCGGGTCGTTCAGCAAAGATTCTGCACCCAGTATGGATTTAACTGAGTGGGTATAATGACATGTAAAACACATCCGCACACAAGGCCTAATCGGGTACCTATGACATGTAAAAAGATTTCGGACGCAAGGCCTAATCGGGTCGTTCAGCAACGATTCTGCATCCAACATTGATTATTTAACCGAGCGGTACACTGACACGTAAAACACATCCGCACACAGGGCCTAATTGGGTACCTATGACATGTAAAAAACTTCTAGATGCAAGGCTTATCCGGGTACTCCAGTAATGATTATGAACCTAGTAGGGATTGTTTAACCGAGCGGGTACCCATGACACGTAAATGACATTTAGACACAAGGCCTAATCGGATACCTATGACACATAAAAAGCTTCTGAACGCAAGCCCTAATTGGGTCGTTCAGTAACGATTCTGCACCCAGTAAAGATTGTTTAACCGAGCAGGTACAATGGCACATAAAACACATCCGGACACAAGGCCTAATCGGGTACATATGACACATAAAAGAATTCTGGATGAAAGACTTAATCGGGTATTCCAGAAATGATTCTGCACCCAGTAGGTATCGTTTAACCGAGCGGGTACCCATGATATGTAAAAGACATTCAGACACAAGGCCTAATCGGGTACCTATGACATGTAAAAAGCTTCTAGACGCAAGACCCAAAATTCTACACCCAGTATGGATTATTTAACCGAGCGGGTACAATGACACGTAAATACATTCGCACACAAGGCCCAATCGGATACCTATGACACGTAAAAGGCTTCTGGATGCAAGGCTTAATTGGGTACACCAGCAATGATTCTGCACTTAGTAAGGATTGTTTAACCGAGCGGGTACCCATGACACGTAAAAGACATTCAGACACAAGGCCTAATCGCGTAACTATGACACATAAAAAGCTTCCGGACACAAGGCCTAATCGATTCGTCCAGCAATGATTCTGCACCCAGCAAAGATTGTTTAACCGAGCGAGTACAATGACACGTAAAACACATCTGGACACAAAGCCTAATCGGGTGCCTATGACACGTAAAAGACTTCTGGATGCAAGACTTAATCGGGTACTCCAGCAATGATTCTGCACCCAGTAGGGATTGTTTAACCGAGCGGGTACCCATGATACATAAAAGGCATTCAGACACAAGGCCTAATCGGGTACCTATGACATGTAAAAAGCTTCCGGACACAAGGCCTAATTGGGTCGTTCAGCAACGATTCTGCACCCAGTATGGATTGTTTAACCGAGCGAGTACAATGACACGTAAAACACATCCGCGCACAAGGCCTAAACGGGTACCTATGACGCGTAAAAGACTTCTGGATGCAAGACTTAATTGGGTACTCCAATAATGATTCTGCATCCAGTAGGGATTGTTTAACTGAGCGGGTACAATGGCACGTAAAACACATCTGGACACAAGGCGTAATCGGATACCTATGACACGTAAAAGACTTTTGGATGCAAGGCTTAATCGGGTACTCCAGTAATGATTCTGCACCCAATAGGGATTGTTTAACCGAGCGGGTAACCATGACACGTAAAAGACATTCAGACACAAGGCATAATTGGGCACCTATCACACGTAAAAAACTTCCGAACACAAGGCCTAATCGAGTACCTATGACATGTAAAAAGCTTCTAGACGCAAGGCATGATCGGGTCGTTCAGCAACGATTCTGCACCCAGTAAGGATTATTTAACCAAGCAAGTACAATGACACGTAAAAGACATTCGCACACAAGGCCTAGTCGGGTACCTATGACACGTAAAAGACTTCTGGACGCAAGGCCTAATCGAGTACCTATGACACGTAAAAGACATCTAGACGCAAGGCCTAATTGGGTACCTATAACGTGAAAATGATAAAATACAAAATATCAATGATAATTAATCTATATTCAAGATATATTTTTTAGTCAAGTATAAAATATAAAATATATACAAATGACAAATGTAATTAGGCACTTATGCATGTATACAAAACAACAAATTTTGACAACAAAGTGTACTCTTATAAAAGATTGACCAACAAATTTTATAATGTACATAATTGTATGCATTAGCTTCAAATATCATACTATAATTGTTTTAGAAAATAACAATATTCCAAAAATTAATTAGCAGAAAATGCTATATTGAAATAGCATACGACATTACCCAAATACCACACGAAGTAGCATCACATAGTTTATTATTACACAACTACTAATCAAATTAGTCAATCAGTTTAACATCATACAAAACAAAACACTAAATCAATATAGGTTAGTCTGTTGAATTAATGTAGAAAATAGCTGGTAAAAACATGTTACAAACATAACTGTGCATGCTTTAAAAATAAAATACATAAAACAAAATAAATGAAAGCAAACATATAAATGTGGCATTAGTCTTTATAAATGACATAGAAAATAGCAGATAATAAAATACCAGCAGTCACAAACACAACAGTGCATATTTTAAACAAAATATGCCAAAAAAAAAACATAAGTTTTACAAATACAAGTAAAATTTATATTAACAAAGTTACTTAACCACTTTTACTTTATACAGCTAATAATCTAATCAGCCAATCACTTTTACAATATGCACAACAAAATGCTAAATTAATATAGCACTATCCTATTTAATTGATGTAAATAATAACAGGTGATAAAATGTCAGCAGCCACAGACATAGCACTTCATAATTTAAAAAACACAAAACATAATAAATGAAAGAAGAAATATAAAATTCAGAAATACAAGTCAAATTTATATTAAAATAACAACTCAACATGTAACATGTCCTATTAACCAATAAAAATAACAACAACATACTAAGTATATAGTAACATATCCAATGGAAAAAAATTGAAAAATAAAATTCAAATTTAAATCTTCTTTGAAGCTTGGCAATTCCTCTTATTATGTCCAACTTGATCACACTTGCTGCATTTATTCCGCTTATTTGAGAATAAGAAAAGCCACCATGTCTTTAAGTAGAAGGTCTTCCGGTACCTCGAATTTCTTTAGGCGGTCTAATTACAATTTCATCTTCAATAACAATTGGCTTACCGACATTTGGAATTGGATTAATAGCATGTGCATAACTAGCTCTAAAAGCATTAGTTTTAAAATAATATTCCACAAATTCATATACCGATAGCCTTGATTTATTCAAACACTTAACAGCATGTGCACATGAAAAACCGGTAACTTTCCACTGATTGCAGCTACACAATCTTTTTTCAAGATCAACATAATGTGAAATAGGAGATCTAAATTCAAAAATATTTTCAGCAGACCTATATGCATTCCATCCAAACCCATCTTCAACTAACTTTGACAATCGTTGCTCCATGACGGGACATAAAACAGTAGTCCACTTATGGCATTCTTCCATCCGCTTTGCCATTTATTCCATTACTTTCACTCGAATTCCATCTAGACAAGATGTATTCGGCATAAACCTATCATCCACAATTCAAGAGTTAAAGCTCTCAGCCACGTTAGAAGAATATTCTCCATATCTTCTACCTTGAAAAAACAAATCTGCCAAATGTTCTAAAGGTTTATCTTTAAGGAAGTTGATTGCGGCAGTACCTCCAATTTCTTTAAATTTCAACATATAACGTTCAAAATCAAATAGATTTGAAGCTCGAGTTATAAGTTTAAACAAATCAACAATTGATGTATCACCCTTGCAAGCTTTAACCACTGAACCAATATTTTGATCCATATGAAATGTGCAATAACTATGAAAAGAAGATGGAAACACTTTCGGAACACCTAAGAGCAAACCCCATTGATGATCAGACATAAAAACTAATTCACGATCTTCATGAAGCATCTCTTTCAGATTCTCTAAAAACTAAATCCAATTTGATTCATTTTCATGTGAGACGACTCCCATAGCTAGTGGAAAGAAACCTGAAAAAATGCAGTACAAATTTAAAATGCTAATATAAAATAATAAAATAAAATAAAATAAAAATAAAAACTGATGTAGCATAACTATATCAAAATATAAATCAATTCAATATCTTACATATACCATGCCATATGTAATTAAAAAATGCTAAAGTAAACTATCATAATATATGTTATGACTAAATCACTGAAAAAAAATAAAAAAGAAAAGCAACAATATGATGCAGAACAAAAAAAGGGTAAAGCAAAAAAACATAATATACCTTAGGATGAGAACATAGAAACAAGTATGATAAAATTGCAGTCATATGATACACAGGAGTCTTACAGTACACAAGGATTTAAAAATGCTAATTGTAATGACCCGCAAATCCATAACATCAGAGTTGACTATATACATCATACGTCCAACCCAAATATCACGAAAATACGAAACATTTTTTTTAGAAGAACAAGGTAGAAGAAGAACAGAAATAACAACACAGAATCTCACATCGCAGCGAAACAAAATATAATATATCATATCTTTGAAATACAAAATCTTAACTGTATAACATACACTTATCAGAGTACAACACTTACAACATAGCGGAACAAAACTCTATATAACTAACGCTGAAGCCTCCTGCTCCAAGCTCCTTTAGATAGATCTGTAAAATCCTGAACTACTTGACTGCCCGTACAAATTTAGGCACCCAAGAGTTTAGGTAGAACAAAACAAAATAAACTCCGGGTCAGTCATGGGACTGGTATGAGTAAACAGTTTCAGAAAACTAAATGATATCTCATAAGGCCACGCCGTATAACACGGAACGGGTTTTTCCCTTATGAGAATCCAAACACTTGACTTATCTTCCAAAATCCTTTTGAAAGGAATGATAATCTTTATATCAAAACTCTTTTGATATTATAATAATGTCTAAATCAAGTAAATAACAATCTAGTGGAACATTTGCATCTCACGTTCCACATATATAATATACAGTCAAAACTGCAAGCACGTATTGGGTAATGGATTTCCAACTATGACAAGGTATGGAGCCACCTTCCACTGGTATATCTCTAGAGGAGAAACACCGAGTTCAACAAGAAAATCTTGCAACTCAACCACACATGACCGACCACTCATTTCGCTTGAGTGTATCGAATGTATATCACCAACGGTTGGGATCAGCAACCATTTCCCGAATGGGACAGCATCGACAATAGATTTTTAGAAGTAAATGAAACTCTAGATCAGGTGATTATACACCCTAATAGGTGCGACCTACATAGCCATTCTGCCTGCCCGATTTCTGTCATTTACTGGATGGGAGGCTAGAAGCTACGCTTTATCATCACATCAGATTCACTTCGAATGCCACATTGTCAGATCCATAGAAAATCACTTGTTGACGTCTACAACAGTACATTAAGTGTTAGCTAAAGAAGTTTGCTTCTCCGCTTCCACTCTTGGTACGGTTGAAGAAATCAATGTACGTGACCTTTCTGGAAATACTCTGTCATACATTCATCCATACGAGTCACCCAGGAACAGGATGAACCGAAGACACAATTTCTATTAATAGAAAAAGTCCTTGCACTCTACTCCGTCTTCGATTATCTTTATATAATCTGATTCGCAACACTACTGCCAATACAGAGTGGTTCTTTGGATAATAATCCAACCGGTCTCTCCATATCGACAACGATAGTCAAAACTTCGATAGTCTGTGATTTAACTATCGAATAAAAACAAGTGTTTCGATAGTCGATGATTTAACTATCGAAGAAAACAAGTGTTCATCCAAACATCAAACAATCACTGAGCCCTTAATTAATATTCCATTAATTAAATCACTTCTCTATTTCTTTATCAATATTTGTTAACCAGATATTTTCAATAACCGTATTGGCCTTTTACATTATTTGGAAAACATTTCTGAATATCGCCTTCCTTTATTTTCTAGACTTTAGAAAATATATGCTATTTATAATTGGAAAATATTCCAATTACTTATCTCTTTTCCGATCTCGTTTATTTCTATACTTACACTTATTTGGGTCAAAACAGATGTTGTGTAAAACATCGTTACGACAACCCAAATACTATATTCAACTAACTCTTATCCAACATTGATCTTCGAGCCTGAATCTTACTATTTATTTGTTAATAATGAAATCAATCAAGTTGGGGTATAACTACCTCTCAGACCTTGACTGAATAACATTTATAACGTCAAAACAGATCTACTACTTACTCGAATAATCAACACCATACAACTACTTATTGACCTTTAAACACGTATACACTTTCTCCTTCTATTCTTACGAGATTTTATTCCTAGTCTTCTTTTTTGATTTTACTATTCTATTTTTAAGTTTGTTTCCTTATCGACTTCTATATATATCGATACGTTGATTTCTAACTATCAAATTATCTTTAAAAATATTCTAACTCCTTAAATTCCCGGAAAAATTCGCCATAACCTCCTTTGTACCGGGAGCTTCGGGATATTTTAAATAGCCTCCCATGGCCCTCACCAATCCAAAAAGAAAAAGAAAAGCCAAACGGCTAGACGATACGGCGCATAAAATCTCATATATGAATTAAATACATACCTTTTGTCGGGCATTCTATCTATATCTCTTTTAACACTTTATTCCATACCTGTCTCCTGTATATCTATACCTACCCAATCTATTTTAACTATACCAATCGTTTTAACTCCATTCGTTAATTAATTTGTTAATTAACTCTTTAGTCTATTTCACTTTTTTATTTGAACATAACATGTTCAAATATATTTTAACTTGTTTACAACTAATTTGAACTTCATTTTCAACTTACGCTTCATATTCAATTTCGAATATAAATATTCAAATTCCCTTTGAATGCTATATTCAAATTCCATTTGAATTCTATTTGAATTTTATATCCAAATTACATTTGAATTTCTATATTCAAATTCTATACTCAATTCTCTTTTCAAATTTCATATTCAAGTCTATATTCAATTTCCATTATTTAAATCTTCTTTATTCAAATCTCATTATTCAAATTCTATTTAAATTACTATATTCAAACGTCGTTTGAATTTCTATATTCAAACTCCATTTCAAACTTTCTTTATTCAAACTCTACATTTCACTTTCGATATTCAAATTCTACATTTCACTTTCGATATTCAAATTCTACATTTGAATTTCCTTTATATTTCTATATTCAAATTCTATTTGAATTCCGTTTCAATTTCTATATTCAAACTCTATTTCAAACTTTCTTTATTCATTCTTTAAACACGTCTCGATTTCAATTCCTTTTGAAATCGATATTTCTACTTTTGGAAAAATAGATTTCCCTTTCAATTTCACACTTGTATTTTTATTTCTGAATTATCCAATGATAATTCTTTTCACTTCATTTATAAACTTCATTTATAAAAGAACTATTTATAAACTTCGTTTATAAAGGACTTCTTGTTTTATTTCTTTAAAACGAGTTTATATTTCAAATCTATTTAAAAATTCAAATTCTATTTTAGAAAAATAGAATTCCCCTTTTAAATCTCAAATACCCCTTTTCGATATTTTTATAAATCAATATTCAAGCCCCAGTGATATTTTAAACAATCAAATCAACCAATTTTCAATCATTTGATTTTTAACGCATCATATATGAATATATATGAAATCAAACAAACAACAAACAGATAATATATTTTTGAGGAATCCAGTTGGATTCCTCCAACCTGTTTTCCTGCATCCACAGACGTTAGTCAACATAGTAATACCCATCCTGCTTCGAGGAAGGATATCGCGGTATGAAGGTCATCCACTAATATATATTTGTGGGTCGCATAGGGAAATCATCCGCTATGAAACTGCGGGCATCCGCTAATGAGACTACGGGAATCCAACCAATCATCAACCCAATATATATATATATAATAGTCAACCAGTCCTAGATAACTAATATATTTTTAACACAATAAATAAATATTTAAAGCATCCAACAATCAACAAAACAATTATTTTTAACTGATAAAAATAATTCTAAATAAAACAGAGTGAGATTTACTCACCAGAGTTTTATTTCTCGAAATACGATCGACTTTTGATTAAATTAAACAACTGTTTAATTTAAACAAAAATACCAAATGGCTCGAATCCGGTTCAATCCAATTCTATTGCGAAGTATTCCCTCACATGATCCCAACGTACTTCGTTTTGTCCTAATTTGACATCAAATGAATTAACTATCAATTTTACAAGTTCGTAAACGTTTTATAAAATTTGAACCTTATTACAAAATTAGTTAAAAACTTAATTAACTTAAAATGAATTACCTATTAAATTTGCCCTTTACACACCGTCATCTTCTTCCTGAAATGAAAAATCCTGCTCCTCTTCCATTTCCGGATTCCCATTCTACAGCCCGCTTTGCAAATCACACTCTGATTTACCCAAATACCAGGGCCCTAGGATCACGGTAGCACCACATCGATTACCAGAATCCCATCGCACCCCAAAATATCCCACGGCGACATCCTTCTGCACGCGAGCATCCTATCTCGAAGTCGGGTTCCAGTTTTCAATCTTCGATGTCCATTTCTCCACTTATCTCTAACATCGCGACTTCAGTTTGCCCTAAACCAAGCTTCCGCTGCTACTGTCCCCGTCCCAAACACAATTCGCACTCTTCAAAAATCCATGGAAGGAAACTTTAACCACTTTAAATTGATTTCCGCACTCATGAAATCCCTGTTGCTCGAATCCCCTTTATGACTTGATCTTTAATCGCGACCCTCACCATCGTTGAACCCAATCCCATCGCGACTTCATCAACGCCTCACCCTCCTAAGGTCGAGCTGAGCCTCGCGGTTTGATTTGGAATCCCGATTATTATTTTGAAGTGGAAATTAACAACTTCTATTTTGATTTGCAAGATTTCACTGTGAGGAAAAAAAATAAAAACAAAGACTTTGATTTCTGAATGTGGGGAGGGAGCGGTTTTATAATAGAAGAGGTAGGTAGGGGGTGCGGGTATTAGAATGGACAACGAGGCCTCTTTATTTCCTCTTACATGTTTTGTTTCTATCCACAAAATAAAGGAAATTTATTTTAATTTAATTAGTTTTTGATCTGTATCCTTAAATTTAAAATACCCATGATGCCGAACTCCTTTCTGAACCCAACAACTGTTAATTCTAGGGTAAAACCACTATTCTGAACCCACTGGGATAGGTCACGAAGTCTAATTCGATCCTCTATAGAAGATATTAATTTAAATTGATATAAATTAAATTCAACACAATTTATTCTGCGATAATAAATTAATATCCTTCTAATTCAAACAGGAGTTTGAATTGATTTTTCTGAACTGTTTCTAATTCAGTTTCAACTTCTCGAACTGACGTATTTCGATAATTTAATATATTTGATATTAAATCGAAATTGATTATTAAATTGATAACTTAATATAAAAATTCCATTTATATTTATCCACCCAATATTTAAATCCATATTAAATATTTAAAATTAACCCATAAGAATCCGGGTCATTACAATCTTCCCCACTTAAAATAATTTCGTCCTCGAAATTGCTAAGGTAGGAAAAGTGCTACAAACCCATTTATCTTTTCAAAACTTATTTATATTGATACTCAACATTTCAAACTTCCTTACGTAATTCTCTTTTGAATAAATCCCTATTCGATAACTCGTCCCTTCGAATAACTATATTCGATTTACTCTATTCAATTTACTCTTATCAATTAACTCTATTTGAGTAGCTCTTTTCACTTTACTCTTTCCGAATAAGCTATATTCGATAACCCCTTTAATTCTATTCGAATAACTAATATTCGATAACTCCTTTAATTCTATTCGAATAAACTATATTTGATTTAACTCCTTCAATTCTATTCGAATAAACTATATTCGATTTAACTCCTTCAATGCTATTCGAATAAACTATATTCGATTTAACTCCTTCAATGCTATTCGAATAAACTATATTCGATTTAACTCCTTTCGAATAACCAATATTCGATAACTCCTTTTAACTCGATTCAAATAACTAATATTCGATAACTCCTTTAACTTTATTCGAATAACTCGTATTTGATTTAACTCCATTCGCTTGACGCTAGATCGCAGCGATCACAATGGTTACGCCTGATTCCCTCAGGAAACATCCGACCGCCCTAGGCTATCTGCAGCCCTGCGAATTACGCTAGCAGTCGTACGAAATGGCAACTTATCCTGAGTAACTATGTTTGACTAACTCTATCTCAATAACTATATTCGATCAACTTTAATTGAGTAACTAACATTCAATTAACTCTATGGATTAACCCTAACTGATTAACTCTAACTGGTTAATTCTTACTCTAATCGATTTATTTTAACTCTAATCGATTATTTGTAACTCTAATCGACTTCTCTTATTCGAATAACTCATATTGGATAACGTTTATTCATTTATAAAGATTTACTTTTAGTAACGGTTCTTCACTTTATAAATGTTCTCTTTAATAGCGTTACTTCACTTATACAAGTGTTGTGTACCCCTTCTATTTTAAAACTATCGGTGTTAAAAACCAATATCTCTTCTCTATATAAGTTCAGACTTATATATTCCATTTATCGAATGATAAATATTTAATTTAATTTATAAACTGTTATTTATAAATTAATCTTTTCTATTTATCTGTTAAAAACAGATTTCCATTTTCTATTCATCTTCTAAATATTCCTTTGATTAAATTCTATTTATTTAACAAATAAATATCTCATTTATAACATTCTATTTATTTTCTATAAATAAATATTTCCATTTAATCTATTTGTAAATGTTTTACAAATATTCCCTTTTAAATTCTATTTGTAAATGTTTTTACAAATATTTCTCCTTCTATTTGTTTGCACATAACTCCCTTTGTATTTGTGTTACAAATATATTTCCTTTATATTTGTTTTACAAGTATATTTTCTTTTTAACTTTTTTGGTTTTTCCTTTATTCACACCCAATTCATGTTTCATTCAAATTGATTTTACTCAATTTATTCATTTCGATCCATTTAACTTACTTAAGTTAAATGTAATTTCAATCATTCAAATTCCCATTAACTAGTTGCTAATTAACCGTTTTGCCTATTTCATCCTTTTTATTTGAATATAACTTGTTCAAATATATGTCAACTTAATTATAAATTAATCCAATTATATTTTCAACTCGAGTTATATATTCGATTTCGAATATAAATTCTCAATCTCTTTCACTTATCCAAAAACCCAATTTTGATTCAAATTTTCTTTAACTAATTATTCTCTAATTTAGTTAATTCTATTTAACCATTTAAAATATGATTTTTGTCTTAAAATCATTTCACTTACTTCACCGGAGTTCATATTTATTTTATATCTCCAGTCTGGGTTTTTCTAATGCCAATTCGGATTTTATTTCCTAAAAATCCTTTTTTATTTAATTAAACCGTTATGGTTTTATAATGGTTCTGGCGTTGCTTTTCTAAAAATTTGATTTTGATATAACTCAAAATCTATACGATGAAATCCAGATTTTTCTCTTTCATTAGAAAACTATTGTTCAACCGGTCCCGACGATTCTTGTTTCAAAGAACTCCGACTTCAATTGAGTTATGTATACTAAATTGAAGTTCGAATCGCCAAATTACGAACTGCCACGCTACGGCGAGCTCGTTATAATTATATTTATAAATATAAACGTTTTAACTTTGTTTATAATAAATTCAACTCCATTCTGATATATTTTTAATATATATCAAATCCATTTTTCCATTTCAACGTAATATTTCCGATCTATTTCACTTCTATTTGAAATCTATATTCCAATTTCCATTTCAAAATTCCTTTGATGTAATATAAATATATACATATATTTATATCTAACTCAAATTCAAAGCATTTGAATTTTCAAACAACTTGTTTCTTTTCAAACAAATTTCCATCGAAAACTTTTCTAAGGCAGTAATTCATCACTTAGAAACTCGAAAATAAACACTGATGATGTTGCGACCATCATCAGGATTATTTCCCAGTCACTGAAGTGAGTTCAGTACTATATTTCTTTCAAACTCCATTTAGAAAAATATTTTCCAAACTCCCAAGATTTTAAATTCTGAATTCTGGTTGGAATTCAATTTCAATTTATCACATTGGTATATTTGATTTCATATACAAATTCCATTGGTTATATATAACTATTTCAGTTTTTATAATCTAATTCGATTATAATTCTAACAATCAACTTAAGTATTTAAAACAATATCGTGTCCAATCTTCTGTTCAAGTGTTTATAAACTCCAATCGACGTCGTGGCGTCCCACGATTCGATCAGAATCCGTAATTCACTCAACAGACTAGTCAACACAATATAAAACAGTTTTTATATCAAATAACAAATACGCTCTCTCGTATATATATACACTCAACTCATTCTAGGGTGCTACTGACCCTATCTCTAATGAGCACATTCCAACAAGCCTAGGTGTTCGCTCAACCTAAGCTCTGATACCAACTGTAATGACCCGCAAATCCATAACATCAGAGTTGATTATATACATCATACGTCCAGCCCAAATATCACGAAAATACGAAACATATTTTTTAGAAGAACAAGGTAGAAGAAGAACAGAAATAACAACACAGAATCTCACATCGCAGCGGAACAAAATATAATATATCATATCTTTGAAATACAAAATCTTAACTGTATAACATACACTTATCAGAGTACAACACAGCGGAACAAAACTCTACATAACTAACGCTGAAGCCTCCTGCTCCAAGCTCCTTTAGATAGATCTGTAAAATCCTGAACTACTTGACTGCCCGTACAAATTTAGGCACCCAAGAGTTTAGGTAGAACAAAACAAAATAAACTCTGGGTCAGTCATGGGACTGGTATGAGTAAACAGTTTCAGAAAACTAAATGATATCTCATAAGGCCACGCCGTATAACACGGAACGGGTTTTTCCCTTATGAGAATCCAAACACTTGACTTATCTTCCAAAATCCTTTTGAAATGAATGATAATCTTTATATCAAAACTCTTTTGATATTATAATAATGTCTAAATCAAGTAAATAACAATCTAGTGGAACGTTTGCATCTCACGTTCCACATATATAATATACAGTCAAAACCGCAAGCACGTATTGGGTAATGGATTTCCAACTATGACAAGGTATGGAGCCACCTTCCACTGGTATATCTCTAGAGGAGAATACACCGAGTTCAACAAGAACATCTTGCAACTCAGCCACACATGACCGACCACTTATTTCGCTTGAGTGTATCGAATGTATATCACCAACAGTTGGGATCAGCAACCGTTTCCCGAATGAGACAGCATCGACAATAGATTTTTAGAAGTAAATGAAACTCTAGATCAGGTGATTATACACCCTAATAGGTGCGACCTACATAGCCATGCTGCCTGCCCAATTTCTGTCATTTACTGGATGTGAGGCTAGAAGCTACGCTTTATCATCACATCAGATTCACTTCGAATGCCACATTGTCAGATCCAGCGAAAATCACTTATTGACGTCTACAACAGTACATTATGTGTTAGCTAAAGAAGTTTACTTCTCCGCTTCCACTCTTGGTACGGTTGAAGAAATCAATGTACGTGACCTTTCTGGAAATACTCTGTCAGACATTCATCCATACGAGTCACCCAGGAACAGGATGAACCGAAGGCACAATTTCTATTAATAGAAAAAGTCCTTGCACTCTACTCTGTCTTCGATTATCTTTATATAATCTGATTCGCAACGCTACTGCCAATACAGAGTGGTTCTTTGGATAATAATCCAACCGGTCTCTCCATATTGACAACGATGGTCAAAACTTCGATAGTCTGTGATTTAACTATCGAATAAAAACAAGTGTTTCGATAGTCGATGATTTAACTATCGAAGAAAACAAGTGTTCATCCAAACATCAAACAATCACTGAGCCCTTAATTAATATTCCATTAATTAAATCACTTCTCTATTTCTTTATCAATATTTGTTAACCAAGTATTTTCAGTAACCATATTGGCCTTTTACGTTATTTGGAAAACATTTCCGAATATCGCCTTCCTTTATTTTCTAGACTTTAGAAAATATATGCTATTTATAATTGGAAAATATTCCAATTACTTATCTCTTTTCCGATCTCGTTTATTTCTATACTTACACTTATTTGGGTCAAAACAGACGTTGTGTAAAACATCGTTACGACAACCCAAATACTATATTTAACTAACTCTTATCCAACATTGATCTTCGAGCCTGAATCTTACTATTTATTTGTTAATAATGAAATCAATCAAGTTGGAGTATAACTACCACTCAGACCTTGACTGAATAACATTTATAACGTCAAAACAGATATACTACTTACTCGAATAATCAGCACCATACAACTACTTATTCACTTTTAAACACGTATACACTTTCTCCTTCAATTCTTACGAGATTTTATTCCTAGTCTTCCTTTTTGATTTTACTATTCTATTTTTAAGTTCGTTTCCTTACCGACTTCTATATATATCGATACGTTGATTTCTAACTATCAAATTATCTTTAAAAATATTCTAACTCCTTAAATTCCCTGAAAAATTCGCCATAACCTCCTTTGTACCGGGAGCTTCGGGATATTTTAAATAGCCTCCCATGGCCCTCACCAATCCAAAAAGAAAAAGAAAAGCCAAGCGGCTAGCCGATACGGCGCATAAAATCTCATATATGAATTAAATACATACCTTTTATCGGACATTCTATCTATATCTCTTTTAACACTTTATTCCATACATGTCTCCTATATATCTATACCTGCCCAATCTATTTTAACTATACCAATCGTTTTAATTCCATTCGTTAATTAATTTGTTAATTAACTCTTTAGTCTATTTCACTTTTATATTTGAACAAAACATGTTCAAATATATTTTAACTTGTTTACAACTAATTTGAACTTCATTTTCAACTTACGCTTCATATTCAATTTCGAATATAAATCCTCAAATTCCCTTTGAATGTTATATCCAAATTCCATTTGAATTCTATTTGAATTTTATATCCAAATTACATTTGAATTTCTATATTTAAATTCTATTCAAATTCTATATATCAAATTCTATACTCAATTCTCTTTTCAAATTTCATATTCAAGTCTATATTCAATTTCCATTATTTAAATCTTCTTTATTCAAATCTCATTATTCAAATTCTATTTAAATTACTATATTCAAACGTCGTTTGAATTTCTATATTCAAACTCCATTTCAAACTTTCTTTATTCAAATTCTACATTTCACTTTCGATATTCAAATTCTACATTTCACTTTAGATATTCAAATTCTACATTTCACTTTCGATATTCAAATTCTACATTTGAATTTCCTTTATATTTCTATATTCAAATTCTATTTGAATTCCATTTGAATTTCTATATTCAAACTCTATTTCAAACTTTCTTTATTCATTCTTTAAACACGTCTCGATTTCAATTCCTTTTGAAATCGATATTTCTACTTTTGGAAAAATAAATTTCCCTTTCAATTTCACACTTGTATTTTTATTTCTGAATTATCCAATGATAATTCTTTTCACTTCATTTATAAACTTCATTTATAAAAGAACTATTTATAAACTTCGTTTATAAAGGACTTCTTGTTTTATTTCTTTAAAACAAGTTTATATTTCAAATCTATTTAAAAATTCAAATTCTATTTTAGAAAAATAGAATTCCCCTTTTAAATCTCAATACCCCTTTTCGATATTTTTATAAATCAATATTCAAGCCCCAGTGATATTTTAAACAATCAAATCAACCAATTTTCAATCATTTGATTTTTAACGCATCATATATGAATATATATGAAATCAAACAAACAACAAACAGATAAAATATTTTTGAGGAGTCCAGTTGGATTCCTCCAACATGTTTTCCTGCATCCACAGACGTTAGTCAACATAGTAATACCCATCCTGCTTTGAGGCAGGATATCGCGGTATGAAAGTCATCCACTAATATATATTTGTGGGGCGCATAGGGAAATCATCCGCTATGAAACTGCGGGCATCCGCTAATGAGACTACGGGAATCCAACCAATCATCAACCCAATATATATATATATAATAGTCAACCAGTCCTAGATAACTAATATATTTTTAACACAATAAATAAATATTTAAAGCATCCAACAATCAACAAAACAATTATTTTTAACTGATAAAAATAATTCTAAATAAAACAGAGTGAGATTTACTCACCAGAGTTTTATTTCTCGAAATACGGTCGGCTTTTGATTAAATTAAACAAGTGTTTAATTTAAACAAAAATACCAAATGGCTCGAATCCGGTTCAATCCAATTCTATTGCGAAGTATTCCCTCACATGATCCCAACGTACTTCGCTTTGTCCTAATTTGACATCAAATGAATTAACTATCAATTTTACAAGTTCGTAAACGTTTTATAAAATTTGAACCTTATTACAAAATTAGTTAAAAACTTAATTAACTTAAAATGAATTACCTATTAAATTTCCCCTTTACACACCGTCATCTTCTTCCTGAAATGAAAAATCCTGCTCCTCTTCCATTTCCGGATTCCCATTCTACAGCCCGCTTTGCAAATCACACTCCGATTTACCCAAATACCAAGGCCCTAGGATCACGGTAGCACCACATCGATTACCAGAATCCCATCGCACCCCAAAATATCCCACGGCGACATCCTTCTGCACGCGAGCATCCTATCTCGAAGTCAGGTTCCAGTTTTCAATCTTCGATGTCCATTTCTCCACTTATCTCGACCATCGCGACTTCAGTTTGCCCTAAACCAAGCTTCCGCTGCTACTGTCCCCGTCCCAAACACAATTCGCACTCTTCAAAAATCCATGGAAGGAAACTTTAACCACTTTAAATTGATTTCCGCACTCACGAAATCCCTGTTGCTCGAATCCCCTTTATGACTCCATCTTTAATCGCGACCCTCACCATCGTTGAACCCAATCCCATCGCGACTTCATCAACGCCTCACCCTCCTAAGGTCGAGCTGAGCCTCGCGGTTTGATTTGGAATCCCGATTATTGTTTTGAAGTGGAAATTAACAACTTCTATTTCGATTTGCAAGATTTCACTGTGAGGAAAAAAAAATAAAAACAAAGACTTTGATTTCTGAATGTGGGGAGGGAGCGGTTTTATAATAGAAGAGGTAGGTAGGGGGTGCGGGTATTAGAATGGACAACGAGGCCTCTTTATTTCCTCTTACATGTTTTGTTTCTATCCACAAAATAAAGGAAATTTATTTTAATTTAATTAGTTTTTTATCTGTATCCTTAAATTTAAAATACCCATGATGTCGAACTCCTTTCTGAACCCAACAACTGTTAATTCTAGGGTAAAACCACTATTCTGAACCCACTGAGATAGGTTACGAAGTCTAATTCGATCCTCTGTAGAAGATATTAATTTAAATTGATATAAATTAAATTCAGCACAATTTATTCTGCGATAATAAATTAATATTATCCTTCTAATTCAAACAGGAGTTTGAATTGATTTTTCTGAACTGTTTCTAATTCAGTTTCAACTTCTCGAACTGACGTATTTCGATAATTTAATATATTCGATATTAAATCAAAATTTATTATTAAATTGATAACTTAATATAAAAATTCCATTTATATTTATCCACCCAATATTTAAATCCATATTAAATATTTAAAATTAACCCATAAGAATCCGGGTCATTACACTAATGTAACCTAGCATAATGAATTTCATGACCAAATTAATGAAGCAAATAGAAAAAAATGAAACAATACGGTAAACACAAAAAATTGCTAAAGGAAAAAGAGTATCATGTACTTTAGGATTGCAACTGTTAAATAAATAGAAAAAAAGCAGTCTTATAATATTTCTATGTCAATCCCTCCAAAAAAAAGAACAATGCAGACGCACAGAATAACAGAGAAAGCAAAAGGGAAACAAAATAAGCAATATAATACACAAAGGAAAAATGCTAATATATATATATATATATATATATATATATATATAATGTGCTTTAGATTCACAGCAGTGATTTTTTTTTTAAAAAATACACTCTTATAAGAAACAAAGATTAAAATGTTAATGCAAACTGTCATAATATATTTCATGAATGCATAGAAAAAAGCAATAATATACAATACAATGAAAAAAGATACCAGCATTATGTATTAAATAGTATTAAACAAACAAAAAATGCAGTAGTAAGATAAGAAAATAGAACATGCAGTATTTCAATATCTGTCTATCAAATGGAATTTGTAAAACTATGAACAAAAAATGCTAACTAGATTAGCATTATCAAATATAATGCAAATGAAATGCAATATTCAATGTTATAAATATACGCAATATGTTATCCATATAATGGCTCCTGAGCCGTCACACTAGCTAGTAGCCCTGGCCCAGAAATGTACAGCATGTACGGCAACCCAACACCAAAGAAAGGCAGCCTCTGATCTGGATTGTAGCATGCATGCCAACTTGCATTAATTAGTTACAAACCCAAACCTATTACAGTGAAAGAAGCCTAATGTTATATTGTTATATAGCATGGCCTATTGTCAATTCCAGAGCAGGCAAGGGAAACCAGAGATACATCAACTGAAGGTAACAAGTAGAAAATTTTGTAAACAAATACTTTTCAGTAACAATAGTTTTCGATGATGTAATGGTCAAATGATAATCAACTTAAAAATTTGAACTGTAAAACTAGATTCAATTCGGACAAAAACTTAAACATTAGGCCAAGGCTGATCAAATTTAATTCAACACATCATCAAAACTGAATCCACTAGCATGAAATTCACCAACATTCCCATAAAATACATGAACTTCACGAAAAATCGCATACTAAAGAATTCAAAAACAAAATACTAAACAACTTAAAAAAATAAAAGACAAAGACTAAAACTCAAACCTTGATTTCCATTTTTTGTAGTGGCTGCTAATAAAACTCCTGGTCTACCCTTTAAAAATGTTGCATCTAGAAATATAAGAGGACGGCGATGTCGAAAACCAACTAAACAAGCATTAAATCCAATGCAGACTCTTTCAAGTATCTGACTCGACGGATCAACATCCAAAGCAATATAACTACATGGATTAGTTTTCTTTAAAGTCTCCAAATACCAATTTAATTCATTATATGATATAGCATCATCTCCATAAATTTCCTTCAAAGCCAATTGTTTTCCGGAGTATGCAAAATTGTAAGAAAAATCAAAATTAAACTCTCTTCTAAATTCAACGATAATATCTTTCGGCTTCTTCATAGGGACATCTCTAATTTGATCAATAATCAAAGATTTAATAAATTTACTAGAAATATGGACTTTCTTAACGTCCCTTAATCCAGCACCACATGAATGTTCAAAGTTATAAGTTCTAATAAAGAAACGAAGAGGCAGTCTAGGATTCGAAGAAGCATTTACATTGAATTTACAACCTTCCTTATTCCAAGAGCATATGACAGATATTCTTTCAGGACGGTTTTTAACAAAAATCAATTAATGTCCTTCTTTTATTTGATAAACCATTAGAAACTCCCTAAAATCTTCAGCACCACTAAAACAATAACCAATAAAATCCATAAGATTCATTTGACACCCTTTCTTCATAATATCTTTCAAATAAGAACTTGATTCACCACAAGACTTGATGTTATAAGAACCAGAACAAACTGAAATGCTCTGCTGATTAGAATTGACTGAAAAACCGAGCTCCAGAGCATGATGGCACAACTTAATAGTGAAAACAAAAAAGGACTCTTCTTATAAATTTGAAAGCACAATATTGTATGCAAATCCGAATCAGTATCAACTGTGATAATCTTACTTTCCAAATTATATGATATTTCAATAGAACTAGGAGTAAGATGTGTCCAGTATTCACATATACTATTCTTAACAGCAATTAGAGAACAACTCATGTCCAGTCGAATAGAGTAACTACACTCATCAAGTAAAAATAAAACCAAATGCTATTCCCAAGACTGCTCCTGTCAAAAATTATGCAGATTCATATATAAATAACAAATGATATTATAAGATGTCAAAAAACCATGTACAGTCAAAATAAATATTAAACAGCAAGAAAATGCTAAATGCACATAGCATTAAAATCTAAAAAAATCATAACAGCGTATCCAAAAACAAACTCTTGTTCTTCTCTACTGATTGAAATCAAATCAGACATAACGCAAATAATCTGTAAATTCATAAGAAAATAAGATAGACAAAACATAACAAATAAACAGTAAATAATAGATCGACTCGATCGAAAATAAAAAACTAAATTATGGTAAAATTACCTGTTGAGATTGATTTAATAAAAGAATCAAAATAATCCAATTAACGATGTAAAATGCATGTAATCAATGAATGATTCGATTTTCCATTTGAATTGAAAGAAAATCGAAAGAGGGAGGAGAAAATCAAAAACAGAGCATTATTTACGTAGGTCTAAAAATAAACTGAAATTTGGTCATTATGTGAAATTATCTGAGCCACGTTTTTTAGATCAAAAAAATTTTAAACTTTGTCCTCCAACTCATTTTCCACTTCTACTTTTAGATAACTCAGATTTTCTCATAGTTGTGTTTCCTAATACAATCACAAATCATAGAACGATGAAAGATTTAATATGATGAAGTGAAAATTAATCCAGAACATCAATCGGAAGAGGGGTTACTCGGAAAATAAACAGCAAAAATGAGGTAGCTTACCGAAATATTTTGAGTCAATCTATCAAGTAATTTGATCTACCATCAGAAATCATGAAATCTCTGTTGATTTCGCTACCCCTTATCCATTTAACAACAATATCAAATGATGCAATTGATGCTATCATTTTACCACACGTTTTACTGATTTATCAACTCAACGGCATCTCCGAAATCCATGGTTGCATTGGTTGAATCGCTAGAGGAAAAGGACCGGGTGGAAAATTTCCCTGAATATATACATCAATCCTGGTCGGCGGCTGAGTCTGCGTATTGATTATTGTTTAGTTAGGAAACATCTAGGGTTAGCATGCGGGCGGGTAAGTAAAATCGTATCCAGCCTTAATTTTGGCCCAACTAAAATTGTTCGGAACCGGTACAGTCAGAAGGAAATTAGACCCGGATGCCTTTTTCATTTGTTCCCCTATGCGTTTCATCAGTTATCGTCACAATATATTAAATGCACACACTGCCAAAAAATGCGTCCAGAAAAACTTTCGTGTTGTCTTATCTTATTCTAATTATATAACGTAACGTTATGCCAGTGTTGTCTTTTTTTCTTAATTTTTATTTCGAATTTTTGAACTGTTACAATCTTATCATTTTGTCATTTCTGCTCTTGCTTTTTTGATTCTATGCATTTATGTTGTGATTGAATTACTTACTCAAAATTAAATTTATTAACGTACACAACAACAAAAAGAATGTTAATTGATGAAAAGCATGAGAACCCAAATAGATAAAAAGCACTGTTAACAATTTTTAGTATCAGTTCTAAGATATCAAACAACCGACGACAAAAAGTAAAATCTATTTGAGCTATTCACACTTGTCTAACTATTATCTAGTACGAGACCCATTACCTGGTATGAGGCATTCTGTTATGCACACTATCAAAACCGTGTAAGATATTTACCAAAACCCAAAATGAGAGGAAAGGAATATAGAAGTAGAAAACATAAATCATACTATTGCATGCAATATAAACTGTACACGCTTCTGCAATCACAAACATAACTTCACCATACATATTAAAAATCAAAGTCAATATAACTTGACATCTATACAAAAAATATCCTAACATACTAAAACTTTGTGGCCAGGTATTGGATGAGAACATCAACCATTAGTGGTGGATTTGAAACGATATTCATCGATTGTAGAATTAACCAATAACAGCTCCAAAGCAATTATTGCGTTTTCGAGACAAAAAAAAAAAAAAAAAAAAAAAAAAAAATTATTACAAAATAGCAAGAATCGTGTTAGTACAAAAGAGAAGGTAAAGAGGGTGCAAGATATAATGCATGATTTCCTCAAAAGGGAGGCCGAGTCACTTTATCACTTCGTTGACATGCAGTCCATGTTCCCAGGTACAGTACAAATGAGTAGATATGCAAATTGTTAGGATTGCCTCGCATGTTAAGAAGGAATGATAGTTTGAATACAATAGTCCCACATCACGGAATATATTGAAGGAATTGTGTAAAAATATGAGCTCGTAGACACGTAACATCAGAGATTCTTTTTGTTATATGGGAGTTGTGTGTCAGCTCATATGCGTGCAAAGAAGGAGGCTTTGTTCCGACCGTCGTTACATAACATAAACATTATGTTAACTTCTACATTAACATGATATAACTAAAAAAGGAATGGTTATAAATTGCTAACAAGCTTACAGGTTCTTCGAAAATATCGAAGGCTAATAATGCATACATTATTGTCAAAATCTTGAAATCATACGATTTGAATAGCGTTTCAAATCGGATTTCTCCGTTTACAATTTGATTTGTATTCCAATATAAAATCAGCTATTACCACACTTTAGAAAAATCATTTAATCCGGTTAATACATTCAATATACATATTTGGATCTACAATTCCAATTCTAATCATTTTCAAACAAAATAAATTGGAACAAAAGAGAAAATGATCTTTTAAATTTAGAGGTAGAAGTCCAATCATCCAAATAAAATTCAAAATACGTGCAAACTTTAAAATATCGTGTTTTTTCTTAATCCACCATTTACGATTTAAGTCTTTTTCAACTTAAAGTTTGAATTTTACGATATACGCCTTAAATCTCATTTTGAAAACCTTGCTAGTATCAATCTCTGAACTCAAAACGTAAGTTGTCAGTGTGGTCTAAAGCATTAAAAATATCGAGTGCTGGATAGAAATGAATGATTATTAATTTGCTCTTAAATATTATTTTACTTGATTGGACCTGCTAGTTATCATTAGCACAGCCGGCCCTAGCCCAGTGCTGACTGGGCTACCGCACAGGGCATCGGAATTAGTAGGGCATCAAATTAAGCTGAAAGTATCGACCAATTGAAGTTCCGTTCAAAGCATTACCCAAGACGCGTAGAAAATAAAAGAGACAAAGCAAAAATTACATGCGTTCAAACAGAGGCAAACAAGAAATCATGCTTCTTTCAGATTTTTTTGATCGAATTTCTTGATGCGGAAGAGGGGAGATAGCAGCCAGCACAGAGTGAAAGAAATGTGGTCTGGAGATTGAAGAAGACGGTAAATTTATGGGTTTCAATTTTTTGAGCAAGTAGCCTGATAGTTCTATTTTAGATTTGCATCGATTTACGTTCTATTAATGATTCTGGAAAGAAAAAGTAACTGGTGTTTGCGAGGAAACCGTGTTTTGCTTCATTTCAAATAGAAAATGAAAGAAAATTATTGAGGCCCTATGTACTGGGAACAGGAAGAGGAATATTTACTTAGCATCAGATATTTGGGTTCCTAAATGCCAGTTATGCTTAAAACTGACAATTTTTGCTTTATTTTTACGAAAAAATCATCTCAACCAATCCTAGGATTTTATCATATTTTCAAATTGAAGAAATAAAAGCTAGATATAATTTTTTCATGAAAACAACCATTAGAAAATTTTAATAGAAGACAAGCACCCTTGATCCAGTTGGTTAAGGTGTTGGGTAGTATGCAAGAGGTCATAGGTCTTATTTTGTCGGACGCCCTTGCCTTGGTAGTTGTATATATAAGTATTCAATTTCTAAAAATAAAAAAATTAATAAGAAATGAAGATATTGATGAATTATTAGGATGGACTACTAGTAAACATTTCCCCAGGAAGACCAATCTTATTGATAGTTCAAATCAATCTTATGATAATTAACAAGGAATTTGTATTGTCAATGGAGTAAAAATTGATAATGCGAGCGAACAATTTAATTAACGATTTAAAAGAAAATGCAGTATTTCATCACAACAAAAGTAAATGAAATAGAAGTCCAATGTTTTTGACTGAAATAAAGGTCGTGTCTTCGATAATTTTTTTTCTAAATATATATTACACATCGATGGGAATAAGAGAGATTTACTTATCGAAAAAGGTCATGTAAAAGATTTTAATATATACTACAAACTGATGTCCAATGTTTTATATCTTTTTAACGACACGGGGCATCATTCGGTAAATTGCACTGGGCATGCTAAACTCCAGAACCGGCTCTGATCATTAGAATGCCTGTTCCCATGCAAAACCTAGCCTAAATATCATTTAGATTATGTTAGTGTTATTAGTAATATAATAGAGCAGAGTACATGAATGCATGCATCCAAGAATAGAAAGCAAATTAATTATAATTTATATGCACCTTGGGTCTGTTGCTCTGATATAATACTGTTTTCTCTAATGCAAGCGAGCTATTTTTCTGCTGGAACTATCCATCTCGAAACTCTCTCTCAGCTCTTCTCCTATGTCAGAGCAGATTCGTTCTGCCTTTACTTGCAAAGAGAAGTATCCATAGTGAACCTAACATCAATCAATATGTGGGAAAACAACAACAGCCACATTAGCAACAGTAGCATCCTACCTGCCACAATTAATATACTGGCTCCTCCTGCGTCCACTCACATTCCTTCCTTCGGGCGCCTATTGCCTGTTTTCTTCTCCAAGTGCCATTAAATTAAAAAAGTTACATTAGCAATACAATATATCTATTTTACAATTTGAAGTGTGCATAAATCAGCCTATACGCTCTCAATATGTGAATTAGTGAAATTGCTACAATTTGGCTACTAGATACACCAAAAGATCGCGAGGGAAATACACATTACTGTAAGGTTATCATCTAATCTACATTTTGGAAGTTAAATATAAGGAAACTTAAAAGTCAGTATAAGGTTAAAAAACTAACAAAAATAAGTATTTACTCATTTATTGCCGATAAGTCATGTGTTACAAAAGGCCACGGGCGTATAAAAACTTTTTCAGATCTAACCACTATGCAAATAGCCTATATATGAATGTACATTGCTGCTTTTTATCGTTTTTAAAGGAATGTATCACTAATGACATAATTAAATTAGCTCCTATAGCAACACTTCTTATCAATCAGATTTACTTCTATAAATTCAGGCTTGCTAAAATTTCGTACTTCAAAAAAAAACATAGATGCCCAACGTTAGTACTCCCTATGATAATCAGACTCATATCTGTCTCAATAGCATTCTGAAAGTTAATTATAAAAAAATAGGCATGATCTGTTTGGTAGTCGAAATCCCTTGTACCCAATATCCTTTGTTCTCATGTATCCAATCAATCAGAAACCCCTAAATTTCACATTTTTTTAATTAAGCCCTCGGACTTAATTGCAAAAAGGTGGAAATCAGAGATGCTGATTTGTTGGATAAAGAGGGAACAGAGGATTTGGGTACAGATTATTTGCTTTCGCATTTAATAGTTCACCAATCTAAGGCACTCTATAGTAGTAAGCCTGAGTCGGACAACTGGGAAATAGAATTTTCATTTGATACATTAGTTCCAAGCTAGAATATTGAAAATATGCATAAGCAGATAGATATCCACAACAATCTTTGATATGAATTAACTCTATTAAAATATAGTATAGATACACCAGCCATATTAACAAATAACAACAATCAACAAAAGAATATACAAATGAACATGTTGTGTAAACCGTGGATTACCATACTTCTAACTTGATCATGACATAGATGTCTACAAAATTTTAACAGCATGTCAATATAGTCTTCATGTAAATAGGTTAAGGTTACAGATGATTTCGATTTTGACTTGGATGAAGATAAGTGTATATCTCAAATTACTAGTTGAAATTTTGTTTATCATCACATGGCTTTCTCAAAACAACTGTACAATTAAAACAACAAATAAAAGAATATAAACTGCTTCATTCTTGCAATTGTATTTTAGTTCTATTTGTAATTATATTCCCCTTTAAGCTATCAAACTGAATGAGTTTGACTCAAAAGCAGATACAACTTATATGTCAAATAATACTTTGCTATTTGAAACATATTAGAAGAATCTATTAGTTATTTCATAGTTGGGTGTAATCTATATGGCACAACAATTGCAATTGTTCACCTTTGCATACCATTGATAGACTTATATGCATAATTTCTCGTATGACACTAATTTGATAGAGCTAGAATGTTGGGGGAAGAGGATAAGAATTACAATAGAAAGAAGGAAACAGAGACGTATGAAGAAATTTGGTAACAAAATATATCATGCTCATTCATTCATTTCTACACACTTATAGATGCTTACAGTTTCTTGTAGCTACTTGGACAGATGGCCTCATATCCACTATAATTAGATACGTAATCTCTCTTGTGCTAATAAAAAAGTAAATACCACAAATAAAAGATAAATCCACATTAGCAGATTCCCTATCAAACTTGCATTTCAAACAGCTTGTACGTTCATTTGAACAATTTGTATTCATTATCTTTAGTAGTGATCTAATAAGCTAGTTTATCATTCATTATCAATGTCACTACCTTGTGGCTTATGCACTAACTATATGCCTACCATCACCATACCATAATAAATAAACAAAATATTTATTAACAACATGAATTTTCAACTTGGAATAATTCAAAACAGCACAAAATAACAAACATATACCATGAATAGGTGAGACAGAAATCGAGTTACCTTTTAGTTAACCTACTAATTATATGAGCATATAGATAACTGTTTTAGCATGAAGGTGATTACACACGTCATGTAGCTATTTTTGAGCATGTATGAACATGAGCCTATTTGAACATGCATCTTTTTATAAAATCACTTTTTAATGATAGTTGCACATCCAATACAAAGGTGAACAAAGAAGAAAATTAAATGAAGTTTCTATTAGTTCTTCTCTAGCTACTTAAAAAGCACATAAAGGATCAAAGAAACTAGACAATTTAGGCGTGTATGTGCACATGATACTCATTTTATAACATTTCTATTAAACTTAATTTAGTACATAAAATAAATAAATAAAGTTTTCAAAGAATCCTTTCTACGTCGAAACTAAATGCAAGTAAGGTAGATTTCACTAAGAAAGAAAACAAGACATGTACCGAAATGAGAAAGGCAACATGTTTTTTTCCTTGAAAAGCTTTCAAGCTACCATTGATTTTGGCACAAATCCCATTCCTGTGATTGAAAATATAAAGAAAATACATAATCACACATAGATGGAAGCGAAACAGAGTTCTTAAAACCACGAAACAATTAAACAAAAAGAAAAACGAAAAAGCTACTCACTCAAAGATGGCCATCTTCTCGATTTCAAAAGCATCATTCACCCTACCATAACAAGATACTAGTCTTAACCAGATAGAAACAAAAGAAAGGACAGTAAAAATGAGTATGAAAAGTTAATTAGATCACATATTAGCTTGTTGCTAACTTTATATCCACGGCACAATAAAATTATCATGTTACAAATTTACATGTTTTTTGCTCAAGCCATAGAAAATGAAATTTGTAAAATATGCATATAATGCAGCGTGAAACTTTTTCGTCTTCTTGTTTGGATTGAGTAGTGACTGCTATTTCAAACTTTATTTTTTATGGGAAAAGATCTAAACTAAACAGCAGCAGAGGACACAGTATGATTCGATCTTTAACAAACATTGGTAATGCTCTCTGGTTAGTTAACTACAATCCCTATCATTTTCACCTACAAACCTCAACCAGATAAGAAAATATCATTGTTTGCTAATATTTTTATTTCAACATCGAAAACAGAAACAATCTTTACATTAGTAACATCCATCCTGCTAACAACAAAGTTAAACTTATCATCATTCGAATGATATGTCTCGCTAATCTGCTTCACTGTCAGCGGAGGTACTCGCCGCCCGCTTTGGGTCCTGAAAACAAAATGGAAATCAAGAGGAAAATCAAACTGAAGGGAATGATGAGGAAAAGAGCAACCTTTGATAAGGAAGGATTTGGAGTTTGTCTGTCGATTGGGAGGATATGAAACCACCACCAGAGAAGAGATTGGCACTTCCATTGAAGTTGCCTCCGTACATCTTTCACAATTCTTAATGAAATGGGTGAATAGGTGTGAATCACAGTAGTGGTTTATCTGGAAGTGCCAGTTCTACATCAACTAAAGTCATCACCATTTAACCGGTGCAAATTTTGTTCGCAGCATATCTGTAGCATTTATCGTCATTGATATTTCAAATCTATTTAAACATATGGTGAAAATCATAACATCATTTTCATAGTCAACTCTATATGAAGAAAAATAAGTTGTCAGCATGGAGAAGTTTACTCAAGAATGATATATATCTACAACGGTTACGCACACGCTTCACGCGTAATCATGTTATATGTTTTGCTCATAAATTATTTGTTTATAAACTGTACGCGTTTAACAATACAAGAAAAAAGTGTCAAGACAAATTTACAAACTTTTTCAGCCGTAAAGACGGCCTGCTGAAATTTTATTCTAAAAGATAAAGCATCAGACTTTAGGTATTAGTTTTACAGTGCATATGATATTAGAATTTAACTACCAATTTTTAAATATTAGTTTTACATGTATATGATATCAAATTTTAGATATTAGTTTTACAGTGTGTATAGTATCAGTTTTACGGTGTGTATTGTCCTTGGGAATAAATTTTTGGTGGGTTGTCCTTTGACTTGAAAAAGTTATGAAGTTCGTCATTCACAATAAACTTCCCTTTAAAGT
Organism: Allium sativum; assembly: GCA_030737875.1. Classification (NCBI taxonomy): domain Eukaryota; kingdom Viridiplantae; phylum Streptophyta; class Magnoliopsida; order Asparagales; family Amaryllidaceae; genus Allium; species Allium sativum. Next base: position 128,149,126 of record CM060919.1, on the reverse strand, counting down.
ATTTAAAACAAATGATTTGCATGAATATTTTGTTATTGTTGATGTGCAAAATTTGGCAACAACATCCAACGAGTTCCGAGATAACGAAACTACACGTTCGGAATGGAAAATATATAGGAAGGTAAAAAACACAGTAGTTTATAGTGATTCTGTGAAGACCCGTAACTTCCCCGTAAAGGAAAGCGACGGATAGTTCGAGAACAAACCACAACAGAACGCATACAGAAGAACATTTCATTGTATATTACAACAATGCATCAGATTACAAGAATGTACAGAGTATAAAAGAATATTACACAGAAATATCAGAGATTTAAATTACATTTAAATACATAGCAGCGGAAAATAATACAATACACAACTAGAATGAGATATACGGATACAAAGCTTCCCGGATATCGTTCCAGCTGTAAACCAGGATCCTGTGAATATAAATCTGCAAAACCAAAACTACTAGCTGCCCGTGTCAAAATAAGGGCACCCAGAGTTTAGGTTAAAACAATAAACTCCAGGTCAGTCATGTGACTGGTGTGAGAACTAAAACAGTTAATCTTTATTTTAAATCATTAGGTAAATCAAGGGACCACGCCGTATAACACGGAACGGGTTTCCTCCCAAGAATACCAGTGCATAAAACAAACAGCGCAATGCTAAATAGAGAAAAATGAAGCTGTTATAAGACCCAGGTCCTATCACACAATGCAACGCAAGCCGGGGGATAGGGTTTTCCCTTATAACAGCCAAAGAATGCTTGATACGTTTAAAACAGATCATTTGATACTATATTAAGTGTACAGTGTATAAAACAACTTCAAATCATAAGTATCAATCATAGGCGACATGAGCGTCCCATGCCACTATGTCACCATATATAGGTTTACAAATAAAACCGCAAATGTCACGTATTTGGAAATTGGATTTCCGTCTATGAACCGAGGCAAAAGATAGTCCTCAACCGATTTGAGACGCTCTAGCCCGTGTCTCAGGCAAGTACTCAGTCAAGCCTTAGGATCGTCAGGGCCGGTCCACCGATGTGGATTAAAATGCCTGAACACTACGTTTCCCCACCCTATGGGGTGTCAATGAGCCAACAAATGACTCCATCGGTTCGAGAACGACCGATATATCCGAGGCGCCTCGCAACAGCAACAACCACATAAGTCAAACTCGTCAGGGCGTGTAAAACCACTGACGCCACTTCTAGCTAGAAAGAAACGCAAGTCCTCCCTGAGGTCCGTCTCCCGTTTTTGGTTCATACCTGGTGTGAAACACGCGAGGTAAACGTTACACAAAGCTACGCCACAAAGGCCGTGCTTTGATCATCACCACAAGACTTTGCTTTTCAACAGAAGCCTTGATCATTTGCATCTTAGCATGCCACACAGGCAAACCATCCTATGCAACCGATATCAGTCACACAGAATGAAATCCGATGTCAGACACACAGTCCATTTACAAGTCCGTTCTGGGTCTGAACGAAACCGGGGGCACCTAGTACCCCGCATATCCATCGATCTCCAAGTACGTCTGGACGATCACTAACTGTTTCCATCTTCTTGGGTGTACAACCCAATCAAGATCATCAGTTATCACCCAAACGACGTGAAGACCTCCGGTCTTCGACCATCGTCTTCATCTTCGACTTACCGTCGTATCAGTTATTCAGAATGGGATAAACCCGGTCTTTCCGAATAACTCGCGTATATATTATAAAAGTGTTACACAAACACAACATACGCCTCATTCCAATTCATTAGTCACTAACCGTAAATTAATCAAGAGAATAATTCCCCAAATATCAACCCCGAAGGCCGAAACCAACATCAGATCAATATCCAGAAAACCATTCTACTTAGCTAACCGACAGTTAGTTTCTAAATTTCACGTTCAAATCTAATTAAAGATTTAACTATCGCCTGGAGCAAAACTGGTGATACTCCATTCTCGATCTTTTCAATCTAATTAAAGATTCATTAAAACTCCACTTAGTTTTAATCTGTGACTGGGTTAAAGAATCAGTGTCATTTAAAACACGGTTCACGATAAACCCAAAGTCACATCCCATTAATTATCGGGTTAAAGAACAAGTGTTATTTAAAACACTGTTCACGATAAACCCAAAAATCAATATCCATTCAATTCCAATTAAATATTATTTAATTGGTACACTTCATTAAATCTAAATCAAAAGATTTAATCTTTTCTCAGCTGGGTTCAAGAACAGTGTTAGTGAAGACACCATTCACGACAAACCCAAATCACATTCATTAATTATCGGGTTAAAGAACAAGTGTTATTTAAAACACTGTTCACGATAAACCCAAAAATCAATATCAATTCAATTCCAATTAAATATTATTTAATTGGTACACTTCATTAAATCTAAATCAAAAGATTTAATCTTTTCTCAGCTGGGTTCAAGAACAGTGTTAGTGAAGACACCATTCACGACAAACCCAAATCACATTCATTAATTATCGGGTTAAAGAACAAGTGTTATTTAAAACACTGTTCACGATAAACCCAAAAATCAATATCAAATTCTACGACTAACAAATGTCGTATTGGAAATAACGATATAAATATATATATCTTTCAAATTTCCATAACAACACCTGTATAATCACGAATTCCAACATCGAAATATTCCGAAGACAATTTCGATTCAAATCCACTCCAATGCAATCATTGGAAATTTTGGTTATTTTCAAAACCCTTTTCAAATTCAATTTATTTATTTAAAAATAAATAGAATTATAATTCTAGTTCAAAACTAGTTCATTTCGATAAAAATCTATTTTTATCTTTTCAAATAGGGAGTTTTTCATCCCAAATCTTCACAAATCATTTCCTATGATTTTACACAAATTATTACTATTTTTAATAATTTTATCAAGGCCCGTACAGTCGATTTCCATCAATGGCTATCGAACTGCACTTACAGCGACCTTTTTCGAATTTGATTTGGACATAATTCCAAATCCAACCGTTAGATTTCAAATTTCTAATTTTCATTAGAAAGCTCTTTTCGATACGAACCCAACGGTTCCGGTTTTAGGAGAATCCGACGGTCGGATCTCCCGCAATGTCCGTTTGAAATAAATGGTCGAAATTCGCGAACTACCGCGGCGCGGCGCGTTCTATTCAGGCCATTATATTATATATATAATATATATAATATATATATATCGTCGATTTTATTCAAAACGAATTATATAAATAGTTTTGAATTCGTTTCAAAAACATTTTCAACTTCCATTTCAATTCAAATCAAAATTGAATTCTTCTTTATAAATTCGTTTTAAAATTCATTTCTATTCAATTCAAATTTCAATTTAATTTGAATTCATTTCAATTCAATTTGAATTCGTTTTCAATTCAATTCAATTCGAAATCGTTTTCAATTCAATTCATTTCGAAATCGTTTTCAATTCAATTCATTTCGAAATCGTTTTCAATTCAATTCATTTCGAAATCGTTTTCAATTCAATTCATTTCGAAATCGTTTTCAATTCAATTCATTTCGAAATCGTTTTCAATTCAATTCATTTCGAAATCGTTTTCAATTCAATTCATTTCGAAATCGTTTTCAATTCAATTCATTTCGAAATCGTTTTCAATTCAATTCATTTCGAAATCGTTTTCAATTCAATTCATTTCGAAATCGTTTTCAATTCAATTCATTTCGAAATCGTTTTCAATTCAATTCATTTCGAAATCGTTTTCAATTCAATTCATTTCGAAATCGTTTTCAATTCAATTCATTTCGAAATCGTTTTCAATTCAATTCATTTCGAAATCGTTTTCAATTCAATTCATTTCGAAATCGTTTTCAATTCAATTCATTTCGAAATCGTTTTCAATTCAATTCATTTCGAAATCGTTTTCAATTCAATTCATTTCGAAATCGTTTTCAATTCAATTCATTTCGAAATCGTTTTCAATTCAATTCATTTCGAAATCGTTTTCAATTCAATTCATTTCGAAATCGTTTTCAATTCAATTCATTTCGAAATCGTTTTCAATTCAATTCATTTCGAAATCGTTTTAATCGATATAAATATCGTTCACGTCAAAATGGCGTCAATCTAATCAACACGGCTTCATAAATTCCTATTTTCAAATATTTTATTTCAAATATTTCTTTTTCAAAATAGTTGTTATTATCAAAATATTTCGTTCAACACATGACCAATCTCAATGAATGAGTATTGTCAACACATGAACTTTTATTTTATAATATTCTTTATTTTTCAAATTGGAATGAGGCCCAATCAATTACCGTATAAAGTTAATTATATGGATTTTCATACAACACATGTATATAATAGCATTGAAAATAATCAACCATCAACCAAAGTGCACTACACTGTATAAGCATCAAATATAGATATTCAACGCTTATAACAGCCTGTCAATCAATCGATCGACATATTTAATCAATCAGGATGAGTGAACTTCAGATTTCATCCTAACACCCGTGTGGGGTTTCAAACAATCAAACACAGATTTTATTTGTGCAGTTGGGCGATGTGTAAAATTTATCGTCCCAATCAATGTCATTCAAATAAGTGTACATAAACAAACCGTCTGGTTTGTAAATGAATATTTATTTATTCACATTCACGTTAAAAATTATATTTTTAACGATAAGACATTTTATTTCAACCTATGAATTTCTATTCAATTCATTTACACAATAAAATGATATTTTTATTTTCTAACATGTTTTAGAAAATTTCGGCGGCATAACGGCACGATACTAGAAACGGGACAAGGCCTCGCCTTATCCCCGGTCTAGTGAAGGCCCACGCCATTCACACATCAATCAAATCAATTTCATCTCACCCAACAATTCAATTCAAACAAATAATTCAACTAATCTATGCAACCAAACAAACAAGTCCATGGTCTGTGGACGATTGTGTCGGGTGCTACTAAGCACCGTCTGCATCCTAGTATATATATATAACTAGAAAAAGAATTGAAAGGTGAGAAATTCTCACCTATAGCTATCCCGCTCCACGGCTCTTCCTTTGCAGAAGTCTTCGTCGTTTCGCCTTTTTGTCACCTTCGTTGTCCGAGGCCACTATATATATAAAAATCGAATTTTTATTTCAAAGTTCAATATATAAAAATCGAATTTTTATTTCAAAGTTCAATATATAAAAATCGAATTTTTATTTCAAAGTTCCATATATAAAAATCGAATTTTTATTTCAAAGTTCAATATATAAAAATCGAATTTTTATTTCAAAGTTCCATATATAAAAATCGAATTTTTATTTCAAAGTTCAATATATAAAAATCGAATTTTTATTTCAAAGTTCCATATATAAAAATCGAATTTTTATTTCAAAGTTCAATATATAAAAATCGAATTTTTATTTCAAAGTTCAATATATAAAAATCGAATTTTTATTTCAAAGTTCAATATATAAAAATCGAATTTTTATTTCAAAGTTCAATATATAAAAATCGAATTTTTATTTCGACAATATAAAAAGATTTCGCCTTTCTATAATATAAAAATTATATTTTTCTATCTATAAAAACATTCCTTCTTCATATAATTCAAAAATCTTATCTTTTCCATCATAAAAATCTCACCTTTATAATTATAAAAATCAAATTTTTATTCTTGCAAAAACCATGCTTATATAAATCCTATTCATTTTGAAAATCACGTTTTTAAATCAATGCTCTTTATATAAAAGTCATGTTTTTAAGCTAAAACTATTTCGTATAAAAGTAATATTTTTACAATGCTAATTTATTTTTAAAACCATATTTTTACCTTAAAAAAAATATAAAAGATTATATTTTTCTACTTTACCACATAAATAAAATTCAGTTTATATATTAAAAAAAATCATTTTATATATTAAATAAAATCAGTTTATAAAATAAATAAAATAAAATAAAATAAAAAAATTAGAAAAACTTACAGGGGGGTTTCTGCGCTGTCTGCGTCGACTGGGGGGGGGTGTCAGGTGGTGCGATTTACGAGAAGGGGCGATGGAATCGCCGCGCGATTTTCAGGGAGAGAGAGGGAGCGAGAGCAGAGGGAAGGAGGGGCTGAGGTCGGAGGGCGCGTTCGTCGACGAGGTGGTGGAGGCGACGACGTCGGTCGGGGCAGGGTTGGCGGCGCGATGTCCTAGGTTTTTTTCTTTTTTTTTTTTTCCCTGAAATAATTTTAAATCGGGGGGGGGCCTGGGTTAAAAAGGGGGGATTTAAATTTTTTTTATTAATTTATTTATTTAATTATTTTATTTTAATTCAAAAAGTCAACTTTTTCAAACGACCTCTAAACGAGGTCCACCGCCTGTCGTCCCTAGCGTTTCACCCCCATTCCGAACACAATGGGATATGTATCGTAAGCTGATTCGGCTGTTACAATCAGTTTTCGTTAAATTTACATTTAAATCATTATATTGAATTTTAAACGTACATTTCAAATTACCGGGGTCACATACTAACTCTAAAAATTCTCAAAAAAATATTTTCTAGCTTCGTATTGACGATACGGTCCTAACAAAACTAATTTCGTCGAATTCTGAGACCGTTTGAAAAATGGCCAATTTCCAGTCGATTAAAATCAACTGAAACTGGTCAAACGCGTTTTCCTTTGCCACGCTTACATATTGATTCGAAAAATTATGAAATTTGGAATCTAGCAATAACTTGACATCCCGGACCCAACAAAACTGGTTTCGTCGAAATCCGAGGTCGTTTGCAAAATGTCCATTTTTAAGGGCCTGAATTCCATAGCGACTATTCAGAATTTTCAACTGGACATATCTTTTGATTTCCGCTATGAAATCTCAATTTCCCGGATTCGTTGGAAAGATATCATCAATTAGATCCTATCATTTTTGGTTTCTCTAAAATCCGGATTGTTTTGCACCCGGTACATTCAATTGAAGTTTGAAATCGAATTATCGAACTACCGCGCCATTTTCAATTCTATTTATAATTATATATAAATATTTATATTCTAACGACGACGTATATAATATATACGTTCGAATTCTATTCAAAATAAATTTTTCGACGATATTATTTAAAATAATTCATTTTAAATAATTAAAATTCGCTAAAATTGCCAAAATAAAAATTTTAAACTGGCCCAGATTTTCGGGTTGTTACAATCTCCCCCACTTAAAACTTTTCGTCCCCGAAAAGGAACAAAGTCGAAAGTGGTTTGATAACTCAACTCTACGTTCGATCTGACTTCCATTCTCCAACTCTTTAGTTTCTGAGAATTTTCAAAACTTCAAAAATTTGGCTAACACCCTAAATTTTCGAAAAATTTCGCCATAACCTCCCCTGCACCGGGAGCATCGGGGAATTTCAAATAGCTTCCCCGGTCCTTCAGATCTCAAAAAGAAAAAGAAAAAGCCAAGCGGCTAGCCAATAGGCTCACAAAATCATCATCACCCAAACAAAACAGGAAATTATGTAGTAAACATGTACCTATTTGTCGGGCAAACAAATTTTATTCTCTGGCTCTAGCCTCCTTGCTATGACCTGTTCAATGATATATATGTATATGCAAGCAAATGCGACCAATTTTCAATACAATTCAATATTGGGTTATATTAGGCATAATGGTTCAAAATTATCAAACAAAATAAACAAACAACACAAACATCAATCAATTAGTGAATTAGAGTTTCAAATTCATAATTTTGATACATATACAAAAATCATGTTTTTGATGCCAGATCACAACAATAGGCCCTATCTAAATTTGGTTCTCACACCAGTCGATAGGAAATATATAGATGTTACACGTTCGTCACTCGAATATAAACTCTGATGATGATATATCAATCATCAGAATCACCCCCGGGCGACTAGAGTGTGATTCTATATCTATCCAGTATATTGAAACTTCGAATAGACGCTAGCTAGGCGCATACGCGAAATCTTTATATATTGGACTGTCCTAATCAATACAAATAAATAATCAAATACGTAGAATTGATTTAAATTTTCAAAACAAAAATTTGTTTTCATTTTCAAAAATATACTCTTCACACTCGTTCTAGGATACTACTGATCCCATCTCTAACGAGTCATTCTCATTGGATATTGCTAATCCAATATCTGATGAATTCTTTCGTATGTTTCTAATGTGTCTTGTTCTCTAGCTTTGTAAACCAAAGCTCTGATACCAACTGTGAAGACCCGTAACTTCCCCGTAAAGGAAAGCGACGGATAGTTCGAGAACAAACCACAACAGAACGCTTACAGAAGAACATTTCATTGTATATTACAACAATGCATCAGATTACAAGAATGTACAGAGTATAAAAGAATATTACACAGAAATATCAGAGATTTAAATTACATTTAAATACATAGCAGCGGAAAATAATACAATACACAACTAGAATGAGATATACGGATACAAAGCTTCCCGGATATCGTTCCAGCTGTAAACCAGGATCCTGTGAATATAAATCTGCAAAACCAAAACTACTAGCTGCCCGTGTCAAAATAAGGGCACCCAGAGTTTAGGTTAAAACAATAAACTCCAGGTCAGTCATGTGACTGGTGTGAGAACTAAAACAGTTAATCTTTATTTTAAATCATTAGGTAAATCAAGGGACCACGCCGTATAACACGGAACGGGTTTCCTCCCAAGAATACCAGTGCATAAAACAAACAGCGCAATGCTAAATAGAGAAAAATGAAGCTGTTATAAGACCCAGGTCCTATCACACAATGCAACGCAAGCCGGGGGATAGGGTTTTCCCTTATAACAGCCAAAGAATGCTTGATACGTTTAAAACAGATCATTTGATACTATATTAAGTGTACAGTGTATAAAACAACTTCAAATCATAAGTATCAATCATAGGCGACATGAGCGTCCCATGCCACTATGTCACCATATATAGGTTTACAAATAAAACCGCAAATGTCACGTATTTGGAAATTGGATTTCCGTCTATGAACCGAGGCAAAAGATAGTCCTCAACCGATTTGAGACGCTCTAGCCCGTGTCTCAGGCAAGTACTCAGTCAAGCCTTAGGATCGTCAGGGCCGGTCCACCGATGTGGATTAAAATGCCTGAACACTACGTTTCCCCACCCTATGGGGTGTCAATGAGCCAACAAATGACTCCATCGGTTCGAGAACGACCGATATATCCGAGGCGCCTCGCAACAGCAACAACCACATAAGTCAAACTCGTCAGGGCGTGTAAAACCACTGACGCCACTTCTAGCTAGAAAGAAACGCAAGTCCTCCCTGAGGTCCGTCTCCCGTTTTTGGTTCATACCTGGTGTGAAACACGCGAGGTAAACGTTACACAAAGCTACGCCACAAAGGCCGTGCTTTGATCATCACCACAAGACTTTGCTTTTCAACAGAAGCCTTGATCATTTGCATCTTAGCATGCCACACAGGCAAACCATCCTATGCAACCGATATCAGTCACACAGAATGAAATCCGATGTCAGACACACAGTCCATTTACAAGTCCGTTCTGGGTCTGAACGAAACCGGGGGCACCTAGTACCCCGCATATCCATCGATCTCCAAGTACGTCTGGACGATCACTAACTGTTTCCATCTTCTTGGGTGTACAGCCCAATCAAGATCATCAGTTATCACCCAAACGACGTGAAGACCTCCGGTCTTCGACCATCGTCTTCATCTTCGACTTACCGTCGTATCAGTTATTCAGAATGGGATAAACCCGGTCTTTCCGAATAACTCGCGTATATATTATAAAAGTGTTACACAAACATAACATACGCCTCATTCCAATTCATTAGTCACTAACCGTAAATTAATCAAGAGAATAATTCCCCAAATATCAACCCCGAAGGCCGAAACCAACATCAGATCAATATCCAGAAAACCATTCTACTTAGCTAACCGACAGTTAGTTTCTAAATTTCACGTTCAAATCTAATTAAAGATTTAACTATCGCCTGGAGCAAAACTGGTGATACTCCATTCTCGATCTTTTCAATCTAATTAAAGATCCATTAAAACTCCACTTAGTTTTAATCTGTGACTGGGTTAAAGAATCAGTGTCATTTAAAACACGGTTCACGATAAACCCAAAGTCACATCCCATTAATTATCGGGTTAAAGAACAAGTGTTATTTAAAACACTGTTCACGATAAACCCAAAAATCAATATCCATTCAATTCCAATTAAATATTATTTAATTGGTACACTTCATTAAATCTAAATCAAAAGATTTAATCTTTTCTCAGCTGGGTTCAAGAACAGTGTTAGTGAAGACACCATTCACGACAAACCCAAATCACATTCATTAATTATCGGGTTAAAGAACAAGTGTTATTTAAAACACTGTTCACGATAAACCCAAAAATCAATATCAATTCAATTCCAATTAAATATTATTTAATTGGTACACTTCATTAAATCTAAATCAAAAGATTTAATCTTTTCTCAGCTGGGTTCAAGAACAGTGTTAGTGAAGACACCATTCACGACAAACCCAAATCACATTCATTAATTATCGGGTTAAAGAACAAGTGTTATTTAAAACACTGTTCACGATAAACCCAAAAATCAATATCAAATTCTACGACTAACAAATGTCGTATTGGAAATAACGATATAAATATATATATCTTTCAAATTTCCATAACAACACCTGTATAATCACGAATTCCAACATCGAAATATTCCGAAGACAATTTCGATTCAAATCCACTCCAATGCAATCATTGGAAATTTTGGTTATTTTCAAAACCCTTTTCAAATTCAATTTATTTATTTAAAAATAAATAGAATTATAATTCTAGTTCAAAACTAGTTCATTTCGATAAAAATCTATTTTTATCTTTTCAAATAGGGAGTTTTTCATCCCAAATCTTCACAAATCATTTCCTATGATTTTACACAAATTATTACTATTTTTAATAATTTTATCAAGGCCCGTACAGTCGATTTCCATCAATGGCTATCGAACTGCACTTACAGCGACCTTTTTCGAATTTGATTTGGACATAATTCCAAATCCAACCGTTAGATTTCAAATTTCTAATTTTCATTAGAAAGCTCTTTTCGATACGAACCCAACGGTTCCGGTTTTAGGAGAATCCGACGGTCGGATCTCCCGCAATGTCCGTTTGAAATAAATGGTCGAAATTCGCGAACTACCGCGGCGCGGCGCGTTCTATTCAGGCCATTATATTATATATATAATATATATAATATATATATATCGTCGATTTTATTCAAAACGAATTATATAAATAGTTTTGAATTCGTTTCAAAAACATTTTCAACTTCCATTTCAATTCAAATCAAAATTGAATTCTTCTTTATAAATTCGTTTTAAAATTCATTTCTATTCAATTCAAATTTCAATTTAATTTGAATTCATTTCAATTCAATTTGAATTCGTTTTCAATTCAATTCAATTCGAAATCGTTTTCAATTCAATTCATTTCGAAATCGTTTTCAATTCAATTCATTTCGAAATCGTTTTCAATTCAATTCATTTCGAAATCGTTTTCAATTCAATTCATTTCGAAATCGTTTTCAATTCAATTCATTTCGAAATCGTTTTCAATTCAATTCATTTCGAAATCGTTTTCAATTCAATTCATTTCGAAATCGTTTTCAATTCAATTCATTTCGAAATCGTTTTCAATTCAATTCATTTCGAAATCGTTTTCAATTCAATTCATTTCGAAATCGTTTTCAATTCAATTCATTTCGAAATCGTTTTCAATTCAATTCATTTCGAAATCGTTTTCAATTCAATTCATTTCGAAATCGTTTTCAATTCAATTCATTTCGAAATCGTTTTCAATTCAATTCATTTCGAAATCGTTTTCAATTCAATTCATTTCGAAATCGTTTTCAATTCAATTCATTTCGAAATCGTTTTCAATTCAATTCATTTCGAAATCGTTTTCAATTCAATTCATTTCGAAATCGTTTTCAATTCAATTCATTTCGAAATCGTTTTCAATTCAATTCATTTCGAAATCGTTTTCAATTCAATTCATTTCGAAATCGTTTTCAATTCAATTCATTTCGAAATCGTTTTCAATTCAATTCATTTCGAAATCGTTTTAATCGATATAAATATCGTTCACGTCAAAATGGCGTCAATCTAATCAACACGGCTTCATAAATTCCTATTTTCAAATATTTTATTTCAAATATTTCTTTTTCAAAATAGTTGTTATTATCAAAATATTTCGTTCAACACATGACCAATCTCAATGAATGAGTATTGTCAACACATGAACTTTTATTTTATAATATTCTTTATTTTTCAAATTGGAATGAGGCCCAATCAATTACCGTATAAAGTTAATTATATGGATTTTCATACAACACATGTATATAATAGCATTGAAAATAATCAACCATCAACCAAAGTGCACTACACTGTATAAGCATCAAATATAGATATTCAACGCTTATAACAGCCTGTCAATCAATCGATCGACATATTTAATCAATCAGGATGAGTGAACTTCAGATTTCATCCTAACACCCGTGTGGGGTTTCAAACAATCAAACACAGATTTTATTTGTGCAGTTGGGCGATGTGTAAAATTTATCGTCCCAATCAATGTCATTCAAATAAGTGTACATAAACAAACCGTCTGGTTTGTAAATGAATATTTATTTATTCACATTCACGTTAAAAATTATATTTTTAACGATAAGACATTTTATTTCAACCTATGAATTTCTATTCAATTCATTTACACAATAAAATGATATTTTTATTTTCTAACATGTTTTAGAAAATTTCGGCGGCATAACGGCACGATACTAGAAACGGGACAAGGCCTCGCCTTATCCCCGGTCTAGTGAAGGCCCACGCCATTCACACATCAATCAAATCAATTTCATCTCACCCAACAATTCAATTCAAACAAATAATTCAACTAATCTATGCAACCAAACAAACAAGTCCATGGTCTGTGGACGATTGTGTCGGGTGCTACTAAGCACCGTCTGCATCCTAGTATATATATATAACTAGAAAAAGAATTGAAAGGTGAGAAATTCTCACCTATAGCTATCCCGCTCCACGGCTCTTCCTTTGCAGAAGTCTTCGTCGTTTCGCCTTTTTGTCACCTTCGTTGTCCGAGGCCACTATATATATAAAAATCGAATTTTTATTTCAAAGTTCAATATATAAAAATCGAATTTTTATTTCAAAGTTCAATATATAAAAATCGAATTTTTATTTCAAAGTTCCATATATAAAAATCGAATTTTTATTTCAAAGTTCAATATATAAAAATCGAATTTTTATTTCAAAGTTCCATATATAAAAATCGAATTTTTATTTCAAAGTTCAATATATAAAAATCGAATTTTTATTTCAAAGTTCCATATATAAAAATCGAATTTTTATTTCAAAGTTCAATATATAAAAATCGAATTTTTATTTCAAAGTTCAATATATAAAAATCGAATTTTTATTTCAAAGTTCAATATATAAAAATCGAATTTTTATTTCAAAGTTCAATATATAAAAATCGAATTTTTATTTCGACAATATAAAAAGATTTCGCCTTTCTATAATATAAAAATTATATTTTTCTATCTATAAAAACATTCCTTCTTCATATAATTCAAAAATCTTATCTTTTCCATCATAAAAATCTCACCTTTATAATTATAAAAATCAAATTTTTATTCTTGCAAAAACCATGCTTATATAAATCCTATTCATTTTGAAAATCACGTTTTTAAATCAATGCTCTTTATATAAAAGTCATGTTTTTAAGCTAAAACTATTTCGTATAAAAGTAATATTTTTACAATGCTAATTTATTTTTAAAACCATATTTTTACCTTAAAAAAAATATAAAAGATTATATTTTTCTACTTTACCACATAAATAAAATTCAGTTTATATATTAAAAAAAATCATTTTATATATTAAATAAAATCAGTTTATAAAATAAATAAAAAAAAATAAAAAAAAAAATTAGAAAAACTTACAGGGGGGTTTCTGCGCTGTCTGCGTCGACTGGGGGGGGGTGTCAGGTGGTGCGATTTACGAGAAGGGGCGATGGAATCGCCGCGCGATTTTCAGGGAGAGAGAGGGAGCGAGAGCAGAGGGAAGGAGGGGCTGAGGTCGGAGGGCGCGTTCGTCGACGAGGTGGTGGAGGCGACGACGTCGGTCGGGGCAGGGTTGGCGGCGCGATGTCCTAGGTTTTTTTCTTTTTTTTTTCCCCTGAAATAATTTTAAATCGGGGGGGGGGGCCTGGGTTAAAAAGGGGGGATTTAAATTTTTTTTATTAATTTATTTATTTAATTATTTTATTTTAATTCAAAAAGTCAACTTTTTCAAACGACCTCTAAACGAGGTCCACCGCCTGTCGTCCCTAGCGTTTCACCCCCATTCCGAACACAATGGGATATGTATCGTAAGCTGATTCGGCTGTTACAATCAGTTTTCGTTAAATTTACATTTAAATCATTATATTGAATTTTAAACGTACATTTCAAATTACCGGGGTCACATACTAACTCTAAAAATTCTCAAAAAAATATTTTCTAGCTTCGTATTGACGATACGGTCCTAACAAAACTAATTTCGTCGAATTCTGAGATCGTTTGAAAAATGGCCAATTTCCAGTCGATTAAAATCAACTGAAACTGGTCAAACGCGTTTTCCTTTGCCACGCTTACATATTGATTCGAAAAATTATGAAATTTGGAATCTAGCAATAACTTGACATCCCGGACCCAACAAAACTGGTTTCGTCGAAATCCGAGGTCGTTTGCAAAATGTCCATTTTTAAGGGCCTGAATTCCATAGCGACTATTCAGAATTTTCAACTGGACATATCTTTTGATTTCCGCTATGAAATCTCAATTTCCCGGATTCGTTGGAAAGATATCATCAATTAGATCCTATCATTTTTGGTTTCTCTAAAATCCGGATTGTTTTGCACCCGGTACATTCAATTGAAGTTTGAAATCGAATTATCGAACTACCGCGCCATTTTCAATTCTATTTATAATTATATATAAATATTTATATTCTAACGACGACGTATATAATATATACGTTCGAATTCTATTCAAAATAAATTTTTCGACGATATTATTTAAAATAATTCATTTTAAATAATTAAAATTCGCTAAAATTGCCAAAATAAAAATTTTAAACTGGCCCAGATTTTCGGGTTGTTACAGATTCAGTACATGAGAACCTACGTTCATTTTGAAACTTTTGCTAGTTTTATTTACTTTCAGTCAAAGTACATTAGTTGCACCATTGTTACAAGTGAGTACAAAGGCAATGAAAGAAAATAAATTCTAGTAAGTCCAAAAATGAGGCCTAAGTCCTTCCCGAGTTGTATATGCAGCCCAAAAAGTCCAAGTCTTCAAGAAGTAGGTAAAAATATTCTCCCTAAAGCTCCAAGTGGTTAATAGTTGCCAAAGATTAATGTCTCCTTACAAAATTGTCAAATCGGAAAAAAATCTTGCCTTCTTCACAAAGCAGGCAAGAGGGTATGTATATGTAGTGAAGTAGGTGGGAGTGGATAGGAAGTCGGACGCACGTCCAATTTTCGGACCCGGGATCGGCACTGACCACGGGGATCGGTATGTATCCCGGGTGTTGGTAATTCCCCCGCTTTGCTTTGAAAACACTCATGTCCAGTTGCCTCGTTCTATTTCGTATCCGACATGTTTCGTAACATGCCTTTCGTATCCTATGTCTTAGTCAAAATCTTATGTTGGAGATATGAAATGATGGGATACAATTTCTAGATTGTGTCCATGAATACGAAATAACGAAAGTGGTTTCGGGGTACGAAGTGACGAAAGTGGGTCACACCAACCTAGGGAGTCATGCTCTAGGGTTCGAAGTGATGTGTAGAGGTTTGGGGATAGATTCAGGAAATGATGCTCATACTGACCCCCAATGTTTGGTCACGTTTGAGCAGTTTTGATGAGACGTAATTACTATTCTTTCATGATTCCATCCAGGCCTTATTCCTCAGTATCTTGGCAACTCTTCGGGCTGTTGAACCACGCGATGGGGAGAAAGCATGAACTGCTTTCGGTAGCCGGGATAAAGTATCGGTTAACACTTGCCTCCCAAAGTATGTCTTGTCTTAACATGATGTGCTTTGAGTTGAGACAAGTATTTCTGAAAGCCAAAAATTTCTACAAGTTTTCGTTGAGCGATCGATTGCGACCTTTCTGTTCGATAGTCATGACGCTTTGTTGTAGCTTGTCTATGTGAGCTCGAAGTTCCAGTATTGTTGAGAATTCTGATTACTCGAACTGAAAATCCTGTCTGGTTGCTCAGGCAAGTGTCTAATTCCTGTCGATTTAAGAATTTAAACATTAATCATTGACTCTCGCTTACTTTGGAATGTAAGCTAGTCGTTGTTGGCATAGAGTTGCGTATCCACTCACATGTTTGCATGTGATTTTGCGCGATGACTGGAGTTCATCGTAAAGCATAACTAAAGCGGTATGCTTTGGGCGTGTGATCACTTAAGTTGATTTTAAACAATATTGAACGGGGAACTCGATGCTTGGCGTGTATTGTAGAACACTTCAATTCGTGTGTACGCGATTGGTTTGCGAGTCGAGTCGGTTTCGACAATCGAGATTTCGGAAACAAGCATGCATGATCGTCACTGAAGTTTATAGTTAGACAGATTTCACTAATCTTGGAGTTGTCGAGTTTTTCCTCCTCCACTTTTTTTTTTAAATAATCGGGGCCGGTACTGATCCTGAAACACTTAGAATTTATTATCATTTTTTCAAGACATTCCCATTCCCTATATATATCATATATGAAATTCTCCTTATCTTTCCTGTTGCATTTTGTACTCATGGAATTTCGGACGCTAAGACTTCGAACCCTCTGGCTCATCAGAACTGCCATCGACACTGTGCCTGACTGATCATAGCCCTCAACAATCCATGCTTTCTAATCCAATTTACATTCACAAAAGGTGGGTTTCTGGATTGATTTGCATTCGAGTATAATTGGAGAAGGAGGGTGTGGCCAATGGAGAAGGAGGAAGTGATCGACCATGGCGGGGCGGCTTTGGTGATGGTGGTTTTTGAGAAGAGATTACTGAGTTCAAAATCGACGATGAAGATGAGGCAGTATGAAGGGCCACGGTGGAGAAGGAGGAAGCTGTAAGTTATGCGAATTAGGACATAAAGTCATAAAGGCTGAGGGGGATATAAAGTTTGTACTTCGTTCCCCAGAGGGCCAACTGACATTTTCAAAGTCCCAGGATACGCAAAGTGCTTTTGTATCCATAAACTTGGGGAAATTTCCTATCCTCGGACGGGATACAAAAAATAATAGAAGGGTGCCACGGTTTTCTGGATCGGTGATAGTAGGGAGTGGGAGAGGAGTAGTAGAAGATGAAAAGTGAAGGATTCATGGGATATGAAATCTTGAATTTCGTCTCCCGACACTTAGAAAATTTTATAATCCAACGAAGTTAAGTTTAAGAATTCGTATTGCTTCGTGATGTTGTGCGATTGGATTAGATTTTAATTCGAACCATCGATGAATTGCCCTAACATTCGGATAGCGAAATCGCTTGGACTTATAACTCGATAATGCACATGGGGTAGAGCATAAACTTGGACTATGGCCATATGGCTGAATTACCAATTGCTTGACTCGTTTTTCAACCTGATCGCGACGTAATTGTGACTCGGTGCAAATTCAATGATCTCGGTCGGCGGCGATGATGGTTTAAGTTTATAAAACTAGAAACCATCGCCGCGTTCGGACATGCTTTTACTGTAATTGCATTAACACGCACGACACTGCATGTTCCACGTTAATTTACACTGACATAGAGGGTATAGATATTCGTGTAGTTACTAACGCTGCTATCTAGAGAGTATGGCTAGAAATAGCACAAAGAGGCCTAAGATGACTCTAAGGCTTGAAAGTCGAAAATCGCAAAACCGTCATCGGTCTCCTCCGAGTCTCCGTACCATTCCACCCCCACAGGCAACAAGTCCACTCCTTTCCAACATGACATGCATGACCAGGAGAAGCAGCCGAAAGGATCGCAACACGTGGATGAGCCCGTGGATGAGTCGATCATCCAAGGAGAGGTAGAACCCGTAGAATCGAGCCGTATAAAGAAGAGAATGCTGGTGGTGAAAAAGGGGGTGATATCGTGGCACCGAACATGATGGTGGACGCTGTTATTATACAGAATCCATCAAATTTGGTCATCTCGTGAATCGATGAAGCTTCATTGAGGCGCATTTGCACGAAGTACGTAATGTCCAGGGTCGATGTTCTGGTTCTCGGAAGGGACGACAGGGTGCACGCACCCTCGGAGGGAAACACTGCCCGTAATAGGCACATGTATTCTATCGGGTGTGTGCCTCCGTCATGCCTATATATCTAGGATATTTTGTACTACTTCCACTTGGCACTGACGAAGTTTCATCGGAATGCATACGCCTTCTTATTTTGCATTTGCATTCTGTTCATCAAGTGGTTGGGTATATAGCTGACCGGGGTTAGACATCTGTTTGATTTACTCTATAAGTAGAAGAAGTACCACGCCTTCCCTTGTCTTCTTAGAGGTGCAGGCCAACAGTCATGTCATCTTGGGGGCATGGAACAAGCTTAGCTATTTCAAGCACGACCGGTTCTACATCCAATGCCCTCGAGGATTTGCGAGGAAATGGCCCGCGGGCCATAAATGTTTCAAACTTACGTTATATTTAGAGTCAATCGAGTCATAAGCTGTAAACTAACTTAAAACCTTATGTGGATGGTATCCCCTGGATTCCGCGAGACTGTGTTTATGCTAAGCGAGTTTTAGAGCTAAGCAATGTGCATAATGGATTTTGTAACATCTAGACTCTACTATCGGACCATCTCCTTCATCTACCAGGCCGACTTCTCGAGGGTTGTTCAACAGGTCGCAAGGATGATGATGAAGAAGTGGCAGAAGAGGTGGAAGCTGAGCGAGGAGTAGCTCCTCCAGGTCCATAGATGGAAATTCCCCTTGTCGTGCACCCTGTCATGCCCTCGATCGAAGAGTAAGTTGCAGGAGCTCAACAGGACGTTGGGAGCTATGATGGCGATGATGCAGAGCAATTCACTAGAGGAGATGAGTTGATGCCTACTCTCGTTCCGTCTCCAAAAGAGGAGACGAAGTTGGGAGAAGGTTTCAAACTAACTTCTCCAGCAGTGACCTCTGAGATCACCGCATTGATGGAGGTTGAGCACCAATTCTTGGGCTTGGACATAGTCCCCATCGAGACTTTCACGTTTGGTTTTACCGACACAAAATTCGGGAGCCTTTTGCTACGCATTGGGCATGTTACCCCTTCAAGCAAGCTGATATCTCGTCCGTGGAGGGAACACTTAGGACACACACACGTAAGCGTTGCACGATGCAACACTTATTTGTGAGTGTGGATATTCGATTCGGACGCGAGGTTTACTTCGTGCAGGTGCAATGACTCAACATGGTGATAGAAACCGAAATTCGGGGTCCAAGAGTCATCGAACGACCAAGAGGTGGAGCTGTAAGAAGTTTTTAAAGGAGTGTAGAATTGCAATTGCAAGCTCCACGATCTTACAACCACCGCAGTAGTGGGTAACATCGGGACCAGCCTCGTCGCTCATCTTCTCCGCAGCCAAGTACCCAGTCGGCTAGAATAGTAAAGAGGTCGGAAATAGTGAGGACAAGGCAGTTGGCATCAAAAATTCCTCCTTGTGCCCCACCTGCGGCACCTGTGGCTAAGATTACAGCAAAGAGAAGACGATTGGAGGGTCGGGAGCCAGAAAGAGGGTTATGAAGAAGTGGGGTCCAATGTTGCTTGATATATTGGTGGTCTTGGTGCTCGAAAATGCAGAAAAGAAGGAGATCTCGAAGAAGTCATTCCCAGGCTTCTACTTAGAAGAGTATCTATGAATGCCCGACATGCATCAGATCATGCTGCATGTCGACAAAAATACATGGTTCAAGGTACATGACGTCTACCATCAATATCAGGAGCTTTATAAGTGTGAAAAGAGGCTCTCGTACCTAATTTTTCAAAAGAATGCCGAGATCCAAGGTTTACAAATCGAGGTCAAGGCCGAACGGGATAACCTCCAAAATCAGGATGCTGAAATGATTAAGACCAAACCTTAATTCGTGTTTGTTTCTGTATATTCAAGTAACATATTTATGTGCTAATTCCATGTTACTGGAACATACAGGTTGAAGAGGAAGCTTGAGAGGGTTAAAGCTAAGATTGACCATGCTCGAGAAGTGCACAAAGACATACTGGCCTCAAACGTTGCTCGGGCGACAACACTTGAAAAGGGTAATAAAGAAATTTCTAAGGAGAACTCTCGATTGGTGATGGAAAATGAGGAGGTGCGCCAACTTCATCAAAATAATGAAGCCCTGTTCCAAGAAAACGAGAGGCTATGGGAGGAGAATGAACGAGCATAACGGCTAATCAAAGATAATGAAGAGCTCAGACAACTTTTAGAGTCAAATTGTGCTGAGCTCGAGCAAGCGAGGAAAGAAAAGGAGGCTGCGGAGGCCTCGAACAAAGAGGTGTTGGTCTAGCCGGACAATGCCAATGCTGAGTTAGAGTCTCGGTTGGAAAGACTTAGACTAAAGTGGATGGGCCCAGGAGAAAGCTGAGGCGGAGCTAGAGCCAACAGTGTGGGAACTCAACGTCAGGACACTTCAATTCCACTAAATCTCATAGGTCGAAGATTATGCCCGTACACTAGCTCAAGCTTGGGAGAAGTTGGTGGAGTACAATGCCATGATCTAGAAGGAGTAGTCAGTTTACGAGGGAAGCACCGATGGTTCAATACTTGATGAAAGAAGAGCGTCAGGTATTGGTGGAAGGCAGGACGTTGCTGATAGAGGATGCCGAAGCGGAGGAGGCAGAGCGACTTATTGCCAAGAAGGGGGAAAGACCTTGTCACTGAGAGCTTGTCATGATTTTGAAGGTGGTGTCTTCCTGTAGCAGCAAGTTATTTCTCTTGGTTTCGCTGGCGGTCCATTTGTACCAACTCCCGTCGTCACCGAATACGAACTCGATTAACTAAGGTTGAAACACAGATACTCTTTTCCAATAACAACCAAGAGCACTATGTCCGTCGAAGCCACACAACAAGTGTTGAAAGGTAAACCTACTTCTTCATTGGTACACAAAAGGATGGTAACATGAAGTCGAAGTTGACTGATTTGTCTTCTTCTTCGTCGCGCAGGTACATCCGAAACAAGGGTGATAGCCAGTTACGCGCCAATAGTGCCTGCCAAGCATGGTTTTGACATGGATGCTTATAAGAGGCCGTTGGGCAAGGAGTTTGGACGCTTTGATATGTTTCCTAAACTGGAGAGAGGAGAGTAAGGGATCACTGAAGGCAGATCCCAGGTGGTCGGACCGACAGAAGAAGGTGGGCAGACTATGCATGAATTAGTCGAGCAACAGAAGGCCTAAATTCTTATGAAGTCAGAGGAGTTAGAGTCAAAGAAGAAAGCCGATGAGGAATCTCTCCTTGAGGCTCATGAGGAGGTGAGGGAGAAAGCCAAGGTGGAGGCTCAAGCTAAGATTCAAAAGGAGTCTGGGAAGAAAACCTAGGTGAGGCCACCTATAAGAGGGAAGAGGAGGAGCTTGGTAGGCTGAAGGCTGAGAGAGAAGCTAAGATGAAATCGGGGGTGGATGCCCAAAAGTAGGAGGGCTGCAAAAAAGGAAGACTGGCATAGGGGTCAAGAAAGCTAAGCAGGAAGCCCTTAGCTGGAAAAATATGTGGTGTTGGCAATAAAGTGTCAACCTAAAACCCTGCCTATACAGTTAAAGCACTTAGCGGTTCTATAACGGCGGAGGTGCAAAAAGGTGCAGCGAGGATAAAGCGGGGAAATATCAGGGATATAGCAAAGGCGCAAAAAGGTTCATTAGATATAAAACTAAATATTTGAAAATTAATTAATCATCCTTTTCTCATTATGCTTGTACAAGAAACTAATATTAATTAATATTATATAACAAAATTAAGAAATATCATAGTTATGCATGATAAATTTGATGAGTGTAACTGGTTCCTACCATATATTAGGCATTCATGCCTTAAATTTAGCCCTTTACGCTAAATTTACTGAATTTTTTAATAAGAGAACTAGTCAATTCAGGCTCTATATATTAATACTGCTAAAGCAGACGTTAAAAGCCTTGATTTAGTGGATGCAGGGGAAAATAGCGGGGCTAAAAGCGGATCTACTATCCATCAGTGCTAATTTGGAACAGCGTAGCGGTTGAAGAGCGTTGTCGGTTATAGCGATGATATTATGGTGCTTTAGCGAGGCATTAACTACATAAACCCCTGCAGGTTGTGCCTGGCACCGATGTAGGAGTGCACGTCACCGACATTTTGAGCGACTCCGACGATGAACTACTGCTTTAGGGAGTACCATAGTTTTAGATAAGGCCCCACGCTCAGCCGACTCCGATGACGGGGTGAAAAGGAAGTGGAGGAAGTGTCTTCAAGAGAAAAAGGGAAATGAGGAGGGGAGCCACCCGAGTTCGGATTGGAGAAGAAGTAGAAAGGTGCCCCTCTAGAGTGATAGTTTTGGATAAATTTTTGGTTGTAGGCCAATAGGACACACGAGTACGGCCATCGTTTTTGGAGGCATGATGCGGTTTTGATGTACATCATGTCGTTAGAAAGAAAGATAGATGTATTTTGACTTGTGAATGAAATTTTGTTTCCTATGCTTACATCACGAGTCATCTTAAGTGTTCAAATATTTTTAACACTTTCCAACTCTGTACTTATGTAAATTAACTTGTTGTTACACTTAAGTTTGAGTTATTCCAAACTTTTCTCTTGAGTAACTCAAGTTGTGTGAAGTTCAAATGACTCCATTCTTGAGATCTCCATTCAGTCAGTGATTTTGAGTTGTTTGGAGTCTAAGTGTGTGAACTTCGTTTGGTCTTAAGTCGCACAGAGTTCGATCTTGGTAACTCGCCCTTTGGAATCTCCATGCGGTCATTGATTTCGAGTAGCGAGAAGTCATGGATGGACGTCATAGGTTTGTTCATTGTACTCGAATTCAAACCTTGGGTATCACACCCTGAAATCCTCCTATTTCCGTAGAGACGGAAAACATCGGATTGTGCGAGAACACAACGTATCGGAACGCAGAATGACATAAATTTTCATTGCTATTACAATAATTTACATCAGAGTACGAATAAATAATACACAGCGGAAAAATACAATATTAGCGAATAAAATTTACATGGCAGCGGAAATAAAATGTAAAAATACAATGCACAGCGGAAATACATCAACTAACACAACTGAAAGAAATACACGGATAAAAAGCTTTTCGAATATAACTCCATCTGTAAACCAGGATTGTGGTAATTAGAAATCCGCAAAACCAAAACTACTGACTATCCGTGTGGGAAATATGGGCATCCAGAGTCTAGGCGAAAACAACAAAATCCAGGTCAGTCATGGGACTGGTGTGAGAACTTGAAACAGTTATTAACCTTTTACTTTAAAATAGGGTAAATCACGGGACCACGCCATATGTCATGGAACGGGTTCACTCCCATGAATACTCTGAAATAAAAAAATTAAACAACGCAATGCTTTTCGAAAAATGAGCCTATTATAAGACTCATGTCCCATCACACAATGCAACGCAAGCCGGAGGAGAGAGTTTTAACTTATAATAGCCAAACAAGCTTGGTACATCTTAAAACAAATCATTTTGATATTACTATAAGTGCATAGTGTCAAAACAACTTCAAATATAAATGTATCAATCATAGACGGCATAAGTACCATATATTATGTCGCCATACATAGGTTTACAACTAAAACCGAAAAGTAACATATTGGAAATTGGATTCCATCTATTAGTCTAGGCAAGGGATCACCCTCACCAGTTTCGAGACACTCTAGCAAATGCCTCAGGATCACACCTATAGGCAACCATTGGATCTTCAGGTCCGGTCCTCTCTTACTTTTGAGGATTGGTTATTCCTGAACAATGTGTTTCCCGGTCCTATCGGACCTATCACTCGAGCCTTTTAGTCGGCTCTATATTCGAGGCGCCTCACAATCCAACATCCACATAAGTAAAAATGTCTAGGCTTCATACCATGATACCACTTCTAGCTAGAAAGAAACGCATGCACTCTCTGTAGTCACTATCCCGTTTTTGACTCATACCGGGTGTGAGGCTCGCGAATCAATGTAATACACAAAGCTATGCTACTTAAAGTTGTGCTTTGATCATCAACCACAAGGCCACATTGTCAATCCATGCCATACCATTGATTTCTGTCAATATATAACCTCTAAGATCATACGTCTCAGAAAAGGGTGTTAAGCAAGGGAATAAATTCTCCGCCACCAAACAGATATATATTTTGCAGAGATCAATGAATATAGCACACAATACAATGTCAGACGTAATCCATTTACAAGTCTGTTCTGGGTCTGAATGAAACCAGAGGCACCTTATTCCTCATCCCATATGTTCGATACAGGAGAGAGGCCCTCGCATATCCGAACAATCAAAAAGTACGTTCGGACAACTACCACTGTAACCCCTTCAAGGTAACAACTCCACCCAGGGCATCAGTAGTAATCCATTGGAT
Organism: Allium sativum; assembly: GCA_030737875.1. NCBI lineage: Eukaryota > Viridiplantae > Streptophyta > Magnoliopsida > Asparagales > Amaryllidaceae > Allium > Allium sativum. Next base: position 128,124,489 of record CM060919.1, on the reverse strand, counting down.
GTGGAGATTGTCGATCTTGCACCATCTTCAATATCTTCGACTTTTAGTCGTCGTAACGGTTATTCATAATGGGTTAAACCCGGTCTTTTCGAATAATTCGCATATCTTATAATCAAGTGAAATATAAACACATCATACGCCTCATTCCAATCCGGAATATTCTTTTATTCAAATATTCTTTTTACTGGGAATTATTCCCATTAATCTTATCAAAGATTTAATTCATTTAAACCTCTTGTTTAAATCTTTCTATGAAAGCCATTGCAAAAGATTTTGTTATATCTTTCCACCACTTAAACCAAATTAAGGTTTATATAACTAGTCGGGATTATCGAGCCTTACCGAAGTAATCATTTATTTTATTAATCCAAATCCCAACCTATGCATCCCATAAAGTAAAACTGGTAGTACTCCATATCTATCACCCACTTTGTTATTGGTAAATTTAATTACCATTTCACGTTCAAATCTAATTAAAGATTTAACTATCGCTTGGAGTGAAACAGATTGTACTCCATTTTCGAACATTTCTTGAATTTAATAAATTTAATTATCCCATTTACATCTTCATCTATTTAAAGATTCATTAAAACCCTAATTCAGTTTTAATTCCAAAAATCATTACTTAATGATTATTCAACATTTGGAAATTAATCTTGTCTTTACTTAGGTTAAAGAACAAATGTCATGTAAAAACACCGTTCACAATAAACCCAAAATCATATTGCATTTTATATGGAATCTTCACGGAAATCTAAACCATTTATAATCGATATAAATTTCCGTATCAGACTAATACTATAAGTGGAATAACGAAGAAATCCTTTTAAACTCCACAAATAGTAAACGTCTTCCTTCACAGAAGCTCATTTCGATTATTATGCATCGAATTCCATTAAATTCCAATTTAATTAAATAAACCAGAAAACTACTCTAAATCTAAATCAAAAGGTTCATTCCATTCACAAATAGGTTCAAGAATAGTATTAATGAAAATACCATTCACGACAAACCAAAAAAATCTGATTCTCCATTTAATTCCAATTTATATGTTGGAAACTTCTGGTTATGTTAAAAACCATTCGCAAAAATCCAATTTATTATTTCTGAAAATCATTGGATTGTTTTTCTAGTTATCAACTAGTTCACTCGGATAAAAATACCTGTTATCTTTTCAAATGTGGAATATTTCATCCGAAATCTTTCCAAATTATTTATTATGATTTTACATAATTTATTCATAAGGTAATAATTTTATCAAGGCCTTACAGTCGGTTTCCAATATCAGCCATCGAACTGAATCCATAGCGACCTTTTCCAAAACTAATTTGGATATATTTTAAAATTTAACCATTCAAATTTAAATCTCATATATTCATTGGAAAGATCTTTTCGATACGAACCCAACGGTTCTGATTTTAGGAGAATCCGACAGTCGGATCTCCCGTTACGTCCATTTCAAGTTAATGGTTGAAATTCATGAACGATCGATGTGTGATATATTCTATTCAAACCATATAAATATATTATATATATATCATCGATTTCTATTTAAAAACGTATTTTACAAAATGTTTATACACTCCTTTTTAAAATGATTTCACTTCCATTACCTATTTAAATTAAACTTGAACATTGCATTTTGTTATTATCTCAAAAGGATAATATTTTCAAAATGTAATATTTTGAAATTCAATCTTCTCGATATTCATTTTAGAAACGAAGAAAATCGATATAGAAATCCATTCGAGTTAAAATAGCGTTTTCTACTTAACCCAGCTTCATAAAATTTATATTTTCAAGTCCATCCAAAATCGGGCATCAAAATCAACTTCTAATTCTCATTGAATATTACGTTATAAAAATATTCATGTTTATTCTGGATTTGAATAAAATTTCAACCAATATCCATATAAATAAGTTAATATGGATTACATTCACCATAAATACCCAACGATAGTTGCAAACAACTATCAACATACAAAATGACATCCAGTGTGCATTTTATTTTTAGATAAGCTTTAATAAAATAATTGACGCTCACATAAATCCGTCAATCAACAGATTAACCGAAATTTCACATAAGGGAGACGTGTGAATCAAATATCATCCCAAGATCCGTGTGGGGTTTTCAGTCAACAATAATTATCTAATAAATCATCACTTACATACAATGCACACACCATAATCATAAATAATAGGGCTATCAATTTCCAACACGACCTGAAACCCACACGGGAAATTAGAGGGTTAATCCGACTCGTTTAATAACGGGTCATTTTAGGGTCATACCAACTTTGACCCATTTATAAATGGGTGGGTTTAGGGTTGACCGGCAAAACCCGAATTTGACCCGACTAACCCGTTTATGGGCTCTATATTATTTTTAAATTCTTATCTTAGCTTGAAAATGAAGGATGCTGTCATTATTCAATTATTCATACATACTAACACTTAACAATTTTTCACGTTTTCATGTTTCTTCCCACATTAACAACTTTTTAAAATTTTATTCTCATCTTGGCTTGCAACAAGTGAATGACGACAATACCTTTCTTTCATGTTTTCATGTTCATTCACATCTTTTTATACAAATATTTTTCTTAAAAGGTTACACGAATCAAACCCGAAACCTGCACGATTGCAAATGGGTCAACCCGAAACCGACACGTTTAATAAGCTGGTTGAGATAACCCGACCCGAACTCAACCCGAACACGACTTGACCCGACTCGAACCCGACCCATTGATAGCCCTAATAAATAAGTAAATAAATGAATACTCAACTACCAAATGCCATTTATGTAACGGCGGGAATTTTCGACCCAGAAAATCAACATAAAAACACACTGTTGACTATTCAAGCATCGAAAAATACCGGGACATTAATAGAAGAATTTAGAGGGTGAGAAAGAAAAGATAGAACTAATAGAATAGAAGAAGAAGAAGATCACAACTGAACAGAATCAGAGTAACACGAAACTCGCAGCGGAACAAAATAAGATGTATTATATAACATAACTTTGAATACAAAACTGTATTGTATATACATACCATTATCAGAGTACAATACATCATATCACAGCGGAAATAACTCTACATAACTAATGGTGAAGCTTCCTGCTTTTGAGCTCCTCCAAGTGAATCTGCAAAGCCTGAAACACTTGACTGCCCGTACAAATTTGGGCACCCAAGAGTTTAGGGAAAACAAACAAAATAAACTCTGGGTCAGTCATGGGACTGGTGTGAGTAAATTCCAACCATACTGTTTTACTTTGAAAATCCTTTGAAAGAAAAGGATAATAGTAAGACCAAACCAACTAACATGAACGACCTTACTATAACCCAAACAATTAGATATCAAAATCCAGTGATATTATAATAATGTCTAAACAAATTAAATAATCAAGTAGCAGAACGCTTGCATCTCACGTTCCACATATATATAGTATAAAATCATAAACCGCAGGGCGCTTATCGGAGAATGGATTTCACAAACAAGGTATGGGAGCACCTTCTAATCAGTGTACTCTAGAGGGGATACACTCAGGGTTCAACAAGAATGTCTTGCAACCCGGCCATACATGACCGCTCACTCATTTAGCTTGAGTGTCGCGAATATATTGCCACCACGGTTGTAGGCCATCCAACCGTCATCCGAAGATACAGAATCGAAAAGAAGTATAAATATGAATTTTCTCTAGATCGGTGATAATACACCCTGCTTGGGGATGACCCAACTAGCCATGCTGCTTAGCCCAACTTCTGCCATTTCTTGTTGTGAGGCTAGAGGCTACGTCTATCTTCAGAACATCTGATCACCATTCACTTTGAATGTCACATCGTCAAATCCGTAATCACACCTTGATTACACAAATGCACACTGGGTGTAGAATAAAGAGAAGTTATCTTCTCCCCACCAACTTGGTATATTCGTAAAATCAACGGCGCGACCGTTGGAAATACTCTGTCAGACACTCGTCCATACAAGATGTCCTGGGGCTGGACAAACAGAAAACACCATTCTGGAACTGGACGACCCTTGCCTTTAACTCCGTCTTCAATTATCTTCAGCATATCTAATTCGCAGCGCTTATGCCTATACGGAGTGGTTTTCAGATAACATACCCAACCGGTCTCTCCGTATTGACAACGATGGTCAAACACTTCGATAGTCGGTTATTTAACTATCGAAGTAAAAATAACATCGATTTAAATGATCAACTAAACACACAAAACCACGGGCACTTTTATTTAACGTTCAACTTTATTATTCGAATTCCCATATTTTACCCGATATTTCTCAAATCCCATTTTAGCCTTTTTACACTTCTTGGGAAAACATTTCCAGTTATAAACTCTTATTCTTTCCTGTTCGAAAAAACATACGTTATTAACGTTCGAAACATTTCCATTTCCTTTCACGTTCTTTATTTCCCATACTTGGATAATCTATCCTATTTACATTGGAATATATCTCTAATTTCAATTTACCCTTTTAAATCGGCCCAACGTTCACCTTTAAAACATTATTCACTTTGAAATGTGAATACCATTCCTTATTATAGAAATCTGAACATCTTTATCATATAACTCTTTATTCACGTAATAATTTCTCTTATCTTGTTTACCGAAATCTCTTTCCTACTTTTATATCCCTATTCCATTTTATAACTCTATTTCTAAGTCAGCCTCTTATCAAAACAATATCCAGCTGATAACTAAATATCGATTCTTATCCTATTTTAAAACTAAATGTTAATCATCCTATCAGATTATAATCCCTAAAAATAATTTACTTTTAATACATTCGACATCGTCGAATTCTAGTTCCAAATCCTAACGGTTTAATTCAAATCATATTTCGAACATCGAAATGCTGTCATCGTTTTCTAATACGACTCCCCAATTCTTTTTCTAAACTCTTTCTTATATTTCTTTGAACAACGTCGTTACTTATTACTCTAGAATAAGTGGATTTCAAACCAAACTGTTACATTTCCTAGGAAGTGCTACTATATATAAAAGATCACGCTTAAGTTTGGTTAACAGCGTTAATTTATCGCTATAGTTGTAAACTTGTCATACGCTGTAATATTCCTTTTATAACTAATCTCAACATTACAATCACCCTTACCTTATCAACAGCGTTATTTTATCGCTATAGTTCAAACTTGTCATACGCTGTAATATTCTATGTTATAACTAGTCTCGACATAACAGTTACGCTTAAGCCCAATCAACAACGTTTATTTTATCGCTATAGTTCTAAACTTGCATATGCTGCCATATTCCTTTTCTACTAATCTTAACATCTATCTCCGTCACAAACTGATATCGTTCCTCGATAATAGTGAAGCTGTTCAAGTTGGGGTATTTTAATTACCTCTCAGACCTTGATCGACAACGTTCTTGCCTTAGAACAGATATACGTTCATAACTCTAACTCCTTATTTCTTATAATATACATCAAATCGTATTTCCTTGTTTTATTTTGGAATATGGTTTTATAATACCACATCTTTATTTTGAACTCGGTTGTTTACGATTATTTATATTCCACATTAACTTTTTCGCTTTCTCTATTTCACAGTTCTATTGATAACTTCTTAAATTAAAAGGTAATTAAATCTCATTTATTTCTAAACTGTTTTCATTAGATTAATTAAAGGCCAATTAATCTAATAATCATTTTCCAAATAACAGTTGATTAAATCAACTTCATTCCATCAGTAAATTCGTTAACTGATCTTAATTACTTCTCATTAAATTAATATAATTAATCTAATAATATTTCTAAAATTGTTTATCTTAAATATAATTATCCAAATACTTAATCATCAGATAATTTCTGCCTTATAAACTTATTTAAATATCAATAATCGTTTTTATTTATTTTATAAAAACGAACTCTAAAATACCGATTTATAATAGAACTTCTATTATAAATTTAAATCTTCTTTTTAATTATAAAAATATTTTTTTTTATAACTATCTTAGTTGATTTGCCTGACGGCCAATCAACTCCTTAACAAAACGATGGGTTTACGGTCGACTGTCGCCACTTTCTAAATCGATATCGTTTATTGATTTATCGAAACAGATGTTGAATTTTCGTTCAACATCAATATTCACATGGGGTTTTAAATATAATTCGGGTTCAAACAAAACAAACAGTACATATAGATATCAAGGAATCCGGTCGGATTCCTCCAACCGGTTTCCGCATCCACAGATGTCAGTCAACACAATTTACACTAACTCTATACTAGGGGATATTCTAATCGATGGAATCAGTGTCCAACCGATGATGTGTACATATGTAACGGTATATAATATTCAACCAAATTAATTGTAATCCACCTAATCGACCATCACACAATATTCAAACAACATTAAAATATAATTAAAATATTTTAAAATAGATCAGAGTTAGTGATTTTACTCACCTTTGCGCGTTAACCGTTAAATACGATTTACTCGGCTGATTTGATTTAGCGGTTTATTTTGCCTAAATCCAGACGAGCTCCAAATGGCTCTGAATCAGTTCCTGAACGTCGCCTGTGTCTCCACGGACTGGATGTGACAGAGGGTTCCCAATTCCGATCGCACAATGCATCTTCCTCTCTATTCAGGAAAATAGAAAGCCGCTTCTACAACACTTCATCCTCCCAATATGCCTTTTTCACCGATATTGTTGCGTTAATGATTTATCTCCTTTTTATTTAATTTTCTTCTTTCTTTTCTTTCAAATGAATTGGGCTTACCACTTAGCAAATTAACTCGGCCCACCTTCTTTCCAAGAGTCTTCCGCTCCACCTGTGCATTCTTCCCACTTTTTCAATCCGCACTACAGCTCCGTACTAAACTTCTGTATTCTCAAATCCGCCAACTTCACAGGGAAGCTCCCCAACATAGAACCGGGTTCCATTTCCTTAAGCAACAGTTATCCCTTTTTCTTACTTCCACGGCCTTGATCGTTTTATTTTATTTTATATTTTTTTTTATATATATAAAAGGACCCAGCCCAATTTCTTCTTCCGCGGCCCACACCGTAACCACCCTACACAGCCCACGCCAGAACATGTTCTTCCTTCCATGAAAACACAGTAGTTCTCCTTTGTTTCAGCTTCTTACCGGTGTCATGCATGGCACATGCACTCCCACAGTCTCTTCTCACGCATCTCCCCTATCACCTTCTGTTTCATTCTTTCCCTTTACATCATTATGTTGTCCTCTCTCAAAAATGTTTACCCTTTTTCACACATCACGAAAACAATATATCTCCAGAACCAAGTGCTTCTTTCACCCTTTCGTACCCAATATGCATACTCGCGATCCCTCTTTCTTCTCACATTCCCACACTTCCATCTTCCATTGTTCGAACCCACCCAAGAACAGCACACCCCATGCTACTAATGTACAGTAGCTTCTTTCTAAAATGATACTACATCATCCGATTTGCTCTGGTACCCAAGACTCCATTTATCCCATTGCCGACGTGAACACTTGCTTCAGACCATCACCAAGACCCATATCGCAACTATATGAACGGTGCCTCTCCCCTAACGCCTTTATCCAGTATACTTCGAACATCCTTTCCACGACGTGAACCAACTTTTTGCAAACCTCCTTTCTGCAGCGTTTCTTTCCCAGCCTTCATGTTGTTTACACCAAACACCTCACACTCTTCACGTCCTTCCAGATCCGAGACTCCCCTTCTTATGCCTTGCATACTTCTCTTCGTTTCAAACTCCCCTGCTTCACACGTTCAACCCTTCAACCCTTTGTACCACGTTAATACTCAGTGGCACCCTGTTCCATCTCCAACGTGAAACTATCTGCATGAGCTCCTGAATACTATGCTGAACTTTAAACTCCTCCTTACGCATACACGAACAGCCACCTTCAAGCTTCTGTATGCCACTTCCCCGACACCGAAACTCGCACAACACTCTGGCGTTTTCGACTTCCAGTGACGGTGACTGCAGCATATATGAACGACACCAGGTTGAAGATCCTAACGTCTGGATCTTCTTATATAATTTTGAAGTTTAGGAGGACTGCCTTGATTCTAATGATTTTTCCCATGAAGAAAGTGAGAAGTGTGTTTATTTATAGAGTTAATTTCCTTCATTGGTAAGGAATGTACAGTATGCTAAATATAGGCATACAGTTTGTTGAAAGGACTTGAGAGGTTTTTTAGAGTAGCTGGTCTCCTTTCGTGAGGGAATGGTGACTGATCATCACATAGCATAGGATAGGCAAGGGGGTACATATACTTAACCACGAAGGGAACCGTTATATATATTTTTATCAACTTGATTTCTTATATCTGCTAAGGCCACAAGATATTTTAATATATATGCCACTACTTCAATGCTAAGGTACGTTGTGAAGTAAGGCGTATTGAATGCATGATGTTTTTAGCTTAGGGTAGGCTGAGTAGAGAATGGTTGTATTTATTTAACCATACTGCCTTGTTCGGTTCTTGGGCTATGATGATGTCTTCACTCATTTATTGTTATTGATAGTTTTAAATATAGTCTCAATAAATGTAAATTTGTTTACTTCGATTAAGGGTTGTTTACCATACTTCTCCTACACTGGAATAGTTTTAAACTTATATGTGTACCATGTTACGAAAAATTACATTCACGTCGGACCAGTTACGGACAGATATAAGAATACGGTTATGTCCAGCGAGGTGTCACGATCCCAAAAATATAATAATATCGGTAGATTAACTCATATTTGAAAATCCCGAAATACCGATACAGGGTGCACAATACTCCAAATAAAAAGTTTCATATTTAATTAATTAAAAATTATAGTAAAATTCTAAAAATTAAATTATCGCTTCGCCTCAAAAGAACCTTGTCCCGATTTGCGACTGATATCAAGTTATATTCAAATAACCGTTACGGTCGATATACGATTTCATAGCGACTTTCTGAATATTTCATTTGGACATATCTTGCAATCTACATAACGAAATCTCGGTTTTTCACTTCTGTTAGAAAGATAGAGTTCAACAGATTCCAACGTTTCTCGTTTTGAAGAAATCCGATTCAAAACGAGTCCCGTATACTCAGTTGAAGTTCAGGACGTTAAATTACGAACTGCAGGGTCGTTCTGAGCTCGATTATAATTAATATATATTTTTATACGTTCAACTTCGTTTTAATTAATATATAAATCCACTTATATTACGATATTCAATATTTAAAATGATTTAAATATTCAAATACGAACCGACAAAAATGTAGGACGTTACAGACCTTCCCCCTTAAAATAATTTCGTCCTCGAAATTGCTAAGATAGGGAAAATGCTAATCTCTGTTATAACATGGTTAAAAATCTTTTTGGTTTACTTCATAATTCCAGTTTCCACTGAACTGATTATTTCCAATTAAAATATTAATTCCTTATTATTTCGAATATTTTCAAAATTTCTGAAAATTTCCTAACAGCTTAAATTTTCAGAGAATCTCGCCAGCATCTCCTCTGCACGGCTCACTCGGTACTACAACAACTTGCCACTCTGGGCCTTCTCCAATCCAAAAGAAAATCAAACAGCCAAACGGCTTGCCCAAACTGACTCATAAAAGTCTCATACTCGTATATAAACGTGTACCCTCTCTTTTTGGCATTCAACTCTATCTCTGCCATCTGCTATTTAACTAGCATATATCCAAACATTTCCAACTGATCTCCAATCAATTTATTTTCCAATCCAATCACTCGTTTTTACTCATCCAAATTTCTATTTAACCTCCAATTCCATTTACTGATTTATTTCTCAATTCAGTTATCTTTGTTTCCGAATTCAAAATTCGATTCTTATTCTCCAAGAATCAATTCATTTTTATAACTCAAATTTTTCAATATTTCTCTTTTACAATCTCCATTCTGGATCGTTCCTAATTCAGTCAAACATTGTTATCTTAGTTTAAATTCTACTTTTACCACTTGAACTTCATAAGTTAAATTTTTATTTCAGAATTCAAATTCCTGGGATATATTTCAAATCAGTTTGAAATCATATATTACTCAAAACATTTGAATTTCTGACTACTTGTTTCTTACAACAATCCAAATCAAAACCTTTGGTAGTAATCCATCACTTACCAACTCGAAAATGAACACCGATAATGGCGCGCTTCACCATCGGAATTTGTTTTCCAGCGATCGAAGTGAGTTCAATACTATATCATTTTTCAAAACTCATTTTTCAAACATTTTCATTTTGAATATTACTTCAAAATATCATTCACAGCACTTGGAAAACAAAATTTCAAATCTCCCAGGATTTTAAAATTGCCATATGTTCAATCCAGACATTATTTCCAACTCTTTTCCAAATTTTTAGAGTTTTATTTCAATTCTGGTTTTAACTTCAGATTCAGTTTATCTGATTTTGCATATTATACTTATATAATATTTCGATTGGTTATTTATATAACCAACTCAATTATAGATCTTATTTGGTCATAATGATGATCAACACTATAATAATCTCAAGATATATACTCCTTTATATCAAAATATAATTTGGGTAAAATTATTTCATCTACCCTCTTTTAAAAACATACCGTGTCGAATTACTCTGTTCGAGGTTTTAGAAACACCTATCGATCCAGTTTGCACTACTGTTTCGACCAGAATTCATAAACCACTCGACTGACCAGTCAACACAATATAAAACAGTTTTATATAAATCTGCAAATACGTTCACTCATATATATACACTCAAACTCAATCTAGAGTATTACTAACTCCATCTCTATTGAGTTACGCCACAGAGCCAAGGTAATCACTTAACCTTCAGCTCTGATACCATCTGTAACAACGGGAATTTTCGACCCAGAAAATCAACATAAAAACACATTGTTGACTATTCAAGCATCGAAAAATACCGGGACATTAATAGAAGAATTTAGAGGGTGAGAAAGAAAAGATAGAACTAATAGAATAGAAGAAGAAGAAGATCACAACTGAACAGAATCAGAGTAACACGAAACTCGCAGCGGAACAAAATAAGATGTATTATATAACATAACTTTGAATACAAAACTGTATTGTATATACATACCATTATCAGAGTACAATACATCATATCACAGCGGAAATAACTCTACATAACTAATGGTGAAACTTCCTGCTTTTGAGCTCCTCCAAGTGAATCTGCAAAGCCTGAAACACTTGACTGCCCGTACAAATTTGGGCACCCAAGAGTTTAGGGAAAACAAACAAAATAAACTCTGGGTCAGTCATGGGACTGGTGTGAGTAAATTCCAACCATACTGTTTTACTTTGAAAATCCTTTGAAAGAAAAGGATAATAGTAAGACCAAACCAACTAACATGAACGACCTTACTATAACCCAAACAATTAGATATCAAAATCCAGTGATATTATAATAATGTCTAAACAAATTAAATAATCAAGTAGCAGAACGCTTGCATCTCACGTTCCACATATATATAGTATAAAATCATAAACCGCAGGGCGCTTATCGGAGAATGGATTTCACAGACAAGGTATGGGAGCACCTTCTAATCAGTGTACTCTAGAGGGGATACACTCAGGGTTCAACAAGAACGTCTTGCAACCCGTCCACACATGACCGCTCACTCATTTAGCTTGAGTGTCGCGAATATATTGCCACCACGGTTGTAGGCCATCCAACCGTCATCCGAAGATACAGAATCGAAAAGAAGTATAAATATGAATTTTCTCTAGATCGGTGACAATACACCCTGCTTGGGGATGACCCAACTAGCCATGCTGCTTAGCCCAACTTCTGTCATTTCTAGTTGTGAGGCTAGAGGCTACGTCTATCTTCAGAACATCTGATCACCATTCACTTTGAATGTCACATCGTCAAATCCGTAATCACACCTTGATTACACAAATGCACACTGGGTGTAGAATAAAGAGAAGTTATCTTCTCCCCACCAACTTGGTATATTCGTAAAATCAACGGCGCGACCGTTGGAAATACTCTGTCAGACACTCGTCCATACAAGATGTCCTGGGCTGGACAAACAGAAAACACCATTCTGGAACTGGACGACCCTTGCCTTTAACTCCGTCTTCAATTATCTTCAGCATATCTAATTCGCAGAGCTTATGCCTATACGGAGTGGTTTTCAGATAACATACCCAACCGGTCTCTCCGTATTGACAACGATGGTCAAACACTTCGATAGTCGGTTATTTAACTATCGAAGTAAAAATAACATCGATTTAAATGATCAACTAAACACACAAAACCACGGGCACTTTTATTTAACGTTCAACTTTATTATTCGAATTCCCATATTTTACCCGATATTTCTCAAATCCCATTTTAGCCTTTTTACACTTCTTGGGAAAACATTTCCAGTTATAAACTCTTATTCTTTCCTGTTCGAAAAAACATACGTTATTAACGTTCGAAACATTTCCATTTCCTTTCACGTTCTTTATTTCCCATACTTGGATAATCTATCCTATTTACATTGGAATATATCTCTAATTTCAATTTACCCTTTTAAATCGGCCCAACGTTCACCTTTAAAACATTATTCACTTTGAAATGTGAATACCATTCCTTATTATAGAAATCTGAACATCTTTATCATATAACTCTTTATTCACGTAATAATTTCTCTTATCTTGTTTACCGAAATCTCTTTCCTACTTTTATATCCCTATTCCATTTTATAACTCTATTTCTAAGTCAGCCTCTTATCAAAACAATATCCAGCTGATAACTAAATATCGATTCTTATCCTATTTTAAAACTAAATGTTAATCATCCTATCAGATTATAATCCCTAAAAATAATTTACTTTTAATACATTCGACATCGTCGAATTCTAGTTCCAAATCCTAACGGTTTAATTCAAATCATATTTCGAACATCGAAATGCTGTCATCGTTTTCTAATACGACTCCCCAATTCTTTTTCTAAACTCTTTCTTATATTTCTTTGAACAACGTCGTTACTTATTACTCTAGAATAAGTGGATTTCAAACCAAACTGTTACATTTCCTAGGAAGTGCTACTATATATAAAAGATCACGCTTAAGTTTGGTTAACAGCGTTAATTTATCGCTATAGTTGTAAACTTGTCATACGCTGTAATATTCCTTTTATAACTAATCTCAACATTACAATCACCCTTACCTTACAGCGTTATTTTATCGCTATAGTTCAAACTTGTCATACGCTGTAATATTCTATGTTATAACTAGTCTCGACATAACAGTTACGCTTAAGCCCAATCAACAACGTTTATTTTATCGCTATAGTTCTAAACTTGCATATGCTGCCATATTCCTTTTCTACTAATCTTAACATCTATCTCCGTCACAAACTGATATCGTTCCTCGATAATAGTGAAGCTGTTCAAGTTGGGGTATTTTAATTACCTCTCAGACCTTGATCGACAACGTTCTTGCCTTAGAACAGATATACGTTCATAACTCTAACTCCTTATTTCTTATAATATACATCAAATCGTATTTCCTTGTTTTATTTTGGAATATGGTTTTATAATACCACATCTTTATTTTGAACTCGGTTGTTTACGATTATTTATATTCCACATTAACTTTTTCGCTTTCTCTATTCCACAGTTCTATTGATAACTTCTTAAATTAAAAGGTAATTAAATCTCATTTATTTCTAAACTGTTTTCATTAGATTAATTAAAGGCCAATTAATCTAATAATCATTTTCCAAATAACAGTTGATTAAATCAACTTCATTCCATCAGTAAATTCGTTAACTGATCTTAATTACTTCTCATTAGATTAATATAATTAATCTAATAATATTTCTAAAATTGTTTATCTTAAATATAATTATCCAAATACTTAATCATCAGATAATTTCTGCCTTATAAACTTATTTAAATATCAATAATCGTTTTTATTTATTTTATAAAAACGAACTCTAAAATACCGATTTATAATAGAACTTCTATTATAAATTTAAATCTTCTTTTTAATTATAAAAATATATTTTTTTATAACTATCTTAGTTGATTTGCCTGACGGCCAATCAACTCCTTAACAAAACGATGGGTTTACGGTCGACTGTCGCCACTTTCTAAATCGATATCGTTTATTGATTTATCGAAACAGATGTTGAATTTCCGTTCAACATCAATATTCACATGGGGTTTTAAATATAATTCGGGTTCAAACAAAACAAACAGTACATATAATTATCAAGGAATCCGGTCGGATTCCTCCAACCGGTTTCCGCATCCACGGATGTCAGTCAACACAATTTACACTAACTCTATACTAGGGGATATTCTAATCGATGGAATCAGTGTCCAACCGATGATGTGTACATATGTAACGGTATATAATATTCAACCAAATTAATTGTAATCCACCTAATCGACCATCACACAATATTCAAACAACATTAAAATATAATTAAAATATTTTAAAATAGATCAGAGTTAGTGATTTTACTCACCTTTGCGCGTTAACCGTTAAATACGATTTACGTCGGCTGATTTGATTTAGCGGTTTATTTTGCCTAAATCCAGACGAGCTCCAAATGGCTCTGAATCAGTTCCTGAACGTCGCCTGTGTCTCCACGGACTGGATGTGACAGAGGGTTCCCAATTCCGATCGCACAATGCATCTTCCTCTCTATTCAGGAAAATAGAAAGCCGCTTCTGCAACACTTCATCCTCCCAATATGCCTTTTTCACCGATATTGTTGCGTTAATGATTTATCTCCTTTTTATTTAACTTTCTTCTTTCTTTTCTTTCAAATGAATTGGGCTTACCACTTAGCAAATTACCTCGGCCCACCTTCTTTCCAAGAGTCTTCCGCTCCACCTGTGCATTCTTCCCACTTTTTCAATCCGCACTACAGCTCCGTACTAAACTTCTGTATTCTCAAATCCGCCAACTTCACAGGGAAGCTCCCCAACATAGAACCGGGTTCCATTTCCTTAAGCAACAGTTATCCCTTTTTCTTACTTCCACGGCCTTGATCGTTTTATTTTTTTTAATTTTTTTTTTTACATATATAAAAGGACCCAGCCCAATTTCTTCTTCCGCGGCCCACACCGTAACCACCCTACACAGCCCACGCCAGAACATGTTCTTCCTTCCATGAAAACACAGTAGTTCTCCTTTGTTTCAGCTTCTTACCGGTGTCATGCATGGCACATGCACTCCCACAGTCTCTTCTCATGCATCTCCCCTATCACCTTCTGTTTCATTCTTTCCCTTTACATCATTATGTTGTCCTCTCTCAAAAATGTTTACCCTTTTTCACACATCACGAAAACAATATATCTCCAGAACCAAGTGCTTCTTTCACCCTTTCGTACCCAATATGCATACTCGCGATCCCTCTTTCTTCTCACATTCCCACACTTCCATCTTCCATTGTTCGAACCCACCCAAGAACAGCACACCCCATGCTACTAATGTACAGTAGCTTCTTTCTAAAATGATACTACATCATCCGATCTGCTCTGGTACCCAAGACTCCATTTATCCCATTGCCGACGTGAACCCTTGCTTCAGACCATCACCAAGACCCATATCGCAACTATATGAACGGTGCCTCTCCCCTAACGCCTTTATCCAGTATACTTCGAACATCCTTTCCACGGCGTGAACCTACTTTTTGCAAACCTCCTTTCTGCAGCGTTTCTTTCCCAGCCTTCATGTTGTTTACACCAAACACCTCACACTCTTCACGTCCTTCCAGATCCGAGACTCCCCTTCTTATGCTTTGCATACTTCTCTTCGTTTCAAACTCCCCTGCTTCACACGTTCAACCCTTCAACCCTTTGTACCACGTTAATACTCAGTGGCACCCTGTTCCATCTCCAACGTGAAACTATCTGCATGAGCTCCTGAATACTATGCTGAACTTTAAACTCCTCCTTACGCATACACGAACAGCCACCTTCAAGCTTCTGTATGCCACTTCCCCGACACCGAAACTCGCGCAACACTCCGGCGTTTTCGACTTCCAGTGACGGTGACTGCAGCATATATGAACGACACCAGGTTGAAGATCCTAACGTCTGGATCTTCTTATATAATTTTGAAGTTTAGGAGGACTGCCTTGATTCTAATGATTTTTCCCAAGAAGAAAGTGAGAAGTGTGTTTATTTATAGAGTTAATTTCCTTCATTGGTAAGGAATGTACAGTATGCTAAATATAGGCATACAGTTTGCTGAAAGGACTTGAGAGGTTTTTTAGAGTAGCTGGTCTCCTTTCGTGAGGGAATGGTGACTGATCATCACATAGCATAGGATAGGCAAGGGGGTACATATACTTAACCACGAAGGGAACCATTATATATATTTTTATCAACTTGATTTCTTATATCTGCTAAGGCCACAAGATATTTTAATATATATATGCCACTACTTCAATGCTAAGGTACGTTGTGAAATAAGGCGTATTGAATGCATGATGTTTTTAGCTTAGGGTAGGCTGAGTAGAGAATGGTTGTATTTATTTAACCATACTGCCTTGTTCGGTTCTTGGGCTATGATGATGTCTTCACTCATTTATTGTTATTGATAGTTTTAAATATAGTCTCAATAAATGTAAATTTGTTTACTTCGATTAAGGGTTGTTTACCATACTTCTCCTACACTGGAATAGTTTTAAACTTATATGTGTACCATGTTACGAAAAATTACATTCACGTCGGACCAGTTACGGACAGATATAAGAATACGGTTATGTCCAGCGAGGTGTCACAATCCCAAAAATATAATAATATCGGTAGATTAACTCATATTTGAAAATCCCGAAATACCGATACAGGGTGCACAATACTCCAAATAAAAAGTTTCATATTTAATTAATTAAAAATTATAGTAAAATTCTAAAAATTAAATTATCGCTTCGCCTCAAAAGAACCTTGTCCCGATTTGCGACTGATATCAAGTTATATTCAAATGACCGTTACGGTCGATATACGATTTCATAGCGACTTTCTGAATATTTCATTTGGACATATCTTGCAATCTACACAACGAAATCTCGGTTTTTCACTTCTATTAGAAAGATACAGTTCAACAGATTCCAACGTTTCTCGTTTTGAAGAAATCCGATTCAAAACGAGTCCCGTATACTCAGTTGAAGTTCAGGACGTTAAATTACGAACTGCAGGGTCGTTCTGAGCTCGATTATAATTAATATATATTTTTATACGTTCAACTTCGTTTTAATTAATATATAAATCCACTTATATTACGATATTCGATATTTAAAATGATTTAAATATTCAAATACGAACCGACAAAAATGTGGGACGTTACAATTTAAGGCGCCATAACTGTCCATCCATGTCGTATGTCATGCGAGTGTCACATATTCATACAACGCTTCTAATGCAAGGGATTTGTGAATAGTTCAAGTGTTGAACTCCAAAAGCGATAATATAACTACATGATGCAATTTCTAACTTGCAACCAAAAATGCATAATTAACTAACTACTCTAATGTACTAATTTAGTTTAGAGCTCTCACTTTAAATATTTAAGATATAAATTCTCACCCATAAGCTAAACCAATCGTCGCGACACTTCAAATGTAGGAATTCTCTTCGCGCACTCGCCATTTGTCGTTTTTCGCGCTCGAATTCGCCTTTCTGGCTCTAGAATTTGTATATAACCTCCAATTTTCATTAAATTTTGTCACTAGCACAAACGCGTCATTGCAGACAACTTTTGCCAACTGAATTTTTTTCAAAAATGCACCAATTCGCTAGAAATCCTAAATCTTTGCTCCATATATGTAATCTTCAAATGCATTTTCCGGGCAGCTCCGAACTCCAAAATTCGATTGTGATATGTAAAAATTGTAGAGAAAAATGCGATCTACAACTTTGGTTTATGGTGTTTCGGCTAGAAATAAACGAATTGAAAGTTATTGATGAAAGAAGACTAGGGTGTTATTTGCAAACGGGAAATTTTGTAAAGAGGGGGTTTTGGCCATGGCGGGGCCCACTGCCGGAGGTGGGTGGTCTAAGGCGGCGTGGCGGCCTGACTGGCTAGAGGGGAGGCGGTGGTGGTGGGGTGGGTCCATAGGGGCGACTATGTTGGTGGAGATGGGTTTTAGGGTTAGGGTTTGTGAAGGGAGAGAGAGAGGAGGAGAGAGAGAGAAGAGGAAGAGATGGAGGAGGGAGGTGACGGCTGGCCGATGGCGGCGGGGGAGGGGAGAGGCAACAACGGCCATGGGGAAGAGGAGGCCATTTTTTCTTTGAAGAGAAGGAAGAGAGAAGTGAGAAACAACGAAGAGAGAAAGGAAGAAAAAGTGATTATAGGTTCATTTCTCTCTGAATCGCTCGACTGCAAACGATCTCCGTCTGCCACGAATTTCGGACACGAGATAATACACGCCAAGACAAATCCAACGAATCAAGTTTCATTGAATTCCGAGTTCGTTTGACCTTCCATTTAATTTCTCAAAGATGCTCAAATAATGTTCAAAAATGCGATTTTAGCGTACCTTTTCTTATATGCCCAAATGCTAACTCCAAAAATTACAATCTTTTGGATTTAACCATTATTTGACAATACGAATCCAAAAAAAATGGAATCGAATTCTGAGATCGTCTCAATAATGTTCCTTTGTAAACTGACAGCTTGTTTTTAAACAAATGGTTGCCTCGCACGACCACATACTGACTCCGTTCGACATGCATTTTGGAACTCAACAATGATTCGTCATTATGATTCCAAAAAAATTTATCTCGTCGAATTCTGAGCTATCTAGCAAAATCTCACTTTTTAAGGGCTATGCGATGATTTTAAAAATTGAATTTTAAAAATTTCAAAAGCAAAGCTTACAAATCAATTTAATAATTTTACTGAGTTTGTTTTAAGTCAAATAAAATATAAAAATGAATTTTAAAATTATTCTCAAATTTTATTTAGCAAAAATAACCAATTTATATTCATAAATTCATTAGAATAGCTTAAATCAAAATTTTAAATTGGTTTCGAAAATACGGGTTGTTACATTGGGGATCAGATGTAGCCAAGAAAGTGGTCGATGTCGCACTAACTCGATTGATGGGTTACCCCGAAATCCAGAGACTAAGGAACGATGTTGAATGCTTAATTTATTAAGCATTGCGAGTTATTTATACTCGGCCTCGTCGTTGGTTCGAGACTCGAGTTGGCTTACGAATGTCGGAACACTCCACGAGGTTTGAGTCTTAGTACAGACTCTAGGTGGTGGATCAATGCCCAATTCTTAAGTGTCGATCCAGTGTTGTGCGCTCGTGTATGCTAGTCGGTTATTATCATAGCTCAAACATACTACGTAGAAAGTAAACACACAAGGATCATGGACATCTTAATTTTCTTTACTAATAAATTATCGGCTATAAAAAACTTTTCTTTACTATTTCTTGAACTTGAAAACAAAACATGTATGGAAAGTAGTAAGTATACACAGTAAGCTAAGTAAAGTAACGACGAAGATGCTCGTTGTTCCATGCTCTTGGTAATTCGGTGCCATCAACGGTTGTTAGCTTGAAAGTAACATCTCTAAGCCTCCATTGAATGGCTATGGACCTTCCTAGCGAGGACCAAGTCCGGTCGGTGTGGGAAATATCCATTTAAGGATGAGGTCACCGATGTCAAAGTGCTTTGGATGGATTTTAGTGTTGAAGTATCAGACAATTCGTTGGCAATTTGCAGTTGCTTTGAGTTCTGACTCATCCCTTTTCTCTTCAAGTAAGTCAAGAGACTCCAGAAGGAGATCTCTATCAGTCTATTAGAGAATGGAATTTTAATGATAACAACCATGTTAACATTACTGATTATAAAATATATACTAACATCTTTATCTAGAGTATATATATATCCAGGAATTATATACAAGTGATATAGAGGACTGTACAGTTTAAGACATTCAAGATTTCAAAGAGATACATGATTTCAAAGGAGATTCAAGACTCATGAGTATCAAGATTTCAAGATTTCAAGAGTTCAAGATTATCAAAGTAATGCAGTCTAGTTAGTACGTAAAACTCTGGTTAACACTCTCAAAATTCTATTTTCAAATTATCCTTTCAAATTAATTTCAAATTATTTTAAACTCCTTTCAAAATGATTTTAAATCATTCAAATATTTTTACTTATGATTTCAAATATATATTAGTTTTATATAGTTTATATAGAGTTATATTATATATGTTTATAATTATATAAGTTTATATCATTTATATTATATATAGTTTTATATCATATATAATTTTTATATATTATATTTAAATTATATATTAATGTGTTTTTATACTTTAGAAAACATATTTTAAATAACTAATTTTGATTCAAGAATTTCCAGAATGTATATATTGGTTTACACACTTGAAAAATGATTTAAAAAATTCAAAACACATGCCGATATACCATTTTATACATGTCGACATATAGCCATCATTTTTTCAAATTTCAAAGGAAGTGCCTTTTCATTATCTGAAACATTTCAGAACTGTTGCAACCTTTGGAACTCTATATAAAGGCCTCGTTTTCAAATTTTTAACTAACTTATCTTCTCCTTCTTCATCCTTACTCTTACCACCATTATTCTACTTTAATTTCTTAATTTCTACACTTATGCTCTGCCAATTTCAATACAAATTATATCGTTCTCTTTCAGTTCTCAATCTCTATCAACTACTATATGTTTGGAAGTGTTGTTCAAGAGTTCTAGGGCTATTTGTAATTATTAAGGAAAGGGTGTGTTTCTTATACCCTATAAATCAAGGAAAGGGAGAAGTATAAACCTTGTAGCTATGAAATCAAGGGTGTGGAATCGGTGTGAACCTTGCAGCCGTGAAATCAAGGGTGTGGAATCAATGTTAACCTTGTAGCCATGAAATCAAGGGTACTGTAAAGTTGGTACTAGTATTAATAAATCTATGCTTAATTCAGCGTTGCATGAGACTGGACGTAGGAGAAATCTGAACCTGTATAAAATCCAGTGTGTTCTTTCCTGCATTTTATTTCTGTTTATATTCGCATATGTGATTGTTCCTGTTGTGATATTCATTCTGTGATTCATATAGTTGTTTGAATAATTGTTAATTGTTTAAGTTTTCTATGATCTCTTTAAAACACTATTCACCCCCTCTTGTGTTGATTCTGCCTTAAGATCCTTAATCCACATCCCTAACAATTGGTATCACAGCACAGGTTTTCAAAAGTTCATCATCTGATTTTTGAAAATATTAAATGGCAACTAACACTGGAATTGCTATTAATAATTGTCCTTTTGTAGAGGGTCAGTCCACTGCTAGATTACCACTCTTTAATGGTAGTAATTATTCTTATTGCGCATGTAGAATGCAAATATATCTGGAATCTATAGGGGTAGACACATGGACTATCACACGGACTGAATATGTTGAACCCACTACTAATTTTGCATAATGGATTAATGAACAAAAGGCTACTGCATAGAGTAATTCTAGCGCTATGGAAATGATATTCTGTTCATTAGATAGAAATGAATTTATAGAGTATCAGTTTGTAAATCTGCTTATGAAATATGGAAAACATTGCAAGTCACTCATGAAGGAACCAATAAAGTTAAACAAATGAAGATATCTATGTTAACTAATCAGTTTGAGTTATTTGAAATGAATCAAAATGAATCTATCTCCGATATGTATTGCAGGTTCCAGGAAATCGTGCATTCATTAACGGCTTTGGGAAAAATGTATTCTGAAGAGGACCAAGTCAAAAAAGTCCTTAATTCACTAACTCTCGAATGAGACCAGAAAACATTGGCGATTGAAGAGACCAATAATATTAGTGAAATGAAAATTGAGGAGTTAATAGGGAATCTGATGTCATTTGAAGTGCAGTTAAAGAAAAGAAAGGAGAATAAGTTGACAGAAAAGAAATCTATAACATTCAAAGCATCAACTGACGATTCTGATTCAAGCAGTGAGGATGATGAAGAAATTTCCTTAATAACAAGGAATTTCAGAAAATATCTTAGATATAAAAGGAGAAATAACTTTCAGAAAAATAATCAAGAAAGTTCAAGAAGAAATAACGATAAATGCTAAAACTGCAATAAACTAGGTCATATAAAAAGACTTTGTCCATATCCAGATGAATCAATTCAACAAACAAATGACAAATCATCAAAGAAAAGGAAAAGAGCATACGCAACAACTTTAAATGATTCAGATTCATCACCAAGTGATGACGAGCCAGAAAATGGAAATTCAAATATATGTTTCATAGTGATTCAAAATTTAGAAAATATCAAAGAAATGGATCTGAAAACCAGGTACGCCTTAATTAATAAATTTTGATTGAATTGGTTGAATGGATGCTTGTTTGCTTGCCTTGTTTGAAATTTGAATTTTTTTCAAACTTGAACTCTAAAAGTTTAAATTTGAACTTTGAAATTCAAAATAATAATAAGATAATAAAATAATATAATAATAAAATATAATTTAAAATGGTTTTAAAATTAAGTATTATCTCAGGAAATAATTAAACAGAGAATATAAATATTAATTGTAACGTCCTGAAATTTTAGCAATATAATTAATAATTTATTTAATTATTTTATTATATTGGTTTGATAATTTTAAATGATTTGAATTAAATAAGTTTGATTATTTAATAAATATAAATCGTGGAGTGATATATTTAATTTTTGAAACTGTCGGAAATGGTTAAATTGCAATATAATGTGAATTGGATAATTTAACAGATTTAATTCAGTTCATAATTGAATTATAATAACGAATATATTATTTGAACGACAGTTTAACGTATAAATTATTATATAATTATAATGGAGCCTGTAATGTCGTGGTAGTTCGTAATTTAACGTTTTGAACTTCAACTAAGTGTATAAGATCCGTTATTAGTCTGATTTCCTTGAAATAAGAAACGATGGAATCTGTTTAACTGTATCTTTCTAACAGAAGTAAAAATTTGAGATTTTGGCTTATAAATTATAGGTTATGTCCAAATTAAATATTCAGAAAAGCAGTGGCATAATGGTTTTCTGCCATAACGGTTATTTAAATATAATTTAAATATCAGTTTCGAATTTGGACAAGATCTTCGAGATGTAGCTATAATTTAATTTTTAGAATTTTACGGTAATTTTTATTTTGGTAAATAAGCTACTTTTTATTTGGAGTATTTTACACCCAGTACCAACATTTTGGGGTTTCACAAAATGAGCTAACTAGTCTATATTATTATATTTTTGGGATTATGGCACAGTGCTTGTCAGAACAGTATTTTTATTCTTGTCTGTAGCGGTCCTTAAAGACGAATGTAATTTTTTGTAACGATGACGGTAAAACTTCATTTCTGAAAACAAAACAAAATAAAATGCAAGCTAGAATTCCATCATTCATGAAGACTAAAATAGAGTTAAATTGAATGATGACATAGTCGAAAGAGTGATGCCTGAGTGCTCTACTAGAATCACGTATTGTCAAAGGCATGGTAACAGCATGAGCCTACGCTCCCTATTCAAAATATCTGGCTACCTTAAGACAACTTTCACATGCCTATGGGTTTCTTTTTCTAAAGCCTGACAGACGTGTGTGTGTGTATATATATATATATATTTATAGAAGCTTCATATTGAAGGAACCATATAGCCTACCTACCCCTAAGCTAAACAATCCATTGCGCATGCTTCAAAGGAATTGTAGACTTTTCTATCGTCGGTTCAAATCCAAACTGAGGGACGAAAAGAAAAAGTCATTGGCAGACACGTAAGCGAATCCTATATTACTTCATTCTAAAGTAAAGAAAAGAGCTGCATGCCTATACCTGAACTAGGTCACCTACTCTATTCATCCTATGTTTTACTGATACTTAACAATCAAGTTCTTCCCCGTTATATTTTTCCATCTGTAAGGTCACCACGTGCTTACTACACTGTAAACATTTAATATGTACATGTAAATCAATATCAAAAAGCTGGCGATAAGAAAGCTACCCTAAAAGTATCTACACCAACGCTACTACATAGTTACCAAGTTTCTACGAGTATAAGTAAGGACAAGCTTTAGTTTCTTACCCATTTCATGGAGACCGATATAATTTCTCACATTTAAATTTAAGGCAGCACCTAGGATAGGGTCACAGTGATGCTGGGTGGCGTCGGAGGAAGTATTGCGGGCACGGTTATGATCGTGTCAAAGGGCGCACCGGTGCTGATATTTTGGTGGGGTGCATATTTTACGTGGAGTAGTGTGAGGCAGTGGAGACTGTTGGGAAAGTGGGAGTTCAGCATTGTGTATTAGAAGATTTCCGAAAGTTGAGAGGAGCGACATAACTGTGGTTTTGATGCAGTGGGTTGATGGGGTTGTTGGTAAGAGGAGAGGTAACAGTGATTGTCACGGCAGCATGTTGGACGATGGGCAGTCTGTATGTGGGTAGTTTTGACTATGCAGTAGAGTTTGTATGGGATAATGGTTTGAATCATGGTAGAAGCAGCACTTGATTGTGGTCGGGGTGGTTTGATTGGTTTGAAGAAGGCATTAGGTAGAAAGGAAAGGGAAGGCGCAGTGGGATTTTGGAGTTGTTCGGTGGGTTACTCTGTTTAAAAGAGGAGGATAAGGAATTGATTATGGGAGGAAAGGAAACCATGTGAATGAAGGGGTGATTAATGGAATAAAACATGATTAGTAAATAACAGGAGGTCAAACGAAAGAAGTTAGCGGGCACGACGCTGCTGGGTTTTCTTTTATTTGATCAAGAGGCGGTGCATGTGGATAGGCTGAAGTGGCTTAGAACATTAAGCTTACAAGTTAGGGAAGGATTTGTTTTGGTAGGGGGCCACCTTGATAAGGTTGAAGCACAGACGAAATTTTGTTCAGCTATTAAGGAGACAATAAGATGTAAGCAGTTATGTTCAGCTATTAAGGAAAACAAATCGCAAGTTTTTAATCTTACTGGAAACGTTTGGAAATAACTTGCCCAAATTGGTGTTGACTCGTGGTTGGTACATTCAGTTTGAGCTGAGTTTTGAAGTCGAATGATGATGAGCTACAACCATGGCAACTTCGTCAAATATAAGAGTTGAGTTGGTTTGCAAATTTCTACCGAACGGGAAGATTAAAATTGAACGAAAACGGTCCCGTTGGAATCGGGCAGGCAGCATGGCTAGATTGGTCATTCCCAAGCAGGTTATATTTGTCATCAATCTAGAGAAAATTCATTATTTATTCTTCTTTCGATTCTGTATCTTACGGATTACGGTTGGAGGGCCGACAACCGTGGGTGACAATATATTCGATACACTCAAGCTAAATGAGTGGTCGGTCATATGTGGGCCGGGTTGCAAGATGTTCTTGTTGAACCTCAGTGTATTCCCTCTAGAGTACACTGATCGGGAGGTGGCCCCATACCTTGTCATAGTTGGAATCCAATCTCCAATAAGCGCCCTACGATTTTTGATTTTATACTATGTATGCGGAGCGTGAGATGCAAGCGTTCTGCTATTTGGTTATTTATTTGATTAGACATTATTATAATATCGTTGGATTTTGATATCAAAAATGGTTTGGTTATAATAAGGTAAAACCCGTCCGTGTTTATGCGTGGGCTGGTCTTACTATTACCTTTTCTTTCAAAGGATTTTTCAAAGTTGAACAATATGGTTGGAGTTTACTCACACCAGTCCCATGACTGACCCAGAGTTTATTTGTTTGTGTTTTTCCTAAACTCTTGGGTACCCAAATTTGTACGGGCAGTCAAGTTTTTCATGATTTTACAGATACACTTGGAGGAGCTCGAAGCAGAAGGCTTCACCGTTAGTTATTTAGAGATTATTTCCACTGTGATGTATATGAGTTATACACTGATATGGTATGTTATACAAATTCAGGTTTGTATTAAAAAGTTATGTTATATAATATATTTTATTCGTTCCGCTATGAGATTTGTGTTTACTCTGATTCTGTTGTGTTCTTCTTACTCTTCTATTCTATTAGTTCTATCTTTCTACTTCTCATCCTATAACTTCTTTCTCTTAACATTCTGCTTTTCTGTATAATTTGGGTTGACTGGGGTAGTAAAATTCCAGCTTAAATTGGTACGGAAAAGTGGGACGTTACAACGTGGTATCAGAGCTGAAGGTTAAGTGATTACCTTGGCTCTGTGGCGTAACTCAATAGAGATGGAGTTAGTAATACTCTAAATTGAGTTTAAGTGTATATATATGAGTGAACTTATTTGTAAATTGTATAAAAATGGTTTTATATTATGGAGATTTATTGGTTGAGTGGCTTATGATTTCTGGTTGACGGTGGGGCACCACAATGTCGATAGGGATTTATAAACACTCGAGTACGATGAATCGACACAATATGGTTTTAAAAAAGGGTAAATGAAATAATTTTACCCAAAATGTATTTTGATATTAATAAATAAAAGGATATATATAGGTTAGGATTATTATGGTATATTAGATGTCTTGGTTGTTATAATCGAATAGGATTGTAATCGAGTTGGTTATGTAAATAAGCAATTAGAAATCGTATAAGTTAATATATTGAATCTAAATATAAAATCAAATGGATAAAATCTGAGTTTAAAACCAGAATTGGAATTGAAACTTTGAAAACTTGGAAAAGTATTTGAATTGAATTTTGGATGGAAATTTAATCCTGGGTAAATATGGAAATTTTGCCAAACATTTTGAAGTAATTTTCAAATGAAAATATTTGAAAATAAGTTTTGAACGTGATATAGTATTGAACTCACTTTGATCGCTGGAAAATAATTCTGATAATGACTGCAACATCATCAGTGTTCATTTTCAAGTTTCCAAGTGATGGATTACTACCAAAGATTTGTTTTGAATTATTTTAAGGAAACATGTTGTCAAAATTTTGAATATTTTGAATTGCCATCATTATAGTATATCTATATGATTTCGAACTGATTTGAAATAAAACCCAGGGATTTCAATTCTGAGATTTAAGTTATAAAAAAAAGATTGAAAATATAAAAGTGGATAAATAAAATTGAAATTTAATTTAAACTAGGATAAATAAAATCGGATTGAATTAGAGATGTAACACCCCGTATTTTCTGTGAACATAAAAGTAACAAAACAAAGTATACTTAATTTTTAAAAGAAGAATTAAGGGAAACGAGTTATGCCATTGCGTTCGTCTCGGAATTCTACTGAGAATATAGTCCAAGTTTTTGTAAATTGGACTTCGTATGAGAAAGTTATGGCACTCAGAAGTTTCGGGAATTTAAACAAAATAAAACAACTTAGATTTAAATTTAAAATTCAAATCACACACCCAGGCTGGGTGGGAAATTTCCCGCCCAGGACCCAGGTTGACCAGGGGGTCGACCTGGGTGACATAGGTCGATCAAGGTGTCGACCTATGGGTCGACCTCCCCCCTATTTACAGATCCGAGGACTGGTTCGTTTTTCTGCATTTGGACGCCCGTTCTAACAAAATTCGTCGATCCCTATGCTATTTAAATACCCCCAAACCCCACTTTTACTCCACACCAAACCATTATAATGCTATGCTGCCTCAATTCTAATTAAATTAAATCAATGGCGTCTCTACTCTGCTGAAACCTAAGCTAGAACTAGTGCTTCTTCTTCTTCTTCCAATCTGAATAGGATTAAAAGAGAACAACTACAACCCTTTTTCTTTTAGAATCCAACCAAGGTGAGTACAGTTATTTTCAGATATGAAATTTAATTATAATCTTGACATGGTTATAAATCTGAATTTGAGATTATGCATATTCTTGTTTATCAGATCTGTTTTTTTGTGTAGATCTGTCTTATTTATATTATAGTAACTATTCTGTGTCTCTTCCTTCCTTCTGTTCTATAGCCAGGCTACCACGAGCCTGAGCCAAATCTCATAAGAGATTGACGCACGAACGCTAAATTTGGGAAAAATAGTGAATGATGCATAATTAGACATGACTGATTTGTGACTGATTTGAGACAAGAACATATGTTGTAATTTAAGATCTGGATCTGGGCATACTATATATGATAATCTATGATTTGGAAGAAGAAGAATTTTTGTGTATATGACTTAGGCGCAAAGATCTATATTATAATAGGATAACTATTAAATGTGAATACGCCTAAATGGGGATTTTGGATATTTGGCATACGCTGAAACCAAAGGCTATAATTTGGCATAATTTGTATTATATATCATGATTTGGGGTTTTGGGAGGATATTCTGTACTGTGTAAATTTAACTAAAATTTGGGGCATATGTTATATCGTGAATTATGACCATAATTTGGTCATGTGAAATTAAGCTTAATTTTATGATTAAATCTGTTAAATTGCCTAATTTGCTAAATCTGTTGAAACTGAATACGGTGAATTTGGGTTATGAAAATCTGTAGTCTCGATCTAAAATTGAGCAAAACAATTTAATAGAACTATGAATAATCTGCTGTAACTAGTAAAGAAGTTTAATTTGTTTAATTGGCATAATTAGTCTGAAATTGGAATAATCTATGAATGAATACTTTAGCTAAAAATAAGAATGCTAAGACACGAGGTTAGACTCTGTTTGCGGTAGAACCCTGCCCGGACCCAACCGGCTTAACCAGCAACCGCAAACTGTTAGTCTAATATGAGAGGTCGTAGGCATAACTAAAAGATGCTTAGACACGAGGTTAGGTCTGGCTTGCGGCAGAAGTCTTCCCAAAACCGCCCGGCACATCCAGCGGCCACAAGCTACCGACCTAATGTGAGAGGTCTGTGCATTAGTGATTAATTAATGCAAATCTAGGATAAATATGGTGCCTAAAACGTGTTGGGTGGATACCGTTAAATCAACTTGGTCGATGAATCTAATAAGCCCGTTTCGTAAATCTGTAGGCCCAGTACAAGGTTAGGTAAAACAATTTGTAAGTATGTTAATCTATATATCTAATCCGTTAGTCTGAAAACTTGTTAACTTGTATGTCTGATCTGAGAACTAGTTAATCTGAACTTTGTACATCTGAAATATGTAAGCAAGTTAATCTAAAATCTGTTAGTCTGGGGACACAAGGTAAAGAAGGGAAATTACTTGTGTCATCTGTTGTGTGGGACCCATTTTGTCAGTAACCCTTTTCTGGTATCAAAACTATGACCCAACACTAGGAGGGGTCCGGGCACGCTTACTGAACTAATTGTAAGAGGTTCACTCTGATAATGGCGAGGGGTGTCGATGGCGCATTCCAATCGGATCATGTGCGTGCATGGATCCGGTTTGCTCTGAGGATGTAAGACACCATGACATCTATAAATAGCTATGTGTCTATAGGTTGCCACTTTAAGGAATGATACACCCTTCTGTGGGGCCAGCACAGGGTATTTATGTATTAGGGAGTCGATCGCTTGGGGTAGAATTTAGGGTACATCTATTTCTGTTTTTTTCTGTTGGTGTACCGTCTGTTTCTGTTGGGGTGGTAAAGGCCCTTTAGTTGGGTGGTAAAGGCCCATTATTAGCATTATGTTTATGTACCTTCTGTCTCTGTTGGGGTGGTAAAGGCCCATTACTTGCATTCTGTTTCTGTAAAGATTATTCTGTTTCCGTTTCTGTTTCTGTTTAGACATTAGGGTAACACCTAATCCTGTTATACTAAGTATTAGTGCAAAGAAGTAAGATATAGGTAAGAAGCATATCTTGGTCTATATCATTCTGTTTCTTTTGTTTAACTTAAGCATACCTACTACTCCTGTTGCTGTAATCTCTCACCAGCTTTATTTACATGTCATGATGCTACTATCTGTTTATATGCTGAAAGTAACTGGACTCGCTAGACTTTATGTATGACCTCGTTTGTTTTCACCTCGTTTTCTTTCCGTTCCCCCCAGGTGCTCAGGGTGGAAACATAGGAGCTTGATTCATATTCTCTCTACTTGAAGTGCTTGAGGTATTGCTTGTCCTTGACTCTACCTTCTTATGGAAGTTTATGTTGGGGATTATGGTTTTAAAATTATGCATTCTGAAGGATTTTGGTATAAGATTGATACTTGTGTACTTGGGTTTTGGTTTTTTAATTTTGAAGAATGTAACCAAACTTATTTATGTTTCTGTTGCGATAAAGTTATAAAATTTTCAAGTACTACTTTACGTATCTATCTTGTAATATTATGTTCTTCTTACTTATAATGCTTCATGGAAGTTAATGCATTCCCTTTGTGAATGACATTAACGGACATGGGGTGTTACACTTGGTATCAGAGCTGAAGGTTACCAGATTTGAAAAAAAAAGTTTTTGAAAACTATTTTCAAAAAGGTTTTAAAAAGGAAGTATTTTCAAAAGTAAAGTTTATTTTGAAAAACATAATCCCCAAAAGCCATATATATGTCTTTCGATTCTATGTTTTTGAATCTCTTTTCTTTCGTTTTAGCATGTCTGGAGAACAAAACATCCCTTATATCCCAGAGGTAGTCACCATACCTGGATGGTTCTGTAGATATTTGGAGGCCACGGTAACCGCTGAAGGCCAAGGAAACGTTCCTCTAGCTATACCCTTCGCTCTTCCTCCTCTCCGGGAGTGAATACTTTCCCGAAGACATGTAGAGACTTTCGAGCTATGGGCGGAAAGAACTTTAATGGGGCTGAATCATTCGTGGAAGCAAGAAACTAGCTCAAGGAAATAGAAGATTTGTTCGTTATCTTCGAAGTGGATGATAGGCAGAAGATACAGTTGGCTGTATGGTTACTTAAGGACGAAGCCTCATTCTGGTGGGATGTCACGAATGGAGAACGAGCAGTGGAGATTTGGATGGATTTCAGGCATAGGTTCGAGATGAAATTTCTCTCACGAGCAGAAGAGAATTTATACATGGAGAGGTTCTTAGCATTGAAGCAGGGGAATTCATCAGTGAAAGAGTACGTCACCAAGTTCAATCAGTTGGCGAGATTCGGCTTAGACTTGGTGAACACACCTGATAATAAGGCCCTAAGATTCGTTAAAGGTTTGAATGAGCCGCTACACGGGTTGGCTATGACCTACATTCCTATGGGGGCTACCTTCGAGAAATTGGTTGACATGGCATTGATGCATGAAGAGGAAGCCAAAAGTGAGAAAAAAGAGGAAAAGCTCAAAGGACCATAGAACAAGAAAGCGTGGCCCAAAAAGGAAACACAAAAGAAGGATGAAAAGTCTGAAGATAAGAAGGAGAAAAAGTGCTTTACTTGTGGAAGCTTGACTCATCTGAACAAGGATTGTAGAAAGAGGAAGGGCACTTGCTTCAACTGTGGTAAGATGGGACACTTCACTAGGGATCGGCCGAAGAAACGAGGGCAAGGGCAGAGGACAGGACCTACTTCTGAAGGGCATGTGAATGCTCACATGGCTAGTGGATAGGATAGAGATAGGAAAATTTCTGTAGAAGGTCTAATTTCCTTACCTAGTTATTGAGTTAAAACTCTTTTTGATTCTGGCATTTTGATTCTGTAATTGAGACTCTGCACTTTAATACTAGTCTTGTTTTTTATCCCGCTATAGTCTCAAACCCCATAAGGGTTACGACTCATCTGTTTGTGATAAGTTGGGGGTATCTGTGTTGGGCGTTAAGTTGACTATGACACATACATTCTGGATTTTAATATTCTGATCTGTACCAGTAGTCTGTAAGTATCTGAATATTTCTGAAAAAGGATAGGGGTTTTTACTCGAAGCATGAAGTAGATTTCCAGTTTTGACATTGTTTAATGGGAGTAATTCTCTGAGTGTCAATCTGATATTGATTTCGGTCTTTGGGGTTGATACTTAGGGATTCATTCTCTTAACCGATGTCTGGTGGGAACAGAACTTTTGTTTTAATTGTACTTGCTTCTATCACTCGGCTATATCCTATCGATCGAGTCTTCGACCTTTAGGTAGAAACTAATTGGTGTAAACATGTGTTTGAGACATGTTATGTTTGATGGTTACAAGTGGATGCAAGTGGTTGCTCGTGGATGCATATACACACACTAGGCACTAGATCGGCTCAAAAGCACTCTCATACTACATATGGATGTGTGCGCATTTTTAAAATTTTTGTGGATGAAAAATGATTGACTCATCACATGGATGTTGCATTTGGATGAATGGTTATGCACTCATATAGAAATGATGTGTATCAAATAGGATTTCTTGCATACATAATTGGACTCATGGCACTAACATAAATCGCATTGAGGAGGTCAACTGAATTAGTAGACCGCCTGATCTTTGCAGTAGATAAGAGACATATACACACACCTTTACATATGTTCATACAACATTAGAAATTTTCTAAGGACAATGGATGCTTGTGGATGATGGTTGAGTAGATGGATGATTAGATGGTAGGACACATTCTTCTTAACTTGAAGATTTCGGGGATGAAATCCTTTAAGGAAGGGAGAATGTAACGCCCCGTATTTTCTGTGAACATAAAAGTAACAAAACAAAGTATACTTAATTTTTAAAAGAAGAATTAAGGGAAACGGGTTACACCATTGCGTTCATCTCAGAATTCTGCTTGGAATAGAGTCCAAGTTTTCGTAAATCGGACTTCGTATGAGAAAGTTTTGGCACTCAGAAGTTTCAAGAATTTAAATAAAATAAAACAGCTCAGATTTAAATTTAAAATTCAAATCACACACCCGGGCTGGGCGGGAAATTTCCCGCCTAGGGCCCAGTTCGACCAGGGGGTCAACCTGGGTGACCTAGGTCGATCAGGGTGTCGACCTCCCCCCTATTTCCAGATCTGAGGACTGGCTCGTTTTTCTGCATTTGGACGCCCGTTCTAACAAGATTCGTTGATCCCTATGCTATTTAAATACCCTCAAACCCCACTTTCTCTCCACACCAAACCATTGTAACGCTATGCTACCTCAATTGTAATTAAATTAAATCAATGGCGTCTCTACTCTGCTGAAACCTAAGCTAGAACTAGTGCTTCTTCTTCTTTCAATCTGAACTGGATTAAACGAGAACAACTACAACCCTTTTTCTTTTAGAATCCAACCAAGGCGAGTACAGTTATTTTCAGATATGAAATTTAATTATGATCTTGACATGGTTATAAATCTGAATTTGAAATTATGCATATTCTTGTTTATCAGATCTGTTTTTCTGTGTAGATCTATCTTATTAATATTTTAGTAACTATTTTGTATCTCTTCCTTCTTTCTGTTCTATAGCCAGGCTACCACGAGCCTGAGCCAAATCTCATAAGAGATTGATGCATGAACGATAAATTTGGGGAAAATAGTGAATGTTGCATAATTAGACATGACTAATTTGAGAAAAGAACATATGTTGTAATTTAAGATCTGGATCTGGGCATACTACATATGATAGTCTGTGATTTGGAAGAAGAAGAATTTTTGTGTATATGACTTAGGCGCAAAGATATATATTATAATAGGATAACTATTAAATGTGAATACGCCTAAATGGGGATTTTGGATATGAGTAAAAGCTATAATTTGGCATAATTCGTATTATATATCATGATTAGGGGTTTTTAGGGGATATTCTATACTGTGTAAATTTAACTAAAATTTGGGGCATATGTTATATTGTGAATTATGACCATAATTTGGGCATGTGAAATTAGGCTTAATTTTATGATTAAATCTGCTAAATTGCCTAATCTGCTAAATCTATTAAAACTGAATACGGTGAATTTGGGTTATGAAAATCTGTAGGCTCGATCTAAACTTGAGAAAAACAATTTAATAGAACTTTGAATAGTCTGTTGTACCTTGTAAAGAAGTTTAATTTGTTGAATTGGCATAATAGTCTGATATTGGCATAATCTGTGAATGAATACTTTAGCTAAAAATAAGAATGCTGAGACACGAGGTTAGACTCTGTTTGCGGTAGAAGCCTTCTCGAACCCAACCGGCTTAACCAGCAACCGCAAACTGTCAGTCTAATGTGAGAGGTCATAGGCATAACTAAAGATGCTTAGACACGAGGTTGGTCTGGCTTGCTACAGAAGTCTGCCCGGAACCGCCCGACACATCCAGCGGCCACAAGCTACCGATCTAATGTGAGAGGTCTGTGCATTAGTGATTAATTAATGCAAATCTAGGATAAATATGATGCCTAAAACGTGTTGGTGGATAAGGTTAAATCAACAGGGCGGACGAATATAATAAACATGTTTCGTAAATCTGTAGGCCAAATACAAGGTTAGGTGAAACAATCTGTAAGTCTGTTAATCTGTATATCTGATCTGTTAGTCTGAAAACTTGTTAACCTGTATGTCTGATCTGGGAACTAGTTAATCTGAACTTTGTACATCTGAAATCTGTAGGCAAGTTAATCTAAAATCTGTTAGACTGGGGACACAAGGTTAGGAAGGGAAATTACTTGTGTCATCTGTTGTGTGGGACCCATATTAGTCAGTAACCCTTTTTTGGTATCAAAACTGTGACCCAACACTAGGAGGGGTCCGGGCACGCTTACTGAACTAATTGTAAGAGGTTCACTCTGATAATTGCGAGGGGTGTTGATGGCGCATGCCAACCGGGTCATGTGCGTGCATTGATCTGGTCTGCTCTGAGGATGTAAGACATCGTGACATCTGTAAATAGGTCTGTGTCTATAGGTTGCCACTTTAGGGATGATACACCCTTCTGTGGGGTCAGCACAGGGTATTTATTTATTAGGGAGACGATCTGTTGGGATAGAATTCAGGGTACACCTAGTTTTGTTTGTTTCTATTGGTGTACCGTCTGTTTCTGTTGGGGTGGTAAAGGCCTATTAGTTGGGTGGTAAAGGCCCATTATTAACATTCTGTTTCTATACCTTCTGTCTCTATTGGGATGGTAAAGGCCTATCACTAGCATTCTGTTTCTATAAAGATTATTCTGTTTACGTTTTTGTTTCAGTTTAGACATTAGGGTAACACCTAATCCTGTTATACTAAGTAGTAGTGCAAAGAAGTAAGATATAGGTAAGAAGCATATCTTTGTCTATATCATTTTGTTTCTTCTGTTTAACTTAAGCATACATGCTACTCCTGTTGTTGTAATCTCTCATCCAGCTTTATTTACATGTCATGATACTACTATCTGTTTATATGCTGAAAGTTACTGGACTCGCCAGACTTTATATCTGACCTCGTTTGTTTTCGCCTCTTTTTCTTTCCGCCCCCCCCCTCGGGTGCTCAGGGTGGAAACATAGGAGCTTGATTCATATTTTCTCTACTTGAAGTGCTTGAAGTATTGCTTGGCCTTGACTCTACCTTCTTAAGGCAGTTTATATTGGGGATTATGGTTTTAAAATTATGCATTCTGAAGGATTTTGGTATAAGACTGATACTTGTGTACTTGGGTTTTGGTATTGCATTTTTGAAGAATGTAACCAATCTTATTTCTGTTTCTGCTGTAGTAAAGTTATAAAATTTTCAAGTACTACTTTACGTATCTGTCTTGTAATATTCTATTCTATTTACTTGTAATGCTTCATGGAAGTTAATGCATTCCCTTTGTGAATGACATTAACGGACATGGGGTGTTACAAGAGATAATCTGGGATGGAATTTGATTGTTAAGCAAGAATGTGGAGTTGAGATTGGAATTGGAATTTGAAATGAAAATTTTTCTTAGTAAAAGCGAGAGATTGGTTTGAGAATGGATTGATGGGAGATCAACCAAGGATGATTGGATATATGCTAAAGTGATAGTAAATGGCAGAGATAGAGCTGAATGTCGACAAAAAGGTACATGTTTAGAATTATTTTGAGTATAAGATTTATGAGCCGTTTGGCAAGCCACTTGGCCATTTGATTTCTTTTGGACTGAAGAAGGCCCAGAGAGGCAAGTTGTAGGAGTACCAACTGAGCTGTGCAGAGGAGATGCTGGCAAAATTTCTCCGAGATTTAAGGTGTTAGAATTTTTTTAGAATTATTTGAAATATTCGTTAATGAGAAGGAATTAATATTTTAATTGAAATTGGTTGGTTTAGTTGAAACTGAAGTTAAGAAGTGAATTAAATAATTTTCAAATAGATCAATGTGGTATTTTTCTTACATAGTAATTTCGGGGATGAAATTCTTTTAAGGGGGATGGAATGTAACATCTCGGAATTTTAGCAATATAATAATTAATTAATTTATATATTTTATTATATTGGTTTGATAATTTTAAATGGTTTGAATTAAATAATTTTGATTATTTAATAAATATAAATCGTGGAGTGATATATTTAATTTCCGAAACTGTCGGAAATGGTTAAATTGCAATATAATGTGAATTGGATAATTTAACAGATTTAATTCAGTTCAGAATTGAATTATAATAACGAATATATTATTTGAACGACAGTTGAACGTATAAATTATAATATAATTATAATCGAGCCCATAATGTCACAGTAGTTCGTAATTTTACGTTTTGAACTTCAACTGAGTGTACAAGAACCGTTATTAGTCGGATTTCCTTGAAGCAAGAAACGATGGAATCTGTTTAACTGCGTCTTTCTAACAGAAGTGAAAATTTGAGATTTCGGCTTGTAAATTGTAGGTTATGTCCAAATTAAATATTCAGAAAAGCAGCGGCATAATCGTTTTCGGCCATAATGGTTATTTAAATATATTTTAAATATCGGTTTCGAATTTGGACAAGATCTTCGAGACGTAGCTATAATTTAATTTTTAGAATTTTACTGTAATTTTTATTTTGACAAATAAGCTACTTTTTATCTGGAGTATTTTCACCCTGTACCAACATTTTGGGTTTCACAAAATGAGCTAACTAGTCTATATTATTGGGATTGTGGCACATTGCTTGTCAAAACAGTATTTTTATTCTTGTCTGTAGCGGTCCTTAAAGGCGAATGTAATTTTTTGTAACGGTGACGGTAAAACTTCATTTCTGAAAACAAAATAAAATAAAATGCAAGCTAGAATTCCATCATTCATAAAGACTAAAATAGAGTTAAATTGAATGATGACATAGTCGAAAGAGTGATGCCGGAGTGCTCTACTAGAATCATGTATTGTCATAGGCATGGTAACAGCATGAGCCTACGCTCCCTATTCAAAATATCTGGCTACCTTAAGACAACTTTCACATGCCTACGGGTTTCTTTTTCTGAAGCCTAACAGACGTGTGTATGTATATATATATAAGCTTCATGTTGAAGGAAACATATAGCCTACCTACCCTTAAGCTAAATAGTCCATCACGCATGCTTCAAAAAAATTGCAGACTTTTCTATCGCCAGTTCAAATCCAAACCGAGGGAAGAAAAGAAAAAGTCATTGGCAGACACGTAAGCTAATCCTATATTACTTCATTCTAAAGTAAAGAAAAGAGCTGCATGCCTATACCTGAACTAGGTCACCTACTCTATTCATCCTATGTTTTACTGATACTTAACAATCAAGTTCTTGGGTGTACGGCCCAATTAAGATCATCAGTAATCACCCAAACGACGTGAAGACCTCCGGTCTTCAACCACCGTCTTCACCTTCGACTAATCGTCGCATCAGTTATTCAGAATGGGATAACCCGGTCTTTCTGAATAACTCGCGTATATAATAAACAAGTGTTACACAAACACAACATACGCCTCATTCCAATTCATCAGTCACTAACCGTAAATTAATCAAGAGAATAATTCCCCAAATATTAACCCCGAAGGCCGAAACCAACATCAGATCAATACCCCAGAAACCATTCAACTTAACTAATCTCCAGTTAGTTTCTAAATTTCACATTCTTAGGGAAAGGTTCCCATTAATTTTATCAAAGACAAATGCTTTTAAATTTATTCTTTAATTTCCCTTTAAATATCACTTCAAACTAGTCAGGATTAACGAACCTTACCGAAGTAATCATTTGTTTTAATTTCCCAATCCCAACCTATTCATCCCATGAAGTAAAACTGGTCATACTTCATATCTAACACCTCGGTGTTATCGGTAAATTCAATTACCATTTCATGTTTAAATCTAATTAAAGATTTAACTATCGCCTGGAGCAAAACTGGTGATACTCCATTCTCGATCATTTCAATCTAACTAAAGATTCATTAAAACTCCACTTGGTTTTAATCTTTAACTGGGTTAAAGAACCAATGTCATTTAAAACACGGTTCACGATAAACCCATATCACATTCCATTCTATTAGCTTTTAACCGTAAAATAGCAAGTGAGCAATTCCCTAAGTATTAACCCCGAAGGCCGAAACCAACATCAGATCAATACCCCAGAAACCATTCAACTTAACTAATCTCCAGTTAGTTTCTGATTTTCTTAACTTCGTTGGGTCTAAGAACAGTATTATTGAAGATACCTGTGATGGCCTAGAATTTCGCTCGATCCGAATCAGTCGTTAAACCGATCTAGACCGTTCGAAACCCCTGATCGTTGAGAACATGACAAATCAGAACACAAACAGAAGAACATTTCATTGTATATTACAACAATGCATCAGATTACAAGAATATACAGAGTATAAATGAATAAATATTACACAGAAATATTAGAGATTTAAATTACATTTAAATACATAGCATCGGAAAATAATACAAAGCACAACTGAAGGTGATATACGGATACAGAGCTTTCCGGATATCATTCCAGCTGTAAACCAGGATCCTGTGAATATAAATCTGCAAAACCAAAACTACTAGCTGCCTTTGCGGAAAATAGGGGCACCCAGAGTTTAGGTTAAAACAATAAACTCCAGGTCAGTCATGTGACTGGTGTGAGAACTAAAACAGTTATTTAAACTTTACTTTAAAAGAGAGTAATTCAAGGGACCACGCCGTATAACACGGAACGGGTTTCCTCCCAAGAATACCAGTGCATAGAATAAACAGCGCAATTGTTTTCGAAAAATGAAGCTATTATAAGACCCAGGTCCCATCACACAATGCAACGCAAGCCGGAGGACAGGGTTTTACCTTATAACAGCCAAACATGCTTGATACGTTTAAAACAAATCTTTTGATACTATAATAAGTGTATAGTGTCAAAACAATTTCAATCATAAATATAAATCATAGACG
The DNA here is from genome assembly GCA_030737875.1 of Allium sativum. Classification (NCBI taxonomy): domain Eukaryota; kingdom Viridiplantae; phylum Streptophyta; class Magnoliopsida; order Asparagales; family Amaryllidaceae; genus Allium; species Allium sativum. The sequence continues at coordinate 128,085,471 of CM060919.1, read as the reverse complement.
GCATAGTATCCCATGCTACTATGTCGCCATACTAGGCTCTACAAATAAAGCCGAAATACACGTATTGGAAACTGGATTTCCGTCATGAGTCGAGGCAAAGGGCAAGATCCTCTCCGCGTTCGAGACACTCTAGCAAATGCCTCCGGGTTACGCACTCTGGGCAACCCCGGATGCGGCTGGGCCGGTCCTCACTTACGTTAGAGGATTGGTTATTCCTGAACACACGTTTCCCGGTCCTTACAGACCTATAATCGAGGCGCCTCATTCCAACAACCACAAAGGTGAAAAGTATATAAATGTCAGGGCTGGTAAGTCACTGACACCACCATAGCTAGAAAGAAACGTCGTGCTCTCCCAGCGGTCCGTATCCCGTTTTTAACTCATACCGAGGTGTGAGGCTCGCGAATACACGTTATACACAAAGCTACCACGTAGGCGTGCTTTGATCATCAACCACAAGACTTTGCTTTTCAACAGAAGCCTTGATCATTGCATCTTAGCGTGCCACACAGGCAATTCATGCCATGCGACTGATGTCCATCGATATACAACCTCTGAGCTCGTACGTCTCAGAGAAGGGCGTTAAGCAAAAGAATAAATTCTCCGCCGCCAAACAGATGTATATTTAATAGAAATCAATCAACACAGAATAAAATCCAGTGTCAGACACACAATCCATTTACTAGTCCGTTCTGGGTCTGAACGAAACCGGAGGCACTTTCCTCGCATATCCATCCATCTCCAGGTACGTCTGGATGACCACCAACTATTTCCATCCTCTTGGGTGTACTGCCCAATCAGGATCGTCGATAATAATCCAAACGATGTGAAGACTTCCGGTCTTCGACCACCGTCTTCATCTTCGACATATCGTCGAATCGGTTATTCAGAATGGGTGTAAACCCGGTCTTTCCGAACAACCCGCGTATATTGAAAACAAATGTTACACCAACACAACATACGCCTCATTCCAATTCATTAATCACTAACCGCAAATTAGCAAGAGAACAATTTCCCAAACATTAACCCCGAAGGCCGAAACCAACATCAGATCAATACCCAGGAAACCATTCTTCTTAGCCAACCTACAGCTAGTTTCTAAATTCCACATTCTTAGGGAAAAGTTCCCATTAATTTTATCCAAGATAAATTCTTTGAAATTTATCCTGTAATCTTCCTTTGGATGTCATTTAAAACCAAATTATGGTTTTTCCAACTAGTCGAGATTAGCGAACCACAACGAAGTAATTATTTATTTTATTTCTCAATCCCAACCTATTCATCCCATGAAGCAAAACTGGTAACACTCCAAATCTAACACCATGGTGTTATCGGTAAAATTAATTACCATTTCACGTTCAAATCTAATTAAAGATTTAACTATCGCTTTGGAGCAAAACTGGTAATACTCCCTTCTCGTTCATTTTCTAAATTTGGAAATTTAGATTACGAATTCACATTTCAATCTAATTGCAGATTCGTTAAAACTCCTTTTACTGGGTTAAAGAACTAGGTGTTATTTAAAACACAGTTCACGACAAACCCAAATCACATTCTATTTATTATCGGGTTAAAGAACTGGTGTTGTTTAAAACACAGTTCACGATAAACCCACAAATCAATTCTCGTTCAATTCAAATCAAATATATTAGGGATTCCGATTATTTAAAACCCCTTTTTAAATCTAATTTATTTATTTAAAAACAAATCGGGTTTTAAATTTAGTTCAATATAGTTCATTTCGATAAAAATCTATTTTTATCTTTTCAAATATGGGGTTTTTCATCCCAAATTTTCCCAAATCATTTCTTATGATTTTGCACAAATTATTGATATTTTTAATAATTTTATCAAGGCCCGTACAGTCGATTTCCAACAATGGCCATCGAACTGCACTTACAGCGACCTTTTTCAAATTTGATTTGGACGTATCTCCAAATCTAACCGTTAGATTTTGAATTTCTAATATTCGTTAGAAAGCTCTTTTTGATATGAACCCAACGGTTCCGGTTTTAGGAGAATCCGACGGTCGGATCTCCCGTAGTGTCCGTTTGAAATAAATGGTCGAAATTCATGAACTGCCGCGGCGCGGCGCATTCTATTCAGGCCATTATATTATATATATATAATATATATTTCGTCGATTCCTATTTAAAACGAATTATATAAATCGGTTTAAATTCGTTTCAAAAACAATTTCAACTTCCATCTCAATTCAAATCAAAATTGAATCTTTCCTTATAAATTCGATTTAAAATTCATTTCTATTCAATTCAAGTTTCAATTCAATTTGAATTCATTTCACTTCGTTTTAAATTCAATTCGAATTCGTTTTCAATTCGATTCCATACAAAGTGGTTTTCTATTCGATTCAATTAAAATTGGTTTTCTATTTGATTCAATTCAAATTGATTTTCTATTTGATTCAATTCAAATTGATTTTCTATTCGATTCAATTAAAATTGGTTTTCTATTTGATTCAATTCAAATTGATTTTCTATTCAAATTAAATTCGTTATATATTCAATTCCTTTCGAAATCGTTATATATTCAATTCATTTCGAAATCGTTATATATTCAATTCATTTCGAAATCGTTATATATTCAATTCATTTCGAAATCGTTATATATTCAATTCATTTCGAAATCGTTATATATTCAATTCATTTCGAAATCGTTATATATTCAATTCATTTCGAAATCGTTATATATTCAATTCATTTCGAAATCGTTATATATTCAATTCCTTTCGAAATCGTTATATATTCAATTCATTTCGAAATCGTTATATATTCAATTCATTTCGAAATCGTTATATATTCAATTCATTTCGAAATAAAATTGATATAAATATCGTTCACGTCAAAATGGCGTCAATCTAATCAACACGGCTTCATATATTTCTATTTTCAAATATTCTATTTCAGATATTTCTATTTGTCAACACACGACTAATCTCAATGAATGAGTACCGTCCACGTGTGACTATTTTTGTTAAATTATTTCGTTCAACACATGACTAATCTCACGGATGAGTACAGTCAACACATGAACCTTTATTTTATATTGATAAAGATGTAAATTTTATTATAAAAATATTTCGTTCAACACATGACTAATCTCAACGGATGAGTACAGTCAACACATGAACAGTTATATTATATTGATAAAGATGTAAATTTTATTATAAAAATATTTCGTTCAACACATGACTAATCTCAACGGATGAGTACAGTCAACACATGAACAGTTATATTATATTGATAAAGATGTAAATTTTATTATAAAAATATTTCGTTCAACACATGACTAATCTCACGAATGAGTACAGTCAACACGTGAACCTTTATTTTATATTATTCTTTATCTTCTAAATTGGAATGAGGCCCAATCAATCACCGTATAAAATTAATTATGTGGATTTTCATACAACATATGTATATAACAACATTGAAAAATAATCAACCATCAACCAAAGTGCACTACACTATATAAGCATCAAATATAGATATATAACGCTTATAACAGCCTGTCAATCAATCGATCGACATGTTTAATCAATCAGGATGAGTGTACTTCATATTTCATCCCAACACCCGTGTGGGGTTTCAAACAATCAAACACAGATTTTATTGTGCAGTTGGGCGATGTGTAAAATTTATCGACCCAATCAATGTCAGTCAAATCAGTGTACATAAACAAACCGTCTGGTTTGTAAATGAATATTTATTTATTCACTTTCACGTTAAAAATTATATTTTTAACGACAAAACATTTTATTTTAACATATGAATATCTATTCAGTTCATTCTTTAAATAAAATGATATTTTTATTTTTCTAACTTATTTTAGAAAATTTCGGCGGCATAACGGCACGATACTAGAAACAGGACAAGGCCTAGCCTTATCCCCGGTCTAGTGAAGGCCCACGCCATTCACACATCAATCATATCAATTCATTTCACCAAACAATTCAATTTTGATCAAATATTCCAACTAGTCTATGCAACCAAACAAACAAGTCCATGGTCTGTGGACGATTGTGTCGGGTGCTACTAAACACCGTCTGCATCCTAGTATATATATAATTAGAAAATGAAATTGAAAGGTGAGAAATTCTCACCAAAGCTATCCAATCATCTTGACTCTTCTTTTGTAGAAATCTTCATCGTTCTCGCCTTTCGTCACTCTCGTCGCCCGTAGTCACTACATATATAAAAATCACACATTTTTATATTTTGATGTCTTTAAAAAAAAAATCACATTTTCATTTATTCACTTCCAATTTAAAAGTCATATTTTTACAAACGCTTCATACATTTAAAAATCGAATTTTCACTTCGCTATTCAATATATAAAAATCGAATTTTTACTTCGCTATTCAATATATAAAAATCGAATTTTTACTATGCGATTCAATATATAAAAATCGAATTTTTACTTCGCTATTCAGTATATAAAAATCGAATTTTTACTATGCGATTCAATATATAAAAATCCCATTTCAAAAATATAGATTTCGCCTTTATAAAAATAAAGATTTCGCCTTTTCAAATATATAATTTTCGCCTTTTCAAATATATAATTTTCGCCTTTTCAAATATATAATTTTTTATTACCTTAAAAATATAAAGATCATATTTTTATTACTTTAAAAATACAAAGATCATATTTTTACTTCTTCTACTACATATATGCAAAGATCGAGTTTTTATTATGATGTTTAACACATAAAGGTCGCATTTTTTCATGCCATATGCAAATTAAAAATTCACATTTTTAAAATAAACTATCATATGTAAAAATTGGTTTTAAAAATCGAAAATTACCTTTCATCGCTGAGAGGAGGGGGGGTTTTACTGTCGAAGGTTCGGGACTGGGGGGGGTTCCTTCTCGTGGAGGTCGGCAGAGGAGGATGCGGTTTGGGGGGGGGGGGGCTGTCGCCATCTTCGATTTCCGAGGGGGGGGGCTGCGACGTAGTCGAGGAAGAGAAGGGGAGGAGGAAGAAGAAGGGAGGACGGCGCAGCAGGAGGTAGTGGAGGAGGGGGGGGGACGTCGGTGGCGGCGGCTCCGTCGAAGGGCTAGGGCAGCGTTTTTTTTCCCCTTTTTTTTCGTTTCGTTTTGAAATGAACGGGGGGGGGGGGGGGGTCGGCTGATAAAAGGAGAATTATATTTTTTTTATTTAATTTATCACTAAAAACCAACTTTTATTTTTGACCTCTAAACGAGGCCCACCGCCTGTCGTCCATAGCGTTTTACCCCCATTTCGAACACAATGGGATATGTATCGTAGGCTGATTCGACTGTTTGAATCAGTTTCCGTTAAATTTACATTTAAATCACTATATTGAATTTTAAACGTACATTTCAAATTACTGGGGTCACATACTAACCAGAAAAATTTCAGAAAAATATTTTCTAGCTTCGTATTGACGATACGGTCCTAACAAAACTAGTTTCGTTGAATTCTGAGACCGTTGGAAAAATGGCCTATTTCCAGTCGATTAAAATCAACTGAAACTGGTCAAACGCGTTTTCCTTTGCCACGCTCACATATTGATTCGAAAAATTATGAAATTTGGAATCTAGCAATAGTTTGACACCACGGACCCAACAAAACTGGTTTTGTCGAAATCCGAGGTCATTTGCAAAATGTCCATTTTTAAGGGCCTGAATTCCATAGCGACTATTCAGAATTTTCAACTGGACATATCTTTTGATTCCCGCTATGAAATTTCGATTGGTCGGATTCATTGGAAAGACATCATCAATTAGATCCTATTATTTTTGGTTTCACTAAAATCCGGATTGTTTTGCACCCGGTACATTCAATTGAAGTTTGAAATCGAATTATCGAACTACCGCGCCATTTTCAATTCTATTTATAATTATATATAAATATTTATATTCTAACGACGACGCGTATAAATATATACGTTCGAATATATTCAAAATAAATTTCTCGTCGATTTTATTTAAAATAATCTATTTTAAATATTCAAAATTCGCCAAAATTGCCAAAATAAAAATTTTAAACTGGCCCAGAATTTGCGGGTTATTACAATCTCCCCCACTTAAAACTTTTCGTCCCCGAAAAGGAACAAAGTCGGAAGTGGTTTGATTAATCAACTCTACGTTCGATCTGGCTTCCATTCTCCAACCTTTCGGTTTCTGAGAATTTTCAAATTTTCAAAAATTTGGCTAACACCCTAAATTTTCGAAAAATTTCGCCATAACCTCCCCTGCACCGGGAGCATCGGGGAATTTCAAATAGCTTCCCCGGTCCTTCTAATCTCAAAAAGAAAAAGAAAAAGCCAAGCGGCTAGCCAATAGGCTCATAAAATCATCATCACCCAAACAAAACAGTAAATTATGTAGTAAACATGTACCTATTTGTCGGGCAAACAAATTTTATCCTCTGCTCTAGCCTCCTTGCTATGACCTGTTCAATGTAAGTATATGTATATGCAAGCAAATGCAACCAATTTTCAATATAATTCAATGTTTGATTCTATTAGGCATAATGGTTCAAAATTAGCAAACAAATAGACAAACAACACAAACATCAATCAATTAGTGGATTAGAGTTTCAAATTCATAACTTTTGATATATATAGAGAAAATCATGTTTTTGATGCCAATTTACAACAATGTGTTCTAGCTATATTGGTTTTGGTTCTCACACCAGTCTAATGGAAATATATAGAAAGCACACCTTTGAAAACACGAAACTAATTACTAATGATGACGCGTCAATCATCATAATCAGGTCCGGGCGACTAGAGTGTGACTCTATATCTATCTAATATATCAAAATTTTGAATATACGTTCATGACGCGTATATGCAAAACCTTTATATACTAGATTGTCCAAATTCAAAATAAATAAATAATCAAATACGTTTAAAACGATTTAAATTTTCAAAACAAAATTGTTTTCATTTGAAAAATATACTCTTCACACTCGTTCTAGGATACTACTGATCCTATCTCTAACAAGTCATTCTAATTGGATATTACTAATCCAATATCTGATGAATTCTTTCGTATGGTTCTAATGTGCCTTGTTCTCGAGCTCTGTAAACCAAAGCTCTGATACCAAATGTGACGGCCTGGAATTTCGCTCGATCCGAATCAGTCGTTAAACCGATCTAGACCATTCGAAACCCCTGATCGTTGAGAACATGACAAATCAGAACACAAACAGAAGAACATTTCATTGTATATTACAACAATGCATCAGATTACAAGAATATACAGAGTATAAATGAATAAATATTACACAGAAATATAAGAGATTTAAATTACATTTAAATACATAGCAGCGGAAAATAATACAAAGCACAACTGAAGGTGATATACGGATACAGAGCTTTCCGGATATCATTCCAGCTGTAAACCAGGATCCTGTGAATATAAATCTGCAAAACCAAAACTACTAGCTGCCCGTGCGGAAAATAGGGGCACCCAGAGTTTAGGTTAAAACAATAAACTCTAGGTCAGTCATGTGACTGGTGTGAGAACTAAAACAGTTATTTAAACTTTACTTTAAAAGAGAGTAATTCAAGGGACCACGCCGTATAACACGGAACGGGTTTCCTCCCAAGAATACCAGTGCATAGAATAAACAGCGCAATGCTTTTCGAAAAATGAAGCTATTATAAGACCCAGGACCCATCACACAATGCAACGCAAGCCGGAGGATAGGGTTTTACCTTATAACAACCAAACATGCTTGATACGTTTAAAACAAATCTTTTGATACTATAATAAGTGTATAGTGTCAAAACAATTTCAATCATAAATATAAATCATAGACGGCATAGTATCCCATGATACTATGTCGCCATACTAGGCTCTACAAATAAAGCCGAAATACACGTATTGGAAACTGGATTTCCGTCATGAGTCGAGGCAAGGGGCAAGATCCTCTCCGCGTTCGAGACACTCTAGCAAATGCCTCCGGGTTACGCACTCTGGGCAACCCCGGATGCGGCTGGGCCGGTCCTCACTTACGTTAGAGGATTGGTTATTCCTGAACACACGTTTCCCGGTCCTTACAGACCTATAATCGAGGCGCCTCATTCCAACAACCACAAAGGTGAAAAGTATATAAATGTCAGGGCTGGTAAGTCACTGACACCACCATAGCTAGAAAGAAACGTCGTGCTCTCCCAGCGGTCCGTATCCCGTTTTTAACTCATACCGAGGTGTGAGGCTCGCGAATACACGTTATACACAAAGCTACCACGTAGGCGTGCTTTGATCATCAACCACAAGACTTTGCTTTTCAACAGAAGCCTTGATCATTGCATCTTAGCGTGCCACACAGGCAATTCATGCCATGCGACTGATGTCCATCGATATACAACCTCTGAGCTCGTACGTCTCAGAGAAGGGCGTTAAGCAAAAGAATAAATTCTCCGCCGCCAAACAGATGTATATTTAATAGAAATCAATCAACACAGAATAAAATCCAGTGTCAGACACACAATCCATTTACAAGTCCATTCTGGGTCTGAACGAAACCGGAGGCACTTTCCTCGCATATCCATCCATCTCCAGGTACGTCTGGATGACCACCAACTATTTCCATCCTCTTGGGTGTACTGCCCAATCAGGATCGTCAGTAATAATCCAAACGATGTGAAGACTTCCGGTCTTCGACCACCGTCTTCATCTTCGACATATCGTCGAATCGGTTATTCAGAATGGGTGTAAACCCGGTCTTTCCGAACAACCCGCGTATATTGAAAACAAATGTTACACCAACACAACATACGCCTCATTCCAATTCATTAGTCACTAACCGCAAATTAGCAAGAGAACAATTTCCCAAACATTAACCCCGAAGGTCGAAACCAATATCAGATCAATACCCAGGAAACCATTCTTCTTAGCCAACCTACAGCTAGTTTCTAAATTCCACATTCTTAGGGAAAAGTTCCCATTAATTTTATCCAAGATAAATTCTTTGAAATTTATCCTGTAATCTTCCTTTGGATGTCATTTAAAACCAAATTATGGTTTTTCCAACTAGTCGAGATTAGCGAACCACAACGAAGTAATTATTTATTTTATTTCTCAATCCCAACCTATTCATCCCATGAAGCAAAACTGGTAACACTCCAAATCTAACACCACGGTGTTATCGGTAAAATTAATTACCATTTCACGTTCAAATCTAATTAAAGATTTAACTATCGCTTTGGAGCAAAACTGGTAATACTCCCTTCTCATTCATTTTCTAAATTTGGAAATTTAGATTACGAATTCACATTTCAATCTAATTGCAGATTTGTTAAAACTCCTTTTACTGGGTTAAAGAACTAGGTGTTATTTAAAACACAGTTCACGACAAACCCAAATCACATTCTATTTATTATCGGGTTAAAGAACTGGTGTTGTTTAAAACACAGTTCACGATAAACCCACAAATCAATTCTCGTTCAATTCAAATCAAATATATTAGGGATTCCGATTATTTAAAACCCCTTTTTAAATCTAATTTATTTATTTAAAAACAAATCGGGTTTTAAATTTAGTTCAATATAGTTCATTTCGATAAAAATCTATTTTTATCTTTTCAAATATGGGGTTTTTCATCCCAAATTTTCCCAAATCATTTCTTATGATTTTGCACAAATTATTGATATTTTTAATAATTTTATCAAGGCCCGTACAGTCGATTTCCAACAATGGCCATCGAACTGCACTTACAGCGACCTTTTTCAAATTTGATTTGGACGTATCTCCAAATCTAACCGTTAGATTTTGAATTTCTAATATTCGTTAGAAAGCTCTTTTCGATACGAACCCAACGGTTCCGGTTTTAGGAGAATCCGACAGTCAGATCTCCCGTAGTGTCCGTTTGAAATAAATGGTCGAAATTCACGAACTGCCGCGGCGCGGCGCGTTCTATTCAGGCCATTATATTATATATATATATATAATATATATAATATATATTTCGTCGATTCCTATTTAAAACAAATTATATAAATCGATTTAAATTCGTTTCAAAAACAATTTCAACTTCCATCTCAATTCAAATCAAAATTGAATCTTTCCTTATAAATTCGATTTAAAATTCATTTCTATTCAATTCAAGTTCCAATTCAATTTGAATTCATTTCACTTCGTTTTAAATTCAATTCGAATTCGTTTTCAATTCGATTCCATTCAAAGTGGTTTTCTATTCGATTCAATTAAAATTGGTTTTCTATTTGATTCAATTCAAATTGATTTTCTATTTGATTCAATTCAAATTGATTTTCTATTCGATTCAATTAAAATTGGTTTTCTATTTGATTCAATTCAAATTGATTTTCTATTCAAATCAAATTCGTTATATATTCAATTCCTTTCGAAATCGTTATATATTCAATTCATTTCGAAATCGTTATATATTCAATTCATTTCGAAATCGTTATATATTCAATTCATTTCGAAATCGTTATATATTCAATTCATTTCGAAATCGTTATATATTCAATTCAATTCGAAATCGTTATATATTCAATTCATTTCGAAATCGTTATATATTCAATTCATTTCGAAATCGTTATATATTCAATTCATTTCGAAATCGTTATATATTCAATTCCTTTCGAAATCGTTATATATTCAATTCATTTCGAAATCGTTATATATTCAATTCATTTCGAAATCGTTATATATTCAATTCATTTCGAAATAAAATTGATATAAATATCGTTCACGTCAAAATGGCGTCAATCTAATCAACACGGCTTCATATATTTCTATTTTCAAATATTCTATTTCAGATATTTCTATTTGTCAACACACGACTAATCTCAATGAATGAGTACCGTCCACGTGTGACTATTTTTGTTAAATTACTTCGTTCAACACATGACTAATCTCACGGATGAGTACAGTCAACACATGAACCTTTATTTTATATTGATAAAGATGTAAATTTTATTATAAAAATATTTCGTTCAACACATGACTAATCTCAACGGATGAGTACAGTCAACACATGAACAGTTATATTATATTGATAAAGATGTAAATTTTATTATAAAAATATTTCGTTCAACACATGACTAATCTCAATGGATGAGTACAGTCAACACATGAACAGTTATATTATATTGATAAAGATGTAAATTTTATTATAAAAATATTTCGTTCAACACATGACTAATCTCACGAATGAGTACAGTCAACACATGAACCTTTATTTTATATTATTCTTTATCTTCTAAATTGGAATGAGGCCCAATCAATCACCGTATAAAATTAATTATATGGATTTTCATACAACATATGTATATAACAACATTGAAAAATAATCAACCATCAACCAAAGTGCACTACACTGTATAAGCATCAAATATAGATATATAACGCTTATAACAGTCTGTCAATCAATCGATCGACATGTTTAATCAATCAGGATGAGTGTACTTCATATTTCATCCCAACACCCATGTGGGGTTTCAAACAATCAAACACAGATTTTATTGTGCAGTTGCGCGATGTGTAAAATTTTATCGACCCAATCAATGTCAGTCAAATCAGTGTACATAAACAAACCGTCTGGTTTGTAAATGAATATTTATTTATTCACTTTCACGTTAAAAATTATATTTTTAACGACAAAACATTTTATTTTAACATATGAATATCTATTCAGTTCATTCTTTAAATAAAATGATATTTTTATTTTTCTAACTTATTTTAGAAAATTTCGGCGGCATAACGGCACGATACTAGAAACAGGACAAGGCCTAGCCTTATCCCCGGTCTAGTGAAGGCCCACGCCATTCACACATCAATCATATCAATTCATTTCACCAAACAATTCAATTTCGATCAAATATTCCAACTAGTCTATGCAACCAAACAAACAAGTCCATGGTCTGTGGACGATTGTGTCGGGTGCTACTAAACACCGTCTGCATCCTAGTATATATATAATTAGAAAATGAAATTGAAAGGTGAGAAATTCTCACCAAAGCTATCCAATCATCTTGACTCTTCTTTTGTAGAAATCTTCATCGTTCTCGCCTTTCGTCACTCTCGTCGCCCGTAGTCACTACATATATAAAAATCACACATTTTTATATTTTGATGTCTTTAAAAAAAAATCACATTTTTATTTATTCACTTCCAATTTAAAAGTCATATTTTTACAAACGCTTCATACATTTAAAAATCGAATTTTCACTTCGCTATTCAATATATAAAAATCGAATTTTTACTTCGCTATTCAATATATAAAAATCGAATTTTTACTATGCGATTCAATATATAAAAATCTAATTTTTACTTCGCTATTCAGTATATAAAAATCGAATTTTTACTATGCGATTCAATATATAAAAATCCCATTTCAAAAATATAGATTTCGCCTTTATAAAAATAAAGATTTCGCCTTTTCAAATATATAATTTTCGCCTTTTCAAATATATAATTTTTTATTACCTTAAAAATATAAAGATCATATTTTTATTACTTTAAAAATACAAAGATCATATTTTTACTTCTTCTACTACATATATGCAAAGATCGAGTTTTTATTATGATGTTTAACACATAAAGGTCGCATTTTTTCATGCCATATGCAAATTAAAAATTCACATTTTTAAAATAAACTATCATATGTAAAAATTGGTTTTAAAAATCGAAAATTACCTTTCATCGCTGAGAGGAGGGGGGGTTTTACTGTCGAAGGTTCGGGACTGGGGGGGGGGGGTTCCTTCTCGTGGAGGTCGGCGGAGGAGGATGCGGTTTGGGGGGGGGGCTGTCGCCATCTTCGATTTCCGGGGGGGGGGGGGGGCTGCGACGTAGTCGAGGAAGAGAAGGAGGAAGAAGAAGGGAGGACGGCGCAGCAGGAGGTAGTGGAGGAGGGGGGGACGTCGATGGCGGCGGCTCCGTCAAAGGGCTAGGGCAGCGTTTTTTTTTTCCTTTTTTTTCGTTTCGTTTTGAAATGAACGGGGGGGGGGGGGGGGGGGGGTGGGTCGGCTGATAAAAGGAGAATTATATTTTTTTTTTATTTAATTTGTCACTAAAAAGCAACTTTTATTTTTGACCTCTAAACGAGGCCCACCGCCTGTCGTCCATAGCGTTTTACCCTCATTCCGAACACAATGGGATATGTATCGTAGGCTGATTCGACTGTTTGAATCAGTTTCCGTTAAATTTACATTTAAATCACTATATTGAATTTTAAACGTACATTTCAAATTACTGGGGTCACATACTAACCAGAAAATTTTCAGAAAAATATTTTCTAGCTTCGTATTGACGATACTGTCCTAACAAAACTAGTTTCGTCGAATTCTGAGACCGTTGGAAAAATGGCCTATTTCCAGTCGATTAAATTCAACTGAAACTGGTCAAACGCGTTTTCCTTTGCCACGCTCACATATTGATTCGAAAAATTATGAAATTTGGAATCTAGCAATAGTTTGACACCACGGACCCAACAAAACTGGTTTTGTCGAAATCCGAGGTCATTTGCAAAATGTCCATTTTTAAGGGCCTGAATTCCATAGCGACTATTCAGAATTTTCAACTGGACATATCTTTTGATTCCCGCTATGAAATTTCGATTGGTCGGATTCGTTGGAAAGACATCATCAATTAGATCCTATTATTTTTGGTTTCACTAAAATCCGGATTGTTTTGCACCCGGTACATTCAATTGAAGTTTGAAATCGAATTATCGAACTACCGCGCCATTTTCAATTCTATTTATAATTATATATAAATATTTATATTCTAACGACGACGCGTATAAATATATACGTTCGAATATATTCAAAATAAATTTCTCGTCGATTTTATTTAAAATAATATATTTTAAATATTCAAAATTCGCCAAAATTGCCAAAATAAAAATTTTAAACTGGCCCAGAATTTGCGGGTTATTACAATACCGTTCACGACAACCCAAAATCACATTCCATTAATTATCGGGTTAAAGAACAAGTGTTATTTAAAACACCGTTCACGATAAACCCCAAAATCAATTCAAATTCAATTCCAATTAAATACCATTTAATTGGTACACTTCATTAAATCTAAATAAAAGGATTTAATCTCTTTCTCAACTGGGTTTAAGAACAGTGTTAATGAAGACACCATTCACGACAAACCCAAATCCCATTTGATATTAAATACAAGGCTCTGAATAGAAAATATATCGGCTTATATTCAATATCAACTTCTACGATCAACAAATATCATATTGGAAATAACGATATATATATATTTTTTAAATTTCCATAACAACATCTGTTTCATCCCGAAATCCAACATCGAAATATTCCAAAGACAATTTCGATTCAAATCCATTCCAATTCATATATTGGAAAATTTGGTTATTATTTTTTTAAAAACCATTTCAAATCCAATTTATTTATTTTAAAAATAAATAGAATTTTAATTTCAGTTCAAAACTAGTTCATTTCGATAAAAATTTATTTTTATCTTTTCTAATATGGAGTTTTCCATCCAAATTCTTCCCAAATCACTTCTTATGATTTTACACAAATTATTGTTATTTTTAATAATTTTATCAAGGCCTGTACAGTCGATTTCCATCAATGGCCATCGAACTGCACTTACAACGACCTTTTCCAAATTTGATTTGGACACAATTCCAAATCCAACCGTTAGATTTCAAATCTCTAATACTCGTTAGAAAGCTCTTTTTGATACGAACCCAACGGTTCTGGTTTTAGGAGAATCCGACGGTCGGATCTCCCGCAATATCCATTCGTAGTCAATGGTCGAAATTCGTGAACTGCTGCGGCGCGGCGCGTTCTATTCAGGCCATCATATTATATATATAATATATACTTCGTCGATTTCCTTCCGAAATGAATTTTATAAATTGTTTTAAATTCGTTTTCAAAACGATTTCAACTTCCATCTCAAATTCTGTAACAACCCGTAAAATGCGAGCCAGTTTGAAATTTTTATTTTGGCAATTTTAGCGAATTTTGATTATTTATAATAGATTATTTTAAATAATATCGACGAAAAATTTATTTTGAATAGAATTCGGTCGTATATATTATACGCGTCGTCGTTAGAATATAAATATTTATATATAATTATAAATAGAATTGAAAATGGCGCGGTAGTTCGATAATTCGATTTCAAACTTCAATTGAGCATACCGGATGCAAAACAATCCGGATTTTAGTGAAACCAAAAATAATGGGATCTAATTGATAATATCTTTCCAACGAATCCGAATAATCAAATTTTCATAGCGGGGATCAAAAGATATGTCCAGTTGAAAATTCTGAATAGTCGCTATGGAATTCAGGCCCTTAAAAATGGACATTTTGCAAATGACCTCGGATTTCGACGAAACTGCTTTTGTTGGGTCCGTGATGTAAAGTTATTGCTAGATTCCAAATTTCATAATTTTTCGAATCAATATGTGAGCGTGGCAAAGGAAAACGCGTTTGACCAATTTCAGTTGATTTTAATCGACTGGAAAATGGCCATTTTTCCAACGGTCTCAGAATTCGACGAAACTAGTTTTGTTAGGACCGTATCGTCAATACGAAGCTAGAAAATATTTTTCGAGAATTTTTAGAGTTAGTATGTGGCCCCGGTAATTTGAAATGTACGTTTAAAATTCAATATAGTGATTTAAATGTAAATTCAATAGAAACCGATCGAAACGATCGAATCAGCTTACGATACATATCCCATTGTGTTCGGAATGGGGGTAAAACGCTATGGACGACAGGCGGTGGGCCTCGTTTAGCGGTCGTATGTAAAAGTCAACTTTTTTCAAACATAAAATAATTAAATAAAAGAAAAACCCTTTTCTCTTCCCTTATATCAGGCCCCCCCCCCCCCCGTTAAAAACTGAAATCACAGAAAAAAAAAAAAAAGAGAACAGCGGAGGACCGCCGCCCTCCTCACGACGCCGACCATCGTGACGCCGCCTCTGGCGCTCAACCACATCGCCGCGATCCTCCCCTTCAGCGCCTCTCTCCTCTTCATTTGCCTTTAAACCTAAATCGTCGACCACCGCGCCTCCGCCCTGCCTTCGCCGCCCCCGTCAGCTCCTCCTCTATCCCCTCAAACGAACGGCGACCCCCACCGACTGCTTCCCTCTCGCTCCACTCCTCTTTCCTCCCTGTTTTCTCCCCCCCCCCCTCTGAAAAGAAACACTGTAAGTAATTTATTTATTTTACTCAGTTATATACTGATGTTTATTTAAAGTAGTTAGTTTTTAAATTATAAAAAGATCAGTTTTCTTGAAGGTTATAATGAAAATATGGTTTTTAAATATATTATTAATTTTAGAAATGATTTTTATAATATATAAAAACATACGATGTTCAAATATAAAAGATACGATTTATAACATTAGAAAATATAAAGAACATTGTTTTTGAAAAGAATTAAAAATGTGATTTTTATATATTGAACTTCGAATTAAAAATGTGATTTTTATATATTGAACTTCGAATTAAAAATGTGATTTTTATATATTGAACTTCGAATTAAAAATGTGATTTTTATATATTGAACTTCGAAATAAAAATGTGATTTTTATATATTGAACTTCGAATTAAAAATGTGATTTTTATATATTGAACTTCGAATTAAAAATTCGATTTCTATACATGTAGTGGCTACGGGCGACGAAGGTGACGAAGATGCGATAGCGATGAAGATTTCTATCAATGGAGTGCCGTGGAGCTAGGATAGCTATCGGTGAGAGTTTCTCACCTTTCAATTTCTTTTCTAGTTATATATATATACTAGGATGCAGACGGTGCTTAGTAGCACCCGACACAATCGTCCACAGACCATGGACTTGTTTGTTTGGTTGCATAGATTAGTTGATGATTTGATTTGAATAAAATTGTTTGGTGATTTTGATTGATGTGTGAATGGCGTGGGCCTTCACTAGACCGGGGATAAGGCCAGGCCTCGTCCCGTTTCTAGTATCGTGCCGTTATGCCGCCGAAATTTTCTAAAATAAGTTAGAAAAATAAAAATATCATTTTATTGAATAAATAAATTGAATAGAAATTCATAGGTTGAAATAAAATGTTTTATCGTTAAAAATATAAATTTTAACGTGAATGTGAATAAATAAATATTCATTTACAAACCAGACGGTTTGTTTATGTACACCTATTTGAAGGACATTGATTGGGATGATAAATTTTACACATCGCCCAACTGCACAAATAAAATCGGTGTTTGATTGTTTGAAACCCCACACGGGTGTTGGGATGAAACTTGAAGTTCACTCATCCTGATTGATTAAATATGTCGATCGATTGATTGACAGGCTGTTATAAGCGTTAGATATCTATATTTGATGCTTATACAGTGTAGTGCACTTTGGTTGATGGTTGATTATCTATCGTTGCTATTATATACATTTGTTGTATGGAATCCATATAATTAACTTTATATGGTTATTGATTGGGCCTCATTCCAATTTGAAAGATAAAGAATATTATAAAATAAAGGTTCATGTATTGACAGTACTCATCCATTGAGATTGGTCATGTGTTGAACGAAATATTTTGATAATAACAACTATTTTGAAAAAGAAATATTTGAAATAGAATATTTGAAAATAGAAATTTATGAAGCCGTGTTGATTAGATTGACGCCATTTTGACGTGAACGATATTTATATCGATTTTATTCATTTTAAAATGAATATTGAAAAGTGATTTCGAAATCGAATATTTCGAAATGAATTGAATTGAAAACGATTTCGAAATGAATTAAATTGAAAACGATTTCGAAATGAATTGAATTGAAAACGATTTCGAAATGAATTGAATTGAAAACGATTTCGAAATGAATTGAATTGAAAACGATTTCGAAATGAATTAAATTGAAAACGATTTCGAAATGAATTGAATTGAAAACGAATTCAAATTGAATTGAAAGTGAATTGAAATGAATTCAAATTGAATTAAAATTTGAATTGAATAGAAATGAATTTTAAAACGAATTTATAAAGAAGAATTCAATTTTGATTTGAATTGAAAAGAAAGTTGAAGTTGCTTTTGAAACGAATTTTAAAACTATATATATAACTCGTTTTAAAGAGAAATCGACGAAGTATATATTATATATATTATATATATAATATAATGGCCTGAATAGAACGCGCCACGCCGCGGCAGTTCATGAATTTCGACCATTTATTTCAAACTGACATTGCGGGAGATCCGACCGTCGGATTCTCCTAAAACCGGAACCGTTGGGTTCGTATCGAAAAGAGATTTCTAATGAATATTAGAAATTTGAAATCTAACGGTTGGATTTGGAGTTACGTCCAAATCAAATTCGAAAAAGGTCGCTGTAAGTGCAGTTCGATGGCCATTGATGGAAATCGACTGTACGGGCCTTGATAAAATTATTAAAAATAGTAATAATTTGTGTAAAATCATAAGAAATGATTTGGGAAAAATTGGGATGAAAAACTCCATATTTGAAAAGATGAAAATAGATTTTTATCGAAATGAACTAGTTTTGAACTAGGAATATAATTCTGTTTATTTTTAAATAAATAAATTGAATTTGAAAAGGGTTTTAAAAATAACCAGAATATCCAATGATTGCATTGGAGTGGATTTGAATCGAAATTGTCTTCGGAATATTTCGATGTTGGATTTGGTGATTATACAGTTGTTGTTATGGAAATTTGAAAGATATAGATATATATATCGTTATTTCCAATACGACATTTGTTAGTCGTAGAATTTGATATTGAATATAAGCCGATATATTTTCTATTCAGAGTCCTGTATTGAATATCAAATGTGATTTGGGTTTGTCGTGAATGGTGTCTTCACTAACACTGTTCTTGAACCCAGTTGAGAAAAAAATTAAATCTTTTTATTTAGATTTAATGAAGTGTACCAATTAAACGATATTTAATTGGAATTGAATTGGTATTGATTTTTGGGTTTATCGTGAACAGTGTTTTAAATAACACTTGTTCTTTAACCCGATAATTAATGGAATGTGATTTTGGGTTTATCGTGAACCGTGTTTTAAATGACACTGATTCTTTAACCCAGTTAAAGATTAAAACTAAGTGGAGTTTTAATGAATCTTTAATTAGATTGAAATGATCGAAAATGGAGTATCACCAGTTTTGCTCCAGGCGATGGTTAAATCTTTAATTAGATTTGAACGTGAAATGGTAATTGAATTTACCGATAACACTGTGGTGTTAGATATGAAGTATTACCAGTTTTACTTCATGGGATGAATAGGTTGGGATTGGGAAATAAAATAAATGATTACTTCGGTATGGTTCGCTAATCCCGACTAGTTTGAATTGATATTCAAAGGAGATTAAAGAATAAATTTAAAGAATTTATCTTGGATAAAATTAATGGGAACTTTTCCCAAAGTATAGGAATATTTGAATAAAAGGATATTCTGAATTGGAATGAGGCGTATGTTGTGTTTGTGTAACACTTTTATAATATATACGCGAGTTATTCAGAAAGACAGGGTTTATCTCATTCTGAATAACTGATTCGACGTGGTGTCGAAGATGAAGACGGTGGTCGAAGACCGGAAGTCTTCACGTCGTTTGGGTGATTACTGATGATCTTGATTGGGCTGTACACCCAAGAAGATGGAAACAGTTAGTGATTGTCCAAACGTACTTGGAGATCGATGGATATGCGGGGTACTAGGTGCCTCCGGTTTCGTTCAGACCCAGAACGAACTTGTAAATGGACTGTGTGTCTGACATTGGATTTTAGTCTGTGTGATTGATTTCTATCAAATATATATCTGTTTGGCGGCGGAGAATTTATTCTCTTGCTTAACGCCCTTCTCTGAGACGTACGAGCTCAGGGGTTATATATTGATGGATATCAAACGCATGGAGTGAATTGCCTGTGTGGCATGCCTAAGTGGCAATTGATCGAGGCTTCTATTGAAAAGCAAAGTCTTGTGGTGATGATCAAAGCACGGCCTTTGTGGCGTAGCTTTGTGTAACGTTTACTTCGCGAGTTTCACACCCGGTATGAACCAAAAACGGGAGACGGACATCAGGGAGGGCATGCGTTTCTTTCTAGCTAAAAAGTGGCGTCAGTGGTTTTACACGCCCTGACGAGTTTGACTTATGTGGTTGTTGCTGTTGCGAGGCGCCTCGGTTTGATCGGACGATCTGGGTCCGATGGAGTCATTTGTTGGCTCTCTTACACCCCATAGGGTGGGGAGACGTAGTGTTCAGGCATAATAATCCACATCGGTGGACCGGCCCTGAGGATCCACGGGGCAGTTGCGGCTATTCCTGAGACTCGGGCTAGAGAGTCATGAATCGGTTGAGGACTATCTTTTGCCTCGGTTCATAGACGGAAATCCAATTTCCAAATACGTGACATTTGCGGTTTTATTTGTAAACCTATATATGGCGACATAGTGGCATGGGACGCTCATGCCGCCTATGATTGATACTTATGATTTGAAGTTGTTTTATACACTATGCACTTATAATAGTATCAAATGATTTTGTTTTAAACGTATCAAGCATTCTTGGCTATTATAAGGTAAAAACCCTATCCTCCGGCTTGCGTTGCATTGTGTGATGGGAACTGGGTCTTATAATAGCTTCATTTTTCTTTATTTAGCATTGCGCTGTTTGTTTTATGCATCGGTATTCTTGGGAGGAAACCCGTTCCGTGTTATACGGCGTGGTCCCTTGATTTACCTAACTTTAAAAATAAAGATTAATAACTGTTTTAGTTCTCACACCAGTCCCATGACTGACCTGGAGTTTATTGTTTTAACTTAAACTCTGGGTGCCCTTATTTTGACACGGGCAGCTAGTAGTTTTGGTTTTGCAGATTTATATTCACAGGATCCTGGTTTACAGCTGGAACGATATCCGGAAAGCTTTGTATCCGTATATCTACTTCTAGTTGTGTATTGTATTATTTTCCGCTGCTATGTAATGTATTGTAATCTCTGATATTTTTATGTGTAATATTTATTCATTTATACTCTGTATATTCTTGTAATCTGATGCATTGTTGTGATATACAGTGAAATGTTCTTCTGTATGCGTTCTGTTGTGTCGTGTTCTCAAACGATAGGGCGTTTCGAACGGTCTGGGTCGGTTTAGCGACTGGTTCGGACCGAGCGAAATTCCTTGCCGTCACAGTTGGTATCAGAGCTTTGGTTTACAAAGCTCAGAGAACAAGGCACATTAGAACTATACGAAAGAATTCATCAGATATGGGATTAGTAATATCCAATGGGAATGACTCGTTAGAGATAGGATCAGTAGTGTCCTAGAACGAGTGTGAAGAGTATATTTTTTTAAAATGAAAGCCAATTTTGTTTTGAAAATTTAAAATCAATTATTCGTATTTGATTATTTATTTATATTGATTTGGACAGTCCAGTATATAAAGATTTTGCATATACGCCTTGCAAACGTGTATTTGAAGTTTTAATATACTGGATAGATATAGAATTACACTCTAGTCACCCGGGGGTGATTCTGATGATTGATCGATCATCATCCGAATTTATGTTCGAGTGACGAAAGTGGACTTTCTATATATTTCCTATTGATTGGTGTGAGAACCAAAATTAGATAGGGCCTATTGTTGTGATTTGGTATCAAAAACATGATTTTTGTATATGTATCAAAATTATGAATTTGAAACTCTAATTCACTAATTGATTGATGTTTGGGTTGTTTGTTTATTTGTTTGCTAATTTTTAGCCATTTAGCCTAATTGAATCAAATATTGAATTGTATTGAAATTGGTCGCATATGCTTGCATATACTTGCACTTACATTGAACAGGTCATAGCAAGGAGGCTAGAGCAGAGAATAAAATTTGTTTGCCCGACAAATAGGTACATGTTTACTACATAATTTACTGTTTTGTTTGGGTGATGATGATTTTATGAGCCTATTGGCTAGCCGCTTGGCTTTTTCTTTTTCTTTTTGAGATCTGAAGGACCGGGGAAGCTATTTGAAATTCCCCGATGCTCCCGATGCAGGGGAGGTTATGGCAAAAATTTTCGAAAATTTAGGGTGTTAGCCAAATTTTTGAAATTTTAAAAATTCTCAGAAACTAAAGAGTTGGAGAATGGAAGCCTGATCGATCGTAGAGCTGAATAATCAAACCACTTTCGACTTTGTTCCTTTTCAGGGACGAAAAGTTTTAAGTGGGGGAGATTGTAACAACCCGTAAAATGCGAGCCAGTTTGAAATTTTTATTTTGGCAATTTTAGCGAATTTTGATTATTTATAATAGATTATTTTAAATAATATCGACGAAAAATTTATTTTGAATAGAATTCGGTCGTATATATTATACGCGTCGTCGTTAGAATATAAATATTTATATATAATTATAAATAGAATTGAAAATGGCGCGGTAGTTCGATAATTCGATTTCAAACTTCAATTGAGCATACCGGATGCAAAACAATCCGGATTTTAGTGAAACCAAAAATAATGGGATCTAATTGATAATATCTTTCCAACGAATCCGAATAATCAAATTTTCATAGCGGGGATCAAAAGATATGTCCAGTTGAAAATTCTGAATAGTCGCTATGGAATTCAGGCCCTTAAAAATGGACATTTTGCAAATGACCTCGGATTTCGACGAAACCGCTTTTGTTGGGTCCGTGATGTAAAGTTATTTCTAGATTCCAAATTTCATAATTTTTCGAATTAATATGTGAGCGTGGCAAAGGAAAACGCGTTTGACCAGTTTCAGTTGATTTTAATCGACTGGAAAATGGCCATTTTTCCAACGGTCTCAGAATTCGACGAAACTAGTTTTGTTAGGACCGTATCGTCAATACGAAGCTAGAAAATATTTTTCGAGAATTTTTAGAGTTAGTATGTGGCCCCGGTAATTTGAAATGTACGTTTAAAATTCAATATAGTGATTTAAATGTAAATTCAATAGAAACCGATCGAAACGATCGAATCAGCTTACGATACATATCCCATTGTGTTCGGAATGGGGGTAAAATGCTATGGACGACAGGCGGTGGGCCTCGTTTAGCGGTCGTATGTAAAAGTCAACTTTTTTCAAACATAAAATAATTAAATAAAAAAAAACCCTTTTCTCTTCCCTTATATCAGCCCCCCCCCCCCCCCCCCGTTAAAAACTGAAATCACAGAATCAAAAAAAAAAAAAAAGAGAGAACAGCGGAGGACCGCCGCCCTCCTCACGACGCCGACCATCGTGACGCCGCCTCTGGCGCTCAACCACATCGCCGCGATCCTCCCCTTCAGCGCCTCTCTCCTCTTCATTTGCCTTTAACCCTAAATCGTCGACCACCGCGCCTCCGCCCTGCCTTCGCCGCCCCCGTCAGCTCCTCCTCTATCCCCTCAAACGAACGGCGACCCCTACCGACTGCTTCCCTCTCGCTCCACTCCTCTTTCCTCCCTGTTTTCTCCCCCCCCCCTCTGAAAAGAAACACTGTAAGTAATTTATTTATTTTACTCAGTTATATACTGATGTTTATTTAAAGTAGTTAGTTTTTAAATTATAAAAAGATCAGTTTTCTTGAAGGTTATAATGAAAATATGGTTTTTAAATATATTATTAATTTTAGAAATGATTTTTATAATATATAAAAACATACGATGTTCAAATATAAAAGATACGATTTATAACATTAGAAAATATAAATAACATTGTTTTTGAAAAGAATTAAAAATGTGATTTTTATATATTGAACTTCGAATTAAAAATGTGATTTTTATATATTGAACTTCGAATTAAAAATGTGATTTTTATATATTGAACTTCGAATTAAAAATGTGATTTTTATATATTGAACTTCGAAATAAAAATGTGATTTTTATATATTGAACTTCGAATTAAAAATGTGATTTTTATATATTGAACTTCGAATTAAAAATTCGATTTCTATACATGTAGTGGCTACGGGCGACGAAGGTGACGAAGATGCGATAGCGATGAAGATTTCTATCAATGGAGTGCCGTGGAGCTAGGATAGCTATAGGTGAGAGTTTCTCACCTTTCAATTTCTTTTCTAGTTATATATATATACTAGGATGCAGACGGTGCTTAGTAGCACCCAACACAATCGTCCACAGACCATGAACTTGCTTGTTTGGTTGCATAGATTAGTTGATGATTTGATTTGAATAAAATTGTTTGGTGATTTTGATTGATGTGTGAATGGCGTGGGCCTTCACTAGACCGGGGATAAGGCCAGGCCTCGTCCCGTTTCTAGTATCGTGCCGTTATGCCGCCGAAAGTTTCTAAAATAAGTTAGAAAAATAAAAATATCATTTTATTGAATAAATGAATTGAATAGAAATTCATAGGTTGAAATAAAATGTTTTATCGTTAAAAATATAAATTTTAACGTGAATGTGAATAAATAAATATTCATTTACAAACCAGACGGTTTGTTTATGTACACCTATTTGAAGGACATTGATTGGGACGATAAATTTTACACATCGCCCAACTGCACAAATAAAATCTGTGTTTGATTGTTTGAAACCCCACACGGGTGTTGGGATGAAACTTGAAGTTCACTCATCCTGATTGATTAAATATGTCGATCGATTGATTGACAGGCTGTTATAAGCGTTAGATATCTATATTTGATGCTTATACAGTGTAGTGCACTTTGGTTGATGGTTGATTATCTATCGTTGCTATTATATACATTTGTTGTATGGAATCCATATAATTAACTTTATATGGTTATTGATTGGGCCTCATTCCAATTTGAAAGATAAAGAATATTATAAAATAAAGGTTCATGTATTGACAGTACTCATCCATTGAGATTGGTCATGTGTTGAACGAAATATTTTGATAATAACAACTATTTTGAAAAAGAAATATTTGAAATAGAATATTTGAAAATAGAAATTTATGAAGCCGTGTTGATTAGATTGACGCCATTTTGACGTGAACGATATTTATATCGATTTTATTCATTTTAAAATGAATATTGAAAAGTGATTTCGAAATCGAATATTTCGAAATGAATTGAATTGAAAACGATTTCGAAATGAATTGAATTGAAAACGATTTCGAAATGAATTGAATTGAAAACGATTTCGAAATGAATTGAATTGAAAACGATTTCGAAATGAATTGAATTGAAAACGATTTCGAAATGAATTGAATTGAAAACGATTTCGAAATGAATTGAATTGAAAACGAATTCAAATTGAATTGAAAGTGAATTGAAATGAATTCAAATTGAATTAAAATTTTAATTGAATAGAAATGAATTTTAAAATGAATTTATAAAGAAGAATTCAATTTTGATTTGAATTGAAAAGAAAGTTGAAGTTGCTTTTGAAACGAATTTTAAAACTATTTATATAACTCGTTTTAAAGAGAAATCGACGAAATATATATTATATATATAATATAATGGCCTGAATAGAACGCGCCGCGCCGCGGCAGTTCGTGAATTTCGACCATTTATTTCAAACTGACATTGCGGGAGATCCGACCGTCGGATTCTCCTAAAACCAGAACCGTTGGGTTCGTATCGAAAAGAGCTTTCTAATGAATATTAGAAATTTGAAATCTAACGGTTGGATTTGGAGTTACGTCCAAATCAAATTCGAAAAAGGTCGCTGTAAGTGCAGTTCGATGGCCATTGATGGAAATCGACTGTACGGGCCTTGATAAAATTATTAAAAATAGTAATAATTTGTGTAAAATCATAAGAAATGATTTGGGAAAAATTGGGATGAAAAACTACATATTTGAAAAGATAAAAATAGATTTTTATTGAAATGAACTAGTTTTGAACTAGGAATATAATTCTGTTTATTTTTAAATAAATAAATTGAATTTGAAAAGGGTTTTAAAAATAACCAGAATATCCAATGATTGCATTGGAGTGGATTTGAATCGAAATTGTCTTCGGAATATTTCGATGTTGGATTTCGTGATTATGCAGTTGTTGTTATGGAAATTTGAAAGATATAGATATATATATCGTTATTTCCAATACGACATTTGTTAGTCGTAGAATTTGATATTGAATATAAGACGATATATTTTCTATTCAGAGTCCTGTATTGAATATCAAATGTGATTTGGGTTTGTCGTGAATGGTGTCTTCACTAACACTGTTCTTGAACCCAGTTGAGAAAAAAATTAAATCTTTTTATTTAGATTTAATGAAGTGTACCAATTAAACGATATTTAATTGGAATTGAATTGGTATTGATTTTTGGGTTTATCGTGAGCAGTGTTTTAAATAACACTTGTTCTTTAACCCGATAATTAATGGAATGTGATTTTGGGTTTATCGTGAACCGTGTTTTAAATGACACTGATTCTTTAACCCAGTTAAAGATTAAAACTAAGTGGAGTTTTAATGAATCTTTAATTAGATTGAAATGATCGAAAATGGAGTATCACCAGTTTTGCTCCAGGCGATGGTTAAATCTTTAATTAGATTTGAACGTGAAATGGTAATTGAATTTACCGATAACACTGTGGTGTTAGATATGAAGTATTACCAGTTTTACTTCATGGGATGAATAGGTTAGGATTGGGAAATAAAATAAATGATTACTTCGGTGTGGTTCGCTAATCCCGACTAGTTTGAATTGATATTCAAAGGAGATTAAAGAATAAATTTAAAGAATTTATCTTGGATAAAATTAATGGGAACTTTTCCCAAAGTATAGGAATATTTGAATAAAAGGATATTCTGAATTGGAATGAGGCGTATGTTGTGTTTGTGTAACACTTTTATAATATATACGCGAGTTATTCAGAAAGACCGGGTTTATCTCATTCTGAATAACTGATTCGACGTGGTGTCGAAGATGAAGACGGTGGTCGAAGACCGGAAGTCTTCACGTCGTTTGGGTGATTACTGATGATCTTGATTGGGCTGTACACCCAAGAAGATGGAAACAGTTAGTGATCGTCCAGATGTACTTGGAGATCGATGGATATGCGGGGTACTAGGTGCCTCCGGTTTCGTTCAGACCCAGAACGAACTTGTAAATGGACTGTGTGTCTGACATTGGATTTTAGTCTGTGTGATTGATTTCTATTAAATATATATCTGTTTAGCGGCGGAGAATTTATTCTCTTGCTTAACGCCCTTCTCTGAGACGTACGAGCTCAGGGGTTATATATTGATGGATATCAAACGCATGGAGTGAATTGCCTGTGTGGCATGCCTAAGTGGCAATTGATCGAGGCTTCTGTTGAAAAGCAAAGTCTTGTGGTGATGATCAAAGCACGGCCTTTGTGGCGTAGCTTTGTGTAACGTTTACTTCGCGAGTTTCACACCCGGTATGAACCAAAAACGGGAGACGGACGTCAGGGAGGGCATGCGTTTCTTTCTAGCTAAAAAGTGGCGTCAGTGGTTTTACACGCCCTGACGAGTTTGACTTATGTGGTTGTTGCTGTTGCGAGGCGCCTCGGTTTGATCGGACGATCCGGGTCCGATGGAGTCATTTGTTGGCTCGCTTACACCCCATAGGGTGGGGAGACGTAGTGTTCAGGCATAATAATCCACATCGGTGGACCGGCCCTGAGGATCCAGGGGACAGTTGCGGCTGTTCCTGAGACTCGGGCTAGAGAGTCACGAATCGGTTGAGGACTATCTTTTGCCTCGGTTCATAGACGGAAATCCAATTTCCAAATACGTGACATTTGCGGTTTTATTTGTAAACCTATATATGGCGACATAGTGGCATGGGACGCTCATGCCGCCTATGATTGATACTTATGATTTGAAGTTGTTTTATACACTATGCACTTATAATAGTATCAAATGATTTTGTTTTAAACGTATCAAGCATTCTTGGCTATTATAAGGTAAAAACCCTATCCTCCGGCTTGCGTTGCATTGTGTGATGGGAACTTGGTCTTATAATAGCTTCATTTTTCTTTATTTAGCATTGCACTGTTTGTTTTATGCACCGGTATTCTTGGGAGGAAACCCGTTCCGTGTTATACGGCGTGGTCCCTTGATTTACCTAACTTTAAAAATAAAGATTAATAACTGTTTTAGTTCTCACACCAGTCCCATGACTGACCTGGAGTTTATTGTTTTAACCTAAACTCTGGGTGCCCTTATTTTGACACGGGCAGCTAGTAGTTTTGGTTTTGCAGATTTATATTCACAGGATCCTGGTTTACAGCTGGAACGATATCCGGAAAGCTTTGTATCCGTATATCTACTTCTAGTTGTGTATTGTATTATTTTCCGCTGCTATGTAATGTATTGTAATCTCTGATATTTTTCTGTGTAATATTTATTCATTTATACTCTGTATATTCTTGTAATCTGATGCATTGTTGTGATATACAGTGAAATGTTCTTCTGTATGCGTTCTGTTGTGTCGTGTTCTCAAACGATAGGGCGTTTCGAACGGTCTGGGTCGGTTTAGCGACTGGTTCGGACCGAGCGAAATTCCTTGCCGTCACAAATTCAAATCAAAATTGAATCTTTCCTTATAAATTCGTTTTAAATTCATTTCAAATTGATTTCAAATCGATTTTTAATTCAATTTCAGTTTGTTTTCAATTCGAATTCATTTCTATTCAATTTCAATTCGAATCAAATTTATTTTATTTTCAATTCAGTTCAATTCTAATTCGTTTCAATTCAATTCGAATTCTAATTCGTTTCAATTCGAATTTTGAAACACCCCAGCCTCCGTTAGGGTCACTCTCAAAGGGAATGCCCTAATTTTGGTGGAGGTTTATAAGTACAAGTCACAGATATACAAGACAGATATAGGAACACATATTTGTAAACAGCGGAAGAACAACAAACTTTATTTCATCAAGTCAAATACGTGTTACAACAACATCCTTTCAAAACATAACATAACACTTTCATAATCTGTCTTGAGTACATTATTTTTAAAGAAGCATAAATAAAACATAGATAAACTGCAAAAGCCCCATAGTGGATTGTCCAAAGCCATAGTTCAAAACAGGAAAGTCCAAGCAATACATTTCTCTTCTTCAAGCTGGATGTTGAGGTAGGTCAAGCCGCTGTGTTCCCTCCCTGAGGACCTGGGGGGGGGAAACGGAAGAAAGAAGACGAAAGAAAATAGAGTCAGACATAAAGCCTGAGTAAGTCTAGTACTACTTTGTCTATGAATAAAGAACTGGGTATGATAAGTAAAACAGGAAGTGGGCAACATTATAAACTTGGTTAAGTTATCTAGGGTCGAATATACTATCGTACCCCATGTTAATCTCTGAACCCATATAAACTAGTTTCCAATTTGCATCCCAAAATCAGGGTGATGTGATCCATTCTACGATGATCGGCTCCTACTCGCATAGTTACATGTGTCTTACGGCCCCCGATGTCTGTAGTTACCTATGCTGGTCCCACCATGGGGTGTATCAAGTCCCATAGTGGCAACCCGACACAACCTTAGAGTGCAAAGGTATGCTACTGGTGTCCAGTGCTTTATTTTTCTGCGCCGGAGTGCGTGCACGCCCGCACACCGTTAGAACCTACACTGCTACACCACCGCCGTCGATTTGACCTCTTACAATCAGCCCAGTAATCGTGCCCCACCCTGCCTAGTTTCAGGGTATCCTGATACACCTTCTAGGGTTACTGCTAAAAAGGGTCCCCCGTTACTAGGTTTTCTATCTCTAGCCAGCATGCTAAGTTGGTTAAGTGTTTCCTAACCTAACCCCACCAGTCCGTTTAGTTTGGCATGTTCCATTTTGATTAAGTCTTTAGTTTACTTAATCCTAACAATCCTGACTCAGCCTTAATTGTCTTATTAAGGCCCTGACCTCTCACATTAGACAGGTATTGTTGTGGCTGCCTGTTGCCGGTTGGTTCCGGGCAGTCTTACGCCACAACTCAGTCTAACCTCGGGTCCTTGCTGGGCTCCATGTTTAACCTCCCACATTGGATAGGTATTGTTGTGACTACTGGACAGCCGGGCGGTTCCGGGCAGGTTTACATCACAACTCAATCCAACCTCGGGTTAAACACATCGTCTTTTCTACATTTACATATTTTGTCATTCTTCTTTATTTCTTATATGTAAATATTTGCGGCCCATTATTATGTTAATGGTGTAAAGGTTACACCAACCATGGGCCCAACCCTTACTTGAATTTGGGCCCTTCTATTTTATATTTTCATTCATTAATTAATTTTAACCCAACGTTATTTTCCCCCGTTTTACACGTCCGTTCATATATATTGGGCTCAGCCTTTTAAAGCCCAATTTAGTCATGCGAAAGGGGAGGCTTATGGCGTATACACCAAGAGGGGAAAGTGAGCGCATGAACTTGCATATGACGTTGGAAAATACATAATAGAAATTGGTGTACTTGCATAGTGGTGACATGTATTTTGGTCATAAAACATAGGTGACATAAATCAAGGCATGTAAACTTGCATAGGTTTAACTACAACATGAACCTATATTCTTATTTAGGCATAATGTCAAACATAAGCATGGCCTAAATACTTCTAGCATAAACATGGCATATTGTCAAACATAAGCATGGCATAAAATACTTCTAGCATGAACATAGCATAATTCAACTTAATCATGATTTAAGCCTAATCACATAACGATGGTATAAACATACTTATGCATAAATATTCCTAAACATGGTGTTTGCTTTAAACTTGCAAAAAGGGATTTTTGAGTCTAACCTAGCCATGCCATCATATAATCCTTTAAAACAAGATAGACTTAATAACGGATTTCAATTATGCCAAATATCATTCCTAGCCATATTCATAAGTTTGTAAAAGCATGACTTAATGCATGGATTATGGTGTCAAAATTCTACATAGTTTCATATGAACTATAATAACCAAACTTGTTTCAATTACTTGCAAAACGATTTATGCACAAAATATACATCATAATGGCATAATAACAAAGCCTCAAATTTGCATGAATTTCAATTAACTACATACATGTAGCTTCAATATAGATTACACAATTTGCGCAATATTCCAAACGTTTATTTGCATAGAACTACCGCATGTAGTTCTTTATAATGAATAACATAATTTTGCACAAATATGAATTACTTCCATTGCCACAATTCAAGCATACACATCAACACAGTTGTTTATTAATACCAAAGTAATACTCTACTTACAATGGTTTGATGAATTCTCTAGTTTAGGGATTGAAGACGCAAATTCCTTTGTTGAATTGATTAGCTTTAGGTTGCTTTGAATTGCTTTAGGCTTAGAACTTTCTTCCTAATCCTCTCTCTAGTCGGCGGCTAATCTTTGTCGTTCCTCAGCAACATGGCGGCTATAATCTTATTTTGAATGAATAGATTAGGGTTTAGTCTAGGGTTGTTTATATAGAGGTTAGGAATTGGTTAGGACCATTGATGTTGCTAGGTTAGATCATAGCCATTCATTAGGAAGAGAGACCAATAAAAACCCGCCACCTAGCCCTAATGACAAAGCAGACCACTGAAATTCGACCAAACACAGACCTGGCCAGCCAGGTTGACTGGGCTCGACCAGGTCGACACCCCTGTCGACAGGGCTGTCGACAGCCCTGTCGACATGGGTAGCCCAGGTCGACAGCCCAGTCGACCTGGGTGGCTAGGCGGGTGTTTTATCCGCCTGGCCCATTGGGCCCCATTTCAAATTATTATTTTATTCTGTTTGAATTTTAAATTTAATTCAAAACTTCCGAAGGCCATATCTTCTTCATACGGACTCCGTTTTTCGAAAACTCGGACTCTATTTCGCGTATTTTTCCGAGACGAACGCAATGGCGTATCCCGTTTCCCTTAGTTCTTTGATTTGAATTTGATTATACTTTAATACATGAATTTCACAGTTATAGAATTTTCGGGGTGTTACATTCTCCCCCACTTAAAAGGATTTCGTCCCGAAATCTTCAAGTTAGGAGGAATGTAAATCCTAACATCCAATAATCCATCTACTCATCCATCAAACACGAGCATCCATTGTCCTTAAAAGACTTCTAATGCTTCATGATCATATGCAAAGTGTGTGTGTACATGTACTTATCTAATGCAAAATCAGGCGGTCTACTGATTCAGTTGACCTCCTTAATGCGAATTATGTAAGTGCCATGAATCCATTATGTATGCAAATTTTCCTATTCATGATTCTACATGAGTGCACAATCATTCAATGCAAATGCAACATCCACATGACAACACATTATAGTTCAACCACATACGAATACAAACATATATGCATATGCAATATGAAGTGACTGAGCCGATCTAAAACCTAGATTGTGTGTGTATATGCAACCACGAGCAACCACTAGCAATCACTTGCAACCACTTGCAACCATTCATACATAACATGTTTCAACTACATGTTTTCATCCAAAGGTTTTCTACCTAAAAGATACGGTCGAGGAAATATACCTAAAAAGATAGATAAAAGCGCAACTTAAGGAAAAGAAAGATCAAGGATGTACCCTCGAACAGAAAAGGGTAGGCAGTATGGATTCTATCTTCAGTTTCCCAAGTCGCGTCTCCCTCGGCGTCGCTCCACTGAACTTTGACGAGCTTGACTTCGCGGTTGCGTAGCTTCTTCACTTCCGTTCCTAAGATGCGGGTTGGAACTCTTCTTATGGTTGCTTCGCGTTCCACTTCGGCCTCTTCGAGGACATTTGGCTCTACCACTTCAGCAGACTCATGTAGACATTTTCGGAGATGTGAAACGTGAAAAACGTTGTGGACTCCAGCCAACTTCTCGGGTAGCTCTAATCTATAAGCCATTTTCCCAATTTTCTCGATAATAGGGAATGGCCCTACGAACCTTGGTGCTAGCTTTCCTGTGGTTCCAAAACGTACAACGTTCCTTAGTGGTGATACCTTGAGAAAAACTCTGTCTCCAACTTCAAATTCAAGGTCGGTTCTCCTCTTGTCGGCATAGGACTTTTGTCTGTCTTGGGCCGTCTTCATCCTTCTTCGTATTAAGTCTACTTTCTCTGAGGTCTCTCGGATCATGTCTGGTCCAAGTATGAGCTTATCCGTGGACTCCCACCAACAAGTGGGCGATCGGCACGGTCTTCCGTATAAAGCTTCGAAGGGCGCCATTCCGATAGTTGCTTGATAGCTGTTGTTGTAGGCAAATTCCACCAAAGGAACGTGGTCTTCCCATGTCCCTCCGAAGTCAAGGACGCATAGCCTTAAGAGGTCTTCCAAAACTCTGTTTACTCTCTCTGTTTGGCCGTCAGTTTGGGGATGATAGGCTGTGCTCAAGCATAACTGCGTTCCTACTGCTTCTTGCAGACTCCGCCAAAACTCGCTGGTGAAGATGGGGTCTCGGTCACTAACGATGCTAGATGGTATTCCATGGAGTCGCACGATTTCCCTGAGGTAAAGTGATGCTAGGGATGAGGCGGTTCTTTTACTTTTGACAGGTAAAAAGTGGGCGCTTTTAGTAAGCCTATCCACTATTACCCAAATGCTAGTGTTGCCTCTCCTAGACCTAGGCAGCCCATCGATGAAGTTCATTGAGATGCTATCCCACTTCCACTGCGGGACCTCCAAAGGATGTAGCAGCCCGCCAGGCTTTTTCTGTTCCGCCTTAACCTGTTGGCACACCATACACTTAGAAACGAACTCTGCCACGTCCTTTTTCATGCCGTTCCAGAAGAAAGTCCTTTTTACGTCTTTGTACATTTTATCTCCGCCTGGGTGTATCGTCATCTTGGAGTGATGTGCTTCCTCGAGAACCTTCTTTACTAAATCGTTTGTCTGTGGGACGCATAGTCTTCCATCTCGCCTTAGTACACCCTTATCGTCAATGGAGTATCTGTTGAGGTGACTTGAAGTCTCACCCCTAATTAGCCTATCAATTATTTCCACAAGCTGAGGGTCTCCACGTTGTGCTGTCCCTACTGAATCCACTAAAGTTGGGCGCACTTCGAGAGATGCAAGCAAGCCCGGTACGAAATCGGAGGAGGGCCTAAAGTCGAAGCTGGCTATAAACTCTAGGCTTTGTCTTTCAACAAACAACGGGCTTAGGGTCAATTTCTTTCGGCTCAACGCGTCTGCCACTACGTTGCCTTTGCCCGGAGTGTAGGAGATTTCGAAATCGTACGAGGCAAGAAACTCCATCCACCTTTGTTGCCTCAAGTTAAGATCTTTCTGCGAGAAAAGATATTTCAACGATTTATGGTCAGTGTAAAGTTCGAACTTCTCACCTAGGAGATAGTGTCGCCAAGACTTGAGTGCAAAGACGATGGCGGCTAACTCAAGATCGTGGGTTGGGTAGTTCTTTTCGTGCACCTTCAACTGCCTCCCGCCATAAGCTACTACCCTTCCTTCTTGCATTAAGACGGCGCCTAGCCCTGTCCCACATGCATCCGTATAAACAGTGAACATCTTGCTCCCATCTGGCAGCGTCAAAACTGGGGCTGTTGTGAGAGCCCTCTTCAGTCGTTGGAAAGCAAACTCGCAATCCAAATCCCAATTGAATACTAGATTTTTCTTGGTCAATTTCGTGAGTGGAGCTGAAATTTTCGCAAAATCCCTTATGAATTTTCGATAGAAACCTGCTAGTCCTAGAAAGCTTCGGACCTCAGTTGCATTCCTTGGTGTCTTCCAATCTTGTACCGCCACTACCTTAGCAGGGTCCACCGCCAACCCTTGTTTGGATACTATGTGCCCAAGGAACCTCACCTCTTCTCTCCAAAAGTGGCATTTGGAGAATTTGGCTTTTAGTTGATGGACTCGCAAAGTTTCCATGATTGCCCTTAAGTGTTGAGCATGTTCCTCTTCACTCTTTGAGAAGATAAGGATATCATCTACGAAGACCACTACGAATTTGTTGAGGAAATCTCTAAATACCCTACTCATCAGGTCCACGAAGTAAGCAGGTGCATTTGTCAAGCCGAAAGGCATGACAAGCCATTCAAAGAAGCCGTCTGGGGTTCTAAACGCCGTTTTATCGATGCTATCTTCAGCCACCCTAAGCTGATGAAAACCGGTTGCTAAATCGAGTTGGGAGAAAACAGACGCTCCTACAAGCTGATCAAATAAATCATCAATTCTAGGGAGAGGGTGCCTATTCTTTTTTGTTAGCTTGTTGAGCTCCCTATAGTCAACACATAGACGGAGTGAACCATCCGCCTTTGTAGCGAACACCACTGGAGCGCCCCATTCTGAAATGCTTCTCCTAATGAACCCCTTTTCTAGAAGCTCTTTAATCTGTTTACTGAGCTCTTTCCTTTCTCGTGGAGCCATATGTCTAACGGGCAACGCAACGGGCTTTGCATTATCTAACAGATATATGCGGAAGTCTATTTCCCGCTTCGGAGGTAAGCCCTTCACCTCTTCGAAGACATCCGGATATTCCCGGACCACTCTAACTGATTTCAAATTTTCAACAGAGGCATCTAGCGATTCAAGATAACTAAGCATAACCGCATACGAGGGATTACAAGAAATTTCCAAAGTATTACCGAGTTGGGTTAGGAGCCTAACAACCCTTTTCTCACAATCAAGGACGGCCCCATTACTGGATAGCCAATCCATACCCAAAATCAAACCATACCCCGAAAAGCCCAAAACAAAGGCACTACATAGAAATTCAACACTTAGGATAGAAATTTTCAAATCCAAACAGATCATAGACAAATGAGCTGGGCCCCCAATTGGGTTTGAAACAATTAAGGGGTCCTCTACCATACTAGTTCTTAGGTGCAGAGATTCTACTAAAGCGGACGAGATAAAGGAATGTGATGCGCCAGAATCAAACAAAGTGCGAACGGGGTGATCATAAAGATAAACTACACTTTCTACAGAAGTATTGGTACCTCGCTGTTGCAATGGTGGCGCTTCTAGCACATGAACCTTTGCCCCTGGGGTGGATCCAGTGCCCTGCCCCTGTCCTCGTTTCCTTGGGCAGTCCTTAGCCCTGTGGCCTGTCTGACCGCACGAAAAGCACCCACCATTCTCCTTAGCCTTCTTCTTCCGGCAGTCCTTTACTAAGTGCCCCACTTTGCCACAGAAATTGCACTTCCTCTTCTCTTTGTTGCCTTTCCCGCCCTTCTTAAAGTCTGTCTTCTTAGGCTGCAAACCCTCTTTCTTCCCTTGAGAGCTTTCTGCCTTCGTCTCCTTCTTGCCCTTGTCCTCTTCGTTCAGCAATGCCATTTGCACCAATCTTTCATACGTGGCTCCCATGGGTATATGGGTCATGGCCAAACTATGTAACGGCTCATTTAACCCCTTGACGAAACGGAGAGCCTTCTTATGCGGGGTGTTGACTAGGTCAAGCCCAAACCTAGCCAGCTCATCAAACTGATTTACATACTCTCTAACAGTCTTGTCTCCTTGCTTAAGAAATAAGAATTTTTCCAACTGCAAACTTCTTTCTGCATCTGAGAGAAATTTAGTCTCAAACCTTGCCCTAAAGTCCTCCCATGTATCCACTGGTCTTTCAGCATTGGTGACTTCCCACCAGTAGGAAGCCTCGCCCTTCAATAGCCACACTGCTAGTTGTACCTTTTGTCTATCTTCTACCTCAAAGATGATGAATAGGTCCTCCGT
Organism: Allium sativum; assembly: GCA_030737875.1. NCBI lineage: Eukaryota > Viridiplantae > Streptophyta > Magnoliopsida > Asparagales > Amaryllidaceae > Allium > Allium sativum. The sequence goes on along the minus strand of CM060919.1, from coordinate 128,048,932 downwards.
TTCTTTTAGCCAATTCCTAGCTGCTACGAAGGACTCAGTTCCATGGAAATCCCTTCCTCCCATAGCTTTAAAATCTTTACATATCTTAGCGAATGTGTTTCCCCGTGGAGGAGGTGGAGGAAAAGGTGCTGCTGCGGCTGGATGATTTCCTTCAGCTGGAGGAGGAGGAACGGTAGGACCTGGCTGAGTGGCCCTTGCTTCTAAGAAACGTCTAAACCAACCAGGTATGGGTACCCCTTCAGGCAAGTTAAGTTCTTGGGACATGCTGAAACAAAAAGGATAGGTTCAAAACGAAGGATAAGAGATAGTACCTATGGCTTTGGGGAGTGGACTTTGCTTTTTTTTTTAAAAAAAAATAAAATAATATTTTTCTTTTAAAAATGCTTCTTTAAATTTCCTTTTTGAAAATAAATTTTCAAAACTTTTTATCTTATCTGGTAAACCTATGCTCTGATACCAAGTGAAACACCCCAGCCTCCGTTAGGGTCACTCTCAAAGGGAATGCCCTAATTTTGGTGGAGGTTTATAAGTACAAGTCACAGATATACAAGACAGATATAGGAACACATATTTGTAAACAGCGGAAGAACAACAAACTTTATTTCATCAAGTCAAATACGTGTTACAACAACATCCTTTCAAAACATAACATAACACTTTCATAATCTGTCTTGAGTACATTATTTTTAAAGAAGCATAAATAAAACATAGATAAACTGCAAAAGCCCCATAGTGGATTGTCCAAAGCCATAGTTCAAAACAGGAAAGTCCAAGCAATACATTTCTCTTCTTCAAGCTGGATGTTGAGGTAGGTCAAGCCGCTGTGTTCCCTCCCTGAGGACCTGGGGGGGGGGAAACGGAAGAAAGAAGACGAAAGAAAATAGAGTCAGACATAAAGCCTGAGTAAGTCTAGTACTACTTTGTCTATGAATAAAGAACTGGGTATGATAAGTAAAACAGGAAGTGGGCAACATTATAAACTTGGTTAAGTTATCTAGGGTCGAATATACTATCGTACCCCATGTTAATCTCTGAACCCATATAAACTAGTTTCCAATTTGCATCCCAAAATCAGGGTGATGTGATCCATTCTACGATGATCGGCTCCTACTCGCATAGTTACATGTGTCTTACGGCCCCCGATGTCTGTAGTTACCTATGCTGGTCCCACCATGGGGTGTATCAAGTCCCATAGTGGCAACCCGACACAACCTTAGAGTGCAAAGGTATGCTACTGGTGTCCAGTGCTTTATTTTTCTGCGCCGGAGTGCGTGCACGCCCGCACACCGTTAGAACCTACACTGCTACACCACCGCCGTCGATTTGACCTCTTACAATCAGCCCAGTAATCGTGCCCCACCCTGCCTAGTTTCAGGGTATCCTGATACACCTTCTAGGGTTACTGCTGAAAAGGGTCCCCCGTTACTAGGTTTTCTATCTCTAGCCAGCATGCTAAGTTGGTTAAGTGTTTCCTAACCTAACCCCACCAGTCCGTTTAGTTTGGCATGTTCCATTTTGATTAAGTCTTTAGTTTACTTAATCCTAACAATCCTGACTCAGCCTTAATTGTCTTATTAAGGCCCTGACCTCTCACATTAGACAGGTATTGTTGTGGCTGCCTGTTGCCGGTTGGTTCCGGGCAGTCTTACGCCACAACTCAGTCTAACCTCGGGTCCTTGCTGGGCTCCATGTTTAACCTCCCACATTGGATAGGTATTGTTGTGACTACTGGACAGCCGGGCGGTTCCGGGCAGGTTTACATCACAACTCAATCCAACCTCGGGTTAAACACATCGTCTTTTCTACATTTACATATTTTGTCATTCTTCTTTATTTCTTATATGTAAATATTTGCGGCCCATTATTATGTTAATGGTGTAAAGGTTACACCAACCATGGGCCCAACCCTTACTTGAATTTGGGCCCTTCTATTTTATATTTTCATTCATTAATTAATTTTAACCCAACGTTATTTTCCCCCGTTTTACACGTCCGTTCATATATATTGGGCTCAGCCTTTTAAAGCCCAATTTAGCCATGCGAAAGGGGAGGCTTATGGCGTATACACCAAGAGGGGAAAGTGAGCGCATGAACTTGCATATGACGTTGGAAAATACATAATAGAAATTGGTGTACTTGCATAGTGGTGACATGTATTTTGGTCATAAAACATAGGTGACATAAATCAAGGCATGTAAACTTGCATAGGTTTAACTACAACATGAACCTATATTCTTATTTAGGCATAATGTCAAACATAAGCATGGCCTAAATACTTCTAGCATAAACATGGCATATTGTCAAACATAAGCATGGCATAAAATACTTCTAGCATGAACATAGCATAATTCAACTTAATCATGATTTAAGCCTAATCACATAACGATGGTATAAACATACTTATGCATAAATATTCCTAAACATGGTGTTTGCTTTAAACTTGCAAAAAGGGATTTTTGAGTCTAACCTAGCCATGTCATCATATAATCCTTTAAAACAAGATAGACTTAATAACGGATTTCAATTATGCCAAATATCATTCCTAGCCATATTCATAAGTTTGTAAAAGCATGACTTAATGCATGGATTATGGTGTCAAAATTCTACATAGTTTCATATGAACTATAATAACCAAACTTGTTTCAATTACTTGCAAAACGATTTATGCACAAAATATACATCATAATGGCATAATAACAAAGCCTCAAATTTGCATGAATTTCAATTAACTACATACATGTAGCTTCAATATAGATTACACAATTTGCGCAATATTCCAAACGTTTATTTGCATAGAACTACCGCATGTAGTTCTTTATAATGAATAACATAATTTTGCACAAATATGAATTACTTCCATTGCCACAATTCAAGCATACACATCAACACAATTGTTTATTAATACCAAAGTAATACTCTACTTACAATGGTTTGATGAATTCTCTAGTTTAGGGATTGAAGACGCAAATTCCTTTGTTGAATTGATTAGCTTTAGGTTGCTTTGAATTGCTTTAGGCTTAGAACTTTCTTCCTAATCCTCTCTCTAGTCGGCGGCTAATCTTTGTCGTTCCTCAGCAACATGGCGGCTATAATCTTATTTTGAATGAATAGATTAGGGTTTAGTCTAGGGTTGTTTATATAGAGGTTAGGAATTGGTTAGGACCATTGATGTTGCTAGGTTAGATCATAGCCATTCATTAGGAAGAGAGACCAATAAAAACCCGCCACCTAGCCCTAATGACAAAGCAGACCACTGAAATTCGACCAAACACAGACCTGGCCAGCCAGGTTGACTGGGCTCGACCAGGTCGACACCCCTGTCGACAGCCCTGTCGACATGGGTAGCCCAGGTCGACAGCCCAGTCGACCTGGGTGGCTAGGCGGGTGTTTTATCCGCTTGGCCCATTGGGCCCCATTTCAAATTATTATTTTATTCTGTTTGAATTTTAAATTTAATTCAAAACTTCCGAAGGCCATATCTTCTTCATACGGACTCCGTTTTTCGAAAACTCGGACTCTATTTCGCGTATTTTTCCGAGACGAATGCAATGGCGTATCCCGTTTCCCTTAGTTCTTTGATTTGAATTTGATTATACTTTAATTCATGAATTTCACAGTTATAGAATTTTCGGGGTGTTACAAATTTCATTTCAAAATATTCGATTTTGAAATCACTTTTCAATATTCATTATAAAAAAATGAATATAATCGACATAAATATCGTTCGCGTCAAAATAGCGCATATCTAATCAACACGGCCTTATATATTTCTATTTCAAATATTATATTCAAATATTTCATTTCAAATATTTCTTCTCAAATATTTTATTCAAATATTTCTCTTCAAATAATCTATTTAAAAACTGGAATGAGGCCCAATCAATTACAATAGATTTTATTTCTATGGATTTCCATACAACGCATGTATATATCAACAATGACAAATAATCAACCATCATCCAAAGTGCATTCTACACTGTATAAGCATCAAATATAAATATTTAATGCTCATAATAGTCTGTCAATCAATCGATCGATATACAACTAATTATTGGGATTAGCGTATGTCATATATCATCCCAATACCCGTGTGGGGTTTCAAACAATCAAACACAAATTTTATTTGTGCAGTTAGGCGATGTGTAAAATTTATCGTCCCAATCAATATCATCAAATGTGTGTATATAAACAAATTATTCGATTTGTTTATATTAATTTATTTTATATATGCGTTAAAAATTATATTTTTAACTATAAAATATTTTCTACTATAAAATATTTTATTTCATTCCACATCACACAATCAAATTTCACAACATAGCAGCCAAACAAACAAGTCATCCATGGTCTATGGACGACGGGTGTCGGGTGCTACTAAGCACCATCTGCGTCCTAGTATATATTTCAACTAGAAAATAAATAAAAAGGTGAAAAGTTCTCACCAGCTGCTAAACCAAACGCCACGACTCTTCTTATGTAGAAATCTTTCGCCGTGCTCGCCTTTTGTCCCTTTCGTCGCCCGTATTCACTATATATATAAATTATATTTTTATCACTTCATTTCAATAAATAAAAATCATATTTTCATTTCTACTTCATAATAAAGATCGAATTTTTAATACTTCTATAATATATAAATCATATTTTTAATCTTCCTATCGTATAAAAATTATAATTTTACAACTCTAATTTCGATATAAAGATCGGATATTTATTATCTATATAATAATCTCAACTTATTATTTTAAACAAAATCACTTCTTTATATTGTTAATTTGCTACAACACATATAAAGATCATATTTTTATCATTTCTATTATATAAATTTTTTATTTTTATTACTTCTACTCTATAAAAATTATATTTTTATTATCTACGTTATATAAAAATCTTATCTTTATATCTTCTAGAAGTAAAAAAAAATTCGGATTTTCATTCTCCCTAAAATATAAAGATCATATTTTTATAAATAAAAATATAATCCTTTCACCTTTAAATCAAATCCCTTCTACGATAAAAATCAATTCTTTATATTAAAAATCGTTCTTTTATACATTACACTTTCTATATACTAACCGATTAAATAATATAAATAAAAATAAATAAATATAAATTTAAAAACATACCTTTACAATTAGAAGAAAGGGGGGTTTCCACGCATCTGAGGTGTGCTCGCGGGGGGTCGACAGCTGTTTTCAAATCGGTTTGGGGGGTTTAGGGATTTAGAAGCTAAAGGGAGAGAGAAAAGGAAGGAAAGGAGGAGAGAGGGGGGTTTCACTGTCTTCGACTGAAGGGGGCTGTGGGTGCTTGCGCGGGGTGGTGGAGTTGTCGGTGCCGGGGTCTGAGGGGAGGTGGCGCGGTGGTCTTCAGCAGTGGAGCGGTGGTGATTTTGGGCTAAAGGGGGGACGGATTCGAGGTAGGAGGCATTGGAGAAGAGAGGCGCGAACAGATCGTCGAGGGGGGGGATCCGGTAGTGATGGCGGCGCTGAGTGAGGCGCGCGCCTGGTACGATGGTCGACGATCATCGTTCGATTAGTTTTTTTTATTTCATTCGAAGTGAACTGATGAGGGAGGGGTTGACTAGGATAGGAGATAAAGTGGGGGGGGAGGGGGTATTTAATTAATTTATTATTTTAATTTCCCAAAAAGCAACTTTTTCATTCGAACACCAAATCGAACCCAACGACTGTCGCCCCTAACTAATTACCCCCATTCCGAACACAATGGGATATGTTTTGCAAGCCAGTTCAGCTGTTACACTAAGTTTCCATCAAATTTAAAATATAAATCAGTATATATTCAATTCGAATGTACATTTCAAATTACCGGGGCCACATACGGACCCGAAAAATTCCAGAAAAATTATTTCTAGCTTCGTATTGACGATATGGTCCTAACAAAACTAATCTCGTTAAATTATGAGACCGTTGGAAAAATGGTCATTTTCTGGTCGACCCAATTCAACTTAAACTGGTCAAAACACGTTTAATTTCGCCACGCTCACATATTGATTCAGAAAATTATGAATTTTGAAATCTAGCAATAACTTGACATCACGGATCCAACAAAAGTGGTTTCGTCGAAAACCGAGGTCGTTTGCAAAATTCCCATTTTTAAGGGCTAGAATTCCATAGCGACTATTCTGAATTTTCAACTGGATGTAACTTTTTATCCCCGCTATGAAATTTCAATTTTTCGGATTTGTTGGAAATATATTCCCAAATAGATTCAAATAATTTTGGTTTCACTAAAATTCGGTTTATTTTGAATCGTTTATATTCATTTGAACTTTGAAATCGAATTTTCAAACTACCGCGCCATTTCAGGCTCGTTATATAATTAAAATAAATTATTTATATTCTAACAATGATCTATATAAATATATACATTCGAATTCTATTCAAAATAAATTTCTCGTTGTTATTATTTAAAATAATTCATTTTAAATAATCAAAATTCGCTAAAATTGCCAAAATAAAATTTTTAAATTGGCTCGGATTTCCGGTTTATTACATGGTTTGATTGGTTTGAAGATGGCATTAGGTAGAAAGGAAAGGAAAGGCGTGATTTTGGAGTTGTTCTGTGGATTACTCTGTTTAAAAGAGGAGGATAAGGAATTGATTATGGGAGGAAAGGAAACCATGTGAACGAAGGGGAGATTAACGGAATAAAATGTGATTAGTAAATAATAGGAGGTCAAACGAAAGAAGTTAGTGGCCATGACACTGTTGCGTTTTCTTTTATTGGATCAGGAGGCGGTGCACGTGGATAGGCTGAAGTGGCATAGGACGTGAAACTTATAAGGCAGGGAAGGATTTGTTTTGGTAGGGGACCACCGTGATAAGATTGAAGCGCAGACGAAATTTTGTTCAGCTATTAAGGAGACAATAAAATGTAAGCAGTTAGGTTCAGCTATTAAAGAAAACAAATCGCAAGTTTTTAATCTTATTGGAAACGTTCGGAAATAACTTGCCCAAATTGGTGTTGACTCATGGTTGGTACATTCAGTTTGAGATGAGTTTTGAAGTCGGATGATGATGAGCTACAACCATGGCAGCTTCGTCAAATATAAGAGTTGAGTTGGTTCGCAAATTTCTACCGAATGTGAAGATTAAAATCGAACGAAAACGGTCCCGTTGGAATCACAACGATGAGATCTACATTGGAGAACTAATTTCATGGAGAAACTGAGCTATTGGAATTTCATGATATAATCAATTGACGCAAATCGTCATTTAACGGTTAACGCGCAAAGGTGCGTAAACTCACTAACTCTGTTCAGTTTAAAATATTTTAATAGTTTTAAATAAAGGTTGAATGTTGTTTGCGATGGTTGTTTAGATGATTTACTTAGTTAAAATAATATACACCGTGAAATATATACACCGTCGATAGAATACTGATGTTGTTTACCATTATACCGATATGAAATTCGTGGTATTTATGTCAACTAATGTCTATGGATGCAGGGAAACAGGATGGAGGAATCCAGCTGGATTCCTCAACAATTATATTGTGTTTTTCATATATTGTATTATATGATGTGATAAAAAAAAATCTGTTATTGATTATCATTTTTTCGGGATGTAGAATCACACAGGCCCTAGGATAACTGATATTGAAATATCGTAAAATATATTGGAAAAGAAGTCGAGTTTTTAAGAGGAAATCTATTATTTATTATTTTTAAATAATAGAGTTTAATCTTGATTGAACTAGAATACGATATCTTGTTTTAATTATATTAAAACAAGTAGTTTGATTTATAAACAATATTTAATATAAATTGGAATAGTTACTAGTAAATATTTTGGAAATATAAGAATGAATTTATAAAGGAGGAATTGGAGAGTCGGTTCAGAAAATGATGACACCATTTCGATGTTTGAAATATGATTAGAACTAAATAACACCATTAGGAATTGGAACTATAATTCGACGATGTCGAATGTATTAAAGTAATTTATTTTTAGGAATTATAATCTAATAGGATAGTTAATATTTAGTTTTAAACCAATAAATTATAATAGGATATGTAATCAATATTTAGTTATAAATTTGATATTGATTTAACAAGAAGTTGACTTAGAAACAGAGTTTATAAAGTGGAATAGGAATATAAAATTATAAAAAAGAATTCGGTAAACAAGATATGTACCTGTAAGGGTATTTATTACTTGAATAAAGAGTTATTTGATAAAGGTGTTCAGATTTATATAAAGGGATGATATTCACATTCTACAGTGAAAAATGTTTTAAAAGTGAACGTTGGCAGATTAAAATGTGTATAATGAAAGTGGAAATATTTTCCAATGTAAATAGTGTGTATATTATCTAAGTGTAGAAAATAAGGAATGTGAAAAGAATGGAAACATTTTCGAATGTTAATAACGTATATTTTTGGAAATATGGAAAAATAAGGGTTTATAATATTTGGAAATGTCTCCCAAGAGCGTGAAGGTCTAAACCAGTTTTATAAATATGATTGTATAACGAAAATGAAGCGAATAGTTTATGTTAATGTAAATAAGTATAACCAACCGATTTTTTCAAAGTAAGTAAATAGTATTATAAAACCATGTTTCAAATAGAACAAGAAATACAATTAAACTGATATTAGAAATAATGCGAGTTGGAGTTACAGACTTGTATCTGTTCTAAGGTAAGAACGTTGTCGAGTAAGGTCTGAGAGGTAAATAAAATACCCCAACTTGAACGACTTCACTATTATCGAGGGATGGTAATAGTTTGTAATGGAAAGAGATGTCGAGATTAGTTATAAAAGGGAATATTGCAGCATATTGCAAGTTTTTGAACTACATCGATAAAGTAACGTTGTTGACCAAGCTTAAGCATGATATTTATATACAATACTATTCCTAGGAAGTGGAAATAATTTGGGTTGAAATCCTGTAATAACCCGGAAATCTGGGCCAATTTAAATTTTTTATTTTTGCTATTTTAATGAATTTTGATTATTTAAAATGAATTATTTTAAATAATATCGACGAGAAATTTATTATGAATAGAAATAGAATGTATATATTTATATAGATCGTCGTTAGAATATAAATATTTATTTATAATTATAAAAGGAATTGAAAATGGCGCGGTAGTTCGATAATTCGATTTCAAAATTCAAATGAATGTACCGGGTGCAAAATAAATCGGATTTTAGTGAAACCAAAAATATTTGAATCTATTTGATAATATCTTTCAAACTAATATGGGAAATTGAAATTTCATAGCGGGAATCAAAAGATATGTCCAGTTGAAAATTCAGAATAGTCGCTATGGAATTTCGACCCTCAAAAATAGCCATTTTGCAAACGATCTCGGATTTCGATGAAACCACTTTTGTTGGATCCGTGATGTCAAAATATTGCTAGATTCCAAATTTCATAATTTTTCAAATCAGTATGTGAGCATGGCAAAGGAAAACGCGTTTGACCAGTTTTAGTTGATTTTAATCGACTGGAAAATGGCCATTTTTCCAATGATCTCAGAATTTGACAAAATTAGTTTTGATAGGACCGTATCGTCAATACGAAGCTAGAAAATATTTTTTTGGAATTTTTCGAGTTAGTTTGTGGCCCCGATAAATTGAAATGTGCGTTCAAATTCAATATATAGAGTTATATTTGGATTTTGACGAAAGCTGATCGAAACGATCGAATCAGCCTACGATACATATCCCATTGTGTTCGGAGTGGGGATAATTAGCTAAAGGCGACAGGCGGTGGGCTTCGTTTCGAGTTCGAAATAAAAAGTTGCTTTTTTTTTGAGAAATAATTGAATTAAATTAAATAAAAAATCTCTCTCCCTTTCCCCTTATCTCTGGTTAAACCCCCCCTGTTATTTTATCAAATCGAAGGAAAAAAAAACCTCGTCGCGCAGATCGACGACGCCCCCCCTCCCCCGTCGAGCTCGTCCACCGGACCCTCCACCGCGCCACCGCATCTCGCACCACCATCCCCTCCCCTCCGCCACTTCTCTCTCTCCTCTAGAAGCCTCGCTGCGAACCCGAACCCCCAAAAAGCCACCGTGCCACGTGCCTCACCCCCTACCTCGCGTCACCCTCGTTTCTCTCTCCTCCGTTCTGCCTAGCCTTGCGCGTAGTTGAACCCCCACCGAGCTGCTGCACCCCCCTTGACGTCGGCCACCACCTCCGACGAAAATGCAGACCCTCCCCTCTTCGATTTAAAGTAAGACTCCTTTGAATTTAACTCGTTCGTTTAATTTCTATATAGTTAGCTTTAAATTCAGTTTTCTTTTAAGTAATTAGAAAAGAAGATTAAATTTGTTATATGACAAAGTTTGGATTTTTAGAGAGGAAAAGGTCGGGATTTCATACAGATAAATTTATGATTTTTATATATATTGAATAGCAAAGTAAAAATTCGATTTTTCTATATTGAATAGCAAAGTAAAAATTCGATTTTTCTATGTTGAATAGCAAAGTAAAAATTCGATTTTTATATATTGTATAGCAAAGTAAAAATTCGAATTTTATATATTGAATAGCAAAGTAAAAATTCGATTTTTATATATTGAATAGCAAAGTAAAAATTGTAATTTTATATATTGAATAGCAAAGTAAAATTTCGATTTTTCTATATTGAATAGCAAAGTAAAAATTCAATTTTTCTATATTGAATAACAAAGTAAAAATTCGATTTTTCTATATATTGAATAGCAAAGTAAAAATTCGATTTTTATATATTGAATAGCGAAGTAAAAATGTGATTTTTATATATGTAGAGAATACGGGCAAAGAAAGTGACAAGAGGCGAGCACGGCGAAGTTTTCTACATATGAAGAGTCGCGGTGTATTGGTTTAGCTAGTCGGTGAGAACTCCTCATTTTTATTTTTATTTCTAGTTTGAAATATATACTAGGATGCAGAGGGTGTTTAGTAGCACCCGACACCCGTCGTCCACAGACCATGGACGGCTTGTATGCTTGTTTGTTTGATTTTGATGTGTAGTTGATTGTGTGATGTGATGTGAAAGGAAATAGAATATTTATATAGTTAGAAATATTTTATAGTTAAAAATAGAAATTTTAACGTGTATATGAAATGAAATAAACTAATATAAACAAATCGGACGATTTATTTATATACACACATTTGACTGATATTGATTGGGACGATAAATTTTACACATCGCCCAACTGCACAAATAAAATCTGTGTTTGATTGTTTGAAACCCCACACAGGTATTGGGATAATATATGACATACACTAATCCCAATAATTAGTTGTATGTCGATCGATTGATTGACAGACTGTTATAAGCGTTAAATATTTATATTTGATGCTTATACAGTGTAGAATGCACTTTGGATGATGGTTGATTATTTGTCATTGTCGATGTATACATGCGTTGTATGTAAATCCATAGAAGTAAAATCTATGGTAATTGATTGGGCCTCATTCCAGTTTTGAAGAGGAAATATTTGAATAGAAATATTTGAAAAGAAATATTTGAACTAGAATATTTGAAAATAGAAATATATGAAGCCGTGTTGATTAGATTGACGCCATTTTGACGTGAATGATATTTATATCGATTTTATTCATTTTCATAATGAATATAGAAAAGGAAGTGATTTCAAATTCTGATATTTTGAAACGATTTGAAATTCAAATTGAAATTGAATAGAATTGAATTCGAATTAAAATTGAATAGAATTGAATTCGAATTGAAATCAAATTGAAATGAATTCGAATTGAATAGAAATCGATTTGAAATAAATTCAAAATCGAATAGAAATTGAATCGAATTGAAAACGAACTGAAATTGAATTAAAAATCGATTTGGATTAAAATCAATTTGAAATGAATTTAAAACGAAGTTATGAGGAAAAATTCAATTTTGATTTGAATTTAAAATGAAGTTGAAATCATTTCGAAAACGAATTTAAAACAATTTATAAAATACGTATTAAAAGGAAATGGACGAAATATATATAATATATATATATTATATATATAGAATGGTCTGAATAGAACGCGCCGCGCCGCGGCCGTTTATGAATTTCGACAATTGACTTCGAATGGATGTTACGGGAGATCCGACCGTCGGATTCTCCTAAAACTGGAACCTTGGGTTCGTATCGAAAAGAGCTTTCCAATGAATATTAGAGATTTGAAATCTAACGGTTGGATTTGGAATTATGTCCAAATCAAATTTGGAAAAGGCCGCTGTAAGTGCAGTTCGATAGCCGTTGATGGAAATCAACTGTACGGGCCTTGATAAAGTTATTAAAAATACTAACAATTTGTGTAAAATCATAAGAAATGATTTGGGAAGAATCGGGATGAAAATTTCCATATTTGAAAAGATAAAAATAGTTTTTTATCGAAATGAACTAGTTTTTAAACTAGAATTATAATTCTATTTATTTTTAAATAAATAAAGTGGAGTTGAAATGATTTTGAAAATAACCAGAATTTCCAATATATGAATTGGAATGGATTTGAATCGAAATTGTCTTCGAAATATTTCGATGTTGGATTTTGTGATGATACAGATATTGTTATGGAATTTGGAAGATATATTAATATCGTTATTTCCAATAGGAGATTTGTTGGTCATAGAATTTGATATTGAATATAAGCCGGTATATTTTCTATTCAGAGCCTTGTATTTAATATCAAATGGGATTTGGGTTTGTCGTGAATGGTGTCTTCATTAACACTGTTCTTAAGCCTAGTTGAGAAAAGATTAAATCTTTTTATTTAGATTTAATGAAGTGTACCAATTAAATGGGTAGTTAATTGGAATTGAATTTGAATTTGAATTTGAATTGATTTTTGGGTTTATCGTGAACGGTGTTTTAAATAACACTTGTTCTTTAACCCGATAATTAATGGAATGTGATTTTGGGTTGTCGTGAACGGTATCTTCAATAATATTGTTCTTAGGCCCAACGGAGTTAAGAAAATCAGAAACTAACTGGAGATTAGTTAAGCTGAATGGTTTCTGGGGTATTGATCTGATGTTGGTTTGGGCCTTCGGAGTTAATACTAAGTGGAGTTTTAATGAATCTTTAATTAGATTGAAAAGATCGAGGATGGAGTATTACCAGTTTTGCTCCAGGCGATAGTTAAATATTTAATTAGATTTGAACGTGAAATGGTAATTGAATTTACCGATAACACCATGGTGTTAGATATGAAGTATTACTAGTTTTACTTCATGGGATGACTAGGTTGGGATTGGGAAATAAACTAAATGATTACTTCGGTATGGTTCGCTAATCCCGACTAGTTTGAATTGATATTCAAAGAAGATTAAAGAATAAATTTAAAAGAATTTATCTTTGATAAAATTAATGGGAACCTTTCCCTAAGAATGTGAAATTTAGAAACTAACTGTAGGTTGGCTAAGATGAATGGTTTCATGGGTATTGATCTGATGTTGGTTTCGACCTTCGAGGTTAAAATTTGGGGAATTATTCTCTTGTTAATTTACGGTTAGTGACTGGTGAATTGGAATGAGGCGTATGTTGTGTTTGTGTAACACTTGTTTATTATATATGCGAGTTATTCAGAAAGACCGAGTTTATCCCATTCTGAATAACTGATTCGACGATGAGTCGAAGATGAAGACGGTGGTTGAAGACCGGAGGTCTTCATGTCGTTTTGATAATTACTAATGATCTTGATTAGGCCGTACACCCAAGAGGAGGGAATCAGTTGGTGGTCTTCCAGACGTACTTGGAGATCGATGGATATGCGGGGTAATAGGTGCCTCCGGTTTCGTTCAGACCCAGAACGAACTTGTAAATGGACTGTGTGTCTGACATTGGATTTTATTCTGTGTGGTTGATTTCTATTAAATATATACCTGTTTGGCGGCGGAGAATTTATTCTCTTGCTTAACGCCCTTCTTTGAGACGTATGAGCTCGGAGGTTATATATTGATGGATATCAAACGCATGGAGTGAATTGCCTATGTGGCATGCTGAGATGCAAATGATCAAGGCTTCTGTTGAAAAGCAGAGTCTTGTGGTTTATGATCAAAGCACGGCATGTGTGGCATAGCTTTGTGTAGCGTTGATTCGCGAGCCTCACACCCCGGTTGTGGACCAAAAACAGGAGAGGACCTCAGGGAGGACATGCGTTTCTTTCTAGTTAGAAGTGGCGTCAGTGGTTTTACACGCCCTGACGAGTTTGACTTATGTGGTTGTTGCTGTTGCGAGGCGCCTCGGATATACCGGTGACTATGTGAAGCCGATGGAGTCATTTGTTGGCTCATTTACGCCCCAAAGGGCGGGGAAACATAGTGTTCAGGCATTTTAATCCACATCTGTGGAACGGCCCTGTCGCTCCAAGGGTCGATGCGCTCTGACCCTGAGACATGGGCTAGATTGTCTCGAAGACGGTGAGGACGATCCCTTGCCTCGGTTCACAGATGGAAATCCAACTTCCAATACGTGACGTTTTGATTTTAGTTGTAATCCTATATATGGCGACATAGTGGGATGGGGCGCTTATGTCATCTATGATTGATACTTATGATTTGAAATTGTTTTATACACTATACCCTTATAATAGTATCAAATGATTTGTTTTAAATGTATCAAGCATTTTTGGCTATTATAAGGTAAAAACCTATCCCCCGGCTTGCGTTGCATTGTGTGATAGGACCTGGGTCTTATAATAGCTTCATTTTTCTTTATTTAGCATTGCGCTGTTTGTTTTGTGCACTGGTATTCTTGGGAGGAAACGCGTTCAGTGTTATACGGCGTGGTCCCTTGATTTACCTAACTTTAAAATAAAGATTTATAACTGTTTTAGTTCTCACACCAGTCACATGACTGGCCTGGAGTTTATTGTTTTAACCTAAACTTTGGGTGCCCCTATTTTGACACGGGCAGCTAGTAGTTTTGGTTTTGCAAATTTATATTCACAGGATCCTAATTTACAGCTGGAACGATACTCGGAAAGCTCTGTATCCATGTATTACTTCTAGTTGTGTTTTGTATTATTTTCCGCTGCTATGTAATGTATTGTAATCTCTGATATTTATCGAATGTATTTTATTTGTTAATACTTTGTATATTCTTGTAATCTGATGGAATTGTTGTAATTAACAATGAAATGTTCTTATGTCTGCGTTCTTTTGTGGCTTGTTCTCAATTCTATCCGAGCTTTCCTTACCGGGGAAGTTCGGGTCGTTTCAAATCCCCTTATTCTAAGTAATAAGCAAGTAACAATGTTTTTCAAAAGTGCGTAGAAACGTTATATTGGATTGGGAACAAAGATGAATAATTGAGATTTAATATATTTCCCATATTAAATAGAAATCTTCAAGTTGAAATTTGATAAAAACATTTGAGTTTATATGATGATGATATAATATGGCATCGACATTGTTTCGGATCGTATAAGAAATGATACCTGAATATTGAATTGAATATATATATATATAATATACGAAATAGGAAAATTAATGTTAATTAAAAAGGGCCAGTAATTGTTTGATGTTTAGTGTACATTTGAATGTATGTTTGTTTTTACTTCGATAGTTAAATAACAAGTGTTTTGACCATCGTTGTAAAAACGGAGAGTCCGGTTGGATATATTACCTAAAAACCACTCCGTATAGGCATAAGCGCTGTGAATTAGATTATGCTGAAGATAATTAAAGACAGAGTGAAATGCAAGGGCTGGTCTGTTTGTCCAGACCCAGGACAACTTGTGTGGACGAATGTTTGACAGAGTATTCCTAACAGATCACATAAGATGATCTTTCTAAGGTATTACGTCTGGTGGCGGAGAAATTCGTTTCTCTTAGCTTTTTATACCCATAATATTTTGGGAAGATCAACTAGTGATTTGACGGGTTTGACGATGTGGTATTCAAAGTGAATAGTGACCAGATGTTCTAAAAAGATTAACGTAGCCTCAAGCCTCAAAACCAGGAAGTAACAAAAATCGGGCAGGCAGCATGGATAAATGGGTCATTCCCAAGCAGGGTATATTTGTCACCAATCTAGAGAAAATTCATTATTTTTTCTTCTTTAGATTCTATATCTTACAGATTACGGTTGGAGGGCCGAAAACCGTGGGTGACAATATATTCGATACACTCAAGCTAAATGAGTGGTCGGTCATGTGTGGGCCGGGTTGCAAGATGTTCTTATTGAACCCCAGTGTATCCCCTCTAGAGTACACTGATCGGGAGGTGGTCCCATGCCTTGTCATATTTGGAATCCAATCTCCAATAAGCGCCCTGCGGTTTTTGATTTTATACTATGTATGCAGAGCGTGAGATGCAAGCGTTCTGCTATTTGGTTATTTATTTGATTAGAAATTATTATAATATCACTGGATTTTGATATCCAAAATGGTTTGGTTATAATAAGGTAAAAACCGTCTGTGTTTATGTGTGGGCAGTGGGTTGGTCTTACTATTACCTTTTCTTTCAAAGGATTTTTCAAAGTTAAACATATGGTTGGAGTTTACTCACACCAGTCCCATGACTAACCCATAGTTTATTTGTTTGTGTTTTCCCTAAACTCTTGGGTGCCCAAATTTGTATGGGCAGTCAAGTGTTTCAAGATTTTACAGATACACTTGGAGGAGCTCGAAGCAGGAGGCTTCACCGTTAGTTATTTAGAGATTATTTCCCTGTGATGTATATGAGTTATACTCTGATATGGTATGCTATACAAATTCAGATTTGTATTAAAAAGTTATGTTATATAATATATTTTATTCGTTCTGCTGTGAGATTCGTGTTTACTCTGATTCTGTTGTGTTCTTCTTACTCTTCTATTCTATTAGTTCTATCTTCCTACTTCTCATCCTCTAACTTCTTTCTCTTAACATTCTGCTTTTCTGTATAATTTGGGTTGACTGGGGTAGTAAAATGCCAGCTTAAATTGGTACGGAAAAGTGGGACGTTACATTAATAGTTTAAAACAAAATAAAAAATAAACTTGAAATTTAAATTGGCATACATATGTCGACATACATGAATTGACATGTCGAAATATGCACCAGAAAATAAAATTCAAAATTTGAGTTTCAAAAGTTTAAACTTTCAAACTTCCCTCCATCTTTTCACCAACTCCCAAGGTCTGAAAATGTGTCCTTCTATTCTGAAAAGTTGTGTCAGTTCACTCTCTATTTAATTATCTATTCATTTCTATTCTCTCTACCTCTTATTCAAAATTCAATACAACTTTCTTCATTCTATTTTCTTCATATCTACATTCTAATTGCTTCCGCATGTACACCAAAAACCATGAGATTAACCAATCTCTCAAAGCTCATCTATACTATGATCCAGAAGCTATTCAAGCATATGCTGACTATGTTACAAATGGAAAAGTTAATATGGGAACTTTCGCTACCTGTGAAGATTTTCCATCTTATGATCTCCGCTCTCTTTTTGAAGAAAATGAAGTTTTAAGCTTGTTAGATTCTCAGGATAACGATGAAGTATGTTACCCGAATCTAGTCAAAATGTTGTATGCGAATTTTAATCATGGTTTTTACGAAGGAAAATGAAAATCTAGTTTGGAGTAGTGTAAAAGGCACTCAAATTATTTTGGAAAGTGATATTTTGGGAACCATTTTAAATTGTAAGAAAACTGGTTCGGATTTTTTGGAATTTGAAATAGATGAACAAGATTTGGAAACATTTCATCATATTTTCGAAAGCAATGATCATATAGACTTAAAGAATCGCTTTTTCCATCCGAAAGCGAGAATTCTGAACCTCCTTCTTCAACATACTCTCACTCCCCGTTCCAGAAATTTCCATAATCCTATCCTTAAGGTGCAAAAGGCTCCTTTTGCCATCTTTGGCATTTATGATATTAATTAGGCCCACATAATTTTAAAAGAGTTTAAGCCCAAAGAAATGCCCACCGAAGAAAACACCATTTATCATGGAGTTTATCTTACTCGTTTCTTTAAGTATTTTGGGGTAGATCTTAAAGGAGAGGAATTTGTGCCAAGAAAGGTTTTTAACTCAGGAAATATAAATCTTATGTAAATTCCAATCACTTTTAAGACTTAAGAAACATTTGAGGAAAAACAAGCCCGAATGGAACAAGAGGAAAATCCAATGGAAATCGACGAAGAAGAAGAAACCTTTTTGGAAGTGTAGAATGTCCAACAACTAGCAGAGCCATATCCAAAAGAATTACTTGTCCAAATCCAAGTCAAGTTAGCCAAGAATCAAAAGAAGACCAAGAAGACTCTAAATCAAATGTCTTCTAAAATGAACAAGTTCTTTGGAAAAATAGGAAGAAAACTTGGAATATCATCTTACTCATCTTCATCCATTGAAATCTAAGTTCATTAGTTTATGTTATCTTTTTGTAATTGCTTGTATTTGCTTTTCTAATCTCGTATTTAGTACCTTGTATCGTTTGAATATATTTCCTTTTTAGTAGTAATGATTGATCTTATATGCTACCAAAATTGATCTTTACTATCTGTAAAAACATTAGAATTAAGTAAGATAATATAACATAGTAAGAAACAAGTCAAAAAGTGTGAAAACCCCAAAAGGACACATGGGTATGTCGACATGTAAGTTTTGACATGTCAACATATAACTGTCAGAAATTCAAATGTGTTCTAATTTGAATTTTTAAACAACTAACTTGTGTCTATTTATTTCTAAATGAACTCCACTCTATAATTACCTTTTTCTTCCAGAAAAACTCTATTTTAATTCCCTACTTCTTCTCTAAACTCTCATTCTCTAATTAGTCAAATAATGTTCAGTTCCTATTCACAATCTATGTGAGAATCTTGAAGAAACCCTCAATTCGTTCAAGAATATCCTATCTTCAATCCTTCATTATAAGCATCATCTAGAATTAAGTCAGATAAAGATGATTGAACCACAAGAAAAACACTTTGATACCATTCGTTGGTAAATCTCTTCTCTTTCCAGAGATGAAGACAACAACATCACTGGAGCACCTTTCATCAAAGACAACAAAGACCGAGAAGTCATCAAAAATGATCCAATCTTCGGTGGAGATGGATAGGTGGAAGTTCCAAGAGATGTTTGAACTTGATTGATGGCATATACTTTGTTTTGTATGTCTTTGAAAATTTGTAAATATTGTTTGATTTGGTTGGGTTTAATTGGATTTGATTGTATATATTGTTTGATTTGATTGGTACAATGATTGATTGGAAATATTGATTGAATTGTTTGAAAATGTTGTTTGAATTGCTTATATTCTTATTTATTTAGAATTATAAAATGTGTTCGGAGTTATATATCTAGATTGAGTCATTAGAATCATTTATAGTATAAATTTAGGGGAGTATAGTTTAGGTACAGTTTTTGTTGATGACAAAGGGAGATAAATTATAAAATAGGATATAATTAAAATAGACATAGTTTAAGGGGGAGTTATAGAGGATTCATGGTGAAAGGGGGAGTATTCGAAGAATCAATTCAACTGTATGAATATTTTATAAACCAAGGTTGTCATCATCAAAAAGGGGGAGATTGCTGGAGAATGGAATTTTGATTACAACAACCTTATTAACATTATTGATTATAAAATATATACTAACATCTTTGTCTAGAATATATATATGCAGGAATTCTATATAGGTGATATAGAAGACTGTACAGTTTAAGAGATTCAAGATTTCGAAGGAGATTCAAGACTAATGAGTATCAAGTTATCAAGATTTGAAGAGTTCAAGATTATCAAAGTAATAGAGTCTAGTTAGTACGTAAAACTATGGTAAGTACGCTCAAAATTCTGTTTTCAAATTATCCTTTTAAATTGATTTCAAATTATTTTAAACTCCTTTCAAAATGATTTTAAATCATTCAAAGATTTTTACTAATGATTTCAAATATATATATATATATATATATATATATTAGTTTTATATAGTTTATATAGAGTTATATTATATATGTTTATAATTGTATAAGTTTATATCATTTATATTATATATAGTTCCGGGTCATATATAATTTTTATATAATATATTTAAATGATATATTAGTATGTTTTTATACTTTAGAAAACATATTTTAAACAACTAATTTTCATTCAAGAATTTCTAGAATATATTTATGTATATATATTTTTATATATTAGTTTAAACACTTGAAAATGATTTAAAAAATTCAAACACAAGTATTCGACATACCATTTTATACATATCGACATATAACCGTCATTTTTTCAAATTTCAAAGGAAGCGTCTTTTCATTATTCGAAACATTTCAGAACTCTTGCAACCTTTGGATTCTATATAAATGCCTCATTTTCGAATTTTCGACTAATTTATCTTTTCCTTCTTCATTCTTACTCTTACTGCCATTATTTTACTTTTATTTCTTGATTTCTACACTTGTACTCTGCCGATTTCAATACAAATTATATCATTCTCTTTCTATTCTCAATCTCTATCAACTATTATCTCTTTGGAAGTGTTATTCAAGAGTTTTAGGATTGTTCGTAATTGTTAAGGAAAGGGTGTGTTTCTTGTAGCCCGTACATCAAGGAAAGGGAGTGGTGTGAACCTTGTAGCCATGAAATCAAGGGTGTGGAATCGGTGTGAACCTTGTAGCCATGAAATCAAGGGTGTGGAATCGGTGTTAACCTTGTAGCCATGAAATCAAGGGTGTTGTAAAGTTGATACTAGTATTAATAAAACTCTGTGCAATCCAGTGTTGCATGGGACTGGACGTAGGAGTAATCCGAACCAGTATAAAATTTGGTGTGTTCTTTCATTTTCTGCATTTTATTTCTGTTTGTATTTGCATATGTGATTGTTTTTGTTGTGATATTCATTCTGTGATTCATATACTTGTTTGAATAATCGTTAATTGTTCAAGTTTTCTATAATCTCTTTAAAACACTATTCACTCCCTCTAGTGTTAATTCTGCCTTAAGATCCTCAATTCGCATCTCTAACCCGTTTTTCGGATCATAGTAAGTGACTCGATGATATCATAGCTCAAGATGAATGGGAATGACAGCTTCAGATCCATATGAGAGAGCGAACAGAGTGTGGCCAGTCGTTGACTTGTTAGTAGTTCGATAAGCCCAAAGGCTAGAGGGAGTCCATCTTCCCACTTACCTTTGACCATTTCCAAACGCTTCTTGATGATGGATTTGATGACTATGTTGGTAGCTTCAACTTGTTTGGCTTGCTAATGAGATATTATCTAGAATCGTTTCTCAGTATGGTGACGACTGCAGAAATCTTTGAACTCATAGCTCTCGAATTGGGTCCCATTATCAGAAATGATAGCATTAGGAACTCCAAAACGACATATGGTGTTGTGGACGATGAATTTTATTACTTTCTTGGTAGTGATCTCATGAGAGCCTCGACTTTGGCCCATTCGGTAAAGAAATCAACTACGACGGTAGCATATTGTGTACTGCCTTTTGCCATTGGAAGGGTTCTAATAATATCTATTTCCCACATTGCGATCGACCTTTTGATTAAGTTCAATTGGTGGGGCTTAAGGAATCTTGGAGAATCTCTAGCATTTTTCGTATTTGTGGGTGTAATCTGCTGCTTCCTGCTTGAGAGTTAGCCAAAAGTAGTTATATAGGAGAATCGTTTTGGCCAGAGTTTGCCCTACGGTGTGGTCGTTGCACTCGCCATCGTGCATGTCTAGAAGTACATGTTTAGTGTCGTTGTGGGCTATAAACTGGAGTAATGGAATAGAGAATCCTCTTTGGTAGTGCACTCCTTCTTGAGTGATGTAGCGTGATGATCTAGGAATAAGCGGTCACTTTTTGTTTCGAGAGTCAAGGAGGATTCCATGTTGCAGGTAGTCATTGATTGGTGTAATCCAAGACTCGGTTTGGGCTCGATCTCCATCGTTGATATCGGATCAATCCCAAGATTTGTGTATCCCCAAAACCTGCTTGTTTGGATAACGAATTGGTGTTCTCGTTTTGTTCTCCAGGGATGTGAGTGATGATGTAATGGTCAAAGTAGGTAAGCAAGTCACGGATCCGAGCCAGGTAAGGAGTGAGCTATGCTCCTTTGGCTTAGTATTCCCCGTGCACTTGATAAAGGATGAGCTGCGAATACGAAGATTTGGAGAGCCTTGATATTGAGTTCGATTGTAATTCTTAGGCCAACTATCAATGCTTCGTACTCTGCATCGTTGTTAGCTACAGTGAAGTTGATCTTTAAAGCATAGAAAATCGAGCGTTCCTCTAGAGTAATGAGTACAACTCCAGTGCCGAAACACTGATTGTTTGATGAACCAGCCACATATAATCTCCATTGGATATTAGGAGGCTCACTATCTTCCAGTGGGCCTTCGAAAGCAGTGAACTCTGCGATGAAGTCTGGTAGGGCTTGTCCGAGGCTGACTCTTCGTGGAATAAAGGTGAGCTTGAATTGACTCAGCACAATGTTCCATTTCAAAACTCTCTAATCAGTGTAGACTTTGATTGGATGCGACTAAAAATAAGGTCGAAGCTTTCTGGAAGAGATCAACTGATAATAAGTGAGCTTTTCAAGCTTCGGATAATTATTTTCAGCTCATGTCAATCTCTTTCTAATGTAATAAATTGGCCTCTGGACATGATCTTCTTCCTGTGCAAGCAACGAGCTAATTTCCTATGCAGAAAACAGCTGAAATGATATATAACTCCTCGTGATCCACAGGTTTTGACATGATAGTGGTCGTTTTAGATGATTTAGGAGGTCCCGGAATGCGGCGACACATTTCGATGTCCATGCAAAGTTGATCATCCTTTTCCTGATTAAATCAAAGAAAGGAATGCATTTTTTGGTTGCTTTTGAAATGAATCGACTTAGGGAGTCTACTTTCTCGTTCAATCTTTGAACATCCTTGATGGTCTTTGGAGCTTGGAGGCCCTAGATAGCTTCGATCTTCTTTGGATTTTCTTTGATTCCTCACGAGTTAACAACAAAACCGAAGAATTTTTCCAACTCAATTCCTAAAGAGCATTTCAAGGGATTGAGTTTTATGTCGTATTGACGGAGAACACTGAATATCTACCCAAGGTGTTTGACGTGGTAGTTCGACAGCTGCATTTTCATGGGCATGTCGTCCACGTAAACTTCTGTGGATCTTCTGATTCGCTCTTTCAATATTCTGTTGATGAGTCGTTGATAGATGGCTCTAACATTCTTGAGACTGAAGGGAATGACAACATTGCAATACAACCCAAGGTTGGTGATAAATCAAGTTTCTCCTAATTTGGAATATACATCGGAATTTAATTGTAGCCGGGGTATGTATCCATGAAGGAGATAATCTAGTGACTTGCAGCTGAATCAACGAGTAAGTCGATCTTCGGAAGCGAGAAGCTATCTTCGAGAATGCTTTATTCAAGTTAGAATAATCTGTTGAATATAACAATATGATTTTTGTTTGATGATAATAAACATATATATTATTATATAAATGTGTTTGTAACTGTACTACTCTATACTACATTACATATAGAGATAAATATTTATAATCGAATAGAATACTGTTGCACAATAATTTAAATATTCAAACAATGATTTATTCAAATATAATATTTTATTTCAACATTTGAATAGTACAAACTTCTAACTCCACTATTGTACATTTCTCTATAATGTAATACAATTAGTTCACATATACATTCAATTTCATATGCATTGGCTCCTCACTACATTTCTCTCAGCTCACTCTATTACATACACTCAGTTACATGTTTCAACCAGTTTCTTATACACTCACTGAGTCTTCAGTCTGCTTTAGTTTCAATCCAGTCACTTGTATACCTGTCACTGATATACACATAAATGTGTATATTTTATCCGCTTATTTATCTTATTTTCCCTTTAAAATAATTGATACTTTGTATTTATAGCTGTATTTTCAGATTGTTGACAAGAAGCATGGTTTAGAGCATTTGATGGATAAAAGCATGAAGAATTTGCTTAAAAAAAAGAGTGAAGTTTAAAATTGCTAAAGTTGAAGAGTCTAAAGCTTGAAGAACGGTTGCAACTATATTTCAGTTAAGAAGATTTGGCTCAATAAAGACTCAAACTGCATTCACATTAGCTCATTTGGAAGGCCTCTTACTCATGTTGCGTTCACACTAGCCTATTTGCTAGACCACTCACTCTAAAGCTGCGTTCACACTGGCTTATGTGTTATTTGGGTTATTTCTTTAGTCCCACATTATGTAATTAGCTAGCTAGCCTTTGTCATATCAGCTATAAATACCTTGTATCTCATTCATTGAGAAACACATTGGGTTTTATTCTGTAATTCTCTTCTTGGAATAAAATCATTCTTCCTCTGTTCTATTTAGTTTTAGTTTTATTTATGCTCTTGTTATTTAATTTCTGTTTTTCTTCTTCTTTAGCTATGTCTAGCTAATCCCCTTTGATTAGGGGGTGATGACGCTGATAGTATGATTCAATATGAATCACATAGCCAAAAGATGAGGACTGTATACATGTAGATCTGGATCTGAATTAAGGGTTAGATCTGAACCTTCATACCCTGTGTCGTTTAAGAGTTGTGCTCCTTCACAGGGTATATTCGAGTTCGGTCTAACACTTATCAGATTTAGATTTAATATTTAGGGTTTTAGAAATAAAATAGTGAATCTGTCCTGATAGCCTATGGTTGTAGAGCTGAGCTCCTGCATAGGCTATGCTTGTCGTTATTTACATATTTGTTTCTAAAAACCTATTATCGCTGATTCATGTTTGTGACAGAAACATGTATTAGATCTGGTTAATCTTTTGGCTATTGATGATTATGAATCTGATCTATGTCATTATCCCCTAATTGCTTTCACTTATTGTTAAAACTCTCTTTTATTTAATTTCTGCTATTTTCTTTGTTTTCCACCAATCAAAAGTTAGGGATAACTTGATTGGATTTATTAATAAAATAATTTGGTCCTAGAGTTCGACACCCTCTACAACAATCCTTGTTGTTTAGGAAAGACGAACGAATTTTACAGTTGTTTACAATTGTATAATTCATTCGCAAACAAATTTTGGCGCCGTTGCCGGGGACCAAAATCATTTTTATTAGCAATTCCTTCGAGTTATATTTTTTTTAGTTATTTTTATTTTATTTTTCCTTTATTAAAAAAAACAACAAAAATATTTTTATTTTCCTTGTGTTTAGTTTCAATATAGAGAAAATTCTTTATTGGTATGATTTGGTATTATTTAGTGATATCGTAATCATCCAAATAAGAAGAAGAAAAATTACTTGCCGAAATTTTCAATTTCTTTCCAATTTTTCTTCGATTTTTTTTTTAAATTTCTTTCCAATTTTTCATATCTTTTCTTTTACAATAAAAAAAAATATATATATACAAGTTTCCTCTTCTTTTATTTCTCTCCAGTTACAAATTTCTTCCCTTCTCTACCGTCTTTCTTCTTTTCTGCACTAAAAAGAAAAGAAAAATCTTGTTGCAATATTATTCCTTTCCTTCTTTATCAGTTTTGTGATCCATTCCCTTCACAAACAAAACCATCGATCACTATTTAACATCCATCTCCACTTTACATCCCCAATCACATGCATGTACAAACCCAACCATCTTCACTAGCATTCGCTCAGTTCAGCCACCATCAACTAATACTCTCTGCCTACCAAGTCACGGATCACCACACTTCTTTCCACGCACCAACTTGTCCACAAAACCCAACTCGCAACCCATACTAGCACCAATATCCACGCACAACGCCTAGTTCACGCACCTGCAACTCACATACACCCGACCGAGAACCAGCACACAAAATCCACCATAGACAGACCACACTTCTGTCTCCACGACCACACAACCAAAACCATCACCTCAACAAACGTGTCCATACACCGAAGACACACATCGATTTCAACGTGCACAACAATCCTGTGCATTTTCCATAGCAACTACACTTCACGCCTTATAACCACCGCTGCCGCGAGTCAACATTCCTTCGCAGCTGCAAACTTCAACATCCACTGTCCCTCTCAAGTCAACAAATCCAACTCGTCCTCAAACACCACCCTTACTGTGACCTTTCCGCAGCGAAACAATTCAAAAAGCTCCAACAGCACCCACCGTTCATCTCTCCCACCGAACAAACCAGTTTCCAATATCAATACCATACCATCCTACCACACTGTTCATCTAGGTGCCACAACAAACACCATCAATCCCCTGCCGCAACCCTCCGTCACATCCAGTAGCCATCGCCAGGCCTTCCCTCCAGAACACGGTCCTCCGTCCTCACCTCTCAAACTCCAACGTCCTCTAACAAATCACGGATCCAACCCCCTACCTCAAATCGCGAAGACCCAAATCCAACGTGGCCCCAGTTCCTGCAACCTAAAATCAATGCGAAACCCTCACCGGAACCGACTCCTCAACCACCCAAATCGCGACTCAGTAATTCACCAAACCCGATATTTGTCTTTACTCCTCAAGATCGAAATCTGACTTTGATTTTCAGAATCGAATTATTGTCTTGAATTGTTAATTTAGAGATTTTCCTGAGTTCTGAGATTTTCCAAGAAAAATTGGGTACTGTGCTTTATTCTTTGGGGCCAGGGTTTGGGTTAATTTGAGAGGTGCGTGTTTAATACGAGTCAGAAGCCTTTGTTGTGTTTATATTTCTAGGGTAAAGTGCTTTGTGGGCTTCATAAACTTGTGGGCTTGTTTTTAAGATTTTGGGAGCTGCGAACATTTTTCTTATTTGCTTTTAGGGTTGAGAACCTGGTTTCTAAATTCAGTTGGAAATTTTTCTTTGCAATTTTTTTTTCTTCTCTCTTTCTGATTTAAATTTAGTTTGTTTTTGCTTTAAAAAAAAAAAATTAAGTCCTTTGTCTCTGGTTTTATTTTTCCTTTGCCTTTCATTTTAATTTAATTTTTCTTGGCCATTTGTTTTCAGCTCATCTGTAAAAAAAAAAAAAAATCGCTCAAATTTGTTTTTCTCGTCTTCCCTTATTCTTTTCTCTAATGCATGCGTAGTTGGATCCGTGATCCTTCTACTAATCGTTTAGTCCGAACAAACACCCCTTTCACCATGGCCGAAGAAACTCCCCCTCGAACTCTTATGGATAGGTACTTTCCCGAGCGAGTTTCTATTCCTTCCTGCATCATATTGCCCGCCCCAACGGGTAACCATTTTGAATCACATAAATACTCTTCCAAAATTTGGCAATCTTGAACGTGATGATCCTTATATTTTCTTGACCAAATTTGAACAAGTTTGTGCAACCATGAAATTTCAACAATTAAGTGACGATGGAATCAAACTTAGGTTAATTCCATTTGCACTTACCGATTATGCTGAGAAATGGTTGTATAGCTTGCCTTCAAATACGATTGGAACTTGGGGTGAATTTGTAAACATTTTTCTAAAGAAATTTTACCCTTTGGAAAAAACATCTAAAATTCGAAATGAAATCGTCAATTTTCGTCAATTTGGGGGTGAATCCTTTGCAAAATATTTTGAAAGATTCAAAGAGCTTCTTGTCAAATGTCCACATCATAATTTCGAAAAATGGACTCTTTGTCAAATTTTATACGATGGACTAGAAAATAACTCTCGAACTATGCTCGAATCAATGTGCCAAGGAAATTTTCTAGCCCAACATCACGATGCCGCTTGGAAATTTCTCGAAGATTTGGCCGAAAAATCAGCTCAATGGGAAAGATCTAATGAGAAATCAATTTATTCCCGATCAAACGCTCATTCGGTAGGATCCTCAACGGCTTTAGAAGCGAAAATAGACGCAATGTTAACCAAATTTGATAATGTCCTTTCATCAACTCAAGCAAACCAAGCTCAAGCGTCTCAGCCCTCATGTTACAAATGTAACGATCCTAACCACATTGCTGACCAATGCCCACATTCGTTAGAACAACTCAACGCATTTAATAAAGTTAGGAACGATCCATTCTCCCCAACTTACAATCCAGGTTGGAGAAACCATCCTAACTTCTCTTGGGCCCAAAACAATGCAACTACGAATTTGGTTCGACCTCCTTTTCAACCATTTTCGAATAATACCTCGAATCCTCCCTTTCAACAAAGTCAATTCCAAAATCCTGCGCCAACCCCTCAAAATCAAGCGCAACAATCTTTTGTTCCCCAAGATGATAAACGATTGACATCACTGGAGAAAACTCTCGAAGAATTGGGTAAAGCAACAACTCAAAATATCAAATCAAATACCAATCTTCAAAACTTACTGACTTCACACATGCAAACCACGACTCAACAAATGAGTGAACTTCAAAAACAAATGTCTCAACTTAACACTAGATTAAGTGAAAGGGAAAAGGGTACATTTCCAAGTCAACCCATCCAAAACCCTAGAGGACAGATTCAAGACTCGAACGTTAGTCAATTGAATGCTGTCACGACTCTTAGATCTGGCAAGAAGATTGACAACCATGTGGTCGACCCAAATGATTTACCAGACGATATTCAAAACCCAACAGAAAATTCGACCATCTCGGATCAAAACATCGAGCCCAATTCTAATCAGGCCCATCCTCAAACTCAAGTAGCTAAACCTACTGAGTTGTCTGCTCCATTTCCTCATAGACTCCGACCTAGAAAAAAGACGGACCAGGTAGAAAAGATCCTTGAAATATTTAAGCAAGTTAAAGTGAACATTCCTCTTTTAGATATTATACAACAAGTTCCACAGTACGCTAAATTTCTAAAAGATATGTGCACCCAGAAACGTCATACACATGTACCTAAGAAAGTGTTTCTAGCGGCGACTCTAAGCGAAGTCTTGTCCCAATCTATGCCAGTGAAATACAAAGATCCTGGCTGCCCCACAATATCATGTACTATTGGGGACAAGAAAATCGATAGATGCTTGCTAGACTTAGGTGCTAGTGTTAATTTGCTTCCATATTCCGTCTTTCGCCAATTAGGGCTAGGAGAACTGAAACCCACCAAGGTTACTCTTCAGCTTGCTGACCGTTCAATTAAGAAACCTGTGGGCGAAATCGAGGATGTTTTGATCAAAATAGGAGAATTCATCTTTCCAGTTGACTTCATTGTCCTAGAAACTCAACAGGTAAGCAATCCTGCAAACCAAATCCCTTTGATTCTAGGACGACCCTTCTTAGCCACCTCTAATGCTCTTATCAACTGTAGAAATGGGTCTATGAAACTTTCTTTCGGTAACATGACCGTCGAGCTAAACATCTTTAGAACCGAAAACTCTCCTGCCTCTTATGTGGACCAATTTTCTGAAATCCATGCTGTCCACGATAATGAACCTGAGCTCGACCATTTGAACACTGACATCGAGTCTAATTACGAAAATTTGTTTCAAGATATCTCTGAAAATGTCTCTGACTCAATTCCTGTCGAGCCACTCATAACTGAGCCTATTCCTCAACCAATTTCTTCGGTTGAGTCATCCCCAAAATCTGAACTCAAAGTGTTGCCCAGTCATCTTAAGTATGCTTACTTAGGAGAAAATGAAACTTTTCCAGTCATTATCGCTTCTGACCTTACTTTAGAGCAGGAACAATTGCTCCTTCCCATCCTTAAGAAAAATAAGGAGGCAATTGGCTGGTCCATGGCTGATATTAAGGGGATTAGTCCTTCGATAGTCCAACATCGAATCCACCTTATAGATGATGCCAAACCCACTCGTGATCCCCAACATCGACTAAACCCTATCATGAAAGAAGCAGTTCGTGCCGAAATCCTTAAATGCCTTGACAATGGAATCATCTACCCTATTTCTGATAGTCAATGGGTTAGTCCGATTCATGTCGTACCTAAGAAATCAGGGATTACCGTGATCCAAAATGAAGCTAACGAGCTTATCCCAACCCGCACCCAGACTGGTTGGCGTGTTTGAATTGACTATAGGAAACTTAACGCTGCAACACGTAAGGATCATTTCCCTCTGCCATTTATCGATCAAATGTTAGAACGACTAGCGGGTCATGAGTACTACTGTTTCCTTGATGGGTACTCGGGCTATAATCAAATCCCTATCGCTCCTGAGGACCAAGAGAAAACCACTTTCACTTGTCCGTTTGGTACATTTGCGTACCGACGTATGCCTTTTGGTCTCTGTAATGCACCTGCAACCTTTCAGAGGTGCATGATTAGCATTTTTTCTGATATGATCGAGCGATTTTTGGAAGTGTTCATGGATGATTTTTCCATATTTGGTGATTCTTACTCTGAGTGTTTACGTCATCTCGATCTTGTTCTTAATCGCTGTAAAGAGAAACACTTAACGCTTAATTGGGAAAAGTGTCACTTCATGGTTAAACATGGCATTGTTTTGGGACATGTCATCTCTAACAAAGGAATTGAAGTTGACAAAGCCAAAATTGAAGTTATCTCTAATCTTCCCATTCCCAAATCTGTTAAGGACATCCGTTCCTTTTTAGGTCATGCTGGCTTCTACCGTCGCTTCATAAAGGATTTCAGCAAAATCACTCGACCTCTGACTAACCTTCTTGGTAAGGATGTTCCTTTCGACTTCAATTCCGAGTGCATTTCATCTTTTGAGCATCTTAAAAATGAACTTGTCACTGCTCCTATCATTTGCTCTCCCAACTGGACGATGCCTTTTGAAATCATGTGCGATGCCTCGAATTTCGCTGTTGGCGCTGTCTTAGGACAACGTATCGATAAGATTCTTCACGTCATTTACTATGCGAGTAAGACTTTGAACGATGCTCAAATCAACTATACGACCACTGAAAAAGAACTTTTAGCAGTTGTTTTCGCTCTAGAAAAATTCAGGCCTTATCTAGTTGGCTCACACATCACGGTTTATACCGATCATTCCGCACTTAGGTACCTTTTCTCTAAAAAGGATGCTAAGGCTCGTCTCATTCGTTGGATCCTTCTACTTCAAGAATTTGACCTTACCATTAAGGATAAAAAAGGATCCGACAACGTTATTGCGGACCACTTGTCTCGTCTTCCAAATGCCCCATCTTCTTCTCTTCCGATCAACGAGAATTTCCCTGATGAACAGCTGTTTTCTCTATCCACTGATCCTTGGTTTGCTGACATTGTCAACTACTTAGTCACTAAGCAGACCCCTTCTTTTTGGTCTAAGCAGGATAAACACAAATTCTTTTCCCAAGTGAAACATTTTTATTGGGACGACCCCTACCTTTTCAAGTATTGTCCCGATCAAATCATTCGAAGATGTGTTCCTGACACTGAAACTCACAGTGTCCTCTCTTTCTGTCATGACCAAGCCTGTGGTGGTCACTTCGGTCCCAAAAAGACAGCCGAAAAGGTTCTCCAATCGGGTTTCTACTAGCCCACCCTTTTCAAAGACGCGTACGAATTTTGCAAAACTTGTGATCGATGTCAATTCTTAGGGAAAATTTCTAAACGGAATATGATGCCCCTAAACCCCATTCTAGAGGTCGAAATTTTTGATGTGTGGGGTATAGACTTCATGGGACCCTTCCCTAATTCTTTTGGGAACATTTACATTCTCTTGGCTGTTGACTATGTTTCTAAATGGGTAGAAGCTGTACCATGCAAAACAAACGATAACAAGGTTGTTGTGCGCTTCTTGAAAGAAAACATCTTTTCTAGGTTTGGCACACCTCGCACAATAATCAGTGATAATGGTACACACTTCTGTAATCGTTCTTTTGAAGCTCTCATGAGAAAGTATTCGATAACCCACAAGTTATCTACTCCTTACCATCCTCAAACTTGTGGGCAGGTTGAAGTATCGAATAGGCAGATTAAACAAATTCTTGAGAAAACTGTGAATCGAAATCGCAAAGATTGGTCCCAAAAGTTAACCGATGCTCTTTGGGCTTACCGCACTGCTTTCAAAACAAACTTGGGTATGTCCCCTTATCGGTTAATTTTTGGTAAACCATGTCACTTGCCAGTTGAATTAGAACATAGGGCGTTATGGGCAATAAAAACTTTGAATCTTGATTTAGAGCAAGCAGGAGAACATAGGAAGCTTCAACTTAATGAACTTGATGAAATTCGAAATGATGCCTATGAAAATGAACGAATTTACAAGGACAGAACAAAAGTTTTTCATGATAAATCAATTTTACGTAAAACTTTCATGCCAGGTCAAAAAGTTCTGTTGTATGACTCAAAACTGCATTTATTTCCGGGTAAGCTAAAATCTAGATGGACAGGACCTTACACTGTACGGACCGTTTTTCCGTATGGTGCGGTAGAAATTGAGAATCCAACTGATGGATCATCCTTTAAGGTCAATGGTCAACGCCTTAAACCTTACTTGGAACCAATACCCAACCAAGAGGAAGAGCTCATGGTCCTCCATGAGCCACATTACATTCGGTAAGACGCACTAACCCTCTTTTGTACATATGTAAATATTCTCTTATTTGTTTTTCCCTTTCACTAAGATATGTCTGATTAAGACTGTGAGGACACAGTCACATTCAAGTGTGGGGGGAATTTACATTACATCAGCAATCAAATTTTATGAAGTAGGTCATTCATTGAACAAGGATTAACTTAAATTCATAAATAACACCCTGGTTCTTGTTTGATAAGTTGAATTGTTGGGTGATGGGAATGAACATTATTTATTCATTGAATCGTAATGTGTCTTTTTAAGATGCTAGCTTGAGACTGTGCAGACGTTAGTCGTGTTCTGGAGTAAGCGTGTCAACCTTTGTTATACATGTTAGAATGTGCAAGTAAAAATAATCAAAAAAAAAAAATATATCAAAAAAAAAAAAAATCATGAAATAAAAGGATTTTGCACCTACATTTGTTGGATTTTCTGAGTTTGTTTTCATGCGTAATATTTTCTTTTCCACTCAAATTTTCAAAATCGTAAGTTCTAAAATCCACTTGGCCCAATTAAGGAGAAATGACTCATTGTAGCGTTCTTCTTCGATACCCCACATTATTCAAACCCAAGTTTTAGTCGAATTACATCCATGTTTCGACAAGTTTATCTTATATTGGTATACTCAAGAACCTTTTCACTGATTTATGTTTAAAGGTCAAAAACGTCACCTTTTATATCCCA
The DNA here is from genome assembly GCA_030737875.1 of Allium sativum. Taxonomy (NCBI): domain Eukaryota; kingdom Viridiplantae; phylum Streptophyta; class Magnoliopsida; order Asparagales; family Amaryllidaceae; genus Allium; species Allium sativum. The sequence continues at coordinate 128,015,924 of CM060919.1, read as the reverse complement.
ATATTACACTACCCACTCCGTACTTGTTTTAAGGTAGGATAACCATATACCACATCTTATTTTATATGGGTTATCTATCTTACGAAACTTTGCTTATCATTCCTTTCAGCTTTTTATATAACATCAATCCAGACTTGTGTGTTGAATTAGGGTTATAGAAATAGAGTAACTAGGGCACAAAACTTTCCTTTCATGAAGTATTGGTTTAGTAGAGGAGGAATCAAATGAAATAATGTATGGCATCATTCCATCTCCATTCATCATTCATCATGCAAAAAAAAAAAAAAAAAAAAAGAAGAAAAATGAAAAGAAAAAAATGAAAAAAAAGAGAGAGTCTCTCAGAATAAAATAGTCATTCATCATTCTTGACTATAAAGCATTCAGTTCCATTCCATCCACATCCATTATACCGTACTTGGAAGTGAGGATTGTAGTAGAGGAGATGAAAGGAAATAAACATGTTCATATGTGCCTTAGTATTACTTTATCTTTTGTAGCTTGAAGTTCAACTAATACACTTGCCCTCTTATCTATAACATTTTTAGAACTTACAAAATTTTCCTTCATCTATGCATAACTGACATCCAATACATTACAGTTACATTGGTGCAAAATTATTCAAAAAAAAAAAAAAAAAGGTCAAATAAATGATTGGGTGTACATTGTCGATGTGTAGAACTTTGGTTGACACCACGCTCTTAACCTTCAAGACAATTACAGTGTTATCAAGGAATTACGATTCAGCTTGAAAAATTTTGTTCATTTTTGCACTAATTATGGGATGGACAATTTGGGACTAAACCGTTATTATTGAAGTTAGGTGATATCCTTGGAATTTGAAAGACCTTAAATATATTGTTTGATTAATCCGCGTACATAAGACGCTTTGGATTTTGTTGGTAGTATCCGCTGAAAACCCTCACGAGACAACACTCGTCCTACTGGGGACACCCAGAGGTTTAACGGCTTGTTGCATACGCTAAATGCAATCGTGTTTCCTACGAAAGTGTGACATATCTTAGTTTAGTTTATTCGAGGACGAATAAAAAGATAAGTGTGGGGGTATTTGATATACACATAAATGTGTATATTTTATCCGCTTATTTATCTTATTTTCCCTTTAAAATAATTGATACTTTGTATTTATAGCTGTATTTTCAGATTGTTGACAAGCATGGTTTAGAGCATTTGATGGATAAAAGCATGAAGAATTTGCTTAAAAAAAAGAGTGAAGTTTAAAATTGCTAAAGTTTGAAGAGTCTAAAGCTTGAAGAACGGTTGCAACTATATTTCAGTTAAGAAGATTTGGCTCAATAAAGACTCAAACTGCATTCACATTAGCTCATTTGGAAGGCCTCTTACTCATGTTGCGTTCACACTAGCCTATTTGCTAGACCACTCACTCTAAAGCTGCGTTCACACTGGCTTATGTGTTATTTGGGTTATTTCTTTAGTCCCACATTATGTAATTAGCTAACTAGCCTTTGTCATATCAGCTATAAATACCTTGTATCTCATTCATTGAGAAACACATTGGGTTTTATTATGTAATTCTCTTCTTGGAATAAAATCATTCTTCCTCTGTTCTATTTAGTTTTAGTTTTATTTATGCTCTTGTTATTTAATTTCTGTTTTTCTTCTTCTTTAGCTATGTCTAGCTAATCCCCTTTGATTAGGGGGTGATGACGCTGATAATATGATTCAATATGAATCACATAGCCAAAAGATGAGGACTGTATACATGTAGATCTGGATCTGAATTAAGGGTTAGATCTGAACCTTCATACCCTGTGTCGTTTAAGAGCTGTGCTCCTTCACAGGGTATATTCGAGTTCGGTCTAACACTTATCAGATTTAGATTTAATATTTAGGGTTTTAGAAATAAAATAGTGAATCTGTCCTGATAGCCTATGGTTGTAGAGCTGAGCTCCTGCATAGGCTATGCTTGTCGTTATTTACATATTTGTTTCTAAAAACCTATTATCGCTGATTCATGTTTGTGACAGAAACATGTATTAGATCTGGTTAATCTTTTGGCTATTGATGATTATGAATCTGATCTATGTCATTATCCCCTAATTGCTTTCACTTATTGTTAAAACTCTCTTTTATTTAATTTCTGCTATTTTCTTTGTTTTCCACCAATCAAAAGTTAGGGATAACTTGATTGGATTTATTAATAAAATAATTTGGTCCTAGAGTTCGACACCCTCTACAACAATCCTTGTTGTTTAGGAAAGACGAACGAATTTTACAGTTGTTTACAATTGTATAATTCATTCGCAAACAAATTTTGCAGTTGTTCACTTGTATACCTGTCACAGAAACACATAATAAACTGGAACAAAAATCGATTTACATTCTAGTGAATATAAATTTATTTTTAAATTATATTTTCCTCAGAATTTTGGTGTGTTTCTCATCATATTTATTGACTTGGTCCGATATGTATATACATCGATTTGTGTCTAGACTGCTTGTGATATTCACAGTGATTCGCTAAAAATACCAGAAGGTAGACTATATATCTTGTGCCTGCAGATCAACCTCAACATAGCTACAGTGGTCTCCTGATCAAGACAAACCTCGACTCACAGTTGTGGTCTGCTAATCATGACTAGCCACGACACAATGTATAATGGAATGTTGAGTAAATAGAAAATATAATTGCACATGCACGATACATGTATACATATACATGTGTATGTATATACATATGCATGTGTAAGTATATACATATATATAATATGCAGAGGAAATATGGTCAAACATCAAGTGAGTGCATAGTTCAAGCCAAAAAAAGGATGGTCAAGCAAAGCCACTGACTAAATCAAGTGCACAACAAACCAAAATGGCCTAATATAAAAACTCAGCAAAGTGCAACATCAAGCTCAATACGCAAAGAAAGGGTGCAACAGCCAAGACACACACACACATATACATACATACATACATTTATATATATGTATATATACATGTTTTTGTGTGTGTGTATATATATATATACATGGAACTCAACATTGTAGACCTGCCAAGATATGGCACCAACAACAAACTCAGGTTACATAGAAGCACACTTGCATTCACATGAATATGGCACAACAGTTTTTCAAAGGATAAGCTAAAGGAACACTTTAGTCCCAAAAGAGGCACATATAGCAAGAATATGCACAACCAGCCAAAGAAGTGCATCACAGAAAGGACAAAGCACCAACATCAAGTGTATACAAGAAGAAATGTACAAATGTACATAACCAGACCAGTACTGGTCAAAATCCAAGTGTGCACAAGATACTCATGTTCAAAGTAGTACATGAACACATGGGTTCATAAGCAATGTGATATAGCATCATAAAAAATGGACTGTATCAAAAAAAATGCAACAACAAGCATGAGCAAGGGTCAGTATGGAGCAATGCACAAGGTACTACAAGAAGGAGTGTGTAGCATGCAAAATGGTTCAGGAAACATAAGGGTCAAGCACATCAATACAAACCGGGTGAATGCACAAGAGCAACACAGTGAATAACAAGCTCAACTAATGTACAAAGGTGGAAATAGAAAATGCAAAAGTCAGGTTTTAGTATGAAGCAAGTAGTGATGCCCAAGTTTAAGTGAAACAAGCACAAGTATACATAGTACAAGCTTGGACAGAGATATCAAAGCAACTCAAACTAGTGCACGTGGTTGGGCAAGTACCAATGCAAGTATAACATGCATCAGTGAAGGTGAAGCAAACACATATGGGGAATGGTACAAGAGCTATCAAGTTTAGACACAATAGGAACAATGAACAAAGAGGCATGCAAATGGTACACACATGGAAGTATGCACATGTGGGTACCAGTTCATAAGGTCATTGATATACAAGTGCAAAAACAGTGATACAAGCAACAATAAACAACAAATCCAAATGCACATAAATCAGTCAATGGAGCAATCAGAGAAACAATGAAGCAACAAGTCGATATAGGCAGGTTTTTAGTGATAAAATTTTCAAGTACAACAAACTGGTCAATATAGTGGAGCACAACAAAAGGGTTTTAAAGAAAAAATATTCTTCTTTTGGAAATTGACTTGTTCAAAAACAGGAAAGTTTTTAATTTGCAATTTTGGAAAATACAGATTTTAACAAGATTTTTTTGGACAAATCATGTCTGCCTTAAATCATTGAAATGTGATTGTTTCTCCAAAATGCACAGAGTGCCAGAATACAGCGGTATACATCAATAACTCATGCAAGAATTTATTTTGGTGATTAAAGGAATCGATTTATGGCAAGATTGCATTCATGGATTCAAACATTTCCAGAAGATATCCAGTGTGCTTTTAATGCTAAGGAAAAACATTTAGGCATGTTATATACCACAATAAACCAAACAACATTCACAACATGTAATCAAACAAAATCAAGACCAAATCATCACGTGAAATTATAGACTGATTAAGGGTTTAAAACCCTATAAATACCACATCATCACAAGCAAAGAAGTATCGAAAAAACAAGCAACAATTTCAAGTAAGAGAAATTAAAATCTGAAGAACTCGTGTGTAATAACCCGGAAATCTGAGCCAATTTAAATTTTTTATTTTGGCAATTTTGATGAATTTTGAATATTTAAAATGAATTATTTTAAATAATAACGACGAGAAATTTATTTTGAATAGAATTAGAACGTATATATTTATTCGAATCGTCGTTAGAATATAAATAATTTATTTTAATTATAAAAGGAATTGAAAATGGCGCGGTAGTTTGAAAATTCGATTTCAAATTTCAAATGAATGTGCAGGATTCAAAATAAACCGGATTCTAGCGAAACCGAAAATATTAGAATCTAATTGAATATATCTTTCCAACGAATCTGTAAAATTGAAATTTCATAGCGGGAATAAAAAGATATGCCCAGTTGAAAATTCAGAATAGTCGCTATGGAATTTTGGCCCTTAAAAATGGAAATTTTCCAAACGACCTCGGTTTTCAACGAAACCACTTTTGTTGGATCCGGGATGTCTAGTTATTGCTAGGTTTCAGAATTCGTAATTTTCTGAATCAATATGTGAGGATGGCGAAGTTAAACGTGTTTGACCAGTTTCAGTTGATTTTAATCGACTGGAAAATAGCCATTTTTCATACGGTCTTCAAATTTGACGAAATTAGCTTTGTTAGGACCGTATTGTCAATATGAAGCTAGAAAATATTTTTTTGGAATTTTTAGAGTTCGTATGTGGCCCCGGTAAATTGAAATGGGCGTTCAAATTTAATATATAGATTTATATTTTGATTTTGACGGAAACCGATTGAAATAGCCATACTGGCTTACGATACATATCCCATTGTGTTCGGAATGAGGGTAATACGCTAGGGGAAACAGTCATTGGGCCTCGTTTGGGGTTCAAAAGAAAAGTCAACTTTTTTGAAATATAAAATAATTAAATATATAAATATATAACTCTCTCCACTCTCTCTCTCCCCCCTCACTTCTTCCCCCCATCACTTTTCCAAAAAAAAAAAAAGAAGACCGCCGCTCGTCGATCGCTCCCTCCCCCAACCGTCGAACGCGCCGCCGCCCCTTCCCCCATCAGCTCTGGCCACCCTCCTCCCTTCTCTCTCCTTCCTCCCCAAAACTGAACCCAAAGCCCTCAAATCCAAATTGAAACCGCGCCGCCAGCCCTCCTCCTAGCCCACCACCGCCGGCGTTGCTCCCTGCAACCAACCTAGACCCAAACCGCCCCTCTTCAGCCATCACCTCCAACCGTGGGGCCCAATTGCGAGAGAAACCCAACTTTGGTGTGTTTTGAATTTTGCAAAAAGAACCCTGACTCGTTTCAGCCCTCCCCGAGCCTCCTCCGCCCCCCGACAACGAAGGTGAGCTTTTATTTCAATTTTATTCATTCATGTAATTAAAGATATGATTTTTACCTACGATTTTAATATAAAAATGTGATCTTTCTTATACATGAAGTGATTGTATGGAAGTGCGGTTTTTATAAGCAGAAAGGTTGGATTTTTATAAGTAGAAAGGTCAGATTTTTATAAGTAGAAAGGTCGATTTTTATATATATGAAGTGATGATAAAAATTCAATTTTTATATATATGAAGTGAAGACAAAAATTCGATCTTTATATAAGAAGTAGGGATATAAAAATATAATTTTTTATATAGAAACAAGCATGATAAAAATATGATCTTTAGTTTTTAAAGATATGATTTTTAAAAGTAATAAAAATATAATTTTTATATGATGTAGAGGATAAAAATACAATTTTTATATAGCTAATGAAATAAAAATACGATTTTTGACTATGTGAAGATATGATTTTTATCTAGGTGGAGTTGAACTAAAAATATAATCTTCATATATATAGTAGCGTTTTAAAAATATCATTTTTATATACTAGAGAATATAAAAATGTGATTTTTATATATGTAGTGGATACGGACAACGAAAGTGACAAAAGGTGAGCAGGACGAAGATTTCCTACATATGAAGAGTCGTGGCGTTTGGTTTAGCTAATCTGTGAGAACTCCTCACCTTTATTTTTATTTCTAGTTTGAAATATATACTAGGATGTAGACGGTGCTTAGCAGCACCCGACACCCGTCGTCCACAGACCATGGATGACTTGTTTGTTTGATTGATGTGTTGTGAAAATTGATTGTGTGATGCGGAATGAAAATAAATATTTTATAGTTAAAAATATAATTTTTAACGTGTATATAAAATAAATATTTATAAACAAATCGGACGATTTGTTTATGTACACGTATTTGAATGATATTGATTGGGACGATAAATTTTACACATCACCCAACTGCACAAATAAAAATCTGTGTTTGTTGACTGAAACCCCACACGGGTATTGGGATGATATTTGACGTACACTAATCCCGATTGTTTAGTTGTATGTCAATCGATGGCTTGACAGATTGTGTAAACATTAATTATTTATATTTAATGCTTATGCAGTTGTATGGTGCACTCTGGATGATGGTTGATTATTTATCATTGCTATTATATACATGTGTTGTATAGAATCCATATAAATAACATTATATGGTAATTGATTGGGCCTCATTCCAATTTGGAAAATAAGGAATATTATAAAAGAAAATTCATGTGTTGAATAGAAAAAAATTCATGTGTTGAATAGAATTAAAATTCATATGCTGAATAGAATAAAAATTCATGTGTTGAACAGAATAAAAATTCATGTGTTGAATAGAATAAAAATTCATGTGCTGAATAAAATAAAAATTCATGTGTTGAATAAAATATATATTCATGTGTTGAATAGAAGAAAATTCATGTGTTGAATAAAATATATATTCATGTGTTGAATAAAAGAAAATTCATATGTTGAAGAAAATGTTCATTTGTTGAATAGAATAACGAAGTTATTGAAATATATAAAGCTGTGTTGGTTAGATTGACGCCATTTTGACGTGAACGATATTTATATCGATTTTATTTATTTTTATAATGAATATCGAAAAGGAAGTGATTTCAAAATATAATGTTTTGAAAATATTATCATTTATATATCGATGATATGGAATATTCAATTTTGATTTGGAATTGAATATGAACTTGAAATCGTTTTGAAAACGAATTTAAAACAATTTATGAAATATGTTTTAAAAGGAAATCGACGAAATATATATAACGTATATATTATATATATAATGGCATGAATAGAACGCGCCGCGCTTCGGCAGTTCGCGAATTTCGACCATTGACTTCGAATGGATGTTATGGGAGATCCGACCATCGAATTCTCCTAAAACCGGAACCGTTGGGTTCAAATCGAAAAGAGCTTTCTAATGAGTATTAGAGATTTGAAATCTAATAGTTGGATTTGGAATTATGTCCAAATCAAATTTGGAAAAGGTCGCTGTAAGTACCGTTCAATGGCCGCTTAGGGAAATCGACTGTACGAGCCTTGATATATTTATTAAAAATAGTAATAATTTGTGTAAAATCATAAGAAATGATTTGAAAAGAATTGGGATAAAAAACTCCATATTTGAAAAGATAAAAATAGATTTTTTATCGAACTGAACTAGTTTTGAACTAGGATTATAATCCATTTATTTTTGAAATAAATAAATTGGATTTGAAAGGGTTTTAAAAGTAACTAGAATATCCAATAATTGAATTTGAATTGATTTTTGGGTTGTTATATCCAAAATTGGCTCTGACACCCAAATTGTTCAATTATACAGAAATTAATATCAGAAAAAATGCTAGAAAAAACAGAAAAGACACAAGATTTATAGTGGTTTGGCGTTAATGATCCTACGTCCACTTTATATCTATGATTATACTTGGAATCAGAGTACAATCGATGATTTATCCCTCAATCTCACTCTTACAATGTTGATTCACTCAATAATTTCGAGACAACTCTGAATAACAATAATGGAGGTGCAATAATGGTGCATTCAAAACTCAGAATTGCCCAAAAGATCCTGAAAAATGCCAAGTTCTGGGCTATTTATAGCTGATTTTTGCAGGCGGATCACGTTCATACGTGGCACAAATCCCGAAGATCTTGGGCTGGTTCGTAGCTTGAGGGAGAAATAGTCAATATGGCCGTTATGGACAGGTGTCACTAGATCCTGCGTTTGCGGATCGTGAAAGACTTGGTCATGGCTTTTATCTAGTTTCCTGGTTCGGATCAGGTCGCGCTTTCATGGAGGGATCAGATCGAGCTAGGAGGAGCGAGTCGGATCAGATATGGTTGACACGAGCAAGTCGGATCGCATCAGGCTGACACGAGCGGGTCAGATCGGGTTAGGCCGACACGAGCGGGTCGGATCGGGCTAGCAGGAGGCGATCGCGATCGGGTCCAGGCCTTTCCACAAGTAAAGCTTCATCTTGAACTCGCGCTTGAATCTTGGTGGCTTGGTCCAAAAGCTAGCCAACATTTTTCCCCCTCGAAGTATGTTTTATCAAGGATGGAACGTGCTTCAAAATTCTCGAATTACCTTTTCATGAAGTGATGTGAATCAAAAGGCCGTGTCAGTCTTGAACGCCGTACAGCTTCCAAAAAGTCGTGCCTCTTGATAAGTATAAATACTCAGTTAAACCTTCAATCATTTCCTTGTTCTTTGGATAATTCTCATCTCTGGGGCTTTTGAAGACTTCGTTGTCAAATTACCAGGTAAACCTTTGAGTCTTCGCAAGTATTTCCGAGTCTTCGTCTTCGACAATTTCTTGTTGAGTCGGATCGCCGAAACAATCCACGGTCCATGGGATGAGGTGCTCATCTCGGGTTTGGTGATCATTCGGGCTTTTTCACGAAGCGCGATGGGCTTTCTTTATTCGATCACGAGCTGTTGGAGAGCGTGGTCCTTCTCTTTCTGCGCTGGGCTTTGGTTCGTAGCCCACCAGTCTCTACGGTCCAAGTAAGACAAAAAAGAGAATACTAAGGGTCACAGGTTTGCTTATATAAGCCGAACCCTCTTCCACTTTCTCCCGTTCTTCTTTCTTTTTGCAGCCGCCATCAATTCTTCCTTCAATTCAAACCCTAACTTGCGATTTCTAAATCCTCCTGATTTAAACTAGGATAAAATAGGTAATCATGTTAACAAGGGTTTAATGGAATTTTTATCTCGTTTCTCTGAGTTTTTCCTTAGTTCGGAGGACAAGTGGTGAGGCTTTGAGGTGCTTGAGGCCTTAAGGACGACGAAGATTAATGGGTTCGGCCGTTCATGTGCATGGGAGGAGAGGAGAAAAAGGAGAAGGAGAAAGGGTTGGCCAGTTCGACTCGTGGGTGAGGTTTGAGTTCGGGTCGCGATAACAATTGGATGAAGAAGATAAAGCTGATGTTTAACGCAGCAACGGATCGGATCATGGAGATGGCAGGACGATGGTTCACGGGTTCATGAGAGCATAAGGAGAATCGGATCGCGAGGGGTTCACGCGATCCGTTCCGATTTCCACGATCCGGTGATCTTCCGCGAGTTGGTGCTTCTGCCGTGAGTCCATACTTGCTTCACGATCGGAAGATGCACCGCGATCCGGATCCTAGCTCACGATCCGGCGTGATGAACGATCCGATATATTTGTTAAATAAGCAATGCAATTTAATCCTGATACCCCAATGGACAGTTAGGTTAGAACCTTCGAGTCTTCTGAACCGAACACCAGCATAACTTGGCAGCGGACAACAACTGATATCCCGATTACCTTGTTCACTTTACGCTTTTCTTTAATATATACACAGGCACACACTTGCACTCGCACACACGGGGAACGGGTAATTATATTCTAACTTTTATTCACCAACATAGCTATGTCTGATAGACACTCTTCTAAAGGATCTGAAACAGAGGGGGACTCGGAGATGTCGGAACACCATAATCCCGAGGTTCCTCCAATTAATCCAGAGGGTGAGGATTCTGAATCCGAATATGAGGTAGAGACAGAATCAAATTCATCTGAGAGTACCTCGCTAGAGGAGGAGTCCGAAGTAGATGACCGAGATCCGGATGAGATTCCCGGCGTTCTAGAAATTGAGAAATTCACTGACTCTTTAGCTTCCAAACTAGATGATATAAAACTTAAGAAAATTTGTTTGAAACACAAGATCCCCTAGGATGATGTGAAAACACCCGAAAGCGGAGATAAACCTCATCTTGCTCCAGAAGGGTACATGGCAATCAACCGACTCATGTGCTAGGTAGGCGCTATTCCTCCGTTTCCTCCAATTGTCATTGAAACCTTAAGACGATTGTGTATTGCCCGTATATAGCTTCATCCCAACGCTTACGCAGCCTTGTACACTCTATATGTCGCGTATGCAGAGATTCTGCAAACTGAGCTTACTTTTAAAGACTTGAAATTCTACTATCTTTTCAAGCACTATTCCACAGCGAATCCTAATTTCTCTTTCTTTGAACCAGTAGCCAACAGGAAGGTTCTGTCTGATGGTTACAGCAACATAGGGGATCCCAAAGCTGATTGGTTTTATATAAAACACCAGGCTGGGTGTGCGAGGAGGTGGCTCAAGTCTAGTAAGTTTCGAGCCTCCAGATGCATGACTTAATTACATAATCGAAGCACTAACATGTTTCTTTTTCTCTTGTGCAGATCACCCATTCCCCAAGACAGAAGGCTTAGTGTATAATGATCGATTATCCTGTCTTCTAAAAAAAAAGTCTGACTTCTTGAGAATCAAGAAATGTACTACCGACGAAAACCTTCACAAGCACCATCTTTTGGACATAAGATTCGGACTTGGCGCGGGCGGCAAACCTTACAAGTATGTGCCCCCGGCTGAAGGAGAAGGAACTTCTCAGGTTGCAGAGATGGCTACTCTTCGCAAGAGTCCTTCGCCGATGATTAATCAGGATGACGAAGATTCAAACGTGTATAAAGGAGCTGAGGGACGAGCTAATGAACCAAAAGAGGTTCCAACCTCCGAGTGGCAGTCTCCCTTAAGAACTTCATCGCCAATCGAGTCTGTCGCCCAAGATGAATTAACGGAGGAACAGATTCTCGGGGAATTAAATAAAATTCCTTTGCCAGATGATATCTATAACCAAGAAGATTTCGGAGGGGAACCAATTTTTCCCCTCTCCGAAGAGACAGGTGCCCCAGTTGGAGAAAAAGAAGTTACCCAAACGAGCCTAACTTCGGGCCCTAGTCTGTTTCAAGAAAAAGGGATTCCACTGGATGTACAAAACACATGCACCATTTATCATAACACTCTTTTGCCATTGTGGTTCATAGTTCTAACACACACATATTTTCTTTGCAGGAAAAATGTCTCGCAAACGGTCTTATTCCTACCGTTCCCTTCGCGAGGGCACACCAAGCCTCCTTCCAGATCCTGAGCACACTCGTAGAGATAGTCGGGGAAGGGATAGTCGTCGACCCTGGGATTCTCATCAATCTTATCCTGGACGACCTCGATCTCCACTGAAGCAAAGTCATGGAAAGCCACATATTCGTCCAATGCCACCAGCTGGGGGGAAGCAACTTCCTAGAGATTTAACCCCTCCAAAAAGCATACTCCTTCTCACGCCCAATCTTCTAAAAAACACGCTGAGCCAAAGGACAAGGACAAAGATGTAATGACCCGCGTTTTTGAGCGACTTTGGTTATCGACATAACACGATGTCGATAACCAAAACATCGAAAATCCTGGTCATTAGTGAAAGAAATTAGAGGGTGAGGAAAGATAAGGTAGAAAAATTAGAATAGAAGAAGAAGAAGAACACAACATCAGAGTAACACGAATCTCACAGCGGAACGAATAACATATAATATATGTAACATAACTTTGAAATATACATCTGTATTTGAATCTACATCATTATCAAAGTACAACACTTACAACACAGCGGAAGTAACTATAGCTATAAAATCCCGAAGCCTCCTGCTCCAAGCTCTTCCAGTATATCTGTAAATCCCGACTACTTGACTGCCCGTACAATTTTAGGCACCCAAGAGTTTAGGGAAAACAACAAAATAAACTCCGGGTCAGTCATGGGACTGGTGTGAGTAAAACAGTTTAAAACAGTTCAAGCAGGTAATCGATATCTCATAAGACCACGCCGTATAACGGAACGGGTTTTTCCCTTATGAGAATCCAAATTTATCTTTATATCAAAACCTTTTGATATTATAATAATGTCTATCAACACAATATAATAATCATCTAGCAGAAACGCTTTCATCTCACGTTCTACATATATAATATACAATCAAAACCGCAAGCACGTATTGGGTAATGGATTTCCAACTATGACAAGGTATGGAACCACCTTTCGCTAGTGTACCTCTAGAGAGGAATACACTGGGTTCAACAAGAACATCTTGCAACCCGGCCACACATGGCCGACCACTCATTTCGCTTGAGTGTATCGAATGTATATCACCAACGGTTGGGATCAGCAACCGTTTTGCCGAATGGGACAGCATCAACAATAGATTTTTAGATGTAAATGAAACTCTAGATCAGGTGATTATACACCCTACTTCGGTGCGACCGACTTAGCCATGCTGCCTGCCCGATTTCTTTCATTTACCGAATGTGAGGCTAGAAGCTACGCTTTATCATCACACCAGATTCACTTTGAATGCCACATCATCAAATCCATCCAATCACCGACTGACGTCCTCAACAATACATTATGTGTTAGCTAAAAGAAGTTTCCTTCTCCGCTTCCACTCTTGGTACGGTTGGAGAAATCAATATACGTGATCGTCTGGAAATACTCTGTCAGACATCCGTCCATACAAGTCATCCAGGAACAGGATGAACCGAAGGCACTATTCTGTAAACAGGATAGCCCTTGCATAACTCCGTCTTCAATTTCCTTTGGCATAAATGATTCGCATCGCTTATGCCAATACAGAGTGGTTCTTTGGAATAATCCAACCGGTCTCTCCATATTAACAACGTTAAAATGGTCAAAACTTCGATAGTCTGTGATTTAACTATCGAAGAAAACAGGTGTGCAAACAACGATATTATTTCCAGATGGAAATTATATCGATCAATCATCATTCAACATTTTTCTCTTTATTTCATTAATTTACTTATCTCCTGTTTCCCTATATTCAATATTTCTTATTTTCTAAATTTGGAAAATATACGTTATTAACAATGGAAAACATTTCCATTTCTTGTTTTCTTTATTAGAAAACATTTCTGGTTTCTTATTTGGAAAACATTTCCAAAGCTTCTTCATTGGACTTAGACAGATGTTTTAAACAAACCATCGCGATGCCAACTCAAACCATTTCCTTTAATTACTAAATTCACTTAACTCCTTTACCATCGAACCTTAACCATTCCTTAGTTAGAAATGAAGTCAATCAAGTTGGGGTAATACTACCTCTCAGACCTTAACTGAACAATGTTTCTAACCTTGAAATAGACAAAGTTCACCCTTCTAATTCGTTAACAACTCCCTTACGTAACTCTCTTTCAAATCTTTTCTATTCAATAATTCTTTCCTTCGATAAGGTATATTCAATAACTCTATTCAATTTATTCTATTCACTTAACTCTTTTGATTTAACTCTAACTCTATTCACTTAACTCCTATCGAATAAACTATATTCGATAACTCTTTTAATTCTATTTGAATAAACTATATATTCGATTAACTTCTTTTACTATAACTCTAATCGATTAAACTAACATCGATTAACTCCTTTCACTTTAACTCTAATCGATTAAACTAACATCGATTAACTCCTTTCACTTTAACTATAATCGATTAAACTAACATTGATTAACTCCTTTCACTTTAACTATAATCGATTAAACTAACATCGATTAACTCCTTTCACTTTAACTCTAATCGATTAAACTAACATCGACGAACTCCTTTTACTTTAACTCTAATTGGTTTACCCTAACAAATTAACTCTAACTGGTTAACCCTAATGGTTTAACCTAACTGATGTACTCTAACCAATTAACTCTAACTGGTAAACCCTAATGGTTTAACCCTGTTTGATTTACTCTAATCAATTTATTCTATTCGATGAATTCTGATCGAATAACTCCTTTTGGCTAAACTATATTTGAATACCTCCTTTTAACTTTATTTGATAACTTCCTTTATTCTATTCGAATAGCTAATTCGATTAACTCCTTTTCGAATAAACTATTCATTTATAAAGATTTACTTTTAGTAACAGTTCTTCACTTTACAAATGATTTCCTTTTATTCTAACTTATCCTTTGATTTTATAATTATTTCTTTTATAAAAATCCTTTTCCTTTTCTATATAAAATCCATCGATTTAATATAAATAATTCATTTTCAAAATACACTTTGAAAATATTCCTTTATCAACATTCGGTATGTTATCGTATTCAACATATCAAATCACGATGATCAAAATCGTCCAAACACATATAATCGACAACAGATTATATATCACATCATATATCACAATATATGAATCACAGTAAAATAAATGTTGAGGAATCCAGTTGGATTCCTCCAACCTGTTTTCCTGCATCATAGATGTTAAACAATATAGATAACATCACTTTTCAGTTCCATATGATATATTCTGTTAAACAGAATCAATATAGAAATTCAACTAACTAACTAGCAGTTCAATCAAACAGTCAACACACAGTCAATCAGCCAATATTTAATAGTTCTAAAAATACAACATGGAATTATAAACTGTTCAGAGTTAGTGAGATTTACTCACATTGGACGATCATCGTCAATAACGATAACCATCGCTCGATTTGATTCAGATGGACAATTTATTTTACAATAAATTGTAGCGAGCTCGGATTCACTCCCAGTCAGCTCCATGGGGTAGCCACCGTCCATACGATCCCAAGGGATCTTGTTTCGCTGAATTCTGATACGGTATGACAAAGTTATCATCGTTATAAGATTTAAATGATTTAATATAAACATAGAATTAAACTAATTATATTATTATTATTAATTACCCTGTTAACCTTCCTGAACTACCTCTAACGTTGGTGACCATTTCCTCATTATCTTCCCACTTATCTATTCACAAATTCGAACTAGTCTTTCTTTTATTTGATTGGCCTTTCCTTTTCTGTGACAAAACCAAAGATCCACCCCCTTAGACCCGTTACTGCTCCTCTAACACATGTACCATGGCCGAACCTGTCCACTTCTCTTCTATATTACAAACGCATTCCCACCTAGGCATTTTCCATCAATAGGGTTCAGAGACCCTTCTCCATGTTCTCCAACTTGGAAACAGCTCAAACCACTCAACACACAAACCGCATGCTATTACCCCATCTAGATATTGCAACCGCCATCTCCAACATAGTTCCTCTTCTCGTCGCCGTTCCTTCATTTCAAAATCTTCTCTGCCTCGTCCCATATACACACAGTGCCAACTCCTCCTGAGCTCGTCCGCACCAACTATCTATCCTTCAGCCTCATCTAGCTCCGGAGAAGAACCATCGCAGTCCCCCTTACACCTCCTAATACAATCCACATGCTCTGCCCGAATACCACTGCGTTCAGCACCTTCAAACCATCTCATCTCCTTAGTTCACGTCTCCGCCACCCCACTCTCTTTCATTTCATGCCAAGATGTCTTCTTTCGCACGCCGGTTTCCAATACTAAGTCGCGCTATGTAAACACCTGGAAACGAAATCGGCTTTGGACCATTTAAAACTACTTGGTATAATATAGAGAAACTCTAACGAACTCATATACATAAAGAAATGAAGTACTTGCTTTCGGGTTTTACAGCGTTGTGGATTTTGAAAATTTCAGAGGAGTATTAGATTTAGAATGCACGATTTAAGGAGAGGAAGAGATAGAAGTGGCGACTTGTTGTTGTATTTATAACCTTTTCGTTGGATGAGTTGTGGAGCCACGGACTCCATTTTGAGGCCATAGAGAATGGTGGTTGAAAGGAAAGGAAACGTGGCCTCTGTTTGATCGTGATATACATGTGGTTTAGCTTAAGTTAACTATAAAGAACGAGACGTGGTCTCTATTTTGATCACATAAAGTTAGATATTTTATTTTACATGTATTCAATGTTTTGAGCATCGTCCCTTTTGAAATCTTCTACTTGGTGCATTATAAATATATCCATGTACGAGCGTTGCGGACTGATATAAATACACCGTTGAGATGAGCCCGGTGTCATGATTCCAAAAACATAATAATATCGGTAGGTGGACTCATATTTTGAAACTTCAAAATGTTGATTTCTGGATGCGAAATACTTTAAATAAAAAGTCGCTTATTAAATTAATTAAAAATTTCAGTAAAATTCTAAAAAATAAATTATCACTATGTCCCAAAAGAAACTTATCTAAATTCAAACCCGATATTCAAATATTTTGAAAACCCTTTTATAACGTAAATAAAGCGTTACAATTTATAAAGGAATTCCACATCGACTTTTTTGAAATTTGATTTGGACGTAAATCAAAATATGTCCGACGAAATCCCGATTTTTCTCTTCCACTAGAAAGATATACTCCACCAGCTCCATACGTTTCTTGTTTCACGGCAATCCGGCTTAAAACGAATCCTGTACATTCAGTTGAAGTTCAAATCGCCAAATAGCGCGCTGCAGCGTCGTTACGCGCTCAAATATAATTATATTATAATTATACGTTCAAACTGACATCGATTGAATATATTCGTTATTCAAATTCAATTCTAAACTGAATTAAATATCACAGATGATCCAGTTCACACCATATCGCCATTTCAGCCAATTCTGTTTATTTCAGAATTAAATATATTATTTAATTTATTAATTAAATTAAATATTCACCATTATTAAATTCCACGGCCATTAAATCCTTTAAACCACCATTTCAATAATTTAACAAATTAATCATAATACCTCTGCCAATGCGGGTCATTACAAAAGATGAGGGCAGGATTATAGAGAAGGGGAAGACAGTTCCTACTTCCTCTGGTGAGCGTGGCTTGGACACTACTGCTGCAAGGGATGTTGCCCCCAGTTCTGAGATTACGGCCAAGCTAGAGCGCTTACGAAAACAGTTTCCCGACATTTACTTTGAGAGGATGGTGTTCATCCCAGATCATGGACCGGTCCCCGAGGATTGGGACACAGAGGTGATATGGTATGTATGCCATGTAGCTAAACAATATGGGGTAATGAAGAAGCATGCTGCTACACTCTCTACTATCATTCGCCGGATGGAGACGGACGCGGCCAGAACCAGAGTAAAGATTGACAATGATGCTAGGGCTAGGTACAAAATGGAAAAAGAACTAGAGGATGCATAGACCCAACTGGCTTTAGCCCGGCGAGACGCAGAGAAATAAAAGTACGAGTTGGAGAGTGCCAGGGAGCGTTTTCGCAACGAGCTTGACTTAAATAGCTAGGAACGGGTGGCCCTGAGGAAGGAAGTAGAGGATCTCAGGGTGGTTAACACTGAAGTGAAGACAGTACAGGATCGCTTTTCTGCTGAGAAAGAGAAGGTGAGCTTAAAAAATGACCTTGCCCTTGCCAAGAAGGATAAGGAGGTTCTAAATGATCAACTTGCTCAAGCTGAGGAGCGTGTAGCTGTCGCCGAAAGCAATGCCAATAGCACCGTTGAGTCAGCAGCTGCTGCGGCTGATAAGCTTGCCGAAAAAGAGAAGGATATAGATAGCTTTGAAGAATTGTTGTTCGACTTCTTTGGTCAAGACATCTCTTGGATTCCAGACTACCATGTTACCCTGGCCAATATATGGGACGCAATTGTCGAGGGCGAGAAGCGGCGACTGGGGGTCGATGAAATTGACGAGCACCAGCTGATGCAAACCTTTCTCAGAGGTGAAGAGCCTGAGGCTTTGGAGGTAGGCAGACGCCTTATCCATGAGGAAATGGAGAGGTAGAAGAGCAGGCTCAAGGGTAAGGATAAGGTTGGCGAGAGTTCGAGCTCGGTGGTAGAGCCTAAAACCTACTCCTCTGATTGTCGGGACCACCAGTACAAATATAGGAGATGAGTCAGCCGAAGGTATCTCCACATTTTCTCCACAGTTCATTAAAGCAATCGTAACTTGTCGTCATCTCATGGGACTGATAACTGACATGGCCACATCTCCTGCCGATTTGCTAACCTTTACTTCTAATGGTGTAGGTACCAAAGTGGTCGAAAAGGGTGCAGAGGAGAAGGCAGAGGCTGAGAAGGTTGAGGTTCCCCCGGGTTCTGGTATCGAAGCTTTCAAGGTCTCAAAGCAGACCGGGGGCTCAATAAGTGATAGAGTTACAGTAGCACCCGTGGGTCTGGCACTGGCGCTCCTGCGGACGCCGAGATCATTGCTGCTCTGCATGACACAGACGGCGGTCATGGAGATGAGGAAGAGAAGGTAGAAATCATTGACGAGGCCAAGGGTGATGATAGTGAAACCTATGCTGACATACAGGCTAGGAAGGAGAAGCAGTTCGCTCTTAAGAGGGAGGAACAGAATCCTGTGTTCGTGACCCCTATTTCTGAAATCGACCCCAAGACTAGGTTGGTTATAAGATTCTCTTCTAGATCGACAACTTCACAGCTTGCCTCCGAACCTTCCAGTCCTTCTCCGGAGCCCCTTGTCGACAAGAGGAAGAGGAAGAAAAGCGACCGCTCTGGTACTGATAAAGAGGAGTTAGAGAAACATAAGAAGGACAATAAATCAAAGCCATCTCCCAAGCGCAAATAGAATGCATTTATTAGATCATGTTTTAGTTTTATGATTTCTTTTGCCAAAAGATGTAGTCGTGAGATTGGCCCTCACTTTTTTTCTTAGTTTCTCATTTTTTTGTATATCTGTTTCCAGTAAATAAGGACCTACTTCTTTTGCATCATTATGTTCCTGCAAATTCATCATGTTAGCAGAGTTTAAATAATCATAACTGAAACTTTCATAGTTAAATGTTAAAGTTATAAGTAACGATCATTAATCATAACGAAAACAATCATCGGGAAATACTTGTGCTAAGTAAACGTGTAGTGATGCACCTACATATTCCTAATTGATCATCATTATAGTGCCTGGCCACGACTTGTTGGCGATCGATTAGAATTATATTCATACTATCCCGATCTTTCCATGGGGTAATGATTCTTGCGGCGCTAAGTCCCTAGCGCTTTTATACTCTCTCGATCCTTCAGCGGAATAGAGTTTGTGTGGCACTAAGTCTCTAGCGCCTTTATACTCTCCCGATCCTTCAGTGGGTTAGAGTTCGCGTGGCACTAAGTCTCTAGCACCTTTATACTCTCCCGATCCTTCAGCGGGTTAGAGTTCGAGCTCGATTTTTGGTTTGCTCACCGATCCTTCAGCGGGGCAGAAGTTCTGGGGGCGCTAAGTCTCTAGCGCCTTTATACTCTCCCGATCCTTCAGCGGGTTAGAGTGTTGCCAAGGCGGTTTTATCATGGTGCACCTGCATGCCTTGGGGACATTATCTTCGCTTCCTTTATACTCTCTCCCTGATCTCGGGAGTTAGAGTGCAAGTTGTAATGCGATTTACCTCGCTGCACCTTTTGAAGCTTTAATTATTGTGAACTTTCCGATCTGCTGAACGGCATTTTGAATTAGCCGTTTTGAGATTACTGCATAAATTTAAAACAATTCCCGGAATGGTAACAGTATATATATTGATCAAAATAAAAGAGTAAATAAGAAATGGTGCAGTAAAGGTAAATGACACACAGCATTTTTATAGTGGTTCGGTCGAATCATGACCTACGTCCACTTTATAATCTTTTGTTCAACTAGACTGTTCTAGGCAAGTCGAGCCTTTTTACATGGTTCTAAAAACAAAAGAATAAAACTGACACTTTTATGTCAGGTAAAGCCGCAAATGCTGGGCATTCCACACTCTGGGGATTTCATCTCCATCTACGATCGCTAGCTTGAAGGTTCCATTATCAAGCCTTCGTAAGATTGAGTACGGTCCTTCCCATTTCAGACCCGTATTACCGGGGGTGGAAAGACACTTTCAGAACCAAGTCTTCGGGTTTGAATGTCCGAGCTCAGACCCTTCTGTTGTAGTACCAAGCTATTTGTTGTTTGTGTCTCAAGGCACGTAAGTCGGCTTCGTCCCTTTTTTCCTCAATCATGTCCAGGGATTCAAGGAGCAACTCATTGTTGGTCATCGGGTCGTAATAAATGGTACGATGGGATGGCACTTCTAACTCGACCGGAATAACTGCTTCAGCTCTGAAAGCAAGGGAAAACGGGGTGTGACCCGTCGCCGACTTGTACGTTGTTCTATAGGCCCATAGTGCCAGGGGCAATTCATCGACCCACATAGCTTTGGCCTTCTTCAATCTTTTCTTTATAATGGATTTGATCACCTTATTTGCCGCTTCAGCCTGTCCGTTCGATTGCAGATGTGCCACAGAGGTGTATCTTTTCTCAATGTGATACTTCCAACAAAAATCTTGAAACTCCGTGCTGTCGAATTGGGTCCCATTGTCGGTTATGATGACTTTTGGAATCCCAATTCGACAGATGATGTTCTTAACGACAAAGGTGATCACTCGTTTGGTTGTGATTGTGGTCAAAGGCTCTGCTTCTACCCATTTAGTAAAATAATCCACGGCCACAATAGCGGACTTTGCTCCACCCTTTGCTATGGGGAGGCTCCAAATAATGTCGATTCCCTACATAGAAAAAGGCCAAGGGCTTGTCATTGTCTTCAACTGGTTAGGTGGCGCCCTAGGGATTTTGGAGAACTTCTGGCAAGCATCACAACGTCATGCATACTTGGCTGCATCCTTGTTTATAGTGGTCTAGAAATAGCCATATCGCAATATCTTCTTTGCCAACGTTTGTCCTCCTATGTGGTCGCCACACTCACCTTCATGGACTTCCTTCAGCACACGCTTGATGTCGTCATGGGCAATGCACCGGAGGAGACGCATCGAGAAACCTTGTCTGTACAGGACTTCGCCTTACAACACATATCGGGAAGCCTTCCGTATAACCGCGTGCCTCTCTCTTTTCTTACTTGGGAGCGTTCCATTCATCAAGAAATTCTTCAGGGGGGTCATCCACGACTCCCTTTCAGGTTCAGTTTCCAGTACCAAATCAACTTCCATCTGATCCACACTGGGGAACTGTAATACTTCAATCGGGACTAGCTCCGTATGTTCTGGATTAACAGAACTAGCTATCTTTGTTAACTTGTCCGCTCTTTGATTCTCTACTCGAGGAATGTGAGATATACTATGGTGCTCAAACCACCTAGCAACGTTCTTACTTTTTCCGGATATGATATCAACCATGGACTCTTAACCTGAAATTTTTCATTAACTTGGTTCACGACCAAATTGGAGTCACAGAAAATGTCTAGCTTTGTAATCCCTAGTTCTTTTGCAAGTTTCAACCCGGCAATCAGAGCTTCACACTCGGAATCATTATTGGTCGCGTGGAATTCCAATCTAAGAGCGTAGTATATTATCCGTTTCTCTGGAGTTTCAAGAACCACTCCAGCACCTGATCGTCTATCATTTTTAGCTCCATCAGTATATAGTTTCCAGGCGTTGGGGTCAAGGAGTAGCTTAGGCGTATCATCTTCCTCGGTTACCGTATCATCTTCTGGGATGGTAAATTCCGCTATAAAGTCTGCAAGTGTCTGCCCTCTTAACGACCTCCGGGGTTGGAAGTTCAAGTCGAATTGACTTAGCTCAATGTTCCATTTGAGCAATCTTCCCGATGTTTCTGGCCTTTATAGACTTGCTTAAGTGGGTGATCAGTATAAACAGTAATGGGATGAGCTTGGAAGTAGTGACGAAGCTTCCTAGATGCGATCAGCAAACTGTACGTGAGCTTTTCTATCTTTGGGTAATTTCGTTCTACGGCTGTCAATTTCTTGCTCACATAGTATAGCGGTCTTTGCACCTTATCCTCTTCTCTTACCAAAGCCGAACTGATCGCGTGAGATGACACTGCTAGATACATGAATAAATCCTCGTGATCCACCGGCTTAGATAGTATTGGGGGTCTCTCCAGATGATTCAACGGATTTTGGAAAGCTTCTTTACAATCAGGAGTCCATTTAAAGTTGCGCTTGCCTCGCTTTATTAATTCGAAAAAGGGGATGCATTTATCTGTAGCTTTTGAGATAAATCTGCTTAGTGCTGCCACTTTTCCAGCAAGGCTTTGCACATCTTTAATCTGCTTTGGTTCTTGGATATTTCGGATTGCTGTAATTTGGTCTGGATTAATCTCGATTCCACGCGAGCTTACAATGAACCCCAGGAATTTTCCAGATGCTACCCCCAAACGAGCATTTCAAAGGATTCAATTTCATCCCATATTTTCGGAGAATTTGAAACATCTCTGCCAAATCATTGGTATGATCGGATGACTGTGTGGACTTTACCAACATATCGTCGACGTATACCTCCATTGTTTTCCTAATCTGGTTGTAGAACATACTATTCACCAACTGCTGATATGTTGCGCTAGCATTTTTCAGACCGAAAGGCATCACCACATAGCAATATAATCCCAAATCTGTAATGAAGCTGGTATGCTCTTGGTCTGGGACATGCATGGGGATCTGATTATACCCCGAATAGGCATCCATAAAGGAAAGGAGTTCATGACCTGCAGTTGAATCTACTAATTGATCGATTCTAGGCAACGGGAAGCTATCCTTCGGACAAGCCTTGTTTAGATCGGAGAAATTGATACACGTTCGCACTTTCCATTGGCCTTTTTTACCAAAACCGGATTTGAAATCCAGTCAGGGTACGTCGAATCTTTAATAAATCCATTACTCTTCAGTTTCTCGACTTCTGCTTTCAATGCGGCAGACCTTTCTGGACCCAACATTCGCCTTTTTCTGCTTGACAGGAGGATGTTTCGGGTTAATGCTTAGCGAATGACTCATAATCGAGGGAGATATCCCACACATGTCTGCATGGGTCCAGGCAAATACATCCAAGTTAGTTTTTAGAAAATTTGTTAATTCCTTGGCTCGAACGGGATCCCACTGGGATCCAATCTTCAGGACCTTCTCTGGGTCGCTAATCGCTATCATCGATTGGTACATCCACAGTTGCTTCATTGGGAGTTGCCATTATGTCCCCAGGCTCTTCATCCTCTCTGGGATCTATGTCCTCAGGCAACTCTCTAGGCGACCCTCCCAAAGGTACTTCCTTTAGTTGCTATGACGATTCCTCCCTTGGAGGGGAGGAACCACCTTTCGCTTCTATATCTCTTCCTTTGTGGAGCAGTTTTAACTCTGCAATGTAGCATGCTCGTGCAACAACTTGATCTCCTCTAACAATACCGACACCGAAATCCCTTGGGAATTTCAACAATAAGCACCAGGGTGCAATACAGGCCCTGAATTTGGCTAGGGCCGGTCATCCCAAGAAGGCATTGTACGGTGATTCAATATCCAGGACCACGAAGGGGAGGATTCTCACTCTCTGGTGTTCCCCTTCCCCAAGGGTTACTGATAATTCCACGTATCCTATTCGAGCGGTCGAGGTCCCATTAAATCCACGTATCCAACCTTCACACGGCTTTAAATCCTTCGGCTCGAGTTTCATTTGGTCGAACGTTTTCTTGAACAAAATATTGACGGAATTCCCGTTATCTACCAAGACTTTATGAACTATCGCTGGGCCAATGGTGACGGTGATCACCAACGGATCTTCAGTTGGGGAGTGTACTCCAATACTCTCTCGCTCGCGAAATATGACGTAATCAGAAATCGTATTTTGTTGCTTAATCGGAGCGCTGTCCTCAGGGTTACTGCACTCTCCCACTTCGAAATGCTGTCTAGCTGCATTTATGTATTGATCCATAGCTTTGAAACTGTGCCCTGCTAGGTGGAGCCCACCAATTATGGTATTGATAATGATAATTTTCCTTTTTTGCTGAGCCGTCGGTTTAGTAGTAGGTTGACTTTGGTTTGGGGCTTGTACGACTTGCCACTGTCCTTGGGAGTCACCTTATACTCATCAAGCTTTCCTTCTCGGAGTAGCCTTTCAACCACGTCTCTCAAGTGACGACATTCGTTTGTGGAATGACCGTGAATCTAATGAAAAAGACAGAATTTCCTAGTTTCACGCTCTTTCTCGGTAGAATCTCTCAGAGGAGGCCTGTTATACTGGAGGACATTATATGTATCCAGGACGATGTTCTCCAATGTATCATTTAATGGTGTGAAGTTCGCAAATGGTCTGGACCAGGATCTCCTCTGAGAGTCATTCCTCGATTTCTTTTCCGATTATTGTTATTATTATTCCCTGATTAGCGACCGATGTCCTGATTCTTGTTCCCAACGTTAACTTCAACTTTTCCCGAGCTATCTACCGTTTGCTTGATGGCCACGTTACTTTGGATATCTTCCTTATCAGTAGCCTTTGTTTTTCGATTAGCGTATATCTCCTCCCGACGCAGGCAAATATTGGCTTTTTCATAAAATATTTCTCTGATCGGGGGAGGTTTACTAGCCAGATATCTTCCAAACTCGGTATCTTTATCGACGCCATCGATCAAGGCCATCAACACAGTTTTTTCATGCGGGTCTTTGACTTCTGTGACATCCAAGTGAAAACGATCCAAATACGACCTCAGGCTTTCGTCCGGTCGTTGTTTAATGAGGGATAGCTCGATCACATTCTTAGACCTCTGGGCATGAAGACGGAATTGGTTTACGAATTTCTCACTCAATTCCCTGAAGTTGGATATTGATCGTGCTGGCAGGTGGGTAAAACACAATAACGCCACATCTTCCATGAATATAGGGAACGCTTTACATTTAACTGCGTCTGTAGCTGCAGAGACATTCATTGACCAAGAGTACCGCATTAAATGCAGGATGGGGTCAGTCCTGCTTGTATAGCGATTCATGGTTGGCATATTGAAGCGCCTCGGGAATGTAACATCTAGTATGTCGTTAGCAAAAGGTGTGTGACTGCGATCTATGCCCCAATCTTCATTCCTCTATCCACGGCTATCTACCATGACTTGCCTAATCATTTCTTCAACCTCTGCATGGGTCAGGGTAGATTCGGGATCAGCCCTCCTTGCCCAATGTCCTCCTCCAGTGTTTCTTTGTTGTGTTGCAATGAAATCTGGGCCCTGAGCAGAACTCCCTTGCCCCCTATTGCCGCGGTCTATCACACGACGAGTGGGAGGCATGCCATTCCTTGGTGGTAGAATAGGCTCATTTAATTTGCTGTTTCTAGTTCCCTGATTAAATGCCTCCTCTTTCCGAGACGGAAGTGACCCAAATCGAAGTTGTTCTATGTTCTCGGGCCATTCTAACGGGGGCCATCATTGGTTCCTTCGGGGCTCTTCAGACGACGATGTATGTTCCGGAGAGAAAAGGTAAGCTGGGGGTGGTGAAACCTGCCTTTGAATATCATCAATTCTTCTGCCTAAAGCAGTAATATTTTGATGCAGCAATGATCTCTCCTGCCTTTGAGCGGCCAATTCATCGGTTTGCCTGTCCAACGCTTCAAGTATTCGAGTCAAATGTCCTTCGGTTACTGGGGCAGAATGGTCGAATTGATCATCAACATTCTCTCTTATACGTAAAGAACTTGGGCCAGGTCGAGCAGTTGTACCAATACGAGAAGAACGAGCCATAACCTCCTTTCCGGGTCGGGTTGTGGTCTGATTATCGTTTCAGATCGTGGTACCCTTGTGTCGATGGCTCGTGGTGGCTCTCTGAGATCCGATCGCGGGGGAACTAGATGGGGGAATGGTGCTGTTGTCCTGGGATCGAGTCATAACACCTTCAGAGATCCGGATCGTGGCGCCCCCTTCGGGTCGGGTCGTGGTACCCTCTTCGGCCCGGATCGCCCCCACATCATCGCGATCCGAAGGCTCCTCTTCAACTTGCTCGTGCACACCTTCCTCGATCGCTTCATTCGTGGCTTCGTTCGCTTGTGTAGCTCGTAATTCCTTAGACTTCTTTCCAGCCATGATATTTGGGTATCGCTGAAATCTTCAAAAGTCGAAACTGCTGAGTTATGGACTGTCTTCTTTGGACTTGAATATCCAAATATTGGAGTAACAATCCAATGTACTGAGACTTCATTCTCAGGGAAAGCACCAAAATGTTAGATCCAAAATTGGCTCTAACACCCAAGTTGTTCAATTATACAGAAATTAATATCAGAAAAAATGCTAGAAAAAACAGAAAAGACACAAGATTTATAGTGGTTCGGCGTTAACGAGCCTACGTCCACTTTATATCTATGATTATACCTGGAATCAGAGTACAATCAATGATTTATCCCTCAATCTCACTCTTACAATGTTGATTCACTTAATAATTTCGAGACAACTCTGAATAACAATAATGGAGGTGTAATAATGGTGGATTCAGAACTCAGAATTACCCAAAAGATCCTGAAAAATGCCAAGTTCTGGGCTTTTTATAGCTGGTTTTTGCAGGCAGATTACAGTCATACGTGGCACAAATCCAGAAGATCTTGGGCTGGTTCGTAGCTTGAGGGAGAAATAGTCAATATGGCTGTTATGGACAAGTGTCACTGGATTCTGCGTTTGCGGATCATGAAGACTTAGTCATGGTTTTTATCTAGTTTCCTGGTTCGGATCAGGTCGCGCTTTCATGGAGGGATCGGATCGAGCTAGGAGGAGCGGGTCGGATCGAATATGGTTGACACGAGCAAGTCGAATCGCATCAGGCTGATACGAGCAGGTCGGATTGGGTTAGGCTGACACGAGCGGGTCGGATCGGGCTAGCAGGAGGCGATCGCGATCGGGTCCAGGCCTTTCCACAAGTAAAGCTTCATCTTGAACCCGTGCTTGAATCTTGGTGGCTTTGTCCAAAAGCTAGCCAACATGGGTTTATCATGAACGGTGTTTTAAATAACATCCGTTCTTTAACCCGATTTACAGTGAAGTGGGATTTGGAATTTATAAATCTTTTTGATAGGATTTAAAGGATATTTTCCAAAGTAAAGTTTTATAATTTAATAAAATAAATTGGAATGGAATGGAATTCGATTTGGTAATAATCGAAGTGAATTTCTGTGGAGGAAGACTACTAATATATCTGGAATTTAAAAGGCATTGTCGTTATTCCATTTATATTATTAGTCGGATATGGAAGTTTATATCGATTATATATATTAATTTGTTTTCCACGAAGATTCCATCGTTAATGGAATGTGATTTTGGGTTGTCGTGAATGGTATCTTTAATAATACTGTTCTTAGACCCAACGGAGTTAAGAAATTAGAAATTAGCTAGAGATTAGTTAAGTTGAATGGTTTCTTGGGTATCGATCTGATGTTGGTTTCGGCCTTCAGGGTTATTACTTAGGGAATTGTTCACTTTCTAATTTACGGTTAAAGGCTGATGGAACAGAATGTGATTTTGGGTTTATCGTGAACCATGTTTTAAATGACATTGGTCCTTTAACCCAGTTAAAGACAGGATATGGTTTCCCAAGTTAAACAATCATTAATATTGATTTTTGGGAAGATTAAAACCAAGTGGAGTTTTGATGAATCTTTAATTAGATTGAAATGATCGAGAATGGAGTATCACCGGTTTTGCTCCAGGCGATAGTTAAATCTTTAATTAGATTTGAACGTGAAAATGGTAATTGAATTTACCGATAACACCGTGGTGTTAGCTATGAAGTATTCCCAGTTTTACTTCATGGGATGAATAGGTTGGGATTGGGAAATTAAAACAAATGATTACTTCGGTAAGGTTCGTTAATCCCGACTAGTTTGGATAAAACATGATTTGGTTTGAATTAATATAAGATTAAAGAATAAATTTAAAGAATTTATCTTTGATAAAATTAATGGGAACCTTTCCCAAAGTATAAGAATATTTGAATAAAAGAATATTCTGAATTGGAATGAGGCGTATGTTGTGTTTGTGTAACACTTGTTTATTATATACGCGAGTTATTCAGAAAGACCGGGTTTATCCCATTCTGAATAACTGATTCGACGATGTGCCGAGGATGAAGACGGTGGTCGAAGACCGGAGGTCTTGACATCGGTTGGATAATTACTGATGACCTTGATTGGGCTGTACACCCAAGAGGAGGGAATCTGTTGGTGATCTTCCAGACATACTTGGAGATTGATGGATATGCGAGGTACAAGGTGCCTCCAGTTTCGTTCAAACCCAGAACGAACTTGTAAATGGACTGTGTGTCTGACATTGGATTTTATTCTGTGTGATTGATTTCTATTAAATATATATCTGTTTGGCGACGGAGAATTCATTCTCTTGCTTAACGCCCTTCTCTGAGACGTACGAGCTCAGAGGTTATATATTGATGGATATCAATCGCATGGAGTGAATTGCCTGTGTGGCATGCCTAAGTGGCAAATGTTCAAGGCTTTTGTTGAAAAGCAAAGTCTTGTGGTTGATGATCAAAGCACGACCTGTGTGGCATAGCTTTGTGTATGGTGTTAATTCGCGAGCTTCACACCCCGGTATGAACCAGAAACAGGAGAGGATCCAGGGAGAACATGTGTCTCTTTCTAGTTAGTGGTGGTGTCAGTGACCTACCAGCCCTGACATTTATATATTTTTCATCTGTGTGGTTGTTGGAATGCAAGGCGCCTCGGATATGGAGTCATTTGGCTCATTTACGCCCCATAGGGCGGGGAGATGTATTGTTCAGGGTTTCATTTTAATCCGCTATGTGTGGACCGGGCCTGTGCGTCCTAGGTGCAGCGGCTGTAGCCTGAGACATGAGCTAGATTGTCTCGAATCGGTAGAGGACTATCTTTTGCCTTGGTTCATAGATGGAAATTCAACTTCCAAAAGGTGATTTTGCGGTTTTAATTGTAGAACGGGTATGGCGACATGGTATATGGTACCCATGCCGTCTAGGATTGAAACATTTATATTTGAAGTTGTTTTATACACTATACACTTATAATAGTATTTAATGATTTGTTTTTAACGTACCAAGGGAAAACCATATCCTCCGGCTTGTGTTGCGTTGTGTGATGGGACGTGGGTCTTATATTAGCTTCATTTTTCCAAAAAGCATCGCGCTGTTTTGTTATATGCACTAGTATTCTTGGGAGGAAACCCGTTCCGTGTTATATGGCGTGGTGCCTTGATATATCTGATCTAAAGTAAAGTTTTAAATAACTGTTTTAGTTCTCACTCCAGTCACATGACTGACCTAACCTAAACTCTAGGTGCCCTTATTTTGACACGGGCAGTTAGTAGTTTTGGTTTTGCAGATTTATATTCACAGGATCCTGATTTATAGCTGGAATGATATCCGGAAAGCTCTGTATCCGCATATCTCTTTCAGTTGTGTATTGTATTATTTTTCGCTGTTATGTAACGTATTAAGTCTATGATATTTTCTGATGTATATTATTTGTTTATACTCCATATATTCTTGTATTCTGATGAATTGCTGTAATAAGGAATGAAATGTTCTTCTGTTTGCATTCCGATTTGTCGTGTTCTCAAAACAATCAGGGGTTTCGAACGGTCTTGGTCGGTTTAGCGATCGATTCGAATTGAGCGAAATTTCTTGTTGTTATATCGTGAGGGTTTTCAATCAGGGGTAAGCCCAAGCCAAATCGGATCAACAAAGAAGAACATGTATTCGAGACGTCACTGCAAAATTTCCACAGAACCAGTATTGAAGTCGCGATTTAATTTAGGGGCAAAAACTCCAATTTCCATTTCGGTCACCATCATATATAGAAGAATCTTTATTTTTAAAGTATCAAAACAAAGAAAAGAGGGGCAGGAAATTTAATTAACCAAGGGGGTTTTGTTTTTATTGTTTTTAATTTGTTTAAACATTCGTAACGTTTATGGTTTTCTAATTTTTTGTAAACTAGGGTTTACGAGTTACAGATTTGTAATTCATAAAAAATTCCGACCTTGGGGATAAAGGTAAGTGCAAGGTTTTTGAGCGTAGAATTAGAACAGTTAGGAGCAGTGCCACGAGTTTACAGAGAATTTTTAAGCGTGGAGATAGTTTTAATTCTAGTAGAAATTCTGGTGAATGCAGCAGTAGGTAGGCTTTCAGAAGCTGGGTAAAATATGTGTCATTTATTTCTGCATTTATTTTTTCTGCTGCAATATGTGTTGTGATAATTTTAATATCTCATACTGCAATAAACTCTAATCACCCCCATCTAGGGTTAATCTAGATCCTACATAATCGACACACATCCACCATTTCCTGATCGATTTCTTGACTAAGACTAGGTTGGAGGCCCATTCTGGATAGAGGGTGTGACACCCCATGTCCGCTAATGTCACTCTTTAATAGAATGCATTAAGTTCCATGAAGCGTTATAGGTAAACAGAACAGAATCTCACGAGACAAATATATAAAATAGCGGCGGAAATTTAAAACTTTATTTTCCAACAGAAAACATCATGGTCTCAAAATCTGGTTAAAACATCAGACTGAAATACTGGAACAAAATACATCAAATAAAAACATCTGTCTTGCGCTAAGAACCATTAGAGTACAAAAATGAAAAATAATAATCCCCATAAGTAGCCATAAACAAGTAGATAAGTAATCAAACCGATACATCGAAGCAAATTCTAATCCAAGCAGAAACCGAATAGAGAGTCCTAGGGGAAAGGAAAAGAGGGAAAAGGAAACAAAACGGGTCAAACATAAAGTCTGGCGAGTTTAGTGACTTTTAGCATATAAAGAAGTAAAAGTATCATGATAGGCATATAAAGAGGATGAGAGATAACAGTATCATATAACAGGTATAAACATGCTGAACAGAATAAACAGAGTAGATTATGCTTCTCAAATACTTTTCTCTACACCCATACTAGTATAACAGATATGCGATGGGATTAGGTATCCCCTATTACTTAACAGAATCAGAATGACCCATACAGAAACATAATGGTAGTTTTAGATGTACTCTACTAACAGGTTTTACCCCAAACAGAAATAACACGTGTTACCCCAAACAAAAATACAGGTAACCCACGGAAACCGGCAGGACTAGATGTACCCTAATTACTACCATCCAATTGATCAACTCCCTAACTCGTAAATACACTGTGTCGGCCCCATAGTATGGTGTATTACTTCCTAAAGTGGCAACCTATAGAAGGACACAGACCTATTTACTGGTGTTATAGCAGCTTATTTTCCTAAGAAAGACGGACCCATGTACGCACATGACTCCATTGGAACGCGCCATCAGAACATCTCCACCCAAATGAACCTCTTATAATCAGTTCAGTTAGCGTGTCCTGGCCACTGCCTAGTGCGGGGTCCCCCTTTAATACCAGAATGGGTTGCTGACTGATATGGGCCCCACAAATCAGATGACACAAGCCACCCCATATGCTTGTTTCTCCATTTAACTAGAATTTTGACAGGTTGTGCCTAACAGATTAACAAGCCTGCATAACCTCAACATATGAAACAGGTTAAGTTTAACGGGTTCATATAACCCCTCCACATATTTATTAGATTTACTTAACCCCACAGATTCAAAAAGTTTACTTAACCATACCCACAGATTAAACAAGCCACAAATTAACAGGTTTATATGTATATAACCCCCACAGATTAAACCGATTAAGTATTACAGGTTAAGAGGTATTCATAACTCCCAACATGTTTCACAGATTACTTACAGTTTCATTAACATGTTCCACTTAATCTTTAAATTAAACCTACAGATTTATATGCCTAAATCTCAAGTCATAATTCATAGTATAAGATATGCCCCAAATTTTAGTCATACTTCACAGCATAGGTTATGCCCCCAAATTCCCGTCATGATTCATAGTACAAGTTATGCCCCCAAACTATCATTCCCAAATTATCCCAATTTCGTTGCCTAGGCTCGAAGGTACCCTAGGCTATAAAAATAAAAAGGGAATGAGAGAAAGAAGAACAGAATAGGCATATAAAACAAAATAAGCATATAGTAACAGAGATGGGCATATGACAGCAAAAATAGGCATATTAGAAATAGGCATATAAGAACTGAACAACAGATCAGGTGTACAGAAGAATACATGTAATAACAAAACTATTTAGCAATGAATCAGATTCTTAACAAGTATAGGTTTAGATCCAGATTCATAAACATGTCAGGTTACTTGTCAAATTTTTATGTCTAAAAGTAACATGAACTTGGATCTAAAGAATAGAGAAAAATATGCTGATTTTGCAGAAGGAATCCTTGTATACGTATATAGCCTGATGTTGAAGTAGATAGGTTGATTCAATCTAAGCAGAGGCAAGATTTCATTGTCTACATTGTTTTAGGTGTAGAAAAACAATAGAAATGTTGCCCTATATATAGCCTACCTCCAACGAAATGTTGATTCACAAGAATTTCAATTAATGACAACAAAGAGAAGAGCAATGGAAAACATATCAGGGAGCTAAGTTTTTATATATATAAGTGTTGAGTCGTGTTAGAATTATGTTAAAATCTATCCTCAAAGTATAACACGAATGCACAAATAATTATATATATATATACATGCTCAACAAACCAGCTGATATTGGACTGATTCTGTAACCAGTCGACTGGTAGGAAATCAACCAGTCGACTGGTCACAGACCAAAAGTCCAATAACAGCTAGTTGTTGAAACATATTTAAATATATACCACTCGACTGATCAGAGACTAATGGTCATATTCATGAAATGTCGCCTTCTTTCATGAAGAGATTACTCTTCAATTCTGGATAAAAATAGATGCAACCCTTTGCTGAAACTTTTCATGAAAGAATACTACTCTTCTATGATTATATAAGCACTACAAACATGTTTTTCAAACTACCGATTCTCGCATATTCTCTCTATTTTCTGGTTTGCACTTCTATACTCTTTGCATTCTAAAGCTGTCTTAAATTCAAGTTACTTGTTGAATCTTTGATAATATTTCACATCTCTTGATTCAAAAAGCAACATACTTCCTTCAATCTTCACATACACTTCAAATACTTGAGGATAAAATTATAGGAAGGTTGTGCTTCATCATGACTATCCGTGTTGATTAGAGAACACAGACAAAGGACAAATCTCTTGTAATTTGTGAAGTCCTGTGTGGTTGCTTAGGCGTGGACATCCTTGTTGGTGTTCGGGTGTATTGAGACATATTCCTCCGGATTAAGAGAGGACGTGATAGTGAATTCCGAAGAGGTGCTTCAGGACTGGACGTAGGGCGGGAAGTCCAAAACAGTATAAAATTCCTGATGTCTTTACATGCTGCATTTATCTTTTATTTGTGATATATCTCTATAGCCTAGTTTTTACCTGCATAACAATTGTAGTTTACTAGTTAGTTTATTATTTCCGCTATATCCAAAGAAAGATCCTTCTTAAGTCGTACACAATGACTTTTCAATTGGTACCAGAACAAGGTTATCATTTAACTGTAAAATCGTTATCTGATATATAGTTAATATGGATAACAACACTAGTACTAGCACTAACAATGGATATGATGAAGGCCAATCTACTGCAAGACCACCATTTTTCAATGATATGAATTATAGCTATTGGGCTACACGAATGAGAATATATATGCAAGCTAATAGTTTTAATGCTTGGAACATTACACAAAAGGAGTATACACAACCCACTACACTATATACTGAATGGTCTGCATCTGAAAAAGCAGAGGCTACTGCCAATGCTAAAGCTATGAATATGTTGCATTATGCCTTGGATAGAAATGAGTTTAACCGAGTTTGTATGTGCAACACAACATATGAAATCTGGCGAACACTCAAAGTAACTCATGAAGGAACTAGAAAGGTCAAACAAAGCAAGATATCTATGCTTAAAAATCATTTTCAAAATTTTAGGATGAACGAGAATGAGTTTATAAATGAAATGTACTCACGTTTTCAAAATATTTATCATTCTCTATTGGGATTAGGAGAAAAATATTCTGATTTTGATACAGTTTCAAAAAAAAAAAAATCTTTGACGGATGAATGGGAGAGAAAGGTATTAGCTATCGGTGAAGCTAATGATCTATCTGCAATGAAACCAGAAGAGTTAATCGGTAATCTCATGTCCTATGAAGTAAATTCGCAAGCAAAGGAAGCACATGTACAAGACAAGAAAAATTTAGCTTTCCATGCTGAGAAAGAAGATTCAGATTCAGATGAAGAAGGTATTGCTTTTATAGCAAAGAATTTCAGAAAGTTTCTGAAATATAGAAAAGGCCAAAGCAAGAATATGAAAAAGAACTCACCGAAAGAACCTGACCTAGCCCTGGTGGAATGCTGTAGTTGTTACAAAACTAGATATTATAAGAAGAATTGTCCAGAATTGAAGAAAGAATCGCAACAAAAATGAAAAATAGAAAAGAAGAGCATTCTTAGACACTTGGGATAATTCAGATTCATCATCTTTTGATAGTGACAGTGATAGTAACAACGAACAAGAAAACGTATGCTTCATGGCAAAGGATACTGAGGTTGGTGAATTTACCTATGATGAATTAATAGAAATTAATACGGAAGTTTTGGAATCTAGGAATGTTCTTAAAAGGAAGTATAAACAAGCAAACGAAGATAGAAAAAGAGCAGAATTTGAAAGAGATTTATTAAAAGATGAAAAGGAGATTTTAGAAGACGAGATTAGAAAATTACAAGAATCTCTTTCAATAGCAAATTCTCAGATTTCTATGTTGAGTCAAGAAATCGCGACTCAAAAGAATAAAAATGATATACTAGCTTTTGAGAATCATGATTTGAATACTAAGGTTAAAATTATAGAATTAGAAAATTCTAGTTTAAAAGTTAAACTAGATAGTATTTCTAAAAGTGTTAACAATTTTAATAAAGGTAGAGGGAATTTATCAAAAATATTAGAAAATTCTCAACCGATTTCTAGTAAAAAGGGACTAGGGTATGATCAAAAAGCTAAAAAGAAATCTAGCCCCAAGAAATCTAATATTAAACCAGTAATCTCTAGTAGTAAATTAAATATTTCTACTAAGAAAAATTACTTGGGAAATATTAGTATATGGATTCCAAAAACCAATAATGCTCTTATTAGAAATAAATATGTTAAGAATTTTTTAGATACTGTTGACAACAATATTAATTATATTTTCAGAAGGGACTCTGAACCCTCTTGGGTTTAGTTTCCTTAGATTTAACCCTTAGGACCCTAACGGAGGAAGTGGGTACCAATAAAATTCTAAATTATTTTTTGCAGGTCCCACTCAACAAAAATAGAGGAAAATGGATACTCGATAGTGGTTGCTCAAAAAACATGACAGGATATAAAGAGATGTTAACAAATATCACTTATTCAAAAGGAGGAACTATCACGTTTGGAGATAACTCCAAAGGATATATCATCGGCAAGGGCTATGTGAGCAATTACGATATATCTAATTCACCTCTTATTTCTAATGTTTTATTAGTTAAGAATTTAAAACATAATTTGTTAAGTATTAGCCAATTATGCGATAAAGGTTTTAAAATTTCGTTTTCTGAAAATAAATGTGGTATATTAGATTCAAAACAAAATCTTATTTTTGAAGGAAATCGAGATAAAAATATTTATATTTGAATATGGCAGTTAATAATAATCCAAGTATGTGATTATTAGCCAAAGACAATGATCCTTGATTATGGCACAAACGATTTTTTCATATTAATTTTAAAACGATAAACAAGATTTCTAAAAATGATTTTGTAAGAGGATTACCCAAAATAAAATTCAAAACTGAAAATCTGTGCGATGCTTGTCAACTTAGGAAGTTAACCAAATCCTCTTTTAAATCTAAAAAGGTTATATCAACATTACAACCACTTGAATTACTGTACATGGATTTATTCGGACCAACTCAGGTTCTGTCCATAAATCATAGTAGATATGTGTTTGTAGTTGTTAATGACTTTTCAAGATGTACTTGGACTATGTTGTTAAAGAATAAAAGCGATACCTTTGATATCTTTAGAAATTTTGTCAAACAAATTCAAAGTTTAACTGGTTTAAAAATAAAAATGTATACGAAGTGATCATGGATGAGAATTTGAAAATGAGAAATTTGATTTATTTTGTCAAAAGAAAGGAATTTTTCATAGTTTCTCTTTTCCTAGAACTCCACAACAAAACGGAGTTGTAGAATGTAAAAATAGAACTTTGCAAGAATGTGCCAAAACTTTATTAAATGGAAGCATACTACCAAAACATTTTTGGGCTGAAGCGGTTGTTATAGCTCGTTATGTTTCGAATCGTGTCTCCATTCAACCTTTTACTAAAAACACTCCATACTAACTTTTTACTGGAAGAAAACCAAATATTTCATATTTTAAAGTATTTGGTTCAAAATGTTTTATTTTAAATACAAACGATCAACTTGGAAAATTTGATTCAAAATCCGATAAAGGAATATTCTTAGGATATTCTGAGCGTAGCAAAGCCTATCGAATTTTCAATAAGAGAACCAATAAAATAGAAGAATCACTTCATGTTTCATTTGAAGAAAATTTTATTCAAAATTCGTTCAATTCAGATATTTTGAAAAATAACTCTTCTCATGACGAAGATATCGATATATATGGAGAGGATGAAGACATTGTTCATAATAGCTTAGAAAACAATTCTATAGAAATTCAAGATAATATCAATAACCAAAATATTTCCATTAATGAAGTTAGATCTCCACCAAGGATATTACGAGATCGTCCAACTCAAAATATTATTGGAGAAATAACTTCAAATGTTAGAATAAGAAGTCAACTGAATTTAGTAAATAATGTAGCCTTCTAATCAAACATCGAACCTAAAAACCCTAAAGAAGCATCTACAGATGAAAAATGGATAATTGCCATGCAAGAAAAATCAAACCAGTTTGAATGTAATGAAGTCTCAGAATTATTTCCAAGACCTAGTGATCAAACAGTTATTGGAACAAAATGGGTTTACAAAAACAAGCCAGATGAATTGGGTAATATAACTAGAAATAAAGCTAGACCTGTCGCACAAGGTTACAATCAAGAAGAAGGCATAAATTAAGAAGAAAATTTTGCTTCAGTCGCACAACTAGAAGCAATTCGAATTTTATTAGCATACGCATGTTATCATAACTTTAAATTATATCAGATAGATGTTAAAAGCGCTTTCTTAAATGGACCTATTAAAGAAAGAGTATATGTTGAACAACCTCCACTATTTGCTCATGAAAAATTTCCGGACCAGGTTTTCAAATTGGAAAGGGCATTATATGGTTTGAAACAAGCACCTCGTGCTTGGTATGAACATCTCAAAACTTATTAGAGTCAGGATTTCAAATTGGAAAGGTTGATCAAACACTTTTTATTAAGAAAGCTAATAAAGAGATTTTAATAGTGCAAATATATGTCGACGACATTATTTTTGGTTCAACAAATGATTAACTATGTCAGGAATTTTCAAAAATAATGACCAGTGAATTTGAAATGTCGCACATGGGAGAACTATCTTACTTTCTGGGTTTACAAATTAAACAATTATTAGATGGATTTTTCATTAATCAAGAAAAATATTGCATTAATCTAATAAAACGTTTTGGAATGTAAAGCATTTCAAGTAAACCTACACCAATGAGTACGGCGACACACTTAGATAAAGATGAAAATGGTAAAAGTGTCGATCAAAAACTATATTGAAGCATGATATGTGCACTTCTATATTTTACTGCTAGTAGACCGGATATTATGATGAGTGTTTGCTTATGTGCTCATTTTCAAGCTAATCCAAAAGAATCATATTTGAGGGTAGTAAAACGTACATTACGTTATCTTAGCAGTACCAAAGATTTTGGACTTTTCTACCCGAAAGATTGTTCCTTTGAATTATTTTCATATAGTGATGTTGATTTTGGAGGATCACGGACGGATCACAAAAGTACAAGTGGAACATGTC
The DNA here is from genome assembly GCA_030737875.1 of Allium sativum. Classification (NCBI taxonomy): domain Eukaryota; kingdom Viridiplantae; phylum Streptophyta; class Magnoliopsida; order Asparagales; family Amaryllidaceae; genus Allium; species Allium sativum. The sequence continues at coordinate 127,977,580 of CM060919.1, read as the reverse complement.
ACTTTATTGGTAAATCACTTATATCTTGGTTCAGTAAGAAACAGAATTGCGTTTCATTGTCAACATGTGAAGCTGAATATATATATATATCTATATATATATATATATGCTACTCTAGCTTGCACTCAAGTAATATATATGCAGCAAACACTAAAAGTTTTAACGTCAATTTATCTAACTCCACAATTTATTGCGACAATACAAGTGCAATAAATTTATTTAAAAATCTGGTAAACTATTCTAGAACTAAACACATTGATATAAGACAACATTTTTTGAGAGATAATATTGAAAAACAAATCATAAATTTAAAGTTTGTAAATTCGAAAATTCAAATTACTGGCACATTTACTAAACCCCTTTTAGAGAATTCTTTCATAAGACTTCGAAGAGAATTAGGAATTGTTTCTTTAAAAGATCTTTGATAGTCTTTATTCGATTACTTTGTAATCATAGTATTTAAATGCTTTTTAATCGATGACAAAAGGGAGAATATTTCAATGATGGATTTATGCTCATATCATAATAATGGATTTACTTATCAAAAATATATTTGCACTACATTAAAAATATATATACACTAACATTTTGTTGCAGGAATCCAAGCGGTAAGCGTGTGTGTGTATATATATATATATATATATATATATATATATATATATATATATGAACTGACAAAATGTTGCAGAAATTCATGGGGAGCTAAATATGCATACAAAGATATATTAAGGCGGAGAAATTCAATTTTTCAACAAGAATGCAATATGTTGTCATCAATCAAAAAGGGGTAGAATGTTGATTCACAAGAATTTCGATTAATGAGAACAAAGAGAAGAGCAACGGAAAACATATCAAGGAGCTAAGTTTATATATAAATAAGTGTTGAGTCATGTTAGAATTATGTTAAAATCTATCCTCAAAGTATAAGATGAATGCACATATATTTATTTATATATATATATGTGCTCAACAAACCAGCTGATATTGGACTGGTTCTGTAACCAATCGACTGGTCACAGACCGAAAGTCCAGTAAAGGCTAGTTATTGAAGCATATTTAAATATATAGATGGATTTCATACTTAACCAACCGACTGATGGTATTTTTACCAGTCGACTGATTAGAGACTAACAGTCATATTCATGAAAAGTTACCTTCTTTCATGAAGAGATTCCTCTTCAATTTTGAACAGAAATAGATGCAACTCTTTGTTGAAACTTTTCATGAAAGAATGCAACTCTTCTACGATTATATAAGCACTACAAGCATGTTTTTCAAACTACCGATTCTCACATATTCTCTCTATTTTTTGATTTGCACTTCTATACTCTTTTCATTCTAAATCTCTCTTAAATTCAAGTTACTTGTTGAATCTTTGATAATATTTCACATCTCTTGATTCAACAAGCAACATACTTCCTTTAATCGTCACTACACTTCAAATACTTGAGGATAAGATTATAGGAAGGTTGTACTTCATCATGACTATTTCGTGTTGATTAGTAAAAACATGCAAAGGTCAAAACTCTTATAATTTGTGAAGTCCTGTGTGGGTGCTCAGGTGTGGACATCTTTGTTGGTGCTCGGGTGTATTGAGACCTTTTCCTCCGGGTTAAGAGAGGGCGTGATAGTGAACTTCGAAGAGGAGCTTCAGGACTGGATGTAGGGCGGGAAGTCCGAACCAGTATAAAATTTCTAGTGCCTTTACTTACTGCATTTATCTTTTATTTGTGATATATCTCTATAGCCTAGTTTTTACCTACGTAACTATTGTAGTTCACTAGTTAGTTTATTATTTCCGCTATATCCATATAAAGATTCTTCTTAAGTCGTACACACCGATTTTTCAACCCTGCCACAAGGACGTCCAGAAACAGTAGAAAGAATCGGCTAGATCCTGGTTGGGTCGACCCACTCTCACCTGGGTCGACCCATAGATCGACCTACGTGGCCTTCGGTCGACCCGTAGGTCGACCAACCCAGGTGTGGGTCAGACCCGACGAGGCATTTTTCCCCTGGTTTCCCCGCTTCGTGAATTTGAATTGTTTTGAGTTTCTGGTTTGAATTTTTTTGTACATAAGACTCTTATATTTATACAAACTTCTAACCTTCGTATCTACGATGTCTGTTTTACGCAAACTTGGAGTCTATCTTAAGCAGAATTCCGAGTCGAACGCGACGGTACAACCCATTTTACTTAATTCTCAATATTTAATTAAGAATTCTTTGGTTTAATGTTATAATGTCTTTTAAAATTACGGGGTGTTACATTTTCCCCTACTTAAAGGATTTTGTCCTCCAAATCTCCAAGTTAAGAAGAATGTATATTCTAACATCCATCAACCATATGCACATTCTAATATCCATCAACCATCTACTCATCCATCAATCATAGGCATCCATTGTCCTTAAGAGATTTCTAATGCTTATATGAAAATATGCATATGTGTGTATATGTCCCTATGGTAATGCGAAAAATCAAGCGGTCTACTGATTCAGTCGACCTCCTTAATGCAATGTATGTTAGTGCCATGAATCCAACATGTATGCAAATAGTTCTAGTATATCATGTAAACACTATACGTGTGCACAATCATACATCCAAATGCAACGTCCTTATGATGATACCTCCATTTCCATCCATAAAAATTTAAAATACACACACATCCATATGCAGTATGAGAGTGCTTTAAGCCGATCTAGTGCCTAGTGTGTATATATGCATCCACGAGCAAACACTAGAAAACACTTGCATCCATCAAACATAACATGTCTCAAACACATTTATATCCATTGGTTTCCTATCTAAAGGTCGAAGATTCGATCGATAGGATATACTTAAATCATAGAAGCAATACGAATAAAAGCTTGGAAAAAGAAGTTAAGAACATAACCTTGAAAATAAAAGGGTATGAAGCGTGAATCTTGTCTTCAGTTTCCCAAGTTGCATCCTCGCGGTCTTCTCCCCATTGAATTTTCATCAAATTGAATTCTCGGTTGTGAAGATTCTTAACCTCTGATCCAAGTATACGGGTAGGAACTCGTTTAACTGTTGCCTCCCGTTCTCCCTCTACATCTTCAAGCATGCTTGGCTCAACTACCTCTGTTGTATCGGCCAGATACTTCTACAAATGAGAAACATGGAAAACATCATGAACACCTGCCAATCTCTCTGGTAGCTTTACTCTATAGGCCAACCAATCCTTTCCACTATGGGAAATGGCCCTACGAACCTTGGCGCCAATTTCCCTATAGATCCAAAGAGAACCACATTTCATAAAGGTGATACTTTGATGAAAACCATATTGTCTTCCACCTCAAACTCAATATCATTCCTCCTATTTGTGTAGGACTTCTACCTACCTTGAGTTATCTTCATGCGTCTGTGGATAATATCAACCTTTTCTGAAGTTTCTCTAATCATCTTATCACCGCCCGGATGGATAGTCATCCTAGAAGATGGGCTACCTCAAGGACTGTCTTCAACAGACTCCAACTCGGGGAACACAAAGCCTTCCATCCCGTCGCAACCACCCTCTATCGTCCATGGAATATCTACTAAGGTGACTAGAAGTCTCCCCTCTACTGAGCCTATCCAAGATGTCTGATATTTATGGGTCCTCTCGCTGCGGAGATCCTATCTGATCCATAAGAGTAGGTCACACCTCTAAGGATGCCAACATACAAGGTGTAAGATCCATAGATGGCCTAAAATCAAAGGTCAATATGTACTCCAAGCTCCACCTCTCTACGAATAGAGGACACAGAGTCACCCTCTGCCTACTCAACGTGTCCGCCACCACATTACACTTGCCAGGTGTATAAGCAATCTCAAGATCATAGGACGCTAGGAACTCCATCCATCTTTGTTGCCTCAAGTTGAGATCCCTTTGCAGAACAAATACTTGAGAGATTTATGATCCATGTACAACTCGAACCTCTCTCCAAGTAGATAATGTCGCCAAGTCTTAAGCTCAAATACTATAGCAGCCAACTCCATATCAAGGGTATGTTAGTTCTTCTCATGGACTCTCAATTATCTACCACCGTAACATACTACTCTCCCCTCTTGCATCAAGACGACACCAAGTCTTGTACCATATGCATCAATGTACACTGTGAACACTTTATTCCTATCAGGCAAAGTCAAGGCTGAGCTATTTTTAGAGCCCTCTTTAACTGCTGAATAGCATCCTCACAGTCAATGCTCCAAGAAAAGGTCAGATTCTTCTTTGTTGGTCCGGTGAGTGGGGTTGATATCTTTGTGAAGTTCTTGATAAACTTCCTATAATAGCCTGCTAAACCAAGAAAACTACTCCTCACCTCCGTTGCATTCTTTGGAACGTTCAAATCTTTAACTGCAACTACTTTCGCGGGACCACCGCTATCCTATCCTTGGAGACCACATGTCCTAGAAATCTTACTTCCTCTCTCCAAAAGTGACATTTGGAGAATTTCTCCTTAAGGTGGTGCGCTCGTAGTGTCCTCAAAACCTCCCCCAAATATAGGGCATGCTCTTCCTCGCCCTTCGAGAAGATCAGAATGTCATCCACAAAGACCACAACGAACTTATTCAGAAACTCCCGGAACACCCTACTCGTCATATCCACAAAATACGTGGGTGCATTCATCAACCCAAAAGGCATGACTAGCCACTCAAAGAAACCATCTGGAGTTCTGAAAGCGGTCTTGTCTATAATGTCTTTGGCCACCCTTAACTGATGAAACCCCGTGGCCAAGTCTAACTGAGAGAAAACAGATGCGCCAACAAGCTGGTCAAATAGATCATCAATCCTCAGAAGTGGGTGTTTATAATTCTTAGTGAGCTTATTCAACTCCCTGTAATCCACAAATAAGCGAAGCGAGCCATTATACTTGGTTGTAAAGATGACTAGAGCATCCCATTTTGATAATGCTTTGCCTACTAAACCCCTTCTCAGGTAGCTCCCCTACTTGCTTACTGAACTCCCTCCATTCCCCAAGAGCCATGTAGCGCACAGGTAATGCGACTGGCTTCGCATTATCCACCAAGTATATTTGTAAATCAATCTCGTACCTCAGAGGTAATCCCTTAACCTCATCAAAAACATCCGTATACTCAGAAACTACCGGAACAGATCATAAATCATCGACAAAAGCATCAAGTGATTGTAGGAAACTAAGCATAACATACACCTTTGGGTCACAGGAAATTTCGAGGGTCCTCCGTCGGCAAGCTAAAAGTCTAACGACCCTCCTCTCGCAGTCCAGAATGGCACCATACGTGGCTAGCCAGTCCATCCTTAGAATCAGACAATAGACCATAAAACTAAGCACATATGCGTCACACTCAAACTCAACGCCCAACACAGATATGCTCAAACCCCGACAAATCATAGACAGACGAGTCATGCCTCCAATGGGGATTGAGACGATAACAGGATTAGAAACAATACTAGTACTAAGGTGCAGAGACTCAACCACAAAATCATATATAAAAGAGTGAGAAGCGCCAGAATAAAAAAGAGTGCTAACAGGATAATTGATAAGAGAAATCAAACCTTCAACATAAACTTTCCTACCTTTGTCCGGTACACTGGCCTCGAGAGCATGCACCTGCCCTCCAAAAGATCTTGCCCTTTGGCCTTGTCCTTCCTTCTTCGGGCACTCCCTTGTCTAATGTTCAACTTCACCACAGTGGAAACAAGCATTCTACCTTTTTCTACAATCTTTGACCAAATGACCCAAGCTCCCACAACCATGACATTTCTTCTTGTCTTGAGCTTTGCCATTCTTTCCGCCCTTCTTTTGTTGTTCTTTCTTGGGCCACACTTTCTTGTTTTGTGTCTCATCATTCTTAACCTCCTTTTTGTCCTCTTTTCCATCTTCATGCATTAATGCCATATCAACCAGTCTCTCAAAAGTAGTCCCCATCGGAATGTGAGATAATGCCAATGCTTGAAGGGGCTGAATCAATCCTCTTGCAAACCTTAAAACTTTCTTATGCGGGGTATTCACTAGCTCTAGACCAAGCCTCGCCAACTGGTTGAACTTATTGACATACTCTTTGACATACATGCTTTCTTGCTTAAGTGCCAAAAACCTCTCCATTTGCATACTCTCTTCTACTTGAGAAAGAAACTTCGTCTTGAACCTCTATCAAAAATCATCCCAAGTTTCCACGGGACACACTGCTTGCGTCACTTCCCACCAGAATGAAGCCTCATCCTTAAGCTGCCATGCAGCCAACTATATCTTTCTGCGGTCATCAACCTTGAAAAGCCCAAATAAATTCTCTGTCTCTTTTAGCCAATTCCGTGCTTCCACAAAGTTCTCAGTTCCTCGGAATGGCTTTCCTCCCATAGCATAGAAATCCTTGCATATCTTAGAGAAATTATGTGCTCGCGGAGGAAGAGGAACAGTGGCTACAGCCGGGGAAGGGGCATTTGCTTGGCCTCCGGCAAGTGTCGTAACCTCAAGATATCTACGGAACCAAGCCGGTATCTGAACGCCCTCGGGAATATTCGGTTCCCCAGACATGCTGAAAAGAAAAGGGATTCGAATAGAGAGTCGAAAGATATTTTATATGGCTTTGGGGATTATGTTTTCCAAAAACAGACTTTTCTTTTGAAAATACTTTCTTTTTGAAACTGTTAGAAAAAAATTCAAATTTTTTTATCAGATCTTGTAACCTTCGGCACTAATACCAAATGTGACACCTCATGTCCGTTAATGTCACTCTTTAACAGAATGCATTAAGCTCCATGAAGCTTTATAGATAAATAGAACAGAATCTCACAAGACAGATATATAAAATAGAAGCGGAAATTTAAAACTTTATTTTCCAACAGAAAACATCGTGGTCTCAAAATCTAGTTACAACATCAGACTGAAATACTGGAACAAAATACATCAAATAAAAACATCTGTCTTGCGATAAGAACCATCAGATTACAGAAATGAAAAATCATAATCCCCATAAGTAGCCATAAACAAGTAGACATGTAGTCAAAGCAATACATCGAAGCAGATCCAAATCAAAGCAGAAATAGAAGAGAAATTCCTAATCAAGCCTGAGCGTTCCCACCCTGAGAATCTGAGGGGAAAGGAAGAGAGAGAAAACAAAACAAAACGGGTCAGACATAAACTATGGCGAGTTTAGTGAATTTTAACATATAAAGAAGTAAAAGTATCATGACAGGCGTACAAATTGGATGAGAGATAATAGTATTATATAATAGGTATGAACAGGCTGAACAGAATAAGCAGAATAAACAGAGTATATTATGCTTCTCTAATACTTTCCTCTGCACCCATACTAGTATAATAGATAAGCGACGAGAATAGGTATCCCCTAATTACTTAATAGAAATAGAATGATCCTTACAGAAACATAATGGTATATTTAGGTGTACTCTAGTAACAGGTTTTACCCCAAACAGAAATAACCGGTACCTAAATAGAAATAACGGGTGTTACCCCAAATAGAAATATAGGTACCCCGCAGAAACAAGCAGGACTAGATGTATCATAATTACTACCCCCCAATTGATCGGGTCCCTAACTCATAAACACCCTGTGATAGCCCCACGGTAGGGTATATTACTTCCTAAAGTGGCAATCTATAGAAGGACACAGACCTATTTACTGGTGTTACAACGACTTGTTTTCCCAAGCAAGCTGGACCCATGCATGCACATGACTCTGTTGGAACGCATCATCAGAACACCTCCACCCAAATGAACCTCTTATAATCAGTTCAGTAACCGTGCCCTGAACCCTACCTAGTGCGGGGTCCCCCTTTAATACCAGAATGGGTTACTAACTGATATGGCCCTACACAACAGATGGCACAAGTCACCCCTTAGGCTTGTATCCCCAATTAACTAGGATTTTGACAAGTTATGCATAACAGATTAACAAGCCCGCATAACCCCAACAGATCAAACAGGTTAAGTTTAACGGGTTTGTATAACACCCTACAGATTTAACAGATTTATTTAACCCCACAGATTCAACGTGTTTACATACAGATTGAACAAGCCACAAATTAATAGGTTTATATGTATATAACCCCCACAGATTAAACATGTTACGTATTACAGGTTAGCAGTTATGCATAACCCCCAACATGTTTTATAGGTTACTTACAGTTTCATTGAAATGTTCCACGAAATCTTTAAGTTAAATCTACAGATTTGTACGCCCAAATCTAAAGTCATAATTCACAGTATAAGATGCCCCAAATTTTAGTCACACTTCACAGTATAGCTTATGCCCCTAAAATTCCAATCATGATTCGTAGTACGAGTTATGCTTCCAAATTATCATTCCTAAATTATCCCAATTTCGTTCGTACGCATGTTTCATCGATATTGGCCTAGGCTCGAAGGTAGCCTACGCTATAAAAATAAAAAGGGAATAAGAGAGTGAAGAACAGAATAGGTATATAAAACAAAATAAGCATATAGTAACTGAGATGGGCGTATGACAACAGAAATAGGCATACCAGAAATAGGCATATAAGAACTGAATAGCAGATCAGGTGTACATAAGAATACATGTAATAACAAAACTGTTTAGGTATGAATCAGATTCTTAACAGGTGTAGGTTTAGATCTAGATTTATAAACAAGTCAGGGTTACTTGTTAAATTTTTATATCTAAAAGTAACATTAACTCACATAGAATGTGTAACGACCAGGGGAATTTGCGATCCTGGATATCGGCATACAACACTATGTCGACTATTCAAGCATCGAACAGACCGGACAGTCCATGAAAGAAATTAGAGGGTGAGAATAGATGAGATAGAAACTTAGAATAGAAGAAGAAGAAGAAGAAGAACAGACAACATCAGAGTAAACACGAATCTCACAACGGAACGAATAAATATATTTCATAACATAACTTTGAAATAAAACGGTATCTGTATACAATACCATTATTAGAGTATAACACTTACAACACAGCGAAAATAATAATAGCTATATAATCCTTAAGTCTCCTGCTCCAGCTCTTCAAGTATCTGTAAATCCTGACTACTTGACTGCGCGTACAAAATTGGGCACCCAAGAGTTTAGGGAAAACAAAACAAAATAAACTCTGGGTCAGTCATGTGACTGGTGTGAGTAAACTCAAACATTTGTTTGACTTTTAAAATCTCTTTAAAAGAAAGGATAATCGTAAGACCAATCCACACGTAAACACGGACAGTTTTTACCTTACGATAAACCAAATTATTCTTTAAATCAAGTCTCTTCTGATATTATAATAATGTCTAAATACAAGTACTTAGCAATCTAGCATAAACGCTTTCATCTCACGTTCTATATATATAATATACAATCAAAACCATGGGCTCTTATTGGGTAATGGATTTCCAATTATGACAAGGTATGGATCCACCTTTCGATCAGTGTACTCTAGAAGCGATACACTGGAGTTCAACAAGAACATCTTGCAACTCAGCCACACATGACCCACCACTCATTTCACTTGAGTGTATCGAATATATTGTCACCTTACAGTTGGTAAACCAACATAACCGTTCCTGGGAGATACAGGATTGAAATAAATACAAATATGAATATTCTCTAGATGGTGACAATATACCCTAATTGGGTCCGGCCCACTTAGCCATGCTGCCTGCCCGATTTCTGTCATTTCCCAGTTGATGTGGCTTGAGGTTATAACGTATCTCTATATAGATCACGTCTTCATTTACTTTGAATGCCACATCATCATACCCATCAAATCACAAATTGATTTCCCCAAAAATACCACGGGTATAAGCTAAGAGAAACGAATTCCTCCGCCACCAACTTAAATACATTTGAAACAATCAACTTACGAGATCTACTAGATATACTCTGTCAGACATTCGTCCATTCAAGTTATCCTGGGACAGGACAATCCGAAGGCACTATTCCGTACATCCATCTTAGGCAATCTCCACCTAAGATTTATACAATAGCCCTTGCACATTACTTCGTCTTCAATATATTCAGCATACTTGGTTTGCAACACTTATGCCAATACGGAGTGGTTCTTCGGATAATAATCCAACCGGTCTCTCCATGATTAACAACGTAAAAATGGTCAAAAACTTTGATAGTCGGTGATTTAACTATCAGATGAAAACACATGTGCAAACAACGATATTATTTCCTGATGGAAATTCTATCGATCAATTATAAATCAACATTTATTCATTTCCCCATTTCTCGTTCCATATATTCAACATTTCTTATTTTCTAATTTTAGAAAATATACGTTATTAACTTTGGAAAACGTTTCCATTTCTGATTCAAGCATCACTATCTTTTCACATATATCAGTCTCTAACTGTGAACTAGTAAGAGAACAACCCTCTACGTATTAACCCCGAAGGCCGAAACCAACTTCAGATCAATACCCAGACAGCCATTCAACTCAACTAATTTCCAGTCAGTTTCTAATTCCAATAATTCCCCTTAAATTCCTAATTCAAACCCCAAATTCCTTTATAATATTTTATTTGCAAAATATTTACTTTAAATCAATATCATGTTATACCCGTGTGCGAAGCACAGGTCTGAACCTTCCTAATGTAAAATTCTCCTTTTATGAAATTCTATTCATTTCCCAAACATTTCCCTTTTATAGTTCTATTTACTTCCTAAATCAATATTCCTTTTATAATTCTATTTATTCTATACATATTTCTTTTTATAAAAATTCTATTTATTTTCTAAATAAATATTTCCTTTTATTTCTATTTATTTAATAAAATATTATTTCCTTTTATATTTGTTTTACAAATATTTCTCTTTTATAAAATCCTTTGATTTTATAAAGATTTCAATTTCAGTATACCATTGAAAATTCCCTTTTTATATTTCCAGTATTTGTTATGGTATTTAACATACCATATATCACTAATCAATATCATCCAAACACACACAAATCATATATCACAATATATGAAAAACAGTAAAATAAATGTTGAGGAATCCAATTGGATTCCTCTAACCTGTTTCCCTGCATCCACAGATGTTAAACAATATAATTAACATCAACTTCATTTCAATATGAAGTATTCTGATCAACAGAATCAATATTTGATTAACGATTTATATATATATATCGTTATCTATAATTTCAACCAATACATAAGCAATTCAACCAAACAGTTAACACACAGCAACCAACAGATAATTATCAGTTATAAAAATATGTTATAAAAATATAACTGTTCAGAGTTGGTGAGTTTTACTCACTTTGGCAGTTCATCGTTAAAGAACGATAAACTGTTGTTTGATTTGAATCAAACAATTTATTTCGCCACAAATTCAAAGGAGCTCCAATCCACTCCCAGTTAGTTCCATTTTGTAGCGCTCGTTCATACGATCCTAATGGATCCAACTGTTCGAAATTCTGACTATATATGAATGAGATATAACCTTTACAAGTTTGTACCATTTTTAATTAAAATAAATTCAATTTCATTTTATATAAATGGGCTTAACCTTTATCCACGGCCCATCTTCTGTTTTACACATCCGCTCCACACTACTTCTCCTACCACCCGTCTTCTACCAGGAAAACACCAATGTCGCTCTCCCCATTTACCGCACCCTTTGATCCACCACTCACCATCATCACTTCATCGAATTCAAAACAAACCCAACCAAACTTTATCTTTTTAAACTCTCTTTACAAACATTCTATTTACACTGACCTCGAACTACTCTGTCACAAACGGCCTGTAGTCGCGTCGAGATCATCGCGGTGCCCAACTATGGACCGCTACCCTCCAAACTCCGGCGATAGAAGCCCCTTGCCACCCCCAAATGCAGCGCCAACCTCAACATCATGAATTAAAGCCTCAACGTCATACGAAACCCAACCCTAGCTTTACTGTTCTTCACGAGTTCCCCCAAAAACAGTATCGAGTGTTGTAAAATGGGTATGGGCGTGAAACTTAAGGCCAGAGGATGCCAAATATATATATTACGCGATTTATAGGATTTTATCTCATTCTTCTTTGATTTTTAAACTTCCATTATTACTGTTGAGTTTGCTTTTGGTGGCGGCTGAGAATTTTGACCATGAAATGAAAAAGCTTAGGGTTAGAAAATATTAAGGGGTATATATAGGATAGTTATAATATTTTTTATTTGATTATTTAATTTTATTTTAAGCAAACGCTATATTTACTTATTGTTAAAAATTCCTATAATCGCATACGATACCCAAAAATCACGAAACTGGACAACCAGCTACAATTCGACATTACGAACCCAACGAAATTGGTTTCGTCGAATTCCGACTCCATTTGCTCACACAACGTATTTTTAACCGTCAAAATACTAACTGTTTTTCACATTAAAAATCCGTACGGCCACACACTGACTCTAAAAATCACGGAAATTGAAATCTAGCAATAATTTAACATTACGAATCCAACAAAATTAGTTTCATCGAATTTGGAGGTCATTTGTAAAAACGACTATTTTTAAAGCTCTAAATAACCCATTTAAATATATTTAAAAATAATTAAATTAAATATTTAAAAATAAATATTATCGTATATACTCACAATAAAATATCATACAGCGCCAATGGGATTTATAACTCGGTATTTCAAAATTCCCAGTTATATCGATATTCGATTTATATATAAAATCCTTTTATAATATAAATATATATTTATAAATTTCAAAGGAATTCCATAGCGACTTTTCTAAAATTTGATTTGGACATAAATCAAAATCTACACAGTGTAATCCTGATTTTTCTCTTCCATTAGAAATATATACTTCACCAGCTCCAAACGTTTCTTGTTTCACAGAAATCCAATTTAAGACGGACCCGGTATATTCAATTGAAGTACGAATCGCCAAATTACGAACTGTAGCGCCATTTCGAACTCGATTTTAATTATAATATAATTATATGTTCAAACTTTCATTCAAATAATATATTCATTATTCTAAATCAAATTCTAAACTGAATTATATATTTTGAATTGCCCAATTCACACCGTATTGCCATTTCAGCTAATTCTGATTATTTCAGAATTAAATATATTATTTAATTATTATATTCATTAAATTATCAATAGTTATTTTAATTTAAACCATTTAAATTACCAAACCATATTTTAAATAATTAAATAAAATTAATTATTATACCGTATAAAAATACGGGACATTACAGATTGGATCTAAAGAACAGAAAAAAATATGCTGATGTTGTAGAAGGAATCCTTGTATATGTATATAGGCTGATGTTGAAGAAGATAGGTTAACTCAGTCCAAGCAGTGGCAGCATTTCATTTTCTCCATTCTTTTAGGTGTAGAAAAAAATAGAAATGTTGTCTTATATATATATCTTGACTTTAATATCATGTATATTAATGATCAATGAGATGTGATCATCAGTCAATCAATATACCAGTCCCAATGCTTTATTGTTGTCCTATATAAACAATAAAACTCGACTAGGGATATTTAAGAATTATAATACTTGTCATATTATATAATCTCAAATTCAAGTCTTACCCGAATCATATAATTCCGTATTAAAGTTCAAAGGACTTCTATTATATTAATATTTATATTACACAGTAAGTGTAATATAATAAAATATTATTTTATTCCAAATAAAATAACAACAACAACATTGTTATCAATCTCATCAAATGGATTGCCTCTAGGGCATAAACTCTAAAAATCTCCCACTAGCACTAGAGTCAATAATTCACGTATCATATACTCATGAAACTAGTGCGATTATTAAACTTCTGCTGCTACAGAGTTTAATTCAGTGGGTCCGCAACATTAAAACGTTTGTAACTTTGTAGATATGAGACGACCCAAACTTCCCCGTGAAGGAAAGCCTGGATTGCTTCGAGAACACGACAAATCAGAACACAAACAGAAGAACATTTCATTGCTTATTACAGCAATTCCATCAGAATGCAAGAATATAACAGAGTATGAATAAATATTACACAGAAAAAAATATCAGGGATTTAAATTACATTTAAATACATCGTAGCGGAAAACAGAACAAACACAACTGAAAACAGATACACAGATACAGAGCTTTCCGAATATCGCTTCAGATGTAAACCAGGATCCTGTGAATATAAATCTGCAAAACCAAAACTACTAGCCGCCCATGTGGAAATAGGGGCACCCAGAGTTTAGGTTAAAACAATAAACTCCAGGTCAGTCATGTGACTGGTGTGAGAACTAAAACAGTTATTAATCTTTGTTTTTAAAGTTAGGTAAATCAAGGGACCACACCGTATAACACGGAACGGGTTTCCTCCCAAGAATACCAGTGCAGAAAACAAACAGCGCAATGCTAAATATAGAACAATGAAGCTATTATAAGACCCAGGTTACATCACACAATGCAACGCAAGCCGGAGGATAGGGTTTTCACTTATAATAGCCAAATATGCTTGATACGTGAAATTTCATCTTATATTATTACTATAAGTGAAGAAAACAATTTCAAATATAAATGTATCAATCATAGACGGCATGGGTACCATATATCATGTCGCCAATACAAGGCTCTACAATCAAAACCGCAAAATGTCATATTTGGAAATTGGATTTCCATCTTGGTGGCTCCTGATTCAAAAGATCGATCGCGTAGTGCCATCCACAACGGCTTACGTCTCAGCGAGAGAAAACACCGTAATGCACATCCGCACTTTTGGGAAATCGAGTATCACTGCGGCTTACGTCTCGGCGAGAGAAAACACCGCTTACTCTATCCCTCAGAGCACTAAGCTCAATCTCGGTCGACCGAATCCACGACACCACTAAGGTGCCCATTCTCTAAAAAGCATACTGATCAAACCATCAGTTTACCACCATACTGGGGGGTGAGGCTTGCGAATCAACACTATACACAAAGTCGTGCTATATTAAAGCTGCGCTTTGATCATCATCCACCAAACTTTGCTTTTCAACAGAAGTCTGGATCACTGCATCTCAGCATGCCACACTATCAGTCCATATCGTACCACTGATTTCTGCCAATATATAACCTCTGAGCTCGTATGTCTCTGAGAAGGGCATTAAGCAAGAGAATAAATTCTCCGCCGCCAAACAGATATATATTTAGCAAAGATCAACGAATACAATATAAAGGAAAACAATGTCAGACACAACATCCATTTACAAGTACGTTCTAGGTCTGAACGAAACCAGAGGCACTTTCCTCGCATATCCGTCGATCTCCAAGTACGTCCGGACGGCTACTACTTTAGCCCCTTCAAGGTAGCTACTCCCATCGTGAGCATCAGTAGCACCCATCCATTCGATGTGAAGATCGTCGGTCTTGCATCGTCTTCTATCTCTTCGACTTATCGTCGAATCAATTATTCAGAATGGGTTATACCCGGACTTTCTGAATAACTCACGTATCTTAATCAACAAGTGCTATAAAACACAATATACGCCTCATTCCAATTCATCAGTCACTAATCGTAAATTAGTAAGGGAACAATTCTCCAAATATTAACCCCGAAGGCCGAAACTAACATCAGATCGATACCCAGGAAACCATTCTTCTTAACTAACCTACAGCTAGTTTCTAAATTTCATATTCTTAGGGAAAGGTTCCCATTAATTTTATCAAAGATAAATTCTTTAAATTTTATTCTTTAATCTTCCTTTGGATGTCATTTCAAACCAGATTTTGGTTTTCCAAACTAGTCGAGATTAGCGAACCACACCGAAGTAATTATTTATTTTATTTCCCAATCACAACCTATTCATCCCATGGAGAAAAACTGTTATTACCCCATAACTAACACCACGATGTTATCGATAAATTTAATCACCATTTCACGTTCAAATCTAATTAAAGATTTAACTATCGCTAGGAGTAAAACTGGTGATACTCACCTTTCGATCATTTCCCAATTTTGATAATTTAAATTATCAATTCATATTTAAATCTAATTAAAGATTCATTAAAACTCCTTTTACTGGGTTAAAGAACTAATGTCATTTAAAACACAGTCCACAATAAACCCAAATCACATTCTATTTCAATTCCAGTTAAATATATTAGAAATTCTGGTTATTTGAAATCCATTTCAAATTCAATTTATTTATTTCAAAAATAAATTGATTTTAATTCTAGTTCAAAACTAGTTCATTTTGATAAAAATCAATTTTTATCTTTTCAAATATGGAGTTTTTCATCCCAGTTCTTTTCAAATCATTTATTTTGATTTTACACAAATTATAGATATTTTTAATTATTGCATCAAGGCCCGTACAGTCGATTTCCATCTACGGCCATCGAACTGCACTTACAGCGACCTTTTCTGAAATTGATTTGGACATATCTCCAAATCCAATTGTTAGATTTCAAATTTCTAATATTCATTGGAAAGCTCTTTTCAATACGAACCCAACGGTTCTGGTTTCAGAAGAATCCGACGGTCGGATCTCTCGCAACGTCAATTCGAAGTCAATGGTCGAAATTCGCGAACTGCCACAGCGTGGCGCGTTCTATTCAGGCCATTTTATTATATATATATAATATATGATATATACTTCATCGATTTCCTTTTAAAAACGAATTTTATAAATCGTTTTAAATTCGTTTTCAAAACGATTTCAACTTCATTTCAAATTCAAATCAAAATTGAATTTTTTCAATATAAATTCGTTTTAAATTCATTTCAAATTGATTTCAATTCAAATTAGATTCTATTCAATTTCAATTCGAATTCATTTCTATTCAATTCAATTTCAAATTCATTTTCTATTCTATTCAATTCGAATTCATTTCTATTTCAATTCAATTTCAAATTCATTTTCTGTTTTATTCAAATTCATTTTCTGTTCTATTCAATTCGAATTCATTTTATATTCTACTCAATTCGAATTCATTTTATATTCTATTCAATTCGAATTCATTTCTATTTCAATTCAAATTCAAATTCATTTTCTATTGTATTCAATTCGAATTCATTTCTATTTCAATTTCAATTTTTAAATCTCTTTTTAATATTCATTATAAAAACGAATCTAATCGATATAAATACCGTTCGCGTCAAAATAGCGCATCTCTAATCAACACGGCTTTATATTTTTCAATAACTTCGTTATTCTATTAAACAAATGAATATTTATTATATTCAACACATGAATGTATATTTCTTTCACCACATGACTAATCTCAACAAATGAGTACTGTCAAGACGTGACTATTTTTATTATTTAATATATTTTATAAAATTTTGATTTCTATCGTTAAATTTTTAATCAAACTCCAACCGTAAATTAACAAGAGAACGATTCCCTAAATATTAACCTCGAAGGCCGAAACCAACATCAGATCAATACCCAGGAGACCACTCATCTTATCTATTTTCCAGTTAGTTTCTAATTTAATATTTGATAAAGTTGAAAATTGTATTGTTAAAATATTTTGTTTAACACATGAATTTATTTACTATTCAACAATTGAATTTCCTTTACAATTCAACAAATGAATTTCTTTTACAATTCAACAAATTGGAATGAGGCCCAATCAATTACCATATAGCGTTAACTATATGGATTCCATACAACACATGTATATAATAACAACGATATACAATCAACCATCATTCAGAGTGCATTCTACACTGTATAAGCATCAAATATAAATATTCAATGCTTATAACAGCCTGTCAATCAATCGATCGACATACAGCTAATTATTGGGATTAGTGTATGTCCAATTTCATCCCAACACCCATGTGGGGTTTCAAACAATCAAACACAGATTTTATTTGTGCAGTTGGGCGATGTGTAAAATTTATCGCCCCAATCAATATCAGTCAAATCAGTGTATATAAACAAATCGTCCGATTTCTTTATAAATATTTATTTTATATACACGTTAAAAATTATATTTTTAACTATAAAATATTTTCCACTATAAAATATTTTATTTCATTCCACAACACTCATTCAATTTTCCACATCAAAATCAAACAAACAAGCATGCAAGCCGTCCATGGTCTGTGGACGACGGGTGTCGGGTGCTGCTAAGCACCGTCTACATCCTAGTATATATATTAACTAGAAATTTAAAATAAAAGTGAGGAGTTCTCACCTTGGAGATCCACTCCGCCGTGCTTTGCTTTTTGAACTACCGAACCGTCTGGATCGGTTTGAAATTCCAATGTAGTTCTTTTCACGCTATTCACAATAAAAATTATATTTTTATTGCTTCATTTTAAAAATATCGCCTTTTCAATGATAAAAATATCGCCTTTTCAATGATGAAAATATAATCTTTACTATACGCTAAAAATCATATTTTATTACTTTTATAATATAAAAATTAAATTTTCATTCTCGTTGTTATATATATATATAAAGTCTCTTCTTTATATGTTATTCATATATAAATAAAAATCACGTTTTTATGTTTCTAAAAATATTTTCATACCATTCATATGAAAAAACAAAATTTTACATGCTAATTATATAAACCAAAATCTCCTCTTTTACATTGTAAAAACATAATCTTTTACTCTATAAAAATATAAACTTTACAAAATTAAAAATATAATTTTTACTAATTAAAAATTAAATCTTTAATACTCTACATACATCTATATATATATTGAAAAACATAACTTCATATTCAATAAAAATTATAGCTTTCAACTCTATAAAAATCATGTTTTCAGTTTTAAAAAATAAATCAATACTTAATAGAAAAGAAAAATACGGAAATAAAATAATCAAAATAAAGAACTTACTTTTGCTTTTTTTTCTTGTTCGCAGAGGGGGGGGTTTCTGGACGCTGACGGAAGTGGAGGGGGTTTTGGCCGGAGGGGTGCGTCACGAGGTGGGGGTCCGGCGCGAGGTGATGGGTTCGTCGGAGGTTGGTTTGAGGGGCTAGGCTAGGGTTTCTTGCGGTGTCGGGGTTTCTTAGAGGAGGAGAGGGAATCGCAGAAGGGAGGGCTGTAGATAGGGGAGGCTCTGGTGAGGTGATGGGAGGCGCGATGCGGTGGAAGACGATGCACGATATAGGGTTCCAGCCCTTTTGTTTTTTTTCTGTTGACTTCGATCTGAGAGAATAGGGGGTGTATTTGAATTTTTATATAATTAATTAATTAATTCCCATAAAGTTACTTTTTTCTCCGATCTCCAAACGAGACCCACCGCCTATCGACCATAGCACATTACCCCCATTCCGAACACAATTGGATAGGTATCGCAAGCTGATTCAATCGTTTCACCTAGTTTTTGTCAAAATCAAAATATAACTCTATATATTGAATTTGAACGCACATTCCAATTTACTGGGGCCACATACGAAATCTAAAAATTCCCAAAAATATTTTCTAGCTTCGTATTGAAGATACGGTCCTAACAAAACTAGTTTCGTCAAATTCTGGGACCGTTTGAAAAATGGCCATTTTCCAGTCGATTAAAATCAACTAAAACTGGTCAAACACGTTTTCCTTTTCCACTCTCACATATGGATTCAGAAAATTACGAAATTTGAAACCTAGCAATAACTTGACATCATGGATCCAACAAAAGTGGTTTCGTAAAAAACCGAGGTCGTTTGCAAAATTTCCATTTTCAAGGGCCAGAATTCCAAAGCGACTATTCTGAATTTTCAACTGGACGTATCTTTTGATTCCCGCTATGAAATTTTGATTTCACGGATTCGTTGGAAAGATATCCATAATCAGATTTAGGTACTTTTGGTTTCGCTAAAATCCGGTTTATTTTGCACCCGGTACATTCATTTGAAATTTGAAATCGAATAATCGAACTACCGCGCCATTTTCAATTCCTTTTATAATTTAAAATAAATATTTATATTCTAACGATGATATATATAAATATATACATTCTAATTCTTCTCAAAATAAATTTTTCGTCGTTATTATTTAAAATAATTCATTTTAAATATTCAAATTCCGCTAAAATTGCCGAAATAAAAATTTTAAATTGGCTCGGATTTCCGGGTTATTACAATCTCCCCCACTTAAAACTTTTCGTCCCCGAAAAGGAACGAAGCCGAAATTTGTTTAACTAATCAACTCAACTTTCATTATTTTCATTACGGCTTAAGTTCTTCAACTTTTCAGTTTCTAAGAACTTTTCAAATTTTTCAAAAATTTGGCTAACACCCTAAATTTTCGAAAAATTTCGCCATAACCTCCCCTGCACCGGGGACTTCGGGATATTTCATATAGCCTCCCATGGCCTTTTTCAATCCAAAAGAAAAAGAAAAAGCCAAGCGGCTAGCCAATCGGCTCATAAAATCATCATCACCCAAACAAAACAGTAAATTATGGTAAACATGTACCTATTTGTCGGGCAAACAATTTCATTCTTCTGCTCTAGCCTCTTTGCAATGATCTATTCAATGGATATACATGTATATGCATGCAAATGCGACAAATTTTCAATACAATTTACTATTTGGTTCAAATTGGCTATATGGTTCAAATTTAATTAATCAAACAACACAACCATCAATCAATTAGTGAATTAACGTTCCAAATTCATAATTTTGATATATAGTCAAAAATCAGATTTTTGGTGCCAAATCACAACAATAAACCCTATCTAATTTTGGTTCTCACACCAGTCTAATGGAAATATATATATATATATATATATGTCACACTTTCGAAGCTCGGACATAAATACTGATGACGAGATCTCAATCATCAGTATCATCTTCGGGTGTCTAGAATGTGATTCTATATCTATCCAGTATATTAAAACTTCGAATATACGTTTGCAAGGCGTATATGCAAAATCTTTATATATTGGATTGTCCAAATTAATTTAATATAAATAAATCTTCAAATACGTATAAAACGATTTAAATTTCAAATCAAAACTGTTTTCATTTTTAAAATATACTCTTCACACTCGTTCTAGGATACTACTGATCCTATCTCTAACGAGTGATTCTCATTGGATATTACTAATCCAATTTCTGATGAATTATTTCGTTTGATTCTAATGTGTCATGTTCTCCGAGCTCTGTAAACCAAAGCTCTGATACCAAAATGAGATGACCCAAACTTTCCCATGAAGGAAAGCCCGGACTGCTTCGAGAATACGAAAAATCAGAACACAAACAGAAGAACATTTCATTGCTTATTACAACAATTCCATCAGAATACAAGAATATAACAGAGTACGAATAAATATTACACAGAAAAAAATATCAGGGATTTAAATTACATTTAAATTCATCGCAGCGGAAAACAGAACAAAGCACAACTAAAAATAGATACATGGATACAGAGCTTTCCGAATATCGCTTTAGCTGTAAACCAGGATCCTGTGAATATAAATCTGCAAAACCAAAACTACTAGCTGCCCGTGTGGAAATAGGGGCACCCAGAGTTTAGGTTAAAACAATAAACTCCAGGTCAGTCATGTGACTGGTGTGAGAACTAAAACAGTTATTAATCTTTGTTTTTAAAGTTAGGTAAATCAAGGGACCACGCCGTATAACACGGAACGGGTTTCCTCCCAAGAATACCAGTGAAAAAAACAAACAACGCAATGCTAAATAAAGAACAATGAAGCTATTATAAGACCCAGGTCCCATCACACAATGAAACCCAAGCCGGAGGATAGGGTTTTCCCTTAAAATAGCCAAATATGCTTGATACGTGAAATTTCATCTTATATTATTACTATAAGTGAAGAAAACAATTTCAAATATAAATGTATCAATCATAGACGGCATGGGTACCATATATCATGTCTCCAATACTAGGCTCTACAATCAAAACCGCAAAATGTCATATTTGGAAATTGGATTTCCATCATGGTGGCTCCTGATTCGAAAGATCGATCGCGTAGTGCCATCCACAACGGCTTACGTCTCAGCGAGAGAAAACACCGTAATGCACATCCGCACTTTTAGGAAATCGGGTATCATTGCGGCTTACGTCTCGGCGAGAGAAAACACCACTTACTCTATCCCTCAGAGCACTAAACTCATTCTCGGTCGACCGAATCCACGACCCCACTAAGGTGCTCATCCTCTAAAAAGCATACAGATCAAACCATCAGTTTACCACCATACCGGGGGTGAGGCTCGCGAATCAACACTATACACAAAGCCGTGCTATATTAAAGCTGCGCTTTGATCATCATCCACCAAACTTTGCTTTTCAACAAAAGTCTGGATCACTGTATCTCAGCATGCCACACTATCAATCCATATCGTACCACTGATTTCTGCCAATGTATAGACTCTGAGCTCGTATGTCTCAGAGAAGGGCGTTAAGCAAGAGAATAAATTCTCCACCGCCAAACAGATATATATTTAGCAGAGATCAACGAATACAATATAAAGGAATACAATGTCAGACACATCATCCATTTACAAGTCCGTTCTAGGCCTGAATGAAACTAGAGGCACTTTCCTCGCATATCCGTCGATCTCCAAGTACGTCCAGACGGCTACTACTTTAGCCCCTTCAAGGTAGCTACTCCCATCGTGAGCATCAGTAGCACCCATCCATTCGATGTGAAGATCATCGGTCTTGCACAGTCTTTAATCTCTTCGACTTATCGTCGAATCAGTCATTTAGAATGGGTTATACCCGGACATTCTGAATAACTCGCGTATCTTAATCAACAAGTGCTATAAAACACAATATACGCCTCATTCCAATTCATCAGTCACTAACCGTAAATTAGTAAGGGAACAATTCCCCAAATTTTGACCCTGAAGGCCGAAACCAACATCAGATCAATACCCAGGAAACCATTCTTCTTAACTAACCTACAGCTAGTTTCTAAACTTCATATTCTTAGGGAAAGGTTCCCATTAATTTTATCAAAGATAAATTATTTAAATTTTATTCTTTAATCTTCCTTTGGATGTCATTTCAAACCAGATTATGGTTTTCCAAACTAGTCGAGATTAGCGAACCACACCGAAGTAATTATTTATTTTATTTCCCAATCCCAACCTATTCATCCCCTGGAGCAAAACTGTTATTACCCCCTAACTAACACCACGGTGTTATCGGTAAATTTAATTACCATTTCACGTTCAAATATAATTAAAGATTTAACTATCGCTAGGAGTGAAACTAATGATACTCCCCTTTCGATCATTTCCTAATTTTGATAATTTAAATTATCAATTCATATTTCAATCTAATTAAAGATTCATTAAAACTCCTTTTACTGGGTTAAAGATAATGTCATTTAAAACACAGTCCACGATAAACCCAAATCACATTCTATTTCAATTCCAATTAAATATATTAGAAAATCTGTTATTTAAAACCCATTTCAAATTCAATTTATTTCAAAAATAAATTGATTTTAATCCTAGTTCAAAACTAGTTCATTTTGATAAAAATCTATTTTTTTTTTCTTTTCAAATATGGAGTTTTTCATCCCAGTTCTTTTCAAATCATTTATTTTGATTTTACACAAATTACAGATATTTTTAATTATTTAATCAAGGCCCGTACAGTCGATTTCCATCTACGGCCATCGAACTGCACTTGCAGCGACCTTTTCTGAATTTGATTTGGACATATCTCCAAATCCAACCATTAGATTTTAAATTTCTAATATTCATTGGAAATCTCTTTTCGATACGAACCCAACGGTTCCAGTTTCAGGAGAATCCGACGGTCGGATCTCTCGCAACGTCAATTCGAAGTCATTGGTCGAAATTCGCAAACTGCCGCAGCGCGGCACGTTCTATTCAGGCCATTATATTATATATATAATATATACTTCGTCGATTTCCTTTTAAAAACGAATTTGATAAATCATTTTAAATTCGTTTTCAAAACGATTTCAACTTCATTTTAAATTCAAATCAAAATTGAATTTTTCTAATATAAATTCGTTTTAAATTCATTTCAAATTGATTTCAATTCAAATTCGATTCTATTCAATTTCAATTCAAATTCATTTCTATTCAATTAAATTTCAAATTCATTTTCTATTCAATTCGAATTCATTTCTATTTCAATTCAATTTCAAATTCATTTTCTATTCTATTCAAATTCATTTTCTATTCTATTTAATTCGAATTCATTTTATATTCTATTCAATTCGAATTCATTTTATATTCTATTTAATTCGAATTCATTTCTATTTCAATTCATTTTCAAATTCATTTTCTATTCTATTCAATTCGAATTCATTTCTATTTCAATTTCAATTTTTAAATCTCTTTTCAATATTCATATAAAAACGAATATAATCGATATAAATATCGTTCGCGTCAAAATAGCGCATCTCTAATCAACACGACTTTATATTTTGCAATAACTTCGTTATTCTATTCAACAAATGAATATCTATTCTATTCAACACATGAATCTATATTTCTTTCACCACATGACTAATCTCAACAAATGAGTATTGTCAACACGTGACTATTTTTATTATTTAATATATTTTATAAAATTTTGATTTCTATCGTTAAATTTTTAATCAAACTCCAACCATAAATTAGCAAGAGAATGATTCCCTAAATATTAACCCCGAAGGCCGAAACCAACATCAGATCAATATCCAGGGGACCACTCATCTTATCTATTTTCCAGTTAGTTTCTAATTTCATATTTGATAAAGATGTAAATTTTATTGTTAAAATATTTCGTTCAACACATGAATTTCTTTACTATTCAACAAATGAATTTCCTTTACAATTCAACAAATGAATTTCTTTTACAGTTCAACAAATTGGAATGAGGCCCAATCAATTATCATATAGCGTTAACTACATGGATTCCATACAACACATGAATATAATAGCAACGATATATAATCAACCATCATTCAGAGTGTATTCTACACTGTATAAGCATCAAATATAAATATTCAATGCTTATAACAGCCTGTCAATCAGTCGATCGACATACAACTAATTATTGGGATTAGTATATGTCCAATTTCATCCCAACACCTATGTGGGTTTTCAAACAATCAAACACAAATTTTATTTGTGCAGTTGGGCGATGTGTAAAATTTATCGTCCCAATCAATATCAGTCAAATCAGTGTATATAAACAAATCGTCCGATTTCTTTATAAATATTTATTTTATATACACGTTAAAAATTATATTTTTAACTATAAAATATTTTCCACTATAAAATATTTTATTTCATTCCACAACACACATTCAATTTTCCACATCAAAATCAAACAAACAAGCATACAAGCCGTCCATGGTCTGTGGACGACGGGTGTCGGGTGCTGCTAAGCACCGTCTGCATCCTAGTATATATATTAACTAGAAATTTAAAATAAAAGTGAGGAGTTCTCACCTTGGAGATCCACTCCTGGTGCTTTGCTTTTTGAATTGATGATCCGTCTGGATCGGCTTGAAATTCCAATGCAGTTCTTTTCACGCTGTTCACAATAAAAATTATATTTTTATTGATTCATTTTAAAAATATCGCCTTTTCAATGACAAAAATATCGCCTTTTCAATGATGAAAATATAATCTTTACTATAAGCTAAAAATCATATTTTTATTACTTCTATAATATAAAAATTATATTTTCGTTCTCGTTGTTATATATATATATTAAATGTCTCTTCTTTATATGTTATTCATATATAAATAAAAATCACGTTTTTATGTTTCTAAAAATATTTTCATACCATTCATATGAAAAATCAAATTTTGACATGCTAATTATATAAACCAAAATCTCCACTTTTACATTGTAAAAATATAATCTTTTACTCTATAAAAATATAAACTTTACAAAATTAAAAATATAATTTTTACTAATTAAAAATTAAATCTTTAATACTCTACATACATGTATATATATTGAAAACCTTAACTTCATATTCAATAAAAATTATAGCTTTCAACTCTATAAAAATCATGTTTTCAGTTTTTAAAAAAAAATCAATACTCAATGGAAAAGAAAAATACTGAAATAAAATAATCAAAATAAAGAACTTACTTTTGCTTCTTTTTTTTCTTGTTCGCAGAGGGGGGGGGGGTTCTAGACGCTGACGGAAGTGGAGGGGGTTTTGGCCGAAGGGGTGCATCACGAGGTGGGGGTCCGGAGCGAGGTGATGGGTTCGTCGGAGGTTGGTTTGAGGGGCTAGGCTAGGGTTTCTTGCGGTGGCGGGGTTTCTTAGAGGAGGAGAGGGAATCGAAGAAGGGAGGGCTGTAGAGAGGGGTGGCGGCTGTAGGGGAGGCTCCGGCGAGGTGATGGGAGGCGCGATGCGGTGGAAGGCGATGCGCGATATAGGGTTCCGCCCCTTTTGTTTTTTTTGTTGACTTCGATCTGAGAGAATAGGGGGGTGTATTTGAATTTTATGTAATTTTTTAATTAATTAATTCCCATAAAGTTACTTTTCTCCCCGATCTCCAAACGAGACCCACCGCCTGTCGCCCATAGCACGTTACCCCCATTCCGAACACAATGGGATAAGTATCGCAAGCTGATTCGGTCGTTTCGGTTAGTTTTCGTCAAAATCAAAATATAACTCTATATATTGAATTTGAACGCACATTTCAATTTACTGGGGCCACATACGAACTCTAAAAATTCCTGAAAAATATTTTCTAGCTTCGTATTGACGATACGGTCCTAATAAAACTAGTTTCGTTGAATTCTGGGACTGTTTGAAAAATGGCCATTTTCCAGTCAATTAAAATCAATTGAAACTGGTCAAACGCGTTTTCCTTTGCCACGCTCACATATTGATTCAGAAAATTATGAAATTTGAAACCTAGCAATAACTTGACATCACGGATCCAACAAAAGTGGTTTCGTCGAAAACCGAGGTCGTTTGCAAAATTTCCATTTTCAAGGGCCATAATTCCATAGCGACTATTCTGAATTTTCAACTGGACATATCTTTTGATTCCCGCATGAAATTTTGATTTCACGGATTCGTTGGAAAGATATCCATAATCAGATTTAGGTATTTTTGGTTTCGCTAAAATCCGGTTTATTTTGCACCCGGTACATTCATTTGAAATTTGAAATCGAATTATCGAACTACCGCGCCATTTTCAATTCCTTTTATAATTTAAAATAAATATTTATATTCTAACGACGATCTATATAAATATATACATTCTAATTCTTCTCAAAATTAAATTTTCGTCATTATTATTTAAAATAATTCATTTTAAATATTCAAATTCCGCTAAAATTGCCAAAATAAAAATTTTAAATTGGCTCGGATTTCCGGGTTATTACAAGATATGTTAAATTCCTCTGTGAACAACTTCACATAAGAATTATATTTCTTAAATATATGTCTGGATTGATAATGAGTTAAATGTTTTAGGTCTGAGCAACAGCCATATTGTTATCGTAATGTATATCATTGGATCAACAATGAATTAAGTCCAATCACGAACTTCTTAATCCAAACATTTTTCTTTCTTAGAATCAGTATCTATTTCTTGTTTTAAAACTAACATTATTTACAATAATTATTGTGTTATCAAATAACGTTAGAACTACTGTGTCACTCCCACTCAATTTCTTGTTTATACAAGATTCAATGATATTTTGTGGTTTTCGAGACATTTCGAATTCTATTTCATTTCCATTGCTGTTTTAGAGATGGGCTCTCCTTCAAAAGGGTACCAAATCGAGCAGTAAACATTTTATTCTCGGAGAATTTATATCCATAAAATAGTTATTTGATTTAGGTCCAATCTTATCAGAGGAAGGACGTTTAACAAACGCCTTATATCCCAAATCTTTGTATTAGACACACTAGAACATTTCCTAGTTCATATCTTATATGGCATCTTTAAATCGTTTTATTGGGATTTAATATAATTGTTCTAAATTTAATTTATTGGAAGATCTATATGACTTATCATTAATCGTACTATATCTTATAAGATGCGATGTCTCCGCTCTGACACACCATTCTAATATGATGTTCTAGGTGGAGTGAGTTGTGAAACAATTTCAAACTCATTTTGATAGTCATTATATAGTTGGCTTAAATATTCTCTTTCGATCTGTTCAAAAGTTTTTATTTTCTATTTTAAAATTGGTTTCTAACTCCACTTTCAATTCTTTGAATTTTCAAAGGATTCTAATACGTGTTTCATAAGATACACATATTTGTATCTACTGATATCATCAGTGAATATAATGAAGTAATGAACCTACCTCTAGCTTGTGTATTTATTGCTCCATGTACATCAATATGTATGAGACCCAATGCTTATCATTCATTCACTGTGTCAAGTGAAAGGTAACTCAGTTATTTTGCCTGATAAACAAGATTTGCATTCTTTATATGATTCAAAATCAAATGATTTCAAAGTTCCATCATTATGGAGTTTTGATATACTTTCTTGTTTACTGGGCTAACTGGTAATACTAAAGGTATATTAGATTCAAATCACTAAATTAAATCCAGTCATTATTAATGTCAAGTACATTATAGTTAAGGATTTACAAATATCAATAACTATTTGTGAAATTCCATATAATGTTTCATTTAAATAAAATGAATAACAATTATTCTTTTATTACAAATGAAATTCAAACTTGTCTAAACAAGATCTATTATAACATTTATTTTAAGTGGAATTTCATAATAATAATTATTTTATTTAATTAATTAAGCCAGCATATACAACAAGAATCAACTTCCTATGGACAGTTCAGCAACATTTGCTTTATTTCCAATCGTAAGTCCACTTGTCCTTTTTTATCAGATTTCTACTTATTTTGCAATTTCTGTAAATCGACATACATTTATGTGATTTATATCTAGTATCTAATACTAGAAATGTATAAGTAGATTATTATAACATTTATATTTTATTCAGTTGAAGTCGTACTTTAACTTATTTTAGACCTTCTCTTTATATCTAAAACGGTTACATTTAATTTTTTTGAGGACAATCCACAAATTTTAATGTTAGTCAAGAAATTTGAGTTAATTTAATTTGTCCTTCTCAAGGATTAATTTAAATTATCAGAGTTATTTTGTTATTTAGTATCTACAGTAGATAAAAAATAATAACTGATTCTATAATATTCATTTAACGTAAATTCAAAATTTTGACAATCAAAATTTATATTAACATAAATATAATATTTAAACTAAAATACGCTCCCACTCAAATTAACATCCTTCTGCTTATATATACATATCGATATACATATATAACGGTGTTCCAAGATCCATATCTAGTCATGCCTTGACCTAGCTTTGGCTAAACCCAAAACACAACCTTTTAGGTAGACATCTGATGTCAGTTATATCGTATATAATTCTTGGATTGCATGATGAACATTTTTGTTCAGCATTATTCATTTGCTCAAAATATAGAATAACTCATGCTATTGTCTCTAAGGCCAGAAATACTATTATGCAGCCTTAGTTAAGTCAGATCCAATAATAGGTTGGAGCACACATTTACTCCATCGCATATAACCAAAATAAAAGGTGCACAATGCTTTGGCGTTAGTTACATCCAGTGATTTTGGACAGTGATGTGTATATAATTGGAAGACGTCACCATGACTTAATATAACAAAATTTTGCTTTAGAGGGAATTTATAATTTGTAGTGGCGAACAATATTATAGTTATTTACACGTTATCAAAAAAACATGTATTATACATATATATATATATATATATTCATAATATAAATCAGATTTAAGTAGAATATATATATATATATATACATATACACTTAAATTCAGCAATATACATAGGAATCATGCCTATGTTCGTTTTGAACATTTCAAAATATCGATTATTTCAATCTCTAGAATCAGATATTATATTCAAATCTTACATAAATTTTAATTAACTAATTCAAAATAAATAAATAAATATACATATATATCTAATTGGGTATATACACATGATCACTAAAACCTATTTAACAATGTCCATATGTTCACAAGCAAGTCCCTTATCCGCAGTTTCATTAGCATCATATAACAGATCTATGATTACTATCAATGAAGACCGGCTGAAAATTACTGTAAACAAAATAATTTCAGTAATATATAAACATGCATAGATTATTATCAATGAAAACTATATTGACATATATAGTCTTAGGGTCATTACAGAAAAAGTATAACTCAAATAAATGGCCAGACTTTAATTCACACATCATAATATATAACGGTTATATCTCAGATATTTGCTTTTAGCATCATTGTCCCATATTACAAAACATAAACATATATATACATCAACATTTCAAGTCAAACTTGAAAATTGTTTTTACATATATACATGTTTATTGCATACCCCACCGAAACGATTTCATCAAGCTACACCATTCCCCTGTCAAAACAGATTTAAATCATAGTGTTAGTTGGATTTAAATACATCAAATGTATTTAACATCTATGTATGCAGCATCTCGTATATACAAACATCAAATGTATACATATATTTATATGCTCTAACATATACACACATCAAATGTGTATATAATCAGTTAATTGTTATACATTTAAGTATGTTTATGAAACACTTTATATATATGCATATCAATATACGCAGTATATATAAATTCATATGTATACATATATATATATATATATATATATATGTATATATATATCAATATAAACATATATCAAAGCACCTATACATATACAGGGTTGTTGGATATCCATGTAAAAAGATTTTTCTCAATTCATTATTTTTTAGAGTCAGACTCGTCTTATAAAGGTTGGAACAAACTGACCACATGTAAATGTATTAATTCAAGGGACAATTAACCAGTCATTTTAAAACATAAAGTGATAAAATGTTATCTTCAGCATATTATATACAGGTAAGATAAAACATTAATTAATATTACCATAGGTTACATGGTACTCGTTCAAGAGATAATACATTGACTCATGATATTCAAGGCCTAAGAGCCCACTACCATGTATAAGTTTGATTCAGTCATACTGATAACTACAGGTGTGATTTCTAACAGGGTCATTAGCCTCAGTGTTAAGGCATTCGTGGTAATACAATGGCTACATATATAACTAAGTCTAGTGTATATGCATTAGCTTTAATACACATGGTGGCAACTGCCTTATTATAGCAAGGGTAATATTTAGCAAATCAGATTTGAAACATATCATGAAGCAGTATTGTAACAACTGGGAATTTCGCTCGATCCGAATCGATCGCTAAACCGACCAAGACCGTTCGAAACCCCGGATTGCTATGAGGACAAGACGAATCAGAACACAAATAGAAGAACATTTCATTGTTTATTACAACAATTCCATCAGAATACAAGAATATACAGAGTATGAATAAATATTACACATTTGACAAATATCATAGATTTAAATTACATTTAAATACATAGCAGCGGAAAAATAATACAACACACAACTGAAAGGAGATATACGGATACAGAGCTTTTCGAATATCACTTCAGCTATAAACTAGGATCCTATAAATATAAATCTGCAAAACCAAAACTACTAGTTGCCGTGTGGAAAATAGGGGCACCTAGAGTTTTGGTTAAAACAATAAACTCCAGGTCAGTCATGTGACTGGTGTGAGAACTAAAACAGTTATTAGTCTTTATTTTAAAGTTAGGTAAATCAAGGGACCATGCCGTATAAACGGAATGGGTTTCCTCCTAAGAATACCAGTGCATAAAACAAATAGCGCAACGTTAAATAAAGAAAAATGAAGCTATTATAAGACCCAGGTCCCATCACACAATGCAACGCAAGCCGGAGGATAGGGTTTTCCTTATAATAGCCAAAGAATGCTTGATACGCTAAATTTCATCTTTTATTATTACTATAAGTGAAGAAAACAACTTCAAATATAAATGTATCAATCATAGGTGGCATGGGTACCATATATCATGTCGCCATACTAGTTCTACAATTAAAACCGCAAAGGTCGTATTGGAAATTGGATTTCCGTCATGAGTCGACGCAAGGGGCAAGCTCCTCTCCGTTCGAGACACTCTAGCAAATGTCTCAGGACCACACATAGCGATCCTGGATCTTCAGGGTCGGTCCTCTCTTACTTTCGAGGATTTGTTATTCCTGAGCACACGTTTTCCCGATCCTAACAGACCTATATCCGAGGTGCCTCGCATCCAACAACCACACAGGTAAAAGTATATAAATGTCAGGGCTGGTAGGTCACTGACATCACCCATAGCTAGAAAGAAACGCCGTGCTCTCCCTGCAGTCACTATCCCGTTTTTGACTCATACCGAGGTGTGAGGCTCGCGAATTAACACTATACACAAAGCTGTGCCACATAGGCCGTGCTTTAATCATCAACCACAAGACTTTGCTTTTCAACAAAAGCCTTGATCATTTTCCACTTAGGCATGCCACATAGGCAATTCATGCCATGCGAATGATATCTATCGATATATAACATCTAAGCTCGTACGTCTCAGAGAAGGGCGTTAAGCAAGAGAATAAATTCTCCATCGCCAAACAGATGCATATTTAATAGAAATCAGTCACACAGAATAAAATCCAATGTCAGAAAAAGAGTCCACTTACATGTTCGTTCTGGGTCTGAACGAAACCGGAGGAACCTTATTCCTCGCTTATCCATCGATCTCCAAGTACGTATGGACAATCACCAACTGATTCCCTCCTCTTGGGTGTACAGCCCAATCAAGATCATCAGTAATCATCCAAACGATGTGAAGACCTCCGGTCTTCAACCACCGTCTTCATCTTCGACTTATCGTCGAATCAGTAATTCAGAATGGGTATAAACCCGGCCTTTCCGAATAACTCGCGTATATAATAAACAAGTGCTACACAAACACAACATACGCCTCATTTCAATTCAGAATATTCTTTATTCAAATATTCACATTCTTAGGGAAAGGTTCCCATTAATTTTATCAAAGATAAATTCTTCTAAATTTATTCTTTAATCTTCCTATGGATATCATTTCAAGCCATGTTAAGGCTTTCCAAACTAGTCGGGATTAGCGAACCAAACCGAAGTAATCATTTATTTTATTCCCAATCCCAACCTATTCATCCCATGGGGCAAAACTGGTAATACTCCATATCTAACACCACAGTGTTATCGGTAAATATTAATTACCATTTCACGTTCTAATCTAATTAAAGATTTAACTATCGCTTGGAGCAAAACTGGTGATACTCCATTCTTGATCACTTTAATCTAATTAAAGATTCATTCAAACTCCACTTAGTTTTAATCTTCCCAAAAATCAATATCCTGTCTTTAACTGGGTTAAAGAACCAATGTCATCTAAAACACTGTTCACGATAAACCCAAAATCACATTCCATTTATAATGGAATCTTCATGGAAAACAAATCGATATATATAATCGATATAAACTTCCATAGCCGACTAATAATATAAATGGAATAACGGCAAAGCCTTTTAAATTCCAGATATATTATATGTCTTCCTCCACAGAAATTCACTTCGATTATTACCAAATCGAAATCCATTCCATTCCAAATTATTTTATTAAATTGGAAAACTTTACTTTGGAAAATCTCCTTTAAATCTTAACAAAAGATTTATAAATTCCAAATCACATTTCACTGTAAATCGGGTTAAAGAACGAATGTCGTTAAAGCACAGTTCACGATAAACCCAATTCACATTCCATTAATTATCGGGTTAAAGAACATGTATTATTTAAAACACCGTTCACGATAAACCCAAAAATCAATTCAAATTCAATTCCAATTAAATTCCATTTAATTGGTACATTTCATTAAATCTAAATAAAAAGATTTAATCCTTTTCTCAATTTGGTTTAAGAACAGTGTTAATGAAGACACCATTCACGACAAACCCAAATCCCGTTTGATATTAATTACAAGGCTCTGAATAGAAAATATATCGGCTTATATTCAATATCAAATTCTACGACCAACAAATATCGTATTAGAAATAACGATATAAATATATCTTTCAAATTTCCATAACAATATCTGTATAATCACGAAATCCAAAATCGAAATATTCCGAAGACAGTTTCGATTCAAATCCATTCCAATTCAAATATTGGAAATTCTGGTTATTTTTAAAACCATTTCAAATCCAATTTATTTATTTAAAAAAATAAATGGATTATAATTCTAGTTCAAAACGAGTTCATTTCGATAAAATATATTTTTATCTTTTCAAATATGGGATTTTTCATCCCAATTCTTTCCAAATCATTTCTTATGATTTTACACAAATTATTGCTATTTTTAATAATTTTATCAAGGCCCGTACAGTCGATTTCCATAAGCGGCCAACGAACTGCACTTACATCGACTTTTTCCAAATTTGATTCGGACATAATTCCAAATCCAACTGTTAGATTTCTAATTTCTTGCATTCGTTAGAAAGCTCTTTTCGATACGAACCCAATGGTTCTAGTTTTAGGAGAATCCGACGGTCGGATCTCCCGTAACGTCAATTCGAAGTCAATGGTCGAAATTTGCAAAATGCCGCAACGCGACGCGTTCTATTCAGGTCATTTAATATATATAATATATATATTATATATATTTCGTCGATTTCAATTCTAAATGTATTTTATAAATCATTTTAAATTCGTTTTTAAGACAATTTCAACTTCATATCCATATCATTAATATATAAATGATAATATTTTCAAAACGTTATATTTTGAAATCACTTTCTTTTCTGTATTCATTATAAAAACGAATATAATCGATATCAATATCGTTCGCGTCAAAATGGCGCAAATCTAATCAACACGGCTGTATATATTTCAATAACTTTGTTACTCTATTCAACAAATGAATATTTTCTTCAACACATGAATATTTATTAATTCCTACTTACAATAAAAATATGAATTTTACTGTATAAATATTTTATTCAACACATGAATATTTTCAACACATGAATATTCTCAACACATGAGTATTGTCAACACATGACTACTTTGTTTATTCAACACATGAATATAATTTATTTTCTAAATTGGAATGAGATCCACTCAATTACCATATAATGTTAATTATATGGATCCCATACAATACATGTATATAATAGCAACGATAAATAATCAACCATCATGCAGAGTGCACCACACAACTGTATAAGCATTAAATATAAATAATTAACGCTTACACAGTCTGTCAACCAATCGATCAACATACAACTAAATAAATTGGGATTAATGTACGTCAAATATCATCCCAACACCCGTGTGGTGTTTCAATCCACAAACACTGAATATTATTTGTGCAGTTGGGCGACGTGTAAAATTTATCGTCCTAATCAATATCCTTTAAATGGATGTACATAAATAAATCGTCTGATTTGTAAATGAATATTTATTTTATTCACATACACGTTAAAAATTATATTTTTAATGATAAAATATTTTATACAATACATGTATATATTATTTCAATCCATTTCACATCACAAGCAATTTTCACAACAAAATAAACAAACAAGTCGTCCATGGTCTGTAGACAACAAGTGTCGGTTGCTGCTAAGCACCATCTGCATCTTAGTATATATTTTTAACTAGAAAACAAGAATTAAAGTGAGAAGTTCTCACCGAGAAGCAAAACCAAACACCACGACTCTTCGTATGTAGGAAATCTTCGTCATGTTTCCAACGCAGTCTGTTTCACGAAGTTTATATTAAAAATCACATTTTTATAACTTCGCTATATATATAAAAATCACATTTTTATAACTTCGCTATATATATAAAAATCACATTTTTATACTGCTACTATATAGATAAAAATTCTATTTTTATACCGCTATTATATAGATAAAAATTCTAATTTTATACCGCTATTATATAGATAAAAATTCTATTTTTATACCACCATTATATAGATAAAAATTCTATTTTTATACCGCTATTATATAGATAAAAATTCTATTTTTGTAACGGTGTTCATATAATAAAGATCATATTTTTATTCGCTTTATATATATATATATATCTAATTTTTATATCTCTAAAAATATTTTCATGACATGCACTTCTTAAAAATCATATTTTTAACATCGTACATATATATAAATCATATTTTTTTTAAATAGAAATCATGTCTTTCTTACAACACTAGATGGAAGAAAAAAAATCGCATTTTTAATATGCCATACATAATAAAAATCCAATTTTTTTATATCACATGAAAGAAGAAAGAAACAAACAAAAAGGAAGGGACTCGATTTGTATTACACACCTTGATCGGTTTCTGGCGTGCTCTAAAACGCCACTAGCAGCGTTGAGGCGACTACGGTGTGTCTTCGATTGTTGGTCCTCGACAAATAAAAGGGACGCTGCGATTTAAAGAGGAGGAGGGCGTGTTGGTCGAGTTAAGGGGGGACGAAGGGGCGTTGGTGGGGCTAGAGGGTCGGGGTGGTTAGGGAAAGGCGGTGGCAGGTCATCCAAAGTTAGGGGGAGGCGATTTGGGTTCAGGGGCACGGCGGCGGGAGTATTGGGCGTGGGATCCGATTCAAAGAAGGGGAGAGAGAGGGGGGCGCTCGCAAGCGACTGGAGGAGGAGAGGGCGATGAAGGCGGCACTCCGTCGATCGGAGGAGCGGCGGTCTCAGGTCGTCGATCCCCATTCTCGTTTCTTTTTTTCCTTCTTTAAAACTGAGGTCAACGGTAAAGAAAAGGGGAGGTGAGAGAAAGTAAGAGGGTGGGTTATTAATAATATATATTTAATTCCTAAAAGCAACTTTTTATTTCGACCTCGAAATCGAACCCACCGACTGTCGTCCCTTTCTAATTACCCCCATTCCGAACACAATGGGATATGTATCGTAAGCTGATTCGATCATTTCGATTAGTTTCCGTCAAAATCAAAATATAAATCAATATATTGAATTTGTACGCGCATTTCAATTTACCAGGGCCACATACGGACTCTAAAAATTCCGAAAAAATTATTTCTAGCTTCGTATTGATGATACGGTCTTAACAAAACTAATTTTGTCAAATTCTGAGACCGTCGGAAAAATGGCGATTTTCTGGTCGATCGAAATTGACTGAAACTGTTCAAACATGTTTTACTTCTCCACGCTCACATATTGATTCGAAAAATTAGGAATTTTGGAATCTTACAATAACTTGACATCCTGGATCCAACAAAAGTGGTTTCGTCGAAAACCGAGGTCGTTTGCAAAATTTCCATTTTTAAAGGCCAGAATTCCATAGCGACTATTCTAAATTTTCAACTGGACATAACTTTTGATTCCGACTATGAAATTTTGATTTTTCGGATTCGTTTGAAAGATATTTTCAAATAGATTCAAATATTTTTTGTTTTGCCAAAATCCGGTTTATTTTGAATCATGTACATTCATTTGAAATTTGAAATCGAAATTTCAAACTATCGCGTCATTTTCAATTCCTTTTATAATTAAAATAAAATATTTATATTCTAACGACGATTCAAATAAATATATACGTTCTATTTCTATTCAAAATAAATTTCTCGTCGTTAATATATAAAATAATTCATTTTAAATATTCAAAATTCATTAAAATTGCCAAAATAAAAAATTTAAATTGGCTCAGAATTTCCGGGTTGTTACAATCCCCCCCCCCCACTTAAAATCTTTTCGTCCTTGAAAAGAACGAAGTTGAAAGTTGTTTAACTAATCACTCAACTTCCATTATTTTAATTATGGCTTAAGTTCTTCAACTTTTCAGTTTCTAAGAACTTTTCAAATTCTTCAAAAATTTGGCTAACACCCTAAATTTCCAAAAAAATTCGTCATAACCACCCCTGCACCGGGAGCATGGGGATATTTCAAATAGCCTCCATGGCCCTCCCCAATCCAAAAGAAAAAGAAAAAGCTAAGCGGCTAGCCAATCGGCTCATAAAATCATCAAATCCCCAAGAAATACAATAAATATGTACCTATTTGTCAGGCAAACAATTTTATTCCTCTTCTCTAGCCTCCTTGCTATGACCTGTTCAATGAATACACATGTATATGCATGCAATTGTAATCAATTTTCAATTCAGTTCTAAATTTGGTTAAATTAGGCTAAATGGTTCAAAATTTTAATTAATCAAAACAATAATCATACAACACAACCATCAATTAATTAGTGAATTAATGTTTCAAATTTATAATTTTGATATATATACAGAAAATCATGTTTTTGATGCCAAATCACAACAATAATCCTATCTAGTTTTGGTTCTCACACCAGTCTGATGGAAATATACAGAAATCCCACTTTTGAAACTCGAAAATAAATACTGGTGATGTTGCGCCATCATCAGAATCATGTCCGGGCGACTAGAGTGTGATTCTGTATCTATCCAGTATATTTAAGGCTTCATATATACGTTCATGATGCGTATATGCAAAATCTTTATATACTCGATTGTCCAAATCTATATAAATAAAATATTCAAATATGTATAAAATGGTTTAAATTTTCTAAACAAAACTTGTTTTCAAATTTTTATTTCAAAAAATATACTCTTCATACTCGTTCTAGGATACTACTGATCCCATATCTAACGAGCCATTCTTATTGGACATTACTAGTCCAATCTCTGATGAATTCTTTCGTCTGGTTCTAATGTGTCTTGTTCTCGGGCTCTGTAAACCAAAGCTCTGATACCAAATGTAACAACTGGGAATTTCACACGATCCGAATCGATCGCTAAACCGACCAAGACCGTTCGAAACCCCGGATTGCTTTGAGGACAAGACGAATCAGAACACAAACAGAAGAAAATTTCATTGTTTATCACAACAATTCCATCAGAATACAAGAATATACAGAGTATGAATAAATATTACACATTTGACAAATATCATAGATTTAAATTACATTTAAATACATAACAGCGGAAAAATAATACAACACACAACTGAAAGGGGATATACGGATACAGAGCTTTCCGAATATCACTTCTGCTATAAACCAGGATCTTGTGAATATAAATCTGCAAAACCAAAACTACTAGCTTCCCGTATGGAAAATAGGGGCACCCAGAGTTTAGGTTAAAACAATAAACTCTAGGTCAGTCATGTGACTGGTGTGAGAATTAAAACAGTTATTAGTCTTTATTTTAAAGTTAGGTAAATCAAGGAACAACGCCGTATAACACGGAAAGTGTTTCCTCCCAAGAATACCAGTGCATAAAACAAACAGCGCAATGCAAAATAAAGAAAAATGAAGCTATTATAAGACCCAGGTCCCATCACACAATGCAACGCAAGCCGGATGATAGGGTTTTACATTATAATAGCCAAAGAATGCTTGATACGCTAAATTTCATCTTTTATTATTACTATAAGTGAAGAAAACAACTTCAAATATAAATGTATCAATCATAGGTGGCATGGGTACCATATATCATGTCGCCATACTAGTTCTACAATTAAAACCGCAAAGGTCGTATTGGAAATTGGATTTCCGTCATGAGTCGAGGCAAGGGGCAAGCTCCTCTCTGTTCGAGACACACTAGCAAATGTCTCAGGACCACACACAGCGATTCTGGATCTTCAGGGCCGGTCCTCTCTCACTTTTGAGGAATAGTTATTCTTAAACACACGTCTCCAAGTCCTAACAGACCTATATCCGAGGTGCCTTGCATCCAACAACCACACAGGTAAAAAGTATATAAATGTCAGGGCTGGTAGGTCACTGACATCACCCAAAGCTAGAAAGAAACGTCGTGTTCTCCCTGCAGTCACTATCCCGTTTTTGACTCATACCGAGGTGAGGCTCGCTAATTAACGCTACACACAAAGCTGTGCCACATAGGCCGTACTTTGATCATCAACCACAAGACTTTACTTTTCAACAAAAGCCTTGATCATTTGCCACTTAGGCATGCCACACAGGCACTTCATGCCATGCGACTGATATCTATCGATATATAACCTCTAAGCTCGTACGTCCCAGAGAAGGGCGTTAAGAAAGAGAATAAATTCTCCACCGCCAAATAGATATATATATTTAATAGAAATCAATCACACAGAATAAAATCCAATGTCAGACACACAGTCCATTTACAAGTTCGTTCTAGGTCTGAACGAAACCGGAGGAACCTTATTCCGCGCATATCCTTCGATCTCCAAGTACGTCTGGACGATCACCTACTGATTCCCTCCTCTTGGGTGTACAGCCCAATCAAGATCATCAGTAATCATCCAAACGATGTGAAGACCTACGGTCTTCAACCACCGTCTTCATCTTCGACTTATCGTCGAATCAGTTATTCAGAATGGGTATAAACCCGGCCTTTTCGAATAACTCGCGTATATAACAAACAAGTGCTACACAAACACAACATATGCCTCATTCCAATTCAGAATATTCTTTATTCAAATATACACATTCTTAGGGAAAGGTTCCCATTAATTTTATCAAAGATAAATTTTTCTAAAATTTATTTTTTAATCTTCCTTTGGATATCATTTCAAGCCATGTTAATATTTTCCAAACTAGTCGGGATTAGCGAACCATACCGAAGTAATCATTTATTTTATTTCCCAATCCCAACCTATTCATCCCATGGAGCAAAACTGGTAATACTCCATATCTAACACCACGATGTAATCGGTAAATATTAATTACCATTTCACGTTCAAATCTAATTAAAGATTTAACTATCGCTTGGAGCAAAACTGGTGACTCCATTCTCGATCACATTAATCTAATTAAAGATTCATTAAAACTCCACTTAGTTTTAATCTTCCCAAAAATCAATATCCTGTCTTTAACTGGGTTAAAGAACCAACGTCATCTAAAACACTGTTCACGATAAACCCAAAATCACATTCCATTTATAATGGAATCTTCATGGAAAACAAATCGATATATATAATCGATATAAACTTCCATATCCGACTAATAATATAAATGGAATAATGGCAAAGCCTTTTAAATTCCAGATATATTAGTCGTCTTCCTCCACAGAAATTCACTTCGATTATTACCAAATCGAATTCCATTCCATTCCAATTTATTTTATTAAATTGGAAAACTTTACTTTGGAAAATCTCCTTTAAATCTTAACAAAAGATTTATAAATTTCAAATCACATTTCACTATAAATCGGGTTAAAGAACGAATGTCGTTAAAGCACAGTTCACGATAAACCCAATTCACATTCCATTAATTATCGGGTTAAAGAATAAGTGTTATTTAAAACACCGTTCACGATAAACCCAAAAATCAATTCAAATTCAATTCCAATTAAATACCATTTAATTGGTACATTTCATTAAATCTAAATAAAAAGATTTAATCCTTTTTTCAATTTGGTTTAAGAACAGTGTTAATGAAGATACCATTCATGACAAACCCAAATCCCATTTGATATTAAATACAAGGCTCTGAAAATAAAATATATCGTCTTATATTCAATATCAAATTCTACGACCAAAAAATATCGTATTAGAAATAATGATATAAATATATCTTTCAAATTTCCATAACAATATTTGTATAATCACGAAATCAAACATCGAAATATTCCGAAAACAATTTCGATTCAAATCCATTCCAACTCAAATATTGGAAATTCTGGTTATTTTTAAAACCATTTCAAATCCAATTTATTTATTTAAAAAATAAATCGATTATAATTCTAGTTCAAAACTAGTTCATTTCGATAAAAATATACTTTTATCTTTTCAAATATGGGATTTTTCATCCCAATTCTTTCCAAATCTTTTTTGATGATTTTACACTAATTATTGCAATTTTTAATAATTTTATCAAGCCCCGTACAGTCGATTTCCATAAACGGCCATCAAACTACACTTACAGCGACTTTTTCCAAATTTTATTCGGACATAATTCCAAATCCAACCGTTAGATTTCTAATTTCTTGCATTCGTTAGAAATCTCTTTTCGATACGAATCCAACGGTTCCGGTTTTA
This sequence comes from Allium sativum, assembly GCA_030737875.1. NCBI lineage: Eukaryota > Viridiplantae > Streptophyta > Magnoliopsida > Asparagales > Amaryllidaceae > Allium > Allium sativum. The sequence goes on along the minus strand of CM060919.1, from coordinate 127,935,705 downwards.
GGAGAATCTGACGGTCGGATCTCCCGTAACGTCAACTCGAAGTCAATGGTCGAAATTCGCGAACTGTCGCGGTGCGACGCGTTCTATTCAGGCCACTTAACATATATAATATATATTATATATAATTCGTCGATTTCAATTCTAAACGTATTTTATAAACCGTTTTAAATTCGTTTTCAAAACAATTTCAACTTCATATTCAATTTTAAATCAAAATTGAATATTCCATATCATTAATATATAAATGATAATATTTTCAAATGTTATATTTTGAAATCACATTCATTTCTATATTCATTATAAAAACGAATAAAGTCGATATAAATATCGTTTGCGTCAAAATGGCGCAAATCTAATCAACATGGCTTTACATATTTCAATAACTTCGTTATTCTATTCAATAAATGAATATTTTCTTAAACACATGAATATATTTTATTCAACACATGAATATTTATTAATTCCTACTTACAATAAAAATGGTAATTTTATTGTATAAATATTTTATTCAACACATGAATATTTTCAACACATGAATATTCTCAACACATGAGTATTGTCAACACATAACTATTTTGTTTATTCAACACATGACTATTTTGTTTATTCAACACACGAATATAATTTATTTTCTAAATTGGAATGAGACCCACTCAATTACCATATAATGTTAATTATATGGATTCCATACAACATATATATATATAATAGCAACGATAAATAATCAACCATCATCCAGAGTGCACCACACAACTGCATAAGCATTAAATATAAATAATTAACGCTTACACAGTCTGTCAACCAATCAATCAACATATAACTAAATAAATTGGGATTAGTGTACGCCAAATATCATCCCAACACCCGTGTGGGGTTTCAATCCACAAACACTGAATATTATTTGTGCAGTTGGGCGACGTGTAAAATTTATCGTCCCAATCAATATCCTTCAAATGGGTGTACATAAACAAATCGTCTGATTTGTAAATGAATATTTATTTTATTCACATACAGGTTAAAAATTATATTTTTAACGATAAAACATTTTATACAATACATGTATATATTTTTTCAATCTATTTCACATCACAAGCAATTTTCATAATAAAATCAAATAAACAAGTCGCCCATGGTCTGTGGACAACAGATTTCGGGTGCTGCTAAGCACGTCTGCATCCTAGTATATATTTTGAACTAGAAAACAAGAATTAAAGTGAGAAGTTCTCACCGAGAAGCTAAACCAAACGCCACGACTCTTTGTATGTAGGAAATCTTCGTCATGTTTCCAACGCAGTCTGTTTCACGAAGTTTATATTAATAATCACATTTTTATAACTTCGCTATATATATAAAAATCACATTTTTATAACTTCGCTATATATATAAAAATCACATTTTTATACTGCTACTACATAGATAAAAATTCTATTTTTATACCGCTATTATATAGATATAAATTCAATTTTTGAACCGCTATTATATAGATAAAAATTCTATTTTTATACCGCTATTATATAGATAAAAATTCTATTTTTATACCACTATTATATAGATAAAAATTCTATTTTATACCACTATTATATAGATAAAAATTCTATTTTTATACCGCTATTATATAGATAAAAATTCTATTTTTATAACGGTGTTCATATAATAAAGGTCATATTTTTATTCGCTTTATATATATATATATATATATATATATAATTTTTATATCTCTAAAAATATTTTCATGACATGCACTTCTTAAAAATCATATTTTTAATATCATACATATATATATAAATCATATTTTTTTTAAAATAGAAATCATGTCTTTCTTACAACACTAGATGGAAGAAAAAATATCGCATTTTTAATATGCCACACATAATAAAAATACTGTTTTTTTATATCACATGAAAGAAGAAAGAAACAAACAAAAAAGAAGGGACTCGATTTGTATTACACACCTTGATCGGTTTCTGGCATGATCTAAAACGCCACTAGCAGCGTTGAGGCAACTACGGTGTGTCTTCGAATGTTGGTCCTCGACGAAGAAAAGGGACGCTGCGATTTAAAGAGGAGGAGGGCGTGTTGGTCGAGTTAAGGGGGGAGGAAGGGGTGTTGGTGGTGCTGGAGGGTCGGGGTCGTTAGGGAGAGGCGGTGGCAGGTCGTTCGAAGTCAGGGGGAGGCTATTAGGGTTCAAGGGCACAACGACGGGAGTATTGGGCGTGGGATACGATTCAAAGAAGGGGAGAGAGAGAGGGGGCGCTCGCAAGCGACTGGAGGAGGAAGGGAGGGCGATGAAGGCGGCGCTACGTCGATGGGAGGAGCGGCGGTCTCAGGTCGTCGATCCCCTTTCTCATTTCTTTTTTTCTTCTTCTTTAAAACAGAGGTCAACAGTAAAGAAAAGGGGAGGGGAGAGAAAGTAAGAAGGTGGGTTATTAATAATATATATTTAATTATTATTTAATTCCTAAAAGCAACTTTTTATTTCGACCTCGAAATCGAACCCGCCGACTTTCGTCCCTAGCTAATTACCTCCATTCCGAACACAATGGGATATGTATCGTAAGCTGATTCGATCATTTCGATCAGTTTCCGTCAAAATCAAAATATAAATCTATATGTTGAATTTGAACACGCTTTTCAATTTACCAGGGCCACATACGGACTCTAAAATTTTCGGAAAAATTATTTCTAGCTTCGTATTGACGATACGGTCCTAACAAAATTAATTTCGTCAAATTCTGAGACCGTTGAAAAAATGACCATTTTCTTGTCGATCGAAATTGATTGAATCTGTTCAAACACATTTTACTTCTCCACGCTCACATATTGATTCGAAAAATTATGAGTTTTGGAATCTGGCAATAACTTGACATCCCGGATCCAACAAAAGTGGTTTCATCGAAAACCGAGGTCGTTTGCAAAATTTCCATTTTTAAAGGCCAAAATTCCATAGCGACTATTCTGAATTTTCAACTGGACATAACTTTTGATTCCCGCTATGAAATTTCGATTTTTTGGATTCCTTGGAAAGATATTTTCAAACAGATTCAAATATTTTTGGTTTCTCTAAAATTCGGTTTATTTTGAATCCTATACATTCATTTGAAATTTGAAATCGAATTTTCAAACTACCACGCCATTTTCAATTCCTTTTATAATTAAAATAAAATATTTATATTCTAACGACGATTCAAATAAATATATATGTTCTATTTCTATTCAAAATAAATTTTTTGTCGTTAATATTTAAAATAATTCATTTTAAATATTCAAAATTCATTAAAATTGCCAAAATAAAAATTTTAAATTGGCTCGGAATTTCCGGGTTGTTACAAGTATTGTAATAATTTATTCAGACTGCCCAATTTAAACCATGACAAAAAATTTGCATATATATATATATATATAGTGGTGTATCTCATCCATATGTCATATATTATCTGCAATGAGTCAACAATATTGAATATAAATACAACTGCAAACATTTTGCATTATATTTATTCATTTTGTATATTCAAAGTATAAAAAACTGAATCCATTTAATATCTCATATATTACAAAATAAATTTATAGTTCAGATCTCAAAATCAAATCATATTCAACAGGTTCTTAACTATTGGGTGAAACCCAATACTTGCATCCATGATCCCCTTTTGATTTATAAAACCGTTATTACTATAAAGCACATTTAACAGGACATATATACCACTTTCTATATATACTTCTATCAATTGCAATTCAAATTTACACCGGTATTCATAATAATGAACAGAAGTTTAAAATTTTCATACATATATCAAATATATGTATAAATTTGTTTAAACAAAACTTATAACAAGTAATTTGTATAATTTTGGGTGAATTATAGTTCTGCAAATCATATCTGCTATTCTCCATATATCAATATATATAAAGATTAACTGTATATAAATATGGAGTGTATAATCTGCAAATCAAATTCATATTTTATATATCAGTATATATGTATATATATGAATATCATATATTTTAGATATACATAACCATATTATATAGATTATACAATCATTTGTATAACCTTTTAAATTTTGCATAACAAATAAAGTTAATCAATCAGGTTCATATCGTTTTTAAATCTCAAGACAGAGTAATACTAAGGATCATTTTACAAGTCACACTTGTAAAACAGTTCATTTACAAATGCACTTGGGTACTTGCAGCATATTGAAATGATCTTTTATCAATTTAGAATCCGGAGTCAACTATCTATACAATTAGTATTAAAAATTTGAATTGGAAAACTCATTTCCTGTAAATATTGAAATCTGAATATATATTGTGCATTTATTGTTATTGATATACATATCATCAATATATGTTCAAGTACAAAAGAAGTATTAACCAACAGGTCATTTACATACATGTCAATACATGTATGTTATATCTATACTTACATAAAACATATCTTTTATGCATTTCACATAGTATACAATATAATAATACATTTGTTATGATATCAAGGTTGTCTTTACATTATTATCTGTATAATGAAAATGCAGAATACATGAAGCCTTAAGTCTAAACTTCAAATACAAAATATTTGAACAAAAGGATAATATCATTTTTCTGAGATTAAAATAAAATTAGTTTCTGATTTTATAAGTTAGAATAGAAAAAGGCTTAATAATGTAGTGGCCCAAAAATCCGTACCGATTTGAGTTGACTAATATCCTACACATTCAACTCAAAGTGCACGAAAGTTCAGATAATTAATAGAAAGAAATAAGAGGATGAGAATGATAAGATAGAACTAATAGAATAGAAGAAGAAGAAGAAGAAGAACATCAGAATCTAAACAGTGTCAGAGTAAACACGAATCTCACAGCGAAACGAATAAAATATATTATATAACACTTTGAAATACAAATCTGAATATGTATGTACATACCATATCAGAGTATAACTCATATACATCACAGCAGAGATAATCTCTATTAACTAGCGGTGAAACCTCCTGCTTCGAGCTCCTCCAAGTGCATGTGTAAAAGCCTGAAACACTTGACTGCCCATACAAAATTGGGCACCCAAGTGTTTAGGGAAAACACAAACAAAATAAACTCTGGGTCAGTCATGGGACTGGTGTGAGTAAATTCCAACCATATCGTTTAATTTTGAAAATCCTTTAGAAACAAAAAGATAATAGTAAGACCAGCCCACACATAAACATGGACGGTTTTTATCTTACTATAACCAAACCATTTTTGATATCAAAATCCAGTGATATTATAATAATGTCTAATCAAATAAATAATCAAATAGCAGAACGCTTGCATCTCACGCTCCACATACATAGTATAAAATCAAAAACCGTAGGGCGCTTATTGGAGATTAGATTCCAACTATGACAAGGTATGGGACCACCTCTTGATCAGTGTACTCTAGAGGGGATACACTGGGGTTCAACAAGAAAAACTTGCAATCCGGCCTGCACATGACCGACTACTCATTTCTTCAAAGTGTATCGAATATATTACCACCTACGGTTGGGCCCATATACCCGTTATCCGAAGATACAGAAACGAAAGAAGAACAAATACAAATTTTCTCTAGATGGTGATAATACATCCTAATGGGAATGACCCACATAGCCATGCTGCCTGCCCGATTTTTTTCATTTCCTGGTTGTGAGGCTTGAGGCTATGTCTATCTTTTCAGAATATCTGTTCACCATTCATTTTGAATGCCACATCGCCAAACCCATCAATTCACTAATCGATTTCCAAAAATATTACGGGTATAAAAGCTAAGAGGAAAGAATTCCTCCGCCACCAGACGTATTACCTTTAAGAGATCAATCGTACGTGATTTTTTAGGTATACTCTGTCGGACACTCGTCCATACAAGTTGTCCTGGGACTGGACAAACAGAAAACACCATTCTGGAACAAGACGACCTTTGCATTTCACTCCGTCTTCAATTGTCTTCAGCATAATCTAATTCATAGCGCTTATGCCTATATGGAGTGGTTTTCGAATAATAAATCCAACCGGTCTCTCCGTATTGACAACGATGGTCAAAACACTTCAATAGTCGGTTATTTAACTATCAAAGTAAAAAAAACATTCATTCAATTGTAAAATTAAACATCACACAACCCCAGGCACTTTTTATTTAACATTCGTTTTTTATTATTCGAATTTCCCATATCTTACCAGATATTTCTCAAACTTCGTTTTAGCCTTTTCACACTTCTCGGAAAAACATTCCCAGTTATTATAAACTCTTATTTTCCCATGTTCCAGAAAATATATGTTATTAACGTTCGAAACATTTCCATTCTTTTCACATTCCTTATTTTCTACACTTGGATAAAATACCCTATCTACATTGGAAAAATATTTCCAATTTCATTATAACATTTTAATCTACCAAACGTTCACTTTTAAAACATTATTCACTTTAAAATGTGAATATCATTCCTATTATAGAAATCTAAACACCTTTATCAAATAACTCATTATTCAAGTTATAAAAACCCTTATCTTGTTTACCGAAATATCTTTAATAATTTTATATTCCTATTCCACTTTAAAACTCTGTTTCTAAGTCGACTTCTTGCTAAATCAATATCAAGTTTATAACTAAATATTGATTACATATCCTTATTCTAATCTATTGGTTCAAAACTAAATACTAACTTATCCTATCATATTATAATTCCTAAAAATAATTTACTTTAACACAATCGACGTCGTCGGATTATAGTTCCAATTCCTAATAGTGTCATATATAAAAATCACGCTTAAGCTTGGTCAACAACGTTAATTTATCGTTATAGTTCAAAGACTTGCAATGCGCTGCTATATTCCACTTTATAACTAATCTCGACATCTCTTTCCGTTACAAACCAATACCATTACTCGACAATAGTGAAGCCGTTCAAGTTGGGGTATTTTATTTACCTCTCAGACCTTGATCGACAAATTCTAATCTTAGAATAGATATAAGTCCGTAACTCTAACCCCTTATTATTTATAATCTTAATCAAATTGTCTTTCTTGTTTCCTTTTTCAATATAGCTTTACAACGCATATACTTACTTTGAAATATCTGTTTTTATGGCTATTTTTATTAAATATTAACCCTTCACTTCAATCTCATTATACAACTTAATTTATAACTCCTTTCCCAAAACTCTTTAACACTTTTTGTCTTCTGTTAATTCTCTTTCATTCGAATTATTTAATTCAGGTAAAACATCTCATTACCAACTTAATACCATCTTAAATGAATTCCATTTAAGAAATAATTGCTTTAATTAAAATAATTAAATAGTAATTAACTTCATCATTACTGAAATAAACAGTTTACTTCATACAAATTGGTTGCTTAAATAAATAATAACTATTTGTACTCTGTTCCATAATCATTTAGACTTTGAAAAGTAATTAATAAGAAATATTAATAATTTTAATCAAATTTTCGCTAAGTCATTAGCATTAGATTAATTGAAAATCAATTTATCAAATAATTAATTTTCAAACCATCAGTTAATTCATTAACTTATTTTAATTACTTCTTACCATTAGATTAATATAATTAATCTAATTATTTCTAAATTGTCTGTTAAAAATAATTATCCAAAATATTAACTCATAGGATAATTATAGCTTTATAAACTTTATTTAAAAGTCAAACAATCATTTATATTTTCTTTATAAAACGAACTATAAAATGTTTATAATATAACTTCTATTATAATTTTAAACATCGTTTAAATTATAAAAATATAATTTTTATAATTTTAACTTCATTGATTTTGCCTGACAGCCAATTAAATTCTTAACAAAAGATAGGATTATGGTCGACTGTTAGCACTTTATTAATCGATATCGTTTATCAAAATAACGTTGAATCTCCATTCAACATCAATATTCATACAGGGTTTCAATGTCATTTGGGTTCAAACAATGCATATATAAATAATATAAAACAAACAGTACATATAAATATTGAGGAATCCGGTTGAATTCCTCCAACTGTTTTCCCGCATCCACAGATGTTAGTCAACACAATTAACATTAATTCCATACTAGGGAGTATTATAATCGATGGTATCAGTATCCCACCAATGATGTGTACATATGCAACGATATAAATTATTCAACCAATTTAGTGGTAATCTACCTAACCGACCATCACACAGCATTCAACCAAATATTAAAATATAATTATAATATTTTAAAATAGATCAAAATCAGTGAATTTACTCACCTTTGCGCGTTAACCGTTAAATAACGATTTGCGTCAGTTGATTATGCCCGGAGCTTTTATTTGCCTAAACCATAACGTACTCCAAATCATTCCAAACCAGTTCCACGGTGTAGCCCTCGTCCATACGAGTCTAACGGATCCATATTCCTTACGGTCCACTCACTTTCATCCGAACTGGATCCACTGCTCCCCTTCTCCATTTGACTTGACTTATATGCCATTAAAAGAAAGTGTTTTTGTCGACTTCTTTAATCCGTACTTCTTCTCTATCCCATAATAACAAACCACATATGCTTCTTTTCATTTCTATTTACTTAATAGGCCTTGCCATTTGAAAAGAACTGGCCCACCCATGTTACACCAATCCAAAACCAAAAAGGAAACAGGCCTGTGAATGTCTTCTTTTATAAAAACATGAAAACTCCATATTCCCACAGTCCCCTTCCCAGTAATTATTTACTTTAAGTGACGGCCCTTACTCATCCCAATGGCACATTTAAACTACTTTCTTCCTTAATTAAATATAATAAATCTTTCTTAATCACTTACCACTAATCGGTCCTTTTTATCCCACGTTTTCTTCTTCTCTTACTGGAAAAGGAAAAAACCCACTTCTCATCTGCCAAAATTTCCACTGACCCCTCCACCACGTCGAACCCCGTCAGCCTCCCACCGCCGTGTTCACCATTGACTAACGCCCCCCTCAAATTGGTTCCCTCTCCTCCCATGGTCCTGAAACTCACAAAAAGCTCCAAAACCCGACATTCCTGCCTTTTCAAACAGTGAAAGACACCTTCAACCCTACCATCCTCTGCGCCTTCGATCATCGGAGTGGCCAATCAGCTCGCCGACGCCTCGGCCACTCCATGACCTCGCTTATGCAGAAGGTACGACCGTCATCCTCCTTCCAATTATCCAGAGTCTCTGAATAACCGCAAACACTTCATTGTCAGAAACTGGCGAATTTTGTCCACCAAAGGGGACAGCACCACCACCATTCAGAGCGGCTTTGCCTCCTTCTTCTTTCCTCTTCAAATATTTCGGTTGTCAGCTCCGATCCTTAAAGCACCTCGGTCATGTTCATCTCCCCACGCATCATCCATTTCCGCGCCATCATTCTCATGGCTTTTATCTCTCCATGAGTAGATCCAAGCCACAACAAACAAATGCTTAGCAATCAAAAACAAATGCACGCTGTGCTTAAAACCAGCGACGCTTTTGTGGCCGAACCCATTCAGGCATAGACGAGAATGAAGCTCAGGCTTCAAGGACTACATCCATATACTTTTGATATTTTTAATGTTTTTACTTTATTTTCTTTGATTTCTCTTTTCGTTTTTAAATCTTACGTTGAGCTTTTATGTTTTCGTCGAACTAGAAAGGTGGGAAGGAACCGCGTATATATATAATAGAGGAAGAAGCTTCAGGCTTAAGCAAGAAGGTAAGGGTAAGCATGTTGCTTTGATCATAGGTTTGCACGATCTCTCATTTCATAGGTAATACTTAATATACATAGCATAGACTAGCACAAGCTTGGTGTCCCAATGGGTTGGCTTAGAAGAGGACGTGAGTACCCTGCAGGCCACACTATAGATTGATGTATAAAGTATAATTCTTTTACTTCATTGTGACGGCCCGCCCCGCACCAACCGGCATTTTCTCCAAAAGTGCGCTGTACACATGTCCAGTTAGCACGGGACGGGTCGCCAGAAGAAAAAGAAAGAAGAGAATGGACTAATCAAGGAACCTGTAATATGTCTCATAGCGCATAGAACAAAATATAATAATAACATACTTGACATAAAACAGAAGAGACAGTGCATAAGCTAAAAACCAGAACTGAGCATCATAGCAGCGGAAATCCAAAATATAGCTTATTACAACTTTTCAAACTGCCTCAAAGCAAAAGCAAGATAAAGGAGGTACACTACTAATGCCCAAGTAGCGACCACCAACGACACAGGGAGAATATCTATATATCATACGTGGAAGCCTCCTGCTCGCCTCCGAATCAGCTACTCGCGCATCACCAGCTAACCACAACCTGTCTCTAGTCTGCTCGTGTGAGCACCCAGAGTAATAAGAAGAGACATAAAACTCTGGGTCAGACATAAAGCCTGGTATGAGCAATAAGCATCTAAACAAAATAATAACAGGTATAATCCAATCATACCTGAACCTGGACCTGCAACCAAAGAGTTAGCACTACATACTGTACAACACTCTAAGGTGCCAATTCAAGTGGTGTAAAGATAACGGGGGTGGGTGGTGCATGTCATAGTGATGTCAAACAATCAAACATAGCAAGCATCCTCACATCTCTCAATCAGTGCGTAAAGCATACGATACCCACTACCTTGGTCCCCTAATCCTTTGGGCCATGACGGAGTCCAATCCCGTGTAACTATCACTACAAGCCCACTATCCATCTCTCAATGGTGAACCAAAGTTATGAATACTGACAACCCCTTTGCACACGTCCCGCAGCAAAGCCCAATCATGAAGTGAACTCATTGGTTCCCATCTGGATCCTGAGCTCTAACTTCCATTTGGACTACCTTTGCATCTCGGGTTGTTGGTCTTCACCGGATCGGTCTTCTTCACTTCACTTGCTTCGGATCGGTCAAACGTCATCAGTTCAGCTCGGTCAACCTTCAGCTTCCGGTTCGGATCGGTCGTGCTGAGTTTCTCCGCCTGGTCGGTCAAAACACCCTGGTCGGTTTTTCCCTCATCTCGATACTGGTCGGTTTCATTGCCTCAATCCTGGTCGTTTGAAGCTCCTCTGGTCGGTCCAAAACATGGTCGGTCGAAGCTCCTCTGGTCGGTCCAAAACCCGATCGGTCGAAGCTCCTCTGCTCGGTCCAAAACATGGTCGGTCGAAACTCCCTTGGTCGTTCCAGACTTGGTCGGTCTGAAACCTCCTTCATTCCTAGTCAGTCTGGAACCTGGTCGGTCGTTCTATTTTTCCCCCGGTCGGTCGAAACCTGGTCGGTCAGAGGCCTGGTCGGTTTTTCCTGGTCCTAAAACCTGCACCATTCCAGCAAGCTATTTTCGCCTCTCGACGGCGTTTTCGACCAATCTAACACTTCTAATCAACCACAAAGCATATCAAACAATCATAGGAACATAGGGAATCAACCACAAACACCAAAACAACAATATGACATATCAAAATGGATCAACATGACCAAAACCCCATATTGCCCTTTAAGCATGTTTTAAACAAAACTAGTGATATGATTAGCAAAACTTAACCAAATGGAACCAAATTTCTAACAGAGGCCTAAAACAATATTTCATAATTTCTGAATATTTTTCCAGATTTTTAACATGCATAAATTCGCTAATTATCACTAATCACCCCTTAATCCCCCAAATTCCGGGATTTGCAAAATTAGTCGAAATTAACCCAAATTCATATCAGAGGCATAAAATGATGTTTTAGAATTTTGGGAATTTTTCTAGATTTTTCTGAGCCATAATTTCGCTAATCTTCGCTAATTACCATAATTAGCCATAATTAGTGAGGAACTATGCAAATCACTCACCTTTGCCACAATTTAACTTTCAGAACTGAAACTCCTCTGATATAGATCCAATCTCTATGTGTTCCAGCAGCTCTATCCCAAATCCTATGCTAATTCGCCTTGATTTGATGTAGTTTTGCTTAATCTTTGATTAGAAAGTGATTAGAGGTGATTTGGAATGATTCTAGATGTTGGAGGCCATGACTAGGGTTGAAGAAAATAAGTGGCGGCTGGAAAAATGAAGTAAAAACCGAAATCCTAACCCTAGCAGCCCTTAAATACCACTAATCCCGAAATCCCCCAATGGGCATAATTACTAACTACCCGGTTAAGCCCAATTAGCTGAAAATAACCCTTTAAACCTTAATTCAGCTATATCTCCCAAACGGTAAGTCCGTTTGGCTAATGTGACCACTCTACGGAAAGAGAAACCATCATTCGAATCCAATGGAAGTGGTTTCAAGTCAAAATTCCTTTCCAGTCAAAAGTTATGGCCAAAACAGTACCAATTAGGGGCAAAACGGTCATTTAAAAATCGACAAAAATCGTGAACATGGGAAATGATCCCAATAATCGTCTCCCAAAGTTACATGACCATACAACTTCATATGTGAAAGAAATAAATATTCCACGATCCTATGATGTGTAGAATGCGGGTCGTTACACTCTTCCCCCCTTAAGAAATTTCGCCCCCGAAATTCCCTTACCAAAACACACAAAGGGTTCTGCATGCCTATCAACCATAAACAACAATCAACATGCAAAACAAGTCTATCCTAGCATGCGGTTTACTAACAAGGGAAGAAACTATCACTACCAAAACCTTACTAGGCAAAGAGTTCTGGATACTTCTTCCTTATATCTTCCTTTGTTTCCTAAGTACAGTCTTTTTCATTCTCACCCCACTGGACTTTGACTAGTTTCACCGCCTTCCTTCGAAACTGCTTCGTATCGTTCCTAACAATACGCATAGACTTGCGGTTCTCAACCGCCTCGGGTTCAACCTCGATATCGTCCAACTGATCTGGTGAAATAGCCACATTAGGGTCTTGCACAAACTTCCTTAACTGGGAAACATGAAATACGTTGTGAACTCCCGCCATCTTGTCAGGTAGCTCTACTTCATACGCCAAATTCCCAACTTGCTCGAGGACTGGGAATGGGCCAACCAATCTTGGTGCTAACTTACCTCTCCAACCAATCCGAATCACATTCTCAATGGAGAGATCCTGACGAACACCAAGTCGCTAACGAAGAATTCCAAATCTCTTCATCTCTTATCGAGATAAGCCTTCTGCCTATCTTTATCCCTTCCCAGTAGTATATCTGCTCTATGTCTCAATACATCTTGTTACCACTGGGACGTATAGTCAATTTCGAGTGATGATATGCTCTAAGCACTTCACCTCTCAGTCCATCTACGTTGGGTACGACTAGTCCCTTATTCTTTCGAAGCCACCCTTCTCGATCAAATCCTTACTTGATCATTCTCTTTCCATCGATACCCATCTCTACCCTAGAGATGGTTCCCAATAGATTAGGATCGTCCTTCTAACTGGAAACAATCCACTCAATCAAAACCGATCTAATCGTCAAGCTTACTAGCGTTTCTGAATCCAATTCAGTCTTGGGTCTGAAATCATATCCTGTGACATACTCTAGTTGCTTCCATCCTAGAAACAAAACCCCTAAACTGGCATGTCTCCTACTCAATGCAACTAGTACTGCACCCAAATCCTTTACTATGATCACTCTGCCCCATGGAGTCATGGCGACTCCACTGCACTGATCCATAGTCACTAGTCCTTTGCTATGTCCACTCTGCCCCATGAAGTCATAACAACTCCACTGCACTGGCTCATAGCCTTACTAATCCTTAACTATGTCCACTTTGCCCCTCGAGTCATGACGACTCTACTGCACTGGCTCATAGTCCTACTACAATCACTTTGTTCCCCATCGCTGGAACCCTACAGGTGATAGTCTACTCAAGAGAAGAAAGATAGGAACAAACATAGCAACCATAACATCCATCAAACAAATCCTATCTATCACCTGCTAAAGTCATAAACACATCGACACCTACATGATTGGTCTAACCAATCCCAATATGTCGATTCTAGCATGTCTGGTCCAACCAACATCACTAACTAATGGAAGCCCAGCCCTCATACATACACCGATGCCTACTTGACTGGTCCAACCAATCCCAGGCCAATGGAAGCCCCGCCTCCCTTCGGACTACCGTACGTCCAACTACGTTTATCCTCTAAGGATAATTAAACTAATGGAAGCCCAGCCTCCAATCGGACTACCGTACGCCTAACTTACGTTTATCATCCAAGGATAACTAGATCACGTCCAACGGATCCAAGGTAACGGGCGTCCCCAGATACCCCTGCTTTTAGTCCTCCTAAAATACTTGAGTCCAACCCAAGTCTATCCATTATCTTGCTGCCCTCTCGAGTCCAACTCGAGCTGAATCCAATTCCTTGCAGCCTTCTCGAGTCCAACTCGAGTCAATCTATAACTCAGACCCAGTCTTGAGTACCGACAAACTCTAGTCCAACGTGATTCGTCTCCCTACTCGTTGCATCTCCAAGATCAACGAACACCTATTTTCTTTTACGAGTTCAAGTCCAACTTGAATCGCTCTAATCTTCGTTGTATCTTCCATGATCAATGAACACATCTTATTCCTTCAAAGTTCTACTATCCAATAGAGAACATCAACATAGGGTCCTAAACAATCCATTACTTTACATCTTTCTCGAGTCTCACTCGAGCAATCTCATAACCCTATCGAGTCCAACCCTGGGCAGTCTATACCATTGAACAATCTTATCATGTTCCATCTGCCCGTCACTCCTTGAGTGAACCAAGATATCATCCAATGAAAAATCACAACAACTATTTACCCCTCACGCAACCCATCCTAGTCGAAATCGACATTCCCCAAGCACAAGCCCCAAAGGCCTAAACCAATATCAGACAAGCACCCAAGGAACATCTCCTTCGAGTTCGGACAATCCACATGATGTGATACTAGCAAAACAATCTAGCACTGGAGTACTCATTTGCCTCCCAGAGACAACTAGAACTTATTACAACGATAACCTCTTAGCTTTCGTAACTCCAGTTACTATCGCCATCACTAGGTAGGTACCTAATACCACCCTATTCCTTTGGAGTAAATCGACTCCCCAAAATAATGCTAAACCCAGTAAAGCCCAAAACAAAGCAATCACAAGGAAACATACATCCATGACTCGATAAGACCACATTAACAAATCATGCCAAAACTAGTCGAACCACTAATCAGGTTCGTCACTACTAAAGGTCTATCGACTAACTCAGGTTTGTCAAACAAAACCCAATCAAAACATCTTAAATAGAAAGCATACCTCGAATAACGACACCTTTTTCCTTCTGCGCCGCAGTTGGGGCATTTGACGAAGAAGGAACAGCGTTGATAGCATATGCTTTCACCATCTGCTTCTCCATAGGAGGTTGTGGGCAGTCATCCTTGTGATGTCCCGCCTGGCCGCAGTTAAAACACTTCCTTTCCCCAGGCTTTTCTCGGCAATCTCTGGCGTAATGGCCCTTCTTGCCACAACTAAAGCATTCGCCATCTTTCTTATTTTTCTTATTCTGACCATCCTTGGTCGGGTTCTGGTTCCTCTTGTTCTGAGAATTCTTCTGGCCTTCACCGCCTGCTTCCGGCTTTGGCTCCTCTGCAGATGCTGTAGCAACCTCAGTCTTCGACTTAGGAAAAAGGCTCTCTGACCTTAATGCCTTTCCTACAATAGACTCGAACGTCTCATCGATATGGTTTATAAGTCTTTCCCCCAAGTACCCATCCAAGCCAGTTATGAACTTCTCGTTCTTCTTTTCGACTGTATCGATAAGGGACCATCCATATTTCGATAGAGTGTCAAATTCAGCGATATACTCCGAGACTGCTCTACCATTCTGCTTAAGCTCCAAGAACTTCCTGAACAGTTCCGATTTATGAGCAGCTGGAATAAACTTATCACAAAAGCGAGTCTTAAACTGATTCCAAGTAACTTGATCTTCTGGAGTAGCTGTTCTAATGGCATTCCACCAATTCATCGCTCGCCCTTGCAGCTGACGAGACGCTAGCCTTCTCTTCACCGCATCCTCAAGACCCAAGTCGTCGAAGATACGATCACAGCTCTCCAACCAATCCTGAACATCTGTGGCCGACTCCGTTCCGTGGAACGGCTTCCCACCAAGGTTAGTGTAATCCTTGCACAACTTGGCGAAATCGACCCTAGGCGCCTGCACTACTGGACCAACACCATTTCCGGGATTGGGAACTGCTCCCTGAACATCTCTAAGCATGTCTCTCATGAGGTTAGTAAACATTGCCCTCATGTCAGCGGCATTCCATTGGTTGGTCCCTCTACCAGCACCTCTAGGATATCGGCTCATCGTTAATCTGTAAAAGGGGAAACGATTAACGACCCCATAGTGGTGCTAGTGCAGTACGACTTCATTCTTATACTACTAATAGTATATATATATAGCTTTTAAAAATCAAAGTAATCACAAATACGCGCTCTCGTATACGTACTGTCTCTCCCTAGTGTCTTTCCCTAGGTTAACTACGCAACCTAGAGCTCTGATACCAAGTGTGACGGCCCGCCCCGCACCAACCGACATTTTCTCCAAAAGTGCGCTGTACACATGTCCAGTTAGCACGGGACGGGTCGCCAGAAGAAAAAGAAAGAAGAGAATGGACTAATCAAGGAACCTGTAATATGTCTCACAGCGCATAGAACAAAATATAATAATAACATACTTGACATAAAACAGAAGAGACAGTGCATAAGCTAAAAACCAGAACTGAGCATCATAGCAGCGGAAATCCAAAATATAGCTTATTACAACTTTTCAAACTGTCTCAAAGCAAAAGCAAGATAAAGGAAGTACACTACTAATGCCCAAGTAGCGACCACCAACGACACAGGGAGAATATCTATATATCATACGTGGAAGCCTCCTGCTCGCCTCCGAATCAGCTACTCGCGCATCACCAGCTAACCACAACCTGTCTCTAGTCTGCTCGTGTGAGCACCCAGAGTAATAAGAAGAGACATAAAACTCTGGGTCAGACATAAAGCGTGGTATGAGCGATAAGCATCTAAACAAAATAATAACAGGTATAATCCAATCATACCTGAACCTGGACCTGCAACCAAAGAGTTAGCACTACATACTGTACAACACTCTAAGGTGCCAGTTCAAGTGGTGTAAAGATAACGGGGGTGGGGTGTGCATGTCATAGTGATGTCAAACAATCAAACATAGCAAGCATCCTCACATCTCTCACTCAGTGCGTAAAGCATACGATACCCACTACCTTGGTCCCCTGATTCTTTAGGCCATGACGGAGTCCAATCCCGTGTAACTATCACTACAAGCCCACTATCCATCTCTCAATGGTGAACCAAAGTTATGAATACCGACAACCCCTTTGCACACGTCCCGCAGCAAAGCCCAATCATGAAGTGAACTCATTGGTTCCCATCTGGATCCTGAGCTCTAACTTCCATTTGGACTACCTTTGCATCTCGGGTTGTTGGTCTTCACCGGATCGGTCTTCTTCACTTCACTTGCTTCGGATCGGTCAAACGTCATTAGTTCAGCTCGGTCAACCTTCAGCTTCCGATTCGGATCGGTCGTGCTGAGTTTCTCCGCCTGGTCGGTCAAAACACCCTGGTCGGTTTTTCCCTCATCTCGATACTGGTCGGTTTCATCGCCTCAATCCTGGTCGTTCGAAGCTCCTCTGGTCGGTCGAAGCTCCTCTGGTCGGTCCAAAACCTGATCGGTTGAAGCTCCTCTGCTCGGTCCAAAACATGGTCGGTCGAAACTCCCTTGGTCGTTCCAGACTTGGTCGGTCTGAAACCTCCTTCATTCCTGGTCGGTCTGGAACCTGGTCGGTCGTTCTGTTTTTCCCCCGGTCGGTCGAAACCTGGTCGGTCAGAGGCCTGGTCGGCTTTTCCTGGTCCTGAAACCTGCACCATTCCAGCAAGCTATTTTCGCCTCTCGACGGCGTTTTCGACCAATCTAACACTTCTAATCAACCACAAAGCATATCATACAATCATAGGAACATAGGGAATCAACCACAAACACCAAAACAACAATATGACATATCAAAATGGATCAACATGACCAAAACCCCATATTGCCCTTTAAGCATGTTTTAAGCAAAACTAATGATATGATTAGCAAAGCTTAACCAAATGGAACCAAATTTCTAACAGAGGCCTAAAACAATATTTCATAATTTCTGAATATTTTTCCAGATTTTTAACATGCATAAATTCGCTAATTATCACTAATCACCCCTTAATCCCCCAAATTCTGGGATTTGCAAAATTAGTCAAAATTAACCCAAATTCATATCAGAGGCATAAAATGATGTTTTAGAATTTTGGGAATTTTTCTAGATTTTTCTGAGCCATAATTTCGCTAATCTTCGCTAATTACCTTAATTAGCCATAATTAGTGAGGAATTATGCAAATCACTCACCTTTGCCACAATTTAACTTTCAGAACTGAAACTCCTCTGATATAGATCCAATCTCTATGTGTTCCAGCAGCTCTATCCCAAATCATATGCTAATTCGCCTTGATTTGATGTAGTTTTGCTTAATCTTTGATTAGAAAGTGATTAGAGGTGATTTGGAATGATTCTAGATGTTGGAGGCCATGACTAGGGTTGAAGAAAATAAGTGGCGGCTGGAAAAATGAAGTAAAAACCGAAATCCTAACCCTAGCAGCCCTTAAATACCATTAATCCCGAAATCCCCCAATGGGCCTAATTACTAACTACCCGGTTAAGCCCAATTAGCTGAAAATAACCCTTTAAACCTTAATTCAGCCATATCTCCCAAACGGTAAGTTCGTTTGGCTAATGTGACCACTCTACGGAAAGAGAAACCATCATTCGAATCCAATGGAAGTGGTTTTAGGTCAAAATTCCTTTCCAGTCAAAAGTTATGGCCAAAACAGTACCAACTAGGGGCAAAACGGTCATTTAAAAATCGACAAAAATCATGAACATGGGAAATGACCCCAATAATCGTCTCCCAAAGTTACATGACCATACAACTTCATATGTGAAAGAAATAAATATTCCACGATCCTATGATGTGTAGAATGCGGGTCGTTACATTCATCCTTAAGGTTAAGTAGTAGGGTGTGGGGGTATGGAGTTTTCTTTTCGTTTCACTGTGCTTTGAAGTGAGAATGGTACGACCCTTTGTTGCTAAGCAATTGAAAACATTTCTTTTATTTGGTAACTTGTGGTTGAAGGAAATTATTGAATTCAGTTGAATGACTCCATTAAGGGTTGAATTATTGTCTTCTGCAAATTTCTTTCCCTATTAACAAAATGTATTGTACGTGACTAACAGTTTAATAACCCACCCGTCATAACCAACGGATCATCATACAATGTGATCTAGTGTAGTGAGTCTACCTTTAGTTTACATGTAGTCAGGTTGATATCTCCTAACTTTCACTTACGTTATGTACACTCATTAATTTGATTTTCCACTGGTGATTTTATCGTTTGTAATTTACTCGAGGAAAACAAACTAGGAGGAAGCTTGTGATGTATATATAGCCGAAGGGAAAAGAAGATAAAATCAAAGTCAAGCTAGGCATGATAGGTTAGAGCATCCCCAATGCAAGGTTAGTTGGGGATGAACCGACCCCCAACGGGGGGTCGGCACATCGCTTCTGGGTTGCCTTGGCAACCCCGAAGGTTTCCAAGGCAACCCAGAAGGTTGCTTCAAAAAGTAGCCATATCCGGCTTATTTAAAGCCGGATATGGCTACACGACTTTATTAAAGCCGTATAAGTGGAATTTTATTTCCACTTATACGGCTTTAATAATGCCGTATAAGGGGTGGAGAATTAATTTCATCCACCCCTTATACGGCTTTATTAAAGCCTTGTAAGGAGCAACAACTATTTTTATAGTCGTTGCTCCTTACCCGCTCCATTCTCCCTACCCTTCCCTCCTCTATATTTACATCAGTTTTTTACTTTCTATACCACTCCTTTATCTTCTATCTCACCAAATCTATCACGTAAAATTATCTTTATCATCCAATTGTAATGTAGAATAAACCGAGCAGCAAGAATAACAAAGGAAAATCGAAGATGGCGTCACAAAGCAATTCAAGGCCATACAACTTTGATCAAGAGCAGCAAGATTTTCCAACGCAAATTTCTTATCAACGCAACGAACATTTTAATTCAGGTACAATGCACAACACTTCTAATTGTTATCCTCCGCAGCAAAATCATAACTTCTACCAGTCACAACAAAATTCTAATCATTTTCAAAACACTCAAGTATCCGCCTATGGGCATAACTCCTCTTTTCAACAATCATATAGCAGTCAACCTTATTCATCTCCTAACAGCCAACATGAAGCGACATTTCCAAATACTTCTCCCAAACTTTGAAGAAACTTGAACATGTTATATGGTGATGATAGTGTAGAAAACAACGAAATGCAAATTGATATCAATGAGATTCCCGATTCAGCTATGACTCGCCCGCTTGCGAAGGTTGCGAAAATGGTCAAATGGACACCTGATGAACAAGCTAAACTAGCGTTTTGTTGGGTTCAATGTTCGAAAGATAATGTGAAAGGAACTAATCAAACTGAAAATTCTTTTTGGAGTTCGGTTTGTAAATTATTCAACGGTCGAAGTCCGTATAAGCCTCCGAGATCGATTGACTCTTTGAAGTAGTCATGGAAGAGAATCAATGCTTGTTTTCAACTTTGGAAAGGGATACTGAGTGGATTGGAGAGTAGACAACAAAGTGGAGCAAACGACATGGACTTGGTACTAAATTAGAATACACCCATTTCATTTCTATTGTTTTATGATATTTTCGTTTATGTTAATTACTGTAATGCAGCTTAGCAGAGCAAATGAAGTGTATATGGCTAAATCAAAGAACCAACTGTTCAATATGCACAATTGCTATGATATACTTTCACAAGAAGATAAATGGAGCAATGTGCAGCAGGAGCATACAACATAGAGGTTCATGCCACTATGGCCGAGCGCAGATGTTAGTCGCGGGAGCATTAATGCAAACGAAGAAACCCCTTTTACAACCGGTTCAGTAGGAAGGCCACCTGGGAAGTACAAAGCGAATAAAAAGGCTATGAAAGATTACAGCCAGTATTACGAGCAACTCGATGGACGTATGGCAGCTGCGGAGGAATCAAAACAGCAGTACTTGGAAACTAAGGAAGCATCCAGAATAGAGAGAAGAGAGAGAGCAGAGGAAAAACAACGACGACATGAAGAGCTTCAACAAATGAGAATCAACGAATTGGAGTTACGAAGAGAAGAGTTAGCTCGACAACAAAGTATAGATGATTTTGCACTTATGAGTGTCAAGCTGGACGATCTAAATCCAATTCAAAGGAGGTACATGGAAAAGCGACTTGAAGAGTTCGAGAAACGTAATGCACTATAGGCGGTTTTAGTGTTATGTTCCAGTTTAAGTGAACCTGTGTTTAAGTGAATGGTGTTGTTTTAGTATTTGAATTCAGGTCTTGTACTTTAAGTTTATTATTAAGTTGTATTGCCCTTTGAATTTTTACTACGTGAATGAGATATTAGTTGCAGCAATATTATAAATTGTCATAACAGAACGAGATTACGGATTAGAGTTGGCAGTGAATGAAAGCATTCATGCATTAATTTACAATAAAATAGAAATAACTAGTACGTAACCACACTAAATCTTACATAATAACGCATTCACTCCAATCATTAAGACAGTAATTTACTATTGGTTTCCCGCATGCTCCCAATAGTGTTCAACAAGCTCTTCTCGTAATTCTAGATGAGCTTGTGGGTCTCGCACCTCTTCCAGTCACTGCAAGTATTCTGCAAATGTATTTAGGTCCTTATATGGTTTTTTCCTAAATTCCACTGCAATGTCCGGGTAGTTTCGAAGCTGGAGTTCATATCCTCCTCGTTCTTCTTCAACAATCATATTATGTAAAATAATGCAACAGTACATGATGTCAGCTATAACAGATTTATCGTGGTAGTGTACTTCGTTTCACAGTATGTGGAACCTACCTTGGAGTACTCCAAATGCCCTTTCAATATCTTTCCTCAAGCTCTCTTGTTGTTTCGTGAATAAGGCTTCTTTTGCATTGTTCGGTTTTTTGTATGCTTGCACCAGCGTCTTCCATTTCAGATATATTCCATCTACAAGATAATAACCGACCGAATGTTCGTTGTCACCAATTTTGTAGTTGCAAGGAGGTGAAAGGTCATTGTACAAATCGTTAAACACATATGATTGTCGTAATACATTAATATCGTTTAGAGATCCAGGCACGCCAAAAAAAGCATGCCATATATAAAGGTCAAACAATGCAACAGCTTCTAAAATCATCGTAGCCTTTTTCATATGACCTCTGTATTGTCGTTGCAGTGCCACTGAACAGTTTTTCCGTGTCCAGTGCATACAATCCAAGCTACCCAACATACCTGGAAATCCAGTTGATCCCCCATAAGTAATAATCTAGCAATGTCATGAGCTGTTGGCAATCTAAGATACTCTTCACCGAACTCACGTACAACGGTTTTGCAAAACTGCTTCATGCATTCTACTGTCGTTGACTCACCAATTCTGATTTTGTCATCCAACGCATCAGCGGAACTTGCATAAGAAAGCATACGTAGTGCGGCTGTAACCTTTTGAAGTGGTGAAATGCCCAGTTCGTTGATGGCATTTCTTCTATGTGTGAAATATACGTTGGTTGCGGAAATTTTGGTAAGTACTCGAGTAAATATTGTTTTTGACATACGAAATCTTCGACGGAAATATACATCTCCGTATACGGGGCTTGCCACGAAATAATCCTTGACTAGTTGATTGTGTCCAGCGGGATAGTCGCGTTCGTATCGTAATTCTTTTCTACCTTCAACGCTTCCACCTTGGGTCGACGCTGAGCTTTCAGCAATATCTCGTTCTATCGCATATCTTGTTTCTTCATGAAAAGAATGTTGTTCTCTTTTACGATGCTCAAAATATTCATCCGACGTTGAGGACGAAGAAGAGCTAGAAGCACAGCACCATAATTTTTTTAAAGCACTCATTGATCAGTGATGTTGAATTCCACTCTGTTTTGGTTGTATGAAATATGAGCAGATGACAACACTTTATATATAATTGTATATGCACATTGTACATAATGACAAACACAGTGCTTGTCTTGTAGCGGAAGTGTGTTGTACATTGACACGACCCTTTCAATTACAAGATGTTGTGTCTGGTAGTGTGCATTAATGACAAACACACTGCTTGTCTTGTAGCGGAAGTGTATTGTACGCTGCTTTACTTTTTTGCTTGATTCCTTTAATTATTGTCCATCAGTGTATCACTGAACGTTGAGAGGACTACACATTTTTGTCATAGATGCTGCTGCTATCAATTATGTATCACGGGTATCCAAGCTAGCCCATCTTTATTGATTACTTTATTGAATACTTTATAGATTGATTCCTTTAATTAGTGTCGTTGCTTTATTGATTCCTTTATTGATTGATTCCTTTAATCAGTGTCGTTGCTGTACTCGTCTTATTTGTACAATGCAAAATATTTCGCTTTATGAAACAGTGCAACTTTGTAAAGACGTTCTTAATGGATTATGTACGTAGTACCTAAATGCCACAACGTTACATAAGTTTTAAACGATTACATAAGTTTAGAGAACAATAATACATAAGTTTTCAATGACCATAAACTATTACATAAATTTACAGAACAATAATAATCATAATATCTAAAACCTTAATCCGAGCCAAATCGGGTAAGCCATTTATAGCAAAGTTTTTACGCTTTGTGGCCAACAAACTCTTTACCGTATTCGAATAGGTAACGAGAATCATACATTTCTTTTGTTAGTTTGGCTATGGCTGCATCATCAACTACCTCGATAATGTTACGATACTTATCACAAGCATCTGAAAATGTATGATTAGCCAGCTGGAGTTCAGTCGACGATCGTCTAGTTGGCCTTGAACGATGGTTGTTGTGTAGCTTCGTGATCATTTCCCATCTTTCTTCATAAGTTAACCCCCCTCCTCCTTGCATCAATAACTCTTCTCTTTTGTCAACCTGAATGTACGCTTTCACGAGGGCCAGGAGATCTTTGGAAGATAATTCGGGAGTTTCAGGATTGGAGTTCAAAGTTGATGGAATTTGGCTGCTAAGTGCTGAGTGAACTGGTAATTTCGGCTGAGTTACACAATCTGATACTTCACGACGCTGAACCACTACAGCCACCATATCTATTTGCGTATCTGGGACAATTTCACCATCTTCTACGTCTTCTTTACTCCCCTCGTACTCATCGAAAATTCGGTTCATATGCTCGTCACTAATTTCCCAATCGTCCATGATATGTACGTAGATAGAGGTAGCAACAATTTTAGTTTAAGGATGGAATATGAGCCATTGGGTATTTATCGTGGATGGAGGGAGCAAGAAATATTAGTAGACCACCTAGTACTGAATCATGATATTAAGTGTGTACAGTTTACCAGACGCGAAAACTCAATAATTGTGATATTGAAACTACTTTAATTGAAACCATGGGTCGTCCCCATCACTGAACCCACTTTATTGAAACCAAGCGAGGGTTTTGACCAATCACATTGATGTCGGTTGGTGCAGATTCCTTCATTACTACAAATTTTAATTCGTTATTACAAAGGTCGTGTACGTATAAATTAAAACATTACACGACATACGGTGTTAAAAACCATGGGTCGTCCCCACTCACATGACCTCTATTGATGACAAACAAAGTGCATGGTTCAATATTTCAGTGACACAAACAATATTACGCATAACGATACATCCAACGATAAACATAAAGATACAGGAGTTAATAAAGATACAACAACTACAGATAGACGGTAGGAAAGAAAACATCAAAGCATGCAGTTGGTAATAGTAACTTTAGTTCACCACATTTTTCGTTCAGTCTCAAGGGAGTCTCATAACGTTCAATCGCAGTTAGTCGACAACGTTTTGGAGACGTCTAATCTCCCATTCTAGTTCATTCGCATATGTTATTCCCCGTGAACACAAAGGTGCGTCTATCCATTCCAGTAAGCATAGAAAAGTCCAGTGGAGTGATTCCCATCTCCCCAAAACCAAAGTGGAATGTATGAGTTGTTTTCCACCAACAAGCAGCCAATGCACCACATAATTGAACATCATTATTTAAAAGACGTTCGATACTTATTTAACGAATAATTAGTAAGTTACAATGAATGTAATGAAAACGGAAATAGTAAGTACATACGACGAGAATACGCACTCAAAAAGTCGCCAAAACCAATACTACTCAGAAATGTATGAATGGTAGCCTATGTATCATACTCACGAATCTGACTATACAAACGAACAACACCAGCCCAAGACCCACGCGTTCGCTCGCGTCGAGCCTAATATTACGAGTGAGAGTTACTTAATTTATGTCCGACATTACGAAGGTAATATTTAATTAATAAAACGTACCGATGTGTCAACTAACATGCTGACGTGCTCCTCTTTATCCCCCAACTCACGAAAATCGGCCAATTGCTTATCCGGTCTTAAATTTGGGTCCCGATGCAACTCCAAAACCGCCTGGTCGTTTCTCCTAGCAAACCATCTTCTTCTAACGGACGGTGATTCACGGTCTTCCGTACCCTCAGTCGGTACGTTCTCTTCTACCGGTACGTGGTCGTCACTCAGATCCACATTCCGGCTACCACTACCTCGAAGAGCCCTCATAACACGTTTCATTTTTTTGGTGTACGCAACAATGGCGGGAAGCAAAGAAGTAGAGAGGAAGGAGGCGTGGTGGGTGACGGCAAGGGTTAGGAGGAGAATTTATCTCCTCGTCTTATCCGGCTTTTATAAAGCCGGATAAGGGGTGTGGTGTGGATTCATCTCGACACCACACCACGGATTACAATCAGACGGTTGTCCGATTGCAATCCGTGTAATGCTTTATCCGGCATTATAAAAGCCGGATAAAGCATTACAAGAAACTCACCCGTTGGGGTGAGTTGCTTTCAATGCGGAGCTGATTGGACATCCCCCAACATGCTGTGTTGGGGATGCTCTTAAGGTCTGCATTGATTTGTAGAGGTAAGGTAGGGGTGCTTTGGTATGCGTTAGGCAAGGACTTGCAGGACATCTAGGTATGGATGGCATGGAGATATAAGGTACCAAGATATGTGATGTTGCTGCCATAGGATTTTATAGGATCTACATTAGTTTAATCTGCATGTGCGTTCCTTTATTTGTGATGAAGACTGAACAGAAGAATGGGGCATGGGTCATGAAAAGAAAAGATACGAAGCTTCTCAGGAAAGGAATGCACATATATAGTACATATATTTTATTATAAGTTGAACGTCTTACTCGCAAGGAAAGCTAGCTGCAATTTCATAAAATAAATCATGTAAAGGTGGTGTTCATACCTTCATCTATGCTCGTTCATTTTGAGGAACAATGGGATGGAAAATCAACGTGTCCAGCATGTTAGTGGTCACCTTGAACAAAGTAGTTTCTGTCAAATTTTGACATCAATTCCAAGTAATGTTATAGTGTAAGGTTATTGTTATATTGGGTACATAAGGTTTTCGTTTATATCTGAACTGCTACGGACAGAAATAAGAGTACGGTCGTGTCCAGCGAGCTACCACGATCCCAAAAATATAACAATATCGGTAGGTTGGCTTATTTTGTGAAACCCCAAAATGCTGATATAGGGTGCACAATACTCCAAATAAAAAGTTTCTTATTAATTAATTAAAAATTACAGTAAAATTATAAAAATTAAATTATAACTATGTCTCAAAAGAATCTTGTCCAGATTCGGAACCAGTATCTAGTTATATCAAATAAACTGTTACGGTAGATAAACGATTCTATAGCGACTATTTGCAATTTTGATTTGGACATAACTCACAATCTGTAACACGAAATCTTGGTTTTTCACTTCCATTAGAAAGATATCGTTAAAAAGATTCTAACGCTTCTTATTTCGAAGAAATCCAACTAATAACGGGTCATGTACACTCAATTGAAGTTCAGAACGTTAAATTACGAACTGCCGCGATATTACGGGCTCGATTATATTTAATATATATTTTTATACATTCAACTTCGTTTTAATTAAAATATAAATCCACTTATATTACGAATTCAATATTTAAACTGATGTAAATATTCAAATAAAACCGATAAAAGTGCGGGACGTTACATTCCTTCCCCCTTAAAAGAATTTCATCCCCGAAATTACTAAGGTAAGAAAAATGCTACAATACATATTATAACCAGGTTAAAAATCTTTTTACTTAATTTCTTACATTCAGTTTTCAACAGAACTGATTAATTCTAATTAAAATATTAATTCCATCTTATTAACGAATACTTTCAGAAATTCTGAAAATTTCTTAACAGCTTAAATTTTCGGAGAATTTTGTCAGCATCTCCTCTGCACGGCCCATTCGGTACTGCTACAACTTGCCTCTTTGGGCTTTCTCTAATTCAACAGAAGTCTAACAGCCAAATGGCTTTCCAAAAATAGCTCATAAAGCTCATACTCGAATAATGTAAACTTGTACCTTTGTGTTGTCATTTAACTCTATCTTTGACATTAGCTGTTACTTTAGCATAAATCCAAGCATCCTTAGTTGATCCTCAATCCATTCTTAAACCAATCTTTCGCTTTTTCTAAGCTAAATTCCTATTTCAACTCCAATTCCAACTCTTAACCTTGTTAAGTTCTATTACAACATTCCATTTACTGATTTATTCCTCAAATCAGTTATCTTTATCTCCAATATTTCTCTTTTACAATTTCCATTCTGGATCATTCCAAATTCAGTCCAATCTTGTTTATATTAGTTTAAGTTCCACTTTTACCATTTTAACTCCATAAGTTAAATCTTTATTTCAGAATTCAAATTCCTGGGATTTATTTCAAATCAGTTTGAAATAATATATATTTACATATAATAATAGAAATTCAAAACATTTGAATTTTTAACAACTCGTTTTCTCAAAACACTTCAAAAAAAAAATCTTTGGTAGTAATCCGTCACTTAAAAACTCGAAAATGAACACTGATAATGCGGTCGTCATCATCAGAATTTATTTTCCAGTGATCAAAGTGAGTTCAATACTATATTACTTTTTCAAAATTCATTTTAAAACACTTCCATTTTGAATTTTGCTTCAAAATATCTTTAACAGCACTTGGAAAACAATTTCAAACCTCCCAGAATTTTAAAATTCCCATATATTTAATCCAAACTTTATATCCAACTCTTTTCCAAGTTTATAGAGTTTTATTTCAATTTTGGTTTTAAATTCAGTTTCAGTTCATCTGATTTTGCATATTATACTTATATAATATTTCGATTTTTATTTATATAACCAACTCAATTATAAATCTCGTTCGATCATAATTTCAACCAACACATTCAATATATATTAGATAATTCCAATATATATGCTTTCTTTATATCAAAATATATTTTGGGTAATATTTTTCATTTACCCTCTTTTCAAAACAAACTGTGTCGAATTACTCTGTTTAAGAGTTTAGAAACACCTATCGACACAGTTTGCATTACTGTTTTGATCAGAATTCATAATCCACTCAACTGACCAGTCAACACAATATAAAACAGTTTTATATTAATTTACAAATACACGCTCATATATATACACTCATACTCAATCTAGAGTATTATTAACTCCATCTCTATTGAGTTACGCCATAGAGTCAAGGTAATCGCTTAACCTTCAACTCTGATACCACTGTAATGGCCCGAAAATCCATACCGATTTGAGTTGACTAATATCCTACACATTCAACTCAAAGTGCACGAAAGTTCAGATCATTAATAGAAAGAAATAAGAGGATGAGAAAGATAAAATAGAACTAATAGAATAGAAGAAGAAAATTATCATAATCAAAACAGTATCAGAGTAAACACGAATCTCAATGCGGAACGAATAAAATATATTATATAACACTTTGAAATACAAATCTGAATTTTTATGTACATACCCTATCAGAGTATAACTCACATACATCACAGCGGAAATAATCTCTAATAACTAACGGTGAAACCTCCTGCTTTGAGCTCCTCCAAGTGTATTTGTAAAAGCCTGAAACACTTGACTGCCCATACAAAATTGGGCACCCAAGAGTTTAGGGAAAACACAAACAAAATAAACTCTGGGTCAGTCATGGGACTGGTGTGAGTAAATTCCAACCATATCGTTTAACTTTGATAATCCTTTTGAAACAAAAAGATAATAGTAAGACCAGCCCACATATAAACGTGGACGTTTTTACCTTACTATAACCAAACCATTTTTGATATCAAAATCCAGTGATATTATAATAATGTCTAATCAAATAAATAATCAAATAGCAGAACGCTTGCATCTCACGCTCCACATACATAGTATAAAATCAAAAACAGGGCGCTTATTGGAGATTGGATTCCAACTATGACAAGGTATGGGACCACCTCTTGATCAGTGTACTCTAGAGGGGATACACTGGGGTTCAACAAGAACATCTTGCAACCCGGCCCACACATGACTGACCACTCATTTCTCTTGAGTGTATCGAATATATTGCCACCTACGTTGGGCCCACATACCCATTATCCTAAGATACAGAAACAAAAGAAGAACAAATATGAATTTTCTCTAGATGGTGACAATACATCCTAATGGAAATGACCCACATAGCCATGCTGCCTGCCCGATTTTTGTCATTTTTTAGTTGTGAGGCTTGAGGATATGTCTATCTTTTCAGAACATCTTTCCACCATTCACTTTGAATGCCACATCGTCAAACCCATCAATTCACTAATCGATTTCCAAAAATATTACGGGTATAAAAGCTAAGAGGAACGAATTCCTCCGCCACCAAACGTAATACCTTTAAGAGATCAATCGTACGTGATTTTTTAGGTATACTCTGTCAGACACTCATCCATACAAGTTGTCCTGGGACTGGACAAACAGAAAACACCATTCTGGAACAGGACTACCCTAGCATTTCACTCCGTCTTCAATTGTCTTCAGCATAATCTAATTCGTAGCGCTTATGCCTATACGGAGTGGTTTTCGAATAATAAATCCAACCGGTCTCTCATTATTGACAATGATGGTCAAAACACTTCGATAGTCGGTTATTTAACTATTGAAGTAAAATCAAACATTCATTCAAATGTAATATTAAACATCACACAACCACAGGCACTTTTTATTTATCATTCGTTTTTTATTATTCGAATTTCCCATATCTTACCAGATATTTCTCATACTTCGTTTTAGCCTTTTCACACTTCTCGGAAAAACATTCCTAGTTATTATAAACTTTATTTTCCCATGTTCTAGAAAATATACGTTATTAACGTTCGAAACATTCCCATTCTTTTCATATTCCTTATTTTCTACACTTGGATAAAATACCCTATCTACATTGGAAAAATATTTCCAATTTGTTATAACATTTTAATCTGCCAAACGTTCACTTTCAAAACATTATTCACTTTAAAATGTGAATATCATTCTTATTATAGAAATCTGAACACCTTTATCAAATAACTCTTTATTCAAGTAATAAAAACCCTTATCTTGTTTACCGAAATATCTTTCTAATTATATATTCCCATTCCACTTTAAAACTCTGTTCTAAGTCGACTTCTTGCTAAATCAATATCAAGTTTATAACTAAATATTGATTACATATCCTTAGTCTAATCTGTTGGTTCAAAATTAAATATTAACCTATCCTATTAGATAATAATTCCTAAAAATGATTGACTTTAATACATTCGACGTCGTCGGATTATAGTTCCAATTCCTAATAGTGTCATATATAAAAATCACGCTTAAGCTTAGTCAACAACGTTAATTTATCATTATAGTTCAAAGACTTGCAATACGGTGCTATATTCCACTTTATAACTAATCTCGACTTCTCTTTCCGTTACAAACTGATACCATTCCTCGACAGTAGTGAAGCCGTTCAAGTTGGGGTATTTTATTTACCTCTCAGACCTTGATCGACAACATTCTTATCATAGAATAGATATAAGTCAGTAACTCTAACCCCTTATTATTTATAATCTGAATTAAACTGTCTTTCTGGTTTCCTTTTTAAATATTATTTAATAGCGCATATACTTACTTGAAATATCTGTTGTTTATGGTTATTTTTATTAAATATTAACCCTTCACTTCAATCTCGTTATACAACTTCATTTATAACTCCTTTCCCAAAACTCTTTAACACTCTTTGTCTTCTATTAATTCTCTTTCATTCGAATTATTTAATTCAGGTAAAACATATCATTACCAACTTAATACCATTTAAGGAATAATTGCGTTAATTAAAATAATTAAATAGTAATTAACTTCATCATTACTGAAATAAATAGTTTACTTCATACAGATTGGTTGCTTAAATTAATAATAACTATTTGTACTCAGTTCCATAATCAATAATAACTATTTGTACTCAGTTCCATAATCATTTAGACTTTTAAAAGTAATTAATAAGAAATATTATTAATTTTGATCAATTTTTTGCTAAGTCATTAGCATTAGATTAATTGAAAATCAATTTATCAAATAATCAATTTTCAAATCAACTTCAAACCATTAGTTAATTCGTTAATTGATTTTAATTACTTCTTACCATTAGATTGATATAATTAATCTAATTATTTCTAAATTGTTTGTTTAAAAATAATTATCCAAAATATTAACTCGTAGGATAATTATAGCTTTATAAACTTTATTTAAAAGTCAAACAATCATTTATATTTTCTTTATAAAACGAACTATAAAATGTTCATAATAGAACTTCTATTATAATTTAAAACATCGTTTAAATTATAAAAATATAATTTTTATAATTTTAACTTCATTGATTTTGCCTAACAGCCAACTAACTTCTTAACAAAAGATAGGTTTATGGTCGACTATTACCACTTTCTTAATCGATATCGTTTATCAAAATAACGTTGAATCTCCATTCAACATCAATATTCATACAGGGTTTCAATGTCATTTGAGTTCAAACAGTTCATATATAAATAATATAAATGAAATAGTACATACAAATATTGAGGAATCTGTTTGAATTCCTCCAACCGGTTTTCCGCATCCACAGATGTTAGTCAACACAATTAACACTTATTTCATACTAGGGAGTATTATAATCGATGGAATCAGTACCCCACCAATGATGTGTACATATGCAACGATATAAATTATTCAACCAATTTAGTGGTAATCTACCTAACCGACCATCAAACAACATTCAACCAAATATTAAAATATAATTATAATATTTTAAAATAGATCAGAATCAGTGAATTTACTCACCTTTGCGCGTTAACCGTTAAATAACGATTTGTGTCGGTTGATTATGCCCGGAGCTTTTATTTGCCTAAACCTTAACGTGCTCCAAATCATTCCAAACCAGTTCCACGGTGTAGCCCTCGTCCATACGATTCTAACGGATCCTTATTCCTTACGGTCCACACACTTTCATCTGAACTGGATCCGCTACTCCCCTTCTCCGTTTGACTTGACTTATACGCCGCTAAAAGAATGTGTTTTTGTTGACTTCTTTAATCTGTACTTATTCTCTATCCCATAATAACAAACCACATATGCTTCTTTTCATTTCTATTTACTTACTGGGCCTTGCCATTTGAAAGGAATCGGCCCACCCATGTTACACCAATCCAAAACCAAAAAGGAAATAGGCCCGTGAATGTCTTCTTTTCTAAAAACATGAAAACTCCATATTCCCACAGTCCCCTTCCCAGTATTTTATTTAATTTAAGTGACGGCCCATCCTCAGCCCAATGGAACATTTAAACTGCTTTCTTCCTTAATTAAGTATAATAAATCTTTCTTAATCACTTACCACTAATCGGTCCTTTTTATCCCACATTTTCTTCTTCTCTTACAGGAAGAGGAAAAAAACCCGCTTCTCATCTGCCAAGATTTCCACTGACCCCTCCACTACGTCAGACCCCGTCAGCCTCCCACCGCCGTGTTCACCGATGACTAATGCCCCCCTCAAATCGGTTCCCTCTCCTCCCATGGTCCTGAAACTCATGAAAAGCCCCAAAACCCAACATTCCTGCTTTTTCAAACAGTGAAAGACACCTTCAACCCTACCATCCTCCGCGCCTCCGATCATCGGAGTCGCCAATCAGCTCGCCGATGCCTCGGCCACTCCATGTCCACGCTTCTGCAGAAGGTACGACTGTCGTCTTCCTTTCAATTCTCCAGAGTCCTTGAATAACCGCAAACACTTCATTTTCAGAAACTGGCGAAATTCGTCCACCAGAGGGGATAACACCACCACCATTCAGAGCAACTTTGCCTCCTCCTTCTTTCCTCTTTAGATATTTGGTTGTCATCTCCGATCCTTAAAGCACCTCGGTCACGTTCATCTCCTCATGCATCATCCATTTCCGCGCCATCATTCTCATGGCTTTTATCTCTCCACGAGTAGATCCAAGCCACAACGAACTTAACAAACTAATGCTTAGCAATCAAAAACAAATGCATGCTGTGCTTAAAACCAGCGACGTTTTTGTGGCCGAACCCATTCAGGCATAGACGAGAATGAAGCTCAGGCTTCAAGGACTCCATCCATATACTTTTGAGATTTTTAACGTTTTTACTTTATTTGCTTTGATTTCTCTTTTCATTTTTGAAGCTTACGTTGAGCTTTTATATTTCTGTCGAACTAGAAAGGTGGGAAGGAACCGCGTATATATATAATAGAGGAAGAAGCTTCAGGCTTAAGCAACAAGGTAAGGGTAAGCATGCTGCTTTGATCATAGGTCTGTATGATCTCTCATTTCATAGGTAATACTTAATATACATAGCATAGACTAGCATAGGCTTGGTGTCCCAATTGCTTAGCTTAGAAGAGGACGTGAGTACCCTGCAGGCTACACTATAGATTGATGTATAGAGTACAACTCATTTACTTCATCCTTAAGGTCAAGTAGTAGGGTGTCGGGGTAGGAGTTTTCTTTTCGTTTCACTGTTCTTTGAAGTGAGAATGGTATGACCCTTTGTTGCTAAGCAACTGAAAACATTTCTTTTGTTTAGTAACTTGCGGATGAAGGAAATTATTGAATTCAGTTGAGTGACTCCATTTAGGGTTGAATTATTGTCTCCTGCAAATTTCTTTCCCTATTAACAAAATGTATTTTACGTGACTAACTGTCTAATAACCCACCACTCCTAACCAACGTACCATCATACAATGTGGTCTAGTCTTGTGAGTCTACCTCTAGTTTACATGTAGTCAAGTTGATATCTCCTAACTTTCACTTACGTTATGTACACTCATTAATTTGATTTTCCACTGGCGATTTTCTCGTTTGTAATTTACTCAAGGAAAACAATCTAGGAGGAAGCTTGTGATGTATATATAGCTGAAGGCAAAAGAAGATAAAATCAAAGTCATTCTCTGTCGGTAGAAGCTAGGCATGATAGGTTATGGTCTGCATTGATTTGTAGAGGTAAGGTTGGGGTGCTTTGGTATGCGTTAGGCAAGGACTTGTAGGACATCTGGGTATCAATGGCATGGAGATATAAGGTACCAAGATATGTGATGTTGCTATCATAGGATTTTATAGGATCTGCATTAGTTTAATCTGCGTGTGTGTTCCTTTAATTGTGATGAAGACTAAACAAAAGAATGGGGCATGGGTCATGAAAAGATACGAAGCTTCTTAGGAAAGGAATGCACATATATAATACATATATTTTATTATAAATTGAACGTCCTACTCGCAAGGCAAGCTAGTTGCAATTTCATGAGCTAAAATCATGTAAAGGTGGTGTTCATACCTTCATCCATGCTCGTGCATTTTGAGGAACAATGGGAATGGAAAATCAACGTGTCCAGCATGTTAGTGGTCACCTTGAACAAAGTAGTTTCTATCAAATTTTGACATCAATTCCAAGTAATGTTATAGTGTAAGGTTATTGTTATATTGGGTACATAAAGTTTTCGTTCATGTCCGAACTGCTACGGACAGAAATAAGAGTACGGTCTTGTCCAGCGAGCTACCATGATCCCAAAAATATAATAATATCAGTAGGTTGACTTATTTTGTGAAACCCCAAAATGCTGATATAGGGTGCACAATACTCCAAATAAAAAGTTTCTAATTTAATTAATTAAAAATTACAGTCAAATTCTAAAAATTAAATTATAACTATGTCTCAAAATAATCTTGTCCAGATTCGGAACCAGTATCTAGTTATATCAAATAAACTGTTACGGTAGATAAACAATTCTATAGCGACCATTTGGAATTTTGATTTGGACATAACTCACACTGTATAGCACAAATTCTTGGCTTTTCACTTCCGTTAGAAAGATATCATTAAACAGATTCCAACGCTTCTTGCTTCGGAGAAATCCGACTAATAACGGGTTATGTACACTCAGTTGAAGTTTAGAACGTTAAATTACGAACTACCATGATATTGCGGGCTCGATTACATTTAATATATATTTTTATACGTTCAACTTCGTTTTAATTAATATATAAATCAACTTATATTACGAATTCAATATTTAAACTGATTTAAATACAAACCGATAAAAGTGTGGGATGTTACAAATAATATATAATATCATTAAATCAAATAATGTTAAATCCAAAAACCTGAAGGCACAGACAATCAAAACTATTTTGATCAATATTTAATACATCCTTAACTGAGCTACAACGTTTATTCTCATTTCAATCAAACATTTTGATTAATAATTCAGCATTGTTTATAGTAAACGGGTTGATATACTGCTTCATGAATCAAATCATAATCTGTACTTATCATAATGTACTGATTATCATTTATCTTAAAATTATAATCTTCCTATGGAAAATTAACATACTATCAGATCAAAACTTATATTAAGTTTGCTGAAAGTATTTACCTTTAATTGTATCAAATACAACCTGGGGGTTTAGACAACAATTTGATGCAATTGATAAGACATTAGCATTATTATCTAAAATAAAATATATTGATTCATTGGCAAACAGGGGAACTATATTAGATCTATTACTGCTACCAACCAAATCGACATTTGTATTGATGGCTTAAACATCTAAGATCCAAAACTAATATCTGGTATTAAGTCGTATTAACATGAAACACTTTTATTCCAGTAATAAAATTGATTCAATAGTCCTAATTGCTTAAATCAAAATCAAAACCCCATGTATTAAAATTCAATTCCTATAATCATGCAACGAATCATACATTCATAAGCAAAATCATAGTTCAACATACTTTATCTTGCTAGCCCTAAGCTCTGATACCATTGTTGGGAAATTATGATCAAATCGACATCCCAAAAAAATATTTTAACAGTTTAAAACATAGATCTATTGCAAGAACAGTAATTTTAACTAAATAGAAATTAGGGTTTGTACCTGCTGTGTTCGAATTCCAGAACGAATCAGATTAATCTCGAGATCAAAATAACATCACTGCATCGAATCGAAAGCGTGACACATCGCCGCCGCCTCTATGGGAGATCCATGAGCGTTGATCTCAAAGTTGCCAGACAAAATCGAGAGAAGATGAATTGGTACTAGAATTTTTTTTGGGATCTAGGGTTTTATCATATTCTCGTGTATTTTGGAATCAATCATAAAAGAAACCGTCGGCTCCAATTTTATAACATTACAAAATGAGATATATGGTAAAACCTATTGACCTGGTCATAAAATGAATATTCAACTTTTGATCTCCTTTTATTTCGAATGGTTTTCACCTTATTCAATGTTCATTAGTGTGACCCTATAGGTTATGATAACGTTGGCAACAATTTAAACAATATTTAAATTGTAAATAGTGAGCGGCATCTAGTAATACATCGATGTTACCCAAGTTATAATAATATCAATGATTCGATATAATCCTTTCCATGACCAGTGTACCAATGTAATATAATCCTTTTTACCAGTATATCCAGGATTAAACTCGAGGCATGGAACGTATCTCCCTCTTTATAATTTAATCCGTTTATCTTGATCAATGAGTAGACTATTTAAGCAAATCAATATTTGAGCATGGACATCCATTTCACAGTCTCACTCAATCAAGAGGCCCATGGATATCACTACGTATATATCATAGGGTTAAATTCCTTCTAGATTATTCATAATTTTCATTCGATTCGAGATGTATCCAATAATCACCGTTAACATTATTCTGTTACAAATAACTTTAGATGATATCAAAACACAAATATCCTCGAATAAAATTATAATGATTTCAGGGTCTGAGGACCATTAGGTCACTGTCACTATGAGAACAACTTATGATACTGTTAATTATATTCCATGTAGTTATCTCACGGTGGGTCAGCCCAATACGCTATTCTCCAATACGTATTTATATCTTGACTTTAATATCACGTATATTAATGATCAATGAGATGTGATCATCAGTCAATCAATATACTAGTCTCAACGCTTTATTGTTGTCCTATATAAACAATAAAACTAGACTAGGTACATTTAAGAATTATAATACTTGTCATATTATATAATCTCAAATTCAAGTCTTACTCGAATCATATAATTTTGTATTATAGTTCTAAGGACTTCTATTATATTAATATTTATATTACGCAGTAAATATAATATAATAGAATATTATTTTATTCCAAATAAAATAATAACAACAACATTGTTATCAATCTCATCAAACGGATTGCCTCTAGGGCATAAACTCTAACAGATCTTTTGAAGCAGAACTCTGGACGTATTGCTCGAGTCTTTTCACATGAATGAGTTTCTCGATAGCATCCCCAAGATGTCGACAATCATTCATATTAATTTGCAGTAATTGCCGAAGTTTTCCTCTTGGTCAGTTAATTCTCGAGAGTCGGTTTGTAGTTCTACGTGGTGTTACAGTTCTCTAAGTAAATTGTCTCCAAATCGGGGTTGAGCCAAGTGTAGACCATGTTATTTGGGAAGCGGTCGCGCTTCTTGAGTTCTCTCTCAGATCATTATGACTCCCTGGCTTGTTGTTGTTCGTCCTAAGCTTGAACTGAGCTTTTCCCTTGTTGTAGCCTTCTCCGACTTACATTCCTTTGATGGTGTCTTGCATGGGAGGCTAGTAAGGGTAGTTGGGGTGCCCAACTCAAGCAGCCTTATTCCTGCGTGCTTCTTCCTGGCATAGGAATTAATTTGTATTTCATAGAAAGCTTCGAAAGACTTTGGCCGCTTACTATCGATCTAATCCTCGCACTCGAAATTAGATAGTACGCCCTTGGCAAGTTGAACGAGGACAGTGCGAGATTCATGCTCTTCGACCTCAGGCAAGGCATTATTGAAGCATTCAAGGTAGTTCTTAAGCGTTTCCCTGGTGCTTCGGTAAATAATGGAGAGAGACATAGTGTGTCCTTGGAATGGTGACATGCATCCGGAACTACTTCACCAATTCGGTATCCAGTTGGTCTTAGGTTGTGATGGTTCTTAGCGAGAGTCGAGGGAACCAAAGTAGGGACACGCCTTCGAGGAATACGGGAAAGCATTTTCCCTCGACCGTGTCAGTGGCATGGATTAAAGTCATGTGCCAATCGTTGTGGTTGAGAAAGTTTCGGGAATGGGTCTCCCGCGAGTAAGCCGTCAGTCGCAACCTATTGAAGCATCGTCGTCACTCGGAATTGAGGATTACTGGAGTAAAAAGGCTATGCCTTGTATTAGTTACCCATACGTTGGTGGCATACTGTAACGACCCGCATTCTACGCATCACTGGATTCTAGAATATTTATTTTATTTTTGTATGAGGTTGTGTAGTCGTGTAACTTTGGGGAACGACTATTGGGGTCATTTCCCATGTTTACGGTTTTTGCCGATTTTTAAATGACCATTTTGCCCCTAGCTGATCTTGTTTTGGCCATAACTTTTGATTGGTAAGGAGTTTTGACCTAAAACCACATCCAATGGATTCAGATGATGGTTTACATTTCCGTAGAGTGGTCACATTAGCCAAACAGACTCACCGTTTGGGAGATATGGCTGAAACAAGGTTTAGAAGGTGAAAAACTACTTAAGTGGGCTGATTAGGATAATTAGCAAATGGGCCCATAACCCATTTCGGGATTAGGGTTATGAGGAGGCTGAAATGAGTTACGTTTTCATTCTATTTCAGTTTTCTAACTGCCATTTACCTCTTAGAAACCCTAGCAATGGCCGCCACCTTCTAATTTCATCCCAAATCGCTCTCTAATCAAGGATTAAGCTAATTGGCATCAAATCAAGGCAAATCTACATCAAATTAGAGGCAAAGGCTATTGTGTGCATTGGAATTCGTGCCATTTAAAGAATCATTTCAGATCTGAGTTTATATTTTGGCTAAGGTGAGTGATTTGCACTGTTTTTCACTAATTACGGCTAATTAGGGGTGATTAGTGATAACTAGCGAGATTATGGCTGAGAAAAATCTAGAAAAATTTGTAAAAATTTTAAAATATTATTTTAGGGCTCTGATAAAAATTTGGGTTAATATGGATAAGTTTTTGCTAATCCCATCATTAGTTATGGTAAAACATGATTAAGGGGAAAACATGGGTTTTGGGTATGTTTTGATCCATATTAACATGTTATATTGTTGTTTTGATGTTTGTGGTTTATTTTACATGTTGCAATGACTATTTGGAATGATTTGTGATTGCATAGAAAAGTTAGGTTGGTCTAAAACGTCGTCGTATGGCGTAAAACAGCCGCCGGAAAAGTAGCACGAAAATTATACAGGAACCGGATCGGATCGCCCCTCCGAACCGACCCGATCGTGAGTCCAACCCCGCGAGTCCCAACCATGTACGTGTATCACGAGTCGCTTTCTCGAGTTTGGGAGATCGAACCGAACCGTGGTGAGCCACTTATCACGAACCGACCCGCTCGAGTGAAGGAGCTGACCAGAACCGCCTGATGGCCACGAACAAGAGCATCACCACGAGCCGAACCGGAGCTTCATCATGAACTGAGGAGTCGGACCCGAACCCAATGGTGCTCATGAACCGACCGGACGAGACAACATGAACCGACCTGATAGGGAACCACCTCAGGAGGACCGAAAAGAACAAAATGGAAGCTCATGTCTGAACCGATCCAGAGGAGACCAATAACCCAAGACGCAAAGGTAGTCCAAATAGGAAGTAGAACTCAGGATCCAGTTGGGAACCAACGAGTTAACTTCATGGGTTTGGCTTTGTTGCGGGACGTGTGCTAAGGGGTTATCGACGTCAATAACTTTGATTCACCACCAAGATGGATGTTAGGCTACGGATCAGTGCAGTGGGGTAGTTATTACTCCATGGGGCAGAGTGATTGTAGCATGGCTATGAGCCAGTGCAGTGGAGTCGTCATGACTTCATGGGGAAAAGTGGACATCGCAAGGGATTAGTGGCTATGGATTAGTGCAGTGGAGCCATCATGACTCCATGGGACAGAGTGATCATAGCAAAGGATTTGGGTGGTCAAAGCAGTGAATATCGTAGTGGATATCGTATGTGTTACGCACTGAGTGAGAGATGTGAGGATGGTTGCTATGCTTGATTGTTTGACATCACTATGACATGCACACCCCCTCCCTTACACCATATGTTAGTGTCACCTTAGAGTATTGTACATCTTGTGTGCTAACTCTTTGGTTGCAGGTCCAGGTTCAGGTATAGTTATGTATACCTGTTATTATTCTGTTTTGCTGCTTATCGCTCATACCAGACTTTTGTCTGACCCAGAGTTTTATGTCTCTTCTTATTACTCTGGGTGCTCTTAAACGGGCAGACTAGAGACAGGTTAGGTGGTATGCACGAGTAGCTGTACCGGAGACGAGCAGGAGGCTTCCACGTATGATATATATAAATATTCTCCTTGTGTTGTTGCTGGTCACTACTTTGGGCATTAGTAGTGCACCTTTTTCTTTGCTTTAGATACAGTATGTTGGGGTTGTAATAAGCTGTATTTTGAATTTCCACTGCTATGATGATTATGGTTTTATTTTCAGCTTATGCACTGTCTCGCCTATTTTATGTCAAGTATGTTGTTATTGTATTTTATTTCATGCGCTGTGAGACATTCTACAGGTTTCTTGTTAGTTCATCGTTAAGTTCCCTTTCTTTTGACGACCGTCCCATGCTAGTTGGATATCAGCATAGCGCATTTCGAGAGAAATGTCAGTCGGTCCGGGACGGGCCGTCACACTTGGTATCAGAGCTCTAGGTTGCGTAGTTAACCTAGGGAAAGACACCAGGGAGAGATAATATACGTATATGAGAGCGCGTATTTGTGATATTTTGGTTTTCAAAAGTTATATATATACTGTTAGTATATTTAAGGATGAAGTCGCACTGCAATGGCACCACTGGAGAGATGGTTAATCGTTTCTCCTTACAAATTGAATGATGAACCGATACACGAGGAATACTAGTAGAGGAGCCAATAATGGGAATGCTCCTAATATGAGGATGATGTTTACTGACTTCATGAGAGAGACGCTTAGGGATGTTCAGAGGGCAGCTCCTAATGCTGCAAATGGTGGTGGTGCAGCGGTGCAAGCGCCTAGGGCCGATTTCGCCAAACTTTGTAAGAACTACACTAGTCTTGGTGGGAAGTTGTTCCACGGAACGGAATCGGCTACGGAAGTTCAGTATTGGCTTGATAGTTGTGAGCGTATCTTCGAGGATCTGGGAATCGAAGACGCGATGAAGAGGAAGCTAGCATCCCGTCAGCTGCAAGGACGGGCTATGAATTGGTGGAATGCTATTAAGACAGCTACCGCTGAGGATCAAGTTACTTAGGATCAGTTTAAGGCCCGATTCAGTGATAAGTTTATCCCAACTGCTCAGAAATCAGAATTGTTTAGGAAGTTCTTGGAGCTTAAGCAAAATGGTAGGGCAGTCTCGGAGTATATTGCTGAGTTCGATACTTTATTGTAGTATGGATTATTCCTTATTGACACTCCCGAGAAGAAGAATGAGAATTTCATTACAGGCTTAGATCAGTACTTGGGGGAAAGGCTTATAAACCATATTGACGAGACTTTTGAATCGATTGTTGGGAAAGCATTGAGATCAGAGAGCCTTTATCCTAAACCCAAGACTGAAGCCGCTGTTGCATCTGCAGAGGGGCCAAAGTCGCAAGCAAGCGGTGGAGGCAAGAATAATTCTCAGAATAAAAGGAAGCAGAATCAGACTAAGGATGGTCAAAAAAAGAGCAAGAAAGATGTTGAGTGCTTTAGCTGTGGCAGGAAGGGCCACTATGCTAAAGAGTGGCGAGCAAAGCTAGCGGACATGAAGTGCTTCAACTGCGGACAAGTAGGACATCACAAGGATAAATGTCTGCAACCCCCTAAAGAGAAGCGGATTGTGAAAGCATATGCTATTAATGATGTTCCCTCTTCGTCTAATGCACCTACTGCGGCGGAGAAAGGAAAGAATGTCGTCAATCAAGGTATGCTTTCTGTTTATGATGTTCCTGTTCGAGTATAGTTTGATACCGGGGCTTCCCGTTCCTTCATATCTAGTGACCTGGTAGATAGGTCAGGACTGGAACCCGAGATAGTCGATAAACCTTTAGCATTGACGAACCCGATTGGTGGTTCGACTAGCCTTAGTATGATTTGTCGCAATGTGGTCTTATCGAGTCATGGATGTATGTTTGCTTGTGATTGCTTAGTTTTGAGCTTTACTGGGTTTAGCATTATTTTGGGAGTCGATTGGCTCTAAAGATATAGGGTGGTGGTAGACTGTGAGGGATTTTCGGTGACTATTAGGGCGGATGATGGGCAGAGGGTAGTGTTTGGTGGCCTACCTAGTGATGAGGTGATGGCTAGTTTTCTAAATTCCATCGACATCCCGCAGGACGAGTTAGCAGGAATTCCAATTATTGGCTAGTATCCGGATATCTTCGAGGAAGTGACCGGACTTCCACCACACTGAGAGATTGAGTTCCATATTGATTTAGTGAAAGATGCCAGACCTATAGTGATGCCACTTCATCGTATGGCACCAAGGGAGCAAAGAGAGCTCAGGGTGCAAGTAAGCGATCTTTTGAAGATGGGATTTATCAAAAGAAGTTTCTCTGAGTGGGGAGCACCAGTTGTGTTTGCTACCAAGGCAGATGGTCCCCTTCGATTGTGTGTGGACTATTGCGAGTTGAATAAGGTGACGAGGAAGAATAAGTATCCTCTACCGCGGATAAATGATTTGTTTGATCAGTTGAGTGGCACGAGAG
The DNA here is from genome assembly GCA_030737875.1 of Allium sativum. Lineage (NCBI taxonomy): Eukaryota > Viridiplantae > Streptophyta > Magnoliopsida > Asparagales > Amaryllidaceae > Allium > Allium sativum. The sequence goes on along the minus strand of CM060919.1, from coordinate 127,892,487 downwards.
TGTTCTCCCACTTGGATCTCGCGATAGTTTTCATCAGCTTAGGGTGGAAGCTGAGAGTACAGCTAAAACAACATTTCGGACGTCGTCTGGATTCTATGAGCGGTTGGTCATGCCATTCGGATTGACTAATGCACCAGCATATTTCATGGATCTTATGAATAGGGTATTCAGAGATCAATTGAATAGGTTTGTTCTTGTGTTCGTGGACGATATCTTGGTTTACTCGAGGACAGAGGAAGAACACAAGGAACATTTGAGGATAGTGATGGAGGTGTTAAGAAAACACCAATTGAAAGCAAAGTTTTCTAAGTGTCGCTTCTGGAGGAGGAAAGTGAGATTCTTGGGCCATGTTGTTTCAGAGAATGGTATTGCCGTGGACCCTGCAATGGTGGCTACGGTACAAGATTGGTCTACGCCCAAGAATGCAACAGATGTAAGGAGTTTCTTGGGGTTAGCTGGATATTATCGTAAGTTTATCCAAGACTTCTCCAAGATAGCGACACTGTTAACTCAGTTGACCAGGAAGAATCAAGCTTTCGTCTGGGACGGAAGGTGTGAAAATGCATTCCAAAGTCTAAAGGAAAAGTTTATGCATGCACCAGTGTTACTCATTCCTAAAGGGAATGAAGAGATGACAGTATACACAGATGCATGTGGTACCGGACTAGGTGTTGTAATGATGCAAGGAGGTAGGGTCGTAGCTTATGCAAGTCGACAACTGAAACCGCATGAGAAAAGATACCCTACCCACGATTTGGAATTAGCAGCGATCGTGTTCGCATTGAAGATGTGGAGACATTATCTCTTTGGAGAAAGATTTGAGTTGTTTACTGATCATAAATCATTAAAATAGCTCTTCTCTCAGAAGGATCTAAATCTCCGACAGCAAAGATGGTTAGAATTTTTGGCTTTTTATGATTTCGATATCGCATATACACCAGGAAAGGGCAATGCGGTAGTTAATGCATTGAGTAGAAGACATGCCAGCTTAGGGGTTATGTTTCTTAAATGGAAGCAACTGGAGTATATTGCAGGTACGATTTCAGACCAAAGTGTGAATTGGATCCAGATATGCTAGCAAGTTTGACGATCAAACCCACTTTGATTGAGCGGATTGGTTCCAGTCAGAGGGACGATCCTAACCTATTGGAAATCATCTCCAAGTTAGAGATGGGTATCGACGAGGAGATGAACAAGTATGGGCTTGATCGAGATAGATGGCTCAGAAAGAATGGGAGACTGGTTGTACCCAATGTCAATGGATTGAGAGATGAAGTGCTTAGAAAATGTCATCACTCAAAACTGACTATACATCTTGGTGGTAACAAAATGTATTGTGATATGAAGCAGACCTACTACTGGGAAGGGATGAAAAGAGACGTTGGGAAGTTTATATCCAAATGCATGAATTGCTAGCTAGTTAAAACTGAGCAAAAAAAAGCCTAGTGGTTTGTTGCAACCATTGGAATTTCCCGAATGGAAATGGGAACAAATCTCAATGGATTTCATTGACAGTTTACCGAGGACTAGATCAGGACATGATAGTATTTGGGTAATTGTAGATCGATTGACCAAGCGTCCAAGGTTCATACAAGTCAAGTTAAATAGGACGACAACAAAGTTAGCTGAACTGTATATGAAGTGCGTAGTGAGAATTCATCGAGTACCCAAAGGCATTGTGAGTGACCGAGATTCGTTGTTTACTAGTGGATTTTCGAAGATCTTACAAGAGGCTTTAGGATCAGAATTACATCTCACTACCGCGTACCATCCTCAAACCGACGGTCAAACAGAGAGGGTGAATCGTGTATTAGAAGATCTCTTGAGAGCTTGTATATTGGATTTTGGAGGATCATGGGATGATTATTTGCATCTAGTAGAGTTTGCATATAATAACAGTTATCAATCCAGTATTGGTATGGCTCCATTTGAAGCTTTATACGGAAGACCACGCAACTCACCATCATGTTGGTTAGAAACCAGTGAGAAATTTGTGCTTGGGTCAGATGTGATAAGAGAAACCTCAGATAAGATCAAGGTTATCCAACAGCGAATGTAGGATGCTCAAGATAGGCAAAATTATGCTGATAAGAGGAGAAGAGATTTTAAATTGGTGACTTGGTGTTTATCAAGATTTCTCCGTTAAAGAGCGTGATTCGATTTGGTAGGAAAGGCAAGTTAGCACCAAGATTTGTTGCTCCATTCTCAGTTCTCGAGCAAGTTGGGAATTTGGCATATAAAGTTGAGTTGCCAAACAAGATGGCAGGAGTTCATAACGTATTTCATGTTTCCTAGTTAAGGAAATTCGTGCATGACCCCAACGTGGCTATTTCACCTGATCAGTTGGATGATATCGAAGTAGAACCTGAGGCGGTTGGGAACCGCAAGCCGATTAATATTGTCGAGCATGGTACGAAGAAACTTCGAAGGAAAGCGGTGAATCTAATCAAGGTTCAGTGGGGCGAGGAAAAAAATGACTGTACTTGGGAAATAGAGGAGAGTATAAGGGAATCGTATCTGAAACTCTTTGCCTGGTAAGATTTTAAATTTCATTTCAGTTATTCCGCATGCTAGGACAGACTCGATGTGTTTGTAATGTATGTTGTTTGTTTGTAAATGGCTGTTAGGCATGCGGGAACCGTTGTATGCTTTAATTAGAGAATTTCGGGGGCAAAATTTCTTAAGGGAGGGAGAGTGTAACGACCCGCATTCTACGCATCAAGGGATCATAGAATATTTATTTTATTTTCATATGAGGTCGTATAGTCATGTAACTTTGGGGAACGACTATTGGGGTCATTTCCCATGTTCACGATTTTTGCTGATTTTTAAATGACCATTTTGCCCCTAGCTGATGTTGTTTCGGCCATAACTTTTGATTGGTAAGGAGTTTTAACTTGCAACCACTTCCACTGGATTCAGATGATGGTTTATATTTTCGTAGAGTGGTTACATTAGCCAAACGGACTCACCGTTCGGGAGAAAGGCTTAAACAAGGTTTAGAAGGTGAAAAACTGCTTAAGTGGGCTGATTAGGGTAATTAGCAAATGAGCCCATAACCCATTTCGGGATTAGGATTATGGGGAGGCTGAAATGAGTTAGGTTTTCATTCAATTTCAGTTTTTTAGCCACTATTTACCTCTTAGAAACCCTAACAATGGCCTCCACCTTCTAATTTCATCCCAAATCGCTCTCTAATCAGGGATTAAGCTAATTAGCATCAAATCAAGGCAAATCTACATCAAATTAGAGGAAAAGGCTATAGTGTGCATTGGAATTCGTGCCATTTAAAGAATTATTTCAGATCTGAGTTTATATTATGGCTAAGGTGAGTGATTTGCACTGTTTTTCACTAATTACGGCTAATTAGGGGTGATTAGTGATAATTAGCGAGATTATGCCTCAGAAAAATATAGAAAAATTGTAAAAATTCTAAAATATTATTTTAGGGCTTTGATAAAAATTTAGATTAATTTGGATAAGTTTTTGCTAATCCCATCATTAGTTATGGTTAAACATGATTAAAGGGAAAATATGGGTTTTGGGTATGTTTTGATCCATATTAACATGTTATATTGTTTTTTTGGTGTTTATGGTTGATTTTACATGTTGCTATGACTGTTTGGAATGATTTGTAATTGCATAGAAAAGTTAGGTTGGTCGAAAACGCCATCGTATGGCGCAAACAGCCGCTGGAAAAGTAGCAGGAAAATTGTGCAGGAACCGGATCGAATCGCCCCACCAAACCGACTCGATCGTGAGTCCAACACCGTGAGTCCCAACCGTGTATGTGTATCATCGCTTTCTCGAGTTAGGGAGCTCGAACCGAACCATGGTGAGCCACAGATCACGAACCGACCCGCTCGATTGAAGGAGCTGACCAGAACTACCTGATGGCCATGAACCGGAACATCACCACGAGCGAACCGGAGCTTCATCACGAACTGAGGAGTCCAACCCGAACCCAATGGGTGCTCACGAACCGACCCGGACGAGACAACATGAACCGACCTGATGGGGAATGTAACAACCCGTATTTTCAATAACCTGTTATAACATAAATGGAGGCAGAATTAAACTGTAAAATCTGAATCAAGGGAAACGGGCTATGCCATTGCGTTCGTCTCGGAAAAATACGCGAAATAGAGTCCGAGTTTTCGAAAATCGGAGTCCGTATGACCAAGATATGGCCTCGCGAAGTTTCACGAAAAATTCCCAAACTAAAGTATACTTAATTAAGTGAAATGGGTTGCGCAGAGAAATATATATATATTGATATATATATATAATTGAAAATTAAATAAATAAATATGCAAAAATGTTCAAAACAGCGAATTGGGAGAGGGGAATAACCGAACCGGCCGATTTTTGAGGTCGACCCGAGCCCGCTGGGTCGACTAGGGGTTAATCCAGGGTGTTTGGCTGTCAACCCGTGGGCCGATTCGCTCAAATGCAGATTTTGCATTTGGATGGTTCTCATGGTTCATCTTTAATCTAAAGGCCCTAGATGGTTCCTACACTTGACTTCTTCCCCAAGACATGCTTTGATAGCTTGGATTGAATCTAGGTTTAATCTTATGGCCTAAAACACTTGCCTAATCTATAAATAAGACCCTAACCTATCCTAAATCCTCATTATTCATTCATGCAACTAAACTATGGCAAAATTTTACCTCTCATGGCCTCCACTCTCTTCATAAAATTTCTAAATGGTTTCTATGAGAGATTTTCCATGCATACAAGTGTTTTGAAGCTTGTATGAGTGTCATTAGCTTGCATTCAAGTCAAGTTTCTATCTTTGCATCATAAAGCAAGGGTTTTGATCATTTTGGCTCAAGGGTTTTTATGTTAGAGCTTGCATTTTGGGTCTATTTGATTGCATAAGGGCTTTGTCATATCTTTTGTGCCTTCATAGCAATGTAAGCCCTTTCCCTACTCTTAGATATTAACTAAAGTTAAATGTTCATGTTGCAAGTTTGGGTTTGATCATTGAGTATGATACATGCTATCATGTCATGCAAGTTTATGAAGTCATTATCTTGATCTTGTGAGCTAAAAGCTACAACCTTTATGTTGAAATGTTGCATTAGGCAACATGAGAACCCTCATAACCTTTATGTCAACTTGCATATGAAGTCATAACCCTTATATGATGATATATGCGAGTTACTAGTCATCATTCCATATCTTTTGTCACCATGATTCGCTTATGTGCCAAGTTTGGGTTTATGCATGTTTTGAGGCTTAAGAATGTAACATGCAAGTTAATGAACACATTTGTGCCTCATTTGCCACCATGATTAACTTGTGGCTTAATATCCATTTTTGTCATGCCTTTGCCAAGTCTCTTCTTTCAATCCATTACGTTGTCGCGAACGTATATGCGAGTTTAAAAGCGTTGGGTTATGTTATGGGTAATTTCTAATGATATGAAAATACAACTTGAAAACATGACTTGAAATATAACATGGAAGTTGACATGTAAGTATGCATAAAAACATAAGCTTGAGAATTTACCTATTAAGTTAGGTCTACCCTTTGGGAATTTACCTATTAAGTTAGGTCTACCCAAATGCTTGAAAACTTGTAACATGTTTTGGGAAACATGATGGACATGACACTTAGATAATATAAGTGTGGCCAACTCGAGGTTAGGTTGAGTTTGCAACGTAAAACTACTCGGAACTGACCGGCCTAACTAGTAGTTGCAAACAATAGGACCCAATGTGAGAAGTTGGTCATGTTGTGCTTGAACCCGAGGTTAGACCAAGTTGTGGTGTAAAGCTACCCGGAACCGACCGGCTTAACTAGTAACCACAACAAAGTCTAATGTGAGAGGTGAAGGTGCATTAAGTAATTAATGCCACATGATAGGGTTAAGTTAATTTGATTAATGACTCTTAACCAAATATGACATGGACAAATGGGTTAAGTAATTTGATTAGGCTAATGATACTTAACAAAACGTGACAAGGTTGGGTAGGTTAAGTAACTTGATTTGCCTAATGACACTTAACCATTTTTATATGACTAGTGGATGGGGTTAAGTTAACCAACACTTAATCAATCCAACGCGATAACTTGGTAAGGTTAAGTAAGTTTTCTTAATGACGCTTAACCGAAAAATACGGTTAACGAATGGGGTTAAGATTAGACTCAACTAGTCTAAACATGGAAATCGGATGGGGTTAAGTTAGCCTAGACTTAATTAATCCCACTTGGTAGTTTAATGGGGTTAAGTTAAACACTTAACTAATCTAAACATGATGAATTGATGTGGTTAAGTGACCTATACTTATCCAATCTAACTCGTTAATTTATTGTGGTTAAGTTAACCAATACTCAACCAATATAACGTGAAAACATGATAAGGCTAAGTCACGAATCGCTTGAATACACTTGACCGATTTGACTAAGTAAATTGATAGGGTCAAGTTAATATATACTTAACCAATCTAGAATGATAATTGGACGAGGTTAAGTCGTGAATTGCTTAATATACTTAACCAACTTGAGCATGGTTTGTAGGGTTAAGCCTTGAACTTGGATACTTAGCCAATTTTGACAGGATTTGTAGACGGGTTAAGTCATGAACTTAAGTGACACTTAATCCATTATGTAAACCCTAGTTCTGAGGATTAGGTGGATAACCGTAGTTAACAAGGATAACGGGAACAATGCTAAGTGGTAAACCTTAGTTGAAGAATAACTAAGTAATGATTCTTAGTCAAGGAAATTTAGACCAGTTCATAGATAGATGAGTAACCTGATACAGTAGGTCATCGTTTAAGTATACGAGTAGGAGCAAGTATCTGATTTAGATAAAGGCTCCAGCGAACTAGGTAACGAAGCAGCGGCTTCGGGGAACGTGAGGATATTCTTGGTATCCTTCAATGAGCTGCCAGGTGATTATACTAGGCTCATGAGAGGTTAAGGTCTGCGTTAGAAGAACCAAGAGTATGCCTTCGTTGCTATACGAGCGACCAAAAGACGGGGATGGATAGGGGATAGTCGACGATACACGGTCGTACCCTAGATAGCATTTCGTCAGGCTACCTACCATCTTTGGTCAAGCGTGTACGTACGGAAAGGCAGAGAACACCCAAAAGACCATAATTGCTATCTAATTATGGTTGCGGTAAGGCTTGGATGTGGGTTGGCCAGTGTTGTGTTCTCATACAGGATTTATCCTGTCTTGTCTTTCACTAGTTAAGGGAGTGGTCTCGTGGGACCATAGCCACGTATAAGAAAAACAGACCTTAGCATCTGCATCGGCAGATAAATTGAAAGCTCCCGACCGAGTCCTGTATTTCTTGATTTGCCCTGTGACAGGACTCGGATGGCACGATGTGATACATGTGCATACAGTCATGGAAAAGCGATTCACGATGAATGCGTGGGAAAAAGGGCGCGGTTGGCGGTTAGCGTAATCCCTAGTGGCCCTAGGTGGTTGAACCCAAACCGAGATACGAAAACGTGCAATAGGTAAGCATAATCCCTAGCAGCCCTAGGTAGCATAATCCCTAGCAGCCCTAGGTAGCATAAGTCCTAGTTGTACAAACAATAATTCATGTTGGAAGACCCTAGCTAGGTTTAGGGTAACAGTCCAAACTGATCTTAAGGATCATGGAACTATGTTAAAGTAATATAGAATCTCATGGGAAAGCCCGTATGGTCTACGACAAGGGACTGAACATTTACATGGAATAAAACATACAAGTTGAGTAACCTATATATGCGATATATTAGGTTGACATGGACCATTACACGACTTTTGAGTGAGGGTCATTCTTGGTTAACACATGACACGGTGGGGATACTAGTACGGTAGGTGCAGAGCTAAAATACAGGATAGATATCACGGGGCGTTATACGTGACAGATATCTTGGGGATATTATACTTGATAGAAACCTGACGATGTGATACCTTGTTTTATCTTGACATCGTAATTTATCATGACACCTTAGTTTATCTGAGTTCAGTAGTTCATCCTGTTATTTTGATTTAGCTTGTCTATCTTGTTATCATGCTTATGTTCATCTCAGTTTCTCATGTCAGTTAACTTTACTAGTTTTTATGCTAATAGTAGATAGGGCTTACTCAGTCTTTTTGACTGACCCGTTTTGTTTCGCCTCTTTTCTTCCGTCCCCCCCCCCCAGGTTACAGGGAGGAAATACTGTTGTTTAGTTCGGACTTCTTCTGCTTGAAGGTCATCATGGATGGCTTGGACTTTTCTTGGCTAATGGCTACTTTACTGTTTTTACTTGGGGAATAATTTATGAAAATGTCTTTATGCTTCTTTACTATTGCAAGACAGGTTTTGATGTACTCTGATGTAAAAGGCTTTAGACCTTATTTATTCATGTTATGAAAGTTTGATTTTACTTCCGCTATTTTATATGTTCTGTCTTGTGATATTTCTGTGCATGTTTACCAATAATGCCCCTCTAAAGCTAGTGCATTCCTTTGCGAGTGACCCTAGCGGAGGCGGGGTGTTACACGTGGTATCAGAGCAGAAGGTTACCAGACTGGGCAAAAGTTTTTAAAGACCTTCTGAAAACTATTTGAAAAAAAAAACGTTTACAAAGAAGCATTTTTCAAGAAAATTTTCTTTTAAAAGAAAAAGGCTATTCCCCAAAGGCCATTAGCACTATCCTTGTTTCCTTAATTGAGTCTCTTTTCCTTTCTTTCCTCCATCTGTAGTCACAGTAGTTTTAACTGCGACTAGTCTTTTCTACCTACGAAAGTGCTTTCCATACGATGGAGGTGGTTCTCGAGAGACCAGTGGCCGCGTTATAAGAAAGGATCGTGAGAAAGAAGGATAAAGGATACGAGCTTAAGGATGAGCAACTTGTTGGTATGGCTTAGTCCTCAAAGGAGGGAGAAAGATGAACAATGAAACCCATGACGAGAGAGTACCTTTGGCATGGTAAAACGGGGCGGATAGTTAAGTATTATGGGACAAGGACAAGATCATCGGGAGGGCAGTAGTATGCTCTCATTTCAAGAGTACCTCGGAAGGAGGGTAACGATCTTGTTAAAGGTTTAGCTTTCCTTCTCTATCATCCCGTTAGGACTTCGTTGTTCATATCATTTAAGTCTGCTTCGATAGTTGAGTCTCTGCACCTTAAGTACTAGCGTAATAGAGAATCCCATTTTTGTCTCAAAGTCCTATTGGAGAATCAGTCCATTTATACATGACTTGTTTGGATTTGGGAATGTCTATTCCAAGTGTTGAGTTTGGAAATAATGCTTATGTTTATAAGCTATGGATGGATTCTAGGGATGAAGTGGTTATCCAGTAGGGGGTGCCACTCTCGGTTTTGATAGGAGGGTAGTTAGACCTTTTGACTAGCCTTGGTAATGCCCTCGAAATATCGGGTAACCTTTTTGAGGTTCTGTCATGACTAGTTACTTAGAATCCCTTGATGCCTTTATTGGAAATTTGAAGCCCGATCGAGTGGTGTTCGCCAATAAGACGGATGGTTTACTTCATTTATGCATGGGTTATAGAGATCACCCTAGTAAGTGCGCATGATAACCTGATTGACATCTGTTTACTTTCAAGAGAAAGTTCTTCTACATGGAATGCCTTATAGTATATAAACGAGATCCAAGATTCACTAGTGAATTTTGGAAAGCTTGCATGCGATCATGAGTACGCAGTCATGTTTGCGTCAAGTATTCTAGGAAAAGGATAAGTGCAAGTGGAACGAGAGGCGACGAAGAAATGAGTTCCAGCTCATGTTATGGAAACAGGAATAAGAAGCTACAAAATCGCGAAGTTAAAAGACGACTTTGATGGTCAAAGACTAGCTACGCGCATGATATCTCTTTTTGGGAGTATATCCTTGATCCCTGTTTTCTGTAGAGCTTACTTGTAGGCTATCTTTTGTGGACATCCTCTCGGTCCTATTCTCCGTTACAAACCCTGTAAGGAGTTTGTCCTGTTTATCTTCTCGACCCTGTTTCAGGGAATTCTAGGTAGAACCCTATGGATGTAAACATGTATTTGAAACATTTTATGATTGATATGGTTGCAAGTGGTTGCAAGTGGTTGCTCATGGATGCGCGAATACACATTAGATACTAGCTCGACTCGGTCACATTTCATATTGCATATGCACGAGTATTTATACTTGTTTATGGATGAAATCGAATGTATTATTATGCGGTTGTTGCATATGAATGAATGATTGTGCACGCATATAGTATCTATATGACTAGGACTATTTGCATACATGTTGGATTCATGGCACTCTACATATTTTGCATTAGAAAGATTATTCAGGCCTGATCATTAGCATTAGCTAAGGAACATGTACACACACGTTTTGCATATATTCATACAGCATTAGAAATCATCTAAGGACAATGGTTGCTTGTGGATGATGTTTTGAGTAGATGGATGATGGATGGTAGGATATGTTCTTCCTAACTTGGAGATTTCGGGGACGAAATCCTAAAAGGTGGGGAGAATGTAACAACCCGTATTTTCAATAACCTGTTATAACATAAATGGAGGCAGAATTAAACTGCAAAATCTGAATCAAGGGAAACGGGCTATGCCATTGCGTTCGTCTCGGAAAAATACGCGAAATAGAGTCCGAGTTTTCGAAAATCGGAGTCCGTATGACCAAGATATGGCCTCGCGAAGTTTCACGAAAAATTCCCAAATTAAAGTATACTTAATTAAGTGAAATGGGTTGCGCAGAGAAATATATATATATTGACATATATATATATATATATAATTGAAAATTAAATAAATAAATATGCAAAAATGTTCAAAACAGCGAATTGGGAGAGGGGAATAACCGAACCGGCCGATTTTTGAGGTCGACCCGAGCTCGCTGGGTCGACTAGGGGTTAATCCAGGGTGTTTGGCTGTCAACCCGTGGGCCGATTCGCTCAAATGCAGATTTTGCATTTGGATGGTTCTCATGGTTCATCTTTAATCTAAAGGCCCTAGATGGTTCCTACACTTGACTTCTTCCCCAAGACATGCTTTGATGGCTTGGATTGAATCTAGGTTTAATCCTATAGCCTAAAACACTTGCCTAATCTATAAATAAGACCCTAACCTATCCTAAATCCTCATTATTCATTCATGCAACTAAACTATGGCAAAATTTTACCTCTCATGGCCTCCACTCTCTTCATAAAATTTCTAAATGGTTTCTATGAGAGATTTTCCATGCATACAAGTGTTTTCAAGCTTGTATGAGTGTCATTAGCTTGCATTCAAGTCAAGTTTCTATCTTTGCATCATAAAGCAAGGGTTTTGATCATTTTGGCTCAAGGGTTTTTATGTTAGAGCTTGCATTTTGGGTCTATTTGATTGCATAAGGGCTTTGTCATATCTTTTGTGCCTTCATAGCAATGTAAGCCCTTTCCCTACTCTTAGATATTAACTAAAGTTAAATGTTCATGTTGCAAGTTTGGGTTTGATCATTGAGTATGATACATGCTATCATGTTATGCAAGTTTATGAAGTCATTATCTTGATCTTGTGAGCTAAAAGCTACAACCTTTATGTTGAAATGTTGCATTAGGCAACATGAGAACCCTCATAACCTTTATGTCAACTTGCATATGAAGTCATAACCCTTATATGATGATATATGCGAGTTACTAGTCATCATTCCATATCTTTTGTCACCATGATTCGCTTATGTGCCAAGTTTGGGTTTATGCATGTTTTGAGGCTTAAGAATGTAACATGCAAGTTAATGAACACATTTGTGCCTCATTTGCCACCATGATTAACTTGTGGCTTAATATCCATTTTTGTCATGCCTTTGCCAAGTCTCTTCTTTTAATCCATTACGTTGTCGCGAACGTATATGCGAGTTTAAAAGCGTTGGGTTATGTTATGGGTAATTTCTAATGACATGAAAATACAACTTGAAAACATGACTTGAAATATAACATGGAAGTTGACATGTAAGTATGCATAAAAACATAAGCTTGGGAATTTACCTATTAAGTTAGGTCTACCCTTTGGGAATTTACCTATTAAGTTAGGTCTACCCAAATGCTTGAAAACTTGTAACATGTTTTGGGAAACATGATGGACATGACACTTAGATAATATAAGTGTGGCCAACTCGAGGTTGGGTTGAGTTTGCAACGTAAAACTACCCGGAACTGACCGGCCTAACTAGTAGTTGCAAACAATAGGACCCAATGTGAGAAGTTGGTCATGTTGTGCTTGAACCCGAGGTTAGACCAAGTTGTGGTGTAAAGCTACCCGGAACCGACCGGCTTAACTAGTAACCACAACAAAGTCTAATGTGAGAGGTGAAGGTGCATTAAGTAATTAATGCCACATGATAGGGTTAAGTTAATTTGATTAATGACTCTTAACCAAATATGACATGGACAAATGGGTTAAGTAATTTGATTAGGCTAATGATACTTAACAAAACATGACAAGGTTGGGTAGGTTAAGTAACTTGATTTGCCTAATGACACTTAACCATTTTTATATGACTAGTGGATGGGGTTAAGTTAACCAACACTTAATCAATCCAACGCGATAACTTGGTAAGGTTAAGTAAGTTTTCTTAATGACGCTTAACCGAAAAATACGGTTAACGAATGGGGTTAAGATTAGACTCAACTAGTCTAAACATGGAAATCGGATGGGGTTAAGTTAGCATAGACTTAATTAATCCCACTTGGTAGTTTAATGGGGTTAAGTTAAACACTTAACTAATCTAAACATGATGAATTGATGTGGTTAAGTGACCTATACTTATCCAATCTAACTCGTTAATTTATTGTGGTTAAGTTAACCAATACTTAACCAATATAACGTGAAAACATGATAAGGCTAAGTCACGAATCGCTTGAATACACTTGACCGATTTGACTAAGTAAATTGATAGGGTCAAGTTAATATATACTTAACCAATCTAGAATGATAATTGCACGAGGTTAAGTCGTGAATTGCTTAATATACTTAACCAACTTGAGCATGGTTTGTAGGGTTAAGCCTTGAACTTGGATACTTAGCCAATTTTGACAGGATTTGTAGACGGGTTAAGTCATGAACTTAAGTGACACTTAATCCATTATGTAAACCCTAGTTCTGAGGATTAGGTGGATAACCGTAGTTAACAAGGATAACGGGAACAATGCTAAGTGGTAAACCTTAGTTGAAGAATAACTAAGTAATGATTCTTAGTCAAGGAAATTTAGACCAGTTCATAGATAGATGAGTAACCTGATACGGTAGGTCATCGTTTAAGTATACGAGTAGGAGCAAGTATCTGATTTAGATAAAGGCTCCAGCGAACTGGGTAACGAAGCAGCGGCTTCGGGGAACGTGAGGATATTCTTGGTATCCGTCTATGAGCTGCCAGGTGATTATACTAGGCTCATGAGAGGTTAAGGTCTGCGTTAGAAGAACCAAGAGTATGCCTTGGTTGCTATACGAGCGACCTAAAGACGGGGATGGATAGGGGATAGTCGACGATACACGGTCGTACCCTAGATAGCATTTCGTCAGGCTACCTACCATCTTTGGTCAAGCGTGTACGTACGGAAAGGCAGAGAACACCCAAAAGACCATAATTGCTATCTAATTATGATTGCGGTAAGGCTTGGATGTGGGTTGGCCAGTATTGTGTTCTCATACAGGATTTATCCTGTCTTGTCTTTCACTAGTTGAGGGAGTGGTCTCGTGGGACCATAGCCACGTATAAGAAAAACAGACCTTAGCATCTGCATCGGCAGATAAATCGAAAGCTCCCGACCGAGTCCTGTATTTCTTGATTTGCCCTGTGACAGGACTCGGATGGCACGATGTGATACATGTGCATACAGTCATGGAAAAGCGATTCACGATGAATGCGTGGGAAAAAGGGCGCGGTTGGCGGTTAGCGTAATCCCTAGTGGCCCTAGGTGGTTGAACCCAAACCGAGATACGAAAACGTGCAATAGGTAAGCATAATCCCTAGCAGCCCTAGGTAGCATAAGTCCTAGTTGTACAAACAATAATTCATGTTGGAAGACCCTAGCTAGGTTTAGGGTAACAGTCCAAACCGATCTTAAGGATCATGGAACTATGTTAAAGTAATATAGAATCTCATAGGAAAGCCCGTATGGTCTACGGCAAGGGACTGAACATTTACATGGAATAAAACATACAAGTTGAGTAACCTATATATGCGATATATTAGGTTGACATGGACCATTACACGACTTTTGAGTGAGGGTCATTCTTGGTTAACACATGACACGGTGGGGATACTAGTACGGTAGGTGCAGAGCTAAAATACAGGATAGATATCACGGGGCGTTATACGTGACAGATATCTTGGGGATATTATACTTGATAGAAACCTGACGATGTGATACCTTGTTTTATCTTGACATCGTAATTTATCATGACACCTTAGTTTATCTGAGTTCAGTAGTTCATCCTGTTATTTTGATTTAGCTTATCTATCTTGTTATCATGCTTATGTTATCTCAGTTTCTCATGTCAGTTAACTTTACTAGTTTTTATGCTAATAGTAGATAGGGCTTACTCAGTCTTTTTGACTGACCCGTTTTGTTTCGCCTCTTTTCTTCCGTTTCCCCCCCAGGTTACAGGGAGGAAATACTGTTGTTTAGTTCGGACTTCTTCTGCTTGAAGGTCATCATGGATGGCTTGGACTTTTCTTGGCTAATGGCTACTTTACTGTTTTTACTTGGGGAATAATTTATGAAAATGTCTTTATGCTTCTTTACTATTGCAAGACAGGTTTTGATGTACTCTGATGTAAAAGGCTTTAGACCTTATTTATTCATGTTATGAAAGTTTGATTTTACTTCCGCTATTTTATATGTTCTGTCTTGTGATATTTCTGTGCATGTTTACCAATAATGCCCCTCTAAAGCTAGTGCATTCCTTTGCGAGTGACCCTAGCGGAGGCGGGGTGTTACAGGGAACCCACTCAGGAGGACCGAACAGAATGGAAGCTCATGTCTGAACCGATCCGAAGGAGACCAATAACCCGAGATGCAAAGATAGTCCAAATAGGAAGTAGAACTCAGGATCCAGTTGGGAAACAACGAGTTAACTTCATGAGTTGGGCTTTGTTGCGGGACGTATGCTAAGGGGTTATCGACGTCCATAACTTTGATTCACCACCAAGACGGATGTCAGGCTACAGATCAGTGCAGTGGGGTAGTTATTACTCCATGTGGCAGAGTGATCGTAGCATGGCTATGAGCAAGTGCAGTGGAGTCGTCATGACTTCATGGGGAAGAGTTGACATAACAAGGGATTGGTAGCTATGGATCAATACAGTGGAGCCATTATGACTCCATGGGGGCAGAGTGATCATAGCAAAGGATTTGGGTGGTCAAAGCAGTGGATATCGTATGCTTTACGCACTGAGTGAGAGATGTGAGGATGGTTGCTATGCTTGATTGTTTGACATTACTATGACATGCACACCCCCTCCCCCGTATCTTTACACCATATGTTAGTGTCACCTTAGAGTACTGTACATCTTGTGTGCTAACTCTTTGGTTGCAGGTCCAAGTTCAGGTATGGTTATGTATACATGTTATTGTTCTGTTTTGCTGCTTATTGCTCATACCAGACTTTTGTCTGACCCAGAGTTTTATGTCTCTTCTTATTACTCTGGGTGCTCTTAAACGGGCAGACTAGAGACAAGTTAGGTGGTATGCACGAGTAGCTGTAGCGGAGACAAGCAGGAGGTTCCACGTATGATATATATATATATATATATATATATATATATATATATATAGATATCCTCCCTGTGTTGTTGCTGGTCACTACTTTGGGCATTGGTAGTGCACATTTTTCTTTGCTTTAGAGACAATATGTTGGGGTTGTAATAAGCTGTATTTTGAATTTCCGTTGCTATGATGATTATGGTTTAGTTTTCAGCTTATGCACTGTCTCGCCTGTTTTATGTCAAGTATGTTGTTATTGTATTTTATTCCATACATTGTGAGACATTCTACAGGTTTCTTGTTAGTTCACCGTTAAGTTCCCTTTCTTCTGACGACCGTCCCGTGCTAGTTGGACGTCAGCACATCGCATTTCGAGAGAAATGTCAGCTGGTCTGGGGCGGGCCGTCACACATACCCCCATGTTTCTCTCACGATCCTATAGACCATGTCGGTGAGAATCACAGGGTGGACCTCCGCTGGATTCCAGTGCTCATGGCCCGCCTCAAGAGTTCGTGGTTGTGGGAACCGTCTCGAGCGAAAATCTTCATCATCCTCAGGTAATTCATCAACCTTGATTCTGTGGAGGTTGGTTGAACATAACTTGAGCCTACTGCGTAGCCGTCTTAGTCGACGCCAGGTTCTAAATGACGCCAATTGGAGGTTGCCTTGTCAAGGGTTGGGCATTAGTTCTGGGATCGATGTTAGGACCCCACCGGGAGTGGTCAGAGTGACATGCTCCCTCTCTAATGGTAATCTTCCTAATGTTGTTACTGTTATCGTTGCCGTTAGCTCTCCTCTTTGACTATGGTTACCATAGTCGGTGTAGAAGGAAGAGTTTTCTGAAAGGTACTACGCAGACGAAGGTGCCTTATTGTCTTCCAAGTGCATGATAACCCTCTGGGTATTCTGATGCAGCCTTTATTTTAAGTTAATAGTATGCTTAATCTGATTGTTAATCTATCATTGAGTTTCCTCCAACTTTTTGGTTAACTCGAAGAGTTGTGCTTGCATAACCGAAGCTTCCGAGTTGGAGGAAGTTGCGATTTCCATGGCGATAAGGCCTTGGGAAGTTTTTGTTGTGGAAAGGCTTCTGGTTAGACGGTTGAAGGTCCGATTAGAGGTTTTTTTCCTTTCTTCACCGTTGTAAGAAAATTCATGAAGGTAAGCATAAGGGGATCTAAGTAGCGCTTCTGAATGTTGATACACAAAAATTGGCAGCAATACCCAAAAGTTCCAAGATAACGAAGTTATAGGTCTTAAATGGAAAATATATAGGAAAATAAATAATACAATAGATTATAGTGGTTCAGTCTGTAAGAACTTACGTCCACTTTGAAGGATTTGCTAGTTTTATTCACTTTCAGTCAAAGTACATAGGTTGGCACCATTGTTATAAGTGAGTACAAAGGCAATGATTAAAGTAAGTTCTAGCAAGTCCAAAAACGAGGCATAAGTCCTTCCCGAGTTGCCTATGCAACCCAAAAATTCAAATTCTTCAAGAAGGAGATGAAAATCTTCTTCCAAAAGCTTCAAGGTGGTTAATGGTGGCCAATGATCAATATCTCCTTGAATAAGTGTCAAATCAGCAAAACTCCAGCCCTTTTCATGAAGCAGACGGGGGTATTCATAGGTAGTGGGGCATGTGGGAGTAGGTAGAAAGTGGGATCCACGTCCAATTTTCGTACCCTGGGGACGGTATGTATCCCAGGTGTTGGTAACTCTCTTGCTTGGCTTCGAAAACACTTGTATGCAGTTACCTCATTCTATCTCGTAGCTAGCCTGTTTCGTACCTTGCACTACGACTTAGTCAAAATCTCGCGTTAGGGATATGAAATGATGGGATACGAATTTCTGGATTGTGGCCATGGATACGAAATAATGAAAGTGGTTTTGACGTACAAAGTGAGGAAAGTGGGTCATACCAACCCCGGAAGTCATGCTCTGAAGTATGAAGAGATTTGTAGCGGTTTGGGGATACAATTTTGGAGATGAAGCTCATACCGACCTTGAATGTTTGGCCATGTTTGAGTAGTTTCGATGATCCACAACAACTATTCTTTTACGCTTCCATCTGAGCTTGACTCTTGAATATCTTTGATACACTTCGGGCTGTTGAACCTCAGGATGGGCCGAGTTGTGTGGGCCTGGACTACTTTTAGTAGGCGAGCCAAAAGTAATATTTACTTCTAAATTACAGTATCTTTTTTGATTAATTTTTATTTATGTTATTACTTAGAGAAGAATGACGGTTTTGTAATAGAAGTTTATTAGAATCTACTTGTAAGTAATTTTAAAATTTGTTATTATTTGATGAAAGACAGTTTGAATTTGTAAAAAAAAATGTAATTATTAGATTTGATTTTCAATTAGCACACTTGTTTGAACGTGTCTAAAGTAACTGTAAGGTGATTTTATCTCCTAATTCACAGGAAGATTGTATGAAATTATAACTTAATATTTAAAAGTTATATGTAGGGGTATTTTGGAAAGTTTGTATTTTTAAGACAACTACATGCATATATATATATATATATATATATATATATATATATATATATATATATATATATATATATATTAATTGCTTTAACATATATGAAATTATACTCAATTCGTAGTTTATTGCATATTCATATTTTCTTTTTTTTAATACCAGAGATGATTTGGCATTCTGTAATCGTAAGTGAAGAGAACTTATGTTGGTCAAAGATACTAGGCATAATCTTAGAATATAGGCATTATACCAAAACAGTAAGATATATATTATGTGATTAAGAATAACGTACTAGTAAAGAAGGGTTTTGATAGCATAATCCTGTAAAGCATAAATTAGTACAAGTCAGTATAAAAATGGTATTGAATGGAGAAAGGGGTTTGGTTTGCATATAGAGACAGAGGTTTAGTTTGGTTTGGGTTTCCAACCGCTGATGATGACAAGGTGATTGCCCTTTTCTTCCAATTCTTCGCTTTCTCCTCTCTCTCCTCACGCCTTCCTTTCCTCTCCACGCTAATCGATTCACCGTCTCTCTTCTCCTCTCCCTTCTCTGCCATGCTTTCGTTTGCGTTCTTCGAGACTTAAACAAATGCTCAGATCTCGGCTTCAGAAGATCTGAACCCCCTTTTTTGTCTCTTAAGTCCCTTTTCCTTTCCGATCTGATTCCCTTTAATACTTTCGATTGCCCTGATTCTCCTGTAAACCCTATTTTACGTAGTGCGGTACCCCTCCCAAACCTTTAATACTCCTCGATGTCGCAATGGCAGATTGTTTTTATGGCTTTCTAACCGTACCACTTCTGTAATTTGCAGCACTAGGCGTCCCAGCGACTCTAATCTTATTCATTGCTTGTTAAACTTTTGTCTTATGTCCATTTGGCTTTTGTCAGTTTGGTTTTGGTGGGTTACGGTGTTTGTTGGTGACTCCTGTGATATTTTTTTTTAATGGTGGTTTGGGTACTTCTGGGTGTGGTTTCGACTTGCAGGACAAAGTAGTTTCATCTCCTTCGTGGAGCTCCTAGTTTTTTCTTGCGGCCAAGCTTCAATTGTTTGCTTTGCGACTCTGCTTTCCACCTTATCTGTTTAGCCGAAAGCCAAATCACTTTATCTATCAAGTAGCTGCTGGGAAGCCATGCCTCCTCCCGAGCTTGGTGAGCCAAGGGTGAGATTACTCAAGTGTCTAGATCTGTTGTAGCAGGTACGTATTGGTGCTATATGTAGTGCTGGGCCATCTGAGAGTGTCGGTTGTTGTCTTAAAGGTAATGAATTATTTTTCTGTGTGTATGCTTGGGTAGTGGGAAGTTATTTAATGGTGAGTTTGTTTTTCCTTGGGGATTTTTAGAGAATGAGATGTACAGCAGATTAAGCTACTACCGTAGTTGGCGGTAGTTCCCCTATAGTCTGCGCGGTCATGGAATCTCATGGAGTTCAACCTGTGCTACTGCCTAGTGCTGGTGGTGTTGCTTTTTTACTCTGTGAGTTTTTTTCTATGTTATTGGGTTCCCCGATTCCTCATTCAACTTGTTATTGCCCTAGTCTAGTTTCTTTAGGCATGGTTGTTGAGCTTGTCTTGTGCATATGCTATTATTCTTTGGCAATGAGTTTGTTGGTTTGGCCGGTAATTTTCATGTAGGCTCTGAAGACATTTTCCCTTTCTTTGTTCAGGAAAGAACTACTTCCAAGATATGGTGTTGTGATTGTTTATTGCCTTAGTAACTAGGCAATGTCTTGTGTTCATGTAATTTTCCTGCCCTATATGGTATGTAATAGTAGTCTAATCATTTTGATTAGCTCATGTACTCTAAGCTAGACTTAGCAGTGGAAGTTCCACTTTAAAAACGTCTATGATAGACGGTTTACCTTAAAAACCCAAAATGTAGTAGGTTGGTAAAAAGTCAATTTTCTATATTATTGTAATTATTATTGGTTATAATAATAAATGTTTACGGTCACTATAAAAACTGGTCGGTTTTGCCAAGAAAAAAGATAGTGTATATACATGATTTTACGCTGAGATAATATGCTAACATCAAAGGTACCATTTTGATAAACTTGGTGCCATTTTGATGCATATTAGTAGTTAGACTAGTATAAGTTTTAAAAAAATCACGCCATGGCAGTTTCTTCCAAAAATGACCACTAGATCTTTTGTAAATCCGTTGCCTTTTTTCTTCCCTTTTTCCCTCCGCTTATCTTCTCGCAATTTCGTTATCATCATCATGGACCTAGCTTTTGTGATTTTTGTTGTTTCGTCGTTGGCGACCACCATTAATCCCCAACGTTATCCTTGGATCTACCTTCCTCTCAAACTTTCCTACTAATATTTGATTTGGTTGATGACTCTACTGTGTCGGTCTCTATAGTGGCTTCTGGATCCCCCTTTTGTGCCTGCTTCGTCCTTCACAACTGCTGCCTATGCCTTTGGCTATTGAATACAATGGAAGTGGTTTAGGTGGTTGTACTATTTGACTTGGTTGTCGAATCTTTGGTCTTTCGTGCCCCAATAGTGTTGATATTGGGTGAGCTACGTCCTTTTAAATTCTAGTTTTTTTTATGTGGATCTATGTTCCTGGATTTTTGGTTCGGTCCATGGAGTTTTTTGTGCTTACTCGTCGTCGGTATGCCTCTCTGTCACAACTCATGACCACGTCGATAGCGGAAGATACGATGGTCCTTTGCTTCATCGATAGAGTTCTTGTTCCATTACAGATCCTTTTCATTGAGCTCCTCTCGTTATGTTGTTATGTCTTTTCCTATGTTGGGTGCACTATGATGTTGTATTTTTTGGGTTTTCATGACGTTTCTATGCTGGAACCTTGGAGATTACGTTATGCAATGGAGTTCCCGTCGTGTGGTGCTTCGAGTGATGCCTTGTTTACTTTACTATGTGTAGCTTATCTTTTGAACAGCGAGGTTAATTCATCTAAAATAATGTTCCTATGTCAAATATTCTCCTTGACATGTGCTAGTTTAATATGTTTTTTGGTAGTGTAACTTAGCGTTGTTATGTCAACGTGCTTCTTTCCTCTTGCTATGGTCATGTTTTGGATATGTTATTTGCACCTTTATATGGTGTATGCCGTTTGTAATATGTAAGTTGTGAGTTGCAGTGGTAATGTTAGTTTGTTATGTCAACGTGCTTATGCCATTTTGTTGTAGTGGTTAAGCAGTGGTAATGTAAGTATGTTATGTCATTTCGCTTTCTCTAGAGTGTTGCTCCTTGTGCGGGGCTTTCTAGTCATTTAGTTGGTCTAGTTGGTACTATAAGCTAGAATAGATGAAGTAGACAGTCCATTCTAAAAAAAGAATGTAGTAGTTAGACAATTTGTCTTTGTCTAACTTATGTTTGTACTGTATTTATTATTTGTGATAATAAATAGTATTGTGGATCATTATAAAAACCGGTCAGCCTTCCAAAAAAGATACTAAAAGTATTTATGTGTGTAGATACCAGGAATTAAGTCTGTAAGTATTATTTTGTGTTTTTATGGGTATAGATTTATGCATATTAAAATCTAATACTAATAAACTAATATAATCATGTGTTTGAAAGGAAAATGAAAAAATACGTGTTAGATGCTTACTGTGCATATTTTATTTGATGTGTTTCATCTGGTTTCAGCTGCATGTCTTGAATGTTCTATTTTTTCCCCAGTTGTTGTATCTTCCACTTCAATTCCCTACAAACGATATTGAACAACGCTGATTTTGTTTCTATAAATTTTATTCTGAGCATATTAGTTAATTATTTTAGGAGCTATGTCATACCAATTTCATTGCATATTTTAGACGTGGGATGTTGTTTTCTTTTGATCTTCATGGGTATAGAGAAATGGAATGTGACCATTGCATTGTTGGCATGTCAAAGTTATTAGAGTCAAATGTTCTTCACAATGCAATTAGAAAAATATTGCTTTACTGTTATTAACTTGCACCATTTCTTCTAGAAATGGGACAACTAAAGTTACCTTCTTGCAACGATTCATATTTTAACGATTATATATTTAAGTATTTTATTTAAATAGAAAAAAGCTGGCTATCAGACTCGAACCTATGACCATCGCATTACAAATGCGATGCTCTAACCTCTGAGCTAAGTGGGCTCACATAACAGAAATAATGCTTAGGAATTCAAGAGACTACCGAGTCCCCGCTATTAGCTGTAAAGTTCGTATGAACTATATATTTAATATAAACTATATATTATATATTCTAGTTCATTAAAATTAATATGAAGGTAAGAATAAATACAATAATGATGAATGGAAAAAAGATAATCCTTTAGCTAGATAAAGGATGGATGTATCCAAGTGGATCAAGGCAGTGGATTGTGAATCCACCACGCGCGGGTTCAATTCTCGTCGTTCGCCCATCACATTATTTCAAATTCAAAAAATTCTATTTTCAGTATTCCTATTTACAGCGACGAAGAATAAAACTCTCACTATATTTTTTTCCTTTTCCGACTTCTTCTTTCTTCCTTTAGGATCCCACTTCCTCATGAATTTATCTTGAATCGGGGTCTTTTGTCTCAACTTTTCCCAGTTTTGCCGAGGGAGCAACCCCCATTTTCACCTTGAATTGGTCAAAATACGCGGATTTTTTGAGTTCTCGTGGAGGATTAGATCCAATAACAGGAGGTCTGTGGTTGAGTGATATTGCTCATCATCATTTAGCTATTGCAATCCTTTTCTCGATCGTGGGGCATATGTATAAGACTAACTGGGGTATTGGTCATGGCCTTAAAGACATTTTTAGAGGCTCATAAAGGTCCATTTACAGGCCACGGCCATAAAGGCTTCTATGAAATCCTAACAACATCATAGCATGCTCAATTATCTCTTAATCTAGCTATGTTAGGTTCTTTAACTATTGTTGTAGCTCACCATATGTATTCCATGCCCCCTATCCATATCTAGCTACTGACTGTGGTACACAACTAATCGAGAATGAAGTTTTCATTCTGTACATGCCAGATCATAAATTAGTAATTGCATCCAATCTCCGTAAAAGTCCCAATTGTTTCAAATTTTTTGGATAATTTATTTACGGAATCCGTCAAGGTACTGCAAAAGGAAAAACTGCAAAATCCGATCTAATTTATCATAATCGATTAGTTAACATGTTGGTTAACCATATTATCAAACATGGAAAAAAATCATTGGCTTATCAAATTATCTATCAAGTCGTGAAAAAGATTCAACAAAAGACGGAAACAATGTTTCATTTTTCTTAAGGTAGGAAGAAAGATAAAACTAATTATTGATCACAATAAGAATTTTAAACTTATGTAATTAATTTTTTCTGGTTAACCCAAGAAAAATGGGAATTATTTCTCATAAATAGAATTCAGTTAGTCTGAGGAACAGGGTAAATATAAGATGCTACCGGAAAAAGAATTGATTGCTGAGCCGTATGAGGTAGGAAACTCTTTCAGTTAAGACCATTCTAATGCTCCTTTTCGCCATGCATAAACTGAACCAACAATTGGGATAAGCACAAAAATCAAAGATTTTATAAATACGGATACACTCAATACATCAAAACTCATCGCCCATGGATAAAGAAAGACAGTTTCAACGTCAAAAACAACAAAAACGAGAGCAAACATGTAATAGCGGATTCAGAATTGTAATCAAGCGTCTCCCATAGGTTCTATATCTGATTCATAACTAGAGAACTTCTTTGGTCCTTCACTAATTGGGGCTAAAACTCCGGAAATTAGAAATGCCAAAATAGGAATAACACCCGATATTATTAGAAATGCCCAGAAAATATCATATTTGTGAAGAAGAAACATAAATGAACTCCTATTAATGAGCAATAGGTTGAATTAGTTGATTTGAATTATCCAATTGACAGTTTCAAAATGGGATTTTCCATAAATAATCGGATAAGGATTTGGGACCAGTTCAATTGAGTTCGAATTATTTATTACATGGAAAATGTGTATATGGATCGCTATATTTCAAGTTTGGATCAATTGGTGGTCATATCGGTCTCGAAATATGCATAAACAACCTCTTTGGGAGCAACATGTTGGATTGCAACAAGATTTATATTTCTGTATTCGTCATAGTGCGTTATTGCATGGCGTCAATCTTTGTAGCGAACAGGCATACCATTTGATGGGGCGTAAATTAAGCATGTGTTAATTTATGTAAGAAACGGACATTGTAATTTGAGTTTTAAAAGCTCACTTCCACAGACGATCGATTTGGGTCTCGAGACTAGTCTTATTGGTTTCAGAAGACGTTTTATATAGGTAACGGCAGGCGACACGTGTCCGTTAAATTTTGGGGTGGTTTTGGGCTCGATGGAAAATAAATTGTTTAGATCATATAATCAAAAGCCCAATTATCATAAACCCTAAAATCTTATTGATCAGTCACTATTCACTTTCACTATAGACGTCATCGTTTCTCAAAACAATGTCGTTCCTCCCTCAACCTTTAAAAATTCATTCCCGTTGATTTACTCAACGAAAAATCACGAGGCTAGTCTCTAAATTCATGAATCGAAAAGAGCTTCGATTTCATAACCATTTCATGCAACCCATTGATGATTGATGTCGCACCCTACAACCTAAGATTTGATTTTCTTTATTTAAGTAGGGTTTGGTGATTTCGAGATTGGAAATGGTTCAATCTTGGAGAGATGCACCATTAAAGCAAATTTTAGGTGATTCGATCATAAAAGGGGAAGCTTCTTTTTCCATGGCCGTGGCAATCATGGAGGATGCATTTTGGGAGAAGGAGCCGAGCTTGGAGTTTTTGTATGGGTGAGTCATGTTCGGGAAGAGGAGTTCAACGGCGCAAACAGTTTCGAAAACCATCGAGTGAAGCTTTGTGTCACTCATTTTGATGCACGTGTATTCTTGGGTAGGTATGGCACGACTACAACATTTCACATTTTAGGTAAGAAGGCTTGTGGTATTTTGGTAATTTATTAATGATTTGGTTTAGTTATTTCCCATTTAAATCTTATAACTTATATAATTTTTCCCAGGCAGTTTGAATGGATATTTTTATCTAGTAAAATTCGTATTGATGAGCTCTACGCTTTAGAACTTGTTTGGACTGATTTGGCTAAACTGAGTGATATTGTCTTTCACTGGATTATATTTGTTTGTATAGTATAGTTTTTTTAAAATTGATAATATTTAGGATAGTGGAACCTAATAAATAATTAATAAAAATGTTTGAAAGTAATTTAAGTAGTATTAGCCATGATTACCACGTTCTACCTAGTTGTGCACTATCATGCGCGTTATTTACCTGTATACATGGTATTGTGCACTGTTTCGATCATACCATTATATTTGGGTTATTTTGACACTTATTTTACTTTGATTGTTATAGATAGATTCTATTTAATTTATTACTGCTATTGTAGATGCACGTTGTGCTAGTTTAGCGATTTGTTTGATTATTGCTTGCATGGTTGTATTGTTTGCTTAGTTTAGCTTAAAATGCCATTCATGGACGATTTAGCATTAGGAAATATTTTATTTGTTAGATTTTAAGGTGCTTATCGATCAAATGGATATGTCGATGTATATTAATTGAAGGCACGAGGATGGTAGACTCAAATGGATGAGATAGATTCTCGAAGGAGCTTCAAAGCACATGGAGCAGCATTGAAGTTCGACAAGGATTTGAAAATGGAGAGACACCAGAGCTTGATGGCGAACCTAAAGACTAAGGATATACTTGGCGATGAGCTGGATTTTACAAGGAATACCGAACATTTCCCTTGGACGGATATTTTTACAGTTCTGGTTAAATACATGACCCAGATAATTGCTATCGATTATCGTAGGGTGATCGATTTCTACTGCTATTGTTATTGGCCATTTAGTCAATTTGACATGAACTATGGTGCGATTTTGAGGAGTAGGGCATGATGATTCATTTGATAGTGATTTCGACATGATAGTCCTTCGATTAATGGCTTTGGCACGGGGCTGTGATGTGTTGCTTCTATATGGTGATTGGTTATTTGAGATGGTGAATGCAGAATGGGGAGTAAGGCTGCAGCGATGGATTTGTTTTTCATCGAAACCCAAAACTAGTTACAAAATTATGAGAAAATTTTCAATGGACTGAAATTGGTTGATGACCAGAAACGTCTTCTAGAGTCATGGAAACTTCAGGATGCAGCTGCTGCATGTTGGGACCCACAAACAGCTAATGTTTTAAAGGCATATTTTTTGTGGGAAAGGTTCAAAGAAGAGTTTGAAGCACAATTCTTGCCTGCTACAGGGAAAACCGGGATGTATAGATATTTCATGGATATTAAGCAAGGGAATATACCTGTGGCTGAATATGAAAACAAATTCAATGCACTTTCGTGTACTGGACCTGAACTGATCAACACACCGCTCAAGAAGAATGAGTAACTAAAATGAGAGAGTGCTTTCATGAGAAAACGACAGGACACTTGAAAGCAACTTTCGTCGAATTGGTTGATATGACACTCTATTATGTGGCCTTAAAGAAGAAGAAGTCTACTGCAACAACACCATTGAGGGAACTAGTGACACCAACCCAACAAGAGGGAGTTTAACCCAAAATGGAATAACAAGTTGAAAGGACAAGTGGAAGGAAATGGATAAGATATTATCTTCCGCAACTGCAAGCAGAAGGGTCATATAGTTAGATTCTGTAAAAATCCCAGAGTCAAGGCACAACAATAATCTCTGCTACAACAATCTAGACTAGGGAATGCAATAGTTCAGAAAACTCTTTGCTACAATTGCCAACAACCTAGACATATGGTAAAGGATAGTCCACTGATGGGGAAGGCATCGCAACCCAAGGTTTATGCTATAAAGAATGAGCCATCAACTTCAATAGACATGAAGGGAAAAGGATCCCTGAAGGTACCTTACTTTTAAATGGAGATTATGTTCATATTTTATTTGATAATGGTTCTTCGCATAGTTTCATTTCTTTAGAATCGATAGAAGAAAAAAAACATCTTACCCCAATTTTTTTTAAATAGCCTATTTGTGTAATCAACTCTATAGGGGGGACGACCCAATTAAAGATGATATATGAAAATGTAGTTATTTCTTATCTTTCTCATTTCTTCCTCTTCGATTTTCTTGTTTCGGATTTTAAAGGATTTGACCTTATTCTTGGTTTAGACTGGTTGGCTAAGTTCAATGCTAAAATTAAGTGTGATAAGGAGACAGTAACTTTGACAACTAGTATGAAAAGGAAAGCCAAAATACAATGTTGAAAACTCGGTATTCATACCTGTAGTTTCTTTGTATTCCTTGGAAGCACCACAAGAAAATTTGAAATCATTAAAAGTAGTTAATGACTTCTCTGATGTATCTAGATAAGTTAAAAGTTTACTCCTCGCTGTGAGATAAAATTCCAAATATACTTAATTCTAGATCAAGGCCAATTGTTCAACCAAAAAAAAGATTGGGTTCGAGAGAACTGATGAAATTGGAGAATCAAAATCAGGATTTGTCAAATATAGAATTGATAAGGCCAAGTTTTTCAAGCTAAGGCTTGGCAGTGGTATTTGTAGTTAAATCCGATGGTTCACTAAGATTGTGCATAGACGATCATGAATTGAGCAAGGTGACCATTAGAAATAGATATCCTCTCACCTGACTAAATTTGCGAAGAAGGGTGAGAAGTTCATTTGGACCCCAAAGTGTAAAGATTTTTTTCAGAAGTTCAAGAGAAGAGTGAGCATGAGATAGAGATAGGACATGTGGAAGATTCTATGGACATTGTGCTTGAGATAGAGACCCAACAGACTAACCCAGTATTTGAGACATTTCTTTTTGACTCTGTATTTAAGACACTTTCCTTTCGACTCAACATTTGAGATACATCCCTTTGACTCGGTATTAGAGGCACCTTCATTTAACTTTGTTTTTTTAGCCATATTTATTTGACCCGGTAATGGAGTCACAACAGAACGACCCAATAATGGAAGCATCATAGGTTGACCTATTGATGGAGACACTACAGGTTGATCCAGAGTTAGAGACAAAGCTATTAGCCCTAGATTGGGATCACATTAGGCATATTGTTTAGAAGTTTGAGGAGGCTATAAGTTGTGTGGAGATACCTCAGATTTTGCGTTTCCATCATTCCTCTCTAGCAATTCATCCGCCCAATCCATCGCCTGAGATTATTTACGTTTCAAGATGACGAGGATGACGGTTAGGATTCAGTGTAGTTTGACTTCTTGACTTGAATAAGTGGATTTAATATATGTGATATAGATGTGTATATATATATAACTCGAGCTACTCGAGTGTATGTATATATGACTGTGTATGGTACTAAATGATGTGATATATTAGACATGATGACTTTTTGGTACGACCACTCTATCTTCTCCTTCTATTATTCTCTAATTTCAAGGACGAAATTCTGAGGTGTAGAAAGTAACGACCCAATTTTTAGTTAATTTCTTAAATAATAATATATAAATCTAAATAATTTAATTCCTATTAAAAACAATATTTATTTTAATAACTAGGATTAAACTATAAAATAGTAAAAAAATTAAAAACTCAAAAGATTAATCAAACTTATGTTATTAACAATCCATAGAAAAATTTCAATTTATAAGAAGAAATTAAATAATTCTTAAATAATTTTCCTTGTAATTATGTATAATGTAGAATTTTTGTTAATTTTTAGGATAATCTTTACAAATTAAAAATAAATATAAAAATCAAGTAAAATTAAAGGTAAGTAAATTATTATATTGAAATTATATACATATAATATACAAATTATATATACATATATATACAAGTCACATAAGACAAGTACATAATTTGATTTATTTATATACGCCACATATAGATCCAAATCTATGTATGTAGTACATTATTAAAATAAAATGAAGTAAAGGGAAATCCAACAAATCATAAAAAAGGGTAAAATGAGTTGAAGTGAGCAAAGCTTAGTGTTTGTACAACCGAGTAATGAATATAAAAATTTGAAATAAAGCCTAAGCTTTAAACGGGAAAAGAAATAAGTTGTCGCTAAGAAAGGAAAGGAAAGAAACAAGAGCCTGCAAAGTATACAAAGGTTGACTAAGGGAGCTTAGGCAGTAGAACCATGTGAACTTCCTGTAGATGAAACAAACCTCGCGCATGCCTTAGTATCAAATGATGGGGCCATATAATACATACAATGCTGAATAAAATCTTAGCAGTAAATAAGCTTATACAAAAACCAAAGATTCTCTTCTTATCAAATTAATACCCTAATCTTTATGTGTACAAAAGCAGATCAGACTTTTGTGTATTACAACTACAATAAACTCAACTATATATACATCTCAATTCAAGGGGAAAATTCATTGTTAAAACCAAGAACAAAGCTAAAACAATTTGAAAACCAGAGAAGCGGGAAAATAGTATTAAACTGTGAGTAAACAACATTTATTTTCCTTTTTAACCTATTTCATGATTGTTATCTATTATGATTCAAATATATATAAGCACATATATGCACCTGGTTGCACTTTTATCATATGTGGATTGAATAACATGATGATTTACTAGAAAGAAAACCACTGACAATTGTGAAGTGCTTGTATGTTCAAACCTTACACAAAAATATTCATTTCCACTTGATTCAAAAATTAATAACTCTAATTCTAGTTTGATTTAGGATTGGAGTACAACATGAAAGTTTTTTTATGCCTCAGTATTTTTTTAAAATCTACTCAAATTATAGCGTATACACCTAGAAATGTCTAATTGACAATGAAGAGTATATAATCTCAAATTTTCGAACATAATTATTTTAAGATTTATTTATATGGTTGTGACTGTTGTGGAAAATCGTGATTTTTAATGATCTTATCATGATTTTTAGTGGTGTGAGTGAAGAGAATTCCGAGATGATCGAAAAATAGAGTTTTGGTTAAATTTTGGCGGCAGGTGATTGTGGACAGTGGCGTTGGAATTGCAGGGGCATGTGGGTTCAGGTAACCTAGGAAAAATACAACAAGATTTTCCATTGTGTGGTTTGTGAGTTAGAGATTAAAATAGGATTTGTTTCTAGCTTTGGGTAGCCTCGGGTAAATAGCAAACTGCATCGTCACCAAGAGGTTTCAAGCGTGCGTGAGGGGATTATCGAAGAGGGTCGTCGTCGACCTCAGCTTGGAGGTGACTGTGCTGATGAGACGGCTTAGCAAGGTAAATTAGTAGAGGAAATTTTTGTGCAAAGGCTGGGTTGAAGCACCAGATTTGTGTCAGGAAGTTAGAGCGAGTTTCGATGATGAAAATGGATTCACGGGATGCATTGGCGTTTGTAGCGATGGTATGAGCAATGAGGTGGCTATGGGGATAGTCGTGCATGTGCACATAGTACGCTGTGCTCTGGAATGGTGAGGAACAGAAACATGGAAAGTGAGAAAAAGGAGAAGAAAGAAAAGAAAAGAAACGAGAAAATAAGGGGGAGGGGGAAAAGGAGGATCGACCCGAATCGATCATTGTTTTCCTAGGTGTCAAACCCATTGTTTGTGTTGTGCACTTCTTGTTTGCTTCACCTAAGATAATAATACATGTAGGGTGCATTGAAATCCCGACTGAAGCTTTAAAGAAAAGAAAGGAGAAGGAGGTCCATGGTTTTGGATACAAGGAGTGAAATCAGATCTTATGTATGTACACGAGGTTGGGCGATGTTGGGCCTAGGGAGGCTAGAAGAATAGAGCAATTTTTGTTTAAATCAAAGTTTTCTTTAAAAAAAATTAAAACATTCTATACATAATTAAAGAAGAAGGAAAAGAAGATCAACTTAAGGAGTTTACAATGAATAATAAATTTGGTCATAGGTTATGTGCGTGCAAGTTGAGCCATAATGGACCTGAAGAGTTAGTTTGTTTAACTTAATCCATTTTAACACACTTGAATAATATAAGTATAGAAGAAAGGATCAAAATATTATTGTGTTATTCCATAACGGCAGAATAAATGTTCCAACAGAGACCATCGTATAAATTTAAGTTGAAATTTTCACTATATATATTATTTTAAACAAGTCCTATAAATTAACAACTAAACAAATAAATCATTTATTTTCGAAGAAATTTAGATAAATATAAAATAAGTTAGTTTGTTTATCCAAAATCAACTATTTGCAAACCATAATTTGCTCGAATTTGAATATGTAAAATCGTTGTTGATTAATCATGTTGTGATGGATGAATGTTATGATAAAATTATCTGTTATGATAAGAAGTGATCAGACGAAGTTAAAATAAAATGTTGACGTTCGTCGATTCAAAGAGTCCGAGATCGGTCTTCATTATGAAATTCGAATACCACTTTGTTTTGACTTAGGCGTCCGATTAAGTTAAAATCAACTTGAAGACATTGGAAAGCAAGGGTTACTACTACTAATCTTGAGGGTGATTCCAAAATGGATGTAGTAAAGTTAGTGCCTTCGGTTTTGTTCAATCCCAGAACAAAATTGTATGGAAGAATGTTTGACAGTGTATTTCCAATAATCATGTGCGTTGGTTTTTACAAATATACCGAGAATGTTGGCGGAAAAGGCAACTTCTTTTAGCTTAACACCTAGAGTATCTTTGTACAAATCAATTAATTAGTGATGGATGGATCTGACAATGTGGCATTCTAAGTTGAACATGAATTTCTAAAAAAGGTAATCGTAACCTCAAGCCTCATCAACCGGGAAATTACTGAAATCGGGCAAGCAATAGGGCTATGTGGGTCATTCCCATTAGGGTATATAATCACCTGATCTAGAGGAATCTATTGTCCCTTTTGTATGCTTCGGAATAAATACGGTTGATTAGCGACCAACTGTGGTGGTGATATATTCGGTACACTCAAGTTGAATGAGTGGCTGAATCTGTGTGGCCGGGTTGCAAGATGTTCTTGTTGCCTAGTATTTTATCTCTAAAGAACACTGATCATAAGGTGGTTCCATACCTAATCATGTTAGAAATCAAAACTCCAATAAGAGCTATACGGATTTAGATGTAAACCAACTATGTCGAAAAGTAAAATGCAATCTTTTTGGTTATATTCCTATTTTATTTGTGGATTGATAGACATTATTATAATATCACTGGATTTGATATAAAAATGATTTGGTTATCGTAAAGGAAAAACATGTGTCATGTTTATGTGTGGTCGTGTCTTATGAGAATTCCATTCTTTTAAAAGTATTTCTTAAATTCAAACAAGTCGTTTATGTAAAAAATAGTTTTATAAGATACTCTTGAATTCTCAACTATATTTAAAAAATTGTTTACTCGCACCAGACTTGTGTCTGACCCAAGGTTTATTTTTCTGTTGTTTCATCAACTCTTGGGTACTCATAATAATAGTTATGAGTAGTCAAGTGATTCAGGTCTTGAATAACTTTTTTTTTGGAGGAGTTTTAAGTAGGAGCCCCCATATTGACGATCATGTTTATATATCTATATGATACCTATGTTAATCTTTTGGTTTGTGTAATGGATAGGTCATGTGACCCTAGGTGTCTAGTATCTGTATGCTGGTATAACTCTGATGTATAATTATTAATACTTATGTATAAATTATGTGATGTATTATTTTTATCCAGTTCCGCTGGAGATTCTGATTCTTGTCTTATTATATCTTTCTATCTCTTTTTTTTATTAATGACTCGACTTTCAAAATGTTCGAAAGTCATGTAACACCCCACCTCCGCTAGGGTCACTCACAAAGGGAATGCACTAGCTTTAGTGGAGCATTATCTAGGTAAACATACACAGAAATATTACAAGACAGAACATATAAAACAGCGGAAGAAGAACCAAATTTCATTGCTTTAGAATCTAGAAAGGTCTAAAGCCTTTTACATCAAAATGCCATTAAATCCATTACAACAAATTCTGTCTTGCATAAATAAAGAAGCATAAACTTAAAACATCAAA
Organism: Allium sativum; assembly: GCA_030737875.1. Taxonomy (NCBI): domain Eukaryota; kingdom Viridiplantae; phylum Streptophyta; class Magnoliopsida; order Asparagales; family Amaryllidaceae; genus Allium; species Allium sativum. The sequence continues at coordinate 127,859,363 of CM060919.1, read as the reverse complement.
AGTAGCTTAATTCCCCAAAGGTAGCAGAAATGCAACCATAGCATAGCTCAAGACCAAACCGTTCATGAGCTAAACCAAAAGCAAGTGAAATCCAAGCTAAGTGCTAGAGTTTCCTCCCTGAGAACCTGGGGGGGGGGGGGGGGGAACGGAAGAAAAAGAGGCGAAAGAAAACGGGTCAGTCATAAAGACCGGTAAGTCCAAGTGACTTTCAGCGTAAAAACAGATAAAGGTAACATGACATGTATAAACTGAAAGTAAACATACAGATGATGACAAGATAGGCAAGATAGACTAAGATAACATGATAAATCAAGTATAGCATCACGTATTCAAGGTTCGCCGCATCAACTGTACTAGAATCCCAAACCCATGTCTTATATTAATCATGAAATGATTTCTGGGCCCAAAATCGTGAATGACCCATTACTAGGTCCAACGGAATGATCCACTAATCGATTGGCTCCCTACAAGCTCTAGCTCGTTGTGTTTCTGTGTCATACGGCCCTATCACGAATGTAGTCACCTGTGCTAGGTCCACCATAGGGTGTATCAAGCCCTATGGTTCCAACCACCGACACGAATCAAGCATGCACAGATAAACCTACTGATGCCCAATGCCTGCTTTTTCAACTCCGGACCACGTGCATGACTATAGCCCGCCTGAACCTACACTGGCGTACCCACACAGCCGTCGTTCTGGCCGCTTACAATCAGCCCAGTAATCGTGCCCCACCCTGCCTAGTTTCAGGGTACCATGATACATCTAGTGGGTTACTACTGAAAAGGACCGCGTAACTAGGGTTTCTGTCCAGCAGGTTAAGTGTTGTCATTTAAATTCGAGACTTAACCCGTCTACGTGTCATGTCAAATTGGCTAAGTGTTGTCGTTCAAGTTCATGACTTAGCCCTACGAATCATGTGCCAAGTTGGTTAAGTATGTTCAAGCGGTTCATGACTTAACCCTACCAAATCATCATATCAAATTGGTTAAGTATATACAAGCGGTTCATGACTTAACCCTACTAAATCATCGTGTCAAATTGGTTAAGTATATTCAAGCGGTTCATGACTTAACCCTATCAAATCATGTCTCAAGTTGGTTAAGTATTGTCTTTCATGTTCATGACTTAACCCTATCATGTGGCATTTATTCATTAATGCACCCCAACCTCTCACATCAGACCTATTGTTGTGGTCACTGGATATGCCGGGCGGTTCCGGACAGAATTACACCACAACTCAGTCTGACCTCGGGTTTTCAAGTGCGATATGACCAACTACCCACATTAGATCCTATTGTTTGCAGTAACTGGATTTGTCGGGCGGTTCCGGGCAGATTTACACTGCAAACTCAACCCAACCTCGAGTTGGCCATTTTCAAGTTCATTCTAGTGTCATGTCCATGTTCAAGTTTTCATGTCAAGTTCGTGTCAAGTTTTCAAGGCCAGTTTCATGTCAAGCTTCCTATGATTTCCAATTTTTCCCAACGTTACCCCATCTAAATATTAGGCTAACAATCTTAGCCTAATTTTTCGTTCGCATGGTTTTTGGCATATAATATTAGGCTAAAAACTTTGCCTAATTTAACGTACACAAAATTGGCATAAAGTAATTTATTAACATAAGCATGACATAAGCGTAAACTTGGCATCATCGGCATAGTCAATATGAACATCATAGGTGTGAACTTGCAAAATAATCAACATGAATATCATAGGTGTGATCTTGCAGCGTAGACTGAACCAACATACATATATGTGAATTTGTAACATAGACTAAATCAACTTACATATATGTGAACTTGAAAATCAATCACGAACATATGAATAAGTGTGAACTTGAAATATGACATAGGTTTAACATATACACATAAACATGTAGATCTAACATTAGTCACATATGTGATATGATTTTACAACCTAAAACTTGCATAACATGATAAACTACACAACTTATCATAACAGGTTATACTTCAAGTTCCTATACATATGAATAGACTTATTCATTAATTCCCAATTCCACATGATAATAAAATAGAACCATAGGCATAGATCAATATCATTCAATAATCAATCTATTTTCAAGGTATGACATAACTGAATAAATTGATTAAAACATCACAGGCATATAAATCTGATAACATTACGAACATAAAAAGGTTTGAATACTAATCTAGATTCAAGAACATGGATAGATCTAACTTAAATAGAAAAATCCCCAAAATCAAGATCCAAGGACAAATAAAGAAAATAGGTCTGGATAGAAAGTCAAGCTTAGATCCAATTTCATAGTTATAATCCTAGACAATGAATCATAGGTGATTAACCACAATTGTCCTTGTCATAGTCATAGGCAATAGTCTTATTGTTCATAGTCATAGGCAGTCTTATGTTCACCGTCATAGTTATAGGCATAGTCTTATTAGTCATAGGCAGTCTTATGTTCACCGTCATAGTCATAGGCATAGTCTTATGTTCACCGTCATAGTCATAGGCATAGGCAAAATCTTATGTCCACGGTCATAGGCATAGTCATAGTCTTATGTCATTAACAATAGTTTCAACGTCGTAGGCAATATTCCCAATAGTCAAGATCCAAGAAGAAACCAAGAATAGATATGAATCATACATAAATCACTTCCAAATTATACCATGCACATAATAGATTTATAGTTTTTATCTAAAAGTAACTTGAACTTACAGATCATGGTCTAAGAAATTTAGAAGTCAAGTCTAGAAATTAGTCGTCGAATTGTTGCGGTGTCGCTGATCTATTCTCTTGAATTGTTGTAGAAGCGTTGATCTTTGATTTGAATCGAGTTTGAATGCTTAAGCTTTAATTTGGAGGCGGCGGTCACGGTTCAAGTCGTGAATTAGCAGCATAGTAGTGTAAGAATGATTTGTATGAATTAGGCTAGGTCTTAGGATGTATTTATAGGGGTAGAAACTAGTTTAGGCCCTTAGATTAACCCTAGAATCAATCCGGACCATCAAAACACGTCTCAGGCTTCAAAAATGGGTTCTGGGTCAAAACAGGCCGACCAGGTCGACCTGTAAGGGGGGGAGGTCGACACTATGGTCGACCTGTGGGGTAGGTCGACCCTGTGGTCGACCCTATGGTCGACCCTGTGGTCGACCCTATGGTCGACCCCCTGGTCCAATGCTGCCTGAAAACTGCTGAAACTTGTACAGGCCATAACTTCTTCATCCGGACTCCGATTTTCGAAAACTCGGACTCTATTTCATGTAAAATTTCGAGACGAACGCAATGGCATAACCCGTTTCCCTTGATTCTTATCTTAAAATTTAATTCTTCCTTAATTTATGGTTTTAACATGTTATTAAAATTGGGGTTGTTACATTCTCCCCTTCTTAAAGGATTTCGTCCCTGTAATCTTCAAGTTAAGAAGAATGTGTCCTACCATCCAATCATCCATCTACTCAATCATCAATCACAGGCATTCATTGTCCTTAAGAGATTTCTAATGCCGTATGAACATATGCAGAAAGTGTGTGTATATGTTCCTTGTCTAATGCAAATGATCAGGCCTGATTGATCTTTCTAATGCAAAATATGTTTAGTGCCATGAATCCAACATGTATGCAAATAGTCCTAGTTACATAAACACTATATGTGTGCACAAACATCCATCTATATGCAACATTCACATGATAACACATTCAATTTCATCCATAAACAAGTATAAACACTCATGCATATGCAATATGAAAATGTGTCTGAGCCGATCTAGTGCCTAATGTGTGTTATGCAACCACGAGTAACCACTTGCAACCATTTGCAAACATCAACCATAACATGTTTCAATCACATGTTTACATCCAAAAGGGTTCTACCTAAAGATATAGTCGAATGATAGAAGCGAGTAAAAACTTTGTGCCCATTAGGCAATGCCAAAACTGGAAATCTACATCACATATATACTGATTAGGAGAAGAACTCCCTAAGCACCTGTCCCGAAGACCAAAATCAACATCAGACTGATACCCAAAGAATTTCTTAACCCAACCAATACATGTGTTTCTAGAAAACTAAGCAGGATGGATTCTCTTCCTAAAAACCAACCTGTATCCTATAAAACCCAAAAAGTTTAGTCAACCCAACAGACACCCTCAAGCCCCAACATGTATTACTAAAAGATGAGTCAAACTCCCTATGGGGTTTGCAACCGAAATAGGAATGAGAATAGGACCGAGAGGGTATACTTAAAAGGTAGCATGCAAGTAAGCTTAACAGGAAAAGAGGGATCAAGGATATACTCTTAAAAAGAGATATGATGCGCGTATCTAGTCTTCAATCTTCTAAGTCACATTTCCTTGAGCTTAACTCCATTGTGCTTTTACCTTTTCCTCCTTTGTGGATTAAGCCATATCAACAAGTTTCTCATCCTTAGGCTCGTTGACAAGTTTCTCGAAAGCTACCTCCATCGCACGGAAACCCAACAAAGCTTGAAACAAGATTAGTCGCAGATGGAACTACTGCGGCTACAGATGGACAAAAGAAAGGGAAAGGGATTCAAACAAGGAAACAAAGGATAGTGCTAATGGCTTTTGGGGAATAGTCTTTAAATAAAACAAGACTTTTCTTGAAAAATGCTTCTTTGTAAACGGTTTTGAAAATAGTTTCAGAAGGTTTTTAAAAACTTTTTCCCAGTCTGGTAACCTTCTGCTTTGATACCAAATGTAACACCCCACCTACGCTAGGGTCACTCACAAAGGGAATGCACTAGCTTTGGTGGAGCATTATCTAGGTAAACATACACAGAAATATTACAAGACAGAACATATAAAACAGTGGAAGAAGAACCAAATTTCATTGCTTTAAAATCTATAAAGGTCTAAAGCCTTTTACATCAAAATGCCATGAAATTCATTACAACAAATTCTGTCTTGCATAAATAAAGAAGCATAAACTTAAAACATCAAAAGTAGCTAAATTCCCCAAAGGTAGCAGAAATGCGGCCATAGCATAGCTCAAGACCAAACCGTTCATGAGCTGAACCAAAAGCAAGCGAAATCCAAGCTAAGTGCTAGAGTTTCCTCCCTGAGAACCTCGGAGTGGGGGGGAAACGGAAGAAAAAGAGGCGAAAGAAAACGGGTCAGTCATAAAGACTGGTAAGTCCAAGTGACTTTCAGCATAAAAACTGATAAAGGTAACATGACATGTATAAACTGAAAGTAAACATACGGATGATGACAAGATAGGCAAGATAGACTAAGATAACATGATAAATCAAGTATAAATTAAGTATAGCATCACGTATTCAAGGTTCGCTGCATCAACTGTACTAGAATCCCAAACCCATGTCTTATATTAATCATGAAATGATTTCTGGGCCCAAAATCGTGAATGACCCATTACTAGGTCCAACGGAACGATCCACTAATCGATCGGCTACATACAAGTTCTAGCTCGTTGTATTTCTGTGTCATACGGACCTATCACGAATGTAGTCACCTGTGCTAGGTCCACCATAGAGTGTATCAAGCCCTATGGTGCCAACCACCGACACGAATCAAGCATGCACAGATAAACCTACTGATGCTCAATGTCTGCTTTTTCAACTCCGGACCACGTGCACGACCATAGCCCGCCTGAACCTACACTGGCGCACCCACACAGCCGTCGTTCTGGTCGCTTACAATCAGCCCAGTAATCGTGCCCCACCCTGCCTAGTTCCAGGGTACCATGATACATCTAGTGGGTTACTGCTGAAAAGGACCGCGTAACTAGGATTTCCGTCCAGCAGGTTAAGTGTTGTCATTTAAATTCGAGACTTAACCCGTCTACGTGTCATGTCAAATTGGCTAAGTGTTGTCGTTAAAGTTCATGACGTAGCCCTACGAATCATGTGTCTAGTTGGTTAAGTATGTTCAAGCGGTTCATGACTTAACCCTACCAAATCATCATGTCAAATTGGTTAAGTATATACAAGCGGTTCATGACTTAACCCTACCAAATCATCGTGTCAAATTGGTTAAGTATATTCAAGCGGTTCATGACTTAACCCTATCAAATCATGTCTCAAGTTGGTTAAGTATTGTCTTTCATGTTCATGACTTAACCCTATCATGCGGCATTAATTCGTTAATGCACCCCAACCTCTCACATCAGACCTATTGTTGTGGTCACTGGATATGCCAGGCGGTTAAGGGCAGAGTTACACCACAACTCAGTCTGACCTCGGGTTTTCAAGTGCGATGTGACCAACTACCCACATTGGATCCTATTGTTTGCAGTAACTAGATTTGTCGGGCGGTTCCGGGCAGATTTACACTGCAAACTCAACCCAACCTCGAGTTGGCCATTTTCAAGTTCATTCTAGTGTCATGTCCATGTTCAAGTTTTCGTGTCAAGTTTTCAAGGCCAGTTTCATTTAAAGCTTCCTATGATTTCCAATTTTTCCCAATGTTACCCCGTCTAAATATTAGGCTAACAATCTTAGCCTAATTTTTCGTTCGCATGGTTTTTGGCATATAATATTAGGCTAAAAACTTAGCCTAATTTAACGTACACAAAATTGGCATAAAGTAATTTATTAACATAAGCATGACATAGGCGTAAACTTGGCATCATCGGCATAGTCAATATGAACATCATAGGTGTGAACTTGCAAAATAATCAACATGGATAACATAGGTGTATCTTGCAGCGTAGACTGAACCAACATACATATATGTGAATTTGTAACATAGACTAAATCAACCTACATATATGTGAACTTGCATATCAATCACGAACATATGAATAAGTGCGAACTTGAAATATGACATAGGTTTAACATATACACATAAACATGTAGATCTAACATTTAGTCACATATGTGATATGATTTTACAACCTAAAACTTGCATAACATGATAAACTACACAACTTATCATAAAAGGTTATACTTCAAGTTCCTATACATATGAATAGACTTATTCATTAATTCCCAATTCCACATGATAATAAAATAGAACCACAGGCATAGATCAATATCATTCAATAATCAATCTATTTTCAAGGTATGACATAACTGAATAAATTGATTAAAACATCACAGGCATATAAATCTGATAACATTACGAACATAAAAAGGTTTGAATACTAATCTAGATTCAAGAACATGGATAGATCTAACTTAAATAGAAAAATCCTCAAAATTAAGACCCAAGGACAAATAAAGAAAATAGGTCTGAATAGAAAGTCAAGCTTAGATCCAATTTCATAGTTATAATCCTAGACAATGAATCATAGGTGATTAACCACAATTGTCCTTGTCATAGTCATAGACAATAGTCTTATTGTTCATAGTCATAGGCAGTCTTATGTTCACCGTCATAGTTATAGGCATAGTCTTATTAGTCATAGGCAGTCTTATGTTCATCGTCATAGTCATAGGCATAGTCTTATGTTCACCGTCATAGTCATAGGCATAGGAAAAATCTTATGTCCACAGTCATAGGCATAGTCATAGTCTTATGTCATTAACAATAGTTTCAACGTCATAGGCAATATTCCCAATAGTCAAGATCGAAGAAGAAACCAAGAATAGATATGAATCATACATAAATCACTTCCAAATTATACCATGCACATATTAGATTTATAGTTTTTATCTAAAAGTAACTTGAACTTACAGATCGTGGTCTAAGAAATTTAGAAGTCAAGTCTAGAAATTAGTCGTCGAATTGTTGCGGTGTCGCTGATCTATTCTCTTGAATTGTTGTAGAAGTGTTGATCTTTGATTTGAATCGAGTTTGAATGCTTAAGCTTTAATTTGGAGGCGGCAGCCATGGTTCAAGTGGTGAATTAGCAGCATAGCAGTGTAAGAATGATTTGTATGAATTAGGCTAGGTCTTAGGATGTATTTATAGGGGTGGCAACTAGTTTAGGCCCTTAGATTAACCCTAGAATCAATTCGGACCATCAAAACACGTCTCAAGTTTCAAAAATAGGTTCTGGGTCAAAACAGGCCGACCAGGTCGACCTGTAAGGGGGGAGATCGACACTATGGTCGACCTGGGGGGTAGGTCGACCCTGTGGTCGACCCTATGGTCGACCTGTGGGGGTAGGTCGACCCCCTGGTCCAGTGCTGCCTGAAAACAGCTGAAACTTGTACAGGCCATAACTTCTTCATCCGGATTCCGATTTTCGAAAACTCGGACTCTAGTTCATGTAAAATTTCGAGATCGAACGCAATGGCGTAACCCATTTCCCTTGATTCTTATCTTAAAATTTAATTCTGCCTTGATTTATTGTTTTAACATGTTATTAAAATTGGGGTTATTACAAGTCAGCTCATTACAATTTAAGAATTTGATGTCTTCTTCACCTCTATTCCTAGAAAATAATTCAGTTCTCCACAGTCCTTAATAGAAAATTTTGAGTTAAGCATTTAGTGACATTGCTTATTTCTGATTCATTGTAGCCTATAATGATAAAATCATCAAGATAAATTAGAGTATATGTTACAGTGATATCAGTAATTTTAGTAAATATTGAGTTATCAGATTTTGTTGAAATCCAGCCATGTTTTAAAAGAGTTTGTTTCAACTTGTCAAACCACACTCTTTGTGCTGATTTAGACCATAGATGGCTTAATTGAGTTTGAGCACCAACTCCTTGTCTCCTTTCTGAGTGAACCATTGTGGTTGTTCCATGAACACTTCTTTCTGTAAAACACATCAAGAAAGGCATTATTTACATCTAGTTGTTAAATGCTCCAATTTCTGTATAAGGAAATGGTTAGAATTATTCTAACCGATGATGGTTTCACAACAGGTGAAAAAGATTCTGAAAAATCAAAACCATACTGTTGAATACCATTTTAGCAACCAGCTTAGCTTTATTTTAAGATATTGAACCGTCAACATTTTTCTTGAGTCTGAATGTATATTTACATCCAATTATATTTTTCTTAATAGATAATACCCGCAACAAGTTTTTCAGAAATAACTGTTTGGGTCCGTTGATACTTGCATTTCCAATATGTGCAATTTGAACAGTTTTACATTTACCGACAAGGAGATTCTGTGTACTTTTATATTCCTCATTACCCAGATTTAGGTTGCTAAGATTGTTAGTCACATGATTGGTGGCTTATGAGTCAGTGTACCAACAGTCATCATTTGTGTTGTCAACTTTAGCAGTATCGATGTTTAGAATTTCTACCTATCCTTTGTCGTTGTCATTCTACATGTTCACCATATTGACACATGAGTTATTGCTTTGTTGTTAGGGTGTGTAGTTGGCATTGAATCTAAAATAGCACTTGTTTGCACTATGTCCAAACTTTCACAAATTTGACATTTAATTTTGTTGTTGTTGTTTCTTCCTCTACCCCTTCCTCTGTTATACTGACCGCCTCTTTGGTTGTTGGGTTGACTTCTTGACTCATTTCCTCTTCCTTGATTCTTGCCTATGTTGTAAATAGTGTGGTTGGCATATAAGTCAGAATTGACACTTCTCTTGTATCCAATTCTGCCTCCATATGCCAATGAGATAGAAAACACATATTGTAGAGATGGTGTAGGCTTCATGGATAATATGATTGCTGCAACAACCTCATTTTTATCATCTAATCCACTAATTATTGATATCACTTGTTCATATTCAGGCACTTTTTACCCTGCAAATGCAAGTTGATCACATAAGTTCTTTACTTTGAGTAGATACTCATTCATAGTTGAACCATCTTTTCTAATTGTTATGTCTTATTGATTTGACACAAGTTTTTCTTCATTATCTCTAATGAATTTTGGTGGTACAATTTTTGTTCCAAGAATGTAATCATCTAATCTGTATCCTCTAATTGATGCCTCTATTTGAAACTTTCATAGCAGATAGTTTGATTCATCAAGTTGAATCGAGATCAGTTTGATTTAGGGTCATTAGATCGTAGGTTGGATCAGGATGGCTTTGAGAGTCTCTTGAGGTGCCATCAAAGGCTGGCATTGTCACTTAGATTGTTGGCCATGATGAATTAAAGAGATCTTGACCAAGATCGGTAGCGGTGCACAGGTATGAATAGATCAATAACAAACTGAAGTGATGTTGATGAAGTTCAGGCAGAGACACCACTTCTTGGTACGATATCGAGATACACCACAATCAAGAGAATAATACACTTATGATTAGATGCAACCAGAAAGAGAGGGGCTGATAATCAAATGATGTGAAAAAACCGATCAAGAATCGAAATACGCAATCCTAGATGATGATATTACTCTGATGGGGAAGCTGCAAAGCATTGTGCCTCCAATACCATGTGAGGTTTGATGATAAAATGATAATGAGTGATTTGTAGAGGTTGCAGATAGGGGAAGATAATGAACCAGTGCTAGAGAAGTAAAAGCTTTGCATTGTTGTATGTAATAGCAGAATATACATAATGCAGAACTGTAGCAGTGCATTTACAACACGTTATGTAAATGGGCTTGGCCCAAACTAATATTACACAGCCCTTATTATAATATAACATATCCAGTATTCCCGTTACATATAAGCAACAACAATAACGATAATAATTTATAGCATATTTATTCTCTAGAATTCATCATATGTTGTATAATAAAGTTCTAATTTTAACACTAAAAATTTAAATATTATATTTTATGATATTATCACGTTCGTTGCATGACTTACACACTAGTACCTCTCATAGTCAACACATCTTCAGTATCCACTTGACATCCGTGACGTAATTCTGTGAGTTCATTAAATTTAACATTTAAATAGTTTTGCTAGCAAGCTGCATTTCATATAATCAAGTCAACATATCATACTTCTTTATATCTAAGGTATTGGATTTACTATTACTCTTTACAACGGGTAGACAAATTACAATACTGTCAAGCACACAGTAGGATTTTCTAATGTTTTTACATCACAAAAATATAGTTGTCTGACTAATCTTTTTCTTCCAGCACCATTTTGTGTATACCGACTGAATTTCATAACAGCCTATGTATTTTTGATTCATTGTCTACCCGATGCGATTCATATTAATCTGCAGCTAAGTGACTAAACGCCCATCAGGTGTGGATCTATTGAAAGCTTAAAAAAAGGGTTAAGAGCGCTAAATACTTATTGAAAGTTTTACTCACTTGGCATAATAATTTGAATGTACAAACTTATTCACAGGAAAAAAAATAAAAAACTATAAAAATCGTACAATAAAACATGAATTGAACGTATATGATAAAACATTATAGTTAAATTCTCATTTCAACATCAAAATGTTATACAAAAAATCTCAATATAATTAACAATGACTTTGACATAGCTATAAATGCATTAGTTTTGTTGAACTTAGGTAACTAATTTCATAAAGATGGGACCATAAATAATTCTGAAAAAAAACAAACTAAGAAAATGATGGGATTTGTTAAACATATGCCAATGTTAGTGCATTTCATTTTTTTATCTGCAGCCAGGATGGTGCTTTGCATAGTAAACATATTGGCCCATTTGCAATGCCGATGCTTCTCTGCTGAAGAATGGAAGCCAAATTCCAAGTATAGGATCCACCAATAACCACCATAAGACCAAAAACTGCATTTAAATACGAATATAAATATATAATATCATCATCATCATTATGTATGTTAGTGTATATTTATATATTTATGTATTTTAAAAAAGCCACTACAGCAATGCAACAACATTGGACACCTGCAAGTAGATTGCTATAACATGAAGTGGCTTGTACATGTGTGTGTATATACATGTATATATATGTGTGTATATCTGTATAACTTATTCCTATACAGCTACAGTTTTCAATTTTTAGCTAAGAACCATACTTCAGCAATGTAAAACATACATCAATGTTTGTATATTTTATTTCATCATAAAATGATGGGGTTTGTTTCTAACTTTCATTTTGTTATATTGGTAAGCATCCCAACATTTATGCATTTTCATATGAAGACAAATTAGATTATGACATGGCAAAGAGTAAAGCACTAGTTTGGCAGTCTGGAAAATATGTGAGATTAACAAATAAGTTGCTCGTTGTTACTGCATGATAATGACGTGAAACGTAATTATAAGATGGATGCATTACATGACTCGCAACTGATGTTCAAATGAACATAATTATAATTTGAAATAGAAAAGAGTTGGTCAACCTGTGACATCTATTTCAACACTTGTTTATTCACATATACAAGAAATATGTATGCAAAATATCTTTTAAAGGTCGTTCTAGAGATTCGATATAGTATAGCAATGATTGTTATTGTTGAGATGATAATGCATGTTTAATATCATCTTGCCCTGACGTTTCTTGCTATAGACATTAAATTGACCACTCTAAAGTATGTTCGTAACTTTAAATTTGGAGACTGAAATAAATCACAAGTAACTAGTTTGTAATCGTTAAATCGATCAATATCCACAACAGACTGGTTAACGCACCCAGAAGTTATCCCTTACACAGCCAAATTAAAAAATACCCCCAGGTTCCAAGACTACAGAAGTTATACTTAAAATCCTTGTAAACTAGACATTGTTGAAATTCGAAAGTATTGAATGAAACATACTTTGTCCATTGTTCTACATAATTTAAGCGAACATGTGCAACTGTTCAGTGAAAGGACGTGACTATTAGCAGCATGGTTTTTCGTGAAAAGATACTTCACGAAAAGACACTTTGTGAAAAGACACTTCCTTTGACCAACGCTCATATTTCCCAATGGTCATATCTCAGCGAAAACACACTTTACGAAAAGACACTTCACGAAAAGGCACTTCCTTTTGTCAAACGATCACATTTTCACGAAAAGACACTTCGTGAAAAGATACTTCCTTTCACCAACAGAGATGTGTCTGTACGAAGAGGTACAAACACAATATCGTCTGCACTGATGTTTCTTGTTATAGACATTAAATTGACCACTCTAAAGTATGTTCATAACTTTAAATTTGGAGACTGAAATAGATCACAAGTAACTAGTTTGTAATCGTTAAATCGATCAATATCAACAACAAACTGGTTAACGCACCCAGAAGTTATCCCTTACACAGCCAAATTAAAAAATACCCCCAGATTCCAAGACTACAGAAGTTTTATTTAAAATCCTTGTAAACTAGACAAGAGAGATAACACCACTCATTTGGCACCAACAAAATAGAAAATGAGTAGATGTCTTTGAAAGTTTAGTAGTAATTCGATAAACAAACTTAACGCTAAAAAATGATATTTATTTCCATGACATATATAATCAGCATATGTGTGTTGGAAATAAACTTGGTTTTGTAAGGAAATACTAATTATGCACCAAATTTAATGTTTGTATTTAGGAAAGTCAAAATTAAGTAGTAACAAATTCTAGGCCTTCAAATTAGAAAATTCTAGAAAATGTTTTGTAAAGAGAAATATTGAAAATTAGGGAATGCAAGAAAAGTTTAGAAGCTGGTTATGTTATGAAAGGGATGTACTATCTCATTTGTTGTATGAAAGAAAAGTGAAGAAATAAAAATGTAGTCATTCAATTGTTCTATGTTTTCTCTCTTTCCTCCTCTCTATATCAAATTCTTCCAACATGGTATCAGAGCTAGGTTAGAGAGGAGAGGGAGAAAAGAGTCTCAATGAGTTTTTTATTCTGATGCTTTGTTTCATAAAAAAATAAAGCCGATGAAAATTGCTAATGCATCTGCAAATTTCGAGATCTGGATGTGGATGCTTTGACATCTGAAGAAAACAGCGAGCAGGGTGACAATGCACGAAGGAGATGCAGAAGGTGGCAAATAACCGTCGAATGGTTCAGCATAAGAAGAAGAGCAAGAGAACATGGCACAAGTGGTTGTGGAAGAGAATTTATTTTAGAGTTGTGACTGAGAAGTGCACTACTGAGAGAAGTTCTCCAATATTCAAAGAGAGAGTTGAAGAGACGTGCTTCAAGAATTGAATGTGATGAGAATGCATCACAAATTTAAAAAAAGGAAAAGAAAAAAGGGAGTTGAAGAGACGTGCTTCAACAATTGAAGGTGATGAGAAGTGCATCACAAATCAAAGAGAAGAAGAGAACCAACGAATCTGCATGGAGTAAAAAAACCAAGTTTAAGGGGGAATATTGGAAATAACCTTGATTTTGTAAGGATATACTAATTATGCACCAAATTTAATGTTTGTATTTAGGAAAGTCAAAATTAAGTAGTAACAAATTGTAGGCCTTCAAATTAGAAAATTCTAGAGAATGTTTAAGGAAAATATTGAAAATTAGGGAATGTAAGAAAAAACTAGAAAAGAAAAGTCTAGAAGCTGGGTATGTTATAAAAGGGATGTACTATCTCATTTGTTGTATGAAACAAAAGTGAAGAAATAAAAATGTAGTCATTCAATTGTTCTACGATTTTTCTCTCCTCCTCTCTATATCAAATTCTTCCAACAATGTGCACAAATTCTAGTCCGCTTTATTACCTCATTCTATAACAGTAAGCTAAATGATAAATAATCCATTCACAAGTTGGTTGTCTACCAATTCAACTGATAGTTAACTTCATTAAATATCGATGACTGGAATGCTTTTACCTAAATTGAAATTGTACATGGGAAGAACATTAATTTTTGGAGAGACCCATGGATAGATGGTAAAAGCCTTATTAATTTACTTGGATGGGATAGTTACTCAGCTTTTAAGACATCTAAGACCAATGTTGATTGTATTATTGAATAACATTTGGGTTTGTGATAACCAGATAGTGACGAGATATTTCAAACAAGAAGTGGAGAAATTTACTATTAGACTCTACAGAGGAGGTATCGGAGAAATAAGGGAAAAGGGAGAAAAATCTGAAAAATGCATGGGGAAAAACTCGAATCAAACAAGATGACGTAACATGACATGATATTATTTGGAGCAAATCTACCACTCCTAAATTTGCTCATACGGTGTATAAAGTGATCTTACACCGATTATCAACTAAAGATTGATTGTTCAACCGGGGCATTATCCAGGAAATAAATTATTTTCTGCGACACAGCCGAAGAATCACATGACCGTTTATTTTCTGAGTGTACTTACACCAAACGAATTTGGACTACTCAGAAACTTAAAATTCTAATGACATATGATGTTCAAAATCTGAAGGAGGAAAATGGGTACTTGAATATGAGGAGTGTGATTAAGAAGTTGATCAAAATTAACCTAACAATTGTTGTTCATAACGTTTGAATGGAGAGAAACGACCAAGCTTTCAATGATAGAAGGAAAGATATGATAGTGTATCTAATCAAATTAACTGAGAGATATATATATATACAGATAAGAAGGATGCTGCAGAGAGTACATAACCAACTTAAAGGAACAAGCACAAGTATTGGCGAAGTGGAACTGGACGGGAAGGATTGAAGATACTGAAGAAAGGTCGTCACGTCCGCCATGATTCGCCATGATTAATCTAGAATGAGAAACCTCGTTTAGAAAAGAGGTAAGTTTGAGTATTGAAGTTGTTGGCTTGTAAGTAAACTATGTAATTTGCGAAGTCCTATAGCTTCTTGGGCCACACTGCCCAATTGAGTTCAAAAATAAAATTTACCAAATTTAAAAATAAAAATATATGTGTGTGCATATATAAATATATTCAAAATTTTCAAAAAAAAATATTAATTCAAGAAATGGCCTTTATATCAAACATATCATCACCTAATATCTTGCTCCGTTTTTTCCATAAGAAGCTTAGAACATGTAGCAAGCAGCTATAATTACACAGCTAATTAGCTAATTTACAAATATATTTAAAAAGCATGTCTAAGTAATTTTGATGATCAAATTAAGTAGATAAAAAGCAGCATTGTTGAAAAACATACGACAGCAAATAAGGATAACCATGTGGACAAGTAATAGGGAAACCTTAGTTCAACAATTTTGAAATATATATGAGTTTAGATCTTTGTACCAAGATACAAGAAGTGTAACACCCTGAATTTTCTATGAATATAAAAATTTACAAATTTAAGACTACTTAATTATTAAAGTGAGAATTAAGGGAAATGGGTTACGCCATTGCATTCGTCTCGGAATTTTGCTTGAGATGGAGTCCGAGTTTGCGTGAATTGGACTCCGTATGAAGAAGTTATGGCCTTCCGAAGTTTCAGAATTCAAATAAATATAAAATAGTTCAGAATAAAATAAATTCGAAATTCAAATTCAAACAGGGGAGCAGGCAGGGTGGGAATTCTCCCGCCCAAAGGCCAGGTCGACCAGGGGGTCGACCTGGAGGTCGAAATATCCATACAGGTCGACCAGGGCGTCGACCTACCCATACAGGTCGACTAGGGGGGTCGACCTAAGGGCCGACCTACCCTCCCCCCCTCCCCTCGGCAGATCTGAAATGTGACGATGTTTTGACTCACTGATGAGTCCTGAGGTGGTTATTATATCTTGTATGGATGGTCTTGATTGCTTCTAGGTTAATCTGACGACTCTTAATTAATTAAAATTCTATATAAGCAACATAACCCTCAACCTAAAATCACACTAATTCACACCAAGAGCCATCATGCTGTCAATGGTGAACCTAGAGTAGCCGCCGTTCTCTTTCAACTCAAAAGCAAGATAGAAGCAAGAATCAAAATCAAATCTAACCTAAATTAGAATAACAATTAATCTACATCAAAGGCGAGCCATTCAGTTTTCGAATACAGATCCCGGAAAAACAAGACTATTCTTTTGTTGTGAGTACTATTTCTTTCACAATATAATTATTAAATTAGTTATGATGGGTTGTAATTGTATTATGAGAACATGTCTGTTGAATCAAATGATGTTGTTTAATTTTTTAGATCTATTTCATATTTAACTTGATTCATTTTATGCAAGTTTGGGATGTTAAACCATATGTTAATTCATATGTGAATCTTATGCAAGTTTGGGTTGTTAAATCATATGTTAATTCATATGTGAGTCTTATGCAAGTTTGGATGTTAAATCATATGTTAATCCGTATGTGAATTTTATTCAAGTTTGGGATGTTAAATTTTATGTTAGTTTGAATATGAATCTTATGCAAGTCTATATGTGAGTTGCACACAAGTTTATATGTGGATCAAGTATATACATATGATAGTTTATATGCAAAATCATATGATAAATTCATATGCAAGTTGTAGAAATTCATATGCCAGTTGTAGAAATCCATATGCAAGTTTAGGTGAAAAACTATATTCACAATTTTTGGGTGAAAATTGTATTCACATATGCAACTTAAATGAGACCCAAAATTTATATTTGCAAGTTCTAAATTTCATGTTTAGATCTATATTTAGATCCTTGGTAGTTTATGCAAGTATATGATTCTATATAACTATTGTCTATGCAAATTGTTGGCTATGCAATTTTATGTTAGAATTCCTATTTGCAAGTTAGATCTATTTTTTTATACGTTATGCAAGTTGTGATGTTTTTTTAGACTATTTGCGAGTCTAACATATTTCATATTTGAACGTACGAATAGCTTGGGGACAAATGGGAAAATGCTAATTATGTAAATTGTGAATTGGCATAAAATGGCTTTAAAAGCATATAATTAAATTGAGACATTAATTGGTATAATTTTTATGCCTACAAAGTATTGACATAATTTATGTGACAATTATGGGCATAATTAATTTGGAAATTATTGGGAATTTGAATAGGGATAATTAATTCATATTGGGGTGAAATAATTTATTATAATAAACGCCTAAGACACGAGGTTAGACTCGTTTGTGGTGTAAGACTGCCCGGACCCACCCCGCAAATCCAGCAACCACAAACGGTAGTCTAATGTGAGAGGTCGAAGGGATAAATTAAATGTGTAACAGTTGTAATGACACGAGGTTAGACACGTTTGCGGTATAAGACTGCCCGGACCCGCTCGGCAAATCCAGCAACCGCAAACGGGAGTCTAATGTGGGAGGTCATACAAGGTTACGGTTATAATGAATTAAGTAACACTTAACCAAGATAAACATGTGGTGGGACAGGGGGTTAAGTGGGTGACATGGGTGGCATGTGAAATATGATTAGAAACACTTAACTAAATTTAAACGTGTAAGAAGACATGAATAAGGAGTTAAGTGGAAAATTCTAGTGGGGACCAAGCCTAGGTGGAAAGCTTGTGTCAAGCATGGGGGACCCATTTCAAACCAGTAATCCATTAAGTATCTTTGTGAGCTCAAGTTAGATCGAGGACGGGACACGCTTACTGGGTTTGATTATAAGAGGTCAAAACGAGTTAACGGTGACAACGCAAGTCCAACGGGGTCATGTGCGTGCGTGGGCCCGGGCTGGTAGGTAAGACGTTGATGCATCATGTAGATATAAGACGTGCATCTTTAGTGGTATCGGGTTGCCACTTTGGGGAGTGATACACCCCATGGTGGGACCATCACGGGTATCTACGAGTTAGGGAGCCAATCGCATGGGGGTAGTGGGTACAACTAGTGGAGATACGGGATGCGGCACCTATGGAGACAGCTAGGGGTACACGAAACTACCAGTATGATTATTATGTTCAGTGGGCGGGATCAACTTTTAGGGTGACTAGTGGTGGTGCAGTATAGTAATTATCCTGTAGTGATTAGGAGCGAGATTAACGCTAGAATATTCCTCCTGTTTGTTTTGCCTTGCCCACTTCCCCTTCCCCAGGTTCTCAGGGACTAGCACTAGTGGAGCTTGATCAGGATCTTTCTCTTTCTTTTGGAAGTGCTTGGATTGCTGAAAGTAAAGTTCAGCTCATCTCTTTTATGGCTACTTATGTTGGGGTTATGCTTTTTATTTTATGTGCTCAGAAAACAATTTGTCAAGATGGTTACTAAGTGTACTTGGTTTTTCTGTTGGTTTATGATGATGTTGTAATCAAACTATTTCTCCGCTGCAATAAATGTTGTTTTGAAATTTTTCAAGTACCAATATATGTATCTGTCTTGCTATATTCTGTTCTATTCACCAATAATACTCCATGAAAGTTAATGCATTCGCTTTGAGAGTGACATTAATGGACGTGGGTTGTTACACGTGGTATCAGAGCAAGGTTAACAGAACAAATAAGAGATTTTGAAAAATTGTTTTTCAAAAGCGTTTTATAAAGAAATACTTTCAGAAGTATGTTTTAAGAAGAGTATTTTCAAGAGAAAAGTTTGTTTTAAAAACATAACCCCTAAGAGCCATATATCTTTCATTCGAATTCTCCGTTTTGAATCTCTTCATTTTCTTTTCAGCATGTCTGGGTTACCCGAGATACCCGAGGGAATACCGATACCAACATGGTTCAGAAGGTATCTGGAGGCTAGGGCCACCGCAGCAGGCCCAGCAGACATCCCTCCTCCGCCAGCTGCAGCCGCTCCTCCTCCTCCCCCTCCCCGTGTTGATACTTTTTCAAAGATATGCAAATACTTTCGAGAAATGGGCGGAAAACCTTTTCACGGATCAGAGACGTTTGTTGAAGCTCGAAATTGGCTTAAGGAGGTAGAAGACTTGTTTGGTATCTTCGAGGTAGAAGATGGAAGGAAGGTTCAATTGGTCGCTTAGTTAATGAAGAACGAAGCCTCGTTTTGGTGGGAGGTCACGAATGGAGAGCGTTCAGTAGAGACGTGGATGGATTTCAGACATAGGTTCGAGATGAAATTTCTCTCCCGAGCAGAAGAGAATTTATACATGGAAAAATTCTTGGCATTGAAGCAGGGGAATTTATCAGTAAAGGAGTACGTCAACAAGTTCAATCAGTTGGCGAGGTTTGGCTTAGATTTGGTGAACACACCTGAAAGGAAGGCCCTGAGGTTCGTTAAAGGTTTGAATGAGCCGCTACATGGGTTAGCTATGACCACATTCCTATGGGGGCTACCTTTGATAAATTAGTTGACATAATGAAGAGGAGAAAGGCGCTAATGCTAATAAGGCACCAGAAAAGAAAGGGGATCAAAAGAAGCCACAGCAGCAACCTAAGAAAGGTGGTAAGGGCAACAATAGCAAAGGAAAGAAAAGATGCTTTAATTGTGGAACACCAGGCCATCTGAGCAAGGACTGTAGGAAGAAGAAGAAGACTGGTTGTTTCCACTGTGGAGAGGCAGGACATCTAATTAAAGACTGCCCGAGGAAACAGGGACAAGGGCAAAGAACAGGGTCCACTTCTAGAGGGTAGATTCAGGCTCTCCTGGCACCAGGGCAGGCAAGAGGGCAGATTCAGGCTCTCATGGCACCAAGACTGGAGAGAGGTAGAAACATTTCTGATGAAAGTTTGGTTTTTCTGTTTGATCATCCTGTTCGTACTTTGTTTGATTCTGGCGCTTCACACTCGTTTGTGTCTTCTTCGTTAGTTGAAACACTACACCTAAATACTAGTCTAGTTACGGATCCCATAATAGTCTCAAATCTTATTAGTGGTTTGGCTCATCTTCCAATGATTTGTCGAGATTTGAGAGTGTCTATCTTGAGCGTTGAGTTTGAATGCAACACCTTCGTTCTTGGCTTCACGGGCTATGGATTGATTCTAAGCATGGATTGTTTATCCAGTAATGGTGTCATCCTCGATTGTGAAAAGAGAGTGGTTAGACTTATGACTCGCCTTGGCAACACTCTCGAAATCTCTTGTAACCCCATACATTCTATTATGCTTAGTTACCTAGAATCTCTTGATGCGTCTGTTGAAAACTTGCAGTCTGTTAGAGTAGTCCGTGAATACTCAGATGTATTTGAAGAGGTGAAGAGCTTACCTCCAAAGCGGGAGATAGACTTCCGCATATACCTTGTTGATAATGCAAAACCTGTAGCTCTACCTGTTAGACACATGGCTCTAAGGGGGAGAAAAGAGCTCAGTAAGCAAGTCAAAGAGCTGCTCGAAAAGGGGTTTATAAGGTGGATTATTTCTGAATGGGGTGCTCCAGCAGTATTCACAACCAAAGTGGATGGTTCACTTCGCCTATACGTTGATTATAGGGAGCTAAACAAGCTGACCAAGAAGAATAGGCACTCACTCCCTAGAATAGATGACTTGTTTGATCAGCTTGTAGGTGCTTCTGTTTTCTCCCAACTAGATTTGGCTATCGGGTTCCATCAGCTAAGAGTGGCTGAAGACAGCATTGATAAGACCACGTTCAGAACCCCGGATGGTTTCTTCGAATGGCTTGTCATGCCTTTCGGCTTGATAAACGCACCCGCTTAATTTGTTGACTTAATGAATAGGGTGTTTAGAGAATTCCTTAGTAAGTTTGTGGTGGTCTTCGTAGACGACATTTTGATCTTCTCGAAGAATGAAGAAGAGCATGCTTTGCATTAAAGGGAAGTCATGGATACTCTTCGTACACATCAGCTGCAGGCCAAATTCTCCAAATGCCATTTCTGGAGAGAAGTGAGGTTTCTTGTACATGTGGTGTCCAAAGAGGGGTTAGCCGTGGACCCCGCAAAAGTAGTTGTGGTACAAGATTGGAAGGTTCCCCAGAATGCAATCGAAGTCTGAAGCTTTCTCGGGCTAGCAGGCTTTTACCGAAAATTCATTAAAGACATAGCTAAAATCTCAGCCCCACTCACAAGATTAACAAAGAAAAACCTAACTTTCGCTTGGGATTTGGATTGCGATATTGCTTTCCAACGTTTGAAAAGGACTCTAACAACAGCCCCAGTTCTGACATTGCCAGATGGGAGCAAGATGTTTACCGTATACACGGATGCATGTGGTACAGGACTAGGTGTTGTCTCGATGCAAGAAGGGAAGGTAGTAGCTTATGGAGGCAGACAGTTGAAAGTACATGAGAAAAACTACCCAACCCACGATCTAGAGTTTGCAGCCATCGTCTTTGCGCTTAAGTCTTGGTGTCATTATCTCCTAGGTGAGAAATTTGAATTATATACTGACCATAAATCGTTGAAGTACCTTTTCTCGCAGAAAGATCTTAACTTAAGATAGTAAAGGTGGATGGAATTTTTTGGCCTCTTATGATTTTGAGATTTACTATACCCCAGGCAAGGGCAATGTGGTAGCAGATGCCTTAAGTAGGAAGAAGCTGACCTTGAGTCCTCTCTTTGTATAAAGGCAAAGCTTGGAGTATATAGCAAACTTTAATTTTAGACCCTCCTCTGAAATTGTGCCAGGTCTGTTAGCATCATTAGAGGTGCGGCCTACTCTTTTGGACTCAATAGGAACCGCACAACGAGAAGACCCTCAGCTAGTTGATGTGATGCATAAGCTAGTTAGGGGTGAGACTTCTGGTCACCTCAATAGATACTCCATCGATGATAGGGTTTGGTTGAGATGGGATAGAAGGCTGTGCGTCCCACAAGCAAGGGATTTATTGAAGACGGTTCTCGAAGAGGCGCACCATTCTAAACTGACCATACACCAGTCAGAGACAAGATGTATAAAGATATAAAAAGGGTTTTCTTTTGGAATGGCATGAAGAGTGATGTAGCTGAGTTCGTCGCTAAGTGTTTGATATGCCAACAAGTCAAAGCGGAGCAGAAGAAGCCCGGTGGTCTGCTTCATCCTCTCGAGGTCCCACAGTGGAAGTGGGATAGCATTTCGATGGACTTTGTAGATGGGTTGCCTAGGTCAAGAAGGGGCGATACCAGTATTTGGGTAATAGTGGACAGGCTCACTAAAAGCGCTCACTTTATACCTTTTAAAAGTAGAAGGACTGCCTCGTCCCTAGCATCCATTTATCTTAAAGAAATAGTTCGACTCCATGGGATACCCTCCACTATGGTGAGCGATCGAGATCCTATCTTTACGAGTGAGTTTTTGAAGAGTTTGCAAGAGGCAGTAGGCACGCAATTATGCTTAAGCACAGCCTATCACCCCCAAACCGATGGTCAGACAAATAGGGTGAACAGAGTATTGGAAGACCTCTTGAGATTGTGCATTCTTGACTTTGGAGGGACATGGAAGGATCATCTTACTTTGGTGGAATTCGCCTACAACAATAGCTACCAAGCCACCATAGGAATGACGCCCTTCGAAGCTTTATATGGAAGACCATGCCAATCACCAACTTGTTGGTGGGAGTCTACAGACAAACTCGTACTTGGGCCGGACATGATTAGAGAAACCTCAGAAAAGGTGGACTTGATAAAAAGACGGATGAAGGCTGCACAAGATAGACAGAAGTCCTACGCAGATAAAAGAAAGACCGACCTTGAGTTTAAGGTTGGAGATAGGGTGTTCCTTAAAGTATCTCCTTTGAGGAATGTCATTCGCTTTGGATCTGTAGGAAAGCTAGCACCAAGATTTGTAGGTCCATTTCCTATCATTGAAAGGATTGGGACGATGACTTACATAATAGAGCTACCCGAGAGACTGGCTGGAGTTCATAATGTTTTTCATGTTTCTCAATTACGAAAGTGCTTACATGAATCTGCAGAAGTGGTGGAGCCAAGTATACTAAAGGAAGTTGAAGTGGAACGAGAAGCGACTGTGAGCAGAGTTCCAACTCGTATCTTGGGTACGGAAGTCAAAAAGCTACGCAACTGTGAAGTCAAGCTTGTTAAAGTTCAATGGAGTGACGCTGAGGAAGACGCGACTTGGGAAACTGAGAGGAAAATACGCGCAGCCTACCCTTTTCTCTTTGAGGGTACCTCCTTGATCTCTTTTTCCATAAGTTTATTCATGCTTATATCTACCTTTTTAAGTATATCTCCCCAGTCCTATTCTTTATCCTTAGGTAGAAACCGATGGATGTAAACATGTGTTTGAAACATGTTATGATTGATAGTTGCGAGTGGTTGCTAGTGGTTGCTCGTGGATGCATGTACACACACTTTAGGCACTAGATCGGCTCAATCACTTCCATATTGCATATAAATGTGTGTGCATATTTAAATTAATGGATGTATAATGGTTGTGTTATCATATGGATGCTGCATTCTGATGAATGGTTGTGCACACATATAGAAGTAATATGTATCGTTAGAATTCTTTCGCATGCATAATGGACGCATGGCACTACCATGATTTGCATTAAGGAGGTCAACTGAATCAGTGGACCGCCTGATTTTGCATTAGATAAGAAACATATACACACACTTTTGGCATATGTTCATACGGCATTAGAAATCTTGTAAGAACAATGGATGCCTGTGTTAAATGATTGAGTAGATGGATGATTGGATGTTAGGATATACATTCTCCTTAACTTGACGATTTCGGGGGCGAAATCCTTTAAGGAGGGGAGAATGTAACACCTTGAATTTTCTGTGATTATAAAAATTTACAAATTTAAGAATACTTAATTAATAAAGTGAGATTTAAGGGAAATGGGTTACGTCATTGCGTTCGTCTTGGAATTATGCATGAGATAGAGTCAGAGTTTGCGTGAATTGGTCTCCGTATGAAGAAGTTATGGCCTTTCGAAGTTTCAGAATTCAAATAAATATAAAACAGTTCAGAATAAAATAAATTCGAAATTCAAATTCAAACAGGGGAGAAGGCTGGGCGGGAATTCTCCCGCCCAAAGGCTAGGTCGACCAGGGGGTCGACCTACCCATACAGGTCGACCTACCCCTCCTCCCCCCTCCCTCCCCCCCCCGGCAGATTTGTAATATGATGATGTTTTGACTCACTGCTGAGTCATTAGGGCTAAGGCGGTTATTCTATCTTGTCTGGATGGTCTTGATTGCTTTTAGGTTAATCTGACGGCTCTTAATTAATTAAAATTCTATATAAGTAACCTAACCCTCAACCTAAAATCACACTAATTCATACCAAGAGCCATCATGCTGTCAAAGGTGAACCTAGAGTAGCCGCCGTTCTCTTTCAACTAAAAAGCAAGATAGAAGCAAGAATCAAAATCAAATCTAACCTAAATTAGAATAACAATTAATCTACATCAAAGGCGAGCAATTCAATTTTAGAATACAGATCCCAGAAAAACAAGACTGTTCTTTTGTTGTGAGTACTATTTCTTTCATAATATAATTATTAAATTAGTTATGATGGGTTGTAATTGGATTATGAGAACATGTCTGTTGAATCACATGATGTTGTTTAATTTTGTAGATCTATTTCATATTTAACTTGATTCATTTTATGCAAGTTTGGGATGTTAAACCATATGTTAATTCATATGTGAATCTTATGCAAGTTTGGGTTGTTAAATCATATGTTAATTCATATGTGAATCTTATGCAAGTTTGGATGTTAAATCATATGTTAATTCGTATGTGAATTTCATGCAAGTTTGGGATGTTAAATTTTATGTTAGTTTGAATATGAATCTTATGCAAGTCTATATGTGAATTGTACACAAATTTCTATGTGGATCAAGTATATACATATGCTAGTTTGTATGCAAAATCATGTGATAAATTTATATGCAAATTGTAGAAATTCATATGCCAGTTGTAGAAATCCATATGCAAGTTTAGGTGAAAAACTATGTTCACAATTTTGGGTGAAAATTATATTCACATATGCAAGTTAAGTGAGATCCATAATTTATATATGCAAGTTCACAATTTTATGTTTAGATCTATATTTAGATACATGGTAGTTTATGCAAATATATGATTCTATATGACTATTGTCTATGCAAATTGTTTGCTATGCAATTTTATGTTAGAATTCCTATTTGCAAGTTAGATCTATTTTTTTATGCATTATGCAAGTTGTGATGTTTTTTTTAGACTATTTGCGAGTCTAACATATTTCATATTTGAACGTACGAATAGCGTGGGGACAAATGGGAAAATACTAATTATGTAAATTGTGAATTGGCATAAAATGGCTTTAAAAGCGTATAATTAAATTGAGACATTAATTGGTATAATTTTTATACCAAAAAAGTATGGATATAATTTAGGTGACAATTATGGACATAATTAATTTGGAAACTATTGGAAATTTGAATAGGGATAATTAATTCACATTGAGGTGAAATAATTTGTTATAATAAACGCCTAAGACACGAGGTTAGACTCGTTTGTGGTGTAAGACTGCCCGGACCCACCCGGCAAATCCAACAACCACAAATGGTAGTCTAATGTGAGTGGTCGAAGGCATAAATTAAATGCGTAACAGTTGTAATGACATGAGGTTAGACACGTTTGCGGTATAAGACTGCCCGGACCCACCCGACAAATCCAGCAACCACAAACGGGAGTCTAATACGGGAGGTCTTACAAGGTTACAGTTATAATGAATTAAGTAACACTTAACCAAGATAAACATGTGGTGGGACATGGGAGTTAAGTGGGTGACATGGGTGGCATGTGAAATACGATTAGAAACACTTAGCTAATTTTAAACATGTAAGAAGACATGAATAAGAAGGGGTTAAGTGGAAAATTCTAGTGGGGACCAAGCATATGTGGAAAGCTTATGTCAAGCATGGGGGACCCATTTCAAACCAGTAACCCATTAAGTATCTTTGTGAGCTCAAGTTAGATCGAGGATGGGACACGCTTATTGGGGTTGATTATAAGAGGTCAAAACAGGTTAACGGTGGCAACGCAGGTCCAACGGGGTCATGTGCGAGCGTGGGCCCGGGCTGGTAGGTAAGACGTTGTTGCATCATGTAAATATAAGCCGTGCATCTTTAGTGGTATCGGGTTGCCACTTTGGGGAGTGATACACCCCACGGTGGGACCAACACGGGTATCTACGAGTTAGGGAGCCAATCGCATAGGGGTAGTGGGTACAACTAGTGGAGATAGGGGCAGGCGGCACCTACGGAGACAGCTTGGGGTACACGAAACTACCATTATGATTATCATGTTCAGTAGGTGAGATCAACTTTTCGGGTGACTAGTGGTGGTACAGTATAGTAATTATCCTATAGTGATTAGGAGCAAGATTAACGCTAGAATATTCCTCCTGTTTGTTTTGCCTTGCCCACTTGTTTCACAGTCATTCCTTATTTTACCAGTTTATGCCTTATCCTAATTACTTTAATAATTATATTGTTAAAGTTATGGTACTCGCCAGACTTTATGTCTGACCCCCTTTGTTTTCGCCTCTTTTCTTCCTTCCCCCCTCCCCCCAGGTTCTCAGGGTCGGACTAGCACTAGTGAAGCTAGATCAGGATCTTTCTCTCTCTTTTGGAAATGCTTTGATTGCTGAAAGTAAAGTTCAACTCATCTTTTTTATGGCTACTTATGTTGGGGTTATGCTTTTTATTTTATGTACTCAGAAAACAATTTGTCAAGATGGTTACTAAGTGTACTTGGTTTTTCTGTTGGTTTATGATGTTGTTGTAATCAAAATATTTCTCCGCTGCAATAAATGTTGTTTTGAAAATTTTCAAGTACCAATATATGTATCTGTCTTGTTATATTCTGTTCTATTCACTAATGATACTCCATGAAAGTTAATGCAATTCCTTTGAGAGTGACATTAATGGACGTGTGGTGTTACAAGAAGTATTAGTTATAGTTTATTAAATGTTCAACTGTGACAAGTAAGAAAAAAGTTCCTTCCATAAATGGACAGTTATTAAAAACATTTTATTCAAATAACTTACAACAAATTCCATTAATGCTTCATCAATTCATCCATCTATGATAGGTGCGCTGTCCAATGCAATCTTATGGGTACTACAATACACTAGCAAAGTACTTGGCTCCCTATTAAATTCATCGGTTAAGAAAATAAAGTCAAAAATAGAACAAATACACAGTAACTTTGTGTATATCAACATTAAAACAAAATTTAGATATCATTATTTTGATCGTTGCTTAATTGGACCCCGAACAAATTTTTGAGTCGGACATGGAAGGACAACGGGATATTTTGTTTGATTTACAGCCTAATCTACCATGGCATTAATCAGTGACAATCTGAAAGAATGTAACATTGTCTAGCCAAATATCAAGTGTCGAACTAACATCTATTTCAGTCATTTTTAAACTTTTTATCTTTGACTTGAAAAATATTCTTATCGCCATCCTATGTCTCAACGACATCATCAAAATGTCCTTAACTTTTCGTGAAATTGCTTCTTTTGATATAATTTTGGGCGAAAAATGTCGTGAAATAAAAAGAATAATAAGTTTTTTTTTATATAGTTAAGGGTGTTATATATTTTTATTTAGAGAAAAGAGACTCGGGTATATTAGAAGGAAAATCCTAAAATTAAACAGGATTGCTACTTTCAGATGATCCAGATTTTCTCATAGTTGTGTTTCCTAATTCAAGTCATAGAATGATAAGGAATGTGAAATATAGTGAAATGAAAATAATCAAGAACTTGAATCAAATGATGCGTTTTAAAGAAAATAAACAGTAAATATCAGGTAATTTACCAAAATTGAGTCATCACATCAAGTCGTTTGCTCGACCACCAGAAAAAATGGAATCTCCTTTCGTTTCCCAAACGATGCAATTGATTCTATCACTTTGCCACACTTCATACTGATTTCAATAACATCTCTAAAAGCCACGGTTGCATTGGTTGATTCATCACTGGAAAAAAAAATGAGAACAAATTTTTCCTGCATTATGTATGTCGCATCTAGAGTGAGCATGTGGATCGGTAAGCAATTCAAATCACATCCAGCCAATTTTCTGGCCCAGTTAAACTAGATCAGTTTACCATTTTGCATTTGTTCCCATATGCAGTCCACGAGATGTTATTGTAGCAATTTATCAAATACAACAGAAAAGAAAAACTTTTGTATTGTCTAGATCATTTTCCAATTATATGTGACGTTATGTCAGAATTCTTTTTTCCCCCCATTGTGTAAGAACACTCTTAAAATTTTGTCATTTTTTTAACCAGGTCCCATGCATTTATCTGGTTAAAAAAATGTCATAATATTTGAAGTCAACCACGGGCCTGAAAACAAAAAGGTATGCTAGCATAACTATTTATCTGGTTTACAATTTAGAGTGCGCATAAATTGGCCTATATGATCTTTACATGCCATAAGAGAATTAGTGAAATTGCAAGAATTTGGCCACTAAGATACATTAAAAGATTGTGAGACAACTACAAATTATGTAAGGTTGTCATCTAATTCTACATTACCCATATTGAATGGAAGAAATTTGAAAGTCACATTATAAGGTAGTAAACCAACAACGTCGTGTATTTACTGATGATAAGTCACGTGTAACTAAAGGTTGAGTACATATAAGAACTTTTTCGGCCCTAATAAATATACAAAGTACAAATATAACATCATTTCTGAAGGAGCGTATAATAGTACTAAAGACAAAATTAGTTACCATAGCGACTCTTCCTATCGGTTGGGTTTACTTGGGTAAACTCAAGCTTGCTGCAATTTGATATTTCCTAAAAGAGATGTCCAACTTCAGTAGTCCTGATAACAACCAGACCTCAGGGCGACCGAATTTTTTATAACCTACAATGGAGGAACATGCATGAAATAGTTCACAAGTTATAATAATAATGCACTCTATATTAGTATAACAGAGTCGGACAAAGGGGGAATAAAGTTTCCGTTTGATACATTACTTCCTAGCTAGAATAGGTAAATATGCATAAGCAGATAAATATCTACAACAACATTTGATGTGATTTAACTTTATTAAAACGTGGTATTGATAACAAAAAATATATAATGAACGTGATATGTAAACCATGGCATACCATACATCTTGATCATAACAGAGACGTCTACACAATTTTAACATCACGACAATATAGCCTTCATGCAAATAGGTCAAGGTTATAAATGATCTCAGTTTTGACTTGGATGAAGATAAGTGTATATCTCAAATGAATAGTTCTAATTTTGTTTACCATCACATGGCTACCTCCAAAGAACTTGTGCACTTAAAATGACCTCAAAAAAAGGAATATAGACTGCTTCATTCTTGCAATTGCTTTTTAGTTCCATTTGTAAATTACATTCACCATTCGGAGTAAGCAGTCAAACCGAATGTGTTTGACTCGAAAGCAGATGCAAATTATTAAAGTCTGTTTAGTGGAAACATATTACAAGACTGTTCGTTATTTCATAGTTGGGTGTAATCTATGGTACTACTCTTACAATAATGGACTAATTTTGCATACCTAAACCGACTTCTATGTATCAGATTAACAATAAACAAAGCATTTACAAATAACACGAATTTTCAACGTAAAATAATTCAAAAGAGCATATGAAACAATATATGTCTTGAATAGACGAGAATTCTCTGTGATATCACAAATTCAAACTTCAATTGTGCAAACATGAACAAATCTTAATATTAACTAAAAAATAAAATTCAAAAATAAACATTCTCTATGATATAGCTTCTTATTAATTAGCAACACAAGTTTAAAATAAATAAATTAAATCTTTAAATTAAAGTTCAGTATAACTACACATGATTTCAATACAGAAATATAAATCGTCGCATAAATCATTTTTTGTTGAGTGTGTTGAATGTATACACTTTCAATGAAATTTGTCCATGGAAAATTCGAAGAAGCAAACTTCTCATACTCTTCGATTTTAGATTTAGTTAAAATCCTTTATGGTGACCTCAAGCTATTTATAGCTGCCTGAAAATGGTGAGAACAAACAAAAATACATCCACCCTTTGCATTTTCTCTGATTATCTCCTAGATCCACAACTTGTTGCATAAAGTTCATCCGATTGAGCATTGGTGTAAACTCTCCAAGCGGATAAGACATTGATGGGTAGAATGGAGGACGACATGACGGAGGTTAGAAGAATGGACCAACTAAGTTTGAAAATTGATAAGATCCAAACTATGGATGTGGCATATATTGTTGAGAGGTTCCAGTACGTTGAGATGCAAACTGTTATATGGGCGCTTGATGCGGAACGCTAGATGATTGATGATGAGTGTTTTGATTGATTTTGGACAGGAGATTGTCGTAGCTGATGAAATAGGAGAATTTTGAGATATTGCTTGCTATGACATGAAATTTGACGATGGTCTTTGTGAAGATAAAACCATGTGTTTTAAATCTCTTTGCTTTCCACATAGTTCTTTCAAATCTAAGCCTGTAGACTCCAAAGATGAATATTCTCGTTCTTTGTGTGATTTATGAACCGATGATATAAGGTGAGCCTATTGTACGTGAGGCACCATGCTTGGAGTCACCAAATCTCCATAACAACGAACTCTATTACGAGTCTCGAACCCCATAGCTGCCACATGTGCTTGTATCATTAGTTCATGTGTCTCTTCACCATGGATAGCTACTAATTGGATTAATTATCGAGATATTTTGCTCTGCAATTTATTCGTCTCCAAATGAATATCATTCATATAATGTAGTTTTTGGAATAATCTAGGTTTTAAGAAATACATGAAGATCAATAAAAATCGTTTAATATCAATTAAATTTCATCACAAAAACTCATAAAAATTTCCTTTAGTATATACTATGTTTCAAAAAAAACTATTATAAAGTTTTATGCTATGCATCATTCCAAAGTTCTTAATAGCATAATTTTATACCAAGCTATTGCATATGGTAAGTTTCATAATTTGTTTCAAAAAATAATTAAAATAAAATAAGGTTCAATATTTTTAAACAGGAAAATAGTGTGAGGGACAAAAATATTGGGCCTTTTGTCCACAAGAACAGTCCATCTATTTTTTTTGTCCAGGACAATATATAAGTTTTTCTCACATCATCTCGCGCGCAATTACCTCTTTCAGAAAGATTATCGTTACCCTAATTTTGCTTCTTCCATCGTGCGGAATCGATTTGCAACTTTCTGTGCGCGTTTGAAAATTCTGTGCGCGTTTCATCTTCGTCTTCTCCAATTCAGATTCTCAATTCGAATCGTATGAAATCCAATTTCGGTTGAACATTATTTCTCAGGTGCGATTTTCCTTTGCGCGATTATTTTTTTTGCTTTCCTTGTTCTGAAATTCCTTTGCGCGATCTTCTTCATTTTTTTTATGTGATCGATTCTCTTCAGGTTTTCTCCTATTGATTTGAATTGATTAACTAATGGATTCGATTTGCAGCAGCAGCAGGTTAAATGTTATACACTGGCTATTTTTTTGTCCTTTAGACTGTGTTCATAGATGTATCAAACTGTCCTCATTTTTGTTTGATCCTTTAGGTTACATTATTTTAATGTGTTATGTTATGTGCTTAATGGATTTGGTATCAGTTTTATTTTGTCAAATAGTATAAGTTGGAGTAACTCTATATTGCAATCTCTTGAGGCATGTGGTATTGGTGGTATGTTCATAAATATTTTGTTTATATATGGGTATCAGTTTTATGTCATTGGTGAATGGTGATATCAGTTTGTTCTCTTTTGTTAATTGTACAGCAATACAGTATCAGTTTTATGTCATTGTTGGTATCATTTGTTCTCTGTTGTTAAGTGTACAGCAATGCAGTATCAGTTTTATGTCATTGGTGGTATCAGTTTATTCTCTGTTGTTAAGTGTACAGCAATACAGTATCCGTTTTGAATCAAAATTTATATCAGTTATGTAATAATTTGCTAATTGCTTTTTTTGCAGTGGTGATAATAGTCTTTTGGTTTTGTTTTTGTTCAACATTACTACCTTCAGTACTCGGTTGACCATTAATTGTTCATTATATGATTTGAAGAATGAATTATGCCATCATTGGTCTCAACTTACTCCTGATTCAATTGAGATTAGTTATTTGCTTGAGAACAAAATAATATATGTTGATACTAATTCCGATCTTCAAAATATAGTCTGCTTTCAACTAAATAAAAAGAGTGCTTTCTTTTCTTCCACTATTAAGCGGAAGGATTGTCAACTCCAAAATATTGATAATCGTTCTCATTTAACTGCATCTGAAGTTTCGTCTACTGCATCTTTTTGTTCTACTGTTGTTGTATATAGAAAAAGTTACTTAAAAGACATGATGAAGAGAGGATCTAATCTTTCCATTTCTTATTTTAAAGGGTTCTGTTTTGGGGGTGCTATTGACTTTAGGGAATTATTGATGGCATATCAAATTCAGACAGGATATATATGAACTAATTTTTTTTAAAGAATAGTTCTTCTAGGATAACAGTTGTTTGCTCTTCTTTGTCATCTACTGGATGTCAATTTAAAGTTCATGCTACTTGTGATTCCGAACAGCTTAATAGGTTTTTCATACGGAATTTAGTTAGTGAGCATTCTTGCGGTGGACTTAAAAATTTGAGTAATCCGCATATTTCTAGCTCGTTTATTAAATCACTGATTATAGATGAAATTCGTGATCATCCAAGCAAGAAGCCTAAGGAGATTATAGATGATTTTCGTAGAGAATATAATATTGAATTGAATTATCCGGTTGCTTATTCTGCAAAAAAACTTGCTTTGACTGAATTGTATGGTAATGATGCTATGTCTTACGATGACCTAAGATGGTATTTGGAGGTACTACAAAATCATAACCCAGGTAGTTATGTTGATTTATAGGTTAATGCAAGTACTAACCAATTTGAGAGTGTTTATTGCCCTTTCTGAGTGTATACGTGCATTTGAGTATTGCCGAGCCATGATTTTTTTAGATGCTACTCACTTAAAAGGACGACCAGGTGTATTGATGGAAGCTACTGCAAAGAATGGTAATCAAGGTATATTTTTTTTGTTTTATGTTTTCAAGTTTTTTTTTATTCTTTGCCTCAACCAACTCAAATTATTCAGTAGCCTACATTTCCAATAGTATTTTAATTTTAATTGCTCTACTGTATAACTAGAAGTGTAACAAAAATAAATCATAATCAAGAGGTGGTTTGGAAAACATACTGGCGTTAGCTATAGTGCCTCCTCTGGATCAATTAAACAACTTCTCTTCAGTAATAGCTTTTCCTTTTAATGATTCATATCGTTCCAGTTATTTCTCAGACCTACATTTCACTCTTTCATGCCTATACATGAACAGTCTCTGTACTTTTCAGAATTAAGATGTCTAGCTATTGCCAAGCGGAATTGCTTAGGTATTATTAAGGTATCCCAAAAAAAGAAGACAATGCAATGTATACAACAAATGGGAAGAGAAAACGATGTATTTATAATGTCCAACATCCTCAATAATATACTAATGAGTTAGGTTGTATAATTTACAATACGAAGAATACAAATTAATTTTGATGTTAATATATATTTCGATCTAGCTGGTTATCTGCATATAACTGTATATACACAAATATGAACAAAAAGCTACAAAATGGATCAATATGGCGAATGATGTGATGCTTGAGAAAGAAACTACCGTTTAAAGCTTTTAAGTTCGCTCGTGAAGCATATAATCGCTTGTTTAAAGCAAGATGAATGATTTCCAATAGAGAAACAGATGTTAAAGGAGAAACGAATGGCAAAGTCTTTTCAACTCTCTATGTGTATATTTTACTTATAGTGGATTTAAAGCATAAACGTAATAGGGAAAATTTTAGGAAAAAAGGCTTATTGCACATTGATTATTATTAAAGAAACTACAAAAAAGATGAAAGTAGTGAAGAACTAATGGTTTTCTTTGGCATGAATGATAATTCACTGGGCTTTGTTTTTTTGACTGTTTGTAGCACTACTGATTATAGCATATTACATGACTTTTACTGAACACAAGCACTGATTTTTCAGAAATAACTGTTTGGGTCCGTTGATACTTGCATTTCCAATATGTGCAATGTGAACAGTTTTACCATTACCGACAAGGAGATTCTGTGTACTTTTATATTCCTCATTACCCAGATTTAGGTTGCTAAGATTGTTAGTCACATGATTGGTGGCTTATGGGTCAGTGTACCAACAGTCATCATTTGTGTCGTCAACTTTAGCAGTATCGATGTTTAGAATTTCTACCTATCCTTTGTCGTTGTCATTCTACATGTTCACCATATTAACACATGAGTTGTTGCTTTGTTGTTAGAGTGTGTAGTTGGCATTGAATCTAAAATAGCACTTGTTTGCACTATGTCCAAACTTTCACAAATATGACATTTAATTTTGTTGTTGTTGTTGTTTCTTCCTCTACCCCTTCCTCTGTTATACTGACCGCCTCTTTGGTTGTTGGGTTGACTTCTTGACTCATTTCCTCTTCCTTGATTCTTGCCTATGTTGTAAATAGTGTGGTTCGCATATAAGTCAGAATTGACACTTCTCTTGTATCCAATTCTGCCTCCATATGCCAATAAGGTAGAAAACACATATTGTAGAGATGGTGTAGGCTTCATGGATAATATGATTGCTGCAACAACCTCATTTTTATCATCTAATCCACTAATTATTGATATCACTTGTTCATATTCAGGCACTTTTTGCCCTGCAAATGCAAGTTGATCACATAAGTTCTTTACTTTGAGTAGATACTCATTCATAGTTGAACCAGCTTTTCTAATTGTTATGTCTTATTGATTTGACACAAGTTTTTCTTCATTATCTCTAATGAATTTTGGTGGTACAATTTTTGTTCCAAGAATGTAATCATCTAATCTGTATCCTCTAATTGATGCCTCTATTTGAAACTTTCATAGCAGATAGTTTGATTCATCAAGTTGAATCGAGATCAGTTTGATTTAGGGTCATTAGATCGTAGGTTGGATCAGGATGGCTTTGAGAGTCTCTTGAGGTGCCATCAAAGGCTGGCATTGTCACTTAGATTGTTGGCCATGATGAATTAAAGAGATCTTGACCAAGATCGGTAGCGGTGCACAGGTATGAATAGATCAATAACAAACTGAAGTGATGTTGATGAAGTTCAGGCAGAGACACCACTTCTTGGTACGATATCGAGATACACCACAATCAAGAGAATAATACACTTATGATTAGATGCAACCAGAAAGAGAGGGGCTGATAATCAAATGATGTGAAAAAACCGATCAAGAATCGAAATACGCAATCCTAGATGATGATATTACTCTGATGGGGAAGCTGCAAAGCATTGTGCCTCCAATACCATGTGAGGTTTGATGATAAAATGATAATGAGTGATTTGTAGAGGTTGCAGATAGGGGAAGATAATGAACCAGTGCTAGAGAAGTAAAAGCTTTGCATTGTTGTATGTAATAGCAGAATATACATAATGCAGAACTGTAGCAGTGCATTTACAACACGTTATGTAAATGGGCTTGGCCCAAACTAATATTACACAGCCCTTATTATAATATAACATATCCAGTATTCCCGTTACATATAAGCAACAACAATAACGATAATAATTTATAGCATATTTATTCTCTAGAATTCATCATATGTTGTATAATAAAGTTCTAATTTTAACACTAAAAATTTAAATATTATATTTTATGATATTATCACGTTCGTTGCATGACTTACACACTAGTACCTCTCATAGTCAACACATCTTCAGTATCCACTTGACATCCGTGACGTAATTCTGTGAGTTCATTAAATTTAACATTTAAATAGTTTTGCTAGCAAGCTGCATTTCATATAATCAAGTCAACATATCATACTTCTTTATATCTAAGGTATTGGATTTACTATTACTCTTTACAACGGGTAGACAAATTACAATACTGTCAAGCACACAGTAGGATTTTCTAATGTTTTTACATCACAAAAATATAGTTGTCTGACTAATCTTTTTCTTCCAGCACCATTTTGTGTATACCGACTGAATTTCATAACAGCCTATGTATTTTTGATTCATTGTCTACCCGATGCGATTCATATTAATCTGCAGCTAAGTGACTAAACGCCCATCAGGTGTGGATCTATTGAAAGCTTAAAAAAAGGGTTAAGAGCGCTAAATACTTATTGAAAGTTTTACTCACTTGGCATAATAATTTGAATGTACAAACTTATTCACAGGAAAAAAAATAAAAAACTATAAAAATCGTACAATAAAACATGAATTGAACGTATATGATAAAACATTATAGTTAAATTCTCATTTCAACATCAAAATGTTATACAAAAAATCTCAATATAATTAACAATGACTTTGACATAGCTATAAATGCATTAGTTTTGTTGAACTTAGGTAACTAATTTCATAAAGATGGGACCATAAATAATTCTGAAAAAAAACAAACTAAGAAAATGATGGGATTTGTTAAACATATGCCAATGTTAGTGCATTTCATTTTTTTATCTGCAGCCAGGATGGTGCTTTGCATAGTAAACATATTGGCCCATTTGCAATGCCGATGCTTCTCTGCTGAAGAATGGAAGCCAAATTCCAAGTATAGGATCCACCAATAACCACCATAAGACCAAAAACTGCATTTAAATACGAATATAAATATATAATATCATCATCATCATTATGTATGTTAGTGTATATTTATATATTTATGTATTTTAAAAAAGCCACTACAGCAATGCAACAACATTGGACACCTGCAAGTAGATTGCTATAACATGAAGTGGCTTGTACATGTGTGTGTATATACATGTATATATATGTGTGTGTATCTGTATAACTTATTCCTATACAGCTACAGTTTTCAATTTTTAGCTAAGAACCATACTTCAGCAATGTAAAACATACATCAATGTTTGTATATTTTATTTCATCATAAAATGATGGGGTTTGTTTCTAACTTTCATTTTGTTATATTGGTAAGCATCCCAACATTTATGCATTTTCATATGAAGACAAATTAGATTATGACATGGCAAAGAGTAAAGCACTAGTTTGGCAGTCTGGAAAATATGTGAGATTAACAAATAAGTTGCTCGTTGTTACTGCATGATAATGACGTGAAACGTAATTATAAGATGGATGCATTACATGACTCGCAACTGATGTTCAAATGAACATAATTATAATTTGAAATAGAAAAGAGTTGGTCAACCTGTGACATCTATTTCAACACTTGTTTATTCACATATACAAGAAATATGTATGCAAAATATCTTTTAAAGGTCGTTCTAGAGATTCGATATAGTATAGCAATGATTGTTATTGTTGAGATGATAATGCATGTTTAATATCATCTTGCCCTGACGTTTCTTGCTATAGACATTAAATTGACCACTCTAAAGTATGTTCGTAACTTTAAATTTGGAGACTGAAATAAATCACAAGTAACTAGTTTGTAATCGTTAAATCGATCAATATCCACAACAGACTGGTTAACGCACCCAGAAGTTATCCCTTACACAGCCAAATTAAAAAATACCCCCAGGTTCCAAGACTACAGAAGTTATACTTAAAATCCTTGTAAACTAGACATTGTTGAAATTCGAAAGTATTGAATGAAACATACTTTGTCCATTGTTCTACATAATTTAAGCGAACATGTGCAACTGTTCAGTGAAAGGACGTGACTATTAGCAGCATGGTTTTTCGTGAAAAGATACTTCACGAAAAGACACTTTGTGAAAAGACACTTCCTTTGACCAACGCTCATATTTCCCAATGGTCATATCTCAACGAAAACACACTTTACGAAAAGACACTTCACGAAAAGGCACTTCCTTTTGTCAAACGATCACATTTTCACGAAAAGACACTTCGTGAAAAGATACTTCCTTTCACCAACAGAGATGTGTCTGTACGAAGAGGTACAAACACAATATCGTCTGCACTGATGTTTCTTGTTATAGACATTAAATTGACCACTCTAAAGTATGTTCATAACTTTAAATTTGGAGACTGAAATAGATCACAAGTAACTAGTTTGTAATCGTTAAATCGATCAATATCAACAACAAACTGGTTAACGCACCCAGAAGTTATCCCTTACACAGCCAAATTAAAAAATACCCCCAGATTCCAAGACTACAGAAGTTTTATTTAAAATCCTTGTAAACTAGACAAGAGAGATAACACCACTCATTTGGCACCAACAAAATAGAAAATGAGTAGATGTCTTTGAAAGTTTAGTAGTAATTCGATAAACAAACTTAACGCTAAAAAATGATATTTATTTCCATGACATATATAATCAGCATATGTGTGTTGGAAATAAACTTGGTTTTGTAAGGAAATACTAATTATGCACCAAATTTAATGTTTGTATTTAGGAAAGTCAAAATTAAGTAGTAACAAATTCTAGGCCTTCAAATTAGAAAATTCTAGAAAATGTTTTGTAAAGAGAAATATTGAAAATTAGGGAATGCAAGAAAAGTTTAGAAGCTGGTTATGTTATGAAAGGGATGTACTATCTCATTTGTTGTATGAAAGAAAAGTGAAGAAATAAAAATGTAGTCATTCAATTGTTCTATGTTTTCTCTCTTTCCTCCTCTCTATATCAAATTCTTCCAACATGGTATCAGAGCTAGGTTAGAGAGGAGAGGGAGAAAAGAGTCTCAATGAGTTTTTTATTCTGATGCTTTGTTTCATAAAAAAATAAAGCCGATGAAAATTGCTAATGCATCTGCAAATTTCGAGATCTGGATGTGGATGCTTTGACATCTGAAGAAAACAGCGAGCAGGGTGACAATGCACGAAGGAGATGCAGAAGGTGGCAAATAGCCGTCGAATGGTTCAGCATAAGAAGAAGAGCAAGAGAACATGGCACAAGTGGCTGTGGAAGAGAATTTATTTTAGAGTTGTGACTGAGAAGTGCACTACTGAGAGAAGTTCTCCAATATTCAAAGAGAGAGTTGAAGAGACGTGCTTCAAGAATTGAATGTGATGAGAATGCATCACAAATTTAAAAAAAGGAAAAGAAAAAAGGGAGTTGAAGAGACGTGCTTCAACAATTGAAGGTGATGAGAAGTGCATCACAAATCAAAGAGAAGAAGAGAACCAACGAATCTGCATGGAGTAAAAAAACCAAGTTTAAGGGGGAATATTGGAAATAACCTTGATTTTGTAAGGATATACTAATTATGCACCAAATTTAATGTTTGTATTTAGGAAAGTCAAAATTAAGTAGTAACAAATTGTAGGCCTTCAAATTAGAAAATTCTAGAGAATGTTTAAGGGAAATATTGAAAATTAGGGAATGTAAGAAAAAACTAGAAAAGAAAAGTCTAGAAGCTGGGTATGTTATAAAAGGGATGTACTATCTCATTTGTTGTATGAAACAAAAGTGAAGAAATAAAAATGTAGTCATTCAATTGTTCTACGATTTTTCTCTCCTCCTCTCTATATCAAATTCTTCCAACAATGTGCACAAATTCTAGTCCGCTTTATTACCTCATTCTATAACAGTAAGCTAAATGATAAATAATCCATTCACAAGTTGGTTGTCTACCAATTCAACTGATAGTTAACTTCATTAAATATCGATGACTGGAATGCTTTTACCTAAATTGAAATTGTACATGGGAAGAACATTAATTTTTGGAGAGACCCATGGATAGATGGTAAAAGCCTTATTAATTTACTTGGATGGGATAGTTACTCAGCTTTTAAGACATCTAAGACCAATGTTGATTGTATTATTGAATAACATTTGGGTTTGTGATAACCAGATAGTGACGAGATATTTCAAACAAGAAGTGGAGAAATTTACTATTAGACTCTACAGAGGAGGTATCGGAGAAATAAGGGAAAAGGGAGAAAAATCTGAAAAATGCATGGGGAAAAACTCGAATCAAACAAGATGACGTAACATGACATGATATTATTTGGAGCAAATCTACCACTCCTAAATTTGCTCATACGGTGTATAAAGTGATCTTACACCGATTATCAACTAAAGATTGATTGTTCAACCGGGGCATTATCCAGGAAATAAATTATTTTCTGCGACACAGCCGAAGAATCACATGACCGTTTATTTTCTGAGTGTACTTACACCAAACGAATTTGGACAACTCAGAAACTTAAAATTCTAATGACATATGATGTTCAAAATCTGAAGGAGGAAAATGGGTACTTGAATATGAGGAGTGTGATTAAGAAGTTGATCAAAATTAACCTAACAATTGTTGTTCATAACGTTTGAATGGAGAGAAACGACCAAGCTTTCAATGATAGAAGGAAAGATATGATAGTGTATCTAATCAAATTAACTGAGAGATATATATATATATACAGATAAGAAGGATGCTGCAGAGAGTACATAACCAACTTAAAGGAACAAGCACAAGTATTGGCGAAGTGGAACTGGACGGGAAGGATTGAAGATACTGAAGAAAGGTCGTCACGTCCGCCATGATTCGCCATGATTAATCTAGAATGAGAAACCTCGTTTAGAAAAGAGGTAAGTTTGAGTATTGAAGTTGTTGGCTTGTAAGTAAACTATGTAATTTGCGAAGTCCTATAGCTTCTTGGGCCACACTGCCCAATTGAGTTCAAAAATAAAATTTACCAAATTTAAAAATAAAAATATATGTGTGTGCATATATAAATATATTCAAAATTTTCAAAAAAAAATATTAATTCAAGAAATGGCCTTTATATCAAACATATCATCACCTAATATCTTGCTCCGTTTTTTCCATAAGAAGCTTAGAACATGTAGCAAGCAGCTATAATTACACAGCTAATTAGCTAATTTACAAATATATTTAAAAAGCATGTCTAAGTAATTTTGATGATCAAATTAAGTAGATAAAAAGCAGCATTGTTGAAAAACATACGACAGCAAATAAGGATAACCATGTGGACAAGTAATAGGGAAACCTTAGTTCAACAATTTTGAAATATATATGAGTTTAGATCTTTGTACCAAGATACAAGAAGTGTAACACCCTGAATTTTCTATGAATATAAAAATTTACAAATTTAAGACTACTTAATTATTAAAGTGAGAATTAAGGGAAATGGGTTACGCCATTGCATTCATCT
The DNA here is from genome assembly GCA_030737875.1 of Allium sativum. Lineage (NCBI taxonomy): Eukaryota > Viridiplantae > Streptophyta > Magnoliopsida > Asparagales > Amaryllidaceae > Allium > Allium sativum. The sequence continues at coordinate 127,817,812 of CM060919.1, read as the reverse complement.
CGGAATTTTGCTTGAGATGGAGTCCGAGTTTGCGTGAATTGGACTCCGTATGAAGAAGTTATGGCCTTCCGAAGTTTCAGAATTCAAATAAATATAAAATAGTTCAGAATAAAATAAATTCGAAATTCAAATTCAAACAGGGGAGCAGGCAGGGTGGGAATTCTCCCGCCCAAAGGCCAGGTCGACCAGGGGGTCGACCTGGAGGTCGAAATATCCATACAGGTCGACCAGGGCGTCGACCTACCCATACAGGTCGACTAGGGGGGTCGACCTAAGGGCCGACCTACCCTCCCCCCCTCCCCTCGGCAGATCTGAAATGTGACGATGTTTTGACTCACTGATGAGTCCTGAGGTGGTTATTATATCTTGTATGGATGGTCTTGATTGCTTCTAGGTTAATCTGACGACTCTTAATTAATTAAAATTCTATATAAGCAACATAACCCTCAACCTAAAATCACACTAATTCATACCAAGAGCCATCATGCTGTCAATGGTGAACCTAGAGTAGCCGCCGTTCTCTTTCAACTCAAAAGCAAGATAGAAGCAAGAATCAAAATCAAATCTAACCTAAATTAGAATAACAATTAATCTACATCAAATGCGAGCCATTCAGTTTTCGAATACAGATCCCGGAAAAACAAGACTATTCTTTTGTTGTGAGTACTATTTCTTTCACAATATAATTATTAAATTAGTTATGATGGGTTGTAATTGTATTATGAGAACATGTCTGTTGAATCAAATGATGTTGTTTAATTTTGTAGATCTATTTCATATTTAACTTGATTCATTTTATGCAAGTTTGGGATGTTAAACCATATGTTAATTCATATGTGAATCTTATGCAAGTTTGGGTTGTTAAATCATATGTTAATTCATATGTGAGTCTTATGCAAGTTTGGATGTTAAATCATATGTTAATCCGTATGTGAATTTTATTCAAGTTTGGGATGTTAAATTTTATGTTAGTTTGAATATGAATCTTATGCAAGTCTATATGTGAGTTGCACACAAGTTTATATGTGGATCAAGTATATACATATGATAGTTTATATGCAAAATCATATGATAAATTCATATGCAAGTTGTAGAAATTCATATGCCAGTTGTAGAAATCCATATGCAAGTTTAGGTGAAAAACTATATTCACAATTTTTGGGTGAAAATTGTATTCACATATGCAACTTAAATGAGACCCAAAATTTATATTTGCAAGTTCTAAATTTCATGTTTAGATCTATATTTAGATCCTTGGTAGTTTATGCAAGTATATGATTCTATATAACTATTGTCTATGCAAATTGTTGGCTATGCAATTTTATGTTAGAATTCCTATTTGCAAGTTAGATCTATTTTTTTATACGTTATGCAAGTTGTGATGTTTTTTTAGACTATTTGCGAGTCTAACATATTTCATATTTGAACGTACGAATAGCTTGGGGACAAATGGGAAAATGCTAATTATGTAAATTGTGAATTGGCATAAAATGGCTTTAAAAGCATATAATTAAATTGAGACATTAATTGGTATAATTTTTATGCCTACAAAGTATTGACATAATTTATGTGACAATTATGGGCATAATTAATTTGGAAATTATTGGGAATTTGAATAGGGATAATTAATTCATATTGGGGTGAAATAATTTATTATAATAAACGCCTAAGACACGAGGTTAGACTCGTTTGTGGTGTAAGACTGCCCGGACCCACCCCGCAAATCCAGCAACCACAAACGGTAGTCTAATGTGAGAGGTCGAAGGGATAAATTAAATGTGTAACAGTTGTAATGACACGAGGTTAGACACGTTTGCGGTATAAGACTGCCCGGACCCGCTCGGCAAATCCAGCAACCGCAAACGGGAGTCTAATGTGGGAGGTCATACAAGGTTACGGTTATAATGAATTAAGTAACACTTAACCAAGATAAACATGTGGTGGGACAGGGGGTTAAGTGGGTGACATGGGTGGCATGTGAAATACGATTAGAAACACTTAACTAAATTTAAACGTGTAAGAAGACATGAATAAGGAGTTAAGTGGAAAATTCTAGTGGGGACCAAGCCTAGGTGGAAAGCTTGTGTCAAGCATGGGGGACCCATTTCAAACCAGTAATCCATTAAGTATCTTTGTGAGCTCAAGTTAGATCGAGGACGGGACACGCTTACTGGGTTTGATTATAAGAGGTCAAAACGAGTTAACGGTGACAACGCAAGTCCAACGGGGTCATGTGCGTGCGTGGGCCCGGGCTGGTAGGTAAGACGTTGATGCATCATGTAGATATAAGACGTGCATCTTTAGTGGTATCGGGTTGCCACTTTGGGGAGTGATACACCCCATGGTGGGACCATCACGGGTATCTACGAGTTAGGGAGCCAATCGCATGGGGGTAGTGGGTACAACTAGTGGAGATACGGGATGCGGCACCTATGGAGACAGCTAGGGGTACACGAAACTACCAGTATGATTATTATGTTCAGTGGGCGGGATCAACTTTTAGGGTGACTAGTGGTGGTGCAGTATAGTAATTATCCTGTAGTGATTAGGAGCGAGATTAACGCTAGAATATTCCTCCTGTTTGTTTTGCCTTGCCCACTTCCCCTTCCCCAGGTTCTCAGGGACTAGCACTAGTGGAGCTTGATCAGGATCTTTCTCTTTCTTTTGGAAGTGCTTGGATTGCTGAAAGTAAAGTTCAGCTCATCTCTTTTATGGCTACTTATGTTGGGGTTATGCTTTTTATTTTATGTGCTCAGAAAACAATTTGTCAAGATGGTTACTAAGTGTACTTGGTTTTTCTGTTGGTTTATGATGATGTTGTAATCAAACTATTTCTCCGCTGCAATAAATGTTGTTTTGAAATTTTTCAAGTACCAATATATGTATCTGTCTTGCTATATTCTGTTCTATTCACCAATAATACTCCATGAAAGTTAATGCATTCGCTTTGAGAGTGACATTAATGGACGTGGGTTGTTACACGTGGTATCAGAGCAAGGTTAACAGAACAAATAAGAGATTTTGAAAAATTGTTTTTCAAAAGCGTTTTATAAAGAAATACTTTCAGAAGTATGTTTTAAGAAGAGTATTTTCAAGAGAAAAGTTTGTTTTAAAAACATAACCCCTAAGAGCCATATATCTTTCATTCGAATTCTCCGTTTTGAATCTCTTCATTTTCTTTTCAGCATGTCTGGGTTACCCGAGATACCCGAGGGAATACCGATACCAACATGGTTCAGAAGGTATCTGGAGGCTAGGGCCACCGCAGCAGGCCCAGCAGACATCCCTCCTCCGCCAGCTGCAGCCGCTCCTCCTCCTCCCCCTCCCCGTGTTGATACTTTTTCAAAGATATGCAAATACTTTCGAGAAATGGGCGGAAAACCTTTTCACGGATTAGAGACATTTGTTGAAGCTCGAAATTGGCTTAAGGAGGTAGAAGACTTGTTTGGTATCTTCGAGGTAGAAGATGGAAGGAAGGTTCAATTGGTCGCTTAGTTAATGAAGAACGAAGCCTCGTTTTGGTGGGAGGTCACGAATGGAGAGCGTTCAGTAGAGACGTGGATGGATTTCAGACATAGGTTCGAGATGAAATTTCTCTCCCGAGCAGAAGAGAATTTATACATGGAAAAATTCTTGGCATTGAAGCAGGGGAATTTATCAGTAAAGGAGTACGTCAACAAGTTCAATCAGTTGGCGAGGTTTGGCTTAGATTTGGTGAACACACCTGAAAGGAAGGCCCTGAGGTTCGTTAAAGGTTTGAATGAGCCGCTACATGGGTTAGCTATGACCACATTCCTATGGGGGCTACCTTTGATAAATTAGTTGACATAATGAAGAGGAGAAAGGCGCTAATGCTAATAAGGCACCAGAAAAGAAAGGGGATCAAAAGAAGCCACAGCAGCAACCTAAGAAAGGTGGTAAGGGCAACAATAGCAAAGGAAAGAAAAGATGCTTTAATTGTGGAACACCAGGCCATCTGAGCAAGGACTGTAGGAAGAAGAAGAAGACTGGTTGTTTCCACTGTGGAGAGGCAGGACATCTAATTAAAGACTGCCCGAGGAAACAGGGACAAGGGCAAAGAACAGGGTCCACTTCTAGAGGGTAGATTCAGGCTCTCCTGGCACCAGGGCAGGCAAGAGGGCAGATTCAGGCTCTCATGGCACCAAGACTGGAGAGAGGTAGAAACATTTCTGATGAAAGTTTGGTTTTTCTGTTTGATCATCCTGTTCGTACTTTGTTTGATTCTGGCGCTTCACACTCGTTTGTGTCTTCTTCGTTAGTTGAAACACTACACCTAAATACTAGTCTAGTTACGGATCCCATAATAGTCTCAAATCTTATTAGTGGTTTGGCTCATCTTCCAATGATTTGTCGAGATTTGAGAGTGTCTATCTTGAGCGTTGAGTTTGAATGCAACACCTTCGTTCTTGGCTTCACGGGCTATGGATTGATTCTAAGCATGGATTGTTTATCCAGTAATGGTGTCATCCTCGATTGTGAAAAGAGAGTGGTTAGACTTATGACTCGCCTTGGCAACACTCTCGAAATCTCTTGTAACCCCATACATTCTATTATGCTTAGTTACCTAGAATCTCTTGATGCGTCTGTTGAAAACTTGCAGTCTGTTAGAGTAGTCCGTGAATACTCAGATGTATTTGAAGAGGTGAAGAGCTTACCTCCAAAGCGGGAGATAGACTTCCGCATATACCTTGTTGATAATGCAAAACCCGTAGCTCTACCTGTTAGACACATGGCTCTAAGGGGGAGAAAAGAGCTCAGTAAGCAAGTCAAAGAGCTGCTCGAAAAGGGGTTTATAAGGTGGAGTATTTCTGAATGGGGTGCTCCAGCAGTATTCACAACCAAAGTGGATGGTTCACTTCGCCTATACGTTGATTATAGGGAGCTAAACAAGCTGACCAAGAAGAATAGGCACTCACTCCCTAGAATAGATGACTTGTTTGATCAGCTTGTAGGTGCTTCTGTTTTCTCCCAACTAGATTTGGCTATCGGGTTCCATCAGCTAAGAGTGGCTGAAGACAGCATTGATAAGACCACGTTCAGAACCCCGGATGGTTTCTTCGAATGGCTTGTCATGCCTTTCGGCTTGATAAACGCACCCGCTTAATTTGTTGACTTAATGAATAGGGTGTTTAGAGAATTCCTTAGTAAGTTTGTGGTGGTCTTCGTAGACGACATTTTGATCTTCTCGAAGAATGAAGAAGAGCATGCTTTGCATTAAAGGGAAGTCATGGATACTCTTCGTACACATCAGCTGCAGGCCAAATTCTCCAAATGCCATTTCTGGAGAGAAGTGAGGTTTCTTGTACATGTGGTGTCCAAAGAGGGGTTAGCCGTGGACCCCGCAAAAGTAGTTGTGGTACAAGATTGGAAGGTTCCCCAGAATGCAATCGAAGTCTGAAGCTTTCTCGGGCTAGCAGGCTTTTACCGAAAATTCATTAAAGACATAGCTAAAATCTCAGCCCCACTCACAAGATTAACAAAGAAAAACCTAACTTTCGCTTGGGATTTGGATTGCGATATTGCTTTCCAACGTTTGAAAAGGACTCTAACAACAGCCCCAGTTCTGACATTGCCAGATGGGAGCAAGATGTTTACCGTATACACGGATGCATGTGGTACAGGACTAGGTGTTGTCTCGATGCAAGAAGGGAAGGTAGTAGCTTATGGAGGCAGACAGTTGAAAGTACATGAGAAAAACTACCCAACCCACGATCTAGAGTTTGCAGCCATCGTCTTTGCGCTTAAGTCTTGGTGTCATTATCTCCTAGGTGAGAAATTTGAATTATATACTGACCATAAATCGTTGAAGTACCTTTTCTCGCAGAAAGATCTTAACTTAAGATAGTAAAGGTGGATGGAATTTTTTGGCCTCTTATGATTTTGAGATTTACTATACCCCAGGCAAGGGCAATGTGGTAGCAGATGCCTTAAGTAGGAAGAAGCTGACCTTGAGTCCTCTCTTTGTATAAAGGCAAAGCTTGGAGTATATAGCAAACTTTAATTTTAGACCCTCCTCTGAAATTGTGCCAGGTCTGTTAGCATCATTAGAGGTGCGGCCTACTCTTTTGGACTCAATAGGAACCGCACAACGAGAAGACCCTCAGCTAGTTGATGTGATGCATAAGCTAGTTAGGGGTGAGACTTCTGGTCACCTCAATAGATACTCCATCGATGATAGGGTTTGGTTGAGATGGGATAGAAGGCTGTGCGTCCCACAAGCAAGGGATTTATTGAAGACGGTTCTCGAAGAGGCGCACCATTCTAAACTGACCATACACCAGTCAGAGACAAGATGTATAAAGATATAAAAAGGGTTTTCTTTTGGAATGGCATGAAGAGTGATGTAGCTGAGTTCGTCGCTAAGTGTTTGATATGCCAACAAGTCAAAGCGGAGCAGAAGAAGCCCGGTGGTCTGCTTCATCCTCTCGAGGTCCCACAGTGGAAGTGGGATAGCATTTCGATGGACTTTGTAGATGGGTTGCCTAGGTCAAGAAGGGGCGATACCAGTATTTGGGTAATAGTGGACAGGCTCACTAAAAGCGCTCACTTTATACCTTTTAAAAGTAGAAGGACTGCCTCGTCCCTAGCATCCATTTATCTTAAAGAAATAGTTCGACTCCATGGGATACCCTCCACTATGGTGAGCGATCGAGATCCTATCTTTACGAGTGAGTTTTTGAAGAGTTTGCAAGAGGCAGTAGGCACGCAATTATGCTTAAGCACAGCCTATCACCCCCAAACCGATGGTCAGACAAATAGGGTGAACAGAGTATTGGAAGACCTCTTGAGATTGTGCATTCTTGACTTTGGAGGGACATGGAAGGATCATCTTACTTTGGTGGAATTCGCCTACAACAATAGCTACCAAGCCACCATAGGAATGACGCCCTTCGAAGCTTTATATGGAAGACCATGCCAATCACCAACTTGTTGGTAGGAGTCTACAGACAAACTCGTACTTGGGCCGGACATGATTAGAGAAACCTCAGAAAAGGTGGACTTGATAAAAAGACGGATGAAGGCTGCACAAGATAGACAGAAGTCCTACGCAGATAAAAGAAAGACCGACCTTGAGTTTAAGGTTGGAGATAGGGTGTTCCTTAAAGTATCTCCTTTGAGGAATGTCATTCGCTTTGGATCTGTAGGAAAGCTAGCACCAAGATTTGTAGGTCCATTTCCTATCATTGAAAGGATTGGGACGATGACTTACATAATAGAGCTACCCGAGAGACTGGCTGGAGTTCATAATGTTTTTCATGTTTCTCAACTACGAAAGTGCTTACATGAATCTGCAGAAGTGGTGGAGCCAAGTATACTAGAGGAAGTTGAAGTGGAACGAGAAGCGACTGTGAGCAGAGTTCCAACTCGTATCTTGGGTACGGAAGTCAAAAAGCTACGCAACTGTGAAGTCAAGCTTGTTAAAGTTCAATGGAGTGACGCTGAGGAAGACGCGACTTGGGAAACTGAGAGGAAAATACGCGCAGCCTACCCTTTTCTCTTTGAGGGTACCTCCTTGATCTCTTTTTCCATAAGTTTATTCATGCTTATATCTACCTTTTTAAGTATATCTCCCCAGTCCTATTCTTTATCCTTAGGTAGAAACCGATGGATGTAAACATGTGTTTGAAACATGTTATGATTGATAGTTGCGAGTGGTTGCTAGTGGTTGCTCGTGGATGCATGTACACACACTTTAGGCACTAGATCGGCTCAATCACTTCCATATTGCATATAAATGTGTGTGCATATTTAAATTAATGGATGTATAATGGTTGTGTTATCATATGGATGCTGCATTCTGATGAATGGTTGTGCACACATATAGAAGTAATATGTATCGTTAGAATTCTTTCGCATGCATAATGGACGCATGGCACTACCATGATTTGCATTAAGGAGGTCAACTGAATCAGTGGACCGCCTGATTTTGCATTAGATAAGAAACATATACACACACTTTTGGCATATGTTCATACGGCATTAGAAATCTTGTAAGAACAATGGATGCCTGTGTTAAATGATTGAGTAGATGGATGATTGGATGTTAGGATATACATTCTCCTTAACTTGACGATTTCGGGGGCGAAATCCTTTAAGGAGGGGAGAATGTAACACCTTGAATTTTCTGTGATTATAAAAATTTACAAATTTAAGAATACTTAATTAATAAAGTGAGATTTAAGGGAAATGGGTTACGTCATTGCGTTCGTCTTGGAATTATGCATGAGATAGAGTCAGAGTTTGCGTGAATTGGTCTCCGTATGAAGAAGTTATGGCCTTTCGAAGTTTCAGAATTCAAATAAATATAAAACAGTTCAGAATAAAATAAATTCGAAATTCAAATTCAAACAGGGGAGAAGGCTGGGCGGGAATTCTCCCGCCCAAAGGCCAGGTCGACCAGGGGGTCGACCTACCCATACAGGTCGACCTACCCCTCCTCCCCCCTCCCTCCCCCCCCCGGCAGATTTGTAATATGATGATGTTTTGACTCACTGCTGAGTCATTAGGGCTAAGGCGGTTATTCTATCTTGTCTGGATGGTCTTGATTGCTTTTAGGTTAATCTGACGGCTCTTAATTAATTAAAATTCTATATAAGTAACCTAACCCTCAACCTAAAATCACACTAATTCATACCAAGAGCCATCATGCTGTCAAAGGTGAACCTAGAGTAGCCGCCGTTCTCTTTCAACTAAAAAGCAAGATAGAAGCAAGAATCAAAATCAAATCTAACCTAAATTAGAATAACAATTAATCTACATCAAAGGCGAGCAATTCAATTTTAGAATACAGATCCCAGAAAAACAAGACTGTTCTTTTGTTGTGAGTACTATTTCTTTCATAATATAATTATTAAATTAGTTATGATGGGTTGTAATTGGATTATGAGAACATGTCTGTTGAATCACATGATGTTGTTTAATTTTGTAAATCTATTTCATATTTAACTTGATTCATTTTATGCAAGTTTGGGATGTTAAACCATATGTTAATTCATATGTGAATCTTATGCAAGTTTGGGTTGTTAAATCATATGTTAATTCATATGTGAATCTTATGCAAGTTTGGATGTTAAATCATATGTTAATTCGTATGTGAATTTCATGCAAGTTTGGGATGTTAAATTTTATGTTAGTTTGAATATGAATCTTATGCAAGTCTATATGTGAATTGTACACAAATTTCTATGTGGATCAAGTATATACATATGCTAGTTTGTATGCAAAATCATGTGATAAATTTATATGCAAATTGTAGAAATTCATATGCCAGTTGTAGAAATCCATATGCAAGTTTAGGTGAAAAACTATGTTCACAATTTTGGGTGAAAATTATATTCACATATGCAAGTTAAGTGAGATCCATAATTTATATATGCAAGTTCACAATTTTATGTTTAGATCTATATTTAGATACATGGTAGTTTATGCAAATATATGATTCTATATGACTATTGTCTATGCAAATTGTTTGCTATGCAATTTTATGTTAGAATTCCTATTTGCAAGTTAGATCTATTTTTTTATGCATTATGCAAGTTGTGATGTTTTTTTTAGACTATTTGCGAGTCTAACATATTTCATATTTGAACATTAAGCTAAATGATAAATAATCCATAGGCAAGTTGGTTGTCTGCCAATTTAACTGATAGTTAACTTCATTAAATATGGATGAGTGGAATGCTTTTACCTAAACTGAAATTGTACATGGGAAGAACATTAATTATTGGAGAGACCCATGGATAGATGGTAAAAGCCTTATTAATTTACTTGGATGGGATAGTTACTCAGCTTTTGAGACATCTAAAACCAATGTTAACTGTATTATCGCTAATAACACTTGGGTTTGTGATAACCAGATAGTGACCAGAAATTTCAAACAAGAAGTGGAGAATTTTTTTATTTAAAAAGACTCTACAGAGGAGGTTTTGGAGAAAAAAGGAAAAAGGGAGGAAAACTTAAAAATGCATGGGGAAAAATTCGAATTAAACAAGATGACGTAGCATGACATGATATTATTCGGAGCAGATCTATCACTCCTAAATTAGCTCATACGGTGTATAAAGCGATCTTACATCGATTACCAACTAAAGATTGATTGTTCAACCGGGGCATTATCCAGGAAATAAATTGTGTTTTTTGCAACACAGCGGAAGAATCACATGACCACTTAATTTTCTGAGTGTTCTTACACCAAACGAATGTGGACAATTCAGAAACTTAAAATTCTAATGACATATGATGTTCAAAATCTGAAGGAGGAAAATCGGTACTTGAACATGAGGAGTGCGATTAAGAAGTTGATCAAAATTAACTTAAGAGCATTCCCAGCAATAAACGGGAATTAGAGTGGTAAAACAACGTTTTAAGCGGTGATTCCTTCCACCGTTCCAGCAGTCGATTGGAGGCCGCAGCCTTATATTTTTTTTATTAATTAAACCTTAAACGGTTTTCATAAATGACCTTTATATCAAACATATCATCACCTAATATCTTGCTCCATTTTTTCCAGAAGAAGTTTAGAACATGTAGCAAGCAGTTATAATTACACAGCTAATTAGCTAATTTACAAATATATTTAAAATGCATGTCTAAGTAATTTTGACGATCAAATTAAGCAGATAAAAAGCAGCACTGTTGAAAAACATACGACAGCAAATAAGGATAACCATGTGGTCAAGCAATAGGGCAGCCTTGGTTCAACAATTTTGAAAACGATATAAGTTTAGATCTGTGTACCAAGATACAAGAAGTATTAGTGATAGTTTATTAAATGTTCAACTGTGACAAGTAAGAAAAAGTTCCTTCCATAAATGGACAGTTATTAGAAACATTTTATTCAAATAACTTACAATAAATTCCATTAATGCTTCATCAATTCATCCATTTATGATAGGTCCGCTGTCCAATGCAATCTTATGAGTCCTACAATACACTAGCTAAGTAGTCGGCTCGCTATTAAATTCATCGGTCAAGAAAATAAAGTCAAAAACAGAATAAATACACAGAAACCTTGTGTATATCAACATTAAAACAAAATTTCAGATATAGTTATTTTGATCGTTGCTTGATTGGACCCCGAACAATTTTTGAGTCAGACACGGACGGACAACGGGATATTTTGTTTGATATACAGCCTAATCTACCATGACATTAATCAGTGACAATCTACAAGGATGTAACATTGTCTAGCCAAATATCAAGGGTCGAACTAACATCTATTTCAGTTATTTTTAAACTTTTTATCTTTGACTTGAAAAATATTATTATCGCCATCCTATGTCTCAACAACATCATCAAAATATCCTCAACTTTTCGTGAAATCGCTTCTTTTGATATATTTTTGGGCGAAAAATGTCCTGAAATAAAAAGAATAATAAGTTTTTTTTTAAATATAGTTTAGTGTGTTATATATTTTTAAATAGAGCAAAGAGACTCGGGTATATTAGAAGGAAAATCCTAAAATTAAACAGGATTGCTATTTTCAGATGATCTAGATTTTCTCATAGTTGTGTTTCCTAATTCAAATCATAGAATGATAAGGAATGTGAAATACAGTGAAATAATAATCAAGAACTTGAATCAAATGATGCGTTTTAAAGAAAATAAACAGTAAATATCAGGTAATTTACCAAAATTGAGTCATCACATCAAGTCGTTTGCTCGACCACCAGAAAAAATGGAATCTCCGTTCATTTCCCAAACGATGCAATTGATTCTATCACTTTGCCACACTTCATACTGATTTCAATAACATCTCTAAAAGCCACGGTTGCATTGGTTGATTCATCACTGGAAAAAAATGAGAACAAATTTTTCCTGCATTATGTATGTCGCATCTAGAGTGAGCATGTGGATCGGTAAGCAATTCAAATCACATCCAGCCAATTTTCTGGCCCAGTTAAACTAGATCAGTTTACCCTTTTGCATTTGTTCCCATATGCAGTCCACGAGATGTTATTGTAGCAATTTATCAAATACAACAGAAAAGAAAAACTTATGTATTGTCTGGATCATTTTCCAATTATATGTGACGTTAGGTCAGAATTCTTTTTTCCCCCCATTGTGTAAGAACACTCTTAAAATCTTGTCATTTTTTAAACAGGTCCCATGCATTTATCTGGTTAAAAAAATGTCATAATATTTGAAGTCAACCACGGGCCTGAAAACAAAAAGGTATGCTAGCATAACTATTTATCTGGTTTACAATTTAGAGTGCGCATAAATTGGCCTATATGATCTTTACATGCCATAAGAGCATTAGTGAAATTGCAAGAATTTGGCCACTAAGATACATTAAAAGATTGTGAGACAACTACAAATTATGTAAGGTTGTCATCTAATTCTACATTACCCTTATTGAATGGAAGAAATTTGAAAGTCATATTATAAGGTAGTAAACCAACAAAGTCGGGTATTTACTGATGATAAGTCACGTGTAACTAAAGGTTGAGTACATATAAGAACTTTTTCGGCCCTAATAAATATACAAAGTACAAATATAACATCATTTCTGAAGGAACGTATATACTAGTACTAAAGACAAAATTAGTTACCATAGCGACTCTTCTTATCAGTTGGGTTTACTTGGGTAAATTCAAGCTTGCTGCAATTTGATATTTCCTAAAAGAGATGTCCAACTTCAGTGATCCTGATAACAATCAGACCTCAGGGCGACTGAATTTTTTATAACCTACAATGGAGGAACATGCATGAAATAGTTCACAAGTTATAATAATAATGCACTCTATATTAGTATAACAGAGTCGGACAAAGGGGGAATAAAGTTTCCGTTTGATACATTACTTCCTAGCTAGAATAGGTAAATATGCATAAGCAGATAAATATCTACAACAACATTTGATGTGATTTAACTTTATTAAAACGTGGTATTGATAACAAAAAATATATAATGAACGAGATATGTAAACCATGGCATACCGTACTTCTTGATCATAACAGAGACGTCTACACAATTTTAACATCACGACAATATAGCCTTCATGCAAATAGGTCAAGGTTATAAATGATCTCAGTTTTGACTTGGATGAAGATAAGTGTATATCTCAAGTTAATAGTTCTAATTTTGTTTACCATCACATGGCTACCTCCAAAGAACTTGTGCACTTAAAATGACCTCAAAAAAAGGAATATAGACTGCTTCATTCTTGCAATTGCTTTTTAGTTCCATTTGTAAATTACATTCACCATTCGGAGTAAGCAGTCAAACCGAATGTGTTTGACTCGAAAGCAGATGCAAATTATTAAAGTCTGTTTAGTGGAAACATATTACAAGACTGTTCGTTATTTCATAGTTGGGTGTAATCTATGGTACTACTCTTACAATAATGGACTAATTTTGCATACCTAAACCGACTTCTATGTATCAGATTATCAATAAACAAAGCATTTACAAATAACACGAATTTTCAACGTAAAATAATTCAAAAGAGCATATGAAACAATATATGTCTTGAATAGACGAGAATTCTCCGTGGTATCACAAATTCAAACTTCAATTGCGCAAACATGAAAAAATCTTAATATTAACTAAAAAATAAAATTCAAAAATAAACATTCTCTATGATATAGCTTCTTATTAATTAGCAACAAAAGTTTAAAATAAATAAATTAAATCTTTAAATTAAAGTTCAGTATAACTACACATGATTTCAATACAGAAATATAAATCGTCGCATAAATCATTTTTTGTTGAGTGTGTTGAATGTATACACTTTCAATGAAATTTGTCCATGGAAAATTCGAAGAAGCATACTTCTCATACTCTTCGATTTTAGATTTAGTTACAATCCTTTACGGTGACCTCAAGCTATTTATAGCTGCCTGAAAATGGTGAGAACAAACAAAAATACATCCACCCTTTGCATTTTCTCTGATTATCTCCTAGATCCACAGCTTGTTGCATAAAGTTCATCCGATTGAGCATTGGTGTAAACTCTCCAAGTGGATAAGACATTGATGGGTAGAATGGAGGACAACACGACGGAGGTTAGAAGAATGGACCAACTAAGTTTGAAAATTGATAAGATCCAAACTATGGATGCGGCATATATTGTTGAGAGGTTCCAGTACGTTGAGATGCAAACTGTTGTTATATGGGCGCTTGATGCGGAACGCTAGATGATTGATGATGAGTGTTTTGATTGATTTTGGACAGGAGATTGTCGTAGCTGATGTTTTGAAATAGGAGAATTTTGAGATATTGCTTGCTCTGACATGAAATTTGACGATGGTCTTTGTGAAGATAAAACCATGTGTTTTAACTCTTCAATCTCTTTGCTTTCTACATAGTTCTTTCAAATCTAAGCCTGTAGACTCCAAAGATGAATATTCTCGTTCTTTGTGTGATTTACGAACCGATGATATAAGGTGAGCCTATTGTACGTGAGGCACCATGCTTGGAGTCACCAAATCTCCATAACAACGAACTCTATTACGAGTCTCGAACCCCATAGCTGCCACATGTGCTTGTAGCATTAGTTCATGTGTCTCTTCACCATGGATAGCTACTAATTGGATTAATTATCGAGATATTCTGCTCTGCAATTTATTCGTCTCCAAATGAATATCATTCATATAATGTAGTTTTTGGCATAATCTAGGTTTTAAGAAATACATGAAGATCAATAAAAATCGTTTAATATCAATTAAATTTCATCACAAAAACTCATAAAAATTTCCTTTAGTATATACTATGTTTCAAAAAAAAAACCGTTATAAAGTTTTATGCTATGCATCATTCCAAAATTCTTAATAGCATAATTTTATACCAAGCTATTACATATGGTAAGTTTCATAATTTGTTTCAAAAAATAATTAAAATAAAATAAGGTTCAATATTTTTAAACAGGAAAATAGTGTGAAGGACAAAAATATTGGGTTTTTTGTCCACAAAGACAGTCCATCTATTTTTTTTTTGTCCAGGACAATATAAGTTTTTCTCACATCATCTCGCTCGCACAATTACCTCTTTCAGAAAGATTATCGTTACCTTAATTTCGCTTCTTCCATCGTGCGAAATCGATTTGCAACTTTCTGTGCGCGTTTCAACTTCGTCTTCTCCATTTCAGATTCTCAATTCGAATCGTGTGAAATCCAATTTCGGTTGAACATTATTTCTCAGGTGCGATTTTCCTTTGCACGATTATTTTTTGCTTTCCTTGTTCTGAAATTCCTATGCGCGATCTTCTTCATTTTTATTTATGTGATCGATTCTCTTCAGGTTTTCTCCTATTGATTTGAATTGATTGATTAACGGATTCGATTTGCAGCAGCAGCAGGTTATATGTTTTACACTGACTATTTTTTTTGTCCTTTAGACTGTGTTCATAGATGTATCAAACTGTCCTCATTTTTAGATTGTTTTCATTTTTGTTTGATCCTTTAGATTACATTATTGTAATGTGTTATGCTATGCGCTTAACAAATTTGGTATCAGTTTTATTCTGTCAAATAGCATAAGTTGGAGTAACTATATTGTAATCTCTTGAGGCATGTGGTATTGGTGGTATGTTCATAAATATTTTGTTTATATCTGGGTATCAGTTTTATGTCATTGGTGATATCAGTTTGTTCTCTTTTGTTAATTGTACAGCAATACAGTATCAGTTTTATGTCATTGTTGGTATCATTTGTTCTCTGTTGTTAAGTGTACAACAATTCAGTATCAGTTTTATGTCATTGGTGGTATCAGTTTATTCTCTGTTGTTAAGTGTACAGCAATACAGTATCAGTTTTGAATCAAAATTTGTATCAGTTATGTAATAATTTGCTAATTGCTTTTTTTTTTTTTTTTTTGCAGTGGTGATAATGGTCTTTTGGTTTTGGTTTTGTTCAACAATACTACCTTCAGTACTCGGTTGACCATTAATTGTTCATTATATGATTTGAAGAATGAATTATGCCATCATTGGTCTCAACTTACTCCTGATTCAATTGAGATTAGTTATTTGCTTGAGAACAAAATAATATATGTTGATACTAATTTCGATCTTCAAAGTATAGTCTGCTTTCAACTACATAAAAAGAGTGCTTTCTTTTCTTCCACTATTAAGCGGAAGGATTGTCAGCTCCAAAATATTGATAATCGTTATCATTCCACTGCATCTGAAGTTTTGTCTACTGCATCTTTGTGTTCTACTATTGTTGTACATGGAAAAAGTTACTTAAAAGACATGATGAAGAGAGGATCTAATCTTTCCATTTCTAATTTTAAAGAGTTCTGTTTTGGGGGTGCTATTGACTTTAGGGAATTATTGATGGCATATCAAATTCAGACAGGATATATATGAACTAATTTTTTTAAAGAATAGTTCTTCTAGGATAATAGTTGTTTGCTCTTCTTTGTCGCCTACTGGATGTCAATTTAAAGTTCATGCTACTTGTGATTCCGAACATCTTAATAGGTTTTTCATACGGAATTTAGTTAGTGAGCATTCTTGCGGAGGACTTAAAAATTTGAGCAATCCGCATATTTCTAGCTCGTTTATTAAATCACTGATTATAGATGAAATTCGTGATCATCCAAGCAAGAAGCCTAAGGAGATTATAGATGATTTTCGTGGAGAATATAATATTGAATTGAATTATCCGGTTGCTTATTCTGCAGAAAAACTTGCTTTGACTGAATTGTATGGTAATGATGCTATGTCTTACGATGACCTGAGATGGTATTTGGAGGCACTACAAAATCATATCCTAGGTAGTTATGTTGATTTAGAGGTTAATGCCAGTACTAACTAATTTGAGAGAGTGTTTATTGCCCTTTTTGCGTGTATACGTGGATTTGAGTATTGCCGAGCCATGATTTTTTTAGACGCTACTCACTTAAAGGGACGACCAGGTGTATTGATGGGAGCTACTGCAAAGAATGGTAATAAAGGTATTTTTTTATGTTTTCAAGTTTTTTTTTATTCTTACATAGTGGTGTTAGGTGACATGTAGTATCAGCTTATGTTTAGTTTTATTTTTTTATTGTTTTTATATATCAGTTTTAGAAGCCTGGTAGTATCAGTTTCTTTAAGTATTAGTTAATATTTATTTTTCCAGTTTCTTGGTATCACTTTTCATAGCATGAGAGTATCAGTTTTTATGATGTCTTGTTAAAAATTAATTTTCCAATTTCCAGGTATCAGTTTTATATGCCTGGTAGTATCAGTTTTTTAAACTTTTAGTTAATAATTATTTTTTCAGTTTCCTAGTATCAGTTTTCATAGCCTGGTAGTATCTGTTTTTTCTATTCTTGTTAAAAATGTAATTTCCAGTTTTCAGGTATCAGTTTTATGTGCCTGGTAGTATCAGTTATTTTTTACATGTAATTTGATTGTCTATTTAACTGTTATTTAATTTGCAGGCTTTTTCCCCTTAGCTATGGGTGTAGTCTCCATTGAAAATGTGGATAATTGGATGGTTTTTAAGTCACTTGAAGAAAATGCTTGAAGAAACACGTGATTTGGTTTTTATATCAGATTGTTATCAAGGGTTATTTTTGGGTATTCGTGAAGTTTTCCCTAATGCATTGCATAGTTTTTCTTATCTTCATATGGAACAAAACTTGCTTTCAGCTGTTAAGTCAAAGAATACAAATGTTTCGGTTGTTGAGTTGTTTAAGTTGTGTTCTAGAGCTTCAAATTTAAATGAATTTGAAGCTGCACATTCTAAATTTTTGGATGTTAGAGGTACTGCAGCTATGAACTTTTTAAAGGATAAACCATTTGATAAGTGGGCTGATTTGTTTTTTAAGGGTAAACGATATGGAGAGTATAGTTCAAATGTAGCTGAAAGTTTTAATAGTTGGATTATAGAGGAAAGAGCGTTGCCAATTACTTCATGCCTAGATGGAATTAGGATTAAAATTATGGAACAAATGGCCAAAAGGAGAGAGGAGTGTCATTTGTGGACTACCAATAATATGACTTGATTATGTTCATATCTTGGTTTATATATAAAGTGTAACTATATATATGTATGTATAATGATGGAAAAAACATGAATAATCAATTATAAAGGAATAGAAAGGCATTGTTTTGTATGCTCGTAGTCATAGAGTGATGCTAGATATATATTGTTGGCTTAAAAAAACACTTTATGTTCGTTTTTCTAACAACATACGTATTCTTATGCAACAGGTTTCAGATCACTGTAGTGAACTTGTAGCAAAAAGATAAATGGCGTAAAGATTTTGTTGTCTTCGAGTCGTGTACTCCATAGGATATGTAATTTTTGTGGATAACTTGTGTTTGTACTAAGTTACTTTGTAATGGTCAAGTATGTAATAATACGCGAAATGTTTTCTAAAACTTATTGTTTGTAATACTGAAAATTTGAGTATTTTAATAAATTAGTTTGCAAATAATTGTAATATCTGATTTGCTTATGGAGTATTGCTACATTTAGTGTTCATTTCAGTTGCAAAAGGTCTATTTTTTTTAAAATGCAACTATTAATCAAAACGGTGCATAACAGTTGTAGTAGATATTATTACAATGATGCATAACTGTTGTAATAAAGTTTGTTACAACGGTGAGAAAAAGTTGTAAAATATACATACTACAACCGTGTTGCAACGGTGTAGAAAAGTTGTAAAAGATTTTAGTCTATTACAACTTCTTAATACACGACGGTTAGCCCACCGTTGTAAAATGTATATTACAACGGTGTTCCACCGTTGTAATAGAGTCATTTTGTTGTGGTGATATCTACACTACACAAGCATATTATTGCATGCATTGACAATTAGTATAAGTAATTACAAATATATTTTTACCTCAAAATAAAAGTATTTTCATTTTGTTGGCATGCTTTACACAAATAATCTGATTTTGTAGCTTCTTTGTTGCAATTCTTATAAGTTTGATACCATAATTTTTAATTTTTGATGTAAGTTATGTAAACAAATATACTAAAGAATACACACTACATGCTGAAAAATAATAATCAATCTATATGAAATTATTGGTGTACAATATAATATGAAATAATGAGCACTAACCTTATCCTGACCCATAATGCACATTAATAATTTTTGTTCTGTAATTTAAATCCAAGCATTAATATTAGAATTAAAAAAATTAATTAGTTTAATATGTTCACAAATCATCTGCAATAATTATATCAGGTTTTAGTATAGTCTCACTACTGCTTTTTCTTTGAACTTCTTTGATTGATGAGATGCTTTGAATAAAGCTGAGTGCATCTAAAAGGTACGGATGCTAAGAAAAGCATACGATGGGGAATAAAAATTAATAATGTTGATGCATTTCCTACAACTTCCTTTTTTACAAGGTGTTTTTGGTGTTGGTTAATGTTTACAGAATTGTATACGACCTTCGGTATATAGGAGCTCGCGTCATGCACCATTTCAACTAATGAGTACTCATTTAAAATCATCTCATATTAATTTTTTATGTAATTGAATTATTTATTGATGGGTCTAAGAATTCCTTTCGAAATATAATAAACTTTTCCAAACTCAAGTATAGGATAAACTTATTTGCAGCTTTGTTAAACATTGTTGCTTATACCTAAGCACCTTGTTAGTTTTTTAAAAAGAAAAGATGAAAATTATAATAACATTTTAATAATAGTTCAAATAGAGAAGATATAAGTGAAAAGACTATGTTAAATAAATACATCTTCATCAGTGAGTTCTATGCTAAACAGGTAATGTTCCCCCTTAATATTTTTGTGAGATCTCAAATTGCCTTTATTTATCACTAGAACTTTGATGCTTCAATTGCATTGATATTGATTCAGCAATGCAATAGGAATAATATTTTCAGACAAATCCATTTGATTTGTTTGCGGTAATTATCTCACATTATTAAACAAACTCAGCATGGACTAATCCATTCTAGTTATTGCTTTATTTAAGTGGCAGAAGAACATGGGCACACAACCAAAAAAAATTCATTACATAACAAAATTCAGTGTTTCACACATTAAATTTCATGATTGGCAGATCAAATTTCATAGCTGTTATAGATATGTGTTCGTTCTACCTGAAAGCTAAAGAACGTTATAATATATTTCTCATGTAAAACAATATTAATGCTTATATAGTCAATAACAATAACACAATATAATAAAAAAACAAGAATGAAATGTGACATGAAAATATTGATCTAATGTCAAATACTTAAACAAAATTTGAGCAACTATAGATTATGGACATTCCATTTATGAGCGAATAACAATAGTGGTTCATCAGACTTTTTTCCAAGTATGTTGATCAAAACCAATTTTCTAAGAGTTACCATGAACCCCAGTGTTCGAGTTGCAAGATATTCTTGTTGAATCCCAGTATTTTATCTCTAGAGAACAATGATCGGAAGGTGGTTTCATACCTAGTCATGTTGCAAATCTAGACTCCAATACGAGCTGTATGGTTTTAGATGTGAACCAACTATGTGGAAAAGTGAGATGCAAGCTTTTTAGTTATATTCCTATTTTATTTGTCGATTGATAGGCATTATTATAATATCATTGGATTTGATGTAAAAAATGATTTGGCTGTCATAAGGGAAAGACACGTGTCATGTTTATGTGCAGTCATGTCTCACGGGAATTCCATTCTTTTAGATGCATTTCTTAAATTTAAAAAATCCATTTATGTCCATAATGGGTTTATAAGACACTCTAGATTTCTCAACTATATTTCTAAAAATTGTTACCCACACCGAGCTTTTGTCTGACCCAGAGTTTTTTTTTTTTTCATTAACTTTTTGGTACTCATAATTTATTATGAGTAGTCAAGTTATCCATGTCTTAAATCACTTTTGGAGGAGTCTTAAGCAGAAGGCCCCCATATTAATGGTCGTATTAGTATATCCATATGATACCTATCATAATCTTTTAGTTTGTATAATGGTCAAGTCATGTGACCTAGGTATGTAGTGTCTGTATGTTGGTAACTCTAATGTATAATTATTAATGCTTATATATAAATATTTTATCCAATTTCGTTGTAAGATTCTGATTCTTGTCTAATTCTACCTTTCTATCTTTTTCTTTTTTAATAAATAACATGACTTCCTAAGTGTTCGAATGTTGGTTCGTTACAGTTGGTATCAGAACTTAGGTTATTGAATACCTGGGTTTTGGGATTAGCGTCCATACTGAGATAGCGTATTTGTAAGTTTATATTTCATACATACATACATATGTATATCCTTAAGGTTGAATTAACTTGAGTAAATCACTAGAGTTACTCTTAAAGAAATATCTTATGATCAAGTGTTAAGAATTACCTATTATATCTAGGAGTTAAGAATGAGTACTCGAGCAAGACGTGGAAGAGGAGCTAGCGGTACTACCACAACGAGTGGACGTACCCTAAATCAAGATTGAGTTGAGGCTACGAAGGAAGTAACCCCCAGTGCCACCTAGATCCAAATTTGCTAATGCCTGCAAAGATTTTGCTACTTTAGGAGGAAAACCTTTAAAGGGAACATAATCTATCATCGAAACCCAAAACTAATTACTACTTGTGAGAAAATTTCCAATGGACTGAAATTGGATGACGAGCAGAAAGGCTCTTAGCATCATGGCAACTTCAGGATGTAGTTTCTGCATGTTAGGACTCGCAAACAACTAATGTTTCAAAGGTATATTTTTCGTGGGAAAGGTTCAAAGAAGAGTTTGAAACACAATTCATGCCTGCTACAGGGAAAACCGGGATGTATAGAGATTTCAAGGATCTTATGTAATGGAATATATCCGTGGTTGAATATGAAAACAATTCAATGCACTTTCAAGTTTTGGGCCTGAACTGATGAACATGCCTCTTAAGAAGAATGAGATGTTCGTAACTGGAATGAGAGAGTGCTTTCACGAGACAATGGCAGGACACTTAAAGCCGTCTTTCATCGATTTGGTTGATATGGCATTCCGTTATGAGGCCTTAGAGAAGAAGAAGCCTACTGCAATAACACACAGTGAAGGAACTAGTGACACCAACCCCAACAAGAGGGACTTTAACCCAAAATGGAATAATAAGGCGAAAGGACAAGTGGAAGGAAATGGATAAAAACCTGGAGTCAAGGCACAACCATAATCTCAACAACAACAATCTAGATTGGGGAATGTAATAATACAGAAAACTCTTTGCTACAATTGCCAACAATCTTTGTTGAATCTCGCAATATGGCGTTTTGATTATGACAACTATACATGTACATATATATTATTATCGACTAATTCTATGTTGCAGGAAGATATTTTTGACAATCAGATTCAAGAACACAAAACGAAGATCACTTATATGTTGTAAGAGTCTGTTAGTCCTAGATTTATATGTTAAAGTCTTCCTTGATGATTACACACACACGTTTTAAATATATAGTTTTCTAATTTAAAATAAGGCAAGGAATAGGCAAGAAACAGAAAACAGACGTCTGGTCTGAAAAATTCAGACGTCTGTTTGCTGAAACATAATGTTTTTAAATACAATATTCAGACGTCTGGTTGATATATTTCAGACATCTGAAATGCCCCCGAAATACACTATTTCCTTTCTGACTTGATTTTTAAAATAAATAGACATCTGAATTTTATTTTCAGACATCTGAATTCCGAAGAGTTGCATCCTTTAAGAAGAGACACAACTATTTAATCCATATCTCTTCATCAAAACTCTTCACGATCAGTTGTATCTTTTTATATATTATAAATAGAGAATTGCTTAGATGATCTAATAACCGAATTTTATTCTAATTCTCTCTATCTTATTCAAAGCTCTCTAAGTTCTAAAAAGCTATCTACTTTTATACTTGAGACTTTTAAACTTCCATATTCCTTCACGCACTTCACGATTATCATCAAGGAAAGGTTATAGGAAGGGTGTACTTAATATTCGACAATCCGTGTTATCAAGAACACAAAAGAGTCAACAATTATTCTGTATTAGTGAAGACCTCTTCAGTGGTTGAGGCAAGAAATCCTGTTCAGTGGTTCGGGTAATTGTGAACCTATTCCTCCGGGTGAAGTGAGGGTTTTAGTGTTAGTGAAATTCCATAAGTGAGTCTATGACTGGACGTAGGACAGTGGTCCGAATCAGTATAAATCGACTGTGTGATTTACTGCTTACTATTCTATTATATATTCTACATCATATTCTCCATACTACACGATCCTATACCGCTGCATAGACTCTCTCAATTGGTATCAGAGCTTGGTATTCTAGAGATCGTAACAACATCCTAGAATAAATGGCAATAAAGAAATCTAGTAAATGCATTAGAAAGTGGAAGAACAACAAAGCAGAAGCGACGGAGCAAGAGAGCAAATGTTTAATGGCTAAAGTGAGATCACAATCGGTATGTGAGGATT
Source organism: Allium sativum (assembly GCA_030737875.1). Taxonomy (NCBI): domain Eukaryota; kingdom Viridiplantae; phylum Streptophyta; class Magnoliopsida; order Asparagales; family Amaryllidaceae; genus Allium; species Allium sativum. The sequence continues at coordinate 127,794,445 of CM060919.1, read as the reverse complement.
CATTATATAAAGATCTTTTATTAGATCACGAAAAATTATTAAAAGATTTTAAAAGTTTGGGTAAACTTAATGCAATTATTTTAGCCAAGTTTAAAGATTGTGAGCAAGAAAATTCCAAATTAAAAGAAGAAAACAATTTTTTAGTCAAACAAGCCAAATGTTTTGAAAATACCTTAGAAGAGCTTGTTTTTCAAAAAGATTTCCTTCAAAAAGAAAATGAGCGACTAGAAGATAAAAACAATGTTCTTTTAAAGGAAATCGATCTCTTGAAAAATAGAAATGAATCATTAGAAGATTCCTTAAATAATTCTAATTCTTTAATTTCGTCTCTTGAAAAAGAGAATGGAGCTTTAACTGAAAAAAAATTAGAACTATCTGAAGAATACGAGTTTTTAAAAGTTAATAATAATACTTTGCAAAATAAAACGTCTGATTCGAATAAATTTTTTGAAAAATTACACTCTTCTTTAGTTAATTCAGGATCTCAAATTTGTCATCTCGAAAATGAGAATAGTACTTTAAAAAGGGAGAATTCTGAATTAAATAAGAAAATTGGTTTAAAAGATTGCAAGACTTCTTTTGAAAATTTCAATCGCGACTTTGGAATCAAATTTGAAAAATGTACAAATAAGTTCGCAAAATTTAATAAAGGTCAAAATGATATAAATGATATTTTATCTTGCTCTAGACCTTTACACGATAAAAGTGGCTTAGGGTATAATAAAACTAATCATAGAACTAGTACTAGATATGCTTTCATGTATTACAAAAATTTAACTGCTAGTACTAAAGGACGTGTAACTCGAAGATCAAATTTCTATAGAAATTCAAATGCTTCTATGACTAGAAACATTTATAATAGAAGTACAAAAGGAAATATTAATAGAAATTATCTAAGTATTTGGGTTCCTGTAAATTGGAAAAATAGAGAAAAATATATTGATGATTATTTTGATTCAGTAGTTAAAAATAAAAAATTTATTTTCAAAGGTACCATTAAACCTTTGTGGGTATGGTTACCTTCCCTCTAACCCCTGGACCCTAACAGAGAAAGTGGGTACCAAAGTATATATTATATATATAATATTTGTTGCAGGTACACCACAACGAAAAGGAGGGTAGTTCAGTATCTCTAATATCTTTGAAAACTGAGCTCAAAGCTAAATCAGGGAATTTGGGAAAATAATAGTCACATACTTAGGGGGAGAAATATTCATATATCACACATTCAGGGGAAGAAAATAAAGAGAAGACGACGATATTGATTACATTCCCTCGTTCTTTTTGATAATGACAAAGGGGGGAAATTCATGTGTATATTGATAGAGGAAGATGTTATAAAAAGAATATATTTTTAAATTGTATAGTTGTCATCATCAAAAAGGGGGAGAATGTTAGAAACTCTATTGTTGGATTTTGATGACAACAACTATATAATTATACCAAAGAACCTCTAAGCTAACTTGCAGGTACATGGGTATCAAAAAGAGAAAGGGAAATAAGTTCAATACGAAGATACACAGTACAAAAGAGGATAAAAGCATATATATATATGAAGGATGCTAACCAATTATATTATGGCGTTTGAAAATCTATTTGGACTCTAATGATGGAAGAAGACAAGAAGAAACGGACTCAAGAGCTTCAGAAGAACTTATATCATAAGTTGAGTTTACATAAAGTCATTATACTCTAGAAATGTTAAAGCCTCACAAATTAACTTCAAATTTCTAGAGATCGTACATGTCACATATATGCATATTGACAGGGGGAGTCACATATATAGTTGTCATTATCAAAAAGGAGGAGAATGTTGAATCTCGCAATATGGCATTTTGATTATGACAACTATACATGTACATATATATTATTATCGACTAATTCTATGTTACAGGAAGATATTTTTGACAATCAGATTCAAGAACACAAAACGAAGATCACTTATATGTTGTAAGAGTCTGTTAGTCCTAGATTTATATGTTAAAGTCTTCCTTGATGATTACACACACACGTTTTATATATATAGTTTTCTAATTTAAAATAAGGCAAGGAATAGGCAAGAAACAGAAAACAGACGTCTGGTCTGAAAAATTCAGACGTCTGTTTGCTGAAACAGAATGTTTTTAAATACAATATTCAGACGTCTGGTTGATATATTCCAGACGTCTGAAATGCCCCCGAAATACACTATTTCCTTTCTGACTTGATTTTTAAAATAAATAGACATCTGAATTTTATTTTCAGACATCTGAATTCCGAAGAGTTGCATCCTTTAAGAAGAGACACAACTATTTAATCCATATCTCTTCATCAAAACTCTTCACGATCAGTTGTATCTTTTTATATATTATAAATAGAGAATTGCTTAGATGATCTAATAACCGAATTTTATTCTAATTCTCTCTATCTTATTCAAAGTTCTCTAAGTTCTAAAAAGCTATCTACTTTTATACTTGAGACTTTTAAACTTCCATATTCCTTCACGCACTTCACGATTATCATCAAGGAAAGGTTATAGGAAGGGTGTACTTAATATTCGACAATCCGTGTTATCAAGAACACAAAAGAGTCAACAATTATTCTGTATTAGTGAAGACCTCTTCAGTGGTTGAGGCAAGAAATCCCGTTCAGTGGTTCGGGTAATTGTGAACCTATTCCTCCGGGTGAAGTGAGGGTTTTAGTGTTAGTGAAATTCCAGAAGTGAGTCTGGGACTGGACGTAGGACAGTGGTCCGAACCAGTATAAATCGACTGTGTGATTTACTGCTTACTATTCTATTATATATTCTACATCATATTCTCCATACTACACGATCCTATACCGCTGCATAGACTCTTTCAATCTTGACATATGGTAAAGGATAGTCCACTGACGGGGAAGGCAATGCAACCCAAGGTTTATGCTATAAAGAATAAGCCATCAACTTCAATTGGCGTGAAAGTAAAAGGATTCCTGAAGGTACCTTACTTTTAAACGGAGATTATGTTCGTATTTTATTTGATACTGGTTCTTCGCATAGTTTCATTTCTTTAGAATTGATAGAAAAAAATTCATTTTACCCCAAAATTTCACAATATCCTATTTGTGTGACCAACTCTATAGGCGAGACAACTCAATTAAAAATAATATTTGAAAACGAAGTTATTTCCTATTTTTCTTATTTCTTCCTCTTCAATTTTCTTGTTTTGAATTTTAAAGACTTTGACCTTACTCTTAGTTTAGATTGGTTAAGCAAGTTCGATGCTAAAATTAAGGGTGATAAGGAAATGTTAACTTTGATAACCAGAATGGGAAGAAAATCCAAAATACCATGTGGAAAACCTGGTATTCATATTTGTAATTTCTTGTATGCCTTGGAAGCACCATAAGAAAATTTTGAATTGTTAAAAGTAGTCAGGGACTTCTCTGACTTATCCAAAGAAATTAAAAGTTTATTCCTCGCAGTGAGAATATATTTTGGGTCCGAGAGAAGTGATGAAACAGGGGAATCAAACTCAAGATTTGTTAAATAGAGAACTGATAAAGCCAAGTTTTTCAAGCTAGGGCTTGGCAGTGGTTTTGTTAGTTAAATCTGATGGTACACTAAGATTGTGCGTAGACTATCGTGAATTGAGCAAGGTGACCATTAGAAATGGATATCCTCTCACCCGATTAAATTGGCGAATAAGGGTGAGAAGTTCATTTAGACCCTAAAGTGTGAAGAAATTTTTAGAAGTTCAAAAAAAGAGTGAGCATGAGATGGAGATAGGACATGAGGATGATTCAATAGACATCGTACTTGAGATAGGGACCCAACAGACTGACCCAGTATTTGAGACATTTCTTTTTGACTCTGTATTCGAGACACTTTCCTTTTGACTCTCCATTTGAGATGCATCCCAATGACTCGGTATTAGAGGAACGTCCATTTAACTTTGTATTTGAACCATATATATTTGACTCGGTAGTGGAGTCACAGCAGACCAACACAGTAATGGAAGCACCGTAGGTTGACCTATTGATGGAGACACTACATGTTGATCCATAGTTAGAGATAGAGCCATTAGCTCTAAATTAGGATCACATTAGGCATATTATTTAGGAGTTTGAGGAGGATATAAGTTGTATGGAGACACCCGCAAGTTTTGCATTTCCATTATTCCTCCCTAGTAATTCATCCACCCAATCCATCGCATGAAATTATTAACATTTCAAGATGATGAGGATAACGTTTAGGATTTTGTGTAGTTCGACTTCTTGACTTGAATACTACATGTGATACAGTTATAGATGTGTGTGTATATGTGTGTGTGTGTGTGTGTATATAAGGAGCGGCTATTGGGATACTGTTGATGCTAAAATGTGATCATCAACGGCCAAAGTCAGATTTGATCATGATATATGAAGAAATATCAGAAAAAGCGAGAAAAAGCAAGACAACAGTATTTTTATAGTGGTTCGGCGTTAACGAGCCTACGTTCACTTTATAATCTCATAATAATATCATAAAGTCGAAGATACAATGAATAAGATCGTCAGGATCTCTATTACATAGTCATTTTTAATGAATACAACAAGTATTTTGTGATGAAAGTGGTTGGCAGCCATGATTAAGTCATGCATGGGCCAAAGAGTAAGGCTGTAATATGAGCCGAAGAAGATCCCCTCTTTGTTGTATTGCTTGGTGTATTTATAGGTAGTAGGCTTCAATAATTGGAGGTGCCATGTGTCGGTTGATCCATGTGAATAGCAGATAATGGAGCTGAGTCTTGATTACGTGGAGAAGTTCCCTCTAATATGTGGCAGCAAAAACGTAGCTAAATCCGAGTTTATAGGCTGTAAAATAGGTAGTTGGACCAAGTAAGTAGGCTATTAAATAGATCTCATGACCAAGTCATTGCTGTAGTGTAAGTTGATCTCATGACCATCTTGCCCAGGTATTTCAGGCTGAAGTGCTTCTATCCAAGATCCCTCGAGCCAAGGAGCCTCAAGCCCAGAATGTCCGGGCTTGTCCACGTCCATGCTCCAGTTCTGAACGATCCTGTGATGGGTCCATGGGTTGACGGCCTTGCCAAAAGGCGGGTCAACACTTTCCCACCCAAAGTACTTCGTGTGGCAGACATGATGTACTTTGAGTAAGTTGAACTGCATCTCTTTGGAATTTCATTCATCTTCGAGAAAGCAATGTTGAATTGTTATGTCTTTGGGAGTAGTCTTGAAGCTTGAATTCTTTTTTCTTTTCTCAGTGCAAACAGCATGGCATGCATCACACCGCCATCTGTGGTACCTATCAAGCCAAAGTTCGAAGCAGGAGTAGTTGAGATGAACACGTAATCACTTATGCCTCGTCGAGTCAAGAGGTTGAATGAAATCATCATAAGTCAAGCTGGGTCGCTGGCTCCTTTACGCGTTCATTCATAAATAGGTCATCGCCAAATGAAGCCATCTTCTTGTGCAAGTCAAGAGAATGATCAAGCATAAGGCCAAGTCAGACCATTAGTCACACACAAGTCAGTGCATGGTTCAGTTATCCAAGTCATGAGATAACATAGAAAATCAGAAATGGCATGTGAACTTGATATCGCATATGGGTATTTTACTTCCTGAATCATTCGAATAATACGCTAGGAATCCATGATCGCCATATCTTGCCAATAGAAAACCAGAAAACCACGATCACTCTGAATCCTATTAACAGAAGACCATAAATCCATGGTCGCGTCAGACCATATTTAAAGAAATCCACGATCACTCTGGATCGTTTTTATGGTCCAACGATCACGTACGAGTCAGTACCGGATATTGTTGAAATCATGTGAGCTGATGTCTAGTATGAGCATCAAAATCATAAGGCATTAGAAAAGTTAGTCTCGCTCTCCATTTAATGTACTTGCAATTTGAGTCTTCCAAGTCATGTATAGCTCATAAGCTATCTCGCTTGAATGAATAACATAAGTCATGTCATAGTCTGAAGGTATAATATATATTATTTGAATCACGTGCCAAGTCAGGAACATATTCAAAGTCAGTCTATAACTTGATGCTCATGCACCAAGCATCGTCGGGAGACGAGCGAGGTCAATGCTCATGCCCCCAGCGTCAGTGGGGGTTTAGTTAAGTCAATCAGACGTCCAGTACTTAAGTCTTTATACTCTCCGTCGTTGTTTTGGGTTAGAGTTGTAGATTTAGAGGTCTTAACCAACCCAAGTCGTTTTACTCTCTCTCGAGTCAGAGAGATTTAAAGTTGAAGACGCGAACAGTCGAATCTCATTTGCCTAGGCATCGTTCCTTCACTTTAGTCAGAAAGTGAGGATCGCCTCATCGAGCTCCAGTGAACTTAGTTGCTCTTATCATTCGAGCCAGTTAGGTCGAGCCCCTTTGTTCATGTTTCAGCATATTCCAAAATGGTTATGACACTCTTGTTAAGTCTGTTCTTCATGCACGGTTCCTTTGACTTTAGTAAATAAATTATAGACTTGATCACTAAAACTGGTTCTCTCCAGAACCTCATATTCCTATCAATCGAGATGGTCATTTTCCTAGTCATTCTCCTGCCCTCCTCACGGGTTGTGGAGTGTTGGACATTTCGATTCCGCGTATGCAATAGCCACCAATATGACCTGTCCTTTGAGGCTGGATGATGATCTGTTGCTCAGATGCATGCGTGTTAATCTTGAGGAGTCATGCTTTTGGCCGTAGTCTGGGATCATACGGAATTCTGAGGAGAGTAAATGTGCATAGTGTTATCCGACAGTTAAATTCTACTTCTTGAAGCTTGGATCCCCTGCCCCCAATCACTGGGGTTTGGTTTGGTTTAGTAGTAAAGGTCAAATCCATGTCTTTCATGGATTTATACTCTCGTCAAATTGTGAGTAGAGTGATTGGTTGGTGTTCAGTCCATATGAGTTTCTGTTCTCTCATCCAAGCTCCGAGGATCGAAGTTGATGCTCCCATTCTTTCTGTGCATCATGAGGAAAAGTCGAGAACTAAGTGATCGTGTCACACCCAACTGTTGTATAGGATAGGATAGCTAATTCATGTCCAGCCTTATCTAAGCCTTTCAGTTCGAAAGCGGGTTGGAACCAGTCGGTGGATGGTCACTTTCAGTCCAATATCATTCAAAACACGGTTCACGATAAACCTAAAATCACATTCCATTCCATCCGCCTTTAACTGTAAATTAGCAAGTGAACAATTCCCTAAGTATTAACCCTGAAGGCCGAAACCAACATCAGATCAATACCCAGGAAACCATTCAACTTAACTGATCTCCGGTTAGTTTCTGATTTTCTTAACTCTATTAGGTTTAATAACAGTATTATTAAAGATACCATTCATGACAACCCAAAATCTCATTCCATTGGTAATCGGGTTAAAGAACAAGTGTTATTTAAAACACCATTCACGATAAACCCAAAGATCAATTTCTATTCAATTCCAATTAAATATTAATTAATTGGTATACTTCATTAAATCTAAATAAAAAGATTTAATCTTTTCTCAACTGGGTTTAAGAACAGTGTTAATGAAGACACCATCCACGACAAACCCAAAATCACATCAGTCTCTAACCGTAAATTAGTAAGAGAACAATTCCCTAAGTATTAACCCCGAAGGCCGAAACCAACATCAGATCAATACCCAGGAAACCATTCAACTTAACTAATCTCCTGTCAATTTCTAATTTCCTTAACTCCATTGGGTTTAAGAACAGTATTACTAAAGATACCATTCACGACAAACCCAAAATCCAATTTGATATTAAATACAAGGCTTTGAATAGAAAATATATCGGCTTATATTCAATATCAAATTCTGAAGCCAACAAATATCGTATTGGAATAACGATATATATATCTTCCAAATTCCTCCATAATATTCGTATAATCACGAAATCCAATATCGAAATATTCTGAGCATAATTTCAATTCAAATCCATTCCAATTCATATATTGGAAATCCTGGTTATTTTTAAAACCATTTCAATTCCAATTTATTTATTTTAACAAATATTGGATTTATTATTCTATTTCAAAACTAGTTCATTTCGATAAAAATATATTTTTATCTTTTCAAATATGGAAATTTTCAACCCAATTCTTTCCAAATCATTTATTATGATTTTACACAAATTATTGATATTTTTAATAATTTTTTCAAGGCCCGTACAGTCGATTTCCATAAACGGCCATCGAACTGCACTTACAACGACCTTTTCCAAATTTGATATGGACATAATTCCAAACCCAACCGTTAGATTTCTAATTTCTTGTATTCGTTAGAAAGCTCTTTTCGATACGAACCCAACGGTTCTGGTTTTAGGAGAATCCGACGGTCGGATCTCCCGTAATGTCCGTTCGAAGTCAATGGTCGAAATTCGCGAACTGCTGCAGTGCGGCGCATTCTATTCAGGCCATTATATTATATATATATAATATATGTTTCGTCGATTTCCATTTAAAACGTATTTTATAAATCGTTTTAAATTCGTTTTCAAAACGATTTCAACTTCATATTCAATTTCAAATCAAAATTGAATATTCCATATCATCGATATATAAATGATACTATTTTCAAAACATTATATTTTGAAATCAATTCTTTTTCAATATTCATTATAAAAATGAATAAAATCGATATAAATATCCTTCACGTCAAAATGGCGTTAATCTAATCGACACGGCTTTATATATTTAAATATTTTCGTGTCTATCCCATATCGGACATCAAAATCAGATTTTGATCTTTTACTAAATATTATTTGAAAATATTCCTTATTTTAAAATAATCGTGATTTTAAAATATTCCTTCTTTCTGAACTGGAATCAGACACAGTCAATTACCATATAATTTGATTTATATGGATTTCATACACACATGTACACAACAACCATGAAACACAGTCAAACATCATCCAAAGTGCATTCTACACTGCATAAGCATCAAATATAAATATTTAACGCTTACAACAGCCTGTCAATCCATCGATCGACATACAACTAATTATTGGGACTAGTGTATGTCATATGTCATCCCAATACCCGTGTGGGGTTTCAATCAACAAATACAGATTTATTTGTGCAGTTGGGCGATGTGTAAAATTTATCGTCCCAATCAATATCAGTCGAATGTGTGTACATAAACAAATCGTCCGATTTGTTTATAAATATTTATTTTATTCGTATACACTTTAAAAATTATATTTTTAACTATAAAATATTTATTTCCATTCTACATCACACAATCAATTTTCACAACACATCAGTCAAACAAACAAGTCATTCATGGTCTGTAGACGACGGGTGTCGGGTGCTGTTAAGCACCGTCTGCATCCTAGTATATATTTTAACCAGAAAATAAAATAAAAGTGAGAAGTTCTCACCTTGAAGCTAAACCAAACGCCGCGGATCTTCTTATGTAGAAAATCTTCGCCGTGTTTTATTCATCGCATATATAATCTGAAAATCATATTTTTATCGAATTAAAAGTTATTCCATAACATGACTATTTTATTAATAGTGTACATAGGCTAAAATTCCTATTTTTACCTTTCTAAAAATATCTTCATGTCGTACTCTAGTTAAAAATCATATTTTTAACTTACTAAAAATATTCCCTTTATACGATAAAAATCCTATTTTTATACCGCTATTCATATCATAAAAATCATATTTTTAAACCGCTACTTTTATGAATAAAAATCATATTTTTATTCTAAAACCATATAAATAAAAATGAAATCTTTATTCTAAAACCATATAAATAAAAATGAAATCTTTATTCTAAAACCATATAAATAAAAATGAAATCTTTATTCTAAAGTTATACATAATAAAAAGAACTTTTTTATTTCAACATTATCTTTATAAAAATCATATTTTTCTTCTTGCTACTTCATAACAAAGATTTTATTTTCTTAACTAATATACATATATATATATATATATATATACATGACTTTTAAAACTATGTATAATCACAAAATTAACTAGATTAACTACATGGAAGTAAATAAATAAAGTAAAGAAGATAAAAGCTTACATTTTTAATTGAAGGAGGGGAGGGGTTTCGTCGCGCGGATCGAGGAGGATGGGGTGTTGGTGGTCGCGGTCAGGTGGCGGGTCCATCAGGGTGGCGGTGGTGCTGGGTTCCGTGGGTTAGGGGGTTTGGGTCTTGGTTTGTTCAAATCGCGAGAGGGGGGGAAGAAGGAGGCGCGGAGGGGAGGCCGGAAAAGCTCCGCCAAGGGCGGCGGTAGCCACTGCTAGGCGCGACGGCGGGGCGTCGATGGGAGGGGGGTCCATTTCTGTCGATCGGTTTTTTTATTAATTTTTTCTGTTGAATCTAATCGGGGAGAGAGAAACTAAAAGGGGGGGTTGACTTATATATTCTTATTTTTTTATTTCCCAAAAAGTTACTTTTTATTTTGGACTCCAAATCAAACTCACCGACTGTCGCCCGTAACTAATTACCCCCATTCCGAACGCAATGGGATATGTCCCGTAAGCTGATTAAATCATTTCGATCAGTTTCCATCAAAATCAAAATATAAATCCATATATTGAATTTGAACGCACATTTCAATTTACCGGGGCCACATACGGACTCTAAAAATTCCCAAAAAATATTTTCTTGCTTCGTATTGACGATACAGTTCTAACAAAACTAATTTCGTCAAATTTGGAGATCGTTTGATAAATGGTCATTTTCTGGTCTATCCAAATTGACTGAAACTGTCAAAACACGTTTTACTTCGCCACGCTCACACATTGATTCAGAAAATTACGGATTTTGAAATCTAGCAATAACTAGACATCTCGGATCCAACAAAAGTGGTTTCGTCAAAAACGGAGGTCGTTTGCAAAATTTCCCTTTTTAAGGGCCAAAATTCCATAGCGACTATTCTGAATTTTCAACTGGGCATAACCTTTTATTCCCGCTATGAAATTTCAATTTTTCGGATTTGTTGGAAAGATATTCTCAAATAGATTCTAATATTTTTGGTTTCGCTAAAATTCGGTTTATTTTGAATCCTGTACATTCATTTGAAATTTGAAATCAAATTTTCGAACTACCGCGCCATTTCCAATTCCTTTTATAATTAAAATATTTATATTCTAATGTCGATTCAAATAAATATATACGTTTTAATTCTATTCAAAATAAATTTCTCGTCGTTATTATTTAAAATAAATCCTTTTAAATATTCAAAATTCAATAAAATTGCCAAAATAAAAAAATTTAATTGGTTCGAATTTTTCGGATTGTTATAAAAACAGAAGTACATGTTCAATTATACCAGTTTATACAGATTATACATGTTCAATTATACAACATATTGGTTCCCATTTTATACATGATACAGATTATACACTGTATTAGTACACCATCCAGATTATACACCATCCAGGTTATCCAGATTATACAACATGCATGACATAACATATTTTAAAACAGATAGGCTCCTGAAGTTGCACCTTTACGAAATATTTGGTAGATCCATGCTTTGATTAAATTGGGGTGGTATGTTTGAATTATTAACAAGTGATTTGATGGGGTAAAGAAAATTGAACCCTTTAAAATTCGATCTTTAAGTAGAATTTGGGTAGTCGCTCAAGTATGTGAGAAGTTATCAACCAATTAAGGGCTAGTTTAATATCAATAATGGTTAGTGAACTTACATGATTATATATGGTTGACAATACAAGTTCATTCTTGTGATTGATTGATTGTATTGTATTCGAACAGTTTATGAGCAAATAATTGCTTTTATATTTAGCACGGGGTCGGGTAAATAATATTTGTATGTTAACACCTTGTGAAACCCTTCACGATTTGAGTATGAGGTGTTTAGCGATGCTTTTGGGTTCATTTCAATTTAATGAATGTTTTGAAATGTGATTTTCTTAAGAGAAAAAGAATATTTTCCCGATTTTGGACAGGGAATGTTCTATAAAAATGTTTTATAAAACAGAAAGGATTTCAAGGACTAAACCCAATGATTTCGAAATGATTTAGAAATATATTATGTGCTTGACATTGTAGTTCATCATATAACCGATTAGTTGCTCTTAATGATATATCTGTTTGGTGGCGAAGAATTTATTCTTTTGTTTAACATCATTCTTTGAGACGTACGAGCTTAAAGGTTATATGATTAATAATGACTGATCATATGTGTGAATTGCTGATATAAAGTACTATGATTTGAAAGTACTTGTGATTATTATGTTGTGAAATGATTTCCCCACTTCAGGATATAAAAATGATTTCTATGTGTTACCAATGATCGGGTATCGGCGCTGGTGAAACATGCATGATACAACATATTTTAAAATAGATGGGTTCCAATTTAATACTACCAGTTTATACAGATTTTACATGTTCGATTATACACCTTTGAAACAGAAGTACATGTTCGATTATACCAGTTTATACGGATTATACATGGTCGATTATACAACATATTTTAAAACAAATGGGTTCCCATTTCACACACGATACAGATTATACACCATATTAGCACACCATCCAGATTATACACCCTATTCGCCCCCCCACCCCCCCACCCCCTCCCCTCATACGGATTATACACATTCTTTTTTCTTTTTTTTTTATAAATTGACCAAAGGATACGCGCAATCGAAGTCTGGGATGCCTGTGATCTAATATAAACAGCATACAACATTGACTCGAATACAATAACATAAATAGTCTCAGCTTGAACAGAAAATAATTTGGCCTCCTCAAACGAGTCTGCTTTGCCATTATAGTGTCTTCACTAACCAACCAGGCAAGTTTAATGAATCCTTCATTCCAAATTTGCTTAGAAATATTGAATAAAGAATGTGCAGTAGGAAAACAAAAAAAAGGCACAGTTTAGCAGCAATAAGGTTCTGAAAATTGCATATATGGTATCCATTGTTGGGACATTATTTACATCGATGGACATAAGGATGTAGGTAAGAGAAGCATGTATATTGATCGTGATAAGATTTAGTCACAACGACTACTCCATGCATAAGTAGATATATAGATGCTTTCAACAGCAGATATGTAGATATGTAGATGCTTATTACATAAGAAACCAAATTACATAAGTAGACATGTAGATGCATAAGATCATGGCCGAGACAACATAAAAAACCAAATTAAATCACGCATAACTGCCTTCAACAGCAGAGGAAGGCTCATCTCTCTTACAAAACAGCTGCCATCGGAATTGACCATCACAAACAAGACATAGTTGAAATCAAACAAGGCTAAATGAAGATTCCAAATCAGGTCTCGCAGCAACAAAACCTTCAGCATCAAACAAGTTTCAGTTAGAAGCATAAGAAATAGCAAAAAAAATCAAGGGAGAAAATATCTGCATCATTTTGAGTATTCAAAGACAATATCAAATCAGTTCATCTTCTGATCAAAGAAAATACAAAGTAGAGAAAATAAAATAGTAATAACTCCTTGAAAAAGCCCAAACTACAAATTAGCCATAATACTTGTGGGGTACCTCCTATATCAAATACAATGTTGATGTTTATTACATGCAAGAAAGAATCATGTATTATTTGAAATAAAAATGAATAAAGTGTACTTAGGTATTGAACTATCATGATCGTTACAAAAGAGATCCATTTCAGCGCGGATGAAAAATGCCTTTAGCATATAAAGCCTTTTAACAGAATATCATCAATACATGACCATATAAAGCCTTTTAACAGAATATCATCAATACATGACCATATAAAGCTAATACACTTGACCATATACATGACTATATACCAAATAAGTATAGGGGTTATCAATATTCGGTCCAAACCGAATTAACCGACCAAACCGATTCATTTCGGTCGGTTCAGTTCGGTTTTAAATCTAAATCGGTTTGAATTCGGTTTGTAAATTTTTTTTATTTTTATTTTTGTTATCGGTTTAACCGAATTAACCGAACTTTTAATTAACTATCTAATTTTACGGTATTGTAGTACTTTGAAAAATTAGTTTAGTTATATAATACAAATGCATTTGTTGCAAATAGATCAAATCTTGTTATAAACTTAAATTTTACTATAAAAAAATTCTCTAAACATAAATTTATGTTTTACATTGAGTGAATTCATCAATTGGAAAGTAATACAACCTTCAAGTTCGGTTAAATCGGTTACCGACCGAATTAACCGAAATTATTTCGGTTCGGTTTGGAAAATTTTCGGTTTTAATTCGGTTTGAGTTTTTTTATGTCCAAACCAACTGAACCGACCGAACGCTCATCCCTAAAGTATATCAATATCAATACATGACCATATATCAAATAAACTTAAATCACCAACTGTTCTAACCAAAATGACAATATGTGTCAAGACCATTAAAACCAAAATACAATGACCATCAACTATTTCACCTTATTCCCCGTTTTTCACTTGTTTAGTAACACTGCGCCTTTCTTCCTGTTCCTCTTTTTTTGCGCTTTTTGGTTTGTCTTTTTAACGCTAGAAGAAGCTTGTTCTCCAATAGTCGCGCTTTTGGTTTTCTTCGCCTTTACTTCTTCAGCTTCTTTATCACAAACATATTCCCTGTAGACATCAAGCGGTTCATCTTCCTCGCTCCGTTCAATTCTTTCCAACACTTGAGACATAGCATCACTAGGTGTACAACTTTTAATGAATTCCGCAATACAACGAAGTCTCCCTATCTACAATTATGAATTCATATATCAATCACATTATAAGACTAATAAAATCTAGTTAAGCAAAAGTAAACAAGAAAATTAACTTACAAGGCTAACCACAAGCGAGTTCTGTTCGCTTGAGCGAACACGTTCCGTAATGCGAGAATGTAGGTTGGCTACGAACGGATGTGACACAGACAAATAACACTCCATATATTGGCCATCACGGTCTGAAGGACATACTACTGCCTTGATGCTAAATTGTCATGTAGAAGATGATTTCTCCACTCATTCCATGCAAAATCTCCTAAATTTGAGTATACGGCCTTATATCCCTTTGATGAAGATTTCAATTTCTTTTTGTCTATGGTGAAGAGATTAGCAGGTACAGGTTGAATATATCCGAACTGACGAAGAAATCGTTGTGGCAAATACAACTCCACAACTTCAAAGCAAACAATGAGACCATTATACAACAAACATCACTGAAATGGATATTGCTGTCTAATGTCTTTAAGACAATCCCAAACAACATCATTAGCTTGCAAGTCGTCAACCTTCTCCCTAAGAGTGACTAAATCAGACGATAGACGATTACTCAGTTCAATTGCAAAATAAAAGGTGGACCTCGGTTCACCAAGCACTGCACGAACACTCCGATTATGTCGCCCCAATATCGGAAAGTGCTCATATATCCATACCTATTGGTGAAACAATTATAAAATAAAATATAAAGAAAAACAAGTAACTACCTTATAAACATAAAAATACCTAAAGTAAAGTCATACACCCGGCAATTTGACGAACTCCTTTTCTCGTACCCTGAGCCAAGTTGTAAAATAGTCAACTCAAACATGTAGTCCCCCATGAATATGTGCACACTTCTCTTAAATCACGTAAACGTTGTAGAAAATGCACCAACACTTTGTTCTCGGATTTATCTCCACAAACTAAAACATCAGTGGTATAAAGTAGGTATGTAATTGCACATTGTCGTTTACTCTCTGCAGTATCTTGCTCTCGAGAACCAGAAAACTTTGTTCTTAACCACTCCAACTTCACTTTTTTCTCCTCACTCAACAGATCGTCAGCTGTTTTCGAATCAATACCAAAGCATTCACCCAACAAATCATACACATTGTCATCACTTATCCCTCTCGAACCTCTAAATGATCCTGTAACAGCTTTGCCATCAACCGGAAGTCTAGTGATATGAAACACTTCATCTATACTAATTCCCATTTCACCGAATGGAAGATAAAATGTATTTGTCTCTGGATAAAATCTCTCTATAAATGCATTAATCAAAACCTTGTCAATTCGCTCATGCGCATATTTTATCATATTCTCAAATCCTGATTCAGCTGCTGCATTCTTCACAAACTCACATTCGTTACTCAAATCCCAACGTTTCTTAGTTCCAACGTGACTATGAAGCGAATAGCAATATGATCCAAGATACAAGAATAGTTACAGTCAGCGCACACTCATGATAACTAAATGTTTATCATGTATACAACGAAGTATAAAAGAAACCTTGGAATTCCAAATAGAACTAGCAAAATGATCCTCAAAAGCGAATAGCAAGGAAGGTTGAAGATTGGTTTGCCTAATGTCGGTTGGAGCTTTAGCTATTACCTTCTTACCTTTATTTTTCCTTCTCATCTCTTCAATTTCCTGCACATGCTGCTCTTTAATTTCCTGCTCATGCTGCTCTTTGCCTTCCATCTCAACTTCACCTTCAACTTCCTACTCATTTTGTTCTTCATATTCCTCTTCAACTTCATTCTCATGTTCTTCATTTTCCCTATCATCCTCTTCTGTGCTTGTACTATTATTGTGAGCTTTATCAATGCCTAATCTTTCCTCATCTACTCTAGCCTTTAATCGTTCCAATGCTATTTTTTTCCGATTGGACGCCGTAGGTGGAACTCTAGTACTTGATGATGCGACATTTCCACTCTTACTGTATACATTGAAAACTAATGCTGACATAAGTGATATGGTACAGAAAAACCGGAAAAGTGCATGTCTATATCTTTTTACTCAAAACAATATATTTATACTCAACATTATATTTTAGAACCAATATACTTTTAATCAAGGAAAAGTGATATGGTACATAGACAAAAACAAAATCCACGCTTGACATTACAATTATAGTCGTAGTGAGCATGACTAATTGAGCATGAACTCTATATATTCTTCATTTTGGTTTGATCAACACCTTTATCAAAAAGGATTTCTTCTTGTTACTGCAAGCAAACCCATATGTGTGACAGTCCATTTTTGTTATCTTTAAAGTCATGGGACTCATCACAACTAAAAAGAACATATAAAACATCATAATATAATGGAGAAGTCTTTTATTTCTTGTTCTTTTAGTTTGTTTATTTTAAAGTAGTTTAAAATATTATGGCCGTCTTAACTCTAAAGTGAACATGCATTCTTTCTTTACACAGCTATACATTAACAGTTTAACAATTCACACAGGTCTATAATAAACTGTCATTATTTTACATAACATTATCATTTTGATAGTAACTACCTTTACGTTATCCTTACAACTGATTTTATGCATCTGATGCCGACAAAATGGGCTGCCTCCTTTCTACAAATCAAAGCATGTTAATCCAAGTCTGTTCCACAACCTAACCACTATAATGTTGCTTCCTATAACCATATTATCATGGTTTATGAAACTTTAAATGTTTACCATATAGCAAAATATATACATAACATAAACAATGGTGAACCATACATGGACATGGATATATACATTTAATACAACATTGGTCATGCTCGCATTTTACCTGTACTCAGTAAGCAGAAACAACGATTAATCCGCCATTAATTCGGCTGCTACGTTGTTGCTGTATGGCAGTAGGAAGATGATATGGCAGTGGAACACGAGTAGTTTTTAGTAAACAGAAACTGATGAGGAAAGACAAACAACTCGGCAACCCCATACCCAACTAAATTCAATGAGGAATATACACACAACTTGACAACCATGCCGAACTAATAAAAAGAATCAACAGAGACCCATCGAAAAACTTTGCATGTATTACAATGGAAAACTCAGATCCCTCGGACGGAACTAAATTCGTTAACACGACATCCCAATCCCAATGCCAAAGTAAAAAAAAAAAAAAAAAAAAAAAAAAAAAAAACGAACTAAAATCATTCAGTTACTCGATAATGTTCGATCCGATTAACTACTCCAAAATCAATATGACGTACCTTTCGAATAACATCTTCACTACCCCACGATCTGATAGAGTGGACAATGTTGTTTCGTTGAAAAGATTTAGGGTTTATTTGATTTTGACGACAATGATTTTACGGTTGAAAGGATTTAGGCTTGGGGACCGATGTTTTTAGAGTTGGTGATTTTTGAAAAGCAAGGGTAAAAGCGTAGGAATTAAAAAATATGAGTAACTTAGTTGACCCCCCCCCCCCCCCCCTTTTCTCCTAAACCATTCTAAAAAAAATGGAGTGTCTTTAAAATTTGATCCTCCCTTGATCGAAATTGGAGTGTCAATAACAAACCCCTTACTAAAAAATACCATACAATTTTATACTACTCTTCCTAATACCAAACTTTTTAAAGGGCTATCAAATGCATTATTTTTATTTACTTTTTTATGGCGAACAATCGCCAATCAACATTGTTTTCAGTTGTGACCAACCACCGATCAACAGTAGTTCGGCGATTGATGACCGTATAAAACGGTGTTGGTCGGCGGTTGTTTACTTGATTGCTGTGCGAATTCCGTAGGTATTAGAAAGTACATAAAATTAATTATACTTATTATTTTTATTCGTGGTATTAGGAAGAGGATAACGGTGTGCCCTTAGCATCACACTATATATAATGACAATTGCAAAATAAACAATATGAAGTTTGGTACTCTATCTTCAGCATCAACTCCTAAATTTTGTTTCTGATTTGGTCGCTAGCATTTATGTAATTTCACTAAGAATTTAATACTTGAACGGTTAACTCATTAGTTGCTTCTAAGTAATGAACTAAATTGTAAATCCACGCTTAAAGAGATGGTTATGCATTTAAAAAAAGCCACTACAGCAATGCAACAGCATTAGACGCTGGCAAGTAGATTGCTATAACATGAAGTGGCTTATACGTGTGTGTGTGTGTGTGTGTGTGTGTGTGTGTGTGTATACATGAATGTATATGTGTGTATATCTGTATAACTTATTTTTATACATTTAACAATTTTCAATTATTAGCTAAGAAACATACTTCAGCGATGTTAAACATATACCAATGTCAGTATATTTTATTTCATCATAAAATGATGGAGTTCATTTCAAAATTTTATTTTGTCATATTGGTAAGAATCACAACGTTTATGTAATTTTGTATGAAGATAAATTAGATAATGACATAGCAAATAGATAATGGCAGTCTGGAAATTATGTGACATCAATTAACTAGTTGCTCATTGTTACTATATGATAATGACGTGAAACATAATTATAAGATGGATTCATTACATGACTCGCAACTGATGTTCAAATGAACATAATTATAATCAGTGACGTACGTATAAATCTCATCCAGTAGGGCTTAAAAAGAAAATAAAAAAGAGAAACTGGACAGAACTATTTGTCCTCTTTTAGTTAGTAAATGTCGTGTTATTTTTTTTGGTAGAAGCCATTACAGAAGAATGCATACGCAGCAGCAAACTTCAATTATAAAATACAAAGAGGGTATTGAAGATTAAATACAATTACCAAATTTCAGTGGGGGCTGAAGACCCCACTCAGACTGCACTGGGTCCGTCCTTGATTATAATTTGAAATGGAAAAGAGTTGATCAACCTGTGACATCCATTTCAACAACTTGTTTATTCACATATACAAGAAATATGTATGCAAAATATCTTTTGAAAGGCCTTTCTAGAAATTCGAAATAGTATAGCGATGATAACCATTGAGATGATAATGCATGCATAGTATCATCTGTACTGATGTTTCTTGCTGTAGACATTAAACTAACAACTCAAAAGTATGTTCATAACTTTAAATTTGGAGACTGAGATAAACCACAAGTAACTAGTTTATAACCGTTAAATCGATCAATATCATCAACAGACTGGTTTACATACCCAGAAGTCATTCCTGACACAGCCAAATTAAAAAAATAACCCCAAGTCCCAGGACTACAGAAGCCGTATTTGAAATCCTTGTAAACTAGACAGAAGAGATAACACCACTCATTTGGCACCAGAAAACTAACAAATGAGCTATCTTTGAAAGTTAAGCAGTAATTTGATAAACTTAACGCTAAAAAATAATATTTATTTCAATGACATATGTAATTAACATATGTGTACAAATTCTAGTCCACTTTATTACCCCATTATATAACAGTAAGCTAAATGATAAATAATCCACACGCAAGTTGGCTGTCTGCCAATTTAATCGATAGTTAACTTCATTAAATATCGATGACTGGAATGCTTTTACCTAAACTGAAATTGTAGATGGGAAGAAAACTAATTTATGGAGACCCATGTACAGATGGTAAAAGCCTTATTAATTTACTTGGATGGGATAGTTACTCAGCTTTTGAGACACCTAAGACCAATGTTGACTGTATTATTGCTAATAACACTTGGGTTTGTGATAACCAGATAGTGATGAGAAATTTCAAACACGAAATGGAGAAAATATCTATTTACAAAGACTTTACAGAGGAAGTATCGGAGAAATGAGGAAAACGAAAAAAAATCTGAAAAATGCATGGGGAAAAACTCGAATCAAACAAAATGAGGTAGCATGGCATGATATTATTTGGAGCAGATCGATCACTCCTAAATTTGCTCATACGGCATACAAAGCGATCTTACATCGATTACCAACCAAGGATTGATTGTTCAACCGGGGCGTTATTCAGGAAACTTAGCCGAATAATCACATGACCACTTATTTTTTGAGTGTTCTTACACCAAACGAATTTGGACAATTCAGAAACTGAAAATTCTAATGATAGATAACGTTCAAAATCTGAAGGAAGAAACTAGGTACTTGAACATGAGGAGTAATATGACGCACGCGATTAAGAAATTGATCAAAATTAACCCAGCAACAGTTGTTCATAACGTGTGACGGGAGAGAAACGACCAAGCTTTCAATGACAGAAGGATTAGTGTTGTCTAATCAAATTAACTGAGAGATACATATACAAATAAGGAGGATGCCGAATACAGTACGTACCAACTTAAAGGAAGAAGAAGCACAAGTATTGGTGAAGTGGAACTGGATGAAAAGGATTGAAGATACTGAAGGAAGGTCGTCGTGTACACCATGATTAATCTTGAATGAGAAACCTAATTTAGAAAAGAGGTGAGTTTGTGTATTGAAGTTGTCGGCTTGTAAGTAAGCAATGTAATTTCCGGAGTCCTATAGATTCTTGGGTCGCATTGCCCAATTGAGTTCGAAAACAAAATTTACCAAATTTAAAAAAATAAAAAATATATGTATATATATTAATTCAAGAAATGGCCTTTATATTAAACATATCAGCACTTAATATCTTGCTTCATTTTTTCCGGAAGAAATTTAGAACATGTAGCAACTAGCTATCATTACACAGCTAATTTACAAATATATTTGAAATGCATGCCTTAGTAATTTTGACGAGCAAATTAAGTAGATAAAAAGCAGCATTGTTAAAAAACATACGGCAACCAATAAGGATAACCATGTGATCAAGCAATGGCACAGACCTGGTTCAACAATTTTGAAAACGATATAAGTTTAGATCTTTGTACCAAGATATAAGAAGTATTAGTGATTATTTGGTAAATGTTCAACTGTGACAATTATGAAAAGAGTTCCTTCCATAAATGGATAGTTATTAAAATCATTTTACAATTTATACAAATAACTTACAACAAATTTCATTGATGCTTCATCAATTCATCCATCTACGGTAGATCCGCTGTCCACGCAACCTTATGAGCCCTACAATACACTAACTTAGAAGTTGGCGCCCTACTCATCGGTCAAGAAAATAAAGTCAAAAATAGAATAAATACACAGTAACTTGGTGTAGATCAACATTAAAACAAAATTTCAGATATTGTAATTCCAATCGTCGCTTATTTGAACTGGCAAAACAACCGAACTAATTTTTGAGTCAGACGGGGATAGACAACAGAATATTTTGTTTGATTTACAGCCTAATCTACCATGAGTTACACAGTGACAATCTGAAAGGGTATAACATTGTCTAGCCAAACATCAAGTATCAAACTAACATCCATTTCAGTCATTTTTTAACTTTTTATCTTTGACTAGAAAATATGCTTGTCGCCATCCAAAGTATCAACAAATCATCAAAATATTCTCGACTTTTCGTGAAATCGCTACTTTTGACTTTATTTTGGGATAAAAATGTCCTAAAATAAAAAGAATAGTAAGTTTTGCTTTTCTATAGTTTGAGGTGTAACTTATAATTTGAAATGGAAAAGAGTCGGTCAACCGGTGACATCCATTTCAACAACTTGTTTATTCACATATACAAGAAATATGTATGCAAAATATCTTTTGAAAGGCCTTTCTAGAGATTCGATATAGTATAGCGATGATAGCTATTGAGATGATAATGCATGTATAGTATCATCTGTACTGATTTTTCTTGCTGTAGACATTAAACTGACAACTCTAAAGTACGTTCATAACTTTAAATTTGGAGACTGAGATAAACCACAAGTAAATAGTTTATAACCGTTAAATCGATCAATATAATCAACAGACCGGTTTACATACCCAGAAGTTATCCCTGACACAGCCAAATTAAAAAAATACCCCCCAAGTCCCAGGACTACAGAAGCCGTATTTAAAATCCTTGTAAACTAGACAGAAGAGATAACACCACTCATTTGGCACCAGAAAACTAACAAATGAGCTATCTTTGAAAGTTAAGTAGTAATTTGATAAACTTAACGCTAAAAAATAATATTTATTTCCATGACATATGTAATTAGCATGTGTACAAATTCTAGTTCACTTTACTACCCCATTCTATAACAGTAAGCTAAATGATAAATAATCCATACGCAAGTTGGCTGTCTGCCAATTTAATCGATAGTTAACTTCATTAAATATCGATGAATGGAATGCTTTTACCTAAACTGAAATTGTAGATGGGAAGAAAACTAATTTATGGAGACCCATGGACAGATGGTAAAAGCCTTATTAATGTACTTGGATGGGATAGTTACTCAGCTTTTGGGACACCTAAGACCAATGTTGACTGTATTATTGCTAATAACACTTGGGTTTGTGATAACCAGATAGTGATGAGAAATTTCAAACAAGAAATGGAGAAAATATCTATTTACAAAGACTTTACAGAGGAAGTATCGGAGAAATGAGGAAAACGAAAAAAATCTGAAAAATGCATGGGGAAAAAACTCGAATCAAACAAAATGAGGTAGCATGGCATGATATTATTTGGAGCAGATCTATCACTCCTAAATTTGCTCATACGGCATACAAAGCGATCTTACATCGATTACCAACCAAGGATTGATTGTTCAACTGGGGCGTTATTCAGGAAACAAATTGTGTTTTTTGGGACACAGCCGAAGAATCACATGACCACTTATTTTTTGAGTGTTCTTACACCAAACGAATTTGGAAAATTCAGAAACTGAAAATTCTAATGATAGATAACGTTCAAAATCTGAAGGAAGAAACTAGGTACTTGAACACGAGGAGTAATATGACGCACGCGATTAAGAAATTGATCAAAATTAACCCAGCAACAGCTGTTCATAACGTGTGACGGAAGAGAAACGACCAAGCTTTCAATGACAGAAAGATTAGTGTTGTCTAATCAAATTAACTGAGAGATACACATACAAAAAAGGAGGATGCCGAATACAGTACGTACCAACTTAAAGGAAGAAGAAGCACAAGTATTGGCGAAGTGGAACTGGACGAGATGGATTGAAGATACTGAAGGAAGGTCGTCGTGTCCGCCATGATTAATCTTGAATGAGAAACCTAATTTAGAAAAGAGGTGAGTTTGTGTATTGAAGTTGTCGGCTTGAAAGTAAGCAATGTAATTTGCGGAGTCCTATAGCTTCTTGGGTCGCATTGCCCAATTGAGTTCGAAAACAAAATTTACCAAATTTAAAAAATAAAAAATATATGTATATAAATTAATTCAAGAAAAGGCCTTTAAATTACACATATCAGCACTTAATATCTTGCTTCATTTTTTCCGGAAGAAATTTAGAACATGTAGCAACTAGCTATCATTACACAGCTAATTTACAAATATATTTGAAATGCATGCCTTAGTAATTTTGACGAGCAAATTAAGTAGATAAAAAACAGCATTGTTAAAAAACACACGACAACCAATAAGGATAACCATGTGATCAAGCAATGGCACAGCCCTGTTAATTTTGAAAACGATATAAGTTTAGATCTTTGTACCAAGATATAAGAAGTATCAGTGATTATTTGGTAAATGTTCAACTGTGACAATTATGAAAAGAGTTCCTCCCATAAATGGATAGTTATTAAAATCATTTTATAATTTATACAAATAACTTACAACAAATTTCATTGATGCTTCATCAATTCATCCATCTACGGTAGGTCTGCTGTCCATGCATCCTTATGAGCCCTACAATACACTAACTAAGAAGTTGACTCCCTACGAAATTCATCGGTCAAGAAAATAAAGTCAAAAATAGAATGAATACACAGTAACTTGGTGTAGATCAACATTAAAACAAAATTTCAAATATTGTAATTCCGATCGTTGCTTGTTTGAACTGGCAAAACGACCGAACTAATTTTTGAGTCAGATGCTGATAGACAACGGAATATTTTGTTTGATTTACAGCCAAATCTACCATGAGTTTCACAGTGACAATCTGAAAGGATATAACATTGTCTAGCCAAATATCAAGTATCAAACTAACATCTATTTCAGTCATTTTTAAACTTTTTATCTTTGACTAGAAAATATGCTTATCGCCATCCAAAGTATCAACAAATCATCAAAATATTCTCAACTTTTCATGAAATCGCTGCTTTTGACTTTATTTTGGGCTAAAAATGTCCTAAAATAAAAAGAACAGTAAGTTGGGCTTTTCTATAGTTTGGGATGTTATATATTTTTAAATAGAGCAAAGAGATTGGGCTATATTAGAAGGAAAATCCTAAAATAAAAAAGGATTGCTACTTTCAGGTGATTCTAAAATTAAAAAGGATTGCTACTTTCAGATGATCCAGATTTTCTCATAGTTGTGTTTCCTAATTCAGGTCATATAATGATAAGAAACGTGAAATAAAGTGAAATGAAAATAATCTAGAACTTCAATCAAATGAGGTGTTTTAAAGAAAATAAACAGCAAATATCGGGTAGTTTACCAAAATGGAGTCATTCTGAGTAGTTTGCTCTACCACCAGAAAAAATGGAATCTTCGTTGGTTTCCCAAACGATGCAATTGATTCTATCAGATTCGCCACACTTTGTACAATTTCAACATCTCCAAAAGCCATGGTTGCACTTGTTGATTCGTTACTGGAAAAAGAACGAGAACAAAAATTTGCTAAATATATGTATATCGCTAGTTGACGGCTATATATTCAATCTTGTTTGGGAACCATGTAAAGTAAGCATGTGGATCGGTAAGCAATTCAAATCGCATCCAGCCAATTTTTTGGCCCAGTTAAACTAGTGGACGGCTATATATTTAATCTTGTTTCGGAACCATGTAAAGTAAGCATGTGGATATCAGTTCCTTTCTTGTATGGGTCTTATATGTTTTAAGGTTGTTATTACATATACACTGGAAAAATAATATTTTTGAAGATGACCACATGAATAGCTTGTGTATTATGTTAGAACTGTGCTGCTATGACCGAATAAACTTTTGTCATAATCTGCGAAATTAGCTCCCCAGGTGTAATTAACGGGGTAAAGTAGTAATTTGCAGCTGGGTTAGTGGATTGGGAAGAAACGTGGTAGCATAATCAGTGGTAGAAAAGGATGTCACATCAACCCGCGTAAAGTGACTAAAACAATTTCGGGTATACTAGCATTAACGATTATGTTAAGTTACTTAAAATTAAATTTTGTTCAGCACGCAACAAAGAGAATGCCAATTGATGAAAAGTAAAAAATTATTAACTTTTAACATTGGTTCTAGGATATTAGACATTCTGTGACATCTATTTGAGTTACTTACACATGCCTGCCCATTAGCTAGTACGAAACCCATTACTAAATACGAGGCACCATGTTGTGCACACTATTAAAAACATGTAATATATTTACTTAGATTCAAAATAAAAAGAAAAGAATATAGAAGTAACAAACATAAATCATACTATCGCATGAGATATAAATTGTGCAAGCATCTGCAACCGCAAATATATCTTGACCTTACAAATTAAAAGATCAAATCCAATATAACTTACTTCTGTGCAAAAATTTTGCTAACATACTAAAACGTTGCTGCTCAGTATTGGATGAGAATATCAACCACTAGCGGTAGATTTGAAGTGATATTCATTGATTGTAGACTATATATTACCAACGTCTGCCTGCAGACTATATATTTCACAAGCAACCATGGGTCTGGGTGCTCTCTAAGCATACATGAACACACTCACAAATTGAAATGTCATAATATTTGAAGTCAACCACAGGCCAGAAAACAAAAAGGTATGCTAGCATAACTATTTATCTGGTTTACAATTTAGAGTGTGCATAAATTGGCCTATATGATATTTACATGCCATAAGAGCATTAGTGAAATTGCTAGAATTTGGCCACTAAGATACATTAAAAGATCGTAAGACAACTGCAAATTATGTAAGGTTGTCATCTAATTCTACATTACCCATATTGAATGGAGGAAACTTGAAAGTCATTATAAGGTAGTAAACCAACAAAGTCGTGTATTTACTGATGATAAGTCATGTGTAACTGAAGGCTAAGAACATATAAGAACTTTTTCGACTCTAATAAATATACAAAGTACAAACAGCCTCCACACATGAATGTATATGACTGATTTACATCATTTGTGAAGGAATGTATACTAGTACTAAAGACAAATTTAGTTACCATTGCAACTCTTTTATCAATTAGGTTTACTTCAGTATATTCAAGCTTGCTGCAATTTGATATTTCCTAAAAAGAGATGTCCAACTTCAGTAATCATGATAACCATCAGACCTCAGGGTTGTCTCAATAGCATTTTAAAGGTTAATCATAAAAAAAAAGGTAAATAGGCACGGTTGTTTGGTGGCCGAAATATTTATAACCAACAATGGAGGATCATGCATAAAATAGTTCGTAAGTTAGAATAATAATGCACTCTATATTAGTATAACATAGTCGGACAAAGGGGGAATAGAGTTTCCATTTGATACATTACTTCCTAGCTAGAATATGTAAATATGCATAAGCAGATAGATGTCTACAACAACATTTGATGTGATTTAACTCTATTGAAATGTGGTATACTATAGATACCAAAAAATATATAATGAACGTGATATGTAAACTGTGGCATACCATACTTCTTGATCATAACAGAGATGTCTACATAACTTTATGACAATATAGCCCTCATGCAAATAGGTCAAGGTTGTAAATGATCTCAGTTTTGACTTGGATGAAGATAAGTGTATATCTCAAGTTAATAGTTTAAATTTTGTTTACCATCCCATGGCTACCTCCAGAGAACTTGTGCACTTAGAATGACCCAAAAAAAAAAGGAATATAAACTGCTTCATTCTTGCAATTGTTTTTTAGTTCCATTTGTAATTACATTCACCATTCGGAGTAAGCAGTCAAACCGAATGTGTTTGACGCGAAAGCAGATGCAAATTATTAAAGTCTGTTTAGAGGAAACATATTACAAAATATTGTTCGATATTTCATAGTTGAGTGTAACCTATGGTACTACTCTTACAATAATGATCTAATTTTGCATACCTAAACCGACTTCTATGTATCAGATTATCAATAAACAAAGCATTTACAAATAACACAAATTTTCAACGTAAAATAATTCAAAAGAGCATATGAAACAATATATGCCTTGAACAGAAGAGAATTCTCTATGATATCACAAATTTAAACTTCAACTGTGCAAATATTAACAAATCTTAATATTAACTAAAAAATAAAATTTAGAAATAAACATTCTCTACGATATAGCTTCTTAGTAATAAGGACACACAAGTTCAAAAAAAGAAGCAAATATTAAATCTTTATATTAAAGTTCAGTGTAATTACACATGATTTCAATACAAAAATATAACTAAATCTTCACATAAATCATTTTTTGTTGAGTGTGTCGAATGTATACACTTTCAGTGAAATTTGTCTATGGAAAATTCGAAGGAGCATACTTCTCATACTCTTCGATTTTAGATTTAGTTAAGATCCTTTAGGATGACCTCAAGCTATTTATAGCTGCCTGAAAATGGTGAGAACAAACAAAAATACATCCACCCTTGCATTTTCTCTGATGATCTCTTAGATGCAAACAGCTTGTTGCATAAAGTTCATCCAATTGAGCATTGGTGTAAACTCTCCAAGCGGATAAGACATTTGTGGGTAGAAAGGAGGACGGACGACATGACGGAGGTTACAAGAATGGACCAGCTGAGTTTGAAAATTGATAAGGTCCAAATTATGGCATATATTGTTGAGAGGTTCCAGTATGCTGAGAAGCAAAATGTTGTGGGCGTGCTTGATGTGGAACGCTAGATGATTGATGATGAGTGTTTGATTGACTTTGGACAGAAGATTGACGTAGCTGATGTTCTGAAATAGGACAATATTGAGATATTGCTTGCTCTCACATGAAATTTGACGATGGTCTTTGTGAAGATAAAACCATGTGCTTTAATTCTTCAATCTCTTTGTTTTTCAAATAATTCTTTCAAATCTAAACCTGTAGACTTTAAATATGCATATTTTCATCCTTTGCGTGATTTACGAACCGATGATATAAGTTGAGCTTGTTGTACCCAAGGCACCATGCTCGAAGTCACCGAGTCTCCGTAACAACGAACTCCATTACAAGTCTCGAACCCCATAGCTGCCACATATGTTTGTAGCCTTAGTTCATGTGTCTCTTCACCATGGATAGCTACTAGTTGGGTTAATTTGCGAGATATTTTGCTTTGCAATTTATTCATCTCCAAATGAATATATTCATATAATGAAGTTTTGGCATAATCTAGGTTTTAAGAAATACACGAAGATCAACAAAAATCGTTTAATATCAATTAAATTTCATCACAAAAACTCATATACCTTAGTATATACTATGTTTCAATAAAAACCGCTAAAAAGTTTTATGCTATGCGTCATTCGAAAATTCTTAATAACATAACTTTATATATTATATAAGGTAAGTTTCATAATTTGTTTCAAAAAATAATTAAAATAGAATAAGGTTCAATTATTTTAAAACCATCTTTCACACTATAGTTTTTACAAAACAAGAAAATATAATTACTTTCCATATGAATATCATTTGATCTATTTCAAGTTCCAGTTAGAAATGAATTTACCGCCATTTGTTCTGATGTAACATCTGCCCAACTTCTATTTTGGTCCTTTCTTCTATGCACGAACTCATATGCTTCAATAGGATTGGGTTTGCGACCATGCTTTTTTTTCTGGTAGGAAAACAAAATTACATTAAACAAGTTGAATATGTCTAACCTAAGGAAAATATGTATTAATCTACCATTTAAAACCAACTTACTTAATGAAGATATGTCAGAAAAAATCATTACAAATGTCATATTTATTGTCCAAATTATTTATTGTTAGATTAAAATGTGCACCTTTGAACTTATATATTATTTATTTTAACAAAAAAAGATTGTTTTCATAGCTGGTTCAATTAGAAATAGCTTGACAAGCAAATACATGAATTCCCTAACAAAAATATATAACTTAGAGCCTTTTCGACGTTTTCATGCAAAACAAAATAATATACAATTATATAGATATAGACTGGATTCAATATTTTTTCTAGCTGTGCATAATTATGTAGTGATTAACTTGAATATTAAAATTACTCTAGTAAAGATGCACAACATAATAGCAATAAATAATACAAAGAAAGTGAAAGCAATGGAAAAGAACGAAAGTATGGGAACTACAAAATTAGGTATGTGTCTCACAAAGCTCATTGATCCACCCGTGTGAGACAAGTTCATTTTTGAGATGCTCAAAAGATGAAATACAGTCGGAGTTGAAGTCAAAAGGAACATCCTTACCAAGAAGATTAGTCAAAGCTTGAGTGGTTTTGCTAAAATCCTTTATGAAGCGACGGTAAAAGCCAACATGACCTAAAAAGGATCGGATGTCCTTAATGGATTTGGGAATAGGAAGATCAGAGATAACTTCGATTTTTTGCTATGTTTACTTCAATTCCTTTATTAGAGACGACATGTCCTAAAACAATGTCATGTTTGACCATGAAGTGGCATTTTTTCCAATTAAGAGTTAAATGTTTATCTTCGCAACAGTTAACAACAGTTAAGAACAAGATCAATGTAAACACTCAGTGTAAGAGTCCCCAAAGATGGAAAAGTCTTTAACTTCTTACGATTCACAGTATTTTTTTCAACTTTAACCTGCTAACAGTAAAGTATTAAAATGTTGATTGATAACACAAAGAAATAATGGATAAATAACAATATACACAAGAATATAAAGAAAGAGCGAGAAACTTATAAAGGCTTACTTTATTTTTAGGATCGTTGTCCCAATAGATAACAATATACAAATAAAATGACTGAAATTGCTTGTACATTTTTAGTGCTTGAAAAAGGTTGGCAAATAGCATATTATTTTTCACTAAGAGCATTAAATGGCATTTTAATTGAAATTTTCTTCATCACAAGTATTCCAAAACTATTGTAAAGCTCAAACTATAAACGAATGTATAAAAAAAAAATCCTACACAAGTTAAAAAAACAATAACAAAAATATTAATACATTTTTTGGATATTTTAGAAATAAAATCTAACAATCTGATAGTGATTTGTTTACGCAATATATGAACTCAACTCAAAGAAACAACACTACATTAGTATGTAGACCAGTGCTTCCAAGACCCATCAAGAAGTATTCAGCATGCAACCATATTAATTAGAGGGAGGAGTTAGGGGGATTGGACAAACTTTTTTTCAAAAATAAGCTGAAGGATATTAAGTTTCACTCTTGAACTAAATGAAAATTTTCAGTTATAACAAGCACTTAATCCAACTTTTATACCACATAAAACGCTAGTAGTAACCAGGGTTATATTCAATTTTATGCTATACAGAATACAACATATGATTAGCATCGTCTGAAAATAAAGAAAAAAGAACTCATTGTATTTTGATCAAAAGCTTTCAAAATTTTGTCATTACACCTAGTTTCATGTTGTGAATTATTCCACTTGATTATGAAACACCAGATTACATGAACATAATCATTGGTAAAAGCGGATTTTACCTATCACTTGAGCAATGAAATAGCAAACTTGATTCAATTTCAATTCGACTTATGGAAGACAGCAGCAAGGAAAAAAGACAAAAAGAAAGAGAAAAAGAGTGACAGTGAATATATGAACCAAATAAATAAAATATATAATTATATTTGATGTAAGATGTAATAGTATTTATAGCTTATTTATAGTCGACAGTAAAAAAATCAAATATGCTAGTACTCGGTATCTTATATTTGTTTGCTATTCAACAATATAATGATATAAGATATAATCTCATTTATTGTTTTTTTATAGTTGACAATGAAAAAACAAATAAACAAGCTGCCATTTAAGTATCTCCATCATATAACTGTGCCTTGAGTGTATGCTTCAGATTGGCTTCCTGAATTTTTAAGATTTGTTATTATTGGTATTCTTTTAAAATCTTTGTTAATATAAACTTTAAATAGGCTAGCTACACATCCCTGCATAGTGGATGCACAAAAATTAGAAAAGCAGCATGATTTCTCCCAAGATAAATTTACAATTCACAAATTATAATAGAACTTGATCAATTAGAGGAAATGATCTCTGGCAAGTCTTTAACATTTCTACCACGTTATTCTCTCTGACTTTAAACATAAAAGAAAAGGATCGAGCAATAAGCAAAGACAATGAAATTTTTGACTAGGACTTCAACAAGAGAAGAAATTGAGGCATCATACACACAACTAAACCACACCTACATACATATTTGTTTTACTTGATATATGAAAGCACATTCAATAAAAAGTCTATTCATAACACATAATTTTTCTATCACTTGCAATAAGTATTATTAGGGAAATAAAATAAGAGGTAATAGAATTAACATTTATGTCAACAGCTTAAGTGCACAGATTAGAGTTCATTAATGGACAATTTCAAAAGTAAATAAAATGGTATTTTCAGCAAATAAAATTAAGGTAATACACCTGAGTTTTTTCTGTATATGCATAAAACTACCTACGTGTATATGTAATAAAATTAAGCCATTTCAAAATCTTGTATTTTTTGCTAAAAATAACAAATAATAAGGATAGTTTTAAATGATGTTCTTTTGTTTCATTGAGCTAACCTTCAGATAAATTCAATACATAGAAAACTGAGAAATAATACACCAACACATTTAGCGTATTCTATTTCATTCTAAATATCTTATAAAATAATTTTTGTACCTATATAATATCTATTGTTAGAAGAAATAAACTAAGTTGCAGTAGTGGAGCATTTGTGCAAGCAATATAAGTGCATAGATTGTAATCCAATAACTAACAAACAAATGCAAATTAATTGTAATAACGTGCTGCTTACTACTGCCAACAATTTTATTTTTGGAAATTTGTCTCCACTGAAACTGAATAGGGGCAGAAATTTCTTTTTACCCTAATCAATTGCGGAGGTAAGCACGATATTTTTCCCGATTAGAGACGCTCAAATTTGCTTTTGTTGAGAAGAAATTGGTAGTGATATTTCAAAATTGGTAGTGATATTTCAAGTCTAGCAAATCTCATAAAACTTGATAAATTTATCAATTGTTTAAAACATTCTTGGAGATTACACCGACCTAAAAAAAATACTCCCTCCAGTTCAGAACATTAGTCATTTAAAAGTTTTTCACGCATATTAAGGAAAGTTAAAAGTGCATTAATTATTAACCATAAATTTGCGTCATTTGCAGCTAGCACTATGCCATTATGACAGAAGCCCTTTACAGCTGGCCAAGATTTAGAACGTCATTTACATGATTAATGGCCAAGATTTAAAACTGCATTGATTACAATGCATTTACAGCTAGAATTGGAGGTAGCTGCTGCATTGGGAAGATGAAAATCTGTAGAACGACATGCATTTAGAGAAGTGGAGAAGTTCACAAAACGTCAATTATTCCGAACTGGAGGGAGTACCCATTAGAATAGACCAACTGCATACTAGTATCCTAGAATCAAATAGATTGCATAAAAAAGACATTTCTTAATTGAGTTTAAGCATGAGGAACACATTTTAGAGAATGTAAATAAACGCCTTTTCTATCGCTATCAGGACTACTAGTGGGATAACAATTTAACTGAAAAAACAAAGTCTTTTTCAAGGATCCAATTTTTCAATACCGAGTAAAACATCTTATCACTGGCATTATTGTATTTCTGGCCATACAATGGTCTATCATCCTTATCATGCATCCTCAAGAAAGCTAAAAATGGACACGTTTTGGCAATTAGATCTTTTGTAAGTTTTATATTTTTTAAATAGCATCTTACCACTAGCATTATTGCAAGCTAAAACATCTTACCATTAGCATTATTGTACTGATGATGATTAGGATTATTACGATGATTCTAATGAATCTTGTACTGATGATGATGATTCTGATTATTACTGACGATGACGAGTGCTTCTGATATGTTTGGTTACTTTGGTATCTCTTCTTCAACACATCATACCTTTAGTATGCTAGGAAGTATGAAAATTGATAGGCACCGATCCGAAGTTGTGTGAACATGGAAAAAAATAATGATCTATCATGTAAACTTCAAATACATAAATGTAATGAAATAATAACACAGTGTTATTTCTTTCTTTTTGGAGCAAGGACCAAAGTTAATGCTGGAATCTATGAACTGTATTCAGACTAATGTTTGACTGGAAAAATTGTTATTTGTTTTGTCGCATTAATGCTTATTGACATGCAACTATCATTTTACTTCGCCGTAAAACTCCATTTTAAGGTTCTAAAACCAATGTATCTTCAATAGTCTGGGCCCGTAAGTGTATTAATTAGTGTGGATGGCAGCGTAATCTGCAATTAACCAAAGGCCAGTTGGATATGGCATGATGTACACAACTTTTAGCTTCAGTTGTGCTATAAGCAGGCATTGTGATATTGTCTTTTAGAGTAGACTGAGTAGTGTTTTGATGCTGTATACCGTAGGAGCCTGTCTGCTGCATAGTTTGGGGTGTTTTATATTTTTAAATAGAGCAAAGAAACTAGGTTAATTAGAAGGAAAATTCGAGAATTAAAAAGTTCAGAGTATTTCTACTTTCAAATGACCCAGATTTTCTTATAGTTATGCTTCCTAATTCAAATCATAGAACAACGAAGAAGGTGAAATACGACGAAATGAAATTGAATTCAAAACTTTAATCAGTAGAGATGTTTTCTGGAAAATAAACAGCAACGATCAGCTAGCTTACCAAGCAAGGTATTTTGAGTCATTCCATCAAGTAGTTTCACTTACTAGCAGAAATCAATTGATTCTATCATTGGGAAGCCACGGTTGCATTGGTTAATTGAAAAGGACGGAGATTTTTTTTTTTTTTTTTTTTTTTTTTTTTTGCAGAATATCGCTGACGACGGCTGTGTATTTATTCTTGCCTAGGAACTACCTAGGGTTAGCATGAGGTTAGTATGCGGTCGCATCTAGTCTGATTTTTTTTGGCCCAACTAAAATTGCCTGGAGCCGCTAATAATGATCTACCGAAGGAAATTAGACCAGTTAATCTTTTTTCATTTGTTTCCCATATGCGTTCAATGAGAAGTTATTGTAGCAATTTTAGTATAAACGCAATATGTTAAGTTACTCAAAATTAAATTTTAGTATAAACGCAATATGTCAATTTTGGTTTTCTTTTTGTATTGTGTTAAGTTACTCAAAATTAAATTTACTAGCTAGTATAAACGCAAAACGGTGGAAGACCGACTGTTATGTTATGTAATATCAAAGAAAAAAGATCTAGTAACTATTATCTTAAACAAGAAATTAATGAAAAATTGACTATGTTATTTGGAAGAAAGGGAAATGAATGCAAACTTATAAATTCAATTAGGTCGCATATTTCATATCGTTGACTTTTTTTCTTCTAAATCATTATTGAATTTATAAAATGAAATGACACATCAAACAAATATTAGCTTAAAACACATCATTATATTTGTGAATACTTAATTAAAAAAGATGATAAATGCAATATTAAATGTAATAAATTAATCACATATTAGTGGGCTATATTATTTTTTAAATGAATACCTATAAGTAACATTGTTATTTTGAAAAACTAAAATTTCTCAGATGGTTGAATTAACGTCGTTGAATTAAATAAAAAACAAAAACAAAATTGAACTATAAACTCTGTCATCGTTGATATATCTTCCAATAAACAATTATATTCAATCGACAATAACTGACTGAGACATAGCGGTAATCTTTTGTTATTTTTCATTCATGTAGTCAGTTTAGACAACACCAACTTTGAACAAACGACAAATTTAGAAGAATTTTTTTAGTTTTTATTCATATACATTCCCACCTTCTTCATTCTGTAACACCCCACCTCCGTCAGGGTGACTCTTGCAAGCACTCTGACTTTGGAGGGGCGTTTGAATCAGGTAAACATGCATCATGATATATCAAGACAGAACAAGAACATATGTATATGCGTAAACAGAGTAAATAACATAGATAAAACAGCGGAAGATTTCAAACCATTTCAAAACCAGTCTGGTACAACATAATGTCAACTTCCCAAATAAACAAGTCTAGATAAAACAACATCAACTGAAAAACTGAAATACATAAGTACTAATCCCCAAAAGAAATGATAGCCATAGCTAGCTTCATGTCAGACCGTACATGAGCTAAATCCCTCAAGCAAGCGGTCAGAAATCCAGCTAAGCTCCAATATTCCCTCCCTGGGAACCTAGGGGGGGGGAAACGGAAGAAAAGAGGCGAAAGAAAATAGGTCAGTCAAAAAGACTGAGTAAGCCCTACTACAATCAATGTAAACTGATAAAGTTAACTGGCATGATGAAAGCTGAGATGAACATAAGGATAACTACATACTAGCATGATGATTAACTAACAAGGTAGATAAAGGTGTCATCGCATAATCAGGATTTAGGTTTTGCACCACAGGTGTACTAGCAAACTAACATGACTTGAATAAACAAGTATTGATCCCTTGGCCCAAGCTTTAGCCTAATAACATGAAATGACCCTAATACAAGGTCCGACCAAACGGTCTAGTCGATCGGCTCCCTAAGCCTAACTCGTCACGTGTTGGTGTCAATACGGCCCAAACATAATTGTAGTCGAACTGTGCCGGGTCCACCCTTCGGGTGTATCAAGCCCTAGGGTGTCAACCCCTGGACACCATGAACATGAGTGCACAGTCCCGATCTACTGGTACACGTGCATGTTTTCTCCGGCTACGGACTATGTGCACGACCAAATCCCGCCCGGAACTACACCGGCGTACCACCCTGCCGTCGTTTATTGGTCGCTTACCTCCAGCCCAGTAATCGTGCCCCCTCCCTAGCCTAGTCCCTAGGGTCTTAATGATACAAACTTGGGATTACTGCTGGAGTGGGCCCCCCCATTGCTAGGATTTTTCTAGTGGGTTAAGTACGGTCTAACCTTCTTGCTACTCATGGATTAACTTGGTTAAATGTAACGATGAGTTCACGACTTAACCCCGATTAATCTACCAAGCCCAAATTGGTTAAGTATTAAGTGGACCATGACTTAACCCTAATCACGAGGCATTAATTAATTTAATGCGCCTTAACCTCTCACATTAGACCTTGTTGTGGTTACTAGTTAAGTCGGGCGGGTCCGGGTAGCTTTACACCACAACTTGGTCTAACCTCGGGTTCAAGGTACAACATGACCAACTTCTCACATTGGGTCATATTGTTTGTAGCAACTAGTTAAGCCGGTCGGTTCCGGGTAGGTTTACGCTACAAACTCAACCCAACCTCGAGTCGGCCACACTTATCTTTTCTAAGTGTCATGTCCATCATGTTTCCAAAACATGTTACAAGTTTTCAAGCAATTGGGTAGACCTAACTTAATAGGTAAATTCCCAATGGGTAGACCTAACTTAATAGGTAAATTCCCAAGCTTATGTTTTTATGTCTTTTAAGTTTACCCAACCCCAAACGCAATCTCATCGCTTACATATCGCAATAGCGCATAAAGGATAGAAAGAGGGAACTTGGCATAATCATGACATAAAGGTATTGAAGCCACAAGTTTAACATGGTGGCATATGAAATGTTCATATGTTCATACACTTGCATACTGCATTTTTAGGCCTCAAAAGCATGCATAAAACCAAACTTAGCATATTGGTGATACATAGTGATAAATGACATGTAGAAATGGCCATAAGTTCGCATTTAGCCTCACATGCAAGTTATCATAAGAGATATGATAACTTACATGTTGCCAAAATGCAACCTTTAGCATAAAGCTTGAAGCTTTATGTTCATATACTCAAGATAAGCTTGCATAACATGATAACATGAACCAAATGATCATCCCAAACTTGCATAACATAACTTGCATATCATATGACAAACTTGCATATCAAACTTGCA
Source organism: Allium sativum (assembly GCA_030737875.1). Taxonomy (NCBI): domain Eukaryota; kingdom Viridiplantae; phylum Streptophyta; class Magnoliopsida; order Asparagales; family Amaryllidaceae; genus Allium; species Allium sativum. The sequence goes on along the minus strand of CM060919.1, from coordinate 127,756,866 downwards.
TAACATATGACAAACTTGCATATCATAGCATGGCATACTTGCATAAAAACTTGCATATTACAACATGATAAACTTGCATATCATAGCATAGTAAACTTGCATATCATACATTTAACTTTAGAGTTTAAGTATGAAAGTAGAATAGGGCTTACGATGCTTAAGAAGTCACAAAAATATGACAAAGCCCTTATGAAATCAAATAAACCCAAAATGCAAGCAAAACCCTTGAGCCAAAATGATCAAAACTCTTTCTTTATGATGCAAATGTAGAAACTTGACTTGAATGCAAGCTAATGATGCTCATACAAGTTTGAAAACACTTGTATGCATGGAAAATCACTTAGAAATTTATTTAGGAATTTTATGAAGAGAGTGGAGGCCATGAGAGGATTGATTTTGCCATAGTTTAGTTGTAGGATAGATTAATGATGATTTAGGGCTAGGTTAGGGCCTTATTTATAGATTAGGCAAGTGTTTTAGGCCATAGGATTAAACCCTAGTTGCAATCTCAGCCCTTAAAACCGAATCTGGCCCCCAAGCTCAACACAATCTCAAAATGGTGCACCAGGCTAAACAGCCCGGCTGGACCAAGTCGACAGCCAAGTCGACAGGGCTGTCGACTTGGGTCCAACCAAGTCGACTCCCAAGTCGACAGGGCTGTCGACTTGGGTATTCTGGCGGGATTTTTCCCGCCTGGCCCAATTGCCTCAATTTTTCAAATTCAAACTTGAATTTGAAATCTGTTTTTACTTTAAAATTTTCTGAAAACTTCGTTGGGCCTTAATCGGGTCATACGGACTCCGATTTCCGAAAACTCGGACTCTATTTCGCGTATTTTTCCGAGACGAACGCAATGGCATAGCCCGTTTCCCTTGATTCAGATTTTAGAATTAAATTCTGCCTCGATTTATGTTATAACAGGTTATTGAAAATACGGGTTGTTACACATTCTTAATCTTGCAAAGATCACAGACTGCAATCTACAAATTCCTTGTCATTTCACTGAAAGCAGTAGTTCAAGCTTCAGCAGACGTATCATTAATTTTCATAGTCATAATATATCTGCATTACACAAACATATCATTGCATACATTAACAATTAGTACAAGTAATTGCAAGTATATTTTTACCTCAAAATACAAGTATTTTCATTTTGTTGGCATGCTTCACACTAATAACCTGATTTTGTAGCTTCCATTACCTTTTTGTTGCAATTCTTACAAGTTTGATACCAAATTTTTTGACTTTGATGTAAGTTATGTAAACAAATATACTAAAGAATACACACTGCATGCTGAAAAATAATAATCAATATACTAAAGAATACACATTGCATGCTGAAAATTAATAATCAATCTATATGAAATTATTCGTGTATAATATAATTTGAAAAAAATGAGCACTAACCTTATCTTGACCCATAATGTACATTAATAGTGTAACGACCCGCATTCTACGCATCATAGAATCGTAGAATATTTATTTCTGTCACATACGAAGTCGTATGGTCATGTAACTTTGGGAGACGACTAATGGGGTCATTTCCCATGTTCATGATTTTCCCGATTTTTAAATGACCATTTTACCCCTAGTTATCACTGTTTTGGCCATAACTTTTGACTGGAAAGGAATTTTGACCTGAAACCACTTCCATTGGCTCCGGATGATGGTTTCTCTTTCCGTAGAGTGGTCACATTAGCCAAACGGATTTACCGTTTGGGAGATATGGCTGAAACAAGTTTCAGATGGTGAAAAACAGCTTAATTGGGCTTAACCGGGTGATTAGCAGCTAGGCCCACAGGGGAATTTCGGGTTTAGAGGTATAGGAGGACTGATTAGGGTTAGGTTATCACTTTCATTTCAGTTTTGAGCCGCCACTTTCATTCCTCTTAACCTAGTCATGGCCTCCACTCTCTAAATCTCTCTAAAACACCCAAAAATCACCTTCTAATTGAAGATTAGGCTTAGCAAACATTAAATTAAGAAGAAAAAGCACCAAAGCAAGGTTGGAGCTGCTGTATAAGATTGGGAACAGCGCCAAATCAGAGCATATTTCAGTTTTGGGGTTCTAGTTGTGGCAAAGGTGAGTGATAGCATCATTTTGACACTAATTACAGTTAATTAAGGGTAATTAGTGAAGATTAGCGAATTTATACGTAAATAAATTCTGGAAAAATTCTTAAAATTCTAAAATAATGTTTTAAGGCTCTGTTAGAAATTTGGGTTAATTTCGATGTGTTTTGCTAATCGTATGCTTAAACATGATTAAGAGGGATTATAGGAAAATGTGAGGTTTTAGCCACTTTTGATCCATTTTGGTTCATTTGAATTGTTGTTAGGTGTTTGTGGTTGTTCTTACATGTTGTTATGACTAATTGACATGAATTGTGATTGATTAGAATAGTTAGATTTGTCAAAAACGTCGTCGAACGGCGTAAACAAGTTGCTGGAAAAGTCGCAGAAAGTTGTGCAGGGCTTCGGATCGGATCGGATGGAGGGCTCGGATCGGATATGTGAACTGGGCAAGAAACCCGACCCGAACCGGAGTTTGGCACATAGGAGGCTTGGCAAGAAGGAAGGCCGTTTGCTTAGAGTTGGAGTGGATAAGGGGATCGGATCGGAAGGATAATTGGAGGCCAGATCGGATCGACTTGGAGACGCAGGGCTCGGATCGGAAGTAAGCATTTGGGAGAACTAGCAGAAGGGAAGGCCATGCGGATCAGATGGCAAGGAGGGATCGGATCGGAATACGTGAAGAAATAAGGGAGCGGATCGGAGCACTGGAAGGAAGGACACCCGACCCGACCCGGAGGAGGACACCGACCCGACCTGAAGTGGAATACCCGACCCGAACTGAATGGAAAGATGACAAGGAAGGAGGACCGAACCGAACCGACGAGGGTAATGACCACCGAACCGAACCGTATTCTAGGGCTGCTACTGCACGACAACTCTTCTGAAGACCCACTCCAATTCAATCAAAACCCGAGATGCAAAGGAAGTCCAAATGAGGAGCTTTGACTCAGGATCCAGCTGGGAACCAATGAGTGGGCTTCATGATTGGGCTTTGCTGCGGGACGCGTGCAAAGGAGTTATCGACGTCTATAGCTTTGGACCACTATGGTAGGAGGTACGAAGGCGGATTCAGGGCCATTATGGCATCGGTAGAACCAAGGGCTACGACCAATGAAGTGAGTCATTGAAATGTTTGGTCATGACTCCAAGTGTTTGGCTTGGTCACAGCAGGGTTTCTACAAGTCGGGATTCGTCGTTACCTCAATTTGTCTAGTGTTCCAAAGTGGTAGATGTCGTACGCTTTACGCACTGAGTGAGAGGTGTGAGGATGGTTGATATGGATGATTTGTTTGCTATCATTGTGACATGCACACCCCACCCCCGTATTCTTACACTATTTACTATGGCACCTTAGAGCATTGTACGGTATGTGGTACTAACTCTTTGGTTGCAGGTCCAGGTTCAGGTATGGTTTAGTATACCTGTTATTACTTTGTTTAGATGCTTATCGCTCACACCAGGCTTTATGTCTGACCCAGAGTTTTATGTCTCTTCTTATTACTCTGGGTGCTCACACGAGCAGACTAGAGACAGGTTAGCTGGTGATGCACGGGTAGATGATCCGGAGACGAGCAGGAGGCTTCCACGTAACATATATAGTATTCTCCCTGTGTTGTTGAAGATCACTGCTTGGGCATTGTTGGTGTATCTTCTACTTTAGCTTTCTTTTGCTTAGAGACAGTAAATTTGGAAAATTGTAATAAGCTGTATATGGATTTCCGCTGCTCTGATGATTGATGTTGATTTTAGTTATCAGCTTATGCACTGTCTCGCCTGTTTTATGTCAAGTATGTTATTATTATATTTTATCCCATGCGCTGTGAGACATTCTACAGGTTCCTTGATTAGTTCATTCTCTTCTTTCTTTTCTTATGACGACCGTTCCGTGCCAGTTGGACATGTGTACAGCGCACACTTGGAGGAAGTGTCGGTTGGTGCGGGGCGGGTCGTCACACTTGGTATCAGAGCGAGGTTGCGTAGTTAACCTAGGGAAGTTATCAGGGAGAGATAATATACGTATACGAGAGAGCGTATTTGTGATTACTTTGGTTTTTAAAAGCTATATATATATATATATACTATTAGTAGTATAAGGATGAAGTCGTACTGCACTAGCACCACTATGGAGTCGTTAATCGTTTCCTTTTTCAGATTGACGATGAGCCGAGATACTAGAGGTGCCGGCAGGGGAGCCAATAATGGGAATGCTGCTGACATGAGGACGATGTTTACTGACCTCATGAGAGAGATGCTTAGAGATGTACAGAGGGCAGCTCCCAATGGTGGAAATGGTGGTGGTCCAATAGTGCAGGCGCCAAGAGTCGACTTCGCCAAGCTGAATAAGGATTATACTAGCCTTGGTGGGAAGCCGTTCCACGGAACGGAGTCGGCCACGGATGTTCAGGATTGGTTGGATAGTTGCGAACGTATCTTCGAGGATTTGGGTATTGAGGATGCAATGAAGAGAAAGCTAGCGTCCCGTCAGCTGCAAGGGCGGGCAATGAATTGGTGGAATGCTATAAAGGCAGCTACTCCCGAAGATCAGATCACTTGGGAGCAGTTTAAAGCTCGCTTCAGTGAGAAGTTCATCCCAGCTGCTCAGAAGTCAATGCTGTTTAAGAAATTCTTGGAGCTCAAGCAGAATGGCAGAGCTGTCTCGGAATATATTGCTGAATTTGACACTTTGTCAAAATATGGGTTATCTCTTATTGATACTGCCGAGAAAAAGAATGAGAAATTCATAACTGGTTTGGATCAGTACTTGGGGGAAAAACTTATTAACCACATCGATGAGACGTTTGAATCGATTGTGGGGAAAGCGTTAAGATCAGAAAGTCTCTACCCTAAGTCGAAGACTGAGGTTGCATCTGCAGAAGAGCCAAAACCACAAGCAAGTGGTGGAGGCAAGAGTGGTTCCCAGAATAAGAGAAAGCAGAACCAAGCTAAGGATGGCCAGAAGAAAAAGAATAAGCAAGATGTTGAGTGCTTCAGCTGTGGTAAGAAGGGCCATTATGCTAGTAATTGTCGGGCCAAGCCAGCGGATAGGAAGTGCTTCAACTGTGGCCAAATGGGACATCACAAGGACAAGTGTCCACAGCCCCCTAAAGAAAAGCAAATGGTGAAAGCATATGCTTCCTTCTTCGTCGAATGCCCCAACAGCGGCGGAGAAGGGAAAGAATGTCGTCATTCAAGGTATGCTTTCGGTTTATGATGTTCCTGTTAGAGTTTTGTTTGATACCGGAGCTTCCAGTTCTTTCATATCTAGTGACCTGGTAGATAGGTTGGGATTGGAGCCCGAGATTGTCGATAGACCTTTAGTAGTGACGAACCCGATTGGTGGTTCTACTAGCCTTAGCATGATTTGTCGTAATGTGGTCTTATCGAGTCATGGATGCATGTTTGTTTGTGATTGCTTTGTTTTGGGCTTTACTGGGTTTGGCATTATTTTGGGAGTAGATTGGCTCCGAAGATACGGGGTGGTGGTAGACTGTGAGGGCTTTTTGGTGACAGCTAGAGCGGATGATGGGCGGAGGATAGTGTTTGGTGGTCTACCCAGTGAGGGGGTATTGGCTAGTTTTCCAAACTCCCTCGACATTCCGCATAGTGAGTTGTCAGGTTTGCCCGTGGTTGGCCAGTATTCGGATGTTTTCGAAGAAGTGACCGGACTTCCACCACACCGAGAGATTGAGTTCCGTATTGATTTGGTAAAAGATGCCAGACCTATAGTGATGCCACTTCGTCGTATGGCACCAAGGGAGCAGCGAGAGCTCGAGGTGCAAGTCAGCGATCTTTTGAAGAAGGGATTTATCAGAAGGAGTGTCTCTGAATGGGGAGCACCAGTTGTGTTTGCTACCAAGGCGGATGGTTCCCTTCGTTTGTGTGTAGACTACCGCGAATTGAATAAAGTGACGAGGAAGAACAAGTATCCTCTACCACGGATAGATGATTTGTTTGATCAGTTGAGTGGCGAGAGAGTATTTTCTCAGTTGGACCTCGCGACAGGTTTTCATCAGCTTAGAGTGGAAGCTGAGAGTATAGCTAAAACGGCATTTCGGACGCCGTCTGGGTTTTATGAGTGGTTGGTCATGCCATTCGGGCTGACCAATGCCCCAACATATTTTGTGGATCTTATGAATAGGGTATTCAGAGATCAGTTGAATAAGTTTGTCCTTGTGTTCGTTGATGATATTTTGGTCTACTCGAGGACAGAGGAAGAACACAAGGGACATTTAAGAATAGTGATGGAGGTGTTGAGAAAACACCAATTGAAAGCAAAGTTTTCTAAGTGTCACTTCTGGAAGAGGGAAGTGAGGTTCTTGGGCCATGTTGTATCAGAGAAAGGTATTGCCGTGGACCCGGCAAAGGTGGCTACGGTACAAGATTGGCCTACGCCCAAGAATGCAACAGATGTAAGAAGTTTCTTGGGGTTAGCGGGATATTATCGTAAGTTTATCCAAGGTTTCTCCAAGATAGCGGCACCATTGACCCAGTTGACCAAGAAGAATCAAGCTTTTGTCTGGGATGAAAGGTGCGAGAATGCATTCAAAAGTCTAAAGGACAAGTTGACAAGCGCACCAGTGTTAGTCATTCCTAAGGGGGATGAAGAGATGACGGTATACACGGATGCCTGTGGTACCGGACTGGGTGCTGTATTGATGCAAGGCGGTAGGGTTGTAGCTTACGCAAGTCGGCAATTGAAACCGCACGAGAGAAGATACCCTACCCATGATTTAGAATTGGCAGCAATCGTGTTCGCGTTAAAGATGTGGAGACACTATCTCTTGGGAGAAAGATTTGAGCTGTTTACAGATCATAAGTCGTTAAAGTATCTCTTCTCTCAGAAAGATCTGAATCTCCGTCAGCAGAGATGGTTAGAGTTCTTAGCTTCCTATGATTTTGACATCGCATACACACCAGGAAAGGGCAATGCGGTGGCTGATGCATTGAGTAGAAGACATGCCAGCTTAGGGGCTATGTTTCTTGAATGGAAGCAACTGGAGTTTATCGCGGGGTTTGATTTCAGACCAAAGTGCGAATTGGATCCAGAAATGTTAGCAAGTTTGACGATCAGACCCACTTTGATTGAGCGGATCGGCTCTAGTCAGAGGGACGATCCTAATCTATTGGAAATCATCTCCAAATTAAAGATGGGTATCGATGAGGAGGTGAACAAGTATGGGCTTGATCGAGGTAAATGGCTTAGAAAGAATGGGAAGCTTGTTGTACCCAATGTCAATGGATTGAGGGATGAAGTGCTTAGAGAATGTCATCACTCAAAGCTGACTATACACCCTGGTGGTAATAAAATGTATAGAGACATGAAACGGACTTACTACTGGGAAGGAATGAAAAGAGACGTTGGGAAGTTTATATCCAAGTGCATGAATTGCCAGCTAGTTAAAGCCGAGCAAAAGAAGCCTAGTGGTTTGTTACAGCCCTTAGAAATACCCGAATGGAAATGGGAGCAAGTCTCGATGGATTTCATCGATGGTTTACCAAGGACTAGATCGGGACATGATAGCATTTGGGTGATTGTGGATCGATTGACTAAAAGCGCAAGGTTTATACCAGTCAAATCGACCAGAACGGCAGCTAAGTTAGCAGAATTGTATATGAAGTGGGTAGTGAGATTTCATGGAGTACCTAAAAGCATTGTGAGCGACCGAGACCCGTTGTTCACTAGTGGGTTTTGGAAGAGCTTACAAGAGGCTCTAGGGTCAGAGTTACATCTCAGTACCGCATATCATCCTCAGACCGACGGTCAGACGGAGAGGGTGAACCGTATTTTGGAAGACCTCTTGAGAGCATGTATATTGGATTTTGGTGGATCATGGGATGACCATTTGCATCTAGTAGAGTTTGCATATAATAATAGCTACCAATCCAGTATCGGTATGGCTCCGTTTGAAGCTCTGTATGGAAGACCATGCAACTCACCATCATGTTGGATAGAGACTGGCGAGAAGTTTATGCTTGGACCAGATGTGGTGAGGGAAACTTCAGATAAGATTAAGATCATTCAACAACGAATGAAGGCTGCCCAGGATAGGCAGAAGAGTTATGCTGATAAGAGGAGAAGAGACTTAAAATTCTCCGTTGGCGACTTGGTGTTTGTCAAGATTTCTCCGTTGAAGAGCGTAATACGATTTGGCAGGAGAGGCAAGTTGGCACCAAGATTTGTTGGTCCATTCCCTGTTCTTGAACTAGTCGGGAATTTGGCGTATAGAATTGACTTACCAGAGAAGATGGCAGGAGTTCATAACGTATTTCATGTTTCCCAACTAAGGAAGTTCGTTCACGACTCAGATATGACTATTTCACCTGATCAGTTAGAGGACTTCGAAGTAGAACCCGAGGCGGTTGGGAACCGCAAGCCGGCCCGTATTGTCGAGCACGACATGAAGCAACTTCGAAGGAAGGCTGTGAAGCTAGTCATGGTTCAGTGGGGCGAGGACGAGAATGATTGTACTTGGGAGACAGAGGAGAATATTAGGAAATCACACCCAGAACTCTTTGTCTGGTAAGGTTTTGACTTCGATTTAGTTTTTCCGCATGCTAGGATAGGCTTGTTTGCTTGTTTTGCATGTTTGATTGTTATATGTGGTTGTTAGGCATGCGGGATCCTTTGTATGTTTTGGGTTAAGGAATTTCGGGGGCGAAATTTCTTAAGGGGGGGAGAGTGTAACGACCCGCATTCTACGCATCATAGAATCGTAGAATATTTATTTCTGTCACATACGAAGTCGTATGGTCATGTAACTTTGGGAGACGACTAATGGGGTCATTTCCCATGTTCATGATTTTTCCCGATTTTTAAATGACCATTTTACCCCTAGTTATCACTGTTTTGGCCATAACTTTTGACTGGAAAGGAATTTTGACCTGAAACCACTTCCATTGGCTCCGGATGATGGTTTCTCTTTCCGTAGAGTGGTCACATTAGCCAAACGGATTTACCGTTTGGGAGATATGGCTGAAACAAGTTTCAGATGGTGAAAACAGCTTAATTGGGCTTAACCGGGTGATTAGCAGCTAGGCCCACAGGGGAATTTCGGGTTTAGAGGTATAGGAGGACTGATTAGGGTTAGGTTATCACTTTCATTTCAGTTTTGAGCCGCCACTTTCATTCCTCTTAACCTAGTCATGGCCTCCACTCTCTAAATCTCTCTAAAACACCCAAAAATCACCTTCTAATTGAAGATTAGGCTTAGCAAACATTAAATTAAGAAGAAAAAGCACCAAAGCAAGGTTGGAGCTGCTGTATAAGATTGGGAACAGCGCCAAATCAGAGCATATTTCAGTTTTGGGGTTCTAGTTGTGGCAAATGTGAGTGATAGCATCATTTTGACACTAATTACAGTTAATTAAGGGTAATTAGTGAAGATTAGCGAATTTATACGTAAATAAATTCTGGAAAAATTCTTAAAATTCTAAAATAATGTTTTAAGGCTCTGTTAGAAATTTGGGTTAATTTCGATGTGTTTTGCTAATCGTATGCTTAAACATGATTAAGAGGGATTATAGGAAAATGTGAGGTTTTAGCCACTTTTGATCCATTTTGGTTCATTTGAATTGTTGTTAGGTGTTTGTGGTTGTTCTTACATGTTGTTATGACTAATTGACATGAATTGTGATTGATTAGAATAGTTAGATTTGTCAAAAACGTCGTCGAACGGCGTAAACAAGTTGCTGGAAAAGTCGCAGAAAGTTGTGCAGGGCTTCGGATCGGATCGGATGGGGGGCTCGGATCGGATATGTGAACTGGGCAAGAAACCCGACCCGAACCGGAGTTTGGCACATAGGAGGCTTGGCAAGAAGGAAGGCCGTTTGCTTAGAGTTGGAGTGGATAAGGGGATCGGATCGGAAGGATAATTGGAGGCCAGATCGGATCGACTTGGAGACGCAGGGCTCGGATCGGAAGTAAGCATTTGGGAGAACTAGCAGAAGGGAAGGCCATGCGGATCAGATGGCAAGGAGGGATCGGATCGGAATACGTGAAGAAATAAGGGAGCGGATCGGAGCACTGGAAGGAAGGACACCCGACCCGACCCGGAGGAGGACACCGACCCGACCTGAAGTGGAATACCCGACCCGAACTGAATGGAAATATGACAAGGAAGGAGGACCGAACCGAACCGACGAGGGTAATGACCACCGAACCGAACCGCATTCTAGGGCTGCTACTGCACGACAACTCTTCTGAAGACCCACTCCAATTCAATCAAAACCCGAGATGCAAAGGAAGTCCAAATGAGGAGCTTTGACTCAGGATCCAGCTGGGAACCAATGAGTGGGCTTCATGATTGGGCTTTGCTGCGGGACGCGTGCAAAGGAGTTATCGACGTCTATAGCTTTGGACCACTATGGTAGGAGGTACGAAGGCGGATTCAGGGCCATTATGGCATCGGTAGAACCAAGGGCTACGACCAATGAAGTGAGTCATTGAAATGTTTGGTCATGACTCCAAGTGTTTGGCTTGGTCACAGCAGGGTTTCTACAAGTCGGGATTCGTCGTTACCTCAATTTGTCTAGTGTTCCAAAGTGGTAGATGTCGTACGCTTTACGCACTGAGTGAGAGGTGTGAGGATGGTTGATATGGATGATTTGTTTGCTATCATTGTGACATGCACACCCCACCCCCGTATTCTTACACTATTTACTATGGCACCTTAGAGCATTGTACGGTATGTGGTACTAACTCTTTGGTTGCAGGTCCAGGTTCAGGTATGGTTTAGTATACCTGTTATTACTTTGTTTAGATGCTTATCACTCACACCAGGCTTTATGTCTGACCCAGAGTTTTATGTCTCTTCTTATTACTCTGGGTGCTCACACGAGCAGACTAGAGACAGGTTAGCTGGTGATGCACGGGTAGATGATCCAGAGACGAGCAGGAGGCTTCCACGTAACATATATAGTATTCTCCCTGTGTTGTTGAAGATCACTGCTTGGGCATTGTTGGTGTATCTTCTACTTTAGCTTTCTTTTGCTTAGAGACAGTAAATTTGGAAAATTGTAATAAGCTGTATATGGATTTCCGCTGCTCTGATGATTGATGTTGATTTTAGTTATCAGCTTATGCACTGTCTCGCCTGTTTTATGTCAAGTATGTTATTATTATATTTTATCCCATGCGCTGTGAGACATTCTACAGGTTCCTTGATTAGTTCATTCTCTTCTTTCTTTTCTTATGACGACCGTTCCGTGCCAGTTGGACATGTGTACAACGCACACTTGGAGGAAGTGTCGGTTGGTGCGGGGCGGGCCGTCACAAATAGTTTTTGTTCTGTAATCTAAATCCAAGCATTAATATTTCAATTAAAATAATTAACTAGTTTAATATGTTTACAAATCATCTGCAATAATTATATCAGATTTCAGTATAGTCTCACTGTTGCTTTTTCTTTGAACTCCTTTGATTGATGAGATGCTTTGAATAAGGCCGACTGCATCTAAAATGTACAGATGCTAAGAAAAGCATATGATGGGGCAAAAAAAATTAATAATGTTGATGCATTTCCTATAACTTCCTTTTTTACAAGGTATTTTTGGCGTTGGTTATACAAAATTGTATATGGCCTTCGTTATATAAGAGCTCGCGTCGTGCACCGTTTCAACTAATGAGTACTCATTTTAAATCATCTCATATAATTTTTTTATAGCGCTGAATTCTTTATTGATGGTTCTAAGAATTCCTTTTGAAATACACAAAACTTTTGCAAACTCAAGTATATGATGGTACTTATTTGCAGCTTTGTTAAACATCGTTGCTTGGACCTGAGCACCCTGTTATTTTTTTAAAAGAAAAGACAAAAATTATAATAACATTTTAATAATAATTCAATTAGAGAAAATATAAGTGAAAAGATTAAGTTAAATAAATACATCTTCATCGGTGAGTTCTATGCTAAACACACAATGTTCCCCCTTAATATTTCTTTTAAGATTTCAAATCTCCTTTATTTATCGCTAGAACTTTTATGCTCCAATTGCATTGGTATGGATTCAGCAATGCAACATGAATAATTATTTTCAAACAAATCCATTTAATTGATTTGCAGTAATTATATCACATTATTAGACAAACTGGGCGTGGACTAGTCCATATTAGTTCTTGCTTTATTTAAGTGGCAGAATAACATGGGTACACAACCAAAAAAATCTATTACATAACAAAAATCAGGGTTTCACACATCAACTTTTGTGATTGGCAGATCAAATTTCATTGTTGTTATAAATACATGTTCATTTTACTTGAAAGCTAAGGAATGTTATAATCTATTTCTCATGTAAAACAATATTAATGCTTACATACTTATTAACAATAACATAGTATGATAAAAAAAACAGGAATGAAATGTGATAAGAAAATCGTGATCTAATGTCAAATACTTAAACAAGATTTGAACAACCACAGATTCCTGACATTCCATTTATGAACGAATAACAATAGTGGTTCAGCAAACTTTGTTTATATTCCAGGTATTCTGATAAAAAACCATAATACTAAGAGTTACCATGAAACAACATACATATGATACATTCATACATATATCATCTTATTATTCTATTAGGAACATGCGGTAGAAATCGAGGTATTAGAAGTGTAGGCAAAATGTGGTATATATGGGAAAATATATAAAAGCTTCTTCCCCTTCTGCAGATGTACTATAATCCAACAACATGCATTAATGTCCCATAAGTATCTCCAGGTTCTCATTGCAGCAAATAAGGTAAGAACGACGATTTTAAATTTGAAAAAGGAAAATAAGCAAAATCAAACACCTGCTAAGTAGAATATAACAAAATGCTTTGTATCAGATATAATTTTAGACCTTTGTGTTTCACATGTGACATGGATATTAAAATATATATTCATAAGGAATTAGTTCACTAACCATTCAGGTATAAGCCTGGTTATGGAATCATATATCAAAATTTGTTGCATAATCAAGCTGAGTTCCACTATTTGATATTAATTCCTCCTTTAGCCTGATTTTTTAAGTTAATTAGATCCATTCTAAAAACCAAGTCTTGAGACATTCTCAATTGTGCATGTTTATTAAATACTTTAGACCAAAATAGAATAAAATATAGCGGCGATCTTTTGCTTTTTTCATTCATGTAGTTAATTTGGACAATATCGACCTTGAAAAGACGAGGGATTCATAACAACTTCTTTAGCTTTTGTTCATATACATCCTCACCTTCTTCATTCATAATTTTGCAAAGATCCTCAACACTACAATCTATGATTTCCTCTAATGTTTCATTAAAAATAGTAGTTTATGCTTTAGAAGCGATATCATTAATTTTCATTACATAACATATTTGCATTAGGAAAATATATTATTGTATGCATTAACAATTAGTATAAATAATTACATATATATTTTTACTTTAAAATACAAGTATTTTCATTTTGTTGGCATGCTTCACACCAATAGCCTAATTCTGTAGCTTCTATTTATTTTTTTGTCGCGGTTCTTACAAGTTTGATACCATAATTTTTTACTTTTGATGTAAGTTATGTAAACAAATACATTGAAGAATAAACACTGCATATTGAAAAATAATAATCAACCTATGTGAAATTATTCATGTATGATATAATTTGAAAAAAATGAGCACTAACCTTATCATGACCCAATGTCGAATTGCTTGTTATATGAGATAGAATTATCCTATCATAATTAGTGGGTGATATTTTCACCTTTTTGGCCTTATGACCGTACCAAAATCTGAGCGTTTTAACTTCTAAAACATCTGGCTGTATAACTACATTGCTATTACTCAATGTTGACAAAGACAAGCCTATAATAACAACAAATAATATTGAAAAACGATGGCATAATGAAGTGGAAAAAAATAAACATCTTTACCTTGAAATTCTCCAACCTCTACATGTTTAATAGATATTATAGGGGTTTCATCAACTATTTTCACCAAATTGGAACCAATTTTTGTAGCAAGTTCTCCCCATAATGTCACATTAACAGGTTTGGTTCTGTAATTTAAATTCAAACATTAATATTTCAACTAAAAAAATTAACTAGTTTAATATATTTACTTACAAATCATCTACAATAACTATTTCACGTTTTAGAATGGTCTGATTGTTGCTTTTTCTTAGAACTCCTTTGATTGATGAGACACTTTGAACTATACCTAAAAGGTACTTATGCTAAGAAAAACATACAATGAGGTATAAAAAAAAAATTAATAATGTAAATGCATTACCTAAAACTTCCTTTTCTACAAGGCATTTTTGGCATTGGTTAATCTTTACAGAATTGTATATGACCTTTGGTATATGGGAGCTCACGTCACACACTGTTTCAATTAATGAGTACTTATTTAAAATCTTCTCATAATAATTTTTTATAGCATTGAATTCTTTATTTGTGAGTCTAAGAGTTTCTTCAGAAATATAATAACTTTTTCCAAACTCAAATATTGGATAGTACTTATTTGCAGCTTTGTTAATCATCGTTGCTTGGAATTGAACACCATGTTAATATTTAAAAAAAAACAAGAATTATAATAACATTTTAATAATTATACAACTGGTGAAAATATAATTGAAAATACTAAGTTAAGAAAAATTATATCTTCATCAGTGAGTTCTATGCTAAACACGCAGCCTTTCCCCTTAATATTTTTATAAGATCTCAAATTGCCTTTATTTTTCACTCGAACTTTGATTCTCCAATTGCGTTGGTATGGATTTAGCAACGCAACAGGAATTATATTTTTAGACAAATCCATTTGCTGTATCTGCAATAACTATATCATGTTATTAAACAAACTCAGCCCGAACATTCCAGTTCTCGCTTTGTTTATGTCATAGAAGAATATGGGTACACAACCAATAGAGTTTCATTATGTAACAAAAATCAAGGTTTGATAGATCAAATTTCATTATTGGTATAGATGGTGTTCGTTCTACCTGAAAGCTAGGGAAAGTTGTATTGCATTTCTCATGTAAAATAATATCAATGCTTATACTTAGTAACAGTACCTTGTGATAAAAAAACAAGAATGAAATGTGATGTGAAAATTTTGATCAAATGTTAAATACTTAAACAAGATTTGAACTACCTCAGACCCTTGACGTTTCATTTATGAATGGATAGCAATAGTGGTTCATCAGACTTTATTTGTATTCCAGGTATGCAAATCAAAAACCAAAATTCTAAGAGTTACCATAAACTCTATACATATGATACACACATATATATATATATATATATCATCCTATTATTCAATTACGAATTACGAACATAGGGTTCAAATCGAGGTATTAGAAGTGTATCCAAAATGTAGCTTTGGTGGGAAAATATATAAAAGCTTCTCCTTCTGCAAACATATTATAATCTAGCAACATACTTGCCATGACAGTAAATACGGTAGGAATGACTGATTTTGTAACAACCCACTTTTTTGTACAGTTCAAGACGACATTTAACAACTCATGGCAACTCAAATTGCAAATAAAAGCAGACAGTTAAAATAAAGAAATTAGAGGATGGGAGAAGAAAGAAATATTAGAATAGAAGAATAAGAAGATCATAGTCTCAGCGGAATGGACAAAATATAATATATCAATAATACTTTATTCAAAGAAACTGTATATATATATATTTGATTACAATATCTGAGTACAACATGGATCAATAAAACTCGCACAATAGAAATACTTATTACCAGAATATACGGGATTACATCTCGACTCCAGCTCCTCTTCTGAAACTCAAGCGGAACCTAACCTGATAATATACTCGGTCTGACCCGAGCACATTTGAAGAAAAACAAAATCGTGGATCAATCTGGAATACTTTCACTGACAAATTCATAACACAACCACTTGTTTAACTTTGGAAATCCTTTGAAAGAAAAAAGGTTAATCGTAAGACCAATCCACACATAAATACGGACGGTTTTTACCTTATGACAACCCAAAACACTTTTGATATTAAAATCCAGTGATATGATAAGAATGTCTATCAAATCACAAATAAATAACCATTTAGCAGAACGCTTGCATCATATGCTCTACATACTTAGTTTATAATCAAAAACCACATGTCGCTTATTGGAGATTGGATTTCCAAATATGATAAGGTACGAGACTACCTTCCGAAAGTGTACCTCTAGAGAAAATACACTAGGGTCCAACAAGAACATCTTGCAACCCGACCACACATGACCAACCACTTATTCAACTTGAGTGTCTCGAATATATTGTCACCCTTATGGCTGCAGCCACCGTATTCTCGGGAGAAATAGAAATGGAAGAAGAACAACAACGAAATTTCTCTAGATAGTGACAATAAACCATAATAGGAATGAGCCACTTAGTCATGCTCCCTACCCGATTTATGTCATTTTCGGGTTGATGCGGCTTGAGGTAGCGTTTTACCTTTCTGAGAACATCTCACTACTTTGAATGCCACATCGTTAGATCCGTCAAATCACTAATTGACTTCCATAAATATACTCTGGGTGCTGAGCTAAGAGAACATCTCTGCCACCAAACTTGGTATATTTGTAAAAATCAATGTATGAGACCTTCAGGAAATACTCTGTCAGACATTCGTCCATACAAGTCATCCAGGAACAGGATGAACCGAAGGTACCCTTCTACCATATCCTATATAGGAATTATCCTAAGGATAAGTAGTGAGTAGCCCTTGCAATCCGTAGATTTCAATCATGACATAATCACTTCCAAAATATCTCTAGCGATCTGCTAGAGAATTCAGCAAGTATTTCCTCCGCTCATGAACATTTACGGTCTACATTTCTCCATCTTTGTATGTATCTCTACAGATTAGTTTCGAATGCAACGTTGATTCGAAGTGGTTTTGGGTTGAGTTCTCATCCCGGTATCTCCGAAACAACACGTCAAAGGTCCAATAAGATATTTCATTGATAGTTGGGTTTTTAGCCATCAATCATCATAGTATTGTCAAGTATACAGGCAGCTCAGACCAAATTTTAAACTATTCCATCGATTTCTGAAAATCAGTTCTATATTCTTATCGTGACAAATTTCTTTTGTTTTCGTTAATTGTAAACAATAACTCTTCTCAACTTCTCAAAATAAACATACTTACCAAACTTCTTTTCTTACTTGAAAATATGGCTATATTTCCTTATAACACGTTTCATTTCCTTTTCTATGAATATATTGACATATATTATTAATTCAATGATATAAATTCAATTTCGAATTCTTAGTAGGGCCAAACAAGGTCAAATGACATTTAGTTATATAAACCAACGGTTTTATCGACTTTAATTTGAAGATTTCCATTTAACAATTACACTTATGGAAATATATATAATTAATTTTCAAATATTGTCTTTCATTTCCAACCCAAAATAATTCTTTCAATTTCCTTGGAAAATCTTCGCCTTTACTTAATATTCAAAAACATACCATTTCTCGAAAATAGTGCTATATATCCTATCAAGTAGTATAAATATAAATTACATCTCTACTTGACCAAAATGTTGAATTACACATTGTTTTAAAAACCAAACCGTTTATTTATATTTCAATATATTTCCAATAGCGTCGCAGTATTATTTTATTTCAAAATCTCATTGCGATATATTATATTCAATTCAAATATAAAATATTTGTTTTAAATTAACGTGTGAGCTCAAATAATTTTATTTATAAAACTCGGATAAACTTCTTTGTAAATTCTTTTGAAATTTCACTTACTTGATTACTTCTTAAATAGATTTTGTTTAAGAAGTAATCATTTTAAATATAACCAAATTCATCATTTACTGAAGCAAAAATATTTTACTTTTTATTTTCTTAATTTAGGAATGTAAATTACTTTTGAAATTATTAAACAATAATTAATTTTGAAATAAATCCTTTAAACGTTGTTAATTAAAAAGTAAATTAAACTTAAGAAATTTTATTACATTAGAACAATATTCATTGATAACCGTTTTTGTCAAAACAGTTGACTAAGTCAACTTCAGTTCATCGGTTAACTTAATAACTGATTTCCATTACTTCTTTTCATTACATTAATCTAATAAAATTGCTTGATCGTTTATTTAAAAATAATTGTCCCAAAATATTAACCTAATGGTAAATTACTGCATTATTCGCTTAATAAACAAATTTAAATGTCAAACTCATAATAATATTATGAATAAATTTATAAATATCGATTTATACATTAATCATATAAAATATAATCAAGATCTCGTTTAGTTATAAAATAAATTTTATAACTTTACTTCGTTAATTTGTTCGACGACAAATCAACGTTTTAACAAAAAGGTGGATTTTAGGTCATTTGCTTCTAATCCTTCAATCAATGACGTTTATTGATTCAAATCACAACAACGTTAATTTTAATTCAACGTCGACATCCCAAACGGGTTTTCAATGTCAATGGAGTCCAATTAGTTCATATAAAATAATATAAAAACAAACACCAAACATAATATTTGTGGAATCTGGTTGGATCCCTCTAACCTATTCTTCCTTGCATCACAACTCATTATAACAATTTATAATAACATATAAGATAGAAATATAATCTAATGCATGTAAATAATGTCAATATAATTAACGTCAATCAATAACAAACAAATAGCATGCAAGGCAGCCAATCAACCAATTTATATTATCAACGATAAATTTTAATTATATGAATTTAACCGCATAATAGAATTCTAGAAAGCGTGAGAGTTAACTCACATTTATTTCCGATAGACGATTGTCGCATTATTTCGTTTAATTTTAAATAGGCATTTCAAATTAAACGAAAATCCAGTTGCCTTTAATCCTTTTCGAATCAGTACAATAGTGTTGCCCCCGTCGATAGGATCCCGTCGGACCTAGTTTCACACAAATGACAAATGAATGAGATATTGTTGTTAAAAGTTTTAGATTGAATTGGAATAATAAAAATTAACTAATTATTTTAATTAAAACTTAATTTCTAAGATTAATGGCTAACCCTTACCTAAATCAACGCGTTTTCTCCTGTAACAATGAACCAACCCCAATTCCTTTTCTTCCCTTTCGTGATTACCCCAACATCGCGTTCAACCAAAACCACATCCTCCTTGAAGTCCAATCGCGCCACTAACGATGATTAGAGACCGACCAGACCTGTCCACGTCCAAGCCCTCTCCTCCAACACCCCTAGCCAAAGATCGCTTCCCGCAATCGCTTCTGATTTCCCCAGAACTGCTTTGAACGTAACACAGTTGCGACCAATTATAGGCCGCCTCTAGCCAAATTACGACACCACACTATCCGGTGTTGACTCGCATCCCTTCACCCAACAATTCCTCTGTTGACCACTGGCCCCGAAACCACCTCCTCCGTTGTTAAAATAGCCATAACCCGAACGCTGCACCCTAATTTGAACCATTCGGATCATCTCAACTTATCTCCAACCAAACTACGTTTCAGGCGAACGGCCAAAAAGAGATAACATTCACCTACTTCTCTTTTACAAATCTCCTTTAGGACCCATGACTTGCAAACCACTCCATCACCTTTAATTTTGCCAAAAAAATACAGCCTTTGGCTTTGGCCTTATCTGTAATGACCCGGATTTTTAGCTATTTAATTTTGAATATTTAAATTGATTTTAAATGTTGTATTGATAATTTAAAATGATTACATAAGGATTTATTTATTAAAAACAATATTTTAACATATAATTCATAACTAATTTTAAAACGAGCTCGTAATGTCGCGGTAGTTCGTAATATTTCGTTTTGAACTTCAATTGGATATACCGGATCCAATATAAATCGGATTTCTTTGAAACAAGAAACGTTCGGATCTATTTGATTATATTTTTCTAATGGAAGTGAAAAATCGAGATTTTGTCTTATAGATTGTGAGTTATGTCCAAATCAAATTTTCAAATAGTCGCTATGGAATTGTTTATATATTATAACGATTTATTATATGAATAAATTGATTTTAAATAATCAGAAGGTTTTTTTAATTTTAATTATAGATTTTATAATTCAAGTTAGATTATTTTGGAGCTATCTATATTTTGTTTGAATATATTTGATAATAATATTTTATTTTAAATATATTTGTTATTTTGGAAATGATTTATATTTTATCGATTTAATTGAACACTTAAGAATAGTCAATTTTCAAATGACCTCGGATTTGAACAAAACTAATTTTATTAACTTTGTAATAGTTAATTATTGCAAGATTTTCAGTTCCAAGATAATTGGATTCATTTTGATCGTGTTCGGTATGAACACATCTCGGTTAACTGTTTGAAATTAAAAATAGTGATTTTTCAAATGATTTTGGATTTTCGATAAAATCAATTCCATCGTATCTGGAATATATTGCACGGTTTTCAATTTCGTTTTGATTGGACATTGTATGTGCCTATATGAGTTGTAAACAACAAACACGTTAATTATACGCTAAATGATACGAGTCGCTTTCAGAAAAGTCTTATCAAATCCTAGTTGATCATTTCAAAATCACACTCAAATCTTTATACCTTCGCATGGAAGTTCAGCATGATATATGTATCCCAAAGTCAAAACAAATCACAACTATATCAATTCTTAAATAAATCTGAACGTTGTCAATCTCAAAATCTAAGAGTGCGTTCTTAACGAACTGTAACGGGGTATTTGAACGTGGCATTTGAGCGTGGCATTTGAGCGTGATACTGCAGCGAGCGTGGAATGTGTTTTTAGCTACGAACGGGGTATTCGAGCGCGATATTTTTAAAATAAGATATAAATAGATATGATTTGGCAAATACGAATACATTTTCTAATACAAGTAAAAGTACAACTACAGATACAAAGAAAAATTAGCGCAGACTAGCAGCAACCAACCAATCTCTAATGGTATCTCGAACTAATGACATTTCTCGGTATCCACCTGGTTGTACACGTTCAGTGCCTCTATTCGTCGTATTTCTCATAGCATAATATTTCGCCACTACAACAAAAAGGGCTTTTTATAGCATTTGAAAAACGCTATTATATCCTTCCATAGCGTTTCAGAGAACGCTATGTAACGACATGCTATGTTAGACCTTCATTTTTAAATAGCAGTGACAAAAACGCTATGTAAAATCGAGTTTCTATAGCGTTTTATGTTCATGTGCTATAGCGTTTGGCAATTTACTTGTTAGCGTTAGTTAACATATTTATATAGCGTTTCTGTATATTTCCATGGCGTTTACATAGTCATATTATAAAGTTTACAATGGTATGATTCTATAGCGTTTCCTCAATCAACAACGTTTTCAAAACGCTATAATATGGTATATTGATTTATTCCCACGTTTCAGCTCGTTCGCATATACATTTACCCATTTCTTATATGCATATAGATATAACATTTTTTCAGAGACAACAAATATGTAAATTGCAGCAAAATATTTCATACATATTATTCAAATTTTCATATATCTCAATTTAGTATCTCACACATATCATTCAAACAACTTTTCAAATGCCAACTTAGCATTTCATACACATTGTTTTTTTCAAGTTTTCCATGTCACTAAAATGTCATACATAGTTGTATCAACAAATTACTATGCATTTCTTCCTCCATTTCCTTCTCCCACAGCTTCTCCGCTTGACTTTCATAATAGTACCTGCAATTTGAATGACCACTTAATTAGTAACAATATCACAATAATTAAAGGAATATACTCATGATTAGTACTTCATTATCAGAAGCAGAACAACAAAAAGAAACTTTTGTCTTTTGCTTGTAACAATGATGTGCATAAAAAGATTCACATATACTACATGATAGATTCACATTATGTAAAACCTCCACCAAAATTTTGCATGAAATCTAAAGAATTTTCAATCATTAATCTATTGTTCATGGTGTCTTATTTATACCAATTTGACATGATTATGATTACTTACAAGAAATATATACCATATAGCAAATATGAAGGCCGTGATGAAGACAAAAGGAAACTAAAAGCAAAACCAAGAAATCCTAGCAAATATCACGTTACCCATAAGAATCATACATGTGAATTAACTAAAATTAGCTAACATGATATTAGGTTATGTATGACAGATAAAGAATAATTGACTGCACTAATTTAATAAAAGATTAATTAAATAAACATACGAAGTAATAATAGTTTGAACAGGCGTAGATAACTCTTTAGCAAAGCCTTGAATGGTTGAAGAAAAATGGGCACCAACAGTGATCAATTAGACTGAAAAAATGATAACTGCAATGCATCCTTCCTTTCCATATATCAATCCCACAAGAGATATTTTGAAATGTTAGTATGAACCTACTGCTCAGCAACAGTCAAAGTCCCAGAAATCATCTTTGTATGATCACATCATAATTGACAGTGCATATTACGTTCATGAGAATAAGAGGACATTACTTAATGCTGGGATTTCATTTGCAGAAGGAATAATAACTTGTTATCCTCAACCAAAAAAGGCCAAAAAATTTCAAGTAATAGTTGCATCAATTCAAGTAATAACTTGCTCTTCTCCTGATTTCAATTACACAACCACTTTTTTAGAATGGGTCATGTCTGCTTTTTAGAATAAAGGATTATGGAATTAAATATCCTATCAGCTTTTATTGTTTGGAATGAGTAATTAACTCACGCACGAATATCTAACTATGAATATCTATGGCTGTTTAATATAACATAGAAGGTCGCGTCAAGTAATTAAACACACTTTAATATAATATCTAACCTTTGAGGCAAAGGTTTCCTGTGGCCATTTAAGAAGTCCAGCGACCATTTGACCGGTTTGGTTGCAGTCATCATCAATAGCCTAAATATACATAGGACAACTTTATCAGCAAATGAACCACCAAATGAGCGACCAATTAACTTGCTCCATAGCAGCCCGAAGTTCAGCAAGATGGAGAGTCACGTAATCAATCCTCTTCTCATCTGCAATTGCTTCTTCCTCTGATAACTCATCGTGATCAAGCTGAGCAGTTCCTGTAAGTTTCAAATATTGGTGAGATCAATTTTTCTTCTCCAATATACACACTAAACATTATTATTGTTAATATGATGTGCTGCCACTTTCATTAGGTTAAAACTTTGTGATGTCTTTGCATTTGAGTATACTGACCATTTTCTATGATGTAAATCTTAGGGTCGTTATATTTCATCTTTGTGTATGTTAACAACTCCCTCAATCCATCTGAAACTGCATTATGTACATGTATGTATGGATGCACGCACAAGACTATTGTACACTACACATATATGTATATATATATATACACACACACACGTTTGTGTGTGCGCGCGCAAATACACACACAAGGCTATTATACATACACAAGTGTGAACCAGCTCTTCGCATACGGGTTTTAAATGTATTTTATTGTTTGATTATCTGTGTATTTTTGTATATTTTCCTGTAGTATTATGCTTATGGCTCTATTTCAATGGTACATTCCTCTCTATTTTTCTTAAAAATTGTTTAAATTTAAATTACTTAATAAAATACAGTTTAAAGAACAACAAATACTAATTTAAGTATTTTGTTTGTGAAATAGTCACTTATCTTTTTGTGATAAAATTTCTAATTTTGATAATTTCCATAGCTAAAGAGGAAGCCAAAAAATAATCTTGAATATCAAATATGCCTTGTATTCAAAATGAAATATTATATCAACGTTTTGTAATGCCTCATTGTTTTATCTTGTGTCATTGCAAGGATCAAACCAATTTCCTATGCTCAAGCTTAAACTATTTTTCTAATTATATTTGTTGGTTACAGCTAGAATTTCTTTCCAGTGAAGTTTGATCATAATTTCAGCATCAGCTATCCACAGTCCAATAACAGAGTGAATTAAATGTTATAAGTTGAGTGAATGGACAAATATATAACCATTGTACTATTTTTCAACTATACATCGTAAATATGCAAACAGAGGAATTTTTCACAAATAGATCCTCGTGTCCTGGTTAGTACTAAAATAATCCTTCATTCAGGTTGGAACACGTTTCCAGTGTAAAAAAAAAGAAAGTTGTGCTTTCAGTTCTGAAGTGACAGACATCGAGAGCAAGTAGGTGAAAGAAGAAAATTAAATCCAAGTCTTGATATATCGCTGGAGTATAAAAAACAGTGTAGCACTAATAATATGTACATTTAAATGTAGTCATGCATGCAACTATCATAAACAAAAAAAAACTCATCTTAATATGATAATTTCAAGCATCATCAAACATAAGATGGCAAGATGACTTTAAGAACTGGCCTTTTGTTCCGCATATGTCAAATTTATGCATATAATGACAGTGACAATAAGAATAGCTGCACATATTTAGTCATGCATGCAACCATCATAAACCACCAATAAATAAATAAATAAATAAATCATCGTAACTTGGTCATTTCAAGCATTAGCAAACATAAGGAAATGTATTGACTGTCATTGTTAAATTTGCATAAAGGTATTCTGGGACGACCCAAAACCCCGTTCTTTCGGTGGCAAGGGTTATCTTTGGAATATAACACAGAAACGGATAATAGCAGAATAATAGCAGAACAGAATTAAATAAATACACCAGAATGAACAATAGAATATGCTGGATAAACATAATCATCAGAGTTACACAGTATACAGGATCTTACTTAGTACAAATACAGTTCAGCTATACATAACTATCTACAGCGGAAACAAACAAAATATGTACAATAGGAGCTGAACAGCATAAAAAGAGATAAATAATAGAATCCATCTTCAGCTCCAGCTATCCAGAAAGAACCAGCTAAACCTGAATACAAGGCTGCCCGTGTAGAAAAAAGGGCACCCGAGTTTGGAAGTGAAACAAACTACGAGTCAGTCATGGGACTGGTATGAGAAATCTATTCAACACATTTATAATATGGCTAATCACAGGACCACGCCACTTTCGTGGAACGGGTTTACTCCATTGGATTGCCAGTGCTTTAAAACAAATCTTTCTTTTAAACATCGCTATGCTTTTTATAAAAATGAAGCCATTATAAGACTCAGTTCCCATCACACAATGCAACGCAAACCGGAGGATAGAGTTTTACCTTATAATGGCCAAAATATGATTGATACGAATAAAACAAAAGCATTTGATATTATGACTAGTGTTTATACGTTTCAAAAACAATTTCAATCATAACTATCAATCATAGACAACATGGGTACCATATATCATGTCGCCATATATATATACAATCAAAACCGCACGATGTCGTATTTGGAAATTGGATTTCCA
Source organism: Allium sativum (assembly GCA_030737875.1). NCBI lineage: Eukaryota > Viridiplantae > Streptophyta > Magnoliopsida > Asparagales > Amaryllidaceae > Allium > Allium sativum. Next base: position 127,731,517 of record CM060919.1, on the reverse strand, counting down.
TCATGAACCAAGGCAAAAGATAGTCCTTACCGAATTCGAGACTGCCTAGCCCGAGTCTCAGGAACAGCCGCAACTGCCCCTTGGATCGTCAGGGCCGGTCCACCGATGTGGATTATTATACCTGAACAATACGTTTCCCCGCCCTTTGGGGGCGTAAACGAGCCAACGAATGACTCCATCGGACCTGGATCGTCCGATCAAACCGAGGCGCCTCGCAACAGCAACAACCACACAGGTGAAAAGTATATAAATGTCAGGGCTGGTAGGTCACTGACACCACCCTAGCTAGGAAGAAACGCATGCCCTCCCTGAGGTCCTTCTCCCGTTTCTGGTTCATACCGGGGTGTGAGGCTCGCGAATTTACGTCATACACAAAGCTACGCCACACAGGCGGTGCTTTGATCATCTCCACAAGACTTTGCTTTTCAACAGAAGTCCTGATCATTTGTCACTTAGGCATGCCACACTAGCAATTCATGCCATGCGACTGATGTCTACCGATATACAACCTCTGAGCTCGTGCGTTTTAGAGAAGGGCGTTAAGCAAAAGAATAAATTCTCCGCCGCCAAACAGATGTATATTTAATAGAGATCAACCAACACAGAATAAAATCTAATTTCAGACACACAGTCCATTTACAAGTCCGTTCTGGGTCTGAACGAAACCGGAGGCACTAAATACCTCGCAAACCCATCGATCACCACGTACGTCTGGACGATCACCACTCATTATCCATATTTCGGGATGCCTCCCAATCAGGACCTCGGTTACCATCCAAACGAGGTGAAGATCTCCGGTCTTCGACCACGGTCTTCATCTTCGAATTTCAATCGTCGGTCAATTATTCGAAACGAGAATTAACTCGGCCTTTTCAAATAATTCACGTATATTTAGAATTTCAAATCAATTTATTTCAACGGTTAAATCATTCGACAACACCAATTTTGTTCTTTAATGTAATTTTCACACCAAACACATTCAACCATCAAATACCACATAAATCGAGCAAATTCAGTTTGTTTCCATTCCATATCGTTTATGATATTTTATAACGATTTATCGCTATTTTTATTTATTTTAAAATAGCCAATTTATTCAAAACGACGCTCTGGGCCATAACGCGGCCGTGGCGCTGTTTTTCTTCAGATTTGATTTACACATATCTGAAAATCTAACCGTTGGATCTTCACAAAATTTACATCATTAGAAAGGTCTTTTCAAAATGAATCCAACGGTTCCAGTTTCGGGAAAATCCGACGGTCTGATCTCCCGGTACAATCGTTTGAAGTTTCGATTTCAAAATACGAACTGCAGCGTCGTTATTCGATTTAATATAAGTATATTTATATATATATATATATATATATATATATATATATATATATATAATTATAACAGTTTCTGGCGCTGTTTTTCTTCAGATTTGAATTAAACACTCCAGACAATCCAACCGTTGGATTTTTACAAAGTTGGTGCCGTTGGAAAGATTTTTCCAAAGCGAACCCAACGGTGGCGATTTCGGGAAAATCCAATGGTCGGATTTCCCGCACTAGTTGTTTGAAATCACGGTTTCAAAACACGAACTGCACGGCCACGTTTCGTTTTAATTTTATTTATATTTATATATTTTATAAATATAGTTCATTCAACAATTTCAATATCGTTTTCACTTCAAATATTTCACTAACGCCTTTAAATTTTGGAAAATTTCGCCATAACCTCCTTTGTACGGGAGGGGCTGGGAAAATTCCCAAATAGCCACACGGGCGTCTCATGTCAAAAAGAAAAGAAAAAGCCAAGCGGCTAGCCAACAGGCTCATAAAATCATCACCCAAACAAAACAGTAAATGTGTACCTATTTGTCGGGCACAAAATTTTATTCCTCTTCTCTAGCCACTTTGCTATAACCTGTTCAATAAATATGCATGTACATATATACAGTTCTTACCGCTTATCATTTTCTATTCAACTTTATATTTGATTCCATTTGGTTTAAAAAAAAAAACACACACACACCATTCATTCTAATGTTGCATGCATAGGCAAAAATCATATCATTAGCTAATTAATGAATATTTCAACTCATGCATATTTATTTGAACGAATGGCTATTTTTAACACTTCACATTTCAACGATTCATGTATATAATAAAAATGTGATTTTTATTTTAAAACAATTCATTTCAAAACACTATTATTTTATATAGTTTATATTGATGTTAAAATTGGGATTTTTATTATAAAACAATTTATTTCAAAATATGAATACCATTCAACACATGAATTTCTAATCAACGAATGAATATCGATTCAACACATGAAGGTTTTCTATAGTTTCTACATATAGATAAAAATGTGATTTTTATATTTAAAACACAAAGACCATTCAACACATGAATTTCTAATCAACGAATGAATATCGATTCAACACATGAAGGTTTTCTATTCAACGAATAAATATAGTTTCAGCAAATGAAAATAATTCAAACACATGAATATTATTCAAAATTTCGGCAGCATAACGGCAGGGTAGTTAAAACCGGGACCGTCCCTAGTACGGCTCCTCGCTCTACCTTAAAACCTCGCGGTTTTTGACAATGGGGATCATGCATCTAGTTCGCACGCAGGCGGCATGTATATATTTATTTCATTTCCACAAACTAATCCTATGTGGTTTCAACCAAATATTTCTCAACCACAAATGGGTATTTTTCAACCACAATCAATCAATATCAACCACAAACAATCCCAAACAACCATTCGCTATCAATCAATTTTCACACCAATCACAACCAATAAATATCGTCCATGGTTTGTGGACGAGGGGCGTATATATATATATATATATATTTATATATAGCAATTCACTTCTATTTCAACACATATATAATTTGTACAACGCATATACAACTTATACATCGAACGTACGACTTATACAACGCTTATACAAGAGGTGTACAACGCTTATATAACTCATACATCGACTATATAATTTATACATCGTCGTTTTACATATCGTTTATAAATTAGAAATCTCACATTGGGTTCCACTCCACCAAAAATAGCAGAAGGCTCAGAAAAATATGCGGTCTCTTCTAAAATGTAGAAGACGTCCACACGGTCACGATGTTTCCAGTTTCATCGAATTTCGTTAACGAACGAAAAAGATATGATTTTTCGAAGTTTGCAACGGTTTTAAACTGTTAAAATCAGTTTTTAATTAAACAGCCGATACCTGCTTGATTTCTTCAAAACTAGGTTTTAATTTTTCTTTCGATCTGTGCAACTTGGTGACGATCGGAGTACACCATCTTGTAGTGCTCGGAACCGCGCTCAGGCGGAGGTAGGTGGGGCCCACTTCGACGCAGGGAGGAGGATGCGGCGGCGGTTCAAAGTGCTGAACTTCGTGACGTCGATTCTTCCAATCCACACAATGAAAAAATCCAAACTATATATGGATTTGAAGATCTTCTCGTGCTCTTCAAAATCTTCAACAGGAGGAAGGCGTAATTTTGCTTGTAGGAGGAGGAACGGAGGAGAGAAGGCATGAGCGGTTTTCTGCCGTGAATCGATATCGGGGAGAGAGAAAATTAAAGGATTTTTTTTTATAAAAATTTTGATTGGCCGATGGGTTTTATAAGGGGTTTTCTGACGCGACCACCAATCTAAACCCAACGACTACCGTCCTTAGCGTTTTACCCCCATTCCGAACACAATGGAATATGTTTCGTAGGCCCATTCGACTGTTTCAGCCAGTTTTCCTTCAAATTAAAATATATAACATTCAATATTTAATTTGAACGTACATTTCAATTTACCAGGGCCACAAACTGATTCAAAGAATTCCAGAAAAATAAATCTAGCTATGTTTTGATGATACGGTCCCAATAAAACTAGTTTCGTCGAATTCTGAGACCGTTTGAAAAAGGCCCATTTCTGGTCGATCCAATTTAACTGAAATTGACCAAAACACATTTTCTTTTGCCACGCTCACATACTAGCTTCAAAAATTATGAAATTTGAAATCTAGCAATAACTTCACATCCCGGAACCAACAAAAGTGGTTTCGTCAAATTCCGAGGTCGTATGCAAAATGGCCAATTTCACGGGTTATATAAATTCCATAGCGACCTTTCTGAAAATTCATTCGGCCATAACTTTTGCTTTCCGCTATGAAAATTCGATTTTTCAAATTCGTTAGAAAGGTATTCACTAACAGATTTAAATATTTTTGGTTTCACTAAAATCCGTTTTGTTTTGCACCGGTACAGTCCGACAAAGTTTGAATTCAATTTTTGAAACTGCAGCGCCTTTTCAGGCCTTGTTTATAATTATAATTAATTATATTCGCTTTCAATTGTCGATTCGACTCACTTTCCATCTCTATTATTTAAAATATTTATTTTAAATATTTAAAATCCATTATTTTAGCCAATTTAAAAATTTTAAATTGGTTCAGATTTTCTGGGTCGTTACAATCTCCCCCACTTAAAACTTTTCGTCCCCGAAAAGGAACAAAGTCAAAGGTGGTTTAATTAATCAACTCTACGTTCGATTTGGCTTCCATTCTCCAACTTTTCAGTTTCTGAGAATTTCCAAATTCTTCAAAAATTTGGCTAACACCCGGAATTTTCGAAAAATTTCGCCATAACCTCCTTTGTACGGAGAGAGGTTTGGAAATTTATTGGGCCGTATTAGGTACCCAATAAATCCTAATAAGCATACACATATTTATAGTGATATATTCTGGTGTTTACAGGGGAGCATGTATTGATAATAACTCCAGAGAATAAATTCTCGTCACCCTGCCCCGTGTGGGAAATAAATAGTCCATGTGCCGTATCTAATAACTAGAGAGACGTGATTATTGTCAACTCCAGACCCATGTGGGGTTTTTATTAATCTGGCAATTTAATCGTTATAATTTAAATAGTCCATATCAGTCATCAGTTCAACCTGTAAAATATAGTCATCGCCATACAAGCCTCTCGCTCGTATGGTAAATCTTCCACCTCGTCACACAAGCTCCAAATGCTTAAGGGGTATATGATGAAGTATGCCTATCTTCAGAAGTATGCCATGTAATGTAGTTCAAAATTAATTGTTACTATCCTACGGCGACGTTTATTATTTCACACAGAAAAACCAGCACTCCGCATCCAATGGCATTCACAGGAGTTGATATAATAATATTTCGCATCCAACTCATTAAGGTTTACCTATTTGTCGGGCACGCAAATAAAATCTTTACTCAACAGCTAATCCATTTACCTGTTCAAACATATATAGTACACATGTATATATATATTCCTATTTATCTTTAAATCAGTTCAATGTGTGATATAATCGAATAAATTACAACATTATTCTATTGTTGATTCAATTAACTATCTTTCAACAATTTTAATTAATCAAATTTACTAACACACAACACAACTAACAAGCAATTTGTTTTTAACTTTTCAAAACCATTTAAATTAATTCCTATTCTCCTTTTAAAACCATTCAGACTATAGAGTTAAAAGTGAACATCCATGGAAAGAAAATAACAATAGAGTAGAGAATTAAATGGTAATGCAAAGTAGGGTAAATGTACCTTGCACCAGAGTCAATCAGAGATATCCACTCGACATCTAGGATAAGCTTTCTGAATGCTCTCCTCAGTTTCCCAAGTACAATCTCGCGGATCTCCACTCCATTGCACTTTGACTAAGTGAACCTTCTTGTTCCTCAACTCTTTGGTTTCTTTGCCGATAATCTTTAGCGGCTCTCTTCTCACAGCTAATTCTGGAGTAATTTCAATATCCTGCTGAGCTGCTTCTTCAACGATCAAGTCTGGATCATGAACGTGCTTTCGAAGTTGAGATATGTGAAATACATCATGAACTCCAGGTAACCAATCAGGCAGTTTGACCCTATAAGCGAGAGTTCCGATCCGTTCCAGAATAGGAAACGGACCAATGAATTTGGGCGCCAACTTTCCAGTTTTACCGAACCGAATAACTCCTCTCATCGGCGATACTTTCAAGTATACATAGTCGCCAACAGCAAAGGATATATCCCTTCTTCTTCTATCGGCATAGCTCTTTTGTCGGCTTTGAGCGGCGAGTAATCGCTTCTTAATAAAATCGACTTTGTCGACAGCTTCTCGGATCATATCAGGACCCAACACAAGTCTATTACCAGGTTCGACCCAACAAGCAGGAGATCGGCACGGTCTACCATACAATGCTTCGAATGGCGACATTGTCAGACTCGCCTGGTAGCTGTTGTTATAAGAGAATTCAGCCAAATGCAGATGGTCTTCCCATGATCCACCGAAACCTATAACACAAGCCCGCAATAGATCTTCTAAAATACGATTCACCCTCTCAGTCTGACCGTCTGTCTGAGGATGATAAGCGGTGCTTAAGTTCAACTTCGTTCCCAGCTCGACTTGAAATGCTTCCCAGAATTTGCTAGTGAATATTGTATCTCTATCACTGACTATACTGAGCGGCACTCCATGTAGTCTAACTATTTCCCTGAAGTATATCTGCGCCAGACTCTGAGCAGTTCTGTTTGATCTGACAGGTATAAAATGGGCGGTCTTCGTGAAGCGATCTACGATCACCCAAATACTATCATTCCCTTTTCTGGTTCTGGGCAGACCATCAATGAAATCCATAGAAATATGTTCTCACTTCCAACCAGGAACTTCTAGCGGTTGTAACAATCCAGCCAATTTCTGTTGGTCGCTCTTGACTAGTTGGCAAGTAGGGCATCGGCTAACATATAAGGAAATGTCCCTTTTCATCGATTTCCACTAGAAAGTGCGTTTGATGTCATTATACATTTTTCTTACTCCCGGATGGATACTGAGTTTTGACTTGTGGCACTCATCCAGTACTTCCTTTCGAAGTTCAGGAATGTTAGGGACACAGATTCGACCTTTGAGCCTTAGGATCCCATCATTATCAACTTGAAAACTCGAGGGTTCGCCTTGTTGAATTATCTCTCTGATCTTTTGAATGAAGTGATCATCCTCCTGAAGAGCAGATATTTTATCTAGTAATGAAGTCGTGATAATAAAACTGGCGATCATCTCATTCTTTCGGCTTAACGCATCGGCCACGACATTGGCTTTCCCTGGAATGTATATAATTTCAAAGTCATATGCTACAAGAAACTCCAGCCAACGTTGCTGCCTCAGATTCAGGTCCTTCTGAGTGAACAGATACTTTAATGACTGGTGATCTGTAAACAGTTCGAATCTCTCACCCAGAAGATAGTGCCTCCAGATTTTTAAGGCGAATACTATGGCTAATAACTCCAGATCATGAGTGACATAGTTTTTCTTGTGCGGCTTCAGTTGACGGCTAGCATAAGCAATCACTTGGCCCCTTTGCATTAACACTGCGCCAAGGCCTTCTTTAGAAGCATCAGTCCAGACTTTTAGATCCTGGTTGCCATCGATGATGGTTAACACTGGAGCAGTCGTTAGTCTTAACTTGAGCTCTTCGAAAGCCTCCTCACTTTCTGGAGTCCATTTGAACTTAGAGTGCTTCTTCGTAAGCTTCGTTAAATGACCAGATATCTTCGAAAAGTTTTTAGCGAACTTCCGGTAATAGCTAGCCAATCCGAGAAAGCTGCGGACTTCAGTGGGGGTACTGGGCTGTTTCCAATTCTGAATGGCTGTGATTTTGCTTGGATCCACAGCGATTCCTTCTTTCGATACTACGTGGCCTAGAATTTTTACTTCATCTTGCCAGAAGATACATTTGGAAAATTTGGCTTTTAATACATTCCGTCTCAGAATTTCTAGAACCTGTTCCAGATGCTTTTCATGTTCGACCTTGATTTAGAGAAGATTAGAATATCGTCAATAAAAACCAGAACAAATTTATTCAAAACTCCTCTGAACACTCTATTCATCAGATCGACGAAGTAAGCTGGAGCGTTACATAAGCCGAACGGCATTACTAACCACTCGTAGAACAAGTCTGGACCTCTGAATGCTATCATTGGAACACACTCTTCGGCAATTCGAAGTTGATGGAAGCCTGTAGCTAGGTCCATTCGTGAAAATACTTGTGCTCCATTTAGACGATCCAACAAATCATCTATTCGCGGCAATGGATATTTGTTCTTTATTGTCTGTTTGTTCAAATCACGATAATCCACACATAGCCGTAGAGTACTGTCAGATTTTGGGACAAAAACCACTGCTGCTCCCCAATCAGAGAAACTAGGCCTGATCAGACCTTTCCATACTAGCTGTCGTGTTTGATTATCTAATTCCTCTTTCTCTTTCAAGGACATTCTTCGAATAGCGTGAACTACTGGCCTTGCATTGGGAATCAAAGCGATCTTGAAATCTATTTCTCTCTGCGGAGGTAAGCGAACAACTTCCTCGAACACATCCGCATAGTTCTTGACGACAGGGATGTCTTTCACTAGATCGGGAATATTCTCTGTGACTTCAGGGACATTTTCTATTTGGGCTGGAGAAACATTCAAAGCTGCCCAGAAGTCTTTTCTATTATCATTCTGACCTTCACAGGGAATGGTTATATAATCACCTGATTTAATCTTCGCCTTTACGTCTCTGTCGGCGCATTTAACTTCAGCTTCATATTTAGTCAACCAGTCTAACCCCAAGATAAGATCAAACTCTTTAAAATTCATGACGACCGCGATGGTAGGAAACCGATAACGAGAGAAAGAAACCGGCACTCCACAAACCCAACTGAGATTAATGGAACCCCCAACCGGATTCTGGACAGTCATTGGTTCCTTCAGCTTTTTCAAATTCAAATCCAGTTTCTTAGCTGCATCCTTTGCAATGAAGCTTCGAGACGCGCCTGTTTCAAACAGCACTTTAATTGGGATATCTTTGACAGTAAGCGTGCCTTCTAAAACATCTGGCCTTCCCTGAATAGCTACGGGCTCAGAAATTCCTGCCACTTCATTTACCTGAGCCTCATTGGTCTTTTTCGACAGCCAGCAGTCTTGTTTTACATGACCAGTTTGTTGACAAAGATTACACTTTCTATTTTCTTGAAACTTCTTACCGGATTTAGTTTCATTTTTCCTTAGCTTCTTCGAGGGTTTACAATTCCTAGTCAAATGCCCCTGTTTATGGCAGTTACTGCATACAGCTGTCGTTACTGGTTCTTTTTCGGATCTGGCCCTTTTTCGATCAACTTTGGGCTCCTTACCGACCTCAGACATTGTACTAGCCTCAGAACAATCAGTTTCAGACTCAATTTTATTACTAGTACTTACTTCCTCTTCGTACTATAGCATACCTTTCTTGTCTAGATCTTCGTACTGATAAGCCATGTATATCATTTCCGAAAAGGGGAGCTTCACGTTACTCATTACACTATTTTGATATTTTCTTTGAAGTCCGTGAATAAATCTAAGATTCTTCCTCTTTGGGTCCTTGATCAGATGTGGAGCAAAGTGAGAAAGTTCGTTGAATTTCTTATGATATTCTGGGATGGTCATATCACCTTGTATCAAATAAGAAAATTCATCACATAATCGCTCGGTTGCTTCGGGAGGAGTAAATCTTTCTAAGAAAATCACTTTGAATCTGTCCCAGGTGATATCACCTTCTGGATTATCCTTAATAACAGAATCCCACCAGAATAAAGCTTCGTCTTCGAGTGCCCAGGAGGCCAGTAATCTTTTCTGGTCATCCCTTAGCTTTAATGCTTCGAAGATTTTCTCAGCCGAACGAATCCATGCTTGTGTTCTCATAATAGATTCTTCGCCCGAGAATGGCTTTCCACCCAGATTTCTATATTTCATATATAGGGCTTCAATATCTATGTCAGTATTACTTCTTCTGTTTCTGGCACTCATTTTCTAGTACTTCTGCAAATGGCAGATCAAGTGTCAGGTCACAGAAAAGGTATTTCAAAATATAGCAACAAATTCTTGAATGTAAATGTGCCTATTTAGGTGTTATTTCATTCTGCTACTCATACTAGGATATTACTGATCCTATCTATAATGAGTTACCCGTCCTAGAACACTACTGGTTCTATTTCTGATGAGTTCGTTAATATGTTATATTCCAGAACTAAGCTTAACCAAAGCTCTGATACCACGTTGGGACGACCCAAAACCCCGTTCTTTCGGTGGCAAAGGTTATCTTTGGAATATAAAACAGAAACGGATAATAGCAGAACATAATTAAATAAATACACCAGAATGAACAATAGAATATGCTGGATAAACATAATCATCAGAGTTACACAGTATACAGGATCTTACTTAGTACAAATACAGTTCAGCTATACATAACTATCTACAGCGGAAACAAACAAAATATGTACAATAGGAGCTGAACAGCATAAAAAGAGATAAATAATAGAATCCATCTTCAGCTCCAACTATCCAGAAAGAACCAGCTAAACCTGAATACAAGGCTGCCCATGTAGAAAAAAGGGCACCCGAGTTTGGAAGTGAAACAAACTACGAGTCAGTCATGGGACTGGTATGAGAAATCTATTCAACACATTTATAATATGGCTAATCACAGGACCACGCCACTTTCGTGGAACGGGTTTACTCCATTGGATTGCCAGTGCTTTAAAACAAATCTTTCTTTTAAACATCGCTATGTTTTTTATAAAAATGAAGCCATTATAAGACTCAGTTCCCATCACACAATGCAACGCAAACCGGAGGATAGAGTTTTACCTTATAATGGCCAAAATATGATTGATACGAATAAAACAAAAGCATTTGATATTATGACTAGTGTTTATATGTTTCAAAAACAATTTCAATCATAACTATCAATCATAGACGACATGGGTACCATATATCATGTCACCATATATATATACAATCAAAACCGCACGATGTCGTATTTGGAAATTGGATTTCCATCATGAACCAAGGCAAAAGATAGTCCTTACCGAATTCGAGACTGCCTAGCCCGAGTCTCAGGAACAGCCGCAACTGCCCCTTGGATCGTCAGGGCCGGTCCACCGATGTGGATTATTATACCTGAACAATACGTTTCCCCGCCCTTTGGGGCGTAAACGAGCCAACGAATGACTCCATCGGACCAGGATCGTCCGATCAAACCGAGGCGCCTCGCAACAGCAACAACCATACAGGTGAAAAGTATATAAATGTCAGGGCTGGTAGGTCACTGACACCACCCTAGCTAGGAAGAAACGCATGCCCTCCCTGAGGTCCTTCTCCCGTTTCTGGTTCATACCGGGGTGTGAGGCTCGCGAATTTACGTCATACACAAAGCTACGCCACACATGCGGTGCTTTGATCATCTCCACAAGACTTTGCTTTTCAACAGAAGTCCTGATCATTTGCCACTTAGGCATGCCACACTAGCAATTCATGCCATGCGACTGATGTCCATCGATATACAACCTCTGAGCTCGTGCGTTTCAGAGAAGGGCATTAAGCAAAAGAATAAATTCTCCGCCGCCAAGCAGATGTATATTTAATAGAGATCAACCAACACAGAATAAAATCTAATGTCAGACACACAGTCCATTTACAAATCCGTTCTGGGTCTGAACGAAACCGGAGGCACTAAATACCTCACAAACCCATCGATCACCACGTACGTCTGGACGATCACCACTCATTATCCATATTTCGGGATGCCTCCCAATCAGGACCTCGGTTACCATCCAAACGAGGTGAAGATCTCCGGTCTTCGACCACCGTCTTCATCTTCGAATTTCAATCGTCGTTCAATTATTCGAAATGAGAATTAACTCGGCCTTTTCAAATAATTCACGTATATTTAGAATTTCAAATCAATTTATTTCAACGGTTAAATCATTCGACAACACCAATTTTGTTCTTTAATGTAATTTTCACACCAAACACATTCAACCATCAAATACCACATAAATCGAGCAAATTCAGTTTGTTTCCATTCCATATCGTTTATGATATTTTATAACGATTTATCGCTATTTTTATTTATTTTAAAATAGCCAATTTATTCAAAACGACGCTTCGGGCCATAACGCGGCCGTGGCGCTGTTTTTCTTCAGATTTGATTTACACATATCTGGAAATCTAACCGTTGGATCTTCACAAAATTTACATCATTAGAAACGTCTTTTCAAAACGAATCCAACGGTTCCAGTTTCGGGAAAATCCGACGGTCGGATCTCCCGGTACAATCGTTTGAAGTTTCGATTTCAAAATACGAACTGCAGCGTCGTTATTCGATTTAATATAATTATATTTATATATATATATATAAATATAATAGTTTCTGGCGCTGTTTTTCTTCAGATTTGAATTAAACATTCCAGACAATCCAACCGTTGGATTTTTACAAAGTTGGTGCCGTTGGAAAGATTTTTCCAAAGCGAACCCAATGGTGGCGATTTCGGGAAAATCCAATGGTCGGATTTCCCGCACTAGTTGTTTGAAATCATGGTTTCAAAACACGAACTGCACGACCACGTTTCGTTTTAATTTTATTTATATTTATATATTTATATAAATATAGTTCATTCAATAATTTCAATATCGTTTTCACTTCAAATATTTCACTAACGCCTTTAAATTTTGGAAAATTTCGCCATAACCTCCTTTTTACGGGAGGGGCTGGGAAAATTCCCAAATAGCCACACGGGCGTCTCATGTCAAAAAGAAAAGAAAAAGCCAAGCGACTAGCGAACAGGCTCATAAAATCATCACCCAAACAAAACAGTAAATGTGTACCTATTTGTCGGGCACAAAATTTTATTCCTCTTCTCTAGCCACTTTGCTATAACCTGTTCAATAAATATGCATGTACATATATACAGTTCTTACCGCTTATCATTTTCTATTCAACTTCATATTTGATTCCATTTGGTTTTTTTTAAAAAAAAAACACACACACCATTCATTCTAATGTTGCATGCATAGGCAAAAATCATATCATTAGCTAATTAATGAATATTTCAACTCATGCATATTTATTTGAACGAATGGCTATTTTTAACACTTCACATTTCAACGATTCATGTATATAATAAAAATGTGATTTTTATTTTAAAACAATTCATTTCAAAACACTATTATTTTATATAGTTTATATTGATGTTAAAATTGGGATTTTTATTATAAAACAATTTATTTCAAAATATGAATACCATTCAACACATGAATTTCTAATCAACGAATGAATATCGATTCAACACATGAAGGTTTTCTATAGTTTCTACATATAGATAAAAATGTGATTTTTATATTTAAAACACAAAGACCATTCAACACATGAATTTCTAATCAACGAATGAATATCGATTCAACACATGAAGGTTTTCTATTCAACGAATAAATATAGTTTCAGCAAATGAAAATAATTCAAACACATGAATATTATTCAAAATTTCGGCAGCATAACGGCAGGGTAGTTAAAACCGGGACCGTCCCTAGTACGGCTCCTCGCTCTACCTTAAAACCTCGCGGTTTTTGACAATGGGGATCATGCATCTAGTTCGCACGCAGGCGGCATGTATAACCAAATATTTCTCAACCACAAATGGGTATTTTTCAACCACAATCAATCAATATCAACCACAAACAATCCCAAACAACCATTCGCTATCAATCAATTTTCACACCAATCACAACCAATAAATATCGTCCATGGTTTGTGGACGAGGGGCGTATATATACATATTTATATATAGCAGTTCACTTCTATTTCAACACATATATAATTTTTACAACGCATATACAACTTATACATCGAACGTACGACTTATACAACGCTTATACAAGAGGTGTACAACGCTTATATAACTCATACATCGACTATATAATTTATACATCGTCGTTTTACATATCGTTTATAAATTAGAAATCTCACATTGGGTTCCACTCCACCAAAAATAGCAGAAGGCTCAGAAAAATATGCGGTCTCTTCTAAAATGTAGAAGACGTCCACACGGTCCCGATGTTTCCAGTTTCATCGAATTTCGTTAACGAACGAAAAAGATATGATTTTTCAAAGTTTGCAACGGTTTTAAACTGTTAAAATCAATTTTTAATTAAACAGCCGATACCTGCTTGATTTCTTCAAAACTAGGTTTTAATTTTTCTTTCGATCCGTGCAACTTGGAGACGATCGGAGTACACCACCTTGTAGTGCTCGGAACCGCGCTCAGGCGGAGGTAGGTGGGGCCCACTTCGACGCAGGGAGGAGGATGCGGTGGCGGTTCGAAGTGCTGAACTTCGTGACGTCGGTTCTTCCAATCCACACAATGAAAAAATCCGAACTATATATGGATTTGATGATCTTCTCGTGCTCTTCAAAATCTTCAACAGGAGGAAGGCGTAATTTTGCTTGTAGGAGATGGAACGGAGGAGAGAAGGCACGAGCGGTTTTCCGCCGTGAATCGATATCCGGGAGAGAGAAAATTAAAGGATTTTTTTTTTTTATAAAATTTTTGATTGGCCGATGGGTTTTATAAGGGGTTTTCTGACGCGACCACCAATCTAAACCCAATGACTGTCGTCCCCAGCGTTTTACCCCCATTCCGAACACAATGGAATATGTTTCGTAGGCCCATTCGACTGTTTCAGCCAGTTTTCCTTCAAATTAAAATATATAACATTCAATATTTAATTTGAACGTACATTTCAATTTACCAGGGCCACAAACTGATTCGAAAAATTCCAGAAAAATAAATCTAGCTATGTTTTGACGATACGGTCCCAACAAAACTAGTTTCGTCGAATTCTGAGACCGTTTGCAAAAAGGCCCATTTCTGGTCGATCCAATTTAACTGAAATTGACCAAAACACATTATCTTTTGCCACGCTCACATACTAGCTTCAAAAATTATGAAATTTGAAACCTAGTAATAACTTCACATCCCGGATCCAACAAAAGTGGTTTCGTCGAATTCCGAGGTCGTATGCAAAATGGCCAATTTCACGGGCTATATAAATTCCATAGCGACCTTTCTGAAAATTCATTCGGCCATAACTTTTGCTTTCCGCTATGAAAATTCGATTTTTCAGATTCGTTAGAAAGGTATTCACTAACAGATTTAAATATTTTTGGTTTCACTAAATCCGTTTTGTTTTGCACCCGGTACAGTCCGACAAAGTTTGAATTCAATTTTTGAAACTGCAGCGCCTTTTCAGGCCTTGTTTATAATTATAATTAATTATATTCGCTTTCAATTGTCGATTCGACTCACTTTCCATCTCTATTATTTAAAATATTTATTTTAAATATTTAAAATCCATTATTTTAGCCAATTTAAAAATTTTAAATTGGTTCAGATTTTCTGGGTCGTTACATATTCCCTTCGATTAGTAAATGTTTGGGAAATTTTTTGCATGGCATTCATTCATGTTAAACAGACACAGTGTTTCTTTTGTGCAAAACATATTACTGTGAAATATTTTGCACGTCATTCGATTAGTAAGTGTTTCTTTTACACAGTGTTTCTTTGTTCGAGCATACGAAACTACGTCATTAAATTAAGTACTAATATAATTTTGTGTAAATATTTAGTAGTTATACACAAAGTCCTGTACATTTAGACCAAAATTTGACAAAGGAAAAAAAATTCAAGACCCAAACATTAAATAGGGTTACAATTAATTATATGCAAAACATATTAATGTGAATACAAATAAAAATTTAATATATAAATATCTACTATTTTAACTGCTATTCATCTTCGCTCTTACAATAAGTACATATAAAAGTTATAAGGCAACACACAATTAGCACAAAATATAAAAAATTCAATCATTATCATTATTTTATATATGAAAAGAAGGCTATGAAAAAAAATCCAAGATTTGTGCAAACAAAATAGCATACAAAAATTAACAAACGAAGTTTACAATTAAATTCTGCGCCCTTGCAACAAAACCCAGCTATAATATTATAGTATAGATATATACTGCTATATGAATATGTATACAAGACTATTATACATGCATACATACTAAAATCATGGTTCTATATTGAAGGGAGATGCTTACTTGTTTGCCTTGTATTAATGGCGTACTCTCCTTAGTTCAACTTTTTGTGGGAATTAACCAATAGTTGTTGTTGGGAGAATCAGAAAGTTCAGTTTCTTCTGTTGTGCCTCTAATCTTGCGCTTACATTTGTCGCTCTACGGTGCTCAGAGACCTTTAAAGCAGCCACCTATAGCCCAACGAAAAAAATGGTGATCCAGAAAATATTTTCCATACATAGAAAAGAACATTGGAGATTAAAAAACAAGACTTACAACTTTCTGGACTTCCTCATAGTTAACTCTAGGAGATGACTTCCTTGAAGCTTGAGCATCAGGATTTACTGCAAAGAAGGCCTGCACTTTATTCAAGTAAAAGGTGAGAAGGAGATAAGCAAAATGAGACCGAGAGAATCTGATAGCAAACAATCATTGGCTACCCCATCTTTTTCACCAGATAGTGCCTTGGCAAGAGCATTGACTTCTACCGCCTCTTGTGCAGCGAATGTCAACCTTGGTTTGATTTCATCATCTGCTGTGTTTCGTTGATCAAGTTAACAGCAGTGTGCATGAGCGAGCATGACGCTGACACCACAAGCTTGTCTGTACATTACAAAACGAGTCGTATATTTTAAAAATAACAAAATATTAAAAAAATTGAATAAACTTATGAGGTAATAGATGTTGACACAACCAGTAAGCAATATGATAATTTTTTTGGTCTTCCACGTTCACAATTGTTCTAATAAATGGTGTACACAGCTTTGAACAACCTTTGCAAATAAAAACAATATATTATAATTATGACCAACTAACTAATCCATCCAATACCACCATTTTTTTTCTTTCCTAAAGAAAGCACACAACAAAGAAATAGAATTGAAAAATCATATATCAACTCTGAAAATAGAAATAAGAATCCCTTGACCTCTATGATACAAGAAATTTGTAGTACCTTTGCCTATAGTGGACTCAAGTTCAGTAAGTGCACCGAGGGATGCAGCAAGATTGTTAGCCCAAATGTTCCTTCCATCGACGACTCCAACAAATAGATACTTTGCAGATGGAAAGCCTGCACTTTCGATCAAGTCAAGAGTCCTGGTTCCACGAACAAGGTCAAGCCCATAACCATGCCAGATATGCCTTTCAAGCCAGTAAGTGTCCTAAGCAAACAAAGTGTGCAACAAACAATGAGAATGGTACCAAGGCATATAATTTTAAAACTTAAGAATATACGACCAAATAACTTCAATGCTTCAGCTGGAACATCAGCAAAGTAGCTCTCAATTAGAGCATCAATACCACAGAGTGACGATTCCAATTCTGAGTATGCCTTGGTAAATGCAACTTGTCGGATTCCAGATCTAACACAAGAGTAGCCTCATCAAACTGAATCCATAAAGCACCCGTTGCCTTCAACTCTGTGATAATTTCCCTAGACATGGCGATAATGTATGTAAATATCAATAGAAAAATATATAAAAACTAACTCCGGTTTGGAATAAAGCATCAGATAGAAATATGGTAGGAATCTCACTTGTATACACGTAACACTTTGTCCAAGAGGGAAAGAGTACAGAATGATTTCTCTACTCCTATGGCAGGTTTTGAAAGCAAAAGTTATGACACTGGTCCTACAAGAACTGGAACAGTATTGATTCCAAGCTGCAGTACATGTTATTATATTATACAAGGAAATAGGATACAAATGATAGGTTAGACACATGAGTTGATCATTAAGTTAGATGCTTTACACAAAGATGGACATCAGTTTATTTTACGTTGCAAAATTGAACTTCAACATAGATCATAACCAAATAATACCCGCACCCCCCCAAAAAAATAATAATAATCACAAACCCTTCCCTTCATTTTTTTTAAAAGAAAAGAAAATATTAAACCAACAAAGAATAATGACATGCATCAAACATGCATTGACGATTAGAGATATAAAAAAGGAAACAAATTAACAACAAAGGTGATGTTACATCTGAAAAATACAGTCTTAAATCTGGCTTAACTAGGCACTTAATCATGAAAATAGTCCATTACCAATAAATCACATAATTTTGGTTGACAAAATATGTAATATGAAAGATATGAATTCTGACAGTTAAACAATCCTATGCAATTATTAATCCAGTCAGAGATCAAACCAATGTACACGATCAACACAATGAAAAATATCATTACAAAGATGTTAACTGTATCTGATTGACACATGCACCATATCGAAAAGCTAATTTCACGTGTTAATGCTACAAGCTCTGGAATATGGAACCAAAATATAGAGTTATAACAAAGCCATACCGCTTTTTCCTCCTTGTATTCAGTCATCGCCTTGAGAGAAGAGTAACTAAATGATGTATGTGGACCCAACTCAGGAGCGATGTAATGGCTGCATCAAAATATAACGGTGATTCAGAAAAAACTAACAAACAAAAAGTAGATTACATGCTTCATGCTAGATGTTATCAGTTGACAACTTACTAGTTGGTGTCGAACCACTTGGTCATTTCCATAGCAGGTAGGGTAGCATTTCCTCTTTCCATAGAGAAAGACGTGTCAAGACCAATTTCTCCTACACTCCATCCATACCTCTGGGGAACAACACCAACCATCACTGTAGTATCAAGAACCCAATCATAGTATGAAAATGTGTTGCTGGGAATGAATTTAATTCCAGCAACAGATATTTGTTTCCAAATGTTACTTCGTAAATCAACATCAACTTTCTGCAAGATCTTATCCCAAAATGATTCCAAAGCAAACTTAATCTCTCTCTTCGGACCCATGCGAGGATAACCGACAATGTGTGATGCCATTTTCCTGGACAGAGCATAAATAGTTCACATACTACAATATTTGGACTCAACAGGCTCAACGTTTTTAGTTGAGTGACAATAAATTACTAGTGCGTAATTCGCGAGTTGCACACATATTCTTTTAAAAAATGAAGAACAGAATTTATCGTGCAATATATGCTGAGTTTGTTATAATAAATCAGTCATAATTCAAAACTTTTATATTTATAAGTCTGTAATTTTATTAAGAATTTATGTATTTTATATTTTAATACATATTGAATTATTATTCTTGTGGCTAAAAATGAGTTATATATTGATTTATTGTTTGAATACAAATTGAATTATTACTACTTGAATTTTAGTTACATACCGCCTTGATGATGACAACAGCAAGAATGTTTATTCCCATTGCACATGTCCACGTGCCCGACAACACCATACCACCAAAATTTTGTAGATAAGTTCTGTATGATATATGTATTGGTTCATCGGGAACTACACGTGTAGACAAGAGCACTTCAAGGAAAATAAAGTTTACATTTGAAACACGTAAGCATGGCCATTAACAGTGTCATCAATTTTGAGTTTCAACAAATTTTCCCAAAATATAATACCTAAATTACTAACATTTTACAAGTTGCATGGAACAATCGGTGAACGAGATAAAGAATCAACACAGACCACTAAGATTAGCATATTATCTTTTCATTGTCCCTGACAAGGTAACTAAGTCTTTTCTCCTATAGAATCGTATATCGACTGCGAACCAAAACGACACTTTGTCAGGATGGTCGAGTGGTCTAAGGCACCAGACTCAAGTTCTGGTCCTCGTGAGAAGGCATGGGATCCCACTTTTGACAACTTTTCTACCTTTTTCTCAAGCTTACAAGCTAATCCAAATTATAAAACAGCTACTGATCAAGCTATTTTTGACAATCTTATGATCCTGACATAGTGGAAAAAATGGAGGATAAGAAGCATATCCATTATGCACCCTAATCACACCCTTTTTCCCTATTCTGAGACACCAAAAATAATATGCATGGCTGAATCCAACTATCGAAGTGAAGGCTGCGTTTACTTTGGAAAATGTAAACGAATGTCTATAAACAAAAATTGTGCAAGCCTGTGATAAAATAAAAATATGCAAGCCATCACGCAACTATAAAGTAGTAAATAAACTAAAACAATCTGTCCAGGGATATATATATATATATATATATATATATTGTAATATCACTTTCTCGACCAACCTTTTACACTTCTTATTTAGATCTAAACCTTTTACACTAAGTGGTTTCAAGTTCTATAAGAATCCTAATAAAATACAATAATCCATTAATTCAGAGGTATTGCGTCCATTTTGGTATGTTTTACACAAGCAAAATCAAGGCTTTGTTGCCAGTAAATTATTCAGTAATGCTGAAACTACAGGCAAATGAGTTCTTGACAACCAAACTAGTTAAAACACATTAACTCTAATTGGAGAAAATTTCAGATGAAATTAGCGTTTTTGGTTAAATGATGCGTTAATTCGTATTAGTAACAAATGAATTAGTGAAAAATTATGGTAAATTACGTCGTACCTCTCATACCCATTTGAATAGGAAAGAGACGCATGATCGATTGTTGATGGGAAGGGTGATTCGGCGATTTGGGGATTTTCGGCATTAGAGGATTTTGTTGTCTTTTTGGAGATGACGAAGTGAGCATAATCAATTGTTATTGAGATCGATGATTGGGAAATTTGGGGATTTTGGGCTTAAGAGGATTTTGGCCGTCTTTTCGGAGATGAAGTGAAAAATGAGCGGCTGTTTTCTAAATGGAAAGCCAACTAGCTCTAATTTTCAGTTCCCGCATAAAACAATTGAGTTCCCAGCTTTTTCCTTGTATAGCGTTAAGCACATGAATTTATTTCTTAAAATTAGCGTTGGAGATCCTGGCTTTTAGAGCGTTTGAGGAAGACCGACGGACCCATGCTATTAAAACGCCATTTTCTTGTAGTGCGCCAAGTACTGATTGGGGATTAGTTCAGGATTATCGTCAAAAGCCATAAAATCTGGGTCAACGCTATTATATTTGCGTAAGAAGTTGTGTAAGGCCATTGTAGATACGATAAATTTCACTTGAGTTTTAAACCGATATGTAGGCATCTTGTTGAGAATGGTAATTTTTTCCCAAATGCCAAATGTTCTTTCTACGGCCATCCTTAAACTCGAATGGTAGAAATTAAACACTTCATTGGCCGACTTGGTTGATTCATGGTGTCACGGAAATGCGGAATATGCACTACAAGAAAACACTGATTTAGCGTCAGATTTTTAGAAGTGGAAATTTTCGTTGCTAATTTGCGACGGATTTCCATGTGATCTACAAGGGATCGTTTTTTTTGGTTCTTTCAACCTTTTTTCTTTTATTTATTACCGTCATCTGTTGTTATCTCTCACTAAGCCGTTGCAAACTGCGTCAAATTACCGACAGAAAATTTTTGCCGCTATTTTTCGTTGCAAATCCAGGCAGATTACCGACGAATGTTTATCGAAACTATTTTACAGCAGAATACCAACAGGATTGCAAGAAATGTTTATATTATTTTTCTAAGATATACTTTAGTGTTTTTTTTAATAATTATTATCATTTTCAATAATTTATAATTAATTTCTTCTAATTACTCATTTATAAATAATAATAAATAATAATAATTATTAACATGTTTAGTAGTTGTTATCCACGTTTTACAATTGTTGTTATCCTATCAATCCACATCCTTGTATAGCCACAATTTTAAACCATCAGATCCAAACAATCAACGTTGTACATGACTCCACCTCATCTATCTTCGTCGCTGTCTCCTATCCAATAAAAGTCCAAATCCCTAACTGCTATCATAACACTCTTCGCTCCACTAAGCCAAAACTTTTTCCAGATCTAAAAACCCTAATATTCGTAAAATCCCTTCTCCTAAAAGAAAGTTCCTCCATCTCCTGGTTTTGATAAGAAGAAATCGTGATTCTGCATTTGCGGATCTAGTTATATTGCTTGGCGGAGTCGTGAGGTTCAAGTGGTTGCAATGTTGGGCTGAAGGGGTTTGATTTGGGAGTTGTGTGGACCAGAGGAGTTTGTTTGGATTAGATGGAGGAACCCGGTGGTGAGGTCACATAAGTCTAATGGAGGAAGAATCTAAGATTGCCTATTTTGCCTGGTGGGGATATGGTGGTTGAAGTGTGATAAGTGAGTATTAGAGCTATCTGATATTAATAAAATATGAAATTTTAGGGCTTTGATAACATGTATCGTAGTTGAACTTCTAGTGGTCTGATTTTGGATTTTGGATTTTGGTTTTAGATTACCATACCTTTTGAAAGTTAACACAACAATTATTTGTGTTATGCTAGAACATTTTGCCATTATCTCATGGAATAGTCTTGTACTTAAGATGAACATCAACTATAGTACCACGATAACTCAAATTTTGCAATATTTGTGGATGAGTAAATTCAGATTGAACTTCAGTCAATACCCTCGTGCAGTGTAGGCTGGCCCTTTTGAGCTTTCAGAAGTTTTTCCTTTCAGCATCTCTAATGTCCAAGCTAATATAACACAGTTATCTTTCATCTTGTTCATAGTGTGTTTTTACCTATATTTTTATGTAATTGTGACTGATTGATTTTAGGCTGGACCAAATAGTACATTTTCAGTTATAAAGCCAGCAAAACATTACAGTTGTTGATGCTAGCATAATAAAGATACGTAATGGTGTATACTTGCATTGTATTAACTTGTAAATGTTTGGTCTGGACTTTTATGAAGAAACTTCTTTCATGTTATGATGTTGATACGTTATTATTTGACCCTATTTAAACAACGATCAAATGTTGATTAGCACTCTATATAATACACATGAATGGTCATCATCATTCATTACATACCGATGCTCGAGGCCATAATATGCTCAACAATTAAACTTGTATGAAAATGCACTATCCGTTAGTCATACATTATTGTTTTTTATGATTTGTTCTTTCGTATACAAATAGTTATACACTTATCCAATCATAAAGTAATATGTTAGCATTTAATCCATGTATGATTTGAAAATTTTGCACAAAATATAAAATGAGTGTTATTTCTCTACTTCTGATAGGTGAACATAATATACACAGGAAAGATATAATTTAAGATTCAACGATACTCTATAATAAATAATAAGCTTACTATATGCCTATGGTTAAGAGTAAGGAAATACACGCTGTAAACAAATTTAGGAGATATAGATCACTGTTAGATTCTACTAACTTCTAGACACGTGCTTCCTACGGTTGTTTGGTCAATTATATCATATAGGAAAGAATGGGAAAACAAGTCTTCATCTGTGTCATGAGTTATATGCAATTTAAAAGGCTATAAGTGGAATTTATTGGTTTGAGTTTCAGGCACTTCATAAGTATCAATTTTGTGTGTTATATTTGACCAAAAGTAGTTTGGTACTAATTGTTGGCTTTCTTTTCACTTATACTATCTATTACTCAAGTTGGTGTATGGATTTTGAAATTCAACCTATATAAATATGGCTTAAAATTGTGTGTCAGTTTGTTAGATAATCTTTCACTTATAAGCACTCCATCGAAAGATGGAATCGTTGTATCTCCTGCATCCAGTGATGACATATAGTTATCCATTTACCCAAAAAGTTGTATATATGGCACTTGGGTAACATACGTACATATATTTATTTCAAAAGATAATATATAATATCATATAAAATAAATTATTTTGCATTTTGTGGCTGCTGGTATCACTTTTGTCATCTCAGATAATAAGTACTGTTACCAACTCATTGGCATAGACTCGGTATGCATAGAATTACAACCCATTTATCTTTATTAATTCAGTATACGAATTCAATCTTTATAGTGTAAAGTTTGCGCAAATTAATAGAGGCACGTATTTAGATAATAAGAAAAGTAGATAAACTAAAATAAATTGTAGAATGCAGCATATTGTTACGTATATCTCCTGCATCTAGTGAAGTTTGTTACATTAGGCTTTACATTTTGTTACGTATTGTGAGAAAAATTTATCCGTGTTCATTATTTCTAGAACATGGCACGGAGCTGCCTACCACCACTATGAGTACTGAATAACTTTTTATCAATGTTCGCCTTATTTTTGGAACAAGCAGGTGTATTAGGGTGCTCATCAAATGAGACAATAACCATGTTGCTTAATCACACTTAAACAGTGCTTAATTTTTAATATTGAAACTATGTTTTTTTGGCATTAACAGAGCCTAAAAAACTATATTTAGTTTTAGGACTAAAATTTACTACTATAATACAGTACAAACTTTTTATATTATTTCCATTACAGAATAATGGCCCTGATCTTCCTCCTTTCCTTTCTTAAGGCAATAATTCTGTTATTAATTTATTTTTTGAAGGTGGATCAGTTGTTTCTTTTTTAAAGTGGAAGAGGTGTCAAGCATGGCCTTAGCTTGCTTTATTATATTTCACTGAATGATACCAGATTTTGAGATAATAAGCATTAAACAATCATTTTGCACATAACTGCGCTTTTCCTAGAATTGTTCTTACACCGGTCATCGTATACTTTCCCAAAGAATCGGCTAATATCTCGGACCATATTTAGCATTTTGTTGCTGTAAAATACATCTAACATTTATGTTTTGAAAAAGAAAGACAGTGCTAGTATAAAACAGGAAATATAAGTTATACTATTTGCTAGGCTATCATTTGGAACATAGATATTTTGTTTATATATGTATTTATCAGATCTTCCTAATTTGGTACTATGCTATTTGGGTTGGTTAAGCATTTTAATCACTTCGAAGGTTTAGTTTCAAGTCTTTTCTACAAGCTTCAAAACTATTTATGTTGTTTTCTTAAATGATAAATCATCCATAAGTTGATGACGTTTTTGTTTGTAAACTAATGCTTTTTTTATATTACGAAGATTACATATACCATCATGCATGTAATACTTGAAGTGATTTTATTGTTAGATGAATATTCACGATGTTTTTATTTTTATTTTTAGTCAGTGAAATAAATAGAATATGAGAATTAGTGTTTTTGGTGCAATGTGTACGTCTTTTGTCACCTAATTTCCCTTGACTACTACATTTTGCGAAGCATAGGCAATGGGTCTGCAGTGCGAAATATCAGTAGGCTTTTTTGTCTTTGGTGTTAATGTGGAAAGACCATTTGGTCCTGGAGACTTATCATCGTGGATGGAGTAGACTGCATCGTGCAACTATATTTTCGTAGGCTTCTTCAACAGTTAGTTTCTACCTTATTCATTTACCAGTTTTCTGTGGTGTACATTCTTAAAATATGCTGGAGGTTCCTTGGTAAGTATTGAATAAATTGGTGAAATGTTGAATAGCCAATTCCTTTCTACTGTCAGTATCCTACAATTGAATAAAGGGATTTGATACTATTTTTATGCTTTCCAATACTCATCTTGGCAAAAAAAAAAAAGAGTTGTAGTCCCCTTCTTGTAGCCAAGTAATTTTGGATTTTTGTTTTGCTTAATGTAGTGTTCATACATCCTTTTCCGAAGTGTGCATCCTCCCCTTACCATTTCTTCGTAAGCATGTACATTCTGTGGGTCTTTGTCAGCATCTTGCATTTTTGGTAGTGGTCTTTTTCCATGATTTCCAGCTGTGCAGTTTTCTTTAGCCCTATCTTATTCCAAAATTTTAAATTGTGGTTTAATCCTTTTCCGTTTGATCATAAATTGTTGAATTCGTATTCCCCAAGTAAAATTTAATAGAACTAATGCTACATGTTCCCCAAGTAAATTCTATCTCCAAACAAATTTCAAGTATTTACTATAATTGTAATATTGTAGTTAATGTGTAGGATCCGCTAAATCAAATTTAAACCGAACACAACTAGTGTAAGGATAGTAATTTTAAGTTGAAACCAACTAATTTATGTATTGAAATGAAACATACTATACATAAAAAAACAAAGTGGTATACATCATGTGACAGACGCATTTTGACGTTTGCGGCTGTAGATGAGGCCAATCATTCACTCAAAACATTATTTGTCTTTTTATATGTTATCCTCGGTTTTGCAATTAATTTGCCAGGATGAATGATATTGCAAAGGGAATATTTCAAGTTAAGTACCACATTGGTGTTTCTTTAGTTATTAAAATAAAATAAAAAAAATGTTTATTAGGCGTAATTGAAGTAAAATAGAACTGTTCTGTGCAGTAAACATGAAAATGAAAATGTTTAGGACCCATTGAACAGATCGTTTGGTTTGTGGTTCTTCGATTGCCTACCAATATGCGATTATTTTCGTTGTCGAAAAGATAATGGGTCAAAAGTGATGTTAGGACTGTTATGGTAGAGCCATTAAACGCTCAACTACACCGACTAATTACGCGGTTACTATATATAACGGTAACGGTTATTGTAACGGTTGAAAAATTAGATTATCACAGTTAATCATGATATATATTTAACACTCAAATACAAAAATTGGTAATTTAAGTCAAAAAATAGCTTTTATGTTAATGATATATGTCTTTATAAACTAATAGTATATGCCTGCGTGATCAATATATATACAAATAGATATGTTTATAAAAAACAATTACAGCTATATGAATTTATCCTAAATAGAATATGTAAATAGTTTTAAACTTAGCACATGTATCTAAAGTTAGACCATAATTAATCGGCTGGCATGCAGGAAGAAATATAATACCCTATTAGGTAACATTGTTTATGTTTTCTTCCCAATCAATAATTAATATATAGGATTATCTATGTTATACTATAAAATGAAATAGCTCAACCTTGGCTCTCATGCATTCTCCCAATTTAACTTCTCTGGTTCATCCACATGTGCTGTTTTTAAACAAATTAACGTTTCATAAAAAAAAATTGGGCCCTTATTCTGTCTCAACCATTTCATATCCACACAACTCTCTCCATCTTGAACAATACGCTTAAAATAAATTCCACGTTTTTTGATTGAAATCAAATTGCGGATTATTTTCATCTACTAATAATTCAAAATTTTATGTCGCCGTCACCCACAAAGTGCTGGTGAGGATGCGATATCATTCTTCTTTTTCAATCATCTTATGATCTTTGGTTAGTTCCTGGTTTGATTAATGGATATGTATCTATAAAACCTCTTTTTTCTCAACTTGTTTCAGAATTTGTTTCCCTTTCTTGCTTTATTTAACATAAAAGAAGCTATCATGTTGTGTTTTAAGCTTGATTGCTTTACAGTAAACCCACTTTTAATCAAGTAAAATATTATTTCAAAATTTTATCAGATATAAAGCTTAATTTAGTATGTTGACAGGCAAGTTAGCCCAAATGTAAAATGTAATGCCAACTATACGGTAAACACCAGTTACCAATATATCGAATGAAGGGTTGTGCCCTGTAGGGATGAGGAGGACGTCTCTATGTAAGACAGTGATCTTTTATGAAAATAGAATGGAACCAGACCTTAGAATGAGGTCAGATTGAGTAATTATGGACCACGAAGGGAGGTGGCTGAAAACAACTGATTTAATTCTAATAATCTCGTGCATAGGTCACTAACTGAAAGCCAATGCCTCACCCTATTTGTCTTTCTATGTCTCTCTGGCTGGTCATTAACTGAAATTTTTGTCCATTATTTTGTACTAGAAGCTTTAATATCGAATCAGTACAGGAATGCCTTATGTGCCTCATCAATAATTGGTGTCCCTTTTTTTATATGTGTGGTATGTGAGAAAGGGTTTGTGTGTTTGGACTGTATATTGGAGTTACATGGAGAAAGGGAGAGTTGTCATGTAGTACTTTATGTATGTGTGTGCATGTGAACTATAGTTTTTATGTGTACACATATGTCTTGTCGTGTGCATGATGTAAGAAATATCATGTTTTTAAGTCTGCAAGCTGTGAGTAAATGTGTTAGTATTAGCTTCTGTTCCAACGTATTAAGTTTGCAAACTTTATCATAATTGTCTACCTTCAGTTGGGTATATTTTAAATTTCTTACTGGAACATGCTCGGTTACCTCAAAAATGAATGGTTTTATATACATTTCCTATTTTCTTTTGTGCAGTGATAGCTATCTGTAATGAATCGTTTGAATACTCGGGAGTTTCAAAATAATTTGAGTGGTGCACTTGGTCCCGAACCGGATGCAACAATAGTTGCAAAGAAGGCACGTGCAACAATAATCAAAAGTAGCGAAGAAGGCAGCTTGGTAGATTTTGGCATGTTTAGTAAGTTATTGTCTAAGCTACACCGATTAACAAAATTCTGTCAGGTTTTAATGTACTAAAATTAGTTGAAGCGCCTTCGGATAAAGGTTTTCTGATGTTGTTCTTTTTTACATGTTAATATGGATGTTATGCTTTCTTGAATGTGATTATAGATGTTTTTTCTTGCAAATTTATCTTTGTCTTTTTTGATATACTATTTCAGTGTTCATAGTTAAATGATGTTAGTTCAATATATGTTTGTATGTATGTATGTGTATATATATATATATATACATATATATATATATATATATATTCGCAGATCAGAAGGGGAATAACGGCGGATTACTAACAAAAAAAGTGAGGTTAAGTTTACTTCAATTTTATTTCCATCGCTAATCCCTTGACAATTAGTAAGGGTTTACCAACGTCTTTTATAAATAATAATTTATTATAAATTACTTATTCGTCGGTAAATAGTTGGTAAATAAATTAAGTTAATAAATAAAATAAATTTTTTATTAAAAAATAGTAAACTGACGGAAAACTCATGCTATATTCCGTCGCTAAATCTGACACAATTACCGTCTTGGTTTTTACCGACCACCAAGTTACGTAGGAAATCCGTCGCTAAGGCCTGTTTAGCGACGGATTTGAAGCAGATTCTGCCGCTGCTATTTTCTGTTTTTCTTTTAGTGATGATACCTCATACTTCGATATGGTGGTAAATATCCAGTCTGAAGTGGATATTCCGAATCAACCAAATAATACTA
The DNA here is from genome assembly GCA_030737875.1 of Allium sativum. NCBI lineage: Eukaryota > Viridiplantae > Streptophyta > Magnoliopsida > Asparagales > Amaryllidaceae > Allium > Allium sativum. The sequence goes on along the minus strand of CM060919.1, from coordinate 127,702,721 downwards.
TCCAACTGAAGGGTTAGGAAAGTTAGAGTTTCTATCGTTTGCAACAACATTAAAAATTCCACTATCATGTGCAGTCCCTTCCCAACTAGCCATAACATACGTAAACTTTAAATCGAAATCAAAAACCGCTAACATATTTTGAGTTGCAAAACCTTTTCTTCCGATATAAGGGATAATTTGATCAGCGGGTAAATGTGCATATACGTGTGCACCATCTATAGCGCCAATAGAGTTTCTGAAATATGGATAACTAGTGTATAACCTGTGCGTTGCACACGTTATTTTTAAAAATGTAACATTTGCACTATTAATAATAAAAAGTAAAAGCTTAGTATGCATTTTACGTAAAATAATTAATTTTTAAAACAAAATTTTAAAATTATAATGTATACTTTTATGTTATATATTTTACACATTGGGCATGAGAAATAAAGTGTCTTCGCTATTTTTACTTATTTAATCAAGTGATTTTTTTTCAAAATATTTTAAATTTTTACTTATGCTATCGGTTTACTTAGTTGACTCAAATACGGATATTAAGAAGAAATGATCAGTAGAAAATTAAAATTTGCGAAAGATATTGAACTTGTAACTTATTTAGTTACAATATTTAAATGACAAATCAAGCGTGTTAACCATGTAAGATTACAATGTATATGTCCAATTCAATGTAGTAACGACTATGGACTACTATAAAAATTTATGAAAGATCTGTTACATTTACTCCATATTACATGTCATTGTGTTATTAGAATATCATGGATATTCACATATGGATATTTGCACAACTAATGATAAATCAGCCAATAACCGAGAAACTAAGAGGACAATTTACCTAGATTGAAACAATTTTTAAGTGATCACCAAAAGGTATCATTTTCAAATGCATGAAATATAAAAATCTATGAAGAAATAGTATTACTACTTTTAGGAAAAAACAACGTATTTCTTTACTCAAAGGAAAATGATGGGGCAATTTATTTACAAACTAATAGTTATTTTATCCTCGCCATGAAAAATTAGTAAACTTTTTGATAAATATGTTCTTTTATTTAACATTTGAAAATTCTAAAATTTATATAAACATACAATCGATCCAATAAGGACTAACGCATTTATTAGTGGAGAATAATCTTCTGCAGCATAAAATCATCTTTCCAAATGATCATAAAATTTGTTTATTTCATATAGCATTTCAATGACTGATGGATAAATAAATTATGTATGAATGATTCTGTTTGATAAAATGTTAGATTTGTACTAATCAATGACAAAATCACGAATCAGTCTGTTGCTATTTCAACACAACAAACAGAAATTTGACTCGAGGTTATGTTACGTAAGAACTGAATGGTCCTTTTCCACCTAAATTAACATGTACTAACCCTACTCAATATAGCTACTTTTTAAGTCCACTGAAAATACGGTAAGAAGAACTGAATGTCACCAGGAAAGGCTGAAGACATGGTTTATTATTGCATCTATCATGATAGTAATAAGGTACGACTCACTTCTCTTGATACCAACTTTTTTTTTTTGCTTAAAATACAGTTATCATTACAGCGATAATTAGACACATCATTATTCAGCTTATGGGAATGACCATGGATCAATTCCCACTTCGTTTGGGAATATTGAATACACCCAGAATTCTGATTTTCATGTTAGCCCTTCCAAAAACCATGTCAGAGGCCAATCTTTTTTTTTTTAACTTTTTTTCTAAGACTAATAATACCGGGGTAACGTTAAACCAAACTGAATAACAAACGATAGGATTTTTCAAATCAAGAGAACATGCTATATTAATATGATACAAATCACAAAGCTTAAAGATACTCCATGCAAATGAGCTAATTTAACATCTAAAGTTTTGGTCAGAAATTATTTAACAATTCTGGAACGGAGCAAACACAACAAAAAACAATAACTTTCAGATAAACAACAGATTGTACTTGTGAACCAAAAGAGATCATATTTCAGTTAACTTCACAAGCTTCTTCTAGAAGATACGATTGTCCATTGCAGTATTGCTTTCTAAAAAAGCACACTGCACCAGCCCCTTGACATCTCTGTAAGAAAAAAACATGCCCAAGTTATGAAGCAAGCATAGCAAATCTTCAACCTTGATATAAGCTACACGGTTATAATAAAAAAAATCTGAATGCCAGAAGTAAACCTTTATCATAAACAACTTCGACTGCTGAATCAGATTTAATACACTTTTCTTTATCTGATATTTCTGCCATGACTTTAGCATCTACTTTTTGCAGCCTTATCAGAAATCACATTAGCATTATCTATAACAACTAAGTGTTGTCCTTTTTTTCTCCTTCGGCAACAGCTTTCATTTCCTCATCGTTTTCAACATCTTCTTCAGGCTCTTCATTCTCATATGATTCTTCATTTTCACTTTCAATGTTTTCCTCAGGTTCTTCATTATCATCTTACTTATTTTCTTTAGGCTCTTCATCTTCATTTTCATTGTCACTATTACCATTCGATTTGTTATCACCTTTATCCTCTACATTTGCATTGCCATTTTCTGATTTATTTTCATTTTTTTCTGCTCACTAACTTTAGCCTCACCCATCTGTACGTCACCACTCTGAACTTTGGATGCCTTGTTTTTTTTGAAATTTGAAGACTGATCTTGATTTTTAGTTTCTTCAAACAATTTCCTCTGTTTGGCCTATCATCTTTTTTGGACTTTTCATCTCTCTGTCTCTTGCGCGGTTTTTTTTTGGTGATACATCTCTTGCACAATTTCTGGAGGAACGAAAAGAGGCGGCAAGCCATTTGATACTGTAGCATTTGGTTGAATGCCTCATCAAATACTGACAGCTAAAAAATAGACTCCTCTATGTCTTTGTCATTGTAATCCAAAAGCCCGCGCAAAAAAGGGACATTGATTGTATTTTAGATCTTTTACCCCTTTTTGTTTGCAAAAATAATCAGGGCAGTCTGATGGTTCGTCAAGTTTCTCTTCTCCTTTTTTTCTTTTTGTTTCTTATCATCTTTACATGTGACCAATCTTTACAATAAAGATGGCAAGTAGTCATCAATATAGAGATTCCATCATGTAGACAAAACTGGTGATGGAAAATAATTTATTTTGTACATAATTTAGAACTATACATTTGTACGGTAAAACTATAGTTGATAAGAACTTATACCCTTAAGTTCAACATTCACCATATCATTAGCATTCAATGGTTCAAAGTCATTCATTAATTGAACGCTTTGTTTTCTATTGCTCTTGGTAATAACATGGAAAAAGTATACACTGCAGTTTCAAAAACAAAACCCATTTTGAACCAAAAATGGAATAATTTTTCAAGATTTCATTCTGTCCTTCATTTCATCATGTATTTCACTTCATATTCCTTTTCTGAATGATAATATAATATACAACTAAAGTACTTCATAAACTAAGAACATAAACAAATCATGGTATAAAATATGCCTAGATTATATACAACCTCATGCACAGAGAAGTATGTAGGAAATAAGAATTGTAAGAAAGGGTAGTAAACTAAATGGAGAGGGAACAAACTAATTAAATAAGACAAAAGTATGTAAGAACGAAATTACATAGTTCAAGGTATAACACTTTCTTCATTTTGTTTATTTTTTTTTATGAAACCTTCACCCATCCTCCACTTTAGGTTTCAACTACATGTTAAAAAGCCAAAAGCATGCAAGTGAAACGTTAAATGTGGATGGTTTTTATTTGTCTCTTAAGACATCTAATAGATTACAATTATCGCAAGTGTAAATTTTATGTTCCCTCATTCTCCATCGTTGTTACAATTTTAAGTCATGTTTATGACTACTTTGCTATGGTGGCCAATCTTAAAAATCTAGTCCACAATGATAAACTCGGAATCAATGAAAAAATCATTGGAAAATACTAAATCGATTGTCAACTTAAGTGTAATATCAACATTCATACAACTAGTTATGAGACGATACCCAAATATGATATTAGTATCTAGAGCATTATTTTATGTTGCTTTTGTCTTATGGGTTCCACCCATAGTAATTTAGTGGTATACTTAATTATGAATTTTGTTAAGGTGGTGCCTGCCACAACGGTAAGGTTACCCGGCTGGTAATCTGGAGCGCACAGGTTTGAGCCCCGGCCTCTTCACATAATGTGAGGGAAAGGCTGCGCACGCTAATCGACTACCCCCAGAGCTCGAAAAGCCGTGAATAGTACCAGGACGGGAGACTGACCTGGGAAGTCCTCGCGCTTGAGTACAGGAGCCTTTGGCACTGGGTATCCACTTAATTATAAATTTTGTTAATGATCTTTTTTGTAATGAAAACAAAATTAACTTCAATTAAAAAGATACATTTAAGTTATGTGACATCCAAACACAATATCAGTACTTGTAGCATTATCTTATATTGCTCTTGTTTATAGGCTTTAGCCTTGATGTTGTAGTCAGCACACCCCGCTTTTAATTTTGTTTACAAAGAAATCAATAATAAATACCTTTAGTATAAAAAATATGTTACTTCGTTGTCTCACTAAAGATAAACAAAAAACAATATTCTACTTGGAATGCAAGAGGCCAGTCAAATAAAAAAATCACAAAAAATGTATTTAAGCCAAATCTGCGTGTTGCTAAAAACAGTAATTTCTAAAAAAATTGAGAACTAAGCTTTCATTAGTGAATAATGAGCTAGACAGCAAATGAGATTCCATTTGGTTCATTGCATTATTACATATAAGGTAATCAAATTTGAAATTTCGAAGACACCTATGAACTTACTAAGTCTAGGTATATTGTGCATTTTTACTTTAAATCACTCAACAAAAGCATTTTGAATCATATTTACTGTGTTGTATACTTTATCCATATTAGTGGGTTGGAGCAGTCGGTTTTATATGATTATAGTTTTGCAGCAATGTTCACCCGCTTGTCACCAATTGAAAGTATATGTTCGGGAAATTTGAAAATTCTTGATTGTCTGAATTTAAAAGCGGTGGATTGACCATTTATGCAATTCACACCAATATTTGACATTAATTTTGAACATGAATTGATTCTTACAAAAGTCATTCAAAAAACACTTTCTCAATTTTCTAAACAAATCATAAAACCTGTATTTATATAACACAACTAATGATAATATTCTGTGATTGATAAATTCTCCTTTTTATATATATCCAGACTATCCAAAGTGGTTTGTAAATGAATCATCATTTTGATACGAATTCTATGGGATCAATGCTCTTATTTGAATTTTTTAGAGAAGTATAAAACATCTTGTTTAATCCTTCCAATTTAAAGCTAATAATTAGTAGATATGAGTATTTGGAAAATCCAATGTGGAATTATTGAGTATTTGTTATTTATATATGGTAGAATTAGTGAAGATAAAATAGAAGATTAAATTCAGCCTTATATGAGGTGATAAAAATTAACTCATATGACGCATATAAGCATGAGCAATCCAAATAATAGATTATTTCCAAAAAGAAAAACAAATTGATAAACATGAATCCAAAAAGGGGTAAAAGAGGATGGAAATTGCAACATAGTTGACAATCATGAATCTTATTAGATTTTTTATGTAAAAAATTGAAACTAACCAAAAAAAGTTCATTCTCGCATATATAGCTTTGCGTATATTGAAGGGTTACATTACCTTCTTACCAAACACCAAAATAATTCATATAGATTGATGATGTCCTTTAGTGCAAGAAATTGCTGCTATTGGAGTCTAATAAGACCTTAACTACTTTTTTTTCAGAGTTGAGTTTATCTTCGCGGTAAAGAGTAGTGAATCCTAAGTTTTCTTGCATTTCAGCATCCATGTTAGTTGCTGATTTAATTAAGCTTCCAACAATAAAATTTGGAAATTCTTGCTTTTGTTCTGCTCTCTCCAATTCTCATTAGAATGATTGAATGTTTAGTTTGAAACCTATATCATTAAAAGGAATATATATAATAGATCAAACTTTTAAATTGATGAATGTTAAAGCTAAAAATGCAAAAAATGATAAAAGAAGAGTTTCAGTTATCCTGTAAACAGTATGGAATAAAATACTGAAATAAGAAAGCATAAATCAATTTATGAGTATTTAAATATTAATATTCGTAATGAAATAAATAAAGACAATGGATTTCAAGGTTAAATCCTTTTTTATCACCACGGTTACATGATGTGTAGTAGGAAATTTTTATTGTGAGATTTAAATAGCAATTGAAAATCATCGTAATTTTGTTCAGCTACTATATTATATAGTGCACGTCCTAAATATTTACTTATGCAAATATAAAACTTCTGTTTTATATGTATGAAAAATTATATGCTGCTGTGTACGTCAAAAAGCCGAAAATACAACATGTAAGATAATGCATTATCACTTTGAATAAGATTAGTACATAATATAAATTTATTATGCAAATATTATGTTTCGATCGTACTATTATGAGAAACTGTAAATTGTAGTGTGTTTACAAAAGCAACGAAAATGGTACACGGTTTTCACAAAAATATAGTTACTATGCCCTTGCATCATCGTATGCTGCAATTCCTCCCTTCTTTGTGCCTCTTGCATCATCATATGCTGTAAATCAAATAAACGATGTCAGTTTTTCATCGTCTTTAGCCCTTATGCACTCAACCTGTAATTGAAATGAATCCAACTTAGAAGTACAAAGTATTTGCCTCAACTGTAAATTTCATTTAATTTATATAAAAAAGAAATAGTCATATGCTTATCGTATGATACACAAATTCAACCTAATATATGAGATCACCAGCTCTTGCATCCCGAAGACTATCCAGTTGAATAACACTAACAAAAAGTTGTCAAAATGTTTTAATATTTTATAAAAGAGTAGAAAAGGAATGAGACACTCTTGATTTTATTTGAAACTACAGTACTTTTATTAAAAGTATTCTAAAGCCATTTCTTAATTTTCAAATTTTGTATGGTAAAACACTTCTTTTCCCGTTAAGACCACTCCACTGGATGTACATTTCCTACTTGCAATTTTGGGATAACACGAAGTCAAGATGAAAATAATTCATTTAGGGTGCATTTATTTTGACATGTATCATAGTTATTAGTAAACATCTTAGGTTGAAATTATCATATAAGATCTAAATGATTACAGAGATAACGGTAAGATATAGGGAGGACGCTAAGTGTATTTCTCATGGATTCAAGTTTACATTAATTTAGGTTATATAACAAAGTAGAGGTGGCCATTTCCGTCACTATTTTTATATGTATATGCAGATTTCCATATCCTAGGGTCTAATTATCAAACAATCTATTTAAACATTTTATTCCTATAACATTAGGATTAAAAAAGAATTCTATTACTCAATATTTTCTCGTAGGTAACATAAGTGAAAAAAAAATCAACTTAAAGTAACAACTATTCTAGCTTTCACCAAGAATAAGAAAATGCAATATTGGATCGCTTACATCGACGAAAATGAAATAGGGATCTTTCATCTATACAACCCTTTTATGGAATAAACTGATTGAATAATTGTAATAAGAATGAAAAGAAAGTGATAAGTGTGATAAAGAAGGCACACCATTTGAGAATACTATCCAAAAGATATGATTTTTTTTGCTGCTGCAACAACCCACCAAATCCAACAAAACAGCAGGTGATATGAATCGGTTTGTGGCCATTGCTTATCCGCTACTACTACGTCGTTGTTGCTAGTTATGGGCAAGACTTGCAATTTAAAAGAAAAACAAATGGATAGTTTGCGATGCAAAATTGGAGGTGACAATTAACGATCCAAAAAATATACAGTTTTTTTATGCTGCAATAACCCACTAAATCCAACAAAGCAGCGGGTGGCAAGAACCGCTTTGTGGTCATCACTGATCCACTACTGCTACGTAGTTATTGCTAATTATAGGCAAGACTTGCAATTCAGAGTAAAGTAATGGATATTCAGCACTGCAAAACTGGAGATAACATCAAACACAACAATTTTTGTCTAACCTTGATCCTTCATAAATGTCTTTCTCTTTTTTTTCTTCTAAGATTTCCATTGATTCAAAAAGTTGAGCAATCATTGATTCAAACGGAAAATACTCACATGACACTTTTAGAGCCACATCTTTGCCTCTAATATCTGTTTTACCAAAATATTTTTATGGTATAGAATGATTCAACGTAAATTAACAGTAGGTCACTGACAAATACAATGACTACTTTGTACCAAGAATATCAAAGATCCATTTATTCTCAGTAGAGCAAAAACATGATATAATAATGATGATTTTATTTCTGTGGATGATCTAAAACAATCACAAATGAGTTTAGTCAATCTTCAATTGAAAAGGATATAAGGAAGAGTTCATTAGTCAAAGCTATCGAACAGATTCTACAGTGGGAACTATAAACTCTATAGGATGAAATAAAGTTTGTTAAAAGAACACCTGCCAATTATACTGGTCATAAAAAGTTCTTGAAACTCCATAGATAAAAATAGTCCTCTCAAGCAAAGGTCATATCAAATTCAAAGATAATGAACCAAATGAGGAAACATGATATCCTTCTCATTTATATATTCGGCTATAAAAGAGCATTTCGACATATAAGAAAGGAGATATATAAACATAGACATACGAAAATGAATTTAATATTTTCTTTTCTGCCATATTCACATCGAACAGGTCCTGGAATTAATATTATGAAAACCAATATATCATAATCTGGATAACAATGTTAAAAGTACAAAATCATAACATTGAACGGGTTATGGAATATGGCCAGAATAAAAATTATTGTAAAAACTTCTTTTGTCTTTTCAATAGTTGTAGAATACTTAAATAAATAATCAAAATTTCTATTAGACATAACAGGGGATGAACAATGTTAAATCTCTGAAAATGCATGATTTTCCGACCAGAGAGGAGGAATTGAAAAAGTAGCACAACATAGCCGACGATTAAATCGAGCCACGAGAACGACCGAAGCAGACGTGAGAAGTATGGGACGGGAAATCCTACTAGCGACGATGGGATGCGAACACTGTTCTCCTCTTTGAATATGAATCTGAAGGAAATTTACAAAATAAAATTTAGGGTTAGCCGTAAAAAGGGAGAACGGGAGAGCGAGGAAGAAATCTAACACAAGGAAAAAAATTAAGCGAGAAAATTAATGTTACAGAGACAGTATCCCAAACATCTTTTTCTTGATTTTGGAAAAGAAAGCAAAACGAAAATTAGGGTTAGTCGTAAATAAAGTATACTGAGAGAATTAAGGGGTGAGGAGATTTATATTATTGTATTATTTTGATTTAATAAAAGTATCTTTAGAGTTCTAAGGAGAATTGAGAGATTTGAGAGAATTAAGGGGAACTGAGAGAATTGAGAGAATCAAGGGGAGAGCATGACATTCTTTTGCTTTAATATTATTTAATAGATAATTCTCTCTTCTATTCGTACCAACACAATAAATCTATACCCAAAAAGAGCCATGCTACCCCCCTTTGAAGTCAAATATGGCGGCTATACTGTAGGCCATGTTGACGGAAAGCGTAATATTATTATTACTGGAAATTATGTCCAAGGGCCTGCCTACTTTGTTTCGTTTGTTTGCAGGCCACGCTCGTTTTGTTTTATGTTTGCAGGGCTATATTTTTGAATGACTTATTTTTTGGTCCAAATATTCTATTTTTTATGTTCCCAGGACAATTCTCTAATTCATATGGACACTTCTGCCCTTGTCGCTCTTTTCTTCTTTTGATTTCGTTTGTCGTCGAAATTAAAAATCGCGTTCTGCGATTCACTTTCTTTTGCTTCTTACTGTAATTGAGTTCTTCTGATTTTACTTCTAACTGTAATCAAGCAACCCAGTAGGGTTTTATTCTTGTGATTCTCCTTCTTTTGCTTTAGGGCAATTTTGCTTTCGAAACTTTATTCCGTAATTAAAGTAATTTCTTTTTTTCCAGTTTTTTTATGTCGGTTCTGTTAGTTTGATTCTGGTAGTTCGATTTAGCTTGTTATAGTTTTTGATTATACTATAAGATTATTAGGCTGTAAGATTATATGTTTTATATTTTATAACCCTTAATATATTTTATTTTTAGGGTTTTCTGTCATCGTTCTCTGAATATTGCCCTAGGCGATCTTGGTAATCAGTTTCTCTGATGGATAATTTAGGTGAACAAAGGTAATGTGTTTACTGAAATATTTTATAGTTTGTTTTTTATTTATTGTTTATAATGATAATTTGTTTTTCTTTACAGGAACAAGGAATCCGTTATGGTTGTTTTTGATTTTAACAATCATACTTTTAGTTTAAGAGTTAATTTGGATTCTTTAATTTCATTTATTAGATATAAGATTTGTGAAGTGTGGAGAAATCTTACTCCGTTATCTTCTGATCTTTGCTACGTTAAAGATTCTAAGACTAAATTTATCGAAACGGATAGTGATTTGCAGGCCATTTTGTGTTTAACTTTCTATAGAAAAGAAGATCGTTTGGTTTTATTTGTGAAGCTTAGGAAAATTGGTCATATAAATTTTGTTGGAAATAATAGCATTTCTTGTTCTGATAGTAGATCTATTGGAAATGATGAAAGCACGGTTGATAGTGCTGATTTATCAAGGAAAAAGGAAATTTGAATGAATTATTGAAAAAGGGTTCTAATTTGAAATTTTTCGATGGAGTTGGACAAAAATTTGATTCGGCAATTGATTTTCGAAGAACCGTGGTTGGTTATTGTGTGAGAAATGGGTTTAAACCTAAATTTGTAAAGAATAGTAAAAAGCGTATTACAGTTAGATGTCATGTTGAGAATTGTTCTTTTAGAATCCGTGCATCTTGCAAAATGAAGCAATTGGATCATTTTTTAGTACGAAAATTTGAGCCCAATCATACATGTGGTTGTGGTTTTATAAGTAGTCCATTAATTAATAGTGATCTTGTGAAGACACTAATTCTAGACCAAGTACGAGACGAGCCATGTAGAAAAACGAAAGATATCAGAGCTAGCTTTAAAAGGGATTATGATATTGATTTAGGTTACTATTATTCTTATATGGGTAAAAAAATGGCTTTAAAAGAAATATTTGGTAATAAAGAACAATCGTATAATGATTTGGTTTGGTATTTGAAGGTCGTTGATAGAACTAATCCGGGTAGTTATTCTTCTATTGACGTTGATGAGTATACCAATCAATTTCAGCGATCTTATTTATCATTTGAAGCTTGCATTTATGGTTTTAACCATTGTCGTCCTAAGATATTTCTTGATGCCACTTTTTTACGAGGTAGAAGTGGTTGCTTGATGGCTGCTACAGCAAAAAATGGTAATCAAGGTATGTTTTTTAATATTTAATATTCAATTGTAGAATGTTATCTTTTAATTATATTACTACATTTTTAATTTTAAATTTTTAATTTATTAATGTTTATAATAGTTTATTTAATATGATGGCAAATATTCATAAGTTATATTCAAGTTATATTTTATGTAACTTCCCTTACTGACGACTAAGCTTAGATTATGTCATAAGTAGGCCAAAAGTAGAATTGTTGTCACCTGTAAGTCTACTTTTTTTCATTTTCCACATAGTTAGAGTCATTAAAACATGAGTTTTGTGAGTATATATAGTACTGACTAATAGTTTATAATAATTTAATTATTAGGTTTATAATTATATTACTACAATTTCATTTTGACAATAGTTTTTTTGTTCAGTTTTTAATTTTATTTGTTTTTCTTTTTCTTTTATGTTTTTTGTTAAGTTTAATTTTTTTAAACAGACATATTTACAATTTTGATTTTTGTTGTTACATTTGGAATTTAAATAATATCAGGTTTTCAAGCGAAATCCTAAATTTTTAAGTATGATTTTCTGAAATTTAATACTGAATGATAGATATATATATTATTTGTCTTTATATTATATTTGTTTGTTTTGTATTATTAGGTTTTTTCCCATTATCTATGGCTATTGTCTCCAAAGAAAATGAAGAAAATCGGTCTTGTTTTTTGGGTCATTTGAAAAGTACTATTGGCGTTGAACGACAATTGGTTTTCATATCAGATAGACATTGGGGGTTTGTTGCTTAGCATTCCTAATTTTTTTCCAAATTCTTGTCATTCATATTGCTTACACCATATACAAAATAATATGGCCTCAATTATTGTAACGACCCACATTTTTCAACGATATAATTAATTTATTTAATTATTGGAATAATGGTTTGGTTATTTAAAATGACCAGAATTTAATAATATTGAATATTTAATTAATATAATAATATAATAATGTATTTAATTTCTGAAATAGTCAGAAATAGTGGAATTCACAAAATGGTGTGAATTGGATGATCGGTGATATTTAATTCAGTTTAGAATTGAATTAGAATAACGAATATATTATTTGAACGACAGTTTTAACGTATAATTATATTATAATTAAAATCGAGCTCGAAATGGCGCGGCAGTTCGCTATTTGGCGATTTGAAATTCAACTGAATGTACAGGATTCGTTTTAAATCGGATTTCTGTGAAATAAGAAACTATAGGGGCTGGTGAAGTATATTTTTTTAGTGGAAGAGAAAAATCGGGATTTCATCGTGTTGATTTTGATATATGTCCAAATAAAATTTTAGAAAAGTCGCTATGGAATTCCTTTATAATTTATATCGATTTATTTATATTTTAAAATGGATTTTTAAATATAAATCGAATATTGATGTAACACTGGATTTGAAATATCGAGTTATAAATCCCAGTGGAACTGTATGATATTCTATTGTAAATATATACGGTAATATTCATTTTTAAATATTAAATTTAATTGTTTTTAAATATATTTATATATTTAAAAAGGGCTATTTAGAGCTATAAAAATAGCCAATTTTTCAAACGACATCAGAATTCGACGAAACTAATTTTGTTGGATCCACAATATTAAATTATTTCTAGATTTTCTGTTTTCGTGATTTTTGAATTCAGTATGTGGCCGTGGGCAAATTTTAATGTGAGAAACAGTCGATATTTTGACGGTTAAAAATACGCTGTGTGAGCAAACGTAGTCGGAATTCGATGAAACCAGTTTCGTTGGGTCCGCAATGTCGAATTGTAGCTGCATGTCCAGTTTCATGATTTTTGGGTAGCGTATGTGATCATAGGAATTTTAGAGGACAAATACAAACCGTGATTGCTTAAAATAAAATAGAATAATCAAATAAAATAATATTATTTCTATCCTATATAATACCCTTTACTTCTCTAAACCCTAATTCACAACTCCACAGTCAACAGAAATTCAAGCCGTCAGTTTTCCTTTCTGGATACAAACTTCGATCCTCATAAATTTTATATAAAACCAAATAAAATTCTTAAAATCATAATATGAATATAGTTGAATTCAGGAAACATTTCTCTTCAGTTTGATAAACATTTTGCATGGTGCGACTGAATTTCCTAGAAGTCGATTTTGAGGTAACGGATAGGGGTCGACGTTGTGCGAGATAGGGGAGGTCAAAGTGAGTTTGGATGGTGCCAGTGTGTTTGCGGTGGTAAGAGGAGTCGAATGGTGGAGTTATTGGGCATTTCGACAGTGTCTGTGTCGATGTCTGTAGCGTGAGCAACAGGAGAGGGTGAAGAGGAGTATTTCGAGAGTGACACAATTGGATGGAGGAGGTGTATATTTGAAGGAGAAGTTAAATGGTGGATTCGGTTTTGACTTTGACCAAGCGGAGAGGGAGTATGGATGGAAGAACGGGTTCCAGTAGGGTACGACGAGTTCGAAGTTGAGGGAATAGGGAGATGCGGTTTTAGAAGGAGAAGACATTTGTGATATTAGTTGGTTTTTATGGTGAAAGAAGGAATAAAAGTTGCGGTTTTTATTCCATTGATAAATGAAGAAGCCTGCGTTGAGTACTGGAAATGTTTTGGAGAAGAAGAAGCAGTCGTGGGTTGGGTTTCCAAAGGGGTGGGCCAAGAGGATAAGTAAAGCCCAATTTGGAATATATTTAAGTTTTATTTTAATTTAAAGGGGTATTTACTTATAAGTATCATAACTATTTCATACGATGTTAGAATCAGACGAAACAAGATCTGTTAGGATCGTATAAACGGACATTACCCAATGGAACTGACTGGGAGCGAATCAGAGCCCGTTACAATTTATGGCGAAATAAATTGTCCATCTGAATCAACAGACGCAAATCGTTATTTAACGATTAACGCGCCAATGTGAGTAATCTCACTAACTCTGCTCAGTTTTTATTTTTATTAGAATTTATAAATAATGGTTGTTTGCTGTGTGTTGGCTGTTTGGTTGAACTGCTAGTCAGTTGATTGAAAATATAGATAACGATATAAATATAAATCGTTAACCAAATATTGATTCTATTTAGCAGAATATTTCATAGTGAAATGAAATTGATGTTAATTTTATTGTTTAACATCTGTGGATGCAGGGGAATAGGTAGGAGGGACCCAACTGGGTTCCTCAACATTTATTTTATTGTTTTTCATATGTTGTGTTATATGATGGGATATGAAATCTGTGGTTGATTTTGTATGGTTGAATGATGCTGATCATTGTTGTATGGTATGTTAAACACCGTAAGAAATACTGGAATGTTAAAAGGAAATATTCAATGTTATATTGAAAAGAAAATATTTATAAAATAAAAAAATTTTATAAAAAGAAAACTATTATTTAGAAAATAGATAGATTAAAAAGGGGATATTTATTTGTAAATCAAATAGATAGAATTGAAGGGAAATATTTGTAAAACTATTTACAAATAGAATTGAAAAAGAAATATTTGTAAACTATTTACAAATAGGGTTGAAAAGGGATATTTATTTGAAAATAAATAGAATAGAAAGAGGAAATATGTGAAAAATAAATAGAAAAAGAAAATAGTTTGATTATCAAAGGAATTACTTATAAAATCAATAGATTTTATAAATAGAAAATATTTTATAGAATAAATAGAATTATCAAAAAGGGATTTATTTTGTAAATAAGTCGATTTTAAAAAGGAAATACTTGAAAGTGACTAGAATTGTATAAAGGGGAAAATTTTACATTTGAAAGATTTAAACTCGCGCTTCGCACACGGGTATAACATGATATGGATTTAAAGCAAAGATTTCAAATAGAATCTATTTTGACCGATAGATTGAGAAGATAAATTTATAAATAATATTTTTTAAATTAAATGAAATATTTATCATTGGATAAATAAAATATATAAGTCAGGACTTATATAGAGGAGTAAGAATCGATTTCAACATCGATATTTGAAACTGAATAATCAGTTAGAGTTAATCAGTTAGAGTTAATCAGTTAAAGTTAATCGAATTAGAATTAATTGAATATTAGTTATTCAATTAGAGTTGATCGAATATAGTTATTCAAGATGAGTTGCCATTTCGTACGACTGCTAGTGTAATTCGCAGGGCTGCAGATAGCCTACGGCGGTCGGATGTTTCCTGAGGGACTCAGGCGTAACCATTGTGATTGCTGCGATCTAGAGTCAAACTGAAGCGACCCGAACTTCCCCGGTCTCCGAAGAGATGAGAAAGAACGAATTACTGTGAGGACAAGACAAATCAGAACGCAGACAGAAGAACATTTCATTGTATATTACAACAATTCCATCAGATACAAGAATATACAGAGTATAAATGAATAAATTACATTCAATAAATATCAGAGATTACAATAAATTACATAGCAGCGGAAAATAATACAAAGCACAACTGAAGGTGATATACGGATACAGAGCTTTCCGGATATCATTCCAGCTGTAAACCAGGATCCTGTGAATATAAATCTGCAAAACCAAAACTACTAGCTGCCCGTGTGGAAATAGGGGCACCCAGAGTTTAGGTTAAAACAATAAACTCCAGGCCAGTCATGTGACTGGTGTGAGAACTAAAACAGTTATTTAAAGCTTTACTTTAAAAGAGAGTGGTTCAAGGGACCATGCCGTACAACACGGAACGAGTTTCCTCCCAAGAATACCAGTGCATAGAATAAACAGCGCAATGCTTTTTCGAAAAATGAAGCTATTATAAGACCCAGGTCCCATCACACAATGCAACGCAAGCCGGAGGATAGGGTTTTACCTTATAATAGCCAAACATGCTGGGTACGTTTAAAACAAATCATTTGATACTATAATAAGTGTATAGTGTCAAAAAATTTCAATCATAAATATAAATCATAGACGGCATAGCATCCCATGCTACTATGTCGCCATACTAGTTCTACAATTAAAACCAAAATGCACCTATTGGAAATTGGATTTTCGTCATGAGTCGAGGCAAGGGGCAAGCTCCTCTCCGCGTTCGAGACATTCTAGCAAATGTCTTAGGACTACACACTCTGGACAATCCTGGATGCTTCAGGGCCGGTCCTCACTTACGTTAGAGGATTAATTATGCTTGAACACACGTTTCCCGGTCCTTACAGACCTAAAATCGAGGCGCCTCATCCAACAACCACAAAGGTGAAAAGTATATAAATGTCAGGGCTGGTAAGTCACTGACACCACCAAAGCTAGAAAGAAACGTCGTGCTCTCCCTGCAGTCCGTATCCCGTTTTTGACTCATACCGAGGTGTGAGGCTCGCGAATTCACGTTATACACAAAGCTGCCACGTAGGTCGTGCTTTGATCATCAACCACAAGACTCTGCTTTTCAACAAAAGCCTTGATCATTGCATCTTAGCGTGCCACACAGGCAATTCATGCCATGCGACTGATGTCCATCGATATGTCACCTCTAAGCTCGTACGTCTCAGAGAAGGGCGTTAAGCAAGAGAATAAATTCTCCGCGGCCAAACAGATATATATTTAACAGAAATCAATCAACACAGAATAAAATCCAATGTCAGACACACAATCCATTTACAAGTTCGTTCTGGGTCTGAACGAAACCGGAGGCACTTTCCTCGCATATCCATCCGTCTCCAAGTACGTCTGGACGACCACTAACTGATTCCCTCATCTTGGGTGTACAACCCAATCAAGATCATCAGTAATCACCCAAACGATGTGAAGACTTCCGGTCTTCGACCACCGTCTTCATCTTCGACTTATCGTCGAATCGGTTATTCAGAATGGGTATGAACCCGGCCTATCCGAACAACCCGCGTATATTAAAAACAAATGTTACACAAACACAACATACGCCTCATTCCAATTCATTAGCCACTAACCGTAAATCAGTAAGAGAGCAATTCCCCCAAATATTAACCCCGAAGGCCGAAACCAACATCTGATCAATACCCAGGAAACCATTCTTCTTAGCTAACCTACAGCTAGTTTCTAAATTTCATATTCTTAGGGAAAGGTTCCCATTAATTTTATCCAAGATAAATTCTTTGAATTTATTCTTTAATCTTCCTTTGGATGTCATTTCAAACCAGATTATGGTTTTCCAAACTAGTCGGGATTAGCGAACCACACCGAAGTAATTATTAATTTTATTTCCCAATCCCAACCTATTCATCCCATAAAGAAAACTGGTGATACTCCATATCTAATACTATGGTGTTATCGGTAAAATCAATTACCATTTCACGTTCAAATCTAATTAAAGATTTAACTATCGCTTTGGAGCAAAACTGGTGATACTCCATTCTAATACTATGGTGTTATCGGTAAAATTAATTACCATTTCACGTTCAAATCTAATTAAAGATTTAACTATCGCTTTGGAGCAAAACTGGTGATACTCCATTCTCGCTTATTTTTAAAATTTGGTAATTTAGATTATCAATCCATATTTCAATCTAATTGCAGATTCATTAAAACTCCTTTTACTGGGTTAAAGAACTAATGTCATTTAAAACACAGTTCACGACAAACCCAAATCACATTCTATTTATTATCGGGTTAAAGAACTAGTGTCATTTAAAACACCCTTCAAGATAAACCCACAAATCAATTCTATTTACAACCCATTTCACATCCAATTTATTTATTTTAAAATAAATGGGTTTTAATTTTAGTTCAAAACTAGTTCATTTCGATAAAAATCTATTTTTATCTTTTCAAATGTGGAGTTTTTTATCCCAATTTTTCCCAAATCATTTCTTATGATTTTACACAAATTATTGATATTTTTTTTATAATTTTATCAAGGCCTGTACAGTCGATTTCCATCAACGGCCATCGAACTGCACTTACAGCGACCTTTTTCAAATTTGATTTGGACGTATCTCCAAATCCAACCGTTAGATTTCAAATTTCTAATATTCGTTAGAAAGCTCTTTTCGATACGAACCCAACGGTTCCGGTTTTAGGAGAATCCGACGGTAGGATCTCCCGTAATGTCCGTTCGAAGTCAATGGTCGAAATTCGCGAACTGCCGCGGCGCGGCGCGTTCTATTCAAGCCATTATATTATATATATAATATATATTTCCTCGATTTCTTTTTAAAACAAATTTTATAAATAGTTTTAAATTCGTTCAAAAACATTTCAACTTCCATTTCTAATTCAATTCAAATTTCAATTCATTCTATATTCAATTCAATTCTAATTTGCTTTATATATATTCGATTTTTATCTCTTTTCAAAATTCATTATAAAAAACGAATATAATCGATATAAATATCGTTCGCGTCCAAATAGCGCATCTCTAATCAACACGGCTTTATATATTTCAACAAATGGATCTATATTTCTTTCAATACACGACTCTATATCTTTGTCAACACACGACTAATCTCAGCGAATGAGTACTGTCCACGTGTGACTATTTTTGTTATTTAATATATTTTATGAAAATTAAGGTATCTATCTTTTGATATTAAATCAGACTCCAACCGTAAATTAGTAAGAGAACGATTACCTAAATATTAACCCCGAAGGCCGAAACCAACATCAGATTAATATCCAGGAGACCACTCATCTTATCTATTTTCCAGTCAGTTTCTAATTTTATATATGATAAAGATGTAAATTTTATTGTTAAAATATTTCGTTCAACACATGACTAATCTCAACGGATGAGTACAGTCAACACATGAACCTTTATATTATAATATTCTTTATTTTCTAAATTGGAATGAGGCCCAATCAATTACCATATAGCGTTAACTATATGGATTCCATACAACACGTGTATATAATAGCAACGATAAATAATCAACCATCATCCAAAGTGCACTACACTGTATAAGCATCAAATATAGATATCTAACGCTTATAACAGCCTGTCAATCAATCGATCGACATACAACTAATTATTGGGACTAGTGTATGCCGTATATTATCCCAATACCCGTGTGGGGTTTCAAATCAACAAACACAGATTTTTTTCTATTTGTGCAGTTGGGCGATGTGTAAAATTTATCAACCCAGTCAATATCAGTCAAATCAGTGTATATAAACAAATCGGCCGATTTGTTTATAAATATTTATTTATTCACTTTCACGTTAAAAATTATATTTTTAACGATAAAATATTTTAACTATATAAATATTTTACTTCCTTTCAACACATTAATTAATATTATCAATTTCACATCAACAACCCAAACAAATTTCACAACACATCAATCAAACAAACAAGCCATCCATGGTCTGTGGATGACGGGTGTCGGGTGCTACTAAACACCGTCTGCATCCTAGCATATATCATAATATAACCAGAAAAAGAAATTGAAGAGTGAGAAGTTCTCACCGATAGCTATCTAACTTCACGACATTTCCTTTATAGAAGTCTTCGTCGTTCTCGCCTTTTATCGCTTTCGTCACCCGTAGCCACTACATATATAAAAATCACATTTTTATATACTGATGTCTTTAAAATAAAAATCACATTTTTATTTGTTCACTTTCAATTTAAAAATCATATTTTTATAATCGCTTCATATATTTCTAAAAATCGAATTTTCACTTTGCCATTCTATATATAAAAATCGAATTTTTCCTGTGCTATTCAATATATAAAAATCGAATTTTTACCATGCTATTCAATATATAAAAATCGAATTTTTACTATGCTATTCAATATATAAAAATCGAATTTTTACTATGCTATTCAATATATAAAAATCGAATTTTTACTATGCTATTCAATATATAAAAATCGAATTTTTACTTCGCTATTCAATATATAAAAATCGTATCTTTATATATGCTATATATGTATAAAAATCAAATCTACACTTTTAAAAAATCTCGCCTTTATCTATAGAAAAATCTATTCTTTATATAAATAAAAATCAAAACTAGTTCATAAAAATTGAACCTTTCTTTAACCTATGCATGTAAAGGACTGATTTTATAAACTAATTACATTAAATAAAAATAAATAAACAAAACTCACATTTTATCCATTTATTTGCAAAGGAGCGGGTCTACATCGACGGTGGACGGCCGGATGGGGGTAGAGGAGGGTTGTGGGTGTGGTGACGTCGGGCTGGGGAGGGGCGTGGCACTGGCGGAGCTTCGATGGTATGGAAAAAGGGGAGGGAGGTGAAACAGTGGCTGACCGGATGGAGGGGCTGCTGCCACCGTCGACTGGAGGGGCTTGGTGGCGCGCGGTGATCTTCAGCAGCAGGGCGGTGGCGGTTTTGGGCTGAAGGGGGTGCGGAGGTGGAAAGCAGCGAGAGGCGGAGGGAAAAGGAGGGAGGGGGTTTGCGCGAGCGTTAGGTCGTGGTTGGGGGGGGGGGGTCTTCTCCGACGAGGCGGTGGCCAGCGACGGGGTGGCGTGGCGGCTAGGGCTCCGCCCTTCTCCTTTTTTTTTTGGTGCTGATTCGATTTAATCGGGGGGGGGGGGGCAGGTATAGAGTGAGGGGAGTTATATTTTTTATTTATTTTTCTATTATTTAATTATTTTATTTTTCACCAAAAAGCAACTTTTATTTTCGACCTCAAAACGAGGCCCACCGCCTGTCATCCATAGCTAATTACCCCCATTCCGAACACAATGGGATATGCATCGTAAGCTGATTCGATCGTTTCGATCAGTTTCCGTTAAAATCAACATATAACTCTATATATTGAGTTTGAACGCGCATTTCAATTTACCGGGGTCACATACTAACTCTATAAATCCCATAAAAATATTTTCTAGCTTCGTATTGACGATACGGTCCTAACAAAACTAGTTTCGTCGAATTCTGAGACCGTTAGAAAAATGGCCATTTTCCAGTCGATTAAAATCAACTGAAACCGGTCAAACGCGTTTTCCTTTGCCCCGCTCACATATTGATTCAGAAAATTATAAAATTTGGAATCTAGCAATAATTTGACATCACGAACCCAACAAAAGTGGTTTCGTCGAAATCCGAGGTCGTTTGCAAAATGTCTATTTTTAAGGGCCTGAATTCCATAGCGACTATTCAGAATTTTCAACTGGGCATATCTTTTGATTCCCGCCATGAAATTTCGATTTTTCGGATTCGTTAGAAAGATATTCCCAATTAGCTCTTATTATTTTTGGTTTCACTAAAATCCGGTTTGTTTTGCACCCGGTACGTTCAATTGAAGTTTGAAATCGAATTATCGAACTACCGTGCCATTTTCAATTCCTTTTATAATTATATATAATTATTTATATTCTAATGACGACGTATATAATATATACGTTCGAATTATATTCAAAATAAATTTCTCGTCGATTTTATTTGAAATAATCTATTTTAAATATTCAAAATTCGCTAAAATTGCCAAAATAAAAATTTTAAACTGGTTCAGAATTTCCGGGTTATTACACAAACGAATGGAGTTAAATCGAATATTAGCCATTCGAAATAAAGTTAAATAGACATAGTTATTCGAATATAAATTAATCGAATATTAGTTATTAGATAGGAGTTAGATAAGTTGAGTAATCCAGTATGTTAATCAAATGAGTTAATCAAAAGGAGTTATTCGAAATAGTTTATTCGAATAGAATAAAAGGAGATTAATCGAATGTAAAACATTCGAAGAGAGTTAATCGAATGTAAATCATTCGAAGAGAGATTATCGAATATAGTTATTCGAAGAAAGAGTTATCGAATATAGTTTATTCGAGAAAGGGTTATCGAATAGAGATTATTCAGAAAAGAAGAATTATACGTTGAATTCGATTATATCGAATTCAGGAGAAGTAATATTTACTTTTCATTTTAATTAAGATTTACTTAATTATGAATAAATGGGTGGCTTAGTTATTTAGTTAAGTTAAGGAATAAAAGTTATATTTTGAAAGTAGATATTTAGGAAGAAGGGATTATAACGCTATAGTTGTAATCAATGTTTTAAAATAAAGAAGTGGGTTCGTAAATAGAATCTGAGAGTTACGTAAGGAAGTTGTTAAAGGTTTAAAAGGGTGAACTTTGTCTATTCCGAGGTTGGAAATTTTGTTCAGTTAAGGTCTGTGAGGTAATTATACCCTAACTTGATTGACTTCGTTTTAAACTAAGGAGTAGTTAAGGTTCGATAGTGAATATGGATTAAGTGAGTTAGTTAAGGAGTGTAATAGTTTAAATTGGCTTGGTGATGTTCTATTCAAACATCTGTTTAAGTCAAATGCATAAATTTTGGAAACATTTTCCAAATATAATCAGTGATATTTTCTAATCATAGAAAATGAAATGTTGATGAGAAAGAATACTGGAATGACCGTGATACGTGAAACAGAGATGGAAATGTTTTCCAATGATTGATGATGTAAATTTTCTAAATTTAGAAAATAAGAATTTACAAATTGATAGAAATGGGGAAATGGATAAATTAAAGATAATTTAATAGAAAGAGATAAAGGTGGATTGATGATTGATCGATAGAGTATCCATCTGGAAATGATATCGTTGTTTGCATTCCTGTTTTTCTTTGATAGTTAAATCACCGATTATCGAAGTTTTGACCATTTTTCCGTCATCGGTACGGAGAGACCGGGATCAGATATATTATCTGAAAACCACTCTGTATGGACGTTAGCGTTGCGATCAAATATTGAAGATGGAGTTATGCAAGGGCTATCCTGTTTACAGAATAGTACCTTCGGTTTGTCCAGTCCCAGGACAAATGTGAATGGACGAATGTCTGACAGAGTATTTCTAACGGATCACGTAAGTTGACCTCTTCAAACGTACTTACGTTTGGTGGCGGAGGAATTCGTTTCTCTTAGCTTTATACTCGTGGTATTTTTGAAGAAATCAAATTTGTGATTTGACGGGTATGACGATGTGGCATTCAAAGTGAATGGTGGTCAAGTATTTCAAAAGATACGCTATGACCTCAAGCCTCATCAACTGGGAAATGACAGAAATCGGGCAGGCAGCATGGCTAAGTGGGTCGCTCCCGTTAGGGTGTATATCACCTATCTAGAGAAAATCCATTTCATTCTTTTATCTATTATCGATGCTGTCCCTTTTTCGGGAAGACGGTGGGTAGCTCCCAACCGTTGGTGGTATACATTCGATATACTCAAGCGAAATGAGTGGTCGGTCATGTGTGGGTCGGGTTGCAAGATGTTCTTGTTGAACCTAGTGTATTCGCCTCTAGAGATACACTATCGGCAGGTGGTCCCATACCTTGTCATAGTTGGAATCCAATCTCCAATAAGCGCCCGCGGTTTTGCTTGTATACTATATATATGGAACGTGAGATGCAAGCGTTCTGCTAGATTCTAATTACTTGTGATTAGACATTATTATAATATCAGAGAAGTATTGATTTCCAAACTGTTTTGGGTTATCGCAAGGTAAAAACCATCCGTGTTTATGTGTGGATCGGTCTTACGATTATTTTTCTTTTGAAAGGGACTTCGAAAAGTTAAACCAAATGATTTGAGTTTACTCACACCAGTCCCATGACTGACCCAGAGTTTATTTTGTTTTGTTTTCCCTAAACTCTTGGGTGCCCAAATTTGTATGGGCAGTCAAGTAGTTCAGGTCTTTACAGATATACTTGGAGGAGCTTGAAGCAGGAGGCTTCGGGACTATATGTGACGATCCCAAAATCCGAGGGGCGGTATTAAGGATAATCATTGGAATATAACACATCAATCATCATAGCAGAGAACAGATAATAGCAAAAACAATAAATAGAATAATTTTACATGGATATGACAGCGGAATCACAACATGTAACAACATCAGAATAGCACAGCGTAGGATATAACTTAGTAAATAAAAGGGAAGTGATCAGTCATCATCGCCAGAGGCGGAATACATACATGCAGTGAGACATAATAAGGGTATCAGTCTACATCGCCGAAGGCGGTACATATACATATGAGAATAAACACTGAAAGTAAAGCAGTCTGCATCGCCCGTGGCGGAATCATAATATAAGTACAATAATGGCGGAAAATGTCAAAGTCATCTCTGTGAAGTCAGCCTCGCCATGAGCCAAAATGCACTCTATGCAACAGTGCAGAGCCAAAAACAACCTGTCACCTGTGAACTAGGCTGCCCGTGTGAAAATAAGGGCACCCGCGTTTGCAAAGTGAAACAAACAACGAGTCAGTCATGGGGACTGGTATGAAGAATCTATTTAACAGTTTAAACAACAGTAATAAGCAAATCATAGGACCACGCCACTTTCGCGGAACAGGTTTACTCCAGTGATTGCTGGTGCATTTAAAACAAAGTAAATTCTTTAAAACAACGCAATGCTTTTTAAAAGAATGAAGCCATTATAAGACTCAAGTCCCATCATACAATGCAACGCAAGCCGGAGGATAGAGTTTTACCTTACAATGGCCAAATATGCTTGATACGTGTAAAGTAAAATCATTTGATATTATTACTAGTGCATATATGTTTCAAAAACGAATAGCACCATAAATATCAATCATAGGCGGCATAGCTACCATCTACTATGTCGCCATACTAGTTCTACAATCAAGTCCGTTATTTCGTATTGGAAATTGGATTTCCGTCATGAGTCGAGGCAAGGGGCAAGCTCCTCTCCGCTTCGAGACATTCTAGCAAATGCCTCAGGACTACACACTCTGGGTAACCCTGGATTCGGCTGGGCCGGTCCTCTCTTACGTTTGAGGATTAATTATGCCTGAACACACGTTTCCCGGTCCTTACAGACCTATAATCGAGGCGCCTCGCATTCCAACAACCACAAAGGTGAAAAGTAGATATAAATGTCAGGGCTGGTAAGTCACTGACACCACCATAGCTAGAAAGAAACGTCGTGCTCTCCCAGCGGTCTGTATCCCGTTTTTAACTCATACCGAGGTGTGAGGCTCGCGAATCCACGCTATACACAAAGCCAGGCCACGTAGACCGTGCTTTGATCATCATCCACAAGACTTTGCTTTGCAACAGAAGCCTTGATCACAGCATCTTGGCATGCCACATAGGCAATCCACTCCATACGATTGATTTCTATCGATATATAACCTCTGAGCTCGTACGTCTCAGAGAAGGGCGTTAAGCAAAAGAATAAATTCTCCACCGCCAAACAGATATATATTTAACAGAGATCAATCAGTATAGAACAAAATCCAATGTCAGACACACAATCCATTTACAAGTCCGTTCTGGGTCTGAACGAAACCGGAGGCGTCAAATTCCTCGTATATCCGTCCAATCAACGCATACGTTCAGACGGCTACTACTTCCGTTCCTTCACGGTAGCTACTCCGGTCAGGAACCTTAGCAGCGCCCATCCAACCGATACGAAGATTGTCGGTCTTGAATCGTCTTTGCATTTCCCAATTCGAATCGCCCGATCAATTATTTGAAATGAGGGTTAGCTCGGCCTTTTCAAATAATTCACGTAATTAGAATTCAAATCAGTTCTTTCTATGGTTATATTACCATATTTCAGTTCTTTAGTGTTATTTTCGTGTCAAACACATACAACCATCAAATATCAAACAGATCAAGCCAAATTAGTTTATTTCCAATCTATGTTGCTTATAATATTTTATAACGATTTTTCGCCATTTTTGTTTATTTAAAAATGGCCAAATATAATTAAATGACGTTTCAGGTCGTGCTGTGGCATTGGCGCTGTTTTTCCTCTAATTTGTTTTGCACATATCGGAAAATCTAACCGTTGGATTTCTATGAAGTCTATATCAGTGGGAAGGTATTCCCAAAGCGAACCCAATGGTTCCAGTTTCGTGAAAATCCGATGGTCGGATCTTCCACACTAGTCGTTTGAAGTTACAGTTTCAAAATTCGAACTGCAGCGTCGTTATTCGATTTAATTTAATTATATTTATATTTATATATAAATATAAATGATTCTGGCGCTGTTTTTCTTCAGATTTGAATTTAACATTCCGGACAATCCAACCGTTGGATTTTTACAAGGTTGGTACCGTTGGAAAGATATTTCCAAGGCGAACCCAGCGGTTGCGGTTTCGGGAAAATCCGATGGTCGGATTTCTCGTACTAATCGTTTCAAATTACGATTCCAAAACACGAACTGCACGGCTTCGATTCCTTTTAATTATATTTATATTTATATATATAAATATAGTTCATTCTATAATTTCAAATATAGTTCATTCATTAATTTCAACTTCGTTTTTACTTCAAATATTTCACTAACGCCTTAATATTTCGAAAAATTTCGCCATAACCTCCTTTGTACGGGGAGGGGTTTGGAAATTTATTGGGCCGTGTTAGGTACCCAATAAATCCTAAAAAGCATCCACATATTTATAGTGATATATTCTGGTGTTTACGGAGGAGCGTGTATAGATAATAACTCCAGAGAATAAATTCTCGTCACCCCGTTCCGTGTGGAAATAAATAGTCCATGTGCCGTATCTAATAACTAGAGAAACGTGATTATTGTCAACTCCAGACCCATGTGGGGTTTTTATTAATCTGGCAATTTATCGTTTTATTTTATATAGTCCATATCAGTCATCTGTTCAACCTATAGTATATAATCATCGCCATACAAGCCTCTCGCTCGTATGGTAAATCTTCCACCTCGTCACACAAGCTCCAATTGCTTATGTGGAATATGATGAAGTATGCCTATCGTCAAGAAGTATGCCATGTAGTGTAGTTCAAAATTAATTGTTACTATCCTATGGCGATGTTTATTATTTCACACAGAATAACCAGCACTCCGCATCCAATGGCATTCACAGGAGTTGATATAAAAATAAAATTGCACAACTAACTCATCAAGGCTTACCTATTTGTCGGGCACGCAAATAATTTCTTTACTCTACAGCTAATCCATTTTTCCTGTTCAACACATGTATATATATGCAGAACAAAGCTAATAATAATATTTCTAGCAAGCTATTATTTATTTCAACATGTGTGTATTTTTATCAAAGCGTATACATGATAAAAGAAATATTTTTATCATCAAAAATATTTATTCAACACGTGAATGTTTTTAACACTTCATATTCACAATAAAAATGTAGTTTTTATTGTCTATTCATTTTATTTTAAAATACGATAACATTCAACACATGAATTTCAACTCGACGAACGAATTTCAATTCAACACATGAATATTCTCTATAGTTTGTATATATATAAAAATGTGATTTTTATCGCTAAAGCTATTTGTTTAAATTCAAATAATATTCAACACATGAATTTCGATTCAACGAATGAATTTCAACTCAACACATGAATATTCTCTATAGTTTGTATATATATAAAAATGTGATTTTTATCGCTAAAGCTATTTGTTAAATTCAAATAATATTCAACACATGAATTTCGATTCAACGAATGAATTTCAACTCAACACATGAATATTCTCTATAGTTTGTATATATATAAAAATGTGATTTTTATCGCTAAAGCTATTTGTTAAATTCAAATAATATTCAACACATGAATTTCGATTCAACGAATGAATTTCAACTCAACACATGAATATTCTCTATAGTTTGTATATATATAAAAATGTGATTTTTATCGCTAAAGCTATTTGTTAAATTCAAATAATATTCAACACATGAATTTCGATTCAACGAATGAATTTCAACTCAACACATGAATATTCTCTATAGTTTGTATATATATAAAAATGTGATTTTTATCGCTAAAGCTAATTGTTTAAATTCAAATAATATTCAACCACAATATCAACCACAAACAATTATTTCCAACCATTCGCCATACCATATAATATCACGTCAATCACAAGCAATAAATATCGTCCATGGTCTGTGGACGAGGGGAGTATATATATATATATATTATTTCTATAATTCACTTGCAGTTCATCACAATTCAAAGCATATATGTTTCATACAACGCTTGTATAATTTATACATCGCTAATATAACTTATAAAACACATGTACATGAGGTATACAATGCGTATATAATTTACACTTCGCTTATATAATTTATACAACGCGATTCCATTCACACAATTTAGTTTAGATTCCTCACATTAGTTTTTGCAGTGCCAAAAATCGTAGGAAGATCAGAAAAATCTGTGGCTTCTGCTAGATGGTAGAGAGCCTCCTTGCGGTCACGGTGTCTCCTGTTTCATCAAATTTCGTTAATGAACAAAAAAGATATTATTTTTCAAAGTTTTGCAACACTTAAAAGTGTTATTTTCAATTCAGAATAATAAAGGTCGAACCTTTATATTTTGTTCAGAACTAGGTTTGGGATTTTCGCAAAATCCGTGAAGTATTGGGATGATCGGCCGTGCTGACGTGGAAGAGGACGGCGAGGGCTTCACGGCGCTGGTGGTTTGAGGGGGTGCGGTGGCAGATCGGGGCGGCGGCGGCGCTGGGAACTTGATGACTTCCTGGCTTCGATTCAGGCGGAGGAGGTGATGGTGGAGGTCGCGTCTGGGTCGGATGTGAAGAGGGGGCAAAGGCGAGTCGAGTGGTGGTGGTGGCGTCAGCTGTAGGTGGCGGTGGCGGCCGGAAAAAGGGAGGGAAGGTCGGAGCAACGTGGATCGTCGAGAGCAGGGTGGCGGCTAGGGTTTTCCGTAGTTTTTTTTTTATTTTTTTGAAAGAAAAAATCCTATTGGCCGAGTGTAACAACTCGTATTTCGATAACATGTTAAAACGAGAATCAAGGCAGAATTTAATTTTAAATTCTGAATCAAGTAAAACGGGCTATGCCATTGCGTTCGTCTCAGAAAAATACGCGAAATAGAGTTCGAGTTTTTCGAAAATCAGGAGTCCGTATGACCCGATTAAGGCCCAACGAAGTTTTCAGAAAATTTCTAAGTAAAAACAGATTTCAAATTCAAACTTGAATTTGGAAGATTGGGCCAGCTGGGCCAGGCGGGAAAAATTCCCGCCACAGTACCCAAGTCGACAGCCCTGTCGACTTGGGAGTCGACTTGGTCTGACCAAGTCGACAGCCCTGTCGACTTGGCTATCGACCTGGCTTAGACGAGCAGTCTTGCCTGGTGCACCTGTTTCTATCTTGGCTAGGTTTCTGGGCCTGGTTTGAGATCTGACGGTTCAGGTTGGTCCTAGGGTTAATCTAAGGGTCCTAACTAGCCTAATCTTCTATAAATAAGCCCCTAACCCTCCCCTAAATCCTCATTATTCACTCATGTAACTAAATTATGGCAAAATTTCTACTCTCATGGCCTCCACTCAACTATCCTAGCCTCCACTTCATTTCTATGAGAGGTTTCATGATCATGAGAGTATTAGAGAGTCCCTATGTTAGCATGAGAGCTTCTCAAGTTGATTTCAAGACAAAAGCTTTGATCTTTGTTCATAAAGATGGTGTTTTTAGTGATTTGGAGCATCCATCTTTGGGTTTTTGGGTGATGGCATGCATAGGCTTCATCATAAGCTTTAGTTTAATCGATTTAGGCCTTCATAGCAATGTAAGCCCTTCCCTACTCTTAGATATTAACTATGAAGTTAAATGTTCATGTTGCAAGTTTGGGTTTGATCATTGAGAATGATATATGCTATCATGTCATGCAAGTCTATGAAGTCATTAGCTTGATCTTATGAGCAAAAAGCCACAACCTTTATGTTGAAATGTTGCATTATGCAACATGAGAATCTTCATAATCATTGTGTCAACTTGCATATGAAGTCATAATCCTTATATGATGATATATGCGAGTTTCTAGCCATCATTCCATGTCTTTTGTCACCATGATTCGCTTATGTACCAAGTTTGGGTTTATGCATGTTTTTGAGGCTTAAGAATGTAACATGCAAGCTAATGAACACATTTTGCCTCATTTTCCACCATGATTAACTTGTGGCTTAATACCCATTTTTGTCATTCCTTTGCCAAGTCTCTTCTTTTAATCCATCACGTTGTTGCGAACGTATATGCTAGTTTAAAAAGCGTTGGGGGTCACATTATGGGGAAACATAATGACATGAATATGACTTGGGTAAATGGGTATAAACATGACAACATGTAACGTTAAATATGACATGTGTTTATACTTGAAAACATGACTTGAAATATAACATGGAAGTTGACATGTAAGTATGCATAAAAACATAAGCTTGGGAATTTACCTATTAAGTTAGGTCTACCCATTAGGAATTTACCTATTAAGTTAGGTCTACCCAATTGCTTGAAAACTTGACTATGAACATGACACTAGACTAAACATGAAAGTGGCCAACTCGAGGTTGGGTTGAGTTTGCAACGTAAAACTACCCGGAACCGACCGGCCTAACTAGTAGTTGCAAACAATAGGACCCAATGTGAGAAGTTGGTCATGTTGTGCTAGAACCCGAGGTTAGACCAAGTTGTAGTGTAAAGCTACCCGGAACCGACCGGCTTAACTAGTAACCACAACAAAGTCTAATGTGAGAGGTTGGGGTGCATTAAGTAATTAATGCCACATGATAGGGTTAAGTTAATTTGATTAATGACTCTTAACCAAATATGACATGGGTAAATGGGTTAAGTAAATTGGTTAGGCTAATGATACTTAACAAAACATGACAAGGTTGGGTAGGTTAAGTGATTTGATTTGCCTAATGACGCTTAACCATTTTTATACGACTAGTGGACGGGGATTAAGTTAACCAATACTTAATCAATCCAACATGATAACTTGATAAGGTTAAGTGGGATCGGGTTTGATTTCTTAATGACACTTAACCATGCAAGATGATTAGGGGATGGGGTTAAGTAATTTACACTTAACTAATCCGACTTGGTAATTAGATGGGGTTAAGCAATCCACACTTAACTAATCTGAACACGGTAATTAGATGGGGTTAAGTAATCCACGCTTAACTAATCTAAACACGGTAATTCGATGGGGTTAAGTTAAACACTTAACCAATTTAAACTTGGGAATTCAATAAGGTTAAGTAACCAATACTTAACCAACTTAACGTGATAATTTAATGGGGTTAAGCAACTTATACTTAACCAATTATACATGATGACTTGATGGGGGTTAAGTAACCTACACTTAACCAATCTAATACGCGGACTTGATAAGGTTAAGTCACAAGACCTTTTTAGAATATACTTAACCATTGTAGTACGATTAGAGGATGGGGTTAAGCCAACCTATACTTAACCAATCCGACTCGATAATTTGATGGGATTAAGATAATCTATGCTTAATCGATCTAGGAAGATAATCCGATAGGATTAAGGTAAGCTAGTACTTGACCAATTTGACTTGATAGGGTTAAGTCATGAGCCTCTGGGTACACTTAACCAACTTGTAGGACTAAGTCTTGAACTTAAATACTTAGCCAATCTTTGACGTGATTCGTGGGCGGGTTAAGTCATGGACTTGAATGATAACACTTAACCCAATAAACAAACCCTAGCTAGAAGAACTAGGTAGAAAACCGTGGTTAACCAAGGATAACGGGAAAGGAAGCTAAGTGGTAAACCTTAGTTAAGGGTAACTAAGTAATAATTCTTAGCTAAGGACATAGGACTAATTCTCAAAGCGATGAGTAACCTGATACGGTAGGTCATCGCTTAGTATACGAGGAGGAGCAAGCTATCTGACTTGGATAAAAGCTCCAGCGCACTGGGTGCCGAAGTGGAAGCTTCGGGGGACGTGAGGATATTCTTGGGATCCCTCTGTGGGCTGCCAGGTAATTATACTAGGCCCATGAGAGGTTAAGGTCTGCGTTAGAAGGACCAAGAGTATGCCTTGGTTGCTATGCGAGCGACCTAAAGACTGGGATGGATTAGCGTGGAGTCGACGATTCTTGTTTTTTCCCTGGATAGCGCATCGCCGACTACCTACCATCTTTAGTCAGTCGTGTACGTGCGGAAAGGCAGGGAACCCCCAACAGACCATGTGCTTGCTATCGAGTCATGGGTGAGGTTGGCCCGTAGGAAAGTGGGCTATAGTGGGGCCGGGGAGTGGTTCTTATACATGATTTTTCTTGGATTGCCTTTCAGTAGTTGAGGGAGGGGTCACGTGGGACCATAGCCACGGGTACAAAAACAGACCTTGATATCTGCATCGGCAGACGATTTAAAGCTCCCGACCGAGTTCCGTATTTCTTGATTTGCCCTGGCACGGAACTCGGATGGCACATTGGGGAACATGTGCATCTAGACATGGAAAACGATTCACGATACATACGTGGGGTCAAGGGCGCGGTTGACGGGTGGCGTAATCCCTAGTGGTCCTAGGTGGCCAAAACCCAAACCGAGACACGGAAACGTTCATTAGGTAGCATAATCCCTAGCGGTCCTAGGTGGCATAAATCCTAAGTGGACGCGCGATAGTTCATGGTAAGGAAACACAACTAGATCAAGGGTTGCAGTCCAAAACAACTTCAAGGATAAACCGTCTACATGGGAAAGCCCGTACAGCCTACGACAAAGGACTGAACTTATACATGGAAAGAAACATATGAGTTGAGTAACCTATATATGCGGCATATTAGGTTGACATGGACCATTACACGATTTTTGAGTAAGGGTCATTCACGGATAACACGTAATACAGTTGGGGTACTAATACGGTAGGTGCAGAGCGGATATACAGGATAGATGCCATGGGACGTTATACGCCATAGATATCTTGGGATATTATACTTGATAGAAACCTGACAAGGTGATACCTTGTTTTATCTTGACATCGTAGTTTATCACGACACCCTAGTTTATCTGAGTTCAGTAGTTCATCCTGTTATTTTGATTTAGCTCATCTATCTTGTTATCATGCTTATGTTCATCTCAGTTTCTCATGTCAGTTAACTTTACTAGTTTTTATACTAATAGTAGATATGGCTTACTCAGTCTTTTTGACTGACCCGTTTTGTTTCGCCTCTTTTCTTCCGTTTCCCCCCAGGTTACAAGGAGGAAATACTGTTGTTTAGTTCAGACTTCTTCTGCTTGAAGGTCATCATGGATGGCTTGGATTTTTCTTGGCTATGGCTACTTTACTGCTTTTTCTTGGGGAATAATTTATGAAAAAGTCTTTATGCTTCTTTATTATTGCAAGACTGGTTTTGATGTACTCTGATGTAAAAGGCTTTAGACCTTATTTATTCATGTTATGAAAGTTTGATTTTACTTCCGCTATTTTATATATGTTCTGTCTTGTAATATTTCTGTGCATGTTTACCAATAATACTCCTCCAAACCTAGTGCATTCCCTTTGTGAGTGACCCTAGCGGAGGTGGGGTGTTACATTTGGTATCAGAGCAGAAGGTTACCAGACTGGGCAAAAGTTTTTAAAGACCTTCTGAAAACTATTTGAAAATCGTTTATAAAGAAGCATTTTTCAAGAAAGTTTTCTTTTAAAAAGAAAAGGCTATTCCCCAAGGGCCATTAGCATTATCCTTGTTTCCTTGATTGAATCTCTTTTCCTTTCTTTCCTCCATCTGTAGTCACAGTGGTTTTAACTGCGACTAGTCTTTTCTATCTACGGAAGTGCTTTCCATGCGATGGAGGTGGTTCTCGAGAGACCAGTGGCCGCGTTATAAGAAAGGATAGTGAGAAAGAGGATAAAGGATGCGAGTTTAAGGATGAACAACTTGTTGGTATGGCTCAACCCAGAATGAGAGAGAAAGATGAACAATGAAACCCATGACGAGAGAGTACCTTTGGCATGGTGAAACGGGGTGGATAGTTAAGTATCATGGGACAAGGACAAGATCATCGGGAGGGCGATAGTATGCTCTCATTTCTAGTTCCTCGGAAGGAGGGTAACGATCTTGTTAAAGGTTTAGCTTTTCTTCTCTATCATCCCGTTAGGACTTTGGTTTGATCATCGTATCATTTAAGTCTGCTTCGATAGTTGAGTCTCTGCACCTTAAGTACTAGCGTAATAGAGAATCCCAATTTTGTCTCAAGTCCTGTGGAGAATCGGTCCATTTATTCATGACTTGTTTTGGATTTGAGTATGACATGCCTCGGTTATGGATGGATTCTAGGGATGAAGTGGTTATCCAGTAAGGGGTGCCACTCTCAGTTTTGATAGGGGGTAGTTAGACTCTTGACTAGCCTTGGTAATACCCTCGAAGTCTCGTGGAACCTTTTGGGTTCGGTCATGATTAGTTACCTAGAATCCCTTGATACCTTTATTGGAAATTTGAAGCCCGATCGAGTGGTGTTCGCTGATAAGACGGATGGTTTATTTCACTTATGCATGGGTTATGGAAATCACCCTAGTAAATGCACTTGATAACTCGGTTGGCATCTGTTTACTTTCAAGAGAAAGTTCTACTACGTGGAATACCTTATGGTACGAGGTCCGAGATTCACTAGTGAATTTTGGAAAGCTTGCATGAGATCATGAGTACGCAGTCATGTTTGCGCTAAGTGTGCGAGTGGAACGAGAGGCGACGAAGAAATGAGTTCCAGCTCATGTTATGGAAACAGGAAATAAGAAGCTACGAAATCGTGAAGTTAAAAGACGGTCAAGGCACAATGGAATTGAGCTCAAGGAAGTACGACTTTGATGGTCAAAGACTAGATACGCGCATGATATCTCTTTTTGGGAGTATCTCCTTGATCCCCGTTTCTGTAGAGCTTACTTGTAGGCTATCTTTTGTGGACACCCTCTCGGTCCTATTTTCTGTTACAAACCCCGTAAGGAGTTTGCCTTGTTTATCTTCTCGACCCTGTTTCAGGGAATCCTTGGTAGAACCCTATGGATGCAAACATGTATTTGAAACATGTTATGATTGATATGGTTGCAAGTGGTTGCAAGTGGTTGCTCGTGGATGCGCGAATATACATTAGACACTAGCTCGACTCAGTCACATTTCATATTGCATATGCACGAGTATTTATACTTGTTTATGGATGAAATCGAATGTGTTATCATGCGGTTGTTGCATATGAATGAATGATTGTGCACGCATATAGTATCTATATGGCTAGGACTATTTGCATACATGTTGGATTCATGGCACTATACATATTTTTGCATTAGAAAGATTATTCAGGCCTGATCATTAGCATTAGCTAAGGAACATGTACACACACGTTTTGCATATATTCATATAGCATTAGAAATCATCTAAGGACAATGATTGCTTGTGGATGATGTTTTGAGTAGATGGATGATGGATGGTAGGATATGTTCTTCCTAACATGGAGATTTCGGGGACGAAATCCTAAAAGGTGGGGAGAATGTAACAACTCGTATTTCGATAACATGTTAAAACGAGAATCAAGGCAGAATTTAATTTTAAATTCTGAATCAAGTAAAACGGGCTATGCCATTGCGTTCGTCTCGGAAAAATACGCGAAATAGAGTCCGAGTTTTCGAAAATCGGAGTCCGTATGACCCGATTAAGGCCCAACGAAGTTTTCAGAAAATTTCTAAGTAAAAAGAGATTTCAAATTCAAACTTGAATTTGGAAGATTGGGCCAGCTGGGCCAGGCGGGAAAAATTCCCGCCACAGTACCCAAGTCGACAGCCCTGTCGACTTGGGAGTCGACTTGGTCTGACCAAGTCGACAGCCCTATCGACTTGGCTGTCGACCTGGCTCAGACGAGAAGTCTTGCCTGGTGCACCTGTTTCTATCTTGGCTAGGTTTCTGGGCCTGGTTTGAGATCTGACGGTTCAGGTTGGTCCTAGGGTTAATCTAAGGGTCCTAACTAGCCTAATCTTCTATAAATAAGCCCCTAACCCTCCCCTAAATCCTCATTATCCACTCATGTAACTAAACTATGGCAAAATTTCTACTCTCATGGCCTCCACTCAACTATCCTAGCCTCCACTTCATTTCTATGAGAGGTTTCATGATCATGAGAGTATTAGAGAGTCCCTATGTTAGCATGACAGCTTCTCAAGTTGATTTCAAGACAAAAGCTTTGATCTTTGTTCATAAAGATGGTGTTTTTAGTGATTTGGAGCATCCATCTTTGGGTTTTTGGGTGATGGCATGCATAGGCTTCATCATAAGCTTTAGTTTAATCGATTTAGGCCTTCATAGCAATGTAAGCCCTTCCCTACTCTTAGATATTAACTATGAAGTTAAATGTTCATGTTGCAAGTTTGGGTTTGATCATTGAGAATGATATATGCTATCATGTCATGCAAGTCTATGAAGTCATTAGCTTGATCTTATGAGCAAAAAGCCACAACCTTTATGTTGAAATGTTGCATTATGCAACATGAGAATCTTCATAATCGTTGTGTCAACTTGCATATGAAGTCATAATCCTTATATGATGATATATGCGAGTTTCTAGCCATCATTCCATGTCTTTTGTCACCATGATTCGCTTATGTACCAAGTTTGGGTTTATGCATGTTTTTGAGGTTTAAGAATGTAACATGCAAGCTAATGAACACATTTGTGCCTCATTTGCCACCATGATTAACTTGTGGCTTAATACCCATTTTTGTCATTCCTTTGCCAAGTCTCTTCTTTTATTCCATCACGTTGTTGCGAACGTATATGCTAGTTTAAAAAGCGTTGGGGTCACATTATGGGGAAACATAATGACATGAATATGACTTAGGTAAATGGGTATAAACATGACAACATGTAACGTTAAATATGACATGTGTTTATACTTGAAAACATGACTTGAAATATAACATGGAAGTTGACATGTAAGTATGCATAAAAACATAAGCTTGGGAATTTACCTATTAAGTTAGGTCTACCCATTGGGAATTTACCTATTAAGTTAGGTCTACCCAATTGCTTGAAAACTTGACTATGAACATGACACTAGACTAAACATGAAAGTGGCCAACTCGAGGTTGGGTTGAGTTTGCAACGTAAAACTACCCGGAACCGACCGGCCTAACTAGTAGTTGCAAACAATAGGACCCAATGTGAGAAGTTGGTCATGTTGTGCTTGAACCCGAGGTTAGACCAAGTTGTGGTGTAAAGCTACCTGGAACCGACCGGCTTAACTAGTAACCACAACAAAGTCTAATGTGAGAGGTTGGGGTGCATTAAGTAATTAATGCCACATGATAGGGTTAAGTTAATTTGATTAATGACTCTTAACCAAATATGACATGGGTAAATGGGTTAAGTAAATTGGTTAGGCTAATGATACTTAACAAAACATGACAAGGTTGGGTAGGTTAAGTGATTTGATTTGCCTAATGACGCTTAACCATTTTTATACGACTAGTGGACGGGGATTAAGTTAACCAATACTTAATCAATCCAACATGATAACTTGATAAGGTTAAGTGGGATCGGGTTTGATTTCTTAATGACACTTAACCATGCAAGATGATTAGGAGATGGGGTTAAGTAATTTACACTTAACTAATCCGACTTGGTAATTAGATGGGGTTAAGTAATCCACACTTAACTAATCTGAACACGGTAATTAGATGGGGTTAAGTAATCCACACTTAACTAATCTAAACACGGTAATTTGATGGGGTTAAGTTAAACACTTAACCAATTTAAACTTGGGAATTCAATAAGGTTAAGTAACCAATACTTAACCAACTTAACGTGATAATTTAATGGGGTTAAGCAACTTATACTTAACCAATTATACATGATGACTTGATGGGGGTTAAGTAACCTACACTTAACCAATCTAATACGCGGACTTGATAAGGTTAAGTCACAAGACCTTTTTAGAATATACTTAACCATTGTAGTACGATTAGAGGATGGGGTTAAGCCAACCTATACTTAACCAATCCGACTCGATAATTTGATGGGATTAAGATAATCTATGCTTAATCGATCTAGCAAGATAATCCGATAGGATTAAGGTAAGCTAGTACTTGACCAATTTGACTTGATAGGGTTAAGTCATGAGCCTCTGGGTACACTTAACCAGCTTGTAGGACTAAGTCTTGAATTTAAATACTTAGCCAATCTTTGACGTGATTCGTGGGCGGGTTAAGTCATGGACTTGAATGATAACACTTAACCCAATAAACAAACCCTAGCTAGAAGAACTAGGTAGAAAACCGTGGTTAACCAAGGATAACGGGAAAGGAAGCTAAGTGGTAAACCTTAGTTAAGGGTAACTAAGTAATAATTCTTAGCTAAGGACATAGGACTAATTCTCAAAGCGATGAGTAACCTGATACGGTAGGTCATCGCTTAGTATACGAGGAGGAGCAAGCTATCTGACTTGGATAAAAGCTCCAGCGCACTGGGTGCCGAAGTGGAAGCTTCGGGGGACGTGAGGATATTCTTGGGATCCCTCTGTGGGCTGCCAGGTAATTATACTAGGCCCATGAGAGGTTAAGGTCTGCGTTAGAAGGACCAAGAGTATGCCTTGGTTGCTATGCGAGCGACCTAAAGACTGGGATGGATTAGCGTGGAGTCGACGATTCTTGTTTTTGCCCTGGATAGCGCATCGCCGACTACCTACCATCTTTAGTCAGTCGTGTACGTGCGGAAAGGCAGGGAACCCCCAACAGACCATGTGCTTGCTATCAAGTCATGGGTGAGGTTGGCCCGTAGGAAAGTGGGCTATAGTGGGGCCGGGGAGTGGTTCTTATACATGATTTTTCTTGGATTGCCTTTCAGTAGTTGAGGGAGGGGTCACGTGGGACCATAGCCACGGGTACAAAAACATACCTTGATATCTGCATCGGTAGACGATTTAAAGCTCCCGACCGAGTTCCGTATTTCTTGATTTGCCCTGGCACGGAACTCGGATGGCACATTGGGGAACATGTGCATCTAGACATGGAAAACGATTCACGATACATACGTGGGGTCAAGGGCGCGGTTGACGGGTGGCGTAATCCCTAGTGGTCCTAGGTGGCCAAAACCCAAACCGAGACACGGAAACGTTCATTAGGTAGCATAATCCCTAGCGGTCCTAGGTGGCATAAATCCTAAGTGGACGCGCGATAGTTCATGGTAAGGAAACACAACTAGATCAAGGGTTGCAGTCCAAAACAACTTCAAGGATAAACCGTCTACATGGGAAAGCCCGTACAGCCTACGGCAAAGGACTGAACTTATACATGGAAAGAAACATATGAGTTGAGTAACCTATATATGCGGCATATTAGGTTGACATGGACCATTACACGATTTTTGAGTAAGGGTCATTCACGGATAACACGTAATACAGTTGGGGTACTAATACGGTAGGTGCAGAGCGGATATACAGGATAGATGCCATGGGACGTTATACGCGATAGATATCTTGGGATATTATACTTGATAGAAACCTGACAAGGTGATACCTTGTTTTATCTTGACATCGTAGTTTATCACGACACCCTAGTTTATCTGAGTTCAGTAGTTCATCCTGTTATTTTGATTTAGCTTATCTATCTTGTTATCATGCTTATGTTCATCTCAGTTTCTCATGTCAGTTAACTTTACTAGTTTTTATACTAATAGTAGATAGGGCTTACTCAGTCTTTTTGACTGACCCGTTTTGTTTCGCCTCTTTTCTTCCGTTTCCCCCAGATTACAGGGAGGAAATACTGTTGTTTAGTTCGGACTTCTTCTGCTTGAAGGTCATCATGGATGGCTTGGATTTTTCTTGGCTATGGCTACTTTACTGCTTTTTCTTGGGGAATAATTTATGAAAAAGTCTTTATGCTTCTTTATTATTGCAAGACAGGTTTTGATGTACTCTGATGTAAAAGGCTTTAGACCTTATTTATTCATGTTATGAAAGTTTGATTTTACTTCCGCTATTTTTTATATGTTCTGTCTTGTAATATTTCTGTGCATGTTTACCAATAATACTCCTCCAAACCTAGTGCATTCCCTTTGTGAGTGACCCTAGCGGAGGTGGGGTGTTACACCGAGGATTTATAGGAAATTTTAAATAGTGTTTTTACAAACGAACTCGAAATCATACCCAACGACTGTCGCCCCTAGCTAAATACCCCCATTCCGGACACAATGGGATATGTTTTGTTGGCCAATTCGACTGTTACAGTTAGTTATTTTTCAAATTAAAATATAAAACATTCAATATTTAATTTGAACGTACATTTCAATTTGCCAGGGCCACAAACTGAATCGAAAAATTCCAGAAAAATAAATCTAGCTTTGTTTTGAT
The DNA here is from genome assembly GCA_030737875.1 of Allium sativum. Classification (NCBI taxonomy): domain Eukaryota; kingdom Viridiplantae; phylum Streptophyta; class Magnoliopsida; order Asparagales; family Amaryllidaceae; genus Allium; species Allium sativum. The sequence continues at coordinate 127,662,398 of CM060919.1, read as the reverse complement.
GATACGGTCCTAACAAAACCAGTTTCGTCGAATTCTGAGCTCGTTTGAAAAATGGCCATTTTTAGGTCGACCCATTTTAACAGAAATTGACCAATCACATTTTCTTTTGCCCCGCTCACATACTAGCTTCAAAAATTATGAAATTTGAAACCTAGCAATAATTTGACATCCCGGACCCAACAAAAGTGGTTTCATCGAATTCCGAGGTCATATGCAAAATATCAATTTTCAAGGGCTATATATGCTATATAACGACCTTTCTGAAAATTCATTTGGCCATAACTTTTGATTCCCGTTATGAAACTTCGATTTTTCAGATTCGTTAGAAAGGTATTCATAAACAGATTTAAATACTTTTAGTTTCGCTAAAATCCGTTATATTTTCCACCTGGTACAGTCAGACAAAGTTTGTATTCAAAATTTCAAACTGCAATACTAGCCCCAATTCTTTATTTTATTGAAATATGTTATTTCAATTATTCAAATTCTTTGGTAATAACCAATTTTAAAATTTTTAAATTGGTTCACATTTTCTGGGTTATTACACTATATAGCTATTGTTGTTTTCCGCTGTGTGTAAGTGTTGTACTCTGAAAAAATTATTATATATATATATACTGTTTTATTGCAAGGTTATGTTATATATTATATTTTATTCGTTCCGCTGTGAGATTCGTGTTTACTCTGATTGTGTTCTTCTTCTATTCTAATTTTCTATCTTATCTATTCTCACCCACTAACTTCTTTCTATTAATGATCTGGAATGTTCGATACCTGAATAATTAACATGGGTTTTATGTTGATTTTCGGAGTTGAAAATCGCTAGTTCGTTACAGTGGTATCAGAGCTGAAGGTTAAGTGATTACCTTGGCTTTGTGGCGTGACTCAGTAGAGGCGGGGTTAGCAACAACCTAGATTGAGTTTGAATGTATATATACGAGTGAACGTATTTGTAGATTTTATAAAAATGTTTTGTATTGTGGAGATTTATTGGTTGGGTTGTTTATGAATTCTGGTCGATCAGTTTGATCCACTGTATCGATAGGAGTTTCTAAACACTCGAATACGATGAACCGACACAGTATGTTTTGAAAGAGGGTAAATGAGATAATTTAACCCAAAGTATATTTCGATATAAAGAAATATTTATATTCGAATTATTATAGTATGTTGTATGTGTTGGTTGATTATAATGAAAATGGTTATATAAATAACCAATTTCAGTTCGTATAATTTAAAAGAAGATAAATTAAATCTGAATTAAATTAGAATTGAAATCAAAATTCTGAAAAAACTGGGAGGAGTGTTTGTAAGTGGAGATGTGTTGAGTATAAGAAAATTTTAAAATCATGGGAGATTTTAAATTGTTTAGAAGTATCATGAATGATATTTTGAAAAAGATTTCAAATTAAAAGTGTTTTAATATGGTTTTGAAAGTGATATAGTATTGAACTCACTTCGATAGCTGGGAAATAACTCTGGTGGTTCTGGCCACATCATCAGTGTTCATTTTCGAGTTGTAAGTGACGGATTACTACCAAAGAAATTGTTTTGAAATTGTTTTGAGAAAGGAAGTTGTTTTGAATCCCGAAAGGAAATAATTTATTTTTGAAAGAGCTAAGCTGTTTAAAACTCCTAGAAAGAGACTGTTTGAATAAAAAACAAATTAAAGAAATTTGTGAAAGCGAACATGAATTGAAATGAAATCAATTAACGGGAAATTTAATTGGAATATAATATATGAAGTAGAATTAGATTTTGAATTGTGAGATAGAATCTGAAATGGTATTGGATTGATGAGTTAGGAGGTCGAAATTGAGAATGAAACTTGTGTTTGAAATGGTAATTGACTTGTTTAAGCGAATAGCTGTGTTGAGGATAAACTGATTAGAGATTGATTGGGATGACTTTGGTATATGCTGAATAGGTAGCAGAATAAAAGGATGAAATGGTATGCCCGACAAAAGGTACATGTTTAAGTTTTCATATGAGGTTTTATGTGCCGATTTGGCAAGCTGCTTGGCTATTTGATTATCTTTTGGATTGGAAAGGGCCAAGAGAGGCGAGTTGGGGTTTGAACTATTGACCAGTACAAAGGAGGTGCTGGCGAAATTTTTCGAAAATTTCGGGTGTTAGAAAATTTTAGGATTTTAGAAAATTTTCGTTAGTAAGAATTAATTAATATTTTAATTGAAATAAATTGGTTCAGTTGAAACTGAAGTTAAAAGTGAACGAATAATTTTTAACCCAGTTAATAGTATCTGTCTTCTACCTTAGCAATTTCGAGGACGAAATTATTTAGGGGGGGAAGAATGTAACGACCCGCATTTTTCAGCGGTATAATTAATATATTTAATTATTTGAATAATGGTTTGGTTATTTAAAATGACCAGAATTTAATAATATTGAATATTTAACTAATATAATAATATAATAATGTATTTAATTTCTGAAATAGTCAGAAATAGTGGAATTCACAAAATGGTGTGAATTGGATCATCGGTGATATTTAATTCAGTTTTGAATTGAATTAGAATAAAGAATATATTATTTGAACGGCAGTTTGAACGTATAATTATATTATAATTAAAATCGAGCCCGAAATGGCGCGACAGTTCGCTATTTGGCGATTTGAACTTCAACTGAATGTACATGATTCGTTTTAAATCGGATTTCTGTGAAACAAGAAACGCTGGTGGCTGGTGAAGTATATTTTTCTAGTGGAAGAGAAAAATGGGATTTCATCGTGTTGATTTTGATATATGTCTAAATCAAATTTTAGAAAAGTCGCTATGGAATTCCTTTATAATTTATATCGATTTATTTATATTTTAAAATGGATTTTTAAATATAAATCGAATATTGATGTAACACTGGATTTGAAATATCGAGTTATAAATCCCAGTGGAACTGTATGATATTCTATTGTGAATATATACGATAATATTTATTTCTAAATATTAAATTTAATTGTTTTCAAATATATTTATATATTTAAAAAGGGTTATTTAGAGCTTTAAAAATAGCCAGTTTTTCAAACGACCTCAGAATTCGACGAAACTAATTTTGTTGGATCCGCAATATTAAATTATTTCTAGATTTTCTGTTTTCGTGATTTTTGAAATCAGTATGTGGACATGGGCAAATTTTAATGTGAGAAACAGTCGATATTTTGATGGTTAAAAATACGCTGTGTGAGCAAACGGAGTCGGAATTCGACGAAACCAGTTTCGTTGGGTCCGCAATGTCGAACTATAGCTGCATGTCCAGTTTCGTGATTTTTGGGTAGCATATGTGATCACAGGAATTTTAGAGGATAAATACAAACAACGATTGCTTAAAATAAAATAGAATAATCAAATAAAATAATATTATGTCTATCCTATATAATACCCTTAACTTCTCTAAACCCTAATTCACAACTCCACAGTCAACAGAAATTCAAGCCGTCAGTTTTCCTTTCTGGAAACAAACTTTGATCCTCATAAATTTCTTATAAAACCAAATAAAATTCTTAAAATCATAATATGAATATAGTTGGATTCAAGAAACATTTCTCTTCAGTTTGATTACCATTTTACATGGTGCGACTGAATTTCCTGGAAGTTGATTTTGAGGTTGCGGGCTAGGGGTCGATGTGGTGCGGGATAGGGGAGGTCGAAGTGAGTTTGGATGGTGCCAGTGTATTCGCAGTGGTAAGAGGAGTCGAATGGTGGAGTTATTGGATATTTTGATAGTTTCTGTGTCGATGTCTGTAGCATGAGCTACAGGAGAGGATGAAGAGGAGTATTTCGAGAGTGACAAAATTGGATGGAGGAGGTGTAGATTTGAAGGAGAAGTTAAATGGTGGATTCGGTTTTGACTTCGACGAAGCGGAGAGGGAGTATGGATGGAAGAACGGATTCCAGTAGGGTACGGTGAGTTCGAAGTTGAGGGAATAGGGAGACGCGGTTTAAGAAGGAGAAGACATTTGTGATATTAGTTGGATTTTATGGTGAAAGATGGAATCAAAGTTGTGGTTTTTATTCCATTGATAAATGAAGAAGCCTGCGTTGAGTACTGGAAATGTTTTGGAGAAGACGAAGCGGTTGTGGGTCGGGTTTCCAAGGGGGTGGGCCAAGAGGATAAGTAAAGCCCAATTTGGAATATATTTAATTTTTATTTTTAATTTAAAGGTGTATTGACTTCTAAGTATCATAACTATTTCATACGATGTCAGAATCAGACGAAACAAGATCTGTTAGGATCGTATGGACGGACACTACCTAATGGAACTGACTGGGAGCAAATCAAAGCCCGTTACAATTTATGGCGAAATAAATTGTCCATTTGAATCAACAGACGCAAATCGTTATTTAACGGTTAACACGCCAATGTGAGTAATCTCACTAACTCTGCTCAGTTTATATTTTTATTAGAATTTATAAATAATGGTTGTTTGCTGTGTGTTGGCCGTTTGGTTAAACTGCTAGTCAGTTGATTGAAAATATAGATAACGATATAAATATAAATCGTTAACCAAATATTGATTCTGTTTAGCAGAATATTTCACAATAAAATGAAATTGATGTTAATTTTATTGTTTAACATCTGTGGATGCAGGGGAACAGGTCGGAGGGACCCAACTGGGTTCCTTAACATTTATTTTACTGTTTTTCATATGTTGTGTTATATGATGGGATATGAAATCTGTGGTTGATTTTGTATGGTTGAATGATGTTGATCATTGTTGTATGGTATGTTAAATACCATAAGGAATACTGGAATGTTAAAAGGAAATTTTCAATGTTATATTGAAAAGAAAATATTTATAAAATCAAAAGATTTTATAAAAAGAAAACTATTATTTAGAAAATAGATAGATTAAAAAGGGGATATTTATTTGTAAATCAAATAGACAGAATTGAAGGGAAATATTTGTAAAACTATTTACAAATAGAATTGAAAAAGAAATATTTGTAAACTATTTACAAATAGGGTTGAAAAGGGATATTTATTTGAAAATAAATAGAATAGAAAGAGGAAATATGTGAAAAATAAATAGAAAAAGAAAATAGTTAGATTATCAAAGGAATTACTTATAAAATCAATAGACTTTATAAATAGAAAATATTTTATAGCATAAATGGAATTGTCAAAAAGGGATTTATTTTGTAAATATGTCGATTTTAAAAAGGAAATACTTGAAAGTGACTAGAATTGTATAAAGGGGAAAATTTTACATTTGAAAGATTTAAACCCGTGCTTCGCACACGGGTATAACATGATATGGATTTAAAGCAAAGATTTTAATTAGAATCTATTTTGGCCGATAGATTGAGAAGATAAATTTATAAATAATATTTTATAAATTAAATGAAATATTTATCATTTGATAAATAGAATATATAAGTCAGGACTTATATAGAGGAGTAAGAACCAATTTCAACATCGATATTTGAAACTGAATAATCAGTTAGAGTTAATCAGTTAAAGTTAATCGAATTAGAATTAATTGAATATTAGTTATTCAATTAGAGTTGATCGAATATAGTTATTCAAGATGAGTTGCCATTTCGTATGACTGCTAGCGTAATTCGCAGGGTTGCAGATAGCCTACGGCGGTTAGATGTTTCTTGAGGGACTCAGGCGTAACCATTGTGATCGCTGCGATCTAGAGTCAAACGAATGGAGTTAAATCGAATATTAGCCATTTGAAATAAAGTCAAAAAGACATAGTTATTCGAATATAAATTAATCGAATATTAGTTATTAGATAGGAGTTAGATAAGTTGAGTAATCCAGTAAGTTAATCAAATGAGTTAATCAAAAGGAGTTATTCGAAATAGTTTATTCGAATAGAATTAAAGGAGATTAATCGAATGTAAAACATTCTAAGAGAGTTAATTGAATGTAAATCATTCGCAGAGAGATTATCGAATATAGTTAATCGAAGAAAGAGTTATCGAATGTAGTTTATTCGAGAAAGGGTTATCGAATAGAGATTACTCGGAAATGAAGAATTATACGTTGAATTCGATTATATCGAATTTAGGAAAAGTAATATTTACTTTTCGTTTAATCAAGATTTACTTAATTTTGAATAAATGGGTAGTTTAATTATTTAGTTAAGTTAAGGAATAAAAGTTATATTTTGAATTTAGATATTTAGGAAGAAGGGATTATAACGCTATAGTTATAATCAATGTTTTAAGATAAAGAAGTGGGTTCGTATATAGAATCTGAGAGTTACGTAAGGAAGTTGTTAAAGGTTTAAAAGGGTGAACTTTGTCTATTCCAAGGTTGGAAATGTTGTTCAGTTAAGGTCTGAGAGGTAATCATACCCCAACTTGATTGACTTCGTTTTTAACTAAGGAGTAGTTAAGGTTTGATAGTGAAGATGGATTAAGTGAGTTAGTTAAGGAGTGTAATAGTTTAAATTGGCTTGGTGATGTTTTATTTAAACATCTGTTTGAGCAAATGTATAAATTTTGGAAACATGTTCCAAATATAATCAGAGATATTTTCTAATCATAGAAAATGAAATGTTGATGAGAAAGAATACTGGAATGACAGTGATACGTGAAACAGAGATGGAAATGTTTTCCAATGATTAGTGATGTATATTTTCTAAATTTAGAAAATAAGAATTTACAAATAGATAAAAATGGGGAAATGGATAAATTAAAGATAATTTAATAGAAAGAGATAAAGGTGGATTGATGATTGATCGATAGAATTTCCATTTGGAAATGATATCGTTGTTTGCACACCTGTTTTTCTTTGATAGTTAAATCACCAACTATCGAAGTTTTGACCATTTTTCCGTCGTCAATACACAGAGACCGGGATCAGATATATTATCTGAAAACCACTCTGTATGGACGTTAGCGTTGCGATCAAATATTGAAGACGGAGTTATGCAAGGGCTATCCTGTTTACAGAATAGTACCTTTGGTTTGTCCAGTCCCAGGATAAACGTGAATGGATGAATGTCTGACAGAGTATATCTAACGAATCGCGCGAGTTGACCTCTTCAAACGTACTTACGTTTGGTGGCGGAGGAATTCGTTTCTCTTAGCTTTATAACTGTGGTATTTTTGAAGAAATCAAATTTGTGATTTGATGGGTATAACGATGTGCATTCAAAGTGAATGGTGGTCAAGTATTTCAAAAGATACGCTATGACCTCAAGCCTCATCAACCGGGAATTGACAGAAATCGGGCATGCATCATGGATAAGTGGGTCGCTCCCATTAGGGTGTATATCACCTATCTAGAGAAAATCCATTTCATTCTTTTATCTATTATCGATGCTGTCACTTTTTCGGGAAGACGGTGGGTAGCTCCCAACCGTTGGTGGTATACATTCGATACACTCAAGCGAAATGAGTGGTCGGTCATGTGTGGGCCGGGTTGCAAGATGTTCTTGTTGAACCCAGTGTATTCGCCTCTAGAGATACACTATCGGCAGGTGGTCCCAACCTTGTCATAGTTGGAATCCAATCTCCAATAAGCGCCCGCGGTTTTGTTTGTATACTATATATGTGGAACGTGAGATGTAAGCGTTCTGCTAGATTCTAATTACTTTTGATTAGACATTATTATAATATCAGAGAAGTATTGATTTCCAAACTGTTTTGGGTTATCGTAAGGTAAAAACCATCTGTGTTTATGTGTGGATCGGTCTTACGATTATCTTTTCTTTTGAAAGGGACTTTGAAAAGTTAAACCAAATGATTTGAGTTTACTCACACCAGTCCCATGACTGACCCAGAGTTTATTTTGTTTTGTTTTCCCTAAACTCTTGGGTGCCCAAATTTGTACGGGCAGTCAAGTAGTTCAGGTCTTTACAGATATACTTGGAGGAGCTTGAAGTAGGAGGCTTCAGGATTATATAGCTATTGTTATTTTCCGCTGTGTGTAAGTGTTGTACTCTGAAAATGTTATTCTATATATATATATACTGTTTTATTGCAAGGTTATGTTATATTTTATTCGTTCCGCTGTGAGATTCGTGTTTACTTTGATTGTGTTCTTCTTCTTCTATTCTAATTTTCTATCTTATCTATTCTCACCCTCTAACTTCTTTCTACTAATGATCTGGAATGTTCAATACCTGAATAATTAACATGGGTTTTATGTTGATTTTCGGAGTCGAAAATCGCCAGTTCGTTACAATTATTAAAGGCACTAAAGGACCTTGGATAGTTCATTTATTAGAATGTTGTGCTAGAGCTTCTAATAAGTATGATTTTGATAGAGCTATGACAAATCTTAGACAAAGTGGAGGTCAAAAAGCAATTGATTTTTTGAATGATAAACCTCTTGATCATTGGGCAGACCTTTATTTCCTGGGTAATCGTTATGGTGAAAATAAATCGAATGTTGCAGAGAGTTTTAATTCTTGGATTTTAGATGAAAGACACCTTCCCATTACTGCATGTATTGATGGAATTAGAACTAAACTTATGGTTCAAATGTCAAATAGAAGAGAAGAAGCATCAAAATGGTATAGTATTCTTTGTCCTAAAATGGAAGTTAGGCTACTGGCGCTAAAAGAAGAAGGATTTGGGTGGAATGTTTCTAAGTCTTTAGCTCATGTTTTTGAAGTACATTCTCCAATTTCTCATAAAATTGGTCTAGAAAATAGATTATGCACTTGTAATCAATGGAAATTAACCGGTTTCCTTTGTGCTCATGGTTTGAAGTGTATAGTTGTCAGCAAACTTTCAGTTTATGACTATGTTGACTACTATTTTACAGCTGCCGCTTATCGTGCTAGTTATTCACATGTTATTCAGCCAATTCCTACAGTTGACAAGCAACTTATTGTAGCTGAAGGGTCTTCAATTATTCATCCTCCTAAATCAATTAGAGCAGCTGGTAGGCCGAGAGTTAATAAATTAGGAGGTCCTGATGTATTCCATGGAAAACAGAATAAATGTGGGAAATGCAAGAAATTAGGGCATAATCGAAGAGGATGTCCAATGATTGTTTGATTAGTGTTATGTTTGCTTTTTAATCTTCTTATTTAGATATTTGATATGAAATGTTATTTTCTTGTTTAGGAATGTAAGATGATTTTAAATATGTTATCCTGTCTTATTATCAGTTTATTGTAAATGGTGATGCTAATTATAGTTACAAATGTTTGAAAAAACCGTATACTGTTTTTTTTATATTCAAGCTATTGTAGCTTTTTTTCCTTCTTTTCAATCTATGATGTTTTTTTGACAAATTTTTTGTATGACTCTTTTTTAAAAATAATAATAATAGTGTAATCAACTGAAACAGTACTCTTTTGTTATGATTGTCCTATATGTTAAATATTCAAACTGAAATAGTATTTGTTTAAAATTATGTTTGTGCTGTATGTTGAAGTTGAAGTATAAGGTGGTTTAGTGTTGTATATTCCTGCGTAGCATAGGAGTAAATAGTGTTGAAGGTATGTTTTAATATTATGATTATATAATTATTATTATCAACTTATTATAATTGTTTTTATAATTAATTTTTAATTGTGCATGCAAGAATTGGTTTGGATTCATGTCTTTATATTTGCCGCTGGGATCTGTTCTCAGAGTTGAAATCATTACCATGATTCAAGTAAGTTTTTACTCAAGCATACAAAGGAATTTGTATTGATCTGGTGTAAATTAGTCATCTTCATAGTGCATGCATTGTTGCTCAGTGCAAGAAGTGAGTCACAAACTGTTTAATAATGTTTCTGTTTCATTTTCTGGTAGTCTCTTACATATAAGTTTGTTTTCATCATAATATGGGTATAATGATGAAAAATACGGATATTATGATAATACCCGTATAAGTTGTTTTCAGTTTATTATAATATTGAGAAGTCATTTTCTGGTTTATTTTCACCTATTGTGTAGGTATCTTAAAATAACAATGTCTTCCATGCATTCATTTTTATTTTTTACTTAGATAACACTATAGAATACGCTCGAGTGTTTGTGTCTCCTTTGTTCTCTATTAAATTCTCTGGAAAAGCAATGGCACCCATGGAAGAAATTTACGCTGCAGCTAAAGAGCAATGGAAGAATTATCTGGTGGGGGTACTTCCTCGACCGTCCGCTGTCCTTTTCCGATGTCATCACTCATTTACGACGACACTAGAAGTCCAATGGAAAAATCAATGTCAAGTCTACGGGCAAGGTATTCTTTTTCCTATTATCTGATTTAGATGATAGTGATAGAATACTTCGTTCAGGTCCAATCATAATAAGGAACAAATTTTTTCTAATTAACCCTTGGGATTTAAATGTTGGGTGTAATATTGTTAAATAAGTTCATATATGGATCAAAATGACTAATTAGCCATTATACACGTGGTTCAAGATAGGAATATGCTAGCTTTCCACTAGAATAGGTAGGCTTTTGTGTATGGATTTATGAACGCAGAAAATTGATAAGCTCGAATATGCAAAATGTATGTCGGAAGTAACACCCGAAGTTGCATTATCCATGGATTACCAACATTGCAAATGAAATACCATTAGAGCATACTTTTTTTAAAATAATAATTACGTTTAAACTATTTGAAATAGTGTAGTGTATATCATTTAAATTATTCAATATATTAGGAGGAGCATGATTTATTGATTTTGAGGAAACTTTATTTTTATTTTTGTTCATTTATTTCACCTAGTTCATCCAATTTGTTTATTGTTTGGCACTTGATCTAAGACATCTATTTCACTTGTAGGTTATGTAGGTTCATTCCATTTCATGCTAATTTTCTTGATAAGCACTTCTTCATCAATATCGATCCAACCTTTGACTACTACTCCTAACATCACACTGACGGAGTTAGCAGTGAGATTCTCTCTTCCATTGTCTCTTTATTAACTGTCGAAGGATGCTCTGAAATTGAGTTTGTCATTTTGTGCAGGAAAGACCCATATGAATTACAGTGTCGAAAGCCCCATCATCTTGTTTGATCATGCAATTAAAATTTTCCAGATTAATCACATCCAGTAATTTGAATTTCTTGTGCAGTAAAGGATTGTAAGATTCCCTGTTAATTGTTTTCAATTTATTTGATAATGTTGACATTTTTTCACTATTCCCAGCCCAAAAGCCCTATAACATTTACAAGAAAATCATTCTTCATTATATTTCTGTCCACACTAACCTCTTTTGACATATTATGGCTATCATCTCTTAATATATGTTGCATTTGAGAATGATAATTTTGTTTATTCAGTTAAGGACATTTTCCAGTTTTGTCCCATTGACAGTCTTATTTACCCAACATTGCGAAATATGTAATAACATTAGACATACTTCTTTTAAAATAATAATTACATTTAAACTATTTGAATTATATATGATATGCAAAAATCCTTCATCACCAAATTATACAAAACATATACTCTGGACAAAAACTTTTTGTCTACATTTTGATTAAACGTGTTCGACGTCCCATACAATTGTTTGCTTCTTTAGTGTTAAAGACGGCACAAACGAAATGGTTGTTCCATGACTTGAAAAGCAAAATACTACGGTTACTCACATCACTTAGCACAGAGTGCATTTTATAAATGTGTATTATAAAGCATACAACAAATCGAACTCATACCATATTGTGCATATTTGGATCTTATTTTGGACTAATATTTTGAGAACTATTTAGTTATGCATTTGTTTTTATCAACTAGCAATGATGAGCAAGGGTGAATCTAGCAATCCATTTAAGGTCAAATTTTAAGTAAGGTATAACCGTAGAAGGCTACGTGTAATATAGAAAAAAAACTTGCTGAACTAAGCATAGTTTCGCTAATAAGACAACAAGTTCTATCATGTTCGAGGGAGTTCGAGAGACAAACATATATTTGCCTTTGATTGTAGGTCATCAGACTGTATGGAGCAGCGGCTAAAACCTAGCTTTGGCAGCGCTAGGGAATTTGGATGAATAATAATAGCATATTGTTCACTAACATGCATAAGGGTGATTCGGCAGCATAAACTGAAAGTGCACGAGTCATAGCAGCATATCGATCATTTGACTGAGAATTAGGCATCACATTTAATTGCATGACTGGATGGCCTTTGCAATGTTGTGGTAGCAGGAGCTTAGGAAGAGTAGGTTTTGCAACAAGAGTTTATAATTTTGGTTTTCGTTTATGCTCCAGTCCGTAAAATATTAGGATATCTGTTTCATTTCGGAAATTTTAACATTTTTGGTTTTGTTCTAGCCTTCGAATTCTAGTATTTTTCGTGTATAAGCATGTTAGAAAACGCACACTAGATTGATATTTTTGGTTTTGGAAGATTATGCTGTTCCTGTCCATGTTCGCAGATGGAAGACTAAATTGATATTTGCTTTTTATTGCAAGAATTTAGTTCTTCATTTTTAACTTGATGCTAGTGTGTGTATCGTGTTATTTGTTGAGTTAGTGCACTAATTAATTGTACTGGTTAAGTTTATTTTAGTGTTGCAATACCTTTATGTAATAATTTGAGCAGTAATAAGATGTATACGCATAAAATAAAGACTTGAAATGATGGGCAATGCCATACATAAATAATAAATCTAATTATTACAGTTGATGGGTAATAATTGCCTCATCTATGGTTTTAACAAATAAATCTAAATATATGCTAATAAAGTTTGCAGGTAGTGACGACAATGGTTTAGTGCAGGTAAGCGATTTTATTGCTTCAGAGGTCAACATGATTATGCTTCATGAAAATATTAAAGCTAGCCAAGGATCAGAACTTCAAAATGACATAGCAGCTGTTATGACTCAAGAGATCAATGTTGATAAATCAGTAGACATTTCCAAAATTGATAACTTACTTTCATCAGTTTGTGGTTCCATCGCAGGGTGATGCACACTCTAAACTGATAGAGAATCAAAATTTGCTTGGTGAAGCTTCACGTGCATCTGACCCAGTTGCAACTCTACATGTTCAACTACCTTCAGGTTGTACCACTGAGGTTGTATTGGCTAACCCAATTCCTCTTGATAGTTTCCTACATTTATCAACATTGATCTTTTGAGTAATTGTGGCTAAATTGTGGTTTTTGTTTTCAGTTGGCTTGGAAAGATAACACAGGACACCTGTATCTCACAGATACACATTTGTGTAAGGTGACTTTTAAATTTGTAATATGTTTTTAACGTGCTCTTGTATTTCAGGCTAAATTTGATCTCTTGAGTAATTTTTTTGAAAATCCTTATGCATTAATCGTTTTCATTTGATAATTTACTGTTATCATTTGGCAATATCATGCTGTGAATAAGCTTGGAGCAAGGGGATTATTTAGTTGTGGGCTTCCACTTCAAATTATTACGATAGGTACTCTTACACGAGCACAATGGTGAATTTATGACGCCTTTAAAGATTTTTTTGGACTGTATGTATTCTTTTATCTTGTCATCCCTTCTTCTTACTGACATGTTAAGAATTATAAACTTAGATAGCAACAATTAGCTTTGATGAATTAAACTGGTTTTTATTTTTCCAGACCAAATACTGGTGGAGCTGCAGTACATTCAAAATGAGTGATGCTTTGAAGATGCGTGAATTTTTCACCAGAGTTAAATAACTTATGAATTGTTTGCTTCTCTTCAGATGGGGTGTATATTTCTTTTTTGTAAAGAAAATTACAATTCATATTTTGTTTGTATCGTTTTGATTTTCTGAAAAATTGTTTATTCTCTATCTTGGTAATAAGAAATATTCAACTTGATAACTTTGAAGTGCCTGGACAAATAAAATCTGAGTTTTGTCTTTCTAGAATTTGTGGAGATCTTTTTCATTTTATTTGGTAGTTGTAGTTTTTGTTCTATTAGCAAATTTGATAGGCATCAAGCCATCAAAAAATGTGAACAAATGTATAACTTGATGAAGTAGACATGTTAAATAGGAGTCATATAAATGCAAGTTATTTGCTGAAGTAGACATATTAAATTGGGGTCATATGAATGTAAGTTATTTGCTGCTTCTCCATTTTATTAATCAGTAGATTCTATATTTGCACATTTTTCTTTTTTATATGAACATACAAGTTTGCACTGGATACATACTTTAAGCTTAAAGTGACAATTTAGATGTAAAATATATATATATATATATATATATATATATATATTAAAGTTGTATCAAATTTTTTGTATTTATATAAGTTTGATCCATTCAGAATTTACTAATTAGCCATCGAATTAGGGGAGACTTCACATATGTTGAGCAATACCAGCACATACGACCGTTTATGTACTGCACTGTCATCTATGAATTAATGCAGATTGGAATTGGTTTTTATTAGAGAAGCAATCTATAAATTAATACATAATTACAGGAAAAAAAAGTTTATTGATAAAATGTCAATTTATTGGTTTCATGATGAAAGACATATTCTTTGCAATAACAAATTCCAAAATCAAGTCCATAATCGAGTCCAAAACTAAACCCATAACCAAGTTTATGATTTAGCTTTTAATCTATAACCTATCCAATAATTGAGCCATAAACTTGCGCATGACGTAGCTTATGACTGATCCCATGACTGAGCCTATTACCTAGCACATGATTGAGTCCCATATCCAAGAACATAACCGAGCTCATGACTAAGCCCATAACTGAGCACATGACCGAGTACTTGACCAAGCACATTACCAAGCTCCATAACCAAGAACGTGATTGAGCCATGACCAAGCCCATGACCATGCACAAGCTCGGACACATGACCGAGAACATTACGAAGAACATAATCGAGCCCATGACTAGCTCATAACCAATCTCATTACCTAGCACTTGACTGAGCACATGACCAAGACCATAACCGATCTCATGACCGAGGCCATGACCGAGCCCATTACTAGATACATGATCGAGAACTTGACTGAGAACATAACCAAGTCCATGACCAATCTCATAACCAAGCATATGACTGAGCACTTGACCAAGAACATGAGAAAGCATTTGACTGAACACATGACCGAGCACATGACTGAGCACTTGGCGAAGCACATGAGCAAGCACTTGACTAAGCACATGACCAATCACATGACTGAGTTAAAATCAAACTCATAACTGATCTCAAAACCAAGTTCATAACCGAGCGCAAAACAGAGACCTTAATCAAGCTCATAATTGTGATCTTAACTAAATCTCTAATCAAGCTCATATTTTACATACTATATTTTGTAGTTTATAATTTTTATTTTATACTTTATACCTTATTATCAGAGCTTTGGTTTACAAAGCACGTTGTGACGACCCCAAACCCCATACGGACGGCGGCAAGGGTAATCTTTGGAATATAACACATAAACAGATAATAGCAGAACAGAATTAAATAAATACACCTAATAATGTACAATAGAATACACTGGATAAATAACAACATCAGAATTACATAGTATACAGGATCATACTTAGTACAAATACAGTTCAGCTATACATAAATGTCTATAGCGGAAACAAACATAATATGTACAATAGGAGCTGAACAGCATAAAAAGAGATAAATGATAGAATCCATCTTCATCTCCAGCTATCCAGAAAGAGCCTGCTAAAAACCTGAACACAAGGTTGCCCGTGTAGAAAAAGGGGCACCCGAGTTTGCAAGTGAAACAAACTACGAGTCAGTCATGGGACTGGTATGAGAAATCTACTTAACACATTATACAATTGGCTAATCACAGGACCACGCCACTTTCGCGGAACGGGTTTACTCCATTGGATTGCCAGTGCTTTAAAACGAGTAAATCTTCTAAACTTCGCAATGCTTTTTATAAAAATGAAGCCATTATAAGACTCAGTTCCCATCACACAATGCAACGCAAACCGGAGGATAGAGTTTTACCTTATAATGGCCAACAATGCTTGATACGAATAAAACAAAAGAATTTGATATTATTACTAGTGTTTATAGGTTTCAAAACAATTTCAATCATAACTATCAATCATAGACGACATCGGTACCATATATCATGTCGCCATATATAGATATACAATCAAAACCGCACAGTCACGTATTTGGAAATTGGATTTCCGTCATGAACCAAGGCAAAAGATAGTCCTTACCGACTTCGAGACAATCTAGCCCATGTCTCAGGGTCAGAACGCATCAACCCTTGGATCGTCAGGGCTGGTCCACCGATGTGGATTAAATTTCCTGAACACTACGTTTCCCCGTCCTTTGGGGCGTAAATGAGCCAACGAATGACACCATCGGCTTCACATAGTCACCGATATAACCGAGGCGCCTCGCAACAGCAACAACCACATAGGTGAAAAAAAAATATGTCAGCCAGTTCAACCACCGATACCATCTCTAGCTAGAAGGAAACGCATGCCCTCCCTGAGGTCCTCTCCCGTTTCTGGTTCATACCAGGGTGTGAGGCTCGCGAATTCACGTTATACATAAAGCTAAGCCACACAGGCGGTGCTTTGCTCATCACCACAAGACTTTGCTTTTCAACAGAAGCCTTGTTCACTGCATCTTAGCATGCCACACAGGAAATTCACACCATGCAATTGATGGCTATCAATCACACAGAATGAATTCCAATGTCAGACACACAGTCCTTTTATAAGTCCGTTCTGGGTCTGAACGAAACCGGAGGCACTATATACCTCGCATACCCATCGATCTCCACGTACGTCTGGATGATCACCACTCATTATCCATATTTCGGGATGCCTCCCAATCAGGACATCAGTTACCATCCAAACGACGTGAAGATCTCCAGTCTTCGACCACCGTCTTCTTCTTCGATTTCTTATCGTCGATTCAGTTTTTCAGAATGGGAAAAACCCGGTCTTTCTGAGCAACTCGCGTATATAAATAACTAGTGCTACACAAACACAACATACGCCTCATTCCAATTCATTAGTCACTAACCGTCAATTAGTAAGAGAACGATTTCCCAAATATTAACCTCGAAGGCCGAAACCAACATCAGATCAAAACCCAGGAAACCATTCGACTTAGCTAACCTTTAGTTAATTCCTAAATTTCACATTCCATATCGTTTATAATGTTTTATAATGATTTATCGCTATTTTTATTTATTTTAAAATAGCCATTTTTTTCAAACGACGCTTCGGGCCATAACACGGCCGTGGCGCTGTTTTTCTTCAGATTTGATTTACACATATATGAAAATCTAACTGTTGGATCTACACAAATTTTATATCATTAGAAAGATCTTTTCAAAACGAATCCAAGGTTCCAGTTATGGGAAAATCCGACGGTCGGATCTCCTGGTACAATCGTTTGAAGTTTCGATTTCAAAATACGAACTGCAGCGTCTTTATTCGATTTAATTTAATTATATATATATATATATATATATAATCGATTCTGGCGTTGTTTTTCTTCAGCTTTGAATTAAACATTCCAGACAATCCAACCGTTGGATTTTCACAAAGTGAGTATCGTTGGGAAGATATTTCCAAAGCGAACCCAACGGTTTCGGTTTCGGGAAAATCCGATGGTCGGATCTCCCGCACTAATCATTTGAAATCACGGTTTCAAAATACGAACTGCAGCTTCGTTATTCGATATATTTCAATTCTATTTATATATATATCGATTCTTCGATTTCAAAGCTATATTCTTTTCATACATTTGATAAAAATGATATTTTTATCCAACCGACAATTATTTCAACACTTCGCTATTTTTAACTATTCATGTATATAGTAAAAATGTGATTTTTATTGTAAAACAATTCATTTCAAAACACGATTATTTTATATAGTTCATATAGATGATAAAAATAGGATTTTTATTATAAAACAATTTATTTTAAAACACGAATACCATTCAACACATGAATTTCTATTCAACGAATGAATTTCTATTCAACACATGAAGGTTTTCTATAGTTTGTATATATATAGTAGAAATGTGATTTTTATTGAAAAACAATTTATTTCAAAACACTACTATTTTATATAGTTTATATAGATGATAAAAATATGATTTTTATTATAAAACAATTTATTTTAAAACACGAATACCATTCAACACATGAATTTCTATTCAACGAATGAATTTCTATTCAACATATGATGGTTTTCTATAGTTTGTAGTAGAAATGTGATTTTTATTGCAAAACAATTTATTTCAAAACACTACTATTTTATATAGTTCATATAGATGATAAAAATATGATTTTTATTATAAAACAATTTATTTTAAAACACGAATACCATTCAACACATGAATTTCTATTCAACGAATGAGTTTCTATTCAACACATGAAGGTTTTCTATTCAACACACGAATATAGTTTCAACACATGAAAATAATTCTAACACATGAATATTATTCAAAATTTCGGCAGCATAACGGTAGGGTAGTTAAAACCGGGGCCGTCCCTAGTACGGCTCCTCGCTCTACCTTAAAGCCTCGCAACTTTTGACAATGGGGATTTCATGCATCTAGTTCGCACGCAGGCGGCATGTATATTTTTTTCATTTCCACAAACTAATCCTATGTGGTTTCAACCAAATAATTCTCAACCACAAATGGGTATTTTTCAAACACAATCAATCAATTTCAACCACAAACAATTCTAATCAACCATTCGCTATCAATCAATTTTCACACCAATCACAACCAATAACTATCGTCCATGGTTTGTGGACGAGGGGCGTGTATATATATATATATATATATATATATATATATAAGCATTTCACTTCTATTTCAACAAATATATAAATTTTACAACGCATATATAACTTATACATCGAACGTACAACTTATACAACGCTTATACAAGAGGTGTACAACGATTATATAACTCATACATCGACTATATAATTTATACATCGTCGTTTTCCATATCGATTATAGTTTAGAAATCTCACATTGGGTTCCACTCCACCAAAAATAGCAGAAGGCTCAAAAAAATATGCGGTGTCTTCTAGAATGTAGAAGACGTCCACACGAGTCCACTGTCTCTTGTTTCACCGAATTTCGTCAACAAACGAAAAAGATACGATTTTTACAGTGAAATAAAAAAGGGTAGCGCTTAGAAGTGCTATTAAAACAGTTTAATATATAACAGTCGTTACCTCCTATTTTGATTCAAAAATAGGTCACCAATTGACTCCCAATCTGCTGCACGATACCCAAATTGAAGTACACCACGTGGTAGAGCGTGGAACGGCACCTCTAGAGGGACCCACCACCCTCAACTCGACGGCACGACTGGGGCGAAATGTGGCGAGGTACGGCGCCACTTTAGGGCTTCGATTCTCGACGGATACAACTCGATGGAGGGCACCATCTATATGGATTTGAAGCTGGAAGAGAGCTCTTCAAAATCCCCAACAGGAGCAGGGTCTAATTCGTAGTGTATCGGCCGGAAAAGAGGAGAGAAGGAAAGAAGGGGGGCCGCCGTTAATCGTGAGGAGTTCGGGGAGAGAGAAAGTGAGTTGGCCCAAAGAGATTTTTTCCTTTAATTTATATATTTTTAAATTTCGAAAATACCCCCTTTCACACACGAACCCCAATCCAAACCCAAAGACTGTCGTCCCTAGCATTTTACCCCCATTCCGAACACAATGGGATATGTTTCGTAGGCCCATTCGACTGTTTCAGTCAGTTTTCATTCGAATTAAAATATAAAACATTCAATATTTGATTTGAACGTACATTTCAATTTTCCGGGGCCACATACTGATTCTAAAAATTCCCGAAAAATAAATCTAGCTATGTTTTGACGATACGATCCCAACAAAACTAGTTTCATCGAATTCTGAGACCGTTTGAAAAATGGCCCATTTTTGGTCGATCCAATTTAACTGTAATTGACCAAAACACGTTTTCTTTTGCCACGCTCACATACTAGCTTCAAAAATTATGAAATTTGAAACCTAGCAATATATTATCTTTTCATATATTTTTACACCTAATCGTCACAACGGGGTTTGGGGTCATCACAACATATCAGAGTTGAAATTACTCCAGAATTGGCTGTGAGAAGAGGGCTTCTAAAAATCGTTGGCAAAGAAACCAAAGAGCTGAGGAACAAGAAAGTTCACTTAGTCAAACTGCAATGGAGTGGAGATCTGCGAGATTGTACTTGGGAAACTGAGGAGAGCATTCAGAAAGCCTATCCTAAGTGTCGAGTGGATATCTCTGATTGACTCCGGTGCAAGGTACATTTACCATACTTTGCATTACCATTTAGTTCTCTACTTTGTTGTTATTTTCCTTTCATGGATGTAAACTTTCAATTCTATAGTCTTAATGATTTTAAAAGAGTATATGAATTGATTAGGACATTTTTGAAAAGTTAAAAACAAATTGCTTGTTGTTTGCATTGTGTGATAGTAAATTGGATTAATTAAATTATTGAAACGATAGTTGATTGAATCAATAAGGGAATGAATGGTAGAATTTATTCGATTAAATCACACATTGAACTGATATGAAAATAGATAGAAATATATACATGTGCATTATATATGTTTGAACATGTAAATGGGTTAGCTGTTGAGTAAAGATTTTATTTGCATGCCCGACAAATAGGTAAACCTTAATGAGTTGGATGCGAAATATTATTATATCAACTCCTGTGAATGCCATTGGATGCGGAGTGCTGGTTATTCTGTGTGTAATAATAAACGTCGCCCTAGGATAGTAACAATTAATTTTGAACTACACTACATGGCATACTTCTCGAAGACAGGCATACTTCATCATATACCACATAAGCATTTGGAGCTTGTGTGACGAGGTGGAAGATTTGCCATACGAGCATGAGGCTTGTATGGTGATGACTATATTTTATAGGTTGAACTAATGACTGATATGACCATATAAAATTATAACCATAAATTGCCAGAATAATAAAACCCCACACGGGTCTGGAGTTGACAATAATCACGTCTCTCTAGTCATTAGATACGACACATGGATTATTTATTTCCCACATGGGATGAGGTAACGAGAATTTATTCTCTGGAGCAATTAAAAATACACACTCCCTCAGGCTTTGACAGGGTGATGAGAATTTATTCTCTGGAGTTATTATCTATACACGCTCCCTTGTAAACACCAGAATATATCACTATAAATATGTGTATGCTTTATAGGATTTATTGGGTACCTAATACGGCCCAATAAATTTCCAAACCCCTCCCCGTACAAAGGTGGTTATGGCGAAATTTTTCGAAAATTCCGGGTGTTAGCCAATTTTTTTTGAAGAATTTGAAAATTCTCAGAAACTAAAAAGTTGGAGAATGGAAGACAGATTGAACGTAGAGTTGATTAATCAAACCACTTTCCACTTTGATCCTTTTCGGGGACGAAAAGTTTTAAGTGGGGGAGATTGTAACGACCCGGAAAATCTGAACCAATTTAAAAATTTTAAATTGGCTATTTTAGTGGATTTTAAATATTTTAAATAATAACGATGAAAAGTAAGTTTGAATCAACATTTGAAAACGAATATAATTAATTCTAATTATAAACAAGGCCTGAAGTGGCACGGTAGTTTCAAAATTTGAATTCAAACTTTGACTGACTGTACCGGGTGCAAAACAAAACGGATTCGTTGGAAAGATATTATCAATTAGATCCTAATGTTTTTGGTTTCACTAAAATCCGGTTTGTTTTGCACCCGGTACATTCAATTGAAGTTTGAAATCGAATTATCGAACTACCGCACCATTTCCAATCCTATTTATAATTATATATAATTATTTATATTCTAACGACGACGTATATAAATATATACGTTCGATTCCTATTCAAAATAAATTTCTCGTCGATATTATTTAAAATAATTCATTTTAAATGTTCAAAATTCACTAAAATTGTCAAAATAAAATTTTTAAACTGGCCCAGATTTTCGGGTTGTTACAATCTCCCCCACTTAAAACTTTCTGTCCCTGAAAAGGAACAAAGTCGAAAGTGGTTTGATTAACCAACTCTACGTTCGATCTGGCTTCCATTCTCCAACTTTTCAGTTTCTAAGAATTTTCAAATTCTTCAAAAATTTGGCTAACACCCTAAATTTTCGAAAAATTTCGCCATAACCTCCCCTGCACCGGGAGCCACGGGAAAATCCCGAAATTGCCATACAGGCCTTCAGATCTCAAAAAGAAAAAGAAAAAGCCAAGCGGCTAGCCAATCGGCTCATAAAATCATCATCACCCAAACAAAACAGTAAATTATGATAAACATGTACCTATTTGTCGGGCAAACAAATTTTATTCTTCTGCTCTAGCCTCTTTGCTATGACCTGTTCAATGTGAGTACATGTATATGCAAGCAAATGCGACCAAATTTCAATACAATTCACTATTTGATTCAATTTGGCTATATGGTGCAAAATTATCAAAGAAATAAACAAACAACACAAACATCAATCAATTAGTGGATTAGCTTTTCAAATGCATAACTTTGATATATAGTAAAAAATCAGATTTTGATGCCAAATCACAACAATAAATCCTATCTAGTTTCGGTTCTCACACCAGTCAATAGGAAATATATAGAAATCTCACTTTCGTTACTCGAAAATAAATACTGGCGACGGTGTCCCGTCACCAGAATTATCCCCAGTCAACTAGAGTATGATTCTATAACTATCCGATACATTAAAACTTCGAATACACGTTTGCAAGACATATATGCAAAATCTTTATATATCGGATTGTCCCGATCAATATAGAATAAATAATCAAATACGAATAGTTGATTTAAATTTCAAAACCAAACTTGTTTTTACTTTAAAAATATACTCTTCACCCTCGTTCTAGGATACTACTGATCCCATCTCTAACGAGTCATTCCCACTGGATATTACTAATCCAATATCTGATGAATTCTTTCGTATGGTTCTAATGTGTCTTGTTCTCTGAGCTTTGTAAACCAAAGATCTGATACCAACTGTAACGAAAAGGAATTTCGCTCGATCCGAATCAGTCGCTAAACCGATCCAGACCGTTCGAAACGCCTGATCGTTTTGAGAACAAGCCACAATAGAACGCAGACGGAAGAACATTTCATTGTGTATTACAACAATGCACCAGAATACAAGAATATACAGAGTATAAATGAATATTACACAGAAATATCAGAGATTTAAATTACATTTAAATACATAGCAGCGGAAAATAATACAATACACGACTAGAGGAGATATACGGATACAAAGCTTTCCGGATATCGTTCCAGCTGTAAACCAGGATCCTGTGAATATAAATCTGCAAAACCAAAACTACTAGCTGCCCGTGTCAAAATAAGGGCACCCAGAGTTTAGGTTAAAACAATAAACTCCAGGTCAGTCATGTGACTGGTGTGAGAACTAAAACAGTTAATAATCTTTATTTTAAAGTTAGGTGAATCAAGGGACCACGCAGTATAACACGGAACGGGTTTCCTCCCAAGAATACCAGTGCATAAAACAAACAACGCAATGCTAAATAGAGAAAAATGAAGCTGTTATAATCTTTATTTGATACTATTATAAGTGCATAGTATATAAAACAACTTCAAATCATAAGTACCAATCATAGGCGGCATGAATGCCCCATACCACTATGTCGCCATATATAGGTTATACAATCAAAATCGCAAATGTCACGTATTTGAAAATTGGATTTCCATCTATGAACCGAGGCAAAAGATAGTCCTCTACCGATTCGAGACTCTCTAGCCCGAGCCTCAGGATCAGAGCTCGAGTGACCCTTCGATCGTCAGGGACTGTCCACCGATGTGGATTAAAATGCCTGAACACTACGTTTCCCCGCCCTTTGGGGCGTAAATGAGCCAACGAATGACTCCATCGGACCCGGATCGTCCGATCAAACCGAGGCGCCTCGCAACAGCAACAACCACACAGGTGAAAAGTATATAAATGTCAGGGCTGGTAGGTCACTGACACCACCCTAGCTAGAAAGAAACGCATGCCCTCCCTAAGGTCCTCTCCCGTTTTTGGTTCACAACCGGGGTGCGAAACTCACGAAGTAAACGTTACACAAAGCTACGCCACAAAGGCCGTGCTTCGATCATCAATCACAAGACTTTGCTTTTCAACAGAAGTCTCGATCATTTGCATCTTAGCATGCCACACAGGCAAACCACTCTATGCAACCGATATCAGTCACACAGAATGAAATCCGATGTCAGACACACAGTCCATTTACAAGTCCGTTCTTGGTCTGAACGAAACCGGAGGCACCTAATACCCCGCATATCCATCGATCTCCAAGTACGTCTGGACGATCACCAACTGTTTCCATCTTCTTGGGTGTACAGCCCAATCAAGATCATCAGTAATTACCCAAACGACGTGAAGACCTCCGGTCTTCGACCATCGTCTTCATCTTCGACTTATCGACGTATCAGTTATTCAGAATGGGATAAACCCGGTCTTCCCGAATAACTCGCGTATATTTTAAATAAGTGTTACACAAACACAACATACGCCTCATTCCAATTTATCAGTCACTAACCGTAAATTAATCAAGAGAATAATTCCCCAAATATTAACCCTGAAGGCCGAAACCAACATCAGATCAAAATCCAGGAAACCATTCTACTTAGCTAACCGACAGTTAGTTTCTAAATTTCACATTCATAGGGAAAGGTTCCCATTAATTTTATCAAAGATAAATCCTTTAAATTTATTCTTTAATCTCTTT
Source organism: Allium sativum (assembly GCA_030737875.1). Classification (NCBI taxonomy): domain Eukaryota; kingdom Viridiplantae; phylum Streptophyta; class Magnoliopsida; order Asparagales; family Amaryllidaceae; genus Allium; species Allium sativum. The sequence goes on along the minus strand of CM060919.1, from coordinate 127,637,768 downwards.
TTGAATGTCAATTCAAACTAGTCGGAATTGACGAACCTTACCGAAGTAATCATTTGTTTTAAATTTCCCAATCCCAACCTATTCATCCCATGAAGTAAAACGGGTCTTACTTCATATCTAACACCACGGTGTTATCGGTAAATTCAATTACCATTTCACGTTCAAATCTAATTAAAGATTTAACTATCGCCTGGAGTGAAACTGGTGATACTCCATTCTCGATCATTTCAATCTAATTAAAGATTCATTAAAACTCCACTTAGTTTTAATCCTTAACGGGGTTAAAGAATCAGTGTCATTTAAAACACGGTTCACGATAAATCCAAAATCACATCACGTTAATTATCGGGTTAAAGAACAAGTGTTATTTAAAACACTGTTCATGATAAACCCAAAAATCAACATCAATTCAATTAAATATTATTTAATTGGTACACTTCATTAAATCTAAATAAAAAGATTCAATCTTTTTCTCAACTGGATTCAAGAACAGTGTTAATGAAGACACCATTCACGACAAACCCAAAGCACATTTGATATTAAATACAAGGCTCTGAATAGAAAATATCCCGGCTTATATTCAATATCAAATTCTACGACCAACAAATATCGTATTGGAAATAACGATATATATATCTATATCTTTCAAATTTCCATAACAACATCTGTATGATCACGAAATCCAACATCGAAATATTCTGAAGACTATTTCGATTCAAATCCATTCCAATGCAATCATTGGAAACTCTGGTTATTTTTAAAACCATTTCAAATTCAATTTATTTATTTAAAATAAATAGAATTATAATTCTAGTTCAAAACTAGTTCATTTCGATAAAAATTTATTTTTATCTTTACAAATATGGAGTTTATCATCCCAATCCTTTCTAAATCATTTCTTATGATTTTACACAAATTATTACTATTTTTAATAATTTTATCAAGGCCCGTACAGTCGATTTCCATCAACGGCCATCGAACTGCACTTACAGCGACCTTTTTCAAATTTGACTTGGGCGTATCTCCAAATCCAACCATTAGATTTCTAATTTCTCACATTCGTTAGAAATCTCTTTTCGATACGAACCCAACGGTTCCGGTTTTAGGAGAATCCGACGGTCGGATCTCCCGTAATATCCGTTCGAAGTCAATGGTCGAAATTCGCGAACTGCCGCGGCGCAGCGCGTTCTATTCAGGCCATTATATTATATATATAATATATATAATATATACTTCGTCGATTTTCTGTTCAAAACGTGCTTTATAAATCGTTTTAAATTCATTTTCAAAACGGTTTCAACTTCATATTCAATTTCAAATCAAAATTGAATATTCCAATTTAAATTCATTTTAAATTCATTTCAAATTGATTTCAATTCAAATTGATTTCTAATTCAATTTCAGTTCATTTTCAATTCAATTCATTTTCAATTCGAATTCATTTCTATTCCATTTCAATTCGAATTCATTTATATTCAATTTCAATTCGAATTCATTTATATTCAATTCTTTTCAAAATATCAGATTTTGAAATCACTTTCGATATTCATTATAAAATGAATAAAATCGATATAAATATCGTTCACGTCAAAATGGCGTCAATCTAATCAATACGGCTTCATATATTCCTATTTTCAAATATTCTATTTCAAATATTTCTTTTTCAAATATTTCTGTTTTAATACTGGAATGAGGCCCAATCAATTACCATATAATGTTAATTATATGGATTTTCTACAACACATGTATATATCAACAACGATGAATAATCAACCATCATCCAAAGTGCATTCTATACTGTATAAGCATCAAATATAAATATTCAACATTTATAACAGCCTGTCAATCAATCGATCGACATACAACTAAACAATCGGGATTAGTGTTCGTCAAATATCATCCCAATACCCGTGTGGGGGTTTCAAGCAATCAAACACGGATTTTTATTTGTGCAGTTGGGCGATGTGTAAAATTTATCGTCCCAATCAATGTCCTTCAAATAGGTGTACATAAACAAACCGTCCGGTTTGTAAATGAATATTTATTTATTCACATTCACGTTAAAAATTATATTTTTAACGATCAAACTATTTTATTCAACCTATGAATATTCTATTCGGTTCATTTATTAAATAAAATGTTATCTTTATTTTTCTAACTTATTTTTAGAAAATTTCGGCGGCATAACGGCACGATACTAGAAACGGGATAAGGCCTAGCCTTATCCCCGGTCTAGTGAAGGCCCACGCCATTCACACATCAATCAAATCAATTTCACCAAACAATTCAATTCAAACCAAATAATCTAACCAACTACACAACCAAACAATTAAACAAACAAGCCATCCATGGTCTGTGGATGACGGGTGTCGGGTGCTGCTAAGCACCGTCTGCATCCTAGTATATATATAACTAGAAAAAGAAATTGAAGAGTGAGAAGTTCTCACCGATAGCTAATCCAATACCACGACTCTTCCTATGTAGAAATCTTCGTCGTTCTCGCCTTTTGTCACTTTCGTTGTCCGCTTTCACTACATATATAAAAATTGAATTTTTACTATGCTATTCAATATATAAAAATCAAATTTTTACTATGCTATTCAATATATAAAAATCGAATTTTTACTTCGTTGCTCAATATATAAAAATCGAATTTTTACTTCGTTATTCAATATATAAAAATCAAATTTTTACTTTGCTATTCAATATGTAAAAATCGAATTTTTACTTCGCTATTCAATATATAAAAATCGAATTTTTACTTCGCTATTCAATATATAAAAATCGAATTTTTACTTCGCTATTCAATATATAAAAATCGAATTTTTACTTCGCTATTCAATATATTAAATCCGAATTTCAAATATAAAGATTTCGCCTTTTCCAATATAAAGATTTCGCCTTTTCCAATATAAAGATTTCGCCTTTTCAAATATAAAGATCTAATCTTTTCTATTTTAAAAATCTCACCTTTTATTCGCCACCTAAATAAAAACCTTCCCTTTCATGTTAGTAAAAACCCTATACTTTAGATAAATAAAAATCTAGTTTTTACTTCACTCAAAAATCATTTCATTTTCTAACCAAAAATTATATCTTTTTTTTCGCTTTTACTATTATGAAACAATCACATTCCATATGCTATCCTATAATAAAAACAAACTGATTTAACTAAACTGAAATCAATTAAAACGGATAAAAAAAACTTTAAACTGACGAAAATCGATAAATAAAAACTTACAGCAGGCTGAAGTGGCGGGAAGTGGCTAGGGTGGCCGGTGGTTGGTGTAGGAGGCGGCGGAGCTGGCTTCGAGGGGGGGGGGTGGCGGATCTGTGGCAGGCGGTGGATCGGAGGGCGCAGGGGCTTGGGGTGCGGCGGCCTTCAAATCGAAGAGGAGAGGGACAGTCGCGAGGGGAAGAGGGAGATCGGAAGTGGAAGTGGGGTGGGCCTGGAGGGCGCGGTGGCGCGCTGCCCAGAGGAGCGGCGGCACGGTGGTCCGCTTGGGGGTGGGCGCGTCGATCAATTTAGGTTTTTTTTTCCTTCTATTTGTATCTGAACGTGAAAGAGAGAGTGGGGGGGCCTTTATAAATAATTATATATTTAATTAATTAATTTCTCAAAGTTGACTTTTACATACGACCTCTAAACGAGGCCCACTGCCTGTCGTACATAGCTAATTACCCCCATTCCGAACACAATGGGATATGTATCGTAGGTTGTTTCGATCGTTTCGATCAGTTTCCGTTAAAATCAACATATAACTCTATATATTGAATTTGAATGCGTATTTCAATTTACCGGGGTCACATACTAACCCTAAAAATTCCTGAAAAATATTTTCTAGCTTCGTATTGACGATACGGTCCTAACAAAACTAATTTCGTCAAATTCTGAGACCATTAGAAAAATGGCCATTTTCCAGTCGATTAAAATCAACTGAAATGATCAAAACACGTTTTCCTTTGCCACACTCACATATTGGTTCGAAAAATTATGAAATTTGGAACCTAGCTATAATTTGACATCACGGATCCAACAAAAGTATTTTCGTCAAAATCCGAGATCGCTTGCAAAATTCCCATTTTTAAGGGCCTGAATTCCATAGCGACTATTCAGAATTTTCAACTGGACATATCTTTTGATTCCCGCTATGAAATTTCAATCTTTCGGATTCGTTGGAAAGATATTATCAATTAGATCCTAATGTTTTTGGTTTCACTAAAATCCGGTTTGTTTTGCACCCGGTACATTCAATTGAAGTTTGAAATCGAATTATCAAACTACCGCGCCATTTCCAATCCTATTTATAATTATATATAATTATTTATATTCTAACGACGACGTATATAAATATATATGTTGGATTCCTATTCAAAATAAATTTCTCGTCGATATTATTTAAAATAATTCATTTTAAATGTTCAAAATTCACTAAAATTGTCAAAATAAAAATTTTAAACTGGCCCAGATTTTCGGGTTGTTACATCTATTCACTTAACTCCTTTGGATTAATTCTATTCACTTAATTCCTGTCGAATAAACTATATTCGATAAATCCTCTAACTCTATTCGAATAAACTATATTCGATTAACTCCTCTAATTCCATTCGAATAAACTATATTCGATTTATTCCTTTAACTCCATTCAAATAAATTATATTCGATTAACTCCTTTCGACTAGCATATTCGATTTACTAACTTTCGAATACCATATTCGATTAACTCCCTTCGAATAAACTATTCATTTATAAAGATTTACTTTTAGTAACGGTTCTTCACTTAATAAATGATTTCCTTTTTTAGTAACGTTTTCCTTTTTATAACGGTTCCCTTTTTATAACATCCTATTCAGTTATAAACAAATTTCCTTTTTATAACTCTATTTATTTTCTAAATATTTCCTATCAGTTCTATTTGTAAATGATTTACAAATCTTTCCGTTTCTATTATTCTATTTGCAAATGGTTTGCAAATATTTCCCTATCAAATCTATTCTTTGATTTTATAATTTCCCTTTTCTAAATATCTCCTATTTATAAATATTCCATTTATAAATATTTTTATTTTCAAATATCACTTTGAAAATATTCCCTTATCAACATTTCGGTATGTTATGGTATTCAACATATCAAATCACGATGATCAGTATCGTGCAAACACATATAATCGACAACGGATTATATATCACATCATATATCACAATATATGAAAAACAGTAAAATAAATGTTGAGGAATCCAGTTGGATTCCTCCAACCTGTTTCCCGGCATCACAGATGTTAAACAATATAGATAACATCAATTTCAGTTCCATATGATATATTCTGTTAAATAGAATCAATATAGAAATTCAACTAACTGACTAGTAGTTCAATCAAACAGTCAACACACAGTCAATCAGCCAATATTTAACAGTTCTAAAAATACAACATGAAATTATAAACTATACAGAGTTAGTGAGATTTACTCACATTTGCAGTTCATTGTTAAAGAACGATAAACTGTTTGTTTGATTTGAATCAGACAATTTATTTTGCCATCAAACGAACTCCAATCCACTTTCAGTCAGTTTCATTGTACAGTGCTCGTCCATACGATCCCTACGCAACTTACGGTTCGTGATTCTGATTTCATATGAATAAGATACAGCGTTTACAAGTTGATACGATATTTAAATTAATTAAACTTAAACAATTTAAAACCGGGCCTCACCCTTATAACCTCTTGGCCCATCAACACTTTAAAGGCCCACACCGCACCTTTACTTCTTCTTCCCCTGAACAAAAATCCGAACCTGCTCCTAAATCAATCGGCCATAGCCAATTCTTTCCTCCAACCTCCTTCCTTCTCTATCACTTGTAAAATCATGATAAAATTACCAAAATTCCTCTCATCTCCCACTCTTTCTCCTCGTACCACTCAACCTCACTTCAATTTCCATACACCAAACCCATCGAAACCCTTCTGTCGTCAATACCTGTAACCGCTCGAACCTGATTCTCACCGAACCCCCTCAAATCAGCATACAAGGTGCTGCTTCTCACGCTGAACCCAAATCCAAACTCAGAAATCGAAATCGTCAAACCATTTTCACCAACACGCAAGCCATAGGGTCGCTGCTTCGAATTGGATCCATAGAAAAATGTGTCGAGCTACAAAAGAAAACTACTGCAATGAAGAATAACCCATGGCAAATCCAGAAATATATGTGTAATGATTTTAGGATTTTTCTTTGAATTTAAAAGAATTTTGAAAGTGGATTTCTCACATTGTCTGAAGAAATGAACGGCGGAAAAAGAGTTTGACTTAGGAAAGAAGAAGACTTAGGTTTAGAGAGAAGTGAGGGTATTTATAGAAAGTAAATATTATTTTTATATTCCATTGTTATTGTAATGCTCCTGGTATTTGCTTCTAAAAATTCCTGTGATCACTAATGATACCCAAAAATCACCAAACTGGTCGTGTAGCTAGAGTTTGACATTACGGTCCCAACGAAACTGGTTTCGTCGAATTCCGACTCCGTATGCTCACACAGCGTATTTTTAACCGTTAAAATATCGACTGTTTTCCACTCTAAAAATCCATGCGGCCACACAGTGACTCTAAAAATCACGGAAACTGAAATCTAGCAATAATCTGATGTTGCAGATCCAACAAAATTGGTTTCGTCGAAAACCGAGGTCGTTTGCAAAACTGGTTATTTTTAAAGCTCTGAATGACCCATTTAAATATATAAATATATTTAAATATAATTAAATTAAATATGAACAAATTTATATTATCGTATATATCAACAGTGGAATACCATACAACTCTGCTGGGATTTATAACTTGATATTTCAAATCCTGATTAATTCGATATTCAATTTATATTGAAACCCCTTTTTAAAATATAAATAATTCCTTTATAAATTATAAAGGAATTCCATAGCGACTTTTCTAAAATTTGATTTGGACGTAAATCAAAATCTACACGACGAAATCCCGATTTTTCTCTTCCACTAGAAAGATATACTCCACCAGCTCCACACATTTCTTGTTTCACAGAAATTCGATTTAAAACGAACCCTGTTCAATCAGTTGAAGTTCAAATCGCCAAATAGCGAGCTGCAGCGCCATTTCGAGCTCGTTTATAACTATACTATAAACTATACGTTCAACCGTCGACGATTGGATATATTCGTTATTCAAATTCAATTCCAAGCTGAATTAAATATCACAGATGATTTGGTTCACACCATATCGTCATTTCGGCCAATTCTGATTATTTCATAATTAGATATATTATTTTAATTAAATATTCAACATTATTTAATTCCACGACCATTTAATTCACTATCACTATTAATATAATTAAATAAATTAATTATAATACCTCTGCCAATGCAGGTCATTACAGCCACCGTGTATTACACCACCTCGAGATCTACACAGCGCACCCAACCTAACAAACTCTGGTGATCCCTTCCCATAGAACCATGCAGCAACTCACTGCCCCTTCTTCCACCCCGTCCATGCTGGCCCACCTGACTACCAACAGTTGCCGCATCTCGGCCTGTCCCACTGAACTCCGACGAACCCAACATCGGATCTAAATCCTTTACTGGAAAGTAACAACACTATCGCACGCCCCTAAATGGATACGTGATCGAAGAACACCGGCTTCCCAACCCAAAGGGATTTCATTTCAAATTTTTCATTGAACAAAATAATTGATTTTGATTTCCGAAATAATTTTAGAAGGATCGGCTGTAGAGAATAAGAACGGGAAGTTTGGGGCTTCGGGATTTGTGTGGAGTGAAAGGCTGTGTAGGGTGTTAATTTATAAAGGAAAGTGCCTTGGGATACACGGTTTATAACAGCCTGGAGAGCACGACGATTTTGTAGCAGCGTGGAGAACACGGCATGAAAACGTGGTAGCCACGGAATGCAACAGCTTGAAAGGCACGACACAAAATTTTGCTTGGATGTCACGGCATCAAATTACTTGGAGCGCACACAGCTTGGGAACATGGATTAAACCGTGCTAGCGAAGGATAATATTTTTTCCAAACTATACTGATTCATTTATTTGAGATTTATGTGGTACTGGTTACAAACAATTTTCATTTATTCACAGCCGTTACAGACAGAAGTAAGAATACGGTCGCTCCAGCGAGGTACCACGATCCCAAAAATATAATAATATCGGTAGTTTTACTTATATTGTGAAAGCCCAAAGTATTATATATAGGGTGCAAAATACTCCGAATAAAAAGTTGCGTATTTAATTAATTAAAAATTACAGTAAAATTCTAAAAATTAAATTATAACTACGTCTCAAAAGAACATTGTCCAAATTCATAACGAATATCTAAATATATTAAATAAACCGTTATGGTCCATATGCGATTCCATAGCGACTTTCTGAAAAATTTGATTTGGACATAACTTTTTATTCCCGCTATGAGATCTGAATTTTTCACATTTATTGGAAAGATATTTTCAAACAAATTCAAATATTTCGTGTTTCGCTAAAATCCGATTTATTTTGAATCCTGTACATTCATTTGAAATTTGAAATCGAATATTACGAACTACCGCGACTATTTCGAGCTCGTTTTAAATTATATTATAAACTATACATTTAAATATCGTTTTATTAAATAATTTCCTTATAAATCCTTATATAAACTTCAAATAAAAAATTTAAAACAAATTTAACTATTTAGACTTCAATGGCCAAAAATCCGGGTCGTTACATCTTTTAATTAAGATTATTGGAGTTTCCAATTATCTTTGGTAATTGGAATAAAATGAAATGTGAATTGGGTTTATCGTGAACTGTGTTTTTAATCACATTCGTTCTTTAACCCAATTTACAGTGAAAATATAGTTTCGAATTTACAAATCTTTTATTAAGATTTAAATAAAAAAATCCAAAGTAAAGCTTCCCAATTTAATACATTAAATTGGAATTGAATGGAATTCGATTTAATAATAATCGAGGTGAGCTTCTGTGAATGAAGATCGTTACTATATATGGAATTTAAAAGGCTTTGTCGTTATTCCATTTATATTATCAGTCTGATATGGAAATTTATATTGATTATATATTGATCTGTTTTCTGTGGAGATTCCATAATTAATGGAAATGATTTTGGGTTTATCATGAACAATGTTTTAAGTAACATTGGTTCTTTAACCTAGTTAAAGATAAGATTTATTTCTTAAATTTGAATAATCATTAAGTAAGGATTTTTGAGATTAAAACTGAATTAGAGTCTTAATGGATCTTAAATTAGATTAATAATGTGGATATTTTGTTAAAAGAATATTTTGAATTGGAATAAGGCGTTTGATGTGTTTTTATAACACTTGATTATAAAATACGCGAGTTATTCAAAAAGACCGGGTTCAACCCATTATGAATAATTACAACAACGATTAAGAGTCGAAGATGAAGATGGTGGTTGAAGACCAGAGTTCTTCATATCATTTGGATGATTACTGATGTCTTGATTGGGCCGTACACGCAAGACAAGGTAATAAGTGGTGATCGTCCAGACGTACTTGAAGATCGACGGATATGCGAGGACCTCTCTCCTGCATTGGACATATGGGACGAGGAATAAGGTGCCTCCGGTTTCGTTCAGACCCAGAACGGACTTGTAAATGGATAGTATGTCTGACGTTGTATACCTTTATGCTGTATTCGTTGATCTCGGCTAAATATATATCTGTTTGGTTGCGGAAAATTTATTCTCTTGCCTAACACCCTTCTCTGAGACGTACGAGCTTAGAGGTTATATATTGGCAAAAATCAATGGTATGGTATGGATTGACAATGTGGCATGCCAAGATGGAAACGACCAAGGCTTTTGTTGAAAAGCAGAGCCTTGTGGATGCTGATCAAAGCACAGCTTTAAATAGCATAGCTTTGTGTATAGCATTATTTCGCGATCCTCACACCCCGGTAGGAGTCTAAAATAGGATAAGGGAACGCAGGGAGTGCACACGTTTCTTTCTAGCTAGAAGTGGTGTCAGCATTTACAGCCCTGAAATTTTTATTTATGTGGATGATGGATTTCGAGGTCTCGGTTATATTGGTCGATAGTGACCATTTTATAAGTCCAATAGGACCAGGAAGCATGTGCTCAGGCATAACTAATCCATTAAAGTATTTGTGGACCGGCCCTGCAGGATCCAAGGGTTCGCCAGCGTCCGAATCCTGAGACATTTGCTAGAGTGTCTTGAATCGGTAAGGAGATCATCCCTAGCCTTGACTCATGATGGAAACCCAATTTCCAATATGAGACATTCCGGTTTTGATTGTAGAACTAGTATGGTGACATAGTAGGATAGGGTACTATGCCGTCTATGATTGATACATTTATATTTGAAGTTGTTTTTACACTATACACTTATAGTAATATCAAAATAATTTTGTTTTATACATATCAAGCATGTTCGGCTATTATAACGTAAAACTCTATCCTCCGGGTTGCATTGCATTGTGTGATGGGACCTAAGTCTTATAATAGCTTCATTTTTCCGAAGGGCATTTCGTTGTTTTATTCTAAAACTAAGATTCATGTGGAATAAACCCGTTCCGTGTTATGCGGCGTGGTCCCATGATATCCTCACTTTTAAATTTAAGATTAATAGCTGTTTTTAGTTCTCACACCAGTCCCATGACTGACCTGAAGTTTATTGTTTTAACCTAAACTCTGTGTGCCCATATTTTCCACACTAGCAGCAAGTAGTTTTGGTTTTGCGGATATTATATTCACATGATCCTGGTTTCAGCTGAAGCGTTATTCGGAAAGCTCTGTATCCGTGTATTTCTTTCAGTTGTATTTTGTATTATGTTTCCGCTGCTATTTAAATGTAATTTAAATCTCTGATATTGTATTTCCAATGTGTAATATTTATTCATACTCTGGAATATTCTTGTACTCTGATGTAATTGTTGTAATAAGCAATGAAATGTTCTTCTGTGTGTGTTCTGATGAGTGTTGCTCTTAAAACAATCTGGGCTTTCCTTTACGGGGAAGTTTGGGTCGTTTCATTTGAAACCATTATAAGACTCATGTCCCATCACACAATGCAACGCAAATTGGAGGATAGAGTTTTACCTTATAATGGTCAAAAATGCATGATACGATAAGAACGGATTTGATATTATTATTAGTGTATATATATTTCAAAAAAATATTTCAATCATAATGTATCAATCATAGACGGCATAACTACCATATGCCATGTCACCATACTAGTTTTACAATCAAAACCGCATGGTATCGTATTGGAAGTTGGATTTCCATCATGAGTCAAGGCTAGGAATGATCTCCTTACCGATTCGAGACACTCTAGCAATGTCTCAGGACTCAGACACTGGTGAACCCTTGGATACTGCAGGTCCGGTCCACAAATACTTTAGAGGATTGGCAATTCCTGAACACACGCTTCCCGGTCCTATTGAACCTATAAATTGGTCACTATCGACAATTATAACCGAGGCCTCGTAATCCATCATCAACATAAGTAAAATGTCAGGGCTTGCAAAACCCTAATACCACTTCTAGCCAGAAAGGAATGTGTGCACTCCCTGTGTTCCCTTGTCCCGTTTTTGACTCATACTGGGGTGTTAGGCTCGCGAAGTAACGCTATACACAAAGCTACGCCTAAACAGGCCGTGTTTTGATCATCAACCACAAGGCTCTGCTTTTCAACAAAAGCCTTGATCATTTGCATCTTGGCATGCCACATTGACAATTCACGCTATGCGATCAATAACTACAAATATATAACCTCTGAGCTCGTGCATCTCAGAGAAGGGAATTAAGAAAGAGAATAAATTCTCCGCCACCAAACATTGGGTTTCGTGTTTTTCTGAAGATACAATTATTTGAAATTCATTTTATAAAATTAAGTAAGGATTCCTGATGTATTCCTTTATGTTGTATTCATTGATCTCTGCTAAATATATATCTGTTTGGTGGGGGAGAATTTATTCTCTTGCTTAAAACCCTTCTCTGAGACGTATGAGATTAGAGGTTATATACTGGCAGAAATCAATGGTATGATATGGTTTGACAATGTGGACATACAATCCATTTACAAGTCCGTTCTGGGTCTGAACGAAACCGGAGGCACCTTATTCCTCACAATATTCGTATAATGACGGAATCCAATATCGAAATATTCCAAAGATAATTCCCATTCAAATCCATTCCAATATATATAAATATATATTGGAAAATTCTGGTTATTTTAAAACCATTTTCAAATCTAATTTATTCATTTCTAAAAATAATTAAATTATTATTCTAGTTAATAACTAGTTCATTAAACAGTTCATTTCGATAATAAAATTATAAAAAATATGGAAAAAATTATGTAAAATCATAATAAATGATTTGGAAAGAATTTGGATGAAAAATTCCAATTTTGTAAGATAAAATATATTTTTATCGAAATTAACTTTTAAATGAACTAGTTATTAACTAGACTAATAATTTAATTATTTTTAGAAATAAATAAATTAGATTTGAAAATGGTTTTAAAATAACCAGAATTTTCCAATATATATTTAAATATATTGGAATGGATTTGAATGGGAATTATCTTCGGAATATTTCGATATTGGATTCCGTTATTATATGTATCCAAGGGTTCGCCAGCGTCTGAATCCTGATACATTGCTAGAGTGTCTCGAATCGATAAGGAGATCGTCCCTAGCCTTGACTGATGGAAACCCAACTTCCAATACAACATTACGGTTTTGATTGTAAACCTATATATGGCGACATAGTAGGATGATGTACTATGCCGTCTAGGATTGATACATTTACTTTGAAGTATTTTAAAACTCATTAGACACTAATAATAATATTAAAAATATTATTTTCTACGTATCAAGCATGTTTGATCATTATAAGATAAAACTCTATCCTCCAGTTTGCGTTGCATTATGTGATGGGACTTGAGTCTTATAATGATTTCATTTTCTAAAATGCATTGCATTGTTTTGAATAAAATTTAATTGGTTTATGCACTGGCAATCCAATGGAGTAAACCCGTTCCGCGTTAGCGGCGTGGTCCTGTGATTAGCCATATTGTTAGATAAGTTAGGAAAGATTTCCCATACTAGTCCCATGACTGACCTGTAGTTTGTTTAACTTTGCAAACTAGGGTGTCCTCTTTTCCACGCGGGCAGTCGAGTAACTTGTTTTGCAGATATATTGAGAAGGATTCTAGATCAAAGCTTAAAGATGTGTCCAGAGCATTGATAGTCTTCCGCTGTGTTAGTTTATTTGTTTCCGCTGCATTGTATTACATTTATTGTAAATTTATCTTCTGTTATATTATTATTTATTTGATGTACTCTGATATTATGTACCCTGATGCAACATTAGTATAATGTTTATAAAAGTCTCCTGTTGTGTTCTGATGTGTTGTATTCCCAGAGTTAGCATATTCGGATTTTTGAATGGTCTTAGCCGATTTTGCGATCGATTAGGTTCGGTCGAAATCCAAATCGTTACAGTTGGTATCAGAGCTCTGGTTAGCTCAAATCTTTGGGGTACAACTCATTAGAACTAAACAAAAGACTCATCAGAGGTAGGATCAGTAATATCCTATGAAAGAATATTCATTAGAGATAGGATCAGTAGCATCCTAGAATAAGAAAAGGATGCGTTTTTTACAGGTCCCTATTAAGTTTCAAAATATAAAAAAAACCCGGTGATAAAAATAATATAGAATACATCCCTATTTTTGAATTTCCGCTAAAAAAATTCCAGATCTACCCTTACAAACCTAAAAAACTATCCAACAACTGTTTGTCCTCACTTACTCAGTCTATCGCTCCTATTATCTCGCTCATAAACCTAATCCTACAATTCTGGTAAACCGTCAAACACTCCAGCAGCGAATTTTTTATTAATTTTTAAGAAAAACTAGACAATTAGATACATATATTACGTAAAATTGCATACATTTATGCAACTAAGTGGAATAATTGCATACATATATTAATATTATGCAGAAAAAAATATTAGTTTTGCGCAACAATGAAGTAGACGTGCGTAAATTAATATTATACAGAAATAAATAATTACTTGAATGTAGGGACTAGACAATTAGATACAAATATTACGTAAAATTGCATACATATATGCAACTAAGTGAAATAATTGCATACATATACAGAACTGTACTGCATAATTGCTGAAACAAAAGAAATGACAAAAAAGTAAATACATATAATTATAAAAAGATGCATTTCTATATGCAAATAACAGAAATATGTGCATACTTACATGAAAATTTTCATAACATTTACATGTACTACATCAAAAAATAAGTACAGACCACATTTACATGTACTACATCAAAAATTTCATAACATTTACAAAGCAGAGATGATGGTCTTTTGAAGAACAAGTAATTTTGTTAAGACCCAGCTTATTGCGCAAACCACATGTAGTAGTCTCTGTAGAAACAACAAATGTGTTCAATCATTTGGAAAAAGATGGACGACCAAGCTTCAACAACACCAGTACACCAATATCCGCCGGAACACTGTTATCAAAAAAAGAAAATCAACATTAATAAGCTTAATATGCAGTAACCTAAATTACAAAAACTGCTTCAGAATAATATAAATACATGCGTACAATTCAGCAAAATAACAATAATTTCTGAATATTTATATGCAAGTATTCCAGATATATACATAGAAATATGAATATATTTGTAAAATAATATGTTTTTCTATTTGTTTGATAAAAAATTGCATACATATATGCATATATTAAGAGTATATGCATATTTGTCTGCAACTTTTTATCAGAAGTTCAGCAAAAATCAAAGATATTTTCCTACATCTTACAGATCGCGATTTTGAATGTTTTTCTGTTTGTATTTTCCTACATCCTACAACGAACATAATGAATGTTGTCCTTCCCATTTTCAAACCAAAAACCAAAATATATAGCTCAAATTAAAAATTAAAAATTCAGCAAAAATCAAAAGCTAAGAGAGCCTAAGAACATGGCTAAAATTAAAAACTTACATCCACAAAAATGGCAGCTACAGTTTATGGAAGAAGTTCGGCCTGCCTTTCAAGTTCTGACTTTGAAGAACGTGAATTGGATCGCCCTCCGTTGGGGTCAATTTTCGATTTTGAATCACTGTTGTTGATCTACATATCGCGATTTCCTCCTTCTTCTTCTTTTCCATGGATCACTGACGTTGATTTGTGAATCGCAATCGATGGTGCTGGAGCGGATAGCTGGTTGCTGGAAGGGGGCTGATCGCGATTTCCTTTGGCGGCGGATCCTGGTGCTGGAGTGGCGTCGACTGAAGGGGGGATGATCGATGGTGCTGGAGCGGCGGTCGTTGGTTGCTGCAAATAGGGGCTCACGATTTAGGTTTTGGTTCTGGAACCGCCGCCACCATGGATTATAAAATTTTGTTTCTGCAAAAAATAAAGCCCTAATCGGTATTTAGATCCTTACGTTTAGCCGAAATATTGAAAAGGGGCAAATTAGTCACAAATAGGAGGTTAGTTTAAAAAGAAGGATGTAATTTAAACTTTTTTATAGGGAGGATGTGAGCTTAATTAGGATGAATTCTTAGGATGTGAGCCTAATTTTCACATAAAAAAACTCGTTAGAGATAGGGATAGAAATGCCGTAGAATGAGTTGAGAGTTACAAGTTCATAATTAACGCATTTGCGATTATATATATAATCCGATCTTAGAAAATTATGATTTTTGAATATATAAAAGTTATATAAATTTGAAAAGTTAATCAACTAATAAAATTATTGAAACCAATAGAAAAATGAAAGTTGAGTTGGTTGGTTAAACAAATTTCAACTCCGTTCCTTTTCGAGGACGAAAAGATTTTAAGGGAGATTGTAACAACCCGGAATTTTGGAACCAATTTAAAAAATTTATTTTAGAAATTTTAATGGATTTTGAATATATAAAATAATTTATTTTAAATAATAACGATGAAAAATTTATTTTAATCGAAGTTAGAACAAATATTTTTATTTTAATTATAAAACGAGTTAGAAATGGCGCGGTAATTTGAAATTTCGATTTTAAACTTTGACTGACTGTATAGGATGCAAAATAAAACTGATTTTAGTGAAACCAAAAATATTTAAATCTATTTAAAAATATCTTTCCAATGAATCCGAAAAATTGAAATTTCATAGCAGGAATAAAAAGTTATTTCCAATTTAATATTCAGAATAGTCGCAATTGAATATATATATATATTTTAATATTAAAAATAGCCATTTTACAAACGACCTCCGTTTTCGACGAAACCACAATTGTTGGATCCGAAATGTCAAAATTGTTGCTAGATTCCAATTTTTATAATTTTTGGAGTTAATATGTGAGCGTGGCAAAAGAAAATGTGTTTTGTCAATTTTGGTCAATTTCGATCGACCAGAAATGGCCATTTTTCAAACTGTCTCCAAATTCGACGAAATTAATTTTGTTAGGACCAATCGTCAAAAAATAACTAGAAATATTTTTTTTTTGAATTTTTAGAGTTAGTTTGTGGCCCCTGTAAATTTAAATATACGATCAAATTATATAAATAAATGATTTATATTTTAAATTAAAGAAAAGTGGGCTGAGACGATAAAACGGGCTGACGGGACCTAGTCCATTGTGCCATAATGGGGGTATTTAGCTAGGGGCAACGGTCATTGGGTATGATTTGGAGTACGTGGCATTTAACAAGAATTATCTGAATTAAAGGAATAATTAAATAATATAAAATACTATATAAATACGGTAGGTATACGACCAAAATATGAAACCCTAATTCTAAATATTTACAGTCGCCGCCTCCTTATGAAATTAATGGCCAAAATCGTCCGAAAATGAACCTTTAATCTCTTCAAATCCGATGCGAATTAAACCTAGCTTCCTAAACCAATCCTGTAAAGATTCACGAGATCCTTAATTGTATATGGTTTTGATCGAATTACGTTGATCGGTTCGTGGGATTTTTCTCCTCAAATCCATCGAGTTCGTGGCCAGTTTTAGGGGTGGAGGGGCTTAGGAGTTGGTTCTCGTTCGGGGTGGTGACAGGCGAGTTCAAGGCGCTTCACGAGGAGTTTTCTGGTCATACTCCGATCGAATATAGGAGCAGCGATATCGAACCCTAAATGGACAGGGTTGGTTTGTTAAGCGGCTTGAGGCAAGAACGATGAAGAAGAATAAAGAACATTAGCGCATTTTCTAAACATGATTAAGGTTAAACCTAATTAAGGTTTAAATAATAATTAATCAATTTGTTAATGTTTAAATTTTCGTAACTTATTCATATGTAATCGAAATTCAGAAATTTCAGTTGCCTTGGAATCAGAAAAATGAGAGCTTCATGATGAAATGACCAGATCTGAAACGGAGCACTTTGGAAATTCAGGAAAATTCGATTCTGAATTATTCGAAATCAAAACCCCAATGTGTGATTTCTGAGTTAAATAATTAAAAATAAATTAATTATTATCGTGTTTAGTAATTCTTACATGTTCGTGATTGGATTCAAATTGTTTGATGCAGTTTGTTGATCCGTTATATTGATGAAAATTAACATGTCATTTTGTTTTTATAGAACTGATGAAAATTAACATGGCATTTTGTTATTGTAGAATGGATGGAAACAAATATATCATTTTTGTTATCATAAAATGGATGAAAACAAATATATCATTTGGTTGTGACAAAAAGATTGAAAACAAAAATATACCATTTTTGTTGTAACCAAATAGTGAAACAAAATTATCAATTTTTGTTGAAACCTAAAACTTGAAACAAAATTTTTATTTTTTGTCAAATTGTAAAAGTTGGAACAAAAATGTTCATTTTTATCAAAATAGTTTTGTTGAACAAAAATCATATATTTTTGTCAAATTAGAATAATGGAATTAAAATGTTCATTTTTGTCAAAATAGTTTTGTTGAACAAAAATCATACATTAATGGAATCGATCATTTTTGTCAAAATATAATTATTGGATCAAAATTTACATTTGTGTCAAAACATGTTAGTTGAATTAGAAATATTCATTTTTTCATAACATGTTAGTTGGATTAGAAATATTCATTTTTGTCAAAACATGTTAGTTGAATTAGAAATATTCATTTTTGTCAAAACATGTCAGTTGAATTAGAAGTAATCATTTTGTCAAACATGTTAGTTGAAATAAAAATTATCATTTTGTCAAAACATGTTTACATTAGAAATCACATTTTCAATGTAATGAAAGAAAATATAAAATGTTCATGTTTTTTTTTTTAAAAAAAAACATGTTTACATTGAAAATCTCATTTTTTAATGTAATGAATGAAACTAGGAAAATGGTCATGTAAAAATAAAAAGATGTTAACAATTAAAAACCTTATTTTTAATGAAAAGAATGATTTATATGAACATTGTTCATGTTAGAATAAAAGTGTTGAAACATTAAAAATCACATTTTTTAATGGAAAGGTTGATTCATTAGAAAAATATTCACTGCTTGAATAAAATGTTGAGACATTAAAAATTCTATTTCTAATTTAGAAATGATTTGCCAAATAAAATATGTCTTTTATTTAGAATAATGATTTGTCATTTATGTTAGAGACACATATTTTGTAAATCAATAGGTCAATTAGTTAGAATATATTTTTGGCATATGAAAATATCATTAGTTAGAATATATGTTATGTTAACATAGAAAATGCCATTAGTTAGAATATGTTATGTTAACATCGGAAATGTCATTTTAGTTAAAAATGTCAGGTTAGAATAAAATTGTCATATTAGAATAAAATGTCATTTTAGTAATAATATGTCATTTATTTAGAATAATGATTTGTCAATTATATTAGTTGAAACAAAACGTTTACTTTTGTCAAATTATATTAGTTGAAACAAAACATTTACTTTTGTCGAATTAGATTAGTAGAAAACAAAACATTTACTTTTATCAAGTTAGATTAGTTGAAACAAAATATGCACTTTTGTCGAAATAGATTAGTTGAATCAAAATATTCAAATTTGTCAAAATATAATAGTTGAAACAAAAATTACATTTTGTTAAATATGATGGTTGAAAACAAAAATTACATTTTTGTTAATTAGATTTGAAATAAAGCAAAAATCACATTTTTGTTAAATAGAAGTGTTAAAACACAAATAGCATTTTTGTTAAATAGATTTGTGTAATAACACAAATAGCATCTTTGTTAAATAAATTTGTGGTACAACAAAAATATCATTTTTTTTCATTTAGTTAAAAGTTATAATTGTTAACAATATGAATTATCACTTTATCCATTTTATTAAATTAGAATTGTTAACAATAGGAGTTATCACTTTTATTCATTTTGTTAAAATTAGAACTGTTAACAATAGGAAATATCTCTTTTATTTATTTTATTAAATTAGAATTGTTCACAATATGAAAATGTCATTTTAATCATTTTGCTGAAATAGAATTGTCAACAAAATGAATGGATCACTTTTAATCATTTTGTTGAAATAGAATCGTCAGCAAAAATGAGAGAATCATTTTTATTGTTAAAACATACATTAGAATCTATATGCAAATATAAGAATCATTTTCGTTGTCAAAACATACATTAGAATTGTATGTGAATTAAAATAACATTTTATTGTTATATTATACAATAGAATTTGCATGCAAATACAAATGACATTTGTATTGTCGAATTATACATTATAATTTGAGAGAATAAAGAGGCATTTCATATGTTATGATGCGAAACTATACATGCAAATAAAAAAAATTCTTTTTATTTGTTAAAATAAAAAATAGAAATTACATACAAATAAAGGAAAATGGAAAATTATCTTTTCATTTGCCATCGGCAATAATGAAATGTAAATAAATTACATTTTATTAGACATTAGATACATGTAAGGGAATTATGCGAGAAAAATACATTTTCAGTGGGCATTAGGAATATAATAACATGTTTGTTACTTATCATTAACATGTTTGCGGAATTAATATTGGTTAGATTCATTAACCAATGATTTATTTAGATGAACTGTTGTTGGCTGAAAACCCCACACGGGCATTTGGATGATATTTGACATACACTAGTCCCAATATTTAGTTATATGTTAACCGATGGATTGACAGACTACGATGAGCGCTATCTATTCATTTTAATGCTCGCACAGTTGTAAATTTCACTCTGGATGTGAATTGGTTGTTTAATGATTATTTATAATTATTGTCGTGTTCATGTGATGTGTGAAATCCATATAACCGAAATATATGGTAACTGATTGAGCCGCATTTCGATTCAGAATATATTTTAAATATAAAGAATATTTTAAAATAAAGAACACTGTAATATAAAGAATATTTTAAAATAAAGAACATTGTAATATAAAGAATATTTTAAAATAAAGAACATCGTAATATAAAGAATTTCTTTACATATGGAATCTTTTTATATAAAGAATATTTTTAAATAACGAATATTTTAAAATAATATTCAACGAAGAATTAAATGATGATTTCTATGTCTGTTTTTGGATGGAAAAATGATAAAAATATATTTTTATCAAAATGAACTAGTTATTAACTAGAACAAATCTTTTAAATTAAGATTTAATGAAGTCTTCTAATCAATTAATATTTAATTAGAATTAAATAAAAGAATTGGATTTTGGGTTGTCATGGATGGTGTCTTAAATAACACTGTTCTTAAACCCCATATTAAAGAATAAAATTTTGAATTAATATTATTAGAGTTTCCAATTATATTCGGTAATTGGAATAAAATGATATGTGAATTGGGTTTATTGTGAACTGTGTTTTAGACGACATTTGTTCTTTAATCCAATTAACCATAAAGATATAATTTGGAATTTTTAAATCTTTTTATTAAGATTTGAAAAGAAATTTTCCCAAATCAAGTTTTTTCCAATTTAATATATTAAATTGGGATTGAGTGGAAATTCGATTTGATAATAATCGAGATAGGCTTCTGTAAAAGAAGACTGTTACTATATGGAATTTAAAAGGATTTACTATTATTCCATTCATATTATTAGTCTGATACGGAAATTTATATCGATTATATATTGATTTGATTTCTGTGAAAATTACATATTTAATGGAAGATGATTTTGTGTTTATCGTGAACTGTATTTTAAATGACATTGCTTCTTTAACCTAGTTAAATACAAGATTAAGTTCTTAAAAGTTGAATTACCATAAAGTAAAGATTTCTGATATTAAAATCAAACTGGAGTTTTATTGAATCTTTAAAAGGAAGATTAAAGATTTAATTTAAAAGAATTTATCTTTGATAAAATTGATGGAAATCTTTCCCTTTAAATATGAATATTTTATTAAAAGAATATTCTGAATTGGAATGGGCCATATAATGTGTATTTATAGCACCTGATTTTTGATTATAAAATACGCGAGTTATTCGGAAAGACCGAGTTTAACCCATTCTGAATAATTACTACGACGATTAAAATTCGAAGACATTGAAGACGGTGATTGAAGACCGGCGATCTTCACATCGAATGGGCGAGTACTGATTGTAACAACCCGTAAAATGCAAGCCAATTTTAAATTTTTATTTTGGCAATTTTAGCGAATTTTGAATATTTAAAATGGATTATTTTAAATAATATCGACGAAAAAATTATTTTGAATAGAATTAGAATGTAAATATTTACATACGTCGTCGTTAGAATATAAATATTTATTTTAAATTATAAAAGGAATTGAAAATGGCGCGGTAGTTCGATAATTCGATTTCAAACTCTAATTGAATGTACCGGGTGCAAAACAAACCGGATTTTAGTGAAACCAAAAATAATAGGATCTATTTGAGGATATCATTCCAACGAATCCGACAAATCAAAATTTCATAGCGAGGATAAAAAGATATGCCCAGTTGAAAATTCTGAATAGTCGCTATGGAATTCAGGCCCTTAAAAATGGGAATTTTGCAAACGACCTCGGATTTCGACGAAACCAGTCCGTGATGTCAAGTTATTGCTAGATTCCAAATTTCATAATTTTTCGAATCAATATGTGAGCGTGGCATAGGAAAACGCGTTTGACCAGTTGTAGTTGATTTTAATCGACTGGAAAATGGCCATTTTTCCAACAGTCTCAGAAGTCGATGAAACTAGTTTTGTTAGGACCGTATCGTCAATACGAAGCTAGAAAATATTTTTCTGGAATTTTTAGAGTTCGTATGTGACCCCGGTAAATTGAAATGCGCGTTCAAATTCAATATATAGAGTTATATGTTGATTTTGACGAAAACTGATCGAAACAGTCAAATCAGCTTACGATACATATCCCATTGTGTTCAGAATGAGAGTAATTAGCTATGGACGACAGGCGGTGGGCCTCGTTTTGAGATCGAATAAAAAGTCAACTTTTTGTAAATTAAATAATAAAAATAAAACCCCTTTATCACTCTGGCCCCCCTTTTGTTCTTCATTCATTCGAGGAATAAAAAAAATAAAAAATAAAAACGCTGCTCCTCAATCGAGACTGGCGATCGACGCCGCCGCCCGGAAGACGCCTGACCCCACGCCCGCGTCACCCCTTTGGCCCCCTCCGTCACCGTTGGCCCCACCCCTCGCTCCTCAGGCCAAAATCGAAACCTCCAAGCCCTAAACCCCCAAAATCGAGGCGCCTCCGTCCACCAGTGCCGCAGCCACCTCTGGCCAGACCTCCGCCGCCAGTAGCGTCCCTCCGCCGATCGCACTAGCCACCCTAACCCCTCCTTCGACTGCTATAAGGTGAAAATCCATTTACAGTGAGTTTATATTTTTCTTTTATGTAATTAAGCATTATTAAAATCTGATTTTATAATGAAATAACATAGTTTTATTTTTGTTTCAGATTTTAAATAAAAATTGTTCTAAAAAAATAATAATAATAAGGGGATTTTGATATAAAAATCATAGTTTAAAGGAAAATCGGTTTTATGTTAAAAATCATTGCTTAAAATCAGTTTTTATATGAAGAACATCGTTTTAAAAATGTGAACTTTTTATATAGAACATTGTTTTAGAAATGTGAGATTTTTATAAATTCATATAAAGAAGAGAGGCCGGATTTTTATATATTCATATAAAGAAGAAAGGCTGGATTTTTATAAATTCATATAAAGAAGAAAGATCGGATTTTAATGATATGAAGTAGTGATTTTTAATCTATGAAAGACGATATTTTTATATAATGAAAGGCGTGATTTTTTATATGATGTAGAGATTAAAAATACGATTTTTATAGAAGTAGCGAAATAAAAATATATTTTTTATAATATAAAAAGGTTAAAATATAATTTTTATACTAGTGGCATATTAAAAATATGATTTTTATATAGGTATGATAGTAAAAATCTGATTTTTATTCATGTAGAGTTGTAAAAATATAATCTTTATATAGAATAGCGATGTTAAAAATGTGATTTTTAACGTGTACCGCGTTGAACAGATCTCGATAAAAAGCACGGCGAAGATTTCTACATATGAAGAGTCATGGCGTTTGGATTAGCTTTGGTGAGAACTCCTCACTTTTATTTTAAATTTCTAGTTTAAAATATATACTAGGATGTAGACGGTGCTTAGCAGCACCCGACAACCGTCGTCCACAGACCATGGACGGCTTGTTTGTTTGATTGTATGTTGATGTGAAAAATTGAATGTGTGTTGTGGAATGAAATAAAATATTTATATAGTGAAATAAAATATTTATATAGTTAAAAATATAATTTTTAATGTGTATATAAAATGAAATATATATTTATAAACAAATCGAACGATTTGTTTATATACACACATTTGACTGATATTGATTGGGACGATAAATTTTACACATCGCCCAAATGCACAAATAAAATATGTGTTTGATTGTTTAAACCCCACACGGGTGTTGGGATGATACTTGGCATACACTAATCCCAATTATTTGATTGTATGTCAATCGATTGGTCGACAGACTGTGTAAGCGTTAATTATATATATTTAATGCTTATGCAGTTGTGTGGTGCACTTTGGATGATGATTGATTATTTATCGTTGTTATTATATACATATGTTGTATGGAATCCATATAATTAACATTATATGGTAATTGATTGGGCCTCATTCCAATTGGGAAAATAAAGAATATTATAAAATAAAGATTAACGTGTTGACGGTACTCATTTGTTGAGATTAGTCAGGTGGTGAAAGAAATATAGATTCATGTGTTGAATATGATAAATATTCATTTGTTGAATAGAATAACGAAGTTATTGAAAAATATAAAGCCGTGTTGATTAGAGATGCGCTATTTTGACGCGAACGATATTGATATCGATTATATTCGTTTTTAAAATGAATTTGAATTAAATAGAATTGAAAATGAATTCGAATAGAATAGAATTGAAATTGAAGTCGAATAGAATAGAATTGAAATTGAATTCGAATAGAATAGAATTGAAATTGAATTCGAATAGAATTGAATTGAAAAGGAAGTTGAAATTGTTTTTGAAACGAATTTAAAATGATTTATAAAATTTGTTTTAAATAGAAATCGACAAAATATATATTATATATATAATATAATGGCCTGAATAGAACACGCCGCGCCGCGGCAGTTCGCGAATTTCGACCATTGACTTCGAACGGACATTACGGGAGATCCGACCGTCGGATTCTCCTGAAACCGGAACCGTTGGGTTCGTATCGAAAAGAGATTTCCAATGAATATTAGAAATTTGAAATCTAACGGTTGGATTTGGAGATGCGTCCAAATCAAATTTAGAAAAGGTCGCTGTAAGTGCAGTTCGATGACAGTTATGGGAAATCGACTGTACGGGCCTTGATAAAATTATTAAAAATATCTATAATTTGTGTAAAATGAAAAGAAATGATTTAGGAAAAATTGGGATGAAAAACTCCATATTTGAAAAGATAAAAATAGATTTTTATCGAAATGAACTAGTTTTGAACTAGAATAAAAATCAATTTATTTTTTAGACAAATAAATTAAATTTGAAATGGGTTTTAAATAACCAGAATTTCTAATATATTTAATTGGAATTGAAATAGAATGTGATTTGGGTTTATCGTGGACTGTGTTTTAAATGACATTAGCTCTTTAACCCAGTAAAAGGAGTTTTAATGAATCTTTAATTAGGTTGAAATGTGGATTGATAATTTAAATTATCATAATTGGGAAATGATCGAAAGGGGAGTATCTCCAGTTTTACTCCTAGCGATAGTTAAATCTTTAATTAGATTTGAACGTGAAATGGTAATTAAATTTACCGATAAACCATGGTGTTAATTATGGGGTAATGACAGTTTTGCTCCATGGGATGAATAGGTTGGGATTGGGAAATAAAATAAATAATTACTTCGGTGTGGTTCGCTAATCCCGACTAGTTTGGAAAACCATAATATGGTTTGAAATGACATCCAAAGGAAGATTAAATAATAAATTTAAAAGAATTTATCTTTGATAAAATTAATGGGAATATTTCCCTAGGAGTGTGAATATATGAATAAAAGAATATTCTGAATTGGAATGAGGCGTATATTGTGTTTTATAGCACTTGTTGATTAAGGTACGCGAGTTATTCAGAAAGTCCGGGTATATCCCATTCTGAATAACTGATTCGACGACGAGTCGAAGAGATTGAAGACGGTGCAAGACCGACGATCTTCACATCGAATGTATGGGTGGTACTGATGCTCACGATGGAAGTAGCTACCTTGAAGGGGGCTAGAGTAGTAGCCGTCCGGACGTGCTTGGAGGTCGACAGATATGCGAGGAAAGTGCCTCCGGTTTCGTTCAGACCTAGAACGGACTTGTAAATGGATGGTGTGTCTTACATTATATTCCTTTATATTGTATTCGTTGGTCTCTGCTAAATATATATCTGTTTGGCGGCGGAGAATTTATTCTCTTGCTTAACGCCCTTCTCTGAGACATACGAGCTCAGAGGTTATATATTGGCAGAAATCAGTGGTATGATATGGATTGATAGTGTGGCATGCTGAGATGCAGTGATCCAGACTTTTGTTGAAAAGCAAAGTTTGGTGGATGATGATCAAAGCGCAGCTTTAATATAGCACGACTTTGTGTATAGCATTGATTTGCGAGCCTCACACCCCGGTATGGTGGTAAACTAATGGTTTGATCAGTATGTTTTTTAGATGATGGACACCTTAGTGGTGTCGTGGATTCGATCGACTGAGATTGAGCTTAGTGCTCAGAGGGATAGGGTAAGCGGTGTTTTCTCTCGCCGGGACGTAAGCCGCAGTGATACTCGATTTCCCAAAAGTGCGGATGTGCATTACGGTGTTTTCTCTAGCTGAGACGTAAGCCATTGTAGATGGCACTACGCGATCGATCTTTCGAATCAGGAGCCATCATGATGGAAATCCAATTTCAAAATATGACATTTTGCGGTTTTGATTGTAAAGCCTAGTATTGGCGACATGATATATGGTACCCATGCCGTCTATGATTGGTACATTTATATTTGAAGTTGTTTTCTTCACTTATAGTAATAATATAAGATGAAATTTCGCGTATCAAGCATATTTGGCTATTATAAGGGAAAACCCTATCCTCTGGATTGCGTTGCATTGTGTGATGGGACCTGGGTCTTATAATAGCTTCATTGTTCTTTATTTAGCATTGCACTGTTTGTATTCTGCACTGGTATTCTTGGGAGGAAACCCGTTCCGTGTTATACGGCGTGGTCCCTTGATTTACCTAACTTTAAAAACAAAGATTAATAACTGTTTTAGTTCTCACACCAGTCACATGACTGACCTGGAGTTTATTGTTTTAACCTAAACTCTGGGTGCCCCTATTTCCACACGGGTAGCTAGTAGTTTTGGTTTTGCAGATTTATATTCACAGGATCCTGATTTACAGCTGGAGCGATATCCGGAAAGATCATCCGTATATCTCTTCTAGTTGTGCTTTGTATTGTTTTTCCGCTGCGATGTATTTGAATGTAATTTAAATCTCTGATATTTTCTGTGTAATATTAATTCATACTCTGTATATTATTGTATTCTGATGGAATTGTTGTAATATACAATGAAATGTTCTTCTGTTTGCGTTCTGTTGTGGCTTGTTCTCAAAGTATCCGTTCTTTCCTTTACGGGGAAGTTACGGGTCCTCACACTGATGCCCGGCACTGGGTCGCTCCTAGGAAAGGTTTAAAGTGGTAGTTGTCCGGACGTACTTATTGATTGTCCAAATATGGGAGTGCCTCTCTTCGTATTGGACATACGGGACGAGGAATAAGGTGTCTCCGGTTTCGTTCAGGCCCAGAGCGGACTTGTAAATGGATGTGTGTCTGACGTTGGATTTCATTCCTATTTAATATATATCTGTTGGTGGAGGAGAATTTATTCCCTTGCTTAACACCCTTCTCTGAGACGCACGAGCTCAGAGGTTTTATATTGGTAGTTATCGATCGCATGGTGTGAATTGTCAATGTGGCATGCCAAGATGCGAATGATCGAGGCGTTT
Source organism: Allium sativum (assembly GCA_030737875.1). Classification (NCBI taxonomy): domain Eukaryota; kingdom Viridiplantae; phylum Streptophyta; class Magnoliopsida; order Asparagales; family Amaryllidaceae; genus Allium; species Allium sativum. The sequence goes on along the minus strand of CM060919.1, from coordinate 127,610,200 downwards.
GTTGAAAAGCAGAGCCTTGTGGCTGATGATCAAAACATAGCCTTTTTCGGCATAGCTTTGTGTATAGCATTACCTCGCGAGCCTCACACCCCGGTAAGAGTCAGAAACGGGACAAGGGAAAGCAGGGAGTGCATACGTTTCTTTCTAGCTAGAAGTGATATCATGGTTTTGCAAGCCTGACTTTTTACTTATGTGATTGATGGAATGAGGCGCCTCGGATTTATTGGTCGACTGTGACCATTTTTATAGGTTTAATAGGACTGGGAAACGTGTGTTCAGGAACTGCCAATCCACTAGAGTATTTATGGACTGGCCCTGTAGTATTCAAGGGTTTGCTAACGTCTGAATCCTGATACATTGCTAGAGTGTCTCGAATTGGTAAGGAGACCGTCCCTAGGCTTGACTCATGATGGAAACCCAACTTCCAATACGACATTACGGTTTTGATTGTAAACCTATATATGGAGACATAGTAGGATGGGGTACTATGCCATCTAGAATTGATACATTTACTTCGAAGTATTTTAAAACTCATTGGACACTAATACTAATATTAAAAATATTATTTTCTACATATCAAGCACGTTTGATCATTATAAGGTAAAACTCTATCCTCCGGTTTGTGTTGCATTGTGTGATGGGAGTTGAGTCTTATAATGATTTCATTTTCTAAAAAGCATTGCGTTGTTTTGAATAAAATTTAATTAATTTATGCACTGGTAATCCAATGGAGTAAGCTCGTTCCGCGTTAGCAGCGTGGTCCTGTGATTAGCCATATTGTTAGATAAGTTAGGAAAGATTTCTCATACCAGTCCCATGACTGACCTGTAGTTTGTTTCACTTTGCAAACTCGGGTGCCCTCTCTTCTACACAGGCAGTCGAGTAGTGTGATGACCCTAAAACCCGTACGACGGTAGCAAGGGTAATCTTTGGAATATAACACATAAACAGATAATAGCAGAACAGAATTAAATAAATACACTAGATAATGTACAAATAATAGACTGGATAAACATCATCATCAGAGTTACACAGTATACAGGATCATACTTAGAATAAAATACAATTCAGCTATACATAAACGTCTACAGCGGAAAACAGAGCATAATATGTATAATGGGAGTTGAACAACATAAAAAGAGATAAATGGTAGAATCCATCTTCAGCTCCAGCTATCCAGAAAGAGCCTGCTTAAACCTGACCACAAGGCTGCCCGTGTAGAAAAAGGAGCACCCGAGTTTGCAAGTGAAACAAACTACGAGTCAGTCATGGGACTGGTATGAGAAATCTACTTAACACATTTTATAATATGGCTAATCACAGGACCACGCCACTTTCGCGGAACGGGTTTACTCCATTGGATTGCCAGTGCTTAAAACAAGTAAATCTTTTAAACATCGCAATGCTTTTAACAAAAATGAAGCCATTATAAGACTCAGTTCCCATCACACAATGCAATGCAAACCGAAGGATAGAGTTTTTACCTTATAATGGCCAAAATATGCTTGATACGAATAAAAAAAGCATTTGATATTATTACTAGTGTTTATATGTTTCAAAAACAACTTCAAATCATAAGTATCAATCATGGACGGCATTAATGCCCCATACCACTATGTCGCCATATATAGTTATACAATCAAAACCGCAAAGTCACGTATTTGAAAATTGGATTTCCGTCATGAACCGAGGCAACGGATCATCCTCACCGAATTCGAGACTCTTTAGACCGAGCCTCAGGGCAAGTACTCAGTCAAACCCTTGGATCGTCAGGGCCGGTCCACTGATGTGGATTAAAATGCCTGAACACTACGTTTCCTCGCCCTTTGGGGCGTAAATGAGTCCTATAAATCCAACAGCTCAACATAGTCACCGACATATCTGAGGCGCCTCGCAACAGCAACAACCACATAGGTGAAAATAATATAAATGTCAGGGCTGGAAGGTCACTGACACCACCCTAGCTAAAAGGAAACGCATGCCCTCCCTGAGGTCCTCTCCCGTTTCTGGTTCATACCGGGGTGTGAGGCTCGCGAACTCACGTTATACACAAAGCTATGCCACATAGGCCGTGCTTTGATCATCAACCACAAGACTTTGCTTTTCAACAGAAGCCTTGATCATTTGCCACTTAGGCGTGCCATACAGGCAGTTCACTCCATGCGACTGATTTCTATCGATATATAACCTCTGAGCTCGTACGTCTGAGAGAAGGGCATTAAGCAAGAGAATAAATTCTTCGCCGCTAAACAGATATATATTTAATAGAGATCAATCAGCACAGAACAAAATCCTATGTCAGACACACACTCCATTTACAAGTTCGTTCTGGGTCTGAACGAAACCGGAGGCACCATATACCTCGCATATCCATCGATCTCCAAGTACGTCTGGACGATCACTACTTATTATTTATATTTCGGGATGCCTCCCAATCAAGACATCAGTTATCATCCAACCGAGGTGAAGATCTTCGGTCTTCAGCCACCGTCTTCACCATCGACTCCTTATCGCCGATCAACTATTTGAAATGAGATTTAATTCGGCCTTTTCAATTTATTCATGCATATTTAGAATTTCAAATCAATTTATTTCAATGGTTAAATTACTCGGCACCAATAATTAAATTCATTAATGTAATTTTCATGCCAAACACTTTTAACAATCAAATATCACATAAACCGAGCAAATTCAGTTTATTTCTATTCCATATCGTTTATAATATTTTGTCACGATTTATCGCTATTTTTATTCATTTAAAAATAGCCAATTCATTCAAATGACGCTTCAGGCCAAAACGCGACCGTGGCACTGTTTTTCTTCAGATTTGATTTACACATATATGAAAATCTAACCGTTGGATCATCACAAAATTTATATCATTAGAAAGATCTTTTCAAAAAGAATCCAACGGTTTCAATTTTTGGAAAATCCGACGGCCGGATCTCCCGGTACAATCGTTTGAAGTTTCGATTTCAAAATACGAACTACAGCGTCGTTATTCGATTTAATTAAATTATATATATAAATGTAATCGATTCTGGAGCTGTTTTTCTTTGAATTTGAATTAAACATTCCAGACAATCCAACCGTTGGATCTTCACAATGTGGGTGTCGTTGGAAAGATATTTCCAAAGCGAACCCAACGGTTTTGGTTTCGGGAAAATCCGATGGTCGGATCTCCCGCACTAATCGTTTGAAATAACGGTTTCAAAACACGAACTGCAGCTTCTTTATTCGATTTATTTTAATTATATTTATATAAATATATATAAATATAATTCTTTCTTCGATTTCAAAACCATATCCACTTCATATATTTGATAAAAATGATATTTTTATCATGAAAAATATTTATTCAACACATGAATATTTTTTAGCACTTCATATTCACAATAAAATGTAGATTTTATTGTTCAATCTATATATTCGACACATGAATGTTTTTGACTTCACACACACGATAAAAATATGATTTTTTTTTATCGTTTTAGTCCTTTATTCAACACATGAATATTTTCTATAGTTTATATATATAATAAAAATGTGATTTTTTTATTGTAAAACAATTTATTTCAAAACACGATTATTTTATATAGTTTATATATATATAATAAAAATGTGATTTTTATTGTAAAACAATTTATTTCAAAACACAATTATTTTATATAGTTTATATATATGATAAAAATGTTATTTTTATTGTAAAACAATTTATTTCAAAACACGATCATTTTATATAGTCTATATATATATGATAAAAATGTTATTTTTATCTTCCAAAGAATTTATTCAAAACACGAACTCCATTCAACACATGAATATTACTTCAACACATGAATTTAATTTCAACATTCAACACATGAATTTTATTTCAACATTCAACACATGAACTTAAATCAAACACAGAAATATTTCAGAAAATTTCGGCACCATAACGGCAGGGTAGTTAAAACCGGGACCGTCCCTAGTATGGCTCCTCGCTCTACCTTAAAGCCTCGCAGCTTTTGACAATGGGGATTTTCAATATCTAGTTCGTACGTAGACGAATTTTCCCATATACTAATCCTATTCGGATTTCAACCACACCCAATCATTTCAAATCAACCATTCATGATATTCACCAAATTTTCACATCAACCAATAATACAAACAATATCACAACCAATATATATCGTCCACGGTATGTGGACGAGGGGAGTATATATATATATAGATTTACGTATATAACTATGTTTCGATTTCATTTCAATATCATTTCAATTTATTTCAACGCATATATCATTTTTACAACGCATATATAACTTATACATCGAACATACAACTTATACAACGCTTATACATATGGTGTACAACGCTTATATAACTCATACTTCGACTATATAATTTATACATCGTTGTTTTACATATCGTTTATAATTTAGAAATTTCACATTGGGTTCCACTCCACCAAAATTGCTGAAGGATCAGAAAAATATCCGGTCTCTTCTAAATGTAGAAGACGTCCGCACGAGTCCACTGTCTCTTGTTTCACTGGATTTCGTCAACATAGCAAAAAGATATGATTTTTATTGTAAATCATAAACCGTAGCGCTTTAAAGTGCTATAGATTAGTTTAATATAATAAAGCCGTTACCTTTCAAAATTCTTCAAAACTAGGTTTTGAAATTACTTCCGATCCGTAGCACGTGAGGCCGATCAGGTTGCGCCACGTTCTCCAGCTCCGAGAGGCGCTCCGGCGGATCCCCCCTCTGATGAACTCGACGACGACTGGGAGGAGGTGGAGGGCTTCGAACGGCGGTTCTTCAGGGGGTCGATTCGTCCAAAATACAAGACGAGGAGGGGGGAACGGGTATGAATTTGAAGAGCGTGAAGAGTACTTCATAAACCTTAACTGGGCATTGGCTATCGGTGCGTGTGGAGGGAGATAAGGAGGAGGGAAGCACGGGAGCTCTTTCCGTCGTCGAGCAGAAGAAGACCGGGGAGAGAAAGAGTTTGACTGGCCAATAGAATTTTTCCTTGTATTTATATATTTTTAAAAATTCGAAAATACCCCTTATGTCACACGAACTCCAATCCAAACCCAATGACTGTCATCCCTAGCTAAATACCCCCACTCCGAACACAATGGGATATGTTTCGTAGGCCCATTCGACTGTTTCAGTCAGTTTCTCTTCAAATTAAAATATAAAACATTCAATATTCGATTTGAATGTACATTTCAATTTGCCGAGGCCACATAATGATTCTAAAAATTCCCGAAAAATAAATTTAGCTATGTTTTGATGATACGGTCTCAACAAAACTAGTTTCGTCGAACTCTGAGACCGTTTGAAAAATGGCCCTTTTCTGGTCGATCCAATTTAACAAAAATCGACCAAACACATTTTCCTTCGCCACACTCACATACTAACTTCAAAAATTATAAAATTTGGAACCTAGCAATAATTTGATATCCCGGATCCAACAAATGTGGTTTCGTCGAATTCTGAGGTCGTTTGCAAAATGGCTATTTTCACGGCCTATATAAACTCCATAGCGACCTTTCTGAAAATTCATTTGGCCATAAATTTTGAATCCCGCTATGAAACTTTGATTTTTCAGATTTGTTAGAAATATATTCACTAACAGATTTAAATATTTTTGGTTTCACTAAAACCCGTTTTTTTTGCACCCGGTACAGTCAGTCAAAGTTTGAATTGAAATTTTGAAACTACCGCGCCATTTCAGGCCTTGTTTATAATTAAAAATAATTATATTCATTTTCAAACATCGATTCAAACACACTTTTCATTGTTATTATTTAAAATATTTATTTTAAATATTTAAAATTCACTAAAATAGCCAAATTAAAAAATTTAAATTGGCTCAGATTTTCCGGGTTGTTACAAGTAGCTTATTTTGCAGATATATTGAGCAGGATTCTGGATCGAAGCTTAAAGCTGTGTCTAGAGCATTGATAGTCTTCTGTTGTGTTAGTTTATTTGTTTCCACTGTAGTGTATTAAATTTATTGTAAATTTATCTTCCACTGTATTATTATTTATTCGATATACTCTGATATTCTGTACTCTGATGTAACATTAGTATAATGTTCATAAAAGTCTTCTGTTGTGTTCTGATGTGTTGTATTCCCAGAGGTAGCGTATTCGGGTTTTTGAACGGTCTTAGCCGATTTTGCGATCGATTAGGTCCAGGCAAAATCCAAATAAAAATATTCATTGTTTAAAATAAACCATTTTAAATATTCAAAATTCATTAAAACAATTAGAATAAAAAATTTAAATTGGTTCCGATTTTTCGGGTTGTTACAATCTTCCCCACTTAAAATCTTTTCGTCCTCGAAAAGGAACGGGGCGTAAAGTGGTTTAACTAATCAACTCAACTTTCCATACTAATCAATTTTCATTTCTGTTCGATATTAAATTCGATTTAGCTAAGTTTATCATTCTTTCTCATATTGGTTAAACTAATTATTATTCCAATATTTTTATTAGTTAAACTAATTATCAAACATCACAACTAACAATCAATTAGGCGGTTAACTTTTAAAATATATATAATTTTTATATCTAGTCAAAAATCGTATTTTTAATGTAAATCACAACAAAATCCAATCTAGTTTTGGTTCTCACACCAGTCAATTGAAAATATATAGATATCCCACTTTCGAAACTCGAACACAAATACTGATAATGACGCGTCAATCATCAGAATTATCCCCGGGCGACTAGAGTGTGATTCTATATCTATCCAGTATATTGAAGACTTTGAATATCCGTTAATTACTCGTATGTTCAAATCTTTATATACTCGATTGTCCAAATAAATATAAAATAATATACTCAAATACGTATTTTAAGATAAATTTTTCAAAACTAAATTTGTTTTCATTTCAAAAGAAAATAATACTCTTCACACTCGTTCTAGGATACTACTGATCAATGAGTCATTCTTATTGGATATTACTAATCCAATCTCTGATGAATTCTCTCATTCAGTTCTAATGTGTCTTGTCCTCGAGCTTTGTAAAACCAAAGCTCTGATACCAAATGGAACGATCCAAACTTCCCCGTAAAGAAAAGCCTGGATTACTTTGAGAACAATACTCATCAGAACACAAACAGAAGAACATTTCATTGCTTATTACAACAATTACATCAGAGTACAAGAATATTCCAGAGTATGAATAAATATTGCACATTTGAAATACAATATCAGAGATTTAAATTACATTTAAATAGCAGTGGAAAAATAATACAAAATACAACTGAAAGAAATACACGGATACAGAGCTTTCCGAATATCGCTTCAACTGTAAACCAGGATCCTATGAATATAATATCTACAAAACCAAAACTACTAGCTGCCCATGTGGAAAATATGGGCACCCAGAGTTTAGGTTAAAACAATAAACTCCAAGTCATTCATGGGACTGGGCGAGAACTAAAAACAATTATTATTCTTAAATTTTAAAGTTAGGATATCATGGGACCACGCCATATAACACGGAACGGGTTTATTCCACATGAATCTTAGTTTTAGAATAAAACAACGCAATGCTTTTTGAAAAAAATGAAGCTATTATAAGACTCAGGTCCCATCACACAATGCAATGTAAGTCGGATGATAAAGTTTTACCTTATAATAGCCAAACATGCTTGATACGTATAAAACAAAATTATTTTGATATTACTATAAGTGTATAGTGTAAAAACAACTTCAAATATAAATGTATCAATCATAGACGGCATAGCACCCCATCCTACTATGTTGCCATACTAGTTCTACAGTCAAAACCGGAATGTCTCGTACTGGAAATTGGGTTTCCATCATGAGTCAAGGCTAGGGATGGTCTCTTTACCGATTCGAGACACTCTAGCAAATGTCTCATGATTCAGACAGTGGAGAATCCTTGGATCCTGCAGGGCCGGTCCACAAATACTTTAGTGGATTAGTTATGCCTGAACACACGCTTCCCGGTCCTATTGAACCTATAAAATGGTCACTATCGACCAATATAACCGAGGCCTCGAAATCCATCATCCGCATCAGTAAAAATGTCAGGGCTTGTAAATGCCGACACCACTTCTAGCTAGAAAGAAACATGTGCACTCCCTGCGTTTCCTTATCCTGTTTTAGACTCCTACCGGGGTGTGAGGCTCGTGAAGTAACGCTATACAGAAAGCTATGCTAATTAGAGCTGTGCTTTGATCATCATCCATAAGTCTCTACTTTTCAACAATAGCCTTGATCATTTGCATCTTGGCATGCCACATTGTTAATCCATACCATACCATTGATTTCTGCCAATATATAACCTCTAAGCTCGTACATCTCAAAGAAGGGTGTTAGGAAAGAGAATAAATTCTCCACCACCAAACAGATATATATCTAGCAGAGATCAACGAATACAGCATAAAGGAATACAACGTCAGACATACTATCCATTTACAAGTCCGTTCTAGATCTGAACGAAACCGGAGGCACCTTATTCCTCGTCCCATATGTACAATACAGGAGAGAGGTCTTCGCATATTCGTCGATCTTCAAGTACGTCTGGACGATCACCACTTATTACCTTGTCTTGGGTGTACGGCCCAATCAAGACATCAGTAATCATCCGAACGATGTGAAGAACTCCGGTCTTCAACACCCGTCTTCATCTTCGACTCTTAATCGTCGTTGTAATTATTCAGAATGGGTTAAACGCGCTCTTTCTGAATAACTCGCGTATTTTATAATCAAGTGTTATAGAAACACATCAAACGCCTCATTCCAATTAAGAATATTCTTTTAATAAAATATCCACATTAAGATTCATTAAAACTCTAATTCAGTTTTAATCTCAAAAATCCTTACTTAATGATTATTCAAATTTAAGAAATAAATCTTATCTTTAAATGGGTTAAAGAACCACTGTCACTTAAAACATTGTTCATGATAAACCCAAAATCATCTTCAATAAAATATGGAATCTCCACAAAAATCAGATCAATATATAATCGATATAAATTTCCATATCATACTGATAATATAAATGGAATAACGACAAAGCCTTTTAAATTCCATATATAGTAACGGTCTTCATTCACAGAAGCTCACCTCGATTATTATTAAATCAAATTCCATTCAATTCCAATTTAATATATTAAATTGGAAAACTTTACTTTGGAAATTTTTTATTTAAATCTTAATAAAAGATTTATAAATTCCAAACTATATTTTCACTGTAAATTGGGTTAAAGAACGAATGTCATTAAAATCACAGTTCACAATAAACCCAATTCAAATTTCATTTTATTCCAATTACCAAAGATAATTGGAAACTCCAATAATCTTAATTAAAAGATATATACTCCAAATATATATTTTCACTGTAAATTGGGTTAAAGAACGAATGTCATTAAAAACATAGTTCACGATAAACCCAATTCACATTTCATTTTATTCCAATTGCTAAAGATAATTGGAAACTCCAAAACTCTTAATTAAAAAGATTTATTCTTTTCATACGGGGTTTAAGAATAGTGTTATTTAAGACACAATTCACGACAACCCAAATTCCAATTTATTTTATTTAATTCTAATTAAATATTAATTAATTAGATTTTTATTCTAGTTAATAAATAGTTCGTTTTGATAAAAATATAATTTTATTTTTTCAAATATGGAATATTTTCATCCAAAAACTTTCCAAATCACTTATTATGATTTACCTAATTTTTTCCATATTTTTAATAATTTTATCAAGGCCCTTACAGTCGGTTTCCAATAGCGGCCACCGAACTGCATCCATAACGACCTTTTTCAAATTTGATTTGGACATAATTCCAAATCCAACCGTTAGATTTCAAACTTCTTATATTCAATGGAAAGATTTTTTTAATACGAACCCAATGGTTATGGTTTAAGGACAATCCGACAGTCGGATCCCCCGTTATGCCCATTTGAAGTTAATGGTCGATATTCGCGAACGGTCGTTGCGCGGCGCGTTCTATTCAGGGCATTAAATATATACAATATATATACTGTATATATATCGTCGATTTCCATTTAAAACGTATTTTATAAAATCGTTTTAAAACGATTCCAACTTCCATTTTCAATTTTAAATCAAAATGGACTGTTCTTTATTTTTATAATATTAAAATAATATATTTTCAAAATATTAAATTTTGAAATCACTTCTTTTCAATATTTACTATTAAATGAATAAAATCGATCGATAACCCATTCGAGTAAAAATGGCGTTTATATACTTAACCCGGCTTCATATTTTATATTTTCTTATCCATCTAAAACGGACATTAAAATCATAATATTTATTCTTTACTGGATATTATTTTAAAATATTCGTGATTTTAAAATATCCTTTATTTTTAAACATTCTTTATTTTATATTATCCTTTTAATTGAAATGTCTTTACATTAGAATATTCTTCACACTAAAATGATCCTTTTACATCAAAAATGATAAATATGTTATTTTACATATAAATCATTCTTTTACATAAAAATGTTTCTTTTATATAAAAAAATGTTTTCTTTTATATAAAAATGATTCTTTACATAGAAATGTTTCTTTTATCTAAGAATGATTCTTTACATAGAAATGTTTCATTTGCGTAAAAATGATTCTTAACTATGTTAAATATAATTCAATTAAATGATTATTTTATTCTTATTAACATATTAAGGGTGATATTTTCAATGAATAAAAATGTAATTCAATGAATGATTATTTTATTCTTATTAACATATGAAAGGCGACATTCTCAATGTATAAAAATGTTCTTTAATAAATGATTGTTTTGTTCTTATTAACATATGAAAGGCGACATTCTCAATGTATAAAAATGTTCTTTATTTGTAAAATGTTCTTTATAAAACATTATTTATTTCTGAATCAGAATGCGACTCAATCATTTACCATATACTTTCAGTTATATGGATAAAAATAATGATAAATAATCATGAAACGATCCATTCACATCCAGAGTGAAATTTATAACTGTGCGAGCACTAAAATAAATAAATAATGCTCATCACAGACTATCAATCCATCGACTGACATATAATTAAATATTGGGATTAGTGTATGTCAAATATCATCCCAATACCCGTGTGGGGTTTCCAAACAACGACAGTGAATTTAAATAAATTATTGGTTAACAAATATAACCAATTCTAACTTAGTTTGAATTATTTTCCTATTTAACCAATTTCACTTTTTATATTATAAATAAATATTTAATATTTAATTTCAACAACCATATTAATGTTAACATTATTTTTAATATGCTGAACATTTCGACATTACAAACAACACACAATACAGTCAATTTAAATCATCCATGGTTTGTGGACGAGAAAGGTGATCTAACATGTACCATATACAATTTATAGTAATTAAGCTGATAAAAATTTACACTATCAATTCTATATATTTTTCAGTTATGAAATTAAATAAATAACTATGTAAAATTTTTTAGTGAAGAATTCTCACCTTCGTTTCCACTCCGTTAGTCTTTAACTGATTATTTTGGTACCGTTTGAGTTTGAATTTGCCCCAAATTCTAACTTGCTCCAAATTGTACATAGTTAGTGTCGTTGCGAAGCTCTCGACTCAACGATCACAACTGATCTGAAATCGTCAGATGTCGACCTCGTATGTGAAAGATATTGCATTACGAACATTGATTGTATAATTAAATTAATTAATTAAACCCTAAATTCATACCTAATTTGGTTTTAACCTCGTTCCCCCTTGCTGGATGGTCAGCTCCGCCACCTGGATGTAACAACCCGAAAATCTGGGCCAGTCTGAAATTTTTATTTTAGCAATTTTGAGGAATTTTAATTATTTAAAATGAATTATTTTAAATAATATCGACGAGAAATTTATTTTGAATAGAATTCAATTGTATATATTATATACGTCGTCGTTAGAATATAAATAATTATATATAATTATAAATAGAATTGAGAATGGCGCGGTAGTTCGATAATTCGATTACAAACTTCAATTGAACATACCGGGTGCAAAATAAACCGGATTTTAGTGAAACCAAAAACAATGGAATCTAATAGAGAATATCTTTCCAACGAATCCGAAAAATAGAAATTTCATAGCGGGAATCAAAAGATATGTCCAGTTGAAAATTCTGAATAGTCGCTATGGAATTCAGGCCCTTAAAAATGGAAATTTTGCAAACGACCTCGGATTTCGACGAAACCACTTTTGTTGGATCCGTGATGTCAAGTTATTGCTAGATTCCATATTTCATAATTTTTCAAATCAATATGTGAGCGTGGCAAAGGAAAACGCGTTTGACCAGTTTTAGTTGATTTTAATCGACTGGAAAATGGCCATTTTCCAACGGTCTCAGAATTCGACGAAACTAGTTTTATTAGGACCGTATCGTCAATACGAAGCTAGAAAATATTTTTCTGCAATTTATAGAGTTAGTATGTGACCCCAGTAAATTGAAATGCGCGTTCAAATTCAATATATAGAGTTATATGTTGATTTTAACGGAAACGGATCGAAACGTTCGAATCAGCATACGATACATATCCCATTGTGTTCGGAATGGGGGTGAAACGCTATGGACGACAGGCGGTGGGCCTCGTTTAGAGGTCGTATGTAAAAGTCAACTTTTTGAATTAAATAATTAAATATAAAAAAAGTATATCCTGCTCTCTCCTCTCCTTTATCTCCTCAGGCCCCCCCCCCCGATTCATTTTCAGATTAAAAAAAAAAAGAGGATGGAGGGGTGGAGCGGCTTCCTCCACCGATCATCCAGGGCCACCCACCACCGATCATCCAGCGTCGCCCCCCTATCCTCTGTCGCGATCGACGCGACACCCCCCCTTCCCTGCTGAGTCACGACAGAACACCCCCCCCTCTCGTTCGAAGGCCGACGCATCCGAACCCCACCCCGACATCAGCACCCCCACGCTGCCCTGCAGCGCCATCCCAAGCCTGCCACCGACGTATCGACCACCAACACCCCCTCCTTCTTTAAACATTGAGTTCTTTATGTCATTTTTCTTATTTATTTTACTTCAGTTTTTTTATGATTATAATCCTTAAGTAAAACCTGATTTGCAAGCCTATAAAAGTGATGGTCTTTCGAGGTGTAAAGATTGAATTTCTTTTTATATATACATGAATTGAAAGAAGAAAATAGGATTCTTATATATATGATAATATTGAAAAGATTAGATTTTTAAAATAGAAAATATTAAATCTTTATAATAGAAAAGGCGAAATCTTTTTAATAGAAAAGGCGAAATCTTTATAATAGAAAAGGCGAAATCTTTATATTTGAAAAGGCGAAATCTTTATGTAGAGGATAGCGTGTAAAAATGAAATTTTTATCTATATAGTAACGAAGTAAAAATAGGATTTTTATATATTGAATAGCGAAGTAAAAATTCGATTTTTATAAATTGAATAGCGAAGTAAAAATTCGATTTTTATATATTGAATAGCGAAGTAAAAATTCGATTTTTCTATAATGAATAGCGAAGTAAAAATTCGAATTTTATATATTGAATAGCGAAGTAAAAATTCGATTTTTATATATTGAATAACGAAGTAAAAATAGGATTTTTATATATTGAATAGCGAAGTAAAAATTCGATTTTTCTATATTGAATAGCGAAGTAAAAATTCAATATTGAATAGCGAAGTAAAAATTCGATTTTTATATATTGAATAGCGAAGTAAAAATTTGATTTTTATATATTGAATAGCAAAGTAAAAATTCGATTTTTATATATTGAATAGCGAAGTAAAAATTCGATTTTTATATATTGAATAGCGAAGTAAAAATTCGATTTTTATATATTGAATAGCGAAGTAAAAATTCGATTTTTCTATATTGAATAGCGAAGTAAAAATTCGATTTTTATATATTGAATAGCGAAGTAAAAATTCGATTTTTATATATTGAATAGCGAAGTAAAAATGTGATTTTTACATATGTAGAGAATACGGGCAAAGAAAGTGACAAGAGGCAAGAACGACGAAGATTTCTGCATAAGAAGAGTCATGGCGTTGGATTAGCAATTCTTTAAAACCCGTAACTTCCCCGGTGAGGAAAGTGCGGATAGTTCGAGAACAAGCCACATCAGAACGCAGACGGAAGGACATTTCATTGTTAATTACAACAATGCATCAGATTACAAGAATATACAGAGTATAAATGAATCAATATTACAAAAAAATATCAGAGATTTAAATTACATTTAAATACATCGCAGCGGAAAATAATACAATACACAACTAGAAGAGATATACGGATACAAAGCTTTCCGGATATCGTTCCAGCTGTAAACCAGGATCCTGTGAATATAAATCTGCAAAACCAAAACTACTAGCTGCCCGTGTCAAAATAAGGGCACCCAGAGTTTAGGTTAAAACAATAAACTCCAGGTCAGTCATGTGACTGGTGTGAGAACTAAAACAGTTAATAATCTTTATTTTAAAGTTAGGTGAATCAAGGGACCACGCTGTATAACACGGAACGGGTTTCCTCCCAAGAATACCAGTGCATAAAACAAACAACGCAATGCTAAATAGAGAAAAATGAAGCTGTTATAAGACCTAGGTCCTATCACACAATGCAACGCAAGCCGGGGGATAGGGTTTTCCCTTATAACAGCCAAAGAATGCTTGTTACGTTTTAAAACAAATCATTTGATACTATTATCAGTGTATAGTGTATAAAACAACTTCAAATCATAAGTATCAATCATAGGCGGCATGGGTACCATATATCATGTCGCCATACTAGTTCTACAAATAAAACCGCAATGTCACGTATTTGGAAATTGGATTTCCATCTATGAACCGAGGCAAAAGATAGTCCTCTACCGATTCGAGACTGCCTAGCCCGAGTCTCAGGCAAGCGCGCAGGCAAGCCTTGGATCGTCAGGGCCGGTCCACCGATGTGGATTATTATGCCTGAACACTACGTCTCTCCGCCCTTTGGGGCGTAAACGAGCCAACGAATGACTCCATCGTACCCGGATCGTCCGATCAAACCGAGGCGCCTTGCAACAGCAACAACCACACAGGTGAAAAGTATATAAATGTCAGGGCTGGTAGGTCACTGACACCACCCTAGCTAGGAAGAAACGCAGGCCCTCCCTGATGTCCTCTCCCGTTTTTGGTTCATACCGGGGTGTGAGGCTCGCGAATTCACGTTACATAAAGCTGTGCCACACAGGCTGTGTTTTGATCATCACCACAAGACTTTGCTTTTCAACAGAAGCCTCGATCAATTGCATCTTAGCATGCCACACAGGCAAACCACTCTATGCAACCGATATCAGTCACACAGAATGAAATCCAATGTCAGACACACAGTCTATTTACAAGTCCGTTCTGGGTCTGAACGAAACCGGAGGCACTTTCCTCGCATATCCATCGATCTCCAAGCACATCTGGACGACCACCGATTGATTCCCTCATCTTGGGTGTACAGCCCAATCAAGATCATCAGTAATCACCCAAACGATGTGAAGACTTCCGGTCTTCAACCACCGTCTTCATCTTCGACTTATCATCGTATCAGTTATTCAGAATGGGATAAACCCGGTCTTTCCGAATAACTCGCGTATATTTTAAATAAATGTTACACAAACACAACATACGCCTCATTCCAATTCATCAGTCACTAACCGTAAATTAATCAAGAGAATGATTCCCCAAATATTAACCCCGAAGGCCGAAACCAACATCAGATCAATATCCAGAAAACCATTCTGCTTAGCTAACCGACAGTTAGTTTCTAAATTTCACATTCATAGGGAAAGGTTCCCATTAATTTTATCAAAGATAAATTCCTTGAATTTATTCTTTAATCTTCTTTTGAATTTCGATTCAACTAGTCGGGATTAACGAACCTTACCGAAGTAATCATTTGTTTTAATTTCCCAATCCCAACCTATTCATCCCATGAAGTAAAACTGGTAATACTTCATATCTAACACCACGGTGTTATCGGTAAATTCAATTACCATTTCACGTTTAAATCTAATTAAAGATTTAACTATCGCCTGGAGTAAAACTGGTGATACTCCATTCTCGATCTTTTCAATCTAATTAAAGATTCATTAAAACTCCGCTTAGTTTTAATCGTTAACTGGGTTAAAGAATCAGTGTCATTTAAAACACGGTTCACAATAAACCCAAAATCACATTCCATTAATTATTGGGTTAAAGAACAAGTGTTATTTAAAACACTATTCACGATAAACCCAAAAATCAATATCCATTCAATTCCAATTAAATATCATTTAATTGGTACACTTCATTAAATCTAAATAAAAAGATTTAATCTTTTCTCAACTGGGTTCAAGAACAGTGTTAGTCAAGACACCATTCACGACAAACCCAAATCACATTTGATATTAAATACATGGCTCTGAATAAAATATATATCGGCTTATATTCAATATCAAATTCTACGACCAACAGATATCGTATTGGAAATAACGATATATATATCTATATCTTTCAAATTTCTGTAACAACATCTATATAATCACGAAATCCAACATCAAAATATTCCGAAGACAATTTCGATTTAAATCCATTCCAATTCAATTATTGGAATTTCTGGTTACTTTTAAAACCCTTTTTCAAATTCAATTTATTTATTTAAAAATAAATAGAATTATAATTCTAGTTCAAAACTAGTTCATTTCGATAAAAATCTATTTTTATCTTATCAAATATGGAGTTTTTCATCCCAATTCTTTCTAAATCATTTCTTATGATTTTACAAAAATTATTACTATTTTTAATAATTTTATCAAGGCCCGTACAGTCGATTTCCATCAACGGCCATCGAACTGCACTTACAGAGACCTTTTTCAAATTTGATTTGGACATAATTCCAAATCCAACCGTTAGATTTCTAATTTCTAATATTCGTTAGAAATCTCTTTTCGATACGAACCCAACGGTTCTGGTTTTAGGAGAATCCGACGGTCGAATCTCCCGTAATATCCGTTCGAAGTCAATGGTCGAAATTCGCAGACTGCCGCGGCGCGGCGCGTTCTATTCAGGCCATTATATTATATATATAATATATATATATATACTTCGTCGATTTCAATTCAAAACGTGCTTTATAAATCGTTTTAAAATTCATTTTCAAAACGGTTTCAACTTCATATTCAATTTCAATTCGAATTCATTTCTATTCTATTTCAATTCGAATTCATTTATATTCAATTTCAATTCGAATTCATTTATATTCAATTTCAATTCGAATTCGTTTATATTCAATTTCAATTCGAATTCGTTTATATTCAATTTCAATTCGAATTTATTTATATTCAATTCTTTTCAAAATATCAGATTTTGAAATCACTTTCGATATTCATTATAAAATGAATAAAATCGATATAAATATCGTTCACGTCAAAATGGCGTCAATCTAATCAATTCGGCTTCATTTATTCCTATTTTCAAATATTCTATTTCAAATATTTCTATTTTAAAACTGGAATGAGGCCCAATCAATCACCATATAATGTTAATTATATGGATTTTCTACAACACATGTATATATCAACAACGATGAATAATCAACCATCATCCAAAGTGCATTCTACACTGTATAAGCATCAAATATAAATATTCAACGCTTATAACAGCCTGTCAATCAATCGATCGACATACAACTAAACAATCGGGATTAGTGTACGTCAAATATCATCCTAATACCCGTGTGGGGTTTCAAGCAATCAAACACAGATTTTTATTTGTACAGTTGGGCGATGTGTAAAATTTATCGTCCCAATCAATGTCCTTCAAATAGGTGTACATAAACAAACAGTCCGGTTTGTAAATGAATATACATTTATTCACATTCACGTTAAAAATTATATTTTTAACGATCAAACTATTTTATTCAACCTATGAATATTCTATTCGGTTCATTTATTAAATAAAACGTTATCTTTATTTTTCTAACTTATTTTTAGAAAATTTTGGCGGCATAACGGCACGATACTAGAAACGGGACAAGGCCTAGCCTTATCCCCGGTCTAGTGAAGGCCCACGCCATTCACACATCAATCAAATCAATTTCATTTCACCAAACAATTCAATTCAAACCAAATAATCTAACCAACTACACAACCAAACAATTAAACAAACAAGCCATCCATGGTCTGTGGATGACGGGTGTCGGGTGCTGCTAAGCACCGTCTGCATCCTAGTATATATATATATATATATAACTAGAAAATTAAATTAAAGAGTGAGAAATTCTCACAGAATTGCTAATCCAACGCCACGACTCTTCTTAGGTAGAAATCTTCGTCGTTCTGCCTCTTGTCACTTTTCACTGCCTGTAACACCCCGAGAATTCTATAACTGTGAAATTCATGAATTAAAGTATAATCAAATTCAAACCAAAGAACTAAGGGAAACGGGATACGCCATTGCGTTCGTCTCGGAAAAATACGCGAAATAGAGTCCGAGTTTTCGAAAAACGGAGTCCGTATGAAGAAGATATGGCCTTCGGAAGTTTTGAATTAAATTTAAAATTCAAACAGAATAAAATAATAATTTAAAATCGGGCCCATTGGGCCAGGGTGGAAGAACACCCGCCTGGGCCACCCAGGTCGACTGGGCTGTCGACCTGGGCTACCCATGTCGACAGGGCTGTCGACAGCCCTGTCGACAGGGGTATCGACCTGGTCGAGCCCAGTCAACCTGGCTGGCCAGGTCGGTGTGTGGTCGAATTTCTGTGGTCTGCTTTGTCATTAGGGCTAGGTGGCGGGTTTTTATTGGTCTCTCTTCCTAATGAATGGCTACGATCTATCCAAGCAACATCAAGGGTCCTAATCAATTCCTAACCTCTATATAAACAACCCTAGACTAAACCCTAATCTATTCATTCAAAATAAGATTATAGCCGCCATGTTGCTGAGGAACGACAAAGAATAGCCGCCGACTAGAGAGAGAGTTAGGAAGAAAGTTCTAAGCCTAAAGCAATTCAAGTAACCTAAAGCCAATCAATTCAACAAAGGAATCCTATCTCTTAATTTGAGAATTCGCCGCAACCATTGTAAGTAGAGTATTACTTTGGTATAAATAAACAACTGTGTTGATGTGTATGCTTGAATTGTGGCAATGGAAGTAATTCATATTTGTGCAAAATTATGTTATTCATTATAAAGAACTACATGCGGTAGTTCTATGCAAATATACGTTTGGAATATTGCGCAAATTATGTAGTCTATGTTGAAGCTACATGTATATAGTTGAGTGAAATTTATGCAAGTTTGGGCTTTGGTGTTATGCCATCATGATGTATATTTTTGGTGCATAAATCATTTTGCAAGAAATTGAGACAAGTTTGGTTGTTATAGTTCATATGAAACTATGTTGGAATTTTGACACCATAATCCATGTATTAAGTCATGCTTTTGCAAAACTTATGAATATGGCTAGGCTGTGAATTATATTTGGCACAATTGAAATCTATGATTAAGTCTATCTTGTTTAAAAGAATTATATGATGACATATGTGAGACATGGCTAGGTTAGACTCAAAAATCCCTTTTTGCAAGTTTTAAAGCAAACACCATGTTTAGGAATATTTATGCATAAGTATGTTTATACCATCGTTATGTGATTAGACTTAAACCATGATTAAGTTGAACTATGTATCCCCTTTGTAAACATGTAGAAACCTTATGAACATGACTTGTTTATGTTTATGCCATGAACAAAATTTAACTTTACTTATGCCATGCTTATGTTTGACATTATGCCATGTTTATGCCAAAAGTATTTATGCCATGCTTATGTTTGACATTATGCTATGCTTATGCTAGAAATATTTACGACATGCTCATGTTTGACATTATGCCTAAACAAGAATATAGGTTCATGTTGTAGTTAAACCTATGCAAGTTCACATGCTTTGATTCATGTCACCTATGTTACCACTATGCAAGTACACCAATTTCTATTTTGTATTTCCAACGTCGTATTGCAAGTTCATGCGCTCACCTTCCCCTCTTTGTGTATACGCCATAAGCCTCCCCTTTTCGCATGGCTAAATTGGGCTTTAAAAGGCTAAGCCCAATATATATGAACGGACTTGTAAAACGGGGGAAAATAACGTTGGATTAAAATTAATTAATGAATGAAAATATAAAATAGAAGGGCCCAAGTTCAAGTATGGGTTGGGCCCATGATTGGTGTAACCTTTACACCATTAACTTAATAATGGGCCGCAAATATTTACATATAAACAGAGAAGAATGACAAAATATGTAAATGTAGAACATACGATGTGTTTAACCCGAGGTTGGATTGAGTTGTGATGTAAACCTGCCCGGAACCGCCCGGCTGTCCAGTAGTCACAACAATACCTATCCAATGTGAGAGGTTAAACATGGAGCCCAGCAAGGACCCGAGGTTAGACTGAGTTGTGGCGTAAGACTGCCCGGAACCAACCGGCAACAGGCAGCCACAACAATACCTGTCTAATGTGATAGGTCAGGGCCTTAATAAGACAATTAAGGCTGAGTCAGGATTGATAGGATTAAGTGAACTAAAGACTTAATCAAAATGGAACATGCTAAACTAAACGGACTGGTGGGGGTTAGGTTAGAAAACACTTAACCAACTTAGCATGTTGGCTAGAGATAGAAAACCTAGTAACGGGGGACCCTTTTCAGCAGTAACCCTAAAAGGTGTATCAGGATACCCTGAAACTAGGCAGGGTGGGGCACGATTACTGGGCTGATTGTAAGAGGTCAAAGCGACGGCGGTGGTGTAGCAGTGTAGGTTCTAACGGAGTGCGGGCGTGCACACACTCCGGCGTAGAAAAATAAGGCACTGGACACCAGTAGCATACCTGTGCACTCTAAGGTTGTGTCGGGTTGCCACTATGGGACTTGATACACCCCATGGTGGGACCAGCATAGGTAACTACAGACATCGGGGGCCGTAAGACACATGTAACTATGCGAGTAGGAGCCGATCATCATAGAATGGATCACATCACCCTGACTATGGGGTGCAAATTGGAAACTAGTTTATATGGGTTCAGAGATTAACATGGGGTACGATAGTATATTCGACCCTAGACAACTTAACCAAGTTATAGTGTTTGCCCACTTCTTGTTATTGCTTATCATACCCAGTTCTTTATTCATAGACAAAGTAGTACTAGACTTACTCAGGCTTATGTCTGACTCTACTTTTCTTTCGTCTTCTTTCTTCCGTTTCCCCCCCCAGGTCCTCAGGGAGGGAACACAGCAGCTTGATCAGCTTTGACATCCAGCTTGAAGAAGAGAAATGTATTGCTTGGACTTTCCTGTTTTGAACTATGGCTTTGGACACACTCTATGGGGCTTTTGCAGTTTACTTATGTTTTATTTATGCTTCTTTAAATAATGTACTCAAGACAGATTATGAAAGTATTATGGTATGTTTTTGGAAAGGTTGTTGTTGTAACACATATTTGACTTTATGAAATAAAAGTTTGTTGTTCTTCCGCTGTTTGCAAAATATGTGTTCTTATATCTGTCTTGTATATCTGTGACTTGTACTTATAAACCTCCACCAAAATTAGGGCATTCCCTTTGAGAGTGACCCTAACGGAGGTGGGGTGTTTCACTTGGTATCAGAGCATAGGTTTACCAGATAGGATAAAAAGTTTTGAAAAATTATTTTCAAAAAGGAAATTTAAAGAAGCATTTTTAAAAGAAAAATATTATTTTATTTTAAAAAAGGCAAAGTCCACTCCCCAAAGCCATAGGAACTATCTCTTATCCTTCATTTTGAATCTATCCTTTTTGTTTCAGCATGTCCCAAGATCTTAACTTGCCAGAAGGGGTGCCAATACCTGGTTGGTTTAGACGGTTCTTAGAAGCAAGAGCCACTCAGCCAGGTCCTACCATTCCTCCTCCTCCAGCGGAAGGAAATCATCCAGCTGCAGCAGCACCTTTTCCTCCACCTCCTCCTAGGGGAAGCACGTTCGCTAAGATATGTAAAGATTTTAAAGCTATGGGAGGAAGGGATTTCCATGGAACTGAGTCCTTCGTGGTAGCTAGAAATTGGCTGAAGGAAACAGAGGACCTATTCATCATCTTTGAGGTAGAAGATAGGCAAAAAGTACAATTGGCAGTATGGCTATTGAAGGGAGAGGCTTCCTACTGGTGGGAAGTCACTAATGCTGAAAGACCAGTGGAGACATGGGAGGACTTTAGGGCAAGGTTTGAGACTAAATTTCTCTCAGATGCGGAAAGAAGTTTGCAGTTGGAAAAATTCTTATTTCTTAAGCAAGGAGACAAGACTGTCAGAGAGTATGTGAATCAGTTTGATGAGCTGGCTAGGTTTGGGCTTGACCTAGTCAACACCCCGCACAAGAAGGCTCTCCGTTTCGTCAAAGGGTTAAATGAGCCATTACACAGTTTGGCCATGACCTATATACCCATGGGAGCCACGTATGAAAGATTGGTGCAAATGGCATTGCTGAATGAAGAGGATAAGGGCAAGAAGGAGACAAAGGCAGAAAGCTCTCAAGGGAAGAAAGAGGGTTTGCAGCCTAAGAAGGCGGACTTTAAGAAAGGCGGAAAAGGCAACAAAGAGAAGAGGAAGTGCAATTTCTGTGGCAAAGTGGGGCACTTAGTAAAGGACTGCCGGAAAAAGAAGGCCAAGGAGAATGGTGGGTGCTTTTCATGCGGTCAGACAGGCCACAGGGCTAAGGACTGCCCAAGGAAACGAGGACAGGGGCAGGGCGCTGGATCCACCCCAGGGGCACAGGTTCATGTGCTAGAAGCGCCACCATTACAACAGCGAGGTATAAATACTTCTGTAGAAAGCGTAGTTTATCTTTATGATCACCCCGTTCGCACTTTGTTTGATTCTGGCGCATCACACTCCTTTATCTCGTCTGCTTTAGTAGAATCTCTGCACCTAAAAACTAGTATGGTAGAGGACCCCTTAATTGTTTCAAACCCAATTGGGGGCCCAGCTCATTTGTCTATGATCTGTTTGGATTTGAAAATTTCTATTCTAAGTGTTGAATTTCAATGTAGTGCCTTTGTTTTGGGCTTTTCGGGGTATGGTTTGATTTTGGGTATGGATTGGCTATCCCGTAATGGGGCCATCCTTGATTGTGAGAAAAGGGTTGTTAGGCTCCTAACCCAGCTCGGTAATACTTTGGAAATTTCTTGTAATCCCTCGTATGCGGTTATGCTTAGTTATCTTGAATCGCTAGATGCCTCTGTTGAAAACTTGCAATCAGTTAGAGTGGTCCGGGAATATCCGGATGTCTTTGAAGAGGTGAAGGGCTTGCCTCCGAAGCGGGAAATAGACTTCCGCATATATCTTGTAGATAATGCAAAGCCCGTTGCGTTGCCCGTTAGACATATGGCTCCACGAGAAAGGAAAGAGCTCAGTAAACAGATTAAAGAGCTTCTAGAGAAGGGGTTCATTAGGAGGAGCATTTCAGAATGGGGCGCTCCAGTGGTGTTCGCTACGAAGGCGGATGGTTCACTCCGTCTATGTGTTGACTATAGGGAGCTCAACAAGCTAACGAAAAAGAATAGGCACCCTCTCCCTAGAATTGATGATTTATTTGACCAGCTTGTAGGAGCGTCTGTTTTCTCCCAACTCGATTTAGCAACCGGTTTTCATCAGCTAAGGGTGGCTGAAGATAGCATCGATAAAACGGCGTTCAGAACCCCAGACGGCTTCTTTGAATGGCTTGTCATGCCTTTCGGCTTGACAAATGCACCTGCTTACTTCGTGGACCTAATGAGTAGAGTATTTAGAGATTTCCTCAACAAATTCGTAGTGGTCTTCGTAGATGATATCCTTATCTTCTCAAAGAGTGAAGAGGAACATGCTCAGCACTTAAGGGCAATCATGGAAACTTTGCGAGTCCATCAACTAAAAGCCAAATTCTCCAAATGCCACTTTTGGAGAGAAGAGGTGAGGTTCCTTGGGCACATAGTATCCAAACAAGGGTTAGCAGTGGACCCTGCGAAGGTAGTGGCGGTACAAGATTGGAAGACACCAAGGAATGCCACTGAGGTCCGAAGCTTCCTAGGACTAGCAGGTTTCTATCGAAAGTTCATAAGGGATTTTGCGAAAATCTCAGCTCCGCTCACGAAATTGACTAAGAAGAATCTAGTGTTCAATTGGGATTTGGATTGCGAGTTTGCTTTCCAACGACTGAAAAGGGCTCTCACAACAGCCCCAGTTTTGACGCTGCCAGATGGGAGCAAGATGTTCACTGTTTATACGGATGCATGTGGGACAGGGCTAGGCGCCGTCTTAATGCAAGAAGGAAGGGTGGTAGCTTATGGCGGGAGGCAATTGAAGGTGCACGAAAAGAACTACCCAACCCACGATCTTGAGTTAGCCGCCATCGTCTTTGCACTCAAGTCTTGGCGACACTATCTCCTAGGTGAGAAGTTCGAACTTTACACTGACCATAAATCGTTGAAATATCTTTTCTCGCAGAAGGATCTTAACTTGAGGCAACAAAGATGGATGGAGTTTCTTGCCTCGTACGATTTCGAAATCTCCTATACTCCGGGCAAAGGCAACGTAGTGGCAGACGCGTTGAGCCGAAAGAAATTGACCCTAAGCCCGTTGTTCGTTGAAAGACAAAGCCTAGAGTTTATAGCCAGCTTCGACTTTAGGCCTTCCTCCGATTTCGTGCCAGGCTTGCTAGCATCTCTCGAAGTGCGCCCAGCTTTAGTAGATTCAGTAGGGGTAGCACAACGCGAAGACCCTCAACTTGTGGAAATAATTGATAGGCTAATCAGGGGTGAGACTTCAAGTCACCTCAACAGATACTCCGTCGACGATAAGGGTTTGCTAAGGCGAGACGGAAGACTATGCGTCCCACAGACAAACGATTTAATAAAGAAGGTTCTCGAGGAAGCACATCACTCCAAGATGATGATACACCCAGGCGGGGATAAAATGTACAAAGACATAAAAAGGACTTTCTTTTGGAATGGCATGAAAAAGGACGCGGCAGAGTTCGTTTCTAAATGTATGGTGTGCCAACAGGTTAAGGCGGAACAGAAAAAGCCTGGCGGACTGCTACATCCTTTGGAGGTCCCGCAGTGGAAGTGGGATAGCATCTCAATGGACTTCATCGATGGGCTGCCTAGGTCTAGGAGAGGCAACACTAGCATTTGGGTAATAGTGGATAGGCTTACTAAAAGCGCCCACTTTTTACCTGTCAAAAGTAAAAGAACTGCCTCATCCCTAGCATCACTTTACCTCAAGGAAATCGTTCGACTCCATGGAATACCATCTAGCATTGTTAGTGACCGAGACCCCATCTTCACCAGCGAATTTTGGCGGAGTCTGCAAGAAGCAGTAGGAACGCAGTTATGCTTGAGCACAGCCTATCATCCCCAAACCGACGGCCAAACAGAGAGAGTAAACAGAGTTTTGGAAGACCTTTTAAGGCTATGCGTCCTTGACTTCGGAGGGACATGGGAAGACCACCTTCTTTTGGTGGAATTTGCCTACAACAACAACTATCAAGCAACCATAGGAATGGCGCCCTTCGAAGCTTTATATGGAAGACCGTGCCGATCGCCCACTTGTTGGTGGGAGTCTACTGATAAGCTTATACTTGGACCGGATATGATCCGAGAGACTTCAGAGAAAGTAGACTTAATACGAAGAAGGATGAAGACGGCCCAAGACAGACAAAAGTCCTACGCCGACAAGAGGAGGACCGACCTTGAATTCGAAGTGGGAGACAGAGTTTTTCTCAAGGTATCACCACTAAGGAACGTTGTTCGTTTTGGAACCACAGGAAAGCTAGCGCCAAAATTCGTAGGGCCATTCCCTATCATCGAGAAGATTGGGAAAATGGCCTATAGATTAGAGCTACCCGAGAAGTTGGCTGGAGTCCACAACGTCTTTCACGTTTCACATCTCCGAAAATGTCTACATGAGTCTACTGAAGTGGTAGAGCCAAATATCCTCGAAGAGGCCGAAGTGGAGCGCGAAGCAACCATAAGGAGAGTTCCAACCCGCATCTTAGGAATGGAAGTGAAGAGGCTACGCAACCGCGAAGTCAAGCTCGTCAAAGTCCAGTGGAGCGACGCCGAGGGAGACGCGACTTGGGAAACTGAAGCTAGAATCCGTACAGCCTACCCTTTTCTGTTCGAGGGTACATCCTTGATCTTTCCTTTTCCTTAAGTTGCGCTTTTATCTATCTTTTAGGTATATTTCCTCGACCTTATCCTTTAGGTAGAATCTTTTTGGATGAAAACATGTAGTTGAAACATGTTATGGATGATGGTTGCAAGTGGTTGCAAGTGATTGCTAGTGGTTGCTCGTGGTTGCATATACACACACAATCTAGGTTTTAGATCGGCTCAGTCACTTCATATTGCATATGCATATATGTTTGCATTCGTATGTGGTTGAACTATAATGTGTTGTCATATGGATGTTGCATTTGTATTGAATGATTGTGCACTCATGTAGAATCAAGAATAGGAAAATTTGCATACATAATGGATTCATGGCACTTACATAATTCGCATTAAGGAGGTCAACTGAATCAGTAGACCGCCTGATTTTGCATTAGATAAGTTCATATACACACACTTCGCATATGATCATGAAGCATTAGAAGTCTTTTAAGGACAATGGATGCTCGTGTTTGATGGATGAGTAGATGGATGATTGGATGTTAGGATATACATTCCTCCTAACTTGAAGATTTCGGGGACGAAATCCTTTTAAGTGGGGGAGAATGTAACACCCCGAGAATTCTATAACTGTGAAATTCATGAATTAAAGTATAATCAAATTCAAACCAAAGAACTAAGGGAAACGGGATACGCCATTGCGTTCGTCTCGGAAAAATACGCGAAATAGAGTCCGAGTTTTCGAAAAACGGAGTCCGTATGAAGAAGATATGGCCTTCGGAAGTTTTGAATTAAATTTAAAATTCAAACAGAATAAAATAATAATTTAAAATCGGGCCCATTGGGCCAGGGTGGAAGAACACCCGCCTGGGCCACCCAGGTCGACTGGGCTGTCGACCTGGGCTACCTATGTCGACAGGGCTGTCGACAGCCCTGTCGACAGGGGTATCGACCTGGTCGAGCCCAGTCAACCTGGCTGGCCAGGTCGGTGTGTGGTCGAATTTCTGTGGTCTGCTTTGTCATTAGGGCTAGGTGGCGGGTTTTTATTGGTCTCTCTTCCTAATGAATGGCTACGATCTATCCAAGCAACATCAAGGGTCCTAATCAATTCCTAACCTCTATATAAACAACCCTAGACTAAACCCTAATCTATTCATTCAAAATAAGATTATAGCCGCCATGTTGCTGAGGAACGACAAAGAATAGCCGCCGACTAGAGAGAGAGTTAGGAAGAAAGTTCTAAGCCTAAAGCAATTCAAGTAACCTAAAGCCAATCAATTCAACAAAGGAATCCTATCTCTTAATTTGAGAATTCGCCGCAACCATTGTAAGTAGAGTATTACTTTGGTATAAATAAACAACTGTGTTGATGTGTATGCTTGAATTGTGGCAATGGAAGTAATTCATATTTGTGCAAAATTATGTTATTCATTATAAAGAACTACATGCGGTAGTTCTATGCAAATATACGTTTGGAATATTGCGCAAATTATGTAGTCTATGTTGAAGCTACATGTATATAGTTGAGTGAAATTTATGCAAGTTTGGGCTTTGGTGTTATGCCATCATGATGTATATTTTTGGTGCATAAATCATTTTGCAAGCAATTGAGACAAGTTTGGTTGTTATAGTTCATATGAAACTATGTTGGAATTTTGACACTATAATCCATGTATTAAGTCATGCTTTTGCAAAACTTATGAATATGGCTAGGCTGTGAATTATATTTGGCACAATTGAAATCTATGATTAAGTCTATCTTGTTTAAAAGAATTATATGATGACATATGTGAGACATGGCTAGGTTAGACTCAAAAATCCCTTTTTGCAAGTTTTAAAGCAAACACCATGTTTAGGAATATTTATGCATAAGTATGTTTATACCATCGTTATGTGATTAGACTTAAACCATGATTAAGTTGAACTATGTATCCCCTTTGTAAACATGTAGAAACCTTATGAACATGACTTGTTTATGTTTATGCCATGAACAAAATTTAACTTTACTTATGCCATGCTTATGTTTGACATTATGCCATGTTTATGCCAAAAGTATTTATGCCATGCTTATGTTTGACATTATGCTATGCTTATGCTAGAAATATTTACGACATGCTCATGTTTGACATTATGCCTAAACAAGAATATAGGTTCATGTTGTAGTTAAACCTATGCAAGTTCACATGCTTTGATTCATGTCACCTATGTTACCACTATGCAAGTACACCAATTTCTATTTTGTATTTCCAACGTCGTATTGCAAGTTCATGCGCTCACCTTCCCCTCTTTGTGTATACGCCATAAGCCTCCCCTTTTCGCATGGCTAAATTGGGCTTTAAAAGGCTAAGCCCAATATATATGAACGGACTTGTAAAACGGGGGAAAATAACGTTGGATTAAAATTAATTAATGAATGAAAATATAAAATAGAAGGGCCCAAGTTCAAGTATGGGTTGGGCCCATGATTGGTGTAACCTTTACACCATTAACTTAATAATGGGCCGCAAATATTTACATATAAACAGAGAAGAATGACAAAATATGTAAATGTAGAACATACGATGTGTTTAACCCGAGGTTGGATTGAGTTGTGATGTAAACCTGCCCGGAACCGCCCGGCTGTCCAGTAGTCACAACAATACCTATCCAATGTGAGAGGTTAAACATGGAGCCCAGCAAGGACCCGAGGTTAGACTGAGTTGTGGCGTAAGACTGCCCGGAACCAACCGGCAACAGGCAGCCACAACAATACCTGTCTAATGTGAGAGGTCAGGGCCTTAATAAGACAATTAAGGCTGAGTCAGGATTGATAGGATTAAGTGAACTAAAGACTTAATCAAAATGGAACATGCTAAACTAAACGGACTGGTGGGGGTTAGGTTAGAAAACACTTAACCAACTTAGCATGTTGGCTAGAGATAGAAAACCTAGTAACGGGGGACCCTTTTCAGCAGTAACCCTAAAAGGTGTATCAGGATACCCTGAAACTAGGCAGGGTGGGGCACGATTACTGGGCTGATTGTAAGAGGTCAAAGCGACGGCGGTGGTGTAGCAGTGTAGGTTCTAACGGAGTGCGGGCATGCACACACTCCGGCGCAGAAAAATAAGGCACTGGACACCAGTAGCATACCTGTGCACTCTAAGGTTGTGTCGGGTTGCCACTATGGGACTTGATACACCCCATGGTGGGACCAGCATAGGTAACTACAGACATCGGGGGCCGTAAGACACATGTAACTATGCGAGTAGGAGCCGATCATCATAGAATGGATCACATCACCCTGACTATGGGGTGCAAATTGGAAACTAGTTTATATGGGTTCAGAGATTAACATGGGGTACGATAGTATATTCGACCCTAGACAACTTAACCAAGTTATAGTGTTTGCCCACTTCTTGTTATTGCTTATCATACCCAGTTCTTTATTCATAGACAAAGTAGTACTAGACTTACTCAGGCTTATGTCTGACTCTACTTTTCTTTCGTCTTCTTTCTTCCGTTCCCCCCCCCCCAGGTCCTCAGGGAGGGAACACAGCAGCTTGATCAGCTTTGACATCCAGCTTGAAGAAGAGAAATGTATTGCTTGGACTTTCCTGTTTTGAACTATGGCTTTGGACACACTCTATGGGGCTTTTGCAGTTTACTTATGTTTTATTTATGCTTCTTTAAATAATGTACTCAAGACAGATTATGAAAGTATTATGGTATGTTTTTGGAAAGGTTGTTGTTGTAACACATATTTGACTTTATGAAATAAAAGTTTGTTGTTCTTCCGCTGTTTGCAAAATATGTGTTCTTATATCTGTCTTGTATATCTGTGACTTGTACTTATAAACCTCCACCAAAATTAGGGCATTCCCTTTGAGAGTGACCCTAACGGAGGTGGGGTGTTTCACTGCCTGTATTCTCTACATATATAAAAATCACATTTTTTACTTCGTTATTCAATATATAAAAATCGAATTTTTACTTCGCTATTCAATATATAAAAATCGAATTTTTACTTTGCTATTCAATATATAAAAATCGAATTTTTTACTTCGCTATTCAATATATAAAAATCGAATTTTTACTTCGCTATTCAATATATAAAAATCGAATTTTTATAATCACGCTATATGGATAAAAATTCTATTTTTACATTGCTACTATATAGATAAAAATTATATTTTCACCTCGCTATTCTCTATATAAAGATTTCGCCTTTTCAAATATATCATTATAAAAATCACATTTTTATTTTTCTACACATATAAAGATGATATTTCTAATATTCCTATCATGTAAAAATTATATTTTTAATTCTCTACATAAACAAAAATCATATTTTTACACCTTCTACAATATAAAATTTCAGATTTTTAATTGCTAAAATTAATTAAACAAAACAAAACAAAACAAAATAAATAGAGGGCTTACATTGCTTTAAGGAAGAGGAGGGGGGTCTTTGCGTTCGGTGGAGGACTGTCGGCGAAGTCAGCGGGGGTGGAGGAGGTCGGGGCAAGGCTCCGGAGGGGGGGGGTCTGTGGCGGCGCGTCGATCAGAAGGGGGTGGGGGTGGGGGTGGGGTTCGGAGGTGGCGATCGAAGGGGAGGGGGGCGACTGCGTCTTCTTCCTCTTTCTTTTTTTTTTATTTTGATTTCTGAACGAATGAAAACGAGAAAGGGGGGGGGGGGCAGAGGTAATAGGGTGAGAGAGAGAGAAAGCTTTTATTTATTATTTAATTATTTTATTTTCCACCAAAAAGCAACTTTTATTTTCGACCTCAAAACGAGGCCTACCGCCTGTCGTCCATAGCTAATTACCCCCATTCCGAACACAATGGGATATGTATCGTAAGCTGATTCGATCGTTTTGATCAGTTTCCGTCAAAATCAACATATAACTCTATATATTGAATTTGAACGCGCATTTCAATTTACCGGGGTCACATACTAACTCGAAAAATTCCAGAAAAATATTTTCTTGCTTCGTATTGACGATACGGTCCTAACAAAACTAGTTTTGTTGAATTCTGAGACCGTTTGAAAAATGGCCATTTTCCAGTCGATTAAAATCAACTGAAACTGGTCAAACGCGTTTTCCTTTGCCACGCTCACATATTGATTCGAAAAATTATGAAATTTGAAACCTAGCAATAATTTGACGCTGCGGATCCAACAAAAGTGGTTTCGTCGAAATCCGAGGTCGTTTGCAAAATGTCTATTTTAAGGGCCTGAATTCCATAACGACTATTCAGAGTTTTCAACTGGACATATCTTTTGATTCCCGCTATGAAATTTTGATTTTTCGGATTCGTTGGAAAGATAGCCACTATTAGATTCCATTATTTTTGGTTTCACTAAAATCCGGTTTATTTTGCACCCGGTATGTTCAATTGAAGATTGAAATCGAATTATCGAACTACCGCGCCATTTTCAATTCCTTTTATAAATATAAATAATTATTTATATTCTAACGACGAACTATATAATATATACGTTCGATTTATATTCAAAATAAATTTCTCGACGATATTATTTAAAATAATCTATTTTAAATAATCAAAATTCGCTAAAATTGCCAGAATAAAAATTTTAAACTGGCCCAGATTTTCGGGTTGTTACAATCTCCCCCACTTAAAACTTTTCGTCCCCGAAAAGGAACAAAGTCGAAAGTGGTTTGATTAATCAACTCTACGTTCGATCTGGCTTTCATTCTCCAACTTTTCAGTTTCTGAGAATTTTCAAATTCTTCAAAAATTTGGCTAAAACCCTAAATTTTCGAAAAATTTCGCCATAACCTCCCCTGCACCGGGAGCCACAGGAAAATCCCGAAATTGCCATATAGGCCTTCTGATCTCAAAAAGAAAAAGAAAAAGCCAATCGGCTCATAAAATCATCATCACCCAAACAAAACAGTAAATTATAGTAAACATGTACCTATTTGTCGGGCAAACAAATTTTATTCTCTGCTCTAGCCTCCTTGCTATGACCTGTTCAATGTAAGTACATGTATATGCAAGCAAATGCGACCAAATCTCAATAATATTCACTATTTGATACAATTTGGCTAAATGGTATAAATTTTAATTAATCAACCAATAATCAAACAACACTATCAGCAATCAATTAGTGAATTATCATTTGAAATTCATAACTTTGATATATAGTCAAAAATCAGATTTTTGATGCCAAATCACAGCAATAGGCCCTATCTAATTTTGGTTCTCACACCAGTCAATAGGAAATATATAGAAATCTCACTTTCGTTACTCGAAAATAAATACTGGCAATGGTGCCCCGTTACCAGAATTATCCCCGGGCACTAGAGTATGATTCTATAACTATCCAGTATATTAAAACTTCGAATACACGTTTGCTAGACATATGTGCAAAATCCTTATATATCGGATTGTCCCGATCAATATAGAATAAACAATCAAATACGAATAGTTGATTTAAATTTTCAAAACAAAACTGGTTTTCATTTTTAAAAATATACTCTTCACACTCGTTCTAGGATACTACTGATCCCATCTCTAACGAGTCATTCCATTGGATATTTCTAATCCAATATCTGATGAATTCTTTCGTATGGTTCTAAGGTGTCCTGTTCTCTAAGCTTTGTAAACCAAAGCTCTGATACCAACTGTAAAAACCCGTAACTTCCCCGGTGAGGAAAGTGCAGATAGTTCGAGAACAAGCCACATCAGAACGCAGACGGAAGGACATTTCATTGTTAATTACAACAATGCATCAGATTACAAGAATATACAGAGTGTAAATGAATCAATATTACACAGAAATATCAGAGATTTAAATTACATTTAAATACATCGCAGCGGAAAATAATACAATACACAACTAGAAGAGATATACGGATACAAAGCTTTCCGGATATCGTTCCAGCTGTAAACCCGGATCCTGTGAATATAAATCTGCAAAACCAAAACTACTAGCTGCCCGTATCAAAATAAGGGCTCCCAGAGTTTAGGTTAAAACAATAAACTCCAGGTCAGTCATGTGACTGGTGTGAGAACTAAAACAGTTAATAATCTTTATTTTAAAGTTAGGTGAATCAAGGGACCACGCAGTATAACACGGAACGGGTTTCCTCCCAAGAATACCAGTGCATAAAACAAACAGCGCAATGCTAAATAGAGAAAAATGAAGCTGTTATAAGACCCAAGTCCTATCACACAATGCAACGCAAGCCGGGGGATAGGGTTTTCCCTTATAACAGCCAAAGAATGCTTGTTACGTTTTAAAACAAATCATTTGATACTATTATCAGTGTATAGTGTATAAAACAACTTCAAATCATAAGTATCAATCATAGGCGGCATGGGTACCATATATCATGTCGCCATACTAGTTCTACAAATAAAACCGCAAATGTCACGTATTTGGAAATTGGATTTCCATCTATGAACCGAGGCAAAAGATAGTCCTCTACCGATTCGAGACTGCCTAGCCCGAGTCTCAGGCAAGCGCGCAGGCAAGCCTTGGATCGTCAGGGCCGGTCTACCGATGTGGATTATTATGCCTGAACACTACGTCTCTCCGCCCTTTGGGGCGTAAACGAGCCAACGAATGACTCCATCGGACCTGGATCGTCCGATCAAACCTAGGCGCCTCACAACAGCAACAACCACACAGGTGAAAAGTATATAAATGTCAGGGCTGGTAGGTCACTGACACCACCCTAGCTAGGAAGAAACGCAGGCCCTCCCTGATGTCCTCTCCCGTTTTTGGTTCATACCGGGGTGTGAGGCTCGTGAATTCACGTTACACAAAGCTGTGCCACACAGGCTGTGCTTTGATCATCACCACAAGACTTTGCTTTTCAACAGAAGCCTCGATCAATTGCATCTTAGCATGCCACACAGGCAAACCACTCTATGCAACTGATATCAGTCACATAGAATGAAATCCAATGTCAGACACACAGTCCATTTACAAGTCCGTTCTGGGTCTGAACGAAACCGGAGGCACTTTCCTCGCATATCCATCGATCTCCAAGCACATCTGGACGACCACCGATTGATTCCCTCATCTTGGGTGTACAACCCAATCAAGATCATCAGTAATCATCCAAACGATGTGAAGACTTCCGGTCTTCAACCACCGTCTTCATCTTCGACTTATCGTCGTATCAGTTATTCAGAATGGGATAAACCCGGTCTTTCTGAATAACTCGAGTATATTTTAAATAAGTGTTACACAAACACAACATACGCCTCATTCCAATTCATCAGTCACTAACCGTAAATTAATCAAGAGAATGATTCCCCAAATATTAACCCCGAAGGCCGAAACCAACATCAGATCAATATCCAGAAAACCATTCTGCTTAGCTAACCGACAGTTAGTTTCTAAATTTCACATTCATAGGGAAAGGTTCCCATTAATTTTATCAAAGATAAATTCCTTGAATTTTTTCTTTAATCTTCTTTTGAATTTCGATTCAACTAGTCGGGATTAACGAACCTTACCGAAGTAATCATTTGTTTTAATTTCCCAATCCCAACCTATTTATCCCATGAAGTAAAACTGGTAATACTTCATATCTAACACCACGGTGTTATCGGTAAATTCAATTACCATTTCACGTTTAAATCTAATTAAAGATTTAACTATTGCCTGGAGTAAAACTGGTGATACTCCATTCTCGATCTTTTCAATCTAATTAAAGATTCATTAAAACTCCACTTAGTTTTAATTGTTAACTGGGTTAAAGAATCAGTGTCATTTGAAACACGGTTCACGATAAACCCAAAATAACATTCCATTAATTATCGGGTTAAAGAACAAGTGTTATTTAAAACACTGTTCACGATAAACCCAAAAATCAATATCCATTCAATTCCAATTAAATATCATTTAATTGGTACACTTCATTAAATCTAAATAAAAAGATTTAATCTTTTCTCAACTGGGTTCAAGAACAGTGTTAGTCAAGACACCATTCACGACAAAACCAAATCACATTTGATATTAAATACAAGGCTCTGAATAGAAAATATATCGGCTTATATTCAATATCAAATTCTACGACCAACAGATATCGTATTGGAAATAACGATATATATATCTATATCTTTCAAATTTCCGTAACAACATCTGTATAATCACGAAATCCAACATCGAAATATTTTGAAGACAATTTCGATTTTAATCCATTCCAATTCAATTATTGGAATTTCTGGTTACTTTTAAAACCCTTTTTCAAATTCAATTTATTTATTTAAAAATAAATAGAATTATAATTCTAGTTCAAAACTAGTTCATTTCGATAAAAATCTATTTTTATCTTTTCAAATATGGAGTTTTTCATCCCAATTCTTTCTAAATCATTTCTTATGATTATACACAAATTATTACTATTTTTAATAATTTTATCAAGGCTCGTACAGTCGATTTCCATCAACGGCCATCGAACTGCACTTACAGCGACCTTTTTCAAATTTGATTTGGACATAATTCCAAATCCAACCGTTAGATTTCTAATTTCTAATATTCGTTAGAAAGCTCTTTTCGATACGAACCCAACGGTTCTGGTTTTAGGAGAATCCGACGGTCGGATCTCCCGTAATATCCGTTCGAAGTCAATGGTCGAAATTCGCGAACTGCCGCGGCGCGGCGCGTTCTATTCAGGCCATTATATTATATATATAATATATATATACTTCATCGATTTCAATTCAAAACGTGCTTTATAAATCGTTTTAAAATTCATTTTCAAAACGGTTTCAACTTCATATTCAATTTCAATTCGAATTCATTTCTATTCTATTTCAATTCGAATTCATTTATATTCAATTTCAATTCGAATTCATTTCTATTCAATTTCAATTCGAATTCGTTTATATTCAATTTCAATTCGAATTCGTTTATATTCAATTTCAATTCGAATTTATTTATATTCAATTCATTTCAAAATATCAGATTTTGAAATCACTTTCGATATTCATTATAAAATGAATAAAATCGATATAAATATCGTTCACGTCAAAATGGCGTCAATCTAATCAATACGGCTTCATATATTCCTATTTTCAAATATTCTT
Organism: Allium sativum; assembly: GCA_030737875.1. Taxonomy (NCBI): domain Eukaryota; kingdom Viridiplantae; phylum Streptophyta; class Magnoliopsida; order Asparagales; family Amaryllidaceae; genus Allium; species Allium sativum. Next base: position 127,573,957 of record CM060919.1, on the reverse strand, counting down.
TTTCAAATATTTCTTTTTCCAATATTTCTATTTTAAAACTGGAATGAGGCCCAATCAATCACCATATAATGTTAATTATATGGATTTTCTACAACACATGTATATATCAACAACGATGAATAATCAACCATCATCCAAAGTGCATTCTACACTGTATAAGCATCAAATATAAATATTCAACGCTTATAACAGCCTGTCAATCAATCGATCGATATATAACTAAACAATCAGGATTAGTGTACGTAAAATATCATCCCAATACCCGTGTGGGGTTTCAAGCAATCAAACACAGATTTTTATTTGTGCAGTTGGGCGATGTGTAAAATTTATCGTCCCAATCTATGTCCTTCAAATAGGTGTACATAAACAAACCGTCCGGTTTGTAAATGAATATTTATTTATTCACATTCACGTTAAAAATTATATTTTTAACGATCAAACTATTTTATTCAACCTATGAATATTCTATTCGGTTCATTTATTAAATAAAATGTTATCTTTATTTTTCTAACTTATTTTTAGAAAATTTTGGCGGCATAGCGGCACTATACTAGAAACGGGACAAGGCCTAGCCTTATCCCCGGTCTAGTGAAGGCCCACGCCATTCACACATCAATCAAATCAATTTCATTTCACCAAACAATTCAATTCAAACCAAATAATCTAACCAACTACACAACCAAACAATTAAACAAACAAGCCATCCATGGTCTGTGGATGACGGGTGTCGGGTGCTTCTAAGCACCGTCTGCATCCTAGTATATATATATATATAACTAGAAAATTAAATTAAAGAGTGAGAAATTCTCACAGAATTGCTAATCCAACGCCACGACTCTTCTTAGGTAGAAATCTTCGTCGTTCTGCCTCTTGTCACTTTTCACTGCCCGTATTCTCTACATATATAAAAATCACATTTTTACTTCGTTATTCAATATATAAAAATCAAATTTTTACTTCGCTATTCAATATATAAAAATCGAATTTTTACTTTGCTATTCAATATATAAAAATCGAATTTTTTACTTCGCTATTCAATATATAAAAATCGAATTTTTACTTCGCTATTCAATATATAAAAATCGAATTTTTATAATCACGCTATATGGATAAAAAATTCTATTTTTACATTGCTACTATATAGATAAAAATTATATTTTCACCTCGCTGTTCTCTATATAAAGATTTCGCCTTTTCAAATATATCATTATAAAAATCACGTTTTTATTTTTCTACACATATAAAGATGATATTTCTAATATTCCTATCATGTAAAAATTATATTTTTAATTCTCTACATAAACAAAAATCATATTTTTACACCTTCTACAATATAAAATTTCAGATTTTTAATTGCTAAAATTAATTAAACAAAACAAAATAAATAGAGGGCTTACATTGCTTTAAGGAAGAGGAGGGGGGTCTTTGCGTTCGGTGGAGGACTGTCGGCGAAGTCAGCGAGGGTGGAGGAGGTCGGGGCAAGGCTCGGGAGGGGGGGGTGGGTCTATGGCGGCGCGTCGATCAGAAGGGGGGGGGGGGGGGTTCGGAGGTGGCAATCGAAGGGGAGGGGGGCGGCTGCGTCTTCTTCCTTTTTTTTTTTTGATTTCTGAACGAATGAAAACGAGAAAGGGGGGGGGGCAGAGGTAATAGGGTGAGAGAGAGAGAAAGCTTTTATTTATTATTTAATTATTTTATTTTCCACCAAAAAGCAACTTTTATTTTCGACCTCAAAACGAGGCCCACCGCTTGTCGTCCATAGCTAATTACCCCCATTCCGAACACAATTGGATATGTATCGTAAGCTGATTCGATCGTTTCGATCAGTTTCCATCAAAATCAACATATAACTCTATATATTGAATTTGAACGCGCATTTCAATTTACCGGGGTCACATACTAACTCGAAAAATTCTAGAAAAATATTTTCTAGCTTAGTATTGACGATACGGTCCTAACAAAACTAGTTTCGTTGAATTCTGAGACCGTTTGAAAAATGGCCATTTTCCAGTCGATTAAAATTAACTAAAACTGGTCAAACGCGTTTTCCTTTGCCACGCTCACATATTGATTCGAAAAATTATGAAATTTGAAACCTAGCAATAATTTGACGTTGCGGATCCAACAAAAGTAGTTTCGTCGAAATCCGAGGTCATTTGCAAAATGTCTATTTTTAAGGGCCTGAATTCCATAGCGACTATTCAGAGTTTTCAACTGGACATATCTTTTGATTCCCGCTATGAAATTTTGATTTTTTGGATTCGTTGGAAAGATAGTCGCTATTAGATTCCATTATTTTTGGTTTCACTAAAATCCGGTTTATTTTGCACCCGGTATGTTCAATTGAAGTTTGAAATCAAATTATCGAACTACCGCGCCATTTTCAATTCCTTTTATAAATATAAATAATTATTTATATTCTAACGACGAACTATATAATATATACGTTCGATTTATATTCAAAATAAATTTCTCGACGATATTATTTAAAATAATCTACTTTAAATAATCAAAATTCGCTAAAATTGCCAGAATAAAAATTTTAAACTGGCCCAGATTTTCGGGTTGTTACAAATTCTGTGAGAATTTCTCACTCTTTAATTTAATTTTCTAGTTATAAATATATACTAGGATGCAGACGGTGTTTAGTAGCACCCGACACCCGTCGTCCACAGACCATGGACGGCTTGTATGCTTGTTTGTTTGATTTTGATGTGTAGTTGATTGTGTGATGTGATGTGAAAAGAAATAAAAAATTTATATAGTTAAAAATATTTTATAGTTAAAAATAGAATTTTTAACGTGTATATAAAATAAATATTTATAAACAAATCGGACGATTTGTTTATATACACACATTTGACTGATATTGATTGGGACGATAAATTTTACACATCGCCCAACTGCACAAATAAAATCTGTTTTTGATTGTTTGAAACCCCACACGGGTATTGGGATGATATTTGACGTACACTAATCCCGATTGTTTAGTTGTATGTCGATCGATTGATTGACAGACTGTTATAAGCGTTGAATATTTATATTTGATGCTTATACAGTGTAGAATGCACTTTGGATGATGGTTGATTATTCATCGTTGTTATTGTATACATGTATTGTAGAAAATCCATATAATTAACATAATATGGTAATTGATTGGGCCTCATTCCAGTTTCGAAAAAGAAATATTTAAAATAGAAATATTTGAATAGAAATATTTGAAATAAAAATATTTAAAATAGAAATATTTGAATAGAAATATTTAAAATAAAAATATTTGAAATAGAAATATTTGAAATAGAATATTTGAAAATAGAAACATATGAAGCCGTGTTGGTTAGCTTGACGCCATTTCGACGTGAACGATATTTATATCGATTTTATTCATTCTTCAATGAATATTGAATAGATTTGAAATTCGAACTATATTGAGATGAATTGAAATTCGAATTATATTTAAAGTGAATTGAAATTCGAATTAAACTGAATTGATTTGAAATTCGAAATAAACTGAAATGGTTTGAAATTCGAATAGAAGTGAATTGAAATTGAAAATGAATAGAAATGAATTCAAATTGAAATTGAATTGAATTGAAAACGAATTGAATTGAATTGGAAACGAACTGAAATTGAATTAGAAACCGATTCAATTTGAAATCAATTTGAAATGAATTTAAAACGAATTTATATTGGAATATTCAATTTTGATTTGAAATTGAATATGAAGTTGAAACCGTTTTGAAAATGAATTTAAAACGATTTATAAAGCACGTTTTGAATTGAAATCGATGAAGTATATATTATATATATTATATATATATAATATAATGGCCTGAATAGAACGCGCCGCGCCGCGGTAGTTCGCGAATTTCGACCATTGACTTCGAACGGATATTGCGGGAGATCCGACCGTCGGATTCTCCTGAAACCGGAACCGTTAGGTTCGTATCAAAAAGAGCTTTCTAACGAATATTAGAAATTAGAAATCTAACGGTTGGATTTGGAATTATGTCCAAATCAAATTTGAAAAAGGTTGTTGTAAGTGCAGTTCGATGGCCGTTGATGGAAATCGACTGTACAGGCCTTAATAAAATTATTAAAAATAGTAATAATTTGTGTAAAATCATAAGAAATGATTTGTGAAGATTTGGGATGAAAAACTCCATATTTGAAAAGATAAAGATAGATTTTTATCGAATTGAACTAGTTTTGAACTAGAATTATAATTCTTTTTATTTTTAAAATAAATAAATTGGATTAGAAATGGTTTTGAAAATAACCAGAATTTCCAATAATTATATTGGAATGGATTTGAATCAAAATTATCCTTGGAATATTTCGATGTTGGATTTCGTGATGATACGGGTATTGTGATGGGAATTTGAAAGATATATTTATATCGTTATTTCCAATACGATATTTGTTTGTCGTGGAATTTGATATTGAATATAAGCCGGTATATTTTCTATTCAGAGCCTTGTATTTAATATCAAATGTGATTTGGGTTTGTCGTGAATGGTGTCTTCATTAACACTGTTCTTGAACCCAGTTGAGAAAAGATTAAATCTTTTTATTTAGATTTAATGAAGTGTACCAATTAAATAAAATTTAATTGGAATTGAATTCGAATTGATCTTTGGGTTTATCGTGAGCAGTGTTTTAAATAACACTTGTTCTTTAACCCAGTAATTAATGGAAGGTGATCTTGGGGTTTATCGTGAACAGTGTTTTTAAGTGACACTGATTCTTTAACCCCGTTAAAGATTAAAACTAAGTGGAGTTTTAATGAACCTTTAATTAGATTGAAATGATCGAGAATGGAGTATCACCAGTTTTGCTCCAGGCGTTAGTTAAATCTTTAATTAGATTTGAACGTGAAATGGTAATTGAATTTACCGATAACACCGTGGTGTTAGATATGAAGTATAACCAGTTCTACTTCATGGGATGAATAGGTTGAGATTGGGAAATTAAAACAAATGATTTCTTCGGTAAGGTTCGTTAATCTCGACTAGTTGAATCGAAATTCAAAAGGAGATTAGAGAATAAATTCAAGGAATTTATCTTGGATAAAATTAATGGGAACCTTTCCCTATGAATGTGAAATTTAGAAACTAACTGTCGGTTAGCCAAGCAGAATGGTTTTCTGGATATTGATCTGATGTTGGTTTCGACCTTCGGGGTTAATATTTGGGGAATTGTTCTCTTGTTAATTTACGGTTAGTGTCTGATGAATTGGAATGAGGCATATGTTGTGTTTGTGTAACACTTATTTAAAATATACGCGAGTTATTCGGAAAGACCGGGTTTATCCCATTCTGAAGAACCGATACGACGATAAGTCGAAGATGAAGACGATGGTCGAAGACCGGAGGTCTTCACGTCGTTTGGGTGGTTACTAATGATCTTGATTGGGCTGTACACCCAAGAAGATGGAAACAGTTGGTGATCGTCCAGACGTACTTGGAGATCGATGGATATGCGGGGTACTAGGTGCCTCCGTTTTGTTCGGACCCAGAGCGAACTTGTAAATGGACTGTGTGCCTGACATTGGATTTTAGTCCGTGTGATTGATCTCTATTAAATATATATCTGTTTGGCGGCGGAGAATTTATTCTCTTGCTTAACGCCCTTCTCTGAGACGTACGAGCTCAGAGGTTATATATTGATGGATATCAAACGCTTGGAGTGAATTGCCTGTGTGGCATGCCTAAGTGGCAATTGATCGAGGCTTCTGTTGAAAAGCAAAGTCTTGTGGTGATGATCAAAGCACAGCCTGTGTTGCACAGCTTTATGTAACGTGAATTCGTGAGCCTCGCACCCCGGTTGTGAACCAAAAACGGGAGAGGACCTCAGGGAGGGCATGCGTTTCTTTCTAGCTAGGGTGGTGTCAGTGACCTACCAGCCCTGACATTTATATACTTTTCACCTGTGTGGTTGTTGCTGTTGCGAGGCGTCTCGGTTAGATCGGACGATCCGGGTCCGATGGAGTCATTCGTTGGCTCATTTACGCCCCAAAGGGTGGGGAAACGTAGTGTTCAGGCATAATAATCCACATCGGTGGACCGGCCCTGTCGCTCCATGGGACAGTTGCGGCTGTTCCTGAGGCTCGGGCTAGACAGTCTCGAATCGGTAGAGGACGATCCCTGGCCTCGGTTCACAGACGGAAATCCAATTTCCAAATACGTGCCATTTGCGGTTTTATTTGTAAACCTATATATGGCGACATAGTGGCATGGGACGCTCATGTCGCCTATGATTGATACTTATGATTTGAAGTTGTTTTATACACTATACACTTATAATAGTATCAAAAGATTTCTTTTAAACGTATCAAGCATTCTTGGCTATTATAAGGTAAAAACCCTATCCCCCGGCTTGCGTTGCATTGTGTGATAGGACCTGGGTCTTATAATAGCTTCATTTTTCTTTATTTAGCATTGCGCTGTTGTTTTATGCACTGGTATTCTTGGGAGGAAACCCGTTCCGTGTTATACGGCGTGGTCCCTTGATTTACCTAACTTTAACATAAAGATTAATAACTGTTTTAGTTCTCACACCAGTCACATGACTGACCTGGAGTTTATTGTTTTAACCTAAACTCTGGGTGCCCTTATTTTGACACGGGCAGCTAGTAGTTTTGGTTTTGCAGATTTATATTCACAGGATCCTGGTTTACAGCTGGAACGATATCCGGAAAGCTTTGTATCCGTATGTCTCTTCTAGTTGTGTATTGTATTATTTTCCGCTGCTATGTATTTAAATGTAATTTAATCTCTGATATTTCTGTGTAATATTTATTCATACTCTGTATATTCTTGTATTCTGATGCATTGTTGTAATATACAATGAAATGTCCTTCCGTCTGCGTTCTACTTTGTCTTGTTCTCAAAACAATCAGGCGTTTCGAACGGTCTGGGTCGGTTTAGCGACTGATTCGGATCGAGCGAAATTCCTTTTTGTCACACGTGGTATCAGAGCTTTGGTTTACAAAGCTTAGAGAACAAGGCACCTTAGAACCATACGAAAGAATTCATCAGATATTGGATTAGTAATATCCAATGGGAATGACTCGTTAGAGATAGGATCAATAGTATCCTAGAACGAGTGTGAAGAGTATATTTTTAAAATGAAAACAAAATTTTGTTTTGAAAATTTAAATCAACTATTCGTATTTGATTATTTATTTTATATTGATCGGGACAAATCCGATATATAAAGATTTTGCATATATGTCTTGCAAACGTGTATTCGAAGTTTTAATGTGTTGGATAGTTATAGAATCATAATCTAGTTGCCCGGGGATAATTCTGGTGACGGGGCACCATCGCCAGTATTATATTCGAGCGACGAAAGTGAGATTTCTATATATTTCCAATTGACTGGTGTGAGAACCGAAACTAGATAGGGCTTGCTTTTGTGATTTGGCATCAAAAATCTGATTTTTGACTATATATCAAAGTTATGAATTTGAAATGCTAATCAACTAATGGATTGATGTTTGTGTTGTTTGTTTATTTGTTTGATAATTTTGCACCATATAGCTAAATTGTATCAAATAGTGAATACTATTGAAATTTGGTCGCATTTGCTTGCATATACATATACTTACATTGAACAGGTCATAGCAAGGAGGCTAGAGCAGAGAATAAAATTTGTTTGCCCGACAAATAGGTACATTTTTATCATAATTTACTGTTTTGTTTGGGTGATGATGATTTTATGAGCCGATTGGCTAGCCGCTTGGCTTTTTCTTTTTCTTTTTGAGATCAGAAGGCCTATATGGCAATTTCGGGATTTTCCCGTGGCTCCCGGTGCAGGGGAGGTTATGGCGAATTTTTTCGAAAATTTAGGGTGTTAGCCAAATTTTTGAAGAATTAGAAAATTCTCAGAAACTGAAAAGTTGGAGAATGGAAGCCAGATCGAACGTAGAGTTGATTAGTCAAACCACTTTCGACTTTGTTCCTTTTCGGGGACGAAAAGTTTTAAGTGGGGGAGATTGGAACAACCCGAAAATCTGGGCCAGTTTGAAAATTTTATTTTAGCAATTTTGACGAATTTTAATTATTTAAAATGAATTATTTTAAATAATATCAACGAGAAATTTATTTTAAATAGAATTTGATCGTATATATTATATACGTCGTCGTTAGAATATAAATAATTATAAATAGAATTGAAAATGGCGCGGTAGTTCGATAATTCGATTTCAAACTTCAATTGAACATACTGGGTGCAAAATAAACCGGATTTTAGTGAAACCAAAAATAATGGAATATAATAGAGAATATCTTTCCAACGAATCCGAAAAATATAAATTTCATAGCGGGAATCAAAAGATATGTCCAGTTGAAAATTCTGAATAGTCGCTATGGAATTCAGGCCCTTAAAAATGGAAATTTTGCAAACGACCTCGGATTTCGACGAAACCACTTTTGTTGGATCCGTGATGTCAAGTTATTGCTAGATTCCAAATTTCATAATTTTTCGAATCAATATGTGAGCGTGGCAAAGGAAAACGCGTTTGACCAGTTTTAGTTGATTTTAATCGACTGGAAAATGGCCATTTTTCCAACGGTCTCAGAATTCGACGAAACTAGTTTTATTAGGACTGTATCATCAATACGAAGCTAGAAAATATTTTTCTGCAATTTATAGAGTTAGTATGTGACCCCAGTAAATTGAAATGCGCGTTCAAATTCAATATATAGAGTTAAATGTTGATTTTAACGGAAACGGATCGAAACGTTCGAATCAGCATACGATACATATCCCATTGTGTTCGGAATGGGGGTGAAACGCTATGGACGATAGGCGGTGGGCCTCGTTTAGAGGTCGTATGTAAAAGTCAACTTTTTGAATTAAATAATTAAAAAAAAAGTATATCCTCCTCTCTCCTCTCCTTTATCTCCTCAGGCCCCCCGATTCATTTTCAAATAAAAAAAAAGAAGAGGACGGAGGGGTGGAGCGGCTTCCTCCACCGCCGCTGCCACCACCGATCATCCAGCGCCACCCACCACCGATCAGCCAGCGTCGCCCCCCTATCCTCTGCCGCGATCGATGCGACACCCCCCTTCCCTGCTGAGTCGCGACAGAACACCCCCCCCTCTCGTTCGAAGGCCGACGCATCCGAACTCCACCCCGACATCAGCACCCCTACGTAGCCCTGCAGCGCCATCCCAAGCCTGCCACCGACGTATCGACCACCAACACCCCCTCCTTCTTTAAACGGTGAGTTCTTTATGTTATTTTTCTTATTTATTTTACTTCAGTTTTTTTATGATTATAATCCTTAAGTAAAACCTAATTTGCAAGCCTATAAAAGTGATGGTCTTTCGAGGTGTAAAGATTGAATTTCTTTATATATATATATATATGATAATATTGAAAAGATTAGATTTTTAAAATAGAAAATATTAAATCTTTATAATAGAAAAGGCGAAATCTTTATAATAGAAAAGGCGAAATCTTTATATTTGAAAAGGCGAAATCTTCATGTAGATGATAGCGTGTAAAAATGAAATTTTTATCTATATAGTAACGAAGTAAAAATAGGATTTTTATATATTGAATAGAGAAGTAAAAATTCGATTTTTATATATTGAATAGCGAAGTAAAATTTCGATTTTATATATTGAATAGCGAAGTAAAAATTCGATTTTTCTATATTGAATAGCGAAGTAAAAATTCGATTTTTGTATATTGAATAGCGAAGTAAAAATTCGATTTTTATATATTGAATAACGAAGTAAAAATAGGATTTTTATATATTGAATAGCGAAGTAAAAATTCGATTTTTCTATATTGAATAGCGAAGTAAAAATTCGATTTTTATATATTGAATAGCGAAGTAAAAATTCGATTTTTATATATTGAATAGCGAAGTAAAAATTCGATTTTTATATATTGAATAGCGAAGTAAAAATTCGATTTTTATATATTGAATAGCGAAGTAAAAATTCGATTTTTATATATTGAATAGCGAAGAAAAAATTCGATTTTTCTATATTGAATAGCGAAGTAAAAATTCGATTTTTATATATTGAATAGCGAAGTAATAATTCGATTTTTATATATTGAATAGCGAAGTAAAAATGTGATTTTTACATATGTAGAGAATACGGGCAAAGAAAGTGACAAGAAGCAAGAACGACGAAGATTTCTGCATAAGAAGAGTTGTGGCGTTGGATTGGCAATTCTGTGAGAATTTCTCACTCTTTAATTTAATTTTCTAGTTATAAATATGTACTAGGATGCAGACAGTGTTTAGTAGCACCCGACACCCGTGGTCCACAGACCATGGACGGCTTGTATGCTTGTTTGTTTGATTTTGATGTGTAGTTGATTGTGTGATGTGATGTGAAAAGAAATAAAATATTTATATAGTTAAAAATATTTTATAGTTAAAAATAGAATTTTTAACGTGTATATAAAATAAATATTTATAAACAAATCGGACGATTCGTTTATATACACACATTTGACTAATATTGATTGGGACGATAAATTTTACACATCACCCAAATGCACAAATAAAATCTGTGTTTGATTGTTTGAAACCCCATACGGGTATTGGGATGATATTTGACGTACACTAATCCCGATTGTTTAGTTGTATGTCGATCGATTGATTGACAGACTGTTATAAGCGTTGAATATTTATATTTGATGCTTATACAGTGTAGAATGCACTTTGGATGATGGTTGATTATTCATCGTTGTTATTGTATACATGTATTGTAGAAAATCCATATAATTAACATTATATGGTAATTGATTGGGCCTCATTCCAGTTTCGAAAAAGAAATATTTAAAATAGAAATATTTGAATAGAAATATTTGAAATAAAAATATTTAAAATAGAAATATTTGAATAGAAATATTTGAAATAAAAATATTTGAAATAGAAATATTTGAAATAGAATATTTGAAAATAGAAACATATGAAGTCGTGTTGGTTAGCTTGACGCCATTTCGACGTGAACGATATTCATATCGATTTTATTCATTCTTCAATGAATATTGAATAGATTTGAAAATCGAACTATATTGAGATGAATTGAAATTCAAATTATATTTAAAGTGAATTGAAATTCGAATTAAACTGAATTGATTTGAAATTCGAAATAAACTGAAATGGTTTGAAATTCGAATAGAAATGAATTGAAATTGAAAATGAATAGAAATGAATTCAAATTGAAATTGAATTGAAAACGAATTGAATTGAATTGGAAACGAACTGAAATTGAATTAGAAACCGATTCAATTTGAAATCAATTTGAAATGAATTTAAAACGAATTTATATTGGAATATTCAATTTTGATTTGAAATTGAATATGAAGTTGAAACCGTTTTGAAAATGAATTTAAAACGATTTATAAAGCACGTTTTGAATTGAAATCGACGAAGTATATATTATATATATTATATATATATATATAATATAATAGCCTGAATAGAACGCGCCGCGCCGCGGCAGTTTGCGAATTTCGACCATTGACTTCGAACGGATATTGCGGGAGATTCGACCGTCGGATTCTCCTGAAACCGGAACCGTTGGGTTCGTAACGAAAAGAGCTTTCTAACGAATATTAGAAATTAGAAATCTAACGGTTGGACTTGGAATTATGTCCAAATCAAATTTGAAAAAGGTCGTTGTAAGTGCAGTTCGATGGCCGTTGATGGAAATCGACTGTACAGGCCTTGATAAAATTATTAAAAATAGTAATAATTTGTGTAAAATCATAAGAAATGATTTGTGAAGATTTGGGATGAAAAACTCCATATTTGAAAAGATAAAGATAGATTTTCATCGAATTGAACTAGTTTTGAACTAGAATTATAATTCTATTTATTTTTAAAATAAATAAATTGGATTAGAAATGGTTTTGAAAATAACCAGAATTTCCAATAATTATATTGGAATGGATTTGAATCAAAATTATCCTTGGAATATTTCGATGTTGGATTTCGTGATGATACGGGTATTGTGATGGGAATTTGAAAGATATATTTATATCGTTATTTCCAATACGATATTTGTTTGTCGTGGAATTTATATTGAATATAAGCCGGTATATTTTCTATTCAGAGCCTTGTATTTAATATCAAATGTGATTTGGGTTTGTCGTGAATGGTGTCTTCATTAACACAGTTCTTAAACCCGGTTGAGAAAAGATTAAATCTTTTTATTTAGATTTAATGAAGTGTACCAATTAAATAATATTTAATTGGAATTGAATTCGAATTGATCTTTGGGTTTATCGTGAGCAGTGTTTTAAATAACACTTGTTCTTTAACCCAATAAATAATATAAGGTGATCTTGGGGTTTATTGTGAACAGTGTTTTTAAGTGACACTGATTCTTTAACCCCGTTAAATATTAAAACTAAGTGGAGTTTTAATGAACCTTTAATTAGATTGAAATGATCGGGAATGGAGTATCACCAGTTTTGCTCCAGGCGTTAGTTAAATCTTTAATTAGATTTGAACGTGAAATGGTAATTGAAATTACCGATAACACCATGGTGTTAGATATGAAGTATAACCAGTTCTACTTCATGGGATGAATAGGTTGGGATTGGGAAATTAAAACAAATAATTACTTCGGTAAGGTTCGTTAATCTCGACTAATTGAATCGAAATTCAAAAGGAGATTAGAGAATAAATTCAAGGAATTTATCTTGGATAAAATTAATGGGAACCTTTCCCTATGAATGTGAAATTTAGAAACTAACTGTCGGTTAGCCAGGCAGAATGGTTTTCTGGATATTGATCTGATGTTGGTTTCGGCCTTCGGGGTTAATATTTGGGGACTTGTTCTCTTGTTAATTTACGGTTAGTGTCTGATGAATTGGAATGAGGCATATGTTGTGTTTGTGTAACACTTATTTAAAATGTACGTGAGTTATTCGGAAAGACCGGGTTTATCCCATTCTGAATAACCGATACGACGATAAGTCGAAGATGAAGACGATGGTCGAAGGTCTTCACGTCGTTTGGGTGGTTACTGATGATCTTGATTGGGCTGTACACCCAAGAAGATGGAAACAGTTGGTGATCGTCCAGACGTACTTGGAGATCGAAGGATATGCGGGGTACTAGGTGCCTCCGGTTTCGTTCAGACCCAGAGCGAACTTGTAAATGGACTGTGTGCCTGACATTGGATTTTAGTCCGTGTGATTGATCTCTATTAAATATATATCTGTTTGGCGGCGGAGAATTTATTCTCTTGCTTAACGCCCTTCTCTGAGACGTACGAGCTCAGAGGTTATATATTGATGGATATCAAACGCATGGAGTGAATTTCCTGTGTGGCATGCCTAAGTGGCAATTGATCGAGGCTTCTGTTGAAAAGCAAAGTCTTGTGGTGATGATCAAAGCACGGCCTGTGTGGCACAGCTTTGTGTAACGTGAATTCGCGAGCCTCGCACCCCAGTTGTGAACAAAAAACGGGAGAGGACCTCAGGGAGGGCATGCGTTTCTTTCTAGCTAGGGTGGTGTCAGTGACCTACCAACCCTGACATTTATATACTTTTCACCTGTGTGGTTGTTGCTGTTGCGAGGCGCCTCGGTTAGATCAGACGATCCGGGTCCGATGGAGTCATTCATTGGCTCATTTACGCCCCAAAGGGCGGGGAAACGTAGTGTTCAGGCATAATAATCCACATCGGGTGACCGGCCCTGTCGCTCCATGGGGCAGTTGCGGCTGTTCCTGAGGCTCGGGCTAGACAGTCTCGAATCGGTAGAGGACAATCCCTGGCCTCGGTTCACAGACGGAAATCCAATTTCCAAATACGTGCCATTTGCGGTTTTATTTGTAAACCTATATATGGCGACATAGTGGCATGGGACGCTCATGTCGCCTATGATTGATACTTATGATTTGAAGTTGTTTTATACACTATACATTTATAATAGTATCAAAAGATTTCTTTTAAACGTATCAAGCATTCTTGGCTATTATAAGGTAAAAACCCTATCCCCCGACTTGCGTTGCATTGTGTGATAGGACCTGGGTCTTATAATAGCTTCATTTTTCTTTATTTAGCATTGCGCTGTTGTTTTATGCACTGGTATTCTTGGGAGGAAACCCGTTCCGTGTTATACGGCGTGGTCCCTTGATTTACCTAACTTTAACATAAAGATTAATAACTGTTTTAGTTCTCACACCAGTCACATGACTGACCTGGAGTTTATTGTTTTAACCTAAACTCTGGGTGCCCTTATTTTGACACGGGCAGCTAGTAGTTTTGGTTTTGCAGATTTATATTTACAGGATCCTGGTTTACAGCTGGAACGATATCCGGAAAGCTTTGTTATCCGTATGTCTCTTCTAGTTGTGTATTGTATTATTTTCCGCTGCTATGTATTTAAATGTAATTTAATCTCTGATATTTCTGTGTAATATTTATTCATACTCTGTATATTTTTGTATTCTGATGCATTGTTGTAATATACAATGAAATGTCCTTCCGTCTGCGTTCTACTTTGTCTTGTTCTCAAAACAATCAGGCGTTTCGAACGGTCTGGGTCGGTTTAGCGACTGATTCGGATCGAGCGAAATTTCTTTTTGTCACACTGGACCACCTGCACTGTCGTTGGACCCCACTAATCGCTTCCCCGCTCCGCCACGCCGTCACGCCGCCAGCCCCTCGACCCTAATCGCCGCCGTTGACGATAATTTGGGCCGAACCCCAATTGGACGTCGACTAGAAATACGCCGCCACCATGCCACGTCAGCATCGCGGACCCTACCAAATCAAAGCGCCACATCACCCTGGTCCTCCGCCCTTCAGACACCTTCGGCCAACTCCGCCTGTGGCGCCGCATACGAGGCCATAACCGATCGCCCGCAACCAGAAAACCATTACCCACGTTCATCTCGATTTTTCCGCTACTACAAGACCTTTCAGATTTAACAACCAAAGACAAAGTTGTTCATCTATCTCTCCTCTACAATTTCTTCAACTGAGTCATCGCCTAATTCTTCAACGTTCGATCAGAATTCGCAAAAATCCAAAACTGTTTTTCTGACTTTTACTGTCGATTCCGGCGAATCCGTTAGATGATAGGTTCTAGAATCTTTATGGTAGGTTGAGATCATGATGATCTACAATACCCAGAAACGGTTTGGGTTGATTGTGTATGGATTGAGAGATATAAATTATTTAGTTTTCAGGGGCTAATTTGCAAAATTTCGAGAGAAAAAGAGAGAGATGGTTGCTGTCAATTTTTGAGGAAGAAGAATAATGAGGGTTTGGGAAGGGAAAAGATATTATATAGCAGTGGGTCAGGACTTATTACTTATTATTAATTTTCTTGCTTTATTATTTATTCTTTAGTTCACACTCTCTGTATTCGGCAGTTATTGACGCCACGGTCACATACGAACACCGTTGGCGATGAAAATAGATATAATGCCATATCTTGACGATACGGCTCTAACAAAACTGGTTTCGTCGAATTCCAAGTCCGTTTGCTCAAAAAGCCCTGTTTTTTTCCTTATATGTCTGATCGTTTCACAATTAATTTCTCACAGCCACATACTAGCTCTAAAAATTACAAAAAATCATTTCTAGCTTTGTTTTTTGACGATACAATCCGAACAAAACTAATTTCGTCGAATTTGGGGACCGTTTGAAAAATGGCCAGTTTCTGGTCGATCCAATTCAACTAAAATCGACCAAACATGTTTTAATTTTCCACGCTCACATATTAATTCAAAAAATTATGAAAATTGGAATCTAGCAATAATTTGACATTCTGGATCCAACAAAAGTGGTTTAGTTGAAAATGGAGGTCATTTGCAAAATGCCTATTTTTAAAGGCCATATATTATATTAAAATATATATAAATTCTACAGCGACTTTTTTGAATTTTAAACTGGACATAACTTTCAATTCCCGTTATGAAATCTGGATTTTTCACATTCGTTGGAAAGATATTTTTAAACAGATTCAAATATTTCTTGATTCACTAAAATCCGAGTTATTTGAATCCTGTACATTCATTTGAATTTCGAAATTCGGTAATTTTCAAACTGCTGCGCCATCTCAGGCTCGTTATATAATTAAAATAAATTTATTCGTTTCAACTTCAATTTAAAATAAATTTTTCGTCGTTATTATTTAAAATAAACCATTTTAAATATTCAAAATTCATTAAAACAGTTAGAATAAAATTTTTAAATTGGTTCCGATTTTCTGGTTGTTACAATACGCCTCACCTCACTGATTGAAAGGCCACCGTCATTTCTACCTTCAACCCCCCGAATTTCCAACCTGGAACTAACCTAGCTTCCGATGGACTGCGCTCCAAAATCACCTCGCACATGTGAATTCTAGAATCGAATAAAGTAAAGACATTTTCAGATGCAATTTGATTTGTATATTTTATATTTCTCGAGAATGATCTAACAAATGGAAGTAGAGGGAACTCGATTTAATTTTATTTCGTTCGTGGAAAAAGAAATGAACGCAGATTGAAATCCAAGAAAAAGAATGGGTATCGCGATATATACATACATATATATAGGAATGGGGAACCAATCATACCAATACCATTAAATCCTTTTGATTACTTTGGAACGAAGGGAAGGAACAACGATGGACGTGATTAAACAGTTTAGGGTACTTGCCAGTACAAATGTTGGTTAGCTTAGGAATGAACGAAAACATTTATAATTTATTTTCAATTGAACTAAGTTGATTTTACCTTATTTAAAATATCACGTGTTTTCGAACTCTTATTTGAACACAACAACAAACATTTCTAGGGCTATAACTCTATTCTGAACACATTGGAATAGGTTCCGAAGGCCAATTCAATCATATGGAGGAGATATTAAATTAAATCAACATAAACAATTAATTTCTTGATAATAATTATTATTATCATCATACATATTCCAATAGAATTCATACAGATCATTTGAATTATCTTGATTCAGCTCTAAATTTGAATTTATTTATTTATTGTTTTTGTATTACTATTATTATATATATTCAAAATAAATCGTATTTCGATTATTAAATCCATAAATCTTTATAAAATCGATTTATATTATCAGTTAAATATTTAAAACCATATTAAATATTTAAAATAAATTGACCAAGAATCCGGGTCGTTACATTCTTCCCCCCTTAAAAGAATTTCGACCCCGAAATTACTAAGGTAAGAAAAATGCTACTATTCTATTACTTTTCAAACTCTACTTATATTGAAACTCAACTCTTCTCATTTCTACAAATTTTATTCCACCAAAATATTTGGTTTTTCATTCATATGGCACCCCATATATATTTACATTCATTTAGTCTGAATGATTTACAGTCAATATATACGCATTCAATTCATATTCCATTCATATGTATTCAAATTGATCTTAGTCAATTTATTCACTTTAATTTATTTAACTTGCTTAAGTTAAATTTAAATTGCAGAATTCAAATCCCGGGTTTTCATTTCAAATCCTTTGAAATCACATAAACATATACATGTTTTTATTTCCATCTCAAATTCAAAACATTAGAATTTTCAAATCAACTTGTTCTCTTTTAAACAAATTTCCATCAAAACTTTTCTAAGGTAGCAATCCATTACTTAAAACTCAAAAATGAACACTGATAATGCTGCAGTTATCATCAAAATTATTTCCCAGCCACTGAAGTGAGTTCAGTGCGTTATTACTTCAAAAATCCATCTGAAAGGATTTTTATTCAAAAACCCTTTTTAAACCAATGCTATATTATTTTAATATACTCCAAAAAAAAAATTCAAACACCCAGGATTTTAAATTCTAAATTCTAAATCCAATTTTAGTTCATCACCTGTGTATATGTCATTCATATACAAGTTATATTTGGTTATACATAACCATTTCATTTCTTATAATATCATCTATTTATAATAATAACAACCAACTCATCCATATAATATAATAGTTTCAGAAAATTATTCTTTTTCTATAAAAATAGAATTTTGGGTAAAATTATTTCATCTACCCACTTTAAAACAATATTGTGTCAAATTTCTCTTTTCAAGTGTTTAGAAATTCCTACCAACTTCGTGGCGTACCATGATTCGATCAGGATTCATAGACCACTCAACAGACTAGCCAACACAATATAAAACAATTTTTATTTCGATTAACAAATACGAGCTCTCGTATATATACACTCAACTCATTCTAGGGTACTACTGACCCTATCTCTAATGAGTACAACCCAACCAAAGCCTAGGTGTTCGCTCAACCTAATCTCTGATACCAGCTGTAATGGCCCGCAAATCCGTACTATCTGAGTTGACTAAGTACACCACATGTACAACCCAAATATCACAGAAATACGAATCATTATTAACAAAGAAGAAAAAGGTAGAAGAAGAAAAACAATAACAATACAGAATCTCACATCGCAGCGGAACAAAATA
Source organism: Allium sativum (assembly GCA_030737875.1). Classification (NCBI taxonomy): domain Eukaryota; kingdom Viridiplantae; phylum Streptophyta; class Magnoliopsida; order Asparagales; family Amaryllidaceae; genus Allium; species Allium sativum. Next base: position 127,555,526 of record CM060919.1, on the reverse strand, counting down.
TAATATATATATATAAGCTTTTGGAGTGCAATTTTTTTTCTATATAAATATCATAATCAGAGTACAACACTTATAACACAGCTAAAAACAATAACTAAATAACTCTGAAGCCTCCTGCTCCATGCTCCTTTAGATAAATCTGTAAAATCCTGAACTACTTGACTGCCTGTACAAATTGAGAAAACAGTTTAAAATAAATTGAGAAAATAAATGATATCTCATAATACCACGCCGTATAACACGGAACGGGTTTTTCCTTATGAGAATCCAAAAACACGTGATTCAACTTTCAAAATATTTTTGAAAGAAATCGATAATCTTTATATCAAAACTCTTTTGATATTATAATAGAGTCTAAATCAAATAAATAGAAATCTAGTGGAACGCTTTCATCTCACGCACCACATAATAATATACAATCAAAACCGCGAGCACTTATTGGATAATGAATTTCCAACTATAGAAAGGGATGGAACCACCTTTCGACAGTGTATTTCTAGAGAGGAATACACTGGGTTCAACAAGAACATCTTGCAACCCGGCCACACATGACCGACCACTCATTTCGCTGGAGTGTATCGAATGTTTATCACCAACGGTTGGGATCAACAACCATTTTCCCAAATGGGAAAGCATCGAATAGAATAAAGAATGAAATGAATTTCTCTAGATAAGTGATAATACACCCTAATTGGGAGCTAGCCACTTAGCCATGCTGCCTATCCGATTTTTGCCATTTCCCGGTTGTTGAGGCCTGAGGCTATGATTAATTACCATTCCTTGATAGCACAATCACTTTGAATGCCACATTGTCAGATTCGTTAATCATTAATTGATTTTCATAAATATATTCTGGATATTATGCTAAGAGAATAAATTCTCCGCCACCATGTATATTTATACAGACCAACATATGCGATCATTGGAAATACTCTATCATACACTCGTCCATACACGTTCATTCTGGGACTGAACGAAACCGAAGGCACAATTTCTATTAATAGGAAAAAATACTTGCACTTTACTTTGTCTTTGATTATCTTCATAAAATCTGATTCGCAGCGCTACTACCAATACGGAGTGGTTCACGGACAATAATCCAACCGGTCTCTCCATGTCGGCAACGATAGTCGGTTATTTAACTATCAAAGAAAAACAAACACTCATTCTAAGCATCAAACAATCACTGGACCGCTTAATTAATATTTCATTAATTAAATCACTTCTCCATTTCTTTATTAATATTTGTTAACCAAATATTTTCAATAATCATCTTGGCCTCTTACGTTATTTGGAAAACATTTCCATATATCGCCTTCTTTTATTTTTTATACTTAGAAAATATATTCTATTTATAATTGGAAAACATTCCAATTACTTATCTCTTCCATGACCACTCATTTTTAGACTTAGGAGATATTTATTATATTTCCAAAATTCCACTTATTAGGTTAAAATGAATGTTTTGTAAAACATCGTTACAACAACCCAAAATACTGTATTCAACTAAATCTTATTCAAATATTGATCTTTGAGATTTGAATCTTGTTATTTGTCAGTCAGTAATGCAAACAATCGAGTTGGGGTAAAATTACCTCTCATACCTTGACTGAAAACATCCTTAACTTCATAACAGACAAGACCATTATTCCCGAATAATCAACAACATAAAAACCAATTATTCATTTTTTTAAAACATTTGCAGTTTTTCTTTCTATTACCAGATTATCGATTTCCTTTTTGTTCATAGTATTCTATTTTTAATTCGTTTCCTTATAGAATTCAATATATATGGATATATTGATTTTCTAGTTATCCAATTTTATTAAAAATATTTTAACTCGTTAAATTTCCGTAAAATTTCGCCATAACCTCCTTTGTACGGGTCACTCGGTACAACTACAAAATGCCTCTCTAGGCCCTTTCCATTCAAAAAGAAAATTAAAAAGCCAAGCGGCTTGCCGATTCGGCACGGAAAATCTCATATGGAATTTAAACATACCTTATTGTTGGGCACACGAATTATAATCTTCATACACATCATTCCATACCTTTCTAACCCATATACGTCCATTCCTATTTTGTTTCAACTCAATCGGCCATTTTAACTTAATTTTCTAATTGATCCTTAATCAGCTCTTTGCCCATTTCACTATTTACTTGAACATCTCGTTCAAATAAAATTTTGACTTGCTTATAACAAATCGAATTCCATTTTTAATTCAAGTTTCATATTCGATTTCGAATATAAATTTACAAATCACATTCACTTATTCAACACTCAATTTTGATTCAAAACTCGATTAACTAATTATTCTCCAAATTAGTTAATTCTATTCCATAATTAAAAATATGATTTTTGTTTCAAAAATAAGTTCACTTACTCCACTTGAGTTCATATTATTTTATATTTCAAGTTTGCTTTTTTCTAATGGACTTTCAGATTTTATTTACTTAAAATCCTTTTTATTTATTTAAATAAACTATTATGGTTTTATAATGGTTACGACACTACTTTTCTGAAAATTTGATTTTGACATAACACAAAATCTATAAGACGAAATCCAGATTTTTCTCTTCCATAAAAAAACTATTACAAGTCGGTCCTGATGATTGTTGTTTCAACAAATTCTGACTTAAATTGAGTTCTGTATACTGAATTGAAGTTTGAAATGCCAAATTACAAACTACCGTGCTGCGACGAGTTATTTTAATTATATATATATATATATATATATATGTATAAACGCTTTAAACTTCGTTTATATATAAATTCTAACTTCATTCTAATATATTTTAATGTATATATTAAACTAATTTTCCTAATTCAGCTTAATAATTCTGATTATCCCAGGTCACTAATTATTTCGTATCTTAGTTATAAATTTATTTATATTTCAATCTTCTATATTAAATTCTAATTCCATTATAAATAAATCAGTTATAAAATACAATATAATCGAATTTCAAATTATAAATCCTTCTGATTTATCTCATCTCAGTTTATATTTCGTATCCCAGAATAAAATATATTGTTCCCTTTTCGAAAACGTTTTCCATTCCCTTTTTAAATTCATATTTGAATTTAAAATGCCAAATATATCTAATCATAATTATCTCCCCTTATTTGTAAACATCGTTTATAAATTTCCCTTCCTTGTTTTATATATACTGAAACAAGTTCTCATTTCAAAACCCTATTGAAATTCTATTCCTATTGGAATATTTTATTTTTACAACTTATAAATAAAATTGTAGAATCTATCTTCATATTTAATTATATTTTCTATCTAATAAAAATTTAATACCCTTTCTGGAAATAATTTGGTTTTATAAATTTGACATAGTCGAATTCATATCATAAATCCATTTGGATTTATTTTAGTTCAACTTATATTTCGAACATCGGAATAAATTTCATCGTTTCCCTTTTAACGTAATTCCCATTCATTTTAAATTCATATTTGAATTTAAATACTTTAAATTATCCAAATGATAAATTTTCACCTTTCTTTATAAACATCGTTTATATTACCTGTTTATATATTTAAACAAGTCTCATTTCAAATCCATTTGACATTATAATTTCTACTTAAGAAAAATAAATTTCCCTTTTATAATTCAAACTTGTATTTACATTTTCCCAATTATCCAATGATAATTCATTTCTCTTCATTTATAAACAACGTTTATAAATTCACTTCAGTTCCCTGACTATCTAATGAAAATCATTCCATTGTATTCCTATACACCGTTTATAAATTTACTTCAATTCCCTGATTATTTTATAAACATCATTTATAAATTTACTAATTGTTTTATTTATTCAAAACAAGTTAATATCTTTATAATCCATTCGAAATTCAAATTCTATTTTAGAAAAATAGATTTTCCATTTTTAAATTTCAAAAAACCTCTTTACGATATTTGTATAAATCAATATTCAGGGCCAGTGACATTCAACTAATCAAAAATACTCAATTATCAACCACATATTTTTTAACACATCATATATGATAATATATATGATACAAACAAATAATAATATTTTTGAGGAATCCAGTTGGATCCCTCCAACTTGTTTTCCTGCATCCACAGACGTTAGCCAACATAAATAATACCCATCCTACTTCGAGGCAGAATATCACGGTATAGAAGGTCATCCACTATCATAGCGTGGGGCGCATAGGTTCATCCGCTAATGATACCGTGGGAATCCACTAATGGTACTGTGGGAACTATCCAATCACCAATATATATATATATATATATATATATATATATATATATATATACACAACAACCACAAACACCGATCCTAAATAACTAATATATATTTAATAGCCACAATAATATTTCTGTCCATGCAAACAACCAACGAACAATTATTTTAACGAACAAAATAATTCTAAATAAAAATATGAGATTTACTCACATTGATTTCCATTTGCTGATTATCCAGTTTTATTCCCGATTGTTGTGTCAACAAATCGGCTTGAATAAATCTACTACCTACGATTTATTTAATTTAATTACCAATTAACATTTATTTATTTTTTTGTTTTACTAAAATAAATAAACTTTGCTATATATATATATATATATTAAATTTTGTAAAATAAGCATACCTCACTGCCTTAGCAATATACTCGACTAATCCATGATGTAAATCGTCGACCCTTTTCTACTGCAAAACAACCCCTATAATGTGAATCCCCATTACGACATTTCATCAACTATCTTGTAGACAACTCCATTCCTTTTCATTGCCTACATCCCCTGTTTGTTGTTGCTACATCATTAAAATCGACCCTAATATGGCTGCACCACCTAGCCCAAGTCAGTACACCTCCTCTTACTACTTCCACAATTCCAGAAATTCTTATTCCTACATCAAACTCACGCACAGTGGCCTCAACACTGAATCATGAATTCAGTTATTACTAGAAAAGGGAAAACTCCAACATGATTATCCACGTAAGCTCACAAACTCTCCTTAAACTCAACTGCAAAACCGACTGCAGCATTCTACTCCATACTCCACAAAATCAACAGCCGACAATTTCAACAACTCTTCACAAACTATGTTGCATCCATGCCTTCCTCCATCTCTTTCTCATCACACACCTACTGACGGTTGTGTTATACTACCCAATCCCCACTTCCATACAAAACCCTCCTACTCGACAGCACATTTCTGGTTCCATGTATTTACCTTCTTCGCTAAAAGAAAACAGTGTGCACTCTCCCCAGTATCACAGACCGTACTTCCCTTTAAACTTCAAACGCCAATCACTGATTCTAACACCATCTAGTCCCCTTCGGTTCCTAAATCACCGGCCATTGACAACGCTAAATCGTGCTTGACAAATTGGCGACTCCGAGCTATTCCGAAAATCGCAATAGAACCCAACAGCCAAAATGTCAATCGAGTTACTTCAATCTGAATCCCACAAAATTCCTCCCCTTTGTATGCCTTGCCTCACTGATTGAAAGGCCACCATCACTTCTACCTTCGACACCCCTAATTTCCAACTAGGAACTACCATAGCTTCTGATGGACTACTCCCCCAAATCACCTCGCACTCGTGAATTCTAGAATTTAATGAAGTAAAGACTTTTTCGGATGTAATTTGATTTGTATATTTTATATTTCTCGAGAATGATCTAACAAATGGAAGAAGAAGGAACTCGATTTAATTTTATTTCGTCCGTGGAAAAATAAATGAACGCAGAAAGAAATCCAAGAAAAAGAATGGGTATTGTGATATATATATATATATATATATATATATATATATATATATATATAGAGAGAGAGAGAGAGAGAGATGGGAATGGGGAACCAATTGTACCAATACCTTTCAATCCTCTGATTACTTTGGAACGAAGGAAAGGAACAATGATGGACGTGATTAAATAGTTAGGGTACTTTCATGTACAAGTGGTTAGCTTAGAAATGAAGGAAAACATTTATAATTTATTTTATTTTATTTTCGGTTGAACTGAGTTGATTTTACCTTATTTAAAATATCACGTGTTTTCAAACTCCTATTTGAAAACAACAACAAACATTTCTAGGGTTATAACACTATTCTGAACACACTAGAATAGGTTCTGAAGCCCAATTCAATCACATGGAGGAGATATTAAATTAAATCGATATAAACAAATAATTTTTTGATAATAATAATTATTATAATCGTATATATTCAAATAGAATTTATACAGATCATTTGAATTATCTTGGATTCAGTTCTAACTTCAAATTTATTTATTTATTGTTTTCGTGTTACTATTATTATATATCTTCGAAATAAATCATACTTCGATTATTAAATCGATAAATCAATATAAAATCGATTTGTATTATCAGTTAAATATTTAAAACCATATTAAATATTTAAAATAAATTGACCGAGAATACGGGTCGTTACACTTCCCTTTCGTAATTACTCCGTCATCACATTCAACCAAAACCACGTCCTCTTTGAAATCCAATCGCGCCACCAATAATGATCAAAGCGCCAACTATACCTGTCCACGTCTAAGCCCTCTCCTCCAACAACCCTCGCCAGAGATCGCTTCCCCCCAACCGCTTCTGATTTCCACCATAACTACTTTGAAGATAACACATTCATGACCCATTTCAGGTCGGCTCCGGCCAAATTACGATGCCACACCACCCAGCCTTGACTCGTCCCCCTTCACCTAACAATTCCTCTGTTGACCACTGGCCCCAAAACCATCTTCTTCGCTGTCAAAATCACCATAACACGAACGTTGCACCCCAGTTTGAACCTTTCTGATCATCCTACCTTATCTCTTACCACACTCCATTTCAGGCGATCGACCCAAAAGAGAACATCCACCTGCTTCTCCTCTACAAATCTCCTTTATGGCCCATGACCTGAAAACCATCCATCACCTTCAATTCCGCCAAAAACCAAATAGTGCAGTCTCTGGTTTTGCTCGATTACGGTTACCTCAGGCGATGAAACACCCCCAAATTTTATACGTATTTAGATCTCACTCAGATCACCAACTTTCATATTGTAGGTTTCAATTAATTCGTGATAGATTTTGATTTATAAATTATTTAGTGAATAGGGACTTTTTAGTATAAATTGAATGCTAGTGAACATTTTGAGTTAGGTGGCTTAAATTTGAGCTGTATATATTGTTGAAAATAATATTATTGTAACTTGAGGTGACAAGTTCATGCCTATTTCCATTTTTGAACGATGTTTCTTGATACCTACTGTCACATACGAACTCCGTTCGTGACAAAAATGGAAGTCATGGTACAATTCCTTACGTATCTAATGAAATTTGTTTCGTCGAATTCTGAGTTTGTTTCCTAAAACTGCGGTGATTCTAGCCCAAATGGTCGATTTATTTACATTTAATTTTGCTACGCTCACAAAATAACTATGATTGAAGCGAAACTTAAAATCTGGCAAGAATTAGCTATTACGGTTTCAATAAAATTCATTTTGGTTGAAAACGAAGGTCGTTTGAATGAAGTCATTTTTTAAGGGTCCAAACTACATTAAAATAAACCATTTTCAAAATACCTCAATATAACAATAATAATAAAATATCATTATCAGACATACTCGAGCAAAATTTCATATAGTTCCAAAATAAATTATCTCAGGTTGAATTCTAAGACAAATCGATATTAAATATATTAAAATTTCTTTTATTTATAAAAATAATTGTTATAGTTTATAAACAAATTCCATAATAACTATTTGAAAATTTGTTTTGGACATAGAACAAAATCTACAACATGAAAACTTGATTTTTCTCTTCCATTAGAAAAATATTATCCAATAGATTAAAAAGGTTCTTATTTCAAAGAAATCCGACTTATTTTGGATTGTGTATGACTGTTTAAAGTTCAAAACGTAATATTACGAACTACCGAGCCGCTGCAGCTCGTTTTAAAATTAAATTATAAACTGTATGTTTAAACATCGTTATAAATAAACGAAATCGTTAATATAATTCAATATAAACTTGAATAAATCCTTTTATATTTCCAAGGCATACAAAATTGCAAATCCAGCTAATTTCGGCTATTTCGGAATTAAATTATTATCCTATTATTTAAACTGAATAGATATTCAAAATTATTAACTTCAAGTAATTAAAATTCTAAATCAACATTTAAAACCATTTTTAAATATTAAGTTAAATGGTAAAAATTTGTGTCGTCACAGATTTAAATTTGAAAATTGAAAATAATCAAAATCAAATGCCTACTAAGTAGAATATAACAAAAATGCTTTGTATCAAATTTAAATTTTGACCTTCGCATTTCATGTTTGACATAAATATTAAAATATATGTTCAAAAGGAATTGGTTCCACTAATCATTTAGGTGTAAGGCTCGTAATGGAATTAGATTTCAATATTTGTTGCATAATTAAGTTGAGTTCCACTGTTTGATATTAATTCCTTCTTCAGCCTAATTTTATAGGTTGGTTAGATCCATTAAGAAAAACCGAGTCTTGAGATGTTCTCAATTAAACATGTTTATTAAATGTTTCAGAAGTTGAAGTTTAAGGACTCTGAAAATAATTTAGGGATTTTGAACATGTAGGAGGGTGTTGAATAAGTCGTGTTTGACAATTAAAGGACAGTTTTATCCATGAAGCATTATGTGGTAGTTTTATCATAAATGTGGAAATATTTTCATCAAAAAACAAATAATGTGCCAATAACAAGTCAAAGATAGCGAACACAAGCACCACAATTGTTGGGTTTTCTCGATCTAATCAGCAGCCAAAAAAAAATTTTAAAACCCAAAATTTCAGGATCCAAGCAAAAGCAATAAATCAAGTAAGGCGTACCTATTCAATTTTGCAAAACATGATGTTGATTGAGAAATTTAAATGCAAAAATTACGAACGCCTCCTAGATCAATAGCGTCTTTATTGTATCCACATGAACGATTCTTCGATCGTTTGACAAAATTGAAGTGAAAGGAAGTGGTACTAGCCAAGGCCAATATTCTTCGTTTAATTCGATTTTGATTTTTTGTGTTTATTGAAAAAGAGTCTCTCTCCTTTTAAATATACGTGAACTAAATCAAAAATGAATGAAATATGGACTACCACTTCTATCGTAATTTGAAAATACCAACCAGTTGATATCTTTTGATTGTTCAAAGAATAGTTCTTCCTTTTAACGTTCTAAGTATGTGACCCTATAAGTTATTACAATGTTGATAATAATTTTAAATCACATTTAAAATTATAAAGAGTGAGTGACATCTAGTAATACATCATTGTTGCTCAGATTATAATAAAACCAACGATTCAATAAACCCCTGTCTATGAACAATGTCTCAACGTAATTTAATTCATTTAACCATTATGTCCAAGATTAAACTCAAGGTATGGAACATATCATTCTCGTTATAATTTAATCCTTTTACTTGATGTGTGAGTAGACTGTATAAAACAAATCAGTATTTAAGCACGGCTATGCATTTCATAATCTCACTCAATCAAGAGGCCCGTGGATATCAATGCTTATATTGTAGGGTAAAATTCCATCTAGATTATTCATACTTCTCAATCGAATCAAGATGTACCCAATAATCACCTTTGTCATTTACTTTGTTAAGAGTAACTTTTGATGATATCAAAGCACAAGATCCTCGAATAAAATTATAATGATTTCAGGTTTGAGGGCAATTGCATCATTGCCACTATATGAATTACTTATGGCACTATAAATCATGCTCCATGAAGTTTTCTCATGTTGGGTCTGCCAGATACATTGTTCTCGAACACATATTTGTATTGACATTAATATCTCATATATTAATGATCAATGAAATATAATCATCATCCAGCCAACATACTAGTCTTAACATTTCATTGTTGTCCTATTTACAACAAAACTTGACTAGGGACTTTTAGGAATCACAATACTTATCATTATATAATTTCATATTCAAGTAACTTACTTGAAACTATATAATTCTGTATTATTATTCTAAGGACTTCCATTATGTTAATATTTATATTACGCAGTAAAGATAACATAATAAAATCATTTATTCAAAATAAAACATAACATTAATAACGTTATTCAATCACATCAAATGGATTGCCTCTAGAGAACATACTCTATCAATCTCCCACTTGCAATAGAGCCAGTCATTTATGTATCGTATACACATGAAACTAGTGTGACTATCGTTCTTTTGCTATGACAAAGCTTTAGTCAGTGGGTCTACAACATTATTATCTGTTGCTACTTTGCAGATATGTATATCTCCTCTGTCAGCAATTTCACTGATGAGATGATATCGCCTAAGTATATGTTTGGATCGATGATGAGATCTAGGTTTCTTGGTATGAGAAATAGCCTTATTGTTATCACAATAAAGATCCACTGAATCAATAATGGATGGAACAACACTAAGTTCAGTAATGAACTTCTTAATCAAAACACCCTCCCAAGAAGCTTCAGAAGAAGCACTGTATTCAACCTCCATTGTGGAATCAACGATTTTTCTTGCTTTGAACTTTCCCAGCTTACAGCACCACCATTAAGGAAAAACACATAACCTTACTGTGACTTATAGTTATCTTTATCCGTTTGGGAACTAGCATCAGTGTAACCATTAATTCCTCTTTTCCTCAATATATCAAGATTGAGTCCTTGGTCCTTTTAAGGTACTTTAGGATATTCTTGACTGTTGTCCAGTGACTCTCACCTGATCAAATTGGAATCTACTTGTCATACTTAAAGCGTATGAGACATCCAGATGAGTACATAACATTGCATACATGATTGACCCGATTTCCAAAGAATAAGAGACCATTCTCAAGCGTTCCTTATCATCTTGTGATTTAGGACATTGAGGCTTAAAGAGTATTATACCATGTGACATAGGTATGTTTCTGCTCTTTGCCTTTGCATGCCAAATCTTTTAAGCACTTTGTCAATATATGTACTCTGACTTAGGCCGATCAAATTTCTTGATCTATCTCTTAGAATTGATGCCTAAGATATAGGTTGTCTTGTCCAAGTCTTTCATAGAGAAACTTTTTCCCAATCATGTCTTCACCGCTTGCAATGAACTAACATAATTCCCAATAAGTAATATGTCATGAACATATAACACTAGGAAAATAATGTTACTCCCGCTAACTTTCTTATATACACAAGGTTCATCTTCATTCTTAATAATGCCAAACTCTTTGATTGTTTCATCAAAATGGATATTTCAGCTTCAAGATGCTTGCTTTAATCCATAAATGGATCGCTGCAGCTTACATACATTTCTAACATCTTTTGGATAGACAAAACCCTCCGGTTGTGTCATGTACACATCCTCAATATGATTTTCATTAAAGAAGGAAGTTTTGACATCCATTTGCCATATTTTTTGATCGTGAAAAGCTACAACTGCAACTATAATCCTAATGGATTTAACCATTTCCACTGGAGAGTAGGTTTCATCATAATCAACTCCTTCAACTTTTTTGAATCGTTTTGCCACCAGTCGACTTTTATAGGTTTGTACTTTACCATCCATGTAAGATTTCTTCTTGAAAACCCATTTGCACCCAATTGGTTTTATCCCGTAAAGTAGTTCAGCCAAAGTCTACACCTATGCAGTTAAAGCTCTTAGCGGATCCAATGCGGTGAAGGAGTAAAAAGTTGTAGCGGGGATAAAGCGAGGAAATAGTAGGATATAGTGCATAAATGTCATTTTTAATTCATTTCCCTTGTAGAACATATAGCGGAAAAAGCGGAATATAGATGAAATAATGGAATATATTGTGAATATCGGAATATAGTGAGGCTTAAAGCAGAAAGGCTATTTCAAGGGCTATTTGTAAATAGCGTAGCTTTAGAAACCCGCTACACGATATAGAGGGGATATGGAGGGGTAATAGCGGGGCATAAACTGCGCAGGTCTACACTTGGTTGGCGTACATGGAATCCATTTTGGATTTCATGGCTTTATGCCATTTCTCAGATTCTGGTCCATTCATAGCTTCTTGGTAAGAAGTGGGCTCATCTTGGTCAATGAGCATTATGTCTCCAGTTTAAGTCATAAGAAATCCAAAATATCTATTAGGCCTATGACGTATTCTACTAGATCTACGAATATCTTGTGTAATTTGAGTAGGCTCAATATCCGCAATAGTTTGTGGTTCCTGCTCAATTTCTTGTTCAGGTTCACTAGTATATTGTGGTTCTCGAAACTCTTCGAGTTTTACTTTATTCCCATTAATACTTTTAGGGACTAGTTCTCTTTCTAGAAAATACAAGTTCGAGCAATAAATACTTTGTTCTAAGAAGGTTTATAGAAATAATATCCTTTTGTTTCTTTCGGATATCCCACAAAATAACACTTATCGGATTTTGGTCAAAGCTTGTCAAAAGTAAGGCATTTAACAAATGCCTCACATCCCAAAATCTTCATAAAAGACACACTAGGAGATTTCCCATTCCATGTATCATATTGGTCTTCAGAACTATTATATTAGGAAATGATTAAGTATGAATGCAGTTGTTTCAAGGGCATAACCCCAAAAGCTCATTGGAAGGTCTGTATGACTCATCATTGATTGTACCATATCTAATAAGGTGCGATTTCTCCTTTCGCACACACGATTCCATTATGGTGTTCCAAGTGGAATGAGTTGTGATATAATTCCACACTCTTTCAAATAGTCATTAACTTTTCCCTTAAATATTCTCCTTCTCGATCTGTTCGAAGAGTCTTTATATTTTTCCCAAGTTGGTTCCTACTTCAATTTTGAATTCTTTGAACTTTTCAAAGGATTCTGATTTGTATTTCATAAGATACACATAACCATATCTATTAAAATCACCAGTAAATGTAATTAAATAATAAAACCTACCTCTAGCACATGTACTCATGGATCCATATACATCACAATGTATAAGGTCTAGTACATCACTATCTCGTTCACTGTGTCCAGTGAAAGATGCTTTAGTTATTTTGCCTAATAGACAAGATTTGCATTTTTCATATGATTCGAAATCAAATGGATTCAAAATTCCATTTTTATAGAGCTTTGATATGCATTTGTCATTTATATAGCCAAACGACAGTGCTAAAGATGTGTTGGATTTAAATCATTTAGATTGAGTCCGCATAGTATTTATGATATAAACAAGCATATCAAAGTTAAGAATATAACGATCATTAATTGTTGTGCATTTCCACAAAACATTTCAGTTAAATAAAATGAACAACAACTGTCCTTTATTACAAATGAATAACCAAGCTTTCTAAACACGATACAGAAATAATGTTTATTATAATGGAAGGCACATAATAACAATCTTTTAATTCTAAAACTATGCTAGTTGGTAAGGATAAGCGACAACTTCCTATGGCCAATGCAGCAAAATTTGCTCCATTTCCACTTGCAAGTCCACTTCTTCTTTTGCCAAATTTTTACTCTTTTGCATTTCCTACATTTTAACACAAATATATGATCCACATCTAAAACGACCCGTATTTTTCTGCCCAATTATTTGAATTATTTTATTATTTAAAATATTGGTTTGAATTAAAATAATCGAATTTAACTATTTTATTTTTTGAATATTTATTTATATTAATTATATAATAATATTTTAATTCCAAAATATTTTGGAAAATGTTGAATTTGAAATATAATGGGATTGGGCAATTTCAAATTATTTAAAATTGTATATAATGAAATTTTAGAGTCGATTTCATTTCTAAAATGAATATTAAATAAATAATTTATAATTCAAATATATAACGAGCTGCAGTGGCACGACAGTTCATAATATTAGGTTTTGAACTTTAAATGGCCATACAGGATCCAAAATTAGTAGGATTTTCTCGAAACAAGAAACGTCGGAATCTGTTGGATAATATTTTTTTAATGGAAGAGAAAATTCCAGTTTTCATAGCGTTGATTTTGTTTTATGTCCAAATCAAAATTTAAAATTGTCGCTATGGAATTCCTTTATATATATAGCGATTTATTTATATAAAATAAAGGGTTTTAAATATTTTAAATATCGATTTGGCTTGAAATCCAACCCGAGATATTTTATTCTGGTAGTATATGAAATTCTGGTTATGTATGGCCAATTTTAATATTTTATTATTTTTAAATTGAGGTATTTTAAAATTGATTTATTTTTTATGTAAATTGGACCTTTAAATAGGGTCTTTATTCATATGACCTCCGTTTTTGACGAAACAAATTTTATTGAGACCATAATAGCTAATTATTGCTAGGTTTCAAGTTGCGTGTCAATCGGAGTTATTCTGTGAGCGTGGCAAAATAAAATACAAATAAAACAACCATTTGGACATGAACGAGCAGCGTTTGAGCAAATGGACTCGGAATTCGACGAAACAAGTTTCCTTAGGACCGTAACGTCAAATTATACTATGATGTCCATTCCCGTAGCTAACAGAGTTTGTATGTTTGTAATATCCCAGAAATGCGAGCCAATTTAAAATTTTTATTTTGGCAATTTAGCGAATTTTGGACATTTAAAATGATTTATTTTAAATAATAACGACAAAAAATTATTTTGAATAGAATTAGAACGTATATATTTACATAGATCGTCGTTAGAATATAAATATTTTATTTATAATAATAAAAGGAATTGAAAATGGCGCGGTAGTTCGATAATTCGATTTCAAAGTTCAAATGAATGCACCGGGTGCAAAATAAACCGGATTTTAGCGAAACAAAAAATATTTGAATCTAATTGAGAATATCTTTCCAAAGAATCCGACAAATCGAAATTTCATAGCGGGGATCAAAAGTTATGTCCAGTTGAAAATTCAGAATAGTCGCTATGGAATTCTGGCTCTTAAAAATAGAAATTTTGCAAACGATCTCGGTTTTCGACGAAACCACTTTTGTTGGATCCGGGATGTCAAGTTATTTATAGATTCCAAAATTCATAATTTTTTGAATCAATATGTGAGCGTGGCAAAGGAAAGCGCGTTTGACCAGTTTTAGTTGATTTTAATCGACTGGAAAATAGCCATTTTTCAAACGGTCTCAGAATTTGACGAAATCAGTTCTGTTAGAACTGTTTCGTCAATACGAAGCTAGAAAATATTTTTCAGGAATTTTTCTAGTTAGTATGTAGCCCCGGTAAATTGAAATGTGCGTTCAAATTCGATATATAGAGTTATATGTTGATTTTGACGAAAACTGATCGAAACGATCGAATCGGCCTACCTGACATATCCCATTGTGTTCGGAATGGGGGTAATTATCTAGGGACGACAGTCGTTGGGTCTAGTTTGAAGTTCGAATGTAAAGTCAACTTTTTAGGAAAATTAAATAATAAAATATAACTATATTTTCACTTAACTCCCTCCCTCCCCCTTTTATTCTTTCAGAAAGAAAAAAAAAGAAAAAAAAAGAAACGGCGATCGCGCTCTGCCCTAGCCGCCACCGACCACCATCGCGCCCCCCCTCGTGCGTCGCGCCGCCTCCACCTTCCCCCTCCCCCCTCCATTGATCACCCTCCCTCTCTCTTCTCCCTCCTCTTCCTACCACGTCGAAGCCCCCCAGAATGGACGCAGCCACCTTCCGCCTCCTTAGACCACCACGAGCTCGAGCCGACCTCCGGTCACCTTCCCCTTGCGCCACTTCGACACCAAGCCCCCCTTTGCTGCCTGTAAGTTTTTTTTTTTTTTTACGTTAATTTCCTTAATGCAATTTGTTTTAAAACCCTTAGTTTTTAGAAATATAAATACCATTGATCTAATAAAATAGGAAATTATTTATAGGGATGTTATGTAAAAAATGGATTTTTATTATGTAGTTAACATTTTAAAAAAACCAGTTTTTGTTAAAGGAATTCGCATTTTAAAAAATCAGTTTTGTTATGAAAGAAAAGGCGAGATTTTTAAACTTTAAAAGGCGAGATTTTTAAACTAGAAATGATTTGATTTTTATAATAGAAAAGGTTAGAACTTTAATTATAAAAACACCGGATTTTTATCATGAGGAATGTGGTATAAAAATATAATTTTTATATCATAGAAAGGTTAAAAATATAATTTTTATAGCGGTGATGTAAAAATAGAATTTTTATCTATATAGTAGTGGTGTAAAAATGTGATTTTTATATAAATAGCAATAACATAAAAATGTGATTTATATATATATAGTGAATACGGATGACGAAAGTGGCAAAAGAAGAAACGGCGAAGGTTTTCAGCATATGAAGAATCGTGGCGTTTGGTTTAGCTAGTCAGTGAGAACTCCTCACCTTTTATTTATTTTTCTAGTTGAAATATATACTAGGATGCAGACGGTGTTTAGTAGCACCCGACACCCGTCGTCCACAGACCATGGACTGCTTGTTTGTTTGTTTGATTTTGATGTGTAGTTGATTGTGTGATGTGAAATGAAATAAAATATTTTATATGGGAAAATATTTTATAGTTAAAAATATAATTTTTAACGTGTATATGAAATAAATATTTATAAACAAATCAGAAGATTTGTTTATATACACACATTTGACCGATATTGATTGGGATGATAAATTTTACACATCGCCCAACTGCACAAATAAAATCTGTGTTTGATTGTTTGAAACCCCACACGGGTATTGGGATGATATATAACATACACTAATCCCAATAATTAGTTGTATGTCGATCGATTAATTGACAGATTGTTACAAGCGTTGAATATTTATATTTGATGCTTATACAGTGTAGAATGCACTTTGGATGATGGTTGATTATTTGTCATTGTTGAGATTTACATGTGTTGTAGAAAAATCCATATAATTAACACTATATGGTAATTGATTGGGCCTCATTTCAATTTAGAAAATAAGAAAATAATTTCATGTGTTGAATAAAAGTCATGTTGATTAGATTGACGCCATTTCGACGAGAACGATATTTATATTGATTTTATTCATTTTATAATGAATATCGAAAGTGATTTCAAAATCCGATATTTTGAAATGAATTGAAATTCGAATTAAATTGAGAAGAATTGAAACTCGAATTAAATTGAAATGAATTGAAATTCGAATTAAATTGAAAAGAATTGAAATTCGAATTAGATTGAAATGGACTTGAAATCGTTTTGAATGGAGTTTAAAACGTATTGAAATTGAACTGAAATTGATTTGAACTGAAACCAATTTGAATTGAAATCGGATTGAAATGAATTTAAAACAAATTTATATTGGAAAGATTCGATTTTGATTTGAATTTGAGATGGAAGTTGAAATCGTTTTGAAAACGAATTTAAAACGATTTATATAATACGTTTTAAAAAGGGAAACGACGAAATATATATAATATACATTATATATATAATGGCCTGAATAGAACGCGCGGCGCCGCGGTAGTTCGCGAATTTCGACCATTGACTTCGAATCGATATTGCGGGAGATCCGACCGTCGGATTCTCCTAAAACCAGAATCGTTGGGTTCGTATCGAAAAGAGCTTTCCAAGAATATTAGAAATTTGAAATCTAACGGTTGGATTTGGAATTATGTCCAAATCAAATTTGGAAAAGGTCGCTGTAAGTGCAGTTCGATGGCCGTTGATGGAAATCGACTGTACGGGCCTTCATAAAATTATTAAAAATAGTAATAATTTGTGTAAAATAATAAGAAATGATTTTGGAAGAATTGGGATGAAAAACTCCATATTTGAAAAGATAAAAATAGGTTTTTACCGAAATGAACTAGTTTTGAACTAGAATTATAATTCTATTTATTTTTAAATAAATAAACTGAATTTGAAAAGGGTTTTTAAAGTAACCAGAATTTCCAATAATTGAATGGGAATGGATTTGAATCGAAATTGTCTTTGGAATATTTCGATGTTGGATTTCGTGATGATACAGGTATTGTTATGGGAATTTGAAAGATATATTTATATCGTTATTTCCAATACGATATTTGTTGGTTGTAGAATTTGATATTGAATACAAGCCGATATATTTTCTATTCAGAGCCTTGTATTTAATATCAAATGTGATTTGGGTTTGTCGTGAATGGTGTCTTCATTAACACTGTTCTTAAGCCCAGTGGAGGAAAAGATTAAATATTTTTATTTAGATTTAATGAAGGGTACCAATTAAATAATATTTAATTGGAATTGAATTGGTATTGATTTTTGGGTTTATCGTGAACAGTGTTTTAAATAACACTTTTTCTTTAACCCAATAATTAATGGAATGTGATTTTGGGTTTATCGTGAACCGTATTTTAAATGACACTGATTCTTTAACCCAGTTAAGGATTAAAACTAAGTGGATTTTTAGTGAATCTTAAATTAGATTGAAAAGATCGAGAATGGAGTACCACCAGTTTTACTCCAGGCGATAGTTAAATCTTTAATTAGTTTTGAATGTGAAATGGTGATTGAATTTACCGATAACACCGTGGTGTTAGATATGAAGTATTACCAGTTTTACTTCATGGGATGAATAGGTTAGGATTGGGAAATAAATGATTACTTCGGTGTGGTTCGCTAATCCCGACTAGTTTGAATTGATATTCAAAGAAGATTAAAGAATAAATTTAAAGAATTTATCTTTGATAAAATTAATGGGAACCTTTCCCAAAGTATAAGAATATTTGAATAAAAGAATACTCTGAATTGGAATGAGGCGTATGTTGTGTTTATGTAACACTTGTTTTGAGACGACCCGATTTCCCGTTCTCACGGAAACAAGGTTATCTTTTGGAATATAACACAGAAACATAAAATAGCAGAACAGAATTAAATAAATACACCAGAATGAACAACAAAATATACTGGATAAAAGTAATCATCAGAGTTACACAGTATACAGGATCTTACTTAGTACAAATACAGTTCAGCTATACATAAATGTCTACAGCGGAAATAAACAAAATATGTACAATAGGAGCTGAACAGCATAAAAAGAAATAAATGATAGAATCCATCTTCAGCTCCAGCTATCCAGAAAGAACCAGCTAAACCTGAATACAAGGCTGCCCGTGTAGAAAAAGGGGCACCCGAGTTTGAGAGTGAAACAAACTACGAGTCAGTCATGGGACTGGTATGAGAAATCTACTCAACACATATATAATTGGCTAATCACAGGACCTCGCCACTTTCGTGGAACGGGTTTACTCCATTGGATTGCCAGTGCTTTAAAACAAATCTTTCTTTTAAACATCGCTATGCTTTTTATAAAAATGAAGCCGTTATAAGACTCAGTTCCCATCACACAATGCAACGCAAACCGGAGGATAGAGTTTTTACCTTATAACGGCCAAGATATGCTTGATACGAATAAAACAAAGGCATTTGATATTATTGCTAGTGTCTATATGTTTTGAAATCAATTTCAAATCATAACTATCAATCATAGACGGCATTAATGCCCCATACCACTATGTCGCCATATATAGGTATACAATCAAAACCGCACGATGTCGTATCTGGAAATTGGATTTCCGTCATGAACCAAGGCAAAAGATAGTCCTTACCGAATTCGTGACTCTCTAGCCCGAGCCACAGGACCCAGACTCAGGTGGGCCCTTGGATCGTCAGGGCCGGTCCACCGATGTGGATTAAAATTCCTGAACACTGCGTTTCCCCGCCCTTTGGGGCGTAAACGAGCCAACGAATGACTCCATCGGACCCGGATCGTCCGATCAAACCGAGGCGCCTCGCAACAGCAACAACCACATAGGTGAAAAGTATATAAATGTCAGGGCTGGTAGGTCACTGACACCACCCTAGCTAGAAAGAAACGCATGTCCTCCCTGAGGTCCTTCCTCCCGTTTTAGGTTCCTACCGGGGTGTGAGGCTCGCGAATTCACGTTATACACAAAGCTACGCCACACAGGCGGTGCTTTGATCATCACCACAAGACTTTGCTTTTCAACAGAAGCCCTGATCACTGCATCTTAGCATGCCACATAGAATAAATCCTATGTCAGACACACAGTCCATTTACAAGTCCGTTCTGGGTCTGAACGAAACCGGAGGCACTAAATACCTCGCAAACCCATCGACCAACACGTACGTCTGAACGATCACCACTCATTATCCATATTTCGGGATGCCTCCCAATCAGGACCTCGGTTACCATCCAAACGAGGTGAAGATCTCCGGTCTTCGACCATCGTCTTCATCTTCGAATTTCAATCGTCGGTCGATTATTCGAAATGAGAATTAACTCGGCCTTTTCAAATAATTCACGTATATTTAGAATTTCAAATCGATTTATTTCAATGGTTAAATTATTCGACAACACTAATTGTGTTCTTTAATATAGTTTTCACACCAAACACATTCAACCATCAAACATCACATAAATCAAGCAAATTCAGTTTATTTCCATTCCATATCGCTTATGATATTTTATAACTATTTATCGCTATTTTTATTTATTTTAAAATAGCCATTTTATTTAAAACGACGCTTCGGGCCATAAGGCGGCCGTGGCGCTGTTTTTCTTCAAATTTGATTTATACATATCTGAAAATCTAACCGTTGGATCTTCACAAAATTTACATCATTAGAAAGGTCTTTTCAAAACGAATCCAACGGTTCCAGTTTCGGGAAAATCCGACGGTCGGATCTCCCGGTACAATCGTTTGAAATTTCGATTTCAAAATACGAACTGCAGCGTCGTTATTCGATTAAATATAATTTTATTTATATATATAAATAAATATAATCGTTTCTGGCGCTGTTTTTCTTCAGATTTGAATTAAACATTCCAGGCAATCCAACCGTTGGATTTTTACAAGGTTGGTGCCGTTGGAAAGATTATTCCAAGGCGAACCCGACGGCTGAGGTTTCGGGAAAATCCAATGGTCGGATTTCCCGTACTAGTCGTTTGAAATCACGGTTTCGAAATACGAACTGCACGGCTTCGTTTCGTTTTAATTTTATTTATATTTATATAGTTATATAAATATAGTTCATTCAATGATTTCTATATCGTTTTCCCTTCAAAAATTTTTCTAACTCCTTAAATTTTGGAAAAATTTCGCCATAACCTCCCCTGCACCGGGAGCGTCGGGAAATCGCAAATAGCGTCCCGGTCCTTCTAATCTCAAAAAGAAAAAGAAAAAGCCAAGCGGCTAGCCAATCAGGCTCAAAATCATCACCCAAACAAATCAGTAAATGTGTACCTATTTGTCGGGCACAAAATTTTATTCCTCTTCTCTAGCCCCTTTGCTATAACCTGTTCAATGAATATTGCATGTACATATATATACAGTTCATATCATTTTTCATTTTCTATTCAACTTCATATTTGATTTCTATTTGGTTTAAAAACTCCATTCATTCTAATGTTACATAAATAGGTGCAATTCATTTCATTAGCTAATTAATGAATATTTCAACTCATATATGTTTATTTTGAACATGTGGCTATTTTTAACACTTCATATTTTAACGATTTATGCATACAACAAAAATGTGATTTTTATTGTAAAACAACTCATTTCGAAACACTATTTTTTTTCTATATAGTTCATGTAGGTGATAAAATAGAATTTTTATCATAAAACAATTTATTTCAAAATATGAATACCATTCAACACATGAATTTCTAAACAACGAATGAATATCAATTCAACACATGAATGTTTTCAATAGTTTTTAGATATAGATAAAATGTGATTTTTATTATCTAACAGTTTGTTTCAAAATATGAATACCATTCAACACATGAATTTCTAAACAACGAATGAATATCAATTCAACACATGAATGTTTTCAATAGTTTTTAGATATAGATAAAATGTGATTTTTATTATCTAACAGTTTATTTCAAAATATGAATACCATTCAACACATGAATTTCTAAACAACGAATGAATATCAATTCAACACATGAATGTTTTCAATAGTTTAAGCATATGAAAATAATTCAAACACACAAATATTATTCAAAATTTCGGCAGCATAACGGCAGGGTAGTTACACCGGCACCGTCCCTAGTACGGCTCCTCGCTCTACCTTAAAACCTCGCGGTTTTTGACAATGGGAAACATGCATCTAGTTCGCACGCAGGCGGCATGTATATATTTTTATTCATTTCCACAAACTAATCCTAAGTGGTTTCAACCAAATATTTCACAACCACAAATGGGTATTTTTCAACCACAATCAACCAATAACAATCACAAACAATCCCAAACAATCATTCGCTATTAATCAAATTTTCACAACAATTTCAACCAATAAATATCGTCCATGGTTTGTGGACGAGGGGGCGTATATATATATATATATATATATATATATTTATATATAGCAATTCACTTTTACTTCACACATATATATATAAATTTTAAATCAGAAATCTCACCAATAGCTATCCAACTGCAAGACTCTTCTTAATAGAAATCTTCGCCTATTTGTCGCTTTCACCCGTATTCTCTGCATATGTAAAAATAGAATTTTTACTATGCTATTCAATATATAAAAATCGAATTTTTACTTCGACTTTCAACATATAAAAATATGGTTTTTATTTTGACTTTCAACATATAAAAATATGATTTTTACTTTTGCTTTCTACATATAAAAATATGATTTTTACTTCGACTTTCAATATATAAAAATATGATTTTTACTTCGACTTTCGATATATAAAAATATGATTTTTACTTCGACTTTCGATATATAAAAATCTGATTTTTACTTTTGACTTTCGATATATAAAAATATGATTTTTATTTTGACTTTCAACATATAAAAATATGATTTTTATTTTTGCAAGTTCGAATCTTTTTCTACTAAAAGATTAAACCTTTTTCCTATTTTAAAGTTCAAAATAAAAATCAGTTTTTCTCTTTTATAAAAATGCAGTTTTTATTTTCATAGAAAATGCAGTTTTTATTTTTATAAATTGCAGTTTTAATTTCTTCCTAGAAAAAAAGCAATTTTTAACTTTAAAAACATAAAACAGTTTTTATTGTAAACATAAATAGTTTTTAACTTTGAAAATCAGGTTTTAAAATTCTTTTTAAAAAAAATCTCAGTTTTACTTTATAAATAAATTTCAGTTTTAACAAAAAAAACTCAGTTTTAATACTTTTTATAAATTCAGTTTTTATAACTTTAAACAAAATCAGTTTTATAATTTAAACAAAATCAGTTTTATAATTTAAACAAAATCAGTTTATATAATTTAAACAAAATCAGTTTATATATAAAAAAAAAATAAAAAAAATAAAAAAAAAAATTAAAAACTTACAGAGGAGCGGGGGGCGAAAGGAGATCGGAGGCGGGGGTTCTCGAGGGTGGCGTTGTGGCTGCGAACGGGGGAGGCGCTTCAAGGGGGGGGCGCGGCCTCTTCGTCGGCGTCGAGGGCTTCAAGGGAGCTCGAGCGATCGGGGGGGCTTCTTCGCAGACGTCGAGACAAGGGAGGGGGAGGCGGCTTCTTCGTCGACGTTCGAGGTTAGGGGGGGGGGGCGGCGGATCGAATCGGTTTAGGGTTCTTTTTTTTTTTTTTTTTTTTTCTGAAATTCTATGAACGGGGGGCTGCCAAGCAGAAGAGAAAAGGGGGGGGGGGGAAGAATTAAAAATTATTATTATTTTTTTTATTATTATTTAAATTTGCAAAAGGGTTGACTTTTACATACGACCTCGAAACGAGGCCCACCGCCTGTCGTCCATAGCGTTTTACCCCCATTCCGAACACAATGGGATATGTATCGCAAGCTGGTTTGATCGTTACAATCGGTTTCCCTTTGAGTTTTCATTTAAATCACTATATTGAATTTTAAACGTACATTTCAAATTACCGGGGCCACATACTGACTAGAAAAATTCCAGAAAAATATTTTCTAGCTTCGTATTGACGATACGGTCCTAACAAAACTAGTTTCGTCGAATTCTGAGACCGTTTGAAAAATGGCCAATTTCCAGTCGATTAAAATCAACAGAAACTGGTCAAACGCGTTTTCCTTTGCCACGCTCACATATTGATTCGAAAAATTATGAAATTTGAAACCTAACAATAACTTGACACTGCGGATCTAACAAAAGTGGTTTCGTCGAAATCCGAGGTTATCTGCAAAATATCCATTTTTAAGGGCCTGAATTCTATAGCGACTATTCAGAATTTTCAACTAGACATATCTTTTGATTCCCGCTATCAAATTTCGATTGGTCAGATTCGTTAGAAAGATATCATCAATTAGATACTAATGTTTTTGGTCTCACTAAAATCCCGATTGTTTTGCACCCGGTATACTCAATTGAAGTTTGAAATCGAATTATCGAACTACCGCGCCATTTTCAATTCTATATATAATTATAATTAATTATATTGGTTTTCAAATGTCGATTCAAACTCAGTTTTCATTGCCATTATCTAAAATATTTATTTTAAATATTTAAAATCCATTATTTTAGCCAATTTAAAAATTTTAAATTGGTTCAGATTTTCTGGGTCGTTACAATCTCCCCCACTTAAAACTTTTCGTCCCCGAAAAGGAATAAAGTCGAAAGTGGTTTGATAAATCTACAATCCCACAATACAACAACCAATTTGTTTTTAATATTCAGAGTATAGAATAAACAATGCACATTCATGGGAAGAAAATAGCAACAGAATAGAGAATTAAAAGGTAATGCAAAGTAGGGTAAATGTACCTTGCACCAGAGTCAATCAGAGATATCTACTCGGCATCTAGGATAAGCTTTCTGAATGCTCTCCTCAGTTTCCCAAGTACAATCTCGCGGATCTCCACTCCATTGCACCTTGACTAAGTGAACCTTCTTGTTCCTCAGCTCTTTGGTTTCTTTGCCGATAATCTTTAGCGGCTCTCGCCTCACAGCTAATTCTGGAGTAATTTCAATGTCCTGCTGAGCTGCTTCTTCCACGATCAAGTCTGGATCATGAACGTGCTTTCGAAGTTGAGATATGTGAAATACATCATGAACTCCAGGCAACCAGTCAGGCAGTTTGACCCTATAAGCGAGAGTTCCAACCCGTTGCAGAATAGGAAACGGACCAATAAATTTAGGCGCTAACTTTCCAGTTTTACCGAATCTGATAACTCCTCTCATCGGCGATACTTTCAAATATACATAGTCGCCAACCTCAAAGGATATATCTCTTCTTCTTTTATCGGCATAGCTCTTTTGTTGGCTTTGAGCGGCGAGCAATCGTTTCTTAATAAAATCGACTTTGTCGGCCGCTTCTCGAATCATATCAGGACCCAACACAAGTCTATTTCCAGGCTCGACCCAACAAGCAGGAGATCGGCACGGTCTACCATACAATGCTTCGAATGGCGACATTGTCAGACTCGCCTGGTAGCTGTTGTTATAAGAGAACTCAGCCAAATGTAGATTGTCTTCCCATGATCCACCGAAATCTATAACACAAGCCCGCAATAGATCTTCTAAAATGCGATTCACCCTCTCAGTCTGACCGTCTGTCTGAGGATGATAAGCGGTGCTCAAGTTCAGCTTTGTTCCTAGCTCGACTTGAAATGCTTCCCAGAATTTGCTAGTGAATATTGTATCTCTATCACTTACTATACTGAGCGGCACTCCATGTAGTCTAACTATTTCCCTGAAGTATATCTGCGCCAGACTCTGAGCAGTTCTGTTTGATCTGACAGGTATAAAATGGGCGGTCTTCGTGAAGCGATCTACGATCACCCAAATACTGTCATTTCCTTTTCTGGTCCTGGGCAGACCATCAATGAAATCCATAGAAATATGCTCCCACTTCCAACCAGGAACTTCCAGTGGTTGTAATAATCCAGCCAGTTTCTGTTGGTCACTTTTGACTAGCTGGCAAGTAGGGCATCGGCTAACGTATATAGAAACGTCTCTTTTCATAGCCTTCCACCAGAATGTTCTTTTGAGATCGTTATACATTTTGGCCACACCAGGATGGATACTCAGCTTGGACTTGTGACACTCGTCTAACACTTCCCTTTTTAGCTCAGGAACGTTAGGAACACAAATCCTTCCTTTTAACCTCAGGGTCTCGTCGTTATCTATTTGAAAACACGAGGGTTCGCCTTTCTGAATCCTTTTAATCATATCCTTAATAAAGTTATCCTCCTTCTGAAGAATAGATATTTTATCCATCAAGGAAGTCGTGATAATAAAGCTGGCGATCATTACATTCTTTCTGCTTAATGCATCAGCCACGACATTGGCTTTTCCTGGAGTATATATAATTTCAAAGTCATAAGCTGCAAGAAACTCTAGCCAACGCTGCTGCCTCAAATTTAAGTCCTTCTGAGTGAACAGATACTTTAACGACTGGTGATCTGTAAACAGTTCAAATCTCTCGCCCAGAAGATAGTGTCTCCAGATTTTCAAAGAGAATATGATAGCCAATAACTCAAGGTCATGAGTTACATAGTTCTTCTCGTGTGGCTTCAGTTGACGGCTAGCATAAGCAATTACTTGACCTCTTTGCATTAACACTGCGCCAAGGCCCTCTCTAGAAGCATCAGTCCAGACTTTCAAATCTTGGTTGCCATCTATGATGGTTAACACTGGAGCAGTTGTTAATCTTAACTTTAGCTCTTCAAAAGCCTCCTCACTCTCTTCAGTCCATTTGAACTTAGAATGCTTCTTTGTAAGCTTCGTTAAGTGGCCAGATATCTTCGAAAAGTCTTTAACGAACTTCCGATAATAGCTAGCCAATCCAAGAAAACTGCGGACTTCAGTGGGAGTACTAGGCTGTTTCCAGTTCTGAATAGCTGTGATTTTACTTGGATCCACAGCAATTCCTTCTTTCGATACGACGTGGCCCAGAAATTTTACTTCATCTTGCCAGAATATACATTTGGAAAATTTGGCTTTTAATACATTCCGTCTGAGAATTTCCAAAACCTGTTCCAGATGCTTTTCATGTTCGGCCTTCGATTTAGAGAAGATTAGAATATCATCAATAAAAACCAGAACAAATTTATTCAAAACTCCTCTAAACACTCTATTCATCAGATCGACGAAGTAAGCTGGAGCGTTACATAAGCCGAACGGCATTACTAACCACTCGTAGAATAGGTCGGGACCTCTGAACGCTGTCATTGGAACACACTCTTCGGCAATTCGAAGTTGATGGAAACCTGTAGCTAGGTCCATTCTTGAAAATACTTGTGCTCCATTTAATCGATCTAACAAATCATCTATCCGCGGCAATGGATATTTGTTCTTTATGGTCTGCTTGTTCAAATCACGATAATCCACACATAGCCGTAGAGTACCGTCAGATTTTGGGACAAATACCACTGCTGCACCCCAATCAGAGAAACTAGGCCTGATCAGACCTTTCCATACTAGCTGTCGTGTTTGATTGTCTAATTCCTCCTTCTCTTTCAAGGACATTCTTCGAATAGCGTGAACTACCGGCCTTGCATTGGGAATCAAAGCAATCTTGAAATCTATTTCTCTCTGCGGAGGTAAGCGAACGACTTCCTCAAACACATCCGCATAATTCTTGACGACAGGAATATCTTTAATGAGGTCAGGAATATTCTCTGCGACTTCAGGAACATTTTCAATTTGGGCTGGAGAAACATTCAAAGCTGCCCAGAAGTCTTTCCTATTAGCATTCTGACCTTCACAGGGAATGGTTATATAATCGCCTGATTTAATCTTCGCCTTTACGACTCGGTCGGCGCATTTGACTTCAGCTTCATATTTGGTCAACCAGTCTAACCCCAAGATAAGATCGAACTCTTTAAAATTCATGACGACTGCGATGGTAGGAAACCGATAACGAGAGAAAGAAACCGGCACTCCACAAACCCAATTTAGATCAATAGAACCCCCAACCGGATTCTGGACAGTCATGGGTTCCTTGAGCTTTTTCAAATTCAATTCCAGTTTCTTAGCTGCATCCTTTGAAATGAAGCTTCGTGACGCGCCTGTGTCAAACAGTACTTTAACTGGGATGTCTTTGACAGTTAGCGTGCCTTCTAAAACATCCGGCCTTTCCTGAATAGCTGAGGGCTCAGAAGTTTCTGCCACTTCATTTACTTGAACTATTTCAGTCTTTCTGAATAGCGGGCAGTTTTTCGCAATATGACCGGCCTGACGGCACTTATGACATCCTCTTTTCTCTTGTAGCCTCCCACCGGATTTAGACCCATCCTTAACTTGTTTCTTTAGAGACCTACAACTTATCGAGAGATGTCCTTGTCTATTGCAGTTACTGCATATGGCAGTCGTGACAGGTTCTTTTTCAGATCTAGCCCTTTTTCGATTTACTTTAGGCTCTTTACTGACCTCAGACCTCGTACTAACTTCAGGAATATCAGTTTCCGACTCTACTTTGTCACTAGAACAGACTTCTTCTTCGTCGCGCAACATTCCTTTCTTGTGGAGGTCTTCATACTGATAGGCCATATAAATCATTTCTGAGAAAGGAAGCTTCACATGCCCCAATACCTTATTCTGGTATTTCCTTTGAAGTCCGTGAATAAATCTCATATTTTTCCTCTTCGGATTTTGAATTAGATGAGGAGCAAAGTGAGCAAGTTCGTTGAATTTCTTGTGATATTCGGGAATGGTCATATCACCTTGTATCAAATAAGAAAATTCGTCACATAGTCGCTCGGTCGCTTCGGGAGGAGTAAATCTTCCTAAGAAAATCACTTTGAATCTATCCCAGGTGATATCACCTTCTGGATTATTCTGTATAACCGAATCCCACCAAAACAAAGCTTCGTCTTTGAGAGCCCAGGAGGCCAGCAATCTTTTCTGGTTATCCCTCAGCTTTAATGCTTCAAAGATTTTCTCAGCCGAACGAATCCAAGCTTGTGTCTTCATAATAGATTCTTCACCAGAGAACGGTATTCCACCCATATTTCGATATTTGATTAATAGGGCCTCAATATCCGGTTCTGCATTCCTTCTGCTTCTGACACTCATTTTTCTAGTACTTCTGCAAATGGCAGATCAAGTGTCAGGTCACAGAAAAGGTATTTATTAATATAGAAACACATACTTCAAATGTAAATGTGTCTATCAAGGTGTAATTTCATTCTGCTTTACTCATACTAGGATATTGCTGATCCTATCTGTATAGAGTTACCCGTCCTAGAACACTACTGGTTCTATTTCTGACGAGTTCGTTCAAATGTTATATTCCAGAACTAAGCTTAACCAAAGCTCTGATACCACGTTGAGACGACCCGATTTCCCGTTCTCACGGAAACAAGGTTATCTTTTGGAATATAACACAGAAACATAAAATAGCAGAACAGAATTAAATAAATACACCAGAATGAACAACAAAATATACTGGATAAAAGTAATCATCAGAGTTACACAGTATACAGGATCTTACTTAGTACAAATACAGTTCAGCTATACATAAATGTCTACAGCGGAAATAAACAAAATATGTACAATAGGAGCTGAACAGCATAAAAAGAAATAAATGATAGAATCCATCTTCAGCTCCAGCTATCCAGAAAGAACCAGCTAAACCTGAATACAAGGCTGCCCGTGTAGAAAAAGGGGCACCCGAGTTTGAGAGTGAAACAAACTACGAGTCAGTCATGGGACTGGTATGAGAAATCTACTCAACACATATATAATTGGCTAATCACAGGACCTCGCCACTTTCGTGGAACGGGTTTACTCCATTGGATTGCCAGTGCTTTAAAACAAATCTTTCTTTTAAACATCGCTATGCTTTTTATAAAAATGAAGCCGTTATAAGACTCAGTTCCCATCACACAATGCAACGCAAACCGGAGGATAGAGTTTTTACCTTATAACGGCCAAGATATGCTTGATACGAATAAAACAAAGGCATTTGATATTATTGCTAGTGTCTATATGTTTTGAAATCAATTTCAAATCATAACTATCAATCATAGACGGCATTAATGCCCCATACCACTATGTCGCCATATATAGGTATACAATCAAAACCGCACGATGTCGTATCTGGAAATTGGATTTCCGTCATGAACCAAGGCAAAAGATAGTCCTTACCGAATTCGTGACTCTCTAGCCCGAGCCACAGGACCCAGACTCAGGTGGGCCCTTGGATCGTCAGGGCCGGTCCACCGATGTGGATTAAAATTCCTGAACACTGCGTTTCCCCGCCCTTTGGGGCGTAAACGAGCCAACGAATGACTCCATCGGACCCGGATCGTCCGATCAAACCGAGGCGCCTCGCAACAGCAACAACCACATAGGTGAAAAGTATATAAATGTCAGGGCTGGTAGGTCACTGACACCACCCTAGCTAGAAAGAAACGCATGTCCTCCCTGAGGTCCTTCCTCCCGTTTTAGGTTCCTACCGGGGTGTGAGGCTCGCGAATTCACGTTATACACAAAGCTACGCCACACAGGCGGTGCTTTGATCATCACCACAAGACTTTGCTTTTCAACAGAAGCCCTGATCACTGCATCTTAGCATGCCACACAGAATAAATCCTATGTCAGACACACAGTCCATTTACAAGTCCGTTCTGGGTCTGAACGAAACCGGAGGCACTAAATACCTCGCAAACCCATCGACCAACACGTACGTCTGAACGATCACCACTCATTATCCATATTTCGGGATGCCTCCCAATCAGGACCTCGGTTACCATCCAAACGAGGTGAAGATCTCCGGTCTTCGACCATCGTCTTCATCTTCGAATTTCAATCGTCGGTCGATTATTCGAAATGAGAATTAACTCGGCCTTTTCAAATAATTCACGTATATTTAGAATTTCAAATCGATTTATTTCAATGGTTAAATTATTCGACAACACTAATTGTGTTCTTTAATATAGTTTTCACACCAAACACATTCAACCATCAAACATCACATAAATCAAGCAAATTCAGTTTATTTCCATTCCATATCGCTTATGATATTTTATAACTATTTATCGCTATTTTTATTTATTTTAAAATAGCCATTTTATTTAAAACGACGCTTCGGGCCATAAGGCGGCCGTGGCGCTGTTTTTCTTCAAATTTGATTTATACATATCTGAAAATCTAACCGTTGGATCTTCACAAAATTTACATCATTAGAAAGGTCTTTTCAAAACGAATCCAACGGTTCCAGTTTCGGGAAAATCCGACGGTCGGATCTCCCGGTACAATCGTTTGAAATTTCGATTTCAAAATACGAACTGCAGCGTCGTTATTCGATTAAATATAATTTTATTTATATATATAAATAAATATAATCGTTTCTGGCGCTGTTTTTCTTCAGATTTGAATTAAACATTCCAGGCAATCCAACCGTTGGATTTTTACAAGGTTGGTGCCGTTGGAAAGATTATTCCAAGGCGAACCCGACGGCTGAGGTTTCGGGAAAATCCAATGGTCGGATTTCCCGTACTAGTCGTTTGAAATCACGGTTTCGAAATACGAACTGCACGGCTTCGTTTCGTTTTAATTTTATTTATATTTATATAGTTATATAAATATAGTTCATTCAATGATTTCTATATCGTTTTCCCTTCAAAAAATTTTCTAACTCCTTAAATTTTGGAAAAATTTCGCCATAACCTCCCCTGCACCGGGAGCGTCGGGAAATCGCAAATAGCGTCCCGGTCCTTCTAATCTCAAAAAGAAAAAGAAAAAGCCAAGCGGCTAGCCAATCAGGCTCAAAATCATCACCCAAACAAATCAGTAAATGTGTACCTATTTGTCGGGCACAAAATTTTATTCCTCTTCTCTAGCCCCTTTGCTATAACCTGTTCAATGAATATTGCATGTACATATATATACAGTTCATATCATTTTTCATTTTCTATTCAACTTCATATTTGATTTCTATTTGGTTTAAAAACTCCATTCATTCTAATGTTACATAAATAGGTGCAATTCATTTCATTAGCTAATTAATGAATATTTCAACTCATATATGTTTATTTTGAACATGTGGCTATTTTTAACACTTCATATTTTAACGATTTATGCATACAACAAAAATGTGATTTTTATTGTAAAACAACTCATTTCGAAACACTATTTTTTTTCTATATAGTTCATGTAGGTGATAAAATAGAATTTTTATCATAAAACAATTTATTTCAAAATATGAATACCATTCAACACATGAATTTCTAAACAACGAATGAATATCAATTCAACACATGAATGTTTTCAATAGTTTTTAGATATAGATAAAATGTGATTTTTATTATCTAACAGTTTGTTTCAAAATATGAATACCATTCAACACATGAATTTCTAAACAACGAATGAATATCAATTCAACACATGAATGTTTTCAATAGTTTTTAGATATAGATAAAATGTGATTTTTATTATCTAACAGTTTATTTCAAAATATGAATACCATTCAACACATGAATTTCTAAACAACGAATGAATATCAATTCAACACATGAATGTTTTCAATAGTTTAAGCATATGAAAATAATTCAAACACACAAATATTATTCAAAATTTCGGCAGCATAACGGCAGGGTAGTTACACCGGCACCGTCCCTAGTACGGCTCCTCGCTCTACCTTAAAACCTCGCGGTTTTTGACAATGGGAAACATGCATCTAGTTCGCACGCAGGCGGCATGTATATATTTTTATTCATTTCCACAAACTAATCCTAAGTGGTTTCAACCAAATATTTCACAACCACAAATGGGTATTTTTCAACCACAATCAACCAATAACAATCACAAACAATCCCAAACAATCATTCGCTATTAATCAAATTTTCACAACAATTTCAACCAATAAATATCGTCCATGGTTTGTGGACGAGGGGGCGTATATATATATATATATATATTTATATATAGCAATTCACTTTTACTTCACACATATATATATAAATTTTAAATCAGAAATCTCACCAATAGCTATCCAACTGCAAGACTCTTCTTAATAGAAATCTTCGCCTATTTGTCGCTTTCACCCGTATTCTCTGCATATGTAAAAATAGAATTTTTACTATGCTATTCAATATATAAAAATCGAATTTTTACTTCGACTTTCAACATATAAAAATATGGTTTTTATTTTGACTTTCAACATATAAAAATATGATTTTTACTTTTGCTTTCTACATATAAAAATATGATTTTTACTTCGACTTTCAATATATAAAAATATGATTTTTACTTCGACTTTCGATATATAAAAATATGATTTTTACTTCGACTTTCGATATATAAAAATCTGATTTTTACTTTTGACTTTCGATATATAAAAATATGATTTTTATTTTGACTTTCAACATATAAAAATATGATTTTTATTTTTGCAAGTTCGAATCTTTTTCTACTAAAAGATTAAACCTTTTTCCTATTTTAAAGTTCAAAATAAAAATCAGTTTTTCTCTTTTATAAAAATGCAGTTTTTATTTTCATAGAAAATGCAGTTTTTATTTTTATAAATTGCAGTTTTAATTTCTTCCTAGAAAAAAAGCAATTTTTAACTTTAAAAACATAAAACAGTTTTTATTGTAAACATAAACAGTTTTTAACTTTGAAAATCAGGTTTTAAAATTCTTTTTAAAAAAAATCTCAGTTTTACTTTATAAATAAATTTCAGTTTTAACAAAAAAAAACTCAGTTTTAATACTTTTTATAAATTCAGTTTTTATAACTTTAAACAAAATCAGTTTTATAATTTAAACAAAATCAGTTTTATAATTTAAACAAAATCAGTTTATATAATTTAAACAAAATCAGTTTATATATAAAAAAAAAATAAAAAAAAAAATAAAAAAATTAAAAACTTACAGAGGAGCGGGGGGCGAAAGGAGATCGGAGGCGGGGGTTCTCGAGGGTGGCGTTGTGGCTGCGAACGGGGGAGGCGCTTCAAGGGGGGGCGCGGCCTCTTCGTCGGCGTCGAGGGCTTCAAGGGAGCTCGAGCGATCGGGGGGGCTTCTTCGCAGACGTCGAGACAAGGGAGGGGGAGGCGGCTTCTTCGTCGACGTTCGAGGTTAGGGGGGGGCGGCGGATCGAATCGGTTTAGGGTTCTTTTTTTTTTTTTTTTCTGAAATTCTATGAACGGGGGGGGGGCCAAGCAGAAGAGAAAAGGGGGGGGGGAAGAATTAAAAATTATTATTATTTTTTTTTTTTTTATTATTTAAATTTGCAAAAGGGTTGACTTTTACATACGACCTCGAAACGAGGCCCACCGCCTGTCGTCCATAGCGTTTTACCCCCATTCCGAACACAATGGGATATGTATCGCAAGCTGGTTTGATCGTTACAATCGGTTTCCCTTTGAGTTTTCATTTAAATCACTATATTGAATTTTAAACGTACATTTCAAATTACCGGGGCCACATACTGACTAGAAAAATTCCAGAAAAATATTTTCTAGCTTCGTATTGACGATACGGTCCTAACAAAACTAGTTTCGTCGAATTCTGAGACCGTTTGAAAAATGGCCAATTTCCAGTCGATTAAAATCAACAGAAACTGGTCAAACGCGTTTTCCTTTGCCACGCTCACATATTGATTCGAAAAATTATGAAATTTGAAACCTAACAATAACTTGACACTGCGGATCTAACAAAAGTGGTTTCGTCGAAATCCTAGGTTATCTGCAAAATATCCATTTTTAAGGGCCTGAATTCTATAGCGACTATTCAGAATTTTCAACTAGACATATCTTTTGATTCCCGCTATCAAATTTCGATTGGTCAGATTCGTTAGAAAGATATCATCAATTAGATACTAATGTTTTTGGTCTCACTAAAATCCCGATTGTTTTGCACCCGGTATACTCAATTGAAGTTTGAAATCGAATTATCGAACTACCGCGCCATTTTCAATTCTATATATAATTATAATTAATTATATTGGTTTTCAAATGTTGATTCAAACTCAGTTTTCATTGCCATTATCTAAAATATTTATTTTAAATATTTAAAATCCATTATTTTAGCCAATTTAAAAATTTTAAATTGGTTCAGATTTTCTGGGTCGTTACATGTTTATTATATACGCGAGTTATTCAGAAAGACCGGGTTTATCCCATTCTGAGTAACTAATTCGATGTGGTGTCGAAGATGAAGACGGTGGTTGAAGACCGGAGGTCTTCACGACGTTTGGATAATTACTGATGATCTTGATTGGGCCTTACACCCAAGAGGAGGGAATCAGTTAGTGATCGTCAAGAAGTACTTGGAGATCGATGGATATGCGAGGTATAAGGTGCCTCCAGTTTCATTCAGACCCAGAACGATCTTGTAAATGGACTGTGTGTCTGACATCGGATTTTATTCTGTGTGATTGATTTCTATTAAATATATATCTGATTGGCGGTGGAGAATTTATTCTCTTGCTTAACGCCCTTCTCTGAGACGTACGAGCTCAGGGGTTATATATTGATGGATATCAAACGCATGGAGTGAACTGCCTGTGTGGCATGCCTAAGTGGCAAATAATCAAGGCTTCTGTTGAAAAGCAAAGACTTGTGGTTGATGATCAAAGCACGGCCTGTGTGGAATAGCTTTGTGTAGCGTTGATTCGCGAGCCACACACCCCGGTTGTGAACCAAAAATGGGAGAGGACTTCAGGGAGGGCATGCATTTCCTTCTAGCTAGAAGTGGCGTCAGTGGTTTTACACGCCCTGACGAGTTTGACTTATGTGATTGTTGCTGTTGCGAGGCGCCTTGGATATATCAGTGACTGTGTGGAGCCGATGGAGTCATTTAGCTCATTTAAGCCCCTTAGGGCGGGGAGACTTAGTGTTCAGGCATTTTAATCCACATCAGTGGACCGGCCCTGACGATCCAAGGGCTCACCTGTATCTGGGTCCTGATATATGGGCTAGATTGTCTCGAATCGGTAGAGGACGATCCCTGGCCTCGGTTCATAGATGGAAATCCAATTTCCAAATACGTGACTTTGCAGTTTTATTTGTAGAGCCTAGTATGGCGACATGATATATGGTACCCATGCCGTCTATGATTGATATTTATGATTGAAATTGTTTTGACACTATACACTTATAATAGTATCAAATGATTTGATTTTAACGTATCAAGCATGCTTTGGCTATTATAAGGTAAAACCCTATCCTCCGGCTTGTGTTGCATTGTGTGATGGAACCTGGGTCTTATAATAACTTCATTTTTCTTTATTTAGCATTGCGCTATTTGTTTTATGCACTGGTATTCCTGGGAGGAAACCCATTCCGTGTTATACGGCGTGGTCCCTTGATTTACCTAACTTTAAAATGAAGATTAATAACTGTTTTAGTTCTCACACCAGTCACATGACTGACCTGGAGTTTATTGTTTTAACCTAAACTCTGGGTGCCCTTATTTTGACACAGGCAGCTAGTAGTTTTGGTTTTGCAGATTTATATTCACAGGATCCTGGTTTACAGCTGGAACGATACTCGGAAAGCTCTGTATCCGTGTATTACTTCTAGTTGTGTTTTGTATTATTTTCCGCTGCGATGTATTTAAATGTAATTTAAATCTCTGATATTTTCTGTGTAATATTGATTCATACTCTGTATATTCGTGTATTCTGATGAAATTGTTGTAATATACCATGAAATGTTCTTCCGTCTACGTTTTACTTTGTCGTGTTCTCAAGATCATTCGGGCTTTCCTTATCGGGGAAGTTACGGGTTCTTTCAGTTGGTATCAGAGCTTTGGTTTACAAATCTCAGGGAACAAGGCACGCTAGAACCATATGAAAGAATTCATTAGAGATTGGATTAGTAATATCCAATGGGAATGACTCGTTAGAGATGGGATCAGTAGTATCCTAGAACGAGTGGGAAGAGTATATTTTAAAAAGTGAAAACAAATTTTGTTTTGAAAATTTAATTCAATTATGCGTATTTGAATATTTATTTATATTGATTTGGACTATCCAGTATATAAAGATTTTGCGTATACGTCTGATCCGCATGTATTCGAAGTTTTAATATATTGGGTAGATATAGAATTACACTCTAGTCGCCCGGGGGTGATTCTGATGATTGATATATCATCATCAGAATTTATATTCGAGTGACGAAGGTGTGATATCTATATATTTTCTATTGACTGGTGTGAGAACCAAATTAGATAGGGCTTATTGTTGTGAATTGGCATCAAAAATGTGATTTTTGACTATATATCAAAGTTATAAATTTGAAATGATAATTCACTAATTGATTGTTGATTGTGTTGTTTGATCATTGGATTGAAATTTTGAACCATTTAGCCTAATTGAACCGAATATTGAACTGTATTGAAAATGATTACAAATGCATGCATATATATGTACTTACATTGAACAGGTCATAGCAAGGGGGCTAAAGCAGAGAAATAAAATTGTTTTCCCAACAAATAGGTACAAGTTTACCATAATTTACTGTTTTGTTTGGGTGATGATGATTTTATGAGCCGATTGGCTAGCCGCTTGGCTTTTTCTTTTTCTTTTGGATTGAAGAAGGCCATGGGAGGCTATATGAAATATCCCGAAGTCCCGGTGCAAGGGAGGTTATGGCGAAATTTTTCGGAAATTTATGGTGTTAGCCAAATTTTTGAAAGATTTGAAAAGTTCTTAGAAACTGAAAAGTTGAAGAACTTAAGCCGTAAAGAAAATAATGGAAGTGGAGTTGATTAGTTAAACGACTTTCGGCTTCGTTCATTTTCGGGGACGAAAAGTTTTAAGTGGGGGAGATTGTAATAACCTGGAAATGCGAGCCAATTTAAAAATTTTATTTTGGAAATTTTAGCGAATTTTGAACATTTAAAATGATTTAATTTAATTAATAACGACGAAAATTTATTTTGAATAGAATTAGAACGTATATATTTATATAGATTGTCGTTAGAATATAAATATTTTATTTATAATTATAAAAGGAATTGAAAATGGCGCGGTAGTTCGATAATTCGATTTCAAAGTTCAAATTAATGCACCGGGTGCAAAATAAACCGGATTTTAGCGAAACCAAAAATATTTGAATCTAATTGAGAATATCTTTCCAATGAATCCGACAAATCGAAATTTCATAGCGGGGATCAAAAGTTATGTCCAGTTGAAAATTTAGAATAGTCGCTTGGAATTCTGGCTCTTAAAAATAGAAATTTTGCAAACGACCTCGGTTTTCGACGAAACCACTTTTTTTTGATCCGGGATGTCAAGTTATTGCTAGATTCCAAAATTCGTAAATTTTAGAATCAATATGTGAGCGTGGAAAAGGAAAACGCGTTTGACCAGTTTCAGTTGATTTTAATCGATTGGAAAATAGCCATTTTTCAAACGGTCTCAGAATTTGACGAAATCAGTTATGTTAGGACCGTATCGTCAATACGAAGCTATAAATTATTTTTCAGGAATTTTTCTAGTTAGTATGTAGCCCTGGTAAATTGAAATGTGCGTTCAAATTCAATATATAGAGTTATATGTTGATTTTGATGAAAACTGATCGAAACGATCGAATCGGCCTACGTGACATATCCCATTGTGTTCGGAATGGGGGTAATTAGCTAGGGACGACAGTCGTTGGGTCTAGTTTGAAGTTCAAATGTAAAGTCAACTTTTTAGGAAAATTAAATAATAAAATATAACTATATTTTCACTTAACTCCCTCCCTCCCCCTTTTATTCTTTCAGAAAGAAAAAAAATAAAAAAAAAAGAAACAACGATCGCGCTCTGACCTAGCCGCCACCGACCACCATCGCGCCCCTCCTCGTGCGCCGCACCGTCTCCACCTTCCCCCCACCCTCCGTCGATCACCCTCCCTCTCTCTTCTCCCTACTCTTCCTACCACGTCGAATCCCCCCAGAACGGACGCAGCCACCTTCCGCCTCCTCGGACCACCGCGAGCTCGAGCCGACCTCCGACCACCTCCCTCTTGCGCTACTTCGACACCAAGCCCCCTTTTGCTGCCTGTAAGTTTTTTTCTTTTTCTTTTAACGTTAATTTCCTTAATGCAATTTGTTTTAAAACCCTTAGTTTTTAGATATATAAATACCATTGATCTAATAAAATAGGAAATTTATTTATAGGGATGTTATGTAAAAATTGGATTTTTATTATGTAGTTAACATTTTAAAAAAATCAGTTTTTGTTAAAGGAATTTGCATTTTAAAAATCAGTTTTGTTATGAAAGAAAAGGCAAGAATTTTAAACTTTAAAAGGCGAGATTTTTAAACTAGAAATGATTCGATTTTTATAATAGAAAAGGTTAGAACTTTAATTATAAAAAAACCTGATTTTTATCATGAGGAACGTGGTATAAAAATATAATTTTTATATCATAGAAAGGTTAAAAATATAATTTTTATAGCGATGATGTAAAAATAGAATTTTTATCTATATAGTAGCGGGATAAAAATGTGATTTTTATATAAATAGCAACAATATAAAAATGTGATTTATATATATGTAGTGGGTACGGATGACGAAAGGGGCAAAAGAAGAAACGGCGAAGGTTTTCAGCATATGAAGAATCGTGGCATTTGGTTTAGCTAGTCGGTGAGAACTCCTCACCTTTTATTTATTTTTCTAGTTGAAATATATACTAGGATGCAGACGGTGTTTAGTTGCACCCGACACCCGTCGTCCACAGACTATGGACGGCTTGTTTGTTTGTTTGATTAATTTTGATGTGTAGTTGATTGTGTGATATGAAATGAAATAAAATATTTTATAGTTAAAAATATAATTTTTAACGTGTATATGAAATAAATATTTATAAACAAATCGGACGTTTTGTTTATATACACACATTTGACTGATATTGATTGGGATGATAAATTTTACACATCGCCCAACTGCACAAATAAAATCTGTGTTTGATTGTTTGAAACCCCACACGGGTATTGGGATGATATATGACATACACTAATCTCAATAATTAGTTGTATGTCGATCGATTGATTGACAGACTATTATAAGCGTTTAATATTTATATTTGATGCTTATACAGTGTAGAATGCACTTTGGATGATGGTTGATTATTTGTCATTGTTGAGATATACATGTGTTGTAGAAAAATCCATATAATTAACACTATATGGCAATTGATTGGGCCTCATTTCAATTTGGAAAATAAGAAAATAACTTCATGTATTGAATAAAAGCCGTGTTGATTAGATTGACGCCATTTCGACGTGAACGATATTTATATCGATTTTATTCATTTTATAATGAATATCGAAAGTGATTTCAAAATCCGATATTTTGAAATGAATTGAAATTCGAATTAAATTGAAAAGAATTGAAATTCGAATTAGATTGAAATAGAATTGAAATCGTTTTGAATGGAGTTTAAAATGTATTAAAATTGAACTGAAACTGATTTGAATTGAAACCAATTTGAATTGAAATCGAGTTGAAATGAATTTAAAACAAATTTATATTGGAAAGATTCAATTTTGATTTGAATTTGAGATGGAAGTTGAAATCGTTTTGAAAACGAATTTAAAACGATTTATATAATACGTTTTAAAAAGGGAATCGATGAAATATATAATATATAATATAATATATATATATATATATATATATATATATATATAATGGCCTTAATAGAACGCGCCGCGCCGCGGCAGTTCGCA
Source organism: Allium sativum (assembly GCA_030737875.1). Classification (NCBI taxonomy): domain Eukaryota; kingdom Viridiplantae; phylum Streptophyta; class Magnoliopsida; order Asparagales; family Amaryllidaceae; genus Allium; species Allium sativum. Next base: position 127,515,016 of record CM060919.1, on the reverse strand, counting down.
AATTTCGACCATTGACTTCAAATGGATATTGCGGGAGATCCGACCGTTGGGTTCGTATCGAAAAGAGCTTTCTAATAATATTAGAAATTTGAAATCTAACGGTTGGATTTGGAATTATGTCCAAATCAAATTTGGAAAAGGTCGTTGTAAGTGCAGTTCGATGGCCTTTGATGGAAATCGACTGTACGGGCCTTGATAAAATTATTAAAAATAGTAATAATTTGTGTAAAATCATAAGAAATGATTTGGGAAGAATTGGGATGAAAAACTCCATATTTGAAAAGATAAAAATAGGTTTTTATCGAAATGAACTAGTTTTGAACTAGAATTATAATTCTATTTATTTTTAAATAAATAAATTGAATTTGAAAAGGGTTTTTAAATTAACCAGAATTTCAAATAACTGAATGGGAATGGATTTGAATCGAAATTGTCTTTGGAATATTTCGATGTTGGATTTCGTGATGATACAGGTATTGTTATGGGAATTTGAAAGATATATTTATATCGTTATTTCCAATACGAAATTTGTTGGTCGTAGAATTTGATGTTGAATATAAGCCGATATATTTTCTATTCAGAGCCTTGTATTTAATATCAAATGTGATTTGGGTTTGTCGTGAATAGTGTCTTCATTAACACTGTTCTTAAGCCTAGTGGAGGAAAAGATTCAATCTTTTTATTTAGATTTAATGAAGTGTACCAATTAAATAATATTTAATTGGAATTAATTGGTATTGATTTTTGGGTTTATCGTGAACAGTGTTTTAAATAACACCGGTTCTTTTACCCGATAATTAATGGAATGTGATTTTGGGTTTATCGTGAACCGTGTTTTAAATGACACTGATTCTTTAACCCAGTTAAGGATTAAAACTAAGTGGAGTTTTAATGAATCTTTAATTAGAATTAAAAGAGCGAGAATGGAGTATCACCAGTTTTACTCCAGGCGATAGTTAAATCTTTAATTAGATTTGAACGTGAAATGGTAATTGAATTTACTGATAACACCGTGGTGTTAGATATGAAGTATTACCAGTTTTACTTCATGGGATGAATAGGTTGGGATTGGGAAATAAATGATTACTCCGGTGTGGTTCGCTAATCCCGACTAGTTTGAATTGATATTCAAAGAAGATTAAAGAATAAATTTAAAGAATTTATCTTTGATAAAATTAATGGGAACCTTTCCCAAAGTATAAGAATATTTGAATAAAAGAATATTCTGAATTGGAATGAGGCGTATGTTGTGTTTGTGTAACACTTGTTTATTATATACGCGAGTTACTCAAAAAGACCGGGTTTATCCCATTCTGAATAACTAATTCGACGTAGTGTCAAAGATGAAGACGGTGGTTGAAGACTAGAGGTCTTCTCGTCGTTTGGATAATTACTGATGATCTTGATTGGGCCGTACACCCAAGAGGAGGGAATCAGTTAGTGATCGTCCAGACGTACTTGGAGATCGATGGTTATGCGAGGTACAAGGTGCCTCCGGTTTCGTTCAGACCCAGAATGAACTTGTAAATGGATTGTGTGTCTGACATCGGATTTTATTCTATGTGATTGATTTCTATTAAATATATATCTGTTTGGCGGCGGAGAATTTATTCTCTTGCTTAACGCCCTTCTCTGAGACGTACGAGCTCAGGGGTTAAATATTGATGGATATCAAATGCATGGAGTGAATTGCCTGTGTGACATGCCTAAGTGGCAAATGATCAAGGCTTCTGTTGAAAAGCAAAGTCTTGTGGTTGATGATCAAAGCACGTCCTGTGAGGCATAACTTTGTGTAGCGTTGATTCGCGAGCCTCACACCCCGGTTGTGAACCAAAAACGGGAGATGACTTCAAGGAGGGAATCTGTTTCCTTCTAGCTAGAAGTGGCGCCAGTGGTTTTACACGCCCTGACGAGATTGACTTATGTGGTTGTTGCTGTTGCGAGGCGCCTCGGATATATCGGTGACTGTGTGGAGCCAATGGAGTCATTTGGCTCATTTAAGCCCCATAGGGCGGGGAGACGTAGTGTTCAGGCATTTTAATCCACATCGGTGGACCGGCCCTGACGATCCAAGGGCTCACCTATGTCTGGGTCCTGAGACATGGGCTAGATTGTCTCGAATCGGTAGAGGACGATCCCTGGCCTCGGTTCATAGATGGAAATACAATTTCCAAATACGTGACTTTACGGTTTTGATTGTAGATCCTAGTATGGCGACATGATATATGGTACCAATGTCATCTATGATTGATATTTATATTTGAAATTGTTTTGACACTATACACTTATAATAGTATCAAATGATTTGTTTTTAACGTATCAAGCATGCTTTGGCTGTTATAAGGTAAAACCCTATCCTCCGGCTTTTGTTGCATTGTGTGATGGGACCTGGGTCTTATAATAGCTTCATTTTTCTTTATTTAGCATTGCGCTGTTTGTTTTATGCACTGGTATTCCTGGGAGGAAACCCGTTCCATGTTATACAGCGTGGTCCCTTGATTTACCTAACTTTAAAATAAAGATTAATAACTGTTTTAGTTCTCACACTAATCACGTGACTGACCTGGAGTTTATTTTTTTTAACCTAAACTCTGGGTGCCCTTATTTTGACACAGGCAGCTAGTAGTTTTGGTTTTGCAGATTTATATTCACAAGATCCTGGTTTACAGCTAAAGAGATACTCGGAAAGCTCTGTATCCGTGTATTACTTCTAGTTGTGTTTTTGTATTATTTTCCGCTGCGATGTATTTAAATGTAATTTAAATCTCTGACATTTTCTGTGTAATATTGATTCATACTCTGTATATTCGTGTATTCTGATGAAATTGTTGTAATATACCATGAAATGTTCTTCCGTCTACGTTTTATTTTGTCGTGTTCTCAAGATCATCCGGGCTTTCCTTATCAGGGAAGTTACGTGTTCTTTCAATGTGAGCACAATAGTGAATAAACAACGTTTAAAATCGCGATAGGCACGAAAAATAATATCGTTAGTCATATCGACATATAATAATATTTTTCCCATCTTTATATACCCTAATCGTTCTGCCTAAAATCAGAAATTCACCAAACCAATTTCATTTCCATCAGCCTAAATTTGCAAAAAAAGACCCTATCACAAAATAATTTATTTCTTCCAACTGCTCAAGAATTGGAGGGAGGTTCCAAAGGGGAAGTTGGAGATCTGGTCGAGGGCCACTTGTTGACAAAATTTCATGGCCAACGGTGGCCCGAGCTGATTGGAATTCGCGAACTACAGCCGAGATCTGATTTTGTTTTTGTCAAAATTGGAGGAGTTTGGGTGAGTGTTTGATGATTGGATCTGAGGCAAACGTGTAGAGGGAAGGGAGGCCGATATTTTTGCCTTTGGCCGGGGTGTCTGAAACCATGTGTGGTGGCGTGTAGGGATAGATGAACGGAGAACTCAGTTTTGGGTTGATTTTTTTGAACTGGCGTAGGTTTTTGGGTCTTTCAGGTGGCTGGAAGCTCGTAGGTGGTGCGGCTTGAAGGGGACAGGTGCGGAGTGGCATGGTCAGTCGGATGGAGGTGGTCCGAAGGTCTGAATCGGTCGAAGGCGTTCGAATTTGGGGATCTAGTGGTTTCTGTCCATTTAGGGATTCACGGCGAATGGAGCAACTCTGGGGCATGGCATCGCCGACGATGGGGCACGGGGGAGAGGCGATTGTAGCGAAGTATGGCACGACGGCTCCAGGCGACCATAGGCGGCGCTGGGATCAATTCCGGTGATCGTGGTTTGGGGGATTTCGGGGTAAGGAAGGAGGAATCGGGTTTCAGGCTAAACGAAAGGGGACGACGCATTTTGTTTATTACGAGGGTGACGTGGCAAGGATTAGCTAAAATTAAGGTAAATTTGTTTAATTAATTATCTATTAATTATAATATTATATATTAAATATGTTAAAACGTATATTGGCCGTAAGATATTCATATGTTAACGAAATTCCACGAAACAGGATCCGTTGGGATCGTAGGGACGAGGCCTAGGTGATGGTGCTGACTATGAACTGATTGGAGCTATTTGAAATTTAAGATAATTTTGAATGTTTGTTTCAAATTAAATGCAACAATCGCATCGACCGTCAACTAGAATTAAATCTATTGAGTTAGTTCTCACACCCTCTAGAATTCTGTGATGTGTTAAATCCATAAAAAATATAAATTACCATAACATCATAAATTGGTTGATTAGATGCTATGGATGCAAATTGATTGTTTGTTGTTTGATTGGTTGCATTTAGTTATATTTCCTCATTATGTTATTGAAATTGAATTCATATATTTTTATCAACTGTTATCTATGATGCAGAGAAGTACAGGTTGGAGGGATCTGACCGGATCCCTCAAATAAACTGTATTTTTATTTGTGGTGCATTTTATTCATATATGAATTGATCACCCTGACTGACACCAAAACTTGTTTAAATATTAATGGTTGAATAGATATTCATCATTGTTCTAGTTGAAATCAATTGACAGTATTGATTGGGTAATTGGCAATAAATGGCCTGAAATAGATCATTTTAAACGTCGTCTACCCTCAGGTGAATTGACGTAGTTTTAAAGTTATAAATTATTTTATAACTGAATTGAGTTTTTCAATTATCCTGTATACATAATGAAATTAGAAATTTAAATAAATTGAGTTATAAAAGAAATTATTTAATCGAGTTTATAAAAATATATATTAACCTTGTGATTTATACAAGTTCTAAAAGTAGAGGAGGAAACCAAGGAATTCACCTACGGGTTGGTAAAATCGAATAATTGTTTTTTTAAAACAATTAAATAATGTTTTGAAATTAATTAAGTTATTTAATTAATTTTAAGGGGAAATGACAAATGAAATTTAGTTAATAGTTAACTGATCTGGACGTTGACAAAAATCAACCATGTTAAATTGAAAGTGATAATGGAATTAAATTGATAATGAAATTAATTGGTTTTCTAAATATTCGTTAAATTTAACGAATAGTGGAATAATATTATTTAATCTTCGATTAACTATAAATTAAGGAAAATTCTGAATTGAATAGTGTTAAATATTAGTGAATCTTTCATTAACGATTAATTAAGGGTTAAATATTAGTTAATCCTCGATAAACTATAATTTTAGGAATTATTGAAGTATTTAGTGTTAATGGAATTAATTATTATTTGCTAAGCTTGTAAAGATAATAAACATTCTATTTTTAGTTAATATTAAGGTTAACTATTTTTAATATAATTAATGTTAAAACTAATTATTATTTTAAATTTATAATGATTTAAAGTAATGATTTTGAATTGGAATCCAAGTAAGAAATAATTAGGTGGCGATAAGTTCGATTAAAGGGTGTTATAAAAGGAATTATAACCCAAGTGTTCAAACGAGATTGGAAAATGGATTTTGTAAGTAAATATAGAGATTTAAATAAGCTTTTTTCTTAATTGTTAATTAAGTAAATTCAATTGAATTGAAATAATTAAGAGAGATGATAAATATTAGTAATAGAAAGGAATATGGTAAGGGTAATGGTTTTAAAATAGAATATAGGAAGTTGTTTAATTTTGCTTAAGGGATTATTATAAGTATGTAGGGAGAAATCAAAGCGAGGTTAAGAAAAGGATTTTTAAACCAAAACGATAGCTTTGAAAAGTTAAAGAATTGTTTAAATGAAACCTTATAATTGAAATAAGGATTTCAAAGGCAAGGGGAAATACATATAGTGATTTTGGTTCAAAATTGGTAGAGGGTTTTTGGAAGTGAAATCCAAAGTAACAAGGTCTTATCGTGAAGAAGGAGGATAAACAGATTTTAATTATATAATCCAAGATATAAAAGTATCATAAGAAATGCTTGAATAGATGGAAGCAGATTATTCGACATGTGGTTTTTATTTTAAGTCCAAAGGATTATAAGTGAAATTTTTGTTTAAGTTAAAAGTTGTGTTTTAGTGAAGACTTACTTAATTAAAGTAATTAAGTAAACGGATGATTGAACGAGGATTTCAAATATAAGAAACGGTTTTATAAAAACCAGATTTGAAATCAAAAGGGAATTAAGATTTTAGTAGTAATGGATAAGTGACAAACTACTATTTATTCTTAAATGAGAACGTTGTTGATTAAGGTCTGAGAGGTAATAAAATACCCCAACTTAAATGGCTTCACTATTATCGAGGAATGGTATTAGTTTGAGATGAGGGAAGGTGTTGTAATTGGTTAATTATTCTGTATGAGGAATATTGAACATGAATACGAAGTTTTTGAATATAATTGTTAATTACAAGATAAATAAGAGTATTTGTTTTTAAAGTTATATAAATTTGACATTTGATTTGTCATATCAGAATTGGTAATTTGGTTTATATCATTAAGTGTATGTATGTATAAGTACATATATATTGTGATACCAGAATTTAAGAAAAGGGAAAAGGTTTGTAGGAATATATCGATATTCCTAAAAGAAATGGAAAGCTAGGTGTAGCTATATATATATATATATATATATATATATATATATATATGCCCTAAAGTATTTAAAATAGCTTTTTTTGTTACAAATAAGAATAAATATAATGTTTTCAATATATGGAAAGAATTAAAGGTTGATTTACCATCTATTTATTTATTTTTAAATAGGCCAAGTAATGCCAAATGCTGAATCAGTGAAATCATTTTATTTACACGATTATTATTTGATAGTTAAATCACCGACTATCAAACCTAACCAATACGATTGTTGGTATGGAAAGACCAGGATCGAATTTATATTCGAAAACCATTCCGAACTAGCAAATACGAAATCATGAAGATTGAAGATGGAGCATTGAAGACCATGATCTTCATAAGCGAAAGGATTGCTTAAAATCTCTGTGTTGCAACGCAGAGATATACTGTGATTTTGTCGTGGTTGAAATCTACGGATTTGCAAGGACTTCTCGCTATTGATCCATGGGGTGATTCCTATACTGGATGCAGTAGGAGGGTGCCTTCGGTTCATCCTGTTCCTAGATGACTTGTATGGACGAATGTCTGACAGAGTATTTCTTAAGGGTCACGTACGTTGATTTTTACAAAAGTATTTCTGTTAAGGGCGGAGAGGGGCACCTCTCTTAGCTTAACGAGCAAAATATTTTTGTGGACGTCAATTCGTGACTTGGCGGATCTGACAATGTGGCATTCAAAGTGTATGATGACAAGATGGGTTCTGACCAAAAGCCTCATCAACCGGGAAATGACAATAATCGGGCAGGCAGCATGGCTATGTGGGTTGCTCCCATTAGGGTGTATAATCACCTAGCTAAAGAAGTTCCATTTGCTTCTTTAATCTATTTCGATGTTGTTCCTTTTTCAGGAGACGGTTGCTGATCCCAAGCGTCGGTGATATACATTTGATACACTCAAGCGAAATCAGTGGTCGGTCATGTGTGGGCCAGGTTGCAAGACGTTCTTGTTGAACCCAGTGTATTCGCCTCTAGAGATACACTATCGGCAGGTGGTCCCATACCTTGTCATAGTTGGAATCCAATATCCAATAAGCACCCGCGGTTTTGATTGTATATTATATATGTGGAGTGTGAGAAGCAAGCGTTCTACTAGATTGTTATCTATTTGTATTTAGACACTATTTGTAATATCAGAATAAGTTTTTATTTCAAAAATGGTTTGGTATATAGTAAGGTAAAAACCGTCTGTGTTTATGTGTGGACTGGTCTTACTATTATCCTTTTATTTCAAAAGGATTTCCAAAGTTTAACAAGTTGTTTGTTTTGTGAATTTATCACTGAAAGTATTCCAGACTGGCCCGGTGAATTGTGTTTTGCTTCAAATGTGCTCGGGTCAGACCGAGTATATTTCCAGGTTAGGTTTTGCTTGGAGTTTCGGGAGCTGGAAGCAGGAGGCTTCACCGCTAGTTATATAAAATTATTATTCCGCTGTGTCCGATATATGTTGTACTCTGATGGTTGGTATGTATATACAATTCTTTTGTATAAAAAGATTTTTATATTATATTTTATTTGTTCCACTGTGAGATTCTGATGTGATGTTCTTCTTCTTTCTTCTATTCTAATATTCTTTCTCTCTTTCCTTACCCTCTAAATTCTTTCTAATAACGTTCCTGTGTTTTTGGTGCTTGGAAGGTCGGCATTAGATACAGTAATTGTATTTATGTTGATTTTCGGAGCCGAAAACCATGGGGTCGTTATAGTGGTATCAGAGCTATTGGTTTAGTAATAACCTTGGCTCTGTTACGTAACTCGATAGAGATGGGGTTAGTAATACCCTTGATTGAGTTTGATTATATATATGAGGGCGCGTATTTGTAATTGAATATAAAATTGTTGTTGAAAATTTGTTTTGCCCAATTTATTTTATTAAATAATAAAAGTAAGGATTTTCACAAATTATTATGATATGGGCAAATCGATTGATTTGTTAATGTTGATTTGAATGATATGCTTGGATTTTTGTTATTGGTTGCTTGAATATAAATATGAAATGGATAGACTTGTTTGGAATCCAATCTGAAATGAATTAACTGAATAAATTAATCCAACTGTAATGAATCTGAGTGGATATTCAAAGGAAATCTCAAATATGGGATGAGTAAATGGAAATACTAGTATTTAATCCTCCTTATACTAAGTAAATCGCAAAAGATATAATCATACTTGAAAATTTCAAAATTTGACTTGTGACTGGAAAACAGTAAGTCAATGGAATATTTGGAAATCAATGAATTGTTTGGATTGTATGGTTGGTTGCATGGATATTGATTTGAAACTGGGTAGAGGACCAATTAATGAATTAAGGTTTAATGAATCCAAATGGATAAATAAAGATATAAAAGGATCGTTTGGACTTAGTTAAGAAATAATTATAAATAAATCGCATGTGAATTGAATTATGTGTAAATTTGTCAGAATGGATGATATGGATATTGGAACTTAATTGACCTTGCTTTGATGACTAATGAAATTCAACTGAGTTGAGAACAGGTGCAAAAGTGCCAATTCAGCTTTAAAATTCATCCAAGAGGATTCTGAAGTTAACTGAATCCAGTTGGCATGCTAATTAAGCAAGTTCGAATAAAATTTACCGCTTATTGCGTAATAATGCTCGCAAAATGGTACGCTTACACAGAATATAAAATTTTGGTTTTATTTGGATTTTTATATTGGATTTTGCATTTTCCTGACTGTGTTGGTCGATGTATATATATTTACTGAACCTGCGATATTGCAGATGTCCCTCCGTACAGGGGAGACTTTGCCAAAAAAAATCCAAAATTTAAAGTGCTAGAATTTTTTTGGAAAATTCTTTTATTTGAAATAAATTGGTTTTAAAACCAATTGAGTTAGTTTAAAATAAAAACCGAGTTTAATTAAATATTCCTGTATAGATAATGAGTCATAACACTCTACCTTAGCAATTTCGGGGACGAAATTTTTTTAAGGGGGAAGGAATGTAACGACCCGTATTTTTCTGCCTAATTATTTGAATTATTTTATTATTTAAAATAATGTTTTGAATTAAAATAATCAAATTTAACTATTTTATTTTTTGAATATTTATTTATATTAATTATATAATAATATTTTAATTCCAAAATATTTGGAAAATGTTGAATTTGAAATATAATACGATTGGGCAATTTCAAATTATTTAAAATTGTTTATATTGAAATTTTAGTGACGATTTCGTTTCTAAAATGAAGATTGAATATATAATTTATAATTCAAATATATAACGAGCTGCAGCGGCACGACAGTTCGTAATATTGGGTTTTAAACTTTAAATGGCCGTACAAGATCCAAAATTAGTCGGATTTTCTCGAAACAAGAAACGTCAGAATCTATTGGATAATATTTTTTAATGGAAGAGAAAAATCCAGTTTTCGTAGCGTAGATTTTGTTTTATGCCCAAATCAAATTTTAAAATAGTCGCTATGGAATTCCTTTATATATATAGCGATTTATTTATATAAAATAAAGGGTTTTTAAATACTTTAAATATCGATTTGGCTTGAAATCCAACCCGGGATATTTTATTCCGGTAGTATATGAAATTCTAGTCATGTATGGCTAATTTTAATATTTTATTATTTTTATATTAAGGTATTTTAAAATTGGTTTATTTTTATGTAAATTGGACCTTTAAAAAGGGTCTTTATTCAAACGACCTCCGTTTTCGACGAAACAAATTTTATTGAGACCGTAATAGCTAATTATTGCTAGGTTTCAAGTTGCACGTCAATCGGAGTTATTCTGTGAGCGTGGCAAAATAAAATACAAATAAAATGACCATTTGGACGTGAACGAGCGCCGTTTGAGCAAACGGACTCGGAATTCAACAAAACAAGTTTCACTAGGACCGTAACGTCAAATTATACTATGATGTCCATTCCCGTAGCGAACGGAGTTTGTACGTGGGTACAATAGCGAATAAACAACGTTTAAAATCGCGATAGGCACGGAAAATAATATCGTTAGTCACATCGACATATAATAATATTTTCCCATCTTTATATACCCTAATCGTTCTGCCTAAAATCAGAAATTCACCAGGCCAATTTCATTTCCGTCAGCCTAAATTTGCAAAAAAGACCCTATCACAAAATAATTTATTTCTTCCAACTGCTCGAGAATTGGAGGGAGGTTCCAAAGGGGAAGTTGGAGATCTGGTCGAGGGCCACTTGTTGACAAAATTTCATGGCCAATGGTGGCCTGAGATGATCGGAATTCGCGAACTACAGCCGAGATCTGATTTCGTTTTTGTCGAAATTGGAGGAGTTTGGGTGAGTGTTTGATGATGGGATCTGAGGCAAACGTGTAGAGGGAAGGGAGGCCGATATTTTTGCCTTTGGTCGGGGTGTCTGAAACCAAGTGTGGTGGCATGTAGGGATAGATGAACGGAGAACTCAATTTTGGGTTGATTTTTTTGAACTGGCGTAGGTTTTTGGGTCTTTCCGGTGGCTGGAGGCCCGTGGGTGGTGCGACCTGAAGGGGGACAGGTGCTGGGTGGCATGGTCAGTCGGATGGAGGTGGTCCGAAGGTCTGAATCGGTCAGTGGCATTCGAATTTGGGGATCTAGTGGTTTCTGTCCATTTAGGGACTCACGGCGAACGGAGCAACTCTGGGGCATGGCGTCGCCGGCGATGGGGCACGGGGAAGACGCGATTGCAGCAAAGTATGGCACGGCGACTCCAGGCAACCACAAGCGGTGCTGGGATCGATTCCAGTGATCGTAGTTTGGGGGATTTCGGGGTAAGGAAGGAGGAATCGGGTTCTAGGCTAAACGAAAGGGGAAGACGCGTTTTGTTTATTACGAGGGTGATGTGGCAAGGATTAGATGAGATTAAGGTAAATTTGTTTAATTAATTATCTATTAATTATAATATAATCTATTAAATTTGTTAAAACATATATTGGCCATAAGTTATTCATATGTTAACGAAATTCCACGAAACAAGATCCGTTGGGATCGCAGGGACGAGGCCTAGGTGATGCCGCTGACTAGGAACTGATTGGAGCTATTTATAATTTCAAATAATTTTGAACGTTCGTTTCCAATTAAATGCAACAAACGCATCGACCGTCAACCAGAATTAAATCTGGTGAGTTAATTCTCACACCCTCTAGAATTCCGTGATGTGTTAAATCCATAGAAAAATATAAATTACCATAACAGTATAAATTGGTTGATTAGATGCTATGGATGCAAATTGATTATTTGTTGTTTGATTGGTTGCATTTAGTTATATTTCTTCATTATGTTATTGAAATTGAATTCGTATATTTTTATCAACTGTTATCTGTGATGCAGAGAAGTATAGGTTAGAGCGATCCGACCGGATCCCTCATATAAACTGTATTTTTATTTGTGGTGCATTTTATTCATATATGAATTGATCATCCTGACTGACGCCAAAACTTTTTTAAATATTAATGGTTGAATAGATGTTCATCATTGTTCTAGTTGAAATCAATCGAAAGTATTTGGGTAATTGGCAGTAAATGGCCTGAAATAGATTGTTTTAAACGTCGTCTACGGTTAGGTGAATTGACGTAGTTTTAAAGTTATAAATTATTTTATAACTGAATTGAGTTTTTCAATTATCCTGTATACATAATGAAATTAGAAATTTAAATAAATATTTAAATTGAGTTATAAAAGAAATTATTTAATCAAGTTTATAAAAATATGTATTAACCTTGTGATTTATATAAGTTCTAAAAGTAGAGGAGGAAACCAAGGAATTCACCTACGGGTTGGTAAAATCAAATAATTGTTTTTTTAAACAATTAAATAGTGTTTTTAAATTAATTAAGTTATTTAATTAATTTAAAGGGGAAATGACAAATGAAATTCAGTTAATATTTAACTGATCTGGACGGTTGACAAAAATCAATCGTGTTAAATTGAAAGTGATAATGAAATTATTTGGATTTTCTAAATATTCGTTAAATTTAACGAATAGTGGAAAAATATTAGTTAATCTTCGATTAACTATAAATTAAGGAAAATTCTGAATTGAATAGTGTTAAATATTAGTGAATCTTTCATTAACCATTAATTAAGGGTTAAATATTAGTTAATCTTCGATTAACTATAATTTAAGGGATTACTGAAGTATTTAGTGTTAATGGAATTAATTATTATTTGATAAGCTTGTAAAGATAATAAACATTCTATTTTTAGTTAATAGTAAGGTTAACTATTTTTAATATATATAATGTTAAAGCTAATTATTATTTTAAATTAATATTGATTTAAAGTATTGATTTTGAATTGGAATCCAAGTAAGAAATAATTAGGCAGCGATAAGTTCGATTAAAGGGTGTTATAAAAGGAATTATAACCCAAGTGTTCAAAAGAGATTGGAAAATGGATTTTGTAAGTAAATATAGAGATTTAAATAAGCTTTTTTCTTAATTGTTAATTAAGTAAATTCAATTGAATTGAAATAATTAAGAGAGATGATAAATATTAGTAATAGAAAGGAATATGGTAAGGGTAATGGTTTTAAAATAGAATATAGGAAGTTGTTTAATTTTGCTTAAGGGATTATTATAAGTATGTAGGGAAAAATCAAAGCGAGGTTTAGAAAAGGATTTTTAAACCAAAACTATAACTTTGAAAAGTTAAAGAATTGTTTAAACGAAACCCTATAATTGAAATAAGGATTTCAAAGGCAAGGGGAAATACATATAGTGATTTTGGTTCAAAATTGGTAGAGGGTTTTTGGAAGTGAAATCCAAAGTAACAAGGCCTTATAGTGAAGAAGGAGGATAAACGGATTTTTATTATATAATCCAAAATATAAAAGTATCATAAGAAATGCTCGAATAGATGGAAGCAGATTATTCGACATGTGGTTTTTATTTTAAGTCCAATGGATTATAAGTGAAATTTTGGTTTAAGTTAACAGTTGTGTTTTAGTGAAGACTTATTTAATTAAAGCAATTAAGTAAAGGGATGTTTGAACGAGGATTTCAAATATAAGAAACGGTTTTATAAAACCAAATTTGAAATCAAAAGGGAAATGAGATTTTAATAGTAATGGATAAGTGACAAACTACTATTTATTCTGAGATGAGAACGTTGTCGATTAAGGTCTGAGAGGTAATAAAATACCCTAACTTGAACGGCTTCACTATTATCGAGAAATGGTATTAGTTTGAAAAGAGGGAAGGTGTTGTAATTGGTTAATTATTCTATACGAGGAACATTGAACATGAATACAAAGTTTTTGAATATAATTGTTGGTTACAAGATAAATAAGAGTATTTGATTTTAAAGTTATATAAATTTGACATTTGATTTTTCATATTAGAATTGGTAATTTGGTTTATATCATTATGTGTATATATATATATATAAGTATATATATCGTGATACCAGAATTTAAGAAAAGGGAAAAGGTTTGTAGGAATATATCGATATTCCCAAAAGAAATGGAAAGTTGGGTGTACCTAAATATATATATATATATATATATATATATATATGCTCTAAAGTATTTAAAATAGTTTTTTTGTTATAAATAAGAATAAATATATTGTTTTCAATATATTGAAAGAATTAAAGGTTGATTTACCATTTATTTAATTATTTTTAAATAGGCCAAGTAATGCCAAATACTGAATCAGTGAAATCATTTTATTTACACGATTATTATTTGATAATTAAATCACCGACTACCAGACCTGACCAATACGATTGTTGGTATGGAAAGACAGGGATCGAATTTATATTCGAAAACCATTCCGAACCAGCAAATACGAAATGAAGATTGAAGATGGAGCATTGAAGACCGTGATCTTCATAAGCGAAAGGATTGCTTAAAATCTCTATATTGCAACGCAGAGATATACTGTGATTCTATCGTTGTTGAAATCTATGGATTTGCAAAGACTTCTCGCTATTGATCCATGGGGTGATTCCTATATTGGATGCAGTAGGAGGGTGACTTCGGTTCATCCTGTTCCTGGATGACTTGTATGTACGAATGTCTGACAGAATATTTCTTAAGGGTCACGTACGTTGATTTTTACAAATGTATTTATGTTAGTGGCGGAGAGGGGCACCTCTCTTAGCTTAACGACCAGAATATTTTTGTAGACCAATTAGTGATTTGGCGGATCTGACAATGTGGCATTAAAAGTGTATGATGACCAGATGTGTTCTGACCTCAAGCCTCATCAACCGGGAAATGAAAAAAATCGAGCGGGCATCATGGCTATGTGGGTCGCTCCCATTAGGGTGTATAATCACCTATCTAGAGAAATTCCATTTGCCTCTTTAATCGATTTCGATGCTGTTCCTTTTTCGGGAGACGGTTGTTGATCCCAACCATCGGTGATATACATTAGATACACTCAAGCGAAATGAGTGTTCGGTCATGTGTGGGCCTGGTTGCAAGACGTTCTTGTTGAACCCAATGTATTCGCCTCTAGAGATATACTATCGGCATGTGGTCCCATACCTTGTCATAGTTGGAATCCAATATCCAATAAGTGCCCGCGGTTTTGATTGTATACTATATATGTGGAGCGTGAGATGCAAGCGTTCCGCTAGATTGTTATCTATTTGTATTTAGACACTATTATAATATCAGAATAAGTTATGATTTCAAAAATGGTTTGGGTTATAGTAAGGTAAAAATCGTCCGTGTTTATGTGTTGACTGATCTTACTATTATCCTTTTATTTCAAAAGGATTTCCAAAGTTAAACAAGTTGTTTGTTCTGTGAATTTATATCTGAAAGTATTCCACACTGACCCGGTGAATTTTTCTTTTCTTCAAATGTGCTCGGGTCAGACCGAGTATATTTCCAGGTTAGGTTTCGCTTGGAGTTTCAGGAGCTGGAAGCAGGAGGCTTCACAGCTAGTTATATAAAATTATTATTCCGCTGTGTCTGATATATGTTGTACTCTGATGGTTGGTATGTATATACAATTCTTTTGTATAAAAAGATTGTTATATTATATTTTATTTGTTCCACCGTGAGATTCTAATGTGATGTTCTTGTTCTTTCTTCTATTCTAATATTCTTTCTCTCTTTCCTCACCCTCTAAATTCTTTCTAATAACATTCTTGTGTTTTCGGTGCTTGGAAGGTCGGCATTAGATACGGTAATTGTATTTATGTTGATTTTAGGAACCGAAAACCCTGGGGTCGTCACAACATCCAAAATATAATACCCAAGATGTTGAAGTAGATGAATTGACACTTATAACATTTATACCTAATTCGCTTGAAGTTGTACTTCCCATTTTCTTTTTCATATCTTCTAAATATGCAAAACAATTACATTTCCAATGACATGTCTTTCCACAATAGTGTTAGTCACCCTCTTTTAGTACCCATCCTTTAGGCTTCGGTGCCTTTTTGAAATTGGTCTTGGTTGCTGTAACACCCCACGTCTGTTAAAGTCACTCTTTATCAGAATGCATTAAGTTTTTGGAGCATTATAGGTAAACAGAAACATAAACATCACAAGATAGATATAAAATAACAGCGGAATTAAAAACTCTATTAAATAGAAAAGCTTCGTGGTCCAAACCTATTTACATTATAAGTCTGAAATGATGAAAACATAAAACTTTTTTCTTGTATCAAAATTATCATCAGAGTACAATAATACATAAATGAGCATAATCCCCAAAACATATCCATAGTAGAGAAGATAAGAAATTAAGCGGTACATCTAAGTAGCCCTAAGCAGAATGAAAAAAAGATCCTGATCAAGCTTGAGTATTCCCACCCTGAGAACCTGGGGGAGGGGGCGGAAGAGAGAGAAGAGGAAACAAAATGGGTCAGACATAAAGTCTTGCGAGTCCATTTTGTGACGGCCCGCCCCGCACCAGCCGACATTTCCAATGAAAGTGCGTTGTGCCGATGTCCAACTAGCACGGGATGGTTGCCAAAGAAAGGAATTTGAACTAACAAGGAACCTGTAGAATGTCTCACAGTGTATGGAATAAAATATAATAATAACATACTTGACATAAAATAGGCGAGACAATGCATAAGCTGAAAACTAAACCATAATCATCATAGTAGCGGAAATCCAAAATACAGCTTATGATCCATAACCATTATTACAACTTCAAAATACTGTCTCTAAAGCAAAAGAAAGGAAAGGTACACTACTAATGCCCAAAGAAGTGACCATCAACAACATAGGGAGAATATATGTAGATAATATGTAGGAGCCTCCGGCTCGTCTCCAGATCAACTACTCGTGCATAACCAGCTAACCTCTCTCTAGTCTGCTCGTTTAGGAGTACCCAGAGTAATAAGAAGAGACATAAAACTCTAGGTCAGACAAAAGTCTGTATGAGCGATAAGCAGCAGAACAGAATAATAACAGGTATACTAAATCATACCTGAACCTGGACCTGCAACTAAAGAGTTAGCACTACATACTGTACAATACTCTAAGGTGTCACTAACATATGGTGTAAAGAATAAGGGGGTGGGGTGTGCATGTCATAGTGATGTCAAACAATCAAGCATAGCAACCATCCTCACAACTCTCACTCAGTGCGTAAAGCATACGATATCCACTACTTTGATCACCCAAATCCTTGTTATGATCACTCAGTGCGTAAAGCATACGACATTTCCCCACCCAAGTCGGTTCAATTCGGTCCCTCCCTGCTCGTGCTCAACATCTCGATTCGTGACAAGCCCTTCGGGTCGGATCGGAGGATACCCATTGGTTTTGGGTCGTGCTCCATGCTTCAGCTCGTGGTTCTCCTATTGGTTCGTAGAAGACATCCTATCTGGTTCGTTATGGCACATCGGTTCGGATTGTGGCACATAGATCAGCTCGTGGTTGAAGGCACAGGTCGAAGCATCGGTTTGTGGAATGATGGTCACGATCAGGTCGGAGATGGGGTCTCTGTATTTTTCCTGCACTTTGTCCAGCGAACTGTTTGCGCTATTCGATAGCGTTTTCAACCAATCTAACACTTCTATAAAATCACAGAGCACACCATACAGTTATAACAACTTATAGAATCGACCACAAATACCAAAACAATAATTTGATAGGTTAAAACGGATCAAACATAGCCAAAATCCTTTATTTTCCCTTAAGCATGTTTAAGTAAAACTAATGATAGACATAGTAAAACTTAACCAGATTAACCCAAATTTCTAACAAAGGCCTAAAACAATATTTCGAAATTTATAAATATTTTTCCAGAATGTATTCATGTTTAAATTTGCTAATTAACACTAATTACCCTTAATTAACCATAATTAGTGAGGAACTATGCAAACCACTCACCTTTGCCACAAATAAAACTTTCAAAACTGAAACTCCGCTGATTTGGGCTGATCTCTAGCATCTAACAGCAGCTCTAACTCTGAAATGGTGTTATTTCTCCTTAATTTGGTGAAGATTATGCTAATATTTGATTGAAAAGTGATTAGAGGTGATTCTAGATGTTGGAGGTCATTGATAGGGTTAGGGAAATGTTTTAGGCGCCTGAGAAAATGAAAATAGATCGTTTCCTACTGTTCTCAGCCTCCCCATAACCCTAATCCCGAAATGGGTTGCTAATCACCCTAATTAGGCCCGGTTATGCTGTTTTTCACCTTCTAAACATTGTTTCAACCATATCTCCCAAACGGTGAGTTTGTTTGGCTAATGTGACCACTCTACGAAATGCTAAACCATCATCCGGATCTAATGGAAGTGGTTTCAGGTCAAAACTCCTTACCAATCAAAAGTTATGGTCGAAACAAGATCAGCTAGGGGCAAAATGGTCATTTAAAAATCGGCAAAAATCATGAACATGGGAAATGACCCCAATAGTCGTCTCCCAAAGTTACATGACCATACGACTTCGCATGAGAAAGAAATAAATATTCTACGATCCTCTGATGCAAAAAATGCGGGTCGTTACACATTTACTTTTAGCATATAAATAGGTAAAAGCATCATGACAGGCATATAAACTGGAGAGTGAGATAACAGTATCATAAGGCAGGTATAACAGACTGAGCAGGATAAAGTGAACATATTGCGCTTCTCTACTACTTTTCTCTGCACCAATACTAGTACAACAAGAACAAGATGATCCCAACAAGCACAAGGTGGTAGACTTAGGTGTACTTCTAGTGAGAGGTTTTACTCTGTACAATAACTGGTATCCCAATAGAACTGACGGGTGTTAACCCCAATGGTAATAACGGGCTACTAAACAAACAAGACTAGATGTACCCTAATTACTACCCCTAAACGATCAGCTCCCTAATTCGTAGATATCCTATGTTGGCCCTACAGTGGGATGTACTAAAGCGGCAACCCGTTATTTCAGGATATGCATAACTATATTTACTGATGTCACAATATCTTATCTTCCCAAGCAAGCGGACCCATGCATGCACATGACTCCGATGGAATACGCCATCAACACCCTCACTCAAGTGACTTCTTATAATCAGCTCAGTAAGCATTCCATGACCCCGACCTAGGTCGGGGTTTTCCGTTTGATACCAATATAGGTTACTGACTGATACGGGTCCCACACATCAGATGATACAAGCTTCCCCCGGGCTTGCATCCCCACTACTATGATTTCAACAGGTTATGCATACCCGTTTAACAAGATGCATAACCCCAACAGGTTAAGTTTGTCGGGTTTATATGTATAACGCGTCCCCAAATATTTAACAAGATTAACTTAACCCTCCCACTGATTCAAGCAAGTTTACTTAACCATTACTTAAGTTGATAGGTTCATGTAACCCTCACAGATTCAAACTGGTTAAGTATTACCATTCATTCATTTATGGTTATTAATGCGCTAGACCCCTCACATTAAGCCTACCACTTGTGGATGCTCGATATGCCGATTGGGTACGGGCAAAGTTCTACTACAAGTCGAACTTAACCTTGTGTTTTAACACCATTATGTGCATGTTTATAAAATTAGACCCCTCACATTAGATTTACCTTAACACTTCGTAATTTTAAAATATTAAAATTAACAGATTAAAGAATACTTAATTTTTAGAAGAAGAATTAAGGGAAAAGGGCTGGGCCATTGCGTTTGTTCTCGGAATTCTGCTTGGGATAGAGTCCGAGTTTGCGTAAATTGGATATCCGATATCGTATGGTAAAGTTATAAGCCTTAGAAGTTTGTATACGCATAAGAAAGATCACATCACACACAGATATATATATAATAATTCCAGAACCTTCAAAACAGTTGGGAAATCAAAATCCAACCAAAGCGGACTGAGCGGGAAAATTCCCGCTCGTGGGTGTCGACCACCCCAAGGGGTATCGACAGGGGTGTCGACCCGCCCCCCCCCCCCCTGGGCAGGTCTGGGCAGAATTCGTTTTACGTACCTATACTTGATTCTGGGTCTGATTCATTGGTTCTAGGCTATAAATATGGTCCCCTATTCTCCTATTTACTTCATTGGAGATCATGGAAGCCATATGCTGTCGGGTTGCAAACTGAAAACAGAATCAAGTCCTACAACAATGGTTTAGCTAATCAAATTCAGAATTCAGAATTTAGATTTATTCTCTCTCGATTCTCTAAACCTAATACTGTTAGTTTCTAGTTACTTTTAGGTTTAAATAAATGACAGTGAATCGTGAATGACAATGAATTGGATATGTTGTAAAGTATGAATCTATGCCAGTATTAAATCTTAAACTATGTAGATCTTGATAGATCTATTTCTCTAGATCTAAAATAATTGTGGTTATTCAATGATGTTGCCTATGTAGATCTTGACTTGTAATTGTATTATGGAAAAGGTGAATATGTTAATTTGGAAAAGTTATGACATTGATTAGATCTGGTTCTTTATGTAAATCACCTTACACCTGTCATATTGTGATAAATTTGGATATGTTATGAAATTGGACATGTGAATTTATCCTTAGATCTAAACATGCTACTGTGTCACCCTTACTATGCTGGATCTGAATTGCTGGATATTTAAATGATTAGTTTAGATCTCATTTTTGTTTACTTTGACATCATAGAATTTGTCACAAGTTCATATGACAACCTTATGACTATGTTAATATATGTTATGCCAAATAATATTCAATGATCACTTGTGTTACATTCCTATTAGCTTTCATCTTCATCGCTTATGGCTACGCTAATTATTTAGCCTAGGCATGCCATCAATTTTGTGAGGACATTAGTTAGAAACGGGGGTAAAATTAAATATTGGCATAATTGGGAAATAAACATTTTTGGACTAGTAATTCAAATTATTGATAGAATAGGCAATAACACCCAAAAAGGTAAGATTAATTAATTGGTAAATTAACAAATAAATGGAATGCTTAGCCACTATAATTAGGAATTATATTAACACTTATGACACGAGGTTAGGTTACATTAGTGACGAAAGTCTGCCCAGACCCGACCGGCATATCCAGCAGCCACTAATGTTGAACCTAATGTGAGATGTCTAAGTGTGTAAATATGACTCAGGCTAAGACATGAGGTTAGGCCCAACTGTGGAATAAGATTGCCCAGACCCGACCGGCATATCTAGCATCCACACGCTGTAGGCCTAATGTAGGAGGTATAGCCCAATATAACCATAATTGGACATGGTAATGAGAAAGGACTACTTAACCTAATTTGATCCATAAGAATTGTATGATTATGAACATAAGTTAGGGTTAATTAAAATGGATTAGATGGTGTGTAACACCCCGAATTTTCTGAGAATATTAAAATTAACAAATTCAAGAACACTTAATTTTTAGAATAATAATTAAGTGAAATGGGTTGCGCTATTACGTTCGTCTCAAAATCTTGGTCAAGATAGACATTTGGTTTGCATTAAACGGATATCTTATGAAGAAGTTATTAAGCCTTGAAGTTTGTATGCATATGAGAAAAATATATATATAGTATATATAAATTAAATAAATAAATATGCAAAAAAGTTCAAAACAACGAATCGGGAGGGGGAATAACCGAACTGGCCCATTTTTGAGGTCGACCCAAGCCCCGCTGGGTCGACTAGGGGTTGATTCAGGGTGTTTGGCTGTCAACCTGTAGGCTGATACGCTCTAAGGCAGATGTGGCATCTGATTGGTTCTCATGGTTCAGGGTTAATCTAGTAGTCCTAAAGCACTCTCTACAACTATATAAGGACCCTAAACCTAAAAACTAATTCTATTATTCACTCTCATCTAAACATAGCCGCCACTAAACCTAAATCAAAACTAATCTAATTCAACTAAGTGAATTCAATGATCTACATCAAAGGCGAGCAATTCAATTTCAGAATACAGATCCCAGAACTCAAGAATTCCTTTTTGTTGGTAAGTGTAGTTATCTTTTAGATGTGAATAAATTAAAGACATGATTTGTAATGAATTGTAAAAATAGAATTGTATCAAGTTATATGTGAGGCTGATTCGTGTTTATTCATGCATATTCTATCATATATGACTATGAACTATTGTGATCTATCGAACCTATCATTTTATGTGGAAATTGGTGAATAAAACTATGATGTTGTACAGGAATTTGGGAATGAAATTATCATATGTAAGTTTGGTGATATTATGATACGTACAAGTTTTAGGCTAAGTTATGTCGTTCATGCCTAATTGTTTAGAGCCATTATGCATATATGTTTAAATCTACGACCTTATATGTTTAGATCTACAACTTTATATGTTAGACCATATGCCTTTATGATAGATCTAATTTGCAAGTTCACCACTACATGCCAAGTTTAACTTGTATAGTTTTATGTAAATTCATATGCTTGTGGTTCATGTTGCATAGATCAAATTTGCAAGTTCATAGTTAAAAGTATATTGTTCTATGCCAAATCCATGTGACATATGTGTAGTTGGATCTATACTTTTGTATGATGTTGGAATGTTGCAAAGTTCCTCTTTTCCCTTTTTATTTTATAAGTTAGGCTAAAATATTGAGCCTAACATTCTATGTAATTTTGCGAACGTACAACGGGGGTAAAGTTGGGGAAAACATGAAAATACATGTAATTGGCATGTTTGACACATAAGCATGATAAGTTGCATGAAAATGGTATAATCTATATACCTAAAATTTTGAACATGATTTAGAAGGAAAGTGGGCCATGACAATAATTGATTTATAATTTACATATAAATATGTAGGATAAACATGAAAAATTACATGGCATAGATTGGTTCATGAAATGGTATATTTAGTATGCCATTAATTGTGAGCATAATTAAAAGGATAATTATGGAATAATTAAATGAGGAATAATTTACATATGGAATTTTTCATAAATAAGAAATATGTAAATTTAGAAAAGACGAATATGCCTAACCCGAGGTTAGACTGAGTTGCGGTGTAAAACTGCCCGGAACCAACCGACACATCCAGTGACCACAATAATACCTTTCTAATGTGGGTGGTTAGTGCATTGAGACCAAAAAGGACCCGAGGTGAGACTGAATTGTGGTGTAAAACTGCCCGGAACCGACCGGCACATCCAGTGACCACAACAATACCTGTCTAATGTGAGTGGTTGGTGCATTAATAAAGTTAAGTCAAGATAGGTAGGGTTAAGTCAATTAAGGAAACACTTAACCAATTCAAAATGTTAACTAAACTTATGGGTGAGGTTAAGTAAATTTAGAACACTTAACCGTTATAACATGTTAATTAGACAAGTGGGTGAGGTTAAGTAAATATAGAACACTTAACCGTTATAACATGTTAATTAGACAAGTGGGTGAGGTTAAGTAAATTTAGAACACTTAACCGTTATAACATGTTAATTAGACAAGTGGGTGAGGTTAAGTAAATTTAGAACACTTAACCGTCATAACATGTTAATTAGACAAGTGGGTGAGGTTAAGTAAATTTAGAAACACTTAACCAATGTAACTTGATTTATGGAAAGGTTAAGTTAAAATAAGAGGGCAACACTTAACCAATATAACTTGATTTGTAGTAGGGTTAAGTTAACAAAAGAAGGCAACACTTAACCAAAGTAGCATGACACGTAGGTGGGTTAAGTTAACTTGAATTGATTGATGATACTTAACCAATACAACAAGATGAATATGTAGGGTTAAGTTAACAAGAAACACTTGACCAATATATCTTGATGAACGAACGGGGTTAAGTTAATAGGAAACACTTAACTGATCCAACATGATAAGTAATGAGGGTCAAGTTAATAAGAAATGCTTAACCAACATGACATTATGAATGAGTGGGTTAAGTTAACATGAGCGGACAACACTTAACTAATATGGCGTAATGTGCGGGAGGGTTAAGTACATATCGGGTTGGTGGGCAATATTAGTAAATATAGGCCCACAAAAATTAACCATTAAATAAACATGCTTCAATCAGTGGAAGGGTTAAGAACATATCAGGATGGTGGGTAATATTAGTAAATATAGGTCCATAAAACTTAACTATTAAATAAAAATGCTTGAATTGATGGGAGGTTTAAGTAGATCTCGTGTAGATGGGTAATATTAGTACATATAGGCCCACAAAACTTAATCGTTTATTAAAAATGCTTGAATCGATAGGAGGGTCAAGTACATATCGGGTTGGTGGGTAATATTAGTAAATATAGGCCCACAAACTTAACCAATAGGAAACCCTAGTAACGGGGACCCATTTCAGCAGTAACACACATGGATGTATCACGGTACCCTGAACTAGGCAGGTTGGGTCACGATTATTGGGCTGATTATAGGCGGTCAAATCAGCGGCAAGGGGTACGTCAGTGTAGGTTCTGACGGTTTACGGGTGTGCATGTACCCCGGAGTGGGAAAAGCAGGCACTGGGTACCAATAGTTATACACTATGCATCTTGAATCGTGTCGGGTTGCTATCATAAGGATTGATACACATTATGATGTGACCAGCACAGGGTATCTACACGTCAGAGAGGGCCGATTGACATAGAAACATGGAACATGAATACAAGTAGGGAGCCGATTGATAGTGTAGTAAGGGTACATCCAACATGTTCATGGCAATTAGGCTGATTGAGGTGAAATCCTCACGATAGATGCACACCTGAAGGCTACCACAATTACGGGGGTTGGGATCATGATTATCATTTTATACAGATTACTAGTTGGGACACTAGTTGGGTGGTGCAGAGATAAATATAGAAATCAGATTAACATAGTAGTAGCGAAGCAGCGAAAAAGTAGAAGCGCATTCAGTTCACCTTGCACTTATCTTGTCTTTAGTTACCTTGTTTTTATGGTATTGTCCTATTTTCAGTTTATTCATGTCATGATCCTTTATCTTGTTTGCATGCTGAAAGATCACTGGACTTACCAGACTTATGTCTGACCTAGTTTGTTTTTTGCCTCTTTTCTTCCGTTTCCCCCTCCCCAGGTAGTCAGGGAGAGAATAGCTCAGCCTAACTTGGACCTCTTCTCGTTCCAAGCTTGAATATTAGTTGGTGTATCGCTTTGGACTCTCTCTCTTCCACTGCTATGGCTGGTTCATGCTTTATCGGGGAATATCAATGTTTTTATGCTTCTTTTATTCTTGGAAGTTTTTAAATCAAGACAGAAGTTCTATGTATTACTTTTAGTATGATTGAGACAAATGTTGTAAAAGCTTGACTGAATCACATTTTTAATAAAATGACTCGTTGTTTTATTTGTCTGTCTTGTAATTTATCTGCATCTTTTACCTATAATGCTCCACCGAAGTTAAGGCATTCCCTTTGTGAGTGACCTTAACGGAGGTGGGGTGTTTCACTTGGTATCAGAGCTGAAGGTTACCGGATCGGATAAAAGATTTGAAAAATTATTTTCGAAACAATTTTAAAGAAGAATTTTCAAAAGAAAAGTTCTGTTTTAAAGGCATATTCCCCAAAGCCATATGCTCTATCTTTTTGATCCTCTGTTTGAATCCTTGTTTCCTTCTTTCCTGAGTCTCCGGGGCTCCTAGCTTTCTGGGAGGTAACCTCATCGCGACATGGTTCCGTAGGCTTGATGAGACCACGACACTTGTTAAAGGGCAAATAAGCGCCCAACTTCCATCTATACCGCAGTAGTTTCACCTACGGCTAATTTTTATTTCGAGCTTAGTAGGATTTTCCGTGCGATGGAGGCAGCTTTCAAAAGATATGTCAACAAGTTACACAAGGATGGAAAAGATGAGAATGAGGGAGTTTGGCTAAGGAGCACAACCCGAGGATGAAGAACTCATGGATATAGACTTGGCTCACAAAGGAGGGGAGGAAAGAATAGTAAAACCTAAAACAAGAGGAAGTATCTTTATGTTAGTATAACGGGTTGTACAATTAAGGTCAAGGGCAAGAAAAAGATAGGATTTTCCGGAAGGCAAGTGCATGCTCTCACCACCAGCATACCTGAGAGAGAGGTAGTAAGGTTTCTGTTGAAAAGTTTAGTTTTTCTTCTTGATCATCCTACTAGTACTCTTTTTTATTTTTGCGCTTCGCATTCGTTTATATATGCTTCCATAGTTGAGTTTCTGCACCCTAGAGCTTGTATAGTAGAGGATCCCATTATTGTCTCAAGTCCAATATGTGGTTCAGCTCATTTATCTTTGGTTTGTAAGGATTTGAGATACTTATGTTTTTGGTTTCATGGGCTATGGGTTGATTCTAGGCATGGATTAGTTAGCTAGTAATTGTGAAAGGACGGTAGTTAGACTTTCGACTTTCCTAGGGAATACCCTTGAAATTTCGTGCGATCCTAAGAGATCAGTTTGTCTTAGCTACCTAGAATCACTTTATGTATTTATCGATGATTTTCGATCCGTTAGAGTAGTCCATGACTACGTAGATGTTTTTTTTGATTAAGGTTAGGAGTTTTCCCCCTAGAAACTCGAGATAGGCTTTCACATATATCCAGTTGACAATACAAAGCCAGTTATGCGATCAACGATAGTTTTGGAGCAAGATTGGCGAGGATAGCCAGAGTCGGTTAAGTGTTCAATTGTTTGGTTGTTTTGCTAGTATCACTTCACATAGACCGTCCAAATTCGGAGGAGGTATTCCTTGGGTGCTTGTCTGATATTGGTTTAGGCCATTGGGGCTTGTACTTGAGGGATGTCGAGTTCGACTAGGATGGTTTGCGTGAGGGATAAATAGTTGTGGCAGGCACCCTAAGTAGAAAAAAAAACTAACCTTAAGAGGGGTAAAAAGTACATATCAACCTTTAGCTTTGGACCCTCAGATTTGTGACATGATGGATAAGCTAAGTAGAGGAAAGACCTCTAATCAACTTAGTATATACACTTGGTATCATGGTTAACTTCTGTTTATCTTGGAAAGATAGTTCGACAACATTGGATACCCTCTAGCATAGTAAATGATCAAGGTCCTATCTTTACTAGTGGGTTTTGGAAATGGAGGTCAAGAAGCTTCAAAATCGTGAACTTAAATTAGTTAAGTTATAGTGGAGTGAAGCTCAAAGAAGATGCGACTTAGAAGACTGAAGACTAGATACATGCATCATACCCTTTTTGAGGGTATATCCTTGATTCCTCCTTTTTCTGTAATATTTATTTGCACGCTAGTCTTTATCTTTTAAGTATATCATCTCGGTCCTATCCTCGATCCTTAGGTAGAAGCCAATGGATGAAAACATGTGTTTGAGACATGTTATGATTGATGGTTGCAAGTGTTTGCTAGTGGTTGCTCGTGGATGCATAAACACACATTAGGCACTAGATCGGCTCAGTCACTTTCATATTGCATATGCATATGAATGTATTTGTATATGGATTGAAACTTGATGTGTTATCATATGGATGTTGCATATGGATGAGTGAATATGCACACATATAGTATTTACAAGATTAGGGATATTTGCATACATATTGGATGCGTGACACTCTCATGATTCGCATTAAGGAGGTCAACTGGATCAGTAGACCGCCTGATTTTGCACTAAATAAGAGACATATACACACACTTTGCATATGTTCATATAACATTAGAAGTCTTTTAAGGACAATGGATGCTTGTGGATGATGGATGAGTAGATGGATGATGGGATGTTAGGATGCATTCTTCTTAACTTGAAGATTTCGGGGAACTTTAAGGAAGGGAGAATGTAACACCTCGAATTTTCTGAGAATGTTAAAATTAACAAATTCAAGAATACTTAATTTTTAGAAGAAGAATTAAGTGAAATGGGTTGCGCTATTACGTTCGTCTCAAAATTTTGGTCAAGATAGACATTTGGTTTGCATAAAACGGATACCTTATGAAGAAGTTTTTAAGCCTTGAAGTTTGTATGCATATGAGAAAAATATATATATAGATATATATAAAAATTAAATAAATAAATATGCAAAAAAGTTCAAAACAGCGAATCGGAAGGAGGAATAACCGAACTGGCCCATTTTTGAGGTCGACCCAAACTCTGCTGGGTCGACTAGAGGTTGATTCAGGGTGTTTGGCTGTCAACTCGTGGGCCGATTCGCTCTAAGGCAGATGTGGCATCTGATTGGTTCTCATGGTTCAGGGTTAATCTAGTGGTCCTAAAACACTCTCTACAACTATATAAGGACCCTAAACCTAAAACCTAATTCTATTATTCACTCTCATCTAAACCTAGCCGCCACTAAAACCTAAACCAAATCAAAACTAATCTAATTCAACTAAGAGAATTCAACGGTCTACATCAAAGGCAAGCAATTCAATTTCAGAATACAGATCCCAGAACTCAAGAATTCCTTTTTGTTTGTAAGTGTAGTTATCTTTCAGATGTGAATAAATTAAAGACATGATTTGTAATGAATTGTAAAATAGAATTGTATCAAGTTGTATGTGATGCTGATTCATGTTTATTCATGTCTATTCTATCATATATGCCTATGAACTATTGTGGTCTATCGAACCTATCATGTTATGTGGAAATTGATGAGTAAACCTATGATGTTGTATAGGAATTTGGGAATGAAATTATCATATGTAAGTTGAAACGACCCAAACTTCCCCGTAAAGGAAAGGACAGATTGCTTTGAGAAACAACACACATTAGAACACAATCTGAAGAACATTTTATTGCTGATTACAACAATTACATCAGAGTACAAGAATATAACAGAGTATGAATACTTATTACACAATAGGTATACAATAATATCAGAGTTTTAAATTACATTTAAATAGTAGCGGAAAAATAATACCAATATACAACTGAAAGGAATACACGGATACAGAGCTTTCCGAATACCGCTTCAGCTGTAAACCAGGATCCTGTAAATATATCTGCAAAAAGCTACTCGACTGCCCATGTGGAAAATAAGGGCACCCGAGTTTGCCAGTGAAACAAACTACAGGTCAGTCATGGGACTGGTATGAGAAATCTTAACTTAACTATCTGATAATAAGGCTAATCCCAGGACCACGCCGCTAACGCGGAACGGGTTTACTCTATTGGATTGCCAGTGCATAAAATAAAGTAAATCGTCAAATAACGTAATGCTTTTTAGAAAAAAGAAACCATTATAAGACCCAAGTCCCATCACACCATGCAACGCAAACCGGAGGATAGGGTTTTACCTTATAATGGTCAAAAATGCTTGATACGATAAAACGGAGTTAATATTAGTGTGTATATCTATGGGTATATATATTTCAAAAACAATTTCAATCATAATGTATTAATCATAGACGGCATAGTACCCCATCCTACTATGTCGCCGTACTAGTTCTACAATCAAAACCGCAAGGTCGTATTCGAAATTGGATTTCCATCGTGAATCGAGGCTAGGGGCAAGCTCCTCTCCAATTCGAGACACTCTAGCAAATGCCTTAGGATCCCCCACAGTGAACCCTTGGATTTTTCTAGCAAATGCCTGAACACACGTTTCCCGGTTCCTTTGAACCTATAATATGACCACTATCGGCCTATAAAAATCCGAGGCGCCTCAAAATCCATCATCCACATAAGTAAAATGCCAGGTCGTGTTAAAGAACTGACACTACCACTAGCTAGAAAGAAACGTGTGCACTCCCTGCAGTCCGTATCCCTTTTTGACTCATACCAGGGTGTGAGGCTCGCGAAGTCACGATATACACAAAGCTATGCCATAATAGGTTATGCTTTGATCATCCCACAAGGCCCTGCTTTTCAACAAAAGCCTTGATCATTTGCATCTTGGCATGCCACATTGACAATTCACGCCATGCGATCAATCACTATTAATATATACCAGGGTGTTAAGTAGAGAATAAATCCTCCACCACCAAACAGACATACATTAACAGAAATCGATTTAATTCACACAGAACGAAATCTAATGTCAAACACGCATCCATTTATTAGCTTATGCTCTGGGTCTGAGTGAAAACCAAATCCGAACAATCAACAATAGTCCGGACGACCACCACTGAAATCCCTTCAAGGTAGCTACTCCTATCAGGGTCTCTGTAGCAACACATCCATTCGATGTGAAGATCGTCGGTCTTCCACCACCGTCTTCATCTTCGGCTCTTCATCGTCGTAGTAATTATTCGGAATGGGTTGAACCCGGTCTTCCCGAATAACTCACGTATTTTATAATTAAAAATCAAGTACTATAAAACACATCTGACGTCTCATTCTAATTCAGAATATTCTTTAACTTTGCACTTAAATCTTTCTTTTAAAAAGGTTTATTAAAATGTCAATTTGATTTTAGATATTAAAAATCATTATTCAATTATTATTTAAATCCAAGAAATTAATCTTATCTTAAACTGGGTTAAAGAACAAATGTCGCTTAGAAACACAGTTCACAATAAACCTGACTCACACTTCATCTTATTTCAATTACTAAATGAAAACTTTAATAATTTAAATTAAAAGATTATTCTTTTCATATGGGGTTTAATAAAAGTGTTATTTAAGACGTTATTCACGACAACCCAAAATCTAATTTATTTAATTTAACTTTAATTAAATCTTAACAAATTGGAAAACTCATTAAATCTAAATTTTATGATTTATTCTAATTAATAACTGGTTTATTTCAATAAAATATATTTTCTCAAAATATATTCGTTTTCTCAAATATTCTTTTCAAAAGTATATTCTTTATTGAAATGTGACTCAACCAACAACCATATATTTTGTATGGAATCGACAATCATGATAAATAATTATCAAACATCCAAATGACGACCAAAGTGGAATCTATAACTGTGTGAGCATAAAAGTAAAGAACTAACGCTCATCACAGACTTTCAATCCATCGATTGCCAGATAGTTCAACATTGGGATTAGTGTGTATCCAATATCATCCCAATACCCGTGTGGGGTTTCATCCATCAAGCAATTAATAATTCATTTGTGCACTTGGGCGATGTGTGAAAATTATCGTCCCAATCACATAAACAAGTTGGGTAACTTGTAAATGGAAGTGTAGTATTCAGTTTGAATATACCAGCAATATATTTAACACCTCAAACATTTCAACATCACAGACAAACATCTCCATTCTTTTTATTGTTGACAATGACAATAAAAATCTAGTCTCTTATTCTCATTCTTTTTATTGTTGACAAATGGCAATAAAAATCTAATCTCTTATTTCAATTCTTTTCAATGACCAAAAATGTATATTTTGGTGTAATCCTTCTTAAATGACCAAAAATGTGTATTTTTATCTAATTCTTTTAAATAACCAAAAATGTATATTTTGGTTTAATCATTTTTAAGTGACCAAAATGTATATTTTTGATTTAACCATTTAAATGACAAAACTGAATGTTCGTATTTCATTCCTATAAAATGACCAAAACTGAATGTTTTTAATTCATTCTATTTAATTTGCAAAAGTGAACATTTCCAATTCATTCCTTTAAAATGACCAAAACTAATAATTTAGTCTAATCCTTTTACCGTAAACAAAATGTTGGTTATTTTGTCTATTCCTTTTACTGTAAACAAAATGTGACGCTTTTGTCTAATCCTTTTAATGTAAACAAAATGTTCATTACTAACTCATTCCTTTTAATGTATAAAAATATACATCTTCAATTCACTCTTTTTAATGTATAATACATTTCCATTTCATACTTTTTAATGTATAAAAATATACATTTCCATTTCATACTTTTTAATGTATGAAAATATACATTTTTATTTCATACTTTTTAATGTATAAAAATATACATTTTTAATTCACCTTCTTTAATGTATGAAAATATACATTTATAAATCCATTCTTTTTAATGTAAACAAATATGATGATTTTGTTTCTTAACCTCTAATGCAAACAAAATGATGATTTTGTTTGTTCATAATCTAATTAACAAGAAATGTTAATTTTATCCTTTATAATCTAATTAACAAAAATGTTAATTTTATCCTTTCTACTCACTAACAAAAATGTGAATTTTTGTTTTGCTAATCATTCTTTTTGACAATCAAGTTTAACACAAAAATGTTATATTTATTCAACATGATCTAATTAACAAAAAATGTTAATTTTGTTCTGACATAATCTAATTGGCAAAATGCGTAAATTTGGTTCTGACATAATCTAATTAACAAAATGTGTAAATTTTGTTCTGACATAATCTAATTAACAAAATGTGTAAATTTTATTCACTAATAAAACTTCTAATCAAAATGTCATTTTTGTTTTACATAACAAACTTCAAATAAAAATGTTGTTTTTATTTTCATAACAGATTTCAAATCAAAAATGTCAATTTTATTTGCATAACATATTTCAAATAAAATGTTGTTTTACTTTTTTTTAACAAAATTCAAATCAAAAATGTTATTTTGGTTTCCATAAACATGTTTAACACAAAATGATAGTTCTAATTTAACTAACATGTTTTAAACAAAATAAACATTTCTAATGTATATTCATATCAAAAATTGTTATTATTATTTTCAGTATAATTGATAAAAAATGATACTCTTGTTTTGTTGATCATTCTACTTCGAAAAAACACTAAAAATAATATTCCAATGTTAACATTACAGATCTAACAACGTATGAGCATCGCAAATCAATCACAACAACAGACACAATATCACGGATCTGAATTTAATAATCATACACACATAGAATTGAAATAACGACAGATAGTTAAATTTTAATTATTTTAAAAGAAGAAATCTCACCATCTGTCTTCATTTTTGAATTTTTTGAACTGTTCGAATTTGAATTCTCTTGAAATTCTGATCTACTCTATTCTGGTTCTAGTCTGTACCATGTCGTGGTGCTCGTCCTCACGGTTCCAACAAAGCTGAAATCGTCGAATTTCGTCAAGATTCGAGTGAGTTATGGCTTTTTAAAACTTTAATTACAAGATTGTATAATTAATTTATAATTAAAATAAATTACACCTCTTCATAGCACATCAACATGCGTTGTCGTTCATTCATCTTCCATCAGTTAACTACCCTGTAGATTTAAACCCATCCCCGAATTCCTTTGTCTCAGAACGCGCGCCACTAGACTTGCCTGGAACCTGATCCGACACCACGTCGTCGAAGCCGCTCTTCCACCTTGTTGTCGCCCTGAACGAGGTGGCGTTCGATCCCCCCAACGCCATGAAAATTGCTAGCGAACGAATCCCCTTCCCGCTCGAAATTTAGACCATTTATGCCCCGAGAATTGATCATTGCCGTATGAAGTTAAAGATCGTGGTTAGTGCTTTGATTTTTGCACTGGAGTTGTATTAGAATTCGAAGGGGATTGAGAAGTATTAAGGATCGAAGAAACGAGAATCTCAGCCATTCAGAGAAGGTGAACGGCGGCTGTAAGAAATAGGGTTTGTGGGTCATACGGAATACTGTGTATTTGGGGGTATTTATACCGTATTTTCATTTTAATTAAATCCTTTAAATTCAAATAATAGTAGTTTATCGTCACAAACTCCAAATCCAACCCAACGAGTGCCACCGCTAGCTAAATACCCCAATCCCGGACACAATGGAATATGTTTCGTAACCCAATTCGGCTGTTACGATATGTTTTTCTTCAAATTTAATTATAAATCATTTAATTATTAAATTCGAACGTACATTTTAAATTACCGGGGACACATACGAACTCTAAAAATTACAGAAAAATTATTTCTAGTTATGTTTTGACGATACGGTTCTAACGAGACTAATTTCGTCGAATTCTGAGACTGTTTGAAAAATGGCCATTTTCTAGTCGATTAAATTTGACTGAAACAGTCAAAATACGTTTCCCTTTGCCACGCTCACATATTAATTTGAAAAATTATAAAAATTGAAATCTAGCAATAATTTGACATTCCGGTTCCAACAAAAGTGGTTTCGTCGAAAACCGAGGTCGTTTGAAAAATGGCTATTTTCAAGGCTAATATATTTAATATTAAAAATACATTTTTAAACAAATAAATTCCGAAACTCAAAATATATAAGTGTTTACTGTTTTTCAATGCAGAAACGTCATTCCGAACTCAATGGAAGTGGTTTCGAGTCGAAATTCCTTCATATGTGAAAAGTAGCCTTTCGGGCCCTATATAATATATATATATATAAATTCTACAGCGACCTTCCTCAAAATTGAATTGGCCATAACTTCTGATTTGAAAAACGAAATTTCATTTTTTTCAAATTCGTTGGAAAGATATGATTAAACAGATTTAAATATTTCTGGTTTCGTTCAATTCTGATTTATTTTGAATCCTGTACATTTAGTCAAAGTTCAAATTCAAAATTTCAAACTGCAGCGCTGTTTTAAACCCCTTTTTATAATTAAATTGAATTTATTCGTTTCAAACTAAATTTTTAGTCGTTCTTATTTAAAATAGATTATTTTAAACATTAAAATCCACTAAAATTTCTAAAATAAAAAATTTAAATTGGCCCCAAAATCTGGGTCGTTACAATCGCCCCCACTTAAAATCTTTTCGTCCTCGAAAAGGAACGAAGCTAAAAAGTTGTTAATTAACTAATTCAACCTTAAATTTATTGGTTTCTCAAATTTATTAGTTAAATTAATTATCATTTCTATAATTTTATTAGTTAAACTAATAATCAAACACCACAACCAGCAATCAATTAAGTGATTAACTTTTCAAATATATATGTAACTTTTATATATAATCAAAAATCATATTTTGAGTGCAAATCACAGCAATGTGTACTAACTAAGTGTTGGTTCTCATACCAGTCAATGGAAATATATAAATATCCCACTTTCGCTACTCGAACATAAATACTGGTGATGGTCGACCATCACCAAAATTATCTCCGGGCGACTAGAGTGTGATTCTATATCTATCTAGTATATTAAAACTTCGAATATCCGTTAATTACTCGTATATTCAAAATCTTTATATACTCGATTGTCAATATTAAAATATAATAATATACTCAAATACGTATATTTAGATAAAATTTTCAAAACTAAATTTGTTTTCATTTTTAAAGAAAATAATACTCTTCACACTCGTTCTAGGATACTACTGATCCTATCTCTAACGAGTTATTCTCATTGGATATTACTAATTCAATCTCTGATGAATTCTTTCGTTCGGTTCTAATGTGTCTTGTTCTCGAGCTCTGTAAACCAAAGCTCTAATACCAACGGAAACGACCCAAACTTCCCCGTAAAGGAAAGGCCGGATTGCTTTGAGAAACAACACACATTAGAACACAAACTAAAGAACATTTTATTGCTGATTACAACAATTACATCAGAGTACAAGAATATAACAGAGTATGAATACTTATTACACAATAGGTATACAATAATATCAGAGTTTTAAATTACATTTAAATAGCAGCGGAAAAATAATACCAATATACAACTGAAAGGAATACACGGATATAAAGCTTTCCGAATACCGCTTCAGCTGTAAACCAGGATCCTGTAAATATATCAGCAAAAAGCTACGCGACTGCCCGTGCGGAAAATAAGGGCACCCGAGTTTGCCAGTGAAACAAACTACAGGTCAGCCATGGGACTGGTATGAGAAATCTTAATTTAACTATCTGATAATAAGGCTAATCCCAGGACCACGCCGCTAATGCGGAACGGGTTTACTCCATTGGATTGCCAGTGCATAAAATAAATTAAATCGTCAAATAACGTAATGCTTTTTAGAAAAAAGAAACCATTATAAGACCCAAGTCCCATCACACCATGCAACGCAAACCGGAGGATAGGGTTTTACCTTATAATGGTCAAAAATGCTTGATACGATAAAACGGAGTTAATATTAGTGTGTATATCTATGGGTATATATATTTCAAAAACAATTTCAATCATAATGTATTAATCATAGACGGCATAGTACCCCATCCTACTATGTCGCCGTACTAGTTCTACAATCAAAACCGCAAAGTCGTATTTGAAATTGGATTTCCATCATGAGTCGAGGCTAGGGGCAAGCTCCTCTCCGATTCGAGACACTCTAGCAAATGCCTCAGGATCCCCCGCAGTGAACCCTTGGATCTTCAGGGCCGGTCCCCGCCTATCGGAAGTGGATTGGTTATGCCTGAACACACGTTTCCCGGTTCCTTTGAACCTATAATATGACCACTATCGGCCTATAAAAATCCGAGGCGCCTCAAAATCCATCATCCACATAAGTAAAATGCCAGGCCGTGTTAAAGCACTGACACTACCACTAGTTAGAAAGAAACGTGTGCACTCCCTATAGTCTGTATCCCCTTTTTGACTCATACCGGGGTGTGAGGCTTGCGAAGTCACGATATACACAAAGCTATGCCGTAATAGGCTATGCTTTGATCATCCCACAAGGCCCTGCTTTTCAACAAAAGCCTTGATCATTTGCATCTTGGCATGCCACATTGACAATTCACGCCATGCGATCAATCACTATTAATATATACTAGGATGTTAAGTAGAGAATAAATTCTCCATTACCAAACAGACATACATTAACAGAAATCGATTTAATTCACACGGAACGAAATCTAATGTCAAACACGCATCCATTTATTAGCTTATGCTCTGGGTCTGAGCGAAAACCAAATCCGAACAATCAACAATAGTCCGGACGACCAACATTGAAATCCCTTCAAGGTAGCTACTCCCATCAAGGTCTCTGTAGCAACACATCCATTCGATGTGAAGATCGTCGGTCTTCCACCACCGTCTTCATCTTCGGCTCTTCATCGTCGTAGTAATTATTTGGAATGGGTTGAACACGGTCTTCCCGAATAACTCATGTATTTTATAATTAAAAATCAAGTACTATAAAACACATCTAACGTCTCATTCCAATTCAGAATATTCTTTCTCAATTTGATTTTAGATATTAAAAATCATTATTCAATGATTATTTAAATCCAAGAAATTAATCTTATCTTAAACTGGGTTAAAGAACAAATGTCGCTTAGAAACACAGTTCACAATAAACCTGACTCACACTTCGTCTTATTTCAATTACTAAATGAAAACTTTAATAATCTAAATTAAAAGATTATTCTTTTCAAATGGGGTTTAATAACAGTGTTATTTAAGACGCTATTCACGACAACCCAAAATCTAATTTATTTAATTTAACTTCAATTAAATCTTAACAAATTGGAAAACTCATTAAATCTAAATTTTATGATTTATTCTAATTAATAACTAGTTTATTTCAATAAAAATATATTTTCTCAAAATATATTCTTTTTCTAAAATATTCTTTTCAAAAGTATATTTTCTAAAATATTTTTTTCCTAGAATATTCTTTATTGGAATGTGACTCAACCAACAACCATATATTTTGTATGGAATCGACAATCATGATAAATAATTATCAAACATCCAAATGACGACCAAAGTGGAATCTATAACTTTGTGAGCATAAAAATAAAGAACTAACGCTCATCACAGACTGTCAATCCATCGATTGACAGATAGTTCAACATTGGGATTAGTATGTATCCAATAACATCCCAATACCCATGTGGGGTTTCATCCATCAAGCAATTAATAATTCATTTGTGCACTTGGGCGATGTGTGAAAATTATCGTCCCAATCACATAAACAAGTCGGGTAACTTGTAAATGGAAGTGTAGTATTCAGTTTGAATATATCAGCAATATATTTAACACCTCAAACATTTCAACATCACAGATAAACATCTCCATTCTTTTTATTGTTGATATTGACAATAAAAATCTAGTCTCTTATTCCCATTCTTTTTATTGTTGACAAATGGCAATAAAAATCTAATCTCTTATTTCAATTCTTTTCAATGACCAAAAATATATATTTTGGTGTAATCCTTTTTAAATGACCAAAAATGTGTATTTTTATCTAATTCTTTTAAATAACCAAAAATGTATATTTTGGTTTAATCATTTTTAAGTGAACAAATGTATATTTTTTGTAACGACCCGTATTCTACACATCATAGGATTGTAGAATATTTATTTCTTTCCCATGTGAAGTCGTATGATCATGTAACTTTGGGAAACATCTATTAGAGTCATTTCCCATGCTTATGATTTTTGTCGATTTTTAAATGACCATTTTGCCCCTAGTTGGTACTGTTTTGGCCATAACTTTTGATTGGAAAGGAATTTTGACCTGAAACCACTTCCATTTGATTCGTTTGATTGTTTCTCTTTCCGTAGAGTGGTCACATTAGCCAAACGGACTTACCGTTTGGGAGATATGGCTGAAACAAGGTTTGGAGGGTGAAAAACTGCTTAACCGGGCCAAATCGGGTGATTAGTGAGTAGGCTCATAACCCATTTCGGGATTAGGGTTATGGGAGGGCTGAAATGAGATGGAGAATCATTCCATTTCAGTTTTATAACCTCCACTTATCACCGAGGATCCCTAAAAATGGCCTCTAACCTTTAAATCACCTCCAAATCATCTTTTGGTCAAGGATTTGGCTTAGCAACCCCTAATCAAGGAAGATCTTCACCAAATCAACATAGGAGCTGCCGTTGGCATTGAGATTCACATCAAATCAGAAAATCATTTCAGATTTTAGTTTATTTTGTGGCTAAGGTGAGTGATTTGCATAGTTTTACACTAATTATGGCTAATTGGGGGTGATTAGTGCTAATTAGCGAATTTAAGCATGATAAAATTTGGGAAAAATGTTCATAAATTCCTAAATGATGTTTTAGACCTCTGATATGAGTTTGGGTTAATTTGGTTAAGTTTTGCTAGTCCTATCATTAGTTTCACCTAAACATGCTCAAGGGGAAATATGGGATTTTGGGTATGTTTGATCCATTTTAACCTATGATATTGATGAGAATGATGTTTGTGGTTGATTATGCATGTTGCTATGACTGTATGAAATGCTTTGTGATTGATTTCAATAGTTAGAATGGTCGGAAACGTCGTCAAATGGCGTAAACCCTTGCTGGAACAGTTTCAGAAAATAGTGCAGGGTTCGGATCGGATCGGATATGTGGAACTGAGCAAAGAATCTGATTGGATCGGAACCCAACACTTGGGAAAAGTGGCAAAAAGGAAGGCCACGCTAGCTGAACTGGGATCGGATCGGATAGAGGAAAGCGGATCAGATCGATAAGGACGGATCAGATCGAAGAGGACGGATCGGATCGGAAACACAAAGGCGAATCAGAGCAGGAGCACGAAAGAGGATCGGATAGGAGCATATGAAGGGGAGCATGAAGGCGGATCGAAAGCACGAACCAAGAAGGACCCGACCCGACCCGAAAGGAAGCACCGACCCGACCCGAAGAAGAAGAAGCAGCTGACTCGAACCCAGAGGAATGCCGACCCGAACCGCATCAGAAGGGGGACCCGACCCGAACGGATAAAGAACACCGACACAAACCGATGACCTGAGGAAGAACCCGACCCGACCCAGTATTGACCAATAACCCGAGATGCAAAGGTAGTCCAATAGGGGAAGTTAGAGCTCAGGATCCCGGAACCAGTTGGGAACCAACGAGTTCACTTCATGGTTGGACTTTGCTGCGGGGCGTGTGCTAAGGAGTTGTCGACATTCATAACTTCGATTCACCACTAAAGGGAATGATGGGCTACTTATCAGTGCAGTAGGGTCATTACGACCTGAGGGGCAAGGTGATGGTAGCAAGACTACGTTATCAGTGCAGTAGGGTCATTATGACATGAGGGGTAAGGTGATGCGTAGTAAGACTATGAGCCAGCGTAGATGGGGTGAATAACTCCATGGGGCAAGTGGACATAGTAAGGATTGGTAAGGCTATGAGCCAGCGCAGATGGGGTGAATAACTCCATGGGGCAAGTGGACATAGCGAGGAATTAGTGGCTACGTTATCAGTGCAGTGAAGCCATTTATGACTTCATGGGGGCAAAGTGATCGTAGCAAGGAATGTTGGGTGATCGGAGTGGTGAATATCGTATGCTTTATGCACTGAGTGAGAGATGTGAGGATGGATGCTATGCCTGATTGTTTGCCATCATTGTGACATGCACACCTCCCCC
The DNA here is from genome assembly GCA_030737875.1 of Allium sativum. Classification (NCBI taxonomy): domain Eukaryota; kingdom Viridiplantae; phylum Streptophyta; class Magnoliopsida; order Asparagales; family Amaryllidaceae; genus Allium; species Allium sativum. The sequence goes on along the minus strand of CM060919.1, from coordinate 127,475,119 downwards.
ACCTCTGTATCCTTATATTGATTGATATGACACCTTAGAGTGTTGTACAGTATGTAGTGCTAACTCTTTGGTTGCAGGTCCAGGTTCAGGTATGTTTTAGTCTACCTGTTATTGTTCACTTTAGATGTTTATCGCTCATACCAGGCTTTATGTCTGACCCGGAGTTTTATGTCTCCTCTTATTACTCTGGGTGCTCACACGAGCAGACTAGAGACAGGTTAGCTGGTGATGTGCGAGTAGCTGATTCGGAGGCGGGCAGGAGGCTTCCACGTATGATATATATATACACATTCTCCCTGTGTCGTTGGTGCTCGCTACTTGGGCATTAGTAGTGTACCTCATTTATCTTACTTTTGCTTTGAGACTGTTTGAAAGTTGTAATAAGGTGTATTTTGGATTTCCGCTGCTATGATGTTTAGTTCTGATTTTCAGCTTATGCACTGTCTCTCCTGTTTTATGTCAAGTATGTTACTATTATATTTTGTTCTATGCGCTATGAGACATTCTACAGGTTCTTTGTATGTTCTTTTCCTCCTTCCTTTTTCCCTTCTGGCGACCCGTTCCGTGCTAACTGGACATGTGTACAGCGCACCTTTGGAGTAAATGTCGGTTGGTGCGGGGCGGGCCGTCACACTTGGTATCAGAGCTCTAGGTTGCGTAGTTAACCTAGGGAAAGGCACCAGGGAGAGATAGTACATATATGAGAGCGCGTATTTGTGATTACTTTGGTTTTCAAAGGTTATGTATGTATATACTATTAGTAGTATAAAGATGAAGTCGTACTGCACTAGCACCACTATGGGGTCGTTAATCGTTTCCTTTTTACAGATTAACGATGAGCCGAGAGACGAGGGGTGCTGGTAGAGGGACCAACCAAGGGAATGCCGCTGACATGAGGGCTATGTTTACTAACCTCATGAGAGACATGCTTAGAGAAATGCAAGGGGCAATTCCCAATCCCGGAGTTGGTGTTGGCCCAGTAGTGCAGGCGCCTAGGGTCGATTTCGCCAAGTTGTGCAAAGATTACACTAATCTTGGTGGGAAGCCGTTCCATGGAACGGAGTCGGCCACAGATGTTCAAGATTGGATGGATAGCTGTGATTGTATCTTTGATGACTTGGGTCTTGAGGATGCGATGAAGAGAAGGCTAGCGTCTCGTCAGCTGCAAGGGCGAGCGATGAATTGGTGGAATGCTATCAGAACAGCTACTCCAGAGGATCAAGTTACTTGGGATCAGTTCAAGGCTCGCTTTAGCGAGAAGTTCATTCCAGCTGCCCAGAAGTCAGTGTTGTTTAAGAGGTTCTTGGAACTCAAGCAGAACGGGAGGGCAGTTTCTGATTATATTGCTGAGTTCGACACTTTGTCGAAGTATGGACTGTCTCTTATCGATACTCCTGAGAAGAAGAATGAGAAGTTCATTACTGGTTTGGATGGATACTTGGGGGAAAGGCTTATCAACCACATCGATGAGACTTTTGAATCGATTGTGGGAAAAGCTTTGAGATCAGAGAGTCTTTACCCTAAGTCAAAGACTGAGGCTGCATCTGCAGAAGGGCCAAAGCCGCAAGAAGGCGGTGGAGGCAAGAATAATTCTCAGAATAAGAGGAAGCAGGACCAATCTAAGGGTGGCCAGAAAAAGAGCAAGAAGGATGTTGAGTGCTTCAGCTGTGGAAAGAAGGGCCATTATGCTAAAGATTGTCGGGCCAAGCCAGCGGATAAGAAGTGCTTCAACTGTGGTCAAGTGGGACATTTCAAGGACAAGTGTCCGCAACCTCTTAAGGAGAAGCAGATTGTGAAAGCATATGCTATTGATGCTGTTCCTTCTTCGTCGAATGCCTCAACTGCGGCGGAGAAAGGAAAGAATGTTGTGATTCAAGGTATGCTTTCTATTTATGATGTACCAGTTCGAGTTTTGTTTGATACTGGGGCTTCCCGTTCCTTCATATCTAGTGACCTGGTAGATAGGTTGGGACTGGAACCCGAGATAGTCGATAGACCATTGATTGTGACGAACCCGATTGGTGGTTCGACTAGCCTTAGTATGATTTGCAGGAATTTGGTCTTATCGAGTCATGGATGTATGTTTGTTTGTGATTGCTTTGTTTTGGGCTTTACTGGGTATGGCATTATATTGGGAGTCGATTGGCTCCAAAGATACGGGGTGGTGGTAGACTGTGAGGGCTTTTTGGTGACAGTGAGGGCAGATGATGGGCGAAGGGTAGTGTTTGGTAGCCTACCTAGTGATGGGGTTATGGCTAGTTTTGTAAATTCCCTCGACATCCCGCAGGATGAGTTGTCAGATGTGCCCGTGGTTGGGCAGTATCCGGACGTCTTCGAGGAGGTGACCGGGCTTCCACCACACCGAGAGATTGAGTTCCGTATTGATTTAGTGAAAGATGCCAGACCTATAGTGATGCCACTTCGTCGTATGGCACCAAGGGAGCAGCGAGAGCTCGGGGTGCAAGTCAGCAATCTTTTGAAGAAGGGATTTATTAGAAGGAGTGTCTCCGAGTGGGGAGCACCAGTTGTGTTTGCCACTAAGGCAGATGGTTCCCTTCGTTTGTGTGTGGACTATCGCGAGTTGAATAAGGTGACGAGGAAGAATTAGTATCCTCTACCGCGGATAGATGATTTGTTTGATCAGCTGGAAGGAGCAAGAGTGTTCTCCCAGTTGGACCTCGCGACAGGATTTCATCAGCTTCGAGTAGCAGATGAGAGTGTTCCGAAAACGACATTTAGGACGCCGTCTGGATTTTATGAGTGGTTGGTTATGCCATTTGGGTTGACTAATGCACCAGCCTATTTTGTGGATCTTATGAATTGAGTATTCAGAGATCAGTTGAATAAGTTTGTTCTTGTGTTCGTGGATGATATCCTTGTTTACTCAAGGACAGAGGAGGAACACAAGGGACACTTGAGGATAGTGATGGAGGTGTTGAGGAAACACCAATTGAAAGCGAAATTCTCTAAGTGTCATTTTTGGAGAAGGTAAGTGAGATTCTTGGGTCATGTTGTTTCCGAGAGTGGTATTGCCGTGGACCCTACGAAGGTGGCTACGGTACAGGATTGGCCTACGCCCAAGAATGCTACAGATGTAAGAAGTTTCTTGGGATTAGCTGGATATTATCGTAAGTTTATCCAGGACTTCTCCAAGATTGCAGCACCGTTGACTCAGTTGACTAAGAAGAATCAGTCCTTCGTCTGGGACGGAGTGTGTGAGGATGCCTTTAAGAGTCTAAAAGAGAGGTTGACGCGTGCGCCAGTGTTAGTCATTCCTAAAGGGAATGAAGAGATGACGGTATACACAGATGCCTGTGGTACCGGACTGGGTGCAGTATTGATGCAAGGAGGTAGGGTTGTAGCTTATGCTAGTCGACAGCTAAAGCCGCATGAGAAAAAGTATCCTACCCATGATTTGGAATTGGCAGCGATTGTATTTGCGCTGAAGATGTGGAGACACTATCTCTTGGGAGAAAGATTCGAGTTGTTTACCGATCATAAATCTTTAAAGTATCTCTTCTCTCAGAAAGATCTGAATCTCCATTAGCAGAGATGGTTAGAGTTCTTGGCTTCGTATGATATTGATATCGCGTATACACCTGGGAAGGGTAATGCGGTAGCCGATGCCTTGAGTAGGAGACATGCCAGCTTGGGGGAAATGTTTCTTGAATGGAAGCAACTGGAGTATATCGCGGGGTTTGATTTCAGACCAAGGTGCGAATTAGATCCAGTTATGCTAGCTAGTTTGACGATCAGACCCACTTTGATAGAGCAGATTGGTTCTAGCCAGAGGGACGATCCTAATCTATTAGAAATCATCTCCAAGTTAGAGATGGGTACTGATGAGGAGATGAATGTGTATGGGCTTGATCGGGATGGATGGCTTCGAAAGAATGGAAGACTAGTTGTGCCCAACGTGAATGGTTTGAGAGATGAAGTGCTTAGAGAATGTCATCACTCAAAACTGACTATACACCCCGGTGGTAATAAGATGTATCGAGACATGAGACAGACTTACTACTGGGAAGGGATGAAAAGAGACGTTGGGAAGTTTATATCCAAATGCATGAATTGCCAGCTAGTTAAAGCCGAGCAAAAGAAGCCTAGTGGGTTATTGCAACCATTAGAAATTCCCGAATGGAAATGGGAGCAAGTCTCGATGGATTTCATCGATGGTTTACCAAGGATTAGATCGGGATATGATAGCATTTGGGTAATTGTGGATCGATTGACTAAGAGCGCAAGATTTATACCAGTCAAATCGACCAGAACGGCAGCCAAGTTGGCCGAATTGTATATGAAGTGGGTAGTGAGATTTCATGGAGTACCCAAAAGCATTGTGAGTGACCGAGACCCGTTGTTCACTAGTGGGTTTTGGAAGAGCTTACAAGAATCTCTAGGGTCAAGATTACATCTCAGTACCGCATATCATCCTCAGACCGACGGTCAGACGGAGAGGGTGAATCGTATATTGGAAGATCTCTTGAGAGCGTGTATATTGGATTTTGGTGGATCATGGGATGACCATTTGCATCTAGTAGAGTTTGCATATAATAATAGCTACCAATCCAGTATCGGTATGGCTCCATATGAAGCTTTGTATGGAAGATCGTGCAACTCACCATCATGTTGGATAGAGACTGGCGAGAAGTTTGTGCTTGGACCTGATGTGGTGAGAGAAACTTCCGATAAGATCAAGATCATTCAGCAACGAATGAAAGCTGCTCAAGATAGGCAGAAAAGCTATGCCGATAAGAGGAGAAGAGACTTGAAATTCTCCATTGGTGACTTGGTGTTTATAAAGATCTCTCCGTTGAAGAGCGTGATTCGATTTGGCAGGAGAGGCAAGTTGGCACCAAGATTTGTTGGCCCATTCCCTGTTCTTGAACTAGTCGGGAATTTGGCATATAGAGTTGGCTTACCAGAGAAAATGGCGGGAGTTCATAATGTATTTCATGTTTCCCAACTAAGGAAGTTCGTTCACGACTCAGGTATGACTATTTCACCTGATCAGTTAGAGGACTTCGAAGTAGAACCCGAGGCGGTTGGGAACCGCAAGCCGATTCGTATTGTGGGGCACGATACAAAGCAACTTCGAAGGAAGTCGGTGAAGCTAGTCAAGGTTCAGTGGGGCGAGGACGAAAATGATTGTACTTGGGAAACAAAAGAGAGCATTAGGAAGGCATATCCAGAACTCTTTGCCTGGTAAGATTTACTTTGCGATTTAGTTATTCCGCATGCTAGGATAGACTTGTTTTGCTTGCTTTGCATGGTTGATTGTTGTTTTATGATTGATAGACATGCAGGACCTTTGTGTGTGTTAGGATTAGGGAATTTCGGGGGCGAAATTTCTTAAGAGGGGGAGAGTGTAACGACCCGTATTCTACACATCATAGGATTGTAGAATATTTATTTCTTTCCCATGTGAAGTCATATGATCATGTAACTTTGGGAAACATCCATTAGAGTCATTTCCCATGCTTATGATTTTTGTTGATTTTTAAATGACCATTTTGCCCCTAGTTGGTACTGTTTTGGCCATAACTTTTGATTGGAAAGGAATTTTGAACTGAAACCACTTCCATTTGATTCGTTTGATGGTTTCTCTTTCCGTAGAGTGGTCACATTAGCCAAACGGACTTACCGTTTGGGAGATATGGCTGAAACAAGGTTTGGAGGGTGAAAAACTGCTTAACCGGGCCAAATCGGGTGATTAGTGAGTAGGCCCATAACCCATTTCGGGATTAGGGTTATGAGAGGGATGAAATGAGATGGAGAATCATTCCATTTCAGTTTTCTAACCTCCACTTATCACCAAGGATCCCTAAAAATGGCCTCTAACCTTTAAATAACCTCCAAATCATCTTTTGGTCAAGGATTTGGCTTAGCAACCCCTAATCAAGGAAGATCTTCACCAAATCAACATAGGAGCTGCTGTTGGCATTGAGATTCACAACAAATCAGAAAATCATTTCAGATTTTAGTTTATTTTGTGGCTAAGGTGAGTGATTTGCATAGTTTTACACTAATTATGGCTAATTGGGGGTGATTAGTGCTAATTAGCGAATTTAAGCATGATAAAATTTGGGAAAAATGTTCATAAATTCCTAAATGATGTTTTAGACCTCTGATATGAGTTTGGGTTAATTTGGTTAAGTTTTGCTAATCCTATCATTAGTTTCACCTAAACATGCTCAAGGGGAAATATGGGATTTTGGGTATGTTTGATCCATTTTAACCTATGATATTGATGAGAATGATGTTTGTGGTTGATTATGCATGTTGCTATGACTGTATGAAATGCTTTGTGATTGATTTCAATAGTTAGAATGGTCGGAAACGTCGTCAAATGGCGTAAACCCTTGCTGGAACAGTTTCAGAAAACAGTGCAGGGTTCGGATCGGATCGGATAAGGGGGCTCGGATCGGATATGTGGAACTGAGCAAAGAATCTGATCGGATCGGAACCCAACACTTGGGAAAAGTGGCAAAAAGGAAGGCCACGCTAGCTGAACTGGGATCAGATCGGATAGAGGAAAGCGGATCGGATCGATAAGGATGGATCGGATCGAAGAGGACGGATCGGATCGGAAACACAAAGGCGAATCAGAGCAGGAGCACGAAAGCGGATCGGATAGGAGCATATGAAGGGGAGCATGAAGGCGGATCGAAAGCACGAACCAAGAAGGACCTGACCCGACCCGAAAGGAAGCACCGACCCGACCCGAAGAAGAAGAAGCAGCTGACTCGAACCCAGAGGAATGTCGACCCGAACCGCATCAGAAGGGGGACCCGACCCGAACGGATAAAGAACACCGACCCAAACCGATGACCTGAGGAAGAACCCGACCCGACCCAGTATTGACCAATAACCCGAGATGCAAAGGTAGTCCAATAGGGGAAGTTAGAGCTCAGGATCCCGGAACCAGTTGGGAACCAACGAGTTCACTTCATGGTTGGACTTTGCTACGGGACGTGTGCTAAGGAGTTGTCGACATTCATAACTTCGATTCACCACTAAAGGGAATGATGGGCTACTTATCAGTGCAGTAGGGTCATTACGACCTGAGGGGCAAGGTGATGGTAGCAAGACTACGTTATCAGTGCAGTAGGGTCATTATGACCTGAGGGGCAAGGTGATGCGTAGTAAGACTATGAGCCAGCGCAGATGGGGTGAATAACTCCATGGGGCAAGTGGACATAGTAAGGATTGGTAAGGCTATGAGCCAGCACAGATGGGGTGAATAACTCCATGGGGAAAGTGGACATAGCGAGGAATTAGTGGCTACGTTATCAGTGCAGTGAAGCCATTTATGACTTCATGGGGCAAAGTGATCGTAGCAAGGAATGTTGGGTGATTGGAGTGGTGAATATCGTATGCTTTATGCACTGAGTGAGAGATGTGAGGATGGATGCTATGCCTGATTGTTTGCCATCATTATGACATGCACACCTCCCCCACCTCCGTATCCTTATATTGATTGATATGACACCTTAGAGTGTTGTACAGTATGTAGTGCTAACTCTTTGGTTGCAGGTCCAGGTTCAGGTATGTTTTAGTCTACCTGTTATTGTTCACTTTAGATGCTTATCGCTCATACCAGGCTTTATGTCTGACCCAGAGTTTTATGTCTCCTCTTATTACTCTGGGTGCTCACACGAGCAGACTAGAGACAGGTTAGCTGGTGATGTGCGAGTAGCTAATTCGGAGGCGGGCAGGAGGCTTCCACGTATGATATATATATACACATTCTCCCTGTGTTGTTGGTGGTCGCTACTTGGGCATTAGTAGTGTGCCTCATTTATCTTACTTTTGCTTTGAGACAGTTTGAAAGTTGTAATAAGCTGTATTTTGGATTTCCGCTGCTATGATGTTTAGTTCTGATTTTCAGCTTATGCATTATCTCTCCTGTTTTTTGTCAAGTATTTTACTATTATATTTTGTTCTATGCGCTGTGAGACATTCTACAGGTTCTTTGTATGTTCTTTTCCTCCTTCCTTTTTCCCTTCTGGCGACCCGTTCTGTGCTAACTGGACATGTGTACAGCGCACCTTTGGAGTAAATGTCGGTTGGTGCGGGGCGGGCCGTCACATTTTTGGTTTAACCATTTAAATGACAAAACTGAATGTTCGTATTTCATTCATATAAAATGACCAAAACTGAATGTTTTTAATTCATTCTATTTAATTTGCAAAAGTGAACATTTCCAATTCATTCCTTTAAAATGACCAAAACTGATAATTTTGTCTACTCCTTTTACCGTAAACAAAATGTTGATTATTTTGTCTAATCCTTTTACTGTAAACAAAATGTGACGCTTTTGTCTAATCCTTTTAATGTAAACAAAATGTTCATTACTAACTCATTCTTTTTAATGTATAAAAATATACATTTTCAATTCACTCTTTTTATTGTATAATACATTTCCATTTCATACTTTTTAATGTATAAAAATATACATTTCCATTTCATACTTTTTAATGTATGAAAATATACATTTTTATTTCATACTTTTTGATGTATAAAAATATACATTTTTAATTCACCTTCTTTAATGTATGAAAATATACATTTTTAAATACATTCTTTTTAATGTAAACAAATATGATGATTTTGTTTCTTAACTTCTAATGCAAACAAAATGATGATTTTGTTTGTTCATAATCTAATTAACAAGAAATGCTAATTTTATCCTTTATAATCTAATTAACAAAAATGTTAATTTTATCCTTTCTATTCATTAACAAAAATGTGAATTTTTGTTTTGCTAATCATTCTTTTTGACAATCAAGTTTAACACAAAAATGTTATGTTTATTCAACATGCTCTAATTAACAAAAAATGTTAATTTTGTTCTGACATAATCTAATTGGCAAAATGTGTAAATTTGGTTCTGACGTAATCTAATTAACAAAATGTGTAAATTTTGTTCTGACATAATCTAATTAACAAAATGTGTAAATTTTATTCACTAATCAAACTTCTAATCAAAATGTCATTTTTGTTTTACATAACAAACTTCAAATAAAAATGTTGTTTTTATTTTCATAATAGATTTCAAATCAAAAATGTCAATTTGATTTGCATAACATATTTTAAATAAAATGTTGTTTTATTTTTTTCTAACAAAATTCAAATCAAAATGTTATTTTGGTTTCCATAAACATGTTTAACACAAAATGATAGTTCTAATTTAACTAACATGTTTTAAACAAAATAAACATTTCTAATGTATATTCATATCAAAAATTGTTTTTATTATTTTCAGTATAATTGATCAAAAATGATACTCTTGTTTTGTGGATCATTCTACTTCGACAAAACACTAAAAATAATATTCCGATGTTAACATTACAGATCTAACAACGTATGAGCATCGCAAATCAATCACAACAACAGACACAATATCACGGATCTGAATTTAATAATCATACACACATAGAATTGAAATAACGACAGATAGTTAAATTTTAATTATTTTAAAAGAAGAAATCTCACCATCGGTCTTCATTTTTGAATTTTCTGAACTGTTCGAATTTGAATTCTCATGAAATTCTGATCTGCTCTATTTTTGTTCTAGTCTGTACCATGTCGTGGTGCTCGTCCTCACGGTTCCAACAAAGCTGAAATCGTCGAATTTCGTCAAGATTCGAGTGAGTTATGGCTTTTTAAAACTTTAATTACAAGATTGTATAATTAATTTATAATTAAAATAAATTACACCTCTTCATAGCACATCAACATGCGTTGTCGTTCATTCATCTTCCATCAGTTAACTACCCTGTAGATTTAAACCCATCCCCGAATTCCTTTGTCTCAGAACGCGCGCCACCAGACTTGCCTGGAACCTGATCCGACACCACGCCGTCGAAGCCGCTCTTCCACCTTGTCGTTGCCCTGAACGAGGTGGCGTTCGATCCCCCCAACGCCATGGAAATTGCCAGCGAACGAAGCCCCTTCCCGCTCGAAATTCAGACCATTTATGCCCCGAGTATTGATCGTAGCCGTATGAAGTTAAAGATCGTGGTTAGTGCTTTGATTTTTGCATTGGAGTTGTATTAGAATTCGAAGGGGATTGAGAAGTATTAAGGATTGAAGAAACGAGAATCTCAGCCATTCAGAGAAGGTGAACGGCGGCTATAAGAAATAGGGTTTGAGGGTCATACGGAATACTGTGTATTTGAGGGTATTTATACCGTATTTTCATTTTAATTAAATCCTTTAAATTCAAGTAATAGTAGTTTATCGTCACAAACTCCAAATCCAACCCAACAAGTGCCACCCCTAGCTAAATACCCCCATCCCGAACACAATGGAATATGTTTCGTAACCCAATTCGGCTGTTACGATATGTTTTTCTTCAAATTTAATTATAAATCATTTAGTTATTAAATTCGAACGTACATTTTAAATTACCGGAGCCACATACGAACTCTAAAAATTACAGAAAAATTATTTCTAGCTATGTTTTGACGATACGATTCTAACGAGACTAATTTCGTTGAATTCTGAGACTGTTTGAAAAATGGCCATTTTCTAGTCGATTAAATTTGACTGAAACAGTCAAAACACGTTTCCCTTTGCCACGCTCACATATTAATTCGAAAAATTATAAAAATTGAAATCTAGCAATAATTTGACATTCCGGTTCCAACAAAAGAGGTTTCGCCGAAAACCGAGGTCGTTTGAAAAATGGCTATTTTCAAGGCCAATATATTTAATATTAAAAATACATTTTTTAAACAAATAAATTCCGAAACTCAAAATATATAAGTGTTTACTGTTTTTCAATGCAGAAACGTCATTCCGAACTCAATGGAAGTGGTTTCGAGTCGAAATTCCTTCATATGTGAAAAGTAGCCTTTCAGGCCCTATATAATATATATATAAATTCTACAGCGACTTTCCTCAAAATTGAATTGGCCATAACTTCTGATTTGGAAAACGAAATTTCAGTTTTTCAGATTCGTTGGAAAGATATGATTAAACAGATTTAAATATTTCTGGTTTCGTTCAATTCTGATTTATTTTGAATCCTGTACATTCAGTCAAAGTTCAAATTCAAATTTTCAAACTCAAACGCTGTTTTAAACTCCTTTTTATAATTAAATTGAATTTATTCGTTTCAAACTAAATTTTTAGTCGTTCTTATTTAAAATAGATTATTTTAAACATTAAAATCCACTAAAATTTCTAAAATAAAAATTTTAAATTGGCCCCAAAATCTGGGTCGTTACATAAGTTTGGTGATATTATGATACATACAAGTTTTAGGCTAAGTCATGTCGTTTATGCCTAATTGTTTAGAGCCATTATGCATACATGTTTAGATCTACGACCTTATATATTTAGATCTACTATTTTATATGTTAGATCCATATGCCTTTATGATAGATCTAATTTGCAAGTTCACCACTACACGCTAAGTTTAACTTATATAGTTTTATGTAAATTCATATGCTTGTGGTTCATGTTGCATAGATCAAATTTGCAAGTTCATAGTTAAAAGTACATTGTTCTATGCCAAATCCATGTGACATATGTGTAGTTGGATCTATACTTTTGTATGATGTTGGAATGTTGCAAAGTTCCTCTTTTCCCTTTTTGTTTTATAAGTTAGGCTAAAATATGGAGCCTAACATTCTATGTAATTTTGCGAACGTACAACTGGGGTAACGTTGGGGAAAACATGAAATTACATGTAATTGACATGTTTGACACATAAGCATGTTAAGTGGCATGAAAATGGTATAATCTATGTAGGGCTGTCAATGGATATCCGAAAAATCCGAAATCCGTCCGCATCCGTATCCGAAAAGCGGATAAATATCCGATATCCGGGAAAGCGGATGCGGATGCGGATATAGGCATATCCGCATCCGAAAATTATTCGTCCGCTTTTTTTTCGATTATAGCTTAAATTATGTGTATTTTAACATAATTAAATATACTAATTTATTAATTTGAAAATTAAATGTCTACTAAACGCATGTTGATTGCTCAAAATTATATATTATCATCATATTTATTTGTTTTTAGCAATTTAGTAATCAATTAGGTTGAAAAAGATTAATATTAAGCTAACAAAATTCATTTATATTCATTGATTTATCGATTGTTGGCGGAGCGGATAATTATCCGATATCCGTCCGTATCCGCGGATACGGATATCCGATATCCGAAAACAGTTTCGGATGCGGATACGGATATGGCACTATCCGTATCCGAAAGTATCCGTTGACAGCCCTAAATCTATGTACCTAAAATTTTGAACGTGATTTAGAAGGAAAGTGGGCCATGACAATAATTGATTTATAATTTACATATAAATATTTAGGATAATCATGAAAAATTACATGGCATAGATTGGTTCATGAAATGGTATATTTAGTATACCATTAATTGTGAGCATAATTAAAAGGATAATTATGGCAAAATTAAATTGGGACAATTTACATATGGAATTTGTCATAAATGAGAAATATGTAAATTTAGAAAAGACGAATATGCCTAACCCGAGGTTAGACTGAGATGTGTTGTAAAACTACCCGGAACTGACCAACACATCCAGTGACCACAACAATACCTGTCTAATGTGGGTGGTTAGTGCATTGAGCCCAAAAAGGACCCGAGGTTAGACTGAGTTGTGGTGTAAAACTGGCCGGAACCGACCGGCACATCTAGTGACCACAACAATACCTGTCTAATGTGAGTGGTTGGTGCTTTGATAAAGCTAAGTCAAGATTGGTAGGGTTAAGTCAATTAAGGTAACACTTAACCAACTCAACATGTTAACTAAACTGATGGGTGAGTTTAAGTAAATTTAGAACACTTAACCGTTATCACATGTTAATTAGACAAGTGGGTGAGGTTAAGTAAATTTAGAACACTTAACTGTTATAACATGTTAATTAGACAAGTGGGTGAGGTTAAGTAAATTTAGAATACTTAACCATTTTAACATGTTAATTAGACAAGTGAGTGAGGTTAAGTAAATTTAGACCACTTAACCGTTATAACATGTTAATTAGACAAGTGGGTGAGGTTAAGTAAATTTTGAAACACTTAACCAATATAACTTAATTTATGGAAAGGTTAATTTAAAATAAGAGGGCAACACTTAAACCAATATAACTTGGTTTGTAGTAGGGTTAAGTTAACACAAGAAGGCAACACTTAACCAAAGTAACATGACACGTAGGTGGGTTAAGTTAACTTGAATTGATTGATGACACTTAACCAATACAACAAGATGAATGCATGGGGTTTAGTTAACAAGAAACACTTGACCAATAAATCTTGATGAACGAACGGGGTTAAGTTAATAGGAAACACTTAACCGATCCAACATGATAAGTATGGAGGGTCAAGTTAATAAGAAATGCTTAACCAACATGACATGATGAATGAGTGGGTTAAAGTAAAATGAGAAGACAACACTTAACTAATATGGCGTAATGTGCAGGAGGGTTAAGTACATATTGGGTTGGTGGGTAATATTAGTAAATATAGGCCCACAAAACTTAACCATTAAATAAACATGCTTGAATCAGTGGAAGGGTTAAGTACATATCGGGTTGGTAGGTAATATTAGTAAATATAGGCATACAAAACTTAACTATTAAATAAACATGCTTGGATCGATGGGAGGGTTAAGTACATCTCATGTAGGTGGGTAATATTAGTACATATAGGCCCACAAAACTTAACCGTTTATTAAAAATGCTTGAATCGATTGGATGGTGATTGACATAGAAATGTGTTTATTTTATGCTCTTATATCTTATCTTTTGTATATAAATAAATATTACTTGGGTATTGTTTTGTTACTTTTACAGATATTCCAACCCAGCCCGCGTGCAACCAGAAATGTAGAGAAATAGAGATCAATTTGCTGTGTATTTGCAGTTTGAAGAATTGTAGATGAAGATCTCACATCTAGTTGCTGTTGGATAAGAAAAGGATTGATAAAAAGGCTTTGAACATCACAAATCAATGAAGAAATGTCAAGGAAGCAAGAGGAAAAAGAGAAAAGGCCCAAAATTGCTTTAATTATCAAAGGCCCATTTATATTTTTCATTGTAAACTAATTAGTGATGTAATGATCAGGCCCATTTATCATTAGGGTTAGGGTTTGGCTATCTACCCTATATATACCCCTGTAATAACCTTGTAGCATCCTATCTCATCTCTTATTCCATTGTTCTAATAAAAGTTCTTCTTTCTCTTTTATTTTCTGCATTTTTTGTTTTCTTAGCAACTAGTGTTGTCTATACGATTAGATTCGGTAGAACACTATTTGTATTTTGCACTTATTTGCATTAGTGATTTACCGTCTGATTAGATTCAGCGGAAATCCTAATTTTAATTCTTGTTTGTTATTTCAATTTCTGCAATTTCAATTTCTGCTTTTTTTCTTAGGTCAAATTGGGTTTGATTAGATTCAAATCTAATTCATAGTTTCATTTGCTTTCCATTGAAATTGTGATTTGATCGTTGGTTCAGTTAGATCTGTTCTGAATCAAATTACAGTTTTAATTTTGTTTTGTTTTGCAAAATCAACCTCCAAAGTTCGTCTAACACGCCCACGAAACATATAAATAATAAAATTTAACTTTCCTCCCTGTGTTCGACCTGTATGCTACACACTTGTATGCTTGCAGAATTTATTACAAATGTCGCGCTTTTCTAATTCATAGACTAGCGTCGATCAAGTTTTTGGCGCCGTTGCCGGGGAGGTAACGATTAAATTTTATTATTTATTTAATTTCTGATTCGTGTTAGTTTTTTTTTCATTTTTCCCTGTTTTTGTGTATTTATAAAAAAAAAAATTCCTTCCTAGTTTTTATTTGATTCCTTTCCATTTTCTTTCTTTTACAAATTCTTCGTTCTTTTCAATTCTAAAAAAAGGAAAAAAAAACTTGCTTTCTTCTCAAATTTGTTTCCTTTTTCTTTCTAATCTCTATATTTCTTTCTTGTTTTACAAGGCTATAAAAAAATTATTACAATTTTCCTTTTTTTTCCTCTCTGTTTAACAGTCAGCACCAACTTCATCATCACCAAGTCAGACCCACCATCGCCAATACAACAACCTTCCATTCAACACTGTCTGAAACTTCTCCTTCCGCAACCACTTCTACCTCACGCCCAAAATCAGCACCATCGTCAAACATCAACATCACCGCAAGGCCTGTCATCTTCATCACAAACCCCGTACAAAACCTCACTACCATCTCCAACAGTCCACGGTCACCACCACCGACTATCAACCACACCCAGTTTTTCCGTGAGCCACACCAAAAGTCCCTTCAGACTTGCCATCAACTCCATAACCCCTTCAACAATCCATACCATTCACAACTTCTTCTCCACTGTTAGCAGACACCCAAACCCTTCGCCGATTCAACACCTCAAACCGAAACCCACTTCAATCCTTTCATCCCATACCACACCGTCAACAGCAAACCCTAAACATCCATCACCAATCCATTACCATACGGCCGCACCTTCCACCTCATCAAACGATTTCCCTTTTACCCAAAACCACACAGTTCTACAACCACATAAACTCCATACCGAACACCACTTGCATCAAAGTAAATCCCAAAACATTGATCACTCCACTCTTCATCACCCCTAAATCACATCCAACATACTGCCATTTGATCAAACAACAAATCACGCTACTGACTGTCTCCAAATCCACAAACATCAACCCATACTCCGGAAACCACACCCCCTTTCACCTCTTACGTCACCTACCGTTCTCGTCCACAACCTCGCAATCTAGCCCGTTCTCCCTTACCCACAACATCACGGACCCAAATCGCACTTCTGTCCTCCCTCACATACAATTCGAATACCCCATCAATCTTCACAGAATCGCAGTCCCCATACCCGAAACCCTCTTTCAGCCTCGCGCCAGTCTTACCCAGAACGCAACCCGAAACCGCGAGCACAAATTCGAGAAACCCCCTCAGCTTCTACCCTAAATCGCAGATCCGCAACCGGACACCTCACCTAGCCTCCAACTACGAACGAAACCCTGATCCGAGAGAGAAAAGAGAAAGGAATAATTGGGGATTTATTTCCTGAACTAGGATTTCGTGATTTGTGGGGTTCCGATTGTTTTATAGGAAAGTGCGTGATTTATTTTCAAGAATAAGGGACTTGAGTTGGTTAAGGAAAGTGAAAATTCTTTTGGCTGTAGAAGAAAATAAAGGGACGTTCTGAGACACTTTACATGTGTAAACTTATATTGAGTGAGTGTTGACTTTTTCTACCGGGGATATTGGTTGGTGCGTCTGAATTGAGTTGATTTAATTTCAGTGAGTAGGGTCGCATCAATTGTGTCCATGTGTTCTGATTTCTTTTATTCTTTGTAAACCTTGTTCTCGCTTAATTTCTTCTCTTTCTCATTTAGTTTTCCTTTCCAGTTTTTTCTATTTTTTTTGTAAAAAAAAAGGAAAAAAAAATCAAAGACCGAAGCAACAAGAATTCAAGCAAACAAACAGCGATCAAAGGAAGAAGAATTCAAGCAAATCGAACAAGAAATTCGAAGGTCAACCGATTTGCGAACAGTTGAATTAAATTGTCAGTGCTAGCTCAACTATTCAGGACGGACAGCCATACCTCACGGTAATATTTTTCTAAACTCTACAGGTGCTGAAGCTGCTTTGAAAATATAGAAATTGTTGTAAAAATCTTCTGCAGGGGTAGCGGCTTGAATGTAAAAAATTTAATTCTGCAATTTATATTCTATGTCTGTTCTGTGACTGATATTTCTGAATTTGTGGTGAGGAACGGTTTTCCATAACTAATCACTCTCATCGATTTTCAATTTTAACACATGATTTTGATTTTGAAAATAATATAACTGAAAAGTGGTGCTTTGTGAAGTTGACTGTCTCATACAATTGGATCGCGGATATATATTAGTTCAATTTATTGAACTTTTAGCAAAAGAGGTTGCATACTACCCGTAAAACATTGGTCGTATCCCTTAGTTTTATACTATACGTGAACGGCCATAAGACCCTCTTCCCCCTTCCAATTGAGTCAGTTAATTAATGGAGCACAACTCATTATTTTATATTATTTTGAATTGAGAATAATTTCTGTCTTGCCGTGATTTCATTTCAAATGTCTAATTCAAAAAAATCATTGAGAGAAATGTGGGATAATAATCGAAGTAGACGTCCTCTTGAAGAGTATGAGTATGAATTGCAACTCATGAAACAAGATTTTCCAAAATTTCGTGAGCCCAATGTCAACAATTTTCAAAATTTTCCAACTGACCAACATTTTCAAAATCATAGATATAATCGAAATGATGATCTCAATTTAAATTTCAATAATTTCGATTATGGGTCACATCCACATCAAAACGGTTTTGAATCGCAAAATAGCTTTGATCCACATCAATATGGGGTTGGAAACCAATTCGAAAATAATTTGGAAAATAATTTTCAAATCGATCAAAATTTTCAAAATTACAACCCATATCAACATCTTGTAAATGACCAAAATTGCAATTTTCACTCGAATTTTAACAGTTTTGGTTATGAACAAAATTTCTATGATCAAAATGATTTCCAATATCATTGTCAGTTTTCTGAAAATTCAAACAACTACCACATTGGAAATAATATTAATTGTGAAATTGATGTGGATTATAATTTTGAAAATCAGGAAATTCCAAACGAGAGCTCTCAAATCAACGATCGTCTTAACATTCTTAGAGAGAGGGAAGAAAGACTAAATAAAAAGGCCGATGAACTTCTTTGTTTATTGACATCTTTGAAAGAACAACAAGAGCAACAAAATCAAATTCAAACAAGCGATGAATCAGGAAATGTTCCATTCTTTGCTGACATTGAAAATTTTCAAATAACGACTCTTGAAATTGAGAATAATCATCTTGATGAAGTTTTTCAAAATTCAACCAATGATTTGAACTTCGACTCTTTTCAAGAAAAAGATTTAAGCTCAAATTTTGATCTTCTTCTTTCGGGCTGTGAGGAAATTGAAACTTTTGAAATTGAACCAAATGAAAATGTTGAATTTTTCAAAAACTCAGAAGTGGAAATGGATTTTAATGAACATGAATTTCTTGATTTGTACGAGGATGAATTGCCAAATAAGGAAGAAGTGGATTCATGTCACGAGTTCGAAAATTTTAACTTTGAGGAAATTTCAAATGAACTTGAGATTGTCAGTGTCGAAAATACGTTGACAGTTAATGATGAGAAATGTGATCACACAGTCTTGAACACCACTCAGATGTCAAATTTCACTGAATTTACATACGATCACAAATTTTTGAAAAATTACACTGACAAATTTGTTGAATACATGAACTATTTTTGGAATGTTAGTTTTGTTGAAAAACTTCATGTTAGGACGACCCTAGACATTTATCTCCTGGACTATAAATCTAGGTTTAAAGATGAGATGGTTTTCAAAAACTCTTGCTTGTTAGAAAATGTGTCTAGACACAGTGGGAATGGGACTCATAGGGCTAGAACCAAGTGTGGGGGAAAAAGTTGGTGGAATTCTTTGCATCGCATACATCGCAAACACATATATCATTGTACATATGATCCATTCTTACATATAGTTAGATTGCATTTCATTTTACAGATCATTTTGCATCTCATTCACCTTTGGGTGCGATCTTTCAAATTTAGGAAACGTTTACAGTGTGGACACTGTTTAGTTCAAGTGTGGGGGGGAGGGGAGTCTGCATTTCACTCATTTTCGTTTTTTCTTTATTTTATTTTTTCCTTTTCATTTTTCATGCATTTAGATAGGACCATCATGCATTTTAGACTGTAGTGACATACCATAAATTTTTTTTTGAAATACGACTCATTTTCAATTGATACAGCAAAATAAGTTTAAAATTTTTATCCAGTTGATAGTATTTTTCTCTCTCAACTTAGATCGAATAGGAAATATAATGAAAAGTTTAATTTTGAGGGATAATAGCGTAACCGGTACATAGGGAGATTCTTAGGTGATGGCCATGAAATCTATTCTATATTGTAGACTTTGTTTAAATAAGTGGAGGACTTAAAATACTTATATTGGCCTTTCAAATCTTTAAAACTAAGTTGTGTTAAGTTGAATTCGTGTAACTCTCTTTTGTGCTTATATTTTCGATAATAATAATAATAGTATTCCAAGGGTATCCAACATTGCTTGTATATCGAGCGTTGGTGTGCAAACCCGCCAAGCTCTATCCGACACGTTGTTGACAAAGTCAAAGTTGGAATATCTTGGTCTCATTTTATGGGATTGGACACCTAAGGATTACCGACACGTTGTTGTCAAAGTCGGCCTGCACAATCCGCCAAGCTCTTTACCCACTCTCCGTTAGTCCGCGAGGCAGTGCATGGGTGGTAAACCTTGGTCTTTTTAGGTGTATGTACTTAATCATAAATCTTAAAATTTTATAGAATAAAGAATAAGCGATGATACCCAAACACTTCTTGACCTTATTGATTTGACTAAGCCATACATGAGAAAATTAGAATACCACTTTGCAAACTGTGCCAAGCAAACTAAGAATTTATTTCATGGCTGCACTATGTTATCAACCGAACTAACTGGCCAAACTGGAATTTAACATTTGAAAACTTGATTTATATTGAAAATTTGTGACAAGTCGAGGTATCTAAAATAAAATCAACTGGTTAGAAATTATTAACTTAATTTGTTGTACCACTTTCCTGAAATAAGTCGTGTTTTCATTTTTTATTTTTATTTGCATATGTCCAATGCATTCATGTAGTTTCATCAGAATCATAGCATACAGCATTTGGATTTTGTGGGTAGTATCCGCTGAAAACCCTCACGAGACACCACTCGTCCTACTAGGGACACCTAGAGGTTTAACGGCTTGTTGCATACGCTCAATGCAATCGTGTTTCCTACGAAAGTGCGACCTATCTAGTTAGTTTTCATTTTTTTTTACTCGAGGACGAGTAAAAGATAAGTGTGGGGGTATTTGATTGACATAGAAATGTGTTTATTTTATGCTCTTATATCTTATCTTTTGTATATAAATAAATATTACTTGGGTATTGTTTTGTTACTTTTACAGATATTCCAACCCAGCCCGCATGCAACCAGAAATGTAGAGAAATAGAGATCAATTTGCTGTGTATTTGCAGTTTGAAGAATTGTAGATGAAGATATCACATCTAGTTGCTGTTGGACAAGAAAAGGATTGATAAAAAGGCTTTGAACATCACAAATCAATGAAGAAATGTCAAGGAAGCAAGAGGAAAAAGAGAAAAGGCCCAAAATTGCTTTAATTATCAAAGGCCCATTTATATTTTTCATTGTAAACTAATTAGTGATGTAATGATCAGGCCCATTTATCATTAGGGTTAGGGTTTGGCTATCTACCCTATATATACCCCTGTAATAACCTTGTAGCATCCTATCTCATCTCTTATTCCATTGTTCTAATAAAAGTTCTTCTTTCTCTTTATTTTCTGCATTTTTTGTTTTCTTAGCAACTAGTGTTGTCTATACGATTAGATTCGGTAGAACACTATTTGTATTTTGCACTTATTTGCATTAGTGATTTACCGTCTGATTAGATTCAGCGGAAATCCTAATTTTAATTCTTGTTTGTTATTTCAATTTCTGCAATTTCAATTTCTGCTTTTTTTCTTAGGTCAAATTGGGTTTGATTAGATTCAAATCTAATTCATAGTTTCATTTGCTTTCCATTGAAATTGTGATTTGATCGTCGGTTCAGTTAGATCTGTTCTGAATCAAATTACAGTTTTAATTTTGTTTTGTTTTGCAAAATCAACCTCCAAAGTTTGTCTAACACGCCCACGAAACATATAAATAATAAAATTTAACTTTCCTCCCTGTGTTCGACCTGTATGCTACACACCTGTATGCTTGCAGAATTTATTACAAATGTCGCGCTTTTCTAATTCATAGACTAGCGTCGATCAGATGGTTAAGTACATATCGGGTTGGTCGGTAATATTAGTAAATATAGGCCCACAAACTTAACCAATAGGAAACCCTAGTAACGGGGACCCATTTCAGCAGCAACCCACATGGATGTATCACGGTTCCCTGAACTAGGCAGGTTGAGGCACGATTACTGGGCTGATTATAAGCGGTCAAAGCAGTGGCGGGGGTACGTCAGTGTAGGTTCCGACGTTTTACGGGCGTGCACGTACTCCGGAGTGGGAAAAAGCAGGCACTGGGTACCAGTAGTTATACACTGTGCATCTTGAATCGTGTCGGGTTGCTATCATAAGGATTGATACACCTTATGGTGGGACCAACACAGGGTATCTACACGCAAGAGAGGGCCGATTGACACAGACACATAGAACATAAATACAAGTAGGGAGCCGATCGATAGGGTAGTAAGGGTACATCTAACATGTTCATGGTAATTAGGCTGATTGAGGTGGAATCCTCACAATAGATGTACAACTGAAGGCTACGACAATTACGGGGGTTGGGATCACGATTATCATTTTATACAGATTACTAGTTGGGACACTAGTTGGGTGGTGCGGAGATAAATATAGAAATCAGATTAACAGAGTAGTAGTGAAGCATAGAAAAAGTAGAAGTGCATTCACTTCACCTTGTCTTTAGTTACCTTGTTTTTATGGTATTGTCCTATTTTCGGTTTATTCATGTCATGATCCTTTATCTTGTTTGCATGCTGAAAGATCACTGGACTTACCATACTTATGTCTGACCTATTTTGTTTTCGTCTCTTTTCTTCCGTTCCCCCCTAGGTAGTCAGGGAGGGAATAGCTCATCCTAACTTGGACCTCTTCTCTTTCCAAGCTTGAAGATTAGTTGGTGTATCACTTTGGATTCTCTCTCTTCCACTGCTATGGCTGGTTCATGCTTTATCGGAGAATATCATTGTTTTTATGATTCTTTTATTCATGGAAGTTTTTAAATCAAGATAGAAGTTCTATGTATTACTTTTAGTATGATTGACACAACTGTTGTAAAAGCTTGACTGAACCACATTGTTAATAAAATGACTTTATTTTCCGCTATTTTATTCGTCTACCCTGTAATTTATTTGCATCTTTTACCTATAATGCTTCGCCGAAGTTAAGGCATTCCCTTTGTGAGTGACCTTAACGGAGGTGGGGTGTTTCATAGTGGGTGGGTTAAGTATAACTGAAGGGGGTTGGTAATATTTATATATATAGGCCCACAAACTTAACCCGATAAAGTTATGTAATTAAAGATCACCCTTTTAGGGTAAGTATAACTGGAATAGGGCTATGTAATTAAAGATCACCCTTTAGGGTATACACAGTCAGTGGAAAACCTAGTGAGGATACAAGACAAAAGGAGAGAGCTTGTATCATATTGTGTGGGACCCATTTCAGTCAGTAACCCGTATTCGGTATCAGAGTAGGGAACTTCGTACAAGGCGGAGAAAGGGCACACTTACTGATCAATTATAAGAGATCCAAAATGTGACAGGTGGTGTAGATGGTGCAAACCGACCGGGGACATGTGCGTGCATGGGCTGGGCAGAGGGGTACAAGACAACCGTGACACCAGAAGATATGACTGTGCACCTCTTGGGTTGCCACTTTAGGGAAGGGATTCCCTCTACTATGGGACCAGCACAGGGTATCTACAAAGTAGGGAGCTGATCAATTAGGGTAGTGGTTAGGGTACACTGGGATGTATGCCCTAAGTCTACCAATTTATAGCGGAAGGGATCATCGCATTTTAAATTACACTAGTAATAGTGCAGAGTATTTATTAGTGAAGCATGTATACACCTTACCTTGTCTGCCTTATCACACCTGCCATTTGTATAGTGATATCTCTTATCCACTTTATTCCTGTCATGATTACCTTTATTTAATTATTAGCTAAGAATTACTGGACTCGCCAGACTTTATGTCCGACCCCTTTTGTTTTTCCTTCTCTCTCCTCCTTTTTCCCCCCAGGTTCTCAAGGAGGAAACACTCAGGCTTGACCGTGATTTTTCTTGATTGCTGGAGCTACTGATATGTATGGATCAAGCTTCTATTCTCGTTGCAATGGCTATATTTTGTTATTGGGGAATTTTCTTTCTTTTATGTACTCTAATATTTCTGAAGTACAAGACAGTGGTTTTTATGTTGTAATGGGTTTTTATATTTTAAACAAATGATGCTTTGGACCACAATATTTTGATGATTAATAAAGTTGTTTATTTCCGCTGCAAATTTTTTTATATCTATCTTGTAATATTCTGTGTCTGTTTACCTAAACGCTTCACAAAACTTAATGCATTCCTTTTGTGAGTGACATTAACGGACGTGGGGTGTCACACTTGGTATCAGAGCTGAAGGTTACCAGATTAGATAATAGTTTTTGAAAAATATTTTGAAATGAGTTTTAAAAGAAAGTATTTTCAAAAAGAAAAGTCTATTTTGAAAAACATTCCACAAAAAGCCATATGTGGCAGCCTTTGGTCCTCTATCTAAATTTCCTCCTTTTCCTTTTTTTAGCATGTCTAGGGAGCAAAACCTCCCTAATATCCCAGAGGGCGTCACTATACCCGGATGGTTCCGTAGGTATTTGGAGGCTACTGCGCCAACCGAAGGCCAAAGAGACGATCCTCCCCCAGCTGCACCAGTCATTCCTCCTCCTCCCCCTCCAAGAGCAGATAACTTCACCAAGATCTGCAAGGACTTCCGTGCTATGGGAGGGAAGCCATTCCATGGGAACGAGACATTCATAGAAGCTCGGAATTGGCTCAAGGAGACCGAGGACTTATTCGTAATCTTTGAAGTGGAGGACTGAAGGAAAATTTAATTAGCTGCTTGGCTGTTAAAGGACGAAGCCTCACTTTGGTGGAAAGTCACCCAAGCTGGACGTCCATTAGAGACTTGGGAAGACTTTAGACAGAGGTTCATAATGAAATTTCTTTCCCAAGCGGAGCAAAGCATACAGTTGGAGAGGTTCTTAGCACTCACACAAGGAAATTTGATGGGAAAGGAATATGTGAACAAGTTCAACCAGCTGGCAAGGTTCGGGCTAGAGTTGGTAGACACACTGCACAAAAAGGCCTTGCGGTTTGTTAAAGGGCTGAATGAGCCTCTACATGGTTTAGCTATGTCCTATCTTCCAATGGGGACCACGTTTGAAAAGCTTACTGATATGGTCCTAATGCATGAGGAGGACAAGGAGGAAAAGAAGGAAGTGAAAGCGGAGGAGTCATTGCAGAATAAGAAGGGGTGGCCCAAGAAGGAGCAGCAGCAGTATTAACGGCAGCAACAACAGCAACAGCAGAAAAAAGGAAGGAAAAATGACAAAGGCAGGGATAAGAGAAAATGTCACATTGTGGGAAGGAAGGTCACTTGGTTAAAGATTGTAAGAAAAGAAAGATCAGTTGCTTTAATTATGGAGAGCTTGGACACTACTCTGAAGAGTGCCCAAAGAAACAAGGATTGAAACGACCAGAACTTCCCCGGTAAGGAAAGCACGGATAGAATTGAGGGCACGACACAAAGGAATCAGACAGAAGAACATTTCAATGTATATTACAACAGTTCCATCAGATACAAGAATATACAGAGTATGAATAAATATTATACAACAGAAAAATATCAGAGATTATAATAAATTACATAGCAGCGGAAAAACAACACAAAACACAACTGAAGGTGATACATGGATACAAAGCTTTCCGGATATCGTTCCAGCTGTAAACCAGGATCCTGTGAATATAAATCTGCAAAACCAAACTACTAGCTGCCCGTGTCAAAATAAGGGCACCCAAAGTTTAGGTTAAAACAATATACTCCAGGTCAGTCATGGGACTGGTGTGAGAACTAAAACAGTTATTAATCTTTATTTTTAAAGTTAGGTAAATCAAGGGACCACGCCGTATAACACGGAACGGGTTTCCTCCCGAGAATACCAGTGCATAAAACAAACAGCGCAATGCTAAATAAAGAACAATGAAGCTATTATAAGACCCAGGTCCCATCACACAATGAAACACAAACCGGAGGATAGGGTTTTCCCTTATAATAGCCAAAGCATGCTTGATACGTTCAAAACAAATCATATGATACTATAATAAGTGTATAGTGTTTAAAACAATTTCAATCATAAATATCAATCATAGACGGCATGGGTACCATATATCATGTCGCCATACTAGGCTCTACAATCAAAACCGCAAATGTCACGTATTTGGAAGTTGGATTTCCATCTGTGAACCGAGGCAAAAAATAGTCCTCTACCGAATTTGAGACAATCTAGCCCATGTCTCAGGGACAGAACGCATCGGCCCTTAGGAGCCACAGGGCCAGTCCACCGATGTGGATTAAAATGCCTGAACACTGTGTTTCCCCGCCCTTTGGGGCGTAAATGAGTCCGATGACTCTATCGGTCCCGGATCGACCGATATAACCAAGACGCCTCGCAACAGCAACAACCACATAAGTCAAACTCGTCAGGGCGTGTAAAACCACTGACGCCACTTCTAGCTAGAAGGAAACGCATGCCCTCCCTGGATCCTTCTCCCGTTTCTGGTTCGCAACCGGGGTGTGAGGCTCGCGAACTCACGTTACACAAAGCTATGCCACACAGGCGGTGCTTTGATCATCAACCACAAGACTTTGCTTTTCAACAGAAGCCTTGATCATATTGCCACTTAGGCATGCCACACAGGCAATTCACTCCATGTGTTTGATATCCATCAATATATAACCCCTGAGCTCGTACGTCTCAGAGAAGGGCATTAAGCAAGAGAATAAATTCTCCGCCGCCAAACAGATATATATTTAATAGAAATCAATCACACAGACTGAAATCCAATGTCAGGCACACAGTCCATTTACAAGTTCGTTCAGGGTTTGAACGAAACCGGAGGCACCTAGTACCCCGTATATCAATCGATCTCCAAGTACGTCTGGATGATCACTAACTGATTCCCTCCTCTTGGGTGTACGGCCCAATCAAGATCATTAGTAATCAACCAAACGGCGTGAAGACCTCCGGTCTTCGACCACCCTCTTCATCCTCGACACCACGTCGAATCAGTTATTCAGAATGGGATAAACCCGTTCTTTCCGAATAACTCGCGTATATATTAAACATGTGTTACACAAACACAACATACGCCTCATTCCAATTCAGAATATTCTTTTATACAAATATTCTTATACTTTGGGAAAGGTTCCCATTAATTTTATCAAAGATAAATTCTTTAAATTTATTCTTTAATCTTCTTTGAATATCAATTCAAACTAGTCGGGATTAGCGAACCACACCGAAGTAATTATTTATTTTATTTCCCAATCCCAACCTATTTATCCCATGAAGTAAAACTGGTAATACTTCATATCTAACACCACGGTGTTATCAGTAAATTCAATTACCATTTCACGTTCAAATCTAATTAAAGATTTAACTATCGCCTGGAGTAAAGCAGGTGATACTCCATTCTCGATCTTTTCAATCTAATTAAAGATTCATTAAAACTCCACTTAGTTTTAATCTTTAACTAGGTTAAAGAATCAGTGTCATTTTAAACACGGTTCACGATAAACCCAAAATCACATTCCATTAATTATCGGGTTAAAGAACAAGTGTTATTTAAAACACTGTTCACGATTAACCCAAAAATCAATACCAATTCAATTCCAATTAAATATTATTTAATTGGTACACTTCATTAAATCTAAATAAAAAGATTTAATCTTTTTCTCAACTGGGTTTAAGAACAGTGTTAATGAAGACACCATTCACGACAAACCCAAATCACATTTGATATTAAATATAAGGCTCTGAATAAAAATATATCGGCTTATATTCAATATCAAATTCTACGATCAACAAATATCGTATTGGAAATAACGATATTAATATATCTTTCAAATTCCCATAACAATATATGTATCGTCACGAAATCCAACATCGAAATATTCCGAAGACAATTTCGATTCAAATCCATTCCAATTTAATTATTGGAAGTTCTGGTTATTTTCAAAACAATTTCAAATCCACTTTATTTATTTTAAAAATAAATAAATTATTATTCTAGTTCAAAACTAGTTCATTTCGATAAAATTCTATTTTTATCTTTTCAAATATGGAGTTTTTCATCCCAATTCTTCATAAATCATTTCTTATGATTTTACACAAATTATTACTATTTTTAATAATTTTATCAAGGCCCGTACAGTCGATTTCCATCAACGGCCATCGAACTGCACTTACAGTTACCTTTTCCCAATTTGATTTGGACATAATTCCAAATACATCCATTAGATTTCTAATTTCTAATATTCTTTAGAAAGCTCTTTTCGATACGAACCCAATGGTTCCGGTTTTAGGAGAATCCGACGGTCGGATCTCCCGCAATATCCATTTGAAGTCAATGGTCGAAATTCACGAACTACCGCAGCGCGTTCTATTCAAGCCATTATATTATATATATAATATATATATTATATAATATATATAATATATACTTCATCGATTTCCTTTTAAAACGTATTTTATAAATCGTTTTAAATTCGTTTTCGAATGGATTTCAACTTCATTTTTAAATTCAAATCAAGATTGATTTTTTCACTATAAATTAGTTTTAAATTCATTTCAAATTGATTTCAATTCAAATTGATTTCTAATTTAATTCGAATTCGAATTCATTTTCAAAATATTCGATTTTGAAATCACTTTTCAATATTCATTATAAAAACGAATATAGCCGATATAAATATCGTTTGCGTCAAAATGGCGTCAATCTAATCAACACGGCTTCATATATTTCTATTTCCAAATATTCTATTTCAAATATTTCTATTTTCAAATATTCTTTTTCAAATATTCCTTTTCAAATATTCTATTTCGAATACTTCTATTTCAAATATTTCTATTTTCAAATATTCTATTTCAAATATTTCTTTTTCAAATATTCTATTCAAAACTGGAATGAGGCCCAATCAATTACCATAGATTTTATTTCTATGGATTTCCATACAACGCATGTATATATCTACAATGACAAATAATCAACCATCATCCAAAGTGCATTCTACACTGTATAAGCATCAAATATAAATATTCAATGCTTATAACAGTCTGTCAATCAATCAATCAATCGACATACAACTAATTATTGGGATTAGTGTAGGTCATATATCACCCCAATACCCGTGTGGGGTTTTCAAACAATCAAACACAGATTTTATTTGTGCAGTTGGGCGATGTGTAAAATTTATCGTCCCAATCAATATCAGTCAAATCAGTGTATATAAACAAATCGTCCGACTTGTTCATATTAATTTATTTCATTTCATATATACGTTCAAAATTCTATTTTTAACTATAAAATATTTCTAACTATGTAAATATTTCATATCACATCACATTACACAATCAACTACACATCAAAATCAAACAAACAAGCATACAAGCCGTCCATGGTCTGTGGACGATGGGTGTCGGGTGCTACTAAACACTGTCTGCATCCTAGTATATATTTCAACTAGAAATAAAATTAAAAGTGAGAAGTTCTCACCTATTAGCTAGTCCAAACACCCCGACTCCTCTTATGTAGAAATCTTCACCGTGCTCGCCTTTTGTCTATTTCGTTGCCCGTAGCCACTACATATATAAAAATCACATTTTTATATTGTTGCTATGTATATAAAAATCATATTTTTACACTGCTACTATATAGATAAAAATTCTATTTTTATCACGCTATTCTCTATATAAAGATTTCGCCTTTTTATTTCATCACTATAAAAATCACATTTTTAGTTCAACATATATATAATAAAAATCGAATTTTTTATTTCACTACACGTCTAAAGGTCAAATTTTTACTATCCATATAATATAAAAATCATATTTTTAATACTTCTACTTTATAAAAAGTTATATTTTTATATTTCACATATGATAAAAATCGAATCTTTATTCTTTCTAAAACATAAAAATTATATCTTTAACCTTCCTATAATATAAAATTATATCTTTTACCTTCCTATAATATTATATTTTTCCTTAACCAAATATTATATTTTTCCTTAACCAAATAAATGAAAATATAATTAAAAACTCACCGGCATGGGCCCACAGAGGTGGCGCAGCCTTGGAGTGGTCGGCGGAGCAAGGGAATGGCAGCGGTGGTCTTCTTGGATGGTGGTGGTGGTAGGTTAGGGTTGTGGCAGCGGATTGGAGCGGTCTTAGCATAGGGGAAGAGAGAGAGGAAGGGGGAAATAGCGGCTGGTAGGGCGGCTAAAGGGGCAGCGGCGGCGGTTTTTGGGTTTTAGGGGCTCACGTGGGTTCGATTGGGGGGGGGTTCAAGATGGAGGAAGGAGGGAGAGAGGAGGAGGAGGCACTGCAAGGGGGAGGGGGTCAAGGTGGATGGAGCCACCTTGGGCGGTGGCGGGAGGGCAGCGCGGCTCCTCCCTTTTCTTTCTTTTTTTTATCTGAAAAGGATCGGGGATGGAAAGGAATAAGGGGAGGGAGGGGTTACTTATAAAAATATATATATTTATTTTAATTAATTTAATTTTCAAAAAGTAACTTTTTATTTCGGACCCGAAACGAAACCCACCGCCGATCGCCCATAGCTAATTACCCCCATTCCGAAAACAATGGGATATGTATCGTAGGCTGATTTGATCGCTTCGATCAGTTTTTGTCAAAATCAAAATATAACTCTATATATTGAATTTGAACGCACATTTCAATTTACTAGGGACATATACTAACTCGAAAAATTCCCGAAAAATATTTTCCAGCTTCGTATTGACGATACGGTCCTAACAAAACAAGTTTCATCGAATTCTGAGACCGTTTGAAAAATGGCCATTTTCCAGTCGATTAAAATCAACTGTAACTAGTCAAACACGTTTTCCTTTGCCACGCTCACACATTGATTCGAAAAATTATGAAAATTGGAATCTAGCAATAACTTGACACCACGGATCCAACAAAAGTGGTTTCGTCGAAATCCGAGATCGTTTGCAAAATTTCCATTTTTAAGGGTCTGAATTCCATAGCGACTATTTAGAATTTTCAGCTGGGCATATCTTTTTATTCTCGCTATGAAATTTCGATTTTTAGGATTCGTTGGAAAGATATTCTCTATTAGATTCTAATATTTTTGGTTTCGCTAAGATCCGGTTTATTTTGCACCCGGTACATTCAATTGAAGTTTGAAATTGAATTATCGAACTACCACGCCATTTTCAATTCCTTTTATAATTATATATATAATTATTTATATTCTAACGATGACGTATATAAATACATACCTTCGAATTCTATTCAAAATAAATTTCTCGTCGTTTTTATTTAAAATAATTCAGTTTAAATATTCAAAATTCACTAAAATTGCCAAAATAAAATTTTTAAATTGGCTCGGATTTCCGGGTTATTACAAGGATCGCAGAGACAAGGTCAAAGAGCTGGAACTTCTAGAGGGAAGGTGCATGCTCTCGCAATCAGTGCTCCTGAAAGAGGTAGAAAGATTTCCGTAGAAAGTTTAGTTTTTCTTTCAAATCATACTGTTAGAACACTTTTTGATTCAGGTGCTTCACACTCTTTTATATCTAGTTCTGTAGTTGAATCTCTGCACTTAATTACTAGTACCGTAGTAAATCCCGTAGTTGTTTCAAACCACATTGGTGGTTCATCTCATTTATCGATGATTTGTCGGGGTTTGAAATTATCTATGTTAGGCGTCGAATTTGAATGTGACGCTTATATGCTTGTTGATTCTAGGAATGGACTGGCTTACTACGTATGGGGTCATTCTGGATTGTGAGAGGAGGGTTTTTAGGCTCCTGACTTGTCATGGGAGGACTCTCGAAGTTTCTTGTGACCCACTAGGTTATGTTATGCTAAGTTAGAATCTCTTGATGCATCTATAGAGGATTTGCAATCTGTCCTAGTAGTCCGAGATTTTTCTAATGTTTATGATTAGGTAGGGGGTATACCACCAAGGCGCAAGATCGACTTTCGTATATATCTGGTGGACAATGCAAAACCAGTTGCATTACCCATGCGCCACATGGCTCCAAGGGAAAGGAGGGAGCTGTGTAAGCAAGTAGGGGAGCTGCTTGAGAAAGGGTTTATCAGATGAAGCATATCCGAATGGGGGTGCTCCAGTAGCATTCACAACTAAGGCAAATGGTTCGCTTCGTTTGTGTGTTGACTACAGAGAGTTGAATAAACTCACCAAGAAGAATAGACACCCGCTTCCGAGGATTGATGATTTATTTGATCAACTTGTTGGTGCCTCGGTGTTTTCTTAGTTAGATTTGGCTACGGGTTTCCATCAGCTGAGGGTGGCTGAAGACAACATAGATAAAACTGCTTTTAGAACTCCGGACGGTTTCTTTGAATGGCTAGTGATGCCATTTGGGCTGAAAAATGCACTCGCCTATATTGTTGATTTAATGAGTAGGGTGTTTCGGGAATTCCTAAACAAATTTATCATAGTCTTCGTTGATGATATTTTGATCTTCTCCAAGAACGAAGAAGAGCATGCCCAACATCTGAGAGAAGTCTTGAAAACTCTCCATGACCATCAACTTAAAGCAAAGTTATCCAAATGCCACTTTTGGAGATAGGAAGTGAGATTCTTGGGGCATGTAGTCTCCAAAGAAGGGATAACTGTAGATCCCATGAAGGTGGTTGCAGTGCAAGATTGGGAGATTCATAAAAACGCAACCGAGGTGAGAAGCTTCCTTGGGTTGGTAGGTTACTATAGGAAGTTCATTAAGGACTTGGCGAAGATATCAGCCCTTCTCACCAGGCTGAAAAAGAAGAATTTGGTGTTTTCATGGGATATAGATTGTGATGTTTCTTTCTAACGACTGAAGAGGGCTCTGACAACAGCCTCAGTATTGGCCTTACCCAATGGAAGTAAAGTATTTACCATTTACACTAATGTGTGTGGTACAGGGCTTGGTGCAGTTCTAATGCAAGAGGGGAAGGTAATATGTTATGGGGGTAGGCAGTTGTGGGTTCATGAAAAGACATGGCGTCATTATTTTCTTGGAGAAAGGTTCGAGCTGTACACCGACCATAAATCTCTCAAGTATCTATTCTCACAGAAGGATCTCAACTTAAGGCAACAATGATGGTTGGAGTTCTTAGCTTCATATGATTTTGAGATTGCTTACACCCCCGGCAAAGGTAATGTGGTGGCAAATGCACTAAGTAGGAAGAGGGTGGCCCTGAGTCCTCTGTTTGTGGAAAGAAAGAACTTGGAGTTCATATCAGCTTTTGATTTTAGACCCTCCATCGAAGTTTTGTCTGATTTATTTGCATCCTTAGGGATACGACTGACTCTTGTGGAGCAGATAGGAGCTTCGCTACAAGGTGACCCACAAATTCTAGACATCATGGATAAGCTTAAAAGAGGGGAGACTTCTAGTCACCTCAGTAGGTATGCCATAGACGAAAAGGGGTGGTTGGGATGAGATGGAAGACTTTGTTTTCCTCAAACTCAAAGCTTGATAAAGGCAGTCCTAGAAGAAGCCACCATTTTAAGATGACCATACATCCAGGCAGTGACAAGATGTATAGAGACATGAAAAGGATTTTCTTTTGGGCTGGGATGAAGAGGGACGTGGCCGAATTTGTTTCTCAATGTTTAGTTTGCCAGCAAGTCAAGGTTGAGAAAAAGAGGCCCGGTGGATTACTTCATCCGTTGGAGGTCCCGTAGTGGAAATGTGTCTCTATGGATTTCATAGATGGTTTGCCTAGATCGAAGAAAGGTAATACCAGTATTTTGGTGATAGTGGACAGACTCACTAAGAGTGCTCACTTTATTCCAGTTAAAAGTAAAAGGACGACACCATGGCTGGCAATAATTTATGTTCGTGAGATAGTTCGTCTCCATGGAGTTCCTTCCAGCATCGTGAGCGATCATGACCCCATCTTTACCAGCGAATTTTGGAGGAGTTTGCGAGAAGCATTGGGTATACAGTTGTGTTTGAGCACCGCTTATCATCCTTAGACCGATGGACATACGGAGAGGGTGAACAGAATTCTAGAAGATCTTCTGAGATTGTGCATCCTAGACTTCGGAGGGACTTGGGAAGAGCATCTTCCCTTAGTAGAGTTTGCCTATAATACTAGCTATCAAGCCAGAATTGGTATGGCACCCTTCGAAGCATTGTACGGGCGACCCTGTAGGCCTCCAACTTGTTGGTGGGAACCTACAGAAAGATTGTTGCTTGGGCCAGATATGGTTAGGGTGACATCTGAGAAGATTGACCTTATTCGACGGCGAATGAAAACAGCTCAAGATAGGAAGAAGTCCTATGCTGACAAGAGGAGAACCGACATCGAGTTTAAAGTGAGAGACTTACTTTTCATCAAAATATTACCTCTGAGAAATGTGGTCCGCTTTGGTTCAGTAGGGAAGTTGGCACCTAGGTTTGTGATACCCTTTCCCATAACCGAGAGAATAGGCCAAATGGCCTAAAAAGTAAAACTCCAAGTGAATTTGTCTAGTGTTCATAATGTTTTTCATGTTTGTCATCCGCAGAAGTTCCTGCATGACACTGCAGAAGTCGTTGAGCCGAGTATGTTGGAAGAAGTGGAGGTGGAATGGGAGGCGACTGTCAGACGAGTCCCTACCCGTATTCTTGGATTGGAAGTTAAGAAGCAGCGCAACAAAGAAATCAAGTTGGTAAAGGTTCAACGGGGAGACAACCCAGAAGACGCAACTTGGGAAACCGAAGATAGAATTCGTGCTTCGTACCTTTTACTTTTTGAGGGTACGTTCTTAACTCCTTTTTCCAAAGCTTTATCTGTGCCTATTTTTGTCAATCGAGCATATCTTATCCCTAGTGTTTTCGATCTTTAGATAGGAGTCCTATGGATGAAAACATGTGTTTGAAACATGTTATGTTTGATGGATGCTAGTGGATGCAAGTGTTTGTTAGTGGTTTCCTATGGACACAAATACACACAATTAGGCACTAGATCAGCTCAATCACTCTCTCATACTGCATATGGATGCATGTGCATTTTCTTTTCTTTTATGGATGAAATTGGATGATTTAGCATATGGATGTTGCACTTGGACGAATGGACGTGCACACATATAGAACTTACATGTTATAATAGGATTATTTGCATACATATTGGATTCATGGCACTAATCATACATCGCATTAAGGAGGTCAGCTGGATAAGTAGGCCACCTGATTTTCGCATTATTATTGGGACATATATACACACCTCTGCATATACTCATATAAGCATTAGAAATCTTTTAAGGACAAAGGATGCATGTGGATGACGGATGAGAAGATGGATGATGGATGGTAGGATATGTTCTTCTTAACTTGAAGATTTCGGGGACGAAATCCTTTAAAGAGGAGAGAATGTAACACCCCATAATTTTAAAATATTAAAATAAACAAATTAAAGAATACTTAATTTTTAGAAGAAGAATTATGGGAAACGGGCTGCGCCATTGCGTTCTTTTCGGAATTCTGCTTGGGATAGAGTCCGGTTTTGCGTAAATCGGATATCGTGTGGAGAAGTTATAAGGCTTAGAAGTTTGTATACGCATAAGGAAGAACATATATATATAATTCCAAAACCTTCAAAATAGTTCATAAATCAAAATCCAACCAAAGCGGGCTGAGTGGGAAAATTCCCACTCATGGGTGTCGACCCCCCTCCCCCCCAAGGGGGTGTCGACATGGGTGTCGACTCCCCTTAGGGGGTGTCGACAGGGGTGTCGACCCCCCTCCCCCAGGCAGGTCTGGGCAGAATTCGTTTTACGTACCTGGACTTGATTCTGGGTCTGATTCATTGGTTCTAGGCTATAAATATGGTCCTCTATTCTCCTATTTTCTTCATTGGAGATCATGGAGCCATATGTTGTCGGGTTGCAAACTGAAAACAGAATCAAGTCCTACAACAACGGTTTAGCTAATCGAATTCAGAATTTAGATCTATTCTTTCTCGATTCTCTAAACCTAACACTGTGAGTTTCTAGTCACTTTTAGGTTTAAATAAATGACAGTGAATCATGAAAGACAATGAATTGGATATGTTGTAAAGTATGAATCTATGCCAGTATTAAATCTTAAACTATGTAGATATTGATAGATCTATTTCTCTAGATCTGAAATAATTGTGGTTATTCAATGATGTTGCCTATGTAGATCTTGACTTGTAATTGTATTATGGAAAAGGTGAATGCTAATTTGGACAAGTTATGACATTGATTAGATTTGGTTCTTAATGTAAATCACCTTACACTTGATATATTGTGATAAATTTGGATATGTTATAAAATTGGACATGTGAATTTATCCTTAGATCTAAACACGCCTGTGTCACCCTTACTATGTTGGATCCAAATTGTTGGATATTTAAATGATTAGTTTAGATCTCATTTTTGTTCACTTTGACATAACCTCTTTTGTACGAGGAGACATTTAAAACAGCAACTAGCCTCACAGGGCCCTCATCTATCCAAAGGAAAAAGAAAATGCCAAGCGGTCAGCCTTAGGCTAATAAACTCTTTTAAAAGAAAAGTAAAAGTTGCCAAGCGGCCATCCTTAGGCTCATAAACATTTTAAAAGAAAAGAAAAGTTGCCAAGCGGCCAACCTTAGGCTCATAAACATTTTAAAAGAAAAGAAAAGTTACCAAGCGACTAGCCTTAGGCTCATAAACTCTTTTAAAAGAAAAGAAAATTGGTAAACACGTACCTATTTGCCGGGCATAAAATTTTATTTCTATTCTTAACCGTTTATCCATAACCTGTTTAACACATATATATGTACATGCATGCATTTCCAAACAATTTTCAACTCAATTCAACATTCGATACAATTTGGCTAAATGGTTCAAAATTTTAATAAATCAACCAATAATCAAACAACACAACCAACAATCAATTAGTTGATTATCGTTTCAAATTCATAATAATTTATATATATATATATAATCCGTTTTTGATGTCAAATCACAACAATAAACCATATCCAGTTTTGGTTCTCACACCAGCCTAATGGAAATATATAGATATCCCACTTTCGAAATTCGAACATAAATTCTGATGATGAAGCTTCAATCATTAGAATCATCTCCGGGCGACTAGAATGTGATTCTATATCTATCCAGTATATTTGAGGCTTCGAATACCCGCTAGCTAGGCGTATATTCAAAATCTTCATATACTCGATTGTCTAAATCAATTTAAAATAAAATATTCAAAAACGTATAATATGATTTAAAATTTTCAAAACAAAATTTGTTTTCATTTTTATTTTGAAAATAATACTCTTCACACTCGTTCTAGGATACTACTGATCCCATCTCTAACGAGTCATTCTCATTGGATATTTCTAATCCAATCTCTGATGAATTCTTTCATTCGGTTCTAATGTGTCTTGTTCTCGAGCTCTGTAAAACCAAAGCTCTGATACCAAACTGTAACGACCCAAATTTCCCCGTAAAGGAAAGCCCAGATTGAATTGAGAACACGACAAATCAGAACACAACCAGAAGAACATTTCATTGCTTATTACAACAATTTACATCAGAGTACAAAAATATACAGAGTATAAACAAATAATATACATTTGATAAATATCAGAGATTTACAAGTTACAATGCAGCGGAAAATAATACAAAACACAACTGAAAAGAATTTACAGAGCTTTCCGAATATCATTCCAGCTGTAAACCAGGATCCTGTGAATATAAATCTACAAAACCAAAACTACTAGCTGCCCGTGGAATATAGTGGCACCCAGAGTTTAGGTTAAAACAATAAACTCCAGGTCAATCATGTAACTGGTATGAGAACTAAAACAATTATTTAAAACTTTACTTTAAAAAGGAGTAAATCAAGGGAACTCGCCGTATAACACGAAATGGGTTTCCTCCCAAGAATACCAGTGCATAAAACAAACATCGCAATGCTTTTTTGGAAAAATGAAGCTATTATAAGACTCAGGTCTCATCACACAATGCAACGCAAGCCAGAGGATAGAGTTTTCCCTTATAATAGCCAAACATGCTTGGTACATTTAAAACAAATCATTTTGATACTAATATAGTGTAAAGTGTATGAAAACAACTTCAAATATAAATGTATCATTCATAGACGGCATAGTGCCCCATCCCACTATGTCACCATACTAGGCTCTACAAATAAAAATGAAATGTCACGTATTGGAAATTGGATTCCATCTATGAGCCGAGGCCAGAGATGGCTCCTCACTGCTTCGAGACACACTAGCCAATGTCTCAGGACTCCCCGTAAAGAACCCTTGGATCGGTTGGGTTGGTCCTCCCTTACGTTTTAGGATTAGTTATGCCTGAACACACATTTCCCTGTCCTATCAGACCTATATCCATCGGCTCCGTAGAGACCAATACATCCGAGGCGCCTAGTAATCCAACAACCACATAGGTAAAAATGTAAAAATGTCAGGGCTTGCAAAACCTTAACACCACCTACAACTAGAAAGAAACGTCATGTTCTCCCAACGGTCCGTTCCTTTTTTGACTCATACCGAGGTGTCAGGCTCGTGAATTAACGCTATACACAAAGCTATGCTATATTAAAGTCATGCTTTGATCATCAACCACATGACTCTGCTTTCCAATAGAAGCCTTGATCATTTTCCACTCAGGCATGCCACACACGAAATTCACGCCATGCCACTGATGTCAATCGATATATAATCTCTGAGCTCGTACGTCTTAGAGAAGGGCGTTAAGCAAGAGAATAAATTCTCTGCCGCCAAACAGATATATATTTAATAGAGATCAATCAACACAGA
Organism: Allium sativum; assembly: GCA_030737875.1. NCBI lineage: Eukaryota > Viridiplantae > Streptophyta > Magnoliopsida > Asparagales > Amaryllidaceae > Allium > Allium sativum. The sequence goes on along the minus strand of CM060919.1, from coordinate 127,437,292 downwards.
ATAAAATCCAATGTCAAACACGCAGTCCATTTACAAGTTCATTCTGGGTCTGAACGAAACCGGAGGCACCTTATTCCTCTCCCGTATGTCCAATACAAGAGAGAGGTCCTTGCATATCCGGTCGACGTCCAAGTACGTTTGGACGATCACCAATTATTACCTTGTCTTGGGTGTATAGCCCAACCAAGACATAAGTAATCATCCATATGATGTGAAGACCTCCCATCTTCAACCACTGTCTTCATCGTCGACATATCATCGAATCAGTTATTCAGAGTGGGTATAAACCCGGCTTTTCCGAATAACTCGCGTATATAATAAACGAGTGCTATAAAAACACAACATACACCTCATTCCAATTCTGAATATTCTTTTAATTAAATATTCATATCCTTTGGGAAAGGTTCCCATTAATTTTATCAAAGATAAATTCTTTAAATTTATTCTTTAATCTTCCTTGGTATATCAATTCAAACCGTATTAAGGTTTTCCAAACTAGTCGGGATTAACACACCTAACCGAAGTAATCATTTGTTTAATATCCAAATCCTAACCTATTCATCCCATGGAGCAAAATTGGTACTACTCCATATCTAACACCACGGTGTTATCGGTAAATTTAATTACCATTTCACGTTCAAATCTAATTAAAGATTTAACTATCGCTAGGAGCAAAATTGGTGATACTCCATTCTTGATCATTTCCCAAATTTGATAATTTAAATTATCAATTCCCATTTCAATCTAATTAAAGATTCATTAAAACTCCACTTAGTTTTAATCTTCCCAAAAATCAATATTAATGATTATTTAACTTTGGAAACGCAAACATGCCGCATCGACAATCTACACCGTACTATTGATTTCTGCCGATATATAACCTCTAAGCTCATACATCTTAGAGAAGGGTGTTAAACAAGACAATAAATTCTTCGCCACCAAACATATATATATTCAGCAAAGATCAACCATATAGTTCGAAATACAATGTTAGACATGTAATCTTGTCTTTAACTGGGTTAAAGAACTTATGTCATTTGAAGCACAGTTCACAATAAACCCAAAATCACATTCCATTACTCATGGAATTTTCATGGAAAAACAAATCAATATATAATCGATATCAATTTCCGTATCCGACTAATAATATAAATGGAATAATGGCAAAGCCTTTTAAATTCCATATGTATTAACAGTCTTCCTCCATAGAAGTTCACATCGATTATTATCAAATCGAATTCCATTCAATTCTAATTTAATATATTAAATTAGAAAATTTTACTTTGGAAAATTCTGGTTAAATCTAAATAAAAAGATTTATAAATTCCAAATCACATTTCACTGTAAATCGAGTTAAAGAGCGAATGTCGTTAAAAACACAGTTCACAATAAACCCAATTCACATTCCAATTTCAATTCCAATTAAATGTTAATTAATTGGAAATTCTTCTTTAAATATTAATTAAAAGATTTATTCTTTTCACACGGGGTTTAAGAATAGTGTTACTGAAGACCCCATCACATCAGTCCCTAATCGTAAATTAGTAGGAGAACAATTCCTTAAGTCTCTATCCCTAAGGCCGAAACCAACATCAGGTCAATACCCAGAACCATTCAATAGCCAATCTCTAGTTAGTTTCTAATTTTCTTAACTTTATTGGGTTTAAGAACAGTATTATTAAAGATACCATTCACAATAAACCCAAAATATCTTTCCATTGTTAATCGGGTTAAATAACAAGTGTTATTTAAAACACCGTTCACGATAAACCCAAAAACCAATTTGATATTAAATACAAGGCTCTGAATAGAAAATATATCAGCTTATATTCAATATCAAATTCTGAAACCAACAAATATCGTATTGAGAGTAAATATATATATATATATATCTTCCAAATTCCTCTACAATGTCCGTATAATCACGGAATCCAATATCGAAATATTCTGAAGATAATTTCGATTCAAATCCATTCCAATTCATATAATGGAAATTCTAGTTATTTTTAAAACCATTTCAAATCCAATATATTTATTTAAAATATTGGATTATAATTTTAGTTCATAACTAGTTCATTTCGATAAAAATATATTTTTATCTTTTCAAATATGGAATTTTTCATCCTAGTTATTTCCAAATCATTTATTATGAATTTCCACAAATTATTGATTTTTTTAATAACAAGGCCCGTACAGTCGATTACAATAAACGATCATCGAACTACACTTACATTGACCTTTTCCAATTTTGATTTGGACATACCGTTATATTTCAAATCTCTTATATTCGTTGGAAAGCTCTTTTCGATACGAGCCCAACGGTTCTGGTTTTAGGAGAATCCAACAGTCGGATCTTCCGTAATGTCCATTCGAAGTCAATGGTCGAAATTCGCAAACTGCTGCGGCGCGGCGGTTTCTATTCACGCCATTAAATATATAATATATAATATAATATATATATATCATATATATTTCGTTGATTTTCATTTAAAAGGTATTTTATAAATCGTTTTAAATTCGTTTTCAAAACGATTTCAACTTCATATTCAATTTCAAATTAAAATTGAATATTCTATATCATTAATATATAAATGATAATATTTTCAAAACATTAGATTTGGAAATCACTTCCTTTTCGATATTCATTATAAAAATGAATAAAATCGATATAAGTATCGTTCACATCAAAATGGCGTTAATCTAATCAATATGGCTTTATATATTTAAATATTTTCGTGTCCATCCCAAATCGAACATCAAAATCATATTTCGATCCATTACTGAATATTATTTTAAAATATCCTATATTCGTCAATTTAAAATATTCGCTCTTTCCGAATTTGAATCACGCGCAGTCAATTACCATATAATTTTATTTATATGGATTTCATACACACATGTACGCAACAATAATCAAACACAGTCAACCATCATTCAGAGTACATTACACATCTGCATAAGCGTTAAATATGAATAATTAACACTTACAACGGTCTGTCAACCCGTTGATTGACGTACAACTAAATATTGGGATTAGTGTATGTCCAATATCATCCCAATACCCATGTGGGGTTTTCAAACAACAAACACTAATTATTATTTGTGCAGTTGGGCAATGTGTAAAATATATCGTCCAAATCAATATCAGCAAAATATGTGTACATAAACAAATCATCCGATTTGTAAATGAATATTTATTTTATTCATATATACGTTAAAAATATATTTTTAACTATGAAATATTTATCATCTCATGGATATTTAATACAGTTCATTTATACAATAAAAATGATATTTTTATTGTTCTAACATTTTTGGAAAATTTCGGTAGCACAATGGCACGATACTAGAACCGGAATAAGGTCTAGCCATATCCCTCGCCTAATAATGGCTCGTGCCATGTACATACCAATTCTAATCAATTCAATTCATTTCCCAACCCAAATCCAACCAAATAATCCAATCAACCAAACAACCATGGTTTCAAACAAAGGTGTCGGGTGCTACTAAGCACCGTCTGCATCCTAGTATATATTTCTATCAAGAAAATAAATTAAAGTGAGAAGTTCTCACCTTTGGGATCCACTCCTCCATTCTTTATATCTGAATGGTCTGGATTTGGATTTGTCTCCCGCGCGTTGTTTCCTTCATCGTGTTTTCAGTGAAATCTATTTCACATAGTTTATATTAAAAATCCTATTTTTAATCAACAACATTTATATTTAAAATAAAATCACATTTTATACTGTTAAAAAAATTAGATCTTTATATTGCTCCTATATATATAAAGATCATATTTTTAATTTACTACCTAAATAAAAATCATATTTTTACTCCACTAAAATTATATTTTTACTTCGTTAAAAATCAAATCTTTACTTCAATAAAAATCAAATCCTTACATTTTTAAAACAATGCTATCTCTAACTTAATTAAATTGATTACATAAACGAAAGAAACTAATTAAAAACTCACATTTTCTTTTGCAAAATTCGAATCTTTGGTGGAGAGTACCCCACAGTCGGTTGTTGGTGGCGCAAGCCGTCATGGAGGTGGTGGAGGAGGGCTGTGGTGGCTCAGGAAGGTCAGAGATTTAATATACACGCTGTGGTGGCGGTTAGAGGCTGAGGAAGGGCGGTGGGATCGGAGGGGATTGGGGAAAGTCGCCCAAGGCGGTGGCGTGGATGTGGGTGGCCGGAGCAACGGGATTTCGCGGGTTTGGGGGGTTTTAGCGGAGAAAAGGAAGGAGGAGGAGAGAGGGCATCGGAGGTGGAGGTGGGTCCCGCCGGGGCTGAAACACCCCACCTCCGTTAGGGTCACTCTCAAAGGGAATGCCCTAATTTTGGTGGAGGTTTATAAGTATAAGTCACAGATATACAAGACAGATATAGGAACACATATTTGTAAACAGCGGAAAAACAACAACCTTTATTTCATAAAGTCAAATACGTGTTACAACAACAACCTTTCCAAAAACATAACATAACACTTTCATAATCTGTCTTGATTACATTATTTTAAAGAAGCATAAATAAAACATAGATAAACTGCAAAAGCCCCATAGTGGATTGTCCAAAGCCATAGTTCAAAACAGGAAAGTCCAAGCAATACATTTCTCTTCTTCTTCAAGCTGGATGGTAAGGCTGGTCAAGCTGCTGTGTTCCCTCCCTGAGGACCTGGGGGGGGAACGGAAGAAAGAAGATGAAAGAAAAGTAGAGTCAGACATAAAGCCTGAGTAAGTCTAGTACTATTTTGTCTATGAATAAAGAACTGGGTGTGATAAGTATAAACAAGAAGTGGGCAAGCACTATAAACTTGGTTAAGTTGTCCAGGGTCGAATATACTATCGTACCCCATGTTAATCTCTGAACCCATATAAACTAGTTTCCAATTTGCACCCCATAATCAGGGTGATGTGATCCATTCTATGATGATCGGCTCCTACTCGCATAGTTACATGTGTCTTACGGCCCCCGATGTTGTAGTTACCTATGCTGGTCCCACCATGGGGTGTATCAAGTCCCATGGTGGCGGCCCGACACAACCTTAGAGTGCACAGGTATGCTACTGGTGCCCAGTGCCTTATTTTTCTGCGCCGGAGTGTGTGCACGCCCGCACTCCGTTAGAACCTACACTGCTACACCACCGCCGTCGATTTGACCTCTTACAATCAGCCCAGTAATCGTGCCCCACCCTGCCTAGTTTCAGGGTATCCTGATACACCTTTTAGGGTTACTGCTGAAAAGGGTCCCCCGTTACTAGGTTTTCTATCTCTAGCCAACATGCTAAGTTGGTTAAGTGTTTTTCTAACCTAACCCCACCAGTCCGTTTAGTTTAGCATGTTCCATTTTGATTAAGTCTTTAGTTCACTTAATCCTATCAATCCTGACTCAGCCTTAATTGTCTTATTAAGGCCCTGACCTCTCACATTAGACAGGTATTGTTGTGGCTGCCTGTTGCCGGTTGGTTCCGGGCAGTCTTACGCCACAACTCAGTCTAACCTCGGGTCCTTGCTGGGCTCCATGTTTAACCTCCCACATTGGATAGGTATTGTTGTGACTACTGGATAGCCGGGCGGTTCCGGGCAGGTTTACATCACAACTCAATCCAACCTCGGGTTAAACACATCGTATGTTCTACATTTACATATCTTGTCATTCTTCTTTATTTCTTATATGTAAATATTTGCGGCCAATTATTAAGTTAATGGTGTAAGGTTACACCAATCATGGGCCCAACCCATACTTGAATTTGGGCCTTTCTATTTTATATTTTCATTCATTAATTAATTTTAACCCAACGTTATTTTCCCCCGTTTTACACGTCCGTTTATATATATTGGGCTTAGCCTTTTAAAGCCCAATTTAGCCATGCGAAAAGGGGAGGCTTATGGCGTGATTACATACACAAAAAGGGGAAGGTGAGCGTATGAACTTGCAATATGACGTTGGGAATACAAAATTGAAACTGGTGTACTTGCATAGTAGTGACATATACTTTGGTCATGAAACATAGGTGACATGAATCAAAGCATGTGAACTTGTAACTGAGATATCATTGTTGACACATGAACCTATATTTTTATTTAGGCATAATGTCAAACATAAGAATGGCATAAATATTTCTAGCATAAGCATAGCATAATGTCAAACATAAGCATGGCATAAGTATAGTTAAATTTGTTCATGGCATAAATATTTCTAACATGAAATCATGATTCTTACTTTAGTCATGTAAACTTTCAAAAGGGACTTTTTGAACCTAACCTAGCCATGTACCACATATGTCATCATATAATTCTTGTAAACAAGATAGACTTAATCATGGATTTCAATTAGGCCAAATATCATTCATAGCCTAGCCATATTCATAAGTTTGCAAATAGGTTTTCTAGTACAAAAGCATGGCTTAAAACATGATGCCAAATTCTCAACATAATTTCCTATGGATTATAATAACCAAACTTGTTCTAATTACTTACAAAATGATTTATGCACAAAAATATACATCATGATGGCATAGTAGCAAAACCCCAAACTTGCATAAATTTAAATCAACTACATACATGTAGCTTCAACATGGATTACATAATTTGCGAAATATTCCAAACGTATACTTGCATAGAACTACCGCATGTAGTTCTTTATAACATGAATAACATAATTCAAGAATATCCAAACGTATATAATATTTCAAATTGATAAGAACGCACAAATATGAATAACTTTATTGCCACAATTCAAGCATACAAACCAACACAATTGTTTATTCATACCAAAGTAATACTCTACTTACAATGGTTTGATGAATTCTCTAGTTTAGGGATTGAAGACGCAAATTCCTTTGTTGAATTGATTTGTTTAGGTCGCTTTAAGCTTTAGAATCTTCCTCCTAATCCTCTCTCCAATTTGGTGGCTACTCCTAGTCGTTCCTCAGCAACATGGCGGCTATGTTCTTATTTTGAATGAATAGATTAGGGTTTAGTCTAGGGTTGTTTATATAGAGGTTAGGAACTGATTAGGACCATTGATGTTGCCTGGATTGATCGTAGCCATTCATTCGATAGAGAGACCAATTAGAGCCTGCCACCTAGCCCTAATGACAAAGCAGACCACAGAAAATCGGCCAAACACAGACCTGGCCAGCCAGGTTGGCTGGGCTCGACCAGGTCGATACCCCTGTCGACAGGGCTGTCGACAGCCCTGTTGACATGGGTAGCCCAGGTCGACAGCCCAGTCTACCTGGGTGGCCTAGGCGGGTGTTTATCCGCCCTGGCCCATTGGGCCCGATTTTTAATTATTTTATTCTGTTTTGAATTTAAACTTGATTCTCAAACTTCCGAAGGCCATATCTTCTTCATACGGACTCCGTTTTTCGAAAACTCGGACTCTATTTCGCGTATTTTTCCGAGACGAACGCAATGGCGTATCCCGTTTCCCTTAGTTCTTTGATTTGAAATTAATTATACTTTAATTTGTGAGTTTCACAGTTATAGAATTCGCGGGGTGTTACATTCTCCCCCACTTAAAAGGATTTCGTCCCCGAAATCTTCAAGCTAGGAGGAATGTATATCCTAACATCCAATCATCCATCTACTCATCCATCAAACACGAGCATCCATTGTCCTTAACAGACTTCTAATGCTTCATGATCATATGCGAAGTGTGTGTGTACATGTACTTATCTAATGCAAAATCAGGCGGTCTACTGATTCAGTTGACCTCCTTAATGCGAATTATGTAAGTGCCATGAATCCATTATGTATGCAAATTTTCCTATTCTTGATTCTACATGAGTGCACAACCATTCAATACAAATGAAACATCCATATGACAACACATTAATGTTCAACCATATACGAATGCAAACATATATGCATATGCAATATGAAGTGACTGAGCCGATCTAAACCCTAGATTGTGTGTGTATATGCAACCACGAGCAACCACTAGCAATCACTTGCAACCACTTGCAACCATCATCCATAACATGTTTCAACTACATGTTTTCATCCAAAAAGATTCTACCTAAAGGATAAGGTCGAGGAAATATACCTAAAAAGATAGATAAAAGCGCAACTTAAGGAAAAAGAAAGATCAAGGATGTACCCTCGAACAGAAAAGGGTAGGCTGTACGGATTCTAGCTTCAGTTTCCCAAGTCGCGTCTCCCTCGGCGTCGCTCCACTGAACTTTGACGAGCTTGACTTCGCGGTTGCGTAGCTTCTTCACTTCCGTTCCTAATATGCGGGTTGGAACTTTTCTTATGGTTGCTTCGCGTTCCACTTCGGCCTCTTCGAGTATATTTGGCTCTACCACTTCAGCAGACTCATGTAGACATTTTCGGAGATGTGAAACGTGAAAAACGTTGTGGACTCCAGCCAACTTCTCGGGTAGCTCTAATCTATAGGCCATTTTCCCAATTTTCTCGATGATAGGGAATGGCCCTACGAAACTTGGTGCCAGTTTTCCTGTGGTTTCAAAACGAACAACGTTTCTTAATGGTGATACCTTGAGAAAAACTCTATCTCCAACCTCAAATTCAAGGTCGGTCCTTCTCTTATCGGCATAGGACTTTTGTCTGTCTTGGGTCGTCTTCATCCTTCTTCGTATTAAGTCTACTTTCTCTGAAGTCTCTCGGATCATGTCTGGTCCAAGTATGAGCTTATCCGTGGACTCCCACCAACAAGTGGGCGATCGGCACGGTCTTCCATATAAAGCTTTGAAGGGCGCCATTCCGATGGTTGCTTGATAGCTGTTGTTGTAGGCAAATTCCACCAAAGGAAGGTGGTCTTCCCATGTTCCTCCGAAGTCAAGGACGCATAATCTTAAAAGGTCTTCCAAAACTCTGTTCACTCTCTCCGTTTGGCCGTCGGTTTGGGGATGATAGGCTGTGCTCAAGCATAACTGCGTTCCTACTGCTTCTTGCAGACTCCGCCAAAACTCACTAGTGAAGATGGGGTCTCGGTCACTAACAATGCTAGACGGTATTCCATGGAGTCGAACGATTTCCTTGAGGTAAAGTGATGCTAGGGATGAGGCAGTTCTTTTACTTTTGACAGGTAAAAAGTGGGCGCTTTTAGTAAGCCTATCCACTATTACCCAAATGCTAGTGTTGCCTCTCCTAGACCTAGGCAGCCCATCGATGAAGTCCATTGAGATGCTATCCCACTTCCACTGCGGGACCTCCAAAGGATGTAGCAGTCCGCCAGGCTTTTTCTGTTCCGCCTTAACCTGCTGGCACACCATACACTTAGAAACGAACTCTGCCACGTCCTTTTTCATGCCGTTCCAGAAGAAAGTCCTTTTTATGTCTTTGTACATTTTATCTCCGCCTGGGTGTATCGTCATCTTGGAGTGATGTGCTTCCTCGAGAACCTTCTTTATTAAATCTTTTGTTTGTGGGACGCATAGTCTTCCGTCTCGCCTTAGCAAACCCCTATCGTCGATGGAGTATCTGTTGAGGTGACTTGAAGTCTCACCCCTAATTAGCCTATCCATTGTTTCCACAAGCTGAGGGTCTTCGCGTTGTGCTGTCCCTACTGAATCCACTAAAGTTGGGCGCACTTCGAGAGATGCTAGTAAGCCTGGTACGAAATCTGAGGAAGGCCTAAAGTCGAAGCTGGCTATAAACTCTAGGCTTTTTCTTTCAACAAACAACGGGCTTAGGGTCAATTTCTTTCGGCTCAACGCGTCTGCCACTACATTGCCTTTGCCCGGAGTGTAGGAGATTTTGAAATCGTACGAGGCAAGAAACTCCATCCATCTTTGTTGCCTCAAGTTAAGATCCTTCTGCGAGAAAAGATATTTCAACGATTTATGGTCAATGTAAAGTTCGAACTTCTCACCTAGGAGATAGTGTCGCCAAGACTTGAGTGCAAAGACGATGGCGGCTAACTCAAGATCGTGGGTTGGGTAGTTCTTTTCGTGCACCTTCAATTGCCTCCCGCCATAAGCTACTACCCTTCCTTCTTGCATTAAGACGGCGCCTAGCCCTGTCCCACATGCATCCGTATAAACAGTGAACATCTTGCTCCCATCTGGCAGCGTCAAAACTGGGGCTGTTGTGAGAGCCCTTTTCAGTCGTTGGAAAGCAAACTCGCAATCCAAGTCCCAATTGAACACTAGATTCTTCTTAGTCAATTTCATGAGCGGAGCTGAGATTTTCGCAAAATCCCTTATGAATTTTCGATAGAAACCTGCTAGTCCTAGGAAGCTTCGGACCTCAGTTGCATTCCTTGGTGTCTTCCAATCCTGTACCGCCACTACCTTAGCAGGGTCCACTGCTAACCCTTGTTTAGATACTATGTGCCCAAGGAACCTCACCTCTTCTCTCCAAAAGTGGCATTTGGAGAATTTGGCTTTTAGTTGATGGACTTGCAAAGTTTCCATGATTGCCCTTAAGTGCTGAGCATGTTCCTCTTCACTCTTTGAGAAGATAAGGATATCATCTACGAAGACCACTACGAATTTGTTGAGGAAATCTCTAAATACCCTACTCATCAGGTCCACGAAGTAAGCAGGTGCATTTGTCAAGCCGAAAGGCATGACAAGCCATTCAAAGAAACCGTCTGGGGTTCTGAACGCCGTTTTATCGATGCTATCTTCAGCCACCCTTAGCTGATGAAAACCGGTTGCTAAATCGAGTTGGGAGAAAACAGACGCTCCTACAAGCTGGTCAAATAAATCGTCAATTCTAGGGAGAGGGTGCCTATTCTTTTTCGTTAGCTTGTTGAGCTCCCTATAGTCAACACATAGACGGAGTGAACCATCCGCCTTTGTAGCGAACACCACTGGAGCGCCCCATTCTGAAATGCTCCTCCTAATGAACCCCTTTTCTAGAAGCTCTTTAATCTGTTTACTGAGCTCTTTCCTTTCTCGTGGAGCCATATGTCTAATGGGCAACGCAACGGGCTTTGCATTATCTACAAGATATATGCGGAAGTCTATTTCCCGCTTCGGAGGCAAGCCCTTCACCTCTTCAAAGACATCCGGATATTCCCGGACCACTCTAACTGATTGCAAATTTTCAACGGAGGCATCTAGCGATTCAAGATAACTAAGCATAACCGCATACGAGGGATTACAAGAAATTTCCAAAGTATTACCGAGCTGGGTTAGGAGCCTAACAACCCTTTTCTCACAATCAAGGATGGCCCCATTACTGGATAGCCAATCCATACCCAAAATCAAACCATAACCCGAAAAGCCCAAAACAAAGGCACTACATAGAAATTCTACGCTTAGAATAGAAATTTTCAATCCCACACAGATCATAGACAAATGAGCTGGGCCCCCAATTGGGTTTGAAACAATTAAGGGGTCCTCTACCATACTAGTTTTTAGGTGCAGAGATTCTACTAAAGCAGACGAGATAAAGGAGTGTGATGTGCCAGAATCAAATAAAGTGCGAACGGGGTGATCATAAAGATAAACTACACTTTCTACAGAAGTATTTATACCTCGCTGTTGCAGAGGGGGCGCTTCTAGCACATGAACCTGTGCCCCTGGGGTGGATCCAGCCCTCTGCCCCTGTCCTCGTTTCTTTGGGCAGTCCTTAGCCCTGTGGCCTGTCTCACCGCAAGAAAAGCACCCACCATTCTCCTTGGCCTTCTTTTTCCGGCAGTCCTTTACTAAGTGCCCCACTTTGCCACAGAAATTGCACTTCCTCTTCTCTTTGTTGCCTTTCCCGCCCTTCTTAAAGTCTGTCTTCTTGGGCTGCAAACCCTCTTTCTTCTTGCCCTTATCCTCTTCATTCAGCAATGCCATTTGCACCAATCTTTCATACGTGGCTCCCATGGGTATATGGGTCATGGCCAAACTGTGTAATGGCTCATTCAACCCTTTGACGAAACGGAGAGCCTTCTTGTGCGGGGTGTTGACTAGGTCAAGCCCAAACCTAGCCAGCTCATCGAACTGATTCACATACTCTCTGACTGTCTTGTCCCCTTGCTTAAGAAATAAGAATTTTTCCAACTGCAAACTTCTTTCTGCATCTGAGAGAAATTTGGTCTCAAAACTTACCCTAAAGTCCTCCCATGTCTCCACTGGTCTTTCAGCATTAGTGACTTCCCACCAGTAGGAAGCCTCGCCCTTCAATAGCCATACTGCCAATTGTACTTTTTGTCTATCCTCTACCTCAAAGATAATGAATAGGTCCTCCGTCTCTTTCAGCCAGTTTCTAGCTGCCACGAAGGACTCAGTTCCATGGAAATCCCTTCCTCCCATAGCTTTAAAATCTTTACATATCTTAGCAAAAGTGTTTCCCCGAGGAGGAGGTGGAGGAAAAGGTGCTGCTGCAGCTGGATGATTTCCTTCAGCTGGGGGAGGAGGAATGGTAGGACCTGGCTGAGTGGCTCTTGCTTCTAAGAACCGTCTAAACCAACCAGGTATTGGTACCCCTTCCGGCAAGTTAAGTTCTTGGGACATGCTGAAACAAAAAGGATAGATTCAAAACGAAGGATAAGAGATAGTACCTATGGCTTTGGGGAGTGGACTTTGCCTTTTTAAAATAAAATAATATTTTTCTTTTAAAAATGCTTCTTTAAATTTCCTTTTTGAAAATAATTTTTTTCAAAACTTTTTATCTTATCTGGTAAACCTATGCTCTGATACCAAGTGAAACACCCCACCTCCGTTAGGGTCACTCTCAAAGGGAATGCCCTAATTTTGGTGGAGGTTTATAAGTATAAGTCACAGATATACAAGACAGATATAGGAACACATATTTGTAAACAGCGGAAAAACAACAACCTTTATTTCATAAAGTCAAATACGTGTTACAACAACAACCTTTCCAAAACATAACATAACACTTTCATAATCTGTCTTGATTACATTATTTTAAAGAAGCAAAAATAAAACATAGATAAACTGCAAAAGCCCCATAGTGGATTGTCCAAAGCCATAGTTCAAAACAGGAAAGTCCAAGCAATACATTTCTCTTCTTCTTCAAGCTGGATGGTAAGGCTGGTCAAGCTGCTGTGTTCCCTCCCTGAGGACCTGGGGGGGGGGGGAAACGGAAGAAAGAAGACGAAAGAAAAGTAGAGTCAGACATAAAGCCTGAGTAAGTCTAGTACTATTTTGTCTATGAATAAAGAACTGGGTGTGATAAGTATAAACAAGAAGTGGGCAAGCACTATAAACTTGGTTAAGTTGTCCAGGGTCGAATATACTATCGTACCCCATGTTAATCTCTGAACCCATATAAACTAGTTTCCAATTTGCACCCCATAATCAGGGTGATGTGATCCATTCTATGATGATCGGCTCCTACTCGCATAGTTACATGTGTCTTACGGCCCCCGATGTTGTAGTTACCTATGCTGGTCCCACCATGGGGTGTATCAAGTCCCATGGTGGCGGCCCGACACAACCTTAGAGTGCACAGGCATGCTACTGGTGCCCAGTGCCTTATTTTTCTGCGCCGGAGTGTGTGCACGCCCGCACTCCGTTAGAACCTACACTGCTACACCACCGCCGTCGATTTGACCTCTTACAATCAGCCCAGTAATCGTGCCCCACCCTGCCTAGTTTCAGGGTATCCTGATACACCTTTTAGGGTTACTGCTGAAAAGGGTCCCCCGTTACTAGGTTTTCTATCTCTAGCCAACATGCTAAGTTGGTTAAGTGTTTTTCTAACCTAACCCCACCAGTCCGTTTAGTTTAGCATGTTCCATTTTGATTAAGTCTTTAGTTCACTTAATCCTATCAATCCTGACTCAACCTTAATTGTCTTATTAAGGCCCTGACCTCTCACATTAGACAGGTATTGTTGTGGCTGCCTGTTGCCGGTTGGTTCCGGGCAGTCTTACGCCACAACTCAGTCTAACCTCGGGTCCTTGCTGGGCTCCATGTTTAACCTCCCACATTGGATAGGTATTGTTGTGACTACTGGATAGCCGGGCGGTTCCGGGCAGGTTTACATCACAACTCAATCCAACCTCGGGTTAAACACATCGTATGTTCTACATTTACATATCTTGTCATTCTTCTTTATTTCTTATATGTAAATATTTGCGGCCAATTATTAAGTTAATGGTGTAAAGGTTACACCAATCATGGGCCCAACCCATACTTGAATTTGGGCCCTTCTATTTTATATTTTCATTCATTAATTAATTTTAACCCAACGTTATTTTCCCCCGTTTTACACGTCCGTTTATATATATTGGGCTTAGCCTTTTAAAGCCCAATTTAGCCATGCGAAAAGGGGAGGCTTATGGCGTGATTACATACACAAAAAGGGGAAGGTGAGCGTATGAACTTGCAATATGACGTTGGGAATACAAAATTGAAACTGGTGTACTTGCATAGTAGTGACATATACTTTGGTCATAAAACATAGGTGACATGAATCAAAGCATGTGAACTTGTAATTGAGATATCATTGTTGACACATGAACCTATATTTTTATTTAGGCATAATGTCAAACATAAGCATGGCATAAATATTTCTAGCATAAGCATAGCATAATGTCAAACATAAGCATGGCATAAGTATAGTTAAATTTGTTCATGGCATAAATATTTCTAACATGAAATCATGATTCTTACTTTAGTCATGTAAACTTACAAAAGGGACTTTTTGAACCTAACTTAGCCATGTACCACATATGTCATCATATAATTCTTGTAAACAAGATAGACTTAATCATGGATTTCAATTAGGCCAAATATCATTCATAGCCTAGCCATATTCATAAGTTTGCAAATAGGTTTTCTAGTACAAAAGCATGGCTTAATACGTGATGCCAAATTCTCAACATAATTTCCTATGGATTATAATAACCAAACTTGTTCTAATTACTTACAAAATGATTTATGCACAAAAATATACATCATGATGGCATAGTAGCAAAACCCCAAACTTGCATAAATTTAAATCAACTACATACATGTAGCGTCAACATGGATTACATAATTTGTGAAATATTCCAAACGTATACTTGCATAGAACTACCGCATGTAGTTCTTTATAACATGAATAACATAATTCAAGAATATCCAAACGTATATAATATTTCAAATTGATAAGAACGCACAAATATGAATAACTTTATTGCCACAATTCAAGCATACAAACCAACATAATTGTTTATTCATACCAAAGTAATACTCTACTTACAATGGTTTGATGAATTCTCTAGTTTAGGGATTGAAGACGCAAATTCCTTTGTTGAATTGATTTGTTTAGGTCGCTTTAAGCTTTAGAATCTTCCTCCTAATCCTCTCTCCAATTTGGTGGCTACTCCTAGTCGTTCCTCGGCAACATGGCGGCTATGTTCTTATTTTGAATGAATAGATTAGGGTTTAGTCTAGGGTTGTTTATATAGAGGTTAGGAACTGATTAGGACCATTGATGTTGCCTGGATTGATCGCAGCCATTCATTCGATAGAGAGACCAATTAGAGCCTGCCACCTAGCCCTAATGACAAAGCAGACCACAGAAAATCGGCCAAACACAGACCTGGCCAGCCAGGTTGGCTGGGCTCGACCAGGTCGATACCCCTGTCGACAGGGCTGTCGACAGCCCTGTCGACATGGGTAGCCCAGGTCGACAGCCCAGTCGACCTGGGTGGCCTAGGCGGGTGTTTATCCGCCCTGGCCCATTGGGCCCGATTTTTAATTATTTTGTTCTGTTTTGAATTTAAACTTGATTCTCAAACTTCCGAAGGCCATATCTTCTTCATACGGACTCCGTTTTTCGAAAAATCGGACTCTATTTCGCGTATTTTTCCGAGACGAACGCAATGGCGTATCCCGTTTCCCTTAGTTCTTTGATTTGAAATTAATTATACTTTAATTTGTGAGTTTCACAGTTATAGAATTCGCGGGGTGTTACAGGGGCGGCGAGGTGCTGGGGGGTGGGGGGATGGTGCGCGGTGGCGGTTAGGGTTGGGGGGAGGTGCGGGTGAACGACGGAATTGATTTTTGGAAGGGGCCGATATTATGAAGGAAGAAATAAGGGGGGCATATATATAATTTAGTTTTATTATTTTTTATATATTTTTTCTTCATAAAAGTTGACTTTTCATTCGAACTCCAAACGAGTCCCAACGATTGTCGCCTCTAGTTAATTACCCCCATTCCGAACACAACGGGATATGTATCATAACCCAATTCGGCTGCTATGATCAGTTTCCGCCAAATTTAAAATATAAATCATTATATTTTAAATTCAAACGTACATTTTAGTTTACCGGGGCCACATACTGACTCCAAAAATCCCAAAAAAATATATCTAGTTATGTTTTGATGATACGGTCCTAACAAAACTAATTTCGTTGAATTTGGAGATCGTTTGAAAAACGGTCTTTTTCCAATTGATTAAATTCAAACTGAAATTACCAAACATGTTTAAATTCGCCATGCTCACATATTAATTCCAAAAATTCTGAAAATTGGAATCATGCAATAATTTGACATTACAGATCCAACAAAAGTGGTCTCATCGAAAACGGAGGTCGTTGAAAATCTCTATTTTTAAGGGCTATATTTCCATAGCGACTATTCAGAATTTTCAACTAGGCATAACTTTTTATTCCCGCTATGAAATTTCAATTTTTCAGATTCGTTGGAAAGATATTTTCAAACAGATTCAAATATTTCTAGTTTCGCTAAAATTTGGTTTATTTTGAATGTTGTACATTCATTTGATATTTGAAATTGAATTTTCAAACTACCGCGCCATTTTCAATTCCTTTTATATTAAAATAAATATTTATACTCTAATTCTGATTTAAATAAATATTTGCATTCTAATTCTATTCAAAATAAATTTTTGGTCATTATTATTTAAAATAAATCATTTTATATATTCAAAATTCATTAAAATTGCCAAAATAAAAATTTTAAATTAGTTCTGAATTTCTAGGTTACTACAGTATAACTTCTTATTGAAGAAGAATAGGCTAGATCAAACTAAGTTGGGGAAGCACCTCGTTGTCGCCATTGATTTAGATGAATAAAACAATGGGATTAAGGTCCTTTATATAGCCATCATCCAACGAACTAGGACATATAGCAATTCCAGATTTGTCATGGGGGGTCGACCCTGAGGTTGACATAGGGGTCGACACCCCTGTTGTGGGGTGGTCCCATGGGTCGACACCCATATGGCATGGGGTCAACCCCCAACAGGACGAATTCCCGCCTCTGGTTTTCGAATTATTTTGAATTCTGGATAATGTTTGTTTACATGTATTTCTCTTATATGTATACAAACTTTGAACCTTAAAATCTTTCTCGTACGATGTCCATTTTACGTAAACTTGGTGTCTATCCTGACCAGAATTCCAAGGCGAACGCAATGGAGAAGTCCGTTTTACTTAATTCCCTATTATTCAATTAAGTATTCTCTAGATTATCATTTTTTGTGTCTTTTAAAATTACGGGGTGTTACATTCCCCCCTACTTAAAGGATCTCGTCCTTGAAATCTCTAAGTTAAGAAGAATGTATATCCTAACATCCACCATCCATCAACTCATCCACCAATCACAGGCACCCGTTGTCCTTAAAAGATTTCAAATGCTTATATGAACATATGCAAATGTGTGTATATGTCCTTATGCTAATGCGAAAGATAAGGCGGTCTACTGATTCAATCGACCTCGTTAATGCAATGTATGTCAGTGCCATTAATCCAACATGTATGCAAATAATCCTAACATATCATGTGCTATATGCATGCACAATCACCCACCCAAATGCAACATCCACATGATGATACACCCATTTCCATCCATGAAAAGAAAGTAAAATGCACACTCATCCATATGCAGTATGAGAGTGATTGAGCTGATCTAGTGCCAAATATGTGTGTATATACATCCACGAGCAACCACTAGCAAACAATTGCAACCACTTGCATCCATCAACCATAAGCTGTCTCAAACACATGTTTACATCCATAGGATTCCTACCTAAAGGTCGAAGATTCAATTGATAGGATATACTAAAATGATAGAAATAAGCATGAATAAAAGCTTTAGAAAAAAAATTAAGAACATACCCTTGAAAAGAAAAGGGTATGAAGCGCGGATTTTTTCTTCGGTTTCCAGATTGCATCCTCTTGGTCATCTCCCCACTGAACCTTCAGCAGCTTGACCTCTCGGTTTCGTAGCTTCTTAACCTCTGATCCAATAATACAGGTAGGAACTCGTTTAACTATCGCCTCCTATTCTACCTCTACTTCCTCAGTCATACTTGGCTCAACTACTTCTGCAGTATCATCAAAGCATTTCCATAAATGAGAAACGTGGAAAACATCATGAATGCTAGACAGTCTCTCTGGTAGCTTTACTTTATAGGCCATTTGGCCAATCCTTTCTGTTATGGGAAATGGCCCTACAAATCTTGGTGCTAATTTGCCTACAGATCCGAAATAAACCACATTCCTCAAAGGTGATACCCTGATAAAAACCTTGTCTCCTACCTCAAACTCAATGTCAGTCCTTCTATTATCTACGTAGGACTTCTGTTTGTCCTGACCTGTCTTCATGTGCCTGCGAATAAGATCAATCTTCTCTGAAGCTTCCCTAACGATCTCAGGTCCAAGTAGAAGCCTTTCTGTAGATTCCCACCAACAAGTTGTGTTGTATATGACGTAGTTGAATACACAATTATATGATTTTTGTTTGATGATAACAACCAAATAAATATTATTTTTAAATGTTTTTGTTACTTACTGTTCTATATATACATCACAGACAGGAATATAATATTTATATTTAAATAGAATACGACTGTACAGACATTCATATAATTTATACAATATTTTATTTAAATTAAATATTATATTTCAAACATTCAAACAGTACAACTATTTGTAACTCCACTATTTATTCAATTCAAAGGAATTTTACATGTATATAAACTGAATACGATAGACAAATTTGTTTAAACACAATAAAATATTATTTTATTTCAACCAAATCTATTTATTACATATAATCAATACAATTCTCTCACAGCTCCTTACTACAGTTCATTCATCACTGCTACAATCACTTTTATACACTGGCACTATCATTCAGTTAACATTTCAAATACAGACACACACTTACACTGTTCTTGTCTTCATCTTCAGTCTTCACAACTTTCAGTTAGTCCTGTCTTTATACCTGTCATAAATAGAAAAACACACACAGTAGACTACAACAAAAATAAAACTAAATACAAGCAAATAAAAATTTATTTTTTAAATTTTATTTGACTCAGAATTACGGTGTGTTTCTCATCATTTTTCTAGACTTGGTCTGATATGCAATGACAAGAAAAATTGACTGATGGCTGCATGTACACACATGTATAAATATACAAGTGTTCACTGCCTCGCCAATCAACGAGCAACTGAGGAGTAGCCACAAGGACCGTCTCGACTCAGTGTACATTAAAAAATTAACCAAACAAATGCAAACTGAAAATGGACAAAAATAATCAAAGCACATTAAGGTAGCATGATCAATACAAGCAAGAGGGCAGATTTTAGATAGTAAAGGCCACAACAACAAAACAACTAATGCAAGTATGTACAAGGTGCATGGATGAAACAACATGGACTAACATGGCACTTGGCAAAAATATGATGCAATAGCTATATGGTGAAGAAAGTGTTAAGTATTAAAATACAAGCAGGCATAACAAGGCACAAGTGAAACAGAGTGGTCGAGTACTACATATCGGGTGGATGTGTACAAGCATGAATATGGTTCAACACAAATGTGCACAGGTCAAGTGCCAAATGATGGCGCTAATTTATGTATAGGATCGGTATGAATGTGTACACAGCATCTTTACATCAACTACATGGATCATAACAACTACACGTGATCAAGTGAGTTAAATGGTGAACTTGACAATTAAGAAAGATGGCAAAGCAAAAACTGTTTACACAGCAATTGCATATATACACAATATAGAAGATCAGCACACGCTCAAATGATTGCCAATGCATCAAATACAAGTAAATTAGAGTTTATGGTTCAGCCCAGAACAGCATGTGCACACTCAAATATATGGTGCAACTCATACTTGATCAGGTTCAAGCCATAATCAGTGAACAAATAAGCAATGGATAAGTGTGAAAGCAATCAAGTTTTTAAGCAAGAAATCGAGTCTTTCTAGATTTTATCATGCACAAATTAATTTTTGAGAATTGTTAAAATTCAGCATACAAGAAATTTGTTTTCCAGAAATTGGCAAACTATTTTGGCAAGGAAAATAAATCAACAAAATGTTTATGAAAAGTTTTGGAAACCAATAAGCGGCAAGAAAGAATTCTAAAGCATTCCAGAAAAATCATTTTTAAGGAGCAGTATTGTCAAGTATAATGGTTTGTTCTCAAAATACCATGAGCATGGAAAAACAGTGATGCAACAAGTTGCAAGCAAATGGAAAGGGTACACAACAATAGATCGATGAAAATCAGAACTGTGTGCACAAGCACAATCAAGTATCCAAGCAAAATAACAAACTACGGACAAGTACAATAACACAATTGCAGTTGGAATGGGAGGTACAAGCTTGCAGCTACTCAAAGCTAAATAAACAGCATCAATTTCTTAATAGGGTACTACTAGAAAATCAAACTAAGCATGGTGACAAAATACACTAATTAATCTCTTGGTACAAGTTTATGGGTCATAGAAGTTCAAAGACGGAACATGACACCAAACAAACAAGGCAAGAGTTGGATGGCAACACTAGTCAAGGCAGATTTTTCAGGATGCTCAGGAGCAAAGTGCATGAAGCAATAACAAGGATGGAGAAATCAATGCAACAATAAAATAACAAAGTGAATGAACCAGGAATAAGAATGGAGTCAGTGAAATAATGAAATAGCAAAGTGCATGAAGTAGTAACAAGGATGGAGAAATCAACGTAACAATGACTTGGCAAAATGTATAGTAGCTGTTAAATTTTTAGGCACAAATTTGTCGAGACAAATAAATGAAGTATCAGAATCTAAAGGGATGATCAAGCAATTTATCTGTTCTTATCAGTTCAAAAAATCACGCAACTTTGAAAATCTCAAAGTTCACAAATTCAAAGAAGTGGATTACAAGCCCCAAAATATATGCAATATCATGACCAAATTTAATGCGAAATCAAAGCACAAAATTAGGATTTTAATCCTACAAATACACCAATCATCACAGCGTCAAAGGCATCCAAGTTAAAGCACAATTGAAACAAGAAAACTCGAATTTAAAATCATACCAGGAAATCACTTGGATCGAATTAAAGCTTAAAGCAATGAAGATAGCTACTGGAGATTCAGAGCATCAAAGAAGAGAAAGCATCGGCTTCTAATATAAGGAGATTGCAAACCCTAGATCTCCATCGCCTCTTTAATCTTAGTAAACCCTAGAATATTATCTTGCCAGAGCCGCCGCCATTTTTAATTCTCAGAGGAAAAGAAAAGGATTAAAACAAATTACAAAAGTGGCCAGCCAAGTTTTCAACTAAAGGGGATCACCCTTATTTTAAATCCTAGGGTTTTTCTTTTTTTAATTTATATTTGTTTTGTTTAAATTTTGTTGAGAAAACAAACAAACAGTTTCTAGATCTGTAAAATCTAGGTGAGATGAATTACAGGATTTGTAATTCGGGGAAATCTGGTTTCGGGGATAGAAACCAGTGTAGGGTTTTGAGCGTAGGGTTAAGAACAGTTGGGAGAGAGTGTCGGGAGTTTACAGGGGATTATAAGCATAGAGATAGTTTTAACTCCTAGTTGAAACCTTGGGGAATGCCGCAGTAGGCAGGGTTTTGCCGAAGCTAGGTATATCTGTGTGTCATTTATTTTCCGCATTTATTCTAATTATTATCTGTGTTGTTTTTATTTAATTACTCTGCAAAAATATGCGATAAACCCTATTCACCCTCTCTCTAGGGTTAATTTAGATCCTACAAGTGGTATCAGAGCATGTATTTTTATTTTATTTTAACTCTAGAGTCATGAATTTGTCTAATAATGTTTTTTCTGAGGGTCAGTCCATAGCTAGGCCACCAATGTTTAATGGAACCGATTATGCCTATTGGAAAGCTAGGATGAAAATTTATTTGAGTTCAGTCGATTATGATGTGTGGGATATTATTGAAACGGGTTATAGATCTCCCACTGTTATTGTTAGTTGTGTTGAAATTCCTAAATCAAAAGACAGGTAGGATGCTAATGATAAAAAATTATTTTCAATTAATGCCAAAGCGATGAATGCTTTAGTTTGTGCTCTTGATAAAACTGAATTTAATCGAATTTCTTATTGTGAAACTGCAGAGGAAATATGGCATACGTTGGTGGTCACACACGAAGGTACATCTCAAGTGAAGGAATATCATCTCGCTCTACTCAGCAACAAATATGAAAATTTCTCTATGCAAATAGACGAAGATATAAAAGAGATGTATGGATGCTTCTCATCACTAGTCTATAATGCAAACGCTCTAGGCAAAACTTATACCGAAGTGGAATTGATTAGAAAAATATTGAGGGTTCTACCAATGAATTTTGAAGCAAAAGTGACGGCGATTCAAGAATCAAAAGATCTAAATAAAATAAGCTTGGAGGAGTTGATTGGAAATCTCATCACTTACGAGCTGGAGTTAAAAGCAAGAGAAGAAAGAAAGAATTCTGAATCAAAGAAAAAGATCGCTCTAAATAATACAGTTGAAAGTGATGATGAAGATCCCACTGAAGAACTAGCCATGGTTTTGAGAAAATAGGCCAAAGGAAATTACAAATCACAAAAGAAAAATTCAAAAACTAATAAGTTCAAAAAGTTCAGACGATGAAGTGTTTTGCTACAATTGCAAGAAACCCAGAATATCAAACCGAATTGCCCACAGCTCAGAAATGAAAAGAAGAAGAAGTTCAGTAGAAAGAAGAAGGCTTTTGCTGCACATGGGATGACGAGGAAGGAGAAGAAGTTTCTGAAAGTGATGAAGAGGAAGCTAACTTGTGTCTTATGGCTCAATATGACTCGGAAATTAGTGAAGAGGATTCAAGTGAGGTATCGAATTTCACTTATAAAGATTTAATTTTAATGTGTCACGATCTAACAAAAACTGTTGATTCTCTTGAACTAAAAGTTAAGAAATTGAAATCTGATAGGTCAAAACTAGTTCAAGAAAATAACAGTTTAGAAAGAAAACTTGAAAAAGTTAAGAATTCACTGTTTTCAGAATGCGAAAAATGTCAACTTTTGAGTAACGATTGTTTGAAATTCAAAACAAATTTTTAGTTACTTAAAAGTGAAAACGTGAATTTGAAGAACGAAAATCGTGATTTTGAAAAGGAGATTGAAAAGCTTAAAGAATCTGAAAAACTTGATTTTGAAAAGCGAAAACAATTTGAAATTGAAATTTCTAAGTCCAATGCTAAAATCAAAGCACTTGAAAACGAAAATTTGATTTTAAAACAAACTAATGCTGAAAAGAGGAAAATCGCTGTTAATAGTTGTTTAAATTTAATGAAAGAAAATAGCGATCTTAAATTTAAATTCAACGACTTGAGTCAGCTTTGACTAAATTTTCTAAAGGAGAGAAATCGTTGAATATGTTGTTAAAAAATCAATTTTTTATTCAAAATAAAAAGGGTCTGGTTTTTGGATTTGATCCAGTTGAAAAAAATAAATCTAATGATTTTGAAAATCCTTTAAATGGCTTTGAAATTGATCAAATTGAAATTTTGAACTCTAATAATTTCAAAGGGTTTTTAAACCATGAACGATATGAAAACTCGTTTAGAAACAATTCAGATAAACGAATTTGGATTCCAAAAAATAAAAAAATGAATTTGAATAAATCTAAACGAATTTGGGTTCCAAAGGTTACGCTAGTGAATAGTAATGGATTGTTATATAAATGGGTTTGGGTACCAAAAAGTGTAAATGAAGATAAGAGTGGTAAAACAATTTTTGTTAGACCACTCGATTCTATAAACATTTAGGTAACGGGGAAAGGCTAAGGAACAATTGTGTTTAAGAGATAAAAATTCAAATTGTTCCATTTTAATTAATTGGTTGAAGTTCCTTAGACATAGATTTAGAGTTGGAGATTCATTGGATCACATCGATTATGGTAATTCAGGTATGATCTCTAAACTCGTATTTTTATTTTTAATTCCTTTTTAGTTTATTTTCCTTTTTTAGTTTTTTATTTCTTTTATTTTCTTTATTTTTTACTTGGCTGATTTTGAAATCATTCGTTATTGACTGTTGAAATTATTGGATTATAAAAAATTTAATTTTTTAAGGTGATCTCACATAATTATCTTAGATTTGATCGTTGAATGTTTCTTGTGTTCGTCTAAAAATTCTCTGAGAATGTCATTTGTGATTCTTTCTTTGAAAATGATTTTGTGCTGCTCTGATAAGGAAATTGATTTGTTTGAATACCTTGGTGATTGGACTATGAGTTGAAAAATCAGTAATTAAATATCTTTAAATTCCATAGACAATTTGAATTAATATATAAGTTGTTTTGAAATTGTCTAGGAACAATCAGCATTAGAAATATTAGATAATTTCACATTCTACTGATTGCTTTTTGAAAATGATTTTCAACTTGCATTGATATTTTCAAAACTCCTCTTGAAATTGATATTTTCAATTTTAAAATTATTTTTGATTATTTATTCAAATATTGAAACTATTGATTTATTTGAACTGTTTCATAACTCATCAAAATTATTAATAGATTTATGAAATTGTAATGAGTTGTGAATATGGTATAATGTAACAACCCAGAAAATCTGAACCAGTTTAAAATTTTTAAATTGGCTAAAATAATGGGTTTTAAATATTTTAAATAAATATTTTAAATAATAGCGATGAAAAGTGAGTTTGAATCGACATTTGAAAACGAATATAATTAATTCTAATTATAAACAAGGCCTGAAATGGCGCTGTAGTTTCAAAAATTGAATTCAAACTTTGTCGGACTGTACCGGGTGCAAAACAAAACGGATTTGAGCGAAACCAAAAATATTTAAATCTGTTAGTGAATACCTTTCTAACGAATCTGAAAAATCGAATTTTCATAGCGGAAAGCAAAAGTTATGGCCAAATGAATTTTCAGAAAGGTCGCTATGGAATTTATATAGCCCATGAAATTGGCCATTTTGCATACGACCTCGGAATTCGACGAAACCACTTTTGTTGGATCCGGGATGTGAAGTTATTGCTAGGTTTCAAATTTCATAATTTTTGAAGCTAGATTGTGAGCGTGGCAAAGGAAAACGTGTTTTGGTCAATTACAGTTAAATTGGATCGACCAGATATGGGCCTTTTTGCAAACGGTCTCAGAATTCGATGAAACTAGTTTTGTTGGGACCGTATCGTCAAAACATAGCTAGATTTATTTTTCTGGAATTTTTCGAATCAGTTTGTGGCCCTGGCAAATTGAAATGTACGTTTAAATTAAATATTGAATGTTTTATATTTTAATTTGAAGGAAAACTGACTGAAACAGTCGAGTGAGCCTACGAAACATATCCCATTGTGTTCGGAATGGGGGTAAAATAATAGGGATGACAATCGTTGGGTTTGAATTGGTGTTCGTGTGTGAAAGGGGGTATTTTCGAAAATTAAAAATTTATAAAAGTAAAGAAATTCTCTCATTGGCCAATTAACCCTTTCTCTCTCCCCGATGGATACGGCGCGCGACGGAAACTAGGTCGACACCTTCTCTCTTCGATTTCTCCCCCGTTTCACAATGAAATCGAGTGATTCTTGATTCATTTCAAAGATCTTCGTCTCCTCTTTAAATCCATCTAAGGTTTGCTAGTTATCATCAAGTGAGGAGGGAGATACGAGTCCTCAAAGTCAGCGACTTTGGAGCGCCACCGAGCCTTCAAGGCGCCACCGAACGAAGCGAGACCACCGACGCCGGGAAGGTGGTTCGAAGCTCTTCGACCCTGTGTGAGATGATTCTCCTATCGCGCAACAGTTTGATCGAAAGATCAAAACCTAGTTTTGAACCATCGTGAAAGGTGGGTCCTTTATTACATCTGAACTTTGAAAAATCATATCTTTTTCGTTTCTTGATGAAATTCGATGAAACAGGAAACATCGTGACCGTGTGGACGTCTTCTACATTTTAGAAGCGACCGCATATTTTTCTGAGCCTTCTGCTATTTTTGGTGGAGTGGAACCCAAAGTGAGATTTCTAATTTATAAACGATATGGAAAACGACGATGTATAAATTATATAGTCGATGTATGAGTTATATAAGCGTTGTACACCTCTTGTATAAGCGTTGTATAAGTTGTACGTTCGATGTATAAGTTATATATGCGTTGTAAAAATTATATATGTATTGAAATAGAAGTGAATTGCTATATATAAGTATATATATATATATATATATATATATATATATATATGCCCCTCGTCCACAAACCATGGACGATATTTATTGGTTATGATTGGTGTAAAAATTGATTGGTAGCGAATGGTTGATTGGAATTGTTTGTGGTTGATATTGATTGATTGTGGTTGAACAATACCCGTTTGTGGTTGAGAAATATTTGGTTGAAACCACTAGGATTAGTTTGTGGAAATGAAATAAAAATATACATGCCGCCTGCGTGCGAACTAGATGCATGATTCCCCATTGTCAAAAACCGCGAGGTTTTAAGGTAGAGCGAGGAGCCGTACTAGGGACGTTCCTGGTTTTAACTACCCTGCCGTTATGCTGCCGAAATTTTGAATAATATTCATGTGTTTTAATTATTTTCATTTGTTGAAACTATATTTATTCGTTGAATAGAAAGCCTTCATGTGTTGAGTCGATATTCATTCGTTGAATAGAAATTCATGTGTTGAATGGTGTTCGTGTTTTAAATATAAAAATCACATTTTTATCTATATAAAATAATCTTGTTTTGAAAGAAATTGTTTTATAATAAAAATTACATTTTTATTACCTATATGAACTATATAAAATAATAGTGTTTTGAAATGAATTGTTTTACAATAAAAATCACATTTTTATTATGTACATGAATTGTTAAATATAGTGAAGTGTTGAAATTGAAGACAGTTAGATAAAAATATCATTTTTATCAAATGTATGAAAAGAATATAGTTTTGAAATCGAAGAATCGATATATATATATTTAAATAGAATTGATATATATCTAATAAGGACGCTGCATTTCGTATTTTGAAATCGTGATTTCAAACGATTAGTACGGGAGATCCGACCATCGGATTTT
The DNA here is from genome assembly GCA_030737875.1 of Allium sativum. Lineage (NCBI taxonomy): Eukaryota > Viridiplantae > Streptophyta > Magnoliopsida > Asparagales > Amaryllidaceae > Allium > Allium sativum. The sequence continues at coordinate 127,410,073 of CM060919.1, read as the reverse complement.
CCTGAAATCGCAACCGTTGGGTTTGCTTTGGAAAAATCTTTCCAACGGCACCGACTTTGTAAAAAACCAACGGTTGGATTGTCTGGAATGTTTAATTCAAATCTGAAGAAAAACAGCGCCAGAGTCGATTATATTTATATACATATAAATATAATTATATTTAATCGAATAACGACGCTGCAGTTCGTATTTTGAAATCGAAACTTTGTACCGGGAGATCCGACCGTCGGATTTTCTCGAAACTGGAACCGTTGGATTCGTTTTGAAAAGATCTTTCTAATGATGTAAATTTTGTGAAGATCCAACGGTTAGATTTTCAGATATGTGTAAATCAAATCAGGAGAAAAAACAGCGCCACGGCCGCGTTATGGCCCGAAGCGTCGTTTTGAATAAATTGGCTATTTTAAAATAAATAAAAATAGCGATAAATCATTATAAAATATTATAAGCGACATGGATGCGAAATTTGGAAATCGTTCCCTTACTGATTGGCAGTTAGTGACTAATGAATTGAAATGATGTGTGTGTATGTTAGTGTTGCACTTGTTTATTATATACGCGAGTTGTTCAGAAAGACCGGGTTTATCCCATTCTGAATAACTGAATCGACGATAAGAAATCGAAGATGAAGACGGTGGTCGAAGACCGGAGATCTTCACCTCGTTTGGATGGTAACCGAGGTCCTGATTGGGAGGCATCCCGAAATATGGATAATGAGTGGTGATCGTCCAGACGTACGTGGTGGTCGATGGGTTTGCAAGGTATATAGTGCCTCCGGTTTAGTTCAGACCCAGAACAGACTTGTAAATGGACTGTTTATCTGACATTGGATTTTATTCTGTGTTGATTGATCTCTATTAAATATACATCTGTTTGGCGGCGGAGAATTTATTCTTTTGCTTAACGCCCTTCTCTGAAACGCACAAGCTCAGAGGTTGTATATCGATGGACATCAGTCGCATGGCATGAATTGCTAGTGTGGCATGCCTAAGTGGCAAATGAGCAGGGCTTCTGTTGAAAAGCAAAGTCTTGTGGTGATGATCAAAGCACCGCCTGTGTGGAGTAGCTTTGTGTATAACGTGAATTCGCGAGCCTCACTACCCGGTATGAACCAGAAACGGGAGAAGGACCTCAGGGAAGGCATGCGTTTCTTTCTAGCTAGAAGTTGTGTCGGTGTTTTTACACGGCCCGACATTTTACTTATGTGGATGATGGATAGCAAGGCGCCTCGGATATATCGGTCGATCCGGGACCGATGGAGTCATTCGTTGGCTCATTTACGCCCCATAGGGCGGAGAAACGTAGTGTTCATGCATAACAATCCACATCGGTGGACCGGCCCTGACGATCCAAGGGCCCACCTGAGTCTGGGCCCTGAGACATGGGCTAGATTGTCTCGAAGTCGGTAAGGATTATCTTTTGCCTTGGTTCATGACGGAAATCCAATTTCCAAATACGTGACTGTGCGGTTTTGATTGTATACCTATATTTGGCGACATAGTGGCATGGGACGCTCATGTCGTCTATGATTGATAGTTATGATTGGAAATTGATTTTGAAACATATAAACACTAGTAGTAATATCAAATGCTTTTGTTTTATTCGTATCAAGCATATTTTGGCCATTATAAGGTAAAACTCTATCCTCCGGTTTGCGTTGCATTGTGTGATGGGAACTGAGTCTTATAATGACTTCATTTTTATAAAAAGCATTGCGATGTTTAAAAGAAAGATTTGTTTTTAAAGCACTGGCAATCCAATGGAGTAAACCCGTTCCACGAAAGCGGCGTGGTTTTGTGATTAGCCATATTTAAATGTATTGAGTAGATTTCTCATACCAGTCCCATGACTGACTCGTAGTTTGTTTCACTTACAAACTCGGGTGCCCCTTTTTCTACACGGGTAGCCTTGTATTCAGTTTTTCGCTGGCTCTTTTTGGATAGCTGGAGCTGAAGATGGATTCTATTATTTATCTCTTTTTATGCTGTTCAGCTCCTATTGTACATATTTTGTTTGTTTTCGCTGTAGACATTTATGTATAGCTGAACTGTATTTGTACTAAGTATGATCCTGTATACCGTGTAACCCTGATGATTTCTTTTATCCAGTATATTCTATTTTACATTATCTGGTGTATTTATTTAATTCTGCTTTGCTGTTACCTGTTTCTGTGTTATATTCCAAAGATTACCCTTGTCGCCGTCTATATGGGAAATGGGGTCGTCACATCGTGGTATCAGAGCTTTGGTTAAGCTTAGTGCTGGAATATAACATATTAACGAACTCGTCAGAAATAGAACCAGTAGTGTTCTAGGATGGGTAACTCTATATAGATAGGATCAGCAATATCCTAGTATGAGTAAAGCAGAATGAAATTGTACCTCGATAGACACATTTACATTTGAAGTATGTGTTTCTATATTTTAAATTATCTCTTCTGTGACCTGACACTTGATCTGCCATTTGCAGAAGTACTAGAAAAATGAGTGTCAGAAACAGGAGAAATGCAGAACCCGATCTAGAGGCTCTATTAAAGAGATATCGAAATCTGAATGGAGCACAGTTCTCGGGCAATGAATCTATAATTCAGACTCAAGCTTGGATGAGTTCTGTCGAAAGAATTTTTTAGCGTATCCAGCTGAGAGATGACCAGAAAAGGTTAGTAGCATCTTGGGCGCTCAAAGAAGAAGCTTTAATCTGGTGGGAAACAATCATCAAAGATAATTCAGAAGGTGGTATCACCTGGGACAGATTCAAAGAGATTTTCCTAGAAAGATTTACTCCTCCTGAAGCGACGGAGCGATTATGTGATGAATTTTCTTATCTGATACAAGGTGATATGACCATCCCAGAATATCATAAGAAATTCAATGAACTTTCTCACTTTGCTCCTCATCTAATTCAAAATCCGAAGAGGAAGAATTTGAGATTTATCAATGGGCTTCAAAGGAAATACCAGAATAAAGTAAGAGGGCATGTGAAGTTTCCTTTTTCAGAAATGATTTATTTGGCTTATCAGTATGAAGATCTCCATAAGAAAGGCATGTTGCGCGACGAAGAGGAAGTCAACTCTGGCAATAACATTGAGTCTGAAATTGATCGTCCTGAGGCCAGTACGATGTCTAAGGTGAGCAAGAAGCCCAAGGACAATCGGAAAAGGGCCAGATCTGAGAAAGAACCAGTAACAACTGTCATATGCAATAACTGCCATAAGCAGGGGTATTTGCAAGGAAAATGCAAATCTTTAAAGAAGCAAAGAAAGGAAGGATCTAAATCTAATAAAAGGGTTAATGAGGGCAGAGGATGCCATAAGTGCCACCAGGCTGGTCATATTGCGAAAAATTGCTGGCTGTTAAAAAAGACCCAAGAGGCTCAGGTAAATGAATTGGCAGAAACTTCTGAGCCCTTAGCTACTCAGGAAAGGCCAGATGTATTAGAAGGCACGCTTACTGTCAAAGACATCCCAGTTAAAGTACTGTTTGACACCGGCGCATCGCGAAGCTTTGTTGCAAAGAATGCAACTAAGAAACTGGATTTAAATTAGAAGAAGCTCAAGGAACCAATGACTGTCCATAATCCGGTTGGGGGTTCCGTTGATCTCAGTTGGGTTTATGGAGTACCAGTTTCCTTTTCTCGTTATCGGTTTCCTACCATCGCGGTCGTCATGAATTTTACAGAGTTTGATCTTATCTTGGGGTTAGACTGGCTGACCAAATACGAAGCTGAAGTTAAATGTGCCGACAGAGTCGTAAAGGCGAAGATAAAATCAGGTGATTATATAATCATTCCCTGTGAAGGTCAGAATGCTAATAGAAAAGACTTCTGGGCAGCTCTTGATGTTTCTCCTGCTCAAATGGAAAATGTCCCTGAAGTCACAGAGAATATTCCAGACCTAGTGAAAGATATTCCTGTCGTCAAAAACTATGCGGATGTGTTCGAAGAAGTTGTTCGCTTGCCTCCGCAGAGAGAAATAGATTTCAAGATTGCTTTGATTCCGAACGCAAGGCCGGTAGTTCACGCTATTCGAAGGATGTCCTTGAAGGAGAAAGAAGAACTTGACAATCAAACACGACAGATAGTATGGAAGGGTCTGATCAGGCCTAGTTTCTCTGATTGGGGTGCAGCAGTGGTGTTTGTCCCAAAATCTGACGGTACTCTACGTCTATGTGTGGATTATCGTGATCTGAATAAGCAGACAATAAAGAACAAATATCCATTGCCTCGGATTGATGATTTGTTGGATCGATTAAATGGCGCACAAGTATTTTCATGAATGGACCAAGCTACAGGTTTCCATCAACATCGAATTGCCGAAGAGTGTGTTCCAATGACAGCATTCAGAGGTCCCGACTTATTCTACGAGTGGTTAGTAATGACGTTCGGCTTATGTAACGCTCCAGCTTACTTCGTCGATCTGATGAATAGAGTGTTCAGAGGGGTTTTGAATAAATTTTTTCTGGTTTTCATTGATGATATTTTAATATTCTCTAAATCAAAAGCCGAACATGAAAAGCATTTGGAACAGGTTCTGGAAATCCTCAGAAGGAATGTATTAAAAGCCAAACTATCCAAATGTATATTCTGGCAAGATGAAGTAAAATTTCTGGGCCATGTCATATCAAAAGAAGGAATTGCTGTGGATCCAAGTAAAATCACAGCTATTCAGAATTGAAAACAGCCCAGTACTCCTACAGAAGTCCGCAGTTTTCTCGGATTGGCTAGTTATTACCGGAAGTTCGTTAAAAACTTTTCGAAGATATCTGGCCACTTAACGAAGCTTACAAAGAAGCACTCAAAATTCAAATGGACTCCAGAAAGTGAGGAGGCTTTTGAAGAGCTAAAGTTAAGATTAACGACAGCTCCAGTGTTAACCATCATTGATGGAAATCAGGATTTGAAAGTCCGAACGCTCCAGTGTCAAAAGCGACCAACAGAAACTGGCTGGATTGTTACAACCGCTGGACGTTCCTGGTTGGAAGTGGGAACATATTTCCATGGACTTCATTGATGGTTTGCCCAGAACCAGAAAAGGAAATGACAGTATTTGGGTGATCGTAGATCGCTTCACGAAGACCGCCCATTTCATACCTGTCAGATCAAACAGAACTGCTCAGAGTCTGGCGCAGATATACTTCAAGGAAATAGTTAGACTACATTGAGTGCCGCTCAGTATAGTCAGTGATAGAGACACAATATTCACTAGTAAATTCTGGGAGGCATTTCAAGTAGAGCTGGGAACGAAGCTGAACTTGAGCACCGCTTATCATCCTCAGACAGACGGTCAAACTGAGAGGGTGAATCGTATATTAGAAGATCTATTGCAGACTTGTGATCTAGATTTCGGTGGATCATGGGAAGACCATCTACATTTGGATGAATTCTCATATAATAACAGCTACCAGGCGAGCCTAACAATGTCGCCATTTGAAGCACTATATGGTAGACCGTGCCGATCTCCTGCATGTTGGGTCGAACCCGGTAATAGACTTGTGTTGGGGCCAGATATGATCCGAGAAGCTGCCTACAAGGTCGACTTTATTAAGAAGCGGTTACTGGCCGCTCAAAGCCGACAAAAGAGCTATGCCGATAGAAGAAGAAGAGATATATCCTTTGATGTTGGCAACTATGTATATTTGAAAGTATCGCCGATGAGAGGAGTTATCCGGTTCGGTAAAACTGGAAAGTTGGCGCCCAAATTCATTGGTCTGTTTCCTATTCTGGAACGGATCGGAACTCTCGCTTATAGAGTTAAATTGCCGGATTGGTTGCCTGGAGTTCATGATGTATTTCACATATCTCAACTTCGAAAGGACGTTCATGATCCAGACTTGATCGTGGAAGAAGCAGCTCAACATGATATTGAAATTACTCCAGAATTAGCTGTGAGAAGAGAGCAGCTAAAGATCATTGGCAAAGAAACCAAAGAACTGAGGAACAAGAAGGTTCACTTAGTCAAAGTGCAATGGAGTGGAGATCCGCGAGATTGTACTTGGGAAACTGAGGAGAGCATTCAGAAAGCCTATCCTAGATGCCGAGTGGATATCTCTGATTGACTCCGGTGCGAGGTACATTTACCATACTTTGCATTACCAATCAGTTCTCTACTCTGTTGTTATTTTCTTTCCATGGATGTGCACTTTTAATTCCATAGTCTGAATGATTTTAGAAGAGAATAGAAATTGATTAGTATATTTTTGAAAAGTTAAAAACAATTTGATTGTTGTTTGTGTTATGTGATAGTAGATTTTGTTAATTAAAATTATTAAGACGATAGTTAATTTAATCAACAATAGAATAATGGTAGAATTTATTCATTTAAATCACACATTGAACTGATTAGAAAATAAATAGAAATATATACATGTGTATTATATATGTTTGAGCAGGTAAATGGATAGCTGTTGAGTAAAGATTTTATTTGCGTGCCTGACAAATAGGTAAACCTTAATGAGTTGGATGCGAAATATTATTATATTAACTCCTGTGAATGCCATTGGATGCGGAGTGCTGGTTATTCTGTGTGGAATAATAAATGTCGCCATAGGATAGTAACAATTAATTTTGAACTACATTACATGGCATACTTCTGAAGATAGGCATACTTCATCATATACCACATAAGCATTTGGAGCTTGTGTGATGAGGTGGAAGATTTACCACACGAGCAAGAGGCTTGTATGGCGATGACTATATTTTACAGGTTGAACTGATGACTGATATGGACTATTTAAATTGTAACGATTAAATTGCCAGATTAATTAAAAAAACCCACACGGGTCTGGAGTTGATAATAATCACGTCTCTCTAGTTATTAGATACGGCACATGGACTATTTATTTCCCACACGGGACGAGGTGACGAGGATTTATCCTCTGGAGCATTTAAAATACACACTCCCTCAGGCTTTGACAGGGTGACGAGAATTTATTCTCTGGAGTTATTATCAATACACGCTCCCCTGTAAACACCAAAATATATCACTATAAATATGTGTATGCTTATTAGGATTTATTGGGTACCTAATACGGCCCAATAAATTTCCAAACCTCTCTCCGTAAAAAGGAGGTTATGGCGAAATTTTTCGAAAATTCCGGGTGTTAGCCAAATTTTTGAAGGACTTGAAAATTCTCAGAAACTGAAGAGTTGGAGAATGGAAGCCAGATCGAACGTAGAGTTGATTAATCAAACCACTTTCGACTTTGTTCCTTTTCGGGGTCGAAAAGTTTTAAGTAGGTGAGATTGTAACGACCCAGAAAATCTGAACCAGTTTAAAATTTTTAAATTGGCTAAAATAATGGGTTTTAAATATTTTAAATAATAGCGATGAAAAGTGAGTTTGAATCGACATTTGAAAACGAATATAATTAATTCTAATTATAAACAAGGCCTGAAATGGCGCTGTAGTTTCAAAAATTGAATTCAAACTTTGTCGGACTGTACCGGGTGCAAAACAAAACGGATTTGAGCGAAACCAAAAATATTTAAATTTGTTAGTGAATACCTTTCTAACGAATCTGAAAAATCGAATTTTCATAGCGGAAAGCAAAAGTTATGGCCAAATAAATTTTCAGAAAGGTCGCTATGGAATTTATATAGCCCGTGAAATTGGCCATTTTGCATACGACCTCGGAATTCGACGAAACCACTTTTGTTGGATCCGGGATGTGAATTTATTGCTAGGTTTCAAATTTCATAATTTTTGAAGCTAGATTGTGAGCGTGGCAAAGGAAAACGTGTTTTGGTCAATTATAGTTAAATTGGATCGACCAGAAATGGGCCTTTTTGCAAACGGTCTCAGAATTCGATGAAACTAGTTTTGTTGGGACCGTGTCATCAAAACATAGCTAGATTTATTTTTCTGGAATTTTTCGAATCAGTTTGTGGCCCTGGCAAATTGAAATGTACGTTCAAATTAAATATTGAATGTTTTATATTTTAATTTGAAGGAAAACTGACTGAAACAGTCGAATGAGCCTACGAAACATATCCATTGTGTTCGGAATGGGGGTGAAATGATAGGGACGACAGTCGTTGGGCTTGAATTGGTGTTCGTGTGTGAAAGGGGGTATTTTCGAAAATTAAAAATTTATAAAAGTAAAGAAATTCTCTCATTGGCCAGTTAACCCTTTCTCTCTACCCGATGGATACGGCGCGCGAAGGAAACCAGGTCGACACCTCTCTTTGATTTCTCCCCCGTTTCACAATGAAATCGAGTGAGTCTTGATTCATTTCAAAGCTCTTCGTCTTCTCTTTAAATCCATCTAAGGTTTGCTAGTTATCATCAAGTGAGGAGGGAGATACGAGTCCTCAAAGTCAGCGACTTTGGAGCGCCACCGAGCCTTCAAGGCGCCACTGAACGGAGCGAGACCACCGGCGCCGGGAAGGTGGTTCGAAGCTCTTCGACGCTATGTGAGCTGATTCTCCTATCGCGCAACAGTTTGATCGAAAGATCAAAACCTAGTTTTGAACCATCGTGAAAGGTGGGTCCTTTATTACATCTGAACTTTGAAAAATCATATCTTTTTCGTTTCTTAATGAAATTCGGTGAAATAGGAAACATCGTGACCGTGTGGACGTCTTCTACATTTTAGAAGCGACCGCATATTTTTCTGAGCCTTCTGCTATTTTTGGTGGAGTGGAACCCAAAGTGAGTTTTCTAATTTATAAACGATATGGAAAACGACGATGTATAAATTATATAGTCGATGTATGAGTTATATAAGCGTTGTACACCTCTTGTATAAGCGTTGTATAAGTTGTACGTTCGATGTATAAGTTATATATGCGTTGTAAAAATTATATACGTATTGAAATAGAAGTGAATTGCTATATATAAGTATATATGTATATATATATATATATATATATATATATATATATATATATATATATATATATATATATGCCCCTCGTCCACAAACCATGGACGATATTTATTGGTTATGATTGGTGTGAAAATTGATTGATAGCGAATGGTTGATTGGAATTGTTTGTGGTTGATATTGATTGATTGTGGTTGAAAAATACCCGTTTGTGGTTGAGAAATATTTGGTTGAAACCACATAGGATTAGTTTGTGGAAATGAAATAAAAATATACATGCCGCCTGCGTGCGAACTAGATGCATGATTCCCCATTGTCAAAAACCGCGAGGTTTTAAGGTAGAGCGAGGAGCCGTACTAGGGACGTTCCTGGTTTTAACTACCTTGCCATTATGCTGCCGAAATTTTGAATAATATTCATGTGTTTGAGTTATTTTCACTTGTTGAAACTATATTTATTCGTTGAATAGAAAGCCTTCATGTGCTGAGTCGATATTCATTCGTTGGATAGAAATTCATGTAATGAATGGTGTTCGTGTTTTAAATATAAAAATCACATTTTTATCTATATAAAATAATCTTGTTTTGAAAGAAATTGTTTTATAATAAAAATCACATTTTTATTACCTATATGAACTATATAAAATAATAGTGTTTTGAAATGAATTGTTTTACAATAAAAATCACATTTTTATTATATACATGAATTGTTAAATATAGTGAAGTGTTGAAATAGAAGACAGTTAGATAAAAATATCATTTTTATCAAATGTATGAAAAGAATATAGTTTTGAAATCGAAGAATCGATATATATATTTAAATAGAATTGAAATATATCGAATAACGATGCTGCAGTTCGTATTTTGAAATCGTGATTTCAAACGATTAGTATGGGAGATCCGACCATCGGATTTTCCTGAAATCGCAACCGTTGGGTTCGCTTTGGAAAAACCTTTCCAACGGCACCAACTTTGTGAAAATCCAACGGTTGGATTGTCTGGAATGTTTAATTCAAATCTGAAGAAAAACAGTGCCAGAGTCGATTATTTATATATATATATATATATATATATAATTATATTTAATCGAATAACGACGCTGCAGTTCGTATTTTGAAGTCGAAACTTCAAACGATTGTACCGGGAGATCCGACCGTCGGATTTTCCCGAAACTGGAACCATTGGATTCGTTTTGAAAAGATCTTTCTAATGATGTAAATTTTGTGAAGATCCAACGGTTAGATTTTCAGATATGTGTAAATCAAATCTGGAGAAAAACAGCGCCACGGTAGCGTTATGGCCCGAAGCGTCGTTTTGAATAAATTGGCTATTTTAAAATAAATAAAAATAGCGATAAATCGTTATAAAATATTATAAGCGACATGGATGTGAAATTTGGAAATCATTCTCTTACTGATTGACAGTTAGTGACTAATGAATTGAAATAATGTGTGTGTATGTTAGTGTTGCACTTGTTTATTATATACGCGAGTTGTTCAGAAAGACCGGGTTTATCCCATTCTGAATAACTGAATCGACGATAAGAAATCGAAGATGAAGACGGTGGTCAAAGACCGGAGATCTTCACCTCGTTTGGACGGTAACCGAGGTTCTGATTAGGAGGCATCCTGAAATATGGATAATGAGTGGTGATCGTCCAGACGTACGTGGTGGTCGATGGGTTTGCGAGGTATATAGTGCCTCCGGTTTCGTTCAGACCCAGAACGGACTTGTAAATGGACGGTGTGTCTGACATTGGATTTTATTCTATGTTGATTGATCTCTATTAAATATACATCTGTTTGGCGGCGGAGAATTTATTCTTTTGCTTAACGTCCTTCTCTGAAACGCACGAGCTCAGAGGTTGTATATCGATGGACATCAGTCGCATGGCATGAATTGCTAGTGTGGCATGCCTAAGTGGCAAATGAGCAGGGCTTCTGTTGAAAAGCAAAGTCTTGTGGTGATGATCAAAGCACCGCCTATTTTGCGTAGCTTTGTGTATAACGTGAATTCGCGAGCCTCACTCCACGGTATGAACCAGAAACGGGAGAAGGACTTCAGGGAGGGCATGCGTTTCTTTCTAGCTAGAAGTTGTGTCGGTGTTTTTACACGGCCCGACAATTTACATATGTGGATGATGGATAGCGAGGCGCCTCGGATATATCGGTCGATCTAGGACCGATGGAATTATTCGTTGGCTCATTTACGCCCCATAGGGCGGAGAAACGTAGTGTTCAGGCATAATAATCCACATCGGTGGACCGACCCTGACGATCCAAGGGCTCACCTGAGTCTGGGCCCTGAGACATGGGCTAAATTGTCTCGAAGTCGGTAAGGACTATCTTTTGCCTTGATTCATGACGGAAATCCAATTTCCAAATACGTGACTGTGCGGTTTTGATTGTATACCTATATTTGGCGACATAGTGGCATGGGACGCTCATGTCGTCTATGATTGATAGTTATGATTGGAAATTGATTTTGAAACATATAAAGACTAGTAGTAATATCAAATGCTTTTGTTTTATTCGTATCAAGCATATTTCGGCCATTATAAGGTAAAACTCTATCCTCCGGTTTGCCTCGCATTGTGTGATGGGAACGGAGTCTTATAATGGCTTCATTTTTATAAAAAGCATTGTGATGTTTAAAAGAAAGATTTGTTTTTAAAGCACTGGCAATCCAATGGAGTAAACCCGTTCCACGAAAGTGGCGTGGTCCTGTGATTAGCCATATTTAAATGTGTTGAGTAGATTTCTCATACCAGTCCCATGACTGACTCGTAGTTTGTTTCACTTTCAAACTCGGGTGCCCCTTTTTCTACACGGGCAGCCTTGTATTCAGGTTTTAGCTGGCTCTTTCTGGATAGCTGGAGCTGAAGATGGATTCTATTATTTATCTCTTTTTATGTTGTTCAGCTCCTATTGTACATATTTTGTTTGTTTCCGTTGTAGACATTTATGTATAGCTGAACTGTATTTGTACTAAGTATGATCCTGTATACTGTGTAACTCTGATGATTTCTTTTATCCAGTATATTCTATTGTACATTATCTGGTTTATTTATTTAATTCTGCTCTACTGTTACCTGTTTCTGTGTTATATTCCAAAGATTACCCTTGACTCCGTCTGTACGGGAAATGGGGTCGTCACATATAATTCATAACTAGAGGAGATGTTATTTTAAATCTTATGATGATTGGACAGATTTTATAATATCTTTGAATTAGAGCTTATTTCACGACCATCTTCTATATCTACCATATTTCTGTCACTCATAATGGTTTTATTTAATTCAGGGAGTTCTAATTACTCTTGAAATTAAAAATAAAATAAAAATAATTAAATAAATAAGTTATCCTTGGTATTCACTCCCATTTAAAAGTCCTCGCGGTTATGCGTGGGTGAATTACCTTAATTTCTATGTGCTTCCATTCTCACTTAAAAGACCTTTGGGCTGTGCATGGATGGAACTCATTAGAGAGGATAAAGTTAAGTTACTACTAACCCCATTTAAAAGACCTTTGGGCTATGCGTGGTAAGCAAGTACTTAACACATTTTTGAGCATATTTAAAATCTTCAAAAGTCGTATTCAAATATTCAATTTTTATTGAACTCTCCTCATTCTATAAATCCATTGTAAATCCATTCATTCCGAAAGTGAAATTTGCTTTTGATTTAAAGATTATTATGATTTTTGTTTGATTAAATGGGTTTTACGATATATATTCTCTCTATCTTAATCTAGATTTATATTTTTAGTCCATATTCATCACTATTTCGATCTCTATTATCCTTTTGATGATAACAAAAGGGGGAGAATTATCATGATTTTGATTGATGAGTATTTAATTCAAGAATATTTTAAAATTTGAAATTAAATATCTAGAGGTAGAATGGTCAATTGAATTCCATTGTTTATATTTTCCACATATACAGGGGGAGTTCAGTTGTAGGGGGAGCTAATAAATAGGGGGGGTTCAATATTCACTATCAAACACATTTATTGTGCTCAAAATCTTTTATTTGTTTATCATCATCAAAAGGGGGAGATCGTTGTATATGACGTAGTTGAATACACAATTATATGATTTTTGTTTGATGATAACAACCAAATAAATATTATTTTTAAATGTGTTTGTTACTGTACTGTTCTATATATACATCACAGACAGGAATATAATATTTATATTTAAATAGAATACGACTGTACAGACATTCATATAATTCATACAGCATTTTATTTAAATTAAATATTATATTTCAAACAGTACAACTATTTGTAACTCCACTATTTATTCAATTTACAGGAATTTGTACTTGTATATAAACTAAATACGATAGACAAATTTGTTTAAATGCAATAAAATATTATTTTATTTCAACCAAATCTGTTTATTACATATAATCAGTACAATTCTCTCACAACTCCTCACTACAGTTCATTCATCACTTCTACAGTTACTTTTATACACTGACACTATCACTCAGTTAACATTTCAAATACAGACACACACTAACACTATTCTTGTATTCATCTTCATCCTTCACAGCTTTCAGTTAGTCCTATCTTCATACCTATCACAAATAGAAAAACACACACAGTAGACTGCAACAAAAATAAAACTAAATACAAGCAAATAAAAATTTATTTTTTAAATTTTATTTGCCTCAGAATTATGGTGTGTTTCTCATCATTTTTCTAGACTTGGTCTAATATGTAATAACAAGAAAAATTGACTGATGGCTGCATGTACACATGTATATAAATATACACATGTGCACTGCCTCGCCAATCAGCGAGCAACTGAGGAGTAGCCACAAGGACCGTCTCGACTCAGTGTACATTAAAAAACTAACCAAGAACAAATGCAAACTGAAAATGGACAAAAATAATCAAAGCACATTAAGGTAGCATGATCAACACAAGCAAAATAGCATGGACTAACATGGCACTTGGCAAAAATATGGTACAATAGCTATTTGGTGAAGAAAGTGTCAAGCATTAAGTATTAAAATACAAGCAGGCATAACAAGGCACAATTGAAACAGAGTGGTCGACTACATATCTGGTTGATGTGTTCAAGCATGAATATGGATCAGCACAAATGTGCACAAGTCAAGTGCCAAATGATGGAGCTAATTTATGTATAGGATCAGTATGAATGTGTACACGACATCTTTACATCAACTACATGGATCATAACAGCTACAAGTGATCAAGTGAGTTAAATGGTGAACTACACATTTAGTAGAGATGGCAAAGCAAAAACTGTTTACATAGCAATTGCATATGTACACAATATGGCAGGTCAACACATGCTCATATGATGGCCAATGCAACAAATACAAATAAATTAGAGTTTATGGATCAGCCCAGAATAGCATGTGCACACTCAATATATATGGTGCAAATCATACATGATCAGGTTCAAGCCATAATCAGTGAACAAATAAGCAGTGGATAAGTGTGAAAACAATCAAGTTTTAAAGCAAGAAATCAAGTCTCCCTAGATTTTATCATGCACAAATTAATGTTTGGGAATTGTTAAAATTCAACATACAAGAAATTTGTTTTCCAGAAATTGGCAAACTATTTTGGCAAGAAAAATAACTCAACAAAATGTTTACGGCAAGTTTTGGAAACCAATAAGTGGCAAGAAAGGATTCTAAAGCATTCCAGAAAAATCATTTTTAAGAAGCAGTATTGTCAAGTGTAGTGGTTTGTTCTCATAATACCAAGAGCATGGCAAAACAGTGATGCAACAAGTTGCAAGCAAATAGAAAGGGTACACAGCAACAGATCGACGAAAATCAGAACTGTGTGCACATGCACAATCAAGTATCCAAACAAAATAACAAACTATGGACAAGTACATTAACACAGTTGCAGTTACAATGGGATGTACAAGCTTGCTGCAACTCAAAGCTAAATAGACAGCATCAATGTCTTAATAGAGTATTTCCAGAAAATCAAACTAAGCATGGTGACAAAATACACTAATGAATCTCTTGGTACAAGTTTATGGGTCATAGCAGCTCAAAGCCGGAACATGACGCCAGACAAACAAGGCAAGAGTTGGATGGCAACACTAGCCAAGGCAGATGTTTCAGGATGCGCAGGAGCAAAGTGCATGAAGCAGTAACAAGGATAAAGAAATCAGTGCAACAATAAAATAGCAAAGTGCATGAACCAGTAACAAGAATGGAGTCAGTGAAATAATGAAATAGCAAAGTGCATGAAGCAGTAACAAGGATGGAGAAATCAGTGCAACAATGACTTGGCAAATTGTATAGTAGTTGTTAAATTTTAAGGCAGAAATTTGTCGAGATAAATAAATAAAGTATCAGAATCTAAAGGGATGATCAAGCATTTTATCTGTTCTTATCAGTTCAAAAAATCACGCAAGTTTGAAAATCTCAAAGTTCACGAATTCAAAGCCGTGAATTACAAGCCCCAAAACATACGCAATATCATGACCAAGTTTAATGCGAAATCTAAGCACAAAATTAGGATTTTCAATCCTATAAATACCCCAATCATCACAGGCGTCAAAGGCATCCAAGTTCAAGCACAATTGAAACAAGAAAACTCAAATTTAAAATCATACCAGGAAATCACTTGGATTGAATTAAAGCTTAAAGCAACGAAGATAGCTACTGGAGATTCAGAGCGTCAAAGAAGAGAGAACATCGGCTTCTAATATAAGGAGATTGCAAACCCAAGATCGCCATCGCCTCTTGAATCTCAGGAAACCCTAGAATATTATCTTGTCAGAGCCGCCGCCATTTTTAATTCTCAGAGGAAAAGAATAGGATTGAACCAAATTACAAAAGAGGTCGGCCAAGTTTTCAACTAAAGGGGATCACCCTTATTTTAAATCCTAGGGTTTTTCTTTTTTTAATTTATATTTGTTTTTTTTAATTTGTGTTGTAAAAACAAACAAACAGCTTCTATATCTGTAAAATCTAGGTGAGACGAATTACAGGATTTGTAATTTGGGGAAATCTGGTTTCGGGATAAAAACCAATGCAGTGTTTTTAGCATATGGTTAAGAACAGTTGGGAGAGAGTGTCTCGAGTTTACCGAGGATTGTAAGCGTAGAGATTGTTTAAACTCCTTGTATAAACCTTGGGGAATGTAGCAGTAGGAAGGGTTTTGCCGAAGCTGGGTATATCTGTGTGTTATTTATTTTTCGCATCTATTCTGATTATTATCCGTGTTGTTTTTATTTAATTATTCTGCAAAAATCTGTGATAAACCCTATTCACCCCCCCTCTAGGGTTAATTTAGATCCTACAAGTTGGTGATCTATAGGGTCGTCTATATAATGCTTCAAAGGGTGCCCAATATTAGCCTGATAACTGTTGTTGTAGGCGAACTCTACGAAAGGAAGATGCTCTTCCCAGGTCCCTTCGAAGTCTAGGATACACAGTGTTAAAAGATCCTCAAGAACTCTATTCACCCTTTTTGTCTGTCCATCGGTCTGAGGGTGATAAGCGGTGCTCAAACACAACTTTGTACCAAATGCTTCTTGCAAACTCCTCAAAAACTCACTGGTAAAATTGGGTCATGATCACTCACGATACTAGAAGATATTCCATGTAGACGGACTATCTCACGGAGATAAACTGTTGCCAACCATGCTGCCGTCCTCTTACTCTTAACAGGAATGAAACGAGCACTCTTAGTAAGCCTATCAACTATAACCCAAATACTAGTGTTGCCTTTCCTTGATCTAGGCAAACCATCAATGAAATCCATAGAGACGCTCTCCCACTTCCACTGTGGGACTTCCAAAGGATGAAGTAAACCACCGGGCATCCTTTTCTCAGCATTGACTTATTGGAAAATCAAACACTGAGAAACAAATTCTGCTACATCTTTCTTCATCCTGGCCCAAAAGAAAACCCTCTTCATATCCTTATACATCTTATCACCGCCTGAATGGATAGTCATCCTTGAATGATGGGATTCCTCAAGGATTGTCTTCAACAAACCCCCAACTCGGGGAACACAAAGCCTTCCATCTTGTCGCAACTACCCTCTATCATCTGTGGACTTTCTACTGAGGTGACTAGAAGTCTCCCCTTTACTGAGCTTATCCAACATATCTGCTAGCTATGGGTCATCTCGTTGCGAAGTTCCTATCTGGTCCAACAGAGTAGATCGCACCTCCAATGATGCCAATAAACCAAGTGTAAACTCGGTGGAGGGTTTAAAATCAAAAGTTGACATAAACTCCAAGCTTTTCCTCTCCACAAACAGAGGACTCAAGGTCACCGTTTGCCTACTCAATGCGTCTGCCACCACATTAACCTTGCTAGGGGTGTAAGCAATCTCAAAGTCATAGGACGCTAAGAACTCCAACCATCTTCGTTGCCTCAAATTGAGATCCTTCTACGAGAAAAATTACATGAGAGATTTATGATCGGTGTATAACTCGAACTTATCTCCTAGTATATAGTGGCGCCAAATATTAAGTGCAAATACTATGACAGCTAACTCTTAGTCATGGGTAGCGTAGTTCTTCTCATGAACTCTTAACTGTCTACCTCCATAACATACCACCCTTCTCTCTTGCATTAGAACTGCACCAAGCCCTGTACCACATGCGTCAGTGTATAATGTGAACACTTTGTTCCCGTCAGGCAAGGTCAAAACAGGGGCTATTGTCAGAGCCCTCTTCAATCGTTGGAAAGCATCCTCACAGTCTATACTCCAAGAAAATGTTAGATTCTTCTTCGTTAGTCTGGTGACTGGGGTTGATATTTTTGCGAAGTCTTTAATGAACTTCCTATAATAGCTCACTAACCCAAGAAAACTTCTCACCTCCGTTGCATTCTTTGGGATCTGCCAATCTTGAACTCCAATTACCTTCATGGAATCTACTGATATTCCAACTTTAGAGACCATATGCCCTAGAAATCCCACTTCTTTTCTCCGAAAATGACATTTGGAGAATTTTACCTTAAGCTGGTGCGCACGGAGAGTTTTCAAAACCTCTCTCCAATGTAGGGCATGCTCTTCCTCATTCTTTGAGAAAATCAAGATGTTATCAACAAAGACCACAACGAACTTATTTAGAAACTCCCGAAACACCCTACTCATCAGATTAACAAAATAGGCAGGTGCAATCGTCAACCCAAAAGGCATGACGAGCCACTCAAAGAAACCATCTGGAGTTCTAAAAGCGGTTTTGTCTATACTGTCCTCGGCCACCCTCAACTGATGAAACCCCGTGGCCAAGTCTAACTGTCTTTGCATTTTCCACCAAGTATATGCGGAATTCAATCTCGGACCTTAGAGGTAATCCCTGAACCTCCTCAATAACATCAGGATACTCACGGATTATAGGTACATATCGTAGATCATCGATAGATACATCAAGCGGCTCTAGGAAACTAAGCATGACAAACCCTTTAGGGTCACAAGAAATCTCAAGGGTCCTCCCATGTCAAGTCAAAAGTCTAACAACCCTCCTCTCATAATCTAGAATGGCACGGTACATGGCAATCCATCCCTAGAGTCAAACCATAACACATGAAACCAAGAACGTATGTGTCGCACTCAAACTCGACGCCTAATACAAATTTTCTCAAACGCCAAAAAATCATAGATAAATGAGCCGTACCACCAACGGGGTTTGAGACAACAACGGGATCCAAAACCAAGCTATTACTAAGGTATAAAGACTTAAGCACAAAATCAGATATAAAGTAATGCAAAGCGCCAGAGTCAAAAAGAGTTATAATAGGATGATTGGAAAGAGAAATCAAATATCCAACGGAAACTTTCCTACCTTTATCTGGCGCACTGGCCATGAGAGCATGCATCTGCCCTCCAGAAGATCCTGCCCTTTGGCCCTGTCCTTGCTTCTTCGGGCAATCCTTAACAAGATGTCCGACCTCTCCACAATGGAAACAAGAGTTCTTTCTTTTCTTGCAATCCTTGATCACATGACCCTTGTGTTCGCAATGATGACATTTCCTATTATCTCGAGCTTTTTCGTTCTTTCCGCCCTTCTTTTGTTGTTATTTTTTTTTCTTGGGCCACACTTTCTTGTTTTGTATTTTCTCAACCTTAGCCTCATTCTTTTCACCTTTATCTTCTTTATGCATCAATGTTATATCAAAGAGTTTCTTAAAAGTTGCTCCCATCGGAATATGAGACATAGCCAACCCATGGATGGGTTCATTCAATCCTCTAGCAAACCTCAAAGATTTCTTGTGCGGGGTATTTACTAGCTCCAAAAAAAACCTGCCAATTGAATAAACTTATTAACATACTCTTTAACAGACATGACTCCTTGCTTAAGTGCCAAAAACCTTTTCATTTGCATACTTTTCTCATCTTGAGAAAGAAACTTCATCTCAAATCTCTATCAGAATTCATCCCAAGTTTCGATTGGACGTCCCTCCTGTGTCACTTCCCACCAAAATGAGGCCTCATCCTTCAGCTGCCAAATGGCTAACTGAATCTTCCTATGATCGTCAACTTCGAAAATTCCAAACAAATCCTCCGTCTCTTTAAGCCAATTCCTTGCCCTATGAAAGTCTCAGTTCCTCGGAATGGCTTCCCGGCCATAGCACAGAAATCTTTGCATATCTTACAGAAATTATCAACATGCGGAGGAGGAGGTGGAACAACGGTTGTAGCTGGGGGAGGGGCGTCTGCTTTGCCTTCGGCATGTGCCGTAACCTCTAGATACCTATGAAATCAAGCCGGTATCTGCACTCCTTCGGGAATATTAGGTTACCCAGACATGTTGAAAGTTAAAGGAAAAAGGGATTCAAACAGAGAATCGAAAGACATTCATATGGCTTTGGGGAATATGTTTTTCAAAACATAATTTTCTTTTGAAAATGCTTTCTTTTAAAACCTTTTTGAAAACAATTTTCAAAATCTTTTATCTGATCTGGTAACCTTCAGCTCTGATACCAAACGCGACACCACACATCCGTTAATGTCATTCTTTATCAGAATGCATTAAGTTTCATGGAGCGTTATCAGTAAACAGAAACATCACAAGACATATATAAAATAACAGCAGAATTAAAAAATTTATTAAACAGGAAAGCTTCGTGGTCTAAACCCAATTACATAATAAGTCTGAAATGCTGAAAACAGAAAACTTCTCACTAGTACAAAATAGGTCATTTGCGACGCCTTATTAGCGTCAGTTTGGCTAAAAGCAGTAGCACATATGGTTAAGTGCGACCGTTTCAGTTACAACCCGTAGCAGGTTGTTAAGAAAAAGATGTAGAAGGCAAATTTGCGATGGTTTTCATTAAAAACAGTATCAAATATTTACAATTTGCGACTGTTGTATTCAAATCCGTGGCAAATAAAATAGCGATGGAAATACTGAACTTCCATTTTGCGACTAGTTAAATATAAAACTGTCGCACATACGTTCTTGTCTGGGTCCGTGCCGTACACCAGCTTCACCTTTCTTTAACCTAAATTTTTTCAATTGAACAAAATCTCCTGCCCTAACGTCCAGAAAACTGAGTTCTAGATTATACTTCAACGATTTGTAAATCGTCGTCCGATCTATTCACCATTGGATCGCCTGCCCTAACCAGCCATCTCAATCCGTCTATATTGCGATTTTCGATACTCACTGAGTTATCACTAGTTCCGGGTAGGGTTTCTAGATCCATTAATCGGTGCTTCAATCTGCGATTCCTTGCATTCGGCGAGAACTTCCTTTTAGACTCTGAGCTTCGAGACCCGTTCCTGTAAGATCTGAGGAGGTATTGCTTCCAGCTGGAATCAGGTTTTTATTTCATCCTAGCCCTTTTATTTCACGTTTATAGTAGTGAAGAAAGATCTTTCCTCCTAAGATCGATCTTCTGAAATCACTAGTTCGTCTCAAAGAAGTGAAGTGGTATATTTTGTATGTGTTTCATTTTATGCAATCCTCCATGTTATTCGATACTGTGATTATTTTTCCCTTTTTCAATTTATTGTGATTGCCACCATTTTACTTTATACTTTTTTCCCTACCGTTCAGTTCTTCTCTTCATTTTTTGCCTTCTTCTGACTCAAAGATCTTACAAGTATTTCAATGCTTCTTTGTAAATATAGTGTAATTAAAAAATGATACAAATATCCTACAGTGCTTAATTATGATAAAAACTCGTATTACAAAAGAGTAAAATAAAATAGATATATAGGACTGTAGCAAGCTTGGTCTAGACTCTAATATTTGTTCTATTCTCGTATTTTGATCGGTATTCTATTACAATAGCCTCATTAAGTGGTTAAGAGGATGAAGGTACGTCCTTAGATTTGGGTTGTACATATTTTTTTAATATATACCAGACCTTGAGACTCATGTTATTTACAACTAAGGGTACTGTTTAACCCTGAGTACACATTTTGGACGTAGATGACACATGTTATGTTTGAAGAATCGCTATATTGAAGCCAATTTTGAGTTCGATTTTCCTGATATGGAGATTTTGTGATTGGATATGTTTTCAGTGCATGTTTGATATGGATTAACGATTGAACCAAAGAAACATAATATTTAAGACTTAATGATTTCTCTACTTCATAGCTCAAATTCTGGTTTAGAGTAGCATCTGGAAATTATAATTCCCTCAAAAAGCATGACAGTTATATGCAAGTTTCAAGCACATCTCAGTCATCTAACGTTATGAATTTATTTAGTTAAGTTCTATGAGACATTCGACCATATCTTATAATCATGTAATTTTAGCCAGTTAACAAGTTTGGGTATTGTTTGATGTTAACTAAAACGTCTTATGGCGTTAGTATTGTAAAAAGCTCTTACTATAAGTATACATGCTCTATACCCATTTTTCTGGAGTCTATGTTGCTGCATAAGAAAATCTCTAGCATTGAGCGGTGGTTCAAGGAGGGAATAGGGAGAAAAATAGTGTAAACTCCCACTTCTCCAGCTGTGAGTAGGGATTTGCGTATGTAATTTTTTTTATTACAGGCTATAAACAAGGCTCATCTCCCTGTTTATAGTGTTCTAAGAATGATTTATACTTGTACAAAGAGTATAATCGTGGAAAAAATATATGATTTACAGTGTATTAGTGTATTAAGAATGGTAAAGAAATTCTACATGTATGAACCTATTAATAGCTTTGGTACATTGACCATTGACCATGAAACAATTTATTAAACATGACACGTCATTTAACATTATGCCTCATACTGCATTTCTAGTCGAATTATTCAAACTATAACTTCTATAAATGCACATTGTTACTATCCTATCTTCTTGTACACTGCAATATTTTGTGCTTTACCTGATTCTAACCATATATACCTGGTTTACTCACACTCTCCATATAATGGTGTCAAGGTTAGTAGTTGTTCATTCGACTCTCCTCTTATATGTGTCTGTGTGTATATTGTTTGTTCAGTATAAGTCTAAATGTTACGTGCATGTGCGACAGCATCATCGGTTGCAGGACAAATGTGTCTAGGAATCCAAACAAGGAGAAACTAATAAATGGCTACTTATTCCCTGAGGTGTTTTTTTCTTTCTTTTTCTTTTTCTTCTTCTTCATATTCACGAAATAAATATGAAACACTTTTTTTATTAGATAAATAAGAGAAGAATGGAACACAAGAAGAAGCATCCTAAGGAAAATGTGATTAGCTTGGGAATTGGGGGCACAGTAGAGTCAATACCACTAATTATGGCTTCAACCATGGCTGAGGTAACTCCCACTTTCCTGATAATTTTGGCCTAATTAGTAATTAGTGAGGGAAAATACTTACTGAAATCAGACACATAAATGAGGTGACAATGATTTCCTTGCAAATATTTTAGTCTGCTTTTCCTATACAAATGTTCATAGTTGCGATTTTCCATGCCTAGAGTAATCATGAGTAGAACTCCATCAAATTTACACATACAAAATATTAATCATTGCAATTACGATGTTTGTGATAAATAATAGATAGATTCTTGTACAAAAAATATTATTATTTAACGCTTGTTACATGATGTTGCACTACCAAATTTTAAGTTTGTCTGATGCTAAAACAAAAATAATTGCATTTACTGTTTACTTTCCAAAACTAGTTTTTCCAGATATTACAGTTGCCTTTTTCAGTGCATTTCCTCCCAAAAAATTATTGATTTGCGTCTAGGTTTTGTATATTCAATAGTACTATGTTAGCATACATCGCAACAACTTATTTTTGGACAAACTGAATTGAAAGTTATCTTTGCCTGTTTTGCATGTGAACTGAAATTACTCTTAGCCATTTAGTTTTCCAAATTTTCCTTTTCACTCTCAGCATGGTTTCTTACTAAAAAGGCTAAAGAAAAATGCACGCTAATGCTAAAGCTTTTTTGTACAAGTTCTTATCCTCTTTTATTTGTTTTGCAATTTCGTATTTGTTATTTGATGATACTAATCCATGATACTGTTAACTAGAATTTTGGAATCTTTATATTCTCCCATTTGCTGGATTTCATGTTTCATGTGCATAGTTAGTGATAAAATTGTAATTAGGGATATATTATTTTAGCATAAAATTTGATGGCAATCAGAACTAGTGATAAAATTGTGCTAACATACTGGTGGTTGTGCGTGTGTGGTCATGCGTTGGAGAAACATGAAAAAATTTGAGATACATCTACAGCAGAGTATATTTGTTTCTTAGCAGCCGTACCTAAGGATCATAATATATTTTTCTCAACCTTGACCATTTTATTTTGAATGTTCATAACACAGCAATGCAGATAAACGTAGATTCAATGGTAGCACTACTGGGCACTCCAGAGAGTGCAACTTTTGCCTTGTTTATGAATGGTAGTACCACGCTAGCAAAGCTTGCCAAATACATTGACATATAATACTGAGAAAACAATGCACAAAAAAACTACCCAGAAACCTTACTTGCTTACTAGTGTAACAGACCAAAAACACAGGTACATTAGGACGTAGACAAAGCCATCATCGTTTAAGACACTTATAATGTTACAGTAAGCTAATTGAACTTACTGCCTATACATGAAAAAGAAAAGAAAAAGAAAACTTACTGGGCACTCCAGACGGGATTATTCCTTTGTAAAAAAATGGATTCCAAGTAAACTGAATGATAAATTATGTAAAGTGAACAATTATCAGTTTACCTTTATTTGATGTATCAAAATGAACACTAACGCTGTTCAATATGGACTTTACTTCTATTTACCTTTTTTTAGTATATCCATGCCATTTAGCTCTACATTCTTGTGTTCTTAGCAGTTTGTTGTTGCTGCATATCTCATGTTGTTATAATTAAACTTATATATATATATATATATATCTTTCAATGGATATTATGTTTTTAAGCAGAATCACCTTATTTTTGATTAGTCAGACTTTCAGTTTTATTTAATTATTTTAATTAACGTTGATCCTTTAGTAGTTGTTGTGGAATCTATGTATTCTGGATAACATGTTTGTGTATTAATTTCAAATTATTCGTAGTGTGATATATTTCAGACATAGATTACCTATATGGAATTCTAAATAATTTGCAAATGAACAATGCTATTGTGACTTTTTTTTAATTTTTATTTTGCGAAATTTGGATTAATATAATGACCAGTATACCATGATTTTAGTTAGCATTCCTTCTATAAAGAAAGGCATCATTTCTTAAAAAATTATTCCAATGTTTGAGAAAAAATAGAGTAAATATAAATGGAGCATGATATTATTTTCTTTGTTTTATATTCTCAGGCTCATAGTTTATATAATAAACTAGAAATTTTATTTCTTCTATTGGACAATTTTTCGTTGGTATTTCTAATTGTCTGTTCATTGT
The DNA here is from genome assembly GCA_030737875.1 of Allium sativum. Classification (NCBI taxonomy): domain Eukaryota; kingdom Viridiplantae; phylum Streptophyta; class Magnoliopsida; order Asparagales; family Amaryllidaceae; genus Allium; species Allium sativum. The sequence continues at coordinate 127,385,431 of CM060919.1, read as the reverse complement.
TCCAGACTATTAATTTATATTTATGATTACCAATATGTAAATTTTTGGATCAAACTAGGCTGGATTCAAAAAGTTTCATGAATAGAATTTTATTTATTTATTTTTTGATGCTCAGCATGATTTTATAGCTGTTACTCGGTTTGGTATGTGTGGTGCAGGGTTGTATTGATGACAGTGATGTGAGGTTGGTGTTTGAGAAGTCTGTTATGAGGGTGTAATGCTGAAATGAAATGGTTGCGATGGTTGATGTTGTTCAATGGTTTGGATGATCATTTGGTGATACTGCTGTGTGAATGTTTACGATGTTGCAGGTTGAGTTATATGCTGATAATTTCATTTCAGTTAGCATTTATTTTACATGAAAGTATAAGGCATTCCACTTTGTATAATTCAGAATTAAATTCCTACATCTTATCCTTTTTATTTGCATAGTTATATGCTGATAATTTAGTACAAAAACCATGTATTGAAGCAGCCAAAATTTTCTTTTTCTTTTTTAGTTTTAAAAAAAGAGCGCTGCATACGATCTCATCTCTATAATAATTTGTGTAACTTACAGGTATTATATGGTCTGCTAGGAATTTGCTGAATTGCTTTAAGCAAGTTATATGTTATGTCATCGGGTTAGTGGATTTTTATTCAAGCATATCTGAACATTATTTTTTCATTAACTTTAGTTTAACCTTCTCATTTTTAATTTATCATCAGTGTGCTTTTTAGGTAAAATTTTATGCATTTAAATAAGACCTGGAAAATTGCTGCTAGAAAATGATGCTAACATACATTGTGAGCACTTTGCCTAGTTTGGAGAAGGAATGTCAATGTTTATTATGAATAAACCTTGTAAAGAGGAGGAAGCAACTGGACGGTTAAGGGATGATTCTTTCATTGTGAGCACTATTACTTAACAAATGCAGGTACTTATTTATGAGCTTTCCAGTTTGCGATGTTTTGATTGATGGTTATTCATTTCTTAGTCTGCAACACAGTTTTTAAAACTGAGTTGCATTTTCTACTGAGGTTTTTTTCATAACATAATAGCAAATGCATCTCAGTTTGCAATGCAGCTACAGTTTTGGAAAACTGAACTAGGTCATTATTTTGTTTGTCATTATAAGCACATAATTATTTTTCTTGTTGTTATATTTGTCCATCTTATCCGTAGATTGGACCTCGTTTTTTATTTGGACTCCTCAGCTAACGCATGTTCTAAACTAATTTATGCAACTTCTGCTTCACCTATCTACTTTACTGTAACCTAAGAAAACTTCACCGATATATTTTTTCTGATAAACTCTGTGATCTGAGACAGATGATAGCATTTTTGGACAAATGTAATTATATTTTGCATTGAAGTAGTAATTCTAGCCCAACGTACAACATTCCTGATCAGTATCTTTGATAATGCATCCTCTAATTTGAAGACCTTCCATGGCTATACTACTAGAAGTTATCATTTACATATTTTTTTAGACTAATTTCTACATATACTCTTTTCATTGTTATGCCATAGCATCTGGTTTTATACAACACAAACATGCAGGATTCTATATTCATCAGGAGCTGCCAGTCATACAGGGGGCGATGCAGTGAGAAGCATGGCATACAAGGCCAATGCTAGAATACAGGACCTGATTTACAGGTGCATCGGTGGGATCTCTTCCTTACAGTGGCAGGCGAAGCAGCTGCGGACTCAATTGGCCATTTCTCAGGCAAAGATGGTACATTTGAAAATACTTCACTCCACTAAAATAATAGTAATAATGCTTATTTTGCAAATGTCTGTTATTTTCAGGTTGAGGGTGCCTGTTCGGATGTCCTGGACCAGATCTTTCCTGTTGATTAAAAGGTAAAACATCAATATTTACTGATTAGGTTATAAAAATATTACATGGTGATATATAATCAAATAAACAAGTATTGTACCAATAAGTTGGAGAAGGCAGATGGTATGGCAAAGTTCTGAAGCAAAGATAGCAACAGCAAGGGCATCCAACAGTTGATATAGTCCGCAAAGCATCTGAACATACATGCTTTGGTAAGAGTCAGCGTTAAAAATTGTTGTTGTAGGGCTTATGTACACTGAAAAATATAATTTAGACAAAATTTGAACTGTTCTGACCAATAATTACTTGTTAGCACAGGTCGAGCAACAAGACCACCTGGAGCTTTGGTACAAACAGGAAGTAGAGTACCTTGCCGTTATCCAGGTCTGGAACATAAGTGTCATATATTATTAAACAAGGTGTATGATAGTTTCTTGAAAGAGTTCATGTACTGTTTTGAAAGGGAAGACCATAAAAGATTCATACGTGTTCCCGACTAAAACTAAAAGGCTATAGATTTTGGCGATGATCCAGCTCTTCCTTGATTGTAAGCATTAGTTTCTTTTCTCCTGCTAATGTCCCAGAGTTGTACATGGTACATTAGACAACAATATTTCATATAGAGCTAAAAACTATAGTTAGTAAAACTCACTTAACACTATCGAATGGTTACTTGTTAAGGCATCAACAGCAAGAAATCAAATGTTTACATAACTCTTATTCTTTATTTTATTTTCCTTTTTTAGTTTATATTTTAGATGAAAATATATTAAATTGAAATTATTTTTATATCATATAATTTCTTCCTGAAAATAGCACCATGATTTGTTTTATATAATTATGACATTTGGATAATATTAACAACCATTTTGACATATACCAGTAGGTTGCATGAAATTTGTTTGTGTGCTTTTGTCAACATTCTTTACCATACTGAATGTACTGTTTAAAATTTATATTGATTTGCTAAATAGAATCGAATTGACTTTTTGATATTGATACTGAATATACTGTTTAGAATGATTGCGAGGATGGAAATTTTGTTTGTAAACAATCATAGAACATCAAAACTTGGTCAATATATCTGGCTATAAATTTTTCAATATGTACTATCTACTCAAAATGTTAACCTCGTTTATTATAACTTGTAAAGCGATGCAGTGGGTCAATTCTATGATAAAAAAATGCTCAATAAAGGGCTAACAGCAGCTCAACAAACCTTTCAGGATCATGATGGAAAATAAGCTGGAAAATGAATGCAAAGTTGTCTCGGAGCCAAGAATTATAAGATTCTATGCACAATCCATGTGACTCCCAAGTGTAAGTTTCTCTCTTGTTTTTAGATATTTATGACTGCAGGCAGTGTGAAAGTTTAAAGAACTATGCAATGTCCATGTTTGAAGTCATCAACTTTAATCTTAAGTCAGGTTGTGTTCGATATTTATCTATCAATTTAGGGAAATAACTTCAATACAAGTGTTTAAACAAATATGTATGAATTGTACGCTATATCTATTTGCATTAAAAATAGTAAAATATGTTCAATGAAATCTTCAAGCATTATACTTGTTTAATCCTTCCAGTTTTCATTTACATTCTTCTATGTATCTACCTACTGAGATTTCTCCTAGAATGCACAACGAAATGTACTTATGGAATTCTATGCAAGCAAATAAGTGTGAGTCTTCATTTGATGTTTTAATAGAAAAATAGTTTATTTTGATAAGTTCATAAATATAATCCATCAACAAAAGGTTGAGGAAATTATTTTTAGGAAGTACCATTATTCACGTTTCTGGTAATGAAATAATTTGACACTTGTAAATTGTCCTTATGTTCATACTTTTTCATGAAATGCAGAACCTAATGGCCATATTGAATTTGATGAACCTATTTACTGCTCATGTTAAAACAGAAAAGGTATGGTATTGAATTATTCGTACCACCAATTATTTTCACGTTCATTCACTTGGATGATTTATCTATTTTTTTAATTAAATTTAGGTGACCAATGATGTTGCTAGTCTTGAAGCAGGTGTTACTTAAAAGGCTGGACATAGTTTTGTAATAATTTATGTTTAACACGTTATATTGTGTAAGTAGATACATTTATTGGTTGGAGCTTAACATTTATGACTTGTTAGGACTTATGCAAACTAATTATGTTGTATGTTATGCATGTTAGTATTATTTTTTCTGAATAATATAAGATTTTGTGAACTGCTTGTTTATTACTTGTATCCATTAATTTTGTGAATTGTTTATATATTATACAAGTCTGAAAACGTTGAATTGGAATTATAATCTGACAACCATGAAGGCTGATATAAAACGTGATTGGGTTGGCTCTTTTGAATTAAAATTCAATCTTTAGCGTCTATTGTAATAAAAAATTGTAGCGACAATCAACTTTCTTGCTACGGTTGAAAATAAAACACAGCCGCAAATGTCTAACATATTGCATCGGTTATCTTGAAACATGTCGCATTAGGTCAGAATTTTAGAGCTAAATATCAACTTGTTGCTACAGGTATATAAAAAAACCGTTGCGAATAAATTAGTCTACAGCGATAGTTACTTTAGAATACCCATCGCAAGAACGAGAATATTGCAACGGTTTTACAACTGTCGCATTAAGCAACAGTCGCATTTGCTACGGTTGTAGAACCGTCGCAAATAGGCTTAAACAACCGACGCAAATGACCTGTTTTGTACTAGTGTCTGTCTTGTTCCGAAATTATCATCAGAGTACAATAATACATAAAATATCATAATCCCCAAAACATAGCCATAGTAGAGAAGATACAAAATCAAGCGGTACATCTAAGCAGCTCCAATCAGAATGAAAAAAAGAATCATGATCAAGCTTGAGTGTTCCCACCCTAAGAACCTGCGGGAGAACGGAAGAGAGAGAAGAGGAAACAAAATGGGTCAGACATAAAGTCAGGAGAGTCCAGTTACTTTTAGCAAATAAATAAGTAAAAGCATCATGACAGGCATATAAACTAGAGAGTGAGATAACAGTATCATAAGGCAGGTATAACAGACGGAGCAGGATAAACTAAATAGAATATACTGCGCTTCTCTAATACTTTTCTCTGCATGAATACTAGTACAACAAGAACAAGATGATCCCAACAAGTACAAGATGGTAGACTTAGGTGTACCTCTAGAGAGAGGATTTACCCTATATAATAACTGGTAGCCCAACAGAACTGACGGGTATTACCCCCAATGATAATAAGGGGCTCCTAAACAAGCAAGACTAGATGTACCCTAATTACTACCCCCCAATCGATCGACTCCCTAACTCGTAGATATCTTATGCTGGTCCCACAGTAAGATGTATCACTTCCTAAAGCGGCAACCCATTATTTTCAAGATGTGCACAACTACATCTACTGACGTCGCGTCGTCTTATCTTCCCGAGCAAGCAGACCCATGCACGCACATGACTCCGATGGAACATGCCATCAACACCCTCGCTTACGTGACCTCTTATAATCAGCTCAGTAAGCGTGCCATGACGCCGACCTAGTTTGGAGTTTTCCGTTTGATACCAATATAGGTTACTGACTGATACAGTTCCCACACACCAGATGATACAAGCTTCCCCCAAGGCTTGCATCCCCACTACTAGGATTACAACAGGTTATGCCTATCAGTTTGACAAGACTGCATAACCCCAACAGGTTAAGTTTGTTGGGTTTATTATGTATAACCCGTCCCCACATATTTAACAAGATTAACTTAACCCTCCCAGTAATTCAGGCAAGTTTACTTAACCCCTACTTAAGTTGATAGGTTCATGCAACCCTCAAAGAATCAAATAGACTAAGTATGACCATTCATTCATTTATGGTTATTCATGCATAGACCCCTCATATTAAGCCTACCACTTGTGGATGCTGGATATGCCGGTTGGGTCCGGGCAGACTTCTACCACAAGTCGGGCTTAACCTCGAGTCTTAACGCCGCTATGTGTACATTTATGCACTTAGACCCCTCACACTAGATTTACCACTTGCGGACGCTGGATATGTCGGGTGATTCGTGCAGGCATCAACCACAAGTGTAATCTAGCCTTGTGTCTAAGCGTGGTTACAGTTTCTAATTACTGTAAATCTAGGCATGTTCATTATTAACCAATTTTCATGTTTATTATGCCCCAAATCCCCGCCTAATTAATGATACAAGTTATGCCCCATATTAATGGTTTATATCAAGATATAGATTATGCCCCCAAATCCCAAGTTTTGGTTAAAGGTACAAATTATGCTCAAAATTCCCAATCATGATTTTACAATGTGAATTATGCCGCAATTTATCATTCCCATTTTTGTACGTTCGCATATTTCAGAGATAAGCCTAGGATCGAAGGTAGCCTGGTTATAAAAATAAAAATGGAAAAAGAGAGAGAAGAAAACAAGAACATGCATAGTAAATAAAACTAACATATGATGGTAGAATTGGATATACTAACAAAATAGGCATAATGTGACATGATTAGGCAAACTTACAGAATAGGGATATCACGAATAGGCATATGATATCTAAGCAGTAAATTAGGTATACAAGTAATGGCAGATCTGTTGTGATTCAGATTACTAATAGTCATAGGCTTAGATCCAAACTTATAAATATGTCAAGATTACATTTTAGGTGTTTATGTCTAAAACCAACATAAACTCACTGTGATTGGATCTAAAGAACAGAGAATTGATTGTAGATGATGTAGCACAGATCTCTGAATTCGTATAACTTGTAGTTGAAGAAGAATAGGCTAAATCAAACTGAGTTGGGACAGCACCTCGTTGTCGCCATTGATTTAGATGAATAAAACAGTAGGATTAAAGTTCTTTATATAGCCATCAACCAACAAACCAGGACACACAGAAGGTCCAGATTCGTTCGGGCGGGTCGACCCCGGAGTCGACACCATTGTTGTGGGGTCGACCCACGGGTCGACACCTATAGGACACGGGGTCGACCCCCAATAGTCCGAATTTCCGCGCGTTTCCGCCTCTAGTTTCTGGATTATTTTGAATTCTGGATAATGTTTGTTTACATATATTTCTCTTATACGTATACAAACTTCTAGCCTTAATACTTTCTCATACGGTGTCCATTTTACGCAATTTTGGTGTCTATCCCGACCAGAATTCCAAGATGAACGCAATGGCACAGTCTGTTTTACTTAATTCCCCTTTATTTAATTAAGTATTCTCTAGTTTAACATTTTTTTGGTCTTTTAAAATTACGGGGTGTTACAGTAGCAGTTTTCGTAAGGTGCTTTTTCTTGCCTTTACCCTTTGCGATACCAGCCCCCTTTTGTATCATCATCATGACAGTAGGTTCTGCCTTTTTCATATTGTTTTCAGTAGTTCTTAACATTCTTAATAATTGAGCCAACGGTTTTCTATTTCATTCATGAGATAATTCATCATGAATTGACAATAGTGACTATTTAATGATTGTAAATCAAGATCGGTTTGAGCTTCAGATGTTAATGGAAAGCATAACCTTTCAAGATACTCTAAGTATTCAATCATTTTCAGTACATGTGGATCAACGTTTCTTTTTCTCCCATTTTGCAGTGATATAATGCCTTGCTTGTGTCGTACCTTTCTTGTCGAGCATGCCCTTCGAACAATTTCTTAAGGTGCTTGATCATCTCATATGCATCTGTCAACTCATATTGCTTCTAAATCCCCAGATTCATGGTTGCAAGCATGAGACAACTGACATCAAGAGCATCATTATGATGCTTCTTGTAGGCATTTAACTCTGCTCGAGGTGTTGTACTTGGTGGCGCCTCTAGAATAGGCCCATCAAGTACATACAATTTTCTTTCTTATAGGACAATCCTCAAATTTCAACGTCAGTTAAGGAAGTTGATTCCATTGAGTTTATCCTTCTCAAGAATGGATCTTCATGATAAGTTGTTTGCGTTGCTTTCGATTTTGTATCCACAGGAGATAATAATAAAAAAATAATGAATGATATCACTTTATATATGTACAAAGAGTGAAGTAATCGGTGACTATTCACTCAATGATGCTTCCTACAGTCGCATACAATCTCACATATATATTCAAATGCAAAAAAATCTCATACAAAATATATATACATAAATGTTAGTAAACTTATGCAAATATATATATATATATATGTAACAATATACGCATATTTATGACAGTCCAAAATTATACGTAACAATGCATGCTCCCACTCAAAATAGCATCCCTTTACTTCAATATATGTATATATATACACACACACATACACTAGTGATCCAAGATACATAATACACTATGCCTTGAGTTAGATTTGGGTAATCCCTAAAATATAATTCTTTAGGTAGACATTTCATGTCAATTGTATCATTTATACAATTCTTGGATAACACGATAAACAAATATTGTTCATTTCCAATAAATGGATAATTCATGATTTATGTCTCTAAGCCCATAATCTTATTACGATAGCCAAGTTAAGTCGGACCCAATTTTATAAAGTTTGAGTGCCACATGTACTCTATCGCATATAACCATAATAAATAGTGCACTAGTGCTTTGGCATTACCTATATCTATTGATCATGGCACTGACGAGTGTATCCATTGGAAGACATCAGTTTGAGTTAATATATATAGTTTATTAGGGATTTACTGACTGGAAGTGGCAAATCATATTTATTGTTTAACAGTGTATCACAAAATGGTGCAATAGAAGGGTCTGCTGCATACGTCTATAGGGGATACATATATTATAATTGCAAGCTGTCCAAAAAATTATAGGAGACATAAGATTATGCAGATAGAAAACACCTATAGGAATTGCATAGGTGTAAAAGCATTTAGGCACATACATGTGTACTGGAGATATTGCATTATAGCTCTATGCAGGGACATATGCATATATATATATATATATATATATATATATATATATATATATATACTGGTATAAACATATCTACGGTAGTTACGCAATGCCATGCTGATACAAATGTATGTTGGCATATCAAACTATAGGATATAAGTAAATTATAGTTGTGTGTTGGCACAAGCATACCCGCAGAAAGAACATACATATATATATATATATATGCATATATAAAATATCTACAGTAGTCACAAAGAAGCATGCCAGAATAACTTCCAACTAGGAGATATAATATATATATATATGTGTGTGTGTGTGTGTGTGTGTGTGTGTGTGTGTTTGTGTGTGTGTTTGTGTGTTTGTCCAGGCAGATGTGCTAGAAACGCATGTATATTCAAATACTTCGGTGTGCATACTATTGTAAAATATATATGCAGTATCTTGACAGCAAATAGTTTACAAATGTGAACTAATTGTTTTATACAACTAATACTTTCTGATCTTGCTGTGTGCAAAAAGTACATCAGTGTGAACTACATATTTACACAAAATCAAATACAGAATAAGCCAATTAGCAAATCATATCTGCTAATGTAAGTGTATTTCATAATGTGTAATATAAAGGCAGTGTATTTGAAATCAAAATTCCACTGTAACGAACCGACATTTTCTAATCATGATTATCGACACTAATACCATGTCAAATAATCAAGCACTAGAAATTACCAGATCATTAGTAGAAAGAAGTTAGAGGGTGAGAAATAGAAAGAAAGAAATATTAGAATAGAAGAAGAAGAACATAAATACAACAACAATATCATAGTAAACGCGAATCTCACAGCAGGATGAAAATATATTATATAACATAATTTTTGAAATACAAATCTGTCTGCCATCATCAGAGTACAACACTAACAACACAGCGGAAATAACCAATAACTATAAAATGCTAAGGCCTTCTGCTCTAAACTCTTCCAAGTATATGTAAAATCCTGACTACTTGACCGCCCGTACAAATTTGGGCACCCAAGAGTTTAGGGTAAAACCAAAACAAAATAAACTCTGGGTCAGTCATGAGACTGGTGTGAGTAAACTCGAATCACTTGGTTTAAATTTTAAAATGCAACAACCCAGATATTTCAGTCATTTAATATTGAATATTTACATATGTTTTAAATATTATATTTGGAATATTAATGGATTTCAATATTGAATTTGTTTATTAAAACAAACTTCAAACATTATAATTTATATTTAATTATAATCGAGCTCCTAATGGCGCGGTAGTTCGTGACAATGAGTTTTGAACTTTAATTGAATATACATAATCCGTTTCGGAATTCTGTGAAACAAGAAACGTTTGAATCTTGTTGGTTATAATTTTCTAATGAAAGAGGAAAGTTGAGATTTCATGTTATAGATTGTTAGTTATGTCCAATTCAAATTTTAAAATAGTCGCTATGGAAATCGTTAATAAACGATAACGTTTATTTAATTAATTTAATAAAGATTTCTATATAATTTGGATACCGGTTTATCTTAGAATGTTGATATTGAGTTGTATAATCCATATTTTTTATATTTGAAGCTATATGATATTTCCAGTGGGATATATACGATAATAATTATTTATTTATTATTATTTAGTATGATTATTTTGGAATTCATATAATATTTTATAAATATTATATAAGCCTTACGAAGGGCCAATTTGCAAATAGCCTCGGTTTTCGATGAAATTAGTTTCATTGGAACTGTAAAATTAAATTATTGTACAAAATCAAATTTCGTGGTAAATTAATGTCGTATGTAAAAACGGTAGCCGTAAACGCCTCGGTCTTTATTAATTCGTGTTTTCAAATAAAATTGGAAATTAAGAATAACTGATTATCTAACAAACTCCGTTTTCAGCAAAATTAATTTTGTTAAATTCGAATTGATTTATTTACATTTCAAGTTCCAAGATTTTTGGATTTAATTTGTGATTGTGTAAAATTTAAATGTGTATAGATTTGAGTTGCGAAATTATAAAGGAATTTTTACAAACGAATTTGGAATTAAACGGAACCTATTCAATCGTGTTCGGAATATTGTTTTATCCTAAGATGTCAATTTTTGTATCGATTGTAAGTCGTTTGAGGGGTTTTTAAGGTGTTACTTCAAGGTTAAATTTCATATAATAATATTATAATTTCCCCCACCTATATGTATACCCTATAATCTCAGAACCTTAGAAATCACGTCAAACAATTCTCTCTGGTCAACAAATAAACTGAGCTGCCTTATTTCAAATGAACAACTCAAATCTTCATCTCTTCTTGCTCAGTTTCCTCCCTATCAATCGATCTATGGCTAATTTTCTCAACTAAGAATATTTTAAGCTCGGTGAGCTATATCTTTTAGACAGGTCATGATTTGAGGAAATTCATTAAAGCGACTGGAATGAGGTATTAAAGACACGATGTTCGTTGGGGAAATTCGAGCATTAAGGTAAACCGAGTGGGGTGGCGCTGGGCTTGATAAGCGAGGGGAGTGCGGCGTATCGGTTGATGACATTTGATGATCGCCACTCTACAAGAAAACAGGCTATTTGCGCCGGCTTCAGACGGGCCGTCGGAAGCCGTCGGAAATTTTCGTGATTAACTGCCTACCGAACTCTTTCTTCCACATTTCTTTTGCTCATCAATTTTTTCCAACTACGGTTTTTAAGACCATACTACCCCAAATCCGATTTTTTTGCCTCAAAATCCTGATTTCTTTACGTAAGAACCTCCTTGGCTTTCATTCAGATCTCTAGAGCAGTCAATTTGAGGTATAATATCTTTTTTCCATAAAAATCCAATTTTTACCTAAATCTATATTTGCTTAAATTAGAAAATTAGGTTTATCTATTGATTGCAATCGGTTTAAATGGCGTTTTAATGGGTTATAACATCCTATTATGTGCATATTTCATGTGATATAATGAAATTGAAAATTTTATGTGCAATGTTTGGTTATTTATGCATATGTCCCCCTTAACTTGATTTTGACCATTGTATAATTGTGGTTATTTGTGTATATGTGCACCGTAATGTACTTGTTATTCTTGTATTTGTTGCAAAAGTGGAAATCTTACAAAAATTGTTTGAGTACATCTAACAAAACAAAAACCCTTTTTATGATTTAAGTTATTTATGAATCAATGATGCAGATTTAAGAGAACACATCAAAATAGGATAATATGCATGAAATCGATACATTATATCTATGAATATTACATGTATGAATAAACTTGTGAAGTAACATACAAACCTAACTATTTTCAGTGTTGGAACAACCGTGTGGGAAGTATTTGTCAAGTATTGGAACACTGATAAGGCGAAGGTAAGTGCAAAAAATTATTTGTAAATATCAAAAATATTTGATTGATAATGTCATTCTTTGTAGACCCGACCCAGCAACCTCCATACTTGCGCACATATTGTTCGTGATGCCAGTGATAATATCATCTTGACATATTAACTATAGCAATTAAATCATGTTCTACCAAATTTGATGATACGAGCTTATCCGATTTTTTTTTTGGCCAACTTCTTCATGTAGTCAACTAATGAACTCTTGGCAATGATTGCAGGGAGACAAATTGGATGGATTTGAACCTCTCTTCGATTACATTGCAATCACCCCCTTTATGTCGTCATCGAAGGTAAACTCCCTTACCTATATCTTGGTGTTTTTGTTGGAATCTCAATTCCTTTTTCTTTTTTGTTAGTATTAATGCATATATATTATAGATGACGACAATGACACAGTTCCTTTAACTATTTTGGATGAGCCTACGGGAAAGAGATGCTTGAATTCTGATTTTGAGGTATGTTTTTCTAGTTTTTTGTGTTAAATATATTTTTAAGGTATGTTAATTCTGATTTTAAGGTATGCTTAAATTTTGATTTTGGACGTGCGTATGCGAAAGCGACACGAAACAGGCGGTGTTGATTTGGAAATCAAGTGGTAAACGATTTTTTTCTCAATATAATTTTTAGTTTAGAAATAAAATCATGTACCCTTACACAGTTGCTACAAATATGAGTTAGGATTCAAACTGTCCACTTCATCATAATATGTACAAAATACGAGTTAGGATTTGGAAATCAAGCAGATTTTTTGGGATAGTGCATCTGTTATTGGTATATATATTGGTGGACTACGTGGTTTGCACAAATTTATGTATTATGTAGTTAATGGTGAAATTTTTGTGTTTTTGTTAATTGGTTGAGAGCTTATATGTTGGGTTATATATTGATTGATTAGATAGTGGTTTTAGTGAAGAAGTATAGTTGGAAGGCTAAATAGCAGCTGAAATTTCAAAAAAAAAATGTATGCAGGTTTTTCGACGGTTTCCGGCAGTCGATGTAAGCCGTCGGAAACCGTTACAAACCGCCAAAACCGTTGGAAACAAAAACTACGGGTTGTGTCAAAAACCATCGAAAAATTAGATTTTCGACGCCTCTAAAAGCGATGGCTATTTCCGACGGCTTCCGACAGCCGCCGACAGTTTTCAGCCGTCGGAAATAGCCTTTTTTCTTGTAGTGCCAGGGGATTCGAGGTTGCGACAGGGTAAGGACATTTGGCGTGCGTGTGTTCAAATTATATATTGGAAAGATGGAAGTAGTTTTTTTAATGTGGAAGTAAACATATCAAGAGGTACTGGGTTTTTTGTTGTGAGTGCAAGCGATAGACATAGTCAGACAAGGTGGCATCAGTGTCGATGCGAAGAGGGGGTCGAAGCGCAGGTTGTGGTGATTTCTGATGGCGCGCCGATGGATTGGAGGTGCAACGATCAGTTGTTGATGGATCAACGCAATGTTTTTGAAGAAGAAGGGTAGTTGGCCAAAACGAGGCATGAAGAGTAGGAAGGTTGTGGGATCGTGTTTTTCAAGTCAAATGGAATTGGGCTGTTATTTTGTTTGAAGAAAGTCAGCGTGGGTTTGTCTGTAGGGAATTAGGCAAATGAACAAAGGTGGTAAAGATTTAAATGGTCGCGTTTAATTAAATTAAATAAAATTAGATTTATAAAATGTTAATTAAGGAATTGAAATGTTTATAATTTTCTTGCATGGTTCAGAAAACTCAGTGATGCAGACATAAACAAGGAGGCGTATTTATGTAGAACGGAGTGGAAGGATTTTGATTGACCCTAATCTCTGTAATTAGTAAAGTGATTAAAGTTATAATTTTTAATTAAAGAAAAGTTAATTATTTTAAAATTAAATGATGATCTAATGTTAATTATATTTCATATGTATGTAATCAGGTCTAGACAAAACAAACGAAGCTGGTATCTCGTTGGCAGATAAAAAGTATAATCGGCATGTAACCCTTGTTTAAAATGTAATTAACATAATTTGAATTAATTAATTTTGTTGATTAAAGGAGTTAACTAAATTAATTTAAACCGTATGCCTATATTTTGTATAACTCTCACATTTGTGATCAGAATTGGACGGAACAGACTACGTTGCCACCGTATTGCTGAATACTAGATTTTGGAACTATTTTGGACAGTGCATGACACAACTGTAATTTACAGTTAAATTAAATGATTGTTCAATTTAACTGTAACCGAACCATTTCAAAAATGGAATCAAGGTGAGTAAAACTCACTTAGTTCTTCCCACTTATATTTTATATAATCAGGTTTTATAATTGTGTTATGGTTGTTAATAGTTGATTATCTGTTAATTATATATTGATTGAATCGATGATATTAAACATTTTTTACTTTCGGTGAAAACCAAATCGTTATTTTAACGATTGGATCCAATTGAGGTAACTAATCTTGTTGGTCAAATTTATATAATAAACATGTTTAATTTAATTGTTTGAATTGTTTGGTTGTGTTAGATAAATTGGTTGATGTTAAATAATCGTTATTTGCCGTTACAAAAATTATTAGTTTAAATTTAATAATTCTTATTGAATAATTTTATTTGAGGTAACCATATTTGGATGTAGGAATGAACAGGTTGGAAGGATCCAACTGGATTCCTCACCAATAGTTGTTAATTTTTATTATATTTATATATGTTAAAATATGAATTTGTAATGCAGGGATTGGCAGGTTGGAGGAATCCAACAGGATTCCTCACTAATATTGATAATGTATATCAATATGACTTGTTGTGTTAACTTAGATGTGAAATGGGTTTATATTTCACGATTGAGTATTTTAGTAGATATTTACCTCTTTAGTACCATCGAAAAGAAATATTCTTGGAATCGATATTAAATCGATTGTGAACATTTTCAATGTTATATTTATATAGTTTGAATATGATGTTTATTTCAAAAATAAACGTCAAAGATATATGTATGTTTATAAAACCTTTCCAATTACAAATTAATTAATGGAAATTCCCACATATTAATAAATAAATGGTTAAGCAGAATAAACTAAATGGAAATGTTAAAATGATTTCAAAGAAGCGCTTAAGTGACGTAAATAGAATTTTAAACGATTTTAAAATGTTGAAATGGACTAATGGTGTTTGAAATGTACAGAGATTGAAAAGTGATTTCTCATAATTAATATTTTTCTGCGAATATCATTTTAAATTATATGAAATGTGATTAAACAACATTCATGAGATTGGCAAATAAACAAAATTGGAAATGGGATATTTATTTGGAATGTAACTGGATGTGGGAAAATAATTAATATTTAAGTTTTAGGTCAAGATTTGCCAGAAAACATTATAAATGGAAATACATATAATTGAGTTATAAGGGGAATGTTTTGAAATGGATTTATATAATAAAAGAATTTGTCGAATCAGAATTAATTATTACCAGATGGTTTTAAAATATTTTATTTGCAAAATATTTGCAATTAGAAAGATATTTATGAATGAATGGTTGAGATATTTTTCAAAGGAATATGAATATTTGGCGTAAAATGGGAATTTAGACGAATGTCTAATAAATGGAATCTTAAGACTAGATTGCCAAATGGTGCTATAAATGGAAATTTATATAAGCTGAGTTATATGGGGAGAATTGTGGAATGGTTTTACAAAATAAAGAAATTTTTAGAACTGATTTAAATATTGATAAATGATTTGGGATTAAATAAATGAAAGATTAATGATTTTATAAATGAAAGGGTGAATGGTTTTGCAATGGAATCTATAATATTTATGTATAGAGGTTAAGTTGAGTTATTTTAATTAATTTTACGAAATGATATTTAAATAAAGTTAGATTTGTGAGATTATAAAGCAATATAATCGTTTTAAAAATGATGAAATGGGAATGTGATGTGGTTTTATGAAATTGGAACTTACAGTATGTTGGTTGAGTTGAATAATTTTCGAGGTGTCGGCCTAATGTTGGTTTAGGCCTTTGGGGTTGATACTGAGAGATTTATTCACTTACCAATTTATAATGAGTATCTAATGAAGTAGAAGTGTATTATAATTGAATATTCATATATTAAAGTGAGAAAAGGGAAATGCTTTCCGAATTAGCAGTTTTATTATTTGATTAACGAATGGCTAATTAAAGAGGCTAAATGATGTTGGGTACCGTGTCAGTAAATTTATTTTATTTTTATGGATGAATAGTTGTTTATTTTATAGTTAAATAACCGACTACCAAATCTGACCTATGCGACTATTGGTACGGAAAGATCGGGATCGAAATTATATTCGGAAACCATTCCGATGAACAAATACGCGGGAGATATCAAATGTTGGTTGAAGATGGAGAAACTGAAGACCGTTGATCTTTATGACCGGAAGATCTACTTGTTAAATTTCTTTGGCGGTCGCCAGAGATATTATGACTTGTGATTCTGTCGTAAGTGAAATCTTCGGATTGCAAGGACTACTCGTTACCGATCCATAGTGTGATACCTAGGATGTGGTAGGAGGGTGCCTTTGGTTCATCATGTTCCTGGATGACTTGTATAGATGAGTGGTTCACAGAGTATGCATAACAGATTATATGATTGATCGCTTCAAAACTATGTTTGGTGGCGGAGAAATTCGTTTCTCTTAGCTTCATGCATGTGGTATTGGGGAAATAAATTTGTGATTTGATGGGTTTGACGATGTGCCATTCAAAGTGAATGGTGAACGGATGTTCTAAAAAGAAGATTTAAACCTCAAGCCTCATCAACCGGGAAATGGTATAAAATCGGGTAAGTCGCATGGCTATGTGGGTCGCCCCCATTAGGGTGTATTGTCACGATCTAAAGAATATTCATATTTGTACTTCTTTTTGCTCTATGTCTCTCGAGAACGATTTTTTTCTAGCAACCTTAGGTGACAATATATTCGGAATATTCAAGCGAAGTAAATGGTCAATCATGTTTATAGCCTGGGTTGCAAGATTTTCTTGTTGAACCCGATGTATTCCTCTCTAGAGATACACTATCGGAAGGTGGTTCCATACCGTGCCAGTTGGAATCCAATCTCCAATAAGCGCCCGCGATTTTGATTGTATGCTATGTTTGTAGAGCGTGAGATGTAAGCGTTCTGCTAGATTGTCATTTATTTGTATTTAGACATTATTATAATATCAAAGAAGATATGATTTGAAAAATGTTTTGGGTTATCGTAAGGTAAAAACCGTCCGTATTTATATGTGGAATTGGTCTTACAATTATCCTTTTCTTTTAGTAAAGATTTGTTAACTTTAAAATTAAGTTGGATGTTGCTTATAAACTTAGTGGGTTTCTCACTCTAGTTCATCGGACTAATCCGGCGTTTGTAACGCTCGGGTTAGATCGAGTTTTACAGGTTTAGGTTATTGGATGATGTGAAGAGACGAGTTGGAAGAGTTCATACGTATGATATTATATAGTATTACTCCGCTATGTGATTGTATATCGGGACAGATTGTTATAAATGTCTAGATGTGTTGATGTACTCTGATGATTGTAAGTATTTTTAAAAGCTCTCAGTAAAGATTTATTTCTATATTATATTTTGTTCTGTTGCGATGTGAGACTTTGTGTTGTGTTGGTTCTTCTTCTTCTTCTTCTATTCTAATATTTCTTTCTTTCTTATCTCACCCTATAATTTCTTTCAAGTAACTATCTGGTGTTTTTGATACCTGATTAAGTAATACGGGATTATGTTTTATTGTCGGAATGCAGGCGTCGAATTCCTACCGGGTCATTACATAAAATCCTTTTAAAAGAAAGAATTACCGTAAAGCCGATCCACACATAAACACAAACGGTTTTTACCCTACGATAACCCAAAACATTCTTTGAAATCATGTTATTATGATATTATAATAGTGTCTAAATCAAATAAATAGCAATCTAGCGGAAAGCTTGCATCTCACGCTCCATTTATATAGTATATGATCAAAACCATGGGTGCTTATTGGGTAATGGATTTACAACTATGAAAAGGTATGGAGCCACCTTTCGATAGTGTATCTCTAGAGAGGAATACACTGGGTTCAACATGAACATTTGGCAAGCAGACCACACATAACCGACCACTCAGTTCGCTTGAGTGTATCGAATGTATATCACCAACGATTGGGATCAACAATCGTTTCCCGAAAGGGACAACATCGATATAATAAAGAAGGTAATGAATTTTCTCTAGATAGGTGATAATATACCTTAATTGGGAGCGACCCACTTAGCCATGCTGCCTGCCCGATTTTTTTCTTCTCCCAGTTGTGAGGCTAGAGGCCATATTTACTTTTTTGACATATCACAACTTCATTCACTTTGAATGCCACATCGTCAAACCTACCAAGTCATTTATCAATTTTCCCAAAAATATCACGGGTATAAAGCTAAGAGAAACGAATTCCTCCACCACCAAACGTAATACATTTGAAGAGATCAGTATATATGATTTGTTAAGTATAATCTGTCAGACATTCATCCATACAAGTTGTCTTAGGATTGGACAAACCAAAGGCACTATCCCATCAATCCATCTTAGGAAATTTCTACCTAGGATTAACAGAACAACCCTTGCACTTTACTCGGACTTCAACATATCTAATTTGCAATGCTTATGCCAATATGGAGTGGATTTCAGATAATAACCTAATCCCGGTCTCTCCATATTTACAATGGAAATATAAAATCGGTAGAAAATTTTGATAGCCGATTATTTGACTACCAAAGGAAAACATCCATATAACCAACGATCCTATTTCCAAATGGAAATTCTACTAATCAAACATCAAGCAATACTGAGCACTTTTAAATTAATTTCTTATTAATTTATTCATCTCCAAATTTTCCATTTTTGGTTCCCCATATCTTTTCCCATATATTCTCAAACTCGTTTGGCTTCTCACGATTTTTGGAAAATATTTCCATATATCATAAATTATATATTTTCTACATTACGGAAAATATTTCTTATTAACATCGGAAAACACTTCAATATATATTCACATTTTCTTATTTTCTATATTTATAAAATATACATTATAAAATTTAAAAACATTTCCATTGCTTATTCACGCATCACTATTCTTTCATAATCATCGGTCCCTAACCGTAAACTAGTAAGAGAACAACTCCCTAAGTATCAACCCCGAAGGCTGAAACCAACATCAGATCGACACCCAGGAAGTCATTCAAATTGACTAGTTTCCGTTCAGTTTCTAATTTCCTTAACTCCATTTATTAACTTCAATTACCAACAAAAATATCTCTTATGCAACTCTCAGACTCAATTTATGAATTCACCTTTTTTAACGGAAATCATTGATTATAACAAGTGTTATAATCCATGCTCTGAGATATTAAATCTTAATATATAACTTTTATTCATTAATTTGAATAAATGAAATAATAAATAAATAATTTAGTAAATAAATAAATCTTGATTAAAACAGAAAATAAATAGCACTTTTTTGAACTCGATATAGTCAAATTTCAATGTATAACACACTTTCAAATATTCTCTCTTTGATTAACGTTCCGAACTGCAGAATAAATTTACCATTTCAGGTCAACTCAATTTCTAAATTCATTTTTCAAATTATCACTTCCAAACGTTTACCGATTTCCTTTTATAACCATTCCAATTTTTACAAAACGTTTGCTTTTAAACCATTATCCACTTTATATTGTGAATAGTATTCTTTTATATAAATCTGGACTTGTTTTACCAAATCAATCTTGATTTTTTTTCTATAACTGGTTAAAGTTCCATCTATTTAGCCATTTTATAACTTCTCATTCATATTTTACTTTATTGTCAAATCTCTACATGTCAACTTTCTAGTTTATTTATGTAATGTCCCGTATTTTCCTGACCACTTAATTGAAATATTTTATATTTATTTGAGTTTAAATAAAGAGATTTGACCATTTAAAGTATACTCGATGTTATCAGGCTATTTAACTCAACTATTTGAATTTTTGCTATATTATATAGATATTTATTTTGAGTCTTAAAATAATCGAAATAAACAAAACTAAAGCTTGGGTATATACTAACACAATTACGAATGGATCATGAAGGGTTTGCTAATATGATTACTTCCGAGATGCTAAGCAAAATAAACAAACCAATCCATGTTATAACCAAGTACAGTGCGACTGAATGAAAACAGTAGAGAAGGGCTAAGAAGTAGTGGTACAACAACTAAAAAGCCACATGAACAGCTATAAGAAGAACAGTGCATTGTACAGTTAAATAAACAATATATATATTTATCCCATCAATTCAAGACAGATAATACAACAGTAACTCAAACAGTGGATCGAACAGCTTATATACAGAAAATTTCATTAAACAATCACTATTCTCATACATATAAAAGGAAAATGAAAGGAATCCAATAAAATCTGCTCACAACCTCGATCTTCGGCCCCAACAATTTTGCCCTGAAAAATAGAAGAGACAGCTATAAATAGCTAGAAATATGTATAAGGTATAGAGTTAGAAAGATTTCAAAGGAAGAAAAATGAAATAACCATACAGGTCTCGGTGTATAAATGTGAACAAAACATAGATCATTCAAAAAGGGGATCAAGCAAGTGTACGACACAATCAACCAAATGTATATGTACATTTTTCTACATCAAATCTGTGATGTATATGCATGAGTTTCAAATCAAATTTATAGATAAAAGGGGACAGGATATGAACAGCTAACTAAGTGTACAAATGGTATTTTATTTTTAAAATCAAATCTAAGGCAACCAAATCAAACAGTATACCTATACAGTACAGTTACATTTCACTGTCATCACATATTGGGAAAAACCGACATGAATTGACAGTGCATTTCGAACAGAAAGAGAAAAAATCACCTATAAATATCTAATATGAATATGCATAGTAGGAGCAGGTTGAAAATAGACAAAAGATACAGCTAAGAAAAACATGGTAAGAACAACTAAGGAAATTTACAGGACATAGCTAAGAAAGAAAAATATGTGTATGTAATAACACATCAAATCTACAGACAGCTGAAATATATTAAATATAGGTGTTGTCGAACCCATGCTCCCTTAGCTATACATAGGACTGCACCATATATTGGTAATTGGAACATTACAACAGATAACTGGACCTTTTAAATTGAATGAACAAGGCAAATCATTCAAAGACAAGACCATATGAATATATAGTATAAAATTCACCAAATCTACATGGAAGCAATTCGATATTGGATCAGAGACAATGCACATAGGAACAACTCGACATGGTACATGTCTGATCAGGGACAATACACGAAATCAATCACAATACCGAACTGTGCACTGTAAAAAAACACACGCAAGGATCAAACATCAATCAGACCAGTTCGGCCACATGACTGAAATAAACAAGGGGATCACCTAGAACCTAAGCTCTGTAATGTCTAAGCTAGGGTGTGACAATTCGTGAATTACAGTGATCATTCACTGGTATAAATACATGGTATGTCTAAACCGCAAACAAATCAACTCAGCAAAGCAAAGAAGAAATGAAAAACCGAATTCAAATCAGAAGGAAAATCAAAATCAAAACAGAAATTTAATAGGGAAAAATGACTTAGCTTTTTGGTGGGAAAGTCGGTCTCGTCTGTTGTAAGTGCCGTGGTGGCGGAGCATCGGTGTCGTTCTAGGGACGGCGGAGGGGTCGAAGTTGAGGCCGAGGCAGCGGGCATGAGGCGATGGACTCCGGTCTCATCCTAGGGTTTCCATTCTTTTTTCTCGATTGGCTTTGGAGGCGGCTACAAAATGATTTTAGGGTTTGGAAATGATGAAGGGCCGACGTTTTAGGGTTATAAGAGGAGGCGGGTTTGGGCTTATTTGGGTTGGGCTGAACGGGTTTAAAAGGTAAGGCTTTTTATTTATTTTATTTCTTTTAGAGTTTAATTAGTTCAAAGGTTTTATAAAGTTCAAATATTAATATAAAATGCAAATTAAATCAGATTTCGACGAAACGAAATATGTCGGGACCGTAAAGACGAGTACTACGCGATGGTTGAGGTCAGAGTAGGGCAGGCAGCAGCTAGATTTTTCAGAAAAAATGAAATGTCGTTCAATTCAACTGAAAACAGGATGATTCATCGAAATCAATTCAAAGGTGAGTTAATCTCACTCAGTTATTTCCCGCTTATATTTTATAAGTTGGGTTTTTATTTTTGTGTGCTATGATTGCTAGTGATTGACTGATTGATGATATATTCAGTTATGGTTAAACTGATGAAATTAAACGTCGTTTAATTTCATTGAAATCCAAATCGTTATTTTTAACGATTGGTTCCAATTGAGGTAAGTTACCTCATTGGTCACGTTTATAAAATAAACGTGTTTTTAAATAAATGAATTGTTTGATTGGTTGTTGTGGTTGACATTGAATGGTCGTTATAAACTGTTATGAAACCATTATTGAATTGCTTTGATTTGATGGTCGAATTTTGACCTGATGATTCATCATTGATTTGGTTTAAACCAATGAGTATTATTGGTTGAGTGGTTGGCAGTACATGGCCTGTGAAATTAAATATCGATCTACTCTCAGGTAAATCGACGAGTTAAGTTATAAAATATATTTTATAACTGGGAATAGATTTGTAAATCTATTATTTGAATTAAAGTTGTAAAAAAGGAAATATTTATTATTTACAAATTGAGATATAAATGGGCTTTTAAATGATTTTATAAAGAAAAGTAATAATAATCTTATTTTTGATTTGGGTCAAGTTAACTATATTTGATAAGGGTTAATGGTAAATCTAATTATCCTTTTATTTTAAATTAATTTAAAGAAGTGAATTTAATTTAAAGTCGAGTAAGAGATAATTAGTGGAGATAAATTCGATTTAAAGATTATGGAGTATTTTATGACCCAAGCGTTCGACACACATGGTAAGTAAAGTTAGTAGACAAGTATAAAGATTTAAAAGAAGAGTTTTACTTAATGCCTCGATTTAAGTAGGGCGAATCCGAAATGGAATAATACTTGAAAGGGGTTAAGTGATGAGATGTTCGAACACAAGAGTTTCAAATATAAGAAAGGTTGAATAACCCAGATTTGAAATCAAGATTTGAAATGAGATTTAGTATCGACAGTTTATGCGATAAGCTAATATTATTCTGAGGTAAGAACGGGTCGGTCAAGGTCTGAGAGGTAACTAAAATACCCCAACTTGGTTGGCCGCACTATTGTCAAGGAACGGTATTAGCTTGGTATTGAGTGAAGGTGATGAACTGGTTTTATCTTATACAAGGAATACTGAACTCTAATGCAAGGATTTGGGAAATTAAGAAATATTGCAATATTGGTTTAAAAAGGAATAACAATATTGATTTCAGATTTATATCGAACAATGGTTATTTAGTGGAAGTTGATCGAATATAGTAGAGTTAATCAAACGTAATTAGTCAGAAAGAGTTGCCATTTCATACGACTGCTAGCGTAATTCGCAGGGCTGCAGATAGCCTACGGCGGTCGGATGTTTTCCTAAGGGAATCAGGCGTAACCATTGTGATCGCTGCGATCTGGAGTCAAGCGAAGAGAGTAAAGTTGAATATTAGAATTTGATTAACGATTTTGTTAAATATATTTTAAGGGCCATGTCATGCCAAGCACTGAATCAGTGATATCATTTTATTGACACGTGTGTTATTTGATAGTTAAATCACCGACTATCAAAACCTGACCAATACGATTGTTGGTACGGAAAGTCCGGGATCGAATTTATATTCGAAAACCATTCCGACCAACAAATACGTGAAGATATTTGAAGATGGTCAAGATGGAGCATTGAAGACCGTGGATCTTCATAAGCGGAAGGACTGCTAATAATCTTTGGTGAGCTCCTAGAGATAAACTGTGGTTCGGTCGTGGTTGGGAATCCACGGGTTGCAAGGACTACTCGCTACTGATCCATGGGGTGATTCCTATATGAGATGCAGTAGGAGGGTGCCTTCGGTTCATCCTGTTCCTGGATGACTTGTATGGACGAGTGTCTGACAAAGTATTTCCAAAGGAGATTACGTACGTTGATTTCTTCAAACGTACGATGGTTGATGGCGGAGAAATGGTCTTCTCTAGCCAAATAACTAGAGTATTTTTGTGGACGTCAATTAGTGATATCCAGAGGATCTGACGATGTGGCATTCAAAGTGGATGATGATCAAGATGTGTTGTGACTTCAAGCCTCATCAACCGGGAGATGACAAAAATCGGGCAGGCAGCATGGCTATGTGGGTCGCTCCCATTAGGGTGTATAATCACCTATCTAGAGAAATTCCTTTTGTTTCTTAATCTGTCGATTCTGCCCATTCGGGAACGGTGGTTTGAGTCCAACCGTTGGTGATATACATTCGATACACTCAAGCGAAATGAGTGGTCGGTCATGTGAGGGCCGGGTTGCAAGACGTTCTTGTTGAACCCTGTGTATTCGCCTCTAGAGATACACGTGCGGAAGGTGGTCCCATACCTTGTCAAGTTGGAAATCCAATATCCAATAAGCGCCTGCGATTTTCGATTGTATATTATATACGGGGAGCGTGAGATGCAAGCGTTCCCCTAGATTTGTTAATTATTTGTATCTAGACATTATCATAATATCAGATTAAGATATTGATTTCGAAAACTGGTTTGGGTCATCGTAAGGTAAAAACCGTCCGTGTTTATGTGTGGATCGGTCTTACGATTATCTTTTCTTTCGAAAGGATTTTAACTTAAAAATCAAGTTGTGTGATACTGTAAATTGCTGTGCGAGTTTATCTCACTCTGGTTCACCAGACTGACCCGGTGTTTTGTAAATGCTCGGGTTAGCCCGGATGTACAGGTTCAGGTGATCAGGTACTGTGAAGTCCAGTGACGAGCTGAAGACGTTCAGACGAATGATATTCCGCTGTGTGATATATATATATGAGGACAGATTACTAAAACTGTCCAGATGTGTGTTGTACTCTGATGATTGTAAGTTTAAAGCTCTCAATAAAGATTTATATTCTATATTATATTTTGTTTCCGCTGCGATGTGAGACTCTGTGTTGTGTTGTTCCTTCTTCTTCTACTATTCTGATATTTCTTTCTTTCTTATCTCACCTTCTAATTTCTTTCTAATACTATCCAGTGTTTTTTCGGTATTGGAAGGTCGGCATGAGTTACGGTAAAGGTATTTATGTCGATTTTCGAGGCCGAAAACCGCTGGGTCGTTACAGTGGTATCAGAGCTATTGGTTTAGTAATAACCTTGGCTCTGTGGCGTAACTCGATAGAAATGGGGTTAGTAACACCCTAGATTGAGTTTGAATGTATATATATATATATATGAGAGCGTATTTGTAAATTTTATATACAAATGTTTTGTATTGTGTTGCGGGTCGGTTCAATTGTTGAAAAGCGTTGAACTGATAAGAAACACAATATTGTTTTGTGAAAAGGGTAAATGAAATAATTTTACCCAAAATATATTTTTGTATGGAAAGGAATAATTTTATGAAATTATTGAGGTATTGTGTGTTGGTTGATTTAGATGAATTCAAATTAAATTTAAAATTTGAAGTGGAACCTAACCTATTTAAGTAAGAATAAATTAATTTATTGGGAATGAATTAAATAGAAATCAATCGAATATCAATCGATGGATATTTAAATATGTTGAATTAAATTAAATAGTAAAATTGAGTGTGGATTCAGTTGGATTGATTAAGTGGTTGTGTCCTGGTGGTTGATTAATTATTGTATGCTTGTTAAATTGGTTGAATATAAAAATTCATCCATAGTTTAATAAAGAATTAAATAAACTAAGACCCAGAAGAGAATAAATGAAGTGTTATTTAAATAAACTATATTTTTTAAAAGTTAATGAAATTTGCGATATTTTTCTTACCTTAGCAATTTCGAGGACGAAATTATTTTAAGGGGGGAAGAATGTAATGTCCCGTATTTTCCTGACCACTTAATTGAAATATTTTATATTTATTTGAGTTTAAATAAAGAGATTTGACCATTTAAAGTATACTCGATGTTATCAGGCTATTTAACTCAACTATTTGAATTTTTGCTATATTATATAGATATTTATTTTGAGTCTTAAAATAATCGAAATAAACAAAACTAAAGCTTGGGTATATACTAACACAATTACGAATGGATCATGAAGGGTTTGCTAATATGATTACTTCCGAGATGCTAAGCAAAATAAACAAACCAATCCATGTTATAACCAAGTACAGTGCGACTGAATGAAAACAGTAGAGAAGGGCTAAGAAGTAGTGGTACAACAACTAAAAAGCCACATGAACAGCTATAAGAAGAACAGTGCATTGTACAGTTAAATAAACAATATATATATTTATCCCATCAATTCAAGACAGATAATACAACAGTAACTCAAACAGTGGATCGAACAGCTTATATACAGAAAATTTCATTAAACAATCACTATTCTCATACATATAAAAGGAAAATGAAAGGAATCCAATAAAATCTGCTCACAACCTCGATCTTCGGCCCCAACAATTTTGCCCTGAAAAATAGAAGAGACAGCTATAAATAGCTAGAAATATGTATAAGGTATAGAGTTAGAAAGATTTCAAAGGAAGAAAAATGAAATAACCATACAGGTCTCGGTGTATAAATGTGAACAAAACATAGATCATTCAAAAAGGGGATCAAGCAAGTGTACGACACAATCAACCAAATGTATATGTACATTTTTCTACATCAAATCTGTGATGTATATGCATGAGTTTCAAATCAAATTTATAGATAAAAGGGGACAGGATATGAACAGCTAACTAAGTGTACAAATGGTATTTTATTTTTAAAATCAAATCTAAGGCAACCAAATCAAACAGTATACCTATACAGTACAGTTACATTTCACTGTCATCACATATTGGGAAAAACCGACATGAATTGACAGTGCATTTCGAACAGAAAGAGAAAAAATCACCTATAAATATCTAATATGAATATGCATAGTAGGAGCAGGTTGAAAATAGACAAAAGATACAGCTAAGAAAAACATGGTAAGAACAACTAAGGAAATTTACAGGACATAGCTAAGAAAGAAAAATATGTGTATGTAATAACACATCAAATCTACAGACAGCTGAAATATATTAAATATAGGTGTTGTCGAACCCATGCTCCCTTAGCTATACATAGGACTGCACCATATATTGGTAATTGGAACATTACAACAGATAACTGGACCTTTTAAATTGAATGAACAAGGCAAATCATTCAAAGACAAGACCATATGAATATATAGTATAAAATTCACCAAATCTACATGGAAGCAATTCGATATTGGATCAGAGACAATGCACATAGGAACAACTCGACATGGTACATGTCTGATCAGGGACAATACACGAAATCAATCACAATACCGAACTGTGCACTGTAAAAAAACACACGCAAGGATCAAACATCAATCAGACCAGTTCGGCCACATGACTGAAATAAACAAGGGGATCACCTAGAACCTAAGCTCTGTAATGTCTAAGCTAGGGTGTGACAATTCGTGAATTACAGTGATCATTCACTGGTATAAATACATGGTATGTCTAAACCGCAAACAAATCAACTCAGCAAAGCAAAGAAGAAATGAAAAACCGAATTCAAATCAGAAGGAAAATCAAAATCAAAACAGAAATTTAATAGGGAAAAATGACTTAGCTTTTTGGTGGGAAAGTCGGTCTCGTCTGTTGTAAGTGCCGTGGTGGCGGAGCATCGGTGTCGTTCTAGGGACGGCGGAGGGGTCGAAGTTGAGGCCGAGGCAGCGGGCATGAGGCGATGGACTCCGGTCTCATCCTAGGGTTTCCATTCTTTTTTCTCGATTGGCTTTGGAGGCGGCTACAAAATGATTTTAGGGTTTGGAAATGATGAAGGGCCGACGTTTTAGGGTTATAAGAGGAGGCGGGTTTGGGCTTATTTGGGTTGGGCTGAACGGGTTTAAAAGGTAAGGCTTTTTATTTATTTTATTTCTTTTAGAGTTTAATTAGTTCAAAGGTTTTATAAAGTTCAAATATTAATATAAAATGCAAATTAAATCAGATTTCGACGAAACGAAATATGTCGGGACCGTAAAGACGAGTACTACGCGATGGTTGAGGTCAGAGTAGGGCAGGCAGCAGCTAGATTTTTCAGAAAAAATGAAATGTCGTTCAATTCAACTGAAAACAGGATGATTCATCGAAATCAATTCAAAGGTGAGTTAATCTCACTCAGTTATTTCCCGCTTATATTTTATAAGTTGGGTTTTTATTTTTGTGTGCTATGATTGCTAGTGATTGACTGATTGATGATATATTCAGTTATGGTTAAACTGATGAAATTAAACGTCGTTTAATTTCATTGAAATCCAAATCGTTATTTTTAACGATTGGTTCCAATTGAGGTAAGTTACCTCATTGGTCACGTTTATAAAATAAACGTGTTTTTAAATAAATGAATTGTTTGATTGGTTGTTGTGGTTGACATTGAATGGTCGTTATAAACTGTTATGAAACCATTATTGAATTGCTTTGATTTGATGGTCGAATTTTGACCTGATGATTCATCATTGATTTGGTTTAAACCAATGAGTATTATTGGTTGAGTGGTTGGCAGTACATGGCCTGTGAAATTAAATATCGATCTACTCTCAGGTAAATCGACGAGTTAAGTTATAAAATATATTTTATAACTGGGAATAGATTTGTAAATCTATTATTTGAATTAAAGTTGTAAAAAAGGAAATATTTATTATTTACAAATTGAGATATAAATGGGCTTTTAAATGATTTTATAAAGAAAAGTAATAATAATCTTATTTTTGATTTGGGTCAAGTTAACTATATTTGATAAGGGTTAATGGTAAATCTAATTATCCTTTTATTTTAAATTAATTTAAAGAAGTGAATTTAATTTAAAGTCGAGTAAGAGATAATTAGTGGAGATAAATTCGATTTAAAGATTATGGAGTATTTTATGACCCAAGCGTTCGACACACATGGTAAGTAAAGTTAGTAGACAAGTATAAAGATTTAAAAGAAGAGTTTTACTTAATGCCTCGATTTAAGTAGGGCGAATCCGAAATGGAATAATACTTGAAAGGGGTTAAGTGATGAGATGTTCGAACACAAGAGTTTCAAATATAAGAAAGGTTGAATAACCCAGATTTGAAATCAAGATTTGAAACGAGATTTAGTATCGACAGTTTATGCGATAAGCTAATATTATTCTGAGGTAAGAACGGGTCGGTCAAGGTCTGAGAGGTAACTAAAATACCCCAACTTGGTTGGCCGCACTATTGTCAAGGAACGGTATTAGCTTGGTATTGAGTGAAGGTGATGAACTGGTTTTATCTTATACAAGGAATACTGAACTCTAATGCAAGGATTTGGGAAATTAAGAAATATTGCAATATTGGTTTAAAAAGGAATAACAATATTGATTTCAGATTTATATCGAACAATGGTTATTTAGTGGAAGTTGATCGAATATAGTAGAGTTAATCAAACGTAATTAGTCAGAAAGAGTTGCCATTTCATACGACTGCTAGCGTAATTCGCAGGGCTGCAGATAGCCTACGGCGGTCGGATGTTTTCCTAAGGGAATCAGGCGTAACCATTGTGATCGCTGCGATCTGGAGTCAAGCGAAGAGAGTAAAGTTGAATATTAGAATTTGATTAACGATTTTGTTAAATATATTTTAAGGGCCATGTCATGCCAAGCACTGAATCAGTGATATCATTTTATTGACACGTGTGTTATTTGATAGTTAAATCACCGACTATCAAAACCTGACCAATACGATTGTTGGTACGGAAAGTCCGGGATCGAATTTATATTCGAAAACCATTCCGACCAACAAATACGTGAAGATATTTGAAGATGGTCAAGATGGAGCATTGAAGACCGTGGATCTTCATAAGCGGAAGGACTGCTAATAATCTTTGGTGAGCTCCTAGAGATAAACTGTGGTTCGGTCGTGGTTGGGAATCCACGGGTTGCAAGGACTACTCGCTACTGATCCATGGGGTGATTCCTATATGAGATGCAGTAGGAGGGTGCCTTCGGTTCATCCTGTTCCTGGATGACTTGTATGGACGAGTGTCTGACAAAGTATTTCCAAAGGAGATTACGTACGTTGATTTCTTCAAACGTACGATGGTTGATGGCGGAGAAATGGTCTTCTCTAGCCAAATAACTAGAGTATTTTTGTGGACGTCAATTAGTGATATCCAGAGGATCTGACGATGTGGCATTCAAAGTGGATGATGATCAAGATGTGTTGTGACTTCAAGCCTCATCAACCGGGAGATGACAAAAATCGGGCAGGCAGCATGGCTATGTGGGTCGCTCCCATTAGGGTGTATAATCACCTATCTAGAGAAATTCCTTTTGTTTCTTAATCTGTCGATTCTGCCCATTCGGGAACGGTGGTTTGAGTCCAACCGTTGGTGATATACATTCGATACACTCAAGCGAAATGAGTGGTCGGTCATGTGAGGGCCGGGTTGCAAGACGTTCTTGTTGAACCCTGTGTATTCGCCTCTAGAGATACACGTGCGGAAGGTGGTCCCATACCTTGTCAAGTTGGAAATCCAATATCCAATAAGCGCCTGCGATTTTCGATTGTATATTATATACGGGGAGCGTGAGATGCAAGCGTTCCTCTAGATTTGTTAATTATTTGTATCTAGACATTATCATAATATCAGATTAAGATATTGATTTCGAAAACTGGTTTGGGTCATCGTAAGGTAAAAACCGTCCGTGTTTATGTGTGGATCGGTCTTACGATTATCTTTTCTTTCGAAAGGATTTTAACTTAAAAATCAAGTTGTGTGATACTGTAAATTGCTGTGCGAGTTTATCTCACTCTGGTTCACCAGACTGACCCGGTGTTTTGTAAATGCTCGGGTTAGCCCGGATGTACAGGTTCAGGTGATCAGGTACTGTGAAGTCCAGTGACGAGCTGAAGACGTTCAGACGAATGATATTCCGCTGTGTGATATATATATATGAGGACAGATTACTAAAACTGTCCAGATGTGTGTTGTACTCTGATGATTGTAAGTTTAAAGCTCTCAATAAAGATTTATATTCTATATTATATTTTGTTTCCGCTGCGATGTGAGACTCTGTGTTGTGTTGTTCCTTCTTCTTCTACTATTCTGATATTTCTTTCTTTCTTATCTCACCTTCTAATTTCTTTCTAATACTATCCAGTGTTTTTTCGGTATTGGAAGGTCGGCATGAGTTACGGTAAAGGTATTTATGTCGATTTTCGAGGCCGAAAACCGCTGGGTCGTTACAATTTAATAAGTTTATAATTCTATATTGTATTTACATTCTATTATAAAATATCATTTTCAACCCGAATATCAATTATCATGTCACATTCCGAATTATATAATATATAATTTATGAAAATAGATTATTTTTATAACATTCGACATAGTCAAATTATAATTATAAATCCTATAGATTTATTTTAATTCTATTCACTTTCCGAACATCAGAATTTAATTTGGTCATTTTCTTTTTAAAAAATTTTCAATTTTTCTTTAAATCCATTCTTGAATTTACATTCCGAAATTATCCAATGATAATTATTCACTTCATTTATAAATATCATTTATAAATTTAAACCACTTATTTTTATTATTATAAACAAGTTATTGTATTCTAGCCTACTCGAGAATAAAATTCTACATAAAAAAAAATAGTTTTTCCCTTTTAAAACACAAACTCATTTTATTTTTATTTTAAAAAAATATATTTTTACGGTAGTTAAATACAAATTATTCCAGGGTTAGAGCTATTCAAATATCCAACACAACAAATCTATTATAGGACATTTAACACATCATATATCATAATGTATGAAAACAAATAGTGATAATTTTGAGGAATCCAGTTATATCCCTCCAACCTGTTTTTTCCTGCATCCACAGATGTTAGTCAACGTAAATAACATAAATTCCATTTCAATATAAGATATCATAATAAATAGAATCAATATTTTTACCAACGATTTATATACATAACTATATCTATAATTTAAACCAATTTATTAGCAATTCTTCGAAACAACAATCACACAACATTCAATCATCATTCATCAACATTAAAATATGTTTATAATATTGTAAAACTGGATAGAGTTAGTGAGTTTACTCACATTGGTCGTTAACCGTTGAATAACGAATAACAATCGATAGATCCGATCAGGCATTTTATTTTGCCATAAATTGAGACCAGCTCCAAATCACTCCAAGTCGGTTCCATTGTGTATCCTGCGTCCATACGATCCTAACGGATCTTGTTTCATTGAATTCGGTTAACATACGAAAAAGTTACAATTTTTATAAACTTGAATACATAAAAAGTAATTAACTTAATAATTGTTTTAATTAACACATTAATTTTCTTTATCCCCTAATCCCACATATTACTGCTAATTCTCCTTCTTCATCAGCCGAATCCGCACCGTACTGCCATTGCCAACGTTTCCACTATTGTTGCTCCGTCCCCAACGCATTATTAATTCAAAAAAAAAATCGAAATTCCCTTCATCTTCTCCTATTCCTCTACATACTCAAAACGATAAATATGCATGCTTCCTTCGAATTGTGTCAAACCGGTACACGCCTCTGGTATTCGAACGAAGACATTATACACTGATCCTTATGAAATTATCACAACTCATGCTAAATCCTATCACAAGCTCATATATGATCCCCAAACTTCAAATTGATGCTCCAATCCCCTATGAATTTCAACCCTGATCCACGTTGTGAAAAAGAACAGCGAAAAATTCACCAATCTCATTGAAATTCATATAGCGTGAAGTTCTTGCTAATAAGAGCAAACGAACTTCATTTTAAGATTTTAATGAAAGAAATGGATTTAATATTAATTTTTGAAGATTATATGAACTCACAGTGGAAGTTTATATTGGCGGCATGAATTTCATTGATTGGAGAAGTGAAAATTTTAGGGTTAGGGTATGGGAGGATGTATATTTATAAGGTAGGTAGCTTCTAAGGTACGCTTTATATATTATATTATTAATTTATACTATAACGTTGTTTGTATTTATCATTTAAAAATTCGTATGTTCACATATGATATCCAATTTTGATGAAAATGGATATACAACTACAGTGTGACATTACGGACCCAACGAAACTTGTATCGTCGAAATCCGAGTTCGCTTGTTCACACAACACTATTTTAAAGTCAAATTATCTATCGACTCGCATTTAAATTGCGCACGGTCGCAAAATAACTCCAATTGGCACTAAACTTGAAATCTAGCAATAATTAATCATTATGGATTTAATAAAATTCATTTTGTCGAAAACGGAGATTCTTTGCAAAATGACTATTTTTAAGGCTTGGATAAACCAATATAATATTAATATATTCAAAAACAATTTAATTTAACAATAATAAATTAATATTATTGTATATATATATCTAAATAGAATATTATATAGCTTTAAAATAAACACACTTGGATTTATAAATCGATATTTTAAAATCCAAGTTGAATCGATATTTAATATATCTAAAAATCCTTTATAAATAAATACTTATAATTTATAAATGATTCCATAGTGACTTTCAGAAAATTTGATTTGGACAAAACTCACAATCTATAAGTTAAAATCTCCATTTTTCTCTTTCATTAGAAAAATATAGTTCAATTGATTTGAACGCTTCTTATTTCATAGAAATCCAACTTATAACGAATTTTGTATAGTCATTTAAAGTTCAAAATGTAATATTATAAACTACCACGACGAAACGAGCTTGTTTTAAATTATAATATAACTAATACGTTCAAACATTGTTTAATAAATAAATTCGTTATTATAACTTTTATCTAGACTCGATTAAATTTGTTAAACTATCCAGTTCACACAATATTGCAAATTCAACTACTTCCGACTATTTCAGAAATTAAATATATTTTTCCACTATTTATATTAATTAAATAATCAAAATTATCTAATTTAATTAATTTAAATTACTAAACCACTATTTAGATAATTAAATAAATTAATTATTCAATCGCTAAAAATATGGGATGTTGCTATGCCAAAATAATGGGACGTTACATCCACACCACAAGAAAAATACCGTATTGCAACTAGCTATTTGGAGAAGGCAACAGATGACAGTTGCCGTGAATGATATTTAGCAATAGACCTTTCGTAGAAGTTGCAATAGATGAGGTTTAACAACATACATTTTTCTTCTGTTGCGAAAAGTATATTTTTAGCAATTGCGCTTACCTTCCAACTGCAAAAACAAACTTTTTGCAACTGCACTTCCATTTCAATTACATCGAATATATTATTTGCAACCACACTTACAAACCTGTTGTAAAAAATATCTCTAGCAACTGTTTTCACCACTTGCGACAGCTTATGTATTTTTTACAACTGGTAAAGCCTGTTGCGAATTATACTTTTAAAACTTATTTTTTCCTTATCCTTTTAAACATAATTATTATTAAATACAAAGTATGAAGTAATAAGTAACATTTAGTTATAACACAATAAGTACAAAAAAAAATTATTAATTTTTAAATGTAATTAATAATCAAGGTTATATGTACAATAGTTAATATTTAATAATTAAAATTCAAGTATAATAAAGATGTAATAATTAATTATTAAAACTCAAAAAGTAATATCTAATTTTTAATATTGATTAATGGTTATTATTACATAATCAATCAATAAAACAAATAATTAATAATTTACTTTTCATATTATTTACCTAATAATTTACATTTAATATCACATGCTTAATAAACAATAGTTCTTATTACCAAATAATAATTACAATTAACAATTAAGACTAATGTTTAATAATTAATATTTAATAATTAATATTTAATAAATAATATTTAGTATTTAATAAATATAGTTTACAAACTATGTTTAATATTTAAAAAATTGATTTTTTTCGAAAACATTAATTCATAAACTTTACAAACAAAATTTGAAATTTTCATTAGTTTAAAAAATTGAACCGTTGAATTTTAAATAAATTTTACATTTCTAAAATATTAAATATTTTAGAAAGCTAAAAAAAGCCGAATTTGAGATATAAAGATATTACTCTCCAAATCTTTGCACCTATGTCGATTTGAAATTATTTGATGAATACAATAGTTGGAGTGTAAAAAAATTCATACAATTACATCACAAAATGTAGTGCAATTTGTATATAGCACAAAATATTATTTCCATGTACATTTTAAAATTTGCTTGTAACTCTTACTAAGAGCATCCCCAACGCAGGGTCGGTTGAAAAACAACCGACCCCCAACGCGGGGATGAAAGGGGGGACCAGGGTTGCTTTGGCAACCCTGGAGGTTGCTGGAGCAACCAAAAGGTTGCTCCAGCAACCGGCCGTAGCCGGCTTGGGGGAAGCTGGCTATGGCATGGCCGGCTTCTAAGATGCCGGCCATGGTGGGGGAATTAATTTATTTCCCCTCCATGGCCGGCTTCTATGAAGCCGATTTACTTTTTTTTATTTCTATTTTTAAAAATTTGGCCATTGCATTCTGGCCGTTGTTTTATGTTATCGTTTGATTTTAATCTATATGTACAGCAGTCCTTTGTACATTATAACACACAACATTTCTACATCAAACCACACCTCTATTCCTTCTTCAATTTATGTTCAACTTGTTTGCAATGTCAAACATTGGTAAAGGAAAAAAGGGTGTCTCCAATTCTACACAGAAGCAACACACTAATCAATCCGACAACAATCTGTTTCCTATCCAACCGTCGTTCCAGTAGAATCAACAATCCAGTTGTGGTAACTTCTCGAATGTTCTGAACGATAATTATCCTCAACAGAGCCCGAATTTCTGTCAATCCCAGCAAAACTCCAATCATTATCATAGTACTCAAAATTCTGGTTCCGGTCAAAACGCGTATTTTCAGCAAAACTGCAGTGAGCATCACTACACTTCTCCAAGCAGCCAACAACGGTTAGTTCCGCCTGAAACTTCTCCAAATCTGTCAAGAAATTTGAATTGTATGTTCAGAGATAACAATGGCTAGAATGAAGAAACAGAAGTCGATGATACTGAAAATCCAGATGTTTTTTCCACCACACAACTGAGAAGATCAAACAAAATAGTGAAATGGTCTCCAGAAGAACAAGCAGAACTAGCATTTTGTTGGGTCTAGTGCTCCAGAGACAATCTTAAAGGGACTAGTCAGTCCGATAATTCATTTTGGAGTTCCGTTTCAAGACTATTTAACGTTCGTAGTCCCGAAAACAAACCGAGAATAGACGACTCTTTGAAACAGTCGTGGAAGAGAATCAACGCTAACTGTCAAAGTTGGAATCAAATTATGGCTGGACTACAAAGTAGACAGCAAAGCGGTGCCAACGAAACGGACTTGGTAAATTTTGATTACTTAAATAATGGTTAATATGTTTTACTGTATAATAATACCACCTTACGTTTCTACAACACATACAACTAAAGAGTGTGAATGAAGCTTATTTGGTAGAGCATAAAATACAATTTGCATAATTGCTACGCCATCTTATCTAGAGAGGAAAAATGGAGCACTATACGCCAAGAACATTCTGCAGTGTGATTTATGCCAAGAAGGCCAATGGAGGAATCAAGCCCGGGAAGTCCAGATCCTCAAGAAAACACCCCCTTTTCTACAAGTTCCGGTGGTAGGCCTCCTGGTAAATACAAAGGTAAGAAAAAAACCGTTGCAGATTACAGTCCGTACTACGAACAACTACACAGTCGAATGGTAGCTTCAGAGGAATCAAACCGAGTTTTGGCTGAAGCGAGGGAAGCTAAGAGAGATGAGAGATCCAAGGAGAAGCAGCGTAGACACGAAGAACTTCAAATATCAAGAGAGCGTGATTTGGATGTTAGGAAGCGTGAATTAGCTCGCCTCAAACGAATTGATGATAGGGCACTAATGATTGTCAATTTGGATACATTAAATCCAATGCAACGATTGTTAATGGAGCAAAAACTAGAAGCGTGCCGCAGAAGACGCATGGGATAGGACGTATTTATGTTTTGATCGTTTCCTTGTAGTTGTTTGTTGCTATGTCGTTATTTAGTTTTTAATTACTAAGCACCAATGTTGTAGGAGTAAAAGATTATTAAATGAGCGTGAATTTCCTTTTTTAATTGTCACTAGCAATCTTGCAAGCATGAACTTGTAATACAAGAACATTAACATAATATTTCATCACTGTAGCAAACAAAGGTACATATAAGCATTAAGGAAAACATATAACTAAGCAATGAACGTAGTTTAACTCAAACATCCAGATAAAGTTCACCACTTCCTATTGATTGCCGGCATGCTCCCAATAGTGTTCGACTAATTCGTCCCTTAATTGTAGATGTGCTTGGGTATCTCTAACGTCCTGGATACGCTGCAAGTACTCAACAAAAGTATTCGGGTCCTTGTACGGCTTACTTCTAAACTCCACTACTATATCCGGGTAGTTTTTAAGTTGCAGTTCGAATCCCCCCTTTCTTTTTCAACTATCATATTATGTAGTATAATACAACAGTACATGATATCTGATATAACTGCTTGTTCGTGATAGTGCACCTCATTTCTTAAAATATGAAACCGTCCCCGTAGAACTCCAAATGCTCGTTCTACGTCCTTTCTCAGACTCTCTTGTTGTTGCATAAATTTTGCCTCTTTGGCATTGTTCGGCTTTTTAACAAGTGTCTTCCATTTCGGGTATATACCATCAACCAAATAATAACCAACAGAATGGTCTGTATCACCAATTTTATAGTTGCACGGTGGTGACAGATCGTTGTACAAATCATTAAACAAGAACATTAATATCGTTTAATGATCCAGGAACATCAAAAAATGTGTGCCATATGTACAAATCGAAAGAAGCGACCGCTTCTAACACCAACATTGCATTTTTCGTGTGGCCACTGTACTGGCCTTGTAGTGCAACTGGACAGTTTTTCCACGTCCAATGCATACAATCTAAGCTGCCCAACGTACCCGGAAAACCACGTTGATCCCCCATTTTTAACAATCGTTCGGCGTCGCGTGCAGTGGGGGATCGTAGATACTCTTCACCGAAGACACGAACAACTGCTTTACAGAACTCTTTCAAGCATAGAATTGTCGTTGATTCACCAATTCGTAGTTTATCATCTAACGAATCAGCTGAACTTCTGTATGAAATCGTAAGAAGTGCCGCTGTTACTTTTTGTAGCGGTAAAATTCCTAGTTCTTTGATATCATTTCTTCGGTGAGTAAATGTGAAGACCCGTAACTTCCCCGGTAAGGAAAGGGAGGATACTTTGAAAACAACACACAAAAGAACGCAGACAGAATAATATTTCATTGTATATTACAACAATTCATCAGAATTCAAGAATATACAGAGTATTAACGAATAATATACATTATAAAATATCAGAGATTACAATGCATTACATAGCAGCGGAAAATAATACAATACACAACTAGAAGTAATACACAGATACAGAGCTTTCCGAGTATCGTTCCAGCTGTAAATCAGGATCCTATGAATATAAATCTGCAAAACCAAAACTACTAGCTGCCCATGTCAAAATAAGGGCACCCAGAGTTTAGGTTAAAACAAAAACTCCAAGTCAGTCATGGGACAGGTGTGAGAACTAAAACAGTTATTAATCTTTATTTTTAAAGTTAGGTAAATCAAGGGACCACGCCGTATAACACGGAACGGGTTTCCTCCCAAGAATACCAGTGCATAAAACAACATCGCAATGCTAAATAAAGAACAATGAAGCTGTTATAAGACCTAGGTCCCATCACACAATGCAACGCAAGTCGGAGGATAAGGTTTTTACCTTATAATAGCCAAGAATGCTTGATACGTTTAAAACAAATCATTTGACACTATTATAAGTGCATAGTGTATAAAACAACTTCAAATCATAAGTATCAATCATAGATGACATAAGCGCCCCATCCCACTATGTCGTCATATATAGGATTACAACTAAAATCGAAACGTCACGTATTAGAAGTTGGATTTTCATCTGTGAACCGAGGCAAAAGATAGTCCTCTACCGATTCGAGACACTCTAGCCCGCCCCTCAGGAACAGAATGCATCGTCCCTTGGATCGGCAGGGCCGGTCCACCGATGTGGATTAAAATGCCCGAATACTGCGTTTCTCCATCCTTTGGGGTGTCAACGAGTCAACGAATGACTCCATCGGCTTCACGTAGTCACCAATATATCCGAGGTGGCTCGCAACAGCAACAACCACACAAGTCAAAATCGTCAGGGCGTGTAAAACCACTGACACCACTTCTAGCTAGAAGGAAACGCATGCCCTCCCTGATGTCCTCTCCCGTTTCTGGTTCACAACCGGGGTGTGAGGCCCGCGAATCAGCGCTACACAAAGCTGTGCCACACAGGCTGTGCTTTGATCATCAACCACAAGACTCTGCTTTTCAACATAAGCCTTGATCATTTGCATCTTAGCATGCCACACATGCAGACCACTCCATGCAACCGATATCCATCAATCACACAGAATGATATCCAATGTCAGAAACATAGTCTATTTACAAGTCCATTCTAGGTCTGAACGAAACCGGAGGCACCTTGTACGTCGCATATCCATCGATCTCCAAGTACGTCTGGACGATCACCAACTAATTCCCTCCTCTTGGGTGTACGGCCCAATCAAGATCATCAATAATTATCCAAACGACGTGAAGACCTCCGGTCTTCGACCACCGTCTTCATCTTCGACTTATCGTTGTATCAGTTATTCAGAATGGGATAAACCTGGTCTTTCTGAATAACTCGCTTATATAATAAACAAGTGTTACACAAATACAACATACACCTCATTCCAATTCATTAGTCACTAACCGTAAGTTAATAAGGGAACAATTCCCCAAATATTAACCCCGAAGGCTGAAACCAACATCAGATCAATACCCAGGAAACCATTCTTCTTAGCTAACCTACAGTTAGTTTCTAAATCTCACATTCTTAGGGAAAGGTTTCCATTAATTTTATCGAAGATAAATTCTTTTAAATTTATTCTTTAGTCTTCCTTTGAATATCACTTCAAACTAGTCAGGATTAGCGAACCATACCGAAGTAATTATTTATTTTATTTCCCAATCCCAACCTATTTATCCCATGAAGTAAAACTGGTCATACTTCATATCTAACACCACGGTGTTATCGGCAAATTCAATTACCATTTCACGTTCAAATCTAATTAAAAATTTAACTACCAACTAGAGTAAAACTGGTGATACTCCATTCTCGATCTTTTCAATCTAATTAAAGATTCATTAAAACTCCACTTAGTTTTAATCTTTGACTGGGTTAAAGAATCGGTGTCATTTAAAACATGGTTCACGATAAACCCCAAAATCACATCACATTTCAATCAGTCCCTAACCGTAAATTAGCAAGTGAGCAATTCCCTAAGTATTAACCCCGAAGGCCGAAACCAACATCAGATCAATACCCCAGAAACCATTCAACTTAACTAATATCCAGTTAGTTTCTGATTTTCTTAACTCCTTTGGGGTCTAAGAACAGTATTATTGAACATACCGTTCACGACAACCCAAAATCACATTCCATTAATTATCGGGTTAAAGAACAAGTG
The DNA here is from genome assembly GCA_030737875.1 of Allium sativum. Taxonomy (NCBI): domain Eukaryota; kingdom Viridiplantae; phylum Streptophyta; class Magnoliopsida; order Asparagales; family Amaryllidaceae; genus Allium; species Allium sativum. The sequence goes on along the minus strand of CM060919.1, from coordinate 127,344,594 downwards.
TTATTTAAAACACCGTTCACGATAAACCCAAAAATCAATTCAAATTCAATTCCAATTAAATATTATTTAATTGGTACACTTCATTAAATCTAAATAAAAAGATTTAATCTTTTTCTCAACTGGGCTTAAGAACAGTGTTAATGAAGACACCATTCACGACAAACCCAAATCACATTTGATATTAAATACAAGGATCTGAATAGAAAATATATCGGCTTATATTCAATATCAAATTCTACGACCAACAAATATCGTATTGGAAATAACGATATAAATATATCTTTCAAATTTCCATAACAACATTTGTATAATCACGAAATCCAACATCGAACTATCCCGAAGATGATTTCGATTCAAATCCATTCCAATTCAATTATTGGAAATTCTGGTTATTTTCAAAACCATTTCAAATCCAATTTATTTATTTTAAAAATAAATAAATTATTATTCTAGTTCAAAACTTGTTCATTTTGATAAAAATCTATTTTTATCTTTTCAAATATGGAAATTTTCATCCCAATTCTTCACAAATCATTTCTTATGATTGTACATAAATTATTACTATTTTTAATAATTTTTTCAAGGCTCGTACAGTCGATTTCCATCAACGGCCATCGAACGACACTTACAGCGACCTTTTCCAAATTTGATTTGGACATAATTCCAAATCCAACCGTTAGATTTCAAATCTCTAATATTCATTAGAAAGCCCTTTTTGATACGAACCCAATGGTTCCGGTTTTAAGAGAATCCGACGGTTGGATCTCCCGCAATATCCATTCGAAGTCAATGGTCGAAATTCGCGAACTGCTGCGGCGCGGCGTGTTCTGTTCAGGCCATTATATTATATGTATAATATATATAATATATATTACATCGATTTCCTTTTAAAACGTATTTTATAAATCGTTTTAAATTCATTTTCGAAACGATTTCAACTTCATTTCAAATTCAAATCAAAATTGAATTTTTCCTCATAAATTCGTTTTAAATTCATTTCAAATTGATTTCAATTCAAATCGATTTTTAATTCAGTTTCCGGTCGTTTTTAATTCAATTCAATTTCTATTCGAATTCATTTCTATTCATTTTCAATTCGAATTCATTTCAAATTGATTTCCATTCAATTTCAATTCGATTCGAATTTATTATATTTTCAATTCAATTCGAATTCTAATTTGTTTCAATTCAATTCGAATTCTGATTCATTTCAATTCAATTTAATTCGAATTTCATTTCAAAATATTCGATTGTGAAATCACTTTTCAATATTCATTATAAAAACGAATATAATCGATATAAATATCGTTCGCGTCAAAATAACGCATATCTAATCAACACGGCTTTATATATTTCTATTTCAAATATTCTATTCAAATATTTCGTTTCAAATATTTCTTCTCAAATATTTTATTCAAATATTTCTCTTCAAATATTCAATTTCAAAACTGGGATGAGGCCCAATCAATTACCATAGATTTATTTCTATGGATTTCCATACAACGCATGTATATATCAACAATGACAAATAACCAACCATCATTCAAAGTGCATTCTACACTGTATAAGCATCAAATATAAATATTCAATGCTTATAACAGTCTGTCAATCTATTGATCGACATACGACTAATTATTGGGATTAGTGTATGTCATATATCACCCCAATACCTGTGTGGGGTTTGAAACAATCAAACACAGATTTTATTTGTGCAGTTGGGCAATATGTAAAATTTATCGTCCCATTCAATATCATTCAAATGTGTGTGTATAAACAAATCGTTCGATTTGTTTATATTAATTTATTTCATTTCATATACACGTTAAAAATTCTATTTTTAACTATAAAAATATTTTTTTATTTCATTCCACAGCACACAATCAACTACACATCAAAATCAAACAAACAAACAAATAAGCCGTCCATGGTCTATGGACGACGGGTGCTACTAAACACCGTCTGCATCCTAGTATATATTTTAACTAGAAAATTAAATTTAAAGTGAGAAGTTCTCACAGAGGATTCCACTCCGCCGTGCTTTGCCTTTGAACTGCTGAACCGTCCAGATCTGCCTGAAATTCCAATGCAGTCCTTTTCACGCTGTTCATAATAAAAATTATATTTTTATTACTTCATTTCAATAAATAAAAATCATATTTTTTATTTCAACTTCATGTATATCTTTTCGACGCTTCATTCTATATAAAAATTATATTTTTATATTTCTATTTCATATATAAAGATCGAATTTTTACTATCTATATAATATAAATGTCGTATTTTTATTATACTCTTCATAAGATAAAAATCATATTTTAAATGTCATTCATAAGAATAAAATTCCAGATTTTATACCGCTACTTCGTATGCAAAGATCACATTTTTATTTGACTAAAAATCATGTCTTTACCTAATTAAAAATCTTAACTTTCCTATATTAAAAATCAAATTTTTATTGCTTTTCAAAATCTAAATCTTTCGTTATTAAAAATCTAACTTATTATTTTAAAAATCTCTCCCTTTCACTACAAAAAATCTAACCTTTTTAATAAGAAAAAACTGTTCTTTAAATCGTTTTCCTTCCTACAAAATCGCATCTAAATTCAATGCTAACATATGCAAAATCAGAATTTTTAAAACAATGTTTAATCATCAAAATTAACTAGATTAATTACATTCAAAAAAAAAACAAAAATAGTTAAACTCTCACCTTTTAGACGAACGAAGAGAGAGGATGGTCGGGGTGGGCTGCGCTGGAGCTGTAGGCGGCGGGCCAGGGGAAGGCCCGGGGTTCGGATTGGGATGGAGTTAGGGTTTTAGAGAAGAAGGGCGACGGGTGTCGGGTTTGAACGAAGGGGGTTGAAGGAGAAGGAGGTACGGAGGAGAGAGAACGGGGAAGGGGTGGCGGCTTCCTTGGGTGGCGCGCTCGACGGTGGAGGGGCGAGGTGGGCGGCGACCCCTAGGAGCGGCTCCGTCGAAGTCGATCTTCCCTCTCTCCCTTTTTTTATATTTAAATCGATTTGGATCTGAGAAAATTGTGCAGGGGGGGTTATATATAAATTTAATTTAATTATTATTTATTTCCAATAAAATTTGACTTTTCGTTCGAAGTCGAAATCAAGTCCACTGACAGTCGCCCCTAGCTAATTACCCTCATTCCGAACACAATGGGATTTGTATCGTAGGTTGATTCGATCAGTTCGATCAGTTTTCGTCAAAATCAAAATATAACTCTATATATTGAATTTGAACGCGCATTTCAATTTACCGGGGCCACATACTAACTTGAAAAATCCCAGAAAAATATTTTCTAGCCTCGTATTGACGATACGGTCCTAATAAAACAAATTTCGTCGAATTCCAAGACCATTTGAAAAATGACCATTTTCCAATCGATTAAAATCAACTGAAACTGGTCAAACGCGTTTTCCTTGCCACGCTCACATATTGAATAAAAAAATTATGAAAATTGAAACCTAGCAATAATTTGACATCACGGATCCAACAAAAGTGGTTTCGTCGAAAACTGAGGCCGTTTGCAAAATTTCCATTTTTAAGGGCTAGAATTCCATAGCGACTATTCTGAATTTTCAACTGGACGTATCTTTTGATTCCCGCTATGAAATTTTGATTTCCCGGATTCATTGGAAAGATATTCTCAATTAGATTCAAATATTTTTGGTTTCATTAAAACCCGGTTTATTTTGAATCTTGTACATCCATTTGAAATTTGAAATCGAATTATCGAACTACCGCGCCATTTCAATTCCTTTTATAATTTAGAATAAATATTTATATTCTAACGACGATCTATATAATATCTACGTTCGAATTCTATTCAAAATAAATTTCTCGTCGATATTATTTAAAATAATTCATTTTAAATAATCAAAATTCACTAAAATTGCCAAAATAAAAATTTTAAATTGGCTCGGATTTCCGGGTTATTACAATCTCCCACACTTAAAACTTTTCGTCCCCGAAAAGGAACGAAGCCGAAAATTGTTTAACAAATCAACTCAACTTCCTTTAATTTCTTTACGGCTTTAGTTCTTCAACCTTTCAATTTCTAAGAACTTTTCAAATTTTTCAAAAAATTGGCTAACACCCTAAATTTTCGAAAAATTTCACCATAACCTCCCCTGCACCGGGGCCGTCGGGATATTTCATGTAGCCTCCCATGGCCTTCTTCAATCCAAAAGAAAAAGCAAATCGGCTCATAAAATCATCATTACCCAAACAAAACAGTAAATTATGGTAAATATGTACCTATTTGTCGGGCAAACAATTTTGTTCTTCTGCTCTAGCCTCCTTGCTATGACCTGTTCAATGCAAGCACATGTATGTGCATGCAAATGCGACTAATTTTCAATACAATCTACTATTTGTTTCAATTTGACTAAAGGTTCAACATTCAATTAAACAAACAATAATCAAACAACACAACCAGCAATCAATTAGTTGATTATCATTTCAAACTCATAATTTTGATATATAGTCAAAAATCACATTTTTGATACCAAATCACAACAATAAGCCCTATCTAGTTTCGGTTCTCACACTAGTCAATTGGAAATATATAGAAATCTCACTTTCGAAACGCGAAAATAATTATTGGCGAGGGTGCCCCGTCACCAGAATTATCCCCAGGCAACTAGAGTGTGATTCTATAACTATCCAGTACATTAAAACTTCGAATACACGTTTGGAAGTCGTATATGCAAAATCTTTATATATTGGATTGTCCAAATAAATTTAAAATAAATATTCAAATACGTATAAAATGATTTAAATTTCAAAATAAAACTTGTTTTCATTTTAAAACATACTCTTCACACTCGTTCTAGGATACTGCTGTTCCCATCTCTAACGAGTCATTCTTATTGGATATTACTAATCCAATTTCTAATGAATTCTTTCGTATGGTTCTAATGTGTCTTGTTCTCTGAGCCTCGTAAACCAAAGCTCTGATACCATAATGTGAAGACCCGTAACTTCCCCGGTAAGGAAAGAGCGGATACTTTGAGAACAACACACAAAAGAATGTAGACAGAAGAACATTTCATTGTATATTACAACAATTCACCAAAATACAAGAATATACAGAGTATTAACAAATAATATACATTATAAAATATCAGAGATTACAATACATTACATAGCAGCGGAAAATAATACAATACAAAACAAGAAGTAATACACGGATACAGAGCTTTCCGAGTATGGTTCCAGCTGTAAATCAGGATCCTGTGAATATAAATCTGCAAAACCAAAACTACTAGCTGCCCATGTCAAAATAAGGGCACCCAGAGTTTAGGTTAAAACAAAAACTCCAGGTCAGTCATGGGACTGGTGTGAGAACTAAATCAGTTATTAATCTTTATTTTTAAAGTTAGGTAAATCAAGGGACCACGCCATATAACACGGAACGGGTTTTCTCCCAAGAATACCAGTGCATAAAACAACAGAGCAATGCTAAATAAAGAACAATGAAGCTATTATAAGACCCAGGTCCCATCACACAATGCAACGCAAGCCGGAGGATAGGGTTTTTACCTTATAATAGCCAAGAATGCTTGATACATTTAAAACAAATCATTTGATACTATTATAAGTGCATAGTGTATAAAACAACTTCAAATCATAAGTATCAATCATAGACGACATAAGCGCCCCATCCCACTATGTCGCCATATATAGGATTACAACTAAAATTGAAACGTCACGTATTGGAAGTTGGGTTTCCATTTGTGAACCGAGGAAAAAGATAGTCCTCTACCGATTCGAGATGCTCTAGTCCACCCCTCAGGAACAGAACACATCGTCCCTTGGATCGTCAGGGCCGGTCCACCGATTTGGATTAAAATGCCTGAACACTGCGTTTCCCCACCCTTTGGGGTGTCAACGAGTCAACGAATGACTCCATCGGCTTCACGTAGTCACCGATATATCTGAGGCACCCCGCAACAGCAACAACCACATAAGTCAAACTCGTCAGGGCATGTAAACCGACTGACGCCACTTCTAGCTAGAAGGAAACGCATGCCCTCCCTGATGTCCTCTCCCGTTTCTGGTTCACAACCGGGGTGTGAGGCTCGCGAATCAGCTCTACACAAAGCTGTGCCACACAGGCTGTGCTTTGATCATCAACCACAAGACTCTACTTTTCAACAGAAGCCTTGATCATTTACATCTTAGCATGCCACACAGGCAGACCACTCCATGCAGCTGATATCCATCAATCACACAGAATGATATCCAGTGCCAGACACACAGTCCATTTACAAGTCCGTTTTGGATCTGAATGAAACCGGAGGCACCTCGTACCTCGCATATCCATCGATCTCCAAGTACGTCTGGACGATCACCAACTGATTCCCTCCTCTTGGGTGTACGGCCCAATCAAGATCATCAGTAATTATCCAAACGACGTGAAGACCTCCGGTCTTCGACCATCGTCTTCATCTTCGACTTATCGTCGTATCAGTTATTCAGAATGGGATAAACCCGGTCTTTCTTAATAACTCGCGTATATAATAAACAAATGTTACACAAACACAACATACGACTCATTCCAATTCATCAGTCACTTACCGTAAATTAGTAAGGGAACAGTTCCCCAAATATTAACCCCGAAGGCTGAAACTAAAATCAGATCAATACCCAGGAAACCATTCTTCTTAGCTAACCTACAGTTACTTTCTATATCTCACATTCTTAGGGAAAGGTTCCCATTATTTTTATCAAAGATAAATTCTTTTAAATTTATTCTTTAATCTTCCTTTGAATATCACTTCAAACTAGTCGGGATTAGCGAACCACACCGACGTAATTATTTATTTTATTTGCCAATCCCAACCTATTTATCCCATGAAGTAAAACTGGTCATACTTCATATCTAACACCACGGTGTTATCGGCAAAATCAATTCCATTTCATGTTCAAATCCAATTAAAGATTTAACTACCGTCTGGAGTAAAACTGGTGATACTCCATTCTAGATCTTTTCAATCTAATTAAAAATTCATTAAAACTCCACTTAGTTTTAATCTTCGACAGGGTTAAAGAATCGGTGTCATTTAAAACATGGTTCACGATAAACCCCAAAATCACATCACATTTCAATCAGTCCCTAATCGTAAATTAGCAAGTGAGCAATTCCCTAAGTATTAACCCCGAAGGCCGAAACCAACATCAGATCAATACCCCAGAAACCATTCAACTTAACTAATCTCCAGTTAGTTTCTGATTTTCTTAACTCCTTTGGGTCTAAGAACAGTATTATTGAAGATACCATTCACGACAACCCAAAATCACATTCCATTAATTATCGGGTTAAAGAACAAGTGTTATTTAAAACACCGTTCACGATAAACCCAAAAATCAATTCAAATTCAATTCCAATTAAATATTATTTAATTGGTACACTTCATTAAATCTAAATAAAAAGATTTAATCTTTTTCTCAACTGGGCTTAAGAACAGTGTTAATGAAGACACCATTCACGACAAACCCAAATCACATTGGATATTAAATACAAGGATCTGAATAGAAAATATATCGGCTTATATTCAATATCAAATTCTACGACCAACAAATATCGTATTGGAAATAACGATATAAATATATCTTTCAAATTTCCATAACAACATCTGTATAATCACGAAATCCAACATCGAACTATTCTGAAGATGATTTCAATTCAAATCCATTCCAATTCAATTATTGGAAATTCTGGTTATTTTCAAAACCATTTCAAATCCAATTTATTTATTTTAAAAATAAATAAATTATTATTCTAGTTCAAAACTAGTTTATTTTGATAAAAATCTATTTTTATCTTTTCAAATATAGAAATTTTCATCCCAATTCTTCACAAATCATTTCTTATGATTTTACATAAAATATTACTATTTTTAATAATTTTATCAAGGCCCGTACAGTCGATTTCCATCAACGGCCATCGAACTGCACTTACAACGACTTTTTCCAAATTTGATTTGGACATAATTCCAAATCCAACAGTTAGATTTTAAATCTTTAATATTCATCAGAAAGCCCTTTTTGATACGAACCCAACGGTTCCGGTTTTAGAAGAATCCGACGGTCAGTTCTCCCGCAATATCCATTCGAAGTCAATGGTCGAAATTCGCGAACTGCCGCAGTGCGGCACGTTCTATTCAGGCCATTATATTATATATATAATATATATTACTTCGATTTCCTTTTAAAACGTATTTTATAAATCGTTTTAAATTCGTTTTCGAAACGATTTCAACTTCATTTCAAATTCAAATCAAAATTGAATTTTTCCTCATAAATTCGTTTTAAATTCGTTTCAAATTGATTTCAATTCAAATCGATTTTTAATTCAATTTCAGTTCGTTTTTAGTTCGATTCAATTTCAATGCGAATTCAATTTCAATGCGAATTCAATTTCAATTCGAATTCATTTCTATTCAATTTCAATTCGAATTCAATTCTATTCAATTTCAATTCGAATTCATTTTCAATTCGAATTCATTTCAAATTGATTTCCATTCAATTTCAATTCGATTCGAATTCATTTTATTTTCAATTCAACTCGAATTCTAATTCGTTTCAATTCAATTCGAATTCTAATTCGTTTCAATTCAATTTAATTTGAATTTCATTTCAAAATATTCGATTTTGAAATCATTTTTCAATATTCATTATGAAAACGAATATAATCGATATAAATATCATTCGCGTCAAAATAGCGCATATCTAATCAACATGGCTTTATATATTTCTATTTCAATATTCTATTCAAATATTTCGTTTCAAATATTTCTTCTCAAATATTTTATTCAAATATTTCTCTTCAAATATTCTATTTCAAAACTGGAATGCGGCCCAATCAATTACCATAGATTTTATTTCTATGGATTTCCATACAACGCATGTATATATCAACAATGACAAATAACCAACCATCATCCAAAGTGCATTCTACACTGTATAAGCATCAAATATAAATATTCAACGCTTATAACAGTCTGTCAATCTATCGATCGACATACAACTAATTATTGGGATTAGTGTATGTCATATATCACCCCAATACCCGTGTGGGGTTTCAAACAGTCAAACAAAGATTTTATTTGTGCAGTTGGGCAATGTGTAAAATTTATCGTCCCAATCAATATCAGTCAAATGTGTGTATATAAACAAATCGTTCTATTTGTTTATATTAATTAATTTCATTTCATATACACGTTAAAAATTCTATTTTTAACTATAAAAATATTTTTTTTATTTCATTCCACATCACACAATCAACTACACATCAAAATCAAACAAACAAACAAGCCGTCCATGGTCTGTGGACGACGAGTATCGGGTGCTACTAAACACCGTCTGCATCCTAGTATATATTTTAACTAGAAAATTAAATTAAAAGTGAGAAGTTCTCACAGAGGGTTCCACTCCGCTGTGCTTTGCCTTTGAACTGCTTAACCATCTAGATCTGCCTGAAATTCCAATGCAGTCCTTTTCACGCTGTTCATAATAAAATTATATTTTTATTACTTCATTTCAATAAATAAAAATCATATTTTTATTTCTACTTCATGTATATTTTTTCGACGCTTCATTCTATATAAAAATTATATTTTTATATTTCTACTTCATATGTAAAGATCGAATTTGTACTATTTATATAATATAAAATCGTATTTTTATTATACTCTTCATAAGATAAAAATCATATTTTTAAATGCCATTCATAAGAATAAAATTCCAGATTTTATACCGCTACTTTGTATGTAAAGATCGCATTTTTATTTGACTAAAAATCATGTCTTTACCTAATTAAAAATGTTAACTTTCCTATATTAAAAACTAATTTTTTATTGCTTTTCAAAATCTAAATCTTTCGTTATTAAAAATCTAACTTCTTATTTTAAAAATATCTCCCTTTCACTACTAAAAATCTAACCTTTTTAATAAGAAAAATCTATTCTTTAAATCGTTTTCCTTCCTATAAAATCGCATCTAAATTCAATGCTAATATATGTAAAATCAGAATTTTTAAAACAATGTTTAATCATCAAAATTAACTAGATTAATTACATTCAAAGAAAACAAAAATAGTTAAACTCTCACATTTTAGACGAACGAAGAGGAAGGAGGGTCGGGGTGGGCTGCGCTGGAGCTGTAGGCGGCGGGCCAAGGGAAGGCCTGAGGTGCGGATTGGGGTGGAGTTAGGGTTTTAGAGAAGATGGGCGACGGGTGTCGGGTTTGAACGAAGGAGGTTGAAGGAGAAGGAGGTGAAGAGGAGAGAGAACGGGGAAGGGGTGGCGGCTTCCTTGGGTGGCGTGCTCGACGGTGGAGGGGTGAGGTGGGCGGCGACCCCCAAGAGCAGCTCCGTCGAAGTCGATCTTCCCTCTCTCCCTTTTTTTATATATTTAAATCGATTTGGATCTGAGAAAATTATGAAGAGGGGTTTTATATAAATTTTAATTTAATTATTATTTATTTCCAATAAAAGTTGACTTTTCGTTTAAACTCGAAATCAAGTCCACCGACTGTCGTCCCCAGCTAATTACCCTCATTCCGAACACAATGGGATATGTATTGTAGGCTGATTCGATCATTTCGATTAGTTTTCGTCAAAATCAAAATATAACTCTATATATTGAATTTGAACGCGCATTTCAATTTACCGGGGCCACATACTAACTCGAAAAATCCCAGAAAACTATTTTCTAGCCTCGTATTGACGATACGGTCCTAACAAAACAAATTTCGTCGAATTCTGAGACCGTTTGAAAAATGGGCATTTTCCAATCGATTAAAATCAACTGAAACTGGTGAATTCAAATATTATGAAAATCAAAACATAGCAATAATTTGACATCGCGGATCCAAAAAAAGTGGTTTCGTCGAAAACCGAGGTCGTTTGCAAAATTTCCATTTTTAAGAGCCAGTCTTCCATAGCGACTATTCTGAATTTTCAACTGGACGTATCTTTTGATTCCCGCTATGAAATTTTGATTTCCCGAATTCATTGGAAATATATTCTCAATTAGATTCAAATATTTTTGGTTTCACTAAAACCCGGTTTATTTTGAATCATGTACATCCATTTGAAATTTGAAATCGAATTATCGAACTACCGCGCCATTTTCAATTCCTTTTATAATTTAAAATAAATATTTATATTCTAACGACGATCTATATAATATATACGTTCGAATTCTATTCCAAATAAATTTCTCATCGATATTATTTAAAATAATTCATTTTAATTAATCAAAATTCACTAAAATTGCCAAAATAAAAATTTAAAACTGGCTCGGATTTCTGGGTTATTATAATCTCCCCCACTTAAAACTTTTCGTCCCCGAAAAGGAATGAAGCCGAAAACTGTTTGACTAATCAACTCAACTTCCATTAATTTCTTTACGGCTTAAGTTCTTCAACCTTTCAGTTTCTAAGAACTTTTCAAATTTTTCAAAAATTTAGCTAACACCCTAAATTTTCGAAAAATTTCGCCATAACTTCCCTGCACCGGGGCCTTCGGGATATTTCATATAGCCTCCCATGGCCTTCTTCAATCCAAAAGAAAATGAAAAGGCCAAGCGGCTAGCCAATAGGCTCATAAAATCATCATCACCCAAACAAAACAGTAAATTATGGTAAATGTGTACCTATTTGTCGGGCAAACAATTTTATTCTTCTGCTCTAGCCTCCTTGCTATGACCTGTTCAATGTAAGCACATGTATATGCATGCAAATGCGACTAATTTTCAATATAATCTACTATTAGGTTCAATTTGACTAAAGGTTCAACATTCAATTAAACAAACAATAATCAAACAACACAACCAACAATCAATTAGTTGGTTATCATTTCAAACTCATAATTTTGATATATAGTAAAAAATCACATTTTTGATGTCAAATCACAACAATAAGCCCTATCTAGTTTCGGTTCTCACACCAGTCAATTGGAAATATACAGAAATCTCACTTTCGAAACGCAAAAATAAATACTGGCGATGGTGCCCCATCACCAGAATTATCCCCGGGCAACTAGAGTGTTATTCTATAACTATCCAGTACATTAAAACTTCGAATACACGTTTGCAAGTCGTATATGCAAAATCTTTATATATTGGATTGTCCAAATTAATTTAAAATAAATATTCAAATACGTATAAATCGATTTAAATTTCAAAATAAAACTTGTTTTCATTTTAAAACATACTCTTCACACTCGTTCTAGGATACTACTGATCCCATCTCTAACGAGTCATTCTTATTGGATATTACTAATCCAATTTCTGAAGAATTCTTTCATATGGATCTAATGTGTCTTTTTCTCTGAGCTTTGTAAACCAAAGCTCTGATACCATAATGTGAAGACCCGTAACTTCCCCGGTAAGGAAAGAGCGGATACTTTGAGAACAACACACAAAAGAACACAGAGAGAAGAAAATTTCATTGTATATTACAACAATTCATCAGAATACAAGAATATATAGAGTATTAACAAATAATATACATTATAAAATATCAGAGATTACAATACATTACATGGCAGCGGAAAATAATAAAATACACAACTAGAAGTAATACACGAATACAGAGCTTTCCGAGTATCGTTCCCGCAGTAAATCAGGATCCTGTGAATATAAATCTACAAAACCAAAACTACTAGCTGCCCGTGTCAAAATAAGGGCACCAAAGTTTAGGTTAAAACAAAAACTCTAGGTCAGTTATGGGACTGGTGTGAGAACTAAAGCAGTTATTAATCTTTATTTTTAAAGTTAAGTAAATCAAGGGACCACGCCGTATAACACGGAACGGGTTTCCTCCCAAGAATACCAGTGCATAAAACAACAGAGCATTGCTAAATAAAGAACAATGATGCTATTATAAGACCCAGGTCCCATCACACAATGCAACGCAAGCCAGAGGATAGGGTTTTTACCTTATAATAGCCAAGAATGCTTGATACGTTTAAAACAAATCATTTGATACTATTATAAGTGCATAGTGTATAAAACAACTTCAAATCATAAGTATCAATCATAGACGACATAAGCGCCCCATCCCACTATGTCGCCATATATAGGATTACAACTAAAATCGAAACGTCACGTATTGGAAGTTGGATTTCCATCTGTGAACCGAAGAAAAAGATAGTCCTCTACCGATTCGAGACGCTCTAGCCCGCCCCTCAGGAACAGAACGCATCGTCCCTTGGATCGTCAGGGCCGGTCCACCGATGTGGAATAAAATGCCTGAACACTGCGTTTCCCCACCCTTTGGGGTGTCAACGAGTCAACGAATGACTCCATCGGCTTCACGTAGTCACCGATATATCTGAGGCGCCTCGCAACAGCAACAACCACATATGTTGAACTCGTCAGGGCGTGTAAAACCACTGACGCCACTTCTAGCTAGAAGGAAACGCATGCCCTCCCTGATGTCCTCTCTCGTTTCTGGTTCACAACCGGGGTGTGAGGCTCGCGAATTAGCGCTACACAAAGCTGTGCCACACAGGCTGTGCTTTGATCATCAACCACAAGACTCTGCTTTTCAACAGAAGCCTTGATCATTTGCATCTTAGCATGCCACACAGGCAAACCGCTCCATGCAACTGATATCCACCAATCACACAGAATGATATCCAATGTCAGACACACAGTCCATTTACAAGTCCGTTCTGGGTCTGAACGAAACCGGAGGCACCTTGAACCTTGCATATCCATCGATCTCCAAGTACGTCTGGACGATCACCAATTGATTCCCTCCTCTTGGGTGTACGGCCCAATCAAGATCATCAGTAATTATCCAAACGACGTGAAGACCTCCGGTCTTCGACCACCATCTTCATCTTCGACTTATCGTCGTATCAGTTATTCAGAATGGGATAAACCCGGTCTTTGTGAATAACTCGCGTATATAATAAACAAGTGTTACACAAACACAACATACACCTCATTCCAATTCATCAGTCACTAACTGTAAATTAGTAAGGGAACAATTACCCAAATATTAACCCCGAAGGCTGAAACAAACATCAGATCAATACCCAGGAAACCATTGTTCTTAGCTTACCTATAGTTAGTTTCTAAATCTCACATTCTTAGGGAAAGGTTCCCATTAATTTTATCAAAGATAAATTCTTTTAAATTTCTTCTTTAATCTTCCTTTGAATATCACTTCAAACTAGTCGGGATTTGCGAACCAGACCGAAGTAATTTTTTATTTTATTTCCTAATCCCAACCTATTTATCCCATGAAGTAAAACCGGTCATACTTCATTTCTAACACCATGGTGTTATCGGCAAATTCAATTACCATTTCACATTCAAATCTAATTAAAGATTTAACTACCGTCTGGAGTAAAACTGGTGATACTCCATTCTCGATCTTTTCAATCTAATTAAAGATTCATTAAAACTCCACTTAGTTTTAATCTTTGACTGGGTTAAAAATCAGTGTCATTTAAAACACGGTTCACGATAAACCCCAAAATCACATCACATTTCAATCAGTCCCTAACCGTAAATTAGCAAGTGAGCAATTCCCTATGTATTAACCCCGAAGGCCGAAACCAACATCAGATCAATACCCCAAAAACCATTCAACTTAACTAATCTCCGGTTAGTTCTGATTTTCTTAACTCCTTTGGGTCTAAGAACAGTATTATTGAAGATACCTCTCACGACAACCCAAAATCACATTCCATTAATTATCGGGTTAAAGAACAAAAGTTATTTAAAACACCATTCACGATAAACCCAAAAATCAATTCAAATTCAATTCCTATTAAATATTGTTTAATTGGTATGCTTCATTAAATATAATAAAAAGATTTAATCTTTTTCTCAACTGGGCTTAAGAATAGTGTTAATGAAGACACCATTCACGACAAACCCAAATCACATTTGATATTAAATACAAGGATCTGAATAGAAAATATATCGACTTATATTCAATATCAAAATCTACGACCAACAAATATCGTATTGGAAATAACGATATAAATATATCTTTCAAATTTCCATAACAACATCTGTATAATCACGAAATCCAACATCGAACTATTCCGAAGATGATTTCGATTCAAATCCATTCCAATTCAATTATTGGAAATTCTGGTTATTTTCAAAACCATTTCAAATCCAATTTATTTATTTTAAAAACAAATAAATTATTATTCTAGTTCAAAACTAGTTCATTTTGATAAAAATCTATTTTTTTCTTTTCAAATATGGAAATTTTCATCCCAATTCTTCACAAATCATTTCTTATGATTTTACATAAATTATTACTATTTTTAATAATTTTATCAAGGCCCGTACAGTCGATTTCCATCAACGGCCATCGAACTGCACTTACAGCGACTTTTTCCAAATTGGATTTGGACATAATTCCAAATCCAACCGTTAGATTTCAAATCTCTAATATTCATAAGAAAGTCCTTTTGATACGAACCCAACGGTTCCGGTTTTAGGAGAATCCGACGATCGGATCTCTCGCAATATCCATTTGAAGTCAATGATCGAAATTCGCGAACTGCCGCGGCGCGGCATGTTCTATTCAGGCCATTATATTATATATATATATAATATATTACGTCGATTTCCTTTTAAAACGTATTTTATAAATCGTTTTAAATTCATTTTCGAAACGATTTCAAATTCAAATCAAAATTGAATTTTTCCTCATAAATTCGTTTTAAATTCATTTCAAATTGATTTCAATTCAAATCGATTTTTAATTCAATTTCATTTCGTTTTCAATTCAATTTCAATTCGAATTCATTTCTATTCAATTTCAATTCGAATTCAACTCGAATTCAATTCTATTCAATTTCAATTCGAATTCATTTTCAATTCGAATTCATTTCAAATTGATTTCCATTCAATTTCAATTCGTTTCGAATTCATTTTATTTTCAATTCAATTCGAATTCTAATTCGTTTCAATTCAATTTAATTCGAATTTCATTTCAAAATATTCGATTTTGAAATCACTTTTCAATATTCATTATAAAAACGAATATAATCCATATAAATATCGTTCGCGTCAAAATAGCGCATATCTAATCAACACGGCTTTATATATTTCTATTTCAAATATTCTATTCAAATATTTTGTTTCAAATATTTCTTCTCAAATATTTTGTTCAAATATTTCTCTTCAAATATTCTATTTCAAAACTGGAATGAGGCCCAATCAATTACCATAGATTTTATTTCTATGGATTTCCATACAACACATGCATATATCAACAATGACAAATAACCAACCACCATCCAAAGTGCATTCTACACTGTATAAGCATCAAATATAAATATTCAACGCTTATAACAGTCTGTCAATCTATCGATCGACATACAACTAATTATTGGGATTAGTGTATGTCATATATCACCCCAATACCCGTGTGGGGTTTCAAACAATCAAACACATATTTTATTTGTGCGGTTGGGCAATGTGTAAAATTTATCGTCCCAATCAATATCAGTCAAATGTGTGTATATAAACAAATCGTTCGATTTGTTTATATTAATTTATTTCATTTCGTATACACGTTAAAAATTCTATTTTTAACTATAAAAATATACTTTTTATTTCATTCCACAACACACAATCAACTACACATCAAAATCAAACAAACAAACAAACAATCCTTCCATGGTCTGTGGACCACGGATGTCGGGTGCTACTAAACACCGTCTGCATCCTAGTATATATTTTAACTAGAAAATTAAAGTAAAAGTGAGAAGTTCTCACAGAGGGTTCCACTCCTCCGTGCTTTGCCTTTGAACTGCTGAACCATCTAGATCTGCCTGAAATTCCAATGTAGTCCTTTTCACGTTGTTAATAATAAAAAATTTATTTTTATTACTTCATTTCAATAAATAAAAATCATATTTTTATTTCTACTTCATGTATATTTTTTCGACGCTTCATTCTATATAAAAATTATATTTTTATATTTCTATTTCATATATAAAGATCGAATTTTTACTATCTATATAATATAAATGTCGTATTTTTATTATACTCTTCATAAGATAAAAATCATATTTTTAAATGTCATTCATAAGAATAAAATTCCAGATTTTATACCGCTACTTCGTACGTAAAGATCACATTTTTATTTGACTAAAAATCATGTCTTTACCTAATTAAAAATCTTAACTTTCCTATATTAAAAATCAAATTTTTATTGCTTTTCAAAATCTAAATCTTTCGTTATTAAAAATCTAACTTCTTATTTTAAAAATCTCTCCCTTTCACTACTAAAAATCAAACCTTTTTAATAAGAAAAATCTGTTCTTTAAATCGTTTTCCTTCCTATAAAATCGCATCTAAATTCAATGCTAATATATGTAAAATCAGAATTTATAAAACAATGCTTAATCATCAAAATTAACTAAATTAATTACATTCAAAGAAAAAAAATAGTTAAACTCTCACCTTTTAGACGAACGAAGAGGGAGGAGGGTGGGCTGCGCTGGAGCTGTAGGCGGAGGGCCAGGGGAAGGCCTGAGGTGCGGATTGGGGTGGAGTTAGGGTTTTAGAGAAGACGGGCGATGGGTGTCAGGTTTGAACGAAGGGGGTTGAAGGAGAAGGAGGTGCGGAGGAGAGAGAACGGGGAAGGGGTGGCGGCTTCCTTGGGTGGCGCGCTCGACGGTGGAGGGGCGAGGTGGGCGGCAACCCCCAGGAGCGGCTCCGTCGAAGTTGATCTTCTCTCTCTTTTTATTTATATATTTATATCGATTTGGATCTGAGAAAATTGTGAAGGGGGGCTATATATAAAATTTAATTTAATTACAATTTATTTCCAATAAAAGTTGACTTTTCGTTTAAACTCGAAACCAAGTCCACTGACTATCATCCCTAGCTAATTACCCTCATTGCGAACACAATGGGATATGTATCGTAGGCTGATTCGATCATTTCGATCAGTTTTCGTCAAAATCAAAATATAACTCTATATATTGAATTTGAACGTGCATTTCAATTTACCGAGGCCACATACTAACTCGAAAAATCCCAGAGAACTATTTTCTAGCCTCGTATTGACGATATGGTCCTAACAAAACTAATTTCGTCGAATTCCGAGACCGTTTAAAAAATGGTCATTTTTCAGTCGATTAAAATCAACTGAAACTGGTGAATTCAAAAATTATGAAAATTGAAACATAGAAATAATTTGACATCGCGGATCCAACAAAAGTGGTTTCGTCGAAAACCAAGGTCGTTTGCAAAATTTCCATTTTTAAAAGCCAGAATTCCATAGCGACTATTTTGAATTTTCAACTGGACGTATCTTTTGATTCCCGCTATGAAATTTTGATTTCCCAGATTCATTGGAAAGATATTATCAATTAGATTCAAATATTTTTGGTTTCACTAAAACCCGGTTTATTTTGAATCCTGTACATCCATTTGAAATTTGAAATCGAATTATCGAACTACCACGTCATTTTCAATTCCTTTTATAATTTAAAATATATATTTATATTCTAACAACGATCCATATAATATATACGTTCGAATTCTATTCAAAATAAATTTCTCGTCTATATTATTTAAAATAATTCATTTTAAATAATCAAAATTCACTGAAATTGCCAAAATAAAAAAATTTAAACTGGCTCGGATTTTCGGGTTATTACAATCTCCCCCACTTAAAACTTTTCGTCCCCGAAAAGGAACGAAGCCGAAAACTGTTTGACAAATCAACTCAACTTCCATTAATTTCTTTACGGCTTAAGTTATTCAACCTTTCTGTTTCTAAGAACTTTTCAAATTTTTCAAAAATTTGGCTAACACCCTAAATTTTCGAAAAATTTCGCCATAACTTCCCCTGCACCGGGGCCTTCGGGATATTTCATATAGCCTCCCATGGCCTTCTTCAATCCAAAAGAAAAAGAAAAAGCCAATCGGCTCATAAAATAATCATCACCCAAACAAAACAGTAAATTATGGTAAATATGTAACTATTTATCGGGCAAAAAATTTTATTCTTCTGCTCTAGCCTACTTGCTATTACCTATTCAATGTAAGAACTTGTATATGCATGCAAATGCGACTAATTTTCAATACAATCTACTATTTGTTTCAATTTAACTAAAGGTTCAACATTCAATTAAACAAACAATAATCAAACAACACAACCAACAATCAATTAGTTGATTATCATTTCAAACTCATAATTTTGATATATAGTAAAAAATCACATTTTTGATGCCAAATCATAACAATAAGCCCTATCTAGTTTCGGTTCTCACACCAGTCTATTGGAAATATATAGAAATCTCACTTTCGAAACGCGAAAATAAATACTTGCGATGGTGCCCCATCACCAGAATTATCCCCGGGCAACTAGAGTGTGATTCTATAACTATCCAGTACATTAAAACTTCGAATACACGTTTGCAAGTCGTATATGCAAAATCTTTATATATTGGATTGTCCAAATTAATTTAAAATAAATAATCAAATACGTATAAAACGATTTAAATTTCAAAATAAAACTTGTTTTCATTTTAAAACATACTCTTCACACTCGTTCTAGGATACTACTGATCCCATCTCTAACGAGTCATTCTTATTGGATATTACTAATCCAATTTCTGATGAATTCTTTCGTATGGTCCTAATGTGTCTTGTTCTCTGAGCTTTGTAAACCAAAGATCTGATACCATAATGTGAAGACCCGTAACTTCCCCGGTAAGGAAAGAGCGGATACTTTGAGAACAACACACAAAAGAACGCAGACAGATGAACATTTCATTGTATATTACAACAATTCATCAGAATTCAAGAATATACATAGTATTAACAAATAATATACATTATAAACTATCATAGATTACAATACATTACATAGCAGCGGAAAATAATACAATACACAACTAGAAGTAATACACGGATACAGAGCTTTCCGAGTATCGCTCCAGCTGTAAATCAGAATCCTGTGAATATAAATCTGCAAAACAAAAACTACTAGTTGCCCGTGTCAAAATAAGGGCACCCAGAGTTTAGGTTAAAACAAAAACTCCAGGTCTATCATGGGACTGATGTGAGAACTAAAGTAGTTATTAATCTTTATTTTTAAAGTTAGGTAAATCAAGGGACCACGCCATATAACACGGAACGGGTTTCCTCCCAAGAATACCAGTGCATAAAACAACAGTGCAATGCTAAATAAAGAACAATGAAGTTATTATAAGACCCAGGTCCCATCACTCAATGAAACGCAAGCCGGAGGATAGGGTTTTTACCTTATAATAGCCAAGAATGCTTGATACGTTTAAAACAAATCATTTGATACTATTATAAGTGCATAGTGTATAAAACAACTTCAAATCATAAGTATCAATCATAGACGACATAAGCGCCCCATCCCACTATGTCGCCATATATAGGATTACAACTAAAATCGAAACGTCACGTATTGGCAGTTGGATTTCCATCTGTGAACCGACGAAAAAGATAGTCCTCTACCGATTCGAGACGCTCTAGCCCGCCCCTCAGCAACAGAACGCATCGTCCCTTGGATCGTCAGGGTCGGTCCACCGATGTAGATTAAAATACCTGAACACTGCGTTTCCCCACCCTTTGGGGTGTCAACGAGTCAACGAATGACTCCATCGGCTTCACGTAGTCACCGATATATCCGAGGTGCCTCGCAACAGCAACAACCACATAAGTCAAACTCGTCAGGGCGTGTTAAACCACTGACGCCACTTCTAGCTAGAAGGAAACACATGTCCTCCCTGATGTCCTCTCCCATTTCTGGTTCACAACCGGGGTGTGAGGCTCGCGAATTAGCGCTACACAAAGTTGTTCCAGACAGGTTGTGCTTTGATCATCAACCACAAGACTCTGCTTTTCAATAGAAGCCTTGATCATTTGCATCTTATCATGCCACACAGACAAACCGCTCCATGCAACTGATATCCATCAATCACAAAGAATGATATCCAATGTCAGACACACAGTCCATTTACTAGTCCGTTCTAGGTCTGAACGAAACCGGAGACACCTTGTACCTCGCATATCCATTGATCTCCAAGTACGTCTGGACGATCACCAACTGATTCCCTCCTCTTGGGTGTACGGCCCAATCAAGATCATTAGTAATTATCCAGACGACGTGAAGACCTCCGGTCTTCGACCACCGTCTTCATCTTCGACTTATCGTCGTATCAGTT
Source organism: Allium sativum (assembly GCA_030737875.1). NCBI lineage: Eukaryota > Viridiplantae > Streptophyta > Magnoliopsida > Asparagales > Amaryllidaceae > Allium > Allium sativum. The sequence goes on along the minus strand of CM060919.1, from coordinate 127,323,374 downwards.
ATTCAGAATGGGATAAACCCGGTCTTTCTGAATAACTCGCGTATATAATAAACAAGTGTTACACAAACACAACATACGCCTCATTCCAATTCATCAGTCACTAACCGTAAATTAGTAAGGGAACAATTCCCCAAATATTAAACCCGAAGGTTGAAACCAACATCAGATCAATACCCAGGAAACCATTCTTCTTAGCTAACCTACAGTTAGTTTCTAAATCTCACATTCTTAGGGAATGGTTCCCATTAATTTTATCAAAGATAAATTCTTTTAAATTTATTCTTTAATCTTCCTTTGAATATCACTTCAAACTAGTCGGGATTAGCGAACCACACCGAAGTAATTTTTTATTTTATTTCCTAATCCCAACCTATTTATCCCCTGAAGTAAAACTGGTCATACTTCATATCTAACACCACGGTGTTATCGGCAAATTCAACTACCATTTCACGTTCAAATCTAATTAAAGATTTAACTACCGTCTGGAGTAAAATGGTGATACTCCATTCTCGATCACTTCAATCTAATTAAAGATTCATTAAAACTCCACTTAGTTTTAATCTTTGACTGGGTTAAAGAATCAGTGTCATTTAAAACACGGTTCACGATGAACCCCAAAATCACATCACATTTCAATCAGTCCTTAACCGTAAATTAGCAAGTGAGCAATTCCCTAAGTATTAACCCCGAAGGCCGAAACCAACATCAGATCAATACCCCAGAAACCATTCAACTTAACTAATCTCCAGTTAGTTTCTGATTTTCTTAACTCCTTTGGGTCTAAGAACAGTATTATTGAAGATACCATTCACGACAACCCAAAATCACATTCCATTAATTATCGGGTTAAAGAACAAGTGTTATTTAAAACACCGTTCACGATAAACCCAAAAATCAATTCAAATTGAATTCCAATTAAATATTATTTAATTGGCACGCTTCATTAAATCTAAATAAAAAGATTTAATCTTTTTCTCAACTGGGCTTAAGAACAGTGTTAATGAAGACACCATTCACGACAAACCCAAATCACATTTGATATTAAATACAAGGATCTGAATAGAAAATATATCGACTTATATTCAATATCAATTTCTACGACCAACAAATATCGTATTGGAAATAACGATATAAATATATCTTTCAAATTTCCATAACAACATCTGTATAATCACGAAATCCAACATCGAACTATTCCGAAGATGATTTCGATTCAAATCCATTCCAATTCAATTATTGGAAATTCTGGTTATTTTCAAAACCATTTCAAATCCAATTTATTTATTTTAAAAATAAATAAATTATTATTCTAGTTCAAAACTAGTTCATTTTGATAAAAATATATTTTTATCTTTTCAAATATGGAAATTTTCATTCCAATTCTTCACAAATCATTTCTTATGATTTTACATAAATTATTACTATTTTTAATAATTTTACCAAGGCCCGTACAGTCGATTTCCATCAACGGCCATCGAACTGCGCTAATAGCGACTTTTTCCAAATTTGATTTGGACATAATTCCAAATCCAACCGTTAGATTTCAAATCTCTAAAATTCATTGGAAAGACCTTTTTGATACGAACCCAACGGTTCCGGTTTTAGGAGAATCCGACGGTCGGATCTCCCGCAATATCCATTCGAAGTCAATGGTCGAAATTTGCGAACTGTCGCGGCGCGGCGCGTTCTATTCAGGCCATTATATATATATATATAATGTATGTAATATATATTACGTCGATTTCCTTTTAAAACGTATTTTATAAATCGTTTTAAATTTGTTTTCGAAACGATTTCAACTTCATTTCAAATTCAAATCAAAATTGAATTTTTCCTCATAAATTTGTTTTAAATTCATTTCAAATTGATTTCAATTCAAATCGATTTTTAATTCAATTTCAGTTCGTTTTCAATTCAATTTCAATTCGAATTCATTTATATTCAATTTCAATTCGAATTCATTTCAAATTGATTCCCATTCAATTTCAATTCGATTGGAATTCTTTTTATTTTCAATTCGAATTCTAATTCGTTTCAATTCGAATTCAATTTAATTCGAATTTCATTTCAAAATATTCGATTTTGAAATCACTTTTCAATATTCATTATAAAAACGAATATAATCCATATAAATATCGTTCGCGTCAAAATAGCGCATATCTAATCAACACGGCTTTATATATTTCTATTTCAAATATTCTATTCAAATATTTCGTTTCAAATATTTCTTCTCAAATATTTTATTCAAATATTTCTCTTCAAATATTCTATTTCAAAACTGGAATGAGGCCCAATCAATTACCATAGATTTTATTTCTACGTATTTCCATACAACGCATGTATATATCAACAATGACAAATAACCAACCATCATCCAAAGTGCATTCTACACTGTATAAGCATCAAATATAAATATTCAAATCTAATAATAATCTGTCAACCTATCGATCGACATACAACTAATTATTGGGATTAGTGTATGTCATATATCACCCCAATACCCGTGTGGGGTTTCAAACAACCAAACACAGATTTTATTTGTGCAGTTGGGCAATGTGTAAAATTTATCGTCCCAATCAATATCAGTCAAATGTGTGTATATAAACAAATCGTTCGATTTGTTTATATTAATTAATTTCATTTCATATACACGTTAAAAATTCTATTTTTAACTATAAAAATATTTTTTATTTCATTCCACATCACACAATCAACTACACATCAAAATCAAACAAACAAACAAATAAGCGATCCATGGTCTGTGGACGACGAGTGTCGGGTGCTACTAAACACCGTCTGCATCCTAGTATATATTTTAACTAGAAAATTAAATTAAAAGTGAGAAGTTCTCACAGAGGGTTCCACTCCGCCGTGCTTTGCCTTTGAACTGCTAAACCGTCCAGATCTGCCTGAAATTCCAATGCAGTCCTTTTCACGCTGTTCATAATAATAATTATATTTTTATTACTTCATTTCAATAAACAAAAATCATATTTTTATTTCTACTTCATGTATATTTTTTCGACGCTTCATTCTATATAAAAATTATATTTTTATATTTCTATTTCATATGTAAAGATCGAATTTTTACTATCTATATAATATAAAAATCGTATTTTTATTATACTCTTCATAAGATAAAAATCATATTTTTAAATGCCATTCATAAGAATAAAATTCCAGATTTTATACCGCTACTTTGTATGTAAAGATCGCATTTTTATTTGACTAAAAATCATGTCTTTACCGAGTTAAAAATGTTAACTTTCCTATATTAAAAATCTGATTTTTATTGCTTTTCAAAATATTAATCATTCGTTATTAAAAATATAACTTCTTATTTTAAAAATCTCTTCCTTTCACTACTAAAAAACAAACCGTTTTAATAAGAAAATTCTATTCTTTAAATCGTTTTCCTTCCTATAAAATCACATCTAAATTCAATGCTAATATATGTAAAATCAGAATTTTTAAAACAATGTTTAATCATCAAAATTAACTAAATTAATTACATTCAAAGAAAACAAAAATAGTTAAACTCTCACCTTTTAGACGAACGAAGAGGGAGGAGGGTCGGAGTGGGCTGCGCTGGAGTTGTAGGCGGCGGGTCAGGGGAAGGCCTGAGGTGTGGATTGGGGTGGAGTTGGGGTTTTAGAGAAGACGGACGACGGGTTTGAACGAAGGGAGTTGAAGGAGAAGGAGGTGCGGAGGAGAGAGAACGGGGAAGGGGTGGCGGCTTCCTTTGGTGGCGCGCTCGACGTTGGAGGGGCGAGGTGGGCGGCGACCCCCAAGAGCGGCTCCGTCGAAGTCGATCTTCCCTCTCTCCCTTTTTTTTATATATTTAAATCGATTTGGATCTGAGAAAATTGTGAAGGGGGGGGGTTATATATAAAATTTAATTTAATTATTATTTATTTCCAATAAAAGTTGACTTTTCGTTTAAACTCGAAATCAAGTCCACCGACTGTCGTCCCTAGCTAATTACCCTCATTTCGAACACAATGGAATATGTATCGTAGGCTGATTCGATCGTTTCAATCAGTTTTCGTCAAAATCAAAATATAACTCTATATATTGAATTTGAACGCGCATTTCAATTTTCCGGGGCCATATACTAACTCGAAAAATCCCAAAAAACTATTTTCTTGTCTCGTATTGACGATATAGTCCTAACAAAACTAATTTCGTCGAATTCCGAGACCGTTTAAAAAATGGCCATTTTCCAGTCGATTAAAATCAACTGAAACTGGTCAAACGCGTTTTCCTTTGCCACGCTCACATATTGAATTCAAAAATTATGAAAATTGAAACATAGAAATAATTTGACATCGCGGATCCAACAAAAGTGGTTTCGTCGAAAACCGAGGTCGTTTGCAAAATTTCCACTTTTAAGGGCGAGAATTCCATAGCGACAATTCTGAATTTTCAACTGGACGTATCTTTTGATTCCCGCTATGAAATTTTGATTTCCCGGATTCACTGGAAAGAAATTCTCAATTAGATTCAAATATTTTTTGTTTCACTAAAACCCGGTTTATTTTGAATCCTGTACATCCATTTGAAATTTGAAATCGAATTATCGAACTACCGCACCATTTTCAATTCCTTTTATAATTTAAAATAAATATTTATATTCTAACGACGATCTATATAATATATACATTCGAATTCTATTCAAAATAAATTTCTCGTCGATATTATTTAAAATAATTCATTTTAAATAATCAAAATTCACTAAAATTTCCAAAATAAAATTTTTAAACTGGCTCGGATTTCCGGGTTATTACAATCTCCCCCACTTAAAACTTTTCATCCCCGAAAAGGAACGAAGCCGAAAACTGTTTAACAAATCAACTCAACTTCCATTAATTTCTTTACGGCTTAAGTTCTTCAACCTTTCAGTTTCTAAGAACTTTTCAAATTTTTCAAAAATTTGGCTAACACCCTAAATTTTCGAAAAAATTCGCCATAACTTCCCCTGCACCGGGGCCTTCGGGATATTTCATATAGCCTCCCATGGCCTTCTTCAATCCAAAAGAAAAAGAAAAAGCCAAGCGGCTAGCCAACCGACTCATAAAATCATCATCACCCAAACAAAACAGTAAATTATGGTAAATATGTACCTATTTGTCGGGCAAACAATTTTATTCTTCTGCTATAGCCTCCTTGCTATGACCTGTTCAATGTAAGCACATGTATATGCATGCAAATGCGACTAATTTTCAATACAATCTACTTTTTGGTTCAATTTGACTAAAGGTTCAACATTCAATTAAACAAACAATAATCAAACAACACAACCAATAATCAATTAGTTGATTATCATTTCAAACTCATAATTTTGATATATAGTCAAAAATCACATTTTTGATGCTAAATCACAACAATAAGCCCTATCTAGTTTCGGTTCTCACACCAGTCAATTGGAAATATATAGAAATCTCACTTTCGAAACTCGAAAATAAATACTGGCGATGGTGCCCCGTCACCAGAATTATCACCGGGTAACTAGAGTGTGATTCTATAACTATTCAGTACATTAAAACTTCAAATACACGTTTGCAAGGTGTATATTCAAAATCTTTATATATTGGATTGTCCAAATTAATTTAAAATAAATATTCAAATACGTATAAAACGATTTAAATTTCAAAACAAAACTTGTTTTCATTTTAAAACATACTCTTCACACTCGTTCTAGGATCCTACTGATCCCATCGCTAACGAGTCATTCTTATTGGATATTACTAATCCAATTTCTGATGAATTCTTTCGTATGGTTCTAATGTGTCTTGTTCTCTAAGCTTTGTAAACCAAAGCTCTGATACCATAATGTGAAGACCCGTAACTTCCCCGGTAAGGAAAGAGCGGATGCTTTGAGAACAACACACAAAAGAACGCAGACAGAAGAACATTTCATTGTATATTACAACAATTCATCAGAAAACAAGAATATACAGAGTACTAACAAATAATATACATTATAAACTATCAGAGATTACAATACATTACATAGCAGCGGAAAATAATACAATACACAACTAGAAGTAATACACGGATACAGAGCTTTCCGATTATCGTTCCAGCTGTAAATCAGGATCCTGCGAATATAAATCTGCAAAACCAAAACTACTAGCTGCCCGTGTCAAAATAAGGGCACCCAGAGTTTAGGTTAAAACAAAAACTCCAGGTCAGTCATGGGACTGGTGTGAGAACTAAAACAGTTATTAATCTTTATTTTTAAAGTTAGGTAAATCAAGGGACCACGCCGTATAACACGGAACGGGTTTCCTCCCAAGAATACCAGTGCGTAAAACAACAGCGCAATGCTAAATAAAGAACAATGTAGCTATTATAAGACCCAGGTCCCAGCACACAATGCAACGCAAGCCGGAGGATAGTATTTTTTCCTTATAATAGCCTAGAATGCTTGATACATTTAAAACAAATCATTTGATACAATTATAAGTGCATAGTGTATAAAACAACTTCAAATCATAAGTATCAATCATAGACGGCATAAGTGCCCCATCCTACTATGTCGCCATATATAGGATTACAACTAAAATTGAAACGTCACGTATTGGAAGTTGGATTTCCATCTGTGAACCGAGGCAAAAGACAGTCCTCTACAGATTCGAGATGCTCTAGCCCGCCCTTCAGGAACAAAACGCATCATCCCTAGGATCGTCAGGGTCGGTCCACCGATGTGGATTAAAATGCCTGAACACTGCGTTTCCCCACCCTTTGGGGTGTCAACGAGTCTACGAATGACTCCATCGGCTTCACGTAATCACCGATATATCTGAGGCGCCTCGCAACAGCAACAACCACATATGTCAAACTCGTCAGGGCGTGTAAAACCACTGACGCCACTTCTAGCTAGAAGAAAACGCATGCCCTCCCTGATGTCCTCTCCTGTTTCTAGTTCACAACCGGGGTGTGAGGCTCGTGAATCAGCGATACACAACGTTGTGCCACACAGGCTGTGCTTTGATCATCAACCACAAGACTCTGCTTTTCAACAGAAGCCTTGATCATTTGCATCTTAGCATGCCCCACAGGCAGACCACTCCATGCAACCGATATCCATCAATCACACAGAATGATATCCAATGTCAGACACGCAGTCCATTTACAAGTCCATTCTGGGTCTGAACGAAACCGAAGGCACCTTGTACCTCGCATATCCATCGATCTCCAAGTACGTCTGGATGATCACCAACTGATTCCCTCCTCTTGGGTGTACGGCCCAATCAAGATCATCAGTAATTATCAAAACGACGTGAAGACCTCTGGTCTTCGACCTCCGTCTTCATCTTCGACTTATCATTGTATCTGTTATTCAGAATGGGATAAACCCGGTCTTTCTGAATAACTCGCGTATATAATAAACAAGTGTTACACAAACACAACATACGCCTCATTCCAATTCATCAGTCACTAACCGTAAATTAGCAAGGGAACAATTCCCCAAATGTTAACCCTGAAGGCTGAAACCAACATCAGATCAATACCCAGGAAACCATTCTTCTTAGCTAACCTACAGTTAGTTTCTAAATCTCACATTCTTAGGGAAAGGTTCCCATTAATTTTATCAAAGATAAATTCTTTTAAATTTATTCTTTAATCTTCCTTTGAATATCACTTCAAACAAGTCGGGATTAGCGAACCACACCGAAGTAATTATTTATTTTATTTCCCAATCCCAACCTATTTATCCCATGAAGTAAAACTAGTCATACTTCATATCTAACACCACGGTGTTATCGGCAAATTCAATTACCATTTCACGTTCAAATCTAATTAAAGTTTTAACTACCGTCTGGAGTAAAACTGGTGATTCTCCATTCTCGATCTTTTCAATCTAATTAAAGATTCATTAAAACTCCACTTAGTTTTAATCTTTGACTGGGTTAAATAATCAGTGTCATTTAAAACACGGTTCACGATAAACCCCAAAATCACATCACATTTCAATCAGTCCCTAACCGTAAATTAGCAAGTGAGCAATTCCCTAAGTATTAACCCCGAAGGCCGAAACCAACATCAGATCAATACCCCAGAAACCATTCAACTTAACTAATCTCCAGTTAGTTTCTGATTCTCTTAACTCCGTCGGGTCTAAGAACAGTATTATTGAAGATACCGTTCACAACAACCCAAAATCACATTCCATTAATTATCGGGTTGAAGAACAAGTGTTATTTAAAACACCGTTCACGATAAACCCAAAAATCAATTCAAATTCAATTCCAATTAAATATTATTTAATTGGTACACTTCATTAAATCTAAATAAAAAGATTTAATCTTTTTCTCAACTGGGCTTAAGAACAGTGTTAATGAAGACACCATTCACGACAAACCCAAATCACATTTGATATTAAATACAAGGATCTGAATAAAAAATATATCGACTTATATTCAATATCAAATTCTACGACCAACAAATATCATATTGGAAATAACGATATAAATATATCTTTCAAATTTCCATAACAACATCTGTATAATCATGAAATCCAACATCGAACTATTCCGAAGATGATTTCGTTTCAAATCCATTCCAATTCAATTATTGGAAATTCTGGTTATTTTCAAAACCATTTCAAATCCAATTTGTTTATTTTAAAAATAAATAAATTATTATTCTAGTTCAAAACTAGTTCATTTTGATAAAAAATCTATTTTTATCTTTTCAAATATGGAAATTTTCATCCTAATTCTTCACAAATCATTTCTTATGATTTTACATAAATTATTACTATTTTTAATAATTTTATCAAGTCCCGTACAGTCGATTTCCATCAACGGCATCGAACTGCACTTACAGCGAACTTTTCCAAATTTGATTTGGACATAATTCCAAATCCAACCGTTAGATTTCAAATCTCTAATATTCATTAGAAAGCCCTTTTTGATATGAACCCAACGGTTCCAGTTTTAGGAGAATCCGACGGTCGGATCTCCCGCAATATCCATTCGAAGTCAATGGTCGAAATTCGCGAACTACCGCGGCGCATTCTATTCAGGCCATTATATTATATATATATATATATATATAATATATTACGTCGATTTCCTTTTAAAACATATTTTATAAATCGTTTTAAATTTGTTTTTGAAAAGATTTCAACTTCATTTCAAATTCAAATCAAAATTGAATTTTTCCTCATAAATTCGTTTTAAATTCATTTCAAATTGATTTTAATTCAAATCGATTTTTAATTCAATTTCAGTTCGTTATCAATTCAATTTCAATTCGAATTCATTTCTATTCAATTTCAATTCGAATTCAATTCTATTCAATTTCAATTCGAATTCATTTTCAATTCGAATTCATTTCAAATTGATTTCCATTCAATTTCAATTCAATTTGAATTCATTTTATTTTCAATTCAATTCGAATTCTAATTCGTTTCAATTCGAATTCTAATTTGTTTCAATTCAATTTAATTTGAATTTCATTTCAAAATATTCGATTCTGAAATCACTTTTCAATACTCATTATAAAAACGAATATAATCGATATAAATATCGTTCGCGTCAAAATAGCGCATATCTAATCAACACGACTTTATATATTTCTATTTCAAATATTCTATTCAAATATTTCTTCTCAAATATTTTATTCAATTATTTCTCTTTAAATATTCTATTTCAAAACTGGAATGAGGACCAATCAATTACCATAGATTTTATTTCTATGGATTTCCATAAAACGCATGCATATATCAACAATGACAAATAACCAACCACCATCCAAAGTGCATTCTACACTGTATAAGCATCAGATATAAATATTCAACGCTTATAATAGTCTGTCAATCTATCGATCGACATACAACTAATTATTGGGATTAGTGTATGTCATATATCACCCCAATACCCGTGTGGGGTTTCAAACAATCAAACACAGATTTTATTGGTGCGGTTGGGCAATGTGTAAAATTTATCGTCCCAATCAATATCAGTCAAATGTGTGTATATAAACAAATTGTTCAATTTGTTTATATTAATTTATTTCATTTCATATACACGTTAAAAATTCTATTTTTAACTATAAAAATATTTTTTATTTCATTCCACATCACACAATAACTACACATCAAAATCAAACAAGCAAACAAACAAGCCATCCATGGTCTGTGGACGACGGGTGTCGGGTGCTACTAAACACCGTCTGCATCCTGGTATATATTTTAACTAGAAAATTAAATTAAAAGTGATAAGTTCTCACAGAGGGTTCCACTCCGCCGTGCTTTGCCTTTGAACTGCTGAACCGTCTAGATCTGCCTGAAATTCCAATGCAGTCCTTTTCACGTGTTCGTAATAAAAATTATATTTTTATTACTTCATTTTAATAAATAAAAATCATATTTTTATTTCTACTTCATGTATATTTTTTCGACGCTTCATTCTATATAAAAATTATATTTTTATATTTCTATTTCATATATAAAGATTGAATTTTTATTATCTATATAATATAAAAATCGTCTTTTTATTATACTCTTCATAAGATAAAAATCATATTTTTAAATGCCATTCATAAGAATAAAATTCCATATTTTATACCACTACTTCGTATGTAAAGATTGCATTTTTATTTGACTAAAAATCATGTCTTCACCTAATTAAAAATCTTAACTTTCCTATATTAAAAATCAAATTTTTATTGCTTTTCAAAATCTAAATCTTTTGTTATTAAAAATCTAACCTCTTATTTTAAAACAATGTTTAATCATCAAAATTAACTAGATTGATTACATTCAAAAAAAAAAAAAAATAGTTAAACTCTCACCTTTTAGACGAACGAAGAGGGAGGAGGGTCGGGGTGGGCTGCGCTGGAGCTGTAGGCGGCGGGCCAAGGGAAGGCCTGAGGTGCGGATTAGGGTGGAGTTAGGGTTTTAGAGAAGAGGGGCGATGAGTGTCGGGTTTGAACGAAGGGGGTTGAAGGAGAAGGAGGTGCGGAGGAGGGAGAACGGGGAAGGGGTGGCAGCTTCCTTGGGTGGCGCGCTAGACGGTGGAGGGACGAGGTGGGCGCCGACCCCCAGGAGCGGCTTCGTCGAAGTCGATCTTCCTTCTCTCCCTTTTTTTATATTTAAATCGATTTGGATCTGAGAAAATTGTGAAGGGGGGGTTTTATATAAAATTTAATTTAATTATTATTTATTTCCAATAAAAGTTGACTTTTCGTTTGAACTCGAAATCGAGTCCATCGACTGTCGTCCCTAGCTAATTACCCTCATTCCGAACACAATAGGATATGTATCGTAGGCTGATTCGATCGTTTCGATCAGTTTTCATCAAAATCAAAATATAACTCTATATATTGAATTTGAACGCGCATTTCAATTTACTGGGGCCACATACTAACTCGAAAAATCGTAGAAAAATATTTTCTAGCCTCGTATTGACGATACGGTCCTAACAAAACTAATTTCGTCGAATTCCGAGACCGTTTGAAAAATGGTCATTTTCCAGTCGATTAAAATCAATTGAAACTGGTCAAATGCATTTTCCTTTGCCACGCTCACATCTTGAATTCAAAAATTATGAAAATTGAAACCTAGCAATAATTTGACATCGCGGATCCAACAAAAGTGGTTTCATCGAAAACCGAGGTCGTTTGCAAAATTTCCATTTTTAAGGGCCAGAATTCCATAGCGACTATTCTGAATTTTCTACTGGACGTATCTTTTGATTCCCGCTATGAAATTTTGATTTCCCGAATTCATTGGAAAGATATTCTCAATTAGATTCAAATATTTTTGGTTTCACTAAAACCCGGTTTATTTTGAATCATGTACATCCATTTGAAATTTGAAATCGAATTATTGAACTACCACGCCATTTTCAATTCCTTTTATAATTTAAAATAAATATTTATATTCTAACGACGATCTATATAATATATACGTTCGAATTCTATTCAAAATAAATTTCTCATCGATATTATTTAAAATAATTCATTTTAAATAATCAAAATTCACTAAAATTGCCAAAATAAAAATTATAAATTGGCTCGGATTTCCGGGTTATTACAGTAAAAAAAACATTCGACTCAGAAACCTTGTTGAGAACTCGATCAAACACTGTCCGTGACATAAGAAATCTACGACGAAAGTAAAAGTCGCCATATATTGGGTTTGGCACAAAGTAGTCCTTCATCAATTTATTGTGCTCCCCCGGATAGTCACGTCCGTAGCGTATATCTCTTCTACCCACTTGGCTGCCTCCTTGGGTTGATTTGGAGCTCTCTGATATATCATGTTGCATCGCGTTTAAAGTTTCTCGTTGGTATGTCAGCTGTTGTTTATTGTAGTTTTCTTCGACTTCATTTGAACTAGAAGATGAAGATGTTAAGGAATTTGTGAAGCACCATAATCGCTTTAAACCATTCGTGGTGTGAACGATGATTTCTAAGCAATGATAATTGGATGAGTTGGAAGAACAGCACTACGGTTATTATAAAGCAAACCCAGGGTCCCAGCACATGACATAATTGGACTAAGTTAAAAGTGTAGGAATTTTGGCTACTTTGTTATGTTTGAAGAAGTCACGGGTGAAGAAGAAGTGTTAAAGGTAATGGGCCTACGGAGGATGGTTGATAAAGTAAAAATGTTAACTAGGAGACATGTAACACCCCACCTCCACTAGGGTCACTCACAAAGGGAATGCACTAGCTTTGGTGGAGTATTATCTAGGTAAACATAAATAGAAATATTACAAGATAGAACATATAAAACAGCGGAAGAAGAACCAAATTTCATTGCTTTAAAATCTAGAAAGGTCTAAATCCTTTTACATCAAAATGCCATTAAATTCATTACATTGAAATCTGTCTTGCAATAGTAAAGAAGCATAAAACCATAGTCATAAATCACTCCCCAAGTAAAACAGTAAAGCAGCCATAGCCAAGAAAGGTCCAAGCCATATATGATGATCTTGAAGCAGAAAGAAGTCCAAACTAAGTAGTAGTGTTTCCTCCCTGAGAACCTTGGGGGGGAACGGAAGAAAAAGAGGCGAAAGAAAACGGATCAGTCATAAAGACTAGTAAGCCCAAGTGACTTTCAGCATAGAAACAAATAAATATAACATGACATGTATAAATTGAAAGTAAACATAAGGGTGATGACAAGATAGGCAAGTTAAACTAAGATAACAAGATAAACTATGCTAACCAAGTAAACTACATATAGCAAGATAAACTATGCTAACCAGATAAACTACGTATAGCATCGCATGTTTAACATTCTTTGCACCAGTACTAGTATAACAGAATTAGGTGTTATCCTAATGTCCAAACAGAAACGAAAACAAAAACAGGGTGATCTTTACAGAAATAGTAATGGGCTTTTACCTCACAGAAACAGAAACAGAAATGGGCCTTTACCACCTGTACTAGTAACCCAACCCGTGTCATGTATTAACTATGAAATGATCCCTTGCCCAATATCATGAAATGACCCAATACTTGGTCCCACGAAACGATCTATTAATCGATTGGCTCCCTACAAGTTCTAGCTTGTCATGTTTCTGTGTCATACGGCCCAATAACGAAATGTAGTCACTTGTGCTAGGTCCACCATAGGGTGTATCAAGTCCTATGGTGCCAACCACCGACACGAATCAAGCACGCACAGTGTAAACCTACGGGTGCCCAATGCCTGCTTTTTCAACTCCGGACTACGTGCACGACCATAGTCCGCCTGAACCTACAATGGCGCACCTACTCAGCCGTCATTCTGGTTGCTTATAATAAGCCCAGTAATCGGGCCCCACCCTGCCTAGTCCTAGGGTATCGTTATACATCCAAGTGGGTTACTGCTGAAAAGGACCGCGTAACTAGGGTTGCCGTCCAGTAGGTTAAGTGTTGTTATTTAAATTCGAGACTTAACCCCCATCAGTCTAGCATGTCAAGTTGGTTAAGTGTTGTCATTCAAGTTCATGACTTAACCCGCCTACGCGTCATGTCAAATTGGCTAAGTATTGTCATTCAAGTTCATGACTTAGCCCTACGAATCATGTGTCAAATTGGTTAATTATATTCAAGCGGTTCATGACTTAACCCTATCAAATCATCGTGTCAAATTGGTTAAGTATATTCAAGCGGTTCATGACTTAACCCTATCAAATCATTGTGTCAAATTGGTTAAAGATATTCAAGCGGTTCATGACTTAACCCTATCAAATCATGTCTCAAGTTGGTTAAGTGTTATCTTTCATGTTCATGACTTAACCCTATCAAATCATTGTGTCAAAATTGGTTAAGTATATTCAAGCGGTTCATGACTTTACCCTATCAAATCTTTGTGTCAAATTGGTTAAGCATATTCAAGTGGTTCATGACTTAACCCTATCAAATCATTGTGTCAAATTGGTTAAGTATATATAAGAGGTTCATGACTTAACCCTATCAAATCATGTCTCAAGCTGGTTAAGTGTTGTCTTTCATGTTCGTGACTTAACCCTATCATGTGGCATTAATTCGTTAATGCACCCCAACCTCTCACATTAGACTTGTTGTTGTGGTCACTGGATATGTCGGGCGGTTCCGGGCAGATTTACACCACAACTCAGTCTAACCTCGGGTTTCAAGCTCGATATGACCAACTACTCACATTGGATCCTATTGTTTGCAGTCACTGGATATGCCGGGCGGTTCCGGGCAGATTTACACTACAAACTCAACCCAACCTCGAGTTGGCCATTTTCATGTTCATTCTAGTGTCATGTCCATGTTCAAGATTCATGTCAAGTTCTTGTCAAGTTTCAAGGATAAGTTTCATGTCCACATACAGATTCAAGTTATAACAGTGTTCATTTTTTAAATTTTGCCTATTATCAAGTTCATAATTCATGTTCGTAACCAATTCATGTTTTGTCTAATCTATCCAAATCGTATTCCTATCGCACGTAAACGTGAATCGATCCATACTACAAATAAATCCAAATCTCAAAATAAAGGGAAAAACATCAAAACTATGATAGGCCAAAGGGACGAGTATAAAGCGATAAAAAGGGTTACAAGACTAGCATGATATAACTTGAGATAATTGGTTACAACATCACTGTCATATAGGATTTCAAATCTAGCAGGATAAGGCGATAGTCACGATAAAAGTTGACATAAAAGAATAGGCATGCGAAAGCAAGCCAAATATAAGGATAATGATCCAATTGTTTTGGTGTACATAATAGCGAATAAACTAAGCAAGTCACATCCTAGGTATGAGATCCAACAAACTGCAAATTCGGTGTACAACATGGGTTTCAACTATGGGCATGAACAATCAACTATAATAGTCTCAGGTAATTAACCCCAATAGTCATAGTCATGGTCATAGGTAGAAATCTCATAATTAAGAACCATAAGCGATTAATCACAATAGTCATGGCTAATTATCCAAAATAGTTCTAGGCAATAGTCATAGGAAATTAACAATAATAGTTTCAAAGTCATGGTCATAGATAATAGCCTTATGTTCATAATCATAGGTAATAATTCTCATAGTCAAGAGTCATAGGTGATTAGCCACAATTGTCCTTATCATAGTCATAGGCAACAGTCTTATGTTCACCATCATAGGCATAGGCATAGTCTTATGTTCATAGTCATAGGCACAGGCATAGTCTTATGTTCACAGTCATAGGCACAGGCATAGTCTTAGGCCATTAACAATAGTTTCAACGTCATAGGCATGTCAAGGTTATAGTCATGAGAGAGTTTGATTTACAACATGAATAGGCCCAAAGCAATATTCACGAAAGTCAAGATCCAGGATGAACAAGAATATATATGAATCAGTTATCATACATAGATCCAATTCCAATTTACAACATGGATATTAAGTTTACAGTTTTTATCTGAAAGTAACTTGAACTTACAGATCGTGGTCTAAGAAATTGGGATGCAGAAGTTGAAACTATAAACTAGTCGTCGAATTGCTGAATCGTTGAATCTTGATTTGATTGTAGAAGCAAATCCCCAAATATGCAATTCCTAGCCGTAGTCTTCAAGGAATAGTCTTCGCGTTTTAATTTAATTAATTTAATTTAGAGGAAGAAGAAGAAGCCACGTCCATCAAGAATTTAAGCAGCATAAGATTAGAGAAGAATGGTGTAAAGAAAATGAGGCTAAGGGGGTTGTTTATATAGGATTAGGCAGACGAATTTGGACAGAAAACGAGTTTAAATACATCAGAATGCAACTGGTTCAAAAAGTGGGTTCGGGAGGCAGGTCGACCCCCAGGTCGACACTATGGTCGACCTGTCCCTGGGAGATCGACACTATAGTCGACCCCCAGGTCGACCTGGTCCCTGGGCGGGAACTTTCCCGCCCAGCCTATTCTGGGTTTTGAATTCGACTTTGAATTCGAATTTTCGAGTTATTTTTTATTCTGAAAATTCGTGAAACTTTTAGAGGTCATATTTCCCTCATACGGACTCCGATTTTCGAAAACTCGGACTCGTTTCCAAGCAGAATTTCGAGACGAACGCGATTGCGCAACCCGTTTCCCTTGATTCTCATTTTAAAATTTAATTATACCCTGATTTCTAGTTTCAACATGTTATTAAAATTCGGGTTGTTACGTTCTCCCCTCCTTAAAGGATTTCTTCCTCGAAATCTTCAGGTTAAGAAGAATGTGTCCTACCATCCAATCATCCATCTACTCAATCATCAATCATAGGCATCCATTGTCCTTAAGAGATTTCTAATGATGTATGAACATATGCAGAAAGTGTGTGTATATGTTTCTTATCTAATGCAAATGATCAGGCCTGATTGATCTTCTTAATGCAAAATATGTTTAGTGCCATGAGTCCAACATGTATGCAAATAGCCCTAATCACATAAACACTATATGTGTGCACAAACATCCATCCATATGCAACATTCACATGATAACACATTCAATTTCATCCATAAACAAGTATAAACACTCATGCATATGCAATATGAAAATGTGTCTGAGTTGATCTAGTGCCTAATGTGTGTTATGCAACCACGAGCAACCACTTGCAACCATCAATCATAACATGTCTCAAACACATGTTTCACCCAATTGTTCCTACCTAAAGATATAGTCGAATGATAGAAGCAAGTAAAAACTTTGTGCTCATTAGGCAATGCCAAAGCTAGAAATCTACATCACATATATACTGAATAGGAGAAGAACTCCCTAAGCACCAGCCCATATCCTATAAAACCCAAAAAGTTTAGTCAACCCAACGGACACCCTCAAGCCCCAACATGCATTACTAACAGATAAGTCATACTCCCTGTGGGGTTTGCAACAGAAATAGGATTGAGAATAGGACCGAGAGGTTATACTTAAAAGATAGCATACAAGTAAGCTCTACAGGAAAAGAGGGATCAAGGATATACTCTTAAAAAGAGATATGATGCGCGTGTCTAGTCTTCAATCTTCTAAGTCGCATTCCCTTGAGCTTAAATCCATTGTGCTTTGACTGTCTTTAGCTTCACAATTTCGTAGCTTCTTAATTCCTATTTCCAAAATATGAGTTGGAAATCATTTCACTGTCACCTCTCGTTCCACTTTCACTTATTCTTTTTCTAGTATACTCAGCTTAAACATAATTGCGTACTCATGGTTTCATGCAAGCTCTCCAAAATTCACTAGCGAATCTTGGATCTCATTCACTTACTAGAAGGTATTACACATAAATGAATTATCTCTTGAAAATAAAAAAATGCCAACTATGTTGCCAAGTGTACTTACTAAGGTGATTTTCTATAACTCATGCATAAGCGAAATGAACCATTCGCCTTAGTGGCGAACACTACTCGAGCGGATCAATAAATGTATCAAGAGATTCTAGGTAACTAAGCATGGCAGAACCCTAAGGGTTACACTAGACTTCGAGGGCATTACCAAGGCAAGTCAAGAATCAAACTACCATCTTTTCATACTCAAGAACGGTATCATTTCTGGATAACCACTCCATCCCTAGAAACAACCCATAGCCCAAAAACATAAACATTACTTCTAAACTCAACACTTAGCATAGACATTCTCAAATCCAAACAAGTCATGAATAAATGAGCCGATTCCCCAACAGGATTTGAGACAAAAATGGGATCCTCTACTATGCTAGTACTAAGGTGCAGAGACTCAACTATCGAAGCAGAATTAAAAGGATGTGATGTACAAAAAAAAGTTCTAACGGGATGATAGAAAAGAAAAGCTAAACCTTTAACAGAAACATTACCACCTCTCTTAGGTACGCTAATAGTGAGAGCATACAATTGCCCTCTCGACGATCTTGTTCGTTGCCCTTTTTACCATACTAAAGATACTTTCTCTTGTCGTGGGTTTTATTATTCTTTCACTTTGGCCTCTTTCCTTTCACCTTTTCCTCCTTCATGGATTAAGCCATATCAACAAGTTTCTCATCCTTAGGCTTGTGTTCTTTTATCCTCATTCTTTCTATCCTTGTATAGCTTGTTGACAAGTTTCTCGAAAGCTACCTCCATCGCACGGCAACCCTACAAAGCTTGAAATAAGATTAGTCGCAGATGGAACTACTGCGGCTACTGATGGAGGTTGGGCACTTCTTTTCCCTCCTACATGTGTCGCATGCCTACAAACTATGGTGAAAAAGAAAGAGAGAAGAGACTCAAGGAGAGAATCAAAAGATAGTGCATATGGCTTTGGGGAATATGCCTTTCATAAAACAAAACTTTTCTTTAGAAAAATGCTTCTTTGTAAACGTTTTGAAAATAATTTCAGAAGATTTTTAAAAGCTTTTGCCCAGTCTGGTAACCTTCTGCTCTCATACCAAATGTAACACTCCACCTCCGCTAGGGTCACTCACAAAGGGAATGCACTAGCTTTGGTAGAGCATTATCTAGGTAAACATACACAGAAATATTACAAGACAGAACGTATAAAACAACGGAATAAGAACCAAATTTTATTGCTTTAAAATCTAGAAAGATCTAAAGCCTTTTACATCAAAATGCCATTAAATTCATTACATTGAAATCTGTCTTGCAATAGTAAAGAAGCATAAAACCATAGTCATAAGTCATTCCCCAAGTAAAACAGTAAAACAGCCATAGCCAAGAAAGGTCCAAGCCATATATGATGATCTTGAAGCAGAAAGAAGTCCAAACTAAGTAGTCGTATTTCCTCCCTGAGAACCTAGGGGGGGAACGAAAGAAAAAGAGGCGAATGAAAACGGATCAGTCATAAAGACTAGCAAGTCCTAGTGACTTTCAGCATAGAAACAAATAAAGATAACATGACATGTATAAACTGAAAGTAAACATAAGGGTGATGACAAGATAGGCAAGTTAAACTAAGATAACAAGATAAACTATGCTAACCAAATAAACTACGTATAGCAAGATAAACTATGCTAACCAGATAAACTACGTATAGCATCGCATATTTAACATTCTCTGCACCAGTACTAGTATAACAGAATTAGGTGTTATCCTAATGTCCAAACAGAAACGGAAACAGAAACAGGGTGATCTTTATAGAAATAGTAATGGGCTTTTACCTCCCTAACAGAAACCGAAACAGAAATGGGCCTTTACCACCTGTACTAGTAACCCAACCCGTGTCATGTATTAACTATGAAATGATCCCTTGCCCAATATCATGAAATGACCCATTACTTGGTCCCACGAAACGATCTATTAATCGATCGGCTCCCTACAAGTTCTAGCTCGTCATGCGTCTGTGTCATACGGCCCAATCACGAAATGTAGTCACATGTGCTAGGTCCACCATAAGGTGTATCAAGTCCTATGGTGCCAACCACCGACACGAATCAAGCACGCACAGTGTAAACCTACGGATGCCCAATGCCTGCTTTTTCAACTCCGGGCTACGTGCACGACCATAGTCCGCCTGAACCTACAATGGCGCACCTACTCAGCCGTCGTTCTGGTCGCTTATAATCAGCCCAGTAATCGTGCCCCATCCTGCCTAGTCCCAGGGTATCGTGATACGTCCAAGTGAGTTACTACTGAAAAGGACCGCGTAACTAGGGTTTCCGTCCAGTAGGTTAAGTGTTGTCATTTAAATTCGAGACTTAACCCCCATCAGTCTAGCATGTCAAGTTGGTTAAGTGTTGTCATTCAAGTTCGTGACTTAACCTGCCTACGTGTCATGTCAAATTGGCTAAGTGTTGTCATTCAAGTTCATGACTTAACCCTACGAATCATGTGTCAAATTGGTTAAGTATATTCAAGCGGTTCATGATTTAACCCTATCAAATCATCGTGTCAAATTGGTTAAGTATATTCAAGCGGTTCATGACTTAACTCTATCGAATCATTGTGTCAAATTGGTTAAGTATATTCAAGCGGTTCATGACTTAACCCTATCAAATCATGTCTCAAGTTGGTTAAGTGTTGTCTTTCATGTTCATGACTTAACCCTATCAAATCATGTCTCAACGTGGTTAAGTGTTGTCTTTCATGTTCATGACTTAACCCTATCAAATCATTGTGTCAAATTGGTTAAGTATAATCAAGCGGTTCATGACTTAACCCTATCAAATCATTGTGTCAAATTGGTTAAGTATATTCAAGCGGTTCATGACTTAACCCTATCAAATCATGTCTCAAGTTGGTTAAGTGTTGTCTTTCATGTTCGTGACTTAACCCTATCATGTGGCATTAATTCGTTAATGCACCCCAACCTCTCACATTAGACCTGTTGTTGTGGTCACTGGATATGTCGGGCGGTTCTGGGAAGATTTACACCACAACTCAGTCTAACCTCGGGTTTCAAGCTCGATATGACCAACTACTCACATTGGATCCTATTGTTTGCAGTCACTGGATTTGCCGGGCGGTTCCGGGCAGATTTACACTGCAAACTCAACCCAACCTCGAGTTGGCCATTTTCATGTTCATTCTAGTGTCATGTCCATGTTCAAGATTCATGTCAAGTTCGTGTCAAGTTTCAAGGATAAGTTTCATGTCCACATACAGATTCAAGTTATAACAGTGTTCATTTTTCAAATTTTTCCTATTATCAAGTTCATAATTCATGTTCGTAACCAATTCATGTTTTGTCTAATCTATCCAAATCGTATTCCTATCGCACGTAAACGTGAATCGATCCATACTACAAATAAATCCAAATCTCAAAATAAAGGGAATAACATCAAAATTATGATAGGCCAAAGGGACGAGCATAAAGCGATAAATAGGGTTACAAGACTAGCATGATATAACTTGAGATAATTGGTTACAACATCACTGTCATATAGGATTTCAAATCTAGCAGGATAAGGCGATAGTCACGATAAAAGTTGACATAAAAGAATAGGCATGCGAAAGCAAGCCAAATAAAAGGATTATGGATCCAATGGTTTTGGTGTACATAATAGCGAATAAACTAAGCAAGTCACACCCTAGGTATGAGATCCAACAAAATGCAAATTCGGTGTACAACATGGGTTTCAACTATGGGCATGAACAATCAACTATAATAGTCTCAGGTAATTAACCCCAATAGTCATAGTCATGGTCATAGGTAGAAATCTCATAATTAAGAACCATAAGCGATTAATCACAATAGTCATGGCTAATTATTCAAAATAGTTCTAGGCAATAGTCATAGGCAATTAACAGTAATAGTTTCAAAGTCATGGTCATAGATAATAGCCTTATGTTCATAATCATAGGTAATAATTCTCATAGTCAAGAGTCATAGGTGATTAGCCACAACTTTCCTTGTCATAGTCATAGGCAACAGTCTTACGTTCACCATCATAGGCATAGGCATAGTCTTATGTTCACAGTCATAGGCACAGGCATAGTCTTATGTTCACAGTCATAGGCACAGGCATAGTCTTAGGCCATTAACAATAGTTTCAACGTCATAGGCATGTCAAGGTTATAGTCATGAGAGAGTTTGATTTACAACATGAATCGGCCAAAGCAATATTCACGTAAGTTAAGATCCAGGATGAACAAGAATAGATATGAATCAGTTATCATACATAGATCCAATTCCAATTTACAACATGGATAATAAGTTTACAGTTTTTATTTGAAATTAACTTGAACTTACAGATCGTGGTCTAAGAAATTGGGATGCAAAAGTCGAATCTATAAACTAGTCGTCGAATTGCTGAATCGTTGAATCTTGATTTGATTGTAGAAGAAAATCCCCAAATATGCAATTCCTAGCCGTAGTCTTCAAGGTATAGTCTTCGCGTTTTAATTTAATTAATTTAATTTACAGGAAGAAGAAGAAGCCATGTCCATCAAGAACTTAAGCAGCATAAGGTTAGAGAAGAAGGGTGTAAAGAAAATGAGGCTAGGGGGGCTGTTTATATAGGATTAGGCAGACGAATCTGGACAGAAAACGAGTCTAAATACATCAGAATGCATCTGGTTCAAAAAGTGGGTTCGGGAGGCAGGTCGACCCCCAGGTCGACACTATGGTCGACCTGGTCTCTGGGAGGTCGATACTATAGTTGACCCCCAGGTCGACCTGGTCCCTGGGCGGGAACTTTCCCGCCCAGCCTGTTCTGGGTTTTGAATTCGAATTTTTGAGCTGTTTTTAAAAATTCGTGAAACTTCTAGAGGTCATATCTCCCTCATATGGACTCCGATTTTCGAAAACTCGGACTCGTTTCCAAGAAGATTTTCGAGACGAACGCAATGGAGCAACCCGTTTCCCTTGATTCTCATTTTAAAATTTAATTATATCCTGATTTCTAGTTTCAACATGTTATTAAAATTCGGGTTGTTACAAGACGAAACATTGATTTGTTTTATATGCCAGTGTATAGTGTGGATTCCTACAACATGAATGATGGCATTACTTTATCTTTAAGTCACTTTATTGCAAAGTTATGTTGTATCACTGTCATGAAGGTAACGTGGGTGTACAGAGAGAAGACAATTACTCACTAGAAATTGCAACAAATCATTGTACATGAAGTATGCCCTTTCAATGTCCATAGTTATACAGTGAACACTGATGCCTACTGTTAGGGAACAGTTTGGATTCCATCAACAAGAAATATTGATTCACTTCACCTTTCTGTCACTTTATCACGTTTCTCCAAAGCTTGGACCAGTCTTTATTGGAATTTGATACGGCAAAGTTTACAAATTTAACCCTATGCAGTTGAATTAAAAGTTTACAAATATTACCCTTGTCTAGTACATATGCACCAGTTATATTTCTCTAACATACCAAGAATTGAATACAGTTTGTAATCCTTTCCTTATTTCTAAGTATTTCTTTTCAGTTCCGAGAATGGGCAACTTTGAAATTGATGGTGAAATAATGAATAATGGTTACGAAGCGTTTGAACGGTCAAGGGATAGTGTGCAACACAACAAGACTACGATGGAAACTGGCGAAGGAGCACTAAGTAAGTGTAAATCAGTGAAGCCGGGAACAAAATCTTTGAATGCTCGATTACGCAAAGTTGTACCAAATCAAAGACCTGGGAAGGAGATCGTTTACGTAGGACAAGTAATCGATCCCCTACATCCTATCGGTCCAACACTACCTGCTGGATCTTACCCTATTTGTTGTTGTGGAACTGAATCAGTTGTTGTTGTTGCCAAAACTGAAAAAAAATGTTGGACGTCGATTTTTCGGATGTCCTGCCTTTGAAGACCATAGGTATTACCCTATTGATGTTCAGTTTGTAATTTTATGCAGTGGATAGACCACCCGATGTGCGAACGTGGACTTCAATATGCACTGGAAGCGCAAGCCGAAATAAGGCGGTTGAACAAGATTGTTGCTGAGGCAACTAGATATGGCTTTGCTAGAAATGTGTAGTATTTGTATTTTCTCGGAACAAAGTTTTATTATTTAGTGTTGTTTTTGGTATTTTCTGTTGTTCTACTTCCTATTACGTGTTGTTGGCAGTTTCTGTTGTTCTAGTTCCTATTAAGTGTTGTTTTGAATGTGTTAACGTTTGAATCTATTGTTGAACAAGATTGCCCTCTTGTCATATAGAAATGCAAAATAGTTAAATATCACGTTGACATAACAAGGAATACAGATAACTCCATACTCTATGTACGCACATCAAATTAAACATACATTCAAACAACATTAAAATCATAATACCGTAAGACTACTCCGTTCCGTAGCGGGTTAACCAATTGTAGCGGAGTTTATACGCTTTGTAGCCAACAAATTCCTCACCATACTCGAAAAGGTAACGAGAATCATATGTTGCTTGGTTTGTTTTAAAAATGTTTTCGTCGTCAACAGTTTCGATAGTCTTTGTGTACCGATCACAAGTGTCTGCAAAACGACAATTAGCTTTTTGGAGTTCAACTGATGTTCGTCTAGTCGGCCGGGAATGATGGTTGTTGTACAACCTCGTGATCATTGCCCATCTTTCTTCATATGTTAAACCCCCTCCACCTTGCATTAGTATCTCATCTCTTTTTTCAACATCAATATAGACTTTTACGAGGGCCAGCATATCCTTGGAAGAAAATTCTCGAGTTGCAGAATTCATTGTTTGAATACTATCACTAGGTCGTTGATTTACTGGAGATGGACGCAGAGCTGTAACCGCTCGATGCTGATTCGGTCCAGGCACCTCTTCGATTTGTGTATCTTGAACTACTCCAACTCCGTTAGCGTTGAGTAGGTTCCGTTTGTACTCATCAAAAATCCTTCCCATATATTCATCACTTATTTCGGAATTGTCCATGTAACCTATGCATGTAACGCCCCACGCCCGCTATAGTCACTCACTAAGGGAATGCCATAGCATCGGTGGAGTATTTTAGTGAATATAGAACAGAAAAATTACACCAAGACAGATATAAACAGTACTTGAAATTTAAAACATCATCTCATAACAGCGGAAATAAACATGTCTGGTTACATCATAAAACCATGATAAAAGTCAAGTACAATATCTGTCAAAATAAAGAAGTACATAATCCCACTCTCTCATACAATAGCCATAAGAAAAGAGAAGATAACTGGATAACTGGAGCTTTACATCAACCCAAGCTCCTCAAGACTGGAAACAGAAATCTGATCAAGCTCTACTACCGCTAGGATCCACCATAGGACCTGAGGGTTGGGAAAAAGATAAAAACAACGGGGTCAAACATAAGTCTGAGTGAGTCCTATAACTTTAACAATACAATCATTAAAGTAACCAGAGAAGACATAAATTTGACCTACGGTAATATCTGGGGATGAATGGCTACACTAAGCAGCTTGGAGGACTTAGGATAAACTAAGATAATCGTCAGGACGCATCTACCCACCCAAGGATAATTACTAACTGCACCACACCAGTCATTCCTACTTAAAGGTTGATCCCTTCCAAGGACTTAGAAAATTTCCCCAGTAGTTTCATGTACTCCTAGCCCATTACATAGGTGCCGTCTGCCCCTATCTCCACTAGGTGTACCCAGTAATTCTTACCCAGTAGTTTCGTGTACCCCTACCTAGGTGCCGTCTGCCCCTATCTTCATTAGGTGTACCCACTACTCCCCAAGCGATCGGCTCCCTACCGTAGATACCCGTGCTGGTCCCACAGTGGGGTGTATCACTCCCCTAAAGTGGCTACCCAATACTAACGGTGCACGGCTTTATATCTACACGATGCAACAACGGCTTATCTACCAGCCCGGGCCCACACACGCATATGAAACCCGTTGGACTTGCGTTGCCACCGCTAACCCGTTTTGGCCTCTTATAATCAAGCCCAGTATGCGTGTCCCGTCACTCGACTTGGGTCGAGCCCACAAAGATACGTTTGGGATATTGGTTGAAATGGGCCCCCACAAGCTACCCACTTAAGCTTGTCAAATATCTAGTGTATCCCACTTAACCCTTTAATCATGTTTAATTACATGTTTCCACTTGGTTAAGTATTCTAATCGTATTTTCTATTGCCACCCAAGGCAACCCACTAGATTCCACATGCCACCCAAGGCAACCACCAAATTTCCTCATGCCACCCAAGGCACCCACTTAACCCCTCATGTCCCACTACATGCTATTATGGTTAAGTGTTTCTTAATTAATTAAGACCGTGATCTCCCGTAAAGACCTCCCACATTAGACTGGCTGTTATGACCGCCTGGTTAAGCCGGTAGAATCCGGGCAGTCTTACGTCATAACAGAGTCTAACCTCGTGTCTTTACCTTAATCACGTATTTAATTTATGGCTAAGACCTCTCACATTGGGCTGACATTTGTAGCAACTGGTTAAGCCGGTCGGGTCCGGGCAGTTTTACACTACAAATGAGTCCAACCTCGTGTCTTAGTCGATTAATCACACCTAATTAATCACCCCCATATTAATTATCCCTAATTAATATCAAGTTTTCCATAACATGGGTAGACCTAACTCAATAGGTAAATTCCCATGGGGTAGACCTAACTCAATAGGTAAATTCCCACTTATGGTAATTTATTTTTATGGTATGCTTAATCATACCCAAACATTCATTTATTAATATATTTACCAACCCCATCGTTCCCCACGTAAATCGTTCTCGTTACATGACATAATAAGGGGAAGATCATCACAAATATCATGGGTTTAGCATACAACTTTGTCATGGGTTAAGAGGATGTCAACTTGCATATATGAGCATATATTAACCCAACTACATACAACCCAAACTTGCATATTATCATACACATGATTTGCATAACATGTTGCATATGAGCTTGCATATTATCATACACATATCTTGCATAACATGTTAAACTTGCATATAGGCATTCTCAATCTTGCATAACATGTTAAACATGCATTTAAGCATACACATAACTTGCATAAGCATTCATATACTTGCATAGGCATCCACATACTTGCATAGGCATTCACATACTTGCATAACTTGCATATCATGTCATTTAAGCATATACATATCTTGCATAAGTATTCATATACTCGCATAAGCATGCATAACTTGCATATCACATGAATCTTGCATTTAAACATATACATGATTTGCATAAGCATCCATACACTTGCATAAGCATGCATAACTTGCATATCACTTTCAACTTGCATTTAAACATACACTTAACTTGCATATCACTTTCAACTTGCATTTAAACATATACTTAACTTGCATAGCTCACTTTGCTAAACATGCATAATTCCACTTATTAAATATGCATAAATCCACTTATTAAACATGCATATATCAACTTGTTAAACATGCATAAATCAACTTATTAAGCATGCATAAACCAACTTATCAAATATGCATAAACATAGAACAACATAGAGTAACATATCATTATACATGATTCATACTCACTAATCCGCATTTAAGACCATAAGTCTCATTACACCCAATCTACTTACTTTAACAATTGATGTTAAAGTGATAGAAACTCACCAAACTCAAGATTAGCAACCTTATGAAGTAGAATTAGTTGCTAACTATGAAGATAATGATGATTAAGGATTGATTAGAGAGGAATTAGCTTGCAACTTTCTTCTTAGATTAGTGGAGGCTTCTCTTAGAATTTAATTTGGCGGCATGAGGCCATTATTTCTATTTTTGGTGAGGATTAAGGTAGGTTTAGGGTGTATTTATAGATTAAGAGAGTGTTTTAGGCCCTTGGATTAACCCTAGATTAATTTAGGTCCATTAGATTTAGGAAACCTCTAGAACCAGACCCAGCCCTAGCCAGAAAACCAGATCTGGTGCACCCAAGCACCCTGGTTCGACACGCCATGTCGACAGGCAAGTCGACAGGCATGTCGACACCCCTGTCGACAGGCCTGTCGACAGCCCTGTCGACATGCTTAGGCGGGAATCCTCCCGCCTGGCCCCGCTGGTTCTAAATTTAAATTTAAATTTAAATTTCTAATTCTGTTTTTAGCTCTAATTTTTCTGCAAACTTCTTTGGGCCATAACCGGGCCATACGGACTCCGATTTTCGAAAACTCGGACTCTATTTCGCGTATTTTTCCGAGACGAACGCGATAACGCAGCCCGTTACCCCCAATTCCCACATCTGAGATTATTTATCCTATAATTAGTGAATTTTAGTATTAACTAAAATTCGGGGTGTTACATTCTCCCCTCCTTAAAGGATTTCGTCCCCGAAATCTCTAAGCTAAGGAGAATGCATATCCTACCATCCAAACAACCATCTACTCAAATCATCAACCACGGGCATCCATTGTCCTTAAACAGTTTCTAATGATGTATGAGCATATGCAAAAAGTGTGTGTATATGTTCCCTATCTAATGTATGAACATATGCAAACCATGATAGTGCCATGCATCCATTATGTATGCGAGAGAACCTTATTGACACATACAATATCTACATGAGTGCACAATCATTCACCAAAATGCATCATCCATGTGATAACACAACCATTATACATCCATAAATATATCTTCCTACACACAATTTTTATGCAATATGCAATATGAAGTGACTGAGCCGATCTAGTGCCTAGAGTGTGTGTATATGCATCCACGAGCAACTACTAGCAAACACTTGCATCCACTTGCATCCATCAACCATAACATGTCTCAAACACATGTTTCAACCATAGGTTTACCCTATCTAAAGGTCAAAGGTACTAACGAGAGGACATACCAAAGATAAGATAAGTACTAGACAAGCGATAAAGGAGAAAGTAAAGACATACCCTCAAAAAGAAATGGGTACAATGAACGCATCTTCGCTTCCGTCTCCCAAGTCGCGTTGCTCTCATCTTCTCCCCATTGCACTTTGACTAGCTGAACCTCTCTGTTTCTCAACTTCCTAGTCTCTGACCCAAGGATGCGAGTAGGAGCTCGTCGAATAGTCGCATCACGCTCTACCTCCATATCCCTAAGCAAGCTCGGCTCTACCACCTCTGCGGTCTCATGTAAGCATTTCCTCAAATGGGACACATGGAATACATCATGGACACCACTAAGTCTGTCAGGCAACTCCACTCTATATGCCATCCGTCCAATCCTTTCCTTAATAGGAAACGGCCCAACAAACCTTGGTGCTAACTTCCCAATGGATCCGAAGCGAACAACATTTCTCAACGGAGATACCTTAACAAAAACCATATCCCCAACCTCAAACTCAAGATCCGTCCTTCTCTTGTCCGCATAAGATTTTTGCCTATCCTGCGCTGCTTTCATCCTTCTTCGAATCAAGTCAATCTTCTCAGAAGTCTCCCTAATCATATTAGGCCCAAGCAAGATCTTATCCGTAGATTCCCACCAACATGTAGGTGATCGACAAGGCCTTCCATAGAGAGCTTCGAAAGGAGCCATACCAATACTGGACTGAAAGCTGTTATTATATGCGAACTCCACCAGTGGAAGATGCTCTTCCCATGTACCTCCAAAATCTAAGATACAAAGCCTCAAAAGGTCTTCTAGAACACGATTCACCCTCTCAGTCTGGCCGTCTGTCTGAGGATGATATGCGGTGCTCAGACACAATTGAGTCCCCACTGCTTCTTGCAAACTTCTCCAGAACTCGCTAGTGAAGATAGGATCCCGATCACTTACTATGCTAGAGGGTACCCCATGTAATCGAACTATCTCTCGAAGATATACTGAAGCTAGCCATGGAGCAGTCCTCTTGCTCTTCACAGGTATGAAATGGGCGCTCTTAGTAAGTCTATCTACCACTACCCAAATTCCTGTATTACCCTTCCTCGACCTGGGTAACCCATCAATAAAATCCATCGAGACGCTATCCTACTTCCATTGCGGAATCTCCAATGGGTGAAGCAACCCACCTGGTTTCCTTTGCTCCGCCTTCACTTGCTGGCACACCAAACATCGAGCGACATACTCGGCCACATCTTTCTTCATACCGGCCCAGAAGAAAACCCTCTTCATGTCTTGGTACATCTTGTCCCCACCGGGATGAATGGTTATCCTAGAACGGTGTGCGTCATCAAGAATAGCCTTCCTCAAACCCTCGTCTTGCGGTACACAAAGTCTACCGTCTCTACGCAAGTACCCCCTATCGTCTAGGGTGTACCTACTCAAATGGCTGGACGACTCCCCCCTCATGAGTTTCTCTACTAACTCAACCAACTGTGGGTCGCCCCTCTGTGCTTCTCCAATCCGCCCCAAAAGAGTAGGCCTAACTTCCAAGGAAGCTAGCAAACCGGGTACATAATCAATGGAAGGTCTGAAATCAAACATCGAGATAAACTCCAAGCTTTGCCGTTCCACGAACAATGGACTCAAGGACAACCTCTTCCTACTCAAGGCGTCCGCCACCACGTTACCCTTGCCAGGGGTATACGCTATCTCGAAATCATAGGATGCTAAAAACTCCATCCATCTTTGCTGTCTTAAGTTTAAATCTTTCTGAGAGAACAAGTACTTCAAAGATTTATGGTCAGTGAACAACTCGAATCTCTCACCAAGAAGATAATGGCGCCAAATCTTAAGCGCAAAAACAATAGCGGCCAGCTCTAGATCATGGGTAGGGTAATTTTTCTCATGTGCCCTCAACTGCCTTCCACCGTAGGCTATTACCCTTCCCTCTTGCATTAAGACTGCGCCAAGTCCTGTCCCACAGGCATCGGTATAGACAACAAATGGCTTGCTCCCATCTGGCAACACTAAAACTGGAGCGGTGGTTAAAGCTCTCTTTAACCGTCGGAACGCATCATCACAATCTACGTCCCATGTGAAAACAAGATTCTTCTTTGTTAAGCGGGTTAATGGGGCTGATATCTTCGCGAAGTCTTTAATAAACTTCCTATAATAACCCGCCAACCCCAAGAAACTTCTTACTTCGGTAGCATTCTTCGGAACCTTCCAATCCTGAATTGATACTACCTTCGCGGGATCCACAGCTATCCCTTCCTTGGAGACCACGTGCCCCAAGAACCGTACTTCCTTCCTCCAGAAGTGACATTTAGAGAATTTAGCCTTAAGGCTATGCGCTCGAAGAGTCTTCAACACTTCCCCAAGATGTAGGGCATGCTCTTCTTCACTCTTAGAAAACACTAAGATGTCATCCACAAAGACCACCACGAATTTATTAAGGAACTCCCTGAACACCCTACTCATCAAATCAACAAAGTATGCAGGGGCGTTCGTCAACCCAAATGGCATCACCAGCCACTCATAGAAACCATCCGGAGTCCTAAAGGCAGTCTTGTCTATGCTATCCTCAGCCACCCTCAACTGATGAAACCCCGTGGCCAAGTCCAACTGAGAAAATACTGAAGCGCCAACCAACTGATCGAAAAGATCATCAATCCTCGGCAATGGGTGTCTATTCTTCTTTGTGAGCTTGTTGAGTTCTCTATAGTCTACACAAAGTCTGAGGGACCCATCCGCCTTCGTAGCAAATACTACTGGAGCACCCCACTCCGATATGCTCCGTCTTATGAACCCCTTCTCAAGCAACTCCCCTACTTGCTTATGGAGTTCCCTCCTCTCACGAGGAGCCATGTGGCGCACTGGTAAAGATACCGGTTTAGCATTATCCACCAAATATATTCGGAAGTCAATCTCCCGCTTCGGAGGTAAGTCCTTCACCTCCTCAAACACATCCGGATATTCCCGGACCACTCTCATAGATTGCAAACTCTTGACCGAAGCGTCAAGCGATTCAAGATAACTTAGCATAACAGAGTCCATGGGATTACAAGAAATCTCGAGAGTGTTACCCAAGCGGGTCATGAGCCTAACAACTCTCCTTTCGCAATCAAGAACGGCACCATTACTGGATAACCAGTCCATGCCCAAAATCAACCCATAGCCCGTGAAGCCCAATACAAAAGCATCACATCTAAACTCAATGCTAAGTATAGAAATCTTCAAACCCAAACATATCATGGACAAATAAGTGGAGCCCCCAATTGGGTTTGAAACAACCAAGGGATCATCTACCAGACTGGTGTCTAAGTGCAGTAACTCAACTAATGATGATGAGATAAACGAATGCGATGCGCCTGAATCAAACAATGTACGGACAGGATGGTCAAATAGAAAAACCAGACTTTCAACGGAAATAGTTCTACCTCTCTCTTGAATCGGTGGAACCGCGAGAGCCTGTACTTGCCCCCTAGCCTGACTCGGTGCCATAAGAGCTTGCACCTGTCCTCCTGAGGTAGATCCCGTCCTTTGCCCCTTCTTAGGGCAATCCTTCACTAAGTGCCCTGCTTCGCCATAGTGGAAGCAGCCGGTCTTCTTCTTCTTGCGACAATCCTTGCTTAGGTGGCCAGGTGTCCCACAATTGAAACACTTCTTCTTCTTGCCCTTGCCACCGTTGCCTTTCCCACCTTTGCTTTGCTGTTGTTGAGGTCTCTTTTGATCTCCCTTCTTCTCGGGTGCCTTATTAGCATTAGGACCCTTCTCTTCCTCATACATGAGTGCCATGTCAACTAGCTTCTCAAAGGTGGCCCCCATAGGGATATGAGTCATAGCCAACCCATGCATAGGTTCATTCAAGCCTTTCACGAACCTCAAAGCCTTCTTCTCTGGTGTATTCACCATATCTAGGCCAAACCTTGCCAATTGATTAAACTTATTGACATATTCCTTCACCGAAAGATTTCCTTGCTTCAGAGTCAAGAATCTTTCCATATACAAGTTTTCCTCAGCCCTTGAGAGAAACTTTGCCACAAATCTTTGCCTAAAATCCGCCCAAGAGTCAACGGGGCGCTCTCCATTAGTAACCTCCCACCAGAATGAGGCCTCTCCCTTCATTAACCAAGCAGCCAACTTGACTTTCTTCCCTTCTTCCATCTCAAAGATATCTATCAACTCTTCCACCTACTTAAGCCAATCTCTAGCCTCCACAAAGGTTTCAGGTCCTTGAAAAGGTTTCCCTCCCATAGCTTTAAATTCCTTGCAAGTCTTAGCAAAAGTATCCGTGCGAGGAGGAGGGGGAGGAGGAAGATCGGGTGCTACGGTTGGTGGAGGAATATTTGCTGGACCCGCAGTGGTGGCCCTAGCCTCCATCAATCTCCTATACCATACTGGTACCGTCACACCCTCCGGAAGATTAAGATTCTCGGCCATGCTGAAACGGAAAAGGAAAGATTCAAAACGGAGAATTCGAAGGATATAGATATGGCTATTGGGGATTATGCTTTTCTTTCAAAAACTTTTCTCTTAAAAGACATGTTTTTGAAAATATCTTTTCCAAAAATGTTTTAGAAAAATAGTTTTCTAAAAATTTTATCTGTTCCGGTAACCTTTGCTCTGATACCACATGTAACGCCCCACGCCCGCTATAGTCACTCACTAAGGGAATGCCATAGCATCGGTGGAGTATTTTAGTGAATATAGAACAGAAAAATTACACCAAGACAGATATAAACAGTACTTGAAATTTAAAACATCATCTCATAACAGCGGAAATAAACATGTCTGGTTACATCATAAAACCATGATAAAAGTCAAGTACAATATCTGTCAAAATAAAGAAGTACATAATCCCACTCTCTCATACAATAGCCATAAGAAAAGAGAAGATAACTGGATAACTGGAGCTTTACATCAACCCAAGCTCCTCAAGACTGGAAACAGAAATCTGATCAAGCTCTACTACCGCTAGGATCCACCGTAGGACCTGAGGGTTGGGAAAAAGATAAAAACAACGGGGTCAGACATAAGTCTGAGTGAGTCCTATAACTTTAACAATACAATCATTAAAGTAACCAGAGAAGACATAAATTTGACCTACGGTAATATCTGGGGATGAATGGCTACACTAAGCAGCTTGGAGGACTTAGGATAAACTAAGATAATCGTCAGGACGCATCTACCCACCCAAGGATAATTACTAACTGCACCACACCAGTCATTCCTACTTAAAGGTTGATCCCTTCCAAGGACTTAGAAAATTTCCCCAGTAGTTTCATGTACTCCTAGCCCATTACATAGGTGTCGTCTGCCCCTATCTCCACTAGGTGTACCCAGTAATTCTTACCCAGTAGTTTCGTGTACCCCTACATAGGTGCCGTCTGCCCCTATCTTCATTAGGTGTACCCACTACTCCCCAAGCGATCGGCTCCCTACCGTAGATACCCGTGCTGGTCCCACAGTGGGGTGTATCACTCCCCTAAAGTGGCTACCCAATACTAACGGTGCACGGCTTTATATCTACACGATGCAACAACGGCTTATCTACCAGCCCGGGCCCACACACGCATATGAAACCCGTTGGACTTGCGTTGCCACCGCTAACCCGTTTTGGCCTCTTATAATCAAGCCCAATATGCGTGTCCCGTCACTCGACTTGGGTCGAGCCCACAAAGATACGTTTGGGATATTGGTTGAAATGGGCCCCCACAAGCTACCCACTTAAGCTTGTCAAATATCTAGTGTATCCCACTTAACCCTTTAATCATGTTTAATTACATGTTTCCACTTGGTTAAGTATTCTAATCGTATTTTCTATTGCCACCCAAGGCAACCCACTAGATTCCACATGCCACCCAAGGCAACCACCAAATTTCCTCATGCCACCCAAGGCACCCACTTAACCCCTCATGTCCCACTACATGCTATTATGGTTAAGTGTTTCTTAATTAATTAAGACCGTGATCTCCCGTAAAGACCTCCCACATTAGACTGGCTGTTATGACCGCCTGGTTAAGCCGGTAGAATCCGGGCAGTCTTACGTCATAACAGAGTCTAACCTCGTGTCTTTACCTTAATCACGTATTTAATTTATGGCTAAGACCTCTCACATTGGGCTGACATTTGTAGCAACTGGTTAAGCCGGTCGGGTCCGGGCAGTTTTACACTACAAATGAGTCCAACCTCGTGTCTTAGTCGATTAATCACACCTAATTAATCACCCCCATATTAATTATCCCTAATTAATATCAAGTTTTCCATAACATGGGTAGACCTAACTCAATAGGTAAATTCCCATGGGGTAGACCTAACTCAATAGGTAAATTCCCACTTATGGTAATTTATTTTTATGGTATGCTTAATCATACCCAAACATTCATTTATTAATATATTTACCAACCCCATCGTTCCCCACGTAAATCGTTCTCGTTACATGACATAATAAGGGGAAGATCATCACAAATATCATGGGTTTAGCATACAACTTTGTCATGGGTTAAGAGGATGTCAACTTGCATATATGAGCATATATTAACCCAACTACATACAACCCAAACTTGCATATTATCATACACATGATTTGCATAACATGTTGCATATGAGCTTGCATATTATCATACACATATCTTGCATAACATGTTAAACTTGCATATAGGCATTCTCAATCTTGCATAACATGTTAAACATGCATTTAAGCATACACATAACTTGCATAAGCATTCATATACTTGCATAGGCATCCACATACTTGCATAGGCATTCACATACTTGCATAACTTGCATATCATGTCATTTAAGCATATACATATCTTGCATAAGTATTCATGTACTCGCATAAGCATGCATGACTTGCATATCACATGAATCTTGCATTTAAACATATACATGATTTGCATAAGCATCCATACACTTGCATAAGCATGCATAACTTGCATATCACTTTCAACTTGCATTTAAACATACACTTAACTTGCATATCACTTTCAACTTGCATTTAAACATATACTTAACTTGCATAGCTCACTTTGCTAAACATGCATAATTCCACTTATTAAATATGCATAAATCCACTTATTAAACATGCATATATCAACTTGTTAAACATGCATAAATCAACTTATTAAGCATGCATAAACCAACTTATCAAATATGCATAAACATAGAACAACATAGAGTAACATATCATTATACATGATTCATACTCACTAATCCGCATTTAAGACCATAAGTCTCATTACACCCAATCTACTTACTTTAACAATTGATGTTAAAGTGATAGAAACTCACCAAACTCAAGATTAGCAACCTTATGAAGTAGAATTAGTTGCTAACTATGAAGATAATGATGATTAAGGATTGATTAGAGAGGAATTAGCTTGCAACTTTCTTCTTAGATTAGTGGAGGCTTCTCTTAGAATTTAATTTGGCGGCATGAGGCCATTATTTCTATTTTTGGTGAGGATTAAGGTAGGTTTAGGGTGTATTTATAGATTAAGAGAGTGTTTTAGGCCCTTGGATTAACCCTAGATTAATTTAGGTCCATTAGATTTAGGAAACCTCTAGAACCAGACCCAGCCCTAGCCAGAAAACCAGATCTGGTGCACCCAAGCACCCTGGTTCGACACGCCATGTCGACAGGCAAGTCGACAGGCATGTCGACACCCCTGTCGACAGCCCTGTCGACATGCTTAGGCGGGAATCCTCCCGCCTGGCCCCGCTGGTTCTAAATTTAAATTTAAATTTAAATTTCTAATTCTGTTTTTAGCTCTAATTTTTCTGCAAACTTCTTTGGGCCATAACCGGGCCATACGGACTCCGATTTTCGAAAACTCGGACTCTATTTCGCGTATTTTTCCGAGACGAACGCGATAACGCAGCCCGTTACCCCCAATTCCCACATCTGAGATTATTTATCCTATAATTAGTGAATTTTAGTATTAACTAAAATTCGGGGTGTTACAATGCATCAGTAATATAACTGGATTTACTAGAAGTACAAAGTATGTTGATAACAAAGATTACCTTTCAACAAAGAAGGAAATAGATTTCTCACTTCAGTTAGGAACAGTGATGCTTGAAGATATAAAAGGAATAGGAAGGATTATCAAATATGCAGTACTTATAAGGATAATGTACTGCATATAGCTACAGTTCAACAAGGTGGACTACTCCTTACTGCGTTTTCGTCATATTTTATGGTAGATTCCCTGCAGTGAGCATTCACATCACAAGAAATGTAGGCAGTGACTAGTAATTTCGTATATAGTTGTCATTTATGTGGTAAAGGACTTGTCAATGCAGCTAACAATAACATCACAAAAACTTTTGGCATTTATTTTCACCATCAACGGTTGCCTTCTACTATAAGTAAACACAGGGACAGCAAAATCAATGCACAACAACAATGAATCTTATAAGCATACAACAACAACAGTTTTACAAACTACAACAACATTCAGAAAAACTTCAACAACAACAACTTCGAAGCGTACGACCAAACCACACTCATAGAAACTAAGACAACTAAACCCACGAACATAAATTCCAAAATAAAATTAATATTAAACATGTACTAAACACAAACATCTACCACGGCCTAGGGAAAGGTCCTGCTCGAGGTTTATCAGCAACAATCTTGTTCAAGCATCTTATTTTGGCTTGCGCTTCCAGTGCATATTGACGTCCACGTTCGCACATGAGAGGGTCAGTCCACTGCTTAAAGTTCAACATTCAATTTGATCAGGACAAACCTTGTGATTCTTGTAGGATTCACAAGCAAAAAAACGACGACCAGCATTTTTCTCAGTATTGGAAACAACCACGACCGATTCCTGTGCGCATCGGCAGAGAGGGTTGGATTCGATTGTACGTAGCGGCTGGGAAAGCTTCCCTTCACGCACAATTTCTTTGTCAGGTCGTTGAGTAATGGAAACCTAGTCGTCATTTTCCCAGTTGTTCATATCTCAAATTGTGATTGTGTGGCAATTTACTTATGAGTTAATATAGCATAAAACGAGGCCATATAAATAGATCTTCAAAGCCTATAGTGAGTTATGCTCATTGACTGCTCCAATCTTGCACGGTTCCCATAATGCAATCATGCTTTATCAGTCATTTGCCCTGTTTGGGCCGTCCTCAAAATATTCGAAAGGAGATTCCCTATAGTTGTATCAGTGTCCTGTTACATCAGTAATTATTTTACTGCCGACATAAGCTTTGATGTGTAGTGTATAATGTACAGTGTATAGTGTTCAGTGGATAGGGTGGATTCCTTCTACTTGGAAATTGGCATTAATTTATCTTTATGTCACTTTATTACAAAGTTTGGTTATATCACTTTCACCTTTCTGTCACTTTATCACATTTGTCAAGAGAATGGACCAGTCTTTATTGGAATTTTAAACGATAAATTTTACAAATTTAACCCTACAACGTTGAATGGTAAACGGATTCCCACAGTAGACAAGTCCTTATTAGGAATTGCAACATTTCATGTTTACTCCATATGTTGCCCCTATAAATATATACGGTTACTACATTGTAGTTAGCTGGTACCAAAATTTTCACCAAAATAAAAAAATGTCTTCATTGTCATGGCCCTTGTCAATGGATTCGAACTATAATCAAAACTTTCCTGAGCGTCCTCCTTCAAGTCCAAGAACAGATATTGATTGGAATATCGAATACCAAGAGCGACACTATGAGGAATTGCGTCAAGTCTACCCGGAGTTGGCCCGCATGACGATTCGTCGACCAGTTGCTCATGTTCCAGATGTAGGTCATTAAGTAGTCCAAACTGTAAATGAAGAACGCTTACAAGTGGCTATAGTCCCTCGTCCTCCGACTGTTCAAGATGTAGGTCATCAAGAGGTACGACGAGTTTCAGTTAACTAGTCTCCTAACGAGCAGGAAGTTAACTCCTATCCCGTTTGTTGCCACTGTGGTTATGCGGTAGAGGTAGTAGTCTGGGCGAACGGAGAGAATATTGGTCGCAGGATCCAGTTATGCTCGCTACGGCCTAACGGATACAATTATTTTGAGTGGATAGACGAGCGTTTCCGTCCAAGGGCAATTTCTTACGCCAACAAGTTAGAGCAAGAGAATAGGTGAGTTCGAACCTCTTTGAATGAGCGTAATAATTAATGTGTTTGCGAACTGAATCTACTATCGTTAGCTGTTGTGTCTTTACAAGCTTTCGTATCTTTACGCTTATTGTTGAATGTATCGGTGTTGTATCCTTAAGTTTATTGTTTGATCTATTGGTGCTATTGATAAAAATAAACAATACGAGTATTAACAATAACAAATAAATTACAAGGTACAACAGAAAGAGACATGAAGATAACAATACAGTACAACCACTAAACCCAAACGAGATGCTTTTTACACACATACAACTACAATACAACCATCACAGTCTAACGAATAAGATAACACCAAGATCGTACATACTACATAAAATTACTACTACACCACACTAAAGGATAACGTATGAATACATATAGCAATACTAACATATCACGTAAACTGAATCTAAGGTATATCACCAAATATCCACGAATCATCCGCAAGAGGTGCTGCTTGTCCATTGTAGCCATGGTCTTAGTCGTCGTCATCATCGTCATCATCATCTACTCGTTGTATAGGATGATATCGCTCGTCATCCGCAGCAGTTAGCTCGGTAATACGAGCCGTCAACTCATCAACTACGCGCTTATGCTCTCTATACATCGTATCTCGAAGACCAACATGCATAAGATATAGTTCCTCGTAGGGAAGAACAGCGAGATCTGGAAACTGTGTGACAGTAAGCCATGAAATATCAACATACGTATCTGGACTGGATGTCCCAGGAATGCCCATGGTCCAACCATAACTCGCCGGCGTAGTCGAGTGAGGTGGCTGAGGAGGGTGTTGACGAGGAGGCTGAGGAGGCTGACAAGGATAGCGAGGCGGCTGAGGAGGCTGATGACGAGGAGGCCTATGCAAAGTAAGGGTACTCTGAGACATGTCGCGTAAAACACATGGATCACCAAAAGGAGTGTAGTCAGAAGGACAAACAAAATCAACTCCGGTGGCATGTACAAACGTTACCGTATTAGTACGCTCATAAAAAGATCCCCAAAAAGTAATGTAATCTCTACCGGTAATGATAAATCTATCAGCTGGCCACCACTCACTGGCATACTGTTGTAAATCAGCACTGGAATATACCCGTAAATGACCTGTATCAGGGTGGGAATTATCAGGAACAGTGTCGACATCGAGTAACTGCCGCCAACAGCGCTCCCCCAAGTACCAATAACATCCTAAAGCGGGTGGTGACGATACCAAAGGAAATCGTCTACCTGACAGAAATAGAGCGTGCTGCTACGCTGGGCCTAGCAAGAACGGAAAATCAACAAACGAACGCCACAGAACTGACTCTCGTGTGGTCTTCATCTCTATCTGAGTACGAGCCACTGCAAATACATGACGGCAATCACCTCCTGGTAAACCCGCCGGTTCTCGGGCGCCCAAGCTTTCGCACGAGGGTAGAAATGTGATAGTGTAGGATCCAATGTCGAAAATGCCATGTTATGAAAGTACTCAAAATACCAATATTGCAGAACCTCCCAAAAACCAGCAATCGATGAGCCACGAGTCCTAACAGTGCACTGCTGGTCCAAACCCCTATACAAATGAGCTAAAATCGGCGTACCACAGTCATATGTAATAGGAGTACTGTCGAACGACATGCCCGCAACAACAGCTACATACCCACATGGCAATGTGTTTGATGAATTCGTGAAGAATAAATTACCCATCATATATAATATAAACAATCTAAGAATCTCTAAGTGGTGAACTACAGGCTGACGTTCCACTAAGTCCATTACGGCTTGCTTCATGAAAGAGGTTCTGATATGATGATTGTTTGTTAAGCCTCCCCCTCGTAAGTTCAAATGTGGAAATATACTAGTCAATAAATCATACTGCTGATATACCTCATCATATGCTAAAGTGGCACCCTGACCAATTGGTATGCCAGTAAGCATGGTAAAATCCAGTGGCGTAATACCCATATCTCCAAAACTAAAGTGAAATGTATGTGTTGTTTTCCACCAACACACG
This sequence comes from Allium sativum, assembly GCA_030737875.1. NCBI lineage: Eukaryota > Viridiplantae > Streptophyta > Magnoliopsida > Asparagales > Amaryllidaceae > Allium > Allium sativum. Next base: position 127,282,694 of record CM060919.1, on the reverse strand, counting down.
GCTAAAGCACCACATAATTGAACATCATTATTGTACAGGTTTTCAATACCTAAGGATGCAAATTGAAAATATTAAAATCAAGAAAATATATTTCATTTTCTAACATATGTAATATGTAAGTGGGTTCATCAAAATTACGTACTCAAGAAATCTCCAAAACCAATACTTCTAAGATATCCTGCAATAATTCTGTTTGTGTCGTACGCACGAATCGTCTAATACAAACGGACGATACTAACCCACGATCCTTGTGTACGATCAGTATGAGCCTAAAACATAAAAAAATAACTAATGTTCGTACGACACACTTCTTGATTAAATACCGACTAATACACTAACAAGTTCAAGAAGTTATACCTCAAACAACGACTTCAAGTTATCGGTAAGGTGTCTTTCCCCTTCAGTCAGTTCGCGAAAATCAGCCAACGTTTTCTTTGCAGACAAATTAACATCGATGTGTGGATCCAATGCAGCATAAACACTGGCTTTAGCAACCCGTCTTCTCCAAACGGGTTTTGAACGACGAGCGTCGGTTGGACAAGTGTCTTCAACCGGTTCATTCTCCGCTTGTGCATTGTCGTTGGAGGCATTACAACTCCCAGAACCAAAAATAGCTTTAGCCAATCTTCTCATTTTTTTTAAAGAGGAATGGAGCTTTCGGCGGAGGAAGAAGGAAGGAAAGAGTGGCGGCTGCGAAGGGTTTGAGAGCAAAGTGAGACGGGTGAAAATAAATAGGGGAGGGGGGACCCGACACGCGGTTAAAGGTTAAAACCCTTAACTGGTGTTGGGAAAACCGCCCCCACTGAATTGTTTGTCGTAACCGTTTTTCAAGGAAGTTGTATATTTTTTATTTTTTCGAATATGGTAAATTTTGAAATAAAAGAGAGGAGCTTGAGCCAGCCATTTGGGGAAGAGAGTGAACAGTTAAAGGAAGTAAGAATAGTTCAAAAGAAAAAGCAATATGAACACGTTTTTGTTTTGAAAACTGTGAAAGTTGTTTCTTACAGCATGAGTAAAAGTACTTTTACACGCCACTGATATTATGGCAAACTTTTTGGACCAAAATAAAATTAAACTTTTCCTCTGCTTAGCCGCGTTTCTTTGTAAGTAGAGTAATACTATTATTTTTTGTTCGTAAATTGCAAGCATGTGTACTGGAAGGTTTTCATAAATTGCAGCCGATGTTAAACATATGATTTTTTTTAAATTTCCGCCCCTAGTGAATTAAAACTCTGCGTCCGCCACTGTTTTTAATCCTTGGCCGCGTTGGGGGGTTGCTCGTGTCAACCCCCTCGAATTGACCACGAGCAACCCCCGTTGGGGATGCTCTAACATGTTGGCAAGATTTCTTTTATTTTCTTCTTCTTCTTCCTTTTTTTTTCTTTTTGCTGCTGCTGCTGCTAAGGTCAAAATTTTGGCACCAAAGTGAAAATGTTTGGCGCTATACTCCAAATTGTGGCTCCAAACTTTTGATGTTTCCCATTCTTATCCCCCGCCTCCCTTCAATTCATTTCAGCATCATCATTTTAGTTTTCTTTCCCCAAATCGACATTCCAACCTATATTTTCATCACGCAACCAAGGTCTTAATTTTCATCATGCTCTTCGAGATCCACAATGCATGACTCCTTCGCAACATAGTTGGAATAATTACATGATTATTCTTTTCTTCCCTAAATCACGTCCGTTGCGATCCATCCCTCAGAATTCTAGGTGGGACAACTACCACCAGCGCCTACTTATGATTTTTGGTGTTGTACATATGTTATCGAATCTATGCTATTGTGCCTTACCGATCTACATCACAACTACAATTTTACCGATAATTGCTTTGGCAGTTGTGGGATCTCATCTTGTTTTGTTTGCGAGGCTTTGAGTGACGTGTTAGTGATAGCTTTTTAGATCAGCTATCAGCTATCACTTATGTGTACTAGACACTTTCCCATTAATGGCTTGGGTCACTGACATGCAGGTTTGGATATGCATCTAATTTCCAGTACTGTGTTCTCTCAAGAATATGTTTGCTAGTGCTGTTCTAGTGGCCTTCTGAGCTTTAGGAGCTGCGTTCCACCTTGCCATTTTTAGCAGCTTATATTTTGGTATTTCATTCGTTTAATTTCTTTTTCTACATTAATAGCGTGGAACTCATAAAGTTTAAAAACCTTGAGTAGGAATTGTTTTGGTGGCTTGCTCTGCTACTTTCATCTGTTTTGTCGTTGCTTGCCGAAAACACTCTCGGCTTTGGGTTACTTTGGTGTTTATGTATGCTATGCAATGTTATGAAAACCAGACCCAGCCGGAGGTTCGACCGTGGCTAACCGTTGGCCGGTGGCGAAGACGAGTCTGAAGCGGAGTTGGGCCGCATTCTGCATCAAACCGCCACAAAAGAATTTTGTGATTTTATATTTGATTTGCAAATGAATTTTGATTACTGAAGAAACAGATCTCGTATGATTGCAGAATAGAAAAGAATAATGTACAGACGAATTGCTTGTACATATATATATATATATACAATTGCAATGTAATGCTGTTTAATGGGCCAACGCACTTCGATCCAGTCTTTGGTTGAATGATGGGCTTCATCTTGTTGGGCCTTGGAATTAGAGAAAAAGGAAATATCCAGGTATCCTTTACATTCTCGTTTATTCTCGTTCATTTTATTACCCCCCCCCCTCAAATCAATACTAGGGTTAGGGTTAAACATGGCGGCTTCTCGAGCGATTCTTCAAATCTGTCTTCAATATCTTGTTTTCATTAATAATCTGTGCCGTCTTCACTTTATCTGCTCCTCTGGTAAGAATATTTCCTTGAGATGATTTTGCTTTGAGTGTTTTCTTCCCTTTGTTCTGTTGTTTGTCTTCACGAGCTTCTAATTTCTTTTCAGGTTGCGAGCATGGTTTTGAGCTTTGTATCCTGTCGTTCTGGTCTTCTGCAGTGCTTCTAATGTCTTCAACTCGTAGTTGTTCTTTGAATTTTGTGAAATTTGGTGACGACAGTGGATTGTTAAGAGTGTCTGCTGTTTGGTAAGTAGCAGGTATGTGTCTAACTTCAATATTTCCTCTCATGACCTGCTCTCTGACAAAATAGAGGTCTATCTCAACGTGTTTAGTTCTGGAGTGTAGAACAGGATTTTTAGTCATATGAACTGTGCTTAGATTATCGCACCATAGTATTGATTTGTCTTGCTTGATCTTTAACTCTGAAAGTAGAGACCTTATCCACATTATTTCCGCTGTAGCATTAGCTGTACTTCTGTATTCAGCCTCTGTGCTGGATCTTGAGATTGTTGATTGCTTCTTTGAACACCATGACACAATATTTTCACCCACATAAATACAATATCCTGTAGTTGATTTTCTATCATCTGGGTCATATGCCCAGTCTGCATCAGCGTATCCTGTGATGTTGTAATCAATGCATGCTTTGAAAGTGAGACCATAATTCATTGTAGCTTTTAGATATCTTAATATCCTTTTTACTCCCCTCCAGTGTGTGTCCAGAGGTTCCTACATGAATTGACACACTTTGTTAACACTGTATGATATGTCAGGTCTTGTAATTGTAGCATATTGCAATGCTCCAACTACACTTCTGTACAATTTTATATTATCTATTGGTTCTCCCCTGTATTTGGATAGAGCTTGACTGCAAATCATTGGTGTAGGTTGACCTCTTGCCTCATGCATTTGTGTTTTCTTTAGTAATTCACCAATGTATTTCCTTTGTGATAAAGTAATTTCTATTGGAGACCTTGAGTTTACTTCAATTCCCAAGAAATAGTTCAGTTCTCCCAGATCTTTGACTGAAAACTGCTTGTCTAGATACTGCACCAATGTGTTGATTTTTGAACTGTTACTACCTGTAATAATTAAATCATCAACATAGATTAGAATGTATATGATGCAGTCATTATCTGATTTGATGAATAGAGAATTATCAGACTTGGTAGATTTGAACCCCATATTACTTAATGTTGACTTTAACTTGTCAAACCAGACTCTTGGAGCCTGTTTGAGACCATATATTGCTTTGTGTAATTTGCACACAAGATTGGTGTTTTCGACATATCCCTGAGGTTGCTCCATATAAACATCCTCTTCAAGTACACCATTAAGAAATGCATTATTTACATCAAGTTGCCTGAGCTTCCATCCTTTACTTAAAGCAATAGTCAATATAATTCTAATTGTGGTTGGTTTGACTACTGGGGAAAAAGTCTCCTTGTAGTCAAATCCTTGTTGTTGAGTAAAACCCTTTGCTACAGGTATTGCTTTGTATCTGTCTATTGATCCATCAGGTCTTCTTTTTATTCTATATGTCCATTTACAGGCTAGAATATTTTTGTCTTGTGGTGGTTCAACTAATTTCCATGTCTGATTCCTTATAAGAGCTTGATATTCATCATTCATGGCCTTAACCCAGTTCTCATTAGCTTTTGCCTCCTCATAGCTGGTTGGTTCACTCTGATCAATAGTGGCTGCAGTGTATGTTTTGGGCTTAAAAATTCCACTTTTAGCCCTTGTAATCATTGGATGTGTGGGTTTCACTTGCTCTTGAGTATCAGGTTGTATTTCCTCATTTGCTTGACCACTTGTAAAAACCCGTAACTTCCCCGTAAAGGAAAGCGGCGGATAGTTCGAGAACAAGCCACAACAGAACACAAACAGAAGAACATTTCATTGCTTATTACAACAATGCATCAGATTACAAGAATATACAGAGTATAAATGAATATTACACGGAAATATCAGAGATTACAATAAATTACATAGCAGCGGAAAATAATACAATACACAACTAGAAGAGATATACGGACACAAAGCTTTCCGTATATCGTTCCAGCTGTAAACCAGGATCCTGTGAATATAAATCTGCAAAACCAAAACTACTAGCTGCCCGTGTCGAAAATAGGGGCACCCAGAGTTTAGGTTAAAACAATAAACTCCAGGTCAGTCATGTGACTGGTGTGAGAACTAAAACAGTTATTATTCTTTATTTTAAAAGTTAGGTAAATCAAGGGACCACGCCGTATAACACGGAACGGGTTTCCTCCCAAGAATACCAGTGCATAAAACAAACAGCGCAATGCTAAATAAAGAAAAATGAAGCTGTTATAAGACCCAGGTCCCATCACACAATGCAACGCAGCCGAGGATAGGGTTTTCCCTTATAACAGCCAAAGAATGCTTGATACGGTTAAAACAAATCGTTTGATACTATTATAAGTGCATAGTGTATAAAACAACTTAAAATCATAAGTATCAATCATAAGCGGCATGAGCGCCCCATCCCACTATGTTGCCATACTAGGCTCTACAAATAAAACCGCGAATGTCACGTATTTGGAAATTGGATTTCCGTCTATGAACCGAGGCAAAAGATAGTCCTCAACCGATTCGAGACAATCTAGCCCATGTCTCAGGAACAGTCGCAACTGCCCCATGGAGCGACAGGGCCGGTCCACCGATGTGGATTATTATGCCTGAACACTACGTTTCCCCGCCCTTTGGGGCGTAAATGAGCCAACTAAAGGACTCCATCGGTTCGAGAACGACCGATCAATCCGAGGCACCTCGCAACAGCAACAACCACATAAGTCAAACTCGTCAGGGCGTGTAAAACCACTGACGCCACTTTTTAGCTAGAAGGAAACACATGCCCTCCCTGAGGTCCGTCTCCCGTTTTTGGTTCATACCGGGTGTGATACTCGTGAATCAACGTTACACAAAGCTACGCCACAAAGGCCGTGCTTCGATCATCAACCACAAGACTTTGCTTTTCAACAGAAGCCTTGATCATTTGCCACTTAAGCATGCCACACAGGCAATTCACTCCACGCGATTGATATCCATCAATATATAACCCCTGAGCTCGTACATCTCAGAGAAGGGCGTTAAGCAAGAGAATAAATTCTCCGCCACCAAACAGATATATATTTAATAGAGATCAATCACACGGACTAAAATCCAATGTCAGACACACAGTCCATTTACAAGTCCGTTCTGGGTCTGAACGAAACCGGAGGCACCTAGTACCCCGCATATCCATAGATCTCCAAGTACGTCTAGACGATCACTAACTGTTTCCATCTTCTTGGGTGTACAGCCCAATCAAGATCATCAGTAATTACCCAAACGACGTGAAGACCTCCGATCTTCGACCATCGTCTTCATCTTCGACTTATCGTCGTATCAGTTATTCAAAATGGGATAAACCCGGTCTTTCCGAATAACTCGCGTATATTTTAAATAAGTGTTACACAAAAACAACATACGCCTCATTCCAATTCATTTGTCACTAACCGTAAATTAATCAAGAGAATAATTCCCCAAATATTAACCCCGAAGGCCGAAACCAACATCAGATCAATATCCAGAAAACCATTCTGTTTGGCTAACCGACAGTCAGTTTCTAAATTTCACATTCATAGGGAAAGGTTCCCATTAATTTTATCCAAGATAAATTTCTTGAATTTATTCTTTAATCTATTTTTGAATATCAATTCAAAACTAGTCGGGATTAGCGAACCTTACCGAAGTAATCATTTGTTTTAATTTCCCAATGCCAACCTATTCATCCCATGAAGTAAAACTGGTAGTACTTCATATCTAACACCACGGTGTTATCGGTAAATTCAATTACCATTTCACGTTCAAATCTAATCAAAGATTTAACTATCGCCTGGAGCGAAACTGGTGATACTCCATTCTCGATCATTTCAATCTAATTAAAGATTCATTAAAACTCCACTTAGTTTTAATCGTTAACTGGGTTAAAGAATCCGTGTCATTTGAAACACGGTTCACGATAAACCCAAAGTCACATTCCATTGATTATCGGGTTAAAGAACGAGTATTATTTAAAACACTGTTCACGATAAACCCAAAAATCAATATCAATTCAATTCCAATTAAATATCATTTAATTGGTACACTTCATTAAATCTAGATAAAAAGATTTAATCTTTTCTCAACTGGGTTCAAGAACAGTGTTAGTGAAGACACCATTCACGACAAACCCAAATCACATTTGATATTAAATACAAGGCTCTGAATAGAAAATATATCGGCTTATATTCAATATCAAATTCCACGACAAACAAATATCATTTTGGAAATAACGATATATATATCTATATCTTTCAAATTCCCATAACAATATCTGTATCATCACGAAATCCAATATCGAAATATTCCGAAGACAATTTCGATTCAAATCCATTCCAATATAATTATTGGAAATTCTGGTTATTTTTAAAACCCTTTTCAAATTCAATTTATTTATTTAAAAATAAATAGAATTATAGTTCTAGTTCAAAACTAGTTCATTTCGATAAAAATCTATTTTTATCTTTTCAAATATAGAGTTTTTCATCCCAATTCTTTCTAAATCATTTCTTATGATTTTACACAAATAATTACTATTTTTAATAATTTTATCAAGGCCCGTACAGTCGATTTCCATCAATGGCCATCGAACTGCACTTACAGCGACCTTTTTCAAATTTGATTTGGACATAATTCCAAATCCAACCGTTAGATTTCTAATTTCTAATATTCGTTAGAAAGCACTTTTCGATACGAACCCAACGGTTCCGGTTTTAGGAGAATCCGACGGTCGGATCTCCCGTAATGTCCGTTTGAAATAAATGGTCTAAATTCACGAACTGCCGCGGCGCGGCGCGTTCTATTCAGGCCATTATATTATATATGCAATATATATAATATATATTTCGTCGATTTCTATTTAAAATTAATTACATAGATAGTTTTAAATTCGTTTCAAAAGCAATTTCAACTTCCATTTCAATTCAAATCAAAATTGAATTCTTCTTTATAAATTCGTTTTAAAATTCATTTCTATTCAATTCAAATTTCAATTCAATTTGAATTCATCTCAATTTGCTTTCAATTCAATTTGAATTCGTTTTCAATTCAATTCATTTCATTTCGAAATCGTTTTCAATTCAATTCATTTCGAAATCGTTTTCAATTCAATTCATTTCGAAATCGTTTTCAATTCAATTCAATTCGAAATCGTTTTCAATTCAATTCATTTCAAAATGAATAAAATCGATATAAATATCATTTACGTCAAAATGGCGTCAATCTAATCAACACGGCTTCATAAATTTCTATTTCAAATATTCTATTTCAAATATTTCTTTTTCAAAATAGTTGTTATTATCAAAATATTTCGTTCAACACATGACCAATCTCAATGGATGAGTACTGTCAACACATGAACTTTTATTTTATATTATAAAGACGTAAATTTTATTACTAAAATATTTCGTTCAACACATGACCAATCTCAATGGATGAGTACTGTCAACACATGAACTTTTATTTTATATTATAAAGACGTAAATTTTATTACTAAAATATTTCGTTCAACACATGACCAATCTCAATGGATGAGTACTGTCAACACATGAACTTTTATTTTATATTGATAAAGATGTAAATTTTATTACTAAAATATTTCTTTCAACACATGACCAATCTCAATGGATGAGTACTGTCAACACATGAACTTTTATTTTATATTATTCTTTATTTTCTAAATTGGAATGAGGCCCAATCAATCACCATATAAAGTTAATTATATGGATTTTCATACAACACATGTATAATAGCATTGACAAATAATCAACCATCAACCAAAGTGCACTACACTGTATAAGCATCAAATATAGATATCTAATGCTTATAACAGCCTGTCAATCAATCGATTGACATATTTAATCAATCAGGATGAGTGAACTTCAAATTTCATCCCAACACCCGTGTGGGGTTTCAAATCAACAAACATTTATTTTTATTTGTGCAGTTGGGCGATGTGTAAAATTTATCGTCCCAATCAATGTCCTTCAAATAGGTGTACATAAACAAACCGTCCGGTTTGTAAATGAATATTTATTTATTCACATTCACTATATTTATATTCACGTTAAAAATTATATATTTTTAACGATAAAACATTTTATTTTAACATATGAATTTCTATTCAGTTCATTCTTTAAATAAAATGACATTTTTATTTTCTAACTTATTTTAGAAAATTTCGGCGGCATAACGGCACGATACTAGAAACGGGACGAGGCCTAGCCTTATCCCCGGTCTAGTGAAGGCCCACGCCATTCACACATCAATCAAAATCACCAAACAATTCAAACCAATCAAATAATCTAACTAATTTTTGCACTCAAACAAACAAGTCCATGGTCTGTGGACGATTGTGTCGGGTGCTACTAAGCACCGTCTGCATCCTAGTATATATATATAACTAGAAAATGAAATTGAAAGGTGAGAAATTCTCACAAATAGCTATCCTAGCTCCACGGCACTTCCAATGCAGGAAATCTTCAACGTTCTCGCCTTTTTATCACCTTCGTTGCCCGTATTCTCTACATATGTAAAAATCGAATTTTTACTTCGCTATTCAATATATAAAAATCGAATTTTTACTTCGTTATTCAATATATAAAAATCGAATTTTTACTTCGCTATTCAATATATAAAAATCGAATTTTTACTTCGCTATTCAATATATAAAAATCGAATTTTTACTTCGCTATTCAATATATAAAAATCACATTTTTACTTCGCTATTCAATATATAAAAATCACATTTTTACTTCGCTATTTTATTTTTATAAACTAAAAATAAAATTTCATCGTATTTATTTTAAATATTTCATTTTGAAATCAATGTTATTTACAAAAACAAAATCTTATATTTTTCAAAAACAATGTATGTTTTACTACTTTAAAAACAAAGTATATTTTTCTACTTTAAAACAAAGTAATTTTTTCTACTTTAAAAATAATGATATATTTTATTTCAAAAAAAAAACTGAAAAAGAATAATGTTATCATATATTTTTAAAAATGATATATATAAACAAAAACTGATTTAAACAAAACCGATTTATATAAACAAAATCTGATTCAAATAAAGTTGATTTAAATTAAAAACTATACCCTTTCTCTGTAAATCGTTTCTGAAAGCCGCTCCTTCTTCAAACCCAACCTCCGAACTAGGGTTTCCCCTTTGCCGCTGCCACGGTGGTCAGAACCACCATCGTCGATGCTCCCTCCAACCGCCTTCACGAGAGCCACCCCCTCTTCCAGAAAGCACGAGACTCGATGCCCCCTTTGCCTTGAAAAACCCCTGTGAGCGAACCAGGTTGGAGCTCGATTTCCGATGGCTACAGTGAAGGAGTTCCGATCATCACCGGTCAACGACTCGATCTCGTTGAGCTCCCCCATTTCCCTTTAGAAGTTTCCAACATCGTTGAACGGATCGAACGATAATGGGGATTTATTTGGGGAGAAAGTCTGCCGTTAATCGCATTGAGGGGCGCAGGACTCTCGTTGACCACGAGAAGAACTTTGACCAACTAGAATTTAGGTTATGTTTACATATATTTATATTTTAATTTATTTAATTTCAAAAAGGTTGAGTTTTCCATACGACCTCGAAACGAGGTCCACCGCCTGTCGTCCATAGCGTTTTACCCCCATTCCGAACACAATGGGATATGTATCGTAGGCTGATTCAGCTGTTGCAATCAGTTTCCGTTAAATTTACATTTAAATCACTATATTGAATTTTAAACGTACATTTCAAAATACCGGGGTTACATACTAACTCTAAAAATTCTCGAAAAATATTTTCTAGCTTCGTATTGACGATACGGTCCTAACAAAACTAATTTCGCCAAATTCTGAGACCGTTAGAAAAATGGCCATTTTCCAGTCGATTAAAATCAACTAAAACTGGTCAAACACGTTTCCATTTGCTACGCTCGCATATTGATTCGAAAAATTATGAAATTTGGAATCTAGCAATAACTAGACATCACGGATCCAACAAAAGTGGTTTCGTCGAAATCCGAGGTCGTTTGCAAAATTTCCATTTTTAAGGGCCTGAATTCCATAGCGACTATTCAGAAATTTCAACTGGACATATCTTTTGATTCCCGCTATCAAATTTCGATTTTTCGAATTCGTTGGAAAGATATTCACAATTAGATCCTAATGATTTTGGTTTCACTAAAATCCGGATTGTTTTGCACCCGGTACATTCAATTGAAGTTTGAAATCGAATTATCGAACTACCGCGCCATTTTCAATTCCTTTTATAATTATTTATATTCTAGCGACGACGCGTAAAAATATATACGTTCGAATTATATTCAAAATAAATTTTCCCGTCGATTTTATTTAAAATAATTCATTTTAAATAATCAAAATTCGCTAAAATTGCCAAAATAAAAATTTTAAACTGGCCCAGATTTTCGGGTTGTTACACCACTGCTTTCACTATGTTCTTCTTCTTGCTCACTATTGATGCTGTCTTCATTTTGATATGGTGCAGGTGACATGCTATGTTGATCTGATGATTGAACAGTATCACTGCTATGTGATGTTGTTTCTTCATGTGTTCTCTCAGTTTCACCTGTACTTAAGAGATCATTGTGAACAGGTATGGGTGGAATAGATATACTACCATCATATAGTTTCTTTGTGGTTTTGATATTACTGCTATGATATGGAAAAAATTTCTCATTAAACATAACATGCCTGCTGATGTACACACGTCCACTGTCATCTAAGCATTTGTAACCTTTCTGATTATCAGCATATCCTATGAATGTACATGGTTTACTTCTGTAGTCAAATTTGTGTCCATTGTAGGGCCTTAAATAAGGATAACACAGACATCCAAATGATTTTAAGAAATTATAATCAGGTTTTTGTTTAAAGAGTTTTTGATATGGGCTAATTCCATTAATTACCTTTGTTGGTAATCTGTTTATCAAGTAGACAGCTGTTTTAAATGAATCAGGCCAAAACTTTAATGATAATTTAGCTTGAGCTAATAAAGTCAAACCTGTCTCAACTATATGCCTGTGCTTTCTTTCAACCAACCCATTTTGTTCTGAAGTGTGAGGACAGGTAATTCTGTGAATTATTCCCTTTTTAAGAAAATAATCCTTCAGTGATTTATATTCTGTTCCACCGTCTGACTGAAAAACTTTTAATTGAGATCCAGTTTGCTTTTCAGCTTGTGTAATAAAGTGCATAACAACATTGCTAGTGTCAGATTTTGACTTTAGTAAATAGATCCAAGTGAATCTACTATATGCATATACAAATGACACATAGTAATTATACCAATAATCTGTGTTGACAGGTGCTGGTCCCCATAAATCAGTGGCAATTAATTCTAGTGGTTTAGTGTACTCAGTAGTTGAATCTGTGAATGGTAGTTTATGACATTTGCCCATTTGACAATATGTGCATGAGTAGGGTAGAGAAACATCATTGCATTTGATATTGTTTTCTACAATAACTTGCTTAGTAATTTTGCTACTTGGGTGACCAAGTTTGTTGTGCCAAATATCAAATAAACTCATTTCTTTTTCACAAGCATTAGTACTAAAATTACAATGCATTTATTTTCTTTTGTTTCTGCTGCAGGGTCTTTGATTGAATTTGTATAGACCATTGACTTCATTACCCTGCAATAAGATTTTATTTGTCAGTATGTCCCTGATTAAGCAATATTTAGGGAAAAATTCAAAATATACTTGATTATCTTGAGCAAATTGTGACACACTTAGCAAATTCTTCCTTATATCTGGTACTCTTAGTAGGTTTCTTAATAATAAGTGCTTGTCACCATTTAACATACCACAACCAGTGTGAGTAATCAAAATAGACTTACCATTACCCATAGAAACTGACTGATTACCTCTGTATTCCCTGCATCCTAGATTCAGATTTTCAAGATTATTTGTTAGATGATTTGTTGCTCCAGAGTCAGGATACCATCTCTCATCATTTATGTGTTCTGTCCTAGCCATTTCTTCTCCACTTGATGTCCTTCCTTCATTCTGATTTGATTGATCATTCTGTATTTGGGCAACATTTGCATTTGCATTATTTCTTTGATTGCTAGCATTCTGATTAGGTGTATAGTTCTGATTGAATCTAAAGTAACACTTGAGTGCAGTGTGTCCAATCTTATCACAAATTTGACATTTAGGTCTGTTTGTATTGTTGTTCCTGCCTCTGCCCCTTCCTCTATTGTTGAAACCTCCTCTTTGAAAGTTTTGTCCAGATCTTTGATCCTTATTTCTGAAGCTATTTGCATAGTTTACAGACAGATCTGGTTCTTGAGTCTTCTTGCTTTCAATTCTTGCTTCATGAGACAATAGGATTGAGTGAACTTCATCAAGGGGTGGAGTGACTCTCTGTGATGAGATGATTGCCTCTACAGCTTCATAATCATTACTCAGACCATTTAGAATGTTTAACACTTGCTCAGATTCTGTCACCTTCTGCCCTGCAGCCTCAAGTTGATCACTTAACATTTTCATCTTTGAAAGGTATTCTCTCATAGTATTGTTGCCTTTTCTTGCATTCTGAATTTGTCTTCTGTAGTGCATTATCTTTGCAGAAGATTGGGCATTGAAATTTCTTTCAACATTAACCCATATTTCATTTGAAGTTTTGCAACCTATTACTTGAGAAATTAGACTGTTGCTGATAGATGATAACAACCATGCACTGATCAGTCTGTCTTGTCTATGATACTTTACATACTCTTCATTGGGTATGACTCTGTTTTCTTGATCAGTAACGTAGGCAGAGGGAATTGCAAGTGTACCATAGATATATCCTTCTAGGCCATAGCCTTGAATTGCTGTTTCTATTTGATATTTCCAGTTTAAGTAATTTGTTTCATCTAACTTGATTGAAATTAACTGTGTTTGTGGGCTAATGGATGTCTTGACCAATTGATCCACAGGAGATAGAAAAACAGGAGAATTTGTGGGAGGAATTACAGGATTTGTGGGTGGTATACCAGATGAAGCAGTTTCAGTGGGTGATTTGTCAACCATGATGACAAAGATGATACAAGAAATATGAATCAGAGGAAGTACTTACAGGAAAAGTGAATTCAGAATGCCAAAATCAAGATTGTGATTCAGTTTGAAGTTTGCAATCAGGAAATGAATTGATATTTATTATTTGTTGCTTTCTGAATTGCTTTCTTGAATTTTCTGGTGATCTGATTTTGTTTTTCTTAATACTTTAATTCTGATCTGCTTCAGAAAACTGATTTTCAAGGTTGAGTGCATCTTGTAACAATTGCTAGGCAAGATGTTGGATCTGTAGCAGCCAGTTGAAATATACTTGGCGAGGCTCAGTTTCAATACAGCCAGTGATGGTTGCGTGGTGAGGCACTGATCTTGACGATCACAACAACTCTCAGATGAAAAGTTTTAGCAACTTTGATGAGAGGAATCCCCAAATGATGATAATACTCTAATGGGGATGATGATATAATTCTTGAATGTTTTTTTAGTGGCAAATCTTGTTGTTAAGCTTTTGCTCCGATACCATGAAAGAATTTTGTGATTTTATATTTGATTTGCAAATGAATTTTAATTACTGAAGAAACAGATCTTGTATGATTGCAGAACAGAAAAGAATAATGTACAGATGAATTGCTTGTACATATATTTATACAATTGTAATGTAATGCTGTTTAATGGGCCAGCGCACTTCGATCCAGTCTTTGGTTGAATGATGGGCTTCATCCTGTTGGGCTTTGGAATTAGAGAAAAAGGAAATATCCACGTATTCTTTACATTCTCGTTTATTCTCATTCATTTTATTACGCCATTAGACTAATCAAAACCCTAATTCAGTGAGCGAATTCTGAAAATCAGTCATTCAAGAATATATTTTTTACGCGTTTTCTGAGTTCGGTGACATACGAATAGAGAAGAAGAGGAGAATGAATCAAGAGGAAGAGGATAATAGCTGAAATTAGGTTTATTTGCAATCAAAACCCTTTAACTTTGTGTGAACTTTATCGACTTACTTTTGCAGTTTACCCCCATTTTTTATATATAAACGCGTTTCAATCCATAAACCACCTTACCATTGTTGGAATTCGTAAGTATTGAATGAAATATACTTTTTCCATTAAGCGAACAGGTGCGACTGTTAAGTGAAAGAATGCAACTATTAGAAGCATGCTTTTCCGCGAAAAGACACTTTGCGAAAAGACACTTCGTGAAAAGACGCTTCACGAAAAGACGCTTCGTGAAAAGACACTTCGTGAAAAGACACTTCGTAAAAAGACACTTCCTTTCACCAACGGTCATATTTCCCAACGGTCATATCTCAGCGAAAAGTCACTTCGCGAAAAGACACTTCACGAAAAGACACTTCGCGAAAAGGCACTTCATTTCGCCAAACGGTTACATTTCAGCGAAAAGACACTTCACGAAAAGACACTTCCTTTCATAGAAAGAGATGTGTCTGTACGAAGAGGTACGAGTACGACCGTTCGAAAGAGATGCAATCGTACGAAGAGGTACGGGTGCGACCATTCAGAAGAGATGCGATCGTACGAAGTGGTACGGGTGCGACCGTTCAGAAGGGATGCGGATAAACTATAAATAAGGAGGAAACCTGATCACTTTCCTCACGGAATTCCAATCCGAACTTCCTTCTCTCTTCTCTAATACTCTTATATATAATCACAGAGTGACATACTCATTACAATCTCGTGCAGAATACGTCTGTTGTATCTTGGGAGAATTTTGAAATAAAATTCTTAAGGAAATTTTTATGACAAGCCTCAGACGACATTATACGGTTAGACTTCTAGTTTATTTGTATATTTATATAAATTATTCTATAATCTCTCCTTTCTCTATGTTGTGCTATTTCTTAAAATAATATAACGTTGTTGTTGTAAATTGATTACAACATGCTTATTGCGAATATTGAATTCCACAGTAGTGGAAATTCAACTTATAAACTTGTGCGACGAGTTTAGAATTGATTATTCTCTGTTTTGGTAAACTAGACGTATAACATCTTAAGAATTTTATATCTGTTTTCTTACTAAAACAGAGATGGCAACAGTTGAATTGTCAACAAAGGATGAGATAGAAAATCAGTTAAATAAAAAGATCTAGATATTGAGATCTGATCGAGGTGGAGGATTTGAATCACCATTTGAACAATTCTATGCAGAAAATGGAATAATTCATCAAACAATAGCCTCATATTCACCACAATAAAATGGTGTTGCCAAGAGAAAGAACAGAACATTAAAAGATATGAATAATGTGATGCTATTGACCTCTGGCTTACCGACGAACTTGTGGAGGGAGGCCTTAAATATGTCTAATCATATTTTAAACAAGGTCCCTCACAATAAAACAGAAACACTTCCACATGAGTTATGGAAAGGGCATAAACCAAGCTTTAAATACCTCAAAGTGTGGGGGTGCTTGGCAAAGGAAGCAATGCCATCTTCTGAATCTGTATGTTGGAAAGAAGCAATCCAAAGTGAGATTGATTCAATTCTAAGTAATAAAACTTGGGAAATTGTAGATATTCCACCTGGAATAAAACCAATTGGCTGCAAATGGATTTTCAAGAAGAAAATGAAACCCGATGGCTCTATCGATAAATATAAAGTCAGATAAGTAACCAAAGGATATCGTCAAAAAGAAGGTGTAGACTTCTTTGATACTTATTCACCAGTTACACGAATAACCTCAATAAGAATGCTAATAGCAATTGCATCCATTTATAATCTAGAGATTCATCAAATGGATGTAAAGACAGCATTGTTAAATGGCGATCTCGATGAAGAGATCTACATGGAGCAAGCAGAAGGTTTCATTTCAAAAGGAAATGAAAACAAAGTCTGTAGATTAGTAAAATCATTATATGGACTAAAACAAGCTCCAAAACAATGGCACGCAAAATTTGACAGTGTCATGATGAAAAATGGTTTTCATATAAATGAATGTGATAAGTGTGTTTATTGTAAACAAGTTGGACAATCATATGTAATGATTTGTCTATATGTAGACGATATGTTAATATTTGGTCTGAATACCCAAGTAATAGAGTCCATAAAGAAAATGTTAATTAACAATTTCGATATGAAAGACTTAGGAGTTGCAGACGTTATTTTGGGAATCAAAATAATGAGAACACCTAATGGAATTGAATTATCTCAGTCACACTATGTAGACAAAGTGATTGAAAGATTCAAAAACTTTGGGATTAAAGAAGTACAAACACCTTTTAATCCGTCAGAAATACTGCATAAAAACACTAATGAAAGTGTGATGCAACTTGAATACTCTCGTGTAATAGGATGTCTAATGTATCTTATGAACTGCATAGACCAGATATAGCTTATGTAGTAAGTCGATTAAGCAGGTATACAAGCACTCCAGCAAAAGAACATTGGAAAGCACTAATGAGAGTGCTATGATATTTGAAAAATACTACAAACTATTCCTTACACTATGGAATCCAGCCGTATTAGAAGGATATAGTGATGCAAACTAGATTGCTGATTCAGAGGAATCAAAATCAACAAGTGGTTATGTATTTACCCTAGCAGGGGCAGCAGTGTCATGGAAATCTTCTAAACAGACATGCATAGCTCGATCCACTATGGAATCAGAGTTCATTGCATTAAATAAAGCAGGTGAAGAAGCAGAATGGCTTCGCCACTTTTTAGAAGATATCCCATTCTGGCCTAAACCTGTACCGGCCATATGCATATACTGCGGTAACCAAGCAGCGCTAAGTAGAGCGCATAATTTTGTGTACAATGGAAAGTCACGACATATTCGTAGACGCCATAACACAGTTAGGCAGTTACTCTCAAATGGAACTATTTCTATAGATTATGTGAGAACAAATGATAACCTATCGGATCCGTTTACTAAAGGTTTATCAAGAGAGAAAATTGACTGCGCATCGAGGGGAATGGGTTTAAAAGCCTAAACCAACAAGAGTTATCTTATACGGAAACCTATCCTAGCGACTGGAGATCCCACGGACTAGGATCAATAGGCAAACCAGTTATGAATAACTCAAGACGTAATGCATTTTTGGACAAAGTCGTACTCCATTCCTATAGTGCACAATATTAATGCATGCCTACAGAAGTATTACAAGGTTAAAACTATGTTTTTAATGATGACCATATCTTGAAAATAAAAAAACAAGTGGGGTATAGGTAGGATACTCTTAATGGTTGCGATCACCTATGTTAGTATGAGCTGGGTCGGCTCTATGAGAATTTTAAAAGGCTTGAATTCTCTATAACACTCGCAGAACCAAAAAATGTTCAGGACCAAATTGAACACAACCAAGAGATTGGATGAGAACGGAATCAATGCTTCGTAAGACTTATTGTTTGGATATACAATAAAGGCTGACGGTTCAAGATAAAATAATTCACCGATTAGCCGAGTAGATCCGATAAGTCTTAACTAGGGAAAGTTCAAAGTGAAATATCTACTTATCCACGATAAAGCATTATTCCATATGTACTATGTGATATTTCGCTTTGTGTGGGGGAAAAGAATATTATCATTCATGTGGGGGATTGTTGGAATTCGTAAGTATTGAATGAAATATACTTTTTCCATTAAGCGAACAGGTGCGACTGTTAAGTGAAAGAATGTAACTATTAGAAGCATGCTTTTCCACGAAAAGACACTTTGCGAAAAGACACTTCGTGAAAAGACGCTTCGCGAAAAGACGCTTCGCGAAAAGACGCTTCGTGAAAAGACACTTCGCGAAAAGACACTTCCTTTCACCAACGGTCATATTTCCCAACGGTCATATCTCAGCGAAAAGACACTTCGCGAAAAGACACTTCACGAAAAGACACTTCGCGAAAAGACACTTCATTTCGCCAAACGGTTACATTTCAGCGAAAAGACACTTCGTGAAAAGACACTTCCTTTCATAGAAAGAGATGTGTCTGTACGAAGAGGTACGAGTACGACCGTTCGAAAGAGATGCAATCGTACGAAGAGGTACGGGTGCGACCGTTCAGAAGGGATGCGGATAAACTATAAATAAGGAGAAAACCTGATCACTTTCCTCACGGAATTCCAATCTGAACTTCCTTCTCTCTTCTCTAATACTCTTATATATAATCA
The DNA here is from genome assembly GCA_030737875.1 of Allium sativum. Classification (NCBI taxonomy): domain Eukaryota; kingdom Viridiplantae; phylum Streptophyta; class Magnoliopsida; order Asparagales; family Amaryllidaceae; genus Allium; species Allium sativum. The sequence continues at coordinate 127,263,668 of CM060919.1, read as the reverse complement.
CAGAGTGACATACTCATTACAATCTCGTGCAGAATACGTCTGTTGTATCTTGGGAGAATTTTGAAATAAAATTCTTAAGGAAATTGTTATGACAAGCCTCAGACGACATTATACGGTTAGACTTCTAGTTTATTTGTATATTTATATACATTATTCTATAATCTCTCCTTTCTCTATGTTGTGCTATTTCTTAAAATAGTATAACGTTGTTGTTGTAAATTGATTACAACATGCTTATTGCGAATATTGAATTCCACAGTAGTAGAAATTCAACTTACAAACTTGTGCGACGAGTTTAGAATTGATTATTCTCTGTTTTGATATACTAGACGTATAACAACCATAACCCACAGTCCAACCAGTTGATCCTTTAATTTTCAATTTTTATCGAAAAAATAACATGAACAGTTCTGACGGTCGGACCTTGAAAACCTTGAACCTTGGGACATCACAGTTCGATTGATGGTTCGGTCATGATAACATTGATGCTATGTATTTAATCATTATAATGCATGTTAAATCAAAAGTTTATTATCCATACGTTCCATCCAACATCGGAAAACTTATAACTTGGATATACCACAACAGGCTGCTTCCGATGAAAACAAGGCGGCTGATGAAGGCGTTGTTTGGGATCACTTCATCAATTGGAGCAAGCCAACCTTCCATGAGAGCACAACCAATCATGGCTTGTTCAGTTACTAAACAAGCCACGGAGCAACCAGGCGTGGCTTGTTCAGTCACCTGTGACTAGCCCGTGGCTGGTTCAGAGCTCGTTCGTGGCTGGTTCACTGAACAGGGGTTGGTGGGTATAACGGCAAACAGTTTGCCGTTATATGTTTATAACGGCAAACTCTTTGCCGTTATAAAATAAAATGTTGAGGCAACATATTTAAGTATTAAAAGATGCAGCCACAATGTTATAATATCGCAACACATGCTGCTTATTGGTCCACACGTATGCTTTTTGGCTGTGAAAATAGGAGACATGCACACGCATGTGCCAAGGACAAAAGGGATTTTGATTATAACGGCAATCTGATTGCCGTTATAATTCCTAGCTCCGTGGCTGGTTCCCCCTTTCTGGGTGCTCGGCTCGTTGGACCAGTTACAGAACATGAGAGAGAATAACTGAACAGAACGGATGGTTGGTTATGGTCTGACATAGTCCAGCTTGCTCACATCGTGTGCCTTAACGGGCTTATTGATGTTAGCGAGAAGAAATAATGGACCGATCTGCAGGGTTTCTTCCGCATAGCTGATAAGTTCAAGGAGGCGGAGTATCCAAATCCCGTCCATTACTAACGGTGTATGGAAAATGTTCTGCGAGGATGCGTCTGGGAACATCGATTGTAGTTTGCGGTATGCTGAAGAGAGCTTTGTTTCAAAAAGCATGGAAAACTTTGGCTTAATTCCATTGCTGAATTCGTCAAAGATGGACTTGCTCAGAATTTTAAGAAACTTCAAATAAAGTTAAACGAAGACAGTGGCAAAGAGAAATTGGTAATCCATCTGAAATCTTCCCTTTCTGATGTAAAACTGTTTCTGCCCTAATTAAAAGTCAGAAAACGGACCCCATTATTCTAGCTAAACCCGTGATGAAGACAGTGACGATTTAATCTTTTTAGATATAGAGGTATGATGAAGTGATAGACTGATATTTCATGATTGTTTTGTTGTTCCTTTATCTGATATAATTTAATCAAAAGAAGAAGAGTTTATTTTCCATTTCCTTCTTATTTCTAAGGTTAGTGCTAGCTGATACCTTTCAGCTCAAAGTTTTTTTATTGTTTCCAACATATGACTGTAAAATTTCTTTACAATTTGATTTATTTAGACAATCTTGTGATTGTTTAAAATAATATTTAAAACTGCAGTAAATGATGTTTAGAATAGTATTTAGGACATGGACGTAATTGCTTTGAAAAGCGATTGGACGTAACTGCTTTACCTAATTCAGCGTGGTTCCATTCACCATAGATATATAGTCTTGATGCTGTTTTTTGGCTTAAGAATATTATGGAAGACATGATAAAGATTCTGTACTAGGATCTGTGCAAGGAATTATGGTACATGTATCATGCACTGTCATATGATCTCACTTTCAACTATGTTATAATGATCATTTTTTGTTGTTGTTTGATACTACAATTACTAATGCTTGCCATTATATAGAACAGAAAAATCTCAGCGGTTGCATTGTTAACTGAAAGCCTAAAATATACAGAAGTATACATATAAAGTAGATAATGCAAGATCAACATACTTGGAGAATGGTCTGTGATTCTTTGAAATTAGTTGCAATGTTCAAGTGATTTTTCTTGAAGGGAGAATAAAGTAGATAGTGATACCAGCCTGTTGCTGTATGTTTTTTTGACTATTTGTTTTCCTATTGCCAAAGTTCTTTCTCTTGTATTTTGTTATTTTACATGGTAATTAGTTTCTCTTGTATTCTGTTATTTTTCTTGAAGGGAGAATAAAGCAGACAACAACCGTTGCCCTTTTTTCCATACGATCTTGTGCTAGCATTCTTTGCACATGATGACTCATATAGTGTGATTATGACATTGGAAATATAGATTTTATATGAGTTTGAACCAGCAGTCTATTATATCGAAGTGCCTTTTATTTCAGAGCAAAGTCAAAGCTTCAAGTGGCATCCAACAGGTGTGCTATTAGGCTATTAGCCTCATGCTCTAAGGACAATGCTATAGCAAAAGAAAAAAGAAAACCCTTGTATCTTCTTATTTTATTTTATTGTTAAATATTTGCATGTCCGTCTTCTGCAGATGTTTTTATATATATTTAATAAAAACTGCACTTAGTGTGAACATACAAAGAGTTCGACTTATTAACTAAGGTTTTCAAATATATTCACATCATGTTTGGATGCAAACTTCATTCACGTACATCTTTTCAGCATTTTTTTATAAATGTATTTTGTTGTGGTGATACTTCACTTCGATTTTCATACATATAAGTTTGACCATTAAGTATTTTCACTGTAGAAGGACATTGGAGCAAAGTGCTTTATACTGCATGCCAAGGAGTGGCATATCCCGTGGGTTGATGATCAGAAGTTATGGAGATAGGTTTATCACCTTGGATCAAGTTATTATGAGATATTTAGTAGCTAGCACCACCATTATATCCTTTATAGTCTTTTTGTACTGCATGCTTTTGTTTTCCATTTACACCATCAGTATCACTTTAATATTTGTAACTTGTATATACAGAACGCAAAAAGAGCATATACAATTATATTCAATTAGCTAATGGTTTTATGAGTTTACTTCGATCAGGTTTATTGTGCAAAAAAAAAAAAAAAAAAAAAAAAAAAATGATGTACGGATCGAACAGAGTAAAAATGGCCAATGTTATTAAATCAAGGGAGGACCAGGTTTCAAGTATGTCTTAATAGGCCAGAAATACTAAATAGATAATTTTTTATATCTTTTTAATATATGCCTGCGCTTGTATCCCGTAGTAATACAGTAGCTGAAACGATCAGTTGAATTTATTAATCGTTTTAGTAATCGGCTCAGAAGGTCAACCACTGAAGCGATTTTCTTGGTTATGCAACTTATGGAGAGATACAGGGAGTAGAAGAAAGATCTTTACATGGTTTTTATTGATCTGGAGAAAGCTTATGACAGAGTGCCGAGGAGGGTTATGTAGTGGGCGCTAGAAAGGAAGAGAGTGTCATCAAAATATATTACCACGACGGGGTTGTGACTAGTGTTAGGGCATGCGATGGTGAGATGAGAGACTTTCCAATTAACATAGGGTTATATCAAGGTTCGGCTTTGAGTCCCTATATTTTTGCATTAGTGATGGATGAAATCACAAAAGACATACAAAGGGAGATTCTCTGGTGTATAATCCTTGTCGATGATGTTGTGTTGATTGATGAAGGTAGAATAGGGGTTAATCGACAACTGGAGTTGTGGAGGGAGAACTTGAAATCAAAGGGTTTCAGGCTTAGCAGAACTAAAACAGAGAATATGAAGTGTGGGTTTAGCAGTGCAGGTCAGATGACGGAGATGTTACCCTGACCGGTAGAGTAGTACCCAAGAAGGAATCGTTTCGATACTTAGGATCTATATTGCAGTTTGATGGAGAGATTGATATGGATGTTAGTTTTAGAATTCAAGCAGGATGGGTGAAATGACGACTAGCATCTGGCATTCTCTGTTATCGGAAGATTCCTCGGAAGCTTAAAGGAAAGTTCTATAGGACGGCAATCAGGCCTGCAATGTAATATGGTGCAGAATGTTGGCCTACTAAGAGGCAACACATTCAGAAGATAAGCGTAACAGAGATGCGGATGCTGCGTTGGAGCTGTGGGCATACCAGACGAGATCGGATTAGAAATGAGGATATTGGCGAAAAACTTGGAGTTGCACCTATTGAAGAGAAGTTAGTCCAATACCGCTTGAGATGGTATGGACATATCCAACGTAGACCATACGATGCATCTGTATGCGTTGGAATTCTAGGCCGCGCCGAAGGCCCAAAGAGAGGTAGAGGTCGACCTAAAATGACATGGGAGGAGATAATAAAGAGAGATTTAAGTAACTGGAGTTTATCGGAAGAGCTGTTAGTTGATAGAAGTGCATGGAAATTGGCAATCCATGTACCAAAACCTTAGTTTATTTTATTTTAATTTTGGGTTCCATATCTAGCCAACCCTAACTTGTTTGGGATATATGGCTTTGTTGTTGTATATTTTGATTTGATTGTGGTTAGGCTCAATGACATTAGATGTCATCTGTTATTTTGATGCTTATCTTTTTTTATAACCATATACTGACTGGAAGTAGTGCATATATTTAGTTGTTCACATTGATCTTTGATAATCTATTGAGATCAGATCATGAATTTTAAGGACTGTTAAGTAAATGTTCATCAAAATAAAACTGAAGTTACTTGTCACAAAGACTGATCTGAAGTAGAAGCCACTTTAGGGTTAGGCAACTGAGCAGAAATTGCTGATGAACTTGTAGTGGAGAATGGTTATAAGACTGAGTGGAAGATGATTTTTGAGTTGAATTTTCATCTTCAGTTGTAACATTTTGAATGTTTAATAAATCTTAATTAAGTTTATTTCTATTTATTTTTTGCTTTAATATGTTTGAAGTTTGAATGTAACTTTTTCAAGCACTTTGATATGAGTATTTGAAACTTGTTAATACAATTTTATTTTACTTAGCCTTTAAAATGTGTTTTTAGTTATTCCATTGTGATATTTTTATAAAATAGTGAATTAGAACATACTATTAATGATGAATTATAACATGTATACAACAGTTGATTATGGTATACTAACCTACAACAGATATGTGATTTATTGCAATTGGCTTTAATAATTGCAAAAAAGATACTGCAACTGGCACTTAAAGTTGTGCTTGGGCTTACTACAACTGTCAAAAATAGTTGCAGTATCTTGTTTGTCGAGTGCCTACTATAGGTTTACAACTGACGTTAGTTTTTTCAAAAAGATTTGTTGCAAGAAAAAAGGCTAGTTGTCAAAAAGTCTCTATCGCAACTTATTATTGCAACTAGCAATAACAGTTATGAAAAGTGATCGACCTATTGCAACTTCAGCTATCTAGATGGAATGATGTTTGTTGTAATTTGCCTACCGCAACAGAAATTGCCAACTGCTAAAAGGTTTTTTTTTTTTTTTTTTTTTTTTTTTGTAGTGCCAGTATATAGATGTTAATGCATACAAGCAATATACTAACGAGAGATATATCTTATATAACATTTCAGATGCACAACAGTGAAGCAAACAAAGTATCATGTCAATACACAAGAGTCAATAGGACACAACCGTGTTTGATATTTCTAATCTAAATTAATAGATCTAATTGACTACTCAGATTTATTTTGATTTGGAGAATTATAATAGAGTCAAGCATATCATGGTATTTACTGTGACTTGAAGTTCATCCTGGTATTATGATCAATATCAGAGGAAAAATATTCTCTATACTTATTCAGTTTTACGAATTCTGATATCAATGAACGTAACATGACAGATTGGTCATTACCAATACTGAGATGAAATAAACTTCTAATGATTATTCATCAAATCATGAACTCAATTCTTAAGCATAATTTAAACATGCTCTGTATTAGTAAACAATATATATAGATACATATAAATGTTGTCAATATGTATAGTTTCAGAAAATAACAGTATAAATTATTATCATAAAATATGGAAATACGTCTCGACTCGGGCTCCTTTCCTGAAGCTCTAAGAAAAACCAATGCAACTTAGACAAAAATACTCGGTCTGATCTGAGCACATTTTGAGGAAGGCAAAACCATCCGGATTAGTCTGGAAAACTTTCAGTGATAAAACTCACATTACAAGCAACTTGCTTCATTTTTAGAACCTTTAAATGAATGGAATACCCGTAAAATACGACTACACATAAACATAGTACATGATTTTCCCTCATGATAACCAAAACACTTTTACTATTAATCCAATTATGTTATAATAATGTCTAAAATTTACTAATAAAATAGGAATATACCTGAAAAGCTTGCGTCCTAATTTTCGACATAGTTGGTTTACATCTGAAACTGTATGGTTCATATTAGAGTTTGGATTTCCAAACATGACTAGATAAGGAACTACCTCTCGATAAGTGTTCCTCTAGAGATAAAAACACTGGGGTTCAATAGGAACATTTTGCAATCTGGCCATACAGAATCGGTCACTCATTCAACTTAAGTGTATTGAGTATTTCATCATCACGGTTGTAGTCTAACCAACAGTACTCATTCCAAAGCATACAAAAGAGACAATGGATTTTTCTATATTAGATGATGATATACCCTAATGGGCATGACCCACAATAGCCCTGCTGCCTGCTTAATTTCAATCATTTCCTACGATTACCATTTTGGAAACATCACATTGAACTTTGAATGTCACATTGTCAGATCCGTCAACCACTAACTGATTTTCACAAAGATACTCCGAGTGTTAAAATAAAAGAAGTTGTCTTCTCTACCACCATTCTCGGTATATTTGAAAAAGCGAACGCATGTGATTATTGGAAATACACTGTCAGACATTTGTTCATACAAGTTGCCTAAAATCAGGACAAACCAAAGGTACTCTTTTATTACATCTTATTGGGATAACCTCTAGAATTAGTAACAAGAAGTCCTTGTATCATGCAGTACCCAGACTGCTACATACTCAACCGGAGACATTAGCGAGCATCATTTTCGTTTCGAAGGTCTGTGCCTTCAAATGATCTTAATACGTATATCCATAATTGTAGATTCAGTTTTCGAACGCAAAATCGGTTCGAAGTGGTTTTGGATCTAATTCCAATCTCTGGTTCCTCAAACTAACACGTTACAAGTCCAAAGTGATATTTATTGATAGTCGGTTCTTCAACCTTTAAATTACACAGTACAGCTGAGTACATCAGCAACACATGCCCTTTTTAAATTTAGCCATTTATTAGAGCCATTTTATCGATTCTTAAAAATCGATTCCATATACTTATCTCAACGGAATAAGTATGTTCACAAATCTCTTATTTTCGTTACTTTGAAAACGATAACCACACACTTGTCTCTTTAGAATAAGCGTATTCACATAAACCCTTTTTATTTGCTATACGTAGAAAATATTGTTTTATATACATAGCTAAATGGTATAGGTTTATTTACCAAACCTTATATGGGTTAAAACAATGTTATGTGACATAATGTTTATTACATAAAACCTAAACCGTTTTACTTAACTTTTAAACTTTGTAGATTAAAATTTAAAACTTCACTTATATAAATAATAATTCAACTTCCATATCCACCTTTGTTTTCAAACCAGTATACTCTCTTGTTTTCATTTCTTCAAAAACCATAAACATACACTTATTTCTTGGAGTAAGTGTATTCACAAAACCATACTATTTTCACTACTTAGAAAATAGTGCTATATACTTATCCAAATGATATAGGTATAGTCACACTTCTTACCTGGGCTAAACAATGTCAAGTGACACATTGTTTATTATTAAAACCCACCAATTTTATAAATTTCTAAACCTTACGAAATAAAGTTGTAATATTTCTTATGGAAATAATAAACTATTTCCAACATCATAAACATTTCAAACTAGTACCTGGACCATGCTCTTATTCTATAAGAGTATGGGAAAACTTGGATGAAAAATATTTTGATTTTTCAAGAATATTGCATTCATATAGAACTGTAAGTATATTTAGGATGTGAGCATCATGTTTTGAAAGGGTTTTTAAAATTTGCATACATATAGGTGGATCCAAATTAGGCATACATACTTTACTATGATGTATCTCACTTTGCACATGTGCACAATGTTTTCAATAATTGAATGCACACTGGATGGATGGATATTGCGAGGGTGAAGTCGTTTAAGTTAGGGTATTTTATTTACTTCTTAGACCTTAACTTGACAACATTCTTCTCATAAGATAAATAAATTTTTTTAACTCAAAGGCTGATGTTAACTATAATATCACATAAATCTCATTTATTGTTCCATTTAAACATGGTTTTATAGAATGTTCCTTGCATTTGAGAATCTCTTTCACTTATAATCATTTTTTCTTAATTAGTTTATTAAATAAACCCATACCAAAAGACAAATCTTTAGATTTACCTTTTAATACAACTCGAAACACTCCACACCCCTTAACATCACCCATATGAGGATGCAAACTAAGGTTTATGAAGCGCTTAGGTATAAGGTAACAACACAGAGACTAAAATTCACAAGACATAAATATAAAACACAACGGAAACTTTAAAACAATATTTATTAAACAAGTAAAATCATATTACTTATTACATTTCCAAAATACCAAATAGTCATCATCATAAAACCAAACATACTGTCTCATGGAAAACCACAATATCAGAGTACATAAGTTAAACCACTCCACTCAAATGTCAATACAATAGGAAAATAAGAAGTGAACTAATACATGAGTCTGAAATGAGTCTGAATCCAAGCTGAACCGAATAATCAAGAATCACTGCTGAGACATTCCACGCTACGAAACTGGGGGAGGGGGAGAATGAAAAAGAGAAGGAGAAAACAAACTAGGTTAGACAAAACTCTGGTGAGCTCTAGTAATTTCTAGCATGAGCATAAGTTAAGGAAGTATTTACATAGATGAACAGTTCTAAGAGCATAAGACATAAAGGTATAAAAGAAATAGCATGAAAGGTAAACATGAATAAAGATTGGTTTCTCATTCATATCCAAGATTGTTGCACCAACTTACCAAAGACCTAATAACTAGGCTTTACCTAATTTCTACCCGTCGATCGGCTCCTACACCCATAATGTGATAAATTATGCTAGCAATGGTACTCGGGTTATCAATCTTGAGCACATCAACAAAAAGGACATAGCCGTTAATCACATGCATTACATCGGCTTATTTTCCCTAATCGGCACGATGCATGCTCATCCTCCCGCTGGAACGCGTCCGTATCCACCTCATTTAGACCTCTTACTATCTAATACAGTAAAGTGTGCCCCTGCATCTACCTAATGTGAGACTTCCATAAATGATAATAGGGATACTGACTGATACAGGTCCGCAACCAAACATGTAATTGACACAAGTGACCCCTTAGACTTGGTCCCGATCCATTATACTATTAGGCCACTTAGTTTCCCCAATCAACCCCAAGTTGCCGAAACATACCTAAACTATGATATTATTATTTTATTAGGCCTCTTATTTTGCCCAATCAACCCTACACTACCGAAATGGACCTAACTTACGAGCCACTTATTTTTCCCAATCAGCCTCATGTTGCTTGAACAGACTCCACTACCTTAGCTTATTAATTTTATCTTCAATTTAACTTGACACAATTTAAGTTTATTAATAAGCTCAATATGACCTCATGTTATATTCCTAGGTTGCAATGTTGCATTAACATTTCTAATCAATGTTTATCTTTTTATATTACTTATCCCCACGTCACTTAGCGTTCAACTATGTATAACCTATTCCAACTTATATGATTGCATATTCTCCAATTACACTTAGGATTTATCCCCAATTTACAGTCCAATATTGATTATAATATTTAATCAGTTCTAACATGCCCCACAATCCCTTTTCATTCACTTTCAATATTATTCTGATTTGTAACGCAAAACGACAAAGGCTCTCTCTAGGCTTAGGCTCAATGCCAAAATAAAAAAGGAAATGGTCTGGGCTACTTGCAAGGCCTAGACTCAAAAATAAATAAAACAAATAAAATAGCGCATTGCCTGATTGTAATTAAAACCACAATAGATAAGGGGATAGGAGAAGGAGAATTACTTATAAACAGTAAACAATTGGAAAGAAACAGGCATAGACAGTAAAAAAATTACAGTAACTTGCAGAAAAACTAAACACATAAATACTATAAATAACCATAAAAACAAAACTTGTAAACTAAAATTATTTAACTGTCTAAATTTTCCTATACGAATAACTAATCTAAAAATTACGTAAAAATCACAATCAGATGAATAAAGCTTCCCTCGTGGCCTTCCTTTATTCTGGCAGAACCTCCCCCTCCATAAGTGTTTATAAAAATAATTATTTAAAATTATAAAATTTCTTTATCCCCGTAAAAGTTTAACTATTTGGCCCTTTCCTAATCTTGAGGACATGCCTAGGGAAGAAGAAGAAGAGAAAAAGAATGGATGTGTAGATACGAGAGAGGCTCTGCTAGTCTATTGTAATGTCCCGTATTTCTAACGGCTGAATAATTAATTTATTTAATTATTAAATATCGATTTGGCGACATCGATAACTTGGATTAAATAATATTGAATATTTAATTAATATAAATAATAGAATAATATAATTATTTCTGAATTGTGTGAATTGGACAATTCAAAATATATAATTCAGTTTAGAATTGAATAGAATAACGAATATATTATTCAAACGACAGTTGAACGTATAATTTATATTATAATTATAATCGAGCTCGAAATGGCGCTACAGTTCCTAAATTGGCGATTCGAACTTTAAACGAATATACAGAATCCGTTTTAAGTCGGATTTCTGTGAAACAAAAAATGTTGGAATCTGTTGAACAGTATTTTTTTAATGAAAGAGAAAAAATGGGATTTTGTCGTGTAGATTTTGATTTATGTCCAAATCAAAATTTAAGATAGTCGCTACGGAATTCATAATAATTTATAACATTTATTTACGTTATAAAAGGTTTTTAATATAAACCGCATAGCGATATAAAATGAAATTTTGAAATATTGAGTTATAAACCCAGATATGTATATTTTAGCGCTGTATGATATCATATGTGAATATGTACGATAATATTAATTTATTAATATTTAATTTGATTATTTTTAAATATATTTATATTTAAAACAGTCTATTTAGAGCCTTAGAAAATAGCCATTTTGCAAATAACCTCCAAATTCGACGAAACCAATTTTGTTGGATTCGTATTGTTAAATTATTGTTAGATTTCAATTTGCGTGATTTTTGGAGTCAGTATGTGGCCGTACGGGATTTTAATGTGAAAAATAGCCAATTTTCTAACTTTAAAAATACGCTATGTGAGCAAACGGAGTCAGAATTCGACGATACCAGTTTCGTTGGGTCCGTAATGTCAAACTGTAGCTGCTGTCCATTTTTCGTGATTTTTGGGTATTGTATGTGATCACAGGGATTTTTAAACACGAATGGAAATAACGATAATATAAATATTAATTTAAAAATCGAATGTTAAATTGGTAAAATATTCCTATAAATACCATCTTTTACCCTAAACCTAAGTCGCATCTTTTTCTCTTGTCAAAGCACTTGCGCTGCCACAGAAAGCTTCCTCAAATAAAATCGTGAGTTTGAAAATTCATAAACAAATCATAGAAATTCCTAAAAAATCAAGTTATATATATATATTTGTGTTCATCTAGAGTTTCTCTTCATTTCTGTGGTGGTTTTATTGAGTGCGATCCAATTTCCATCGAGCTCAAATAGCTACAGTGAAGCTAGGGCTTCCGTTTTCTTTGAATTGGCTGAGGTTTAACCGAATTCACTTGTGGATTTGAACTTGTGGCGAGAAGCGGCTTCGGTTGTGAATTTTTGGTAAAGTCCGGTTCCCGTTTTTAGTCAAAAGGTTCCTGGAGCTGAGCTCTGAAGCTCGAAGTTGCACTTTGCGAGGATGGTGCGAGTTGGTGTAAGTGGGATGGAAGTGAAGATGATGGGGTGAGAAGAGTTTTGGTAGTTTTTATCTGAATTTAAGAAGAGAGGTGAAAGAGGACTGTAGGCTCTAAGATTTGGAAATGGACATGTTTATTGTTCGTATTTGAAGACATACGGAGGAGAGGAAGGAGATGAAGACGGGTCTGGGTACGTATGAAGGGTATGGGCTCGTTTCTAAATGTAAGGCCCAATTTATATATATACGATATAGGTTTAGTTTTAAATTAAATTCATATAACTTGTAAAAATCACAACTATCTCATATGTTATCAGAATTGAAAAAAACTGGATCCGTTGTGATCGTATGGACGGTGGCTACACCATGGAACTGACCAGGAGTGAATTGGAGCTTGTTTGGATTTATGGTGAAATTAAACGCCTGAATCAAATCAATGACCAATTATCGTTATTTAACGATTACCATCCAATGTGAGAAAATCTCACTAATTCTATTCAATTTATATTTTTATAAAGCATTTTTAGAATTTATAAATGATGGTTGTTTGCTGTGTGTTGGCTGTTTGGTTGAACTGCTAGTTAATTGGTTGAAAATATAGATAATGATATAAATCGTTAATCAAATATTGATTCTGTTATCAGAATATTTCATATTCGTGTTATTTATGTTGATTAACATCTGTGGATGCAGGGAAACAGGTCGGAGGAATCCAACTGGATTCCTCAAAATTTATTTTACGGTTTTTCATATATTGTGATAAATGATGTGATTTATAATCTGTTGTTGATTATGTGTGTTTGATCATCGTTATTTGGTACTTTTAAATACCAAAGGAAATACTAGAATGTGAAAAGGGAAATTTCAAACTATAATCTAAAATAAAATATTTATATAAAATCAAACGATTTTATATAAAAAGGAAATTTGAAGTGAATATTAAAAGAGGAATTTTTGAAATCAAAAAGGTTTTATAAAAAGAAGGGATATGTGAAAATTAAATAAGAACTTCTATATAAAGTTAATATCAGTTATATGGAAGTTTAAAAGACCGCTTTTGGGTAAATTAATTAATAGAAGTAATAAGAAGTAAGTAAAGAAATATATGAAAGAATATATTTATATGAAATCAAAGAATATGAAAAAAAAGAGTTTTTGAAGTAAACATTGAATTTAAGGCTTTTATAAAATCCATGGATTTTATAAAATGAAGTATTTAGAAAATTTATAGAACTATAGAAGGGAATAGGCGAGATATAAAAGAATTATAGAAATTGATTTAAAGTAAATATTTAATAGAAATCCGTTCCAATAGATAACTTGAGAAGAGTAATATATAAATGTTGTTTGTAAATTAAAAAGAATATTTATCTTTTGATAAATGAAATATATAAGTCTGAACTTCTATAGAGAAGTAGAGATCGGTTTTTAACACCGAAATTTTAAATAGAATGTGAACTCAGCATTTATAAAGGGAATTTTAAATGAGATTTAAGTGTTAGAAATAAAAAGAAGATTTTGTATAAATAAATCTATAAATAGAAGTTGGAATTGGGATATTGTTTTAAAATACGAAATCAAACTGAAGGGAATATATAAAAGGGATATTATTCACATTCAACGTGAAAAATGGAATTAAGTAAAGATTTTAGAAACAAAAACATTTGCAAAGGAAATTGGGTTTTTGAAATAGAAGTTAAACAGAGATGGGATTTCAAATGTTTAGAAATAAATAACTTGCAAAATAAGGAAAACAAGTGTTGTGATTTATAAACAATGTTTATAAATGAACTAGAATATAATTATCAGTGGATAATTGAGATTTCAAATTCAACGGTAAATAAAATGGGAAATTTGGAGTTGTTTTGAAAAGGGAATGATGAAATCCATTTCGATACTCGAAATGTAAAAAAGGGATTAAATAAAATCCGTAAAGATTTGTAGTTAGAACTCAACTAAGCCAATGTTTTAAAAATGATTTATTTGAAGAAATTATATATTGAATGAATTAGGATTTTACAAGGAAATTAGTATTTAGTTGGAAACTGATATTTGATTATCAAATACAAGTTATTCGAGAGAGATTATCGAATATGAGTTATTCGAGAGAGATTATCGAATATAATTTATTCGAAGAAGAGAGTTAATCGAATATAAGTTATCCGAAAGGAAGAGTTATCGAATATATTTTATTCGAAAGAGAGATTATCGAACATAAGTTATTCGAGAGAGATTATCGAATATAAGTTATTCAAGAAGAGAGTTAATCAAATATAAGCTATCCGAAAGGAAGAGTTATCGAATATAGTTTATTCGAAAGAGAGATTATTGAACATAGTTATTCGAAGAGAGATAATCGAATATAGTTATTCAAAAGGGGAATTATCGAATAGGCATTATTCGAGAGAGAATTGTAAGTTGAAATTCGATTATATCGAATTAGGGAAAGTACCAATTACTTTCCATTTTAAAACCAAGATTTATTTATTCATTAATAAATTAGTTATTTGTTTATTTATCCAAATTAATAAGGAAGAGTTATATTTAAGTTATTTTATTTTGGAAGTATGGGATTATAACACCATCGTTATAATCAAATGATTTTGGTAAAAGAAGTGGATTCGTAAATAAAATCCGAGTTACATAAGGAAGTTGGTTAGAAGATTTAAAAGGGTGAACTTTGTCTATTTCGAGGTTAGAAATGCTGTTCAGTTAAGGTCTGAGAGGTAATTATACCCCAACTTGATTGACTTCGTTTTTAACTAAGGGATGGGTAAGGTTCGATAGTGAAGGTTGGTTAAGTAAATTTAGTAAATGAGTGTAATGATTTGAATTGGCTTAGTGATTTTTAAACATCTGTTTAAATCAAATGAAGGAGTTTTGGAAATGTTTTCCAAATAAGAATCAGAAATGTTTTCTAATATAGAAAATAAGGAATGGAGCAAATACGAAAATGTTTCCAATGATTAATAAAGTATATTTTCTAAATCTAGAAATAAGAATTTATGAATATATAGAAATGGGTAAATGGATAAATTAATGATAATTTAATCTAAAGAGATAAATGTGGAATGATGATTGATCGATAGATTTTCCCTCTGGAAATAATATCGTTGTTTGCACACATTTTTTTTCTTGGATAGTTAAATCACCGACTATCGAAGTTTTAGACCATTTTTCCGTCGTCAATACGAAGAGATCGGGACCAGGTTCATTATCTGAAAACCACTCTGTATAGACGTTAATGTTGCGATCAAATATGATGAAGATAATTGAAGACGGGGTTATGCAAGGACTATCCTGTTTACAGAATGGTGCCTTCAGTTTGTCCGGTCACAGGACAACATGAATGGACGAATGTCTGACAGAGTGTAACGACCCAGAAAATCTGAACCAATTTAAAAATTTTAAATTGGCTAAAATAATGGATTTTAAATATTTAAAATAAATATTTTAAATGATGGCAATGAAAACTGAGTTCGAATCGACATTTGAAAACGAATATAATTAATTATAATTATATATAGAATTGAAAATGGCGCGGTAGTTCGATAATTCGATTTCAAACTTCAATTGAATATACCGGGTGCAAAACAATCCGGATTTTAGTGAAACCAAAAATAATGGAATCTAATTGATAATATCTTTCCAATGAATCTGACCAATCGAAATTTGATAGCGGGAATCAAAAGATATGTCCAGTTGAAAATTCTGAATAGTCGCTATGGAATTCAGGCCCTTAAAAATGGACATTTTGCATACGACCTCGGATTTCGACGAAACCACTTTTGTTGGATCCGTGATGTCAAATTATTGCTAGGTTTCAAATTTCATAATTTTTCGAATCAATATGTGAGCGTGGCAAAGGAAAACGCGTTTGACCAGTTTCAGTTGATTTTAATCGACTGGAAATTGGCCATTTTTCAAACGGTCTCAGAATTCGACGAAACTAGTTTTGTTAGGACCGTATCGGCAATACGAAGCTAGAAAATATTTTTCTGGAATTTTTCTAGTTAGTATGTGACCCCGGTAATTTGAAATGTACGTTTAAAATTCAATATAGTGATTTAAATGTAAATTCAACGGAAACTGATTGTAACGATCAAATCAGCTTGCGATACATATCCCATTGTGTCCGGAATGGGGGTAAAACGCTATGGACGACAGGCGGTAGGCCTCGTTTCGAGGTCGTATGTAAAAGTCAACCTTTTTGCAAAATTAAATAATAAAAAGGAAAAAAATATTATTTTAATTCCCTCCCTTTTCTTCTTCTTGGCCCCCCCGATTTCAGTAAACAGAAAAAAAAAAAAAGAAGAAGAAAGCAGTAGCAGCCGCCCGCCTTCAGCCGTCGACCAGACCTCCACCGCGCCCTCCGATCTTCTCCCCCCCCCCCCCTCTTCCTTGCACTCGCTCCCTCCTCCTCCTTCAATCCGACCCCCCCGAAGCCGTTCGAGACCTCGAAGCCGCCTCCCCCGTTCGAAACCCTAGCGCCGCCCCTCTCGAAGCCAGACTCCGCCTCCCCTCCGACGAACTGCGGAAAACCCCCCTCTCTGTAAGTTTTTATTTATTTATTTTATTTTTATTTTTATATAAACAGGAAAAAGAACTGATTTTAGAAATGATTTAAAAACTGAATTTTAATTAGGTTTAAAACTGATTTTTAAAAGCATTTAAAACTGATTTTCAAAAGAATTTCAAAGGGATTTTTAAACTGATTTTAAAAAGATTTAAACTTTTAAAAGGAAAAGATTTAAACTTTAAAAAGAAAAGATCAGATTTTTTTTAGCAGAAAAGATCATATTTTTAAAATAGAAAAGACGGAATTTTTATTAAGTAGAAGAAGTAAGATATGATTTTTATATTTTTTAAAGCAATAAAAATATAATTTTTACATCATAGGAATATTAAAAATATAATCTTTATTTTTGAAAAGGCGGAATCTATATTTTTGAAATTCGATTTTTACATATTGAATAACATAGTAAAAATTCGATTTTTACATATGTAGAGAATACGGGCAACGAAAGCGACAAAAAGGCGAGATTAGCGAAGATTTCTCTAAAGGAAGAGTCGTAGTAGTTGGATAGCTATTGGTGAGATTTCTGATTTAAAAATATATATATGTGTGTGAAATAAAAGTGAATTGCTATATATATATATATATATATATATATATATATATATATATATATATATACGCCCCTCGTCCACAAACCATGGACGATATTTATTGGTTGATAGTGGTTGAAAAATACCCATTTGTGGTTGAGAAATATTTGGTTGAAACCACATAGGATTAGTTTGTGGAAATGAAATAAATATATACATGCCGCCTGCGTGCGAACTAGATGCATGATCCCCATTGTCAAAAACCGCGAGGTTTTAAGGTAGAGCGAGGAGCCGTACTAGGGACGGTCCCGGTTTTAACTACCCTGCCGTTATGCTGCCGAAATTTTGAATAATATTCGTGTGTTTGAATTATTTTCATATGCTTAAACTATATTTATTCATTGTATAGAAAACATTCATGTGTTGAATTGATATTCATTCGTTGATTAGAAATTCATGTGTTGAATGGTATTCATATTTTGAAATAAATTGTTTGATAATAAAAATCACATTTTTATCTATATATAGAAACTATAGAAAACATTCATGTGTTGAATTGATATTCATTCGTTGATTAGAAATTCATGTGTTGAATGGTATTCATATTTTGAAATAAATTGTTAGATAATAAAAATCACATTTTTATCTATATATAGAAACTATAGAAAACATTCATGTGTTGAATTGATATTCATTCGTTGATTAGAAATTCATGTGTTGAATGGTATTCATATTTTGAAATAAATTGTTAGATAATAAAAATCACATTTTTATCTATATATAGAAACTATAGAAAACATTCATGTGTTGAATTGATATTCATTCGTTGATTAGAAATTCATGTGTTGAATGGTATTCATATTTTGAAATAAATTGTTAGATAATAAAAATCACATTTTTGTCTATATATAGAAACTATAGAAAACATTCATGTGTTGAATTGATATTCATTCGTTGATTAGAAATTCATGTGTTGAATGGTATTCATATTTTGAAATAAATTGTTTGATAATAAAAATCACATTTTTATCTATATATAGAAACTATAGAAAACATTCATGTGTTGAATTAATATTCATTCGTTGATTAGAAATTCATGTGTTGAATGGTATTCATATTTTGAAATAAATTGTGTGATAATAAAAATCACCTTTTGTCGACTATATGAACTGTGTAAAATAATCTCGTTTTAAAAGAAATTGTTTTATGATAAAAATCCCATTTTTATCACCAACATGAACTATATAGAAAAATAGTGTTTTGAAATGAATTGTTTTACAATAAAAAATCACATTTTTATTGTATGCATAAATCGTTGAAATGTGAAGAGTTAAAAATAGCCACTTGTTCAAAATAAACATATATGAGTTGAAATATTCATTAATTAGCTAATGAAATGATTTGCACCTATTTATGTAACATTAGAACGAATGGTGTTTTTAAACCAAATAGAAATCAAATATGAAGTTGAATAGAAAATGATAAATGATAAGAACTGTATATATATGTACATGCATATTCATTGAACAGGTTATAGCAAAGGGGCTAGAGAAGAGGAATAAAATTTTGTGCCCGACAAATAGGTACACATTTACTGCTTTGTTTGGGTGATGATTTTATGAGCCTGTTGGCTAGCCGCTTGGCTTTTTCTTTTTCTTTTTGAGATTAGAAGGATCGGGAAAGCTATTTGCGATTTCCCGATGCTCCCGGTGCAGGGGAGGTTATGGCGAAATTTTCCAAAATTTTAAGGTGTTAGAAAAATATTTGAAGTGAAAACGATATTGAAATCATTGAATGAACTATATTTATATAAATATATAAATATAAATAAAATTAAAACGAAACGAGGCCGTGCAGTTCGTATTTTGAAACCGTGATTTCAAACGACTAGTACGGGAAATCCGACCATTGGATTTTCCCGAAACCGCAACCGTCGGGTTCGCCTTGGAAATATCTTCCCAACGGCACCAACCTTGTAAAAATCCAACGGTTGGATTGTCTGGAATGTTTAATTCAAATTTGAAGAAAAACAGCGCCAGAAACGATTATATATATATATATATATAATTATATTTAATCGAATAACGACGCTGCAGTTCGTATTTTGAAATCGAAAATTCAAACGATTGTACCGGGAGATCCGACCGTCGGATTTTCCCGAAACTGGCACCGTTGGATTCGTTTTGAAAAGACCTTTCTAATGATGTAAATTTTGTGAAGATCCAACGGTTAGATTTTCAGATATGTGTAAATCAAATTTGAAGAAAAACAGCGCCACGGCCGCTTTATGGCCCGAAGCGTCGTTTTGAATAAAATAGCTATTTTAAAATAAATAAAAATAGCGATAAATAGTTATAAATATCATAAGCGATATGGAATGGAAATAAACTGAATTTGCTTGATTTATGTGGCTTTTGATGGTTGAATGTGTTTGGTGTGAAAATTACATTAAAGAACACAATTGGTGTTGTCGAATAATTTAACCATTGAAATAAATCGATTTGAAATTCTAAATATACGTGAATTATTTGAAAAGGCCGAGTTAATTCTCATTTCGAATAATCGACCGACGATTGAAATTCGAAGATGAAGACGATGGTCGAAGACCGGAGATCTTCACCTCGTTTGGATGGTAACCGAGGTCCTGATTGGGAGGCATCCCGAAATATGGATAATGAGTGGTGATCGTCCAGACGTACGTGGTGATCGAAGGGTTTGCGAGGTATTTAGTGCCTCCGGTTTCGTTCAGGCCCAGAACGGACTTGTAAATGGACTGTGTGTCTGACATTGGAGTTTATTCTATGTTGATTGATTTCTGTTAAATATACATCTGTTTGGCGGCGGAGAATTTATTCTTTTGCTTAACGCCCTTCTCTGAAACGCACGAGCTCAGAGGTTGTATATCGATGGACATCAGTCGCATGGCATGAATTGCCTGTGTGGCATGCTAAGATGCAGTGATCAGGGCTTCTGTTGAAAAGCAAAGTCTTGTGGTGATGATCAAAGCACCGCCTGTGTGGCGTAGCTTTGTGTATAACGTGAATTCGCGAGCCTCACACCCAGGTATGAACCAGAAACGGGAGGAAGGACCTCAGGGAGGGCATGCGTTTCTTTCTAGCTAGGGTGGTGTCAGTGACCTACCAGCCCTGACATTTATATACTTTTCACCTATGTGGTTGTTGCTGTTGCGAGGCGCCTCGGTTTGATCGGACGATCCGGGTCCGATGGAGTCATTCGTTGGCTCGTTTGCGCCCCAAAGGGCGGGGAAACGTATAGCTCAGGCATTTTAATCCACATCGGTGGACCGGCCCTGTCGCTCCTAGGGTCACTCGAGCTCTGATCCTGAGACATGGTTGGCTAGATTGTCTCGAATTCGGTAAGGACTATCTTTTGCCTTGGTTCATGACGGAAATCCAATTTCCAAATACGACATCGTGCGATTTCGATTGTATATATATATATATATATATATTTGGCGACATAGTGGCATGGGACGCTCATGTCGTCTATGATTGATAGTTATGATTTGAAATTGTTTTCAAAACATATAAACACTAGCAATAATATCAATTGCCTTTGTTTTATTCGTATCAATCATATTTTGGCCATTATAAGGTAAAACTCTATCCTCCGGTTTGCGTTGCATTGTGTGATGGGAACTGAGTCTTATAATGGCTTCATTTTTTATAAAAAGCATAGCGATGTTTAAAAGAAAGATTTGTTTTAAAGCACGGGCAATCCAATGGAGTAAACCCATTCCACGAAAGTGGCGTGGTCCTGTGATTAGCCAATTATATATGTGTTGAGTGGATTTCTCATACCAGTCCCATGACTGACTCGTAGTTTGTTTCACTTTCAAACTCGGGTGCCCCTTTTTCTACATGGGCAGCCTTGTATTCAGGTTTAGCTGGTTCTCTTTCTGGATAGCTGGAGCTGAAGATGGATTCTATCATTTATTTCTTTTTATGCTGTTCAGCTCCTGTTGTACATATTTTGTTTATTTCCGCTGTAGACATTTATGTATAGCTGAACTGTATTTGTACTAAGTAAGATCCTGTATACTATGTAACTCTGATGATTACTTTTATCCAGTATATTTTGTTGTTCATTATCTGGTGTATTTATTTAATTTTGTTCTGCTATTATCTGTTTCTGTGTTATATTCCAAAGATAACCCTTGTTTCCGTGAGAACGGGATTTTGGGTCGTCACACAGAGTATATCTAACGGATCGCGTAAGTTAATCTTTTCAAACGTACTTACGTTTGGTGGCGGAGGAATTCGTTTCTGTTAGCTTTATGCCCGTGGTATTTTTGGGGAAATCAAATTGGTGATTAGGTGGGTATGACGAGGTGGCATTCAAAGTGAATGGAGGTCAGGTGTTCCAAAAGATACGTAATGACCTCTAGCCTCATTAACCGGGAAATGACAGAAATCGGGCAGGCAGCATGGCTATGTGGGTCGCTCCTATTATGGTGTATATCACCTATCTAGAGAAAATCCATTTCATTCTTTTGTCTATTTTCGATGCTGTCCCTTTTCGGGGAATGGTGGGTAGCTCCCAACCGTTGGTGATATACATTCGATACACTCAAGCAAAATGAGTTGTCTGTCATGTGTGGGCCGAGTTGCAAGACGTTCTTGTTGAACACAGTGTATTCGCCCCTAGAGATACACTATCGGCAGGTGATCTCATGCCTTGTCATAGTCGGAATCCAATCTCCAATAAGTACAAGCGGTTTTGTTTGCATACTATATATATGGAACGTGAGATGCAAGCGTTCTGCTAGATTATTATTTACTTGTGATTAGACATTATTATAATATCAGAGAAGTACTGATTTCCAAAACAGTTTTGGGTTATCGTAAGATAAAAACCATCCGTGTTTATGTGTGGATCAGTCTTACGATTATCATTTCTTTTGAAAAAGGATTTTGAAAAGTTAAACCAAATGATTTGAGTTTACTCACACCAGTCCCATGACTGACCCGGAGTTCATTTTGTTTTATTTTCCCTAAACTCTTGGGTGCCCAAATTTGTATGGGTAGTCAAGTAGTTCAGGTCTTTACATATATATTTGGAGGAGCTTGAAGCGGGAGGCTTCAGGATTATATAGCTATTGTTATTTCTGCTGTGTGTAAGTGTTGTACGCTGATAATATTATTGTATATATATACTTTTTTATTACAAAGATATGTTATATATTATATTTTATTCGTTCTGTTGTGAGATTTGTATTACTCTGATTCTGTTATGTAGTGATCTTCTTCTATTCTAATTTTCTATCTTATATATTCTCACCCTCTAACTTCTTTCTATTAATGATCAGGTATTTCCGATGTTTGAATAGTTAACATGGTAGTTATTGTGTTGATTTTCGGAGTCGAAAATCCTCGTTCGTTACAGTGGTATCAGAGCTGAAGGTTAAGTGATTACCTTGGCTCTGTGGTGTGACTCAGTAGAGATGGGGTTAGTTGTGCCCTAGATTGAGTTGAGTGTATATATACGAGTGAACGTATTTGTAGATTTTATAAAAAAAAATCTTTTATATTGTGGAGATTTATTGGTTGAGTTGTTTATAAGTTCTGGTCAATCTGTTTGATCCACTGTATCGATAGGAGTTTCTAAACGCTTGAATATGATAAACCAACACAGTATGTTTTGAAAAAGAGTAAATGAAATAATTTTACCCAAATTATATTTTGATATAAACAAAATATTAATATTTGAAGTATTATAGTATATTGGATGTGTTGGTTGCTATATAAATCGAATAAAGCTTAAAGTTGAGTTGGTTATGTATATATAACCAAATAAAATTCATATAAGTGTTATGAAATGAATTAAATCAGAATTGGAATTAAAATTCCTAAAAATTGGAAAAGTATTTATAAATGGGTTTGGATCAAATATATGAGAATTTTAAGATCCTGGGAGAATTTAAAATTGTTTTACAAGCATCGTGAATGATATTTTGAAAAAGATTCTAAAATGGAAATGTTTGAATATGTGTTTTGAAAAGTGGTATAGTATTGAAATCACTTCAATCACTGGGAAATAACTCTGATGATAATGGCCACATCATCAGTGTTCATTTTCGAGTTGTAAGTGACGGGTTACTACCAAAGAAATTGTTTAAATTGTTTGAGGAAACAAGTTAGTTGAAATCCAAAAAGGGATATTTTATTTTTGTGAAAAGCAAAGTTATTTAAACTCCCAGGAAAAGGTTGTCTGAATAAAAACAAATTTAAAGTAATTTGGGAAAGCAAATTAAAATTGAAACCAAAGCCAGTTAAGTGTAAATTGAATTGAAATAGAGTAATCAAGTAAAATTGGAATTTGGTATATAATTGACTCGGTTGAGTAAATGGACTGATTTTTTTGAAATAAAAATCAGATTTGAGTTATGAGGTAAAGATAACTGATTAGAGAAATTAACCAGTTAATGAAAAAATATGGATAAAACTTAACTTGGTTAAGTATATGGGATTGATGAGGTAGGAGTTTGGAATCAAGGATGGAACTTTGGTTTGAAATGAAATTTGGCTTGGATATAAGCGAATAATTGTGTTGAGACTCGATTGATTGAAATCGATTGGAAATCGATTGGTCTAGATGGATATATGATCTGCATGTATTGAGTAGAAGCAAGTGCAAGAATATAATGATATGTCCGACAAAAAGGTACATGTTTATGCGTTGAATCGGCAAGCTGCTTGGCTTTTTGATTATCTTTTTGAAAGGAAAGGGCCTAGAGAGGCAAGTCGGGGTTTGAACTATTGACTGGTACAAGGGAGGTGCTGGCGAAATTTTCCGAAAATTTAAGGTGTTAAAAAAATTTCAGAATTTTTGAAATTTTTCGTTAGTAGGAATAAATTAATAATTTAATTGAAATCAATTAATTCTGTTTAAAATGAAGTTAAAAGAGTAAAATGAATAATTTTTAACCCAGTTAATAGGGCGTGTTTCCAACCTTATCAATTTCGAGGACGAAATTATTTTAAGGGGGGAAGAATGTAATGTCCCGTATTTTTAACGGTTGAATAATTAATTTATTTAATTATTAAATATCTATTTGGCGACATCAATAACTTGAATTAAATAATATTGAATATTTAATTAATATAAATAATAGAATAATATAATTATTTCTGAAATAATCGGAAATAACAGAATTCACAATATTGTGTGAATTGGACAATTCAAAATATATAATTTAGTTTAGAATTGAATTAAAATAACGAATATATTATTCAAACGACAGTTGAACGTATAATTTATATTATAATTATGATCGAGCTCGAAATGGCGCTGCAGTTCGTAAATTGGCGATTCGAACTTTAAACGAACATACAGAATCCGTTTTAAGTTGGATTTCTGTGAAACAAGAAATGTTGGAATCTGTTGAACTGTAGTTTTCTAATGGAAGAGAAAAATTGGGATTTTGTCGTGTAGATTTTGATTTATGTACAAATCAAAATTTAAAATAGTCGCTATGGAATTCGTAATAATTTATAACGTTAATCTACGTTATAAAGGTTTTTAATATAAACCGCATAGCAATATAAAACGAAATTTTGAAATATTGAGTTATAAACCCATATACGTATATTTTAGAGCTATATGATATCATATGTGAATATATACGATAATATTAATTTATTAATATTTAATTTGATTATTTTTAAATATATTTATATTTAAAACAGTCTATTTAAAGCCTTAGAAAATAGCCATTTTGCAAATGACCTCCAAATTCGACGAAACCAATTTTGTTGGATTCGTAATGTTCAATTATTGTTAGATTTCAATTTGCGTGATTTTTGGAGTCAGTATGTGGCCGTACGGGATTTTAATGTGAAAAATAGCCAATTTTCTGACTTTAAAAATATGCTATGTGAGCAAACGGAGTCGGATTCGACGAAACAGTTTCGTTGGGTCCGTAATGTCAAACTGTAGATGTGCGTCCATTTTTCGTGATTTTTGGGTATTGTATGTGATCACAGGGATTTTTAAACACGAATGGAAACAACGATAATATAAATATTAATTTAAAAATCGAATATTAAATCAGTAAAATCTTCCTATAAATACCATCTTTTACACTAAACCTAAGTCGCATCTTTTTCTCTTGTCAAAGCACTTGCGCCGCCACAGAAAGCTTCATCAAATAAAATAGTGAGTTTGTAAATTCATAAACAAATCATATAAATTCCTAAAAATCAAGTTATATATATATATATATATATATATATATATATATATATATTTGGGTTCATCTAGAGTTTCTCTTCGTTTCTGTGGTGGTTTTATTGAGTGCGATCCAATTTCCCTCAAGCTCAAATAGCAACAGTGAAGCTAGGTCTTCTGATTTCTTCGAATTGGTTGAGGTTTAACCAAATTCACTTGTGGATTTGAACTTGTGGCGAGAAGCGGCTTCGGTTGTGAATTTTTGGTAAAGTTTAGTTCCAATTTCTAGTCGAAAGGTTCCTGTAACCGAGCTCTGAAGCTCGAATTCGCACTTCGCGAGGATGATGCGAGTTGGTGATAAGTGGGACGGAAGTGAAGAGGATAGGGTGAGAAGAGTTTTGGTAGTTTTTATTTGAATTTAATAAGAGAGGTGAAAGAGGACTGTAGGCTTTAAGATTTGGAAATGGACATGTTTGCTGTTCGTATTTGAAGACATACGGAGGAGAGGAAGGAGATGAAGACGGGTCTGGGTACGTATGAAGGGTATGGGCTCGTTTGTAAATGTAAGGCCCAATTTATATATATATATGATATAGATTTAGTTTTAAATTAAATTCATATAACTTGTAAAAATTACAACTATCTCATACGCTACCAGAATTGAACAAAACTGGATCCGTTGTGATCGTATGGACGGTGGCTACACCATGGAACTAACCGTGAGTGAATTGGAGCTCGTTTGGGTTTATGGTGAAATTAAACGTCTGAATCAAATCAATGACCAATTATCGTTATTTAACGATAACCGCCAAATGTGAGTAAATCTCACTAACTCTGTTCAATTTATATTTTTATAAAATATTTTTAGAATTTATAAATGATGGTTGTTTGCTGTGTATTGGCTGTTTGGTTGAACTGCTAGTTAATTGGTTGAAAATATAGATAACAATATAGATATAAATCGTTAATCGAATATTGATTCTGTTATCAGAATATTTCATATTCGTGTTATTTATGTTGATTAACATCTGTGGATGCAAGGAAACAGGTCGGAGGGATCCAACTGGATTCCTCAACATTTATTTTACTGTTTTTCATATATTGTGATAAATGATGTGATTTATAATCTGTTGTTGATTATGTGTGTTTGATCTTCGTTATTTTGTAGTTTTAAATACCAAAGGAAATACTAGAATGTGAAAAGGGAAATTTCAAACTATAATTTGAAATAAAATATTTATATGAAATCAAAGGATTTTATATAAAAAAGAAATTTGAAGTGAATATTAAAAGAGGAATTTTACGAAATAAAAAAGGTTTTATAAAAAGAAGGGATATGTGAAAATTAAATAACAACTTCTATATAAAGTTAATATCAGTTATATGGAAGTTTAAAATACCGCTTTTGGGTAAATTAATTAATAGAAGTAAATAAAAAAATATATGAAAGAATATATTTATTTGAATTCAAAGAATTTAAAAAAAAGAGTTTTTGAAGTAAACATTGAATTTAAGGATTTTATAAAAT
Source organism: Allium sativum (assembly GCA_030737875.1). NCBI lineage: Eukaryota > Viridiplantae > Streptophyta > Magnoliopsida > Asparagales > Amaryllidaceae > Allium > Allium sativum. The sequence continues at coordinate 127,236,609 of CM060919.1, read as the reverse complement.
CCATGGAATTTATAAAAAGAATTATTTAGAAAATTTATAGAATTATAGAAGGGAATCGGCGAGATATAAAAGAATTATAGGAAATTGATTTAAAGTGAATATTTAATAGAAATTCGTTCCAACAGATAACTTGAGAAGAGTAATTTATAAACGCTGTTTATAAATTAAAAAGAATATTTATCTTTTGATAAATGGAATATATAAGTCTGAACTTCTATAGAGAAGTAGAGATCAGTTTTTAACACCGATATTTTAAATAGAATGTGAACACAACATTTATAAAGGGAATTTTAAATGAGATTTAAGTGTTAGAAATTAAAAGAAGATTTCGTATAAATAAATCTTTAAATAGAAGTTGGAATTGGGATACTGTTTTAAAATACGAAATCAAACTGAAGGGATTATATAAAAGGGATATTATTCACATTCAACGTGAAAAAATGGAATTAAGTAAAGATTTTAGAAACAAAAACAATTGTAAAGGAAATTGGGTTTTTGAAATAGAAGTTAAACAGAGATGGGATTTCAAATGGTTAGAAATAAATAACTTGTTAAATAAGGAAAACAAGTGTTGTGATTTATAAACAATGTTTATAAATGAACTAGAATATAATTATCAGTGGATAATTAAGATTTCAAATTCAACGGTAAATAAAATGGGAAATTTGGAGTTGTTTTGAAAAGGGAATAATGAAATCCATTTCGATACTCGAAATGTAAAAAAGGGATTAAATAAAATCCGTAAAGATTTGTAGTTAGAATTCAACTAAGCTAATGTTTTAAAAATGATTTATTTGAAGAAATTATATATTGAATGAATCAGTATTTTACAAGGAAATCAGTATTCGGTTGGAAACCGATATTTGATTATCAAATACAAGTTATTTGAGAGAGATTATCGAATATGAGTTATTCGAGAGAGATTATCGAATATAAGTTATTCAAAGAAAAGAGTTAATCGAATATAAACTATCCGAAAGGAAGAGTTATCGAATATAGTTTATTCGAAAGAGAGATTATCGAATATAAGTTATTCGAGAGAGATTATCGAATATAATTTATTCAATTAAGAGAGTTAATCGAATATAAGTTATCCGAAAGGAAGAGTTATCGAATATAGATATTCGAAAGAAAGAGAGATAATCGAATATGGTTATTCGAATAGAGATTATTCGAGAGAGAATTGTAAGTTAAAATTCGATTATATCGAATTAGGGAATGTACCAATTACTTTCCGTTTTAAAACCAAGATTTATTTGTTCATTAATAAATTAGTTATTTGTTTATTTATCCAAATTAATAAGGAAGAGTAATATTTAAGTTATTTTATTTCGGAAGTATGGGATTATAACACTAAAAGAAGTGGATTCGTAAATAGAATCCGACCTACGTAAGGAAGTTGGTTAAAAGATTTAAAAGGGTGAACTTTGTCTATTTCGAGGTTAGAAATGTTGTTCAGTTAAGGTCTGAGAGGTAATTATACCCCAACTTGATGGACTTCGTTTTTAACTAAGGGATGGGTAAGGTTCGATAGTGATGGTTGGTTAAGTGAATTTAGTTAATGAGTGTAATGGTTTGAATTGGCTTAGTGATGTTTTAGTTAAACATCTTTTTAAATCAAATGAAGGAGTTTTGGAAATGTTTTCCAAATAAGAATCAGAAATGTTTTCTAATATAGAAAATAAGGAATGGAGCAAAAACGGAAATGTCTCCAATGATTAATAAAGTATATTTTCTAAATCTAGAAATAAGAATTTACGAATATATAGTAATGGGTAAATGGATAAATTAATGATAATTTAACTTAGAGAGATAAATGAGGAATGATGATTGATAGATAGATTTTCCATCTGGAAATAATATCGTTGTTTGCACACATGTTTTTCTTGGATAGTTAAATTACCGACTATCGAAGTTTTTGACCATTTTTCCATCGTCAATACAGAGAGACCGGGATCAGGTTCATTATCTGAAAACCACTCTATATGGACGTTAGTGTTGCGATCAAAATGATGAAGATAATTGAAGACGGAGTTATGCAAGGGCTATCCTGTTTACAGAATAGTGCCTTCAGTTTGTCCAGTCCCAGGACAACGTGAATGGACGAATGTCTGACAGAGTATATCTAACGGATCGCGTAAGTTGATCTCTTCAAACGTACTTACGTTTGGTGGCAAAGGAATTCGTTTTTCTTAGCTTTATACCCGTGGTATTTTTGGGGAAATCAAATTGGTGATTTGGCGGGTATGACGAGGTGGTATTCAAAGTGAATGGTGGTCAGGTGTTCCAAAAGATACGTAATGACCTCAAGCCTCATCAACCGGGAAATATCAGAAATCGGCCAGGCAGCATGGCTATGTGGGTCGCTCCCATTAGGGTGTATATCACCTATCTAGAGAAAATCTGTTTCATTCTTTTATCTATTTTCGATGTAGTCCCTTTTCGGCAAACAGTGGGTAGCTCCCAACCATTGGTGATATACATTCGATACACTTAAGCGAAATGAGTGGTCGGTCTTGTATGGGCCGGGTTGCAAGACGTTCTTGTTGAACCCAGTGTATTCGCCTCTAGAGATACACTATCGGCTGGTGGTCCCAAACCTTGTCGTAGTCAGAATCCAATCTTCAATAAGTGCAAGCTGTTTTGTTTGTATACTATATATATGGAACATGATATGCATGCGTTCTGCTAGATTGTTATTTACTTGTGATTAGACATTATTATAATATCAGAGAAGTACTGATTTCCAAAGCTGTTTTGGGTTATCGTAAGGTAAAAACCATCCATGTTTATGTGTGGATAAGTCTTACGATTATCATTTCTTTTGAAAAAGGATTTTGATAACTTAAACCAAATGATTTGAGTTTACTCGCACCAGTCCCATGACTGACCCGGAGTTTATTTTGTTTTATTTTCCCTAAACTCTTGGGTGCCAAAATTTGTACGGGCAGCCAAGTAGTTCAGATCTTTACATATATATTTGGAGGAGCTTGAAGCAGGAGGCTTCAGGATTATATAGCTATTGTTATTTCCGTTGTGTGTAAGTGTTGTACGCTGATAATGTTATTGTATGTATATACTGTTTTATTACAAAGTTATGTTATATATTATATTTTATTCATTCCGTTGTGAGATTCGTATTACTCTGATTCTGTTCTGTAGTGATCTTCTATTCTAATTTTCTATCTTATCTATTCTCACTCTCTAACTTCTTTCTATTAATGATCAGGTATTTCCGATGTTCGAATAGTGAACACGGCAGTTTTTTTGTTGATTTTCGGAGTCGAAAATCCCCGTTCGTTACATCTATTTATAGGGTTTACTAGATGCCATTAGCTATATAATTTTAGGATTAGATCTGAACCAGCCATGTCATTGGGTCAATCAGTAAGCGCCACGTCATCTCTTGGTTCAAATTAAACCAATAAACCAAGGCCATATCATCTAAACTAACGTTGAAAAATAATAAACGTTTGTTTTCATTATGTGCCCCCAAGTCACGCCTACATACACCTTGGGTCGACCCTGCCAGGCCTTGGGTCGACATAAGGTTGACTCAAGCATGGTCTGGGTTGACACAAGTTCGACCCAAACGACCTGCTTGACACTTTTTCTTATATATATATATATCTAATTTTCTGGTTATCTTCTTTAATTCATAACTAATTTATTTTAACTCTAATTTCTGCAAACCAAAAGTCCATTTCCATCAGGAAATTACATTAGACCCAATGGTGTTAGTCGTTGTCCAATTCTGAATATTATTCTGATTAATATTTAGTTTATTTCCCATTCTATTTAATTATTGTTTGTTAAAATTCGGGGTGTTACATTCTCCCTTATTTAAAGGATTTCGTCCCCGAAATCTCCAAGGCTAGAAGAATGTTATAAATATTGTCAACCATTATTTACACCCATCTACTCAAGCATCAACCACTGGCATCCATTGTCCTTAGATTTTTTTTATGCTTTTCATGAACATGTGTAAATGTGTTGTGTATATGTTCCTAAGCTAATGCAAAAGTTAGGCGGTCCACTGATTCAGTTGACCTCCTTAATGCAAATCATGTCTGTTTCATGCATCTAGTATGTATGCAAGAGAATCCTAAAGATACATGTAACTCTATATGCGTGCAACGACCATTCATTAAAATGCAACATCCAAGTGATGATTCTCCCATTTTCCATCCAAAAATTAAAAATGCACACACATCCATATGCAACTATGTAAGTGTCATAGTTTGCCAATCTCTAACTAGTGCCTTGTGTGTATATGCTTCCACTAGCAAAAACTTGCATCCACGTGAATCCATTCAACTATAACATGTTTTATTAAACATGTTTTAAACCATTTCTACCGTCCATAGGTTTCTACCTAAGACTTATAATTCAAACGATAGGAAAAATAGATTCAAATTCAAAGCTCAGAAAAGGATTAAAAACATACTATCAGAGAGAGATGAAAAAGAAGACGGAATCCTATTATCTAGTTCCCAAGTCGCATTAACGTTGTCCTCTTCCAACTGGATCTTAACAAGTGATTTCTTTATTCTGCAATTTCTTCACCTAAGTTATATTATCTGAGTAGGAACTCACCTAACTGATACCTCCCTCTCTATCTCAACCTCCTCTAGGGTACTCGGCTTTGCCACTACCGTAGAATCATGTTAGCACTTTCGCAAGTGCGAAGCATAAAATATATCATGAACTCCTACCAATCTCTCTGGTAGTCTAACCCTATAGGCCATCTGACCTATCCTCTCTACTGTAGGGAATGACCCTACGAACCTTGGCGCTAACTTCCCCGCTAAGCCGAACCGAACAACACTCCTCAAGGGTGACACCTTAATAAAAGCCATGTCTCCTACCTCGAACTTTAGATCTTTCCTCCGTTGATCTACATACAACTTATGTCTATCCTAAGCTGCCGTCATCTACCTCCAAATCAAATTTATGAGGTCTCTCTAACCATCTCAAATCTATGTAGAAGTCTGTCCGTGGAATTCCACCAACAAGTAGATGACTGTAGGCCCATCCATACAGTACTTTGGATGAAGCCATACCTATACTCGTCTGATAGTTGTTATTATATGCAAACTCTACTAATGAAAGATGGTCCACCCAAGTCACTCCGAAGTCCAAGATACACAGCCGTAATAAATCCTTAAGAATCCTAATAAGCCTCTCCATCTGTCCATTTTTCAAAGCGTGATAGGCAGTGATAAGTCATAGTGGTGTCCCCAATGCCTCCTGTAGGCTCCTCTAAAACTCTCTGGTAAAGACTGGGTCTCGATCACTAACAATACTAAAGAGAACTCCATGAAGTTGGACAAACTCTCTAAGATACATTGATGCCAATCAAGTTGTCATCCGCTTACTCTAAACTGGGATGAAATGAGCGCTCTTAGTCAACCGATCAACTATAACCCAAATGCAGGTGTTACCCTTCCTTGATCTAGGCATCCCATATATAAAGTCCATTGAGACGCTCTCCCACTTCCACCGTGGCACAACCAGAGCTGAAGCAATCCACCATGCTTCCTTTGCTCAGCCTTCACTCTCTGATAAGTCATACGTATAGCATGTAGTATGTCACATCCTTCTTCATCCCTATCCAATGAAAGACCCTCCTCATCTCTCTATATATCTTATCACCTCCCGGATGGATGGTCATCCAAGAGTGATGAGCCTCTTATAAAACCGATCTCAACAAATTATCAACTCAAGAAACATATAATCTCCCATCATCATGTAGCTACCCTCTCTCATCCACTAAATACCTAGCTAGGTGACTAGAGGTCTTTCCTCTACTGAGTCGGTTTAAGATATCGGCTGATCCTCATGGATTGGATCCAATACGCTCTACGAGAGCAGGTCGCACCTCAAATGAGGCTAATAATCCTGGTGCATAATCCGTAAATTGTCTAAAATTGAATGATAAGATAAACTCCAAACTTCGCCACTCTACGAACAATAGACTTTAAATCATCATTTGCCTACTCAGTGCATCCGCTACTATATTCCCCTTCCCAGAGGTATATAATATCTCGAAGTCGTAGGATGCAAGGAATTCCATTCAGCGATGCTGCTGCAAATTAAGATCCTTTTGCGAAAACAAGTACTTGAAAGACTTATAGTCTGTGTATAGCTCAAACCACTAATCTAATAGATAATCATGTCTCCAAGACTTAAGCACAAACATTATCGTCACTAACTCCAAATCAAGAGTAGGGCATTTCTTCTCATGTACCCTCAATTGTCTACTCTGGTAACAAACAACCCTACACTCCTTCATAAGCATTGCGCCTAAACCCGTGCCCCAAGAATTTGCATACACAGTAAACATCTTCGTACCATCTAGAAGAGTCAAAACTGGAGCTGATGTGAGAGTCTTCTTCAACCTCAAGAATGCATCCTCGCAATCCACTTCCCAACCAAATACTATTTCTTCTTCGTAAGGCGGGTAAGTGGAGCTGAGATCCACGCAAAATCCTTAATGAACTTCTGATAGTATCCCTACAAATCTAGAAAGCTCCTCACCTCTGTCGCATTCTTGGGGGCATTCCAACCCTGTACTGCGACAACCTTAGCGGGATCCACCACTATACCGTCTCTAGAAAAACCATACCCCAAGAACATTACCTCCTTCCATCAAAAGTGGCACTTAGAAAATTTCGCCTTCAGTTGATGTGCATGGGGAGTACGGAGGACAACTCCCAAGTGCAAGGCTTGCTCGTTCTCGCTACTTGAGTGCCCCAAGATATCTTCAACAAACACCACCATGAACTTATTCAGATACTCACTAAATACCCGGTTCATCAAAACCACAAAATGCGTCGGTGCATTGGTTAACTCAAAAGGCATAACCATCCACTCAAAGAATTTGTTGAAAGTCCTAAAAGTACTCTTATATATGTTATCATCTGTCATCCTCAGCTGATGAAAACCTATAGCCAAATCCAACTACGAGAAAATAGAAGCGCCTACCAACTAATCGAACAAGTCGTCTATCCGAGGGAGTGGGTGTCTATACTTCTTCGTGAACTTGTTCAATTCTCTACAATCCACGCACGGACAAAGAGAGCCGTCTACCTTAGTCACGAAGATGACTGGTTCTCCACACTCAGAAATACTCGGACATCTAATAAACCCTTTCTCGAACAACTCACCTACATGCTTTCTAAGCTCCCTCCTCTCCCTCGGAGTCATGTGGTGCACTAGAAATTCAACAAGCTTAGCATTCTCCACCACGTATATCCAAAAATTAATCTCGCGCCTGGGAGGTAGCCCTTTCATCTCCTCGAATATGTCCGGAAAGTCTCTAACTATGGATACTAAACTAAAATCGTATACAGAAGCATTTAAGGAATCCAAGAAACTGAGCATGACTGAACCTCTTAGGCCACAAGAAATCTCGAGAGTCCTACCATGGCAGGTCAAAACCCTCATAACTCTCCTCTCACAATCAAGGATGGTGCCATATATGGCCAGAATCCATCCCTATAACAAGCTTGTAACCCATAAAACCTAGTACATATGCGTTACACTCAATGACGCCAATAATAGTAATGCTCAAACCCCTACACATCATATATAAGTGATTCGTACCTCCTACAGGGTTTGATACAACTACTGGATGAGAAACTATAGAAGAATTTAGGTGTAGATTATAAAGAACATAATTGGGTATGAAAGAATGAGAAACACCGAAATCGAACAAGGTCCTAATAGGACAGTTGGAAAGAGAAATCAAATATTGTACCTGCTCCACCTGTCTAAGTCGCCTCAAGTGCATAAAAATATGCTACGAATGTACCTGCTCCCTGTCCCTGCCTCTGAGAGCACTACTGCTATAATGTCCCATCTGTCCGCATTGAAAACAAACATCGTTCTTTGCAGTTTTCTCGCAATCTTTGACGTAGTGTCCCATTATACCACACTCATGGAACTTTACTTCCTTCTTGATATTTTCTTTATCTAGCTCCTCTCCCTTTTTCTTTCCACCTTTCTTGGACCGCCACTTTTTCTTTCCAAAATCGGTTTTGGCCACTTCATTCTTAGCCTCTTATGTACTTTCCTTTCCATCCTCGTGCATAAGAGCCATATCAACATGCCTCTCAAACCCATTGGAACATGTGTTAGTGTTAGCTCTTAGAGGGTTGGTTCAGTCCCCTCGCAAACCTCAAAGCCTTTTTATGCGCAGTATTAACCAGACCTAAGCCAAATCTAAGCCAAATCTTACCAACTCATAAAAGATATTCACATACTCCTTAACTGACATATCACCATGTCTCAAACTCAAGGATCTTTCCAACTGCATTCCTTCTTCAGCTTGTGATAAAAAAAAATCTCAAACTTATCCCATATATCTACGGCCCGCTACGCCTTAGCCACTTCCCACTAGTACGATACCTCTCCTTTCAGTTGTCAGATGACTAACTGAATCCTCCTTCTGTCATCAAGTTCTAATAATCCAAACACACTATCAGTCTCTCTAAGCCAGTTATGAGCATTAACGAAACTCTCCGATCTAAGAGACGGCTTGCCGCCCAAAACAGAAAAATCCTTACAGAGCTTAGAAAATTAGCTGCTGGATTCGGTGGAAAAACCACTGGAAGTGGGGCATTTCCTTGCCCTTCGGCGGATGTCGTAGCTTAAACATACCTACGGAACCATGATGGAATGGGAACACCCTTCGAAAAATTGGGTGCTCCAGACATGCTGAAAAGAAAAGAGACAAGAATTCAAAAAGGGATTAAGGGAATATTGTAGTTGACTTAAGGGGATATTTTTCAAAGAACATGTTCTACTTGGAAATTCTTTACATTTGAAAACAGTATTCAAAAACATTTCTCTGGTCTTGTAACCTTAGGCTCTGAAACCAAATGGAAGACCCCATACCCCTTAACGTCACACATATGAGGATGCGCTAAGCTTTATGAAGCACCTATGCGACGACCCTGAATTTCGACCTTCGAAAATCGACATTTAATACCTACTTGTATTCAAATGTTGTAGATTCAAATGTAAAATTCCTAGTTGTCTGGAGATATAACACATTAGAATAATCACAATGAAATAAAACAACTTCTTATTTATATAACGTGAGATTACATCAGAGTTCACAACGGATGCAACACCATAGTACAACACTATTTACAATAACATAGATAACATAGAAACAACGAAAATAAACTAATCAAGGTTAATGCAAAACCAAATTTCATCTTTACCTGGACAGCTCTAAATCACTGATTTCACAAAAAACAAACGCTCCATAGAAACAGCTAAAGATTCTCCGCATCAACAACAACTCCACCAAGGTAAAGACAAACTACAAAAGGCTCCAAGACATGCGCACGGATTGAATTGAGAACAAGTCACATCGGAACGCAAACAGAAGAATATTTCATTGTTAATTACAACAACTCCATCAGAATACAAGAATATACAGAGTATAAATCAATATTGCACATTCACTAAATATCAGAGATTACAATACATTTCATAGCAGCGGAAAAATAATACAAAACACAACTGAAAGTAAGACACGGATACAGAGCTTTCCGGATATCGTTCCAGCTGTAAATCAGGATCCTGTGAATATAAATCTGCAAAACCAAAACTACTAGCTGCCCGTGCCAAAATAAGGGCACCCAGAGTTTAGGTTAAAACAATAAACTCCAGGTCAGTCATGTGACTGCTATGAGAACTAAAACAGTTATTAATCTTCATTTTAAAGTTAGGTAAATCAAGGGACCACGCCGTATAACACGGAACGGGTTTCCTCCCAAGAATACCAGTGCATAAAACAACAACGCAATGCTAAATAAAGAACAATGAAGCTATTATAAGACCTAGGTCCCATCACATAATGCAACACAAGCCGGAGGATAGGGTTTTACCTTATAATAGCCAAAGAATGCTTGATATGCTAAATTTCATCTTTTATTATTACTACAAGTGTATAGTGTCAAAACAATTTCAATCATAAATATTAATCATAGGCGGCATGGGTACCATATATCATGTCGCCAATACTAGGCTCTACAATCAAAACCGCACATGTCACATATTGGAAGTTGGATTTCCATCTGTGAACCAAGGCAAGGGATCGTCCTTACCGAATTCGAGACGCACTCGCCCGTGTCTCAGGACCCAGACTCAGGTGGGCCCTTGGATCGTCAGGGCCAGTCCACCGATGTGGATTAAACTTAAACCCTGGACACTGCGTTTCCCCACCCTATGGGGTGTCAATGAGTCCACTGACTCCATCGGCTCCATATAGTCATCGATATATCGGAGGCGCCTCGCAATAGAAACAACCACATAAGTCAAACTCGTTAGGGCGTGTAAAACCACTGACGCCACTTCTAGCTAGAAGGAAACGCATGTCCTCCCTGATGTTCTCTCTCGTTTTTGGTTCACAACCTGGGTGTAAGGCTCGCGAATCAACGCTACACAAAGCAATGCAACACAGGTCGTGCTTTGATCATCCACCACAGGACTCTTCTTTTCAACAGAAACTTTGATTATATGCCACTTAGGCATGCCACACAGGCAATTCACTCCATGCGATTGATATCCATCAATATATAACCCCTGAGCTCGTACGTCTCAGAGAATGGCGTTAAGCAAGAGAATAAATTCTCCGCCGCCAAAAAGATATATATTTAATAGAAATCAATCACACAGAATAAAATCCAATGTCAGACACACAGTCCATTTACATGTTCGTTCTGGGTCTGAACGAAACCGAAGGCATCTTGTACCTCGCATATCCATCAATCTCCAAGTACGTCTGGACGATCACCAACTGATTCCCTCCTCTTGGGTGTACGGCCCAATCAAGATCATTAGTAATCACCCAAACGACGTGAAGACCTCTGGTCTTCGACCACCGTCTTCATCCTCGACACATCGTCGAATCAGTTATTCAAAATGGGATAAACCCGGTCTTTCTGAATAACTCGTGTATATAATAAACAAGTGTTACAAAAACACAACATACGCCTCATTCCAATTCAGAATATTCTTTTATTCAAATATTCTTATACTTCGGGAAAGGTTCCCATTAATTTTATTAAAGATAAATTCTTTAAATTTATACTTTGATCTTCTTTTGAATATCAATTCAAACTAGTCGGGATTAGCGAACTACACCAAATCATTTATTTTATTTCCCAATCCTAACCCATGAAGTAAAACTGGTCATACTTCATATCTAACACCACGGTGTTATCGGTAAATTCAATTACCATTTCACGTTCAAATCTAATTAAAGATTTAACTATCGCCTGGAGCAAAACTGGTGATACTCCATTTTCGATCATTTCAATCTAATTAAAGATTCATTAAAACTCCACTTAGTTTTAATCTTCCCAAAATCAATATTAATGATTATTTAACTTGGGAAATCACATCCTGCCTTTAACTGGGTTAAAGAACCAATGTCATTTAAAACACGGTTCACTATAAACCCAAAATCACATTCTAATCTAATTCCAATTAAATCCCATTTAATTGGTACACTTCATTAAATCTAAATAAAAAGATTTAATCTTTTTCTCAACTGGGTTTAAGAACAGTGTTAATGAAGACACCATTCACGATAAACCCAAATCCCATTTGATATTAAATACAAGGCTCTAAATAGAAAATATATCGGCTTATATTCAATATCAAATTCTACAACCAACAAATATCGTATTGGAAATAACGATATAAATATATCTTTCAAATTTCCATAACAATATCTGCATAATCACGAAATCCAACATTGAAATATTCCAAAGACAATTTCGATTCAAATCCGTTTCCACTTTATATATTGAAAATTCTGGTTACTTTCAAAACCATTTCAAATCCAGTTTATTTTTTTAAAAAAAAATAAATGGGATTATAATTCTAGTTCAAAACTAGTTCATTTCAATAAGAAACTATTTTTAGCTTTTCAAATTTGGAATTTTTCATCCCAATTCTTCACAAATCATTTCTTATTATTTTACACAAATTACTACTATTTTTAATAATTTTATCAAGGCCCGTATAGTCGATATCCATCAACGGCCATCGAACTGCACTTACAGCGACCTTTTCCAACCTTGATTTGGACATAATACCAAATCCAACCGTTAGATTTCTAATTTCTAATATTCGTTAGAAATCTATTTTCGATACGAACCCAATGGTTTTGGTTTTAGGAGAATCCGACGGTCGGATCTCCCGTAATATCCATTCGAAGTCAATGGTCGAAATACGCGAACTACCGCGGCGCGGTGCGTTCTATTCAGGCCATTCTATATATATATTATATTATATATATTTCGTGGATTTCCTTTTAAAACGTATTTTATAAATCGTTTTAAATTCGTTTTCAAAACGATTTCAACTTCATATTCAATTTCTAGTCAAAATTGAAAATTCCATATCATTAATCTATAAATGATAATATTTTCAAAACGTTATATTTTGAAATCACTTCCTTTTCTATATTCATTATAAAAATGAATAAAATCGATATAAATATCGTTCACGTCAAAATGGCATCAATCTAATCAACACAACTTTTATTCAACACATGAATGTTTTCTTCTATTCAACACATGAATATTTATTTTATTCAATGCATGAATATTTATTTTATTCAACACATGAATATTTATTTTATTCAACACATGAATATTTTCTTCTATTCAACACACGAATATTTTCTTTTATAATATTCTTTATTTTCCAAATTAGAATGAGGCCCAATCAATTACCATATAATGTTAATTATATGGATTCCATACAACACATGTATATAATAGCAACGATAAATAATCAACCATCATCCAGAGTGCACCACACAACTGTATAAGGATTAAATATAAATAATTAACGTTTACACAGTCTGTCAACCCATCGATTGACATACAACTAAACAATCGGGATTAGTGTACGTCAAATATCATCCTAATACCTGTGTGGGGTTTCAAATCAACAAACACAGATTTTTATTTGTGTAGTTGGGCGATGTGTAGAATTTATCGTCCCAATCAATATCAGTCAAATCGGTGTACATAATCAAATCGTTCGATTTGTAAATGAATATATATTTTATTTCAACACGATCAAAAGTCAAATTTCATAACACAATCAATCAAACAAACAAGCCGTCCATGGTCTGTGGACGACGGGTGTCGGGTGCTGCTAAGCACCGTCTGCATCCTAGTATATATTTCAACTATAAAATAAATTTAAAGTGAGGAGTTCTCACAAAGAGCTAAACCAAACGTCGCGACTCTTCATATGTAGAAAATCTTCGCCGTGCTTGCCTTTTGTCACTTTCGTTGACCGTATCCACTACATATATAAAAATCACATTTTTAAAATGAAGTTTTTTAAATAAAAATCGTATTTTTATAACTCTTCTCATATAATAAAAATCATATTTCTATTTCCACTTCAAATATATAAAAATCAAATTTTTATCTTTACTTCATATATATTAAAATCGAATTTTTATCTTCACTTCATATATATAAAAATCGAATTTTTATTCTCATACCTATATCAAAATCATAACTTTAGTATCATGCATATATAAAAATTATATTTTTATATTTGTTACTTCATTATAAAAATCCTATCTTTTCAAATAAACAAAATCAAATCTTTTATATTTCACTTCATATAAAGAAAGATCACATTTTTATTATGCTATGGTATAAATAAAAATCATACCGTTACATAACTAAAAATCTAATCTCTTCTATTATAAAAATCGTATTTTTACTTTGATAATATATATATATATCATATTTTTATTATTTCTTCTATATATAAAAAGATCGAATTTCTATCTTCACTTCTTTTCTAGTTTAAAAATTATATCTTTTCAATTAAAAAGATCAAATCCTTTCACTGTAAAAATCCTAGCTTTCCTACTTTTATAAATTCTATCACTTTATAAAATCACATATTCATTTTCAACAATGATATATTATAAACAAACTAATTAAAATAAATAAAATTAAATAAAGTAAAACTCGCTAAATTGGAAAGGGGTATGGATGTGGTGAGTGGTGGCGCTGCTCGCCAGAGGGAGGGGCCTTCATCGATGGTCGTGCAGTGGCGCATAAGAGGGGCGACGGTTGGCTATGGATTGTGGGCGAGCGCACGTCGTCAGGCAAGAGGAGAGAGGATCGAGAAGGAGGGGGAAGGGGTGGCGAGCCTGGGGTGTGGCGGAGGGCGCCTGCGGCGACGTGGATTGTCGCGACGGCGGCGAACGGGATGGAGGGCTGACGAGGTCAACGCGGGATCGGTTTGGGTATTTTTTTTCTTTTTAATTTCAGAAACATAGAGAGAGAAGTGAGGGAGAGGGGGTTAATTAATATATATATATATATTATTATTATTTTTAAATTCCAAAAAGCAACTTTTTATTTCGACCTCGAAATCAAGCCCACCGACTGTCGTCCATAGCTAATTACCCCCATTCCAAACACAATGGGATATATACCGTAAGCTGATTCGATCGTTTCGATCAGTTTTCGTCAAAATCAAAATATAAATCTATATATTGAATTTGAACGCACATTTCAATTTACCGGTCCCACATACGAGCCCTAAAAATTCTCAAAAAATATTTTTTTAGCTTCGTATTGACGATACGGTCCTAATAAAACTAGTTTCATAAAATTCCGAGACCGTTTGAAAAATGGTCATTTTCCAGTTGATTAAAATCAACTAAAACTGGTCAAACACGTTTTACTTCACCACGCTCACATATTGATTCGAAAAATTACAAATTTTGAAACCTAGCAATAATTAGACATCCCGGATCCAACTAAAGTGGTTTCGTCGAAAACCGAGGTCGTTTGCAAAATTTCCATTTTTAAGGGCCATAATTCCATATCGACTATTCTGAATTTTCAACTTGGCATAACATTTTTTATCCCCGCTATGAAATTTCAATTTTCCGGATTCGTTGGAAAGATATTCTCAATAAGATTCAAATATTTTTGGTTTTTCTAAAATCCGGATTATGTTGAATCCTGTACATTCATTTGAACTTAGAAATCGAAATTTCAAACTACTATGCCATTTTAAATTCCTTTTATAATTTAAATAAAAAAATTATATTCTAACGACGAGTCAAATAAATATATACGCTCTAATCCTATTCAAAATAAATTTCTCGTTGTTTTTATTTAAAACAATCCATTTTAAATATTCAAAATTCACCAAAATTGCCAAAATAAATTTTTTAAATTGGCTCAGATTTCCGGGTTATTACAATCTCCCCCACTTAAAACTTTTCATCCCCGAAAAGGAACGGAGCCGAAAGTTCTTTAACTAATCAACTCAACATTCGATATTTTCTTTACGGCTTAAGTTCTTCAACTTTTCAGTTTCTAAGAACTTTTCAAATTTTCCAAAATTTGGCTAACACCCTAAATTTTCGAAAAATTTCTCCATAACCTCCCCTGCATCGGGGACTTTGGGATATTTCAAATAGCCTCCCATGGCCCTCACCAATCCAAAAAGAAAAAGAAACAGCCAAGCGGCTAGCTAATCGGCTCATAAAATCATCAAAAACCCAATAAATTTGTAAACATGTACCTATTTGTCGGGCAAACAATTTTATTCTTCTGCTCTTGCCTTCTTGCTATGATCTGTTCAATGTAAGTACATGCATATGTATGAAAATGCGACTAATTTTCAATACAACCCACTATTTGGTTCAATTTGGCTAAAGGTTCAACATTTTAATTAATCAACCAATAATCAAACAACGCAACCAGCAATTAATTAGTTGATTATCTTTTCAAATTCATAACTTTGATACATAGTCCAAAATTCAGATTTTTGATGCCAAATCACAACAGTAAGCCTTATATAATTTTGGTTCTCATACCAGTCAATTGGAAATATATAGAAATCTCACTTTCGTCACTCGAACATAAATTTTGATGACGAGTACTCAATCATCCGAATCATCTTCGGGCCACTAGAGTATGATTTTATATCTATCCAGTATATTAAATTTTCGAATGCATGCGGATCAGACGTATACGCAAAATCTTTATATACTGGACTGTCCAAATCAATACAAATAAATAAACAAATACGAATAATTGATTTAAATTTTTAAAACAAAAATTGTTTTCATTTTTTGAAAATATGCTCTTCACACCCGTTCTAGGATACTACTGATCACATCTCTAACGAGTCATTCCCATTGGATATTACTAATCCATTCTCTGATGAATTCTTTCGTTTTGTTCTAGCGTGTCTTGTTCTCCGAGCTCTGTAAACCAAAGCTCTGATACCAAGCTGAAACGACCCAAACTTCCCCGGTAAGGAAAGCACGGATTGAATTGAGAACAAGCCACACCGGAACGCAAACAGAAGAACATTTCATTGTTAATTACAACAACTCCATCAGAATACAAGAATATACAGAGTATAAATCAATATTGCACATTCACTAAATATTAGAGATTACAATACATTTCATAGCAGCGTAAAAATAATACAAAACACAACTGAAAATAATACACGGATACATAGCATTCCGGATATCGTTCCAGCTGTAAATCAGGATCCTGTGAATATAAATCTGCAAAACCAAAACTACTAGCTGCCCGTGCCAAAATAAGGGCACCAAGAGTTTAGGTTAAAACAATAAACTCCAGGTCAGTCGTGTGACTGGTGTGAGAACTAAAACAGTTATTAATCTTCATTTTAAAGTTAGGTAAATCAAGGGACCACGCCGTATAACACGGAACGGGTTTCCTTCCAAGAACACCAGTGCATAAAACAACAGCGTAACGCTAAATAAAGAACAATGAAGCTATTATAAGACCCAGGTCCCATCACATAATGCAACACAAGCCGGAGGATAGGGTTTTACCTTATAATAGCCAAAGAATGCTTGATATGCTAAATTTCATCTTTTATTATTACTATAAGTGTATAGTGTCAAAACAATTTCAATCATAAATATTAATCATAGACGGCATGGGTACCATATATCATGTCGCCAATACTAGGATCTACAATCAAAACCACACATGTCACGTATTGGAAGTTGGATTTCCATCTGTGAACCAAGGCAAGAGATCGTCCTTACCGAATTCGAGACGCTCTAGCCCGTGTCTCAGGACCCAGACTCAGGTGGGCCCTTGGATCGTCAGGGCTAGTCCACCGATGTGGATTAATCTTAAACCCTGGACACTGCATTTCCCCACCCTATGGGGTGTCAATGAGTCCACTGACTCCATCGGTTCCACATAGTCACCGATATATCCGAGGCGCCTCGCAACATCAACAACCACATAAGTCAAACTCTTCAAGGCGTGTAAAACCACTGACGCCACTTCTAGCTAGAAGGAAACACATGTCCTCCCTGATGTCCTCTCCCGTTTCTGGTTCACAACCGGGGTGTGAGGCTCGCGAATCAACGCTACACAAAGCTATGCCACACAGGCCGTGCTTTGATCATCTACCACAAGACTCTGCTTTTCAACAGAAGCCTTGATCATTTGCCACTTAGGCATGCCACACAGGCAATTCACTCCATGCGATTGATATCCATCAATATATAACCCCTGAGCTCGTACGTCTCAGAGAAGGGCGTTGAGCAATAGAATAAATTTTCCGCCGCCAAGCGGATATATATTTAATAGAAATCAATCACACAGAATAAAATCCAATGTCAGACACACAGTCCATTTACAAGTTTCCGGGTCTGAATGAAACCGGAGGCACCTTGTACCTCGCATATCCATCGATTTCCATGTACGTCTGGACGATCACCAACTGATTCCCTCCTTTTGGGTGTACGGCCCAATCAAGATCATCAGTAATCACCCAAACGACGTTAAGACCTCCGGTCTTCGACCACCGTCTTCATCCTCGACACATCGTCGAATCAGTTATTCATAATGGGATAAATCCGGTCTTTCTGAATAACTCGCGTATATAATAATCAAGTGTTACACAAACACAACATACGCCTCATTCCAATTCAGAATATTCTTTTATTCAAATATTCTTATACTTTGGGAAAGGTTCCCATTAATTTTATCAAAGATAAATTCTTTAAATTTATTCTTTGATCTTCTTTTGAATATCAATTCAAACTAGTCGGGATTAGCGAACCACACCGAAGTAATCATTTATTTTATTTCCCAATCCTAAACTATTCATCCCATGAAGTAAAACTGGTCATACTTCATATCTAACACCACGGTGTTATCGGTAAATTCAATTACCATTTCACTTTCAAATCTAATCAAAGATTTAACTATCGCCTGGAGCAAAACTGGTGATAATCCATTCTTGATCATTTCAATCTAATTAAAGATTCATTAAAACTCCACTTAGTTTTAATCTTCCCAAAAATCAATATTAATGATTATTTAACTTGGGAAATCACATCCTGCCTTTAACTAGGTTAAAGAACCAATGTCATTTAAAACGCGGTTCACTATAAACCCGAAATCACATTCTAATCCAATTCCAATTAAATCCCATTTAATTGGTACACTTCATTTAATCTAAATAAAAAGATTTAATCTTTTTCTCAACTGGGTTTAAGAACAGTGTTAATGAGGACACCATTCACGACAAACCCAAATCCCATTTGATATTAAATACAACGCTCTGAATAGAAAATATATCGGCTTATATTCAATATCAAATTCTACGACCAACAAATATCGTATTGGAAATAACGATATAAATATATCTTTCAAATTTCCATAACAATATCTGCATAATCACGAAATCCAACATCGGAATATTCCAAAGAAGATTTCGATTCAAATCCATTTCCACTTTATATATTGGAAATTCTGGTCACTTTCAAAACCATTTCAAATCCACTTTATTTATTATTAAAAATAAATGGGATTATAATTCTAGTTCAAAACTAGTTCATTTCGATAAAAATCTATTTTTATCTTTTCAAATTTGGAATTTTTCATCCCAATTCTTCACAAATAATTTCTTATGATTTTACACAAATTATTACTATTTTTAATAATTTTATCAAGGCTCGTACAATTGATTTCCATCAATGGCCATCGAACTGCACTTACAACGACCTTTTCCAAACTTGATTTGGACATAATTCCAAATCCAACCGTTAGATTTCTAATTTCTAATATTCTTTAGAAAGCTCTTTTCGATACGAACCCAACATTCCGGTTTTAGGAGAATCCGACAGTCGTATCTCCCGTAATATCCATTCAAAGTCAATGGTCGAAATTCGCGAACTACCGCGGCGCGGCGCGTTCTATTCAGGCCATTCTATATATATAATATATATAATATATATATTTTATATATTTTGTCGATTTCCTTTTAAAACGTTTTTTATAAATCGTTTTAAATTTGTTTTCAAAACGATTTCAACTTCATATTCAATTTCCAGTCAAAATTAAAAATTCTATATCATTAATCTATAAATGATAATATTTTCAAAACGTTATATGTTGAAATCACTTCCTTTTCTATAATTATTATAAAAATGAATAAAATAGATATAAATATCGTTCATGTCAAAATGGCGTCAATCTAATCAACATGGCTTTTATTCAACACATGTGAAAACCCGTAACTTCCCCGGTGAGGAAAGCGCGGATAGTTCGAGAACAAGCTACAACAGAACGCAAGCGGAAGAACATTTCATTGTATATTACAACAATTCCATCAGAATACAAGAATATACAGAGTATAAATGAATATTACACAGAAATATCAGAGATTTAAATTACATTTAAATACATCGCAGCGGAAAATAATACAATACACAACTAGAAGAGATATACGAATACAAAGCTTTCCAGATATCATTCCAGGTGTAAACCAGGATCCTGTGAATATAAATCTGCAAAACCAAAACTACTAGCTGCCTGTGTCAAAATAAGGGCACCCAGAGTTTAGGTTAAAATAATAAACACCAGTCAGTCATGTGACTGGTGTGAGAACTAAAACAGTTATTAATCTTTATTTTAAAGTTAGGTAAATCAAGCGACCACGCCGTATAACACGGAACGGGCTTCCTCCCAAGAATACCAGTGCATAAAACAACAACGCAATGCTAAATAAAGAACAATGAAGCTATTATAAGACCCAGTTCCCATCACACAATGCAACGCAAGCCGGAGGATAGGGTTTTTACCTTATAATAGCCAAGAATGCTTGATACATTTAAAACAAATCATTTGATACTATTATAAGTGCATAGTGTATAAAACCACTTCAAATCATAAGTATCAATCATAGGCGACATGAGCGTCCCATGCCACTATGTCGCCATATATAGGTTTACAAATAAAACCGCAAAGTCACGTATTTGGAAATTGGATTTCCATCTATGAACCGAGGCAAAAGATAGTCCTCTACCGATTCGAGACGCTCTAGCCCGTGTCTCAAGAACAGAACGCATCGTCCCTTGGAGCGACAGGGCCGGTCCACCGATGTGGATTAAAATGCCTGAACACTGCGTTTCCCGCCCTTTGGGGCGTAGGTGAGCCAACTAAATGACTCCATCGGACCTGGATCGTCCGATCAAACCGAGGCGCCTCGCAACAGCAACAACCACATAAGTCAAACTCGTCAGGGCGTGTAAAACCACTGACGCCACTTTTTAGCTAGAAGGAAATGCATGTCCTCCCTGAGGTCCGTCTCCCGTTTTTGGTTCACCACCGGGGTGTGAAGCTCGTGAATTCACGCTACACAAAGCTACGCCACAAAGGCCGTGCTTTGATCATCAACCACAAGACTCTGCTTTTCAACAGAAGCCTTGATCATACTGCCACTTAGGCATGCCACACAGGCAATTCACTCCCTGCGTTTGATATCCATCGATATATAACCCCTGAGCTCGTACATCTCAGAGAAGGGCGTTAAGCAAGAGAATAAATTCTCCGCCGCCAAACAGATATATATTTAATAGAAATCAATCACACAGACTTAAATCCAATGTCAGACACACAGTCTATTTACAAGTTCGTTCTGGGTTTGAACGAAACCGGAGGTACCTAGTACCCCGCATATCCATCGATCTCCAAGTACGTCTGGACGATCACCAACTGTTTCCATCTTCTTGGGTGTACGGCCCAATCAAGATCATCAGTAATTATCCAAACGACGTGAAGACCTCCGGTCTTCAACCACCGTATTCATCTTCGACACCACGTCGAATAAGTTATTCAGAATGGGATAAACCCGGTCTTTCTGAACAACTCGCGTATATATATAATAAACACGTGTTATACAAACACAACATACGCCTCTTTCCAATTCAGAATATTCTTTTATTCAAATATTCTTTTATTTTTGGAAAGGTTCCCATTAATTTTATCAAAGATAAATTCTTTAAATTTATTCTTTAATCTCCTTTGAGTATCAATTCAAACGAGTCGGGATTAGCGAACCACACCGAAGTAATCATTTATTTTAATTTCCCATTCCCAACCTATTCATCCTATGAAGTAAAACTGGTCATACTTCATATCTAACACCACAGTGTTATCGGTAAATTCAATTACCAGTTCACGTTCAAATCTAATTAAAGATTTAACTATCGCCCAGAGTAAAACTAGTGATACCCCATTCTCGATCTTTTCAATTTAATTAAAGATTCATTAAAACTCCACTTAGTTTTAATCTTTAACTGGGTTAAAGAATCAGTGTCATTTAAAACACGGTTCACGATAAACCCAAAATCACATTCCATTAATTATCGGGTTAAAGAACAAGTGTTATTTAAAACACTGTTCACGATAAACCCAAAATCAATACCAATTCAATTCCAATTAAATATTATTTAATTGGTACACTTCATTAAATCTAAATAAAAAGATTTAATTCTTTTCTCAACTGGGTTTAAGAACAGTGTTAATGAAGACACCATTCATGACAAACCCAAATCACATTTGATATTAAATACAAGGCTCTGAATAGTAAATATATCGGCTTATATTCAATATCAAATTCTACGACCAACAAATATCGTATTGGAAATAACGATATGTAGATATATATCTTTCAAATTTCCATAACAACATCTGTATAATCATGAAATCCAACATCGAAATAGTCCTAAGGCAATTTCGATTCAAATCCATTCCAATGCAATTATTGGAAATTCTGGTTATTTTCAAAACCATTTTCAAATCCAATTTATTTATTTAAAAATAAATAGAATTATAATTCTAGTTCAAAACTAGTTTATTTCGATAAAAAACTATTTTTATCTTTTCAAATATGGAGGTTTTCATCCCAATTCTTCACAAACCATTTCTTATGATTTTACAGAAATTATTACTATTTTTAATAATTTTATCAAGGCCCGTACAGTCGATTTCCATCAACGGCCATCGAACTGCACTTACAGCAACCTTTTCCAAATTTGATTTGGACATAATTCCAAATCCAACCGTAAGATTTATAATTTCTAATATTCGTTAGAAAGCTCTTTTCGATACGAACCCAACAGTTCTGGTTTTAGGAGAATCCGACGGTTGGATCTCCCGCAATATCCATTCGAATTCAATGGTCGAAATTCGCGAACTGCCGCGGCGCGGCTCGTTCTATTCAGGCCATTATATTATATATATAATATATATAATATATACTTCGTCGATTTCCTTTTAAAACGTATTTATATAATTCGTTTTAAATTCGTTTTCAAAACGATTTCAACTTCTTTTCAAATTCAAATCAAAATTGAATTTTTCCTTATAAATTCGATTTAAATTCATTTCAAATTGATTTCAATTCAAATCGATTTTTAATTCAATTTCAGTTCGTTTTCAATTTCATTCAATTCCAATTCGAATTCAATTCTATTCAGTTACTATTCAAATTTATTTCTATTCAATTACTATTCAAATTTATTTCTATTCAATTCGAATTCGTTTTCTGTTCAAATTCAATTCTATTCAATTTCAATTCGAATTCATTTTATATTCAATTTCAATTTGAATTCATTTGTATTCAATTTCAATTCGAATTCATTTCTATTCAGTTTGATTCGAATTTCAATTCGTTTCAAAATATCAGATTTTGAAATCACTTTCGATATTCATTATAAAATGAATAAAATCGATATGAATATCGTTCACGTCAAAATGGTGTAAATCTAATCAACACAGCTTCATATATTTCTATTTTCAAATATTCTATTTCAAATATTTCCTTTTCAAATATTTCTTTTTCAAAACTGGAATGAGGCCCAATCAATTACCATATAATGTTAATTATATGGATTTTCTACAACACATGTATACAATAACAACGATGAATAATCAACCAGCATCCGAAGTGCATTCTACACTGTATAAGCATCAAATATAAATATTCAACGCTTATAACAGCCTGTCAATCAATCGATCAACATACAACTAAACAATCGGGATTAGTGTACGTCAAATATCATCCCAATACCCGTGTGGGGTTTCAAACAATCAAACACAGATTTTATTTGTGCAGTTGGGCGATGTGTAAAATTTATCGTCCCAATCAATATCAGTCAAATGTGTGTATATAAACAAATCGTCCGATTTGTTTATTTTTATTTCATTTCATATACACGTTAAAAATTCTATTTTTAACTATAAAATATTTTCAACTATATAAATATTTTGTTTCATTTCACATCACATCACACAATCAACTACACATCAAAATCTAACAACCAAGCATACAAGCCGTCCATGGTCTGTAGACGACGGGTGTCGAGTGCTACTAAACACCGTCTGCATCCTAGTATATATTTTTAACTAGAAAAATTAAATTAAAGGTGAGAAGTTCTCACAGATTAGCTAATCCAATCCCACGACTCTTCTTATGTAGAAATCTTCGCCGTTCTTGCCTCTTGTCACTTTCGTTGCCCGTAGCCACTACATATATAAAAATCACATTTTTATATTCTTACTATGTGTATAAAAATTATATTTTTACTTTGCTATTCAATATATAAAAATCGAATTTTTACTTCGCTATTAATATATAAAAATCGAATTTTTACTTCGCTATTCAATATATAAAAATCGAATTTTTACTTCGCTATTCAATATATAAAAATCGAATTTTTACTTCGCTATTCAATATATAAAAATCGAATTTTTATTATTTCCACTATATAGAAATCACATTTTTTCTATAACTCTGTTACATATACAAAAATCGTATTTTTATAACTTCATATTAAAAATCCGATTTTTATGGTTTCAACTACACATTTACCATACGAAAAAAAAAATCAAACCTTTCTCTAATAAAAATCGCATCTTTGTCTATATAAAGATCTCATCTTTATTTTTTGTTCATGTAGATAAAAATCAAATATTTTTCAAACCGTATTTCATATAAAAGCCGATTTTATATTCTCCTATAACCAAATACATTAAATGAATAAAATAAAATAAGAGAAGTAAAAATAAAAATAAAAATAAAAGGGCTTACAGTGGTTTAGGGGGTTGGAATTGGCGGTCTGACTGTCGGGAGGGAGGGCTCGCGAGAAGGTGGAAGGGGGGCTGACTGGGCGCGGCGCGCCAGGCGAGAGGGGGGAGGAAGAAGAAGAGCGGTGGTTGCAAAGGGGGGGTGCGGCGGTCGATTTGGGTGCATGAGGTGGGGGAGTACGGGGGTTTCGTGGGGGGGGGGGGGTTTGGGTGAGTCGAACGAGGAAGGAGGAGAAGAAGAGGGGGGCATGGACGACGGCGCGGTGGTGGCGCACGCCCCTCGTGTGGCGGCGATGGCTCCTTCGAGTTTTTTTTTCGAACGGTAGAAAGAAAATGAGGAGAGAGAGAGAGAGTAAAGGATTTATATAAATATTTTATTTCTAATTTCAAAAAGTTGACTTTTTTATTCGACCTCTAAACGAGGCCCACCGCCTGTCGTCCATAGCTAATTACCCCCATTCCGAACACAATGAGATATGTATCGTAAGCTGATTCGATCGTTTCGATCAGTTTTCGTCAAAATCAACATATAACTCTATATATTGATTTTGATCGCACATGTTAATTTACCGGGGTCACATACTAACTCGAAAAATTCCAAAAAAATATTTTCTAACCTCGTATTGATGATACGGTCCTAACAAAACTAGTTTCATCGAATTCTGAGGCCATTGGAAAAATGGCCATTTTCCAGTCGATTAAAATCAACTGAAACTGGTCAAACGCGTTTTCCTTTGCCACGCTCAAAATATCAGATTTTGAAATCACTTTCGATATTCATTAAAAAATGAATAAAATAGATATAAATATCGTTCATGTCAAAATGGCGTCAATCTAATCAACACGGCTTCATATATTTCTATTTTCAAATATTCTATTTCAAATATTTCTATTCAAATATTTCTGTTCAAATATTTCTATTCAAATATTTCTATTTCAAATATTTCTATTTCAAAACTGGAATGAGGCCCAATCAATTACCATATAATGTTAATTATATGGATTTTCTACAACACATGTATACAATAACAACGATGAATAATCAACCATCATCCAAAGTGCCTCCTACACTGTATAAGCATCAAATATAAATATTCAACGCTTATAACAGTCTGTCAATCAATCGATCGACATACTACTAATTATTGGGATTAGTGTATGTCATATATCACCCCAATACCCGTGTGGGGTTTCAAACAATCAAACACAGATTTTATTTGTGCAGTTGGGCGATGTGTAAAATTTATCATCCCAATCAATATCAGTCAAATGTGTGTATATAAACAAATCGTCCGATTTGTTAATTTTTATTTTATTTCATATATACTTTAAAAATTCTATTTTTAACTATAAAGTATTTTCCACTATAAAATATTTTATTTCATCTATATAAATATTTTATTTCATTTCACATCACACAATCAACTACACATCAAAATCAAACAAACAAACATACAAGCCGTCCATGGTCTGTGGACGACGGGTGTCGGGTGCTACTAAACACCGTCTGCATCCTAGTATATATTTTAACTAGAAAACAAAATTAAAAGGTGAGAAGTTCTCACGGATATGCTTAACCAGACGCCTCGGCTCTTCTTATGTAGAAAATCTTCGCCGTTCCTTCTTTCATCACTTTCATCATTCGTATCCACTACATATATAAAAATCGACTTTTTACTTTGTTATTCAATATATAAAAAATCGAATTTTTAACTTCACTTCATATATATAAAAATCGAATTTTTACTTTGTTATTCAATATATAAAAATCGAATTTTTACTTCGCTATTCAATATATAAAAACCGAATTTTTACTTCGCTATTCAATATATAAAAATCGAATTTTTACTTCGCTATTCAATATATAAAAATCGAATTTTTACTTTGTTATTCAATATATAAAAATCGAATTTTTACTTCGCTATTCAATATATAAAAATCGAATTTTTACTTCGCTATTCAATATATAAAAATCGAATTTTTACTTCGTCGTTTTCATGGTAAAGTCAAATGTTTATAAACTGTATTTCATATAAAATCTGATTTATATTTTCCCATAACTAAATACATTAAATAGACAAAATAAGATAATAGAAATAAATTAAAATAAAGGCTTACAACGGCTTAGATGGGGGGTCTGCTGCGACGATGGACGGTCGGATGGACGGTGGAGCTGGTGGAAGGGGGCAGCAGTGGAATGGTGGTGGTGGCGAAGGGTTTCAGTGGGTTTTTGGGGTTGTTTATGGCCGGATTGCGGTTTAGAAGGAGGTCGGAGGGAGAGCGGGGGTCAGAGGGGGTGGAGCTGGTATGTGGGTGGCGCAGCTAGGTGGCGGCGGGCCCCTGATGGCTGGAGGCGGCGGCTACTCGTTTTGGTGCAGGGGCTAGGGCTTCCGCGGCTCGGTTGGGGGAGTAGAAGGAGGAGAGAGGAAGGAAGATCGGAGGTGGGGGGCGGCTGTGGTGGACGGCGGTGCCGTTGAGGGGGGGAGGAGGGCGCGAGGTCCACAATCTTTTTTTTTTACTTCTGAATTGTGACGGGGAAGGAGGAAGGGCTTGGGGGGTTTTAATGAAAATTTATATATTATTTTTATTTAATTTATTTTATAAAGCAACTTTTTATTTCAAATTCAAAATCGAACCCACCGACTGTCGTCCCTAACTAATCACCCCCATTCCGAACACAATGGGATATGTATCGTAAGCTAATTTGACTGTTTCGATCAGTTTCCGTTAAAATCAACATATAACTCTATATATTGAATTTGAACGCGCATTTCAATTTACCGGGGTCACATACGAACTCGAAAAATTCCAGAAAAATATTTTCTAGCCTCGTATTGATGATACGGTTCTAACAAAACTAATTTCGTCAAATTCTGAGACCGATTTAAAAATGGCCAATTTCCAGTCGATTAAAATCAACTGAAATTGGTCAAACGCGTTTTCCCTTGCCACGCTCACATATTGATTCAAAAAATTATGAAATTTGAAATCTAGCAATAACTTTACATCCCGGATCCAACCAAAGTGGTTTTGTCGAAATCCGAGGTCGTTTGCAAAATTTCCATTTTTAAGTGCCTGAATTCCATAGCGACTATTCAGAATTTTCATTTGGACATATCTTTTGATTCCCGCTATGAAATTTCAAT
This sequence comes from Allium sativum, assembly GCA_030737875.1. Lineage (NCBI taxonomy): Eukaryota > Viridiplantae > Streptophyta > Magnoliopsida > Asparagales > Amaryllidaceae > Allium > Allium sativum. The sequence continues at coordinate 127,208,996 of CM060919.1, read as the reverse complement.
TTTTCGGATTCGTTGGAAAGATATTCACAATTAGATTCCATTATTTTTGGTTTCACTAAAATCCGGTTTATTTTGCACCCGGTATGTTCAGTTGAAGTTTGAGATCGAATTATCGAACTACCGCGCCATTTTTAATTCCTTTTATAAATATAAATAATTATTTATATTCCAACGACGAGCTATATAATATATTCGTTCGAATTATATTCAAAATAAATTTCGTGTGGTTATTATTTAAAATAATTCATTTTAAACAATCAAAATTCGTTAAAATTACTAAAATAAAAAATTTAAATTGGCCCAGATTTCCGGGTTATTACAATCTCCCCCACTTAAAACTTTTCGTCCCCGAAAAGGAACGAAGCCGAAAGTTGTTTTAAATACCAACTCAACTTTCATTATTTTTATTATGGCTTAAGTTCTTCAACTTTTCAGTTTCTAAGAACTTTTCAAAGATTTCAAAATTTTGGCTAACACCCTAAATTTTCGAAAAATTTCGCCATAACCTCCCCTGCACCGGGAGCACGGGAAAATCCCGAAATTGCCATACAGGCCTTCTGATCTCAAAAAGAAAAAGAAAACGCCAAGCGGCTAGCCAATCGGCTCAAAAAATCATCATCACCCAAACAAAACAGTAAATTATGGTAAACATGTACCTATTTGTCAGGCAAACAAATTTTATTCTCTGCTCTAGTCTCCTTGCTATGACTTGTACCATGTAAGTACATGTATATGCATGCAATTGCAACCAATTTTCAATACAGTTCAATATTTGACCAATTTGGTTAAAGGTTCAACATTTAATTATTCAAACAATAATCAAACAACACAACCATCAATCAATTAGTGAATTATCATTTCAAATTCATAACTTTGATACATAGTCAAAAATCAGATTTTTGATGCCAAATCACAATAATAAGCCCTATCTAGTTTCGGTTCTCACACCAGTCAATTGGAAATATATAGAAATCTCACTTTCGTAACTCGAAAATAAATACTGGCGATGGTGCCCCGCCACCAGAATTATCCCCGGGCACTAGAGGGATTCTATATCTACCCAGTATATTAAAACTTCGGATACACGTTTGCAAGACGTATATGCAAAATCTTTATATATTGGATTGTCCAAATTCATTTAAATAATTAATCAAATACGAATAATTGATTTAAATTTCAAAACAAAATTTGTTTTCATTTTTTTTTAAAATATACCCTTTACACTTGTTCTAGGATACTACTGATCCCATCTCTAACGAGTCATTCCCATTGGATATTGCTAATCCAATATCTGATGAATTCTTTCGTTTGGTTCTAATGTGTCATGTTCTCTAGCTTTGTAAACCAAAGCTCTGATACCATGATGAAACCACCCGAAATCCCCCTTATGGGAAATCCTGGATTGAGTCGAGGACAAGCCACATCAGAACGCAGACGGGAGAACATTTCATTGTTTATTACAACAATTCCATCAGAATAAAAGAATATACGGAGTATAAATGAATATTACAGTTCATAAAATATCAGAGATTACAATACATTACATAGCAGCGGAAAATAATACAATACACAACTAGAAGAGATATACGGATACAAAGCTTTCCGGATATCATTCCAACTGTAAACCAGGATCCTATGAATATAAATCTGCAAAAACAAAACTACTAGCTGCCCATGTCAAAATAAGGGCACCCAGAGTTTAGGCTGAAACAATAAACTCCAGGTCAGTCATGGGACTGGTGTGAGAACTAAAACAGTTATTAATCTTTATTTTTAAAGTTAGGTAAATCAAGGGACCACGCCGTATAACACGGAACGGGTTTCCTCCCAAGAACATCAGTGCATAAAACAACAGCGCAATGCTAAATAAAGAACAATGAAGCCATTATAAGACCCAGGTCCCATCACACAATGCAACACAAACCGGAGGATAGAGTTTTTCCTTATAATAGCCAAAGCATGCTTGATACGTTTAAAACAAGTCATTTGATACTATAATAAGTGTACAGTGTTTAAAACAATTTTAATCAATCATAGACGACATGGGTACCATATATCATGTCGCCATATTAGGCTCTACAATCAAAACCGCAAATGTCACGTATTTGGAAATTGGGTTTCCATCTATGAACCGAGGCCAGGGATCGTCCTCTACCGATTCGAGACAATCTAGCCCATGTCTCAGGCAAGCGCGCTGACAAGCCTTGGATCGTCAGGGCCGGTCCACCGGTGTGGATTAAAATGCCTGAACACTGCATCTCCCCACCCTGTGGGGCGTAAATGAGCCAACGAATGACTCCATCGGACCCGGATCGTCCGATCAAACCGAGGCGCCTCGCAAACCAACAACCACATAAATCAAACTCGTCAGGGCATGTAAAACCACTGACACCACTTCTAGCTAGAAGGAAACGCATGCCCTCCCTGATGTCCTCTCCCGTTTCTGGTCCACTACCGGGGTGTGAGGCTCGTGAATCAACGCTACACAAAGCTATGCTACACAGGCCGTGCTTTGATCATCACCACAAGACTTTGCTTTTCAACAGAAGCCTTGATCAATTGCCACTTAGGCATGCCACACAGGCAATTCACTCCATGCGTTTGATATCCATCAATATATAACCTCTGAGCTCGTACGTCTCAGAGAAGGGCGTTAAGCAAGAGAATAAATTCTCCGCCGCCAAACAGATATATATTTAATAGAAATCAATCACACAGAATAAAATCCAATGTCATACACACAGTCCATTTACAAGTTCGTTCTGGGTCTGAACAAAACCGGAGGCACCTAGTACCCCGCATATCCATCGATCTCCAACTACGTCTGGACGATCACTAACTTATTCCCTCCTCTTGGGTGTACGGCCCAATCAAGATCATCAGTAACCACCCAAACGACGTGAAGACCTCCGGTCTTCAACCACCGTCTTCATCTTCGACACCACGTCGAATCGGTTATCCAGAATGGGATAAACCCGGTCTTTCTGAATAACTCGTGTATATAATAGACAAGTGTTACACAAACACAACATATGCCTCATTCCAATTCAGAATATCCTTTTATTCAAATATTCTTATACTTTGGGAAGGGTTCCCATTAATTTTATCAAAGATAAATCCTTTAAATTTATTCTTTAATCTGCTTTTGAATATCAATTCAAACTAGTCGGGATTAGCGAACCACACCGGAGTAATCATTTATTTTAATTTCCCAATCCCTACCTATTCATCCCATGAAGTAAAACTGGTAATACTTCATATCTAACACCACAGTGTTATCGGTAAATTCAATTACCATTTCACGTTCAAATCTAATTAAAGATTTAACTATCGCCTGGAGTAAAACTGGTGATACTCCATTCTAACACTTTTTCAATCTAATTAAAGATTCATTAAAACTCCACTTAGTTTTAATCTATAACTGGGTCAAAGAATCAGTGTCATTTAAAACACAGTTCACGATAAACCCAAAATCATATTCCATTAATTATCGGGTTAAAGAACAAGTGTTATTTAAAACACGGTTCACGATAAACCCGAAAATCAATACCAATTCAATTCCAATTAAATATTACTTAATTGGTACACTTCATTAAATCTAAATAAAAAGATTTAATCTTTTTCTCAACTGGGTTTAAGAACAGTGTTAATGAAGACACCATTCACGACAAACCCAAATCACATTTGATATTAAATACAAGGCTCTGAATAGAAAATATATCGGCTTATATTCAATATCAAATTCTACGACCAACAAATATCGTATTGGAAATAACGATATGTATGTATGTATATATATATATCTTTCAAATTTCCATAACAACATCTGTATAATCACGAAATCCAACATCAAAATATTCCGAAGACAATTTCGATTCAAATCCATTCCAATGCAATTATTGGAAATTCTGGTTATTTTCAAAACCATTTTCAAATCCAATTTATTTATTTCAAAAATAAATAAATTATTATTCTAGTTCAAAACTAGTTCATTTCGATAAAAATCTATTTTCATCTTTTCAAATAGGGAGTTTTTCATCCTAATCCTTCCCAAATCATTTCTTATGATTTTACACAAATTATTACTATTTTTAATAATTTTATCAAGGCCCGTACAGTCGATTTCCATCACGGCCATAGAACTGCACTTACAGCGACCTTTTCCAAATTTGATTTGGACATAATTCCAAATCCAACCATTAGATTTCAAATCTCTAATATTTGTTAGAAAGCTCTTTTCGATACGAACCCAACAGTTCCGGTTTCAGGAGAATCCGACGGTCGGATCTCCCGTAATATCCGTTCGAAGTCTATGGTCGAAATTCGCGAACTACCGTGGCGCAGCGCATTCTATTCAGGCCATTATATTATATATATATAATATATATAATATATACTTCATCGATTTCAATTCAAAACGTGCTTTATAAATCGTTTTAAATTCATTTTCAAAACGGTTTCAAATTCATTTCTAATTCAAATCAAAATTGAATTTTTCCTTATAAATTCGTTTTAATTCATTTCAAATTGATTTCAATTCAAATCGATTTTGAATTCCATTTCAGTTCATTTTCAATTCAATTCAATTTCAATTCGAATTCATTTCTATTCGATTTCAATTCGAATTCATTTCTATTCAGTTTCAGTTCGAATTTCAATTCTTTTCAAAATATCAGATTTTGGAATCACTTTCGATATTCATTAAAAAATGAATAAAATCGATATAAATATCGTTCACGTCAAAATGGCGTCAATCTAATCAACACGAATTCATATATTTCTATTTTCAAATATTCTATTTCAAATATTTCTATTCAAATATTTCTATTCAAATATTTCTATTCAATTATTTCTATTTCAAATATTTCTATTTCAAATATTTCTATTTCAAAACTGGAATGAGGCCCAATCAATTACCATATAGTGTTAATTATATGGATTTTCTACAACACATGTATACAATAACAACGATGAATAATCAACCATCATCCAATGTGCCTCCTACACTGTATAAGCATCAAATATAAATATTCAACGCTTATAACAGTCTGTCAATCAATCGATCGACATACTACTAATTATTGGGATTAGTGTATGTCACATATCACCCTAATACCCGTGTGGGGTTTCAAACAATCAAACACAGATTTTATTTGTGCAGCTGGGCGATCTGTAAAATTTATCGTCCCAATCAATATCAGTCAAATGTGTGTATATAAACAAATCGTCCGATTTGTTTATTTCTATTTTATTTCATATATACGTTAAAAATTCTATTTTTAACTATAAAGTATTTTCCACTATAAAATATTTTATTTCATCTATATAAATATTTTATTTCATTTCACATCACATCACACAATCAACTACACATCAAAATCAAACAAACAAACATACAAGCCGTCCATGGTCTGTGGATGATGGGTGTCGGGTGCTACTAAACACCGTCTGCATCCTAGTATATATTTTAACTAGAAAACAAAATTAAAAGGTGAGAAGTTCTCACAGATATGCTAAACCAGACGCCTCGGCTCTTCTTATGTAGAAAATCTTCGCCGTTCCTTCTTTCATCACTTTCATCATCCGTATCCACTACATATATAAAAATCGACTTTTTACTTTGTTATTCAATATATAAAAAATCGAATTTTTAACTTCACTTCGCTATTCAATATATAAAAATCGAATTTTTACTTTTTTTTCAATATATAAAATATAAAAATCGAATTTTTACTTTGTTATTCAATATATAAAAATCGAATTTTTACTTCGCTATTCAATATATAAAAATCGAATTTTTACTTCGCTATTCAATATATAAAAATCGAATTTTTACTTCGCTATTCAATATATAAAAATCGAATTTTTACTTTGTTATTCAATATATAAAAATCGAATTTTTACTTTGCTATTCAATATATAAAAATCGAATTTTTACTTCGCTATTCAATATATAAAAATCGAATTTTTACTTCGTCGTTTTCATGGTAAAATCAAATGTTTATAAACTGTATTTCATATAAAATCTGATTTTATATTTTCCCATAACTAAATACATTAAATAGACAAAATAAAATAATAGAAATAAATTAAAATAAAGACTTACAACGGCTTAGAAGGGGGGTCTGCTGCGACGATGGACGGTCGGATGGACGGTGGAGCTGGTGGAAGGAGGCAGCAGTGGAATGGTGGTGGTGGCGAAGGGTTTCAGTGGGTTTTTGGGGCTGTTTATGGGCGGATTGCGGTTTAGAAGGAGGTCGGAGGGAGAGAGGGGGTCGGAGGGGGTGGAGCTGGTCTGTGGGTGGCGCAGCTTGGTGGCGGCAGGCCCCTGATGGCTGGAGGCGGCCACTACTCATTTTGGTGGAGGGGCTAGGGCTTCCGCGGCTCGGTTGGGGGAGTAGAAGGAGGAGAGAGGAAGGAAGATCGGAGGTGGGGGGCGGCTGTGGTGGACGGCGGCGCTGTTGAGGGTGGCGGCGGGCCCCTGATGGCTGGAGGCGGCGACTACTCGTTTTGGTGGAGGGGCTAGGGCTTCCGCGGCTCGGTTGGAGGAGTAGAAGGAGGAGAGAGGAAGGAAGATCGAAGGTGGGGGGGGGGGCGGCTGTGGTGGACGGCGGCGCTGTTGAGGGGGGAGGGAAGATCGGAGGTGGGGGCGGCTGTGGTGGACGGCGGCGTTGTTGAGGGGGGGGCGCGAAAAATTCCAGAAAAATATTTTCTAGCCTCGTATTGACGATACGGTCCTAACAAAATTAATTTCGTCAAGTTTTGAGACCGTTTGAAAAATGGCCAATTTCCAGTCGATTAAAATCAACTTAAATTGGTCAAACGCGTTTTCCCTTGCCACACTCACATATTGATTCGAAAAATTATGAAATTTGAAACCTAGCAATAAATTTACATCCCGGATCCAACAAAAGTGGTTTCGTCGAAATCCGAGGTCATTTGCAAAATTTCCATTTTTAAGGGCCTGAATTCCATAACGACTATTCAGAATTTTCATTTGGACATATCTTTTGATTCCCGCTATGAAATTTCAATTTTCGGATTCGTTGGAAAGATATTCACAATTAGATTCCATTATTTTTTGTTTTACTAAAATCCAGTTTATTTTGCACCCGGTATGTTCAATTGAAGTTTGAGATCAAATTATCGAACTACCGCGCCATTTTCAATTCCTTTTATAAATATAAATAATTATTTATATTCCAACGATGATCTATATAATATATACGTTCGAATTATATTCAAAATAAATTTCTCGTCGTTATTATTTAAAATAATTCATTTTAAATAATCAAAATTCGCTAAAATTGCCAAAATAAAAATTTTAAATTGGCCTAGATTTCCGGGTTATTACAACAAGGTGTTACATTCTCCCCTCCTTAAGAAATTTCGTCCTCGAAATTTTATAAGGATGGAGTGATGTTCTACCACCTATAAATTACAACCATTATATGAACATCCAATTTTTCAACCATTTACGCACTTGTGCAAAGTGCAACACAACATAATAATACATGAACGCCAAAGGGATACCTCCTATATTAATGAAAATTTTCTTGAAAACTTTTTGAAAACATGATGAACGCATCCTTAAGAATACAGGCAATTTCTATATGAATGCAATATTTTGAAAATAAAGTAGCTCATCCAATTATTGCATCAAACCGTACCAACCAACTTTAAATTTTGCAAATTATAGAAAATTCTAATTTTCTAAATCTTATGTTACAAGAAGATAGAAATCGGAAAATTTCACTTCTTCCATTTTCTTTTATGTACCTCTTCTATCTATACTTGAATTTTATGCAACTATTATATAAATATTTCCTATCTTCCTATCCAAACACAGTTTACATAAGAAAATTTCCTTTATCATAATTTTTCTTTTCCAACTTACTTTGGAAAAACCCCATTTTTATCAATTTCTCGAAATTTTCCCATATATCTTCATTGTCATATCTGTTGCTTTGCTTTTGCAATTGTCATCTTTGATTGTTTTCTTTTAGTTATGTCATCACTTTATTCCTTAACATATTTAAATTAATCCACCAATCTAAGTTTAATTTTAAATAAGTCTTCTAATTCTTTCAAAACTAAAATAGGTGAAAAAGCACACTATGCAGCTATTACAAAGGGCTAAGAATCCTAGGATCATGTCCTAGCTAACAAAGAAAAGTGCAAACCACCCGATCTAAACAACTTGCTTGCCTTCTATCATCTAGCAGTCATAACTAATCCTTGTGTACTAACAGTCTTTTCCAAGCAACAACCTAGGCCCTATAGTGCTATGCACTCTACAGGAATTCACTGTCATTCTAAAACAATTCTTGCTATCCACTTTATCATCCCAAAATATTCCTCACCTTTCCTAGGTATTAATCCTTACCTACTTCAAGATTTAAAAACGTTGTTTGGCCTCTTCATTTCATTTTCCTCCCAAAAATTAAAAGCTTCAAAACTTTATTTTTCTTCATTAAAACTTATTTTTGCCAAACCATAAAAAAGTGACATATCATAAAAAAACGCAAAACTTTCTTTTTTAAATCATAAAAAGTGGAGTAGACAAGGACAACTATTTCTCAATTAATTTCACAACAACCCATTTTTACTACACTAGTTTGATAACCCACAACTAGGTGCAAACATCTACTCTATTCGAAATTTTCACAACTTATTTTGTTCACCCACCAAAGTTTATGTCAAAACAATTGTCAAAAATTCATGTCAAAAGGATAGAGACTTTCAAAATTTTCCTTATTGAAAATTTTAGTTTTTAACAAAAATGCAATTTTTTTTATATCTTGTTGTTTAATTCTTTGATACTTTATAGCTTAAAAACCATTTATTTATGCATGCTTTATAACGTACACAATTTTCTGGAAGGATTAATCTTAGACAAAAATTTCATAAGAAATCACCATTTCTAAAGTATACCCCATTTTCCCCAAAATCCAATATATACTATGTTACTTACATATTTTTCCAATCGTCAAAAATATTTATTTTTGTTTCAAAAAATGTTTCTATATAGTATAGCCAGTACATACTTTAAAATTGTAAATTTTTAAGGCCAAAACTTGGAAAACACTGCAACTATCACCCAAAAGCTTTTTAAATTTCAAGTTTTTAAATATTAACAATGGGGATAGACTCAAAGTGGGTTTCTAACATACTTAGACCTTTATTCTCACAAAGTCATTTCGCTTAAATAAATAAATATATATATATTCCTAATCCATTTTCCTTCTTTTATTACTCTTTTTCCAATTGATAAACCTCAACTGCCAAACCCACTAATCCGAAGTATTAACATTTCATAACTAACATATAGGATCCATCCTTTTTCCATTACAAAACACATTGTACACTTTTCATCCGAACCACCTAAGGGCCTCCTACTTTCAAATTTCCATAACCATTTCTTTAGTGTACATATTGATATCCCAATTCTATCCATGCGCCTCCCTTCCCACTTAGTGGGTTCCTTTATGGATATGTGTCTATATATAATATATTTATATTTTAAAAAAATACAAATACGCTCGCTCACGATTTATACAAGAATCATAAACCTAAGTTCTGATATCAGATGTAACAACGCGAATTTCGACAGACCGATTTTTTTTAGAAAAATTCCCAATTCATCAAAGCTCGAGTCGGGTTGTCTGTTATCCTGCAGAAAAGACAAAGATAATAAATATATCAGAGCTTAGTAAACATCTCACAGTGGAATGGATAAAGTATAATATAGTCAAATATAGCCTTAACAAAGTAATAATATTGTCTAACCAATATCCATAGCTATCATATCTCTACCATAAACCTAGCCTGTGAGAATAAGGAGGGATCAGAACATAAAGTTCTGCTGATTGGACAAATTATACATTCTGAAATAACCAAACATATACCATTCAATTTTGTTTTCTATTTTATCAGGTTGTATGGGTTAACAACACTCAAGGCTTTATACTTACGTCATACCCATCTATTTCCTAATAGATTAACCTAATATAGTATATATGTAGCTACCCCAACATATTAAGTTACTCCTCATAGTACCCTCCTCGCACGGTCACCACCGCCATGCCATGAAAGTGTATCCTACTTCAAACGAGGTACGGAAATCAAAATCATAATGCAACATTACCACATAGAACCATCATCATTATGCCACATAAGCGTATAGATCGTCATATCCAAACTCCTCGATCGAATTAGGCCTCAACACGAAGTAATGCCCTAATGTCTACGATTCACCACCCAGTACGTGTACCTAGACCCTCACATGTACATACTATCTACTATACCACGAGTCCCGTAATAGGGCTGCATTCAATTTACCGAAATTGGATGGGAGATTTTCATATCTGTATAGGTCCGCTCAAAGGACCTATAGTATAGATATCCAGAGTATGGTATGCATTTTCACGATGGCTATGGTCCCACCTGGACCCCTCCCTCAACTAGTAAAAGACTACATCAAGAGCTCCCTCAACCAACGTCTCGATAGTGAAAGATCGATGGTATCTTGGTTTAGCTCTAGTCTTTCCGCATCCCACTGACTGCCGATGACAAGTACCCGGTGATTACTCTCTTCTATTACTCCTGACCTAGCCTCTTCCTGAGGCACTCGCTGAATCACCCAATGCAATCCGCAACAGCCTTCTTACTGCCAAGACTACAATTGCAGTCAAGGTATACTCTCCGGGTGGTACCGCGCAGACCTAACCTCTACGAGTACAGCTTTAGCATTTACCGCATCAGAAGACCACCACGGAGTACCCTACCAAGTCCCTCGGAAGCCACGTGCTTCCCTCCTGTCCCGTAAAGAAATCAAGCAGAATAATCAGATGGACATGCTCCTCCCATATCTCCAAACACCACGATGATCAACCCCGTTAGGTTCTTCATCTTCGTACGTGCGGACTGGTTCAAGCGCATCATGCAAACGTATTATTAGACCCTATGTATAATCATTTAATCAAGCTTTTATTTATCTTATTAGATTAGTGGTTTACTTGATTATCCAAATATTCCCTTATTATTTAAGCTATAAGGTTTTCTTGAGCCCCCTTATATCCCTGAGGAATGGGCCGTTCTCACACATTAATCACACAGATTTAACTTAATAATGTTTTAAGTTCATTAATAAGACCATGACATGGTATCTCCTAGATTGTAATTAGTGGAAGTAATCTACAATCTTTTCACATTATTACCGTGTCATTTATTGTCCAATTGCATGTTTATAAGTTATAATAACATTTTCCACTTAATGTTTAATTAATTATATCTTATCTCAATCCATATGTTTACTGTTAACATGTTACTAAATATATAATTAAGAACAACTTATTTCATTCCATAAGTCTACCTTGTTCTTCCTTATTTAATCATGAACTCGTCTTACACTGCCATCATAACCTATTTCCATTGTTTACTTATTAACTTACTTCTATTAACTAAGGTTTATTAATAAGTTCTATTTTTATTTATTATAACCCATGTTATAATTCCATTTGTCCCTAGGCAAGCTTACCTATTATACTATTCGTATAATTAATTATAATATGTTATATTCCCCGGTCATCACATTCTCCTTTGGTTCTTTAACATTAACCAAACTTTTGTTGTTGTAATATCCATTTATTTACCTTCTTGTATGTTCTCATTATTATAGGAAAATATTTCACACACCTCACTTGATTGATTAGTGGAAAGATATAAATATTCAATTTCCATAATGCTCATAAACCAAGATCCGTAGTTGCGGGTTATTTCTTTTACCTTCGTCGTGGACATACATAAATCTTTTTATTTGATTAGTGCGTAATACGTTAAAAGAATCCCTATTTCACACTAATCCCTTTTTCCCTTTTTTTCTTACAGCTACGTTCTTAGTAATGTTATCGTTATGGAAATGTATCAATCTTTCCCAAATCCATCTAACTCAGTCCACTACAAACTTTCTCTTTTTATTTTCTGAGTTAGATGTAATTTACAATTTCTAAGTCTCTGTAAATTTTCCATACGAATTTGGCACATCTATTCTTTTTCCATGCTTCCTAATTTCACTGGAATTTTTATATATAATATATCCAATTTGGCAGTAAACAACAATTTTAGTAACATATTCACGTTTGTTGTGAATCCCACAATTTCAGTATTGCAGTAATTTTTAATCTAAATAGAAGATTAACAGAATAGATTTGTATAACAGTATATTTTTAAAATTCTAGAGAAAAAAATTACACCGCAACTACCATAGTTTACAGTTTATTAAACATGTTGAGAATAATGAGAACATAAACAGTAAATATATAATTATTCAAAGGGTATAATTCTAAATTCACTAACGTAATAACTTTCCAATCCTTGAATCTGATTAAGACCTATGATTCCGTGGTATTCCTAACTAATGTAGTAATTAGAAAACTACAGATTTACAAATCTGAAACTAAAAGAAGAGGAAAAGAAGGAAAGAAACCTAAATAAATCAATTTCACAGGGCTGACCTCATGTTAGATAGAAATATGAACATCTATGTTGTAGATTTACATTCTTTATCTTCAAATCTTGAATTAGAATTTCCTAAAGCTATTTTTTCTAAATTCTGAAAGATTTGGAGAAGAAAGAAAATGGCACCGCCTTGGCGTTGCCTCAAAAATTTTGAGTTGAAGGCTAGGTCCTACTAGTATATTTATAGGTGTACATGGTCCCAGTCCGTCGGATTCACAAATATAATTTCTAAACCATATAAATTAGAAAACAAGTCATACCTAAAGCAAATCTGGACCCCGAGTGGGTCGACCCCTGTGTCGACCTACCATAGAGGTGGGTCGACCCATGTCCTGGGTCCGAACTTGATTTCTGCCGTCATTTAATTCATTTCTATTGTTATGTTTTATCGTTCTTTTCTTTCTTAATATTGCCTAGGTGAATTATTATTTCCTCTTATATGTTTATCTAATTTCAAATTTCGAATTTTGTATGTGCATATATGCATGTAACCTTTAAAATCTTTAATTACTAGTAACCTTCCCACATAGACTCCATTTTGGCAAGTCATATCGAATTAGAAAATTGTCACGAACATAATGGTATATATTTCGGGGCTAAATTCTTAAACCATAATTTATCGATATTTTCACTGATTATTTATATAAAATATAGGGTGTTACAGACCACAATCAACACCCCCAATCAAATTAAGGGGCATCAACTAAATCTTATGTCAATTGAATAATACGAGGGGGTGTGTCCGCTTGAGATAGCTTACCTCATTTACTAGACGTAGGCTTCTGTTTTAGTCATTTTAATTATGACACAAGTGTCAAACCTATCCATCATCATTCTCTTACTTCATTCCAGTAAACGATCGCCAAACCAACCACTTCGTTCTAAAACAACCTCCACGTACATAGTTGTTAAAGTCGTTTCAAGATTAATAGAGAGTATGTTAATATCCATCCCCAGTCTCTTTAACAACCAATCGTCGTTTTTAAACACAGTGGTCATTTATGTTTAAATTAAACATCGTATTTCAAGTCATAAATTAAAATACTTCAAATTTGATTTTCATTAACATATCTCAAAATAAAATAGTATTAGATTTCTACTCTAATTTCATAATTTCATATTGCAAATAAGTTCATTATCAAGATTCAAATTTTGATTTAAGATTTCTACATTAAATTTTCATTGTCCAAATAAGTCTTATTTTAAAACAATTTGGGATCAATAACTTGGGTCGGTAATAAACTTCTATTCAAAATAGTTTATATATATAGTAAATAATAGTTTAATATAAAAGAGATTATGAAATAAAATAATAGAGGGAAATATTCTAAATAAAATAGTTTAATATGACAACTACTAATCTTAAGAATAATATAAGTATAATATTTGGAATAAATAGTTTATTTCCATCCAAACAATTTGAATCCAATATGGAGTTCCAACATCCAACTTGAACCGTTTTCAAATTCGAATTCCAATTCAAAACAAAATTTAGTCATTTCAAATACTATTTAAAATCCAAATCAAATTACTCAATTCAAAAATCAATGTCAATTTAATGAATCAAATTTTTATTACCACCTTAAACATATTTCATTAAATAGGTTTAAGTCCATTCCAAATTTCTAATCAATTTTCATATATCGATTACAACACTTAAATCCCAAATTTAGCCAGCTTCGTCATATTGGTTTAAATCTCAAATCAAAGGTTTAACAATTAAAATAATACAGTTTTGATCAAAACCAATTTAATCTTATATCCACTTTAAGATTTCAAATTTTACAAAGTAAGTTTAAATTAAGTCTAACTTTAAGATTCCACTTTATGATATAAACCAATTCATGGCTTTCTAAACTCCCCAACGATAATTAGGGATCTTGCGCTTTTGGCCCCTTTTAATCTTCCACAATCTTCTTTCTTCCTTCTGATTCCAGCCTTCCCCATGACCTCAGATCTTCTCCTAACCCATCCTTTCATATCTTTCTCCTTGTCGATTAGCAGTCTTCCAACCAGATTCAGATCTTCGCTTCAATCTCTCATTTGCCAACCAATCAAATATTATATCTATCAGCTTCTTCCCCTCCCCAATCTAATTATTATTTTTGGCAGCCTTATCGTTGCTATCCATTTTTCTCCAAATCCCAAAATTTGGCATATCTTGTCTCCATTTCTATGCTTACATAGGATTTGTCCTTCTGGCTTATCTGTTAAAACATAATTCTCCTTAAGCTGACTTCTTCAATCTGCAGACTTGCTTTGACGCTGATGTCGATTTGGTGGGTGACAATGCTTATCTTTGTCTCTGCTTCGGATATCTCTGTCCCCCCTCATACTAGCTATATTGCTTGTGATGAGCTAGTAGATGTTGTGCTGTTCTGGTATGTGTCTTTTCAGCTTAGCCTGGTACTTTGTTTACTATGACCGGGTCTGTTAGTAGTTATTCTCTGGTTCCTAATAGTAGTCGAGCCCGTTTTGTTTTTGTCGTCTTAGTGTTCTCTAGGTGGTGGAGTTTTGGTTGATATTTTTAAGCTATCTGTTTTGGTTACTGCTTCTTTGGTATTTGGATTTAGTATTAATGATAAATTGTTTGCTGCATTTGGTGATGATTTTACTGATTGTATGTTGTGAACGCATTTCTTCTAATCTGCGCACGATTCAATCCTCTGCGTAATGCACTTTCTGTTGTGTTGATATAGTATACTGGCTTAGAGTTCTTTATCCTATCTGCATATATCGTCTTGCTCTTGTGTCTGCATATTAGCCTAGAGTATCTACTTGAGGTGTATATTTGAGATTTTATTTGTTTTTGGTGTTAGTTGTGTTGCTTATTTGGTTCGATCCTCCGTAATTGATTTAATATCTGCTATAGCTTCCTAGCAGCTATATCTAGAAGCTGGTAAAAGCCAAGAGCAATGAAGATTCCAAAAGGAAATGGTAGGACTGCTAGCAGCCTATGTTATGTTGTGACTGCTTAACACAAGACCTAATACTGTGTTGTATTTGCCTTAACTATATTCTATGACTCATCACACCCTACATGGTGTTAGACTATAGTTTAAGTCTTAGTTAAGGCAACCACGTCTATAGCAAATAGGTTTCGGCCTATCTCCTGTTTTACTTTGTACTCATTACTTGCTATAATGAAAAAGTTGTATAGTTCACTCTAAAAACCTTCCGGCTTTGCAAAAAAAGGTCTAACTTAGTTTGTCGATTACATTTAACAACTTAAATTATACATTTGCAACCTTTCGTACTTCAAGTTGAATTTGAAATTATAAGTTTCCAAATTTTTATATACAAGTCTTCATTTCAATGATTAATAAAAAATATAATTCGATTCAAATTTTGGTTTCTTTCGACAAAAACCTGTTAAACTCAACTACAATGTATATTCCAAAATAGTGGATTTAATTTAGGATCTGTTACGACCAGAAATCCCCCTTATGGGAAATCACGGATTGAGTTGAGGACAAGCCACATCGGAACTCAAACAGAAGAACAATTCATTGATTATTACAATAATTCCATCAGAATACAAGAATATACAGAGTACGAATAAATATTATACATCAGAAAAATATCAGAGATTTAAATTACATATAAATACATCGCAGCGGAAAAACAATACAAAGCACAACTGAATGAGATATACGGATACAGAGCTTTCCGAATATCATTCCAGCTGTAAATCCGGATCCTATGAATATAAATCTGCAAAAACCAAAACTACTAGTTGCCCGTGTCAAAATAAGGGCACCAAGAGTTTAGGTTAAAACAATAAACTCCAGGTTAGTCATGTGACTGGTGTGAGAACTAAAACAGTTATTAATCTTCATTTTAAAGTTAGGTAAATCAAGGGACCACGCCGTATAACACGGAACGGGTTTCCTCCCAAGAATACCAGTGCATAAAAACAACAGCGCAATGCTAAATAAAGAACAATGAAGCTATTATTAGACCTAGGTCCCATTACACAATGCAACACAAGCCAGAGGATAGGGTAACACCTTATAATAGCCAAAGAATGCTTGATACGCTAAATTTCATCTTTTATTACTATAAGTGTATAGTGTCAAAACAATTTCAATCATAAGTATCAATCATAGACGGCATGGGTACCATATATCATTTCGCCAATACTAGGGTCTACAATCAAAACCACAAGGTCACGTATTGGAAGTTGGATTTCCATCTGTGAACCGAGGCAAGGATCGTCCTCTATCGAATTCGAGACCGTCTAGCCCGAGCCTCAGGACCCAGACACAGGTAAGCCCTTGGATCGTCAGGGCCGGTCCACCGATGTGGATTAAAATGCCTGAACACTACGTTTCCCCGCCCTTTGGGGGCATAAATGAGTCCTATGACTCCATCGGCTCCACATAGTCACTGATATATCTGAGGCGCCTCGCAATCCAACAACCACATAGGTGAATGTAATATAAATGCCAGGGCTGGTAGGTCACTGACACCACCCTAGCAAGAAGGAAACGCATGTCCTCCCTGAGGTCCTCTCCCATTTCTGGTTCACAACTAGGGTGAGAGGCTCGCGAATCAACGCTATACAAAGCTATGCCACACAGGCCGTGCTTTGATCATCAACCACAAGACTCTGCTCTTCAACAGAAGCCTTGATCAATTGCATCTTAGCATGCCACACAGGCAAACCACTCCATGCAACCGATATCCATCAATTACACAGAATGATATCCAATGTCAGACACACAGTCCATTTACAAGTCCGTTCTAGGTCTGAACGAAACCGGAGGCACCTTGTACCTCGCATATCCATCGATCTCCAAGTACGTCTGGACGATCACCAACTGATTCCCTCCTCTTGGGTGTACAACCCAATCAAGATCATCAGTAATTATCCAAACGATGTGAAGACCTCCGGTCTTCGACCACTGTCTTCATCCTCGACACGTCGTCGAATCAGTTATTCAGAATGGGATAAACCCGGTCTTTCTGAATAACTCGTGTATATAACAAACAAATGTTACACAAACACAACATACGCCTCATTCCAATTCGGAATATTCTTTTATTCAAATATTCTTATTCTTTGGGAAAGGTTCCCATTAATTTTATCAAAGATAAATTCTTTAAAGTTTATTCTTTAATCTTCCTTTGGATATCAAATCAAACTGTATTAAGGTTTTCTAAACTAGTCGGGATTAGCGAACCACACCGAAGTAATCATTTATTTTATTTCCCAATCCCAACCTATTCATCCCATGGAGCAAAACTGGTAATACTCCATATCTAACACCACGATTGTAACATCCCGTATTTTTCGACGGTTAACGTTGAACGATTAAAATGATTAAATATTTGATTTGAATCTAAATTGGAGATTTATATAGTGTTTATTTATTTAATTTATTAAATAAGAATAAATAAATAGAATTTAATTGTAAATCATCAGCTTAATTTAATATCTTTTCCATACGATCAAATGGGGCTTCAAAATTTGTTCCGGTGTGTTCAGAATGGTGGTAGAATCCTAGAAATGGCTTTTGTTGCATTTAAAAGGGAGTTCGAAATAACATGATAATTTATAAGTGAATTTACATCGGTTCGAATTAATACGTATAAATTCCTTCCTCCATACGTTGAAAATAATTTTCCCGTCTACTGTAAGCTCTCCACCAAGGTACACTATGACTATTTTTCCTTAGACCTACCCTTAACTTCTCTTTTCACCTCATTTGAATTGGCAAATCAACTTCAGAACGAAGGGGTAGCCTACGCTAGCTAGTTACCTCGTTCTTTAACAATCACCATCGCCCTTTCTTTCATTTCAGTATGGTTGTGTCTTCTCTGAGTTGCCAATACACTGCAGATCTACGCCTAATGCCTAACCTATTGAAACCGACATTGTTCTTATCATCTCCTTTCGCACCTATAAATGGAGCAGCTACCTTCGTCTCAACCGAGTGAGAAAAATTCAAGGCATATTTCTACCGTTCCTTTCCCAATCTACTTTATTACTCGTGTTGTTCTTTCAGAAAAAACCAATTCAAGTTTTTGTTTCTTCCTCCCAATGTAAATCTGTCCACAGTATAAAAAAAAGAAGGTAAAATCAAATCAGAATCGCGATTAAAAATTGTGATGTTTTCTGGATCTCAAAGGCGTTGAAACTTGAACATGAAGTTCTGAAGCTCAAACCCAAAACTCGAAGACGCTCTGGCTCGCTCGCCTGAAGGGGGTGGTTGGCATCGATTGAGAGGGGTTTATAGAGGAGGACAGTAGGTTGTGCGTAGTCATTGTGGCGGTTTCAATTGTTAACCGATGCAGTGAAGGCTGCGATGTCAAGAAAGGTATGATGTTCGATATTCTTTTGAGGGAAATTTTAGGGAGTTCGATGTTTGTTTTTGGGTTTAAGCCGTGACTAAAGTGGTGTGATTTAGGGTGTAGTCTATACTGGAGTCCAAATTATTAAGGGTGGTACTGATGATAAGGAAGGAGAACACTGCGTTTTGAGGAAGGGTTGGTCTGTGTTAATTATTTGTGGGAATGAAAAATGGGGTAGTTCGAACACAGTATGGTGATGGTTTTAAGATGCGATTCTTATGGAAATAGAGAGGTACGATCTGTTCTTTGTTGGATTATGGAGGAGTGTATGGGTCGGTTGATTTAAGGAATTCAACAGCAGGCATTTAATGGGGGTTCGGGTACTGTTGATGAACTGGGTAATTTGAGAATTTCAGCAGTTGGGGCCTGTGTTGAATTAGTGAGTTTGACAGTGTTGAAATTGAAGGATAGTGATATGCGTTATGAATAGGGACTGACTATTGTGGTGTTTCTTTGAAGAGAAGACTGAGTTCAGTGCTTTGATGGTTGAACTGTGTGTATGAGGGAGCTCGGTAGTGAGTTGTAGGGGGACTCAGATGGGTATTTTTGTGGTATAGTGGATGGGGAAGTTTGGCAGTTAGTGTAGGTAGTAAAAAGAAGAAACGGTTACTGCCCATAAGCTGTTTGATGAATTGTCGAAGTGAGGCGGAAAGTATTTTGGGCGTATTAAAGATGATGATGGTTAAGTTGGCTGTATATTTAATCGAAGACACAAGGTATATATATATTTGAAATTTAAAATACATAGGATAAGTAATTTTTTTATGTGATTAGTTAATTTAAATTTATGATCGGTTAATCGTTATTAAAAATAAATAATGTAGGAAGTTCGAACAGTAAAATTGCGAGGCCGTTGACTTTGGGATGATGGAGTTGATCGACAAGTTGCTTCATCGGTTAGACGAATAATTGGCAAAGCGATAAGGTAATTCGAAATTTTTATTTCATAGAATAATAAATTAGTTTATGCTAAAATGATTAGAGTTTAATCATTAAATTAAATAATTATAGGAGCTTGATAAAATCATTGAGACAAGTCGAGTCGATTTGTAGATGCAAATATGGAAATTAAATGAATATTCGGCAATGGAAAAATCGAGGTGAGTTATACTCACTCAGTTAAATTATTGGGAACTATTTTTAATAGTTCAAATTTTATTTCTTGCTTATTGGATGATAAATTGCTTGATATAAAGTGATAATATTATATAATAATAATATTGGTGATTGGTGATTGAATAATGCCCGCAGTACAATTAGCGGATGATTTCCCTATGCGCCCCACAATATATATAGTCGATGACCTTCTATACCGCGAGATCCTGCCTCAAAGCAGGATGGGTATTATTATTGTTGACTAACATCTGTGGATGTAGGAAAAACAGGTTGGAGGGATCCAACTGGATTCCTCAACATTTATTTTATTTGTTTCCACATATATGTTGATATATGACATGATTTATAACATGTGATTAGTTCATGATATGTTTGGATGTTAAAAATAACATGTACCTTCGATTTTGGATATTTTTGGATATCCTAGGTAATAGATCAATTTTTTTAAAAAAAAATAGAATTTGAAAATATAAAAGTGTACAAAGGAAATTTATTCCGAGATATAAATATTTATTTAGAAATCAAATTTATAAATAGAATTTTAAAGTAAAGATTTATTTTAAACGTAAAGTAGAATTTATAAACAATGTTTATAAAGAAGTGAAACATTTGTGAATTTGAAAACATAAGTCGAGTGTGAATTTGAAAGAAAATAGAAATGCGGGTTGAAGTAAATATTTAAAATATATTTGAATTGCAAGGTAAATTATAAAGGTGATTTTTTTGGAATAATAGAAACCGTAAATGGAATTTGAAACTTGGAATGTGCAAGTATGAGGTTAAGATGATTCAATAAGTCAAGAATGAATTTCTATTAAGAAATATAGGTAAGATGAATAGGGGTTGAAGCAATTGGTTTGCAAGTGGAATTTGAAAGGGTAAATTAAGAAGAGTTTTGGGATTGAAAATTCTAATTGAGTTTAAGGCGAACTAATTTGAATGATATAATATAAATTATATTGAAGAATTTTATGTAAGGTTTATTATTAATGGTAAGAATTGACAAAGGATATTGAGATACGAATATTTTAGAATTGAATGAAGTTATTGAAATAAAACTGAGATTTGTGGAATAAACATATACAAATGCTTATAATTTTTTTAATGAAATCAGGACTTTATATAAAACCAGGTTTTACGAAGATTAAATAGAATTGAGTTGGTAAATGGAAATATACTGTTATAAGAAAAATCTTGTATTTAGTTTTAAATGAATAATATTTAGCAAATGTCATGTAAATTATATTTATAAGTGAAATATTTGAAATAAGTATAAGTTGAGATAAATATCTCAGTTAAGTGATAGTTAATATCTATGTGTTTAAAAATTAAGAAAAAATGAAGTTAATGGAAATTAGAAACTGATTAGAGATTAGTTGAGATGGATGGTTTTCTGAGTATTGATCTGATGTTGGTTTCGACCTTCGGGGTTGATACTTAGGGAATTATTCTCTTACTAGTGTATGGTTAAGGACTAATGACCGAGATGAGGAGAATGTTATTAAAGTGTTTTAAAAATGAAATGGTTTGAATATTTCTTATATATTAATATAAGAATCAAAACTGGATATTTCAAAGTGTTGTGATAATTAAGAAATTGGTAAACGAATGATTAAATCAAGAGGCGATTATTGAATCAATAAATTCATTTTTTCTTTTATGGATGAACGGTTGTTTTTATTTGATAGTTAAATAACCGACTATCAAATCTGGCCTAAAGCGATTGTTGGTACGGAAAGACCGGGATCGAATTTATATTCGAAAACCATTCCGACCAATAAATATGTAAACGTTGAATATATTAGTCGTTGATCGAGATGGAGTATTTGAAGACCGTAAATCTTCATAAAACGGAAGAACTACTCAAAATTTCTGGTTTAGCGGCTAGAAATATACTGTGGTTCTGTCGTGGTTGGAATTTACGGATTGCAAGGACTTCTCGCTACTAATCTATAGGGTGATTCCTAGGATGTGGTAGGAGGGTGCCTTCGGTTTGCCCAGACCCAGGACAACTTTTATGGACGAATGTCTGATGGAGTATTTCTGTAAGAGTCACGTACGTTGATTTCTTCAAACGAACTATAGTTGGTGGCGGAGAAGGGCACTTCTCTTAGCTTTACTACTAGAGTATTTTTATGGACGTCAATTAGTGATTTTCTGACGGATCTGACAATGTGGCATTCAAAGTGAATTGTGGTCAAATGATCTAGAAAGATAATTATAACCTCAAGCCTCACAACCGGGAAATGACAAAAATCGGGAAGGCAGCATGGTTATGTGGGTTGCACCCATTAGGGTGTATTATCACAATCTAGAGAATATTCATATTTGTTACTTCTTTCGCTTCTGTATCTCCTGGGAACGGTTATGTTGCTAGCAACCGGAAGGTGGCAATATATTCGATACACTCAAGAGAAATGAATGGTCGGTCATGTGTTGGTCGGGTTGCAAGACGTTCTTGTTGAACCCAGTGTATTCGTCTCTAGAGATACACTATCGGCAGGTGGTCCCATACCTTGTCATAGTTGGAAATCCATTCTCCAATAAGCTCCCGCGGTTTTGATTTTATACTATATATGTAGAGCGTGAGATGCAAGCGTTCTGCTAGATTCTATATATTTGTATTTAGACACTATTATAATATCACAATAAGATATTGATTTCAAAAATGTTTTGGATTATCGTAAGGTAAAAACTGTCCGTGTTTATGTGTGGATTGGTCTTACGATTATCCTTTCTTTTCGAAATGATTTTTAACTTTAAAATCAAGTTGGATGCTACCAATAATTTAGTGAGTTTTTTCCCTCACGCTGGTTCACTAGACTGACCTGCGCGTTTGTAATGCTCGGGTCAGACCCAGTTGGGTCAGACCGAGTTGTACAGGTTCAAGATAAGATAAGAAATTCCAAGAGACGAGCTGGAGAAGTTTAGACGTATGGTTCGTATATTATTCCGCTATGTGTTTTAAACAAGGACAGATTGTTATAACTGTCAGATGTGATGAATGACCGCTGTACTCTGATAAATGTAAGTATTGTTTCAAGTTTTTCAATAAAGATGTATTTCTGTATTATATTTTATTCCGCTGCGATGTGAGACTGTGTGTTGTGGTTCTTCTTCTTTCTTCTATTCTTGACTTTCTCTATTTTTATTTCTCATCCTCTTATTTCTTTCTATTAGCATTCTGGGATTTCGATACTTGAACTTAGACATGGAGTGTATAAATGTCTGGATTCGAGATGAAATTTTCGGGTCGCTACAACGGTGTTGTAACACCCCACCTCCGCCAGGGCCACACTCACGAGTGCTGGAACTAGTTTTGGAGGGATGTTGTCTAGGTAAACATGCACAGAGATATCACAAGACAGAACATAGATAAATAAATAAGTAAAGCAGCGGTAGAAATTTAAAAACCATACTTAACCATTTCAAAACCAACTAGTCAACTTACATCAATGTACTTAGTCATTATTTTCCAACTACCACAAGTCTAGAAAACATAAACTGAAAATAACATAAAGTAAACTATCCCCAAGATAGATGTGATGAAGCCATAGCAAGCTCAAGTCCAAACCGTACATGAGCTGTCAAGAAAGCAAGCCAAATGTCCAAGCTAAGCACTAGTACTCCCTCCCTGAGAACCTTGGGGGGGGAACGGAAGAAAAGAGGTGAAAGAAAAAGGGTCAGTCATAAAGACTGGTAAGTCCTACCTACTGTTAGTATAAAAACTAATAAAGTTAACTAAACATGAGAAACTGAGATGAAACATAACTGGCATGATAAATGGATAACAAGGTAGATCAAGTGTGGCATCGCATATACAAGGTTTTGTTTGCACCAATAGTACTAGTAATCCAACCCATGTCAAGTATAAACAAGAAATGATCCCTTGGCCCAATATCATGAGATGACCCAAGTCAGGGTCCAACTACACGGTCTAGTCGATCGGCTCCCTATAAACCTAACTCGTCAAGTGTCGGTGTCATAAGGCCCAATCACGGAATGTAGTCAAACTGTGCTAGGTCCACCCTAGGGTGTATCAAGTCCTAGGGTGCCAACCACTGACACGAATCAAGCACGCACAGTCTAAACCTACTGGTGCCCGTGCCTGCTTTTTCAACTCCGGACTATGTGCACGACCATAGTCCGCCTGAACCCACACCGGCACACCAACTCAGCCGTCGTTCTGGTCGCTTACAATCAGCCCAGTAATCGTGCCCCACCCTAGCCTAGTCCCTAGGGTATCGTTGATACATCCAAGAGGGTTACTGCTGAAAATGACCACATAACTAGGGTTTCTAACGGGTTAAGTGTGGTTAACCCAATCCAATCATGTATCAAGTTGGTTAAGTGTACCCAAGTAATTCATGACTTAACCCCATCCAATCACGATCAAGTTGGTTAAGTGTTTCCAAGTGGTTCATGACTTAACCCTAACATGTGGCATTAATTAATTTAATGCACCCAACCTCTTACATTAGACTTTGTTGTGGTTACTGGATATGCCGGGCGGGTCCGGGCAGCTTTACACCACAACCTAGTCTAACCTCGGGTTTCAAGCGCGATGTGACCAACTTCTCACATTGGGTCCTATTGTTTGTAGCCACTGGATTTGTCGGGCGGTTCCGAGAATATTTACGCTACAAACTCAACCCAACCTCGAGTTGGCCACTTTATGGTTTTCTACATGTCATGACCATATTCAAGTTTTCAAGCATAATAAAGTTTCATGTCATCAAGTCATGTTTTTCATGTTATTTCAAGTTTGCCTAACTACCCATAACGTATTCCCATTCGCACGTAAACTCGCATCAACACAGTGAATGAAGGAACATAAAAGTATGACCAAGGTGGGCATAAGGTGGTAAAGTTGGTCATAGATTAAACATGATGATATTTGAGTCAAAGGTGTTCATCACAACTAGCATATAGGGTTATTGGCCTCAAAACATGCATGACATCAAACTTAGCAAATAAACTAGCATGTAGTTCAACATCATAGGCAAAGGTGAAACATGATAATAGTTGACATAGGGTGATAAACTTGTGGGTAGCATGTAGTTCAACATCATATGCAAGTTAACATCAAGGTTATGAGAGGTTCTATGTTGCATTATGCATAACTACCAAGTTCTATGTTGCATTATGCATAACCACCAAATAAAGCTCATAGCTTTCTACCCAAAAATCAAGGTAAATGATACTAGGTTCATGATAGTGCCACGATCATAGATCAAAAGAGTCATAAATGGATCTATGCATACAAATATAGCCCCAAGACAAGTATTATACCCAAAAGTCCCATTTCAACTTGCTACATGATCACATTAACTTCATAGTTTAAATCTAAGAGTAGAGTGGGGCTTACTAAGCGTGGCTATGAGAACTAGAAACCAAATAGAACAAGATAGAGACGTTGTAGAAGCTCTAGGAATGATGTAGCAACACAAATAGCCTTGAGAATAAGTAGCTCCTTTGATTTGATGAAGAAAGATGGCTCCTCTTTGCCTTAGAAGCTCTCAAGATGAAGATGGAGGCCATGATTAGGGAGCATTTTGGCAGAATTTAGTTGTTAGGATGATTTGTGATGGTTTAGGCTAGGTATTAGGGTGTTTTTATAGGTGTAGGGACTAGTTTAGGCCATAGGATTAACCCTAGTTTAGATCTGAACCATCAAATCCCGTCACAGGCTAGCTGGGCAGACCAAAGGAGCAAAATGGTGCACCTGACCAACAGGGTCCGACCAGGGGAGGTCGACACCCCAGTCGACCTGGGGGGGGGGGGGCAGGTCGACTCCCCAGTCGACCCCCCTGTCGACCTGGGGTAGGGCGGGAAAATTTCCCGCCCAATCTGCTTGGATCTGATTTTGAATTTCGGGCTGAATTTGAATTTCCTGAAATCTTCTATGGGCCATAACTTGGTCATACGAACTCAGATTTTCGAAAACTCGGACTCTATTTCGCGTATTTTTCTGAGACGAACGCAATGGAGCAGCCCGTTTCCCTTGATTTAGATTTATAAATTTAATTCTGCCTTGATTTCTTGTTTTAATATGTTATTAAAAATTCGGGTTGTTACCTTCTCCCCACCATAAAGGATTTCGTCCCCGAAATCTCCAAGTTAGGAAGAACGTATCCTACCATCCATCATCCATTTACTCAAACATCATCCACGAGTAATCATTGTCCTTAAAAGATTTCTAATGCTGTATGAACATATGCGAAAGTGTGTGTATATGCACCTATCTAATGCGACAATCAGGCGGTTACCGACTCAGTAGACCTCCTTAATGCAAAATATGTTAGTGAAATGAGTCCAAATGTATGCAACTTCCTAACCTAATTTATAATCTCTACATGAGTGCACATAACATTCATTCATATGCAACATCCACGTGATAGCATAACAAGTTTCATCCATGAATAAGCATGAACACTCATGCATATGCAATATGAAAGTGTGTGAGCTGATCTTAGTGCCTAACGTGTATCATGCATTCACGAGCAACCACTTGCAACCATTTGCAACCATCAAGCATAACATGTTTCAAATACATGTTTCATCCAAAGGGTTTCTACCTAAGGTTCTCATGACAAGGTTAACGAGATAACAAGGTAAACATGGATAGTAAAAGAAAGATATGCTGACTAGGGAAAAGAGATCGAGAATGTACCCTAAAAAAGAAATGGATAAAGCCCATGCATCTTCTCCTCGGTTTCCCAAGTTGCATCTTCATCGGCTTCACTCTACAGAACCTTTACTAACTTGACTTCTCGATTCCTAAGCTTCTTGATCTCCGTTCCCAAGATGCGAATCGGAGCTCGCCTCAGGATTGCCTCTTTCTCTACCTCCATGTCTTCAAGAATGCTAGGCTCAACTACTTCGGCTGATTCATGTAGGCATTTTCGGAGATGCGAGACATGAAAAACATTGTGCACTCCAGCCAGCTTCTCGGGCAATTCCACTCTATAAGCCATTTGCCCAATCCTCTCGATGATAGGGAAGGGTCCAACGAACCTTGGTGCTAGCTTTCCAACTGCTCCAAAACGAACCACATTTCGCAAAGAAGAAACCTTCACAAAGACCATATCTCCAACTTCAAACTCTAAGTCTATCCTTCGCTTGTTTGCATAGGGTTTCTGTCTGTCTTGGGCCGCTTTCATCCGCCTTCGAATCAACTCAACTTTCTCGGATGTGTCCCTTATAATGTCGGGCCCAAGTATAAGCTTATCCGTCGTCTCCCACCAACATGTTGGTGACTTGCACGGCCTCCTATACAAAGCTTCGAATGGTGCCATCCCTATGCTTACTTGGTAGCTGTTATTATAAGCAAACTCTACAAGAAGAAGGTGGTCTTCCCAAGTGCCACCAAAGTCAAGAATGCGTAGCCTCAACAGATCTTCTAGTACCCTATTCACCCTTTCGGTCTGGCCGTCCGTCTGTGGGTGATAGGCTGTACTTAGATTCAATCGCGTACCCATCGCTTCTTGCAAACTATTCCAAAATTGGCTAGTGAAGATTGGGTCACGATCGCTAACTATGCTAGAAGGAACTCCATGCAATCGTACTATCTCTCGAAGATAAACATATGCTAGCCATGATGCGGTCCTCTTGCTCTTTACTGGAATGAAATGAGCGCTCTTCGTGAGTCTATCCACTATGACCCATATGCTAGTATTCCCCTTCCTTGATCTCGGCAATCCATCCACAAAATCCATAGAGATACTTTCCCACTTCCATAGCGGGACCTCCAATGGATGTATTAGCCCACCGGGCTTCTTCGACTCGGCCTTTACTTGTTGGCAAACAATGCATCTAGAAACAAACTCTGCCACATCCTTTTTCATCCCATCCCAAAAGAAAATGCGCTTCATATCCCGGTACATCTTATCCCCTCCGGGATGTATGGTCATCCTCGAGTGATGCGCCTCCTCAAGAACTTTATTTACTAAGTCTCCCACTCGTGGGACACATAGTCTTCCATCACGCCTTAGCCACCCCTTATCATCAATGGTATATCTAGCGAGATGACTTGACGTCTCACCCCGAATCAACTTGTCCATGCTCTCAACTATCTGCGGGTCTTCCCTCTGTGAAGCCCCAACCTGATCAAGAAGTGTGGGTCTAAGCTCAAGGGATGCTAGCGAACCCATCATCGACTCAACAGCAGGTGTAAAATCAAAGGTTGCCAAGAACTCTAGGCTCTTCATCTCAACAAACAAGGGACTCAAAGTCAACCTTCTTCTACTTAGCGCATCCGCCACAACATTACCCTTGCCAGGGGTATAAGCTATCTCGAAGTCATATGATGCCAAGAATTCCATCCACCTCTGCTGCCTTAGATTCATATCTTTCTGCGAGAAGAGGTACTTGAGCGACTTGTGATCAGTATATAACTCAAACCTTTCGCCTAGGAGATAATGGCGCCAGGATTTGAGTGCAAAGACGATCGCCGCCAATTCCAAATCATGAGTGGGGTAGTTCTTCTCATGAGCTTTGAGTTGCCTACCCCCAAAGCATATCACTCTCCCTTCTTGCATCAGGACAGCACCTAAACCCATGCCGCATGCATCGATGTACACGGTAAACAACTTCCCTCCATCGGGTAATGCTAGAACTGGAGCTGTGGTGAGGGCTTTCTTGAGCCTTTGAAAAGCAAGCTCACACTCTAAGTCCCATGCAAAGACTAAGTTCTTCTTCGTTAACTTAGTGAGAGGGGCTGAGATCTTAGCAAAGTCCTTAATGAACTTCCTATAATATCCTGCCAGACCGAGAAAGCTTCTCACCTTAGTTGCATTCTTCGGAACTTTCCAGTCTTGTACCGCCACTAGTTTAGCGGGATCCACAGCTATGCCCTTCTTAGAAACTATATGCCCAAGGAACCGAACTTCCCTTCTCCAGAAATGGCATTTGGAGAACTTGGCTTTCAACTGATGAGCTCTAAGCGTATCCATAACGTCCTTGAGGTGTGTAGCATGCTCTTCCTCGTCCTTAGAGAAGACCAGAATATCATCCATGAAAACAACCACAAACTTGTTAAGGAACTCCCTGAACACCCTACTCATCAAATCAACGAAGTATGCGGGTGCATTAGTCAAATTGAAAGGCATGACTAGCCATTCAAAGAATCCATCTGGAGTCCTAAACGCAGTCTTGTCAATACTATCCTCAGCCACTCTAAGATGATGGAATCCGGTGGCTAGATCGAGCTGAGAGAAAACAGAAGCACCAACAAGCTGGTCCAAGAGATCATCAATCCTCGGTAACGGGTGCCTATTCTTCTTTGTCAGCTTGTTTAACTCACGATAATCAACACATAGACGAAGCAAACCATCCGCCTTAGTAGCGAATACTAGAGGAGCACCCCATTCAGAAATGCTTCACCTAATGAAATTTTTCTCAAGCAACTCTTTGATTTGCTTGCTAAGCTCTCTTCTTTCTCGCGAGGCCATGTGCCTAACAAGCAATGAAACTGGCTTGGCATTATCAACAAGATAAATACGGAAGTCTATCTCGCGTTTAGGGGGTAACCCCTTCACCTCATCAAAAACATCAGGATATTCTCGGACCACCCTCACAGATTGAAGATTGTCAATAGATGAGTCGAGGGATTCAAGATAACATAACATGACGGGATCCAGAGGGTTACGAGAAATCTCTAGGGTATTGCCAAGGCAAGTCATAAGCCTCACTACCCTATGCTCACAATCGAGAATGGCTCCATAACCGGACAACCAATCCATGCCCAAAATTAACCCGTATCCCATGAACCCGAGAACATAAGCATTACATGTGAATTCTATGGTCAAGATAGAAATCCTCAAATCCATACAAATCATAGATCGATGGGCGGAACCCCCAATTGGATTTGAAACACTAACGGGATCCTCAACTAGACTAGTACTTAGGTGCAAACTTTCAACAATGTCAGAAGAGATAAAGGTATGCGATGCGCCAGAATCAAATAAAGTTCGAACAGGAAAACCAGAAATGTAAACAAGGCTTTCTACAGAAATACTACCTCGGTCCGGAGCTGGAGTAGTGTTGAGAGCATGCATCTGCCCTCCAGAAGGTCCTGCTCGCTGAGTCTGTCCTTGCCCCTGCCCTTGCTTCTTTGGGCAATCCTTACTAAAGTGTCCAGACTCTCCGCAGTGAAAGCATTCTCCCAACTTTCTCTTCTTCCTCCTACAATCTTTGGCTATGTGTCCAGTGATCCCACAGAAGTTGCACTTCCTTGTCTCCTTTGCTTTGTTGTTGTTGGCCTTGTTGCCCTTGTTGTTCTTGTTCTTCTTGTTGTTCTGGTTGCTCTGGTTGTTCTGATTTCCTCCCCACTTGGAGTCCGCCTTCTTGGTTTGAGTCTCATTAGGCTTGACTTCTTTCTTGCCATTCTTATCATCTCCCTGGAGTAAGGCCATATCCACTAAGCTCTCAAAAGTGGCCCCCATGGGTATATGAGACATGGCTAAACCTTGCAATGGCTCATTCAATCCTCGAGCAAAGCGTAGAGCCTTCTTCTGAAATGTGTTAACCATGTCCAAACCGAATCGAGCAAGCTGGTTAAACTTATTCACATACTCCCTCACTGTCATGTCCCCTTGCTTCAAAGATATAAACTTCTCCATTTGCAGATTCTCCTCAGCAGTTGATAGAAACTTAAGCCCAAACCTCATCCTAAAGTCGGCCCAAGTCTCTATAGGCCTAGTAGCGTTGGTGGCTTCCCACCAATAAGCAGCTTCCTCTTTCAATAGCCATACTGCCAACAGAACTTTTCTACGGTCTTCCACATCAAAGATGGCAAAGAGGTCTTCAGTTTCTTTTAACCAGTTTCTTGCCTCAACATAAGTCTCTGTCCCTACAAAATTCTTGCCACCCATCACCTTAAAGTCTTTGCAAATCTTTGCGAAATCCGCTTGTGGACGTTGAGGAGGAGGAGGAGGAGGAACCTCAGGTACGGGAGGAGGAGTGGGAGTGTTTGCTGGGCCCGCATCGTTGGCCCTAGCTTCTAGGTACCTCCGGAACCATCCGGGTATGGGTACCCCCTCAGGAAGGTTAAGATTGGCCATGCTGAAAAAGGAAAAGATAGATTTAGAACGAGGAAACAAAGGATAGTGCTAATGGATTTTAGGGAATAACCTTTTAAAATAAACTAGACTTTTCTTGGAAAAATACTTAATTGGTTTTGAAAATAGTTTTTCAAAAGGGTTTTTAAAACTTTTGTCCGGTCTAGTAAAACCTCATGCTCTGATACCAAATGTAACACCCCACCTCCGCCAGGGCCACACTCACGAGTGCTGGAACTAGTTTTGGAGGGATGTTGTCTAGGTAAACATGCACAGAGATATCACAAGACAGAACATAGATAAATAAATAAGTAAAGCAGCGGTAGAAATTTAAAAACCATACTTAACCATTTCAAAACCAACTAGTCAACTTACATCAAAGTACTTAGTCATTATTTTCCAACTGCCACAAGTCTAGAAAACATAAACTGAAAATAACATAAAGTAAACTATCCCCAAGATAGATGTGATGAAGCCATAGCAAGCTCAAGTCCAAACCGTACATGAGCTGTCAAGAAAGCAAGCCAAATGTCCAAGCTAAGCACTAGTATTCCCTCCCTGAGAACCTTGGGGGGGGGAACGGAAGAAAAGAGGCGAAAGAAAAATGGTCAGTCATAAAGACTGGTAAGTCTTACCTACTGTTAGTATAAAAACTAATAAATTTAACTAAACATGAGAAACTGAGATGAAACATAACTGGCATGATAAATGGATAACAAGGTAGATCAAGTGTGGCATCGCATATACAAGGTTTTGTTTGCACCAATAGTACTAGTAATCCAACCTATGTCAAGTATAAACAAGAAATGATCCCTTGGCCCAATATCATGAGATGACCCAAGTCGGGGTCCAACTACACGGTCTAGTCGATCGGCTCCCTATAAGCCTAACTCGTCAAGTGTCGGTGTCATACGGCCCAATCACGGAATGTAGTCAAACTGTGCTAGGTCCACCCTAGGGTGTATCAAGTCCTAGGGTTCCAACCACTGACACGAATCAAGCACGCACAGTCTAAACCTACTGGTGCCCGTGCCTGCTTTTTCAACTCCGGACTATGTGCACGACCATAGTCCGCCTGAACCCACACCGGCGCACCAACTCAGCCATCGTTCTGGTCGCTTACAATCAGCCCAGTAATCGTGACCCACCCTAGCCTAGTCCCTAGGGTATCGTTGATACATCCAAGAGGGTTACTGCTGAAAAGGACCACGTAACTAGGGTTTCTAACGGGTTAAGTGTGGTTAACCCTATCCAATCATGTATCAAGTTGGTTAAGTGTACCCAAGTAATTCATGACTTAACCCCATCCAATCACGATCAAGTTGGTTAATTTTTTCCAAGTGGTTCATGACTTAACCCTAACATGTGGCATTAATTAATTTAATGCACCCAACCTCTCACATTAGACTTTTTTGTGGTTACTGGATATGCCGGGCGGGTCCGGGCAGCTTTACACCACAACCTAGTCTAACCTCGAGTTTCAAGCGCGATGTGACCAACTTCTCACATTGGGTCCTATTGTTTGTAGCCACTGGATTTGCCGGGCGGTTCCGGGCAGATTTACGCTACAAACTGAACCCAACCTCGAGTTGGCCACTTTATGGTTTTCTACATGTCATGACCATATTCAAGTTTTCAAGCATAATCAAGTTTCATGTCATCAAGTCATGTTTTTCATGTTATTTCAAGTTTTCCTAACTACCCATAACGTATTCCCATTCGCACGTAAACTCGCATCAGCACAAGTTAATGAAGGAACATAAAAGTATGACCAAGGTGGGCGTAAGGTGGTAAAGTTGGTCATAGGTTAAACATGATGATATTTGAGGCAAAGGTGTTCATCACAACTAGCATATAGGGTTATTGGTCTCAAAACATGCATGACATCAAACTTAGCAAATAAACTAGCATGTAGTTCAACATCATAGGCAAAGGTGAAACATGATAATAGTTGACATAGGGTGATAAACTTGTGGGTAGCATGTAGTTCAACATCTTATGCAAGTTAACATCAAGGTTATGAGAGGTTCTATGTTGCATTATGCATAACTACCAAGTTCTATGTTGCATTATGCATAACCACCAAATAAAGCTCATAGCTTTCTACCTAAAAATCAAGGTAAATGATACTAGGTTCATGATAGTGCCACAATCATAGATCAAAAGAGTCATAAATGGATCTATGCATACAAATATAGCCCCAAGACAAGTATTGTACCCAAAAGTCCCATTTCAACTTGCTACATGATCACATTAACTTCATAGTTTAAATCTAAGAGTAGAGTGGGGCTTACTAAGCGTGGCTATGAGAACTAGAAACCAAATAGAACAAGATAGAGACGTTGTAGAAGCTCTAGGAATGATGTAGCAACACAAATAGCCTTGAGAATAAGTAGCTCCTTTGATTTGATGAAGAAAGATAACTCCTTTTTGCCTTAGAAGCTCTCAAGATGAAGATAGAGGCTATGATTAGGGAGCATTTTGGCAGAATTTAGTTGTTAGGATGATTTGTGATGGTTTAGGCTAGGTATTTGGGTGTTTTTATAGGTGAAGAGACTAGTTTAGGCCATAGGATTAACCCTAGTTTAGATCTGAACCATCAAATCCCGTCACAGGCTAGTTGGGCAGACCAAAGGAGCAAAATGGTGCACCTGACCAACAGGGTCCGACCAGGGGAGGTCGACCCCCAGGTCGACACCCAGGTCAACACCCCAGTCGACCTGGGGGGGGGGGGCAGGTCGACTCCCCAGTCGACCCCCCTGTCGACCTGGGGTAGGGCGGGAAAATTCCCGCCCAATCTGCTTGGGTCTGATTTTGAATTTCGGGCTGAATCTGAATTTCCTGAAATCTTCTATGGGCCATAACTTGGTCATACGGACTCCGATTTTCGAAAACTCGGACTCTATTTCGTGTATATTTCCGAGACGAACGCAATGGCGTAGCCCGTTTCCCTTGATTTAGATTTAAAAATTTAATTCTTCCTTGATTTCTTGTTTTAATATGTTATTAAAAATTCGGGTTGTTACAGGTGTTATCGGTAAATATTAATTACCATTTCACATTCAAATCTAATTAAAGATTTAACTATCGTTTGGAGTAAAACTGGTGATACTCCATTCTCGACCACTTTAATCTAATTAAAGATTCATTAAAACTCCACTTAGTTTTAATCTTCCCAAAAATCAATATCCTGTCTTTAACTGGGTTAAAGAACCAATGTCTTCTAAAACACGGTTCACGATAAACCCAAAATCACATTCCATTAATTATCGGGTTAAAGAACAAGTGTTATTTAAAACATCGTTCACAATAAACCCAAAAATCAATTCCAATTCAATTCCAATTAAGTATCATTTAATTGGTATACTTCATTAAATCTAAATAAAAATATTTAATCTTTTTCTCAACTGAGTTTAAGAACAGTGTTAATGAAGACACCATTCACGACAAACCCAAATCCCATTTGATATTAAATACAAGGCTCTGAATAGAAAATATATCAGCTTATATTCAATATCAAATTCTACGACCAACAAATATCGTATTGGAAATAACGATATAAATATATCTTTCAAATTTCCATAACAATATATGTATAATCACGAAATCCAACATCACAATATTCCAAAGACAATTTCGATTCAAATCCATTTCAATTCAATTATCGGAAATTCTGGTTACTTTTAAAACCTTTCAAATCCAATTTATTTATTTCAAAAATAAATATAATTCTAGTTCAGAACTAGTTTATTTTGATAAAAAACTATTTTTATCTTTTCAAATATGGATTTTTTCATCCCAATTATTTCCAAATCATTTCTTATGATTTTACACAAATTATTACTATTTTTAATAACTTTATCAAGGCCTGTACAGTCGATTTCCATCAACGACCATCGAACTGCACTTACAACGACCTTTTCCAAATTTGATTTGGACATAATTTCAAATCCAACCGTTAGATTTCAAATCTCTTATATTCATTGGAAAGCTCTTTTCGATACGAACCCAGCGGTTCCAGTTTCAGGAGAATCCGACGGTCGGATCTCCCGCAACGTCAATTCAAAGTCAATGGTCGAAATTCACGAACTACCGTGGCGCGGCGCGTTCTATTCAGGCCATTTAATATATAATATATATATAATATATATACTTCATCGATTTCAATTCTAAACATATTTTATAAATTATTTTAAATTCGTTTTAAAAACGATTTCAGCTTCATATTCAATTTTAAATCAAAATTGAATATTCCATATCATTAACATATAAATGATAATATTTTCAAAATATTATATTTTGAAATCTCTTCCTTTTCTATATTCATTATAAAAATGAATATAATCGATATAAATATCGTTCGCGTCAAAATGGCGCATATCTAATCAGCACGGCTTTATATGTTTTAATAACTTCGTTATTCTATCCAACAAATGAATATTTTCTTCAACACATGAATATATATTTTTCAACACATGAATATTCTCAACACATGAGTATTGTCAACAGATGACTATTTTTGTTATTTAATATATTTTGTAAAATTATGATTTCTATCATTTAATTCTTAATCAGACACCAACCGTAAATTAGTAAGAGAACGATTCCCTAAGTATTAACCCCGAAGGCCGAAACCAACATCAGATCAATACCAAGGAAACCACTCATCTTATCTAGTTTCCAGTTAGTTTCTAAATTTATTTATGATAAAGATGTAAATTTTATTGTTAAAATATTTCGTTCAACACATGATAAGTTTCAACACATGAATATTCTCAACACATAAGTATGGCCAACACATGAATATTTATTCTATTCAACACATGAATCTTTATTTTATAATATTCTTTATTTTCCAAATTGGAATGATGCCTAATCAATTACCATATATTCTTAATTATATGGATTTCCATACAACACATGTATATAATAGCAATGATAAATAATCAACCATCATCTAGAGTGCACCATACAACTGCATAAGCATAAAATATAAATAAGTAACGCTTACACAGTCTGTCAACCAAACGATCGACATACCACTAAACAATTGGGATTAGTGTACGTCAAATATCATCCCAACACCCGTGTGAGGTTTCAAATCAACAAACACTGAATATTATTTGTGCAGTTGGGCGATGTGTAAAATTTATCGTCCCAATCAATATCCTTCAAATGGGTGTACATAAACAAATCGTCCGATTTATTTATAAATATTTATTTTATATACACGTTAAAAATTATATTTTTAACTATAAAATAATTTATTCCATTCCACATCACACAATCAATATTCACACCACAAACAACAAACAAACAAGTCGTTCATGGTCTGTGGACAACGGGTGTCGGGTGTTGCTAAGCACCGTCTGCATCCTAGTATATATTTTAACTAGAAAATAAATTAAAAGTGAGAAGTTCTCACCTTGGGGTTCCACTCCGCCATTTTTACTTCTGAACATCTGAACCGTTTGGATTTGTTTGAAATTCCAATGCAGTCCTTACCGCGCTGTTCATAATAAAAATTATATTTTTATTGATTCATTCCAATAAATAAAAATTACATTTTTATTTCTACTTCATATAATTTTATGATGCTTCTTTCTATATAAAAATTATGTTTTTATATTCCTACTTCTTATATGAAGATCGAATTTTTTATTTCGATGCTATAAAAATCACATTTTTATCTCAACATATATATATAATAAATATCAAATTTTTATTTCGCTAAGTATATAAAAATCATATTTTTATTTGAAGAAAAGTCATATTTTTACATTGCCATTTCAATGATAAAAATTGTTTTTTTACTTTGCTAAAATATGATAAAAATCACACTTTGATATCATCACTTCATATATAAAAATCATATTTTTATCCTATCGCTACATATATAAAAATTATATTTTTATATTCTCTATTATATAAAAATTCTATTTTCAATCCGCTACCCGTATAAAAATCGAATTTTTATTTCGCTACAACATATATAAAAATTGTATTTTTATATTCTCTGTCTTATAAAAATCATTTTTTTATAATCTCTACTATATCAAAATCATATTTTTATTATCTCTATAATAATAAAAATCATATTTTTATTATCTCTATTGTATAAAAATCATATTTTTATTATCTCTATTGTATAAAAATCATATTTTTATTATCTCTATAATATAAAAATCATATTTTTATTATCTCTACATGCATAAGGATTATATTTTTACAATGTTGCCTCATATATAAAAATCACATTTTTAATTCTGAACTTCATATATAAGAATCACGTCTTTATCTCGCTATTTTACATATAAAAATCGAATTTTTAGTTCAAATCTACATTATAAAAATTAGATTTTTATTTACTTGCTTTTACATATATAAAAACTGATTAAAAATCAACCCTTTTTAATTAACTAAACTAAATACTTTAAAATCAATGGAAATAAACACTTACAGCGGGGTTTTGGGGGCCTTGCTCGTTGGTTCGAAGGGGGAAGGCGGTTCCTGGCACGCGACAGGGGACGGGAGTGGTCGGAGGCGGCTCAGGTGGTCGGCGCAGTAGGGTAGGCGGCGAATTGGGTTCGATTTAGGGTTTGAAGCGAAAAGGGGCGGTGGTTTCAGGGTCGTGGAGGTTGATGGGGATGAGGCGGAAGGGGGAGGTTGGGCGCGGTGGCCCACCTGGGCGGCGACGCTGATCGAATCGGGGGAGGGGGGCTGAGCAACGGCGAGGTTTTTTTTTGATTCGAACTGAAGTGAACGGGAGGGGGAAGAAAGAGAAAAGGGGTGGGGTGTTATTTAATTTATATATATTTTATTTTAATTCTCCTAAAAGTTGCTTTTTCGTTCGAACTCCAAATCGAACCCAAAGACTGTCGTCCATAACGAATTACCCCCATTCCGAACGCATTAGGATATGTTTCATAAGCCAATTCGACTGTTTCAATCAGTTTCCATCAAAATCAAAATATAAATCTATATATTGAATCTGAACGCACATTTCAATTTACCAGGGCCACATACGGACTCTAAAAATTCCCAAAAAATATTTTCTATCTTTTTATTGACGATATGGTCCTAACAAAACTAATTTCGTCAAATTCAAAGACCGTTTGTAAAATGGTCATTTTCTGGTCAATCGAAATTGACTTAAACTGCCCAAACACGTTTTACTTTGCCACGCTCACATATTGATTCAGAAAATTATGAATTTTGGAATCTAGCAATAACTTGACATCTCGGATCCAAAAAAAGTGGTTTCGTCAAAAACTAAGGTCGTTTGCAAAATTTCCATTTTAAGGGCCAGAATTCCATAGCGACTATTCTGAATTTTCAACTGAGCATAACTTTTTATTCCCGCTATGAAATTTCAATTTTTCGGATTCGTTGGAAAGATATTTTCAAATAGATTCAAATATTTTTGGTTTCGCCAAAATCCGGTTTATTTTAAATCTTGTACATTCATTTGAATTTTGAAATCGAATTTTCAAACTACCGCGCCATTTTCAATTCCTTTTATAATTATAAATAATTATTTATATTCTAATGTCGATTCAAATAGATATATACGTTCTAATTCTATTCAAAATAAATTTCTCATCGTCATTATTTAAAATAATTCATTTTAAATATTCAAAATTCACTAAAATTGCCAAAATAAAATTTTTAAATTGGCTCGGATTTCTGGGTTATTACAATCTCCCCCGCTTAGAACTTTTCATCCCCGAAAAGGAACGAAGCTGAAAGTTGTTTAACAAATCAACTCAACTTTCATTATTTTCAGTATGGCCTAAGTTCTTCAACTTTTCAGTTTCTAAGAACTTTTCAAATTTTTCAAAAATTTGGCTAACACCCTAAATTTTCGAAAAAAATCGCCATAACCTCCTTTGCACCGGGAGCTTCGGTATATTTCAAATAGCCTCCCATGGACCTCACCAATTCAAAAAGAAAAAGATACAGCCAAGCGGCTAGCCAATCGACTCATAAAATCATCAAAATCCCAAGAAATACAACAAACATGTACCTATTTGTCGGGCAAACAATTCTATTCCTCTTCTCTAGCCTCTTTGCAATGACGTTTTCAATGTAAGTACATGTATATGCATGCAAATGCGACTAATTTTCAATACAACTCACTATTTGATACAATTTGGCTAAATGGTTCAAATTTTAATTAATCAATCAATAACTAAACAACACAATCAGCAATCAAATTGTTGATTATCATTTCAAACTCATAACTTTGATATATAGTTAAAAATCACATTTTTGATGCCAAGTCACAACAATATATTCTAACTATATTTTGGTTCTCACACCAGTCTAATGGAAATATATAGAGATCCCACTTTCGAAACTCGAACACAAACTATGATGGTGAAGCTTCAATCATCAGAACCATCTCCGGGCGACTAGAGTGTAATTCTATATCTATCCAGTATATTAAGACTTCAAATACACGCGGATCAGACGTATATGCAAAAAAATTATATACTTGACGTCCAAATCAATAAAAATAAATATTCAAATACGTATGAGAAAATTTAAATCTTCAAAACAATTTGTTTTCATTTTAAAAATATACTCTTCACACTTGTTCTAGGATACTATTGATCCCATCTCTAACGAGTAATTCTTATTGGATATTACTAATCCAATCTCTGATGAATTCTTTCGTATGGTTCTAATGTGTCTTGTTCTCCGAGCTCTGTAAACCAAATCTCTGATACCAAGCTGTTACGACCCGAAATCCCCCTTACGGGAAATCACGGATTGATTTGAGGACAAGCCACATCCGAACACAAATAGAAGAACATTTCATTGCTTATTACAACAATTCCCTCCTCTTGGGTGTACAGCCCAATCAAGATCATCAGTAATTATCCAAACGATGTGAAGACCTCCGATCTTCGTCCACCGTCTTCATCCTCGACACATCGTCGAATCAGTTATTCAGAATGGGATAGACCCGGTCTTTCTGAATAACTCGCGTATATATAATAAATAAGTGTTACACAAACACAACATACGCCTCATTCCAATTCAGAATATTCTTTTATTCAAATATTCTTATACTTTGGGAAAGGTTCCCATTAATTTTATCAAAGATAAATTCTTTAAAATTTATTCTTTAATCTTCCTTTGGATATAAAATCAAACCGTATTAAGGTTTTCTAAACTAGTCGGAATTAGCGAACCACACCGAAGTAATCATTTATTTTATTTCCCAATCCCAACCTATTCATCCCATGGAGCAAAACTGGTAATACTCCATATCTAACACCACGGTGTTATCAGTAAATATTAATTACCATTTCACGTTCAAATCTAATTAAAGATTTAACTATCTTTTGGAGCAAAATTGGTGATACTCCATTCTCGATCACTTTAATCTAATTAAAGATTCATTAAAACTCCACTTAGTTTTAATCTTCCCAAAAATAAATATCATGTCTTTAACTGGGTTAAAGAACCAATGTCATCTAAAACACGGTTCACGATAAACCCAAAATCACATTCCATTAATTATCGGGTTAAAGAACATGTGTTATTTAAAACACCGTTCACGACAAACCCAAAAATCAATTCCAATTCAATTCCAATTAAATATCATTTAATTGGTATACTTCATTAAATCTAAATAAAAAGATTTAATATTTTTCTCAACTGGGTTTAAGAAAAGTGTTAATGAAGACACCATTAACGATAAACCCAAATCCCATTTGATATTAAATACAAGGCTCTGAATAGAAAATATATCGGCTTATATTCAATGTCAAATTCTACGACCAACAAATTCGTATTGGAAATAACGATATAAATATATCTTTCAAATTTCCATAACAATATCTGTATAATCACGAAATACAACATCGAAATATTCCAAAGACAATTTTGATTCAAATCCATTCCAATTCAATTATTAGAAATTCTGGTTACTTTTGAAACCCTTTCAAATCCAATTTATTTATTTAAAAAATAAATGGATTATAATTCTAGTTCAAAACTAGTTCATTTTGATAATAATCTATTTTTA
Source organism: Allium sativum (assembly GCA_030737875.1). NCBI lineage: Eukaryota > Viridiplantae > Streptophyta > Magnoliopsida > Asparagales > Amaryllidaceae > Allium > Allium sativum. Next base: position 127,167,905 of record CM060919.1, on the reverse strand, counting down.
TCTTCTCAAATATGGAGTTTTTCATTCCAATTCTTTCCAAATCATTTCTTATGATTTTACACAAATTATTACTATTTTTAATAATTTTATCAAGGCCCGTACAGTCGATTTCCATCAACGGCCATCGAACTGCACTTACAACGACCTTTTCCAAATTTGATTTGGACATAATTTCAAATCCAACCGTTAGATTTCAAATCTCTTATATTCATTGGAAAGCTCTTTTCGATACGAACACAACGGTTATAGTTTCAGGAGAATCCGACGGTCGGATCTCCCGCAACGTCAATTCGAAGTCAATGGTCGAAATTCGCGAATGCCGTGGCGCGGCGCGTTCTATTCAGGCCATTTAATATATATAATATATATATATTATATATACTTCATCGATTTCAATTCTAAACATATTTTATAAATCGTTTTAAAAACGATTTCAACTTCATATTCAATTTTAAATCAAAATTGAATATTCCATATCATTAACATCTAAATGATAATATTTTCAAAACTTTATATTTTGAAATCACTTCCTTTTCTATATTCATTATAAAAATGAACTTAATCGATATAAATATCGTTCGCGTCAAAATGACGCATATCTAATCAACACGACTTTATATGTTTCAATAACTTCGTTATTCTATCCAACAAATGAATATTTTCTTCAACACATGAATATTCTCAACACATGAGTATTGTCAACAGATGACTATTTTTGTTATTTAATGTATTTTGTAAAATTATGATTTCTATCATTTAATTCTTAATCAGACACCAACCGTAAATTAGTAAGAGAACGATTCCCTAAGTATTAACCCCAAAGGCCGAAACCAACATCAGATCAATACCAAGGAAACCACTCATCTTATCTAGTTTCCAATTAGTTTCTAATTTTATATATGATAAAGATGTAAATTTTATTGTTAAAATATTTCGTTCAACACATGATAAGTTTCAACACATGAATATTCTCAACACATAAGTATGGCCAACACATGTACATAAACAAATCGTCCCAATCAATATCCTTCAAATGGGTGTACATAAACAAATCGTCCGATTTGTTTATAAATATTTATTTTATATACACGTTAAAAATTATATTTTTAACTATAAAATAATTTATTCCATTCTACATCACACAATCAATATTCACACCACAAACAACAAAAAAACAAGTCGTCCATGGTCTGTGGACAACAGGTGTCAGGTGCTGCTAAGTACCGTCTGCATCCTAGTATGTATTTCAACTAGAAAATAAATTAAAAGTGAGAAGTTCTCACCTTGGGGTTCCACTACGCCATTTTTACTTCTGAACATCTGAACCGTTTGGATTTGTTTGAAATTCCAATGCAGTCCTTACCATGCTGCTCATAATAAAAATTATATTTTTATTGCTTCATTCCAATAAATAAAAATCACATTTTTATTTCTACTTCATATAATTTTACTACGCTTCTTTCTATATAAAAATTATATTTTTATATTCCTACTTCTTATATAAAGATCGAATTTTTATTTCGACGCTATAAAAACCACATTTTTATCTCAACATATATATAATAAAGATCAGATTTTTATTTCGCTAAGTATATAAAAATCATATTTTTATTTGAAGAAAAATCATATTTTTACATTGCTATTTCAACGATAAAAATCGTATTTTTACTTTGCTACAAATATGATAAAAATCACATTTCGATATCATCACATCATATATAAAAATCATATTTTTATCCTATCGCTACATATATAAAAAATTATATTTTTATATTCTCTATTATGTAAAAATTCTATTTTCAATCCACTACTCGTATAAAAATCGAATTTTTATTTCGCTACAACATATATAAAAATCATATTTTTATATTCTCTGTCTTATAAAAATCATATTTTTATAATCTCTACTATATCAAAATCATATTTTTATTATCTCTATAATATAAAAATCATAATTTTATTATCTCTATAATATAAAAATCATATTTTTATTATTTCTATAATTTAAAAGTCATATTTTTATTATCTCTATAATATAAAAATCATATTTTATTATCTCTATAATATAAAAATCATATTTTTATTATCTCTACATGCATAAGGATTATATTTTTACAACGCTACCTCATACATAAAAATCACATTTTTAATTCTGAACTTCATATATAAGAATCACATCTTTATCTCGCTATTTTACATATAAAAATCGAATTTTTAATTCAAATCTACATTATAAAAATTAGATTTTTATTTACTTGCTTTTACATATATAAAAACTGATTAAAAATAACCCTTTTTAATTAATAAAACTAAATACTTTGAAATCAATGGAAATAAACACTTACAGCGGGGTTTTGGGGGTCTTGCTCATTGGTTCGAAGGGGAAAGGCGGTTCCTGGCGCGCGGCAGGGGACGGGAGTGGTCGGAGGCGGCTCAGGTGGTCGACGCAGTAGGGTAGGCGATGGATTGGGTTCGATTTAGGGTTTGAAGCGAAAAGGGGCGGTGGTTTTAGGGTCGTGGAGGCGGACGGGGTTGAGGCAGAAGGGGGAGGTCGGGCACGGTGGCCCACCTGGGCGGCAACGCTGATCGAATCGGGGGGGAGGGGGGCGGAGGCTGAGCAACGGCGAGGTTTTTTTGATTCGAACTGAAGTGAACGGGAGGGGAAGAAAGAGAAAAGGGGTGGGGTGTTATTTAATTTATATATATTTTAGTTTAATTCTCCTAAAAGTTGCTTTTTCGTTCGAACTCCAAATTGAACCCAACGACTGTCGTCCATAACTAATTACCCCCATTCCGAACGCATTAGTATAAGTTTCGTAAGCCAATTCGACTGTTTCGATCAGTTTCCATAAAATCAAAATATAAATCTATATATTGAATCTGAACGCACATTTCAATTTACCGGGGCCACATACGGACTCTAAAAATTCCCAAAAAATATTTTCTAGCTTCGTATTGACGATACAGTCCTAACAAAACTTATTTCGTCAAATTCTGAGACTGTTTGTAAAATGGCCATTTTCTGGTCGATCGACATTAACTGAAACTGCCCAAACACGTTTTACTTTGCCACGCTCACATATTGATTCAGGAAATTACGAATTTTGGAATATAGAAATAACTTGACATCCTGGATCCAACAAAAGTAGTTTCGTCGAAAACGAAGGTTATTTGCAAAATTTCCATTTTTTAAGGGCTAGAATTCCATAGCGACTATTCTGAATTTTCAACTGGGCATAACTTTTTATTCCCGCTATGAAATTTCAATTATTCAGAGTCGTTGGAAAGATATTCTCAAATAGATTCAAATTTTTTGGTTTCGCCAAAATCCGGTTTATTTTGAATACTGTAAATTCATTTGAAATTTGAAATTTGAAATCGAATTTCCAAACTACCGCGCCATTTTCAATTCCTTTTATAATTATAAATAATTATTTATATTCTAACGTCGATACAAATAAATATATACGTTCTAATTCTATTCAAAATAAATTTCTCGTCATCATTATTTAAAATAATTCATTTTAAATATTCAAATTTCACTAAAATTGCCAAAATAAGTTTTTTAAATTGGCTCAGATTTCCGGGTTATTTCAGGATCAAATCTTAAATTCGAAATTAATTTAAAGTTACATTTTTTTAGTATTAATTGAAATTATGCCATAATCCAATCTCAAAATCACTAATAAATTATACATTGAAAATTATCAAATAAAATTTCAGTTATGAATCAAACTTTACAAAATCTTGTAAAATTAGACACCCACGTTACTAGATCAAATTCACAAATATAAATCCTAATTAAAACCTCCATTAATGTCATTATATTTAAATATTTGATTTCACAGTTCCAAATGATCATATATCCAAATTTCAAAAATCGATTTTCAATAATGAATCAATTTAAAATCATTTATCGATAAGTTGCCATATAATTTATAAGTTCTTAATAACAAATCAATCCGAGTAACAAATAAATTGTTTAAATGATTTCTATTAAATTTTTTGAATAATTCATTATAAATTTAAAGCAATTTCAGTTTATAAAACAGTCCATTTTGACCAATGGTGTTTATAATATAATTTTCTACCTGGGCCAATGAAATATATAATTTAATTTGGGTGTCATTTAATTCCTTTCTATTGTCCTAAGTGAATATGTCAAAATATGTCTGACATTAACAGAGAATTATATACAATCATAATGGTTGATTATTATATACGTAACATGACCAAATATTGATGACATGGGTGCATAATCATATATAAATGTAATTTTTCCTACATACGTGTTTGTACATATGACATGTGTTTATCAGGTCAACATATCAACAAATAATCCAACCAATTAAATTTGTAACCAAATAATAGACGTATCGATTAAAATCAAGCAACATATAAATACGAAAAATTTAATATATTAATTTGCATGATAATAAATCAAAAAGAGAAGGAACTTAATAAAGTAATGGATCAGGAGGAAATTTACTGGATGCAAATATCAAGATCTCAATGGCTCAAAGAAGGAGACTGGAACATTAGTTATTTTCATCGAGTTACGAATGACAGAAGAAGAACTAACGTGATTAGTAGCATCTGGAAAGATGGAGAAGATATTTGTGATCAACAGAAGTTAAGCGATGCTTTCATTGATTTTTATAAAGGAATTTTTGGGAAAGGATTGATCAAAGAATTTTGATTGACTGGAAAAAACTTTACCCCACTAACACAAACTTGATGGAGATGGACAGTGCCTTTTCAGAGTAGGAAATTGTTGCCGCTCTTAATGAGATGCCAGGAGACAAAGCACCTGGACCTGACGGCTTTCCTAATTTTTTCATTAAGAAATATTGGAATATGGTTAATGAGATTTTATGCGGTTGTTCGACAAATTTTATGATGGTAAAATTAAGCTGGAGAAGTTAAGCTATGCCAATGTGGTTTTAATACCAAAGAAAGAAGGAAATGTATCAGCATCTGAATTTAGTCCTATTAGCCTATTAAATAGTACCTTCAACCTGATCACTAAAGTCCTGGCTAATAGATTAAAACAGAAAATGGACGGGCTAATTGATAAATCTCAAACGGCCTTCATCCAAGAAAGATTCATTTTAGATGGGGCTGTATTGGTTCAGGAAGTTATTTCGCATTGCGACTGTTTTGATATTCCCTATGCCATTATTAAGCTTGACTTTGCTAAGGTGTTTGACACCGTTGACTGGCGGTTCATGGTTGATGTTCTGAAAGCAGGAGGATTCCCCCAACGATGGATTATGTGGATTGATATGATTTTATCATCAAGCAGATCTAATATTTGCGTCAATGGAGTTGCTGGTGGCACCATTTTCTCCAAAAGTGGTTTGAGGCGGGGGGATCCTCTTTCTGCACTCTTGTTCGATTTGGCGGCGGACGTTTTATCTCAAATTCTGAAGATCAGTTGTAGCAATGGCATAATAAAAGCTTTGGAAGTGAGCATATGGTTGGGGGTATCAATTTTTTACACTATGCTGATGATACCATAATTTTTAGTTACCTTAAATGCAAATATATTGCTGCACTTAAATTTTTGTTGTATGCTTTTGAGAGTTTATCAGGTTTGAAATTAATTTTCACAAGAGCAATGTGTACACTCTTAGTTGTTGTGAAGAGTTAAGCAAAAATTTTGCGGCGCTTCTCAATTGAAAGGAGGAAAAGTTCCCACTTAACTATCTGGGCATGTTCATACGTCCAAAGAAGTTAATGAAGAAAGAATGGCAACATCTCATTGAGAAAGTTGATGTCAGACTTGCTAGATGGAAAGAAAACTCTCTCTCAAGAGCGGGAAGGCTGGTGATGGTGAATTCGTTGCTCTCTTCATTTCCTTTATACTGGCTATCATTTTTCAAATACCCTGGATGGGTTATTGATAAAATTGATACGCTTAGACGAAATTTCTTTTGGACTAGTGATAAAGAAACCAAGAAGCTTAGCTCTCTTGTAAATTGGGATCAAGTTTGCAAATCAAAGGATCAGGGAGGACTGGGTGTGCTTAACATGAGAAATATGAACTCTTCTCTTCTATGCAAATGGTTGTGGGCAATGATAAGTAATAAAAATACTTTCTGGAAAGAATGGATAGTCAATACTTGTTATGATGATAGATTTGACTGGAATCGTGATTCATCACATTGCTCCTTTTTTCTGGAAAGGAGTTATGAGCAACTAGCATTGGATCAAAATGGGTGCAAAAAATGTGGTGCGAAGAGGAGTCAATGTTTCTTTTTGGTATGATTGTTGGCTACTTCCTATACTTTTGAAGGATGAATTTGAGGACTTGTTTGAAATCGCTTGTAGAAGATTATCATCTATTGTTGGTGAAATGTACAACTCGTAAGCTGTCAGTTTTAAATGGAGATTAACATTTTGTAGAATTTTAACGGGGAATGCTCTATACCAACTATGTTAACTATTCAAGATACTTGAAAATATTGTTTTAAGTGAGGAAGACGATGAATTTGTTTGGCAATTAGAAGGGGATAAAAATGTTTTTTCGGGTTGTCAGACTATATAAAAGAATCAACTTTGCTAGAAGACGATGGACATGTGTTGATGATATGTGGAGTTTTTCAACTGTTCCTACGAAAGTATGGATACATTTGTGGATTTTAATGCATGGGAGGTTGAACACCATCAGTTCATTGTGTAAAAAAATCTTGCCTTTACCAGATGGTTGTGTTTTTTGTGACGAAGCTGATGAAGATTATATTCATCTATTCTGGCATTGTGATTTTGCATTCTATGTGTGGACGAAATGTATGGTGTATCTTCATCTGGATCTTGTTTGGGGAGAGTACATCAAAGATCAATTTAATTTTTGGCATTACACGTTCCCTTCTATTGAAAACACTCCCAATAGACACTTGTTTGTTTTGTTAAATTTCGCTTATACCTGGATATTATGGCATGAACGCAACTATAGAAAATTTGAGTCCTTAAGACGTACGTCTTATACAATCATTTTCATCATCCTCAAATATGTTTTCATGTGGGCAGGCAAGACACTTTCAGATATGTGGACACTATAACAACTAGAGTTCATGACAGAAGACGCAATGGAGACTAGTTTGCGGCTGCAGTGGTGGAAGGATTAACAGTGCCACCATACTTTTGTGTTCTTTTGCCAGTAGTATGTATTATGTCTTTGCTTTTGTTCTTTTTGGGCGCATTGTTCTATTTTCATGCTTGGGATTTTGTTGGTTCATGTAATAGTTATGTACATATAAGTATGTAACTCTGAACTATGTAAGTCTGTATTTGAAGTATGATATATAAGAAGGCATGAATCAGAAGATTCACTAAAATTTTCTTTTCAAAAAATTTGCATGAGAATGTTAAGTGTGAGTGTGTAAACAGTTACCTTAGATTTTATAGCATGTCCAATTTGAAATAAAGATTAATCCAAAGGTTCTTACAGTCTCCGATTTCAATCAAAATAGATCTTTAATGTCTAAAATTTTGATATGCATCCAATAAGAAAAAAACTTGCTCACCAATCGGAACTATACCCAATGTCATGCCATCTACATGACTTATCTCTAGCTTAATATAGTTTCTCTCCTCAAGTACAGATGTGAATTGTAACTCACCCAATTCTCTACCACTGGTCAAATAACAACTGATACTAGGTATAATTTTTCCTGGGTTATTTAGATCAATGGATAGAACAATAGCTGTAACGCTCCTTACAACCTCCTTGGCTTATTCTACTTCTATTGCTTGCTGATTATTAACCAAAAAAATTAAAAGCCGTCTCTTATCCATGGAGTTATCCACAAATTCAACTCTGCATAATTTGTTACATTGCTTCCCTCTCCTTTCTGGCTTTCACTACTAAAGAAACATTATTTGGGTTGAAAGGTTACAGTTAGGCCTGAGTGCCTCAGGTGGGGCATAGGGACTTAGTGCTACGACTATCGAGAATACTATGGTGAGGGTTTCTCTTGCTGCATTGAGGGTGGTCGGTGGAGCTCGGTTCTACTAGGTGGTCGGTCGGCATACGAGAACAATAGAGCTTGGTGCATAGTCGGGTTTGCTTCAGGTGTGCCACGGTTGTTGTAGAGGGTGGTGGAGTTCATGTAGAGATCTGTTTTAGGTGGTTGGTATAGGGATGAAAGGAGTTTCTGTTGTAGGGCACGACGCAGGTAGGCGACAACAGTTGGTCAAAGCTCTAAGGTCTCCCTATTCAAACAATTTTTTTAGTTTTTTTGTTTATATGTGATTGGATTTGCAAAGCGTTGGAGAAAAGAAGAGGAGGGAGCATGTCTTTGAAAAAAATAGGGGAAGAAAAAATAGAAATGAGGAGAGAGAACGGTAGTTATAGGTAGAACATGATTTCTTTTTGAACAAAATAGGGAAAGAAAAAATGGAAATAAGGAGAGAGAGAGAGAGAATGAGATAGTTAGTAGAACATGATTTCTTTTCGACATACATTTAGGATAAGACTTTCACTTTTCCTTTCACATGTAAATGAGATATCCTATTTGTCAGGCATTGGAAGAATTTGGATATGACTTTGGGTTAGTCGGTTCGTATAACTTACATAATCCAAGTTCAATTTTATAAATACCACCACCATTGTGTTTGGTGTATCGATGCGAATGGTATAGCACACTGAAAATTGGTAATTTGATGTTCGGGTTGAAATTTGTTATTTACACTACATCGTTTGTCGCAACTATAAATTATTCGTGTTAATTGATTTAAAATGATTTAGCGAAATCAGAATTAATAAAATGAATGATGATGTTTTTGTAATAAAATTCTATAAATAAATTTTATGCATAAACATTTGTATTTTAAAAATAATATATCAGTGTAATATTATTAACTAATTTAGCGTCAAATTACAAAAGAATTAATTTTTGTTTTAAACCACCATTTTTAGTTTCTTACATTTAGTCTGAATGTACGTCTTTCAAATATATATTCAGAAATTAAATCAACAAGTTCCTTATAATTTAAAATAACTCAAAATTTTACTATAATTCTAAAAGCTAAATTTATGGTCTGTTACGTTCTTTTCCACTCAAAAATTTTTGTCCTCGAAAAGGAAGATACAAAAATCTAGAAAATTATATATTATCAAATAATCAATTTATGTTCATTTTAAACAATTACTTAGTTTATATATAACAAGAGATGATAATCTAAAGTTTAGTCATTTTCAAATATATTTCAAAATAGTTTCAAGTATAAACTCGATGTTTTAATTGGTATTTATGTCTATCTCTCTTTCAAACCCGAAAATAGTCACCCATGATGTTGTTGTCATCACCCAAATTATTTCCAAGCAACTAGAGCGAGAACTATCAATTTCTGTCTTGTACTTATAGAACTTAGTACATACGTATGTCCAGAATCTCTAAGTACTTCACAGTCTAGTCTCAACATCAAAGAAAAATACTTATAACCTTTATTTCAAAACAAAACGATATTCAAAGTTTCCAAATTTATATATAATTAATATCTTCCTAATCATTTATTTATTATAAATTTCATATTTATTATTTCCTCTTTTACTTGATGTCACTAAAATTCTTTGTACTTTGAAAACTTATATAGATCTAATTTATGTTGATTATTAATAAAAAAATCAAAATTCAAATTATTCACGAGTAGTTTATTTTCTTAATTTCCATAAAAAAAATTCGTTCATAACATAAATTTCATCAAAGACACCATTAATAAAAAAATGTAAATATTCTAAAATAGTTATCAACAACATGACTCATGCTTATATATTAATGGTTGTTCAGTTATCGAATCTATCATCTAAAAAATTAGACTAAATTGTTTTAAAGCAAAGGAAGAACATAATATATTATATGCAAATAATTTTTATAAGAATTTTCCAATTATAAGCACATATTTATTTATTCTATACTTTGACTTTTATTATTTATTCAAATACAATTTGTTATTATCCGATGAGAAAATATATAAATAGAAATTTATAATATTCTCAAAACATATGTTATATTATAAATGAAGAAGAAATTAAAGGGATAAGAGAAGATAAAAGTTTCTCATTATTATTCAAATTAGCAGTACACCACCACTATTTATAAAAGAAATACAATGGGTAATAATATTACGTTAATGCCACCAGCATTTTTCTTGGTATCGCCTTTCAGTACCGCTTTCAGTTCCTCTTGGTATCGCCTTCTTAAATTGTCTCCTTGGCATCGAGATCGGCTTCGTTACTTCATTATCGGCTTCAGTATCGACATCTTTTATCTTCTTCCTAGCATCGGATTTGATTTCGTCTTCGGCTTCGGTATTGCTTCTTGTATTATCTTCCTGGTGTTGGCTCTAGTATCATCTTCGGCTTCGGTATCGCTTCTTGTATTACCTTCTTGGTATTGGCTTCGGTATTTCCTTCTTAGCTTCTATGTCAGCACCAAGTTGTTAATTCCTACAGCTTGATGCGGATAGCATATTTGCACCGAACATGACACTATAAACGTATTTACATATATGCAACTTCTACTCACAGCACTCCTCCTCAAGTTTGTGCATAGATATTCATCATCCCCAACTTGCTACACAAATATTTGATTCTAGCACCACTTAATGCTTTCGTAAATATATTAGCCACTTGTTCCTCAGTCTTGACATGCTCTATCAGAACCTGACCCTGTTGAACCTTCTCTCTAATGAAGTGACAATTCACTTCAATATGCTTCGTTCTCTCATGAAATATCGGATTAGAAGTAAGCATTGCAGCCTGATTGTCATAAAAAAGAGTTATTGTTTTAACAATTTTTATCCCAACTTCACTCATAAGATGATCCACCACATCCATGGCTTTATATTCGGATTCAACACACGATTTAGAAACAATATTTTGTTTCTTACTTTTCCATGAAATCAAATTTCCTCTTAGAAATACACGAAACTCAGACATAGGTATCATATCTAGCTTTGTTCTTGCCCAATCAGCATCATAGAAACATTCAACTCTTGCATGTCCATGATTCTTGTTCTCAAATCCTTTCCCAACAGTTCCCTTGAAATAACTCAAAATATGTTTTAGTATGCTCCAATGATACACAATAGGAGATTCCATAAACTGACTTACAATATTAACAGCGAAAGCAATGTCAAGTCATGTAACAGTTAGGTAGTTCAATTTTCCTACCAACCTCCTATATTTCTCTGGATCTTTGAATAACTCACCATTTTCAACAATGTTACAGTTTAATGAAATATGAATAATGCTAGGTTTAACACCTAGATTTCCAGTCTCTTCCAGCAAACCAGGAACGTACTTCCGTTTAGACATAATAATACTACCATTCTCTTTTAATTTCCATATTAAGGAAATAATTCAAGCCTCCTAAATCTTTAGTGTGAAAAGGTTTTAAGGGGTGAAATACCTTGTTCATCATTACCAATTATCACAATATCATCAACATAAACCACAAGTAAAATTATGCCACATTTAGTATTCTTATGAAACACTGAATGATCACATCTATTCTTCACCATTCCAATGGTTTCCATTGCATTACTGAACTTTCCAAACCAAGCTCTAGGACTCTGTTTTAATCCATACTTGTCTTCTTCAACTTGCACACTAGACCACTTTTGTAACAACCCGTATTTTTAATAACATGTTATAATGTAAATCAAGGCAGAATTGAATTCTAAAAATCTGAATCAAGGGAAACGGGCTATTCCATTGCGTTCGTCTCGGAAAAATACGCGATATAGAGTCCGAGTTTTCGAAAAACGGAGCCCGTATGACCAAGTTATGGCCCATTGAAGTTTTCAGAAAATTCTAAGCCCGAAAACAGTTTAAATTCGAATTCAGATTCAAATTACAACCAAGGCAGAAAGGGGCGGAAATTTTCCCGCCCCAGGCAGGGTCGACACCCCTGTCGACCCCCCTATGGGTCGACACCCATGTCGACCCAGGGGTCGACCCCCCCGGTCGGACCATTTTTCCAGGTGCACCATTTTGACAGGATGGGTCTTGTTCTGGAAGTTTCTGACGGGATTTGACGGACCTGATGTGTTTTAGGGTTAATCCTATGGTCTAAATTAACCTAATCATCTATAAAAAGACCCTAATACGTAGCCTAAATCATCATAAATCAATTCTAGTAACTAAGTGCTGCCAAAATGTTTAATCGTGGCCTCCACCCTCTTGTCATAGCCTCAATCTACATTCATATGAGAGTTCCTAAGCTTATTTGAGAGTTTCTAAGCTTGATTTAAGGACAAAGTTCAATCCTTCTTCATCAAAGCAAGGATCTTTTGCTTGTTTCTCAAGGGTTTTCATTGGTGCTTGTCATTTGGGAGTATTTAGAGTTGCTAGTGGCTTCGTCTCATTCTTATTATATATTAATTATAGTCTTCATAGCATTGTAAGCCCTATACTACTCTTAGATTCTAACTATGAAGTTAAATGTTACATGTTGCAAGTTGAGTTTGGGCCTAAGTATGATATGTGCTTTGATTCTAACATGTTATGCATATGTTTACCCTATGCAAGTTTGTAAAGCTATCACCTTGACTTTGTGCATAGAAAGCTATGACCTTTGATTTGAAATGTTGCATTATGCAACATGAGAACTCTCATAACCTTTATGATAACTTGCATATAATGTTATATGCGAACTTCTAGTCATCATCCTATGTCATCTAGGACCATGTATCACCTATTTGCTTAAGTTGATATTATGCATGTTTTGAGGCCCATGATGTGATATGCAAGCTTATGAACATATTTATGCCTCATATGCCACCATGTTCAACTTGTGTCCAAATCACCCTTATGCTATTGTGCATGCTTGTGGCCAAACCTTAACTTTTCACCATGCCAGTTATCACCCTATATCTCATCCCTGTTTACATGTTCAGTTAACTTTATTAGTTTTTATACTAATATTAGATAGGACTTACCAGTCTTTTGACTGACCCGTTTTCTTTCGCCTCTTTTCTTCCGTTCCCCCCCCCCCCCAAGGTTTACAGGGTGGGAACACTGTTATCTAGCTTGGATCTTTAGCTGCTTTTCTGGATAGCTCATGTACGGTTTGGACTTGAGCACGCTATGGCTTTATTCTACTTTGGGGATAGTTACTTTATGATTTTCTTTCCAGTTTTCAGTTAATGTTTCTAGACTATGTTTTGTGGAAAATAATGACCAAGTACTTTGACGTAACTTGACTATGGTTTTGAAATGCTAGTTTTATCCGCTGCTTTATTTACTCTGTTTTTATTTATATGTTCTGTCTTGTGATATCTGCATGCATGTTTACCTCGTTTAACGCCCCTCCAAAGCTAGTGTCCTTGCAAGAGTGGCACTGGCGGAGTTGGGGTGTTACATTTGGTATCAGAGCATAAGGTTTACAAGATTTGAGCAAAAGGTTTTTCAAACTTACCTTTTGAAAAACTATTTTCAAAACCCATTAAGTATTTTCCAAGAAAAGTCTAGTTATTTTAAAAGGCTATTCCCCAAAAGCCATCAGCACTATCCTTCGTTTCTTTGTTCTCAATCTATCTTTTTCTTCGTTTCAGTATGGCCGATAATTTTTCCATCCCGGAGGGTGTACCAGTACCTATTTGGTTTAGAAGGTACATGGAGGCAAGGGCGAATGAAGCCGGCCCCGCGGATATTCCTCCTCCTCCTCAGCATACACAAGAGGATTTCGCGGAGCTTTGTAAAGACTTTAAGGCGATGGGTTGCAAGAATTTTGTCGGAACGGAGACTTCTGTGGAGGCAAGAAATTGGTTAAAGGAAACTGAAGACCTCTTTGCTATCTTTGATGTGAAAGACCGTAGGAAAGTTCTGTTAGCGGTATGGCTGTTGAAAGGGGAAGCTGCATATTGGTGGGTAGTCACCACCACTACTAGACCAATTCAGACTTGGGATGACTTTAGGAGAAGGTTCAAATTGAGATTTCTATCATCGACAGAAGAGAACCTTCGGATAGAGAGGTTCCTATCTCTAAGGCAAGGGGACATGACCATAAGGGAATATGTGGATAAGTTTAATCAACTTGCTCGGTTCGATCTAGACTTGATTAACACAGCTCAGAAAAAGGCCCTACGCTTTGCTCTAGGATTGAATGAGCCATTGCGCGGTTTGGCCATGTCTCATATACCCATGGGGGCGACCTTCGAAAATTTGGTGAATACGGCCCTACTTCAAGAGGAAGATAAGAGTGAAAAGAAGAAGGTCAAGGCAAATAAGTCTCAAGGCAAGAAGATAGACTCCGGGAAAGGAGGAAAGAACGATAACACGTCAAGTAAGAAGAGGAAATGCAACTTTTATGGGATCAAGGGGCATCTGGCCAAGGATTGTAGGAAGAAAAAGAGGAAGTTAGGCGAGTGTTTTCATTGTGGAGAGTCTGGACACCTTAGCAAGGATTGCCCTAAGAAGCAAGGACAAGGGCAAGGGCAGAATCAGCATGCAGGACCTTCTGGAGGGCAAACGCATGCTCTCAACACTGCTCCAGTTCAGGACCGAGGTAGTATTTCTGTAGAAGGCCTTGTTTACATTTCTGATTTTCCTGTTCGCACTTTATTTGATTCTGGCGCATCGCATACCTTTATTTCATCTGACATTGTTGAAAGTTTGCACCTAAGTACTAGTCTAGTTGAGGATCCCGTCAGTGTTTCAAATCCAATTGGGGGTTCCGCCCATTTATCTATGATTTGTGTGGATTTGAAGATTTCTATCTTGACCGTAGAATTCACATGTAATGCGTATGTTCTCGGATTCACGGGATACGGGTTGATCTTGGGCATGGATTGGTTGTCCAGTTATGGAGCCATTCTCGATTATGAGCATAGGGTGGTGAGGCTCATGACTCGCCTCGGTAATACCCTAGAAATTTCTTGTAACCCTAGAGGTCCCGTCATGTTATGTTATCTTGAATCTCTTGACTCGTCCATCAATGATCTGCAATCTGTAAGGGTGGTCCTAGACTATCCTGATGTCTTTGAAGAAGTTAAGGGGTTACCCCCTAAACGAGAGATAGATTTCCGCATTTATCTAGTCGATAATGCCAAGCCAGTATCATTGCCCGTTAGGCACATGGCCCCACGTGAAAGAAGGGAGCTCAGTAAGCAAATCAAGGAGCTGCTTGAGACAAATTTTACTAGGCGAAGCATTACTGAATGGGGTACTCCTGTGGTATTCGCTATTAAGGCGGATGGTTCGCTTCGTCTATGTGTGGATTATCGAGAATTGAACAAGCTGACAAAGAAGAATAGGCACCCATTACCGAGGATTGATGATCCCTTTGACCAGCTTGTAGGTGCTTCTGTTTTCTCTCAACTCGATCTAGCCACCGGATTACATCAGCTTAGAGTGGCTGAGGATAGTATTGATAAGATTGCGTTTAGGACTCCAGATGGATTCTTTGAATGGCTTGTTATGCCATTCGGTTTGACTAATGCACCCGCATACTTCGTGGACTTGATGAGTAGGGTGTTTCGGGAGTTCCTTAACAAGTTTGTGGTCGTTTTCGTGGATGATATTCTGATCTTCTCAAAAGACGAGGAAGAGCATGCTGCACATCTCAAGGAAGTGATGGATACGCTTAGAGTGCATCAGTTGAAAGCCAAGTTCTCCAAATGCCATTTTTGGAGAAAGGAAGTTCGGTTTCTTGGACATATAGTTTCTAAGCAAGGCATAGCGGTGGATCCCGCGAAAGTGGTTGTGGTTCAAGACTGGAAGACTCCTAGGAATGCAACCGAAGTAAGAAGCTTTCTTGGTCTGGCGGGCTACTATAGGAAGTTCATCAGGGACTTCGCTAAGATTTCGGCCCCTCTTACTAAGTTGACGAAGAAGAACTTAGTCTTTGCATGGGACTTGGAGTGGGAGCCTGCTTTTCAAATGCTTAAGGGGACTCTTACCACAACACCAGTTTTAGCTTTACCCGATGGAGGGAAGATGTTTGTCGTGAACACCAATGCACATGACATGGGATTAGGCACGGTCCTGATGTAAGGAGAAAGAGTAATATGTTATGGGGTTAGGCAACTCAAAGTTTATGGGAAGAACTACCCCACGCATGATTTGGAGTCGGCGGCGATTGTCTTTGCGCTTAAATCATGGCACCATAATCTTTTGGGCAAGAGATTCGAGTTATATACGGATCACAAGTCGCTCAAGTATCGCTTCTCGCAAAAGGATGTCTATGCTAAGTGATGAGTTTGGAAGTAGGGATTATGTTTTTGGGCTTTGGGTTGATTCTAGAGATGAAGTGGTTATCCAGTAAGGGTACCATCCTCGGTTTTGAAAGAAGGGTAGTTAGACTCTTGACTTGCCTTGGTAATACTCTCGAAGTCTCGCGTAACCTTTAGAGTTCTGTCAGGATTAGTTACCTAGAATCTTTTGACCCATTTATTGGAAATTAATGATCTATTCGATTAGTGTTCGCGGATGGTTCATAGAAATCATGTTAATAAGTGCATTTGGCTACATGGATTGGTATTTATTTTCAAAGGAAAGTTCTTCTACGTGGAATACCTTACAGTGAATTTTGGGAAAGCTTGCACGAAGTCATGAGTATACAGTTAAGTTAAGAACCGAGTATGCTAGAAAAAATAATAAGTGAAAGTGAAATGAGAAGCGACAGTGAAATGAGTTCCAACCCACATTTCTGAAGTAGGAACTAGGAAGCTACGGAATTGAAAGGTTAAAAACGATCAAAGCACAATGGAATTAAGTTCTTAGAAGGTTGAAGACTAGATACACGCATCATATATCTTTTTAGGAGTATATCCTTGATCCCTGTTTTCCGAGGAGCTTACTTGTATACTATCTTCTCGATCCCTTTTCCTAATTAGCATATCTTTCTTTTGCTGTCCATGTTTATCTTGTTATCACGTAATCGTGTCATGAGAACCTTAGGTAGAAACCCTTTGGATGAAACATGTATTTGAAACATGTTATGCTTGATGGTTGCAAGTGGTTGCAAGTGTTTGCAAGTGGATACTCGTGGATGCATGATACACATTAGGCACTAAGATCGGCTCACACACTTTCATGTTGCATATGAATGAGTGTTTATGCTTATTCATGGATGAAACTTGTTGTGCTATCACATGGATGTTGCATATGAATGAATGTTATGTGCACTCATGTAGAGATTATAAATTATGTTAGGAATTTGCATACATATGGACTCATTTCACTAACATACTTTGCATTAAGGAGGTATACTGAATCAGTAACCGCCTGATTTTCGCATTAGATAAGTACATATACACACACCTTTGCATATGATCATAGAGCATTTAGAATCTTTTAAGTACAATGGCTGCATGTGGATGATGTTTTGAGTAGATGTATGATGGATGGTAGGATACGTTCTCCCTAACTTGGAGATTTCGGGGACGAAATCCTTTAAGGAGGGGAGAATGTAACAACCCGTATTTTTAATAACATGTTATAATTTAAATCAAGGCAGAATTGAATTCTAAAAATCTGAATCAAGGGAAACGGGCTGTGCCATTGCGTTCGTCTCGGAAAAATACGCGAAATAGAGTCAGAGTTTTCAAAAAACGGAGTCCGTATGACCAAGTTATGGCCCATTGAAGTTTTCAGAAAATTCTAAGCCCGAAAACAGTTTAAATTCGAATTCAGATTCAAATTACAACCAAGGCAGAAAGGGGCGGAAATTTTCCCGCCCCAGGCAGGGTCGACACAGGGGTCGACACCCCTGTCGACCCAGGGGTCGACCCCCCCGGTCGGACCATTTTTCCAGGTGCACCATTTTGACAGGATGGGTCTTGTTCTGGAAGTTTCTGACGGGATTTGACGGACCTGATGTGTTTTATGGTTAATCCTATGGTCTAAATTAACCTAATCATCTATAAAAAGACCCTAATACCTAGCCTAAATCATCATAAATCAATTCTAGTAACTAAGTGCTGCCAAAATGTTTAATCATGGCCTCCACCCTCTTGTCATAGCCTCAATCTACATTCATATGAGAGTTCCTAAGCTTGTTTGAGAGTTTCTAAGCTTGATTTAAGGCCAAAGTTCAATCCTTCTTCATCAAAGCAAGGATCTTTTGCTTGTTTCTCAAGGGTTTTCATTGGAGCTTGTCATTTGGGAGTATTTAGAGTTGCTAGTGGCTTCGTCTCAATCTTATTATATATTAATTATAGTCTTCATAGCATTGTAAGCCCTATACTACTCTTAGATTCTAACTATGAAGTTAAATGTTACATGTTGCAAGTTGAGTTTGGGCCTAAGTATGATATGTGCTTTGATTCTAACATGTTATGCATATGTTTACCCTATGCAAGTTTGTAAAGCTATCACCTTGACTTTGTGCATAGAAAGCTATGACCTTTGATTTGAAATGTTGCATTATGCAACATGAGAACTCTCATAACCTTTATGATAACTTGCATATAATGTTATATGCGAACTTCTAGTCATCATCCTATGTCATCTAGGACCATGTATCACCTATTTGCTTAAGTTGATATTATGCATGTTTTGAGGCCCATGATGTGATATGCAAGCTTATGAACATATTTATGCCTCATATGCCATCATGTTTAACTCGTGGCCAAATCACCCTTATGCTATTGCGCATGCTTGTGGCCAAACCTTAACTTTTCACCATGCCAGTTATCACCCTATATCTCATCCTTGTTTACATGTTCAGTTAACTTTATTAGTTTTTATACTAATACTAGATAGGACTTACCAGTCTTTTGACTGACCCGTTTTCTTTCGCCTCTTTTCTTCCGTTCCCCCCCCCCCAGGTTTACAGGGTGGGAACACTGTTATCTAGCTTGGATCTTTGGCTGCTTTTCTGGATAGCTCATGTACGGTTTGGACTTGAGCACGCTATGGCTTTATTCTACTTTGGGGATAGTTACTTTATGATTTTCTTTCCAGTTTTCAGTTAATGTTTCTAGACTATGTTTTGTGGAAAATAATGACCAAGTACTTTGACGTAACTTGACTATGGTTTTGAAATGCTAGTTTTATCCGCTGCTTTATTTACTCTGTTTTTACTTATATGTTCTGTCTTGTGATATCTGCATGCATGTTTACCTCGTTTAACGCCCCTCCAAAGCTAGTGTCCTTGCAAGAGTGGCACTGGCGGAGGTGGGGTGTTACAACTTTTTCCTTATGCAATGAAACCAGGGTACTGGACCATGTAAACCTCTTCTTCTAAATCACCATGAGGAAATTCATTCTTTATATCAAACTGATGTAATTTCCAGTCATATGTTTCTGCTAATGAAATAAATTCTGAATAGAAGTAAACTTTATTATTGGGGAAAAGTTTCAAAATAATCAACTCCATAAATTTGTGCATATCCTTTTGCAGCCAAACGTGCCTTCAATCTAGCAATTGAACCATCAATGTTCGCTTTTATAGTGAATTCCCATTTACACACAATAGGTCTCTTATTTTCATGTAACCGAACTAAACTCCATGTTTCATTATATTCAAGAGCATTCATTTCCTCAACCATAGCAACCTGCCATCTAGTATTTGATAAGGCTTCCTCACAGTTTTAAGTATAGAAATAGATTCAAGAGAACTTATAATTGAATGGGTTGATGAGGATAAATGTTATATGACACAAATGAAGAGATATTATATATGCACTGAAGTTTTCCTTTTCGTAGAGCATTAGGAAGATCAATTTTAGGATTAAATGTAGAAACAGGTTCATGTTCAAGTGGAGGGATTGCATCAGATGTAAATGGAGCTATATCACTAGAAGGTGATAAACTCATTTCAACAGAATTATTTAAAATTTTCACTCCTTATATATAATTTGATATTTGATATACAAGAAAATCATCATCCTCCCCCTGACTTTCTCGATTTTGATAAGGTAAGCTTGATGATGATTGAAAGAATGGTGTTTCTTCAATGAAAGTGACATAAATACATATGAGATGTTTATTTAGAGAGGGATAGAAACACCTATATCCTTTTTGCCAACGAGAACAACCAAGGAATATACACTTGACATCTTTTAGATCAAGTTTAGATGTTTGTGGTCTGACATCTCAAATAAAACATTTACGCTAATTATCTTTGGCTTAAAATGATATAGTGACTTATCTTGAAAGAGAATTGAATATGGTAAACCATTAAGGACAGTTGATGGCATACAACTTATCAAAAACACACGTTGTGGAAACAGCGTCAGCCCTGACGCCCTGAAACTTTTAAGCACATTCATATAAAATAACAATGCCTGTGTTGTTTCAAGCAAATTTCTGTTTTTTCTTTCAGCAACTCTATATTGAGGTGTTGTGTCAACACAAGATTTTAATGTAACATCCCATTTTGACTCATGTAAGTTCGAAATAAACTTGACGTATACTCTTTTACATTATCACCCCTTATATTTTAATAGAAGCATTAAATTGGGTTTTGATTTCAGCACAAAATGAAAAAAAATATTGAATATAATTTAGATCGGTTTTTCATAACAAACAAATAATTCATACATGAATAATCATCCATAAATGTAACAAAGTATCCAATCTCTGGTTTAGAAAATCACAGGTGATGGACCCCAAATATCAGAATGAACAAGCTCAAAAGGACAATTATCTCTTTTATTTATTCTAGGACTCAAACTTACACGATGATGTTTAGCATACTAACATGATTCATAATTCAATAACTGTAACGATTTGAATTGTGGACACAATTTCTTTAAAAAGGGTAAAGATGGATGGCCTAATTGACAATGTTTCTTTAAGGCTTGAGAAATACTTGAACAAACAAATGATTGTTGATTTATGCAAGGAATACATACAGCCCTTTGACTCACGTCCTCTACCAGTAATTTCCTAAGTCTTGAGTTCTTGAAATATAAAATATGATGGAAAGAATGAGATAGAGAAATTCAATTTTTGTTTTATTTGATTGACAAAGAGTAGATTGAATTCAAGTTTAGGTATATATATAAGGCAGACGTTGATAGAGAAGGTGAATAGGTTGAAATTATTATTCCAAACCCTTGAATATTTGAAGAGGAACCATTGGCTAAAGTGACGTTATGAGTAGGAGTTTGTGATTGAAAACTCGAGAAAAGAATACAATTATCCATCATATTATATGTAGCACCAGAATCAATGAGCCATTGAGTTTTCCTTAGATTGACAAAACTGCTATTATCTACAATAGAAAAAATAGGTTGAACTAAATTGTTTGAGACCGTTCTGATATTCAGTAAATTTTGCACATTCTTCAGCTGAAATCATAACATTCTAGCTAATTTGATCTTGGGTCTTCACAGCAATTTCTACTTGTTGATCTCCAACCAGTTTTTGCTTATTTTGTAGTTTCCAACATTCAAATTTAGTGTGCCTTTATTTCTTGCAATTTGCACATGACTTCACTGTCTGATTTTCATATCCAGGCACACTATCCACCCTTTTGTATGAATTCTGATTAGGTTTCCATGGTTGATGTTTATAAGTTGTACTTGTGTTGAACTGATGGAGGTTAATTTGAACTTGAGACTTCAGTTCTAAGAATCCTCCTAAACACATCTTGCAATGGTGTCACATCTGATCCAGATGAAGCTTGAGATTTAGTAGATTCATACTCAGATGTGAGACCTGGCAGAAAACTCAGAATAGCCATTTGCTCTCTCTGCTTCGGCTATACTTTAACATCAACACTAATAGGAAGTAGCATATTAAACTCTTCATTTGTCTTCTTGAACGTCATAAAATAATTCATTAGTGTCTGATCTTGTTTTTCCACTCGATAAAATGACATGCAAATCTCATACATCTGATTTACAGTTTTTTTTCTAGAATATAAAAATTCTAGATAATCCATAAGTTCTTTCACGAATTCACTATGATTCACCAAGCTTATGATATCACTCCCAATTGTATTTCGGATTTGAAGAAACAATCTAGCATCATCTTGAAGCCAAATCAATGCATCCTTGTCAGATTGATCAACTTCAGGTTGATCTTCAACTAAATGATTATCTCCATAAATACTCCGTAAATACAATCAAATATTTTTACTCCAACCGAAGTAATTTGATTCACTTAACTTGTGCTCGGTTATCTTAGACACCATCGGCATGACCTCCATTGCCGATTTGGTCTCTCCCATGATTTACAAATAAGATTGAGAACTTGAAATTAATTCAAGGATCATTGCTTTGATACCATGTGATAAACGAAGAAGAAATTAAATGGACAAGAGAAGATAAAACTTTCTCATTATTATTCAACTTAGCTGTACACCACCACTATTTATAGAATAAAAACAACAGGTAAAAATATTACGTTAATGCCACTAGCATTTTTCTTGGTATCTCCTTTCGGTACCGCTTTCGCTTCCTCTTAGTATCGCCTTCTTATACTGTCTCTATGGCTTCAGTATCCGCTTCAGTATCAGCTTCATTACTTCATTATCGGCTTCAGTATCGGATTCTTGTATCATCTTCCTGGCATCGGCTTTGGTTTCGTCTTTGACTCCGGTATCATTTTTTGTATTATCTTCATGGCGTCGACTTTAGTATAATCTTTGGCTTCAGTATCACTTCTCGTATTACCTTCGGTCGACTTCAGTATCGCTTCTCATATTACCTACTTGGTATTGGCTTTGGTATCGCCTTGTTGGCTCCAATATCAACACCAAGCTGTTTGTTCCAACAGCTTGATGCCGATAGCATATTTACACCAAATATGACACAATATACAATTTACATATATACAACTCCCACTCACAACATGTTATAAACAGTTTCTTAGTATATATTTGCATATTACTGAGGTTATTTTCCTAAACTTTCAGATTCATGCCTTTAATCTTTTTTAAGCTTTACACTTTCAATTTCTCTTTTTAACAATTATTCAGGTTTTAATATATACTTTAACTTCTTTTTTTAAAATTTCGTGTAACATTTAAATCAATAAATTGAACAAATTTGTACTAAATCCAACATCATTCGTAAATATTCAACCCAATGTTATTCTTAACAACCATTAGTGTTACTAAGTTTAAATTATCCTTAATTCTTATTTTTAACTCTTTTAGGTTTGGAGATGATCCAAAGAGGTTAAAACCTACATTCAAGCGAACATTGATTCGATTATCAATTCACTTTGCAAACAATTTTTTGAAGTTTATGCATATAAGGATTATATTTATAAAAACCCATTCAACTTCCATAGTTTTATTCTAGTTTTATATATTCCTTAATATTTCATTAATCCTCTGTACATTCATATCCACAAAAAGTGTACTTTCATAATTTCATATATTTCCATCTTGATGCCAAACTAGCATACCAAATATATTGTAACAACCCAAAAATCCCCGTCTTTCAGTCGACCATAAGCCACACAGGTCTGATCCAAAAGTCAGAAATCCTCAAAGCATTATGGGATACAACACATCAGAACAAAATACAAAAGAACATTTCATTGTTATTACTACGATTTCACATTAGAGTACAATATTATATTAAAGTACATAAATTAAAACAATACATAGCAAAAATATAATTACATTCAGCAGAATACTTTTAACTTTTCTGGACATAGCTTTAGCTTTAATCCAAAATCCTGCTCTATATCTACAAAACCAAAATTGCTGGCTACCCGTCGGAAAATATGGGCACTCAAAGTTTAGGTAGGAAAAATAGACTCCAGGTTAGTCATGGGACTGGTGTAAGAACCATAAACACTTATTAAACTTTATTTTACAGTTGGTTAAATCATGGGACCATGCCGTATATCACGGAATAGGTTTTCTCCACATGAATACTAATCACAAACCCATTGCAATGATTTTTGAAAAATGATGCTATTATAAAACTCAAATTCCATCACACAATGAAATGCAAACAAGAGGATAAGTTTTATCTTACAATAGCAAAAAATGCTTGGTACACACAATTCTCTTTTATTATCACTAGTGCATGGTGTAAAAATCATTTAACAAATAAATATATCAATCTTAGCAGACGTACGTACTACATCTACATACACATGTTTCAATTAAAAACCATGGAGATTCTTATTGGAAGTTGAGTTCCACCAATGACTGAGGCTTTTTTGACACCGCTAACGTGTTGTCCCAGGACTCAGTGTTGGTGAGCCCTAAAACTTAGGATCACCTTTATCGAGGTGTCTAGGATCAAGAACGTATGAACCTTAATCATTACCAATACTGAAGTGATCAGAATCCCACATAATGGAGTCACCTTTATTGGGGTGCTCCTGAATACTCTTTCTCTGTGTAGATACACAATGGTTACGACTGGATCCCCCAAGAAATATTCGTAACTTTAGGTCCATCCTTGCCTAAATCGCAATAACACAATGGTTATGCCTGGTTCCCCTGGGAAACATCCGTCGTCGTAGGCTTTCACAGTCCTGTGAATTACACTAGCAATTGAGTTCAACCAATTATAACATGCTGTTTATTTTCCAACATCAACCATTCACGGGTTGTGAGGCTTATTGAAGTCACATGTAACACCCTTAAGTCCCACATCGTGGAAGCTTGTGTGAAGTGGATACTTATATAGTAGAGCTCATCTCTTACTAACGCCGAGGCCTTTTGAGGAAAAAAAACCACACCTATAAGGTGGCTAAGTTGGGGACAACATCTTGCATGAACGGAGGTGTGGGTTGTTACATTTGGTTCATCGCGTATCCAATTAGTCACTATTAATAATGCATCTGTTTGGATTGTGCTCGATCAGTTTATGAGCAAAATATGCTTTTACATTTAGCATTGGATTGGGTAAAAATATCTATGTGCTAACACTTTGTGAAACACTTCACGATTTGAATATAAGGTGTTTAGCGATGTTGTTTATTTCAAAATTTAATAAATGATTTTGAAGTGAGATTTCTTTTTAAATTTAAAATTAATTATTATTTCGTGAGGAATTTATTTATATATACATCTTTAAAAATTCAGTTGTATAGGGTATGTGATGTGAATTGATTTATTTGTTGTGATGATACGTTGGATGAAATTGGATTGATTAGTAATTGTTAATCACATAATAGTTAGATTTGTTTTACAATAAAAATTCTCGTTTTATTGTAACATGTTAATAACAAAATTGCCTGATTATGTTAATTTAAACATTGTCAGTGGTTAGCGATGTAGAAATAATGAAAAATATTCATTAGATTGAAATAGAAAAGTAAAACAATAAAAATTCACATTTTTATTGAATGCAGAAATAATGAAAAATATTCATTAGATTGAAATAGAAAAGTTAAACAA
The DNA here is from genome assembly GCA_030737875.1 of Allium sativum. Classification (NCBI taxonomy): domain Eukaryota; kingdom Viridiplantae; phylum Streptophyta; class Magnoliopsida; order Asparagales; family Amaryllidaceae; genus Allium; species Allium sativum. The sequence goes on along the minus strand of CM060919.1, from coordinate 127,142,631 downwards.
TAAAAATTCACATTTTTATTGAATGTAGAAATAATGAAAAATATTCATTTGATTGAAATTGAAAAGTTAAACAATAAAAATTCACATTTTTATTGAATGTAGAAATAATGAAAAATATTCATTTGATTGAAATAGAAAAGTTAAACAATAAAAATTCACATTATTGAATGTAGAAATAATGAAAAATATTCATTGATTGAAATAAAAGGTTTTATCAATAAAAATTTACATTTTCATTGTATATAAGAAATGGTGAAAAAGAATCAAGTCTGAATAAAAATATTTCAATATAAAAAAAATACATTTTTTATGTAAGTATGATTCTTCAAAATATTCATTGTTTGGATAAGAATATTCAATTCTGATTAAAAAGTGAAAATGAAGTTGAAATCGTATTAAAATGAATTTATAAACGATTTATAAAATATGTATAATCGACGAAATATATATAATATATATTATATATATTTAATGGCCCGAATAGAACGCGTCGCGCAGTGACCGTATTCGCGAATTTCGACCATTAACTTCAAATTGATGTAACGGGAGATCCGACCGTCTGATTCTCCTAAAACCGAAACCATTGGGTTCGTATAGAAAAGAGCTTTCCAATGAATATAAGATATTTGAAATATAATAGTTAGATTTGGAGAAATGTTCAAATCAATTTCAGAAAAGCTCGCAATGGATGCAGTTCGGTGGCTGTTATTAGAAACCGAAGATACGAGTGATAATAAAATTATTAAAAATACGGGAAAATTATGTAAAATCATAGTAAATGATTTGGAAAGATTTTTGATGAAAAATTCCAGTTTTGAAAAGATAAATTTTTTTTTTCGAAATGAACTAGTTATTTACTAGAATAATAATTTAATTATTTTTAGAAATAAATAAATTGGATTTGAAAATGGTTTTAAAATAATCGGAATTTTCCAAAGAATAAACTAGAATGGATTCGGAATGGATATAATCTTTGGAATATTTCAATATTGGATTCCATGATTATACGGATATTTATGGGAATTTGGAAGATATATATATATATATATCGTTATTCCCAATACGATATTTGTTGGTTTCAGAATTTGATATTGAATATAAGCCGATATAATTTCTATTCAGAACCTTATATTTAATATCAAATGAGATTTTCGGTTTGTCGTGAACGGTTTCTTTAATAACACTGTTCTTAAACCCAGTTTAGAAAAGGATAAATCTTTTAATTAAGATTTAGGAAATTTTGCCAATTAATTAATATTTAATTGGAATTGGATAAAAGAATTTGATTTTTGGGTTTATCGTGAATGGTGCTTTAAATAACACTTATTCTTTAACCCAATTAACAGTGAAGAAATAATTTGGAATTTATAAATCTTTTATTAAGATTTAACGGAAATTTTCCAAAATAAAGTTTTCCAATTTAATATATTAAATTGGAATTGAATGGAATTCGATTTGGTAATAATCGGGATGAGCTCTTGTGAATGAAGACCGATACTATATATGGAATTTAAAAGGCATTGCCGCTATTTCATTTATATTATTAGTCTAATATGGGAATTTAAATCGATTATACACCTTTATGATTTCCGTGATGATTCCATAGTTAATGGAAGAAGATTTGGGTTTATCGTGAACAATGTTTTTATAAGACATTAGTTCTTTAACCCAGTTAAAGATAAGGTTAAATTCTTAAGCTTGAATAATCATTAAGTAATGATTTTTGAGATTAAAAAGAATAAATTTAAAGGAATTTATCTTTGATAAAATTAAATGGAACATTTCCCTAAAAATGTGAATATTTTATTAAAAGAATATTCTAAATTGGAATGAGGCATAGGATGTGTTTTTATAACACCTGATTATAAATTATGCGAGTTATTCGAAAAGACCAGATTTAACCTATTCTGAATAATGAATACGACGACTAATAGTCGAAGAGATTAAAGACGGTGCAAGTCCGACAATCTTCACATCGAATGGATGATTTGCTACTGATGCCCATGATTGGAGTAGCTTCCTTGAAGGGGTTACAGTGGTAGCTATCCGGACGTACTTTTTGTTTGTTCGGATATTCGAGGGCCTCTCTCCCGTATTGGACATATGGGACGAGGAATAAGGTGCCTCTGGTTTCGTTCAGGCCCAGAATGGACTTGTTAATGGATGCTATATCTGACGTTGTATTCCTTTTACGCTATATTCGTTGATCTCTGCTAATATATATCTGTTTGGTGGCGGAGAATTTATTCTCTTGCTTAACACCCTTCTTTGAGACGTATGAGCTCAGAGGTTATATATTGGCAAAAATCAATGGTATGGTATGGATTGACAATGTGACATGCTAAGATGCATTGATCAAGGCTTTTGTTGAAAAGCACAGCCTTGTGGATGACGATCAAAGCACAACTTTATTTAGCATAACTTTGTGTAGCGTTACTTCGCGAGCCTCACACCCCGGTATGATGGTGAACTGATGGTCAGATCAGTATGCTTTCGATATTAGTATGGATTCGGTCGACCGAGATGAGCTGGGTGTGGTCGCTCCACGCTCAGAGGGATTGGGCATATACCCCCGATTCTCATATGGATAGAGTAAGCGGCGTTTTCTCATGCACGGGACGTAAGTCGTGGAGATACTCGATATCCTAGATATAGTGCGGATGCGCATTACGGTGTTTTCTCTAGCTAGGACGTAAGCCATTGAGTATTGCATTACGCGATAGATCTTTCGAATCAGGAGCCATCATGATGGAAATCCAACTTTCCAATATGAGCTTTGCGGTTTTAATTGTAAACCTATATATGGCGACATAGTGGGATAAGACACTCATGCCGTCTATCATTGATACATTTACTTTTGAAATTGATTTCTACACTATGCACTTATAGTAATAATAAAAAGAGAAATTTCGCGTACCAAGCATATTTGGCTATTATAAGGTAAAACTTTATCCTCCGACTTGTGTTGCATTGTGTGATAGGACCTGAGTCTTATAATAGCTTCATTTTTCTTTAATTAGCATTGCGCTGTTTATTTATGCACTGGAATTCTTGGGGGTAAACCCGTTTCGTGTTATACGGCGTGGTCCTAGATTTACCTAACTTTTAAATAAAATTAATAACTGTTTTAGTTCTCATACCAGTCTCATAACTGACCTGGAATTTATTATTCCTTCCTAAACTCTGGGTGCCCATATTTTCCACAAGGGCAGCTTGTAGTTTTGGTTTTGCAGATTATATTCACAGGATCCTGGATTATAGCTGGAGCTATATTCGGAAAGTTTTGTATCCATATATCTCTTTTAGTTGTGTCAGTTATTATTTTCCGCTACGCATTATACTATGTATTATTTTCCGCTGCTAATGTAATTTGTAAATCTATGATATTTATCGAATGTATACTATTTATTCATACTCTATTATATTCTTGTACTTTGATGTAAATTGTTGTAATAAGCAATGAAATGTTCTTCTGTTTGTGTTTTGATTTGTCGTGTTCTCAACTAAATCCGGGCTTTCCTGAAAGGGGAAGTTTGGGTCGTTTCATTTGGTATTGCTCGAACGAAGGTGCGGGTTGTTACATCACGTCTCGACCCAAAGCTATGCTATTTCATCCATGCTTTGATAATTGTGGCGACACGAACTTCCCTGTGAAGGAAAGCACGGATTGCTTCGAGAACACGACACATAAAAACACAAACAGAAGAACATTTCATTGCTTATTACAACAATTCCATCAGAATACAAGAATATACAGAGTATGAATAAATATTATACATCAGAAAAATATCAGAGATTAAATTACATTACATAGCAGCGAAAAATAATACAAACACAACTAAAAATAGTACACGGATACAGAGCTTTCCGAGTATCGTTCCAGCTGTAAACCGGGATCCTATGAATATAAATCTGCAAAACCAAAACTACTAGCTGTCCGTGTGGAAAATAGAGGCACCCAGAGTTTAGGTTAAAACAATAAACTCCAGGTCAGTCATGTGACTTGTGTGAGAACTAAAACAGTTATTTAAAACTTTACTTTAAAAGAAAGTAATTCAAGGGACCACGCCATATAACACGGAATGGGCTTCCTCCCGAGAACACAAGTGCATAGAATAAACAACGCAATGCTTTTTTGGAAAAATGAAGCTATAATAAGACCCAGGTCCGATCACACAACGCAACGCAAGCCGGAGGATAGGGTTTTCCCTTATAATAGCCAAACATGCTTGGTACGTTTAAAACAATTCATTTTTGATACTATTATAGTGTAAAGTGTATGAAAACAACTTCAAATATAAATGTATCAATCATAGACAACATAGTATCCCATGCTACTATGTCACCATACTAGGCTTTACAAATAAAGCCGAAATGTCACGTATTGGAAATTGGATTTCCGTCATGAGTCGAGGCCAGGGATGGCTCCTCACCGATTCGAGACACTCTAGCAAATGCCTCAGTATCTCCCACAGAAGACCCCTGGATCTTCAGGGCCGGTCCTCTCTTACGTTTGAGGATTGGTTATTCCTGAACACACGTTTCCCGGTCCTATCGGACCTATTTCCATCGGCTCCGAAGAGACCAATATATCCGAGGCGCCTCGCAATCCAACAACCACATAGTTAAAACAACAACGATGTCAGGGCGTGTAAAATGCTGACACCACCCATAGCTAGAAAGAAACGTTGTGCACTCCCTGCAGTCACGATCCCGTTTTTGACTCATACCGAGGTGTGAGGCTCGCGAATTAATGCTATACACAAAGCTATGCTGTATTAAAGCCGTGCTTTGATCATCAACCACAAGACTCTGCTTTTCAAAAAAAAGCCTTGATCACTGCATTTCAGCATGCCACACAGGCAATTCATGCCATGCGACTGATAACTATCGGTATATAACCTCTGAGCTCATAAGTCTCAGAGAAGGGCGTTAAGCAAGAGAATAAATTCTCTACTGCCAAACAGATATGTATTTAATAGAAATCAATTAGCACAGAATAAAATCCAATGTCAGACACACAATCTATCTACAAGTCCGTTTTGGGTCTGAACAAAACCAGAGGCACCTTATACCTCGCATATCCATTGATCTCCAAATACGTCTGGACGATCACCAACTATTTCACTCCTCTTGGGTGTACAGCCCAATCAACATCACCCGTAATCGTTCAAACGATGTGAAGACCTCCGGTCTTCAACCACCTTCTTCATCTTCGACTTGTCGTTGAATCAGTTATTAAAAATGGGTATAGACCCGGCCTTTCCGAATAACTCACGTATATAATAAACAAGTGTTATAAAAACACAACACACGCCTCATTCCAATTCTGAATATTCTTTTATTTAAATATTCACATATCTAGGGATTTGTTCCCATTAATTTTATCAAAGATAATTTTTTAAAATTTATTCTTTAATCTTCCTTTGGATATCATTTCAAACCAAATTATGGTTTTCCAAACTAGTCGGGATTAACGAACCACACCGAAGTAATCATTTAATTTATTTCCCAATCCCAACCTATTCATCTCATGGAGCAAAACTGTTATTACCCCATAACTAACACCACGGTGTTATCGGTAAATTTAATTACCATTTCACGTTCAAATCTAATTAAAGATTTAACTATCGCTAGGAGCAAAACTAGTGATACTCCATTCTCGGTCATTTTCCAAATTTGATGTTTAAATTATCAATCCACCTTTCAATCTAATTGAAATTTCATTAAAACTCCACTTAGTTCTAATCTTCCCAAAAATCAATATTAATGATTATTTAACTTTGGAAACACAAACATGTTACATGATAATCTATAACATACTATTGATTTCTGCCGATATATAACCTCTAAGCTCGTACGTCTCAGAGAAGGGCGTTAAGCAAGAGAATAAATTCTCCGCTGCCAAACAGATATATATTTAGCAGAGATCAACCAAACAGTTCGAAATACAACGACAGACATGTAATCCTGTCTTTTACTGGGTTAAAGAACTAATGTCATTTAAAACACAGCTCACGATAAACCCAAATCACATTCCATTAATGGAATCTTCACGGAAAACAAATCAATATATATATAATCGATATCAATTTCTGTATCCGACTAATAATATAAATGGAATAACGGCAAAGCCCTTTTAAATTTCATATGTATTAACAGTCTTCCTCCACATAATTTCATTTCGATTATTATCAAATCGAATCCCATTCAATTCCAATTTAATATATTAAATTGGAAAACTTTACTTTGGAAAATTACTGTTAAATCTTAATAAAAAGATTTATAAATTCCAAATCACATTTCACTGTAAATCGGGTTAAAGAACGAATGTCGTTAAAACACAATTCACAATAAACCCGATTCGCATTCTATTAATTATCGGATTAAAGAACAAGTGTTGTTTAAAACACCGTTCATGATAAACCTAAAAATCAATTCCAATTCAATTCCAATTAAATTTATTAATTAATTGGTATACTTCATTAAATCTATATAAAAAGATTTAATTTTTTCTCAGCTGGGTTTAAGAACAGTGTTAATGAAGACACCATTCACGACAAACCCAAATCCCATTTGATATTAAATACAAGGCTCAAAATAGAAAATATAACGGCTAATATTCAATATCAAATTCTAAAACCAGCAAATATTGCTTTGGAAATAACGATATAAAATATATCTTCCAAATTTCCATAACAACATAAGTATAATCCCGAGTCCAACATCGAAATATTCCGATGATAATTTCGATTCAAATCCATTCCAATTCATACATTGGAAATTCTGGTTATTTTTAAAACCATTTCAAATCCAATTTATTTATTTTAAAAATAATTAAATTATAATTCTAGTTCAAAACTAGTTCATTTTGATAAAAATATATTTTTATCTTTTCAAATATGGGATTTTTCATCCCAATTCTTCCCAAATCACTTCTTATGATTTTACACAAATTATTGCTATTTTTAATAATTTTATTAAGGCCCGTACAGTCGATTTCCATAAACGACCATTGAACTGTACTTACAGCGACCTTTTCCAAATTAGATTTGGACATAATTCCAAATCCAACCGTTAGATTTCTAATTTCTCATATTCGTTAGAAATCTCTTTTCGGTACGAACCCAACGGTTCCAGTTTTAGGAGAATCCGACGGTCAGATCTCCCGTAATGTCCGTTCGAAGTCAATGGTCGAAATTCACGAAATGCCGCGGCGCGGCCCATTCTATTCAGGCCATTATATATATATATATAATATTATATATTTCATCGATTTCCTTTTAAAATCGTATTTTATAAATCGTTTTAAATTCGTTTTCAAAACGATTTCAACTTCATATTCAATTTCGAATCAAAATTGAATATTCCATATCATCGATATATAAATGATAATATTTTTAAAACATTATATTTTGAAATCAATTCCTTTTCGATATTCATTATAAAAATGAATATAATCGATATAAATATCATTCACATCAAAATGGCGTCAATCTATTCAACACGGCTTTATATATTTAATTGTTTTCGTGTCCATCCCAAATCGGACATCAAAATTATATTATGGTCTTTTACTGAATATTTTTTTAAAATATTCATTACTTTAAAATAGTCGTTATTTTAAAATATTCATTCTTTCTGAACTGGAATCAGACACAGTCAATTACCATATAATTTGATTATATGGATTTCATACACACACGTCCACAACAACAATCAAACACAGTCAACCATCATCCAAAGTGCATTCTACACTGCATAAGGATCAAATGTAAATATCTAATGCTTACAACATCCTGTCAATCAATCGATCGACATGCAACTAAATATCGGGATTAGTGTAATGTCCAATTTAATCCCAATACCCCTATGGGGTTTCCAAACAATCAAACACAGGTTTTATTTGTGCAGTTGGGCGATGTGTAAAATTTATCGTCCCAATCAATATCAGTCAAATGTGTGTACATAAACAAATCGTCTGATTTGTTTATAAATATTTATTTTATTTTATTTTATATACACGTTAAAAATTATATTTTTAACTATAAAATATTTATTTTATTCATTCCACATCACACAATCAATTTTCACAACACATTAATCAAACCAACAAGTCATCCATGGTCTGTGGACGATGGGTGTCGGGTGCTGCTAAGCAACGTATGCATCCTAGTATATATTTTAACTAGCAAAATAAATTAAAAGTGAGAAATTCGCAACTTTGGGGTTCCACTCCGCCATTCTTTAGCGGACGATGGTTTGGATTATGTTTCTCGTGCGCTTCACCTCAATCCGTTTTCACGTTGTTCATATAAAAATCACATTTTTATACTGATGTACACATTGTAAAAGTCTTATTTTTATCTCGTTATACATATAATAAAAATCTTGCCTTCATGTCGTTATTATATATATATATATATATATATAACACTTCTTTTTTTGCATTTCATATAAAGAGAAATCACATTTTCATTTCAAAGCGATGTATATAAAAATCATATTTTTATTATCATACATATATAGAAACCATATTTTTAATACTCTACATACATAAAAATCATATTTTTATTCTTCACATATAATAAAAATCATATTTTTATTTCGCTACATACATAAAATTCACTTCTTTCTATGTTATTCATATATAAAAATCACTTCTTTGCTATGTTAGAAATCATATTTTGATTGCTACTATCGTATAAATGAAAATCACATTTTACCGTTCATGCTAACAAACAAAAATCACATTTTTACCTTACAACTTACATAATAAGAATTATATTTTTGTCTTGCTACATACATAAAAAAAATTATATTTTTATTATGCGATATATTATATAAAAATCATATTTTTATATGGTTTTCATATAAATAAAAATCAAAACTTTATTCTCATTATATATAAATAAAAACCATACTTTTATTATGCATACATATATATATATATATATAAAAATTGTATTTTTAAATCACTAAAATTCATGACTTTATAAACATAAAAATCCTAGATTTTTATAAGCTTAAAATCAAAATTAGAAGGCTTACATTGATTGGATGAGGAGGTTTGCTCACGCCGTGGCCGGGTGGGAGCGTGCACCTGCGCTAGCGGAGCAAGAGGAAGGGTTGTCAGGCGGTGACTGCACGAGAAGGGGGTTCATCTGACTCGTGGTGGTCTACGGAGTGCGGTTCTCGAATGGGACACGGGGGAGTGGATGGATTCTTCGTTGGAGGAAGGGAGGATCGAAGGGGGTCAGGTGCAGGCGGCGCGGCGCGGCGCTCGAGCGGAGTAGCAGCGGAGGTCGGCGGTGGATGGCGGCCTCGGCGGAGGGCGATGCGGTATCGAGGAAGTCAGGGTTTTTTTCTTTTTCATTATTCGATTTTGAACTAACTCTTGAAAGGGGGGTTTGACCAAGGTGAAGAGAAGAGGAATGGTTTGACTCGGCTCCTTTATAGATAATTTTATTATTATTTTATTCACTTACTTGTTTTATTATAAAATTTCGTGTCTGAACCCCAAATTCACCCCAACGACTGTCGTCCCCAGCGTAATACCCCCATTCCGAACACAATAGGGTATGTATTTTAAGCCAGTTCGATCGTTTCGATCAGTTTCCATCAAAATATAAATTTATATATTCAATTTTAAACGTACATTTCAATTTGCCGGGGCCACATACTGACTCTAAAGATTCCCAAAAAATATTTTCTAGCTTCGTACTGACGATACGATTCTAAAAAAACTAATTTCGTCAAATTCCGAGACCATTTGAAAAATGGCCATTTTCTGGTCGATCAAAATTGACTAAAACTATCAAAACACGTTTTCTTTTGCCACGCTCACATATTGATTACAAAAATTACAAATTTTGAAACCTAGCAATATCTTGACATCCCGGATCCAACAAAATTAGTATCGTCGAAAACAAATGTCGTTTGCAAAATTTCCATTTTTAAGGGCCATAATTCCATAGTGACTATTCTGAATTTTCAATTGGGCATAACTTTTTATTCCCGCTATGAAATTTTGATTTTTCAGATTCCTTGAAAAGATATTTTCAAATAGATTCTAATATTTTTGTTTTTGCTAAAATCCGGTTTATTTTGAATCCTGTACATTCATTTGAAATTTGAAATCGAAATTTCAAACTACCGCGCCATTTTCAATTCCTTTTATAATATAAAATAAAATATTTATATTCTAACGTCGATCTATATAAATATATACATTCTAATTCTATTCAAATTAAATTTCTGGTCGTTATTATTTAAAATAATTCATTTTAAATATTCAAAATTCATCAAAATTGCCGAAATAAAACATTTAAATTAGCCCGGATTTTCCAGGTTATTAAAATCATCATCCACAAATCTCTGCTTTTCAACAAAAAGCTTCGATCTATCTGCCAGCAGCACTCAGCATGCCTCATTGCCAATTCACACATATGATCACTTCCATTAATAATATAACCTTCGAGTTCATATTTCTCAAAGAAGGGTGTGAAGCTAAGAGAATAAATTCTCTTCCACCAATAGATATATCATTAATAGAAACTAATCGGTTATGTTATTAAATACAATGTCGGACATACCATCCATTTACAAATTTGTTCTAGGCCTGAACGAAACCGAAGGCACCTTACTGCCCGTCCAATAAAGAAGAGAGGCCTTGCATACCCAGTAGATATCCAAATATGTCTGGACGACCACCATTTATAACCTCGTCTTGCATTATACGCACTAATTGAGACATCAACAATAATCCAAACGATGTGAATGTAACAACTCACATTTTTTGGTTATTTTAAAATTTGATTTTTTTAATCTATTTTTGATGAATTTTGAAATAGAAAATGCTGATTTGGGCTTGATAAAATTTGAAATTAATTTCAAACTTGGTTTTATGCTTTATTTGACTTAAAACGGGATAAGTATTAAAAGTGAAGATTTTAAAAATCGTTATTTTAAAGCTATTTTGAACTATAATAGGACCATTTTTAAGGAAATCTCAGAATTCAATGAAACCACTTTTATTGGATCCGAAATGTCGAAATATGGCAGGATTCAAAATTTCAATTCCAACAGAGTTCATATGTGAGCGCACAATAGATAAGCGTAAGCTGAAAATTTTAGTTGAATTTCAGCTTTAGCTAGAATTAAGGCAATTTTTCAAACGAACTCAGAATTTGGAGAAACATGGTTTGTTGCAGCGTAATTCCGTAACGTGGCAAGATTTCAAATTTTGTAATTTTTGGACTTAGTATGTGGTTACATGACCAGAACGAAGTTTAAATCATAGAATTAATTAAGATATTAAACAAATCATTTAACATTTAAACCCATACCCAATCACAATTATTAAACTCATAAACTTCCTTCATAAGTGTCAATCTTTTCTTACATGTGTCATTCCATGTTATTTAATTCACTTTTGTTTTATTTTTATTTCGTTTTTTATTTTAAAAATCATTTACTCCCATCTCTTCTTACTGGGTCATTCCATGTTATTTAATTCACTTTTCTTTTATTTTTATTTCATTTTTTATTTTAAAACTCATTTATTCTCTTCCATAAAACCCAAGTCAACATTTCCATGTCTCCGTCCTCTTCCTTAGCTCATGGCATCACCTAGGACCCCACCACCGCTCTTCCTCCAGATGTTGACTCCCTTCCACCTGCTCTAGCCACCTACGCCGCCTTAGGTCACTCCAATAGCACAAAACCCCCTTACTCCTTTAATTTCCATGAACCCTTCTAATTTAAACCCTAATTCAAGTATTACCTTCACTTACCCCTCCTAGTGGACCCCATGCCCTATGCTTGACCCTACCTTGCCATGTCATCATGCCTCCACCCCCGCCTAGAAACCCTTGACCTTTCATTCCCTTCCAAAAAATTACACCAATAAAAATCACGACTCTGTACTTAATACTTCAAATACAAGTTAGCTTGAGTTAAATCGTGTGTTCATCAGCAAGTCTGAGTTGAAAAGACGTAATTTCTTGTTCGTAGAGAGCGTGTGCAACCTATTGTGAAGAACCTTGGTGTTAGGATGACTTTGGTAAGAACTACTAACTCAAAACATTTCATTTGTTTAGTTAAAATCATAAGTATGTGATTAAATATTCGGTTAAAATATGTTTGAATTTGTGTTTAAATTGGGAGATGATTTGGTAGTTGAAATTGGTTATATTAACATGGTTAACATTATTAATATGCTTATGATAGTCATTATTGGATTAAACACCCATTTACTAGTCGAACGGTTTTTTTATATTCATATATTTAAATGATATTGACTTGGTTGAAAAATATTTAGAAACGAACAAGTTATTGTGAATTGATTGAGATTGTGGTTAAATTGAATTGATCAAGTAATTTATCAATTATTAATTATTGGTTGAAAACCCCATACGGTCTTAGGATGATAAACATCACATATATCTCCCTTGTGTGCTGATAAGTTCACATGGATCGTGATATAAACCACACACTGGTTTTGGGATGATAATTTTACACATCTTCCAAGTGTGTAGATAAAGATCACTAGAATTGGATGAAAACCCCTCACGGGTATTGGGATGATATTTGATTTACACTAATTCCAAGTGTTTATTTTGTATGTCAATCTGTTGATTAATAGAACGATATAGGCATTAATTATTTATTTAAGGCTTATACGGGTATCGATGCACTCTGGATATGAATTGGATGTTTAATAGTTGTTTACAACTATTGTTGGATACACATGATTTATGAAATCCATATAAATTAATTTATATACGATTTGTTGGGATTTCACTCTAATCCGGAATAAAACTGTATATTTCAATAATATAATATTTAACGAAAAATGAAAGTTTAATTTTGACGTTCAATTTTGGATGGATGAAAAGATATTAAAATATTGATGTATTTTCGTAATTGAACCAAATCATTTTAAATAAATTTTCATACAGTTTTGGCATGTCCAAGTTTTTAATTTGAAATGAATAGCAACTTCTAAATGTGAATTTCAGTTAGGCTACGTAGCAAACATTTTAAAAGAAATTTCTTTTCGAAAGTACCATATTTATTTTATAATGACTGACAGGAAAGTTTGAGCATAAAATGATGAATTTCGAAAAATAACATTGTTTCAATGATTAAAATAGTATTAAAATGACCTGATATGACAATATTTGATTTCGAAAAAAAGATTGACATACAATTTTCAATGTAGATTATGTATAATTTATAAAACTTTTTGAAAGCATTTCGATTTATTTTTTATTATAAATCGATTCAGGATTGAATATGATGTGTCACGCAGCGACAGTTCGTGAAGTTCAACCCGTAACTTCGAATTGTATATCGGGAGATCTTCGTCGAATTTCTCCTAAACTGAAAGCGTTGGGTCCATAATGAAATTAATTTTCAATTGAAATAAGAAATTTTAAGATCCAATGATTTTATTTTAAGTTAAGTTTAAATCTATTTTGGAAAAGGCCGCTATGGATGCAGTTCGATGGCCGGAATTGGAAACCGATAGAAAGGGCCTTAATAAAATTATAAAAATATAGATTAATTATGTTAAATCATAATAAATGATGTGAAAAGATTTTGGATGAAATACTCCATGTTTTGGAATGATAAAAGATATTTTTATTTGAATAAACTAGTTAACAACTAGAAGGAGAATCCAATGGTTTTAAATAACCTATGGGATTGAAATGCTTTGAATATAACTAGAGTTTTCCAATATATAATTTGAATTGGATTTGAATGAAAATAATCTTTATATATTGCAATTATGAATTTCATTATACAGAAACTATTGTGAGGAAATTTGGAAGATATAGATATCGTGAATCCCTATACGGTATTTGTTGGTTTCAGAATTTGGTATTATATATAAGTCGATGCGGTTTCTTTTCAAAGCCTTGTATTTGATATCAAATTGGATTTTGGCTTTGTCATGAATGGAGTTTAGAAACTATGTAATAAATTATTCAATTAAGATTTAATGGAGTTTTCCAATTTAATAAATTAGAATTAAATTAAAGTTGATTTTTGAGTTTATCCTGAACGATGTTTTTAATGACATTTGTTCTTTAACCCAGTTAAAGACATGATTTATTTTCAAAGTTGAATAGTCATTAAATAGGTTGGGATGGGATAACAATACGAAATATTATCTTTTGCGTAAGGCTCTTTGATCCCAATAAGGCATAAAACCTTAATTTGGTTTACGTGTAAGAAAATTATAAAATCGTTTGAAATGATTTCCAAGAAAGGATTTAAATGATAAGTTCAAATAAGATAAATCTTTGATAAAATTTATGGGAATAATTCCAAGCGTAAAATAATATTCTGGATTAGAATGAGATGCATGATATGTTTATATATTAGTTGTTTTAAAGATGCGTGAGTTATTCGGAAAGACCGGGTTTAACCTATTCCGAATCACCATTACGATGATTAAAAGTCGAAGATACGAAGACAATGGTTGAAGACCGAAGATCTCACATTGTTTGGGCTATTGACGATGCCTTGATCGGGCCATACACCCAAGACGAGGTTATAAGTGAGAGTCATCCAGATGTACTTGGAGATCGACCGGATATGCAAGGGCCTCTCTCCTATATTGGACATATGGGATGAGGAATAAGGTGCCTTCGGTTTCGTTCAGACCCAGAATGGACATGCAAATGGATTGTGTGTCTGACATCGTATTTTAAGCTATATCAATTGATCTCTATCAAATATATATCTGTTTGGTGGCGGTGAATTTATTCTCTTAGCTTAGCACCCATCTCCGAGACGTATGAGCTTAGAGGTTATATATTGATGGACATCAGTTATATGGTATGAAATGACGATGTGGCTTGCCGAGATGTAGTGATCAAAGCTTTTGTTGATAAGCAGGGCTTTGTAGTTTATGATCAAAGCATTGCTGATATAGCGTAGCTTTGCCTTTTGAGACGTGACTTCGTCAAGCTTCACTCCCCGGTATGGGCAAAAAAGGGGATGAAGGACCATAGGGAGGACATGCGTTTCTTTCTGGCTAGAAGTGTTGCCATGGTATGGAGCCGAGGAAATTTACTTATAGGGATGTTGAAATTGAGGTCCCTCAGATATAGCCGCATAAGGCCATAGCGGTCGTTGTACAGACCAAAAGGTCCAATAGGGCCACAATATATATTGTTCAGGAGATGCCAATTAGCGAGGAACAGCTGACCAGCTCTGCCGCTCCAGAGGGATGCGTGTATCTTCCTGGGGATATTCCACTAGAGATGTTCTGAAGTTCGAATGAGGAAAAATTCTTTACCTCGGCTTCTGATGGAAATCCAATTTCCAGTACAAACCTTGTGATTTTGGTTGTAAACCTATATGGTGACATAATAGGATGGGGTATTATTCCATCTAAGATTAATACAATTATTTTCAAAATTGATTTCTGCACTATGCACTAATAATAATAAAAGAGAAATTTCGTGTATCAAGCATTTTTGGCTAGTATAAGGTAAAATCTATCCCTTGGCCTGCGCTTGCATTGTGTGATGGGACTTGAGTCTTATAATAGCTTCATTTTTTAAAAAACGTTGTGATTTGTTTAGTTACTTGTATTCATGTAGGGAAACCCGTTCCTGCCATATGACGTGGTCCCTTTATTTTCCCGACTTTAAAATAAAGATTAATGACTATTTTTAGTTCTCACACCAGTCCCATGACTGACCTGGAGTTTTTCGTTTTCCACCTAAACTCTGTGTTCCCGTATTTTACACACGAGCCGCGAGTAGTTTCGGTTTATCTTGGATTATGGCAGGAGCTATTCTCTGGATTATTTTATGGTCTTCTATTGTGTTAATTGATGTTTTCCACTGTGCACTATATCATTGTAATTTGGTTTCTGTTGCATTGTAATGTTTATGATTCTCTTATATATTTTTTCCATTGTGTATTTTTTTTTGCACTTTGGTATTCTTGTACTTTGATGTAATATTGTTGTAATAGCAACGAAAAGTTCACTTGTGTTCTATTCTGATGCTCTGTGTTCACATAACGATATGCCTTTCTCTGTGTTTCGGTTTAGATCAAAGGGCAGGGGAAAGTGGGTCGTTACAAAGCGGTATCAGAGCTATGGTTTACAAAGCTTAGAGAATACGACACATTAAAATAAGACAAAAAACTCATTAATGACAGGATTAGTAATATCCTATAAGAATACTTATTAGAGATAGGATCAATCGTATCCTAGAATGAGTGACTCATTAGAGATGGGGTTAGTAATGCCTTTGAATGAGTTTGGAGTAATATGTTTATAAGAAACTCATTTATGATTATTATATATGTAATCGAACTTTGAAATTATACTTTTGGTATCTAATGGATTCATGTTTTGATAACATATAGGATTTGAAAGCTTAATCAATTATTTGTTTGTTGAATGTGATGTTTGATTGCTAGTTTAAATTACTTAAGATCTGATTAACTACTTAAGATGTCTGGTTAGGGTAACTAAGCGGAATTTTTGCTATTTTGGATAGTCAATAAATTCCGATGCACATCAGTTAAACTTATTGTAAGACCTCTAAGTCCCACATCGTGGAAGCCTATGTGAAGTGGATACTTATATAGTAGAGCCCATCTCTTATTAACGCCGAGGCCTTTTGAGGAACAAAACCCCATACCTATACGGTAGCTAAGTTGGGGACAATATCTTGTGTGAACGGAGGTGCAGGTTGTTACAGAATGTAACACCCCTAAGTCCCACATCGTGGAAGCATGTGTGAATTGGATACTTATATACTAGACCTCATCCCTTACTAACACCGAGGCCTTCTGAGGAACAAAACCCTACACCTATACGGTGGCTAAGTTAGGGACAATATCTTACATGAACGAAAGTGCGGGTTGTTACATTGTGGTTCATCGCGTATTCAATTAGTTGCTATTGATAACGTATCTGTTTGGATTGTGCTCGATCAATTTATGAGCAAAATATGCTTTTACATTTATCATTGGATTAGGTAAAAATATCTATGTGCTAACACCTTGTGAAACACTTCACGATTTGACTATAAGGTGTTAACGATGTGGTTTTTTCAAAATTTAATAAATTATTTTGAAGTGAGATTTCTTTTTAAATTTTAAATTAATTATTATTTTATTGAGGAATTTATTTATATATACATCGTTAAAAAATTCAGTTGTATATGGTATGTGATGTGAATTGATTTATATGTTGTGATGATATGTTGGATGAAATTGGATTCATTAGGAATTGTTAATCGCATAATAGTTAGATTTGTTTTACAATAAAAATTCCCGTTTTTGTAAACATGTTAATCACAAAATTGCCTGATTTGTTAATTTAAGCATTGTCATGGTTAGCGATGTAGAAATAATGAAAAATATTCATTAGATTGAAATAGAAAAGTTAAACAATAAAATTCACATTTTTATTGAATGTAGAAATAATGAAAAATATTCATTTAATTGAAACTGAAAAGTTAAACAATAAAATTCGCATTTTTATCGAATGTAGAAATAATGAAAAAGATTCATTTGATTGAAATAGAAAAGTTAAACAATAAAAATTCACATTTTTTTTTAATGTAGAAATAATGAAAAATATTCATTGATTGAAATAAAAAGATTTAGCAATAAAAAATTACATTTTCATTGTATACAAGAAATGGTGAAAAAGATTCAAGTTTGAATACAAATATTTCAAAATAAAAAAAATACATTTTTTTATGTAAGTATGATTCATCAAAATATTCATTGGTCGGATAAGAATATTCAGTTTTGATTAAAAAGTGAAAATGAAGTTGAAATCATTTTAAAATGAATTTATAAACGATTTATAAAATACATTTTGAGTGAAAATCGATGAAATATATATAATATTATATATATATATATATATTTATATATTTAATGGCCTGAATGGAACACATCGCGCAACGACCGTTCGCGAATTTCAACCATTAACTTCAAATTGATGTAACGGGAGATCCGACCATCGGATTCTCCTAAAACCGAACCATTGGGTTCGTATAGAAAAGGACTTTCAAATGAATATAAGAGATTTGAAATCTAACGTACGGTTAGATTTGGAGGTATGTCCAAATCAATTTCAGAAAAGGTCGCTATGGATGCAGCTAGGTGGCCGTTATTGGAAACTGATTGAATGGGCGATAATAAAATTATGTAATATTATAATAAATGATTTGAAAAGATTTTTGATGAAAAATTCCAGTTTTGAAAAGATAAAAATATATTTTTATCGAAATGAACTAGTTATTAACTAGAATAAATAATTTAATTATTTTTAGAAATAAATAAATTGGATTTGAAAATGTTTTTAAAATAACCGGAATTTTCCAAAGAATAAATTGGAATGGATTCAGAATGGAAATAATCTTCGGAATATTACAATATTGGATTCCGTGATTATACAAATATTGTTATGGGAATTTGGAAGATATATATACATACATATATATATATATATATATATATTGTTATTTCCAATACGATATTTGTTGGTTTCAAAATTTGATATTGAATATAAGCCGATATAATTTCTATTCAGAACCTTATATTTAATATCAAATGGGATTTTGGGTTTGTCATGGATGGTGTCTTTATTAACACTGTTCTTAAACCCAGTTTAGAAATGAATAAATCTTTTAATTAATTTTTAGGAAAATTTACCAATTAATTAATATTCAATTGGAATTGGATAAAAGAATTTGATTTTTGGGTTTATCGTGAATGGTGTTTTAAGTATCACTTGTTCTTTAACCCAATTAACAGTGAAGAAATAATTTGGAATTTATAAATCTTTTATTAAGATTGAATTGAAATTTTCCAAAATAAAGTTTTCCAATTTAATATATTAAATTGGAATTGAATGGAATTCGATTTGGTAATAATCAAGATGAGCTCCTGTGAATGAAGACCGATACTATATATGGAATTTAAAAGGCATTGTCGCTATTCCATTTATATTATTAGTTTAATACGGGAATTTATATCGATTATACACAGTTATGATTTTCGTGAAGATTCCATAGTTAATGGTGGAAGATTTGGGTTTATCGTGAACAATGTTTTTAAAAGACATCAGTTCTTTAACGCAGTTAAAGATAAGGTTAAATTCTTAAGCTTGAATAATCATTAATAACGATTTTAGAGATTAAAAAGAGTAAATTTAAAGGAATTTATCTTTGATAAAATTAAATAGAACCTTTCCCTAAAAATGTGAATATTTTATTAAAAGAATATTCTAAAATGGAATGAGGCGTAGGATGTGTTTTTATAGCACCTGATTATAAATTACGTGAGTTATTCGGAAAGACCGGATTTAACCCATTCTGATTAATGAATACGAAGATTAACAATCTAAGAGAATGAAGATGGTAAAAGACCGACGATCTTCACATCGAATGGATAAGTTGCTACTGATGCCCATGATTGGAGTAGCTACCTTGAAGGGGCTAAAGAAAAGTGTTTTCTTAAGTAAAAAGAATATTATTTCTGATTTTAGACAGGGAATGTTTTATAAAATGTTTTATAAAAACAGAAAGGATTTCGAGGGCTAAACCGGAGTGTTCGAAATGATTTGAAAGTGTATTATGGTTTTACATTGTGGTTCATCATGTGTCTGATTAGTTGCTATTGATAACGTATCTGTTTGGATTGTGCTTGATCGGTTTATGAGCAAAATATGTTTTTACATTTAGCATTGGTTTGGGTAAAAATATCTATGTGCTAACACCTTGTGAAACACTTCACGATTTGATTATAAGGTGTTTAGCGATGTTGTTTATTTCAAAATTTAATAAATGATTTTGAAGTGAGGTTTCTATTTAAATTTAAGATTAATTATTATTTCGTTGAGGAATTTATCTATATATACATCGTTAAAAATTTAGTTGTATATGGTATGTAATGTGAATTGATTTATTTGTTGTGATGATACGTTGGATGAAATTGGATTGATTAGGAATTATTAATCACATAATAGTTATATTTGTTTTACAATAAAAATTCTCTTTTTATTATAAACATGTTTATCACAAAATTGTCTGATTCTGTTAATTTAAACATTGTCATGGTTAGAGATGTAGAAATAATGAAAAATATTCATTAGATTGAAATAGAAAAGTTAAACAATAAAAATTCACATTTTTATCGAATGTAGAAATAATGAAAAATATTCATTTGATTGAAACTGAAAAGTTAAACAATAAAAATTCGCATTTTTATTGAATGTAGAAATAATGAAAAATATTAATTTGATTGAAATAGAAAAGTTAAACAATAAAAATTCACATTTTTATTGAATGTAGAAATAATAAAAAATATTCATTGATTGAAATAAAAAGGTTTAACAATAAAAATTTACATTTTCATTGTATATAAAAAATGGTGAAAAAGATTCAAGTTTGAATAAAAATATTTCAATACAAAAAAAAAATACATTTTTTATGTAAGTATGATTCATCAAAATATTCATTGTTCAGATAAGAATACTCAATTTTGATTAAAAAGTGAAAATGAAGTTGAAATCATTTTAAAATGAATTTATAAACGATTTATAAAATACATTTTGAGTGGAAATCGACGAAATATATATAATATATATTATATATATATATTTAACGGCCAGAATAGAACGCGTCGCGCAGTGACCGTTCGCAGTTCACTTCAAATTGATATAACGGTAGATTCGACCGTTGGATTCTCCTAAAACTGGAACCAATGGGTTCGTATAGGAAAAGAGCTTTCCAATGAATATAAGTGATTTGAAATCTAATGGTTATATTTGGAGATATGTCCAAATCAATATCAGAAAAGGTCGCTATGGATGTAGTTCGGTGGTCGTTGTTGGAAACCAACTGTACGGGTGATAATAAAATTATTAAAAATATAGGAAAATTATGTAAAACCATAATAAATGATTTGGAAAGATTTTTGATGAAAAATTCCAGTTTTGAGAAGATAAAAATATATTTTTATCAAAATGAACTAGTTATTAGCTAGAATAATAATTTAATTATTTTTAGAAATAAATAAATTGGATTTGAAAATGGTTTTAAAATAACTAGAATTTTCCAAAGAATAAATTGGAATGGAAATAATCTTTGGAATATTTCCATTTTGGATTTTGTGATTATACGAATATTGTTATGGGAATTTGGAAGACATATATATATATATATATCGTTATTCCCAATACGATATTAGTTGGTTTCAGAATTTGATATTGAATATAAGCCGATATAATTTCTATTCAGAACCTTATATTTAATATCAAATGGGATTTCGGGTTTGTCGTGGACAGTGTCCTTAATAACACTGTTCTTAAACCTAGTTTAGAAAAGAATAAATCTTTTAATTAAGATTTAGGAAATTTTACCAAATAATTAATATTTAATTGGAATTTGATAAAAGAATTTGATTTTTGGGTTTATCATGAATGGTGTTTTAAATAACACTTATTGTTTAACCCAATTAATAGTGAAGAAATAATTTGAAATTTGTAAATCTTTTATTAAGATTTAATGGAAATTTTCCAAAATAAAGTTTTCCAAATTAATATATTAAATTGGAATTTAATGGAATTCAATTTGGTAATAATCGAGATGAGCTCCTATGAGTGAAGACCGATACTATATATGGAATTTAAAAGGCATTGCCGCTATTCCATTTATATTATTAGTTTGATACGGGAATTTATATCGATTATACACCGTTATGATTTCCATGAAGATTCCATAGTTAATGGAAGAAGATTTGGGTTTATCGTGAACAATGTTTTTAAAAGACATTAGTTCTTTAACCCAGTTAAAGATAAGGTTGAATTCTTAAGCTTGAATAGTCATTAAGTAATGATTTTTGAGATTAAAAAGAATAAATTTAAAGGAATTTATCTTTGATAAAATTAAATGGAACCTTTCCCTAATGTGAATATTTTATTAAAAGAATATTCTAAATTGGAATGAGGCGTACGATGTGTTTTAATAGCACCTGGTTATAAATTACGCGAGTTATTCGAAAAGACCGGATTTAACCCATTTTGAATTATGAATACGACGACTAACAGTCGAAGAGATTGAAGATGGTGCAAGACCGACGATCTTCACATCGAATGGATGATTTGCTACTGATGCCCATGATTTGAGTAGCTAACTTGAAGGGGCTACATTCACATTCTTATTGTATATAAGAAAAAAGTAAAAATGATCATTATAGAAAACAAAAATATGTTAAGAATAAAAACCATATTTTTATTGTATAAATAGAATATGTAAAAATGATCATTGTTTTGAAATAGAGATATGTTAACAAATAAATATTCACATTTATTTGTCATATTAAAGATTGAAATTTGTGTACAAATAAATATTCGCTTTTATTTATCATGTTAAAGACAATGTAACACCCTTAAGTCCCACATCGTGGAAGCCTGTGTGAAGTGGATACTTATATAGTAGAGCCCATCTCTTACTAATGTCGAGGCCTTTTGAGGAACAAAACCCTACACTTATACGGTGGCTAAGTTGGGGACAATATCTTGCGTGAACGAAGGAGCAGGTTGTTGCAGTCTCCCCCACTTAAAATCTTTCGTCCTCGAAAAGGAATGGAGCTTGAAGTTGTTTAACTAACCAACTCAACTTTCATTCTTCAACTTTTCAGTTTCTAAGAATTTTTTAATTTCTCAAAAATTTGGCTAACGCCCTAAATTTTCAAATAAAATCACCATAACCTCCATTATACTGGTTGATATTTATAACCGCAACTTGCCTCACAGGGCCCTCGCCAATCCAAAAGAAAAGGAAAAAGCCAAGCGGCTTATAAAATCATCAAACCCAAACAAAGCAGTAAATATCTACTTATTTGTCGGGCATACAATTTTATTTCTCTTCTTAACTTCCATGTTATGACCTGTTCACTATATACATGTACATATATGCAATTCAAATAAAATTTCAATTCAGTTCAATATTAATTCAATTTGGCTAAATTTACCATTTAGTCACATATTGGTTAAATTAATTATCATTCCAATATTTTAATTAGTTAAACTAATTATCAAACATTACAACCAGCAATCAGTTAGTTGGTTAAATTTTTAAACAAATATCTTTCCATATATATATTCGAAAATCATATTTTTGATGTCAAATCACAACAATAACCCTATCTAGTTTTGGTTCTCACACCAGTCGATTGGAAACATATAGATATACCACTTTCGCAACTCGGACATAAGCACTAATGATGACGATTCATCATCAGAATCATCTCTGGATGAATAGAGTGTGATTCTATATCTATCTAGCATCTGAGACTTCAAATACTCGTTAATTACGCGTATATTCAAAATTCTCATATACTCGATTGTCCAAATTAAAATATAATAATATACTCAAATACATATTTTAAGATAAAATTTTAAAAACAAAATTTGTTTTCATTTTTTATTTTAAAAAAATTACACTTGTCACACTCGTTCTAGGATACTGCTGATCCTATCTTTAACGAGTCATTCTCATTGGATATTACTAATCCAATCTCTGATGAATTCAGTTCTAATGTGTCTTGTTCTCGAGCTCTGTAAACCAAAGCTCTGATACCAAATGAAACGACCCAAACTTCCCCTTTTGGGAAATCCCGGATTGAGTTGAGAACACGACAAATCATAACACAAACAGAAGAACATTTCATTGCTTATTACAATAATTTACATCAGAGTACAAGAATATAACATAGTATGAATAAATAATATACATTTGATAAATATCAAAGATTTACAAATTACATTAACAGCAGAAAATAATACATAGGTATAACGCATAGCGGAAAATAACAACTGACACAACTAAAAGAGATATACAGATACAAAGCTTTCCGAATATAGCTCCAGCTGTAATCTTGAATCCTGTGAATATAATATCTGCAAAACCAAAATTACTAGCAGCCCATGTAGAAAATATGATTTTAACGCATAAAGATCTGATTTTTAATCGCATAAAGATATGATTTTTAATAACATAAAGATACGATGTTTAATCACATAAAGTCATGATTTTTAATCACATAAAGTTATAATTTTTATTTATAAAAAGTTATGATTTTTATTTACATAAAGTTATGATTTTTAATTACATAAAGTTATGATCTTAGTTTTATGTAAAAATATCATCTTGGTCAGTTAAAGGTAGGATTCTTATCGTAGGAAGAAAATATTTTTAGCAAGTTAAAAATATGATTTCTTAATGAAAATATGGTTTCTTTGTTAATGAAAGTATGATTTCTTTGTTAATGAAAATATGATTTGTTTGTTAATGAAAGCATGATTTCTTTGTTAATGAAAATATGATTTATTTGTTAATAAAAATATGTTTTTTTATCTATATAGAGTTGGAATAAAGATATGGTTTTTATATACTTAGCATTGAAATAAAAATATGATTTTTATATAAATAGCTTTGGAATAAAATATGATTTTTATTATGAAGACAGCGAAATAAATAGGATTTTTATTATGAAGATAGAGAAATAAAAATATGATTTTTGTTATGAAGATAGCGAGATAAAAATGTAACAACCCACACCACCGTTCACGCAAGATATTGTCCCCAACTTAGCCACCGTATAGGTGTGGGGTTTTGTTCCTCAAAAGGCCTCGGCGTTAGTAAGAGATGGGCTCTTATCCACTTCACATAGGCTTCCATGATGTGGGACTTAGAGGTGTTACACTTATAAAGGAAGTAATATTCACGATTTTGGATGGTGAATATATATGAAACCAGTAGCTGTTTTATTTAAAAGAGTTAGTTCACACTTATGTTCTAATTTGAAATTCTTTATTTCAAATTGTAGAGAGGTTAGTGCTTGCCAATCAGGCAGCACGTGGTCCAGTTTGTGTAGTCTGTGTCTTTTTCTTCATATGATAGCTTGTCTGATAGCTCAGATGGTAGCTCTTCAGTTTCATCATACCCTGGTAGTGCTGAGAGTATTACTGATTATGGTCGTGATAATGATTTCATGTTAGACGCTGCTTCTGCATAGAGACCACTTGAGGTCATAGACATAAACTATGATTCAAGTTTTGATGATGCCCCTATGGACTTGGACTCTCATGAGTATGAGGATTTAGAAGATTATGATGATTGGACGCTTGAGGATGACGATGGATTTATATCTGATAAGGATCGACATGTAGTTGTAGAGGATCTTGTCCCTATACCACCTCTAATTATTGAGGAGCATCCACCTCCCGCATTAGAGATTTTTACGGATTATGCCCCGAAGGTAGTTCCAGATATCGTATTTCATGATGTTGGCCCTGATTTACCCGTAAAGCCATATCTTGAGCTAGACGCGCTTATATGGTAGGAAATGATGTTAGTAGCTGAGGTTGATGTGATCATGGATGACTTAGCGCAGTTTACGGTACCCGAGGAGCCACCTACTTGGGATTTCTCTCTCGAGTTATATGATATTGTCGAGCCACCAGTTGCCCCAGTATTACCTGATGTTGACGAGCCACATCCTTCTCCAGTATTGTAGGAGCCACAGGACTTACAGATTGAGGAAATATTCGAGCCTCTAATGGAGCTGCCGGATGAGGTGGAGATTAACGAGGTAGGATACGATTGTGATGTAGAGGATGATGATGAGCTAGCTGATCTTTGGATTGGGGAGGAAATAGCTCCTGGCTGGGATGATGTGCCCTTAGATGATGCATTTTATCAAGATCCATAGGAGTTGTTATTATCTGGACCTTCAATACACAGCTTCGGTGATGAGTAATGGATTGGTAGTTGTCGGTTTGTATATATGATGTACATGTAGAAGATCACTTTTTGGTGTGATCTAGGCACATGTTGTATATCTTGGATATGATATTTTGGCATTGTATAAACCGCCTTAAGTACGTAGCAGTACTAGGGTTGACATAGTTAGATGCATATACGTGGCATATACCTCAAGTGGCACTATACAATAAGGTATACACTATGCCTATGATATAGTTGGTATATTTTGGTTGTGACTTGACTTGATATATAACATGATACTTTTTATTATAAAATGTATCTTAATGTTACGTATTGCTTTTATATTCTTTCCTTTGCTTCGTTCCTTTTTAGGGACAAATTTTTTTTAAGTGGCGGAGATTGTAATAACCCACATTTTTGGTCAATTTAAAATTTGAATTTTATTTTCTATATTTTGATGAATTTTGAAATAGAAAATGCTGATTTTGGACTTGATGAAATTTGAAAATAATTTCAAACTTGGTTTCATGTTTTATTTAACTTAAAACAGGGTCAGTAAACTTTCAAATCAATTTAAAAGTGAAGATTTTAAAAATCGATATTTTAAAGCTATTTTTATGACGTATAAAAGGACCATTTTTAAGACAGTCTTGGAATCCGAAGAAACCACTTTTGTTGGATCCGAAATGTCGAAATATGGTAGGATTCAAAATTTCAAATCCAACTGATTTCAAATGTGAGCATACGACATATAGACGTAAACTGAAATTTTCAGTTGAATTTCAGTTTAGAGTCCGTTCAGCACAGGTCCCTATTAAGTTTCAATATAGGCTCAGGTCCGTTCATAAATTTATTATAAAATACATCCCTATTTTTTGAAAATTCATAAAAAAAGATAAAAAAAATACGTAAATTCATATTTAAATAAAATAAGTACTTACAAAAAAATTCAGGTGGAAACACATTCAAAAACCACATTAAAAAACGAAAAAATAGAAAAACAACGAAAATGAAGTAAAATGCATCAAAAGAAGCACTTATTTCAAAATAGTTGCATACTTAGTATGCACTATTTTATTTCCTGCGTCAAACAGCTGCATACATGCATATATGTATGCAGATTTCATGAAATACGTGCATGTTTTCGTTCAATAATTCAATTTTTGCATGAATAACTTGCAGCATCATATATCTGCATGCTTGTATGCAGTAATACATAAAAAATGCATATAAGTATGCAAATACTATCATGCCTCAATTCTGCAAAACGTTCTTGCATACAAGTATGTAGTTATGTCTGAATAATTGCAAACTTGTATGCAATTACTTAGTAGGCTTGCACATTTTAATACATGTGTATTCAGATAGTTGCATACATTTATGCAACTTTTATTTTTGGTTTCCATGGACTTCTAGGAATATTTCTAGAATTTTGAATTATTTATTTTTACTTGACAGCGCTTTTTTTTTTGGGCAGAAAAACGTAAAAAGCGGAACTTTCAAAAAGAGGGGCAGGGTTTGCATTGAAAAGTAGGGAGGGATGTGAGCCTAATTAAGTTTGGTTTTAGGGATGTCTGCCTAATTTTCACTTCAGTTTAAGCTAGAATTATGGCAACTTTTCAGAAGGACTCGGAATTTGATGAAACTTGGTTCATTGGAAGCGTAATTCTGTAATGCAGAGAGATTTCAAATTTTGTAACTTTGGACTCAGTATGTGGTCGCACGACCAGAACGAAGTTTAAGTCATAGAATTACTTAAGAGATTAAACAAATCATTTAACACTTAAACCCATACGCAATCAAAATTAGTAAACTCATAACCTTCGTTGCCAACTTTCAAGCTCTTCTTACATGGGTCATTCCATGTTATTTAATTCACTTTTGTTTTACTTTTATTTCATTTTCATTTTAAAAATCATTTACTCTCTTCCTTAAAACCTAAGTCACCATTTCCATGTCTCCCCCTCTTCCTTAGCTCACTCCGCCACCTAGACCCCGCACCTCCTCCACCAGAAGCCAACTCCCCTCTACCTCCTCCAGCCACCTGCACTGCCATGGACCCCACCAATAGCACAAAACCCCTTGCTCCCTTTAATTTCCATAAAGACTTCTCCTTTAAACCCTAATTCAAGTATTACCTTCACCTACCTCCTCCTAGTAGAGCCCATGTCCTACACCTGACCCCACCTTGCTAAGTCAGCATGCCTCCACCCTCTGTCCAGCAAACCCATGACCTCCCAAGCCCCCTCAATCACCTACACCAC
Organism: Allium sativum; assembly: GCA_030737875.1. Lineage (NCBI taxonomy): Eukaryota > Viridiplantae > Streptophyta > Magnoliopsida > Asparagales > Amaryllidaceae > Allium > Allium sativum. The sequence continues at coordinate 127,114,580 of CM060919.1, read as the reverse complement.
TAAAAGTCACAACTTTATACTTAATACTTCGAACACAGGTGATATTGAGCGGGTTCATGTATTCGTCGGCAAGTTTGAGTTAAAAAGACATAATCTTTAGTTCGTAGCGAGCATGCAACCTACGTGAAGAATCTTGGTGTCAGGATAGCTTTGGTGGGAACTTCTCACTCAAAACACTTCATTTGTTTAGTTAAAGTCATAAGTATGTGATTAAATGTTTGGTTGAAATATGTTTGAATTGATGAATAAATTGTGAGATGATTTGGTAGTTGAAATTAGTTGAATTAACATGTTAAAACATTGTTAATATGCTTATGATAGTCATTAGCGGATTAAATACCCATTTATAAGTCGAGCGACTTATTTATATTCACATATTTAAATGATATTGACTTGGTTGAAAAATAATTCCAAATGAAAAAGTTATTGTGAATTGATTGAGATTGTGGTTAAACTGAATTGATCAAGTAAGTTATCAATTATTATTTATTGGTTGAAAAACCCACACGAGTTTTGAGATGATAAGTAGCCCACACATCTCCCTTGTGTGTAGATAAACTCATATGGAACTAAATATAAACTTTGCACGGGTTTTGTAATGATAATTTTAAGCATCTCCCAAGTGTGTAGATAATGATCACTAGTATTAGATGAAAACCCCTCATGGGTATTGGGATGATATTTGATTTACACTGATCCAAAGTTTTTAGTTTGTATGTCGGTGGGTTGATTGACAGATCGTTATAAGCATTAGTTATTTATTTAAGGCTTATACAAATAAAGAAACTCCCTGGATGTGCATTGGATGTTTAATATTTATTTACAACTATGCTTGGATACATATGATGTATGAAATCTACGTAAATTAATTTATATGACAATTGGTTGAGATTTCATTCCAATTCGGAATAAAACTGAATATTTTAATAATAAAATATTCGATAAAAAAATGAAAGTTTGATTTTGATGTCTGATTTTGATGGATGCAAAAAATGTTAAAATATCGATGAATTTTCGTAATTGAATCAAGTGATTTGGAATAAATTTTCATACAGTTTTGGCATGTCAAAGTTTTTAATTTGAAGAAGAGTAACTTCTAAAAGTGATGTTTAGTTAGGCTACGTAGCAAATGTTTTAAAAGAAATTTATTTTTGAAAGTTTATGGTTTATTTTTATAACGTCTAACAGGCAAGTTTGAGCGTAAAATAAAGAGTTTCAAAAAATAACATTTTTTCAGTGATTAAAATATTATTAATGTGGCCTGGCAATATTTGATTTTGAAGAAAAACCACCGAAATAGAATTTTTAATGTTGATTGTATATATTTAATATAATTTATAAAACATTTTGGAAGCGTTTTGGTTTATTTTTTATTATAAATCGATTTGGGCTTAAATAGGACGTGTCGCGCATGCGAAATTTCTCGAACTTCAACCCATAACTTCGAATAGGCATACTGGAAGATCCGACTATCGGATACTTCCGAAGCTGAAAGTGTTGGGTCAGTAATGAAATGAATTTTCAAATGAAATAAGAAAGTCACAAGCCCAACATCTTTATTTTAAAATAAGCTTAAATTTATTTTGGAAAAGGTCGTTATGGATGCAGTTCAGTGGACGAAATTGGAAACTGACTGTAAAGGCCTCAATAAAATTATAAAAATATAGAATAATTATGTTAAATCATATAAACGATTTGAAATTTTTTTGGATAAATTATTCCAAGCTTTGAAATGATAAAAGATATTTTTTATCTGAATAAACTAGTTAACAACTAGAAGGAGAATCCAATGGTTGTAAATAACCTATGGGATTGTAATGGTTTGAATATAACAAGAGTTTTCAAATATATATATTGGATTGGATTTGAAGAGAAATAATCTTCGGAAATCTTGATATTGGATTTCGTAATTATACGGATACTCTTATGAGGAGTTTGGAAGAAATAAATATCGTTATTCCCTTTACAGTATTTGTTGGTTTCAGAATTTGGTATTGAATATAAGTCGATATGATTTATATTCAAAGCTTTGTATTTAATATCAATTTGGATTTTGAGTTTGTCATGAATAATGTCTTTAATAACATTGTTCTTAATCCCTGTCAAAATAGAATTTATGTAATAAATCTCTCAATTAAGGTCTAATGGAGTTTTCCAATTTAATAAATTAAATTTGAATTAAATGAAAGTTGATTTTTGGGTCTATCGTGAATGATGTTTTAAATGACATTTATTTTTTAACCAAGTTAAAGACTGGGATAATTTCCTAAAGTTGAAAAATCATTAAATAATGATTTGTGAAGATTAAAATTGTGATTTAATAAATATTTAATTATATTTTAGATGTAAGATAGTAATTAAATTTACCGAACAATACGATGGGTGTTAGATATGGAGTATTACCAGTTTGCTCCATGGGATGAATAGGTTGGAATGGGATAACGATATGTAATATTATCTTTCGCGTAAGGCTCATTGATCCCGATAAGGCTTGTAAAACTTAATTTGGTTTCAATGTAAAAAGATTACAAAATATTTTGGAATGATTCCCATGAAAGGATTTAAAAGATAAGTTTAAATAAGATAAATCTTTGACAAGATTTATGGGAACAATTCCCAGCGTAAAAGAATATTTGAATAAAATAATATTCTCAATTGAAATGAGATGTATGATACGTTTATATATCACTTGTTTTATAGATGCGTGAGTTATTCGGAAAGACCGGGTTTAACCCATTCCGAATAACTGTTACGACAATTAAAAGTAGAAGATATGAAGACAGTGGTTAAAGACCAGAGATCTTCACATCATTTGGGCTATTATCAATGTCTCGATTGGGTCGTACACCCAATATGAGGTTATAAGTGGTGGTCATCCAGACGTACTTGGAGATCGACCAGATATGCAAGAGACACTCTCCTGTATTGGGCATATAGGTTGAGGAATAAGGTGCCTTCGGTTTCGTTCTAACCCGGAACGAACTTGCAAATGGATTTGTGTCTGACGTCATATTTTAAGCTGTATCAATTGATCTCTATTGAATATATATCTCTTCGATGGCAGTGAACTTATTCTCTTAGCTTAGCACCCTTCTTTAAGACGTATGAGCTTAGAGGTTACATATTGATGGACATTAGTTATATGGTATGAAATGGCGATATGGTATGCTGAGATGTAGTAATCAAAGCTTTTGTTGAAAAGAAGGGCTTTTTGGTTAATGATCAAAGCATGGCTGATATAACGTAGCTTTGTATTGAGACGTGACTTCGTCAAGCTTCACTCCCCAGTATGGTCCAAAAATGGGATGAAGGACCATAGGGAGAACATGTGTTTCTTTCTAGCTAGAAGTGTTGCCATGGTATGGAGCCCAAGCAATTTACTTATGTGGATGTTGGAATTAAGGGCTCTCGGATATGGCCGTACAAGGCCATGGTGGTCAACGTACTGATCAAGAGGTCCAATGGGACTGGGAAACATATTGTTTAGGAAATACCAATCAGTGAAGAACAGCTGACTAGCCATGTCGCTCCAATGGGATGCGTGTATCATCCTTGGGACATTCCGCTAGAGATGTTCCAAAGTTCGGATGAGGAAAGAACCTTTGCCTTGGCTCATGATAGAAATCCAATTTCCAATACGAACCTTGCAGTTTTAGTTGTAAACCTATATGGTGATATAATAGGATGGGGTATTATGCCGTCTAAGATTAATACATTAAATTGTTTTCTACACTGTGCACTAATAATAATAAAGGAGAAATTTCGTGTATCAAGCATGTTTGGCTAATTTAAGATAAAACTCTATCCTCCGATGCTCTTGCATTGTGTGATGGGACCTGAGTCTTATTAGCTTCATTTTTAAAAAAGTATAGTGATTTGTTTAATTACTGGTATTGATGTAGAGGAAACCCATTCCGTGTCATACGACGTGGTCCCATGTTTAACCCGACTTTAAAATAAAGATTAATAACTGATTTTAGTTCTAACACTAGTCCTATGACTAACTTGGAGTTTACGTTTTTCTCCTAAACTCTAGGTGCCTATATTTTCCACACAGGTAGCCAGTAGTTTTGGTTTTGCAAATATTTTTTAACAGGATCCTGGATTATGGCGGGAGTTATCCTCTGGATTATTTTATGATCTTCCACTGCGTTAGTTGTTTTTTTTCGATGTTCACTGTATCATTGTATTTTTTTTTGCTACATTGTAATGTTTATAATTCTGTTATATTATTATTTTTCCACTGTGTATTTTTTTGCACTATGATATTCTTGTACTCAGATGTAATATTGTTGTAACAGCAATGAAAGGTTCTCTTGTGTTCTTTTCTGATGCACTGTGTTCTCGTAATGATACGCCTTTCTCTGTGTTTTTGGTTGGACCGGAGGGCGGAGGAAAGTGGGTCGTTATAGTGAACATCTTCGGTCTTCAACCACCGTCTTCAAGTATCTTCAATACTTTACTTGTCGTATTAGTTATTCAGAATGTGCTGAAACCTGGTCTTTCCAAATAACTTTCTTATGATTAATGTAACACCCCACCTCCGTTAAGGTCACTCATAAAGGGAATGCATTAACTTCAATGGATCGTCATAAGTGTATTGAACAAATAAATTACAAAACAGACAAAATTTAAATAGCGGAAAATAAATAAAACTTTACTTTATTGATAAAACAGCAGCTTGGTAAAACAGCTTGTACAAAGATTGTTTTCCAGCACCAAAACACCAATACCCATTACAACAAAGCATCTGTCTTGTTTAACAAAATAAAGAAGCATGAAATGACAATGATATTCCCCAATAAAGTATGGGCCAGCCATAGTTGTGGAAAAGAGAGTCCAAAGCAATACGTCGACTATCCTCGAGTTTGGAAAGAAAACTGAGCTAAGTAATAATATTCCCTCTCTATGAACCTGTGTGGGGGAGGGGGAACGGAAGAAAAGAAAGCAAAATAGAGTCAGACGTAAAGCTTGGTAAGTCCAGCGACTTTCAGCATGTAAATAGGTAAAAGCATCATGACATGAATAAACTGGATACCAGACCATAACCATGATAATAAGCATAGCAAGACAACAAATGATGGCCATTAGATATGACAAGGTAAGATACATTGAATGCACTTCAGTTCTTTCTCTGATTTCCTATTTTCTTTGCACCACCCAACTAGCATCCTAACTTGTGTCTTTTATAGAACGATTCGTATTCCCTACTAGTTTCCCAACTAGTATCCCATGAAAAAGGATCCGTACCCCCTACTAGTGTCCCAATTAATATCCTATGTTATATAATAAGGTGGTCCCAACCCCGCAATTGTGGTAGCCTTCAGGTGTACATCTGGTATGAGGATCGTACCTCAATCAGCATAATTTCCATGAAGATGTTAAATGTTCCCTTACTACCCTATCGATCGGCTCCCTAACTCGCATGTATTTATTACTTGTGTCATTCGGCCCCACTTGTATGTATTCATTACTTGTGTCATTCGACCCCGCTTGTGTGTATTCATTACTTGTGTCATTCGGCCCCGCTTGTATGTATTCATTACTTGTCATTCGGCCCTGCTTGTATGTAGGTACCTATGTTGGCCCCATCATGGGGTATATCAATTCCCATGATGGAAACCCGACACGATTCAAGATGCACAGTGTATACTACTGATGCCCAATGCCTGCTTTTCCACTCCGGAGCACGTGCACACCCGTACTCCATCGAAACTACACTGCTGCACCACTCGCCGCTATTTTGACCGCTTATAATCAACCCAGTAATCGTGCCCCACCCTGCCTAGCTCAGGGTACCATGATACACCTATGTGGGTTACTGCTGAAATGGGTCCCCATTACTAGGGTTTCCTAATCAACATGTTATAATGGTTAAGTGTTCTCAATTTAACTTAACCCCACTCATTTGCTTAATTAACATTTTGTACTGGTTAAGTATTGTCTATTCATATGTTACGTAACCTTCTCACTGATTCACGCATGTTTATTTAACGGTTAAGTTTATGGGCCCATATATGCTAATATTACCCACTTACCCAAGATTTACTTAACCCTCCCCCCTTATCAAGTCCATATGTATTATTGGTTAAGCTTGCCTTAACCATATCCACTTTGTTCATGTAATATTGGTTAAGTTGTCTTCTTGTTCATGGTAACTTAACCCACCCACCGAACATGTTATATTGGTTAAGTGTTGCCTTCTTGTGTGTTGTATTGGTTAAGTGTTTCCCCTTAACTTAACCCTACTCGTTCATCATGTTAGGTTGGTTAACTTAACCCTACTCATTCATCATGTTGTATTTGGTAAAGTGTTTTCTATTAACCTAACCCTATTCATTCATCATTAATTCATTTATTAATGCCTTAACCTCTCACATTAGAACTGTTGTTTGCGGTTGCTGGATGCGCCGAGCGGTTCCGGGCAGACTTCTACCGCAAACTAATTCTAACCTCGGATTTTGGGCTCTATGCGCTAACCTCCCACATTAGATCTACGTTGTTGCAGTCGCTGGATGTGACGGGTGGTTCCGGGCAGTCTTACACCACAACTCAATCTAACCTCGGGTTAGGCACGTTCATCTTTTAGCCAATTTACCTATTTACCATACATGTCCAATCTAGATTTTATATGCTAATTCTTCCAAATTTACAAAACTAGTCATGTTCCAATTCTCAAGTTATGTCTAACAAAGCCAATTGCAAGTTATGGCCCATAAATTCAATTACAAGTTATTACTCAAAATAGGTTACACCTAATCTTCCCAAATTTGCAATAACAGTCATGCCCCAAAACCACAATGTACATTATGCATGGTGTCCCAATCAATAGTTATGCCCAATCTAGATTTAATATTCCAATTTACAGTTTTCATCCAATCTAGATTTAATATTTCAATTTACCCCAAGTTCGCAACAATAACATTTATACCCCAAATCACAAGTTACAAATTATGTCCAACAATTTCACCGAATATGTTATGCCCAATCATTTCACGAAATACATTATGACCAATATTTACCCAAAATATTCCCCGTATTCCAATCGTTCGTATTTCGCGATTTCTGCCTAGGTTCGAAGGTAACCCAGGTTCATAAAAGAAAAAGGAAATAGGGGAAGAGAGAGAGAAGGAGCATAAAATAAGAATAGGCATGTAACAACGGACCTAATACAAGAGATTTAGATCCAACAAAGATAGATTCTTGAATAGAACTGATACAATCATTATTGCAGGTATAAGAATAACATCACGAACCAAAGAGGATTATAAACCTGATGTACAACAAAGATAGGCTTGATTTAATCAATAAAAATAACCTCTAAGGTATGTAAAGACATAGATTCAATAGAAGGATAGAGATAAATCTAAAAATATTATCTTACAATCAGGCATAGACTTCGATTCATTTTATTACATGTCAAGATTACAATCAGGTATTCAAATCTGAAAATAACGTGAACTTACATTGCTAGGATTAGAAAAGATAACTGAATCGTTGTTGCTGTAGAAACTCTAATTTGATGTTGATTAAGCTTCAAAGTTGATTGTTGATGAAGAACTTCTAATATGATTTAGGTTTTAGAGGCGGCGGCTAAGAGAATGGAGAGTTCAGCAGCATAGAGGCGTCATAAGGAATTGATATGAATTAGGGTTGGATTATGAGTGTATATATAGATGTCTAGGATTATTAAGAGCCTTTATATCAACATAGGATCCATCCAAACCATCCAGTCCAAGAGAATGCGTTATCAGGCCAATCAGAAGTCGCCATGTAGCCCTACAACTCAGAAATTCGTCACTGCCACATCAGCCAGGTACAAAACGAAGTATTTCTCCCAGAGGGGTGTCGACAACGGGGTTGACACCCCTATAGGTGGGTCGATAGCGGGGTCGACACCGGTGTCGACACCCCTATAGGGGGGTGTCGACACCTATGTCGACACCCCTTAAGGGGGGTCGACACCCTCTGGCTGGAATTTTCCCGCCTAGCCTATTTTGGTTGATTTTGATTTTCGAACCCATTTTTGACTTTCTGGACCTATTTCTGAAGTACTGAACCCAATATATATATATATATTCTCCCTACGCGTATACAAACTTCAAACCTTAATAACTTCTTCATACAGTGTCTGATTTACGCAAACTAGGACTCTATCTCAAGTAGAATTCCGAGATGAACGCAATGGCGTAACCCATTTCCCTTATTTCATACTTTTAAAATTTAGTATTATTTAATTTTTTTACTTTAATATTCACCGAAAGTACGATGTGTCACAATTAAAATCAAGTGATATATAAACATATCATATATCTCTTTCCAATTTTGAATATTCTTATACTCAAATATTATTTACATTGGGAACTACTCCCATAAATCTTATCAAATCTTTACGTCATTTAAACTTCTTGTTTAAATCTTTCCTTGGAAATCATTTTGAAAGATTATATAATCTCTTTTCATAAACTTAACTCAAATTTAGGTTTATAAGCCTTATCGGGATTATCGAGCCTCACAAAAATGTAATCTCTCGTATCCTTATCCCATCCCCATCCTATTCATCCCATGAAGCAAAACTGTGGTATTCGATATCTAACACCCCTCGGGTTTTGATAAGTTTAATTACCGTCTTTTATTTCATTTCAAATCTAATTAAAGATTTATTTACTTCATGCGGCAAACTGGTGGTACTACATATCTAACATTCCTTGTGTTTCGATAAATTTAATTACCTTCTACCATTTAAAATCAAATTAAAGATTTATTTAAACTATAACTTAGTTTTAATCTCCAATTTATTCTTCCAAATCTTTATTGAAAGATTTATTAAAAATCTCATATAGTTTTAATCTCCATTTTATCCAATTGAATCTTTATTGAAAGATTTATCAACACTCAAACTTGAGAAATCATTTTCCCTTTAAATGAGTTAAAGAACAAATGTTATTTAAAACATCATTCATGATAGACCCAAAATCAAACTTCCATTAGAAAGGGAAACTTCACGGAAATCATATCAGTTCAATATCGATATAAATTTCTGTATCAGACTAATACTATAAGCGGAATAATGGCAAAGCCTTTTAAATTCCTTAAATAGTAAAGGTATTCCTCCATGGAGGTTCATTTCGATTATCACTAAATCGGTTTCCATTCAATTCCAATTAAATTTATTAACTGGAAAACTTCACTTTGGAATACTACATTAAACCTTAATTAAAAGATTTTTCCATAAACTTCATTTTCAATTGGGTTTAAGAACAATGTTATTGAAGACTCCATTCATGACAGATCTAAAATCTAATTTGATATAAAATATAAGGCTTTGAATAGAAATCGTATCGACTCATATTCAATATCAAATTCTGAAACCAACAGATACAGTACAAGGAATAACGATATCTATATCTTCCAAATTCCTCAAAACAGTATCTGTATAATTACAGAATCCAATATTGAAATATTTGAAGATTATTTCCATGTAAATCCAATATTTCTACATTGGAAAAAACTTAACTTAGTTAAGTATTTATTTACTTCAAACCATTTCAATCACCTTTGTTAGAATTGCTAGTATTCACTAAATAGCTTTATATTACTCAAAAATGAATATATTCAGTCCAAACTCAGTTATTACGATTCCACATAATTTTTCCCTATTTTTAATAATTTAAAGTAGCTCAATTCATTAAAAACCCATTTCAGGTCATTAACAGCAATAACACCGTTTTTATTCAAATTTGATTTGAATATATCTCAAAATTAACCGTTAGATTTTAACACTTAGCATATCATTGGAAAATTCTTTTCATTTTGAATCCAACGTTTTTCATTTTGGGAGAATCCGATGGTCGGATCTCCTAGTATGTCCATTTGAAATTAATAGTCGAAATTCGCGAGTGGTCACTGTATGACACATCCTATTCAAACCATCTTGTTATTTATAACAAAATTCCATTGCTTCAATCCAAATGTATTTTATAAAACGTTTATAATCTTGTTTTAAAACGATTCCAATTTCCAATTCAATTTTAAATCAAAATTGAATATTCTATATTATTTTAATATTAAAATAATAACAGTTTTCAAAATATCAGATTTTGAAATCCAAACTTTCTCGACATCCATTATAAAAATAAATAAATCGATGGAAAAATCCGTTTTTGTTTAAAACGTTGTTTATATACCTAACTCGAATTAACATTTTGAATTTACTATTCAAAATCTCATTTGAATCAAAAAAGTCCTTTTTAATCCAAATTTATTTCAAATCCATTTCGATAGTTATTTGAAACTATATCAACTTCAATTTCAAATCAGTTTAGATTAAAAATCCATTTTTTATTTTTCTTGTTAAATCTTACCTCAATGAATATTAAATTTATATAAAATCCCAACAGACTGAAATTTAATAATATTCCAAATTTCATATTCGTGGTGTAAATTTTGTGTCAACAATATAAACACATCCATATCAACTACCAGGCATCAACCAATAATTATAATATAAGTGTTTCTATCGACAACACATATATTCACAGTATAAATAATAATAACAGTAATCACTGTAAAATCATCCATCAACCATGAAGCAAACATTGCAAACACAAGCAATCAATGCATATCTAGATATGAATATAATAACTGTAAAAATCAGTTGAGTGAGTGAGTTCTCACATTGATCGGTTTGAAATCGTTATAAAACGATTGTTTCCAATAGTTCAATCAAGCGTTTTATTTTGTCGTAAATTGCAACGAGCTGCAAATCTCTCCAAACTAGTTTCATAGTGAAGCTTGCATCCATATAGTCACAAGAATCTTGTTTTGTTGGATTCTGATCACGTACGGAAAAGATACGAATTTTACAAGTTTTATATACACAATATGGTCACTAACATTTAAATTAATTAAAATATTACACCCTAATATCTTTTAATGCCTTAACCCAATTCCTCATTACTTCTTCCTACGGGCAAATGCATGCACCCATTCACAGTAGCCATGGTCGATTTTCCATGCCCATGTTCTCCTTTATTTCCCCACCATCTTCAAAAACGTGACCTCTATTGTTTATCTCTTCCCGAGCTCCTTACGTTCATCACCACCTCAACAAACTCGGCACCCTCCGCTACGTCGCGACCTCGACCCACTACGCACGCATACAACATAGGTTGCACAATTTATTTTCACCAAATCAACCCAAAATTTGCACACGACCTCCAAACTCAATTACAAATTCAAATACAACAGCTAAAACTCCAGTCGATGCTTCCCATTCACGAATTCTGCGACCCTAATCACCCAAGCTCACGTTGTAAAAAATGTAGCACCAGAAACGTTCATTGCACCTTACAAAACCCATATAGAATTGAAGCTTATAGATTAAGGATTTCAAATATGTATGTGTATATATATATACATATATATATATATGTTGATTTATGGATTTATGTTTTAATTGCTATGATTTTTCAAAGGTGGACAAGCTCACGGTTTTAGGAGAAGAGGGGGATGGTGTGATAAGGAAGACGATGAAGGGTTTGGGAAGAGTTGAGATATTACATAGGATAGTGGAAATATTTTCTTATTTGATTTCTAAAATCATTTTATCCAACCGTTGTTTACATTAATTGTTTAAAAATTCGTATGACCACATACGAATCCCGTTTTCGTTGAATTCCGAGTTTGCTTCCTCCAACAACATATCTTTAAAGTCAAAATATTGATTATTTCACATTTAAATCTCATATAGTCACATACTAACTCAATTGGCGCAAAATTTGAAACCTGACAATAATTTAATATTCTGGATCCAATAAAATTAGTTTCATCGAAAACGGAGGTCGTTTTAAAAATGACAATTTTTAAGGCTTAATAAAACCAATAAAATATAAATAAATTCAAAAACAGTTCTAATAAATAATAATAAATTAATATTATCATATATATCCAAATAAAATATTATACAGTTCTAAAACAAACATACTTAGGTTTATAACTTGATGTTTTCAAAATTCAAGTCAAATCGATATTCAATTTCATTATAAAACCTTTTTATTTTATATAATGAACAGCTATAATTTATAAACGACTTCATAGTGACTTTTTAAAATTTTAATTTGGACATAACTTAAAATTTATTACATAAAATCTCGATTTCTCACTTCCATTAGAAACTATATATCAATGTATCCAAAAGTTTCTTGTTTTATAGAAATCCAATTTGTATCGAACTTTGTGTATCCGTTTGAAACTCAAAATCAATTTTTTTCGAACTACTGCGATGTTACGAGCCCATTTTATAATTAATATAAATCGATATGTTGTACCTTCGTTTTAATAAATTCTAAGTCGTTAATCAACCAAATAAATAATTTTAAATAATTAATTTCCAATTAAATATTTCTTAATAAATTTTGGGTCATTACATATATTTTACTTGAAATAAATTGGAATTAGATGCTTGAAATTTATTTTTACTATTTTAAATGACCATACTTATTAATTGCAATTTAGTATTATACTTATATTAGGAAGGTATTACTACTTCCACAACATTTGCCTATTTTATATAAAAACTATTAATTTAATAATCCATTTTAAACACAAGTTTTAAATTTTATTACAAAATAACTACAGACTATTTTACTCATATTTTCAGTTATTAATTTAGCAAAACAAAGTTATAGATCTTAGTTTGGATATCTTCTGTAACAATCTGCATTCTACGCATCGGAGGATCGTAGAATATTTATTTCTTTCCCATATGAAGTCGTATGGTCATGTAACTTTGGGAAACATCTATTAGAGTCATTTCCCATGTTCGTGATTTTTGTCGATTTTTAAATGACCGTTTTGCCCCTAGCTGATCTTGTTTTGGCCATAACTTTTGATTGGAAAGGAATTTTGACCTGAAACCATTTCCATTAGATTCGTTTGATGGTTTACCTTTCCGTAGAGTCGTCATAATAGCCAAACGGACTTACCGTTTGGTAGATATGGCTGAAATAAGGTTTGGAAGGTGAAAAATTGCTTAACCGGGCCAAATAGGGTGATTAGTTAATAGGCCCATAACCAATTTCGGGATTAGGGTTATGGGGAGGCTGAAATGAGTTAGAGAATCATTCCATTTCAGTTTTCTAGCCTCCACTTACCTCCAAGAAACATTAAAAATGGCCTCCAACCTCTAAATCACCTCCAAATCATCTCTTAATCAAGGATTAAGCTTAGCAACATTAAATCAAGGAAAGATCTACACCAAATCAACATTGGAGCTTCTGTTTAGCATTAGAATTCACATCAAATCAGAGATTTATTTCAGATCTTAGTTTATTTGTGGCTAAGGTGAGTGATTTGCATAGTTCCTCACTAATTATGGCTAATTAAGGGTAATTAGTGTTAATTAGCGAATTTAAACATGATAAAATTCTGGAAAAATGTTCAAAAATTCTTAAATGATGTTTTAGACCTCTGATATGAATTTGGGTTAATTTGGTTAAGTTTTGTTAATCATATCATTAGCTTCACCTAAATATGCTTAAGGGGGAAATATGAGGTTTTGGGTATGTTTGATCCATTTTAACCTATCATATTGATGTTTTGATGTTTATGGTTGATTATGCATGTTGCTATGACTGTATGATATGCTTTGTGATTGATTTCAATAGTTAGAATGGTCGAAAACATCGTCGAATGGCGTAAAACACTTGCTGGAAAAGTTCAGGAAACAGTGCAGGATCGGATCGGATCGGATCGGATATGGTGGCTCGGATCGGATAAGTTGAACTGGGCAAGGAATTCGATCGGATCGGAACCAGACACTTGAGAACCCTGGCAAAAAGGAAGGCCATGTTGGTTAAGCTGGGGATCGGATCGGCTTAAGGACGAAGGGCTCGGACCGGAGTATGGTGAAGGGATCGGATCGGATTAGAATAGGGAACGGGACCAGACGAGGCACAGGAACTGGAGCACGAGCTGAATGGGAGATGGCAACCCGACCCGACCCGAAGCGGGACACCCGACCCGAACCGGCGCGATGGAGCGGACCCGAACCGAACCGTTACCAGAGGAAGACCATGAACCGACACAACGTAGTGGACCCGACCCGAACCGATAGCTTGAAGGGGAACCCGACCCGACCCAGTATTAACCAATAACCCGAGATGCAAAGGTAGTCCAATATGAGAAGTTAGAGCTCAGGATCCAATTGGGAACCGATGAGTTCACTTCATGGTTGGGCTTTGCTGTGGGACGTGTGCTAAGGAGTTGTCAATGTTCATAACTTCGATTCACCACTGAAAATGAATGATGGGCTACTTATCAGTGCAGTAGAGTCATTGCGACCCGAGGGGCAAGGTGATGGTAGCAAGACTACGTTATCAGTGCAGTAGAGTCATTGTGACTTGAGGGGCAAAGTGATGCGTAGTAAGACTATGAGCCAGTGCAGTGGGGTCATTATGACTCCATGGGGCAGAGTGGACATAGTAAAGAATTGGTAAGGCTATGAGCCAACGCAGATGGGGTGAATAACTCCATGGGGCAAGTGGACATAGCGAAGGATTAGTGGCTACGTTATAAGTGCAGTGAAGCCATTTATGACTTCATGGGGCAAAGTGATCGTAGCAAGGTATGTTGGGTGATCGAAGTGGTGAATATCGTATGCTTTACGCACTGAGTGAGAGATGTGAGGATGGTTGCTATGTTTGATTGTTTGCCATCACTATGACATGCACAACCCCCACCTCCGTATCTTTACACCGTTTAATATGGCACCTTAGAGTGTTGTACAGTATGTAGTGCTAACTCTTTGGTTGTAGGTCCAGATTCAGGTATGTTTTAGTCTACCTTTATTGTTCTATTTAGATGCTTATCGCTCATACCAGGCTTTATGTCTGACCCAGAGTTTTATGTCTCCTCTTATTACTCTGGGTGCTCACACGAGCAGACTAGAGATAGGTTAGCTGGTGATGCGCGAGTAGCTGATTCGGAGGCGGGCAGGAGGCTTCCACGTATGATATATAGATATTCTCCCTGTGTCGTTGGTGGTCGCTACTTGGGCATTAGTAGTGTACCTCCTTTATCTTGCTTTTGCTTTTGAGACTATTTAAAAAGTTGTAATAATGTTAGCTTTGGATCATAAGCTGTACTTGGATTTTCCGCTGCTATGTTAGTTTGTTTTCAGCTTATGCACTGTCTCACCTGTTTTATGTCAAGTATGTTATTATTATATTTTATTCTATGCGATGTGAGACATTCTACAGGTTCTTTGTTAGTTCATTTCCTTCTTCCCTTTCCTTCCGACGATCCGTCCCGTGCTAACTGGACATGTGTACAACGCACCTTTGGAGTAAATGTCGGTTGGTGCGGGGCGGGCCGTCACACTTGGTATCAGAGCTCTAGGTTGCGTAGTTGACCTAGGGAAAGACACTAGGAAGAGATAGTATGTATATGAGAGCGCGTATTTGTGATTACTTTGGTTTTCAAAAGCTATATATGTATATACTATTAGTAGTATAAGAATGAAGTCGCACTGCACTAGCACCACTGTGGGGTCGTTAATCGTTTCCCATTTTACAGATTGACGATGAGCCGATATGCTAGAGGTGCTGGTAGTGGACCCAATAATGGGAATGCTGTTGACATGAGGGCAATGTTTACTGACCTCATGAGAGACATGCTTAGAGAGGTGCAAGGGGAAGTTCCAAATCCCGGAGTTGGTGTTGGCCCAGTAGTGCTGGCGCCTAGGGTCGATTTCGCCAAGTTGTGCAAGGATTACACTAGCCTTGGTGGGAAGCCGTTCCACGGGACGGAGTCGGCCACAGATGTTCAAGATTGGATGAATAGCTGCGACCGTATCTTCGACGACTTGGGTCTTGAGGATGCGATGAAGAGAAGGCTAGCGTCTCGTCAGCTGCAAGGGCGAGCGATGAATTGGTGGAATGCCATAAGAACAACTACTCCAGAAGATCAGGTTACTTAGGATCAGTTCAAGGCTCGCTTTAGCGAGAAGTTCATTCCAACTGCCCAGAAGTCAGTATTGTTTAAGAGATTCTTGGAACTCAAGCAGAGTGGTAGGGCAGTCTCTGACTATATTGCTGAGTTCGACACTTTGTCGAAGTATGGACTATCTCTTATCGATACTCCTGAGAAGAAGAATGAGAAGTTCATTACTGGTTTGGATGGATACTTGGGGGAAAGGCTTATCAACCACATCGATAAGACTTCTGAATCGATTGTGGGGAAAGCTTTGAGATCAGAGAGTCTTTACCCTAAGTCAAAGACTGAGGCTGCATCTGCAGAAGGGCCAAAGCCGCAAGCAGGCGGTGGAGGCAAGAATAACTCTTAGAATAAGAGGAAGCAGCACCAATCTAAGGGTGGCCAGAAAAAAACAAGAAGGATGTTGAGTGCTTCAGCTGTGGTAAGAAGGGCCATTATGCTAAAGAATGTCGGGCCAAGCCAGCGGAAAGGAAGTGCTACAACTGTGGTCAAGTGGGACATCATAAGGATAAGTGTCCGCAACCTCTTAAGGAGAAGCAGATTGTGAAAGCATATGCTATTGATGTTGTTCCTTCTTCGTAGAATGCCCCAACTGCGGCAGAGAAAGGAAAGAATGTTGTTATTCAAGGTATGCTTTCTATTTATGATGTACTAGTTCGAGTTTTGTTTGATACTGGGGCTTCCCGTTCCTTCATATCTAGTGACCTGGTAGATAGGTTGGGACTGGAACCCGAGATAGTCGATAGACCATTGGTTGTGACGAACCCGATTGGTGGTTCGACTAGCCTTAGTATGATTTGCAGGAATTTGGTCTTATCGAGTCATGGATGTATGTTTGTTTGTGATTGCTTTGTTTTGGGCTTTACTGGGTATGGAATTATATTGGGAGTCGATTGGCTCCAAAGATACGGGGTGGTGGTAGACTGTGAGGGCTTTTTGGTGACAATTAGGGCGGATGATGGGCGGATGGTAGTGTTTGGTAGTCTACCTAGTGATGGGGTTTTGGCTAGTTTTATGAATTCCCTCGACATCCCGCAGGATGAGCTGTTATATGTGCCTGTGGTTCACCAGTATCCGGACGTCTTCGAGGAGGTGACCGGGCTTCCACCACACCGAGAGATTGAGTTCCGTATTGATTTAGTGAAAGATGCCAGACCTATAGTGATGCCACTTCATCGTATGGCACCAAGGGAGCAGCGAGAGCTCGGGGTGCAAGTCAGCAATCTTTTGAAGAAGGGATTTATTGGAAGGAGTGTCTCCGAGTGGGGAGCACCAGTTGTGTTTGCCACTAAGGCAGATGGTTCCCTTCGTTTGTGTGTGGACTATCGCGAGTTGAATAAGGTAACGAGGAAGAATAAGTATCCTCTACCGCGGATAGATGATTTGTTTGATCAACTGGAAGGAGCAAGAGTGTTCTCCCAGTTGGACCTCGCGACAGGATTTCATCACCTACGAGTAGCGGATGAGAGTGTTCCGAAAACGGCATTTAGGACGCCGTCTGGATTTTATGAGTGGTTGGTCATGCCATTTGGGTTGACCAATGCACCATCCTACTTTGTGGATCTTATGAATCGAGTATTCAGAGATCAGTTGAATAAGTTTGTTCTTGTGTTCGTAGATGATATCCTTGTTTACTCAAGGACAGAGGAGGAACACAAGGGACACTTGAGGATAGTGATGGAGGTGTTGAGGAAACACCAATTGAAAGCGAAATTCTCTAAGTGTCACTTTTGGAGAAGGGAAGTGAGATTCTTGGGTCATGTTGTTTCAGAGAGTGGTATTGCCGTGGACCCTGCGAAGGTGGCTACGGTACAGGATTGGCCTACGCCCAAGAATGCAACAGATGTAAGAAGTTTCTTGGGATTAGCTGGATATTATCGTAAGTTTATCCAGGACTTCTCCAAGATAGCAGCACCGTTGACTCAGTTGACTAAGAAGAATCAGTCCTTCGTCTGGGACGGAGTGTGTGAGAATGCATTCAAGAGTCTAAAAGAAAAGTTGACGTGTGCGCCAGTATTAGTCATTCCTAAAGGGAATGAAGAAATGACGGTATACACGGATGCTTGTGGTACCGGACTGGGTGTTGTATTGATGCAAGGAGGTAGGGTTGTAGCTTATGCTAGTCGGCAGCTAAAGCCGCATGAGAAGAAGTATCCTACCCATGATTTGGAATTAGCAGCGATCGTGTTTGCGCTGAAGATGTGGAGACACTATCTCTTGGGAGAAAGATTTGAGTTGTTTACCGATCATAAATCGTTAAAGTATCTCTTCTCTCAGAAAGATCTGAATCTCCGTCAGCAAAGATGGTTAGAGTTCTTGGCTTCGTATGATTTTGATATCGCATATACACCTGGGAAAGGTAATGCGGTAGCCAATGCTTTGAGTAGGAGACATGCCAGTTTAGGGGCTATGTTTCTTGAATGGAAGCAACTGGAGTATATCGCGGGGTTTGATTTCAGACCAAAGTGCGAATTGGATCCAGTCATGCTAGCTAGTTTGGCGATCAGACCCACCTTGATAGAGCGGATTGGTTCCAGCCAGAGGGACGATCCTAATCTATTGGAAATCATCTCCAAGTTAGAGATGAACATCGACGGGGAGGAGATGAATGTGTATGGGCTTGATCGAGACGGATGGCTTAGAAAGAATGTGTAACACCCCGAATTTCAATTAACACTAATGGTTAGTAATTAAAGTATAATTAATCTCAAATATGAGAATCAGGGGAAACGGGCTGCGTCATTGCGTTCGTCTCGGAAAAATACGCGAAATAGAGTCCGAGTTTGCGTAAAACGGGTACCGTATGAAAGAGATATGGACGAACGAAGTTAGGCAGAAAAACCCGAAACAGGCCAGAAATGCACTGGCGCACTTGTGAAGTGCGCCAGTACAAAAATACACTGGCGCACTTGGGAAGTGCGCCCATGTCGGGACAGGAAACCTGCACAGTTTCTAGAGAGTTCTGTGGTTGGGTGCACCAGTTTGGGGTTTGGGCTTGGTCTTAGGGCTGGTTTCTGGAAAGTTCCGAAATCTAAGGGTCCTAATCTAATTTAGGGTTAATCTAAGGGCCTAAAACACTCACCTAATCTATAAATACACCCTAAACCTACCCTAATCCATACTAAAAATAGAATTGAGGGCTACATGCCGTCAAATTAAATCTTAGAAGGAGCCTCCACTAATTTATGAAGAGGGTTGCAAGCTAATCACTCTCTAATCAACCTCTAATCCATTCTAAGCATCTTAATCTTCTTCATTTGGAGTGCAAATTTGCTAGTTGTGAGTTTCTATCACTCTAATGATCAATTGCTAAACTAAGTAGATGAGATATGATGAGATCATATGGTTTTGTTTGGGGATTAATGGGTTTTAAGTCATATGACATGATGTTAGTTTGCTAATGTATGTGGGTTATGCAAGTTTTGTGCTTTGTGATCATATGTTAATATGCAAGTTACATGTATGATAATATGCAAGTTACATGTATGATAATTATGCAAGTTGTATGTTTCTTCATATGCAAGTTTATGAGTTCATATGCAAGTATGTAACATGTTATGCAAGTTCATATGCAAGTTTATGAGTTCATATGCAAGTATGTAACATGTTATGCAAGTTCATATGCAAGTTTATGAGTTCATATGCAAGTTATGTAACATGTTATGCAAGTTCATATGCAAGTTATGTGACATATTATATGCAAGTCATGTATTTGTTAATATGTAAGTTTATGTAACATGTTATGCAAGTTAATATGCAAGTTATGTGACATGTTATACAAGATTATATGCAAGTTATGTGACATATTATATGCAAGTTATGTGACATGTTATACAAGATTATATGAGAGTTATGTGACATGTTATACAAGATTATATGCAAGTTATGTGACATGTTATACAAGATTATATGCAAGTTATGTGACATGTTATGCAAGTTCATATGCAAGTTATGTGTTTGTTAATATGCAAGATGGCACCTTTGAAACATGTTCATACATATGCAAGTTGACACCTTTTATATGTGTTATGTCATGAGAACGAAATTACGTGGGAACGATGGGGTTAATTAAATGCATATGTTAATAAGATTGTGTGAAATTAATATAATTATGCATAACATAAAATAAATGAACATAGTATGGGAATTTGCCTATTAAGTTAGGTGTACCCATACTATGTGTTGGGAATTTGCCTATTAAGTTAGGTGTACCCACACTTTGGAGTTGGGAATTTGCCTATTAAGTTAGGTGTACCCATATTCCTAAAATAAACATGATAATTAACACAAATTATGGGGGTGATTAATTAGGAGTAATTAATCGATTAAGACACGAGGTTGGACCCGTTTGTAGTGTAAGACTGCCCGGAGTTTACCGGCTTAACCAGGCATCTACAAATGACGGTCCAATGTGAGGGGTCTTAATCATAAATTAAATACGTAACAAGGGTAAATGACACGAGGTTGGACCCGTTTGTAGTGTAAGACTGCCCGGAGTTTACCGGCTTAACCAAGCATCTACAAATGACGGTCCGATGTGAGGGGTCCTTTACACGGTTACGGTGTTAATCAATTAAGAAACACTTAACCAGATAAGCATGTAGTGGGGCATGGGGGTTAAGTGGGTACCTTGGGTCGTATGTGGAAATTGCTAGTGGTTGCCAATAGAAAATATGATTAAATACTTAACCAAGATGAAACATGTAATTAAACATGATTAAAGGGTTAAGTGGGGAACACTAGTGTGTGGGCCAAGCTTAGGGGGATGGCTTGTGCTGGGGGCCCATTTCAACCAGTAACCCATACGTATCTTAGTGGGCTCGACCCATGTCGAGGACGGGACACGCATACTGGGCTTGACTATAAGAGGCCAAAATGGGTTAGCGGTGGCAACGCATGACCAACGGGTTTCATATGCGTGTGTGGACCCGGGCTGGTAAATAAGACGTTGTTGCATCATGTAGATATAAGCCGTGCACCGTTAATTTTATCAGGTTGCCACGTTGGGGAATGGTACACCCCACGGTGGGGCCAGCACGGGTATCTACGTTAGGGAGCCGATCGAATGGGGAGTAGTGTGTACACCTAGTGGATTGTAGGGCCCCGTGGCGTCTACTTAGTCACCTAGGGGTACGCGAGAACTATTAAGTTAATTTTATAAGTCCATGGGTGGGATCAACCTTTAAGTTAGGAACGACTGGTGTGGTGCAGTTTAGTAATTTACCTTTGGAAGGGTAGATGCGTCTTTATCTTTTATCTTAGTTTAGTTGACTGCTTAGTGTAGCCATTCATCCCCATTAGTTACCGTATATCAGTTTATGTCTTCTCTGGTTACTTTAACGATTGTATTGTTAAAGTTATAGGACTCGCTCAGACTTATGTCTGACCCCGTTGTTTTTATCTTTTTTCCCAACCCTCAGGTCCTACGGTGGATCCTAGCAGTAGTGGAGCTTGATCGGATTGCTGTTCCAGTCTTTAGGAGCTTGGATAGATGTAAAGCTCCAGTTACCCAGTTATCTTTTCTTTTGTCATGGCTATTGTATGAGAGTGGGATTATGTACTTCTTTATTTTGATGGATATTGTACTTGACTTTTATTGTGGTTTTATGATGTAACCAGACATGTTTTACTTCCGCTGTTATGAGATGATGTTTTAAATTTCAAGTACTATTTATATCTGTCTTGTTGTAATTTTTCTGTTCTATATTCACTAAAATACTCCACCGATGCTATGGCATTCCCTTAGTGAGTGATCATAGCGGGAGTGGGGTGTTACACGTGGTATCAGAGCTGAAGGTTACCGGAACAGATAAATTTTTGAGAAAAATACATTTTTTAGAAAATAGTCAAGGTATTATTTTTGGAAAAAGTATTTTCAAAAACATGTCTTTTAAGAGAAAAGTTTTTGAAAAAGAAAAGCATAATCCCCAATAGCCATATCTTTATCTTTCGGAATCTCCTTTTTGAATCTTTCCTCTTTCGTTTCAGCATGGTTGAAGATCTTAACATCCCGGAGGGCTTAGTTATACCACTATGGTATAGGAGGTTACAAGAGGCTAGGGCCGCGGCTGCGGGTCCAGCCAATGCTACTACACCAGAGGCAACCGCTCCTCCTCCTCAGCCTAGAGTGGATAATTTTGCTAAGATTTGCAAGGAGTTCAAGGCTATAGGAGGAAAACCTTTTCTAGGTTCAGAGACTTTCGTAGAGGCTAGAGATTGGCTTAAGGAAGTGGAAGAGTTGCTGGATATCTTTGAAGTGGAAGAGGGAAAGAAAGTCAAGTTGGCGGCTTGGTTAATGAAGGGAGAGGCCTCATTCTGGTGGGAGGTCACTAATGGAGAACGCCCTGTTGACTCTTGGGCAGATTTCAAGCAAAGGTTTGGGGCTAAGTTTCTCTCAAGTGCGGAAGAGAATCTGTTTATGGAGAAGTTCTTGAATTTGAAGCAAGGGAATCTCATGGTGAAAGAATATGTCAACAAATTCAATCAATTAGCAAGGTTTGGCATAGAGTTGGTGAATACACCGGAAAAGAAGGCTTTGAGGTTCGTTAGAGGCTTGAACGAACCATTGCAAGGAATAGCTATGACTCGCATTCCTATGGGGGCCACCTTTGAGAAGCTTGTCTACATGGCACTTATGCATGAGGATGATAAGAGTTCTAAGGCACCAGAGAAGAAGGGGGATCAGAAGAAACCGCAACAACAACAACAAGGCAAGGGTGGAAAAGGCAATGGTGACAAGGGGAAGAAGAAGAAGAAGTGCTTCAATTGTGGGACCCCAGGCCACCTCAGCAAGGATTGTCGCAAAAAGAAGAAGACCGGTTGCTTTCATTGTGGTGAAGCAGGACATCTTGTGAAGGACTGCCCAAAGAAGGGGCAGAAGACGAGGTCTACCTCTGGAGGTCAGGTGCAAGCTCTTATGGCACCAGCTCAGGCAGGGGGGCAAGTTCAGGCTCTCTCAGTTCCACCGATTCAGCAGAGAGGTAGAACTATTTCCGTTGAAAGTCTGGTTTTTCTGTTTGATCATCCAGTTCGTACTTTGTTTGACTCTGGCGCATCGCATTCTTTTATCTCATCGTCGTTAGTTGAGTCACTGCACTTAGACACCAGTCTAGTTGATGATCCCTTGGTTGTTTCAAACCCAATTGGGGGCTCCATATATCTGTCTATGATATGTTTGGGTTTGAAGATTTCTATACTTAGCGTTGAGTTTGGATGTGATGCTTTTGTATTGGGCTTCACGGGCTATGGGTTGATTTTGGGCATGGACTGGTTATCCAGTAATGGTGCCGTTCTTGATTGTGAAAGGAGAGTTGTCAGGCTTATGACCCGCTTGGGTAATACTCTCGAGATCTCTTGTAATCCCATGGAATCTGTTTTGCTAAGTTATCTTGAATCGCTCGATGCTTCGGTCGAGAGTTTGCGTTCTGTCAGAGTGGTCCGGGAATATCCGGATGTGTTTGAAGAGGTGAAGGGTTTGCCTCCGAAGCGGGAGATAGATTTCCGAATTTATTTGGTGGATAATGCCAAACCAGTGTCTTTGCCAGTGCGCCACATGGCTCCTCGTGAGAGAAGAGAACTTCATAAGCAAGTAGGGGAGTTGCTTGAGAAGGGGTTCATAAGCAAGTAGGGGAGTTGCTTGAGAAGGGGATAAGCCGAAGTATATCGGAGTGGGGAGCTCTAGTAGTGTTTGCCATGAAGGCGGATGGGTCCCTCAGACTTTGTGTGGATTATAGAGAACTTAATAAGCTCACGAAGAAGAATAGACACCCATTACCGAGGATAGATGATCTCTTTGATCAGTTGGTTGGCGCCTCAGTGTTTTCGCAGATGGACTTAGCTACAGGGTTTCATCAGTTGAGAGTGGTGGAGGACAGTATAGAGAAGACTGCTTTCCGGACTCCGGATGGTTTTTTTGAGTGGCTTGTGATGCCATTTGGGTTGACAAACGCCCCTGCATACTTTGTTGATCTGATGAGTAGAGTGTTCAGAGAGTATCTGAATAAGTTTGTAGTAGTCTTTGTGGATGACATCTTGGTCTTTTCCAAGAGTGAAGAAGAGCATGCCTTACATCTCAGAGAAGTGTTGGAGACTCTTCGAGCACATAGTCTTAAAGCTAAATTCTCTAAATGTCATTTTTGGAGAAGAGAAGTGCGGTTCTTAGGGCATGTGGTCTCTAAGGAAGGGATAGCTGTGGATCCCGCAAAGATAGTATCTATCCAGGATTGGAAAGTTCCTAGAAATGCTACCGAAGTAAGAAGTTTCTTGGGGTTGGCAGGATATTATAGGAAGTTCATCAAAGACTTCGCGAAGATATCAGCCCCATTAACCCGCTTGACGAAAAAGAATCTGGTTTTCTCATGGGACGTAGATTGTGATGATGCTTTCCGACGGTTAAAGAGAGCTTTGACCACCGCTCCAGTTTTAGTGCTTCCAGATGGGAGTAAGCCGTTTGTTGTTTATACCGATGCTTGTGGGACAGGATTAGGCGCAGTCTTGATGCAGGAGGGAAGGGTAATAGCCTATGGAGGGAGGCAATTGAGAGTGCATGAGAAGAATTACCCTACCCATGATCTAGAGTTGGCCGCGATTGTTTTCGCACTTAAGTCTTGGCGCCATTATCTTCTTGGTGAGAGATTCGAGTTGTTCACTGACCATAAATCATTGAAGTACTTATTCTCTCAGAAGGATTTAAACTTAAGACAGCAAAGGTGGATGGAGTTCTTAGCATCCTATGATTTCGAGATAGCGTATACCCCTGGCAAGGGTAACGTAGTGGCGGACGCCTTGAGTAGAAAAAGGCTATCTTTGAGTCCATTGTTCGTGGAACGGCGAAGCTTGGAGTTTCTTTCTTTGTTCGACTTCAGACCTTCTGTTGACTTTGTACCTGGTTTATTGGCATCCTTGGAGGTTAGACCTACTCTTTTGGGACGGATTGGCGAGGCTCAGCGAGACGACCCACAGTTGGTTGAGTTGGTAGAGAAGCTTATAAGGGGGGAGTCGTCCAGCCATTTGGGTAGATACACCATAGATGATAGGGGATGGTTGCATAGAGACGGTAGACTTTGTGTACCGCAAGATGAGGGTTTGAAGAAGGCTATTTTGGATGATGCACATCGTTCAAGAATGACTATTCATCCCGGTGGAGACAAAATGTACCAAGATATGAGGAGAGTTTTCTTCTGGGCCGGTATGAAGAAAGATGTGGCCGAGTATGTGGCTAGATGCTTAGTGTGCCAACAAGTTAAAGCGGAGCAAAGGAAACCCGGTGGGTTGCTACACCCATTGGAAGTTCCGCAATGGAAGTGGGATAGTGTCTCGATGGATTTCATCGATGGGTTACCGAGATCGAGGAAGGGCAATACGGGAATTTGGGTTGTGGTAGACAGACTTACCAAGAGTGCCCATTTTATACCCGTGAAGAGTAAGAGGACCGCTCCATGGCTTGCTTCAGTCTATGTTAGAGAGATTGTTAGATTTCATGGCGTACCATCCAGCATTGTGAGTGATCGAGATCCTATCTTCACTAGTGAGTTTTGGAGAAGTTTGCAAGAGGCGGTAGGGACTCAGTTGTGTTTGAGCACCGCATATCATCCTCAGACGGACGGTCAGACCGAGAGGGTGAACCGTATCTTAGAAGATCTTTTGAGGCTTTGTATCTTGGATTTTGGAGGTACATGGGAAGAACATCTTCCTTTGGTGGAGTTCGCATACAATAACAGCTTTCAGTCTAGTATTGGCATGGCACCTTTCGAAGCTCTTTATGGAAGGCCTTGTCGATCTCCTACATGTTGGTGGGAATCTACGGATAAGATCTTGCTTGGGCCAGATATGGTTAGAGAGACTTCAGAGAAGATTGATTTGATTCGAAGAAGGATGAAGGCAGCGCAAGATAGACAGAAATCTTATGCGGATCGGAGAAGGACGGATCTTGAGTTTGAGGTTGGGGACATGGTTTTTGTCAAAGTATCTCCGTTGAGAAATGTTGTTCGCTTTGGGTCCGTTGGGAAGTTAGCACCGAGGTTTGTTGGGCCGTTTCCTATTAAGGAAAGGATTGGACGGATGGCATATAGGGTGGAGTTGCCCGACAGACTTAGTGGTGTTCATGATGTATTCCATGTATCACATTTGAGGAAGTGCTTACATGAGACCGCAGAGGTGGTAGAGCCGAGCTTGCTTAGAGATGTAGAGGTAGAGCGTGATGCGACGATTCGACGAGCTCCTACTCGCATCCTTGGGTCAGAAACTAGGAAGTTGAGGAACAGAGAAGTTCAGCTAGTTAAAGTGCAATGGGGAGATGACGAAAGCAATGCTACTTGGGAGACGGAAGCGAAGATGCGTTCTTTGTACCCATTTCTTTTTGAGAGTATGTCTTTTAACTTCTCCTTTATCGCTTGTCTAGTACTTATCTTATCTTTAGTATATCCTCTCGCTAGTACCTATGACCTTTAGATAGGGTAAAGCCTATGGTTGAAACATGTGTTTGAAACATGTTATGGTTGATGGATGCATGTGGATGCAATTGTTTGCTAGTGGTTGCTCGTGGATGCATATACACACACATTAGGCACTAGATCGGCTCAGTCACTTCATGTTGCATATCGCATAAATGGATGTGGTAGTTAGATTGATGGATGTATCATGGCTGTGTTATCATGTGGATGATGCATTTTTGTGTATGGTTGTGCACGCATATAGAAATTGTATGTGTCAATAGGGTTTCGCATACATATTGGATGCATGGCACTATCATGGTTTGCATTAAGGAGGTCGACTGAATCAGTAGACCGCCTGATTTTGCATTAGTATACGGACATATACACACACTTTCTGCATATGTTCATACATCATTAGAAGTTTCTAAGGATAATGGTTGCTTGTGGTTGATGGTTTAGTAGATGGTTGTTTGGTTGGTAGGATACGTTCTTCTTGACTTAGAGATTTCGAGGACGAAATCCTTTAAGTAGGGGAGAATGTAACACCCCGAATTTCAATTAACACTAATGGTTAGTAATTAAAGTATAATTAATCTCAGATATGAGAATCAGGGGAAACGGGCTGCGTCATTGCGTTCGTCTCGGAAAAATACGCGAAATAGAGTCTGAGTTTGCGTAAAACGGGTACCGTATGAAAGAGATATGGACGAACGAAGTTAGGCAGAAAAACCCGAAACAGGCCAGAAATGCACTGGCGCACTTGTGAAGTGCGCCAGTACAAAAATACACTGGCGCACTTGGGAAGTGCGCCCATGTCGGGACAGGAAACCTGCACAGTTTCTAGAGAGTTCTGTGGTTGGGTGCACCAGTTTGGGGTTTGGGCTTGGTCTTAGGGCTGGTTTCTGGAAAGTTCCGAAATCTAAGGGTCCTAATCTAATTTAGGGTTAATCTAAGGGCCTAAAACACTCACCTAATCTATAAATACACCCTAAACCTACCCTAATCCATACTAAAAATAGAATTGAGGGCTACATGCCGCCAAATTAAATCTTAGAAGGAGCCTCCACTAATTTATGAAGAGGGTTGCAAGCTAATCACTCTCTAATCAACCTCTAATCCATTCTAAGCATCTTAATCTTCTTCATTTGGAGTGCAAATTTGCTAGTTGTGAGTTTC
This sequence comes from Allium sativum, assembly GCA_030737875.1. NCBI lineage: Eukaryota > Viridiplantae > Streptophyta > Magnoliopsida > Asparagales > Amaryllidaceae > Allium > Allium sativum. The sequence continues at coordinate 127,086,975 of CM060919.1, read as the reverse complement.
TATCACTCTAATGATCAATTGCTAAACTAAGTAGATGAGATATGATGAGATCATATGGTTTTGTTTGGGGATTAATGGGTTTTAAGTCATATGACATGATGTTAGTTTGCTAATGTATGTGGGTTATGCAAGTTTTGTGCTTTGTGATCATATGTTAATATGCAAGTTACATGTATGATAATATGCAAGTTACATGTATGATAATTATGCAAGTTGTATGTTTCTTCATATGCAAGTTTATGAGTTCATATGCAAGTATGTAACATGTTATGCAAGTTCATATGCAAGTTTATGAGTACATATGCAAGTATGTAACATGTTATGCAAGTTCATATGCAAGTTTATGAGTTCATATGCAAGTTATGTAACATGTTATGCAAGTTCATATGCAAGTTATGTGACATATTATATGCAAGTCATGTATTTGTTAATATGTAAGTTTATGTAACATGTTATGCAAGTTAATATGCAAGTTATGTGACATGTTATACAAGATTATATGCAAGTTATGTGACATGTTATACAAGATTATATGCAAGTTATGTGACATATTATATGCAAGTTATGTGACATGTTATACAAGATTATATGCAAGTTATGTGACATGTTATACAAGATTATATGCAAGTTATGTGACATGTTATGCAAGTTCATATGCAAGTTATGTGTTTGTTAATATGCAAGATGGCACCTTTGAAACATGTTCATACATATGCAAGTTGACACCTTTTATATGTGTTATGGAATGAGAACGAAATTACGTGGGAACGATGGGGTTAATTAAATGCATATGTTAATAAGATTGTGTGAAATTAATATAATTATGCATAACATAAAATAAATGAACATAGTATGGGAATTTGCCTATTAAGTTAGGTGTACCCATACTATGTGTTGGGAATTTGCCTATTAAGTTAGGTGTACCCACACTTTGGAGTTGTGAATTTGCCTATTAAGTTAGGTGTACCCATATTCCTAAAATAAACATGATAATTAACACAAATTATGGGGGTGATTAATTAGGAGTAATTAATCGATTAAGACACGAGGTTGGACCCGTTTGTAGTGTAAGACTGCCCGGAGTTTACCGGCTTAACCAGGCATCTACAAATGACGGTCCAATGTGAGGGGTCTTAATCATAAATTAAATACGTAACAAGGGTAAATGACACGAGGTTGGACCCGTTTGTAGTGTAAGACTGCCCGGAGTTTACCGGCTTAACCAGGCATCTACAAATGACGGTCCGATGTGAGGGGTCCTTTACACGGTTACGGTGTTAATCAATTAAGAAACACTTAACCAGATAAGCATGTAATGGGGCATGGGGTTTAAGTGGGTACCTTGGGTGGTATGTGGAAATTGCTAGTGGTTGCCAATAGAAAATATGATTAAATACTTAACCAAGATGAAACATGTAATTAAACATGATTAAAGGCTTAAGTGGGAAACACTAGTGTGTGGGCCAAGCTTAGGGGGATGGCTTGTGCTGGGGGCCCATTTCAACCAGTAACCCATACGTATCTTAGTGGGCTCGACCCATGTCGAGGACGGGACACGCATACTGTGCTTGACTATAAGAGGCCAAAATGGGTTAGCGGTGGCAACGCATGACCAACGGGTTTCATATGCGTGTGTGGACCCGGGCTGGTAAATAAGACGTTGTTGCATCGTGTAGATATAAGTCGTGCACCGTTAATTTTATTAGGTTGCCACGTTGGGGAATGGTACACCCCACGGTGGGGCCAGCACGGGTATCTACGTTAGGGAGCCGATCGAATGGGGAGTAGTGTGTACACCTAGTGGATTGTAGGGCCCCGTGGCGTCTACTTAGTCACCTAGGGGTACGCGAGAACTATTAAGTTAATTTTATAAGTCCATGGGTGGGATCAACCTTTAAGTTAGGAACGACTGGTGTGGTGCAGTTTAGTAATTTACCTTTGGAAGGGTAGATGCGTCTTTATCTTTTATCTTAGTTTAGTTGACTGCTTAGTGTAGCCATTCATCCCCATTAGTTACCGTATATCAGTTTATGTCTTCTCTGGTTACTTTAACGATTGTATTGTTAAAGTTATAGGACTCGCTCAGACTTATGCCTGACCCCGTTGTTTTTATCTTTTTTCCCAACCCTCAGGTCCTACGGTGGATCCTAGCAGTAGTGGAGCTTGATCGGATTGCTGTTCCAGTCTTTAGGAGCTTGGATAGATGTAAAGCTCCAGTTACCCAGTTATCTTTTCTTTTGTCATGGCTATTGTATGAGAGTGGGATTATGTACTTCTTTATTTTGATGGATATTGTACTTGACTTTTATTGTGGTTTTATGATGTAACCAGACATGTTTTACTTCCGCTGTTATGAGATGATGTTTTAAATTTCAAGTACTATTTATATCTGTCTTGTTGTAATTTTTCTGTTCTATATTCACTAAAATACTCCACCGATGCTATGGCATTCCCTTAGTGAGTGATCATAGCGGGAGTGGGGTGTTACAGAATGGAAGACTAGTTGTACCCGACGTGAATGGTTTGAGAGATGAAGTGCTTAGAGAATGTCTGTAACGACCCGCATTCTACGCATCATAGGATCGTAGAATATTTATTTCTGTCACATACGAAGTCGTATGGTCATGTAACTTTGGGAGACGACTATTGGGGTCATTTCCCATGTTCATGATTTTTCTCGATTTTTAAATGACCATTTTACCCCTAGTTGGCACTGTTTTGGCCATAACTTTTGACTGGAAAGGAATTTTGACCTGAAACCACTTCCATTGGCTCCGGATGATGGTTTCTCTTTCCGTAGAGTGGTCACATTAGCCAAACGGACTCACCGTTTGGGAGATATGGCTGAAACAAGTTTCAGATGGTGAAAAACAGCTTAATTGGGCTTAACCGGGTGATTAGCAGCTAGGCCCAAGGGGAATTTCGGGTTTAGGGAGATATGGGTGCTGATTAGGGTTAGAAAACATTTCTTTAGACATTTTCCAGCCGCCACTTTCATTCCTCATAACCTAGTCATGGCCTCCACTCTCTAAATCTCTCTAAAACACCCAAAAATCACCTTCTAATTGAAGATTAGGCTTAGCAAACATTAAATTAAGAAGAAAAAGCACCAAAGCAAGGTTGGAGCTGCTGTATAAGATTGGGAACAGCGCCAAATCAGATAATATTTCAGTTTTGGGGTTCTAGTTGTGGCAAAGGTGAGTGATAGCATCATTTTGACACTAATTACAGTTAATTAAGGGTAATTAGTGAAGATTAGCGAATTTATACACTAATAAATTCTGGAAAAATGTTTAGAAATTCTTAAATAATATTTCGTGCCTCTGTTAGAAAATTTAGGCGATTTGATTAAGTTTTACTAAGTATGTGCTTAAACATGATTAAGAAGGATTATAGGAAAATAAGGGGTTTTGGGCACGTTTGATCCATTTTGACATATAAATTCATTGTTTTGGTGTTTGAGGTTAGTTTGCTATGTTGTTATGACTATTTGACATGAATTGTGATTGATTAGAATAGTTAGATTTGTCAAAAACGTCGTCGAACGGCGTAAACAAGTTGCTGGAAAAGTTGCAGAAAGTTGTGCAGGGCTTCGGATGGGGGCTCGGATCGGATATGTGAACTGGGCAAGAAACCCGACCCGAACTGGAGTTTGGCACATAGAAGACTTGGCAAAAAGGAAGGCCGTTTCCTTAGAGTTGGAGTGGACAAGGGGATCGGATCGGAAGGGTAATGGGAGTCAGATCGGATCGGCTCAAGAATGGAAGGCTACGACTAGAGTAAGGCGAAGTGATCGGATCGGATCAGAGTAGATGGAAACGAGGGAGCTGATTGGAGAAGGAGCATGAGCTGGAGGAGTACAGCACCCCGACCCGACCCGGAGGACGACACCGACCCGACCCGGAGTGAAGCACCCGACCCGAATCGAATGGAAGATGACAAGGACGGAGGACCGACCCGAACCGACGCTACCGAACCGAACCGAGTTCTAGGACTGTTACTGCACGTCAACTTTTCTGAAGACCCACTCCAATTCGATCAAAACCCGAGATGCAAAGGAAGTCCAGATGAGAAGTTAGAGCTCAAGATTTAGATGGGAATCAATGAGTTCGCTTCATGGTTGGGCTTTGCTGCGGGACGCGTGCCAAGGAGTTATCGACGTCTATAGCTTTGGACCACTATGGTAGGAGGTACGAAGGCGGATTCAGGGCCATTATGGCATCGGTAGAACCAAGGGCTACGACCAATGAAGTGGGTCATTGAAATGTTTGGTCATGACTCCAAGTGTTTGGCTTGGTCATAGCAGGGTTTCTACAAGTCGGGATTCGTCGTTGCCTCAGTTTTGTCTAGTGTTTCAAAGTGGTAGATATCGTATGCTTTACGCACTGAGTGAGATATGTGAGGATGGTTGCTATGGATGATTTGTTTGCTATCATTGTGACATGCACACCCCACCCCCGTATTCTTACACTATTTATTATGGCACCTTAGAGCATTGTACGGTATGTGGTACTAACTCTTTGGTTGCAGGTCCAGGTTCAGGTATGGTTTAGTATACCTGTTATTGTTCTGTTTAGATGCTTATCGCTCATACCAGGCTTTATGTCTGACCCAGAGTTTTATGTCTCCTCTTATTACTCTGGGTGCTCACACGAGCAGACTAGAGACAGGTTAGCTGGTGATGCACGGGTAGATGATCCGGAGACGAGCAGGAGGCTTCCACGTAAAATATATACATAATATTCTCCCTGTATTGTTGAAGATCACTGCTTGGGCATTGGTGGTGTATCTTCTACTTTAGCTTTCTTTTGTTTGGAGACAGTAAATTTGGAAAGTTGTAATAAGCTGTATTTGAATTTCCGCTGCTCTGAGATTGATGTTGATTTTAGTTATCAGCTTATGCACTGTCTCACCTGTTTTATGTCAAGTATGTTATTATTATATTTTATTCCATGCGCTGTGAGACATTCTACAGGTCCCTTGATTAGTTCATTCTCTTCTTTCCTTTCTCCTGACGACCGTTCCGTGCTAGCCGGGCATGTGTACAGCGCACTTTCGAAGGAAATGCAGGCTGGTGCGGGGCGGGCCGTCACACTTGGTATCAGAGCTCTAGGTTGGGTAGTTAACCTGGGGAAGTTATCAGGGAGAGATAATGTATGTATACGAGAGAGCGTATTTGTGATTACTTTGGTTTTTAAAAGCTATATATATATACTATTAGTAGTATAAGGATGAAGTCGTACTGCACTAGCACCACTATGGAGTCGTTAATCATTTCCTTTTTCAGATTGACGATGAGCCGATATGTTAGAGGTACCGGTAGGGGAGCCAATAATGGGAATGTTGCTGACATGAGGACGATGTTTACTGACCTCATGAGAGAGATGCTTAGAGATGTACAGAGGGCAGCTCCCAATGGTGGAAATGGTGGTGGTCCCATAGTGCAGGCGCCAAGAGTTGACTTCGCCAAGCTGAATAAGGATTATACTAGCCTTGGTGGGAAGTCGTTCCACGGAACGGAGTCGGCCACGGATGTTCAAGATTGGTTGGATAGTTGCGAACGTATCTTCGAGGATTTGGGTATCGAAGATGCGATGAAGAGAAAGCTAGCGTCCCGTCTGCTGCAAGGGCGGGCAATGAATTGGTGGAATGCTATAAAGGCAGCTACTCCCGAAGATCAGATTACTTGGGAGCAGTTTAAGGCTCGCTTTAGTGAGAAGTTCATTCCAGCTGCTCAGAAGTCAGTGTTGTTTAAGAAATTCTTGGAGCTCAAGCAGAATGGCAGAGCTGTCTCGGAGTACATTGCTGAATTCGACACTTTGTCAAAGTATGGGTTATCTCTTATTGATACTGCCGAGAAAAAGAATGAGAAATTCATAACTGGGTTAGATCAGTACTTAGGGGAAAGGCTTATTAACCACATCGACGAGACGTTTGAGTCGATTGTGGGGAAAGCATTAAGATCAGAGAGTCTCTACCCTAAGCCGAAGACTGAGGTTGCATCCGCAGATGAGCCAAAGCCACAAGTAAGTGGTGGAGGCAAGGGTGGTTCCCAGAATAAAAGAAAGCAGAACCAGACTAAGGATGGCCAGAAGAAAAAGAATAAGCAAGATGTGGAGTGCTTCAGCTGTGGTAAGAAGGGCCATTATGCTAGTAATTGTCGGGCCAAGCCAGCGGATAGGAAGTGCTTCAACTGTGGCCAAATGGGACATCACAAGGACAAGTGTCCACAGCCCCCTAAAGAAAAGCAAATGGTGAAAGCATACGCTCTTAATGCTATTCCTTCTTCGTCGAATGCCCCAACAGCGGCGGAGAAGGGAAAGAATGTCGTCATTCAAGGTATGCTTTCTGTTTATGATGTTCCTGTTAGAGTTTTGTTTGATACCGGAGCTTCCAGTTCTTTCATATCTAGTGACCTGGTAGATAGGTTGGGATTGGAGCCCGAGATTGTCGATAGACCTTTAGTAGTGACGAACCCGATTGGTGGTTCGACTAGCCTTAGCATGATTTGTCGTAATGTGGTCTTATCGAGTCATGGATGCATGTTTGTTTGTGATTGCTTTGTTTTGGGCTTTACTGGGTTTGGCATTATTTTGGGAGTAGATTGGCTCCAAAGATACGGGGTGGTGGTAGACTGTGAGGGCTTGTTGGTGACAGCTAGAGCGGATGGTGGGCGGAGGATAGTGTTTGGTGGTCTACCCAGTAAGGGGGTATTGGCTAGTTTTCTAAACTCCCTCGACATTCCGCATAGTGAGTTGTCAGGTTTGCCCGTGGTTGGCCAGTATCCGGATGTTTTCGAGGAAGTGACCGGACTTCCACCACACCGAGAGATTGAGTTTCGTATTGATTTGGTAAAGGATGCCAGGCCTATAGTGATGCCACTTCGTCGTATGGCACCAAGAGAGCAGCGAGAGCTCGAGGTGCAAGTCAGCGATCTTTTGAAGAAGGGATTTATCAGAAGGAGTGTTTCTGAATGGGGAGCACCAGTTGTGTTTGCTACCAAGGCGGATGGTTCCCTTCGTTTGTGTGTAGACTACCGCGAGTTGAATAAAGTGACGAGGAAGAACAAGTATCCTCTACCGCGGATAGATGATTTGTTCGATCAGTTGAGTGGCGCGAGAGTATTTTCTCAGTTGGATCTCGCGACAGGTTTTCATCAGCTTAGAGTGGAAGCTGAGAGTATAGCTAAAACGGCATTTCGGACGCCGTCTGGGTTTTATGAGTGGTTGGTCATGCCATTCGGGCTGACCAATGCCCCAGCATATTTTGTGGATCTTATGAATAGGGTATTCAGAGATCAGTTGAATAAGTTTGTCCTTGTGTTCGTTGATGATATTTTGGTCTACTCGAGGACAGAGGAAGAACACAAGGGACATTTAAGAGTAGTGATGGAGGTGTTGAGAAAACACCAATTGAAAGCAAAGTTTTCTAAGTGTCACTTCTGGAAGAGGGAAGTGAGATTCTTGGGCCATGTTGTGTCAGAGAGTGGTATTGCCGTGGACCCAGCGAAGGTGGCTACGGTACAAGATTGGCCTACGCCCAAGAATGCAACAAATGTAAGAAGTTTCTTGCGGTTAGCGGGATATTATCGTAAATTTATCCAAGGTTTCTCCAAGATAGCAGCACCATTGACCCAGTTGACCAAGAAGAATCAAGCTTTTGTTTGGGATGAAAGGTGCGAGAATGCATTTAAAAATCTAAAGGACAAGTTGATAAGCGCACCAGTGTTAGTCATTCCTAAGGGGGATGAAGAGATGACGGTATACACGGATGCCTGTGGTACCGGACTGGGTGCTGTATTGATGCAAGGCGGTAGGGTTGTAGCTTACGCAAGTCGGCAATTGAAACCGCACGAGAGAAGATACCCTACCCATGATTTAGAGTTGGCAGCAATCGTGTTCGCGTTAAAGATGTGGAGACACTATCTCTTGGGAGAAAGATTTGAGCTGTTTACAGATCATAAGTCGTTAAAGTATCTCTTCTCTCAGAAAGATCTGAATCTCCGTCAGCAGAGATGGTTAGAGTTCTTAGCTTCCTATGATTTTGACATCGCATACACACCAGGAAAGGGCAATGCGGTGGCTGATGCATTGAGTAGAAGACATGCCAGCTTAGGGGCTATGTTCCTTGAATGGAAGCAACTGGAGTTTATCGCGGGGTTTGATTTCAGACCAAAGTGCGAATTGGATCCAGAAATGTTAGCAAGTTTGACGATCAGACCCACTTTGATTGAGCGGATCGGCTCTAGTCAGAGGGACGATCCTAATCTATTGGAAATCATCTCCAAATTAGAGATGGGTATCGATGAGGAGATGAACAAGTATGGGCTTGATCGAGATTGATGGCTTAGAAGGAATGGAAAGCTTGTTGTACCCAATGTCAATGGACTGAGGGATGAAGTGCTTAGAGAATGTCATCACTCAAGGCTGACCATACACCCCGGTGGTAATAAGATGTATCGAGATATGAAGCAGACCTACTACTGGGAAGGGATGAAAAGAGACGTTGGGAAGTTTATATCCAAGTGCATGAATTGCCAGCTAGTTAAAGCCGAGCAAAAGAAGCCTAGTGGGTTGTTACAGCCCTTAGAAATTCCCGAATGGAAATGGGAGCAAGTCTCGATGGATTTCATCGATGGTTTACCAAGGACTAGATCGGGATATGACAGCATTTGGGTAATTGTAGATCGACTGACTAAAAGTGCAAGGTTTATACCAGTCAAATCGACCAGAACGGCAGCTAAGTTAGCAGAATTGTATATGAAGTGGGTAGTGAGATTTCATGGAATACCTAAAAGCATTGTGAGTGACCGAGACCCGTTGTTCACTAGTGGGTTTTGGAAGAGCTTACAAGAGGCTCTAGGGTCAGAGTTACATCTCAGTACCGCATATCATCCTCAGACCGACGGTCAGATGGAGAGGGTGAACCGTATCTTGGAAGACCTCTTGAGAGCATGTATATTGGATTTTGGTGGATCATGGGATGACCATTTGCATCTAGTAGAGTTTGCATATAATAATAGCTACCAATCCAGTATCGGTATGGCTCCGTTTGAAGCTTTGTACGGAAGACCATGCAACTCACCATCATGTTGGATAGAGACTGGCGAGAAGTTTATGCTTGGACCAGATGTGGTGAGGGAAACTTCAGATAAAATTAAGACCATTCAACAACGAATGAAGGCTACCCAAGATAGGCAGAAGAGTTATGCTGATAAGAGGAGAAGAGACTTAAAATTCTCCGTTGGCGACTTGGTGTTTGTCAAGATTTCCCCGTTGAAGAGCGTAATACGATTTGGCAGGAGAGGCAAGTTGGCACCAAGGTTTGTTGGCCCATTCCCTGTTCTTGAACTAGTCGGGAATTTGGCATATAGAATTGACTTACCAGAGAAGAAGGCGGGAGTTCATAACGTATTTCATGTTTCCCAACTAAGGAAGTTCGTTCACGACTCAGATATGACTATTTCACCTGATCAGTTAGAGGACTTCGAAGTAGAACCCGAGGCGGTTGGGAACCGTAAGCCGGCCCGTATTGTCGAGCACGACATGAAGCAACTTCGAAGGAAGGCGGTGAAGCTAGTCAAGGTTCAGTGGGGCGAGGACGAGAATGATTGTACTTGGGAGACAGAGGAGAACATTAGGAAGACTTATCCGGAACTCTTTGCCTGGTAAGATTTTGACCTAGATTCAGTTTTCTGCATGCTAGGGTAGGCTTGTTTGTTTGTTTTGCATGTTTGATTGTTGTATATGGCTGTTAGGCATGCGGAATCTTTTGTATGTTTTGGGTTAAGGAATTTCGGGGACGAAATTTCTTAAGGGGGGGAGAGTGTAACGACCCGCATTCCACGCATCATAGGATCGTAGAATATTTATTTCTGTCACATACGAAGTCGTATGGTCATGTAACTTTGGGAGACGACTATTGGGGTCATTTCCCATGTTCATGATTTTTCTCGATTTTTAAATGACCATTTTACCCCTAGTTGGCACTGTTTTGGCCATAACTTTTGACTGGAAAGGAATTTTGACCTGAAAACACTTCCATTGGCTCCGGATGATGGTTTCTCTTTCCGTAGAGTGGTCACATTAGCCAAACGGACTCACCGTTTGGGAGATATGGCTGAAACAAGTTTCAGATGGTGAAAAACAGCTTAATTGGGCTTAACCGGGTGATTAGCAGCTAGGCCCAAGGGGAATTTCGGGTTTAGGGAGATATGGGTGCTGATTAGGGTTAGAAAACATTTCTTTAGACATTTTCCAGCCGCCACTTTCATTCCTCTTAACCTAGTCATGGCCTCCACTCTCTAAATCTCTCTAAAACACCCAAAAATCACCTTCTAATTGAAGATTAGGCTTAGCAAACATTAAATTAAGAAGAAAAAGCACCAAAGCAAGGTTGGAGCTGCTGTATAAGATTGGGAACAGCGCCAAATCAGAAAATATTTCAGTTTTGGGGTTCTAGTTGTGGCAAAGGTGAGTGATAGCATCATTTTGACACTAATTACAGTTAATTAAGGGTAATTAGTGAAGATTAGCGAATTTATACACTAATAAATTCTGGAAAAATGTTTAGAAATTCTTAAATAATATTTCATGCCTCTATTAGAAAATTTAGGCGATTTGATTAAGTTTTACTAAGTATGTGCTTAAACATGATTAAGAAGGATTATAGGAAAATAAGGGGTTTTGGGCACGTTTGATCCATTTTGACATATAAATTCATTGTTTTGGTGTTTGAGGTTAGTTTGCTATGTTGTTATGACTACTTGACATGAATTGTGATTGATTAGAATAGTTAGATTTGTCAAAAACGTCGTCGAACGGCGTAAACAAGTTGCTGGAAAAGTTGTAGAAAGTTGTGCAGGGCTTCGGATCGGATCGGATGGGGGCTCGGATCGGATATGTGAACTGGGCAAGAAACCCGACCCGAACCGGAGTTTGGCACATAGAAGACTTGGCAAAAAGGAAGGCCGTTTCCTTAGAGTTGGAGTGGACAAGGGGATCGGATCGGAAGGGTAATGGGAGTCAGATCGGATCGGCTCAAGAATGGAAGGCTACGACTAGAGTAAGGCGAAGTGATCGGATCGGATCGGAGTAGATGGAAACGAGGGAGCTGATTGGAGAAGGAGCATGAGCTGGAGGAGTACAGCACCCCGACCCGACCCGGAGGAGGACACCGACCCGACCCGGAGTGAAGCACCCGACCCGAATCGAATGGAAGATGACAAGGACGGAGGACCGACCCGAACCGACGCTACCGAACCGAACCGAGTTCTAGGACTGTTACTGCACGTCAACTTTTCTGAAGACCCACTCCAATTCGATCAAAACCCGAGATGCAAAGGAAGTCCAGATGAGAAGTTAGAGCTCAAGATTTAGATGGGAATCAATGAGTTCGCTTCATGGTTGGGCTTTGCTGCGGGACGCGTGCCAAGGAGTTATCGACGTCTATAGCTTTGGACCACTATGGTAGGAGGTACGAAGGCGGATTCAGGGCCATTATGGCATCGGTAGAACCAAGGGCTACGACCAATGAAGTGGGTCATTGAAATGTTTGGTCATGACTCCAAGTGTTTGGCTTGGTCATAGCAGGGTTTCTACAAGTCGGGATTCGTCGTTGCCTCAGTTTTGTCTAGTGTTTCAAAGTGGTAGATATCGTATGCTTTACGCACTGAGTGAGATATATGAGGATGGTTGCTATGGATGATTTGTTTGCTATCATTGTGACATGCACACCCCACCCCCGTATTCTTACACTATTTATTATGGCACCTTAGAGCATTGTACGGTATGTGGTACTAACTCTTTGGTTGCAGGTCCAGGTTCAGGTATGGTTTATTATACCTGTTATTGTTCTGTTTAGATGCTTATCGCTCATACCAGGCTTTATGTCTGACCCAGAGTTTTATGTCTCCTCTTATTACTCTGGGTGCTCACACGAGCAGACTAGAGACAGGTTAGCTGGTGATGCACGGGTAGATGATCCGGAGACGAGCAGGAGGCTTCCACGTAAAATATATACATAATATTCTCCCTGTATTGTTGAAGATCACTGCTTGGGCATTGGTGGTGTATCTTCTACTTTAGCTTTCTTTTGTTTGGAGACAGTAAATTTGGAAAGTTGTAATAAGCTGTATTTGAATTTCCGCTGCTCTGAGATTGATGTTGATTTTAGTTATCAGCTTATGCACTGTCTCACCTGTTTTATGTCAAGTATGTTATTATTATATTTTATTCCATGCGCTGTGAGACATTATACAGGTCCCTTGATTAGTTCATTCTCTTCTTTCCTTTCTCCTGACGACCGTTCCATGCTAGCCGGGCATGTGTACAGCGCACTTTCGAAGGAAATGCAGGCTGGTGCGGGGCGGGCCGTCACAATGTCATCACTCAAAACTGACTATACATCCCGGTGGTAATAAGATGTATCGAGACATGAGACAGACTTACTACTGGGAAGGGATGAAAAGAGACGTTGGGAAGTTTATATCCAAATGCATGAATTGCCAGCTAGTTAAAGCCGAGCAAAAGAAGCCTAGTGGTTTGTTGCAACCATTAGAAATTCCCGAATGGAAATGGGAGCAAGTCTCGATGGATTTCATCGATGGTTTACCGAGGACTAGATCGGGACATGATAGCATTTGGGTAATTGTGGATCGATTGACTAAAAGTGCAAGATTTATACCAGTCTAATCGACCAGAACGACAGCTAAGTTGGCAGAATTGTATATGAAGTGGGTAGTGAGATTTCATGGAATACCTAAAAGCATTGTGAGTGACCGAGACCCGTTGTTCACTAGTGGGTTTTGGAAGAGCTTACAAGAGGCTCTAGGGTCAGAATTACATCTCAGTACCGCATATCATCCTCAGACCGACGGTCAGACGGAGAGGGTGAATCGTATATTGGAAGATTTCTTGAGAGCTTGTATATTGGATTTTGGTGGATCATGGGATGACCATTTGCATCTAGTAGAGTTTGCATATAATAATAGCTACCAATCCAGTATCGGTATGGCTCCATATGAAGCTTTGTATGGAAGACCGTGAAACTCACCATCATGTTGGATAGAGACTGGCGAGAATTTTATGCTTGGACCAGATGTGGAGGGAAACTTCAAATAAGATCAAAACCATCAGCAACGAATGAAAGTTGTCCAAGATAGGCAGAAGAGTTATGCTGATAAGAGGAGAAGAGACTTAAAATTCTCCGTTGGTGACTTGGTGTTTGTCAAGATTTCTCCGTTGAAAAGCGTGATACGATTTGGCAGGAGAGGCAAGTTAGCACCAAGATTTGTTGGCCCATTCCCTGTTCTTGAACTAGTCGGGAATTTGGCATATAGAGTTGGCTTACCAGAGAAGATGGCGGGAGTTCACAATGTATTTCATGTTTCCCAACTAAGGAAGTTCGTTCATGACTCTTATATGACTATTTCACCTGATCAGTTAGAGGACTTCGAAGTAGAACCCGAGGCGGTTGGGAACCGCAAGCCGATTCGTATTGTGGGACACGATACGAAGCAACTTCGAAGGAAGGCGGTGAAGCTAGTCAAGGTTCAGTGGGGCGAGAACGAGAATGATTGTACTTGGGAGACAGAGGAGAGCATTAGGAAGGCGTATCCAGAACTCTTTGCCTGGTCAGATTTACTTTGCAATTTAGTTATTCTGCATGCTAGGATAGACTTGTTTTACATGTTTTGCATGTTTGATTGTTGTTTTATGATTGATAGGCATGCAGGACCCTTTGTGTGTTTTGATTACGCAATTTCGGGGGCGAAATTTCTTAAGGGGGAGAGAATGTAACAACCTGCATTCTACGCATCGGAGGATCGTGGAATATTTATTTCTTTCCCATATGAAGTCGTATGGTCATGTAACTTTGGGAAACATCTATTAGAGTCATTTCCCATGTTCGTGTTTTTTGTCGATTTTTAAATGACCGTTTTTCCCCTAGCTGATCTTGTTTTGGCCATAACTTTTGATTGGAAAGGAATTTTGACCTAAAACCACTTCCATTAGATTCGTTTGATGGTTTACCTTTCCGTAGAGTGGTCATAATAGCCAAAAGGACTTACCGTTTGGGAGATATGGCTGAAATAAGGTTTGGAAGGTGAAAAACTGTTTAACCGGGCCAAATAGGGTGATTAGTGAATAGGCCCATAACCCATTTCGGGATTAGGGTTATGGGGAGGCTGAAATGAGTTAGAGAATCATTTCATTTCAGTTTTCTAGCCACCACTTACCTCCAAGAAACCCTAAAAATGGCCTCCAACCTCTAACTCACCTCCAAATCATCTCTTAATCAAGGATTAAGCTTAGCAACATCAAATCAAGGAAGATCTACACCAAATCAACATTGGAGCTGCTGTTTAGCATTAGAATTCTCATCAAATCAGAGATTTATTTCAGATCTTAGTTTATTTGTGGCTAAGGTGAGTGATTTGCATAGTTCCTCACTAATTATGGCTAATTAAGGGTAATTAGTGTTAATTAGCGAATTTAAACATGATAAAATTCTGGAAAAATATTCAAAAATTCTTTAATGATGTTTTAGACCTCTGATATAAATTTGGGTTAATTTGGTTAAGTTTTGTTAATCATATCATTAGCTTCACCTAAATATGCTTAAGGGGGAAATATGGGGTTTTGGGTACGTTTGATCCATTTTAACCTATCATATTGATGTTTTGATGTTTGTGGTTGATTATGCATGTTGCTATGACTGTATGATATGCTTTGTGATTGATTTCAATAGTTAGAATGGTCGAAAACGTCATCGAATGGCGTAAAACACTTGCTGGAAAAGTTCAGGAAACAGTGCGGGATTGGATCAGATCGGATATGGTGGCTCGGATCGGATAAGTTGAACTGGGCAAGGGATTCGATTGGATCGGAACCAGACACTTGAGAACCCTGGCAAAAAGGAAGGCCATGTTGGTTAAGCTGGGGATCGGATCGGCTTAAGGACGAAGGGCTCGGACCGGAGTATGGTGAGGGGATCGGATCGGATTAGAATTGGGAACGGGATCAGACGAGGCACAGGAACTGGAGCACGAGCTGAAGGGGAGATGGCAACCCGACCCGACCCGAAGTGGGACACCCGACCCGAACCGAAGCGATGGAGCGGACCCAAACCGAACCGTTACCAGAGGAAGACCATGAACCGACGCAACGTAGTGGACCCGACCCGAACCGATAGCTTGAAGGGGAACTCGACCCGACCCAGTATTAACCAATAACCCGAGATGCAAAGGTAGTCCAATATGGGAAGTTAGAGCTCAGGATCCAATTGGGAACCGATGAGTTCACTTCATGGTTGGGCTTTGCTGCGGGACGTGTGCTAAGGAGTTGTCGATGTTCATAACTTCGATTCACCACTGAAAATGAATGATGGGCTACTTATCAGTGCAGTAGAGTCATTGCGACCCGAGGGGCAAGGTGATGGTAGCAAGACTACGTTATCAGTGCAGTAGAGTCATTGTGACTTGAGGGGCAAAGTGATGTGTAGTAAGACTATGAGCCAGTGCAGTGGGGTCATTATGACTCCATGGGGCAGAGTGGACATATTAAAGAATTGGTAAGGCTATGAGCCAGTGCAGATGGGGTGAATAACTCCATGGGGCAAGTGGACATAGCGAAGGATTAATGGCTACGTTATCAGTGCAGTGAAGCCATTTATGACTTCATGGGGCAAAGTGATCGTAGCAAGGTATGTTGGGTGATCGAAGTGGTGAATATCGTATGCTTTACGCACTGAGTGAGAGATGTGAGGATGGTTGCTATGTTTGATTGTTTGCCATCACTATGACATGCACACCCCCTACCTCCGTATCTTTACACCGTTTGATATGGCACCTTAGAGTGTTGTACAGTATGTAGTGCTAACTCTTTGGATGTAGGTCCAAATTCAGGTATGTTTTGTCTACCTTTATTGTTCTGTTTAGATGCTTATCGCTCATACCAGGCTTTATGTCTGACCCAGAGTTTTATGTCTCCTCTTATTACTCTGGGTGCTCACACGAGCAGACTAGAGATAGGTTAGCTGGTGATGCGCGAGTAGCTGATTCGGAGGCGAGCAGGAGGCTTCCACGTATGATATATAGATATTCTCCCTGTGTCGTTGGTGGTCGCTACTTGGGCATTAGTAGTGTACCTCCTTTATCTTGCTTTTGCTTTTGAGACAGTTTAAAAAGTTGTAATAATGTTAGCTTTGGATCATAAGCTGTACTTGGATTTTCCACTGCTATGTTAGTTTGTTTTCAGCTTATGCACTGTCTCACCTGTTTTATGTCAAGTATGTTATTATTATATTTTATTCTATGCACTGTGAGACATTCTACAGGTTCTTTGTTAGTTCATTTCCTTCTTCCCTTTCCTTCTGACGATCCGTCCCGTGCTAACTAGACATGTGTACAGCGCACCTTTGGAGTAAATGTCGGTTGGTGCGGGGCGGGCCGTCACATCTCCCGTCTTACAAATAAAGTCACTTACTTATATGTTATCATTTTATAAACGTTATTTATACAGATTCCTTAAGCATATAAATATATGTGAATATTGGGTACACGTCTCTATTATGTTTGCAAATTCAATCGGCATCCCGTGATGGTTTAAAATATAATGCGGGTCCTTATTTTTTTAGTTATGTATATTTGCCAAAAAAAAACGCGTTGTACACTAAAAAAATAAAATTTCAAATGGTCCCAGAAGACCCTGGATTTTTTCTTTTTGCATAAATGTATGCAAGTATTCTTAATAGTTTCACACATGTATGCAAGTACTCCTGAAGCCGTTTACACTGAAAATCTGCAGGAATAGTTACATACATGTATGAAACTATTCTAAATATTTGCATACATGTATGAAACTAAAGCATGAAGGTTTCACGTTGAAAAATATGCATGAATACTTGCAAGTATGCATGCAAATATTCTATTTTCTTGCATACATGTATGCAAGTAAACATGAACTAAAATTTATTCCTGTAGATTGTTGCATACATGTGTGCAAGTATTCAGTTTTATTGCATACTTGTATACAAATAATTATGAACTAATTCGCATGCCTACGAATTATAGCATGTTTATATGTAAGAATTTTGTAATACTTGCATGCGTGTATGCAAAAAAGCCAAAGCAGATGCAGGGCTGAAATAGTTGCACATATGTATGCAAGAAATTCAAGTATTTGAATTTTTTGATGCAATTAACTGCAGCTTTTCTATTTTTTAATTATTTTTGGTTTTTAATGTGTTTTTTTGTTTTATTGTCTGAATTTTTTTTATGTTTATATGTTTTATTTAAATTCGAATTTACGTGATTTTTTTTGATGAATTTTCGAAAAATAGGGATGTAATTTATAATAAGTTTTAGGCCGGATGTGAGCCTAATTTTGAACTTAATAGGGACTTGTGCCAAACACACCCTAAATATATTATGAATCCATTTTGGAAGGTCTATTAAACATTGTAAATTATTCTTTGGAAATTTATTCTGTAAGTACCTTTCAGAACATTTCATTTCAAATCAATAGTTAAATAAGCAAGGGGATTATTACCTCATTTATTAAATGTAACAACCTTGTTGTTAATTGCCTAGTTAATTGAGTTTAATTAGGGATAAATAATTTTAATTGTGATTTTTGATTTTTTTTTTAATTAACCAAAAAGTATTGAAGTATATTTTAAGTTTGTTTATAAAAATTTCTATGCGAAATCCAAATGGAAAGAAAAGTTTAAATGTGTAAGAAAGTCAATAGTTAGACCATCAATTCATTTAATTAAAAGGTTTGGGCCTAATTAAAAATTCAGCCCATTGGTGCAAAAAAGAGAAAGATTCTTACTTACCTATTTCCTACTGAATCATATGCTCATTTGTTACAAGAAGCAAACAAAAGAAAGTTTCTCAAAACAAAGAAAAACCCTAGCTTCACAAATCCTCAATTTCAAGTCTTGAATGAATGGGCTTCTGGTTAGATCTTTTAGGAGTCTAAAGAAGGTAAGCTTCAATACTTCTAGTGAATCAACTAGGGTTTTTAATTTCAGTTTTTATCTTTGGTTTTTATGATTTCAAGCATGATAGATAATGATATTTCTTATTATGCTTGTGCTTTAATAAATCTGAGGATTAAAACCCTCTTTACTAGAAAATCCAAATTCTGTTCATAAAAAGTTTAAAATTTTCCAAATCTTACTATATTCTTTCTGACATATTAAAGCAACTCTCTACTAATTTTCAATTTTTTATTAAGATTTGACATGTTAAACATGGTGATTTTCGAGAACCATTTTTATAAAATATGGACAGAAAAACATAGGTTGGTTTAAAATTCATAAATAAATGTAGAAAATTCATAAAATCATGAAATTTGGATATGTTGTTACTAACTCATATAAGCATCTTCAGTAAAAAATGCATTAGAAAAACTCATATAAGCATCTTCAGTAAAAAATGCATTAGAAAATATTAATGTTTCCTATGTTAAATTTACTCAGTTCCAGGGATAAAAATCTGGGTTGTTTTTGGTTACTTAGCTTGAGGTTAATGTTTATAGCTATGAAGTTCTTTGGATAATAAGGTGAGTTGTTCGACTCACAAAATCTATCTCTGAAAATTTTGTTGCATGTTAGAAATTTTAGCTTAGATATTGTTAATTTGATGTTTGCTTTGGTTGAAATATGGATTTGGATTCAAGTGGTTGTTTGATTTTATGTGTTGAAAATTTTAGTGAAAATATCACTGCTATAAAACAGTGATAACTTATGGCTAATTTATCCACATTGACTCAATACTTTTGAAGTAGAAAGCTCTTTCAATTTTCTACGATTTTTTTCCTTTAGGCCTTTTTCGAAATTATGCCTTTTAGGAGGCCAAAACCGAGTTTTAAACTGAGCATGTTGCTCAGGCCTGTGTTAAAATCAGTGTCGATAGATGATAGTAAAATCTGCATAACTTTTGAGTCACTTATCGGAATTTGATAAATTTTTATGTATGGAAAGGTAAGAGTACAAGATACAACTTTCATTTGTTGCGTTTCTGTTGATTTTGAAGTTTAAATGGTGAAAAACTCATGTGTTTAACGCTGGGTTATCGTTGGAAATCATGAAAATACTTAAAAATGAGAATTTGTTTTGGTCATAACTTTCGAGCCACTTATCGAAATTTGATAATTCTTGTTGTTCTGGACAGCTAAGAGATTAAGCATAACTCTCATTTATGGTGACTCTTGTGATTTTGGAGTTTAAATGGTGGAAACCTCATTTGTTTGTCGCTGTCCTATCGTTGAGAAATTGTGTCAACACTTAAACATGAGAAATTGTTTTGGCCATAACTTATGAGCTACTTATCGAATTTTGATAATTTTTGATGTTTTGGAAAGCTAAGAGTTTTTGCTACAATTTCATGTAGTAAGTTTTGGTAAATTGTAACAACTCGGATTTTTGGAATCAATTTAAAATTTATTTTTAATTGAATTTAATTGAATTTAATTGATTTTAATAAATGACGATTTAAAAGTTTTTATTTAAATATAAGTTAGAACATATAAATTTATATTAATTATAAAACGAGCTTGAAATGGCGCGATGGTTTGAAAATTCGATTTTAAATTTCAAATGAATGTTACAGAATTCGATATGAATCAGAATTGGATGAAACAAGAAATGTTAGAATCTATTTAACTATATCTTTCTAATGAATGTAAGAAATTGAGATTTCACTTTATAAATTAAAAGTTATGTCTAGATTAAAATTTAGAATAGTCGCTATGGAATTTATATATATTTTAAAATTATATATAGCTCTTAAGAATAGCCATTTTGCAAACGACCTCCATTTTTGACGAAACCACTTTTGTTGGATCTGGAATGTACAATTATTATCAGGTTTAAAATTTAAAGTCATTTGGAATTAGTATGTGAGCACGGTAATTTTAAACATGTTTTCCATTTCAGTTTAGATTTAAAAGGCTAGTTAAAAAGGCCATTTTCAAACAGTCTCCAAATTCGACGAGATTAATTTTGTTAGGACCATATTGTCAAAACATAGCTAGATTTCAATTTTCATAATTTTTGGAGTCCATATGTGTCCCCTGTAAATTAAATTATACGTTGAATTTCAATATTGACCATTATATTAATTTTTATTTTTATTTTGATGAAAACTAATCAAAACAATTGAATTAGCATACGAAACATATTCCATCGTGTCCAGAATATGTGTATTTGGTTAAGAAATACAATCGTTGGGTTTGGTTTGGAGTTCGAATGAAAAGGAACCAATTAGATAATTAAATAATAATAAAATACGGTATAAATACATCGGTCAACGACCCTAATCCTCATTTCCACTGGGTTAAACAGAAACCCGCCGCCAACCAAATTAAAGGCTGAAATTGCTCAAGACTTTAACCATTAATTTATTTAAATCCACTAAATAATTTCGATTGATTTTAAAACAAAGTTTGTAGAAAAACGCAAGAGCTTTTGATCCATGTGTAGTTGATCATTTATGGTGCTGAAATGGGCATGAATTTCATGCTCAAAGGAGTAGCGTTCGAGCGGTTTTCTGGGCTGAGGTGGCGTTTGAGCGAAGCGTGGTGGCCATCGGAGACGGAGGGCGGTCAGGGCTTGGCGGCGGCGGTGACGGATCGAGGGCCGGATGTCTGGGGTGGCATGCGTTCAAAGATTTGAGTCCGAGCTTTTGGAGTTTCATGGTTTCGCGGCTCCAGGATTTTGAATGGAAGAGAAAGTAATTGGGGAAATTAATTATGTTATTAATTATTTAATTAATGTATGAACTACAATATCTTTTTCATACGAAATCGGAATTCGATGATTTCAATTGCATTGTACTCGTATCAACAAACTCTACAACGTCGAACTGACCAGAAAGAAAATGGAAGTTGTTGCAGTTTTTGATAAAATTAAATGCCCGTTTAATTTTATTAAAACAATCCTCAAATTAAAGATTGACGGAGTGGAAATCAAAGTGAGAATTCTCTCACTATAATATTTGTACAGTTATTTATTTTATAACTGAAAATATATAGATTGCCTGTGTTGATTTTTATTAGTTTTAATTATCATAAATTGTATACGTTGCCTATTAGCTCACCTCACTCTTGTCTGAAAACCCATGGATGATTTGATTGAATGTGATATGTTTTGTTTTTTATGTTCAAATGTTTAACATATTAAAAATAATGTTAATGTGGTAGTTGAAATAAAATTATAAATATCTATTTACAATTTTAAATAGTGAAAATTGGTTAAGTAGAAAAATAATTCGAATTGAATTAGAATTGATTAAATTTATTAACCAATGATTTACTTAAATAGATTGCTGTTGTTTGAAAACCCCACACGGGTATTACGATGATATTTGACTTACACAAATCCCAAGTGATAGTTTGTATGTCGATCATTTGGTAGACAGGCCACTGTAACCGTGAATAGGTTATTTATGACTTACATGGACTGTAAATGCACATTGGATGACATTTTGGATGTGATAGTTATTTGCAACTATTGGTGTATGTTTAAGATGCATGAAATCCATATAAATTTATTTATATGGATATTGACTGAGTTTCATTACAACCCGGAATTAAAATGAATATTTTTCATAAAATAATAAATAATGAAAGAAGTAGTCAGTATATACATTGTTGTAAAACATTGTTGTTGATGGCGCAAGCCAAGTCAGGAGAGGGGTAATGCATAGATATTACTCCAGTGCTATAAAATAGAGCCGTTATAATGGCAAACTTTTTTGAAAACATTTGAAGGTAAAACGACTGAAATGAGCTTTCAAAGATAATTATATATTTTATATAATTTACAAAATGTTTTTAAAGTGTTTCAATTTATAATTATAATTTATAAATCAAATTCGGGCTTGAATAGAACGCGTCGTGCATCGACAGTTCGCGAACGTCAACCCGTAACTTTGAACTGGCATACCGGGATATCCGACAGTCGGATTCTCCTAAAATTTGAATCGTTGGAACTGTAATGAAATAAGCTTTCCAATAAAATGAGAATTTTTGAAATCCAACGGTTAGATTATAAATGATGTCTAAATCAGTTTTGGAAAATGTTGTTAAGGATGTAGTTCGGTAGCCGATATTGGAAACCGAATGTAAGGGCCTTAATAAAATTAATAAAAATATGAATAAATTGTGTAAATTCATAATAAAGGTTTTGAAATGATTTTGGATAAAATATTCCGCATTTGTAAAGATAAAAGATATTTTTATCAGAAGATGTTGTTTTGTAACTTGAGTAAAAGAACGAAAAGAAATTATAATGGTTTTGATATAACCAGAATTTTCCAATGAATTAATTGGAATGGATATGAATGGAAATAATCTTCGGAATATTTCAATATTGGATTATGTGATTATAAGGATATCGTTGAGGAGTTGGAAGATATAAATATCGTTATTCCCAATACGATATCCATTAGTTTCAGAATTTGATACTAAATACAAGTTAATATAGTTTCTACTCAGAGCCTTGTATTTAATATCAAATTGGATTTTGGGTTTGTCACGAATGGTGTCTTTATTAACACTGTTCTTATACCCAGTTGAGGAAATAATAAATCTTTTAACCAAGATTTAATGAAGTTTTCCAATTAACTAATATATTTGGAATTAAATGAAAGATGAAATTGGGTTTTTAGTGAACAATGTTTTAAATAACATCTGTTCCTTAACCCAATTAACAGAATAGATATGATTTGGAATTTATAAATCGTTAAACTAAGATTTAATTGAATTTTCCGAAGTTAAGTTTTACAATTTAATATATTAAACTAGAACTGAATGGAATTCGATTTGGTAATAATCGAGATGAGCTTCTGTGAAGGAAGACTGTTACAATATATGGAATTTAAATGGCTTTGTCGTTATTCCATTTATAATATTAGTCTAATACAAAAATTTATATCAATTATATATTGATTTGTCTTCAGCGAAGATTCCATATTTAATGGAAGTTGATTTGGGTTTATTGTGAATTGTGTTTTAAATGACATTCATTATTTAACCCAGTTAAAGACAAGATTAATTTCCTAAAATTGAATAATCATTAAGTAATAATTTTTGAGATTAAAACTAAATGGAGTTTTAATGAATATTTAATTAGATTGAAAGTTAAATGGTAATTAAATTTACCAAATTCAAGAAATGTTTTGAGAGGGAGTATCACCAGTTTTACTCTATGTGATAGTTAAATCTTTAATTAGATTTGAATGTGAAATGGTAATTAAATTTACCGATAAAACAATGGGTGTTGGATATGGAGTACTACCAGTTTTGCTCCATCGGATGAATAGACTGTGACTGGGATTAAAATAATAAATGATTACTTAGTTAAGGCTTGAAAATTCTGACTAGTTTTATAAACCTTAATTTTGTTTAGAATTGTTAAAGGATAATATAAAATCTTTTGCAATGGTTAAAGGAAGATTAAACAAAAAATTTAAAGAATTTATCTTTAATAAAATTAATGGGAACCTTTCCCCGAAGGTATGAATATTTGAATAAAATAATATTTAGGATTGGGATGAGGCATATGATGTGTTTATATATCACTTGATTATAAGATGCGCAGTTATTTGGAAATACCATGTTTAACCCATTCTGAACAACTGTTATGACGATTAAAAGTCGAAGATATTGAAGACGGTGCAAGACCGACAATCTTCACATCGAATGGATTTGTACTGATGTCTTTGATTGGAGTTGCTACCATGAAAGGGTTACAGTTGTAGTCGTCCGGACGTACCTGTTGATTGTTCGGATATGCGAAGCCTCTCTCCTGTATTGGACATATGGGACGAGGAATAAGGTGCCTTCGGTTTCGTTCAAACCCATAATGGACTTTTAAATGGATTGTGTCTGATGTTGTAGTATGTGCTATATTCGTTGATCTCTGCTAAATATATATCTGTTTGGTGGCGGAGAATGTATTCTCTTGCTTAGCATCCTTCTCTGAGATGTACGAGCTTAGAGGTTACATATTGGTAGAAATCAATGGTATGGTATGGATTGACAATGTGGCATGCTAAGATGCAATGATCAAGGATTTTGTTGAAAAGCAGAGTCTTGTTGATGAAGAAAAAATCACAGCTTTAAGTAGTATAGCTTTGTGTATAGCGTTAATTCGCGAGTCTCACACCTGGTATGAGTCAAAAACGGGATAGTGACGGTAAGGAGTGCACGACATTTATTTCTAGCTAGAAGTGGTGTCATGGTATGGACCCGAGGCATTTTTACTTATTGTGGATGATGGAATGAGGCGCCTCGGATATTGAGTCTCTAATGGCTCAGAGATAGGTCCGATAGGACCGGGAAACGTGTGTTCAGGAATAACTAATCCACTAAAGTAAGTGTGGACCGACCCTAAAAATCCAAGGGTTGCCCGTAGGTGTGATCTTGAGGCATTTGCTACAGTGTCTTGAATCAGTGAGGAAGATCCCTTGTCTCGACTCATAGATGGAATCCAATTTCCAATACGCGACTTTTCGGTTTTGGTTATAAACCGATGTATGGCGACATAATATATGGTACCAATGCCATCTATGATTGATACATTTATATTTGAAGTTGTTTTAGCACTATGCACTTATAGTAATATCAAAATGATTTGTTTTAAAGCGTATAAAGTATGTTTGGATATTATAGGGAAAAACTCTATCCTTCGACTTGCGTTGCATTGTGTGATGGGACCTGAGTCTTATAGTAGCTTCATTTTTCCAAAAAACATTGAGTTGTTTATTAAATCATTTCATTTCAAGTTTTGGTATTCATGGGAGTGAACCCGTTCCGTGACATACGGTGTGGTCCCGTAATTTACCTATTTTAAATAAAATTTTAATAACTGTTTTAAGTTCTCACACCAGTCCCACGACAGACCAAGAGTTTATTGTTTTCACCTAAACTCTGGGTGCCCATATTTTCCATATGGGCAGCAAGTAGTTTATGTTTTGGAGATTTATATTTAATAGGATCCTGATTTACAGCTGGAGCTATATTCGAAAAGCTTTGTATCTGTGTATTTCTTTAAGTAGTGGTAGTTTATGTATTTCCGCTGAGCGTTGTATTTACACATTTTTATTTCCACTGCTATGTAAATTTTTAATCTCTAATATTATTTTTCTGCTGTGTAATATTATTTATTTGTACTCTGATACTGTTGTACTCTGATGTAAACTGTTGTAATAGCAATGAAAAGTTCTTATGTTTTCATTAGGATGCATCGTGTTCTCAAAAAAATCTGGGCTCCTCCATCTCTTCGGGGATCGGAGAAGTCTGGGTCGTCTTAGTTGGGTATCAGTGCTTTGGTTTACAAATCTCGAGAACAAGACACATTAGAATTGAGTGCTTTATTATTTACTTTTGGAAATAATAAAAATAGACTGGTGAACAACTATGTAAGTACTTTAAGCAATGGAATTCAAAGAGATAACTGTTTTGAGAATCTTTATTCTATAAACTGGAAAGAGCTAATTTTCGACTTAATGTTACCGATTATTTTATATGCTCTCGTGAAACATTTTGTCAAAATTGGTATGTTTTAGTGAATGGAATGTTAAAGTGGAATTTACTAATTCTTGAGCGAATACTAGAACCCAACTAGGTAGTATGGGATGCCCAAGTTATATTCTTATAATCAATTTTGAGATAGTATTTAACATTTTAGGGTTGTATTCTTTTATGGTGTGCGACAGTGGTCTCTAGATCCATAAGAGAATATAATTCAGGTTTTTGGGGTATATCCATAATAAGTGAAATTTACTAATTCTCTGTAAATACTTGCGTTTCACTAAATGGTATGGGACATCTATGTTAAACTATAGTGGTTACAGTGGGTGATAGTATGTGGCACTTTAGAGTTCAATTTCTTTTGGTGTGCGGCAGAGGTTGTTAGATCCTTAAGAAGGTTACTTCTGGATTTCTTTTCAAACTTGTAAATATAAAAACTTGAGAAATTCATTATTTTAAGAGACTAGACTTTTATTACTACTTCTGGTAGTAAATATTTTAAATAAAATAATGATCAATATGGGGTAGTAGTGTCATAGTTGCCACTATCTTTTTGATTGTTGAGATTTTTTTAATTATTGAGATCGGATATGTGGTTCCACGATCCCCTAGATCGAGCATGCGTGATTTCAATCTGCACGATCCTGTGTCTATGTTTCCTCAATCCCTTAGATTGATCATGTGATTTTTTGGTCTCAACAATCATAGAAATGGACCGTGTTGCTTTTTTATGTTTCCTCGATCCTAGCGATCGTGCATGAGTTCCAGATTGTTTGTTTTATTATGTTTCCTCGATCAGGTCGATTGAGTATGAGTTCCTCGATCTTAATGATCGATTATGAGTCCACGATCTTTGGTATCATAATGGTATAAGGGATACCACCAGGCCTCGAGGCCATCTTGGATTTTGGAATGTATGTTTGTTTTTTTGATATGTTGATTTTGTTCTTCCTTGGTCATTTGACTGAGAAAGAGTTCCTTGATCAGGTTGGTCATGAATGAGTTGTGTTAACTTGCCATGCTTATAACGTGAACTTGTGATGGAGATAAAACCATAATTGGAAACCAAACATACATCATTGTGAAAATATAAATAATTGTTATATCATTTTGTGGTTGAACTAAAGTTTATCTTGGTGGATCAAGATTAACCCTAGAGGGGGAGGGGGGTGAATATGGTTTATTAAATTTTCGCGAGATATTAAAGTATTCGTAGATCACAAAGTATAGAAGAAATAGAAATGCAGAAAGTAAATGACACAAGAGATACCCAGCTTCTGCAAAACTCTGCCTACTGCTGCATTCCTAAGGTTTCTACTGGGTGATAGAACAGATCCCGCATACAAGACCATGTACACTCACAAACCCTGCTCCTATTCTAAACCTACGCTCAAAACCGTAGACTGATCTATATACCTTTAACCAGATTTTTCCTGAATTACAAATCCGTAATCCATAACCCTAGTTTTTACAGACTCTAGTAAACTGTCGGTCAATACCCTGACTGGATCCTCTAGAATTTTACAAACTCTAGAAAACTGTTCGTTTGTTTTACAGATTACAACAACAAAAAATGAAAATAAAACAAATAGAAATGAAACCCTAGTTTAAATAAAGGAATTTTAAAAAAAAAAACTTTTATCTTCAAGTAGGCTTATCCCAACATAAAGTGACTGGCCCCTTTTCTCATTTTTTTCAACCCGATCTCGTTTTCTCTTCAGTGGAAAAATATGGTGGCTGGGAAAAAGAATTTTGCTAAGGTTTCCTGGATTTCACCAAAATCGAATCGATTGCTTGATGTATGAATTAGAAATCTTGTCCTCTGATGAAATTCAATATGTTGATGGTTTCTGATCGATTGCTGGTGCTCTTTACTTCACCGATTTGGAATTTGTTTGATCAAATCTCTATAAAAATTGTGAGTTACTTTGATTTATTCTTTACTTGAATTTTGTTGTGTATGGATTCGATGATTTGCCAGTGATGATAATGTGTGTTTATATAGGGATAAAGAAAACCCTAACACCCTCTGATTTCATAGATGATTCGGTCTGATTTCTTGCGGTTTTCCCTTTTTGAATTTCTTGATAAAGTCGGCTTTAATTGATGAAATATGTTGCCTTGTTTGCCTTGATGAATTTTGGACTTGATTGTGGCCTTTTGTGATTTTGTCCCTTACGATTTTCTCTTGCGTGTATAAATTTTTTGCCTTGAACACTTGATTGTCATGGCATGAAGTAACTCCAAAACATTGTGGCATATCTAGAAATAAATTGCTGGAAAATATATTCTTGCCGAGTTTGGATTCTTTGATTGATCATACACCCTGGAATTCCTTGTCATCATATAGATACCGAGTTGATTACATGCCAGAACATTTTTCATATATGATTTAATGCTTTAAAACTGGAAATCAAATTTCCACATTTTATTCACTGATATTTGCTGTAATTCTGGAAATGTTGCCATTGATTTGAAAACAGAATTCTTCATTTAAACACTTGCCATTTTTTTTTCTTGACCCTTGAATGAAATCTGAGACAGGAAGATTTGCTTGCACCCTGAAATATGACTTGCACCCTTAATCATATAAAAACTGCTCATGTCTTTGAACTTAATGATGTAAACCATTCATCCTTACTGCTTGTACTTATGTTGCTTCAATATACATTGCTAACCTGCTATGAACATGTGTTTCTATGTAAACAGCTTGTCTTGTACTTCATTGTGTGTGATAGCTGACATGTAACTCAGCTCAAATTTGATGTACACTCGTGTATGTTGCATTTGCACTGATAACCATGCTTTGTCCCATTTTAGTTTGATTATGCCACATCCATACTTGTATACTCCTATGCTATTGTTTCATTTGAACATGTGGTCCATGTAGTCTTGTTAAGCTGTCATGTGCATTCCTCGACCATGTTTGAACTGATCATGCTGACCCTGCCTTGAAAAATAACTTTACACTGCATTGATCTTGAGCCATGATTGCTGTGTGGACTTTTGAACTGCCTCAACACTATTACGTACCCTTGCTGTAGCTGTGAACCTGAATTTGTGCACACACTTGCGTTAAACTGTTGCCATTGTATGTATGCATGAGTCAATGCTAAAACAATTTGGTCACTTCTTTCTGGCTTGCTTCGATCATGTTGTGTGTACACACACACACACCATGCAAGTCTACATGTAGCTGGTTTTCCTTTGCTATTTGTTCTCATTCATTTTTTATCATCATCTTCTATGTTTGCACTCGATCTGGAATTGGTCTACCACGTTTGTCCACCTACTTTTCAATGATCTGATCTTGTATGTTTGCCAACATGTTTTAGTTCATGCCTTTGCACCTGACTTGAGTTGACTTTGATCATTTCTCAACTATGAACCTGCTATGAGAACTTGCATCTTACATTGATCTTACATGTACATGTCATATGCTTGCATGCTTCACCTTTAATAAAAACTGCTGCTATTTCATCATGAACACATCCACGTTTTGTTGTTCTTGGTTGTGGTCAACTGCATGCTTATCACTTTGATGTTTTACTTCTTTATTGCTGGCTCGACCATGTTTAAGCTGTGTTGACTTTGCATTGAGTTATTTTCATGTGTGCACTGGGTCGAGACGGTCCATGTGGTTACTCCTCAGTTGCTCGGTGATTGGCGAGGCAATGTGTAACGACCCGGAATTTTAGGGCCAAATTAAAATTTTTATTTTAATGAATTTAAAGTATTTTTAATGATTTATTTATTTTAATCGAAGTTAAAACGAACAAATTTAATTTTAATTATAAAAAGAGCGAGAAATAGTGCGGTAATTTGAAAAGTCAAACTTGAACTTTGACTGACCATACAGGATGCAAAATTTAACGGATTTTAGTGAAACCAAAAATATTAGAATCTATTTAAAAATATCTTTCCAACGAATCCGAAAAATCGAAATTTCATAGCGGAAATCAAAAGTTATGGCCAATTCAATTTTTAGAAAGGTCGTTGGGTAATTTGCATAGGACAAAAATGCTACTTTTTGCATACGAAGGAATTTGAACTCGAAACCACTTCCATTGGTTTCAGAATGACATTTCTGCATTGAAAAACAGTAAACACTTATATGTTTCGAGTTTCAGAAAATATTTGTTTAAAATATATTTTTAATATTAAATATATTCGCCTTGAAAATGGCCATTTTTCAAAAAGTCTCAGAATTCAATGAAATAAATTTTGTTGGATTCGTATCATCAAAACAAAGCTAAAAATGATTTTTCGGTAATTTTTGGAATTAATATATAATTATAATTGATTTTTCAGTGTAAACGGGCAAATTTTTGACTTTAAAAATTCATTAAAAATTCATACGGGCTCAAAATTGAACGAAATTAATTTTCATAGGTCCACAGCATCAAAACATAGCTAAATATATTTTTCGAGAATTTTTGAAATTAATTTGTGACCTCGGTGAATTTTCACGTACGGTATACATTAAAATATTAATAAAATAATGTATTTATTCCAAAACTCATAGCAGACCTCGGAATTGGATCCCGGCACATAGCCCATTGCGTTCAGAAGGTGTCAAAATCTTAAGAACGATAGTAAGCATGCCTAAATCGGAGTTCGGACCAAAACGGGCCTTAACGGGCTAATTACATAATTAGTTAACCCTAATATAATATTATAAAATTCGGATTTTACTGTTCATCCTCCATCTTCAGCCGACACCTCTTCATGCTGAACCCATCATGGCTGAAAACTTCAAACCCTCATAACTCTTTCATTTCTCAACGAAAATTAGCGTGTGAGTACACGTTTCGAAGCTCTCGCCGAGCTCTTCGATCTCCGACAAGTCCCGTCCCTTTCCGTCGCCTGAGCCGCCCGCACCGAAGCCTCAAAGCCGCCGCCGTTTTCTGTCCGCCGCACCTCGCCACCTTCTGGCCGTGCATAGATCTCACGTAGCCGGTCCTTCTCCAACAAACGGCTCGTCGTTTCGTCAACTACAACTCCTGAAAATTGAATTTGAAGTTTTGAACAAATTCTGAAAATATGGTATGCTTCAGATTTCCCCACGCTTTTAAGTGTTACACAGCCAGTTGTTAAAAGCCTGAATTTGATTTTTCCTATGAATTTGCATTGGAATCATTCCAGATCTGAAATCAAATTGAATACGAACACCGGATCTGATTGAACCCGAGCCATCTTTTCAGACTAGACCACTGTGAGAATTTTATTTTTATTTAATTTAATTTATTTTATTATTATTTTTATGATTATTAGCAGTAGAACCGATACGACATGATATTTAAACATAGATCTAAACCGATCATAACATATGACGTGAAATCGGAATTGTCTATAATGCTATGTGATTAGACCTGAAATTTCAGGTTTAAATCTGAATTATAAATTAATTAAAATTATTTATATGTTCTTTATTTAATTACACCGTGTTGATTTTACTAATGCCCAGTTATAACATCACCTTGTAATCACCTGGATGCTAGTTATTGGATTTGGATTTGTGGTTATGTTTGGATGTGTGGTCATGCGATGTGATGAAAATTTACAATTTATTTGATGCAAATAAATTAAGAATGCTACTTGTGATGAATGCTACTTGTGATGAGATTTATATTCTCTTCTTATGTAAAATTGAAATAGGGAAAAATTGATATTTTTTGTCAAATGTTAATATAGAAAACTGTCACCATATGACTAATTGACATTTTTGTCAAATGTTAATATAGAAAACTGTCACCATATGACTAATTGACATTTTTGTCAAATGTTAATATAGAAAACTGTCACCGTATGAAATTTACATTTTTGTCAAATGTAAAAAAAGAAAAAAAAAGAAAAAAAAAAGATAATGTATTGTATGAAGAATAGCATTTTTGTCATGTTAATTAAAAAGAAAAGTGCATGGTATGTAAGATAGAATTGTTGTTATGATAAAAATAGAAGATGTCATATTATGTAAAGTAACATTATGTTCAATGTAAATACAAGAATTTGACATAGTATGATTTAATATTTATTTTAATGTTAAAATGAGAGAATTTTCACCGTAGGATAAAGGTACATTTTTATTTGTCAAAATAAAATAGCATATTCACTGTATGATAACATGTACATTTTTATTTGTCAAAATAAAATAGCATATTCACTGTATGATAACATGTACATTTTTATTTGTCAAAATAAAATAGCATATTCACTGTATGATAACATGTACATTTTTATTTGTCAAAATAAAATAGCATATTCACTGTATGATAACATGTACATTTTTATTTGTCAAAATAAAATAGCATATTCACTGTATGATAACATGTACATTTTTATTTGTCAAAATAAAATAGCATATTCACTGTATGATAACAGGTACATTTTTATTTGTCAAAATAAAATAGCATATTCACTGTATGATAACATGTACATTTTTATTTGTCAAAATAAAATAGCATTTCAACTATATGATAAGATGTACTTTTATTTGTAAGAATAAAGTAGGATGATTCAACATTATTTTATAATGTAGTATGGTAGAAATCCACCGTATGTTCATTTAACATTGTTTCTAATGTTAATACTAGAGTAATTTTAACCGTATGTATATTTCACATTTTTATTTATGTGAATTAAAAGAAAATGCGTCGTATGTTAAATTAGCATTATTTTCAATGTAATAAGAAGAGAATTTCCATCGTATGAAAAATTGAAATTTTGTTAATATAATAAAAAGAAAATACACCGTATGCTATTTTACGTTATTTTATAATGCAATATAATTGAAATACACCGCATGTTAAGTTAACATTATTTATAATGTTAATATAAAGAGAATTAACTGTAGGACTAATTTACATTATTTTGTAATGTAAATAAAAAGGAATTTAACCGTAGGATTAAAGTATATTATTCTTAATGTAATAATGAAAAGAAATTCTCCGTATGTTATTTCACCTTATCTTATAATGAAACGTAAAAGAATTCCACTGCATGTAAATTTACATTAGTAGAATTGCACCGTATGTGAATTTACATTATATTATAATGTAATTATAAAAAGGATTTATACCGTAGAGAATTTACATCATTTTTAATGTAATTAAAGTAGGAATTGATGTTAACATAAATTTAGATTTAATTATGTAAAATTAAGGTATGAAATTTGGAATGACATAAATTTACATTTAATTATGTGAAACCAAAGTAGGAATTTGTGTTAACATGTAATTTACATTGAATTATGTAAAATTAAAGTGATGAGAAATTAACATTTTGTTTAATGTTAAATATAAGGAATTTACATGGTATGAGAAAGTAACATTATTTTTAAATGTTAATAATAAGAAACTACACCGCATGAGCAATTAACATTATTTTTAATGTTCATTAAATAGTAATTTCACCGCATGTGTAAAGTAACATTTTTAAATGTTAAAGATAACACCGTATGATGTAATTAACATTTTTAATGTTAATATAATAAAACTTTAACCGTAGGATGTCAATAACATTTTTAATGTTAATATAAAAGTATTTACAACGTATGATAAATTAACATTTTTGTGTCAATGTTAATAATAAGTATTCACATCGAATGAAAATTAACAATTTTGTTAATGATACAAATAAGAATTTACGTTGTATGAGGAATTAATATTAGTTTTGATGTTAAAAATAAGTAATTTACAATGCATGGAAAACGGACATTTTTAATGTCAATTAAATAGAAATTTTACCGTAGGATGAAATGGACATTTTTAATGTAAATTAACTAGAAATTTCAACCGTAGGATTTAGGTAACATTATTTATAATGTTAATATGAAGGAAATTTAACCGTATGATAAAATTAACTTTATTTTTAATGTTAATATTAAGAGAATTACTTCGTAGAATAAAATTAACATTATTTTATAATGTTAACATAAAAGAGAATTGACCGTAGGAATGTTACATTTTTTTTATGAAATTAAGAAGGAATAACACCATAGGGTGAGTTAACATTATTTTTAATGTTAATAATGGGGTAATTTAACCATAGGATAAGTCAACATTATCTTTAATGTTAAAATTAAGAAAATATGCATCGTAGGATGAGTTAACATTATTCTAAATGTTAATATAAAAAGTGTATATACCATAGGGAAAAATTTACATTATTTTAATGTTAAAATAAAGGAATTCCACCGTAGGATGAGTTTACATTTTATTCAATGTAAATAGGTAAGAATGCGACATGTAAATGCAAGTTTACATTTTATGCAATGTAAATAAGTAAGAATGTGACATGTAATTTCAAGTTTGCATTTTATTCAATGTAAAGAAAGCAAGAATGCGATATGTAATGAAAGTTTACATTTTAATTAATGTAAATAAAAATATGATTTTGAGAATGCGTCGTTGAATAAGAAGTTTGACTATTTTAAATAATTAAAATAGAACGAATTGTTATAAAAATAATTATTAACAAATAAGAAGGATTTTCAAAATATATATATATATATGTATATATATACGAGGATTGTTTGGGAAGTCCGAGATATTCTCATCCCAAATTAATCCAGCGGCGTTAAAGATCGAAGTAAGAAGACGACGTATGAAGACCGTAAATCTTCCCTCGAATGGACAGCGATCGAGATCCTGAATTGACTTGCTACCAATTCATGGGTCAAGGTCATTGCCCAGACGTACGTGTTGGTTTCACGGATTTGACTTTCGTTCAGACCCAGAGCATAAGTTTAAATGGATGGTGTGTCTGACATCGTACTTCGTTATATATCATATTGTTGATTTTCTGTTAATATATAAATATTGGTGGTGGAGAATTTATTCTCTACTTAACACCCATTTATGTATTGATGGAGAAGCAATGGTACGGTATGGAGTGACAGTGTGACACACTAAGATGCAATGATCAAGGTTTATTGTTGAAAAGCAGAACCTTGTGGAGACGATCAAAGCATGGCCTGTTTAGGCGTAGCTTTGTGTAACGGGACTTCGCGAGCCTCACACCCCGGTTGAGTCAAAAACGGGCGAAGGGAACGCAGGGAAAGCAGCACGTTTCTTTCTAGCTAGAAGTAGTGTCAGGGACCTCCCAGCGCTGATACTTTACTTATGTGGATGACGGAATGTGGCGCGCCTCGGATAGGTCCTATAGGACCGGGAAACGTGTGCTTAGGAATTGCCAATCCTCTAAGCTGTATGTGAGGACCGGCCCTGCAGGATCCAAGGGTTAACTGCGGGGAATCCTGAGGCACTAGCTAGAGTGTCTCGAATCGGTAAGGAGCTCCGCTCTAGCCTTGACTCATGATGGAAACCAAAATCCAAATACGAACCGACGAATTTGATTGTATTACTAGTACGGAGGCATAGTATATGGTACCTATGCTTCCTAAGATTAATACATTTACTTTGAAATGCTTTCATATACACTAATAATAATATTAGATGCGTATTTGCCGTATTTAGCATGTTTAATCACCATAAGGTAAAACCCTATCCTCTGGTGTGCGTTGCATTGTGTGATGGGACTTGGGTCTTATGGTGATTCCATTTTTTCCAAAAAACATCGCATTGTTTACGATGTACTTATTTATTTGTTATGACACTTTAAATTATGCACGGCAATCCATTAGAGTAAACCCGTTCCGCATTAGCGGCGTGGTCTTTGGATTTGCCATATTAATAGTGATTTATTAGTTAAGAATTCTCACACCAGTCCCACGACTGACCCATAGTTTGTTTCACCTTTTTGCAAACTTGGGTGCCCTCTTTTCCACACGGGCAGCCAAGTAGACAGGTTCATTTTTTTTGCTTGGAGTTTTTTTGGAGCTGCTTATTCTCTCTCTTGGATTTGCTTTTGTGGAGAGGTGATGACTTGGAGCTTGAAGACATTTATCTTTTGTTTCTATGGCATCCTTTCTTTTCTTTTTAGACATCAAACTTATTTCTTTTCTGCAAAACTTGTTGTAATAGCTTAGTTTCTGCGACTGTGGATTTTCTGTGATTGATGACATTATATTTTTCCGCTGCTATAATGTTATTACTCTATGAATTTCCTTTGCTATATTGTATCTGTGTTCTGTTTTATTGTATTTATGTTGTATTCCAAAAATGATTACTCCTACTTTCACTCGTGGAAGTTTGGGGTCGTCACAGTTGGTATCAGAGCTTTGGTTTACAAAGCGGAATATAACATATTTATAATAATTCGTTTACGTAGAATCACTATATTCTACGGCGAACAGTTCATGAGATACATAATAGCCAGTCACTTTATCGTCATCTTTTCATTCATCCTTCGATCTTTTCTATCTCTTAAATCACCATTACCGTTATTTTGACTCTTCCCTTGATCGTGCATTCGAAGAAGACTAAGTGAAGTGGCGATGCTTAATTGGCACATGTTTACGAAGGAACGAAAGGACCAACTTCTTTGGTGGAAAGCCTGATGTTATAGACGGTACCATCTCTGTTAAAAACATTCTCTGCGTTTATTTTTCCTCTTCTATTTTTCTTTTTCCTTTTCGGGGACGAAAAGTTCTTAAGGAGGGGAGATTGTAACGACCCGGAATTTTAGGGCCAAATTAAAATTTTTATTTTAATGAATTTAAAGTATTTTTAATGATTTATTTATTTTAATCGAAGTTAAAACGAACAAATTTAATTTTAATTATAAAAAGAGCGAGAAATAGCGCGGTAATTTGAAAAGTCAAACTTGAACTTTGACTGACCATACAGGATGCAAAATTTAACGAATTTTAGTGAAACCAAAAATATTAGAATCTATTTAAAAATATCTTTCCAACGAATCCGAAAAATCGAAATTTCATAGCGGAAATCAAAAGTTATGGCCAATTCAATTTTTAGAAAGGTCGTTGGGTAATTTGCATAGGACAAAAATGCTACTTTTTGCATACGAAGGAATTTGAACTCGAAACCACTTCCATTGGTTTCAGAATGACGTTTCTGCATTGAAAAACAGTAAACACTTATATGTTTCGAGTTTCAGAAAATATTTGTTTAAAATATATTTTTAATATTAAATATATTCGCCTTGAAAATAGCCATTTTTCAAAAAGTCTCAGAATTCAATGAAATAAATTTTGTTGGATTCGTATCATCAAAACAAAGCTAAAAATGATTTTTCGGTAATTTTTGGAATTAATATATAATTATAATTGATTTTTCAGTGTAAACGGGCAAATTTTTGACTTTAAAAATTCATTAAAAATTCATACGGGCTCAAAATTGAACGAAATTAATTTTCATAGGTCCACAGCATCAAAACATAGCTAAATATATTTTTCGAGAATTTTTGAAATTAATTTGTGACCTCGGTGAATTTTCACGTACGGTATACATTAAAATATTAATAAAATAATGTATTTATTCCAAAACTCATAGCAGACCTCGGAATTGGATCCCGGCACATAGCCCATTGCGTTCAGAAGGTGTCAAAACCTTAAGAACGATAGTAAGCAGGCCTAAATCGGAGTTCGGACCAAAACGGGCCTTAACGGGCTAATTACATAATTAGTTAACCCTAATATAATATTATAAAGTTCGGATTTTACTGTTCATCCTCCATCTTCAGCCGACACCTCTTCATGCTGAACCCATCATGGCTGAAAACTTCAAACCCTCATAACTCTTTCATTTCTCAACGAAAATTAGCGTGTGAGTACACGTTTCGAAGCTCTCGCCGAGCTCTTCGATCTCCGACAAATCCCGTCCCTTTCCGTCGCCTGAGCCGCCCGCACCGAAGCCTCAAAGCCGCCGCCGTTTTCTGTCCGCCGCCCCCTGTAGGTCCCGCCGCACCTCGCCACTTTCTGGCCGTGCATAGATCTCTCGTAGCCGGTCCTTCTCCAACAAACGGCTCGTCGTTTCGTCAACTACAACTCCTGAAAATTGAATTT
The DNA here is from genome assembly GCA_030737875.1 of Allium sativum. Lineage (NCBI taxonomy): Eukaryota > Viridiplantae > Streptophyta > Magnoliopsida > Asparagales > Amaryllidaceae > Allium > Allium sativum. Next base: position 127,049,502 of record CM060919.1, on the reverse strand, counting down.
GAAGTTTTGAACAAATTCTGAAAATATGGTATGCTTCAGATTTCCCCACGCTTTTAAGTGTTACACAGCCAGTTGTTAAAAGCCTGAATTTGATTTTTCCTATGAATTTGCATTGGAATCATTCCAGATCTGAAATCAAATTGAATACGAACACCGGATCTGATTGAACCCGAGCCATCTTTTCAGACTAGACCACTGTGAGAATTTTATTTTTATTTTATTTAATTTATTTTATTATTATTTTTATGATTATTAGCAGTAGAACCGATACGACATGATATTTAAACATAGATCTAAACCGATCATAACATATGACGTGAAATCGGAATTGTCTATAATGTTATGTGATTAGACCTGAAATTTCAGGTTTAAATCTGAATTATAAATTAATTAAAATTATTTATATGTTCTTTATTTAATTACACCGTGTTGATTTTACTAATGCCCAGTTATAACATCACCTTGTAATCACCTGGATGCTAGTTATTGGATTTGGATTTGTGGTTATGTTTGGATGTGTGGTCATGCGATGTGATGAAAATTTACAATTTATTTGATGCAAATAAATTAAGAATGCTACTTGTGATGAATGCTACTTGTGATGAGATTTATATTCTCTTCTTATGTAAAATTGAAATAGGGAAAAATTGACATTTTTTGTCAAATGTTAATATAGAAAACTGTCACCATATGACTAATTGACATTTTTGTCAAATGTTAATATAGAAAACTGTCACCATATGACTAATTGACATTTTTGTCAAATGTTAATATAGAAAACTGTCACCGTATGAAATTTACATTTTTGTCAAATGTAAAAAAAGGAAAAAAAAAGATAATGTATTGTATGAAGAATAGCATTTTTGTCATGTTAATTAAAAAGAAAAGTGCATGGTATGTAAGATAGAATTGTTGTTATGATAAAAATAGAAGATGTCATATTATGTAAAGTAACATTATGTTCAATGTAAATACAAGAATTTGACATAGTATGATTTAACATTTATTTTAATGTTAAAATGAGAGAATTTTCACCGTAGGATAAAGGTACATTTTTATTTGTCAAAATAAAATAGCATATTCACTGTATGATAACATGTACATTTTTATTTGTCAAAATAAAATAGCATATTCACTGTATGATAACATGTACATTTTTATTTGTCAAAATAAAATAACATATTCACTGTATGGTAACATGTACATTTTTATTTGTCAAAATAAAATAGCATATTCACTGTATGATAACATGTACATTTTTATTTGTCAAAATAAAATAGCATATTCACTGTATGATAACATGTACATTTTTATTTGTCAAAATAAAATAGCATATTCACTGTATGATAACAGGTACTGATTGACATAGAAATGTGTTTATTTTATGCTCTTATATCTTATCTTTTGTATATAAATAAATATTACTTGGGTATTGTTTTGTTACTTTTACAGATATTTCAGCCCAGCCCGCATGCAACCAGAAATGTAGAGAAATAGAGTTCAATTTGCTGTGTATTTGCATTTTGAAGAATTGTAGATGAAGATATCACATCTAGTTGCTGTTGGACAAGAAAAGAATTGATAAAAAGGCTTTGAACATCACAAATCAATGAAGAAATGTCAAGGAAACAAGAGGAAAAAGAGAAAAGGCCCAAATTTGCTTTATTTATCTAAGGCCCGTTTATGTTCCTCATTGTAAACTAATTAGTGGTGTAATGACCAGGCCCATTTACCATTAGGGTTAGGGTTAGGGTTTGGCTATCTACCCTATATATACCCTTGTAATGGCATTGTAGCCACCATCCTATCCTATCTCATCTCTTATTCCATTGTTCTAATAAAAGTTCTTCTTTCTCTTTTATTTTCTGCATTTTTTTGTTTTTCTTAGCAACTAGTGTTGTCTATACGATTAGATTCGGTAGAACACTAGTTGTATTTTGCACTTATTTGCATTAGTGATTTACCGTCTGATTAGATTCAGCGGAAATCCTAATTTTAATTCTTGTTTGTTATTTCAATTTCTGCAATTTCAATTTCTGCTTTTTATTATTTTCTTAGGTCAAATTGGGTTTGATTAGATTCAAATCTAATTCATAGTTTCATTTGCTTTCCATTGAAATTGTGATTTGATCGTCGGTTCAGTTAGATCTGTTCTGAATCAAATTACAGTTTTAACTTTGTTTTGTTTTGCAAAATCAACCTCCAAAGTTCGTCTAACACGCCCACGAAACATATAAATAATAAAATTTAACTTTCCTCCCTGTGTTCGACCTGTATGCTACACACCTGTATGCTTGCAGAATTTATTACAAATGTCGCGCTTTTCTAATTCATAGACTAGCGTCGATCAAGTTTTTGGCGCCGTTGCCGGGGCATTTAGATCACACCTGAGTGGCATTTTCACGAGATTTGTTCATTTTTAATGATGTTGGTTTTGTTCTCTTCTCATTTCTTTTGACTCTATTAATTTCCTTAGGCATTGTTTATCGTCAACTTGGACTAGGAGAGTTGAAACCTACGAATATCACACTTCAACTAGCTGATCGATCTTTTAAAAAACCCTTAGGCATTGTTGAAGATGTCTTGATTCAAATTGAACAATTTTATTTTCCGGTTGACTTCATAGTTCTTGAAACCGAGCCTGTTTCGAATCCAAATAATCAGATTCCCTTGATATTGGGTCGACCATTCTTAGCTACCTCGAATGCCATCATCAATTGTAGGTCCGGCCTACTTCGACTATCATTTGGGCACTTAACCATCGAACTGAATATTTTTCATCAACCCAAAGAAATCGAAATAGGAGAAGTCGACATAATAGAAACAGTTTTGGATGACACGTCTAATTTATCTCCTCAGAAAACTTCACTTTCTTCGATAGACGTGACCACTATGTCTTTTGAAGAATTATTTGAAGATGAACTTAAGCTTTTAAATGGAGAAAATGAATATTTGGGAAGTCTCAAAGATAACCATAATTCCATATCATCAAAAGAAATTATGATTGAAAACTCAAATTTATGGGATTATGATAATCTTCAGTTGAATGATACAAATCATTGGCACGATAAAAAATTTGTTGGAAGGATTTTGATCTCAGAATCCATTGATATGCCTAGGGTACCTCACAAATCAAACATGAAATCATCAATCATCATTTTCGACAAAGGCAAGTGTGGGGGGAAAAGAAAATTTCATTCTTCACAAACCATTCATCATCTTCACAGATTTCGTCTTGCATATGATTTTCATACGCAGATAGTTGCTAAATTGCATTTTATTTTACAAATCATATTGCAATTAATCCATCGTTGGTTTCTATCTTTCACATTCAGAAAAAAATTACAGTGTGGACACTATTTAGTTCTAGTATGGGGGGAGTCTGCATTACATCCTTTTATTTTTTCTTTAAATTTTTTCTTTTCATATAGGACCATCATGCATTTTAGATTGTAGTAACATGCCATTTTTTTTTACGACTCAATTTCGATTTGATACAACAAAATAAGTTAAGGATTATTAATCAGTTGATAGTATTTTTTTCTCTCAACTAAGTTCTAATTTGAAATATAATGAAAAGTTTAATTTTGAGGGATAATAGTGTAACCGGTACATAGGGAGATTCTTAGGTGATGGCCATGAAATCTATTCTATATTGTAGACTTTGTTTAAATAAGTGGAGGACTTAAAATACTTATATTGGCTTTTTAAATCTTTAAAACTAAGTTGTGTTAAGTTGAATTCGCGTAACTCTCTTTTGTGCTTATATTTTCGATAATAATAATAATAGTATTCCAAGGGTATCCAACATTGCTTGTATATCGAGCGTTGGTGTGCAAACCCGCCAAGCTCTATCCGACACGTTGTTGACAAAGTCAGCGTTGGAATATCTTGGTCTCATTTTATGAGATTGGACACCTAAGGATTACCGACACGTTGTTGACAAAGTCAAAGTCGGCCTGCACAATCCGCCAAGCTCTTTACCTACTCTCCGTTAGTCCGCGAGGCAGTGCATGGGTGGTAAACCTTGGTCTTTTTAGTTAGGTGTATGTACTTAATCATAAATCTTAAAATTTTATAGAATAAAAAATAAGCGATGATACCCAAACACTTCTTGACCTTATTGATTTGACTAGCCATACATGAGAAAATTAGAATACCACTTTGCAAACTGTGCCAAGCAACTAAGAATTTATTTCATGGCTGCACTATGTTATCGACCGAACTAACTGGCCAAACTGGAATTTAACATTTGAAAACTTGATTTATATTGAAAGTTTGTGACAAGTTGAGGTATCTAAAATAAAATCAACTGATTAGAAATTATTAACTTAATTCGTTGTACCACTTTCCTGAAATAAGTCGTGTTTTCATTTTTCGTTTTTATCTGCATATGTCCATTGCATTCATGTAGTTTCATTAGAATCATAGCATACTGCATTTGGATTTTGTGGGTAGTATCCGCTGAAAACCCTCACGAGACACCACTCGTCCTACTAGGGACACCTAGAGGTTTAACGGCTTGTTGCATACGCTCAATGCAATCGTGTTTCCTACGAAAGTGCGACCTATCTAGTTAGTTTTCCATTTCTTGTTTTACTCGAGGACGAGTAAAAGATAAGTGTGGGGGTATTTGATTGACATAGAAATGTGTTTATTTTATGCTCTTATATCTTATCTTTTGTATATAAATAAATATTACTTGGGTATTGTTTTGTTACTTTTACAGATATTCCAACCCAGCCCGCATGCAACCAGAAATGTAGAGAAATAGAGTTCAATTTGCTGTGTATTTGCATTTTGAAGAATTGTAGATGAAGATATCACATCTAGTTGCTGTTGGACAAGAAAAGAATTGATAAAAAGGCTTTGAACATCACAAATCAATGAAGAAATGTCAAGGAAACAAGAGGAAAAAGAGAAAAGGCCCAAATTTGCTTTATTTATCTAAGGCCCGTTTATGTTCCTCATTGTAAACTAATTAGTGGTGTAATGACCAGACCCATTTACCATTAGGGTTAGGGTTAGGGTTTGGCTATCTACCCTATATATACCCTTGTAATGGCATTGTAGCCACCATCCTATCCTATCTCATCTCTTATTCCATTGTTCTAATAAAAGTTCTTCTTTCTCTTTTATTTTCTGCATTTTTTTGTTTTTCTTAGCAACTAGTGTTGTCTATACGATTAGATTCGGTAGAACACTAGTTGTATTTTGCACTTATTTGCATTAGTGATTTACCGTCTGATTAGATTCAGCGGAAATCCTAATTTTAATTCTTGTTTGTTATTTCAATTTCTGCAATTTCAATTTCTGCTTTTTATTATTTTCTTAGGTCAAATTGGGTTTGATTAGATTCAAATCTAATTCATAGTTTCATTTGCTTTCCATTGAAATTGTGATTTGATCGTCGGTTCAGTTAGATCTGTTCTGAATCAAATTACAGTTTTAACTTTGTTTTGTTTTGCAAAATCAACCTCCAAAGTTCGTCTAACACGCCCACGAAACATATAAATAATAAAATTTAACTTTCCTCCCTGTGTTCGACCTGTATGCTACACACCTGTATGCTTGCAGAATTTATTACAAATGTCGCGCTTTTCTAATTCATAGACTAGCGTCGATCAGGTACATTTTTATTTGTCAAAATAAAATAGCATATTCACTGTATGATAACATGTACATTTTTATTTGTCAAAATAAAATAGCATTTCAACTATATGATAAGATGTACTTTTATTTGTAAGAATAAAGTAGGATGATTCAACATTATTTTATAATGTAGTATGGTAGAAATCCACCGTATGTTCATTTAACATTGTTTCTAATGTTAATACTAGAGTAATTTTAACCGTATGTATATTTCACATTTTTATTTATGTGAATTAAAAGAAAATGCGTCGTATGTTAAATTAGCATTATTTTCAATGTAATAAGAAGAGAATTTCCATCGTATGAAAAATTGAAATTTTGTTAATATAATAAAAAGAAAATACACCGTATGCTATTTTACGTTATTTTATAATGCAATATAATTGAAATACACCGCATGTTAAGTTAACATTATTTATAATGTTAATATAAAGAGAATTAACTGTAGGACTAATTTACATTATTTTGTAATGTAAATAAAAAGGAATTTAACCGTAGGATTAAAGTATATTATTCTTAATGTAATAATGAAAAGAAATTCTCCGTATGTTATTTCACCTTATCTTATAATGAAACGTAAAAGAATTCCACTGCATGTAAATTTACATTAGTAGAATTGCACCGTATGTGAATTTACATTATATTATAATGTAATTATAAAAAGGATTTATACCGTAGAGAATTTACATCATTTTTAATGTAATTAAAGTAGGAATTGATGTTAACATAAATTTAGATTTAATTATGTAAAATTAAGGTATGAAATTTGGAATGACATAAATTTACATTTAATTATGTGAAACCAAAGTAGGAATTTGTGTTAACATGTAATTTACATTGAATTATGTAAAATTAAAGTGATCAGAAATTAACATTTTGTTTAATGTTAAATATAAGGAATTTACATGGTATGAGAAAGTAACATTATTTTTAAATGTTAATAATAAGAAACTACACCGCATGAGCAATTAACATTATTTTTAATGTTCATTAAATAGTAATTTCACCGCATGTGTAAAGTAACATTTTTAAATGTTAAAGATAACACCGTATGATGTAATTAACATTTTTAATGTTAATATAATAAAACTTTAACCGTAGGATGTCATTAACATTTTTAATGTTAATATAAAAGTATTTACAACGTATGATAAATTAACATTTTTGTGTCAATGTTAATAATAAGTATTCACATCGAATGAAAATTAACAATTTTGTTAATGATACAAATAAGAATTTACGTTGTATGAGGAATTAATATTATTTTTGATGTTAAAAATAAGTAATTTACAATGCATGGAAAACGGACATTTTTAATGTCAATTAAATAGAAATTTTACCGTAGGATGAAATGGACATTTTTAATGTAAATTAACTAGAAATTTCAACCGTAGGATTTAGGTAACATTATTTATAATGTTAATATGAAGGAAATTTAACCGTATGATAAAATTAACTTTATTTTTAATGTTAATATTAAGAGAATTACTTCGTAGAATAAAATTAACATTATTTTATAATGTTAACATAAAAGAGAATTGACCGTAGGAATGTTACATTTTTTTTATGAAATTAAGAAGGAATAACACCATAGGGTGAGTTAACATTATTTTTAATGTTAATAATGGGGTAATTTAACCATAGGATAAGTCAACATTATCTTTAATGTTAAAATTAAGAAAATATGCATCGTAGGATGAGTTAACATTATTCTAAATGTTAATATAAAAAGTGTATATACCATAGGGAAAAATTTACATTATTTTAATGTTAAAATAAAGGAATTCCACCGTAGGATGAGTTTACATTTTATTCAATGTAAATAGGTAAGAATGCGACATGTAAATGCAATGTAAATAAGTAAGAATGTGACATGTAATTTCAAGTTTGCATTTTATTCAATGTAAAGAAAGCAAGAATGCGATATGTAATGAAAGTTTACATTTTAATTAATGTAAATAAAAATATGATTTTGAGAATGCGTCGTTGAATAAGAAGTTTGACTATTTTAAATAATTAAAATAGAACGAATTGTTATAAAAATAATTATTAACAAATAAGAAGGATTTTCAAAATATATATATATATATATATATGTATATATATACGAGGATTGTTTGGGAAGTCCGAGATATTCTCATCCCAAATTAATCCAGCGGCGTTAAAGATCGAAGTAAGAAGACGACGTATGAAGACCGTAAATCTTCCCTCGAATGGACAGCGATCGAGATCCTGAATTGACTTGCTACCAATTCATGGGTCAAGGTCATTGCCCAGACGTACGTGTTGGTTTCATGGATTTGACTTTCGTTCAGACCCAGAGCATAAGTTTAAATGGATGGTGTGTCTGACATCGTACTTCGTTATATATCATATTGTTGATTTTCTGTTAATATATAAATATTGGTGGTGGAGAATTTATTCTCTACTTAACACCCATTTATGTATTGATGGAGAAGCAATGGTACGGTATGGAGTGACAGTGTGACACACTAAGATGCAATGATCAAGGTTTATTGTTGAAAAGCAGAACCTTGTGGAGACGATCAAAGCATGGCCTGTTTAGGCGTAGCTTTGTGTAACGGGACTTCGCGAGCCTCACACCCCGGTTGAGTCAAAAACGGGCGAAGGGAACGCAGGGAAAGCAGCACGTTTCTTTCTAGCTAGAAGTAGTGTCAGGGACCTCCCAGCGCTGATACTTTACTTATGTGGATGATGGAATGTGGCGCGCCTCGGATAGGTCCTATAGGACCGGGAAACGTGTGCTTAGGAATTGCCAATCCTCTAAGCTGTATGTGAGGACCGGCCCTGCAGGATCCAAGGGTTAACTGCGGGGAATCCTGAGGCACTAGCTAGAGTGTCTCGAATCGGTAAGGAGCTCCGCTCTAGCCTTGACTCATGATGGAAACCAAAATCCAAATATGAACCGACGAATTTGATTGTATTACTAGTACGGAGGCATAGTATATGGTACCTATGCTTCCTAAGATTAATACATTTACTTTGAAATGCTTTCATATACACTAATAATAATATTAGATGCGTATTTGCCGTATTTAGCATGTTTAATCACCATAAGGTAAAACCCTATCCTCTGGTGTGCGTTGCATTGTGTGATGGGACTTGGGTCTTATGGTGATTCCATTTTTTCCAAAAAACATCGCATTGTTTACGATGTACTTATTTATTTGTTATGACACTTTAAATTATGCACGGCAATCCATTAGAGTAAACCCGTTCCGCATTAGCGGCGTGGTCTTTGGATTTGCCATATTAATAGTGATTTATTAGTTAAGAATTCTCACACCAGTCCCACGACTGACCCATAGTTTGTTTCACCTTTTTGCAAACTTGGGTGCCCTCTTTTCCACACGGGCAGCCAAGTAGACAGGTTCATTTTTTTTGCTTGGAGTTTTTTTGGAGCTGCTTATTCTCTCTCTTGGATTTGCTTTTGTGGAGAGGTGATGACTTGGAGCTTGAAGACATTTATCTTTTGTTTCTATGGCATCCTTTCTTTTCTTTTTAGACATCAAACTTATTTCTTTTCTGCAAAACTTGTTGTAATAGCTTAGTTTCTGCGACTGTGGATTTTCTGTGATTGATGACATTATATTTTTCCGCTGCTATAATGTTATTACTCTATGAATTTCCTTTGCTATATTGTATCTGTGTTCTGTTTTATTGTATTTATGTTGTATTCCAAAAATGATTACTCCTACTTTCACTCGTGGAAGTTTGGGGTCGTCACACAATGCACAGTTGTATATTTATACATGTGTGTATATGCAGCCATCAGAAGAGATTTCATGTCCCTGCATTGATATATATATATATATATATATATATGTTGTGTGCCTTGTGGTATTTACAGTGTATCACTGTGAATATCACAAGCTATCTAGACACTGTTGGATAAATCAGATCTAGTTAGAAAAATAATGAGAAACGCACCGAAATTCTGAGGCAAATAAATTTTCAAAATAAAAATTATATTCGCATGTGTTCAGTATTATTTCTATTGCGGTGTACTGTGTGTTTGTTTCATGTGACAGGTATGAAGACTAGAATGACAAAGGACTGTGAAGACAGAAGACTGAAAATAAGAAGAGTGTCTGTGTAAATGTATACGAATCTGTGTAAATGAAATTATATATATGAATTTTATAGAGTGATGAGTGATGCAGTAAGGAGCTATTTATATATATATATGAATTGTACTGATGTTTGTAATAAACAAATTTGGTTGAAATAAAATATTATTTTATTGTTGTCAAACAAATTTGTCTATCATATTATGTTTATATACAAGTACAATATGAAGTGAATGTTTAAATAGTGGAGTTATAAATAGCTGTACTATTTTAGTGTTTTAAATATAATATTATATTTAAATACAATACCGTATGAATATATGAATGTCTGTACAGTCGTATTCTATTTAAATATAAATATTATATTCATGTCTATGATGTATATATAGAACAGTATAGTAACAAACACATTTATAATATATGTATTTAGTTCTTATCATCAACAAAAATCATATAATTATGTATACAACAACATTATATACAACAATCTCCTCCTTTTGATGATGACAAACAAATAAAATATCTTGAGTACAATAAATGTGTTTGATGACAGTGAATATTGAACCCCCCTTATTTATTAGCTCCCCCTACAACAGATAATTCCCCCTTTAACCGTGCATGAGTGAATATGAATGAATTAAATGAATTCTCAAGAATAAAAATATTTATAAAATATTCGCTCATAAATCAAAATCTCAACCCATTCTCCCCCTTTTGTTATCATTAAAAGGATATAGAATTTAAAATATAGATGAAAATTGACTAAAAATATAATTTCAGCTTAAGAGGAAGAACAATCATCATAAATCTCAATCAGTCAAACAAAAATCATAATAAACTAAGAACTAGTGGCATATTTCACATTGTAGAGAATAACAGATTTACGATGAAAATTATATAAAAGGGGGAGAGTTACAAAAATATGATTTCCAATTATTTTCAAAAGAATTTTATAAAATTGAGCTAAAAAAAGTGATGGATTTGGACTATAATTGTAAATTCAATTTAAGTGACAAAATCGTATAATATCAAATCCCAGTAGCTATCAATCAACAAATCATAATACTTCATAAGATTTCACCACATTTCACATATTAGAAGATGGATTGATAGGCTGGTTTTTAAATACCAAGGAGTATTTCAGATTAATTTCAATTTAGCACATTATTTCCTTTTCTTTTTCTTTTTATTTAAGAGCACACTGACCACGCATAACCAGAGCTTGGATTTTTAAATGAGTTCAGTCACAGCTTAAATTATAAGTTGTCTCTTAACCATGCATGACCAGAGCTTGGATTATTAAATGAGGTTAGAGACACACTCATATATTAAATATATACTTATCATTTTAGCTTTAGAAGGAAAACTCCTCAGTATATAACACCAGTATGAATGATAGAAATGTGGTAGGTACAGAAATACCCTGAGAAATAAATTTCTAAATTAATTATATTATGAAATAGCTCGACTGTACCGGGACTATTGATAATTTTCAATTATCACCCATTCCGAATAATAACATAGTCCAATTTCTATCACAAATATTTCCATTGTTTACTCAAGAAGATTTTTTGAGTAATATTAAACTCTCCACATTAATAAAAAATACATGATTAGTGACAGAATAATGGTAAATAAAGAAGATGTCGTGAAATAATCGCCAATTCAAAGATATTATAATAAATGTTCAACCATCATGAAAATCTAAATAAAATCTCCTCTCATTGTGAAATATACTGCAGTCACAATTCATCACAATTTCAAAATCTGATAATAATTTTGATGAACTATAAATACAGCTCAATTTGGATATTGATTTCAATTTCTGAATGAATAATCAATAAATAATTTTAAAATTGAAAAGCAATTACAAGAGGGATATGGAGATCTATACAAGACAAGAAAAAAATATTTTAAAAAAATCAGCACATCTGATACCAATTGGTGTCCTTATTAACAAATTTTAATCACAAAGCCCAATCAGACAAAATTAACAAATTTGGCACATTTACCAGAGCTACAGGCAAGAACAACTAATTATTCGAAAAACAGTATCAGAGCAGCAAACAAATCATAAATAAGCAATTTCCAAGATATTTTCGAAACAATATCTGAGCAGCACAAAAATCATTTTCAAAGAAGACTTGTCAAGAAGATGTTTTAAAGAAATTTCAAATAATCAAAGAATGGTTCATGATCCAATGATTAAATATATGATTTATTTTAATCATTTGAAGGAATATGAGAAGATCGAGATTCAATGAATCAGTCACACCAAATTAAATTTTAAATTCACAATGTGTGTGAGATTCAAGAAATCAATGGTTTCAAATGATTTTAAACAAACAAATATTTAACAAAGATCATGAAATAACACTGAGTTTCAAGATCGAATTTTCAAAAAAAAATTCAAAATTATTTCTAGCAGGCTCACATGAATAATTTCAGATCATTTACATCAAGATTGAGAGATATTCATGATCCAAAAATTTAAAAATAATTTATTTGAAATCACTTGAATCAATGTCACGTTTTGAGATACATTGATCGATCACACAGGATTGATAATTTTAAATTTAAGGGGTGTGTGAGATTCATAATATCAAGAATTTCAGATGATTTCAAATAAACAAACTTCAACCATAATGATGATGAATAAAGATGAATTTCAAGATGTATCACTGATTCAAGCCAATCCAAAAATCAATGAAATTATCACAACTGATAAGTAGCAGTGTGCTGTAACGAGTATATCATTTTAAGCTTTTCTAAAAATGAATTAGAAGAAACCCAGAACAGCAGAGGTGTGTGTAATTTCACAAATTTTTTAGATCTTCAAAAAAAAATTAGAATTCAGGTTAACAGTGCTCAAGATATAACATGAATGCTTCAGCACTGTTAGGAATTCATGGATAAGAAAATAAAATTCAAAAAAATTGCAGATATTTATAGGTTTAAATTCAAGATGTGGAAATGATTAGAACGTGAGACTTTATTCAAATAAAGCAAATTTCCAAACAATTATCAATACTGCTATTGGAAGTAAAGAAAGCACAGAATAAGAAGAATATGGCAGTGACAGATAAAAACATAAAAAATCCATAGAGGGGGTAGAAGAAAAAAAATCAAACAAAAAAGTAAAAACAAAGAATATACAAAAATTGTGAGTCTAGAGATTACACCTGAAAATGTTGTGAGCAAATGAATCTCTAGCTCAAACAGACTTGGCCAAAGAACTCCAAATGATACTGGAATTAAGAATAACTTGAAGTTCTAATCTCTTTTTGCACTGTAGTTCCTTAGCCTCCTTCGGTACCTAAAAGTTTAGAGAATCAAGTGGTTTAACAAAATTTGTAAAACCACTAGTAGTTTTGTTAACATCTTTCGGTATCCAAATCTTTTTGTATAACAACCCATTCGAATCTATCTTTGTGCCTTTAGGAACCCAAAATTGTTTCACTCTATTTCTTTTTGGGATCCAAAATGGATTATTATAAAACAAATTCACATCTCGATTATGATTTTAAAATCCTTTGAAATTATAAGAATTTAAATTTTTAATTCGATTCTTTTTAAAGAAGTTTGCAGGATTTTTAAAATCACAAGAATTCAATTTTTCAAAACCACTTGTTTTACCAAAACCAAGACCTTGTTTTTGTCCAACAGAAAAATGGTTTTTCAACAACATATTCAAAGATTTTTCACTATCAGAAAATTTAGTCAAAGTAGACTCTAGTAGTTGAATTTTGAATTTAAGATCACTATTCTCTTTTATTAAATCTGAACAGCGGTTACCAGTGATCTTCCTTTCAGCATCGTATTGTTTCAAAACCAAATTTTCAGATTCAAGTAATTTTATTTTGGTTTGGGATTCAGCAATTTCCAATTCAAAATATTTTCGACTTTTAGATTCAAAATTCTTAAGTTTTACAATCTCAATTTCAAGCTCATTCAAAATTAATTAAGATTTCTGTAAATTTTGATTTTAAAAAATCTTATTTGGAAATTATATTATCCAACTCCTTTTGCAAAGAATCATTTTTATAAATTAGCTCATCTTCATTTTGTTTTAAAATGGTAATTTCTTTTTCAAATTTCTGAATATTTTTATTTAGATAAGTTAAATCTTTTTTTAAATTGAAATAATTCTTACAATTGGAGTTTTCATATTTTAATTCCAACATATTATTTTTGTTAATTAAATCACGATTTTCAGATCTTAGAAGTTTGTTTTTCAGTTCGGGACGATTGACAGTTTTGGTTAAATTATTACAGAGAGAAAACAATTTTTCATATGAGAAATATCCATCGTCTGAATCATCAATAATAGCTCCAGTTAAGCACACATCTGAATCTAAGTTGGCTGTTGAGGGTTTTGAGTTGCTGTCAGATTTTCGACATAGCGTGTTGAGAGTTTTCCAGATATCCTGCGCAGTTAGACAATGAGAGATAATGTTTAATTGATCATTATCAAGGTAGGAGTAAATAATATGCATAACACGAGCATTCAAAACCTTATTCTTCTTATCTAACATATCTCCCAAATTTTCAATAATATTCCAATATTCCAAATTAATAGATTTTAAATATAATTCGAAATTTGATTTCCATATTAAAAAATATGTTCCATTGAAAATAATTGGAATATCACTGGACTGACTCTTAGAAGACTGACAACTAGGAAGACCCATGACTCTAGAGTTAATGAAAATACCAGGCTCTGATACCATTTAGTGGGGGGTGAATAGGGTTTATAAAATTTTCGCGAGATATTAAAATATTCACAGATCACAAAATATAACAGAAATAGAAATGCAGAAAGTAAATGACACAAGAGATACCTAGCTTCGGCAAAACCCTGCCTATTGTTGCATTCCTAAGGTTTCTACTAGGTGATAGAACAGATCCCGCATACAAGACGATGTACAATCGCAAATCCTGCTCCTATTCTAACCCTACGCTCAAAATCATAGACTGCTCTATATACCCTAGGCCAGATTTTTCCCGAATTACAAATCCATAATCCGTAACCCTAATTTTTACAAACTCTAGTAAACTGTCAATCAACACCCTGACTAGATCCTCTAGAATTTTACAGACTCTAGAAAACTGTTTGTTTGTTTTACAGATTACAACAACACAAAATAAAAATAAAAAAGATAGAAATGAAACCCTAGTTTAAATAAAGGAATTAAAAAACCCCTTTTATCTTCAAGTAGGCTTATCCCAACACAAAGTGACCGGCCCCTTTTCTCATTTGTTCAACCTGGTCTCGTTTTCTCTTCAGTGGAAAAATATGGCGGATGGGAAAAAGATTTTTGCTAGGGTTTCCTGGATTTCACCCAAATCGAATTGATTGCTTGATGTATGAATTAGAAATCTTGTTCTCTGATGAACTTCAATATGTCGATGGCTTCTGATCGATTGTTGGTGCTCTTTACTTCACCGATTTGGAATTTGTTTGATCAAATCTTATAAAAATTGTGAGTTACTCTGATTTATTCTTTACTTGAATTTTGTTGCGTATGGATTCGATGATTTGCCAGTGATGATAATGCGTGTTTATATAGGGATAAAGAAAACCCTATCACCCTATGATTTCACAGATGATCCGGTCTGATTTCTTGCGGTTTTGCCTTTTTGAATTTCTTGATAAAATCAACTTTAATTGATGAAATATGTTGCCTTGTTTGCCTCGATGAATTCTGGACTTGATTGTGGCCTTTTGTGATTTTGTCCCTTACGATTTCCTCTTGCGTGTATAAATTTGTTGCCTTGAACACTTGATTATCACGGCATGAAATTATTCCAAAAACATTGTGGCATATATGGAAATAAATTGCTGGAAAAATATATTCCTGCCGAGTTTGGATTCTTTGATTGATTATACACCCTGGAATTCCTGGTTATCATATAGATCTCGAATTGATTACATGCCAAAACATTTTTCATATATGATTTAATGCTTTAAAACTGGAAATCAAATTTCCACATTTTTTTATTCACTAATATTTGTTGTAATTCTGGAAATGTTGCCATTGATTTGAAAACAGAATTCTTCATTTGAACACTTGTCTTTTTTTCTTGATCCTTGAATGAAATCTAAGACAGAAAGATTTGCTTGCACCCTGAAATATGACTTGCACCCTTAATCATGTAAAAACTGCTCGTGTCTTTGAACCTAATGATGTACACCATTCATCCTTGCTGCTTTTATTATGCTGCTTCAATATACATTGCTAACTGCTATGAACATGTGTTGCTATGTAAACAGCTTGTCTTGTACTTCATTGTGTGTGATAGCTGACATGTAACTCAGCTCAAATTTGTTGTACACTTGTGTATGTTGCATTTTCACTGATCACCATTCTTTGTTCCATTTCAGTTTGATTATGCCTCATCAATACTTGTATACTCCCATGCTATTGTTTCATTTGAACATGTGGTCTATGTAGTCTTGTTGAGCTGTCATATGCATGCCTCGACCATGTTTGAACTAATCATGTTGACCCTGCCTTGAAATTTTTTTTACACTGCATTGTTCTTGAGCCACGATTACTGTGTGGACTTTTGAACTGCCTTAACACTATTATGTACCCTTGCTGTAGCTATGAACCTGCATTTGTGCACAGACTTGTGTTCAACTGTTGCCACTGTATGTATGCATGACTCAATGCTGAAACAATTTGGTCACTTCTTTCTGGCTTGCTTCAATCATGTTGTGTGTACACACACACCCCCCCCATGCAAGTCTCCATGTAGCTGGTTTTCCTATGCAGTTTTCCCTCATTCATTTTTGAAATGATCTGCTTTGTTTGCACTCGACCTGGAATTGATCTGCCACGTTTGTCCACCTACTTTTGAATGATCAGATCTCGTATGTTTGCCAACATGTTTTAGTTCATGCCTTTGCCCCTGACTTGAGTTGACTTTGATCATTTCTCAACTATGAACCTGCTGTGAGCACTTGCATCTTGCACTGATCTTACATGTACATGTTATATGCTTGCATGCTTCACCTATCATAAAAACTGCGGCTGTTTCATCATGAACACATCCACGTTTTGTTGTTCTTGTTTGTGATCGACTGCATGCTTATCACTTTGCTGTTTTACTTCTTTATTGCTGGTTCAACCATGTTTGAGATGTGTTGACTTTGCATTGAGTTATTTTCATGTGTGCACTGAGTTGAGATGGTCCATTTGGCTACTCCTCAGTTGCTCGCTGATTGGCGAGGCAGTGCACACGTGTATATTTATACACGTGTGTATATACAACCATCAGAAGAGATTTCCTGTCCCTACATTGATATATATATGTTGTCTTCCTTGTGGTATTTACAGAGTATCATTGTGAATATCACAAGCTGTCTAGACACAGTCGGATAAATCAGATCTAGTCAGAAAAATGATGATAAACACACCGAAATTCTGAGGCAAATAAATTTTCAAAATAAAAATTATTTTTGCACGTGTTCAGTAATATTTCTATTGCAGTGTATTATGTGTCTGTATCATGTGACAGGTATGAAGACTGGACTGACGAAGGACTGTGAAGACAGAAGACTAAAAATAAGAAGAGTGTCAGTGTGTTTGTGTAAATGTATACGAATCTGTGTAAATGAAATTGTATATATTAATTGTATAGAGTGATGAGTGATGTAGCGAGGAGCTATTTATATATATATATGAATTGTACTGATGTTTGTAATAAACAAATTTGATTGAAATAAAATATTATTTTATTGTTGTCAAACAAATTTGTCTATCATATTCTGTTTACATACAAGTACAATATGAAGTGAATGTTTAAATAGTGGAGTTATAAATAATTGTACTGTTTGAGTGTTTCAAGTCTTGAATGAAAGGGTTCTCGTTAGATCTTTTAGGAATCAAAAGAAGGTAAGTTTCAGTACTTCTGATGAATCAATTAGGGTTTGCATTTTCAGTTTTTACCTTTGGTTTTTATGATTTCAAACACGATAGATAAGGATATTTCTTGTTATGCTGGTGTTTTGACAAATCTGAGAATTAAAACCCTCTTTACTAGAAAATTCAATTTCAGTTCCTAAAGGGCTTAAAAATTTCCAAAAATTACTATGTTATTTCTGACATATTGAAGCAATTCTCTACCAATTTTCAAGAATTTTTATTAAGGTTTGATATGTTAAACATGGTGATTTTTAAGAACCATTTCTATAAAATGTGGAAAGAAAAACTTAGGTTGGTTTAAAATCCATAAATAAATGTAGAAAATTCATAAAACCATGAAATTTGGACAAGTTGATACCAACTCATATGTTCATATTAAGTAAAAATTTCATTATAAAATATTAAAGTTTGCTATGTTAATTTTACTCTATTCCAGGGATAAAAGTACGAGCTGTTTTTGGTTACTTGGCTTGAGGTTAATGTTTATACCTATGAAGTTTTTCGTATAATAAGATGAGTGGTTAGACTCACACAATTGATCTCTGAAAAGTTTGTTGCAAATTTGAAATTTTAGTTTAGATATTGTTGATTTGATGATTTCTTTGGTTGCTATTTGGATTTGGATTTAAGTGATTGTTTGATTTTGTGTGCTGAAAATTTTAATGAAAAAATCACAGCTGTAAAACAATGATAACTTATGGCTAAATTATCTAAATTAACTCAACTTTTTTGGCAGTAGAAAGCTCTTTCAATTATCTTACAACTTTTTTCCTTTTGGAGTTTTTTGAAATTATGGCTTTTAGGAGGCCAAAACCGAGTTTTAAACTGAGCATGTAGCTCAGACCTGTGTTAAAATTTGATTTGATAACTGATAGTAAAATGGGAATAACTTTTTAGTCACTTATCAGAATTTGATAATTTTTTATGTTTTGAAAGCTAAGAGTATAGGATACAACTTTCGTTTGTTGTGTTTCTGTTGATTTTGAAGTTTAACTGGTGAAAAACTCATTTGTTTGTCGCTGGGTTATCGTTAGGAAATCATGAAAATAATTATAACTGAGAATTTTTTTTTGGTCATAACTTTCGAGCCACTTATCGAAATTTGATAATTCTTAATGTTGTGGAAAGCTAAGAGATTAAATTAAAACTTTCATTTATGGTGCCTCTTATGATTTTGAAATTAAAAACCCCATTTGTTTGTCATTGTCCTATCATTGAGAAATCGTGTCAACACTTAAACATGAGAAATTGTTTTGGCCATAACTATTGAGCTACTTGTTGGATTTTGATAATTTTTGATGTTTTGGAAAGCTAAGAGTTCCTGCTACAATTTCATGTAGTAAGTTTTGGTAAATTCTATGCTTAAAAGGGACGAAATGGCACTTTAAAATTGAGAGCTTTGTTATTTACTTTTGGATATAACAAAAATAGATTTGTGAACAACTACGTAAGTACTTTAAGCAATGGAATTCGAAGAGATAATTGTTTTGAGAATCTAAATTCTATAAACTGGAGTGAGTTAATTTTGACCTAATGCGATAGATTATTTTATATGCTCTTATGAAACATTTTGTTGAAAGTGGTATGTTCTAGTGAATGGAATGTTGAAGTGGAATTTACTAATTCTTGAGCGTATACTAGAACCCAACTGGGTAGTATGTGATGCCTAAGTTAGATTCTTATAATCGATTTTGAGATAGTAATTAACATTTCTAGTTGTATTCTTTTATGGTGTATGACAAGTGGTCTCTAGATCCGTAAGAAAATATAATTCAGGTTTTCGAGCTAAATCCATAATAAGTGAAATTTACTAATTCTTGGAAAATACTTGTGTTTCACTAGATGGTATGGGACATCAATGTTAAATATAGTGGTTACTGTCGGTGATAGTATTTGGCACTTTAGAGTTCACTTTTTTTGGTGTGCGGCAGAAGCTGCTAGATCCTTAAAAAGGTTACTTCTGGATTTCTTCTCAAACTTGTAAATATAAAAAGATTGAGAAATTCATTATTTTAAGAGACTGGACTTTTATAACTACTTTTATTAGTAAAGACTTTAAATAAAATAATGATTAATGTGGTGTAGTATAGTCATGGTTGCCAATATCTTTTTTATTATTTAGATTCTTGTTTATTGTTGAGATTGGATATGTGGTTCCTTGATCCCTTAGACTGAGAATGCGAGATTTCGATCAACATGATCGCATGTCTACGTTTCCTCAATCCCTTAGATTGAGCATCTGATTCTTTGGTCTCAACAATCATAGAAATGGATTGTGTTGCTTGTTTTGTTATGTTTCCTCAATCCTAGAGATCATGCATGAGTTTCGGATTGGTTGTTTTATTGTGTTTCCATGTGTTTCCTCAATCAGGTCGACTGAGTATGAGTTCGTCGATCTTAGTGATCATGTATGAGTTCCCGATCCTTGGTATCAGATCGGTATGAGTGATACAACTAGACCTCGAGACCATCTTGGATTTTGGAATGTATTTTTGTTTGTTCGACATGTTGATTTTGTTCTTCCTTGGTCATTTGAATGAGAAAGAGTTACTTGATCAGGTCGGTCATGAATGAGTTATGTTAACTTATCGTGCTTATAACATGAATTTGTGATGGAGATAAAATCATGATTGGAAACCAAACATATATCATTGTGAAACAATAAATAATTGCTACTATCACTTTTTGGTTGAACTAAAGTTTATCTATATGTTATATATATAGCTCTCACTTTTCAAATATTTAGAGATAGACTGATCCAGAATTTTTTGTTTCCAGGTCAGTCAGGAATTTTCTGGTTTACAGAATGCTCAGACTTTTGGACATACGAGCTAGCAATGGATAGAAATATTGAGACCCTTAGTTTATCTTCTTTTGTATATTCACTAGATGTACTATGAGATGTATTTGTGAAGATAGTGATTTATTTTGAAACGTGTAGAATGTAAAATTAGAAGTATATTTTGTGGGCTTACTATATGCATGGTATGATATGTGCTTTCTGATGTGGTCTGTGATTGTTATATGTTTGAGATATTGTTCTGATTAAGTGGAATCAATGTGTCTATTACTTTGTGTTAATATTGAACACGTCAAATTCAGATCAGACATTAAGTGAAAAGGTATAAGTGGTGTGTCGGTGTTAGTATAAAGATATATTCACATTCGATCTCCCTTATCAAGTTGTATTCTCCGGATTAGCAGACAACATTGCTTGTAGTGTTCTTTGCTAAACTGGGTATAACAGTGGGGCTGTTACAATTTGGTATCAAAGGCGTGTTCAGAATAATATTACATATAAAATCATTGATCTGAGACTTAGAATCCAATCCATTAGAGAGTATGTTGGTTGTTTGCATGGACTATCCACAGTAGCATAGAAGTATATATAGCATAGTTTTTGGGATAAAGGTAGGGCATTTGTTTATTTTTATTAAGGTTGATACACTTAAAGTAGTATTAAAATTGGATGTGCAAAATTAGTATTATAGCTAGAGGCAGACCTAGGATAGATGTAGGAGAAACCACTAGTCATAGTGTTGTGTGGGAATATTTTTACTTTAGAGCAAATAGCTGAAATTATTATGACAATAAAGACAAGGTTGTAGTTGTCTAGTCCGTTCAATCTAAATTTGTCCGGCTTTATCAGGATTTTGTACGCTTATGAGGAAACTAATGAAAAGTGGAAACTAATGAGTCACAAATACAAAGTGTTAATCAAAAAGGAACTAGACAAAATGAGCAAAAGAATTCTAAGTTAAAAGGTAAAACTATAAGAAAAATGAAAACTAGTGTTTGGTTGTATAATGTTTAGTTTAAGGGTATATTTCTTGTTTTTGCTTGACTGCTTCCTAATGTTTGGATGTTGACAATTGTTTTGTTTGGCTATACTTGTTTAAAATCGGATGCTAGAGGTAACAAAATAGTATATCTAAATTTTTGTTGACCCATCATGTTGACTTATCTGTACGTTGTTTAAGGATTTCGGTCGATAGGTTGGACGCCAAGTTACCGATAGAGGTTCCAAAACTTCGAGCGTGATATTTTGACATGAAGAATGAAAAAAAAGTGAAATCTTTTGAGGTAAAATAAAATTGGAATAATATTTTTTTCATGAAACATTTGTGTGAAATGGATGAGTTTGGGAATACATTATTGGTAGCTTATGCAATCAGCTTTACAGTTGTGAAGTGACCATAATAATTCATGGTCAATATTATTTTTGGTATTTGAAGAATTTTAAATTCATAAACTTGAGAATCAGATCAAAAAAACATTGGGACTGGATTCAAAATATTAAGTTTTGAAAACCAAAAGCGAAAGAAAACCTATTTTGTAAAGTATCAAGAGTTGTAAATGGAATAGTATAAGTGAAAATGAAATGGATTTCAAAATACGTTGAAATTTAATCCTAAGAGTTATAAAGAATAAAAATCTTGTTGGTAAGAGAATGTAGTAGCTTTAATTTGGTAAATTGAAGAAGTTTTAATTAGAATTACGTGTTGATATTAAGTAAGTAAATAATTTTGAGATATATATATGTATATATCCATGTATATTTTGAATTTATAAAATCAAGGTGAAATGGAAATTCTTATAGGTAATTTCACTTAACAAATTACGAGGATGCAATTTTTAAAGGGGGGTAGTCTATAACAATCTTATTGTTAATTACCTAGTTAATTGAGTTTAATTAGGAGTATATAATTTTAGTTGTGATTTTTGATTTTTTTTTTAAATTAACCAAAAAGGATTAAAGTATATTTTGAGTTTGTTTATAAAAAAATTCTATGTGAAATCCAAATGGAAAGTAAAGTTTAAAAGTGTAACGAAATAAATAGTTAGAACATCAATTCATTTAATTAAAAGGTTTGGGCCTAATTAAAAAATTCAGCCCATTGGTGCAAATAAGAGAAAGTTTCTTACTTACCTATTTCCAAATGAACCATACGCTCATTTGTTCCAGGCAGCAAACAAAAAAAAGTTTTTCAAAACAAAGAAAAACCCTAGCTTCACAAATTCTCAATTTCGGGCCTTGAATAAAAGGGCTCCTGGTTAGATCTTTTAGGAATCAAAAGATGGTAAGTTTCAGTACTTCTAGTGAATCAATTAGGGTTTGTAATTTTTGGTTTTATCTTTGGTTTTCATGATTTCAAACATAATAAATAATGATATTTCTTGTTATGCTTGTGTTTTAACAAATCTGAGAAATAAAACCCTCTTTACTAGAAAATTCGTATTTAGTTCATAAAGGGCTTAAAAATTTCCAAATTTTACTATTTTCTTTCTGACATATTGAAGCAACTCTCTGCCAATTTTCAAATTTTTTTATTAAGATTTGATATGTTAAACATGGTGATTTTCGAGAACCATTTCTATAAAATCTGGACAAAAAAAATGTAGGTTTGGTTTAAAATTCATAAATAAATGTAGAAAATTCAAAAAATTGTGAAATTTGGATATGTTGTTACTAACTTATTTGAGAACCTTCAGTAAAAATGTAATTAGAAAATTTTAATTTTTGCTATGTTAAATTTACTCAGTTCCAGGGATAAAAATCTGGGTTGTTTTTGGTTACTTGGTTTGAGGTTAATGTTTATAGCTATAAAGTTCATTGGATAATAAGGTGAGATATTCGACTCACATAATCTATCTTTGAAGATTTTGTTGTATGTTAGAAATTTTAGCTTAGATATTGTTGATTCGAGGAATGCTTTGGTTGCAATATGGATTTGGATTCAAGTGGTCGTTTGATTTTGTGTGATGAAAATTTTAGTGAAAATATCACTGCTGTAAAACAATGATAACTTATGGCTAAATTATCCAAATTGACCCATTTTTTAGAAGAAAGCTCTTTCGAATTGCTAAAACTTTTCCTTTAAGCATTTTTCAAAATTATGCCTTTTAGGAGGCCAAAACCGAGTTTTAAACTAAGCTTGTTGCTCAAGCCTGTGTTAAAATCAGAGTTGATACCCGATAGTAAAATTTGCATAACCATTGAGTCACTTATCGGAATTTGATAAATTTTTATGTTTGGAAAGCTAACAGTATAAGCTACACCTTTTGTTTGTTGTGTTTCTGTTGATTTTGAAGTTTAAATGGTGAAAAACTCATTTGTTTGTCGCTGGGCTATCGTTAGGAAATCATGAAAATACTTCAAATTGAGAATTTGTTTTAGTCATAACTTTCTAGCTACTTATCGAAATTTGATAATTCTTAATGTTCTGGAAAGCTAAGAGATTAAAATACAACTCTCATTTATGGTGCCTCTTGCGATTTTGGAGTTTAAATGGTGAAAACCCCATTTTTGTCGCTATCCTCTCGTTGAGAAATTGTGTCAACGCTTAAACATGAGAAATTGTTTTGGCTATAACTATTGAACTACTTATCGGATTTTGATAATTTTTGATGTTTTGGAAAGCTAAGAGTTTTTGATACAGTTTCATGTAGTAAGTTTTGGTAAATTCTATGCTTAAAAGGATCAAAATTGCACTTTAAATTTGACAGCTTTGTTATTAACTTTTGGAAATAATAAAAATAGAATTGTGAACAACTACGTAAGTACTTTAAGCAATGGAATTCAAAGAGATAATTTTTTTGAGAATCTTAATTCTATAAACTGGAATGAGCTATTTTTCGACTTACTGTTACCGATTATTTTAAATGCTCTTGTGAAACATTTTGTCGAAAATGGTATGTTCTAGTGAATAGAATGTTGAAGTGGAATTTACTCATTCTTGAGCGAATGCTAGAACCCAACTGGGTAGTATGGGATGCCCAAGTTAGATTCTTATAATTGATTTTGAGATAGTAGTTAAAATTTCTAGCTGTATTCTTTTATGGTGTACGACAAGTGGTCTCTGGATCAGTACGAGAATATAATTCAGGTTTTCTGGGTATATCCATAATAAGTGAAATTTACTAATTCTCGGTAAATACTTGTGTTTCACTAGATGGTATGGGACATCTATGTTAAACAATAGTGGTTACTATGGGTGATAGTATTTGACTTTTTAGAGTTCATTTTCTTTTGGTGTGTGGCAGAGGCTGCTAGATCCTTAAGAAGGTTACTTCTGGATTTCTTTTCAAACTTGTAAATACAAAAAGATCAGGAAATTCATTATTTTAAGAAACTGTACTTTTGTAACTACTTTTGTTAGTAAATATTTTAAATAAAATAATGATTAATAGGGTGTAGTAAAGTCATGGTTGCCACTATCTTTTTTATTGTTGATATTTTTTTTTTGATTGTTGAAATCGGATATGTGGTTCCCTGATCCCTTAGATCGAGCATGCGAGATTTCGATCTACACGATCGTATGTCTATGTTTCCTCAGTCTCTTAGATTGAGCATGTGATTCTTTGGTCTCAAAAATCATAGAAATGGATCGTGTTGCTTGTTTTGTTATGTTTCCTCGATCCTAGTGATCGTGCATGTGTTCTGGATTACTTGTTTTATTGTTTTTCCACGTGTTTCCTTGATTAGGTCGATTAAGTATGAGTTCCTCGATCTTAGTGATCGTGTATGAGTTCCCGATCTTTAGTATTAGATCGATATAAGGGATACCACCAAGCCTCAGACCATCCTGGATTTTGGAATTTATGTTTGTTCATTCGATATGTTGATTTTGTTCTTCCTTGGTCATTTGACTAGGAAAGAGTTCCTTGATCGGGTCGATCATGAATGAGTTGTGTTAACTTGTTGTGCTTCTAATGTGAACTTGTGATGGAGATAAAAACATGATTGGAAACCAAACATACATCATTGTGAAACAATAAATAATTGCTACTATCACTTTTTGGTTGAACTAAAGTTTATCTATATGTTATATATATATGGCTCTCACTTTTCGAATAGTTAGAGATAGACTGATCTGGAATTTTTTATTACCGGGTTAGTCCAGAATTTTCAACTTTACAGAATGCTCATACTTTTGGATAGGTGAGCTAGCAATGGATAGACATATTGAGACCCTTATTTTATCTTCTGTAGTATATTCACTAGATGTACTATGAGATGTATTTGTGAAGATAGTGATTTACTTTGAAATGTGTAGAATGTAAAATTAGAAGTATATTTTGTGGACTTACTATATGTATGGTATGATATGTGCTTTCTGATGTGATTTGTGATTGTTACGTGTTTGAGATATTGTTCTGCTTAAGTGGAATCGGTGTGTCTATTACTTTGTAATAATACTGAACACGTCAAATTCAGATCAACCATTAAGTGAAAAGGTATAAGTGGCATGTCAGTGTTAGTATAAAGATATATTCACATTCGATCGCTCCTATCAAGTTGTATTCTCAAGATTAGCGGACAACATTACTTGTAATGTTCTTTGCTAAACTGTGTATAACAGTGAGGTTGTTACATTAAAACATTTATATTTTCAAATTTTCTAAACTTCACTTCATTAATTTTCAATATAATTTATACTTACATATCCTTCTATTATTTCTCATGTTAGTGCAAAGATCAGTTTCAAAACTTGAATGAAAAACTAAACTAAGGAACGTGCTTAATCAAAAAGGAATCAACGAAGGATGGAGAACCAGTTAAAATAAATTCCAAATATTAAAGATTTTGAAAACTATTTATTATATTTTAAAACATGCTCTCTTAAGATAGATTCTATTCATTTTAGGGTAATATTTACTATATATCTAATGAGTTTTACCCCCATAGGCTTAGGTGTTCGCTTATGCTAAGCTCCGATACCAACCGTTATGACCCACCATTTTAAACAATGGAATTTGCTAGAAATAATATACAATTATTGGAGTAATAATAGGATCAATCATAAAATACAGTCACAAAAATAAAATAGAACTCAGGATCCTGCAACAGAAATAAATAATACACAAGCAGTTCTTGAATTTACAATTTTCCTTCTTTGAAGTACTACAAATGGAAATAACACAAATTAATGGCTACTTAAATAACTGAAGTGATAATGTAACTAGAATAAATAGAGCTCCAACTATGTCTTTATCTCCAGAAAAGTAATCCATAACTGTAATTCTCAGGGATAACCCGAGCACATTTTGAGGAAAAGAAAAAACAAACGGATTAGAACTAACATCCTCATGTAAACCAATACATAAAACTGCGTAGTGATACAGAGATGTTATAGTTTTCTCCTCATCTCCTTCGGATCTATTATACAATTTACATAATAGTATATGCTATAATAGATAATGTATCAGTAAAATAAATATCAAAATAGCGTTAAGACCTTACTTGATCGATATTAACAAATTTAATTTGAAAACAAATTCGTAGTGTGCTTATATAAGGATAAATACGATAAGGCAGTGAGGCAATGCCCAAGGTAGTATTTCACCATTTTACCCTTTTTGGCTAGTCATACCTACCCGTGGCCAACTGCGCCCAACACCTTCAATCAAATCAATGTACACTAATCGAATCTCAAGTCAAGTGAATAATACGAAGAGGTGTGTCGGCTAGAGATAGATAACCTCATTGGCCAGACGTAGGCTCTTATTTCTGTCATTTTAATTATGACACAAGAGTCAAACCTATCCATCATCACTCTCTTACTTCATTCGAGGATATGTTCCCCAAACTGACTACTTCGTTCTGGAACATCCTCCACGTAAAAAATTGTTAAAGTGGCTCAAGGATTGATAGAGAGTATGTTAATATCCAACTCTAGTCTCTTTAACAACCAATCGTCATTTTTACAGATAGTGGTCAATTATGTTTAAATAAAACATCGCATTTCTAGTTGTTAATCGAAATACTTCAAATTTGATTTTCATTATCATATCTCAAAACTACACAGTATTGGATTTCAACTCCAATTTCATAATTTCGTATTGTAGATCAATTCGGTACCAAAGTTCAAATTTTTATTTAAGATTTCCAAGTTAGATTTTCATTACCAAATAAATCTTATTTTCAAATAATTTGGGCTCAATAACTTGGGTCGGTAATAAACTTCTATTCAAAATAATTTGTATAGATATAAAATATAACAGTTCAATAAAATAAGTATATATATAAGAGATTATGAAATAAAATAATATAGGGAAAATAGTTTAAATAAAGGGTAATTTTGTCTTAGGTCCCTAAAAGGTTTGGAAATTAGGCCCATATCCAGTCAAAATTTTCATATAAAGTAGGTCCCTATTTTTCGAAAAATCATCAAAAAATCACGTAAAAATAAAAAAAATCACGTAAATTCGTAATTAAATACAACAACCAATCGTCATTAAAATATGCGTTAAAACCACCCAAAAAACGTGCCAAAAACCAAAAAACAGCGAAACAGCTGTATTATGCATCAAAAGATGCACTTAATTGTAAATAGTTTTATACATTTACGCATATATTTCAGTTATGCATCAAACTGCAGTATAAACGCATGCATGTATGCAGAAATTGTGCAATAAATGCATCGTTTCTTTCATTTATTCATTCCTGGCCTATTTTTCAAGCATTCACAGTCTTCAAACATTGTTGCATACATTTCTGCACTTATACAGAATAAATGCGTACATTCGTGCATATATTCATAAGCCTTCATTCCATTTAACTTTGTTGCATACATATGTATATATACGGAATAAATGCATACATGTATGCAACTATTACCAATATATGCATACATGTATGCATATATTCAGTATAAATGCATAGATGTATGAAACTTTTTTTCAGATTTCTTTTGGGAATATTTACGATTTTTTGAATTCTTTTTATCAACCAACACAATTTTTCTTTTGAAAAACACATAACATGCAAAATGGGACCCACTTTCAATTACAAACTTGGTTTGGATGTCGCTTGTATTTCGAAAAAAATAGAGACATGACGTGAATTTCCACTTAAATAAAATAGTTTAATATGACATACTATTAATCTTAAGAATAGTATAAGTATAATATTTGGAGTAAACGGTTTATTTCCTTCTAAAGAATTTGAATCCGATATGAAGTTCCAAAGCCCACTTTAAACCCTTTTTGAATTCGAATTCCAATTCGAAACAATATTTAGTCATTTCAATTTACTAGTTCAAGTCAAATCAAAATCAAATTAAAAGATTCAAAAATCAACGTTGATTTAATGAATCTAATTTTTATTACTAGTTTAAACATATTCCATAAAATAGGTTCCAATTCATTCCAAAATTCAAATTCATTTCCATTATATCGACCACAACACTTAAATACCGAATTTAGCCAACTTCGTCATATTGCTTTAAATCTTAGTTCTTAGGTTTAACTCTTAAAATAATCCAGTTTTCATAAAAACCAATTTAGTCTTACATCCACTTTAAGATTTCAAGTTTTACAAATTAAGTTAAATTCAATTTGTCAATTCCATTTAACAACTTAAATTATATGTAATAACCCAGAAAATCCGAACCAATTTAAATTTTTTATTTTGGCAATTTTAATGAGTTTTGAATATTTAAAATGAATTATTTTAAATAATAACGACGAGAAATATATTTTGAATAGAATTTGAATGTATATATTTATTTGAATCGACGTTATAATATAAATATTTATTTTTAATTATAAAAGGAATTGGAAATGGCGCAGTAGTTTGAAAATTCAATTTCAAATTTCAAATGAACGTGCAGGATTCAAAATAAACTGGATTTTAGCGAAACCAAAATTATTAGAATCTATTTGAAAATAACTTTCCAGCGAATCTGAAAAATTGAAATTTCATAGCGAGAATAAAAAGTTAAGCCCAGTTGAAAATTCAGAATAGTCGCTATGGAAAATATGGCCCTTGAAAATGGAAATTTTGCAAACGACCTCCTTTTTCGATGAAACCACTTTTGTTGGATCTGGGATGTCAAGTTATTGCTAGATTCCAAAATTGGTAATTTTCTGAATCAATATATGAGCGCGGCGCAGGAAAACGTATTTTGACAGTTTCAGTCAATTTGGATCGACCGGAAAAGGGCCATTTTTCAAACAGTCTCCAAATTTGATGAAATTAGTTTTGTTAGAACTATATCATCAATACGAAGCTAGAAAATATTATTTTGGAA
Source organism: Allium sativum (assembly GCA_030737875.1). Taxonomy (NCBI): domain Eukaryota; kingdom Viridiplantae; phylum Streptophyta; class Magnoliopsida; order Asparagales; family Amaryllidaceae; genus Allium; species Allium sativum. The sequence continues at coordinate 127,019,793 of CM060919.1, read as the reverse complement.
TTTTTGGGGTCCGTATGTGGCCTTGGTAAATTGAAATGTATCTTCAAGTTGAATAAATATATATATAGATTTATATTTTAATTTTAACGGAAACTGATCGAAACGATGGAATCATATTGCAGGACATATCCCACTGTGTTCAGAATAAGGGTATTAAGCTAAGGGCGATAGGCAGTGGATCTCATTTTGAGATCGAAATTGAAAGTTACTTTTTGGAGGATAAATAAATATATATAATAGAATATATATAAATCCTCCTTCTTATACCTAGCCCCCCCAAATCAAAATAACCAACCCACCTCGTTCCGAGCAAAACAGCTCCTCCTACATCGTGACAGCCACCGCGCCCTAGACCCACGCCACCTCCGCCTCGAATCGACGCCGCAAACCACCTACGACGTCGACCGAGCTCCGATCTGCTCCTCCCCCTCTAGCTCGTCGACGCGCAAAACTCCCTCCCCCCACCCAATTCGAGAACGAAACGAGCCCCCAACCCAACCCCAATCACCGTCGAGCAACCCCTCTCGTCGTTGACCAGCACCCGACCGTCGCTCCCTGTACCCAACGCCGAGCCCCCCTCGCCTCAAACCCCCTGTAAGTTTTTCCCCTTTTCTTTCTTTCTTTATTTATCTTTGTTCAGTATAATTAGTTTAAAATAAAAGAGAAAAACAGATTTTTATATATATGTAAACCTAGGGAAAAAATTGATTTTTAACAAAGTAAAAATTTGATTTTTAACATAGTGAAAATTTGATTATTATTATCTAGAAGGCGAAATAAAAGAATGATTTATATATATATTTATAAAGCAAAGATTTTTATAATAAAGAAGAATAGATTTTTACTAGCAAGAAGGTTTAATTTTTGTTTAGAAGAGTAGTGATTTTTAAAAATAGAAAAGAAGTGATTTTATTATATATATCATAAAAAGATTAGATTTCTAAAGCTGAAAAGGAATGATTTTTATCCATAAATTTTGAAATAAAAATATGACCTTTGTTTAGATAAAAGTATGATTTTAATAATTTAACGCTATGATAAAAATGAGATTTTATTACTTTAATATCGATGTTAAAATATGTTGTAGCGAAAAAATTTGATTTTTAGTTATATAAAAATTCGATTTTTATATGAGTAGCAGATTGAAAATAGAATTTTTATATAATAGAGAATATAAAAAAAATGATTTTCATTTATGCAGCGAAATAAAAATTTGATTTTTATTATATATCTAGTGGGATGAAAACGTGATTTTTATAACATTAAAATAAAAATGTAATTTTTAATGTGAACAGCGGGAAAAGAAGGCGATGGTATCGACTGAAATCAAAACGAAACCCGAACAGTTCAGAAAGAATGACTGGCGGAGTGGGAACCCAAGGTGAGAACTTCTCACTTTTAATTTTATTTCTAGTTAAATATATACTAGGATGCAGACGGTGCTTAGCAACACCCGACACCGGTCGTCCACAGACCATGGAGGACTCGTTAGTTTGTTTGATTGTGTTGTGAAAACTGATTGTGTGATGTGGAATGGAATAAATATTTTGTAGTTAAAAATATAATTTTTAACGTATATATGAATAAAATAAATATTTATAAACAAATCAGACGATTTGTTTATGTACACACATTTGACTGATATTGATTGAGACGATAAATTTTTCACATCGCCCAACTGCACAAATAAAACCTGTGTTTGATTGTTTGAAACCCCACACAAGTATTGGGATGATATATGACATACACTAGTCCCAATAATTAGCTGTATGTCGATCGATTGATTGACAGACTATTATAAGTGTTAAATATTGATATTTAATGCTTATGCAGTGTAGAATGCACTTAGGATGATGGTTGACTGTGTTTGATCCTTGTTGTATACATGTGTGCATGAAATCCATATAATAACATAATATGCTAATTGACTGTGTCTGATTCCAGTTCAGAAAGAATGAATATTTTAAAGGGTGCGTTTTTTACAGGTCCCTATTAACTTTTTAAATTAGGCTCACATCCGATCATAAACTTATTGTAAATTTAGTCCATATTTTTTGAAAATTCAGGAAAAAATATAAAAAAAATATAAAAAAATCACATAAATTCGTATTAAAATAAAACAATGAATAAAAAAATTTAGGTGAAAAAAATATCAAAAACCACGTCAAAATCAATAATTGCACAAAAAATAACGAAATGCAGTAAAATGCATCAACAAATGCATATATTTCATATAGTTGCATACATCTATGCATTTATTTCATTTTCACGAGAAAACTGCAGCATAAATGCATACATGTACGCACATACTGTGAATACATGCATCTTCTGATGCATTTACTTAAAAACTTAATACACACATCCATATTTTTCACATCTGCATCGATTTTTACATATCTGCATACATGTATGCAGATATATATATATGAAAACATCATACATGTACGCAGTTTTTCAACAGACGTGAAAAAATATGTGCATGTGTGTAACGACCCAGAAAATCTGAACCAATTTAAAAATTTTAAATTGGCTAAAATAATGGATTTTAAATATTTAAAATAAATATTTTAAATAATGGCGATGAAAACTGAGTTTGAATCGACAATTGAAAACGAATATAATTAATTATAATTATATATAGAATTGGAAATGGCGCGGTAGTTCGATAATTCGATTTCAAACTTCATTGGAATATACCGGGTGCAAAACAATCCGGATTTTAGTGAAACCAAAAATATTTAAATCTGTTAGTGAATATCTTTCTAACGAATCCGACCAATCGAAATTTGATAGCGGGAAACAAAAGATATGTCCAGTTGAAAATTCTGAATAGTCGCTATGGAATTCAGTCCCTTAAAAATGGACATTTTGCAAATGACCTCGGATTTCGACGAAACCACTTTTGTTGGATCCGCAGTGTCAAGTTATTGTTAGGTTTCAAATTTCATAATTTTTCGAATCAATATGTGAGCGTGGCAAAAGAAAACGCGTTTGACCAGTTTTTGTTGATTTTAATCGACTGGAAATTGGCCATTTTTCAAACGGTCTCAGAATTCGACGAAACTAGTTTTGTTAGGACCGTATTGTCAATACGAAGCTAGAAAATATTTTTCTGGAATTTTTCTAGTTAGTATGTGACCCCGGTAATTTGAAATGTACGTTTAAAATTCAATATAATGATTTAAATGAAAATTCAAAAGGAAATTGATTGTAACGATCAAATCAGCTTGCGATACATATCCCATTGTGTTCGGAATGGGGGTAAAACGCTATGGACGGCAGGCGGTGGGCCTCGTTTCGAGGTCATATGTAAAAGTCAACTCTTTGCTAAATTAAATAATTAAATAATAAATAAATAAAAAAAATCATTTCCCTCCCTTTATTCTTCCTCCTGCCCCCCCCCCGTTCAATCATATTTCATTCATCAGAAAACAAAAGAAAAAAAAACAAAAACCTAAATCGATTCGACGCCACCGCCCCCCCCCCCCGACAGCCCACGACCGCCGAACCCCCCACCGCCCTCCGATCTTCTCCCCCCCCTGAAGCGAAGCCGCCGCCCTCACCGTAACCCCCCCTCCCTCGTACTTCGAACCCCCCCCCCCCCCCGAAGCGCCGCCTTGCCGCCGAGCCGCCGACGAAGGCGAGTCGCCCCCCCCCCCCCTTCGCAGGTAAGCGTTTCTATGTTTTTTTTTTTTTTTTAATTCTGTAAAATACTGGTTTTTTTCTGGGATGAAAAACTGATTTTTTTTAAAGTTTGAAAAACTGATATTTTTAATAAAATGAAAACTGATTTTAAAAGATTTAAAAACTGTTTTGAAAAGCTTTTTTTAAAACTGATTTTAAAAGATTTGAAAAGCATTTTTAAAACTGAAATTTATAAAGTTAAAACTGATTTATTTATAAGATTAAAACTGATTTGTTAAAACTTTTAAACTGAATTTTTATAAAGTTAAAAACAGAAATTTTTATAAAGTTAAAAACTGAAATTTTTAGAAGTAGTTTAAAACTGAAATTTAAAAAAAAAAACATAAAACTGTTTTTTTTAAGAAAGTAAAAAAAAACAGATTTTATAAAAGAAAAAAAAACTGATTTTGTTTTTAAAATAAAAACTGATTTAGTTTTAAAGGTAAAAGCTTTAAATAGGAAGAAAGGTTTGAACTTTCAAGAGAAGTAAAAATCATATTTTTAAATATTGAAAGTCGAAGTAAAAATCATATTTTTAAATATTGAAAGTCGAAGTAAAAATCATATTTTTATATATTGAATAGCATCGTAAAAATTCGATTTTTACATATGCAGAGAATACGGGTGAAAGCGACAAATTGGCGAAGATTTCTATTAAGAAGAGTCTTGAAGTTGGATAGCTATTGGTGAGATTTCTGATTTAAAATAAATTATATATGTGTGAGATGAAAGTGAATAGCTATATATAAATTGCTATATATAAATATATATATATATATATACGCCCCTCGTCCACAAACCATGGACGATATTTATTGATTGAAATGGTTGTGATAATTGGTTGATAACGAATGGTTGTTTGGGATTGTTTGTGATTGATATTGGTTGTTTGAGGTTGAAAAATACCCATTTGTGGTTGTGAAATATTTGGTTGAAACCACATAGGATTAGTTTGTGGAAATGAAATAAATATATACATGCCGCCTGCGTGCGAACTAGATGCATGAACCCCATTGTCAAAAACCGCGAGGTTTTAAGGTAGAGCGAGAAGCCGTACTAGGGACGGTGCCGATGTAACTACCCTGCCGTTATGCTGCCGAAATTTTGAATAATATTTGTGTGTTTGAATTATTTTCATATGCTTAAACTATATTTATTCATTGTATAGAAAACATTCATGTGTTGAATTGATATTCATTCGTTGTTTAGAAATTCATGTGTTGAATGGTATTCATATTTTGAAATAAATTGTTCGATAATAAAAATCACATTTTTATCTATATATAAAAAACTATTGAAAACATTCATGTGTTGAATTGATATTCATTCGTTGTTTAGAAATTCATGTGTTGAATGGTATTCATATTTTGAAATAAATTGTTTGATAATAAAAATCACCTTTTATCGACTATATGAACTATATAGAAAAATAGTGTTTTGAAATGAATTGTTTTACAATAAAAATCACATTTTTATTGTATGCATAAATCGTTGAAATGTGAAGTGTTAAAAATAGCCACTTGTTCAAAATAAACATATATGAGTTGAAATATTCATTAATTAGCTAATGAAATGATTTGCACCTATTTATGTAACATTAGAATGAATGGAGTTTTTAAACCAAATAGAAATCAAATATGAAGTCGAATAGAAATTGATAAATGATAAGAACTGTATATATATGTACATGCAATATTCATTGAACAGGTTATAGCAAAGGGGCTAGAGAAGAGGAATAAAATTTTGTGCCCGACAAATAGGTACACATTTACTGATTTGTTTGGGTGATGATTTTGAGCCTATTGGCTAGCCGCTTGGCTTTTTCTTTTTTTCTTTTTGAGATTAGAAGGACCGGGACGCTATTTGCGATTTCCCGACGCTCCCGGTGCAGGGGAGGTTATGGCGAAATTTTTCCAAAATTTAAGGTGTTAGAAAATTTTTTGAAGTGAAAACGATATTGAAATTGTTGAATGAACTATATTTATATAAATATATAAATATAAATAAAATTAAAACGAAACGAAGCCGTGCAGTTCGTATTTTGAAACCGTGATTTCAAACGACTAGTACGGGAAATCCGACCATTGGATTTTCCCGAAATCTCAACCGTCGGGTTCGCCTTGGAATAATCTTTCCAACGGCACCAACCTTGTAAAAATCCAACGGTTGGATTGTCTGGAATGTTTAATTCAAATCTGAAGAAAAACAGCGCCAGAAGCGATTATATTTATATATATATAAATATAATTATATATTTAATCGAATAACGACGCTGCAGTTCGTATTTTGAAATCGAAAATTCAAACGATTGTACCGGGAGATCCGACCGTCGGATTTTCCCGAAACTGGAACCGTTGGATTCGTTTTGAAAAGACCTTTCTAATGATGTAAATTTTGTGAAGATCCAACAGTTAGATTTTCAGATATGTGTAAATCAAATCTGAAGAAAAACAGCGCCACGGCCGCCTTATGGCCCGAAGCGTCGTTTTGAATAAAATGGCTATTTTAAAATAAATAAAAATAGCGATAAATAGTTATAAAATATCGTAAGCGATATGGAATGGAAATAAACTGAATTTGCTTGATTTATGTGATGTTTGATGGTTGAATGTGTTTGGTGTGAAAACTATATTAAAGAACACAATTGGTGTTGTCGAATAATTTAACCATTGAAATAAATCGATTTGAAATTCTAAATATACGTGAATTATTTGAAAAGGCCGAGTTAATTCTCATTTCGAATAATCGACCGACGATTGAAATTCGAAGATGAAGACGAGGGTCGAAGACCGGAGATCTTCACCTCGTTTGGATGGTAACCGAGGTCCTGATTGGGAGGCATCCCGAAATATGGATAATGAGTGGTGATCGTTCAGACGTACGTGTTGATCAAAGGGTTTGCGAGGTATTTAGTGCCTCCGGTTTCGTTCAGACCCAGAACGGACTTGTAAATGGACTGTGTGTCTGACATAGGATTTATTCTGTGTGGCATGCTAAGATGCAGTGATCAGGGCTTCTGTTGAAAAGCAAAGTCTTGTGGTGATGATCAAAGCACCGCCTGTGTGGCGTAGCTTTGTGTATAACGTAAATTCGCGAGCCTCACACCCCGGTATGAACCTAAAACGGGAGGAAGGACCTCAGGGAGGACATGCGTTTCTTTCTAGCTAGGGTGGTGTCAGTGACCTACCAGCCCTGACATTTATATACTTTTCACCTATGTGGTTGTTGCTGTTGCGAGGCGCCTCGGTTTGATCGGACGATCCGGGTCCGATGGAGTCATTCGTTGGCTCGTTTGCGCCCCAAAGGGCGGGGAGACGTATTGTTCAGGTATAATAATCCACATCGGTGGACCGGCCCTGACGATCCAGGGGGCAGTTGCGGCTGTTCCTGAGACATGGTAGGCTAGATTGTCTCGAATTCGGTAAGGACTATCTTTTGCCTTGGTTCATGACGGAAATCCAATTTCCAAATACGGGATCGTGCGGTTTCGATTGTATATATACATTTGGCGACATAGTGGCATGGGACGCTCATGTCGTCTATGATTGATAGTTATGATTTGAAATTGTTTTCGAAACATATAAACACTAGCAATAATATCAAATGCCTTTGTTTTATTCGTATCAAGCATATTTTGGCCGTTATAAGGTAAAAACTCTATCCTCCGGTTTGCGTTGCATTGTGTGATGGGAACTGAGTCTTATAACGGCTTCATTCTTATAAAAAGCATAGCGATGTTTAAAAGAAAGATTTGTTTTAAAGCACTGGCAATCCAATGGAGTAAACCCGTTCCACGAAAGTGGCGTGGTCCTGTGATTAGCCAATTATATATGTGTTGAGTGGATTTCTCATACCAGTCCCATGACTGACTCGTAGTTTGTTTCACTCTCAAACTCGGGTGCCCCTTTTTCTACACGGGCAGCCTTGTATTCAGGTTTAGCTGGTTCTTTCTGGATAGCTGGAGCTGAAGATGGATTCTATCATTTATTTCTTTTTATGCTGTTCAGCTCCTATTGTACATATTTTGTTTATTTCCGCTGTAGACATTTATGTATAGCTGAACTGTATTTGTACTAAGTAAGATCCTGTATACTGTGTAACTCTGATGATTACTTTTATCCAGTATATTTTGTTGTTCATTCTGGTGTATTTATTTAATTCTGTTCTGCTATTGTATGTTTCTGTGTTATATTCCAAAAGATAACCTTGTTTCCGTGAGAACGGGAAATCGGGTCGTCTCAACGTGGTATCAGAGCTTTGGTTAAGCTTAGTTCTGGAATATAACATTTGAACGAACTCGTCAGAAATAGAACCAGTAGTGTTCTAGGACGGGTGACTCTATACAGATAGGATCAGCAATATCCTAGTATGAGTAAAGCAGAATGAATACACTTCGATAGACACATTTACACCTCAAGTATTTGTCTCTATATTTTAAAATACCTTTTCTGTGACCTGACACTTGATCTGCTATTTGCAGAAGAACTAGAAAATGAGTGCCAGAAACAGAAGAAGTAATACTAACCCGGATATAGAAGCTCTATTCATGAAGTATAGAAATCTGGGAGGAAAGTCGTTCTCAGGCGAAGAATCTATTATGAGAACACAAGCTTGGATTCGTTCGGCTGAGAAAATCTTCGAAGCATTAAAGCTGAGGGATGACCAGAAAAGATTACTGGCCTCCTGGGCTCTCAAAGATGAAGCTTTGTTCTGGTGGGATTCAGTTATTAAGGATAATCCAGAAGGTGATATCACCTGGGATAGATTCAAAGTTATTTTCTTGGAAAGATTTACTCCTCCCGAAGCGACCGAGCGACTATGCGATGAATTTTCCTATCTAATTCAAGGCGATATGACCATCCCAGAATATCACAAGAAATTCAATGAACTTGCTCACTTTGCTCCCCATCTAATTCAAAATCCGAAGGGGAAAAATATGAGATTTATTCACTGGCTTCAAAGGAAATACCAGAATAAGGTATTGGGGCATGTGAAGCTTCCTTTTTCTGAAATGATATATATGGCCTATCAGTATGAAGATCTCCATAAGAAAGGAATGTTGCGAGACGAAGAAGAAATCAGCTCTAGCAGCAAAAGGAAATTTGAGGCTGATAGCCCAGAGATAAGTGAGCAGCCTGAGGCTAGTACGAAGGTTGAAGTCAAAAAGAGGCAGAAGATCAATCAGAAAAGGGTAAAGGTAGTCGTATGTCTAAAGTGCAATCAGCAAGGGCATTCGATGAGAAATTGTAGATCTTCGAACAGACGAAAGGGTGATGGGTCTAAATCCGGGATGAATCTTCAAGAAAATAGTAAATGCAATCTCTGCCATCAGGCTGGTCACGTAAAGCAAGATTGCTGGCAGTTGAAAAAGACTGAATTAGTTCAAGTGAATGAAGTGGCAGAAACTTCTGAGCCCTCAGCTATTCAGGAAAGGCCAGATGTTTTAGAAGGCACGCTAACTGTCAAAGACATCCCAGTTAAAGTACTGTTTGACACAGGCGCGTCACGAAGCTTCATTGCAAAGGATGCAGCTAGGAAACTGGATTTGAATTTGAAAAAGCTTAAGGAACCAATGACTGTCCAGAATCCGGTTGGGGGTTCTATTGATCTCAGTTGGGTTTGCGGAGTGCCGGTTTCTTTCTCTCGTTATCGGTTTCCTACCATCGCAGTCGTCATGAATTTCAAAGAGTTTGATCTTATCTTGGGGTTAGACTGGTTGACCAAATATGAAGCTGAAGTCAAATGCGCCGAGAGAGTCGTAAAGGCAAAGATTAAATCAGGTGATTATATAACCATTCCCTGTGAAGGTCAGAATGGTAATAGAAAAGACTTCTGGGCAGCTTTGAATGTTTCTCCAGCCCAAATAGAAAATATCCCTGAAATCACTGAAAATATTCCTGACCTCATCAAAGATATTCCTGTCGTCAAGAATTATGCGGATGTGTTCGAGGAAGTTGTTCGCTTACCTCCGCAGAGAGAAATAGATTTCAGAATTGCTTTAATTCCAAATGCAAGGCCGGTAGTTCACGCTATTCGAAGAATGTCCTTGAAAGAGAAAGAGGAATTAGACAATCAACCAAGACAGCTAGTATGGAAAGGTCTGACCAGGCCTAGTTTCTCTGATTGGGGTGCAGCAGTGGTGTTTGTCCCAAAATCTGACGGTACTCTACGTCTATGTGTGGATTATCGTGATTTAAACAAGCAGACTATAAAGAACAAATATCCATTGCCGCGGATTGATGATTTGTTGGATCGATTAAATGGAGCACAAGTATTTTCACGAATGGACCTAGCTACAGGTTTCCATCAACTTCGAATTGCCGAAGAATGTGTTCCAATGACAGCGTTCAGAGGTCCCGACCTATTCTATGAGTGGTTAGTAATGCCATTCGGCTTATGTAACGCTCCAGCTTATTTCGTCGATCTGATGAACAGAGTATTCAGAGGAGTATTGAATAAATTTGTTCTGGTTTTTATTGATGATATTCTAATCTTCTCTAAATCAAAGGCCGAACATGAAAAGCATCTGGAACAAGTGTTAGAAATCCTCAGAAGGAATGTATTGAAAGCCAAGTTTTCCAAATGTATATTCTGGCAAGATGAAGTGAAATTTCTGGGCCATGTCGTATCGAAAGATGGAATCGCTGTGGATCCAAGCAAAATCACAGCTATTCAGAATTGGAAACAGCCCAGTACTCCCACTGAAGTCCGCAGTTTTCTCGGATTGGCTAGCTATTACCGAAAGTTCGTTAAAGACTTTTCGAAGATATCTGGTCACTTAACGAAGCTTACAAAGAAGCATTCTAAGTTCAAATGGACTCAGGAAAGTGAGGAGGCTTTCGAAGAGCTAAAGTTGAGATTAACTACGGCTCCAGTGTTAACCATTATAGATGGCAACCAGGATTTAAAAGTGTGGACTGATGCTTCTAGAGAAGGCCTCGGCGCAGTGTTAATGCAAAGAGGCCAAGTAATTGCTTATGCTAGCCGTCAACTTAAGCCACACGAGAAGAACTATGTAACTCATGATCTTGAGTTATTAGCTATCATATTCTCTTTGAAAATCTGGAGACACTATCTTCTCGGTGAGAGATTCGAACTGTTTACCGATCATCAGTCATTAAAGTATCTGTTCACTCAGAAGGACTTAAATCTGAGGCAGCAACGTTGGCTGGAGTTTCTTGCAGCATATGACTTTGAAATTATATATACTCCAGGGAAAGCCAATGTCGTGGCTGATGCGTTAAGCCGAAAGAATGAAATGATCGCCAGTTTCATCATTGCGACTTCGTTGATTGATAAGATATCGGCTCTCCAAGAAGACGACCAATTTATCAAAGGAATAAGTCAGCGAATTCGTGAAGGCAATGCTTCGGATTTCCAGTCAGACAGCGAAGGGATTCTGAGGTTAGAAGGGCGAATTTGCGTTCCAGATATTCCTGAACTCAGAAGAGAGGTGCTTGATGAATGCCACAAATCTAAGCTCAGTATCCATCCAGGTGTGAATAAAATGTATAACGACATCAAACGCACATTCTGGTGGAAGTCGTTAAAAAGAGACATCTCAATATATGTAAGTCAAGAGTGACCAACAGAAACTGGCTGGATTATTACAACCACTAGAAGTTCCTGGCTGGAAGTGGGAACATATTTCTATGGATTTCATTGATGGTCTGCCTATAACCAGAAAAGGGAATGACAGTATTTGGGTGATCGTAGATCGTTTCACGAAGACCGCCCATTTCATACCTGTCAGATCAAATAGAACTGCTCAGAGTCTGGCGCAGATATACTTCAGGGAAATAGTTAGACTACATGGAGTGCCGCTCAGCATAGTAAGTGATAGAGATACGATATTCACTAGTAAATTCTGGGAGGCATTTCAAGTCGAACTGGGAACGAAGTTAAACATGAGCACCGCTTATCATCCTCAGACAGACGGTCAGACTGAGAGGGTGAATCGCATTTTAGAAGATCTATTGCAGGCTTGTATTCTAGATTTCGGTGGATCATGGGAAGACCATCTGCATTTGGCTGAATTCTCTTATAACAACAGCTACCAGGCGAGCCTGACAATGTCGCCATTCGAAGCATTGTATGGTAGACCGTGCCGATCTCCTGCTTGTTGGGTCGAGCCAGGAAATAGACTTGTGTTAGGGCCTGATATGATTCGAGAAGCTGCCGACAAAGTCGATTTTATTAAGAAGCGATTACTCGCCGCTCAAAGCCGACAAAAGAGCTATGCCGATAGAAGAAGAAGAGATATATCCTTTGAAGTTGGCGACTATGTATATTTGAAAGTATCGCCGATGAGAGGAGTAATCCGGTTCGGTAAAACTGGAAAGTTAGCGCCCAAATTCATTGGTCCGTTTCCTATTCTGGAACGGATTGGAACTCTCGCATATAAAGTTAAATTGCCAGACTGGTTGCCTGGAGTGCATGATGTATTTCATATATCTCAACTTCGAAAGCACGTTCATGATCCAGACTTGATCGTGGAAGAAGCAGCTCAACAGGATATTGAAATTACTCCAGAATTAGCTGTGAGGCGGGAGCCGCTAAAGATTATCGGCAAAGAAACCAAAGAGCTGAGAAGCAAGAAGGTTCACTTAGTTAAAGTGCAATGGAGTGGAGATCCGCGAGATTGTACTTGGGAAACAGAGGAGAGCATTCAGAAAGCTTATCCTAGATGCCGAGTGGATATCTCTGATTGACTCCGGTGCAAGGTACATTTACCCTACTTTGCACTACCATTCAATTCTCTATTCTGTTGTTATTTCCTTTTCATGGATGTGCACTATTTATTCTATACTCTGAATGATTTATAAAAGAATATAGGAGTTGATTAGTATATTTTTAAAGGTTAAAAACAATTGGATTGGTTGTTGTGTTGTGTGATTGTAGATTTATCAAACCACTTTCGACTTTATTCCTTTTCGGGGACGAAAAGTTTTAAGTGGGGGAGATTGTAACGACCCAGAAAATCTGAACCAATTTAAAATTTTTAAATTGGATAAAATAATGGATTTTAAATATTTAAAATAAATATTTTAAATAATGGCGATGAAAACTGAGTTTGAATCGACAATTGAAAACGAATATAATTAATTATAATTATATATAGAATTGGAAATGGCGCGGTAGTTCGATAATTCGATTTCAAACTTCATTGGAATATACCGGGTGCAAAACAATCCGGATTTTAGTGAAACCAAAAATATTTAAATCTGTTAGTGAATATCTTTCTAACGAATCCGACCAATCGAAATTTGATAGCGGGAATCAAAAGATATGTCCAGTTGAAAATTCTGAATAGTCGCTATGGAATTCAGTCCCTTAAAAATGGACATTTTGCAAATGACCTCGGATTTCGACGAAACCACTTTTGTTGGATCCGCAGTGTCAAGTTATTGTTAGGTTTCAAATTTCATAATTTTTCGAATCAATATGTGAGCGTGGCAAAAGAAAACGCGTTTGACCAGTTTCTGTTGATTTTAATCGACTGGAAATTGGCCATTTTTCAAACGGTCTCAGAATTCGACGAAACTAGTTTTGTTAGGACCGTATTGTCAATACGAAGCTAGAAAATATTTTTCTGGAATTTTTCTAGTTAGTATGTGACCCCGGTAATTTGAAATGTACGTTTAAAATTCAATATAATGATTTAAATGAAAATTCAAAAGGAAATTGATTGTAACGATCAAATCAGCTTGCGATACATATCCCATTGTGTTCGGAATGGGGGTAAAACGCTATGGACGGCAGGCGGTGGGCCTCGTTTCGAGGTCATATGTAAAAGTCAACTCTTTGCTAAATTAAATAATTAAATAATAAATAAATAAAAAATAATAATCATTTCCCTCCCTTTATTCTTCCTCCTGCCCCCCCCCCCCCCCGTTCAATCATATTTCATTCATCAGAAAACAAAAGAAAAAAAAACAAAAACCTAAATCGATTCGACGCCACCGCCCCCCTGACAGCCCACGACCGCCGAACCCCCCACCGCCCTCCGATCTTCTCCCCCCCTGAAGCGAAGCCGCCGCCCTCACCGTAACCCCCCCTCCCTCGTACTTCGAACCCCCCCCCCCCCGAAGCGTCGCCTTGCCGCCGAGCCGCCGACGAAGGCGAGTCGCCCCCCCCCCCCCCCTTCGCAGGTAAGCGTTTCTATGTTTTTTTTTATTTTTAATTCTGTAAAATACTGTTTTTTTTCTGGGATGAAAAACTGATTTTTTTTTAAAGTTTGAAAAACTGATATTTTTAATAAAATGAAAACTGATTTTAAAAGATTTAAAAACTGTTTTGAAAAGCTTTTTTTAAAACTGATTTTAAAAGATTTGAAAAGCATTTTTAAAACTGAAATTTATAAAGTTAAAACTGATTTATTTATAAGATTAAAACTGATTTGTTAAAACTTTAAAACTGAATTTTTATAAAGTTAAAAACTGAAATTTTTAGAAGTAGTTTAAAACTGAAATTTAAAAAAAAAAACATAAAACTGTTTTTTTTAAGAAAGTAAAAAAAAACAGATTTTATAAAAGAAAAAAAAAACTGATTTTGTTTTTAAAAGAAAAACTGATTTAGTTTTAAAGGTAAAAGCTTTAAATAGGAAGAAAGGTTTGAACTTTCAAGAGAAGTAAAAATCATATTTTTAAATATTGAAAGTCGAAGTAAAAATCATATTTTTAAATATTGAAAGTCGAAGTAAAAATCATATTTTTATATATTGAATAGCATCGTAAAAATTCGATTTTTACATATGCAGAGAATACGGGTGAAAGCGACAAATTGGCGAAGATTTCTATTAAGAAGAGTCTTGAAGTTGGATAGCTATTGGTGAGATTTCTGATTTAAAATAAATTATATATGTGTGAGATGAAAGTGAATAGCTATATATAAATTGCTATATATAAATATATATATATATATACGCCCCTCGTCCACAAACCATGGACGATATTTATTGATTGAAATGGTTGTGATAATTGGTTGATAACGAATGGTTGTTTGGGATTGTTTGTGATTGATATTGGTTGTTTGAGGTTGAAAAATACCCATTTGTGGTTGTGAAATATTTGGTTGAAACCACATAGGATTAGTTTGTGGAAATGAAATAAATATATACATGCCGCCTGCGTGCGAACTAGATGCATGAACCCCATTGTCAAAAACCGCGAGGTTTTAAGGTAGAGCGAGGAGCCGTACTAGGGACGGTGCCGGTGTAACTACCCTGCCGTTATGCTGCCGAAATTTTGAATAATATTTGTGTGTTTGAATTATTTTCATATGCTTAAACTATATTTATTCATTGTATAGAAAACATTCATGTGTTGAATTGATATTCATTCGTTGTTTAGAAATTCATGTGTTGAATGGTATTCATATTTTGAAATAAATTGTTCGATAATAAAAATCACATTTTTATCTATATATAAAAAACTATTGAAAACATTCATGTGTTGAATTGATATTCATTCGTTGTTTAGAAATTCATGTGTTGAATGGTATTCATATTTTGAAATAAATTGTTTGATAATAAAAATCACCTTTTATCGACTATATGAACTATATAGAAAAATAGTGTTTTGAAATGAATTGTTTTACAATAAAAATCACATTTTTATTGTATGCATAAATCGTTGAAATGTGAAGTGTTAAAAATAGCCACTTGTTCAAAATAAACATATATGAGTTGAAATATTCATTAATTAGCTAATGAAATGATTTGCACCTATTTATGTAACATTAGAATGAATGGAGTTTTTAAACCAAATAGAAATCAAATATGAAGTCGAATAGAAATTGATAAATGATAAGAACTGTATATATATGTACATGCAATATTCATTGAACAGGTTATAGCAAAGGGGCTAGAGAAGAGGAATAAAATTTTGTGCCCGACAAATAGGTACACATTTACTGATTTGTTTGGGTGATGATTTTGAGCCTATTGGCTAGCCGCTTGGCTTTTTCTTTTTTTCTTTTTGAGATTAGAAGGACCGGGACGCTATTTGCGATTTCCCGACGCTCCCGGTGCAGGGGAGGTTATGGCGAAATTTTTCCAAAATTTAAGGTGTTAGAAAATTTTTTGAAGTGAAAACGATATTGAAATTGTTGAATGAACTATATTTATATAAATATATAAATATAAATAAAATTAAAACAAAACGAAGCCGTGCAGTTCGTATTTTGAAACCGTGATTTCAAACGACTAGTACGGGAAATCCGACCATTGGATTTTCCCGAAATCTCAACCGTCGGGTTCGCCTTGGAATAATCTTTCCAACGGCACCAACCTTGTAAAAATCCAACGGTTGGATTGTCTGGAATGTTTAATTCAAATCTGAAGAAAAACAGCGCCAGAAGCGATTATATTTATATATATATAAATATAATTATATATTTAATCGAATAACGACGCTGCAGTTCGTATTTTGAAATCGAAAATTCAAACGATTGTACCGGGAGATCCGACCGTCGGATTTTCCCGAAACTGGAACCGTTGGATTCGTTTTGAAAAGACCTTTCTAATGATGTAAATTTTGTGAAGATCCAACGGTTAGATTTTCAGATATGTGTAAATCAAATCTGAAGAAAAACAGCGCCACGGCCGCCTTATGGCCCGAAGCGTCGTTTTGAATAAAATGGCTATTTTAAAATAAATAAAAATAGCGATAAATAGTTATAAAATATCGTAAGCGATATGGAATGGAAATAAACTGAATTTGCTTGATTTATGTGATGTTTGATGGTTGAATGTGTTTGGTGTGAAAACTATATTAAAGAACACAATTGGTGTTGTCGAATAATTTAACCATTGAAATAAATCGATTTGAAATTCTAAATATACGTGAATTATTTGAAAAGGCCGAGTTAATTCTCATTTCGAATAATCGACCGACGATTGAAATTCGAAGATGAAGACGAGGGTCGAAGACCGGAGATCTTCACCTCGTTTGGATGGTAACCGAGGTCCTGATTGGGAGGCATCCCGAAATATGGATAATGAGTGGTGATCGTTCAGACGTACGTGTTGATCAAAGGGTTTGCGAGGTATTTAGTGCCTCCGGTTTCGTTCAGACCCAGAACGGACTTGTAAATGGACTGTGTGTCTGACATAGGATTTATTCTGTGTGGCATGCTAAGATGCAGTGATCAGGGCTTCTGTTGAAAAGCAAAGTCTTGTGGTGATGATCAAAGCACCGCCTGTGTGGCGTAGCTTTGTGTATAACGTAAATTCGCGAGCCTCACACCCCGGTATGAACCTAAAACGGGAGGAAGGACCTCAGGGAGGACATGCGTTTCTTTCTAGCTAGGGTGGTGTCAGTGACCTACCAGCCCTGACATTTATATACTTTTCACCTATGTGGTTGTTGCTGTTGCGAGGCGCCTCGGTTTGATCGGACGATCCGGGTCCGATGGAGTCATTCGTTGGCTCGTTTGCGCCCCAAAGGGCGGGGAGACGTATTGTTCAGGTATAATAATCCACATCGGTGGACCGGCCCTGACGATCCAGGGGGCAGTTGCGGCTGTTCCTGAGACATGGTAGGCTAGATTGTCTCGAATTCGGTAAGGACTATCTTTTGCCTTGGTTCATGACGGAAATCCAATTTCCAAATACGGGATCGTGCGGTTTCGATTGTATATATACATTTGGCGACATAGTGGCATGGGACGCTCATGTCGTCTATGATTGATAGTTATGATTTGAAATTGTTTTCGAAACATATAAACACTAGCAATAATATCAAATGCCTTTGTTTTATTCGTATCAAGCATATTTTGGCCGTTATAAGGTAAAAACTCTATCCTCCGGTTTGCGTTGCATTGTGTGATGGGAACTGAGTCTTATAACGGCTTCATTCTTATAAAAAGCATAGCGATGTTTAAAAGAAAGATTTGTTTTAAAGCACTGGCAATCCAATGGAGTAAACCCGTTCCACGAAAGTGGCGTGGTCCTGTGATTAGCCAATTATATATGTGTTGAGTGGATTTCTCATACCAGTCCCATGACTGACTCGTAGTTTGTTTCACTCTCAAACTCGGGTGCCCCTTTTTCTACACGGGCAGCCTTGTATTCAGGTTTAGCTGGTTCTTTCTGGATAGCTGGAGCTGAAGATGGATTCTATCATTTATTTCTTTTTATGCTGTTCAGCTCCTATTGTACATATTTTGTTTATTTCCGCTGTAGACATTTATGTATAGCTGAACTGTATTTGTACTAAGTAAGATCCTGTATACTGTGTAACTCTGATGATTACTTTTATCCAGTATATTTTGTTGTTCATTCTGGTGTATTTATTTAATTCTGTTCTGCTATTGTATGTTTCTGTGTTATATTCCAAAAGATAACCTTGTTTCCGTGAGAACGGGAAATCGGGTCGTCTCAATGTGTATACGGATAATTGCATACATTTGTGCAACTATTGGTAAAAGTTGCATAGATGTATGCAACTTTTTTTTTCGACTTGCGTGGAGTCCTGGGAATATTTCATGATTTTACAATATATTTTTTTACGTGAGAGCGCAATTTTTTTTTTTTTGAAAATTGTGAAAATGCAAAGGGAAGAACATGGCAGGCGGAAGAGGACAAATGTTTTGGGCGGCATGTCACTTTTAGGGACCGGAAGTGAAAGTTAAACTATGGTTGGATGTAAGGTGTATTAAGTTTGTAAATAGGGATGTGTGCCTAATATTCACTATTTTAAAATAATTAATATTTTGAAATAACGAATATTTCAAAATAATATTCAGTAAAAGATCGAAATTTGATTTTGATGTCCGATTTGGGATGGACACGAATATATTTAAATATATAAAGCCGTGTTGATTAGAGTGACCCCATTTTTACGTGAACGATATTTATATCGATTTTATTCATTTTTATAATGAATATCGAAAAGGAAATGATTTCAAAATTTAATGTTTTTGAAAATATTATCATTTATATATCGATGATATGGAATATTCAATTTTGATTAGAAATTGTATATGAAGTTGAAATCGTTTTGAAAACGAATTTAAAACGATTTATAAAATATGTTTTGAATGGAAATCGATGAAATATATATTACATATATTATATATACAATATAATGGCCTGAATAGAACGCGCCTCGCTGCGACAGTTCGCGAATTTCGACCATTGACTTCAAACGAACATTACAGAAGATCCGACCGTCAGATTCTCCTAAAACCAGAACCGTTGAGTTCGTATCGAAAAGAGCTTTCTAACGAATATTAGAGATTTGAAATCTAACGGTTGAATTTGGAATTATGTCCAAATCAAATTTGGAAAAGGTCGCTGTAAGTGTAGTTCAATGGCCGTTTATGGAAATCGAATGTACGGGCCTTGATAAAATTATTAAAAATATCAACAATTTGTGTAAAATCATAACAAATGATTTGGAAAGAAATGGGATGAAAAATTGCATAATTGAACAGATTAAAATATATTTTTATCGAAATGAACTAGTTATGAACTAGAATTATGAAATCCAATATTTTTAAATAAATAAATTGGATTTGAAATGGTTTTAAAAATAACCAAAATTTCCAATATATGAATTGGAATGGATTTGAATCGAAATTATCTTCGGAATATTTCGATATTGGATTCCCTGAGTGTATGGATTTTGTGGAGGGATTTGGAAGAAATATATCTCGTTATTCCAATATGGTATTTGTTGATTCCAGAATTTGATATTGAATATAAGCCGATATATTTTCTATTCAGAGTCTTGTATTTAATATCAAATGTGATTTTGGGTTTGTCGTGAATGTTGTCTTCATTAACATTGTTCTTGAACCTAGTTGAGGAAAGATTAAATCTTTTTATTTAGATTTAATGAAGTATACCAATTAATTAATATTTAATTTGAATTGAATTGAAATTGGTCTTTGGGTTTATCGTGAACGATGTTTTAAATAACACTTGTTCTTTAACCCGATTAACAATGGAATAAGATTTTGGATTGTCGTGAATGGTATCTTTAATAATACTGTTCTTAGGTCCAAAGGAGTTAAGAAAATCAGAAACTAACTGGAGATTAGTTAAGTTGAATGGCTTCCTGGGTTTGATCTGATGTTGGTTTCAGCCTTCGGGGTTAATATTTAGGGAATTGCTCACTTGCTAATTTACGGTTAAAGGCTGATGGAATGGAATGTGATTTTGGGTTTATCGTGAACCGTGTTTTAAAGGACATTGGTTCTTTAACCCAGTTAAAGACAGGAATAAGATTTTGGGTTGTCGTGAATGGTATCTTTAATAATACTGTTCTTAGGCCCAAAGGAGTTATGAAAATCAGAAACTGACTGGAGATTAGTTAAGTTGAATGGTTTCCTGCGTATTGATCTGATGTTGGTTTTGGCCTTCGAGGCTAATACTTAGGGAATTGTTCACTTGCTAATTTACTGTTAAAGACTGATGGAATGGAATGTGATTTTGGGTTTATCGTGAACCATGTTTTAAATGACATTGGTTCTTTAACCTAGTTAAAGACAAGATATGGTTTCCCTAGTTAAACAATCGTTAATATTGATTTTTGGGAAGATTAAAACCAAGTGGTATTTTAATGCGTCTTTAATTAGATTGAAATAATATCCAAAGGAATATTAAAGAATAAATTTAAATAATTTATCTTTGATAAAATTAATGGGAACCTTTCCCAAAGTATAAGAATATTTGAATAAAGGAATATTCTGGATTAGAATGAGGCGTATGTTGTGTTTTTATAACACTTGTTTATTATATACGCAAGTTATTCAGAAAGACCGGGTTTATCCCATTCTGAATAACTGATTCGACGATGTGTCGAGGATGAAGACAGTGGTTGAAGACCAGCGGTCTTCACATCGTTTGGATGATTACTGATGTCTTGATTGGACTGTATACCCAAGACAAGGTAATAAGTGGTGATCGTCCAGGCGAGGCGTACTTGGAGATCGACCGGATATGCGAGGACCTCTCCCCTCTATTGGACATACATGGGAGGAATAAGGTGCCTCCAGTTTCGTTTAGACCCAGAACGAACTTGTAAATAGATGTGTGTCTGACATCGGATTTCAATCTGTGTGATTGATAGACATCAGTTGCATAGCGTGATTTGCCTGTGTACCATGCTTAGATGCAAATGATCAAGGCTTCTGTTGAAAAGCAGAGTCTTGTGGTTGATGATCAAAGCACTACTTTAATATAGCGTAGCTTTGTGTAGCATTATTTCGCAAGCCTCACACCCCAGTGTGAACTAGAAATGGGAGAGGACATCAGGGAGGACATGTGTTTCCTTCTAGCTAGGAGTGGTGTCAGCGTTTTACTAGTCCTGACATTTTATTTATGTGGATGATGGATTGCAAGCGCCTCGGTTATATCGGTCATTCCAGGGCCAATAGTTTGGTCGGGATATGACCAGTTTATGCCCCATAGGGCGGGGAAACGCAGTGTTCAGACATTTTAATCCACATCGAGGGGACCAGCCCTGACGATCCAAGGCTTGTCTGCGCGCTTGCCTAAGGCTTGGGCTAGAGAGTTTCGAAGCGGTAAGGACGATCCCTTGCCTTGTGTAACACCCCGCCTCCGCTAAGGTCACTCGCAAAGGAATGCACTAGCTTTAGAGGGGCATTATTGGTAAACATGCACAGAAATATCACAAGACAGAACATATAAAATAGCGGAAGTAAAATCAAACTTTCATAACATGAATAAATAAGGTCTATAGCCTTTTACATCAGAGTACATCAAAACCTGTCTTGCAATAGTAAAGAAGCATAAAGACATTTTCATAAATTATTCCCCAAGTAAAAACAGTAAAGTAGCCATTAGCCAAGAAAAGTCCAAGCCATCCATGATGACCTTCAAGCAGAAGAAGTCCGAACTAAACAACAGTATTTCCTCCCTGTAACCTGGGGGGAACGGAAGAAAAGAGGCGAAACAAAACGGGTCAGTCAAAAAGACTGAGTAAGCCCTATCTACTATTAGCTTAAAAACTAGTAAAGTTAACTGACATGAGAAACTGAGATGAACATAAGCATGATAACAAGATAGATAAGCTAAATCAAAATAACAGGATGAACTACTGAACTCAGATAAACTAAGGTGTCATGATAAATTACGATGTCAAGATAAAACAAGGTATCACATCGTCAGGTTTCTATCAAGTATAATATCCCCAAGATATCTGTCACGTATAACGCCCCGTGATATCTATCCTGTATTTTAGCTCTGCACCTACCGTACTAGTATCCCCACCGTGTCATGTGTTAACCAAGAATGACCCTCACTCAAAAGTCGTGTAATGGTCCATGTCAACCTAATATATCGCATATATAGGTTACTCAACTTGTATGTTTTATTCCATGTAAATGTTCAGTCCCTTGCCGTAGACCATACGGGCTTTCCCATGAGATTCTATATTACTTTAACATAGTTCCATGATCCTTAAGATCGGTTTGGACTGTTACCCTAAACCTAGCTAGGGTCTTCCAACATGAATTATTGTTTGTACAACTAGGACTTATGCTACCTAGGGCTGCTAGGGATTATGCTTACCTATTGCACGTTTTCGTATCTCGGTTTGGGTTCAACCACCTAGGGCCACTAGGGATTACGCTAACTGCCAACCGCGCCCTTTTTCCCACGCATTCATCGTGAATCGCTTTTCCATGACTGTATGCACATGTATCACATTGTGCCATCCGAGTCCTGTCACAGGGCAAATCAAGAAATACAGGACTCGGTCGGGAGCTTTCGATTTATCTGCCGATGCAGATGCTAAGGTCTGTTTTTCTTATACGTGGCTATGGTCCCACGAGACCACTCCCTCAACTAGTGAAAGACAAGACAGGATAAATCCTGTATGAGAACACAACACTGGCCAACCCACATCCAAGCCTTACCGCAACCATAATTAGATAGCAATTATGGTCTTTTGGGTGTTCTCTGCCTTTCCGTACGTACACGCTTGACCAAAGATGGTAGGTAGCCTGACGAAATGCTATCTAGGGTACGACTGTGTATCGTCGACTATCCCATATCCATCCCCGTCTTTAGGTCGCTCGTATAGCAACCAAGGCATACTCTTGGTTCTTCTAACGCAGACCTTAACCTCTCATGAGCCTAGTATAATCACCTGGCAGCTCATAGAGGGATACCAAGAATATCCTCACGTTCCCCGAAGCCGCTGCTTCGTTACCCAGTTCGCTGGAGCCTTTATCTAAATCAGATACTTGCTCCTACTCGTATACTTAAACGATGACCTACCGTATCAGGTTACTCATCTATCTATGAACTGGTCTAAATTTCCTTGACTAAGAATCATTACTTAGTTATTCTTCAACTAAGGTTTACCACTTAGCATTGTTCCCGTTATCCTTGTTAACTACGGTTATCCACCTAATCCTCAGAACTAGGGTTTACATAATGGATTAAGTGTCACTTAAGTTCATGACTTAACCCGTCTACAAATCCTGTCAAAATTGGCTAAGTATCCAAGTTCAAGGCTTAACCCTACAAACCATGCTCAAGTTGGTTAAGTATATTAAGCAATTCACGACTTAACCTCGTCCAATTATCATTCTAGATTGGTTAAGTATATATTAACTTGACCCTATCAATTTACTTAGTCAAATCGGTCAAGTGTATTCAAGCAATTCGTGACTTAGCCTTATCATGTTTTCACGTTATATTGGTTAAGTATTGGTGAACTTAACCACAATAAATTAACGAGTTAGATTGGATAAGTATAGGTCACTTAACCACATCAATTCATCATGTTTAGATTAGTTAAGTGTTTTACTTAACCCCATTAAACTACCAAGTGGGATTAATTAAGTCTAGGCTAACTTAACCCCATCCGATTTCCATGTTTAGACTAGTTGAGTCTAATCTTAACCCCATTCGTTAACCGTATTTTTCGGTTAAGCGTCATTAAGAAAACTTACTTAACCTTACCAAGTTATCGCGTTGGATTGATTAAGTGTTGGTTAACTTAACCCCATCCACTAGTCATATAAAAATGGTTAAGTGTCATTAGGCAAATCAAGTTACTTAACCTACCCAACCTTGTCATGTTTTGTTAAGTATCATTAGCCTAATCAAATTACTTAACCCATTTGTCCATGTCATATTTGGTTAAGAGTCATTAATCAAATTAACTTAACCCTATCATGTGGCATTAATTACTTAATGCACCTTCACCTCTCACATTAGACTTTGTTGTGGTTACTAGTTAAGCCGGTCGGTTCCGGGTAGCTTTACACCACAACTTGGTCTAACCTCGGGTTCAAGCACAACATGACCAACTTCTCACATTGGGTCCTATTGTTTGCAACTACTAGTTAGGCCGGTCGGTTCCGGGTAGTTTTACGTTGCAAACTCAACCCAACCTCGAGTTGGAAACACTTATATTATCTAAGTGTCATGTCCATCATGTTTCCCAAAACATGTTACAAGTTTTCAAGCATTTGGGTAGACCTAACTTAATAGGTAAATTCCTAAAGGGTAGACCTAACTTAATAGGTAAATTCCTAAGCTTATGTTTTTATGCATACTTACATGTCAACTTCCATGTTATATTTCAAGTCATGTTTTCAAGTTGTATTTTCATGTCATTAGAAATTACCCATAACATAACCCAACGCTTTTAAACTCGCATATACGTTCGCGACAACGTAATGGATTAAAACAAGAGACTTGGCAAAGGCATGACAAAAATGGATATTAAGCCACAAGTTAATCATGGTGGCAAATGAGGCACAAATGTGTTCATTAACTTGCATGTTACATTCTTAAGCCTCAAAACATGCATAAACCCAAACTTGGCACATAAGCGAATCATGGTGACAAAAGATATGGAATGATGACTAGTAACTCGCATATATCATCATATAAGGGTTATGACTTCATATGCAAGTTGACATAAAGGTTATGAGGGTTCTCATGTTGCCTAATGCAACATTTCAACATAAAGGTTGTAGCTTTTAGCTCACAAGATCAAGATAATGACTTCATAAACTTGCATGACATGATAGCATGTATCATACTCAATGATCAAACCCAAACTTGCAACATGAACATTTAACTTCATAGTTAATATCTAAGAGTAGGGAAAGGGCTTACATTGCTATGAAGGCACAAAAGATATGACAAAGCCCTTATGCAATCAAATAGACCCAAAATGCAAGCTCTAACATAAAAACCCTTGAGCCAAAATGATCAAAACCCTTGCTTTATGATGCAAAGATAGAAACTTGACTTGAATGCAAGCTAATGACACTCATACAAGCTTGAAAACACTTGTATGCATGGAAAATCTCTCATAGAAACCATTTAGAAATTTTATGAAGAGAGTGGAGGCCATGAGAGGTAAAATTTTTCCATAGTTTAGTTGCATGAATGAATAATGAGGATTTAGGATAGGTTAGGGTCTTATTTATAGATTAGGCAAGTGTTTTAGGCCATAGGATTAAACCTAGATTCAATCCAAGCCATCAAAGCATGTCTTGGGGAAGAAGTCAAGTGTAGGAACCATCTAGGGCCTTTAGATTAAAGATGAACCATGAGAACCATCCAAATGCAAAATCTGCATTTGAGCGAATCGGCCCACGGGTTGACAGCCAAACACCCTGGATTAACCCCTAGTCGACCCAGCGGGCTCGGGTCGACCTCAAAAATCGGCCGGTTCGGTTATTCCCCTCTCTCAATTCGCTGTTTTGAACATTTTTGCATATTTATTTATTTAATTTTAATTATATATATATATCAAAATATATATATTTCTCTGCGCAACCCATTTCACTTAATTAAGTATACTTTAATTTGGGAATTTTTCGTGAAACTTCGCGAGGCCATATCTTGGTCATACGGACTCCGATTTTCGAAAACTCGGACTCTATTTCGCATATTTTTCCGAGACGAACGCAATGGCATAGCCTGTTTCCCTTGATTCAGATTTTACAGTTTAATTCTGCCTCCATTTATGTTATAACAGGTTATTGAAAATACGGGTTGTTACACCTTGGTTCACGATGGAAATCCAATTCTAATACGACATCATGCGGTTTTCATTGTAGAACACTTATGGCGATATGATATATGGTACCCATGCCATCTATGATTGATACATTTATATTTGAAGTTGTTTTCTTCACTTATAGTAATAATAAAAGATGAAATTTAGCGTATCAAGCATTCTTTGGCTATTATAAGGTAAAACCCTATCCTCCGGCTTGCGTTGCATTATGTGATGGGACCTGGGTCTTATAATAGCTTCATTGTTCTTTATTTAGCATTGTGCTATTTGTTTTATGCACTGGTATTCTTGGGAGGAAACCCGTTCCGTATTATACGGCGTGGTCCCTTGATTTACCTAACTTTAAAAATATAGATTAATAACTTTTTTAGTTCTCACATCAGTCACATTACTGACCTGGAGTTTATTGTTTTAACCTAAACTCTGTGTGCCCCTATTTTCCACGGGCAGCTAGTAGTTTTGGTTTTGCAGATTTATTTTCATAGGATCCTGGTTTACAACTGAAATTAAATTTCAGAAAGCTCTGTATCCGCATATTCTTTTCAGTTGTGTTTTTTATTATTTTCCGCTGCATTGTAACTTGTAAATCTCTGATGTTTAGTAAATGTGTAATATTTATTCATACTCTATATATTCTTGTATTCTGATGAAATTGTTGTAGTAAGCAATGAAATGTTCTTTTGTTTGTGTTCTGATTTTCGTGTTCTCAACTCAATCCGGGCTTTCCTTCACGGGGAAGCTCGGGTTGCCACATTTGGTATCAGAGTTTTGGTTTACAGAGCTCGAGAACAAGGCATATTAGAACCAGATGAAAGAATTCATCAGAGATTGGATTAGTAATATCTAATGAGAATGACTCATTAGAGATGGGATCCGTAGTATCCTAGAACGAGTGTGAAGCGCATTGTTTTTAAAATAAAAATGAAAACTATTTTTTTGTTTTGAGAATTTAAATCGTTTTATATGTATTTAAATATTTATTTTAAATTGATTTGGACAATCCAACATATAAAGATTTTGCATATACGCCTTGCAAATGTGTATTCGAAGTTTTAATATACTGAATAGATATAGAATCACACTCTGATGGCCCGGAGACGAAACAATTGATGATTGTACAGCATCAGTCATTTGTGTTCGAGTTTCGAAGGTGTGATATTTATATATTTCCAATTGGCTGGTGTGAGAACCAAAACTAGATAGGGCTATTGTGTGAATTGGCATCAAAAACATGATTTTCTGTAATGTATCAAAATTTTGATTTTGAAATGTTAATTCACTAATTGATTGATGGTTGTGTTGTATGATTATTTGTTATCTAATAAAACCATCATGTGAAAGAAGGTAAATTTGGGCCAAACGGTACCAAATTTTGAACTGTATTGAATTTTTTTTGAAACAGCATGCATATACATTTGTATCCATTGAATAGGTACATGTTTATTGTATTTCTTAGGGTTTTTTTGATGATTTTATGAGCCAATTGGCTAGCCGCTTGGCTGTTTCTTTTTATTTTTGGATTGGAGAGAACTGTATGGCGATTTTGGATTTTTCCGGTGCTCCCGTACAAAGGAGGTTATGGCAAAAAATTTGGAAAATTTAGGGTGTTAGGCAAATTTTTGAAAAATTTGAAAAGTTCTTAGAAACTTAAAAGTTGAAGAACTTAAGCCATAATGAAAATAATGAAAGTTGACTTGGTTTGTAAAACAACTTTCAGCTCCGTTCCTTTTCGAGGACGAAAAGATTTTAAGTGGGGAAGATTGTAATAACCTGGAAAATCTGAACCAATTTAAAATTATTATTTTGGCAATTTTAATGAATTTTGAATATTTAAAATGAATTATTTTAAATAATAACGACGAGAAATATATTTTGAATAGAATTTGAATGTATATATTTATTTGAATCGATGTTAGAATATAAATATTTATTTTTAATTATAAAAGGAATTGGAAATGGCGCGGTAGTTTGAAAATTCAATTTCAAATTTCAAATTTCAAATGAACGTGCAGGATTCAAAATAAACCATATTTTAGTGAAACCAAAAATATTAGAATCTATTCGAAAATATATTTCCAACAAATCTGAAAAATTGAAATTTCATAGCGGGAATAAAAAGTTAAGCCTAGTTGAAAATTCAGAATAGTCGCTGTGGAAAACATGGCCGTTAAAAATGGAAATTTTGCAAACGACCTCCGTTTTCGACGAAACCACTTTTGTTGGATCCGGGATGTCAAGTTATTGCTAGATTCCAAAGTTCATAATTTTATGAATCAATATGTGAGCGTGGCGCAAGAAAACGTATTTTGATAGTTTTAGTCAATTTGGATCGATCGGAAAAAGGCCATTTTTCAAACAGTCTCCAAATTTGATGAGATTAGTTTTGTTAGAACCATATCGTCAATACGAAGCTAGAAAATATTTTTATGGAATTTTTGGGGTCCGTATGTGACCCTAGTAAATTGAAATGTACGTTCAAGTTGAATATATATAGATTTATATTTTAATTTTAACGGAAACTGTTCAAAACGATGGAATCAGCTTGCGGGACATATCCCATTGTGTTCGGAATGGGGGTATTACGCTAAAGGCGATAGGCGGTGGGTCTCGTTTTGAGGTCGAAATTGAAAATTACTTTTTGGTGGATAAATAAATAAATAAAAAATATATAAATCCTCCTCCTATACCTAGCCCCCCCAAATCAAACTAACCCGACCCACCTCGTTCAGAGCAAAAACGCTCCTCCCACATCGTGAAAACCACCGCGCCCTGGACCCATGCCACCTTCGCCCTGAATCCACGCCGCAAACTACCCACCACGTCGGCCGAGCTCCGATCTGCTCCTCCCCCTCCAGCGCGTGGACGCGAAAAACTCCCCCCTCCCCCCCCCCCCAATTCGAGAACGACGCAAGCCCCCAACCCAACCACAATCGACGTCGAGCACCCCCTCTCATCGTTGACCACCACCCGACCGTCTCTCCCTGTACCCGACGCCGCCATTCTCCCCTCTGTTCATCAGAGCCCCCCCCCCCCCCCGCCTCTAACCCCCTGTAAGTTTCTCCCCTTTTCTTTCTTTATTTATTTAGTGTAATTAGTTTAAAATAAAATACAAAAGAAAATCAGATTTTTTTATATATGTAAACCTAGTAAAAAAATTGATTTTTAACATAGTAAAAATTTGATTTTTATTATCTAGAAGGCGAAATAAAAGAATGATTTTTACATATATTTATAAAGCAAAGATTTTTATAATAAAGAAGAATAGATTTTTACAAGCAAGAAGATTTGATTTTTGTTTAGAAGAGTAGTGTTTTTTTTAAAATAGAAAAGAAGTGATTTTATTATATATATATATATATATATCATAAAAAGATTAGATTTCCAAAGCTGAAAAGGAATGATTTTTATCCATATAATTTTGAAATAAAAATATGGACTTTGTTTATATAAAAGTATGATTTTTATAATTTAACGTTGTGATAAAAATGAGACTTTTATTACTTAAATATCAAGGTTAAAATATGTTGTAGCGAAAAGATTTGATTTTTAGTTATTTAAAAATTCGATTTTTGTATGAGTAGCGGATTGAAAATAGAATTTTTATATAATAGAGAATATAAAAATACGATTTTTAGTTATGTAGTGAAACAAAAATATGATTTTTATTATATATATAGTGGGATGAAAACGTGATTTTTATAGCGTTGAAATAAAAATGTAATTTTTAATGTGAATAGTGGGAAAAGATGGCGATGGTATCGACTGAAATCAAAATGAAACCCGAACAGTTCGGAAAGGAAGACCGACGAAGTGGGAACCCAAGGTGAGAACTTCTCACTTTTAATTTTATTTCTAGTTAAAATATATACTAGGATGCAGACGGTGCTTAGCAACAACACCCGTCGTCCACAGACCATGGACAACTCGTTTGTTTGTTTGATTGTGTTATGAAAATCAATTGTGTGATGTGGAATGGAATAAATATTTTGTAGTTAAAAATATAATTTTTAATGTGTTTATGAATAAAATAATTTTTTATAAAAAATAAAACAATTTTTTTATGTACACACATTTGACTGATATTGATTCGGACGATAAATTTTACACATCGAACAACTGCACAAATAAAACCTGTGTTTGAATGTTTGAAACCCTACACGGGTATTGGGATGATATATGACATACACTAGTCCCAATAATTAGCTTTATGTAGATTGATTGACTGACAGACTGTTATAAGCGTTAAATATTTATATTTAATGCTAATGCAGTGTAGAATGCACTTTGGATGATGGTTGACTGTGTTTGATCGTTGTTGTATACATGTGTGTACGAAATCCACATAATCACATTATATGGTAATTGACTATGTTTGATTCCAGTTCAGAAAGAATGAATATTTAAAAAAAATAATATTTTAAAATAACGAATATTTTAAAATAATATTCTGAAAAAGATCAAAATTTGATTTTGATATCCGATTTGAAATGGACATGAATAAATTTAAATATGTAAAGTCGTGTTGATTAGATTGACGCCATTTTGACGTAAATGATATGTATATCGATTTTATTCATTTTTATAATGAATATCGAAAAGGAAATGATTTTAAAATTTAATGTTTTTGAAAATATTATCATTTATATATCGATGATATGGAATATTCAATTTTGATTAGAAATTGAATATGAAGTTGAAATCGTTTTGAAAACGAATTTAAAACGATTTACAAAATACATTTTGAATGGCAATCGACGAAATATATATTATATATATTATATATATATATAATATAATGGCTTGAATAGAACGCGCCACGCTGCGGCAGTTCACGAATTTCGACCATTGAATTCAAACGGACATTACGGGAGTTCCGACCGTCCGATTCTCCTAAAAATGGAGCCGTTGGGTTCGTATCGAAAAGATCTTTTTAGAGAATATTAGAGATTTGAAATCTAATGGTTGGATCTGGAATTATGTCAAAATCAAATTTGGAAAAGGTCGTTGTAAGTGCAGTTCGATGGCCGTTTATGGAAATCGACTGTACGGGCCTTGATAAAGTTATTAAAAATATCAATAATTGGTGTAAAATCATAATAAATGGTTTGGAAAGAATTGGGATGAAAAATTCCATATTGGAAAGATAAAAATATTTTTTTTATCGAAATGAACTAGTCATGAACTAGAATTATGAAATACATTATTTTTAAATAAATAAATTGGATATGAAATGGTTTTAAAAATAACCAAAATTTCCAATATATGAATTGGAATGGATTTGAATCGAAATTATCTTCGGAATATTTCGATATTGGATTCCGTGAGTATATGGATATTGTGGAGGGATTTTGAAGATATATATATGTATATCGTTATTCCAATATGGTATTTGTTGCTTCCAGAATTTGATATTGAATATAAGCCGATATATTTTCTATTAAGAGTCTTGTATTTAATATCAAATGTGATTTTCGGTTTGTCGTGAATGATGTCTTCATTAACACTGTTCTTGAACCTAGTTGAGGAAAGATTAAATCGTTTTATTTAGATTTAATGAAGTATACCAATTAATTAATATTTAATTGGAAATGAATTGAAATTGGTCTTTGGGTTTATCGTGAAAGGTGTTTTAAATAACACTTGTTCTTTAACTCGATTAACAATAGAATAAGATTTTGGGTTGTCGTGAATGGTATCTTTAATAATACTGTTCTTAGGTCCAAAGGAGTTAAGAAAATCAGAAACTAACTGGAGATTAGTTAAGTTGAATGATTTCCTGGGTATTGATCTGATGTTGGTTTCGGCCTTCGGGGTTAATACTTCGGGAATGTTCACTTGCTAATTTTCGGTTAAAGGCTGATGGAACTGAATGTGATTTTGGGCTTATCAGGAACCATTGTAACAACCTGGAAAATCCGAACCAAATTAAAATTTTTATTTTGGCAATTTTGATGAATTTTGAATATTTAAAATGAATTGTTTTAAATAATAATGACGAGAAGTTTATTTTGAATAGAATTAGAACGTATATATTTATTTGAATTTATGTTAGAATATAAAATATTTATTTTAATTATAAAAGGAATTGGAAATGGAGCGGTAGTTTGAAATTTTGATTTCAAATGATTGTACTGGATTCAAAATAAACCGGATTTTGGCGAAACCAAAAATATTAGAATCTATTTGAAAATATCTTTCCAACAAATCCGAAAAATTGAAATTTCATAGCGGGAATAAAAAGTTATGTCCAGTTATAAATTCAGAATAGTCGCTATAGAAAATATGGCCCTTAAAAATGGAAATTTTACAAACGACTTCCGTTCTCGACGAAACCACTTTTGTTGGATCCAGGATGTCAAGTTATTGCTAGATTCCAAAATTCATAATTTTCTGAATCAGTATGTAAGCGTGGAAAAGGAAAACGTGTTTTGACAGTTTCAGTTATTTGGATCGACCAGGAAATGGCCATTTTTCAGACGGTCTGCAAATTTGATGAAATTAGTTTTGTTAGTACCGTATCGTCAATACGAAGCTAGAAAATATTTTTAGGGAATTTTTAGAGTCTGTATGTGGCCCCGATAAATTGAAATGTGCGTTCAAATTCAAGATATATATTTATATTTTGATTTTGACGGAAACTGATCGAAACAATCGAATCATCTTACGATACATATCCCATTGTGTTCGGAATGGGGGTGATTAGCTAGGGGTGATTAGTTAGGGGTGACAGTCGTTGGGTCTCGTTTGGTGGTCGAATAAAAAGTCAACTTATTTTTGAAATAAATAAATAAATATGAAAATTTCTTCAAACCCCTCCTCCTTTTCTCCTTAATTGTTCAACCTACCCCTCCATTCAACGTTCAGTCTTGATTTAGAATAATAAAAAAACGACGTGAAGGGGGAGCGATTCGCCGCCGCTGCGGCCATCAGAGGTGCCACGCCTCGCCAGAGAAACCAACTCCGGCACTCTTTACCCCAGACGCCCCTCCTGCTCCTACGACGCAGCCTCCAATCGAAGAGAAGCAGAAACCCTAGCCACCGCAATTGCATAGCCCACCGCCGCTCCTTCCGCCCTCTGGCCACCAAACTCTGGCTCTGTAGATCGTCTGCGAGCTCCAACCTTAGGCCGTGAGTTTATGGGAAGTCGGCTACAGGAAATGCAGTGCAGAGCGAGGGAGAACGACTGTTTTTCAGTAAGCATTTTATTCATTTCTTTGATTTGAAATAAAATAGCGTTGAATATTCTTTTCGAATTGTTAACAAAGGTTTGATTTTTATTTGTTAACAAAGGTTTGATTTTTATTTGTTAACCAAGGTTTGATTTTTATTTGTTTAAAAAAGGTTTGATTTTTAAAAATAGCAAAGTATGATTTTTAAAAATGAAATGATAGCAAAATAAAAATATGATTTTTATATTATATAGATAATAAAAATACGATTTTTATATTATATAGATAGTAAAAATTTGATCTTTATATATGTAGAGATAGGATAAAAATACGATTTTTATATATGAAGTGACAATATAAAAATATGATTTTTATCATATATGTAGCAAAGTAAAAATATGATTTTTATCGTTTGAATGGCAATGTAAAAACGTAATTTTTATATATTCATTAGCGATAGAAAGATTTGATTTTTATCTATATAGTAGCGGAATAAAAATGAGATTTTTAACTATGTAGCGTGGTTATGAAAATATGAAATTATTTTTAGAAAGATAAAAATATACTTTTTAGCCTATGTATGTTATTTATAAAATAATTATACAAAGAAATAATTATTGATGGGTTAAAAATATAATTTTTAACATAGGTATACTACATAGATCGACAATCAAAGCATGGCGGAGTGGAGCCCAAAGGTGAGAACTCCTCACTTTTATTTCATTTTCTAGTTAAAATATATACTAGGATGCTGACGGTGCTTAGCAGCAGCCGACACCCGTCGTCCACAGACTATGGACGGCTTGTTTGTTTGATTGATGTTTTGTGAAAATTGATTGTGTGATGTGGGATGAAAATAGATATTTTATAGTTAAAAATATAATTTTTAATGTGAATAGGAATAAAATAAATATTTATAAACAAATTGAACGATTTGTTTATGTACACACATTGGACTGATATTGATTGGGACGATAAATTTTACACATCGCCCAACTGCACAAATAAAATTCATTATTTGTTGATTGAAACCCCACACGGGTATTGGGATGATATATGACATACACTAGTCCCAATAATTAGTTGTATGTCAATCGGTTGGTTGATAGACTATTATAAGCGTTGAACATTTATATTTGATGCATATGAAGTGTAGATTGCACTTTGGATGATGGTTGACAGTGTTTGATTTGTTGTTGTGTACAGGTGTGTATGAAATCCATATAATGACATTATATGGTAATTGACTGTGTCTGATTCCAGTTCAGAAAGAAGAAATATTTTAAAATAACGAATAATTTAAAATAATGAATATTTTAAAATGATATTTAGTAATGGATCAAAATGTGATTTTGATGTCCGATTTGGGTTGGACACGAATATATTCAAACATTTAAAGCCGTGTTGATTAGATCGACGCCATTTTGATGTGAACGATATTTATATCGGTTTTATTCATTTTTATAATGAATATCAAAAAGGAAATGATTTCAAAATCTAATGTTTTGAAAATATCACCATTTATATATCGATGATATGGAATATTCAATTTTGATTTGAAATTGAATGTGAAGTTGAAATCGTTTTGACAACGAATTTAAAACGATTTATAAGATATGTTTTAAAAAGAAATCGACAAAATATAATATATATATATATATCTATATAATGGCCTGAATATAACGCACCGCACCGCGGCAGTTTGTGAATTTCAACCATTGAATTCGAACGGACATTACGGGAGATCCGAATGTTGGATTCTCCTAAAACCCGAACCGTTAGCTTCGTATCGAAAAGAGATTTCTAACGAATATGAGAGATTTGAAATCTACCGGTTGGATTTGGAATCATGTCCAAATCAAATTTGGAAAAGGTCGATGTAAGTACAGTTCGGTGGCCGTTGTTGGAAATCGACTGTACAGGCCTTGATATAATTTTTAAAAATATCAATAATTTGTGTAAAATCATAATAAACGATTTGGAAATAATTGGGATGAAAAATAGCACATTTGAAAAGATAAAAATATATTTTTATCGAAATGAACTAGTTATGAACCAGAATTATAATTCATTATTTATAAATAAACAAATTGGATTTGAAATGGTTTTAAAAATAACCAGAATTTCGAATATGTGAATTGGAATGGATTTGAATCGAAATTATCTTCGGAATATTTCGATATTGGATTCTGTGATTGTGCGGATATTGTGGAGGAATTTGGATGATATATATATATATATATATATATATATATATATATATCGTTATTCCAATACGATATTTGTTGGTTTTAGAATTCGACATTGAATATAAGCCGATATATTTTCTATTCAGAGCCTTGTATTTAATATCAAATTGGATTTTGGGTTTGTCGTGAATGGTATATTTAATAGTACTTATCTTAAACCCAATTGAGTTAAGAAAATTAGAAACTGATGGAGATTAGCTAAGTTGGATGGTTTCCTGGGTATTGATCTGATGTTGGTTTCGGCCTTCGGGGTTAATACTTAGGGAATTGTTCTCTTACTAATTTACGGTTAGAGGCTGATGGGATTTTGGGTTTGTTGTGAACTGTGTTTTTAATGACATTCGTTCCTTAACCCGCTTTACAGTGAAATATGATTTGTAATTTATAAATCTTTTTATTAAGATTTAACGGGAATTTTCCAAAGTAAAGTTTTCTGATTTAATATATTAAATTGGAATTGAATGGAATTCGATTGATAATAGTCGAAGTGAACTTCTGTGGAGGAAGACTGTTAATACATATGGAATTTAAAAGGCTTTGCCATTATTCCATTTATATTATTGGTCGGATGCAGAAATTGATATTGATTATATATTGATTTTTTTTTCGTGAAGATTCCATAATTAATGGAATGTGATTTGGGTTTATCGTGAACGGTGTTTTAAAATAACACTTTTTCTTTAACCCGATTAACAATGGAATGAAATTTTGGGTTGTTGTGAATGGTATCTTTAATAATACTGTTCTTAGACCCAACGGGGTTAAGAAAATCAGGAACTAACTGGAGATTAGTTAAGTTGAATGGTTTCCTGGGTATTGATCTGATGTTAGTTTCGGCCTTCGGGGTTAATACTTTGGGAATTGTTCACTTCCTAATTTATGATTAAAGGCTGATGGAATGGAATGTGATTTTGGGTTTATAGTGAATTGGGTTTTAAATGACATTGGTTCTTTAACCCATTTAAAGACAGGATATGATTTACCAAGTTAAACAATCATTAATATTGATTTTTGGGAAGATTAAAACCAAGTGGAGTTTTAATGAATCTTTAATTAGATTGAAATGATCGAGAATGGAGTATCGCCAGTTTTGCTCCTAGCGATAGTTAAATCTTTAATTAGATTTGAATGGGAAATGGTAATTAAATTTATTGATAACACCGTGGTGTTAGTTATGAAGTAATACCGGTTTTTCTCCATGGGATGAATAGGTTGGGTTGGGAAATAAAATAAATGATTACTTCGGTGTGGTTCGTTAATCCCGACTAGTTTGGAAAACCTTAACATGGTTTGAAATGATATCCAAAGGAAGATTAAAGAATAAATTTAAAGAATTTATCTTTGATAAAATTAATGGAACCTTTCCCAAAGATTGTGAATATTTGAATAAAAGAATATTCAGAATTGGAATGAGGCATCTGTTATGTTTTTATAACACTTGTTTATTATATACGCTAGTTATTCGGAAAGGCCGACTTTATACCCATTCTGAATAACTGATTCGACGATATGTCGATGATGAAGACGGTGGTTGAAAACCGGAGGTCATCACATCGTTTGAATGATTACTTATGTCTTGAATTGGCTGTACACCCAAGACGAGGTAATAAGTGGTGATTGTCCAGAAGTACTTGGAGATCGATGGATATGCGAGGGCCTTTCCCCTGTATTGCACATATGGGGGAGGAATAAGGTGCCTCCGGTTTCGTTCAGACCAGAACGGACTTGATAATGGATGTGTGTCTGACATTGGATTTTATTCTGTGTTGATTGATTTCTATTAAATACATATCTGCTTAGCGGCGGAGAATTTATTCTCTTGCTTAACACCCTTCTCTGAGACTACGAGCTCAGAGGTTATATATTGATAGATATCAGTCACATGGCATGAATTGCTTGTGTGGCATGCTGAGATGCAGTGATCAAGGCTTTTGTTGAAAGGCAGTGTCTTGTGGTTGATGATCAAAGCACGGCTTTAATACAACGTAGCATTGCATATGGCGTTAATTCGCGAGCCTCACACCTCGGTATGAGTCAAAAACGGGATTAGGGAACGTAATGAGTGCATGACATTTCTTTCTAGCTATGGGTGGTGTCAGCATTTTACAAGCCCTGACATTTACATTATTTTTACCTATGTGGTTGTTGAATTGCGA
Organism: Allium sativum; assembly: GCA_030737875.1. NCBI lineage: Eukaryota > Viridiplantae > Streptophyta > Magnoliopsida > Asparagales > Amaryllidaceae > Allium > Allium sativum. The sequence goes on along the minus strand of CM060919.1, from coordinate 126,982,513 downwards.
GGCGCCTCGGTTATATCGGTCTCTACGGAGCCGATGGATAGGTCCTATAGGACCGGGAAACATGTGTTCAGGAATTGCCAATCCTCAAACGTAAGGGAGGACCGGCACAGCAGGATCCAGGGGTTACCCAGAGTCTGTAGTCCCGAGGCATTTGCTAGAGTGTCTCGAAGCGGTTAGGACTACATCCCTTTCCTAGACTCATGACGGAAATCCAATTTCCAATGCGTGACATTTCAGTTTCGATTGTAGAGCCTAGTATTGGCGACATGATAGATGGTACCCATGCCGCCTATGATTGATACATTTATATTTGAAGTTGATTTCTTCACTAATAGTAATAATAAAAGGATTAAATTTCACGTATCAAGCATTATTTGGCTATTATACGGTAAAACCCTATCTTCCGGCTTGCGTTGCATTGTGTGATGGGACCTGGGTCTTATAATAGCTTCATTTTTTCAAAAAGCATTGCGATGTTTATCCTATGCAATAGTATTCTTGGGAGGAAACCCATTCCGTGTTATACGATATAGTCCCTTGAATTACTCACTTTTAAAGTAAAGTTTTAAATAATTGTTTTAGTTCTCACACCAGCCACATGACTGATCTGGAGTTCATTGTTTAACCTAAACTCTGGGTGCCCCTGTTTTCCACACGGGCATCTACTAGTATTGGTTTTGCAGATTTATATTCACAGGATCCTGGTTTACAATTGGAACGATACTCGGAAAGCTCTGTATCTGTTTATCCCTTTTAGTTGTGTATTGTATTATTTTTCCGCTGCTATGTTATGTATTATAATCTTTGATATTTTTCTGATGTATAATATTTATTCATACTCTGTATATTCTTGTATTCTGATGGAATTGTTGTAATAAGCAATGAAATGTTCTTTTTTTTGTGTTCTGATTAGTCTTGCTCTCAAAGCAGTTCGTTCTTTCCTTTACGGGGAAGTTCGGGTCGCCACATTTTGGTATCAGAGCTTTGGTTTACAAAGCTCGAGAACAAGACATATTAGAACCAAATGAAAGAATTCATCAGAAATTAGATTAGCAATATCCAATGAGAATGACTCGTAAGAGATGGGATCAGTAGTATCCTAGAACGAGGGTGAAGAGTATATTTTTAAAAATGAAAACCAAATTTGTTTTGAAAATTTAAACCATTTTATTCGTATTTGAATATTTATTTTAAATTGATTTAGACAATCCAATATATAAAGATTTTGCACATACGCCTTGTAAATGTGTATTCGAAGTTTCAATATACTGGATAGATATAGAATCACACTCTAGTCGCCCGTACATGATTCTAATGATGGCGCGCCATCGTTAGTATTTATGCTCGAGTCTCAAAAGTGGGATATCTATATGATTCCAATTGACTGGTGTGAGAACCAAAACTAGATAGGGCTATTGTGTGAATTGGCATCAAAAATATGATTTTCAGTATATTGTCAAAATTATGAATTTGAAACGTTAATCCACTAATTGATTGATGGTTGCGTTTGATTATTTGTTATTTAATAAAACCATTATGTGAATGTACGGTAAATTTAGGCCAAATTGTATCAAATATTGAACTGTGTTGAAAATTTATGGCAATTGCATGCATATACATGTATATACATTGAACAGGTCATTGCAAGGAGGCTAGAAAAGAGGAATAAAATTGTATGCCTGACAAATAGGTACATGTTTACTAATTTCTTAGGTTTTGGATGATTTTATGTGCCGATTGGCTTGCTGCTTGGCTTTTTCTTTTTCTTTTTGAGATGAGAGGGCCTGTATGGCGGTTTGGGGATTTTCCCGGTACTTCCGTACAAGGGAGGTTATGGCGAAATTTTTCGAAAATTTAGGGTGTTAGCCAAATTTTTGAAGAATTTGAAAAGTTTTTAGAAACTGAAAAGGTGAAGAACTTAAACCATAATGAAAATAATGAAAGTTGAGTTGGTTTGTAAAACAACTTTCAACTCTGTTCCTTTTCGAGGACGAAAAGATTTTAAGTGGGGGAGATTGTAACAACCCGGAAAATCCGAACCAATTTAAAAATTTTATTTTGGCAATTTTGATGAATTTTGAATATTTAAAATGAATTATTTTAAATAATAACAATGAGAAGTTTATTTTGAATAGAATTAGAACGTATATATTTATTTGAATTGGTGTTAAAATATAAAATATTTATTTTAATTATAAAAGGAATTGGAAATGGAGCGGTCGATTTCAAAATTCAAATGAATGTACAGGATTCAAAATAAACCGGATTTTAACGAAACCAAAAATATTAGAATCTACTTGAAAATATCTTTCCAGCGAATCTGAAAAATTGAAATTTCATAGCGGGAACAAAAAGTTATGTCCAGTTAAAAATTCAGAATAGTCGCTATGGAAAATATGGCCCTTAAAAATGGAAATTTTGCAAACGACCTCCGTTCTCGACGAAACCACTTTTGTTGGATCCAGGATGTCAAGTTATTGCTAGATTCCAAAATTCATAATTTTTTGAATCAATATATGAGCGTGGCAAAGGAAAATGTGTTTTGACAGTTTTAGTCAATTTGGATCGACCAGGAAATGGCCATTTTTCAAACGGTCTCCAAATTTGATGAAATTAGTTTTGTTAGAACCGTATCGTCAATACGAAGATAGAAAATATTTTTCGGGAATTTTTAGAGTCCGTATGTGGCCCTAGTAAACTGAAATGTGCGTTCAAATTCAATATATAGATTTATATTTTGATTTTGACGGAAAATGATCGAAATGATTGAATCAACTTATGATACATATCCCATTGTGTTCAGAATGGGGGTAATTAGCAAGGGGCGTTAGTCGTTGGGTCTCGTTTGGTGGTCGAATTAAAAGTCAACTTATTTTTGAAATAAATAAATAAATATGAAAATTTCTTCAAACCCCTCCTCCCTTTCTCCTTAACCGTTCAACCCACCCCTCCATTCAACGTTCAATCTCGATTTAGAATTAAAAAAACGACGTGAAGGGAGGGCGATTCGCCGCCGCTGCGGCCATCTGAGGCGTCGTGCCTCTGGCGCCGCCTCGCCAGAGCAGCCAACTCCGGCACTCTCCACCCCAGACGCCCCTTCCGCTCCTACGACGTAGCCCCCAATCGAAGAGAAGAAGAAACCCTAGCCACCGCAATTGCATAGCCCACCACCGATGTCAGACCCCGCCTGCTCCGGCCAACGGCCGCTCCTTCCGCCCTCTGGCCACCAAACTCCGGCGTTGTAGATCGTCTGCGAGCTCGAACCTTAGGCTGTGAGTTTATGGGAAGTCGGCTACAGGAAATGCAATGCAGAGTGAGGGAGAACGACTGTTTTTTAGTAAGCATTTTATTTCTTTCTCTGATTTGAAATAAAACAGCGTTGAATTTTCTTTTCGAATTGTTAACAAAAGTTTGATTTTTATTTGTTAACCAAGGTTTGATTTTTTTTTATTTGTTAACCGAGGTTTGATTTTTTTTTGTTAACAAAGGTTTGATTTTTATTTGTTAATAAAGGTTTGATTTTTATTTATTTAAAAAAGATTTGATTTTTAAAAATAGCAAAGTATGATTTTTAAAAATGAAATGATAGCAAAATAAAAATATGATTTTTATATTATATAGATAATAAAAATATGATTTTTATATTATATAGATAGTAAAAATTTGATCTTTATATATGTAGAGATAGGATAAAAATACGATTTTTATATATGAAGTGACGATATAAAAATGTGATTTTTATCATATATGTAGCAAAGTAAAAATATGATTTTTATCATTTGAATGACAATGTAAAAATGTGATTTTTTTTATTTTCATTAGCGATAGAAAGATTTGATTTTTATCTATATAGTAGCAGAATAAAAATGTGATTTTTAACTATGTAGTGTGGTTATGAAAATATGAAATTATTTTGGAAAGATAAAAATATAACTTTTAGCCTATGTATGTTATTTATAAAATAATTATGCAAAGAAATAATTATTGATGGGTTAAAAATATAATTTTTAATGTAGGTATACTACATAGATCGACAATCAAAGCACGGCGGAGTGGAGCCCAAAGGTGAGAACTCCTCACTTTTATTTCATTTTCTAGTTAAAATATATACTAGGATGCTGACGGTGCTTAGCAGCAGCCGACACCCGTCGTCCACAGACTATGGACGGCTTGTTTGTTTGATTGACGTGTTGTGAAAATTGATTGTGTGATGTGGAATGAAAATAAATATTTTATAGTTAAAAATATAATTTTTAACGTGAATAGGAATAAAATAAATATTTATAAACAAATCGAACGATTTGTTTATGTAGACACATTGGACTGATATTGATTGGGACGATAAATTTTACACATCGCCCAACTGCACAAATAAAATTCATTATTTGTTGATTGAAACCCCACACGGGTATTGGGATGATATATGACATACACTATTCCCAATAATTAGTTGTATGTCAATCAATTGGTTGACTGACTATTATATGCGTTGAACATTTATATTTGATGCTTATGCAGTGTAGAATGCACTTTGGATGATGGTTGACTGTGTTTGATTGTTGTTGTGTACATGTGTGTATGAAATCCATATAATGATATTATATGGTAATTGACTGTGTCTGATTCCAATTCAGAAAGAAGAAATATTTAAAAATAACGAATATTTTAAAATAATGAATATTTTCAAAATGGTATTCAGTAATGGATCAAAATGTGATTTTGATGTTCGATTTGGGTTGGACACGAATATATTCAAATATATAAAGTCGTGTTGATTAGATCGACGCCATTTTGACGTGAATGATATTTATATCGATTTTATTCATTTTTATAATGAATATCGAAAAGGAAATGATTTCAAAATCTAATGTTTTGAAAATATCACCATTTATATATCGATGATATGGAATATTCAATTTTGATTTGAAATTGAATGTGAAGTTGAAATCGTTTTGAAAACGAATTTAAAACGATTTATAAAATACGTTTTAAAAGGAAATCGATAAAATATATATAATATATATTTTATATATAATGGCCTAAATAGAACGCGCCACGCCGCGGCAGTTCGCGAATTTCAACCGTTGACTTCGAACGGAAATTACGGGAGATCCGACCGTTGGATTCTCCTAAAACTGGAACCGTTGGGTTCGTATCGAAAAGAGATTTCTAATGAATATGAGAGATTTGAAATCTAACGGTTGGATTTGGAATCATTTCCAAATCCAATTTTGAAAAGGTTTCTGTAAGTGCAGTTCGGTGGCCGTTATTGTAAATCGACTGTACGAGCCTTGATAAAATTATTAAAAATATCAATAATTTGTGTAAAAGAATAATAAACGATTTGGAAAGAACTGGGATGAAAAATACCATATTTGAAAAGATAAAAATATATTTTTATCGAAATGAACTTGTTATGAACTAGAATTATAATCCATTATTTATAAATAAACAAATTAGATTTGAAATGGTTTTAAAAATAACCAGAATTTCCAATATGTGAATTGGAATAGATTTGAATAGAAATTATCTTCGGAATATTTCAATATTGGATTCCTTGATTATACGAATATAGTGGAGGAATTTGGAAGATATATATATCGTTATTCCAATACGATATTTGTTGGTTTCAGAATTCGACATTGAATATAAGCCGATATATTTTCTATTCAGAGCCTTGTATTTAATATCGAATTAGATTTTGGGTTTGTCGTGAATGGTATCTTTAATAATCCTGTTCTTAAACCCAATAGAGTTAAGAAAATTAGAAACTGACTGGAGATTAGCTAAGTTGGATGGTTTCCTAGGTATTGATCTGATGTTGGTTTCGGCCTTCGGGGTTAATACTTAGGGAATTGTTCTCTTACTAATTTACGGTGAGAGGCTGATGGGATTTTGGGTTTGTTGTGAACTGTGTTTTTAATGACATTCGTTCTTTAACCCACTTTACAGTGAAATGTGATTTGGAATTTATAAATCTTTTTATTAAGATTTAATAGGAATTTTCCAAAGTAATGTTTTCCGATTTAATATATTAAATTGGAATTGAATGGAATTCGACTGACAATAATCCAAGTAAACTTCTGTGGAGGAAGACTATTAATACATATGGAATTTAAAAGGCTTTGCCGTTATTCAATTTATATTATTGGTCGGATACGGAAATTGGTATCGAAGATATATTGATTTGTTTTTCCGTGAAGATTCCATAATTAATGGAATGTGATTTGAGTTTATTGTGAACGGTGTCTTAAAATAACACTTCTTCTTTAAGCCGATTAACAATGGAATGAAATTTTGGGTTATCGTGAATGGTATCTTTAATAATATTGTTCTTAGACCCAACAGAGTTAAGAAAATCAGAAAATAACTAGAGATTAGTTAAGTTGAATGGTTTCCTGGGTATTGATCTGATGTTGGTTTCGGCTTTCGGGGTTATTACTTAAGGAATTGTTCATTTTCTAATTTATGGTTATAGGCTGATGGAATGGAATGTGATTTTGGGTTTATAGTGAACCTGTTTTAAATGACATTGGTTCTTTAACCCAGTTAAAGACAGGATATGATTTCCCAAGTTAAACAATCATTAATATTGATTTTTGGGAAGATTAAAAGCAAGTGGAGTATTAATGAATCTTTAATTATATTGAAATGATCGAGAATGGAGTATCGCCAGTTTTGCTCCTAGTGATAGTTAAATATTTAATTAGATTTGAACGGTAAATGGTAATTAAATTTACCGATAACACCGTGGTGTTAGTTATGGAGTAATACCAGTTTTTCTCCATAGGATGAATAGGTTGGGATTGGGAAATAAAATAAATGATTACTTCGGTGTGGTTCGCTAATCCCGACTAGTTTGCAAAACCTTAACATGGTTTGAAATGATATCAAAAGGAAGATTAAAGAATAAATTTAAAGAATTTATCTTCGATAAAATTAATCGGAACCTTTCCCAAAGAATGTGAATATTTGAATAAAAGAATATTCAGAATTGGAATGAGGCGTATGTTGTGTTTTATAACACTTGTTTATTTTATACGCGAGTTGCTCTGAAAGGTCGGGTTTATACCCATACTGAATAACTGATTCGACGATAGTTCGATGATGAAGACGGTGGTTGAAGACCGGTGGTCTTCACATCGTTTGGATGATTACTGATGTCTTGATTGGGCTGTACACCCAAGACGAGGTAATAAGTGGTGATCGGCCAGACGTACTTGGAGATCGACAGATATGCGAGGGCCTCTCCCCTGTATCGGACATATGGGGGTGGAATAAGGTGCCTTCGGTTTCATTCAGACCCAGAACGGACTTGATAATGGATGTGTGTCTGTCATTGGATTTTATTCTGTGTTGATTGATTTTTATTAAATATATATCTGCTTGGCGGAGAATTTATTCTCTTGCTTAACGCCCTTCTCTGAGACTACAAGCTCAAAGGTTATATATCGATAGATATCAGTCACATGGCATGAATTGCCTGTATGGCATCATGTAGTGATCAAGGCTTTGTTGAAAAGCAGAGTCTTGTGGTTAATGTTCAAAGCACAACTTTAATACAGCGTAGCTTTGTGTATGGCTTTAATTCGTCCTCACACCTCGGTATGAATCAAAAACGGGATAAGGGAACGTAGTGAGTGCATGACGTTTCTTTCTAGCTATGGGTGGTGTCAACGTTTTACAAGCCCTGACATTTATATTATTTTTACCTATGTGGTTGTTGGATTGCGAGGCGCCTCGGTTATATCGGTCTCTACGGAGCAGATGGATAGGTACTATAGGACCGGGAAACGTGTGTTCAGGAACTGCCAATCCACAAACGTAAGGGAGGACCGTCACAACAGGATCCAAGGGTTACCCAAAGTGTGTAGTCCCGAGGCATTTGCTAGAATGTCTCGAAGCGGTTAGGAGTACATCCCTTGCCTAGACTCATGACGGAAATCCAATTTTCAATACGTGACATTTCAGTTTTGATTGTAGAGCCTAGTATTGGCGACATGATAGGTGTTATCCATGCCGCCTATGATTGATACATTTATATTTGAAGTTGATTTCTTCACTAATAGTAATAATAAAAGGATTAAATTTCTCGTATCAAGCATTATTTGGCTATTATAAGGTAAAACCCTATCCTCCGGCTTGCGTTGAATTGTGTGATGGGACCTGGGTCTTATAATAACTTCATTTTTTCAAAAAGCATTGCGTTGTTTATCCTATGCATTAGTATTCTTGGGAGGAAACCCATTCATGTTAAACGGCATAGTCCCTTGAATTACTCTCTTTTAAAGTAAAATTTTAAATAATTGTTTTAGTTCTCACACCAATCACATGACTGACCTAGAGTTTATTGTTTTAACCTAAACTTTGGGTGCCCCTATTTTCCACACGGGCAACTAGTAGTTTTGGTTTTGCAGATTTATATTCAAAGGATCCTGGTTTACAGCTGGAACAATATTCGAAAAGCTCTGTATCCATTTATCCCTTTCAGTTGTGTATTGTATTATTTTTCTGCTGCTATGTAATGTATTGTAATCTCTGATATTTTTTGATGTATAATGTTTATTTATACTCTGTATATTCTTGTATTCTGATGGAATTTTTGTAATAAGCAATGGAATGTTCTTCTGTTTGTGTTCTGATTAGTCTTGCTCTCAAAGCAATTCGTTCTTTCCTTTACGGGGAAGTTTGGGTCGCCACAACCGTGTTTTAAAGGGCATTGGTTCTTTAACCCAGTTAAAGACATGATTAAGATTTTGGGTTTTCGTGAATGGTATCTTTAATAATATTGTTCTTAGGCCCAAAGGAGTTAAGAAAATCAGAAACTAACAGAAGATTAGTTAAGTTGAATGGTTTCCTGGATATTGATCTGATGTTGGTTTCGGCCTTCGGGGTTAATACTTAGGGAATTGTTCACTTGCTGATTTACGGTTAAAGGCTGATGGAATGGAATGTGATTTTGGGTTTATCATGAACCGTGTTTTAAATGACATTGGTTCTTTAACCTAGTTAAAGACAAGACATGGTTTCCCTAGTTAAACAATCGTTAATATTGATTTTTGGGAAGATTAAAACCAATTAGTATTTTAATGCATCTTTAATTAGATTGAAATGATATCCAAAGGAAGATTAAAGAATATATTTAAAGAATTTATCTTTGATAAAATTAATGGGAACCTTTCCCAAAGTATAAGAATATTTGTATAAAGGAATATTCTGGATTGGAATGAGGCGTATGTTGTGTTTTTATAGCACTTGTTTATTATATACGCGAGTTATTCAGAAAGACCGGGTTTATCCCATTCTAAATAACTGATTCGACGATGTGTCGAGGATAAAGACGGTGGTTGAAGACCGGGGGTCTTCACATCGTTTGGATGATTACTGATGTCTTGATTGGGCTGTACACCCAAGACAAGGTAATAAGCTGTGATCGTCCAGACGTACTTGGAGATCAACCGGATATGCGAGGACCTCTCCCCTCTATTGGACATATGGGGGAGGAATAAGGTGCCTCCGGCTTCGTTCAGACCCAGAACGAACTTGTAAATGAATGTGTGTCTGACATCGGATTTCATTCTGTGTGATTGATAGACATTGGTTGCATGGCGTGAATTGCCTGTGTGGCATGCTGAGATGCAAATGATCAAGGCTTCAGTTGAAAAGTGGAGTCTTGTGGTTGATGATCAAAGCATGGCTTTAATATAGCGTAGCTTTGTGTAGCGTTAATTCGCAAGCCTCGCACCTAGGTGTTAACCAGAAATGGGAGAGGACATCAGGGAGGGCATGCGTTTCCTTCTAGCTAGGAGTGGTGTCAGCGTTTTACTAGCCTTGACATTTTACTTATGTGGATGATGGATTGCGAGGCGCCTCGGTTATATTGGTCGTTCCGAGGCCGGTAGTTTGGTCGGGATATGACCATAGGGCGGGGAAATGCAGTGTTCATGCATTTTAATCCACATCGAGTGGACCAGCCCTGACGATCCAAGGCTTGTCTGCGCGCTTGCCTGAGGCTCGGGCTAGAGAGTCTCGAAGCGGTAAGGACGATCCCCTGCCTTGGTTCACGATGGAAATCCAACTTCCAATACGACGTCATGCGGTTTTCATTGTAGAACTAGTATGGCGACCTGATATATGGTACCCATGCCATCTATGATTGATACATTTATATTTGAAGATGTTTTCTTCACTTATAGTAATAATAAAAGATGAAATTTAGCGTATCAAGCATTCTTTGGCTATTATAAGGTAAAACCTTATCCTCCGGCTTGCGTTACATTGTGTGATGAGACTTAGGTCTTATAATAGCTTCATTGTTCTTTATTTAGCATTGCGTTGTTTGTTTTATGCACTGGTATTCTTAGGAGGAAACTCGTTCCGTGTTATACGGCGTGGTTCCTTGATTTTTCTAACTTTAAAATAAAGATTAATAACTGTTTTAGTTTTCGCACCAGTCAAATGACTGACCAGGAGTTTATTGTTTTAACCTAAACTCTGGGTGCCCCTATTTTCCACGGGCAGCTAGTAGTTTTGGTTTTGCAGATTTATATTCACAGGATCCTGGTTTACAGCTGGAATGATATTCAGAAAACTCTTTATCCGCATATTCTTTTCAGTTGTGTTTTGTATTATTTTCCGCTGCATTGTAACTTGTAAATCTCTGGTGTTTAGTAAATGTGTAATATTTATTCATACTCTGTATATTCTTGTATTCCGATTAAATTGTTGTAATAAGCAATGAAATGTTCTTCTGTTTGTGTTCTGATTTGTCGTGTTCTTAACTCAATCCGGGCTTTCCTTCACGGGGAAGTTCGGGTCGCTTCATTGTACATTCATAAACTTTCCTACTTCAAATCGAATTTGAAATTATAAGTTTCCAAATTTCTATATACAAGTCTTCATTTCTATGATTCATTACAAAATAGAATACGATTCAAATTTGGTTTCTTTCGACAAAAATTCATTAAATTCGACTACAACGTACATTCCAAAATAATGGGTTTAATTTTTTTTGCAAAGACGAACGATCTCTAAAGTAACTGCAAACACTTACCAATAATAGTTAAAAATAATGGATTTAACTTAAGATCAAATCTAAAATTCGAAATTAATTTAAAAATAATTTTTTTAGTTTTAACCTGAACTACGATATAATCCAATCCCAAAATCACATTAAATTATACAATGATAAATTTCAAATTAAATTCCAATTAAGAATGAAACTTTGCAAAGTCTTGTAAAATTAGAAATCCACACTACTAAATCAAATTCATAAACATTAATCCCAATAACAACCTCTGTTAACATCATTATATTTAAATATTCTATTTCTAGGTTACAAACGATCATATATCCAAATTTCAAAAATTGACTTTTAATAATGAATCAATTTGAAATCATTTATCGATAATTTTCCATATAATTCATAAGTTCTTCATTTATTAACAAATCAAGTCGAATAACAAATAAATTACTTAAAAAGAATTCAATTAAATTTTTTAAATAATTGATTATAAGGTTTAAAACCAATTTTAGTTTATAAAACAGTCTATTTTGACCAATAATGTTTATAATTTAATTTTCTACTTAGACTAAGTGAAATATTTATAATTTAATTCAAGTGTATATTATTTCAACCCTTTACAGTGTCATAAGTGAATATGTCAAAATATGTCCGACATTAACAAGGAATTAACTACAATCATAATGGTTTATTATGATATATGTAACAACCAAATATCCAGGACATAGGTGTAACATCATATATGAATATATATTTTCCTACATATGTACTTATACATATGACGTGTGTTCATTGTGTCAACATGTGCACAAACAATCTAACCCATTCTGTTTGCAACCAAGCAAATCACGTGTCGATTAAAATCAAACAACATATAAATATGATAAATTTAATTTATTAATTTACACGAACATGTTGGTTAAGTGTGAGTGTGTAAACACCCACCTTATATTTTATAGCACGTCCAATTTGAAATCCAGATTAACCTCAAAATTATGATAGTCTCCAATTTCGATCAAACCAGTTTTTTAATGTTTAAATTTTCGATCGCATCCAAAAAAAAGAAAAAATCATTCATTAATCTAACTTATACCCAACGCCATGCCATCCACGAGACTAGTCTTTAGTTTAATATATCTACTTTCCTTAACTACAAAAGAGAATGGTAACTCACCCAACTCTAACACTGGTAAAATTTCTTGAGTTATTTAGATCAATGGGTAGAATAATAGTGCTAACACTCCTTACAACTTCCTTAGCCTTTCTACTTTTACAGCTTGCTGATTATTAACTAAACAAAAATTAAAAGCCATCTCTTATCCATGGAGTTATCCACAAATCCAACTATGCATAAAATGTTATGTTGCTTCCCTCTCCTTCCCAGCTTCCACTAGATTTTAGTGAGGGGTCAAGGTCAAGCCTGAGTGCCCCAGGCGGCACACCAGTTTTCAGTGTTGTGGTTGCTGAGGTTGCTGTGGTGAGGGGTTCCCTAGCGGCATTTAGGCTGGTCGGTGGAGTTCGGTTCTACTGGGTTGTCGGTTGATATATGAGAACGGGGGAGCTTGGTGCAAAGTCGAGTTTGATTCTGGTGTGCGGTGGTTGTTGTAGGGGTTAGTGGGTTAGTTTAGGTGGAGATCAATTTCAGGTGGTTGGCTGCATGTTAGAAAGGGTTGCTACTATGGGTCACGATGCAAGTTGGTGGCGGCGGTGGATCGGAGCTCGGAGATCTCCCAATTCGAACATTTTTAGGTTTTTATTTTTATATAAGATTGGATTTATAAGGTATGGGGAAAAGAAGAGGAACGAGTAGGCTTTTGAACAAAACAAGGAAAGAAGAAATAGAAATGAGGTGTAACGAACTGGATTTATCGTCCCCAAAATTCAACATAAAACTCATGTTAACTATTCAAGCATTGAACATACCAGATCCTTAATAGAAAGAAGTTGGAGGGTGAGAAATATAAAGAAAGAAGGTTAGGATAGAAGAAGAAGAAGTTCACAAAAGAACATAATCAGGATAAACAAGAATCTTACAGTGGAACGAATATAATATATTATATAACATAACTTTTGAAATAAAACTTATAAATGTATATACATGTCATTTCAGAGTACAACACATAACATCACAACAGAAATAAACAGTAGCTATAAAATGTTGAAGCCTCCTGCTCCAAGCTCTTCTAAGTATATCTGTAAAATCCCACTACTTGACTTCCCGTACAAATTTGGGCACCCAAGAGTTTAGGATAAAAACAAAACAAAATAAACACTGGGTCAGTCATGGACTGGTGTGAGTAACTTCCAACCATTTGGTTTAACTTTTAAAATTCCTTTTCAAAAGAAAGGAACATCATAAGACCGATCCACACATAAACACGGATGGTTTTTACCTTACAATAACCCAAAAACATTCTTTAAAATCAATATTCTTCTGATATTATAATAATGTCTAAATCAAATAAATGGCAATCTTGCGGAACGCTTTCAGCTTACGTTCCACATACATGATATACAATCAAAAACCGCGGGTGCTTATTGGTTAATGGAATCCAACTGGCAAGGTATGGGACCACCTTCTGATAATGTATCTCTAGAGAGGAATACACTGGGTTCAACAAGAACATCTTGCAACCCAGGCTAAACATCACCGGTCACTCATTTCGCTTGAGTGTCACCAACGGTTGGGATCATCAACTATTTCCCAAAAGGGACAACATCGAAATAGATTTAAGAAGCAAATGGATTTTCTCTAGATTACGTTTCAATACACCCTAATTGGGAGCTACCCACTTAGCCATACGATCTACCTAATTTTATACCATTTCCTGGTTGTGATGCTTGAGGTCATGACGCTTTCTGATAGATCACACCTTTATTTACTTTGAATGCCACATCGTCAAACCCGCCAAAGCACAAATTGATTTCTCCAAAATTACCATGGGTATAAAGCCAAGAGAAATGAATTCCTGTGCCACCAAACGTAAATATGTTTGAAGAGATCAACTTACGCGTTCTATTAGATATAACATGTCATACATTCTTCCATACAAGTTGTCCTAGGACTAGACAAACCGAAGGCACTATTCTGTAAACCCATCTTAGGCAATTTCTACCTAGGATTTGCCAGAACAGCCCTTGCACAAACTCTGTCTTCAATTACCTTTATCATATTTGATTCGCAATGCTAATGCCCATACAGAGTGGTTTTCAGATAATAAATCAGATCCTGGTTTCTCCTTGACAATGGAAAAATGGTCAAAACCATGATAGTCGGTTATTTGACTATCAAAGGAAAACACCCATACATACAAGATTGTAACGACCCAGATTTTTCGAACGGTTATTTTAAATATTTAATATCGCTTAAATATTGAATTGATAATATAAAAGAATTTTTATAATGAATTATCGATTAAATAATCGAAATACGATTTATTTTTGATAACCATCGAAATACGAGAACTGAAATAAAATAATTCAATTCGAAGACAAAACTGAATCGAAATGGTTTAGATGATCAATATATATTCTGTTTGAATATAAACGACGATAATAGTAATTTCTTGTTGAAGAATTTATTTATTTTGAATTTAAATTATATTATATCAATTTAATATGGTTATTTTATATATACACATTCGAAATAAATTTCAGAAAATATTATGTTGAGTTCAGTATAACGCTATAACATTGGAACGACGGTCGGTACGCTAAAATAGCGGTTCATGATTTTTAACTATGGACCCCGAGATATTTATAATGGATAAGATCGAAATCAAATCGAGAATCAAATCGATATCTGTTCAAAAAGAATAAAAGATCTCTTTGTATCGAATCAAAATCAAATCGAATTTAATTAGATTTTTTTTTTAAAATAAATATAAAGATTTGCTTTGTACTTCACCCTACATTCCTTTAATTGCCGTGTACTTCTGATCTTCTCTCCACTCCCTTATAAAACGCGACACCCTCCCTTTTGCTTTGCCATTTTTCCAATCCTCAGAACAATCCCAAGCTTCAGTAAAATAAAAAGGGGATTCCCCTCTTCGATCCCTAATATCAAATCCAAGAATCACGAATTAAAACCATATACTCAATTTAGAGTTGAAGTATATTCTGAAGTTCGATTTTTGGCCGTGGCTTAGGGTTCGAAAGAACGATTCAATTCAGAGGCATCGGAGTCCTTGTGGTTGATCTGAGGAGGTACCTGATCCCCTATAGAAGTCGACAGTGATAGATGGTCGGGGTTCGATCACCTCAGGTGGCGTTGGTGGCAAATTGGGACATCCTGGTTCGTCCGAAGTTGAGGTATGCGATGGGGTCCTCGCGATTTCGTGCGATGCGATGACCGATGAAGGCGTATTGCAGGTCGGAGGGGGTCATGAGGCGCTCGCGTATGGGAGAATGGGTTTACTGATCGATCCGTTGCCTCGATAAGAGGTTCTGACCTAGATGAAGGGTTCGACAGAAGGTTCGAAGGCGAGTATGAGCTGCGATAAATTTCTGGTAAGGCTGATGTCGGTTCTGGTGGCGGTTCACTGGGATTCAAAGAGGTGATTGATGTTTGTAAAGCATTGGGCTAAATATCAAAGAAGGATAAGGCAATTTTGCGTTGATGGAAGTCTATGATTCTTGAAGGGTTTCACAGTTGGTCGACATCAGTAAGGTTCAAAAACAATTTATTCGAAATGATTCGAGATGACTGGTAGCTAAGACGATATAGGAATTAATTGGATATTCGACAACTGCAATTTCGGTGAGTAAATCTCACTCACCTTTTATTTATAATTATTTTTACTTCGTAAAAATAATTGTTGTTGCTTGTTTGGATTTTTCTGCTTGTTATATATATATTAGTTATTTAGGCTATTATATATATATTGGGTTGATTGATTGGTTGGATTCCCGCAGTCTCATTAGCGGATGCCCGCAGTTTCATAGCGGATGATTACCCTATACGCCCCACGCTATGATTAGTGGATGACCTTCTATTCCACGATATTCTGCCACGAAGCAGAATGGGTATTATTTATGTGCTAACATCTGTGGATGCAGGAAAATAGGTTGGAGGAATCCAACTGGATTCCTCAAAAATATATTATCTGTTTGTTTATTTGTTTGCATATATATATTGTTATATATGATGTGTTAGAAAAATAAATAATTGGTTGCTTTGTGTGTTTAAATATCACTGGGCTTAAGTAATGATATTTAAAAATATCGTGAAAAAGGATATTTGAGAATTAGAAAGGAAATTCTATTTTTCTAAAATAGAATCGAAATTTGAAATTTGAATATAGAAGATTCAAATAGAATTGAATTTGAAATTTGAATATAGAAAATTCAAATAGATCCATATAGAATTGAAAATGAAATTGAATAATGAAATTCAAATATAGAATTTGAATAAAGAAAATTCAAAGAGGAATTCAAAAGGGATTTGAATAAAAGAATTTGAAATAGAATTTTGAATATAGAAATTCAAATGGAAACTTAATAAAGGAATTTGAATATAGAGAATTCAAACAGAATTGAATATAGAAATTTGAATATAGAGAATTCAAACAGAATTGAATACATAATTTGAATCGAGAATTCAAACAGAATTTGAAATAGAATTTTGAATATAGAAATTCATAAAGGAATGTGAATAAAGGAATGTGAATAGAGGAATAAAGGAATTTGAATAAATGAATTTGAAATATTGAATTTCAAAGAAGAATTGAATTGAATTTGAAATATTGAATTTCAAAGAAGAATTGAATTGAATTTGAAATATTGAATTTCAAAGAAGAATTGAAATAGAAATTGAATAATAGAATTCAAATGGAATTTCAAGTATAGAAATTGAATAATAGAATTCAAATGGAATTTCAAGTATTGAATTTGAATATGGAATTGAAATAGAAATTCAAGTATTGAATTTGAATATAAAATAGAAAAGGAAATTCAACTATAGAATTTGAATATAGGAATTTAAATGGGAGTTGAATAAAGGAAATTTAAATATAGAATTTGAATAATAGAAAAGGAAATGGAAATTTGAACATAGAATTCAAATAGAAAAGGAAATAGAATTTGAACATAGAATTCAAATAGAGAAGGAATTGGAATTTGAATATAGAATTCAAATAAAAGCGAGATTGGAATTTGAATCAAGAAATTCAAATAGAGTTAAAATGGAGTTGGATTCATTTTAACGAAGTTTAAAAGTTTATATATATATAAATATAATTAAAACGAACTCGCCGCAGTGCTGCAGTTCGTAAATTGGCGACTCGAACTTCAATTGAGTATACAGGACTCAATTGAAGTCGGAATTCTTTGAAACAAGAATCGTCAGGACCGGTTGAATAATAGTTTTCTAAT
The DNA here is from genome assembly GCA_030737875.1 of Allium sativum. Lineage (NCBI taxonomy): Eukaryota > Viridiplantae > Streptophyta > Magnoliopsida > Asparagales > Amaryllidaceae > Allium > Allium sativum. Next base: position 126,965,118 of record CM060919.1, on the reverse strand, counting down.
GGAAGAGAAAAATCTGGATTTCGTCGAATAGATTTTGAGTTATGTCAAAAATCAAAATTTTAAAAGTGCAGCGCCAGAAACCATTAAAACCATAATGGATTTTATATAATAAATATAGGGATTTTTAAGCAAATAAAAATCCGAATTTCCATTTAAAAACCTGGTCTTGAGTTAGAACATAAAGGTGAACTCAAGTGAAGTAAGAAAAGTGATTTTTGAAACAATAATCATATTTTTGATTATTGAATAGAATTAACTAAGTCAAAGAAGAATTAGTTAATCGAGTGGTGAATTGAAGTCGAACTTTGAAAATTGAATTTTTGAATTGTAAACATATATTTGAAATCAAATATAGAACTTAAATTAAAATTTGAATTCAATTAGTTGATAAGGAAGTTGAAATATATTTGAAATAGGTTATATTCATATATACAAGCGAAATGGGCAAAGAGTTAGTTAAAGAGTTACTTTAACGAATTGAGTCAAAACGAGTGTATGAAGTTGAAATGAATTGTACAGGTATAGATATACCGGAGACAGTTATGGGATAAAGTGATGAAGGTATATAATTAGTGTGCTCGACAATAAGGTACATGTTTAATTCATATATGAGATTTTATGCGCCGTATCGGCAAGCCGCTTGGCTTTTTCTTTTTCTTTTTGAGATGAGAAGTTACCGGGAAGTTATTTGAAATTTCCCGATGCTCCCGATACAAGGGAGGTTATGGCGAATTTTTCCGAAAATTTAAGGAGTTAGAATATTTTTAAGAAAATTTGATAACTAGAAATCCATATATCGATATATATATAGAGAATTAGATAATGAAACAAATTTAAATAGGATATTTGAAACAAGAAAGAAAACTATAACTTAGATTTGTTAAAAATAACAAGGGAAATGTATACGTGTTTTAAAATATAGATAATTGGTTTGTATAGTATTGATTATTCGAGTAAGTAGTCTTGTCTGTTTTGACGTTATGAATGTTATTCAGTCAAGGTCTGAGAGGTAATTATACCCCAACTTGATTGGTTTCATTAACAACCGATAAATAGCAAAACTCAGTCTCGAAGATCAACATTTAAAGAGATTTAGTTGAATGTATATATTTGGGTTGTCGTAACGATGTTTTACACAACATCCGTTTTAACCCAAATAAATGTAAACTTGGAAATAAAATAACAAATGTTTTCTAAGTATAGAACTAAATGAGTTCATGGAAGAGAAAAGTGATTGGAATGTTTCCAATTAAAATCGAAAATATTTTCTAACTATAGAAAATAAAAGGAGGCGATACTTGTAAATATTTGGGTAACAAATATTGATAAGGAAATGGAGAAGAGATTTAATTAATGAAATATTAATTAAAGAGCCCAGTGATTTGTTGATATGTTTGGATGAACACTTGTTTTTATTCGATAGTTAAATCACAGACTATCGAAGTTTTTGACCATCGTTGTCAATATGGAGAGACCGGTTGGATTATTATCCGAAGAACCACTCCGTATCGGCATAAGCGTTGCGAACCAAGTATGCTGAATATATTGAAGACGGAGTAAAGTGCAAGGACTCTTTCTATTAAATAGAAATAGTGCCTTCGGTTTCGTTCAATCCAAGAACGAACGTAAATGGACGAATGTCTGACAGAGTATTTCCAATGATCAAATGGGTTGGTCTGTATAAATATATATGGTTGCAACGGATTTATTCCCTTAGCATAATATCCAGAATATTTGTGCAAATCAATTAGCGATTAACGGATCTGATAATGTGGCATTCAAAGTGGTGGTGCTATCGATGTTTGACAAGTGATCGTAGCTTCAAGCCTCAACAACCGGGAAATGACAAAAAATCGGGCAGGCAGCATGGCTATGTGGGTCGCACCCATTTGGATGTATAATCACCTATCTAGAGGTTCATTTAATTTCTTATTCTATTCGATGTTGTCCCAGTCGGGAGACGGTTGCTGATCCCAACCGTTGGTGATATACATTCGATACACTCAAGCGAAATGAGTGGTCGGTCATGTGTGGGCCGGGTTGCAAGATGTTCTTGTTGAACCCAGTGTATTCCTCTCTAGAGATACACTAGCGGAAGGTGGTCCCATACCTTGTCATGTTGGAAATCCAATCTCCAATAAGCGCCATGCGGATTTTGATTTTATACTATGTATGTGGAGCGTGAGATGCAAGCGTTCCGCTAGATTGTATTTATTTGATGTAGACATTAATATAATATCACTGGATTTTCGTATCAAAGTGTTTTGGGTTATAGTAAGGTAAAAACCGTCCATGTTTATGTGTGGGCTGGTCTTACTATCATCTTTTCTTTTGAAAGGATTTTAAAGGTTAAACCAATGATTGGAGTTTACTCACACCAGTCCCATGACTGACCCAGAGTTTATTTTGTTTTGTTTTCCCTAAACTCTTGGGTGCCCAAATTTGTACGGGCAGTCAAGTAGTCGGGATTTCACAGATTCAATTGGAGGAGCTGGAAGCAGGAGGCTTCACCAGTTAGCTGTAGATTATCGTATTTCCGCTGTGTACTACGTTGTATTTGGAAACAGGTGTTTATAACTGTTCCAGAAATGACTGTTGTGCTCTGATGATGGTATGTATATAAAGTTACTGATTTGTATTTCAAAAGTTATGTTATATAATATATTTTATTCGTTTCGCTGTGAGTTTGTGATCTTCGTTTTTCTTCTATTCTAATATTTCTTTCTTTCTATTTCTCATCCTCTAACTTCTTTCTAAAAATGATTCGTATTTCTGTGCAATTTGGGTTTGACGTGTGGTGTTTTTAGTCAACTCAGATAGCACGGATTTGCGGGTCGTTACAGTTGGTATCAGAGCTTAGGTTTAGCGAACACCTAGGCTTTGGTGGGGGTTTACTCATTAGATATAGGGTCAGTAAACCCCTAGAATGAGTTGAGCGTATATATACGGGAGCGCGTATTTGTAAATTGATATAAAAAGCTGTTTTATATTGTGTTGGCTAGTCTGTTGAGTGGTTTATGAATTCTGATCGAATAGTGGGACGCCACGAAGTCGATAGGAATTTCTAAACGCTTGAACAGAAGATTGAACACGATATTGTTTTAAAATGGGTGAATGAAATTATTTTACCCAAAATTCTATTTTGATATAGAAAGAATAATTTTTTGAATTTATTATAATATATGGATGTGTTGGTTGTCAATATTATAATCAAATGAAATTATAAAAATTGGAATAGTTAGTTATAACCAAATAGAATTTGTATATGAATAATATATACAAATGAGATGAACTAAAATTAAATTCAAACCAGAATTTGGAATTTAAATCCTGGGAAGTTTGAAAATATTTTCTAAAGTATATTAAAATAATATAGTTTTGTTTTGCAATGGTTTTGAATCAAAATCATATTTGAATGGATTTCGAAAGTAATAAGGCACTGAATTCACTTCAGTGGCTGGAAAATAATTCTGATGATAACTGCAGCATCATCAGTGTTCATTTTCGAGTTCCTAAGTGATGTATTGCAACCTTTGAAGAGTTTTGATGGAAATTGATTTGGAAGAAAACAAGCTGATTTAGAAAATTCAAATGTTTTGAATATGTGTATATTTATGTGATTTCAAAAGAATTTGAAATGAAAACCCTAGGATTTGGATTATGGAAGTGGAATTTAACTTAGGCTAGTTAAATGGATTGAAGTGAATCAATTAACTAGACTCGATTTGAAAAGGTTTAATGGAATATAGATTGGTTGTAAATGGATTGATCGTAGATCATTCAAATCAAATGAATGGAAACCAAAAGTTTTGGTTAAAGCTAATTTGTTAAAATATGAAGAGGTGAGTTTCAACATAAAGGAGTTTTGAAAGGTTAATGGGTTTATAGTATTTTTCCTACTTTAGCAATTTCGAGGACGAAATTATTTTAAAGGGAGAAGAATGTAACAACCCAGATTTTTCGAACGGTTATTTTAAATATTTAATATCGCTTAAATATTGAATTGATAATATAAAAGAATTTTTATAATGAATTATCGATTAAATAATCGAAATACGATTTATTTTTGATAACCATCGAAATACGAGAACTGAAATAAAATAATTCAATTCGAAGATAAAACTGAATCGAAATGGTTTAGATGATCAATATATATGCTGTTTGAATATAAACGACAATAATAGTAATTTCTTGTTGAAGAATTTATTTATTTTGAATTTAAATTATATTATATCAATTTAATATGGTTATTTTATATATACACATTCGAAATAAATTTCAGAAAATATTCTATTGAGTTCAGTATAACGCTATAACATTGGAACGACGGTCGGTACGCTAAAATAGCGGTTCATGATTTTTAACTATGGACCCCGAGATATTTATAATGGATAAGATCGAAATCAAATCGAGAATCAAATCGATATCTGTTCAAAAAGAATAAAAGATCTCTTTGTATCGAATCAAAATCAAATCGAATTTAATTAGAATTTTTTTTTAAAATAAATATAAAGATTTGCTTTGTACTTCACCCTACATTCCTTTAATTGCCGTGTACTTCTGATCTTCTCTCCACTCCCTTATAAAACGCGACACCCTCCCTTTTGCTTTACTATTTTTCCACTCCTCAGAACAATCCCAAGCTTCAGTAAAATAAAAAGGGGATTCCCCTCTTCGATCCCTAATATCAAATCCAAGAATCACGAATTAAAACCATATACTCAATTTAGAGTTGAAGTATATTCTGAAGTTCGATTTTTGGCCGTGGCTTTGGGTTCGAAAGCACGATTCAATTCAGAGGCATCGGAGTCCTTGTGGTTGGTCTGAGGAGGTACCCGATCCCCTATAGAAGTCGACAGTGATAGATGGTCGGGGTTCGATCACCTCAGGTGGCGTTGGTGGCAAATTGGGACATCCTGGTTCGTCCGAAGTTGAGGTATGCGATGGGGTCCTCGTGATTTCGTGCGATGTGATGACCGATGAAGGCGTATTGCAGGTCGGAGGGGGTCATGAGGCGCTCGCGTATGGGAGAATGGGTTTGCTGATCGATCCGTTGCCTCGATAAGGGGTTCTGACCTAGATGAAGGGTTCGACAGAAGGTTCGAAGGCGAGTATGAGCTCGATAAATTTCTGGTAAGGCTGATGTCGGTTCTGGTGGCGGTTCACTGGGATTCAAGGAGGTGATTGATGTTTGTAAAGCATTGGGTGAAATATCAAAGAAGGATAAGGCAATTTTGCGTTGATGGAAGTCTATGATTCTTGAAGGGTTTCACAGTTGGTCGACATCAGTAAGGTTCAAAAACAATTTATTCGAAATGATTCGAGATGACTGGTAGCTAAGACGATATGGGAATTAATTGGATATTCGACAACTGCAATTTCGGTAAGTAAATCTCACTCACCTTTTATTTATAATTATTTTTACTTCGTAAAAATAATTGTTGTTGCTTGTTTGGATTTTTCTGCTTGTTATATATATATATATTAGTTATTTAGGCTATTATATATATATTGGGTTGATTGATTGGTTGGATTCCCGCAGTCTCATTAGCGGATGCCCGCAGTTTCATAGCGGATGATTACCCTATACGCCCCACGCTATGATTAGTGGATGACCTTTTATACCACGATATTCTGCCACGAAGCAGAATGGGTATTATTTATGTGCTAACATCTGTGGATGCAGGAAAACAGGTTGGAGGAATCCAACTGGATTCCTCAAAAATATATTATCTGTTTGTTTATTTGTTTGCATATATATTGTTATATATGATGTGTTAGAAAAATAAATAATTGGTTGCTTTGTGTGTTTAAATATCACTGGGCTTAAGTAATGATATTTAAAAATATCATGAAAAAGGATATTTGAGAATTAGAAAGGAAATTCTATTTTTCTAAAATAGAATCGAAATTTGAAATTTGAATATAGAAGATTCAAATAGAATTGAATTTGAAATTTGAATATAGAAAATTCAAATAAATCCAAATAGAATTGAAAATGAAATTGAATAATGAAATTCAAATATAGAATTTGAATAAAGAAAATTCAAAGAGGAGTTCAAAAGGGATTTGAATAAAAGAATTTGAAATAGAATTTTGAATATAGAAATTCAAATGGAAACTTAATAAAGGAATTTGAATATAGAGAATTCAAACAGAATTGAATATAGAAATTTGAATATAGAGAATTCAAATAGAATTGAATATATAATTTGAATCGAGAATTCAAACAGAATTTGAAATAGAATTTTGAATATAGAAATTCATAAAGGAATGTGAATAAAGGAATGTGAATAGAGGAATGAAGGAATTTGAATAAATGAATTTGAAATATTGAATTGAATTTGAAATAATGAATTTCAAAGAAGAATTGAATTGAATTTGAAATATTGAATTTCAAAGAAGAATTGAAATAGAAATTGAATAATAGAATTCAAATGGAATTTCAAGTATAGAAATTGAATAATAGAATTCAAATGGAATTTCAAGTATTGAATTTGAATATGGAATTGAAATAGAAATTCAAGTATTGAATTTGAATATAAAATAGAAAAGGAAATTCAACTATAGAATTTGAATATAGGAATTTAAATGGGAGTTGAATAAAGGAAATTTAAATATAGAATTTGAATAATAGAAAAGGAAATGGAAATTTGAACATAGACTTCAAATAGAAAAGGAAATAGAATTTGAACACAGAATTCAAATAGAGAAGGAATTGGAATTTGAATATAGAATTCAAATAAAAGCGAGATTGGAATTTGAATCAAGAAGTTCAAATAGAGTTAAAATGGAGTTGGATTCATTTTAACGAAGTTTAAAAGTTTTTATATATATATATATATATAAATATAATTAAAACGAACTCGCCGCAGTGCTGCAGTTCGTAAATTGGCGACTCGAACTTCAATTGAGTATACAGGACTCAATTGAAGTCGGAATTCTTTGAAATAAGAATCGTCAGGACCGGTTGAATAATAGTTTTCAAATGGAAGAGAAAAATCTGGATTTCGTCGAATAGATTTTGAGTTATGTCAAAAATCAAATTTTTAAAAGTGCAGCGCCAGAAACCATTAAAACCATAATGGATTTTATATAATAAATATAGGGATTTTTAAGCAAATAAAAATCCGAATTTCCATTTAAAAACCTGGTCTTGAGTTAGAACATAAAGGTGAACTCAAGTGAAGTAAGAAAAGTGATTTTTGAAACAATAATCATATTTTTGATTATTGAATAGAATTAACTAAGTCAAAGAAGAATTAGTTAATCGAGTGGTGAATTGAAGTCGAACTTTGAAAATTGAATTTTTGAATTGTAAACATATATTTGAAATCAAATATAGAACTTAAATTAAAATTTGAATTCAATTAGTTGATAAGGAAGTTGAAATATATTTGAAACAGGTTATATTCATATATACAAGCGAAATGGGCAAAGAGTTAGTCAAAGAGTTACTTTAACGAATTGAGTCAAAACGAGTGTATGAAGTTGAAATGAATTGTACAGGTATAGATATACCGGAGACAGTTATGGGATAAAGTGATGAAGGTATATAATTAGTGTGCTCGACAATAAGGTACATGTTTAATTCATATATGAGATTTTATGCGCCGTATCGGCAAGCCGCTTGGCTTTTTCTTTTTCTTTTTGAGATGAGAAGTTACCGGGACGTTATTTGAAATTTCCCGATGCTCCCGATACCGGGGAGGTTATGGCAAATTTTTCCGAAAATTAAGGAGTTAGAATATTTTTAAGAAAATTTGATAACTAGAAATCCATATATCGATATATATAGAGAATTAGATAATGAAACAAATTTAAATAGGATATTTGAAACAAGAAGGAAAACTATAACTTAAATTTGTTAAAAATAACAAGGGAAATGTATACGTGTTTTAAAATATAGATAATTGGTTTGTATAGTATTGATTATTCGAGTAAGTAGTCTTGTCTGTTTTGACGTTATGAATGTCATTCAGTCAAGGTCTGAGAGGTAATTATACCCCAACTTGATTGGTTTCATTAACAACCGATAAATAGCAAAACTCATTCTCGAAGATCAACGTTTAAAGAGATTTAGTTGAATGTATATATTTGGGTTGTCGTAACGATGTTTTACACAACATCCGTTTTAACCCAAATAAATGTAAACTTGGAAATAAAATAACAAATGTTTTCTAAGTATAGAACTAAATGAGTTCGTGGAAGAGATAAGTGATTGGAATGTTTCCAATTAAAATCGAAAATATTTTCTAACTATAGAAAATAAAAGGAGGCGATACTTGTAAATATTTGGGTAACAAATATTGATAAGGAAATGGAGAAGAGATTTAATTAATGAAATATTAGTTAAAGAGCCCAGTGATTTGTTGATATGTTTGGATGAACACTTGTTTTTATTCGATAGTTAAATCACAGACTATCGAAGTTTTTGACCATCGTTGTCAATATGGAGAGACCGGTTGGATTATTATCCGAAGAACCACTCCGTATCGGCATAAGCGTTGCGAACCAAGTATGCTGAATATATTGAAGACGGAGTAAAGTGCAAGGACTCTTTCTATTAAATAGAAATAGTGCCTTCGGTTTCGTTCAATCCCAGAACGAATGTAAATGGACGAATGTCTGACAGAGTATTTCCAATGATCAAATGGGTTGGTCTGTATAAATATATATGGTTGCAACGGATTTATTCCCTTAGCATAATATCCAGAATATTTGTGCAAATCAATTTGTGATTAACGGATCTGATAATGTGGCATTCAAAGTGGTGGTGCTATCGATGAATGACAAGTGATCGTAGCTTCAAGCCTCAACAACCGGGAAATGACAAAAAATCGGGCAGGCAGCATGGCTATGTGGGTCGCACCCATTTGGATGTATAATCACCTATCTAGAGGTTCATTTAATTTCTTATTCTATTCGATGCTGTCCCAGTCGGGAGACGGTTGCTGATCCCAACCGTTGGTGATATACATTCGATACACTCAAGCGAAATGAGTGGTCGGTCATGTGTGGGCCGGGTTGCAAGATGTTCTTGTTGAACCCAGTGTATTCCTCTCTAGAGATACACTAGCGGAAGGTGGTCCCATACCTTGTCATGTTGGAAATCCAATCTCCAATAAGCGCCATGCGGTTTTTGATTTTATACTATGTATGTGGAGCGTGAGATGCAAGCGTTCCGCTAGATTGTATTTATTTGATGTAGACATTAATATAATATCACTGGATTTTCGTATCAAAGTGTTTTGGGTTATAATAAGGTAAAAACCGTCCATGTTTATGTGTGGGCTGGTCTTACTATCATCTTTTCTTTTGAAAGGATTTTAAAGGTTAAACCAATGATTGGAGTTTACTCACACCAGTCCCATGACTGACCCAGAGTTTATTTTGTTTTGTTTTCCCTAAACTCTTGGGTGCCCAAATTTGTACGGGCAGTCAAGTAGTCGGGATTTCACAGATTCAATTGGAGGAGCTGGAAGCAGGAGGCTTCACCAGTTAGCTGTAGATTATCGTATTTCCGCTGTGTACTACGTTGTATTTGGAAACAGGTGTTTATAACTGTTCCAGAAATGACTGTTGTGCTCTGATGATGGTATGTATACAAAGTTACCGATTTGTATTTCAAAAGTTATGTTATATAATATATTTTATTCGTTCCGTTGTGAGTTTGTGATCTTTGTTTTTCTTCTATTCTAATATTTCTTTCTTTCTATTTCTCATCCTCTAACTTCTTTCTAAAAATGATTCGTATTTCTGTGCAATTTGGGTTGGACGTGTGGTGTTTTTAGTCAACTCAGATAGCACGGATTTGCGGGTCGTTACAAAGATATTATTTCCAAATGGAAATTTTATCGATCAACCATCAGTCAACACTGAATACTAGTTACGATGATCAAAAGTTGAAGATATGAAGATGGTAGTTGAAGACCGGAGATCTTCGCATTGTTTGGGCTATTGCTAATGTCTCACTTGAAAAGTACACCTAAGTAGAGGTAATATGTGGTAGTCGTTTAAACATACTTGGAAATCGACTGGATATGCGAGGACCTCTCTCATGTATTGGACATATGAGACAAGGAATAAGGTGCCTCTAGTTTTGTTCAGCCCCAGAATGAACTTGCAAATGGATTGTATATCTGGTATTGTATTTCGTGCTGTATTCGTTGATCTTCGCTAAATATATATGTGTTTGGTGACTGAGAATTTATTCTCTTGCTTAACGCCCTTCTCTAAGACATACGAGTTAGGGATTATATATTGGTAGAAATCAATGATATGGTATGGATTGACAATGTTGCATGCTAAGATGCAATGATCAAGACTTTTATTGAAAAGCAAGGCCTTGTGGTTGATAATCAAAGCACCGCTTTAATATAACATAGCTTTGTGTTGCGTTAACTCGCGAGCTTCACCCCTCGGTATGAACCAAAAACGGGATTTGGGACTATAGAGAAATGGACATACGTTGGTTTCTAGCTAGGAGCGATGTCATGGTATGGAGCCCAGACATTTTACTTATGTGGTTGTTGGATAATGATGGAAAGCGACATACCTCGGATTTGATTTGGCCACCCATGGCCTTTGATGGTCGACATACTGACCATTATTGGTCAACGTACTGACCAGATGATAGATCTGATAGTACCGACTAACATATTGTTTATGGTATAACCAATCATCAATGGTTGATCGGCTCTGAAGATCTAAGGGTTGCCCAGAGGTGTGATCCTGAGGCATGTGCTAAAGTGTATCTAATCGGAAAGGAATATCCCTTACCTTCGTTCATCGATGGAAACCCAATTTCCAATACGTGATTTTACGGTTTTAGTTGCAAAGCTACATGGCGACATAATATATGGTACCTATGCTATCTATGATTGATACATTTATATTCGAAATTGATTTTTGAACTTATAATAATAATAAAAGATAAATTTCGCGTATCAAACATGTTTGGCTATTATAAGCTAAAACACTATCCTCCGGCTTGTGCTGCATTGTGTGATGGGACCTGAGTCTTATGATAGCTTCATTTTTACTTATAGCATTGCATTGTTTGTTTTATGGTATTATTAGGAGAAAATCCATTCCATGTCATACGGCGTGGTCCCTTAATTTACCTAACTTTAAAATAAAGTTAATAACTGTTTTAGTTCTCACACCATTCCCGTGACTGACTTGGAGTTTATTGTTTCCCACCAAAACTCTGGGTGCCCATATTTTTCCTCACTATTAGCTAGTAGTTTTGGTATTCGCAGATATGTCTTTTCACAGGATCTTGGTTATGACTAGAGCTATACTGTGGAATGCTTTTATCCGTGTATTTCTTTCAATTATGGTAGTTGTTTCCCGCAGCACATTATATTCATGTATTATATTTGCGTTGCTATGTAATTTAAATCTCTGATATTTTCTGCTGTATATTATTTATTTGAACTCTGATATCTTGTCCTCTGATGTAAATTGTTGTAATAGCAATGAAATGTTCTCCTATTTGTGTTATGATGCATCGTGTCCTCAAAGCAATCTGCCTTCTTTTTCGGTTTAGGCCGATCGGGAAGTTCGGGTCGCAACAGCAAGAGTTCATACTCGAATCTTGGGTACTCCGCTCAACAGAGACCGGAGTCGTGATGACCTTAGAAAAAGGCGTGTCAACACTTTCCCCCTTGAACATATCTTTCTTAATGAAGGAAGGTATGTTATGGATAATATGTTAGTCGTACGAATCCAAGAGAATTAATCAAAGAAGTTTACTATATTGAAGTCCAGAGAGTCATGATCACGTCAAATCGTATTAAGTAATATAGAAGACAGGAAACCAATGATCATTGCAGATCATATTAAAAGGAAACCAAAAATCCATGGTCTTGCTGGACCGTATTAAAGAAAAACTAGAAGAAAACCCAGAAATGTGACGATCTCTTCAGACTGTATTATAAAGAAATCCAAGAAAACCATGGCTTCACTGGGCCTATCCATGTGCTAGTATAAACCACATCTGCAAAGAAACCAGACAAAAAGCTATGTCAAATCTTGATAGTTACCGTTTTACCCTTTTCAAGCATAAACCATGATTGGATATCATAGTGAGTATAATCCATATTCGATCTATAATGAATTTCCTTATTCAAACCTCACAAGATAACTCAACCCTTCGAGCATAAACCATACTAAAAACTACTCAAGTTATGATTGATCTTTTTTGTCAAATTCTGATAAGTTAATCCATCCTCGCGGGTATAAAACATTCTGGGAGTTTTAGATCGAGTATAAACCATACTCTGGAATTAAATTGAGTATAAACCACACTCATGTCGTAATAGAACTATGCTTGCCATAACCTAACAAGATAGTCCATCTCTAGGTATAATCTATACCTAAAGTTTCGAGATGAGTATATCCATACTCAAATTTGTGATTAAGCAATCTTGCCACGTCCTGAAAATACACTTAAGCTTACCAAACGTAATGCATTCTTGTAAATCCATTTTATTAAATCCACAATTATTACAAAACCAAAGCAAAGCCTGCTTGGTTTATCGTTGAATTTAGAGAACGCCTAGGGAATAAATTTTTATCATGTACGTGTGTACTTGAACTTAGCCATTTATTCGTCGGATAGTTTTATTGTCGAGAACAAAGTATGTTCGAGGATTAAATCCTAATCTACTTGTATATGGGAGTCGACGTAGCCATCTGGAATCCTAAAACAAACAAATACATATCTTATTCTTAAGAAAGCAAAAATCCTTGGTTATTTAATTTAGATCAGCTAAGAATAATCCCATGGTTGCTAGGTCTTGTATCTCTCCCATTCCGAGAAGTATGAGGTAGCGGCAGTGCTGGTGTAGGTGTTGTTGGTTTCTTAACATATTCGGGAAACTCTCCGCGTCTGATCCGCTCTTCGACGAGGCCACATAAGTGCATGTAGTCATTTGTGGCATGACTTACCATATCATGAAATATACAGTGTAACCCAAAATCCCATTCCTTCTGAGTTATCTCTGTCTTGGAAGGCTTAGCGAAACGAAGATTTCCTTCCAAGTCGAGGTATATATCTAGTAATGAAGAATTTAGCCGGGTATATTTGTCGTATTTGGGTTCTTTCTGGAACTACACATTTCTATCATTCTTCTACGGGCCTTGCCCTTGTTCTTTCCAGAGCTGGATGGTCCTCTATCATTTTCCCTGAAAATATTGAGGTCATCCACCTCGATATTAGCATCCTTTTGCCGTAAGAACCTGTCGGCTTCAAAGAAGAACTCAGCAAGTTCTCTTGGCGGGTCTTGCTGTAAGGAGACTTTTGAAATCAGTTTTTTGCAAAATCCAGAGACGGTAGCCATGAGTACCATGGACGGTTCTGGGCGGTCGGCCGACACCACCATCGTATTAAATCTTTCCAGATACGAGCGTAGGCTCTCGTCGTACCTCTGTTTGATAGAAGTAAGGGTTGTGACATTCTTAGGACGAGATATGTGAACCCCGAATTGCTCTATGTAGCGAGCAACCAAAGCGTTCTAGCTATTGATTTATTTGGATTCCAGCTATCGAAACCACATGGCAATGGTTTCAGTTAAGAACATGGGGAGCACTTGTCCATGACACTACACGACGCAGATAGTACTTCCATGTAGCGCATGTAGTGCATCAGATGAACGGTAGGGTCGGTCCTGCCGTTATATCCCTCCAAAGACGGTAGCTTGAAGTTAAGAGGTTTGCGGGAATTCCTGATGTCTCATGAGAAAAGGCTGCAATTGACGTTACCCATTTCATCTTGAGATGTTCCACACCTAGAGAAGCGTCAAATCAAATTGGAAATTTGGTTTTCATCTCCAAGAACTTGTTGTCAATTACGCAGTCTGGCGCTGGTGGCTTCAAAGTGAAGCTTGGAAGATGGTGGATGTATGTTTTGTGCATGCATGTGCAGCTTGACTGTAACGACCCTGAATTTTGGGGCCAAGTTAAAATTTATTTTAAGTGATTTTAAATGAGTTTTGATATTTAAAATAATCTATTTTAAATAATAAGGATCACAAATTTGGTTCAAATCGAAGTTAGAATGAATAAATTAATTTTAAATATAAAAAGAGCTAGAAATGGCGCGGTAGTTTGAAAAGTCAAACTTGAACTTTGACTAACCATACAGGATGCAAAATTTAACGGATTTTAGTGAAACCAAAAATATTGGAATCTATTTAAAAATATCTTTCCAACGAATCCGAAGAATCGAAATTTCATAACGGGAATCAAAAGTTATGGCCAATTCAACATTTAGAAAGGTCGCTATGAAATTTATAAGGGCCAAAATGCTACATTTTGCAGAATAAGGAATTAGGACCCGAAACCATCTCCATTGGTTTTAGAATGTTGTTTACATATAAAAATGACTATAAGAACTTATATTTTTGAGTTTCGGAAAAATTCCACTATTTTTGGTATTTTTAAATATTAAAATATACACCTGAAAAATAGAATTTTTGCAAACGAACTCCGAATTCGACGAAACTAGTTTCTATGGATTCGGAATATTAAATTAAGGTTAAATTATAAAATTTATAATTTTTGGAATTATTTTGTGGCCTGTATAATTTTTACAGTGGAAATACAGCCTATTTTCAGACTTCGGAAATTTATAATAAATTCTTACGGAATCGGAAAATTACGAAATCAGGTTCGTTGGGTTCGTAATGACCTGAAATAATTATGTTTAAAATTTTATTAATTTTGAAATCAGCATGTATTTATAAGAATTTCTGAATTGAAGAAAACAGTTGAAAATTGAGTAATTGGGCACGTAATGATATTTGGGCCCAAACCAAAATTAAACCCATGGTATATATTATCTTTTTTCTGAGATTTAGGGCTGAAATTCGAAATGCTCAGCAGCCACTTCTATTTTCCATCGTTTTTCTCAATTTCCATGGCGGCTCTCTCTTCCTCTAAAATTTGTCGAAAATAAAATCTCTTCAAACCATAGCAAATTATATGTCCTCTCGAAGGTCTCGACGATACGAAGCTAATGGTGTAGTCGGTTTTGTCAAACAGCGCTCGGATTCGCCGGAATCTCGTCTTAAAGCTCGCTGTTTTCGAAATTCAGAAGCTCAAAACGTAAATCAAGAAATTCCCGTGAATCGAGGAAGAATTAGACGAAGTCACGAACACGGAAGTTCTTCGTCTACGTGAGGTGGAGGTGCTCGCCAAATTTCAGGCAGTTTGGAGGTGTGAGGCGGCCTGTGGGACCCGCGAGGCGAAATCCTTTCTAGGCGATTTCCCGATGATCGGAGAAGCTTTAGGGGCGGCTCTTTCTGGTGGTGGTGCGTCTCGCCAAGACGAAGACATTGGCGGTGGTCCCGTGGCGTCAGGTAGCCCGAGGCAGCGGCAAAGTGCGGTCAAAGTTCGGCGGTGAACAGTGTTTTTCGGTCAACGGGCTGAGGGTATTTTCTATTTTATTTTTAAATTATTTAATTAATTTCCAGAACTTTAAAATTGCATAACTCACTCATACGAAGTCGAAAATCGACGATTTCAGGTGCGTTGGGATCGTGGCGACGAGATGGACGCGTGGACACTAATTTTGTCCAATTCTGAGACAGTGAAATTTTTAGGTATTTTCATGAATATTAATTAATTATTTAATTACCCGATCTTTAAAAATTCATAACTCTTTCATACGAGGTCCGTTTGACGAACCGTAAATTGCGTTGGAATCACAAAATTAAGAGCTTCGCGATGGCGCAGACCGCAGCTGAAAAGGAGACAGTAAAATTTTGGCCAAAAAAATTCAATGTGAGAATCCTTTATTTAAAAATTTTACATTAAAATAAACTATTCAGTATATGATGCGATTATAATATGATTCTGATCTGTTGTTGGTTATGATTTGGTGATGCCTTGTTATATGATTGAATGGCTAATATTAGATCCCTTGATTTCATGTTCATAGGTAAATAGAAATGACTATGTTAATGAACAAATTTGTTCAATATTTAATAGAAAATTATTCATGGTATGTTCATTGGCATTTTTGTCAATGTTTAGAAATAGAAAATTATTCATTGTATGTTCAATGACATTTGGTATGTATAAAATTGAATATGTCACCGTATGAAATGAACTATTTTTGTCATTATAAAATAGAATATGTCACTATATGTTTATGGACAAATTCGTGTCATTATAAATTGGGATTATACACCGTATGTTGATGGGCACTATTTTTGTTCATTAATAACATAGAAATTGCCATAGTATGTTAATTGATAAATTTTGTCAATATTAAAATAGAAATTATTCACCGTATGTTAATGAGCAATTTTTGTTAATATAATGTTCACCGTATGAAATTAACTTTTTTATTTAATGTTAATATAAAGAACGGTCACCTTATGATAATGACATTTGTGGAAAATGTTGAAAATGTTCATTGTATGATAATTAACATTTTAATATACTAAAATAGAAAATGTTGAATTTGTTCATTGTATGTTAGAGAAGTCATTTTGTACATATTAATATAGAAAATGACTTCGTATGATAATATAACTTTTTGTTATGTTAAAATATGAAAATATGCATCGTATGAAATGAATGACATTTTTATTATGTTAAAATATGAAAATATACATCGTATGAAATAAATGACATTTTTATTATGTTAAAATATGAAAATATACACCGTATGATTCAATAACATTTTTGTTAATGTTACATAGAAAATACACTGTATGTTAAATCAGCATTTTTGTCATGTTATTAATATAAAAATGCACTGTATGTTAAACCAGCGTTTTGTCATGTTAAATATATAAATTTGCATTTTATGTAAACTAGCATTTTGGTTATGTTAAAAAAATTAGAAAATGCATTGTTAGTAAAATAACATTTTTGTTTAAGTGTTAAGAAATAAAAGAATTTTCATTTCATGAAAAATTAACATTTATTTTTAATGTTAATAAATATGAAATGTAAGGCATGTAAAATTAACATTTATTGTTAATGTTAATAAAAAGGAAAATGTATTGTAGGTTAAATTAACATTTATTTATTTTTATGTTAATTAAAAATGAAATGAATGCATATTAAATTAACATTCATTTTTGTTATATAAAAAGAAGGGATGATTTAGCATTATTTTAATGTCAAGATAAAAGTATTTTTGTCATTTTTATTTAATGTTTAACATATAAGGATGCATTGTATGTGAAAAGTATTTTTGTCATTTTTATTTAATGTTTAACATATAAGAATGCATTGTATGTGAATAGTATTTTTGTCATTTTTATTTAATGCATTGTATGTGAATGGTATTTTCGTCATTTTTATTTAATGTTATAAAAATATAAGTTTGCATTGTATGTTAAATAACATTTTTGGTAATATAAGTTTGCATTGTATGTTAAATAACATTTTTGGTCATATAAGTTTGCATTGTATGTTAAATAACATTTTTGGGCATGTTATAAAAATATAAATTTGCATCGTATGATAAAATAGCATTTTGTAAAAAAAAAATGAAAATATTTACCGTATGATTGATTGATACTTATTTTGTTAAATATGAAAATGTCACCGTATGATTCATTAACATTATTTTTAATGTTATGTATTAAGAAAATGAACCGTATGAGATTAACATTCATTTGTGTTAATATTAGAATTATAGAAAATTTTCACCGTATGTTGAATGGAAAATTTTTGTTAATGTTATATAGAAAATTTCACCATATGATAATTAAACATTTTTGTCTATATTAAAAATATAGAAAATGCATTGTATGATTCATTAACATTTATTTCTAATGTTAATGGAATGGAAAATAAAAGAGAAAAACTCACTATATGGTTCATTAACATTTATTGTATGTAAATGTAACATTTTTTTTTAAATGTTAATAAAAAGAGTATTTCTATCGTAGGAAGAGTACATTATTTTTAATGTTAAAAATAAGTAATTTACAATGCATGGGAAATCGACATTAGTTATAATGGTAATTTAAAGAGGATTAACTGTAGGAAAGAGATTACATTTTATTTATGCATTATATTATAAGAATAACACCATTGTATGATATTAACATTTTAAGGTTAATGTTAAAAAGAAAATAACACTGTATGTAGTTAACATTATTTTTAATGTTAATATAAGAGAAAATTTCATCGTATGTCAAGTTAACATTTAATTTTAATGTTAGCACATAAGAATTTATACCGTATGGTATTAACATTATTTTATAATGTATATAAAAAGAGAATTCACTCCGTAGGAAGAATTAACATTATTTATAATGCTATATAAAAGAAATGAAACTGTATGTAAGGTTTAACATTATTTATAATGGTAAATAAAAGAAATGAAACGTATGTAAGAATAACATTATTTATAATGTTAAATGAAAGGTGAGTAACTGTATTGAAACATTAACATTATAATGTAGGTAAAAGGGAACTTACACCATAGGAAAGTGTTCATTATTCATAATGAAATTGGAAAAGAAATATATAAAGAAATGAATGGGATGGCACATTATAATTTACATTCTTAAATGAAAATTATAAAGTATAAAATAAATAATAATGAATTAAAAAGGGAAGAATTATCGTCTAATCCTAAACTACATTGTCATGTAAGTAGAAAGGTGAAAGTTAAGAGAAATGTAAGCTGCACGTAGGGACGATAAACTAAACGAATTATTTATATATATTTATATATATATAATTATAATATAACGAATCGAGCGCAGTAGTTCGTGTTTTGAAATCGAACTTTTAAACGAATATACCGGAAGATCCGACCGTCGGATTTTCCCAAAACTGAAACCGTTAGGACCGTCTTGGAAAAATCTTTCCAACGATATATGCTACGCTAAAATCCAGCGGTTAGATTTTGAGGAAAGTGAAAAACAAAATTGATTGAAAACAGCGCCAAGGTCGCCCTTGATCCGAAGCGTCGTTAAATAAGGAAATTAATTATATTAAAATAATTAAGGCAAGAATTAATCGTTATAAAATAAAATAACGATATGAAATATGTTTTTCTCAAAATATATGAATGCGAGATTATTTGGGAAGTCCGGGTTAATCCCATTCCAAATGATCGTACGATTTCAAGAATTCAAGTATGAAGACGGCGTATGAAGACCGTAAATCTCCCCTCGAATGGACAACGATCAAGACTCTGAATTGGTTTGATCCCAATTCAAGGGTCGGGGTAATTGCCCAAACGTACGTGTTGATTTCACGGGTTTGACCCTAGTTCAGACCTAGAGCATGGGTATAAATGGATAGTGTGTCTGACATCGTACCCCACAAAATATTATGTTGTTGATATTCAGTTAATATATATACGATTGGTGGTAGGGAATTTATTCTCTACTTAACACCCGTTTATATAGTGACGGAAGATCAATAGTACGGTATGGAGTGACGGTGTGGCATACTAAGATGCAATGATCAGGGTTTCTTGTTGAAAAGCAGAACCTTGTGGTATGAAGAACATGACTTCACGAGCCTCACAAACCGGTAGAGTCTAAAAAGGGGGAAGGGAACGCAGGGAAAGTAGCACGTTTCTTTCTAGTTAGTAGTCATTTTACTTTTGGAGGATGATGAAATGAGGCGCCTCGGATAGGTCCTATAGGACCGGGGAACGTGTACTTAGGAATAACTAATCCTCTAAGCTGTATGTGAGGACCGGCCCTGCCATTTCCAAGGGTTAACTGCGGGTAATCCTGAGGCATTAACTAGAGTGTCTCGAATCGGTAAGGAGTCCTCCCTAGCCTGGACTCATGATGGAAACCCAAATTTCCAATACGACCCCGACGGATTTGATTGTATTACTAGTATTGGAGGCATAATATATGGTACCTATGCTTCCTAGGATTGATACTTATAATTTGAATTGTTTTAAAACATATACACCCTAATAATAGTATTAGTTTCGTATTTGGCGTATTTAGCATGTTTAACCACCATAAGGTAAAACTCTATCCTCTTGGTGTGCGTTGCATTGTGTGATGGGACCTGAGTCTTATGGTGGTTCCATTTTTCAAAAGACATTGCGTTTTGTTACGTTTTACTTATCTGTATTGACACTATAGTTATGCACGGCAATCCATTGGTACAACCCGTTCCGCGTTAGCGGCGTGGTCTTTGGATTTGCCTTATTAGTATAAGTTATTTAAGAATTCTCACACCAGTCCTTGTTTAGCATGCCGGGAATAGGATGCAGCATGATGGGGGGTTCTCGCTTCGCGGTTTGGTGGCGAACGGGAGTCTCTTACCCCCACATGTCCCTGTTGAGGGTTGGTAAGGCAATGGCCGGGAGGCTCGAGAGGGTCGCCGTAAAACAAGGTGTCTGGGGGACCACTGTGAGCCACGGTGGGTTTTACCTGCTGCTTTGGGGGGATGAAGGGATGGTTGCAAAGCCTACCGGATTTCGTCCGGGCTATCACAGTTGGTATCAGAGCTTTGGTTTACAAAGCGGAGTACAACATATCTATAATAATTCGTTTACGTAGAATCACTATATTCTATAGCGAACAGTTCATGAGATACATAATAGCCAGTCACTTTATCGTCATCTTTTCATTCATCCTTCGATCTTTTCTATCTCTTAGAATCACCATTTCAGTTGTTTTGACTCTTCCCTTGATCGTGCATTCGAAGAAGACTAAGTGAAGTGGCGATGCTCAATTGGCACATGTTTACGAAGGAGCGAAAGGACCAACTTCTTCAGTAGCAGCTTTTACTGAAGGAGGAGGAAAGCCTGATGTTATAGACGGTACCATCTCTGTTAAAAACATTCTCTGTGTTTATTCTTCCTCTTTTCCTCTTCTATTTTTCTTTTCCCTTTTCGGGGACGAAAAGTTTTTAAGTGGGGGAGACTGTAACGACCCTGAATTTTGGGGCCAAGTTAAAATTTATTTTAAGTGATTTTAAATGAGTTTTGATATTTAAAATAATCTATTTTAAATAATAAGGATCACAAATTTGGTTCAACTCGAAGTTAGAATGAATAAATTAATTTTAAATATAAAAAGAGCTAGAAATGGCGCGGTAGTTTGAAAAGTCAAACTTGAACTTTGACTAACCATACAGGATGCAAAATTTAACGGATTTTAGTGAAACCAAAAATATTGGAATCTATTTAAAAATATCTTTCCAACGAATCCGAAGAATCGAAATTTCATAACGGGAATCAAAAGTTATGGCCAATTCAACATTTAGAAAGGTCGCTATGAAATTTATAAAGGCCAAAATGCTACATTTTGCAGAATAAGGAATTAGGACCCGAAACCATCTCCATTGGTTTTAGAATGTTGTTTACATATAAAAATGACTATAAGAACTTATATTTTTGAGTTTCGGAAAAATTCCACTATTTTTGGTATTTTTAAATATTAAAATATACACCTGAAAAATAGAATTTTTGCAAACGAACTCCGAATTCGACGAAACTAGTTTCTATGGATTCGGAATATTAAATTAAGGTTAAATTATAAAATTTATAATTTTTGGAATTATTTTGTGGCCTGTATAATTTTTACAGTGGAAATACAGCCTATTTTCAGACTTCGGAAATTTATAATAAATTCTTACGGAATCGGAAAATTACGAAATCAGGTTCGTTGGGTTCGTAATGACCTGAAATAATTATGTTTAAAATTTTATTAATTTTAAAATCAGCATGTATTTATAAGAATTTCTGAATTGAAGAAAACAGTTGAAAATTGAGTAATTGGGCACGTAATGATATTTGGGCCCAAACCAAAATTAAACCCATGGTATATATTATCTTTTTTCTGAGATTTAGGGCTGAAATTCGAAATGCTCAGCAGCCACTTCTATTTTCCATCGTTTTTCTCAATTTCCATGGCGGCTCTCTCTTCCTCTAAAATTTGTCGAAAATAAAATCTCTTCAAACCATAGCAAATTATATGTCCTCTCGAAGGTCTCGACGATACGAAGCTAATGGTGTAGTCGGTTTTGTCAAACAGCGCTCGGATTCGCCGGAATCTCGTCTTAAAGCTCGCTGTTTTCGAAATTCAGAAGCTCAAAACGTAAATCAAGAAATTCCCGTGAATCGAGGAAGAATTAGACGAAGTCACGAACACGGAAGTTCTTCGTCTACGTGAGGTGGAGGTGCTCGCCAAATTTCAGGCAGTTTGCAGGTGTGAGGCGGCCTGTGGGACCCGCGAGGCGAAATCCTTTCTAGGCGATTTCCCGATGATCGGAGAAGCTTTAGGGGCGGCTCTTTCTGGTGGTGGTGCGTCTCGCCAAGACGAAGACATTGGCGGTGGTCCCGTGGCGTCAGGTGGCCCGAGGCAGCGGCAAAGTGCGGTCAAAGTTCGGCGGTGAACAGTGTTTTTCGGTCAACGGGCTGAGGGTATTTTCTATTTTATTTTTAAATTATTTAATTAATTTCCAGAACTTTAAAATTGCATAACTCACTCATACGAAGTCGAAAATCGACGATTTCAGGTGCGTTGGGATCGTGGCGACGAGATGGACGCGTGGACACTAATTTTGTCCAATTCTGAGACAGTGAAATTTTTAGGTATTTTCACGAATATTAATTAATTATTTAATTACCCGATCTTTAAAAATTCATAACTCTTTCATACGAGGTCCGTTTGACGAACCGTAAATTGCGTTGGAATCACAAAATTAAGAGCTTCGCGATGGCGCAGACCGCAGCTGAAAAGGAGACAGTAAAATTTTGGCCAAAAAAATTCAATGTGAGAATCCTTTATTTAAAAATTTTACATTAAAATAAACTATTCAGTATATGATGCGATTATAATATGATTCTGATCTGTTGTTGGTTATGATTTGGTGATGCCTTGTTATATGATTGAATGGCTAATATTAGATCCCTTGATTTCATGTTCATAGGTAAATAGAATTGACTATGTTAATGAACAAATTTGTTCAATATTTAATAGAAAATTATTCGTGGTATGTTCATTGGCATTTTTGTCAATGTTTAGAAATAGAAAATTATTCATTGTATGTTCAATGACATTTGGTATGTATAAAATTGAATATGTCACCGTATGAAATGAACTATTTTTGTCATTATAAAATAGAATATGTCACTATATGTTTATGGACAAATTCGTGTCATTATAAATTGGGATTATACACCGTATGTTGATGGGCACTATTTTTGTTCATTAATAACATAGAAATTGCCATAGTATGTTAATTGATAAATTTTGTCAATATTAAAATAGAAATTATTCACCGTATGTTAATGAGCAATTTTTGTTAATATAATGTTCACCGTATGAAATTAACTTTTTTATTTAATGTTAATATAAAGAACGGTCACCTTATGATAATGACATTTGTGGAAAATGTTGAAAATGTTCATTGTATGATAATTAACATTTTAATATACTAAAATAGAAAATGTTGAATTTGTTCATTGTATGTTAGAGAAGTCATTTTGTACATATTAATATAGAAAATGACTTCGTATGATAATATAACTTTTTGTTATGTTAAAATATGAAAATATGCATCGTATGAAATGAATGACATTTTTATTATGTTAAAATATGAAAATATACATCGTATGAAATAAATGACATTTTTATTATGTTAAAATATGAAAATATACACCGTATGATTCAATAACATTTTTGTTAATGTTACATAGAAAATACACTGTATGTTAAATCAGCATTTTTGTCATGTTATTAATATAAAAATGCACTGTATGTTAAACCAGCGTTTTGTCATGTTAAATATATAAATTTGCATTTTATGTAAACTAGCATTTTGGTTATGTTAAAAAAATTAGAAAATGCATTGTTAGTAAAATAACATTTTTGTTTAAGTGTTAAGAAATAAAAGAATTTTCATTTCATGAAAAATTAACATTTATTTTTAATGTTAATAAATATGAAATGTAAGGCATGTAAAATTAACATTTATTGTTAATGTTAATAAAAAGGAAAATGTATTGTAGGTTAAATTAACATTTATTTATTTTTATGTTAATTAAAAATGAAATGAATGCATATTAAATTAACATTCATTTTTGTTATATAAAAAGAAGGGATGATTTAGCATTATTTTAATGTCAAGATAAAAGTATTTTTGTCATTTTTATTTAATGTTTAACATATAAGGATGCATTGTATGTGAAAAGTATTTTTGTCATTTTTATTTAATGTTTAACATATAAGAATGCATTGTATGTGAATAGTATTTTTGTCATTTTTATTTAATGCATTGTATGTGAATGGTATTTTTGTCATTTTTATTTAATGTTATAAAAATATAAGTTTGCATTGTATGTTAAATAACATTTTTGGTAATATAAGTTTGCATTGTATGTTAAATAACATTTTTGGTCATATAAGTTTGCATTGTATGTTAAATAACATTTTTTGGGCATGTTATAAAAATATAAATTTGCATCGTATGATAAAATAGCATTTTGTAAAAAAAAAATGAAAATATTTACCGTATGATTGATTGATACTTATTTTGTTAAATATGAAAATGTCACCGTATGATTCATTAACATTATTTTTAATGTTATGTATTAAGAAAATGAACCGTATGAGATTAACATTCATTTGTGTTAATATTAGAATTATAGAAAATTTTCACCGTATGTTGAATGGAAATTTTTTGTTAATGTTATATAGAAAATTTCACCATATGATAATTTAACATTTTTGTCTATATTAAAAATATAGAAAATGCATTGTATGATTCATTAACATTTATTTCTAATGTTAATGGAATGGAAAATAAAAGAGAAAAACTCACTATATGGTTCATTAACATTTATTGTATGTAAATGTAACATTTTTTTTTAAATGTTAATAAAAAGAGTATTTCTATCGTAGGAAGAGTACATTATTTTTAATGTTAAAAATAAGTAATTTACAATGCATGGGAAATCGACATTAGTTATAATGGTAATTTAAAGAGGATTAACTGTAGGAAAGAGATTACATTTTATTTATGCATTATATTATAAGAATAACACCATTGTATGATATTAACATTTTAAGGTTAATGTTAAAAAAAAAATAACACTGTATGTAGTTAACATTATTTTTAATGTTAATATAAGAGAAAATTTCATCGTATGTCAAGTTAACATTTAATTTTAATGTTAACACATAAGAATTTATACCGTATGGTATTAACATTATTTTATAATGTATATAAAAAGAGAATTCACTCCGTAGGAAGAATTAACATTATTTATAATGCTATATAAAAGAAATGAAACTGTATGTAAGGTTTAACATTATTTATAATGGTAAATAAAAGAAATGAAACGTATGTAAGAATAACATTATTTATAATGTTAAATGAAAGGTGAGTAACTGTATTGAAACATTAACATTATAATGTAGGTAAAAGGGAACTTACACCATAGGAAAGTGTTCATTATTCATAATGAAATTGGAAAAGAAATATATAAAGAAATGAATGGGATGGCACATTATAATTTACATTCTTAAATGAAAATTATAAAGTATAAAATAAATAATAATGAATTAAAAAGGGAAGAATTATCGTCTAATCCTAAACTACATTGTCATGTAAGTAGAAAGGTGAAAGTTAAGAGAAATGTAAGCTGCACGTAGGGACGATAAACTAAACGAATTATTTATATATATTTATATATATATAATTATAATATAACGAATCGAGCGCAGTAGTTCGTGTTTTGAAACCGAACTTTTAAACGAATATACCGGAAGATCCGACCGTCGGATTTTCCCAAAACTGAAACCGTTAGGACCGTCTTGGAAAAATCTTTCCAACGATATATGCTACGCTAAAATCCAGCGGTTAGATTTTGAGGAAAGTGAAAAACAAAATTGATTGAAAACAGCGCCAAGGTCGCCCTTGATCCGAAGCGTCGTTAAATAAGGAAATTAATTATATTAAAATAATTAAGGCAAGAATTAATCGTTATAAAATAAAATAACGATATGAAATATGTTTTTCTCAAAATATATGAATGCGAGATTATTTGGGAAGTCCGGGTTAATCCCATTCCAAATGATCGTACGATTTCAAGAATTCAAGTATGAAGACGGCGTATGAAGACCGTAAATCTCCCCTCGAATGGACAACGATCAAGACTCTGAATTGGTTTGATCCCAATTCAAGGGTCGGGGTAATTGCCCAAACGTACGTGTTGATTTCACGGGTTTGACCCTAGTTCAGACCTAGAGCATGGGTATAAATGGATAGTGTGTCTGACATCGTACCCCACAAAATATTATGTTGTTGATATTCAGTTAATATATAAACGATTGGTGGTAGGGAATTTATTCTCTACTTAACACCCGTTTATATAGTGACGGAAGATCAATAGTACGGTATGGAGTGACGGTGTGGCATACTAAGATGCAATGATCAGGGTTTCTTGTTGAAAAGCAGAACCTTGTGGTATGAAGAACATGACTTCACGAGCCTCACAAACCGGTAGAGTCTAAAAAGGGGGAAGGGAACGTAGGGAAAGTAGCACGTTTCTTTCTAGTTAGTAGTCATTTTACTTTTGGAGGATGATGAAATGAGGCGCCTCGGATAGGTCCTATAGGACCGGGGAACGTGTACTTAGGAATAACTAATCCTCTAAGCTGTATGTGAGGACCGGCCCTGCCATTTCCAAGGGTTAACTGCGGGTAATCCTGAGGCATTAACTAGAGTGTCTCGAATCGGTAAGGAGTCCTCCCTAGCCTGGACTCATGATGGAAACCCAAATTTCCAATACGACCCCGACGGATTTGATTGTATTACTAGTATTGGAGGCATAATATATGGTACCTATGCTTCCTAGGATTGATACTTATAATTTGAATTGTTTTAAAACATATACACCCTAATAATAGTATTAGTTTCGTATTTGGCGTATTTAGCATGTTTAACCACCATAAGGTAAAACTCTATCCTCTTGGTGTGCGTTGCATTGTGTGATGGGACCTGAGTCTTATGGTGGTTCCATTTTTCAAAAGACATTGCGTTTTGTTACGTTTTACTTATCTGTATTGACACTATAGTTATGCACGGCAATCCATTGGTACAACCCGTTCCGCGTTAGCGGCGTGGTCTTTGGATTTGCCTTATTAGTATAAGTTATTTAAGAATTCTCACACCAGTCCCACGACTGACCCATAGTTTGTTTCACCTTTTTGCAAACTTGGGTGCCCTCTCTTCTACACGGGCAGCCAAGTAGACAGGTTCATTCTTTGCTTGGAGTTTTCTTTGAAGCTGCTTATTTTCTCTCTCTTGGATTCTACTTGGGAGAAGAGGTGATAACTTGGAGCTTGAAGACTTTTTGTTTCTATTGGCATCTTTTCTTTTTAGACATCAAACTTATTTCTTTTCTGCAAACTTGTTGTAATAATCTTAGTTTTCTGTGACTGTGGAATTTCTGTGATTGATGACATTATATTTTTCCGTTGCTATAATGTTATTACTCTATGAGTTTCCTTTGCTATATTGTATCTGTGTTCTGATTTATTGTATTTATGTTGTATTCCAAAAATGATTATCCCTTGCTTTCACCCGTGGAAGTTTGGGGTCATCACATCGACTCTGCCCTTAGGGCACGGGTCGGCATGACGGAGCCTTCCCAGGTCAGTATGGTATAGCCGACCTAGGACATCATTCCTAGTTCCCATCTCTGAGTTAACCCCATCCGGGTTTAAATTAGCTTAGTTTACATTAGCATTTCTCTCCATAATATCATGAGCTATTGTGTCACACATTGTTTAATGAGTGGAGGGTCGTTGCCCTTGGATGTGCTCTAGTCGACATGGAAGGTAGGCCAAGCCGAGGGTTGCATAAATCCGGTGTGTGGTAAAATGTCGGCCCAAGCCAGAGCTTAGGTCTACCGGAGTCGTAGTGTTGTTGCTGACCAACGGTGTTGGTTCCAGGGAGTGATGTAGGGTTGCCTGACCTTGCATCTATATGCGTGAAGAACCTATCCATTATCCCCTATTGTTGTGAAGAAGTTCATTCTGACATTCCATCCTCGTCCTCAATTCCTTGAGAATGTTGTCCATCTCTTCCTTCATCAAGTATATAGTGGGGTCTCCATGGGAGGAAGCCTCATGGATTTCTTCATTGCCTACGGCTTGATCTTGGGAAGACGCTCCATCCTTCTTCTGCTTCACCATCTTTAATCCAAAGATGTGCTATTCAAATCCTTTCAAGCTATAAATTGTTGAAGGTGCACGTGTCCCCCTTCCTAACACGCTAAAGTGTTGACGTCAAAAAGTGGCACTCTTGATAATCAACCCCTAAAGTGCATAATCCACACACACAAATTACATAATATTCTCATAATCATAATCGTAGAATGCAAGAATAACAATAAAAATATGGAACACGCAAGAGATTTATAGTGGTTCGATTTAATCCAATCTTACATCCACTTATAATCTTTGTTTATATTGTCGATTACATATTACAATTGTTTGATTTCTAAGAAAGTAGAGAAAGAAACGAATTATACACGTTTAGCTTCCCTTGGAGCAATAGCCTTGCGCCTCATGAGTGAAATGAAGGCCTAGCCGAAAATTCCTTTCTTCAGCCTTTAAAATGCCCATTTATGGATTAGCATCTGGTCGGGTCGGCATGCCACCTGGCGACCATCCCGTGTCTGGTCAGCCACATGTCATGTGATGCAGGAAATCAGGGTAGGCAGCTAGTCTTAGTCTTCACATGAGAAAAAGTTCTCGTATCATACAACACAAGTGTTATCCGATCCAGATTTTAAGGAGATAGAGTAAGCCAGACTTGACCGAGTTTGTAGCCTTTCAATGTGTCCTCAAGTTTTGGGTCGTTATGGGTCGGTTCGACTTGACAAACCCAGAATCCCCAATTAGAGGTATGATTGGTGATGCTTGGAATGTATTTAAGTCAAATCAGACATGATTAACTGGGATCGTCGAGCTAAAGTTATTGGTGTGCTCTGATACGAAGCTTGGTAGTACAAATTCAGGTCGAACCGACTTGTTCGACCCAGAACTCCCATAATGTGAATTCTAAGTCTCTAAGAACTTTTGGTACTCAAAATAAATAAACTGAGTTAGCAAGAGTTCTTACTTGAATCTTGAGTACTCTGCTTGATAGAGATCTGAGTTGTGACGGCCTTGGTAAAAGGCTCATCGATAGACGATATTCCCAACCTTTTCCAAACGCGTCGCGACTTTGACCAAATCACTTTATGTTTTCCGACGATGTTCTCGAGACTCAAGCAAGTCGCTAACCATGATCTTGTCGTGTGACTAATTTGCCAAAAAGTTGGAAAACATTGTGTATATAAAATTTTATCTCAAAATTCCATTTTATTTTAGAGGAAGAAATTTGTGTAGAGGAGGCTCAGAGAAGGAGAATGGAGTTGTGAGAATTACGATAGGATAAGAGGTATATTTATAATAGAAGTACAACAACCTAATCCTTTAGATTTTCATCTAAAATTTTCAAAGGTCGAATGCCTAAAGAAAAGTCTTGAATAAACCAGTGCATTCTCAATTTCGTGTTAGGCACGAAAAGTGCTTGGCTGAACGACCTAGGTCGACCCGTCTCCTAGGTGGGTCGATACAAGGGTCGACGCACATTAGGCTCAGGTCGACCTGGTCTGGGACTAGGTGGTCCCATTTTTAATGTTATAAAATTTTATTAATTTATTTTTAGTTCGGTTTCTATATTATATATTTTGGTTTTGAATTTAAATTTCAAAACTGCCATAACTTATTCGTTTAAGTCGTTTTACGCAAACCGAAAGTCTATCTAAACCAGAAAATCGTAACGGACCCAATGGCACAAACCCCATTGCCCAATTCCCATTATTTTAAGTTGTTCTTAATCAATATTTTTTTAATTATTATTCAACAAAATTTTGGATTGTTACATTTTTAAAATAAATGTATTTGCATATATTTGCATATGACCACGAACATTAATGAATTTTCTATATGTACTTTGTTTGAAACATAATATGTACGTAAATTAATCAGAACGACACTGCGAACGCAATGGTGTGTGTTTCTAATCCAAATTATGACGATCTCAAAATGTCTGTTTTCATTAATAATTAGTTTTAAGATTATTTTGGTAATCTTTCTTATTTAAAATGTGGAATGTTACATTCTCCCACTATTTAGGAAATTCCATCCCCGAATTTGGCAAGGGTAAAATAATGAAATTCCTCTCATAATGTATAACCATCATGTGTATATCCAATTTTACAACTATTCGTGTACTTGTGCAAAATGTAACACATCATAAAAATTCATGAATGCAATGAGTGCCTAAGCGGTATCTCCTATATGAATGCTCTTTTCTTTTGAAATTATTTTGGAAATATGATACTCACAACCTAAATATATTAGCAGTTTCTACATCAGTGCAATAATTTAAAAATAAAAATATATTTTCATTAAAAAAAATCCCACACCTTTGTCGAACAAAGGCATTGTTCATCCAAATTTTGGATCCAACCCTACCAACCAACTTTTAAATTTGCGAATTTCAGAAAATTCTAATTTCTTGAATATGAGTTCTTATGTTAGAAAAAGATAGGAAATGTAAAATTCAATATTTTCCACTTCAGTTTTACACACATTTTTCCCCATACTTGGAACTTTCCATCGCTACTCCCTAAAAATTCCTATTTTCATTTTCAAGCACAGTTTAAACAAGGAGAATTTTTTTCTTTCATTTTTTTGGGTTCCCCAAACTTATTCTCTCTTATTATTCTTATTTATTTCAGTTATCGTCTTGGTTAATTTTGGAAAAAACTATTGTTTTCTTTTAGTTGTTCATCTTTTGCATTCATTTTATTTATAATATGCTATGTCCTTATTCTTTCCTAATGATCATCACAAACACCTAGAAAGAGGGTATCACAGAAATTATGCTATTTAAAAAATAAATAAAAAATATTACTTAGGAGTGAAAATTTGTACTAAAAGAAAACATGCTTTACTGCAATCACTATTAGGTAAAAGGTACAACGGCTAAATGTGACTACCCATAAGAACTATAAGGCTCAGAACCATGTCCATCTAACATAAAAAGGTCTTCATCACTAAATTTAGACAGTCATAGCGCTACTCCTTTCCATTTACCACTCTCTACAATCTCATGTCATCTTCCCCTAGTTCTCATTCCATCATAGATTGAGAAAACATGTCAAACCTTCCAATTTCCTTAAGAAGTACTAAAAAAGAATTACATTAATTACAAATCATGTCATAATTTCAGTTATAAAAATTTCAACTTACTCTTTCCAATTCATTTCCTCCTTATCCTTTTCATATATACCTATGCAAGTTTAAATTTACCTTAAACTTCTCTCAGTTAAACAATAACTACACGAGAGAAGACAGTTCAAAATTTGCTTTTTCAAGAGAGAATAAAAGATTAAGTCTTCTATAAATCTCTTCAAAAGATATTTTTTGTGTTTTGTCTAAAGTAACAAGGAAATTTCATTAATTTAGTGTTTTTTATTTCTTTGTTGAAATAGGTGGCATAAAAATATGGTATTTCATTTTAATTTTATATAACTCTTTCGTTGCACATTTCCATGTTACTTTAGCAAAACATGTTAACTTGCGAACTTGTTGATTTATAAAAACTTGTCTTATAATTCTTTTTGTTCCAAAACATATTGTACACTTTACATTCTAGCCATTCATAGGCTTATTTTTACTCAAACTTCCACAACCATTGCCTAATTGTACAAAAATGATATTCTAATTTTTTCCATGTGTTGTTTCTCTTATTTAGCGGGTTCCCTTATGGATCTATATATACACACACACACACACACATACATATAATTTTTATAATTTTAAAACATAAACATGCTCATTAACTATCTATATATGGATCTTGAACCCATATTTGATACCATATATAACAGCCCAAATTTCAGAGGACCCATTTTTTCACAAAATGCAAAAATCCAAGTCGATTGAAACACGAGTTAGTTTGTCTAGTATCCTACAAAAAGGCTAAGTTAAATACATCAAAGCTCACAATAAAATGTCCTACAATGGAATGGATAAAATACAAAAGTAAGTAAATACATAATAATGTCACTGATTAGCAAGTGTCTATAAGATGTAAAAATCTCCATCACCTATCTAATCTGCGAGTTTGTTATGAGAAGGGTGTCAGAACAAAAGTTCTGCTGAATGGACAAATTATACTTTCTATAAATAACACTACTGTTATCCTTCTATCGCTTGTTAACCTTTATCAAGTTATCTTGGTTTATTACATATTATACTTTCAGATTTACGCATAAATGCATCTACTTTAAAGATGATTAACCTAATAAATCATATATATGTAGATATATGCCTAACATATCAAGGCACTCCCCATAGTACCCTCCTCGAAAAGTCCCCGTCGTCACGCTACAAAAAAAGTACTAGATCTTCATTGCTATGCTATAAAGCTGTACTAGGCCATGCTATGAAAGCATACTAAGCCTCCGTCTCCACTATAGGAAAGCGTATTTTCTACCATATGAGTTTACTATGGAACTCAGTCGGGGTATTTCTATATCAGTAAAGGACTGCTTCGTTAGGCATATAATACAGATATCCATAGATTAGTCTGTCTCTTTTCTCGGTAGCAATGGCCCCACTTAGCCTCCCTCGACTAATAAAATACCATTCCAAGAGCTAACTTATTGTGCCCCTAATAATCAACCAAAGCATCCAAATTGGTGTTATCCCTCATCCAATGTCTCGAATGTGAAAGATCGTTAGCCTGTAGGTTTAGCTCCATTCTTCCCTGTACTCGCTAATTAATGATGACAGGTATCCAACGTTCTTATCCTTATTTGGTCCTGACCACGAAGCCGACTCTTGGAGCCGAGGCAACCGCCAAATCCTAGAAATCATCCCGTGAGTCTTGTAGGTGCCCTCGACATAAATGCAGCCAAGGCATAATCCACAGATGAAACTATATATACCTACCTCTTAGAGTACAACTTTGTTAAGCCCGCCCTAGAGGGACATCTTAGATTATCCTCGTGTTCCATAGAAGTCTTTAGCTTCCTTCTAGTCCCATCGAGTAGTAAGTTGGACATGCTCTCACAATGTCTCCGGACACCTGGGATTAGTAGCCTCATTTGTCTCTTCATTCCTTTAGACTGGTCTGAACGCATATCATTCGTTATTTAATTAGACCTTATGCCAAATTTACCATTATGTGCTTTACTTACTTTCTTTTGTTGATTTACAATATTATTCAGTCCATTTAATCTGAATTCTATTCACTTGTTTATCAACTTTACTAGTTACCATAAAACCATCAAACAATCATAGAATGCCTACTTAAGAGGCCGCCATAGAACCACAGAATACCATAGAACTGCCTGATCACAAGGCCACTTTATAACCATAGATTTCTTAATCACAAGGCCACCATCGAATTTTGCTTATTAAACTTAATTCAAAATTTTAAGTTTATTCATAATAAGCTTTCCTTATTTCATTTCACTTTTTGAATTATAATTTTTATGTTATAATCTTACTTACACTATAGAACCATTACCATAGAATTTCACACTATTTCCATAGAATTGCGCTTATTAAACTAAATTTACAATTGTAAATTTATAATAAGCCTTTCTTCTTTATTTTCTCTACATAACACCTTTCAGTTATGTTACCCTTTTTCTTTCCATCTTTGCAATTTATTCTTTGGAAGTTAGGCCCGTTCCTAATTGATTGGTTATTGAAATTTAAGGTAATTATTACAATAAAAATTCATAATAGGGTGACATTCTTTTCCATTATTTTATGCTACTGAACAGTATGCAATACAGCTAAATCCATATTTCATACAAATTCACGCCTTTATTTCTTTTTATGCTTGCAATTATATTTTCTTTTTTACTTACAAATCAAACTATGAAAATATATTTCCTTTTTCCTAACCAATCAATCTAGGTTATTTCTAAATTTTCATTTTTATAGGTATTTGTAAATTCCTGTTCTCCCTCATATTTCCCCAAATTTGACATATTTTTTTGGCATAGCCTACTGGTTTTTATAGTGATCCGTAACACTTTTTTATTATAACCAGTAATAAAAATACAATATAGTACATGTGATTATGATTGACAATCAACTAATATGGTTTTTAAGGTGGACTGTCCACCGTATATGAAGTTTATAGTGTTCTGTCCACTATAACTTATAGGCTTAGGGGACTGGAGCTAATTATATTTACTAGAATACAATATTACATACTACAATAAGTAGTGAATACATATGAATAGAATAAACAACAGTAAAAGAACGAAAGAAAATAAGCCCAGGTAATCATCAAGTGACACGCCAAGACCACTGAATGCAAAGTTAATAGGTGCAACTCCAACTGTAGCAAACAGTGTCCAGCTATTTCTTGAGCTCCACTCCAAGGAAGAAGTGCATTGCACATGTTACATGATATAGATGACGTTACAGCCGTACATATAGGTGCCGAGATCATGGAAGGAAATGGACACATCAAGAAGACACATTATTACAAAAGTGTGCATATTCGATACTAATGTATGTGTGTTGCATGAAAAGTGTGGCGAAAGCTATTCTTTTTTGATCTTCTGCAACAATATTCATAGGTTGTTGCATTAGACGTGAATGCACTGTTGCGGTTGGAATTCTAGTGCTGTGACGTACAACATCAGTTCAAAGCGTAGCTTTACTTAAATACAATCTGGGTTAGCGATCCGCGTTATCAGCATAAACTAAGCCCCAATTGTAAATGCATGATTAATCCAATGGTTCAAACCAATCCATGCCAATTTTGGTGGGACATTCCCTCCTTCACAAAATACTTCCCGCTATTTGAAATCCTCTCCCTTCCACCTCAATTCCCATCTCTAACCCATCTGCAAAACAAACCGAAACTAAAACCCTAATCAACACATTTATGAATTTGCTTCTCCTTTTCTTTGAATGTTCGCTCCATCACTCCCTTACTCTTCGCTTAATTATTTTTCCTCATTATTATTCTATGGACATCTGTTTCAAGTGCAGGAATCTGAGATAGAAGAGCTGAAACTAAAATTAACACAAGTCACAAAATCAATATCCCAACTTGAAATCAGAAACCAAAAACTAACGTAGGAGAGTGCATATACGAAAGGTTTCCATTTGTGTCTGAGTTCCAGACCAGGCTGTTCTTCAATCAAGCATTCACCAGAGGTCTCCAGATTTCACATATTTGGACTGCTCTTCAATCATGTATTCTGCAGATGGCCTCTGTGCTGGCTTCACACAAGTAATCAGGTACAAAATGAGCTTGTTTCATTTGCTTTTCCACCATAAATCTAAGGAAAAAAAGTTTATTGCTGATTATAATGATTTTATTCTATATTATTGCAGTACATTGTAACGAACTGCATTCTACGCATCGAAAGATCGTAGAATAATTATTTCTTTCACATACGAAGTCGTGTGGTCATGTAACTTTAGGAGACGATTATTGGGGTCATTTCTCTTGTTCATGATTTTTGCTGATTTTTAAATGACCATTTTGCCCCTATCTGATCTTGTTTCGGCCATAACTTTTGATTGGAAAGGAGTTTTAACCTGAAACCACTTCCATTAGGTCCGGATGATGGTTTACCTTTCGTAGAGTAGTCATATGTGAAAAATGGACTTACCGTTTTGGAAATATGGCTGAAACAAGGTTTAGGAGGTGAAAAACAGCTTAACCAGGCTTAATGGGGGTAGTTAACAGTTAGGCCCATTGGGGGATTTCGGGATTAGGAGTATATAGGGGCTGATTAGGGTTAGAAAACATTTCTTTAGAGACTTTTTCAGCTGCCACTTTCGTTGTTGGAACCCTAGCAATGGCCTCTAAAATCTAGAATCACCTCTAATCACTTTCTAATCAAGTATTAGCCTAATCTTCACCAAATTAAGGAGAAATAACACCAAATCAAGGTCGGAACTGCTGTATAGCCTTGGGAACAACGCCAAACAGAGAATAATTTCAGATTTGGTATTTTGTTTGTGGCTAAGGTGAGTGATTTGCATAGTTCCTCACTAATTATGGTTAATTAAGGGTAATTAGTGTTAATTAGCGAATATAAACATGATTAAATTCTGAAAAAATATTTATAAATTTCGAAATATTGTTTTAGGCCTCTGTTAGAAAATTTGGTTAATTTGGTTAAGTTTTGCTAATCATATCATTAGTTATGCTTAAACATGATTAAGGAAAAATATGGGTTTTTGGCTATGTTTGATCCATTTTAATACATCATATTGTTGTTTTGATGTTTGTGGTTGATTATACATGTTGCTATTACTATATGGTACGCTTTGTGATTGATTAGAAGAGTTATAATGGTCGAAAACGTCGTCGTATGGCATAAAACAGTCATTGAAAAAGTTGTAGGAAAAACTGCAGGGATTGGGATCGGATCGGATAGGGGGAAGGGGTTTGGATCGGATAGGATTGGCCGAACCGAACCCACACCAGAGACAAGGAATTCGAACTGAACCGGAGATGTAACAACCCGTATTTCGATAACATGTTAAAACGTAAATCAAGGCAGAATTTAATTTTAAATTCTGAATCAAGTGAAACGGGCTGTGCCATTGCGTTCGTCTCGGAAAAATACGCGAAATAGAGTCCGAGTTTTCGAAAATCGGAGTCCGTATGACCCGATTAAGGCCCAACGAAGTTTTCAAAAAATTCAAAGTAAAAACAGATTTCAAATTTGGAAATTTGGGCCAGTTTGGGCCAGGCGGGAAAATTCCCGCCAGAGCACCCAAGTCGACAGCCCTGTCGACTTGGTTGGACCCAAGTCGACAGCCCTGTCGACTTGGCTGTCGACTTGGTCCAGCCGGGCAGTTCTGCCTGGTGCACCATTTTGGGTTTGTGTTGACTTTGGGGGCCAGATTCGGTTTTAAGGGCTGAGATTGCAACTAGGGTTTAATCCTATGGCCTAAAACACTTGCCTAATCTATAAATAAAGTCCTAACCTAACCCTAAATCATCATTATTCATTCATGCAACTAAACTATGGCAAAATTTTACCTCTCATGGCCTCCACCCTCTTCATAAAATTTCTAAATTGTTTCTATGAGAGATTTTCCATGCATACAAGTGTTTTCAAGCTTGTATGAGCATCATTAGCTTGCATTCAAGTCAAGTTTCTATCTTTGCATCATAAAGCAAGGGTTTTGATCATTTTGGCTCAAGGGTTTTTATGTTAGAGCTTGCATTTTGGGTCTATTTGATTGCATAAGGGCTTTGTCATATCTTTTGTGCCTTCATAGCAATGTAAGCCCTTTCCCTACTCTTAGATATTAACTATGAAGTTAAATGTTCATGTTGCAAGTTTGGGTTTGATCATTGAGTATGATACATGCTATCATGTCATGCAAGTTTATGAAGTCATTATCTTGATCTTGTGGGCTAAAAGCTACAACCTTTATGTTGAAATATTGCATTATGCAACATGAGAACCCTCATAACCTTTATGTCAACTTGCATATGAAGTCATAACCCTTATATGAAGATATATGCGAGTTACTAGTCATCATTCCATGTCTTTTGTCACCTTGATTCGCTTATGTGCCAAGTTTGGGTTTATGCATGTTTTTGAGGCTTAAGAATGTAACATGCAAGTTAATGAACACATTATGTCTCATTTGCCACCATGTTCAACTAGTGGCTTTATACCCCCTTTTGTCATGCCTTTGACAAGTTCCTTCTTTGAATCCATTATGCGAGTTTAAAAGCGTTGGGGTCACATTATGGGAAAACATAATGACATGAACATGATTTGGGTAAATGGGTATAAACATGACAACATGTGACGTTAAATATGACATGTGTTTATACTTGAAAACATGACTTGAAATATAACATGGAAGTTGACATGTAAGTATGCTTGAAAACATAAGCTTGGGAATTTACCTATTAAGTTAGGTCTACCCAATTGCTTGAAAACTTGTAATATGTTTTGGAAACATAATGGACATGACACTTAGATAATATAAGTGTGGCCAATTCGAGGTTGGGTTGAGTTTGCAACGTAAAACTACCCGGAACCGACCGGCCTAACTAGTAGTTGCAAACAATAGGACCCAATGTGAGAAGTTGGTCATGTTGTGCTTAAACCCGAGGTTAGACCAAGTTGTGGTGTAAAGCTACCCGGAACCGACCGGCTTAATTAGTAACCGCAACAAAGTCTAATGTGAGAGGTTGAGGTGCATTAAGTAATTAATGCCACATGATAGGGTTAAGTTAATTTGATTAATGACGCTTAACCAAATATGACATGGACAAATGGGTTAAGTAAATGGTTTAGGCTAATGATACTTAACAAAACATGACAAGGTTGGGTAGGTTAAGTAATTTGATTTGCCTAATCACACTTAACCATTTTTATACGATTAGTGGACGGGGTTAAGTTAACCAACACTTAACCAATCCAACACGATAATTTGGGGAAGGTTAAGTAAGTTTTCTTAATGACACTTAACCGAAAAATACAGTTAATGGATGAGGTTAAGATTAGACTCAACTAGTCTAAGCATGGAAATCGGATGGGATTAAGTTAGCCTAGACTTAATTAATCCCACTTGGTAGTTTAATGGAGTTAAGTTAAACACTTAACTAATCTAACATGATGATTTGAGGTGGTTAAGTGACCTATACTTAAACAATCTAACTCGTGAATTTATTGAGGTTAAGTTAACCTATACTTAACCGATCTAACGTGAAAACATGATAAGGCTAAGTCACGAATCGCTTGAATACACTTGACCGATTTGACTAAGTAAATTGATAGGGTCAAGTTAATATATACTTAACCAATCTAGAATGATAATTGGACGAGTTTAAGTCGTGAATTGCTTAATACATACTTAACCAACGTGAGCATGGTTTGTAGGGTTAAGTCTTGGACTTGGATACTTAGCCAATTTTGACATGATTTGAAGACGGGTTAAGTCTTGGACTTGGATACTTAGCCAATTTTGACATGATTGGTAGACGGGTTAAGTCATGAACTTAAGTGACACTTAATCCATTATGTAAACCCTAGTTCTGAGGATAGGGGATAACCGTAGTTAACAAGGATAACGGGAATAAGGCGAAGTGGTAAACCTTAGTTGAGGAATAACTAAGTAATGATTCTTAGTCAAGGAAATTTAGACCAGTTCATAGATAGATGAGTAACCTGATAAGGTAGGTCATCGATTAAGTATACGAGTAGGAGCAAGTATCTGATTTAGATAAAGGCTCCAGCGAACTGGGTAACGAAGCAGCGGCTTCGGGGAACGTGAGGATATTCTTGGTATCCCTCTGTGAGCTGCCAGGTGATTATACTAGGCTCATGAGAGGTTAAGGTCTGCGTTAAAAGAGCCAAGAGTATGCCTTGGTTGCTATACGAGCGACCTAAAGACGGGGATGGATAGGGGATAGTCGACGATACACGGTCGTACCCTAGATAGCATTTCGTCAGACTACCTACCATCTTTGGTCAAGCGTGTACGTACGGAAAGGCAGAGAACACCCAATAGACCATAATTGCTATCTATTTATGGTTGCGGTAAGGCTTGGATGTGGGTTGGCCAGTGTTGTGTTCTCATACAGGATTTATCCTGTCTTGTCTTTCACTAGTTGAGGGAGGGGTCGCGTGGGACCATAGCAACGTATAGAAAAACAGACCTTAGCATCTGCATCGGCAGATAAATCGAAAGCTCTCGACCGAGTCCTGTATTTCCTGGTCTGCCCTGCGACAAGACTCAGATGGCACGATGCGATACATGTGCATACAGTCATGGAAAAACGATTCACGATGAATGCGTGGGAAAAAGGGCAAGGTTGACGGTTAGCGTAAATCCTAGTGGCCCTGGGTGGTTGAACCAAAACCGAGATACGAAAACGTGCAATAGGTAAGCGTAATCCCTAGTAGCCCTAGGTAGCATAAGTCCTAGTTGTACAAACGATAATTCATGATGGAAGACCCTAGCTAGGTTTAGGGTAACAGTCCAAACTGATCTTAAGGATCATGGAACTATGTTAAAGTAATATAGAATCTCATGGGGAAAGCCCGTATGGTCTACGGCAAGGGACTGAACATTTACATGGAAAGGAACATACGAGTTGAGTAACCTATATATGCGGCATATTAGGTTTACATGGACCATTATACGACTTTTGAGTAAGGGTCATTCATGGATAACACATGATACGGTTGGGATACTAGTACGGTAGGTGCAGAGCTAAAATACAGGATAGATATCGTGGGACGTTATACGTGATAGATATCTTGGGGATGTTATACTTGATAGAATCCTGACGATGTGATACCTTGTTATATCTTGACATCGTAATTTATCATGACACCTTAGTTTATCTGAGTTCAGTAGTTCATCCTGTTATTTTGATTTAGCTTATCTACCTTGTTATCATGCTTATGTTCATCTCAGTTTCTCTTGTCAGTTAACTTTACTAGTTTTTATGCTAATAGTAGATAGGGCTTACTCAGTCTTTTTGACTGACCCGTTTTGTTTCGCCTCTTTTCTTTCGTTTCCCCCCCAGGTTACAGGGAGGAAACACTATTGTTTAGTTCGGACTTCTTCTGCTTGAAGGTCATCATGAATGGCTTGGACTTCTCTTGGCTATGGCTACTTTACTGTTTTTACTTGGGGAATAAATTAAGAAAAAGTCTTTATGCTTCTTTAACTATTGCAAGACAGGTTTTTGATGTACTCTGATGTAAAAGGCTTTAGACCTTATTTATTCATGTTATGAAAGTTTGATTTTACTTCCGCTATTTTATATGTTCTGTCTTGTGATATTTCTGTGCATGTTTACCAATAATGCCCCTCTAAAGCTAGTGCATTCCTTTGCGAGTGACCCTAGCGGAGGCGGGGTGTTACAGGAGACCAAGCAGAAGAAAGAGTATGGCAACAAAGGAAGGCTACTTGCAAAGAGTTGGAGTTGGGTTGGGGACCAGATCAGAACTGAGCATGGGATCGGGTCGGAATAGCTGAACTAAATCGGATTGGATTATGGAAAGAAGGAAGGCCACCATTTGTTGGAATCGGACCGGAGCATGGGAGGGGATCGGATCAAACCAAACGTAGGCAGGAGCACCGAACCGAACCGGGATCGGGAAATGGAGGAACACCGAACCAAACCGACTTGGGGAGGAACACTTTGAGAACCGTACCGAACTGCACCACAGAGTTTCACAATCGAACTGAGGCAACGACTACGAATCGAACCGAGTTCGAGCTTCCAGTACTACGACACAATGACTCTTCTAAAGACCAACTCTAATTCGACCAAAACCCGAGATGCAAAGGTAGTCCAAATAGAAAGTAGAACTCAGGATCTAGTTGGGAACCAACGAGTTAACTTCATTTGTTGGGCTTTGCTATGGGACGTGTTCTAAGGGGTTATCGATGTCTATATCTTTGATTCACCACCAAGACGGATGTTAGGCTACGTATCAGTGAAGTGGGGTAGTTACTACTCCATGGCGCGTAGTGATCGTAGCAAGGCTATGAGCCAGTGCAGTGGAGTCGTCATGACTACATGGGGCAGAGTGGACATAGCAAGGACTAGTGGCTATGGATCAGTGCAGTGGAGTCGCCATGACTCCATGGGCCAGAGTGATCATAGCAAGGAATACACCACACCATATCAGCCAATTTGGCACACAACGTTGCGTGGATAAAATACGATT
Organism: Allium sativum; assembly: GCA_030737875.1. Classification (NCBI taxonomy): domain Eukaryota; kingdom Viridiplantae; phylum Streptophyta; class Magnoliopsida; order Asparagales; family Amaryllidaceae; genus Allium; species Allium sativum. Next base: position 126,923,372 of record CM060919.1, on the reverse strand, counting down.
TATAGCCGTTTCGTATTTGATAGGTCTTAGATCTGTAGCAAACTACATTTTGCGATATGCACCACCCTAAACACCATAAATCTGACCATCCATCAGGGATGCTCTGGATCGGTTCATTTGATAAGGCCTTTGGCCAAATCTAATTCATATCATATTGTGCACCCCTTCAGGCACTCCAAACACATATTTTGGCCGCTCCCTTTTCCTTTTGTTTTAGTTTAATGGTGATCGAAAACCCAAATTATGGTTTTCGATCGGTGACCAAATCGTGCCTCCACCTTTCTCTGGAATCTCCTCCTCCGGTAGAGATGATTCGATTTGTGTGTCTCCATCTTTTCACTGGTCAGATCACTGGCACCAACGATCGACCAGCGCAAAGCTAGAGACCCCAAATTTGGGTAATTTGAAGATTGTGGACTTTGGGTAATTCCGATGTGCTAATCAACTTATTCTTAATTTGTATCGTTACATTCAGGTAATTCTTTTTACTTGTTCATATTATCTTAATGTCACTCTCAAGGACGGAGCCAGGATTTTAATTTCCGTCAGGCTAAGTAAAAGATTAATTAAAAAAGGAGCGATCTTGATTATAATAACGTCATTCACAGAGTAGATTCGGGGATAAGAATAAACATTTGTACTTGTAGGAAAATGAAATTTAGATAACCACGTTTACTTGGTTCTTTACAGAGTAGATTTGGGGATGTAGTTGGGTTGGTAGTTTTATGTGCTTTGTTAAAAACATAGAAGATTGAAATAGGATCTCCTATCTTGAAATGTAAGAAAACCATGCAGGCAGCCAAGTTGCATTGTTTCTATTCTATGTGTAATAATAGATAGATGGATTTCAAGGTGTACAACCCTTCATGTAATACGAGAAGTTGTTAGTGTTTTGAACCGTAAAATAGGTTATAACTATGCAGTAAAACCTTAATTGTGCAGGGTCTGCTGGATTGGGATTTCTGTCATGGTACTTAGCAGAAAAAATCAGAGCATTTCTGATATAAACTTCAGGTAATATCTCGCTTTTTTCGATCCCATCATCTCAGATACAATACATTAGCTAGATTATGGTGATGGAATAGAAAGGGCAAGGCTATAACAATGTTATATCTACAATATTGCAGCCAAGTGACAAGGAGAATTATAATGAGTTTGTGGTTTAATACTTTTAGAGCGAATTAGTGAGTCATTACGTGAAAATCAAGTTTGCGGAGATTTTGGAGAATGAAAAATAAACTGGTTCAAAGCAAAGGAATTATTTTGGAGAATGAAATCATGTCATGTAGCATTACATAAACATGTTATACATATAATTGACAAATATGCACACACGAATACAAAGGCACGATATGCCCTTCACTGTTATCAGTATGAACACAAAGACATGATATTTTGTGTGCAATCAGGCATAAAATTACTTCTTTTTTCCTGTAGATTTTGGGCGCTTTTGTGTTGTTGGAACTTAGGCGATAGCTATCACGATTCACTTTTACTGCCAATCATCAGGTTGGACTTTTAAGTTTTTGTTTTAAACTGTGTACATAGTAACATATATAAATATTTATGCTCTTATATATAAAACTTTATGATTAGCATCATGAGCTAGCTTATTCTCATAGTAGTACTGCTTTGATTTACAGCAAACACACATGGATTTCATCGGCATATTGATCAGCACGTATGCTTAATCGTCCCGGCCTCGACTGGAGTTATATATATCAGGCTGATCATATGTTTTTACCTTTTTTTGTTAGTTCGTACTGTTATGAAAATCTTTGATAGTTTCCTTTGTATATGTTAGTATGTTATACATTGTGTTCGGGTTATGAAAAATCTTGTAAATGCTTTGAGTATATATATAAAATATAAATTGTGTTATTCTTGTGTATAAATTTTGGTATATATATGCTGTGTAATATGAAAAATATGTGCTGCAGTTTTTGTATACATATATATATATGCACATATATATAAATATGTGCACACACAGATATAATTCGATACGGTCAAAGGCCGTGTCTGAATACTACTTAGATACGGCTATAAGCCGTATGTTACTACTTATGAGATACGGTTTGTAGCCGTATCTAAAAATTTAACACGCCGTTTTTTGATATGGCTATTGGCCGTGTTTAAGATCCTTAGATACGGCTAAAAACACAGCTTAATTAGCATATATGGTGTAGTGATAGGGTGATCAAAGTGGTGGATGTCGTATATTTTACGCACTGAGTGAAAGATGTGAGGATGGTTGTTATGATTGGTTGTTCGCCATCACTATTTCATGCACACCCCCACCCCCGTATTCTTCACACTATATGTTAGTGGCACCTTATAGTATTGTACAGTATGTAGTGCTAACTCTTTGGCTGCAGGTCCAGGTTCAGGTATGGTTTAGTATACCTGTTATTATTTTGTTTTGCTGCTTATCGCTCATACCATACTTTTGTATGACCTAGCATTTTATGTCTCTTCTTATTACTCTGGGTGCTCTTAAATGGGCAGACTAGAGACAGGTTAGCTGGTTATGCACGAGTAGCTGATCCGGAGACGAGCATGAGGCTTACACGTACTATTTGCTATATATCCTCAATGTGTCGCTACTGGTCACTACTTTGGGCATTAGTAGTGTACCTTCCTTATTTGCTTTAGAGACAGTTTTCAAAAGTTGTAATAATAATGATGTGGAACATGAGCTGTATTTGGATTTTCCGCTGCTATGATGTTTAGTTTTCAGCTTATGCACTGTCTCACCTGTTTTATGTCAAGTATGTTATTATTATATTTTATTCCTTGCGCTGTGAGACATTCTATAGGTTCCTTGTTAGTTCATATACCCTTCCTTTCCTTTCTTTGGCGACCGTCCCGTGCTGGTTAGACATTGGCACAACGCACTTTCATTGAAATGTCGGCTGGTCCAGGGCGGACCGTCACATTTGGTATCAGAGCTCTAGGTTGCGTAGTTAACCTAGGGAAAGACACCAGGGAGAGATAATACGTATATGAGATGCGTATTTGTGATTATTTTGGCCATTAAAAGCTATATATATATACTACTAGTATATTTAAGGATGAAGTCGCATTGCACTGGCACCACTGAAGAGATGGTTAATCGTTTCTCTTTACATATCGAACGATGAGCCGATATACGAGAGGTACTGGTAGAGGAGCTAATAATGGGAATGCTCCTGATATGAGGACTATGTTCACTGATCTCATTATAGAGATGCTTAGGGATGTTCAGAGGGCGGTTCCTAATGCCGCAAATGGTGGTGGTGCAGCGGTGCAGGCGCCTAGAGCCGATTTTGCCAAGCTTTGCAAGGATTACATAGTCTTGGTGGAAAGTCATTCCATGGAACGGAATCGCCCATAGAAGTTCAGGATTGGTTGGATAGCTGTAAGCATATCCTCGAAGACTTGGGTATCGTGGATGCGATGAAGAGGAAGTTAGCATCCTGTTAGCTGCATGGACGGGCAATGAATTGGTGGAATGTTATTAAGGCAGCTACTCCAGAGGATCAAGTTACATGGGATCAGTTTAAGGCCCGATTCAGCGATAAGTTCATCCCAGCTGCCTAGAAGTCAGAGTTGTTTAGGAAATTTCTGGTGCTTAAGCAGAATGGTAGGGCAGTCTCGGAGTACATTGCAGAGTTCGATACTTTATCAAAGTATGGATTATCCCTCATTGACACTCCCAAGAAGAAAAATGAGAAGTTCATAACAAGCTTGAATCAGTACTTGGGGGGAAAGGCTTATTAACCACATCGATGAGACGTTTGAATCGATTGTGGGGAAAGCTTTGAGATAAGAAAGTCTATACCCTAAGTCGAAGACTGTGGTTGCATCTAAAGAGGAGCCAAAGCCACAAGAAAGCGGTGGAGGCAAGAATGGTTCTCAAAATAAGAGAAAGCAGAATCAGACCAAGGATGGCCAGAAGAAAATGAATAAGAAAGATGTTGAGTGCTTCAGCTATGGTAAGAAGGGCCACTATGCCAAAGAATGTCGGGCCAAGCCAGCGGATAGGAAATGATTCAACTGTAGCCAAGTGGGACATCACAAGGATAAGTGTCCGCAACCCCCTAAAGAAAAGCAGATTGTGAAAGCATATGCTATCAATGTTGTTCCTTCTTCGTCAAATGCCCCAACTGCTGCAGAGAAAGGAAAGAATGTCGTCATTCAAGGTATGCTTTCTGTTTATGATATTCCTGTTTGAGTATTGTTTGATACCGGAGCTTCCCGTTCCTTCATATCTAGTGACCTGGTAGATAGTTTGGTTTTGGAACCTGAGATATTCGATAGACCTTTAGCAGTGACGAACCCGATTGGTGGTTCAACTAGCATTTGTATGATTTGTCGTAATGTGGTCTTATCGAGTCAAGGGTGCATGTTTGTTTGTGATTGCTTTGTTTTGGGCTTTACTGGGTTTGGCATTATTTTGGAGGTCGATTGGCTCCAAAGATACGGGGCGGTGGTAGACTGTGAGGGCTTTTTGGTGACAGTTAGAGCAGATAATGTGGAGAGGGTAGTGTTTGGTGGTCTACCTAGTGATGGGATAATGGCTAGTTTTCTAAATTCCCTCGACATCCCGCATGATGAGTTGTCAGATGTGCCCGTGGCTGGCCAGTATCCGGACGTCTTTGAGGAAGTGATCGGACTTCCACCACACCGAGAGATTGAGTTCCGTGTTGATTTAGTGAAAGATTCCAGGCCTATAGTGATGCCACTTCGTCGTATGGCACCAAGGGAACAGCGAGAGCTCGGGGTGCAAGTAAGCGATCTTTTGAAGAAGGGATTTATCAGAAGAAGTGTTTCTGAGTGGGAAGCACCAGTTGTGTTTGCTACCAAGGAAGATGGTTCCCTTCGTTTGTGTGTGGACTACCGCGAATTGAATAAGGTGACGAGGAAGAATAAGTATCCTCTACCGCGGATAGATGATTTGTTTGACTAGTTGAGGGGCGCGAGAGTGTTCTCCCAGTTGGATCTCGCGACAGGTTTTCATCAGCTTAGAGTGGAAGCTGAGAGTATAGCTAAAACGGCCTTCCCGACGCCGTCTGGATTTTATGAGTGGTTGGTCATGCCATTCGGGTTAACCAATGCACCAGCATATTTTGTGGATCTTATGAATAGGGTATTCAGAGATCAGTTGAATAAGTTTGTTCTTGTGTTCGTAGACGATATCTTGGTTTATTCAAGGATAGAGGAAGAACACAAGGAACATTTGAGGATAGTGATGGAGGTGTTGAGAAAACACCAATTGAAAGCAAAGTTTTCTAAGTGTCATTTCTGGAGGAGGGAGGTGAGATTCTTGGGCCATGTTGTTTTAGAGAATGGTATTGCCGTGGACCCTGCGAAGGTGGCTACGGTACAGGATTGGTCTATGCTCAAGAATGCAACAGACGTCAGAAGTTTTCTGGGATAAGCTGGATATTATCGGAAGTTCATCCAAGACTTCTCCAAGATAGCAGCACCATTGACTCAGTTGACCAAGAAGAATCAAGCTTTCGTCTGGGACGAAAAGTGTGAAATTGCATTTAAGAGTTTAAAGGAAAAGTTGACATGTGCATCAGTGTTAATCATTCCTAAGGGGAATGAAGAGATGATAGTATATTCAGATGCATGTGGTACCGGACTAGGTGTTGTCCTGATGCAAGGAGGTTGGGTTGTAACTTATGCAAGTCGGCAACTGAAACTGCATGAGAAAAGATATCCTACCCATGATTTGGAATTGGTTGCGATCGTGTTCGCATTGAAGATGTGGAGACATTATCTCTTGGGAGAAAGGTTTGAGTTGTTTACCAATCATAAATCATTAAAATATCTTTTATCCCTGAAGGATCTAAATCTCCGACAGCAAAGAATGGTTAGAATTCTTGGCTTCCTACGATTTCGATATAGCATACACACCAGGAAAGGATAATGCGGTAGCTGAAGCGTTGAGTAGAAGACATGCCAGTTTAGGGGCTATGTTTATAGAATGGAAGCAATTGGAGTACATCGTTGGGTATGATTTCAGACCAAAGTGCGAATTGGATCCAGAAATGCTAGCAAGTTTGACGATCAGACCCACTTTGATTGAGAGGATTGGTTCCATTCAAAGGGACGATCCTAACATATTGAAAATCATCTCCAAATTAGAGATGGGCATCGATGAGGAGATGAACGAGTATGGGCTTGATCGAGATGGATGGCTTAGAAAGAATGGAAGACTAGTTGTACCCAATGTCAATGGATTGAGAGATGAAGTGCTTAGAGAATGTCTTCACTCAAAACTGACTATACACCCCGGTAGTAACAAGATGTATCGAGACATGAAGCAGACCTAGTACTGGGAAGGGATGAAAAGAGACGTTGGGAAGTTTATATCCAAATGCATGAATTGCCAGCTAGTTAAAGCTGAGAAAAAGAAGCCTATTGGTTTGCTGCAACCATTAGAAGTTACAGAATGGAAATGGGAACAAGTCTCAATGGATTTCATTGATGGGTTACCAAGGACTAGGTCGGGACATGATAGCATTTGGGTGATTGTGGACCGATTACCAAGATGCAAGATTTATACCCGTCAAGTCGAATAGAATGGCAACTCAGCTAGCTGAGCTATATATGAAATGGGTAGTGAGATTTCATGGAGTACCTAAAAGCATTGTGAGTGACTGAGACCCGTTGTTTACTAGTGCGTTTTGGAAGAGCTTACAAGAGGCGTTAGGATCAGAATTACATCTCAGTACCGCGTATCATCCTCAAACCGACGGTCAAATAGAGAGGGTGAATCGTATATTAGAGGATCTCTTGAGAGCTTGTATATTGGATTTTGGTGGATCATGGGATGACCATTTTCATCTAGTAGAGTTTGCATATAATATTAGTTATCAATCCAGTATTTGTATGGCTCCATTTGAAGCTTTGTACGGAAGACCATGCAACTCACCGTCATGTTGGTTAGAAACTAGTGAGAAGTTTGTGCTTGGACCAGATGTGATAAGAGAAACTTCGTATAAGATTAAGGTTATCCAACAGCGAATGAAGGCTGCTCAAGATAGACAGAAGAGTTATGCTAATAAGAGGAGAAAAGATTTAAAATTCTCCATTGGTGACTTGGTGTTTGTTAAGATTTCTCCGTTAAAGAGCGTGATTCGATTTGGCAGGAGAGGCAAGTTAGCACCAAGATTTGTTGGTCCATTCCTAATTCTCGAGCAAATTGGGAATTTGGCATATAAAGTTGAATTACCAGAGAAGATGGCGGGAGTTCATAATATATTTCATGTTTCCCAGTTAAGGAAGTTTGTGCACGACCCTAGTGTGGCTATTTCACCAGATCAGTTGGATGATGTCGAGGTTGAACCCGAGGCGGTTGGGAACCGCAGGCCCATGCATATTGTTGGGAACGATACGAAGCAACTTCGAAGGAAGGTGGTGAGACTAGTCAAAGTTCAGTGGGGTGACGATGAGGAAGACTATACTTGGGAAATAGAAGAGAACATAATGAGGAAGTATCCAGAACTCTTTGCCTGGTAAGGTTTTTATATCGGTATAGTACTCCCTTGTTAGTAAACCGCATGCTAGGATAGGCTTGTTGTGTTGCTTTGTATGCTTTATTGTTTTGTTAATGAGTGGTAGGCATGCGGGATCCTTTGTATGTTTTGGGTTAAGGAATTTCGAGGATGAAATTTCTTAAGGGGAGAAATGTAACGACCCGTATTCCATGCATCGGAGGATCGTAGAATACTTATTTCTTTCTCATACGAAGTCGTATGGTCATGTAACTTTGGGAGAGGACTATTGGAGTCATTTCCCATGTTCATGATTTTTGCCGATTTTTAAATGACCATTTTGCCCCTATCTGATCTTGTTTCGGCCATAACTTTTGATTGGAAAGGAGTTTTAACCTGAAACCACTTCCATTAGGTTCGGATGATGGTTTACCTTTTCGTAGAGTGGTGATATGTGAAAAACGGACTTACCATTTGGGAGATATGGCTGAAGTAAGGTTTAGGAGGTGAAATACAGCTTAACCGGGCTTAATTGGGTAGTTAACAGCTAGGCCCATTGGGGGATTTTGGGATTAGGGGTATATAGGGGCTGATTAGGGTTAGAAAACATTTCTTTAGACACTTTTTCAGCCGCCACTTTCATTCTTAGAACCCTAGTAATGGCCTCCAACATCTAGAATCACTCTAATCACTTTCTGATCAAGTATTAGCCTAATCTTCACCAAAATAAGGAGAAATAGCACCAAATCAAGGTCGGAGCTGCTGTATAGCCTTGGGAACAGCGCCAAACAGAGAATAATTTTAGATTTGGTATTTTGTTTGTGGCTAAGGTGAGTTATTTGCATAATTCCTCACTAATTATGATTAATTAAGGGTAATTATTGTTAATTAGCGAATTTAAACATGATTAAATTCTGAAAAAATATTTATAAATTTCGAAATATTGTTTTAGGCCTCTGTTAGAAAATTTGGTTACTTCGGTTAAGTTTTGCTAATCATGTCATTAGTTGTGCTTAAACATGATTAAGGGAAAATATGGGTTTTTGGCTATGTTTGATCCATTTTAATATATCATATTGTTGTTTTGATGTTTGTGGTTGATTATACATGTTGCTATGACTGTATGGTATGCTTTGTGATTGATTAGAAGAGTTAGAATGGTCGAAAACGCTGTCGTATGGCGTAAAACAGTCATTGGAAAAGTTGTAGGGATCAGGATCGGATCGGATAGGATTGGCCGAACCGAACCGACAACAGAGACAAGGAATTCGACCCGAACCGGAGCCAAGGCAGAAGAAAGAGTATGGCAACAAAGGAAGGCTACTTGCAAAGAGTTGGAGTTGGGTTGGGGACCAGATCGGAACTGAGCATGGGATCGGGTCGGAATAGCTGAACTAAATCGGATTGGATTATGGCAAGAAGGAAGGCCACCATTTGTTGGAATCGGACCAGAGCTTGGGAGGGGATCGGATCGGACCAAATGTAGGAAGGAGCACCGAGCTGAACCGGGATCGGGAGATGGAGGAACACCGAACCGAACCGACTTGGGGAGGAACGCTTTGAGGACCGAACCGAACTGCACCACGGAGTTTCACAACCGAACCGAGGCAACGACTACGAACTGAACCGAGTTCGAGCTCCCACTACTACGTCGCGACGAATCTTCTGAAGACCAACTCTAATTCGACCAAAACCCAAGATGCAAAGGTAGTCCAAATAGGAAGTAGCACTCAGGATCCACTTGGGAACCAACGAGTTAACTTCATTAGTTGGGCTTTGCTGCGGGACGTGTGCTAAGGGGTTATTGACGTCTATAGCTTTGATTCACCACCAAGACGGATGTTAGGCTACGTATTAGTGCAGTGGGGGTAGTTACTACTCCATGGCGCAGAGTGATCGTAGCAAGGCTATGAGCCAGTGCAGTGGAGTCATCATGACTACATGGGGCAGATTGGACATAGCAAGGACTAGTGGCTATGGATCAGTGCAGTGGAGTCACCATGACTCCATGGGGAAGAGTGATCATAGCAAGGAATAGGGTGATCAAAGTGGTGGATATCGTATACTTTACGTACTGAGTGAGAGATGTGAGGATGGTTGCTATGATTGGTTGTTCGCCATCACTATGTCATGCACACCCCCACCCCCATATTCTTCACACATATGTTAGTGGTACCTTATAGTATTGTACAGTATGTTGTGCTAACTCTTTGGCTGCAGGTCTAGGTTCAGGTATGGTTTAGTATACCTGTTATTATTCTGTTTTGCTGCTTATCGCTCATACTAGACTTTTGTCTGGCCCAGAGTTTTATGTCTCTTCTTATTACTCTGGGTGCTCTTAAACGGGCAGACTAGAGACAGGTTAGCTGGTTATGCACGAGTAGCTGATCCGGAGACGAGTAGGAGGCTTACACGTACTATTTGCTATATATCCTCTCTGTGTCGCTGTTGATCACTACTTTGGGCATTAGTAGTGTACCTTCCTTATTTGCTTTAGAGACAGTTTTCAAAAGTTGTAATTATAATGATGTGGAACATGAGCTGTATTTGGATTTTTCGCTGCTATGATGTTTAGTTTTCAGCTTATGCACTGTCTCACCTGTTTTATGTCAAATATGTTATTATTATATTTTGTTCCTTGCGCTGTGAGACATTCTACAGGTTCCTTGTTAGTTCATATACCCTTCCTTTCCTTTCTTTGGTGACCGTCCCATGCTGGTTAGACATTGGCACAACACACTTTCGTTTAAATGTCGGCTGGTGCAGGGCGGGTCGTCACATATATATGCCTAAGGTTATCCAAGTTAACAAATAGAAGTTAAAGATTAAACCTATTGTTTTTAGATCATTTTGAGCATTAATGCGAAAGCAAACATGTATACCACACTTTGATAATTTAAAAAGGAAGAAACGAGTTAGACCGTTTAAGCCAAATATTTCACACATTTAAAGGTGATATATTTCAGTTTTTAATGTTTCTTCGTGCAAGATTTCAACTCTCTATATGAATGAACTCATTTACTTTGCTTATACAAACCCCTAAATTAAATGAACTTCTTTACTTTAGCAGATATAGGCTGTTTGATATGTACTCTAGTTTTTGATATGTCTTGGCTGGAAATGATCTTTGTAAATTTGTAGATACATTCCAAGGTTGATTGATATTCCAAAGGCAATGGATAAATAGAGAGAAAGTATTCCATGTTATATTTTCATTTTTAGAAGCTTTTTTCTATAATTAACTTGTATTTGAGGTATTGATGTTATGCTTTGCATGTGCTAAGTGTATTGATAATGACATATCTTTGTCCACAGTTCGCTATATCAGATGAGAGTATACACACGCATTTGACATGTTTGAAGTTGTGCTTTGACTGTGCCAAGTGTACTTGCATAAGAATTTACCTTTGACGTCATCAAGTATTTATTTTTCTTTTTATTTATGACATGTTTCTAATTAAAATGTTAAATACAATGTATTTTTTTAGGCATGGTACTATGGATGTTATTTCTACATATTTGACATGTGCAAAATGGAAAGTTCATTCACATGTCCCCCAAATTCTTTCCAAATATTTGATTATATATCAATACGAATGCAGATCCCAAATTATTGATTTTTTGGAAAGTGGTGCAGGGTTTGGTTTTTTACCAAACCGGGGATGTAAGTTTCTATCTTTTTTCTGTGTGTTGAAAGTTAAAGTTATATATATTATGGACATTATGTCTCCCACTAACCTCAATATTATGGATATTATGTCCCCCAATAACCTCGATATTTTATGGATTCGATGATCCAATTAGTACTGATATATATATATATATATATGAGTGTGTGTGTCCAATAATTATGAAACTGAGAATATATTATGTATTTTTCTTTTATCCTTTTTTTGTTGTTTGTAGCTCTATGTTAACTAACCTTTTTTTCCTATTTTGCTAGTAATATATATGTCTAGTAATTATGGATTATTAACAGAGGTATGGCGCCTGCCCTACTATTTTTCATGGAAGAACTCAAAGAAACTAGTTATGCAGAAAGGAATGAATTATTGGCCCAACAATCTTATGTATACTACATTTGAGGTGCAACAATATTAGCGGGATAAGATTTTTTTTATTTTTAAATTTATTAGTATTTGAATATATTTTCTAACTAAAATAATCATTACTGGTATATTTGAAGAATTGGAATGGTAGTAAAATATTTTGAATGGTTTGAATGCGATGATGAATGTTTTGGATGAATTTATTCTATGTACAAAACTGATATTCCAGAATTTTCAATTAAAGCATTGTATTTGCTTTCTTCTTATATAGCATTTGCCTTCTTTACTGTTGCATTTTCTTTTTTCTAATGTTGCATTTCAAGATAATGGTGTTGCATTACGTAATGCAGTGGTGTTGCATTAAATAAAATATTATTAATTCCACATGGCATGTGGGACCCACGACTGATGTGGTGTGTGACACGTGGGCAACAGATGTGGAGAGCTGATGTGGCGTGTGACACGTGGAAGCTGATGTGGCCCTCACTATCATGACCTTGAAACTAGGATCTAACTTATGCTTATGGCAATGCTATGTTTTGTTGCATTACTTGCTAATAGTGTTGCAGTGTAGTTATAATGCAGTACTTTCCCTATGTGGCAGTGGATGGGCAAAAGTGTTTCCTTAGAGAGCTATGACAATGGCCATGGATGCCATGCCCCTCTGGTGTTGCCTGTTTGAAAAAACGTCTTAAGGCAATGCTTTTTCGGTCTACGACCACATAAAAACTAGTGTCGGATATGCCCACTTTTCTAGTAGTGACAGCAAAAAAACAGAGCTTAAACTTCACCTGCATCACTATCATCCTAATGGCAGAACATGGTGCCAGAACACCGGAAAAAACACTAAAAGTACACCAAAGTGTGAAGTGCTTGATAAAAATGAACAGCTGAAAGTCAAGCAAGATTAAACCCAGTTGTAAACAGTCGAGCGAGAACACCACTAAACGAGTAGCAGCAAAGGTCTGTGTAAAGCATCGCGTATTTTGCCATTAACCGTTGGTGATGACCCAATCATTCAACAGCCAAACACCATGACACACGACATAACAGCAACCAATTGCAAAGGTCAAGCAGTTCATAATGACATGAGAATTTTCCAAACAACAGACATAGAAAATGTACCAAGCACCAATTCAATCTTTAAACAACTGAATTGCTCAAAACTAATAACCAAACTACCAACAAGACGTGAATCGGATTTGCATTGAATACTTAAGTAGCAAAGTCGTACCATCACAATCGAAAAGACGAGACGCGAAACGGCTCGACCTTCTGAGAGTTACTGCAAACCCGATACCTCTATGTTAGTGACCATCTTCCACAGACTCCATAGATATCAGTTGAATGATTAGATGACTGCTACTACGCAGATGGAGGAGCAATTGGCTAGTTGTTGCCTAAAATAGCCAGAGTGAAGTGGAAGGTGGGGAAATTAGTATCGGCGATGGGGGAATAAAGTTTAAGGAGATGAGGTAATTGAGAAATAGGGGTCGTTGCTTAGAAAAAATAATATGGAGAAAAAGCTTAGATCTACAAGGATGAACTATATTTGTTTGGGGAAACCATGCATTGCGTAAATAGGGTTGAGGGATAGAGAGAAGTATGGGGAGAAAGCGGTGAAGAAAAGTCAGAACTATAGGAGGGAAGGAAGAAATGAGAGAGAGGAAGTGAGAAAAAACAACCTTGATGCCATTAAAGTTCCCCAGAACAAATGGAGCTTTGTTTATTACATGATTTTTTAAAGACGATGAATGATACTTGACAAATTTGACATATTTTCTGTAAGTTTGAATACAATGTGGCATATACCCCTTTTCCCATTTCAATCTATTATGATGTTTATACAACTCGAAACTTAAACCATAGCTTTAATAAACAAAAATGGGAATTCTTAGATTTATAATTAAGATTACAGATTTGTTGCGCATGAAACTTCTTATTATCATTCCAACAATGATTTAAGGTAAGAATTAAACTACTCTAAATAGAATTATATTGAAACTGCATAGGGAATGAATTACCACAGTAGACAAATTTGAACTACCAAGAGTTCTTTATTTAACAAGAATAAAACGATATCATATACTATTATATAAAGTATAATCAAAATGCACTCACATGTAGTGTTTCTAAGATCTGGATCTGCTTTGGATCTAGGTTTATTTTTCGTTTTCTTCTCAGTTTGAATCTATAAATCTGGTTAGACTAAATGTTTCGACATCTAATCTTGAGTCTATTGCATTTTCCTTTAAATCTTGAATCAAATAACCTAAATCTAATAGTTTCGATTTTTGTAGAATTTAGAGAAGATGGAATGACAATGCTTCAGCGCCCTCTTAGAAAATATGAGTTTGACAATTAGGCCTTATAAGTTTATTTATAAATGTCCAAACTAGCGGTATCCATCCAATATAAAATAATAAAATCCAATCATTTAAGAAAATAAAAAATATGTCATTAATATGTAGCATGGAATATTTCTTGCTATTTTTAATTTTCTACTATTTATTTTTCGACCGTTTCTTTTTATTTTCCTATTTTATTATGTTCCATTCCATTTCTAACACACGTCTAATTATAAATTCAAATGCATACTATTTATGAAATTAATGTGCACATATATTTTTGAAATAAATATATTTATGTATTTACATAAGACTTCGAACATGGGAAACTTTTTCGCACGAACTCCATTCGGAACATATTATATATGTAAATTAATCAAAAAATCGCTACGAATGCAATTGTTTGTGTTTTGCATCCAAATTTTAACAATCCCAAAATGTCTGTTTTCATTTGTAATTATTTCTAAGATTATTGTGGTAATCTTTACTATTTGAAATGTGGATTGTTACAATTATGGTTTTATGAAAGTGTATATTTATTTTGGTTGGTGTATTTTGTCCCATCTGCTATGAGATTATGATTTCATATTTGGTTTGACTCTGTTTATGCATTCCTTATAGGAACCAACGATCCATTCAGAATTGTTCTAAGCTCCGATGAGCCTTTTCTAGATCTGGATTTAGGCCCATTCCGGGCGGGTTGTTACAATTAGTCAGGCGGGGTTAACCTCTGAATAGTTAGCAGTAGTAAAATTTCTTTTATTTAAAATCTATTGTCGATAATAAGTCAATAGGTTATATAGTTTTAAAACATGCTTGTTTTAATTATCTAGATGTTAAATTTTTTGAAATAGTCCTATTGGTAAGCTAACTAGAACCTATAATATATTTAGGATCTAACAAACTATTAGTGTAAAAATATAAAACTATCTTTTTAATATTTAAAATATTGATCCATAATCTTTTAATTTTTTCCTTTAAATCTATTCAATTTTTTGAAAATTTTCATCTACTAAGTTTTTTGTATTGTGGTGTAATATACTTTAAAAACAATATGGTGATTTTTAGTCAGGTATCCTAGGAAATACTATAAAATATCAATAGGTGGATTGATTTGGTCGTCAACCGACCATTGAATTTTTGAGCATGTATTATACCATTGTGATTGTTGTAGCGAATCATGAATTTTAAGATAGTTAACATGATTTTTAATAGGATTGATTTTGTGTTTGAATCAAATGTTTACTTTTGGATTTAAAGTTAAAATTAATAAATTTTGGTAATGATGGCGAGATTTGTAATGTGTAGAGTTGCATCAGGTGCTAGAGGAAATGCTCTGATCCTTGTAAGTGGTACAGTGGTTAGAAGTGGCTAATCGAGGCCGGTTTAGGGTATTAGCAAAGTTTTGGGTCAGTGGGTTTTATTCGGCTTGCGTGGACCATAATTGGTGATCGAGTGCAATTGTACGGGTCCTTGAAGGTGATTCTGAGTGTGAGGATGAGGTAGCAGTTGTTTCAGTTTGGTTCATTGCCAAAGGTATGGCAAAGAAAGTTTTCGTGATCTTCAGTTTGTTGGTCTTACGGTTTTTGGAGTCAAGATGGTGATTTTGGGAAAGAGGCGTTTTGGAGTTCGGATGATGGGTCGACGATGATCGTTAGGGAAGAGCCGACTTATAGTTTGTGGCATGAGGACCTCCGACGCCTTGCTTGGCCATGCATGTGCACTACTGCACACGATGATATGTGGGTGCTCAGTTTCCTTATTAAGTGCGCTTGTTCATTTCCTTGAGCAAGGAAATGAAATGAAGGAAGTAGTTGTTTGGATGGGTCAACTTTGTTTAGGGTATTGGCCCATTTATGGTACTCAAAAAAGGAGTTTTAGAGATTGAGATGTGTGTCTATACATACATACACGTATACACGCATACATACGTATATATAAACACAAACATATGTAAACTTGTGTTAGCTAGTCAATGTATTGACTGTTCTAGGGTAAAGAAGTGCTATTGATTTTAAATATGTGAGGTGAGAAAGTTATAGTATTCGTCTAGCTTATGCCATTTTAAAGTTTAAATTAATTTAATTTAATCTTTTAAGAACGTTTCATATCTAAATAGGCATAACTTATCCATCCAGAATCGGTTTTGAAGTCGCGTTTCTAGTGTTGGACTCGTAATGACTTATTAAATCTATTTGAAAATCTGTAGAAGCTTAAGTGATTTACAATTCAATAATGAATTGATATTATTGTTGTTAATTACGTTATTTGTAATTATAACTTATAATTGATACCTATTACTGGAATTAAATCTTGTTCACTATAACTGAATTGAATTAATTTTTTGGACATCTGTTAGTAGAAATAAACAATGTTAATTTATTGTAGTAGTCTTAAGATATATTTAACTATCAATAGAAATTACTTTTATGTTACACTAATGATTGATAGTATAAATTTAATTAAATATATGTGATATATATAAATATGTGTACTCGTGTAACGACCCTCTGTTCCGAGCGATTTTAGATCGATAATAAACCATACATGTCCGATCCAAGCCGTCAAAAATGATTAAATGTTAATGAGGATTTCATATAAGAAATAAAAGCGAAGAGGAAAAAACATATGTGGCGACCCGAACTCCCCCGTGAAAGAAAGCATGGATTGCTTTGAGGACAAGACAAATCAGAACACAAACGTAAGAACGTTTCATTACTTATTACAACAATTTACATTAGAGTACAAGAATATACAGAGTATGAACAAAAATATACAGTTGATAAATATCAGAGATTCAAATTACATTATATAGCAGTGGAATATAATACAAAACACAACTGAAAGAGATAAACGGATACAGAGCTTGCCGAATATCGTTCCAACTGTAAACCAGGATCTTGTGAATATAAATCTGCAAAACCAAAACTACTAGCTGCCCATGTGGAAAATAAGGGCACCTAGAGTTTAGGTTAAAACAATAAACTCCATGTCAGTCATGTGGCTGGTGTGAGAACTAAAACAGTTATTAAATCTTTACTTTAAAAATAAAGTAAATCAAGGGACCACGCCGTATAACACGGAACGGGTTTCCTCCCAAGAATACCAGTGCATAAAACAAACATCGCAATGCTAATTAAAGAGAATGAAGCTATTATAAGACCCAGGTCCCATCACACAATGCAACGCAAGCCTGAGGATAGGTGTTACCTTATAATAGCCAAATAATGCTTGATATGTAAATTTTCATCTTTTATTATTAATATAAGTGAAGAAATCAACTTCAAATATAAATGTATCAATCATAGACGACGTAGCATCCTATGCTACTATGTCACCAATACTAGGCTCTACAATCAAAACTGAAATGTCACGTATTGAAAATTGGATTTCCGTCATGAGTCGAGGCCAGGGATGGCTCCTCACCGCTTTGAGACACTCTAGCAAATGTCTTAGGACCACGCACCCCTTGGAATCGGTTGGGCTGGTCCTCTGCTACGTTTGAGGATTGGCAATTCCTGAACACACGTTTCTCGGTCCTATCGGACCTATCCATCGTCTCCGAAGAGACCGATATAACCGAGGCTCCTCGCAATCCAACAACCACATAGGTAAAAATAATATAAATGTCAGGGCTAGTAAAACGCTGACACCACCCATAGCTAGAAAGAAACGTCGTGTTCTCCTAACAGTCTGATCCCATTTTTAACTCATACCGAGGTGTGAGGCTCGCGAATTAACGCAATACACAAAGCTATGCCACACAGGTCGTGCTTTGATCTTCAACCACAAGACTTTGCTTTTCAACAAAAGCCTTGATCACTACATCTCAGCATGCCACAAAGCCAATTCATGCCATGCGACTGGTATCTATCGATATATAACCTCAGAGCTCGTACGTCTCAGAGAAGGGAGTTAAGCAAGAGAATAAATTCTCCGCCGCCAAACAGAAATATATTTAATAGAAATCAATCAACATAGAATAAAATCCAATGTTAGACACACATCCATTTACAAGTTCATTGTAACACCCCGAATTTTCTATTAACACTAAAGTTGCTAAAATAATAATAAGTGTGTAGAAGAGGGGATGTATCTAATATGAATATAAAAATATTAATAAGTGTGTAGAAGAGGGGATGTATCTAATATGAATATAAAAATATTAATAAGTGTGTAAGAGAGGGGATGTATCTAATATGAATATAAAAATATTAATAACTGTGTAAGAGAGGGGATGTATCTAATATGAATATAAAAATATTAATAAGTGTGTGAGAGAGGGGATGTATCTAATATGTATATAAAAACAATAATAAGTAAAGGGGGATGTATCTAATATGTACATTGTAGAAAATATATATATATTTATGACATGAATAGAAGTTTATTAATATGCTGAGTGTTTGCTGAGTCACTTCTGACTCATTGCTGAGTCAACAAGATAAACCCCATCTTGTCTGAACGGCTGCGGTTATTTCTAGGTTAAATCTAATGGCCTAAATGAATTCTAAAAATCTATAAATAAGTGGGTAGACCCTAGACCTAAATCACTTGTAAAATTAGAGAAGCTACCGTCATGCTGCTGCCATGGAGTTCAGCATAGCCGTCACAAATTAAGAAGAGGAAGCCTAATCATCTACAACTAAATCTACACAAATCAAATCAAAAGATCTCTCTTTCTCTAATTCTTTTCTTTTGTTGGTGAGTATGATGATTCTCACAAGACTATTACAAACTAATTTGACTCAGTTATGAATGGATCACAAGAAAGTGATGTGATTTGTAATTGTAAATTCTATATATTGTGGATCTCTTATTATGTTATTATGTTGTCGTATGATGTAAATTATATATGCTATGTCATGCTATGTTGTAAATTCTCTTATGCTATGTTGTGCTATGTTGAGAATCATGTCAAGCTATGTTATACTATCATACTATGCCATGTTATAAATCATGCTATATTATGTTGAAAAATCATGATGTTGTTGGATCATGCTTAAAGTTATGTTTTTTTTTCTTAATTTAAATGGATCTTGTTTATGGGAATTTGCCTATTAGGTTAGGTGTACCCATAAACTTGAAACTATAATTAAATAAAACTTGATTATGGGAATTTGCCTATTGAGTTAGGTGTACCCATATAAAACCATGTTGTTAAAAAATATTAGATAATGTTGATTCACACATGTTCATATGTAAGTTTATGAAAATTGATTGAGATCATATTAGGTGAATTTTGAACAAGTTGACACCTTTAGATCCATGACATGTATAATCTATGCAAGTTGGACATATGCAAGTTTCACCCCTTATTATGATTCATTTGGTCACATATACATGTTGTTATTATGATAATCTCTTTTATGCTATGAGTTAGGCTATTCGAGTCTAACATATATTTTGCGAATAAACGTTCAAACGTGGGGTAGGGGTAATATTAGGAATTAATAAATTGGGTGCAATTTTGTAAGATGTTGCATACCATGAATGAATGTCCATAATTGAGTCAATTATGGACATTGTTAAAAATTGGAAGTAATTAATAATTCAAGTAGGGAATTATTAAAATTGGGGGAAAGTGGATTATTATTAATAATCAATGCTTAGGACACGAGGTTGGACCCGTTTGTGATGTAAACCTGCCCGGACCCGCCCGGCAAATCCAGTAGTCACAAATGTCGGCCCAATGTGAGAGGTCCTAGGCCCAAACTAAAGCATAACAGTTGTAAAGACACGAGGTTAGACTCTTTTATGGTGTAAGACTGCCCGGACCCGCCCGGCAAATTCAGCTGCCATAAATGCCAGTCTAATGTGAGAGGTCTTTATGAGGTTATGGCCTTAATGAACTAAGAAATACTTAACCAGATAATCATGTAAGGTGGGACATGGGGGTTAAGTAGGTGCCTTGGGTGGCATGAGGAATCTGGTGGTTGCCTTTAGAGGCATTTGAAATACGATTAGACTTAACCAAACACACATGTAAATGAACATGACTAAGTGGGTTAAGTGGGATGGACTAATGGGGACAAGCTTAGGTGGAATGCTTGTGGTAAATAGTGGGGGCCCATTTCAACCAGTATCCCAAAACGTATCTTTGTGGGCTCGACCCAAGTTGAGGACGGGACACGCATACTGGGTTTGACTATAAGAGGCCAAAACAGGGAGCGGTGGCAACGCAAGTCCAACGGGTTTCATATGCGTGTGTAGACCCGGGCTGGTAGGTAAGACGTTGTTGCATCGTGTAGGTATAAGCCGTGCATGTCCGTTGTATCAGGTTGCCACTTTAGGGGAGTGATACACCCCACTGTGGGGCCAGCACGGGTATCTACGAGTTAGGGAGCCGATCGAATAATGGGAAGTAGGGTACACCTAGTGGAGATAGGGACAGGCGGCACCTATGTAGTCAGCTAGGGGTACGTAAAGCCATTGGGAAAGTTTCTAAGTGAAGCTAAGTGGGATAAATCTTTAGGGTGACTGGTGTGGTGCAGTATAGTGTTTATCCTTTAGTATTTAGGAGCGCCTATAACGTTGCCTTTAGCGATTGTCTATGTCCTTAATCTGCTCTTCATAGACATTTTCTTGTTTTCCAGCTTATGCCTTAGTCCAGTTATTTTGGTAATAGTATTGTAGAATTATCATATTCACCAGACTTTATGTCTGACCCCCTCTTTTCCATCCTTTTTCTCCCTTCAGGTCCGCAGGTTGGGCCAAGTTCTAGTGGAGTCTAGTTGGATCGCTTATCTTCTGGAAAGCTTGGACTGCTGAAGTAAAGTCCAGCTTGTTATCTTTCTTTTTAATGGCTATTCATGTAATGGGATTATGTACTTGTTTTATCAAGATAGATATTGTACTTGACATTGAATATGGTGTTATGATGTAATCAAACATGTTTTGACTTCTGCTACAATGAAATAAAGTTTTTGAATTTCCAAGTACTATTTTATATCTGTCTTGTTGTAATTTTACTGTTCTATATTCACTTAAAACCTCCATGGAAGTTAATGCATTCCCTTTGTGAGTGACATTAATGGACGTGGGGTGTTACATTCATTCTGGGTCTGAACGAAACTGGAGGCACCTTGTTCCTCATCCTATATGTCCAATACAGGAGAGAGGTCCTCGCATATCCGTCGATCTCCAAGTACGTCTGAACGATCACCACTTATTACCTCGTCTTTCGTGTACAACGCAATAAAGACATCAGTAATCATCCAAACGATGTGAAGACCTCCAGTCTTCAACCACCGTCTTCATCGTCGACTTATCATCGAATCAGTTATTCAGAATGGGGTAAACTCTGTCTTTCTGAATAACTCGCGTATATAATAAACAGTGTTATAAAAACCCAACATACGCCTCATTCCAATTCAGAATATTCTTTCATTCAAATATTCATATACTTTGGGAAAGGTTCCCATTAATTTTGTCAATGATAAATTCTTTAAATTTATTCTTTAATCTTCCTTTGGATGTCAATTCAAACCATGTTACGGTTTTCCAAACTAGTCGGGATTAGCGCACCTTACCGAAGTAGTCATTTGTTTAATTTCCCAATCCCAACCTATTTGTCCCATGGAGCAAAACTGATCGTACACCATATCTAACACCACGGTGTCATCGGTAAATTTAATTACCATTTCACATTCAAATCTAATTAAAGATTTAACTATCGCTAGGTTCAAAACTGGCAATACTCCATTCTCGATCATTTCCCAAATTTGATATTTTAAATTATCAATTCACATTTCAATCTAATTAAAGATTCATTAAAACTCCACCTAGTTTTAATCTTCCCAAAGATCAATATTAATGATTATTTAACTTCGGAAACACAAACATGTCGCATCGACAATCTACACCGTACTATTGATTTCTGCCGATATATAACCTCTAAGCTTGTACGTCTCAGAGAAAGTTGTTTACCAAAAGAATAAATTCTCCGCCACCAAATAGATATATATTTAGCAGAGATCAACCATACAGTTCGAAATACAATGACATACATGTAATCCTGCCTTTAACTGGGTCAAAGAACTAATGTCATTTAAAACACAGTTCACGATAAACCCAAATCACATTCCATTAATCATGGAATCTTCACGGAAAAACAAATCAATATATAATCGATATCAATTTCCGAATTCGACCAATAATATAAATGGAATAACGACAACGCCTTTTAAATTCCATCCATATTAAAGGTATTCCCCCACATAAGTTCACTTCGATTATTATCAATTGAATTCCATTCAATTCCAATTTAATATATTAAATTGGAAAACGTTACTTTGGAAAATTCCCGTTAAATCTTAATAAAAAGATTTATAAATTCCAAATCTCATTTCACTGTAAATTGGGTTAAAGAACGAATATCGTTAAAAACACAGTTCACAACAAACCCAAAATCCCATCAGTCTCTAATCGTAAATTAGTAAGAGAACAATTCCCTAAGTGTTAACCCCGAAGGCCGAAACCAACATCAGATCAATACTCAGGAAACCATTCAACTTAGCTAATCTCCAGTTAGTTCCTAATTTTATTATCTCCATTAGGTTCAAGAACAGTATTATTAAAGATATCATTCACGACAAACCCAAAATACAATTTGATATTAAATACAAGGCTCTGAATAGAAAATATATTAGCTTATATTCAATATCAAATTCTTAAACCAAGTAATATCGTATTGGAATAATGATATATATCTTTCAAATTCCTCCACGATATCCGTGTAATCACGGAATCCAATATCGAAATATTCCGAAGATAATTTCGATTCCAATCCATTCCAATCTTTATATTGGAAATTCTTGTTATTTTTAAAACTATTTCAAACCCAATTTATTTGTTTAAAAATATTGGATTATAATTCTAGTTCATTATTAGTTCATTTCGATAAAAATATAATTTTATCCTTTCAAATGTGGAATTTTTCATCCCAATTCTTTCCAAATCATTTATTATGATTTTACACAAATTATTAATATTTTTAATAATTTTATCAAGGCCTGCACAGTCGATTTCCATAAACGACCATCGAACTGCACTTACAACGACCTTTTCCGAATTTTATTTGGACATAATACCAAATCCAATTGTTAGATTTCAAATCTCTCATATTCTTTAGAAAGCTCTTTTCGATACGAACACAACGGTTCCAGTTTTAGGAGAATCCGACGGTCGGATCTCCCGTAATGTCCGTTCAAAGTCAATGGTCTAAACTCACGAACTACCGCGGCGCGACGCGTTCTATTCAGGCCATTATATTATATATATATATAATATATATATATATTTCGTCGATTTCCATTTAAAACGTGTTTTATAAATCGTTTTAAATTTATTTTCAAAATGATTTCAACTTCATATTCAATTTCAAATCAAAATTCAATATTCCATATCATCGGTATATAAATGAAAATATTTTCAAAACATTATATTTCGAAATCATTTCCTTCTCGATAATCATTATAGAAATGAATAAAATCGATATAAATATCATTCACGTCAAAATGGCGTTAATCTAATCAACACAGCTTTATATATTTTTAAATATATTCGTGTCCATCCCAAATCGGACATCAAAATAACATTTTGATCCATTCCTGAACATTATTTTAAAATAATTGGTATTTTAAAATATTCTTTCTTTCTGAACTGGAATCAGACACAGTCAATCACCCTATAATGTTATTTATATGGATTTCATACACACATGTATACGACAACAATCAAACACAGTCAACCATCATCCAAAGTGCAATCTACACTGTAGAAGCATTAAATATGAATATTCAATGCTTATAACTGTTTGTCAACCAATTGATTGACATACAACTAATTATTGGGACTAGTGCATGTCATATATCATCCCAATACCCACGTGGGGTTTCAATCAACAAATAATGGTATTTATTTGTGCAGTTGGGCGATGTGTAAAATTTATCATCCCAATCAATATCAGTCAAATGTGTGTACATAAACAAATCGTTCGATTTGTTTACAAATATTTATTTTATTCATATACACGTTAAAAATTATATTTTTAACTATAGAATGTTTTTTTCCGTTCCACATCCCACAATCAATTTTCACACACAATCAAACAAACAAACAAGTCATTCATGGTCTGTGGATGACGGGTGTCTGGTGCTGCTAAGCAACGTCTGCATCCTAATATATATTTTAACTAGAAAATAAAATAAAAGTGAGGAGTTCTCACCTTTGGGATCCACTCCTCCATTCTCTATTTGAACAGTTTGGATTATGTTTCTCATCTGTTTCATCTCAATCCGTTTTCACGTTGTTCATAGTAAAATCATATTTTTATCGCTTCATTCCAATAAATAAAAATCATATTTTTATTTCTACTTCATATATTTTTACCATGCTTCTTTCTATATAAAACTTATATTTTTATATTTCTACTTCTTATATAAAGATCGAATTTTTATTTCGCTTCATATATAGTAAAAATCGAATTTTTATCTATAAAAATCACATTTTTATAATTCTTCCTACAAAATAAAAATTATATTTTTATTGCGATTCTACATATATAAAAATTGAATCTTTATATTATTTCATACATACGATAAAATTTAAACCTTTTTCTATATATAAAAATTATTTTTTTACATTGCCTTTCAAATAATAAAAATCATATTTTTATTATCTCTATAGTATAAAAATCATATTTTTATTATCTCTATAATATAAAAATCATATTTTTATTATCTCTTATAATATAAAAATCATATTTTTATAAAATTACGATCGTATCTTTTTGTTTATAAAAATATAACATAGCTTTTCAAATAAAAATCAAAACTTTATACAATGCTTTTCAAGTTAAAAATCATTTCTTTTCACTTTTAAAATAAATCTAACGTTTTTATTATCACAAATAAATATAAATAAAACAAAACAAAATAAATAAAATTTACCTTTCATTGAAGGATCGGATCTTTGCCTAAAAGGGGGGTTGTCGCACTGCATCGGAGATCGTCAGGGGGGGTCGCGGTGTCAGAGTGTGACTGAGCGTCAGTGGGCCAGGGGGTGCTAGCGGCTAGGGCTTCATGGGTTCAGGGGGGTTTGGCGCTGGGTCTTCGAATTGGGGATAGGAGGAGGGGAGCGAGGAAAGGGAAGGGGGAGGGAGAAGCTGGGGAGGCGGCGCCGCCATCGCTGGAGGGGGGGATCGATCGCTAGTGGGAGGGGAGGGGCACCCGTCATCTTCCATTTTTTTATTTCTTTGTTTCTTTTTCATTTTGAAAGGAAGAGAGGAGGGGGTTTAAGTGTTAAGAATATATTTTATTTATTTTAAAATTCTAAAAAGCAACCTTTTCTATCGAAGTCCATTTCAAACCCACTGACTGTCGCCCCTAGCTAATTACCCCTATTCCAAACACAATGGGATATGTTCGGTAAGCTGATTCGACCTTTTCAATCAGTTTCCGTGAAAATCAAAATATAAATCTATATATTGAATTTGAACGCGCATTTTAATTTATCGAGACCACATACGGACCCCAAAAAATCCAGAAAAATAAATCTGGCTATGTTTTGACGATACGGTCCTAACAAAACTAATTTCATAAAATTTGGAGACCATTTGAAAAATGGTCATTTTCTGGTCGATCCAAATTGACTAAAACTGTCAAAACACGTTTTACTTCGCCACGCTCACATATGAACTTCAAAAATTATGAATTTTAGAATCTAGCAATAACTTGACATCCTAGATCCAACAAAAGTGGGTTCATCGAAAATGGAGGTCATTTGCAAAATTCTCATTTTTAAGGGCTAAAATTCCATAGCGACTATTCTGAATTTTCAATTGGACGTAACTTTTTATTCCCACTATGAAATTTCAATTTTTCGGATTCGTTGGAAAGATATTTTCAAAATTCAAATATTTTTGGTTTCGCTAAAATCTGGTTTATTTTGAATCCTGTACATTCATTTGAAATTTGAAATTTGAAATCGAATTTTCAAACTACCATGCCATTTTCAATTCCTTTTATAATTAAAAATAAATATTTATATCTACCGACGATCTATATAAATATATACATTCTAATTCTATCCAAAATGAATTTCTCGTCTTTATTATTTAAAATAAATCATTTAAATATTTAAAATTTCCAAAATAAAAATGTTAAATTGGTTCGGATTTTTCGGGTTGTCACAATCTCCTCCACTTAAGATCTTTTCGTCCTCGAAAAGGATGGAGCTGAAAGTTGTTTTACAAACCAACTCAACTTTCAGTTTGGCTTTCATTCTTCAACTTTTCAGTTTCTCATAATTCCTAATTTTTCAAAAATTTGGCTAACACCCTAAATTTTCGAAAAATTTCGCCATAACCTCCTTTGTATGGGAGCATCGGGAAAATCCCCAAACCGCCACACCGGCCCTCTCATCTCAAAAAGAAAAAGAAAAAGCCAAGCGTCTAGCCAATCAGCTCATAAAATCACCCAAACCCAATAAATTAGTAAACATGTACCTATTTGTCGAGCATACAATCTTACTCCTCTTCTCTAGCCACCTTGCAATGACTTATTCAATATATATGCATGTATATGCATGCAATTCCAAACAATTTTCAATATAGTTCAATATTTGATACAATTTGGCTAAATTTACCATTCATTCACATAATGGTTTAAAGGAATAATCATACAACACAATCATCAATCAATTAGCGGATTAACTTTTTCAAATGCCTAACTTTGATACACATACAGAAAATCATGTTTTTGATGCTAATTCACAACAATAAACCCTATCTAGTTTTGGTTCTCATACCAGTCAATTGGAAATATATAGAAATCCCACTTTCGAAACCCGAATATAAATATTAGTGATGGAGCTCCATCATCAAAATCATCTCCGAGTGACTAGAGTGTGATTCTATTTATATCCAGTATATTAAAACTTGGAATACACGTTTGCAAAGCGTATATGCAAAATCTTTATATATTGGATTGTCCAAATTCAATACAAATAAATATTCAAATACGTTGAATAAGGTTTAAATTTTCAAAATAATATTTGTTTTCATTTTTATTTTAAAAATATACTCTTCTAACTCATTCTAGGATGTTGCTGATCCCATCTCTAACGAGTCATTCTCATTGGACATTACTAATCCAATCTCTGATGAATTCTTTCGTTTGGTTCTAATGTGTCGTGTTCTTGAGCTCTGTAAACCAAAGCTCTGATACCACCTATGGCGACCCGAACTCCCACGTGAAGGAAAGCCTGGATTGCTTTGAGGACAAGACAAATCAGAACACAAACGGAAGAACATTTCATTGCTTATTACAACAATTTACATCAGAGTACAAGAATATACAGAGCATAACAAATAATATACATTTGATAAATATTAGAGATTCAAATTACATTATATAGCAGAGGAAAATAATACAAAACACAACTGAAAGAGATAAACGGATACAGAGCTTTCCGAATATCGCTCCAGCTGTAAACTAGGATCCTGTGAATATAAATCTGCAAAGCCAAAACTACTAGCTGTCCGTATGGAAAATAGGGGCACCCGGAGTTTAGGCTAAAACAATAAACTCCAGGTCAGTCATATGACTAGTGTGAGAACTAAAACAGTTATTAAATCTTTACTTTAAAAATAAAGTAAATTAAGGGACCACGCCGTATAACATAGAACGGGTTTCCTTCCAAGAATACCAGTGCATAAAACAAACAGCGCAATGCTAATTAAAGAAAACGAAGCTATTATAAGACCCGGGTCCGATCACACAATGCAACACAAGCCGGAGGATAAGGTTTTACTTATAATAGCTAAATAATGCTTGATACGTAAATTTTCATCTTTTATTATTACTATAAGTGAAGAAATCAACTTCAAATATAAATGTATCAATCATAGACGGCATAGCATCCCATGCTACTATGTTGCCAATACTAGGCTCTAAAATCAAAACTGAAATGTCACATATTGGAAATTGGATTTCCGTCATGAGTCGAGGCCAGAGATGGCTCCTCACCGCTTTGAGACACTCTAGCAAATGTCTCAGGACTACGCACTCTGGGCAGCCCTTGGAATCGGTTGGGTCGGTCCTCCGCTGCGTTTGAGGATTGGCAATTCCTGAACACACTTTTCCCGGTCCAGTCGGACCTATCCATCGGCTCCGAAGAGACCGATATAACCGAGGCGCCTCACAATCCAACAAACACATAGGTAAAAATAATATAAATGCCAAGGCTTGTAAAATGCTGACACCACCCATAGCTAGAAAGAAACGTCGTGTTCTCCCAATGGTCCGATCCCGTTTTTAACTCATATCGAGGTGTGAGGCTCGCGAATTAACACCATACACACAGCTATGCCACAGATGCCATGCTTTGATCATCAACCACAAGACTTTGATTTTCAATAAAAGCCTTGATCAGTACATCTCAGCATACCACACAGGCAATTCATGCCATGCGACAGATATCTATCGATATAAAACCTCTGAGCACGTACGTGTCAAAGAAGGGCGATAAGCAAGAGAATAAATTCTCCGTCGCCAAACAGATATAAATTTAATAGAGATCAATCAACACAGAATAAAATCCAGTGTCAGACACACATCCATTTACAAGTTCGTTCTGGGTCTGAATGAAACCGGAGGCACCTTGTTCCTTATCCCGTATGTCCAATACAGAAGAGAGGTCCTCGCATATCCGTCGATCTCCAAGTACGTTTGGACGATCACCACTTATTACCTCGTCTTGGGTGTACAGCCCAATTAAGACATCAATAATCATCCAAACAATGTGAAGACCTCCGGTCTTCAACCACCGTCTTCATCGTCGACTTATCGTCGAATCAGTTATTCAGAATGGGATAAACTCGGTCTTTCTGAATAACTCGCGTATATATTAAACAAGTGTTATAAAAACACAACATACGCCTCATCCCAATTCAGAATATTCTTTCATTCAAATATTCATATACTTTGGGAAAGGTTCCCATTAATTTTATCAAAGATAAATTCTTTAAATTCATTCTTTAATCTTCCTTTGGATGTCAATTCAAACCATGTTACGGTTTTCCAAACTAGTCGGGATTGGCGCACCTTACCGAAGTAGTCATTTGTTTAATTTCCCAATCCCAACCTATTCATCCCATGGAGCAAAACTAATCGTACTCCATATCTAACACCACGGTGTCATTGGTAAATTTAATTAACATTTCACATTCAAATCTAATTAAAGATTTAACTATCGCTAGGAGCAAAACTGGTGATACTTCATTCTCGATCATTTCCCAAATTTGATATTTTAAATTATCAATTCACATTTCGATCTAATTAAAGATTCATTAAAACTCCGCCTACTTTTAATCTTCCCAAAGACCAATATTAATGATTATTTAACTTCGGAAACACAAACATGTCGCATCGACAATCTACACCGTACTATTGATTTCTGCCGATATATAACCGCTAAGCTCGTATGTCTCAGAGAAGGGTGTTAACCAAGAGAATAAATTCTCAAGACCAAACAGATATATATTTAGCAGAGATCAACCATACATTTCAAAATACAATGACAGTTATGTAATCCTGCCTTTAACTAGGTTAAAGAACCAATGTCATTTAAAATAAAGTTCACGATAAACCCAAACCACATTCCATTAATCATGGAATCTTCACGAAAAAACAAATCAATAAATAATCGATATCAATATCCGTATCCGACCAATAATATAAATGGAATAACGACAACGCCTTTTAAATTCCATATGTATTAACGGTCTTCCTCCACAGAACTTGACTTCGATTATTATCAATCGAATTCCATTCAATTCCAATTTAATATATTTAATGTAATAACCCGAAAATCTGAGCTAATTTAAAATTTTTATTTTGGCAATTTTGATGAATTTTGAATATTTAAAATGAATTATTTTAAATAATGACGACGAGAAATTTATTTTGAATAGAAATAGAATGTATAAATTTATTTGAATCGAAGTTAGAATATAAATATTTTATTTAAATATAAAAGGAATTGAAAATGGCGTGGTAGTTCGAAAATTCGATTTCAAAGTTCAAATGAACGTACAAGATTCAAAATAAACCAGATTTTAGCGAAACTAAAAATATTAGAATATATTTGAAAATATCTTTTCAACGAATCCGAAAAATCAAAATTTCATAGTGGGAATAAAAAGTTATGTCCAGTTGAAAATTCAGAATAGTCGCTATGGAAATATAACCCTTAAAAAGGAAATTTTGCAAATGATCTCTGTTTTCGACGAAACCACTTTTGTTGGATCCAGGATGTCAAGTTATTGCTAGATTTCAAAATTCATAATTTTCTGAATCAATATGTGAGAATGGCGCACGTAAACGTGTTTTAACAGTTTCAGTCAATTTCGATCGATCAGAAAATGGCTATTTTTCAAACGGGCTCAGAATTTAACGAAATAAGTTTTGTTAGGACCGTAGTGTCAATACGAAGTTAGAAATAATTTTTCGGGAATTTTTAAAGTTAATATGTGGTCCCGATAAATTGAAAAGTGCGTTCAAATTCAATATACATTGATTTATATTTTAATTTGAACGAAAACTGATCGGAACATTCGAACTGGCTTACGATACATATTACGTTGTGTTTGGAATGGGGTAATTATCTAGAGACGACAGTCGTTGGGTCCCCATTGGAGTTGAATGAAAAGTCAACACCTAGGATTTTAAAGAGGATAAATAAAAATAATAATTATATAAATAATACCCCCCCCCATTCCATTCTCTCTCCCCGCTCAGTAAAATAAAAGAAATAAAAAAAATAGGGCTCGTGCCCTAGTCGTCGCCGCTTCCTCCACGTGGGCACTCAGTCGTGCCGCCCACCTCTGGTCGTCGCTGCATGGCACCGCACCCCCGTCCTCTGTTTCCCCTCCTCCTTCCTTCTCCACCCACGCACCGAAACCCACGAGGACCCCAAACCCCAAATTGATATGAAGACCGCCGCCACCCCTGCTATGCGCCTCCGCCTGCACTTAGTCGCGCCACCGCCTGAGACCCGCGATGCCACCCTTTCCCTCCTCCTCCGACGACCCAATCTGATCCCATACCCCTCCCAAATCGATGAAAACAACCTCCAGCTCCTTGTGACCACCTGCGACGCCTTCGCAGCAGCACCACCACGGCACCCCTCCTTTTCCGAACGATGTAAGCCTCTTTTACCTATTTTGATTTATATTATTTTATTTTATAATAAAGAAAAATATGATTTTAAATTGAATAAAAATAGAATATCAAAAATATAAAAGATTAGATTTTTAAACAATAAAAGATTAGATTTTTAAACTATAAAAGGTTAGAATTTTAAACTATAAAAGATTAGATTTTTAAACTATAAAAGATTAGATTTTTGTTAGTAAAAAAGTTTGGATTTTTACAAGAAGAAAAATCCGATTTTTACATATGTGTTTAAAGTAGAAAAATCCGATTTTACATATGTGTTTAAGATATAAAAAATACGATTTTTATATATATAGCAACTATAAAGAAGTGAATTTTACATACATAACGACGATATAAAAATGTGATTTTTATATGTAAAGCGTAATGATAAAAATGTGATTTTTAACGCAAACCGTCTGAAACAGATTGCAATGGAACTGACTGGAAGCGAAACAGAATCCAGACCGTTCAGAAATAAAGAATGGAGGAGTGGAACCCTATGTGACAATTTCTCACTTTAATTCTTGTTTTCTAGTTAAAATTATATACTGGGATGAAGACGGTGCTTAGTAGCACCCAACACCCGTCGTCCACTGACCGTGGATGACTTGTTTGTTTGATTGATGTGTTGAGAAATTTTATTGTGTGATGTGGAATGAACAAATATTTTATAGTTAAAAATATAATTTTTAACGTGTATATAAAATAAATATTTATAAACAAATCGGACGATTTGTTTATGTACACCCATTTGACTGATATTGATTGGGACGATAAATTTTACACATCACCCAATTGCACAAATAAAAATCTGTGTTTGTTGATTTGAAACCCTTCACGGGTGTTGGGATGATATTTGGCGTACACTAATCCCAATTATTTAGCTGTATGTCGATCGATTGGTTGATAGACTGTATAAGCGTTAATTATTTATATTTAATGCTTATGCAGTTGTGCGGTGCACTCTGGATGATGGTTGATTATTTATCGTTGCTATTATATACATGTGTTGTAGGGAATCCATATAGTTAACATTATATGGTAATTGATTGGGCCTCATTCCAATTTGGAAAATAAAGAGTATTATAAAATGAAAATTCATGTGTTGAATAAAATATATATTCATGTGTTGAATAAAATAAAATTCATGTGTTGAATGAAATATATATTCATGTGTTGAATAAAAGAATATTCATGTGTTGAATAAAATATATATTCATGTGTTGAATAAAAGAAAATTCATGTGTTGAACGAAATATTTATATAATAAAGTTCACGTTTTTATTATAAGTAAGAATTAATAAATATTTATGTGTTGAATAAAATATATATTCATGTATTGAAGAAAATATTCATTTGTTGAATAGAATAACGAAGTTATTGAAATATATAAAGTCGTGTTGATTAGATATACGCCATATTGACGCGAACGATATTTATATCGATTATATTCGTTTTAATAATGAATATAGCAAAGGAAGTGATTTCAAAATATAACATTTTGAAAATATTATCATTTATATATTAATGATATGGAATATTCAATTTTGATTAGAAATTGAATATGAAGTTGAAATCGTTTTGAAAACGAATTTAAAAGGATTTATAAAATATGTTTTAAATAGAAATCGACGAAATATATATTATATATATTATATATAATATAATGGCCTAAATAGAATGCGCCGCGCTGCGACATTTCGTGAATTTCGACCATTGACTTCAAATGGACACTACGGGAGATCCGACCGTCAGATTCTCCTGAAACCGGAACCGTTGGGTTCGTATCGAAAAGAGCTTTCTAACGAATATAAGAAATTAGAAATCTAACTGTTGTATTTGGAATTATGTCCAAATCAAATTTGGAAAAGGTCGCTGTAAGTGGAGTTCGATGGCCGTTGATGGAAATCGACTGTACGGGCCTTGATAAAATTATTAAAAATATCTATAATTAGTGTAAAATCAAAAGAAATGATTTGGGAAGAATTGGGATGAAAAATTCCAAATTTGAAAAGATAAAAATAGATTTTTATTGAAATGAACTAGTTTGAACTAGAATTATAATCCCATTTATTTTTAAAATAAATAAAGTGGATTTGAAATGGTTTTTGAAAATAACCAGAATTTCCAATATATAAATTGGAAATGGATTTGAATCGAAATTATCTTCGGAATATTTGGATATTGAATTTCATGATTATATAGATATTGTTATGGAAATTTGAAAGATATATTTATATCGTTATTTCCAATACGATATTTGTTGGATGTAGTATTTGATATTGAATATAAGCCGATATATTTTCTATTCGGAGCCTTGTATTTAATATCAAATGTGATTTGGGTTTATCATGAGCTGTGTTTCAAATGACATTAGTTCTTTAACCCATTTGAGAAAAAGATTAAATCTTTTTATTTAGATTTAATGAAGTATACCAATTAAATCATATTTAATTGGAATTGAAATGGAATGTGATTTTGGGTTTATCGTGAGCTGTATTTTAAATGACATTAGTTCCTTAACCCAGTTAAAGATAGGATTTATTTCCTGGATTTGAATAATCATTAAGTAATGATTTTTGGAAATTAAAACCGAAGTAGAGTTTTAATGAATCTTAAAATAGATTGAAAGGTGAATTTGATAACCAAAATTATCAAATTCAAGAAATGATCGAGAATGGAGTATCACCAGTTTTGCTCCAAACGTTAGTTAAATCTTTAATTAGATTTGAACGTGAAATGGTAACTGAATTTACCGATAACACCGTGGTGTTAGACATGAAGTATTACCAGTTTTACTTCATGGGATGAATAGGTTGGGATTGGGAGATTAAAACAAATGATTGCTTCGGTAAGATTCGTTAATCCCGACTAGTTTGGATAAGCCATAATTTGGTTTGAATTAATATTCGAAGGAAGATTAAAGAATAAATTTAAGGAATTTATCTTTGATAAAATTAATGGGAACCTTTCCCAAAGTATACGAATATTTGAATAAAAGAATATTCTGAATTGGAATGAGGCGTATGTTGTGTTTGTGTAACACTTGTTTATTATATACGCGAGTTATTCAGAAAGACTGAGTTTATCCCATTCTGAATAACTGATTCGACGATGTATCAAGTATGAAGACGGTGGTCGAAGACTGGAGGTCTTCACATCGTTTGGATAATTACTGATGATCTTGATTGGGCTGTACACCCCAAAGGAGGGAATATGTTGGTGATCGTCCAGACGTACTTGGAGATTGATGGATATGCGAGGTACAAGGTGCCTCCGGTTTCGTTTAGACCCATAACGGACTTGTAAATGGACTATGTGTATGACATTGGATATCGTTCTGTGTGATTAATGGATATCGGTTGCATGGAGTGGTTTGCCTGTGTGGCATGCTAAGATGCAAATGATTATGGCTTTTGTTGAAAAGCAAAGTCTTGTGGTTGATGATCAAAGCACCACCTGTGTGGCATAGCTTTGTGTAGCGTTAATTCGCGAGCCTCACACCCCGGTTGTGAACTAGAAACGGGAGAGGATATCAGGGAGAGCATGCGTTTCTTTCTAGCTAGGGTGGTGTCAGTGACCTACCAGCCCTGACATTTATATAATTTTCACCTGTGCGGCTGTTGGATTACGATGCGTCTCGGATATATCGGTGACTATGTGGAGCCGATGGAGTCATTTGGCTCATTTACGCCCCAAAGGGTAGGGAAATGCAGTGTTCAGGCATTTTAATCCACATCGATGGGCCGGCCCTGACAATCCAAGGGCCCACCTGTGTCTGGGTCCCGAGGCTCGGGCTAGAGAGTCTCGAATTGGTGAGAACTATCTTTTGCCTCGGTTCATAGATGAAAACCCAACTTCCAATATGTGACTTTGCGGTTTTGATTGTAGAGCCTAATATGGTGACATAGTGGTATGGGGCACTTATGCCGTCTATGATTGATACTTATGATTGAAACTGTTTTTGACACTATACACTTATAGTAATAATAAAACATGAAATTTTACGTACCAAGCATTCTTGGCTATTATAAGGTAAAAACTTTATCCTCTGGCTTGTGTTGCATTGTGTGATGGGACCTGAGTCTTATAATAGCTTCATTGTTCTTTATTTAGCGTGGTGCTATTGTTTTATGCACTGGTATTCTTGGGAGGAAACCCGTTCCGTGTTATACGGCGTGGTCCCTTGATTTACCTAACTTTAAAATAAAGATTAATAACTGTTTTAGTTCTCACACCAGTCACATGACTGACCAGGAGTTTATTGTTTTAACCTAAACTCCGGGTGCCCCTATTTTCCACACGGGCAGCTAGTAGTTTTGGTTTTGCAGATTTATATTCACAGGATCCTGATTTACAGCTGAAGCGATATTCGGAAAGCTCTGTATCCGTGTATTACTTCCAGTTGTATATTGTATTATTTTCCGCTGCTATGTAATGTATTGTAATCTCTGATATTTATCGAATGTATTTTATTTTTTCACTCTGTATATTCTTGTATTCTGATGGAATTATTGTAATAAACAATGAAATGTTCTTTTGTTTGTGTTTCGATTTGTTTTGTTCTCAAAACAGTCAGGGGTTTCGAACGGTCTTGGTCGATTTAGCGATCGATTCAGATCGAGCGAAATTTCTAATTGTTACACGTGGTATCAGAGCTTTGGTTTACAAAGCTCAAGAACAAGACACGTTAGAACCAAACGAAAGAATTCACCAGAGATTGGATTAGTAGTATCCAATAAGAATGACTCGTTAGAGATGGGATTAGTAGTATCCTAGAACGAGTGTGAAGAGTATATTTTTAAATTGAATACAAGTTTTGTTTTGAAAATTTAAATCAATTATTCGTATTTGAATATTATTTTTATATTGATTTGGACAATCAAGTATATAAAGATTTTGCGTATACGTCTAATCCGCATGTATTTGAAGTTTTAATATACTGGATAGATATAGAATCACACTCTAGTCGCCCGGGGATGATATTGGTAATTGTGATCACATTACCAGTATTTATGTTCGTGTTTCGAAGGTGGGATATTTATATATTTCCAATTGAGTGGTGTGAGAACCAAAACTAGATAGGGCTTATTGTTGTGAATTGGCATCAAAAATCTGATTTTTGGACTATGTATATAAACTATGAATTTGAAAAGCTAATCAACTAATTGATTGCTAGTTGTGTTGTTTGATTATTGTTTGATTAATTAAAATGTTGAACCATGTAGCCAAATTGAATCAAATATTAAACTGAACTGAAAATTGTTTAGAAATGCATATATGTACATGTATATACATTGAACAGGTCATAGCAAGGAGGCAAGAGAAGAGGAATAAAATTGTTTGCCCGACAAATAGGTACATGTTTATTGTATTTCTTGGGGTTTTTGATGATTTTGTGAGCCGATTGGCTAACCGCTTGGCTGTTTCTTTTTCTTTTTAGATTGGAGAGGCCTATATGGCAATTTCTGGATTTTTCCGGTGCTCCCGTGCAGAGGAGGTTATGGCGAATTTTTTCGAAAATTTAGGGTGTAAGCCAAATTTTTGAAAAATTTGAAAAGTTCTTAGAAACTGAAAAGTTGAAGGACTTAATCCATAATGAAAATAATGAAAGTTGAGATGATTTGTAAAACAACTTTCAGCTTCGTTCCTTTTCAGGGACGAAAAGTTTTAAGTGGGGGAGATTGTAATAACCCGAAAATCTGAGCCAATTTAAATTTTTTATTTTGGCAATTTTGATGAATTTTTAATATTTAAAATGAATTATTTTAAATAATGATGACGAGAAATTTATGTTGAATAGAATTAGAACGTATATATTTATTTGAATCTGCGTTAGAATATAAATATTTTATTTTAAATAAAAAAGGAATTGAAAATGGCGCGGTAGTTCGAAAATTCAATTTCAAAGTTCAAATGAATGTACAGGATTCAAAATAAACCAGATTTTAGCGAAACCAAAAATATTAGAATCTATTTGTAAATATCTTTCCAACGAATCCGAAAAATCAAAATTTCATAGCGGGGATAAAAAGTTATGTCCAATTGAAAATTCAGAATAGTCGCTATAGAAATATAACCCTTAACAATGGAAATTTTACGAATGACCTCTGTTTTCGACGAGACCACTTTTGTTGGATCCGGGATGTTAAGTTATTGCTAGGTTTCAAAATTCATAATTTTCTGAATCAATATGTGAGTGTGGCGCACGTAAACGTGTTTTAACAGTTTCAGTCAATTTCGATCGATCAGAAAATGTCCATTTTTCAAACGGGCTCAGAATTTGACGAAATTAGTTTTGTTAGGACCGTAGTGTCAATACGAAGCTATAAATAATTTTTCGGGAATTTTTAGAGTTAATATGTGGCCGCGGTAAATTGAAATGTGCGTTCAAATTCAATATACATTGATTTATATTTTAATTTGAATGGAAACTAATCGTAACAGCTGAACTGGCTTACGATACATATTTCATTGTGTTCGGAATGGGTGTAATTAGCTAGGGACGACAGCCGTTGGGTCCCGATTGGACTTGAATGAAAAGTCAACACTTAGGGTTTTAAAGAGGAAAAATAAAAATAATAATTATATAAATAATACCCCCCCATTCCTTTCTCTCTCCCCGCTCAGTAAAATAAAAGAAATAAAAAAATGGGGGCTCGTACCCAAGCCGTCCCCGCTTCCACCAAGCGGGCACTCAGTCGCGCCGCCCACCTCTAGCCGCCGCTGCATGGAACCGCACCCCCATCCTCCGTTTCCCCTCCTCCTTCCTTCTCCAGCCACGCGCCGAAACCCATGAGGACCCCAAACCCCAAATCGAGATGAAGACCGCCACCACCCCTGCTGTGCGCATCCGCGTGCACTCAGTCGCGCCACCGCCTGAGACCCACGACGCCACCCTTCCCCTCCTCCTCCGAGGACCCAATCTGATCCCAAACTCCTCCCAAATCGATGAAAAACGCCTCCAGCTCCTTGTGACCACCAACGACGCCTTCGCAGCAGCACCACCACGGCACCCCCTCCTTTTCCAAACGATGTAAGCCTCTTTTTCCTATTTTTATTTATGTTATTTTATTTTATAATAAAAAAATCTGATTTTAAATTGAAGAAAAATAGAATATCAAAAATATGAAAGATTAGATTTTTAAACTATAAAAGATTAGATTTTTAAACTATAAAAGATTAGATTTTTGTTAGTAAAAAAGTTAGGATTTTTATAAGAAGAAAAATCGGATTTTTACATATGTGTTTAAAGTAGAAAAATCTAATTTTTACATATGTGTTTAAGATATAAAAAATACAATTTTCAGTTGAATAAAAATATGATTTTTATATATGTAGGATAATAAAAATATTATTTTTATATTATAGTAGAAATAAAAATAGTGATTTTTATACATATAACAACAATATAAAGAAGTGAATTTTACATACATAACGACGATATAAAAATGTGATTTTTATATGTAAAGCGTAATGATAAAAATGTGATTTTTAACGCAAACCGTCTGAAACAGATTGCGATGGAACTGACTAGAAGCGAAACAGAATCCAGACCGTTCAGAAATAAAGAATGGAGGAGTGGAACCCTCGGTGAGAACTTCTCACTTTAATTCTTGTTTTCTAGTTAAAATTATATACTAGGATGAAGACGGTTCTTAGCAGCACCCGACACCCGTCGTCCACTGACCATGGATGACTTGTTTGTTTGATTGATGTGTTGAGAAATTTTATTGTGTGATGTGGAATGAACAAATATTTTATAGTTAAAAATATAATTTTTAACGTGTATATAAAATAAATATTTATAAACAAATCGGACGATTTGTTTATGTACACCCATTTGAATGATATTGATTGGGATGATAAATTTTACACCTCACCCAATTGCACAAATAAAAATCTGTGTTTGTTGATTTGAAACCCTTCACGGGTGTTGGGATGATATTTGGCGTACACTAATCCCAATTATTTAGCTGTATGTCGATCAATTGGCTGATAGACTGTATAAGCGTTGATTATTTATATTTAATGCTTATGCAGTTGTGCGGTGCACTCTGGATGATGTAACGACCCAGAAAATCTGAACCAATTTAAAATTTTTAAATTGGCTAAAATAATGGATTTTAAATATTTAAAATAAATATTTTAAATAATGGCGATGAAAACTGAGTTTGAATCGACAATTGAAAACGAATATAATTAATTATAATTATAAACAAGGCCTAAAATGGCGTGGCAGTTTCAAAAATTGAATTCAAACTTTGTCGGACTGTACCGGGTGCAAAACAATCCGGATTTTAGTGAAACCAAAAACATTAGGATCTAATTGATGATATCTTTCTAACGAAACCGACCAATCGAAATTTCATAGCGGGAATCAAAAGATATGTCCAGTTGAAAATTCTGAATAGTCGCTATGGAATTCAGGCCCTTAAAAATGGACATTTTGCAAACGACCTCGGATTTCGATGAAACCACTTTTGTTAGATCCGCAGTGTCAAGTTATTGCTAGGTTTCAAATTTCATAATTTTTCGAATCAATATGTGAGCGTGGCAAAGGAAAACGCGTTTGACCAGTTTCAGTTGATTTTAATCGACTGGAAATTGGCCATTTTTCAAACGGTCTCAGAATTCGACGAAACTAGTTTTGTTAAGACCGTATCGTCAATACGAAGCTAGAAAATATTTTTCGGGAATTTTTCTAGTTAGTATGTGGCCCCGGTAATTTAAAATCTACGTTTAAAATTCAATATAGTGATTTAAATGTAAATTCAAAGGAAACTGATTGTAACGATCAAATCAGCTTGCGATACATATCCCATTGAGTTCGGAATGGGGGTAAAACGCTATGGGCGACAGGCGGTAGGCCTCGTTTAGAGGTCATATGTAAAAGTCAACTTTTTGTAAAATTAAATAATTAAATATATATATTTTATATAAACCCCCCCTATTCCCTCTTCTCTCTCCATTTCGCTGAGAAAAAAAAAGAAAAAAAAAAGAAAAATGGATCGACGCCCGCCTTCGCCGTTGACCAGACCTCCACCGCGCCCTCCGATCTTCTCCCCCCTCTTCCTTGCTCTCGCTCCCTCCTCCTCCTTCAATCCGAACCACCCCTAAGCCATCGCGAACCAAAATCGCGACGCCCCCAGTTCGTTTCGCAACGACCCCAAACCCCACCGCCTGCCACCACCGGCGAACCCCGAGCGCCACCCTCGAGCTACCTTCCCTCCGACGATCTGCGGAAACCCCCCCCCCCCTCTGTAAGTTTTTTTTGTTTTGTTATTTTATTTTTATGTATTTAAAAACTGTTTATTTTAAAAAAGGGGAAAACTGATTTTAAAAATAATTTAAAAACTGATTTTATAAAGGTTTAAAACTGATTTTAAAAAAATGATTTAAAAACTGATTTTAAAAGGAAAAACTGATTTTTAAAATGATTTAAAACTGATTTTCAAAAGAATTTTAAAAAGGATAAAACTGATTTTTTATAAAGGATAAAACTGAATTTTAAAAAGGATTTAAAACAGAATTTTTTTTTTAAAAAGGTTAAAACAGATTTTTTTTAAAAGGTTAAAACTGATTTTATTTTAAACTTTAAAATAGAAAAGGTTTGAGCTTTAAAATAGAAAAAGTTTGAGCTTTAAAATAGAAAAGGTTTGAACTTTAAAATAGAAAAAGGTTTGAACTTTAAAATAGAAAAAGTTTGAGCTTTAAAATAGAAAAAGTTTGAGCTTTAAAATAGAAAAGGTTTGAACTTTAAAATAGAAAAGGTTTGGGCTTTAAAATAGAAAAGGTTTGAGCTTTAAAATAGAAAAGGTTTGAACTTTAAAATAAGAAAGATCAGATTTTTAGAATGGAAAAGATCATATTGTTAAAATAGAAAAGACGGAATTTTTATTAAGTAAAAGAAGTAAGATATGAAAATTTATATTTTTAAAGCAATAAAAATATAATTTTTACATCATAGGAATATTAAAAATATAATCTTTATTTTTGAAAAGGCGGAATACATATTTTTGAAATGCAGTTTTTATATATTGAATAGCATAGTAAAAAAATTCGATTTTTACATATGTAGAGAATACGGGCAACAAAGCGACAAAAAGAGAGATTGGCGAAGATTTTATGCAAAGAAGAGTCGTGGGATTGAATTAGCTATTCGGTGAGATTTCTGATTTAAAAATATATATATATGTGTGAAATGAAAGTGAATTGCTATATATATATATATATATATATATATATATATATACGCCCCTCGTCCACAAACCATGGACGATATTTATTGGTTGAAATTGTTGTGAAAATTTGATTGATAGCGAATGATTGTTTGGGATTGTTTGTGATTGATATTGGTTGATTGTGGTTGAAAAATACCCATTTGTGGTTGAGAAATATTTGGTTGAAACCACATAGGATTAGTTTGTGGAAATGAAATATATATATACATGCCGCCTGCGTGCGAACTAGATGCATGATCCCCATTGTCAAAAACCGCGAGGTTTTAAGGTAGAGCGAGGAGCCGTACTAGGGACGGTCCCGGTTTAACTACCCTGCCGTTATGCTGCCGAAATTTTGAATAATATTCGTATGTTTGAATTATTTTCATCTGCTTAAACTATATTTATTCCTTCTATAGAAAACATTCATGTGTTGAATTGATATTCATTCGTTGATTAGAAATTCATGTGTTGAATGGTATTCATATTTTGAAATAAATTGTTTGATAATAAAAATCACATTTTTATCTATATATAAAAACTATAGAAAACATTCATGTGTTGAATTGATATTCATTCGTTGATTAGAAATTCATGTGTTGAATGGTATTCATATTTTGAAATAAATTGTTTGATAATAAAAATCACATTTTTATCTATATATAAAAACTATAGAAAACATTCATGTGTTGAATTGATATTCATTCGTTGATTAGAAATTCATGTGTTGAATGGTATTCATATTTTGAAATAAATTGTTTGATAATAAAAATCACATTTTTATCTATATATAAAAACTATAGAAAACATTCATGTGTTGAATTGATATTCATTCGTTGATTAGAAATTCATGTGTTGAATGGTATTCATATTTTGAAATAAATTGTTTGATAATAAAAATCACATTTTTATCTATATATAAAAACTATAGAAAACATTCATGTGTTGAATTGATATTCATTCGTTGATTAGAAATTCATGTGTTGAATGGTATTCATATTTTGAAATAAATTGTTTGATAATAAAAATCACATTTTTATCTATATATAAAAACTATAGAAAACATTCATGTGTTGAATTGATATTCATTCGTTGATTAGAAATTCATGTGTTGAATGGTATTCATATTTTGAAATAAATTGTTTGATAATAAAAATCACATTTTTATCTATATATAAAAACTATAGAAAACATTCATGTGTTGAATTGATATTCATTCGTTGATTAGAAATTCATGTGTTGAATGGTATTCATATTTTGAAATAAATTGTTTGATAATAAAAATCACATTTTTATCTATATATAAAAACTATAGAAAACATTCATGTGTTGAATTGATATTCATTCGTTGATTAGAAATTCATGTGTTGAATGGTATTCCTATTTTGAAATAAATCGGTTGATAATAAAAATCACCT
Source organism: Allium sativum (assembly GCA_030737875.1). Classification (NCBI taxonomy): domain Eukaryota; kingdom Viridiplantae; phylum Streptophyta; class Magnoliopsida; order Asparagales; family Amaryllidaceae; genus Allium; species Allium sativum. The sequence continues at coordinate 126,880,622 of CM060919.1, read as the reverse complement.
TTTATCGACTATATGAACTGTGTAAAGTAATCTCGTTTTAAAAGAAATTGTTTTATGATAAAGATCTCATTTTTATCACCAACATGAACTATATACAAAAATAGTGTTTTGAAATGAATTGTTTTACAATAAAAATCACATTTTTATTGTATGCATTAATCGTTGAAATGTGAAGTGTTAAAAATAGCCACTTGTTCAAAATAAACATATATGAGTTGAAATATTCATTAATTAGCTAATGAAATGATTTGCGCCTATTTATGTAACATTAGAATGAATGGTGTTTTTAAACCAAATAGAAATCAAATATGAAGTTGAATATAAAATGATAAATGATAAGAACAGTATATATATGTACATGCATATTCACTGAACAGGTTATAGCAAAGGGGCTAGAGAAGAGGAATAAAATATTATGCCCGACAAATAGGTACACATTTACTGTTTTGTTTGGGTGATGATTTTATGAGCCTGTTGGCTAGCCGCTTGGCTTTTTCTTTTTCTTTTTGAGATTAGAAGGACCGGGAAAGCTATTTGCGATTTCCCGATGCTCCCGGTGCAGGGGAGGTTATGGCGAAATTTTCCAAAATTTTAAGGTGTTAGAAAAATATTTGAAGTGAAAACGATATGGAAATCATTGAATGAACTATATTTATATAAATATATAAATATAAATAAAATTAAAACGAAACGAAGCCGTGCAGTTCGTATTTTGAAACCATGATTTCAAACAACTAGTACGGGGAATCCGACCATTGGATTTTCCCGAAACCTCAACCGTCGGGTTTGCCTTGGAATAATCTTTCCAACGGCACCAACCTTGTAAAAATCCAACGGTTGGATTGTCTGGAATGTTTAAATCAAAACTGATGAAAAACAGCGCCAGAAGCGATTATATTTATATATATATATATATATAATTATATATTTAATCGAATAACGACGCTGCAGTTCGTAATTTGAAATCGAAAATTCAAACGATTGTACCGGGAGATCCGACCGTCGGATTTTCCCGAAACTGGAACCGTTGGATTCGTTTTGAAAAGACCTTTCTAATGATGTAAATTTTGTGAAGATCCAACGGTTAGATTTTCAGATATGTGTAAATCAAATCTGAAGAAAAACAGCGCCACGGCCGCCTTATGGCCCGAAGCGTCGTTTTGAATAAAATAGCTATTTTAAAATAAATAAAAATAGCGATAAATAGTTATAAAATATCATAAGCGATATGGAATGGAAATAAACTGAATTTGCTTGATTTAGGTTGTATTTGATGGTTGAATGTGTTTGGTGTGAAAATTACATTAAAGAACAATATTGGTGTTGTCGAATAATTTAACCATTGAAATAAATTGATTTGAAATTCTAAATATACGTGAATTATTTGAAAAGGCCGAGTTAATTCTCATTTCGAATAATTGACCGATGATTGAAAGTCGAAGATGAAGACGATGGTCGAAGACCGGAGATCTTCACCTCGTTTGGATGGTAACCGAGGTCCTGATTGGGAGGCATCCCGAAATATGGATAATGAGTGGTGATCTTTCAGACGTACGTGGTGATCGATAGGTTTGCGAGGTATTCAGTGCCTCCGGTTTCGTTCAGACCCAGAACAGACTTGTAAATGGACTGTGTGTCTGACATTGGATTTATTCTGTGTGGCATGCTAAGATGCAGAGATCAGGGCTTCTGTTGAAAAGCAAAGTCTTGTGGTGATGATCAAAGCACCGCCTGTGTGGCGTAGCTTTGTGTATAACGTAAATTCGCGAGCCTCACACCCCGGTATGAACCAGAAACGGGAGAAGGACCTCAGGGGGGACGTGCATTTTCTTTCTAGCTAGGGTGGTGTCAGTGACCTACCAGGCCTGACATTTATATACTTTTCACCTATGTGGTTGTTGCTGTTGCGAGGCGCCTCGGTTTGATCGGACGATCCGGGTCCGATGGAGTCATTCGTTGGCTCATTTACACCCCAAAGGGTGGAGAAACGCATTGTTCAGGCATTATAATCCACTTCGTGTGGACCGGCCCTGACGATCCAGGGTATGGTTGCGGCTGTACCTGAGACATGGGCTAGATTGTCTCGAATTCGGTAAGGACTATCTTTTGCCTTGGTTCATGACGGAAATCCAATTTCCAAATACGACATCGTGCGGTTTCAATTGTATATATATATTTGGCGACATAGTGGCATGGGACGCTCATGTCGTCTATGATTGATAGTTATGATTTGAAATTGTTTTCAAAACATATAAACACTAGCAATAATATCAAATGCCTTGTTTTATTCGTATCAAGCATATTTGGCCGTTATAAGGTAAAAACTCTATCCTCCGGTTTGCGTTGCATTGTGTGATGGGAACTGAGTCTTATAACGGCTTCATTTTATAAAAAGCATAGCGATGTTTAAAAGAAAGATTTGTTTTAAAGCACTGGCAATCCAATGGAGTAAACCCGTTCCACGAAAGTGGCGTGGTCCTGTGATTAGCCAATTATATATGTGTTGAGTGGATTTCTCATACCAGTCCCATGACTGACTCGTAGTTTGTTTCACTTTCAAACTCGGGTGCCCCTTTTTCTACACGGGCAGCCTTGTATTCAGGTTTAGCTGGTTCTTTCTGGATAGCTGGAGCTGAAGATGGATTCTATCATTTATTTCTTTTTATGCTGTTCAGCTCCTATTGTACATATTTTGTTTATTTCCGCTGTAGACATTTATGTATAGCTGAACTGTATTTGTACTAAGTAAGATCCTGTATACTGTGTAACTCTGATGATTACTTTTATCCAGTATATTCTATTGTTCATATCTGGTGTATTTATTTAATTCTGTTCTGCTATTATATGTTTCTGTGTTATATTCCAAAGATAACCCTGTTTCCGTGAGAACGGGATTTCGGGTCGTCTCAACGTGGTATCAGAGCTTAGGTTAAACTTAGTTCTGGAATATAACATTTGAACGAACTCGTCAGAAATAGAACCAGTAGTGTTCTAGGACGGGTAACTCTATACATATAGGATCAGCAATATCCTAGTATGAGTAAAGCAGAATGAAATTACACCTCGATAGACACATTTACACTTGAAGTATATGTTTCTATGTTTGAAAATTTTCTTTTCTGTGACCTGACACTTGATCTGCTAATTGCAGAAGTACTAGAAAAATGAGTGCCAGAAACAGAAGAAGTAATACCAACCCGGATATTGAAGCTCTATTCATGAAGTATAGAAATCTGGGTGGAAAGTCGTTCTCGGGCGAAGAATCTATTATGAGAACACAAGCTTGGATTTGTTCGGCTGAGAAAATCTTCGAAGCATTAAAGCTTAGGGATGACCAGAAAAGATTACTGGCCTCCTGGGCTCTCAAAGATGAAGCTTTATTCTGGTGGGATTCAGTTATCAAAGGTAATCCAGAAGGTGATATCACCTGGGACAGATTCAAAGTGATTTTCTTAGAAAGATTTACTCCTCCCGAAGCGACCGAACGGCTATGCGATGAATTTTCTTATCTGATACAAGGAGATATGACCATTCCCGAATATCATAAGAAATTCAATGAACTTTCTCACTTTGCTCCTCATCTAATTCAAAATCTGAAGAGGAAAAATATGAGATTTATTCACGGGCTTCAAAGGAAATACCAGAATAAAGTATTGGGGCATGTGAAGCTTCCTTTTTCGGAAATGATATATATGGCCTATCAGTATGAAGATCTCCATAAGAAAGGAATGTTATGCGACGAAGAAGAAGTCAGCTCTAGTAATAGAATTGAGTCTGAAACTGATCGTCCTAAGGCCAGTACAATGTCTGAAGTCGGTAAGGAGCCCAAAGTCAATCGAAAAAGGGCCAGATCCGAAAAAGAACCAGCAACGACTGCCATATGCAATAATTGCCATAAGAAAGGGCATTTGCAAGGAAATTGTAAATCCTCGAAGAAACAAAAGAATGAGATGATCGCCAGTTTCATCATTGCGACCTCGTTGATTGATAAGATATCGGCTCTCCAAGAAGACGACCAATTTATCAAAGGAATAAGTCAGCGAATTCGTGAAGGCAATGCTTCGGATTTCCAGTTAGACAGCGAAGGGATTCTGAGGTTAGAAGGGCGAATTTGCGTTCCAGATATTCTTGAACTCAGAAGAGAGGTGCTTGATGAATGCCACAAATCTAAGCTCAGTATCCATCCGGGTGTGAATAAAATGTATAACGATATCAAACGCACATTCTGGTGGAAGTCGTTAAAAAGAGATATCTCAATATATGTTAGTCGATGCCCTACTTGCCAGCTAGTCAAAAGCGACCAACAGAAATTGGCTGGATTATTACAACCACTAGAAGTTCCTGGTTGGAAGTGGGAGCATATTTCGATGGATTTCATTGATGGTTTGCCCAGAACCAGAAAAGGAAATGACAGTATTTGGGTGATCGTAGATCGCTTCACGAAGACCGCCCATTTCATACCTGTCAGATCAAACAGAACCGCTCAGAGTCTGGCGCAGATTTACTTCAGGGAAATAGTTAGACTGCATGGAGTGCCACTCAGTATAGTAAGTGATAGAGATACGATATTCACTAGCAAATTCTGGGAAGCATTTCAAGTCGAGCTCGGAACGAAGTTAAACTTGAGCACCGCTTATCATCCTCAGACAGACGGTCAGACTGAGAGGGTGAATCGCATTTTAGAAGATCTATTGCGGGCTTGTGTTCTAGATTTTGGTGGAGCATGGGAAGACCATCTGCATTTGGCTGAATTCTCTTATAACAACAGCTATCAGGTAAGCCTGACAATGTCGCCATTCGAAGCATTGTATGGTAGACCGTGCCGATCTCCTGCTTGTTGGGTCGAGCCAGGAAATAGACTTGTGTTGGGTCCCGATATGATTCGAGAAGCTGCCGACAAAGTCGATTTTATTAAGAAGCAATTACTCGCCGCTCAAAGCCGACAAAAGAGCTATGCCGATAGAAGAAGAAGAGATATATCCTTTGAAGTTGGCGACTATGTATATTTGAAAGTATCGCCGATGAGAGGAGTTATCTGGTTCGGTAAAACTGGAAAGTTAGCGCCCAAATTTATTGGTCCGTTTCCTATTCTGGAACGGATTGGGACTCTCGCATATAAAGTTAAATTGCCAGACTGGTTGCCTGGAGTGCATGATGTATTTCATATATCTCAACTTCGAAAGCACGTTCATGATCCAGACTTGATCGTGGAAGAAGCAGCTCAGCAGGATATTGAAATTACTCCAGAATTAGCTGTGAGGCGAGAGCCGCTAAAGATCATCGGCAAAGAAACCAAAGAGCTGAGGAACAAGAAGGTTCGCTTAGTCAAAGTGCAATGGAGTGGAGATCCGCGAGATTGTACTTGGGAAACTGAGGAGAGCATTCAGAAAGCTTATCCTAGATGCCGAGTAGATATCTCTGATTAACTCCGGGGCAAGGTACATTTAACCTACTATGCACTACCATTCAATTCTCTACTCTATTGTTATTTTCTTTTCATAGATGTGCACTTTTAAATTATATAGTCTGAAAGATTCTTAAAGGGTATAGGATTTGATTAGTATATTTTTAAAGGTTAGAAACAAATTGGTTGTTGTATTGTGGGATTGTTGATTTATCAAACCACTTTCGACTTTGTTCCTTTTCGGGGACAAAAAGTTTTAAGTAGGGGAGATTGTAACGACCCAGAAAATCTGAACCAATTTAAAATTTTTAAATTGGCTAAAATAATGGATTTTAAATATTTAAAATAAATATTTTAAATAATGGCGATGAAAACTGAGTTTGAATCGACAATTGAAAACGAATATAATTAATTATAATTATAAACAAGGCCTAAAATGGCGTGGCAGTTTCAAAAATTGAATTCAAACTTTGTCGGACTGTACCGGGTGCAAAACAATACGGATTTTAGTGAAACCAAAAACATTGGGATCTAATTGATGATATCTTTCTAACGAAACCGACCAATCGAAATTTCATAGCGGGAATCAAAAGATATGTCCAGTTGAAAATTCTGAATAGTCGCTATGGAATTCAGGCCCTTAAAAATGGACATTTTGCAAACGACCTCGGATTTCGATGAAACCACTTTTGTTAGATCCGCAGTGTCAAGTTATTGCTAGGTTTCAAATTTCATAATTTTTCGAATCAATATGTGAGCGTGGCAAAGGAAAACGCATTTGACCAGTTTCAGTTGATTTTAATCGACTGGAAATTGGCCATTTTTCAAACGGTCTCAGAATTCGACGAAACTAGTTTTGTTAAGACCGTATCGTCAATACGAAGCTAGAAAATATTTTTCGGGAATTTTTCTAGTTAGTATGTGGCCCCGGTAATTTAAAATGTACGTTTAAAATTCAATATAGTGATTTAAATGTAAATTCAAAGGAAACTGATTGTAACGATCAAATCAGCTTGCGATACATATCCCATTGAGTTCGGAATGGGGGTAAAACGCTATGGGCGACAGGCGGTAGGCCTCGTTTAGAGGTCATATGTAAAAGTCAACTTTTTGCAAAATTAAATAATTAAATATATATATTTTATATAAACCCCCCCTATTCCCTCTTCTCTCTCCATTTCGCTGAGAAAAAAAAAAAGAAAAAAAAAGAAAAATGGATCGACGCCCGCCTTCGCCGTTGACCAGACCTCCACCGCGCCCTCCGATCTTCTCCCCCCTCTTCCTTGCTCTCGCTCCCTCCTCCTCCTTCAATCCGAACCACCCCTAAGCCATCGCGAACCAAAATCGCGATGCCCCCAGCTCGATTCGCAACGACCCCAAACCCCACCGCCTGCCACCACCGGCGAACCCCGAGCGCCACCCTCGAGCTACCTTCCCTCCGACGATCTGCGGAAACCTCCCCCCCCCCCTCTGTAAGTTTTTTTTGTTTTTTTATTTTATTTTTATGTATTTAAAAACTGTTTATTTTAAAAAAGGGGAAAAACTGATTTTAAAAATAATTTAAAAACTGATTTTATAAAGGTTTAAAACTGATTTTAAAAAAATGATTTAAAAACTGATTTTAAAAGGAAAAACTAATTTTAAAAGGAAAAACTGATTTTTAAAATGATTTAAAACTGATTTTCAAAAGAATTTTAAAAAGGATAAAACTGATTTTTTATAAAGGATAAAAATGAATTTTAAAAAGGATTTAAAACTGATTTTTTTTTTAAAAAGGTTAAAACATATTTTTTTTAAAAGGTTAAAACTGATTTTATTTTAAACTTTAAAATAGAAAAGGTTTGAGCTTTAAAATAGAAAAAGTTTGAGCTTTAAAATAGAAAAGGTTTGAACTTTAAAATAGAAAAAGGTTTGAACTTTAAAATAGAAAAAGTTTGAGCTTTAAAATAGAAAAAGTTTGAGCTTTAAAATAGAAAAGGTTTGAACTTTAAAATAGAAAAGGTTTGAGCTTTAAAATAGAAAAGGTTTGAGCTTTAAAATAGAAAAGGTTTGAACTTTAAAATAGGAAAGATCAGATTTTTAGAATGGAAAAGATCATATTGTTAAAATAGAAAAGACGGAATTTTTATTAAGTAAAAGAAGTAAGATATGAAAATTTATATTTTTAAAGCAATAAAAATATAATTTTTACATCATAGGAATATTAAAAATATAATCTTTATTTTTGAAAAGGCGGAATACATATTTTTGAAATGCAGTTTTTATATATTGAATAACATAGTAAAAAAATTCGATTTTTACATATGTAGAGAATACGGGCAACAAAGCAACAAAAAGAGAGATTGGCGAAGATTTTATGCAAAGAAGAGTCGTGGGATTGAATTAGCTATTCGGTGAGATTTCTGATTTAAAAATATATATATATGTGTGAAATGAAAGTGAATTGCTATATATAAATATATATATATATATATATATATATATATATATATATATATATATATACGCCCCTCGTCCACAAACCATGGACGATATTTATTGGTTGAAATTGTTGTGAAAATTTGATTGATAGCGAATGATTGTTTGGGATTGTTTGTGATTGATATTGGTTGATTGTGGTTGAAAAATACCCATTTGTGGTTGAGAAATATTTGGTTGAAACCACATAGGATTAGTTTGTGGAAATGAAATATATATATACATGCCGCCTGCGTACGAACTAGATGCATGATCCCCATTGTCAAAAACCGCGAGGTTTTAAGGTAGAGCGAGGAGCCGTACTAGGGACGGTCCCGGTTTAACTACCCTGCCGTTATGCTGCCGAAATTTTGAATAATATTCGTATGTTTGAATTATTTTCATCTGCTTAAACTATATTTATTCCTTCTATAGAAAAAAATTAATGTGTTGAATTGATATTCATTCGTTGATTATAAATTCATGTGTTGAATGGTATTCATATTTTGAAATAAATTGTTTGATAATAAAAATCACATTTTTATCTAAATATAAAAACAATAGAAAACATTCATGTGTTGAATTGATATTCATTCGTTGATTAGAAATTCATGTGTTGAATGGTATTCATATTTTGAAATAAATTGTTTGATAATAAAAATCACATTTTTATCTATATATAAAAACTATAGAAAACATTCATGTGTTGAATTGATATTCATTCGTTGATTAGAAATTCATGTGTTGAATGGTATTCATATTTTGAAATAAATTGTTTGATAATAAAAATCACATTTGTATCTATATATAAAAACTATAGAAAACATTCATGTGTTGAATTGATATTCATTCGTTGATTAGAAATTCATGTGTTGAATGGTATTCATATTTTGAAATAAATTGTTTGATAATAAAAATCACATTTTTATCTATATATAAAAACTATAGAAAACATTCATGTGTTGAATTGATATTCATTCGTTGATTAGAAATTCATGTGTTGAATGGTATTCATATTTTGAAATAAATTGTTTGATAATAAAAATCACATTTTTATCTATATATAAAAACTATAGAAAACATTCATGTGTTGAATTGATATTCATTCGTTGATTAGAAATTCATGTGTTGAATGGTATTCATATTTTGAAATAAATTGTTTGATAATAAAAATCACATTTTTATCTATATATAAAAACTATAGAAAACATTCATGTGTTGAATTGATATTCATTCGTTGATTAGAAATTCATGTGTTGAATGGTATTCATATTTTGAAATAAATTGTTTGATAATAAAAATCACATTTTTATCTATATATAAAAACTATAGAAAACATTCATGTGTTGAATTGATATTCATTCGTTGATTAGAAATTCATGTGTTGAATGGTATTCCTATTTTGAAATAAATCGGTTGATAATAAAAATCACCTTTTATCGACTATATGAACTGTGTAAAGTAATCTCGTTTTAAAAGAAATTGTTTTATGATAAAGATCTCATTTTTATCACCAACATGAACTATATAGAAAAATAGTGTTTTGAAATGAATTCTTTTACAATAAAAATCACATTTTTATTGTATGCATTAATCGTTGAAATGTGAAGTGTTAAAAATAGCCACTTGTTCAAAATAAACATATATGAGTTGAAATATTCATTAATTAGCTAATGAAATGATTTGCGCCTATTTATGTAACATTAGAATGAATGGTGTTTTTAAACCAAATAGAAATCAAATATGAAGTTGAATAGAAAATGATAAATGATAAGAACAGTATATATATGTACATGCATATTCACTGAACAGGTTATAGCAAAGGGGCTAGAGAAGAGGAATAAAATTTTGTGTCCGACGAATAGGTACACATTTACTGTTTTGTTTGGGTGATGATTTTATGAGCCTGTTGGCTAGCCGCTTGGCTTTTTCTTTTTCTTTTTGAGATTAGGAGGACCGGGAAAGCTATTTGCGATTTCCCGATGCTCCCGGTGCAGGGGAGGTTATGGCGAAATTTTCCAAAATTTTAAGGTGTTAGAAAAATATTTGAAGTGAAAACGATATGGAAATCATTGAATGAACTATATTTATATAAATATATAAATATAAATAAAATTAAAACGAAACGAAGCCGTGCAGTTCGTATTTTGTAACCATGATTTCAAACAACTAGTACGGGGAATCCGACCATTGGATTTTCCCGAAACCTCAACCGTCGGGTTTGCCTTGGAATAATCTTTCCAAGGCACCAACCTTGTAAAAATCCAACGGTTGGAATGTCTGGAATGTTTAAATCAAAACTGATGAAAAACAGCGCCAGAAGCGATTATATTTATATATATATATAAATATAATTATATATTTAATCAAATAACGACGCTGCAGTTCGTAATTTGAAATCGAAAATTCAAACGATTGTACCGGGAGATCCGACCGTCGGATTTTCCCGAAACTGGAACCGTTGGATTCGTTTTGAAAAGACCTTTCTAATGATGTAAATTTTGTGAAGATCCAACGGTTAGATTTTCAGATATGTGTAAATCAAATCTGAATAAAAACAGCGCCACGGCCGCCTTATGGCCCGAAGCGTCGTTTTGAATAAAATAGCTATTTTAAAATAAATAAAAATAGCGATAAATAGTTATAAAATATCATAAGCGATATGGAATGGAAATAAACTGAATTTGCTTGATTTAGGTTGTATTTGATGGTTGAATGTGTTTGGTGTGAAAATTACATTAAAGAACAATATTGGTGTTGTCGAATAATTTAACCATTGAAATAAATTGATTTGAAATTCTAAATATACGTGAATTATTTGAAAAGGCCGAGTTAATTCTCATTTCGAATAATTGACCGACGATTGAAAGTCGAAGATGAAGACGATGGTCGAAGACCGGAGATCTTCACCTCGTTTGGATGGTAACCGAGATCCTGATTGGGAGGCATCCCGAAATATGGATAATGAGTGGTGATCGTTCAGACGTACGTGGTGATCGATGGGTTTGCGAGGCATTCAGTGCCTCCGGTTTCGTTCAGACCCAGAACGGACTTGTAAATGGACTGTGTGTCTGACATTGGATTTATTCTGTGTGGCATGCTAAGATGCAGAGATCAGGGCTTCTGTTGAAAAGCAAAGTCTTGTGGTGATGATCAAAGCACCGCCTGTGTGGCGTAGCTTTGTATATAACGTAAATTCGCGAGCCTCACACCCCGGTATGAACCAGAAACGGGAGAAGGACCTCAGGGGGGACGTGCGTTTTCTTTCTAGCTAGGGTGGTGTCAGTGACCTACCAGCCCTGACATTTATATACTTTTCACCTATGTGGTTGTTGCTGTTGCGAGGCGCCTCGGTTTGATCGGACGATCCGGGTCCGATGGAGTCATTCGTTGGCTCATTTACACCCCAAAGGGTGGAGAAACGCATTGTTCAGGCATTATAATCCACTTCGTGTGGACCGGCCCTGACGATCCAGGGTATGGTTGCGGCTGTACCTGAGACATGGGCTAGATTGTCTCGAATTCGGTAAGGACTATCTTTTGCCTTGGTTCATCACGGAAATCCAATTTCCAAATACGACATCGTGCGGTTTCAATTGTATATATATATTTGGCGACATAGTGGCATGGGACGCTCATGTCGTCTATGATTGATAGTTATGATTTGAAATTGTTTTCAAAACATATAAACACTAGCAATAATATCAAATGCCTTGTTTTATTCGTATCAAGCATATTTGGCCGTTATAAGGTAAAAACTCTATCCTCCGGTTTGCGTTGCATTGTGTGATGGGAACTGAGTCTTATAACGGCTTCATTTTATAAAAAGCATAGCGATGTTTAAAAGAAAGATTTGTTTTAAAGCACTGGCAATCCAATGGAGTAAACCCGTTCCACGAAAGTGGCGTGGTCCTGTGATTAGCCAATTATATATGTGTTGAGTGGATTTCTCATACCAGTCCCATGACTGACTCGTAGTTTGTTTCACTTTCAAACTCGGGTGCCCCTTTTTCTACACGGGCAGCCTTGTATTCAGGTTTAGCTGGTTCTTTCTGGATAGCTGGAGCTGAAGATGGATTCTATCATTTATTTCTTTTTATGCTGTTCAGCTCCTATTGTACATATTTTGTTTATTTCCGCTGTAGACATTTATGTATAGCTGAACTGTATTTGTACTAAGTAAGATCCTGTATACTGTGTAACTCTGATGATTACTTTTATCCAGTATATTCTATTGTTCATATCTGGTGTATTTATTTAATTCTGTTCTGCTATTATATGTTTCTGTGTTATATTCCAAAGATAACCCTGTTTCCGTGAGAACGGGATTTCGGGTCGTCTCAGATGATGGTTGATTATTTATCGTTGTTATTATATACATGTGTTGTAGGAAATCCATATAATTAACATTATATGGTAATCGATTGGACCTCATTCCAATTTGGAAAATAAAGAATATTATAAAATGAAAATTCATGTGTTGAATAAAATATATATTCATGTGTTGAATAAAAGAAAATTCTTGTGCTGAATAAAATATGTACTCATGTGTTGAATAAAAGAATATTCATGTGTTGAATAAAATATATATTCATGTATTGAATAAAAGAAAATTCATGTGTTGAACGAAATATTTATACAATAAAGTTCACATTTTTATTGTAAGTAAGAATTAATAAATATTCATGTATTGAATAAAATATATATTCATGTGTTGAGGAAAATATTCATTTGTTGAATAGAATAACGAAGTTATTGAAATATATAAAGCCGTGTTGATTAGATATGCTCCATTTTGACGCGAACGATATTTATATCGAGTATATTCGTTTTTATAATGAATATAGCTAAGGAAGTGATTTCAAAATATAACGTTTTGAAAATATTATCATTTATATATTAATGATATGGAATATTCAATTTTGATTAGAAATTGAATATGAAGTAGAAATCGTTTTGAAAACGAATTTAAAACTATTTATAAAATATGTTTTAAATAGAAATTGACGAAATATATATTACATATAATATAATGGCCTGAATAGAACGTGTCGCGCTGCGGCAGTTCGCGAATTTCGACCATTGACTTCGAATGGACACTACGGGAGATCCGACCATCGGATTCTCCTAAAATTGGAACCGTTGGGTTCGTATCGAAAAGATCTTTCTAACGAATATAAGAAATTAGAAATCTAACGATTGGATTTGGAATTATGTCCAAATCAAATTTGGAGAAGGTCGTTGTAAGTGCAGTTCGATGGCCGCTGATGGAAATTGACTGTACGGACCTTGATAAAATTACTAAAAATATCAATAATTAGTGTAAAATCATAAGAAATGATTTGGGAAGAATTTGGATGAAAAATTCCAAATTTGTAAAGATAAAAATAGATTTTTATTGAAATGAACTAGTTTTGAACTAGAATTATAATCCCATTTATTTTTAAAATAAGTAAAGTGGATTTGAAATGGTTTTTGAAAATAACCAGAATTTCCAATATATAAATTGGAAATGGATTTGAATCGAAATTATCTTCGGAATATTTAGATATTGAATTTCGTGATTATACAGATATTGTTATGGAAATTTGAAAGATATATTTATATCGTTATTTCCAATACGGTATTTGTTGGATGTAGTATTTGATATTGAATATAAGCCGATATATTTTCAATTCGGAGTCTTGTATTTAATATCAAATGGGATTTGGGTTTATCGTGAGATGTGTTTTAAATGACATTAGTTCTTTAACCCAGTTGAGAAAAAGATTAAATCTTTTTATTTAGATTTAATGAAGTATACCAATTAAATAATATTTAATTGGAATTGAAATGGAATGTGATTTTGGGTTTATCGTGCGATGTGTTTTAAATGACATTAGTTCTTTAACCCAATTAAAGATAAGATTTATTTCCTGGATTTGAATAATCATTAAGTAATGATTTTTGGAAATTAAAACCGAAGTAGAGTTTTAATGAATTTTTAAATAGACTGAAAGGTGAATTTGATAACTAAAATTATCAAATTCAAGAAATGATCGAGAATGGAGTATCACCAGTTTTGCTCCAAGCGTTAGTTAAATCTTTAATTAGATTTTGTAACGACCCGGATTTTGAGCGACTTTGGTTATCGACATAAGCACGATGTCGATAACCAAAACATCGAGAAATCCTGGTAATTAGTGAAAGAAATTAGAGGGTGAGGAAAGATAAGATAGAAACTTAGAATAGAAGAAGAAGAAGAACACCATATCAGAGTAACACGAATCTCACAGCGGAACGAATAAATATATTTCATAACATAACTTTGAAATACAAATCTGTACTTGCATATACATATCATTATCAAAGTACAGCACTTACAACACAGCGGAAATAACTATAGTTATATGATCCTGAAGCCTCCCGCTCCAGCTCTTCAAGTGTATCTGTAAAATCCCGACTACTTGACTGCCCGTACAAATTTAGGCACCCAAGAGTTTAGGGAAAACAACAAAGTAAACTCCGGGTCAGTCATGGGACTGGTATGAGTAAAACAGTTTAAAAACAGTTGAACAAGTAAATGATATCTCATAAGACCACGCCGCATAACGGAACGGGTTTTCCCTTATGAGAATCCAAAATATCTTTATATCAAAACCTTTTGATATTATAATAATGCCTATCAACCACAGCTATAATAATCATCTAGTAGAAACGCTTTCATCTCACGTTCTACATATATAGTATACAATCAAAACCGCAAGCACGTATTGGGTAATGGATTTCCAACTATGACAAGGTATGGATCCACCTTTCGCTCGTGTACCTCTAGAGAGGAATACACTGGGTTCAACAAGAACATCTTGCAACCCGGCCACACATGACCGACCACTCATTTCGCTTGAGTGTATCGAATGTATATCACCAACAGTTGGGATCAGCAACCGTTTCCCGAATGGGACAGCATCAACAATAGATTTTTAGAAGTAAATGAAACTCTAGATCAGGTGATTATACACCCTACTTCGGTGCGACCGACTTAGCCATGTTGCCTGCCCGATTTCTGTCATTTACCGGATGATGAGGCTAGAAGCTACGCTTTAACATCACATCAGATTCACTTTGAATGCCACATTGTCAAATCCATCAAATCACCGATTGACGTCCTCAACCATACATTATGTGTTAGCTAAAAGAAGTTTCCTTCTCCGCTTCCACTCTTGGTACAGTTGGAGAAATCAATATACGTGATCGTCTGGACATACTCTGTCAGACATCCGTCCATACAAGTCATCCAGGAACAGGATGAACCGAAGGCACTATTCTGTAAACAGGATAGCCCTTGCATAACTCCGTCTTCAATTTCCTTTGGCATATATGATTCGCAACGGTTATGCCAATACAGAGTGGTTCTTTGGATAATAATCCAACCGGTCTCTCCATATTAACACCGTTAAAATGGTCAAAACTTCGATAGTCTGTGATTTAACTATCGAATAAAAACAAGTGTGCAACCAACGATAATATTTCCCAATGGAAATTTATATCGATCAAACATCATTCAACATTTATCTCTAAATTTCATAAATTTACTTATCTCCTGTTTCCCTATATTCAATATTTCCTATTTTCTAAATTTGGAAAATATACGTTATTAACAATGGAAAACATTTCCATTTCCTTGTTTCTTTATTAGAAAACATTTCTGGTTTCTTATTTGGAAAACATTTCCAAAGCTTCTTCATTGGACTTAGACAGATGTTTAAACAAACCATCGCGATGCCAATTCAAACCATTTCCTTTACTACCGAACCTTAACTATTCCTTAGTTAAAAACGAAGCCAATCAAGTTGGGGTAGAACTACCTCTCAGACCTTAACTGAACAACATTTCTAACTTTGAAATTAGCAAAGTTCACTTTATATTCCTTTACAAACTTCCTTACTTAACCCTCCTTCGAATAGCTATATTCGATTGACTCTTTTCACTTAACTCTATTCGATTAACCCATATCAATTAACTCTATTGGACTAACACTATTGGATTAACTTTATTGGACTAACACTATTGGATTAACTCTATTTGACTAACGCTATTGATTTACTCATTTCACTTAACTCCTTTCGAATAAACTATATTCGATAACTCCTTTTACTTTCTTCGAATAAACTATATTCGATTAACTCATTCTACTTTAACTCTAATCGAATAACTAACATCGATTAACTCCTTTTGCTTTATCTCTAATCGATTAACTAACATCGATTAGCTCCTTTCCTTTTACTCTAATCGACTAAACTAACATCGATTAGTTCCTTTTACTTTAACACTAATCGATTAAACTAACATCGATTAGTTCGTTTTACTTTAACACTAATCGATTACACTAACATCGATTAGTTCCTTTTACTTTAACACTAATCGATTAAACTAACATCGATTAGTTCCTTTTACTTTAACACTAATCGATTAAACTAACATCGATTAGTTCCTTTTACTTTAACACTAATCGATTAAACTAACATCGATTAGTTCCTTTTATAAACTACGTTTCCCGTTACAACTATTCCCTTTTTATAACGTTTACTTACCGTTACAAATATATCCTATTTATAACTTCTATTTACCGTTACAAATATTTCCTATTTATAACTTCTATTTACCGTTACAAATATTTCCTATTTATAACTTCTATTTATCGTTACAAATATTTCCTATTTATAACTTCTATTTATCGTTACAAATATTTCCTATTTATAACTTCTATTTATTTTCTAAATAAATATCCCTTTTATAAAACCGTGTTCGTTTCATAAATAATTCCTTTTATAAAAATCCTGTGATTTTATAAAATTCCTTTATTTCAATATACATTGAAATACTTCTTTTTACATCCCAGGGTCTTTTATGATATTTACAATATAGAATAACAATGATCAATATCATTTCAACACCCATAATCCATAACAGATTATATAACACATCATATATCACAATATATGAAAACAGTAAAATAAATGTTGAGGAATCCAGTTGGATTCCTCCAACCTGTTTTCCTGCATCACAAATGTTAAACAATATAGATAACATCACTTTCAGTTCCATATGATATATTCTGTTAAACAGAATCAATATAGAAATTTAGCTAACTGTCTAGCAGTTCAATCAAACAGTCAACACACAGTCAATCAACCAATATCTAACAGTTCTAAAAATACAATATGAAATTATAAACTGTTCAGAGTTAGTGAGATTTACTCACTTTGGCAGTTCATCGTTAAAGAACGATAAACTGTTATTTGATTTGAATCAAACAATTAAATCTGCCGTAAATTCAAACGAGCTCTACTCCACTCCCGGTTAGCTCCATTGGGTAGTGTCCGTCCATACGATCCCGACGGATCTTGTTTCGCTGAGTTCTGATTTCGTATGATAGAGTTATGCCTTATAGAAGTTTATACTATTTTATATAAAAACAAATTAAATTCCTATTTAAAAACTTGGGCTTCTACCTTTTATCTTGAAACCAACCCACCCAAGCCCATTTTCCCACTACCGTGCTTTTCCATACCCGACCCGCTCTTCATACCCCTTCTTCCCAAATCTAAACGGCCGTGACCTGCTCGTTCCCATTCACCGTTAACGAGCCAAACTCCCTCCACAACTCCACCTTCTCCTCATCGTTCGCCGAACCAATACTTCCATTCAACTCCTCATTCGAATCTCCTTCCACCCATACCCAATATACTTGACTCGGTCTTCAACTGGAAATCGCGTTCGTCGAGCCCCTTCGTACAGGCAGCGACACTTATTTGAACAAAAACCCACAAAAAAATCACAATCGAAGCTAATTCCACTCCTGAACCCAACGGTGAACTCCATACCTCGATTCGATGCACAAAATCCCCAAAAATGCCAACCCTAAATCGCTGGCCATAAATCAACGATCGGAAAAAAAGTGCCGAGCACCATAAATATGATACCAACATGAATAGGAGGATCCAAGGGTCATTAATACCTATGTATTATAATTTATGGAATTTCTTTTGAATTGTTTGGATTTTTCTTTGGAAGAAATTCTTTTACTGTGTTTGGGTTTTCTGAAAGTAAAGTGGCGGCTCCCAGTGAAATTGAATTTATAAGGGAACGGTATTGCTTGTGTGGTTTAAAAGATGGTTGGGTGGCCTTCATTTTGACCAAGAAAATTAGTTATGATATTTTCCTTTTATTATTGATTTTTGCTTCTAACAATTCGTGCGCTCACACACGATACCCAAAAATCACCAAACTGGACATGTAGCTAGAGTTCGACATTACGGTCCCAACGAAACTGGTTTCGTCGAATTCCGACTCCGTATGCTCACACAGCGTATTTTTAAATGTCGAAATACTGACTATTTTACACTCTAAAAATCCGTACGGCCACACAGTGACTCTAAAAATCACGAAACTGGAAATCTAACAACTATTTGATATTGCGGATCCAACAAAACTGGTTTCGTCGAATTCCGACTCCGTTTGCAAAAGTGGCTATTTTTAACGCTCTAAATAGCCTATTTAAATATATAAATATATTTAAATATAATTAAATTAAATATTTAAAATTAAATATTATCGTCCATATTCACAGTGGCATACCACACAGCTCTAGAATATTCCTGTATGTATTTACAACTCGATATTCACTTCTGGGTCAACCCGATATTTGATTTATATTGAAATCCCTTTTAAAAATCTAAATAATTCATTTATAAATTATAAAGGAATTCCACAGCGACTTTTCTAAAATTTGATTTGGACATACATCAAAATCTACACGACGAAATCCCGATTTTTCTCTTCCACTAGAAAGATATACTCCACCAGCTCCACACGTTTCTTGTTTCACAGAAATCCGATTTAAAACGAACTCTGTACATTCAGTTGAAGTTCGAATCGCCAATTTACGAACTGCAGCGCCATTTCGAACTCGTTTATAATTATAATATAATTATACGTTCAAACTATCGTTCAAATAATATATTCGTTATTCTACTTCAAATCTAAACTGAATAAAATATCACAGATGATCCAATTCACACCATATCGCCATTTCCTCCAATTCTGATTATTTCAGAATTAAATATATTATTTAATTTATTATTTAAATTAAATATTCACCATTATTTTATTCCACGACCATTTAATTCACTAACCCACCATTTACACAATTAAATAAATTACCCATAATACCCCTGCCAATGCGGGTCATTACAATCTTCCCCACTTAAAATAATTTCGTCCTCGAAATTGCTAAAAGGTAGAGGACGAACCTATCGACTGGTTAGAACATATTTATTCACTTCTTAACTTCAGTTTCAACTGAACCAATTTAATTTTAATTAAATATTAATTAATTCTTATTAACGAATATTTCAAAAATCCTGAAAATTTTCTAACGCCTTAACTCTTCGAAAAAAATTTCGCCAGCACCTCCTTTGTACTGGTCAATCGATCAAACTCCAACTCGCCTCTCCGGGCCATCTCCAACCCAAAAGAAAATCAAACAGCCAAGCGGCTTGCCAATTCGGCTCATAAATCTTATATCCAATAGAAATATAAACTTGTACCTTTTGTCGGCATATCATTATATCCTTTCCACCTATTATCAATTCAGCAGATACAAGGGTGATCCCAATAAAATTCCAATCAATTTTTATCTACGACACAACCATTCGCTTATATCCTAAGTCGAATTTTATTTCAAATTCGAGTTCCATTCTCGATTTCAAACTTTTAACTTCCCAATCCAATTTTCATTTCAAATTCTTATCTCGACAATCCAATTGGTCTTCATACCATTCTAATTCAATCTCAGTTACCACTTTACTGGATTTACTTTAATTCAAATCTGCTTTCACAAATTTCTGTTAAATTTGTTTTTAATTCAAACAGTCTTTCCCTGGGAGTTTTTTAAACAGTTTACTCTTTTCAAAAAAATCAAATTTTCCTTTTTGAAATTCAACTGAGCCCATAATCAATATTCCATTAGTTAAATCACTTCTCTATTACTTTATCAATATTTGTTCACCAAATATTTGCAATAACCATATTGGCCTTTTATGTTATTTAGAAAACATTTCTGAATATCGCCTTCCTTTATTTTCTGAACTTTAGAAAATATAGGCTAGTTATAATTGGAAAATATTCCAATTACTTATCTCTTTTCCGATCTTGTTTATTTCTATACTTAGGAAATATTCTTTATTATTTCCAAGTTTACACTTATTTGGGTTAAAACAGATGTTGTGTAAAACATCGTTACGACAACCCAAATGCTATATTCAACTAACTCTTATTCAACATTGATCTTCGAGCCTGAAATCTTACTATTTATTTGTTAATAATGAAATTAATCAAGTTGGGGTATAACTACCTCTCAGACCTTGACTGAATAACATTTATAACGTCAAAACAGACATGACTACTTACTCGAATAATCAATACCATACAACTACTGATTCACCTTTAAACACATATACACCTTCTCTTTTTTTTATCCTTATGAGATTTTATTCTAGACTTCCTTTTTGATTATACTATTCTGTTTCTAAGTTCGTTTTCTTATCGACTTCTATATATATTGATATATAGATTTCTAGTTATCAAATTATCCTAAAAATATTCTAACTCCTTAATTTTCCGGAGAAATTCGCCATAACCTCCTTTGTACCGGAAGCATCGGGAAAATCCCCAAACTGCCACACAGGCCTTCTCCAATCAAAAAGAAAAGCCAAGCGGCTAGCCGATACGGCGCATAAAATCTCATATATGAATTAAATACATACCTTTTCGTCGAGCATTCTATTTATAACTCTTCATACCTTTTCCATACCTATCTCATGTATATCCATACATTTCTAATTTATTCCAACTTAATCCAATCATTTTAACTTATTTCGTTAAGTGATTTTCAAATTACTTGGTTTGCCCCTTTCACCTTCATATTTGAGTATACATGTTCAAATATAGGTTTAACTTGTTTATCAACTAATTGAATTCCTTTTCAATCTTAAGTTCTATATTCGATTTTGAATATCCATTTACAAATCCAATCCAATCTTTCAAAGTTCAACTTCAAATTCAAAACTCAATTAACTAATTCCTCTTCGACTTAGTTAATTTTATTCAATTTCTATTCAAATTTTATATTTGAATTTCGTTTCAATTTCCTTATTCAAATTCCATATTTGACTTTCAAATTCAATTCTATTTGAATCTTCTTTATTCAAATTTCAAATTTAGTTCTATTTGAATCTTCTTTATTCAAATTTCAATTTTCATTTTATTTGAATCCTCTACATTCAAATTTCATTTTCAATTTCTATTCAAATTCTATATATTCAAACTCCCTTTTGAATTTCTATATTCAATTTGAATTACAAATATTCAAATTCCTTTTCAAATCCTTTATTCAATTTCTATGTCACTTCTCTTATTCAAATTCTATATCACTTCCATCGAATTTCATATATTCAAACCCCATACATTCAAATCCTATATTTGAATTCCTTTATTTTTTCTCTATTCAAATTCCATTATTTGAATTCCATTTGAATTTCTATATTCAAATCCCCTTTGAATTTTCTATATTCAAATCCCCTTTGAATTCTCTATATTCAAATTCTATGTTTGAACTTCCTTTATTCAAATTCCTTTTCGAACTTTCTTTATTCATTCTTTACATAAGCCTCGATTTCAATTTCTTTTGAAATCGATATTTCTACCTTTGGAAAATAGATTTCCCTTTCAATTTCACACTTGTATTTTTATTTCTGAATTATCCAATGATAATTCTTTTCACTTTATTTATAAACTTCGTTTATAAAGGAACTACTTGTTTTATTTCTTTTAAAACAAGTTAATATTTCAAATCTATTTAAAATTTCAAATTCCATTATTCAAATCCCATTTTGAAATTCAGCACAACTTGACTTTCCCAAAACAAATTCAAAACAGTATCTCTGGTAGTAATCCGTCACTTACAACTCAAAAATGAATACTGATGATGCAGCTGTCATCATCAGAATCTATTTTCCAGTGATCGAAGTGAGTTCAATACTATAAAACCATTTCTAAACATTTCCACTTGAAATTCATTTCAAAATATAATTCACACTGCTTGTAAAACAATTTAAAATCTCTCAGGATCTTAAATTTTCCTTATTTTCAATTCAAATCCGTTTACAAACACTTATCCAATTCTCCAGAGTTTTAACTTCAATTTCTGGTTTAAATTTCAGATTTTAACTCATCTGATTTCACGTATTTCATTCATATGAATTCTGATTGGTTATTTACATAACCATTTAATTTATAATCTTACTCGATTATAATAACAACCAATATATCCAATATATATCAAAATATACTTTGGGTAACTATTTTCAATTACCCTCTTTCAAAACATACCATGACGGTTCATCGTATTCAAGTGTTTAGTAACTCCTACCGATACAGTGGATCAAACTGATCGACCAGAATTCACAAACAACTCAACCAATGGATCTCCACAATATAAAACAAATTTTTATATCAATAACAAATACGTTCACTCGTATATATACACTCAATCTCAGTCTAGGGTATTACTAACCCTATCTCTACCGAGTCACGCCACAGAGCCAAGTAATTCTTAACCTGGCTCTGATACCAACTGTAACGACCCGGATTTTGAGCGACTTTGGTTATCGACATAAGCACGATGTCGATAACCAAAACATCGAGAAATCCTGGTAATTAGTGAAAGAAATTAGAGGGTGAGGAAAGATAAGATAGAAACTTAGAATAGAAGAAGAAGAAGAACACCATATCAGAGTAACACGAATCTCACAGCGGAACGAATAAATATATTTCATAACATAACTTTGAAATACAAATCTGTACTTGCATATACATATCATTATCAAAGTACAGCACTTACAACACAGCGGAAATAACTATAGTTATATGATCCTGAAGCCTCCCGCTCCAGCTCTTCAAGTGTATCTGTAAAATCCCGACTACTTGACTGCCCGTACAAATTTAGGCACCCAAGAGTTTAGGGAAAACAACAAAGTAAACTCCGGGTCAGTCATGGGACTGGTATGAGTAAAACAGTTTAAAAACAGTTGAACAAGTAAATGATATCTCATAAGACCACGCCGCATAACGGAACGGGTTTTCCCTTATGAGAATCCAAAATATCTTTATATCAAAACCTTTTGATATTATAATAATGCCTATCAACCACAGCTATAATAATCATCTAGTAGAAACGCTTTCATCTCACGTTCTACATATATAGTATACAATCAAAACCGCAAGCACGTATTGGGTAATGGATTTCCAACTATGACAAGGTATGGATCCACCTTTCGCTCGTGTACCTCTAGAGAGGAATACACTGGGTTCAACAAGAACATCTTGCAACCCGGCCACACATGACCGACCACTCATTTCGCTTGAGTGTATCGAATGTATATCACCAACAGTTGGGATCAGCAACCGTTTCCCGAATGGGACAGCATCAACAATAGATTTTTAGAAGTAAATGAAACTCTAGATCAGGTGATTATACACCCTACTTCGGTGCGACCGACTTAGCCATGTTGCCTGCCCGATTTCTGTCATTTACCGGATGATGAGGCTAGAAGCTACGCTTTAACATCACATCAGATTCACTTTGAATGCCACATTGTCAAATCCATCAAATCACCGATTGACGTCCTCAACCATACATTATGTGTTAGCTAAAAGAAGTTTCCTTCTCCGCTTCCACTCTTGGTACAGTTGGAGAAATCAATATACGTGATCGTCTGGACATACTCTGTCAGACATCCGTCCATACAAGTCATCCAGGAACAGGATGAACCGAAGGCACTATTCTGTAAACAGGATAGCCCTTGCATAACTCCGTCTTCAATTTCCTTTGGCATATATGATTCGCAACGGTTATGCCAATACAGAGTGGTTCTTTGGATAATAATCCAACCGGTCTCTCCATATTAACACCGTTAAAATGGTCAAAACTTCGATAGTCTGTGATTTAACTATCGAATAAAAACAAGTGTGCAACCAACGATAATATTTCCCAATGGAAATTTATATCGATCAAACATCATTCAACATTTATCTCTAAATTTCATAAATTTACTTATCTCCTGTTTCCCTATATTCAATATTTCCTATTTTCTAAATTTGGAAAATATACGTTATTAACAATGGAAAACATTTCCATTTCCTTGTTTCTTTATTAGAAAACATTTCTGGTTTCTTATTTGGAAAACATTTCCAAAGCTTCTTCATTGGACTTAGACAGATGTTTAAACAAACCATCGCGATGCCAATTCAAACCATTTCCTTTACTACCGAACCTTAACTATTCCTTAGTTAAAAACGAAGCCAATCAAGTTGGGGTAGAACTACCTCTCAGACCTTAACTGAACAACATTTCTAACTTTGAAATTAGCAAAGTTCACTTTATATTCCTTTACAAACTTCCTTACTTAACCCTCCTTCGAATAGCTATATTCGATTGACTCTTTTCACTTAACTCTATTCGATTAACCCATATCAATTAACTCTATTGGACTAACACTATTGGATTAACTTTATTGGACTAACACTATTGGATTAACTCTATTTGACTAACGCTATTGATTTACTCATTTCACTTAACTCCTTTCGAATAAACTATATTCGATAACTCCTTTTACTTTCTTCGAATAAACTATATTCGATTAACTCATTCTACTTTAACTCTAATCGAATAACTAACATCGATTAACTCCTTTTGCTTTATCTCTAATCGATTAACTAACATCGATTAGCTCCTTTCCTTTTACTCTAATCGACTAAACTAACATCGATTAGTTCCTTTTACTTTAACACTAATCGATTAAACTAACATCGATTAGTTCGTTTTACTTTAACACTAATCGATTACACTAACATCGATTAGTTCCTTTTACTTTAACACTAATCGATTAAACTAACATCGATTAGTTCCTTTTACTTTAACACTAATCGATTAAACTAACATCGATTAGTTCCTTTTACTTTAACACTAATCGATTAAACTAACATCGATTAGTTCCTTTTATAAACTACGTTTCCCGTTACAACTATTCCCTTTTTATAACGTTTACTTACCGTTACAAATATATCCTATTTATAACTTCTATTTACCGTTACAAATATTTCCTATTTATAACTTCTATTTACCGTTACAAATATTTCCTATTTATAACTTCTATTTATCGTTACAAATATTTCCTATTTATAACTTCTATTTATCGTTACAAATATTTCCTATTTATAACTTCTATTTATTTTCTAAATAAATATCCCTTTTATAAAACCGTGTTCGTTTCATAAATAATTCCTTTTATAAAAATCCTGTGATTTTATAAAATTCCTTTATTTCAATATACATTGAAATACTTCTTTTTACATCCCAGGGTCTTTTATGATATTTACAATATAGAATAACAATGATCAATATCATTTCAACACCCATAATCCATAACAGATTATATAACACATCATATATCACAATATATGAAAACAGTAAAATAAATGTTGAGGAATCCAGTTGGATTCCTCCAACCTGTTTTCCTGCATCACAAATGTTAAACAATATAGATAACATCACTTTCAGTTCCATATGATATATTCTGTTAAACAGAATCAATATAGAAATTTAGCTAACTGTCTAGCAGTTCAATCAAACAGTCAACACACAGTCAATCAACCAATATCTAACAGTTCTAAAAATACAATATGAAATTATAAACTGTTCAGAGTTAGTGAGATTTACTCACTTTGGCAGTTCATCGTTAAAGAACGATAAACTGTTATTTGATTTGAATCAAACAATTAAATCTGCCGTAAATTCAAACGAGCTCTACTCCACTCCCGGTTAGCTCCATTGGGTAGTGTCCGTCCATACGATCCCGACGGATCTTGTTTCGCTGAGTTCTGATTTCGTATGATAGAGTTATGCCTTATAGAAGTTTATACTATTTTATATAAAAACAAATTAAATTCCTATTTAAAAACTTGGGCTTCTACCTTTTATCTTGAAACCAACCCACCCAAGCCCATTTTCCCACTACCGTGCTTTTCCATACCCGACCCGCTCTTCATACCCCTTCTTCCCAAATCTAAACGGCCGTGACCTGCTCGTTCCCATTCACCGTTAACGAGCCAAACTCCCTCCACAACTCCACCTTCTCCTCATCGTTCGCCGAACCAATACTTCCATTCAACTCCTCATTCGAATCTCCTTCCACCCATACCCAATATACTTGACTCGGTCTTCAACTGGAAATCGCGTTCGTCGAGCCCCTTCGTACAGGCAGCGACACTTATTTGAACAAAAACCCACAAAAAAATCACAATCGAAGCTAATTCCACTCCTGAACCCAACGGTGAACTCCATACCTCGATTCGATGCACAAAATCCCCAAAAATGCCAACCCTAAATCGCTGGCCATAAATCAACGATCGGAAAAAAAGTGCCGAGCACCATAAATATGATACCAACATGAATAGGAGGATCCAAGGGTCATTAATACCTATGTATTATAATTTATGGAATTTCTTTTGAATTGTTTGGATTTTTCTTTGGAAGAAATTCTTTTACTGTGTTTGGGTTTTCTGAAAGTAAAGTGGCGGCTCCCAGTGAAATTGAATTTATAAGGGAACGGTATTGCTTGTGTGGTTTAAAAGATGGTTGGGTGGCCTTCATTTTGACCAAGAAAATTAGTTATGATATTTTCCTTTTATTATTGATTTTTGCTTCTAACAATTCGTGCGCTCACACACGATACCCAAAAATCACCAAACTGGACATGTAGCTAGAGTTCGACATTACGGTCCCAACGAAACTGGTTTCGTCGAATTCCGACTCCGTATGCTCACACAGCGTATTTTTAAATGTCGAAATACTGACTATTTTACACTCTAAAAATCCGTACGGCCACACAGTGACTCTAAAAATCACGAAACTGGAAATCTAACAACTATTTGATATTGCGGATCCAACAAAACTGGTTTCGTCGAATTCCGACTCCGTTTGCAAAAGTGGCTATTTTTAACGCTCTAAATAGCCTATTTAAATATATAAATATATTTAAATATAATTAAATTAAATATTTAAAATTAAATATTATCGTCCATATTCACAGTGGCATACCACACAGCTCTAGAATATTCCTGTATGTATTTACAACTCGATATTCACTTCTGGGTCAACCCGATATTTGATTTATATTGAAATCCCTTTTAAAAATCTAAATAATTCATTTATAAATTATAAAGGAATTCCACAGCGACTTTTCTAAAATTTGATTTGGACATACATCAAAATCTACACGACGAAATCCCGATTTTTCTCTTCCACTAGAAAGATATACTCCACCAGCTCCACACGTTTCTTGTTTCACAGAAATCCGATTTAAAACGAACTCTGTACATTCAGTTGAAGTTCGAATCGCCAATTTACGAACTGCAGCGCCATTTCGAACTCGTTTATAATTATAATATAATTATACGTTCAAACTATCGTTCAAATAATATATTCGTTATTCTACTTCAAATCTAAACTGAATAAAATATCACAGATGATCCAATTCACACCATATCGCCATTTCCTCCAATTCTGATTATTTCAGAATTAAATATATTATTTAATTTATTATTTAAATTAAATATTCACCATTATTTTATTCCACGACCATTTAATTCACTAACCCACCATTTACACAATTAAATAAATTACCCATAATACCCCTGCCAATGCGGGTCATTACAGATTTGAACGTGAAATGGTAATTGAATTTACCGATAACACTGTGGTGTTAGATATAAAGTATTACCAGTTTTACTTCATGGGATGAATAGGTTGGGATTGGGAGATTAAAACAAATGATTACTTCAGTAAGGTTCGTTAATTCTGACTAGTTTGGATAAACCATAATTTGGTTTGAATTGATATTCAAAGGAAGATTAAAGAATAAATTTAAGGAATTTATCTTTGATTAAATAAATGGGAACCTTTCCCAAAGTATAAGAATATTTGAATAAAAGAATATTCTGAATTGGAATGAGGCGTATGTTGTGTTTGTGTAACACTTGTTTATTATATACGTGATTTATTCAAAAAGACCGGGTTTATCCCATTTTGAATAACTGATTCGATGATGTGTCGAGGATGAAGACGGTGGTCGAAGATCGGAGGTCTTCACATCGTTTGGATAATTACTGATGATCTTGATTGGGTTGTACACCCAAGAGGAGGGAATCAGTTGGTGATCGTCCAGACGTACTTGGAGATCGATGGATATGCGAGGTACAAGGTGCCTTCGGTTTTGTTCAGACCCAGAACGGACTTGTAAATGGAATGTGTGTCTGACATTGGATATCATTATGTGTGATTGATGGATATCGGTTGCATGGAGTGGTTTTCCTGTGTGGCATGCTAAGATGCAAATGATCATGGCTTTTGTTGAAAAGCAAAGTCTTGTGGTTGATGATCAAAGCACCACCTATGTGGCATAGCTTTGTGTAGCGTTAATTCGCGAGCCTCACACCCCGGTTGTGAACCAGAAACGGGAGAGGACATTAGGGAGGGCATGCGTTTCTTTCTAGCTAGGGTGGTGTCAGTGACTGACCAGCCTTGACATTTATATTATTTTCACCTGTGTGGTTGTTGGTTTACGAGGCGCCTCGGATATATCGGTGACTACGTGGAGTCGATGGATTCATTTGGCTCATTTACGCCCCGAAGGGCGGGGAAACGCAGTGTTCAGGCATTTTAATCCACATCGATGGATTGGCCCTGACGATCCAAGGGCCCACCTGTGTCTGGGACCTGAGGCTCGGGCTATAGAGTCTCGAATCGGTGAGGACTATCTTTTGCCTCGGTTCATAGATGGAGACCCAACTTCCAATACGTGACTTTGCGGTTTTGATTGTAGAGCCTAGTATAGCGACATAGTGGTATGGGCATTTATGCCGTCTATGATTGATACTTATGATTGGAATTGTTTTTGACACTATACACTTATAGTTATAATAAAACATGAAATTTTACGTACCAAGCATTCTTGGCTATTATAAGGTAAAAACTCTATCCTCCTGCTTGCGTTGCATTGTGTGATGGGACCTGAGTCTTATAATAGCTTCATTGTTCTTTATTTAGCATGGCGCTGTTTTTTTATGCACTGGTATTCTTGGGATAAAACCCGTTCCGTGTTATACGGCGTGGTCCCTTGATTTACCGAACTTTAAAATAAAGATTAATAACTATTTTAGTTCTCACACCAGTCACATGACTGACCTGGAGTTTATTGTTTTAACCTAAACTCTAGGTGCCCCTATTTTCCGCACGGGTAGCTAGTAGTTTTGGTTTTGCAGATTTATATTCACAGGATCCTAATTTACAGATGAAGCCAAAATCCCATCAGTCTCTAAACGTAAATTAGTAAGAGAACAATTCCCTAAGTACTAACCCCCAAGGCTGAAACCAACATCAGATCAATACCCAGGAAACCTCAACTTAGCTAATCTCCAGTTAGTTCCTAATTTTCTTATCTCCATTAGGTTTAAGAACAGTATTATTAAAGTTACCATTCACGACAAACCCAAAATCCAATTTGATATTAAATACAAGGCTCTGAATAGAAAATATATCGGCTTATATTCAATATCAAATTCTGAAACCAACAAATATCGTATTGGAATAACAATATATATATATATATCTTTCAAATTCCTCCACGATGTTTGTATAATCATGAAATCCAATATCGAAATATTCCGAAGATAATTTCGATTCCAATCCATTCCAATCTTTATATTGGAACTCTAGTTATTTTTAAAACCATTTCAAACCCAATTTATTTATTTAAAAATATTGGATTATAATTCTAGTTCATTACTAGTTCATTTTGATAAAAATATAATTTTATCCTTTTAAATGTGGAATTTTTCATCCAATTATTTCCGAATCATTTATTATGATTTTACACAAATTATTAATATTTTTAATAATTTTCTCAAGGCCCGTGTAGTTGATTTCCATAAACGGCCATCGAACTGCACTTAAAGTGACCTTTTGCGAATTTGATTTGGACATAATTCCAAATCCAACCGTTAAATTTCAAATCTCTCAAATTCTTAGAAAGCTCTTTTCGGTACGAACCCAAAGGTTCCGGTTTTAGGAAAATCCGACGGCGGATCTCCCATAATGTCCATTCGAAGTCAATGGTCGAGATTTAGGAACTGCCGTGGTGCGGTATATTCTATTCAGACCATTATATTATGTATATAATATATATATATATATAATATATTTCGTCGATTTCCATTTAAAACATGTTTTATAAATCGTTTTAAATTCATTTTCAAAACGATTTCAACTCATATTCAATTTCAAATCAAAATTGAATATTCCATATCATCGATATATAAATGATAATATTTTCAAAACATTATATTTCGAAATTATTTCCTTCCCGATATTCATTATAGAAATGAATAAAATCGATATAAATATCGTTCACGTCAAAATGGCGTTAATCTAATCAACACGGCTTTATATATTTTTAAATATATTTGTGTCCATCCCAAATCAGACATCAAAATCACATTTTGATCCATTCTTGAATATTATTTTAAAATAATCGTTATTTTAAAATATTATATCTTTCTGAACTAGAATCAGACACAGTCAATTACCATATAATGTTATTTATATGGATTTCATACACACATGTATACAACAACAATCAAACACAATCAACCATCATCCAAAGTGCATTCTATACTGCATAAGCATTAAATATAAATATTCAACGCTTATAACAATCTGTCAACCAATCGATTGACATACAGCTAATTATTGGGACTAGTGTATGTCATATATCATCCCAATACCCGTGTGGGGTTTCAATCAACAAATAATGGTTTTTATTTGTGCAGTTGGGCTATGTGTAAAATTTATCGTCCCAATCAATATCAGTCAAATGTGTGTACATAAACAAATCGTCTGATTTGTTTATAAATATTTATTTTATTCATATACACGTTAAAAATTATATTTTTAACTATAGAATATTTTATTCCATTCCACATCACACAATCAATTTTCGCACACAATCAAACAAACAAACAAACAAGTCATCCATGGTCTGTGACGACGGGTGTTAGTTGCTGCTAAGCACCGACTGCATCCTAGTATATATTTTAACTAGAAAATAAAATAAAAGTGAGGAGTTCTCACCTTTAGGATCCACTCCTCCATTCTCTATATCAATAGTTTGGATTCTGTTTCTCGTCCATTTCGTCTCAATCCGTTTTCACGCTGTTCATAGTAAAATCATATTTTTATCGCTTCATTCCAATAAATAAAAATCATATTTTTATTTCTGCTTCATATTTTTTTACCACGCTTCTTTCTATATAAAAATTATATTTTATATTTCTACTTCTTATATAAAGATCGAATTTTTATTTCGCTTCATATAGAGTAAAAATCGAATTTTTATCTTAATGATATTCATATAAAGACCGTATCTTTATCATAATGAAAACATTATAAAAATCGTATTTTTTGTATAAAAATCACATTTTTATAATTCTTCCTACAAAATAAAATTTATATTTTTATCGCCATTCTACATATATAAAAATCGAATCTTTATATTATTACATACATACGATAAAATTTAAACCTTTTTCTATATATAAAAATTATATTTTTACATCGCCTTTCAAACAATAAAAATCATATTTTTATTATCTCTAAAATATAAAAAATCATATTTTTATTATCTCTTATAATATAAAAATCATATTTTTATAAAATCAAGATCGTATCTTTTTGTTTATAAAAATATAACATAGCTTTTCAAATAAAAATCAAAACTTTACACAATGCTTTTCAAGTTAAAAATCATTTCTTTTTACTTTTAAAAAAGCTAACTTTTTTATTTTCACAAATAAATATAAATAAAACAAAATGAAATAAATAAAATTTACCTTTCATTGAAGGATCGGATCTTTGCCTAAAAAAGGGGGTTGTCGCACTGCATCGGAAGTCGTCGGGGGGGGGGGGGGGTCGCGGCGTCGGAGTGTGGCTGTGCGGTAGTGGGCCAGGAGGTGCTGGCGGCTAGGGCTTCGTGGGTTCAGGGGGGTTTGGGGCTGGGTTTTTGAATTGGGGATAGGAGGGAGGGAGCGAGGAAAGGGAAGGGGGGAGAAGCTGAAGAGGTGGCGCCGCCATCGCTGTGGGGAGGGGGGATCGATAGCCAGTGGGAGGGGGTGCGCCCATCGTCTTCCATTTTTTATTTCTTTATTTCTTTTTCGTTTTGAAACGAAGAGAGGAGGGGGTTTAAGTGTTAAGGAATATATTTTATTTATTTTAAAATTCTAAAAAACAACCTTTTCTATCGAAGTCCATTTCGAACCCACCGACTATCGTCCCTAACTAATTACCCCCATTCCAAACACAATGGGATATGTTGGGTAAGTTGATTCGACTATTTCGATCATTTTCCGTCAAAATCAAAATATAAATCCATATATTAAATTTGAACGCAGATTTTAATTTATCGGGGCCACATACGGACCCCAAAAATTTCAGAAAAATAAATCTAGCTATGTTTTGACGATGCGTTCCTAACAAAACTAATTTCGTCAAATTTGGAGACTGTTTGAAAAATGGCCATTTTCTGGTCGATCCAAATTGATTGAAACTGTCAAAAACACGTTTATTTCACCATGCTCACATATGAGCTTCAAAAATTATGAATTTTAGAATCTAGCAATAACTTGACATCCTGGATAGAACAAAAGTGGTTTCGTCGAAAACGGAGGCCGTTTGCAAAATTTCCATTTTTAAGGGCTAAAATTCCAAAGCGACTATTCTGAATGTTCAATTGGGCATAACTTTTTATTTCCGCTATGAAATTTCAATTTTTCAGATTCGTTGGAAAGATATTTTCAAATAGATTCTAATATTTTTGGTTTCGCTGAAATCCGGTTTATTTTAAATCCTGTACATTCATTTGAAATTTGAAATCGAATTTTCAAACTACTGCGCCATTTTCAATTCCTTTTATAATTAAAAATAGATATTTATATTCTAACGACGATCTATATAAATATATACATTCTAATTCTATTCAAAATAGATTTCTCGTCTTTATTATTTAAAATAAATCATTTTAAATATTCAAAATTCATTAAAATTGCCAAAATTAAAATTTTAAATTAGTTCGGATTTTCCGGGTTGTTACAACATAATACAGAGTCTCATAGGGGAAGGACAAAATATAATAAGAACTTAATTAAAGTATTAACCAGTTTACAGTATACATTTTTAATATCAAAGTTAACAATCTTATGATATACCAAATAGTTGTTGCGGAATAATACAAAATAAACAGTCAAGCACCATATTCATAATAAGGTCTTCACTAAACTGTAACAACTTAGGCTGACCCGAGCATAATGAAAAACTATACACTCGAGTCAGGACTAACATATCTCATGTAAGTCAAATCAAAAGCTTGATATAAGAGTGTAGTAGCATCGGAGATGTTTACCGGGTTTTCCATCTCTTATTAGTATATATGTGAGTGTTATAACTTAAAAGATGTTATTGGAATTTTCATCTTCCAAGGATCCATTAAAGTATTTACATATAACACGATACGCTATTATAATAATGTCCAATACACGTTTGAAAATATCATTAAGGTATTGTCATTATTATCCTTAACTCATTCTATAAGCAATGTAGTTTATACAATATCTTAAACCCACTATAAACTGGTAACTTCAGAGGGTACTCCATTGTGTACAATACGAATCAAAGTCATAATGGGCTCGATCAGGATAATATGATAAAGAGCATAAGGTTGCGCCCATGGTAGAATTCTATAGGACTATGAACCAGGCTAGTTGTAAAGCATAGTCGTAGCTATTGTCTACCTCAGAAACAATCCTAGAATTACAGTTGTGCATGAAATCAAATCAAACTAAGGGACTGAGATAATAAACAAAGAAGTATTCTTGATTGGAGGACCGATACCACTTGGTCGTGTTATGGTTATTGGTTTTAGTCATTTTAATTATGACCTAAAGGTCAAGGATATCCATCAACATTCTCTTTCTTCAATCCAGTAGTAATTTTCCATATTCATCCTAATTTATTTCAAATTCTCCACCATGTACATAATTATTAAAGGCATCCCGGTATTAACGGAGAGTATGCCAACATCTAACACCGATCTCTTTGATAACCAAACGCTTGTTTCACACCTTGGTCATTTATATTTAAATAAATCAAATTTCAATGTCATAAATCAATTTACTTCATTTATTGATTTACTTATCAATTTCTCCAATTAATTCAGTGAGATTCAATCTTAAACTAAAAATCTCAGGTTCAATATCAAAGTTCAAATTCCAATTTTAGATTTTAATATTATAAATAACGAGTTTCAAATAAATTTTAATATTCAAATATTTGAACTTAAATAGTTCAGATCCAACATTGAGATTCAATCTTAAATTAAAAATCTCAGGTTCATTATCAAAGTTCAAATTCCAATTTTAGATTTTAATATTACAAAAAATGTTTTTCAAATAAATCTTTATATTCAAATATTTGAACTTAAACACTTCAGATCTAAAATAAACTTTATTCAAAATTAGCTATATTATGTATATAATAGTTTTAATTTAAAATAGTTATAAAACAATTAAATTTACAATAAAATAATTTGATTAAAATAGTTAAAAAATAAAATAGTTGATTAAATATAAAATAGTCATAAATTATAATAGTTAAATTTAATAAAAAAATTAATTAAAATACTTGTAAAATATATAATGGTAAAATCAAATTAATTATAAATTATGCAAAAGTTAAATTAAATATATAATGGTTAAATAGAAATAATATAATAATAAATAATATTTAAATTTTAAATTTCGTAGTTTTATTTCAAATAGTCAAATTTAATATAAAAGTAGATTGCTCAAAATAATTGTATAACACATAGTATTTAAATTTTATATAAAATAGTTTAATATTAAAAAAATTGTTTCACGATAGTGCTCATATTTAATTTTATATCATGTGGCCAAGTGATTATTTAGTTTTAAATTTCAATTTCCCAAGTCTATATCATTTCAATTTGAATCATATCTCATAAATATATATATATATATATGTATATATATATATATGTGTGTATGTATGTATATATGTATATATATATATGTATATATGTATGTATGTCAATTCAACATATTTCCTGATTCAAGTATTCGATGTCCACGGATGCCAAATTCCAGTTTATCTCATTTCACCGACATGTAGGGTGACATGTATACATCATAAAGAAAGTTCAAAACCATTAATTTCTAAGAAAACATCATGGCAACAAAGTTCAAATTCCAATTTTATGTTAGGGTGACATGTATACTTCATAAACAATAATCATCAAAAATAACATCTAAGAAAACATCATGGCAACAAATAAACATAACATGTAATCATTATTAGAAACTATCGAATAAATCACAATAAAAATAATTTAATCAAAACCATCGAATAAATCACAATAAAAATAACATGTAATCATTAGTCAAAAACCTCATGGCAACAAATAAACATAACATGTAATCATTATTCAAAACCATCAAAGTTCAAGTTCCAATTTTAGATTTTAATAATACAAATAACGTTTTTCAAATAAATCTTTATATTCAAATATTTGGACTTAAACAGTTCAGATCTAAAATAAACTTTATTCCAAATTATCTATATTATATATATAATAGTTGTCCAAAAAAATTAATTCAAAGAAATGAACATTGTTTATTTCTGCTAACAGATGTCCAAAGAAATTAATTCAATTTAAAATACTTGTTGCCATGATGTAATCATTATTCAAAAAAATGTTAGGGTGACATGTATACATCATAAACAATAATCATCAAAAATAACATCTAAGAAAACATCAAGGCAACAAATAAACATAACATGTAATCATTATTCAAAACCATCGAATAAATATTCACAATAAAAATAACATGTAATCATTATTCAAAAACATCATGGCAACAAATAAACATAACATGTAATCATTATTCAACACCATCAAAGTTCAAATTCCAATTTTTGTTTTTAATATTACAAATAACATTTTTCAAATAAATCTTTATATTCAAATATTTGAACTTAAATAGTTCAGATCTAAAATAAAATTTATTCAAAATTAG
The DNA here is from genome assembly GCA_030737875.1 of Allium sativum. Lineage (NCBI taxonomy): Eukaryota > Viridiplantae > Streptophyta > Magnoliopsida > Asparagales > Amaryllidaceae > Allium > Allium sativum. The sequence continues at coordinate 126,844,459 of CM060919.1, read as the reverse complement.
CTATATTATATATATAATAGTTGTCCAAAGAAATTAATTCAAAGAAATGAACATTGTTTATTTCTGCTAACAGATGTCCAAAGAAATTAATTCAAACAAATTTAATAGTTAAATATATCTTAAGACTACCACAATAAATGATGATTATTTATTTCTGCTAACAGATATCCAAAGAAATTAATTTAGTTCGATGTCCAAGGATGCCAAATTCCAATTTATCTCATTTCACTAACATGTAGGGTGACATGTACACATCATACAATAATCATCAAAAATAACATCTAAGAAAACATCATGGCAACAAATAAACATAACATGTAATCATTATTTAAAACCATCGAATAAATCACAATAAAAATAACATGTAATCGTTATTCAAAAACATCATGGCAACAAATAAACATAACATGTAATCATTATTCAAAACCATCAAAGTTCAAATTCCAATTTTAGATTTTAATATTACAAATAACGTTTTTCAAATAAATCTTTATATTCAAATACTTGAACTTAAACAGTTCAGATCTAAAATAAACTTTATTAAACTACAACATCGAAATAACTGACACTATTGTGTTTTATTCGATGGTTTTGAATAATGATTACATGTTATGTTTATTTGTTGCCATGATGTTTTCTTAGATGTTATTTTTGATGATTATTGTTTATGATGTATACATGTCACCCTACATGTTAGTAAAACGAGATAAAACTATTAAATTATTTTATTGCGATTTAGTCGATGGTCTTGAATAATGATTACATGTTATGTTTATTTGTTGCCATGATGTTTTCTTAGATGTTATTTTTGAAGATTATTGCTTATGATGTATACATGTCACCCTAAAATAAAATTGGAATTTGAACTTTGATGGTTTTGAATAATGAAATAAACAATGTTTTATTAGATGTTAGTGTAACATAAAAGTAATTTCTATTGATAGTTAAATATATCTTAAGACTACCACAATAAATGAACATTGTTTATTTCTGCTAATAGACGTCCAAAGAAATTAATTCAATTCGATGTCCAAGGATGCCAAATTCCAGTTTATCTCGTTTCACTAACATGTAGGGTGACATGTATACATCATAAGCAATAATCATAAAAAATAACATCTAAAAAACATCATGGCAACAAAAAAACATAACATGTAATCATTATTCAAAACCATCGAATAAATCACAAAAAAAATAACACATAATCATTATTCAAAAACATCATGGCAACAAATAAACATAACATGTAATCATTATTCAAAACCATCAAAGTTCAAATTCCAATTTTAGATTTTAATATTACAAATAATGGTTTTCAAATAAATCTTTGTATTCAGATATTTGAACTTAAACAGTTCAGATCTAAAATAAACTTTATTCAAAATTAGCCATATTATATATATAATAGTTTTAATTTAAAATAGTTATAAAACAATCAAATTTAATATAAAATAGTTTGATTAAAATAGTTAAAAAATAAAATAGTTGACTAAATATAAAATAGCTTTATTAAAATGGTTATAAAAGATAATAGTTAAATTTAATAAAAATAATTTAATTAAAATACTTGTAAAATATATAATGGTTAAATCAAATTAATTATAAATTATGCAAAAGTTGAATTAAATATATAATGGTTAAATAGAAATAGTTATTAAAATAAATAATATTTAAATATAAAATTTTGTAGTTTTATTTAAAATAGTTAAATTTAATATAAAAATAAATTACTCAAAATAACTGTATAATACATAGTATTTAAATTTTATATAAAATAGTTTAATATTAAAAAAATCATTTGATAATGATGCTCGCATTTAATTTTATATCTTATGGCCAAGTGATTATTTAATTTAAATTACAATTTCCTAAGTCTATATCATTTCAACTTGTATTATATCTCATATATATATATGTATATATGTATGTATATATGTATGTATATGTATGTATGTATGTATGTATATGTATATGTATATGTATATGTATATGTATACATATGTATGTCAATTCAACATGTTTCTTGATTCAAGTATTCGATGTCCAAGTATGCCAAATTCCAGTTTATCTCGTTTCACTAACATGTAGGGTGACATGTATACATCATAGACAATAATCATCAAAAATAACCCCTAAGAAAACATCATGGCAACAAATAAATATAACATGTAATCATTATTCAAAACCATCGCATATATCACAATAGTGTCAGTTATTTCAATGTTGCAGTTTAATTCAGTACTAATTACATATCGAATCTAATAAATGACAATTTACTAACAATTCAAATTTAATTCATTTAAATTAATTAAATATATATTAAATTTGCAAACAATCAATCAAACAATATTTCACATCCATGTCAATTTGTCACATATCGGGTGTCAATTTCTCCACATACAAACCATGACCACTACCAACTCCACTACTACCATCACTCAACCTCTTCATTTGATCTCTCAATTCCTTACTAAGAAGATCCGCTTTGACATCATCAATAGACAAAGTATCCCGACAATAGATCATAGCATTGTAGAACCCCATTTAATGGCCTGGCAATGAAAATAACAATATCATCACCATTTGTTTTTCATCGATCTTCAAATTTACGACCTTCATCTTCATTATAAATCCATCAATGGAATTCAAGTATGCCTTAAACGAAGAACCCTCCATCATAAAGGTGAAAAATGGTCGCAACAAGATCAAATGATTTGTAAGTGTTTTTTCATGTATTACTCCTCCAACTTGACCCAGATGCCTTTAGCGGTTGTCTCGCCACTAGTTTCGAAGATTACATTCTCTACTATAGTTTGTTGAAGAGTAGTGAAATCCCACTCTTCTATCTCCATTCTCTAAACATCCAAGATATCCTTCAGCAACAAACCTTTATCAAATACTACCTAATGCACCTGATTCCTTGTAAGAACTGCTTTCATCTTCCAGTTCCATTTTCTTGGAATCATTATCGTCATTCCATATATCTATTACCAATTGAGATCCTAACGACGCATATGAATCTTTTGCATATGGATTTGCACTATTCGGACTAAACAATTAGGGACGTCTTGAAGAACTATCTGATTATGGCATTTTCATGAACTCATGCCTATACTAATTACTCTGATACCAGACGCTCTTGTGAAATTCAAATTCAAATACCGAACTAAAATACAAACCCACAAATAGCGCAGAAGGCGAGATCAATGGTAAACTTGTAAAAATAACCGATCACATTATCTCAATAAGAAAAATAGAAAATAACTGATCTAGATAGGACTATGTAAATCACAAGCAATAAAAAATAATCAACTGCAATGAAATAAATTATACACCATATTTATAATGGTTTCGCTAACGATTTATTAGTGTACATCCACATTGAAGAAAGATTTTATTACCACGAGGAGAAGAGTACAGGAGTTTGGTATAAAATAATCACTTTAGAATGAAGTTTGTAGAGATGTGCTGGCAAAGCTTTCAAAAGAAATTGGCAGAGCTATGTTTGTAGAGGTCAGAATTGAAGAAATATTACTAAGGTTAACCATAATTTTTCACTTGAGCTAACTGATAACCCCTTGTACAAGTTAGAAGTGTTTCTTTTTGAATCCGAAAATAGCTTATAAATGGAATATTTTCATCATGGCAATTTACCTTTTATACCACCATGAAATCTTTATAAAATTTCATCAGCAACGTAGGTGAAAAAGACATTTTTTGTCTCAAATTTCTAGCCTAAATTGTCAGGTGTTTGAACACAGGACTCGAGCTCCTATGTTGTTACAAACTATAAGTTCGACTGACTTTAGAATATTAAATTGTATGGAATTTTGAATAAATTGTTTGAAATGAAAAATTTATGATTTTTTAATGAATTCGATAAGTTGTATTCTTAATAAAATTTAAATTAAATTGATTACAATGTTCCAATAGAAAGAAGCCAGTAGATAATCGTAGTTTATGTTGTGCATAAAACGATATTAGCATTTTTTTAAGTAAAAGTAATATTTTTGGAAAAATAAATTATAGGAGTCCATTTTAAAGTTAAGCATAATTTTATATAAAGAAATTTTTGAATGTTTAGATGATATTTTATGGTCGTTAAATAATAGTAGAAAGTGATATGGAAATGATTTTGGACGTTAATTTTAAACTTTGGAAATGAATTAGGATTTAGGTTGCAAGCATTTAGTTTAATTTAAAGAAATTAATGATTGTTAACTTAAAAAAAAATTAGTTATTATATTATTGTTGCAACATTAGTTAATAACAAAACAATAAAATTTTCTTTTCCAAAATATGATTATTTTATATGAAATTGATCTAGAAAATTTTCTATTTTAAACATTATTGTTCATTTCATCGAATTTCAAGTTCACTAGTACCGTTTAAATCATTTTATATGTAAACAGTTAATGGTAACATATGTACCAAAAAAATAAAAGTTTTATTTTTTGGAATATTAATCGTTTGCATGAAGTTAATCCAGATTTATTTATTTATTTTTATATGTAAACAGTTAACGTATGTAATGAAAAAAATAAAAGTGTAATGCTAAGGGCACCCAAAACGCGCTAAGGTGTACCAAGCTACCGTCGGTCGAATACGACAAAAAAGAAATCTGTTCGGCGATAATGATGGTACCCGTTCCCCGAAGCACATTTTGGGTGCCCTTGGCATTACAAAATAAAATTTCGCATGAAAAATCAAACCAAAGGTTTGCCTATGGAGCAACCCGTATGCGTTTGATTTTTAAAACGAAGTGGTATTTGGAAGGGATATTTGATGGGGGATTTTTGTGAATGGGAAATGTTTTTTTTTAACGAAAGGGGAAAATTGGAAGGGGCAGAGTTATTATTTTATTGTTTTTTTATTTATGTTTATTACAACTTTTATTGAATGCACATTACAAATTGTAAAATACGAATTGCAGAATTTAAATTGCAGAAGTTAAATTTCATAATTCAAACACCATTACAACGCATAATACCATTTCATAAAAAGCAACAACATATACATAAAAAAAAACAGCTGTCCAATCCTCAGCTTATGAACATAATGAAGGACACAACCCCTAAGATGTGTAGGCTTGTCAATCAGAGAATAAAAAGGGTTGTGGCCCCTTCTATCGTTCTCTGATAGAACAACCGTCGCCTCCCACTCAAGATAACCATCATCATCGTGACGTACTGCCATGCATATGGTAGTAAGCTCATCGAGGTCCATGAAAGGAGGAGCATAACGAGAAGGGTCAGCACTGGACCTGACATAAGTCAGAAGGCTCGAGATCTCAGTAGTATCGCACCAAGTAAAATGGCCATACGTTTGGGCCACGTGCAGATGAACTAGTGGAGCGGCCAGAACTATGTACTTACATTTGTTAGTACGAATGCATCCTCCAAAAAGTGAGTCTAGCTCTCTGAATCGCGCTGGGGAGCCATCCTTGAATTTGTGATACATTACTGGCATCGTTGTCCATCAATCATCCGTTCCAGCAACGATATCCATCTGATCATCTCCTTGCCCTCCCTGAATCTAAAATTGCTTGTTCCACGGATTCCACATATTAAATGCACACATCGATGAAAGCATTTGTCGCGTCGTTATTCTATTCAATAATGGAACGTGTAGAGGAGGATTAACTTGCAGCCACTCTGGAAGAAAAATCAAAAATTACGATAAAACATGTGTAATGACACGAATTTCGCTCAGACCTAATTGATCGCTAAATCAACCAAGACCGTTCGAATCCCGCATACGCTAACTTTGGGCATACAACACATCAGAACAAATAAAAGAAGACTTTTATAAGCATCATAATAATTTTACATCAGAGTATAGAATATCAGAGTACATCGAATATAATAATACAATAGCAGAAGAATAATTTACAACAAATTTAATACAATGCAGTGGAAACAAATAAACAGTGCCAGGGCCGCCTATTGACCTGAAGCGTCGTTGAATTAAATTGGACTATTTTTATAGAAATAAAAATAGCGATAAATCGTTACAAAATAATATTAACGATATGAGTTGATTTAAATTATATATATTCGAGAATTATTTGAAAGACCAAGTTCGATCTCATTTCAAATAATTATACGACTAGTTTATGAGCAAAATATGCTTTTACATTTATCATCGGGTTGGGTAAAAATATCAATGTGCTAACACCTTGTGAAACACTTCACCGCTTTGGGAAAATCTTTCCAACGACATAAAATTTGTTAAAATCCAATGGTTAGATTTTGAGAAATGTGCAAATCAAATTTGGGTAAAAACAGCGCTAGGGCCGCCTGTTGACCCGAAGCATCGTTGGATTAAATTGGACTATTTTTATAAAAATAAAATTAGCGATAAATCGTTATAAAATAATATTAATGATATGAGTTGATTTAAATTATATATATTCGAGAATTATTTGAAAATATTGAGTTCAATCTGTAACGAAGTTAAAAAGCTAAAAAAAACATATACAACAACAAAAACCTGAAATTCGTATTGGTTGTGAGATTTGGTGAGGGAGAATTGTGGTGAATATATAGGGGAGGAAGAAGAGAACCGATGAGTCCAGAATTTTCTTTTTGGCGTCAGAAGCGTCCTGTAGCGACCCGAACTTCCTGGCCGGCGTAAACCGAATAAGAAGGCGGACTGCTTTGAGAACAAGACTAATCGGAATGCAAAAAGAAGGACACTTTAATGATTATTACAACAATTTACATTAGAGCACAAGAATATAACAGAGTATGAATAAATATTACACATTGGAAAATACTAGAGATTTAAAATTACAATGCAGCTAAAAAATAATGCATAACACAACTGAAAGAGATACACGGATATAGAGCTTTCTGATTATAGTTCCAGCTTTAAATCCAGGATCCGGTGAATATAATATATGCAAAACCAAAACTACTAGCTACCCGTGTGGAAAATAGGGGCACCTAGAGTTTAGGCTAAAACAATAAACTCCAAGTCAGTCATGGGACTTGTGTGAGAACTAAAACAGTTATTAAAATTTTACTTTAAAAATAAAGTAAATCAAGGGACCACGCCGTATAACACGGAAAGGGTTTTCTTCCAAGAATACCAGTGCATAAAACAGTTTATAAACAACGCAGTGCTTTTCAAAAAATGAAGCTATTATAAGACTCAGGTACCATCACACAATGCAACGCAAGTAGGAGGATAGAGTTTTCCCTTATAATAGCCAAACATGTTTGGTACGTTTAAAGCAAATCATTTGATACTACTATAAGTGTATAATGTCAAAATCCCACTACTACAAAACAAGTCATTTGCATCAGTTGTTAAACCCTTGTTGCATTAGTTGTTAAAATGATACAAGTGAAGATGATGAAATAGACAAATTTCTGTTGCATCAGTTAAAGAACTGATGCAAATGACGATCACTTGCATCAGCTGTTTAATACAACTGATGCTATAAAGCAGACGCAGATGTTTACATTTGCTTTCGAAGCCTTGGTCTATTGCATCAAATTTTTAAAACAATTGATGTTAATGAATAGATGCAAAATTGATATTTGATATGACCTTTAGTGTATTGCATCAGTTATTTATGCCATTACAACTGATGCAAATTAAGTGAAGTAAAAAAATAAAAATTCCACTATTCAAAATTTTAAACCTAAAGCAATATTAAATAGAATTTAAAATTCTATAGATGCATTAATACCACTAATCTGATGAAACAAAAATATAATTGTATTATCAATCAACATAGTTCATGTGTACAACCAAAAAAAATACATACTCTAGTCATAAAACTAAAGTCAACGTGCATAACAAAAGACTAACATAACTACATTCAATCTCGAACTTCATTTATCCCTTGTCGGTCATAGGAACCACGTTGTGCGAAGTCCTGCAATTTATAAGAGTAGTATTGTTTTAAAACATCGTAAATAACATATAATAGCCAGGAGAATGAAATATATTAAAATATACCCTTTGTAAATCGATACTTTGATTGTGGTATTTTACTATATCAAGCATATACCTCCTCACATAATATACACAATCTGTTGCTTCAGATTGCTGCAATATTACAAAATAATTTAACAGTTAGTTTAAAATGAAACAAAAAAACATAGTATTAATTCATTGCAGCTTTTAATATGTATCTGTGTTGAATGATGCTGCAAAATACGGTGAAATAGTTTTATTTGTATTTTTCAAAACCTAACTTGATATAGTTGAATATATGGTGATACATATATGGGGAAAACTTAATGTAACCCTTTGATTATGGCTTCCATCAAGTTCTCTGCAGTTACTTCATCCATAATCAAATCTACAATACCATTACCTTAACTACCAAATATACTTCAGAGCCCATATATCAACCCTTAGTCTTTCCTCTACATTCAACACAGCCCATATATCAACCTCATATACCCTTTGTAATTAAATATGTGCCGACATATCCTTGGTCCTGGGGTGTTTCTTACTAGAGAAAAGAACTCCTAAGGATAGAAATATATATATATATATATATATATATATATGAAAGTTAGAAGTCCATCTAAGTTATAGTAGTCATATATGATCGAAGCACATCATGTAAGATAAAGTTTCTAAAATCCAATATATACATGATTCAGATGATAGAAAATAATATGTCGATAATGATCACATTTACCTCCAATTCTCATGACATTCGTGCATCATATATTTTTCAGTGCAAAAAAAATATGAAAAACTAGATATACATGCTTGTTGTTTGCCATAATACTGCATACTATACAAGAAATAGGCGAAAGGATTTCTCAGTCCAAGGTACTAGACAAAATATACATGCATTCATTTTGAAGGCTTTTAGGATTGCATTTTTAAATAATTAGCTTCGAGGTTGACATTATTATTTTGCTGAAGTGATACGGGAAAATGATACTTAATGATATATCTTTAATTGTTTGTCATTGAAACCAATTATTTTTAAGCATTGTCCTACAAACTTAGTACCCTAATCACAAACTACCAACCAAATTTCATGTTCAACGTCGGTGTTAGTATGCAACATAGTAGGTCATGTGCTCATCATATAAATCACAATTGTGAACATCCATTTTTTGATGATCAGTTAGCATTTCCTATGTGACAATTCAGACTCTTAATTTTCTCATAACAAAATTAATGTGAATGGAAATACGTAATAACATCAACCGTGAAAAAGTCTTTCACTGACTAACTTAGGAAGAGGAAGTTACAATTGGTCAAAGAAATACGGACACAACAATGATCCATCAAACATAGCAAGCCTTTGTTTATGCTGGATATTTGGTGCAAATCAGACATGGATGTTCCACAAGTAGACGACCTTTGTAGCTATATTCTTGTGTTCAATAAATACTCACCCGGATGTGGAAGTGTTTGCCTAAGAAGTGGAAATATTCGGTTGGAGTTATAGTGAGATGAGAAAAACTTTACAGTATCTCAAATCTGTGCACACAACACTTCCCGGGTACACGTCACAGTTTAATACACCTTATCTTAAACCATGGCGATAGTTAAGAATACAAATCACACAATGGCATGTTCAGAACAATGCAGTATCTGCCTTTTCCATTGAAATTGTATGCTTTCTAAATGTTATATAATACAACAAAAAAACATATTTTGAAGCAGCAGATCCACGCAATAACTAAATACCAACAATAATCATGAGAGCATCGACCATGAGTTGATGTAAGAGTAAAGTAAAACACTATTAACGTGTAACATTATAGTCGTATATTATTGTTAGAAAACAAGAAGAAGGTTTTTTTTGTGGGGTTGACCGGGGGGAGGGGAGAGGTGGATTATAACAGGTAAGTGCTTCGCCAACCGCACAATGGTACTTGAATATTTGTTGTGGAAAACGTGACGATTATCCACTTCACTGCCACACAATAGTAGTTTAAATATTGGCTTTACGAAGAAATATAATGCAACCTTACTAGTATGATCAGAAACAGTAATTGAAGGCCTGATCCAATATGGACATCGATGAAGTTGAAAACCCCTGAGCATGCATCTAACCTGAACAATCTAATTTTATAATCTGTCCAAAAGGAAAATTGACTCAGAACTAGCTATCTGAAATTTTGAGGTTGTGTTCAAATAAATGTACCTGCAACCACGTAGATTTTCACCATTGAAATACGTCAAGATAGGCTCAAAATACTTGACATATCTCTAGGAAAAAACAATGATAGTACCAGTCAGATATTATTGTAGATATGGTTAGATAAATGGTATAACATCAAGAAGGAATAAACTAACACTCTGACTTGGCAGTCCCTTCCCATCAATACACCTCTTCTGATTACAGTGATCAATGGATTCTTCAGCCATTGGAAAGAACTGAAAATTGTGATATTGTATCAAACAAGAAAAACAAAATAGAAATCTTATTGATCCGTATAGATAAACTATGGATCAAAATTTTTCCTTAAAATACAGTAGAAGGCTAGAAATAATCAGTCTTGCCATTCCATCTTTGCAATGAACCACCAACATGTTTTCGATGTCTTCTTTCAACCGTGAATAGGCATTTTGACAAAATAATGTTATAAGGTGAATGGGATGGTAGTTGTGATCATCAAATGGGAAATTAGCAACCTGGACAATTGAGTACATGATGTGTAAAATGGTATAAAGATAGAAGTTATAACCAATTATTGATTATGGCTAATCAAATGCCACAATATACATCATTACAAAGTTCTTCTCTTGTTTATAATTTTTTACCAGCATGTCAAACACTTCTTATAGGGAAAATTAACTATAACATTTCTAACTCCTTCACGAAAAAGCTATAAATGAGAAAGACTTTCTAGAAGTAGATAACAATTTGAGCTGGCTTAACTGAACATAATGATACTGCATTTCAAGTAATACAGTTTAAAAAAGCATTGACCATTCATTTTACTTGAAGAACAAATCTATCAATCGTATGGGATTTCCTATCATATCCAAGTACTTTATTATTAGCACTGAGATAAACCATGATCCTGAAAAAGTATGCATCAACCCCAATACACACTTTCTGGTAAATCAAACGGAATTACGCATTACTTGGAAATCGGTCCTTGAACCTCCCATTTGACCTGCTTTTTGTCAGTTCAGAAATTATACTCGATACCAAAACATATAGTAGAGATCTACCCATTATCCACAAAAAAGAAGTTAGGCATTTCTATCATGCGGTAACAGTTAAAAGGATGTATATTGTGTGCACAATGATAATACATTAGGGTTACTTATGAATGAAATATTAATGTAACTAAATTCAAAACATTCTTTAACACCTGATTGTTTCCATAGCCATTAACTTCCATTTCTGTATTACTTGCTAATATACACAATTTTGTTCCAAAATTATGGATTATAATGGTAGATCCCCAAGTCTGCAAGTATCAGTTTAAAATGAAACTCAACTGTAGTCTGTAAACTGAAGCCCTAAAGTCATAAATCCAAAATCAACATGCCATTTTGAATATGGCAATCGAAATCAAATCAGAAGAGGCAAATTAAAATCGGCAAAATATAATACCTAAAAACAACGGCAGTCGAAATCTGTGTTCTTGAATTGAGTCGATTCGAAAGAGCGGCAATGATTTCCCTTCTTTGTTACCTTTCCTCTTTTCGTTTCTTTTTTTTTTTTGCTTTCCTACTGCCGCGAAAACGAAAAAAATAGCGCGTTTGAGAAAAGGGAAGGAAGATTTCGTGTTGGCACGGTCGTAATAAGTGCAATGTTATTTTTAATATACGTGACATGCGGTTGTACATTTTTTAATTTAACATGTATTTTGCTTCATTATATTTTCTTCAAATTTAAGGAACTGATGGAAATTAATATAAATGCATCAGTTGTTAACGTATGTGATGCAAGTAAAAAAACTTGCTTCAGATTATTTTCTTCAAAAATGGTTCACAACGGATGCTAATTATATTTTCAACCCTTAAACTGCTTTACCTATGACACTTGCTTCACGAGGTAATCGGGAACTGACTCAAGTAATGCTATTTGCATTAGTTATTTATACAACTGATGCAACTGTGATGATGCAAGAGACCTATTTTGTAGTAATGTCACTTAAACATAAATGTATCAATCATAGACGACATGGGTACCATATATGTAACACCCCACGTCCATTAATGTCACTCACAAAGGGAATGCATTAACTTTCATGGAGTATTTTAAGTGTGTATAGAACAGAAACTTAACAACAAGACAGATATAAACAATACTAAAACTTTATTTCATTGCAACGAAAAATACATAAGTTTGAATACACCATCAAAACCAGAGTCAAAGTACATAATATCCATCTTGACCAACTCAAAGTACATAAATTGAAAGACATAACCCCAGTACAAAATAACCATAAATAAGAGAAGCTGAACTTTACTTCAGCGATCCAAGCAATCTTCTAAAAGCAAGAGATACAGCAGTCCAAAATCAAGCTCCACTGGTGCTAGTTCCAACCTGAGCACCTGGGGGGGAAAGGAAGAAAAGAGGAGGAAACAAAGGGGGTCAGACATAAAATCTGGCGAGTGCGATAACTTTAACAATACAATTACCAAAATAACTAGGCTAAGGCATAAGTTGGAAAATAAGGAAATGGCTATGAACAATTGAGTATGACAGAGTAAACAAGGAAATAAGATTGAACTAAGATAACGTTAAAGCGCACCCAAACCACTATAAGATAATTACTATACTGCACCACTACTATTATACTGCACACCACTAGTCACCCTAAGATTGATCCCGCCTACAGAACTTAAACAATGATAATGGTAGTTTCATGCATCTCTAGTTGCCTTCATAGGTGCCTCCTGCCCCTATCTCCACTAGGTGTACCCACTACCCCCAAGCGATCGACTCCCTAACTCATAGATACCCGTGCTGGCCCCACAGTGGTGTGTATCACTCCCCAAAGTGGCAACCCGATACCACCAATAATGCATGGCTTATACCTACATGATGCAACAACGTCTTACCTACCAGCCCGGGTCCACACACGCATATGAACCCGTTGGACTTGTGTTGCCACCGCTAACCCGGTTTGGCCTCTTAAAGTCAAGCCCAGTATGCGTGTCCCGTCCTCGACTTGGGTCGAGCCCACAAAGATACGTATGGGTTACTGGTTGAAATGGGCCCCCTATTACTTGACACATGCTATCCACCTAAGCTTGGTCCCCTCTAGTACATCCCACTTAACCCTCTTCTTAGCCATGTTCGCTTACAAGTTTCAATTTTGGTTAAGTGTTTCTAATCGTATTTCAAATGCCACCCAAGGCACCCACTAGATTCCACATGCCACCTAAGGCACCCACTTAACCCCCTCATATCCCACTATATTTTTATCTGGTTAAGTGTTTCTTAATTGATTAAGACCGTAACCTCATAAAGACCTCCCACATTATACTGGCATTTGTGGCAGTTGGATTTGCCGAGCGGGTCCGGGTAGTCTTACACCACAAACGAGCCTAACCTCGTGTCTTTACCATTGTTACGTATTTAATTTATGCCTAAAACCTCCCACATTAGACTGGCATTTGTGGCAGCTGGATTTGCCGGGCGGGTCCGGGCAGTCTTACACCACAAAAGAGCCTAACCTCGTGTCTTAGACGATTAATTACTCCTAATTAATCATTCCCCAATTTGAATTACTTTCCCTATTCAAATTATCAATCAATTCCAAATTTAACTATGGCCATAATTGACTCAATTATGTCCATCCATTTATGGTATGCAAAATCATACCAATTTTCATCACAAATTTATTTTATGCCATTTAAGGCATTTATGCCAATTCTTAATATTAAATCTTTTTAATATTATCCCATTACCCCCACATTGTACGTTCGTTCGTTTAACATAAAATATACATTAGACTCGAATAGTCTAACTCATGGAATAAAAAGAAAACATCACAACATACATATAATTAAAGATAGATCTAAACATATGTGTGAATGATGTTCTACATCTAAAACTTGCATAGGCCATAGTTACAACTTGCATAAATCATGTATGTCATAGATCTACATCTAAAGGTGTAAACTTGCATAGGCAATAACCACAAACTTGCATAACATGATTCATATTCCAAACTCATATATTTATATAAACTTGCATATGTGATTTATGCAACATAACAATGGTGTAAACTTACATCTAAACATGTAAACTAGAATGAAGAATTTATCATAGAACTTACACATGTCATAGCCTAACTTTAGATCAAATTTTCACATAAACTAGATGTCATGAAACATATAAGGTTACATATAATTTTCCCTAACTTGCATATGATTCATGTCTTAATCAAAATCTAAACTTGCATACATACTTATGATTTATCATATGAATCAACATAACCAAATTAGCATATGAAACACCATTATGACTTGATTATACATAAGCCAATCATAGAATTACAACATAGATGATAGCATCATAACTTTTCAACATAGATGATCACAACATAACATCATAGAATTTACAGCATATATGATAACATCACAATTTTACAACATAATTATAACATGCGGTCAATAATTCACATCATATCCAAATAATCCACATCATAACTTAATCCAATTAAATTACTAATTATTTTATTAAAGAAATCGAACTCACAACTCAAAGAAGGTCTTGAGTTCTGAAGTTGTATTAGGTTTCCTTTAAAAAGATTTGTTGTTAGAGTTGAAAAGAATTGAATTTGATTAGCTTTCTTCCTCTCTAATTGGTGGCGGCTATTCTGAGTTACTAGGTGACGGCGTGGAGGCCATGAATCTAATTTTATTTTGATTTTAGGGTTTGAGTCTATAGGTGTTTTTATAGAGTTTAGGATTAGTTTAAGCTGTCCGATCAACCCAGAATTAATCCCAGCCAATCAGAGCAAATCAGAAACCCTAATGAGTCAGCACACAGTCAAAAACGGGTCATCAATCAAATCTGCCTGGGGGGGCAGGTCGACCTCGTCAGGGTAGGTCGACCGGGCCCAGGCGGGAATTTTCCCGCCTAGCCTGTTTGATTCTGAAATTTGACTTTTCTGAAATCTGTTTTGGATTTTCTGAAACTTCCGATGGCCATAACTTCTTCATACGAAGTCCAATTCATGCAAACTCGGACTTTATCTCAACCAGAATTCCGAGATGAACACAATGGCGCAACCCGTTCCCCTTAATTCTCACATATTATATTAGTTATTCTTAAAAAAATTATTATAGTGTTAACAGAAATACGCGGTGTTACAATACATCGTGTCGCCATACTAGGCTCTACAATTAAAACCGAAATGTCACGTATTGGAAATTGGATTCCATCTACGAGTCGAGGAAAGGGATGGGTCCTCACCAATTCAAGACACTTTAGCAAATGCCTCAGGATCAACCTCTGGGCAACCCTTGGATGCCTCAGGGCCAGTCCTTCCTTACGTTTAAGGATTAGTTATTCCTGAACACTTGTTTTTCGGTCTTACCGGACCAATCCATCGGCCCCGCGGTGACCGGTATATCCGAGGCACCTCGCAATACATCATCCACATAGGTAAAAATATATAAATGTCTGGACTCCATACCAGGAAACCACCCATAGCTAGAAAGAACGTCGTGTACTCCTTGCAGTATGATCCCGTTTTTGACTCATACCGAGGTGTGAGGCTCGCGAATTAATGCTATACACAAAGCTATGCTATTTAAATCCGTGCTTTGATCATCAACCACAAGACCTTGTTTTCAAAAAAAAAACCTTGATCATTTGCATCTCAGCATGCCACACTGGCAATTCATGCCATGCAACTGATGTCTATTGATATATATAACCTCTAAGCTCGTACGTCTCAGAGAAGGGTGTTAAGCAAGAGAATAAATTCTCTACCACCAAACAGATATATATTGAATAGAGATCAATCAACATAGAATAAAATCCAATGTCAAACATACATCCATTTACTAGTTCGTTCTGGGTCTGAATGAAACCGGAGACACCTTATTCCTTGTCTTATATGTCCAATATAGGATAGTGGTCCTTGCATATCCGGTCGATCTCCAAGTACGTCTGGACGATCACCACTTATTACCTTGTCTTGGGTGTACAGCCTATTCAAGGCATCAGTAATCATCCAAATGATGTGAAGAACTCTGGTCGTCAACCACCGTCTTCATCGTCGACATATCATCAAATCAATTATTCAGAATGGGTATAAACCCGGCCTTTCGGAATAATTCACGTCTCTTATAATCAAGTGCTATAAAACACAACATACGCCTCATTCCAATTCATAATATTCTTTTATTCATATATTCTTTTCACAATTTAAAACAAATTAAGGTTTTCCAAACTAGTCGGGATTAGCGAACGTTACCGAAGAAATCAGTTATTTTATTTCCCAACCCCAACCTATTCATCCCATAAAGCAAAACTGGTAATACTCCATATCTAACACCACAGTGATATCGGTAAAATTAATTACCATTTCACGTTCAAATCTAATTAAAGATTTAACTATCGCTTGGAGTAAAACTGGTGGTACTCCTTTCTCGATCATTTCCCAAATTTGATAATTTAAATTATCACATTCTCATTTCAATCTAATTAAAGATTCATTAAAACTCCACTTAGTTTTAATCTTCCAATAATCATTATTTAATGATTATTTAACTTTAGAAACACAAACATGCCATATCGACAATCTACATCGTACCACTGATTACTGCCAATATATAATCTCTAAGATCGTATGTCTCAAAGAAGGGTGTTAAGCAAGAAAATAAATTCTCCGCCACCAAATAGATATATATTTAGCAGAGATCAACAATACGGTTCAAAATACAATGTTAAACAAGTAAACCTGTCTTTAACTAGGTTAAAGAACCAATGTCATTTAAAACACAGTTCACGACAAACCCAAAATCACATGCCATTAACCATGGAATCTTCACGGAAAACAGATCAATATATAATCGATATCAATTTCTGTATCCGGCTAATAACATAAACGAAATAACGACAAAGCCTTTTACATTCCATATATATTAACAGACTTCCTCCACAGAAGCTCACTTCGATTATTGCCAAATCGAATTCCATTCAATTCCAATTTAATATATTAAATTGGAAAACTTTATTTTGGAAATTTTCCAGTAAATCTTAATAAAAGATTTATATATTCCAAATCACATTTCTTTGTAAATCGGGTTAAAGAACGAATATCGTTAAAAACACAGTTAAGAATAAACCCAATTCACATTCCATTTTATTCCAATTACTAAATATAACCGGGAACTTTAATAATCTTAATTAAAAGATATACTCTTTTCACACGGGGTTTAAGAACAGTGTTACTGAAGACACCATTCACTACAAACCCAAAATCCAATTTAATATTAAATATAAGGCTCTGAAAAGAAACTATATCGGCTTATATTCAATATCAAATTCTGAAACCAACACATATCGTATGGGGAATAACGATATATATCTATCTTCCAAATTCCTCCATAATATCTATATAGTCACAGAATCCAATATCGAAATCTTTGGAAGATGATTTCTATTCAAATCCTTTCCAATTTATTCATTGGAGACTTCTAGTTATTTTAAAACCATTTCCCTATTTAATTTATTTATTTATTTAAAACCATTGGATTATTTTTCTAGTTAATAACTAGTTCATTTTGATATTTCATCTTTTCAAATATGGAATTTTTCATTCCAATTCTTTTCAAATCATTTATTATGACTTTACACAAATTACTAATATTTTTAATAATTTTATTAAGGCCCTTTTAGTCAATTTCCATAAACGGTCATCGAACTGCATTCACAGTGACCTTTTCCAAATTTGATTTGGACATAATTCCAAATCCAACCGTTAGATTTCAAATTTCTTATATTCGTTGGAAAGCTCTTTTCGATACGAACCCAACGGTTCTGGGTTTAGGAGAATCCGACGGTCGGATCTCCCGTAATGTCGATTCAAAGTTATTTGTCGAAATTGGGAATGGTCGCGGTGCGACACGTTCTATTCAGGCCATTAAATATATATATTATATATATTTCATCAGTTTCCATTTAAAACGTATTTTATAAATTGTTTATAAATTTGTTTTAAAACGATTCCCACTTTCATTTCAATTCTAAATCAAAATTGAATACTCTTTATCATTATAATATTTAAATGATAATATTTTCAAAATACCTCATTTTGAAATCATTTCCTTTCCGATATTCATTATAAAAATGAATAAAATCGATATAAATATCGTTCGCATTAAAATGATTCAAATTTAATCAACACAGCTTCATATGCTTCAATATTTCCATATCCATCCAAAATCAGACTTCAAATTCACATTTTTTTCCTTTACTCAATATTATTTTAAAATATTCGTTATTTTAAAATATATGTTCTTTCTGAATTAGAATCAAACACAGTCAATTACCATATAATGTTATTTATATGGATTTCATACACACATGTACACAATAATAGTTATACACAGTCAACCATCATCCAGAGTGCATTACACAACTGCATAAGCGTTAAATATAAATAATTAACGCTTACTACCGTCTGTCAATCAGTCGATTGACATACAACTAAACAATTGGGATTAGTTTACGCCAAATATCATCCCAATACCCGTGTAGGGTTTCAACCAACAAATACTGAATATTATTTGTGCAGTTGGGCGATGTGTAAAATTTATCATCCCAATCAATATTAGTTAAATATGTGTAAATAAACAAATCGTACGGTATGTAAATGAATATTTATTTCAGGAGAATTTTATGTCGTTCATATATACGTTAAAAATTATATTTTTAACGATAAAATATTTATTTCAATGCTTGAATATTTTTAATAGTCCATGCATTCAATAAAAATAATATTTTTATTGTTCTAACATTTTATTCAACACATAAATATTTTATATCGTTCATATACACATTAAACATTATATTTTTAATGTACAAATTTATTACAGAAATTTTTGGCATTATAATGGCGCGATCTTAAAACTGGAGTAATGTCTAGCATTAACCCTCTCCTGATACTAGCTTGTGCCATACACAATATTCAATCCAATCAACCAAATCAAAATACAATCAACAACCACGATACAGTCAATTTTCCACAATACAATCCAAACAAACAACTATTGTTTGTACAATAAATAATGTCGGTGGCTTCTAAGCCCCGTCTACATCCTAAATATATTTAACTGTAAAATAAATTAAGTGAGAAGGAGTTCTCACTTTGGGATCCACTCCGCCGTGCTTTTCTGACATTCTGATTCACTGTTCTGGTTCCAGAACTTGCAGACAAGCTCTAATCTTTAAGTCATCCTATTTTCTAACTTAAGCGCGCCATTCTGGACGACTTTCGCCTAATGGACTTTTTCCCGAAATTGGTCCATTTCGCCAGAAATCGCGAAAAGACAGTATTTGGACAGTTAACTTTGGACGCATTTTCTGAACAACTCCGCAATCCAAAATGTAACTTCCATATACTCAAATCGAAGAGAAAATCGTGCTCTTCGAATTTGGTATTGTGGTGTTTTGGCCAGAAGTGCTCGGATTGGAAGTTATGGGCTGAAGAATGTCAGGGTGTTATTTGCAAACATGAAAATATATAAAAATTGGGTTTTTATTTGAGGAGGGGCCTACTATCGGGAATGGGGTGACCAAGGGGCGGCGCTGGGGGCTGCAGGTGGTAGGGGAGGAACTGGTGGCCAGCGGCTTGGGCCAAGGTGGCATGGAAGCGGGTTTGAGTGGTTTGGAGCATGGAGGTTTCAATCGGAGAGGGGAGAGAAACGGCGGAGGGAGGAGGAGGGGGAAGGGAGGCCGAAGGCAGCTGCACGCGGTAAGCGGGGCAATCGCCTGAGCGGCGGCGGGCTAGGGTTTCGATCGGTTTTTTTCTTTTAAACAGACTGGGGAAAGAGAAAGTAAGGGAGGGCTATTATATAATATATATATATATAATTATTTTAAATTCCAAAAAGTAACTTTTTTATTCGAACCCCAAATCGAACCCAACGACAGTCGCCCCTAACCAAATACCACTATTCCGGACACAGTGGGATATGTCTGATAAGCCAATTCGGATGTTTCAATTAGTTTTCATAAAAAATAAAATATAAATTAATTTAACGTTCAAAATAGATTTTAATGTACATTTCAATTTACCAGGGCCATATACTGACTCCAAAAATTCCAGAAAAATAAATCTAGCTATGTTTTGACAATACGGTCCTAACGAAACTAATTTTAAATTTGGTGGCCATTTGAAAAATGGTCATTTTCCAGTCGATTAAATTCAAATTGAAATTACCAAACACGTTTTAATTCACCACGCTCACATATTAATTCCAAAAATCATGGAAATTGGAATCTAGCAATAATTTTACATTCCGGATCCAACAAAAGTGGTTTCATCGAAAACGAAGGTCGTTTGTAAAATGGCTATTTTTAAGGGCTATATATTATATAAAATATATATAAATTCCATAGCAATTATTTTGAATTTTAAACTGGACATAACTCTCAATTCTCGCTATAAAACCTGGATTTTTCATATTCGTTAGAAAGATATAATTAAACAAATTCAAATATTTCTGGTTTCACTGAAATCCGATTTATTTTGAATCCTGTACAATCATTTGAAATTTGAAACCGATTTTTCAAACTACCACGCCATTTCAAGATCGTTTTATAATTAAAATAAATTTATTCGTTCTAACTACGTTTAAAATAAATTTTTAGTCCTTATTATTTAAAACAAATCATTTTAAATATTCAAATATCCATTAAAATGGCTAAAATAAAAATTTTAAATTGGTTCTGAAAATCCAGGTTGTTACAATCTCCCCCACTTAAAATCTTTTCGTCCTCGAAAAGGAACGGAGCTGAAAGTTGTTTTATTAACCAACTCAGCTTTCATTCTGGCGTTCATTCTTCAACTTATCAAATTCTAAGAATTTTCAATTTCTTCAAAAATTTGGCTAACACCCTAAATTTTCAAAAAATTTCGCCATAACCTCCTTTGTACAGGGAGACCTTTAAAACCACAACTTGCCTCACAGGGACCTCACCAATCCAAAAGAAAAAGAAGAAGCCAAGCGGCTCATATAATCATCAAAACCCAAGAAATACAATAAACATGTACCTATTTGTCAGGGATACATTTTTATTCCTTTTCTTAGCTTCTATGCTATGACTTGTTCACACACACACACACACACACACACACACATATATATATATATATATGTATATATGTATGTATGTATGCACATGTATGCAATTTCAATCAATTCTCAATTCAGTTCAATATTTGATTCGATTTGGCTAAATTTACCTTCCATTCTCATATTGGTTAAATTAATTATCATTCCAATATTTTTGTTAGTTAAACTAATAATCAAACATCGCAACCAGCAATTAATTAGCTGAGTAGCTTTTCAAATGCATAACTTTTATATATACTCAAAAAACAATTTTTGATGCCAAATCACGATAATATATTCTAACTATATTTTGGTTCTCACACTAGTCAATTGGAAATATATAGATATCACACTTTCGAAACTCGTACATAAACTCTGATGATGTCGAGACTATCATTAGAATCATCTTCGGACGATTAAAGTGTGACTCTATATCCATCTAGTATATTTGAGACTCCGAATACACGCTAGTTAGGCGTATACGCAAAATTTTCATATACTCGATTATTCAAATCAATCTAAAATAAAATATTCAAATACATATAATATGATATAAATTTCAAAACTAAATTTGTGATACCCCACGTCCGTTAACGTCACTCGCTAAGGGAATGCATTAAGTCTCGTGAAGCGTTATAGGTAAACAGACACAGAATAATTACAAGACAAATATAAATAAGATAGCAGCGGAAATTTAAACTTTTATTTCAACATAAAACATAATACTGTGGTCCACAATATCATAAGTCACAAAAACCATTACAATAAAATAACATATGTCTTGCATCATCAGAGTACATAATAATATAGAAACATAATCCCCAATTGAAAGAGTTAAGCCATAGTAGAGACAAGAACTGTAACACCCCGTAATTTTAAAATATTAAAATGACAAATTAAGGAGTACTTAATTTTTAGAAGAAGAATTAAGGGAAACGGGCTGCGCCATTGCGTTCGACTTGGAATTCTGCTTGGGATGAAGTCCGAGTTTGCGTAAATCGGACATCGTATAAAGAAGTTATAAAGCTTAGAAGACTTCAGTTTAAAGAAGAATTTAATAATAAATAAATAACAAGAGAATTTCAAAAATCAAGATCCGACTGAAATTGGCTGAGCGGGAAATTTCCTGCTCAAGGTTGTCGACCCCCCAGGAGGAGTCGACTTGAGTCGACCCTCTATAGGGGAGCCGATTGGGGAGTCGACCCCCTATAGGGGAGCTGACTGGGGAGTTGACCCCCCTATAGGGTGTCGATCCCCCCATCGTCCCAGATCTGGCCGATGACGTGTTTTTTTGGAATTGGCTGATGATGTGCTTTTCTGGTCTGGATGGTTCAGATGGTTCCTGATCAGATCTAAAGGTCTTAATACACCTATAAATAAACACTTAAACCTAACCCTAATCTCATTGTTTTCAACCATGGCATCTTCATGCCGCTCTAATCTAAACTAGCCTTTCTTCTCCGCCAAAACAAATTAGAATAAGAGTATTCCAATTAGAAGATCATATCTACAAACAATCAAAGTAGAGATTATTCAAGATCAGGATTACTACAACAACACCTAATTCCTTTTTCTAAGAATCCTATCACTGTGAGTCTATGTTACTTTCACATATAATTAAATTAAAAAGTAATTGTGATAGGATTGTAAATTGGATCTAATGTATATGACTGTAAATAAGATGAATCATATCAAGTTTTGTAATTTGTTATCCTTCAGATTCATACCCAATTGCTATTATCATATACCTATTTGATCTATTTTATCGTTATTCATTTCACATGCCTGTTTAAATGTTTATGCCAATTTTGATGTTTTGATTCTCTCCCCTTCTTCTTTTCCTTTTTCCTTTTGATATTAGGCTAACTTCGAGCCTAAGCATATTGCATTGAGATTTACGAACGACTAACGTCAGAATGATTGGGAAAAATTGGGAAATATGTAATATAATGAGATTATTGGCATAAATTGTTGATGAATATGGAAATTGGTTTGGTCATAATTGAGTATAACTTGTATACATGATATTTGCCATAAATTGGTTTGGGCATAATTGAGTATAACTTGTATACATGAGATTTGGCATAAATTGGTTTGGGTATAGCTTGTACACATGAGATTATAGGCATAATTTGGATTTAAAATTATAAACATAATTTAGATTGGAAATTATGGGTAATTGGAAATATATTATAATCCAAGATTTGAAATTGAGACTTGAATCAAGAAAGTGAAAATGAACGCCTAAGACACGAGGTGAGATTCGGATTGTGGCATAAGCCTGCCCGAAACCGCCCGGCATATCCAGCGACCGCAAAATGGTAATCTAATGTGAGAGGTCAAAGGCAAAAATTAGATGCGTAATAATGCAAAGACACGAGGTTAGATTCGGATTGTGGTATAAGCCTGCCAGGAACCGCCCAACATATCCAGCAACCGAAAACGGTAATCTAATGTGGGAGGTCTTGCAAGATTACGATTATAATGAATTAATGAACACTTAACCAAGATAAGACATGTGATTAGACATGGGAATAATAAAGGGTTATGTGGGTAACATGGGTAGCATGTGAAACATAATAAAAGAACTTAACAAAGATGAGACATGTGATTAGACATAGGGGTAAAGAGGGGTTAAGTCGGAATTCCTAGTGGGGACCAAGCTTAGGAGGGAAGCTTGTGTGTGTGGACCCTTTTCAACCAGTAACCCATTTTGGTATCTATATGAGCTAGAACTAGGTCGAGGGACACACTTACTGGGGTTAATTGTAAAAGGTCAATAAGAGTTAGCAATGGCAGTTCAAGTCCAACGGAGTCATGTGTGTGCGTGGGTTCGGGATGGTAGGTAAGACGTTGTTGCATCGTGTAGGTATAAGTTGTGCATTTCAATAGTATCGGGGTTGCCGCTTTAGGGAGTGATACACCCTATTGTGGGACCAGCACAGGTATCTACAAGGTTAGGGAGTCGATCGAATGGGGAGGGTAGTGGGTACAACTAGTGGTGGTAGGGCAAGTGGGCACCTACGAGAGCAGCTAGGAGTACATGAAGCTACCATTATTATGATTAGTAGGGAGGGATAATCTTTTAGTATGTAACTAGTATGTTGGTACGGTGCAGAGCATATCTTATAGTGGTTAGGAGCGCAGTCGATGTTCTATCTTGCTTACCTTGTTTACCTTGTCATATCTTCTTATGTTATAGTCATCTTTTATATCCAGTTCTTGTTCCATTACTTTACTGATTATTGTTAAAGTCACTAGACTCGCCAGACTTATGTCTGGCCCTTTCTGTTTCGCCTCTTTTCTTTTTTTTTCCTCCCCCCAGGTCCTCAGGGTGGGATTAGTGAAGCTTGACTCGAATCTCTTTCTTCTTGAAGTGCTTGGAAGTGTTGAATGTAATGCTCAGCTTTATCACTTTTTCATTATGGCTATTTGGTGTGGGATTATGGTTTTGCTTTTATGTACTCTGATAATAATTTTTTTTAAGATGGATATTTGTGTACTTGGCTTTAGTATGTGGTTTTGATGTTGTAACCAAACATGTTTTGCTTTTCCGCTGCAATGAATAAATTTTGAATTTTTAAGTACCATTTTATATATCTGTCTTGTGATGTTCTGTTCCATACTCTTATAACGCTCCATGAAAGTTAATGCATTCTCTTAGTGAGTGACATTAATGGACGTGGGGTGTTACACGTGGTATCAGAGCTGAAGGTTGCCAGAGTTGATAAAAAATTTTGAAAACCGATTTCAATAGCATTTTTAAAGAAGGTATTTTCAAGAGAAAGGTTTATTATGGAAAGCATAACCCAAAAAAGCCGTATATCTTTCTTTCGATTCTTTGTGTTGAATCTCTTCCTTTTTCCTTTCAGCATGTCTGGGGAACCCGATATACCCGAGGTCATACAGATACCAGGCTGGTTCAGAAGGTATCTGGAGGCTAGGGCTACTACGATAGGCCCAGCAAACGTTCCTCCTCCCTCAGCTGTAACCACTCCTCCTCCTACTCCCCGTGTAGATGTTTTTTCTAAGATATGCAAAGACTTCCATGCGATGGGCGGAAAAGTGTTTTATGGAACTGTGGCGTTTGTTGAGGCTCGGAATTGGCTCAAGGAAGTGGAGGACTTATTTGGTATCTTTGAGATAGACAACAATGGAAGGAAGGTTCATCTAGCTGCTTGGTTGATGAAGGATGAAGCTTCATTTTGGTGGGAAGTAACTAATGGAGAACGTGCAGTGGAGACGTGGATGGATTTTAGACAAAGGTTCGAGTTGAAATTTCTTTCACAAGCAGAGGGGAGTTTATACATGGAGCGGTTCTTGGCTTTGAGACAAGGGAGTTTGTCTGTGAAGGAATACGTTAACAAGTTTAACCAGTTAGCAAGCTTTGGTATGGAATTAGTTAATACACCATATAAGAAGGCCTTGAGATTTGCCAAGGGTCTGAATGAACCATTACATGGGTTGGCTATGTCCCACATTCCTATGGGGGCTACTTTCGAGAATCTTGTTGATATGGCGTTGATACATGAAGAGGAAAAAGGTGCAAATAAGGCACAAGATAAGAAAGGGGATCCAAAGAGGCACAACAATAACAAAAGAAGGGCGGTAAGGATAACAAGGGTTCAGAGAAAAGAAAGTGTCACAATTGTGGAATATTTGACCATTTGAAGAAGGACTGTAGGAAGATGAAGAGGATAGGTTGCTTTCAATGTGGTGAGGTAGGACATATGATTAAAGACTACCTAAGGAGACAAGGGCAAGGACAGAGGACATGACCTACTTTTGGAGGGCAGGTTCATGCTCTCATGGCAGCTAAGCAAGAGAGAGGTAGAAACATTTCTGTTGAAAGTTTGATTTTCCTTTTCGATCATCTAGTTCGTACTTTGTTTGGTTCTGGCGCTTCACATTCATTTATATCCTCTTCTGTTGTTGAGTCTCTACACCTAGATACTAGTATAGTAGTTGATCCCGTTGTTGTCTCAAATCTTATTGGGGGTACCGCTCATCTATCTATGTTATGTCGGGATTTGAGAATATCTGTGTATGGCGTTGAGTTCGAATGTAATGCTTATGTGCTTGGTTTCACGGGCTATGGGTTGATTCTAGGAATGGATTGGTTAGCCAGGTATGGTGCCATTCTCGACTGTGAAAAGAGGGCAGTTAGACTATTGACTAGTTTGGGTAATACTTTCGATATCTCATGCGACCCTAAGGGTTCTGTTATGCTTAGCTACCTAGTATCTCTTGACACATCTATTGATGATTTGCAATCTGTTCGAGTAGTCCGTGAGTATGCAGATGTCTTTTAGGAGGTTAGGGGCTTACCTCCAAAACACGAGATAGAATTTCGTATATACTTGGTGGACAATGCAAAGCCAGTTGCATTGCCTGTGTGCCACATGAATCCAAGAGAAAGGAGGGAGCTTAGTAAACAAGTAAAAAAGAGTTGCTTGAGAAAGGGTTCATAAGAAGAAGTATCTCGGAGTGGGGTGCTCCAGTTGTTTTTACTACTAAGGCTGATGGTTGGCTTAGATTGTGTGTGGACTATAGGGAGCTGAATAAGCTCACGAAGAAGAACAGACACCCATCACCGAGGATAGATGAATTGTTTGATCAGTTGGTTGGTGCTTTGGTTTTCTCGCAGTTGGATTTAGCTATAGGATTTCATCAGCTAAGGGTGGCTGAGGACAACATAGATAAGATTGCATTTAGAACTCCAGATGGTTTCTTTGAATGGCTCGTCATGCCTTTTGTTTAGACGAATGCACCCACATATTTCGTGGACTTGATGAGTAGGGTATTTAGGGAGTTTCTAAATAAATTCGTGATAGTCTTTGTGGATGATATCCTGATCTTCTCTAGAAGCGAGGAAGAGCATGCCTTACATCTTAAGGAAGTCTTAGAGACCCTTCGTGCACATCAACTCAAAGATAAATTCTCCAAATGTCATTTTTGGAGGAAGGTAGTGAGGTTCTTAGGGCACATGGTCTCTAAGGAAGGGACAGCAGTGGATCCCGCGAAGGTGGTAGGAATTCAGGAAGGTTCCTAGAAAAGCAACAGAAGTAAGAAGTTTTCTAGGGTTGGCGGGCTATTATAGAAAGTTCATCAAGGACTTTGCTAAGATATCGGCCCCACTTACACGGTTGACGAAAAAGAATCTAACATTTTCTTGGGATGTTGACTGTGACGATGCTTTCCAACGTTTGAAGAGGGCATTGACGACAGCTTCAGTTTTAGTCTTACTAGATGGGAGTAAACCATTCACCATGTATACTGATGCTTGCGGGACAAGGCTTGGCACAGTTTTGATGCAAGAGGGAAGGGTGATATGCTATAGTGGAAGACAGTTAAAGGTCCATGAGAAGAATTACCCTACCCACGACTTAGAGTTAGCTGCCATAGTTTTTGCGCTTAACTGTTAGTATCACAATTTGCTTAGAGAGAGGTTTGAGTTGCATATAGACCATAAGTCACTTAAATACTTGTTCTCTCAAAAAGATCTAAACTTAAGGCAATAGAGGTGGATGGAGTTCTTAGCATCCTACGATTTTGAGATTGCATATACACCCCTGGCAAGGGTAATGTCGTGGCTGATGCCTTGAGTAGAAAGAGGTTGACTTTGAGTCCTTTGTTCGTCGAGCGGCAGAGTTTAGAGTGCATATCTACCTTTGATTTTATACCCTCTTTCGATTATGTACCCGGTTTGTTGGCATCGTTAGAGGTGCGGCCTACACTTTTGGGACAGATAGGAGCGGCACAGTGAGAAGGCCCACAACTGATAGAGATAGTAGACAAGCTCATAAGAGGGGAGTCTTCGAGCCATCTTAGTAGGTATACTATAGATGAAAAAGGTTGGTTGCATAGGGATGGAAGACTTTGCATATCACGAGATGAGAGTTTGAGAAGGACAATCCTTGAAGAAGCACGTCGTTTTAAGATGACCATACATCCCCATGGTGGCAAGATGTATAGGGACATGAAGCGAGTTTTCTTTTGCGCCGGAATGAAGAAGGATGTGGCTGAGTTCGTTTCTAGATGCTTAGTGTGCTAGCAAGTCAAGGCTGAGGAAAAGAAGCCTGGCGGTTTGCTTCACACTTTAGAGGTTCCACAGTGGAAATGGGAAAGTGTTTCCATGGATTTCGTCGATGGGTTGTCGAGGTCAAGGAAGGGTAATGTGGGGATTTGGGTAGTAGTAGATAGACTTAGCAAGAGTGCCCATTTCATTCCCGTTAAGAGTAAAAGAACAGCGGCATGGTTAGCATCTGTTTATCTCCGAGAGATAGTTCGTCTACGCGGCATACCTTCTAGTATCGTAAGCAATCGAGATCCCATTTTCACTAGTGATTTTTGGAAGAGCTTGCAAGAGGCGATAGGAACGCAATTGTGTTTGAGAACCGCTTATCACCCTCAGACGGACGACCAAATAGAAAGAGTGAATCGGATTCTAGAATATCTTTTGAGGTTATGCATCTTGGACTTTGGAAGGTCATGGGAAGAACACCTTCCATTAGTAGAGTTTTCCTACAACAACAGCTATCAGACTAGTATTGGCATAGCACCTTTTGAAGCTCTATATGGACGACCTTGCCGATCACCGACTTGTTGGTGGGAGTCTACGGATAAGATTTTGCTTGGGCCCAAGATGGTTAGGGAAACCTTGGAGAAGATAGACTTGATTCGAAGATGCATGAAGACGGCACAAGACCGATAAAAATCATATGCTGATAAGAGACAAACTGATCTTAAGTTCGATGTTGGAGACACGGTTTTTATTAAAGTGTCACCATTGAGGAACGTAGTTCGCTTTGGATCTGTAGGGAAACTGGCACCAAGGTTCGTAGGGCTATTCCCCATTACAGAAAGAATTGGACATATGACCTACAGAGTGAAGTTGCTTGAGAAGCTTAGTGGTGTTCATGACGTTTTTCACATATCGCATTTGAGGAAGTGTTTACATGATACCGCGGAAGTAGTAGAGCTGAGCATGCTTAAGAAGTGGAAGTAGAGCGAGATGCCATGGTTAGACGAGTTCCCACATGCATCCTTGGATCGGAGGTCAAGTTGGTTAAAGTCCAATGGGGAGATGATCAAGGAGACCCGATTTGGGAGACGGATGACAAGATACGCGTGTCGTACCCTTTCCTTTTTAAGGGTATGTTCTTAACTTCTCCTTTTTCTACCGCTTTGTTTATACTTGTTCTATTGTTTAGTGTATCCTCTCGATTATATCTTCGATCTTTAGGTAGAAGATCCTATGGTTGTAAACATGTGTTTGAGGCATGTTATGTTTGGAGGATGCAAGAATTTGCTAGTGATTGCTCGTGGGTGCATTTACACACACTTTAGGCACTAAGATCGGCTCAGTCACTTTCATATTGCATATTGAATAAGAACACATATACTTGTATATTGATTGAAATGTGATGTGTTATCATGTGGATGTTGCATTTGAGTGAATGATTGTGCACTCACATAGAAGTTATAAAGTGCATTAGGAATAATTACATCCATGTTGGACTCATGGCACTAACATAATTAGCATTAAGTAGGTCAACTGAATCAGTGGACTACCTGATCTTTGCATTAGATAAGGAACATATACACACACTTTTGCATATGTTCATATAGCATTAGAAATCTTTTAAGGACAATGGATGCTTGTGGATGGTGGATGAGTAGATGGATGATTGGATGGTAGGATATACATTCTTCTTAATTTCGAGAATTCTGGGACTAAATCCTTTAAGGAAGGGAGAATGTTACACTCCGTAATTTTAAAATATTAAAATGACAAACTACGGAATACTTAATTTTAAGAAGAAGAATTAAGAGAAACGGGCTGCGCCACTGCGTTCGTCTCGGAATTCTGCTTGGGATGAAGTTCGAGTTTGCACAAATCAGACATCGTATAAAGAAGTTATGAAGCTTAGAAGATTTCGGTTTAAAGCAGAATTTAATAATAATTAAATAACAAGAGCAATTCAAAAATCAAAATCTGACCGAAATTGGCTGAGCGGGAAATTCACCGCTCAAGGGTGTTGACCCCCTCCCCAGGGGAGTCGACTGGGGAGTCGACCCCCCTATATGGGTATCGACCCCCTATAGGGTGTTGACCCCCCATCGGCCCAGATGTGGCCGATGACATGTTTTTCTGGAATTGGCTGATGACGTGTTTTTCTGGTCTGCATGGTTCGGATGGTTCCTGATCAGATCTAAAGGTCTTAATACACCTATAAAAAACACCTAAACCTACCCCTAATCTCATTGTTTTCATCCACGGCGCCTCCATACTGCTCTAATCTAAACTAGCCTTTCTTCTCCACTAAAACAAATCAGAATAGGAGTATTCCAATTAGAAGATCAGATCTACAAACAATCAAAGTAGAGATTATTCAAGATCAGAATTGCTACAACAACACCTAATTCTCTTGTAACACCCCACCTCCGCCAGTGCCACTCTTGCAAGGGCACTAGCTTTGGAGGGGCGTTAGACGAGGTAAACATGCATGCAGATATCACAAGACAGAACATATAAGTAAAAACAGAGTAAATAAAGCAGCGGATAAAGCTAACATTTCAAAACCATAGTCAAGTTACATCAAAGTACTTGCTCATTATTTTCCACAAAACATAGTCTAGAAACATCAACTGGAAACTAGAAAGCAAATCATAAAGTAACTATCCCCAAGGTAGAATAAAGCCATAGCGTGCTCAAGTCCAAACCGTACATGAGCTATCCAGAAAAACAGCTAAAGATCCAAGCTAGGTACCAGTGTTCCCACCCTGTAAACCTGGGGAGGGAAACGGAAGAAAAGAGGCGAAAGAAAACGGGTCAGCCAAAAAGACTGGTAAGTCCTATCTACTATTAGTATAAAAACTAATAAAGTTAACTGAACATGTAAAACAGGGATGAGCTGTAGGGTGATAACTGGCATGGTGAAAAGTTAACAAGATAGATCAAGTGTGGCATCGCATATACAAGGTTAAGTTGCACCAGGTGTGTACTAGTATTCCAATCCATGTCAAGTATAAACAAGAGATGATCCCTTGACCCAAAGCTGGCCCACATCATGAGATGACCTAAATCGAGGTCCAACTACTCGGTCTAGTCGATCGGCTCCCTATAAGCCTAACTCGTTGTGTATCGGTGTCATACGGCTTAATCGTGGAATGTAGTTAACTGTGCTAGGTCCAGCCCAAGGTGTATCCAGCCCTAAGGTGTAAACCACAGACACAATTCAAGCACGCACAGTCTAAACCTACTGGTGCCCATGTTCAACTCCGGACTTAATGTGCACGACCATGGTCCGCCTGAACAACCGGTGCACCCTTCAGCCGTCTCTTTTGGCCTCTTACAATCAGTCCAGTAATCGTGCCCCACCCTAGCCTAGTCCAGGGTACCCATGATACTTCGAAGTTGGTTACTGCTGAAAAGGACCATGTAACTAGGATTTCAAGTGGGTTAAGTGTGGTTAACCCTATCCTAACCATGTATTGAGTTGGTTAAGTGCATTCAAGCAGTTCATGACTTAACCCTATCAATACATCGGGTTTAATTGGTTAAGTGTATTCAAGTAGTCCATGACTTAACCCTACCAATCCATCGTGTTTAATTGGTTAAGTATTCAAGTGGTCCATGACTTAACCCTATCATGTGGCATTAATTAATTTAATGCACCCAACCTCTCACATTAGACCTTGTTGCGGTTACTAGTTAAGCCGGGCGGGTCCGGGTAGCTTTACACCACAACTTGGTCTAACCCCGGGTTTCAAGTGCGACATGACCAACTACTCACATTGGGTCCTATTGCTTGTAGCCACTAGTTAAGCCGATCGGTTCCGGGTAGATTTATGCTACAAACTCAACCCAACCTCGAGTTGGCCACACTCATATTTTCTAAGTGTCATGTCCATCATTATGTTTACAAACATAATCACAAGTCAATGTTCATGTCATATTTTAAAACCATGTTTTCATGTCATTAATATTACCCAAACCCAACGCATTCCCATCGCATGTACGTATCGCATAACATAGATTAAAAGGGGAGCTTGGCAAAAGCATGACAAAAGGGCATAAGGTAATAAGGTTGGCCACAAGTTAAACATGGTGGCATATGAGGCATAAATATGTTCATAAGCTTGCATATTACATCATGGGCCTCAAAGCATGCATAATATCAACTTAAGCAAATAGGTGAAACATGATCATAAATGACATAGGATGATGACTAGAAGTTCGCATATAACATTATATGCAAGTTATCATGAAGGTTATGAGAGTTCTCATGTTGCATAATGCAACATTCCAAATCAAAGGTCATAGCTTTCTATGCACATAGTCAAGGTGATAGCTTTACAAACTTGCATAGGGTAAATCTATGCATAACATGATAGGATCAAAGTAAAAATCATACTTAGGCCCAAACTCAAACTTACAACATGTCATATTTAACTTCATAGTTAGAATCTAAGAGTAGTATAGGGCTTACAATGCTATGAAGACTTATAAAATAAAATAAGATTGAGACGAAGCCACTAACAACTCTAAACACTCTCAAATGATAAGCTCCATTGAAAACCCTTGAGAAACAAGCAAAAGATCCTTGCTTTGATGAAGAAAGATTGAACTTTGGCCTTAATTCAAGCTTAGGAACTCTCAAACTTTCATGAAGAGGATGGAGGTCATGATATGAAGATGGAGGCCATGATCAAGAAACATTTTGGCATAGTTTAGTTATAGGATTGATTTATGATGATTTAGGCTAGGTATTAGGGTCTTTTTATAGATCATTAGGTTAGTTTAGACCATAGGATTAACCCTAAAACACATCAGGTCCGTCAAATCCCATCAGAAACTTCTGGAACAAGACTCAGCATGTCACAAATGGTGCACCAGACAAATTGGTCCGACCGGGGGGGTCGACCCCTGGGTCGACATGGGTGTCGACCCATTGGGGGGGGGGGTCGACACTGGTGTCGACCCCTGTGTCGACCCTGCCTGGGGCGGGAAAATTCCCGCCCATTCTGCCTTGGTTGAATCTGAATTCGAATTTGAACTGTTTTCGGGCTTGGAATTTTCTGAAAACTTCATTGGGCCATAACTTGGTCATACGGACTCCGTTTTTTGAAAACTCGGACTCTATTTCGCGTATTTTTCCGAGACGAACGCAATGGCACAGCCCATTTCCCTTGATTCAGAATTTAGAATTTAATTCTGCCTTGATTTACATTATAAAATGTTATTAAAAATACGGGTTGTTACATCCTCCCCACCTTAAAGGATTTCGTCCCCGAAATCTTCAAGTTAGGAAGAACGTATCCTACCATCCATCATCCATCTACTCAAAACATCATCCACAAGTAATCATTGTCCTTAAAAGATTTCTAATGCTGTATGAACATATGCAAAATTGTGTGTATATGCACCTATCTAATGCGAAGATCAGGTGGTTACTGATTCAGTAAACCCCCTTAATGCAAAATATGTTTGTGCAATGCGTCCATATGTATGCAAATTCCTGACATAACTTATAGTCTCTACATGAGTGCACATAACATCCGTCCATATGCAACATCCATGTGATAGCATACTAGTTTCATCCATGAATAAGCATAAACACTCATGCATATGCGGTATGACAGTGTGTGAGCCGATCTTAGTGCCTAACGTGTACCATGCATCCACGAGTATCCACTTGCAAACGCTTGCAACCACTGGCAAACATCAAGCATAACATGTTTCAAATACATGTTTCAACCAAGGGTTTCTACCTAAGGTTCTCATGACAAGATTTACGAAACTAGATAAACATGGATAGCAAAAGAAAGATATACCAATTAGGAAAAGAGATTGAAAATGTACCCTCAAAAAGGAATGGATAAAGCCCACGCATCTTCTCCTCGGTTTCCCAAGTTGCATCTTCATCGGCTTCACTCCACTGAACTTTCACCAATTTGACTTCTCGATTCCTTAACTTCTTGATCTCTGTTCCCAAGATACGAATCGGAGCTCTCCTCAAGGTTGCCTCTTTCTCTACCTCCACGTCTTCAAGAATGCTTGGTTCAACCACCTCAGCGGACTCATGTAGGCACTTTCGGAGATGCGAGACATGAAAGACATTATGCACTCCGGCTAGCTTCTTGGGCAATTCCACCTTATAGGCCATCTTTCCAATTCTCTCTATGATAAGGAAGGGTCCTACAAACCTTGGTGCCAGTTTCCCAATTGCTCCAAAACGTACCACATTACGCAAAGGAGAAACCTTCACGAAAACCATATCCCCAACTTCGAATTCCAAATCTGTCCTTCGCTTGTCAGCATAGGATTTCTGTCTGTCTTGGGCCGCTTTCATCCGTCTTCTCACCAATTCAACTTTCTCGGATGTGTCCCTTATCATGTCGGGCCCAATTATAAGCTTATCCGTTGTCTCCCACCAACATGTTGGTGGCTTGCACGGCCTCCCAT
Source organism: Allium sativum (assembly GCA_030737875.1). Taxonomy (NCBI): domain Eukaryota; kingdom Viridiplantae; phylum Streptophyta; class Magnoliopsida; order Asparagales; family Amaryllidaceae; genus Allium; species Allium sativum. The sequence goes on along the minus strand of CM060919.1, from coordinate 126,809,730 downwards.
ACAAAGCTTCGAATGGTGCCATCACTATGCTAGCTTGATAGCTATTATTATAAGCAAACTCTACAAGAGGGAGGTGGTCCTCCCAAGTACCACCAAAGTCAAGAACACAAAGTCTCAAAAGATCTTCTAGCACCCTATTCACCCTCTCGGTTTGGCCATCCGTCTGGGGGTGATAGGATGTACTTAGATTCAACCGCGTACCCATCGCTTTTTGCAAAATATTCTAGAACTGGATGGTGAAGATTGGGTCACGACTGCTAACTATGCTGGAAGGAACTCCATGCAATCGCACTATCTCTCGAAGATAAACAGATGCTAAACCTGATACAGTCCTCTTGTTCTTTACTGGAAGGAAATGGGTGCTCTTCGTAAGTCTATCAACTATGACCCATATCCATAAAGCCCAAATAGTTTGGTCATCTTAATGGACATCTTCACCCCAACTATAAATCACAAACAGGCGAGTCATACTCCTTATGCGGTTTACAACAGAGCTAAGATTGAGAATAGGACCGAGAGGATATACTTAAAAGATAACATGCGAGTAAGCTCTACATAATAATAGGGATCAAGGATATACTCTTAGAAAGAGATATAATGCGCGCATCTAGTCTTCAATCTTCTAAGCCGCATTTTCTTATACTTAATCCCATCGTGCCTTGACCGTCTTTTAACTCCACAATTTCGTAGCTCTTAATTCTTATTTCCAAAATATGAGTTAGAACTCATTTCACCGTTGCCTCTCGTTCCACATCCACTTACTCTTTTCCTAAAAATACTTGGCTACAACTGCATGTTCATGGTTTCATGCAAGCTTTACAAAATTCGTTAGTGAATCCTGGATCTCATTTACATACCATACGGTATTCCACGCAGAAGAACTATCTCTTGAAAACAAATGCCACTCCACGTTGCCAAATGTTCTTACTAGGGTGATTTCTATAACCCGTGCTTAAGCGGAATGGACCATCCTCCTTAGTGGCAAACACTACTCGATTGGATTACAGATTTCCAAAAAGTGCCAAGGGATTCTAGATAACTAATCATGACGGACCCCTAAAGGTCACACGAGATTTTCGAGGGTATTACCGAGGCGAGTCATGAGCCTCGCAACCCTATGTTCGAAGTCAAGAATGGCTCCATAACTGGACAACCAACCCATGCCCAAAATCAACCCGTATCCCATAAACCCGAGAACATAAGCATTACACATGAATTCTAAGCTCAAGATAGAGATTTTCAAATCCATACAAATCGCAGATAGATGGGCGGAACCTCTAATTGGATTTGAAATACTAACGGGATTCTCAACTAGACTAGTACTTAGGTGCAAACTTTCAACAGGATCAGAAATAAAACTATGTGATGCGCCAAAATCAAACAAGGTACGAATAGGGAAATCAGAAATGTAAACATGAATTTCTATAGAAACACTACCTCGATCAAAAAGCTGGAAGAGCGAGGAGAGCCTGCAATTGCCCTCCAGAGGGTCCTTCTTGCTGAATTTGCCTTTTTCCCTTGTCCTTGCTTTTTCGGACAATCCTTACTATAGTGTCCAGACTTTCCACAATGAAAGCATTTGTCCAACTTCCTTTTCTTCTTCCTACAGTCTTTGGCTATGTGCCCAGTAATCCTACAGAAGTTGCACTTCCTCCTTTCTCTTGACTTATTGTCCTTGCTGTTGTTGTTCTTGCCTCCTTTTCCGGAATCTACCTTCTCGCCTTGAGACTCATTTGCCTTGTCCTCCTTCTTGCCACCCTTATCTTCCTCTTGAAGCAGGGCCATATTCACCAAACTCTCGAAGGTCGCCCCCATGGGTATATGAGATATGGCCAAACCGCGCAATGGCTCATTTAATCCTAGAGCAAAGCGTAGGGCCTCCTTCTGAGCTGTGTTAACCAAGTCTAGACCGAACCGAGCAAGTTGATTAAACGTATCCACGTATTCCCTAACTGTCATGTCCCATTGCTTTAGAGATAGGAACCTCTCCATCCGAAGGTTCTCTTCTGTCGATGACAGAAACCTCAGTCTAAACCTTCTCCTAAAGTCATCCCAAGTCTGAATTGGTCTAGTAGTGGTGGTGACTACCCACCAATATGCAGCTTCCCCTTTCAACAGCCATACCGCTAACAGAACTTTCCTACGGTCTTCTATATCAAAGATAGCAAAGAGGTCTTCAGTTTCCTTCAACCAGTTTCTTGCCTCAACAAAAGTCTCCGTCCCTACAAAATTCTTGCCACCCATCGCCTTAAAGTCCTTGCAAATCTTTGCGAATTCCTCTTGTGGATACTGAGGAGGAGGAGGAACCTTAGCTACGGGAGGAGGAGAAATGTTAGCCGCGGGGGAAGGAGGAGGAATGTTCGCGGGGCCGGCTTCATTCGCCCTTGCCTCCATGTACCTTCTAAACCAAATAGGTACTGGTACGCCCTCCAGAATGGCAAAATTATCGGCCATACTGAAACGAAGAAAAAGATAGATTGAGAACGAGGAAACAAAGGACAGTGCTAATGGCTTTTGGGGAATAGCCTTTTAAAATAAACTAGACTTTTCTTGGAAAATACTTAATTGGTTTTGAAAATAGATTCTCAAAAGGTAAGTTTTAAAAACCTTTTTCTCAAATCTTGTAAACCTTATGCTCTGATACCAAATATAACACCCCACCTCCGCCAATGCCACTCTTGCAAGGGCACTAGCTTTGGAGCGGCGTTAGACGAGGTAAACATGCATGCAGATATCACAAGACAGAACATATAAGTAAAAACAGAGTAAATAAAGCAGTGGATAAAACTAACATTTCAAAACCATAGTCAAGTTACATCAAAGTACTTGGTCATTATTTTCCACAAAACATAGTCTAGAAACATCAACTGAAAACTGGAAAGAAAATCATAAAGTAACTATCCCCAAGGTAGAATAAAGCCATAGCGTGCTCAAGTCCAAACCGTACATGAGCTATCCAGAAAAGCAGCTAAAGATCCAAGCTAGGTACCAGTGTTCCCACCCTGTAAACCTGTGGGGAAACAGAAGAAAAGAGGCGAAAGAAAACGGGTCAGTCAAAAAGACTGGTAAGTCCTATCTACTATTAGTATAAAAACTAATAAAGTTAACTGAACATGTAAAACAGGGATGAGCTGTAGGGTGATAACTGCATGGTGAAAAGTTAACAAGATAGATCAAGTGTGGCATCGCATATACAAGGTTAAGTTGCACCAGGTGTGTACTAGTATTCCAATACATGTCAAGTATAAACAAGAGATGATCCCTTGGCCCAAAGCTGGCCCACATCATGAGATGACCTAAATCGAGGTCCAACTACTCGGTCTAGTCGATCGGCTCCCTATAAGCCTAACTCGTCGTGTATCGGTGTCATACGGCTTAATCGTGGAATGTAGTTAACTGTGCTAGGTCCAGCCCAGGGTGTATCCAGCCCTAAGGTGTAAACCACAAACACAATTCAAGCACGCACAGTCTAAACCTACTGGTGCCCATGTTCAACTCCAGACTTAATGTGCACGACCATGGTCCGCCTGAACAACCGGTGCACCCTTCAGCCGTCTCTTTTGGCCTCTTACAATCAGTCCAGTAATCGTGCCCCACCCTAGCCTAGTCCAGGGTACCCATTATACTTCGAAGTTGGTTACTACTGAAAAGGACCACGTAACTAGGATTTCAAGTGGGTTAAGTGTGGTTAACCCTATCCTAACCATGTATTGAGTTGGTTAAGTGTATTCAAGCAGTTCATGACTTAACCCTATCAATACATCGGGTTTAATTGGTTAAGTTTATTCAAGTAGTCCATGACTTAACCCTACCAATCCATCATGTTTAATTGGTTAAGTATTCAAGTGGTCCATGACTTAACCCTATCATGTGGCATTAATTAATTTAATGCACCCAACCTCTCACATTAGACCTTGTTGTGGTTACTAGTTAAGCCGGGCGGGTCCGTGTAGCTTTACACCACAACTTGGTCTAACCTCGGGTTTCAAGTGCGACATGACCAACTACTCACATTGGGTCCTATTGCTTGTAGCCATTAGTTAAGCCGGTCGGTTCCAGGTAGATTTATGCTACAAACTCAACCCAACCTCGAGTTGGCCACACTCATATTTTCTAAGTGTCATGTCCATCATTATGTTTACAAACATAATCACAAGTCAATGTTCATGTCATATTTTAAAACCATGTTTTCATGTCATTAATATTACCCAAACCCAACGCATTCCCATCGCATGTACGTATCGCATAACATAACATAGATCAAAAGGGGAACTTGGAAAAAGCATGACAAAAGGGCATAAGGTAATAAGGTTGGCCACAAATTAAACATGGTGGCATATGAGGCATAAATATGTTCATAAGCTTGCATATTACATCATGGGCCTCAAAACATGCATAATATCAACTTAAGCAAATAGGTGAAACATGATCATAAATGACATAGGATGATGACTAGAAGTTCGCATATAACATTATATGCAAGTTATCATGAAGGTTATGAGAGTTCTCATGTTGCATAATGCAACATTCCAAATCAAAGGTCATAGCTTTCTATGCACATAGTCAAGGTGATAGCTTTACAAACTTGCATAGGGTAAATCTATGCATAACATGATAGGATCAAAGCACAAATCATACTTAGGCCCAAACTCAAACTTGCAACATGTCATATTTAACTTCATAGTTAGAATCTAAGAGTAGTATAGGGTTTACAATGCTATGAAGACTTATAAAATAAAATAAGATTGAGACGAAGCCACTAGCAACTCTAAACACTCTCAAATGATAAGCTCCAATGAAAACCCTTGAGAAACAAGCAAAAGATCCTTGCTTTGATGAAGAAAGATTGAACTTTGGCCTTAATTCAAGCTTAGGAACTCTCAAACTTTCATGAAGAGGATGGAGGTCATGATATGAAGATGGAGGCCATGATCAAGAAACATTTTGGCATAGTTTAGTTATAGGATTGATTTATGATGATTTAGGCTAGGTATTAGGGTCTTTTTAAAGATGATTAGGTTAGTTTAGACCATAGGATTAACCCTAAAACACATCAGGTCCGTCAAATCCCGTCAGAAACTTCTGGAATAAGACTCAGCATGTCACAAACGGTGCACCAGACAAATTGGTCCGACCGGGGGGGTCGACCCCTGGGTCGACATGGGTGTCGACCCATTGGGGGGGTCGACACTGGTGTCGACCCTGCCTGGGGCGGGAAAATTCCCGCCCATTCTGCCTTGGTTGAATCTGAATTCGAATTTGAACTGTTTTCGGGCTTGGAATTTTCTGAAAACTTCATTGGGCCATAACTTGGTCATACGGACTCCGTTTTTCGAAAACTCGGACTCTATTTCGCGTATTTTTCCGAGACGAACGCAATGGCATAGCCCGTTTCCCTTGATTTAGAATTTAGAATTTAATTATGCCTTGATTTACATTATAAAATGTTATTAAAAATACGGGTTGTTACATCTCTTTTCTAAGAATCCCATCGCTGTGAGTCTATGTTACTTTCACATATAATTAAATTAAAAATTAATTATGATAGGATTGTAAATTGGATCTAATGTATATGCCCGTAAATAAGATGAATCATATCAAGTTTTGTAATTTGTTATCCTTCAGATTCATACCTATTTGCTATTATCATATGCCTATCTGATCTATTTTTTTGTTATTCATTTCATATGTCTGATTATATATTTATGCCAATTTTGATGTTTTGATTCTCTCCCCTTCTTCTTTTCCTTTTTCCTTTTGATATTAGGCTAACTTCGAGCCTAAGCATATTGCGTTGAGATTTACGTACGATTAACGTCGGAATGATCGAGAAAAATTGGGAAATATGTAATATAATGAGATTATTGGCATAAACTGTTGATGAATATGGAAATTGGTTTGGGCATAATTGAGTATAACTTGTATACATGAGATTTGGCATAAATTGGTTTAAGCATAATTGAGTATAACTTGTATACATGAGACTTGGCATAAATTGGTTTGGGTATAACTTGTACACATGAGATTATAGGCATAATTTGGATTTAAAATTATAAACATAATTTAGATTGGAAATTATGGGTAATTGGAAATATATTATAATCCAAGATTTGAAATTGGGACTTGAATCAATAAAGTGAAAATGAACACCTAAGACACGAGGTTAGATTCGGATTGCAGTATTGTAGCGACCCGGAAATTTCCGACACTCGAATCCAGACACTAACCCGTCCCGTGTCCAAACTCAAGTACCGGAAAATCCAGAAAGCTAATAGAAAGAAGTTAGAGGGTGAGAAAAGAAAGAAAGAAATATTAGAATAGAAGAATAAGAAGATCAGAGTCTCACAGCGGAATGGACAAAATATAATAATCAATAACACTTTATACAAAAGAACTGTATATGATTACATCATCAGAGTATACATTCAGATCAATACAACACACAGCGGAAATAAACTAGTACCAGTATATATGGAATACGTCTCGACTTCAACTCCATATTTGTTGCTTCCAGCGGAAACCTGACCTGTAAATATGCTTGGCCTGACCCGAGCACATTTGATTTAAAACAAAATTCACCCGGATCAGTCTGAAATACTTTCAGTGATAAATTCATACAGCAACCAACTTGTTTAACTTTGAAATCCTTTTGAAATAAAAGGATAATAGTAAGACCAGCCCACACATAAACACGGACGGTTTTTACCTTACTATAACCCAAACCATTTTGAAATCAATATCTTCTTCCGATATTATCATAGTGTCTAAATACAAGTAAATAGAATCTAGCAGAACGCTTGCATCTCACGCTCCACATATATAGTATACAATCAAAACCGCAGGCGCTTATTGGAGATTGGATTTCCAACTATGACAAGGTATGGGACCACCTGCCGATAGTGTATCTCTAGAGACGAATACACAGGGTTCAGCAAGAACATCTTGCAACCCGGCCCACACATGACCGACCACTCATTTCTCTTGAGTGTGTCGAGCATATTGTCACCTTACGGCTTTTTTTGTCGCGCGACCACCGTAATCCCCGGGAGATACAGAAATGAAAAGAAGTAACAAATATGAATATTCTCTAGATGGTGACAATACACCCTAATGGGTGCGACCCACATAGCCATGCTGCCTGCCCGATTTTTGTCATTTCCCGGTTGATGAGGCTTGAGGCTATAATCAACTTCCGAAACATCTGGCCACCCTTCACATCGTCCCTACACGTCATCCAGGAACAGGATGAACCGAAGGCACCCTCCTACTGCATCCTAGGAATCACCCTATAGATCAGTAGCGAGAAATCCTTGCAACCCGTAGATTCCAATCACGACAGAATCACAGTATATCTCTAGGGATCAGCCAGAGATTGTAAGTAACTCTTCCGTTTCATGAAGATCTATGGTCTTCAATTGCTCCATCTCGATCAATGTCTTCGACGTATTCGTATATATTGGTCGGAATGGTTTTCGAATATAAATTCGATCCCGGTCTTCCCGTACCAATAACGTTGGGTCAGATTTTGATAGTTGGTTATTTGACTATCAAAATAAACAAGCACAAAAATAAAACAAATCCATTGTTTATTTCCTAGCATCACTTGGCCCTTTTAAAATCAATATCTCAGTTGAAATACCCAAAAATAATATATTGGTTCTAATCATATAATTATACTCAAATCCCCTTTACAATTCCCTTTTATATATTTCCAATATTTCAAATAACGTTACGTTATTATTTCTCAAAACATCTTCACCATTACGACTAATATTATCCTTCGCTAATCCTGAAGTCGTTCAAGTTGGGGTATTTTAATTACCTCTCAGACCTTGATCAACAACGTTCTTATCGAAAGACAGATATCAGTTGTAATACAAAAATCGATACTTATTTCCCTTATCACAACAAATCACAATTTTATTTCCATGTTGATGAAATACCATTTCTTCTTTAAAACAGTGGTCCTATATCACATCTTTATAACTTATCTCCTTTCACTACTCTAGTTCAACTCGGGTTTTATAACCTCGTCTATCTTGGATTTCATAAAATCCCATTAAATATAATTCAATAAGAATTGAATTAAAACTTCAGTCCCACATTATAGATACTAAATCGCTTTATCTACTGTCAACACGGCTTTAAACTTCACAACATTCCTTACTATATTTAACATTCCAAAATATCACCTTGATTTTTAATAAATGACAAATAATTAAATTTCAACCTTTAAAAATAAAACTAGGTTACCCAACCATCAACTACTTTCTTTAAATTAATGAACTTATTTAACAAACAATTTCAGCAAAGCCGTTTACTTGTTTCTCTTTAAACATGACTAACTAGTTAGTCAATCGTTATCGATCTTGTCATTTAAATTAATTAATAATTAATTTAAATAATGCTATTCACTTTAATTTTCAATAAGTCAATATCAATATAAACCCTATTCTATTTGTTACGTCAAATCTGGCCACTTGAATTCGTGAAATACAATCATTTACAAATAACTTAATAAGCACGTGCTTCGCGCACAGTAGATTTTGGTTAAACCAAAACGACGATTTGTGGTTAAAACCAATCAATGTATATATGTGATTGATTTATTCCCTTTTTAGACATTCATTTAAAATAATATATTTAAAAATATATATTCGGTTATAGAATGAATTCTATAACCTCATTTCTAGCGATTCACATGACGGTGAATCGATCTTTATAAAACAGTGTATTATGGGCCATCTGCTATTTATTTTGTAATCAATATTATATATTGATTCAACGCTCAACCACAAATAACAACCAACAGGGTTTAAAGTCACGGGTCTTGAACAGTTCATATAAAATATGAAATAACAGCAAAATAAATATTTGAGGAACCGGTTTGGTTCCTCCTACCTGTTCTTCCCTGCAACACAGACCATTAAAATCTTTCATATCAGTACATAGAGATATTTTAGCAACGATAATATAATTAACGTCAATCGTTAAAGCAACCATAGGCATCCAAGGCAACCAATCAACCAATTAAATTTAAATATACGAATTTAGCACATCCTAGTATTTCAGAAATGTGTGAGAATTAACTCACCTTTGTCTGTTGACGGTTTGCGCCTTATTTCGTTTAAAATTAAACGAAGCTGTAACTGCGTCCAACTCCTTTCGAACTAGCACAACAGCGTAGTACTCTTTTCTACGGTTCCAACGTTTATGGTTTGGTCTGATCCTTTATTTTCAACGTGTAGTGCTCCCACGTCGTTTGACGCTGCTCACAAAGATAGGTTGTTCCCTCTTTCCAAATCCCCTCGCAACTGACCATTGATGCGCCACCATACTCCTCATACAACCCCCGCCTGAACATAAAAGAGATAGCATCTTAACCGTCCTTGCACTGATAGCTACATAAAACAAATCCTCGGCCTTCACCTTGCAGTCCCCTCGCACACACCCTACAGATTTTCCAGTACCCCAAAATCCAAATACCACGGCCAACACCCCCTTGGACGTTGATAAATGTTTCCTCTCTTTTTTTTTCCTCTTTTTATACTTTTTTTATTTATATATATATATATGGTGCGGTTTTTGTCATTTTCTGTTGAAGCAGAGAAATGGATGCTGCTCTGCAAATGGAGGAAATCTTCAGTATTTATAATAGTGAGAGACTTGGCGCTCACGGCTTTGGGTTTGACAAGATGGGTACGCATTTGGGTAGCTGGCAGTGTGTTCTTTTCATAGCCGAGGGTGCGTTATATTATCATTATTTCTATGCATAGGTTATGTCAAGCTATAATAGGCCTGCCGCAACCTTTTGTTAATGCATGAAATGATGTATCAAATATTTAATTTCAGGTTTATCAGAGGTAGGCGCAGAGAAATTTTGTTCTCCGGCTTTGCACATGCTTTGCTATTTACAGAGGTGATACATGGATTTGAAATGAAAGAAATGGACAAGGCAGGAACAAAATGCACATGGCTACTGGTGACTGCGTTATATTCATTTTCTTATGGTAGCCGAAATGCTTGACCAAGGGTGAAAGAATCATGTGCCAAGATTGACTAAGATTGGGTAAAAATTTGAGAAGAAGATATGCCGAGATCATTTCAGAGATTTTGCATGAAGAGGAAAGACACTAGATGTACGGGCTTCCACTGAGATTTGAAAAGAATTTGCTAAGATTTTTCAACTTCAAATCTTCGAATAAATACAACGAGATTTAGACAAGATTTGGTTTAGATTTTTCAACGTATTATATCTATTTAAGCCTGGTGAATGAAGAAGGGAGGGCAAACAGTACTAGAGAGACGGCCGAGATTTAAGATTTTCACGTTCGATTGTTGAGATACTCACTGGTAGTGGTTGTACATGCCATTATAAATTAGAAGGAGACAAACAAAGTGAAATAATTCAACTGCAAATTTTTATATTGAAGAAAACGTACAAGATTTTATGTGATCCACTCAAATTTGGCTGCTGAGATAAAGATTTGGTAAAACTTTGAAACGTCGGAAACAGATTTGTAAAGATATAGCTGGACTATCGTTAAGATTTTATTTGATGAAGCATTTTTAGTCTAGAGTTAACATACCTCGTTTATATACACTCCGTATGCATACGACTTGTTGTCGACGGAAATAAATATACTGTCGCGCTCAGTAGTGTGCCATGATCACTAAAATATAATAATATCGGTAGGTTGACTCATATTTTGGAACCCCAAAATGCTGATACAGGGTGCAAAATACTCCAAATAAAAAGTTGTGTATTTAATTAATTAAAAATTACAGTAAAATTCTAAAAATTAAATTAACACTACGTCTCAAAAGAACCTCGTCTAAATTCGAATCCAGTATGCAGTTATTTCAAATAAACTGTTACGGTCGATGAACGATTTTATAGCGACTATTTGAAAATTTGATTTGGACGTAAAATAAAATCTATAATACAAAAGCTCGATTTTTCTCTTCCATTAGAAAAATACTATCAACTAGATTCAGACGCTTCTTGTTTCACCGAAATCCGACTTAACACGGATTCTGTATAGTCAATCGAAGTTGAAATTAAATTTTACGAACTACCGCGCTGTTTCGAGCTCGTTTTATATTAAATATAAATATAAACATTTTATCGTCGTCTTAGAAACGAATTCCATATCAATTCCCTTAATAAAATATTTAAACCAATTTAAATATTCAATTCAAATGGTCGAAAAATCCAGGTCGTTACAAGTATAAGCCTGCCCGGAACCGCCCAGCATATCCAGCGACCGCAAAACGGTTATCTAATGTGAGAGGTCAAAGGCAGAAATTAGATGCGTAATAATGCAAAGACAGGAGGTTAAATTCAGATTGCGGTATAAGCCTGCCCGGTACCGCCTTGCATATCCATCAACCGCAGCGGTAATAGGTCTTGCAAGATTGCGGTTTGAATTAATGAACACTTAACCAAGATAAGACATGTGATTAGACATGGGAATAATAAAGGGTTAAGAGGGTAACACAGGTAGCATGTGAAACATAATAAAAGCACTTAACCAAGATGAGACATGCGATTAGACGTGGGGATAAAGTGGGGTTAAGTGGGAATTCCTAGTAGGGACCAAACTTAGGAGGGAAACTTGTGTCAAGTGTGTGCACTCTTTTCAACCAATAACCCATTATATCTATATGAGCTCGAACTAGGTCGAGGACAGGGACATGCTTACTAGGGTTAATTGTAATAGGTCAATAAAGAGTTAGCGATGGCAGTCCAATAGAGTCATGTGCGTGCGTGGGTCCGGGCTGGTAGGTAAGATGTTGTTGCATCGTGTAGGTATGCATTTCAGTAGCATTGGGGTTGCCACCTTAGGGAGTGATACACCCTATTGTGGGACCAGCACAGGTATCTACGAGGTTAGGGAGCCGATCGAATGGGAAGGGTAGTGGGGACAACTCGTGGTGCTAGGCGCAAGTGGGCACCTACGAGAGAAGCTAGGAGTACACGAAGCTACCATTGTTATGATTAGTGGGGAGGGATCATCTTTTAGTATGTAACTAGTATGTTGGTACGGTGCAGAGCATATCTTATAGTGGTTAGAAGCGCAGTCGATGTACAATCTTGTTTACCTTGTTTAACTTGTCATATCTGCTTATGATACAGTCATCTCTTATATCCAATTTATGTTCTTATCCTGTTACTTTTCTCATTATATTGGTAAAGTCACTAGAATCGCCAGACTTATGTCTGACCCTTTTTGTTTCGCCTCGTTTCTTTCTCTCCCCCCCCCCAAGGTCCTCAGGGTGGGATTAGTGAAGCTTGACTCGGATCTCTTTCTTCTTGAAGTGCTTGGAAGTGTTGAATGTAATGCTCAACTTTATTTCTTTTTCATTATGGCTATTTGGAGTGGGATTATGGTTTTGCTTTTATGTACTCTGATAATAATTTTGTTCAAGATGGATATTTGTGTACTTGCCTTTAGTATGTGGTTTTGAAGTTGTAACCAAACATGTTTTGCTTTTCTACTGCAATGAATAAATTTTGAATTTTTAAGTACCATTTTATATATCTGTCTTGTGATGTTTTGTTCTATACTCTTATAATGCTCCATGAAAGTTAATGCATTCCCGTAGTGAGTGACATTAATGGACGTGGGGTGTTACACGAACTTGAGCCATACTTTAGAAGTAGCTCCTAGCAAGATGATATATGAGTCCAGACTAAGCCTGAGTGTTTTCTACTTGAGAACCTAGGGGAGGGGGGAACGGAAGAAAGAAGGAGAAACAAAAAGGGTCAGACATAAAGTCTGGAGAGTCTAGTTACTTTTAGCCAGTAAATAAATAAAAGTAACATGATAGGCATATAAAGTGGATAAGAGAGATCACTACATAAATGGCAGGTGTGACAAAGCAGACAAGGTAAGGTCTATACACTTCTCTAATGGCTACTCTGCACTGTTACTAGTATAACCAGAATGAGATGATCCCTTCCACTATAAGGTGGTAAACTCAGGGCATATGTCCAAAATATACCCTAACCACTACCCTAATCAATCGGCTCCCTACTCCGTATATACCCTGTGCTGTCCCCACAGTAAAAGGTATCACTTCCTAAAGTGGCAACCCTTCATTTCTCAAGATGTGCACAACCATATCTAATGGTGTCACGGTCGTCTTATCCCCTTCTGCCTGGCCCATGTATGCACAAGGCCCGGTCAGTTTGCGCCGCCCACACCGTCCGTCACGTTTGGATCTCTTACAATCAGTCAGTAAGCGTGCCCCTTCTCTACCTAGTACGAAGTACTTTATTTGATACCTACTACGGGTTACTGACTGAAATGGGTCCCACACAATATGATACAAGCTCTCCCCTTTGTCTTGTATCCCCCACTAGGTTTTTCACTGACTATGTATACCACTAGATGTCTTTAATTACATATCCCTATTCAGTTATGCTTACCCTAAAAGGTGTCTTTAGTTACATAACTTCATTATTTTCTCTGGTTATGTATACCACTAGGTGTCTTAAATTACATAACCTTACCGGGTTAAGTTCGTGGGCCTATACATGTAAATATCACCCAACCCCTCCAGATTTACTTAACCCATCCACTATTCAATCAATTTACTTAACCCTAACCTTAGTTCAATATCATACAATCCCTATGGATTAGATTTGTTTAAGTACTCCAATTCATTACCATGTCCATTTATGGTTTATAATGAGCTAGACCTCCCATATTAGGGCTACAACGTGTGGATGCTGGATATGTCGGTCGGGTCCGGGCAATCTTAAACCACAGTTGGGCCTAACCTCGTGTCTTAGCCTGATTCGTATTTGTGTACTTAGACCTCCCACATTAGGTTCAATATTAGTGGCTGCTGGATATGCCGGTCGGGTCCGAGCATACTTCCACCACTACGCAACCTAACTTCGTGTCATAAGTACAATTACAATTCCTAATTGTAATTACTAGATATTCCATTTTTAATTAATTAACCAATTAATTAATCCTTTCCTTTTATAGGTGTTAATACCCATTTTACCCAATAATTTGAATTATATATCCAAAAATGTTCATATTCAAATTATGCCAATATTAACCCTTTTTCCCCCATTCCTTAACTAGCGCCCTCACAAAATTGGCAGCATGCCTAGGCTAGACAATAGCCTAGTCACAAACGATAATAGGGAAAATGATGGGAATATAACCAAAGTGATCATCTTGGCATAAACATAAACTAGCATGATAATAAGGTGAACATACATACTGGCATGGACATGAAATTGTCATCATAACAAAGTGGGCATAAAACTGATGAACGGTTGATAGTCAATTGATTCTAACATAACTATGATGTCACAATAAGCATAGTAAGATCTAAATTTGTAATTTAGACGTCCAATCGATTTGGATCTAACATGATAACACAAGGTGATAAATTACATCACATAATTCAGATCTAGAGGTTAAAATAGATCTAACATGATAACACAAGGTGATAAATTAGATCACATAATTCAGATCTAAAGGATAAAATAGATCTAACATGATAACACAAGGTGATAATCTAGATCTGACTAACAGTTTCAATGTCCATATAAATTAGATCTACTAATTTAGAAATAGATCTACACAAATTCACATCATAGCATGTAATAGATGTTAAAATTAAAATAAAGATTTAGATTCAATCCTAACCAATTCAAGGTGGCATATGTTCATGATTTACATAGATGATTAGATCTATCCAATGACATAACTGTCCAAATTAACAGATCTATATTAACCACAATATAGTTACAAACCAAGATCCACAATAATAACATAGTAGAATAATCACGATTGAATTGGATCTAGAGAAATAGATCTATTATGACATAGCATAGGACATGATAATAGTATAGATTCAAGGTTTACAACGTATCCAAATCACAGTTTTTCATAGTTTACTTCTATTCATTTAAACCTAAAAATAACTAGAAACTCACAGCGTTAGGTTTAGAGAATAGAGAAAGAATGGATCTTGGATTTCTGGATTTGATTTGCCTTAGTTGATAGAAGAAGATAAGGGATCTAGTTCAATGCACACACCGACAGACTTTAGCCGCCATTGATTCTTTGTGAAGAAAACAAGAGAATTGAGGTATATTTATGTAAGAACCCGTAACTTCCCCGTGAAGGAAAGAGCGGATACTTTGAGAACAACACACAAATGAACGCAGACGGAAGAACATTTCATTGTTATTACAACAATTCCATCAGAATACAAGAATATACAGAGTATAAATGAATAAATTACATTCGATAAATATCAGAGATTTCAATAAATTACATAGCAGCGGAAAATAATACAAAGCACAACTGAAGGTGATATACGGATACAGAGCTTTCCGGATACCATTCCAGCTGTAAACCAGGATCCTGTGAATATAAATCTGCAAAACCAAAACTACTAGCTGCCCGTGCGGAAAATAAGGGCACCCAGAGTTTAGGTTAAAACAATAAACTCCAGGTCAGTCATGTGACTGGTGTGAGAACTAAAACAACTATTTAAAACTTTTCTTTAAAAGAGAGTAATTCAAGGGACCACGCCGTATAACACGGAACGGGTTTCCTCCCAAGAATACCAGTGCATAGAATAAATAGCGCAATGCTTTTTCGAAAAATGAAGCTATTATAAGACCCAGGTCCCATCACACAATGCAACGCAAGCAGGAGGATAGGGTTTTCCCTTATAATAGCCAAACATGCTTGGTACGTTTAAAACAAATCATTTGATACTATAATAAGTGTATAGTGTCAAAACATTTTCAATCATAAATATAAATCATAGACGGCATAGCATCCCATGCTACTATGTCGCCATACTAGGCTCTACAAATAAAGCCGCAATACACGTATTGGAAATTGGATTCCGTCATGAGTCGAGGCAAGGAGCAAGCTCCTCTCCGCGTTCGAGACACTCTAGCAAATGTCCCAGGGCTACGCACTCTGGGCAACCCCTGGATGCTTCAGGGCCGGTCCTCACTTACGTTAGAGGATTGCAAATTCCTGAACACACGTTTCCCGGTCCTTACAGACCTATAATCGAGGCGCCTCGCATTCCAACAACCACAAAGGTGAAAAGTATATAAATGTCAGGGCTGGTAAGTCACTGACACCACCAAAGCTAGAAAGAAACGTCGTGCTCTCCCTGTAGTCCGTATCCCGTTTGTGACTCATCCCGAGGTGTGAGGCTCGCGAATTCACGTTATGCACAAAGCTGCCATGTAGGCGTGCTTTGATCATCAACCACAAGACTTTGCTTTTCAATAGAAGCCTTGATCATTGCATCTCAGCGTGCCACACAGGCAATTCATGCCATGCGACTGATGTCCATCAATATACAACCTCTGAGCTCGTACGTCTCAGAGAAGGGCGTTAAGCAAGAGAATAAATTCTCCGCCGCCAAACAGATATATATTTAACAGAAATCAATCAACACAGAATAAAATCCAATGTCAGACACACAATCCATTTACAAGTCCGTTCTGGGTCTGAACGAAATCGGAGGCACTTTCCTCGCATATCCATCCATCTCCAGGTACGTCCGGACAACCACCAACTATTTCCATCCTCTTGGGTGTACAGCCCAATCAGGATCGTCAGTAATTACCCAAACGATGTGAAGACTTACGGTCTTCGACCACCGTCTTCATCTTCGACATATCATCGAATTGGTTATTCAGAATGGGTATAAACTGTAACAACCCGTAAAATCTGGGCCAGTTTAAAATTTTTATTTTGGCAATTTTAGCGAATTTTGATTATTTAAAATGAATTATTTTAAATAATATCGACAAGAAATTTATTTTGAATATAATTCGAATGTATATATTTTACGCGTCGTCGTTAGAATATAAAAATTTATATATAATTATAAATAGAATTGAAAATGGCGCGGTAGTTCGATAATTCGATTTCAAACTTCAATTGAATGTACCGGATGCAAAACAATCCGGATTTTAGTGAAACCAAAAATGATAGGATCTAATTGTGAATATCTTTCCAACGAATCCGAAAAATCAAAAGTTAGTAGCGGGAATCAAAAGTTATGTCCAGTTGAAAATTCTGAATAGTCGCTATGGAATTCAGGCCCTTAAAAATGGACATTTTGCAGATGACCTCGGAATTCGACGAAACCAGTTTTGTTGGGTCCGGGATGTCAAACTATTGCTAGATTTCAAATTTCATAATTTTTCGAATCAGTATGTGAGCGTGGCAAAGGAAAACGCGTTTGACCAGTTTCAGTTGATTTTAATCGACTGGAAATTGGCCATTTTTCTAACGGTCTCAGAATTCGACGAAACTAGTTTTGTTAGGACCGTATCGTCAATACGAAGCTAGAAAATATTTTTCTGGAATTTTTCTAGTTAGTATGTGACCCCGGTATATTGAAATGTACGTTTAAAATTCAATATAATGATTTAAATGTAAATGCAATAGAAACTGATCGAAACGGTCGTTTCAGCTTGCGGTACATATCCCATTGTGTTCGGAATGGGGGTGAAACGCTATGGACGACAGGCGGTGGGCCTCGTTTAGGGATCGTATGTAAAAGTCAACTTTTTGCGATTAAATTAATTAAATAAAAAAAAAAAAAAAAACCCCTTTCTCTCTTATACTCCAGGCCCCCCCCCCCGATAGAAATTTATTCAGAAAACATAAAACAAAAAAACAAAAAAAAAAAAAAGAAGAAGGCAGCAGCAGCCGCCAGGCGATCGCCGCCTCCGGCGAGGCGCGCCGCGCCCTCTTTCCCCATGTCGAACTCCTCCTCCCTCCTCCCTACCTCCTCCGAGAGCCACGCAACCAAATCGGGAACCCCCCCCCCCCCCCCGAACCCTAAACCGCCACCGCCTCAGCCTCAGGCGCTTCCCCCCTCTCTCTCCGTTCCTCCTCCGCCCTGCCCTCCTGCAGGAGCTCCGACGCGCAACTGTCTCCCCCCCCTGTAAGTTTATAACTGATTTATTTATTTGTTTTTATTTTACTTTGATTTTTATTTTAAAGTTTTAAAACTGATTTTTACTTTAATATTAAAACTGATTTTTAATAAATAGAAAACTGTTTTTTTTATATAATATAAAACTGTATTTTTAATAAATTTAAAAACTGATTTTTGTTTTAAGATTTTAAAAAACAGAAATTTTATAAAAGAAAGTAAAACAGAAATTTTTGTTAAGAATTTTAAAAACTGATTTTAACAAGAAAATTAAAACTGACTTTATAAACAAGAAAATTAAAACTGATTTTAATAAGAAAATAAAAAAACTGATTTTTATAAAGTTTTAAAAACTGATTTGAAAAGAAATAAATAAAACTGATTTATTTTGAAATGTTAAAATAGGAAAAAAATTCGAACTTTAAAATCGAAAACTTTGTTTTTATAAAGTTGAAAACTTTATTTTAGAAAGTTGAAAACTTTATTTTAGAAAGGCGAAAACTTTGTTTTTATAAAGTTGAAAACTTTATTTTAGAAAGGCGAAAACTTTATTTTAGAAAGGCGAAAACTTTATTTTAAAAAGGCGAAAACTTTGTTTTTATAAAGGTGAAAACTTTATTTTTGAAAGGGTGAAATTTTTATATGAAGAATAAGGTGATAAAAATATAATTTTTATCTATATAGTAGCGTTGTGAAAATATGCTAATTATTATATATTGAACTTCGATAGAAAAATAGAATTTTTATATATGGAACTTTGAAATAAAAATTCGATTTTTATATATTGAACTTTGAAATAAAAATTCGATTTTTATTTATGGAATAGCGAAATAAAAATTCGATTTTTATATATATAGTGGCCTTGGGCAACGAAGGTGGCAAAAAGGCGAAGCGACGAAGACTTCTGCAAATGAAGTGCCGTGGAGCTAGGATAGCTATAGGTGAGAATTTCTCACCTCTCAATTTTATTTTCTAGTTATATATATATACTAGGATGCAGACGGTGCTTAGTAGCACCCGACACAATCGTCCACAGACCATGGACTTGTTTGTTTAGTTGCATAGTTTAGTTGAGTTATTTGTTTGAATTGAATTGTTTGGTGAGATTGAAATTGATATGATTGATATGTGAATGGCGTGGGCCTTCACTAGACCGGGGATAAGGCTAGGCCTCGTCCCGTTTCTAGTATCGTGCCGTTATGCCGCCGAAATTTTCTAAAATATGTTAGAAAAATAAAAATACCATTTTATTTAAAGAATGAACTGAATAGAAATTCATATGTTAAAATAAAATGTTTTATCGTTAAAAATATAATTTTTAACGTGAATGTGAATAAATAAATATTCATTTACAAGCCGGACGGTTTGTTTATGTACACCTATTTGAAGGACATTGATTGGGTCGATAAATTTTGCACATCGCCCAACAGCACAAATAAAATGTGTGTTTGATTGTTTGAAACCCCACACGGGTGTTGGGATGAAATTTGAAGTTCACTCATCCTGATTTATTAATTATGTCGATCGGTTGATTGACAGGCTGTTTTAAGCGTTGAATATCTATATTTGATGCTTATACAGTGTAGTGCACTTTGGTTGATGGTTGATTATTTTTCAATGTTATGATATACATATGTTGTATGAAAATCCATATAATTAACTTTATATGGTAATTGATTGGGTCTCATTCCAATTTGAAAAATAAAGAATATTATAAAATAAAAGTTCATGTGTTGACGGTACTCATTCATTGAGATTGGTCATGTGTTGAACGAAATATTTTGATAATAACAACTATTTTGAAAAAGAAATATTTGAAATAGAATATTTGAAAATAGAAATTTATGAAGCCGTGTTGATTAGATTGACGCCATTTTGACGTAAACGATATTGATATCGATTTAAACGATTTCGAAATGAATTGAATTGAAAACGATTTCGAAATGAATTGAATTGAAAACGATTTCGAAATGAATTGAATTGAAAACGATTTCGAAATGAAATGAACTGAAAACGATTTCGAAATGAATTGAATTGAAAACGATTTCGAAATGAATTGAATTGAAAACGATTTCGAAATGAATTGAATTGAAAACGATTTCGAAATGAATTGAATTGAAAACGAATTCAAAATGAATTGAAAACGATTTCGAAATGAAAGGAATTGAAAACGAATTCGAATTGAATTGAAAGCGAATTGAAATGAATTCAAATTGAATTGAAATTTGAATTGAATAGAAATGAATTTTGAAACGAATTTATAAAGAAGAATTCAATTTTTGATTTGAATTGAAATGGAAGTTGAAAATGTTTTCGAAACGAATTCAAAACCATTTATATAATTCGTTTTTTAAATAGAAATCGACGAAGTATATATTATATATATTATATATATAATATAATGGCCTGAATAGAACGCGCCGCGCCGCGGCAGTTCGTGAATTTCGACCATTTATTTCAAACGGACATTGCGGGAGATTCGACCGTCGGATTCTCCTAAAACCGGAACCGTTGGGTTCGTATCGAAAAGAGCTTTCTAATGAATGTTGGAAATTTGAAATCTAACGGTTGGATTTGGAGATACGTCCAGATCAAATTCGAAAAAGGTCGCTGTAAGTGCAGTTCGATGGCCATTGGTGGAAATCGACTGTACGGGCCTTGATAAAATTATTAAAAATAGTAATAATTTGTGTAAAATCATAAGAAATGATTTAGAAAGAGTTGGGATGAAAAACTCCCTATTTGAAAAGATAAAAATAGATTTTTATCGAAATGAACTAGTTTTGAACTAGAATTATAATTCTATTTATTTTTAAATAAATAAATTGAATTTGAAAAGGGTTTTGAAAATAACCAAAATTTCCAATGATTGCATTGGAGTGGATTTGAATCGAAATTGTCTTCGGAATATTTCGATGTTGGAATTCGTGATTATACAGGTGTTGTTATGGAAATTTGAAAGATATATATTTATATCGTTATTTCCAATACGACATTTGTTAGTCGTAGAATTTGATATTGAATATAAGCCGATATATTTTCTATTCAGAGCCTTGTATTGAATATCGAATGTGATTTGGGTTTGTCGTGAATGGTGTCTTCACTAACACTGTTCTTGAACCCAGTTGAGAAAAGATTAAATCTTTTTATTTAGATTTAATGAAGTGTACCAATTAAATAACATTTAATTGGAATTGAATTGATATTGATTTTTGGGTTTATCGTGAACAGTGTTTTAAATAACACTTGTTCTTTAACCCGATAATTAATGAATGTGATTTGGGTTTGTCGTGAATGGTGTCTTCACTAACACTGTTCTTGAACCCAGTTGAGAAAAGATTAAATCTTTTTATTTAGATTTAATGAAGGGTACCAATTAAATAACATTTAATTGGAATTGAATCGATATTGATTTTTGGGTTTATCGTGAACAGTGTTTTAAATAACACTCGTTCTTTAACCCGATAATTAATGGAATGAGATTTTGGGTTTATCGTGAACTGTGTTTTAAATGACACTGATTCTTTAACCCAGTCGAAGATTAAAACTAAGCGGAGTTTTAATGAATCTTTAATTAGATTGAAATGATCGAAAATGGAGTATCACCAGTTCTTGTTGCTGGCCCTGAGTAGGCCGGGTACACATGATAGGGGGTTCTCGCTTCGCGGTTTGGTGGCGAACGGGAGACTCTTACCCCTACATGGCGCCGGGGAGGGCGTTGGTTCGCCAATAGGCGCGAGACTCGAGAGGGTCGCCGTAAAACAAGGGACTGTGGGACCATGTGGGAGCCACGGTGGGTATTACCTGCTGCTTGGGGGATGAAGGGATGGTTGCAAAGCCTACCGGATTTCGTCGGCTATTTCACAGTTGGTATCAGAGCTTTGGTTTACAAAGCTAGAGAACAAGACACATTAGAAACGTACGAAAGAATTCATCAGATATTGGATTAGTAATATCCAAGGGAATGACTCGTTAGAGATAGGATCAGTAGTATCCTAGAACGAGTGTGAAGAGTATATTTTCAAAAGGAAAACAAATTTTGTTTTGAAAATTTAAATCAATTATTCGTATTTGATTATCTATTTATATTGATTAGGACAGTCCAGTATACAAAGATTTTGCATATACGCCTTGCAAACGTATACTCAAAGTTTTAATATATTGGATAGATATAGCATCACACTCTAGTCGCCCGAAGATGATATTGATGATGGTGCATCATCATCAGCATTTATATTCGAGTGTCGAAGGTGTGATATCTATATATTTCCTATTGACTGGTGTGAGAACCAAAAACTATATAGGATCAATTGTTGTGACTTGGCACCAAAAATCTGATTTTTGTATATGTCTCAAAATTATGAATTTGAAGCTCTAATTCACTAATTAATTGATGTTTGTGTTGTTTGTTTATTTGTTTGACAATTTTGAACCATTTAGCCTAATTGAATCAAATATTGAATGATATTGAAAATTGGTTGCATCTGCTTGCATATACATGTATATCATTGAACAGGTCATAGCAAGGAGGCTAGAGCAGAGAATAAAATTTGTTTGCCCGACAAATAGGTACATGTTTACTACATAATTTCCTGTTTTGTTTGGGTGATGATGATTTTGTGAGCCTATTGGCTAGCCGCTTGGCTTTTTCTTTTTCTTTTTGAGATCTGAAGGACCGGGGAAGCTATTTGAAATTCCCCGATGCTCCCGGTGCAGGGGAGGTTATGGCGAAATTTTTCAAAAATTTAGGGTGTTAGCCAAATTTTTGAAATTTTAAAAATTCTCAGAAACTAAAAAGTTGGAAAATGGAAGCCAGATCGAGCGTAGAGCTGAATAATCAAACCACTTTCGACTTTGTTCCTTTTCGGGGACGAAAAGTTTTAAGTGGGGGAGATTGTAACAACCCGTAAAATCTGGGCCAGTTTAAAATTTTTATTTTGGCAATTTTAGCGAATTTTGATTATTTAAAATGAATTATTTTAAATAATATCGACAAGAAATTTATTTTGAATATAATTCGAACGTATATATTTTACGCGTCGTCGTTAGAATATAAAAATTTATATATAATTATAAATAGAATTGAAAATGGCGCGGTAGTTCGATAATTCGATTTCAAACTTCAATTGAATGTACCGGGTGCAAAACAATCCGGATTTTAGTGAAACCAAAAATGATAGGATCTAATTGTGAATATCTTTCCAATGAATCCGAAAAATCAAAAGTTAGTAGCGGGAATCAAAAGTTATGTCCAGTTGAAAATTCTGAATAGTCGCTATGGAATTCAGGCCCTTAAAAATGGACATTTTGCAGATGACCTCGGAATTCGACGAAACCAGTTTTGTTGGGTCCGGGATGTCAAACTATTGCTAGATTTCAAATTTCATAATTTTTCGAATCAGTATGTGAGCGTGGCAAAGGAAAACGCGTTTGACCAGTTTCAGTTGATTTTAATCGACTGGAAATTGGCCATTTTTCTAACGGTCTCAGAATTCGACGAAACTAGTTTTGTTAGGACCGTATCGTCAATACGAAGCTAGAAAATATTTTTCTGGAATTTTTCTAGTTAGTATGTGACCCCGGTATATTGAAATGTACGTTTAAAATTCAATATAATGATTTAAATGTAAATGCAATAGAAACTGATCGAAACGGTCGTTTCAGCTTGCGGTACATATCCCATTGTGTTCGGAATGGGGGTGAAACGCTATGGACGACAGGCGGTGGGCCTCGTTTAGGGATCGTATGTAAAAGTCAACTTTTTGCGATTAAATTAATTAAATAAAAAAAAAAAAAAACCCCTTTCTCTCTTATACTCCAGGCCCCCCCCCCGATAGAAATTTATTCAAAAAACATAAAACAAAAAAAAAAAAAAAAAAAAAAAGAAGAAGGCAGCAGCAGCCGCCAGGCGATCGCCGCCTCCGGCGAGGCGCGCCGCGCCCTCTTTCCCCATGTCGAACTCCTCCTCCCTCCTCCCTACCTCCTCCGAGAGCCACGCAACCAAATCGGGAACCCCC
This sequence comes from Allium sativum, assembly GCA_030737875.1. Lineage (NCBI taxonomy): Eukaryota > Viridiplantae > Streptophyta > Magnoliopsida > Asparagales > Amaryllidaceae > Allium > Allium sativum. The sequence continues at coordinate 126,785,755 of CM060919.1, read as the reverse complement.
CCCCGAACCCTAAACCGCCACCGCCTCAGCCTCAGGCGCTTCCCCCCTCTCTCTCCGTTCCTCCTCCGCCCTGCCCTCCTGCAGGAGCTCCGACGCGCAACTGTCTCCCCCCCCTGTAAGTTTATAACTGATTTATTTATTTGTTTTTATTTTACTTTGATTTTTATTTTAAAGTTTTAAAACTGATTTTTACTTTAATATTAAAACTGATTTTTAATAAATAGAAAACTGTTTTTTTTTATATAATATAAAACTGTATTTTTAATAAATTTAAAAACTGATTTTTGTTTTAAGATTTTAAAAAACAGAAATTTTATAAAAGAAAGTAAAACAGAAATTTTTGTTAAGAATTTTAAAAACTGATTTTAACAAGAAAATTAAAACTGACTTTATAAACAAGAAAATTAAAACTGATTTTAATAAGAAAATAAAAAAACTGATTTTTATAAAGTTTTAAAAACTGATTTGAAAAGAAATAAATAAAACTGATTTATTTTGAAATGTTAAAATAGGAAAAAAATTCGAACTTTAAAATCGAAAACTTTGTTTTTATAAAGTTGAAAACTTTATTTTAGAAAGTTGAAAACTTTATTTTAGAAAGGCGAAAACTTTGTTTTTATAAAGTTGAAAACTTTATTTTAGAAAGGCGAAAACTTTATTTTAGAAAGGCGAAAACTTTATTTTAAAAAGGCGAAAACTTTGTTTTTATAAAGGTGAAAACTTTATTTTTGAAAGGGTGAAATTTTTATATGAAGAATAAGGTGATAAAAATATAATTTTTATCTATATAGTAGCGTTGTGAAAATATGCTAATTATTATATATTGAACTTCGATAGAAAAATAGAATTTTTATATATGGAACTTTGAAATAAAAATTCGATTTTTATATATTGAACTTTGAAATAAAAATTCGATTTTTATTTATGGAATAGCGAAATAAAAATTCGATTTTTATATATATAGTGGCCTTGGGCAACGAAGGTGGCAAAAAGGCGAAGCGACGAAGACTTCTGCAAATGAAGTGCCGTGGAGCTAGGATAGCTATAGGTGAGAATTTCTCACCTCTCAATTTTATTTTCTAGTTATATATATATACTAGGATGCAGACGGTGCTTAGTAGCACCCGACACAATCGTCCACAGACCATGGACTTGTTTGTTTGGTTGCATAGTTAGTTGAGTTATTTGTTTGAATTGAATTGTTTGGTGAGATTGAAATTGATATGATTGATATGTGAATGGCGTGGGCCTTCACTAGACCGGGGATAAGGCTAGGCCTCGTCCCGTTTCTAGTATCGTGCCGTTATGCCGCCGAAATTTTCTAAAATATGTTAGAAAAATAAAAATACCATTTTATTTAAAGAATGAACTGAATAGAAATTCATATGTTAAAATAAAATGTTTTATCGTTAAAAATATAATTTTTAACGTGAATGTGAATAAATAAATATTCATTTACAAGCCGGACGGTTTGTTTATGTACACCTATTTGAAGGACATTGATTGGGTCGATAAATTTTGCACATCGCCCAACAGCACAAATAAAATGTGTGTTTGATTGTTTGAAACCCCACACGGGTGTTGGGATGAAATTTGAAGTTCACTCATCCTGATTTATTAATTATGTCGATCGGTTGATTGACAGGCTGTTTTAAGCGTTGAATATCTATATTTGATGCTTATACAGTGTAGTGCACTTTGGTTGATGGTTGATTATTTTTCAATGTTATGATATACATATGTTGTATGAAAATCCATATAATTAACTTTATATGGTAATTGATTGGGTCTCATTCCAATTTGAAAAATAAAGAATATTATAAAATAAAAGTTCATGTGTTGACGGTACTCATTCATTGAGATTGGTCATGTGTTGAACGAAATATTTTGATAATAACAACTATTTTGAAAAAGAAATATTTGAAATAGAATATTTGAAAATAGAAATTTATGAAGCCGTGTTGATTAGATTGACGCCATTTTGACGTAAACGATATTGATATCGATTTAAACGATTTCGAAATGAATTGAATTGAAAACGATTTCGAAATGAATTGAATTGAAAACGATTTCGAAATGAATTGAATTGAAAACGATTTCGAAATGAAATGAATTGAAAACGATTTCGAAATGAATTGAATTGAAAACGATTTCGAAATGAATTGAATTGAAAACGATTTCGAAATGAATTGAATTGAAAACGATTTCGAAATGAATTGAATTGAAAACGAATTCAAAATGAATTGAAAACGATTTCGAAATGAAAGGAATTGAAAACGAATTCGAATTGAATTGAAAGCGAATTGAAATGAATTCAAATTGAATTGAAATTTGAATTGAATAGAAATGAATTTTGAAACGAATTTATAAAGAAGAATTCAATTTTTGATTTGAATTGAAATGGAAGTTGAAAATGTTTTCGAAACGAATTCAAAACCATTTATATAATTCGTTTTTTAAATAGAAATCGACGAAGTATATATTATATATATTATATATATAATATAATGGCCTGAATAGAACGCGCTGCGCCGCGGCAGTTCGTGAATTTCGACCATTTATTTCAAACGGACATTGCGGGAGATCCGACCGTCGGATTCTCCTAAAACCGGAACCGTTGGGTTCGTATCGAAAAGAGCTTTCTAATGAATGTTGGAAATTTGAAATCTAACGGTTGGATTTGGAGATATGTCCAGATCAAATTCGAAAAAGGTCGCTGTAAGTGCAGTTCGATGGCCATTGGTGGAAATCGACTGTACGGGCCTTGATAAAATTATTAAAAATAGTAATAATTTGTGTAGAATCATAAGAAATGATTTAGAAAGAGTTGGGATGAAAAACTCCCTATTTGAAAAGATAAAAATAGATTTTTATCGAAATGAACTAGTTTTGAACTAGAATTATAATTCTATTTATTTTTAAATAAATAAATTGAATTTGAAAAGGGTTTTGAAAATAACCAAAATTTCCAATGATTGCATTGGAGTGGATTTGAATCGAAATTGTCTTCGGAATATTTCGATGTTGGAATTCGTGATTATACAGGTGTTGTTATGGAAATTTGAAAGATATATATTTATATCGTTATTTCCAATACGACATTTGTTAGTCGTAGAATTTGATATTGAATATAAGCCGATATATTTTCTATTCAGAGCCTTGTATTGAATATCGAATGTGATTTGGGTTTGTCGTGAATGGTGTCTTCACTAACACTGTTCTTGAACCCAGTTGAGAAAAGATTAAATCTTTTTATTTAGATTTAATGAAGTGTACCAATTAAATAACATTTAATTGGAATTGAATTGATATTGATTTTTGGGTTTATCGTGAACAGTGTTTTAAATAACACTTGTTCTTTAACCCGATAATTAATGAATGTGATTTGGGTTTGTCGTGAATGGTGTCTTCACTAACACTGTTCTTGAACCCAGTTGAGAAAAGATTAAATCTTTTTATTTAGATTTAATGAAGGGTACCAATTAAATAACATTTAATTGGAATTGAATCGATATTGATTTTTGGGTTTATCGTGAACAGTGTTTTAAATAACACTCGTTCTTTAACCCGATAATTAATGGAATGAGATTTTGGGTTTATCGTGAACTGTGTTTTAAATGACACTGATTCTTTAACCCAGTCGAAGATTAAAACTAAGCGGAGTTTTAATGAATCTTTAATTAGATTGAAATGATCGAAAATGGAGTATCACCAGTTTTGCTCCAGGCGATAGTTAAATCTTTAATTAGATTTGAACGTGAAATGGTAATTGAATTTACCGATAACACTGTGGTGTTAGATATGAAGTATAACCAGTTTTACTTCATGGGATGAATAGGTTGGGATTGGGAAATTAAAACAAATGATTACTTCGGTAAGGTTCGCTAATCCCGACTAGTTCGAATTGAGATTCAAACATAAATTCAAGGAATTTATCTTGGATAAAATTAATGGGAACCTTTCCCTATGAATGTGAAATTTAGAAACTAACTGTCGGTTGGCCAAGCAGAATGGTTTTCTGGGTATTGATCTGATGTTGGTTTCGGCCTTCGGGGTTAATATTTGGGGAATTATTCTCTTGATTAATTTACGGTTAGTGACTAATGAATTGGAATGAGGCGTATGTTGTGTTTGTGTAACACTTATTTAAAATATACGCGAGTTATTCGGAAAGACCGGGTTTATCCCATTCTGAATAACTGATGCGACGATAAGTCGAAGATGAAGACGATGGTCGAAGACCGGAGGTCTTCACGTCGTTTGGGTGATAACTGATGATCTTGATTGGGCTGTACACCCAAGAAGATGGAAACAGTTAGTGATCGTCCAGACGTACTTGGAGATCGATGGATATGCGGGGTACTAGGTGCCTCCGGTTTCGTTCAGACCCAGAACGGACTTGTAAATGGACTGTGTGTCTGACATAGGATGGTTTGCCTGTGTGGCATGCTAAGATGCAAATGATCAAGGCTTCTGTTGAAAAGCAAAGTCTTGTGGTGATGATCAAAGCACGGCCTTTGTGGCGTAGCTTTGTGTAACGTTTACCTCGCGTGTTTCACACCAGGTATGAACCAAAAACGGGAGACGGACCTCAGGGAGGACTTGCGTTTCTTTCTAGCTAGAAGTGGCGTCAGTGGTTTTACACGCCCTGACGAGTTTGACTTATGTGGTTGTTGCTGTTGCGAGGCGCCTCGGTTATATCGGTTTCGGCCGAATGCATTCTGGTCGGCTGACGGACCAGACTTACACCCCATAGGGTGGGGAGACGTATTGTTCAGGCATAATAATCCACTCCGTGTGGACCGGCCCTGACGATCCAAGGGTCACTCGAGCTCTGATCCTGAGGGGCGGGCTAGAGCGTCTCGAATCGGTTGAGGACTATCTTTTGCCTCGGTTCATAGACGGAAATCCAATTTCCAAATACGTGACATTTGCGGTTTTAATTGTAATCCTATATATGGCGACATAGTGGGATGGGGCGCTTATGCCGCCTATGATTGATACTTATGATTTGAAGTTGTTTTATACACTTATAATAGTATCAAATGATTTGTTTTAAAACGTATCAAGCATTCTTTGGCTGTTATAAGGGAAAACCCTATCCTCGACTGCGTTGCATTGTGTGATGGGACCTGGGTCTTATAACAGCTTCATTTTCTTTATTTAGCATTGCGCTGTTTGTTTTATGCACTGGTATTCTTGGGAGGAAACCCGTTCCGTGTTATACGGCGTGGTCCCTTGATTTACCTAATGATTTAAAAATAAAGATTAATAACTGTTTTAGTTCTCACACCAGTCACATGACTGACCTGGAGTTTATTGTTTTAACCTAAACTCTGGGTGCCCCTATTTTCGACACGGGCAGCTAGTAGTTTCGGTTTTGCAGATTTATATTCACAGGATCCTGGTTTACAGCTGGAACGATATCCGGAAAGCTTTGTATCCGTATATCTCTTTCTAGTTGTGTATTGTATTATTTTCCGCTGCTATGTATTTAAATGTAATTTAAATCTCTGATATTTCTGTGTTATATTCTTTTATACTCTGTATATTCTTGTAATCTGATGCACTGTTGTAAAATATAGTGAAATGTTCTTCTGTATGCGTTCTGTTGTGGTTTGTTCTCGAACTATCCGACGCTTTCCTTTACGGGGAAGTTACGGGTCTTCACATAAACCCGGACTTTCCGAACAACCCGCGTATATTAAAAACAAACGTTACACAAACACAACATACGCCTCATTCCAATTCATTAGTCACTAACCGCAAATTAGCAAGAGAACAATTTCCAAAACATTAACCCCGTAGGCCGAAACCAACATCAGATCAATACCCAGGAAACCATTCTTCTTAGCCAACCTACAGCTAGTTTCTAAATTCCACATTCTTAGGGAAAGGTTCCCATTAATTTTGTCCAAGATAAATTCTTTAAAATTTATCCTGTAATCTTCCTTTGGATGTCATTTAAAACCAAATTATGGTTTTTCCAACTAGTCGAGATTAGCGAACCACACCGAAGTAATTATTTATTTTATTTCCCAATCCCAACCTATTCATCCCATGAAGCAAAACTGGTAATACTCCATATCTAACACTGTGGTGTTATCGGTAAAATTAATTACCATTTCACGTTCAAATCTAATTAAAGATTTAACTATCGCTTTGGAGCAAAACTGGTAATACTCCATTCCCGCTCATTTCTAAATTTGATAATTTAGATTATAGATTCACATTTCAATCTAATTGCAGATTCGTTAGAACTCCTTTTACTGGGTTAAAGAACTAGGTGTTATTTAAAACATAGTTCACGACAAACCCAAATCACATTCTATTTGTTATCGAGTTAAAGAACTAGTGTTATTTAAAACACCATTCACGATAAACCCATTTCAAATTCAATCAAATATATTAGAAATTCCGATTATTTAAAACCCCTTTTTAAATCTAATTTATTTATTTAAAAATAAAAACCCGGTTTTTAAATTGAGTTCAAACTAGTTCATTTCGATAAAAATCCATTTTTATCTTTTCAAATATGGAGTTTTTCACCCCAATTTTTCTCAAATCATTTCCTATGATTTTACACAAATTATTGATATTTTTAATAATTTTATCAAGGCCCGTACAGTCGATTTCCAACAATGGCCATCGAACTGCACTTATAGCGACCTTTTTCAAATTTGATTTGGACGTATCTCCAAATCCAACCGTTAGATTTTGAATTTCTAATATTCATTAGAAAGCTCTTTTCGATACGAACCCAACGGTTCCGGTTTTAGGAGAATCCGACGGTCGGATCTCCCGTAATGTCCGTTTGAAATAAATGGTCGAAATTCACGAACTGCCGCGGCGCGGCGCGTTCTATTCAGGCCATTATATTATATATACAATATATATAATATATATTTCGTCGATTACTATTTAAAACGAATTTTATAAATCGTTTTGAATTCGTTTCAAAAACAATTTCAATCTCTATTTCAAATTCAAATCAAAATTGAATTTTTTCCTTATAAATTCGTTTTAGAATTCATTTCTATTCAATTCAAATTTCAATTCAATTTGAATTCATTTCAATTCGTTTCCAATTCAATTCCATTTCGTTTTCGATTCGATTCAATTCAAAGTGGTTTCCTATTCGATTCAATTCAAATTGGTTTTCTATTCGATTCAATTCAAATTGGTTTTCTGTTTGATTCAAATTCGTTATATATTCAAATTGGAATCAAATTCGTTTTCTATTCAAATCAAATTCGTTATATATTCGATTCAAATCAAATTCGTTATATATTCAATTCAAATCAAGTTCGTTATGTATTCAATTCAAATCAAATTCGTTATATATATTCAATTCAAATCAAATTCGTTATATATTCAATTCATTTCGAAATCATTTTCAATTCATTTCGAAATCGTTTTCAATTCAATTCATTTCGAAATCGTTTTCAATTCATTTCGAAATCGTTTCCAATTCAATTCATTTCGAAATCGTTTTTAATTCAATTCATTTCGAAATCGTTTTCAATTCAATTCATTTCGAAATCATTTTCAATTCAATTCATTTCGAAATCGTTTTCAATTCATTTTAAATGAGTAAAATCGATATAAATATCGTTCACGTCTAAATGGCGTCAATCTAATCAACACGGCTTCATATATTTCTATTTTTCAAATGTTCTGTTTCAAATATTTCTTTTACAAATATTTCGTTTTCAAATATTTCGTTCAACACATGACTAATCTCAACGGATGAGTACGGTCAACACATGAACCTTTATATTTTATTGATAAAGATGTAAATTTTATTATAAAAATATTTCGTTCAACACATGAATAATCTCAACGGATGAGTACAGTCAACACATGAACCTTTATATTATATTGACAAAGATGTAAATTTTTATTATAAAAATATTCGTTCAACACATGACTAATCTCAACGGATGAGTACAGTCAACACATGAACATTTATATTATATTGATAAAGATGTAATTTTTATTATAAAAATATTTCGTTCAACACATGACTAATCTCAACGGATGAGTACAGTCAACACATGAACCTTTATTTTATAATATTCTTTATTTTCTAAATTGGAATGAGGCCCAATCAATCACCATATAATGTTAATTATATGGATTTTCATACATCACACGTATATAATAGCATTGAAAAATAATCAACCATCAACCAAAGTGCACTACACTGTATAAGCATCAAATATAGATATCTAACGCTTATAACAGCCTGTCAATCTATCGATCGACATATTTAATCAATCAGGATGAGTGAACTTCAAATTTCATCCCAACACCCGTGTGGGGTTTCAAACAATCAAACACAGATTTTATTTGTGCAGTTGGGCGATGTGTAAAATTTATCGTCCCAATCAATGTCATTCAAATAGGTGTACATAAACAAACCGTCCGGTTTGTAAATGAATATTTATTTATTCACTTCACGTTAAAAATTATATTTTTAACGATAAAATATTTTATTTTAACACATAAATTTCTATTCAGTTCATTCTTTCTATAAAATTGTAACGACCCGTGTTTTTCGACCCTTTGAATATGAATATTTAAATTAGTTTTAAATATTATATTGGGAATATTAATGAAATTTAATATTTTATTCGTTATTTAAACAAAGTTCGAACGTTATATATTTATATAGTTATAAATAGAGTTTGAAAATGGCGTGCAGTTCGTAAATTAGAGTTTTGAACTTCAACTGAGAATACAGGATCCGATATAAGTCGGATTTCTGTGAAACAAGACACGTTGGAGCCGTATTGGCAATAGCTTTCATATGAAAGAGAAAAATCCAGATTTCGTGTTATAGTTTGATAGTTATGGCTAAATCAAATTTTGAAATAGTCGCTATGGAAATCGTTATTAAATTATAGGCCTTTAAAATAGCAGTTTTGCAAACGGACTCAGATTTCGACGAAATCGGTTTCATTAGAACCGTATCGCTAAATTATTGTACGGTGATGAATTGCGTGGAAAACCGATATCGTATGTGACCACAGCAACCATAAACGCCCGTTCAAATTCTACAGCGCGCATTCAAATAAATAAAGGGACATTTGAGTGTAACTTGAGCAGACGATCGAATTAGGCCACGAAACCAATTCCGTTGAGTTCGTATCGTCGATTAGAGTCAGAATAAGTATATAGTTTGTTATTTTTAGAGATCGAGAAATTTGGCGTTAAAAAGGGTAGGGCGGTTCAGGGTAAAAACAGCCTACCGGGGCAACAGTCTCAGAATGCGACGAAATTAGTGTCGTTGGGTTCGTATCGAAAAGTTATTGTCAGGCTTCGTAGTTTCAAGTTGATTTGATTTATCTGGTGACCGTGGAAAAATTAAATGCGTGTTCATTTCTGGTTTCATAAAGGAATTTTTTTCATATGACCTCGGATTTCGACGAAACTTGTTCCATTGGATCCGGAATATCGTTTTACATCAAGAACAGCCTTTTTATCAGTAAACAGAAATCAATTGAGGATAGTTTTACGTGTTACTTTACCATGAAGTTTCGTTAGAAATAAAATAATGTTTTGCCCACAATATAAATACATGCAGACCTATTTTCTTAGACACTGTCTCCTATATCGTACGAAACCACGCCAAGTCTAAATCAAAACATATTGAAGCACATGCCTCGCTGAAAATTTACACCCTGGTATCTGCAATCCTACCATCGTGTATGCCTAACCTACCTGAACAACTCATACAGCATATTTTTCCACGCACCTACTATGTACTAACTATGTACTTCTGATTGACAATTCATGCTATATTGTGTTGGAAGCTAAAGCCTACTCTGCGTTTCTTTCTCCCCAACCCATTTCTTTTTCCCAGCTAAGACATAGACTAACGAAATGATAACTCATGTGAAAAGAAATACACAGACTAAACTAATACACCTATTTACAAGACAATTCACGCGCAGACCTAACCATCTAAATACAAGCTAAAAATTTGGGAACTGCACCTACATCCTACGGTGATTTAACATTGTTCTTATCACCTTTTTCTCCCCTATAAATACTTATTCCATTCGTTCGTTTTTCTTCCAGCTTCAATGAAAGCTTTCTGTATTTGTTAAACTCGAACAACCATTCAAAAAAAAAAAAAAAAAAAAAAAATAAAGGAATGGGATATTGAGGAGAGAACAGTAGGATGGGTTGTCTGAAGCAAGGCAATACGGTTGTACGAGGAGCAGGTAGTTGCGTCAGTAAGGAGGGCTTTCTGGAGTGACGTTGAACTGCATGCGTGAAGTGAAGGCCGAAAACTGGAGATGCGAGAGGGAAGAAGGTGTGTTGGAGGGGAATCATGGGATGAGTTAACGTGGATGGTGGCAGTCAGAGGACGTGGGGAGAAAGTGCAGGTTCGGGGCGTGTGTTTGGATTGTTGTGCGTTGATGTATGGGGTGGAGCGTGTGCGAGCGGTTCTGACATGGGGAAGGGAAGCGTGACGGCTTCAAACAGAAGAAATTGAAGAGGGCATGACAAACAGCAGCAACGGTATTGGACAAAACAAGTGGCATCAGACCCGTATCGATGCACACAACCGGATGGAACTGATCTGATCAGAGTTGGCAGCTACTGGAATTTTAATTAAATTAAACGTCAGTTAATTTAATTAAAGCGGACTGTTTCAGTGGCAAACGAGCTCAAGGTGAGTTAAACTCACTCAGTTTACCCTTTTTATATTTTATATAAATTGGGTATTTTTATTTTGTGTGCTCTGCTTGCCAATGGTTGACTGTTTTGCTAGTTATCTGCTTATCTGTTGATTTAACTGATGAAATTAAACTGTGTTTAATTTCAGTGAAATACAAAATCGTATATTTTAACGATTGGTTCCAATAAAGGTGACTCACCTTGGTTGGTCACGTTTATTTATAAACATGTTTAAAATGGTTGCATTGTTTGAATTGCTTGTGGTTAATGTTGAATGGTTGCTATTTAGTGTTATCAGTTAAACAAAACTGAATGGTCTGATTTGAGATAACCATTTTGTATACAGGGAAGAACACGTTGGAGGGATCCAACCGGATTCCTCAAATGTATTATTTATTTTCATATGATCATATATGAACTGATCTGTTTGTGTGATTGATTTGATGGTTGATTATTAATTGAATATTCAACATCTGTTTGGTTTAAACCAATAGGCGATATTGGTTAAGTGTTTGGCAGAGTATGGCCTTTAAAACCAATCGAGTTATAGATATTGATTCACCGTCAGGTGAATCGATAGAGTTGAGGTTATAAAATTTATTTTATAACCAGAGTTAGATTTGAAATATATTATTTGAATAAAAGTTATTTAAGGGAAATAAATAAATATTTTTATTTAAGACTTTGATTTGTTATGAAGTTATTTTGCAAAGATGTTGATCAGATTTACCAGTTGAAGAATAAGAAATAAATTAAATGGTTAAACCTTGAAAATTTGTTTTGTAAAGAAAACAAATAATGAGAATCTATCTAAATTAATTATATTTTTAATTAATTTAAAGCGAGGATTGTTGAAATCGGTTAACGAGATAATCAAGTTTTTGAGTTAATTAAATCAACCATTTGGGATTAGAATTGTTTATCAAGTTAATGTGTTTTGACTAAGATAGTTAAGTGAATATTGTTTGAATTTAAATAAGGATTAAAAGGGATTTAATATTTAATTTAGTTAATAAAGGGATTAACTACTCAAGTAGTTAATGTTTGAAATAAGTTATTATTTTAAATGATGAATTTAGGAATATATTTTTAAATGGGAATTCATTTAAAAAGTTACCAAATGTGAGATGCAAGCCAATAGAATGGTGAAAGGAAATAAACGTACTCAATTATATGAATTAAGGGAAAGGAGATTATGATAAAAGGGTTTATTATAAACCAGAATTATAAATGGAATTTTGGCATTGATTATAACTGATATTTATCTGAGGATAAGACCGTTGTTTGATCAAGGTCTGAGAGGTAATTAAAATACCCCAACTTGAACAACATCGGAATTATCTGAAAGATAATGTTAGTTGGTAATCGTAAGAGACGTTAGTGAATATGTTTTGAAATCGAAACAGCGAATTTAGCGCTGTTGTTATAGTATATGTTTTGTAAATCTAATATAGCGATTGTAGCACTTTTGCTATAGTAAATGGATTGTAAACCTAAACAGCAATTATAGCGCTGTTGTTTTCTAAATAGTAATTATAACGCTATTGTTATAACATATGTGTTATAAATTTCTTTGTTAAAACTAATGGATTTCCGAATTTAAAAGATGATTTGAAAGAAGATTTAAGTGTGTAATTGAATATAGTTATTCGAGCTAGAATTAGCCAAACATAATTATTCGGCTAAATTGCCATTTCGTACGACTGCTAGCGTAATTCGCAGGGCTGCAGATAGCCTACGGCGGTCGGATGTTTCCTGAGGGATTCAGGCGTAACCATTGTGATCGCTGTAATCTAGAGTCAAGCGAATGGGGTTAAGACGAATGTTAGTTAATCGGATTAGAGTTATTCAAATATCGTATTTTCAATGTTAAAAGAGTTAGAAGTTTTATTTAACAAAAGCAAATCAGTTTGTTAAAGGCCAAATGATGCTGAATACTTAACCAGTGAACTCATTGGAGTGTCATGTTTGAAACACTGTATATTTTGATAGTTAAAACACCGACTATCAAACCTGTCCAATACGATTGTTGGTATGGAAAGACCGGGATCGAATTTATATTCGAAAACCATTCCGACCAACAAATACGTGAAGATCTCAGAAGATGATCGAGATGGAGCATTGAAGACCGTGGATCTTCATAAACGGAAGAACCACTAATATTCTCTGCCTGGCAAGCAGAGATAAGCTGTGATTCTGTCGTAGTTGGAATCTATGGGTTGCAAGGACTTCTCGCTACTGATCCATGGGGTGATTCCTATATGGATGCGGTAGGAAAGTGCCTTCGGTTCATCCTGTTCCTGGATGACGTATATGGACGGATGTCTGACAGAGTATTTCCAAAGGATCACGTACGTTGATTTCTTCAAACGTACGATAGTTGTTGGCGGGGAATCGCCGTTCTCTTAGCTTACTGCTAGAGTATTTTTGTGGACGTCAATTAGTGATATCTGACGGATCTGACGATGTGGCATTCAAAGTGAATGACGACCAGATGATCAGAAGTTAATTTTGGCCTCAAGCCTCATCAACCGGGGAATGACAAAAATCGGGCAGGCAGCATGGCTATGTGGGTCGCTCCCATTAGGGTGTATGATCATCTATCTAGAGAAAATCCTATTTGCTTCTTAAATCCATGTTTCGATGCTGTCCCTTATCGGGAGACGGTTGCTGATCCCAACCGTCGGTGATATATATTCGATACTCTCAAGCGAAATGAGGGGTCGGTCATGTGAGGGCCGGGTTGCAAGAAGTTCTTGTTGAACCCAGTGTATTCGTCTCTAGAGATACACGATCGGAAGGTGGACCCATACCTTGTCAAGTCGGAATCCAATTTCCAATAAGCGCCTGCGGTTTTTGATTGTATACTATATATGGGGAGCGTGAGATGCAAGCGTTCCTCTAGATTTCTATTTATTTGTATTTAGACATTATAATAATATCAGAAAAGATATTGGTTTCAAAACTGTTTTGGGTTATCGTAAGGTAAAAACCGTCCGTATTTATGTGTGGATTTGGTCTTACGATTACCCTTTTCTTTTGAAAGGATGTTTGAACTTTAAAATCAAGTTGGATGCTCACCCAAATACTGTGCGAGTTTTTCTCACTCTGGTTCACCAGACTGACCCGGTGTTTTGTAAATGCTCGGGTTAGACCGGGTTGTACAGGTTCAGGTTATCGACTACTGTGAAGAGACGAGCTGGAAGAGTCCAGACGTATGATATTACTACTATTCCGCTGTGTGTTGTATATGGGAACAGGCTATTATAATTGTTCCATGGTATGATGTACTCTGATATTGTAAGTATTTCAAAAGCTTTCAACAAAGGTTATTTCTGTATTATATTTTGTTCCGCTGCGATGTGAGACTCTGTGTGGTGTTTCTTCTTCTTCTATTCTAATATTTCTATCTTATCTATTCTCACCCTCTAACTTCTTTCTATTAATGACCTGGAATGTTCGATGTCTGAATGGTCAACATGGTAGTTTGATGTTGATTTTCGGAGTCGAAAATCCCGGTTCGTTACAGTGGTATCAGAGCTGAAGGTTAAGTAATTACCTTGGCTCTGTGGCGTGATTCAGTAGAGATGGGGTTAGCAATACCCTAGACTGAGTTTGAGTGTATATATATGAGCGCGTATTTGTAAATTGATATAAAAACTGTTTATATTGTGTTGATTGGTTTGTCGAGTAGTTTATGAGTTCTGGTCGATGCAGTAATGCAAACTGTGTCGATAAGTGTTTCTAAACTCTTGAACAGAGTAATTCGACACAGTATGTTTTTGAAAGAGAGTAAATGAAATAATTTTACTCAAATGGTATTTTAATATAAAGGAATAATTAACATTTGAAATATTATAGTATATTGGATGTGTTGCTTGATTATAATTAAAAAGGTTATATAAATAACCAATTAGAATTCGTATAATATGGAATCAGATGAATTAAATCTGAAATCTAAATCAGAATTGGAATTAAAAACCCCAAAGGTGGGAAAGCTCTGTAAATGAACTTGAATTGAATATATGAGAATTTTAAGATCCTGGGAGATTTTAAATTTGTTTCACGAGCATTGTGTTTAGTATTTTGAAATAGATTTCAAAAGGAAAGTATTTAAAATTGGAATTTTGAAATGTTACAGTATTGAACTCACTTGATAGCTGGGGAATAACTCTGAGTATGCTGGCCACATCATCAGTGTTCATTTCCGAGTTCTAAGTGACGAATTACTACCAAAAATCTTGTTTTGGAATTGCTTTGAGAAAGACAAGTTTGAATCCTGAAAAAAAAAAAAAAAGATTATTTGATTTTTGAAAGAGCTGAACTGTTTGAAACTCCCAGGGAAATTGTTGAAAAAAAAAAAAAAAAAAAATTAAATAAAAGTTTGTGAAAGCAAATATGGATTGAATTGAAACCGATTAACTGGAAATTGAATCGGGAAATAATATATCGAGTAGAATCATATTTTGAAATTTATGAGACAAGAATCTGAAATAGTGTTGGTTGGAATTGATAATGGATGATGATTGAGTTAAGGATGGAATTTGGCTTGGACGCGTGAAAGATTTAGTTTTGAGGATAAAATTGGAATTTGGTCTGGAAGTGCATTTGTATAAGCTGACAGAGTAGCAGATGGAAAGGATATAATGATATGCCCGACAAAAAGGTACACGTTTATTTTTATGTGGATTTGGTGATTTATGAGCCTGTTGGGCAAGCCGCTTGGCTGTTTCATTTTCTTTTGAATTGGAGAAGGCCTAGAAAGGCGAGTTGTGGTTGTACCGATTGAGCCGTACAGAGGAGGTGCTGGCGAAATTTTTCGGAAATTTAAGGTGTTAGAAAATTTTCAATATTTTTGAAAATATTGATTTATAGTATTAAATTGATTTCTAATTTAATATAAAATTAGATTTGAAATTAATGAGTTTATAATGTTCTTTCTTACCTTAGCAATTTCGAGGACGAAATTATTTTAAGGGGGGAAGAATGTAACGACCCGTGTTTTTCGACCCTTTGAATATGAATATTTAAATTAGTTTTAAATATTATATTGGGAATATTAATGAAATTTAATATTTTATTCGTTATTTAAACAAAGTTCGAACGTTATATATTTATATAGTTATAAATAGAGTTTGAAAATGGCGTGCAGTTCGTAAATTAGAGTTTTGAACTTCAACTGAGAATACAGGATCCGATATAAGTCGGATTTCTGTGAAACAAGACACGTTGGAGCCGTATTGGCAATAGCTTTCATATGAAAGAGAAAAATCCAGATTTCGTGTTATAGTTTGATAGTTATGGCTAAATCAAATTTTGAAATAGTCGCTATGGAAATCGTTATTAAATTATAGGCCTTTAAAATAGCAGTTTTGCAAACGGACTCAGATTTCGACGAAATCAGTTTCATTAGAACCGTATCGCTAAATTATTGTACGGTGATGAATTGCGTGGAAAACCGATATCGTATGTGACCACAGCAACCATAAACGCCCGTTCAAATTCTACAGCGCACATTCAAATAAATAAAGGGACATTTGAGTGTAACTTGAGCAGACGATCGAATTAGGCCACGAAACCAGTTCCGTTGAGTTCGTATCGTCGATTAGAGTCAGAATAAGTATATAGTTTGTTATTTTTAGAGATCGAGAAATTTGGCGTTAAAAAGGGTAGGGCGGTTCAGGGTAAAAACAGCCTACCGGGGCAACAGTCTCAGAATGCGACGAAATTAGTGTCGTTGGGTTCGTATCGAAAAGTTATTGTCAGGCTTCGTAGTTTCAAGTTGATTTGATTTATCTGGTGACCGTGGAAAAATTAAATGCGTGTTCATTTCTGGTTTCATAAAGGAATTTTTTTCATATGACCTCGGATTTCGACGAAACTTGTTCCATTGGATCCGGAATATCGTTTTACATCAAGAACAGCCTTTTTATCAGTAAACAGAAATCAATTGAGGATAGTTTTACGTGTTACTTTACCATGAAGTTTCGTTAGAAATAAAATAATGTTTTGCCCACAATATAAATACATGCAGACCTATTTTCTTAGACACTGTCTCCTATATCGTACGAAACCACGCCAAGTCTAAATCAAAACATATTGAAGCACATGCCTCGCTGAAAATTTACACCCTGGTATCTGCAATCCTACCATCGTGTATGCCTAACCTACCTGAACAACTCATACAGCATATTTTTCCACGCACCTACTATGTACTAACTATGTACTTCTGATTGACAATTCATGCTATATTGTGTTGGAAGCTAAAGCCTACTCTGCGTTTCTTTCTCCCCAACCCATTTCTTTTTCCCAGCTAAGACATAGACTAACGAAATGATAACTCATGTGAAAAGAAATACACAGACTAAACTAATACACCTATTTACAAGACAATTCACGCGCAGACCTAACCATCTAAATACAAGCTAAAAATTTGGGAACTGCACCTACATCCTACGGTGATTTAACATTGTTCTTATCACCTTTTTCTCCCCTATAAATACTTATTCCATTCGTTCGTTTTTCTTCCAGCTTCAATGAAAGCTTTCTGTATTTGTTAAACTCGAACAACCATTCAAAAAAAAAAAAAAAAAAAAAATAAAGGAATGGGATATTGAGGAGAGAACAGTAGGATGGGTTGTCTGAAGCAAGGCAATACGGTTGTACGAGGAGCAGGTAGTTGCGTCAGTAAGGAGGGCTTTCTGGAGTGACGTTGAACTGCATGCGTGAAGTGAAGGCCGAAAACTGGAGATGCGAGAGGGAAGAAGGTGTGTTGGAGGGGAATCATGGGATGAGTTAACGTGGATGGTGGCAGTCAGAGGACGTGGGGAGAAAGTGCAGGTTCGGGGCGTGTGTTTGGATTGTTGTGCGTTGATGTATGGGGTGGAGCGTGTGCGAGCGGTTCTGACATGGGGAAGGGAAGCGTGACGGCTTCAAACAGAAGAAATTGAAGAGGGCATGACAAACAGCAGCAACGGTATTGGACAAAACAAGTGGCATCAGACCCGTATCGATGCACACAACCGGATGGAACTGATCTGATCAGAGTTGGCAGCTACTGGAATTTTAATTAAATTAAACGTCAGTTAATTTAATTAAAGCGGACTGTTTCAGTGGCAAACGAGCTCAAGGTGAGTTAAACTCACTCAGTTTACCCTTTTTATATTTTATATAAATTGGGTATTTTTATTTTGTGTGCTCTGCTTGCCAATGGTTGACTGTTTTGCTAGTTATCTGCTTATCTGTTGATTTAACTGATGAAATTAAACTGTGTTTAATTTCAGTGAAATACAAAATCGTATATTTTAACGATTGGTTCCAATAAAGGTGACTCACCTTGGTTGGTCACGTTTATTTATAAACATGTTTAAAATGGTTGCATTGTTTGAATTGCTTGTGGTTAATGTTGAATGGTTGCTATTTAGTGTTATCAGTTAAACAAAACTGAATGGTCTGATTTGAGATAACCATTTTGTATACAGGGAAGAACACGTTGGAGGGATCCAACCGGATTCCTCAAATGTATTATTTATTTTCATATGATCATATATGAACTGATCTGTTTGTGTGATTGATTTGATGGTTGATTATTAATTGAATATTCAACATCTGTTTGGTTTAAACCAATAGGCGATATTGGTTAAGTGTTTGGCAGAGTATGGCCTTTAAAACCAATCGAGTTATAGATATTGATTCACCGTCAGGTGAATCGATAGAGTTGAGGTTATAAAATTTATTTTATAACCAGAGTTAGATTTGAAATATATTATTTGAATAAAAGTTATTTAAGGGAAATAAATAAATATTTTTATTTAAGACTTTGATTTGTTATGAAGTTATTTTGCAAAGATGTTGATCAGATTTACCAGTTGAAGAATAAGAAATAAATTAAATGGTTAAACCTTGAAAATTTGTTTTGTAAAGAAAACAAATAATGAGAATCTATCTAAATTAATTATATTTTTAATTAATTTAAAGCGAGGATTGTTGAAATCGGTTAACGAGATAATCAAGTTTTTGAGTTAATTAAATCAACCATTTGGGATTAGAATTGTTTATCAAGTTAATGTGTTTTGACTAAGATAGTTAAGTGAATATTGTTTGAATTTAAATAAGGATTAAAAGGGATTTAATATTTAATTTAGTTAATAAAGGGATTAACTACTCAAGTAGTTAATGTTTGAAATAAGTTATTATTTTAAATGATGAATTTAGGAATATATTTTTAAATGGGAATTCATTTAAAAAGTTACCAAATGTGAGATGCAAGCCAATAGAATGGTGAAAGGAAATAAACGTACTCAATTATATGAATTAAGGGAAAGGAGATTATGATAAAAGGGTTTATTATAAACCAGAATTATAAATGGAATTTTGGCATTGATTATAACTGATATTTATCTGAGGATAAGACCGTTGTTTGATCAAGGTCTGAGAGGTAATTAAAATACCCCAACTTGAACAACATCGGAATTATCTGAAAGATAATGTTAGTTGGTAATCGTAAGAGACGTTAGTGAATATGTTTTGAAATCGAAACAGCGAATTTAGCGCTGTTGTTATAGTATATGTTTTGTAAATCTAATATAGCGATTGTAGCACTTTTGCTATAGTAAATGGATTGTAAACCTAAACAGCAATTATAGCGCTGTTGTTTTCTAAATAGTAATTATAACGCTATTGTTATAACATATGTGTTATAAATTTCTTTGTTAAAACTAATGGATTTCCGAATTTAAAAGATGATTTGAAAGAAGATTTAAGTGTGTAATTGAATATAGTTATTCGAGCTAGAATTAGCCAAACATAATTATTCGGCTAAATTGCCATTTCGTACGACTGCTAGCGTAATTCGCAGGGCTGCAGATAGCCTACGGCGGTCGGATGTTTCCTGAGGGATTCAGGCGTAACCATTGTGATCGCTGTAATCTAGAGTCAAGCGAATGGGGTTAAGACGAATGTTAGTTAATCGGATTAGAGTTATTCAAATATCGTATTTTCAATGTTAAAAGAGTTAGAAGTTTTATTTAACAAAAGCAAATCAGTTTGTTAAAGGCCAAATGATGCTGAATACTTAACCAGTGAACTCATTGGAGTGTCATGTTTGAAACACTGTATATTTTGATAGTTAAAACACCGACTATCAAACCTGTCCAATACGATTGTTGGTATGGAAAGACCGGGATCGAATTTATATTCGAAAACCATTCCGACCAACAAATACGTGAAGATCTCAGAAGATGATCGAGATGGAGCATTGAAGACCGTGGATCTTCATAAACGGAAGAACCACTAATATTCTCTGCCTGGCAAGCAGAGATAAGCTGTGATTCTGTCGTAGTTGGAATCTATGGGTTGCAAGGACTTCTCGCTACTGATCCATGGGGTGATTCCTATATGGATGCGGTAGGAAAGTGCCTTCGGTTCATCCTGTTCCTGGATGACGTATATGGACGGATGTCTGACAGAGTATTTCCAAAGGATCACGTACGTTGATTTCTTCAAACGTACGATAGTTGTTAGCGGGGAATCGCCGTTCTCTTAGCTTACTGCTAGAGTATTTTTGTGGACGTCAATTAGTGATATCTGACGGATCTGACGATGTGGCATTCAAAGTGAATGACGACCAGATGATCAGAAGTTAATTTTGGCCTCAAGCCTCATCAACCGGGGAATGACAAAAATCGGGCAGGCAGCATGGCTATGTGGGTCGCTCCCATTAGGGTGTATGATCATCTATCTAGAGAAAATCCTATTTGCTTCTTAAATCCATGTTTCGATGCTGTCCCTTATCGGGAGACGGTTGCTGATCCCAACCGTCGGTGATATATATTCGATACTCTCAAGCGAAATGAGGGGTCGGTCATGTGAGGGCCGGGTTGCAAGAAGTTCTTGTTGAACCCAGTGTATTCGTCTCTAGAGATACACGATCGGAAGGTGGACCCATACCTTGTCAAGTCGGAATCCAATTTCCAATAAGCGCCTGCGGTTTTTGATTGTATACTATATATGGGGAGCGTGAGATGCAAGCGTTCCTCTAGATTTCTATTTATTTGTATTTAGACATTATAATAATATCAGAAAAGATATTGGTTTCAAAACTGTTTTGGGTTATCGTAAGGTAAAAACCGTCCGTATTTATGTGTGGATTTGGTCTTACGATTACCCTTTTCTTTTGAAAGGATGTTTGAACTTTAAAATCAAGTTGGATGCTCACCCAAATACTGTGCGAGTTTTTCTCACTCTGGTTCACCAGACTGACCCGGTGTTTTGTAAATGCTCGGGTTAGACCGGGTTGTACAGGTTCAGGTTATCGACTACTGTGAAGAGACGAGCTGGAAGAGTCCAGACGTATGATATTACTACTATTCCGCTGTGTGTTGTATATGGGAACAGGCTATTATAATTGTTCCATGGTATGATGTACTCTGATATTGTAAGTATTTCAAAAGCTTTCAACAAAGGTTATTTCTGTATTATATTTTGTTCCGCTGCGATGTGAGACTCTGTGTGGTGTTTCTTCTTCTTCTATTCTAATATTTCTATCTTATCTATTCTCACCCTCTAACTTCTTTCTATTAATGACCTGGAATGTTCGATGTCTGAATGGTCAACATGGTAGTTTGATGTTGATTTTCGGAGTCGAAAATCCCGGTTCGTTACAAAAATGATATTTTATTTTTCTAACTTATTTTAGAAAATTTCGGCGGCATAACGGCACGATACTAGAAACGGGACGAGGCCTAGCCTTATCCCCGGTCTAGTGAAGGCCCACGCCATTCACACATCAATCAAATCCATTCATTTCACCAAACAATCAATTTCAATCAAATAATCTAACTAATCTATGCAACCAAACAAACAAGTCCATGGTCTGTGGACGATTGTGTCGGGTGCTACTAAACACCGTTTGTATCCTAGTATATATACATAACTAGAAAAAGAAATTGAAAGGTGAGAAATTCTCACCGATAGCTATCCAATCATCTTGACTCTTCATTTATAGAAATCTTCATCTTTCACGCCTTTTTATCACCTTCGTTGCCCGTAGTCACTACATATGTAAAAATCGGATTTTTACTTCGCTATTCAATATATAAAAATCGAATTTTTACTATGTTATTCAATATATAAAAATCGCGTTTTTTACTATGTTATTCGATATATAAAAATCGAATTTTTACTATGTTATTCAATATATAAAAATCGAATTTTTACTATGTTATTCAATATATAAAAATCGCGTTTTTACTATGCTATTCAATATATAAAAATCGAATTTTTACTATGTTATTCAATATATAAAAATCGCGTTTTTACTATGCTATTCAATATATAAAAATCGAATTTTTACTATGTTATTATATAGATAAAAATTCTATTTTTACATCGCTGCTATATAAAAAGATTTCGCCTTTTCAAATATATAGATGTCGCCTTTTCAAAAATATAATTGTCGCCTTTTCAAATATATAATTGTCGCCTTTTCAAATATATAATTGTAAAAATCACATCTTTATTTTGCTACTCATATAAAGATGATATTTTCAATATTCCTATCATGTAAAAATTATATTTTTAATTTTCTACATAAACAAAAATCATATTTTTATCTCATCTATATAGTAAAGACTATATTTTTAATACTTTAAAAATATAAAAATCATATTTTTACATCTCCTACATAATAAAGATCGAATTTTTATTATCTATACTATATAAAAATTATATTTTTAGCCTTTCTATAATATAAAAATTATATTTTTCTCGAAGTGAAAATCATATTTTTACTTCACTACTTAATAAAGGTTATACTTTTAATACTTTAAAAATATAAAAATCATATTTTTAATACTTTAAAAATATAAAAATCATATTTTTATTATTGTTCTATCAGTATAAAAATCACTTTATATTCACTATAGTTATTTTATTTAAAGATAACACCTTTTTAAACTATGCTATTATATAAATTTAAAATTGATAGATTAAAATGAATAAATAAAAACTCACTGGTTTCATCTGCAGTGATTCTTCTTTGTTGCGTTAAATCCAGGCCCCTTCGCAGAAAAATCGAACTGCACCAAAACTTAGGGCTTCACATCGCCACCAGTCTGCGACGCCGGACTTGGATTGGGAGGCGCCACCTGAAGCGGCCAGACGAGAGCTCCCCCTGCGTGGAATTCGAGGCAGTTCAGTGGTCTATGGCGGCACCAGGTCGGGCACGTGGGATTTGGGGGTATTGACGGGTTTCGAGGAGGGAGACGCGGGGAGGGGGGGTCCGGTCTGGCGAGGCGGTGGAGGTCCTTCGACAAAGGTAGCGTGCCCGGAGTCGGCGGTTGGCGTCGATGATTTGAACGAGCGTGGTTTTTTTTTATTTCTTATTCGTTTCTGAAATGAATCGGGGGGGGGGGCAGAAATTATAGAAGGAGAAGGGGAGAGGAGATATTTTCAATTATTTAATTTATCACTAAAAGCAACCTTTATTTTCGACCTCTAAATGAGGCCCACCGCCTGTCGCCCATAGCGTTTTACCCCCATTTCGAACACAATGGGATATGTACCGTAGGATGATTCGGTTGTTTCGATCAATTTTCATTAAAATCAACATATAATTCTATATATTGAATTTAGACGCGCATTTCAATTTACCGGGGTCACATACGAACTTGAAAAATTCCAGAAAAATATTTTCTAGCTTCGTATTGACGATACGGTCCTATCAAAACTAGTTTCGTCGAATTCTGAGACCGTTTGAAAAATGGCCAATTTCCAGTCGATTAAAATCAATTGAAACTGGTCAAATGCGTTTTCCTTTGCCACGCTCACATATTGATTCGAAAAAATATGAGATTTGGAATCTAGCAATAACTTGACACTGCGGACCCAACAAAAGTGGTTTCGTCGAAATCCGAGGTCGTTTGCAAAATGTCCATTTTTAAGGGCTTGAATTCCATAGCGACTATTCAGAATTTTCAACTGGACATATCTTTTGATTCCCGCTATGAAATTTTGATTTTTCGGATTCGTTGGAAAGATATCATCAATTAGATCCTAATGTTTTCGGTTTCGCTAAAATCCGGATTGTTTTGCACCCGGTACATTCAATTGAAGTTTGAAATCGAATTATCGAACTACCGCACCATTTTCAATTCTATTCATAATTATATATAAATATTTATATTCTAACGACGGCGTATATAATATATACGTTCGAATTATATTAAAAATAAATTTTCGTCGATATTATTTAAAATAATTCATTTTAAATATTCGAAATTCGCTAAATTTGCCAAAATAAAAATTTTAAACTGGTTCAGAATTTCCGGGTTATTACAATCTCCCCCACTTAAAACTTTTCGTCCCCGAAAAGGAACAAAGTCGAAAGTGGTTTGATTAATCAACTCTACGTTCGATCAGGCTTCCATTCTCCAACTTTTCAGTTTCTGAGAATCTTCAAAATTTCAAAAATTTGGCTAACACCCTAAATTTTCGAAAAATTTCGCCATAACCTCCCCTGCACCGGGTGCCACGGGAAAATCCCGAAATTGCCATACAGGCCTTCTGATCTCAAAAAGAAAAAGAAAAAGGCAAGCGGCTAGCCAATAGGCTCATAAAATCATCATCACCCAAACAAAACAGTAAATTATGTAGTAAACATGTACCTATTTGTCGGGCAAACAAATTTTATTCTTCGGCTCTAGCCTCCTTGTTATGACCTGTTCAATGTAAGTATACGTATATGCAAGCAAATGCGACCAATTTTCAATACAGTTCAATATTTGGTTCCATTAGGCTAAATGGTTCAAAATTAGCAAACAAATAGGCAAACAACACAAACATCAATCAATTAGTGGATTAACGTTTCAAATTCATAATTTTGATATATATACAGAAAATCATGTTTTTGATGCCAATTCACAACAATGTGTTCTAGCTATATTAGTTTTGGTTCTCACACCAGTCTAATGGAAATATATAGGAATCATACCTTCGAAACTCGAACACACACTACTGATGCTATATAGTCATCAGTAGAATCATCCCCGGGCGACTAGAGTGTGACTCTATATCTGTCTAATATATTAAAACTTCGAATATACGTTCATGACGCGTATATGCAAAACCTTTATATACTAGATTGTCCATATTCAAAATAAATAAATAATCAAATACGTTTTAAAGTGGTTTAAATTTTCAAAACAAAATTGTTTTCATTTGAAAAAATATACTCTTCACACCCGTTCTAGGATACTATTGATCCTATCTCTAACGAGTCATTCTAATTGGATATTACAAATCCAATATCTGATGAATTCTTTCGTATGGTTCTAATGTGCCTTGTTCTCGAGCTCTGTAAACCAAAGCTCTGATACCACTGTAAGAACCCGTAACTTCCCCGTGAAGGAAAGAGCGGATACTTTGAGAACAACACACAAATGAACGCAGACGGAAGAACATTTCATTGTTATTACAACAATTCCATCAGAATACAAGAATATACAGAGTATAAATGAATAAATTACATTCGATAAATATCAGAGATTTCAATAAATTACATAGCAGCGGAAAATAATACAAAGCACAACTGAAGGTGATATACGGATACAGAGCTTTCCGGATACCATTCCAGCTGTAAACCAGGATCCTGTGAATATAAATCTGCAAAACCAAAACTACTAGCTGCCCGTGCGGAAAATAAGGGCACCCAGAGTTTAGGTTAAAACAATAAACTCCAGGTCAGTCATGTGACTGGTGTGAGAACTAAAATAGTTATTTAAAACTTTTCTTTAAAAGAGAGTAATTCAAGGGACTACGCCGTATAACACGGAACGGGTTTCCTCCCAAGAATACCAGTGCATAGAATAAACAGCGCAATGCTTTTTCGAAAAATGAAGCTATTATAAGACCCAGGTCCCATCACACAATGCAACGCAAGCCGGAGGATAGGGTTTTCCCTTATAATAGCCAAACATGCTTGGTACGTTTAAAACAAATCATTTGATACTATAATAAGTGTATAGTGTCAAAACATTTTCAATCATAAATATAAATCATAGACGGCATAGCATCCCATGCTACTATGTCGTCATACTAGGCTTTACAAATAAAGCCGCAATACACGTATTGGAAATTGGATTCCGTCATGAGTCGAGGCAAGGGGCAAGCTCCTCTCCGCGTTCGAGACACTCTAGCAAATGTCCCAGGGCTACGCACTCTGGGCAACCCCTGGATGCTTCAGGGCCGGTCCTCACTTACGTTAGAGGATTGGAAATTCCTGAACACACGTTTCCCGGTCCTTACAGACCTATAATCGAGGCGCCTTGCATTCCAACAACCACAAAGGTGAAAAGTATATAAATGTCAGGGCTGGTAAGTCACTGACACCACCAAAGCTAGAAAGAAACGTCGTGCTCTCCCTGCAGTCCGTATCCCGGTTGTGACTCATCCCGAGGTGTGAGGCTCGCGAATTCACGTTATACACAAAGCTGCCACGTAGGCGTGCTTTGATCATCAACCACAAGACTTTGCTTTTCAACAGAAGCCTTGATCATTGCATCTCAGCGTGCCACACAGGCAATTCATGCCATGCGACTGATGTCCATCAATATACAACCTCTGAGCTCGTACGTCTCAGAGAAAGGCGTTAAGCAAGAGAATAAATTCTCCGCCGCCAAACAGATATATATTTAACAGAAATCAATCAACACAGAATAAAATCCAATGTTAGACACACAATCCATTTACAAGTCCATTCTGGGTCTGAACGAAACCGGAGGCACTTTCCTCGCATATCCATCCATCTCCAGGTACGTCCGGACAACCACCAACTATTTCCATCCTCTTGGGTGTACAGCCCAATCAGGATCGTCAGTAATTACCCAAACGATGTGAAGACTTCCGGTCTTCGACCACCGTCTTCATCTTCGACATATCGTCGAATCGGTTATTCCGAATGGGTATAAACCCGGACTTTCCGAACAACCCGCGTATATAAAAAAAAAACGTTACACAAACACAACATACGCCTCATTCCAATTCATTAGTCACTAACCGCAAATTAGCAAGAGAACAATTTCCCAAACATTAACCCCGAAGGCCGAAACCAACATCAGATTAATACCCAGGAAACCATTCTTCTTAGCCAACCTACAGCTAGTTTCTAAATTCCACATTCTTAGGGAAAGGTTCCCATTAATTTTATCCAAGATAAATTCTTTAAAATTTATCCTGTAATCTTCCTTTGGATGTCATTTAAAACCAAATTATGGTTTTTCCAACTAGTCGAGATTAGCGAACCACACCGAAGTAATTATTTATTTTATTTCCCAATCCCAACCTATTCATCCCATGAAGCAAAACTGGTAATACTCCATATCTAACACCGTGGTGTTATCGGTAAAATTAATTACCATTTCACGTTCAAATCTAATTAAAGATTTAACTATCGCTTTGGAGCAAAACTGGTAATACTCCATTCCCGCTCATTTCTAAATTTGATAATTTAGATTATAGATTCACATTTCAATCTAATTGCAGATTCGTTAGAACTCCTTTAACTGGGTTAAAGAACTAGGTGTTATTTAAAACATAGTTCACGACAAACCCAAATCACATTCTATTTGTTATCGGGTTAAAGAACTAGTGTTATTTAAAACACCGTTCACGATAAACCCATTTCAAATTCAATCAAATATATTAGAAATTCCGATTATATAAAACCCCTTTTTAAATCTAATTTATTTATTTAAAAATAGAAACCCGGGTTTTAAATTGAGTTCAAACTAGTTCATTTCGATAAAAATCCATTTTTATCTTTTCAAATATGGAGTTTTTCGCCCCAATTTTTCTCAAATCATTTCCTATGATTGTACACAAATTATTGATATTTTTAATAATTTTATCAAGGCCCGTACAGTCGATTTCCAACAATGGCCATCGAACTGCACTTATAGCGACCTTTTTCAAATTTGATTTGGATGTATCTCCAAATCCAACCGTTAGATTTTAAATTTCTAATGTTCATTAGAAAGCTCTTTTCGATACGAACCCAACGGTTCCGGTTTTAGGAGAATCCGACGGTCGGATCTCCCGTAATGTCCGTTTGAAATAAATGGTCGAAATTCACGAACTACCGCGCTGCGGCGCGTTCTATTCAGGCCATTATATTATATATATATAATATATATAATATATATTTCGTCGATTACTATTTAAAACGAATTTTATAAATCGTTTTGAATTCGTTTCAAAAACAATTTCAATCTCTATTTCAAATTCAAATCAAAATTGATTTTTTTTCCTTATAAATTCGTTTTAGAATTCATTTCTATTCAATACAATTTTCAATTCAATTTGAATTCATTTCAATTCGTTTCCAATTCAATTCCAATTCGTTTTCAATTCGATTCAATTCAAAGTGGTTTCCTATTCGATTCAATTCAAATTGGTTTTCTATTCGATTCAATTCAAATTGGTTTTCTGTTTGATTCAAATTCGTTATATATTCAAATTGGAATCAAATTCGTTTTCTATTCAAATCAAATTCGTTATATATTCAATTCAAATCAAATTCGTTATATATTCAATTCAAATCAAATTCGTTATGTATTCAATTCAAATCAAATTCGTTATATATATTCAATTCAAATCAAATTCGTTGTATATTCAATTCATTTCGAAATCGTTTTCAATTCAATTCATTTCGAAATCGTTTTCAATTCAATTCATTTCGAAATCATTTTCAATTCATTTCGAAATCGTTTTCAATTCAATTCATTTCGAAATCGTTTTCAATTCAATTCATTTCGAAATCATTTTCAATTCAATTCATTTCGAAATCGTTTTCAATTCATTTTAAATTAGTAAAATCGATATAAATATCGTTCACGTCTAAATGGCGTCAATCTAATCAACACGGCTTGATATATTTCTATTTTTCAAATGTTCTGTTTCAAATATTTCTTTTACAAATATTTCGTTTTCAAATATTTCGTTCAACACATGGCTAATCTCAACGGATGAGTACGGTCAACACATGAACCTTTATATTATATTGATAAAGATGTAAATTTTATTATAAAAATATTTCTTTCAACACATGACTAATCTCAACGGATGAGTACAGTCAACACATGAACCTTTATATTATATTGACAAAGATGTAAATTTTTATTATAAAAATATTCGTTCAACACATGACTAATCTCAACGGATGAGTACAGTCAACACATGAACCTTTATTTTATAATATTCTTTATTTTCTAAATTGGAATGAGGCCCAATCAATCACCATATAATGTTAATTATATGGATTTTCATACATCACACGTATATAATAGCATTGAAAAATAATCAACCATCAACCAAAGTGCACTACACTGTATAAGCATCAAATATAGATATCTAACGCTTATAACAGCTTGTCAATCTATCGATCGACATATTTAATCAATCAGGATGAGTGAACTTCAAATTTCATCCCAACACCCGTGTGGGGTTT
This sequence comes from Allium sativum, assembly GCA_030737875.1. Classification (NCBI taxonomy): domain Eukaryota; kingdom Viridiplantae; phylum Streptophyta; class Magnoliopsida; order Asparagales; family Amaryllidaceae; genus Allium; species Allium sativum. Next base: position 126,756,561 of record CM060919.1, on the reverse strand, counting down.
CAAACAATCAAACACAGATTTTATTTGTGTAGTTGGGCGATGTGTAAAATTTATCGTCCCAATCAATGTCATTCAAATAGGTGAACATAAACAAACCGTCCGGTTTGTAAATGAATATTTATTTATTCACTTCACGTTAAAAATTATATTTTTAACGTTAAAATATTTTATTTTAACACATGAATTTCTATTCAGTTCATTCTTTCTATAAAATGATATTTTATTTTTCTAACTTATTTTAGAAAATTTCGGCGGCATAACGGCACGATACTAGAAACGGGACGAGGCCTAGCCTTATCCCCGGTCTAGTGAAGGCCCACGCCATTCACACATCAATCAAATCCATTCATTTCACCAAACAATCAATTTCAATCAAATAATCTAACTAATCTATGCAACCAAACAAACAAGTCCATGGTCTGTGGACGATTGTGTCGGGTGCTACTAAACACCGTCTGTATCCTAGTATATATACATAACTAGAAAAAGAAATTGAAAGGTGAGAAATTCTCACCGATAGCTATCCAATCATCTTGACTCTTCATTTATAGAAATCTTCATCTTTCACGCCTTTTTATCACCTTCGTTGCCCGTAGTCACTACATATGTAAAAATCAGATTTTTACTTCGCTATTCAATATATAAAAATCGAATTTTTACTATGTTATTCAATATATAAAAATCGCGTTTTTTACTATGTTATTCAATATATAAAAATCGAATTTTTACTATGTTATTCAATATATAAAAATCGAATTTTTACTATGTTATTCAATATATAAAAATCGCGTTTTTACTATGCTATTCAATATATAAAAATCGAATTTTTACTATGTTATTCAATATATAAAAATCGCGTTTTTACTATGCTATTCAATATATAAAAATCGAATTTTTACTATGCTATTATATAGATAAAAATTCTATTTTTACATCGCTGCTATATAAAAAGATTTCGCCTTTTCAAATATATAGATGTCGCCTTTTCAAAAATATAATTGTCGCCTTTTCAAATATATAATTGTCGCCTTTTCAAATATATAATTGTAAAAATCACATCTTTATTTTGCTACTCATATAAAGATGATATTTTCAATATTCCTATCATGTAAAATTTATATTTTTAATTTTCTACATAAACAAAAATCATATTTTTATCTCATCTATATAGTAAAGACTATATTTTTAATACTTTAAAAATATAAAAATCATATTTTTACATCTCCTACATAATAAAGATCGAATTTTTATTATCTATACTACATAAAAATTATATTTTTAGCCTTTCTATAATATAAAAATTATATTTTTCTCGAAGTGAAAATCATATTTTTACTTCACTACTTAATAAAGATTATACTTTTAATACTTTAAAAATATAAAAATCATATTTTTAATACTTTAAAAATATAAAAATCATATTTTTATTATTGTTCTATCAGTATAAAAATCACTTTATATTCACTATAGTTATTTTATTTAAAGATAACACCTTTTTAAACTATGCTATTATATAAATTTAAAATTGATAGATTAAAATGAATAAATAAAAACTCACTGGTTTCATCTGCAGTGATTCTTCTTTGTTGCGTTAAATCCAGGCCCCTTTGCAGAAAAATCGAACTGCACCAAAACTTAGGGCTTCCCATCGCCACCAGTCTGCGACGCCGGACTTGGATCGGGAGGCGCCACCTGAAGCGGCCAGACGAGAGCTCCCCCTGTGTGGAATTCGAGGCAGTTCAGTGGTCTATGGCGGCACCAGGTTGGGCACGTGGGATTTGGGGGTATTGACGGGTTTCGAGGAGGGAGACGCGGGGAGGGGGGGTCCGGTCTGGCGAGGCGGTGGAGGTCCTTCGACAAAGGTAGCGTGCCCGGAGTCGGCGGTTGGCGTCGATGATTTGAACGAGCGTGGTTTTTTTTTATTTCTTATTCATTTCTGAAATGAATCGGGGGGGGCAGAAATTATAGAAGGAGAAGGGGAGAGGAGATATTTTCAATTTTTTAATTATTTAATTTATCACTAAAAGCAACCTTTATTTTCGACCTCTAAACGAGGCCCACCGCCTGTCGCCCATAGCGTTTTACCCCCATTTCGAACACAATGGGATATGTACCGTAGGATGATTCGGTTGTTTCGATCAATTTTCATTAAAATCAACATATAATTCTATATATTGAATTTAGACGCGCATTTCAATTTACCGGGGTCACATACGAACTTGAAAAATTCCAGAAAAATATTTTCTAGCTTCGTATTGACGATACGGTCCTAACAAAACTAGTTTCGTCGAATTCTGAGACCGTTTGAAAAATGGCCAATTTCCAGTCGATTAAAATCAATTGAAACTGGTCAAACGTGTTTTCCTTTGCCACGCTCACATATTGATTCGAAAAAATATGAGATTTGGAATCTAGCAATAACTTGACACTGCGGACCCAACAAAAGTGGTTTCGTCGAAATCCGAGGTCGTTTGCAAAATGTCCATTTTTAAGGGCCTGAATTCCATAGCGACTATTCAGAATTTTCAACTGGACATATCTTTTGATTCCCGCTATGAAATTTTGATTTTTCGGATTCGTTGGAAAGATATCATCAATTAGATCCTAATGTTTTCGGTTTCGCTAAAATCCGGATTGTTTTGCACCCGGTACATTCAATTGAAGTTTGAAATCGAATTATCGAACTACCGCGCCATTTTCAATTCTATTCATAATTATATATAAATATTTATATTCTAACGACGGCGTATATAATATATACGTTCGAATTATATTAAAAATAAATTTTCGTCGATATTATTTAAAATAATTCATTTTAAATATTCGAAATTCGCTAAATTTGCCAAAATAAAAATTTTAAACTAGTTCAGAATTTCCGGGTTAATACAATCTCCCCCACTTAAAACTTTTCATCCCCGAAAAGGAACAAAGTCGAAAGTGGTTTGATTAATCAGCTCTACGTTCGATCAGGCTTCCATTCTCCAACTTTTCAGTTTCTGAGAATTTTCAAAATTTCAAAAATTTGGCTAACACCCTAAATTTTCAAAAAATTTCGCCATAACCTCCCCTGCACCGGGTGCCACGGGAAAATCCCGAAATTGTCATACAGGCCTTCTGATCTCAAAAAGAAAAAGAAAAAGCCAAGCGGCTAGCCAATAGGCTCATAAAATCATCATCACCCAAACAAAACAGTAAATTATGTAGTAAACATGTACCTATTTGTCGGGCAAACAAATTTTATTCTTCGGCTCTAGCCTCCTTGTTATGACCTGTTCAATGTAAGTATACGTATATGCAAGCAAATGCGACCAATTTTCAATACAGTTCAATATTTGGTTCCATTAGGCTAAATGGTTCAAAATTAGCAAACAAATAGGCAAACAACACAAACATCAATCAATTAGTGGATTAACGTTTCAAATTCATAATTTTGATATATATACAGAAAATCATGTTTTTGATGCCAATTCACAACAATGTGTTCTAGCTATATTAGTTTTGGTTCTCACACCAGTCTAATGGAAATATATAGGAATCATACCTTCGAAACTCGAACACACACTACTGATGCTATATAGTCATCAGTAGAATCATCCCCGGGCGACTAGAGTGTGACTCTATATCTGTCTAATATATTAAAACTTCGAATATACGTTCATGACGCGTATATGCAAAACCTTTATATACTAGATTGTCCATATTCAAAATAAATAAATAATCAAATACATTTTAAAGTGGTTTAAATTTTCAAAACAAAATTGTTTTCATTTTAAAAAATATACTCTTCACACCCGTTCTAGGATACTATTGATCCTATCTCTAACGAGTCATTCTAATTGGATATTACAAATCCAATATCTGATGAATTCTTTCGTATGGTTCTAATGTGCCTTGTTCTCGAGCTCTGTAAACCAAAGCTCTGATACCACTGTAAGAACCCGTAACTTCCCCGTGAAGGAAAGAGCGGATACTTTGAGAACAACACACAAATGAACGCAGACGGAAGAACATTTCATTGTTATTACAACAATTCCATCAGAATACAAGAATATACAGAGTATAAATGAATAAATTACATTCGATAAATATCAGAGATTTCAATAAATTACATAGCAGCGGAAAATAATACAAAGCACAACTGAAGGTGATATACGGATACAGAGCTTTCCGGATACCATTCCAGCTGTAAACCAGGATCCTGTGAATATAAATCTGCAAAACCAAAACTACTAGCTGCCCGTGCGGAAAATAAGGGCACCCAGAGTTTAGGTTAAAACAATAAACTCTAGGTCAGTCATGTGACTGGTGTGAGAACTAAAACAGTTATTTAAAACTTTTCTTTAAAAGAGAGTAATTCAAGGGACCACGCCGTATAACACGGAACAGGTTTCCTCCCAAGAATACCAGTGCATAGAATAAACAGCGCAATGCTTTTTCGAAAAATGAAGCTATTATAAGACCCAGGTCCCATCACACAATGCAACGCAAGCCAGCGGATAGGGTTTTCCCTTATAATAGCCAAACATGCTTGGTACGTTTAAAACAAATCATTTGATACTATAATAAGTGTATAGTGTCAAAACATTTTCAATCATAAATATAAATCATAGACGGCATAACATCCCATGCTACTATGTCGCCATACTAGGCTCTACAAATAAAGCCGCAATACACGTATTGGAAATTGGATTCCGTCATGAGTCGAGGCAAGGGGCAAGCTCCTCTCCGCGTTCGAGACACTCTAGCAAATGTCCCAGGGCTACGCACTCTGGGCAACCCCTGGATGCTTCAGGGCCGGTCCTCACTTACGTTAGAGAATTGGAAATTCCTGAACACACGTTTCCCGGTCCTTACAGACCTATAATCGAGGCGCCTCGCATTCCAACAACCACAAAGGTGAAAAGCATATAAATGTCAGGGCTGGTAAGTCACTGACACCATCAAAGCTAGAAAGAAACGTAGTGCTCTCCCTGCAGTCCGTATCCCGGTTGTGACTCATCCCGAGGTGTGAGGCTCGCGAATTCACGTTATACACAAAGCTGCCACGTAGGCGTGCTTTGATCATCAACCACAAGACTTTGCTTTTCAATAGAAGCCTTGATCATTGCATCTCAGCGTGCCACACAGGCAATTCATGCCATGCGACTGATGTCCATCAATATACAACCTCTGAGCTCGTACGTCTCAGAGAAAGGCGTTAAGCAAGAGAATAAATTCTCCGCCGCCAAACAGATATATATTTAACAGAAATCAATCAACACAGAATAAAATCCAATGTCAGACACACAATCCATTTAGAAGTCCATTCTGGGTCTAAACGAAACCGGAGGCACTTTCCTCGCATATCCATCCATCTCCAGGTACGTCCGGACAACCACCAACTATTTCCATCCTCTTGGGTGTACAGCCCAATCAGGATCGTCAGTAATTACCCAAACGATGTGAAGACTTCCGGTCTTCGACCACCGTCTTCATCTTCGACATATCGTCGAATCGGTTATTCAGAATGGGTATAAACCCGGACTTTCTAAACAACCCGCGTATATTAAAAACAAACGTTACACAAACACAACATACGCCTCATTCCAATTCATTAGTCACTAACCGCAAATTAGCAAGAGAACAATTTCCCAAACATTAACCCCGAAGGCCGAAACCAACATCAGATTAATACCCAGGAAACCATTCTTCTTAGCCAACCTACAGCTAGTTTCTAAATTCCACATTCTTAGGGAAAGGTTCCCATTAATTTTATCCAAGATAAATTCTTTAAAATTTATCCTGTAATCTTCCTTTAGATGTCATTTAAAACCAAATTATGGTTTTTCCAACTAGTCGAGATTAGCGAACCACACCGAAGTAATTATTTATTTTATTTCCCAATCCCAACCTATTCATCCCATGAAGCAAAACTGGTAATACTCCATATCTAACACCGTGGTGTTATCGGTAAAATTAATTACCATTTCACGTTCAAATCTAATTAAAGATTTAACTATCGCTTTGGAGCAAAACTGGTAATACTCCATTCCCGCTCATTTCTAAATTTGATAATTTAGATTATAGATTCACATTTCAATCTAATTGCAGATTCGTTAGAACTCCTTTTGCTGGGTTAAAGAACTAGGTGTTATTTAAAACATAGTTCACGACAAACCCAAATCACATTCTATTTGTTATCGGGTTAAAGAACTAGTGTTATTTAAAACACCGTTCACGATAAACCCATTTCAAATTCAATCAAATATATTAGAAATTCCGATTATTTAAAACCCCTTTTTAAATCTAATTTATTTATTTAAAAATAAAAACCCGGGTTTTAAATTGAGTTCAAACTAGTTCATTTCGACAAAAATCCATTTTTATCTTTTCAAATATGGAGTTTTTCACCCCAATTTTTCTCAAATCATTTCCTATGATTTTACACAAATTATTGATATTTTTAATAATTTTATCAAGGCCCGTACAGTCGATTTCCAACAATGGCCATCGAACTGCACATATAGCGACCTTTTTCAAATTTGATTTGGACGTATCTCCAAATCCAACTGTTAGATTTTGAATTTCTAATATTCATTAGAAAGCTCTTTTCGATACGACCCCAACGATTCCGGTTTTAGGAGAATCCGACGGTCGGATCTCCCGTAATGTCCGTTTGAAATAAATGGTCGAAATTCACGAACTACCGCGCCGCGGCGCGTTCTATTCAGGCCATTATATTATATATATAATATATATTTCATCGCTTACTATTTAAAATGAATTTTATAAATCATTTTGAATTCTTTTCAAAAACAATTTCAATCTCTATTTCAAATTCAAATCAAAATTGATTTTTTTCCTTATAAATTCGTTTTAGAATTCATTTCTATTCAATTCAAATTTCAATTCAATTTGAATTCATTTCAATTCGTTTCCAATTCAATTCCAATTCGTTTTCAATTCGATTCAATTCAAAGTGGTTTCCTATTCGATTCAATTCAAATTGGTTTTCTATTCGATTCAATTCAAATTGGTTTTCTGTTCGATTCAAATTCGTTATATATTCAAATTGGAATCAAATTCGTTTTCTATTCAAATCAAATTCGTTATATATTCAATTCAAATCAAATTCGTTATATATTCAATTCAAATCAAATTCGTTATGTATTCAATTCAAATCAAATTCGTTATATATATTCAATTCAAATCAAATTCGTTATATATTCAATTCATTTCGAAATCGTTTTCAATTCAATTCATTTCGAAATCGTTTTCAATTCAATTCATTTCGAAATCGTTTTCAATTCATTTCGAAATCGTTTTCAATTCAATTCATTTCGAAATCGTTTTCAATTCAATTCATTTCGAAATCGTTTTCAATTCAATTCATTTCGAAATCGTTTTCAATTCATTTTAAATGAGTAAAATCGATATAAATATCGTTCACGTCTAAATGGCGTCAATCTAATCAACATGGCTTCATATATTTCTATTTTTCAAATGTTCTGTTTCAAATATTTCTTTTACAAATATTTCGTTTTCAAATATTTCGTTCAACACATGACTAATCTCAACGGATGAGTACGGTCAACACATGAACCTTTATATTATATTGATAAAGATGTAAATTTTATTATAAAAATATTTCGTTCAACACATGACTAATCTCAACGGATGAGTACAGTCAACACATGAACCTTTATATTATATTGACAAAGATGTAAATTTTTATTATAAAAATATTCGTTCAACACATGACTAATCTCAACGGATGAGTACAGTCAACACATGAACATTTATATTATATTGATAAAGATGTAATTTTTATTATAAAAATATTTCGTTCAACACATGACTAATCTCAACGGATGAGTACAGTCAACACATGAACCTTTATTTTATAATATTATTTATTTTCTAAATTGGAATGAGGCCCAATCAATCACCATATAATGTTAATTATATGGATTTTCATACATCACACGTATATAATAGCATTGAAAAATAATCAACCATCAACCAAAGTGCACTACACTGTATAAGCATCAAATATAGATATCTAACGCTTATAACAGCCTGTCAATCTATCGATCGACATATTTAATCAATCAGGATGAGTGAACTTCAAATTTCATCCCAACACCCGTGTGGGGTTTCAAACAATCAAACACAGATTTTATTTGTGTAGTTGGGCGATGTGTAAAATTTATCGTCCCAATCAATGTCATTCAAATAGGTGTACATAAACAAACCGTCCGGTTTGTAAATGAATATCTATTTATTCACTTCACGTTAAAAATTATATTTTTAACGATAAAATATTTTATTTTAACACATGAATTTCTATTCAGTTCATTCTTTCTATAAAATGATATTTTATTTTTCTAACTTATTTTAGAAAATTTCGGCGGCATAACGGCACGATACTAGAAACGGGACGAGGCCTAGCCTTATCCCCGGTCTAGTGAAGGCCCACGCCATTCACACATCAATCAAATCCATTCATTTCCCCAAACAATCAATTTCAATCAAATAATCTAACTAATCTATGCAACCAAACAAACAAGTCCATGGTCTGTGGACGATTGTGTCGGGTGCTACTAAACACCGTCTGTATCCTAGTATATATACATAACTAGAAAAAGAAATTGAAAGGTGAGAAATTCTCACCGATAGCTATCCAATCATCTTGACTCTTCATTTATAGAAATCTTCATCTTTCACGCCTTTTTATCACCTTCATTGCCCGTAGTCACTACATATGTAAAAATCGGATTTTTACTTCGCTATTCAATATATAAAAATCGAATTTTTACTATGTTATTCAATATATAAAAATCGCGTTTTTTACTATGTTATTCAATATATAAAAATCGAATTTTTACTATGTTATTCAATATATAAAAATCGAATTTTTACTATGTTATTCAATATATAAAAATCGCGTTTTTACTATGCTATTCAATATATAAAAATCGAATTTTTACTATGTTATTCAATATTTAAAAATCGCGTTTTTACTATGCTATTCAATATATAAAAATCGAATTTTTACTATGCTATTATATAGATAAAAATTCTATTTTTACATCGCTGCTATATAAAAAGATTTCGCCTTTTCAAATATATAGATGTCGCCTTTTCAAAAATATAATTGTCGCCTTTTCAAATATATAATTGTCGCCTTTTCAAATATATAATTGTAAAAATCACATCTTTATTTTGCTACTCATATAAAGATGATATTTTCAATATTCCTATCATGTAAAATTTATATTTTTAATTTTCTACATAAACAAAAATCATATTTTTATCTCATCTATATAGTAAAGACTATATTTTTAATACTTTAAAAATATAAAAATCATATTTTTACATCTCATACATAATAAAGATCGAATTTTTATTATCTATACTATATAAAAATTATATTTTTAGCCTTTCTATAATATAAAAATTATATTTTTCTCGAAGTGAAAATCATATTTTTACTTCACTACTTAATAAAGATTATACTTTTAATACTTTAAAAATATAAAAATCATATTTTTAATACTTTAAAAATATAAAAATCATATTTTTATTATTGTTCTATCAGTATAAAAATCACTTTATATTCACTATAGTTATTTTATTTAAAGATAACACCTTTTTAAACTATGCTATTATATAAATTTAAAATTGATAGACTAAAATGAATAAATAAAAACTCACTGGTTTCATCTGCAGTGATTCTTCTTTGTTGCATTAAATCCAGGCCCCTTCGCAGAAAAATCGAACTGCACCAAAACTTAGGGCTTCACATCGCCACCAGTCTGCGACGCCGGACTTGGATCGGGAGGCGCCACCTGAAGCGGCCAGACGAGAGCTCCCCCTGCGTGGAATTCGAGGCAGTTCGGTGGTCTATGGCGGCACCAGGTCGGGCACGTGGGATTTGGGGGGTATTGACGGGTTTCGAGGAGGGAGACGCGGGGAGGGGAGGTCCGGTCTGGCGAGGCGGTGGAGGTCCTTCGACAAAGGTAGCGTGCCCGGAGTCGACGGTTGGCGTCGATGATTTGAACGAGCGTGGTTTTTTTTTCTTATTCGTTTCTGAAATGAATCGGGGGGGGGAAGAAATTATAGAAGGAGAAGGGGAGAGGAGATATTTTCAATTTTTTAATTATTTAATTTATCACTAAAAGCAACCTTTATTTTCGACCTCTAAACGAGGCCCACCGCCTGTCGCCCATAGCGTTTTACCCCCATTCCGAACACAATGGGATATGTACCGTAGGCTGATTCGGTTGTTTCGATCAGTTTTCATTAAAATCAACATATAATTCTATATATTGAATTTAGACGCGCATTTCAATTTACCGGGGTCACATACGAACTTGAAAAATTCCAGAAAAATATTTTCTAGCTTCGTATTGACGATACGGTCCTAACAAAACTAGTTTCGTCGAATTCTGAGACCGTTTGAAAAATGGCCAATTTCCAGTCGATTAAAATCATTTGAAACTGGTCAAACGCGTTTTCCTTTGCCACGCTCACATATTGATTCGAAAAATTATGAGATTTGGAATCTAGCAATAACTTGACACTGCGGACCCAACAAAAGTGGTTTCGTCGAAATCCGAGGTCGTTTGCAAAATGTCCATTTTTAAGGGCCTGAATTCCATAGCGACTATTCAGAATTTTCAACTGGACATATCTTTTGATTCCCGCTATGAAATTTTGATTTTTCGGATTCGTTGGAAAGATATCATCAATTAGATCCTAATGTTTTCGGTTTCGCTAAAATCCGGATTGTTTTGCACCCGGTACATTCAATTGAAGTTTGAAATCGAATTATCGAACTACCGCGCCATTTTCAATTCTATTCATAATTATATATAAATATTTATATTCGAACGACGGCGTATATAATATATACATTCGAATTATATTAAAAATAAATTTTCGTCGATATTATTTAAAATAATTCATTTTAAATATTCGAAATTCGCTAAATTTGCCAAAATAAAAATTTTAAACTGGTTCAGAATTTCTGGGTTATTACAATTTATAACTGCAAAACCCTCTGAAATCGACTGCCACATAATCCCTAGGGTGAATCAGTTTGCTGGTCGCCTCCACTTGGAAAAAGGCCCGAATACCCAAAAACAATTCTGGGCGCACTTTACCGGTGCACCAATGTAAAATTGCCTTGGTGCACTTGTGAAGTGCACCAGTTGTACCTAGTTTTATTTTTCAAACATTTATCGTCCTTAACTTCTTCATATGTTATCCGTTTTACGCAAACTATGTGTCTGTCCAGACCATAATTTCGAGACGGACGTAATGACGTAGTCTGTTTCCCTTAATTCTTAATGTTAAATTAATTATTATTTAATTTATCCTCTTTAATGTTAACAAAATTACAGGGTGTTACATTCTTCCCCTAGTTAAAGGATTTTATCCTCGAAATCTCCAAGTTGAGAAGAATGCATATCCTACCATCCATCATCCACTGACTCATCCATCAATCACTGGCATCCATTTTCCTTAAGGGTTTCTAATGCTTACATGAATATATGCAAAGGTGTGTGTATATGTCCCAATACTAATGCGAAGATCAGGCGGTCTACCGATTCAGTTGGCCTCCTTAGAGCAATGTATGTTAGTGTCATGAATCCAATATGTATGCAAAGAAGACTGTTATAACATGTAAGCTCTATATGTGTACACGCTCATTCGTCTAATTGCAACATCCATATGTTAGTTCATCCATTTCCATCCATAAAAGAAAAGAAAATGCACACACATCCATATGCAGTATGAGAGTAATTGAGTTGATCTAGTGCCTAATGTGTGTGTATATGCATCCACATGAAACCGCTAGCAAACACTTGCATCCACTAGCATCCATCAATCATAACATGTCTCAAACACATGTTTACATTCATAAGATTCCTATCTAAAGGTTGAAAAATACTATGGATAAGATATACTCAAATGATAGAAACAAGTATTGATAAAGTTTTGGAAAAAGGAGTTATGAACATACCCTCAAAAAGAAAAGGGTACGAAGCACGAATCTTGTCTTCGGTCTCCCAAGTCGCATTCTCTGGGTTATCTCCCCGTTGGACCTTTAGCAACTTGATCTCTTTATTGCGTAGCTTCTTAACTTCTGATCCCAGAATACAGGTAGGGACTCACCTGATTGTCGCCTCCCGTTCCACTTCAATTTCTTCCAACACACTCGGCTCAATGATTACGACAGTGTCATGCAGGCACTTCCGCAAATGGGAAACATGGAAAACATCAAGAACACCAGATAGATTGTCTAGGAGTTTTACTCTATAGGCCATTTGGTTAATCCTCTCGGTTATAGGGAATGGTCCCACAAACCTAGGTGCCAACTTCCCTACAAATCCGAAGTGAACCACATTCCTCAGAGGTGATACTTTTATAAAACCAAGTCTCCTACTTCAAATTCGAGGTCAGTCCTTCTATTGTCTGCATAGGATTTCTGCCTATCTTGAGTTGTCTTCATCCACCGTCGAATAAGGTCAATCTTTTCGAACGTTTCTCTAACCATATCTGGTCCAATTAATAATCTTTTTGTAGACTCCCACCAACAAGTTGGTGATCTAAGGGTCACCCGTACAATGCTTTGAAGGGTGCCATGCCGATGCTAGCTTGAAAACTGTTACTATAGGAAAACTCTACTAAAGAAAGATGCTCTTCCCAAGTCCCTCCGAAGTCTAGGATACACATTCTCAAAAGATCTTCAAGAATCTTGTCCACCCTCTCCATCTGTCCATCGGTCTGAGGATGATAAGTGGTGCTCAAACACAACTGTGTACCTAATGCTTCTTGCAAGCTCCTCCAAAATTCACTGGTGAAGATGGGGTTACGATTGCTCACGATGCTGGAAGGTACTCCATGAAGACGAACTATCTCATGCACATAAATTGCTGCCAACCACGATGTCGTCCCCTTACTCTTAATTGGAATAAAGTGAGCGCTCTTAGTGAGTCTATCCACCACAATCCAGATACTTGTGTTGCCTTTCTTCGATCTAGGCAAACCATCTATGAAATCCATCGAGACGCTTTCCCATTTCCATTGCGGAACCTCCAACGGATGAAGTAATCCACCGAGCTTCTTTTGCTCAGCTTTGACTTACTGGCAAACTAAATATTGAGAAACAAACTCGGCCACATCTTTCTTCATCCCAGCCTAAAAGAAAACCTTCTTCATGTTCTTGTACATCTTATCACTGCCTGGATGAATGGTCATCTTAGAATGATGGGCTTCTTCTAGGACTGCCTTTACTAAGCTTCCAGTTTGAGGAACACAAAGCCTTCCATCTCGTCGCAACCAGCCCTTTCCATCTATGGCATGTCTGCTGAGGTGACTAGAAGTGTCCCCTCTTCTGAGCTTGTCCATAATGTCTAAAATCTGTGGGTCACCTTGTTGCGAAGCTCCGATCTGGTCCATAAGAGTCGGTCGTATCTCCAAGGATGCAAATAAATAAGGAAAAATCACGATGGAGGGTCTAAAATCAAAAGATGATATGAACTCCAAGTTCTTTCTTTCCACAAACAGAGGACTTAGGGCCACCCTCTGCCTACTTAGTGCATCTGCCACCCCATTAACCTTGCCAGGAGTATAAGAAATCTCAAAATCATAAGAAGCTAGAAACTCCATCCACCGTTGTTGCCTTAAATTGAGATCCTCCTACGAGAACATATACTTTAGAGATTTATGATTGGTGTATAACTTGAACTTCTCTCCAAGTAAATAATGACGCCACGTCTTTATCACAAACACTACAACTGTTAGCTCTAGATCATGGGTGGGGTAGTTCTTTTTATAAACTCTCAACTATCTACCCCTACAATACACTACTTTCCCTTCTTGCATTAGAACCACACCAAGCCGTGTACCAACGCATCAGTGTAACAGTAAACACCTTATTCCCGTCAGGTAAGGTCAAGACTAGGGCTGTTGTCAGAGCCCTCTTCAGTCATTGGAAAGCAACATCACAGTCTATTTCCCATGAGAATGCCAAGTTCTTCTTCGTCAGCCTGGTGAGTGGGGCTGATATCTTTGTGAAGTCCTTAATGAACTTCCTATAGTAACCTGCTAACCCAAGAAAGCTTCTCACCTCGGTTGCATTTTTAGGAACCTGCCAATCTTGCACTGCAACCACCTTCATGGGATCCACAGCTATCCCTTCTTTATAGACCACATGCCCTAAGAATCTCACCTCTTTTCTCTAAAAATGGCATTTGGAGAATTTTGCTTTATGCTGATGGTCAAGGAGAGTTTTCAAAACTTCTCTCAAATGCTGGGAATGCGCTTCTTCACTTTTGGAGAAGATCAAAATATCATCAACAATGACTACGACAAATTTATTTAGGAACTCCCGAAACACCCTACTCATCAGATCGACAAAATAGGCAGGTGCATTCGTCAGCCCAAAAGGCATAACTAGCCATTCAAAGAAACCGTCCGGAGTCCTAAAGGCAGTCTTATCTATGTTGTCCTCAGCCACCCTCAACTGATGGAACCCCGTGGCTAAGTCTAACTGAGAATATACCGAGGCACCAACAAGTTGATCAAATAAATCATCAATCCTCGGAAGCGGGTGCCTATTCTTTTTAGTGAGCTTATTCGGCTCTCTATATTCAACACACAAACGAAGTGAACCATCTGCCTTAGTTGCGAATACTACTGGAGCACCCCATTCAGATATGCTTCGTCTGATAAACCCTTTCTCGAGTAGCTCCCCTACTTGCTTACTCAGCTCCCTCCTTTCTCTTGGAGCCATGTGGCGCACTGGCAATGCAACTGGATTTGCATTGTCCACCAAATATATATATATATATATATATATATATATATATATGAAAGTCGATCTCGTGCCTCAGAGGTAAACCCCGAACCTCATCGAAAACATCGGAAAAATCTCGGACTACTAGAACAGATTGCAGATCGTCGATAGATGCATCAAGAGACTCTAGAAAACTAAGCATAACCGACCCTTATGGATCACACGAAATCTCGAGGGTTCTCCCATGACAAGTCAGAAGCCTAACAACCCTCTTCTCACAATCCAGAATGGCACTATACGTGGTAAGCCAATCCATTCCTAGAATCAACCAATACCCCATAAACCTGAGCACATGCACTTCACATTCAAACTCGAAGCCCAACATAGATATTTTCAAACCCCAACAAATCATAAATAAATGAGCCGAACTACCAATGGGATTTGAAACAACTACGAGATCCACTACCATACTAGTAATTAGGTGCAGAGATACAAGTACAGAACTTGATATAAATGAATGTGAAGATCCAGAATCAAAAAGTGTTCTAATAGGATTGTTTGAAAGAGAAATTAAACCTTGCACAGAAATTTTTCTACCTCTATCAGGAGCACTGGTCGCCTGCCCTCCAGAATTTCCTTCCCTTTGACCTTGTCCCTGTGATCCCCATTTCTTCGGGCACTCTTTAGCAAAGTGTCCGGCCTCTCCATAGTGGTAGCAAGAGTTCTTCCTTCACTTACAATGTTTAACCAGATGACCTTCATTCCAACAATGGTGAAATTTTCTCTTATCCTTGCCTTTATCATTCTTCCCTCCTTTCTTCTGTTGTTGCTGTTATCCCTTCTCGGGCCACACCTTCCTATTTTGCGATGTCTCCTCAGCCTTCTTTTCTCCCTTGTCTTCATCATGCATTAGAGCCATATTGACAAGCTTTTCGAAAGTAACCCCATTGGAATATGGGACATGCAAAAAGCATGTAGAGGATCATTCAACCCTCTAACAAACCGCAAAGCCCTTTTGTGCGACGTATCCACCAACTCTAAACCGAACCTTGCTGGCTGGTTGAATTTATTCACATACTCTTTTACCACCAAGTTTCATTTGTTGAGTGCTAAGAATCTCTCCATCTACATGCTGCTTTCAGCTTAGGAAAGAAATTTCATTTCGAACCTTTGCCTAAAATCTCCCCACGTTTCCACTGGACGTCCAACTTGAGTGACTTCCCACCAAAATGAGGCTTCGTCCTTCAGTAGCCAGGCGGCTAATTGAACCTTTCTTCTATCCTATACTTCAAAGATTACGAATAAATCCTCGGTCACCTTGAGCCAATTTCGAGCTTCCACGAATGTCTCGTTCCCATGGAATGGCTTCCCTCCTATAGCACGGAAGTCCTTGCAGATCTTGGCGAAGTTATCTACTCTTACAGGGGAAGGAGGAGGAATGACTGGTGTAGCTGGGGAAGGAACATTTCTTTGGCCTTCGTCAGGTGTCGGCCTCCAAATATATACGGAACAATCAGGTTATTGTGACGCCCTCTGGGATATTAGGAATGTTTTGTTCCCCAGACATGCTGACAAAGGAAAAAGGAAGAAATTTAGATAAAGGATCGAAGGATACTACATATGGCTTTTGGGGGAATGTTTTTCAAAATAGACTTTTCTTTATGAAAATGCTTTCTTTTAAAACCTTTTTGAAAATAATTTCCAAAAAATTTCATCAAATGTGGTAACCTTCAGGTCTGATACCAAGTGTGACACCCCACGTCCATTAATGTCACTCACTAAGGGAATGCATTAAGTTTCGTGAAGCGTTATAGGTAAACAGACATAGAATAATTACAAGACAGATATAAATAAGTTAGCAGCGGAAATTTAAACTTTTATTTCAATATAAAACATAATACCGTGGTCCACAATATCATAACTCACAAAAACCATTACAATAAAATAACTTCTGTCTTGCATCATCAGAGTGCATAAGAATATGATACAAACTCTCCCCTTTTTCTTATATCCCCCACTAGGTTTTTCACTGACTATGTATACAACTGGGTGTCTTTAATTACATAACCCTATTCAGTTATGCTTACCCTAAAAGGTGTCTTTAATTACATAACTTTATTTTTTTCTATGGTTATGTATACCACTAGGTGTCTTTAATTACATAACCTTATCGGGTTAAGTTTGTGGGCCTATATATGTAAATATTACCCACCCCCTCCAGATTTACTTAACCCATCCACTATTTCAATCAATTTACTTAACCCTAACCTTAGTTCAATATCATACAATCCCCATGGATTAGATTTGGTTAAGTAGTCTAATTCATTACCAATTTCATTTATGGTTTATAATGGGCTAGACCTCCCACATTAAGCCTACAACATGTGGAAGTTGGATATGCCGGTAGGTCCGGGCAGTCTTATTCCATAGTTGGGCCTAACCTCGTGTCTTAGCCCGATTCGTATTTGCGTACTTAGACCTCACACATTAGGTTCAACATTAGTGGCTACTGGATATGCCGGTCGAGTCTGGGCAGACTTCCACCAATAACGCAACCTAACCTCATGTCATAAGTACAATTATAATTCCTAATTGTAATCACTAGACATTCCATTTTTAATTAATTAACCAATTAATTAATCCTTTCCTTTTATAGGTGTTAATACCCATTTTACCCAATAATTTGAATTATATATTCAAAAATGTTCATATTCAAATTATGCCAATATTAACCCTTTTTCTCCCATTCCTTAACTAGCGCCCTCACAAAATTGGCAGTATGCCTAGGCTAGACAATAGCCTAGTCATAAACGATAATAGGGAAAATAATGTGAATATAACCAAAGTGATCATCTTGGCATAAACATAAACTAGCATGATAATAAGGTGAACGTACATACTGGCATGGACATGAAATTTTCATCATAACAAGGTGGACATAAAACTGATGAACGGTTGATAGTCAATTGATTCTAACATAACTATGATGTCACAATAAGCATATTAAGATCTAAATTTGTAATTTAGATATCCAATCGATTTAGATCTAACATGATAACACATGGTGATAAATTATATCACATGATTCAGATCTAGAGGTTAAAATAGATCTAACATGATAAAACAAGGTGATAAATTAGATCGCATAATTCAGATCTAAAGGATAAAATAGATCTAACATGATAACACAAGGTGATAATCTAGATATGACTCTACTAATTTAGAAATAGATCTACACGAGTTCACATCATAGCATGTCATAGAAGCTACAATTAAAATAAAGATTTAGGTCCAATCCTATCCAATTCAAGGTGGCATATGTTCATGATTTACATAGATGATTAGATCTATCCAATGATATAACTGTCCAAATTAACAAATCTATATTAATCACAATATAGTTACAAACCAAGATCCACAATAATAACACAGCAGAATAATCAAGATTTAATTGGATCTAGAGAAATAGATCTATCATGACATAGCATAGGATATGATAATAACATAGATTCAAGGTTTACAACGTATCCAAATCACAGTCTTTCATAGTTTACTTCTATTCATTTAAACCTAAAATTAACTAGAAACTCACAACATTAGATTTAGAGAATAGAGAAAGAATGGATCTTGGATTTCTGGATTTGATTTGCCTTAGTTGATAGAAGAAGATAAGGAATCTAGTTTAATTCACACACCGGTAGAGTTTAGTCGCCATTGATTCTTTGTGAAGAAAACAAGAGAATTGAGGTATATTTATAATTGCAGAACACTCTGGAACCGACTGCCACATAATCCCTAGGGTGAATCAGGTTGCGGGTCGCCTCCACTTAGTGCACTTTACAGGTGAGCTAGTGTGAAATTGCCTTGGCGCATTTGTGAAGTGCGCCAGTTATACCTGGTTTTATTTTTCAAACTTTTATCTTTTGTAACTTCTTCATATGTTATTCGTTTTACGCAAACTAGCTGTCTATCCTGACCAGAATTTCGAGAGGACGTAATGACGTAGTCTATTTCCCTTAATTATTAATATTAAATTAATTATTATTTAATTTATCCTTTTTAATGTTAACAAAATTATGGGGTGTTACAAAATTTGTTCTCAATTTTATTTTAAAAATAACACTCTTTGAAACTCGTTCTAGGATACTACTGATCCCATCTCTAACGAGTCATGCTTATTGGATATTACTAATCCATTCTCTGATGAATTATTTCATTTGGTTCTAATGTGCCTTGTTCTCGAGCTCTGTAAACTAAAGCTTTGATACCAACTGTAGCGATCGGAACTTCCCGACCGGCTAAACCGAACAAGAAGGCAGACTGCTTTTAGAACAAGACTAATCGGAACGCAAACAGAAGAACACTTCATTACTTATTACAACAATTTACATTA
This sequence comes from Allium sativum, assembly GCA_030737875.1. NCBI lineage: Eukaryota > Viridiplantae > Streptophyta > Magnoliopsida > Asparagales > Amaryllidaceae > Allium > Allium sativum. The sequence goes on along the minus strand of CM060919.1, from coordinate 126,737,380 downwards.
GAGCACAAGAATATAACAGAGTATGAATAAATATTACACATTAGAAAATACCAGAGATTTAAAATTACAATGCAGCGGAAAAATAATATATAACACAACTGAAAGAGATACATAGATATAGAGCTTTCCTAGTATAGTTCCAGCTGTAAATCCAAGATCCTGTGAATATAATATCTGCAAACCAAAACTACTAGCTGCCTGCGTGGAAAATCAGGGCACCGAGAGTTTAGGTTAAAACAATAAACTCCAGGTCAGTCATGGGACTAGTGTGAGAACTAAAACAGTTATTAAATTTTTGCTTTAAAAATAAAGTAAATCAAGGGACCACGCCATATAACATGGAAAGGGTTTTCTTCCAAGAATAACAGTGCATAAAATGGTTTATAATCAGCGCAATGCTTTTCAAAAAATTGAAGCTATTATAAGACTCAGGTCCCATCACACAATGCCAAGCCGAAGGATAGAGTTTTCCCTTATAATAGCCAAACATGCTTGGTACGTTTAAAACAAATCATTTGATACTACTATAAGTGTATAGTGTCAAAATCACTTCAAATATAAATGTATCAATCATAGATGGCATGGGTACCATATATCATGTCCCCATACTAGGCTTTACAATTAAAACTGAAATGTCACGTATTGGAAATTGGATTCCATCTATGAGTCGAGGCAAGGGATGGCTCCTCACCGATTCGAGATACCCTAGCAAATGCCCCAGGATCACACTTACGGGCAACCCTTGGATGCTTCAGGGCCGATCCTCCCTTATGTTTGAGGATTAGTTATTCCTGAATACACGTTTCTCGGTCCTATCGGACCTATCCATCGGCCCCGTAATGACCGATATATCTGAGGCGCCTCGCAATCCATCATCCATATAGGCAAAAAAATATAAATGTCTGGGCTCCATACCATGAAACCACCCATATCTAGGAAGATACGTCGTGCACTCCGTACAGTCCGATCACCTTTTTGACTCATACCGATGTGTGAGGCTTGCAAATTAAGGCTATACACAAAACTATTCTATTTAAAGTCCACAAGACTCTGCTTTTCAACAAAAGCCTTGATCATTTGCATCTCAGCATGCGACATTGGCAATTCACGTCATGCGACTGATGTCTATCAATATATATAACCTCTAAGTTCGTAGGTATCAGAGACGGGTGTTAAGCAAGAGAATAAATTCTCCACCACCAAACAAATATATATTTAATAGAGATCAATCAACATAGAATAAAATCCAATGTCAGACACATCCATTTACAAGTTCGTTCCAGGTCTGAACGAAACCGGAAGCACCTTATTCCTTGTACCACATGTCCAATAAAGGAGAGTGGTCCTCACATATCCGGTCAATCTCCAAGTACGTCTGGACGATCACCACTTATTACCTTGTCTTGGGTGTACAAATGTAACGACCCGGATTTTCAAATAGTTATTTTAAATATTTAATATCGTTTAAATATTGAATTAATAATATAAAAGAATTTTTATATTGAATTATCGATTTATGATTGATATACGATTTATTTCGAATACATATAATAAGGAATCAGCGAATAACTGAATTCGAAGTCAAAACTGAATTTGAAACAGTTCAGGGAATCAATTCAAACTCCTGTTTGAATTAGAAAAATAATATTAATTTATTTTCGAAGATTTAATGGTTTGAAATTTAAGTTTATGTTGATTTAAATTAATATCGTCTCAAGGTGATCGAATTGAGTTTCGATACCTGTCCACTGTGTTCAGTATAGTGGTTTTACCCTAGGAAAGTCAGTCGTTGTGTTCAAAAAGAAGTTCGCGATCACCAGATAATTAAAATTAAATAAACACTGTACTAGTTAATACCTGCCTCAATAAACTCTGTACCCATTAAAAACCTACCTAAGAAAACACCTACCTGAAGTTCCTTAACAGTGAATTATCCATCTTCTATAAATTGCAATCCCTGATTCTTTAATTCCTCTTCTGAAAATAGCAAACCTCATTTCCTGTTGAAATCAATTCGAAAGCTCCAATTAAAATAACCTAACCCATTATTTTTCATTTCGAAACTAAAATCGAAATGCCCTATTGCTTTAAACAAAAGGAGTCGCACCCTTTTTCAAAATCACAGCCACCTCATTTTTCATCTTTCTCTTCAAATTTGGGAATCACAAGTTCAGGTGCAGATCGCGATAGATCTGTGAGATCCTGAAGCTCGATGGAGCGACTGCGGTACAAGGAAGGGTACGGGATGTAGTTCGAAGGGGTTCCATCCTGTAATTTGAGGTACGCGATTTGTATTGGCCATGAAATTTCAAAAGGTCCGATGATGATAGTGGTGGCGTTGTGGTGATATTCGAACTAGGAAAATCGTTGTTGGGGGGGGTTCGACAGTAGATAAATGGGAAGTCCGATTTGTGAACTTGAGGGATGGTGAGATGCTAGAATTCGAACAAAGGTCTGAGTTCGATGGTGAGGTAACTGCAAGCAGGGGATCAGAGTACAGTTCGTGATCAGTTTCTTGGTGACAGTCAGAAGGAAGTGACGATGAACAAGTGGAGAGTCCTGTTACAAATTGGGGATTTACGGTTTCTGGTAAAGAAATGGAGCTCGACGGTGCTGTGGAATCGACAGTTTCAGAAAGCTTACTGGAGGCTTGAATGTCACGATATTCATCTGGGGAAGAAGACGAATGGAGGAATCGCGGTGAAAGTATATAATGTGCTTCAGTGGGTGTTCGGCACAAAATTAAAACACTGTGAGTAAATCTCACTCACCTTTCATTTAAAATTATTTTTATTAGTTAAAAATAATTGTTGTTACTTGTTTGGATGTTGTTTGCTTGATTTAAATATATTAGTTAATTAGGGTGACTATTATATTTATATTTATATATATATATATATATTGGTTTGGTGATTGGATTGATTCCCGCAGTTTCATTAGCGGATGCCCGCAGTATCATTAGCGGATGACCCTACGCCCACGTATATAAGTGGATCCCCTTTTATACCGCGATATCCTGCCTTGAAGCAGGATGGGTATTATTTCTGTTGACTAACGTCTGTGGATGCAGGGAAACAGGTTGGAGGAATCCAACTGGATTCCTCAAAAATATATTATCTGTTTGTTTATTTGTTTGCATATATACTGTCATATATGATGTGTTAGAAATTAAATAATTGGTTGTTTTGGTGTTTGAATATCACTGGGCCTAAGTGTTGATATTTAAAAATATCGTGAAAAGGATATTTGAGATTTTGAAAGAAGAATTCTATTTTTCTAAAATAGAATTTGAAATTTGAATATAGAATATTCAAATAAAATAGACTATGAAATTTGAATAAAGAAGATTCAAATAAAAATTGAATTTGAATTTAAATAAAGGATTTGAAATAGAATTTGAATTCAAAGGAATTCAAATAGAATTTGAATTCAAAGGAATTCAAATAGATTTGAATAAGAAAGTTCAAATGGTTTAAATGTAGAATTTGAATATCAAAAGTGAAATGGGATTTGAATAATGAAATTTTAAATGTGAAATTTGGAAAAAGAATTTCAAAATAGAATTTGAAATGGGAGTTTGAATATAGAATAGAGTTAAAATGGAGTTTGAATATTAGAATTCAAACAGAAATGAAAAGGAGTTTGAATATTTGAAATTTCAAATAGAATTAAATTGGGGATTGAATATTTGAAATTTCAAATAGAATTAAATTGGGGATTGAATATTTGAAATTTCGAATAGAATTAAATTGGAGATTGAATATTTGAAATTTCAAATAGAATTGAATTGGGGATTGAATATTTGAAATTTCAAATAGAATTAAATTGGAGTTTGAATATTTGAAATTCAAATAGAATAAATATGGAATCTGAATAGAGAATTCAAATGGAATTTAAACTATGGAATTTGAATATAGAAAATCGAAGTACAATTAAATATATTACCGAGTAAGGAGAATTCGACAATTTTAGATAATCGAAAATAGTATGTTGAATTGGGAAAATTTGATTTGATATCTATTACAATATATCAGAATAGAGTTGAAATTATTTAAACGAAGTTAAAACATTTATATATATATAAATATAATTAAAACGAACTCGCCGCAGCGCTGAAGTTCGTAAATTGGCGATTCGAACTTCAATTGAGTATACGGAACTCAATTGGAGTCGGAATTCTTTGAAACAAGAAACGTCAGGATCGATTTGATAATAGTTTTCTAATGGAGGAGAAAAATCTGGATGTCGTCATATAGATTTTGAGTTCTATCAAAATCAAATTTTCAGAAAAACAGCGCCAGAACCATTATAAAACCATAACTGTTTATTTGAATAAATTAAAGGATTTTAAGCAAATAAAAATCCAAATTTCTATTTAGAAAAATCCAGATTTGAGTTATAAAATATATCGGAACTCAAGCGGAGTAATGAATTGATTTTTGAAACATAAATCAGATTTTTGATTTTTGAATTAACCAATTTGAATAGTGATTTGTTAATGAGATTTTGAATTGATATTGGGCTTTGACTAAGTGAATTCGATTTGAAAATTTATATTCAAAATCGAAAAGGAAAATAGAATTGAAATTGAAAATCAATTTGGTTATGAGCAAGTTAAATATTTTGTTTGAACATGTTATGTCCAGACAAAGAAGTGAAATAGGCAAAATAGCTAAATAAAGGAATAAATGAGCGAAACTGAATTCAGATTGGATAGTGTTGAATTGGATTGAAAACAAGTGAAAGTGTGTTAGACAGGTATGGGATGAAGTATATGAAGATTTTGATTTATGTGCCCGACAAAAAGGTACACGTTTAAATTCATATATGAGATTTTATGCGCCGTATCGGCAAGCCGCTTGGCTTTTCCTTTTTCTTTTGGATTGGTGAGGGCCATGGGAGGCTATTTCAAATATCCCAAAGCTCCAGGTACAAGGGAGGTTATGGCGAAATTTTCTGGGTATTTAAGGAGTTAGAATATTTTTAAGATAATTTGATAGTTAGATATCAATGTATCGATGTCTATAGAATTAGATAAGGAAACAGATTTAAAAATAGAATATTGTAAACAAAATGTAACAACCCGGAAATTCTGAGCCAGTTTAAAATTTTTATTTTGGCAATTTTAGTGAATTTTGAACATTTAAAATGAATTATTTTAAATAATAACGACGAAAAATTTATTTTGAATAGAAATCGAACGTATATATTATATACGTCGTCGTTAGAATATAAATAATTATATATAATTATAAAAGGAATTGAAAATGGCGCGGTAGTTCGATAATTCGATTTCAAACTTCAATTGAATGTACCGGGTGCAAAACAATCCGGATTTCAGTGAAACCAAAAATAATAGAATCTATTTGAGAATATCTTTCCAACGAATCAGAAAAATCGAAATTTCATAGCGGGAATCAAAAGATACGTCCAGTTGAAAATTTTGAATAGTCGCTATGGAATTCAGGCCCTTAAAAATAGCCATTTTGCAAACGACCTCGGATTTCGACGAAACCACTTTTGTTGGATCCGGGATGTCAAATTATTGTTAGATTCCAAATTTCATAATTTTTCGAATCAATATGTGAGTGTGGCAAAGGAAAATGCGTTTGACCAGTTTCAGTTGATTTTAATCGACTGGAAAATGGCCATTTTTCCAACGATCTCGGAATTCGACGAAATTAGTTTTGTTAGGACTGTATCGACAATACGAGTCTAGAAAATATTTTTCTGAGATTTTTTGAGTTAGTATGTGACCCCGGTAAATTGAAATGCGCGTTCAAATTCAATATATAGAGTTATATGTTGATTTTAACGGAAAGTGATCGAGACGGTCGAATCAGCCTACGATAAATATCACATTGTGTTCGAAATAGGGGTAATTAGCTATGAGCGACAGGTGGCGGGCCTCGTTTCGGGTCCGAAAATAAAAGTTGCTTTTTGAAATAAAATAAATCCATCTCTCTCTCCTCTCCTTACATCACTCAACCCCCTCCCCCCTGGTGGACGCCGCCGTCGCTTCCTTCTTCCCCCTCTCCTTCTTCTTCTTCTTCCTCTGAATAACCGCTCACCCGAAATCCCCCTAACCCCTTAAGCCCACCGCGCCTCCTTCCAGCCATCCCGAGCCACCCTCCGCGCCACCTGAACCCGCTCCACCCCCTCACCACCACCGCGCCGACGCAAGCGAGCCTCTACCCATCCAAAGGTGAACAACAGCACCCCCTACTCCTCCTTAAAACAAATGTAAGTCTTTAATTTATTTTGTTTTGCTTTGTTTAATTTATTTTTGCAAAGAAAAATCTGATTTTTTTTATATGTAGAAGATTTACATTTTTATACAAAGAAAGTTAATATTTTTACATAGGGAAAGACGATATTTTTAAGTTAGAAAGGGGTATGATTTTTATCATCTAGAGTTGGAAATAAAAATATGATTTTTACTTCAATTAAAATAGGATTTTCATTGATGTAAAATAATAAAAATATTATCTTTATGTAGTAGAGATAATAAAAAAAAATAGTTTTTATACTTTATAGATAGTAAAAATATCATCTTTATATATGTAGAAAAATAAAAATGTGATTTTTATAGTGATGAAATAGAAAAGGCGAAATCTTTATAATAGAAAAGGCGAAATCTTTATAATAGAAAAGGCGAAATCTTTATATTTGAAAGGGCGAAATCTTTATATAGAGAATAGGGTGATAAAAATATAATCTTTATTATATGAACACCGATGTAAAAATAGAATTTTTATCTATATAGTAGCGATATAAAAATATATTTTTTATCTATATAGTAGCGATATAAAAATAGAATTTTTATCTATATAGTAACGATGTAAAAATAGAATTTTTATCTATGTAGTAGTAGTATAAAAATATAATTTTTATATACATAGCAACAATATAAAAATGTGATTTTTATATATGTAGTGGCTACGGGCAACGAAAGTGACAAAAGGCGAGAACGACAAGATTTTCTACATATGAAGAGTCGTGGCGATTGGATTAGCTTTGGTGAGAACTTCTCACTCTAAATTTCTTTTTCTAGTTATATATATATATACTAGAATGCAGACGGTGCTTAGCAGCACCCGACTCCCGTCGTCCACAGACCATGGACGGCTTGTTTGTTTGATTGATGTGTTGTGAAAATTGATTGTGTTGTGGAATGATTGAATAATAAAATATTCTTGTGTTGAAAGGAAATAAAATATTTATATAGTTAAAAATATTTTATCGTTAAAAATATAATTTTTAACGTGAATGTGAACAAATAAATATTTATAAACAAATCGGCCGATTTGTTTATTATATACACTGATTTGACTGATATTGATTGGGATGATAAATTTTACACATCGCCCAACTGCACAAATAAAAATCTGTGTTTGTTGATTTGAAACCCCACACGGGTGTTGGGATGATATTTGAGTATACTAATCCCAATTATTTAATTGTATGTCGCTCGATTGGTCGACAGACTGTGTAAGCGTTGATTATTTATATTTGATGCTTATGCAGTTGTGTGATGCACTTTGGATGATAGTGGATTGTTTATCGTTGCTATTATATACATGTGTTGTATGGAATCCATATAATTAACATTATATGGTGATTGATTGGGCCTCATTCCAATCGGGAAATTAATGAATATTATAAAAGAAAATTCATGTGTTGAATATAAAAATAGTCATGTGTTGACGATGTTCATGTGTTGAAACTATTTATGTGTTGAGTAAAATATTTTAAATAATAAAATTTACATCTTTATCATATTTAAAATTAGAACTACTTCATGGTGGAGTCTAATTAAAAATCAAACGATAGATACCATAGTTTTATAAAATATTTTACATAACAAAAATAGTCGTGTGTTGACAGTACTCATGTATTGAGATTAGTCGTGTGTTGAAAGAAATATAGATTCATGTCTTGAATAGGAAATATTCATTTGTTGAATAGAATAAAGAAATTTGTTGAAATATATAAAGCTGTGTTGACTAGAGTTGCGCTATTTTGACGTGAACGATATTTATATCGATTATATTCGTTTTTATAATGAATATAGAAAAGAAGTGATTTCAAAATATAACGTTTTGAAAATATTATCATTTATATAGTAATGATATGAAATATTCAATTTTGATTTGAAATTGAATATAGTGTTGAAATGATTTTGAAAACGAATTTAAAACGATTTATAAAATACGTTTTAAAAGGAAATCGACGAAATATATAATATATAATATATATATATATATATTATATATAATGGCCTGAATAGAACGCGCCGCGGCAGTTCGTGAATTTCGACCATTGACTTCAAATTGACGTTGCGGGAGATCCGACCGTCGGATTCTCCTAAAACCGGAACTGTTGGGTTCATATCGAAAAGAGCTTTCCAATGAATATTAGAAATTTGAAATCCAACGGTTGGATTTGGAATTATGTCCAAATCAAATTTGAAAAAGGTCGCTATAAGTGCAGTTCGATGGCCGTTGATGGAAATCGACTGTACGGGCCTTGATAAAATTATTAAAAATATCAATAATTTGTGTAAAATCATAATATATGAATTGGAAAGAACTGGGATGAATAATTCCACATTTGAAAGGATAAAAATAGTTTTTTATCGAAATGAACCAGTTTTGAACTAGAATAAAAATCAATTTATTTTTGAAATAAATAAATTGAATTTGAAAGTGATTTTAAAAATAATCAATATTCCCAATTCGTGAATTGGACTGGAGTTGAATCGAAATTATCTTTGGAATATTTCGATGTTGGATTTCGTGACTATACAGATATTGTTATGGGAGTTTGAAAGATATATTTTATATCGTTATTTCCAATACGATATTTGTTGGTTTCAGGATTTGATATTGAATATAAGCCGGTATATTTTCTATTCAGACCCTTGTATTTAATATCAAATGTGATTTGGGTTTATCGTGAATCGTGTTTTATATGACATTGGTTCTTTAACCCAGTTAAAGGCAGGATGTGGATTTTTGAGAAGATTAAAACTAAGTGGAGTTTTAATGAATCTTTAATTAGATTGAAATGTGAATTGATAATTTGAATTATCAAATCTGAAAGGTGATCGAGAATGGAGTACCACCAGTTTTGCTCCAAAGCGATAGTTAAATCTTTAATTAGATTTGAACGTGAAACGGTAATTAATTTTACCGATAACACCGTGGTGTTAGATATGGAATATTACCAGTTTTGCTCCATGGGATAAATAGGTTGGGATTGGGAAATAAAATAAATAATTACTTCGGTGTGGTTCGCTAATCCCGACTTGTTTGAAATGATATCCAAAGGAAGATTAAAGAATAAATTTAAAAGAATTTATCTTGGATAAAATTAATGGGAACATTTCCCAAAGAATGTGATTTTGGGAATAAAAGAATATTCTGAATTGGAATGAGGCGTTTGTTGTGTTTGTGTAACATTGTTTATCATATACGTGGGTTATTCAGAAAGGCCGGGTTTATACCCATTCTGAATAACCGATTCGACGTGATGTCGAAGATGAAGACGGTGGTTGAAGACCGGAAGTCTTCACATCGTTTGGGTGATTACTGATGATCTCGATTGGGTTGTATACCCAAGATGAGGGAAACAGTTGGTGATCGTCCAGACGTACTTGGAGATGGATGGATATGCGAGGAAAGTGCCTCCGGTTTCGTTCAGACCCAGGACGAACTTGTAAATGGATTGTGTGTCTGACATTGGATTTTATTCTGTGTTGATTGATCTTGTAATAACCCGAAAATCTGAGCCAGTTTAAAATTTTTATTTTGGCAATTTTAGCGAATTTTGAATATTTAAAATAGATTATTTTAAATAATATCGACGAAAATTTATTTTGAATAGAATTCGACGCATATATTATATACGTCGTCGTTAGAATATATAATATTTATATATAATTATAAATAGAATTGAAAATGGCGCGGTAGTTCGATAATTCGATTTCAAACTTCAATTGAATGTACCGGGTGCAAAACAATCCGGATTTTAGTGAAACCAAAAATAATGGATTCTAATTGTGAATATCTTTCCAACGAATCCGAAAAATCAAAATTTCATAGCGGGAATCAAAAGATATGTCCAGTTGAAAATTCTGAATAGTCGCTATGGAATTCAGGCCCTTAAAAATGGAAATTTTGCAAACGACCTCGGATTTCGACGAAACCACTTTTGTTGGATCCGCAGTGTCAAATTATTGCTAGATTCCAAATTTCATAATTTTTCGAATCAATATGTGAGCGTGGCAAAGGAAAACGCGTTTGACCAGTTTCAGTTGATTTTAATCGACTGGAAATTGGCCATTTTTCAAATGGTCTCAGAATTCGATGAAACTAGTTTTGTTAGGACCGTATCGTCAATACGAAGTTAGAAAATATTTTTATGGAATTTTTCTAGTTAGTATGTGACCCCAGTAATTCGAAATGTACGTTTAAAATTCAATATAGTGATTTAAATGTAAGTTCAACGGAAACTGATTCAAATGATCGAATCAACCTACGATACATATCCCATTGTGTTCGGAATGGGGGTGAAACGCTATGGACGACAGGCGGTGGGCCTCGTTTCGAGATCGTATGTAAAAGTCAACCTTTTCAAATTAAATAATTAAAATAAATAAAAAAAATTAAATTAACTTCTCCCTTATATACCCCCCCCCCCCCCCGATTCAGTTCAGAGAAAAAAAAAAGAAAAAAAAAGAAAAAAAAACCCGCGCCTCTCCAGATCGCGATGGCTCCACCGCCGCCCACCTCCGTTCGCCGTCCTCCCCCACCGCGTCGAGCATCCAACCCATCGCCTCCGTCTCCTCATCACGTCGAACCTCCTCCAGCACCCAGAAATCGAAACCGACACCCTAACTCGAACCCTAGCTCCGATCTGACGAACTCCGCCCACGCCTGACCACCTGACCACTTCCGGCGCAGCCCCCACCACCTGCGACGGCGACCGTGACTCCCCCGACCTCCTCCTTCGAAAGACAGTAAGTCTTTAACTTTTAATTTATTTTAAAAACTGATTTTTGGTTTAGTTTAAAAATTGAATTTTGTTAACTTTAAAAACTGATTTTTGTATAGTTTAAAAACTGAAAAAGATTGATTTTTAAAACTGTAAAAGATTTGATTTTCATCGCTTGAAAGTTATGATTTTTTTTATCTATGTGAAGGAGCGATAAAAATGTGATTTTTATTTATGTAGTGTCAAAAATGTGATTTTTGGTATGTGAAGAGAAAAATAAAAATATGATTTTTATTGTTTAAATGGTAAGATAAAAAAATATAAACTTTAGCGAGAGAGGAAAATATAATTTTATCATATAGAGAAAATAAAAATGTGATTTTTATAATCTATAAATTTGAAAAGGAGAAATCTTTATAGTTGGAAAGGCGAGATCTTTATATAGACTATAACGATGTAAAAATATAATTTTTATCTATATAGTGGCGATGTAAAAATAGAATTTTTATCCCTATAGCGTGATAGTAAAAATTCGATTTTTATATATTGAATAGCAAAGTAAAAATTCGATTTTTACATATGTAGATAATACGGGCGACGAAAGAGATAAGAGACAAGAACGATGAAGATTTCTATCAATGAAGTGTCATGAAGTTGGATAGCTATCGGTGAGAACCTCTCACTTTAAATTTCTTTTTCTAGTTATATATATAGATATATATACTAGGATGCAGACGGTGCTTAGTAGCACCCGACACCCGTCATCCACAGACCATGGATGGCTTGTTTGTTAAATTGTTTGGTTGTGTAGTTGGTTAGATTATTTGGTTTGAACTGAATTGTTTGGTGAAATAAAATTGATTTGATTGATGTGTGAATGGCGTGGGCCTTCACTAGACCGGGGATAAGGCTAGGCCTTGTCCCGTTTCTAGTATCGTGCCGTTATGCCGCCGAAATTTTCTAAAATATGTTAGAAAAATAAAAATATCATTTTTATTGTGTAAATGAAATGAATAGAAATTCATGTGTTAAAATAAAATATATTATCATTAAAAATATAGTTTTAACGTGAAAGTGAATAAATAAATATTTATAAACAAATCGGCCGATTTGTTTATATACACTGATTTGACTGATATTGAATGGGTCGATAAATTTTACACATCGCCCAACTGCACAACTAAAAATCTGTGTTTGATTGTCTGAAACCCCACACGGGTGTTGGGATGAAATATGAATTTCACTCATCCTGATTGATTAAATATGTCGATCGATTGATTGACAGGCTGTTATAAGCGTAAGATATCTATATTTGATGCTTATACAGTGTAGTGCACTTTGGTTGATGGTTGATTGTTTATTATTGCTATTATATACATGTGTTGTATGGAATCCATATAATTAACGTCATATGGTGATTGATTGGGCCTCATTCCAATCGGGAAAGTAATGAATATTATAAAAGAAAATTCATGTGTTGAATATAAAAATAGTGATGTGTAGACAGTACTCATGTGTTGAGATTAGTCGTGTGTTGAAATAAATATAGATTCATGTGTTGAATGGGATAATATTCATTTGTTGGATAGAATAAAGAAGTTTTGAAAATATAAAGCCGTGTTGATTAGATTGACGCCATTTTGACGTAAACGATATTTATATCGATTTTAAACGATTTCGAAATGAATTGAGTTGAAAACGATTTCGAAATGAATTGAATTGAAAACGATTTCGAAATGAATTGAATTGAAAACGATTTCGAAATGAATTGAATTGAAAACGATTTCGAAATGAATTGAATTGAAAACGATTTCGAAATGAATTGAATTGAAAACGATTTCGAAATGAATTGAATTGAAAACGATTTCGAAATGAATTGAATTGAAAACGATTTCGAAATGAATTGAATTGAAAACGATTTCGAAATGAATTGAATTGAAAACGATTTCGAAATGAATTGAATTGAAAACGATTTCGAAATGAATTGAATTGAAAACGATTTCGAAATGGATTGAATTGAAAACGATTTCGAAATGAATTGAATTGAAAGCGAATTCAAATGAATTCAAATTGAATTTAATAGAAACGAATTTATAAAGAAGAATTCAATTTTGATGTGAATTGAAATGGAAGTTGAAATTGTTTTGAAACGAATGTAGAACTATTTATAAAATTCGTTTTAAAAGGAAATCGACGAAATATATATAATATATATATATTATATATATAATGGCCTGAATAGAACGCGCCGCGCCGCGGCAGTTCGTGAATTTCGACCATTTATTTCAAACGGACATTGCGGGAGATCCGACCGTCGGATTCTCCTAAAACCGGAACCGTTGGGTTCGTATCGAAAAGAGCTTTCCAATGAATATTAGAAATTTGAAATCTAACGGTTGGATTTGGAGTTATGTCCAAATCAAATTCGAAAAAGGTCGCTGTAAGTGCAGTTCGATGGCCGTTGTTGGAAATCGACTGTACGGGCCTTGGTAAAATTATTAAAAATATCTATAATTTGTGTAAAATCATAATATATGGATTGGAAAGAGTTGAGCTGGAAAATTCCACATTTGAAAAGATAAAAATAGATTTTTATCGAAATAAACTAGTTTTGAACTAGAATTAAAATCAATTTATTTTTGAAATAAATAAATTGAATTTGAAAGTGATTTTAAAAATAATCAATACTCCCAATACGTGGATTGGACTGGAGTTGAATCGAAATTACCTTCGGGATATTTCGATGTTGGATTTCGTGACTATACAAATATTGTTATGGGGATTTGAAAGATATATTTTATATCGTTATTTCCAATACGATATATGTTGGTTTCAGAATTTGATATTGAATGTAAGCCGATATATTTTCTATTCAGAGCCTTGTAATTAATATCAAATGTGATTTGGGTTTATCGTGAATCGTGTTTTAGAAGACATTGGTTCTTTAACCCAGTTAAAGGCAAGATATCGATTTTTGAGAAGATTAAAACTAAGTGGAGTTTTAATGAATCTTTAATTAGATTGAAAAAAAATGAATTGATTATTTAAATTATCAAATCTGAAAGGTGATCGAGAATGGAGTACCACCAGTTTTGCTCCAAAGCGATAGTTAAATCTTTAATTAGATTTGAACGTGAAATGGTAATTAATTTTACCGATAACACAGTGGCGTTAGATGTGGAGTATTACCAATTTTCTCCATGGGATATATAGGTTGGGATTGGGAAATAAAATAATAATTACTTCGTTGTGGTTCGCTAATCCCGACTAGTTTGGAAAACCATGATATGGTTTGAAATGATATCCAAAGGAAGATTAAAGAATAAATTTAGAAGAATTTATCTTGGATAAAATTAATGGGAACCTTTCCCTAAAAATGTGATTTTGTGAATAAAAGAATATTCTGAATTGGAATGAGGCGTTTGATGTGTTTGTGTAACATTTGTTTATCATATACGTGGGTTATTCAGAAAGGCCGGGTTTACACCCATTCTGAATAACCGATTCGACGAGATGTCGAAGATGAAGACGGTGGTTGAAGACCGGAAGTCTTCACATCGTTTGGATAATTACTGACGATCCTGATTGGGCTGTACACCCAAGAGGATGGAAATAGTTGGCGGTCGTCCAGATGTACTTGGAGATGGATGGATATGCGAGGAAAGTGCCTCCGGTTTCGTTCAGACCTAGAACGGACTTGTAAATGGATGGTGTGTCTGACATTGTATTCCTTTATATTGTATTTGTTGATCTCTGCTAAATATATATCTGTTTGGCGGCGGAGAATTTATTCTCTTGCTTAACGCCCTTCTCTGAGACATATGAGCTCAGAGGTTATATATTGGCAGAAATCAGTGGTACGATATGGATTGATAGTGTGGCATACTGAGATGCAGTGATCCAGACTTTTGTTGAAAAGCAAAGTTTGGTGGTTGATGATCAAAGCGCAGCTGATATAGCATAGCGTTGATCCGCGAGCCTCACAGCCCGGGATGGTGGTAAACTGATGGTTTGATCCGTATACATTTTTAGTGTAGTGGATTCGGTCGACCGATATTGAGCTTCGTGCTCGGAGGGATAGAGTAAGCGGTGTTTTCTCTTGCTGGGACGTAAGCCGCGGTGATACTTGAGTCCCAAAAGTGCGGATGTGCATAGCGGTGTTTTCTCTCGCTGAGACGTAAGCCGCGGTGATTTGTACTACGCGATCGATCTTTCGAATCAGGAGCCACCATGATGGAAATCCAATTTCCAATACGTGTATTTCGGCTTTATTTGTAGAGCCTAGTATGGCGACATAGTGGGATGGGGCACTCATGCCGTCTATGATTTATATTTATGATTGAAATTGTTTTGACCCTATACACTTATTATAGTATCAAATGATTTGTTTTAAACGTATCAAGCATGTTTGGCTGTTATAAGGTAAAACCCTATCCTCCGGCTTGCGTTGCATTGTGTGATGGGACCTGGGTCTTATAATAGCTTCATTTTTCGAAAAAGCATTGCGCTGTTTATTCTATGCACTAGTATTCTTGGGAGGAAACCCGTTCCGTGTTATACGGCGTGGTCCCTTGAATTACTCTCTTTTAAAGTAATGTTTTAAATAACTGTTTTAGTTCTCACACCAGTCACATGACTGACCTGGAGTTTATTGTTTTAACCTAAACTCTGTGTGCCCTTATTTTCGACACGGGCAACTAGTAGTTTTGGTTTTGCAGATTTATATTCACAGGATCCTGGTTTACAGCTGGAATGATATCCGGAAAGCTTTGTATCCGTATATCTCTTCTAGTTGTGTATTGTATTATTTTCCGCTGCTAGGTATTTAAATGTAATTTAAATCTCTGATATTTCTGTGTAATATTCATTTATACTCTGTATATTCTTGTAATCTGATGCATTGTTGTAATAACAGTGAAATGTTCTTCTGTTTGTGTTCTGATTTGTCTTGTCCTCACAGTAATTCGTTCTTTCTCATCTCTTCGGAGACCGGGGAAGTTTCGGGTCGCTTCAGTTGGTATCAGAGCTTTGGTTTACAAAGCAGAGAACAAGACACATTAGAACCATACGAAAGAATTCATCAGATATTGGATTAGTAATATCCAATTAGAATGACTCGTTAGAGATGGGATCAGTAGTATCCTAGAACGAGTGTGAAGAGTATATTTTTGAAAATGAAAACATTTTTGTTTTGAAAATTTAAATTCAATTATTCGTATTTGATTATTTATTTTATATTGATTTGGACAGTCCAGTATATAAAGATTTTGCATATGCGCCTTGCAAACGTATATTTGAAATTTTAATATACTGGATAGATATAGAAGCACACTCTAGTCGCACAGACCTGATTCTGATGATTGACGCGTCATCATTAGTAATTATTTTCGTGTTTCGAAGGTGTGATATCTATATATTTCCATTAGACTGGTGTGAGAACCAAAACTTATATAGTTAGAATACATTGTTGTGAATTGGCATCAAAAACATGATTTTCTTTATATGTAGTAAAATTATCAATTTGAAACGTTAAAGTCACTAATTGATTGATGTTTGTTTATTTGTTTGATAATTGTGAACCATTTAGCCTAATTGAACCAAATATTGAATTATATTAAAAATTGGTCGCATTTGCTTGCATATACATATACTTACATTGAACAGGTCATAGCAAGGAGGCTAGAGCAGAGAATAAAATTTGTTTGCCCGACAAATAGGTACATGTTTACTACATGATTTACTGTTTTGTTTGGGTGATGATGATTTTATGAGCCTATTGGCTAGCCGCTTGGCTTTTTCTTTTTCTTTTTGAGATCTGAAGGACCGGGGAAGCTATTTGAAATTCCCCGATACTCCCGGTGCAGGGGAGGTTATGGCGAAATTTTTCAAAAATTTAGGGTGTTAGCCAAATTTTTGAAATTTTGAAAATTCTCAGAAACTGAAAAGTTGGAGAATGGAAGCCAGAGTTGATTAATCAAACCACCTTCGACTTTGTTCCTTTTCGGGGACGAAAAGTTTTAAGTGGGGGAGATTGTAATAACCCGAAAATCTGAGCCAGTTTAAAATTTTTATTTTGGCAATTTTAGCGAATTTTGAATATTTAAAATAGATTATTTTAAATAATATCGACGAAAATTTATTTTGAATAGAATTCGACGCATATATTATATACGTCGTCGTTAGAATATATAATATTTATATATAATTATAAATAGAATTGAAAATGGCGCGGTAGTTCGATAATTCGATTTCAAACTTCAATTGAATGTACCGGGTGCAAAACAATCCGGATTTTAGTGAAACCAAAAATAATGGAATCTAATTGTGAATATCTTTCCAACGAATCCGAAAAATCAAAATTTCATAGCGGGAATCAAAAGATATGTCCAGTTGAAAATTCTGAATAGTCGCTATGGAATTCAGGCCCTTAAAAATGGAAATTTTGCAAACGACCTCGGATTTCGACGAAACCACTTTTGTTGGATCCGCAGTGTCAAATTATTGCTAGATTCCAAATTTCATAATTTTTCGAATCAATATGTGAGCGTGGCAAAGGAAAACGCGTTTGACCAGTTTCAGTTGATTTTAATCGACTGGAAATTGGCCATTTTTCAAACGGTCTCAGAATTCGATGAAACTAGTTTTGTTAGGACCGTATCGTCAATACGAAGTTAGAAAATATTTTTATGGAAATTTTCTAGTTAGTATGTGACCCCAGTAATTCGAAATGTACGTTTAAAATTCAATATAGTGATTTAAATGTAAGTTCAACGGAAACTAATTCAAATGATCGAATCAACCTACAATACATATCCCATTGTGTTCGGAATGGGGGTGAAACGCTATGGACGACAGGCGGTGGGCCTCGTTTCGAGGTCGTATGTAAAAGTCAACCTTTTCAAATTAAATAATTAAAATAAATAAATAAAATTAAATTAACTTCTCCCTTATATACCCCCCCCCCCCCCCCCGATTCAGTTCAGAGAAAAAAAAAAGAAAAAAAAAACCCGCGCCTCTCAAGATCGCGATGGCTCCACCGCCGCCCACCTCCGTTCGCCGTCCTCCCCCACCGCGTCGAGCATCCAACCCATCGCCTCCGTCTCCTCATCACGTCGAACCTCCTCCAGCACCCAGAAATCGAAACCGACACCCTAACTCGAACCCTAGCTCCGATCTGACGAACTCCGCCCACGCCTGACCACCTGACCACTTCCGGCGCAGCCCCCACCACCTGCGACGGCGACCGTGACTCCCCCGACCTCCTCCTTCGAAAGACAGTAAGTCTTTAACTTTTAATTTATTTTAAAAACTGATTTTTGGTTTAGTTTAAAATTTGAATTTTGTTAACTTTAAAAACTGATTTTTGTATAGTTTAAAAACTGAAAAAGATTGATTTTTAAAACTGTAAAAGATTTGATTTTCATCGCTTGAAAGTTATGATTTTTTTTATCTATGTGAAGGAGCGATAAAAATGTGATTTTTATTTATGTAGTGTCAAAAATGTGATTTTTGGTATGTGAAGAGAAAAATAAAAATATGATTTTTATTGTTTAAATGGTAAGATAAAAAAATATAATTTTTAGCGAGAGAGGAAAATATAATTTTATCATATAGAGAAAATAAAAATGTGATTTTTATAATCTATAAATTTGAAAAGGAGAAATCTTTATAGTTGGAAAGGCGAGATCTTTATATAGACTATAACGATGTAAAAATATAATTTTTATCTATATAGTGGCGATGTAAAAATAGAATTTTTATCCCTATAGCGTGATAGTAAAAATTCGATTTTTATATATTGAATAGCAAAGTAAAAATTCGATTTTTACATATGTAGATAATACGGGCGACGAAAGAGATAAGAGACAAGAACGATGAAGATTTCTATCAATGAAGTGTCATGAAGTTGGATAGCTATCGGTGAGAACCTCTCACTTTAAATTTCTTTTTCTAGTTATATATATAGATATATATACTAGGATGCAGACGGTGCTTAGTAGCACCCGACACCCGTCATCCACAGACCATGGATGGCTTGTTTGTTAAATTGTTTGGTTGTGTAGTTGGTTAGATTATTTGGTTTGAACTGAATTGTTTGGTGAAATAAAATTGATTTGATTGATGTGTGAATGGCGTGGGCCTTCACTAGACCGGGGATAAGGCTAGGCCTCGTCCCGTTTCTAGTATCGTGCCGTTATGCCGCCGAAATTTTCTAAAATATGTTAGAAAAATAAAAATATCATTTTTATTGTGTAAATGAAATGAATAGAAATTCATGTGTTAAAATAAAATATATTATCATTAAAAATATAGTTTTAACGTGAAAGTGAATAAATAAATATTTATAAACAAATCGGCCGATTTGTTTATATACACTGATTTGACTGATATTGAATGGATCGATAAATTTTACACATCGCCCAATTGCACAACTAAAAATCTGTGTTTGATTGTCTGAAACCCCACACGGGTGTTGGGATGAAATATGAATTTCACTCATCCTGATTGATTAAATATGTCGATCGATTGATTGACAGGCTGTTATAAGCGTAAGATATCTATATTTGATGCTTATACAGTGTAGTGCACTTTGGTTGATGGTTGATTGTTTATTATTGCTATTATATACATGTGTTGTATGGAATCCATATAATTAACGTCATATGGTGATTGATTGGGCCTCATTCCAATCGGGAAAGTAATGAATATTATAAAAGAAAATTCATGTGTTGAATATAAAAATAGTGATGTGTAGACAGTACTCATGTGTTGAGATTAGTCGTGTGTTGAAATAAATATAGATTCATGTGTTGAATGGGATAATATTCATTTGTTGGATAGAATAAAGAAGTTTTGAAAATATAAAGCCGTGTTGATTAGATTGACGCCATTTTGACGTAAACGATATTTATATCGATTTTAAACGATTTCGAAATGAATTGAATTGAAAACGATTTCGAAATGAATTGAATTGAAAACGATTTCGAAATGAATTGAATTGAAAACGATTTCGAAATGAATTGAATTGAAAACGATTTCGAAATGAATTGAATTGAAAACGATTTCGAAATGAATTGAATTGAAAACGATTTCGAAATGAATTGAATTGAAAACGATTTCGAAATGAATTGAACTGAAAACGATTTCGAAATGAATTGAATTGAAAACGATTTCGAAATGAATTGAATTGAAAACGATTTCGAAATGAATTGAATTGAAAACGATTTCGAAATGAATTGAATTGAAAACGATTTCAAAATGGATTAAATTGAAAACGATTTCGAAATGAATTGAATTGAAAGCGAATTCAAATGAATTCAAATTGAATTGAATAGAAACGAATTTATAAAGAAGAATTCAATTTTGATGTGAATTGAAATGGAAGTTGAAATTGTTTTGAAACGAATGTAGAACTATTTATAAAATTCGTTTTAAAAGGAAATCGACGAAATATATATAATATATATATATTATATATATAATGGCCTGAATAGAACGCGCCGCGCCGCGGCAGTTCGTGAATTTCGACCATTTATTTCAAACGGACATTGCGGGAGATCCGACCGTCGGATTCTCCTAAAACCGGAACCGTTGGGTTCGTATCGAAAAGAGCTTTCCAATGAATATTAGAAATTTGAAATCTAACGGTTGGATTTGGAGTTATGTCCAAATCAAATTCGAAAAAGGTCGCTGTAAGTGCAGTTCGATGGCCGTTGTTGGAAATCGACTGTACGGGCCTTGGTAAAATTATTAAAAATATCTATAATTTGTGTAAAATCATAATATATGGATTGGAAAGAGTTGAGCTGGAAAATTCCACATTTGAAAAGATAAAAATAGATTTTTATCGAAATAAACTAGTTTTGAACTAGAATTAAAATCAATTTATTTTTGAAATAAATAAATTGAATTTGAAAGTGATTTTAAAAATAATCAATACTCCCAATACGTGGATTGGACTGGAGTTGAATCGAAATTACCTTCGGGATATTTCGATGTTGGATTTCGTGACTATACAAATATTGTTATGGGGATTTGAAAGATATATTTTATATCGTTATTTCCAATACGATATATGTTGGTTTCAGAATTTGATATTGAATGTAAGCCGATATATTTTCTATTCAGAGCCTTGTAATTAATATCAAATGTGATTTGGATTTATCGTGAATCGTGTTTTAGAAGACATTGGTTCTTTAACCCAGTTAAAGGCAAGATATCGATTTTTGAGAAGATTAAAACTAAGTGGAGTTTTAATGAATCTTTAATTAGATTGAAAAAAAATGAATTGATTATTTAAATTATCAAATCTGAAAGGTGATCGAGAATGGAGTACCACCAGTTTTGCTCCAAAGCGATAGTTAAATCTTTAATTAGATTTGAACGTGAAATGGTAATTAATTTTACCGATAACACAATGGCGTTAGATGTGGAGTATTACCAGTTTTCTTCATGGGATATATAGGTTGGGATTGGGAAATAAAATAATAATTACTTCGGTGTGGTTCGCTAATCCCGACTAGTTTGGAAAACCATGATATGGTTTGAAATGATATCCAAAGGAAGATTAAAGAATAAATTTAGAAGAATTTATCTTGGATAAAATTAATGGGAACCTTTCCCTAAAAATGTGATTTTGTGAATAAAAGAATATTCTGAATTGGAATGAGGCGTTTGATGTGTTTGTGTAACATTTGTTTATCATATACGTGGGTTATTCAGAAAGGCCGGGTTTACACCCATTCTGAATAACCGATTCGACGAGATGTCGAAGATGAAGACGGTGGTTGAAGACCGGAAGTCTTCACATCGTTTGGATAATTACTGACGATCCTGATTGGGCTGTACACCCAAGAGGATGGAAATAGTTGGCGGTCGTCCAGATGTACTTGGAGATGGATGGATATGCGAGGAAAGTGCCTCCGGTTTCGTTCAGACCTAGAACGGACTTGTAAATGGATGGTGTGTCTGACATTGTATTCCTTTATATTGTATTTGTTGATCTCTGCTAAATATATATCTGTTTGGCGGCGGAGAATTTATTCTCTTGCTTAACGCCCATCTCTGAGACATATGAGCTCAGAGGTTATATATTGGCAGAAATCAGTGGTACGATATGGATTGATAGTGTGGCATACTGAGATGCAGTGATCCAGACTTTTGTTGAAAAGCAAAATTTGGTGGTTGATGATCAAAGCGCAGCTGATATAGCATGGCTTTGTGTATAGCGTTGATCCGCGAGCATCACAGCCCGGGATGGTGGTAAACTGATGGTTTGATCCGTATACATTTTTAGTGTAGTGGATTCGGTCGACCGATATTGAGCTTCGTGCTCGGAGGGATAGAGTAAGCGGTGTTTTCTCTTGCTGGGACGTAAGCCGCGGTGATACTTGAGTCCCAAAAGTGCGGATGTGCATAGCGGTGTTTTCTCTCGCTGAGACGTAAGCCGCGGTGATTTGTACTACGCTATCGATCTTTCGAATCAGGAGCCACCATGATGGAAATCCAATTTCCAATACGTGTATTTCGGCTTTATTTGTAGAGCCTAGTATGGCGACATAGTGGGATGGGGCACTCATGCCGTCTATGATTTATATTTATGATTGAAATTGTTTTGACCCTATACACTTATTATAGTATCAAATGATTTGTTTTAAACGTATCAAGCATGTTTGGCTGTTATAAGGTAAAACCCTATCCTCCGGCTTGCGTTGCATTGTGTGATGGGACCTGGGTCTTATAATAGCTTCATTTTTCGAAAAAGCATTGCGCTGTTTATTCTATGCACTAGTATTCTTGGGAGGAAACCCGTTCCGTGTTATACGGCGTGGTCCCTTGAATTACTCTCTTTTAAAGTAAAGTTTTAAATAACTGTTTTAGTTCTCACACCAGTCACATGACTGACCTGGAGTTTATTGTTTTAACCTAAACTCTAGGTGCCCTTATTTTCGACACGGGCAGCTAGTAGTTTTGGTTTTGCAGATTTATATTCACAGGATCCTGGTTTACAGCTGGAATGATATCCGGAAAGCTTTGTATCCGTATATCTCTTCTAGTTGTGTATTGTATTATTTTCCGCTGCTAGGTATTTAAATGTAATTTAAATCTCTGATATTTCTGTGTAATATTCATTTATACTCTGTATATTCTTGTAATCTGATGCATTGTTGTAATAACAGTGAAATGTTCTTCTGTTTGTGTTCTGATTTGTCTTGTCCTCACAGTAATTCGTTCTTTCTCATCTCTTCGGAGACCGGGGAAGTTTCGGGTCGCTTCAGATCTCTATTAAATATATATTTGTTTGGCGGCGGAGAATTTATTCTCTTGCTTAACGCCCTTCTCTGAGACGTACAAGCTCAGAGGTTGTATATCGATGGACATCAGTCGCATGGAGTGAATTGCCAGTGTGGCACGCGTAAGTGGCAGTTGATCAAGGCTTCTGTTGAAAAGCAAAGTCTTGTGGTTGATGATCAAAGCACGGCCTGTGTGGCGTAGCTTTGTGTATAACGTGAATTCGCGAGCCTCACACCTCGGTATGAGTCAAAAACGGGATACAGACCCAAGGAGTGCACGACGTTTCTTTCTAGCTATGGTGGTGTCAGTGACCTACCATCCCTGACATTTATATACTTTTCACCTGTGTGGTTGTTGGATACGAGGCGCCTCGGATATAGGTCTGTAAGGACCGGGAAACGTGTGTTCAGGAATAACTAATCCTCAAAAGTAAGAGAGGACCGACCTTGGAAGTTCCAAAGGATCATAGTGGGGTCCTGAGGCATTTGCTAGAGTGTCTCGAACGCGGAGGGAGCTTGCCCCTTGCCTCGACTCATGACGGAAATCCAATTTCCAATACATGATATTGCGGTTTTAATTGTAGAAATAGTACGGCGACATGATAGATGGTACCCATGCCGCCTATGATTGATATTTATGATTTGAATTGTTTTGACACTATACACTGATAATAGTATCAAATGATTTGTTTTAAACGTACCAAGCATGTTTGGCTATTATAAGGGAAAACCCTATCCTCCGGCTTGCGTTGCATTGTGTGATGGGACCTGGGTCTTATAATAGCTTCATTTTTTCAAAGAGCATTGCGCTGTTTTGTTATATGCACTAGTATTCTTGGGAGGAAACCCGTTCCGTGTTATACGGCGTGGTCCCTTGAATTACTCTCTTTTAAAGTAAAGTTTTAAATAACTGTTTTAGTTCTCACACCAGTCACATGACTGACCTGGAGTTTATTGTTTTAACCTAAACTCTGGGTGCCCCTATTTTCTACACGGGCAGCTAGTAGTTTTTGTTTTGCAGATTTATATTCACAGGGTCCTGATTTACAGCTGGAACGATGCCCGGAAAGCTCTGAATCCGTGTATCACTTTCAGTTGTGCTTTGTATATTTTTTTCCGCTGCTATGTAATTTATTGTAATCTCTGATATTCTTCGAATGTATTTTATTCATTTATACTATGTATATTCTTGTATCTGATGGAATTGTTGTAATAACAATGAAATTTTCTTTCGTCTGCGTCCTTTTGTGTGTTGTTCTCAAAGTATCCGCTCTTTCCTTCACGGGGAAGTTACGGGTTCTTAAACAAAATGGGAAATCTATAAATTAGAAATAGAAAGCGAACGATATACATGTTTTAAAAATGAATAATTGGGTTTTATAGTGTGTTTATTCGAGATTAGTGGTTTTGCCGTTTTGAAGTTAAGGATGTTTTCAGTCAAGGTCTGAGAGGTAATTTACCCCAACTTGATTGATTTCATTTTTAATTGGTAAATACCAAGATCCAGTCTCGAAGAGAAGTGTTTGAAAAAGAGTTAGTCGAATAAAATAATTTTGGTTTTTGTAACAATGTTTTACACAACACTCGTTTTAACCCAAGTGGTGGAATTTTGGAAATATAAAGTAAATATTTCCTAAGTATGATTAAAGTAAGTCGGGAAAGAGATAAGTGATTGAAATTGTTTAAATTTCAAATAGAATATATTTTCTAAGTGTAGAAAATAAAAGAAGGCGAGATATAGAGATGTTTTCCAATATAGTGTAAGAGGCCAAGATGATCGTTGAAATATTTGGTTAACAAATATTGATAAGGAAATGGAATAATGATTTAATTAATGAAATATCAATTAAATGGCACAGTGGTTTGTTTGATGTTATGGATGAATGGATGTTTGTTTTACTTCGATAGTTAAATAACCGACTATCGAAGTGTTTGCCAATATCGTTGTCAATATGGAGAGACCGGTTGGATTATTATCCGTGAACCACTCTGTATTGGCAGTAGCGTTGCGAATCAGATTATATGAAGATAATCGAAGACGGAGTGAAATGCAAGGGCTTTTTCTACTAATAGAAATTGTGCCTTCGGTTTCGTTCAATGCCAGAACGAACGTATATGGATGAATGTCTGACAGAGTATTTCCAATGATCGAATGGGTTGGTCTGTATAAATATATATGGTTGCAATGGATTTATTCCCTTAGCATAACATCCAGAATATTTGTGCAAATCAACTAGTGATTAACGGATCTGACGATGTGGCATTCAAAGTGATTGTGCTATCAATGAATTGCAAGTAATCGTAGCCTCAGACCTCAACAACCGGGAAACGACAAAAATCGGGCAGGCAACATGGCTAAGTGGGCCGCTCCCATTAGGATGTATAATCACCTATCTAGAGATTCATTTAATTCCTTATTCTATTCGATGCTATCCCATTCGGGAAACGGTTGCTGATCCCAACCGTTGGTGATATACATTCGATACACTCAAGCGAAATGAGTGGTCGATCATGTGTGGGCCGGGTTGCAAGATGTTCTTGTTGAACCCCAGTGTATCGCCTCTAGAGTACACTGATCGGAAGGTGGTTCCATACCTTGTCATGTTGGAGATCCAATCTCCAATAAGTGCCCTGCGGTTTTTGATTTTAAACTATGTATGTGGAGCGTGAGATGCAAGCGTTCTGCTATATGGTTATTTATTTGATTTAGACACTATTATAATATCAATGGATTTTCGTATCGAAGTGTTTTGGGTTATAGTAAGGTAAAAACCGTCCATGTTTATGTGTGGGCTGGTCTTACTATTATCTTTTCTTTCGAAAGTATTTTGAAAGTTAAACAGATGGTTGAAGTTTACTCACACCAGTCCCATGACTGACCCAGAGTTTATTTTGTTTGTTTTCCCTAAACTCTTGGGTGCCCAAATTTGTACGGGCAGTCAAGTAGTCGGGATTTTTCAGATTCACTTGGAAGAGCTGGAAGCAGGAGGCTTCACCAGTTAGCTATAGACTCATATATTCCGCTATGTACTATGTGGTATCTGGAAACAGGTGTTTATAACTGTTCCAGGAATAACTATTTATGCTCTGATGATGGTATGTATATAAAGTTACTGATTTGTATTTCAAAAGTTATGTTATATAATATATTTTATTCGTTCTGCTGTTTTCTTCTATTCTAATATTTCTTTCTTTCTATTTCTCATCCTCTAAATTCTTTCTAAAAATGATTCGTATTTCTGTGCAATTTGGGTTGGACGTGTGGTGTTATTAGTCAACTCAAAGGGTACGGATTTGCGGGCCATTACAACAACCCAATCAAGACATCAGTAATCATCCAAACGATGTGAAGAACTCCAGTCTTCAACCACCGTCTTCATCGTCGACATATCATTGAATCAATTATTCAGAATGGGTATAAACCTGGACTTTCTGAGTAATTCACGTATCTTATAACCAAGTGCTATAAAACACAACATACGCCTTAATTCAATCCAGAATATTCTTTTATTCACATATTCTTTTCACAATTTAAACCAAATTAAGGTTTTCCAAACTAGTCGGGATTAGCGAACCTTACGAAAGAAATCATTTATTTTATTTCCCAATCCCAACCTATTCATCCCATGAAGCAAAACTGGTTATACTCCATATCTAACACCACGGTGTTATCGGTAAAATTAATTACTATATCACGTTCAAATCTAATTAAAGATTTAACTATCGCCTGGAGTAAAACTGGTGGTACTCCTTTCCCGATCATTTCCCAAATTTAATAATTTAAATTATCACATTCTCATTTCAATCTAATTAAAGATTCATTATAAATTATCACATTCTCATTTCAATCTAATTAAAGATTCATTAAAATTCCACTTAGTTTTAATCTTCCAATAATCATTATTTAACTTTGGAAACACAAACATGCCACATCGACAATCTACACCATACCACTGATTTTTGCCAATATATAACCTCTAAGCTCGTACGTCTCAGAGAAAGGTTAAGCAAGAGAATAACTTCTCCACCACCAAATAGATATATATTTAGCAGAGATCAACAATACGGTTCGAAATACAATGTTAGACATGAAATCCCATCTTTAACTGGGTTAAAGAACCAATGTCATTTAAAACACAGTTCATAATAAATCCAAAATCACATGCCATTAACCATGGAATCTTCACGGAAAATAGATCAATATGTAATCGATATCAATTTCCGTATCCGACTAATAATTTAAATGGAATAACGACAAAGCCTTTTAAATTCCATATATATTAACAGTCTTCCTCCACATAAGCTCACTTCGATTATTACCAAATCGAATTCCATTCTATTCCAATTTAGTATATCAAATTGGAAAATTTTACTTTGGAAAATTTCTATTAAATCTTAATAAAATATTTATATATTCGAAATCACATTTCACTGTAAATTAGGTTAAAGAACGAATGTCGTTAAAAACATAGTTCACAATAAACCTAATTCACATTCCATTTCATTCCAATTACTAAATATAACTGGAAACTCTAATAATCTTAATTAAAAGATTTATTGTTTTCAATCGGGGTTTAAGAACATTGTTACCGACGACACCATTCACGACAAACCCAAAATCCAATTTAATATTAAATATAAGGCTCAAAATAGAAAGTATATTGGCTTATATTCAATATCAAATTCTGAAACCAACACATATCATATGGGGAATAACGATATATATCTATCTTTCAAATTCCTCCAAAATATCTGTATAGTCATGGAATCCAATATAGAAATCTCCCGAAGATGATTTCTATTCAAATCCATTCTAATTTATTCACTGGAAACTTTTGGTTATTTTAAAAACATTTCCATATCCAATTTATTTATTTAAAACCATTGGATTATTTTTCAAGTTAATAACTAGTTCATTTTGATAAAAACATATTTTCATCTTTTCAAATATGGAATTTTTCATCCCAATTCTTTCCAAATCATTTATTATGATTTTACAAAAATTATTAATATTTTAATTATTTTGTTAAGGCCCTTTTAGTCGATTTGCAGAAACGGTCATCGAACTACATTTACAACAACCTTTTCCAAATTTGATTTGGACATAATTCCAAATCCAACCGTTAAATTTCAAATCTCTTATATTCATTGGAAATCTCTTTTCGATACGAACTCAACGGTTCTGATTTTAGGAGAATCCGACGGTCGGATCTACTGTAATGTCGATTCGAAGTCAATGGTCGAAATTCACGAACGGTTGCTATGCGGCGCGTTCTATTCAAGCCATTAAATAAATATAATATATATTATATATATTTCATCGATTTCCATTTAAAATGTATTTTATAAATCGTTTATAAATTCATTTAAAACGATTCCCACTTTTGATTCAATTTTAAATCAAAATTGAATACTCTTTTTAATTATAATATTTAAATGATAATATTTTCAAAATATTTGATTTTGAAATCATTTCCTTTCCGATATTCTTTATAAAAATGAATAAAATCGATATAAATATCGTTCACGTTAAAATGACACAAATTCTAATCAACACGGCTTCATATACTTCAATATTTCCATGTCCATCCAAAATCGGACATCAAATTCACATTTTTATCCTTTACTGAATATTATTTTAAAATATTTGTCATTTTAAAATATTCATTATTTTAAAATATTCGTTCTTTCTGAATAGGAATCAGACATAGTCAATTAACATATAATGCTATTTATATGGATTTCATACACACAACAATAATCATACACAGTCAACCATCATCCGGAGTGCATTACACAACTACATAAGCGTTAAATATAAATAATTAACGCTTACTGCAGTCTGCCAACCAATCGATTGACATACAACTAAACAATTGGGATTAGTGTACGCCAAATATCATCTCAATACCCGTGTGGGGTTTCAACCAACAAATACTGAATATTATTTGTGCAGTTAGGCGATGTGTAAAATTTATCGTCCCAATCAATATCAGTTAAATAGGTGTACATAAACAAATCGTATGATTTGTAAATGAATATTTATTTCAGGAGAATTTTATGTCATTCTATATATATTAAAAATTATATTTTTAAAGATAAAATATTTATTTCAACATCTGAATATTTTTAATAGTCCATACATTCAATAAAAATAACATTTTTATTGTTCTAACATTTTATTCAACACATGAATATTTTATATAGTTCATATACACATTAGAAATTATATTTTTAATGTACAAATATTTATTTCAGAAAATTTCGGCAGTATAGAGGAGCGATACTAAAACCGGAGTAATGTCTAGCATTACCCCTCTCTTGATACTGGCTCGCGCAATACACAATATTCAATTCAATCAACCAAACCAAAATACAATCAACAACCACAATACAATCAATTTTCCACAATACAATCCTAACAAACAACTATGGTTTGTACAATAAATAGTGTCGGGGGCTTCTAATCCCCGTCTGCATCCTAGTATATATTTAACTGTAAAATAAATTGAGTGAGAAGGAGTTCTCACTTTGGGATCCCCTCTGCCTTGCTTTTTAGATGTTCTGATTCGCTGTTCTGGTTCCAGAACTTGCAGAAGAGCTCCAATATTTACGTTATCTTTTTGCTAGCTTAAGCGCGCCATTCCGAATGACTTTCGCCTAATGGACCTTTTCCCGAAATTGGTCCATTTCGCCAAAAATCTCGAAAAGACAATATTTGGACAGCAAACTTTGGACGCGTTTTCTGAACAACTCCGCAATCCAAACGTGACTTCCACATTACTCAATCGAAGAGAAAATCGTGCTCTTCGAATTTGGTAATGTAAAGTTTTGGCCAGAAGTGCTTGAATTGGAAGTTATGGGCTGAAGAATGTCAGGGTGTTATTTGCAAACATGAAAATATATAAAAATTCGTTCTTATTTGAGGAGGGACCCATAGTCGGAATGGGAAGACCAGGGGCGGAGCTGGGGGTTGCAGGTGGCGGAGGAGGCACTTGTGGTCGGCGGTATGGGCCAGGGTGGCCGAGCAGCGGGTTTGAGTGGTTTGGAGCATAGAGGTTTCAAATGGAGAGGGGAGAGAAACGACGGAGGGAGGAGGAGGGAAAGGGGAGGCCAGAGGCGGCTGTGCACAGCGAGGGGGCAGGGCGATCGCCTGAGCGGCGGCGGGCTAGGATTTTGATCGGTTTTTCTTCTTCTTTTAAATAGATCGGGGAAAGAGAAAGTAAGGGGCTACTATATAATATATATATTCATTTAATTATTTTAAATTCCAAAAAGTAGCCTTTTTATTTGAACCCCAAATCGAACCCAAAGAATGTCATCCCCAACCAAATACCCTCATTCTGAACACAATGGGAAATGTCCAGTAATCCAATTCGACTGTTTCGATCAGTTTTCATTAAAATTAAAATACAAATTAATTTAACGTTCAAAATTGATTTTAACGTACATTTCAATTTACCGGGGCCACATACCAACTCCAAAATTCCAGAAAAATAAATCTAGCTATGTTTTGATGACACGGTCCTAACAAAACTAATTCTATCGAATTTGGAGGCCATTTGAAAAATGGCCATTTTCCAGTCGATTAAATTCAAACTGAAATTACCAAACACGTTTAAATTCACCACGCTCGCATATTAATTCCAAAAATCATGAAAATTGGAATCTAGCAATAATTTGGCACTCCCGATCCAACAAAAGCGGTTTCATCGAAACAGAGGTCGTTTGCAAAATGGCTATTTTTAAGGGCTATATATTATATAAAATATATGTAAATTCCATAGCGACTATTTTGAATTTTAAACTGGACATAACTTTTAATTCTTGTTATGAAATCTGGATTTTTCACATTCGTTAGAAAGATATAGTTAAACAGATTCAAATATTTCTGGTTTTACTAAAATCCGATTTATTTTGAATCCAGTACAATCATTTGAAATTTAAAATCGAATTTTCAAACTACCACGCCATTTTAGGCTCGTTTTATTATTAAAATAAATTTATTCATTCTAACTACGTTTAAAATAAATTTTTAGTCATTATTATTTAAAATAAATCATTTTAAATATTCAAAATCCATTAAAATTTCTAAAATAAAAAATTTAAATTGGTTCTGAAAAACCGCGTTGTTACACGTCCGACGCGGTGAACGCCTCTGACGCGAAAGCCTCGTTTTGAGTTGCTCGTTGGAAAGGGTAAATGTGTGGGGTCCACGTTGGACATGTCATACAGGTCTGATGTCGACGCGAACGTTGATTGCCTATTCACGAAATTAAATGCTACCTTAGGGTGCGTTTGATTTTGAATGGGAAGGGTTATTTGGGAGGGGAGTTTAAAAGGGTATTTGAAGGGGAATTATTGCGAATGAGGAATGTGTTTTTTTTACAGAAGGGGCAAATTGAAAGGGGCAGAATTATTATTTTATAATTTATTTATTTGTGTTTATTATAGTTTTTATTGAATGCAGAATTAAATGTAGAATATAAATTACATAATTTAATTTTAATAATTCAAACACCAGCACAATGCAGAAAACCAGTTCACATAAAACGATAACAATCCAAACATGCAAACATAAGGGAACAGAAGAGGATCTGCTGATCCAGAATTTTCTTTCGTGTCTTACGCAAAAGCTACCTTCCAACCGTTCATCTCGAAGGGACATTCGTGTGGGTCCCACGGTTGATGCGTCGGGTCGCGTCAGACACCAACGCTAACATTAACTGTGCAGTTGGAAAATGAATAACTACCTTAGTCTATAGCCAAAATAATTGTCCATTTGTTTTTCAGCGATTTTTGTTTCCTCATTTTCTTTCTTGTCTTCTGAATTTTTATGTCTCTCGATTTAGATGGAGCCAAAAATGTTATCATGGAACAAATTTGTCATGCATTGTCTTTTTTCCAATCCTCTTTTTTCTTCACCATATTCTCAGATCTACTTTTGACTATTTTTTCAAATTCCTGCCAATCTTTTCACTCTCTCATTCTCCTAAAATAACTTATCATAACATGGGTTTTACCAAAATCTCATTACTCGATTTTATATCCTAGGATCTAACACATTTACCATGGCGGTCCCCTATAGATCAATCGTCTTACCTATACAAATATTTCTTCGTGCCACTTCCAAATAAATCGCCAATTATTAGACGTGTTACTTTTCCACTATATACTAAATTGAGACTCAAAGGAGCAAATTGATGATGGTAATGTTCTTAGTTCAATTTTTGTTTCTTTAATTAAATCCCATACCAAATTTTGATTTTGGATCTTGAAAACCAAGTTTTGATATATGATTTGGATAATAAGTTTGGACATTCAGACACTGATAGATGCTACTTGTGCTGCGCCATTGGAAAGGAGATTAGGTCACGTTTGGCTCTCCACCGTCCCCTTCATTTGATCGATAAGTTTATTATTTATTTATTTATTTTTAAATATGTTTTATATAACATTGTAGGGATATTGTTTTGTAGCCTCCAAGACTTTGCAGAATGTACTTCATGACGTGCATGTTGGTTAAACAAGTGCAACTAGGAACACATTTACTATTTTATTTACAAACTACAAATGCGTTACCACCATCATGATGTGTGTAAATCATACAACATTTTGTAGATGTAATATGAAATAAATTTATCATTTTGTAAAAAAAAAGTAGAACCCATAATCAAAAGACTGAGAAAACACATTTTTTTTTTGAACATCAGCTATTATGTACGCTTATAGATTCAAGCTGAAGACATCTAACAACTCCTAAAATTTGGTGTTTTGATGTTAGACCTGTTGGAAATGTTTTATTAACATTAGTGAATTATTAAAAATAATGGAATAAGTGTATGAATGGCTCCTATGGGTGAATAGTCCCACATCATGGGATTATATAGAAGAGGCAAGCATTTATACACGTTTCTAAGAAATCATGTTGGGGCCTTGGGCTCCCAATACATGCATTGTTGTGAGGAGGGAGACCATGCATCATGACCAACACACACGCGTGCGCGACTGACCGACTCGACCCGGCCTGGCACGGTCCGGTTCGGGCTCGGGCTTTGTGGTGTAGACACCTATATTTTTTGGACCGTAAAACTTAGCCTTTTTCGAACTGTTTTTTTATGGAAAAGATTTCTGCAACGGTAAAAATTCTTATCCTTCATTAAAGCGGCCCACTAATCAGTAAACCCTAACCCTAATTCTCATCCTATATATTGTCATTAGCTTCAGACGAGAATACCTACCGAATCACAATTTCTCTTTTTCTCTCAGCCGCCATTAAAAAAAAATTCTCCTAGAAATTCTCGAGCAGTATTTTAGTTCAGAAAGTGCAAATCTGCACTGATTTGTTGTGCAAGCAAATCAGTTATTGTTTTAGAGGTTGTTTTATCCTAGAGGCGGCGGCGAACGAACGAACTGGTTTGCACCTCCGACCAGATCGCCGAATCGTCTTCAAGAAAGCGACCTAGTTCGCGATTCAGCCATTGTTTCCCAACAATTTGAAGACGATTCAAAACAATGGCTTCCAACTCAACCCTAGACGATTTTGCTCCACCCTCTGCCTTCCAGTACCCTCTCGTGACTGCTGCTCCATTCAGATTTGAAGGCTTGCATTTCAAATGATGGCGTCAGAAGATGGAGTTTTTCCTCACCATCAGAAAGGTTGTGGCTGCGCTGACTACTGACAAACCGCAGCTTCCAGATAAACCTGACGAGGCTGATGCAGCGAAAATGGCATCATGGACTGAACAGTCAAAGCAACTACAGACCTGGACTGAACATGATTACTTATGCAAGAACTTTATTATGAACGGACTGAGCGATGATTTGTATGACTACTATAACTCAGATGAAAAGACAGCAAAGGAGAACTGGGAAGCACTGAAGAAGAAGTATGATACAGAGGAGGCAGGGGCAAAGAAATATGCTGTGAGCCGTTACCAAAAGTACCAGATGACTGATGATAGATCTGTAGAGATGCAGTCTCATGAGCTGCAGAAAATAGCTCATGAGATCATCTCCGAAGGTATTGTCTTGGACGAACAATTTTAAATTGCTGTTATCATTGACAAATTACCCCCAAGCTGGAAAGATTTTAAGAATGTATTGCGACATAAGACTAAGGAATTTTCCTTAGGGAGCTTGATTACACGCCTCCGAATTGAGGAGGAGGCACGCAAGCAGGACCAGAAAGAAGAGGTGCTGATTGTGAATAACAACAGTACTAAGAAGACCACTCCCGCTGTTCTGAAACCAAATCAGAAATTTTTTAAGAATCAGAGCAGGCGCAACAAACAGAATGGGAATCCTCAAGGAAACCCAAAAGGACAGCAGAAACCAGCCCAAAAGAATGACTCTGGACAGTTGTTTCTATGTTACAATTGTGGAAAACCAGGTCATATGGCACGTAAGTGTCGGAACATGCCAAGCTCTGCACCGCAGGCTAACCTGACTGAGGAGCCTCTTACGGCTATGATTACTGAGATTCACCTCATTGGTGGATCAGACGGTTGGTGGGTAGACACTGGTGCTTCTCGCCATGTCTGCTATGATCGTGGCATGTTCTCGACATACACGGATGCTGAAAATCAGAAAGTGTTGTTGGGAGACTCTCACACCACTAGAGTTGCGGGGATTGGCAATGTGGAACTCAAGTTCACCTCTGGAAAAACTGTAATTCTGAAAGATGTTATGCACACTCCAGAAATAAGGAAGAATTTGGTCTCTGGCTTCCTCCTTAATAAGGCTGGTTTCACTCTCAAGTAATTGGGGTTGATTTGTACACCCTAACTTATAAGGGAACTTTTGTGGGAAAGGGTTATGCTTGTGAGGGTATGTTTAAACTGAATGTTGAATCTAATAAAGTGACTACTTCTACTTACATGTTGTGTGATTTTAATATCTGGCATTCTAGATTATGTCATGTTAATAATCGAATAATCCGTAACATGAGCACCCTAGATATGATACCTAAAATGACAGAATCTGAACTTGATAAATGTGAATTCTGTACACAAGCTAAAATCACAAAGAAACCTCACAAATCTGTTGATAGAGTTTCTGAACCCTTAGACTTGATTCATTCTGACATATGTGAACTAGATGGCACTTTAACTAGACAGGGACATCGTTATTTTATCACTTTTATTGATGACTGCTCTGATTTCACATATGTATACCTTATGAAAAATAAAAGTGATGCTTTTGACATGTTTAAAACATTCAAAACTGAGATTGAGAATCAAGAAAATAGAAAAATTAAGAGACTTCGTAGTGATAGAGGAATAGAATACGAATCTAATTCAATTCTGGATTTCTATAAACAACATGGTATAGTACATGAGAGAACTGCACCCTATTAACCTGGAATGAACGGTAAAGCAGAAAGGAAAAATAGGACCTTTACCGAACTAGTAGTTGCCATATTATTAAATTTTGGTGCAGCAAAACATTGGTGGGGGGATATTTTATTGACTGTATGCTATGTTCTGAATAGAATACCCAAATCTAAGAATAAAATTTCTCCTTATGAAATTTTAAAGAATCATAAACCCAATGTCTCATACTTTAGAACTTGGGGTTGTTTAGCTTATGTTCGCATTCCAGACCCTAAGAGAATAAAATTGGCAAGTAGAGCATATGAATGTGCATTTATAGGCTATGCTATTAATAGCAAAGCATATAGATTTTATGACCTTAATGCACATAATATAATTGAATCAAATGATGTCGATTTCTATGAAACTAAATTTCCTTTTAAATTAAGGAATAGTGGGGGCACCTCAAATATGCCAATTAGAACAGAACTTAATGAAAATTCTGAAGCTGAACCTAGAAGAAGTAAAAGAGCAAGAATCATAAAAGACTTCGGTTCAGATTTTTGTGCTTTTACTATTGAGGAGGATCCCATAAACCTCCAAGAGGCCTTATCTTCTTTAGATGCCGATTATTGGCAAGAGGCTATAAATGATGAGATGGATTCTTTAGAATCCAACAAGACTTGGCACTTGGTAGATTTACCCCCTGGTTGTAAATCTATAGGTTGTAAATGGGTACTTAAAAAGAAACTAAAACCTGATGGCACTATAGATAAGTATAAAGCACGACTAGTAGCTAAAGGTTTTAAACAAAAAGAAAATATAGATTT
Source organism: Allium sativum (assembly GCA_030737875.1). NCBI lineage: Eukaryota > Viridiplantae > Streptophyta > Magnoliopsida > Asparagales > Amaryllidaceae > Allium > Allium sativum. The sequence continues at coordinate 126,700,945 of CM060919.1, read as the reverse complement.
CTTTGACACCTTTTCACCTGTAACTAGAATAACATCCATTCGGGTTTTAATCTCACTTGCTTCCATCCATAATTTACTTATACACCTAATGGATGTTAAAACTGCTTTTTTGAACGGTGAATTAGAAGAAGAAATTTATATGGACCAGCCTGAAGGATTTGTAGTACATGGTCAAGAACATAAAGTATGTAAATTATATAAATCATTATATGGTTTAAAACAAGCACCTAAACAATGGCATGAAAAATTTGATAACTTAATCATTTCAAATGGTTTTAAAGTTAATGAAAGTGACAAATGCATTTATTACAAATCTGGGAATGACATTTGCACTATTATATGCCTTTATGTAGATGACCTACTCATTTTTGGGTCAAATATTCATGCCATAAACTCAGTCAAATCCTTATTAAGTGTCAATTTTTATATGAAAGATCTAGGTGAGGCGAGTGTAATCCTTGGTATTAAGATTACTAGGTCAGAAAAGGGAATTTCTTTGGATCAATCTCATTACATTGAGAAGATACTAAAGAAATATAATTACTTTGACTGTAAACCTGCAAGTACACTGTATGATCATAGTGTAAAGTTATTTAAGAACACTGGTGAAGGTGTAAGACAGTCTGATTATGCAAGCATCATTGGCAGCCTTCGGTATGTCATTGATTGTACTAGACCCGACATTGCCTATGTCGTGCGATTATTGTGCAGGTTTACCAGTAGACCTAGTATAGAGCACTGGCAAGCTATTGAAAGTGTAATGAGATACCTTAAACGAACCATGAACCTTGAATTACATTATGAAAGGTTTCCAGCTGTACTTGAAGAATATTCCGATGCAGACTGGAATACCTTATCTGATGATTCTAAAGCGACCAGTGGCTATATATTTAGCATCGCTGGAGGAGCTGTTTCTTGGAAATCCAAGAAATAGACTATTTTGGCTCAGTCTACTATGGAGTCTGAGATGAAAGCACTAGCTACAGCTAGTGAAGAGGCAGAGTATTTGAGAAATCTGCTAGCTGAGATTCCCTTATGGGAAAAACCGATACTGATTGTGTTGATACATTGCGATAGTACCGCGGCTATTGCAAAAGTTCAGAACCGTTATTATAATGGTAAGAGACGACAAATACGTCGTAAGCACGGTACGGTTAGAGAACTACTTTCCACAGGTACCGTTAGAGTGGATTACGTACGTAGTGAGGAAAATTTGGCAGATCCTTTGACGAAAGGACTGTCCAGAGAGAAAGTCCATAACTCTTCTAAAAGAATGGGACTATTGCCCTTAGATTGTTGAGTCACGCGCAATGGTAACCCGACCTAAATGACTGGAGATCCCAAGAACTAGGTTCAATGGGTAATAACAAGTTGTGTAGTGATATGAGTTGAACTTGCTATTTAATAAACCATGAAGCATGTATTCCTGAAGTGATTAGAGGATGAGTTAATAGAAACTCTTAATGAGATCTATACTCTATGTGGAGTGGAGTACCTACCTTCAGGAGTGCTCTTGATAGACTCACCTTTGTGAATGTAGATATATGGTCGTTTCCTATGGAGTTGCGGGCAAAACTTCTAGAGAATTCACTAAACTAGGATAGACGTGCATGGCCATAAATGCACGGGCTTATTTGATTGCACTATAGAAAAGGTTGTGTGTGGTTTGATGTCAGGAATAGAGTTCAAGACTACGTGTCACTCTAGTAAAAACTGAATCTTATTCACTATGCAAAGGTTCAAGTCGAAAGACACCTTTGTTTATGCACAATCTTATGCTTTTTAAGAAACTGCTCGAAAATATTTTTAAAAATTCAAGTGGGGGATTGTTGGAAATGTTTTATTAACATTAGTGAATTATTAAAAATAATGGAATAAGTGTATGAATGGCTCCTATGGGTGAATAGTCCCACATCATGGGATTATATAGAAGAGGAAAGCATTTATACGTGTTTCTAAGAAATCATGTTGGGGCCTTGGGCTCCCAATACATGCATTGTTGTGAGGAGGGAGACCATGCATCATGACCACCATACACGAGCGCGAGACTGACCGACTCGACTCGACCCGACCCGGTCCGGTTCGGTTCGGGCTCGGGCTTGGGCTTTGTGGTGTAGACACTTATATTTTTTGGATCATAAAACTTAGCCTTTTTCGAACCGTTTTTTTATGGAAAAGATTTCTGCAACGGTAAAAATTCTTATCCTCCATTAAAGCGGCCCACTAATCAGTAAACCCTAACCCTAATTCTCGTCCTATATATTGTCATTAGCTTCAGACGAGAATACCTACCGAATCACAATTTCTCTTTTTCTCTCAGCCGCCATTAAAAAAAATTCTCCTAGAAATTCTCGAGCAGTATTTTAATTCAGAAAGTGCAAATCTGCACTGATTTGTTGTGCAAGCAAATCAGTTATTGTTTTAGAGGCTGTTTTATCCTAGAGGCGGCGGCGAAGGAACGAACTGGTTTGCACCTCCGACCAGATCGCCGAATCGTCTTCAAGAAAGCGACCTAGTCCGCGACTCAGCCATTGTTTCACAACAAGACCAGTTATCATTGGCAATGAAACACAGACATTGATTCATATAATTTTATTTCTTCCATAGTTATTTCTAGTGCCACTGCGTCCTTATATTTATTTTATTTTAATTTGTAATAAACTATACTACTCAGTTAGGGTGTGTTCTTGACGAACGGGAACAGGGTATTTGAGCATGGCATTTGAGCAGGTTATTTGAGTGTGGTACTGTATCGAACGAGGAATGTTTTTTTTTGCTACGAACGGGTATTTGAGTGTGGTATCTGAGCGGGGTATTTAATTGTTAAATTAATTGTTTTGATTTAATTAGAATTTGTTGTTTAATTGGACCGTTAAATCTAATTAGCGAATGTATTGAACCTTTTTAAACAAAAATATAATTGATGCAAATACATTGCAACATAATTAAGTATTAATAGTCTACAACAGAAAAAATTGAAAAATGGTATTTAGCACATTAACAAATAGTCTACTATAGCCATTAAGCATTAACAAACAGTGTACAGCAAAACACTACAAAATGTGCTGAAGGCGGGGTTTGATCCTTGGTCACTCACCAAGAAACCATGTGCATTTACCAACTAAGCTTTGAATGCTTTCATTACAAAGTAGGATTGGACAAATTAACGACTTTGTGTCCGGCACGTACGACGCCAATGCCCCCATTTCCAACGGTGGCAAATCGTTGCTGGGAGTGTGGTGGACCACGTTCGGGCGTTGGACCGTCGGACGCGACCAAAACGGGAGCATGGAAAAAAAAGCCTGCGAACGCACCCTTAAGCCAATGGGAAGTTCTAGTAGAATTTTGCAAACAAGTTGAAAACAATGATATTCTTCTTGATTCGCTTTGGAAGGTTCCTGATTGGACATGTTTAAAAAAGAATGATGTGCCAAAGGTTCAAGTGGAAGAGACTGCAAAGCTACATTTGATTCAAGCCTTTTATGCTTTTCATGAGAAAAACGCTGCTGATGTCAGTCAATGATACTATAGTAAAAGGTGTTGAGTTGGCTTTAGAACAGTGGTGGCAATTACCGAACATGTCTATCCAATCTCGAACCCCTCTTCTGCAACAGCTTGTTGAAGCTTAAGTGTCATCAAGAATACTACTAGATGTATCAAATAGTAACAAGCAAAAACCTATTACCCCGGTGGGTATGCAGAAACGTGGAGGCTTAGAACATAAAAGGAATAGGATAAATTGTCCATAAGGTATGATCTTCTACAATGGAGAAATGAAATCTATAACAGTGTTATAGATGCATTTAAAGACCACGCTTCAACAAATTCATAACTTCATCGTCTTGGGTACCGTGGTAAGGCTTGGAATATCAATAAGTTGGCGCATGTTGCTCGTAAGCAAGGTCTTAATCATGTTTGTGTAACTATACTTGATAAGATGTATGGTCATTCTTCTGTAGAAGTGAAGGTGAGCTTAACTATGATTTTTGATGATCTGGAAATCTTAATTAAGCATATTTTTTGTTGCTTATCTAGATTCTAGTCCATCGTCCGCTTGCTTGCCAGAAGCTTTTGTAAAAGTAGGAGAATAAGCTAAAGCTTATTTGGAGATGAAAGGAGAACTTACAAATGGTCTTAACTTGAGAAACAATACTATTCTTGATTATTTTCCTGCGAAACTAAGAGAAATATCAATTTGCCTCTGTTTATAATTGAATGATTGTGAACATGATAATCTTGAATATTCAAATGCATATCTGTTTACAAACATTTTCCTAAAGGATGGATAAATTGGGGAAATTATTGTGATCTGGTATGTCTCTTTGTATCAGTTGAGATGCATTTATGAAAAGTTTGACTAACATATTTCAAATGTTGTTACCATAAAAATCAATTTGGATGTTAGAAGATGAATGACTATTGAAATCCATTTTACTTAGTTTTCTCTGTTGTTGTTGCCTTTGATAAGCATTTTTTATTTGTGTTTTATGAAGTCACAAGCACATCAAAAATATTTTATACTTCATGATGTTTCATCAAACTTACTCTATTTGAATTTTTTTTACTAAAATTAAATAGTCCTCCACATCAAATTAGTTGTGCATAAATTGCACAAATTCAAGGCCATCTTCTAATTGCATGATCGCTTTTTATATAGTTTAAAATATTATATATTTTTAAATTTAGCTTGGGTTTTAGCTGGATGAGTTAAAAAAAAGAATATATTAGTAATGCCATTAGGAAGTGCAATGTTTTCGAGTCTTTCATTTTATCATAATTCCGAAGGTGATGTACTTATTTGTTTATGGGTAGAATTTTCCAACTTCAAAATATGGATCCAAACTCCATGAATAATGAAGAAAACTAGTCTGACACATATAATCATTCAAGAGCACTTGTTATGCTGGATATGTATGTGATGTTGAGGAAATGGAAATTGCAATACATATAATCAAGAACACTAGTTATGCTTGATATGTATGTGCTGTTGAGGAAATGGAAATTGTAATTTGTAAAATGGTAAATCTGACTCTATATTTTCAACTGGCAATGGTTCAACTCTTAAGATCATGCAAATGTTCAATATAATATGTGAGTTTCCTGAAACAGTTGCAAGAATATTGGTTCCTAGAATGATAGGTGTAAAGGGAAGTGGCTGAGCAATTAATTATTTGACACCATCTCGTATTCTTCTTGCATTAGACTTTGCTTTAGGTTCCTCGTGGGCGCTTGTTTGATGATCAGGTAAAATTTTATTTTTTTGATGTTTTTTACTTAGTTCTTTTTCAAAAAAAAAGTATGTTCAGAAAGGAGCATACAATAAATTCATAAATGAACTATCCTAATATCGACATCTGCAATCCTGTTAAAAGGCATTAACTATATTTGTAAATAAATGATATGCTTGTTATAAATTAGATATCATAGCAACACCTTGTTTTGGTTTTTGTGTGCTTTGTTTTGGTTTTTGTGTGCTTTAATTTGGTACCATCAGGGAAGAGCATTATACTCGGCAGAGGCAGATAGAACTTTGGAATTAGGAAGAGAGTTGGGCACAATTTTCTTTACAAATGCAATGGAGATGTACAAGGAGAATGCATTTGTGCCTGTCATCTCACTCTTTGTTGTATGTGCCCATCATACTATCCAGTTCAGGTAGTTCATTACCTAGAATGTAGAACACAACAAGCACATGAATTTTTTTAATATACGGTGGAAATATTTGTTTCATATTAAGCATTAAAAGGAAGGACTTATATTAGAATTGGGAAAAAGCTGCCACTGCAAACCTTGAAAATTTTATTGTAGATTTATAATCAAGTCTTCCCAAGTAGATTCTATTGTTTACATCATTTAAGGGCATTCACTTGTAAAATTTTATAGTTTAATTACATACGTAATACATAATGTAATTAGATTTGCACTTTTACAATTGCTTTTATTTTTTCTTAAACAATGTAGCTCCTTTTTTATTAAAGTCATAAATAAAATAAATTTTATTAAATATTTTTTCATTTCATATTATACGTCTTAACGTTCGGTTTTCACATTATTGTGCGGTTATACCAGTAAAATCTAAGTTTCAATGTGTTATTCCGATTGTATCGACGTACTAAATACAACGATATTTTATTTCATATTTTTGCACATTCGACATAAACTGATGAAAGTTTGAAACTTTCTATACGATATACAAGGTTGACTTATTCTTACGTAACTTCCACAACGACGAAGAAAGAAATAATGATAAAAGAACTGAATCATATTTATATTTTGATAGGTTAATTTGATTCTTTGATTTGAGTGTGTAAGGTGGATCATTTCAGTTCACATTGTGGTCCTTATTTCATGAGTTTAACAGTTTATAGTTTTATCTTCATCATCACCCCATGTTGCATGATATACTTCTCTTTTTCCTCTTATGGTTCAAATCTTACTAGAAAAACACAAAAGCTTTTGTTTACAAAAAGGATAGTTAAATGTCTGAAGCCATGTGAGCCTCTACCCATTCCTCCAATGTCTGAAGCCGTACGAGCTTGTAGCCATTCCTTTCCTTCTTCTTTATAAAACCCAAAACATCATTTAAACTAAAAAATATATTTGAAACCCGTTCTTCCAAACATGCACAACCAGTTCCTCCCTCTCCAAATGTGGCAGTCGCAATGTGATGACCCGTATTTTTGGTTAATTTAAAATTTGAATTTTAATTTATTTGAATTTGTTTTAATGGATTTTTGAATAGAAAATGCTGATTTTGGACTCGATAAAATTAGAGAATAATTTTAAATATTTTACTTAACTTGAAACAGGCTCAATAAAAAAATTAAATTAGTTTAAAAGTTAAGATTTTTAAAATCGATACTACAAAGCTAAATTGATCACCTAAAAAAGGACCATTTTTGAGACAGTCTCGAAATCCTACGTAACCACTTTTATTGGATCCAAAATGTCGAAACGTGTCAGGATTTAAAATTTCAAGTCAAATGGAATTGGTACGTAAGAGAACAATATATAAACGTACGTTGAAAATCAGTCAGAATTCGATTTAAGCTAGAAATAAGGCGATTTTTCAAATTGTTTCTGAATTCGAAGAGACTAGATTCGTTGGAAGCGTAATTCCATAACATATCAGGATTTCAAATTTTGTAATTTTTGGAGCTGATATGTGGTCGTATGACTAGAGCGAAGTTTGGAGAGTATAATTAATGCATGGACTTAACAAGTCACTTTAAGCTACATTCTCCATCCAATAAGAATTGGAGACCTCATCACTCCCCTCCTCCACATGTCTATTTGTTCTTAATTGTGTCACTTCATATACTTAGGCTATTTTAATTACTTTTAATTTAATTCTATTTTCATTTAAATTTCTAAACTAAAAGCTAAAGCTTAAACTACCCCTTAATGGCCTCTCCCCCTTTGGATCCCCACGCCGCCGCCACCGGCCTCCACCTACGCCAATCCCCCTCTGATGTCCTCTAGGTAGCGCACGGCCGTAAGCCCTCCTCTCTCCCCTTAAAATCTCTCACTTCCTTTTAATTTACAAAGGTGTAACCTTTAACCCTTAAACTAACTACAACCTCCACCATTCTCCCCCTATGGACCCAACATAGCCACACAAGCACCCCCATGCCCTGCACTGTGCCACACTGGACAACCCCACTATGGGTCCGACTCCTCTAGCCCTTAAACCTTTAAAAATCTTAGCTTTCTTACTTCAAATTCAAGTGTGAGTGAGATCAAGTGTATTCTAGTGTTTGTTGATGAGTTTGAGTTAAAAAGTTGTGATCCTTGGCTAGTTGCAAGCTATTTGAGTTCTACATTGAAGTATCTTGGTGTTAACATGGTTGGGGTGAGCTACTTAACTTTAAGTAGTTAATTAGATTGTTAAATCACTGTGCCATAGATGGCCTATGGCAACCCCAGAGAAATGACGCAGTATGTGCCAAAAAGTGTTGCTATAGGCAAAAAATGATCTGTTGCAACACTTTTTTGGGGTTGCCTTTTACCGTGTTGTCTTAGAGTCAAAGGGCAACACATTTGCGACCCTAAGGGAACATCAACACAGGTGTCGCCATGGGTACTAAATTTACAAAAATGTGGAGTCCACTAAAATCTGTAACCCGGGTTCATGGAATCCTGTTGTGGAGCCCACATGCATTAATCTATGCAACACTTTTACCATCCAATAGCAACACCACATCATAGCAATGGCAACAGTTTACGTTACATACAGCAATATTATATAAGAGCTATGACAACATTAAATCACATACTGCAACATTACAAAATTTAACATCACACTGAGTTAAGCTACTAATTATCTCGGATTCCCAAGCAACACAAATGTTAGTACTTACAAACATACTTACAAACATAACCAGAAAAATCATGTTCGCAGAGAATACTTATGAACACAGCTAGTATGTATTAAATACAATTCATGTTCACTGCAGCTGCGCACAAAGATCCCCGATATCAATGACTAAGAGCGCGAGCCTCCACTGCGTTCATTGCTTTCGGTTTCAGTGCCTTCACTGCGAACTGTCACACAAAGATCCCCAATATCAATGTGCATGTGCGGGTTTGCTTCACCTAATTTCTTAAGCATCCTTGTAAAGTTCTCCTGAACTTTTTTGCCCACCTTTGCATCAAATTCACTTTGGACCATCTTATTCATCTTTGCTTCGACTTCGTCGGCTATATCTTCCCTTATCTTCGTTGCCAACTCCTGTCTGTATATGCATGCTATTGGAGCAACCTTTAAAACTTTTGGAGACTTTGTGTGCCGTCCTATAATCCATGATGGACCATGCAGCTTTCCATCAGAAACAAGTTCATGAACAACTCCGTCATTGCCTCCTTCACCAATTGCTTTTTCAATCTTCTCCTGCAAAATAAAGAAGTTTTAAAATGTGACACTAAATTAAATTAACAATTTTTAAACAAGAATTGTGGCATATAACACATTGAAACCCAAAGTAAAAGATCACACCCATTGCTATGATCGATACTGCTATCAGTTTCAACAAAACAGGATATAATTCTACAATAGTGATGATCATGTGCAAAATTAAGCATTGTTTTTGATGCCTGATTGAAGAGAAAAATAAAATTCTTTCAATTCCGTAGCTCATTACTAAGGCATCAGTCTTGTACACCTTTCCTTCTTTCCGCTTGCGAGTTTTAACATAAAGTTCTTCATCTAATTCTTTGGACTGATACAAAAAACATTAGATAGTAAAAGGATATCAAACCAATTGTTCTAGAACATATATCACTAATATTGCTAAACAAGTTAAACATGGATATATAGTTTATTCACAAGTTAAACAAGGGTAATGCATTCGAGTTAAACAAGCATACCTTCATATGACCTATATTGTTACTCTAGCCAACCAAAAAAATAAGCAAAATACATACCATCTTATGCCATATTTGGGAAAAAAGTTTTGGACCAGCAGTGTGTATCAGTATATGATTTCTGATTTGCAGAATTTGTAAGGGCCTTGGACTACAAAACAACATGAAATAAATATGTTTATCTGACTGATTTGAATGAATAAAAAGGGAAAAAAATTCTGGGATAATACTTAAAATTATACCTGAACTTTTTCATCTCCCCAAAACTGCAAGAGTACTTTGAAATCCTGAAGTGGAATTTCGTCCGGTCTATTTTCAAGCCTTTCTTCATCAGTTTCATGAGCCGTATAGTGTGACTTTTAAATACGACTCTTGTACCCCCTCCAGGCGTCACGAATTGACCTCAAAGCCTAATATTCACATTCATTCGGAATAATATACTGTTGCTTAAATACAAATCAAACATTAAAAAGAACAGTCATGCTACTTTTATGACAAGTTTCATATATTTAAGTAGAAAAATTCAGCTAAGTTTGCAAATTACCTTCACATAGCTCCACAGCATGTCTTTTAAACTTGCAGGAACATCAAACCAAGAGTTGTAAGTAAGTGGAACACTCCTCTTCAGTATTCCTAAAAAATAACTCAGTTCAGTCATTACTTAGTCATCGTCTGAAATAGGTTGGCCCCGATCATTCATTTGGATTACAACTCTTTTGTCATATGGCCTTGAATGAACTTTATCCATCTTTGTTTTTCCCCTGAGCCTTCTGGGAGTTCTGACTACGGTTAATAAGTATATAAATTAGTAATGAGAAGGCTAGGCAAAACATAAATGAGAACTTGAACTATTAAAATAAGAACTCAATCAAATACTACCTTCATCTTCTGCTACTTCATCTTCTTCGTTTTTAATATTTGTCGAGACATTTCCGATAACAGCCTTATTCCTGACACTTACACTTCCGCTACTTTAATCTTCAGCCATTCTCGCATAGCCAAATAAGCCGCCATTGTTCCTATTCCTTCATTGTGTGGAAACTCAACGTTACTTGGTGGACCATCTAATTGTGTACGAACTGGTACTTCCCCTGCCTTCGGAGTTGTATTCTTATCAGTTGCAGATTCAACATTGGCTCGTGAACGAGTTGTTGGTCCAGACTGAGGCTTTGTAACCTTATCTTTTTTGGTTCTCTAAAATACGCACACAAAAACAATAAAATAAAAAAATAATGAAGCTAGTCTATGATTACCAACATAAAATTAAATCTTCAGCTATAACGCACCTTTGCCTAATTTTTGAAGTATCATCTTCAAATTCTGGAACATAATCTTCGCTTTCCTCATCAAGTATCTTTGATTTTGCTTTATTTTTCCAAATTCATTTCTCATTCCAGAAATTAATTTAGGCATCCCAAGTTTTTCAAAAACACTATTCTTCTGTAAGACATTTTTGTCTCTCTCCCTTTCGTACTCTGTAAGCGGTGGAGGGGGCGGAGGTGATAGATCATCATTCTGAAAGTAATTAAACAAAACATTATTGTAAATATTAGCAAAATATGTAGATCATATACTAGAAGATCAGATTTTAGTCTACTTACCAGAAACTCATTTTCATCTATATTTTCCTCTTCATCATGTGGAGAATTATCGAAATCCAATTTACTCCTGACACCTTCTAAGTTGATATTCAAAGTTGCATCGCTGACTTCAGTTGGATTTTCCTCTGGTAACTTCATCGAACTACTGACTCTAGCTGACTTCTTAGTGACCCCCTTTTTCTTCTTCATACGTGGACTCGCAGTAGTTTTGCTGATCACTTCCGGATTGTTCGTAACTGGATTATTTAGCCGTGCCGACTTTCTAATAGTGCTAAAGACTTCAGTCTGCTTGTTGTTGATAGGTGGACTCACAGCAGCTTCGCTGATCATTTGGGAATTATTTAGCCTGTCGACTTTCTAGGAGTACAGACTTGATCGGTCTGCTGCTTCTTTTTTGCTACCTGTTGTAGATGATGAGCGGTGACAAACTATCATTTCTGTGATTTTGCAGCAGCAACGTACAAGTTCTTTATTATTCTACTAAGTGCACTAAAAATTAAACAAGTCCTAAATGAAAAACATATTCAACAAAATGACCAAATTCATCAAAATAAGACAAATGTGAAGACATGTTTATACCTGGAAACAGATTCTTCCTTGGGCGTACGATGACATGTGGCTACGTTTGTTTAATTGGCTATGTATTATCCTCGATGATAGTGTCGACATAGAAATCAATGTAATCACCATTATTTTTTATTTACATCATAAACAACAACCCTACATCATCGGCTACCAATTTCCACCCACTCATTGGACCTTTCCATGCATATATTCCTCCAATTTCGGTGTACTCTAACTCTTCCTTGACAAACTCTATCAGTACTATGTACGAAAACCTATCCAAATCAACTCCCTTGATAATAGCCTCTTTTCCACCAACAAATCCATTCTTCCCAAATTTTCCCTTGTGGTGGAACCTAAGATTTGCCTCCATCCTACACAAAATGGAAAAATTAACACTAGATTGAAATAATTACAAAATAAAATAAACCAATTGCATTTTAAAATAAAACAGCCACTTCGCTAACATGTAATATAGGTAGAAACAGTAAAAAAAATACAAAAAGAAGCCTCAAATATGATACATCAGTTACAACATTTAATCAAGGTAGAAACAACATTTTCTTACTTAAATAACATGTAGTTATTTTCCTTAAAACACCACAAGTTTTATAGTTATTTTCCTTTTCATTTTTTTGCCCAATATAGCATGTAGTCATTTGGACATGCATGTATTCTTTGGTAATCGAGGCCTAAATTTACACACAAAAAACATGCAGCCATCTGAACTTAGAAAGTTCTACCCATATTTCTTCCTCGTTCATCACTAATTTACACACAAATATTATTTAGCCATGACTATAAGGCAAAAAAACACAATAATATCATATAAGCACTGCTCAACATAAGTTTGTTACAAAAATAAACATAATAATAAAATCAGGAATATGATTACACCTGAATACACAAGTAAATCCGTAAATTAGGCAACACAACAATCAAATTAGGAAATACTTGAAATATGTATTGTGTGATACCTTAAGCAGCAGATTAAATCGAAGTCCTAACTGAAATTTGAGACCCAAACGAACCCCAATTGAAGACCTAATTGAAACACTGAAGCCCTAATTGAACTCGAACTTGCCGTAATCGAACCCCAATTAAGCTTGTAAACTTGAACTTTTAGCCCTAATTGAAATTGTGAGTGAGAGTCTTTGACAGGTTGAGTGGCGGCGTATTTTGTTAAGTTATCAATTGAAATCCATGAAACTTTTGCTAAGTTTTTTGCCGCTTTGTTTTTTGTTTTTTCTTCCCGCGTTAAAGATTATTTCACATCACGTGGATTGCCAACGTGGACTGTTGAATCGTAATCACCCAGAATGATAAATTTATTCACGTGGCTACTGCAATACCTTGGATTTTATATGGGAACACTTTGAAGTGTGTATTGCAATAGACAAAAAACAACATACCTATAGTTACATTGTAGCTAGCAACACCTTGGATTTTCGTTGTGGTAGGTTATATATGGCGTAGTGAACGTAGGTTGCAAGTTAGTTAAACCGTAAATCGTTTGGTTTAGTATGTTGTTAAATTGGAATTAACCTAGGAAGTAATTTATAGTTGAATTGAGATAATTAACCATTTAGAACACTGTTAATATGCTAATGATATGAGAACTACGAATTTTATTTAGTTTAATTATCCCAAATTGTTATACGGTATATGGTAGCTCACATAATAAGTTATTGGAAAACCAGATGGATGAAAGGATGATTGTTTGTGTTATGATTTGCATGTGATTTTGAGTTAATTAACATGATGTTAATATATTTGTGATAGTTGAAATTGGATTAAACATCCATTTACAAGTCATATGACTTGTTTATGTTCACATATTTAAGTGATATCGACTGGGTTGAATAATAACTTGAATTGAATAAGTTATGATTGATTTGGATTGAATAAATAATTTGTTGTTTAGTTATTTGTTGGTTGGAAACCCCACACGGGTATTGGGATGATATTTGATTTACAAAAATCCCAAGTATGTAGGTCAGTCGGTTGATTGACAGACCGATATAAGCGTTAAAGAATTATTTAAGGCTTATACTAGGATAAGTGCGCTTTGGTTGTTAATTGGATGTTAGATAGTTGTTTGCAACTATTGTTGGATGTATAAAATGCATATGAGTAAAATTATATGGTGTTTGGTTGAATGTTATTCCAATCCGAAATAAGTATGATTATTTTAATAATATCATATTCAGTGAAAAATCAAAGTTTGATTTATACGTCCGATTTTGGATGGATGCGTAGATATCGGAATTACGATGAATATTCGTAGCTGCAGCGAATAGTTTTGAAGTAAATTTAATATACTTAAGGCACATCGAAGTTTTTAATTTGAAATGAATGGTAACTTTCCAAAGTGAAGTTCAATTAGGATATGTATCAAACTTTTTAAAAGAAGATTTCTTTCGAAAGTTTTTCGTTCATTTTTATAACAACTATAACGAAAAATTGAATGTAAAGTGAGTACTTTCGAAAAATAATATTATTTATTCATTAAAATAATATTAAAGTTGACTATATAGTGAAATATGTGATTTTGAAGAAAAACGACTGAAATGAGTTTTCAAAGATGATTATATTTTTTTTATGTAATTCATAAAATTGGTTGGAAAGTAATTTGATTTATTTTTAAATTATAAATCGATTTGGGCTTGAGTAGAACGTGTCGCACAACGAAAGTTCGCGAACATCGACCCGTAAGTTCAAATTGACATACTGAGATATCCGACCATTGGATTTTCCCGAAATTCGAAGTGTTAGATATTCAATGAAAAGATATTTCAAATGGAAAAAGAATTTTTGAAATCCAACGGTTTGATTTTAAAATATGTCCAAATCTGTTCTAGAAAATGTCGCTATGGATGCAGTTCAGTGGCCGATATTGGAAACCAGCAGTAAGTGCCTTAATAAAATTATTAAAAATATGAATAAATTATGTTAAATCACAATAAATGATTTAGAAATATTTTTGGATGAAATACTCCAAGTTTGGAAAAGATAAAAGATATTTTAACTGAATGAGCAAGTTAATAATTAGAATAAAAACAAAAAGGAATATGCGATGATTCTTGAGAGTACAATCTAGTATCACCCATGAGATCTAACTGGAAATTATTCTATTACGAGAGGGGTGGGAAGAACCAAAAGGACATCAGTTATTCGACTAAGATCAAAAAATGTTTTCTGGAGTTAAGTAATCCAATGATTTTAAAATAACTTATTGAATTGAGAATGGTTTGGATACAACCTGAGTTTTCCAACATACAAATTGGAAAGGATTTGGATGAGAATTATCTTCGGATATTTCGATATTGGATTCCGTGATTATACGGATATCATTGAGGAATTTGGAAGATATAGATATCGTTATTCCAAAACGGTATCTATTAGTTTCAAAATTGGTATTAAATATAAGCCGATACGATTTTTATTCAAAGCCTTGTATTTAATATCAAATTTGATTTTTGGTTTGTTGTGAATGGTATCTTTAATATTAATGTTCTTAAAACCAATTTAGAATGAAATAAATCTTTTAATTATGATTTAAGGAAGTTGTCCAGTTTAATAAATTAAATTGGAATTGAATGGAATTTGATTAATAATAATCGAAATGAGCTTCTGTGAAGGAAGACCTTTACTCTTTATGAAATTTAAAAGGCTTGGTCATTATTCAACTAATAGTAATAATCTAATATGGAAATTTATATCAATGGTGACTGATCTGATTTCCGTGAAGGTTCCATATTAAATGGAAGATGATTTCGGGTTTATCGTGAGTGATGTTTTAAATGACATTTGTTATTTAACCCAGTTAAAGACATGATTAATTTCCTAAAGTTAAGTAATCATTAAATAATGATTTTTGGAGATTAAAACTAAGATGGAGTTTTAATGAGTCCTTAATTATATTTGAACGTTAAAAGGTAATTAAATTTACCAACAAAATAATGGGTGTTAGATATGAAGTACTACCATTTTTGCTCCAGGGGTTGAATAGGTTGGGATTAGAATAATAAAATAAATGATTATTACGGTAAGGCTCGATAATCCCGACTAGTTTTATGAACCTTAATTTGGTTTAAGATTGTGAAAAGATATTATAAAATCTTTTGAAATGATTTCCAAGGGATGGATTAAATAATAAGTTTAAATGAGAAAATATGATAAGATTAGTGGGAATCTTTCCCAGAATAAGGAATGTTTGAGTAAAAGAATATTCCGGATTAGAATGAGATGTGTTATATCTTTGTGTATTTATCACATGATTTTAAAGATGCACGATTTATTCGGAAAGATCGGGTTTAACCCATTCTGAATAATTGTTATGATGATCAAACGACGAAGATTGAAGACGGTGGCTGAAGTCCGAAAATCTTCACATTATTTGGGCTATGGCTGATGTCACACTTGGAAAGTACACCCAAGTCGATGTTATAAGTGGTGGTCATCCAAACGTACATGGAAATCAATCGGATATGCGATGACCTCTCTCATGTATTGGACATATGGGATGAGGAATAAGGTGCCTCCAGTTTCATTCAAACCTAGAGCGGACTTGAAAATGGATTGTATGTTTGACATTGTATTTTATGTTGTATTTATCGATATTTGCTAAATATATATATATATCTATTTTATGGCGAAGAATTTATTCTCTTGCTTAACACCATTCTCTAAGACGTATGAACTTAGAGGTCATATATTAGTGGAAATCAATGATATGACATGGATTGACAATGTGGCATGCTGAGATGCATGGATCAAAGCTTTTGTAGAAAAGCAAAGCTTTGTGGATGATGGTCAGAGCATAGCTTATATAGCTTAGCTTTGTGTAAGGCGTTAATTCATGAGCTTCACTCCCCGATATGAGTCAAAACGGGATGAGGGACAGTAGAGATGACATGCGTTTCTTTCTAGCTAGAGGTGATGTCATGGTATGGAGCCCAGACATTTTACTTATATGGATGAAGGAAGCGAGGGTCCATGGATATGGCCGCACAAGGCCAAAGTGTTCGACGTACTAACCAAGAGGTCCAAGAGGATCAGAAAACGAATGATCCAAGCATAAATATTCAGCAAAATATGGCTGACTGGCCCTGTCGATTCAAGGGTCACATGCGTGTGGTCCCGGATATCTTGTTAGAGATGGTCCGAATTGGACGAGGAAGGATCCCTTGCCTCGGCTCATGATGGAAATCCAATTTCTAATTTGTGACTTTACGGTTTTTGTTATGTACCTATGGCGACATAATAGGATGGGTTATTATGCCGTCTAAGATTAATATATTTATTTTTGAAAAAACATTATATACCCTGCACTTATAATAACATCAAAAATATTTGTTTTAAAGTGTATCAAGCATATTTGGCTATTATAAGGTAAAACTGTGTCCTCCGACTTATGTTTGCATTGTGTGATGGGACTTGAGTATTATAATAGCTTCATTTTTTGAAAAGCATTGCGAGTTTTGTTTTTAAAGTACTCATAAAGAGGAAAATTGTTCCATGTCATATGGCGTGGTCCAATGATTTTTCAACTCTTGAAGTAAAGTTTTAATAACTGTTTTAGTTCTCACACCAGTCCCGTGGCTGACCTGGAGTTTATTTTTTCTACCTAAACTCTGGGTGCCTATATTTTCCACACGGTAGTCAGTAGTTTTGGTTTTACAGATATTTTCTATTTCATAGATCTTGGATATTGGCTGGAGCCGTACTCTAGATTTCCTTGTACGGTCTCCCGCTGTGTTGGTTATGTTTTTTGTTGCACACTGTATCCATGTATTATATTTCTGCTTTCTGCAATTTACTACTCTAACATTTGTTTTCCACTGTGTATCTTTTATTTTTCACACTCTGGTATATCTTGTACTCTGCTATAAATTAATGTAATATACAGCGATAAAAATTTCTCTATTTTGTGTACCAATGCATTGTGTTATCATGAAAATCCACCTTTCTCTGTCTTTTTGGATTGGACTTGTGCGG
Organism: Allium sativum; assembly: GCA_030737875.1. Lineage (NCBI taxonomy): Eukaryota > Viridiplantae > Streptophyta > Magnoliopsida > Asparagales > Amaryllidaceae > Allium > Allium sativum. The sequence goes on along the minus strand of CM060919.1, from coordinate 126,683,417 downwards.
TTTACGGTAGATTCAAAGGGCAGGGGAAATCGGGTCGTTACAGTTTTGGTATCAGATCTTTAGTTTGCAAAGCTCGATAACAAGACACATTAGAACCAGATGAAAGAACTCATCAGAGATAGGATTAGTAATATCCTATTAAAGAATACTCATTAGAGATAGGATTAGAAGTATCCTAGAATGAGTGACTTATTAGAGATGGGGTTAGTAATGCCCTATGATGAGTTGAGGGTTGTATGTTTATAAGAAATGTATTTGTGATTATTATATATATATAATTTGATTTTGAAAGTAAACTTTGAGCATATTAAAAAGTTAATATGTTTTAATAGCATATATGATTTGAAAGTTAATTAATCCATGGTAGTGACAGTTATTACATATAGGATGTTACCTCTGCTTATGTACCACTTGTGCTCTTGGATATAGATTATGATTCTAGTTCCGAGGATGATCCATCGGTTTAGACTCTCATGAGTTTGAGGATTCTGGAGATTCTGATGATTGGATACTACATGATGATGGATTTATATTCGATGAGTATGTCCATGCAGTTATGGGAGATCCAGTTCACGTACCTCCTTCAGTAGTTAAGAAGAAGCCACCTCAAGAGTTGCAGATTATTCCGGATCATATTTCAGAGGCTGATCTAAACATAGTTTTCCAGGATGTTGGCCCTGCTTTTCCTGCCTTGCCACATCCTGAGTTGGACGCGTTTATATGGGAGAATATGATGTTAGTATTAGAGATGGATGCCATTATAGAGGATCAGCCACCCTTAGTTATTGAGGACCATCAACCTTCGGCATTAGAGATTATTCCTGATTATCTTCCTGAGGTTGATCCACATATAATTTTTCATGATGTGGGTCCTGATTTTCCTGTTTTACCACACCCTGAGTTGGATGCACTTATGTGGCTTGATATGCATATAGGAGGTTTTGCGCAATATATGATACCCGAAGAGCCACCTGTCTGGGATTTAGTTTTGGGGCTGCAGGATCCTGTTGAGCCGCTTATTGCTCCAGTACTACATGATATTGTAGAGCTACAACTTGCTTTGGAGTGGCATGAGCCTGAGGATTTACATATACAGGATATAGTTGAGCTGCCAGTAGAGCATGAGATTGAGCTGACAGGAGGTGGTGCAGACAGTGATATAGATGATGATGACGAGGTGGTTATATATTAGGTAGACCACGACGACGATGAGCCAAATGAATTTTGGGTTTAGGAGGAGATACCAACTGACTAGGCTAATTTGCCTTCGGATATGGATGACAAGTTCGTGCAAGAGCCATAGGAGTTGACATTGTCTGGACCTTCAGTGAACAGCTCCAATGACGAGTAGTGGTGGTAGTTGTTAGTTGTATATGATATATATGTAGTAGTCTCGTTTTAATGGGTGTAGGCATTGGTTTTATATTTTGGGGTATGACATATTTTGGCAAGATGTAGTCTGCCTCAAGCACATAACTCCACTCAGGTGGGCATAGATATGGGCACTTAGACACATATACATGGTTTATACCTTAAGTGGCATTACACACTAGGGTATACGCTACGTCTATGATTATAGTTGATCTTTCTAGATGTTACTTAATGATATATGACATGATACTTTATGGGTTTAAAATGTTTTAGTATTGCTTTTGTTTATTTTTTCTTTACTTCGTTCCTTTTCAGGGACGAAAAGTTTTAAGTGGGAGAGACTATGATGACTGTAATTTTGGTCGATTTAAAATTTGAATTTTAATCTATTTTATTTTGAATAGAAAATGCTTGTTTTGGACTCGATATTTTTTTTATGTTTATTTAACTTAAAACAGGCTCAGTAAAAATTTTAAATCAGTTTAAAAGTTAAGATTTTGAAAATCGATATTTCAAAGCTATATCGATATATTTTTATGTTTATTTAACTTAAAACAGGCTCTGATGATCTTCCGATTCTGATATTGTCAAGATTTCATTGCTCTTTGGAAATTGTATGTGATTTCTACCCCTTTATGATTTATGCACGATTGTTTTAGTTTCTATTATTCTCACCCCACAACCAATGATGAATTGTGTATGTATTTATATCTTAACTCCGATAATATCTCTGATTTCTTATTTGATTTGGTCATGATTTGTTTGCTCCGATATTATCCACTTTGAAATGTTCAACCCTTCTAGAAATTTCGTATATTACTGGGGTTTGAACTCGAGTGATTATTGGGATTTTGATTGAGTCTTCCTTTGAACTGTAAAATAGTTTGGCCTTTGTGCATAAGAATATAAACCATCATTGATTCATTCTTGCCGGAAAAATTAGATATTGAAATCATAAAACTTTGCTTCTGGGACTTTGTGTTCTTACTATCCTTTGCCCCTTAAAAAAGTTGCATTGTCTGGTGCTACACTTGACATGCTGTTGAACAGATTTAATACTTGATCAATTTTTGAACTGATACCACACTTTGGGGTCTTGACATTCGACACGATTGATGTTGAACTACTTCGTTGGTCTGGAATTTTGGTTCTTGCTGTCCTATTTGCAAATGGTCGAGTTTGTATACCATGTTGTTGTGCCCTTGACTAGTGCATGCTACTTGTACTTGAGCTGAACTTGTGTGCCCCATTTTCCTTTGTGTCATTAGTCCTTTGCCTCTTTTGAAAAAACTGCATTGTATATTCTCAAATAACTGCTATATTCATTTACTTAAAACTGCTTGTGTGTTCCACTGTGTTAGTTGCACCAGTATATTGAACTTGCTTGGAATAAGACGTGTTATTTCTTATGCCTATGCACTTGGACAAACTTGCATACTTCAACATTCTTGAACCCATGTGCTTAATTTAAGTTCAGTTTTGTTGATGTGGCCTTATGCACTTGGCTTGAGATTGTGTTAGGATGAATTGAAACTTATGCACTCTACTTGACATTGGCCTGCTATATGATATTTGAGTTTATTGGCATTTGCTGTCTTGCTCTTGTTGGTTTGGTTTCCATGCTGCTTTGAAATGTATATGCTGCTTGTCTAAGCTATGTAACTGCACACACACACACACACACACACACACACATATATATATATATATATATAATGTGTGTGTGTATATACATACAACTGTATGTGTGTACATGTATCGTGCACGTGTAATTTATATATGTGGGTTATTCGAATGAAAGACATGAATTTTTTATCATCAGACCTACTATATTTGTGTTTGGGCTGTTTAGAATCAGTTAGTTATAATGTTGGTTCTGATCAGCAAACCAATGTAGTTGTGTCGGGACTGATCTGTGAGACCTAGAGTATATATATTAGACCTAGTCTAGATAAATGATGAGAAACACACCTAGATTCTGAGGCAAATAAAATTTAAAATAAATTTATATTTGCTTGTATTTAAATTATATTATATATTATAGTTTACTGCTTTAGAAATGTATGTGACAGGTACAAAAAATGGACAACTGGAGCAAAAAAAAGACAATGACAATCAAGATCAATTCAGCTAGAGTGATGAATGTTGTAGTGAGGTGGCAATGTGAAACTGATTGTGTAATGTATTGAATTGTGTATGAGAAATGTGAATGTAAAATAGTTGGAGTCATCATATGTTGAATAAAATATTTAATTAAATAAAAATATTGTTTGAATTTTAAATTCTGTGCAATAATATTTCATTAAATAAATATCTATTTCTGTATATGAGATGAGAAAACAACATAAACAAGCCATCATGGACATCTGTAAAGTCATCATAGACATCAGTCAAAAACTGATATGGTAAAGTACTTATTACAACAGTTAATTAATTATTTTATGATGTCTTAATGCTGCTTTGACATCATCTTTTAACTGATGTAAAAAGGGGTACTTTAGACATCACCGACATCAACATCGCTCCAGAAAAATGGTGACATCATTTTTTAGCCAATGTCTATGTGAACTTCTCTCGTAGTGTTAGGTTGTTTTGGGTTAATATCACAAGGATTACACACACGTCGTACCCATCTACCTTCTAGTAGATTAACCTAATATAGTATATGTAGCTACCACCAATATCAAGGTACTTCCCACGGTACTCTTCTCGCACGATCTCCGCTGTCACACCACGAAAGCGTCTGCAGCTCTCATCCTACACCGCAACGACGTACGGGTCTCCACAAAATTACACCACGTTTCGCACAGAACCATCATCACTATGCTGCGCACGCCTATGGACTGCCATATCCGATCTCCTTGGTGGAATCTAGTCTCAACACGAAGTAATGCCCTAGCGTCTACGGTACACCACCCGGTGCGGCGTACATGTATCTAGACCCTCACACGTGCGTACTGTCTACTATATTCCGAGTTCCATAATAGAGTTGCATCTGAATGCATGGAACTCGGTCGGGAGCCTTTTTCATATCTGTATAGGTCTGCTAAAGAGGCCTAAAGTACATATATCTAAATTATAGTATGCATTTCAACGGTGGCTATGGTCCCACCGCGACCCTCCCTCAACTAGTGAAAGACTGCATCAAGAGCTAAGTGACGTACCCCTAGCAAACAATCAACATCCAAATTAGTGTGTCCCATAACCAAAGTCTCGATAGTGAAAGATCGACGGTCTGTAGGTTTATCTCTAGTCTTTCCACGTCACACTGACTGCCGATGATAGGTACCCGACGATTACTATACTTTATTTGGTCCTAACCAGCCTCTTTATAGGCAAATCGTCGAATCACCTAACGCCACCTAATAGGCTTTTGATTGCTAACTACCATCGCAATCAAGGTATACCCGTTGGGTGGTTTCGCGCAGACCCAATCTCTGCGAGTACAGCCTTAGCGCTGCCATCACACATAGGACCACCATGAAGTGCCCTACCACGTCCCTCGGAAGTCGTGTGCTTCCTTCCAGTCTAACAGAGCCAGCAAGCAGAATAATCAGATGGATGTGCTCCTCTCGTGCCTCTGACACCCCGATGATCTGCCCCGTTGTGTTCTTCACCTTTAGATGTGCGGACTCGTCCAAGCACATCACGCTAACGTGTTGTTAGACCCTATGTCTAAACATTTAATTACGCGCTTGCTTTACCTCATCCGATTTCCAGTTAACTTGGTTATTTTCAATCATATTAACTTCTTAATCAGATTTTCAAGTTCTCTCTGAGCCCCTTATATCTCTAAGGAATGGACCCCTCTCGCTTATTAATGTCAGTTATATAACTTAACCCATTTAAGTTCATTAATAAGCCTCTAACATGTTATTCTTTAGATTGTAATTCAAGGTTTGTAATCTACAATCTTCTTACATTATTATCCTGTCATTCATTGTCCAACTTCAGTTTTTTAGGTTATAATAACATGTTCTACTTAATATAATTAAGTATATCTTATCCCCATTCACGTGTTTTCCATTAACATGTTACATTAATATATATGATTAAATAAAACTTATTTCATTTCATAAGTCTACCTCATTCTTTCTTATTTAATAATAACCTCATCTTACACTGTCATTACAACTTCTTCTTGTTGTTGTTTACTTATTAACTTAGTTCTCTTAACTAAGGTTTATCAATAAGTTTCCTTTCCATTTATTATAACCTATGTTATAATTTCCACTTGTCCATAGGAAAATCCTACCTATTATATTCCATTCTCATTCATGTAATTAATTATAATAGGTTATATTCCCCGTTCATCACATTTTCCTTGGTTCTTTAACGTTAACCAAATTCTTACTGTTGTAACATTTACCTTTTTACTGTCTTGTAAATTTTCACACATACCTTTTATTTTCATTAATTATAATTAATGCCATTTACATATTTATTTATTTCATGTTGCATACATATATTTTTATATATGTTTATGCATTTTACCTCTCACACTAAGTTGACCACTTATGGATGCTAGATTTGCTGGGCGGTTCCAGACAGGCTTCTACCACAAGTTGAACTTAACCTCGGTCTAAGTGCAGTTATCTACAAATTCAACTAACGTAAATTTTACATGAAAATTAGGCTTCTTCATTATTCCTAATTTTTTCCTGTAATTCTATTTACACTCTCTTGACATAATAATACTCTTAGGAAAATATTCATGTTTAGTGTAAATTCGATAATTACAGTGTTTGCAGTAATTCCCAATTCAGACAGATGATTAATGGAAACAGACTTTATATAACAGAAATAGTCTCAGCAGAATTAAACTCAGTTACCACATTTATTCCCAATTTTACTATAATTCGATTCACAATACCCAATTTGTCATTAACACAATTTAACGTAACATACTCCCTTTTATTTGTAAATCTCACAAATTCAGTATAGCAACAATTTTCAACAGGTTCATAGAACATATCTATACAACAATAATATTCTCAGCACAACTGAAAAATGAATTACACCTTAATTATCACAATTCACATTTATTTAACATGTTAAGAATGACGAGGAATGTAAACGGTAAATATATCATTATTTAAAATAGTATAATTTAAATCCACTCACCTAATAGCTTTCCAATCCATGAATATGATCCAGATCTACTATTCCATGGCCTTCCTAACGGAATCTATAATCCAAATAACCATGGAATCACAAATCTGATACTAAAGAAGAGGGAAAAGAGAAAGAAACATATGTAAACTTCACGGACTTACCTCACGCTGATCATAATTCTGAACACCTATTTGTAGATCTATACTCTTTTATCTTCATATCTTGAATCAGAATTAGCTAAAACTAATATTCTAATATTCTAAAAAGATTTGAGGGGAGAAGAGAATAACAGAGTCTGGGAATCATCTCAGAAAATATGAGATTTAGGCTAGGTGCTACTAGTCTATTTATAGATGTACAAGAAAGTCTAAACTATCGGATTTAGTCTATTAAAATCTGAGCCGCATATATAAGCAAAATCACTTGCCCTAGTTCGACCACTGGGTCGACCCAGCCACCTTCGGTCGACCCATAGGTCGACCCAGGCACAACTTGGGTCGACCCATCTAGGTTTAGGCGTGATGCAGTTTTTGTTGTACTTAACATTTTTAATTGAACGTTCATTATTTGCCTATTATACTTCCTTTGATTTATTTATATCTCTTATACATCATCACTAAGTTTGAATTTCAAATTTATGCATGTATATATGCATGCAATCTTTCAATTACTTGTCCGTTAATTAACGCAATTAATACTGCCACCAATTAGTCGTTTTATACCTTTTAATGTGCTATAATTTCAAAGGTAGTTAACTTCTTTGTTCATTTTGCACTTATTATGCGTTAATTATATTCTGCTCTTTAACTTGCACAATTTATCTCAATATTTGAATTTGTGCTTATATATATATATATATATATATATATATATATGCGTAACTTTTTTCATTTTCAAAATTCAAACTACGTTATGCCGTCATTTAATTCTTAAATATTTTCACTGATTGTAGGATTATTTTGAATTTCTCTTTCATATTTATATATTTTTGCACACATATATGCATATATTTACATATACATGTATAATATATTTTTATACTCACTTTTATTTATAATTTTCCTTATATGTGCATTTATACATATTTTTCTCTTAGAACATGTATTATTTTAGTCGTTCCACTAAAATAAAAATATGGCGCCAATGGGACTCAAACTTGCGCCACTCACTTGGGAGAAACATGTCTTTACCAACTGAGCTACATTGGCTTTTGTTAATAAGACTAAAAACATTGGTAGTCATTGTTCCTTTTTTTATATCTTTTTTCACGTTTGTTGTAATATTTCATTTAAAGATATCATTTTTATCCTAAATCCGCTTCCTGCAAATCATAGGTCTAAACTGATCAGAAAAACGCCACGGATGCAACGACGCTACTTCTGTGACCAAATTTAAATGCTTTTCAAATTTTATTTTATTATTTAATCTAAAAGTGCAGGGTGTTACACCTATGCCTCTTGTTTCCAGCTTTAAACTGCGATAAATCGAGCTCCTAAGCTTCGATTTGCATGCGGTTTTCACCGATAACAAACTATTCTCGGACATTTCAATCAACCAATAGTGTCGCTAAAATTTAACAGACAATGTGAGGGACTGATTATTATAAGGGGTATTGTAGTTGGGGATCTTTTTATATATTATGAGATTGTAGCAAGCTTGAATTTGCTGAAGTAAATCTAATAAAATAAGTTGCGATAGTAAGTAATTATTGTGCTACATTCCATCCAAATGATGAAAAGCAGTGATGTACATCCATGTATATGCTTTTTGCATATTGATTGGATTAAGAAAAGATTTTATATATCCTTGACCATTTACTATTCATGATTTGAGACAGAAATTGCATATTTTGTATTTGATAACTTGTGAGAAAATTTTTGATTTCTAAAATGAAACTTTATTCATGTGATAATAATTGATACATTGATTGTTTCGGATATTGCATGATATATGTAGGGTTATGTGATATATGGGCTTACAACATTTGTTCTGCATATATCCTACTGACTCAATATATATGAGATATATATTATCTCTTTTCTGGCAACCGATTACATTCGAGACATGTCATATTTTCTTATCAACACAAAATGAGTCACTTCAAGAGGAACTGGGAATTCCAACAGCTTGGGGCAGTTGGCGGTCGTTGGAACGTCCGTTGGTATACGAATCAACGGTTTCCAACAACTTCCAATGTCACCAACGGCTGTTTTCCAAAGGCTTCCAACATTTTAAATTAGTCACGTGAATTTCTTGTTGGGTCAATGAGCTGTTGGGATGTCACATGATTTTTTACAAAACATAAAGTTATTTATTTTCATTTCCACTAAATGTGCCTTAACAAGAATGAAATCTCTTATATATCAATTTAATATATATACACGCACATAATTCTATTGTGATACAAACAACATTAACTTGCAATATATAAATTAATAACAATAATTGGACCTCAATTAATTCAACATATACATAGATTAATTAACAACACTATACATACAACACTATATATGCACATATACATACAACATAAACAAATCAACCCTATATAAGCAACATAATTAATTCGACCTATATATGCATATACTAATAACATTACACATACAAACATATAATCTAACAAACAAATTAAGCTTAAATTAGCAAATCTAGGGTATTAAATAAAATTAGGGCTTTATACCTTGAAAATTGGTGATGAATTGGAGCCTAGAGAGGAGAGAGAGCCTTGAACACGTTGGAGAGATCAGTAGCGACAACCATGAAGGTGGTGGTGGCCGATTTCAGAACTGAGGAGGAAGAAAATAGGTAAAATTTGGGGATAAAACGAAATGAGGAAAGAAGAAGCAGGTCGGTTAATTTCTGATCGACTAAGCAACGGCTACCAACGTAATTTTTTTATTACGTGAAGAAAAATCCAGAATTTAGCTTACGTTGAAAATCGTTGCGAGTTGTTGTTGGCGGCTGTTGTCTCCCTCCGTTGCTGTATACTGTCTGTCTTGTAGTGAGTAAATATGTAATTAGGATTTTTTTTTTGTATCTTTTTTTTTTTTGATGAGTTTTTTTAAACCTTATAACGATTTTTAAGTTTTCTTCTATTTAACATGCAAAGTGTAGGAATTGGTTGATAACCTTACTGTAAGTTTTATTTCCCTCGCAGTTTTTTACCGTATCTTGGTAGCCAAATTATAGTAATTTCACTAATTCTTTTACCATATAAAGATCATATAGGCCGATTCATGCACACTCCAAATTATAAACAAGAAAAAAGTAATGTTAATGCACTTTTTGTTTCCAGACCCAGGGTTGACTTCAATATTATCATGCTTTATTTCGTCAAGTGCGTTCATGTCCTTGAAACATGAAGGAAAAAAATTATTTTGTAAGAGATTACTTGATTTTAAAGGTCACGATGGTTATTACCCAAATTTCAAAAGATTTATATCATTAGAAGATTGCAAAGTTAGCGGGTTGAAGTCGCATGATTATCATGTTCTAATGCAATAATTGTTACATGTTGCAGTTAGAGATTTGTTACCAAAAAAAGTTGGGACACTAATAATTCGTTTATGTTCGTTTTTCAATAAAATATGTCAACGTGTTCTTGAAAGAGAGACACTGAGACAACTTAATGATGAGATTATTGAAATTTTGTGTGGACTCGAAGGATATTTTCCACTTTCCTTTTTCGATATAATGGTACATTTGACAATTCATCTTGGAAGAGAAGAGCAATTGTGTGGTCCGGTTCATTTTCGTTGGATGTACCCTTTTGAAAGGTATATGAAAATGCTTAAAGATTATATAAGGAATTATGCACGACCTGAAGGGTGTATTGCAGAATCTAATCTTGCAGAAGAATCAGTGAGATTTTTTTTAGTGAATTTATACAAAAGAAAGTACAAATGGAGGGGAAAGAAATCCGAAATAAAGATTATGAAAATAACGCAATACTTGAAAGATGTCCAACTTTAAAACCGAAGACAATTACATTGTCCTCGAATGAAAAAGATATTGCTCATTTGGCTGTGCTAATGAATATGGCTGTGGTGGAACCATATTTAGAGTAAGTACATATTATATTTGTTTATAACTTTTTAATAAATTTTTGATGTTGAATATAACCTAGGTAAAATTATTTAAACACCAGAATGCATTTGGAGGAGTTACAAAATTCAGATAAGCGTTTGGAAAAAAATGTGACGTTGTTGTAGGAAAAACATACAGATAATTTATCAGATTGTATTAAAGAGAAAATTAGTTTAATTTTAATTTATCCTTCCATGGAAAAAAAAACTCTTTTTTACTTTAAAATTTATGTAAAACGATTTGTTTGCAGATACCTATTCAATCAACAAGCGATAAAATACTAAAATGGATTATCTGTGGCCTAAGTAGTAATGCATTGTCCTATAAAGGTTGTATAATTAACTGTAACAACCCGGAAAATCTGAACCAATTTAAAATTTTTATTTTGGCTATTTCAGTGAATTTTGAATAGTTAAAATAATTTATTTTAAATAATAACGATTAAAAATTTATTTTAATCGAAGTTAGAGCGAATATATTTATTTTGATTTCAAAAAGGGAATTGGAAATTGTATGGTAGTGTGTAAAGTCAAACCTGAATTTTGACTAAATATACCTTATTCAAAATTTAACGGATTTTAGTGAAACCAAAAATATCTAAATCTGTTTGAAAATATATTTCCAAAAAATCGAAATTTCATAGCGGAAATCAAAAGTTATGACCAGATGAATATTCAGATTAGTCGTTATAGTATAATTTATAGCCCGTATAAAAGGCCATTTTTCAAACGACCTCTGCTTTTTACGAAACCACTTATCGGGTCCGGAATGTCAAATTATTGTTAAGTTTAATTTTCCATAATTTTTGGAATTAATATGTGAGCGTGACAAAAGAAAATATGTTTTGTCAATTTCAGTCAAATTTGATCGACTTGAAAATGACCATTTTTCAAACGGTCTCCAAATTCGACGAAATTAATTTTGTTAGAACTGTATCATCACAACAAAGCCAGAAATAATTTTTCTGTAATTTTAGAGTCCGTATGCGGCCCGGTGAATTTAAACGTACGATCAAATGAATTAATTTTTAAATTAAATAAACCAGGCTAAAGACGTTTGGGTTGACGGGACCTAGCCCATTGGATTCGGAACGGGAGCTATTAGGTAGGATCAACCCCTGTTGGACTGAAATTGGAGTTGTTTAGAACTTATGGATGTTTTTGTAAAATTAGCAATAAAATATTATAAAAATACACTTTCTCTTCTTCAAACCCTAGTTTCTTGTAGCCGCCACCCCCCTTTTTCCATGGCCGACGTTACTCCAAATTTCCCCCACTAATTTCCACTTATCCACTCACTAAAACTCCCTTCTCCTTTAGACTTATTTATAGAGATTTTCCTCCTCTTTCCATCCATACGGTGAACCCTACCTGAAACTGCATATTTCAAGAGCTCCAGACCCGAGAACCACCGTCGTTCACTTCACCGTCGCCTCCCCTAGGTGCGTGCGAGTTGGTCGTGACTCCCCTAGCCCTGCGCACCTTTCCGTGCTCTCCCTCGCGGTGTAATCTGATCGTGCCAACTCTGCCTGGTTTGATTGAAAATTCCAGCCCTAGCATTGAACTCAATACGAGACCCATCGGCCTTTCATCTGTGAAGAGGAAGAAGGGTATAAAATCCTATTGTATTTTAATATCTTATTTAAAATGTTAATTACACAAATTAAATCATAACTCATCCATACTGACTCAGAATAACACGATTTTCGAAGCGTTGCAATCGTAGAGACGAGATCTATGATTCTAGACTGAAAAGAAGCAATTCTGAGCTGATTGAATTTCGGGCCAAATTTTCAGATCTGAACTATTCAGATTCAAAAGAACTATGAGAAATCCTATTTTATTTTATTTATTTATTTTAAAATAATTAGAATAAATCGTAATTGTATTCTCATTGATTCGCTGTATATGCTATGCTACGTGATTTGTATGTGATGTGTTAATATAGATCTGTTAGTTTAGATATTTTGTTAATATAGATCTGTATGTGTTGTGCTGATTAGAATAAATCATTTTTGTTGATAATTTTTTTGAATCATATATATTCAACAAAAATGGAGCATCATGTTTATTTATTGGATTGAAGTAGAATTTTCAATTAAATATAAATTTCACTTTTGTTTATTTATTGGATTGAATTAGAATTTCAGTTCAATAAAAATTTCACCTTTGTTTATTTATTGAATTGAACAAGAATTTTCAATTCAATAAAAATATCACTTTGTTTATTTTTTTGAATTGAATTAGAATTTTCAATTCAATAAAAAAAGATATCACTTTGTTTATTTTGTTGAATTGAATTAGAATTTTCAATTCAATAAAAATGTCACTTTGTTTATTTTTTGATTGAATTAGAATTTTCAATCAAAATAAAAACATCGCTTTTGTTATTTTTGAATTGAACTAGAATTTTCAATCAAATTAAAAATACCACCTTTGTTATTGTTTGATTGAATTAGAATTTTCAATCAAAGTAAAATATCACTTTTGTTTGTTATTTGATTGAGTTAAAAGTTTTCAACCAAAAAGGAAATATCAGATTTTGTCATTTTGTTGAATTGGAATATTCAACAAAAATGAAATATAAATTTCTATCATTATATGGAACCATTATAAAAATAGAAATGCTCATATTTTAGATAAAAATAAGGACATTACATTAAAAAGTTCACATTTTTTTGTAATGTTAAAAACAAAGAAAGAATTCATGTTTTAAACCACAACATGAATTCATTAAAAGTTCACATTTTTTTATGTTTTGTTAAAAATAAAGAAAGAGTTCATGTATTTAACCAAAACATGAATTCATTAAACATATACATTTTTAATGAAATGATAAAAATAGAGAAAATGTACGTTTTAGAAATAAAAGCATGTAGTCATTAAAAACCATATTTTAATGTCATTAATGAAATTAGAAAAATGTGCATGTTTAGAAATAAAAGCATTTAGTCATTAAAAACCATATTTTAATGTCATTAAGGAAATTAGCAAAATGTTCGTAGTTTGAACAAAAACATGATTTCATTAAAATATACATTTTTAATGTTAAGAATATAAGTAGTGAAAAATGTTCATGTTTTTAATCAAAACATGATTTCATATAAAATATACATTTTAATGACATGGTTGGAAAATGGAGAAGATGTTCATGTTTTTAACCAAAACATGAATTCATTAAAAACATATTTTTTTAATGTAAAGTTAAAAATAAGAAAAGTGGTTATGTTTTAAGGTCAAAATCTTATTAAACTAAAAATATACTTTTTAATGAAATAGTAGGTAATAAGAAAAATGTTCATGTTTTTAATCAAAACTTGATTACATTAAAAATATACAATTTTAATGAAAGGTTGAAAATAGGAAAAATGTACATGTTTTCAATCCAACATGATTCCATGTAAAAAAGTTCACATTTTTAATATAACGTTAAATAAAGTAGAGAATGTACAAGTTTCAGGAAGAAAACATGATTTCATTAAAAACTTACAATTTTAATGACAAGAATATAAAAATAGAAGTTATACATGTTTTAAAAGAAAAACATGATTTCATTAAAATTTCATATTTTAGTGTCCAGAATGGAAGTAGAGAAAAGACTCATGTTTTAAAATTAAAAACATGATTTCATTAAAAAAAAATTAGTGAAATGTTAAAATAAAGATAATGTACATGTTTTAAATGCAAAACATGTTATACATTAAAATTTCATTTTTAATGTAATGTTAGAAAACTAGACAAGATTCATGTTTTAAATGCAAAACATGTTATACATTAAAATTTCATTTTTTTAATGTAATTATAAAAAATGCAGAAAAGAAACATGTTTTAAAAAATAGGTTCTACATTAAAAATTCATTTTTAATATAATAATAGAAATGTTAAAAATATGAAAGTTGTTCATGTTTTAAATAGAAAACATGATTTCATTAAAAATATGCATTTTTAATGTAAAAAGACAAACATGCAAGTTTTCAAAATAAAACATGTTTACATTAAAAAAATTCAAAATAAAACATGAAATGGTAAAAATCATATTTATATTACACCGCATATATTAGAATTTATATTGTAACAATCTGGAAAATCAGAACCAATTAAATTTTTTATTTTGGCTATTTCGATGAATTTGAAATGGTTAGAATAATTTATTTTATGTAATAACGATTAAAAGTTTAGTTTAATCGAGGTTAGAACGAATATATTTATTTTAATTCCAAAAGGAATTGGAATTAGCATGGCAGTTTGAAAAGTCAAAGTCGAACTTTGACTGAATATACCGGATTCAAAACCTAACGGATTTTAGTGAAACAAAAAATATCTAAATTTGTTTATAAATGTCTTTTCAACGAATCCGAAAAATCGAAATTTCATTACAGAAATCAAAAGTTATGGTCAGCTGAATATTAAGAATAGTCGCTATAGGATAATTAATAGCCCGTATAAAAAGGCCATTTTTCAAACGACCCCTGTTTTCGATGAAACCACTTTTGTTGGAACCGGAATGTCAAATTATTGCTAAGTTTCAATTTTTAGAATTTTTCGAATTGGTATGTGATCGTGGCGAAAGAAAATGTGTTTTTTTCAATTCAGTCAAATTTAATCGACTGAAAAATAGCCATTTTTCAGACGGTCTCAGAATTCAACGAAATTAATTTTGTTAGGACCGTATCGTCATAACAAAACCAAATATATTTTTTCTGGAATTTTCTGAGTCCGTATGTAGCCTCGGTGAATTTATTTATGCGAACGAATTAATTTAATAAAGGATTTAGTTATTAAATTAAATAATTCAGGCCACAGACAGCCGTTTGGGCTGACGGGACCTGGCCCGTTGGATTCGGAACAGGGGCTAATGGGTAGGGGCACCTTCAGTTGGACTGAAATTGGATTGGCTTTAAACTTATGGATTTAATTACAAAATTCCCATTTAAATTATATAAATAATAGAGAAATATCAAGAAACCCTAAATGCTATTCATCTACTAGCCGCCGCCATCTACCATATCCATGGCTGAAACCTTCACAACTTCAACCACTAATTCTCGTCAATCCTCTCACCAAAATTAGCTACTCCTTTTGACCCTTTTGAAGAAATTTTCTTACTCTTCATTTCCATACGGCTTGATCGTTCTATGGTGGCTCGAGCGATGAGGTACAGCGCCCTAAATAGCCACCGTACAAGCCGCCACCCTCCCTCCTACAGGCGTGCGAGTGGGCCCCCTTCACCAGCGTGGGTGCGCCGCCTGTACCCCGACGCCGTGGCATCTTCCGATCGTCCTCTGGTGCTGCGAATTGAGGACAAGAATCAAACCTAGAATTGAAGTAAAAGTTGAAAATCAAGGCCTGTAACCAGAAAGAGGAAGAAGAAGGGTATGGGATTAATTTTAAATAATTAATTAATTTAAAATTGTTTTATAACTTAAATTAATCATAACATATTGACACGAACTCGGAATCTGATGATTTCAGGACCGTCGGGATCGTAATTCAGAGAGCTATTTTTCTAGACAGATCAGAATCAATTCTGAACAAGTACAATTTTGGGTCAAATTCAAAGCGGATCAATACTTCAGTGAGATTTCTGTTTTTAGATAATTAATTAATCTTTTAATTATTTATCGCTAATTAAAAAATTCATGAATGAATGATTATAAATCAAGTTGGGATGTTCATGATGGAAATTTATTGTTTGTGAATTTTGGTGATTGTGAGGTTCATATTTGTTAGATCTAAATCTACATTCGAAATATGAAATTGTCATGTTAGTCGAAACCAAAATTTAGATTATATTATTTGTTCATGAAATTGTCATGTTAGTTGAAACCAAAATTTAGATTATATTTTTTGTTCATGAAATTGTCATGTTAGTTGAAACCAAAATTTAGATTATATTATTTGTTCATGAAATATGAAATTGTCATGTTAGTTGAAACAGAACTTAGTTTATTTCACATATTAAAATATTGAATTGGATAAATTAGGTGACACCTTTGTTTACAATTTCTTTGTAAATAAAAAGAACAAAAATAAAAGAATACATTTATTTACATTTATTATGTAAATAGGATATATAAAATAAAAGAATACATTTATTATGTAAATAGGATATGAAAAAATAAAAGAATACATTTATTTACATTTATTATGTAAATAGGATATGTAAAATAAAAGAATACATTTATTTACATTTATTATGTAAATAGGATATGTAAAATAAAAGAATACATTTATTTACATTTATTATGTAAATAAGATATGCAAAAATAAAAGAATACATTTATTTACATTTATTATGTAAATAGGATATGTAATATAAAAGAATACATTTATTCACATTTATTATGTAAATAGGATATGTAAAATAAAAGAATAAATTTATTTACATTTATTATGTAGTAGGATATGTAAAATAAAAGAATACATTTATTTACATTTATTATGTAAATAGGATATGTAAAAGAAAAGAATACTTTATTTACATTTAGTGTAAATAGAATATGTAAAAGAAAAAGGACATCTTATTTACATTTAGTGTAAATAAAGCATGATATAAAAAAAAGGACATTTTATTTACATTTAGTATAAATAAAACATGATATAAGAAAAGGGACATTTTTTATTTACTATTTAGTGTAAATAAAATACAAAACATAGAAAAAGTATTACATATGTTCGTTTGCATTTTTAGATGCAAACAAAATATGGAAAAAGAATTACATATTTTGTTTGCCTTTTTATATGTAAACAAACATAGAAGAAAAGAATTGTATTTCTTATTTGCATTTTTAGATGCAAATAAAACAGAGAAAGGAATTACACCTTTTATTTGCTTATTAGTTGCAATAAAAGACATGAAATGTAAAAATACATTTTTATTCACTTTTTTAGATGTGAATAAAAATATGAAAATAAAAAGTACATTTTTATTTGCATTTCACATATAAATAAAAACACCGTTTTAAGAAGTGAATTTTTATTTGCAAACTAGTTACAAATAAAAACATAAATTTAAGAATGTACAATTTATTTGTAATTTAGTCACGGATAAAAACATGATTAGACAAAGTATGTTTCTATTCACATTTTAGATGTGAATAAAAACATGAATTTACAAATTGCATATTTATTTACATTTTAGATGTAAGTAAACACATGAACTGGAAAAGTGTATCTTTATTCACATTTTAGATGTGAATAAAAACATGAATTTACAAATTGCATTTTTATTTACATGTTAGATGTAAGTAAACACATGAACAGGAAAAGTGTATCTTTATTTATATTTTAGATGTAAATAAAAACATAGGAATAAAAAGTACATTTTATTTATAATTTAGATGTAAATAAAAATAGAGATATTAAAAGTGATATCTTATCGCCATTTTAGATGGGATCAAAAGAGCGAAATTAAAAGTGATATTTTTATCGTCATTTTAGGTGTGATAAAAAGAATAGATTATAATAGTTGAAATCACCAAACGATTTATATTTGTATTTATATATAAAAATATAAATTAAAATTAAACGAAACGCGAGTGGCAGTTCGCGTTTTGACAATCTTAACTTTAAACGATCATACCGAAAGATCCGGCCGATGGATTTACCTAAAACCAGAACCGTTAGGACCGCTTTGGGAAGATCTTTCCAATGATATAAATTTCATCAAAATCTGACTATAAGATTTCAAGATATGTGTAAATCAAAAATCGGTAAAAATAGCGCCAGGGCCGCCCACTGACCCGAAGCGTCGTTCTATCTTATTGGGCTATTTTTAAATAGATAAAATAGCGATAAATCGTTATAAATGAATATTAAAGGTATGAAATGATTTAAATAATAATTATGCGAGAATTATTTGAAAAGACCGAGTTCAACTCATTTCAAATAATTGCACGACGATTAAATAAAAGATGTAGAAGACAGTGATTGAAGATCGGTGATCTTCACATCGAATGGACGATGACTACTGATGCCTTGGAATGACTTGCTCCTAGGAAGGGGTTGAAGAAGTAGTTGTCCGGACGTATGTGTTGATTGTCTGGATAAGCGAGAACCTCTCAGGTGTCTCCGGTTTCGTTCAGACCTAGAACGGACTTGTAAATGGATGCGTGTCTGACATTGGAATTCATTTCATATAATTAAATCGATTTTTATTAATGTATAGCTGATTGGTGGTGGAGAATTTATTCTCTGCTTAACACCCTGGTATATATTAATAGTTATCGATAGCATGGCGTGGATTGTCAATGTGGCACGCCAAGATGCAGACGATCAAGGCTTTTGTTGAAAAGCAGGGCCTTCTGGTTGATGATCAAAGCATAGCCTGTTGAAGCGTAGCTTTTAGTATAGCGTGACTTCGCGAGCCTCACACCCCGGTATGAGTCAAAAACGGGATATGGACTATAGTGAGTGCACACGTTTCTTTCTAGCTAGAGTAGTGTCAGCGACTTACCAGCCCTGACATTTTTACTTATGTGGAAGATGGATTATGAGGTACCTCGGATTTATAGGTTGTTAGTGGCCATTTGGAGGTTCAAAGGAACCGGGAAACGTGTGTTCAGGCATAACTAATCCACTACCGTTAGGTAGGGACCGGCCCTACCGCTCCAAGGGTTGCCCATAGGTGTGATCCAGAGGCATTTGCTAGAGTGTCTCGAATCGGAGGGGACGATCCCTAGCCTCGATTTCATGATGGAAAACCAATTTCCAATACGACATTACGGTCTTGATTGTAAACTTATAATATTGCGACATAGTATATGGTAGTTATGCCGTATAGGATTGATACATTTACTTTAAAGTATTTTAAACTGATTAGACACTCATAAAAAAATTAAGATATTATTTTATACGTATCAAGTCATGTTTAATCATTATAAGGTAAAACTCTATCCTCCGGCTTGCGTTGCATTGTGTGATGGGACTTGAGTCTTATAATGATTTCATTTTTCAAAAAGTCATTGCGTTATTTTGTATCAAATTTATTTAATCATGCACTGGCTATCCAATGGAGTAAAATCGTTCAGCGTTAGCGGCGTGGTCCTGTGATTCGCCATATTATTAGATAATGTAGAAAAATTTCTCATACCAGTCCCATGACTGACTCGAAGTTTGTTTCACTTTGCAAACTCGGGTGCCCTCTCTTTACACGGGCAGCCAAGTAACAGGTTTTAGGGAGACATTTCCTGGACTGGAGCTTGCTGGAGAAGAAGACAAAGACCTCTCTTTTATCTTTATTTCTGCTTTAGAGACGTTTTTCCATCTTTGTATTTTGATGTACGTTTTGGAGTTGAGACCTATTTCCTTTTGAGACTTATTTCCTTTTATTTAGACTTTCTATTTTGCTAAGTGGATCTTGTAACTGCGTACTCTGATGTTCAATTGCAATGAGGTTTATGACATTTATCTTTCCGCTGCAATGTTTATGTGTTATGATATTATCTGAGATCTGTTATTTTCGTAAATATGTTGTATTCCAAATGATTATCCTTACTTTCGCACCACGGAAGTTTGAGGTTATCACAATTGGTATCAGAGCCAGGTCAACCTTAGCTTCGGAGTATAACGCATTTAGAACAATTCGTCTAGACAAAATCAGTGTTATTCTAAGGCGAGTAGCTTATTAGATATAGAACTAGTAATGTCCTGGAATGATCACGGCAGAATAGCACATATTAATCAGTCATTACATCATCGTCGTTTCGTTTGTCTTTATCTTACCTTTCCTTAAAAATTTACGTTTCTGTTGGTCTGACTCTTTCCTTAATGGTACAGACTGATTGAAAATGGACATTCGATCAAGAACTAGAGGTGGAGCCCGAGGCGGAGCCCGAGGCAGAGGAGGAGGCAGAGGGCCAGCCAGGGATGAGGCCATTCATGAGCAGCCGACCACGTGGTCGTAGCACCTCCACCCCCATAGCCCTTCGACTTGGAAAGGATGTCAAAGAAATTCAGAAATTTAGGAGGTGTACCCTTCACTGGACGAGAGACTGCAGTTGAAGCAGAGTCATGGCTAAAGGACTATGAAAAGATCTTGGAAGGCTTAGAATTAGAGGATCAGCGCAAGCGTTTTTTGGTAGTATGGCAATTGAAAGACGAAGTTGGACATTGGTGGGACACGGTCAATATTTGCAATGATGTGGCCAACGTGTCTTTGGACAAAATTAAAGAACTCTTCAATGATAAGTATATTCCTCCACAAGCAACAGAGCGCCTTCGCAAGCAGTTTGTCAACTTACATCAAGGGAGTATGTCTGTTTCTGATTATGTGAGAAAGTTTGATGAGCTCTCACGTTATGCTCCTGGATCGATCCAAGATCCAGTCGAGAAGAATAAAAGATTCATCAAGGGCCTTTCAAAGAAATACTTGGACAGAGTCACCGCTCATATCAAGCTCCCATTCAATGAAGTGATAGAGATGGCTTGCCGCTACGAAGACAATGACGAGGCTGCACAGCAAGATAGAGTGAAAAATCAGAACATCAAGAAGGAGCAAACCGACAAAAAGCCTGAGACAGGTAACTCTTCGGTAGCTAAGCCGCAAGGAAAGAAGAGGGACAGGACCAAGGTGACATGCTATAATTGCGGTAAGGAAGGACACTATGAATCCGAGTGCAGAGCCCCAAAGAGGCCCAAGAGGAATGAATCTGGACCTAGCCAGAATTGTGACCAGAGTTCTCAGAATCGTGGCCAGAACATGCTATAATTGCGGCAAGGTAGGACACTATGAATCCAAGTGCAGAGCCCCAAAGAAGTCTAAGAGGAATGAATCTGGACCTAGCCAGAATCGTAACCAGATTTCTCAGAATCGTGGCCAGAACCCCCGGAACACTCAAGATTGCTATAACTACCATAAGCCGAGGCACTTTGCCAAAAATTGTCCTCTATTGAAGAAAACTGAAGTGGCACATGTTTACGAGGGAGCGGATGCACCAGCTTCTACCGAGGGGTCAGGTAAACCTGATGTCTTAGGAGGTATCAGAGTGCAAAGTTATATGTCGTTCTCCCACGCACTTGCTAGATTATCACGTCCCTCAAACCGACTTCGACCTCTTGAAAAACCAGGATGGTTTATTAAGTGTCCGGGATACGAAGCCCACTCCCGTATTCACACATACTTGGCGGCTTTTATCCGAATTCCTAATTCTGTTTCCCAAGATCCGCCGCTCTACGTTCTTGAGTGCCAAATCCGAAAGCCCTCTTACTTTCCATATCTCTCTTCTCTTCTCCCAAAAACCTAACAACCCGTCGAACATCCAAAGTACAAAAGAAGTATTTTGGTATCCTTCATGCCTCAAGCTGATTTTCTGTCTGGAGAAGAGAAGAAAGGAAGCAACTACCATCAAGGGATCAACACACCCAAACGAATGTTCCGAGATCAGAATTCGGGATCGGACACCAAGCTATGATCATATTTCGAAGCTCCAACTACCAAGTCAATCATGACTCAGCGACCACTCGTGTACTCACCAAATGCCCAATCATCAAAGTGCACGCGCTTAGCATTTGGGACCGACCTCGCCTCAAAGGAAAATCTACGTGACCACATGCCACAACATATGCCAAGTATTGTACTAATAACGACATCTGCATATGCGAGTTGCTGAAACTTTGATCGGTGGGACTAGCTTGGATCGATGAATTACTTTGGCCTCGTAAATCCAAGTGATCCAGCGGAAACTCCATGCAATCGAGCTCAATCCCAACAACATTTCAACAACCACTTGGCGATCGCATGCCTAGGCCATGGTAGTGACTATGCATACGCGCTTTGGAAATCTCAATTGAGCAGACCGACTTGATTCAAATGCATGCCCACAAGACTTAAGGGTTCAAATGTACACACCAAACGGTCAGCTCTCGATCTGGAAACTCCTTGAAAAGCTAAAATATGCGATTACAAACCGTGGCATGCAATCCACTTTCATTTTACCTATCCCAACTCAGATCGCATCACACAAAACCACGTGCAAACTCGTGATTGCATACACAATTATGACTCGATGATGAACCGTTTGCACTTCGATGCAATCGGGAGTTGGCAACTGACATTTGTTGTCTTACAACCCAAGCTGCAAGACTCAAGCAAGTCAAATATGTTTGCAATGTTGGAATCCTAAGCTCATACCAGCATATTCCGACAAGGCATCTCAACCGCTCCAAAGCAATGCGCTCTCGGCATACAACTCAAGAGGAAGGTCATAACCAATCGCTAAGCACCGCATGGAGATGTTTGCGCCTATATTAGACTCATCTCACTTCAAAGCATGTCCCGTTAACCCAAGACATACTTTGAGGGGGAAATGTTAACCGATCTTTTGGTCCGGTTCCCAAAAGTACGCAAGGGACGCTCGACACAACATATCGCGTGATCTTACAGCCCAAAGGCGTTGCCAGTACCAGAAGACTCGAGTCTGGCCACTAGCAGAATGTCGCATCCCTCGAACGCTACTTCCATCAATATTAGTTCGCATCCGAGCCGAAGGCGAGCCGTGCTCCGAGCCGATGGCGAGCCGTCAAACGGGTCCGGGCGCAGCGCCGGTACGTGTCCGGGGCCCCACGGTCCCGACGGCGATCGACCTAGCCAGTTAGGTTATTGATCGGATCCCGAGCCTAACAGCTCAACTGCGTGTCAATATTCTACATACGCATTCGGGCCGACAGTCCAAGTAAGTCCATTCCTCAAGGACTGCGTCGCAAGACCTAAACTCACTTATTACTGTCCTCTCATCAGGCGCCATGCAAATGTTTAAGTTTACTAGCCCAATCTTGGAGCCAAGACTAAGTCATCAGAGTGCAAAGTTATGCGTCGTGCTCCCACGCACTTGCTAGATTATCACATCCCTCAAACCGACTTCGACCTCTTGAAAAACCAGCAGGGTTTATTAAGTGTCCGGGATACGAAGCCCACTACCGTATTCACACATACTTGGCGACCTTTATCCGAATTCCTATTTCCATTTCCCAAGATCCACCGCTCCACGTTCTTGAGTGCCAAATCTGAAATCCCTCTTACTTTCCATATCTCTCTTCTCTTCTCCCGAAAACCTAACAACACCTCGAACATCCAAAGTACAAAAGAAGTATTTTGGTATCCTTCATGCCTCAAGCTAATTTTCTGTCTGGAGAAGAGAAGAAAGGAAGAAAGTACCATCAAGGGATCAGCATACCCCAAACGAACGTTCCGAGATCAGAATTCAGGATCGTACACCAAGCTATGATCATATTTCGAAGCTCTAACTACCAAGTCAATCACGGCTCAGCGACCACTCTCACCAAATGCCCAATCATCAAAGTGCACGTGCTTAGCATTTGGGACCGACCTTGCCTCAAAGGAAAATCTACGCGACCACATGCCATGACATATGCCAAGTATTGTCCTAATAACGACATCTGCATATGCGAGTTGCCGAAACTTTGATCAGTGGGACTAGCTTGGATCAATGAATGAGTTTGGCCTCGTAAATCTAAGTGATCCAGCGGAAACTCCATGTAATCAAGCTCCATCCCAACAACGTTTCAACAACCACTTGGCGAACCCGCACCTAGGCCATGGCAGTGACCACGCATACGCGCTTTGGAAATCTCAACCGAGCAGACCGCCTTGATTTAAATGCATGCCCACAAGACTTAAGGGTTCAAATGTACACACCAAACAGTCGGCTCTATATCCGGAAACTCCTTGAAAAGCTAAAATACACGATTACAAGCCCATGGCATGCAATCCACTTTCATTTTACTTATCCCATGTCAGATCGCATCACACAAAACCACATGCAAACTCGTGATTGCATACACAATTATGACCCAATGATGAACCGTTTGCACTTCGATGCAATCGAGAGTTGGCAACTGATATTTGTTGTCTTTAATCTACAAGAACTAAATGCATTGGAGAGGTTCCAACCCAAGCCGCAAGACTCAAGCAAGTCAAAGCTCTTAGCAATGTTGGAATCCTAAGCTCATACCAGCATATTCCGACAAGGCATCCCAACTGCTCCAAAGCAGTGCGCTCTCGGCATATAACTCAAGAGGAAGGTCATAACCAATCGCTAAGCACCGCATGGAGATGTTTGTGCCCATATTAGACTCATCTCACTTCAAAGCACGTCCTGTTAACCCAAGACATACTTTAAGGGGCCAAATGTTAACCGACCTTTTGGTCTGATTCCTAAAAGTACGCAAGACACGCTCGACTCAACATATCGCGTGATCTTACAGCCCAGAGGCGTTGCCAGTACTAGAAGACTCGAGTCTGGCCACTAGAAGAATGTCGCATCCTTCGAACGCAACATCCATCAGTATCTGTTTGCAGCCGAGCCGAAGGCGAGCCGTCAAGTGGGTCCGGACGCAGCGCCGGTGGAGGTCCGAGGCCCCACAGTCCCTGTGGCAATCGACCTAGCCGGTTAGTTTATTGATCGGATCCCGAGCCTAACAGCTCAACTACGTGTCGACATCCTACATACGCATTCGGACTGACAGTTCAAGCAAGTCCATTCCTCGAGGACCGCGTCGCAAGACCAAAACTCACTGATCACTGTCCGCTCATCGGGCGCCATTCAAATGTTTAAGTTTACTAGCCCAAGCTTAGAGCCAAGACTAGGTCATCAAAGTGCAAAGTTATGCGTCGTGCTCCCATGCACTTGCTAGATTATCACGTCCCTCAAACCGACTTCAACCTGTTGAAAAACCGGGAGGGTTTATTAAGTGTCTGAGATACAAAGCCCAATCCCGTATTCACACATACTTGGCGATCTTTATCTGAATTCCTAATTTCGTTTCCCAAGATTCGCCGCTCCACGTTCTTGAGTGCCAAATCCGAAAGCCCTGTTACTTTCCATATCTCTCTTCTCTTTTCCCGAAAACCTAACAACACCTCGAACATCCAAAGTACAAAAGAAGTATTTTGGTATCCTTCATGCCTCAAGCATATTTTCTGTCCGGAGAAGAGAAGAAAGGAAGCAACTACCATCAGGGGATCGACATACCCTAAACGAACGTTACGGGATCGGAATTTGGGATCGTACACCAAGCTATGATCATATTTCGAAGCTCCAACTACCAAGTCAATCACGACTCAGCGACCGCTCGTGTACTCACCAAATGCCCAGTCATCAAAGTGAATGCGCTTAGCATTTTGGACCGACCTCCCCTCAAAGGTAAATCTACGTGACTACATGCCACGACATATGCCAAGTATTGTCCTAACAACAAAATCTGCATATGCGAGTTGTCGAAACTTTGATTGGTAGGACCAACTTGGATCAATGAATGACTTTGGCCTCGCAAATCCAAGTGATCCAGCGGATACTCCATGCAATCAAGCTCCATCCCAACAACGTTTCAATAACCACTTAGGGCGATCGCGTGCCTAGGCCATGGAATTGACCATGTATACGCGCTTTGGAAATCACAACCGAGCAGACCGACATGATTCAAATGCATGCCCACAAGACTTATGGGTTCAAATGTACACAATGGTTGGCTCTCGATCCAGAAATTCCTTGAAAAGCTAAAATACGCTATTACAAGCCCATGGCATGCAATCCACTTTCATGTTACCTATCCCAGCTCAGATTGCATCAAACAAAACCACGTGCAAACTCGTGATTGCATACGCAATTATGACCCGATGATGAATCGTTTGCACTTCGATGCAATCCGGAGTTGGCAACTGACATTTGTTGTCTTTAATCTACAGGAACTAAACGCCTTGGACAGGTTCCAACCCAAGCCGCAAGACTCAAGCAAGTTAAAGCTCTTAGCAGTGTTGAAATCCTAAGCTCATACTAGCATATTCCGACAAGGCGTCCCAACCGCTCCAAAGCAGTGCGCTCTCGGCATAAACTCAAGAGGAATGTCATAACCAATCGCTAGGCACCGCATGGAGATGTTTGCGCCCATATTAGACTCATCCCACTTCAAAGCACGTCTTGTTGACCCAAGACATACTTTGAGGTGGCAAATGTTAACCGACCTTTTGGTCCAGTTCCCAAAAGTATGCAAGACACGCTCGACTCAACTTACCGCGTGATCTTACAGCCCAAAGGCGTTGCCAGTACCAAAAGACTCGAGTCGGTCACTAGCAGAATGTCGCATTCCTCGAACGTGACCTCCATCAGTATCCGTCCGCAGCCGAGCCAAAGCCGAGCCGTCAAGCGGGTCCGGACGCAGAACCCGTGGGGTTCCGGGGCCCCACAGTCCCGGCGGCGATCGACCTAGCCGGTTATGTTATTGATCGGATCCCGAACCTAACAGCTCAACTGCGTGTCGACATCTTATACACGCATTCGGGCCGATAGTCCAAGCAAGTCCATTCCTCGAGGACCACGTTGCAAGATCAAAACTCACTGATCACTGTTTGCTCATCGGGCGCCATGCAAATGTTTAAGTTTACTAGCCCAAGCTTGGAGCCAAGACTAAGTCATCAAAGTGCAAAGTTATGCTTCGTGCTCCTACGCACTTGCTAGATTATCATGTCCCTTAAACCAAATTTGACCTCTTGAAAAACCAGGAGGGTTTATTAAGTGTCCGGGATACGAAGCCTGCTCCCGTATTCACGCATACTTGGCGACCTTTATCTAAGTTCCTAATTTCGTTTCCCAAGATCCGCCGCTCCACCTTCTTGAGTGCTAAATCTAAAAGCCCTCTTACTTTACATATCTCTCTTCTCTTTTCCCGAAAACCTAACAACACCTCGAACATCCAAAATACAAAAGAAGTGTTGCGGTATCCTTCATGCCTCAAGCTGATTTTCTGTCTGGAGAAGAGAAGAAAGGAAGCAACCACCATTAGAGGATCGGCATACCCCAAACGAACATTCCGAGATCGGAATTCAGGATCGTACACCAAGCTATGATCATACTTCGAAGCTCCAACTACCAAGTTAATCACGACTCAGCGACCACTCGTGTACTCACCAAATGCCCAATCATCAAAGGCACGTGCTTAGCAATTGGGATTGAGTTAAAGAAATATTTGAGTAAAAATATTTAAGGGAAATTGGGAAATGAAATGATTTTTGATAAACTGGTTTAAAGGAGCTCGGTGTTGATTAATGATTGATCGGTGTTTGGAAATAAGATTGTTGTTTGTACACATGTTTTCCTTTGATAGTTATATAATCGACTATTAAAGTTTTTGACCATTTCCGTTGCCAATACAGAGAGACCAAGTTTAGATTTATTATCTGAAAACCACTCCGTATGGGCATTATCGTTTTGAATCAAATATATCAAAGACAATTGAAGATGGAGTTTGTGCAAGGGTTGTTCTGTCGATTCTTGGTAGAAATTGCCAAAAATGGATTTATAGAATAGTGCCTTCGGGTTTTCCAGTCCCAGGACACCTTAAATGGATGAATGTATGACAGAGTATATCTGATAGATCGCGTAAATTGATCATTTCAAACGTATATATGTTGGTGGCGGAGGAATTCGTTTCTCTTAGCTTATACCTGTGGCATTTTTGGGGAAATCAATTTGTGATTTGGCAGTATGTCGATGTGGCATTCAGACTAAAATGAAGGTGTGATCTGTCAAGATACATTATGACCTCAAGCCTCATCAACCAGGAAATGACATAAATCAAGCAGGCAACATGGCTAAGTGGGTTGCACCCAATTAAGGTATATTGTAACCATCTAGAGAATTCATATTTGCTACTTTTTTTTATTTCTATATCTCCCGGGAATGGTTATGTTGGTATACCAACCGTAAGGTGACAATATATTCGGAACATTCAAGCAAAATGAATGGTCGGTCATGTGTGGCTGAGTTACAAGATGTTCTTATTGAACACTAGTGTATCGCTTCTAGAGCACACTGATCGAAAGGTGGTTCCATACCTTGTCATAATTGGAAATCCCATCCCCAATAGGAACCCGCGGTTTTTGATCGTATATTATATATGTAGAGCGTGAGATGAAACCATTCTGCTAGATTTCTAATTACTTGTATTAGACACTATTATAATATCAAAATAATATTGTTTTCAAAAGAAAATGTTTTGGGTTATCGTATGGTAAAAACCATCCGTGTTTATGTGTGGATCGGTCTTACGATTATCATTGCTTTTGAAAAGGATTTGGAAAAGTCAAACCAAATGGTTGGAGTTTACTCACGCCAGTCACATGACTGACTAAGAGTTTATTTTGTTTTATTTTCCCTAAACTCTTGGGTGCCCAAATTTGTGCGGGCAGTCAAGTAGTTGGGATTTTTCAGATATACGTGAAGGAGCTCAGAGCAGGAGGCTTCAGAATTAGATATATATAGAGTTTATTTCACTACAAGAAAAGCTGTATATAGCGGCAGAATTTTAGCAGCGGAAAATTCCTTCGCAAATTAGCGACGGATTTTCGTGGACTTTGTAAGGGATAATATTTTGGATTTTATATGTTACCTTATTTTAAATTATTACCATCGAATCTAATTTCTGTCGCTAAATCATTGGAAATTGCAGCACTTTACCGTCATAAAAAATTTAACGCTAAATTCCGTTGCAGATAGAGGCTGTTTACCGTCGTCAAAATTTTGACGCTATATTTGCAGCAGTTTTTCAAGAGATTTGAAAAGGGCTTTAATATTTATTATTTATAAAAT
The DNA here is from genome assembly GCA_030737875.1 of Allium sativum. Lineage (NCBI taxonomy): Eukaryota > Viridiplantae > Streptophyta > Magnoliopsida > Asparagales > Amaryllidaceae > Allium > Allium sativum. The sequence goes on along the minus strand of CM060919.1, from coordinate 126,654,244 downwards.
GTTTTACATTTGTTTTTTTATTTAGTAATTAGTAAGTAAATATAAATTTTAAATAACTAATGTTAATAATATATTAATAATAAATAATTACTATTAAAAGTAAATAATATTCAATAGTTAGTATTGATTAATTATTAATTACTATAAAATATAAATAAGAGGTAATAATAATTAATAAAATAGATTAATATTCGCTATTTAATTAAATTTATTTTGATAATCAATGATTAGTATGTATTAATTAATAAATAAATAATTAAGAAAAATAAAGTGTTCGAAATTTAAAAATAATAAATTGAATAAATATTAAAAAAATTCGAAATTCAAAAAATTCAAACGTTACCATATGAGTTATTATTTTTAGAAAATGTAAAATTTCATATTATTTAAAAATTTTAAAAATAATAATTTATTATTTTTAATTATTATATAAATAATTACTATTGTAAATTATTAAATATTACTAAGTTATTTTTAATACATATTAATTCAAAAAATTAAAACTTTTGTATTTTCTAAAATATAAAGTTTAAATATTAAATTTTGAAGTTTTCATAATTTTGAAATGAATATAAAGTTGTAACAAACACATTTTTAACAATAGCGATTTTTCGCTAGTTCCAATAGATGAACTTTTAACAAACTTCGTTTTGCTACAAGTTGAAATAAACATATTTTTTTACAACCGGTTGTTAATATTAAAATAAATATCTAATTTAATATTAAAATATTAAAATCATGTGTGTAATTGGTTCAAGTGGAGTATTCCATATGTAGATTGTAAAAAAGAAGCTAACCTCAATCGCATCCATAACAACAAATCCAAATGGCTCTTTTTATAAATGGGAAAACGGACTATTTTGGACCTTCTAACAGCATCTAAAACATGTAGAACATAAATGTAAGTTCTGATTAATATAAATTGTTATTCGTTTAGTTATGATTCATATAATTGGTTGATAATAAAACGTTGTAAAAGATGTAACTTTACAACATTTTTGACAAAAATGTTAAAAAACTTGTGTTTTTTGAACGTTTTGGTTAGAACATTGTAAAATATAAACATTTATAACATTTTCATATAACACAGTAAAGCAGCAAGTTTTGACAACATTTATTCCTAATAATTATCTACTAACCTTTTGGTCGTTATTCAAAAGGTTATAAAAAAACATTGATTCCAACTAGATAATAAGTTACCATGAATTGTCTAGAGGTAATTTTACTTTATACATATGTTTGTGGTAAAAGAATTAAAAACATTTTTTATTCCCTATAGTAACAAATAATTTAGTAGATTCACTATTATCTGGAATGAAAGAGATAAGTGGTAGAGAAATATGATTTGAGTTAAAGGAATTAAAATTATTTTTTGATTCGTTTGCAATTGTTTGGTTTTTGGAACTACATCCGAATTGACTTTTCGTATATTAATCAAAAGTAGTATTCATTTTGTCTGAGAAAAAAGATACAATTGTAATATTAAGACAATCAAATCTAAATTGTAAATTGAAGGTATTTTGATCATTTGTTCTATAAGTATTTTTTGAACTTTGATTTGTAATCTTGTCTATCGTGTAACGAATTTTCTTAGGGTTAATGCTATGAATTGTTCATTGATTACTAATACGAATTGTAAACTGAATAATTGTAAATTGAAGAAATATATTAAATGAATTGTTGCCTAATCTCATCTTTTCAGGCTTACGTTGCCTAGATTGAGCACAAAAGGGAAAAAAGCAAAAGATTACTAATATGTGTTGACCGGTCATTGATTATTTCACTTAATCAAGCTTTTTATTGAAAGAAATATCCATAATGACATAGTGCGAAGTTTAATTCTTTATTTTATTTCAATAATAGAAGTATTTTGGACTATTTATATAAATATTATAGTTCAACTAAAGTGATTTTGTTCATTATATTTTTGTCTAATTTCATCATTTTTTTCAAAGGAATTGATTAAAAAATTTGTTATATTTTTAAATTTTGTTGCATTTTCTAAATAATATACTTGGATTTATCAAAGAATATTGTATTGAAATAGAATATTAACGGTAGATCTAGAATGTAAAGGATATTCTTAAAAAAAATGGACATTAGAATTTGAATCGTTAAAAACATCAAAAAAAAAACACAAATCCACGGAAGATAAATTATTTTTAACTTCAAAAAAGTTAAACATTATTGATCCTACTTGACATATAATAAAAATGTATACACATGTTTGCTAGTGATTCATATCAATACATTGTTAACGTATTCTTTGTCTTAAATTGATTTACATGTATAATTCATAGTGTACTCTAATTTATTTATTTTTCAATTACTTCAATTTTCTCTAAAACAATGCTATAATTTTTTCATTAAAATCCGATTTAAAATAAATTATAATAATTAAATTAATATTTCATATTGAATATTTTAACGGTCGGTTTCATCACCTTTGTGTGGTAATACTAGTTATTTCTTATAGTAACAAATAATTTATAGTTAATAGCAAATATTAAGTATACAGTTGATTAATTTATAAATGGTAATTAGTAATTTATAATTGAAAACTTAGAAGGGTTAATTATCCATTACCAGGAAATTAAGTATACAGTTTATTAAGTACACAAATATTAAACTTCTGACATAAATTTAGGCTTAAATTTAGGTCTTTGGCTCCAAATTCGAACTTTCGACTTAAATTTTGGCGGAAAGTACCAAAATAATTAGCTTCGAAGCGAAACGTTTTCTCCTTCCACGCTCAAATCTAACGCATGTTCTAAATTTCCTTGTTCTTCCCCAAAATCGAAAATTTCAGCAGATTTTTTTTTTTCAAATTCAAAATTTTCACTTCGCATATTAATGGCCTCCTTCTACCTGAAATTCATGGCCGCCTTCACCACGAAATCGAATTGTTCCTCCTTCAAAAATTCAATTCAAAACAGAGTCTTGTTCAGCTCCCATCACAAATCAATGCCGCGAGCTCCTTCAAGATAACTGACCTGTCCACGTGAGCCACTGAGCCACAGCCACCTCCACGCGATTCTAAAATCCGTCAACGCAACTGCACGAACCACCGTAAATCGAAGATCAATCACTGCTCCTTTTCTTTCATCGCCTGTCTCGATTGAACACTGTTGTAAATGTGAGTTTTGGCATTTTTTTCCGTGATTATATGGGTCACTGCTCCTTTTATTCCAATTTTTCTTCTTCTGTAATTGGTAACATGAGTGATTCATTAATTGTTCTAACATATTGTAGGTTAAGTGGATCTACAACTTAATTTTTTACAGAGGGATAATCAAATAAATATGTGATGCTATTTTTTTTCCATATCTCATGATTACCAACTTTTTTGTTTGTGTAGAGAAAATGTTAAGTAAACAAAATGAATTACTAAGTAACAGTAGCGAATTTAATAGCATTTATACTGTTTATGTTGAACGTATCTTGTGTTGGTTTTGCAGGCATCAAGTTGAATTTTGATGTAGATAAGGTTTCTGAATGGATACAAAGCTTAAAATCATAAAATTAAGCATTTAAATTGAAGTTAAAGTAAATGACAATTCATAGATTTAAAAGGTTTACATTTCAATGATCTAATATCCTGTATGTTGCTTTCTCTTTATGGGTTATCAAGTAACATTAAGTATGCTAAAGCATTGATTCTTCTTTTCAAAATGATGTTTTATATATTTTGTTTAAAAGGAATTTGATCTTGTTCAAGCTGTTACATCAATGAGATAGAGTATCATCTAAAGTATGTATGTTCTACTGATGTTCTTTACAATCTTCAGTTTCTCTTTGATCACATAATTATTTTTTATAATAATTTCTGGCACTTGCTTAGGGTGCGTTCTTAACGAACGTGAGCGTGGCATTTGAGCGTGGTATTTGAGCGTGCCATTTGAGCGTGGTACTGTAACGAAGGGGAATTGTGTTTTTAGCTACGAACGGGGTATTTGAGCGTGGTATTTTTAAAATAAGATTTAAATAGAGATGGTTTGGCAAATTCGAATACAAATACAAATACAGTTTCTAATACAGATACAAGTACAGTTACAAATACAAACACAAATTAGTGCAGACCCGCAGCAACCAACCGATCTCTAATGGTATCTCGAACTAATGACATTTCTCGGGATCCTTCTACTTGAACACGTTCCGTGCCTCTATTCGTCGTATTTCTCATACTATAATATTCCGTCAAGTAATTATCGGGTATTCGTTCAGGATCATCATCAAAAGCCATAAAATCTGGGTCACCACTATTGTATTTGCGTTTGAAGTTTTGTAAGGCCATTGTAGACACCACAACTTTCACTTGAGTTTGAAACCGATATGTAGGCATCTTGTTGAGAATGGTAATTTTTTTCTTCCAAATGCCAAATGTTCATTCTACGGCCATCCGTAAACTCGAATGGTAGTAATTAAACACTTCATTGGCCGACTTTGGTTGATTCATTGTATCACGGAAATGCGGAATATGATATCTCATATTTCGATATGGCGGTAAATATCCAGTCTGTAGTGGATAGCCCGAATCAACTAAATAATACTGTCCAGCTGGAGGGTAAGGAAAGTTATAGTTTCTATCGTTTGTAACAGCATTAAAAATTCTGCTATCATGTGCAGTCCCTTCCCAACCAGACATAACATACGTAAACTGTAAATCGAAATCACAAACCGCTAATATATTTTGAGTTGCAAACCCTTTTCTTCCAATATAAGGGATAATTTGATCAGCGGGTAAATGTGCAGATACGTGGGTACCGTCTATAGCGCCAATACAGTTTTTGAAATACGGGTAATACCGGGTGGAAGTTTTGATGTGATGTGGAACAGTATTAAATTGTTGTTCCGCTGGCTTTATTACATCAACAGCGAGTAATTGAAAAGCGTTTAGGACATCATGAAAACAAACGGAAATTGTGCTACCTGATCGTTGAAATCTTTCTTGTAGTTGTCTATTTGAAAGCCCAGTAGCCATTGTATAAATGAATATTCCAACCATTTCGACGACACAGATTTCTGGTCTGGAAGCGAGACCATGATGTTGCAGTTTCTCACATAATGCGTAGAAATAAAGCCTTTTCATCCGAAAATTATTTTGACAACGACTTTGATGGCCATTCAAAATTTTGTTGATCCAAGATAAGCCAGTGAACTTCGAAGTATTAATCCGCGTCATATGATTTCTCCTTTCATTCTGAACCAGATAAACCCCGTAGAGCTCCATCAAATCGTCGTTCTCGGAGGATGAATCGGAGTTTGACATTAGTCGAATAAGTAGAAAGAGTTGAAGAAGTAGTATTGTGTAAGGTGTTAAGATAGAGGGGGTAATATATAGGGAGGAAGAGAAGTTGGAAAACAAGCCGTTGGCGTCCGACGCGTCGGACGCCAACGGCTTGATTTTCAACATCCAGCAATCGTTCCATTTGGAAGTGGAAAAAAGTGCTCGCGTTTGACGCGTCCGACGCATCGGACGCGACCACAAAGTTGAGCGTGCCAAAACTTTGCTGCGAACGCACCCTTAGCGTTTAGATTTTCTATTGCATAGTTCTTTACATTTCCTAGGTACATGTGCACTCAGGACAATTAAAAAACCTACAATGCGTAGGTTTATATATAGGTATCAATGTGCTGGAATTTCCATGTTATGCAGCTAGTTTGCTTTGCTCATAGATGCTCACATTTGTGCAGCTGTTTCGATTTGCTTATAGATGCTCACATTTACGCTGGTTTGCTAGCTTCACTTATGAACATTAATTGTGTCCTTTATTTTGAACAATTAAATTTATGGTACTAGTTATTTATAATAGTATTACTGAGTTTCAAATTTTGACCTCGCATACTTCTCATTCAAACTAGGTAGGATAAAAGGGTGCCAAAGGTATAAATTTTGTTGTATTTGAAAAGCATGAGACAACAATTATAAGCGGTAATGCATTGATAATTGAGGCGGTAATCCCTATTCCTCTCTCAAACTATTTCAAAATTCGTGATTCGCCCAAGAGCAAGCACTTTGTTCAGCTAAGATCAAACCTTCCATCAAATACACACAAGTTTGAATCAGAGGTCATTGAAATTGACTTGGAAAAAGACCCCTAGGTTCACGTAGGTCCTATCAAATTTAGCATTGAGGAGCACCATCACAAACAGGTCAGTTGAACTGGTTCTTATGTTAGTATATTATGTTAGTACAAATGGCTAACGTTGGCAAATAAAATTGCGATGAAACTTGTTTAAGAGCAGTTTTAACATATATTTTTTCATATACTATGATCAATGATTATCCCCATAGCATGGCACTCATTATTTTTGTTCAAAACATTCAGGAACTTACAGCATCTCCCTTATTTTCCCTTTGGCTATTGGTTAGCTGTTATTCTTCTCTTTATCAACATGCCACGGTAAGATATGAACGTAAAGGTGTGTAAAATCAACATCAAATTCCTTGCATTTATCTTGATCAATGTCCTATCTTGTCTTTAATCCATCCTTTCTAATTTTTTTAAAGTCTAATCTCTACTATTAAAATAAAATTTAAAACTGAAATTGATACTATGGTGTTATTGGGGTGTTGATGACTGCAGCAATACCCATAGTTATCAATTGTTGGACGTGAGAGTTCATAAGAAAGCAATAAACTAGGAACTTGTTAAAAATTTAAAATAAGATATGCCTATGTCACTATATACCAATGTTGAACATGTGTACTTTGCATTTTAATTTACAGTGGAAAATGGATGGAGGCACGGAGTTGATTTGAAGGCTGAAGCTTGTTGTCTCAAGATCAAATTCAATCTTCAAACTATCATTTTAATTTTCTTTGCAATTAAATTTCGTTGCATTTCCAGAAAATGAATGTAATTATAATTGAATGTACCGAGCGAAAAAATAAATCATAATTACAAATTTATTCTTTGTAATTTTAGATATGTTATTTATTTCGGTGTTAATTGTTGATTGATATTAGTTCGATAAATATACGTGTATGTATTTATGTGTGTATGTGTGTGTGTGTGTCTATATATATATATATATTTATATGATTGTGTGTATCTATATATATAAATATATATTTGCAGATTAGAAGGGGAATAGCGACATATGATGCTAGATTAAATATTTACATAAATTAAATCTGTCGCTAATACCTTGGCAATTAGTAAGGGTTTACCAATGCCTTTTATAAATAATAATTTATTATAAATTACTTATCCGTCAGTAAATAGTCGGTAAATAAATTAAAATTAAATTAATGAATAAAAGTAAATTTTTATTATATAATTAGTAAAATGATGGAAAATTGTCGGAAAACTCGTACTAAATTCCGCCGCAGAAATTTGACATAGATATCGTCATGGTTTTTACCAACCACACCATTATGCAGGAAATCCGTCGCTAAGGCCAGTTTAGTGACGGAATAGAAGCGGATATCGTCGCTGCTATATGCGATTTTTCTTGTAGTGTTTCCGCTGTGATGTTATGTGATAATGGTATGTATACATAGTTAGCAGTTTGTATTTCCAAAGTTGTTATATAATATATTTTATTTGTTCCACTGTGAGATTCGTGTTACTCTGATTCTGTTCTACGGTGATCTTCTTCTATTCTATTTTTCTTTCTTTCTATTTCTCACCCTCTAACTTCTTTCCATTAATGATCTGGTATTTACGAAGCTAGGATAATCAACGTGGGTTTTATGTTGATTTACAGGGTCAAAAACTCCTGGGTTGTTACAATTTTTCACAGTATTTTCTTTTTCTAATCATTTTTATTTTTAGGTCTATGTTGAATATACCAGTCTACTTCTATGTAAACTATGGCTCCGATACCAAACTTAACACCCTATCAAACACAACTCAAACACAGCACTAGAATCCAGAATTGGCTAAAAGCCAGGCTGCTACAGTGACCGGAGTAAATCCCTTTAACAATGCACCCATTTACTAACTTGTAATCTCTTTCTGTTACAGAAATATATTGCTTTACGTAGTTTGATACAAACCAAGGAACAAAAGGAAATAGTATATTATTTTCAGATGTGAATTCATAAATTTTGTTTTGAAAAGATGACTGGAACGGATAAATCCCTTTAACAATGCTCCCATTTAATAACTTGTAATCTCTTTCTATTATAGAAATATATTGCTCTATATAGTTTGATACAAACCAAGGAACAAAAGGAAATAGTATATTCTTTTTAGATGTGAATTCACAAAATTTGTTTTGAAAATGATTTTGTTCCTCTCTTGAAAAGCTTTCAAAGAACCATTCTCTAAAAGGTTCCCATTTTGGTAATTAAATTCATTTTTAATTCTTTGCCTAGCTGGAGAGCCAAGACTAAAATCTATTTTAGTTATATTATCCATTAAATAGAAAAATCCATTTCAGATTCGGTTATATCCGCATCTTGAACATTGTAAACGCCCTTTACAATATTATTTTTGTTTATATGGAATTTTTCAACAGGATCATTTCGTTCAGTAAATTCCTAATCTGTATTTTTTCTTTCATAAGTTGAACTTCTAGGTGTTTCAATAGTATAGTCTAGTGGCGAAAACTGGGAATAAAAAGATTTTCTTATAGATATGTTATATCTATCAGATCTACTTATAGTAGGTTCACAAGGATAATTGTCCATATGTATTTGGACCGATCCTTCAGGAATTTGAACAATGCTAGTTATATTATATTGCTTATTGTAGACTGTGGAGGCATAACCTTTTATATTTGCCAACTATCAGGCAGTGTAATTTCTTCCCACTTTATTGGCCTTCTAGTAGTAATATTTGATTTACTAAAATTGGTTTCTATTATGATAGTTTCATTAGAGGGCTTATCTATCATTTCACATTGTGGATTTAATGTATAAACTGGTTTATAATAGATTCGGTAACATATAAAAATTACTTCTGTATCTGGAACATAGTTATAACCATGTGTTTTATGTTTAAGGTAAGTGCATCTAACATATTAACATCGTTTAAGGTTAGTTACAAATTTGGATAAACATCAAAATAAATTGGTCCATGCACTAAACTAGATTGTATTAATCCCATCAATGATTTTTTCCAATCCATATTTCTACCATCTCTTAAGCTAGTATAAAACTTTCAGGTAAGCCTTCTAATGTCAGAGGCTTTAACGCAATTTGCACTAAACCAATGTGTATAAATTTATGCGTTTGTCTGTAAGGATTTATATCCTTACTACCTAATAATTTTATTACCATTTCATCATTGTCTAAGGAGACAGGTTCTTCAGTAGTTTTAACTACATGTTTTAAACCGAGTTTTTCAAAAATTCCTAACTGGTATATAACCTTAGGTTTAATTTTGGGTATTGTCCATTTATTATGTAGTTCTAAATCATCAAGGAAATCATCTTCTTGTTTAATACTACTTTTCACATTATCTCTTTTCCTAATCATTTTTATTTTTAGTTCTGTGTTGAATTATATCAGTCTACTTCTATGTAAATAATGGCTCTGATACCAAACTTAACACCCTATTAAACACAACACTAGAATCAAGAATTGGCTGAAAGCCGAGATGCTACAGTGGCTGGAGTAAATTCCGGAGCTACAGTAACTGCAACAGGAAGCTACAATGCAGTAAAATTCGGAAAGCTACAGTAACTAGGCAAAAAAAAATTGAATAGTGCGGTGTTTACAGGATCAAAGTAAAATCAAGTCTCTGACCAAACAATCAAAATTCAGTTACAACTTGAAATATCATGTAGCATCAATCAGACAAACATGTCAATGTAAAACCTTTAAAGCTAAATGTTAGTAGGTATTTTACATGAAGACAACCCGTCTAACAATAATTTGGATAGAACACATAAATGTGCTAAACAAAAGCCCAAATTAACACCACAAACAATGGGCATTATAGCACTTTATGTTTTCCAAATTGTTATTGCCATAGAATCTCCACAACTCTAGCTTTAAAAAATTTCAATCTTAACACATTTAACCTTTTAATAGTTGTGTATTATTTCTTTTTGGACTGAATTTCAGTGTTTTGGTACATACACTTCATTTTACTTTACATGTTTGATATTAGGTCATTTACATACATATAAGTAAACATGATATAATTCAACACATAAGGATTTAGCTTGCCATTCAGGCTATAACAAACACAACAATGATATTAAATGTAACAAACAAGAAAATAAAAATAAGAAAGACTTACAGGAAAATTGCAGCAAACTTCTTCTTTTATTGCAGTAGTACATCACACTTACAAGACTTCAGAGTACAGACACTTATTTACAATACACACTCTAAGTTCTGAGTTCCATACTAAGGGAACCGTCTATTTATAGGACATTACCAACCAAATTAATAAAACCGACATACATAATTTAATATACAGACTCCAAACTGACATACATAATTTACATAAAAATATTAATACCGCCTTTAACATTTTCACCGCCTTCAGCAAACTTCCTAGCCACATTTATATCCTTCCAAACCATGTACATGTACTTCCAAAACCACATTTATGAACACTTCACCGCCTTTGAAAAATGTGCACATACGTCCAAATGTATTATTCAAAATATCTTTACTTGTCAAGTAACATCCTGTACATTCGTTAGATAATATTTATCTTAGCTGATTTACTGCATCTTGCAACTGGCATATTCAATTTGTTGTTTTGCCTAGAAAATTTTCTTTGAACTGTTCGAATACTGCATCGGTGTCTTCTTCTTCATCAAGAAGGTCATCTTGTGATTCATCAACAATTTCTTTCCCTTTAGACGACATCATGGATGTATCAGATTTTTACTCTTCATCTTTGAGATTTTTGACAAATTATTTCTTCATTTCTTCTAGGTAGCATTGAATGATATCTTCCCTTGTAGCTATGCCTTTTTGCATCTGGAACCTTTTGTTGATGTTCTCAAAAGGACTCGGAGAATCTTCCTGTTGTCTTAATAATTTTTTCTCTTAATAATCTTTTATTGTTTCTTCTATTAGAAGAATAAGTTCGTGCCCAAATATTCCTCTGGTAGATTTTTCATTTTTCATTAATTTATCCCAAAATTTTGTAAATAAGCATCTTCAAAGGCAGGGAATGATCTCCGATACCCATTCATATATGTATGGGATTGAAAATTCTATGAAAAGTACATTGGGGCCATTCCTTCAATTAAATGTCTCTTTTCATTAATTTAAATTATTTTTGGGGATAGATCAGCCAATTAGAATATAATTCTTTAAATTTTTCTAGTAAAATTTATAAGGATGGACCAAAATTTATCCACCACTGAACAAATCAATTGGGGATCAGACGTTTATATAATTCGCCACAAATTTTTATGAACCAAGAATGCTTCTTTTTATTGTTCTAAAGGAGTACTCTATATAGCACATCTACATAATCCCAGTAATTGAATTTTATAGATATTTTCTTTTCTAGAACAAAAATTTCTTTGTATTTAAGGGGCGATAATCCCCATTCTTCAGGTAGTATTAACCTTTTAATTACTATTTTACTGAAACAGTAAGTATTTGGATCATTTCCATGAAAATGTGTTATTTCAGCTGTTTCTGTTCCCTTTTAAATTGCTTCATAATAACCTCTTTGCTTATATGCAGTAATAGCATAAGATGATATATCAACATACCTTTGTATTAAGGCCCATGGATTATCTTCCCTATTTACATCAGAAAATTCTAATAGAAGTAATACTTCTTTATAAGCACTTTCTTCATATGAAGTTATATTTCCTCCATTTTCTTCATCACTAGTGGCACTAGCATAAGTCTCAAACTGGCCTTCCTTAGTTATAAACTCCTTAAAAATTTTGTATAGAAGATTATTTTTATCCATAGGAATATTATTCCTTGATGAACGTGATGCAATATTTTCTGCTATTAGCTGTCTGTTACCATGTTGAGCCAATATGTTGGCTTTACCTCTCCCTTTATTAGAGAGATATCCCCCAGAGAAATTACCTCTTCCCCTAGGTATATTATCCTATAAATATCCACAAGTCAAAAAATTAGGAAGATTATTTTCTTCTTCTTTTTTATAAATAATTTCAAAACCAAAAGGTGCTAAATGAGCTTGCCACCTTGCAAACATTTGTTTAGAAACATCATGTTTAAAGTCTTTACTAAACATGTATTTTGCTGATTTACAATCAGTTTTTATAGTAAATTTTTAATTATATAAATCATCTTGAAATTTTAATACATTAGGGTTTACCACCCAATCAAGTGCTTGGGTTTTGTAATGATTTTATTCCTCAAATTTGGTTATTAATCATCTTCCTTTAAGACATCTAGCAAAGAAATTTAGAATCCAAGAAAAAGTTGTGAATTTAATCGCAATATGGTATTTAAAACTTATTCCCATATTAGTTTCTCTTAAATTATCGTCTTGTATAATGAATGGATTTCTGAGAAATAAAGTATCAATATTCGGGAAATCCTTTCAGATCTTGCCTTTGTGTTTAGTCATGCAAATCAACGTTTAGTGGTGATGAATCGATAACTAGGAAAATAAATTTGCATTTGTTAACGGAGATAAATGTGAATGAACCATAGTTGATTAGAACTCGCAGCGGAACTAATATAAGGTTTGGTTAAGCACCGAATCTTATGATCTTGTAAGGGAAATTAATAGCTGGATGCATTTATCTTGATTAAATAAGTATATTTTTAACCAAAGGGAAAGATCAGTGATAATTTATTGTGTCGGATTGTTCGTTGAGTACCTTTAAGAATTCTGGTTGATACTTCTGACCAAGTCTATCGATAGGAATTACTTGAATACTTGCATGAGGCATTTAAACATAGAATTTGGGGCGATAGCAAAAATTTACTAAAGAAAACTATAAGCATCAAGATAATGTTTATCCACTGAACGAGTTGAGAAAAATGGGGGTTGCTTGGTAAGGCAATGTCAATTTCAAATCTACTTTACAGCTAAACTATATAATGAAGCATTATAAGTTCTTGGCTTAATATTATTTTGATATGAGTTAATAAAGAATTATGTCAATGGATTTATGCTTGGGAAATATATACGAATTTACACCAGAAAATGAGGTATACTTAAAAACTTAAGTAACTTAACTTCATGCAATATTTTAGAAAGTACGCTGCATACTTTATGACTTATGCAACCATTGATTTGTAATAATATTCGTGAAGAAAATGGCGAGGCCGTTTTGATTATAATCAAAATTGCAACCATATGTTAATTTATAATCTGTTGCAAACAATGATGCAGCAACGCCATTAAGTCACTTAAGAGTGGATAAACGAAGACATATTTTATATATGGGCCAAGGGAAGATTGCGAGAAGGAAGATAATGTGGAAATAGAGGAACCATGTATAAATTAACGAGAGGAATTTGTATATTCAGGAAAAAGTTGAGGGGGCAGTGAATTGCTGGATTGAATTATAACCATATCGGACTTAATTAAGAAGATAAGGAAATATATTCAACCAATAACTATTGAATAAAAGACATGGCATTCTGGAAATTATATAATAAATATTGCAATAAAAACGTAATAAAGACTCCATTCTGTGAGGATATAATGAATATAGCTAGTTCTCCTTAATAAATGTTTTGTGGTTAAAAATAAAGTTGAATTAATGTTTGGGTAGAAAATGAGTATTAAAAATATATGATAATAATTAAAGGTCGATATGGAAAAAAGAATATTATTATAGGTGATTTACAAGCCAAGCAGGATGAATGATTTTGGAAAGCGAAAAGTTTTAAATTGACTACAAAACATGAGAATTTGACATAGGGAGTAAGTAGTCCCTTAATCTTAGGTTGTCTTGGATCACTTGATTCAAATTACTTCAACACATCCCTATTAAACTTAATAAGACGCCCTGTCATCTACCCAAGTCGTATATTAAAGGAAACCGAGAGACTTCAAGAGGAGTTTAATTCGATTATGGTGACCTTGGTTCAACTTTTTGCTAGTAGTAGCGAGTAGAGTCTCCAATAATCTTTAGGAACAAAGCCTGATTTCATATTGCTTATTTTCTCCCCACTTCAGTCAGATGGACGTACTGAGCAAGAATATTGTTTTCTTAAGACTTCTCTTCCTGCGTGTGACTCGAAATTCTACAATATTTGGAACGTTCACCCCCCTCTTGCCAATACTATATTTATTAGTAACCATATCTCTAATATTTTTTGGCTCTTTTTAAGACTTATGTGAGATTCTAACTCCATGCTTGATTCATGTGTTCTAGAGTAGCTCGAGGTCTCACTCGACCTATCATTCGTGCAACACCCCATTCATGTTCTTACTACGAGAGTTAAACGCCTTCGTAATAAAACGTGCCACTCATGAAGATCAATGGTCGGAAAATACCAATGATTATACTCAGAGAAAATTAGAGAGTACATTGAGCGTGCATTTACCGATTTCTTATCTTCAAATTATAAGGGTGAGAAATTTAGAAACTCGAGCTTATTTTTGGGTTGACTACCTTTTGTGTTGACAAAATATATTAGTTGGTACGATCTTTCCCTAAGGAAATTACAGGGCCACAATTTTTATAAGGGGAAAGTCTGTAAAAATCCTGATTAATTACCTATAGATGATTAAATGGGCGATTAATAAAAGATCAAACTAGATTTAAGAGGTTAACTCATGAAATCCTTAAGTTGTATAAACTGAGGATTTTAGAGTTTAAAGTGAAAACTTGAATGGATTATGAATAAATTAAATTAAAAACATAATACAAGTCAACATTTAGGGAATAAACAATATAAATAATCATATACGGAGATTTTTGACCTTGAGATCATAGATTAAAAATTCAATAAGTTTAGAAATAATTTTGGGAAAAATTTGACTAATTATACAAGAATTAGTTGGGAAATGCTTAACGAATAAATTAAAATTAAAATTAAAATTTTAAAGTTGGGTTGTGTAACGAAATTTAAATAAGCCCAGAAGAGATTTTTGTGAAACCTTATAGTGTAAACTGTAAGGGTTTAAGAGATATGAATGCACTTATGTGATTAAATCTCAAATTTTATTTTTAAATGGAGATTTTAACTATTTTGGGATAAAAACAAATAACGAAATGTAAATATAGGTTAAAACCAACATTAAGCATGTTAAAAATTATATTAAATGAAGTTTGGGGTTTAATTTAATAAGAGGATTTTGTGTGTTAATAATATAAAGGGATGTTTAAATTGTTTCTAGCAAAAATGTTTGAACTTGTAATTAAATGAAAATATTAATCTAAGAAATTTTAATAAGAGAGTGAAATTTGTATTTTTAAAAGTTCAAAATGTGTAAATACATGAATAAGAAGGACAAAAGTGTGCTAATCTCACCAATTTAGCCTAATTGAGTGTTAATAGTCATTTCGACCTTGATTTTCCTTCTAATTCCTTAGTTATCTTAGAACAAATCTGGAAGGCTAAGGAAAATTACGTATAGCTCATTTCAACAAACTATGGGAAAAGGAAAACATCTTCTTCATCCCTGTCAAAAGCCAACAATAAAAGAAATTAGCTAAATGATCCTCAAATCCAAATATTCAAAGCACCCAATTCTAATCAAAACATGGAGAAATTCATTGTAATCTATTCCTATAGGCAAATACAAAGCTCCTTAAGGTCAAAAGTTGCAACCTTACTTAAATTCTTTGTTGTAACTTGCTAAATCCAAAATCCACGGTGAGTAAGCTCACTCATTCTAGCTGAAATTTTGTTGCATGCTGAAAATTTGAAGCAAATGTTGAATTTTTGTTTACTGTAAAAACTTGAATTCATCTATGTCTAGTTTAAGCTTGCGAAAACAGTTGTCTGCAACCTTTGAGAGTAGATAACTCTCTTATATGGTATCCAATTTGTGTGACTCTTCTTTCTCTATGTAGTACGTGTTTTGAGCTCTGGAATCTATATCAATAAAATTTCGTTGAAAATTCCAATTGCATCGAGGCCAAAAATCAACTTGAAGTTGAGTTCTTCACATGTGAACGTGCCTGTAACAAGTGTGTGCCTTGTATCGACACATGCCAGACATGTATTGACACGTGTCGACACAGCCAGTATCTCCATGTCAACACAAGGAGTGAAATTGCTAGGTAATCCCTGTTGTTTAGCATTCATTCGAGTCTTTGCCTATGAGTTCAAGCACATTCTTGCTCGTCTTGTTTACTTAGTTTTAGCCTGTACATATAGCATTGAATTGATTTAAGTTGGCTATTCAAGGTTTAAAGAAAATTTGAAGTATTCGCTATTAGAATTACGCAAAATTCGTGTTGGCCGGGATATGTTGTTTATTTTTATGCTGATTCTTTGTAAATTTCGTGAGCTTCGTTGTGACACCGTGCACTTTTACATAACAGTTTCGAAAAGGAATTTTCCTTCTATATACTACTAGCTTTAAAACAAGAAGTTTTTATAGGTTTTGGGATTTATAAATTAAATCTTCTTAAGGCAATAGTTAAAACAATATTTTCTAAATATATGTTTCAAAAGAAATAATCGAATTGCTTTCTAAATCATTTTACAAAACCTGTTTTCTTAAACTAATTATTTCCTGTTATAAGATCACACGTTTTTGCATCCTTCGAGAAATCAAGGTGGCGACTTTAGACGAAGTAATTAATTTTATGGTATGAGACACATAGATTAATTATATTGTTTAATCCCCAGTTAGACAATCGAAGATATTTAATGTTTACTAGTGTAAAGTGGGCTATCTTATAGTAAATTGAATAGTGAAAATGTACGACATAGGACATATTGTTTTCGTTATTCGGATTACTGTTTAGGAGCCTATGAATCATTATTTGTTGTTTGTGATGGTCAGTACTCGCTTCGCAGGGAAGCTAGACTTGGGGGAGTCTTTACGTGTATTTACTTGACCGAGGGGTCAAAATACACTCGTGGGGAGTAGCAGTGGTCAACGTCCAAATGCGTATATAGTACTTAGCATAAACTTTGAAGGGAGCTCTTTTATGATTTATATGCAATTATCTTTAATGTTTTGGATCCATTTTGTGACTTTGGTGTTTGTAATATTTTGGATTCATCTTTGGTGATATATTAAGATGAGTTTCCATTATGGCCTTACAAATAGTTTGAGAATTTGAGATTAGTGATCTTTTCCGTGGAATTAAACTCTTATGAGTGTACTATGCTATGTTTGGAGCATTTGGCGATATTTGGTGTATGTATTTGATGCCCTTTATGATTTAGACGATATTACATTTTCAACTCAAAGCTAACACTTATAAATTACAGTGGACTCTCTTATGTCAGTATTATGTTGCTTGTGATCCAATATTCTATATGATAACTTTTACTGACTCTTCTCGTAGTGAGGAGAAGTTTCCCCTTGTATAACTTAAATCATTATCATCTATTCACTGTTTCAGCTAGACTAACCTGTATACTTATTGCTTAGGTCAAACCAAGTTGCAGGTTAGGTATCTTGGATTGCCTTAGCCATTTCACTATGGACACCTTGGCAACATTTTGGGCTATATTTCATAGTTTTTGTGATGTATATTTTGGATTGTTTCAACTTGTTTGTACTTTTTCTTTTTGGTAGGGACTTGATGTATGCATTTGTATATGGCGATTATCTCGCCTCTTTTTTTTGGCAAAGCCGACCGATTTTTATAGTGATCCGTAACACTATTTTATTTATTATAAAATAAAAAATACAAATGAATACAGGTGATATGTTTTGTACATATCAACTATTCGGTTTTTAAGGTGAACCGTCCACCGCCTACGACATTTATAGTGGGCCGTCCATAATAAATTGCATTGCTATATTGCATTGCCATATGATCTGACTCTCCACACAGGGAGAGCAAAAATTACATTCTACCGAAAGTAGAAAGTTATACAAATTTGAATACCGGAAAACTAGAACAAGTCTGTATGAAATTACACTATGGTATCCAAAAAGTTCCATGATAAGACCACACATCACTTTGCAGAACAATGTCGTATTCTACATAAGCAACAGTGACCTAACGAAAGCGAGGCCATGCACAATTACATAGGAGAAACTGACATCGACCATACTGTCTCGAGCCAAAAGCAAGGAAGGAAACAGTAGATGCAAACCAGTGCGATAGTAAAAATGTTAGCAAAGCTACCCTGTATCACCAACACACCAATTACAGAGCAGTAAACCAGATCACCATGCTCAAACTCAGACAAAGCACTAGAATGTAAACTTTTCGAAAATAAAAACTGAAAACCAAGCAGACATTGCACTGTAAAAAGCATAGTTATATGATGTATATGTGCCTATGTGATCGTGTTGACTGTTATGTGATATATTCTATTATACATACATAGGTACCAGTTATATGATGTTTTGTTCTGAATAGATCCTTCACTACAAGAAAAAAGGCTATTTCCGACGGCTGAAAACTGTCGGCGGCCGTCGGAAGCCATCGGAAATAGTCGTCGCTTTCAAAGGCGTCGAAAAACTGATTTTCCGACGATTTTCGACACAGCCCGTAGTTTTTGTTTCCGACGGTTTTTGGCGGTTTGTAATGGTTTCCGACGGCTTTTCTCGGCCGTCGAAAGCCGTCGGAAAACCTGCATTTTTTTTTTTTTGAAATTTCAGCTGTTATTTAGCCTTCCAACTATACTTTCACTAAAACCACTATCTAATCAATCAATAGATAACCCAACATATCAGCTCTCAACCAATTAACAAAAACACAAAAATTTCACCATAAACTTAAACCATTAACTACATAATACATAAATTTGTGCACACCACGTAGTCCACCAATATATATATATATACCAATAATAAATACACTACCCCAAAAAAATCTGCTTGATTTCAAAACCCTAACTCACATTTTGTACAAATTATGATGAAGTGGACAGTTTGAATCCTAACTCATATTTGTAGCAACTGTGTATGGGTACATGATTTTATTTCTAAACTAAAAATTATATTAAGAAACAAATCGTTTACCACTTGATTTCCATATCCACACCGCCTGTTTCGCGTCGCTTTCGCATACGCATATCCAAAATCAGAATTTAAGCATACCTTTAAATCAGAATTAATATACCTTAAAAATATATTTAACAAAAAAAAAATTAGAAAAACATACCTTAAAATCAGAATTTAAGCATCTCTTTCTCGTAGGCCCATCCAAAATAGTTCAAGGAACTGTGTCATCGTCATTAATTGGGGGTGACCAATATTCGGTTCAAACCAAATTAACCGACCAAATCAGTTCATTTCAGTCGGTTTGGTTTGGTTCTAAAACTAAATCGGTTTGAATTTGGTTTGTAAAATAAATTTTTTTCGGTTACCGGTTTAACCGAACTTTTAATTTATTACCTACGTTTACAGTATTGTAGTACTTTAAATAATTAGTTTAGTTATACAGTACAAAGACATTTGTTGCAAATTGATCAAATCTTATCATAAACATAAAATTTATTACATAAAATTTCTCCAAACATGAATTTATATTTTACTTTGAGTGAATCCATCAATTGAATTGTAGTACATCCTTCAGGTTCGGTTAAATCGGTTACCGACCAAATTAACCGAAATTAATTCGGTTCAGTTCGGTTCGGTTTGGAAAATTTTCGGTTTCAATTCGATTTGAGTTTTTTTACGTCCAAACTAACCGAACCGACCGAATGCTCACCCCTAGTCGTCATCTATAATATATATGCATTAATACTAACAAAAAAGAAAAAGGAATTGAGATTCCAACAAAAACACCAAGATATAGGTAATGGAGTTTACTTTCGATGACTACATAAAGGGGGTGACTGCACTGTAATCGAAGTGAGGTTCAAATTCGTCCAATTTGTCTCCCTACAATCATTGCCAAGAGTTCATTAGTTGACTACATGAAGAAGTTGGCGAAAATAAAATCGGACAAGATCGTATCATCAAATTTGGTAGAACATGATTTATTTGCTCGTTTATTTTAAGCAAGAGATAAAGTAATATAGTTAATATGTCATGATGATATTTTCACCAGCATCACGGACAATATGTGCGCAAGTATGGAGGTTGCTGGGCCGGGTCTGCAAAGAATGACAATATCAATCAAATATTTTTGATATTTACAAATAATTTTGTGCACTTACCTTTGCCTCATCAGTGTTCCAATACATGACAAATACTTCCCACACGGTTGTTCCAACACTGAAAATAGTTAGCTTTGCATGTAACTTCACAAGTTTATTCATACATGTGATATTCATATATATATAATGCATCGATTTCATGCATATTATCCTATTTTGATGTGTTCTCTTAAATTTGCATCGTTGATTCATAAATAACTTAAATCACAAAAAGGGTTTTTGTTTTGTTAGATGTACTCAAACAATTTTTGTAAGATTTTCCACTTTTGCAACAAATACAAGAATAATAAGTACATAACGATGCACATATACACAAATAACCACAATTATATGATGGTCAAAATCAAGTTAAGGGGACATATGCACAAACAACCAAACAATGCACATAAAATTTTCAATTTCATTATATCACATGAAATACGCACATAATAGGATGTTATAACCCACTAAACGCTATTTAAACCAATTGCAATCAATAGGTAACCCTAATTTTCTAATTTAAGCAAATATAGATTTAGGTAAAAATTGGATTTTTATGGAAAAAAGAGATTATACCTCAAACTGATTGCTCTAGAGATCTGAATGAAAGCCAAGGAGGTTCTTACGCGAAGAAATCGGGATTTGGAGGCAAAAAAATCGGATTTGGGGTGGTAGGGTTTTAAAACCGTAGCTGGAAAAAATGGATGAGCATAGAAAATGAGGAAGAAATAGTTCGGTAGGCAGTTTATCACGAAAATTTCCGACGGCCCGTTTAAAGCTGTCGCAAATCAGCCGTCGCAAATAGCATGTTTTCTTGTAGTGCTTTAACCATTATAGTGATGTATTATACGAGTTTAAGTGTGTCAATCCCCTTAAGGAAAGAAAAAAATTATAACACATTTTCGACATACTTAAATACTTAATTAATACATGACTATAAACTGTCGCTCCTAAACATCCCTATTCTTCGTATTAATAGATGACATTACTTGTAATTGCTCTTTACTAATATGAGTTTAGGATGAGGGTGCTACACATACTATCACTACCTACACCACTTTAACAATTATGCACATGGTGGAGAATCCAAATAAAGCAGGTTGGTTTGGCGAACACTACTGGAATGAAGTAAGAGAACGATGATGTATAGCTTTGACCTTCAGGTCTTAATTAAAATAACTAAAAAAAGGAGTTATACCATGATTAATAGAGGTAGCACTCTTGTCGAACACACTTCTTCGATAGTGTATCTATTACTTTATGATTTGATTATGGCCCTTTGATTTTGGGAGAGTTATTCGAGGTGGGTAGTAGTTGTGGCTATGCATTACTACTAGTCCAGGCATGCAATTGGTATAATCATACCTTCGTTATTGTCTCGTGTGCCTTGTCATATTATTCTGATTTAGCCCTCTATGTTTTGATTTATGTTTTACCTATGGAGTGCCCTCCGATGCCATTAGTTTACGGTGAGTTTACAATACTATATAGACTATGACATTATAAACGATGTTTGAGTAAAAATATAATTCCGCTTACACTATTTTCAATATTATATTTAACCATAGACACTATTATAATGACGTATTACATTATATGATATATAGTTTAAAGGATCCTTAAGGAACGAAACTCCAAACATTCTTTAAATTGCTTGTGCATTTCATTTGAGCATTTCACTTAAGTTGATTTAATATTGAGAATGTTAATCATGACTCAAGAATAATAATATATTTCTTACTCACAACTCCTCGATGGACATGACTGAAAAGAAGCAAAAATGACGCATAAGGGATTGAAGAGAACAATGCACATATTAAAAATGATTATACGACTACAAAGAATGGTTTTGACAATTTCGTCAGTACATTACATAAAATAAAAGTTGTAAATGATCTGCTAAAAATAGGAATTATAGCAACACTGCGCTTGATTGCCAATTTCTTTTTAATTATCTTATCCTGCGAGTTTATAATAATTACTAAATTACTATCGTACTTGTGCCGATGGCACTGGTGCAGACTATATCTTGTATAAAATTATGATATTATGTGATGTGTTGGCGTTTTGAATATATAATATTGGTTTTGTTTTTATCTAGACACCTTATTCCTTTTTTTTAATCAAAAGATAATCCACAACTTGAAAATTTCAATGCATCACATGCAAAGTGATTTGAACTTAAGAAGAGGTTCTTATGTAAAGTTGAGTGAACTATTTTACAGTGAATGATAGAAATGTTACCAAAATTTTGCAGTAAAAATGTATTGTTCAAATTTACAATACTTGCATTAAGCACATAGGATTTGTTATTTATGAGGAGTAATCAAATATTCTAAAGCATATGAGGTGTAAATTGTTTTTTATGTACCGTTATATAGTTATGAAAATTGAAATTTAAATGGTTTCGATAGAGGTAGACATGTGACCTTCCCAACTTTCTTATGGATTATACAAAGGAATACCTACACTCCTTTTTTGTAATAAATTTAACAGCCATTGAATTGCAAGTATGAATACATAACATTGTATGTTATCCTAGAAAATTTGAATTCGTATCATCGACACAGACTACATGCTAGTTCAATCTACAAAGTTGTTGTGCTTGCGATCCATTTGCGTCTGACGCGTCGGACACAACAGTTCATTTCCAATGTTCCTTTCCAGTACGCATAAGTCTCCTTCCCTCCTTCTCTTTTCCCCCATTCTAGCCAGCATACCTTCCTCCCTCTCCCCATTTCCAAATTTTTTTGGCAACGAGAGAAGCTACTAAACAGGTTTTTTGTATATCGTTATGTTTAATTTTCTTAATTATCTATTTTTTTTTTGGAGTATTTCTGATTTTTTTTTTCTATTTTCCAGTATATTTTCAGATTCTGACTCTGCTACCTCCTATCCTTTTGCCAATTGGACAGAGGAACATGAGGCTGCTTTCATTAATACATTATTGAATATTTGGGCGATCTAACCGGTGGTGCTAGCAGTTTTTATGGGACGGTCACTGCGGCGTTGAACGACCGTTTTAATTTGGGTTACACAGAAACCCAAATAAAAAACAAGCGGGATAATTTAAAACGGTCGTTTCGTAATTGAGACCGACTGTTGCGGGCACCAGGCGGAGAATGATATCCAGTGCATGATAGGTTAGACAGTACTGGAGAGTGGTGTGCTAGCGAGACAATCAGACCGTATAGGCGATTCAGAAGAAATACATCGATGAAGTTTCAAGAGCAGAGCATACTTTTTGGCAGTTGTTTGGGTATGCCAGCTTGCCTATATCCGATCCCTTCTACTACACCTACACCTCCACCAGTTGCTTATTTTACCGCTGCCGACATCAATTACTATTCCGATTGGACGACTACTGGTAACATGCCTTCTGCTCAACACTATAGGCGCAGACACACCAAGTGTGGAAGTTCGAGCCGCTCTTTTGTGACCCTCCACCTTCAGGATGTTGTTTCCCGTTGCTACAATATTGTTCAAACAATGTCAGATCGATGAGAAATTATGATGATTTTCCGCAGTGATCCGCAGTATATAGAGATTGCCGACGATCTTGACGACGACGATGCACGGGGGTTTATTTTAGCGGGAGTTGAGTAGATTGGAGCATCGTCGTCATTTGTAGTATTTTATATACTCATTTTATTTTCAGTGTACTAAATGTATTTTTGTTTGTATTTCCGTTCGTTTAATGAAATGTAGTCATTTTCATTTGTGCAGTTAGTATTTAATTAATTCAAAACAAATAAGTTAACAAATAAATACTCTGTTCAAATACCACGCTCAAATACTAGGGGTGGACATGGGTCAGTTCGGTCCGGTTCGAAGCTTAAACCGTTACTAGACCGCAACAAATGGTTAACGAAAAATGAAAACCGTAATATTATATTTTACTACGGTCTGGTTTCGGTTCGGTTTCAAATGCATTCGATCCGATTTCAGTTTAGTCCGGTTTGATTTTGAAACATACATCTTTCCATACACCAATATAAGTGACGGAATGAGAAGTTTACTTGTACACGACAAGAAATGCACTCATGAATGTTTACATCTTGCGCTATGGGACAACATATATCAATGAGATGCTGACTAATCCGATTAAAAAAGAAAACATACGTAGTCATTGAATAATATGTATGAGAGCGAGCGAATGTGT
This sequence comes from Allium sativum, assembly GCA_030737875.1. NCBI lineage: Eukaryota > Viridiplantae > Streptophyta > Magnoliopsida > Asparagales > Amaryllidaceae > Allium > Allium sativum. Next base: position 126,629,981 of record CM060919.1, on the reverse strand, counting down.
ATGACATTGGTATTGGGAATCTATTTTTCCTACAGAACAGTTTAGTTCTTTATGCCGGCCAACTTATCGGCACTTGATGACATTGCTTTATGATAAATGACAAATAAAATGATATTTAAAAAGTTACTAAACTTTGAACACGTTATTTCTACAATCGACTCATGTATCCAGAGAAAAGAGCGCATACAAGTGTGTGCATATACACACACTAGACACACATATATGTATATAGACTAAATGCAGTGCCCTAAAGATAAAACATTCACCAAGCATCACGAAAAACTGCAAAAATATTCAATGCGTCTGTTTTGCATGATTTATCACTTGTTATAAAAATATGATGGAATTTAAGTTAGTCTAGGTTAACATATACAGGAAATGCACTCATATAAGGTGTGGATGGGGTTAGCCGCAACATCTTGCGGTTTGTTATTTAAAGGGGATCACTTGTACAAAAGATTCTCACATTCCTGTGAAAATATATCAATGAGCCTAATATACAATAAGTTGTAAACAATTTTTTATACAAAGTAATCCAATCCGGTTTAATACGGTCGGTTTCACCCTTCAAACTGCAATCGGATCATAATGAAATGGTTGGGGTTGGTTTTGTATATTTGGTTTAGAGAGATAATACGGAGCAATTTTCCACACTGTTTCATCGGTTCAGGTCGGCCGTTTCCGTTTAACGGTTTATGTCCACCCTATCAAATACCCCGTTCATAATAAAAAAACACAATTTTTTTTTTTGTTCATAACGGTGACACATTCAAATGTTACGCTGAAAATACTCCTTCATGGTTACTTAAAAACACACCCAATATAACTTGAACATAACATTATTTTCAAAATCATTAAAACCAAGAACGGACGGCGGAAGGAATGATTACCCCAGCCAACGTGACAGAACGGAACGAGTACCCGCCTGTCAACTCCAATTTAATTTGAAATCACAACCCATGCTCTTCAATCTTGCGCTCACTCAATTTCTTTTTCCTAAATCATTTATTCAGTTTACTGAGATTATTTTAGCTAATCATCCTCGGTAACGATTATAATCTATGCAAGATAAGCAAGCAACTCCGACCTCAGGCCGCAGCAGATGGCTGTGTGCATTCAAAACTTTGACCCGGATGCTTCAGTCGCAGAAATCACAAATTGAATCTTTACTCGAAGATCGAAAGTTCTTAGAGAAATACATCCACGTTCAGCATGAACACTGGTCTGCCAAATCTCACCATCTTGAATCACACATCGCGCAGGTATGGAAAAGATTTATTTTTAATAATTATAATCTAGGGTTTAGACTATTTGTGACTATTTTTGTTGGTTATTTGCAGTTAAAGGAAGAATTAACTAAATTCAGGAGTATTGAAAAGTCGAAGTTGGATATTTTGATGGTTATGAAAGAGAGTGAGGTTTTGTGTTACAAGAAACAGTCTGGTAAGATTCCTTTTTATTCATTAGAATAACTACTCATTTTTGTTTTTACTATTTGTGAATGAACGATTGGAATATTTATGTAATACAATGCTGAATCTTTGCAATTTTGGATTAAAGATGGATAATAGAAGCATTCAGCAACTGGATTAGTTTAGCGTAGTGCATCTATTTGGTCTACTTGTATTTGTGCTATTGTAAATGTTTTAAACCTAATAATAATTTTTGATAAGTTACTGACCATCTTGTAGTAAGTAACCTTATTTCATGCTCAACCTTATTTCATGCTCGTCTGAGGGTGTGTATGGCACAAAAAGTATTTCATGCTTGAACAATCTGTCCACTTCTGAGTTTTTATGATCATATGCTCGGAGAAGCATGTCAAACAATTTTTATATTGTATAAGATAAGGGTTTTGAGTTTGAAATATACATACTATCTGCATCACAATTTAGACTAAAAGGAGTCGGAAATACCTCACATCTTACTCGTTAAATATGCAACAAGGACCTGACGCTGATTGAACTGTATATGGTATCCAATTTTATTGCTGGTTGAAGTATATTCCGTACCTTATTTGTATTGCTGTCTATTCTTTATGTGCGTTTTTTGTTTTGCATAATTTATATGTGTTTTTGAGTCTAAAAAGGCTTTGCGACATGTAGAGCTTTCTACCTATTCACTTTTCTTTTGTCTTTTACACTTGCAGCTTACATCTTATATTGTATTGTGTATTAGAACTTGCAGAGTCTGATTTAGAAGATTTCCGGGCTGTTGTGGAGACTTTAAATACTGAGATATTGGAAATGAAGGTATGTATATCTTTCTAGTCCTATACTGTATTAGGAGGGGTGAGCAAATAACCTGTCCGTTCTATATCAAACCTTTTAAAACCAAAAACAAACCAGGCTATTAAAAATCAAACTGAACCTAACTGGTTAGACCAAGAATTTGATAATACCAGACCGTATTAAACTGGTCTCTCTGTTGGTTCAATCAGTTATGATCAACTAAAAGATCATCAATATGGAGAACGGTTAGAAGGCAAAGAAAATAGGTTATACTTGTTCATAATTTGGTAATAAACATTGGTAAATGCAAACTTCCTTTCATATGCCATCTCAAACCAAAAAAAAAAAAAAAAAAAAAAAAAAAAAACAAAACAAAAAGATGAAGAAGAAGAAGAAGAAAATGATAACATGACATCAGGAAATAAGGAAATTATGAAGGTTGAAAATTAGAGAAATTTTTTGCCTGGTATATTTAATCAGGTTTGGGCATTTTTAATATCCAAGGATATATATAATATCTGTAAACTTACAGCGTGTTATTAGAGTACATGCTACCAAAGCCTTAATTAATTAAATACAAATACCTTATATTTTACTAGCTAGCCTGCTATGCGAATATTAGATGCGACTTCCAGGATATCATGAAAGGCTGCAACACATATATGAGTTCCGTTCTCCTAATTACACGTTCCCTTATGCTAAAATCATCAAATCCTTTCATTTATTAAGTAACTAAAAATAAGCTAAATAATGAATGATAGATGAATGGACATAATCCATTGGAAACATGGGACGCATAGGAAATGCGGTATTCTGTTATGTTAGTCGAAGCAAAAATTAAAAAATTTGAAGCCAAAACTACTTGAATTCAATTCACCATTTAGAAAGAAAAAGTAGTCTCGTCAATATTATCAGACAACTGAATTGAGCCAAATTAATTGAGTGAATTCCCTTTAGCCGACTGTTTTTCTTTGCAGCGAAATTTGCTAAGCCCTACTAGTCATACTATGCATCTTAATCTTGAACTTTGAAGCGTTAATTTATCACATTCTAGAAAGAAAGTACATATGTTAAAAGTTAAAACTGCATTATAGACATCCAATGTCCTTGCTAATTGTGATGCAATTGCACACATTTCATATAGGACCTATTTGGATATTTTCCAAAACAACTCTTTGCTTTTTAAAGTACAAAATTTGAAAAGTCAATTTTGATGTGTAAAACAAGCAGCTTGTATTGTTATTTTTTGACTTTTATTTGGAAGAAAGCATTTGAACAAAATACTAATGTTTCAACAAATTGATTTTTCAACTTTGAGACTTTTAAAGTATACTTCTTTTTAATAACAACAAAAAGTACTTATGCTTTTTGTCGACCAAAATCAGTCCATTATAATGAAAGTTTAATGTTTATGTAATATTTTAGCGAGGTTTTATAAATTTATTGCATTTAATCAAAATTTTATAAAAAAAGCAACATGCCTTTACTTTGAGCTAAATCTGATGCTTGCACTAATATTAAGTAGTTACATTATGTATGTTGCCTTCTCAAAAATCACAAAAGATTTTTTGCGCATGTATGATAATGGCATATCATCTTGATGCTTTTGGTTCTAAATTAAAATTAAATGTGGTTCTAATATTTGGATCGGTCACATATTGATTGGTATTTTGAATGTGTGCCATCCATTTACAATACATTTTTTTCCAACACGTCTTTTGTTGTAGAGGTTATAAAACAATTTTGAGTGTACTTACTCGTGTTTTGTTAACTAATACTTGCATTGGTGTAGACAAACAATATTTCTCCATCCCTGAAATTTTACAAAATGCACGTATGGATGCACCTTCTTATCACAGCATGCTATGACTGTGTACTGTCATTTCTTAATCTAGTGATTGTAATCTTATGCAGTACCGCTGATTTGGTATTTGAAGCATGTTTTTCTTTTGTAACCTAGAGAAATCTTAAGTCTGGAGCTACTGATTCAATGGCTGTTGAAAATCAAAAGAATACAAGAGCTTTAGAAGCAGAGATAAGAAAGTTGAAGCATTCTTACAAGACGCTTAAATCTGAGAAGGAGTCTCAAATTTCTGCTTTGTTTGCAGAGAAAGATTTCGTATGGAATCAGTTTAAAATCATGGAGAATGACTACATTTCCGTTCGTAATAGCAAAGAAATAGAAGTAAAAGATGCTAATGAAGCAGTGGTTAAGCTTCAAGATAATTTACTAGAGCTACAGGTAGCTGTAGGTGAGAAGGATGAGATGATATCTGAGTTAAAAGCTAAGCTTGATCTAGACGCTCAGAAATATGCTCTTGAGGCTAAAGAAGCTAATGAAAAAATTGAACAATTGAAGCTTCGTAACGACGAACTAAGCGTATTGGTTAAGGAGAATGATGGTATAATAAGCAAGTTAAAAAGTGAATTAGCCAAAATTGAACTGGGTTTGAATGATTGTAAGAGTTCAAAATTAGAAGAAGGTTCTACATCCACTTACAAATCCAGTCGAAGAAAAGGCACTTGGACACAAAACCCAGATGATGCAAAACAAGGAATAAGTCAAAAAATCAGCGCATCTGCTCCAGTCCATGTAAGTGTCAATCATATACATTTTATATATAAGACATTATTGTTGTAAAACATTTTCGGCATAGATTGCAGCTTTGTTTGTTTATGGGTTTAGACTTGTTATGTTAGAATTACCTTGTTGATTGATCTACACAAGGCTTCCTCTAAAAATGGTCGAATTGTTGGCTAGTTAACCAATATATTGTTTTAAGTAGAATCTTGAACGTAACTAGGAACGCTACCACCACCACCACTACCACCACTACCACCACCACCACCACTGCTGCTGCTGCTGCTCGCGGTGGTGGTGGTGGTAGTGGATCCATTATTTGTTTAGTCTTGAGGCAAAATTTTATGCACAGACACATGGACATGCACAAATTTTATATTGTGAAAGTTCTTTTCTTTCTGGAATTTCAAGTGCATATTTTTTTTGGTTAAATGCATTTATAGCTTCAAAGCATACATATCAACATTTGACATAAACATGCAAAATATCACAACATAACATCATTTTCCAAAGTGTCACAATATATCATATGATTCTTTTCGCAAAATATCACCATTAGACATGATTCTTCATGAGCGAACCCTTCAAGATTTTTTATTTTAGTAATTGCTGAATAGTTTTGGTAGTTTCAATAATATTTGTTTTGCCTCTTTCTATGTTAGGAACCAATCAATACATCATAATGTCATCTCATAATTGATTACTGTAACAGCTGCAACGGAAAGTGCTAACTTCAAAAGCAAATACGCTAAGAGATATTAATGTTAATTCTTTCAACCGCCTATTTAGTTGTAGAACATCCAAATTATGATTATAAAATTGACGACCAAGTTGCATCAAACCATTTGAAGAATAATCTAATAGCTAAAATTCAATTAAAGGATCAATTTTCTCTTATCATATGCAAAAAAGACATACTTGGACTAAGACAAAGGGGCTATGATAAGCCATGCACAACAATAGCTCTTTATTCACCTCATATAAATGGTTATTCACACTTGAAGCTGTATGTATATCACTTCATTGAATAATTCAATGCGATAATAGTAGGCATATGTCTTTTCTTCATCCTTACGGGATTTTCCTTAAATTGCAAATAAATGATAGGGATGATTGTCTCAGTTTAAAGCAAAATAAGGAAACTTCTTGACACAATGGTTTCCATTTATCGTCTCTCGTATCTTGTGGTTGTAGCTTGATTATTCTCACATTGTCAACACACATACCATATTTCGATCTTCTTTCCGAATTTTGCTATCATTTGTATCCTAAAATATTTTTCCCTCCAAGACAACTATAAATTAAAAACAAAACATAAAAGTTACCTTCTTAACCCATGTTTTGAATTCTTTGCATCCTCTGTAATAACCATAACAACCTCGAGAACTAAAGAAAATAAAATAGGTATACTCACAAGTCCAATGTAGTGGGTAAATCGTGTGGTTCCTCCATATTTCAATGACATTTCTTGATTCATACCTTATATGACTAAAAAACCCATCGCTGTGAACTCCTAACAACGTTCTCAAACTATTTACCATGAAATATGTCTTTACGTCTGCATGAGGCTCTTGCGATGGATAATTGAAAAAACACATCAAAGAAAGTTCAAATAAGCCAACCACCACAAATGTTAGTAGAAGTTGGTTAACAAAACAATGAATATAATAAGAAAATTTATTCTTTGCTAAGACGCTTTAAGCAGTTAAATTCTTATCTCATATTACTAGCTTCATCGTATCGTTGACCATGCAAACTTGATAGTTGATATGTTTAACCCATATAGGCCTAAAAAGGGGCTCGATGGCATCTTTAATGATAATGCACTAGCATCTCTGACATTTGCAATGCAAAAAAATATTTAGCAACAATCCCCTAATAATCCACATAGTGTAATACAACCATAATTTGTTTTTTCATTAATATATCGCAAGCTTTATCGATTAAGATATAAAATAATTCGTCCCTAAGCTCTTTAACAGTAGAATTCATAATCAAACTTGCAGAAGTGCTAATAATATCGTGTTGAACTCTAGGTGATGTTAAATTTTTAGGAGCATTTAACAATGAAACTTATTAACATCGTTCATTGTTGTATGCTAAAAATTGTAATTATTTAAGCGAAAATTCCTTTGTTTGATTCTTAGATTCATCATGACTATACAAAGGTAAATCTTGGTGCAAGAAAAATCTAATGCAATCAATGGAAGCAATCAAGCGACCATGATAATCAGCCTTTAGTTTACCAGAGTGATCAAAGTAGGATTTGGACATGGTCACTTCCTTTAAAAAAATATATATCCTTTTAGGCTGCTGCCAAAGCCTCGCCTTTGCACTAGACTTTATAAGTACTATCTACGCATCACTTTAGGCTTGATGTCTCATATAAGCATCAAAATGTTATTTTCTAGTGATTCTTTCTTCATGGTTGCTTACAAATCCATGATATCCCATTGTGGATTAGTTGATACTAAATAAAATACACGAGTCTATAAAAAACATCTAGCTTCGATTAATCCTTAGTTCATGATTATTGCCTAGCGATTTTTAGAATCTTAGTCGCTTCTATGATGCACGTGCCAGAACATGCAATTACCTGTCCTGCAAAGATAATGACACACAAAGCATGGTCATCGAAAGGAATCCTTCAACCATCAAATGCACAAAAAGTAACCACTTTATGACAATGTAGAAGCTTCCATGAAAACTTTTACGTTTAAATTAGGTAAAAATAGGGCATAAATAACAATGTAATGCCAGCCGGCATAATTATATTCAGTGCTAGCCTTTCTATAAAATATGTCGTGGCTTTCTAATGAAGTAAGCAAAATTTACATGAGTCTTCTCCTCCCCTATTTTCTTCTCTTCTTTCCTTTGCAACAAATGCATACTTCACTGTGCTCAATATAGCATCCTCCCCTCCCACAGTTATAAAAGCGTGCTACGACGAGACAGGACATTTGCACTTTTCTTCCCTATGGCACGGTGCACATGTAAATGTGCAGCGAATGTCACAAATGGCACTTACGATTCAAATTGCATGCGGTGCAAAAATGGATTGCCTTTTTGTTATTTTATTGCTTTTGAACTTCATTTTTTTTGTTAATTCACAATCAAAGCTAACCTCTAACATGTATTATATTTTTTTATATGATTATATGATTGCACTTTGAACAAATTTCCAATAAATTTGAAATATCTTTTTACATTATTACCGCACCAAACTACAATAGATAATTATAATTGACATTCGTAAATCCATACCAAATCGGTTCAAGTCCGACTTGAATCCAACGATTCTCAAAGTTTGGTCTAGACGATGACAAATAACATGAAGAACCGATGTGACATAGAACATTAAACAAAAAAGCAAGAAAATACACTCATGTTTGGTGTTATCATCCAATTAGGTTTGAACCAATCAACCAATCACGTTCGAATCAAACATCCAGCTGGGCCAAAGTTTAAAAGTATACAAGTTTAGACTCCACAAAAGTCACCCTGATTAAAATCAAGACCGGTCAGGTCCAGATCCAGCCCGGCGGGTCTAATTATCACCCCTGCATCAAACAAATAATCTCGAATGATTGCATTCTTCAAATTAATCTTAAGCGAGCTTCAAAATATTTGTTCTAATTACTGTTGCATGGAACAAATAATCACATGTATGTTTTTTTTTTCAAATTGTTCTATATTGAATTTTAAATTGACTATATCATTATGACCGCATTGATTAAATTGTCGGTCGGTATGAGATAGATGGCTAATACGTTGATTCCTACAAATTTGATGATGAAAATATTAGCTCTTAAGATATTATCGCCGAGTCATATCCAAATCGCTAATTTATCAGCAATATGAACTATTATTATCGTGGATTTCGGTTTTTAAAAACTATCATGGTTGAAATTTTATTCTTACTTTACTACATTCATGATTCTTTTTTACGAAATGCACAAGAAAAAAATTTGTTGAGTGAAAAAAAAGAATTATATTGAACTTGGATAAGCTCATAACAAAATTCTAAACATGCACACTATATTAAAAATGCATGTCCCATTTGTCGCGCCATTTGCCAATGCTTCAAAGAGAGTTTGTCCTCTTTAGAACACTCGTCATTAATGACTCTGTCGCCTCCTAGCATCTTTTTTTTCCACCTTGTCATCTCCTTCTCTTATCCCTTCCTTACTCTCCCAAAACCGCCGTACATGCCTAGATGATGCATGACAACAACTTGATAACCACCAACAGTCCATTGACAACTCATAATGCATCCAATCGCAAAACAAACCCATGTCTCTGAAATCTGAAATACCATACAATCCCATGGTGCAGCCCCACAATAAATCATTGAAATTTTTGCTGACCTCCAACTCGAGCTATCTTCCTCCTCTTCATCATCACCCTCATCCCTCACTTCCACCAATCTAAATATTCAACATATGCGCTGACCTCCATTGGTACCAATCCTACACTTTCAGCACAATCACCAAAATGCAGGCTTACCACTTTTAATGACTCCAACCCATATGAACAGCTATTTCTAGCTAAGCATTTCTTTCCTTACCACGCCACATCAGAGGAATAATTGATCAATATTGTTAGCTTTTACATGAAGAGATAATCACTCGTTTGGGTTCCTATGGATGATCACAACAATTTTCATCATGACTCGCTCTCACCAAAGCACTATAACAACTCTTCAGACCATCTTCCCTTATCAACGTACAAACCACCTTTTCTAAGCTTTGTGAAACAACTACCATCGAATAATACCAATTCTTATTCGAAATCACTAGCAATCGAATCACCAACATGCCATCCGACGTCATCTACGTTGCTTCATCTCTAGCCTAAAAATTCATATTAGGAACAAGTTTGTTCTCGTTCGATCAATCACCATTTCATGCTATAGATCTTACCAAATTAATCGAAAGTAAATTAAAAGAAAACCAATTCATTTTTTCTTGCAAAATCTTTAACATAAATAGTAACTGTGACAACCGCTCATAACTCCTGCACTTAACAAGGAAATAATGCATTGAAAAACATGTTAGGCTACTATGGACGATCATTGAGGTAGGTAAACACATGCGGAAGCTTGTCGTATAATTCACAGCGCAAGCATAATATAATAGAACATATACATGTAATAATAGTAAAGAAGAATTGTGCAGAATTTTAATTTTTCCATATCATCATGAATTATCCATACAACAAACTGGATACAACATCAAATTTTGTACAAAGTGTCTCACTACAAGTCACTCAGAGAATATATCAACAAAGCAGCAGAAAATAGCAAATAGTAGGTAATAGGAAACTAATATGCAAGCCTCCAGCTCGTCATCGCACAACAACATCGTCCTTACCAAGATCAAAAACATGTTACCTACTACTCGGCCTGTCTATCCAACACATGGATGAACAACCCAAGGTAATAAGAGGAAACATAAAACCTTGAGTCAGACAACAGTCTTAGTGAGCGATAGAACGACTATCTAACATAATCAATTAAGTGTATAAGGATAGGTAGATTAATCAACTAATCTATCAACATCAACCGAGAAGTACCCAAAGACGTCTTCCCCACATCCGACAGTGATAGCCTTTACAACAAGCATTTAGAAACAACAGTACATTCATGACAATCAGTTATCAAGCGTAGACCATTCTAATCGATATCGACATCTCCCAAGCATAAGCCCTGAAGGCCTAAACTAACATCAAACAAGCACCCAAGAGATATCTCATTCGATGTCGAATAATCTACACAAGACGATACAAGTAAACAATCATTCATCCATGACTCTGGCTATCATAGCCAATTCTGATTCGAAACCATCGTTAATCGTATGATCGGCTAAGCACATCGCCGTCGTCTAAGGGCTAATGGTAAACCCCGGTTCTAGCAAAACTCCATACGCCATACAACGAAACGTATCTAGGTCCATCAAGCTGCTAAGGGTACTCGACCATTCAACCGGTCTTTTAGGCATCCCTATTATACCCCTGCTTTGAGTCCGCTAGAAACTACGACAACGATAATTTCTCGGCCCCCATAACTTTAGTTGTCATCACCGACGACTATCCATAAGCTCAAAACACATTTGAGCAACCACTATCCACGAGCTCAAAACACACTTCAATCGTCTGCATATTCGTTGCATTTCGACGATCAATGAACAATTCACAATGCTTTAGACATTCCCCCTTGAATTCGCGTCGAAGCTAGAACCATCTTCGATTCAAAAACAAGTTTCCTTTGGTCGATACTGCATTTCGTAGCATTTCCAGCTTTTTCGTTATGAAAAATCAAGCACAAAGTCAAAGCTGCCTTTTACAGCGTTTATGAAATGCTATCATATCTCCTGATTCAATTTTGACACATTGGCACTTTGTACTCTGAAAACAGTGTAAACCCCCAGCGCAACACGTCTTGGCAGTTGGTACTTGCCAAATCCCCAAATCTAGTACTTGGTATTCTGACACTTGGTACTTTGGCATTTAGCCTGATCCATACCATAGCATTTAGAAATGCTATAATATGTTTCACTTGATCCATCCCCCGGTACTGCACGATCCATGATTTCCCCAGCGCGCACCTTGGCAAATCACCTATTTCACCGTGCGCATGCCAATGTGGTACTGGTACTTTGGCTCAATCCATACCATAGTGTTTAGAAACGCTAGTTTTTGCCAGATCCATGCCAAATGTGCAAATCCCCAGCGCACACTCAGCCAGATCCAACTCTTTCACGTATGCACACCTGTGTTGGTACTACCCGATTCATGCGCATCAGTTTTGTCCGATCCACGCCTATTTAGCATTTTAAATGCTTTGAAAGCCAGAAATTGATTTTTAGTCAATTCTTCAACTTAATTTTGCCCGATCCATGGCCAATATTTAGCCTGATTCATAAATTGAAACTGTCAAACTTCGACTAATCTTCACGCTTGCGCACAACTCGATTCCATACTCAAAAACTAATCAAACTTCAAAATTTTCAACAACGATTCAATCAAACAAATCACGCAATCATCAACGAACATTAAAACCACGATTTTACAAATATAACAACAAATCATACAATCATCGACGAACATTAAAACAACGATTTAACAGTTAATCAAATCATTAAATGGATCTAAACATAGAATTAACATATGATTTTACCGTTTATAAGTTGCTAGATTATATCCTATGGTGATTTGAGATTGAAATCATACTTACATCGATTAGATCTATACGAAAACAACTTGAAATGATGAACATATGATCATACAACGCATAAACTTGATTGAATTCGTGTGAGAGATGCTCATCACTCACCAATTCTTCGAATTAATTTGAAATAACCAAGTTCCCAATTTGGATAGCGAAGAATCATCTCTAAATCTCTTGATTTGATGCGATCTCCCTTGTCTCGATTTAGATCTAGCTTCGTGTTATGTAGATCTTCAATCCCTTTGCGTAGATCTAGAATTTTAACTGTGGAAGAGATTTGATTGAGCAAGGAATCACAAGCTCGACCAAATGAGAGAATGAAGAAAAATAACCCTTTCCCTATCTCTCTAACCTCCTATTTATAGCCAACAACCCACTAATTGGCCACACCAATTCAACCCATTAATAACTAGTCAAACCTGAACAGAATTTTGTGAAACCTTAAAACAATTATTCCTCCCAAATCGCTGAACCAAATTTTTAACGTGACTACTCTACGGAATTGAAAATATCATTTCCTTTCCAATGAAATCGATCTCAGCACCTGATTCGATCTCAGTCAAAAGTTATGCCCTGTACAAAACTGACAGTGGCAAAATGATCACAAATAAAATTGGTAAAAATTATGGATATGTCGCACACTCCCATAAAAAATATGTTAAAATATGAAAATGATCCAACCCTCAGAGAATTAAATAAAAATATATTACGACCCTCTGATACGTAAAATGCGGGTTGTTACATTCTCCTCCCTTTAGAAATTTCACCCCCAAAATTCCAAACAAACATAAGCAACCAGATGCAATTCTGCATGCCTACCATCCATGAACATCCAATTTTACCATCCAAACTAGCATTTATCAAGTCATGCATCCATAGTCTTATCCTAGCACGCAGAATTCTAACAACGATAGTACAAGTTACAATGGCGTAAGATGACATGATATTAATGAGTCATACTAATGAAGGGTTCTGGATGGATCGTCTTCATTCATATTCTCTTCCGTCTTTTACGTACAATCGTCATCATCCTCACTTCATTGCACATTGACTAGCTTAACCGTCTTCCTCTTAAGTTGTTTCGTGTCATTCACCACAACACGGAGCGACTTACGAGGTTTCGTAACTACGATCTCGATTTCTAGTTCTTCGTACTATTCTGGAGATACCACCACATTCCAATTATGCACCTACTTCTGAAGAAACGACACATAGAAAACATTGTGCATACTCAATATCTTTTCGGGTAAATCCAATCTATATGCGAGCTTTCCAATCCGCTCAACTATCGGAAACGGTCCAACAAACCTAGGAGTTAACTTTCATTTACTTCTGAATCGAACAACATGCTTTAACGACTAAATCTTACAACAACCATATCGCCTGCATCGAATTCCAAATCTTTTCGACGTTTATCGGCATAACTCTTCTAATGATCTTGGGCTGCCTTCATTAGTTGCCGAACGATTTTGATACAATCTGAAGTTTCTCTTATCATTTTTGGCCCAAGTATCAACTTATCTTCAGTTTCTAACCAACATGCTGCAGAATTGCACGATCTCCCATACAACGCCTCGTATGATGTCATCCCAGTGCTCGACTGGTGACTATTATTGTATGCAAACTCGACTAAATGTAGATGGTCTTCCCATGATCCTTCGAAGTCCAATACACAAGTCTTAAGGAGATCTTCCAAAACCTGGTTAACTCTTTTGATTTGGTCATCGGTCTGGGGATGATAAGTCGTACTCAAACACAATTCAGTTCCCAAAGCTTCTTGCAAACACTTCCAAAATCCACTCGTGAATAATGGATCACGTTCACTCACTATGCTCTTTGGGATACTATGAAATCGAACTATCCAGTTTATATAAAGCTCAGCCAACTTCGATGCTGTCCTAATCGATTTGACAGAAATAAATCTGGCGCTTTTGGTTAAGTGATCCACTATAACCCAAATTTCTTCATTTCTTGCCCTGGTTCTAGGTAGTTCATCGATATCTGCTCCCACTTTCACGTAGGAACTTTCAATGGTTGAAGCAATCCACTCGACTTTTTCTGTTCAGCTTTCACCTATTGACAGTTCATGCATTTGGAAATAAATTTCCAACATCTCTATTCATACCTTCCTAGTAGTAAGATCGCTTCATGTCCTGATACTTCTTATTACCACCAGGATGAATCATTAACCTTGAATGATGACATTCCCTCAGAACCTCATCTCTCAGTCCGTCGATATCAGGAACAACCAGTCGTCATTGTTTTCGAAGCTAACCTTCTCGATCGACCTCGAATTTCTTATTCTTTGGTTCCAAATTTTGGATAATCTCGACAAGCTTTGCATCACGCTTTTGGCTCTCACCAATCTTTTCGACGAGAGTAGGTCTTATCGATAAGATTGCCAACATTTCAGGTTCCAACTCACATCGTGGTCTGAAATCAAATTCTGTCAAATACTCGAGGTGTTTTCATTTTGAAAACATTGCTCCCAAACTTGCGTGTCTTCGACTCAACGCATCTGTCACTACGTTATCTTTACCAGGAGCATATGCTATACCAAAATCATATGATGCCAGAAACTCTAACCACTGTTGCTGCCGAAGATTCAAATCTTTTTGGGAGAAAAGATACTTCAATGACTTATGATTCATAAACAACTCGAATCGAAGTCTCAACAGGTAATGTCTCAACATCTTCAGAGCAAACACAGTCACTGTCAATTCCAAATCATGAGTCGGATAATTCCAACATCTTCAGAGCAAACACAGTCACTGTCAATTCCAAATCATGAGTCGGATAATTCCTTTCATGCGGCTTCAGCTGTCGACTCGCGTATGCCACAATTCTATCCTTCTGCATCAGTGCTGCTCCAAGTCCAGTACCACATGCATCGGTGTACACCACCATTTCTTCATTCTCACTTGGAATCGTCAAAATATGAGCACTCGTCAGTCTCTATTTCATGATTCCAAGAGTCTTCTTACACTTCGCATCCCATGTGAACAACTGATTCTTCTTCGTCAATCCTGTTAGTGGTGCAACTATCTTGGAGAAATTCTTGATAAACCGGCGATAATATCTCGCTAGCTCAAGGAAACTCTTCACGTCCGTCGCATTCTTAGGTCTATCCCAGTCCTGGATTGCTGCCATCTTAGCGGGGTCAACGACCATTCCATTTCTAGAAATAACATGGCGTAAGAGCCTCACTTCGCTCTTGCAGAAGCGACACTTTGAAAACTTAGCTTTCAGCTGATGTTTTCGCAAGATTTCCAAAACAACTCGCAAGTATGTCTAATGTTCTTCTCATTTCGGGTGTAAATCAGAATATCATCCACGGACACAAGCACTATGTATCCTTGCAGAGACAAAAAGATCCAACGACTGAGACTGTATCGCTCAATTTGTGTCTAGCTTTGTGTTCAAATAGCCGTCCCCCTACACACACACAAGCACTATATATATATATATATATATGTATGTATATATGTATGTATGTATGTATGTATGTATGTATGTATATATCATCCAATTTCGAGAGGGTAGTGCTTACCATAAACGAGAGTAGTTAACCGTTGCCTTGGAACTTTTCTCCGTCCAATGGGAGGTGACTTTCATAGAAAATAGACCAAGTACTTATCATGGGAAGAATAGTAGTACAATGTGTGCAAGAATTCTTCTATTCAAGACCACCATTTCAAGCGATATATGTTTGGACACCACCGATTATTTTTGACTCATTATTGAAACCACTAAACTACAAGAGTTAGAAGAATGAGCAATAACATGAGTTTAAATTTTACACACAATCAGAATGAATCTGCAAAGAACACAAATTCGCAAGAAAAATCAAGTAGCCAAATATAAACGAGATAGGCAATTCTCTGTGGGATCATATGTGTCTTTATTAAGCTTCAATCATATCCGACAGTACTCCCTTTGCTGCCCACAACAAAAATTGTCTTCACGTTATTTTGGGTCTTTCCAAACTATTGAGAGAATTGGACCTGTGGCTCATCAACAACTCCTACCACAAGCAGCTTGCATACACACCCTGTCTTCCATATCCCCATCCTTATATTTTGTCCCGATCCGTAAGCTACAACCCCCACATCATTACCACAAGAATTCAGCACTCCACCTTATCTTGAGGAAAGGTGAATCTTCAAGAGGAGGGTAATGATAATGTCATTCCTATTATGCATAGGTCCAACATTCCAGCAAGATAAAAAGCATGGTCATGGACAAAGAATCTTTCTACTGGTAAATATACAAAGGAAATCGCTATTTGTCAAAGTAGAAGCTTCTTATGATATCTTTTATTTTATAAATTAGCTAAAACTACCAAATTAATTACAACTTTTCTGCTTAGCCAATAGTGTACTGCTATTTGGCATAATCCGATACTTTGTACAGATACTTCATTGTGTTGTTTGTGCTCCATTACATATCATCACCTACTGTCAATCAATTGTTATGAATGCCAGAATGAGATCCTACATTGGCACTATCTATTTCTTTCTTTTCCCAATTTTTAGAACATCACCAACAAAAGACCCACCTCCAATTTGGCCTTTACAATGCCAAATTTGTGCATCGTGAAGTAATTACTCATGCTTGCTAGTAAAATCATTACAACTAGATTTATGTTAAGTGTATCTGTAC
Organism: Allium sativum; assembly: GCA_030737875.1. Lineage (NCBI taxonomy): Eukaryota > Viridiplantae > Streptophyta > Magnoliopsida > Asparagales > Amaryllidaceae > Allium > Allium sativum. Next base: position 126,613,279 of record CM060919.1, on the reverse strand, counting down.
CTTTTAAGCCTTCTCAAATTTCTTGAGTATAGGCATTTACAAATTATTGCCCATGCTTTCGTTGGCATTGTAAAGCAATGTTTGAGATTTCGCTTTCGTTTTTTTGTAATTTTATAAACTTCGACCTAGTTTATAAATTTCGGAAATTCCGAAGAGTTTCGGTTTTGGATTTCGTTATTTATTTTTCATATAATTATACATATATTTATTTAATGTATTGAAGCAAAACGTGTAATTTAAACTTAATTGAAAAATAAAATATACACGAAAAATATTGATCAAGTATAAATATTTATTCATTACATTATTTTCTAAATTTTTTATAAGATCATTTATATATTTTGTGCATCTTTATGTTTTCCAAGTTAAAATTTCAGATTTTGAATATTCATATATTTGAAAATTCATATATTTGAAAATTCAAATTAATTCTTCTTTTGAGTTTTTTTCTATATAATTTGGAGTTCAGTAGTTTTTTCCGTTGAATCGAGATTTCAGTTTGATTTCGTTTTAGTTCTCACTAAAATCTAAACAACCAGAGTCTCCATGTTTTGGTCGAAATCTCAAACCTTGGTGTAAAGTTTCTGTCGTAACTAGATTTTTATTTTTATTTTCGTGTGGAACCTAAGAGGTCACTTAAGACCAAATTTCTCAGTCCTAGTAATTTCCACGGGTGGTGTATAACCGATTTTCAACGCCACTCTAGGAAATTGGTAACTTTGGGCCTTGAACCTGGGACTTTGCCCATCACAATTCAATTCCGCACTTTACCAGCTCAGCTAGAGTGCCGGTTTTAGTTGTAACTAGAACTTTAGCTCTCTTTTCTTTCAATTTTGCGTAACAAGTCAACAAATTAATACTCATGCTAGTAAAATGTTTAATCCGTGGAACTAAAAGCAAATAAATGTAAATTTATTTCAAATTCATCTTATAGCATATTATGTTTTTACCAATTACATTACTTAATTTTGTTTAGAAATCATTCGTTCATTTGAACTATCAATTCTCCAATTCAATTCAAGTGAAGTTTAGGTGTCTCAATCGGCCAAGTCCACATTTATGTTGAAAACAGTTAAGAAAAATAAATAGATTTTTGTTAAACATTCAGTTAAAGTAAATATGCAAATAAATATTAGAATCTAATCATATCTGTTTGTGAGAGATACATATTAGAATATAATCATACCTGCTTGAGAAATCAATTCAAAGCAATAATAATTCAGTTGGAAATTTGATTTTTGGTACAAAAGATTTTAATAACGAGATTGTGTTCACTGTTTCAAACCTCGAAAGTATCGCTCAGGATATCGTTCGAGTTCTTGTTTTGGGCTTCTCCCGAGACAAAACGAGTCTCACTGTAAATCTCGTTTCGAATATATCGCCTGAGATATTGCAATATTGAATGATATATCGATCGAGACGAGATACTGGAATATTGTCTGAGATCTTGGTTTTTCTGATAAAAATGTAAGTTCGTGCCTAAAGCAGCACCAAAAAAAAAAAAAAAAAAACTCAAATCTAACTACGATAATCTCCTGCTATTTTATATTTTACATGTTATATAACCATATTGCACGTTTATATATTTTTTACAATGCTTATGATTTTCATATTCGTCTTTTTTATAGCATATTACCTATGAAATTATGTTTTTAATATTCTATTTAAGCTTTTTTTCCGATGTCTTGGATCCTTTTTATGTTTTATGTCTAACAATAATTCATATTCATGGATCATATATTGTAAGCACTAATTTATTTGCATTGTGTTATTCTTCTATTTTAAGCATATTACGATTTGGTATATATGAATGTTCCTTGAAATTAAGAACAGTGAACTGATTTTGCAATTCAACTTTAAGTTACTACGTTTATAATAGCATTCATAAAAATCATTGTGTAAGAATAACATTTTTTAACATATCATTTACCCTGTGATTGTTCCGATAAGAGCTTTCAGACCCAAGATGGAAATCCAAGACACCCCCGAGTTAGACTCATCTCATCCGAGATCTCTCCGATACGAGATCAAGCCTTTAAAATCCCCGAGACGAAACACGATCGATATTCGAGATTTAAAACTTTGGTTTTGTTTGTTTGGGGTTTAGGACTGGTTTGGTTCGGTATGAGGAAAGAATGCAGGGATGAACACATACATATTGTTTGTTTAATAAATCTAAAATAATAATATATTTTTTCCTTCCAAATCTAGCAGGATCAACGTGCCCTACTAGATCTATAGTTACGTCCTTGCAGAAAAGCATATATTCAGATCAGTTTATATTTAATATTTGTTAGAAAAACAGAGGTACGTTGGGGTGTTTATTGATTTGGATGTCGATACCAAGAGCTTCTACCTCAGTGGAGCTCAATATTTACAAATGCGTACCATTGGGCATGTTAGGGTTTACGTTGATTGATTATAATTTATAATCAAAGGGGTAATTCAGCTGAACGATATAAATATGTAGTTGGACACATGTTAAATTGGTGTCCATTCTATTGACGTATATGTTAAACAAGTGTTCAGACATAAACTTCTATTTAACAATCGCCTAAGTGATGGGACTAACAAACTCTCGACCATTAAGCGCTTGTTAAATAGATGCATAGAACTAAGCGTCATTTAACAAGTGCTTAAAACTAAGTGCTTGTTTAATAGTCGTTCAGACAGCGAAAACCTGTTAGACATATGCCTATACGATTAGAAAAATTTAACGATTCATGTTGTAATATTAGAAATGTTGAATTTGACCTCTGCGGCTGCTGGAGAAACTCTAAGATTCAGTGATGCCTTCTAAATTTGGCGCACATAAGAAGGATCCATTTTTAGATTTTCCATTGACCCTAAATTCTTCCAAAAATTAATTATAAAATCTATGGCTTGATATACCCAATGAAATATATCCATTTGTATATATTTCTATTATCGTCATAGCAACTTTTTAGCTGTCATTTTCTATGAATTTACTCCAAATGATTTGGTTTTCATGCAAACCAAAGGATTAAGAAAGCATTACCCCCCAAAAAAAAATCATGAAGAAAAAAGAAAGGAAAATCAAAAAATCATATGCATGAGAATTGTGATAAGTTGTTTTTGTTTTTGGCTTTTTATTAATTAGTTAAACGGTTGTGTTTATTTATCTAAATTGTTTAATGATATGCAACTGAGGTGATTAAAAGCTTATTACTGTAATTACAAAACATTTGCTTAAACCTTTTCAATTTTTTTTCGGCGAAATGTTATTTTACAAGTATAAACTGTAATGATTAACATCAATCAACTAATATTGGAATCATAGTTGCCAGGGTACGTGTAAGCGCGCTTAAGCTTAAAATGGACTCTAAGGTTGGCCTTTCTGCTTTTTACTTATAAAGTTTTCCGGTTGTCTATAAAATCACATTAAACTGCTCTTTTTTCAAAAGTTGAAAAGGCACCAGACATGCTTATTTACGCAAGAAAACAACATGACCATGTCAACCGCATATTTCCAGTTTTGTATAGGGGGACTTGTTTTGTTAGTTTCTTGACTTTTCTTTTTCATTAAACCTTTTCCTTCTACACAAAAACCATTCAGATTTTTGTTAAAAAGCTTTGATCTGAATTTGAAATTGTTTAGAAGAATAATTTCTTCCATTTTATTTCCAATTTATTAACTTTTGTTTTTTTTTATTATATAATAATTTGATTTTCCATTTATAATGGTGTTACCTTCTTATAATACAATTTCACTCTTCATTCTGATTCAAAATGTCACTGATTACCTATTTAAAATACTTTTATCCTGTTGTCGATCCCAACCTTTTGGGAAAATCGGAGAAGATTTAGAAGAAGAAGATGATAGGATATAAAATCTTAGATCAGTCTTGATAAAATTATTGAAGATAAATTAGTTTGCAATGTTGCACAAAAGTGTGTGCACCTAGGCTTGCCAGCTGAAGATAAAAAATCAGGGCTCAAGGCTTGCATTTGATTGGCGCTACCAAACTGATTCAATTTTTTTTTTTTTTTTTTTTTTTTTTTTTTTTTTTTTTTTTTGTTGTTGAGAAAATACGTCATGTACATCTATCTGACTGTTAGCATTTAATGGTAATGTTACAGCTTTAAGTACTTCTGTGCTTGTACACTCCACTCACCTCTTATGTGATTACGTACTAAAACTTTCAGTTTACATATTGACTGCAGGGACTGATACGGTGTTCTAGTAAGAGAAGAAATGCATCAGACTCGTCAAGAGATAGAATCTCACTGTTTCACTCTAACTTCAAAATTCCGAAGCTTAGGCAGCACTCTTGATGTGGCAACTGCTTCCTACTACTTGTATACTGTAATTCTCTTATAATTTATTCCCTAACATCTCACAGTTCTCTAACGTAGATTGTAATGTATACCTAAGTGGTAGGGATGATTTTCACTATATCCCAGCAGTATATGTCTGATATTGAATTGTTTCTTCATCTAATTCTCATTATTGGTAACTCTGCGTTTCTGGCAGTGACCGATAAATTGTTAATGGAGAAACCGTAATAAGCTCTAATGCCATCATGATTTGTTATCTTCTATTTCGTGCATATGTTTATTTGGTGGATTCTGATTATAATCCAATCTATTATGGATTGAAGTGGCTGGATATATGTACATTATTTCCGCCTTGATGCTTAAGTATTGAAACAAGCTATTTTCGAGAACCATGCAGTCTGGTTTTACTTATCACAATCAAGAAGACGAAGGTTCGCTGTTGTGGTTGAGGTATGGTTGCTCCTTTCAGGCTGTATCCCCAATCGGCATGGCTTCTGCGTAGTGATGCTCTATCCATCTCTGGTACTAAAATTTAAGTATATCATGCGCTGTAATGATAGCCAACAGATCAAACATTGATATAAAACAGCGGACATAGTGACATAATTAAAAGAAGCCAAATTAAACATTATTAAGTGTACAGTGTTGTTCATGAGATGGTACATTAGGACATACATATATGTGTGATACGTCCTACCAGTAGCATATGGTATTGTGTGTATCTGGTTAAGCGTTGATGGTTGATAACTCTACAACACTGTAGAATGGAATTAAATTGAAGCTTAATATGATAGTAAAACGTAGGGATGACAATGAGTTGAATCTAGGGTCCAAACCCCATTGATCCACCCTTGTTTTGACTCGTTTAGACCCGTCTCATTGGGTGTTCGAAACGGATAAACCCGCAATCCGCTTTTGGAGGTTCAGGTCTTGGGTCAGTCCTGAGGCATGGCTAACCCGACTCACGTTATTGAAATTTCATTGAAACACTTTATAACAATAATGATTAGTTGTTAATCTTCTTAGATATATGTGGTTATGACTTGAATATTATATTCTTTCAATCAATAACTATAAATTTTTCATAGTATTAAGTTGAATAATTATATAATAACAAATGCATATATTTTGAACAATTATCTTACAACACATTTTATTACAACCTCTAAACACATTATTATTTGTATATAATTTATCATTTAATAATAAAAAAATATAATTATATAAATTTGTGTACATTAGAACGCAATATCTCGGGTCGTGGGGCGAGTCAGGTCCACCCCGACCTGTACGAGTTTCGGGTACGGGGCAATATTCCTGACTCGCATCGAGTCTACGAGATGGGTCTCGGGCGGGGTTTAAAAAGTCCGGGGCGGGTCTGGGGAACGGGAAACCCGCCTCAACCTGCCAAATTGTCATTCCTAGTAATATGAGTATACACAAGCTTTATGCTCGTCCTCCGTACTGCTCAATATGCTATTATCATATCTGACCCTCGTTCCATATATAAAAAGTAATTGAGAGTTGTGAAAAACAAAAATACAAAGAACCTTGGGTGGAGCAATAGCCGATATTAGTGATCTATAAATCTAATATAATAGATGTAAATTTCATATATCGTAAAGTAAGAGCTGTATGGTATAGTAGATCGTATTTCATATGTTTCTGCATGTATTTGATACGGCTAACGGCCGTATCGAATTGTCAATTTGATACGGCTAATGGCCGTATCAAATTAACAAAGACACCAAAATTTGATATGGCCCATAGCACTGCCAAATCGAATTAGATACGGCCATGAGCACTGCCTAGTTGGCATTTCTGGTGTAGTGATATAATGTTAGTATACTATAAGTACGGGGTATATCGAACAGTTTTGATATATATTAGGTGTTAGATTATTAGACTCGGTAATACCTATCATTAGCAGAGAAAATCATACCAATAATCAATCAAACTCTTATTGTATCCATAGTGGGTTAGGAACGTGATCACCATCTTGGTTATATCATCGATAGAGAACTCTAGATCACAATGTTTCTTGTCAGTGTAGCCCTTTTTATCTACCTTTTTCATCTTTCATTCATTTTTGAATGATTGCAATCTCCTCCAAAGTTCATTTTATCATATCTAACTATGCTATCAACTTCTCCCATATTTCCCTTTAATGAGTCGAGTATTGCATGATCGAACATACAAAGTCTCAACCTTATCACACCAGTGGTTGACTAGTAGCTATGATTATATACAAACTCTACTAAGTCTAAAAAGTTTTCCTTGAGCTTCCAAAATTAAGTATGCAAGCACATAAAAGATTACTAAGTATGCGATTCTATCTCCATCTGACTGTATGTTTATAGGTGGCAAGTTATGATCAAATTTAGCTTCATCCTAAACACCTTGTAAACTTTTACAAAACCCATTCGTGAATTGTAATGGCCCGCAAATCCGTACTATCTGAGTTGACTAAAACAACCCACGTCCAACTCAAATAACACAGAATTACGAGTCATTAGGGTTAAAAAAATAAAATAGATAGAAGATAAAACAAAGAAAAACATCAGAATCTCATAGCGGAACTGAACAAAATATATTATATAACATAACTGTAACACCCCACCTCTGTTGAGGTCACTCTCAAAGGGAATGCCTTAACTTCGGCGGAGCGTTTTAAGGTACAAGATACTAATAAATGACAAGACAGATAATTAAAGCAACGGATAATTAAAGCAGCAGAAAAGAAACCAACTTCATTCCATAAATACTTGTTCAATACAACATTTCAATAAACAATTTCAATCTTCCAAATTATTACATCAGTCTTGAAAACATAAAGAAGCAATACTGAAAATAAAATGACATAAATCCCCAACATGTCTTTGACCATAGCCATAGCTCAAAAAAAGAAAGTCCAAGCCTTACATCTACGGTCTTCAAGTTTTGATTTGATCCGGTCAAGCAGAAGTGTTCCCTCCCTGCGGACCAAGGGGGAGGGGGGAGGGAACGGAAGAAAAGAGGCGAAAGGAAAATGAGTCAGACATAAGTCTGGTAAGCCCAGTTATTTAATAGCATGTAAACAAGTAAAAGACTGTGACATGAATAAAATGAACTTAGAATGATACACAAGGATAGTTTAGTCCTAAAACAAGATAATGTAAGACTTAACTAGATTTGGCTATCACACCCACTTTTACTTCTCTGCGCCCACTAAGAACTTGTTTAACTAGCAATGTATGTTCATGATAAAGTGATCTCATTCATGTATTGATCGGCTCCTACTCGCAATCATGTACTCTCAGTGTCATGCGACCCCACGTGATTATAAAGTACTTGTGCTGGTTCCATTATAGGGTGTATCAAGTCCTATAATGGCAACCCCTAACACGATTCTAGATGCACAAGTGTACGCCTGGTGCTCAGTGCCAGCTTTTTCCACTCCGGAGCCCGTGCACGCCCGTACTCTGTCGGAACCTACACTGACGCACCTAACCGCCGCCCTTTTTGACCGTTTATATTCAGCCAAGTAATCGTGCCCCACCCTGCCTAGTTCAGGGTATCTTGATATGTTCATGTGGGTTACTATTGAAACGGATCCCCGTTACTAGGGTTTTTCTAATCAACATGTTAAATTGGTTAAGTGTTCTTGACTTGACTTAACCCCTATCAATCTTGCCTAGTTAACATGTTGATTTGGCTAAGTGTTTTCTAAATTACTTAACCCCACCAATCTTGTCTCGTTCACATGTTAAGTTGGTTAAGTGTTTTCTTAATTACTTAACCTCACCACTCTTGTCTTGTTAAGTTGGTTATGTGTTTCCTTAATTACTTAACCTCACAATTTCTAGCTTGATTGTTCATGAGCTTTAACTAATTAATTAATTAATTAAAGCACCAACCACTCACAATAGACAGATATTGTTGTGGTTACTGGATGAGCCGGTCGGTTCCGGGCAGGTTTGCACCACAACTCAGTCTAACCTCCGGTTTTTCTGGGCTTGATGCACTAACCTCTCACATTAGACAAATATTGTTGTGGTTATTGGATGTGCCGGTCAGTTCCGGGCAGTTTTACACCGCAACTCAGTCTAACCTAGGGTTAGGCATATTCGTCTTTTCTATATTTACATTTTTATATATGCAAATTTCTACAAGTATTTCATGTCACATGTTTTAATTCAAGACTAATGGTATATAGATTATATCATTCATGACCTTAACCAATTACATGGTTTTGGGTCCACTTACATATTTACATGTTTTGGTTTAATAATTACCCCCAGCGTTACCCCCGTTTGTTCGTTTACGTTAATCACATAAAGACATTGGGCCTGCTAATTGGCCCAATCTATAAACGAGAGATAAAGGAGGAAACATGCATAACATAGGTTCAATCAACATATATCATGTAATTTGGCATAAACATCAGTTGTAGACTAGCATGTGACATAATCATGACACGTCCAATTCCAAAACATGTATAATTATAACATTAACATATAGGTGTAAACTAGATCTAATAAGCAGAACTTGCATAAATTCACTTCACAAACTTGCATATAAATAAGGATATAGTTTAGGATCTAACATGTAACTTGCATATGACATATATATATATATAATTAGATCGTAACTTGGATCTATCATAAATTATTTAACTTGCATTAATCATGTGAACCTAAATGGATCTTGATATGGATCCAATCATAAAGTTTGTAACTTGCATATGGACATATGGACATAGGCACGTGGATCTAACATAAAACTTGCAACTTACATATGAACATATGGATCTAACATAAAACTTGCAACTTGCATATGAACATATGGATCTAACATAAAACATAGGAATATGTACATGTAGATCTTGAATTGGATCTAATATAAAACTTAGAACTTGCATAAAAACATATACATGTAGATCTTTACATGAAACACATAACTTGCATATGATATTGATAGTTTCAAATAGATCCAATACCAAATCCAATAATCCACAATCATTCCAATTCATGATAAAATCATCACAATCAATCGATATGAATTAACTTGGTATAATTCTAATTTATATCAAATCACGTCTTAGATTTATTTACGTCTGAAAGATAACTGCGCTTACAATGAACGAAGGTCTTGATTTCTGGATTCTGAATTCTGGAGTTGAAATGCTCGCCTTTGATGTAGACAATCGTTGTTTTGATTTAGTTTGGTTCGTCTCTATGTTAGCTTCAAGTGGCGGCTACTCTAGATTGTCTAATGGCAGCATGACGGCTCTAGGTTCAATTTTTTAATATGATTTAGGGGTGAGGTATTAGGTTGCTTTTATAGAGATTAGATTGAATAGGAGTCGTCAGATCATCTCAGAATAAATCAAGACCATTAAGACAAGATAGAGTTATCTAGAACAACTAACTCAGCCCCTAATGACTCAGCAGTGAGTCAGAATTCGTCTTTTCTAAATTCACATATTTTCTATATATGTCTAATTATATATGTAAATTATTCTTAATTTAATCATGCCATAATTATTCTTTTAATTATGCTCACAATAAATGGTTTACCAAATATACTATTTCATGAACCAGTCTATACCAAGAAATTTTCATGTTTTCCCTTGATTCTCGCATTTATAATTAAGTATTCTTTAATTTGTTATTACAACATTAACAGAAAAAACGGGGTGTTACATTCTACCCTCCTTTAAGGATTTCGTCCCCGAAATCTTCAAGTCGAGAAGAACGTATGTGTAACGACCCGCATTCTACGCATCATAGGATCGTAGAATATTTATTTCTTTCACATATGAAGTCGTATGGTCATGTAACTTTGGGAGACGACTATTGGGGTCATTTCCCATGTTCATGATTTTTCCCGATTTTTAAATGACCATTTTACCCCCAGTTGGTACTGTTTTGGCCATAACTTTTGACTAGAAAGGAATTTTGACCTAGAACCACTTCCATTGGCTCCGGATGATGGTTTACAATTCCGTAGAGTGGTCACATTAGCCAAACGGACTCACCGTTTGGGAGATATGGCTGAAACAAGTTTCAGATAGTGAAAAACAGCTTAATTGGGCTTAACCGGGTGATTAACAGCTAGGCCCAATGGGGAATTTCGGGATTAGGGTTATGAGGAGGCTGAAATCAGTTAGAGAATGATCTTATCCTCATTTTCCAGCCACCACTTTCATTCTTGAACCCTAACAACGGCCGTCAACATCTAGAAACATCCCCAAATCACTTTCTAATCAAGTTTTGGCTTAATCTACATCAAATTAAGGAGAGAAAACACGAAAGCAAGATTAGAGCTGCTGTTAGACATCAGTATTCACCCAAATCAGCGAGGTTTCAGTTCTGAAAATTTTATTTGTGGCCAAGGTGAGTGATTTACATAGTTTTGCACTAACTACGGTTAATTAAGGGTAATTAGTGAAGATTAGCGAATTTGTACATTAATAAATTCTGGAAAAATGTTTAGAAATTCTTAAATAATATTTTATGCCTCTGTTAGAAATTTGGTTTGATTTGGTTAAGTTTTGTTAACCCTATGATTAGTTTTGCTTAAATATACTTAAGGGAAATATGGGATTTTGGGTATGTTTGATCCGTTTTACATACTATAGTTATTGTTTTGATGTTTGTGGTTGATGTTACATTTTGCTATGACTGTATGACATGATTTGCGATTGTCTAGAAGTGTTAGATTGGTCGAAAACGCCGTCGAACGGCGTAAATAGTCGCTGGAATGAGTTGCAGGAATTTGGCCGATCCGGACCGGATCGGAGAGAGGAGCCCGAACCGAACCGACCAGGAGACCTCCCCACGAACCGATGTTCTGGAGTCATATAGCCTCACGAGATGAACGGAAGGGGCATATCCGAACCGAACCGACCTGGTGCTATGGAGCTAGAATTCCGAGCCGACCCGATGGAGAAGCTTGAGAGACCCGACCCGATCCGATTGCTTGGGAAGAAGGACCGAACCAGAAGAGTTTTCCGTGAAGCCAGGAGGTGTGGACTCCGATCCGAACCGCTGGAGGAAGATCACCCCGATCCGACCCGAAGCAGAGAGGAAGGTTGAGTTGGAGATCGCGAACCGATCCGATTGCTTAGGGAGGAGTATTCCGATCCGAACCGATGAGCTGATGACCACGACCTGAAGTAAAGTAAAGTGAAGAAATGAAGACCGGTCCAGAGAAGAAGGTGATTACTAGAACCCGAGATGCAAAGGAAGTCCAAATGAGGAGCTTTGACTCAGGATCCAGCTGGGAACCAATGAGTGAGCTTCATGATTGGGCTTTGCTGCGGGACGTATGCTAAGGGGTTGTCAATGTCTGTAACTTTGAATCACTATGTGTAGGGAGTACGTGAATGGATTCAGGGCCACAGTGGTCTAGGTACGACTAAAGAGCTATAGACCAATGAAGTGGGGTCATTTGTAAAGATTTGGTCATGACTCCATGTGGTAAGCTTGGTAGTAGCAGTAGTTGTACAGGTCGAACTCCGTCACTGCTTCGATGGGTCTAGTGATTGACAGTGGTGGACATCATATGCTTTACGCACTGAGTGAGAGATGTGAGGATGGTTGTTATGCTTGATTTGTTTTCCATCATTATGACATACACACCCCACCCCTGTATTCTTTGCACTATCTGTTATGGCACCTTCGGTATGTAGTGCTAACTCTTTGGTTGCAGGTCTAGGTTTAGGTATGGTTTAGTATACCTGTTATTGTTCTGTTTAGATGCTTATCACTCATACCAGACTTTTTGTCTGAACCAGAGTTTTATGTCTCTTCTTATTACTCTGGGTGCTCACACGAGCAGACTAGAGACAGGTTAGCTGGTGATGCACGGGTAGATGATCCGGAGACGAGCAGGAGGCTTCCACGTATGATATATATATAGTATTCTCCCTGTGTTGTTGAAGATCACTGCTTGGGCATTAGTAGTGCATCTTCTACTTTAGCTTTCTTTTGCTTTAGAAACAGTTTAAAGTTGTAATAATCATATTGGATCATAAGCTGTATTTGGATTTCCGCTGCTCTGATGTTGATGTTGATGTTGATGTTGATGTTGGTCTTAGTTATCAGCTTATGCACTGTCTCACCTGTTTTATGTCAAGTATGTTATTATTATATTTTGCTCCATGCGCTGTGAGACATTCTACAGGTTCTTGATTAGTTCGTTCTCTTCTTTCCTTTCTTCTGATGATCCGTCCCGTGCTAGCTGGGCATGTGTACAGCGCACTTACGGAGGAAATGCCGGTTGGTGCGGGCTGTCACACTTGGTATCAGAGCTCTAGGTTGCGTAGTTAACCTAGGGAAGTTATCAGGGAGAGATAGTATACGTATATGAGAGCGCGTATTTGTGATTACTTTGGTTTTCAAAAGCTATATATATATGTACTATTAGTAGTATAAGGATGAAGTCGTACTGCACTAGCACGACTATGGAGATGGTTAATCGTTTTCTCTGTGCAGATTAAGCAATGAGCCGATATGCAAGGGGTGCCGGTAGAGGAGCCAATAATGGGAATGCTGCTGACATGAGGACGATGTTTACTGACCTCATGAGAGAGATGCTTAGGGATGTGCAGAGGGCAGCTCCCAATGGTGGTAATGGTCCAATAGTGCAGGCGCCTAGGGCCGATTTCGCCAAGCTGAATAAGGATTATGCTAGTCTTGGTGGGAAGCCGTTCCACGGAACGGAGTCGGCCACGGATGTTCAGGATTGGTTGGATAGTTGCGAACGTATCTTCGAGGATTTGGGTATCGAGGATGTGATGAAGAGAAAGCTAGCGTCCCGTCAGCTGCAAGGGCGGGCAATGAATTGGTGGAATGCTATAAAGGCAGCTACTCCCGAGGATTAGATTACTTGGGAGCAGTTTAAGGTTCGCTTTAGCGAGAAGTTCCTTCCAGCTGCTCAGAAATCAGTGTTGTTTAAGAAATTTTTGGAGCTCAAGCAGAATGGCAGAGCTGTCTCGGAGTATATTGCCGAATTCGACACTTTGTCGAAGTATGGGTTATCTCTTATTGATACTGCCGAGAAGAAGAACGAGAAATTCATAACTGGTTTGGATCAGTACTTGGGGGAAAGGCTTATTAACCACATCGATGAGACGTTTGAATCGATTGTGGGGAAAGTATTGAGGTCAGAAAGTCTCTACCCTAAGCCGAAGACTGAGGTTGCATCTGCAGAGGAGCCAAAGCCACAAGCAAGTGGTGGAGGCAAGGGTGGATCCCAGAATAAGAGAAAGCAGAATCAGACTAAGGATGGTCAGAAGAAAAAGAATAATCAAGATGTTGAGTGCTTCAGCTATGCTAAGAAGGGACATTATGCTAGTAATTGTCGGGCCAAGCCAGCGGATAGGAAGTGCTTCAACTGTGGCCAAATGGGACATCACAAGGACATGTGTCCGCAACCCCCTAAAGAAAAGCAAATGGTGAAGGCATATGCCCTTAATGTTATTCCTTCTTTGTAACACCTCACCTCTGTTAAGGTCACTCACAAAGGGAATGCCTTAATTTTGGTGTAGCATTTTAGTAAACAGAACAGAAACTTACAAGACAGATAAAACAGTACTTGAAATTTTTTAACTTTATTACAGCGGAAACAGAAATCAATATGGTTACATCCTTTCAAATCTCAGAATTCAAGTACAAAATATCAGTCTTGTACAAAAGCCTTCAAAATGCATGGTTTAAAATCATAATCCCCATAGAACGGAAGCTATACAGAGCCAAGCCATACTTTAAGCACTTCAAGCAGAGAGAAATCCAGATCAAAGCTAAAGTATTCCCTCCTTGGATAACCTGGGGGGGAAACGAAAGAAAGGAGGCGAAACAACAAGAGTCAGACAAAAAGTCTGGCAAGTCCAGTGACTTTCAGCATATGAACAGATAATAATAATATGACATGAACATAAAACTGGATGAGAGATAACTGTAACAGGTGTAGCAGATATAACAGAAAAACAGAATGATATAAACTATTGCTTTACACTTCTCTGCACTAATACTAGTTTAACAGGATTATGTGTCACCCTAATGTCTAAACTGAAACAGAAGCGGGTACAGAATAATTTAACAGAAACAGAATGCTAACAATGGACCTTTACTACCCGATCAGAAACAGACAGAAGCAGAATGCGGATAATGGGCCTTTGCCATCCAAACAAAAACAGATTAATCCCTACGGAAACAGAATGTAGAATTAGGTGTACACTAGTAATTGGGCCTTTACCACCCGAATAGACGGTACCACGCAGAAACAGACAGGTGTTGCCACCCAACAGAAACAGACGGTACCAACAGAAACAGATAGAACTAAGTGTACCCTAAAACCCTACCCCAAGCGATCGACTCCCTAATACATAAATATCCTGTGTCGGCCCCACAGTATGGTGTATCACTCCCTAAAGTGACAACCAATTGGCACAGACCTATTTACAGACACGGCGTCTTACATCCTCAGAGGCAGACCGGGATCCATGCACGCACATGACCCGGTTGGAACGCACCATCAACACCCCTCGTCATTATCAGAATGAACCGCTTATAATTAGTTCAGTAAGCATGCCCGGACCCTACCTACTGTTGGGTCAAAGTTTTGATACCAGAAAGGGTTACTGACTAATATGGATCCCAAACAACAGATGACACAAGTAATTCCCCTCCTAACCTTGTGTCCCCAAACTACAGATTTCAGATTAACTTGTATACAAGTTCAGGCATACAACATTCAGATCAACTAGTTCACAGATCAGACAATCAAGTTAACAGGTTTTCAGACTAACGGATCCGATGTTCGGATTAACAGGCTTACAGATTAACTGGTTACAGATTAACAGACTTACAAATTAACTGATTACATATTAACAGACTTACAGATTAACTGGTTACAGATTAACAGACTTACAGATTAACAGATTACAGACTTATAGATTAACTGGTTACAGATTAACAGACTTACAGATTAACTGGTTACAGATTAACAGACTTACAGATTAACTGGTTACAGATTAACAGACTTACATATTAACTGGTTACAGATTATCTAACTTTGTATTGGGTCTACGGATTCACGAAACGGGTTTATCAGATTCATTGGTCCAATTGGTCTAACCTTACCCAACACATTTTAGACATCATATTTATCTCTGATTTTCATTAATTAAATGCCGAAACCTCTCACATTAGACTGACAGTTTGTGGCTACTGGTTAGGCCGGTTGGTTCCGGACAGGTTTCTGTCGCAAACTGAGTCTAACCTCGGGTTTCAAGCACGTTATGACTAACTTCTCACATTAGAACCTATTGTTTGCGACCACTGGATTATGCCGGGCGGTTCCGGGCAGAATTACGCCGCAAACTCATTCTAACCTCGAGTTAGCCATGTTTATCTTTGCGGCCAATTAATTAATGATTTACCATTTATACCCACGCCTAATATACATGTCAATTATTCATAGCTAATTCAGATTATGTCAATAGCGGACTAATTATACCAACTCAACAGATATAGCAGATAACAGATTCTTCAGATTAGGCGACTTAACGGATTTACCAGATTAAGCAAACTAGCAGATTTAGCATTTTCAACAGACTTAGCAGATGACAGATTTGGCAGATGAACAGATCTAGCAGACTAGGCAGTAGAGCAGAACTAGCAGATTAAGCAATATAACAGAACTAGCGGATTAGGCAATGTAACAAAACTAGCAAATTAGGCAAATATAACAGATTTAATCATTTCTTAAAGTTTCACAAACATATCTTGCCTAATTATAAATCTTGCCTAAGTTCACATGCATAAATAATTGTCATGATTCACAATATGATTATATACCAAATATAGCCATCTATTACTATGCATGTCATATATCCCAAAGATCCCTTACTTAGGTGTTTATTTCCATTAATAGATGCCCTATTCTCATGTAAATCTTTATACCTAAGCCATATTCTTTTTATCACAAATCATATGTTCAATACCCATTTATGTTATAAATATAACATGTCTAGTCATATGTCTCAAATTTATGTTCTAGCTACAGTCCATGTTCTTTCCTCAAATCAGTCACCTATTGGTCATGCCCAATTTATGCATCATTCATTTTACTATCCCAAATATTTTAGCGTAGGTTAATCTCTTATGAGATTGGCTCAGGCTCGTGGTAGCCTGGCTATAGAACAGAAAGAGGAAAAAGATACAAAATATGATAGATCCAAACAGAACAGAACAGATGTAACCTCAGATTCAAATTTATAATTCATGTCACAATCAGAATTAACGTTTATATCGGAAAATAACTGCACTTGCCTTGATTGGATTAAAGAAAGAACTTTAGTTGTTGCAGAATTGTTGCAGAAGCTTTAATCTCTAATTTGAATTGAATTGCTTAGGTTGATGTTGATTAGCTTCTAGTTTTGATTCCAGCAGAGTAGCGATGCCATTTTTATTTTTATTTAGAACAGAGGCAGAGAAGAAGAAGAATAGAATTGTGTGTAGAGGAGGCTAGGTCTTAGGGTGTATTTATAGGTGTAGGAACTCATTTCAGCCATCAGATTAACCCTAAAACCAATGCGGACCATCAAAAATCATCCCAGGGCTTCAAAAATGGGTTCTGGGCCACCCCAGGCCGACCAGGTCGACCTGTACAGAGGGGGGGTCGACACTATAGTCGACCTGGAGGGGGGGGGGGGGCAGGTCGACTATAGTGTCGACACTATGGTCGACCTGGGTCAGTCTGCCAGAAAGTCTGCTGAAATCTTGTTTTGGCCATATCTTGGTCATACGGACTCCGATTTTCGAAAACTCGGACTCTATTTCGCGTATTTTTCCGAGAGGAACGCAATGGTGATGTCCTTTTTACCTAATTCCTGATTCTTGAATTAGTTATCCTTATTTTACCATCTTTTCCGTTACATACATCGTTATCGAACTAATTTTTCTTCTCTTCCATGTATTAATTAATTATTCTTATGCATCACCATTATTTACCCATCATAAGCATATTTTTATATATTTTATTTTATTTTATTTTTAATTATATTAAAAATACGGGGTGTTCCATTCTCCCCTCCTTAAAGGATTTCGTCCCCGAAATCTTCAAGTTAAGAAGAATGTGTCCTACCATCCAATCATCCATCTACTCAATCACCAATCACAGGCATTCATTGTCCTTAAGAGATTTCTAATGATGTATGAACATATGCAAGAAGTGTGTGTATATGTTCCTTGTCTAATGCAAAGATCAGGCGGTCCACTGATTCAGTTGACCTCCTTAATGCGAATTATGCCAGTGCCATGAGTCCAACATGTATGCAATTTTCCTAATCGATACATATCATTTCTATATGAGTGCACAACCATTCAGTCATATGCAACATCCATGTGCTGAGTCAATCATTTTGCATCCACAAAAATTAAAAATGCTCATACATCCATATGCAGTATGAGAGTGTTTTCGAGCCGATCTAGTGCCTAGTGTGTGTATATGCATCCACGGGCAACCACTAGCAACCACTTGCAACCATCAAACATAACATGTCTCAAACACATGTTTACACCCATTAGTTTTTACCTAAAGTTCGAAGATTCGATCGATAGGATACAGTCGAATGATGGAAGCGAGTACAGATAGAACGAAGACTTGGTTCCCATTAGACATTGGTTGAGAAAATAATTCCCCTAAGTATCAACCCCAAAGACCGAAATCAATATCAGATTGACACTCAGAGGATTACCCTCTTTAGACAATGTCAGAACTGGAAATCAGAATTATTCAGATATTTACAGACTACTGATACAGATCAGGTTCCCTAATGATTCTTAGGAAGCTAAGCATGATAAAATCATATCCCACAAAACCTCAGAATGTATGCGTCATACTTGACGCCTAACACAGATATCTCTCAAACCCCAATCTATCATAAACAGATTAATCATAACCCTTATGGGTTTGAGTCTACAGCGGAATCAGAAACAATACTAGTATTAAAGTGCAGAGTATCGATTACAAAATCAAAATGTCAGAATCAGAAAGAGTTTTAACTCAACAATCAGATAAAGAAATTAAACTTCTCACAGAAAGTTTTCCTAATTCTATCCTATCCACTAGCCTCGAGAGTGTTCGCCTGCCCTCCAGAAGTAGGTCCTATCTTCTGCCCTTGCCCTCGTTTCTTCGGGCAGTCCCTAGTGAAGTGTCGCATCTCACCACAGTTGAAGCAAGCGGCCTTCTTTGGATCCACTTTCTTATCGTGTGTCCTATCCATGTCTCCCATGTACGTTCTCCATTCGTGACCTTCCACCAAAATGAAGCTTCATCCTTCATTAACCAAACAGCTGGTTGAACCTTCCTCCCATCGTCTATCTCAAAAGTACCAACAAGTCCTCCACTTCGTTCAGCCAACTTCTAGCCTCGACAACGTCTCAGTCCCATAAAGCGGTTTTCCGCCCATCGCACGGAAGTTCTTACATATCTTAGAAAAAGCATCTATACGCGGAGGAAGAGATTCAAAAGGGAAAGAGGAAGGAACTCGAAACAAAGAATCGAAAGAAAGATATATGGCTTTTGGGGATTATGTTTTTTTTTCAAAATAAGCTTTACTTTTGAAAATACTTCCTTTTTAAAACATAGTTTTCAAAAACTTTTTATCAAATCTGGTAACCTTCAGCTCTGATACCAAGTGTAACACCCCACCTCTGTTAAGGTCACTCACAAAGGGAATGCCTTAATTTTGGTGGAGCATTTTAGTAAACAGAACAGAAACTCACAAGACAGATAAAACAGTACTTGAAATTTTTTAACTTTATTACAGCGGAAACAGAAATCAATATGGTTACATCCTTTCAAATCTCAGAATTCAAGTACAAAATATCAGTCTTGTACAAAAGCCTTCAAAATGCAAGGTTTAAAATCATAGTCCCCATAGAACGGAAGCTATACAGAGCCAAGCCATACTTTAAGCACTTCAAGCAGGGAGAAATCCGGATCAAGCTAAAGTATTCCCTCCTTGGATAACCTGGGGGGGAAACGGAAGAAAGGAGGCGAAACAACAAGGGTCAGACAAAAACTCTGGCAAGTCCAGTGACTTTCAGCATATGAACAGATAATAATAATATGACATGAACATAAAACTGGATGAGAGATAACTGTAACAGGTGTAGCAGATATAACAGAAAAACAGAATGATATAATCTATTGCTTTACACTTCTCTGCACTAATACTAGTTTGACAGATTAAGGTCACTCACAAAGGGAATGCCTTAATTTTGGTGGAGCATTTTAGTAAACAGAACAGAAACTTACAAGACAGATAAAACAGTACTTGAAAATTTTTAACTTTATTACAGCGGAAACAGAAATCAATATGGTTACATCCTTTCAAATCTCAGAATTCAAGTACAAAATATCAGTCTTGTACAAAAGCCTTCAAAATGCATGGTTTAAAATCATAATCCCCATAGAACGGAAGCTATACAGAGCCAAGCCATACTTTAAGCACTTCAAGCAGAGAGAAATCCGGATCAAGCTAAAGTATTCCCTCCTTGGATAACTTGGGGGGAAACGGAAGAAAGGAGGCGAAACAACAAGGGTCAGACAAAAAGTCTGGCAAGTCCAGTGACTTTCAGCATATGAACAGATAATAATAATATGACATGAACATAACACTGGATGAGAGATAACTGTAACAGGTGTAGCAGATATAACAGAAAAACAGAATGATATAAACTATTGCTTTACACTTCTCTGCACTAATACTAGTTTAACAGGATTAGGTGTCACCCTAATGTCTAAACTGAAACAGAAGCGGGTACAGAATAATTTAACAGAAACAGAATGCTAACAATGGGCCTTTACTACCCGATCAGAAACAGACAGAAGCAGAATGCGGATAATGGGCCTTTGCCATCCTAACAGAAACAGATTAATCCTACGGAAACAGAATGTAGAATTAGGTGTACACTAGTAATTGGGCCTTTACCACCCGAACAGACTGTACCACGCAGAAACAGACAGGTGTTTCCACCCAACAGAAACAGACGGTACCAACAGAAACAGACAGAACTAAGTGTACCCTAAAACCCTACCCCAAGCGATCGGCTCCCTAATACATAAATATCCTGTGTCGACCCCACAGTAGGGTGTATCACTCCCTAAAGTGACAACCAATTGGCACAGGCCTATTTACAGATGTCACGACGTCTTACATCCTCAGAGGCAGACCGGGATCCATGCACGCACATGACCCGGTTGGAACGCACCATCAACACCCCTCGCCATTATCAGAATGAACCGCTTATAATTAGTTCAGTAAGCGTGCCCGGACCCTACCTACTATTGGCTCAAAGTTTTGATACCAGAAAGGGTTACTGACTAATATGGGTCCCATACAACAGATGACACAAGTAATTCCCCTCCTAACCTTGTGTCCCCAGACTACAGATTTCAGATTAACTTGTTTACAAGTTCAGGCATACAACATTCAGATCAACTAGTTCACAGATTAGACAATCAAGTTAACAGGTTTTCAGACTAACGGATCCGATGTTCGGATTAACAGGCTTACAGATTAACTGGTTACAGATTAACAGACTTACAGATTAACTGATTACATATTAACAGACTTACAGATTATCTGGTTACAGATTAACAGACTTACAGATTAACTGATTACAGACTTACAGATTAACTGGTTACAGATTAACAGACTTACAGATTAACTGGTTACAGATTAACAGACTTACAGATTAACTGGTTATAGATTAACAGACTTACAGATTAACTGGTTACAGATTAACAGACTTACATATTAACTGGTTACATATTATCTAACTTTGTATTGGGTCTACGGATTCACGAAACGGGTTTATCAGATTCATTGGTCCAATTGGTCTAACCTTACCCAACACGTTTTAGACATCATATTTATCTCTGATTTTCATTAATTAAATGCCCAAACCTCTCACATTAGACTGACAGTTTGCGGCTACTGGTTAGGCCGGTTGGTTCCGGGCAGGTTTCTGTCGCAAACTGAGTCTAACCTCGGGTTTCAAGCACGTTATGACTAACTTCTCACATTAGAACCTATTGTTTGCGACCACTGGATTATGCCGGGCGGTTCCGAGCAGAATTACGCCGCAAACTCATTCTAACCTCGAGTTAGCCATGTTTATCTTTGCGGCCAATTAATTAATGATTTACCATTTATACCCACGCCTAATATACATGTCAATTATTCATAGCTAATTCAGATTATGTCAATAGCGGACTAATTATACCAACTCAACAGATATAGCAGATAACAGATTCTTCAGATTAGGCGACTTAACGGATTTACCAGATTAAGCAAACTAGCAGATTTAGCATTTTCAACAGACTTAGCAGATGACAGATTTGGCAGATGAATAGATCTAGCAGACTAGGCAGTAGAGCAGAACTAGCAGATTAAGCAATATAACAGAACTAGCGGATTAGGCAATGTAACAAAACTAGCAAATTAGGCAAATATAACAGATTTAATCATTTCTTAAAGTTTCACAAACATATCTTGCCTAATTATAAATCTTGCCTAAGTTCACATGCATAAATAATTGTCATGATTCGCAATATGATTATATACCAAATATAGCCATCTATTACTATGCATGTCATATATCCCAAAGATCCCTTACTTAGGTGTTTATTTCCATTAATAGATGCCATATTCTCATGTAAATCTTTATACCTAAGCCATATTCTTTTTATCACAAATCATATGTTCAATACCCATTTATGTTATAAATATAACATGTCTAGTCATATGTCTCAAATTTATGTTCTAGCTACAGTCCATGTTCTTTCCTCAAATCAGTCACCTATTGGTCATGCCCAATTTATGCATCATTCATTTTACTGTCCCAAATATTTTAGCGTAGGTTAATTTCTTATGAGATTGGCTCAGGCTCGTGGTAGCCTGGCTATAGAACAGAAAGAGGAAAAATATACAAAATATGATAGATCCAAACAAAACAGATGTAACCTCAGATTCAGATTTATAATTCATGTCACAATCAGAATTAACGTTTGTATCGGAAAATTACTGCACTTGCCTTGATTGGATTAAAGAAAGAACTTTAGTTGTTGCAGAATTGTTGCAGAAGCTTTAATCTCTAATTTGAATTGAATTGCTTAGGTTGATGTTGATTAGCTTCTAGTTTTGATTCCAGCAGAGTAGCGACGCAATTTTTATTTTTATTTAGAACAGAGGCAGAGAAGAAGAAGAATAGAATTGTGTGTAGAGGAGGCTAGGTCTTAGGGTGTATTTATAGGTGTAGGAACTCATTTCAGCCATCAGATTAACCCTAAAACCAATCCGGACCATCAAAAATCATCCCAGGGCTTCAAAAATGGGTTCTGGGCCACCCCAGGCCATCCAGGTCGACCTGTACAGAGGGGGGGTCGACACTATAGTCGACCTGGGGGGGGGGGGGGGGCAGGTCGACTATAGTGTCGACACTATGGTCGACCTGGGTCAGTCTGCCAGAAAGTCTGCCAGAAAGTCTGCTGAAATCTTGTTTTGGCCATATCTTGGTCATACGGACTCCGATTTTCGAAAACTCGTACTCTATTTCGCGTATTTTTCCGAGAGGAACGCAATGGTGATGTCCTTTTTACGTAATTCCTTATTCTTGAATTAGTTATCCTTATTTTACTATCTTTTCCGTTACATACATCGTTATCGAACTAATTTTTCTTCTCTTCCATGTATTAATTAATTCTTCTTATGCATCACCATTATTTACCCATCATAAGCATATTTTTATATATTTTATTTTATTTTTAATTATATTAAAAATACGGGGTGTTACATTCTTCGTCAAATGCCCCAACTGCGGCGGAGAAGGGAAAGAATGTCGTCATTCAAGGTATGGTTTCTGTTTATGATGTTCCTGTTAGAGTTTTGTTTGATACCGGAGCTTCCAGTTCTTTCATATCTAGTGACCTGGTAGATAGGTTGGGATTGGAGCCCGAGATTGTCGATAGACCTTTTGTAGTGACGAACCCAATTGGTGGTTCGACTAACCTTAGCATGATTTGTCGTAGTGTGGTCTTATCGAGTCATGGATGCATGTTTGTTTGTGATTGCTTTGTTTTGGGCTTTACTGGGTTTGGCATTATTTTGGGAGTAGATTGCCTCCAAAGATATGGGGTGGTGGTAGACTGTGAGGGCTTTTTGGTGACAGCTAGAGCGGATGATGGGCGGAGGATAGTGTTTGGTGGTCTACCCAGTGAGGGGGTATTGGCTAGTTTTCTAAATTCCCTCGACATTCCGCATAGTGAGTTGTCAGGTTTGCCCGTGGTTGGCCAGTATCCGGACGTTTTCGAAGAAGTGACCGGGCTTCCACCGCATCGAGAGATTGAGTTCCGTAATGATTTGGTGAAAGATGCCAGACCTATAGTGATGCCACTTCGTCGTATGGCACCAAGGGAGCAGCGAGAGCTCGGGGTGCAAGTCAGCGATCTTTTGAAGAAGGGATTTATCAGAAGGAGTGTTTCTGAATGGGGAGCACCAGTTGTGTTTGCTACCAAGGCGGATGGTTCCCTTCGTTTGTGTGTAGACTACCACGAGTTGAATAAAGTGACGAGGAAGAACAAGTATCCTCTACCGCGGATAGATGATTTGTTCGATCAGTTGAGTGCGCAAGAGTATTTTCTCAGTTGGATCTCGCGACAGGTTTTCATCAGCTTAGAGTGGAAGCAGAGAGTATAGCTAAAACGGCATTTCGGACGCAGTATGGATTTTATGAGTGGTTGGTCATGCCATTCGGGCTGACCAATGCCCCAACATATTTTGTGGATCTTATGAATAGGGTATTCAAAGATCAGTTGAATAAGTTTGTCCTTGTGTTCGTGGATGATATTTTGGTCTACTCGAGAACGGAGGAAGAACACAAGGAACATTTAAGAATAGTGATGGAGGTGTTGAGAAAACACCAATTGAAAGCAAAGTTTTCTAAGTGTCACTTCTGGAGGAGGGAAGTGAGGTTCTTGGGCCATGTTGTTTCAGAGAATGGTATCGCCGTGGATCCTGCGAAGGTGGCTACGGTACAAGATTGGTCTACGCCCAAGAATGCGATGGACATAAGAAGTTTCTTGGGATTAGCTGGATATTATCGTAAGTTTATCCAAGGTTTCTCCAAGATAGCAGCACCATTGACCCAGTTGACCAAGAAGAATCAAGCTTTTGTCTGGGATGAAAGGTGCGAGAATGCATTCAAGAGTCTAAAGGACAAGTTGACATGCGCACCAGTGTTAGTCATTCCTAAGGGGAGTGAAGGGATGACGGTATACACGGATGCCTGTGGTACCGGACTAGGTGCTGTATTGATGCAAGACGGTAGGGTTGTAGCTTATGCAAGTCGGCAATTGAAACCGCACGAGAGAAGATACCCTACCCATGATTTGGAATTGGCAGCGATCGTGTTCGCGTTGAAGATGTGGAGACATTATCTCTTGGGAGAAAGATTCGAGTTGTTTACCGATCATAAATCTTTAAAGTATCTTTTCTCTCAGAAGGATCTAAATCTCCGGCAGCAAAGGTGGCTAGAATTCTGAGCATCCTATGATTTCGACATCGCATATACACCGGGAAAGGGCAATGCGGTGGCTGATGCATTGAGTAGGAGACATGCCAGTTTAGGGGCTATGTTTCTAGAATGGAAGCAACTGGAGTACATCGCTGGGTATGATTTCAGTCCAAAGTGCGAGTTGGATCCAGAAATGTTAGAAAGTTTGACGATCAGACCCACTTTGATTGAGCGGATCGGCTCTAGTCAGAGGGACGATCCTAACCTATTGGAAATCATCTCCAAGTTAGAGATGGGTATCGATGAGGAGATGAACAAATATGGGCTTGATCGAGATGGATGGCTTAGAAAGAATGGAATACTAGTTGTACCCAATGTCAATGGATTGAGAGATGAAGTGCTTAGAGAACGTCATCACTCAAAACTGACTATACACCCCGGTGGTAACAAGATGTATCGAGATATGAGACAGACTTACTACTGGGAAGGGATGAAAAGAGATGTTGGGAAGTTTATATCCAAATGCATGAATTGCCAGCTAGTTAAAGCCGAGCAAAAGAAGCCCAGTGGGTTGTTGCAACCATTAGAAATTCCCGAATGGAAATGGGAGCAAGTCTCGATGGATTTCATCGATGGTTTACCAAGGACTAGATCGGGACATGATAGCATTTGGGTAATTGTGGATCGATTGACTAAAAGTGCAAAGTTTATACGCGTCAAGTCAAACAGGACGGCAGCTAAGTTAGCGGAACTGTATATAAAGTGGGTAGTTAGATTTCATGGAATACCCAAAGGCATTGTGAGTGACCGAGATCCGTTGTTCACTAGTGGATTTTGGAAGAGCTTACAAGAGGCGTTAGGATCAGAATTACATCTCAGTACCGCATATCATCCTCAGACCGACGGTCAGACGGAGAGGGTGAATCGTATTTTGGAAGATCTCTTGAGAGCATGTATATTGGATTTTGGTGGATCATGGGATGACCATTTGCATCTAGTAGAGTTTGCATATAATAATAGCTACCAATCCAGTATCGGTATGGCTCCGTTTGAAGCTTTGTACGGAAGACCGTGCAACTCACTGTCATGTTGGGTAGAAACTGGCGAGAAGTTTGTGCTTGGACCCGATGTGATAAGAGAAACTTCAGCTAAGCTTAAGATTATCCAACAACGAATGAAGGCTGCCCAAGATAGCCAGAAGAGTTATGCTGATAAGAGGAGAAGAGAATTAAAGTTCTCCATTGGCGACTTGGTGTTTGTCAAGATTTCCCCGTTGAAGAGCGTAATACGATTTGGCAGGAAAGGCAAGTTAGCACCAAGATTTGTTGGTCCATTCCCAGTTCTTGAGCAAATTGGGAATTTGGCATATAAAGTTGAATTACCAGAGAAGATGGCAGGAGTTCACAACGTATTTCATGTTTCTCAGTTAAGGAAATTCGTGCATGACCCAGATGTGACTATTTCACCTGATCAGTTGGATGATATCGAAGTTGAACCCGAGGCGGTTGGGAACCGCAAGCCTATGCGTATTGTTGGGAACGATACGAAGCAACTTCGGAGGAAAGCGGTGAATCTAGTCAAAGTTCAGTGGGGCGAGAACGAGAATGACTGTACTTGTGAGGACCCGTTTCTTCCCCGTTAAGGAAAGGGCGGATACTTTGAGAACAACACACAATAGAACGCACACGGAAGAACATTTCATTGCTATTACAACAATTCCATCAGATACAAGAATATACAGAGTATAAATGAATAAATTACATTCGACAAATATCAGAGATTACATTAAATTACATAGCAGCGGAACAATAATACAAAACACAACTGAAGGTGATATACGGATACAGAGCTTTCCGGATATCATTCCAGCTGTAAACCAGGATCCTGTGAATATAAATCTGCAAAACCAAAACTACTAGCTGCCCGTGCGGAAAGTAGGGGCACCCAGAGTTTAGGTTAAAACAATAAACTCCAGGTCAGTCATGTGACTGGTGTGAGAACTAAAACAGTTATTAATTCAATTTTAAAAGAGAGTAATTCAAGGGACCACGCCGTATAACACGGAACGGGTTTCCTCCCAAGAATACCAGTGCATAGAATAAACAGCGCAATAGGGTTTTACCTTATAATAGCCAAACATGCTTGATACGTTTAAAACAAATCATTTGATACTATAATAAGTGCATAGTGTCAAAACAATTTCAATCATAAATATAAATCATAGACGGCATAGCATCCCATGCTACTATGTCGCCATACTAGTTCTACAATTAAAACCGAAATGCACGTATTGGAAATTGGATTTCCGTCATGAGTCGAGGCAAGGGGCAAGCTCCTCTCCGTGTTCGAGACACTCTAGAAAATGCTCAGGACTACGCACTCTGGGCAGCCACTGGATCGGTTGGGCCGGTCCTCACTTACGTTAGAGGATTATTTATTCCTGAACACACGTTTCCCGGTCCTTACAGACCTATAATCGAGGCGCCTCATTCCAACAACCACAAAGGTGAAAAGTATATATATGCCAGGGCTGGTAAGTCACTGACACCACCAAAGCTAGAAAGAAACGTCGTGCTCTCCCAACGGTCCGTATCCCGTTTTTAACTCATACCGAGGTGTGAGGCTCGCGAATTCACGTTATACACGAAGCTACGCCACAAAGGCCGTGCTTTGATCATCAACCACAAGACTCTGCTTTTCAACAAAAGCCTTGATCATTGCATCTTAGCGTGCCACATAGGCAATTCATGCCATGCGACTTATGTCCATCGATATACAACCTCTGAGCTCGTACGTCTCAGAGAAGGGCGTTAAGCAAAAGAATAAATTCTCCGCCGCCAAACAGATGTATATTTAATAGAAATCAATCAACACAGAATAAAATCCAATGTTAGACACACAATCCATTTACAAGTCCGTTCTGGGTCTGAACGAAACCAGAGGCACTTTCCTCGCATATCCATTCATCTCCAAGTACGTCTGGACGACCACCAACTATTTCCATCCTCTTGGGTGTACAGCCCAATCAGGATCGTCAGTAATTATCCAAACGATGTGAAGACTTCCGGTCTTCAACCACCGTCTTCATCTTCGACTTATCGTCGAATCGGTTATTCAGAATGGGTATAAACTCGGCCTTTCCGAACAACCCGCGTATATTTAAAACAAATGTTACACAAACACAACATACGCCTCATTCCAATTCTTAGGGAAAGGTTCCCATTAATTTTATCAAAGATAAATTCTTTAAAATTTATCCTTTAATCTTCCTTTGGATGTCGTTCAAACCAAATTATGGTTTTCTAAACTAGTCGAGATTAGCGAACCGTAACGAAGTAATTATTTATTTTATTTCCCAATCCCAACCTATTCATCCCATGAAGCAAAACTGGTAATACTCCATATCTAATACCACGGTGTTATCGGTAAAATTAATTACCATTTCACGTTCAAATCTAATTAAAGATTTAACTATCGCTTTGGAGCAAAACTGGTAATACTCCATTCTCGCTCATTTTCTAAATTTGATAATTTAGATTACAAATTTACATTTCAATCTAATTGCAGATTCGTTAAAACTCCTTTTATTGGGTTAAAGAACTAATGTCATTTAAAACACAGTTCACGACAAACCCAAATCATATTCTATTTATTATCGGGTTAAAGAACTAGTGTTATTTAAAACACCGTTCACGATAAACCCATTTCAAATCCAATCAAATATATTAGAAATTCCGATTATTTAAAACCCCTTTTTAAATCTAATTTATTTATTTAAAAATAATTGGGTTTTAAATTTAGTTCAAAACTAGTTCATTTCGATAAAAATCCATTTTTATCTTTTCAAATATGGAGTTTTTCACCCCAATTTTTCTCAAATCATTTCTTATGATTTTACACAAATTATTGATATTTTTAATAATTTTATCAAGGCCCGTACAGTCGATTTCCATCAACGGCCATCGAACTGCACTTACAGCGACCTTTTCCAAATTTGATTTGGACGTATCTCCAAATCCAACCGTTAGATTTCAAATTTCTAATATTCGTTAAAAAGCTCTTTTCGATACGAACCCAACGGTTCCGGTTTTAGGAGAATCCGACGGTCGGATCTTCCGTAATGTCCGTTTGAAATAAATGGTCGAAATTCACGAACTGCCGCGGCGCGGCGCGTTCTATTCGGGCTATTATATTATATATATAATATATATAATATATATTTCGTCGACTACCATTCAAAACGACTTTTATAAATAGTTTTGAATTCGTTTCAAAAACATTTTCAACTTCCATTTCAATTCAAATCAAAATTGAATTTTTCCTTATAAATTCGTTTTAAAATTCATTTCTATTCTATTCAAATTTCAAATCAATTTGAATTCATTTCAATTCGTTTTTAATTCAATTAGAATTCGTTTTCAATTCGATTCAATTCAAAGTGGTTTTCTATTTGATTCAATTCAAATTGGTTTTCTATTTGATTCAAATTCATTTCCTATTCAAATCAAACTCATTATATATTCAATTCATTTCGAAATCGTTTTATATTCAATTCATTTCGAAATCGTTTTCAATTCAATTCATTTCGAAATCGTTTTATATTCAATTCATTTCGAAATCGTTTCCAATTCAATTCATTTCGAAATCGTTTTATATTCAATTCATTTCGAAATGAATAAAATCGATATAAATATCGTTCACGTCAAAATGGCGTTAATCTAATCAACACGGCTTCATATAATTCTATTTCCAAATATTCTACTTGACAAATGAATATTTATCTTTTTTCTCCACACACGACTAATCTCAACGAATGAGTACTGTCCACGTGTGGCTATTTTTGTTATTTAAAATATTTTATAAAATTTGGGTATCTATCGTTTGATTTTCAATTAGACTCCACCGTGAAGTAGTTCTAATTTTAAATATGATAAAGATGTATATTTTATTATTAAAATATTTCGTTCAACACATGACTGATCTCAACGGATGAGTACAGTCAACACATGAACCTTTATATTATATTGATAAAGATGCAAATTTTATTATTAAAATATTTCGTTCAACACATGACTAATCTCAACGGATGAGTACAGTCAACACATGAACCTTTATTTTATAATATTCTTTATTTTCTAAATTGGAATGAGGCCCAATCAATCACCATATAATATTAATTATATGGATTTTCATACATCACATGTATATAATAGCATTGAAAAATAATCAACCATCAACCAAAGTGCACTACACTGTATAAGCATCAAATATAGATATCTAACGCTTATAACAGCCTGTCAATCAATCGATCGACATATTTAATCAATCAGGATGAGTGAACTTCAAATTTCATCCCAACACCCGTGTGGGGTTTCAAACAATCAAACACAGATTTTATTTGTGCAGTTGGGCGATGTGTAAAATTTATCGACTCAATCAATATCAGTCAAATCAGTGTATATAAACAAATCGGCCGATTTGTTTATAGATATTTATTTAATCACATTCACGTTAAAAATTATATTTATAACGATAAAACATTTTATTTTAACACATGAATTTTTATTCCGTTCATTTACGCAATAAAAATGATATTTTTATTTTTCTAACATATTTTAGAAAATTTCGGCGGTATAACGGCACGATACTAGAAACGGGACGAGGCCTAGCCTTATCCCCGGTCTAGTGAAGGCCCACGCCATTCACACATCAATCAAATTCATTCATTTCACCAAATAATCAATTTCAATCAAATAATCTAACTAATCTATGCAACCAAACAAACAAGTCCATGGCCTGTGGACGATTGTGTCGGGTGCTACTAAGCACCGTCTGCATCCTAGTATATATATAACTAGAAAATGAAATTGAAAGGTGAGAAATTCTCACCGAAAGCTATCCAATCATCTTGACTCTTCTTTTGATAGAAATCTTCATCGTTTTCGCCTTTTTATCACCTTCGTTGCCCATATTCACTACATATGTAAAAATCGAATTTTTACTTCGTTATTCAATATATAAAAATCGAATTTTTATTATGCTATTCAATATATAAAAATCGAATTTTTATTATGCTATATGGATAAAAATTCTATTTTTACATTGCTACTTTATAGATAAAAATAATATTTTTACCTCGCTATTCTCTATACAAAGATTTCGCCTTTTCTAATATGAAAAATCCGAACTTTTAGATATTAAAAAATCCGAACTTCACGAAAGCAAAAATCCTATTTTTTCTCTAAAAATATACTCTTTCCTATTTAAGCAAAAATCATATTTCTACATCTTCTATATAGTAAAGATTATATTTTTAATACATTAAAAATATAAAAATCATATTTTTATTACTTTAAAAATATAAAAATCATATTTTTAATTGAATAAAAATCTTTTCTACCTCTTCCTTATATAAAAATCATATTTTTATAAATAAAAATATAATCTTTTCAATTCTAAAAATCAAATCTTTATATATAGTTTATTTTCAGCTTTTCTCAATGCCAATTCATATATAAGAATACTGATTTTTTTTTCTGTTTGCTAACCATATATAAAAGTAATAAATAAATAAAATTAAAACAAATAAAAAAACTTACTTTTCCAATCGGGGGGGGGGGGGGGGTTTCACTGCGCCTGAGGTGGTTGGAGGTGCTGGCGAGGCTAGGGGAGCGCCTGAGGCGGCGGACTGTGGGCCAGGGGGGGTGCGGTTTGCTATCGACGCGGGGAGGACGTGGGTTGGGGCTCGCGATGGGTATCAGGGGGTTCGTCGGGTGGTGCGTCGCAGTCGGCGAGGTGGGGGAGGAAGGAGGGGGTGATGGAGGGGAGGCGGCGCGGTGAGCATCAGGACGAGGGGGGTGCGTGGGGTCACGATCGAAGGGGGAGGGGGTCGCGACACCTGGGGAGGGCGAGGGGGTGTGCGCGCCAGGCGATGGCGCAGGTGGGCCCCCGGCGCGGTGATCTCGAGGGGCGGCGGCTCCGTTTAGCTAGGGTTTCTTTTTTTTCTTCTGTACAATGAATTATAACGGGGGGGGGGGTGATAAAGGAGTGGGAGAAAATATATATTCATTTAATTATTTAATTATTTTTGTTCTCCTCAAAGTTGACTTTCCGTTTGAACTCGAAACGAAACTCACCGCCTGTCGTCCCTAGCGTATCACCCCCATTCCGAACATAATGGGATATGTATCGTAAGCTGATTCGATCATCTCGATCAGTTTCCGTTGAATTTACATTTAAATCACTATATTGAATTTTAAACGTACATTTCAAATTTACCGGGGTCACATGCTAACTAGAAAAATTCCAGAAAAAATGTTTTCTAGCTTCGTATTGACGATACGGTCCTAACAAAACTAGTTTCATCGAATTCTGAGACTGTTTGAAAAATGGCCATCTTCCAGTCGATTAAAATCAACTGAAACTGGTCAAACGCGTTTTCCTTTGCCACGCTCACATATTGATTCGAAAAATTATGAAATTTGGAATCTAGCAATAACTTTACATCACGGACCCAAAAAAAGTGGTTTCGTCGAAATCCGAGGTCGTTTGCAAAATTCCCATTTTTAAGGGCCTGAATTCCATAGCGACTATTCAGAATTTTCAACTGGACATATCTTTTGATTCCCGCTATGAAATTTTGATTTTTCGGATTCGTTGGAAAGATATAATCAAATAGATCCTAATGTCTTTAGTTTCACTAAAATCCGGATTGTTTTGCACCCGGTACATTCAATTGAAGTTTGAAATCGAATTATCGAACTACCGCGCCATTTTCAATTCTATTTATAATTATATATAAATATTTATATTCTAACGACGACGCATATAATATATACGTTCTAATTATATTCAAGATAAATTCTTCGTCGATATTATTTAAAATAATTCATTTTAATTATTCAAAATTCGCTAAAATCGCCAAAATAAAAATTTTAAACTGGTCCAGATTTTCGGGTTATTACAATCTCCCCCACTTAAAACTTTTCGTCCCCGAAAAGGAACAAAGTCGAAAGCAGTTTGATTAATCAACTCTACGTTCGACCTGGCTTCCATTCCCCAACTTTTCAGTTTTTGAGAATTTTCAAATTTTCAAAAATTTTGCTAACACCCTAAATTTTCGAAAAATTTCGCCATAACCTCCCCTGCACAGGGAGCCACGGGAAAATCCCGAAATTGCCATATAGGCCTTCTGATCTCAAAAAGAAAAAGAAAAAGCCAAGCGGCTAGCCAATAGGCTCATAAAATCATCATCACCCAAACAAAACAGTAAATTACATAGTAAACATGTACCTATTTGTCGGGCA
The DNA here is from genome assembly GCA_030737875.1 of Allium sativum. Taxonomy (NCBI): domain Eukaryota; kingdom Viridiplantae; phylum Streptophyta; class Magnoliopsida; order Asparagales; family Amaryllidaceae; genus Allium; species Allium sativum. The sequence continues at coordinate 126,580,101 of CM060919.1, read as the reverse complement.
AACAAATTTTATTCTTCGGCTCTAGCCTCCTTGCTATGACCTGTTCATTGTAAGTATATGTATATGCAAGCAAATGCGACCAATTTTCAATACAATTCAAAATTTGATTCAATTAGGCATAATGGTTCAAAATTATCAAAAAAATAAACAAACAACACAAACATCAATCAATTAGTGAATTTAACGTTTCAAATTCATAAATTTGATATATATACAAAAAATCATGTTTTTGGTGTCAATCCACAACAATGTGTTCTAGCTATATTAGTTTTGGTTCTCACACCAGTTGTAATAACCCGGAAAATCTGGGTCAGTTTAAAATTTTTATTTTGGCAATTTTGGCGAATTTTGAATATTTAAAATAGATTATTTTAAATAATATCGACGTGAAATATATTTTGAATATAAATCGAACGTATATTATATACGTCGTCGTTAGAATATAAATATTTATATATAATTATAAATAGAATTGAAAATGGCGCGGTAGTTCGATAATTCGATTTCAAACTTCAATTGAATGTACCGGGTGCAAAACAATCCGGATTTTAATGAAACCAAAAACATTAGGATCTAATTGATAATATCTTTCCATCGAATCCGACAAATCAAAATTTCATGGCGGGAATCTAAAGATATGTCCAGTTGAAAATTCTGAATAGTCGCTATGGAATTCAGGCCCTTAAAAATAGACATTTTGCAAACGACCTCGGATTTCGACGAAACCAGTTTTGTTGGGTCCGTGATGTTAAGTTATTGCTAGATTCCAAATTTCATAATTTTTCGAATCAATATGTAAGCGTGGCAAAGGAAAACGCGTTTGACCAGTTTCAGTTGATTTTAATCGACTGAAAATTGGCCATTTTTCTAACGGTCTCAGAATTCGACGAAACTAGTTTTGTTAGGACCGTATCGTCCATACGAAGCTAGAAAATATTTTTCTGGAATTTTTCTAGTTAGTATGTGACCCCGGTAATTTGAAATGTACGTTTAAAATTCAATATAGTGATTTAAATGTAAATTTAAAGGAAACTGATTCAAACGATCATATCAGCTTGCGATATAGATCCCATTGTGTTCGGAATGAGGGTAATTAGCTAGGGGCGACAGTCGGTGGGTTCAATTTCGAGTCCAAAATAAGAAGTTACTTTTTTGAATAAATTAAATATAAAATATATAAATATATATGGTTGGTCAAAAGGGGGTCAAACCCTTTATATCTTTCATCCGCGGTCAAACCAGAAGTCGCCGCCTCTAACCCGATGAAAGGCGGATAAAGCTTCAATCTTTCCTCTCCGATTTCCCTTCATCCACACAATAGAATTCAAAAATTGTAAAACAAAAACCGTAGTCCTTTCTATACTCTTCAAATCCATGCCAGGATTGTCGAATTTCTTCGACCGTGGTAGTCGATTTTGCTGCTCAAAGGCATCGACTTTGTATTGATTTCGCGGCCAGCTGGGACCATCGGTTCTCGAGCCACTCAAGGCAGTGGGGGCGCTGGTCAACGGGCTTCAATGGGAGGAGGTCGGATCGGGGTCAGGCGGTCTGGAATTCCGTGCGATGGTGGGGTTTTTGATCGACGAGGGCTTCAGCACCTGGAGGAACGAAGGAGATAATAACCAGAGAAGGTAACAGTTTCTTTTAAGATTATTATTATCATTATTATTATTATTATTATTTTTGTAAATTTAGTTAATTAAAATATAAACGTGAATTTTAAAAATAAATATACAGGGTTTTTAAATAAAGGAAATAACATTGTTTTTAAATGTGTTTTTGAAAATGCTATTAGAAGTGTGTTAAATTAAATTTGTAAAAGGTAGAAATGAAATTGTTTTCAAAGTAGAAATAGATTTTTTTTTTTAAAAATAAAATATTATTGATTTTCAAATAAAAATAGGCATGGTTTTGAAAATATAAAAACATAGTATAATATAAAATTAGTACTGTTTAGAAAATAAATATTGTTTTTTTAAAAAAAAAAGGGAAGAAAAATATGATTTTTATATATTGAACATCGAAAGAAAAATATGATTTTTATATATTGAACTTCGAAATAAAAATATGATTTTTAAATTGAAAGTGAATAAATAAAAATGTGATTTTTATTTTAAAGACATCGAAATATAAAAATGTGTGATTTTTATATATGTAGTGACTACGGGCAACGAAGATGATAAAAAGGCGAGAAGAAGAAGATTTCTATAAATGAAGAGTCGTGGTATTGGATAGCTTTCGGTGAGAACTTCTCACTCAAATTCTATTTTTCTAGTTATATATATACTAGGATGCAGACGGTGCTTAGTAGCACCCGACACCCGTCATCCACAGACCATGGATGGCTTGTTTGTTAAATTGTTTGGTTGTGTAGTTGGTTAGATTATTTGGTTTGAACTGAATTGTTTGGTGAAATAAAATTGATTTGATTGATGTGTGAATGGCGTGGGCCTTCACTAGACCGGGGATAAGGCTAGGCCTTGTCCCGTTTCTAGTATCGTGCCGTTATGCCGCCGAAATTTTCTAAAATAGATTAGAAAAATAAAAATATCATTTTTATTGTGTAAATGAAATGAATAGAAATTCATGTGTTAAAATAAAATATATTATCATTAAAAATATAGTTTTAACGTGAAAGTGAATAAATAAATACTTATAAACAAATCGGCCGATTTGTTTATATACACTGATTTGACTGATATTGAATGGGTCGATAAATTTTACACATCGCCCAACTGCACAACTAAAAATCTGTGTTTGATTGTTTGAAACCCCACACGGGTGTTGGGATGAAATTTGAAGTTCACTCATCCTGATTGATTAAATATGTCGATCGATTGATTGACAGGCTGTTATAAGCGTAAGATATCTATATTTGATGCTTATACAGTGTAGTGCACTTTGGTTGATGGTTGATTGTTTATTATTGCTATTATATACATGTGTTGTATGGAATCCATATAATTAACGTTATATAGTGATTGATTGGGCCTCATTCCAATCGGGAAAGTAATGAATATTATAAAAGAAAATTCATGTGTTGAATATAAAAATAGTGATGTGTTGACAGTACTCATGTGTTGAGATTAGTCGTGTGTTGAAATAAATATAGATTCAGGTGTTGAATGGGATAATATTCATTTGTTGGATAGAATAAAGAAGTTTTGAAAATATAAAGCCGTGTTGATTAGATTGACGCCATTTTGACATAATCGATATTTATATCGATTTTATCGATTTCGAAATGAATTGAATTGAAAACGATTTCGAAATGAATTGAATTGAAAACGATTTCGAAAAGAATTGAATTGAAAACGATTTGAATTTTAGAACGAATTTATAAAGAGGAATTCAATTTTGATTTGAATTGAAATGGAAGTTGAAATTGTTTTGAAACGAATGTAGAACTATTTATAAAATTCGTTTTAAAAGGAAATCGACGAAATATATATAATATATATATATTATATATATAATGGCCTGAATAGAACGCGCCGCGCCGCGGCAGTTCGTGAATTTCGACCATTTGTTTCAAACGGACATTGCGGGAGATCCGACCGTCGGATTCTCCTAAAACCGGAACCGTTGGGTTCGTATCGAAAAGAGCTTTCCAATGAATATTAGAAATTTGAAATCTAACGGTTGGATTTGGAGTTATGTCCAAATCAAATTCGAAAAAGGTCGCTGTAAGTGCAGTTCGATGGCCGTTGCTGGAAATCGACTGTACGGGCCTTGGTAAAATTATTAAAAATATCTATAATTTGTGTAAAATCATAATATATGGATTGGAAAGAGTTGAGCTGGAAAATTCCACATTTGAAAAGATAAAAATAGTTTTTTTCATCGAAATGAACTAGTTTTGAACTAGAATTAAAATCAATTTATTTTTGAAATAAATAAATTGAATTTGAAAGTGATTTTAAAAATAATCAATACTCCCAATACGTGGATTGGACTGGAGTTGAATCGAAATTATCTTCGGGATATTTCGATGTTGGATCTCGTGACTATACAAATATTGTTATGGGGATTTGAAAGATATATTTTATATCGTTATTTCCAATACGATATTTGTTGGTTTCAGAATTTGATATTGAATGTAAGTCGGTATATTTTCTATTCAGAGCCTTGTATTTAATATCAAATGTGATTTGGGTTTATCGTGAGTCGTGTTTAGATGACATTGGTTCTTTAACCCAGTTAAAGACATAATATCGATTTCTGAAAAGATTAAAACTAAGTGGAGTTTTAATGAATCTTTAATTAGATTAAAATGTGAATTGATAATTTTAATTATCAAAATCTGAAAAGTGATCGAGAGTGGAGTATCACCAGTTTTGCTCCAAAGCGATAGTTAAATCTTTAATTAGATTTGAACGTGAAATGGTAATTAATTTTACCGATAACACCGTGGTGTTAGATGTGGAGTATTACCAGTTTTCTCCATGGGATATATAGGTTGGGATTGGGAAATAAAATAAATAATTACTTCGGTGTGGTTCGTTAATCCCGACTAGTTTGAAATGATATCCATAGGAGGATTAAAGAATAAATTTAGAAGAATTTATCTTGGATAAAATTAATGGGAACCTTTCCCTAAGAATGTGATTTTGTGGATAAGATAATATTCTGAATTGGAATGAGCCGTTTGTTGTGTTTGTGTAACATTCGTTTATTATATACGTGGGTTATTCAGAAAGGCCGGGTTTATACCCATTCTGAATAACCGATTCGACGAGATGTCGAAGATGAAGACGGTGGTTGAAGACCGGAAGTCTTCACATCGTTTGGGTGATTACTGATGATCTTGATTGGGCTGTACACCCAGGATGAGGGAATCAGTTGGTGATCGTCCAGACGTACCTGGAGATGGATGGATATGCGAGGAAAGTGCCTCCGGTTTCGTTCAGACCCATAACAAACTTGTAAATGGATTGTGTGTCCGACATTGTATTCCTTTATATTGTATTTGTTGATCTCTGCTAAATATATATCTGTTTGGCGGCGGAGAATTTATTCTCTTGCTTAACGCCCTTCTCTGAGACATATGAGCTCAGAGGTTATATATTGGCAGAAATCAGTGGTACGATATGGATTGATAGTGTGGCATACTGAGATGCAGTGATCCAGACTTTTGTTGAAAAGCAAAGTTTGGTGGTTGATGATCAAAGTGCAGCTGATATAGCATGGCTTTGTGTATAGCGTTGATCCGCGAGCCTCACAGCCCGGGATGGTGGTAAACTGATGGTTTGATCAGTATACATTTTTAGTGTAGTGGATTCGGTCGACCGATATTGAGCTTCGTGCTCGGAGGGATAGAGTAAGCGGTGTTTTCTCTTGCTGGGACGTAAGCCGCGGTGATACTTGAGTCCCAAAAGTGCGGATGTGCATAGCGGTGTTTTCTCTCGCTGAGACGTAAGCCGCGGTGATTTGTACTACGCGATAGATCTTTCGAATCAGGAGCCACCATGATGGAAATCCAATTTCCAATACGTGTATTTCGGCTTTATTTATAGAGCCTAGTATGGCGACATAGTGGGATGGGGCACTCATGCCGTCTATGATTTATATTTATGATTGAAATTGTTTTTGACACTATACACTTATTATAGTATCAAATGATTTGTTTTAAACGTATCAAGCATGTTTGGCTGTTATAAGGTAAAACCCTATCCTCCGGCTTGCGTTGCATTGTGTGATGGGACCTGGGTCTTATAATAGCTTCATTTTTCGAAAAAGCATTGCGCTGTTTATTATATGCACTAGTATTCTTGGGAGGAAACCCGTTCCGTGTTATACGGCGTGGTCCCTTGAATTACTCTCTTTTAAAGTAAAGTTTTAAATAACTGTTTTAGTTCTCACACCAGTCACATGACTGACCTGGAGTTTATTGTTTTAACCTAAACTCTGGGTGCCCTTATTTTCGACACGGGCAGCTAGTAGTTTTGGTTTTGCAGATTTATATTCACAGGATCCTGGTTTACAGCTGGAATGATATCCGGAAAGCTTTGTATCCGTATATCTCTTCTAGTTGTGTATTGTATTATTTTCCGCTGCTAGGTATTTAAATGTAATTTAAATCTCTGATATTTCTGTGTAATATTCATTTATACTCTGTATATTCTTGTAATCTGATGCATTGTTGTAATAACAGTGAAATGTTCTTCTGTTTGTGTTCTGATTTGTCTTGTCCTCACAGTAATTCGTTCTTTCTCATCTCTTCGGAGGCCGGGGAAGTTTCGGGTCGCTTCATTTGGTATCAGAGCTGAGGTTTACAGAGCTCGAGAACAAGACACGTTAGAACCATACGAAAGAATTCATCAGATATTGGATTAGTAATATCCAATTAGAATGACTCGTTAGAGATAGGATCAGTAGTGTCCTAGAACGAGTGTGAAGAGTATATTTTTCAAATGAAAACAGTTTTGTTTTGAAATTTAAATCGTCTTACACGTATTTGAATATTTATTTATTTTGAATATGGACAATCGAGTATATATAGATTTCGCGTATACGCGTCATGAACGTATATTCGAAGTTTTAATATACTGGATAGATATAGAATCATACTCTAGTGGCCCGAAGATGATTCTGATGACTGACTAGTCGTCATTAGTATTCATGTTCGAGTAACGAAGGTGTGACTTCTATATATTTCCATTAGGCTGGTGTGAGAACCAAAACTTATATAGTTAGAACACATTGTTGTTAATTGGCATCACAAACAAGATTTTCTGTATATATATCAAAAAATTATGAATTTGAAACTCTAATCCACTAATTGATTGATGTTTGTCTTGTTTGTTTATTTGTTTGCTAATTTTGAACCATTTAGCCCAATCGAATCAAATATTGAATTGTATTGAAAATTGGTCGCATTTGCTTGTATATATATATATATACTTACATTGAACAGGTCATAGCAAGGAGGCTAGAGCAGAGAATAAAATTTGTTTGCCCGACAAATAGGTACATGTTTATTACATAATTTACTGTTTTGTTTGGGTGATGATGATTTTATGAGCCTATTGGCTAGCCGCTTGGCTTTTTCTTTTTCTTTTTGAGATCTGAAGGACCGGGGAAGCTATTTGAGATTTCCCGATGCTCCCATTGCAGGGGAGGTTATGGCAAAATTTTTCGAAAATTTAGGGTGTTAGCCAAATTTTTGAAATTTAGAAAATTCTCAGAAACTGAAAAGTTGGAGAATGGAAGCCGGATCGAACGTAGAGTTGAATTATCAAATCACTTTCGACTTTGTTCCTTTTCGGGGACGAAAAGTTTTAAGTGGGGGAGATTGTAATAACCCGGAAAATCTGGGCCAGTTTAAAATTTTTATTTTGGCAATTTTGGCGAATTTTGAATATTTAAAATAGATTATTTTAAATAATATCGACGTGAAATTTATTTTGAATATAAATCGAACGTATATATTATATACGTCGTCGTTAGAATATAAATATTTATATATAATTATAAATAGAATTGAAAATGGCGCGGTAGTTCGATAATTCGATTTCAAACTTCAATTGAATGTACCGGGTGCAAAACAATCCGGATTTTAATGAAACCAAAAACATTAGGATCTAATTGATAATATCTTTCCATCGAATCCGACAAATCAAAATTTCATGGCGGGAATCTAAAGATATGTCCAGTTGAAAATTCTGAATAGTCGCTATGGAATTCAGGCCCTTAAAAATAGACATTTTGCAAACGACCTCGGATTTCGACGAAACCAGTTTTGTTGGGTCCGTGATGTTAAGTTATTGCTAGATTCCAAATTTCATAATTTTTCGAATCAATATGTAAGCGTGGCAAAGGAAAACGCGTTTGACCAGTTTCAGTTGATTTTAATCGACTGAAAATTGGCCATTTTTCTAACGGTCTCAGAATTCGACGAAACTAGTTTTGTTAGGACCGTATCGTCCATACGAAGCTAGAAAATATTTTTCTGGAATTTTTCTAGTTAGTATGTGACCCCGGTAATTTGAAATGTACGTTTAAAATTCAATATAGTGATTTAAATGTAAATTTAAAGGAAACTGATTCAAACGATCATATCAGCTTGCGATATAGATCCCATTGTGTTCGGAATGAGGGTAATTAGCTAGGGGCGACAGTCGGTGGGTTCAATTTCGAGTCCAAAATAAGAAGTTACTTTTTTGAATAAATTAAATATAAAATATATAAATATATATGGTTGGTCAAAAGGGGGTCAAACCCTTTATATCTTTCATCCGCGGTCAAACCAGAAGTCGCCGCCTCTAACCCGATGAAAGGCGGATAAAGCTTCAATCTTTCCTCTCCGATTTCCCTTCATCCACACAATAGAATTCAAAAATTGTAAAACAAAAACCGTAGTCCTTTCTATACTCTTCAAATCCATGCCAGGATTGTCGAATTTCTTCGACCGTGGTAGTCGATTTTGCTGCTCAAAGGCATCGACTTTGTATTGATTTCGCGGCCAGCTGGGACCATCGGTTCTCGAGCCACTCAAGGCAGTGGGGGCGCTGGTCAACGGGCTTCGATGGGAGGAGGTCGGATCGGGGTCAGGCGGTCTGGAATTCCGTGCGATGGTGGGGTTTTTGATCGACGAGGGCTTCAGCACCTGGAGGAACGAAGGAGATAATAACCAGAGAAGGTAACAGTTTCTTTTAAGATTATTATCATTATTATTATTATTATTTTTGTAAATTTAGTTAATTAAAATATAAACGTGAATTTTAAAAATAAATATACAGGGTTTTTAAATAAAGGAAATAACATTGTTTTTAAATGTGTTTTTGAAAATGCTATTAGAAGTGTGTTAAATTAAATTTGTAAAAGGTAGAAATGAAATTGTTTTCAAAGTAGAAATAGAATTTTTTTTTTTAAAAATAAAATATTATTGATTTTCAAATAAAAATAGGCATGGTTTTGAAAATATAAAAACATAGTATAATATAAAATTAGTACTGTTTAGAAAATAAATATTGTTTTAAAAAAAAAAAGGGAAGAAAAATATGATTTTTATATATTGAACATCGAAAGAAAAATATGATTTTTATATATTGAACTTCGAAATAAAAATATGATTTTTAAATTGAAAGTGAATAAATAAAAATGTGATTTTTATTTTAAAGACATCGAAATATAAAAATGTGTGATTTTTATATATGTAGTGACTACGGGCAACGAAGATGATAAAAAGGCGAGAAGAAGAAGATTTCTATAAATGAAGAGTCGTGGTATTGGATAGCTTTCGGTGAGAACTTCTCACTCAAATTCTATTTTTCTAGTTATATATATACTAGGATGCAGACGGTGCTTAGTAGCACCCGACACCCGTCATCCACAGACCATGGATGGCTTGTTTGTTAAATTGTTTGGTTGTGTAGTTGGTTAGATTATTTGGTTTGAACTGAATTGTTTGGTGAAATAAAATTGATTTGATTGATGTGTGAATGGCGTGGGCCTTCACTAGACCGGGGATAAGGCTAGGCCTTGTCCCGTTTCTAGTATCGTGCCGTTATGCCGCCGAAATTTTCTAAAATAGATTAGAAAAATAAAAATATCATTTTTATTGTGTAAATGAAATGAATAGAAATTCATGTGTTAAAATAAAATATATTATCATTAAAAATATAGTTTTAACGTGAAAGTGAATAAATAAATACTTATAAACAAATCGGCCGATTTGTTTATATACACTGATTTGACTGATATTGAATGGGTCGATAAATTTTACACATCGCCCAACTGCACAACTAAAAATCTGTGTTTGATTGTTTGAAACCCCACACGGGTGTTGGGATGAAATTTGAAGTTCACTCATCCTGATTGATTAAATATGTCGATCGATTGATTGACAGGCTGTTATAAGCGTAAGATATCTATATTTGATGCTTATACAGTGTAGTGCACTTTGGTTGATGGTTGATTGTTTATTATTGCTATTATATACATGTGTTGTATGGAATCCATATAATTAACGTTATATAGTGATTGATTGGGCCTCATTCCAATCGGGAAAGTAATGAATATTATAAAAGAAAATTCATGTGTTGAATATAAAAATAGTGATGTGTTGACAGTACTCATGTGTTGAGATTAGTCGTGTGTTGAAATAAATATAGATTCAGGTGTTGAATGGGATAATATTCATTTGTTGGATAGAATAAAGAAGTTTTGAAAATATAAAGCCGTGTTGATTAGATTGACGCCATTTTGACGTAATCGATATTTATATCGATTTTATCGATTTCGAAATGAATTGAATTGAAAACGATTTCGAAATGAATTGAATTGAAAACGATTTCGAAAAGAATTGAATTGAAAACGATTTGAATTTTAGAACGAATTTATAAAGAGGAATTCAATTTTGATTTGAATTGAAATGGAAGTTGAAATTGTTTTGAAACGAATGTAGAACTATTTATAAAATTCGTTTTAAAAGGAAATCGACGAAATATATATAATATATATATATTATATATATAATGGCCTGAATAGAACGCGCCGCGCCGCGGCAGTTCGTGAATTTCGACCATTTGTTTCAAACGGACATTGCGGGAGATCCGACCGTCGGATTCTCCTAAAACCGGAACCGTTGGGTTCGTATCGAAAAGAGCTTTCCAATGAATATTAGAAATTTGAAATCTAACGGTTGGATTTGGAGTTATGTCCAAATCAAATTCGAAAAAGGTCGCTGTAAGTGCAGTTCGATGGCCGTTGCTGGAAATCGACTGTACGGGCCTTGGTAAAATTATTAAAAATATCTATAATTTGTGTAAAATCATAATATATGGATTGGAAAGAGTTGAGCTGGAAAATTCCACATTTGAAAAGATAAAAATAGTTTTTTTCATCGAAATGAACTAGTTTTGAACTAGAATTAAAATCAATTTATTTTTGAAATAAATAAATTGAATTTGAAAGTGATTTTAAAAATAATCAATACTCCCAATACGTGGATTGGACTGGAGTTGAATCGAAATTATCTTCGGGATATTTCGATGTTGGATCTCGTGACTATACAAATATTGTTATGGGGATTTGAAAGATATATTTTATATCGTTATTTCCAATACGATATTTGTTGGTTTCAGAATTTGATATTGAATGTAAGCCGGTATATTTTCTATTCAGAGCCTTGTATTTAATATCAAATGTGATTTGGGTTTATCGTGAGTCGTGTTTAGATGACATTGGTTCTTTAACCCAGTTAAAGACATAATATCGATTTCTGAAAAGATTAAAACTAAGTGGAGTTTTAATGAATCTTTAATTAGATTAAAATGTGAATTGATAATTTTAATTATCAAAATCTGAAAAGTGATCGAGAGTGGAGTATCACCAGTTTTGCTCCAAAGCGATAGTTAAATCTTTAATTAGATTTGAACGTGAAATGGTAATTAATTTTACCGATAACACCGTGGTGTTAGATGTGGAGTATTACCAGTTTTCTCCATGGGATATATAGGTTGGGATTGGGAAATAAAATAAATAATTACTTCGGTGTGGTTCGTTAATCCCGACTAGTTTGAAATGATATCCATAGGAGGATTAAAGAATAAATTTAGAAGAATTTATCTTGGATAAAATTAATGGGAACCTTTCCCTAAGAATGTGATTTTGTGGATAAGATAATATTCTGAATTGGAATGAGCCGTTTGTTGTGTTTGTGTAACATTCGTTTATTATATACGTGGGTTATTCAGAAAGGCCGGGTTTATACCCATTCTGAATAACCGATTCGACGAGATGTCGAAGATGAAGACGGTGGTTGAAGACCGGAAGTCTTCACATCGTTTGGGTGATTACTGATGATCTTGATTGGGCTGTACACCCAGGATGAGGGAATCAGTTGGTGATCGTCCAGACGTACCTGGAGATGGATGGATATGCGAGGAAAGTGCCTCCGGTTTCGTTCAGACCCATAACGAACTTGTAAATGGATTGTGTGTCCGACATTGTATTCCTTTATATTATATTTGTTGATCTCTGCTAAATATATATCTGTTTGGCGGCGGAGAATTTATTCTCTTGCTTAACGCCCTTCTCTGAGACATATGAGCTCAGAGGTTATATATTGGCAGAAATCAGTGGTACGATATGGATTGATAGTGTGGCATACTGAGATGCAGTGATCCAGACTTTTGTTGAAAAGCAAAGTTTGGTGGTTGATGATCAAAGTGCAGCTGATATAGCATGGCTTTGTGTATAGCGTTGATCCGCGAGCCTCACAGCCCGGGATGGTGGTAAACTGATGGTTTGATCAGTATACATTTTTAGTGTAGTGGATTCGGTCGACCGATATTGAGCTTCGTGCTCGGAGGGATAGAGTAAGCGGTGTTTTCTCTTGCTGGGACGTAAGCCGCGGTGATACTTGAGTCCCAAAAGTGCGGATGTGCATAGCGGTGTTTTCTCTCGCTGAGACGTAAGCCGCGGTGATTTGTACTACGCGATAGATCTTTCGAATCAGGAGCCACCATGATGGAAATCCAATTTCCAATACGTGTATTTCGGCTTTATTTGTAGAGCCTAGTATGGCGACATAGTGGGATGGGGCACTCATGCCGTCTATGATTTATATTTATGATTGAAATTGTTTTTGACACTATACACTTATTATAGTATCAAATGATTTGTTTTAAACGTATCAAGCATGTTTGGCTGTTATAAGGTAAAACCCTATCCTCCGGCTTGCGTTGCATTGTGTGATGGGACCTGGGTCTTATAATAGCTTCATTTTTCGAAAAAGCATTGCGCTGTTTATTCTATGCACTAGTATTCTTGGGAGGAAACCCGTTCCGTGTTATACGGCGTGGTCCCTTGAATTACTCTCTTTTAAAGTAAAGTTTTAAATAACTGTTTTAGTTCTCACACCAGTCACATGACTGACCTGGAGTTTATTGTTTTAACCTAAACTCTGGGTGCCCTTATTTTCGACACGGGCAGCTAGTAGTTTTGGTTTTGCAGATTTATATTCACAGGATCCTGGTTTACAGCTGGAATGATATCCGGAAAGATTTGTATCCGTATATCTCTTCTAGTTGTGTATTGTATTATTTTCCGCTGCTAGGTATTTAAATGTAATTTAAATCTCTGATATTTCTGTGTAATATTCATTTATACTCTGTATATTCTTGTAATCTGATGCATTGTTGTAATAACAGTGAAATGTTCTTCTGTTTGTGTTCTGATTTGTCTTGTCCTCACAGTAATTCGTTCTTTCTCATCTCTTCGGAGGACGGGGAAGTTTCGGGTCGCTTCACCAGTCTAATGGAAATATATAGATATCACACCTTCGAAACACGAACATAAATACTGATGATGTCATGACAATCATCAGTACCATCTCCGGGCGACTAGAATGTGATTCAAATACGTATAAAATGGTTTAAATTTTCAAAACAAAATTGTTTTCATTTGAAAAATATACTCTTCACACTCGTTCTAGGATACTACTGATCCTATCTCTAACGAGTCATTCTAATTGGATATTACTAATCCAACATCTGATGAATTCTTTCGTATGGTTCTAATGTGTCTTGTTCTCGAGCTCTGTAAACCAAAGCTCTGATACGAAATGTGAGGACCCGTTTCTTCCCCGTTAAGGAAAGGGCGGATACTTTGAGAACAACACACAATAGAACGCACACGGAAGAACATTTCATTGCTATTACAACAATTCCATCAGATACAAGAATATACAGAGTATAAATGAATAAATTACATTCGACAAATATCAGAGATTACATTAAATTACATAGCTGCGGAACAATAATACAAAGCACAACTGAAGGTGATATACGGATACAGAGCTTTCCGGATATCATTCCAGCTGTAAACCAGGATCCTATGAATATAAATCTGCAAAACCAAAACTACTAGCTGCCCGTGCGGAAAGTAGGGGCACCCAGAGTTTAGGTTAAAACAATAAACTCCAGGTCAGTCATGTGACTGGTGTGAGAACTAAAACAGTTATTAATTCAATTTTAAAAGAGACTAATTCCAGGAACACGCCGTATAACACGGAACGGGTTTCCTCCCAAGAATACCAGTGCATAGAATAAACAGCGCAATGCTTTTTCGAAAAATGAAGCTATTATAAGACCCAGGTCCCATCACACAATGCAACGCAAGCCGGAGGATAGGGTTTTACCTTATAATAGCCAAACATGCTTGATACGTTTAAAACAAATCATTTGATACTATAATAAGTGTATAGTGTCAAAACAATTTCAATCATAAATATAAATCATAGACGGCATAACATCCCATGCTACTATGTCGCCATACTAGTTCTACAATTAAAACCGAAATGCACGTATTGGAAATTGGATTTCCGTCATGAGTCGAGGAAAGGGGCAAGCTCCTCTCCGCATTCGAGACACTCTAGCAAATGCTCAGGACTACGCACTCTGGGCAGCCACTGGATCGGTTGGGCCGGTCCTCACTTACGTTAGAGGATTATTTATTCCTGAACACACGTTTCCCGGTCCTTACAGACCTATAATCGAGGCGCCTCATTCCAACAACCACAAAGGTGAAAAGTATATATATGCCAGGGATGGTAAGTCACAGACACCACCAAAGCTAGAAAGAAACGTCGTGCTCTCCCAACGGTCCGTATCCCGTTTTTAACTCATACCGAGGTGTGAGGCTCGCGAATTCACGTTATACACGAAGCTACGCCACAAAGGCCGTGCTTTGATCATCAACCACAAGACTCTGCTTTTCAACAAAAGCCTTGATCATTGCATCTTAGCGTGCCACATAGGCAATTCATGCCATGCGACTGATGTCCATCGATATACAACCTCTGAGCTTGTACGTCTCAGAGAAGGGCGTTAACCAAAAGAATAAATTCTCCGCCGCCAAACAGATGTATATTTAATAGAAATCAATCAACACAGAATAAAATCCAATGTCAGACACACAATCCATTTACAAGTCCGTTCTGGGTCTGAACGAAACCGGAGGCACTTTCCTCGCATATCCATCCATCTCCAAGTACGTCTGGACGACCACCAACTATTTCCATCCTCTTGGGTGTACAGCCCAATCAGGATCGTCAGTAATTATCCAAACGATGTGAATACTTCCGGTCTTCAACCACCGTCTTCATCTTTGACTTATCGTCGAATCGGTTATTCAGAATGGGTATAAACCCGGCCTTTCCGAACAACCCGCGTATATTTAAAACAAATGTTACACAAACACAACATACGCCTCATTCCAATTCTTAGGGAAAGATTCCCATTAATTTTATCAAAGATAAATTCTTTAAAATTTATCCTTTAATCTTCCTTTGGATGTCGTTCAAACCAAATTATGGTTTTCTAAACTAGTCGAGATTAGCGAACCGTAACGAAGTAATTATTTATTTTATTTCCCAATCCCAACCTATTCATCCCATGAAGCAAAACTGGTAATACTCCATATCTAATACCACGGAGTTATCGGTAAAATTAATTACCATTTCACGTTCAAATCTAATTAAAGATTTAACTATCGCTTTGGAGCAAAACTGGTAATACTACATTCTCGCTCATTTTCTAAATTTGATAATTTAGATTAAAATTTACATTTCAATCTAATTGCAGATTCGTTAAAACTCCTTTTATTGGGTCAAAGAACTAATGTCATTTAAAACACAGTTCACGACAAACCCAAATCATATTCTATTTATTATCGGGTTAAAGAACTAGTGTTATTTAAAACACCGTTCACGATAAACCCATTTCAAATCTAATCAAATATATTAGAAATTCCGATTATTTAAAACCCCTTTTTAAATCTAATTTATTTATTTAAAAATAATTGGGTTTTAAATTTAGTTCAAAACTAGTTCATTCGATAAAAATCCATTTTTATCTTTTCAAATATGGAGTTTTTCACCCCAATTTTTCTCAAATCATTTCTTATGATTCTACACAAATTATTGATATTTTTAATAATTTTATCAAGGCCCGTACAGTCGGTTTCCATCAACGGCCATCGAACTGCACTTACAGCGACCTTTTCCAAATTTGATTTGGATGTATCTCCAAATCCAACCGTTAGATTTCAAATTTCTAATATTCGTTAGAAAGCTCTTTTCGATACGAACCCAACGTTCCGGTTTTAGGAGAATCCGACGGTCGGATCTCCCGTAATGTCCGTTTGAAATAAATGGTCGAAATTCACGAACTGCCGCGGCGCGGCGCGTTCTATTCGGGCCATTATATTATATATATAATATATATAATATATATTTCGTCGATTACCATTCAGAACGAATTTTATAAATAGTTTTGAATTCGTTTCAAAAACATTTTCAACTTCCATTTCAATTCAAATCAAAATTGATTTTTTCCTTATAAATTCGTTTTAAAATTCATTTCTATTCTATTCAAATTTCAATTCAATTTGAATTCATTTCAATTCGTTTTTATTTCAATTAGAATTCGTTTTCAATTCGATTCAATTCAAAGTGGTTTTCTATTCGATTCAATTCAAATTGGTTTTCTATTTGATTCAAATTCATTTCCTATTCAAATCAAACTCATTATATATTCAATTCATTTCGAAATCGTTTTCAATTCAATTCATTTCGAAATCGTTTTATATTCAATTCATTTCGAAATCGTTTTCAATTCAATTCATTTCGAAATCGTTTTATATTTAATTCATTTCGAAATCGTTTTCAATTCAATTCATTTCGAAATTGTTTTATATTCAATTCATTTCGAAATGAATAAAATCGATGTAAATATCGTTCACGTCAAAATGGCGTTAATCTAATCAACACGGCTTCATATAATTCTATTTCCAAATATTCTACTCGACAAATGAATATTTATCTTTTTTCTCCACACACGACTAATCTCAACGAATGAGTACTGTCCACGTGTGGCTATTTTTGTTATTTAAAATACTTTATAAAATTTGGGTATCTATCGTTTGATTTTCAATTAGACTCCACCGTGAAGTAGTTCTAATTTTAAATATGATAAAGATGTATATTTTATTATTAAAATATTTCGTTCAACACATGACTGATCTCAACGGATGAGTACAGTCAACACATGAACCTTTATATTATATTGATAAAGATGCAAATTTTATTATTAAAATATTTCGTTCAACACATGACTAATCTCAACGGATGAGTACAGTCAACACATGAACCTTTATTTTATAATATTCTTTATTTTCTAAATTGGAATGAGGCCCAATCAATCACCATATAATATTAGTTATATGGATTTTCATACATCACATGTATATAATAGCATTGAAAAATAATCAACCATCAACCAAAGTGCACCACACTGTATAAGCATCAAATATAGATATCTAACGCTTATAACAGCCTGTCAATCAATCGATCGACATATTTAATCAATCAGGATGAGTGAACTTCAAATTTCATCCCAACACCCGTGTGGGGTTTCAAACAATCAAACACAGATTTTATTTGTGCAGTTGGGCGATGTGTAAAATTTATCGACCCAATCAATATCAGTCAAATCAGTGCATATAAACAAATCGGCCGATTTGTTTATAGATATTTATTTATTCACATTCACGTTAAAAATTATATTTATAACGATAAAACATTTTATTTTAACACATGAATTTTTATTCCGTTCATTTATGCAATAAAAATGATATTTTTATTTTTCTAACATATTTTAGAAAATTTCGGCGGCATAACGGCACGATACTAGAAATGGGACGAGGCCTAGCCTTATCCCCGGTCTAGTGAAGGCCCACGCCATTCACACATCAATCAAATCCATTCATTTCACCAAACAATCAATTTCAATCAAATAATCTAACTAATCTATGCAACCAAACAAACAAGTCCATGGTCTGTGGACGATTGTGTCGGGTGCTACTAAGCACCGTCTGCATCCTAGTATATATATAACTAGAAAATGAAATTGAAAGGTGAGAAATTCTCACCGAAAGCTATCCAATCATCTTGACTCTTCTTTTGATAGAAATCTTCATCGTTCTCGCCTTTTTATCACCTTCGTTGCCCATATTCACTACATATGTAAAAATCGAATTTTTACTTCGTTATTCAATATATAAAAATCGAATTTTTATTATGCTATTCAATATATAAAAATCGAATTTTTATTATGCTATATGGATAAAAATTCTATTTTTACATTGCTACTTTATAGATAAAAATAATATTTTTACCTCGCTATTCTCTATACAAAGATTTCGCCTTTTCTAATATGAAAAATCCGAACTTTTAGATATTAAAAAATCCGAACTTCACGAAAGCAAAAATCCTATTTTTTTCTCTAAAAATATACTCTTTCCTATTTAAGCAAAAATCATATTTCTACATCTTCTATATTGTAAATATTATATTTTTAATACATTAAAAATATAAAAATCATATTTTTATTACTTTAAAAATATAAAAATCATATTTTTAATTGAATAAAAATCTTTTCTACCTCTTCCTTATATAAAAATCATATTTTTATAAATAAAAATATAATCTTTTCAATTCTAAAAATCAAATCTTTATATATAGTTTATTTTCAGCTTTTCTCAATGCCAATTCATATATAAAAATACTGATTTTTTTTTCTGTTTGCTAACCATATATAAAAGTAATAAATAAATAAAATTAAAACAAATAAAAAAAACTTACTTTTCCAATCGGGGGGGGGGGGGGGAGGGGGGAGGGGTTTCACTGCGCCTGAGGTGGTCGGAGGTGCTGGCGAGGCTAGGGGGCGCCTGAGGCGGCGGACTGTGGGCCAGGGGGTGCGGTTTGCTGTCGACGCGGGGAGGACGTGGGTTGGGGCTCGCGATGGGTATCAGGGGGTTCGTCGGGTGGTGCGTCGCAGTCGGCGAGGTGGGGGAGGAAGGAGGGGGTGATGGAGGGGAGGCGACGCGGTGACCATCAGGGCGAGGGGGGTGCGTGGGGTCACGATCGAAGGGGGAGGGGGTCGCGGCACCTGGGGAGGGCGAGGGGGTGTGCGCGCCAGGCGATGGCGCAGGTGGGCCCCCGACGCGGTGATCTCGAGGAGCGGCGGCTCCGTTTAGCTAGGGTTTCTCTTTTTTTTTCTTCTGTACAATGAATTATAACGGGGGGGGGGGGGGTGATAAAGGAGTGGGAGAAAATATATATTCATTTAATTATTTAATTATTTTTGTTCTCCTCAAAGTTGACTTTTCGTTTGAACTCGAAACGAAACCCACCGCCTGTCGTCCCTAGCGTATCACCCCCATTCCGAACACAATGAGATATGTATCGTAGGCTGATTTGATCATCTCGATCAGTTTCCATTGAATTTACATTTAAATCACTATATTGAATTTTAAACGTACATTTCAAATTTACCAGGGTCACATACTAACTAGAAAAATTCCAGAAAAAATGTTTTCTAGCTTCGTATTGACGATACGGTCCTAACAAAACTAGTTTCGTCGAATTCTGAGACTGTTTGAAAAATGGCCATCTTCCAGCCGATTAAAATCAACTGAAACTGGTCAAACGCGTTTTCCTTTGCCACGCTCACATATTGATTCGAAAAATTATGAAATTTGGAATCTAGCAATAACTTTACATCACGGACCCAACAAAAGTGGTTTCGTCGAAATCCGAGGTCGTTTGCAAAATTCCCATTTTTAAGGGCCTGAATTCCATAGCGACTATTCAGAATTTTCAACTGGACATATCTTTTGATTCCCGCTATGAAATTTTGATTTTTCGGATTCGTTGGAAAGATATAATCAAATAGATCCTAATGTTTTTAGTTTCACTAAAATCCGGATTGTTTTGCACCCGGTACATTCAATTGAAGTTTGAAATCGAATTATCGAACTACCGCGCCATTTTCAATTCTATTTATAATTATATATAAATATTTATATTCTAACGACGACGCATATAATATATACGTTCTAATTATATTCAAGATAAATTCTTCGTCGATATTATTTAAAATAATTCATTTTAATTATTCAAAATTCGCTAAAATCGCCAAAATAAAATTTTTAAACTGGTTCAGATTTTCGGGTTATTACAGTACTTGGGAGACAAAGGAGAGCATTAGGAAGACGTATCCAGAACTCTTCGCCTGGTAAGATTTTACCTTCGATTTAGTCTTTCCGCATGCTAGGATAGGCTTGTTTGCTTGTTTTGCATGTTTGATTGTTGTATGTGGCTGGTAGGCATGCGGGATCCTTTATATGTTTTGGGTTAAGGAATTTCGGGGACGAAATTTCTTAAGGGGGGGGGGGGGGGGGGAGTGTAACGACCCGCATTCTACGCATCATAGGATCGTAGAATATTTATTTCTTTCACATATGAAGTCGTATGGTCATGTAACTTTGGGAGACGACTATTGGGATCATTTCCCATGTTCATGATTTTTCCCGATTTTTAAATGACCATTTTACCCCCAGTTGGTACTGTTTTGGCCATAACTTTTGACTAGAAAGGAATTTTGACCTTAAACCACTTCCATTGGCTCCGGATGATGGTTTACAATTCCGTAGAGTGGTCACATTAGCCAAACGGACTCACCGTTTGGGAGATATGGCTGAAACAAGTTTCAGATAGTGAAAAACAGCTTAATTGGGCTTAACCGGGTGATTAACAGCTAGGCCCAATGGGGAATTTCGGGATTAGGGTTATGAGGAGGCTGAAATCAGTTAGAGAACGATCTTATCCTCATTTTCCAGCCGCCACTTTCATTCTTGAACCCTAACAATGACCGTCAACATCTAGAATTATCCCCAAATCACTTTCTAATCAAGTTTTGGCTTAATCTACATCAAATTAAGGAGAGAAAACACGAAAGCAAGAT
Organism: Allium sativum; assembly: GCA_030737875.1. Taxonomy (NCBI): domain Eukaryota; kingdom Viridiplantae; phylum Streptophyta; class Magnoliopsida; order Asparagales; family Amaryllidaceae; genus Allium; species Allium sativum. The sequence goes on along the minus strand of CM060919.1, from coordinate 126,559,288 downwards.
TAGAGCTGCTGTTAGACATCAGTATTCGCCCAAATCAGCGAGGTTTCAGTTCTGAGAATTTTATTTGTGGCCAAGGTGAGTGATTTGCATAGTTTTGCACTAATTACGGTTAATTAAGGGTAATTAGTGAAGATTAGTAAATTTATACATTAATAAATTCTGGAAAAATGTTTAGAAATTCTTAAATAATATTTTATGTCTCTGTTAGAAATTTGGTTTGATTTGGTTAAGTTTTGTTAACAATATGATTAGTTTTGCTTAAATATACTTAAGGAAAATATGAGATTTTGGGTATGTTTGATCCATTTTACATACTATAGTTATTGTTTTGATGTTTGTGGTTGATGTTACATTTTTCTATGACTGTATGACATGATTTGCGATTGTCTAGAAGTGTTATATTGGTCGAAAACGCCGTCGAACGGCGTAAATAGTCGCTGGAATGAGTTGTAGGAATTTGGCCGATCCGGACCGGATCGGAGGGAGGAGCCCGAACCGAACCGACCAGGAGACCTCCCCACGAACCGATGTTCTGGAGTCATGTAGCCTCACGAGCTGAACGGAAGGAGCATATCCGAACCGAACCGACCTGGTGTTATGGAGCTAGAATTCCGACCCGACCCGATGGAGAAGCTTGAGAGACCCGACCCGATCCGATTGCTTGGGAAGAAGGATCGAACCAGAAGAGTTTTCCATGAAGCCAGGAGGTGTGGACTCCGATCCGAACCGCTGGAGGAAGATCACCCCGATCCAACCCGAAGCAGAGAGGAAGGTTGAGTTGGAGATTCCGAACCGATCCGATTGCTTAGGGAGGAGTATCCCGATCCGAACCGATGAGCTGATGACCACAACCTGAAGTAAAGTAAAGTGAAGAAATGAAGACCGGTCCGGAGAAGAAGGTGATTACCAGAACCCGAGATGCAAAGGAAGTCGAAATGAGGAGCTTTGACTCAGGATCCAGCTGAGAACCAATGAGTGAGCTTCATGATTGGGCTTTGCTGCGGGACGTGTGCTAAGGGGTTGTCAATGTCTGTAACTTTGAATCACTATGTGTAGGGAGTACGTGAACGGATTCAGGGCCACATTGGTCTAGGTACGACTAAAGAGCTATAGACCAATGAAGTGGGGTCATTTGTAAAGATTTGGTCATGACTCCATGTGGTAAGCTTGGTAGTAGCAGTAGTTGTACAGGTCGAACTCCATCACTGCTTCGATGGGTCTAGTGATTGACAGTGGTGGACATCGTATGCTTTACACACTGAGTGAGAGATGTGAGGATGGTTGTTATGCTTGATTTGTTTGCCATCATTATGACATACACACCCTACCCCCATATTCTTTGCACTATCTGTTATGGCACCTTAGAGTATTGTACGGTATGTAGTGCTAACTCTTTGGTTGCAGGTCCAGGTTCAGGTATGGTTTAGTATACCTGTTATTGTTCTGTTTAGATGCTTATCACTCATACCAGACTTTTTGTCTGACCCAGAGTTTTATGTCTCTTCTTATTACTCTGGGTGCTCACACGAGTAGACTAGAGATAGGTTAGCTGATGATGCACGGGTAGATGATCCGGAGACGAGCAGGAGGCTTCCACGTATGATATATATATAGTATTCTCCCTGTGTTGTTGAAGATCACTGCTTGGGCATTAGTAGTGCATCTTCTACTTTAGCTTTCTTTTGCTTTAGAGACAGTTTAAAGTTGTAATAATCATATTGGATCATAAGCTGTATTTGGATTTCCGCTGCTCTGATGATGATGTTGATGTTGGTCTTAGTTATCAGCTTATGCACTGTCTCACCTGTTTTATGTCAAGTATGTTATTTTTATATTTTGCTCCATGTGCTGTGAGACATTCTACAGGTTCTTGATTAGTTCGTTCTCTTCTTTCCTTTCTTCTGACGATCCGTCCCGTGCTAGCTGGGCATGTGTACAGCACACTTACGGAGGAAATGCCGGTTGGTGCGGGTGGGCTGTCACACTAATCGTCAAGTCGAGAAGAACGTATGTCTTACCATCCAATCGTCCATCTACTCAACCATCAAACACATGCATCCATTGTCCTTAAAAGACTTCTAATGCTTCATGATCATATGCTTAGTGTGTACATGTCCTTACCTAATGCAAAATCAGGCGGTCTACTGATTCAGTCGACCTCCTTAATGCAAATTATGTCCGTGCCATGAGTCCATTATGTATGCAATTTTCCTATCCAAAATTTCTGCATGAGTGCACGATCATTCATACAAATGCAACGTCCATATGGTAACACATCAAGTTTCAATCCATATACAAATACATATATGCATATGCAATATGAAAGTGACTGAGCCGATCTAATTCCTAACGTGTGCATCCACAAGCAACCACTAGCAACCACTTGCAACCACTTGCAGCCATTAACCATGACATGTTTTCATCCAAATGGGTTTCTACCTAAGGATAAAGGATAGGACCGAGAAGATATATACTCAAAAGGATAGGATAAACATAAACTTAAGGAAAAAAGAGATCAAGGATGTACCCTCAAAAAGAAAAGGGTAGGCTGTGCGTATTCTGTCCTCAGTTTCCCAAGTTGCGTCTTCCTCGGCGTCGCTCCATTGAACCTTGACAAGCTTGACTTCACTGTTGTGTCACTTTTTGACTTCTGTACCCAAGACACGAGTTGGAACTCTGCTTACAGTTGCTTTTCGTTCAACTTCTACTTCCTCTAACATGCTTGATTCCACCACTTCCACAGACTCATGTATGCACTTTCGCAGGTGAGAGACATGAAAGACATTATGAACTCCAGCCAATCTTTCGGGAAGCTGTACTCTATAAGCCATCTTCCCAATCTTCTCAATGATAGGAAACGCCCCTACAAATCTTGGTGCTAGCTTTCCTGCGGATCCAAAACGAACGATGTTCCTCAAAGGGGATACTTTAAGAAACACCTTGTCTCCAACTTCAAACTCAAGGTCGTCCTTCTTTTTTCTGCGTAGGACTTCTGTTTATCTTAGGCCGTCTTCATTCTCCTTCGTATTAAGTCAACTTTCTTTGAAGTTTCTCTGATCATGTCTGGTCCAAGCATGAGCTTATCTGTAGACTCCCACCAACAAGTTGGCGATCGGCATGGTCTTCCATACAAAGCCTCGAAGGGTGCCATGCCTATGGTGGCTTGGTAACTATTGTTGTAAGCGAAATCCACTAAAGGAAGATGATCCTCCCATGTACCTCCAAAGTTAAGAATGCACAGTCTCAAGAGATCTTCTAGTACTCTGTTCACCCTTTCCGTCTGACCATCGGTTTGTGGGTGATAGGCCGTGCTTAAGCATAGCTGTGTGCCCACAGCCTCTTGCAAACTCGTCCAGAACTCGCTTGTAAAGATAGGGTCTCGATCACTTACTATGCTGGAAAGTATCCCATGGAATCGAACTATCTCTTTAAGATATATGGATGTCAGAGATGAGACAGTCCTTCTACTTTTGACAGGTATAAAGGGAGCGCTTTTAGTAAGCCTGTCCACTGTTACCCAAATGCTGGTATTGCCCCTTCTTGACCTAGGCAACCCATCTATAAAGTCCATCGAGATGCTATCCCATTTCCACTATGGGACCTCTAGAGGATGGAGCAGACCACCAGACTTCTTATACTCCGCCTTGACTTGTTGGCATATTTAACACTTAGAAACAAATTCAGCTACGTCTTTCTTTATGCCATTCCAAAAGAAAACTCTTTTGATGTCTTTATACATTTTGTCTCCGCCTGGGTGTATGGTCAGCTTGGAATGGTGTGCCTCTTCTAGAACCGTCTTTACCAAACCCCTTGCTTGTGGTACACATAGTCTTCCATCTCGCCTCAACCAGCCCTTGGCATCAATGGAGTATCTATTGAGGTGACTAGAAGTCTCACCCCCAATTAACTTGTCCATCACATCAGCTGGATGAGGGTCCTCTCTTTGCGCGGCTCCGATGGAGTCTAATAGAGTTGGCTGCACTTCTAACGTTGCTAGCAAGCCAGGTACAAAGTCATAGAAGGGTCTAAAGTTAAAGCTTGCTATGAACTCCAAGCTTTGCCGTTCCATAAAGAGAGGGCTTAAAGTCAGCTTCTTTTTACTCAAGGCGTCTGCCACTACATTGCCCTTACCAGGGGTATAGGCAATCTCAAAATCATATGAGGCTAGAAATTTCATCCACCTTTGCTGCCTTAAATTAAGATCTTTCTGAGAGAAAAAGTATTTTAATGATTTATGATCAGTAAATAATTTGAACCTTTCTCCTAGCAGATAATGACGCCATGATTTAAGGGCAAAAACGATGGCAGCTAGTTCTAAATCATGAGTTGGGTAATTCTTCTCATGAACCTTCAACTGCCTTCCTCTATAGCAAACTACTTTGCCTTCTTGCATTTGGACAGCGCCTAATCATGGTCTGCCCGCGTCTGTATATACTGTAAACATCTTGCTTCCATCAGGCAATGTCAGAACTGGGGCTGTTGTCAGAGCCCTTTTTAAACGTTGGAAAGCAATGTCGCAATCCAAATCCCAAGAAAAAGCCAAGCTCTTCTTTGTCAATCTTGTCAGCGGAGCTGAGATCTTCGCAAAGTCCTTAATGAACTTTCGGTAATAGCCCGCTAGCCCGAGAAAGCTTCGGACTTCGGTTGCATTTCGCGGAATCTTCCAATCTTGCACCGCGACTACTTTTGTGGGGTCCACGACTATCCCCTCTTTGGACACCACATGTCCAAGAAACCTTACTTCTTCTCTCCAAAAGTTGCATTTGGAGAATTTTGCTTTTTGCTGATGTGCTCGAAGAGTATCTAACACTTCCTTTAAATGCACAACATGTTCTTCCTCGCTTTTTGAGAAGATTAAGATGTCGTCTACGAAGACCACTACAAATTTATTGAGGAATTCCCGGAACACCCTGCTCATCAAGTCTACAAAATAGGCAGGTGTGTTTGTCAAGCCGAAAGGCATGACAAGCCACTCGAAGAAACCATCCGGGGTCCTAAATGCGGTCTTGTCAATGCTATCCTCAGCCACTCTTAGCTGATGAAACCCAGTACCCAGATCTTGTTGGGAGAAAACGGATGCACCAACGAGTTGATTAAACACATCGTCAATTCTTGGGAGGGGGTGCCTATTCTTCTTAGTCAACTTATTCAACTCCCTATAATCTACGCATAGGCGGAGTGAACCATCAGCTTTGGTCGCGAATACTATTGGAGCAACCCATTCAAAAATACTCCATCTTATGAACCCCTTGTTAAGCAACTCTTTAATTTGCTTGCTGAGCTCCTTTCTCTCCCTTGGGGCTATGTACCTAACGGGTAAAGCAACGGGATTTGCATTATCAACAAGGTATATGCGGAAGTCTATCTCCCGCTTCAGAGGTAAGCCCTTCACCTCTTCAAACACATCTGAGTATTCACGGACTACTCTAACGGACTGAAAATTCTCAACAGATGCATCAAGTGATTCAAGATAACTAAGCATGACAGAGTTCATGGGATTACAAGAGATTTCGAGAGTGTTACCGAGGCGAGTCATGAGTCTAACCACTCTCTTTTCACAATCAAGTACGACACCATTACTAGATAGCCATTCCATGCCTAGAATCAGCTCATAGCCCATGAAGCCCAAAACAAAAGCATTACATTTAAACCCAACACTTAGAATAGAGATTTCCATATCCAAACAAACCATTGACAAACAAACTGAGCCCCCAATTGGATTTGAAACAACTAAGGGATCCTCTAATATATGGGTGTCTAGGTGCAGAGATTCAACTAAAGCAGTAGATATAAAAGAGTGTGATGCGCCAGAATCAAAGAGAGTACGAACAGGATTATCAAACAAATAAACTAAACTCTCAACAGAAGTATGACTACCTCGTTCCTGCAGAGGTGCTACGAGAGCATGAACTTGCCCTCCAGAAGAAGCTCCAGTTCTCTGTCCCTGCCCATGCCTTTTGGGGCAGTACATAGCCAAGTGTCCTGTTTCCCCGCAATGGAAACAAGCGCCCAACTTCCTCTTTTTCTTTCCACAGTCCCTAGACAAATGTCCAGGTATGCCACAGTAATTGCACTTCAACTTCTTACGGGATTTATTATCCTTCCCGCCTTTCTTGGGGTCCGCTTTCTTGTTTTGAGATCCCTCTCCTTTCTTATTTTGAGGCTCTTCCTTCTTCACCTCCTTCTTGCCATCTTTGTTCTCCTCTTGCAACAGAGCCATGTCCACCAGCCTTTCATAAGTTGCTCCCATGGGTATATGGGACATTGCCAGGCCTTGCAGCGGCTCATTTAGTCCTTTGGCAAAACGGAGAGCCTTCTTGTGTGGTGTGTTGACTATGGAAAGCCGATTGAATTTATTGACATATTCTTTGACTGATAGGTTGCCCTGCTTAAGTGATAGGAACTTCTCCATTTGCAGACTTTGCTCATCTTGTGAGAGGAACTTCATTTCAAATCTCTCCTTGAAGTCCTCCTAAGTCTCTATCGGTCTTTCAGCATTAGTGACTTCCCACCAGAAGGAGGCCTCATCTTTGAGCAACCACACCACAAACTGTCGTTTCTGCCTCTCATCTACTTCAAAGATAACGAATAAGTCTTCAGTTTCTTTGAGCCAGTTTCTGGCTTCTGCGAAAGATTCACTACCCTTGAAGCCTTTTCCACGAATGGATCTAAAATCTCTACAGATCTTTGAGAAAGCATTTCCTTTCGGAGGAGGAGGAGTAGCAGCTGGGGGAGGCGGAGGAATGCCTGCTTGGTCTGCTTCATTGGCCTTAGCTTCAAGGTACCTTCTAAACCAACCAGGCACTGGCACGCCCTCAGGTAGGTTAGAGTCCCCAGGCATGCTGAAACAAAAGGAAAGATTCAAAATGAGGGACAGAAAGATAGTGCATATGGCTTCGGAGATTATGCCTTTTTTTTAAAATTTAAAATAATACTTTTCTTGAAAATGCTTCTTTATGACTTCTTTTTGAAAAATAGTTTCAAAATTTTAATCCAATCTGGTAACCTTTAGCTCGGATACCAAGTGTAACACCCCACCTCCGTTAAGGTCACTCTCAAAGGGAATGCCTTAACTTTGATGGAGCGTTTTAAGGTACAGGATACTAATAAATTACAAGACAGATAATTAAAGCAGCGGAAAAGAAACCAACTTCATTCCATAAATACTTGTTCAATACAACATTTCAACAAATAGTTTCAATCTTCTAAATTATTACATCTGTCTTGAAAACATAAAGAAGCAATACTGAAAATATAATGAAATAAATCCCCAATATTTCTTTGACCATAGCCATAGCTCAAAAACAGAAAGTCTAAGCCTTACATCTACGGTCTTCAAGTTTTGATTTGATCCGGTCAAGCAGAAGTGTTCCCTCCCTGCGGACCTGGGGGGGGGGGACCGGAAGAAAAGAGGCGAAAGGAAAATGAGTCAGACATAAGTCTGATAAACCCAGTTATTTAATAGCATGTAAAAAAGTAAAAGACTATGAAATAAATAAACTGAACTTAGAATGATACCATAAGGATAGGGTAGTCCTAAAACAAGATAAGGTAAGACTTAATTAGATTTGGCTATCACACCCACTTTTACTTCTCTGCACCCACAACGAACTTGTTTAACTACCAATTTATGTTCATGATAAAGTGATCCCATTCATGTATTGATCGGCTCCTACTCGCAATCATGTATTCTCGGTGCCATGCGGCCCCACGTGATTATAAAGTACTTGTGATGGTTCCATTACAAGGTGTATCAAGTCCTATAATGGCAACCCCTGACACGATTCTAGATGCACAAGTGTACGCCTGGTGCCCAGTGCCTGCTTTCTCCACTCCGGAGCCCATGCACGCCCGTACTCCGTCGTAACCTACACTGGCGCACCTAACCGCCGCCCTTTTTGACCGCTTATATTCAGCCCAGTAATCGTGCCCCACCCTGCCTAGTTCAGAGTACTTTGATACGTTCATGCAGGTTACTGCTGAAACGGGTCCCCGTTACTAGGGTTTTTCTATTCAACATGTTAAATTGGTTAAGTGTTCTTGACTTGACTTAACCCCTATCAATCCTGCCTAGTTAACATGTTGATTAGGATAAGTGTTTTCTAAATTATTTAACCCGCCAATCTTGTCTTGTTCACATGTTAAGTTGGTTAAGTGTTTTCTTAATTACTTAATCTCACCACTCTTGTCTTGTTAAGTTGGTTAAGTGTTTCCTTAATTACTTAACCTCACAATTTCTAGCTTGATTGTTCATGAGCTTTAACTAACTAATTAATTAAAGCACCAACCACTCACATTACAGGTATTGTTGTGGTTACTAGATGTGCCGGTCGGTTCCGGGCAGGTTTACACCACTACTCAGTCTAACCTCGGGCTTTTCTGGGCTTGATGCACTAACCTCTCACATTAGACAGGTATTGTTGTGGTTACTGGATGTGCCGGTCGGTTCCGGGTAGGTTTACACCACAACTCAGTCTAACCTCGGGTTAGGCATATTCGTCTTTTCTAGATTTACATTTTTAAATATGCAAATTTCTACAAGTATTTCATGTCACATGTTTAAATTCAAGACTAATGGTATATAAATTATACCATTCATGGGCTTAACCAATTACATGGTTTTGGGCCCACTTACATATTTACATGTTTTGGTTTAATAATCACCCCCAACGTTACACCCGTCTGTTCGTTCACATTAATCACATAAAGACACTGGGCCTGCTAATTGGCCCAATCTATAAACGAGAGAAAAAGGAGGGAACATGCATAACATAGGTTCAGTCAACATATATCATGTAATTTGGCATAAAAATCAGTTATAGACTAGCATGCGACACAATCATGACACGTCCAATTCCAAAACATGTATGATTATAACATTAACATATAGGTGTAAACTAGATCTAATAAGGTGAACTTGCATAAATTCACTTCACAAAGTTGCATATAAGGATCTGGTTTAGGATCTAACATGTAACTTGCATATGACATATATATATATATATAATTAGATCGTAACTTGGATCTATCATAAATTATATAACTTGCATTAATCATGTGAACCTAAATGGATCTTGACATGGATCCAATCATAAAGTTTGTAACTTGCATATGGACATATGAACATAGGCATGTGGATCTAATATAAAACTTGCAACTTACATATAAACATATGGATCTAACATAAAACTTGCAACTTGCGTATGAACATATGGATCTAACATAAAACATAGGAGTATGTACATGTAGATCTTGACTTGGATCTAATATAAAACTTAGAACTTTCATAAAAACATATACATGTAGATCTTTACATGAAACACATAACTTGCATATGATATTGATAGTTTCATATAGATCTAATACCAAATCCAATAATCCAGAATCATTCCAATTCATGATAAAATCATCACAATCAATCGATATGAATTAACATGGTATAATTCTAATTTCACTTTATATCAAATCATGTCTTAGATTTATTTAGGTCTAAAAGATAGCTGCGCTTACAACGAACGAAGGTCTTGATATCTGGATTCTGAATTCTAGAGTTGAAATGCCCGCCTTTGATTTAGACAATCGTTGTTTTGATTTAGTTTGGTTCGTCTCTATGTTAGCTTCAAGTGGCGGCTACTCTAGGTTGTCTAATGGCAGCATGACGACTCTAGGTTCAATTTTTTAATATGATTTAGGGGTGAGGTATTAGGTTGCTTTTATAGAGATTAGATTGAATAGGAGCTGTTAGATTATCTCAGAATAAATCAAGACCATTAAGACAAGATAGAGTTATCTAGAACATCCAACTCAACCCCTAATGACTCAGCAGTGGGTCATAATTCGTCTTTCGTAAATTCACATATTTTCTATATATGTCTAATTATATATGTAAATTAATCTTAATTTAATCATGCCATAATTATTCTTTTAATTGTGCTCACAATAAATGGTATACCAAATATACCATTTCATGAACCAATCTATGCCAAGAAATTTTCATGTTTTCCCTTGATTCTCGCATTTATAATAAAATATTCTTTAATTTGTTATTACAACACTAACAGAAAATACGGGGTGTTACATTCTACCCTCCTTTAAGGATTTCATCCCCGAAATCTTCAAATCGAGAAGAACGTATGTCTTACCATCCAATCGTCCATCTACTCAACCATCAAACACATGCATCCATTGTCCTCAAAAGACTTCTAATGCTTCATGATCATATGCATAGTGTGTGTATATGTCCTTACCTAATGCAAAATCAGGCGGTTTACTGATTCATTCGACCTCCTTAATGCAAATTATGTCAGTGCCATGAGTCCATTATGTATGAAATTTTCCTATCCAAAATTTCTATATGAGTGCATGATCATTCATACAAATGCAATGTCCATATAGTAACACATCAAGTTTCAATCCATATACAAATACATGTATGCATATGCAATATGAAAGTGACTAAGCCGATCTAATTCCTAACGTGTGTGTATATGCATCCACGAGCAACCACTAGCAACCACTTGCAACCATCAACCATAACATGTTTCAATAACATGTTTTCATCCAAATGGGTTTCTACCTAAGGATAAAGGATATGATCGAGAAGATATACTCAAAAGGATAGGTACAAACATAAACTTAAGGAAAAAAGAGATCAAGGATGTACCCTCAGAAAGAAAAGGGTAGGCTGTGCGTATTCTGTCCTCAGTTTCCCAAGTTGCATCTTCCTCGGCGTCGCTCCACTGAACCTTGACAAGCTTGACTTCACCGTTGTGTCGCTTTTCGACTTCTGTACCCAAGATACGAGTTGGAGCTCTCCTTACAGTTGCTTCTCGTTCAACTTCCACTTCCTCTAACATGCTTGGTTCCACCACTTCCGCAGACTCATGTAAGCACTTTCGCAGGTCAGAGACATGAAAGACATTATGAACTCCAGCCAATCTTTCGGCCAGCTGTACTCTATAAGCCATCTTCCCAATCGTCTCAATGATAGGAAACGACCCTACAAATCTTGGTGCTAACTTTCCTGCGGATCCGAAATGAATGACGTTCCTCAAAGGGGATACTTTAAGAAACACCTTGTCTCCAACTTCAAACTCAAGGTCGGTCCTTCTTTTGTCTGCGTAGGACTTCTTTCTATCTTAGGCAGTCTTCATTCACCTTCATATTAAGTCTACTTTCTCCGAAGTTTCTCTGATCATGTCTGGTCCAAGTATGAGCTTATCTGTAGACTCCCACCAACATGTTGGTGATTGACATGGTCTTCCATACAAAGCCTCGAAGGGTGCCATGCCTATGGTGGCTTGGTAACTATTGTTGTAAGCGAAATCCACTAAAGGAAGATGATCCTCCCATGTACCTCCAAAGTCAAGAATGCACAGTCTCAAGAGATCTTCTAGTCCTCTGTTCACCCTTTCCGTCTGACCATCGGTTTGTGGGTGATAGGCCGTGCTTAAGCATAGCTGTGTGCCCACAGCCTCTTGCAAACTCCTCCAGAACTCGCTTGTAAAGATAGGGTCTCGATCACTTACTATGCTGGAGGGTATCCTATGGAGTTGAAATATATCTTTAAGATATATGGATGCTAGAGATGAGGCAGTCCTTCTACTTTTGACAGGTATAAAGTGAGCTCTTTTAGTAAGCTTGTCCACTATTACCCAAATGCTGGTATTGCCCCTTCTTGACCTAGGCAACCCATCTATAAAGTCCATCGAGATGCTATCCCATTTCCACTGTGGGACCTCTAGAGGATGGGGCAGACCAACAGACTTCTTCTTCTCCGCCTTGACTTGTTGGCTTATTTAACACTTAGAAACAAATTCAGCTACGTTTTTCTTCATGCCATTCCAAAAGAAAACTCTTTTGATGTCTTTATACATTTTGTCTCCGCCTGGGTGTATGGTCAGCTTGGAATGGTGTGCCTCTTCTAGAACCGTCTATACCAAACCCCTTGCTTGTGGGACACATAGTCTTCCATCTCGTCTCAACCAGCCCTTGGCATCAATGGAGTATCTATTGAGGTGACTAGAAGTCTCACCCCTAATTAACTTGTCCATCACATCAGCTAGCTGAGGGTCTTCTCTTTGCGCGGCTCCGATTGAGTCTAATAGAGTTGGCCGCACTTTTAACGTTGCTAGCAAGCCAGGTACAAAGTCATAGGAGGGTCTAAAGTTAAAGCTTGCTATGAACTCCAAGCTTTGCCTTTCCATAAAGAGAGGTCTTAAAGTCAGCTTCTTTCTACTCAAGGCGTCTGCAACTACGTTGCCCTTACCAGGGGTATGAGCAATCTCAAAATCTTATGAGGTGAGAAATTTCATCCACCTTTGTTGCCCAAATTAGGATCTTTCTGAGAGAAAAGGTATTTTAATGATTTATGATCAGTAAATAATTCGAACCTTTCTCCTAGCAGATAATAACGCCATGATTTAAGGGCGAAAACGATGGCAGCTAGTTCTAAATCATGAGTTGGGTAATTCTTGTCATGAACCTTCAACTGCTTTCCTCCATAGCAAACTACTTTGCCTTCTTGCATTTGGACAGCGCCCAATCTTGTTCTGCACACGTCTGTATATACTGTAAACATCTTGCTTCCATCAGACAATGTCAGAACTGGGGCTATTGTCAGAACCCTTTTTAAACGTTGGAAAGCAATGTCGCAATCTAAATCCCAAGCAAAAACCAAGTTCTTATTTGTCAATCTTGTCAGCGGAAATGAGATCTTCGCAAAGTCCTTAATGAACTTTCGATAATAGCCCGCCAGCCCGAGAAAGCTTCGGACTTCGGTTGCATTTCGTGGAATCTTACAATCTTGCACTGCGACTACTTTTGCGGGGTCCATGGCTATCCCCTCTTTGGACACCACATGTCCAAGAAACCTTACTTCTTCTCTCCAAAAGTGGCATTTGGAGAATTTTGCTTTCAGCTGATGTGCTCGAAGAGTATCTAACACTTCCTTTAAATGCACAACATGTTCTTCCTCGCTTTTTGAGAAGATTAAGATGTCATCTATGAAGACCACTACAAATTTATTGAGGAATTCCCGGAACACCCTGCTCATCAAGTCTACAAAATAGGCAGGTGCATTTGTCAAGCCGAAAGGCATGACAAACCACTCGAAGAAACCATCCGGGGTCCTAAATGCGGTCTTGTCAATGCTATCCTCAGCCACTCTTAGCTGATGAAACCCAGTAGCCAGATCTAGTTGGGAGAAAATGGATGCACCTACGAGTTGATCAAACATATCGTCAATTCTTAGAGGGGGGTGCCTATTCTTCTTAGTCAGCTTGTTCAGCTCCCTATAATCTACGCATAGGTGGAGTGAACCATCAGCTTTGGTCGCGAATACTACTGGAGCACCCCATTAGAAATACTCCGTCTTATGAACCCCTTTTCAAGAAGCTCTTTAATTTGCTTGGTGAGCTCCTTTCTCTTCCTTGGGGCCATGTGCCTAACGGGTAAAGCAATCAACAAGGTATATGCGGAAGTCTATCTCCCGCTTCAGAGGTAAGACCTTCACCTCTTCAAACACATCTGAGTATTCACGGACTACTCTAACGGACTGCAAATTTTCAACAGACGCATCAAGTGATTCAAGATAACTAAGCATGGCAGAGTTCATGGGATTACAAGAGATTTCGAGAGTGTTACCGAGGCGAGTCATGAGTCTAACCACTCTCTTTTCACAATCAAGGATGGCACCATTACTGGATAGCCAGTCCATGCCTAGAATCAGCCCATAGCCCGTGAAGCCAAAAACAAAAGCATTACATTTAAACCCAACACTTAGAATAGAGATTTCCAAATCCAAACAAACCATTGACAAATAAACTGAGCCCCCAGTTGGATTTGAAACAACCAAGGGATCCTCTACTATATGGGTGTCTAGGTGCAGAGATTCAACTAAAGCAGTAGATATAAAAGAGTGTGATGCGCCAGAATCAAAGAGAGTACGAACAGGATTATCAAACAGATAAACTAAACTCTAAACAGAAATATGACTATCTCGTTCCTGCAGAGGTGCTACGAGAGCATGAACCTGGCCTCCAGAAGAAGCTCCAGTTCTCTGTCCCTGCCCTTGCTTTTTGTGGCAGTCCATAGCCAAGTTTCCTGTTTCCTCGCAATGGAAAAAAGCTCCCAACTTCCTCTTTTTCTTTTGGTAGTCCCTAGCCAAATGTCCAGGTATGCCACAATAATTGCACTTCAGCTTCTTATGGGATTTATTAATTTTCCTGCCTTTCTTGGGGTCCGCTTTCTTGTTTTGAGATCCCTCTCCTTTCTTATTTTGAGGCTCTTCCTTCTTCACCTCCTTCTTGCTATCTTTGTTCTCCTCTTGCAACAGATCCATGTCCACCAACCTTTCATAAGTTGCTCCCATGGGTATATGGGACATTGCCAGGCCTTGCAGTGGCGCATTCAGTCTTTTGAAAAAACGGAGAGCCTTCTTGTGTGGAGTGTTGACTAACTCCACTCCAAATCTGGCAAGCTGATTGAATTTATTGACATATTCTTTGACTGATATGTTGCCCTGCTTAAGTGATAGGAACTTCTCCATTTGCAGACTTTGCTCAGCTTGTGAGAGGAACTTCATTTCAAATCTCGCCTTGAAGTCCTCCCAAGTCTCTATCGGTCTTTCAGCATTAGTGACCTCCCACCAGAAGGAGGCCTCATCTTTGAGCAACCACACCACCAACTGTAGTTTCTGCCTCTCATCTACTTCAAAGATAACGAATAAGTCTTCAGTTTCTTTGAGCCAGTTTCTGGCTTCTACGAAAGATTCACTAACCTTTGAGTCTTTTCCACCCATGGATCTAAAATCTCTACAGATCTTTGAGAAAGCATTTCCTTTCGGAGGAGGAGGAGCAGCAGCTGGGGGAGGCGGAGGAACGTCTGCTAGGCATGCTTCATTGGCCTTAGCTTCAAGGTACCTTCTAAACAAACCAGGCTCCGGCACGCCCGCAGGTAGGTTAAAGTCCCCAGACATGCTGAAACAAAAGGAAAGATTCAAAACAAGGGATAGAAAGATAATGCATATGACTTTGGGGATTATGCCTTTTTTTTAATTTAAAACAATACTTTTCTTGAAAATGATTCTTTATGACTTCTTTTTGGAAAATAGTTTCAAAAATTTTATCCAATCTGGTAACCTTTAGCTCTGATACCAAGTGTAATACCCCACCTCCGTTAAGGTCACTCTAAAAGGGAATACCTTAACTTCGGTGGAGCGTTTTAAGGTACAAGATACTAATAAATTACAAGACAGATAATTGAAGCAGCGGATAATTAATGTAGCGGAAAAGAAACCAACTTCATTCAATAAATACTTGTTCAATACAACATTTCAACAAATAGCTTCAAGCTTCCAAATTATTACATCTGTCTTGAAAACATAAAGAAGCAATACCGAAAATAAAATGACATAAATCCCCAACATGTCTTTGACCATAGCCATAGCTCAAAAAAAGAAAGTCCAAGCCTTACATCTACGGTCTTCAAGTTTTGATTTGATCCGATCAAGCAGAAGTATTCCCTCCCTGCGGACCGGGGAGGGGGGGGGGGAAGGAAGAAAAGAGGCGAAAGGAAAATGAGTCAGACATAAGTCTGTTAAGCCTAGTTATTTAATAACATGTAAACAAGTAAAAGACTGTGACATGAATAAACTGAACTTAGAATGATACCACAAGGATAGGGTGGTCCTAAAACAAGATAAGATAAGACTTAACTAGATTTGGCTATCGCACCCACTTTTACTTCTCTGCGCCCACTAAGAACTTGTTTAACTAGCAATGTATGTTCATGATAAAGAGACCCTATTCATGTATTGATCGGCTCCTACTCGCATTCATGTATTCTCGGTGTCATGCGGCCCCACGTGATTATAAAGTACTTGTGCCGGTTCCATTATAGGGTGTATCAAGTCCTATAATGGCAACCTCTGACACGATTCTAGATGCACAAGTGTACGCCTGGTGCCTAGCGCCTACTTTTTCCACTCCGGAGCCCGTGCACGCCCGTACTCCGTCGGAACTTACACTGACGCACCTAACCGCCGCCCTTTTTGACCGCTTATATTCAGCCCAGTAATCGTGCCCCACCCTGCCTAGTTCAGGGTACCTTGATACGTTCATGTGGATTACTGCTGAAACGGGTCCCCTTTACTAGGGTTTTTCTAATCAACATGTTAAATTGGTTAAGTGTTCTTGACTTGACTTAACCCCTATCAATCTTGCCTAGTTAACATGTTGATTAGGCTAAGTGTTTTCTAAATTACTTAACCCCACCAATCTTGTCTTGTTCACATGTTAAGTTGGTTAAGTGTTTTCTTAATTACTTAGCCTCACCACTTTTGTCTTGTTAAGTTGGTTAAGTGTTTCCTTAATTACTTAACCTCACAATTTCTAGCTTGATTGTTCATAAGCTTCGACTAATTAATTAATTAAAGCACTAACCACTCACATTAGACAGGTATTGTTGTGGTTACTGGATGTGCCGGTCGGTTCCGGGCAGGTTTACACCACAACTCAGTCTAACCTCGGGCTTTTCTGGGCTTGATGCGCTAACCTCTCACATTAGACAGGTATTATTGTGGTTACTGGATGTGCCGGTCGGTTCCGGGTAGGTTTACACCACAACTCAGTCTAACCTCGGGTTAGGCATATTCGTCTTTTCTAGATTTACATTTTTATATATGCAAATTTCTACAAGTATTTCATGTCACATGTTTTAATTCAAGACTAATGGTATATAAATTATACCATTCATGGCCTTAACCAATTACATGGTTTTGGGCCCACTTACATATTTACATGTTTTGGTTTAATAATTACCCCCAACGTTACCCCCGTTTGTTCGTTCACATTAATCACATAAAGACATTGGGCCCGCTAATTGGCCCAATCTATAAACGAGAGATAAAGGAGGGAACATGCATAACATAGGTTCAATCAACATATATCATGTGATTTGGCATAAACATCAGTTATAGACTAGCATGTGACATAATCATGACACGTCCAATTCTAAAACATGTACGATTATAACATTAACATATAGGTGTAAACTAGATCTAATAAGATGAACTTGCATAAATTCACCTCACAAACTTGCATATAAATAAGGATCTAGTTTAGGATCTAACACGTAACTTGCATATGACATATATATATATATATAATTAGATCGTAACTTGGATCTATCATAAATTATATAACTTGCATTAATCATGTGAACCTAAATGGATCTTGACATGGATCCAATCATAAAGTTTGTAACTTGCATATGGACATATGAATGTAGGCATGTGGATCTAACATAAAACTTGCAACTTACATATGAACACATGGATCTAACATAAAACTTGCAACTTGCATATGAACATATGGATCTAACATAAAACATAGGAATATGTACATGTAGATCTTGACTTGGATCCAATATAAAACTAAGAACTTGCATAAAAACATATACATGTAGATCTTTACATGAAACACATAACTTGCATACGATATTGATAGTTTCAAATAGATCCACCACCAAATCCAATAATCCACAATCATTCCAATTCATGATAAAATCATCACAATCAATCGATATGAATTAATATGGTATAATTCTAATTTCACTTTATATCAAATCACGTCTTAGATTTATTTACGTCTAAAAGATAACTGTGCTTACAACAAACGAAGCTCTTGATTTCTGGATTCTGAATTCTGGAGTTGAAATGCTCGCCTTCGATGTAGACAATCGTTGTTTTGATTTAGTTTGGTTCGTCTCTATGTTAGCTTCAAGTTGCGGCTACTCTAGGTTGTCTAATGGCAGCATGACGGCTCTAGGTTAAATTTTTAATATGATTTAGGGGTGAGGTATTAGGTTGCTTTTATAGAGATTAGATTGAATAGGAGCCGTCAGATCATCTCAGAATAAATCAAGACTATTAAGACAAGATAGAGTTATCTAGAACAGCCAACTCAGCCCCTAATGACTCAGCAGTGAGTCATAATTCGTCTGTTCTAAATTCATATATTTTCTATATATGTCTAATTATATATGTAAATTAATCTTAATTTAATCATGCCATAATTATTCTTTTAATTATGCTCACAATAAATGGTATATCAAATATACCATTTCATGAACTAATCTATGCCAAGAAATTTTCATGTTTTCCCTTGATTCTCGCATTCATAATTAAGTATTCTATATTTTATTATTACAACATTAACAGAAAACACGGGGTGTTACAATAACTTTTGAAATACAAAATTTTGTATCATATATACAGACTATTATCAGAGTATAACATAACCTTTGATATAGTGGAAATAACTCTAAATAAATAACGGTGATGCCTCCTACTTCAAGCTCCTCCAAGTGTATTTGTGAAATCCTGAAACACTTGACTGCCCGTACAAATTTGGGCAACCAAGAGTTTAGGGAAAAAACAAACAAAATAAAATTTGGGTCAGTCATGGGACTGGTGTGAGTAAACTCCAACCGTATTGCTTAACTTTGAAAAATTCCTTTGAAAGAAAAGGTAATAGTAAGACAATGTCCACACATAAACATGTACGGTTTTTACCATACTATAACCAAAACATTTTTGATATCAAAATCTAATGATATTATGACAATGTCTAATCAAATAAATAACCAAATAGTAAAACGTTTGCAACTTACACTCTACATATATAGTATAAAATCAAAAACCGTAAGACACTTATTGTTGATTGGATTCCAACTATGACAAGGTATGGGACCACCTCCCGATCAGTGTACTCGAGAGGGGATACACTGGGGTTCAAAAAGAACATCTTGCAACCATCCACACATGACCGCCCACTCATTTAGCTTGAGTGTAGCGAATATATTATCACCCACGGTTGTCGGCCGTCCAACCGTAATCCGTAAGATACAGAATCGAAAGAAGAACAAATAATGAATTTTCTCTAGATCGGTGACAAATATACCCAACTTGGGTATGACCCAACTAGCCATGCTGCCTGCCCGATTTTTTTCATTTTCCGGTAGTGAGGCTTGAGGCTACGTTAATTTTTCAGAACATCTGGCTACCATTCACTTTGAACGCCACATCATCAAACCCGTCAAAACACTGGTTGAACTTTTCAAAAATATTACGGATATAAAAGCTAAGAGAAATGAATTTCTCCACCACCATACGTAATACCTTGAAAATATCGTCTTATGTCATTCGGTAGGAATACTCTGTCAAACATTCATCCATACAAGTTGCCCTGGGCCTGGACAACACAACTATTGCATTTTTACTCCATCTTCGATTATCTTCAACATAATCTAATTCGCAACGCCTATGCCTATATGGAGTGGTTTTCAGATATTATATCCAACTGGTCTCTCCGTATTGACAACGATAGTCAAAAGTCTTTGATAGCCAGTGATTTAACTATCAAAGGAAAAAAACATCCATCAACAATCAAGCAATCAATGGTCCTTTCTAATATTTTATTTTTAAGTCCGTTTCCTTATCAAATTCTACATAAATCGATATAACGATTTTTTTTGTTATCAACACGTCTTAACAATATTCTAACTCCCTAAATTTCCAGAAAATTTCGCCAGCACCTCCTTTGTACGACTCGAAAGCTCAAACCCCTACTCGCCTCTTTAGGCCTTTTCCATTCAAAAAGAAAATCAAAAAGCCAAGAGCTTCCCCAATAGCCTCATAAAATCTCATATGTAAATTTAAACATGTACCTTTTTGTCGGACACTCAAAATATAATCTTCATCCCTTCATCGCCTACCTGTCTAACATATATACGCCCGTTTCCAATTTATTCAATCAATCCTACCATTTTAACTCAATTTGCTAATTTATTTTTAATTTGAAAATCTCACGTTCAAATATATCTATATTCATTTTTACACAAATCGAACTCAAACTCGTCGTTCGCTTCCAAATTCCAATTCAAGTTCCATATTCAAATTGCCAACTTCAATTTACGAATTCAGTTTATTTAACAAATGTTAAATTCGGTCAAAACCCATATTAACTCATTTCTTTCAAAATTAGTTAACTTCATTTGATAATTAAAAGTCTGATTTTTGTTCCACAAATCAATTCATTTACTTGATTTGTGTTCATATCTACTTCATAACTCAAAAATTTGGATTATCGGATTTTATTCACTTAAAATCCTTTTGTCTTACTAAATAAACCATTATGGTTTGAAAACGATTATGGCACTGTTTTTTTTTTTGAAAATTTGATTTTTGACATAACTCAAAATCTATAGGCCGAAATCCATATTTTTCTCTTCCATTAGAAAATTATTTTTAAATAGGTCCAAAAGTTTCTGGTTTCATCAAATTCCGACTTATATCGAGTTCTATATACTCAATTGAAGTTCGAATGCTAAATTGCGAACTATCGCACTACGACAAGTTTGTTTTAATTATATTTAAATATAAACGTTTAAAAACTTCGTCTAGTAAATAAATTTCAATTCTGTTTCCAATACTTAAAAATAAACCTATTATCCAATCTAAACTTAACAATCCGATTTCCCAAACTCGTCGATGATTTTATTCCATATTCATACTTAGTTATAAATTAATTTAAACTCCAGTTTGTATATTCATTTCCAATTCATATGGAATTATATTATTAAAATTCGATATAATTGAATCTCAATTATAAATTCTTTTTATGAAAATCATTGATTACTCCAACATCCTTTACCATTACAAACTAATACCATCCCTTGATAATAGTGAAGTCGTTCAAGTTGGGGTATTTTATATACCTCTTAGACCTTGACCGACAACATTCTTATCATGAGATAGATAAAAGCTTGTAATATAAAAACTCAATTTAAATCTCGCTTTTTATTCCATTTCTTCACTAGTATAAATTTAACTATTTTTATAAATGTAGCTTTAAATTTTAGATTATCCAACATCTTCTATTACTTCGTTCAAAATTTATAACATAGTTATAAATTCATTTTCAACTCAATTCTCCATTTAATTTCCAATCTCTTTGGAATTAAATTATTTTATAAAATTCAACAAAATCGAATTCTACTTTTAATCCCTTGGATTTATACTAATTTAATATATACATTCCGGGTTTCAGAATAAAATCTAACGTTCCCTTTTTGAAACGATTTTTAATTCCTCTTTTTAAATTCGTACTTGGATTAAAATTTCAATTTATCCAATAATATTAATTTTCTTTATTTATAAATATCGCTTATAATTTCATTTCTTGTTTTAAATACTAAAACAATTTTTCGATTTCAATTTCCATTTGAAATCCAATTCCCCTTTCGGACAATAAATTTTCCCTTTTAAATTCAAACTTGAACTTAAAATTTAATATTATCAAACGATAATTTTCCTTTCCATTTTTAAATATCGTTTATAATTTCAGTTACTTGTTTTATTACTAAAAAAAGATAATATTTCCTAACTTGTTCGAAATTCAATTTCTATTTCGAAAAATAAAGTTTTCCTTTTTATAACTAAAAATTCCTTCTATGATATTTTTAAATATAAATATCTAGACTAGTGATATTTAAATATCCAAATACGCAAACCATCGGTCCAATTCAACAAATCATACACATATAAGTATGTAAACAGTAATAAATAATTTTGAGGGATCCAGTTGGATTCCGCCCACCTGTTTTCCCTGCATTGGATGTCAGACAACATAAATAATACCAATCCTGCTTCGAGGCAGGAAATAGCGGTATAGAAGGTCATCCACTCATATATCGTGGGGCGATTGGGTCATCCGCTAATGATACTGCGGGCATTCGCTAATGGTACTGCGAGAAATATCCAATATATATATATTTATAATAACCACAATCACCAAGCCTAAATAACTAATATATATTATATATAATAACCCCAATGATTCAATAATCCATGCATGCATTTAAATAACCAACAGTTTATTTTTACTGATAAAAATAAATTTATCTCGCTCCTATGATCATTTATTTTTATTTAACAATTTATCTTATTCATTATAATTAACTGAATAAAACTAGTTATTCTATGTAAATTAAATTCCTAAAAAATGTATACCTTACTGCCTCAATCAACAACCATTCACTGGTCCGTTTCTACTTAAATAGCCAAAAATCGTCTCTAATCCATCAGCTTTCACTACATCAACACCATATCATTTCATACCCAAAATCATACACCAAACTTCCCAAAATCAACGCAGACCCCAAATGCCGAACTCCAACAACTTGCAATGCCTAACATACTATCCAGACACCACTACATATGCTTCCACAATTGCCATCAGACTTCCTCATCCACTCCTCCAATATTTCAAAAATCTTGACTTTTAGGCTTCGACAAAATGAGCTCAACACACATGAACCCTAAAACACCCTAAATTCAAAATCTGATCCTCCCGTTTTTAGTGAACTCTAGACTCAGCAAATGGATCGCAACCCTCGAGAAACCCACGTACCCTTCTTGAACCCAAACCTCAACACAACTACTCCCATCGCGCTGCCTTCCAGCACTATCGACATCCACTATCGCAACCCTAGATGTTGCTCAAAACGTCGACCTCCCTGGTTCGCGAACGCTCCAATCATCGAGTCAGGCTTCAGTGTTTGGCAATTTCCAAATGCATGATTTGATCCCATGTTGTAAATCGATTTCGATTTAGGAACTAAGGCACGACTTCGATTTGGGTTTTGTTATTTGAGATCTTGTAAAAGGTTGACCATTTGTTTTTTACTGAGGCTTTGTTCAAGTTTCATTACCAAAGAAAAGAAAACAAGAGGGAATCGCGATATATAGAGAAGTGGAAGTCTATTTGTAAATCGAAGAGAGATCACGAATTGTTTTTTATATATATGTGAAAGAAAACTTGCGGCCATAATTTTTATTTGCATTAGAAGCTTTAATTTGGAGTTTTCTGAAATGAGAAAAAGAAAAGGGGGAGATCGCGGTTTGATAATGGATAAGAGGAGATAGTAGTACTTCACCATTGAAATCATGTCTCATTGATATTCAATGTAGAAGGCAGATTTTCCTGCTCGAGGGAGAAAACAAGTCGGCTCTGATAAATTAGTTTAGCTTTGTGTTGGCCTAAGTACATACACCAATTAAATTTTGAGTTGATTTTGAACTGACATATATAATTTTATAATCAAAATATCTCGTGGTATCTTAATTGGAAGTGCTGAACCATAATTAAATCGTATCGACCGATGTCTCCAACATTATTTGCTATTCTAGACTCACTGGAGCGGGTTAAATTAAATTCGATTGTATGAAGAAGATAACAAATTTAAATCAACAATTAACATTAAATTCAACTGATTAAAATATAAATCAATTTCAAAACGATTTAATTCATTGATAATAAATAATTATAATCGTTCTAATTCAATACAGGATTTATATTAATCGATAGAATTGTTTCGATTTAGTTTTTAACAGCGAATTCCATTATTTTCTTCTTCGTATACGATTATTTAATATATTCGATATTAAATCATTATCGATTATTAAATCGATAAATTCAATATAAATCCATTTATTATTCCAATTCAATATTTAAAATAAATTTAAGTGTAAAATAAAACAGCTAAAAGCTTGGGACATTTCATTCCTTCCCCCTTAAAAGAATTTTGTCCCCGAAATTACTAAGACAGAAGAAATGCTACGGACCCGTTAACTTTTCAAAAGCCCACTTTGTTATAACTCGGTATTTCATATTCTACCACTCACATCCCATTCAGCTCTAAATTTTCATGGAAATATTTAATTTTCTATTTCCCATAAAAGAAACCTCAAATTATATTC
This sequence comes from Allium sativum, assembly GCA_030737875.1. NCBI lineage: Eukaryota > Viridiplantae > Streptophyta > Magnoliopsida > Asparagales > Amaryllidaceae > Allium > Allium sativum. Next base: position 126,535,467 of record CM060919.1, on the reverse strand, counting down.
AATTTGAAAATCTTCTCTTTTACCTTTTCAAATTTTTTTCTAACTCCCTAAATTTTGGAATTTTTTTGGGTCTCCCTTGTACGGAGGAGCTTTTGCAATATACCAAAAGGGAGAGAGAAAAAAGTATACATCGACCCATACAGTCGAAAAACAGTTCATATATCCTAATTTGATATTTTGGTGTAAGCGTACCTTATATAAGCGTTTATTAAGCGTGCATGCTTAGCATATAAGCAATCTGCATATCCAAAATCAAGCCTGGTAGCTCCATGTATCTGTAGTTACTCAATTTAAACACATAAGTTTCATAAATACGAAGTTTCAATAACTTATATCTATTAAAATGGTTGAACACATAGATTTATTTCCAACCAAGTCATACCATGTATACTTAGCATATATATGCTAATACAAGTCCCAACATTTATTTTATGGTTATATCATTCACCATCTACTCACATTTTTTTTCGTTCGAGCAGTTTACAATCAATATATTCATATTAGACTCATATTCCACACATATGCATTCATATTTACTCAATTTGATTCAATCAATTTTATTTATTTCGTTTACAATAACCGAAGATTTTTCTACTCATCTTTGGTACTATTTGGTTAATAGAATAACCGCTTATTTATCCATTAATATTAAATTGATTTCAAATAAATTCTTCAACTTTAGCTTTACCAATTCAATTTCAAATTCCTTTTGAAATCATATAAATATATTTATAATCATCACAATTTCAAAACATTTGAATTTGCCAAAACAACTTGTTTTCCCAAATAAATTTTCACTGGAAATTTTATTATGGTAGCAACCCATAACTTATAAACTCGAAAATGAACACCGATGATGGCACACTTCATCATCAGAGTTATTTTCCAGTGTCCCAAGTGAATTCAATTCTTTATCACTTTCAAAATCCGTTCAAAATTGTTTTTATACAAAAAATCCTTCCAAAACAAAGCTATATTATTTTAATATACTGTAGAAAAATATTTTCCAACTTTCCGGGATTTTAAATTCCAAATTATGGTTTCAATCCAATTTTAACTCGTCTCATTAGTATTTATAAATTTTATTTGGTTATATATAACGATTTCAATTTTATAATCTAATATGATTATAATCTCAACCAATACATCTATATATAATAATAATTTCATAAAATTATTCCTTTCATATATAAAAATATAGTATTGGGTTAAATTATTTCATTTACCCAACTTTTAAAGCATACTATGTCGAACGACTCTGCTCAAATGTTTAGAAACACCTATCGATACATTTGTACATTCTGTACTGACTCGAATTCATAAACCACTCGATAAGCCAATCAACACAATATAAAACAGTTTTTATATCAACTTACAAATACGCTCTTTCATATATACACTCAAACTCATTCTAGGGTACTACTAACCATATCTCTAATGAGTAAACCCCCACCAAAGCCAAGGTGTTCGCTCATCCTAAGCTCTGATACCAACTGTAACGGCCCGTAAATCTGTACTATCTAAGTTGACTAAAACAACACACGTCCAACTCAAATAACACAAAATTACGAGTCATTAGGGTTAAAGAAATAAAATAGATAGAACAAAGAAAAACATCAGAATCTCACAGCGGAACTGAACAAAATATATTATATAACATAACCTTTGAAAAACAAAATTTGTATCATATATATACAGACCATTATCAGAGTACAACAAAACGTTTGATGCAGAGGAAATAATTCTAGAAAACTTATGGTGAAGCCTCCTGCTTCAAGCTCCTCCAAGTGTATCTGTAAAATCCTGAAATACTTGACTCCTCATACAAATTTGCGCACCTAAGAGTTTAGGGAAAAACAAACAAAATAAATTTTGGGTCAGTCATGGGATAGGTGTGAGTAAGCTCCAACCATATTGTTTAAATTTGAAAAATCCTTTGAAAGAAAAGGTAATAGTAAGAACAACCCACACATAAACATGGACAGTTTTTACCTTACTATAACCAAAACATTTTTGATGTCAAAATCCAGTGATATTATAATAATGTCTAATCAAATAAATAACCAAATAGTAAAACGCTTACATCTCATGCTATACATATATAGTATAAAATCAAAAACCGCAAGGCGCTTATTGGAGATTGGATTCCAAATATGACAAGGTATGGGACTACCTCCCGATCAGTGTACTCTAAAGGGGACACAATGGGGGTTCAGTAAGAACATCTTGCAACCCGGCCATACATGACCGCCCACTCATATAGCTTGAGTGTAGCGAATATATTGTCACCCTCGGTTGTCGGCCGTCCAACCGTATTCCGTAAGATACAGAACCGAAAGAAGAACAAATGATGAATTTTCTCCAGATCGGTGACCAATATACTCTGCTTGGGTATGACCCAACTAGCCATGCTGCCTACCCGATTTTTGTTATTTTCCAGTTGTGAGGCTTGATGCTACGTTAATTTTTCAGAACATCTGGCCACCATTCATTTTGAATGCCACATCGTCAAACCCGTCAAAACATTGGTTGATCTTCTCAAAAATATTACAGGTATAAAAGCTAAAAGAAATGAATTTCTCCGCCACCAGACGTAATACCTTGAAAAGATCGTCTTACGTGACTTGTTAGGAATACTCTGTCAAACATTCGTCCATACAAGTTGCCCTAGTTCTGGACAATAGAACAACTCTTGCATTTTTACTCCGTCTTCGATTATCTTCAGCATAATCTAATTCGCAACACCTATGCCTATACAGAGTGGTTTTCGGATATTAAATCCAATTGGTCTCTCCGTATTGACAATAATAGTCAAACATCTTTGACAACCGGTGATCAACTATCAAAGGAAAAAAACATCCATCAACAGTCAAATAATCGCTGGCCCTTTCAAATATTTTATTTTTAAGTCCATTTCCTTATCGAATTCTCTCTCTCTTTATATATATATATCGATATATCAATTTTTTTTCTTATCAAAACTTCTTAACAATATTCTAACTCCTTAAATTTTCGGAAAATTTCGTCGGCACCTCCTTTGTACGGCTCAATAGCTCAAATCCCAACTTGCCTCTCTAGGCCTTTTCCATTTAAAAAGAAAATCAAAAAGCCAAGCGGCTTGCCCAATAGGCTCATAAAATCTCATATGGAAATTTAAACAAGTACCTTTTTGTCGGGCACTCAAATTATAATCTTTATCCCTTTATCTCCTACATGTCTAACATATATACGCCCATTTCCAATTTATTCAACCAATCCTATCATTTCATCGTAATTTTCTATTTTATTTTTAATTTGAAAATCTCACGTTCAAATATATCTATATTCATTTTTACCCAAATCAAACTCAAACTCGTCGTTCGCTTCCAAATTCCAATTTAAGTTCCATATTCAAATTCCCAATATCAATTTACAAATTCAGTTTACTTAACAAATGTTAAGTTCAGTTAAAACCCATATTAACTAATTTCTTTCAAAATTATTTAACTGCATTCAGTAATTAAAAGTCTAATTTTTGTTCCAAAAATCAATTCATTTACTCGATTTGAGTTCATATTTACTTCATAACTCAAAAATCTAGAATTTTCTGATGAAAAATCGGATTTTGTTCATCTAAAATCCCTTTGTTTTACTAAATAAACCGTTATGGTTTAAAAACGATTATGGCGTTGTTTTTCTGAAAATTTGATTTTGACATAACTCAAAATCTATAGGCCGAAATCTAGATTTTCTCTTCCATTAGAAAATTATTATTTAATAGATCCATACATTTCTGGTTTCATCAAATTCTGACTTATATCGAGCTATATATACTCAATTGAAGTTCAGAATGCCAAATTACGAAATATCGCGCTGCGGTGAGTTCGTTTTAACTAAATTTAAATATAAACGTTTAAAAACTTCATTTAGTAAATAAATTTCAATTCTTCTTCCAATATTTAAAAATAAATCTGTTATCTAATCTGAACATAACAATCCCGATGTCCCAAACTCGTTGATGATTTTATTCCATATTCTTACTCAGTTATAAATTAATTTAAACTCCAATTTCTATGTTCAATTCCAATTTATATGGAATTAGATTATTAAAATTCGATATAATCGAATCTCAATTATAAATTCTTTTTATGGAAATCATCGATTAATCCAGCATCCCTTATCATTACAAACTAATGCCATCCTTTGATAATGGTGAAGCCATTCAAGTTGGGGTATTTTATTTACCTCTCAGACCTTGACCGACAACGTTCTTATCTTGAGATAGATAAAAGCTTGTAATATAAAAACTCAATTTAAATCTCGCCTTTTATTCCATTTCTATACTAATATAAATTTAACTAATTTTATAAATCTAGATTTAAATTTTAAATTATCCAACATCGTCTATTACTTCGTTCAAAATTTATAACTTAGTTATAAATTCATTTTCAACTCGATTCTCCATATTAATTCCCAATCTCTTTGGAACTAAATTATTTTATAAAATTCGACAAAATCAAATTCTACATTTAGTCCCTTGGATTTATACTAAATCAATATATATATTCCGGGTTTCAGAATAAGATCTAACGTTCCCTTTTTGAAACGATTTTTAATTCCTCTTCTTAAATTCGTACTTGGATTGAAATTTCAATTTATCCAATAATAGTAATTTTCTTTATTTATAAATATCGTTTATAATTTCATTTCTTGTTTTAAATATTAAAAAAAGTTTTCGATTTCAAATTCCATTTGAAATCCAATTCCCTTTCGAAAAATAAATTTTCCCTTTTAAATCCAGACTTGAATTGGAAATTTAATATTATCAAATGATAATTTTCCTTTCCGTTTTTTAATATCGTTTATAATTTCAATTACTTGTTTTATTATTGAAAACAAGTTAATATTTTCTAAATTGTTCGAAATTCAATTTCTATTTCGAAAATAAAATTTTCCTCTTTATAACTTAAAATCCCTTCTATGATATTTTTAAATGTAAATATCTGGGCCAGTGATATTTAAATATCCAAATACACAAACCATCAGTCCAATCAACATATCACACACATATAAGTATGTAAACAGTAATAAATAAATTTGAGGAATCCAGTTGGATCCCTCCAACTTGTTTTCCCTGCATCCATGGATGTCAAACAACATAAATAATACCAATTCTGCTTCGAGGCAGGATATCGCGGTATAGAAGGTCATCCACTCATATATCGTGAGGTGATAGGGTCATCCGCTAATGATACTACGGGCATCCGCTAATGGTGCTGCGGGAAATATCCAATATATATATATATATATATATATATATATATATATATATAACAACCACACTAACCAAGCCTAAATAACTAATATATCTTATATATAATAACCATAATGATTCAACAATCCATGCATGCATTCAAACAACTAACAATTTATTTTTACCGATAAAAATAAATTAAATATAACTTTTGAGTAAGATTTACTCAACTTGATTTTCCATTTCCGAGTATCCAATTTAACATCGTGTTGACGCGGCTACGAATCATCTCGAATGAATTTATCTCACTCGTATGATCATTTATTTTTATTTAACGATTTAGATATTATTCATTATAATTAACTGAATAAAATCAGTTATTCTATGTAAATTAAATTCCTAAAAAAAATGTATACCTTACTGCCTTGATCAACAACCATTAACTAGTCTGTTTCCACTTAAACAGCCCAAAAATCATCTCCAGTCCATCAACTTTCATTGCATCAACACCACATCATTTCATACCCAAAATCATGCACCAAACTTCCCAAAATCAACACACACCCTAAATGCTGAAGTCCAATAACTTCCAATGCCTCACATACTATCCAGAAACCACTACTTATGCTTCCACAATTACCATCAGACTGCCACATCCACTCCTCCAATATTTCAAAAATCATGACTTTCAGGCTTTACAAAATGAGCTCAACACACATGAACCCTAAAATACCCAAAATTAAAATATGATCCTCCCGTTTTTAGTGAACTCTAGACCCAGGAAATGGATCGCAACCCTCGAGAAAACCGCGTACCCTTCTTGAACCCAGACCTCGGCATCACAACTCCCATCGTACTGCCTTCCAGCTACTACTACCGCAACCTAGATGCTGCTCAAAACATCGACTTCCCTGGTTCGCGAATGCTCCAATCATCCAGTCGGGCTTCAGTGTTTGGCGAATTCCAAATGCACGATTCGATTCCACGGTGTAAATTGATTTCAATTTAGGAACTAAGGCATGACTTCGGTTGGGGTTTTGTTATTTGGGATCGAGTAAAAGGTCGGCTATTTGTTTTTTACTGAGGCTTTGTTTGAGTTTCATTACTGAAGAAAAGAAAACAAGAGGGAGTTGCGATATATGTAGAAGTGGAAGTCTATTTGTAATTCGATGGAGAGATCACGAATTGTTTTTTATATATATGCAAAAAAAACTTGCGGCCATTTTTTTATTTCCATCAGAAGCTTTAATTTGGAGTTTTCTGAAATGAGAAAAAGAAAAGGGGAGATCGCGGTTTTATAATGGATAAGAGGAGAGAGAAGTACTCCACCATTAAAATCATGTCTCATTGATGTCAAATGTAGAAGGCAGATTTTCATACTCGAGGGAGAAAACAAGTTGCATGGCTCTGATAAATTAGGTCAGCTTTGTGTTGGCTTAAGTACATACACAAATTAAATTTTGTGCTGATTTTGAACTGACGTATATACTTTTATAATCAAAATATTTTGCGGTCTCTTAATTGAATGTCCTGAATCGCTATTAAATCATAATGATCGATGTCTCCAACATTATTTGCTATTCTGGACTCACTGTAGCGGGTTCTGAAATTAAATTCGATTGTATAAAGAAGATAACAAATTTAAATCAATAATTAATATTAAATTCAACTGATTAAAATACATATCAATTTTGAAAAAATTTAATTCATTAATAATAAATAATTATCATCGTTCTAATTCAATACAGGATTTATATTAATTGATAGAATTGTTTCGATTCAGTTTTTAACAGCGAATTCCATTATTTTCTTCTTTGTATACGATTATTTAATATATTCGATATTGAATTTTTATCGATTATTAAATTGATAAATTCAATATAAATTCATTTATTATTCCAACTCAATATTTAAAATAAATTTAAATGTTCAAAATAAAATAGCTAAAAATCCGAGATGTTGCATGAATAATTTGTCTCTATTACTCATAGTGATCTTTAGTACTGTATGGAATCACACTACCTAACCCGTATATAACTTAGCCATTTTACTATAATTCTACTGGACTTCAAAGCTATAAAACTAGTGCTTTTATTCAATACATCAACTATTACCTAAATGTTGTCATACTATCATACGGTTTTGGGTAGTCCATTGGTGATGCCAATCAATGTTTGCTTCCACTTTCATTGGAACTTCGAGCAGTTGCATCAAACTACTCGTGCTTTTTGTTTTTCTTTTAGCTAGCTACAAATTCATAGGTTTGAAGATGAATATTTTGGCATCCTTCTTTATTCATTCCCAGAAATGTTTATTATATATCTATTTACCTTTTATACGTTCAAGATATTCATCAACTTCAAATGGTGATTATAACGACCAAGATTTTGATGTTTGAATATTCAATCAAATTTATTTATTTAGATATCTATTTTAGAAATTTAATCAGTTGAATTCAAATTTTAAGTTATTTAATATATTTGAATAGTGAAATAGTAATTTAAATATTAGAATTATGTAAATAGATGAAATCTTATAATAAGATAAATGTAAAATGATTTTTAAAGCTTATACAAGTCTCGTCTGAATAAGAATAATAAGTAGAAATTCTTATTTTAGAGTTGAAGTAATGAAAATCATCTAATCGTAATTCAATTTATTTAATGTGTGAATTTAACATGATTTTGTTTTTGATTTTGATGAAACTAGCGTCATTGGATCCGTAATAGTACATACCATGTGTTCATACGAGCTCAAAACATGTGTCATTTAATTAATAAAAATTAAAATAATTAAATTTCAAAACTAACTTTTATATACGTTAGAATTGGCTTTCGAAGTTATTTCATTGAGTTCAAAAAATGAGTGTTTAGTATAAAACATTAGCGAGCATGCCTCTTTTGGAGTTTGATTTTTTTGGTGATGAATTGTATTTTGTAGCAGAGTTGTATTAGACCCTAAGTTGTCTCATTTCCTCAAAACCCTAGTTTTCTAGGTCCACGCCACCATAAACCGAAATCCATTGGACGAAGATTCATCGATCTATCGGAGCATTTTGAGGTCAAGTGCCCAACTATAAAGTCGATGGGGATGGTCAGACAAACACATTGATGGTCATCAATTAATGGTCAACAAAACGTGGAGGATGGAAATTTCCCCAAAGGGTAGCTGTGTGGATTTCGCGTTCTAGCAAAATTGGCAATATCGGAGGATAGTCTGGTGTCGATAGGTGCGGTGGAGACTGAGGTCTTTTCTAGTGGTGGTGTGGTGGCGGAATATGGTCGGAGGCAATCATAATTTTGGGTTGAGGGAAGGCATAGTTTTTCAGTTCGTTCTCGAGCTGTGAATCATCGAAGGAGGGGTCGTTGGTGTCTTCAAGTTATGGAGCCCTGGCCTTTATCGATGATGAAGCACAACTCTAGTTGGTGTGTGGTGGTGCGAACGCATCGGAGAACAGAGCATGCTTGTCAGCCTGTATTTGATTTGGTATTATGGTAATTAAGGCATTAATTTTGAAATTAGAGAATTAGTTATTTTTGGTAATCCGAGAAATTATAAGTTAAATATGTTGCCAATTTTAGGTTCAAATCTAACTCGGTTAGTCGCGTTGAATTTGTATTGACAGATTCTCCATTTTGAAACTAAATTGAATGTATTTAGAGCTTATAGAAATTCCTACTAATTTTGAATGCTGTTACAAATCAACTAGAACTAGAATACAACTACTGGAATAATAATGAGTTAAAATCATTTTTGATTACAGTACAATATAAAATAGATTGAACTATCGGTTGTTTTCTTGATTGTGGAAAATGCTACTTGCCTGGTTTGGTTAAAATTATCATATTATTGATTGTCTTTTAAATTGTTAAATATTTTTATTGTCTGTAAATATAAGATAATGATACAACATCTTAAAATGCTATTGAGTTGTTTGAACCAGATCTAGGAACATAACATAGCATGTTGAAATGCTGTTAGATATTGCTTGAGTTTTAATTTATATTCAAAACTTATTTCAGGTGTCAAACCATTTATGAATTGAAAAATAATATTTATTTATTTACGTTGTTTTGCTTTAACATTATCGAATAAATCATATGCTTAAGGTTATCTGTGTAACGACCCAAGGATTTTCGGCCCCGAAAATCGACATAAATACAATTCCGTATCTTATGCCGACCTTCCAAGCACCGAAACATAGGAATGTTATTAGCAAGAATTTAGATGGTAAGATAAGAAAGAAAGAAATATTAGAATAGCAGAAGAAGAAGAAGAAGAACCCACACATCATAATCAGAGTCTCACATCACAACGGAACAAAATATAATACAGAAGGAAATCTTTATTGAGAGCTTTTAAACATACTTACAATATCAGAATACATCACAGATCTGAACAGCTATAATAATCTGCCCCATACACAACACACAGCGGAATAAATACTAGATACAATACGCCTGATCACCTCTAGCACATCTTTTGGAATTCGCAGCATCCGATAACCTAGACCTGTACAACCCGGTCTAACGCAAGCATTTACAAAACATCGGGTCAGTCCGGTGAAACAGAGTGAGAAAAACTCGCAATGTTTTAAGGGGAATCATCCAACTGATTTTAAAGTTCAAAAATCCTTTCGAAAGAAGAGAATAATCATAAGACAAAATCCATACATAAATACAGATGGTTTTTACCTTACGATAACCCAAAACATTTTGAAATCATATATCCTTTACTGATATTATAATAGTGTCTAAATGCAAGTAAATAACAATCTAGCGGAATGCTTGCATCTCACGCTCCGCATACATAGTATACAATCAAAACCTCGGGCTCTTATTGGAGATTGGATTTCGACTATGACAAGGTATGGAACCACTTGCCGATAGTGTATTTCTAGAGGGGAATACATTGGGTTCAACAAGAATGTCTTGCAACCCGGCCCACACATGACCGACCACTCATTTTGCTTGAGTGTATCGAATGTATATCACCAACGGTTGGGCTCAAACCACCGTTTCCCGAAAGGGACAACATCAAAATAGATTAAAGAAGGAAATGGATTTCTCTAGATAAGTGATTATACACCCTAATGGGAGTGACCCACATAGCCATGCTGCCTGCCCGATTTTTGTCATTTTCCGATTGGTGAGGCTTGAGGTTTGAGTTTCCTTTTGAACATCTGGTCATTATTCACTTTGAATGCCACATCGTCAGATCCTCTAGATATCAATAATTGACATCCACAAAAATACTCTACCTATTTGGCTAGAGTAAAACCGTTTCTCCATCATCACTATGGTACGTTTGAAGAAATCAACGGACATAATTCCTTTGGAAATACTCTGTCAGACATCCATCCATACAAGTCATCCAGGAACAGGATGAACCAAAGGCACCCTCCTACCATATCCAAGGGATCACCCTACAGATTAGTAGCGAGTAGTCCTTGCAATCCGTAGATTCCAACCACGATAGAACCACGGTATCTCTTTGGCTACAGACCAGAGATTATTAGCATTTCTTCCGTTTATGAAGATCTACGGTCTTCAATGCACCCTCTTGATCATCTTTTGATATCTCCACGTATTTGTTGGTCGGAATGGTTTTCGAATATAAATTCGATACCGGTCTTCCCGTACCAACAATCATATTGGACATACTTGATAGTCGGTTATTTAGCTATCAAAATAAACAGTGATTCAATCATGAAAATCCAACGAGTTCACCGGTTCAGTAATCAGCATCAATTGGCCTTTTAATTTAAAAAAATGTAAATTTAAACTCTTAAATATTTTGCTATGATGAATATAGTTTTTACGCTTGTTGTTTAACATGAGATTTTTATTTAAACAAATTCATTTTATTACTTCGGAAATTCCTATATCATATCTAGGTTTCTGTTTTCACTTTCAAAACATTAGCCACATTATTATCAAATACTGGGCAATTAATTCAACTTATTACTCATAAAACCATTTTTTACGGAGTAACTTTTATTCATTACTAGAAAACAATTAACAATGCTTATTCTTATAAAATAGAACTTAACTTCACATTTCCTTTCTAACTCAAAAATATCATTATATTTACGGCAACCCCTTTTTATTTCCTTTTTACTTTGGAATCCTCATTATATATATATTTTCCAAATCTTCATCAAAAATGTTGCGTTATTATTTCTCTAATGAAATAATAAATTATACTAACCTCTTTTGCCATTACAACTAATATCATCCTCAGATAGTCCTGATGTCGTTCAAGTTGGGGTATTTTCATTACCTCTTAGACCTTGATCAACAACGTTCATATCTTAAGGTAGATCAAGTTATAATCCAAAAACCAATATCTCATTCTATAACAACGCAAATTCCATTTAACCGAACTATTCAAAATATGGTTTCATGAAAAACTTCTTACCTTTTTGAAATTTTCTTTCTCAGACATACCCATTCTTTCCTAATTCAATAATTAAGTAATTTCTTTATAAAACACCACTCTTAACTCTGCCTTTTTAACCAAACTCGTTTATAATTTGGATTTGTTTACAAATCCTACAACCCACTTCTTTCACCAAATTCACCTTTACTTACCCCTTTTCAAGTCCATTCAACCATTCCTACTTTGGAAATCTTATTTTAATTCCCCCATCTTACTTAATCCCATTTTTAAGTAACGTTAATTTAAAATTAACGATATAACACCTCATCGCTTTTATAAACCTTGTTTAAATAAATTCTGGTTTAATCTAAACCTTTTCTGCTCTTAATTCCCTTTTACTTAATTCGAATATTTAAGTCATATTTATTTAAGTTATCGTTTAAATTTCCTTTTTATAACTTCGTTATAAAGCTCAGGTTTAAAATAAAACTTGTTCGTAAACTCCTTTCACCATTCAATTAGGTTTCATTTCAATTTCGATTACTTTTTAAATGAATTTCAATTTAAAAGTAATTCACAAAATTATCATTAATTAAAATAATAATTTACTTAAATCATTAACTACTTCAGTAGTTAATTTCTTTTTTAACAAAAATAAATAGTAAATTCCCTTTTTAAAACCTTATTTAAAATTGAACAATATTCATTAAGCTATTTTATTCAAACCATACTAATTTAATAATCAATCTCAATTAAAAACGGTCGATTTAGTCACTCAAAACAAGGTTATCTCGTTAACCGATTCCAATTAGTTCTCACGTTAAATTAATTAATAATATAATTAATTTAAATAATTCCATTTAATTGTTTCTTAACAAAATAATTATCCCAACTTAACCGTTAGGTTAATTTTCTTACTCTCATACTTATAAATCGGATTAACATCAAAATTGGCTTTATAAAATAAATAAATTACTAATTGTAACTTAAATAATAAATATTTATTTTCTTTTAACAAACTTTTATTCAAAATAAAATATATTTCAAAATCTGTCTCCAGTTATAAAATAATTTTTATAACTTTAGTTATATCGATTCACCTGATGGTAAATCAATATAAACAAAACAACTTATTCTTAGGCCATTTACCGCTGTTTACTCAACCAATATTGCCCATTAGTTAAAACAAAACAAAGATTGCATTTCCAATCAGTGGTCAGTAATAAAATTCATCACCCAAATAGGACAGTTTGTATATATTGATAATATGAAAATAAATAACGATCGATATATTTGAGGAATCCCATTGGATCCCTCCAACCTGTTCTTCCATGTATTCAAATTGGTTATCTCAAATCAGATCATTCAATTCCATTTAACTGATAATTTTTATAACTGAAAGTAACGACTATTTAACATCAACAAATTATCAAAACAATTCAACACGTTTATTTTATAAATGTGACCAACAAGGTAAGTTACCTTCGTTGGTTCCAATCGTTAAAATAACAATTTGGTATTTAACTGAAATTAAACGACGGTTTAATTTCATCGGTCAAATCAACAAATGAATATATAATTCGCAAATAGTCAACCATTGGCAAGCATAGCACACAAAATAAAAACCCAATTTATATAAAATATAAATGGGAAGAACTAGTGAGTTTAACTCACCTTGATCTGATTCATGGTTTAAACCGTCTATTTCGGTTAAATTAAACGAGCGTTTAATTTAACTGAAAATCCCATTTGATTCCAGTTCCGTCCAATTCTGTTCCATATTGTAGTGCTCGTCCACGTGTTTCCAACAGCACCGGGTTTGTCTAGTTCTGATAATATATGCTCAAGTTATTAACATCTAAGTAATACGATTTTAAATTATATATAACAATATCTTAATTAGTTTAATTCACTTTATTTACTTTGGAAATAAAATAATGGGTCCGATCCGTTCTTTGTCCCCTACATATCATTCAAAACAAAGCTGCTTCATCCCATCTGCGTAAAAGAACAACGCGGATTAAAAACACTAATCACAAATTTGTTTAAATTAATTACTTTAATATAAATTACGTTTTGGTTAATTTATATCAGCTGACTTTTATCCCTACTCCCTGTACATTACTCGATCCATCTTTATATTGGATATCTGCAATAACCGTTCATAAGGTTTAATTTTATTCTAATCAACTTCTAATCTTATCTTATATTTAAACTAATATACCTTTACTTTGAAAAGCCCAAATTTCACTACCCATCTCGGCCCACTTCTCCAATATAAGTGACCCGCTCCATCACCGTTTATTCACTCAGTCAATGTTAAACCCTTATCAGCCCCATTCTTGATCCAAAAATCTCAATACCCCAATTCCCAAAATATGAAGGCTCCTTGCAATTTAAACCGCCGCCGCCAACAATCCAGGCCATTGGTCTTCCCGTCACCGGTCTCCTTCGCTTAGCCGTCGACCTGGCTCCACTCCCCGACTAGCCTTGCCTCCCACAACCTCCAGTGAACCCCACTAAGACAGAGAATACGTAGCCAACCTTTTCCGTTCATTTGAGATCTGCTCCGCCATCGCCTCTTCTCACGCCGCCAGACACCCACCCTTCTAAACACGAGACCCTCCGCTACGATTTCCGTTCAGGCACCTCTAACCCGAGGCTTCCACTGTGAGGATTTAATCGAGCCCTAGTCCTCGGCCTCGAACAAAATCATCAAGAAATTCATCAGAAGTATTCCGAGACAAAGCACATGGGTTCACAAACAAAGGTAAGTATTTTATTTGATCTTTTGTTTGCTGTATTATTTGTTTTGATTTTTCAGGTGGTTTTCACACTTTTCTTTCTACTGTATTGTTCATGTTATTCTCTGGAATTGATGAAACACAATGCATGATCCGTATATTTATAGCATGGTAGAGTTAGATAAGATCCATGTCCATCAGTGGCACATCGTGGGGTAAATTTAGCTGAGCTATTTTTTTCTTAGCCGTGTGATATGTTCTTATTTCCAACTGTAACTGCGTACGAAAAGGATAACTTTGCAAGTCTGGGTATGTGTATTTTATGCACTAGGTCTGCGACCCTTGCAGAATAGCATGTGTAACATACTTTAGAAAATGGAGATGTTCCTGCATTGTCATATACTTTTAAATTTTACTATGATGATTTGAAACAATTGGGTACTACATACTTTTTCCTTCATGTGAAGGAGTTGTGTTTATATTTTTACTTGTTAATTTAGGTTCTATGTGATTGGTTTATGGCACAGCATGTGTAATAACCCGGAAATCTGAGCCAATTTAAAAAATTTATTTTGGCAATTTTATTGAATTTTGAAAATTTAAAATGAATTATTTTAAATAATAACGACGAGATATTTAATTCGAATAGAATTAGAACGTATATATTTATTTGAATCAACGTTAGAATATAAATAATTATTTATAATTATAAAAGGAATTGAAAATGGCGCGGTAGTTCGATAATTCGATTTCCAATTTCAAATGAATGTACCGGGTGCAAAATAAACCGAATTTTGGCGAAACCAAAAATATTAGAATCTAATTGAACATATCTTTCCAACGAATCCAAAAAATTAAAATTTCATAGCGGGGATAAAAAGTTATGCCGAGTTGAAAATTCAGAATAGTCGCTATGGAATTCTAGCCCTTAAAAATGGAAATTTTGCAAACGACCTCGGTTTTCGACGAAATTACTTTTGTTGGATCCGGGATGTCAAGTTATTGCTAGATTCCAAAAATCATAATTTTCTGAATCAATATGTGAGCGTGGCGAAGGAAAACGTGTTTTGACAGTTTCAGTTGATTTTAATCGACTGGAAAATGACCATTTTTCAAACGGTCTCAGAATTCGATGAAATTTGTTTTGTTAGGACCGTATCGTCAATACGAAGCTAGAAAATATTTTTCGGGAATTTTTAAAGTCTGTATGTGGCCTCGGTAAATTGAAATGCGCGTTTAAATTCAATATATAGAGTTATGTTTTGATTTTGATGAAAACTGATCGAAACGATCGAATCAGCTTACGATACATATTCCATTGTGTTCGGAATGGGGGTAATTACCTAGGGGCGACATTCGTTGGGTTTGGTTTGGAGTTCATAAAGTTAAACTTCAAAATTTGATAACAAAAGAATTAAATAATATTATAAATTAATATATATGCCCCATACCAAAACAGTTAAACCCTATTAACCCTCCTCCTTTGGTCAACGCAGAATAAATCGCGCCCCCCCTCTTTAAAAAAAACGACGATCAGCTTCTTCCCCTTTTCCTCCCTAATTTTCACGAAATCCACGAAATAAATGGGAGGATCAATAGAACGAAAATCGATCAGCTCCCTCAGCTCGACATGGTCAACGGCTAAGATGGGTTCTCGTGTGGCGCTAAGCTCGAATTTCGAGTGAGAATGGCCATCGTTTGTGGCTTTTTTGCTGCGCCAGGGGTCTTCAAGCGGGCTCCTGCTCGCGGCGGTGGGAGGTGGTGCGGAGGCGCACCACGTGGTGGAGGGCGATCGTCGAACGACAACTTGAATTGCCAGGCGACAGTGAAGGGTCGAGGTGGGCTTCTGGGTTACGGCTTCCTATAGAAGACGATGAAGGTAACTGATAATTAGATTTAACTAAGTTTGTTAATTAAATTTTATTTATTAAAGTAATTTAGAGTTAACTATGTTTTATAGAAATAAAATATAGATTTGTTTAGAAATAAAATATAGATTTGTTTAGAAATAAAATATAGATTTGTTTAGAAATAAAATATAGATTTGTTTAGAAATAAAATATAGATGGTTTGAAATATAAAAATATAGATGGTTTGAAATATAAACATATACATGGTTGAAAATATAAAATAGAGCTTGATTTTGAAAATATAAAGTAGGGTTGTTTTAAAACATATATAGTAACATTTTAAAAATATAATCTTTATATCATAGGAAGAATAAAAATATGATTTTTATTCATGTAGAGTAATAAAAATATAATTTTTATTATATTACTAGTAGGATAAAAATATAATTTTTATCATGGAAGTAGCGTTGTAAAGGAGTGATATTTACGTATGTGGAAGCGATATAAAAATATAATTTTTATTATGAAGTTAGCGTGATAAAAATAGAATTTTTACCTAAACAGTAGCGGTATAAAAATAGAATTTTTATCTATATAGTAGCGGTATAAAAATGTGATTTTTATCCATATAGCGTAGTTATAAAAATGTGATTTTTATATACATAGCAACAATATAAAAATGTGATTTTTATATGCATGGCAACAATATAAAAATGTGATTTTTATATATGTAGTGGCTACGGACAATGAAATTGACAAAAGGCGAGCACATCAAAGATTTATACATAAGAAGAGCGGTGGCGTTTGGTTTAGCTAGTCAGTGAGAACTTCTCACTTTTAATTTAATTTTCTAGTTAAAATATATACTAGGATGCAGACGGTGTTTAGTAGCACCCGACACCCGTCGTCCACAGACCATGGACGACTTGTTTGTTTGTTTGATTTTGATGTGTAGTTGATTGTGTGATGTGGAATGAAATAAAAAATATATTTTTTATAGTTAAAAATAGAATTTTTAACGTGTATATGAAATGAAATAAATTAATATAAACAAATCGAACGATTTGTTTATATACACACATTTGACTAATATTGATTGGGACGATAAATTTTACACATTGCCCAACTGCACAAATAAAATTTGTATTTTGATTTGTCATGTTCTCAAAGCAATCCATGCTTTCCTTACGGGTCGTTTCATTTTGGTATCAGAGCTTTGGTTTACAAAGCTCGAGAACAAGGCACATTAGAACCAAACGAAAGAATTCATCAGAAATTGGATTAGTAATATCCAATGGGAATGACTCGTTAGAGATAGGATCAGTAGTATCCTAGAACGAGTGTGAAGAGTATATTTTTGAAATATAAAAAGAAAAACAAATTTTGTTTTGAAATTTAAATCGTATTGTACATATTTGAATAATTTATTTTAAATTGATTTGGACAATCTAGTATATGAAGATTTTGCATATATGCCTAACTAGCGTGTATACGAAGTCCCAAATATACTGGATAGATATGGAATCACATTCTAAACACCCAAAGATGGTACTGATGATTGAGATCTCATCATCAGTATTTATGTACGAGCTTCGAAAGTGTGACATCTATATATTTCCATTAGACTAGTGTGAGAACCAAAATTAGATAGGGCTTATTGTTGTGATTTGGCACCAAAAATGTGATTTTGACTATATATCAAAATTGTGTGATTTAAAAGATAATCAACTAATTGATTGCTGATTGTATTGTTTGATATTGTTTGATTAATTAAAATGCTGAACCTTTAGCCAAATTGAACCAAATATTGAACTGTATTGAAAAATGATTACAATTGCATGCATATACATGTACTTACGTTGAACAGGTCATAGCAAGGAGGCTAGAGCAGAAGAATAAAATTGTTTGCCCGACAAATAGGTACATATTTATTGTATTTCTATGGGTTTGGATGATTTTATGAGCCGATTGGCTTTTTCGTTTTCTTTTGGATTGAAGAAGGCCATGGGAGGCTATATGAAATCTCCCGAAGTCCCCGGTGCAGGGGTGGTTATGGCGAAATTTTTCGAAAATTTAGGGTGTTAGCCAAATTTTTGAAAAATTTGAAAAGTTCTTAGAAACTGAAAAGTTAAAGAACTTAAGCCGTAAAGAAAATAATGGAAGTTGAGTTGATTGGTTAAACAACTTTCGGCTTCATTCCTTTTCGGGGACGAAAAGTTTTAAGTGAGGGAGATTGTAATAGCCCGGAAATCTGAGGCAATTTAAAAATTTTATTTTGGCAATTTTATTGAATTTTGAATATTTAAAATGAATTATTTTTAATAATAATGACGAGAAATTTAATTCGAATAGAATTAGAACGTATATATTTATTTGAATCAACGTTAGAATATAAATAATTATTTATAATTATAAAAGGAATTGAAAATGGCGTGGTAGTTCGATAATTCAATTTCAAATTTCAAATGAATGTACCGGGTGCAAAATAAACCGGATTTTGGCGAAACCAAAAATATTAGAATCTAATTGAACATATCTTTCCAACGAATCCAAAAAATTAAAATTTCATAGCGGGGATAAAAAGTTAAGCCCAGTTGAAAATTCAGAATAGTCGCTATGGAATTCTGGCCCTTAAAAATGGAAATTTTGCAAACAACCTCGGTTTTCGACAAAACCACTTTTGTTGAATCCGGGATGTCAAGTTATTGCTAGATTCCAAAATTCATAATTTTCTGAATCAATATGTGAGCATGGCGAAGGAAAACGTGTTTTGACAGTTTCAGTTGATTTTAATCGACTGGAAAATGACCATTTTTCAAACGGTCTCAGAACTCGATGAAATTAGTTTTGTTAGGACCGTATCGTCAATATGAAGCTAGAAAATATTTTTCGGGAATTTTTAAAGTCTGTATGTGGCCCCGGTAAATTGAAATGTGCGTTCAAATTCAATATATAGAGTTATGTTTTGATTTTGACGAAAACTAATCG
This sequence comes from Allium sativum, assembly GCA_030737875.1. Classification (NCBI taxonomy): domain Eukaryota; kingdom Viridiplantae; phylum Streptophyta; class Magnoliopsida; order Asparagales; family Amaryllidaceae; genus Allium; species Allium sativum. Next base: position 126,516,271 of record CM060919.1, on the reverse strand, counting down.
AAACGATCGAATCAGCTTGTGATACATATCCCATTGTGATCGGAATGGGGGTAATTACCTAGGGGCAACATTCGTTGGGTTTGGTTTGGAGTTCATAAAGTTAAACTTCAAAATTTGATAACAAAAGAATTGAATAATATTATAAATTAATATATATGCCCCATACCAAAACAGTCAAACCCTATTAACCCTCCTCCTTTGGTCAGCGCGAAATAAATCGCGCCCCCCACTTTAAAAAAAAACGACGATCAGCTTCTTCCCCCTTTCCTCCCCAATTTTCACGAAATCCACGAAATAAATGGGAGGATCAATAGAACGAAAATCGATCAGCTCCCTCAGCTTGACATGGTCAACGACTAAGATGGGTTCTCGTGTGGCGCTGAGCTCGAATTTCGAGCGAGAATGGCCATCGTTCGTGGCTTTTCTACGGCGCCAGGGGGTCTTCAAACGGGCTCCTGCTTGCGGCGGTGGGAGGTGGTGCGGAGGCGCACCACGTGGTGGAGGGCGATCGTCGAACGTCAGCTTGAATTGCCAGGCGACAGTGAAGGGTCGAGGTGGGCTTCTGGGTTACGACTTCCTGTAGAAGACGATGAAGGTAACTGATAATTAGATTTAACTAAGTTTGTTAATTAAATTTTATTTATTTATTAAAGTAATTTAGAGTTAACTATGTTTTATAGAAATAAAATATAGATTTGTTTAGAAATAAAATATAGATTTGTTTAGAAATAAAATATAGATGGTTTGAAATATAAAAATATTGATGGTTTGAAATATAAACATATACATGGTTGAAAATATAAAATAGAGCTTGATTTTGAAAATACAAAGTAGCGTTGTTTTAAAATATATATAGTAACGTTTTAAAAATATAATCTTTATATCATAGGAAGAATAAAAATATGATTTTTATTCATGTAGAGTAATAAAAATATAGTTTTTATTATATTACTAGCAGCATAAAAATATAATTTTTATCATGGAAGTAGCATTGTAAAGGAGTGATATTTACGTATGTGGAAGCGATATAAAAATATAATTTTTATTATGAAGTTAGCGTGATAAAAATAGAATTTTTACCTATATAGTAGCGGTATAAAAATAGAATTTTTATCTATATAATAGCGGTATAAAAATGTGATTTTTATCCATATAGCGTAGTTATAAAAATGTGATTTTTATATACATAGCAACAATATAAAAATGTGATTTTTATATGCATGGTAACAATATAAAAATGTGATTTTTATATATGTAGTGGCTACGGACAATGAAATTGACATAAGGCGAGCACGGCAAAGATTTCTACATTAGAAGAGTCGCGGCGTTTGGTTTAGCTAGTCGGTGAGAACTTCTCACTTTTAATTTAATTTTCTAGTTAAAATATATATTAGGATGCAGACGGTGTTTAGTAGCACCTGACACCCGTCGTCCACAGACCATGGACGACTTGTTTGTTTGTTTGATTGATTTTGATGTGTAGTTGATCGTGTAATGTGGAATGAAATAAAAAATATTTTTTATAGTTAAAAATAGAATTTTTAACGTGTATATGAAATGAAATAAATTAACATAAACAAATCAAACGATTTTTTTTATATACACACATTTGACTGTTATTGATTGGGACGATAAATTTTACACATTGCCCAACTGCACAAATAAAATTTGTGTTCTGATTTGTCATGTTCTCAAAGCAATCTGTGCTTTCCTTACCGGGGAAGTTACGGGTTGTTTCAGCATGTTTTCAATATTGATGGAAAGCTCACAGGGTGGTGAAAAGAGAATACATTGCACACTGTTGAAAGGAAAAAAGATAGCTGTATTGGAAAACGAATCTACATCCGGTGTAGCTGTGTAAATAGGTACTCTATAGAGTTGTTCGCATCATAGCTATGAGGCTATCGGTTAGCTACTGAGTTGTAATATTCAAATGTGCAAATTTGTTTTACATGTTCAATATGTTGTTTTTACTGTTCTCTATCTGTGTGTATTTGACTTGTTTATTCCTTTCGCAGATTTGAAACTATGTCAGGTATGTGTTATGGTAGGAAAAGGTTTGTACATAAGATTTACCATATATATATATATATATATATATATAAAGATTTATCCTATTTCGATTTTGTAAATTGATGGTATAAATTCATTTCTTTTTAGCTGTTCGTCCTTATGGATTTGATGTAGAAATATATACGTATACCAATTTCTTTAGTTGTTCCATTTACTGTTTCATAGCTGTCATATTTACTGTTTTCTTTAGCCGTTGCATTACTGTTTCTATAGCTGTTGAATTCACTTTTCTTCAACTATTTTATCTGTTTATGTTACTGTTTCTATGGAGAAAAATTCGTGCTACTATTCTTACTGAAAGTAACAAGACACACTATATTGGATTTAAAATGATTTTTTTTGTCCTATTAGGTTTTGCATTAGCACAGACTAGCATTTATGAATATATGTTTTCTTTGTATTGACCACTTCCAGCTATATGATGAAAATATGTAGTGGGGTATATAACTGCGTGTATGTAGCGCACAAGCTTTAGGTTGTGTAACACCCCACCTCCGCCAGGGTGGCTCTTGCAAGCACTCTGACTTTGGAGGGGCGTTTGAATCAGGTAAACATGCATAATGATATATCAAGGCAGAACAAGAACATATGTATATATGTAAACAGAGTAAATAACATAGATAAAACAGCGGAAGATTTCAAACCATTTCAAAACAATTCTGGTACAACATAATGTCAACTTTCCAAATAAACAAGTCTAGATAAAAACAACATCATCTGAAAAACTGAAATACATAAGTACTATCCCCAAAATAAGTGATAACCATAGCTAGCTTCATGTCAAGACCGTACATGAGCTAAAATCCCACAAGCAAGCGATCAGAAATCCAAGCTAAGCTCCAATATTCCCTCCCTGAGAACCTGGGGGGGGGGGAAACGGAAGAAAAGAGGCGAAAGAAAACAGGTCAGTCAAAAAGACTGAGTAAGCCCTACTACAATCAATGTAAACTGATAAAGTTAACTGACATGAGAAGCAGGTGTGATCATAAGGATATCAACATACTAGCATGATGATTAACTAACAAGGTAGATAAAGGTGTCATCGCATAATCAGGTTTAAGGTTTTTGCACCACAGGTGTACTAGCAAACTAACATGACTTGAATAAACAAATATTTATCCCTTGGCCCAAGCTTTGGCCCAATAACATGAAGTGACCCTAATACGCGGTCCAACCAAACGGTCTAGTCGATCGGCTCCCTATAAGCCTAACTCGTCACGTGTTGGTGTCCATACGGCCCAAACATAATTGTAGTCAGACTGTGTCGGGTCTCCCGTCGGGTGTATCAAGCCCTAGGGTGTCAACCCCTGGACACCATAATCATGCGTGCACAGTCTCGATCTACTGGTACCCGTGCATGTTTTCCCCGGCTTCGGACTGTGTGCACGACCATAGTCCGCCCGGAACTACACCGGCGTACCCTTCTGCCGTCGCTTTTGGTCTCTTACCTCAAGTCCAGTAATTGTGCCCCCTACCCTAGCCTAGACCCTAGGGCCTTAATGATACAAACTTGGGATTACTTCTGGAGTGGACCCCCATTGCTAGGATTTTTCTAGTGGGTTAAGTACGGTTTAACCCTCTTGCTAATCATGGATTAACTTGGTTAAGTGTAACGATGAGTTCACGACTTAACCCTGATTAATCTACCAAGCCCAAATTGGTTAAGTATTAAGTGGACCATGACTTACCCTAATCACGAGGCATTAATTAATTTAATGCGCCTTAACCTCTCACATTAGACCTTGTTGTGGTTACTAGTTAAGCCGGGCGGGTCCGGGTAGCTTTACACCACAACTTGGTCTAACCTCGGGTTCAAGGTACAACATGGCAAACTTCTCACATTGGGTCCTATTGTTTGTAGCAACTAGTTAAGCCGGTCGGTTTCGGGTAGGTTTACGCTACAAACTCAACCCAACCTCGAGTTGGTCACACTTATCTTTTCTAAGTGTCATGTCCATCATGTTTCCAAAACATATTACAAATTTTCAAGCAATTGGGTAGACCTAACTTAATAGGTAAATTCCCAATGGGTAGACCTAACTTATTAGGTAAATTCCCAATCTTATGTTTTTATGTCTTTTAAGTTTACCCAACCCAAACGCAATCCCATCGCTTACATATCGCAATAGCGCATAAATGATAGAAAGAGGGAACTTGGCATAATCATGACATAAAGGTGTTAAAGCCACAAGTTCAACATGGTGGCATATGAAATGTACATGTGTCCATATACTTGCATATTACATTTTTAGGCCTCAAAAGCATGCATAAACCCAAACTTAGCATATTGGTGATACATGGTGATAAATGACATGTAGAAATGGCCATAAGTTCGCATTTAGCCTCACGTGCAAGTTATCATAAGGGATATGATAACTTACATGTTGCCAAAATGCAACCTTTAGCATAAAGCTTGAAGCTTTATGTTCATATACTCAAGATAAGCTTGCAAAACATGATAACATGAACAAAATGATCATCCCAAACTTGCATAACATACTTGCATATCATGTGACGAACTTGCATATCAAACTTGCATAACATAATATGATAAACTTGCATATCATGACATGGCAAACTTGCATAGCATAACATGGTAAACTTGCATATCATAACATGGCATACTTGCATAACATAACATGATAAACTTGCATATCATAACATGGCATACTTGCATAGCATAACATGGTAAACTTGCATATCATAACATGGCATACTTGCATAACATAACATGATAAACTTGCATATCATAACATATCAAACTTGCATAACATGACATAGTAAACTCGCATATCATGGAAAACTTGCATATCATACATTTAACTTTAGAGTTTAAGTATGAAAGTAGAATAGGGCTTACAATGCTTAGGAAGTCACAAAAATATGACAAAGCCCTTATGAAATCAATTAAACCCAAAATGCAAGCTCTAATAGAAAATCCCTTGAGCCAAAATGATCAAAACCCTTGCTTTATGATGTAAATATGGAAACTTGACTTGAATGCAAGCTAATGATGCTCATACAAGCTTGAAAACACTTGTATGCATGGAAAATCTCTCATAGAAATAACTTAGGAATTTTATGAAGAGAGTGGAGGCCATGAGAGGAATGATTTTGCCATAGTTTAGTTACTTGAATGAATAATGATGATTTAGGGTTAGGTTAGGGGCTTATTTATAGAGATTAGGATTAGTTCTAGCCTTAGGATTAAACCCTAGTTCCAATCTCAGCCCTTAAAACCGAATCTGGCCCCTAAACTCAACACAAACCCAAAATGGTGCACCAGGCAAGACTGCCCGGCTGGACCAAGTCGACAGCCAAGTCGACAGGGCTGTCGACTTGGGTCCAACCAAGTCGACTCCCAAGTCGACAGGGCTGTCGACTTGGGTACTCTAGCGGGAATTTACCCGCCTAGCCCAATCTGACCTAATTTTTCAAATTCAAACTTGAATTTGAAATCTGTTTTTACTTTGAAATTTTCTGAAAACTTCGTTGGGCCTTAATCGGGTCATACGGACTCCGATTTTCGAAAACTCGGACTCTATTTCGCGTATTTTTCCGAGACGAACGCAATGGCATAGCCCGTTTCCCTTGATTCATATTTTTGAATTAAATTCTGCCTCGATTTACATTATTACAGGTTATTGAAAATACGGGTTGTTACAGGTTGAGTTGTTATTTTTAAAATCTTATACAATACCGATACAATATAAATTAAATTAAAATAGCTAAATTTAACATTTAACGATGATAAATTAATATCATCGTACCTATTAAAATAACAACTTCCATTTCAATCAGTAGAGAATTTTTAACATAACATTTAAAATTCTGGGTTCAAATGATATTCCAATTATATAAAAACCCTTTTTATATTTATAAATAAATCATTATCATTTAAGAACAGTTCTATAGCAACTACCTGAAAATTTGAATTAGCCATAACTAACAATCTATAACACGAAATCTGGAATTTTCTCTTTCATATAAATATTATAATCAACACGATTCCAACGTTTCTTATTTCACAGAAATCCGACTTATATCGAATCCGGTATATCCAGTTGAAGTTCAAAACTCCATATTACGAACTACCGCGCCATTTCGAGCTCGAATTATAATTATATAAATATATAATGTTCAAACTTCGTTTAATAACGAATTCAATATTAAAATCCATTAATATTCCAAAAATGATATTTAAAAACAATTTAAATATTCAGATTCATATGGTCGAAAAATCCAGGTCGTTACATTCTTCCCCCTTAAAAGAATCTCGTCCCCGAATTTGCTAAGGTAAGAAAAATGCTGCAAATCCCAATAATTTCCAAATCCAATTTATTATAAATCGAAATCAATTCAATACCATAAATAAATAGTTTCAAAAATATCAAAAATTTCTGACACTTTAAATTCCCAGAAAAATTCGGCAGAGTCTCCCCTGTATGGATGACATCTGCGATATCGCAGGAACAAATAATATAAATATATCGACCCACACGGTCGGAAAACAAAAATCAAAACCCAAAATTTATATTTCCGCATAGGCGTACCTTTTTTCGAGCAATTGAAATGACCCAAACTCGCCCTTTCGGGAAAGCCCGGATTGAGTTGAGAACACGACAAATCAGAACATAAAAAGAAGAACATTTCATTGCTATTACAACAATTTACATCAGAGTACAAGAATATACAGAGTATGAACAAATAATATACATTTGATAAATATCAGACATTTACAAATTACAATGCAGCGGAAAATAATACAAAACACAACTGAAAGAAATACACCGATATAGAGCATTCCGAATATAACTCCAGTTGTTAACCAAGATCCTGTGAATATAATATCTGCAAAACCAAAACTACTAGCTGCCCATGTGGAAAATAGGGGCACCCAGATTTTAGGTTAAAACAATAAACTCCAAGTCCGTTATGTGACTGGTGTGAGAACTAAAACAGTTATTGACTTGATTTTAAAATTAGATATATCAAGGGAGCACGCCGTATAATACGAAACGGGTTTACCCCCAAGAATACCAGTGTATAAAACAAATAGTGCAATGCTAAATAAAGAACAATGAAGCTATTATAAGACTCAGGTCCCATCACATAATGCAACACAAGCCGGAGTATAGAGTTTTACCTTATAATAGCCAAATAATGCTTGATACGTGAAATTTCATCTTTTATTATTACTATAAGTGAAGAAATCAACTTCAAATATAAATGTATCAATCATAGACGACATAGTGCCCCATCCCACTATGTCGCCATACTAGGCTCTACAACTAAAAATGAAATGTCACGTACTCGAAGTTGGATTTCCGTCTGTGAACCAAGGCAAGGGATCGTCCTTACCGCTTCGAAACTCTAGCCCGAGCCTCAGGATCAGAGCTTGAGTGACCCTTGGATCGTCAGGGTCGGTCCATATGGAGTGGATTAAAATTCCTGAACAATAGTTTCCCCACTCGATAGGGCGTAAATCTGGTCAGTATATCGACCATGTCATCCATTGGCCCCATAGTGACCGATATATCCGAGGCGCCTCACTATCCATCATCAACATAAGTAAAAATGTCTGGGCTCCATACCACGACACCACTCCTTGCTAGAAGGAAACGCATGCCCTTCCTGAAGTCCTCTCCCATTTCTGTTTCACATCGGGGTGTGAGGCTCGCGAATTAACGCTATACACAAATCTATGCTATATTAAAGCTGTGCTTTGATCATCAACCACAAGACTCTTCTTTTCAACATAAGCCTTGATCCTTTGCATCTCAGCGTGCCACACATTCAATTCACGCCATGCGACTGATGTCTATTGATATATAACCTCTGAGCTCATACATCTCAGAGAAGGGTGTTAAGCAAGAGAATAAATTCTCCGCCACCAAACATATATATATATATTTAATAGAGATCAATCAACACAAAATAAAATCCAATATCAGACACACATCCATTTACAAGTTCGTTCTGAGTCTGAACGAAACAGGAGGCACCTTATTCCTCGTCCCATATGTCCAATACAGGAGAGAGGTCCCCACATATTCGGTCGATCTCCAAGTACGTCTAGACGATCACGACTTATTACCTCGTCTTGGGTGTACAGCCCAATCAAGACATCAATAATCAACCAAAAGATGTGAAGACCTCCAGTCTTCATCCACCATCGTCATCATCGACTTATCGTCGAATCAGTTATTCAGAATGGGATAAACCCGGTCTTTCTGAATAACTCGCGTATCTTATAAATAAGTGCTATAAAAACACAACATACATCTCACTCTAATCCAGAATATTCATTTATTCAAATATTCACATTTTTAAGGAATGGTTCCCATTAATTTTATCAAAGATAATGCAATGGCTCGGGGTTTTTGCCCTATTCGATCGATTGTTAAATCGACCAAGACCATTCAAAACCCGAACACGTTAACTTTGGGAATACAACAACATCAGAACAATAACAGCAGACTTTTATAAACATTACAATAATGTTACATCAGAGTACAGAATATCAGAGTATATTGAAAAAAATTACAGCGGAAGATAAATTACAATAAATTAAATACAATACACAGCGGAAGACTTCGATGCTCTGGACACAGCTTTAGGCTTCAATCCAAAATCCTGCTTAAGATAAGAAACTATAGACAAACTACTTGACTGCCTGTGTGGAGAAGAGGGCACCCGAGTTTGTAAAGGTGGAAACAAACAATGGGTCAGTCATGGGACTGGTGTGAGAATTCTAAACTAATTTAACTAATAGTAATAAGGCAAACCCAAGGACCACGCCGCTAACGTGGAACGGGTTTACTCCAATGGATTGCCGGTGCATAAATTAAAGTAAATCGTTAAACAACGCAATGCTTTTTAGAAAAATGAAACCATCATAAGACTCAAGTCCCATCACACAATGCAACGCAAATCAGAGGATAGAGTTTTACCTTATGATGATTAAACATGCTTGGTACGATAAAAACGAATTTGATATTATTATTAGTGTATATACATTTCAAAGTAAATGTATCAATCCTAGGAAGCATAGCTACCATATACTATGCCTCCATACTAGTAATACAATCAAGTCCGTAGGGTCGTATTGGGAATTGGGTTTCCATCATGAGTCAAGGCTAGGGAGGAACTCCTTACCGATTCGAGACACTCTAGCTAATGTCTCAGGATTCCCCGCAGTTAACCCTTGGATCATGCAGGGCCGGTCCATACATACAGCTTCGTGGATTGGCAATCCTGAACACATGTTTCCCGATCCTATAGGACCTATCATCCGAGGCGTGCCTCATTCCATCATCCATATAAGTAAAATATCAGCCAGTTTAAGCACTGACACTACCCCTAGCTGGAAAGAAACATGCTGCTCTCCCTGCGTTCCCTTCTCCCGTTTTAGACTCCAACCGGGTTGTGAGGCTCGCGAAGTCACGCTATACACAAAGCTACACCTATTCAAGCTGTCCTTTGATCGTCACCACAAGGTTCTGCTTTTCAACAAGACACCTTGATCATTGCATCGTAGTATGTCACACAGTCACTCCATATCACACTACCAATCCTTTGCCGAAATATATGAAAGGGTGTTAAGCAAGAGAATAAATTCTCCGCCACCAAACATTCATACATTCGATAGAAAATCAATAAATACAATATAAAGGAGTACAATGTCAGACACACATTCCATTTATAAGCTTATGCTCTGGGTCAGAGCGAAAGCCAAATCCGTACAAATCAACACTACGTCCGGACAACTACCATCTTAGCCCCGTCTTGGGAGCAAATCTATCAAGGGCCTCAACACTAGTTACCCATTCGATGCGAAGATCGTCGGTCTTCAATCGTCGTATCATTATTTGGAATGAGAGTAAACTCGGACTTTCCAAATAACTCTCGCATATATAAATTTGAAAACCAATTCATATCGTTGTTAATAATTTATAACGATCTATCGCTATTTTCATTTTACTTTACATACACATCCTAAACATAACAATGTATATTTTCTTCTTCCATCCTTCAATTTACACGAAATGTATATTTGGTTTCATTATTTTTTTTCCTAATGAAAATCTATTCCTTAGAAATGTAAATTTCTAATCTTATTATTTACAGTGAAAAATGTAAATTTCTATTCCTATTTTAATTTACATTGAGAAATGCAAACTTATATTTCAATATATTATTATATTGAAAATGTAACTTTTATTCTATATTCTATTTATATTGGAAAATGTAAATTCCTAATCATTCTTCTATTTCCTTTGTTTACATTGAAAAATGTAAATTCTTTATAGATATAACTTCTATTTAAACCTTATTTACATTGAAAAATGTAAGTTTCTACGTTTCCCTAATTACATATAAAAATGAAATTTCCTATTTTTCTTTTATTTACATTGAAAAACGTAACTTTTTTTTTTCGCCTCTAAAATGAGGATACAAATATACATTTCATTCCTACTATTTTTATTCACATTAAAGATGTAAATTTTTATTTTTAATATAATCTACGTTAAAAATGTGACTTCTCTTGTAATATAATCTACATTGCATTAAATAATTTTGCAATGTCAAAATCTAATCTTTTCATTACATAAAAATGTAATTTTCTTAGTTTAAATCTTAATTACAAAAAATATATATAAACTTTATCTCCTTTAACTTAATTACATAAAGATGTAAATTTTCCTCCTTTATCTTAATACATTAAAATGTAATCTTTGTTTCTTTATTCTTATTTTTCATAGAAATGTAGATTATATTTCAACGTTACATTCCATTCTTTATTATTTTATTTACATAGAAATGTAAATTATTTTTCAACGTTGCGTTCTACTCTTTTAATTCTATTCTTATGATTTCATGGGAAATCCATTCTTTTAATCACATTGAAAATGTAATAATTTACAATGCCAAAATCTTTTTTTTAAATTACATTAAAATTGTAATCAACATTATAATGTAAATTCCCTATCTTTCAATTACAATGTAAATTCTCCTTTTTAATTACAATGTAAATTGTAATTAACATTACATGTCAAATTTTGTCTTTTTAATTGGCAACGTAAAATCCTAATTTTTAATTACATTAAAAATGTACTTTTTATTTACAATGCAAATTCTCATTCTTTAGCTTCATATAAAATGTATTTTTAATTTACAATGTATATATATTCTATTCTAAATTACATAATAAAATGTAACTTTAATTTACAATGTAAATTCTTTTCTTATTTAATACACTGTAAATGTATTTTTCTCATTCCCTTCTTATTACATTGATAAAAATGTAAGTTTCATTCTAATTTAAATTACATAATAAATATGTAAGTATTCATATCTTATTACCTTAATAAAGGTAAGATTCATACCTCATCATCTTAATTACATTATAAATGTAATTCATACGTTAAAATATATCATTTCCTTTCGTACATTAAAATATATCATTACATTACATACGTTAATCTATATCATTACCTCTCATACTTAAAAAAATATAGTTTCATCTCATAACAAAATTATGTGTGAGCATTCATTTTGATAAAATATAATTCTCTCTCAATTCTTTTTTTTAATGTAAATAAATAACATTAAAATCAAATCTTTCCTTTTCTTTTCTTTATTACATTAATAAAAATGTAAATCTTCCATTTCATCTTAGTTACAAAAAATGTAAAATTTTACTTATTACATTAATAATATAAATGATTATCCTTCATATGCAACATCGTTACAACAAAATATGACTTAATTTCATATGCAATATCGCTGCAACAAAATATGATTTAATTTCATATGCAATATTTCTACAACAAAATATGATTTAATTTCATATGCAATATCTTGGTTCAATAATATGAATATATTTCATATGCAATGACTTGGTCCAATACTACCTTTTTATATTATAACGAGTGGAAACCCGTGCGATGCACGGAAGCATAGACTTTTAAGTGTTTTAGTTTGCATGCATCAATAAGCGGTGAGAGCATATTATATAGTAGCAAGATATGTAATGTAAGTGAGATATGTGTGTGTTAGGATTCTACTGTATAAACTAAGTTTTGCAGCAAGAAGTAAATAATGCATGTATAGCAAGTAGGGACATGATGCTTTACATCATCTTATGGTTGCACAACCACACTTTAGTTTTATAAAATAGTCAATTCCTCTGTGAGATCTAAGACGTCAAAAAGTTCAGATTACTTGAAATAGCTAGTAGGAGGCCTACGTGGTAGTACAATGTATCAAAAATATGACATAGTTTGGTAATGATGTCTACTTACTAAGAAAGTGCGTATCCGTTAGTAACCGTGGAGCATAGAATAACAAATTCGGTGAAGGCAACTATGAAAAAATTGATGTAATGTAACCATGGAACTTGTTTATCTTTTAAAATGAAGTGGTTGGTGGGTCACTAAGTTTATGCTTTACCAATAACAATATTACAATATTTTGTGGTGTTTAGTTTGTTAAAACTTTTAAGTTTAAACTCCAAATTATTATCCTTCCATATACAGACAATTTATGAAGAATAAGGTCTTTAGCAATTATGCAGATGAACTTATTAAAAATAGAAATTTTACTGCAAGTATCTTTATCTTATAATTAATTAGTGCCACAATTACTCAGCAGCAAAAAATTAATAGTGATGAAGACTGTTGAAAGCTTGCCAAATGCATGCTTGATGCTTCTATTTGATTTATTCTAAATATTGGTTGCATCAAAACCAACGTTGTCACATGATTTTCTGGGAATAAACTACACAACCGAGTGGCTTCTATTTAAAACATGCATAGGAAATACTCATTTGTTTCACTTTTTCTTCATTTCATTATATGAGAATGAAATATAACTTAGGATGAAGAAAAAAGAGCAATATGAAACAATTCATGTCAGCTGAGTGCACATGACGTATATAAAACAGTAATCGTTCTTATTTTTTTCTAATTTAAAATTTTGTACTAACTTCCAATATAGACAGTTGAATTTGGAATGCAGATATTTTGGTTGGAATAATAAACATGTCGTGAGAAATATGTGCTTAATGGACAAATATGAGATAAAGCCAAAGCTTAACCCTTATAATACCAGTTAAAATAGGAAAATGTGTATGTTGAATATTATGAACCATGCACTGCAAAATTTTAATGTTTTACAATTTAATCACCTTTACATACTACCATAAGGGGATGAAAAAATATAGGTTGCTAAAATTACACATTTCCAGCAGACACATTAATTTCACAAATGGGGGAAAAAGAAATAAAGAAATAAAAATTCACCAGCAAAATCTAATTTCTATGTTCCCAATCAATAACAGCTCTATGTATTGAGACTTTAAGACCTTTGGATGATGCGTGTTTCTAAAATGTTACTCCACATGCCTGTACGCATGATAACATCCTAATAGACATTTTCAATAATACACAATTCCCATAAGGGCTATCATTCAGTGGAAGATGGCTCGTTAGAGATGCAGCCATCCAATATTTCTACCTTCCTTTTGTCTGCTAACTCATAAAATTGAAGGTCCGGCCTACTTAATTAGATTTCTAATGCATGTCGTTCTTCCCTATCACACAACACCACTCACGCTAAATTAGTCATAGAGTTATACACAAAATTGAAGAATGAAGAACAACAGTGGTAAACAAAAACCGCTTTCATTATAATTAAGACATAATTAGTATATAAAAGACATAATCTCACAAATAAATTGGACAAAAGGTCGATGATATTTTGGGAAGCAAAATGAACATGTATATAGTAGTCATATGTTGAGTCGGTTGAAACAAATCAATATTGGAAATAAAACATTATCATCTATAACACCAGAACCTGCTGACCTGCGACTGTAGAAACTATCCATCTATGAAGCTAACTGGGTGAAGATTGGTGATCAAAATTACATGCTAAATAGGTAATGGACTGAAGCTTTGAAGCATGACTTCGAGTTGAACTAAACTAACCAAATATTTAATACACTGAAGCTTGAAGAAGAGACAACAGGAATGAAATGAAGGTAAAATCAAACCAAATAGAGCAAAGCTTTGATCTGAAACTTTATATGTTGACTGAACATATACCATTTTATCCCATACAACTTGAGAAAACCTAAACCAAGTAAAAGCTACAAACGTAACCACGATGCAGCGAAACATGAAGCAAATATTATTGACGTATCTCCCAACTTAGTCATGCACAAAGTCCAGTCTTCAAGTATACTTCAACTGCTACTTGGTAAACTGCAAAATCCGAAAGATGAATCTTAGTTTCAACAAAACAAGAAGAAAAAGAAACAAAACTTTAAGCCATCTGCTTGCAATCCATTTCAAGATTTGCCATCTAGTTAGCGTTGGCTAGTTAAACCAAATATATATCTAAAATAAAAGCATTCTATGTACAACGTACATAATTTGAAATAGACCGAAGTACATACAATGAAGAAACCTGGCAATAAAAATACTAATTCACACACAATAATTCATGTCATTGTATAGAATTTTAGGCAAAAGATATGATATTCGAATGGCATAAGTTCAATGGAGAAACTTGGTATAAAGGCATTGCCGAAAATTTCCATTACCTTCTAATTGCATGGCCTCCACATATGTCTACCCTTCTATCAATCAACTCTCTCATGGTCTAAAGCTGTAGCAAACCCTCCCAATTGCAAGTCCTTAATATATGTCTACCCTTCTATCAATCCAATCTCAAGTGAGAACACATAAAGCTTTATCAGTATCACAATTTGAAATTACATGAATATATTATTTTATAGTGTCACTGATAGTACTGGAATGAGAAATAAAACATTTAGTGGAGTGGATGTTCATAATGAGGAAATGGAGAAAATACACAGCAGAACATGCATGGTTGCCATATACAACCCAAAAAACACAGAAAAAGTAGACAGTAAAACATACGTAGTTGGTATATATTAATTGTTATCCTTTTTTTATGATTTCATTTACATCAGGCATTCATGGCTCCCAAAAAAGGACTAAGTGGGAGGATAAAGTAAATAAATGATTCATTTACTGTATACGTTACTGTACCGGAAAAGGAAATAACATAGAATTAATTTATGTTGAATGAATGCATTAATTAATTATTAATTTGTAAAGATAATAAAGTATCCTTCCATATTTTTAATATACTTGTAAATCCACAATTTGAAATTACATGAATATATTATTTTATAGTGTCACTGACAGTACTGGAATGAGAAATAAAACATTTAGTGGAGTGGACGTTGTTCGAAAGTTAATCATGGTAGCTGAATAAAAAAATTGGAAAGGAGGAGAGAAATACCTTTGGTAAGAATGGAGAAAACTATGCTTGAGAATTTAATTGAAGAATAAGATTGATTAGAGGATTAAGGAGAAAATTAAGCCTGCAAGCAACTGCTGGACGTGTAGATCGTGGGGTAAGCAAATCATGGAGCATGATTAAGGCAAGCAGGGTCGTGAACAGTGAGGCAGTGGCCAACCTGGCAATTATTCAACCATTGGATGTCTTTTTAACTTTAAATCATAGCCCCTCTTTGTCTCCTTGTTTGTCTAAGGGTTTGTCTAGGGGGGGAATTTTATTATATAGATAAAAATGCATGTTCAATTCTACCTTTTTATCTTACACAAAAACATGACATAGAAGAGGTTTCTTCTATTTACATTAAATGACATAAAAGAGTTTTTTTTACATTAAGAACGTAAATAAACATGCTATGCTAACTTTCGTCTTTTGTCTACATTAAAAATGAAACATTAAACTCTAATCTTTTATTTACATTAAACATGTAGATAAAAATGCAACACTAAATTTCAAAAAAAAAAAATGGTTCTTTCTACATCGTCAATAATACTCTTTTATTTTCAATAAAAATTTGATGAAAATTACATCATCATGTTCTATCTTGTAATTTGACTAAAAACACCACATCAAATCCAATCTTTTTTATTTTTCATTTTGACAAAAACGGTGATAAATAGTATTACTTTCATTTTAACAAAAGAATATTGAAAATATTCTTTTTATTACAATAAAAATGATTATTCTACTTTAATTACATTAATAAAAATGTAAGTTTTTATTACCGTACAAAATCATATCTTTAATTACACTTAAAAATGCAATTTCATTATAACGGTAAAATCTTATTTTTTTTCCCACCGTCAACTTTTCTTTTTCCATTTTAACAAGAATAAATAAAAGTGAATATTTTCATTTGACAACCATTTTAATTCCAAGACGACAATTAAAAAAAAACATTTTTATTTGTTTACTATTTCTAATTTTAAATATGGCAAATAAAAATAAATGTTTTTTTTCTTTTCTAATGTGACCTTTTAACATAAATGACAAATTTCATTTCTAATATAAATTTTTAACATACATGACAAATTTTAAAAACACACAAATCCTAGGGAACCATTCGTATATATGTATACAAATCAAAAAAAAAGAAAAGAGATTTTGATCGCATTGACAAAACTGAAATAATAGAACTACAATAAAGAAGTACACAGCAACGCAACATTAGATCTGAAATAATGGATCTGGAATTAATAATAAATTTCTTTGTGAATTTAGAACATAAATTTGAATCTCAATAAACATGAGATTTCAATCGTATCAACCCAAGCGAATATATCAAACACAACAGAAATACATAAATAAATAAATCCTAAATTACCATAGCGCAGAATAATATACATATAGTGATTCAGAGGCGAGAACAATAATTAAAATATAATTATTTATAAAAATAGATAGGATTTCTCACCTTGATATTAAATCAGATCTGAAATTCAGAAGTTATCAAAAATTGACCCAATCTCTTTTGCAAAGTCACGGTTCTCTCAGATACGAAATTATTAAATTTGGATCTCGTATAAATAAAATATCCAATTTACAAATTAATTTCAGATCTGTAACGCTTATAAGTGTGGCAAACCTTTTGTTTTAATTATCTCAGATTTGTTCAAATCTTTGAATCAACATAACTCGAGCTACGATGCACGGAATTGGGAGCCGTTTGTTGGAGGATGGAGGGCTTTTAGAAGAGCATGCACGCCGAGAAGATGGGGAGGTGCGGTGGCAAGGTGGTGGAGCGGCGGGCTGCTGAAGGCGGAGGGTTTGGGAGGTTGATTCGGGAGCTACAAGCCACGGTTCGATGTGAAACTTGTCTAGAATCGAAGAGAATGGGAAGATCTTTAAAAAGTTTAACTATGGCCTTGTCTAATTCTTCCTAGATTAAGAGAAAAAGAAGAGAGAAGGAGAGGGAGAAGGTGCGGCTGATGGGTTTCAGCATGCGTGAGAGGATCGGGAAGAAGGGTACGATGTTTGTCTTGAGAAGCGTGTATTTTTATAATAAAATATTCACTAAAAGGCCCGTTTTGCAACTTTCTCCTATTTCAGCCCAACGACTGTCGTTCTTACCTATTAACCCCTATTCCAGACTCATCTGGGTATGTCCCGCAGGCCCAAACAACTGTCTTGACCCAGTTTGTTTAATTTAAAATATTTTGTTTTATTTTTAATTCAACCGTACAAATAAATTCACCGGGGCCACAAATTAACTTCGAAAACTCCTGAAAAATATATTTAGCTATATTTTGACGCTGCGCACCTAGAAAAGTTAATTTCATTCAATTCTGAGCCCGTTTGAAAAATGGCCTTTTTCAAATCGATTAAAATTTACCAAAATTAACCAAACTGAAATCTTTTTGCCACGGCCACAAATTAATTCTAAAAATTATGAAAAATTAAACCTAACAATAATTTGACATTCCGAATCCAACAAAAGTGGTTTCGTCGAAAACAGAGGTTGTTTGTAAAATGACTATTTTTAAGGGCTATATATTTAGTATTAAAAATACATTTTTAAACAAATAATTTTCGAAACTCGAAATATATAAGTGTTTATAATTTTTAAATGCAGAAACATCATTCTGAACTCAATGGAAGTGGTTTCGAGTCCAAATTCCTTCGTGTGCAAAAAGTAGCATTTTTGACCTTTATAAATTTCATAGCGACCTTTCTAAATTTTAATTTGGGCATAAATTTTGATTCCTGCTATGAAATTTCAATTTTTCGGATTCGTTAGAAAGATATTTTCAAATAGATTCCCAATTTATTTGGTTTCACTAAAATCCATTAAATTTTGCACCCTGTACGGTCAGTCAAAGTTCAAGTCTGAGTTTTCAAACTATCGCGCTATTTCTAACTCCCCTTATAATTAAAATTAAATTATTCATTCTAACTTCAATTTAAATAAATTTTTAATCATTATTATTTTAAATAAATTATTCTAAATATCAAAAACTCATTAAAATTAGTTAAAAATAGATTTTTGAATTTACCCCAAAATTCAGGGTTGTTACAGTCTCCCCCACTTAAAAACTTTTCGTCCTCGAAAAGGAACGAAGCTAAAAATTGTTTAATTAACTAACTCATCTTTTATTTTTTCTTAATTGGTTTCTATAATTTTATTAGTTGAACTAATAATTACACTACACAATCATCAATCAATTGGTTGATTAACTTTTTAAGTATTTATAACTTTTATATATTCAAAAATCATTTTTTCAAAAATCGGTTTATATATAATTAAAAATACGTTAATTATAAACTGGGCACTCTCAACTCATTCTAGGGCATTACTAACCCCATCTCTAATGAGTTTTCTCATTCTAGGATACTGCTGATCCTATCTCTAATGAGTATTCTTATTGGATATTACTAATCCAATCTCTGATGAGTCTTTTGTTCAGTTCTAACGAGTTGTACCCCAAAGATTTGAGCTAACCAGAGCTCTGATACCAACTGTAACGGCTCGGGGATTTTCGCCCTACCCGATCGATCGTTAAATCTACCAAGACCGTTCAAAACCCGAACACGTTAACTTTGGGAATACAACAACATCAGAACAATAACAACAGACTTTTATAAACATTACAATTATGTTACATCAGAGTACAGAACATATCAGAGTATATTGAATAAAATTACAACGGAAGATAAATTACAATAAATTAAATACAATACACAGGGGAAGACTTTGATGCTCTAGACACAGCCTTAGGCTTCAATCCAGAATCCTGCTTAAGATAAGAACCTGTAGACAAACTACTCGACTGTCCGTGTGGAGAAGAGGGCACCCGAGTTTGTAAAGGTGGAAACAAACAACGGGTCAGTCATGGGACTGGTGTGAGAATTCTAAACTAATTTAACTAATAGTAATAAGGCAAATTCAAGGACCACGCCGCTAACATGGAACGGGTTTACTCCAATGGATTGCCGGTGCATAAATTAAAGTAAATCGTTAAACAACGCAATGCTTTTTAGAAAAATGAAACCATTATAAGACTCAAGTCCCATCACACAATGCAACGCAAACCAGAGGATAGAGTTTTACCTTATGATGATTAAACATGCTTGGTATGATAAAAACGAATTTGATATTATTATTAGTGTATATACGTTTCAAAAACATTTCAATGTAAATGTACCAATCCTAGGAAGCATAGCTACCATATACTATGCCTCCATACTAGTAATACAATCAAGTCCGTAGGGTCGTATTGGGAATTGAGTTTCCATCATGAGTCAAGGCTAGGGAGAAGCTACTTACCGATTCGAGACACTCTAGCTAATGTCTCAGAATTCCCCGCAGTTAACCCTTGGATCCTGCAGTGTAACGTCCCGCCTTTTTGAGCGCTTTAAACCAGTAATTAGACCAATTTAAAACGTCCAAATCGACGGACCGTTATTTAGCTTACCGAGTTTAAAGACAGAATCAACACAGAAAAACACAAAATGAATAAATAACACAGTATAGAACAACA
Organism: Allium sativum; assembly: GCA_030737875.1. Lineage (NCBI taxonomy): Eukaryota > Viridiplantae > Streptophyta > Magnoliopsida > Asparagales > Amaryllidaceae > Allium > Allium sativum. The sequence continues at coordinate 126,496,325 of CM060919.1, read as the reverse complement.
AAATAACCTTTTATATATTAATCAGAATTTTTGATACAAAGATTTTTCTGTACAGCGGAATGTAAAAATACAGTTGAATACAATAGAAAAAATATTTACTAGTTTTAAAAATCTTCAGAGTGCGCATCTCCTGAAACCCCCAGTTTTTGTCGATCTTCGAATCTGCCGCTGTAATATCTAAATCTGAAATGCTCGAGTCTGACTCGAGCATTCCATGCAAAAACATAAAAATACTCGAGTCAGGATTAATCATAGTTCAAGTAAAATAATTTCATTATAAACTGAAATATAATGGTTAATTCAACAACTGATGTCATACATAAAATAAACAGTGGTAATATTTGCTCATATCAGTGTATCTAGATCAAGTGTGGTATCTGCTCAAATCAGTTCTAGGCGTAACTAGGGACGAACGACTTCGAAAGCTTGAGAGTGTACGTGTGTGCGTATTATACACGCGTGCACCGCCTCAGCATCCCGAACCGAATATAAGTAACAACAAAAGTGATTCCAGGAGTTTGCATATACACACAAGTACGTGTACATGTGTGCACCGCCCCAGCGTCCCGTATCCACCCCAAATACACGTTCAATAAAGTTCAAAGGGGTGAACAGACAGCAAGACAGGCAACATAACCAATGCAGTTTAACACAACAACAGTCCTCATACAAAATAATGTGGTAGAGTGGCAGTTCAGGTTAACATTCGGTCTCGGCTATGTTAAAGCTATATCAATGTATTTATCTCTCAAAACAGTAAGTACTAAGGTCTGTGTGGACAAGCATAACATTTCAGTGGTCACAATGGGCTTCATAAGCAAGTAGCATGGTCCAGTCAACATTCAATGTCACAAGAGCAAGGGAACATGAGTATTGAACAAGCCAAGTCAAAAGCTAATCATAATTGCAGCAAAAACATGGACAAGTAGTATGCGAGATGCCCAACAAGGGACATGATTTCATGCTCAAAATGCAAATACATAGCCAGCATATATATGTATATATCTAACAACAGTTCGAGCAAGACTAAAATGATGCAATAGTGCAAAATGTTAAGACAGTTTCACGCTTAATGTAGCGGCCCAGCAATTCATGCAAGTAAAGAAAACAACATGTTAACAAATGAACACATGTGTGTAGGTATGGGTGTAAAGAATATTACAGACCCCTCTTTTCTTTCCATCAAGTATGGGTGAAGTATTTTGCAAAAGTTCAAACTGTCAATACAGAGGGTGCTATACTCCCATTTATCAAAACATCAGGAATAATTTAGTTGTATCCATCATACTACTAGTCATGGCTTTTGTTTTGTTTCAAACAATTTATAATTTTTCACTGACTCTTGTTTCAAATACGATGAATAGTTTGGATCGTATAAAGATATCAAACAGTTTTAAAACATAGCAAGAAATAATAGCTAAACCCTTCTTACATGTTACTGATGAACAACCGACATGTTAGGTCCATATTCCAGACTAGAAAACCTACATTTGACATTTTAACTTTGGAAAAAATGCTTGTTCCTCCTTGTTCCAATTAGGGCAAAACTTAATATACACAGTTATTATATGTCGAAAATGTGTCAAAGAGTAAATCCAAGAGATACGGGTTCTCGCTTAAACAAGATATGAATTTATCAGTGCACAAAGGTTGACGTTGACACTAATAGGAATTAAATCGGGCGTTAAACTGCATATGGTGTTTCCAACAAGGCTGAGTACAACATGAACATACTGGGGTGATCATTCTAAGCGCCACAACATGGAATCAATACTTGAAATGTTTCCGGAAATCTACAGTGGAATTGGATTCATTTCAGCATGAACCATTTATATTGTTATATTTAGCAAATCATTTTTCTTTCCTGTTTGAAAGGGTTTACGACAAAACAACATAATTTTTGATGGGATCAAATTCATGACCTATAACCAGTATAATATGGTTTCAATTTTTTTTTCTCTCTTAACTGTGGCAAAATATTACCATAAACAGAAGTCAAAACTCAGTTCATAATAAACTGGAATTGGACAGGAAATCATAACACATGCCACCGATAAATCAGTGTAAAAGAACATTAAGGTACCAACATATTCAAATGCGAAAGCAGTATGGACTGTACAACTTTATTTAAAACATGTTCGCATACAAGGACCACTATAGGAAAATGAAGTAAATGAAGTACTGCAACATATACATGACTACCTGCCTTCACATTTCAACTATCCTAATATTTCATTTTATTAGCATACCACTTATATATTTCAGTTGCTTTCATTAATCCTCAACCACCCCATTGCTAATGAAATCAATATAACCTTGGCTCTATATTGGTACTAGTTTCACTCCCTGGGTTGTTGCATACTGATTGAGTGTGTGTTGTTAACTAGTGGTTTGTCAGTTTTACATTGTTTGATCACTGAACTCAAAAATGTAAAAAAAAATTCTTATCAAAACAATTTAAATAGTGTTCTTTACCAATTAGATATAATGACACTTGGAGATCAAATTTACACTAGTACATACTCACTGAATATGAAACCAAGTTAGAGTATGATGCATGGGATCATAGAATAACTAGTAGCAAAATAATACTAAATACAATCAAGTCAGGGGACATTAACACATAATCGATTCAAAACATGGTTAACTGTTACAATCGAGTCTTTACAGTTTTATATGATAAACAATTTATTTGTGGATCTACAAATGTCACTTATACCATATTCCAAACAAATCTCGAGTATCTTCCCTTTTCATTAGCAGGCAGCTCAAAGATGAGGCCAAACATGAGTAAACAGAGAGCTAAGTTATATAGCTTAGTTGAAATGCTACATACCAATAGACAGGGACATCAAATACACACACCAACATTACCACTGGTCAGCAATTCATCCGGCCAGCAAAACAACGAGGCAAAGTAGTGAAACAGGACAACATGGCGACATTAAAACAGTATGAACAATCCAGGATAAATCAACAATCCAAGGCAGCCAACACAACCCAAATTAACTATTATAATTTTAGCCTAAATTGAAATCGAATTATTTGAACTAAAATTAATCAATCGTGAGCGATGCTCACTTGTAATAACGAAGGACAGACAGGCGAAAGCTTGAAGAAGTTTGGCGAAAATGTCGTGACTTCTGGCTTTGATGCAAACAAGATGATGTTGGACTTTGAATTGGAGACCACGATTTCGATTAGGGTTTGGGAAATATCAATTTGACTTCGCAGAAGAGATTCGATGGAAGGCGGTGGCGAGGTGGAAGACGGAGATGATGTTAAAAATGGCGACGCAAAGAGGAGCATCGATTTTGGGGAGGAGCGATTTAATTTTGGTGGAAGGAGGCCATTAAGATGAAAAGGAGGTCTTTGATTTTTCTGTTCGGAAAATTTGGGGAACTAGGGTTCATTTATAATAACAAAACCGTGGGCACCAAGGTATTGAGGTAGGCTGCATTTGGGGGGGGGGGGGGGTTCTTTCTGAGATTACTTGACGCTGAAGGAAACGGTAGAGGCCATCATTTTTAAAGAGGAAAAGGTCGGGGATAATAAAAATGTTGTGTCACTAGCTATAGGGCAGCTGCGAATTTATCAGATATAGGTCGGCTAGGTTTTTTTTTCTATCCGCATATCCGAACAATAACATTTTCAATTTATTTAACTTCGATAGCGTTTTATTACCGGATTCAACCGTCCATGAATTTCAATCCCGATTTGAATACCCAATTAAATTCAATTCCAATATACAACGGTATATATTCGATTCCGACAACCCATTCTGAATTAAATATTAAATTTTAACCATGCCCAACCATATATTTTATTTTCTAACCCGCATATCAATAGAAAATTGATTATTAATAATTAAATCTTCTATTAATTCTACATTGCAATTATCGAAATTTCTGGGACATTACATACTTCCCTCCTTTAAAACTTTTCGTCCTCAAAAAGGAGAAATCGTTAGAGTTATACTATCGTATATTTCAAATGTCCATATTTGTGTGAAAATTTTTCATGACTCATTTGAATATCGATCATCTCTGTTTATCCACATATCCTATTCATTCGGAAAAATCAATTTCTTCTTACGTCGGATTTTCGCATCCCGATTTATTCCAAATTCCTTTACAAACTCATTTGCCACTATTTACTTATCGATCGTTGCAATTTGTAATGGGTCTAGGCTTTGCTATCACCCACCCAATCCCTTTCATTCAATCCATTTAATTCCTTCAAACACTCATTGAAGAGTGTAAATACCATCTTTTCTTCAAGTTACAAATTATAAATTGAAAACTTGGGAATTTCCCAAAATCCAAAATCTTTTATAACCTTCGAATATAATATGAAATTCGTACAAAAATCCTTGTATTATTATTCCAAAACTACTTCAAAATCATATTTCATAATCTACAAGTTAGGTACACCTAAATTCCCTTTTTTTTTTTGAATATATTTGATAGCTCGGAGTTTGACAAGTCTATTGTCGTTCTCACAGATGTTAGGCATACGCTGGCCAAACACATGACTAAAATCTCCAAGTACTAGAATTCTTGCTTCAACTCACAAGTGAAAATATTTCAAAAATTCTTTTAAAAACAGATACAAAAAGTACCAATGTGTTATTGATATGTTGATTGTCCATGAATCGCAGATACACAATGGTTCCGTTTGGATCCCCCAGAAAACATCCATATCCGTGGGAAATCACTTCCCTGCGAATTTCATCATGGACATATCAACGGAAGATATTTTAAGAATCAAAAGACATTCTGAGGTCACTGAGCGTTGATTGCTCTGCCTCAGAATCACGGAAACAAATCAAGGAATTTGGAAGATACTTCAAGTCACGAGAACAAAACAAGTCCCAAAGACAAATCAGGTCACGAAGACCAATCAAGTCACGAAGACTAACTGCTACATCAACAGGTCGCTCACTATCAATAAGATATCTCAAATACCGTGGACCGCAGGTACACAATGGTTACGCCTGGGTCCCCCAGGAAACATCCATACCCGTAAGCTTTCACAGCTCTGCGGATTACGCCCTTACAATTCGACTGTAGATCGCAGCAGTCACAATGGTTATGCTTGGTTCCCCCAATAAATATCCGACCGCTGTGGGCTATCTGCGGCCCTGCGAATTACGCTACACGGTCGAATTCTAACGACCCTAGATCGCAGCGATCACAATGGTTACGCCTGATTCCCTCAAGAAGTATCCGACCGCCGTAGGCTATCTGCAGCCCTGCGAATTACGCTAGCAGTCGTGCTCAACGACAACTCATGAGTTTTATGTCCGGACAACATACTTCCACCAGCAGCATATCTCAACCAAGCTCGAAATTCAAGAGAAGGAAGGTACTTTCCTTATCTTTACTTTGAAAAACATACTATACTATATACATATAGCATTTTATTTCATAAATCATACTTATGTCATTTACATAATATTTTCTTCCCAAATCATATTTCAAACATCTCGTCTTATATAAATTCCGTTATATAAGATTTTATCTTAATCGATTACCTTTCAATCCAAAAAATTTCAAATTCATTATATTTTCCCATACAAGTTACGAAATCTTATTTTTCCAATACCCAAAATCGAATATTCTCAAAATTCATTCTGATTTCAAAATTTTAGCTTTGATCTATTAACTACTTCAAATACTTGATGTTCTTTCCAACTCGGATTTATAGATCTATCGGTTATAAACCAATTTTTTCTTCCAGATTTCCAATTATTACGTTTATCACCCAAATCTTTGTGTTTTCAAAATTCCAGAATTTTCATTCTTGTAACAAAATTTTCGTTCACACAATTTCTCTTTCACATCCATCGACTGTAAATTAGCAAGCGAACAATTCCCAAAGTATCAACCCCGAAGGCCGAAACCAACATCAGATCAATACTCAGGAATTTATTCAGCTTAACTAATCTCCAGTCAGTTTTTAAATTCTTTAACTTCATTTCTTAATTCTTATCAAATCATCGCTTATCGCAATTTCAACATTCAGTTTGCGAATTCATTTCTCTTACGTTTTGCCTTCCTTGGTTCCAGACGTACGGCGTTAGCCTCTCACTGTCGTTCATTTCCTCTATATCCCAATTTCATTTGCCACAATTTTTGCTTTCAGCGTCGTTCACTTCTAAAAAGTGAATATTAATCCTTTTATAAGAGTCTGGACTCGCCACACCAAATTAGCTTTGACTTCATTCAAAAACAGGTTCAAATCTCTTTAAAATCTTCCTTCATATTTCGCTTCATTCACAACTCTTGTTTACAATTCATTTATAACCCTCATTTACCATTCCTTTATTTGCTATCGAATTCATATATTCGATCATACCTTATTGGTTTGAAACCCATTTATAAATTATCTTGCTAAGTTCTGAATAAATTAGTAATTTCAATTATAAACTTTTTGATTTCCCTTTCATAAATTTATTTTCCGAATATCGAAATAAAACTCATCGTTTCATCTTTGAAATAATTTCGCGTTTCTCCTTTCCATTCAAATTTCCATCTGAATTCATATTACAATAAATTTCAATTATCTTCAGTTGCTAAAATACATGATTAGAAAAATTTATTCATTTATCCCCTTATACTTAATTACCTTTGATACCATTCGATGAGGGAGTCGAGATTCAAATCTAAGGGGACTTATCGAAGACTAGCTCTGGCAATTCTGGATTCGAAGACTTCCAAAGACTGGGGATTCTGGAAAGAATTTTAAATCTCAAAACAAAATTTTCATTTCCGCTGTATTAGTTTCAAAATACATAATATTTCCAATATAATTTATCTTTCAAAACACTTTCAAAATCATTTACTTTTCAAAAATATTTATATTTTGAAATCTTTAATTTTCAAAATCAACTTTTCTAGTGTTGATCCTATTTATTTAAACTCGATAAGCTAGCTTTGAATAAACCAAAGCTCTGATACCAACTGTAACATCCCGCCTTTTTGAGCGCTTTAAACCAGTAATTAGACCAATTTAAAACGTCCAAATCGACGGACCGTTATTTAGCTTACCGAGTTTAAAGACAGAATCAACACAGAAAAATACAAAATGAATAAATAACACAGTATAGAACAACAAAATAACCTTTTATATATTAATCAGAATTTTTGATACAAAGATTTTTTTGTACAGCGGAATGTAAAAATACAGTTGAATACAATAGAAAAAATATTTACTAGTTTTAAAAATCTTCAGAGTGCGCATCTCCTGAAACCCCCAGTTTTTGCCGATCTTCGAATCTGCCGCTGTAATATCTAAATCTGAAATGCTCGGGTCTGACTCGAGCATTCCCTGCAAAAACATAAAAATACTCGAGTCAGGATTAATCATAGCTCAAGTAAAATAATTTCAATATAAACTGAAATATAATGGTTAATTCAACAACTGATGTCATACATAAAATAAACAGTGGTAATATTTGCTCATATCAGTGTATCTAGATCAAGTGTGGTATCTGCTCAAATCAGTTCTAGGCGTAACTAGGGACGAACGACTTCGAAAGCTTGCGAGTGTACGTGTGTGCGTAATATACGCGCGTGCACCGCCTCAGCATCCCGAACCGAATATAAGTAACAACAAAAGTGATTCCAGGAGCTTGCATATACACACAAGTACGTGTACATGTGTGCACTGCCCCAGCGTCCTGTATCCACCCCAAATACACGTTCAATAAAGTTCAAAGGGGTGAACAGACAGCAAGACAGGCAACATAACCAATGCAGTTTAACACAACAACAGTCCTCATACAAAATAATGTGGTAGAGTGGCAGTTCAGGTTAACATTCGGTCTCGGCTATGTTAAAGCTATATCAATGTATTTATCTCTCAAAACAGTAAGTACCAAGGTCTGTGTGGACAAGCATAACATTTCAGTGGTCACAATGGGCTTCATAAGCAAGATAGCATGGTCCAGTCAACATTCAATGTCACAAGAGCAAGGGAACATGAGTATTGAACAAGCCAAGTCAAAAGCTAATCATAATTGCAGTAAAAACATGGACAAGTAGTATGCGAGATGCCCAACAAGGGACAGGATTTCATGCTCAAAATGCAAATACATAGCCAGCATATATATGTATATATCTAACAACAGTTCGAGCAAGACTAAAATGATGCAATAGTGCAAAATGTTAAGACAGTTTCACGCTTAATGTAGCGGCCCAGCAATTCATGCAAGTAAAGAAAACAACATGTTAACTAATGAACACGTGTGTGTAGGTATGGGTGTAAAGAATATTACAGACCCCTCTTTTCTTTCCATGAAGTATGGGTGAAGTATTTTGCAAAAGTTCAAACTGTCAATACAGAGGGTGCTATACTCCCATTTATCAAAACATGACGAATAATTTAGTTGTATCCATCATGCTACTAGTCATGGCTTTTGTTTTGTTTCAAACAATTTATAATTATTCACTGACTCTTGTTTCAAATACGATGAATAGTTTGGATTGTATAAAGATATCAAACAGTTTTAAAACATAGCAAGAAATAATAGCTAAACCCTTCTTACATGTTATTGATGAACAACCGACATGTTAGGTCCATATTCCAGACTAGAAAACCTACATTTGACATTTTAACTTTGGCAAAAATGCTTGTTCCTCCTTGTTCCAATTAGGGCAAAACTTAATATACACAGTTATTATATGTCGAAAATGTGTCATAGCGTAAATCCAAGAGATACGGGTTCTCGCTTAAACAAGATATGAATTTATTAGTGCACAAAGTTTGACGTTGACACTAACAGGAATTAAATCGGGAGTTAAACTGCATATGGTGTTTCCAACAAGGCTGAGTACAACATGAACATACTGGGGTGATCATTCTAAGCGCCACAACATGGAATCAATACTTGAAATGTTTCCGAAAATCTACAGTGGAATTGGATTCATTTTAGCATGAACCATTTATATTGTTATATTTAGCAAATCATTTTTCTTTCCTGTTTGAAAGGGTTTACGACAAAACAACATAATTTTTGATGGGAACAAATTCATGACCTATAACCAGTATAATATGGTTTCAAATTATTATTTTCTCTTAACTGTGGCAAAATATTACCATAAACAGAAGTCAAAACTCAGTCCATAATAAACTGGAATAGCACAGGAAATCATAACACATGCCACCGATAAATCAGTGTAAAAGAACATTAAGGTACCCACATATCCAAATGCGAAAGCAGTATGGATTGTACAACTTTATTTAAAACATGTTCGCATACAAGGACCACTACAGGAAAATGAAGTACTGCAACATATACATGACTACCTGCCTTCACATTTCAACTATCCTAATATTTCATTTTATTAGCAGACCACTTATATATTTCAGTTGCTTTCATTAATCCTCAACCACCCCATTGCTAATGAAATCAATATAACATTGGCTCTGTATTGGTACTAGTTTCACTCACTGGGTTGTTGCATACTGATTGAGTGTGTGTTGTTAACTAGTGGTTTGTCAGTTTTACATTGTTTGATCACTGAACTCAAAAATGTAAAAAAAAAAAATTCTTCTCAAAACAATTTAAATAGTGTTCTTTACCAATTAGATATAATGACACTCGGAGATCAAATTTACAGTAGTACATACTCACTGAATATGAAACCAAGTTAGAGTATGATGCATGGGATCATAGAATAACTAGTAGCAAAATAATACTAAATACAATCAAGTCAGGGGACATTAACACATAATCGATTCAAAACATGGTTAACTGTTACAATCGAGTCTTTACAGTTTTATATGATAAACAATTTATTTGTGGATCTACAAATGTCACTTATACCATATTCCAAACAAATCTCGAGTATCTTCCCTTTTCATTAGCAGGCAGCTCAAAGATGAGGCCAAACATGAGTAAACAGAGAGCTAAGTTATATAGCTTAGTTGAAATGCTACATACCAATAGACAGGGACATCAAATACACACACCAACATTACCACTGGTCAGCAATTCATCCGGCCAGCAAAACAACGAGGCAAAGTAGTGAAACAGGACAACATGGCGACATTAAAACAGTATGAACAATCCAGGATAAATCAACAATCCAAGGCAGCCAACACAACCCAAATTAACTATTATAATTTTAGCCTAAATTGAAATCGAATTATTTGAACTAAAATTAATCAATCGTGAGCGATGCTCACCTGTAATAACGAAGGACAGACAGGCGAAAGCTTGAAGAAGTTTGGCGAAAATGTCGTGACTTCTGGCTTTGATGCAAACAAGATGATGTTGGACTTTGAATTGGAGACCACGATTTCGATTAGGGTTTGGGAAATATCAATTTGACTTCGCAGAAGAGATTCGATGGAAGGCGGTGGCGAGGTGGAAGACGGAGATGATGTTAAAAATGGCGACGCAAAGAGGAGCATCGATTTTGGGGAGGAGCGATTTAATTTTGGTGGAAGGAGGCCATTAAGATGAAAAGGAGGTCTTTGATTTATCTGTTCGGAAAATTTGGGGAACTTGGGTTCATTTATAATAACAGAACCGTGGGCACCAAGGTATTGAGGTAGGCTGCATTTGGGGGGGGGGGGGGGTTCTTTCTGAGATTACTTGACGCTGAAGGAAATGGTAGAGGCCATCATTTTTAAAGAGGAAAAGGTCGGGGATAATAAAAATGTTGTGTCACTAGCTATAAGGCAGCTGCGAATTTACCAGATATAGGTCGGCTAGGTTTTTTTTTCTATCCACATATCCGAACAATAACATTTTCAATTTATTTAACTTCGATAGCGTTTTATTATCGGATTCAACCGTCCATGAATTTCAATCCCGATTTGAATACCCAATTAAATTCAATTCCAATATACAACAGTATATATTCGATTCCGACAACCCATTCTGAATTAAATATTAAATTTTAACCATGCCCAACCATATATTTGATTTTCTAACCCGCATATCAATAGAAAATTGATTATTAATAATTAAATCTTCTATTAATTCTACATTGCAATTATCGAAATTTCTGGGACATTACATGCAGGGCCGTCCACACATACAGCTTCGTGGATTGGCAATTCCTGAACACACGTTTCCCGATCCTATAGGACCTATTATCCGAGGCGCGCCTCATTCCATCATCCACATAAGTAAAATATCAGCCAGTTTAAGCACTGACACTACCCCTAGCTAGAAAGAAACGTGCTGCTCTCCCTGCGTTCCCTTCTCCCGTTTTAGACTCCAACCGGGTTGTGAGGCTCGCGAGGTCATGCTATACACAAAGCTACGCCTATTCAAGCTGTGCTTTGATCGTCACCACAAGGTTCTGCTTTTCAACAAGAAACCTTGATCATTGCATCTTAGTATGCCCCACTGTCACTCCATATCACACTACCTATCCTTTGCCGAAATATATGAAAGAGTGTTAAGCAAGAGAATAAATTCTCCGCCACCAAACATTCATACATTCGACAGAAAATCAATAAATACAATATAAAGGAGTACAATGTCAGACACACATTCCATTTATAAGCTTATGCTCTGGGTCTGAGCGAAAGCCAAATCCGTACAAATCTACACTATGTCCGAACAACTACCATCTTAGCCCCGTCTTGGGAGCAAATCAATCAAGGGCCTCAACATTAGTTACCCATTCGATGTGAAGATTGTCTGTCTTCAATCCCCATCTTTAATTCTTCAAACGTCGTATCATTATTTGGAATGAGAGTAAACTCGGACTTTCCAAATAACTCTCGCATATATAAATTTGAAAACCAATTCATATCGTTGTTAATAATTTATAACGATCTATCGCTATTTTCATTTTACTTTACATACACTTCCTAAACATAACAATGTATATTTTCTTCTTCCATCCTTCAATTTACATAAAATGTATATTTGGTTTCATTATTTTTTTCCTAATGAAAATCTATTCCTTAGAAATGTAAATTTCTAATCTTATTATTTACATTGAAAAATGTAAATTTCTATTCCTATTTTGATTTACATTGAGAAATGTAAATTTATATTTCAACATATTATTATATTGAAAATGTAACTTTTATTCTATATTCTATTTATATTGGAAAATGTAAATTCCTAATCATTCTTCTATTTCCTTTGTTTACATTGAAAAATGGAAATTCTTTAAAAACATAACTTCTATTTCAACCTTATTTACATTGAAAAATGTAAGTTTCTACATTTCCCTAATTAAATATTAAAATGTAATTTCCTATTTTTCTACTATTTACATTGAAAAACGTAACTTCTTCTTTTTTTACCGCCTCTAAAATGACGATACAAATATACATTTCATTCCTACTATTTTTATTCACATTAAAAATGTAAACTTTTCTTTTTAATATAATCTACATTAAAAATGTGATTTTTCTTTTAATATAATATACATTGCATTAAATAATTTTGCAATGTCAAAATCTAATCTTTTCATTACATAAAAATGTAATTTTCTTACTTTAAATCTTAATTACAAAAAAATATATAAACTTTATCTCCTTTAACTTAATTACATAAGGATGTAAATTTTCCTCCTTTATCTTAATACATTAAAATGTAACCTTTGTTTCTTTATTCTTATTTTTACATAGAAATGTAGATTATATTTCAACGTTACATTCCATTCTTTATTCTTTTATTTACATAGAAATGTAAATTATTTTTCAATGTTGCGTTCTACTCTTTTAATTCTATTCTAATGATTTCATGGGAAATCCATTCTTTTAATCACATTGAAAATGTAATAATTTACAATGCCAAAATCTTCTTTTTAAATTACATTAAAATTGTAATCAACATTATAATGTAAATTCCCTATCTTTCAATTACAATGTAAATTCTCCTTTTTAATTACAATGTAAATTGTAATTAACATTACATGTCAAATTTTGTCTTTTTAATTGGCAACGTAAAATCCTAATTTTTAATTACATTAAAAATGTACTTTTTATTTACAATGCAAATTCTCATTCTTTAACTTCATATAAAATGTATTTTTAATTTACAATGTATATATATTCTATTCTAAATTACATAATAAAATGTAACTTTAATTTACAGTGTAAACTCTTTTCTTATTTAATACATTGTAAATGTATTTTTCTCATTCCCTTCTTATTACATTGATAAAAATGTAAGTTTCATTCTAATTTGAATTACATAATAAATATGTAAGTATTCATATCTTATTACCTTAATAAAGGTAAGATTCATACCTCATCATCTTAATTACATTATAAATGTAATTCATATGTTAAAATATATCATTTCCTTTCGTACATTAAAATATATCATTACATTACATACATTAATGTATATCATTACCTCTCATACTTTAAAATATATAGTTTCATCTCATAACAAAATTACGTGTGGGCATTCATTTTGATAAAAATATACTTCTCTCTCAATTCTTTTTCTTAAATGTAAATAAATAACATTAAAATCTAATCTTTCCTTTTCTTTTCTTTATTACATTAATAAAAATGTAAATCTTCCATTTCATCTTAGTTACATAAAAATGTAAAATTTTACTTATTACATTAATAATGTAAATGATTATCCTTCATATGCAACATCGTTACAACAAAATATGACATAATTTCATATGCAATATCGCTACAACAAAATATGATTTAATTTCATATGCAATATTGCTACAACAAAATATGATTTAATTTCATATGCAATATCTTGGTTCAATAATATGAATATATTTCAAATGCAATGACTTGGTCTAATACTACCTTTTTATATTATAATAAAAATGCATGTTCAATTCTACCTTTTTATCTTACACAAAAACATGACATAGAAGAGGTTTCTTTTATTTACATTAAATGACATAAAAGAGGTTTTTTCTTTTACATTAAGAATGTAAATAAACATGCTATGCTAACTTTCATCTTTTGTTTACATTAAAAATGAAACATTAAACTCTAATCTTTTATTTACATTAAACATGTAGATAAAAATGCAACACTAAATTTCAAAAAAAAAATTGGTTCTTTCTACATCGTCAATAATACTCTTTTATTTTCAATAAAAATTTGATGAAAATTACATCGTTATGTTCTATCTTGTAATTTGACTAAAAACACCACATCAAATCCATTCTTTTTTATTTCTAAAGTTAAAATCTTTTCATTTTGACAAAAACGGTGATAAATAGTATGACTTTCATTTTAACAAAAGAATATTAAAAATATTCTTTTTATTACAACAAAAATGATTATTCTACTTTAATTACGTTAATAAAAATGTAAGTTTTTATTACCGTACAAAATTATATCTTTAATTACACTTAAAAATGCAATTTCATTATAACAGTAAAATCTTATTTTTTTTCCTACCGTCTACTTTTCTTTTTCCATTTTAACAAGGATAAATAAAAGTGAATATTTTCATTTGACAACCATTTTAATTCCAAGACAACAATCAAAAAGAAACATTTTTATTTGTTTACTATTTCTAATTTTAAATATGGAAAATAAAAAGAAATGTTTTTTTTTCTTTTCTAATGTGACCTTTTAACATAAATGACAAATTTCATTTCTAATGTAACTTTTTAACATACATGACAAATTTTAAAAACACACAAATCCTAAGGAACCATTCGTATATATGTATATAAATAAAAAAAAAAGATTTTGATCGCACTGACAAAACTGAAATAATAGAACTACAATAAAGAAGTACATAGCAGCGCAACATCAGATCTAAAATAATGGATCTGGAATTAATAATAAATTTCATCGTGAATTTAGAACATAAATTTGAAACTCAATAAATATGAGATTTCAATCGTATCAACCCAAGCGAATATATCAAACACAACAGAAATACATAAATAAATAAATCCTAAATTACCATAGCGCAGAATAATATACATATAGCGATTCAGAGGCGAGAACAATAATTAAAATATAATTATTTATAAAAATAGATAGGATTTCTCATCTTGATATTAAATCAGATCTGAAATTCAGAAGTTATCAAAAATTGTCCCAATCTCTTTTGCAAAGTCACGGTTCTCTTGGATCTGAAATTATTAATTTTGGATCTCGTATAAATAAAATATCCAATTTACAAATTAATTTCAGATCTGTAACTTTTATAAGTGTGGCAAACCTTTTGTTTTTATTATCTCAGATTTGTTCAAATCTTTGAATCAACATAACTCGAGCTACGATGCACGGAATTGGGAGCCGTTTGTTGGAGGATGGAGGGCTTGGAGAGGCGCATACACGCCGGGAAGATGGGGAGGTGCGGTGGCAAGGTGGTGGAGCGACGGGCTGCTGAATGCGGTGGGTTTGGGAGGTTGATTCGGGAGCTACAGGCTACGGTTCGATGTGAAACTTGTCTAGAATCGAAAAGAATGGGAAGATCTTAAAAAGTTTAACTACGGCCTTGTCTAATTCTTCCTAGATTAAGAGAAAAAGAAGAGAGAAGGAGAGGGAGATGGTGCGGCTGATGGGTTTCAGCGTGCGTGAGAGGATCGGGAAGAAGGATATGATGTTTGTCTCGAGAAGCGTGTATTTTTATAATAAAATATTCACTAAAAGGTCCGTTTTGCAACTTTCTCCTATTTCAGCCCAACGACTGTCGTTCTTACCTATTAATCCTTATTCTGGACTCATCAGGGTATGTCCCGTAGGCCCAAACTGCGTTCTTGACCTAGTTTTCTTTAATTTAAAATATTTTCTTTTATTTTTAATTCAACCGTACAAATAAATTCACCAGGACCACAAATTAACTTCGAAAATTCCTGAAAAATATATTTAGCTATGTTTTGATGCTGCGGACATAGGAAAATTAATTTTGTTCAATTCTGAGCCCGGTTGAAAAATGGCCTTTTTCAAATCGATTAAAATTTACTAAAATTAACCAAACTGAAATCTTTTTGCTCCGACCACAAATTAATTCTAAAAATTATGAAAAATTAAACTTAGCAATAATTTGACATTCCGAATCAAATAAAAGTGGTTTCGTCGAAAACAGAGGTCATTTGTAAAATGACTATTTTTAAGGGCTATATATTTAGTATTAAAAATACATTTTTAAACAAATAATTTTCAAAACTCGAAATATATAAGTGTTTATACTTTTTAAATGCAGAAACATCATTCTGAACTCAATGGAAGAGGTTTCGAGTCCAAATTCCTTCATATGCAAAAAGTAGCATTTTTGACCTTTATAAATTTCATAGCGACCTTTCTAAATTTTAATTTGGGCATAACTTTTGACTCCTGCTATGAAATTTCATTTTTTCGGATTCGTTAGAAAGATATTTTCAAATAGATTCCAAATTTTTTGGTTTCACTAAAATTCGTTAAATTTTGCATCCTGTACGGTCAGTCAAAGTTCAAGTTTGACTTTTCAAACTACCGCGCTATTTCTAACTCTCCTTATAATTAAAACTAAATTATTCATTCTAAATTCGATTTAATCAATTTTTAATCATTATTATTTTAAATAAATTATTCTAAATATCAAAAACTCATTAAAATTAGTTAAAATAGATTTTTAAATTTACCCCAAAATTCAGGGTTGTTACAGATAAATTATTTAAATTTATTCTTTAATCTTCCTTTGGATATCAATTCAAACAAAATTAAGGTTTATCCAAACTAGTCGGGATTAGAGCACCTTACCGAAGTAATCATTTGTTTAACTTCCCAATCCCAACCTATCATCCTATGGAGCAAAACTGGTAATACTCCATATCTATCACCACGATGTTATCAATAAATTTAATTACCATTTCACGTTCAAATCTAAATAAAGATTTAACTATCGCTTGGATTAAAACTAGTGATACTCCATTCTCGATCATTACCCAAATTTGATAATTGAAATTATCACATTTCAATCTAATTAAAGATCCATTAAAGCTCCACTTAGTTTTAATCTTCTCAAAAATCATTATATAATGATGATTCAAATTCAGGAAATAAATCCTATCTTTAACTGGGTTAAAGAACCAATGTCATTTAAAACACAGTTCACGATAAACCCAAAATCACATTCCATTAATTATGGAATCTTCACGGAAAATTGATTAATATATAATCGATATCAATCTCTGTATCCGACTAATAATATAAATGGAATAACGATAAAGCCTTTTAAATTCCATATATATTAACAGTCTTCCTCCACAGAAATTCACTTCGATTATTATCAAATCGAATTCTATTCCATTCCAATTAAATATTAATTAATTGAAAAACTTTACTTTGGAAAATCCCATTAAATCTTAATAAAAGATTTATATATTCCAAATCACATTTTAATGTAGATCGGGTTAAAGAACGAATGTCGTTAAAAACAAGTTCACAATAAACCCAATTCACATTCCATTTTATTCCAATTAAATGTTAATTAACTGGAAACTCTAAAAATCTTAACTAAAAGATTTATTCTTTTCACACGGGGATTAAGAACAGTGTTTTTAAAGACACCATTCACGACAAACCCCAAAATCCAATTTCAATTCAATTCCAATTAAATATTAATTAATTGGTAAACTTCATTAAATCTTAATTAAAAGATTTAATCTTTTCTCAACTGGGTTTAAGAATAGTGTTAATAAAGACATCATTCACGACAAACCCAAAATCCAATTTGATATTAAATACAAGGCCCTAAATAGAAAATAATATCGGCTTATATTCAATATCAAATTCTGAAATCAACTAATATCGTATTCGGAATAACGATAAATATATCTTCCAAATTCCTCAATGATATCCGTATAATCATGGAATCCAATACCAAAATATTCCAAATATTATTTCCATTCCAAACCCTTCCAATTTATATATTGGAAAAATTCTGGTTACTTTGAAACCATTTTCTCAATCCAATTTATTCATTTAAAAATAATTGGAATTTAATTCTATTTAATAACTAGTTCATTTCGATAAAAATATATTTTTATCTTTTCAAATATGGAATTTTTTTCATCCCAATTCTTTCCATATCATTTGTTGTGATTTTACACAAATTATCAATATTTTTAATAATTTTATTAAGGCCCTTTCAGTCGACTTCCATAAACGGTCATCGAAGTGCACTTGCTGCAACCTTTTCCAAATTTGATTTGGACATAATTCCAAATCCAACCGCTAGATTTCAAATCTTTTATATTCGTTGGAAAGCTCTTTTCGATACAAACCCAAGGTTCCGATTTTAGGAGAATCCGACGGCCGGATCTCCCGTAATGTCAATTCGAAGTCAATGGTCGAAATTCGCGAACGGTCGGAGCGCGGCATGTTCTATTCAGGCCATTATATATATATATAATGTATATATATATATTAAATATCTCGTCAATTTCCATTTAAATCGTATTTTATAAATCGTTTATAATTCATTTTAAAACGATTTTAACTTCATTTTCAATTTTAAATCAAAACTGAATATTCCTTATCATTGTAATATTTAAATGATAATATTTTCAAAATATCTAATTTGAAATCATTTCCTTTTTGACACTCATTATAAAAATGAATAAAATCGACATAAATATCATTCACGATAAAATGGCGCACATCTAATCAACACGGCTTCATAAATTTCATATTTTCGTGTCCATCTGAAATCGGACATAAAAATCATATTTTTATCCTTTACAGAATATTATTCTAAAATATTTGTTATTTTAAAATATTCATTTTTCTGAATTGGAATCAGACACAGTCAATTACCATATAATTTTATTTATATGGATTTCACACAAATGTACCCAACAATAATCATACACAGTCAACCATCATTCAAGTGCTTTACACAACTGCATAAGCATTAAATATAAATATTTAACGTTTACAACAATCTGTCAACCAACTGATTGACATACAACTAAACAAATGAGATTAGTGTACGTCAAATATCATTCCAATAGCCGTTTGGGGTTTCAACTAACAAATACAGAATATTATTTGTGCAGTTGGGCGATGTGTAAAATATATCGTCCCAATCCATTTCAGTTAAATGAGTGTACATAAACAAATCGTCTGATTTGTATATGAATATTTATTTTCATTTCAGGAGAATTTTTTCCTTTCATATATACGTTAAAAATTATATTTTTAACAATAAAATATTTATTTCAACAGATGAATATTTTTAATAGTTCATACATTCAATAAAAATTATATTTTTATTGTTCAAATATTTTATTCAACAGATGAATATTTTATACAGTTCATATACACATTAAAAAATGTTATTTTTGACTAACACATTTTATTTAAGAAAATTTTGGCAGCATAATGATGCGATACTAGAACCGGAATAAGGTCTAGCCTTATCCCTTGCCTAATAATGGCTCGCGCCATACAAAAACCAAATTCAATAAATTCCATTCACATCCCAAACCAAATTCAACCAATTAAATCAATCAAAACAAACAACCAAATATCCATGGTTTCAATCAAAGGTGTCGGGTGCTACTAAGCACCGTCTGCATCCTAGTATATATATAACTGTAAACAAAGTTAGAGTGAAACGTTCTCACCTTGGGGATCCATTCCGTCATTCTTTACTATCGCTCAGATTCGCTGCTCTGATTCCAACGCAATCTGTTTCACGCGATTTATATTAAAAATCACATTTTTATAATGCTACGTATACATTAAAAATCATATTTTTAATTCGCTACATATATAAAAATCATATTTTTATATTCTCTACATATATAAAAATCATATTTTTAATTCGCTACATCATATGGAAAAATCATATTTTTTTTCTTTGCTACTTCATATGAAAAAATCACATTTTTTTCTCGCTATTTCATATGTAAAAATTACATTTTTTCTTCGCTACTTCATATGAAAAAATCACATTTTTTCTTCTTTACTTCTTATATAAAAATTACATTTTTTCTTCGCTACTTCACATGAAAAAATCACATTTTTCTTCTCTACTTCATATGAAAAAATCACATTTTTTCTTCTCTACTTCATATGAAAAAATCACATTTTTTCTTAGCTACTTCATAGGTAAAAACTACATTTTTTCTTCGCTACTTCATATGAAAAATCACATTTTTTCTTCGCTATTTCATATGTAAAAATTACATTTTAAAGATCACATTTTTAATACCATTTGTATATAAAAATCATGTTTTTGATCATCGCTATATATATAAAAATCAAATTTTTATTATGCTTTCATATATATAAAAATCCATATTTTGAGTATGCTTTCATATATATAAAAACCCAATTTTTATCATGCTTTCATAACTAAAGAAATCGTATTTTCTTATCTAAAGAAATCATATTTTCTTATCTAAAGAAATCGTACTTTCTTATCTAAAGAAATCATATTTTCTTATCTATAGAAATCATACTTTCTATTTAAAAAGAAATCATATATTTCAATTCAATGAAATCGTATTTTTCAATTCAATTAAATCATATTTTTCATTTTAATTAAATCATATTTTTCATTTTAATGAAATCATATTTTTCATTAACTTAAAAATCATATCTTTATAAACTAAAGATCATATTTTTATACTATGAAAAACCAAATCTTTTATACTTCTAAAAATATTTTTATATATACGATGAAAATCCCATTTTTAACAAACTAAAGATTATTCCTTTTATTTTTATATAACCAAAATCATAGTTTCTCATAACATAAAAATCATTTCATAAACAAAAATCATTTCATTTCTTCGATAAAATTTATATTTTTAACTAACTAAAAATATATTTTTATATAACTAGAACCATATTTTTATGCCGTTAGAAATCGTATTTTTATGTTCATAAAAATCATATCTTTTCATAGTTTTCCTATTGAAAAATCGTATCTTCTCTAATTTAAAAGTCGTTTTTTTTATGAACAAAAATCATATTTTTTTCCTATGAACTAAAAACATATTTTAAATCTAAGAAATCCTATTTATATAAACAATGAAATCATAGTTTCCTAAATCAAAGAAATCATTTTTTATAAACAATGAAATCATAGCTTTTACAATAAAAGAAATCAATAAATAAAACTCACAATTTCTAGCGTTTTGATCGGAGAAATCGCTGCAGGGGTGGTGCTGGAGATGCTCGACGCTGGTGATAGGGGGCTCATGCGGTGGGGTGGCTCGTCGGAGCTGGCGGAGGGCGGCTGCGGTTTGATTTGGGGCCTAGGGATTTCTCGTTTTATAGTGGAAGGAAGAAGGGTTCGGGGAAGGAGAAAAGCGGAGGGGAGAGAGAAGGGAGTGGAGGGGTTGTGGTGGTGAAGGCGGAGGCGGAGGGAGGGAGGCAGCAATGATCTTTGATTTTCGTTTTGTTTTTTAATTTCTTTCTTATTCGCTTTGAACGAACGGGAAGAGAAAGAGAAACAAGGGGGCTGACGGCTGAGAGGAACGGTTGACCAAGGGTTGAGAAAATAAAGAGTTTTAACCGGCCGTATATAACATATAATAATACTATTTAATTTCGAATATTACTTGTTTAACTCTCGATTTCCGAATCGTACCCAACGACTGACGCCCCTAGCTAAATACCCCCATTCTGAACACAATGAGATATGTTTCGTAAGCCAGTTCAGCTGTTACATTCATTTTTTCTTAAAATTAAAGTACAAATCAATGTATATTTAATTTAAGCACACGTATTAATTTACCGGGGCCACATATTGACCCTAAAAATTCCAGAAAAGTAAATCTAGCTATGTTTTGATGATACGGTCCTAACAAAACTAATTTCGTCAAATTTGGAGACCGTTTGAAAAACGGTCATTTTCCAGTCGATAAAATTCAAACTGAAATTACCAAACACGTTTAAATTCACCATGAGACGACCTGAACTTCCCCGTGAAGGAAAGCACGGATAGAATTGAGGACAAGACAAAATAGAACGCATACGGAAGAACATTTCATTGTTATTACAACAATTCCATCAGATACAAGAATATACCGAGTATAAATGAATAAATTACATTCGACAAATATCAGAGATTACAATAAATTACATAGCAACGGAAAATAATACAAAAGCACAACTAGAAGTGATACACGGATACAGAGCTTTCCGAGCATCGTTCCAGCTGTATATCAGGACCCTGTGAATATAAATCTGCAAAACCAAAACTACTAGCTGCCCGTGCGGAAAATAGGGGCACCCAGAGTTTAGGTTAAAACAATAAACTCCAGGTCAGTCATGTGACTGGTGTGAGAACTAAAGCAGTTATTAATCTTTATTTTTAAAGTTAGGTAAATCAAGGGACCACGCCGTATAACACGGAACGGGTTTCCTCCCAAGAATACCAGTGCATAAAACAAACAGCGCAATGCTAAATAAAGAGAAATGAAGCTGTTATAAGACCCAGGTCCCATCACACAATGCAACGCAAGCCGGAGGATAGGGTTTTTACCTTATAACAGCCAAAGCATCCTTGATACATTTAAAACACATTATTTGATACTAATATAGGTGCATAGTGTCAAAACAATTTCAATCATAAATATCAATCATAGGCGGCATGAATGACCCATACCACTATGTCGCCATACTAGGTTCTACAAATAAAACCGCACTATCACGTATTGGAAATTGGATTTCCGTCATGAGCCGAGGCAAGGGGTAAGCTCCTCTCCGATTCGAGACACTCTAGCAAATGCCTCAGGACCCCACTATGATCCTTGGATCTTCAGGGCCGGTCCTCTCTTACTTTTGAGGATTGGCAATTCCTGAACACACGTTTCCCGGTCCTTACAAACCTATATCTGAGGCGCCTCGCATTCCAACAACCACACAGGTGAAAAGTATATAAATGTCAGGGCTGGTAGGTCACTGACACCACCTTAGCTAGAAAGAAACGTCGTGCTCTCCCTGCAGTCACTATCCCGTTTTTGACTCATACCGAGGTGTGAGGCTCGCGAATTCACGCTATACACAAAGCTACGCCACACAAGCCGTGCTTTGATCATCAACCACAAGACTTTTCTTTTCAACATAAGCCTTGATCTATTGCCACTTACGCATGCCACATTGGCAATTCACTCCAGGCGACTGATGTCCATCGATATACAACCTCTGAGCTCATACGTCTCAGAGAAGGGCGTTAAGCAAGAGAATAAATTCTCCGCCGCCAAACAGATGTATATTTAATGGAGATCAATCAACACAGAATAAAATCCAATGTCAGACACACAATCCATTTACAAGTTCGTTCTGGGTCTGAACGAAACCGGAGGCACTTTCCTCGCATATCCATCCATCTCCAAGTACGTCTGGACGATCACCAACTGATTCCCTCATCCTGGGTGTACAGCCCAATCAAGATCATCAGTAATCACCCAAACGATGTGAAGACTTCCGGTCTTCAACCACCGTCTTCATCTTCGACATCTCGTCGAATCGGTTATTCAGAATGGGTATAACCCGGCCTTTCTGAATAACCCACGTATATAATAAACAAATGTTACACAAACACAATGAACGCCTCATTCCAATTCAGAATATTCTTTTATTCACAAAATCACATTCTTAGGGAAAGGCTCCCATTAATTTTATCCAAGATAAATTCTTCTAAATTTATTCTTTGATCTTCCTTTGGATATCATTTCTAACTAGTCGGGATTAGCGAACCACACCGAAGTAATTATTTGTTTTATTTCCCAATCCCAACCTATATATCCCATGGAGCAAAACTGGTGATACTCCATATCTAACACCACGGTGTTATCGGTAAAATTAATTACCATTTCACGTTCAAATCTAATTAAATATTTAACTATCGCTTTGGAGCAAAACTGGTGATACTCCACTCTCGATCACTTTTCAGATTTGATAATTTAAATTATCAATTCACTTTTTTTTTAATCTAATTAAAGATTCATTAAAACTCCATTTAGTTTTAATCTTCTCAAAAATCAATATTATGTCTTTAACTGGGTTAAAGAACCAATGTCTTCTAAAACACGATTCACGACAAACCCAAATCACATTTGATATTAAATACAAGGCTCTGAATAGAAAATATATCGGCTTATATTCAATATCAAATTCTGAAACCAACATATATCGTATTGGAAATAACGATATAAAATATATCTTTCAAATTCCCATAACAATATCTGTATAGTCACGAAATCCAACATCGAAATATCCCGAAGATAATTTCGATTCAACTCCAGTCCAATCCACGTATGGGAATATTGATTATTTTTAAAATCACTTTCAAATTCAATTTATTTATTTCAACAATAAATTGATTTTAATTCTAGTTCAAACTGGTTCATTTCGATAAAAATCTATTTTTATCTTTTCAAATGTGGAGTTTTTCACCCCAGTTCTTTCCAATTCACATATTATGATTTTACACAAATTATCAATATTTTTAATAATTTTATCAAGGCCCGTACAGTCGATTTCCATCAATGGCCATCGAACTGCACTTATAGCGACCTTTTTCAAATTTGATTTGGACATATTTCCAAATCCAACCGTTAGATTTCAAATTTCTAATATTCATTGGAAAGCTCTTTTCAATACGAACCTAACGGTTCCGGTTTTAGGAGAATCCGACGGTCGGATCTCCCGCTATGTCCGTTTGAACTAAATGGTCGAAATTCACGAACTGCCGCGGCGCGTTCTATTCAGGCCATTATATAATATATATATAATATATATAATATATATTTCGTCGATTTCTATTTAAAACGAATTTTATGAATCGTTTTAAATTCGTTTCTAAAACAATTCAACTTCTATATTCAATTTCAAATCGATTTGATTTCAATTCAACTCGAATTCATTTCCATTTTATTTAATTTGAATTCAAATTCGTTTCAATTCAATTCAACTTCAAATTCGTTTCAATTCAATTCAACTTCAAATTCGTTTCAATTCAAATTGATTTTGTTTTATATTCAATTCCATTCGAAGTCTTTTTTTATTCGATTCAAATTCGTTTTCTTTTCAATTTGAATTTGCTATAATATTCATTTCAATTTGAATAAAATCGATATAAATATCGTTCACGTCAAAATGGCGCAAAACTAATCAACACGGCTTTATATTTTTCACAACTTCTTTATTCTATTCAACAAATGAATATTTTTCCCATTCAACACATGAATCTATATTTCTTTCAACACACGACTAATCTCAACACATGAGTGCTGTCAACACATCACTATTTTTGTTATGTAAAATATTTTATAAAACTAAGGTATCTATCGTTTGATTTTAATTAGACTCCACCGTGAAGTAGATTCTAATCGTAAATATGATAAAGATGTAATTTTTATTATTTAAAATATTTCACTCAATACATGAATAGTTTCAACCCATAATCATCGTCAACACATGACTATTTTTATATTCAACACATAAATTTTCTTTTATAATATTCATTATTTTCCCGATTGGAATGAGGCCCAATCAATCACCATATAATGTTAATTATAGGATTCCATACAACACATGTATATAATAGCATTGAAAAATAATCAACCATCAACCAAAGTGCACTACACTGTATAAGCATCAATATAGATATCTTACGCTTATAACAGCCTGTCAATCAATCGATCGACATATTTAATCAATCAGGATGAGTGAACTTCCAAATTTCATCCCAACACCCGTGTGGGGTTTCAAACAATCAAACACAGATTTTAGTTGTGCAGTTGGGCGACGTGTAAAATTTATCGACCCAATCGATATCAGTCAATCAGTGTATATAAACAAATCGGCCGATTTGTTTATAAATATTTATTTATTCACTTTCACGTTAAAAATTATATTTTTAACGATAATATATTTTATTTTAACACATGAATTTCTATTCCTTTCATTTACACAATAAAATGATATTTTAATTTTTCTAACATATTTTAGAAAATTTCGGCGGCATAACGGCACGATACTAGAAACGGGACGAGGCCTAGCCTTATCCCCGGTCTAGTGAAGGCCCACGCCATTCACACATCAATCAAATTCACCAAACAACCAATTCAAATCAAGTCATCAAATTAATTTATGCAACCAAACAAACAAGTCCATGGTCTGTGGACGATTGTGTCGGGTGCTACTAAGCACCGTCTGCATCCTAGTATATATATATATATATCTAGAAAAAAAAAGAAATTGAAAGGTGAGAAATTCTCACCAATAGCTATCCTAGCTCCACGGCACTTCATTGATAGAAATCTTCATCGCTATCGCATCTTCGTCATCTTCGTTGCCCGTAGCCACTACATATGCCAAAAATCGAATTTTTACTATGCTATTCAATATATAAAAATCATATTTTTATTTCGATGCCATATAGATAAAAATTCCTTTTCAAAAATATAGATTTCGCCTTTTCAAATACGAAGTTTTCGCCTTTATAAAAATAAGGTTTTCGCCTTTATAAAAATAAGGTTTTCGCCTTTATAAAAATAAAGTTTTCGCCTTTATAAAAATAAAGTTTTCGCCTTTATAAAAATAAAGTTTTTGCCTTTATAAAAATAAAGTTTTCGCCTTTATAAAAATAAAGTTTTCGCCTTTATAAAAATAAAGTTTTCGCCTTTATAAAAATAAAGTTTTTATTTTTCATATAAAAATCTAATTTTTTTCACTTTTAAAAATCACGTCTATATTCTTGTAATGTTCATACAAAAATCACGTTTTTATTTTCCTTCAAAACAAAGTATTTTATTTTAAAACAACGATAATTTTCTATTTTCAAAAATAAGGCTATTTATAATTTCAAACAAAGTATTGCATTTTCAAAAGCAACATTTTTTTCAAACAGCTATTTTATTTTCAAAACATTACCATTTTTGTTTTCATATACTAAGTTAATTACCTTAAAGAATTTAATAACATAATTACTAATTAATTATTTATAAATATAAACTAATTTTTACCTTAATCATGTTTGGAAACAAATCTGGCCAT
This sequence comes from Allium sativum, assembly GCA_030737875.1. Classification (NCBI taxonomy): domain Eukaryota; kingdom Viridiplantae; phylum Streptophyta; class Magnoliopsida; order Asparagales; family Amaryllidaceae; genus Allium; species Allium sativum. The sequence goes on along the minus strand of CM060919.1, from coordinate 126,469,391 downwards.
TCGAAATCGTTCCAGCTCCAAAACTGATGCGGTTTCTTCCTCCAGATATCAAGCCGTCGGTTTTTCAGTTTGCTCACAAGTAGGGTTTCAGATTTTCGCTCGAATTGAAACACTGGATGTCGATCAGATGGCTTCTCGTTGTCGGCCTTCGCACAAGCTTCCTGGCGCCACCCACCTTGGCCACTTCGACGGCCTGAGGTGATCCCGAGATCGCCACAAACGGCGGTTCGGATGAAATCGAAGCGAGAGATAGGAGAGGCGGTGGAGGGGAGAGAGAGGGGGAAAGCCTGGGCGGAGGCGGCGTCACCGGATGAGGCGCGATGGACGGGGTCAGGCGTCAGGGGGCGACGATCGATTTCTTTTTTTTCTTTTTTTTTTATCGGGGGAAACAACTGAAAGAGGAAAAGGAATTTGAAGGGGGGGGGGGGTTAATGAATATATTATTTATTTTATTTTTCCAAGCCCTAAATGTTGGATTTTAATTCGAACACCTATCGAGGCCCAACGACTGTCGCCCCTAGCTAATCACCCCCATTCCGAACACAATGGGATATGTATCGCAAGCTGATTCGATCGTTACAATCAGTTTCTGTTAAATTTACATTTAAATCACTAAATTGAATTTTAAACGTACATTTCAAATTACCGGGGTCACATACTAACTAGAAAAATTCCAGAAAAATATTTTCTAGCTTCGTATTGACGATACGGTCCTAACAAAACTAGTTTCGTCGAATTCTGAGACCGTTGGAAAAATGTCCAATTTCCAGTCGATTTAAAATCAACTGAAACTGGTCAAACGCGTTTTCCTTCGCCACGCTCACATATTGATTCGAAAAATTATGAAATTTGGAATCTAGCAATAATTTAACATCACGGACCCAACAAAAGTGGTTTCGTCGAAATCCGAGGTCATTTGCAAAATTTCCATTTTTAAGGGCCTGAATTCCATAGCGACTATTTAGAATTTTCAACTGGGCATATCTTTTGATTCCCGCTATGCAATTTTGATTATTCGGATTTGTTGGAAAGATATTATCGATTAGATCCTATTGTTTTCGGTTTCACTAAAATCCGGATTGTTTTGCACCCGGTACATTCAATTGAAGTTTGAAATCGAATTATCGAACTACCGCGCCATTTCAATTCCTATTTATAATTATATATAAATATTTATATTCTAACGACGGTGTATATAATATATACGATCGAATTATATTCAAAATAAATTTCTCGTCGTTTTTATTTAAAATAATCTATTTAAATATTCAAAATTCGCTATAATTGCCAAAATAAAAAATTTAAACTGGCCCAGATTTTCCGGGTTATTACAATCTCCCCCACTTAAAACTTTTCGTCCCCGAAAAGGAACAAAGTCGGAAGTGGTTTGATTAATCAATTCTACGTTCGATCTGGCTTCCATTCTCCAACTTTTCAGTTTCCGAGAATTTTCAAATTTTTTCAAAAATTTGGCTAACACCCTAAATTTTCGAAAAATTTCGCCATAACCTCCCCTGCACCGGGAGCATCGGGGAATTTCAAATAGCTTCCCCGGTCCTTCTAATCTCAAAAAGAAAAAGAAAAAGCCAAGCGGCTAGCCAATAGGCTCATAAAATCATCATCACCCAAACAAAATAGTAAATTATAGTAAACATGTACCTATTTGTCGGGCAAACAAATTTTATTCTTCGGCTCTAGCCTCCTTGCTATGACCTGTTCAATGTAAGTATATGTATATGCATGCAAATGCGACCAATTTCAATACAGTTCAATATTTGATTCTATTAGGCATAGTGGTTCAAAATTATCAAACAAATAGGCAAACAACACAAACATCAATCAATTAGTGGATTAAAGTTTCAAATTCATAATTTTGATACATATACAAAAAATCATGTTTTTGATGCCAATTCACAACAATGTGTTCTAGCTATATTAGTTTTGGTTCTCACACCAGTCTAATGGAAATATATAGATATCACACCTTCGAAACACGAACATAAATACTGATGATGTGGCCACATCACCAGAATTATCCCCGGGTGTCTAGAATGTGACTCTATATCTATCCAGTATATTAAAACTTCGACTATACGTTCATGACGCGTATACGCGAAATCTATATATACTCGATTGTCCATATTCAAAATAAATAATTAATCAAATACGCGTAAAGCGATTTAAATTTTCAAAACAAAATTGTTTTCATTTGAAAAATATACTCTTCACACTCGTTCTAGGACACTACTGATCCTATCTCTAACGAGCCATTCTAATTGGATTTTACTAATCCAATATCTGATGAATTCTTTCGTATGGTTCTAATGTGTCTTGTTCTCGAGCTCTGTAAACCAAAGCTCTGATACCAAACAGAGACGACCTGAACTTCCCCGTGAAGGAAAGCACGGATAGAATTGAGGACAAGACAAAATAGAACGCATACGGAAGAACATTTCATTGTTATTACAACAATTCCATCAGATACAAGAATATACCGAGTATAAATGAATAAATTACATTCGACAAATATCAGAGATTACAATAAATTACATAGCAACGGAAAATAATACAAAAGCACAACTAGAAGTGATACACGGATACAGAGCTTTCCGAGCATCGTTCCAGCTGTATATCAGGACCCTGTGAATATAAATCTGCAAAACCAAAACTACTAGCTGCCCGTGCGGAAAATAGGGGCACCCAGAGTTTAGGTTAAAACAATAAACTCCAGGTCAGTCATGTGACTGGTGTGAGAACTAAAGCAGTTATTAATCTTTATTTTTAAAGTTAGGTAAATCAAGGGACCACGCCGTATAACACGGAACGGGTTTCCTCCCAAGAATACCAGTGCATAAAACAAACAGCGCAATGCTAAATAAAGAGAAATGAAGCTGTTATAAGACCCAGGTCCCATCACACAATGCAACGCAAGCCGGAGGATAGGGTTTTTACCTTATAACAGCCAAAGCATGCTTGATACATTTAAAACACATTATTTGATACTAATATAGGTGCATAGTGTCAAAACAATTTCAATCATAAATATCAATCATAGGCGGCATGAATGACCCATACCACTATGTCGCCATACTAGGTTCTACAAATAAAACTGCACTATCACGTATTGGAAATTGGATTTCCGTCATGAGCCGAGGCAAGGGGCAAGCTCCTCTCCGATTCGAGACACTCTAGCAAATGCCTCAGGACCCCACTATGATCCTTGGATCTTCAGGGCCGGTCCTCTCTTACTTTTGAGGATTGGCAATTCCTGAACACACGTTTCCCGGTCCTTACAGACCTATATCTGAGGCGCCTCGCATTCCAACAACCACACAGGTGAAAAGTATATAAATGTCAGGGCTGGTAGGTCACTGACACCACCTTAGCTAGAAAGAAACGTCGTGCTCTCCCTGCAGTCACTATCCCGTTTTTGACTCATACCGAGGTGTGAGGCTCGCGAATTCACGCTATACACAAAGCTACGCCACACAGGCCGTGCTTTGATCATCAACCACAAGACTTTGCTTTTCAACAGAAGCCTTGATCTATTGCCACTTACGCATGCCACATTGGCAATTCACTCCAGGCGACTGATGTCCATCGATATACAACCTCTGAGCTCATACGTCTCAGAGAAGGGCGTTAAGCAAGAGAATAAATTCTCCGCCGCCAAACAGATGTATATTTAATGGAGATCAATCAACACAGAATAAAATCCAATGTCAGACACACAATCCATTTACAAGTTCGTTCTGCGTCTGAACGAAACCGGAGGCACTTTCCTCGCATATCCATCCATCTCCAAGTACGTCTGGACGATCACCAACTGATTCCCTCATCCTGAGTGTACATCCCAATCAAGATCATCAGTAATCACCCAAACGATGTGAAGACTTCCGGTCTTCAACCACCGTCTTCATCTTCGACATCTCGTCGAATCGGTTATTCAGAATGGGTATAACCCGGCCTTTCTGAATAACCCACGTATATAATAAACAAATGTTACACAAACACAATGAACGCCTCATTCCAATTCAGAATATTCTTTTATTCACAAAATCACATTCTTAGGGAAAGGTTCCCATTAATTTTATCCAAGATAATTTCTTCTAAATTTATTCTTTGATCTTCCTTTGGATATCATTTCTAACTAGTCGGGATTAGCGAACCACACCGAAGTAATTATTTGTTTTATTTCCCAATCCCAACCTATATATCCCATGGAGCAAAACTGGTGATACTCCATATCTAACACCACGGTGTTATCGGTAAAATTAATTACCATTTCACGTTCAAATCTAATTAAATATTTAACTATCGCTTTGGAGCAAAACTGGTGATACTCCACTCTCGATCACTTTTCAGATTTGATAATTTAAATTATCAATTCACTTTTTTTTAATCTAATTAAAGATTCATTAAAACTCCATTTAGTTTTAATCTTCTCAAAAATCAATATTATGTCTTTAACTGGGTTAGAGAACCAATGTCTTCTAAAACACGATTCACGACAAACCCAAATCACATTTGATATTAAATACAAGGCTCTGAATAGAAAATATATCGGCTTATATTCAATATCAAATTCTGAAACCAACATATATCGTATTGGAAATAACGATATAAAATATATCTTTCAAATTCCCATAACAATATCTGTATAGTCACGAAATCCAACATCGAAATATCCCGAAGATAATTTCGATTCAACTCCAGTCCAATCCACGTATGGGAATATTGATTATTTTTAAAATCACTTTCAAATTCAATTTATTTATTTCAACAATAAATTGATTTTAATTCTAGTTCAAACTGGTTCATTTCGATAAAAATCTATTTTTATCTTTTCAAATGTGGAGTTTTTCACCCCAGTTCTTTCCAATTCACATATTATGATTTTACACAAATTATCAATATTTTTAATAATTTTATCAAGGCCCGTACAGTCGATTTCCATCAATGGCCATCGAACTGCACTTATAGCGACCTTTTTCAAATTTGATTTGGACATATTTCCAAATCCAACCGTTAGATTTCAAATTTCTAATATTCATTGGAAAGCTTTTTTCGATACGAACCCAACGGTTCCGGTTTTAGGAGAATCCGACGGTCGGATCTCCCGCTATGTCCGTTTGAACTAAATGGTCGAAATTCACGAACTGCCGCGGCGCGGCGCGTTCTATTCAGGCCATTATATAATATATATAATATATATAATATATATTTCGTCGATTTCTATTTAAAACGAATTTTATGAATCGTTTTAAATTCGTTTCTAAAACAATTCAACTTCTATATTCAATTTCAAATCGATTTGATTTCAATTCAACTCGAATTCATTTCCATTTTATTTAATTCGAATTCAAATTCGTTTCAATTCAATTCAACTTCAAATTCGTTTCAATTCAATTCAACTTCAAATTCGTTTCAATTCAAATTGATTTTGTTTTATATTCAATTCCATTCGAAGTCTTTTTTTATTCGATTCAAATTCGTTTTCTTTTCAATTTGAATTTGCTATAATATTCATTTCAATTTGAATAAAATCGATATAAATATCGTTCACGTCAAAATGGCGCAAAACTAATCAACACGGCTTTATATTTTTCACAACTTCTTTATTCTATTCAACAAATGAATATTTTTCCCATTCAACACATGAATCTATATTTCTTTCAACACACGACTAATCTCAACACATGAGTGCTGTCAACACATCACTATTTTTGTTATGTAAAATATTTTATAAAACTAAGGTATCTATCGTTTGATTTTAATTAGACTCCACCGTGAAGTAGATTCTAATCGTAAATATGATAAAGATGTAATTTTTATTATTTAAAATATTTCACTCAACACATGAATAGCTTCAACCCATAATCATCGTCAACACATGACTATTTTTATATTCAACACATAAATTTTCTTTTATAATATTCATTATTTTCCCGATTGGAATGAGGCCCAATCAATCACCATATAATGTTAATTATAGGATTCCATACAACACATGTATATAATAGCATTGAAAAATAATCAACCATCAACCAAAGTGCACTACACTGTATAAGCATCAATATAGATATCTTACGCTTATAACAGCCTGTCAATCAATCGATCGACATATTTAATCAATCAGGATGAGTGAACTTCCAAATTTCATCCCAACACCCGTGTGGGGTTTCAAACAATCAAACACAGATTTTAGTTGTGCAGTTGGGCGACGTGTAAAATTTATCGACCCAATCGATATCAGTCAATCAGTGTATATAAACAAATCGGCCGATTTGTTTATAAATATTTATTTATTCACTTTCACGTTAAAAATTATATTTTTAACGATAATATATTTTATTTTAACACATGAATTTCTATTCCTTTCATTTACACAATAAAATGATATTTTAATTTTTCTAACATATTTTAGAAAATTTCGGCGGCATAACGGCACGATACTAGAAACGGGACGAGGCCTAGCCTTATCCCCGGTCTAGTGAAGGCCCACGCCATTCACACATCAATCAAATTCACCAAACAACCAATTCAAATCAAGTCATCAAATTAATTTATGCAACCAAACAAACAAGTCCATGGTCTATGGACGATTGTGTCGGGTGCTACTAAGCACCGTCTGCATCCTAGTATATATATATCTAGGAAAAAAAAAGAAATTGAAAGGTGAGAAATTCTCACCAATAGCTATCCTAGCTCCACGGCACTTCATTGATAGAAATCTTCATCGCTATCGCATCTTCGTCATCTTCGTTGCCCGTAGCCACTACATATGCCAAAAATCGAATTTTTACTATGCTATTCAATATATAAAAATCATATTTTTATTTCGATGCCATATAGATTAAAATTCCTTTTCAAAAATATAGATTTCGCCTTTTCAAATACGAAGTTTTCGCCTTTATAAAAATAAGGTTTTCGCCTTTATAAAAATAAGGTTTTCGCCTTTATAAAAATAAAGTTTTCGCCTTTATAAAAATAAAGTTTTCGCCTTTATAAAAATAAAGTTTTCGCCTTTATAAAAATAAAGTTTTCGCCTTTATAAAAATAAAGTTTTTATTATAAAAATCTAATTTTTTTCACTTTTAAAAATCACGTCTATATTCTTGTAATGTTCATACAAAAATCACGTTTTTATTTTCTTTCAAAACAAAGTATTTTATTTTAAAACAACGATAATTTTCTATTTTCAAAAATAAGGCTATTTTTAATTTCAAACAAAGTATTGCATTTTCAAAAGCAACATTTTTTTCAAACAGCTATTTTATTTTCAAAACATTACCATTTTTGTTTTCATATACTAAGTTAATTACCTTAATGAATTTAATAACATAATTACTAATTAATTATTTATAAATATAAACTAATTTTTACCTTAATCATGTTTGGAAACAAATATGGCCATTCGAAATCGTTCCAGCTCCAAAATTGATGCGGTTTCTTCCTCCAAATATCAAGCCGTCGGTTTTTCAGTTTGCTCACAAGTAGGGTTTCAGATTTTCGCTCGAATCGAAACACTGGATGTCGATCAGATGGCTTCTCGTTGTCGGCCTTCACACAAGCTTCCTGGCGCCACCCACCTTGGCCACTTCGACGGCCTGAGGTGATCCCGAGATCGCCACAAACGGCGGTTCGGATGAAATCGAAGCGAGAGATAGGAGAGGCGGTGGAGGGGAGAGAGAGGGGGAAAGCCTGGGCGGAGGCGGCGTCACCGGATGAGGCGCGATGGACGGGGTCAGCGGGCGACGATCGATTTCTTTTTTTTCTTTTTTTCTTTTTTTTTATCGGGGGAAACAACTGAAAGAGGAAAAGGAATTTGAAGGTGGGGGGGGGGGGGTAATGAATATATTATTTATTTTATTTTTCCAAGCCCTAAATGTTGGATTTTAATTCGAACACCTATCGAGGCCCAACGACTATCGCCCCTAGCTAATCACCCCCATTCCGAACACAATGGGATATGTATCGCAAGCTGATTCGATCGTTACAATCAGTTTCTGTTAAATTTACATTTAAATCACTAAATTGAATTTTAAACGTACATTTCAAATTACCGGGGTCACATACTAACTATAAAAATTCCAGAAAAATATTTTCTAGCTTCGTATTGACGATACGGTCCTAACAAAACTAGTTTCGTCGAATTCTGAGACCGTTGGAAAAATGGCCAATTTCCAGTCGATTTAAAATCAACTAAAACTGGTCAAATGCGTTTTCCTTCGCCACGCTCACATATTGATTCGAAAAATTATGAAATTTGGAATCTAGCAATAATTTAACATCACGGACCCAACAAAAGTGGTTTCGTCGAAATCCGAGGTCATTTGCAAAATTTCCATTTTTAAGGGCCTGAATTCCATAGCGACTATTTAGAATTTTCAACTAGGCATATCTTTTGATTCCCGCTATGCAATTTTGATTATTCGGATTCGTTGGAAAGATATTATCGATTAGATCCTATTGTTTTCGGTTTCACTAAAATCCGGATTGTTTTGCACCCGGTACATTCAATTGAAGTTTGAAATCGAATTATCGAACTACCGCGCCATTTCAATTCCTATTTATAATTATATATAAATATTTATATTCTAACGACGGCATATATAATATATACGATCGAATTATATTCAAAATAAATTTCTCGTCGTTTTTATTTAAAATAATCTATTTAAATATTCAAAATTCGCTATAATTGCCAAAATAAAAATTTTAAACTGGCCCAGATTTTCCGGGTTATTACACACCACGCTCACATATTAATTCCAAAAATTATGAAAATTGGAATATAACTATAATTTGACATTCGGATCCAACAAAAGGAGTTTCGTTGAAAACGGAGGTCGTTTGCAAAATGGCTATTTTCAAGGGCTATATATTATATAAAAGATATATAAATTCCATAGCGACTTTTCTGAATTTTAAACTGGACATAACTTTTTATTCCTGTTATGAAATCTAAATTTTTCACATTTATTGGAAAGATATTTTTAAACTGATTCAAATATTTCTGGTTTTATTGAAATCCGATTTATTTTGAATCCTGCACATTCATTTGAAATTTTAAATCGAATTTTCAAACTGCCGCGCCATTTCAGGCTTGTTATATAATTAAAATAAATTTATTCATTCTAACTTCAATTTAAATATTTTTCTTTCATTTTTATTTAAAATAAATTATTTTTAATATTCAAAATTCATTAAAATAACTAAAATAAAAATTTTAAATTGGTTCCGATTTTCCGGGTTGATACAATCTCCCCCACTTAAAATCTTTTTGTCCTCGAAAGGAACGGAGCTGAAAGTTGTTTAACCAACCAACTCAACTTTCATTCTGGCGTTTATTCTTCAACTTTTTAGTTTTTAAGAATTTTCAAATTTTTCATAAATTTGGCTAACACCCTAAATTTTCGAAAAATTTCGCCATAATCTCGTTTGTGTGGGGATACATTTAAAACCACAACTAGCCTCACAGGGCCCTCACCAATCCAAAATAAAAATAAAAATCCAAGCGGCTAGCCAATCGTCTCATGAAATCATCTAAACCCAATAAATTAGTAAACATGTACCTAGTTATTGGGCATACAATTTTATTCCTCTTCTTAGCCTCCTTGCTATGACCTGTTCACACATATATATGTACATGCATGCAATTATAATCATTTTTCAGTTCATTTCAATATTTGACTTGATTTACTACATTTACTATTCATTATCCTATTGGTTTGAACAATATAACTAGTTAATTAATAATCAAACAACATAACCAGCAATCAGTTTGTGAATTAAATTTTCAAATGCTTAACTTTTATATATACTCAAAAACCTATTTTTGATGCCAAATCACAACAGTATACTATAACTATATTTTGGTTCTCACACCAGTCAATTGGAAATATATAGATATCCCATTTTCGTAGCTCGAACATAAATACTGATGATGGCGTGCCATCTCCAAATTTAATAAAAAATAAATACTCAAATACGTATAATAAGATTTAAATTTCCGAAACAAAATTTGGTTTCATTTTTATTTAAAAATAAAAATAACACGCTTCGGACTCATTCTAGGATGCTACTGATCCTATCTCTAACAAGTCATTCTCATTGGATATTACTAATCCAATCTCTGATGAATTCTTTCGTTTGGTTCTAATGTGCCTTGTTCTTGTGCTCTGTAAACCAAGGCTCTGATACCAACTGAAACGACCCAAACTCGCCCTTTCGGGAAAGCCCAGATTGAGTTGAGAACACGACAAATCATAACACAAACAGAAGAATATTTCATTGCTATTACAACAATTTACATCAGAGTACAAAAATATACAGAGTATGAACAAATAATATACATTTGATAAATATCAGAGATTTACAAATTACAATGCAGCAAAAAATAATACAAAACACAACTGAAAGAAATACACAGATACAGAGCGTTCCGAATATTGCTTCAGTTGTAAACTAGGATCCTGTGAATATACCATCTACAAAACTAAAACTACTAGCTGCCCGTGTGGAAAATAGGGGCACCCAGAGGTTAGGTTAAAACAATAAACTCCAGGTCAGTCATGTGACTGGTGTGAGAACCAAAACAGTTATTAACTTGATTTTAATGTTAGATATATCAAGGGATCACGCCGTATAACACGGAACGGGTTTACCCCCAAGAATATCAGTACATAAAACAAATAGCGCAATGCTAAATCAAGAACAATGAAGCTATTATAAGACTCAGGTCCCATCACACAATGCAACGAAACCGGAGAATTGAGTTTTACCTTATAATAGCCAAATAATGCTTGATACGTGAAATTTCATCTTTTATTATTACTATAAGTGAAGAAATCAACTTCAAATATAAATGTATCAATCATAGATGGCATAGTGCCCTATCCCACTATGTTTCCATACTAGGCTCTATAATTAAAATCGAAATGTCACATATCGGAAGTTGGATTTCCGTCTGTGAACCAAGGTAGGGGATCATCCTTACCTCTTCGAGACTCTCTAGTCCGAGCCTCAGGATCAGAGCTCGAGTGACCTGTAACGACCCGCAAATCCGTAATATCTGAGTTGACTACATACATCACACTTCCAACCCTAATATCACGAAAGTACAAATCATTTTTTTAAGAAGAAGAACATAAATAATAACATAGAATCTGTAACACCCCGTGTATTCTATAACAGTGAAATTCACAAATTAAAGTATAATTAATTTGAAATCAAAGAATTAAGGGAAACGGGATACGCAATTGCGTTCGTCTCGGAATTCTGCTTGAGATAGAGTCCGTGTTTGCGTAAATCGGACTCCGTATGAGGGAGATATGACCTCCGGAAGTTTCGGAATTCAGTTTAAAATTCAAACAGACAGAAACAGTTCAGAATCAATTCAAAATTCAAAAATCGGACCCAGATTGGGCTGGGCGGGAATTTTCCCGCCCAAGGCACCCAGGTCGACTAGGTAGTCGACCTGGGCCACCCAGGTTGACTGGGTAGTCGACCTGGGGCACCCAGGTCGACTATGTAGTCGACCTAGGGGTCGACTATGTAGTCGACCTGGGGGTCGACTATGTAGTCGACCTGGGGGTCGACTGGGTAGTCGACCTGGCCCCTGAGCCAGGTCGAGCCCAGCCCCTCCTGGCTGGCTTGGTCTGTGCTTGGCCGAATTTCTGAGCATTGATTGTCACTAGGGCTAGGTGTCAGCTCCTGATTGGTCTCTCTTTCAAACGAACGGCTAATATTAATCCAAGCTCCATCGACGGTTCTAATCAATTAACAAACTCTATAAAAAGGACCTAAGACTCCACCTAATTCACACAAATAAAAATGAGAATGAGACCGTCATGCTGCTGAAGAAAGACTAGGAGTAGCCGTCAAAATTGAGAGACGATTAGGAGACAATTCAAAAGCTTAAAGCAACGACAACTAAATCAAAACAACACCTACAACAATGGATAGCATCTCCAAATTCAGAATTCAGAATCCTGAATTGAAGATTCGTCATACGTTGTAAGTAGAGTACTATTCCGATATGAATGAATAATTGAGTTTTGATTTATGTAAAATGAGAAATGGAATTGTACTTAATTTGTGGTGATGATAATTCATAATTGTATGTTGCGATGATTCTAATTATGAATAGATTTGGGATGTTGTGGTATAATGATGTTAGACCTATTGGATATTTGCAAGTATATGACTCATGCTGAAAGTTAATGACTATATGTTTGTGGTAGTTTATTACAACACCTATTGGATATTTGCAAGTATATGATTCATGTTGAAAGTTAACGACTATATGTTTGTGATAGTTTATTACAACAAAGTTGAGATTCATGCAAGTATATGATTCACTATTATGGCAACATGATGTATATTTTTATGATCATTTTTAGTGTAGTTGGATCCATTTGAGTATTATGATTCATATGAATTTATGTTGGAATTGGCATCATGATTCAAGTGTAAAACCATACTTTTGTATTAGTGACAAAAGTAAGCACCTTTGTGAACTTGTGTTGACTTTATGAACATGGCTAGTTTATGTTTGACTTTATGCCCAAACAAAATATGTTTTAGGCCTATGTTGTTATCAAAATCATATGATAATATATGCGACACATAATTAAGTTAGATTTATATTTTAAATGCAAGTTTACATGAATAGATTTAAAAAACCATGATTCATGTTTAGGTATGTTTTATGTCATGATTATATGCTATTAAAATGCAAGTTCACAAGTGCCTAATTTATGTTAATTAGACCGTTATGTTGCAAGTCCATACGTTCACACACCCCTTTTGATGTTACTTAGAATATATAAACACCATGTTCTAAGCCTCCCCTTTTTCATGTGGCTAAGTTGGGCTTAAATGTTAAGCCCAACATAATATAGCGAACGTATAAAACGGGGGTAATGACGTTGGGTTAAAAATATAAAACATATGTGTTGGCATGTCTGACGCATGCCAATGATCTTGAGAACATTTAAGGGGTATAAATTAATTTTACCCAATAAAGATGAATTTGAATAATGTGCTGCAAATATTTACATATAAAAAGAAAAGAGACAAAATATGTAAACTTAGAAAATACGATGTGTTTAACCCGAGGTTGGATTGAGTTGTGACGTAAACCTGCCTGGAACCGCCCGGTTGTCCAGTAGTCACAACAATACCTATCCAATGTGGGTGGTTAAACATTGAGCCCAATAAAGACCCGAGGTTAGACTGAGTTGTGACGTAAGACTGCCCGGAACCAACCGGCAACAGGCAGTCACAACAATACCTGTCTAATGTGAGAGGTCGAGGCTTTAATAAGACAATTAAGGCTGAGTCAGGATTGATAGGATTAAGTAAATTGAATTAATACTTAATCAAATTGAACATGCTAAACTATACAGACTGATTGGGGGTTAGGTTTACAAAACACTTAACCAACTTAGCATGTTGGCTAGAAATAGAAAACCTAGTAGCGGGGGACCCTTTTCAGCAGTAACCCTACAAGGTGTTTCAGGATACCCTGAACTAGGCAGGGTGGGGCACGATTACTGGGCTGACTGTAAGAGGTCAAATTGATGGCGGTGGTGCAGCAGTGTAGGTTCTAACGGGGTGCGGGCTGCACACACTCCGGCACAGAAAAATTAGGCACTGGGCACCAGTAGTATACCTGTGCATTCTAGGATTGTGTCGGGCCGCCACCATGGGACTTGATACACCCCATGGTGGGACCAACATAGGTAGCTACAACATCGTGGGCCGTAAGACACATGTAACTATGCGTGTAGGAGCCGATCATTAGAAATGGATCACTTCACCCTGATTATGGGGTGCCTGCTGGGAACTAGTTTATAGGGGTGCAGAGATTAATATGGGGTACAATAGTCTATTCGACTCTAGACAACTTAACTTAGTTTATGGTGCTTCTCCATTTCCAGTTTGTACTTATCATGCTCATTTCTTTATTCATAGACTGAATAGTCCTAGACTTACTCAGGCTTTATGTCTGCTCTACTTTTCTTTCGTTTCCCCCCCAGGTCCACAGGGAGGGAATACCGCAGCTTGACCAGTTTTCACATCCAGCTTGAAGAGAAAGAATGTATTGCTTGGATCTCTTTCGTTTTGGACTATGGCTTTGGATAGAAATTATGGGGACTTATGCAGTTTACTTATGTTTTTATGCTTCTTTAAGTTATGTAATCAAGACAGTTGTGAAAATATAATGTTTTTGGAAGTATTGTAAGACAATTATGGCATGGTTTGTGCAACACGTATTTTGATGAAATAAGAGTTGCTGTTGTTTTCCGCTGTTCAAAAATATGTGTACTTATATCTGTCTTGTGTATCTGTGACTTATACTTATAAACCTCCACCAAAATCAGGGCATTCTCTTTGAGAGTGACCCTAACGGAGGTGGGGTGTTTCACTTGGTATCATAGCATGGTTTACCAGATAAGATAAAAAGTTTTGAAAATTTATTTTCAAAAGAAAATTTAAAGAAGCATTTTTAAAGATAAAGTGTTATTTTATTTTAAAAAGGCATAGTCCCCCAAAGCCATAGGTACTATCTTTTGTCCTTCGTTTTGAATCTATCCTTTTTTTCCAGCATGTCTGAAGAACTCAACTTGCCAGAGGGTGTACCAATACCCGGTTGGTTCAGACGATTCTTAGAAGCAAGGGCCAGTCAGCCAGGTCCCACTGTTCCTCCTCCCCCAGCTGCAGGAAATCATACAGCTGCAGCAGCACCTCCTCCTCCACCTCCTCCGCGTGGTAATGCTTTTGCTAAGACATGTAAAGATTTCAAAGCTATGGGAGGGAAGGACTTTCATGGAACCGAGTCCTTCGTGACAGCCAGGAACTGGCTGAAGGAAACCGAGGACTTATTTGTCATTTTTGAGGTAGAAGGTAGGCAGAAGGTACAACTGGCAGTATGGCTACTTAAAGGCGAGGCTTCCTACTGGTGGGAAGTTACCAATGCAGAAAGACCAGTGGAGACATGGGAGGACTTTAGGGCGAGGTTTGAGGCTAAATTTCTCTCAGAAGCTGAAAGGAGTCTTCAATTGGAAAAAATCTTATTTCTTAAGCAAGGGAATATGACAGTCAAAGAGTACGTTAATCAGTTCGATCAGCTGGCTAGGTTCGGACTGGACCTAGTCAACACTCCGCACAAGAAGGCTCTCCGCTTTGTCAAAGGATTGAATGAGCCATTACACAGTTTGGCCATGACCCATATACCCATGGGAGCTACGTATGAAAGATTGGTGCAGATGACATTGCTGAACGAAGAGGATAAGGGCAAGAAGGAGACAAAGGCAGAAAGCTCTCAAGGAAAGAAAGAGGGTTTACAACCTAAGAAGACAGACTTTAAGAAGGGCAGGAAAGACAACAAAGAGAAAAGGAAGTGTAATTTCTATGGCAAAGTGGGGCACTTAGTGAAAGATTGTCGGAAAAAGAAGGCCAAGTTGAATGGTGGGTGCTTTTATTGCGGTGAGACAGGCCACATGGCTAAGGATTGCCCAAAGAAGCGAGGGCAGGGGCAGAGGGCTGGATCCACCTCAGGGGCATAGGTTCATGCGCTAGAAGCGCCACCTCTGTAACAGCGAGGTATAAATACTTCTGTAGAAAGCGTAGTTTATCTTTATGATCACCCAGTTCGCACTTTATTTGATTCTGGCGCATCACACTCCTTTATTTCATCTGCTTTAGTAGAATCTCTGCACCTAGAAACTAGTATCGTAGAGGACCCCTTAATTGTTTCAAATCCAATCGGGAGCCCGGCTCATTTGTCTATGATCTGTGTGGGATTGAAAATTTCTATTCTAAGCGTAGAATTTAGATGTAGTGCCTTTGTTTTGGGCTTCTCGGGATATGGTTTGATTTTGGGCATGGATTGGCTATCCAGTAATGGTGCCATCCTTGATTGTGAGAAAAGGGTGGTTAGGCTTCTGACCCAACTCGGTAACACTCTGGAAATTACTTGTAATCCCTCGTATGCGGTTATGCTTAGTCATCTTGAATCGCTAGATGCTTCTGTTAAGAGTTTGCAATCGGTTAAAGTAGTCCGTGAATATCCGGATGTCTTCGAAGAGGTGAAGGGCTTACCTCTGAAGCGAGAGATAGACTTCCGCATATATCTTGTAGATAATGCAAAGCCTGTTGCGTTGCCCGTTAGACACATGGCTCCACGGGAAAGGAAAGAGCTCAGTAAACAGGTTAAAGAGCTTCTAGAGAAGGGGTTCATTAGAAGGAGTATTTCGGAATGGGGCGCTCCAGTGGTGTTTGCCACAAAGGCGGATGGTTCACTCCGTCTATGTGTTGACTATAGGGAGCTCAACAAGCTGACGAAAAAGAATAGGCACCCTCTCCCCAGAATTGACGATCTGTTTGATCAGCTTGTAGGAGCGTCAGTTTTCTCCCAACTCGATTTGGCGACCGGTTTTCATCAGCTAAGGGTGGCTGAAGATAGCATCGATAAGACAACATTCATAACCCCAGACGGCTTCTTTGAATGGCTTGTCATGCCTTTCGGCTTGACAAACGCACCCGCTTACTTCGTGGACCTGATGAGTAGGGTGTTCAGAGAATTCCTCAACAAGTTCGTAGTGGTCTTCGTAGACGATATCTTGATCTTCTCAAAAAGTGAAGAAGAACATGCTCAGCACCTAAGGGCAATCATGGAAACTCTGCAAGTCCATCAGCTAAAAGCCAAATTCTCCAAGTGCCACTTTTGGAGAGAGGAAGTAAGGTTCCTTGGGCACATAGTATCCAAAGAAGGGTTAGCTGTGGACCCTGCTAAAGTAGTAGCGGTGCAGGATTGGAAGACACCAAGGAATGCAACAGAAGTCCGAAGCTTTCTCGGGCTAGCAGGCTTCTATCAGAAATTCATCAGAGATTTTGCAAAAATATCAGCTCCACTCACAAGGCTGACAAAGAAGAATGTAGTGTTCAATTGGGACTTGGATTGCGAGTTTGCTTTCCAACGACTAAAAAGGGCTCTTACAACAGCCCCAGTTCTGACGTTGCCAGATGGAACCAAGATGTTCACAGTTTATACAGATGCATGTAGGACAGGGCTAGGCGCTGTCTTGATGCAAGAAGGGAGGGTAGTAGCTTATGGTGGAAGGCAATTGAAAGTTCATGAAAAGAACTACCCGACCCACGATCTTGAGTTAGCTGCCATCGTCTTTGCACTCAAGTCTTGGCGCCACTATCTCCTAGGTGAGAAGTTCGAACTTTACACTGACCATAAATCATTGAAATATCTTTTCTCGCAGAAAGATCTTAACTTGAGGCAACAGAGATGGATGGAATTTCTTGCCTCGTACGATTTCGAGATCTCCTACACTCCAGGCAAAGGCAACGTAGTGGCAGACGCGTTGAGCCAAAAGAAACTGACCCTAAGCCCGCTGTTTGTTGAAAGGCAAAGCCTAGAGTTTATAGCCAGCTTTGACTTTAGGCCCTCCTCCGATTTTGTACCGGGCTTGCTAGCATCCCTCGAAGTACGCCCGATTCTAGTGGACTCAATAGGGACAACACAACGCGAAGACCCTCAGCTTATGGAGACGATTGATAGGCTAATTAGGGGTGAGACTTCAAGTCACCTCAACAGATACTCCATCGACGATAAGGGTTGGTTAAGGCGAGACGGAAGACTATGCGTCCCACAGACAAGGGATTTAGTAAAGGCGGTTCTCGAGGAAGCACATCACTCCAAGATGACGATACATCCAGGCGGAGATAAAATGTACAAGGACATAAAGAGAACTTTCTTTTGGAACGGCACGAAGAAGGACGTGGCAGATTTCGTTTCTAAGTGTATGACTTGCCAACAGGTTAAGGCGGAGCAGAAGAAGCCTGGCGGTCTACTCCATCCTCTAGAGGTCCCACAGTGGAAGTGGGATAGCATTTCAATGGACTTCATTGATGGGCTGCCTAGATCTAGAAGAGGCAACACTAGCATTTGGGTAATAGTGGATTGGCTTACTAAAAGCGCCCACTTTTTACCTGTCAAGAGTAAAAGTACTGCCTCATCCCTAGCATCTCTTTATCTCAAGGAAATTGTTCGACTCCATGGGATACCCTCCAGCATTGTTAGTGACCGAGACCCTATCTTCACAAGTGAGTTTTGGCGGAGTCTGCAAGAAGCGGTAGGTACACAATTATGCTTGAGTACAGCCTATCACCCCCAAAACGACGGCCAGACAGAAAGAGTGAACATAATTTTGGAAGACCTTTTAAGACTGTGCATCCTTGACTTCGGAGGGATGTGAGAAGACCATCTTCCTTTGGTGGAATTTGCCTATAACAACAGCTACCAAGCCACCATCGGAATGGCACCCTTCGAAGCTTTATATGGAAGACCGTGCCGATCGCCCACTTGTTGGTGGGAGTCTACTGACAAGCTCATACTTGGACCAGATATGATCTGAGAGACTTCAGAGAAAGTAGACTTGATACGAAGAAGGATGAAGACAGCCCAAGACAGACAAAAATCCTACGCCGACAAGAGGAGGACCGACCTTGAATTTGAGGTTGGGGACAAAGTTTTTCTTAAGGTATCTCCTCTAAGGAACGTTGTTCGTTTTGGGTCCACTGTAAAGCTAGCACCGAGATTTGTAGGACCATTTCCTATCATCGAGAAGGTTGGGAAGATGGCCTATAGATTAGAGCTCCCCGAAAAACTAGCTGGAGTTCACAACGTCTTTCACGTTTTGCACCTCCGAAAATGTCTACATGAATCTGCTGAAGTGGTAGAGCCAAACATCCTTGAAGAAGCTGAAGTGGAACGCGAAGCAACCGTGAGAAGAGTTCCAACACACATCTTAGGAACTGAAGTGAAAAAGCTACGCAGCCGCGAAGTCAAGCTCGTCAAAGTTCAGTGGAGCGACGTCGAGGAAGACGCGACTTGGGAAACTGAGGCTAGAATACGCGCAGCCTACCCTTTTCTTTTTGAGGGTACATCTTTGATCTTTCTTTTTCCTTAAGTTGCGCTTTTATCTATCTTTTTAGGTATATCTCCTCGACCTTATCTTTTAGGTAGAAACCCTTTGGATGAAAACATGTAATTGAAACATGTTATGAATGATGGTTGCAAGTGGTTGCAAGTGATTGCTAGTGGTTGCTCGTGGTTGCATATACAAACACAATCTAGGTTTTAGATCGGCTCAGTCACTTCATATTGCATATGCATATATGTATTTATATTCGTATATGGCTGAAGTTTAATGTGTTGTCATATGGATGTGGCATTTATATGAATGATTGTGCACTCATGTAGAATCATGAATAGGGAAATTTGCTTACATAATGGATTCATGACACTTACATAATTTGCATTAAGGAGGTCAACTGAATCAGTAGGTCGCCTGGTTTTGCATTAGATAAGTACATGTACACACACTTCACATATGATCATGAAGCATTAGAGGTCTTTTAAGGACAATGGATGCTCGTGTTTGATGGATGAGTAGATGGACGTTTGGATGTTAGGATATACATTCTTCCTAAACTTGAAGATTTCGGGGACGAAATCCTTTTAAGTGGGGGAGAATGTAACACCCCGTGTATTCTATAATAGTGAAATTCACAAATTAAAGTATAATTAATTAGAAATCAAAGAATTAAGGGAAACGGGATACGCCATTGCGTTCGTCTCGGAATTCTGCTTGAGATAGAGTCCGAGTTTGCGTAAAACGGACTCCGTATGAGGGAGATATGACCTCCGGAAGTTTCAAAATTCAGTTTAAAATTCAAACAGACAGAAACAGTTCAGAATCAATTCAAAATTCAAAAATCGGACCCAGATTGGGCTGGGCAGGAATTTTCCCGCCCAAGGCACCCAGGTCGACTGGGTAGTCGACCTGGGCCACCCAGGTCGACTGGGTAGTCGACCTGGGGCACCCAGGTCGACTATGTAGTCGACTTGGGGGTCGACTGGGTAGTCGACCTGGCCCTTGAGCCAGGTCGAACCCAGCCCCTCCTGGCTGGCCTGGTCTGTGCTTGGCCGAATTTCTGAGCATTGTCTTGTCACTAGGGCTAGGTGTCAGCTCCTGATTGGTCTCTCTTTCAAACGAACGGCTAATATTAATCCAAGCTCCATCGACGGTTCTAATCAATTAACAAACTCTATAAAAAGGACCTAAGACTCCACCTAATTCACACAAATAAAAATGAGAATGAGACCGTCATGCTGCTTAAGAAAGACTAGGAGTAGCCGTCAAAATTGAGAGACGATTAGGAGACAATTATAAAGCTTAAAGCAATGACAACTAAATCAAAACAATGCCTACAACAAAGGATAGCATCTCCAAATTCAGAATTCAGAATCCTGAATTGAAGATTCGTCATACGTTGTAAGTAGAGTGCTATTCCGCTATGAATGAATAATTGAGTTTTGATTTATGTAAAATGAGAAATGGAATTGTACTTAATTTGTGGTGATGATAATTCATAATTGTATGTTGCTATGATTCTAATTATGAATAGATTTGGGATGTTGTGGTATAATGATGTTAGACCTATTAGATATTTGCAAGTATATGACTCATGTTGAAAGTTAGCGACTATATGTTTGTGGTAGTTTATTACAACACCTATTGGATATTTGCAAGTATATGATTCATGTTGAAAGTTAACGACTATATGTTTGTGATAGTTTATTAAACAAAGTTGAGATTCATGCGAGTATATGATTCACTATTATGCCAACATGATGTATATTTTTATGGTCATTTTTAGTGTAGTTGGATCCATTTGAGTATTATGATTCATATGAATTTATGTTGGAATTGGCATCATGATTCAAGTGTAAAACCATACTTTTGTATTAGTGACAAAAGTAAGCACCTTTGTGAACTTGTGTTGACTTTATGAACATGGCTAGTTTATGTTTGACTTTATGCCCAAACAAAATATGTTTTAGGCCTATGTTGTTATCAAAATCATATGATAATATATACGACACATAATTAAGTTAGATTTACATTTTAAATGCAAGTTTACATGAATAGATTTAAAAAACCATGATTCATGTTTAGGTATGTTTTATGTCATGATTATATGCTATTACAATGCATGTTCACAAGTGCCTAATTTATGTTAATTAGACCGTTATGTTGCAAGTCCATGCGTTCACACACCCCTTTTGATGTTACTTAGAATATATAAACACCATGTGCTAAGCCTCCCCTTTTTCATGTGGCTAAGTTGGGCTTAAATGTTAAGCCCAACATAATATAGCGAACGTATAAAACGGGGGTAATGACGTTGGGTTAAAAATATAAAACATATGTGTTGGCATGTCTGACGCATGCCAATGACCTTGAGAACATTTAAGGGGTATAAATTAATTTTACCCAATAAAGATGAATTTGAATAATGGGCTGCAAATATTTACATATAAAAAGAAAAGAGACAAAATATGTAAATTTAGAAAATACGATGTGTTTAACCCGAGGTTGGATTGAGTTGTGACGTAAACCTTCCCGGAACCTCCCGGCTGTCCAGTAGTCACAACAATACCTATCCAATGTGGGTGGTTAAACATTGAGCCCAATAAAGACCCGAGGTTAGACTGAGTTGTGACGTAAGACTGCCCGGAACCAACCGGCAATAGGCAGTCACAACAATACCTGTCTAATGTGAGAGGTCGAGGCTTTAATAAGACAATTAAGGCTGAGTCAGGATTGATAGGATTAAGTAAATTGAATTAATACTTAATCAAATTGAACATGCTAAACTATACAGACTGATTGGGGGTTAGGTTTACAAAACACTTAACCAACTTAGCATGTTGGCTAGAAATAGAAAACCTAGTAGCGGGGGACCCTTTTCAGCAGTAACCCTACAAGGTGTTTCCGGATACCCTGAACTAGGCAGGGTGGAGCACGATTACTGGGCTGACTGTAAGAGGTCAAATCGACGGCGGTGGTGCAGCAGTGTAGGTTCTAACGGGGTGCGGGCGTGCACACACTCCGGCGCAGAAAAATTAGGCACTGGGCACCAGTAGTATACCTGTGCATTCTAGGATTGTGTCGGGCCGCCACCATGGGACTTGATACACCCCATGGTGGGACCAGCATAGGTAGCTACAACATCGGGGCCCGTAAGACACATGTAACTATGCGAGTAGGAGCCGATCATTAAAAATGGATCACTTCACCCTGATTATGGGGTGCCTGCTGGGAACTAGTTTATAGGGGTGTAGAGATTAATATGGAGTACGATAGTCTATTCGACTCTAGACAACTTAACTTAGTTTATGGTGCTTCTCCATTTCCAGTTTGTACTTATCATGCTCATTTCTTTATTCATAGACTGAATAGTCCTAGACTTACTCAGGCTTTATGTCTGACTCTACTTTTCTTTCGTCTTCTTTTCTTTCGTCCCCCCCCAGGTCCCCAGGGAGGGAATACCGCAGCTTGACCAGTTTTCACATCCAGCTTGAAGAGAAAGAATGTATTGCTTGGATCTCTTTCATTTTGGACTATGGCTTTGGATAGCAATTATGCGGACTTATGCAGTTTACTTATGTTTTTATGCTTCTTTAAGTTATGAAATCAAGACAGTTATGAAAATGTAATGTTTTTGGGAGTATTGTAAGACAATTATGGCATGGTTTGTGTAACACGTATTTTGATGAAATAAGAGTTGCTGTTGTTTTCCGCTGTTCAAAAATATTTGTACTTATATCTGTTTTGTGTATCTATGACTTATACTTATAAACCTCCACCAAAATTAGGGCATTCCCTTTGAGAGTGACCCTAACGGAGGTGGGGTGTTTCAGAATCTCACATCGCAGCAGAACAAAATATAATATATCATATCCTTGAAATACAAAATTTTAACTGTATAACATTCACTTATCAGAGTCCAACACTTACAATACAGCGGAAATAAAAATAATATATATCTAACACTGAAGCCACCTGCTCCAAGCACCTTCAGATAAATCTGTAAAATCTGAAACTACTTGACTGCCCGTACAAATTTAGGCACCCAAGAGTTTAGGTAAAACAAAACAAATAAACTCTGGGTCGGTCAGGGGACTGGTATGCGTAAACGATTTAAAACAGTTTGAGAAACTAAATGATATCTCATAAGACCACGCCGTATAACACGGAACGGGTTTTTCACCTATGAAAATCCAAAACACTAGATTCAACTTTCAAAATCTTTTTGAAAGAAAACGATAATCGTTATATCAAAACTATTTTGATATTATAATAGTGTCTAAATAAAATGAATAGAAATCTAGTGGGACACTTCCATCTCACGCTCCACATACATAATATTCAATCAAAACCGCGAGCACATATTGGGTAATGACTTTCCAACTATGAAAAGGTATGGAACCACCTTCTGATAGTGTATCTCTCGAGGAGAATACACTGGGTTCAACAAGAACATCTTGTAACCCGACCACACATGACTGACCACTCGTTTCGCTTGAGTGTATCGAATGTATATCACCAATGGTTTGGATCAGCAACCGTTTTCCTGAATGGGACAACATCGAATAGAATAAGGAATTAAATGAATCTCTAGATAGGTGATAGTACACCCTAATGGAAGCTACCCACAAAGCCATGCTGCCTGCCCGATTTTTGTCATTTCCCGGTTGTTGAGGCTTGAGGCTACGATTACTTATCAATCATTGATAGCACAATCACTTCGAATGCCACATTGTCAGATCCGTTAATCACTAATTGATTTGCACAAATATATTCTGGACATTATGCTAAGAGAATAAATTCTCCGCCACCATATATATCTATACAAACTAATATATTCGATTATTAGAAATACTCTGTCTGACATTCGTCCATACACTTCGTTCTAGGTCTGAACGAAACTGAAGGCATAATTTCTATTAATAGAAAATCCTTGCACTTTACTCCATCGTCGATTATCTTCATACTATCTGAATCGCAGTGCTACTGCCAATACGAAGTGGTTCTCGGTTAATAATCCAACCGGTCTCTCCATATTGACAACGATATTTGCAAACACTTCGATAGTCGGTTATTTAACTATCGAAGAAAAATAAACATCCATTCACAGCATCAAACAATCACTGGGCCCTTAATTAAATTTTCATTAATTAAATCACTTCTCCATTTCTTTATCAATATTTGTTAACCAAATATTTTCAATAATCATCTTGGCCTCTTATGCTATTTGGAAAATATTTCCATATATCGCCTTCTTTTATTTTCTATACTTAGAAAATATCTTCTACTTATAATTGGGAAACATTCCAACTACTTATCTCTTTTACGCCCGTTCATTTCTACACAGGAAATATTTATTTATTATATTTCAAAAATTTCACTTCCTTGGGTTAAAACGAATGTCGTATGAAACACCGTTATAGCAACCCAAAATATTTCATTCAACTAAATTTCTTTAAACATTTATCTCTGAGACTGAGTCCTCCTATTTATCAGTTAATAATAAAATCAATCAAGTTGGGGTATAATTACCTCTCAGACCTTGACTGAAATCATCATTAACTTCAAAACATACAAGACCAATTCCTTCGAATACTCAACACCATACAAATCAATTATTCATTTTTAAACCCGTACGTTCCTCTTTATAATTTTAGCAGATTTAATATTTGATTACCTTTTTGTTTATAATATTCTATTTTTAAGTTCGTATCATTATCGAATTCTATATACATTGATACATTGATTTCTAACTATCAGAATTTCTTAAAAACATTCTAACTCCTTAAATTTCTGGAAAATTTCGCCATAAACTCCTTTGTACGGGTCACTCGGTACAACTACAAAACACCTCTCTAGACCCTTTCCATTCAAAAAAGAAAATTAAAAGCCAAGCGGCTTGCCGATTCAGCGCATAAAACCTCATATAGAATCTAAACGTGTACCTTTTTGTCGGGCACATGAATTTAAAATCTTCAAACACTTTATTCCATACCTGTCCAACACATATCCAAATATTTCCAATTGGTTTCAACACAATCCGTTCATCTTAACCCAATTCGCTAATTTATTTTCTAATTAGATACTTGCCTATTTCACTTCTTATTTGAACATATCATGTTCAAATATAATTTATTTTGGAACTCAATCTAATTCCATTTTCAACTTAAATATCATATTCGATTTCGAATATAAATTCTCAAATCTCATTTACCTATCCAACGCCCAATTTTGATTCAAACACGATTAACTAATTATCCTTCAAAATAGTTAATTCTATTCCATAATTAAAAAAATGATTTTTGTTTCAAAAATCATTTCATTTATACAATTTGAGTTCATATTTATTTTACATCTCCAGTCTGGATATTTCTAATGGAAATTCAGATTTTATTTACTAAAAATCCTTTTGTTTATTTAAATAAACCGTTATGGTTATATAATGGTTATGGCACTGTTTTTCTGAAAATTTGATTTTGACATAACTCAAAATCTACTCGACAAAATTCAGATTTTTCTCTTCCATTAGAAAACTATTATCTAATCGGTCCTGACGATTCTTGTTTCAAAGAATTCCGACTTAAATTGAGTTCTATATACCCAATTGATGTTCGAAACGACAATTTACGAACTACCGCGCTGCGGCGTGCTCATTTTAGTTATATTTAAATATAAACTTCGATTATAAATAAATTTCAATCTCGTTCCAATATATATATCTTAGTATATATTCAATCCGGTTTCAAATCCAACTTAACATTTCTGAATTTCTCTAATTGTCGATTTTTCAATACTCGGTTATAAATTTATTTATAACTCAATTTGCTATATTAAATTCCAACTCCCTTTATAAATAAATTATTTATAAAATTTGATATAATCGAATTTTAAATTATAAATCCTTCTGATTTATCTCATCTCAGTTTATATTCTGAATTCCAGAAATAAACCCGTCGTTCCTTTTTCGAAATGATTTCGAATTATATTTTTAAATTCATACTTGAATTCAAAGTTACCAATTATCTCTTGATAATTTATTCACCAATTATAAATTTGCGTGTTCTATTTTTAAACAAGCCATATCTACATCTAATTAAAACCAAAATCTTATTTTGGGATATTCTATATATTATAACTTATTTATATAAATATAGATATATAGAATCTATTTTCAAATTTAAATTTAACTTCTATTTAATAAAATCCTAATATTTTCTAGACAAGTTTTAGTTAAATAAATTCGAACTAATCGAATTCACATCATGAATCCTTATAGATTTATTTTAGTTCAGTTTATATTCTGAACATCAGAATAAACTTTATCTTTTACTTCTTTAAAACAATTTCCCATTTCCATTTATAAATTCATATTTGAATTTAAATATTCAAATTATCAAATGATAATTTTTCCACTTTATTTATAAACACTGTTTATAAATTTACTTTAATTTACCGCGTTATTTAATTTATAAACATCGTTTATAAATTCACCACTTCAATTTCCATAACCCATTCGCAAATTCAAATTCTATTTTTAGAAAAATAGATTTTTTCCCTTTTTAAATCTCAAAACCCTATTTACGTTATTTTATAAATTACCATTTAGGCCCAATGATATTTTAAACATCCAAACCAACCAATTATCAATCACTGTTTTTCTAACACCTCATATATGATGATATATATGAAAACAACAACAATAATATTTTTGAGGAATCTAGTCGGATCCCTCCAATCTATTTTCCTGCATCCATAGACGTTAGCCAACAAAAATAATACCCATCTTGCTTCGAGGCAGGATATCACGGTATGAAGGTCATCCACTATCATAGCGTGGGGGCATATAGGGTCATCTGCTAATGATACTGCGGGCATCCGCTAATGGTACTGCGGGAATCCAACCAATCACCAATATATATAATAGCCGCAAACACCAATCCTAAATAACTAATATATATTTTATAGCTAGAATAATATTTCAGTTCAACCAAACAACCATTAATTATTTTTAACGACTAAAAATAATTCAAAATAAATAAATTGAGTGAGATTTACTCACCGTGATTTTAAATTTGCAGATCCGATAAATTTTAATTTGAATAAACTTCAAAAATTCCAATCCGACTCGTATGCTTTTCCTTCATCAACACAAAGCCAAATGTGATTCATTTCGCTTGAATTTGTTATGATTTTACATATATTCATGTTATGAATTGTAAATGGATTAAATGATTATTAACCAGTTAATAAAATAATTAATTAACTATACCTTAATCATGCATCTAACTCCTTACTGAACAAAACACCTTGCTGACCATATTTTAAACCATTCACCACCATCGGTTGCTCCGGTGTTGCCATTACCCGGCCCTGAAACTCTACTGTTCAATACATTTCTCGCCCATGTCACTTGAAACCAAACATAATGCCAATATCTTCACTAACAACAAACACCATACACCACTGCCTCACACTGTCAAACCCAACTCCCATCAGTTCTACCCTCAAAATCACTGACTCGATCTCCAGAACAACCGAAAGCCCACACCACTTTAATCCTCAAACATCGACAACACCTACCATAAATCTTCACAAATATCAACTTCCCCAAATGCAAACCCAAACTCCAAAAAAAAAATCCCATTATCGCATCCCATTTCCATATCAATACACTATGTCGGAACCCTCTTCTGCAATTATCGCGACATGTTTCCTCCCCCCAAATCACCGCGACTTCCACTCCTCGATACAGTAAAACTGGTGACTTTAGAGTTGAACCCCACCATTGACATCGAATCTGCTTCCGTCGCACCCCTAAAAATGCTTCAGCAATTTCCACGATTGAACACTCCTTCGAAATCCATGTCACATTCTTTACTTGAGTCGAACAACAGAGAAATTCGTGTTTAGATCATGATGACCAATTTGATTTTGATTTTGTTTAAGTGGAGTAGTTCGATTAAATGAGGGACAACGGGTTCCAGAGAGAAAAATGAGTTGAAAATGATTGGAGAGACTAAATCCGAGAATAATGCTAGAGGAGAATGGGATATTGGTGATTGAATTATCAGATTATAGTGGCTTCCAATTTTAACTTTACAGGGAACAAAAATGAAGAAGTAAATGGCTCGGTTTTATTTCGCTTAGCTGAGAATGGAAAAGTGAATTGAAAAGAAGGGTAGATCGCGATTTATAGAAGATAAAGACGTAGACATTAAGGAATTCTTCTGCGCAAAGTATGGTATATTTAATGATCTGAATTTGATTTAAACATGATTTGATTTCTTTGAGGTGATTTCATACTTATCTGTTTAAATTTTATAATAAAATATTTTAGGGTTCTGAACTCTAAATGAAATACAACAACTGATGTCTCTAGCATTATACCACTGTTCTGAACACACTTGGAAATGTTTTGAAGTTCAGTTCGACCATATGAGGAAGATATTAATTTAAATCTATATAAATTAAATTCAAAGCAAATAAATTCTTTGAAAATAAATTTATATTATTATTCTAATTCGAACAGAATTTCTTATTGATCATCTGAACTTTTTATAATTCAGATTTAACTTTGAATTTTTATAAATTCAATTTCATATTTCGATAATTGTATATATTTGAAATAGCTCATATTTCGATTATTCAATTGATAAATCAATATAAATATCCATTTATAGTACTAATTCAATATTTAAACAATAATAAATATTTAAAATTAATTGACAAAAATCTGGGTCGTTACATTCTTCCCTACTTAAATGAATTTCGTCCCAGAAATTACTAAGGTAGGAAAAATGCTACAAGCCTATCAACTCTTTCAAAATTCACTTATGTTGAAACTCTACACTTTATATTTCAATAATTTTAGTTCCAGAAACTTTTGGTTTCCATTTTCATTGCATACCATATGTGCTCACATTCAATTAATTTGAATGATTTACAATTGATATATTCACATTAATTTATATTCCATTCATATGCATTTCAGTTAATTCAAATCTATTTTAATCAATGTATTCCCTTTGATTCATTTAACTTACTTAAGTTAAATTTAGATTCCAGAATTCAAATCCCCCGGTTTTCATTTCAAATCCTTTAGAAATAATACATCTTAAATTCAAAATACTTGAATTTTCAAAACAACTTTTTTTCTTTTAAACTAATTTCCAAAAAAACTTTTCTAAGGTGGCCATTCGTCACTTAGAACTCGAAAAGGAACACTGATGATGTCGTGATCATCATCAGAATTATTTTCCAGCCACTGAAGTGAGTTCTGTGCTTTATCATTTCCAAAATCCACCTAAAATGATTTTTATTCAAATCCTTTCAAAGTAATGCTAATTACTTTAATATACTTCGAAAAATATTTTTTCAAACACCTAGGATTTTAAAATCTTAATTCTTATTCTGAATTCAATTCCAGTTCATCTCATTTGTATATATTATCCATATACAAATTCTATTTGGTTATATATAACCATTCCAATTTTTATAATCAAATTTGATTATAATATTAATATCCAAAGCAACCATATATTATAATAATTTCAGAAAATTATTCTTTTTCTATCAAAAATAGAATTTTTGGGTAAAATTATTTCATTTACCCACTTAAAAACAATATTGTGTCCAATTTTTCTATCCAAGTGTTAATAAATTCCTATCGACTTCGTGGCGTCACATGATTCGATTAGAATTCATAAGCCACTAACCAGACTAGCCAACACAATATAAAACAAATTTTTATATCAATTTATAAATACGCGCTCTCGTATCTATACTCTCAACTCATTCTAGGGTACTACTGACCCTATCTCTAGTGAGCACAACCCCGCCAAAGCCTAGGTGTTCGCTCAATCTAAGCTCTGATACCAACTGTAACGGCCCGCAAATCTGTAATATCTGAGTTGACTACATACATCACACGTCCAACCCAAATATCACGAAAATACGAAACATTTTTTTAAGAAGAAGAACATAAATAATAACACAGAATCTTACATTGCAGCGGAACAAAAAATAATATATCATACTCTTGAAATACAAAATTTTAACTATATAACATTCACTTATCAGAGTACAACACTTACAATATGGCAAAAATAGAAATACTATATATCTGACACTTAAGCCTCTTGCTCTAAGCTCCTTCAGATAAATCTATAAAATCCTGAACTACTTGACTGCCCATACAAATTTGGGCACCTAAGAGTTTTGGTAAAACAAAGCAAAATAAACTCTGGGTCAGTCAGGGGACTGGTATGAGTAAACGATTTAAAATAGTTTGAGAAACTAAATGATGTCTCATAAGACCACGCTGTATAACACGGAACGGGGTTTTTCCCTTATGAAAATCCGAAACACTTGATTCAACTTTCAAAATTGTTTTGAAAGAAAATGATGATCTTTATATCAAAACTCTTTTGATATTATAATAGTGTCTAAATCAAATATATAGAAATCTAGTGGGACACTTCCATATCACGCTCTACATATATAATATACAATCAAAACCGCGAGCACTTATTGGGTAATGACTTTCCAACTATGACAAGGTACGAAACCACCTTCTGATAGTGTATCTCTAGAGGAGAATACACTGGGTTCAACAAGAACATCTTGTAACCCGGCCACACATGACCGACCACTCATTTCCTTGAGTGTATCGAATGTATATCACCAACGGTTGGGATTAGCAACTGTTTTCCTGAATGGGACAACAACGAATAGAATAAGTAATTAAATGAATCTCTAGATAGGCGATAGTACACACTAATGGAAGCTACCCACATAGCCATGCCGCCTGCCCGATTTTTTTCATTTCCCCGTTGTTGAGGCCTGAGGCTACGATTACTTATCATTCATTGATAGCACAATCACTTTGAATGCCACATTATCAGATCTGTTAATCACTAATTGATTTTCAAAAATATATTCTTGACATTATGCTAAGAGAATAAATTCTCCGACACCATATATATCTATACAGACCAATATATTCGATTATTGGAAATACTCCGTCAGACATTCGTCCATACACTTCGTTCTGGGACTGAACGAAACCAAAAGGCACAATTTCTATTAATAAAAAAAGTCCTTGCACTTTACTCCATCTTCGATTATCTTCATATAATCTGATTCGCAAGGCTACTGCCAGTACGGAGTGGTTCTCCGATAATAATACAACTGGTCTCTCCATATTGATAACGATATTTGCAAACACTTCAATAGTCGGTTATTTAACTATCGGAGAAAAACAAACTTCCATTCACAGCATCAAACAATCACTGGGCCCTTAATTAATTTTTCATTAGTTAAATCACTTCTCCATTTCTTTATCAATATTTGTTAACCAAATATTTTCAATAATCATCTTGGCCTCTTACGCTATTTGGAAAATATTTCCATATATCGCCTTCTTTTATTTTCTATACTTAGAAAATATCTTCTATTTATAATTGGGAAACATTCCAATTACTTATCTCTTTCACGATAGTTCATTTCTACATAGGAAATATTTATTTATTATATTTCCAAAATTCCACTTCCTTGGGTTAAAACGAATGTTGTATAAAACACCGTTACAACAACCCAAAATATTTCATTCAACTAAAGTTCTTTAAACATTTATCTCCGAGACTTAGTCCTCCTATTTATCGGTTAGTAATTAAATCAATCAATTGGGGTATAATTACCTCTCAGACCTTGACTGAAATCATCATTAACTTCAAAACAGACAAGACCAATTTCTTCGAATGCTCAACACCATACAAATCAATTATTCATTTTTAAACCCATACGTTCCTCATTCTATTTTTACCAAATTTAATTTTATATTATCTTTTTGTTTATAATATTCTATTTTTAAGTTCGTTTCCTTATCGAATTCTATATATATCGATACATTGATTTCTAACTATCAAAATTTCTTAAAAATATTCTAATTCCTTAAATTTCTGGAAAATTTCGCCATAACCTCCTTTGTACAGGTCACTCGGTACAACTACAAAACACCTCTCTGGACCCTTTCCATTAAAAAAAAGAAAATTAAAAAGCCAAGCGGCTTGCAGATTCGGCGCATAAAACCTCATATGGAATTTAAACGTGTACCTTTTTGTCGGGCACATGAATTTAAATTCTTCAAACACTTTATTCCATACCTACCTAACACATATCCAAATATTTCCATTTGGTTTCAACTCAATCCTTTCGTCTTAACCCAATTCGCTAATTTATTTTCTAATTAGCTATTTGCCTATTTCACTTCTTATTTGAGCATATCATATTCAAATATAATTTATTTATGAACTCGATCTAATTCCATTTTCAACTCAAATATCATATTCGATTTCGAATATAAATTCTCAAATCTCATTTACCTATCCAACACCCAATTTTGATTCAAACACAATTAACTAATTATCCTTCAAATTAGTTAATTCTATTCCATAATTAAAAATATGATTTTATTTCAAAAATCATTTCATTTACACAATTTGAGTTCGTATTTATTTTACATCTCCAGCTTGGATTTTTCTGATGGAAATTCGGATTTTATTTACTTAAAATCCTTTTGTTTATTTAAATAAACCGTTATGGTTATACAATGGTTATGGCGCTGTTTTTCTGAAAATTTGATTTTGACATAACTCAAAAACTATTCGACGAAATCTAGATTTTTCTCTTCCCTTAGAAAACTATTATCTAATCGGTCTTGACGATTCTTGTTTCAAAGAACTTCGACTTAAATTGAGTTCTATATATCCAATTGAAGTTCGAAACAACAGTTTACGAATTGCTGCTCTGCGGCAAGCTCATTTTAATTATATTTAAATACAAACTTCGTTTATAAATTAATTTCAATCCCGTTCTAATATATATCTTAGTATATATTCAATCCGGTTTCAAATCCAACTTAACATTTCTGATTTTCTCTAATTGTCGTTTTTTCATTACTCGGTTATAAATTTATTTATAACTCAATTTGCTATATTAAATTCCAACTCCATTTATAAATATTTTTTTATAAAATTCGATATAATCGAATTTCAAATTATAAATCCTTCCGATTTATCTCATTTCAATTTATATTCTGAATTCGATAAATAAACCCGTCGTTCCTTTTTTGAAATGATTTCAAATTATATTTTTAAATTCATACATGAATTCAAAATTACCATATATCTCTTGATAATTTATTACCATATATCTCTTGATAATTTATTCACCATATTTATAAACATCATTTATAAATTTACTTGTTCTATTTTTAAACAAGTCCATTTCTACATCTATTTAAACCCAAAATCTTATTTGGGATATTCTATATATTATAACTTATCTATATAAATATAGATATATAGAATCTATTTTCAAATTTAAATTTAACTTCTATTTAATGAAATCCTAATATTTTCTAGACATATTTTAGTTAAATAAATTCGAACTACTTGAATTCACATCATTAATCCTTACAGATTTATTTCAATTTAGTTTATATTCTAAACATTAGAATAAGCTTCATCTTTTACTTCTTTAAAACAATTTCCCATTTCCATTTATAAATTCATATTTGATTTCAAATATTCAAATTATCAAATGATAATTTTTCCACTTTATTTATAAACACTGTTTATAATTCACTTCAATTTCCTATGTTATTTAATTTATAAACATCGTTTGTAAATTCATCACTTCAATTTCCATAACCCATTCGCAAATTCAAATTCTATTTTTAGAAAAATAGATTTTTTTCCCTTTTTAAATCTCAAAACCACATTTATGATATTTTTATAAACTACCATTTAGGCCCAATGATATTTTAAATATCCAAACCAACCAATTATCTATCACCGGTTTTCTAACACCTCATATATGATGATATATATGAAAACAACAATAATATATTTGTGGAATCCAGTCGGATCACTTCAACCTGTTTTCTTTCATCCACAGACGTTAGCCAACAAAAATAATACCCATCCTGCTTCGAGGCAGGATATCGTGGTATGAAGGTCATCCACTATCATAGCATGGGGGCATATAGGGTCATCTGTTGTATATGACGTAGTAGTATACACAATTATATGATTTTTGTTTGATGATAACAACCAAATAAGTATTATTTTAAATGCGTTTGTTACTGTTACACCACAACACAGATTGGAATATAATATTTATATTTATATAGAATACGACTATATAGACATTCATATATTCATATAGTATTTTATTTAATTTAGATACTATACTTCAAACATTCAAACAGTACAATTATTTGCAACTCCACTATTTAAACATTTATTGAATATTGTACTTGTATATAAACTGAATACGATAAACAAATCTACTTGAACACAAATTTGAGCACAATAAAATAATATTTTATTTCAAACAAATTTGTTTAATACAAACATCAGTACAATTCTGTTGTTACACAACTCCTCACTATAAAACTCTGTCTATACATCTCATATATATACAATCACTCTGTTTACATTTCAATTTATAGACACATTGACACTAATACATTGACACGTCTTCATATTGTCTTCATCTTCAACCTTCTGTCTTCACAGCTCAGTCAGTCCAGTCTTCATACCTGTCATATACAGAAACACACTGTAATAACCCGGAAATTCTGGGCCAGTTTAAATTTTTTATTTTGGCAATTTTAGCGAATTTTGAATATTTAAAATGAATTATTTTAAATAATATCGACGAGAAATTTATTTTGAATATAAATCGAACGTATATATTATATACGCGTCGTCGTTAGAATATAAATATTTATATATAATTATAAAAAGGAATTGAAAATGGCGCGGTAGTTCGATAATTCGATTTCAAACTTCAATTGAATGTACCGGGTACAAAACAATCCGGATTTTAGCGAAGCCAAAAACATTAGGATCTAATTGATAATATCTTTCCAACGAATCCGAAAAATTGAGATTTCATAGCGGGAATCAAAAGATATGTCCAGTTGAAAATTCTGAATAGTCGCTATGGAATTCAGGCCCTTAAAACTAGAAATTTTGCAAACGACCTCGGATTTCTACGAAACCAGTTTTGTTAGGTCCGTGATGTCGAATTATTGCTAGATTCCAAATTTCATAATTTTTCGAATCAATATGTGAACGTGGCATAGGAAAACGCGTTTGACCAGTTTCAGTTGATTTTAATCGACTGGAAAATGGTCATTTTTCAAACGGTCTCAGAATTCGACGAAACTAGTTTTGTTAGGACCGTATCGTCAATACGAAGCTAGAAAATATTTTTATGGGATTTATAGAGTTAGTATGTGACCCCGGTAATTTGAAATGTACGTTTAAAATTCAATATAGCGATTTAAATGTAAATTCAACGGAAACTGATCGAAACGATCGAATTAGCCTGCGATACATATCCCATTGTATTCGGAATGGGGGTAAAACGCTATGGACGACAGGCGGTGGGCCTCGTTTAGAGGTCGTATGTAAAGGTCAACTTTTTCAAAAATAAAATAATTAAATTAAAAAAAAAGAACTTTCTCTCCCTCCTTTTAGTTTCTGCCCCCCCCCCCCCCGTTTCAATTTCAGTTCAGAAAAAAAAAACCTAGGATCTATCGCGCCATGCCGCCCCCCTTTCCACCTCGTCGATGCTCCGCTGCCATGGAGTTGACCGCCGCCTCCCCCTTCTTACCTTTCTTCCATCACCGTTCGCCTCTCCCTCCACCACCCTATACGTGAACGAACAAACTGAGACCGCCCTCCCTTGCCGCGAAACCCAAACGCCCAGCGGCCCATCACCAGGCCGCACCCCCTTCTTCGCCTGGAACCGCCACCTCTGATCCCCACGTCGGCCACCAGTGGCATCCTCCCCTCCTTCGATCAATGAATGGTGAGTTTTACTCTATTTTATTTAGTTTAATCGATTTAATAATCTGATTTTATGTAAATAAGTATACATTGTTTTTAACTACGTGAAAAGTTTGATTTTTAAATTATATCAAAGTTTGGGTTTTTTTTATTTAGGTTTAAATTTTATATACGAGGAAGCTAGGATTTTTAAAATTGAAAATATAGATTTTTAATTAGAGAAAGACTGGATTTTTAATTATAGTAAAAAAAATATGATTTTTATATATTGAACATCGAAGTAAAAATATGATTTTTATATATTGAACATCGAAGTAAAAATATGATTTTTGTATATTGAATAACGAAGGAAAAAATTCTATTTTTACATATGTAGAGAATACGGGCAACTAAGATGACGAAGAGACGAGAACAGCGAAGACTTCTACATTAGAAGAGTCAAGATTATTGGATAGCTATCTGTGAGAATTTCTCACCTTTCAATTTCTTTTTCTAGTTATGTATATATACTAGGATGCAGACGGTGCTTAGTAGCACCCGACACAATCGTCCACAGACCATGGACTTGTTTGTTTGGTTGCATAGATTAGTCAGATACCAATTGATTTGAATTTGGTTGTTTGGTGAATTTGATTGACGTGTGAATGGCGTGGGCCTTCACTAGACCGGGGATAAGGCTAGGCCTCGTCCCGTTTCTAGTATCGTGCCGTTATGCCGCCGAAATTTTCTAAAATATGTTAGAAAAATAAAAATATCATTTTATTTAAAGAATGAACTGAATAGAAATTCATATGTTAAAATAAAATGTTTTATCGTTAAAAATATAATTTTTAACGTGAAGTGAATAAAATAAAATATTCATTTACAAACCGGACGGTTTGTTTATGTACACCTATTTGAATGACATTGATTGGGACGATAAATTTCACACATCGCCCAACTGCACGAATAAAAATCTGTATTTGATTGTTTTAAACCCCACACGGGTGTTGGGATGAAATTTGAAATTCACTCATCCTGATTGATTAAATATGTCGATCGATTGATTGACAGGCTGTTATAAGCGTTAGATATCTATATTTGATGCTTATACAATGTAGTGCACTTTGGTTGATGGTTGATTATTTTTCAATGCTATTATATACATGTGTTGTATGAAAATCCATATAATTAATTTTATATGGTAATTGATTGGGCCTCATTCCAATTTGAAAAATAAAGAATATTATAAAATAAAGGTTCATGTGTTGACAGTACTCATCCGTTGAGATTGGTCATGTGTTGAACGAAATATTTTAGTAATAAAATTTACATTTTTATCAATATAAAATAAAGGTTCATGTGTTGACAGTACTCATCCATTGAGATTGGTCATGTGTTGAACGAAATATTTTGATAATAACAACTATTTTGAAAAAGAAATATTTGAAATAGAATATTTGAAAATAGAAATTTATGAAGCCGTGTTGATTAGATTGACGCCATTTTGACGTAAACGATTTATATCGATTCTATTCATTTTGAAATGAATTGAATTGAAAAACGATTTCGAAACGAATTGAATTGAAAACGAATTCAAATGGAATTGAAAGCGAATTGAATTGAAATTTGAATTGAATAGAAATGAATTTTAAAACGAATTTATAAAGAAGAATTCAATTTTGATGTGAATTGAAATGGAAGTTGAAATTGCTTTTGAAACAAATTTTAAAACTATTTATATAATTCGTTTTAAATAGAAATCGACGAAATATATATTATATATATAATATAATGGCCTGAATAGAACGCGCCACGCCGCGGCAGTTCGCGAATTTCGACCATTGATTTCAAACGGACATTACGGGAGATCCGACTGTCGGATTCTCCTAAAACTGGAACCGTTGGGTTCGTATCGAAAAGAGCTTTCTAACGAATATGAGAAATTAGAAATCTAACGGTTGGATTTGGAATTATGTCCAAATCAAATTTGGAAAAGGTCGTTGTAAGTGCAGTTCGATAGCCGTTGATGGAAATCGACTGTACAGGCCTTGATAAAATTATTAAAAATAGTAATAATTTGTGTAAAATCATAAGAAATAATTTAGAAAGAATTGGGATGAAAAACTCCATATTTGAAAAGATAAAAATAGATTTTTATCGAAATGAACTAGTTTTGAACTAGAAATATAATTCTATTTATTTTTAAATAAATAAATTGAATTTGAAAAGGGTTTTAAAAATAACCAGAATTTCCAATGATTGCATTGGAGTGGATTTGAGTCGAAATTGTCTTCGGAATATTTCGATGTTGGAATTCGTGATTATACAGATGTTGTTATGGAAATTTGAAAGATATATATTTATATCGTTATTTCCAATACGACATTTGTTAATCGTAGAATTTGATATTGAATATAAGCCGATATATTTTCTATTCAGAGCCTTATATTGAATATCAAATGTGATTTGGGTTTGTCGTGAATGGTGTCTTCACTAACACTGTTCTTGAACCCAGTTGAGAAAAGATTAAATCTTTTTATTTAGACTTAATGAAGTGTACCAATTAAATGATATTTAATTGGAATTGAATTGGTATTGATTTTTGGGTTTATCGTGAACAGTGTTTGAAATAACACTTGTTCTTTAACCCGATAATTAATGGAATGATTTTTGGGTTTATCGTGAACAATGTTTTAAATAACACTTGTTCTTTAACCCGATAATTAATGGAATGTGATTTTGGGTTTATCGTGAACCGTGTTTTAAATGACACTGATTCTTTAACCCAGTCGAAGATTAAAACTAAGTGGAGTTTTAATGAACCTTTAATTAGATTGAAATGATCGAAAATGGAGTATCACCAGTTTTGCTCCAGGCGATAGTTAAATCTTTAATTAGATTTGAACGTGAAATGGTAATTGAATTTACCGATAACACTGTGGTGTTAGATATGAAGTATTACCAATTTTACTTCATGGGATGAATAGGTTGGGATGGGGAAATTAAAATAAATGATTACTTCGGTAAGGTTTGCTAATCCCGACTAGTTTGAATTGAGATTCAAAAATAGAATAAATTCAAGGAATTTATCTTGGATAAAATTAATGGGAACCTTTCCCTATGAATGTGAAATTTAGAAACTAACTGTCGGTTAGCCAAGCAGAATGGTTTTCTGGATATTGATCTGATGTTGGTTTCGGCCTTCGGGGTTAATATTTGGCAAATTATTCTCTTGATTAATTTACGGTTAGTGACTGATGAATTGGAATGAGGCGTATGTTGTGTTTGTGTAACACTTATTTAAAATATACGCGAGTTATTCGGAAAGACCGGGTTTATCCCATTCTGAATAACTGATACGACGATAAGTCGAAGATGAAGACGGTGGTAGAAGACCGGAAGTCTTCACGTCGTTTGGGTAATTACTGATGATCTTGATTGGGCTGTACACCCAAGAAGATGGAAACAGTTGGTGATCGTCCAGACGTACTTGGAGATCGATGGATATGCGGGGT
The DNA here is from genome assembly GCA_030737875.1 of Allium sativum. Classification (NCBI taxonomy): domain Eukaryota; kingdom Viridiplantae; phylum Streptophyta; class Magnoliopsida; order Asparagales; family Amaryllidaceae; genus Allium; species Allium sativum. The sequence continues at coordinate 126,430,070 of CM060919.1, read as the reverse complement.
ACTAGGTGCCTCCGGTTTCGTTCAGACCCAGAACGGACTTGTAAATGGACTGTGTGTCTGACATTGGATTTTAGTCCGTGTGATTGATCTCTATTAAATATATATCTGTTTGGCGGCGGAGAACTTATTCTCTTGCTTAACGCCCTTCTCTGAGACGTACGAGCTCAGGGGTTATATATTGATGGATATCAAACGCATGGAGTGAATTGCCTGTGTGGCATACCTAAGTGGCAATTGATCGAGACTTCTGTTGAAAAGCAAAGTCTTGTAGTTGATGATCGAAGCACGGCCTTTGTGGCGTAGCTTTGTGTAACGTTTACTTTGCGAGTTTCACACCCGGTATGAACCAAAAACGGGAGACGGACCTCAGGGAGGACTTGCGTTTCTTTCTAGTTAGAAGTGGCGTCAGTGGTTTTACACGCCCTGACGAGTTTGACTTATGTGGTTGTTGCTGTTGCGAGGCGCCTCAGATTGATCGGTCGTTCTCGAACCGATGGAGTCATTCGTTGGCTCATTTACGCCCCAAAGGGCGGGGAAACGTAGTGTTCAGGCATAATAATCCACATCGGTGGACCGGCCCTGACGATCTAAAGGGTTGATGCGTTCTGATCCTGAGGCTCGGGCTAGAGAGTCTCGAATCGGTTGAGGACTATCTTTTGCCTCGGTTCATAGACGGAAATCCAATTTCCAAATACGAGACATTTGCGGTTTTATTTGTAAACCTATATATGGCGACATGACATATGGTACCCATGCCGCCTATGATTGATACTTATGATTTGAAGTTGTTTTATACACTATGCACTCATAATAGTATCAAATGATTTGTTTTAAACGTATCAAGCATTCTTTGGCTGTTATAAGGGAAAACCCTATCCCCCGGCTTGCGTTGCATTGTGTGATAGGACCTGGGTCTTATAACAGCTTTATTTTTCTTTATTTAGCATTGCGCTGTTTGTTTTATGCACTGGTATCCTTGGGAGGAAACCCGTTCCGTGTTATACGGCGTGGTCCCTTGATTTACCTAACTTTAAAAATAAAGATTAACTGTTTTAGTTCTCACACCAGTCCCATGACTGACCTGGGGTTTATTGTTTTAACCTAAACTCTGGGTGCCCTTATTTTGACACGGGCAGCTAGTAGTTTTGGTTTTGCAGATTTATATTCACAGGATCCTGGTTTACAGCTGGAACGATATCCGGAAAGCTTTGTATCCGTATATCTCTTCTAGTTGTGTATTGTATTATTTTCCGCTGCTATGTATTTAAATGTAATTTAAATCTCTGATATTTCTGTGTAATATTTATTTGTTTATACTCTATATATTCTTGTAATCTGATGCATTGTTGTAATATACAATGAAATGTTCTTTTATATGCGTTCTGCTGTGGCTTGTTCTCAAACGATAGGGCGTTTCGAACGGTCTGGGTCGGTTTAGCGACTGGTTCGGATCGAGCGAAATTCCTTGTCGTCACAGTTGGTATCAGAGCTTTGGTTTACAAAGCTCAGAGAACAAGGCACATTAGAACCATACGAAAGAATTCATCAGATATTGGATTAGTAATATCCAATGGGAATGACTCGTTAGAGATGGGATCAGTAGTATCCTAGAACGAGTGTGAAGAGTATATTTTTAAAACGAAAACAAAATTTTGTTTTGAAAATTTAAATCACTTATTCGTATTTGATTATTTATTTATATTGATTAGGACAGTCCAGTATATAAAGATTTTGCATATACGCCTTGCAAACGTGTATTTGAAATTTTAATATACTGGATAGATATAGAATTACACTCTAGTCGCCCGGGGGTGATTCTGATGATTGATATATCATCATCAGAATTTATATTCGAGTGACGAACGTGTAACATCTATATATTTCCTATTGACTGGTGTGAGAACCAAAAATTAGATAGGGCCTATTGTTGTGAATTGGCATCAAAAACATGATTTTTGTATATATATCAAATTATGAATTTGAAACTCTAATTCACTAATTGATTGTTGTTTGTTTATTTGTTTGCTAATTTTTAGCCATTTAGCCTAACTGAATCAAATATTGAATTGTATTGAAAATTGGTCGCATTTGCTTGCATATACATATACTTATATTGAACAGTTCATAGCAAGGAGGCTAGAGCCGAAGAATAAAATTTGTTTGCCCGACAAATAGGTACATGTTTACTACATAATTTACTGTTTTGTTTGGGTGATGATGATTTTATGAGCCTATTGGCTAGCCGCTTGGCTTTTTCCTTTTCTTTTTGAGATCTGAAGGACCGGGGAAGCTATTTGAAATTCCCCGATGCTCCCGGTGCAGGGGAGGTTATGGCGAAATTTTTCGAAAATTTAGGGTGTTAGCCAAATTTTTGAAATTTTTGAAAATTCTCAGAAACTGAAAGGTTGGAGAATGGAAGCCAGATCGAGCGTAGAGTTGAATGATCAAACCACTTTCGACTTTGTTCCTTTTCGGGGACGAAAAGTTTTAAGTGGGGGAGATTGTAATAACCCGGAAATTCTGGACCAGTTTAAAATTTTTATTTTGGCAATTTTAGCGAATTTTGAATATTTAAAATGAATTATTTTAAATAATATCAACGAGAAATTTATTTTGAATATAAATCGAACGTATATATTATATACGCGTCGTCGTTAGAATATAAATATTTATATATAATTATAAAAAGGAATTGAAAATGGCGCGGTAGTTCGATAATTCGATTTCAAACTTCAATTGAATGTACCAGGTACAAAACAATCCGAATTTTAGCGAAACCAAAAACATTAGGATCTAATTGATAATATCTTTCCAACGAATCCGAAAAATTGAGATTTCATAGCGGGAATCAAAAGATATGTCCAGTTGAAAATTCTGAATAGTCGCTATGGAATTCAGGCCCTTAAAAATAGAAATTTTGCAAACGACCTCGGATTTCGCGAAACTAGTTTTGTTAGGTCCGTGATGTCGAATTATTGCTAGATTCCAAATTTCATAATTTTTCGAATCAATATGTGAACGTGGCATAGGAAAACGCGTTTGACCAGTTTCAGTTGATTTTAATCGACTGGAAAATGGTCATTTTTCAAACGGTCTCAGAATTCGACGAAACTAGTTTTGTTAGGACCGTATCGTCAATACGAAGCTAGAAAATATTTTTATGGGATTTATAGAGTTAGTATGTGACCCCGGTAATTTGAAATGTACGTTTAAAATTCAATATAGCGATTTAAATGTAAATTCAACGGAAACTGATCGAAACGATCGAATTAGCCTGCGATACATATCCCATTGTATTCGGAATGGGGGTAAAACGCTATGGACGACAGGCGGTGGGCCTCGTTTAGAGGTCGTATGTAAAGGTCAACTTTTTCAAAAATAAAATAATTAAAAAAAAAAACTTTCTCTCCCTCCTTTTAGTTTCTGCCCCCCCCCCCCCCGTTTCAATTTCAGTTCAGAAAAAAAAAACCTAGGATCTATCGCGCCATGCCCCCCCTTTCCACCTCGTCGATGCTCCGCTGCCATGGAGTTGACCGCCGCCTCCCCCTACTTACCTTTCTTCCATCACCGTTCGCCTCTCCCTCCACCACCCTATACGTGAACGAACAAACTGAGACCGCCCTCCCTTGCCGCGAAACCCAAACGCCCAGCGGCCCATCACCAGGCCGCACCCCCTTCTTCGCCTGGAACCGCCACCTCTGATCCCCACGTCGGCCACCAGTGGCATCCTCCCCTCCTTCGATCAATGAATGGTGAGTTTTACTCTATTTTATTTAGTTTAATCGATTTAATAATCTGATTTTTTGTAAATAAGTATACATTGTTTTTAACTACGTGAAAAGTTTGATTTTTAAATTATATCAAAGTTTGGGTTTTTTTAATTTAGGTTTAAATTTTATATACGAGGAAGCTAGGATTTTTAAAATTGAAAATATAGATTTTTAATTAGAGAAAGACTGGATTTTTAATTATAGTAAAAAAAATGATTTTTATATATTGAACATCGAAGTAAAAATATGATTTTTATATATTGAACATCGAAGTAAAAATATGATTTTTGTATATTGAATAACGAAGGAAAAATTCGATTTTTACATATGTAGAGAATACAGGCAACTAAGATGACGAAGAGACGAGAACAGCGAAGACTTCTACATTAGAAGAGTCAAGATGATTGGATAGCTATCTGTGAGAATTTCTCACCTTTCAATTTCTTTTTCTAGTTATGTATATATACTAGGATGCAGACGGTGCTTAGTAGCACCCGACACAATCGTCCACAGACCATGGACTTGTTTGTTTGGTTGCATAGATTAGTCAGATACCAATTGATTTGAATTTGGTTGTTTGGTGAATTTGATTGACGTGTGAATGGCGTGGGCCTTCACTAGACCGGGGATAAGGCTAGGCCTCGTCCCGTTTCTAGTATCGTGCCGTTATGCCGCCGAAATTTTCTAAAATATGTTAGAAAAATAAAAATATCATTTTATTTAAAGAATGAACTGAATAGAAATTCATATGTTAAAATAAAATGTTTTATCGTTAAAAATATAATTTTTAACGTGAAGTGAATAAAATAAAATATTCATTTACAAACCGGACGGTTTGTTTATGTACACCTATTTGAATGACATTGATTGGGACGATAAATTTCACACATCGCCCAACTGCACGAATAAAAATCTGTGTTTGATTGTTTGAAACCCCACACGGGTGTTGGGATGAAATTTGAAGTTCACTCATCCTGATTGATTAAATATGTTGATCGATTGATTGAGAGGCTGTTATAAGCGTTAGATATCTGTATTTGATGCTTATACAGTGTAGTGCACTTTGGTTGATGGTTGATTATTTTTCAATGCTATTATATACATGTGTTGTATGAAAATCCATATAATTAATTTTATATGGTAATTGATTGGGCCTCATTCCAATTTGAAAAATAAAGAATATTATAAAATAAAGGTTCATGTGTTGACAGTACTCATCCGTTGAGATTGGTCATGTGTTGAACGAAATATTTTAGTAATAAAATTTACATCTTTATCAATATAAAATAAAGGTTCATGTGTTGACAATACTCATCCATTGAGATTGGTCACGTGTTGAACGAAATATTTTGATAATAACAACTATTTTGAAAAAGAAATATTTGAAATAGAATATTTGAAAATAGAAATTTATGAAGCCGTGTTGATTAGATTGACGCCATTTTGACGTAAACGATTTATATCGATTCTATTCATTTTGAAATGAATTGAATTGAAAAACGATTTCGAAACGAATTGAATTGAAAACGAATTCAAATGGAATTGAAAGCGAATTGAATTGAAATTTGAATTGAATAGAAATGAATTTTAAAACGAATTTATAAAGAAGAATTCAATTTTGATGTGAATTGAAATGGAAGTTGAAATTGCTTTTGAAACGAATTTTAAAACTATTTATATAATTCGTTTTAAATAGAAATCGACAGAATATATATTATATATATAATATAATGGCCTGAATAGAACGCGCCGCGCCGCGGCAGTTCGCGAATTTCGACCATTGATTTCAAACGGACATTACGGGAGATCCGACCGTCGGATTCTCCTAAAACCGGAACCGTTGGGTTCGTATCGAAAAGAGCTTTCTAACGAATATGAGAAATTAGAAATCTAACGGTTGGATTTGGAATTATGTCCAAATCAAATTTGGAAAAGGTCGCTGTAAGTGCAGTTCGATAGCCGTTGATGGAAATCGACTGTACAGGCCTTGATAAAATTATTAAAAATAGTAATAATTTGTGTAAAATCATAAGAAATGATTTAGAAAGAATTGGGATGAAAAACTCCATATTTGAAAAGATAAAAATAGATTTTTATCGAAATGAACTAGTTTTGAACTAGAAATATAATTCTATTTATTTTTAAATAAATAAATTGAATTTGAAAAGGGTTTTAAAAATAACCAGAATTTCCAATGATTGCATTGGAGTGGATTTGAGTCGAAATTGTCTTCGGAATATTTCGATGTTGGAATTCGTGATTATACAGATATTGTTATGGAAATTTGAAAGATATATATTTCTATCGTTATTTCCAATACGACATTTGTTAATCGTAGAATTTGATATTGAATATAAGCCGATATATTTTCTATTCAGAGCCTTATATTGAATATCAAATGTGATTTGGGTTTGTCGTGAATGGTGTCTTCACTAACACTGTTCTTGAACCCAGTTGAGAAAAGATTAAATCTTTTTATTTAGACTTATAGAAGTGTACCAATTAAATGATATTTAATTGGAATTGAATTGGTATTGATTTTTGGGTTTATCGTGAACAGTGTTTTAAATAACACTTGTTCTTTAACCCGATAATTAATGGAATGATTTTTGGGTTTATCGTGAACAGTGTTTTAAATAACACTTGTTCTTTAACCCGATAATTAATGGAATGTGATTTTGGGTTTATCGTGATTCGTGTTTTAAATGACACTGATTCTTTAACCCAGTCGAAGATTAAAACTAAATGGAGTTTTAATGAACATTTAATTAGATTGAAATGATCGAAAATGGAGTATCACCAGTTTTGCTCCAGGCGATAGTTAAATCTTTAATTAGATTTGAACGTGAAATGGTAATTGAATTTACCGATAACACTGTGGTGTTAGATATGAAGTATTACCAGTTTTACTTCATGGGATGAATAGGTTGGGATGGGGAAATTAAAATAAATGATTACTTCGGTAAGGTTTGCTAATCCCGACTAGTTTGAATTGAGATTCAAAAATAGAATAAATTCAAGGAATTTATCTTGGATAAAATTAATGGGAACCTTTCCCTATGAATGTGAAATTTAGAAACTAACTGTCGGTTAGCCAAGCAGAATGGTTTTCTGGATATTGATCTGATGTTGGTTTCGGCCTTCGGGGTTAATATTTGGCAAATTATTCTCTTGATTAATTTACGGTTAGTGACTGATGAATTGGAATGAGGCGTATGTTGTGTTTGTGTAACACTTATTTAAAATATACGCGAGTTATTCGGAAAGACCGGGTTTATCCCATTCTGAATAACTGATGCGACGATAAGTCGAAGATGAAGACGGTGGTAGAAGACCGGAAGTCTTCACGTCGTTTGGGTAATTACCGATGATCTTGATTGGGCTGTACACCCAAGAAGATGGAAACAGTTGGTGATCGTCCAGACGTACTTGGAGATCGATGGATATGCGGGGTACTAGGTGCCCCCGGTTTCGTTCAGACCCAGAACGGACTTGTAAATGGACTGTGTGTCTGACATTGGATTTTAGTCCGTGTGATTGATCTCTATTAAATATATATCTGTTTGGCGGCGGAGAACTTATTCTCTTGCTTAACGCCCTTCTCTGAGACGTACGAGCTCAGGGGTTATATATTGATGGATATCAAACGCATGGAGTGAATTGCCTGTGTGGCATACCTAAGTGGCAATTGATCGAGGCTTCTGTTGAAAAGCAAAGTCTTGTAGTTGATGATCGAAGCACGGCCTTTGTGGCGTAGCTTTGTGTAACGTTTACTTCGCGAGTTTCACACCCGGTACGAACCAAAAACGGGAGACGGACCTCAGGGAGGACTTGCGTTTCTTTCTAGTTAGAAGTGGCGTTAGTGGTTTTACACGCCCTGACGAGTTTGACTTATGTGGTTGTTGCTGTTGCGAGGCGCCTCGGATTGATCGGTCGTTCTCGAACCGATGGAGTCATTCGTTGGCTCATTTACGCCCCAAAGGGCGGGGAAACGTAGTGTTCAGGCATAATAATCCACATCGGTGGACCGGCCCTGACGATCTAAAGGGTTGATGCGTTCTGATCCTGAGGCTCGGGCTAGAGAGTCTCGAATCGGTTGAGGACTATCTTTTGCCTCGGTTCATAGACGGAAATCCAATTTCCAAATACGAGACATTTGCGGTTTTATTTGTAAACCTATATATGGCGACATGATATATGGTACCCATGCCGCCTATGATTGATACTTATGATTTGAAGTTGTTTTATACACTATGCACTCATAATAGTATCAAATGATTTGTTTTAAACATATCAAGCATTCTTTGGCTGTTATAAGGGAAAACCCTATCCCCCGGCTTGCGTTGCATTGTGTGATAGGACCTGGGTCTTATAACAGCTTCATTTTTCTTTATTTAGCATTGTGCTGTTTGTTTTATGCACTGGTATCCTTGGGAGGAAACCCGTTCCGTGTTATACGGCGTGGTCCCTTGATTTACCTAACTTTAAAAATAAAGATTAACTTTTTTAGTTCTCACACCAGTCCCATGACTGACCTGGGGTTTATTGTTTTAACCTAAACTCTGGGTGCCCTTATTTTGACACGGGCAGCTAGTAGTTTTGGTTTTTCAGATTTATATTCACAGGATCCTGGTTTACAGCTGGAACGATATCCGGAAAGCTTTGTATCCGTATATCTCTTCTAGTTGTGTATTGTATTATTTTCCGCTGCTATGTATTTAAATGTAATTTAAATCTCTGATATTTCTGTGTAATATTTATTTGTTTATACTCTGTATATTCTTGTAATCTGATGCATTGTTGTAATATACAATGAAATGTTCTTTTATATGCGTTCTGTTGTGGCTTGTTCTCAAACGATAGGGCGTTTCGAACGGTCTGGGTCGGTTTAGTGACTGGTTCGGATCGAGCGAAATTCCTTGTCGTCACAGTTGGTATCAGAGCTTTGGTTTACAAAGCTCAGAGAACAAGGCACATTAGAACCATACGAAAGAATTCATCAGATATTGGATTAGTAATATCCAATGGGAATGACTCGTTAGAGATGGGATCAGTAGTATCCTAGAACGAGTGTGAAGAGTATATTTTTAAAATGAAAACAAATTTTTGTTTTGAAAATTTAAATCACTTATTCGTATTTGATTATTTATTTATATTGATTAGGACAGTCCAGTATATAAAGATTTTACATATACGCCTTGCAAACGTGTATTTGAAATTTTAATATACTGGATAGATATAGAATTACACTCTAGTCGCCCGGGGGTGATTCTGATGATTGATATATCATCATCAGAATTTATATTCGAGTGACGAACGTGTAACATCTATATATTTCCTATTGACTGGTGTGAGAACCAAAAATTAAATAGGGCCTATTGTTGTGAATTGGCATCAAAAACATGATTTTTGTATATATATCAAATTATGAATTTGAAACTCTAATTCACTAATTGATTGATGTTTGTGTTGTTTGTTTATTTGTTTGCTAATTTTTAGCCATTTAGCCTAACTGAATCAAATATTGAATTGTATTGAAAATTGGTCGCATTTGCTTGCATATACATATACTTATATTGAACAAGTCATAGCAAGGAGGCTAGAGCCGAAGAAAAAATTTGTTTGCCCGACAAAAAGGTACATGTTTACTACATAATTTATTGTTTTGTTTGGGTGATGATGATTTTATGAGCCTATTGGCTAGTCGCTTGGCTTTTTCTTTTTCTTTTTGAGATCTGAAGGACCGGGGAAGCTATTTGAAATTCCCCGATGCTCCCGGTGCAGGGGAGGTTATGGCGAAATATTTCGAAAATTTAGGGTGTTAGCCAAATTTTTGAAATTTTTGAAAATTCTCAGAAACTGAAAGGTTGGAGAATGGAAGCCAGATCGAGCGTAGAGTTGAATGATCAAACCACTTTCGACTTTGTTCCTTTTCGGGGACGAAAAGTTTTAAGTGGGGGAGATTGTAATAACCCGGAAATTCTGGGCTAGTTTAAAATTTTTATTTTGGCAATTTTAGCGAATTTTGAATATTTAAAATGAATTATTTTAAATAATATCGACGAGAAATTTATTTTGAATATAAATCGAACGTATATATTATATACGCGTCGTCGTTAGAATATAAATATTTATATATAATTATAAAAAGGAATTGAAAATGGCGCGGTAGTTCGATAATTCGATTTCAAACTTCAATTAAATGTACCGGGTACAAAACAATCCGGATTTTAGCGAAACCAAAAACATTAGGATCTAATTGATAATATCTTTCCAACGAATCCGAAAAATTGAGATTTCATAGCGGGAATCAAAAGATATGTCCAGTTGAAAATTCTGAATAGTCGCTATGGAATTCAGGCCCTTAAAAATAGAAATTTTGCAAACGACCTCGGATTTCGACGAAACCAGTTTTGTTAGGTCCGTGATGTCGAATTATTGCTAGATTCCAAATTTCATAATTTTTCGAATCAATATGTGAACGTGGCATAGGAAAACGCGTTTGACCAGTTTCAGTTGATTTTAATCGACTGGAAAATGGTCATTTTTCAAACGGTCTCAGAATTCGACGAAACTAGTTTTGTTAAGACCGTATCGTCAATACGAAGCTAGAAAATATTTTTATGGGATTTATAGAGTTAGTATGTGACCCCGGTAATTTGAAATGTACATTTAAAATTCAATATAGCGATTTAAATGTAAATTCAACGGAAACTGATCGAAACGATCGAATTAGCCTGCGATACATATCCCATTGTATTCGGAATGGGGGTAAAACGCTATGGACGACAGGCGGTGGGCCTCGTTTAGAGGTCGTATGTAAAGGTCAACTTTTTCAAAAATAAAATAATTAAATAAAAAAAAGAACTTTCTCTCCCTCCTTTTAATTTCTGGCCCCCCCCCCCCGTTTCAATTTCAGTTCAGAAAAAAAAAACCTAGGATCTATCGCGCCATGCCGCCCCCCTTTCCACCTCGTCGATGCTCCGCTGCCATGGAGTTGATCGCCGCCTCCCCCTTCTTACCTTTCTTCCATCACCGTTCGCCTCTCCCTCCACCACCCTATACGTGAACGAACAAACTAAGACCGCCCTCCCTTGCCGCGAAACCCAAACGCCCAGCGGCCCATCACTATGCCGCACCCCCTTCTTCGCCTGGAACCGCCACCTCTGATCCCCACGTCGGCCACCAGTGGCATCCTCCCCTCCTTCGATCAACGAATGGTGAGTTTTACTCTATTTTATTTAGTTTAATCGATTTAATAATCTGATTTTATGTAAATAAGTATACATTGTTTTTAACTACGTGAAAAGTTTGATTTTTAAATTATATCAAAGTTTGGGTTTTTTTATTTAGGTTTAAATTTTATACGAGGAAGCTAGGATTTTTAAAATTGAAAATATAGATTTTTAATTAGAGAAAGACTGGATTTTTAATTATAGTAAAAAAAATATGATTTTTATATATTGAACATCGAAGTAAAAATATGATTTTTATATATTGAACATCGAAGTAAAAATATGATTTTTGTATATTGAATAACGAAGGAAAAAATTCGATTTTTAAATATGTAGATAATACGGGCAACTAAGATGACGAAGAGACGAGAACAGCGAAGACTTCTACATTAGAAGAGTCAAGATGATTGGATAGCTATCTGTGAGAATTTCTCACCTTTCAATTTCTTTTTCTAGTTATGTATATATACTAGGATGCAGACGGTGCTTAGTAGCACCCGACACAATCGTCCACAGACCATGGACTTGTTTGTTTGGTTGCATAGATTAGTCAGATACCAATTGATTTGAATTTGGTTGTTTGGTGAATTTGATTGACGTGTGAATGGCGTGGGCCTTCACTAGACCGGAGATAAGGCTAGGCCTCGTCCCGTTTCTAGTATCGTGCCGTTATGCCGCCGAAATTTTCTAAAATATGTTAGAAAAATAAAAATATCATTTTATTTAAAGAATGAACTGAATAGAAATTCATATGTTAAAATAAAATGTTTTATCGTTAAAAATATAATTTTTAACGTGAAGTGAATAAAATAAAATATTCATTTACAAACCGGACGGTTTGTTTATGTACACCTATTTGAATGACATTGATTGGGACGATAAATTTCACACATCGCCCAACTGCACGAATAAAAATCTGTGTTTGATTGTTTGAAACCCCACACGGGTGTTGGGATGAAATTTGAAGTTCACTCATCCTGATTGATTAAATATGTTGATCGATTGATTGACAGGCTGTTATAAGCGTTAGATATCTATATTTGATGCTTATACAGTGTAGTGCACTTTGGTTGATGGTTGATTATTTTTCAATGCTATTATATACATGTGTTGTATGAAAATCCATATAATTAATTTTATATGGTAATTGATTGGGCCTCATTCCAATTTGAAAAATAAAGAATATTATAAAATAAAGGTTCATGTGTTGACAGTACTCATCCGTTGAGATTGGCCATGTGTTGAACGAAATATTTTAGTAATAAAATTTACATCTTTATCAATATAAAATAAAGGTTCATGTGTTGACAATACTCATCCATTGAGATTGGTCATGTGTTGAACGAAATATTTTGATAATAACAACTATTTTGAAAAAGAAATATTTGAAATAGAATATTTGAAAATAGAAATTTATGAAGCCGTGTTGATTAGATTGACGCCATTTTGACGTAAACGATTTATATCGATTCTATTCATTTTGAAATGAATTGAATTGAAAAACGATTTCGAAACGAATTGAATTGAAAACGAATTCAAATGGAATTGAAAGCGAATTGAATTGAAATTTGAATTGAATAGAAATGAATTTTAAAACGAATTTATAAAGAAGAATTCAATTTTGATGTGAATTGAAATGGAAGTTGAAATTGCTTTTGAAATGAATTTTAAAACTATTTATATAATTCGTTTTAAATAGAAATCGACGAAATATATATTATATATATAATATAATGGCCTGAATAGAACGCGCCGCGCCGCGGCAGTTCGCGAATTTCGACCATTGATATCAAACGGACATTACGGGAGATCCGACCGTCGGATTCTCCTAAAACCGGAACCGTTGGGTTCGTATCGAAAAGAGCTTTCTAACGAATATGAGAAATTAGAAATCTAACGGTTGGATTTGGAATTATGTCCAAATCAAATTTGGAAAAGGTCGCTGTAAGTGCAGTTCGATAGCCGTTGATGGAAATCGACTGTACAGGCCTTGATAAAATTATTAAAAATAGTAATAATTTGTGTAAAATCATAAGAAATGATTTAGAAAGAATTGGGATGAAAAACTCCATATTTGAAAAGATAAAAATAGATTTTTATCGAAATGAACTAGTTTTGAACTAGAAATATAATTCTATTTATTTTTAAATAAATAAATTGAATTTGAAAAGGGTTTTAAAAATAACCAGAATTTCCAATGATTGCATTGGAGTGGATTTGAGTCGAAATTGTCTTCGGAATATTTCGATGTTGGAATTCGTGATTATACAGATGTTGTTATGGAAATTTGAAAGATATATATTTATATCGTTATTTCCAATACGACATTTGTTAATCGTAGAATTTGATATTGAATATAAGCCGATATATTTTCTATTCAGAGCCTTATATTGAATATCAAATGTGATTTGGGTTTGTCGTGAATGGTGTCTTCACTAACACTGTTCTTGAACCCAGTTGAGAAAAGATTAAATCTTTTTATTTAGACTTAATGAAGTGTACCAATTAAATGATATTTAATTGGAATTGAATTGGTATTGATTTTTGGGTTTATCGTGAACAGTGTTTTAAATAACACTTGTTCTTTAACCCGATAATTAATGGAATGATTTTTGGGTTTATCGTGAACAGTGTTTTAAATAACACTTGTTCTTTAACCCGATAATTAATGGAATGTGATTTTGGGTTTATCGTGATTCGTGTTTTAAATGACACTGATTCTTTAACCCAGTCGAAGATTAAAACTAAATGGAGTTTTAATGAACCTTTAATTAGATTGAAATGATCGAAAATGGAGTATCACCAGTTTTGCTCCAGGCGATAGTTAAATCTTTAATTAGATTTGAACGTGAAATGGTAATTGAATTTACCGATAACACTGTGGTGTTAGATATGAAGTATTACCAGTTTTACTTCATGGGATGAATAGGTTGGGATGGGGAAATTAAAATAAATGATTACTTCGGTAAGGTTTGCTAATCCCGACTAGTTTGAATTGAGATTCAAAAATAGAATAAATTCAAGGAATTTATCTTGGATAAAATTAATGGGAACCTTTCCCTATGAATGTGAAATTTAGAAACTAACTGTCGGTTAGCCAAGCAGAATGGTTTTCTGGATATTGATCTGATGTTGGTTTCGGCCTTCGGGGTTAATATTTGGCAAATTATTCTCTTGATTAATTTACGGTTAGTGACTAATGAATTGGAATGAGGCGTATGTTGTGTTTGTGTAACACTTATTTAAAATATACGCGAGTTATTCGGAAAGACCGGGTTTATCCCATTCTGAATAACTGATGCGACGATAAGTCGAAGATGAAGACGGTGGTAGAAGACCGGAAGTCTTCATGTCGTTTGGGTAATTACTGATGATCTTGATTAGGCTGTACACCCAAGAAGATGGAAACAGTTGGTGATCGTCCAGACGTACTTGGAGATCGATGGATATGCGGGGTACTAGGTGCCTCCGGTTTCGTTCAGACCCAGAACGGACTTGTAAATGGACTGTGTGTCTGACATTGGATTTTAGTCCGTGTGATTGATCTCTATTAAATATATATCTGTTTGGCGGCGGAGAACTTATTCTCTTGCTTAACGCCCTTCTCTGAGACGTACGAGCTCAGGGGTTATATATTGATGGATATCAAACGCATGGAGTGAATTGCCTGTGTGGCATACCTAAGTGACAATTGATCGAGGCTTCTGTTGAAAAGCAAAGTCTTGTAGTTGATGATCGAAGCACGGCCTTTGTGGCGTAGCTTTGTGTAACGTTTACTTCGCGAGTTTCACACCCGGTATGAACAAAAAACGGGAGACGGACCTCAGGGAGGACTTGCGTTTCTTTCTAGTTAGAAGTGGCGTTAGTGGTTTTACACGCCCTGACGAGTTTGACTTATGTGGTTGTTGCTGTTGCGAGGCGCCTCGGATTGATCGGTCGTTCTCGAACCGATGGAGTCATTCGTTGGCTCATTTACGCCCCAAAGGGCGGGGAAACGTAGTGTTCAGGCATAATAATCCACATCGGTGGACCGGCCCTGACGATCTAAAGGGTTGATGCGTTCTGATCCTGAGGCTCGGGCTAGAGAGTCTCGAATCGGTTGAGGACTATCTTTTGCCTCGGTTCATAGACGGAAATCCAATTTCCAAATACGAGACATTTGCGGTTTTATTTGTAAACCTATATATGGCGACATGATATATGGTACCCATGCCGCCTATGATTGATACTTATGATTTGAAGTTGTTTTATACACTATGCACTCATAATAGTATCAAATGATTTGTTTTAAACGTATCAAGCATTCTTTGGCTGTTATAAGGGAAAACCCTATCCCCCGGCTTGCGTTGCATTGTGTGATAGGACCTGGGTCTTATAACAGCTTCATTTTTCTTTATTTAGCATTGCGCTGTTTGTTTTATGCACTGGTATCCTTGGGAGGAAACCCGTTCCGTGTTATACGGCGTGGTCCCTTGATTTACCTAACTTTAAAAATAAAGATTAACTGTTTTAGTTCTCACACCAGTCCCATGACTGACTTGGGGTTTATTGTTTTAACCTAAACTCTGGGTGCCCTTATTTTGACACGGGCAGCTAGTAGTTTTGGTTTTGCAGATTTATATTCACAGGATCCTGGTTTACAGCTGGAACGATATCCGGAAAGCTTTGTATCCGTATATCTCTTCTAGTTGTGTATTGTATTATTTTCCGCTGCTATGTATTTAAATGTAATTTAAATCTCTGATATTTCTGTGTAATATTTATTTGTTTATACTCTATATATTCTTGTAATCTGATGCATTGTTGTAATATACAATGAAATGTTCTTTTATATGCGTTCTATTGTGGTTTGTTCTCAAACGATAGGGCGTTTCGAACGGTCTGGGTCGGTTTAGCGACTGGTTCGGATCGAGCGAAATTCCTTGTCGTCACACACACACACAGTATATGGAACAGAAATAATATTCTAAATTCTAGCAAATATAAATTTTGATTTTAAAATTTTATTTGTCTCAGATTTCAGTGTGTTTCTCATCATTTTTCATGACTTGATCTGATTTATTTGTGACTTGACAGCTTGTGATATTCACAGTGAAACACTGTAAATACCACAAGGCAGCCAGTTTATATATACGTACAGGGATGGAAAATTTGTCTGATCGACAGCATATACACACGTGTGTATATATACACATGAGCACTACCTCGCCAATCAGCGAGCAACTGAGGAGTAGCATGTGGACCATCTCGACTCAGTGCACAAATCAACTGTGGGACAATCAAATACAAGTCACAGCTCAAATAACATGTGTCGAGCCAATTCAAGTCAGTGTTCAAGTAGACAAGTTATTTTTCCAGACCACAAGTGATGGCAGCAAAATTCAAATTTGTGACATGAATATGGTGTACACAGCAACAAATTATATTACCAAACAGTGGTGCAAGTGCAAATTGGTGCAAACATATACAGGCATGAATCAAAACAGTGGAGCCGAGCATGTTACAAGATGAACACACAATCATGGCAGCATGGATATACAAGGTTCACAAAGCAAACGGACTACATGACAATGTGTTGCCAATGTCATTGCAACACAGTTCAGCATGTCGAGGAAAAATTGCAACTAGAACTGGCTAAAGAAGAACAAACAAATGCAAAGATGGTGCAACACCAAGGTGGTGCAGCTTCATATATTCACACATCAAGGCATGAGCATGGAACATGCATGTACAACCATGGTTAAAGCATACTCAAACTAGCCAGCCATTACATGAGTTCATGTAAATTCTATCAGCATGATAAATACATGCAAGAATAATATGGCATTATCTAGTGGTGTACACAGTCAGCAAATGGTCGAGCGAGTGCAGCAGGGATATGTAAATGCACACATGGCTCAAACAAGTGCAAGCCAACAATGTTTCAACACACATATGCCCAAAATGATGCATGATTTCAATCAGGCAACAAAGGGTCAGGGACAATGTTCAAGTCTACAAGCAAGTACATGGACAGACCAGTCATACTACTAAAAGTCAAGGTTCAAAAGTTTCGACTATAATGGGAATGCAACTTCTCGAGCAAGTGCAAATACAAAATGTGTGCATCTTAAATCATGTGGTCGAGCTAGTCAAGTTCAACATGCATTAACAAGCAAATGTTCAAATGATATGCCAACACTGCTATAAAAGAATGCAGTTAAGTTTTAAAATGTTTCCAGGTTTGAAAAACTTTTTTTGAAGTGGAAAGTTCTTCAATAATTACAGAAATTCGAGCATGCATGTATTTCCTGATTTGGAAAAGATTTATTTGGAAAAATTCTATCAATATGACATAGCAAGACAATCATTTTTAGCAAGGGATTTTTCAAGTTTTTTCTTTAATTTTTCCTCAATTAATCTCGACAAGATTGCATTCCAGAGATTCAACATTTTTTGGCAACAAAGAAAAACTATCAAGATTTACTCCCAGAAATAACACAAAAGGGCCAAGAAATATCTGTCGAATTAATGTCCAGTTTTTTATCAATCAAGGATCGATTAAATCAAGGAAATCAAGGCAGCAAAATCAATTTTAATCGAGCTATTTTAAAAGAGGAAAATCAACGCAACAATCTATGGAAATCATGCATGAACACAAAAGAGGTAACACGCAAATCTGTCAAGGTAATAAACAAAATCAGAGGTTTTTAGGATTCTAAAGTCCTTTTTTAACACCCATTACATCATCCGCAGAAAAGTGGAATCCAACACAATCAATTTCAAGCATAAAATAAAAATCAGAATTCACTCACAAGTGTTTCGATCGAGAGAAATCCCAAATTAGAAATTTCCACAATGAAGAGCATCTATCGACAAAGCAGAAAGCTTCGAGCGTCAGAGAATTCAAGATCGATTTATCAAGCATCGGGTTTTGCTTTGGGATTTGTAAGAAAACCCTAACCCCAAATTTTCAGAGCCGCCATTTTTAATCTCCAGAGCAAAGGAGATCGGAAGAACAAAAGTGGTGCACTCAAACAAAGTTGGCCGGCCTATCTATGATAAAGGGGAGATTAATTTTTTCCTTTAAAGGCTAGGGTTTTATTTTGTTTTTAATTTTGTTGATTTTTAAATTGTTTTGAGTTGTAAACCAATCCGAAAAGTTTTTGTAGTCTCTGTAAAAACTACGAGATCTAGTTAGGATTTAGCTGGCAGATTACTAGAGTCTGTAAAAACTAGGATTACATATTACGGGTTTGTAATACAGGAAAATCAGGTCGTGGGGATATCGGTTAGTCTAGGGTTTTGAGCGTAGGGTTAGTACAGGAGCAGGGAGTGCGAGTTTACACTGTTTGTAAGTGGGATATGTGATTAACTCCTAGTAGAAACCTTAGGAATGAAGCAGTGTGCAGGGTTTTGCTGAAGCTCGGTATCTCTGTGTGTTATTTCCTTTCTGTTTTTTATTTCTGCTGTGATCTGTTTATTATTTAATATCATGTCAGAATTTTTTAACTCTGCGAAAAACTGTGAAAACCCTATTCACACTCCTCTAGGGTTATTCTAGATCTAACAAATGGTATCGAAGCCTGGTAATTTCATTAACCCTAGAATCATGGATCCTAGTTGTCAGCCGATAGAGAGTCAGTCCAGTTCATCTCCAACTATTTTCGATGGAACAGATTTTTTAAACTGGAAATCGAAAATGGAATTTTATTTAAAATCTGTAAATATTAAATGCTGGGACGTTGTTATCAATGGGTTTGATAATGAAGATATTACTTTCAATGCTCGTGCTATGAAAATTATATTTGATTATCTTAGAACTGAACAGTTTAATCTTATCTGTCATTGTTTATCTGCGCTGGAAATCTGGAAAACTCTTAATGCAAAGTTTGGACAAAATGATAACAAGTGCTAAAAACATGCAAAGATCAACTCAGATTTAGAAGCATGTCTAACAGGATTTACTAAAGAAGAATCAAACGATGATAGTGTTGGAGATTTAACAGATGATGAAATAAGAAAATTTTCATATGAAGATCTGGTTTATTTTTGTGTTGATTTAACCAAATCTGTTGATAAAATCCAACTGAAAAATAAATCTATGAAATCTAAGAATTCTGAGTTGACCAACAAAATTGATAATTTGGAATCACAACTTGAATATTTTATAAACTCTTCAAAAAAAGTTTGCAAAAATTGTTTGAAACTTGAAACCAAGCTTATTCATCTTAATAAACATATTCAAAAGTTTGAAAATGAGATTCTGATCATAAAAGAGAACAAGATTGAGTTATCAAGCTCGAACAATTCTCTACAAAAGGAATTTGAAAATTTTAAGACTGATATAAATTCCAAATTTGAAATTGCTGAAAAAGAAAATTTGTTGAAATCCGATTTGATTTTCAAAGATCTTCAAGCTGAAAATTAAAATTTCAAGAAATTTGAGTTTGAAAAACAAAAACTTTTTAAATCTGAGATTGCTGAGTCCCAAACCAAAATTAGTTTGCTTAAAGATGAAAATTAGGTTTTGAAATCTGATTTTGAAAGATGTTAGATCACTAAAAATCGTTGTTCAGATTTATTGAAAGAAAAAGGTGATCTTAAAACTAAAATTCAACAACTTGGAACAACCCTGGCAAAATTTTCAAACGGTGAAAAATCTTTAAATATGTTGTTGAAAAATCAATTTTCATCGCGAAATAGAAGTGGATTTGGTTTTGGGAAATCTGAGGTTTCTGAAAGGAGAAGTTCAAACGATTTTAAAAATCCTCCAACCTTCTTTGAAAAGAATTGTCTTGATAATTTGAACTTTGTTAATTCCAAAGGATTTTTGAATCAAAAGCAAAATGTGAATTTGTTTTGTAATAATCCATCTAAACAATCCTGGACCCCAAAAAGAAATAAAGTGAATTCTTCTAAAGCCAAACAGATTTGGTTTTCAAAGGGTACAAAGGTAAATTCAGATGGATTGTTATACAAACAAGTCTGGGTACCAAAAGATGTGAATGAAACTGTGAGTGGTTTTACTAATTTTGTTTGACCACTCAAATCCCTAAATTGTTATGCTTTATATCACTGAATCATTCACAGTTCCTCAAGCCACATCTTCTGAGTTAGAGATTTATTTACTCACGTCAATTTCAGGTATGATCTCTAAACTCATCTTTGTAAATATATATTTTTTCTCTCCTTCCACCTTTTTTTCTTAATTTGTCCCTGCTATATTTTTATTTCTTATTCTGTGCCTCTTAAACTTCCAGTTGCAGTATTCTTGATCTTTGGAAATTTGCTTTATATGTAGGAAACTCTATTGATTTAATCTTTTCCAGATTCATAATTTAAACGTGTATATATCTGCAATTGTTTTGAAGTTTATGTTTTATTTCTGAATTCCTAACAGTGCTGAAGCATTCATGTTATATCTTGAACACTGTTAATTTGAATTCTAAATTTTTGAAGATATGAATATTTAATGAAATTTCACATATATCTGCTGTTTTGAGTTTTCACTAATTCTTTTTGAAAATCTTGAAATAATATACTCATTATAGCATACCATTATTTATCTGTGGTGATAATTTCATTATTTTTCAGATTGACTTGGAAATTTTGATTGTCTTGAATCAGTGATACATCTTGAAATTCATCTTTATTCATGATTATTATGGTTGAAATTAGTTTTGTTTGAAATCATATTAAATTCTTGATATTTTGAATATCACACACCACTTAAATTTGAAATTATCAATCTTGTGTGAATAATTCATTATATCTCAAACTTGACATTGATTCAAGTGATTTCAAATAAATTATTTTTAATTTTTTGTATCATGAATACCTCTCAAACTTGATGTAAATGATCTGAAATTTCTCGTGTGCTTGTTAGAAATATTCTATGAAAAAATGGTCTTAAATCTCTCTATTATTTCATGGTTATTTGATTTAAATATTTGTTTGTTTAAAATCATTTGAAATTATTGATTTATTGAATCTCACATATATATTGGATCTGAAATATATAATCTGGTGTGATTGATTCATTAAATCCTAATATTTACACATTTCTTCAAATGATTTAAAATAAATTGAATTATATAATCTTGGATCATGGAATATATTTTAGTGACCTTCAGAAACATCCTCTGATAAGTCTGCTGTGATATTGGTTTCTGTGCTGCTCTGATAGTGTCACTGAAAAATGTGAGACGACCCGAAATCCCGTTCTCACGGAAACAAGGGTTATCTTTGGAATATAAACACAGAAACAGCTAATAGCAGAACAGAATTAAATAAATACACCAGATAATGAATAATAGAATATACTGGATAAAAGTAATCATCAGAGTTACACAGTATACAGGATCTTACTTAGTACAAATACAGTTCAGCTATACATAAATGTCTACAGCGGAAATAAACAAAATATGTACAATAGAAGCTGAACAGCATAAAAAGAAATAAATGATAGAATCCATCTTCAGCTCCAGCTATCCAGAAAGAACCAGCTAAACCTGAATACAAGGCTGCCCGTGTAGAAAAAGGGGCACCCGAGTTTGAGAGTGAAACAAACTACGAGTCAGTCATGGGACTGGTATGAGAAATCTATTCAACACATATATAATATGGCTAATCACAGGAACACGCCACTTTCGTGGAACGGGTTTACTCCATTGGATTGCCAGTGCTTTAAAACAAATCTTTCTTTTAAACATCGCTATGCTTTTTATAAAAATGAAGCCATTATAAGACTCAGTTCCCATCACACAATGCAACGCAAACCGGAGGATAGAGTTTTTCCTTATAATGGCCAAAATATGCTTGATACGAATGAAACAAAGGCATTTGATATTACTGTTAGTGTCTATATGTTTTGAAAACAATTTCAAATCATAACTATCAATCATATACGACATGAGCGTCCCATGCCACTATGTCGCCAAATATATATATACAATCGAAATCGCACGATGTCGTATTTGGAAATTGGATTTCCGTCATGAACCAAGGCAAAAGATAGTCCTTACCGAATTCGAGACGCTCTAGCCCACCCCTCAGGCAAGCGCGCAGGCAAGCCTTGGATCGTCAGGGCCGGTCCACCGATGTGGATTATTATGCCTGAACAATACGTTTCCCCGCCCTTTGGGGCGTCAACGAGCCAACGAATGACTCCATCGGACCCGGATCGTCCGATCAAACCGAGGCGCCTCGCAACAGCAACAACCACATAGGTGAAAAGTATATAAATGTCAGGGCTGGTAGGTCACTGACACCACCCTAGCTAGAAAGAAACGCATGCCCTCCCTGAGGTCCTTCTCCCGTTTTAGGTTCATACCAGGGTGTGAGGCTCGCGAATTCACGTTATACACAAAGCTACGCCACACAGGCGGTGCATTGATCATCACCACAAGACTTTGCTTTTCAACAGGAGTCCTGATCACTGCATCTTAGCATGCCACACAGGCAATTCATGCCATGCGACTGATGTCCATCGATATACAACCTCTGAGCTCGTGCGTCTCAGAGAAGGGCGTTAAGCAAAAGAATAAATTCTCCGCCGCCAAACAGATGTATATTTAATAGAGATCAATCGACACAGAATAAAATACAATGTCAGACACACAGTCCATTTACAAGTCCGTTCTGGGTCTGAACGAAACCGGAGGCACTAAATACCTCGCAAACCCATCGATCACCACGTACGTTTGGACGATCACCACTCATTATCCATATTTCGGGGTGCCTCCCAATCAGGACCTCGGTTACCATCCAAACGAGGTGAAGATCTCCGGTCTTCGACCGTCGTCTTCATCTTCGAATTTCAATCGTCGATCAATTATTTGAAATGAGAATTAACTTGGCCTTTTCAAATAATTCACGTATATTTAGAATTTCAAATCAATTTATTTGAATGGTTAAATCATTCAACAACACTAATTTTGTTCTTTAATGTAATTTTCACACCAAATACATTCAACCATCAAAAGCCACACAAATCGAGCAAATTCAGTTTATTTCCCTTCCATATCGTTTATAATATTTTATAACGATTTATCGCTATTTTTATTTATTTTAAAATAGCCAATTTATTCAAAACGACGCGTCGGGCCATAACGCGGCCGTGGCGCTGTTTTTCTTCAGAATTGATTTACACATATCTGAAAATCTAAGCGTTGGATCTTCACAAAATTTACTTCATTAGAAAGGTCTTTTCAAAACGAATCCAACGGTTCCAGTTTCGGGAAAATCCGACGGTCGGATCTCCCGGTACAATCGTTTGAAGTTTCGATTTCAAAATACGAACTGCAGCGTCGTTCTTCGATTAATTAAAATTATATTTATATTTATATATAAATATAATCGTTTCTGGCGCTGTTTTTCTTCAGATTTGAATTAAACATTCCAGACAATCCAACCGTTGGATTTTTACAAAGTTGGTGCCGTTGGGAAGATATTTCCAAGGCGAACCCGGCGGTTGAATTTTCGGGAAAATCCAATGGTCGGATTTCCCGTACTAGTTGTTTGAAATCACGGTTTCAAAATGCGAACTGCACGGCCACGTTTCGTTTTAATTTTATTTATATTTATATGATTATATAAATATAGTTCATTCAATGATTTCAATATCGTTTTCACTTCAAATTTTTCACTAACGCCTTAAAATTTTGGAAAATTTCGCCATAACCTCCCCTGCACCGGGATCATCGGGAAATCGCAAATAGCTTTCCCGGTCCTTCTAATCTCAAAAAGAAAAAGAAAAAGCCAAGCGGCTAGCCAAGCGGCTAGCCAACAGGCTCATAAAATCATCACCCAAACAAAACAGTAAATGTGTACCTATTTGTCGGGCACAAAATTTTATTCCTCTTCTCTAGCCCCTTTGCTATAACCTGTTCAATGAATATGCATGTACATATATATACAGTTCTTATCATTTATCATTTTCTATTCAACTTCATGTTTGATTTCTATTTGGTTTAAAAAAAAACACCATTCATTTTAATGTTACTTATATAGGTGCAAATCATTTCATTAGCTAATTAATGAATATTTCAACTCATATATATTTATTTGAACAAGTGGCTATTTTTAACACTTCACATTTTAACGATTTATGCATACAATAAAAATGTGATTTTTATTGTAAAACAATTCATTTCAAAACACTATATTTTTTTTTGATATATTTCATATTGGTGATAAAAATAGGATTTTTCTTATAAAACAATTTCTTTCAAAACGATATTATTTTACACAGTTCATATAGTCGATAAAAGGTGATTTTTATTATCAAACAATTTATTTCAAAATATGAATACCATTCAACACATGAATTTCTAATCAACGAATGAATATCGATTCAACACATGAAGGTTTTCTATAGTTTCTATATATATATGAATGTGATTTTTATATTTAAAACGCGAATACCATTCAACACATGAATTTCTAATCAACGAATGAATATCAATTCAACACATGAAGGTTTTCTATAGTTTCTATATATAGATAAGAATGTGATTTTTATATTTAAAACGCGAATACCATTCAACACATGAATTTCTAATCAACGAATGAATATCAATTCAACAAATGAAGGTTTTCTATAGTTTCTATATATAGATAAGAATGTGATTTTTATATTTAAAACGCGAATACCATTCAACACATGAATTTCTAATCAACGAATGAATATCAATTCAACACATGAAGGTTTTCTATAGTTTCTATATATAGATAAGAATGTGATTTTTATATTTAAAACGCGAATACCATTCAACACATGAATTTCTAATCAACGAATGAATATTGATTCAACACATGAAGGTTTTCTATAGTTTCTATATATATATATATGAATGTGATTTTTATATTTAAAACGTGAATACCATTCAACACATGAATTTCTAATCAACGAATGAATATCGATTCAACACATGAAGGTTTTCTATTCAATGAATAAATATAGTTTAATGAAAATAATTCAAACACACGAATATTATTCAAAATTTCGGCAGCATAACGGCAGGGTAGTTAAAACCGGGACCGTCCCTAGTACGGCTCCTCGCTCTACCTTAAAACCTCGCGGTTTTTGACAATGGGGATCATGCATCTAGTTCGCACGCAGGCGGCATGTATATATTTATTTCATTTCCACAAACTAATCCTATGTGGTTTCAATCAAATATTTCTCAACCACAAATGGGTATTTTTCAACCACAATCAACCAATATCAACCACAAACAATCCCAAACAATCATTCGCTATCAATCAATTTTCACAACAATTTCAACCAATAAATATCGTCCATGGTTTGTGGACGAGGGGCGTATATATATATATATATATATATTTATATATAGCAATTCACTTTTATTTCAACACATATATATATAGCTAGAAAAAGAAATTGAAGAGTGAGAAATTCTCACCAATAGCTATCCAATACTTCGACTCTTCCTTTATAGAAATCTTCGCCAATCTCGCCTTTTATCGCTTTCGTTTCCCGTATTCTCTACATATGTAAAAATCGAATTTTTACTATGTTATTCAATATATAAAAATCGTCGAATTTTCACTTCGCTATTCTATATATAAAAATCGAATTTTTACTTCCTTATTCAATATATAAAAATCATATATTTACATTTTTTCAACTATGTTATTTATTTTAAAAACAAAACCATTTATATTTTTAAAACAAAGTTGTTTATATTATAAAAACAACATTTTCGAAACAAAGTACATTTTCCTTTTCTATAACAAAGTATATTTACTTTTTCTATAATGAATTATATTTTCTTTCATTAAAAATTAAACTTTTTCAATGTTAAAAATCATCACTTTTCGGTGTTGAAAATCATCACTTAATTTTTCAGTTTTATATAAAATAATTAATTAAAAGAAACTGAAATAAAGAAAATAAAATAATTAAATTTTACCTTTGCTGTCGCCTGAAGAGGGGGGGGTGCTTCTGGTTCACGGATCGAGGAAGGGGGGGTTTATGCGCTGGTGGTGGCGGGGCTTGTGGAGGAGGGCGGTGGTCGTTGGTTTCGGCGGCAGGGTCTTCGTGGGTGAGGGCGGCGACTGAACGGATTTCAGTGGTTGGGGGAAGTTAGGGTTTGAATTCGAAGAAGGGGGGGGGGAGAGGACTGGAGGGACAACGGTCGGAGGTGGCTGCTGGAGGGGCGGCGTCGCCGTTGGTGGGGTGCGGAGGAGCGCAAGTCGTGGTGGCGACCTGGAACCGCGACTGATTAATTTGTTTTTTTTCTTTTCTGATTTGATTCGGGAGAAAGGTATACGGGGGGGGGGGGGGTGAGTATATGCAGGGTGTTGACTTCTAATAATAATATATATTTATTTAATTTAATCTTCAAAATAGCAACTTTCTATTTTGAACTCGAAACGAAACCCACCGCTTGTCGTCTATAGCGTTTTACCCTCATTTCGAACACAATGGGATATGTATCGTAAGCTGATTCGAACGTTTTGATCAGTTTCCGTTGAATTTATATTTAAATCACTATATTGAATTTCAAACGTGCATTTCAAATTACCGGGGTCACATACTGACTCTAAAAATTCCAGAAAAATATTTTCTAGCTTCGTATTGACGATACGGTCCTAACAAAACTAGTTTCGTCGAATTCTGAGACCGTTCGAAAAATGGCCATTTTCCAGTCGATTAAAACCAACTTAAACTGGTCAAACGCGTTTTCCTTTGCCACACTCACATATTGATTCGAAAAATTATGAAATTTGAAACCTAGCAATAATTTGACATCACAGATCCAACAAAAGTGGTTTCGTCGAAATCCGAGGTCGTTTGCAAAATGTCCATTTTTAAGGGCCTGAATTCCATAGCGACTATTCAGAATTTTCAACAGGACATATCTTTTGATTTCCGCTATGAAATTTCGATTGGTCGGATTCGTTAGAAAGATATCATCAAATAGATCCTAATGTTTTTGGTTTCACTAAAATCCGGATTGTTTTGTACCCAGTACAATCCGACAAAGTTTGAATTCAGTTTTTGAAACTGCAGCGCCATTTCAGGCCTTGTTTATAATTATAATTAATTATATTCGTTTTCAAATGTCGATATAAACTCAGTTTTCATCGCCATTATTTAAAATATTTATTTTAAATACTTAAAATCCATTATTTTAGCCAATTTAAAAATTTTAAATTGGTTCAGATTTTCTGGGTCGTTACAATCTCCCCCACTTAAAACTTTTCGTCCCCGAAAAGGAACAAAGTCGAAAGTTGTTTGATAAATCTACAATCCCACAATACAACAACCAATTTGTTTTTAACCTTACAAAAATATACTAATCAAATCCTATATTCCTTTTAAAAATCATTCAGAGTATAGAATAAATAGTGCACATCCATGGGAAGAAAATAACAATAGAGTAGAGAATTGAATGGTAGTGCAAAGTAGGGTAAATGTACCTTGCACCGGAGTCAATCAGAGATATCTACTCGGCATCTAGGATAAGCCTTATTAATGCTCTCCTCAGTTTCCCAAGTACAGTCTCGTGGATCTCCACTCCATTGCACTTTGACTAAGCGAACCTTCTTGTTTCTCAGCTCTTTGGTTTCTTTGCCTATTATCTTTAGCGGCTCTCTTCTCACAGCTAATTCTGGGGTTATTTCAATGTCATGTTGAGCTGCTTCTTCCACGATCAAGTCTGGATCATGAACGTGCTTTCGAAGTTGAGATATGTGAAATACATCATGAACTCCAGGCAACCAGTCAGGCAGTTTGACCCTATAAGCGAGAGTTCCGATCCGTTCCAGAATAGGAAACGGACCAATAAATTTGGGCGCTAACTTTCCAGTTTTACCGAACCGGATAACTCCTCTCATCGGCGATACTTTCAAATATACATAGTCGCCAACTTCAAAGGATATATCTCTTCTTCTTCTATCGGCATAGCTCTTTTGTCGGCTTTGAGCGGCGAGTAATCGTTTCTTAATAAAATCGACTTTGTCGGCAGCTTCTCGGATCATATCAGGCCCTAACACAAGTCTATTTCCAGGCTCGACCCAACAAGCAGGAGATCGGCACGGTCTACCATACAATGCTTCGAATGGCGACATTGTCAGACTCGCCTGGTAGCTGTTGTTATAAGAGAATTCAGCCAAATGCAGATGGTCTTCCCATGATCCACCGAAATCTAGAACACAAGCCCGCAATAGATCTTCTAAAATGCGATTTACCATCTCAGTCTGACCGTCTGTCTGAGGATGATAAGCGGTGCTCAAGTTTAACTTCGTTCCCAGCTCGACTTGAAATGCTTCCCAGAATTTGCTAGTGAATATTGTATCTCTATCACTAACTATACTGAGCGGCACTCCATGTAGTCTAACTATTTCCCTGAAGTAAATCTGCGCCAGACTCTGAGCAGTTCTGTTTGATCTGACAGGTATGAAATGGGCGGTCTTCGTGAAGCGATCTACGATCACCCAAATACTGTCATTCCCTTTTCTGGTTCTGGGCAGACCATCAATGAAATCCATAGAAATATGTTCCCACTTCCAACCAGGAACTTCCAGTGGTTGTAATAATCCAGCCAATTTCTGTTGGTCGCTTTTGACTAGTTGGCAAGTAGGGCATCGACTAACATATATCGAGATGTCTCTTTTTAACGACTTCCACCAGAATGTGCGTTTGATATCGTTATACATTTTATTCACACCCGGATGGATACTGAGCTTAGATTTGTGGCATTCATCAAGCACATCTCTCCTGAGTTCAGGAATTTCTGGAACGCAAATTCGTCCTTCTAACCTCAAAATCCCTTCGCTGTCTAGCTGGAAATCCGAAGCATTGCCCTCACGAATTCGCTGACTCATTCCTTTGATAAATTGGTCATCTTCCTGGAGAGCCGATATCTTATCAATCAACGAAGTCGCAATGATAAAACTGGCGATCATTTCATTCTTTCGGCTTAATGCATCGGCCACGACATTGGCTTTTCCTGGAGTATATATAATTTCAAAATCATATGCTGCAAGAAACTCCAGCCAACGTTGCTGCCTCAGATTCAAGTCCTTCTGAGTGAACAGATACTTTAATGACTGGTGATCTGTAAACAGTTCAAATCTCTCACCCAGAAGATAGTGTCTCCAGATTTTCAAAGCGAACACAATAGCCAATAACTCAAGATCATGAGTTACGTAGTTCTTCTCGTGTGGCTTCAGTTGACGGCTAGCATAAGCAATCACTTGACCCCTTTGCATTAACACTGCGCCAAGGCCTTCTCTAGAAGCATCAGTCCAGACTTTTAGATCTTGGTTGCCATCGATGATGGTTAACACTGGAGCTGAAGTTAATCTCAACTTTAGCTCTTCGAAAGCCTCCTCACTCTCTTGAGTCCATTTGAATTTAGAATGCTTCTTTGTAAGCTTCGTTAAGTAACCAGATATCTTCGAAAAGTCTATAACGAACTTTCGGTAATAGCTAGCCAATCCGAGAAAACTGCGGACTTCAGTGGGGGTACTGGGCTGTTTCCAATTCTGAATGGCCGTGATTTTGCTTGGATCCACAGAAATTCCTTCTTTCGATACAACGCGGCCCAGAAATTTCACTTCATCTTGCCAGAATATACATTTGGAAAACTTTGCTTTCAATACATTCCGTCTCAGGATTTCTAGAACCTGTTCCAGATGCTTTTCATGTTCGGCCTTTGATTTAGAGAAGATTAGAATATCATCAATAAAAACTAGAACAAATTTATTTAATACTCCTCTGAATACCCTGTTCATTAGATCGACGAAGTAAGCAGGAGCGTTACATAAGCCGAACGGCATTACTAACCACTCATAGAATAAGTCGGGGCCTCTGAACGCTGTCATTGGAACACACTCTTCGGCAATTCGAAGTTGATGGAAACCTGTAGCTAGGTCCATTCTTGAAAATACTTGTGCTCCATTTAATCGATCTAACAAATCATCTATTCGCGGCAATGGATATTTATTCTTTATGTTCTGCTTGTTCAAATCACGATAATCCACACATAGCCGTAGAGTACCGTCAGATTTTGGGACAAATACCACGGCTGCACCCCAATCAGAGAAACTAGGCCTGATCAGACCTTTCCATACTAGCTGTCGTGTTTGATTGTCTAATTCCTCCTTCTCTTTCAAGGACATTCTTCGAATATCGTGAACTACCGGCCTTGCATTAGGAATCAAAGCAATTTTGAAATCTATTTCTCTCTGCGGAGGTAAGCGAAAAACTTCTTCAAACACATCCGCATAGTTCTTGACGACAGGAATATCTTTCACTAGGTCGGAAATATTCTCTGCGATTTCAGGAACATTTTCAACTTGGGCTGGAGAAACATTCAAAGCTGCCCAGAAGTCTTTTCTATTAGCATTCTGACCTTCACAGGGAATGGTTATATAATCACCTGATTTAATCTTCGCCTTTACGACTCTGTCGGCGCATTTAACTTCAGCTTCATATTTGGTCAACTAGTCTAACCCCAAGATAAGATCAAACTCTTTAAAATTCATGACGGCTGCGATGGTAGGAAACCGATAACGAGAGAAAGAAACCGGCACTCCACAAATCCAACTGAGATCGATGGAACCCCCAACTGGATTCTGGACAGTCATTGGTTCCTTGAGCTTCTTCAAATTCAAGTCCAGTTTCTTAGCTGCATCTTTGGAAATGAAGCTTCGGGACGCGCCTGTGTCAAACAGTACTTTGACTGGAATATTTTTGACAGTAAGCATTCCTTCTAAAACATCAGCTCTTTCCTGATCAGACGAAGATGCAGGCAATTCGGCCACTTCATTTACCTGAGCTTCTTTGGCCCTTTTTAACAGCCAGCAATCTCGCTTTATATGACCGGCCTGATGGCAGAGATTGCATTTTCTATTCGCTTGAAATCCTTTCTTGGGTGGGAACTTATTCTTTCTTTGCTGGTTCCAAGATTTGCAACTTTTCGCCAAATGTCCTTTTCTATTGCAGCTTGAGCACGTGGCGGTCGTTATTCGTTCGTTCCCAGATTCAGCCCTTTTTCTCTTGGCACTGAGCCTCTTATTGACCTCAGACCTTGTACTGGCTTCAGGAATATCAGATTCCGACTCTGCTTTGTCACTAGAACTGACCTCTTCCTCGTCGCGCAACATTCCTTTCTTATGGAGATCTTCATACTGATAAGCCATATAAATCATTTCAGAAAAAGGAAGCTTCACATTCCTCATTACACCATTCTGATATCTCCTTTGCAGGCCATGAATATATCTCAGATTTTTCCTCTTTAGATCTTGAATCAGATGAGGGGCAAAGTGAGCAAGTTCATTGAATTTCTTATGATATTCTGGGATGGTCATATCTCCTTGTATTAGATAAGAAAATTCATCACATAATCTCTCGGTTGCTTCGGGAGGAGTAAATCTTTCTAGGAAAATCACTTTGAATCTGTCCCAGGTGATATTACCTTCTGGATTATCTTTGATGATTGTTTCCCACCAGATTAAAGCCTCTTCTTTGAGCGCCCAAGATGCTACTAACCGTTTCTGGTCATCTCTCAGCTGGATATGCTCAAAGATTCTTTCGACAGAACTCATCCAAGCTTGAGTTTGAATAATAGATTCATTGCCCGAGAATTGTGCTCCACCCAGACTTCGATATCGCTTAAATAGAGCCTCTAGATCGGGTTCTGCATTTCTCCTGTTTCTGACACTCATTTTCTAGTACTTCTGCAAATAGCAGATCAAGTGTCAGGTCACAGAAAAGAAAATTTTAAAACATAGAAACATATATTTCAATGTAAATGTGTCTATCGAGGTGTAATTTCATTCTGCTTTACTCATACTAGGATATTGCTGATCCTATCTGTATAGAGTTACCCGTCCTAGAACACTACTGGTTCTATTTCTGACGAGTTCGTTCAAATGTTATATTCCAGAACTAAGCTTAACCTGAGCTCTGATACCACGTTGAGACGACCCGAAATCCCGTTCTCACGGAAACAAGGGTTATCTTTGGAATATAAACACAGAAACAGCTAATAGCAGAACAGAATTAAATAAATACACCAGATAATGAACAATAGAATATACTGGATAAAAGTAATCATCACAGTTACACAGTATACAGGATCTTACTTAGTGCAAATACAGTTCAGCTATACATAAATGTCTACAGCGGAAATAAACAAAATATGTACAATAGGAGCTGAACAGCATAAAAAGAAATAAATGATAGAATCCATCTTCAGCTCCAGCTATCCAGAAAGAACCAGCTAAACCTGAATACAAGGTTGCCCGTGTAGAAAAAGGGGCACCCGAGTTTGAGAGTGAAACAAACTACGAGTCAGTCATGGGACTGGTATGAGAAATCTATTCAACACATATATAATATGGCTAATCACAGGACCACGCCACTTTCGTGGAACGGGTTTACTCCATTAGATTGCCAGTGCTTTAAAACAAATCTTTCTTTTAAACATCGCTATGCTTTTTATAAAAATGAAGCCATTATAAGACTCAGTTCCCATCACACAATGCAACGCAAACCGGAGGATAGAGTTTTTCCTTATAATGGCCAAAATATGCTTGATACGAATGAAACAAAGGCATTTGATATTATTGTTAGTGTCTATATGTTTTGAAAACAATTTCAAATCATAACTATCAATCATAGACGACATGAGCGTCCCATGCCACTATGTCGCCAAATATATATATACAATCGAAATCGCACGATGTCGTATTTGGAAATTGGATTTCCGTCATGAACCAAGGCAAAAGATAGTCCTTACCGAATTCGAGACGCTCTAGCCCGCCCCTCAGGCAAGCGCGCAGGCAAGCCTTGGATCGTCAGGGCCGGTCCACCGATGTGGATTATTACGCCTGAACAATACGTTTCCCCGCCCTTTGGGGCGTCAACGAGCCAACGAATGACTCCATCGGACCCGGATCGTCCGATCAAACCGAGGCGCCTCGCAACAGCAACAACCACATAGGTGAAAAGTATATAAATGTCAGGGCTGGTAGGTCACTGACACCACCCTAGCTAGAAAGAAACGCATGCCCTCCCTGAGGTCCTTCTCCCGTTTTAGGTTCATACCGGGGTGTGAGGCTCGCGAATTCACGTTATACACAAAGCTACGCCACACAGGCGGTGCTTTGATCATCACCACAAGACTTTGCTTTTCAACAGGAGTCCTGATCACTGCATCTTAGCATGCCACACAGGAAATTCATGCCATGCGACTGATGTCCATCGATATACAACCTCTGAGCTCGTGCGTCTCAGAGAAGGGCGTTAAGCAAAAGAATAAATTCTCCGCCGCCAAACAGATGTATTTTTAATAGAGATCAATCGACACAGAATAAAATCCAATGTTAGACACACAGTCCATTTACAAGTCCGTTCTGGGTCTGAACGAAACCGGAGGCACTAAATACCTCGCAAACCCATCGATCACCACGTACGTCTGGACGATCACCACTCATTATCCATATTTCGGGATGCCTCCCAATCAGGACCTCGGTTACCATCCAAACGAGGTGAAGATCTCCAGTCTTCGACCGTCGTCTTCATCTTCGAATTTCAATCGTCGGTCAATTATTTGAAATGAGAATTAACTCGGCCTTTTCAAATAATTCACGTATATTTAGAATTTCAAATCAATTTATTTCAATGGTTAAATCATTCAACAACACTAATTTTGTTCTTTAATGTAATTTTCACACCAAATACATTCAACCATCAAAAGCCACACAAATCGAGCAAATTCAGTTTATTTCCCTTCCATACCGTTTATAATATTTTATAACAATTTATCGCTATTTTTATTTATTTTAAAATCGCCAATTTATTCAAAAGGACGCGTCGGGCCATAACGCGGTCGTGGCGCTGTTTTTCTTCAGAATTGATTTACACATATCTGAAAATCTAACCGTTGGATCTTCACAAAATTTACATCATTAGAAAGGTCTTTTCAAAACGAATCCAACGGTTCCAGTTTCGGGAAAATCCGACGGTCGGATCTCCCGGTACAATCGTTTGAAGTTTCGATTTCAAAATACGAACTGCAGCGTCGTTATTCGATTAATTAAAATTATATTTATATTTATGTATAAATATAATCGTTTCTGGCGCTGTTTTTCTTCAGATTTGAATTAAACATTCTAGACAATCCAACCGTTGGATTTTTACAAAGTTGGTGCCGTTGGGAAGATATTTCCAAGGCGAACCCGGCGGTTGAGTTTTCGGGAAAATCCAATGGTCGGATTTCCCGTACTAGTTGTTTGAAATCACGGTTTCAAAATGCGAACTGCACGGCCACGTTTTGTTTTAATTTTATTTATATTTATATGATTATATAAATATAGTTCATTCAATGATTTCAATATCGTTTTCACTTCAAATTTTTCACTAACGCCTTAAAATTTTGGAAAATTTCGCCATAACCTCCCCTGCACCGGGAGCATCGGGAAATCGCAAATAGCTTTCCCGGTCCTTCTAATCTAAAAAAGAAAAAGAAAAAGCCAAGCGGCTAGCCAACAGGCTCATAAAATCATCACCCAAACAAAACAGTAAATGTGTACCTATTTGTCGGGCACAAAATTTTATTCCTCTTCTCTAGCCCCTTTGCTATAACCTGTTCAATGAATATGCATGTACATATATATACAGTTCTTATCATTTATCATTTTCTATTCAACTTCATGTTTGATTTCTATTTGGTTTAAAAAAAAACACCATTCATTCTAATGTTACTTACATATGTGCAAATCATTTCATTAGCTAATTAATGAATATTTCAACTCATATATATTTATTTGAACAAGTGGCTATTTTTAACACTTCACATTTTAACGATTTATGCATACAATAAAAATGTGATTTTTATTGTAAAACAATTCATTTCAAAACACTATATATTTTTTTGATATATTTCATATTGGTGATAAAAATAGGATTTTTCTTATAAAACAATTTCTTTCAAAACGAGATTATTTTACACAGTTCATATAGTCGATAAAAGGTGATTTTTATTATCAAACAATTTATTTCAAAATATGAATACCATTCAACACATGAATTTCTAATCAACGAATGAATATCGATTCAACACATGAAGGTTTTCTATAGTTTCTATATATATATATATGAATGTGGTTTTTATATTTAAAACGCGAATACCATTCAACACATGAATTTCTAATCAACGAATGAATATCAATTCAACACATGAAGGTTTTCTATAGTTTCTATATATAGATAAGAATGCGATTTTTATATTTAAAACGCGAATACCATTCAACACATGAATTTCTAATCAACGAATGAATATCAATTCAACACATGAATGTTTTCTATAGTTTCTATATATAGATAAGAATGTGATTTTTATATTTAAAACGCGAATACCATTCAACACATGAATTTCTAATCAACGAATGAATATCAATTCAACACATGAAGGTTTTCTATAGTTTCTATATATAGATAAGAATGTGATTTTTATATTTAAAACGCGAATACCATTCAACAAATGAATTTCTAATCAACGAATGAATATTGATTCAACACATGAAGGTTTTCTATAGTTTCTATATATATATATGAATGTGATTTTTATATTTAAAATGCGAATACCATTCAACACATGAATTTCTAATCAACGAATGAATATCGATTCAACACATGAAGGTTTTCTATTCAATGAATAAATATAGTTTAAGCAAATGAAAATAATTCAAACACACGAATATTATTCAAAATTTCGGCAGCATAACGGCAGGGTAGTTAAAACCGGGACCGTCCCTAGTACGGCTCCTCGCTCTACCTTAAAACCTCGCGGTTTTTGACAATGGGGATCATGCATCTAGTTCGCACGTAGGCGGCATGTATATATTTATTTCATTTCCACAAACTAATCCTATGTGGTTTCAATCAAATATTTATCAACCACAAATGGGTATTTTTCAACCACAATCAACCAATATCAACCACAAACAATCCCAAACAATCATTCGCTATCAATCAATTTTCACAACAATTTCAACCAATAAATATCGTCCAT
The DNA here is from genome assembly GCA_030737875.1 of Allium sativum. Classification (NCBI taxonomy): domain Eukaryota; kingdom Viridiplantae; phylum Streptophyta; class Magnoliopsida; order Asparagales; family Amaryllidaceae; genus Allium; species Allium sativum. Next base: position 126,394,028 of record CM060919.1, on the reverse strand, counting down.
GGTTTGTGGACGAGGGGCGTATATATATATATATATATATATATATATATATTTATATATAGCAATTCACTTTTATTTCAACACATATATATATAGCTAGAAAAAGAAATTGAAGAGTGAGAAATTCTCACCAATAGCTATCCAATACTTCGACTCTTCCTTTATAGAAATCTTCGCCAATCTCGCCTTTTATCGCTTTCGTTGCCCGTATTCTCTACATATGTAAAAATCGAATTTTTACTATGTTATTCAATATATAAAAATCGTCGAATTTTCACTTCGCTATTCTATATATAAAAATCGAATTTTTACTTCCTTATTCAATATATAAAAATCATATATTTACATTTTTTCAACTATGTTATTTATTTTAAAAACAAAACCATTTATATTTTTAAAACAAAGTTGTTTATATTATAAAAACAACATTTTCGAAACAAAGTACATTTTCCTTTTCTATAACAAAGTATATTTACTTTTTCTATAATGAATTATATTTTCTTTCATTAAAAATTAAACTTTTTCAATGTTAAAAATCATCACTTTTCGGTGTTGAAAATCATCACTTAATTTTTCAGTTTTATATAAAATAATTTATTAAAAGAAACTGAAATAAACAAAATAAAATAATTAAATTTTACCTTTGCTGTCGCCTGAAGAGGGGGGGGGTGCTTCTGGTTCACGGATCGAGGAAGGGGGGGTTTATGCGCTGGTGGTGGCGGGGCTTGTGGAGGAGGGCGGTGGTCGTTGGCCTCGGCGGCGGGGTCTTCGTGGGTGAGGGCGGCGGCTGAATGGATTTCAGTGGTTGGGGGAAGTTAGGGTTTGAATTCGAAGAAGGGGGGGGAGAGGACTGGAGGGACAATGGTCGGAGGTGGCTGCTGGAGGGGCGGCGTCGCCGTTGGTGGGGTGCAGAGGAGCGCAAGTCGGGGTGGCGACCTGGAACCGCGACTGATTAATTTGTTTTTTTTTCTTTTCTGATTTGATTCGGGAGAAAGGTATACGGGGGGTGAGTATATGCAGGGTGTTTACTTCTAATAATAATATTTATTTATTTAATTTAATCTTCAAAAAAGCTACTTTCTATTTTGAACTCGAAACGAAACTCACCGCTTGTCGTCTATAGCGTTTTACCCCCATTTCGAACACAATGGGATATGTATCGTAAGCTGATTCGAACGTTTTGACCAGTTTCCGTTGAATTTATATTTAAATCACTATATTGAATTTCAAACGTGCATTTCAAATTACCAGGGTCACATACTGACTCTAAAAATTCCAGAAAAATATTTTCTAGCTTCGTATTGACGATACGGTCCTAAAAAAACTAGTTTCGTCGAATTCTGAGACCGTTCGAAAAATGGCCATTTTCCAGTCGATTAAAATCAACTGAAACTGGTCAAACGCGTTTTCCTTTGCCACGCTCACATATTGATTCGAAAAATTATGAAATTTGAAACCTAGCAATAATTTGACATCACGGATCCAACAAAAGTGGTTTCGTCGAAATCCGAGGTCGTTTGCAAAATGTCCATTTTTAAGGGCCTGAATTCCATAGCGACTATTCAGAAATTTCAACTGGACATATCTTTTGATTTCCGCTATGAAATTTCGATTGGTCGGATTCGTTAGAAAGATATCATCAAATAGATCCTAATGATTTTGGTTTCACTAAAATCCGGATTGTTTTGTACCCGGTACAGTCCGACAAAGTTTGAATTCAGTTTTTGAAACTGCAGCGCCATTTCAGGCCTTGTTTATAATTATAATTAATTATATTCGTTTTCAAATGTCGATTCAAACTCAGTTTTCATCGCCATTATTTAAAATATTTATTTTAAATATTTAAAATCCATTATTTTAGCCAATTTAAAATTTTTAAATTGGTTCAGATTTTCTGGGTCATTACAAAATGTTTTCAAATAACTGTCTGTTTGTGAGTGCTGCTTAGATAGATGAAATTATTATGCCTAATTTGTTAATTGTCTGCTTGGGCTTTGGACTTAAAATTCTTTCATCTGTGATACTCTTGTTTTGTCTCATGTACCTTGTTAGAATCCTCATTAATTTAGACACCAATTGGTATCAGAAGTGCTGAATTTTTATGTATATATATTTTTTCTTATCCCTCTTGTCTTGTATAGATCTTTCATTTCCCTCTTGTAATTGATTTTCAATTTCAAAATTATTTATTGATTTTTCATTCAAAAATTGAAATCAATATTCGAATTGAATTGTATTTATAATTCATCAAAATTACTATCAGAATTTGAAATTGTGATGAATTGTGACTGCAGTATATTTCACAACAAGAGGAGTTTTTATTTAAAAAATTCATGATGGTTGAACATTTATTATAATATCTTTGAATTGGCAATTATTTCATGACCATCTTCATTATCTTTCATGTTTCTACCATCCATCATGATAATTTTATATAAATATGGAGAGTTAATATGTTTTAAAATATTTTTGAATAAACAGTGGAAATATTTGTGATAGAAATGGGACTATGTTATTCTTTCAGAATTAGTGACATTTCAAAATTTTCAATGATCTTAGTACAGTTGATCATATTTCACAATATGATTAATTTAGAAATTTATTTCACAAACCATTTATGTACCTACCACATTTCTTTCATTCATTCTTGGTTATACATACTAAAGAGTTTTCATTTTGAAACTAAAAATAATAAAAATATAATTAGCATATAAATGTGTCTCTAACCTCATTTAAAAATCCCAGCTCTGGTCATGCATGGTTAAGAGATAACTTATAATTTAAGCTGCGACTGACCTTATTTAAAAATCCAAGCTCTGGTTATGTGTGGTCAGTGTGCTCTTAAATAAAAATAAAAGAAAAGGAAATAATATGTTAAATTGAAATCAAACTGAAATCCTCCTTTGTGTATAAAACCCAGCCTATCAATCCATCTTCTTATCTGTGAAATGTGTTAATATTTTATGATGTATTATGATTTGTTGATTGATAGGTATTGGGATTTGAGATTATTCGATTTTGTCACTTAAATTGAATTATTAACTATAGTCCAAATCCATCACTGTTTTTGTGCTAAATTTTACAAAATTCTTTTGAAAATAATTGAAAATATTCATATTTTTCAAACTCTCTCCATTATATATAAAATTCATCGTAAATCTGTCATTCTCTACAATGTGAAATATGCCACCAGTTCTTAGTTTATTATGATTTTTGTTTGATTGATTGAGATTTATGATGACTGTTCTTCCTCTTAAGTAGAAAATATATTTTTTTAGTCATTTTTCATCTATATTTTAAATTCTGTATCCTTTTGATGATAACAAAAGGGAGAGAATGGGTTGAGATTCTAATTTATGAGTGAATATTTTATAAATATTTTTAATTTTGAAAATTCATTCAATTTTCATTGTTTTTCACTCTTACACAGTTATAGGGGAGTTTTCTGTTATAGAGGGACTAATAGATAGGGGGAGTTCAATATTCACTGTCAAACACATTTATTGGATTCAAAATCTTTTATTTGTTTATCATCATCAAAAGGGGGAGATTGTTGTATATGACGTAGTTGTATACACAATTATATGATTTTTGTTTGATGACAATAACCAAGTAAATATTATTTTAAATGCGGTTGTTACTGTTACACCACATCACAGACTGGAATATAATATTTATATTTAAATAGAATACGACTGTACAGACATTCATATATTCATACAGTATTTTATTTAAATTAGATATTATACTTCAAGCATTCAAATAGTACAACTATTTGCAACTCCACTATTTAAACATTTACTGAATATTGTACTTGTATATAATCTGAATACGATAAACAAATTTGCTTGAACACAAATTTGAGCATAATAAAATAATATTTTATTTCAAACAAATTTGTTTAATACAAACATCAGTACAATTCTCTTGTTACACAGCTCCTCACTATAACTCTCTGTCTATACATCTCATATATATACAATCACACTGTTTACATTTCAATTTACAGACACATTGACACTAATACATTGACGTCTTCATATTGTCTTCATCTTCAATCTTCTGTCTTCACAGCTCAGTCAGTCCAATCTTCATACCTGTCATATACAGAAACACACACAATATATGGAACAGAAATAATATTCTAAATTCTAGCGAATATAAATTTTGATTTTAAAATTTTGTTTTGCCTCAGATTTCGGTGTGTTTCTCATCATTTTTCATGACTTGATCTGATTTATTTGTGACTAGACGGTTTGTGATATTCACAGTGAAACACTGTAAATACCACAAGGCAGCTAGTTTATATATATGTACAGGGACGGAAAATTTGTCTGATCGACTGCATATACAAACATGTGTATACACGTGAGCACTGCCTCGCCAATCAGCGAGCAACTAGGGAATAGCCACGTGGACCATCTCGACTCAGTGCAGAAATCAACTGTGGGACAATCAAATACAAGGCATAGCTCAGATAACATGTGTCGAGCCAATTCAAGTCAGTATTCAAGTGGATAAGTCATTATTCCAGACCATAAGTGATGGTAGCAACATTCAAATTTTTGACACGAATATTGTGTACACAGCAACAAATTACAATACAAAAAGTGGCGCAAGTGCAAATTGGTGCAAACATATACAGACATGAATCAAAACAGTGGAGCCGAGCATGTTACAAGATGAACACACAATCATGGCAGCATGGATATACAAGGTTCACAAAGCAAATGGACTACGTGACAATGTGTTGCCAATGTCATTACAACACAGTTCAGCATGTCGAGGAACAATTGCAACTAGAACAGGCTAAAGAAGAACAAACAAACGCAAAGATGGTGCAACAATAAGGGGGTGTAGCTTCATGTATTCACACAACAAGGCATGAGCATGGAACATGCATGTACAACCGTGGTTAAAGAAAACTCAAACCAGTCAGCCATTACATGAGTTCATGTAAATTCTGTCCGCATGATAAATACATGCAAGAATAACATGGCATGATCAAGTGGTGTACACAGTCAGCAAATGGTCGAGCGAGTGCAGCAGGGATATGTAAATGCATACATGGCTCAAACAAGTGCAAGCCAACAATGTTTCAGCACACATATACACAAAATGATGCATGATTTCAATCAGGCAACTAAGGGTTAGGGATAATGTTCAAGTCTGTAAGCAAGTACATGGATAGACCAATCATACTACTACAAGTCAAGGTTCAAAAGTTTCAGCTATAATGGGAATGCAACTTCTCGAGCAAGTGCAAATACAAAATGTGTGCATCTCAATTCATGTGGTCGAGCTAGTCAAGTTCAACATGCATAAACAAGCAAATGTTCAAATGACATGCCAACACTGCTATAAAAGAATGCAGTTAAGTTTGAAAATGTTTCCAGGTATGAAAAAGTTTTTTAAACTGCCAAGTTCTTCAATAATTACAGAAATTCGAGCATCCATGTATTTCCTGATTTGGAAAAGATTTATTTGGAATTTTTTTATCAATATGACATGGCAAGACAATCATTTTTTGGCAAGGGGTTTTTCAAGTTTTTTCTTCAATTGTTCCTCAATTAATCTCGGCAAGATTGCATTCCAGAAATTCAGCATTTTTTGGCAACAAAGAAAAACTTTCAAGATTTACTTCCAGAAATAACACAAGAGGGCCAAGAAATATCCGTTGAATTAATGTCCAGTTTTTTATCAATCAAGGATCGATTAAATCAAGGTAATCAAGGTAGCAAAATCAATTTTAATTGAGCTATTTTAAAAGAGGAAAATCAATGCAACAATCTATGAAAATCACGCATGAACACAAAATAGGAAACACGCATATCAGTCAAGGCAATAAACGAAATCAGAGGTTTTTAGGATTATAAAATCCTTTTTTAACACCCATTACATCATCGGCAGAAAAGTGGAATCCAACACAATCAATTTCTAGCATAGAATAAAAATCAGAATTCACTCACAAGTGTTTCGATCGAGAGAAATCCCAAATTAGAAATTTCCACAACGAAGAGCATCAATCGACAAAGCAGAAAGCTTCGAGCATCAGAGAATTCAAGATCGATTTATCAAGCATCGGGTTTTGCTTTGGGATTTGTAAGAAAACCCTAACCCCAAATTTTCAGAGCCTCTATTTTTAATCTCCAGAGCAAAGGAGATTGGAAGAACTAAAGTGGTACACTCAAACAAAGTTGGCCGACCTATCCAAGATAAAGGGGAGATTAATTTTTTCCCTTATAAAGGCTAGGGTTTTATTTTGTTTTAAATTTTGTTGTTTTTTAAATTGTTTTGAGTTGTAAACCAATCCGAAGATTTTTTATTGTCTCTGTAAAAAACTAGGAGATCCACTTAGGAGTTAGCAGGAAGATTACCAGAGTCTGTAAAAACTAGGGTTATGAGTTACGGGTTTGTAATACGGGAAAATCTGGTCGAGGGGATATCGGTCAGTCTAGGGTTTTGAGCGTAGGGTTAGTACAGGAGCAGGGAGTGCAAGTTTACAGTGTTTGTAAGCGGGATCTGTGAATAAATCCTAGTAGAAACCTTAGGAATGCAATAGTTGTTAGGGTTTTGCCGAAGCTGTGTATCTCTGTGTGTTATTTCCTTTCTGTTTTTATTTATGCTGTATACTGTGATCTGTTTATTATTTAATATACTGTCTGATTTTTTTAACTAAGCGAAAAACTGTGAAAAACCCTTCACCCCCCAGGGTTATTCTAGATCCAACGTCATCCGCTATTGATACTACGGGTATCCGCTAATGGTACTGCGGGAATCTAACCAATCACAAATATATATATATATATATAATAGCCACAAACACCAATCCTAAATAATTAATATATATTTTATAGTCAGAATAATATTTCAGTTCAACCTAACAACCATTAATTATTTTTAACGGCTAAAAATATTTCAAAATAAATAAATTGAGTGAGATTTACTCACCGTGATTTTAAATTTGCAGATCCGATAAATTTTAATTTAAATAAACTTCAAAAATTCCAATCCGACTCATATGCTTTTCCTTCATCAACATAAAGTCAAATGTGGTTCATTTCGCTTGAATCTGTTATGGTTTTACATATATTCATGTTACGAATTGCAAATGGATTAAATTATTATTAACCAGTTAATAAAATAATTAATTAATTATACCTTAATCATGCTTCTAACTCCTTACTGAACAAAACACCTTGCTGACCATATTTTAAACCATTCACCACCATAGGTTGCTCCGGTGTCGCCATTACCCCGCCCTGAAACTCTATTGTTTAATAAATTTCTCGCTAATGTCACTTGAAACCAAACATAATGCCAACACCTTCACTAGCAACAAACACCATACACCACTACCTTACACTGTCAGACCCAACTCCCATCAGTTCTACCCTCAAAATCACTGACTCGATCTCCAGAACAACCAAAAACCCACACCACTTCAATCCTCAAACCATCCCCAACACCTACCATCGATCTTCACAAACATCGACTTCCCCAAATGCAAACCCACACTCCAAAAAAAATCCCATTATCGCATCCCATTTCCACATCAATACACTCACTTCGGAACCCTCTTTTGCGACTATTGTGACATGTTTCCTTCCCCCCAAATCACCGCGACTTCCACTCCTCGATACAGTAAAACCGGTGACTTTAGAGTTGAAACCCACCATTGACGTCGAACCTGCTTGCGTCGCACCCCTAAAAATGCTTCAGCAATTTCCATGATTGAACACTCCTTCGAAATCCGTGTCGCATTCTTTACTTGAGTCTAACGACAGAGAAATTTGCGACTTAGATAGTGATGACGAATTCGATTTTAATTTTTGTTTAAGTGGAGTAGTTCAATTAAATGAGGGACAATGGGTTCGAGAGAGAAAAATGAGTTGAAATTCATTGGAGATACTAAATCTGTAACACCCCATATTTTCTATGAATATTAAAATTAACAAATTTAAGAACACTTAATTTTTAAAAGAAGAATTGGGTGAAATGGGTTACGCCATTGCGTTCGTCTCGGAATTCTGCTTGACATAGAGTCCGAGTTTGCGTAAATCGGGCTCCGTATGAAGAAGTTAAAGAGTTCAGAAGATTTCAAGTTTAAATAGAAATTAAATTAAAATAATAAGTAAAAGCCAAAACTGTTCAAAATTCGAAATTCGGTCAGAGCGGGCTGAGCGGGAAATTTCCCGCTCAGAGGTGTCGACCACCTCCAGGGGGAGTCAACGTAGGTGTCGACCCTCCTATAGGGGTGTCGATATAGGTGTCGACCCCCTGTAGGGAGTGGACCCCTTTTTGATCCAGATCCAGTAATGTATTTTTATAGCCTAGGGCTGATGTGTCGTTACCTGATTGGCCTGATGACAAATTTTCTTTGACTGGATGGCTTGGATGGATACTAGACTAATCTAAAGGCTAGAAATAATCCTAGTCATCTATATGTACACTCATAACCCAACCCTAATTCTATTGCTCAAAGGCTATGGCGCCGTCATTCTGTTCATCCCCATAATAGCCTAGCCGTCGTTCTTCAACCTAAATTCAAGAAGAAAATTAGAGAGCCTCAAATCAAATTAGAAGATTAGTTTTCTACAATTACAACAATTCAATTATCTTTTCTTAATCCTAGCAATGTAAGTTCAAGTTATTTTCAGATTTGAATATTTGATTGTAATCTTGACATGTAATAAAATGAATCAAAGTATATGCCTTTGTAAGATAATCTTTTCAAATTTATCCCTATCCTTCTATTGAATCTATGTCTTTACATGCCTTAGAGGTTATTTTTATTGATTAAATCAGGCCTATCTTTGTTGTACATCAGTTTTATAATCCTCTTCGGTTCGTGATGTTATTCTTATGCCTGCGATAATGATTATATCAATTTATTCAAGAATCTATCTTTGCTGCATCTAAATTTCTTGTATTAGGTCTGTTTTCACATGCCTATTTTTATGCCTATTCTTATTTTATGATCTTTCTCTCTCTTCCCCTATTTCCTTTCTTCGAACCTAGGCTGAAATCGCAAAATATGAACGATTGGAATATGGGGAATATGTTGCGTAAATATTGGGCACAATGTATTCGGTGAAATAATTGGGCATAACATATTTGGTGAAATTGTTGGAAATAATTTGTAACTTGTGATTTGGAGTATAAATGTTATTATTGTGAACTTGGGGTAAATTGAAATATTAAATCTAGATTTGGAGGAAACTGTAAATTGGAATATTAAATCTAGATTGGGCATAACTATTGGTTGGGACGCCAAGCATAATGTATATTGCGATTTTAGGGCATGACTATTATTGCAAATTTGGGAAGATTGGGTGTAATCTATTTTGAGTAATAACTTGTAATTGAATTTGTTGGGCATAACTTGGGAATTGGAACATGGCTAGTTTGGCAAATTTGGGATAATTAGCATGTAAAATCTAGACTTGGACATGTATAGTATATATGTAAATTAACTAAAAGATGAACGTGCCTAACCCGAGGTTAGATTGAGTTGCGGTGTAAGACTGCCCGGAACCGCCCGACACATCCAGCGACCGCAACAACATAGATCTAATGTGAGAGGTTAGCGCATAAAGCCCAAAACCCAAGGTTAGAATGAGTTTGCCGTAGAAGTCTGCCCGGAACCGCCCGCCACGTCCAGCAACCGCAAACAACAGTTCTAACGTGAGAGGTTAAGGCATTAACGAATGAATTAATGCTAATGAACAGGGTTAAGTTAATAGGAAATACTTAACCAAATTCAACATGATGAATGAGTAGGGTTAAATTAACCAACATAACATGATGAACGAGTGGGGTTAAGTTAAGGGAAAACACTTAACCAATATAACATGATGAATGAACATGGTTGAGTTAATAGGAAATACTTAACCAATACAACATGATGAATGAACAGGGTTAAGTTAATAAGAAACACTTAACCACTATGACATGTTAGGTGGGTGGGTTAAGTTAACATGGACAAAAAGACAACTTAACCAATATTATATGAACAAAGTGGATAGGGTTAAGGCAAGCTTAACCAATAATACATATGGACTTGATATGGGGAAGGGTTAAGTAAATCTTGGGTAAGTGGGTAATATTAGTATATATAGGCCCACAAACTTAACCGTTGAATAAACATGTGTGAATTCAGTGAGAAGGTTAAGTAACATATGAATAGGCAACACTTAACCAGTACAACATGTTAATTAAGAAAATGGGTGGGGTTAAGTTAAATTGAGAACACTTAACCATTATAACATGTTGATTAGGAAACCCTAGTAACGGGGACCCATTTCAGTAGTAACCCACATAGATGTATCATGGTACCTTGAGCTAGGCAGGGTGGGGCACGATTACTAGGCTGATTATAAGCGGTTAAAATAGCGGCGGGTGGTGCATCTGCGTAGTTCCAACAGAGTATGGGCTTGCATGTGCTTCGGAGTGGAAAAGCAGGCACGAGGCATCAGTAGTATACACCGTGCATCTTAAATTGTGTCGGGTTGCCATCATGGGAATTGTTACACCCCATGATGGGGCCAGTATAGGTATCTACATACAAGCGGGGCTGAATGACATAAGTAATGAATACATACAAGCAGGGATGAATGACACAAGTAATGAATACATACAAGCGGGGCCGAATGACACAAGTAATGAATACATAAAAGCGGGGCTGAATGACACAAGTAATGAATGCATACAAGCGGGGCCGAATGACACAAGTAATGAATACATACAAGCGGGGCCGAATGACACAAGTAATGAATACATACAAGTGAGGTCGAATGACACAACTAATAAATTCATGCGAGTTAGGGAGCCGATTGATAGGGTAGTAAGGGTACATCTAACAGGTCCATGGCAATTAGGCAAAAAATGGTGGGACCCTCATAATATATGTACACCTGAGGGCTACCACAATTGCGGGGATTGGGATCACATTATCAGTTTATATAGATTACTAGTTGGGACATTAGTTAGGTGGTGTAGAGATATAGAAATCAGAATAACAGGATAGTAGCGAAGCAGAGAAAGAGTGGAAGTTCGTTCAGTTTATCTTGCCTTATCATATCTTATGCTAATCATATCTTGTTCTCCCTATCATCACGGTATTGTCTTATATTCAGTTTATTCATGTCATGTTACTTTTACCTGTTAACATACTGAAAATCACTGGACTTACCAGGCTTTATGTCTGACCCGTTTTCTTTCGTCTTCTTTTCTTCCGTTTCTCCCCCAAGTAGTCAGGGAGGGAATAAATCAGCTTAGATTGGACTTTTTCTCTTTCCAAGCTTGAAGATTCTTTGATGTATTGCTTGGATCCTCTTATCCTTGGCTATGGCTGTGTTTGCACTTTAATTTAGGGACTTATAAAACTTTGCTATGTTTTAAGCTTCTTATATACTTGGAAGTTTTTGAATCAAGACAGAAGTTCTATGTAGTACTTTTAAACATGATTTAGTCAATTGTTGTAAAAGCTTGACTGAACTATGTTGCTTATAAAATGACTTTGTTTTCTGCTACTTTATTTGTCTGCCTTGTAATTTATCTGCATCTTCTACCTGTAACGCTTCACTGAAATTATTGCATTCCCTTTGTGATTGACATTAATGGAGGTGGGGTGTTTCACTTGGTATCAGAGTTGAAGGTTACCGGATCAGATAAAAGATTTGAAAAATATTTTCAAAACGGTTTTAAAAGAAGCATTTCCAAAAGAAAAGTTCTGTTTTAAAGGCATATTCCCTAAAGCCATATGCACTAACTTTTGATCCTCTGTTTGAATCCTTGTTTCCTTCTTTCTTGAGTCTCTGGGGCTCCTGGCTTTCTGGAGGTAACCTCATGCGGCATGGTTTCGCAGGCTTGATGAGACTACGACACCTATCAAAGGGCGAAGAAGCGCCCAACTTCCATATATAGCCGCAGTAGTTTCACCTGCGACTAATTTTCTTTCAAGCTTTGTAGGGATTTCCGTGCGATGGAGGCAGCTTTCGAGAGACTTGTCAACATGTTACACAAGGATGGTAAAGATGAGAATGAGGGAGTTTGGCTAAGAAGCACAACCGAAGGACGAAAAACTCATGAATATGGGCTTGGTTCACAAAGGAGGTAAAAGAATGAGGTGTAAGTGGAAGAATCACAGGACAAGAAGGGAGGAAAGAATTGTAAAACCTAAGACAAGGGGAAGTGTCTTTATTATGGTATAACGGGTCATATAATTAAGGACAAGGGCAAGAACAAAGGACAGAATTTTCAGGAGAGCAAGTGCATGCACTCACCGCCAGCGTACCAGAGAGAGGTAGTAAAGTTTCTATTGAAAAAGGTTTAGTTTTTCTTTTTGATCATCCTGTTAGTACTCTTTTTGATTTTAGCGCTTCACATTCGGTTATATCTGCTTCCATTGTTGAGTCTCTACACCTTAGTACTTGTATAGTAGAAGATCCCATTATTGTCTCAAATCCAATTGGTGGTTCGGCTCATTTATCTTTGGTTTGTAAGGACTTGAGAATAGCTATATTAAGTATTGAGTTTAAGTGTAATGCTTATGTTTTTGGTTTCATGGGCTATGGGTTGATTCTAGGCATGGATTGGTTAGCAAGTAATTGTGAAAGAAGGGTAGTTAGACTTTTGACTTGCCTTGGGAATACCCTCGAGATTTCATGCGATCCTAAGGGATCAGTTTGGCTTAGCTACCTAGGATCACTTGATGCGTCTATCGACGATTTACTATCCGTTAGAGTAGTCCATGAATACGCTGATGTTTTTGATTTGGTTAGGGGTTTGTTCCCTAGAAACGTGAGATAGACTTCCGCATATATCTATTCGACAATGCAAGGCCAGTTGCATTACCTGTACGACACGTGACTCCAAGGGAAAGGAAGGGCTCAATAAACAAGTAAAAGAGTTACTGAGAAAGGGGTCATAAGGGGAAGTATTTCTGAATAGGGTGCTCCAGTTGTTTTTGCTACAACGGCGGATGGTCCACTTCTCTTGTGCATAGATTGTATTTTGGTTTTCTCTAAGAGTAGGGAAAAACATGCTTTGTATCTGAGGGAAGTCTCAAATACTCTCCAAGCGCATCAGCTTAAGGCTAGGTTCTCCAAATATCATTTTTGGAGAGAAGAAGTGAGGTTTCCAAGACATGTGATATCCAAGGAAGGGATAACAATAGATCCCACAAAAGTAATTGTGGTACAAGATTAGAAGGTCCCAAGAAATGCAACAGGAGTAAGAAGTTTTCTTGGATTAGCGGGTTGGTATAGGAAGTTAATTAAGGACTTTGTGAAGATATCAGTCCCACTTACTCGATTGACGAAGAAGAACCTAACTCTTGCTTGGGATTTTATTCGAAATGTTGCTTTCCAACGATTGAAGAGAACCCTGACAACAACCCCAGTCTTGACATTTCCCGAAGGGAACAAAACGTTTACAGTTTACACAGATGCATGCAGAACAGGGTTAGGTGTTGTTTTAATGCTAGAAGAGAGGGTAGTTAGTTATGGAAGAAGACAGCTGAAAGTACATGAGAAAGACTATCCTACCCACGACTTAGAATTAACTGTTATAGTTTTCGCTCTTAAGTCATGGCATCATTATCTTTTAAGAGAAAAAGTTTAAACTATATACATATCATAAGTCCTTAAAATATTTGTTCTCGCAAAAAGATTTGAAATTGAAGCAACAACGATAGATGGAATTTCTTGCCTTATACTACCTTGAGATTGCTTATACCCCTAGCAACGGTAATGTTGTGGAAGGCGCCCTAAGTAGAAAGAGACTGACCTTAAGAGGGTTAAAGTTTGAAATACATATCAACCTTTAGCTTTAGACCCTCAGTCAAGTTTGTACCTAGTTTGTTAGCATCGCTAGAAGAGCGTCCTACGCTTTTGGATCGGATAGGAGGGCGTAACATGAAGACCCTCAAATTTGTGATATGATGGATAAGCTAAGTAGAGGAGAGGCCTCTAATCATATTAGTATGTACATTTGGTATCATGGTCAACATCTGTTTATGTTGGAAAGATAGTCCGACTACATGGGATACCCTCTAGCATGGTAAGTGATCGAGATCCTACCTTTACTAGTGAGTTTTGGAAATAGAGGTCAAGAAGCTCCTCAATCATGAAGTTAAATTAGTTAAGTACAGTGGAGTGAATATCAAGAAGACGTGGCGTGGGAGACTGAAGATAAGACACACTCATCATACCCTTTTTCTTAAGGGTATATCCTTGATCTCTTTTTTTCTAGGAATTTTATGCATACTTGTTCCTATCTTTTTAGGCATATCGCCTCGGTCCTATTCTTGATCCTTAGGTAGAAACCAATGAATGTAAACATGTATTTGAAACATGTTATGATTGATGGTTGCAAGTGGTTGCTCGTGGATGCATATATGTATTTATATATGAATTGAAACTTGATGTGTTATCATGTGGACGTTGCATTTGTATAAATGATTGTGCATTCATGTAGCAGTTACAAAATACGATTAAGAATAATTGCATACATGATGGACTTATAGCACTGACATGATTCGCATTAAGGAGGTTAACTGAATCAGTAGACCGCCTGATTTTGCATTAGATAAGGACATATACGCACTATGCATATGACCATTAAAGCATTAGAAATCTTTTTAAGGACAATGAATGCCTGTTAATGAATGGTTGAGTAGATGGATGTTGGATGGTAGGATATACATTCTTCTTGACTTGGAGATTTCCGGGACGAAATCCTTTAAGGAGGGGAGAATATAACACCACGTATTTTCTATGAATATTGAAATTAACAAATTTAATAACGCTTAATTTTTAGAAGAAGAATTGGGTGAAACGGTTTACGCCATTGCGTTCGCCTCGGAATTCTGCTTGAGACAGAGTCCGAGTTTGCATAAATCGGGCTCCATATGAAGAAATATGGAGTTCAAAAGATTTCAAGTTTAAACATAAATTAAATTAAATTAATAATTAAAATTCAAAACTGTTCAAAATTCGAAATTCAGTCAGAGCGGGCTGAGCGGGAAATTTCCCGATCATAGGTGTCGACCCCCCTATATGGGGGTGTCGACCCCTTTTTGATCCAAATCCGATGAAGTATTTTTATACCCTAGGGCTGATGTGTCGTTA
This sequence comes from Allium sativum, assembly GCA_030737875.1. Taxonomy (NCBI): domain Eukaryota; kingdom Viridiplantae; phylum Streptophyta; class Magnoliopsida; order Asparagales; family Amaryllidaceae; genus Allium; species Allium sativum. Next base: position 126,378,894 of record CM060919.1, on the reverse strand, counting down.
CCTGATTGGCCTGATGACGAATTTTCTTGGACTGGATGGCTTGGATGGATATTATACTAGTCTAAATGCTAGAAATAATCCTAGACATCTATATATATGCTCATAACCCAACCCTAATTCTATTTCTCAAAGGTTGTGGCGCCCTCATGCTGTTCATCCCCGTAATAGCCTAGCCGTCATTCTTCAACCTAAATTCAAGAAGAAAATTACAGAGCCTCAAATCAAATTAGAAGATTAGTTTTGTTACAACAACAACTATTCAATTATCTTTTCTTGATCCTGGCAATGTAAGTTCACATTATTTTCAGATCTGAATACCTGATTGTAATCTTGACATGTAATAAAATGAATCAAAGTCTATGCCTGACTGTAAGGTAATCTTTTTAGATTTATCCCTATCCTTCTATTGAATCTATGTCTTTACATGCCTTAGAGGTTATTTTTATTGATTAAATCAGGCCTATCTTTGTTGTACATCTGGTTTATAATCCTCTTTTGTTCGTGATGTTATTCTTATGCCTGCGATAATGATTGTATCAGTTTATTCAAGAATCTGTTTTTGTTGGATCTAAATTTCTTGTATTAGGTCTGTTTTTAATGCCTATTTTTATGCCTATTCTTATTTTAGGCTCTTTTTCTCTCTTCCCCTATTTCCTTTTTCTTTAATGAACCTGGTTTACCTTCAAACCTAGGCTGAAATCGCGAAATACGAACGATTGGAATACGGGGAATATTTTGGGTAAATATTAGGCACAATGTATTCGGTGAAATAATTGGGCATAACATATTTGGTGAAATTGTTGGACATAATTTGTAACTTGTGATTTGGGGTATAAATGTTATTGTTGCGAACTTGGGGTAAATTGAAATATTAAAACTAAATTAGGCAGAAACTGTAAATTGGATTATTAAATCTAGATTGGGCATAACTATTGGTTGGGATGCCAAGCATAATGTATATTGCGATTTTAGGGCAGGACTATTATTGCAAATTTGAGAAGATTGGGTGTAACCTATTTTGAGTAATAACTTGTAATTGAATTTGTTGGGCATAACTTGGGAATTGGAACATGACTAGTTTGGTGAATTTAGGATAATTAGCATATAAAATCTAGACTTGGACATATATAGTATATATCTAAATTGTCTAAAAGATGAACGTGCCAAACCCGAGGTTAGATCGAGTTGTGGTGTAAGACTGCCCGGAACCACCTGGCACATCCAGCGACCGCAACAACATAGATCTAATGTGAGAGGTTAGCGCATAAAGCCCAAAACCCGAGGGAAGAATGAGTTTGCGGTTGAAGTCTGCCCGGAACCGTCCGACACATCTAGCAACTGCAAAGAACAGTTCTAATGTGAGAGGTTAAGACATTAATGAATGAACTAATGCTAATGATCAGGGTTAAGTTGATAGGAAACTTTTAACAAAATTCAACATGATGAATGAGTAGGGTTAAGTTAACCAACATAACATGATGAACGAGTGGGGTTAAGTTAAGGGAAAAAAAACCAATATAACATGATGAATGAACAGGGTTAAGTTAATAGGAAACACTTAACCAATACAACATGATGAATGAATAGGGTTAAGTTAATAAGAAACACTTAACCAATATGACTTGTTAGGTTGGTAGGTTAAGTTAACATGGACAAGAAGACAACTTAACCAATATTATATGAACAAAGTGGATAGGGTTAAGGCAAGCTTAACCAATAATACATATGGACTTGATAAGGGGAAGGGTTAAGTAAATCTTGGGTAAGTGGGTAATATTAGTATATATAGGCCCATAAACTTAACCGTTGAATAAACATGTGTGAATTCAGTGAGAAGGTTAAGTAACATATGAATAGGCAACACATAACCAGTACAACATGTTAATTAAGAAAATGGGTGGGGTTAAGTTAAATTGAGAACACTTAACCATTATAACATGCTGATTAGGAAACCATAATAATGGGGACCCATTTCAGCAGTAACCCACATAGATGTATCATGGTACCCAGAGCTAGGCAGGGTGGGGCACGATTACTGGGCTGATTATAAGCGGACAAAATAGCGGCAGGTGGTGCAGCAGTGTAGTTCCGATGGAGTATGGGCGTGCATATTATAACACCCCGCCTCCGCCAGGGTGTCTCTTGCAAGCACTCTGACTTTGGAGGGGCGTTTGAATCAGGTAAACATGCATAATGATATATCAAGGCAGAACAAGAACATATGTATATATGTAAACAGAGTAAATAACATAGATAAAACAGCGGAAGATATTCAAACCATTTCAAACACAAGTTTAGTACATCATAATGTCAATTTTCCAAATAAATAAGTCTAGTACATAAAACAACATCATCTGAAACTGAAAAGAAGAACATAAAGTAGCTATCCCCAAAGTGGAAAAACCATAGCGAGCTCAAGTCCAAAGCATACATGAGCTATCCAAGAAAAGCAGGTAAAATCCAAGCTAAGCTCCTGTATTCCCTCCCTGAGAACCTGGGGGGGGGGGGGAACGGAAGAAAAGAGGCGAAAGAAAACAGGTCAGTCAAAAAGACTGAGTAAGCCCTACTACAATCAATGTAAACTGATAAAGTTAACTGGCATGAGCAGCAGGTATGAACATAGGGATAACAACATACTAACATGTTGATTAACTAACAAGGCAGATAAAGGTGTCATCGCATAACCCGGTTTAAGGTTTTGTACCACAGGTGTACTAATATTCTAACATGTCATGAATAATCCAGAATTTATCCCTTGGCCCAGACTTGGCCCAGTATCAGGTATTTGACTCAAACCAAGATCTGACTTCTTGGTACTAATTCTAGTATAACAGGATTAGGTGTTACCCCAACGTTCACATCGAAACAGGTCGGAACAGAAGGGTCCATGCAGAAATAGAGTTTGGGAAAAATGGGCTTTTACCATCCCAACAGATAAAGTACAGAAACGGAATACTAACTATAATGGGCCTTTACCACCCTAACAGATAAAGTACAGAAACGGAATACTAACTATAATGGGCCTTTACCACCCTAACAGATAAAGTACAGAAACAGAATGCTAACAACAAAAAAAGGCCTTTACCACCCTAACAGAATGGTACCACGCAGAAACAGACGGGTGTTGCCACCCAACAAAACAGACGGTACCGACAGAATCAGACAGAACTAAGTGTACCCTGAATCCTACCCAAGCGATCGGCTCCCTAATACATAAATACCCTGTGTCGGCCCCACGATAGGGTGTATCACTCCCTAAAGTGGCAACCAATTGGCACAGGCATATTAACAGATGTCACGGTGTCTTACATCCTCAGAGGCAGACCGGGATCCATGCACGCACATGACCCGGTTGGAACGCACCATCAACACCCATCGCCATTATCAGAATGAACCACTTATAATTAGTTCAGTAAGCGTGCCCGGACCCTACCTACGGTTGGGTCAAAGTTTTGATACCAGAAAGGGTTACTGACTAATATGGGTCCCAAACAACAGATGACACAAGTATTCCCCCTTGTATCCCCAGACTATCAAATTCAGATTAACTTATTAACAGAGTTCAGACATACCAGATTCAGATGGTCAGTTTTCAGACTAACGGATCAGATAACAGATTTACAAACTTGCCTAACTTGGTGTGGGTCCTACAGATCCGCAAAACAGGTTCGTTTAATTTATCAATCAAGTTAGTTTATCCTGACCAGGTATCAAATTGGTCCTCAGTCTTACCAAATTACTGAGTTGGATTGGTTAAGTATAGTTCAACTTAACCCCGTTAAATTACCGAGTTCAGATTAGTTAAGTGTAGGTTAACTTAACCCCGTTAATTTACCGAGTTCAGATTGGTTAAGTGTTGGTTAACTTAACCCCGTTACTTTACCGAGTTCAGATTGGTTAAGTGTCATAAGTCAGATTTCCTTAACCTTATCATATAGCATTAATTAATTAATTAATGCGCCTTAACCTCTCACATTAGACTTTGTTGCGGTTACTAGTTAAGCCGGTCGGTTCCGGGTAGCTTTACACCACAACTTGGTCTAACCTCGGGTTCAAGGTACAACATGACCAACTTCTCACATTGGGTCCTATTGTTTGTAGCAACTAGTTAGGCCGGTCGGTTCCGGGTAGGTTTATGCTACAAACTCAACCCAACCTCGAGTTGGTCACACTTATCTTTTCTAAGTGTCATGTCCATCATGTTTCCAAGACATGTTACAAATTTTCAAGCAATTGGGTAGACCTAACTTAATAGGTAAATTCTCAATGGGTAGACCTAACTTAATAGGTAAATTCCCAAGCTCATGTTTTTTTTTTATGTCTTTTAAGTTTACCCAACCCCAAACGCAATCCCATCGCTTACATATCGCAATAGCGCATAAAGGATAGAAAGAGGGAACTTGGCATAATCATGACATAAAAATGTTAAAGCCACAAGTTCAACATGGTGGCATATGAAAGGTTCATGTGTGCATACACTTGCATATTACATTTTTAGGCCCAAAAAGCATGCATAACATGATAACATGAACCATATGACCATCCCAAACTTGCATAACATACTTGCATATCATATGACAACTTGCATATCAAACTTGCATAAACAAACTTGCATAACATATGTCAACTTGCATATCATACTTGCATAAACAAACTTGCATAACATATGTCTACTTGCATATCATACTTGCATAAACAAACTTGCATAACATATGTCAACTTGCATATCATACTTGCATAAACAAACTTGCATAACATATGTCAACTTGCATATCATACTTGCATAAACAAACTTGCATAACATATGTCAACTTGCATATCATACTTGCATAAACAAACTTGCATAACATATGTCAACTTGCATATCATACTTTTAACTTTAAAGTTCAAGTATGAAAGGAATAGGGCTTACAATGCTTATGCGGACTCAAATGAGTATTGCAAATGTAAGAAAACCCTTATGCAACCAAAAACCCCAAAAATGCAAGCAAACTTGATCAAGACTCCTCCTTTATGATGCAAATATAAGAACTAGACTTTAATGCAAGCTAAAGAGGATCATACAAGCCTAAATGCACTTGTATGCATGGAAATCTCTTAGAAATTTGATTTAGGAATTGTATGAAGAGAGTGGAGGCCATGAGAGGATTGATTTTGCCATAGTTTAGTTGTAGGATAGATTAATGATGATTTAGAGTAGGTTAGGGTCTTATTTATAGATTAGGCTAGTGTTTTAGACCATAGGATTAAACCCTAGTTGCAATCTCAACCCTCAAAACCGAATCTGGCCCCCTAGCTCAACCCATTCTCAAAATGGTGCACCAGGCTTGACTGGGCGTCTGAGCCAAGTCGACAGCCAAGTCGACAGGGCTGTCGACCTGGTCAGACCAAGTCGACTCCCAAGTCGACAGGGCTGTCGACTTGGGTACTGTGGCGGGAATTTTTCCCGCCTGGCCCAACTGGCCCAATTTCCAAGTTCAGGTTTGAATTTGAAATCTGTTTTTACTTAGAAATTTTCTGAAAACTTCGTTGGGCCTTAATCGGGTCATACGGACTCCGATTTTCGAAAACTCGGACCCTATTTCGCGTATTTTTCCGAGACGAACACAATGGCATAGCTCGTTTTCCCTTGATTCAGATTTTAGAATTAATTTCTGCCTCGATTTACAATGTAACATATTATCAGAAATACGGGTTGTTACATTCTCCCCTCCTTAAAGGATTTCGTCCTCGAAATCTTCAAGTTAGGAAGAACGCATCCTATCATCCATCATCCATCTACTCAAATCATCATTCACGAGCAATCATTGTCCTTAAAGATTCCAATGCAGTATGAACATATGCAAAAGGTGTGTGTATATGTTCTTATCTAATGCAAAGATCAGCAATGCATAGTATGTTAGTGAAATGAATCCATCATGTATGCAAATAGTCCTAATCACATAATACTATATGTGTGCACAACCATTCGTCCATATGCAACATCCATGTGCTGAATTAACCATCTTGCAACCATAAGAATCGAAAATGTACACACGTCCATATGCAATATGAGAGTGTATTTCAAGCCGATCTAGTGCCTAGTGTGTGTTTATGCATCCACGAGCAACCACTAGCAACCACTTGCATCCACTTGCAACCATCAAACATAACATGTCTCAAACACATGTTTACATCCATAGGATTCCTATCTCCACCAGATATAGTCGAGTGATGGAAGCGAGTATAGATAAAACAAAAACTTGGTACATATACTTACAGACTACTAGTACCGATCAGATTTTCCCCAAATGATTCTTAGGAAACTAAGCATGGTAAAAACCCAGAATGTATTTGTCATAGTCACAGATACTCTCAAATCCCAATTTATCACAGACAGATGAGTTATAACTCTCAGGGAGTTTGAGACCATTACCAGATCAGAAGCAAAACTAGCAATAAAGTACTGAGTTTCCATTACAGAATCGAGATACCAGAAAAAGAGTTTCAAACTGAAAATCAGACAAGGAAAATTTAACATCCTACAGACAAATTATTCTAGCCCTAATCTATTCACCCGCTATGCGCGTATTCATCGTTCCTTCCGATGTAGTCCCTTTCTTCTTCGGGCAGTCCCTAGTGAAGTGCCCCATCTCTCCACAGTTAAAGCAAGTGCCCTTTCTCTTTCTGCAATCCTTGTTTAGATGAGTTGAGCTTCCACAAGTAAAGCACTTCTTTTCCTTCTTATCTTCAGACTTCTCCTCCTTCTTTTGTATTTCCTTTTTGGGTCCCGCTTTCTTGTTTTGAGACTCATTCACCTTGATCTCCTTCTTCGCACTCTTGTTCTCTTCATGGAGTAGGGCCATATCTACCAAACTCTCAAACGTGGCCCCCATGGGCACATGAGACATAGCTAATTCCTGTAACGGCTCATTCAATCCTCTAGCAAAACGAAGAGCCTTCTTCTGAGTAGTACTCACCATATCCAAGCCAAAACGAGCTAACTGGTTGAACTTGTTCACATATTCTTTAACAGACATGTTTCCTTGCTTCAAAGCAATAAACCTTTCCATTTGCAAATTCTCTTCAGTAGAAGACAGAAACTTAAGCATAAACCTTGCCCTGAAATCGGCCCAAGTCTCAACAGGCCTAGTACCATTGGTGACTTCCCACCAATAAGCGGCTTCATCCTTCATAAGCCAAACCGCCAACAAGACCTTCCTCTGATTGTCTAACCCAAAGATAGCAAACAAATCCTCGGTCTCTTTCAACCAATTTCTGGCCTCCACAAAAGTCTCAGTGCCTTGGAAGTTCTTGCCACCCATTGCCTTGAAATCTTTGCAAGTCTTTGCAAAGTCAACCTGAGGATGCTAAGGGGGAGGAGGAAGAGGAACCTCAGTAGCTGGTGGAGGAGGAACATTAGCGACAGGAGGAGGAGGAATATTAACCACCGGAGGAGGAGTAACATTTGCGGGGCCGGCTTCGGTCGCCCTAGCCTCCATAAGTCTCCTATACCAAACAGGAACTTGCACTCCCTCTGGGATAACAAAGTTATCAGCCATACTGAAACGAAGGAAAAGATAGATTCAGAACGAGGAAACTGAGAATAGATAACTAAGGATTGTGCTAATGGCTTTTGGGGAATAGCCTTTAAAATAAACTAGACTTTTCTTTGGAAAATACTTTATACTTGGTTTTGAAAATAGTTTTCCAAAAGTTTCAAAAACCTTTTTGTCCCTTCTCGTAAACCATATGCTCTGATACCAAATATAACACCCCGCCTCCGCCAGGGTGTCTCTTGCAAGCACTCTGACTTTGGAGGGGCGTTTGAATCAGGTAAACATGCATAATGATATATCAAGGCAGAACAAGAACATATGTATATATGTAAACAGAGTAAATAACATAGATAAAACAACGGAAGATATTCAAACCATTTCAAACACAAGTTTAGTACATCATAATGTCAATTTTCCAAATAAATAAGTCTAGTACATAAAACAACATCATCTGAAACTGAAAAGGAGAACATAAAGTAGTTATCCCCAAAGTGGAAAAACCATAGCGAGCTCAAGTCCAAAGCATACATGAGCTATCCAAGAAAAGCAGGTAAAATCCAAGCTAAGCTCCTGTATTCCCTCCCTGAGAACCTGGGGGGGGGGAAACGGAAGAAAAGAGGCGAAAGAAAACAGGTCAGTCAAAAAGACTGAGTAAGCCCTACTACAATCAATGTAAACTGATAAAGTTAACTGGCATGAGCAGCAGGTATGAACATAGGGATAACAACATACTAACATGTTGATTAACTAACAAGGCAGATAAAGGTGTCATCGCATAACCCGGTTTAAGGTTTTGTACCACAGGTGTACTAATATTCTAACATGTCATGAATAATCCAGAATTTATCCCTTGGCCCAGACTTGGCCCAGTATCAGGTATTTGACTCAAACCAAGATCTGACTTCTTGGTACTAATTCTAGTATAACAGGATTAGGTGTTACCCCAACGTTCACATCGAAACAGGTCGGAACAGAAGGGTCCATGCAGAAATAGAGTTTGGGAAAAATGGGCTTTTACCATCCCAACAGATAAAGTACAGAAACGGAATACTAACTATAATGGGCCTTTACCACCCTAACAGATAAAGTACAGAAACGGAATACTAACTATAATGGGCCTTTACCACCCTAACAGATAAAGTACAGAAACAGAATGCTAACAACAAAAAAAGGCCTTTACCACCCTAACAGAATGGTACCACGCAGAAACAGACGGGTGTTGCCACCCAACAAAACAGATGGTACCGACAGAATCAGACAGAACTAAGTGTACCCTGAATCCTACCCAAGCGATCGGCTCCCTAATACATAAATACCCTGTGTCGGCCCCACGATAGGGTGTATCACTCCCTAAAGTGGCAACCAATTGGCACAGGCATATTTACAGATGTCACGGTGTCTTACATCCTCAGAGGCAGACCGGGATCCATGCACGCACATGACCCGGTTGGAACGCACCATCAACACCCATCGCCATTATCAGAATGAACCACTTATAATTAGTTCAGTAAGCGTGCCCGGACCCTACCTACGGTTGGGTCAAATTTTTGATACCAGAAAGGGTTACTGACTAATATGGGTCCCAAACAACAGATGACACAAGTATTCCCCCTTGTATCCCCAGACTATCAAATTCAGATTAACTTATTAACAGAGTTCAGACATACCAGATTCAGATGGTCAGTTTTCAGACTAACGGATCAGATAACAGATTTACAAACTTGCCTAACTTGGTGTGGGTCCTACAGATCCGCAAAACAGGTTCGTTTAATTTATCAATCAAGTTAGTTTATCCTGACCAGGTATCAAATTGGTCCTCAGTCTTACGAAATTACTGAGTTGGATTGGTTAAGTATAGTTCAACTTAACCCCGTTAAATTACCGAGTTCAGATTAGTTAAGTGTAGGTTAACTTAACCCCGTTAATTTACCGAGTTCAGATTGGTTAAGTGTTGGTTAACTTAACCCCGTTACTTTACCGAGTTCAGATTGGTTAAGTGTCATAAGTCAGATTTCCTTAACCTTATCATATAGCATTAATTAATTAATTAATGCGCCTTAACCTCTCACATTAGACTTTGTTGCGGTTACTAGTTAAGCCGGTCGGTTCCGGGTAGCTTTACACCACAACTTGGTCTAACCTCGGGTTCAGGGTACAACATGACCAACTTCTCACATTGGGTCCTATTGTTTGTAGCAACTAGTTAGGCCGGTCGGTTCCGGGTAGGTTTACGCTACAAACTCAACCCAACCTTGAGTTGGTCACACTTATCTTTTCTAAGTGTCATGTCCATCATGTTTCCAAAACATGTTACAAATTTTCAAGCAATTGGGTAGACCTAACTTAATAGGTAAATTCCCAATGGGTAAACCTAACTTAATAGGTAAATTCCCAAGCTCATGTTTTTTTTTTATGTCTTTTAAGTTTACCCAACCCCAAACGCAATCCCATCGCTTACATATCGCAATAGCGCATAATGGATAGAAAGAGGGAACTTGGCATAATCATGACATAAAAATGTTAAAGCCACAAGTTCAACATGGTGGCATATGAAAGGTTCATGTGTGCATACACTTGCATATTACATTTTTAGGCCCAAAAAGCATGCATAACATGATAACATGAACCATATGACCATCCCAAACTTGCATAACATACTTGCATATCATATGACAACTTGCATATCAAACTTGCATAAACAAACTTGCATAACATATGTCAACTTGCATATCATACTTGCATAAACAAACTTGCATAACATATGTCTACTTGCATATCATACTTGCATAAACAAACTTGCATAACATATGTCAACTTGCATATCATACTTGCATAAACAAACTTGCATAACATATGTCAACTTGCATATCATACTTGCATAAACAAACTTGCATAACATATGTCAACTTGCATATCATACTTGCATAAACAAACTTGCATAACATATGTCAACTTGCATATCATACTTTTAACTTTAAAGTTCAAGTATGAAAGGAATAGGGCTTACAATGCTTATGCGGACTCAAATGAGTATTGCAAATGTAAGAAAACCCTTATGCAACCAAAAACCCCAAAAATGCAAGCAAACTTGATCAAGACTCCTCCTTTATGATGCAAATATAAGAACTAGACTTTAATGCAAGCTAAAGAGGATCATACAAGCCTAAATGCACTTGTATGCATGGAAATCTCTTAGAAATTTGATTTAGGAATTGTATGAAGAGAGTGGAGGCCATGAGAGGATTGATTTTGCCATAGTTTAGTTGTAGGATAGATTAATGATTATTTAGGGTAGGTTAGGGTCTTATTTATAGATTAGGCTAGTGTTTTAGACCATAGGATTAAACCCTAGTTGCAATCTCAACCCTCAAAACCGAATCTGGCCCCCTAGCTCAACCCATTCTCAAAATGGTGCACCAGGCTTGACTGGGCGTCTGAGCCAAGTCGACAGCCAAGTCGACAGGGCTGTCGACCTGGTCAGACCAAGTCGACTCCTAAGTCGACAGGGCTGTCGACTTGGGTACTGTGGCGGGAATTTTTCCCGCCTGGCCCAACTGGCCCAATTTCCAAGTTCAGGTTTGAATTTGAAATTTGTTTTTACTTAGAAATTTTCTGAAAACTTCGTTGGGCCTTAATCGGGTCATACGGACTCCGATTTTCGAAAACTCGGACCCTATTTCGCGTATTTTTCCGAGACGAACACAATGGCATAGCTCGTTTTCCCTTGATTCAGATTTTAGAATTAATTTCTGCCTCGATTTACAATGTAACATATTATCAGAAATACGGGTTGTTACACATATGCTCCAGAGTGGAAAAGCAGGCACTGGGCATTAGTAGTGTACACTGTGCATCTTGAATCAGGTCGGGTTTCCATCATGGGAATTGATACACCCCATGATGGGGCCAGCACATGTATCAACATACAAGCAGGGCCGAATGACACAAGTAATGAATACATACAAGCGGGGCTGAATGACACAAGAAATGAATACATACAAGCGAGGCCGAATGACAAAAGTAATGAATACATACAAGCAGGGCCGAATGACACAAGTAATGAATACATACATGCATGGCCCAATGACATAAGCAATGAACACATACAAGCGGGGACGAATGACACAAGTAATGAATACATACAAGCGAGGTCGAATGACACAACTAATAAATACATGCGAGTTAGGGAGACGATCGATAGGGTAGTAAGGGTACGTCTTACAGATCCATGGCAATTAAGCAGAAAAATGCGGGATCCTTATAATACCTGAAGGCTACCACGATTGTGGGGATTGGGATCACATTATCAGTTTATACACTAGTTGGGACACTAGTTAGGTGGTGCAGAGATATAGAAATCAGAATAACGGGATAGTAGCGAAGCAGAGAAAGAGTAGAAGTTCATTCAGTTTATCTTGCCTTATCATATCTTATGCTTATCTTATCCTGTTCTCCCTATTATCACTGTATTGTCTTATATTCAGTTTATTCATGTCATGTTACTTTTACCTGTTTACATACTGAAAATCACTGGACTTACCAGGCTTTACGCCTGACCCGTTTTCTTTCGTCTTCTTTTCTTCTGTTTCTCCCCCAGGTAATCAGGGAGGGAATAGCTCAGCTTAATTTGAACCGTTTCTCTTTCCAAGCTTGAAGATTCTTTGATGTATTGCTTGGATCCTCTTATCCTTGGCTATGGCTGTGTTTGCACTTTAATTTGGGGACTTATGCTACTTTGCTATGTTTTATGCTTCTTATATACTTGGAAGTTTTTGAATCAAGATAGAAGTTTTATATAGTACTTTTAAACATGATTTAGTCAATTGTTGTAAAAGCTTGACTGAACTACGTTGCTTATAAAATGACTTTGTTTTCCGCTTCTTTATTTGTCTATCTTGTAATTTATCTGCATCTTTTACCTATAACGCTTCACTGAAATTAATGCATTCCCTTTGTGAGTGACATTAATGGAGGTGGGGTGTTTCAAAATCCGAGAATGATCTTTGAGGAGAATGGGATATTGGTGATTGAATTATAAGATTATAGCGGCTTCCAATTTTAACTTTACAGGGAACAAAAATGAAGAAGTAAATGGCTCGGTTTTATTTCTCTTAGCTGAGAATGGAAAAGTGAATAGAAAAGAAGGGGAGCTCACAATTTATAGAAGATAAAGACTTAGACATTAAGGAATTCTTCTGCGCAAAGCGCGATATATTTAATGTGATCTGATTTTGATTTAAACACGATTTGATTTCTTTGAGGTGATTTCATACTTATCTGTTTAAATTTTATAATATTATATTTCGGGGTCCTGAACACCAAATGAAACACAACAACTGACGTTTCTAGTGTTATACCACTGTTCTGAACACACTGGGACATGTTTTGAAGTTCAATTCGATCATATGAGGAATATATTAGTTTAAATCTATACAAATTAAATTCAAAGCAAATAAATTCTTCGAAAGTAAATTAATATTATTATTGTAATTCAAACAGAATTTCGTACTGATCATCTGAACTGTTTTTAATTCAGATTTAACTTTGAATTTAAATAAATTCAATTTCGTATTTTGATAATTGTATATATTCGAAATAACTCATATTTCGATTATTCAATTGATAACTCAATATAAATATCCATTTATATTATTAATTCAATATTTAAACAATAATAAATATTTAAAATTAATTGAAAAAAAATTGGGTCGTTACATGACCCTTGGATGTCAGGGCCGGTCCACACGGAGGGGATTAAAATGCCTGAACAACACGATTCCCCGCCCTATGGGGCGTAAACCTGGTCAGTATATCGAACATGTCATCCATCGGCCCCATAGTGAACGGTATATACGAGGCGCCTCGCTATCCATCATGCACATAAGTAAAAACGTCTGGGCTCCATAACATGACACCACTCCTAGCTAAAGGAAACGCATGCCCTCCTTGAAGTCGTCTTCCGTTTCTGGTTCACACCGAGGTTTGAGGCTCGCGAATTAACACTATACACAAAGCTATGCCATATTAAAGACGTGCTTTGATCATCAACCACAAGACTCTATTTTTCGACATAAGCCTTGATCCTTTGCATCTCAGCCTGCCACACAGGCAATTCATGCCATGCGACTGATGTCTACCGATTTATAACCTCTGAGCTCATACATCTCAGAGAAGGGTGTTAAGAAAGAGAATAAATTCTCCGCTACCAAACAGATATATAATTATAGAGATCAATCAACACAGAATAAAATCCAAATTCAGACACACATCCATTTACAAGTTTGTTCTGGGTCTGAACGAAACTGAAGGCACCTTATTTCTTGTTCCATATGTCCAATACAGGAGGGAGGTCCTCGCATATCCGGTCGATCTCCAAGTACGTCTGGATGATCACCACTTATTACCTAGTCTTGGGTGTACAGCCCAATCAAGACATCAGTAATCATCCAAATGATGTGAAGACCTCCGGTCTTCAACCACTGTCTTCATCATCGACTTATCGCCGAATCAGTTAATCAGAATGGGATAAACCAGGCCTTTCTGAATAACTCGCGTATTTTATAAACAAGTGCTATAAAAACACAACATACGCCTCATTCCAATCCAGAATATTCATTTATTCAAATATTCACAATTTTAGGGAATGGTTCCCATTAATTTTATCAAAGATAAATTCTTAAAATTTATTCTTTAATCTTCCTTTGGATATCAATTCAAACCTAATTAAGATTTATCCAAACTAGTCGGTATTAGCGCACCTTACCGAAGTAATCATTTATTTAATTTTCCAATCCCAACCTATTCATCCCATGCAGCAAAATTTGTAATACTCCATATCTAACACCACAGTGTTATCGATAAATTTAATTACCATTTCACATTCAAATCTAATTAAATATTTAAATATCGCTTGGAGTAAAACTAGTGATACTCCATTATCAATCATTCCCAAATTTGATAATTGAAATTATCACATTACAATCTAATTAAAAATTTATTAAAACTCCACTTAGTTTTTGTGATAACCCGCGTCCGTCAATATTACTCACAAATAGAGGTGATAGTTTCAACATATATTGGAACAAACATACTAGTATGATAACAAAGTGAATGGACATGTAATTAACATCATATCAAGGTGAACATACATATTGTCTTGAGCATGTAATCATCATCATAACGGGATCTAACTTAAATATTGCTTTAGATCTAATAGATTAAATTAGATCTAATCATAAATAAAGGTTTAGATCTACAGGTTTATAAATAGATCTACCCAAATCCACATCATAGAGGTTACAATTAAGATAAAGGTGTGGACCCAATCCTAATCAATTCAAGGTAGCATATGTTCATGGTTCACATAAATGAGTTGATCTATCCAAATGAAAAAAAATAACATACTAGGACAATCACAATTGAATTGGATCTCGAGAGATAGATCTATCATAGCATAAGATATGATTATAAAATAGATCTAGCATAAAACATGATCGTAAAGTGGATCTAGCATAAAACATGATCATAAAGTGGATCTAGCATAAAACATGATCATAAGCTTGTTTAGATCTAAATATGTCCAACTTACAACATATCTAAGTTGATCGCAACATGAAAGGTGATCTACATACAAAATTAGATCTAAGCAATGTTGGAACTGTCAAGATTATTAGATTTACATTTACCACAACGTAGTTACAAATCAATATCCATAAAGCCAACATCATAGTATAGCCACAATTGCATCGGATCTAGAGAATTAGATATATCATGATCTACATAGTATAAGATTTAATACTAGAGTAGATTCATACTTTACAACATATCCAATTCATAGTCTTTCACAATTTACTGTTATTTATTTAAACCTAAAAGTGACTAGAAACTCACAGCGTTAGGTTCGGAAAATTTAAAGAGAGAGAGAGATCTGAATTCTGAATAGCTACACTGATTGTAGTAGACTTTGATTCTGTTTCAATTTGCAACCCGACAACATATGGCCTCTATGATCTCCAGCGGAGAAAATAAGAGAATAGAGGACCATATCGATAGCCTAGAATTAATGAACCAGACCCATAATCAAGTCCAGGTATGTAAAACAAATTCTGCCCAGATCTGTCTGGGGGGGTCGACACGTGTCGACACCTCTATAGGGGGGTCGACACCTATGTCAACACCCCCTAGGGGGGTCAACACCCACGAGTGGGAATTTTTCCGCTTAGCTCGCTTTGGCCCGATTTTTGATTTTTGAATTGTTTTTGAAGGTTCTGGAATTTATTATATATATATATATTTATCTTGTGCGTAAACAAACTTCGAACCCTCGTAACTTTTTCATATTGTGTCCATTTTATGCAAACCAAATGTCCATTTTGACCAGAATTTCGAGACGGTTGCAATGGCATAGTCCATTCCCTCTAATTCCGAATGTTAAATTAATTATTATTTAATTTATCCTCTTTCAATGTCGTTAAAATTTGGGGTGTTACATTCTCCCCTACTCAAAGGATTTCATCCCCGAAATCTCTAAGTTGGGAAGAATGCATATCCTACCATCCATCATCCATCTACTCATCCAACATCCATTGGCATCCATTGTCCTTAAAAGACGTAAATGCTTATATGAATATATGCAGAAGTGTGCGTATATGTCCCAACACTAATGCAAAAATCAGGCGGTCTACTGATTCAGTTGACCTCCTTAATGCAATGTATGTTAGTGCCATGAATCCAATATGTATGCAAATAAACCTATTACATCATATAAGTTCTATATGTGTGCACACACATTTTCCAAATGTAACATCCATATACTAATTCATCCATTTCCATCCACAAAAGAAAAGAAAATGCACACACATCCATATGCAGTATGAGAGTGATTGAGCCGATCTAGTGCGTAACGTGTGTGTATATACGTCCACAGGAAACCACTAGCAAACACTTGCATCCATCAAACATAACATGTCTCACACACATGTTTACAATCATTGGATTTGCTACCTAAAGGTTGAAGATTCGATCGATAGGATATACTCAGATGATAGAAGCAAATGCGAATAAAAGCTTTTGGAAGGGAAGTTAAGAACATTCCCTTGAAAAGGAAAGGGTACGAAGCGTAAAAATCTTGTTTCGGTCTCCCAACTTGCATCTTCTTGATTGTCTCCCTACTGGACCTTCACCAACTTGACTTCTCGTATGCATAGCTTCTTAACCTCTGATCCAAGTATGCAAGTTCGAACTCATCCAGTCCTTGCTTCCTTCTTTATTTTCACTTCCTTTCGCAAGTTTGGCCCCACTACCTCGAACTCCATACATTTTATCGCCACTTGGATGAATAGTCATCTTGGAATGATGGGCTTCCTCGAGGACTGTCTTCAATAGGTTTTCCATCCTGATATGATTCACCTATCAAACCTCTTCTCAAGTAGCCCTGCCACTTGTTTATCAAGTTCCCTCTTTTCTTTTAGGAGCCATATGGCGCACAGGTAATGCAACTGGCTTTGCATTGTCCACCAGGTATATATAGAAACCAATATCGGCCTCAGGGGTAATCCCTGAACCTCGTTAAGACATCAGGATACTCATGGACTACTGGTGCCGATCGCAGATCATCGATAGACGCCTCAAGAGACTCTAGGAAACTAAGCATGAAAGACCCTTGTGGGTCACAAGAAATTTCGAGAGTGCTTAACGACCCTCCTCTCACCACCTAGAATGGCACTATATGTGGTAAACAAACATATCCCTAGAATCAACCCATAGCCCATAAACCCAAGTACATATGCGTCGCATTCAAATTTGATGCCTAACACGGATATCCTCAAACCCCTACAAATCGTAGATAAATGAGCCAAATCACCAATGGGGTTTGAGACAACTACGAGATCCACTACCATACTAGTAACTAAGCGCGGAGATTCAACAACAGAACTAGATATAAAAGAGTGTGAAGCGGTAGAACTAAAATGTGTCCTAACTGGATGATTTGAAAGAGAAACTAAACTTTCTTATGAAATTTTTCTACGTCTTTCAGGAGCACTGATCGCGAGAGCATGCACCTGCCCTCCAGAAGTTCCTGCCCTTTGACCTTGTCCCTGTTTCTTCGGGCAATACTTAATAAGATGCCCGACCTCTCCACAAGCGAAACAAGCATTCTTCCTTTTCCTGCATTCCTTGGCTAAGTGACCCTCTCGCCCATAACTATGGCATTTCCTCTTATCTTTAACCTTGTCATTCATTTCGCCTTTCTTCTGCAGTTGTCCCATCTTGGGACACACCTTCTCATTTTGCGTTGCTTCCTCAGCCTTTACTTCCTTCTTTTCTCCCTTGTCTTCCTCATGCATTAGGGCCATATCAACCAGTTTTTCAAAAGTGGCTTCCATTGGGATATGGGACATGGATAACCCATGAAGGGGTTCATTCAGCCCTTTAGCAAACCGCAAAGCCTTTTTGTGTGGCGTATCCACCAATTCTAACCCAAACCTTGCTAGCTATTTGAATTTGTTCGCATATTCTTTCACCATCAAGTTTCCTTGTTTGAGTGCTAAGAACCTTTCCATCTGCATGCTTTTCTCAGCTTGGGAAAGAAATTTCATTTCAAATCTTTGCCTAAAATCTTCCCAAGTTTCCACCAGACGTCCAGCTTGGGTGACATCCCACCAAAATGAGGCTTCGTCCTTTAGTAGCCAAGCAGCTAACTGAATCTTCCTCTATCCTCTACTTCAAAGATTACGAACAAGTCCTCAGTCTCCTTGAGCTAATTTTAGAGCTTCAATGAATGTCTCGTTCTCATGGAATGGCTTCCCTCCCATAGCACGGAAGTCTTTGCGGATATTGGCGAAGTTATCTGCTCTTGGAGGGGGAGGAGGAGGAATGATTGGCGCAGCTGGGGGAGGAACGTCTCTTTGGCCTTCGGCAGGCGCCGTGGCCTCCAAACACTTACAGAACCATCTAGGCACTGTGACGCCCTCTTAGATATTAGGAATGTTTTGTTCCCTAGACATGCTGGAAAAAAAGGAAAAAGGAAGAAATTTAGATAAAGGACCAAAGGATATTACATATGGATTCTTGGGGGAATATTTTCAAAACAAACTTTTCTTTTCGAAAATACTTTCTTTTAAAACCTTTTTGAAAAATAATTTACATTTTTTTTATCTAATCTGGTAACCTTCAGCTCTGATACCAAGTGTGACACCCCACGTCCGTTAATGTCACTCATAAAGGGAATATGATAAAGGTGATAGTTTCAACATATATTGGCATAAACATACTAGTATGATAACAAAGTGAATGGACATGTAATTAACATCATATCAAGGTGAACATACATATTGTCATGAACATGTAATCATCATCATAATGTGATCTAACATAAATATTGCTTTAGATCTAATAGATTAAATTAGATCTAATCATAAATAAAGGTTTTGATCTACAGGTTTATAAATAGATCTACCCAAATCCACATCATAGAGGTTATAATTAAGATAAAGGTGTGGACCCAATCCTAATCAATTCAAGATGGCATATGTTCGGGGTTCACATAAGTAATTTGATATATCCAAATGAAAAAAAAATAACATACTAGAACAATCACAATTGAATTGGATCTCGAGAGATAGATCTATCATAGCATAAGATATGATCATAAAAAAGATCCTAGCATAAAACATAATCATAAAGTGGATCTAGCATAAAACATGATCATAAAGTGGATCTAGCATAAAACATGATCATATGCATGTTTAGATCTAAATATGTCCAACTTACAACATATCTAAGTTGATCGCAACATGAAAGGTGATTTACATACAAAATTAGATCTAAGCAATGTTGCAACTGTCAAGATTAATATATTTACATTTACCACAACATAGTTACAAATCAAGATCCATAAAGACAACATCATAGTATAGCCACAATTGCATCAGATCTAGAGATATCATGATCTATATGGTATGAGATTTTATACTGGCATAGATTCATACTTTACAACATATCCAATTCATAGTCTTTCACAATTTATTGTTATTTATTTAAACCTAAAAGTGACTAGAAACTCACAGCGTTAGGTTCAGAAAATTTAGAGAGAGAGAGAGAGAAATCTGAATAAATAAACTGATTATAGTAGACTTTGATTTTGTTTCAATTCGCAACCCGACAGCATACGGCCTCTATGATCTCCAATGGAGAAAATAAGAGAATAGGGGACTATATTTATAGCCTAGAACCAATGAAACAGACCCAGAATCAAGAACAGGTACGTAAAACGAATTCATCCCAGATCTGTCCCCGGAGGGGGGGGAGGGGGGGTCGACCCCCCTATAGGGGGGATCGACACCAATGTCGACACCCCCTATACGGGGGTCGGCACCCCCTAGAGGGGTTCGACACTCAACGATACCCCCTAGGGGGGTCGACACCCACGAGCAGGAATTTTCCCGCTCAGCCAGCTTTGGCCCGATTTTTGATTTTTGAATTGTTTTTGAAGGTTCTGGAATTTATTATATATATATCTTGTGTGTAAAAAACTACGAAACCTCATAACTTTTTCATACGGTGTCCATTTTACGCAAACCAAATGTCCATTCTGACCAGAATTTCGAGACGGACGCAATGACATAGTCCATTCCCTCTAATTTCGAATGATAAATTAATTATTATTTAATTTATCATCTTTTAGTGTGGTTAAAATTTGGGGTGTTACAGTTTTAATCTTCTCAAAAATCATTATATAATAATTATTCAAATTTAGGAAATAAATCGTGTTTTTAACTGGGTTAAAGAACCAGTGTCATTTAAAAAACAGTTCACGATAAACCCAAAATCACATTCCATTAATTATGGATTCTTCATGGAAAATAGATCAATATATAATCGATATCAATTTCTGTATCCAACTAATAATATAAAAGGAATAATGACAAAGCCTTTTAAATTCCATATATATTTACAGTCTTCCTCCACAGAAGTTCACTTCGATTATTATCAAATCGAATTCTTTTCCATTCCAATTAAATATTAATTAACTGGAAAACGTTACTTTGGAAAATCCCATTAAATCTTAATAAAATATTTATATA
Source organism: Allium sativum (assembly GCA_030737875.1). Lineage (NCBI taxonomy): Eukaryota > Viridiplantae > Streptophyta > Magnoliopsida > Asparagales > Amaryllidaceae > Allium > Allium sativum. Next base: position 126,358,271 of record CM060919.1, on the reverse strand, counting down.
TTCCAAATCACATTTTACTTTAGATCGGGTTAAAGAATGAATGTCGTTAAAAACACAGTTCACAATAAATCGAATTCACATTCCATTTTGTTCCAATTAAATGTTAATTAACTGGAAACTCTAATAATCTTAATTAAAAGATTCAATCATTTCACACGTGGTTTAAGAACAATGTTTTTGAAGACACCATTCGCGACAAACCCCAAAATCCAATTTCAGTTCAATTCCAATTAAATATTAATTAATTGGTAAACTTCATTAAATCTTAATTAAAAGATTTAATCTTTTCTCAACTGGGTTTAAGAATAGTGTTAATAAATAACCATTCACGACAAAACCAAAATCCAATTTGATATTAAATACAAGGCTCTGAACAGAAAATAATATCGGCTTATATTCAATATCAAATTCTGAAATCAACAAATATCGTATTCGGAATAGCGATAAATATATCTTCCAAATTCCTCAACGATATCCGTATAATCACGGAATCCAATACCGAATTATTCCAAAGATTATTTCCTTTCCAAACCATTCCAATTTATTTATTGGAACAATTCTGGTTATTTTAAAACCACTTTCTCAATCCAATTTATTTATTTAAAAATAAATGGATTTTAATTCTAGTTAATAACTAGTTCATTTCGATAAAATATATTTTTATCTTTTCAAATATGGAATCTTTTTCATCCCAATTCTTTCTAAATCATTTATTGTGATTTTACACAAATTATCAATATTTTTAATAATTTATTAAGGCCCTTTTAGTTAATTTCCATAAACGGTCATCGAACTGCACTTACAACGTTCTTTTCCAAATTTGATTTGGACATAATTCCAAATCCAACCATTAGAGTTCAAATCTCTTATATTCTTTGGAAAGCTCTTTTCAATACGAACCCAACGACTCTGGTTTTAGAGAATCCGATGGTCGGATCTCCTGCAATGTCAATTCGAAGTCAATGGTCGAATTCGCAAACGGTCGCGGCACGGCGCATTCTATTCAGGCCATTAAACACATATAATATATATATTATATATATTTCATTGATTTCCATTTAAATCATATTTTATAAATCGTTTATAAATTCATTTTAAAACGATTTTAACTTCATTTTCAATTTTAAGTCAAAATTGAATATTCCTTATCATTGTAATATTAAAGTGATAATATTTTCAAAATATCTGATTTGAAATCATTTCCTTTTCGATATTCATTATAAAAATGATTAAAATCGATATAAATATCGTTCACGATAAAATGGCGCATATCTAATCAACACGGCTTCGTAAGTTTCAATATTTTCGTGTCCATCCCAAATCGGACATAAAAAACATATTTTTATCCTTAACACAATATTATTCTAAAATATTTGTTATATTAAAATATTCGTTTTTCTGAATTGGAATCAGACATAGTCAATTACCATATAATTTTATTTATATGGATTTCACACACATTTACACAATAATAATCATACACAGTTAACCATCGTCCATAGTGCATTACACAACTACTTAACCATTAAATATAAATATTTAGCACTTATAACAGTCTTTCAACCAATCAATTGACATACAAATAAAAAATGGGATTAGTGTACGTCAAATATCATCCCAATACCCGTGTGGGATTTCAACCAACAAATACTGAATATTATTTGTGCAGTTAGGCGATGTGTTAAATATATCATCCCAATCCTTGTCAGTTAAATGAGTGTACATAAAAAAATCATCTAATTTGTATATGAATATTTGTTTTCATTTTAGGAGAATTTTTGCCTTTCATATATACGTTAAAAATTATATTTTTAATGATAAAGTATTTATTTCAACACATGAATATTTTTAATAGTTCATACATTCAATAAAAATGATATTTTTATTGTTCAAATATTTTATTCAACACATGAATATTTTACACAGTTCATATACACATTAAAAAATGTTATTTTTAAGTAACCCATTTTATTTTAGAAAATATCGGCAACATAACAGCGCGATACTAGAACCGGAATAAGGTCTAGCCTTATCCCTCGCCTAATAATGGCTCACGCCATACACAAACCAAATTTAATAAATTCCATTCACATCCCAAACCAAATTCAACCAATTAAATCAATCAAAACAAACAACCAAACATCCATGGTTTCAATCAAAGGTGTCGGGTGCTACTCAGCACCGTCTGCATCCTAGTACATATATTTAACTGTAAACAAAGTTAGAGCAAGAAGTTCTCACCTTTGGGATCCAATCCGTCATTCTTTACCGTCGCTCAGATTCGCTGCTCTGATTCCAACGCAATCCGTTTCACGCGATTTAAATTAAAAATCACATTTTTATAATGCTATGTATACATTAATAATCATATTTTTAATTCGCTATATATATAAAAATCATATTTTTATATTCTCTACATATATAAAAATTATATTTTTAATTCGCTACATCATATGGAAAAATCACATTTTTTTCTTTGCTACTTCATATGAAAAATCACATTTTGTCTCGCTACTTCATATGTAAAAATTGCATTTTTTCTTCGCTACTTCATATGAAAAAATCACATTTTTTTTCTTTGCTACTTCTTATGTAAAAATTACATTTTTTCTTCCCTACTTCATATGAAAAAATCACATTTTTTTGTTTGCTACTTGATATGAAAAAATCATATTTTTTCTTCGCTACTTCATATGTAAAAACTACATTTTTCATTCGCTACTTCATTTGAAAAATTACATTTTTTCTTCGCTACGTCATATGTAAAAGTTACATTTTAAAGATCACATTTTTAATACCATTCGTATATAAAAATTAAGTTTTTAATCATCGCTATATATACATATATACATATATATATATAAAAATCAAATTTTTATCATGCTTTCATATATATATATATATCCAATTTTTATCATGCTTTCATACATATAAAAACTGAATTTTATCACGCTTTCATAACCAAAGAAATCATATTTTTTTATCTAAAGAAATCATATTTTTTTATCTAAAGAAATCGTATTTTCATATCTATAGAAATCATATTTTCTTATCTAAAGAAATCATATTTTCTACTTAAAAAAAATCATATATTTCAATTCAATGAAATCGTATTTTTCAATTCAATGAAATCGTATTTTTCATTTTAATGAAATCATTATTTTCATTAACATAAAAATAATATCTTTATAAACTAAAGATCATATTTTTGTACTATGAAAAATCAAATCTTTTATACTTCTAAAAATATTTTCATATATACGATGAAAATCCCATTTTTAACTAACTGAAGATTATTCCTTTTATTTTTATATAACCAAAATCATAGTTTCTCATAACATAAAAATCATTTCATAAACAAAAATCATTTCATTTCTTCGATAAAATTTATATTTTTAACTAACTAAAAATATATTTTTATATAACTAAAATCATATTTTTATGCCGTTAAAAATCGTAATTTTATGTTCATAAAAATCGTATCTTTTCATAGTTTTTCTATTGAAAAATCGTATCTTTTCATCTTTTTTTTGTGAACAAAAATCATAATTTTTTTCCTATGAACTAAAATCATGTTTTAAATCTCAGAAATCATATTTATATTAACCATGAAATCATAATTTCCTAAATCAAAGAAATCATCTTTTTATAAACAATGAAATCATAGCTTTTACAATAAAAGAAATCAATAAATAAAACTCACAATTTCTAGGGTTTTGATTGGAGAAATCGTTGCGGGGGTGGTGCTGGAGATGCTCGACGCTGGTGATTGGGGGGTCGTGCGGTAGGGTGGCTCATCGGAGCTGGCGGAGGGAGGCTGCTATTTGATTTGGGGCCTAGGGCTTTCTCGTTTTACTGTGGAAAGGAGAACGTTTCGGGGAAGGAGAGAAGCGGAGGGGAGAGAGAAGGGGGTGGAGGCGCTGTGGTGGTGGAAGCGGAGGGAGGCGGCAACGATCTTTGATCGTTCGTTTCGTTTTTTTATTTCTTTCTTGTTCGCTTTGAATGAATGGGAAGGGAAAGAGAAACAAGGGGGCTGACGGCTGAGACGAATGGTTGACCAAGGGTTGAGAAAATAAAGGATTTTGACCGGCCGTATATAATATATAATAATATTATTTAATTTCAAATATTACTTGTTTAACTCCAGAACACCGAATTGAACCCAACGACTAACACCTCTAGCTATGTACCCCCATTTCAGACACAATGAGATATGTTTCGTAAGCCAGTTCGGTTGTTACGATCATTTTTCTTTAAATTAAAATATAAATCAATATATATTTAATTTTAGCGCACATTTTAATTTACCGGGGCCACATACTGACCCCAAAAATTCCAGAAAAATAAATCTAGCTATGTTTTGATGATATGGTCCTAACAAAACTAATTTTGTTGAATTTGGAGACCGTTTAAAAAACGTTCTTTTTCCAGTCGATAAAATTCAAACTAAAATTACCAAACACGTTTAAATTCACCACGCTCATATATTAACTTCAAAAATTATGAAAACTGTAATATAACAATAATTTGACATTCCAGATTTAGCAAAAGTGGTTTTGTCGAAAATGGAGGTCGTTTGCAAAATGGCTATTTTTAAGGGGTATATATTATATAAAATGTATATAAATTTCATAGCGACTTTTCTGAATTTTAAACTGGACATAACATTTTATTCCCATTATGAAATCTGGATTTTTCACATTCTTGGAAAGATATTTTCAAACTGAATCAAATATTTCTAGTTTTACTGAAATCCGATTTATTTTGAATTCTGTACATTCATTTGAAATTTGAAATCGAATTTTCAAACTGCCGCGCCATTTCAGGCTCGTTATATAATTAAAATAAATTTATTCGCTCTAATTTCGATTTAAATAATTTTTTTGTCGTTTTTATTTAAAATAAATCATTTTAAATATTCAAAATTCATTAAAATAGCTAAAATAAAAAATTTAAATTGGTTCCGATTTTCCAGGTTGTTACAACTATTGAGCATAATTGCTCAACGTATATGCGATTTACTCAACCAATATTGATCTGCCTAGCCATTTGGCACCTGTACTTAACTCAATTCACATATCAGTAATAAATATATGAAATTTTGAGATAATATTTCACTAATCAACTTTTATGACTACACCAATTCCAAAATCAAACATATAACATCAATCCAATAACAAATACAGGGTTAAACCAGAAATTCTAATTCATATGCAGTTTTATTCCACTTTAATTATACCGGAAATTATTCTTTAGTTTATAATTCATTTTAGGTCCATTAAATTGTTGATTATCCCATTCAAGCACTATCATCCAATAACAAACAATTCACAATCAGCGACAATTCACATCCAAATTAATTGAATTTACATTCAATATTAATATTTTATTTTGGTTTCACATATTTGAACATCAATCGATTAATATCCGACTGATTTGTATTTGATTACCATTTATTCATTAAATATCCAATTTCCAAATCTATTTTATTTAATTTCAATATTATTCTGAATTTAATTACAGTTAACCAGGTTAAATTTCAATTCAAATTTTCAATCCAATTTAAATTCCATTAAAATCAATCAAACACACAAATATCTCAATAATTTGATGAAATTATTTCTTTTCTATACAAAAATATAATTTGGGTAAAATTATTTCATACCTTCTTTACAAAAAAATATTGTATCTATTGCCAGTTCAATGCTTCTCAACACTTGAACCGATCAACACCACAATTTAAGACATTTGTATATAAAATTTACAATTACGCTCTCATATATATACACTCAACCTCGACCTAGGGTATTACTAACCCTATCTTTATCGAGTTATAACATAGAGCCAAGGTTATTACTAAACCAATAGCTCTGATACCATTGTAACGACCCAATGATTTTTAGCCCTGAAAATCGACATAAATACAATTTCGTATCTCATGCCGACCTTCCGAGCACTGAAAACACAGGAACGTTATTAGAAAGAATTTAGATGGTGAGATAAGAATGAAAGAAATATTAGAATAGAAGATGAAGAAGAACCAACACAACATAATCAGAGTCACACATCACAACAGAACAAAATATAATACAGAAGGAAATCTTTATTGAGAGCTTTCAAACATACTTACAATATCAGAATACATCACACGTCTGGACAGTTATAATAATCTGCCCAATACACAACACACAGCGGAAAAAATACTAAATACAATATGCCTGATCACCTCCAGCACATATTCAGGAATTCGCAGCACCCGATAACCTGGACCTGTACAACCCGGTCTAACCCGAGCATTCACAAAATACCGGGTCAGTCTGGTGAACCAGAGTGAGAAAAACTCGCAAAGTTTTAAGGGGAATCATCCAACTGATTTTAAAGTTCAAAAATCCTTTCGAAAAAGGATAATCGTAAGACCAAATCCACACATAAATACGGACAGTTTTTACCTTACAATAACCCAAAACATTTTGAAATCGTATATCCTTTTCTGATATTATAATATTGTCTAAATATAAGTAAATAACAATCAAGCGGAATGCTTGCATCTCATGCTCCGTATACATTGTATACAATCAAAACCGCGGGCTCTTATTAGAGATTCGATTCCGACTATGACAAGGTATGGAACCACCTGCCGATAGTGTATCTCTAGAGGGGAATACAATGGGTTCAACAAGAATGTCTTGCAACCCGGCCCACACATGACCGACCACTCATTTCGCTTAAGTGTATCGAATGTATATCACCAACGGTTGGGCTCAAACCACCGTTTCCCAAAAAGAACAGCATCGAAATAGATTAAAGAAGGAAATGGATTTTCTATAGATAGGTGATTATAAACCCTAATGGAAGCGACTCATATAGCCATGCTGCCTGCCCGATTTTTGTCATTTCTCGGTTGATGAGGCTTGAGGTTTGAATTTCCTTTTGAATTTCCTTTTGAATATCTGGTCATCATTCATTTTGAATGCCACATCATCATATCCGCTAGATATCACTAATTGACGTCCATAAAAATACTCTAGTTATTTAGCTAGAGAAAAACCATTTCTCCGCCATCACTATGGTACGTTTGAAGAAATCAATGTACGTAATTCCTTTGGAAACACTCTGTCAGACATACGTCTATACAAGTCATCCAGGAACAGGATGAACCGAAGCCACCCTCCTACCACATCCAAGGAATCACCCTATAGATTAGTAGCGAGTAGTCCTTGCAATCTTAGATTCCAACCACGACAGAGCCACGGTATCGCTTTGGCTGCAAACCGGAGATTATTACCAGTTCTTCCGTTCATGAAGATCTACAGTCTTCAATGCTCCATCTCGATCATCTTCTGATATCTCCACATATTTGTTTATTGGAATGGTTTTCGAATATAAGTTCGATACCGGTCTTTTCATACCAACAATCGTATTAGACAGATTTGATAGTTGGTTATTTAACTATCAAAATATACCGTGATTCAATCATGAAAATCTAATGATTTCACCGTTTTAGAATTCAGCATCAATATGCCTTTTAATTAAAACAAATGTAAATTTAAACTCTTAAAATTTCGATATTATGAATATAGTTTTTACGCTTGTTGTTTTACATGAGATTTTTCTTTAAACAAATTCATTTTATTACTTAGGAAATTCCTATATCATATCCAAGTTTCTGTTTTCACTTTCAAAACATTAGCCACATTATTATCGAATACTGGGCAATCGATTCAACTTATTACTCATAAAACTATGTTACTAAATAACTTTTATTCATTACTTGAAAACAAAATAAACAATGCTTATTCTTATTGAATAGAACTCAACTTCACGTTTCCTTTCTAACTCAAAAATATCGTTATATTTCCGACAACCTTTTTATTTCCTTTTTACTTTGGAATCCTCATTATATATTATTATTTCTCTAATGAAATAATAAATTTTACTAACCTCTTCGTCACTACAACTAATATTATCCTCAGATAATCCTGATGTCACTCAAGTTGGGGTATTTTCATTACCTCTCAGACCTTAATCAACAACGTTCATATCTTAAGGTAGATACGAGTTATAATCCAAAAACCAATATCTCATTCTAATAACAACGCAAATTCCATTTAACTGAACTATTCAAAATACAGTTTCATGAAACCTTCTTAACTTTTTTAAATTTTCTTTCTCGGACATACCCATTCTTTCCTAATTCAATAATTATGTAATTTCCTTATAAAACACCACTCTTAACTCTGCCTCTTTAACCAAGCTCATTTATAATTTGGATTTGTTTACAAAATCCTACGACCCACTTCTTTCACCAAATTCACCTTCATTAACCCCTTTTCAAATCCATTCAACCATTCCTACTTTGGAAATCTTATTTTAATTCCCCCTTCTTACTTATCCCCATTTTTAAGTAACGTTAATTTAAAATTAACGATATAACACCTCATCGCTTTTATAAACCTTGTTTAAATAAATTCTGGTTTAATCTAAACCTTTTCTGCTCTCAATTCCCTTTTACTTAATTTGGATGTTTAAGTCACATTTATTTAAGTTATGGCTTAAATTTCCTTTTCATAACTTCGTTATAAAACTCAGGTTTAAAATAAAACTTTTTTATAAATCCTGTCATCATTCAATTAGGTTTCATTTCAATTTCGATTACTTTTTAAATGAATTTCAATCAAAAAGTAATTCATTAAATTATTATTAATTAAAATAATATTTTACTTAAATCATTAACTACTTCAGTAGTTAATTTCTTTATTAACAAAATTAAATAGTAAATTCCCTTTTTAAAACCTTATTTAAAATTAAACAATGTTCATTAACTTATTTTATTCAAACTATACTAATTTAATAATCAATCTCAATTGAAAATGGTCTATTTAGTCACTCAAAACACGATTATCTCGTTAACCGATTCCAATTAGTTCTCACTTTAAATTATTTAATAATATAATTAATTTAAATAATTCCATTTAATTTTTTCTTAACAAAACAATTATCCCAAACTTGACCGTTAGGTTTATTTTCTTACTCTCATACTTATAAATCTTATTAACATCAAAATTGACTTAATAAAATAAACTAATAAGTAATTGTAACTTAAATAATAAATATTTATTTTCTTCTAACAAACTTTTATTCAAAATAAAATATATTTCAAAATCTATCTCTAGTTATAAAATAAATTTTACAACTTTAGTTATATCGATTCACCTGACGGTAAATCAATATAAACAAAACAATTTATTCTTAGGCCATTTACTGCCGGTTGCTCAACCAAATTGCCCATTGGTTAAAACAAAACAAAGATTGCATTTCCAATCAATGATCAGTAATCAAATTCATCACCAAAACATGATAGTTCATATATATATTGATAATATGAAAATAAATAACGACTAATATATTTGAGGAATCCCGTTGGATCCCTCCAACCTGTTCTTTCCTATATTCAAGTTGGTTATCTCAAATCATATCATTTAATTCCATTTAACTGATAATTTTTATAACCGTAAGTAATGACTATTTAACATCAACCAATTATCAAAACAATTCAACATGTTTCTTTTATAAACGTGACCAATAAGGTAAGTTACCTTCATTGGTTCCAATCGTTAAAATAACGATGTGATATTTCACTGAAATTAAACGATGGTTTAATTTCATTAGTTAAATCAACAAATGAATATATAATTCGCAAACAGTCAACCATTGGCAAGCATAGCACACAAAATAAAAACCCAATTTATATAAAATACAAATGGGAAGAACTGAGTGCATTTAACTCACCTTGATCTGATTCGTGGTTTAAACCATCTATTTCAATTAAATTAAATGAGCGTTTAATTTAACTGAAAATCCCATTTGATCCCAATTTCATCCAATTCTGTTCCATATTGTAGTGCTCGTCGATGTGATTCCAACAGCACCTAGTTTGTTCCGTTTTGATAATATATGCTCAAGTTATTAACATCAAGGTAATACAGTTTTAAATTACATTAAACGATATCTTAATTCATTTAATTAACTTTATTTACTTTGGAAATAAAGCAACGGATCCGATCCATTCTTTGTCCCCTATATATCGTTCAAAAGAAAGTTGCTTCATCCCATCTACGTAAAAGAACAACGCGGATTAAAAACACTAGTCACAATTTTTTCTAAATTAATTACTTTAATATAAACTACGTTTTGGTTAATTTATACCGGCTGACTTTTATCCTGGCCCCTATACATTACTCGATCCATCTTTATATCGGATATCTACAATAGCTGTTCATAAGATTCAATTTTATTCTAATCAACTTCTAATCTTATCTTATATTTAAACTAATATGCCTTTATTTTGAAAAGCCCAAATTTCAATACACATCTCAGCCCACTTCTCCGATATAACTGACCCGCTCCATCGCCGGTTATCCACCCAGTCAACGTTAAACCCTTATCAGCCCCATTCATGATCCAAAAATCTCAATACTCCAATTCCCAAAACACAAAGGCTCCTTGCAATTTAAACCGTCGCCTCCAACAATCCAGGCAACCGGTCTTCCCGTTACCGGTCTCCTCCGCTCAGCCGTCGACCTGGCTCCACTCCCCGACAAGCCTTGCTTCCCACAACCTCCCGTGAACCCCACTAAGCCAGAGAATACGTTGCCAACCTTTTCCGTTCATCTGAGATCTGCTCTGCCACCACCTCCTCTCACGCCACCACACAACACCCCTCTGAGCACGAGACCCTCCGCTATGATTTCCCTTCAGACACCTCTAACGCAAGGCTTCCACCATGAGGATTTAACCGAACCCTAAGTCCTCAACCTCGAACAAAATCATCAGGAAATTCATCAGAAGTATTCCGAGATGAAGTGCGTGGATTCATTAACACAGATAAGTATTTTACTTGATCTTTTGTTTGATGTACTATTGGTTTTGATTTGTCAAGTGGTTTTCGTAGTTTTCTTTCTACAATATTGTTCATGTTGTTCTCTGGAATTGATGAAACACAATGCGTGATCCGTATATTTATAGCATGGTTGAGTTAGATACAAGATCCATGTCCATCAGTGGCACATCATAGGGTAAATTTAGTTGAGCTATTTTTTTTCTTAGCTATGTGATATGTTCTTACTTCCAGTTGTAATTATGTACGAAAAGGATAGCTTTGCAAGTCTGGGTATGAGTATTTTATGCACTAGGTTTGCGACCCTTGTAGAATAACATGTGTAAGTACTTGAGAAAATGGAGATGTTCTTACATTGTTACATACTTTTAGATTTTACTGTGTTGATTTGAAACAACAGGGTACTGCATACTTTTCCCTTCATGTGAGGGAGTTGTGTTCATATTTTTACTTATTAATTTAGGTTCAGTGTGATGGGTTTATGGTGCAGCATATTTTCAATATCGATGGAAAGCTCACAGGGTGGTGAAAAGAGAATACACTACACACTGTTGAAAGGAAAAGAGATAACTGTATTAGAGAAAGAATCTACATTTGGTGTAGTTGTGTAATTAGGTACGCTATGGAATTGTTCGCATCATAGTTGTGAGGCTATCGGTTAGCTATTGAGTTATAATATTCAAATGCACAGATTTGATTTTCATGTTTAATATGTTGTTTTTACTGTTCTTTGTCTGTGTGTATTTTATTTTTTTATCCCTTTCGCAGATTTGAAACTGTGACAGATATATGTTATGGCAGAAAAGGGTTTGTACATAAGATTTACCCCCCCCCCCCCCCCACACACACATATATATATATGTATATATGAAGAAAAATTGTAACAACCCTGAATTTTGGGGTAAATTTAAAAATTTATTTTAACTAATTTTAATGGGTTTTGATATTTAAAGTAATTTATTTAAAATAATAATGATTAAAAAGTTTATTTAAATCGAAGTTAGGATGAATAATTTAATTTTAATTATAAAAGGAGTTAGAAATAGCGCAGTAGTTTGAAAAGTTAAACTTGAACTTTGACTGACCGTCCAGGATGCAAAATTTAACGGAATTTAGTGAAACCAAAAATATTAGAATCTATTTAAAAATATCTTTCTAATGAACCTGAAAAATTGAAATTTCATAGCAGAAATCATAAGTTATGTCCAGTTTAAAATTTAGAAAAGTCGTTGTAGAATTTATATATATTTTAATATAATATTTTGGCTTTAAAAATATTCATTTTGCAAATGACCTCTGTTTTCAATGAAACTACTTTTGTTGGAACCGGAATGTCAAATTATTGTTAAGTTTAATTTTCCAGAATTTTTCGAGTTAATATGTGAGCGTAGCGGAGGAAAATGTGTTTTGTCAGTTTTAGTCAAATTTAATCAACTTGAAAATAGCCATTTTACAAACAGTCTCAAAATTAGACGGAATTAGTTTTGTTAGGACCGTATCGTCATAATAAAGCCAAATATAATTTTTCTGTAATTTTTAGAGTCCGTATGTAGCCCCGGTGAATTTATTTGTACGGTTAAATTAAATAATAAATGTTTTTATTATTAAATTAAATAAAACATGCTACAGACGTTCGTTTGGGCTGACGGGACATGGTTCATTGGATCCAAAATGGGGATTATTAGCTAGGAAGGACCGTCGTTGGACCTGAATTGGAGTTAGTGGCTAAACGGGCCTTAAGAGTCCAATTAAATAATATTTTAATATAAAACACCCATAGTGTACAAACCCTAATCCTAGTACCATATGAACCAGCCGCCACTTATACGTTATAATGGTCAGAAATGTCACAAATTCAATCCTTATTTTCCCCAAATCCACTGTGAAATTTTCGAAACTCTAAACATTGAATTGAAGAGCTCATCACAATCTTCAAACTCAATGGTCAAAATCAAATTCTATAGAGTGGATTCGCCAGAATCCGTGCTCAAAGCACTTGGCTTCGCTCTTAATTTCAGAGCACGATGGAGGGGTGAGCTGCCCGTGGGCTGGGGCGCTGGAGCGTGGCGTGGCGGGCTTCGACGGCGGCGAGTCTGATGGGGGTCCGACGAGGTGTAGTGGAGGCGGTCATGAACCCTAATTTCTAGAAATGGGTTCTGTTCCTGAAGTTCAACGAAGAAGAAATAGAAAAGGGGAGCGGTCCAGTTTTCCTTAAACAAAGTAGTTAGTGTATAAATTTTTATTTATTTAATTATTTAATTTGTATAATGTTTAAACAACGATAACTTTTGCAAACAGAGACGGAATTCAACGAAACGAAATGCGTCGCGCTCGTAACAGAAAATGCTACATCATGGGACTGACTAGAGCCAATTCTGAGCAGATCGAAAATTTGTCAAATCTCAGATCTAAACCAATGTGAGAGAATCTATTCTTTTTATATTACAATTAAAATTTATTAATCATAATTGTGTAGTACGCATATGTTGTAATATTGTGTTGATTTCCATTGGTGATCTGATTCATGATTGATATGTTATGTGGATCCGTTGTCTTGATCAATTTATTGTTTAGATTAATTGAATTCAAAAATTAATATTATTGTCAATTATGATTGAGTTAAATATTAAAATAGTCATTTTGATCACCATTGTTTAAAAATAAAAATTCATTTTTTTTGTTGTAAGTCAAAATGATCATTAGAGAGATAAAAAGGTATTTACATTTGATTTTACATTTTTAATCTAAATGCAACATTAAAAATGAACATTTTTAGATAAAAATGTATATACATTAGATTTCACATTTTTAATGTTTGTGAAACATTAAAAATAAACATTATGAGATAAAAATGTCTTTACTTTAAAAATTACATTTTATTCTAAATGAACATTAAAAATGTCCATTGTATATAAACCAGTTTTTCTTTGGAATATAAATTTTCCAATATAATAAAAGAATGAGATAGAATATTACATTTTCCAATGTAATGAACGTATGAAATAGAAGATCACATTTTTATCAATATAAAATAGTTGAAATAGATTGAACATTTTTGTCTAATCAAAATAGTTGGAATAAAATAGACATATTTATTCTAACAAAAAGAGTTGAAATAGAAGATTATGTATTTATTGTCAATTCATACAAAAGATAAAAATAAAATAAAAAGTTGAAATGAAAGATTGTATAAAAAATGTCATTCTTGGTCATATGTAGAATTGTCGTTTGTGCCAAATTAGAATGGACAAAATATAACTGTCATTTGTGTTAAATATTATTGACAACTATGTTAAATTAGAATTGACAAAATATAATTGCCATTTGTTTTGAATCAAATTGTTAGAAATAGAAGTACCAATTTTTGTTGAAAGAAAAACTTGAATTATAATTATCATTTAAGTCAGAACAGGATAATTGGATTCAATTTTGTCAAACTAGAGTTGTTGAAATTAAATTGCCATCTTTGACAAAATAGAATGGTTGATTTGTAATCATCACTTATGTAAAATGTAATGAATGGATAAAGTTTGACATTTTGTCAGGTTAAATTGTTCAAACAAAAACATACATTTTGTCAATTATAATTGTTGAAATAAAAATGTACATTTTGTCAAATGTGATGGTGGGAAACCCCACACGGGTCTTGGAATATATTCTGACTACACATATTCCTTGGGATTAGTTGTCAATTGCACTCTGGATGTCATTTGGATGTGATATGAATTGTGACCATTATTGCTGAAATTTATGTTACGAATGAAATCCATATAAATAAATTATATGGTAACTGTTAAGCCTCATTTCAATTTAGAATTTAATTTGTTACCATTTCATGTTGATTAAAGAAAGAAATGAAAATTTTATATTTTTAATGTAATAAATGTATGATTTGAAATTTTACATTATTATTAATGTAATTGAAAGAAAATGGAATTTTACATTATTTTTAATGTAATTGATATGAAATGAAAGAGTACATTATCTTTATTAATGCATTTTAGAAGAATGAAACTTACATTTGTATTTGTGTAATAAGATATGAATACTTACATATTTATTAATGTAATTTAAATTAGACTGAAAACTTACATTTTTATCAATGTAATAAGAAAGGAATGAGAAAAATACATTTACAATGTATTAAATAAGAATAGGATATATATTGTAAATTAAAGTTACATTTTATTATGTAATTAAGAATAAGATATATAATGTAAATTAAAAGGACATTTTATTATGTAAATAAGAATAGAATATATATTTGAAATTAAAATTACATTTTTTTGTGTAATTAAAGATTAAATTTTGCATTGAAAATAAAATTACATTTTTATGTAATTAAAAAAAATAAGAATTTGCATAGTAATAAAATTACATTTTTATGTAATGAAAAGATTAGATTTTGACATTGCAAAATTATTTAATGCAATGTAGATTATACTAAAAGGATATAATCTAATGCAATAATTATATTAAATTAAATTAAACATGCTACAGACATTCGTTTGGGCTGACGAGACATGGTTCATTGGATCCGGAACGGGGGTTATTAGCTAGGAAGGATTGTCGTTGTACCTGAATTGGAGTTAGTGGCTAAACGGGCCTTAAGAGTCCAATTAAATAATATTTTAATATAAAATACCCTTAGTGTACAAACGCTAATCCTAATACCATATGAACCAGTCGCCACTTATACGTTTTAATGGTCAAAAATATCCCAAATTCAATCCTTATTTTCCCTAAATCTACTATGAAAATTTGAAACTCTAAACACAGAATTGAAGAGCTCATCGCAATCTTCAAACTCAACGGTCAAGATCAAATTCTGTAGAGTGGATTCGCCAGAATCCGTGCTCAAAGCACTTGGCTTCGCTCTTAATTTCAGAGCACGATGGAGGGGCGAGTTGACCGTGGCCTGGGGCGCTAGAGCGTGGCGTGGCGGGCTTCGACAGCGATGAGTCTGATGGGAGTCCGATGAGGTGTAGTGGAGGCGTTCATGAACCCTAATTTCTAGAGATGGGTTCGCGTTCCTGAAGTTCAACGAAGAAGAAATAGAAAAGGGGAGTGGCCCAGTTTTCCTTAAACAAAGTAATTAGTGTATAAATTTTTAATGAATTAATTATTTAATTTGTATAATGTTTAAACGACGATAACTTTTGCAAACAGAGACGGAATTCAACGAAACGAAATGCGCCGCGCTCGTAAAAGAAAACGCTAAATCATGGGACTGACTAGAGCCAATTCTGAGTAGATCGAAAATTGGTCAAATCTCAGGTCTAAACCAATGTGAGAAAATCTATTCTTTTTATTTTATAATTAAAATTTATTAATCATAATTGTGTTGTACGCATATGTTGTAATATTGTGTTGATTTCCATTGGTGATCTGATTCATGATTGATATGTTATGTGGATCCGTTGTCTTGATCAATTTATTGATTAGATTAATTGAATTCAAAAATTAATATTATTGTTAATTATGATTGAGTTAAATATTAAAATGGTCATTTTGATCACCATTGTTTAAAAATAAAAATTCATTTTTTTGTTGTAAGTCAAAATGATCGTTAGAGAGATAAAAAGGTATTTACATTTGATTTTACATTTTTAATGTAAACGCAACATTAAAAATGATTTAGATAAAAATGTATATACATTAGATTTCACATTTTAATGTTTGTGAAACATTAAAAATAAACATTATGAGATAAAAATGTCTTTACTTTAAAAATTACATTTTATTGTAAATGAACATTAAAAATGTCCATTTTATATAAAATAGGTTTTCTTTGGAATATATATTTTCCAATATAATAAAAGAATTAGATAGAAGATTACATTTTCCAATGTAATGAACGCATGAAATAGAAGATCACATTTTTATCAATATAAAATAGTTTAAATATAATTGAACATTTTTGTCTAATCAAAATAGTTGGAATAAAATAGACATATTTATTCTAACAAAAAGAGTTGAAATAGAAGATTATGTGTTTATTGTCAATTCATACAAAAGATAAAAATAAAATAAAAAGTTGAAATAAAAGATTGTATCAAAAATGTCATTCTTGGTTGTTAGATCAAAATTTGGCTCTAACACCCAAATTGTTCTGATTCGTAGAGAATTATAACTGAAAAATGAGAAAAAAGCAGAAAACACACACGGTTTATAGTGGTTCGGCGTTAACGAGCCTACGTCCACTTTATATGCTATTGATTATACTTTGGATGCTAGTACAGCCAATGATTTCTCTCAAACTCCCTCTTACAATTACGATTTCTCTCAGTTGTCTCGAAGTAAATCTGGTATGAAATAGAGGTATGACAGTAATGGTGGAATCAATCCTTAAAACTACCAAAAGATCCTGAAAAATGCCAAGCTCTGGGCTATTTATAGCTGATTTCTGGTGATGGATCGCGGTCATACGTGGCCCACATCCCGAAGATCTCGGATCGGTTCGTAGCTTGATGAAGAACTAGTCAAATTAGCCGTTGTGGACAGGTGTCACGATCTCCTTAAACATCGGATCGTGGATGACCAAGTCCGTGACCATCATCGTGTCTTCCAGCTCGGATTGGATCGCAGTTGACTTAGTCAAAGTCTTCACGTGGTGGTTCGTGGGTTCTGATCAGATCGTGATCGTAGCTTGATGAAGAATTGGTCAATATGACAGTTGGTGACAGGTGCCGCGAGATCCATACATCTCGGATCGTGGTTGAACGAGTCTTGGCCATGATTCATCAGCTTCAGGGATCAGATCGAGCTTGTGTTGGGCGAGTCGGATCGCGAGGTATGGGGCGATCGCGATCACGGTGAGGCAGGGCGATCCGATCAAGTCTTCGACGAATAGAGGCGTGAAATTCCATATTTTCTTTGTGTGTGAACTTTGGTGGCTTGATCCAAAAGCTAGCCCACATTTTGCCCCCTCGAAGTATGTTTTATCAAGGATGGAACATGCTTTGAAATTACGGAGCTGCCTTTTCCTGAAGCGATGCAAAGCAAAGGTTGTGTCTGTCCGTAGTGTCGCACCGTTTCCAAAAAGTTGTGTTTCCTGATTAGTATAAATACCCAGTTAAATCTTCGATCATTTCTTTGGTTGTCCATAATTTTTCTTTTGGAGATTTCATTGCGAAATTGTCGGGTGGTTGTCAGGTAAACTTTTTAATTTCCATGAATATTTCTGAAATCTCATTTTGATGAGTTCATAGGAAAAACAAAATGAGAACTTTTCTTTTGGAGATTTCATTGCGAAATTGTCGGGTGATTGTCAGGTAAACTTTTCAATTTCCATGAATATTTCTGAAATCTCATTTCGATGAGTATTAGTTGGATCGGATCGTCCGTGCTTTCATGGTCCACAAGGAGGGGTGTTCGCTATGATGCGATTTTTAAGTGGGCCTTGGGCTTAGCGGGGCCATCCTTCTCATGAGCCAGTCGAGGGATCGCCCTGTCTTCCCGATGGGCTTGGATTCGTGGCCCATCAGGCCCCCACGACTCGTGTAAGACAAAAAACGGAAGGCCAACGGTCACGAGTTTGCCTATATAGGCCCGACCTCGCTTCCTCCTTCTCTCCTTCTTCTTTTGTTCAGCCGCTCGAAGTTTAGACCGAACCCAAACTTTCTTCGATCCCAAAAGAGAAAAACTCGTATTTCTTCACTTTTTAAGACAGGTAATCACGTCAAAAACACATTCTAGCGTCTCTATCTTCGTTTTACTCGAGTTTCCATCGATTTGAGATAAGAATTGGAGGGATCTGGTGAAAATTATGGCTTTTGGAAGGACAGTGGCGATGGGTTTAAGCACCCGAGTTCGCGAGTAAAGAGGAGGAGAAGAAAGGAAGGTGCTGGATCGTTTCGTGGACGGGGGACTTTGGTTCGGGTCGCAAGGAGGGTGAAGATAGGAAAGTGGGAGCAGGCGGATCGGGTCGTGGCAGCAGCAGTGTATCGGTCGAGGAGGATGAAACGGATGTTCCCACGTTTGTGTCATCGGATCGGATCGTGGCGTGCGGGGCGGATCGTGAGGGCTTAACGCGATGCGTTCTGATTTCCTCGATCTGACGCTCCTTCACGAGTGGGCACTCATGCTACAAGACTGTATTTGCTTCACGATCCGATGATGCTCCACGATCTGATCCGAACCTTGTCTCGCGATCTGAGGAAACATGCGATCCGAAGAGATGTGCGATCTGACTTACTTGTTAAATAAACAATGCAACTTGATCTTGATACACCAAAGGACAGTTAGGTTAGAGCCTACGAGATGATCCCTCTGGACTAAATGACAGCGTAACTTCATAGCGCATTACGACCAATACCTTGCTTATGTAGCTAATCTTTATGCTTTTCTTCCATGTATGCATACGCACACACTTGCACTTACACACACGGGGGGAAGGGTAATTATATTCTTATTTCTCATGTTTACTCGCCTAAACAGTAATGTCGGATAACCGTTCCCCTTCAAGATCTAATACAGAGATGGATCCTGAGACGTCTGAGCACCACAACCCCGAGGTTCTTCCAATTAATCCAGAGGGTGAGGATTCTGGATCCGAATATGAGGCAGAAACGGAATCAGATCCATCTGAGAGTACCTTGCTTGATGAGGAGTCTGAAGTAGACGACCGAGCTCCCGACGAGATTCCTGGTGCACTAGAAATAGAGAAATTCACTGACTCTTTAGCTTCCAAACTTGATGACATAAAGCTTAAGAGAATTTGCTTGAAACACGGGATCCCCTGGGATGATGTGAGGACACCTGGTAGCGAAGATAGACCTCATCTGGCTCCGGAGGGGTATATGACAGTTAGCCGACTCATGTGCTGGGTAGGCGCTATTCCTCCGTTTCCTCCAATCGTCATTGAAACCTTAAAACGATTGGGTATTGCTCCGATGCAACTTCATCCCAATGCCTACGCAGCCCTATACACTCTATACATCGCATATGCGGAAATCCTGCAAACTGAGCTCACGTTTAAAGATTTGAAATTCTATTACCTTTTCAAGCATCGCTCTATGGCAACCCCAAATTTTTCTTTCTTCGAATCGGTAGCAAATAGGAAGGTCTTATCTGACGGTTACAGCAACATAGGGGATCCCAAGGCCGATTGGTTCAATATAAAGAGACAGGCTGGGTGTGCAAGAAGATGGCTTAAATCAAGTAAATTTTAAACCTTTGAATGAATAACTTGTTTAAGAAATTGAAGTGCTAACATGCCTCTTTTCTCTATGCAGATCACACCTTTCCAAAGACGGAGGGCTCGGTGTACAGTAATCGACTATCCCTTCTTCTGAAAAGCAAATCCGATTTCCTAAAGATCAAGAAATGTATTACTGACGAGAAGCTTCACAAGCACCGCCTTCTAGATATAAGGTTTTGACTTGGCGCGGGTGGCAAATCTTGCAAATATGTGCCCCCGACCGAGGGAGAAGGAACGTCATAGGCAATAGAGACAACTAAACTTCATAAGAGTCCTCCGTCGATAATTAACCAGGACGACGAAGACTTAAATGTATATAGAGGAGATGAGGCCCGTGCTGACGAGTCTAAGGAAATCCCAGCCTCTCCGGGGGGTTTCCCTTCAAGGGCCTCTCTACCGGTTGAACCTACTGCTCCAGATGATTTAACAGAGGAGCAGTTATTTAAAGAATTGAGCAAGATTCCTATGCCCGACGATGTATATACACAGGAAGACTTCGAAGGGGAGCCACTTTTCCCTATTTCTGAGGAAACAACTGTTCTAGTTGAAGAACGAGAGACTACCCAGACGAGCCTAACTTCGGGCCCTGGTCTGTTAGGGGGAATTATATGGGATGGACAAATCACATGCACTGTCTGACCCCACACTTTTACACCAACAGTATTTAAGGTTTTAATATGTACTTGTTTCTTTTGCAGGAAGGATGTCTCGCAAACGATCTTATTCCTATCGCTCTCTTCGTGAAGGCACACCTAGTCTTCATCCAAATCCTGAGCGTGCTCGTAGCAGCAGCCAAGGGGGAGACAGCCATTGGTCCTGGGATTCTCACAAGCCTCCTTCTTCACGTTCCAGATCTCCATCAAAACAAACCTCTGGAAAGCCTCACAGTCATCCAATGCCACCTACAGGGGGAAAACAACTTCCCAAGGACTTAACTCCTCCGAAGAGCGCGCCATCTCACAGCAGATCATCCAAAAAGCACCACGAGCCTAGGGATAAAAACAAGGATCCAAACAAGGATTCTGAGAAGGAGAAAACTGACATTGTCCCTTCCAGCCAACAAAGTTTGAGTGCCCCCAGGGCACGAGACTATATCCATGGTCCTGAGACTCAGGCTAAGCTGGAAAAATTACGAGAACAATTCCCCGATATCTACTTCGAAATGATGATGTTCGTTCCAACTCTGGAACCAGTCCCTGGGAATTGGGATACTGAAGTCATCGGACACGTTCGCCATGTAGCCAAGCAATATGAGGCGATGAAGAAACATGCTGTCAATCTTTCAGACGTCATCCGAACGCTAGAGATGGAAGCGCATAGGTCCAAAGTGAGGATAGATAACAATGAAAGGGCCAGGGTAAAAATGGAAAAGGACTTGGAAGATGCACAATCTTTGCTTGCCTTAGCTCAACGAGATGCTAAAAATTACAAGACAGAGCTGGAGGAGGCCAGGCAACGTTTTCATAATGAGCTCGATTCTAACAGCAAAGAACGTGCATCATTGAAGAAGGAGGTGGAAGATCTCAGGATGGTCAACACCGAACTAAAAACAGCACAGGATCATTTCGAAGCTGAAAAAACTGCTTGGGAGAAAGAAAAGGCAAGCTTGAAAGATAGTTTAGCTCTGGCCGAAAAAGAGAGGGCGATTCTGAATGATCAACTCGCGCGTGCAGAGAAGCGCGCGATTCTTGCTGAAAATAATGTGGAAAGTGCCATTGAAATGGCCACTGTTTCTAATGAAAAGCTCCTCGAGAGAGAGAAAGATATTGGAGGATTTGAAGAAATGCTGTTTGACTTCCTTGGCCAAGTCATCAAGACCCGTAACATCTCCTGGATCCCGAACTACCATGTCACTTTAGCCAACATATGGGATGCAATCGTCCAGAGCGAGAAACAGCGATTAGGAGTCAATGAAATTGATGAGAATGAGTTGATGCAGACCATTCTTAGGGATAACGAACCTGAGGATTTAGAGAAAGGCAGACGCTTACTCCAAGAAGAGATTGATAAAGAGAAAACTCAGGCCAAGGGCAAAAATAAAATTGAAGAAGGCTCGAGCTCAGCTGTAGAGCTCAAGGTCTCTGAAATTGAGGAATACAATCCCGACGATCCATTGATTCCTCTGGGTCCAACTCCTCCAGCTGTCGGAGGTTCTGCTGCTAGCTTGGATGTAGGATCGGCGGAAGGTATCTCTATATTTTCTCCGCAATTTATCAAAGCAATTGTCATCTGTCACCGTCTTGCCGGACAATCAACTAAGCAAACCGCATTCTCTCCTAAAATAACATTTGTTTCTCATGATACAGGTGGCGGGGCAGTTGATAAGGATGCTGAGAAGAAGACAGAGGCAGAGAAGGTTGACATCCCGCCAAGTGTTGGTGCTGATGTCCCCCTAGATGCTGAGCCCATCGAGGCTTTGAGAGATATGGACGGGCGCCACGAAGGCAATGAAGAGGAAGCCGTCATTACCAAAGAAACCAGAGGCGATGATGAGGAAATCTTGGCTGAACAACAGGCTGAAGAGGAGAGGCAGTTGCTCCTTATGAAAGGGGAACAGGATCCAATATATATGCCCCTATTTCCGAGATCGATCCCAAAACTGGGTTGGTCGTAAGATTTTCCTCCCGATCAATAACTTCACAACTAGCCTCTCAATCCTATAGTTCTTCGCCAGATCCTCTTGTTGATAAAGAGGAAGAGAAAAAAGGTGATCATTCGGATGTTGATAAGGATGAGTCGGGGAAGCACAAGAGGAGCAAGAAGCCCACATAGCCCCCTCCCCCCCAGCATGAGTAGGATGCATATATTAGTTCATATTTCTCAGTGAAAGCACCAAAATGTTAGATCAAAATTTGGCTCTAACACCCAAATTGTTCTGATTCGTAGAGAATTATAACTGAAAAATGAGAAAAAAGCAGAAAACACACACGATTTATAGTGTTTCGGCGTTAACGAGCCTACGCCCACTTTATATGCTATTGATTATACTTTGGATGCTAGTATAACCAATGATTTCTCTCAAACTCCCTCTTACAATTACGATTTCTCTCAGTTATCTCGAAGTAAATCTGGTATGAAATAGAGGTATGACAGTAATGGTGGAATCTATCCTTAAAACTGCCAAAAGATCCTAAAAAATGCCAAGCACTGGGCTATTTATAGCTGATTTCTGGTGATGGATCGCGGTCATACGTGGCCCACATCCCGAAGATCTTGGACCGGTTCGTAGCTTGATGAAGAACTAGTCAAATTAGCCGTTGTGGACAGGTGTCGTGATCTCCTTAAACATCGGATCGTGGATGACCAAGTCTGTGACCATCATCGTGTCTTCCAGCTCGGATCGGATCGCGGTTGACTTAGTCAAAGTCTTCACGTGGTGGTTCGTGGGATCTGATCGGATCGTGATCGTAGCTTGATGAAAAATTGGTCAATATGACAGTTGGTGACAGGTGCCGCGAGATCCATACATCTCGGATCGTGGTTGAACGGGTCTTGGCCATGATTCATCAGCTTCAGGGATCGGATCGAGCTGGTGTTGGGCAAGTCGGATCGTGAGGTATGGGGGCGATCGCGATCGTGGTGAGGCAGGGCGATCCGATCAAGTCTTCGACGGATAGAGGCGTGAAATTCCATATTTTCTTCGGGTGTGAACTTTGGTGGCTTGATCCAAAAGCTAGCCAACATTGGTCATATGTAGAATTGTCGTTTGTGCCAAATTAGAATGGACAAAATATAACTGTCATTTGTGTTAAATATTATTGACAACTGTGTTAAATTAGAATTGACAAAATATAATTGCCATTTGTTTTGAATCAAATTGTTAGAAATATAAGTACCAATTTTTGTGGAAAAAAAAGTTGAATTATAATTATCATTTAAGTCAGAACAGGATAATTGGATTCAATTTTTACAATTTTGTCAAACTAGAGTTGTTGAAATAAAATTGCCATCTTTCACAAAATAGAATGGTTGATTTGTAATTATCACTTATGTAAAATGTAATGAATGAATTAAGTTTGATATTTTGTCAGTTAAAATTGTTCAAACAAAAACATACATTTTGTCAATTATAATTGTTGAAATAAAATTGTACATTTTGTCAAGTGTGATGGTGGGAAACCCCACACGGGTCTTGGAATATATTCTGACTACACGTATTCCTTGGGATTAGTTGTCAATTGCACTCTGTATGTCATTTGGATGTGATATGAATTGTGACCATTATTACTGAAATTTAGGTTATGAATGAAATCCATATAAATAAATTATATGGTAACTGTTAAGCCTTATTTCAATTTAGAATTTAATTTATTACCATTTCATGTTGATTAAAGAAAGAAATGAAAATTTTACATTTTTAATGTAATAAATGTATGATTTGAAATTTTACATTATTATTAATGTAATTGGAAGGAAATGGAATTTTTCATTATTTTTAATGTAATTGATATGAAATGAAAGAGTACATTATCTTTATTAATGCATTTTAGAAGAATGAAAAATTACATTTGTATTTATGTAATAAAATATGAATACTTACATATTTATTAATTTAATTTAAATTAGACTGAAAACTTACATTTTTATCAATGTAATAAGAAAGGAATGAGAAAAATACATTTACAATGTATTAAATAAGAATAGGATATATATTGTAAATTAAAGTTGCATTTTATTATGTAATTAAGAATAGGATATATACTGTAAATTAAAAAGACATTTTTTTATGTAAATAAGAATAGAATATATATTTGAAATTAAAATTACATTTTTTGGGTGTAATTATAGATTAAAGTTTTGCATTGAAATTAAAATTACATTTTTATGTAATTAAAAAGAATAAGAATTTGCATAGTAATAAAATTACATTTTTATGTAATGAAAAGATTAGATTTTGACATTGCAAAATTATTTAACGCAATGTAGATTATATTAAAAGGAATAGTCACATTTTTAATGAAGATTATATTAAAAAGAAAATTTTACATTTTTAATGTGAATAAAAATAGTAGTATTAAAATGTATATTTTTATCGTCATTTTAGATGCGATAAAAAGAGTAGAAATGAAGTATAATCATATTGTGTTATAGCAATATTGCATATGAAATTAAGTCATATTCTGTTGTAGCGATATTGCATATGAAATTTAGTCATATTTTGTTGTAGAGATATTGCATATGAAATTAAGTCATATTTTGTTGTAGCGATATTGCGTATGAAATTAAGTCATATTTTGTTGTAGCGATATTGCATATGAAATTAAGTCATATTTTGTTGTAGCGATATTGTATATGAAATTTAGTCATATTTTGTTGTAGCGATATTGCATATGAAGTATAGTCATATTTTGTTGTAGCGATATTGCATATGAAGTATAATCATATTTTGTTGTAGCGATATTGCATATGAAATTAAATCAAATTTTGTTGTAGCGATATTGCATATGAAATTAAGTCATATTTTGTTGTAGCGATATTGCATATGAAATTAAGTCATATTTTGTTGTAGCGATATTGCATATGAAATTTAATTATATTTTGTTGTAGCAATATTGCATATGAAATTAAGTCATATTTTGTTGTAGCGATATTGCATATGAAATTAAGTCATATTTTGTTGTAGCGATATTGCATATGAAATTAAGTCATATTTTGTTGTAGCGATATTGCATATGAAATTTAGCCATATTTTGTTGTAGCGATATTGCGTATGAAATTTAGCCATATTTTGTTGTAGCGATATTGCATATGAAATTTAATCATATTTTGTTGTAGCGATATTGCATATGAAATTAAGTCATATTTTGTTGTAGCGATATTGCATATGAAATTAAGTCATATTTTGTTGTACCGATATTGCATATGAAATTAAGTCATATTTTGTTGTAGCAATATTGCATATGAAATTAAGTCATATTTTGTTGTAGGGATATTGCATATGAAGTATAGTCATATTTTGTTGTAGGGATATTGCATATGAAGTATAGTCATATTTTGTTGTAGCGATATTGCATATGAAATTAAGTCATATTTTGTTGTAGCGATATGACATATGAAGTATAGTCATATTTTGTTGTAGCGATATTGCATATGAAGTATAATCATATTTTGTTGTAGCGATATTTCATATGAAGTATAATCATATTTTGTTGTAGTGATATTGGATATGAAATGCAATCATATTTTGTAGTCATGAAATTGCAAATGAAATGCATTAATATTTTGTAGTCCTGAAACTGCATATGAAATATATTTATATTTCGTAGTCATGAAAATGCATATGAAATATATTCATACTTTAGAGTCAAAAAAATGCATAGAAATATAAACATATTAGTGGTATGTTAAATGCATTAGGAAAAATACATATTTATCGTTACGTTAATGCAAAGGAAATACAACCATATTTAGTGTTATGCTAATGTTTTAGAGATTAATATATTTTTGGTGTGCCAGGTTCATGCATTAGAAATAATAGTTGGAATGATATATATATATATATATATATATATATATTATAAATGTAAATTAAAACTAAACGAAACGTGTGCGGTAGTTCGCGTTTTGAAATCTCAACTTTGAATGACTATAACGAAAGATCCGAACGTCGGATTTTCACAAAATTGGATCCATAGGGGCCATTTTGGAAAGATTTTTCTATTGATACCAAATTAGCTAGGATCCAACGGTTAGATCTTGAGTTATGCGAAATTCAAAATCTCAAAAAAAATAGCGCCATAACCATATATGACCTATAATGTCGTTGGAATGAAATGAACTATTTTTATAAAAATAAAAATAGTGATAAATAATAATGTTATGAAATAATTTAAATGATAATTATGCGAAGATTATTTGAAAGGACCGAGTTATACTCATTTCAAATAATCATACGACGTTTTAAATGGAAGATATGGAAGACGGTGTTGAAGACCGGCGATCTTCACATCGTATGGGCGACGACTACTGAGACCCTGGACTGAGTTGCTCCCAGGAAGGGGTTGAAGTGGGAGTTGTCCGGACGTGTGTGTTAATTGTACGGATATGCGAGAGCCTCTCTGGTATCTCTGGTTTCGTTCAGACCCAGAACGAACTCGAAAATGGATTGTATGTCTGACATTGTATTCCGTTATGCGGTATTCCTTGATCTCTGCTAAATATATATCTGTTTGGTGTTTAACACCCTTCTATAAGACATACGAGCTTAGAGGTCATATATTGGTAGGAATCAATGGTACGGTATGGATTGACAATGTGGCATGCTAAGATGCAAATGATCAAGGCTTTTGTTGAAAAGCAGGCCTTGTGGTTGATGATCAAAGCACAGCTTGGATAAGCATAGCCTTGTGTATTACGTAGCTTCACGAGCCTCACAACCAGGTTGGAGTCTAAAACGGGAGAAGGGAACGCAGGGAGAGCAACACGTTTCTTTCTAGCTAGAAGTGGTGTTTGGGTTTTACATGGTGTAACGACCCAGGGATTTTCGGCCTTGAAAATCGACATAAATACCTTTTCCGTACTCATGTCGACCTCCCAGACACCGAAAACACTGGATAGTTATTAGAAAGAAATTAGAGGGTGAGGTAAGAAAGAAAGAAATATTAGAATAGAAGAAGAAGAAGAACCAACACAACACAGAGTCTCACATCGCAGCGGAACAAAATATAATACAGAAATAACTTTATTGAGAGCTTTAAATATAACTTACCATATCAGAGTACATCAACATCAACGGGCAGTTATAATGATCTGCCCTATACACAACACACAGCGAAATAGTAACCATATAATATCATACACCTGGATTCTTCCAGCTCGTCTCTTCACAACTTTCGATAATCTGAACCTGTACACCCCGGGCTAACCCGAGCATTTACAAAACACCGGGTCAGTCTGGTGAACCAGAGTGAGTGAAACTCGCACAGTATTAAGGGTATCACACAACCCGATTTTAAAGTTAAAATCTTTTCGAAAGAAAAAGATAATCGTAAGACCAAATCCACACATAAACACGAACGGTTTTTACCTTACGATAACCCAAAATATTTTGAAACCAATATCTTGTCTGATATTATAATAATGTCTAAATACAAGTAAATAGAATCTAGTGGAACGCTTGCATCTCACGCTCTACATATATAGTATACAATCAAAACCGCGGGCGCTTATTGGAAATTGGATTCCGACTATGACAAGGTATGGGACCACCTGCCGATAGTGTATATTTAGAGGCGAATAAACTGGGTTCAACAAGAACGTCTTGCAACCCGGCCCTCACATGACCGACCACTCATTTCTCTTGAGTGTATCGAATGTATATCACTAACGGTTGGGAGCTACCCACCGTCTTCCCGAAAAGGGACAGCATCGATAGATTAAAGAAGCAAAAGGAATTCCTCTAGATAGGTGATTATACACCCTAATGGGAGCGACCCACATAGCCATGCTGTTTGCCCGATTTCTGCCATTTCCCGGTTGATGAGGCTCGAGGTTTGAATTTCCTTTACAACACCTAGCCACCATTCACTTTGAATGCCACATCGTCAGATCCGTCAAGTCACTAATTTACGTCCACATATATACTCTGAGTTTTTAAAGAAGTGCCCCTCTTTGCCACCACTCGGTATATTTGTAAAAATCAACGTACGTGGTTTCAGGAAATACTCTGTCAGACATTCGTCCATACAAGTCATCCAGTAACAGGATGAACCGAAGGTACTCTCCTACTGCATCCAATATAGGAATCACCCCATGGATCAGTAGCGAGAAGTCATTGCAACCCGTAGATTCCAACCACGATAGAACCACAGTACATCTCTGGCTGCAGACCAGAGATTATTAGCAGTCCTTCCGTTTACGAAAATCTACGGTCGTCAATGCTCCATCTCGACCATCTTCTAATATCTTCACGTATTGGTTGGTCGGAATGGTTTTCGAATATGAATTCGATCCCGGTCTTTCCATACCAACAATCGAATTGGACAGATTTGATAGTCGGTGATTTAACTATCAAAATAAATAGTGTTCCAATCATGACAGCCCGATGGGTTCACTGGTTCAGTATTCGGTCTCACTTGGCCTTTTAATTCAAATAAATGCATATTTGAACTCTTAAATCTTTCGATATCATACGTATAGTTTCACGCTTCTTATTATACATAAGATTATTCTAAAACAAATTCTCTTTTAATACTTAGGAAAATCTTATATCGTATTCAATTCCTATTCTCACTTGGAAATCAATTCACTTATTACAACGTTACGAAATATCTTTCAGTTCAATACTTGAAAACAATAACCAACGCTTATTTATACGATAAATCTATTTCAATACTCAGCTTTTCATTTCCTTTTAACCTTGTGAATATCGTTATAATTTGACGCCATCTCCTTTATTCCACTTTTACTTTGAAATCGTCATTTTATATATATTTTCACCAAAGATATTTCGTTATCATTTCACTAATGAAATAATAAAGTTTAATAACCACATTTACCATTATAACTCATATCATTCTGAGATAATTCCGAAGTCGTTCAAGTTGGGGTATTTTAGTTACCTCTCAGACCTTGATCAACAATGTTCATACCTTACAATGAATATAAGTTGTAATCTAAAACCAGTATTTCATCATTTTTCTCTTTTTCCCAATACACATACCATTGAACTATTTTATTCAAAACACGGTTTCACAAAACATGCTTACCTCTTTTGAACACCCTTTCTTGGCTATACCCATTTTTCTTAATTAATAATTAAGAACTTTATAAAGCACCGCTTTTTAACCTTTTTACCTTTTAAAACAATTCATTTCATAAAATTGGATTTGTTTACAAACCTCATAACATGCTTCTTTTACCAAATGCCCTTTACCAAACTCTTTCCAATCGACTCGACCATTTCCCGCTTTGAAAATCTTATTCCAACCCTTCCCCTTACTTAATCCCACTATTAAGTAACGACGCTTTAACACTTTAAAACTCATTAATGTAATCCTGGTTTATTATAGACCTTTTTATCTTAATCTCCTTTTTACTTAATTCAAACAATTAAGTAACACTTCTTTTAAGCTATAATATTCGCTTAAAATTTACCTTTATAACTTTGTTATAAAACTCAGGTTTTTGACAAATCCTGTTCGTAAACTCCTTTCACCATTTCATTAGATTTCCTTTCAACCTCGATTACTTTTGATGAATTTTCATTAAAAGTAATTACTAAATTACTATTAACTAAAATAATAATTTATTACAATCATTAACTACTTCAGTAGTTAATTTCTTTATTAACTAAAATAAATAGTAAATTTCCCTTTTTAAAAACTTAAATAAAATTGAACAATATTCTTTAAACCATTTTATTAGGTTAATTCAAATCAAACAAATATTATAATCAATCCCATTAAGACGGTTGACTCAGTCCACTCCAAACATGGTTATATCATAAACCGATTTCAAATTATTCACCCTTCAAATTAATTAATATAGTTAATTTAAATACATAATTCCATTTAATTGTTTTTCAACAAAACAATTATTCAAATTTAACCGTTAGGTTAATTCCTTATTCCCATATTTACAAATCTGATTAACAAAAGATTTGCCTTTATAAAATCAAATTACAATTAATTATTAAAATAAATATTTATTTCCTTTTAACCAATTTTATTCAAAATATATATTTCAAAATCTATATTTAGTTATAAAATAAATTTTATAACTTCATCTCTATCAACTCACCTGATGGTGAATCAATATAAACAAAATGATTTATTTTTAGGCCATTTACTGCCGATTACTCAACCAATATAGCCCATTGGTTAAAACACAACACATGTTGACTTTCAGTCAATGATCACTACTAAAACAACTACCCAGTCATGACAGTTCATATATGAAAATAAATAATATATTTGAGGAATCCGGTTGGATCCCTCCAACCTGTTCTTCCCTATATACAAACGGTTATCTCCACACAGTTTAAAACAATTCAAACAGATCAAACAATTCAAACCATTAAACACGTTTATTGATAAACGTGACCAATAAGGTAAGTTACCTTTATTGGAACCAATCATTAAAATAACGATTTGGTATTTCACTGAAATTAAACGGCAGTTTAATTCCATCAATTAAATCAATAAAAATTTATAATACTAGCAATAGTCAACCATAGCAAACAGAGCACACAAAATAAAAACCCAATTTATATAAAATATAAATGGGAAAACTGAGTGAGTTTAACTCACCTTGATTTACTTGTCGCTGAGCGATTTGTTTTATTAAATTAAACTAATGTTTAATTTAATTAAAATTCTCGAATAATTCCAGGACTATCCGGACTGGATCCAGAATGTAATGTTCATTGTAACCGTACCAGCAGAGCTCCTCTGATCCAATTCTGATCATAGACATATAAGTTATTTATTTTATAATTTATGCTAATTTAAATACATAATCAGCTCCTAGTCATATTTTAATTAGTGTAAACAAATTACGTTGATGATTATTATGGTTGATAAATTCCTATTCGAACTTCCACCCGGTTCTTGCGTTTCAAGGAGTCTGGCGTTTCCTACAGCCTGCACAAAAATCACGCTTTAGAACATGATTATAAACTAAGATAATTATTCCTAAATCAAAGTTTAAATTAAAACTAAATTATGGTTTTTCTTAATCATATTGATTAAAAAGTAAATAATTACATTTGGTTACTCTGGCAAAAGGAATCGGTCCCGATCTGTTATATTATCTCCTCATGTCCTTGTCTGCATTCAAACTTTGGTTCCAAATTCTTTGTTTTCATATTTGTTTCACTGTAAGGCCGATGGTCAAATATTACAGCTCCTCTTGGTTGTTCCTGAACTCACGCATTTCTGTTTTCGATGAGCCTGCAACCATTTTCCCGAAATAGGGTATACTTATGACATTAAATAAAGTGACAATTACTTAATTGTCTAAATAAACTCATTATGTTTTCACGCCAATACTGTTTCAAACAGTTTGTTCCCTTATTTGATTTCACACCATCATCCCAAGATTTACGAAAACCCCTTCAACCATTCACTTCTCTTGCTATCTCCATTTCTTAACACAAACTGGACTTGTTGTTGATTAAATAAGAAAATTAATTAGTTCTTCTTAGTCAAAAAAAAATTAACATATCATGTTATCACTATTATAATACTATGGATGGTGGATTCCTTATTACTTTATCATTCCCGCACCTTTCAGCTACTTCGTTCAGGACCACATGCACGCTCAGGAACCAATTCATCACTGCTGCTCTTGCCACCGTCGTTGCGCCTAACTCCGGTCATCTGTGGTCGATCAGCAACTACCCTTCCAAGCGCCTCGCCTAGTTCGTTTAGAGACGCAACCAGTTTGTAACCTTATCGCTCCAGGAGTCTCCAAAGCCCCTCGAACTGCTGCAGTTATCATGTACGATTCCGGCAGGTTGGATGAACCAAAACAGATCGTGACCGATCAGTTTCTAGATCTCATCTAGCTAAAGAGAACTCACGTTGGAAGTCTTCAAAAGAATTGAGTGGATTTGAAGATTTAGGGAAGAGAAGATCCGAAGTTTTCACCCATTCAATGTTGTGGCGGCGGAAAAATTGGAATGGTTGACCACACAGCAACCCATTTGACGGAAATTAGGGTTTGTCTCATTAGGTTGGGTATATATAGGAGCGTGGGATTGGATAAAATAATATTATCGAAACTTCACCACGAAGTAACACGCAGAAACCACCACAAACGAATTTCGTTTACTGGTAAAAAAGCTAATCTCGGTATAAAAAAATATTCCGGACCCAATGGGACAAGTTTCGTCGAAATCCGACATCGTTTGGAAAAAATTCCTTTATAAAACCGGAAATAAATACACGTTTAATTTTTTCACAATCACCAGATAAATCAAATCAACTTGAAACCTTGATATCCTAAAATAATTTTTCAATACGAACCCAACGGCACCAGTTTCGTCGCATTCTGAGACTGTTTCCCCGGTAGGCCATTTTTACGTCCACCGTGTAACAACCCGGAAATTCTGGGCCAGTTAAAATTTTTTATTTTGGCAAATTTAATGAATTTTGAATATTTAAAATGAATTATTTTAAATAATAACGACGAGAAATTTATTTTGAATAGAATTCGAACGTATATACTATATAGATCGTCGTTAGAATATAAATATTTATATATATAAAAGGAATTGAAAATGGCGCGGTAGTTCGATAATTTGATTTCAAACTTCAAATGAATGTACAGGATTCAGAATAAACCGGATTTTAGTGAAACCAAAAATATTCGAATCTAATTGAGAATATCTTTCCAACGAATCCGAAGAATTGAAATTTCATATCGGGAATCGAAAGATACGCCCAGTTGAAAATTCAGAATAGTCGCTATGGAATTCAGGCCCTTAAAAATGGAAATTTTGCAAACGACCTCGGATTTCGACGAAACCACTTTTGTTGGATCCGCGATGTCAAATTATTGCTAGATTTCAAATTTCGTAATTTTTCGAATCAATATGTGAGCGTGGCAAAGGAAAACGCGTTTGACCAGTTTCAGTTGAATTTAATCGACTGGAAAATGGCCATTTTTCCAACGGTCTCGGAATTTGACGAAACTTGTTTTGTTAGGACCGTATCGTCAATACGAGGATAGAAAATATTTTTTGGGAATTATTCGAGTTCGTATGTGATCCCAGTAAATTGAAGTACGCGTTCAAATTCAATATATAGAGTTATATGTTGATTTTGACGGAAACTGATCGAAACAACCGAATTGGCCTACGATACATATCCCATTGCGTTCGGAATAGGGGTAATTAGCTATGGACGACAGGCGGTGGGCCTTGTTTAGTGGTCGAATGAAAAAGTGAACTTTTTGAAATTAATTAATTAAATAAATAAAATAAAACCTTTCTCTTTCCTCCTATAACCTTCAGGACCCCCCCCCCCCCCCCGTTACTTTATCAAAAAAAGGAGATCGATGGAGGGACGAAGCCGCCGCCCACACTCATCGCTCCGCCACCCCCTAGCCTGGCCGCCGTTCGCTAGTACGCCCCCCACGCGCTTCTCTTTCCTCTAAATTCCCCAATCCCGTTGCCAAGCCCTAGCTGCTTCCCCCTGGAGCTCCGACGCCGCCCAGCCGTGACCGCCCCCCTGGCCTCGCCGCACCATCCACCCCCGGCTTCCCCGATCTCGACTCCCCCTCCTCGCTACTCCCTTTCCAATTACAGAGAACACACCCCCCCGCCTCTGAAAAAAAAATGTGAGTTTGAATTTATTTTATTTTACATTTATTTCATTTCAGTTTTAATATATATGGGTATAATGTTATAAATATATATATATTCGATTTTTATGAAAGAGAAAAATACGATTTTTATATAGGTATTGAAATAAAAATATGATTTTTATACTATAGGAAGATTAAAAATATAATTTTTATGATATAGAAAGGATAAAAATATAATCTTTATATTATAGGAAGGTTAAAAATATGATTTTTATTATATATATGTTGAAATAAAAATGTGATTTATATAGCAATGAAATAAAAATCCGATCTTTGTATATGAAGTAGAAATATAAAAATATAATCTTTATATAGAATGAAGCGTCGAAAATATATATTCATTAGCAAAGTAAAAATTCGATTTTTATATATTCATTAGCAAAGTAAAAATTCAATTTTTCTATATTCATTAGCAAAGTGAAAATTCGATTTTTATATATTCATTAGCAAAGTAAAAATTCAATTTTTATATATTCATTAGCGACAGGAAAATATGGTTTCTACAATGAATAACGATGTAAAAATAGAATTTTTATCCATATGGAGTGATTATAAAATTATGTTTTTTAAGTTGAAAGTGAACAAATAAAACTGTGATTTTTATGTTAAAAATAACAGTATAAAAATGTGATTTTTATATATGTAGTGGCTACGGGCAACGAAAGTGGCAAAAGGCGAGAACGGTGAAGATTTCTACATAAGAAGAGTCGTGGCGTTTGGATTAGCTAGCTGGTGAGAACTCCTCACCTTTTATTTATTTTTCAAGTTAAATATATACGAGGATGCAAACGGTGTTTAGTAGCACCCGACACCCATCGTCCACAGACCATGGACGGCTTGTTTGTTTGTTTGATTTTGATGTGTAGATTGATTGTGTGATGTGATGTGAAATGAAATAAAATATTTATACAGTTAAAAATATTTTATAGTTAAAAATAGAATTTTTAACGTGTATATGAAATGAAATAAATAGTAATAAACAAATCGGAGATTTGTTTATATACACTGATTTGACTGATATTGATTGGGATGATAAATTTTACACATCGCCCAACTGCACAAATAAAATCTGTGTTTGATTGTTTGAAACCCCACACGGGTATTGGGGTGATATATGACATACACTAATCCCAATAATTAGTTGTATGTCGATCGATTGATTGACAGACTGTTATAAGCGTTGAATATTTATATTGATGCTCATACAGTGTAGAATGCACTTTGGATGATGGTTGATTATTCATCGTTGTTATTGTATACATGTGTTGTAGAAAATCCATATAATTAACATTATAAGGTAATTGATTGGGCCTCATTCCAGTTTTGAAAAAGAAATATTTGAACAGAATATTTGAAATAGAATATTTGAAAATAGAAACATATGAAGCCGTGTTGATTAGATTGACGCCATTTTAACGTGAACGATATTTATATCGATTATATTCGTTTTTATAATGAATATTGAAAAGTGCTTTCAAAATCGAATATTTTGAAATGAAATTCGAATTATATTGAAAAGAATAGAAATTCGACTTAAATTGAAATTGAATTGAATAGAAAATGAATTCGAATTAAATTGAATAGAAAATGAATTCGAATTAAACTGAATAGAATTGAAATTCGAATTAGATCGAAATAGAATTGAAATCGCTTTGAATTGAATTTAAAACGTATTGAAATTAAACTGAAAATCGATTTGAATTGAAATCAATTTGAATTGAATTTAGAACGAATTTGTAAGGGAAAATTCAATTTTGATTTGAATTTGAAAAAGAAGTTGAAATCGTTTTGAAAACGAATTTAAAACGATTTATAATATTCGTTTCGAAAGGAAATCGACGAAGTATATATTATGTATATTATATATAATATAATGGCCTGAATAGAACGCGTAGCGCCGCGGCAGTTCGCGAATTTCGACCATTGACTTCGAATGGATATTGCGGGAGATCCGACCGTCGGATTCTCCTAAAACCGGAACCGTTGGGTTCGTATCAAAAAGAGCTTTCTAACGAATTTTAGAAATTTGAAATCTAATGGTTGGATTTGGAATTATGTCCAAATCAAATTTGGAAAAGGTCGTTGTAAGTGCAGTTCGATGGCCGTTGATGGAAATCGACTGTACAGACCTTGATAAAATTATTAAAAATAGTAATAATTTGTGTAAAATAATAAGAAATGATTTGGAAAGAATTGGGATGAAAGACTCCATATTTGAAAAGATAAAAATAGATTTTTATCGAAATGAACTAGTTTTGAACTAGAATTAAAATTCTATTTATTTTTAAATAAATAAATTGGATTTGAAAAGGGTTTTAAAAGTAGCCAGAATTTCCAATAATTGAATTGGAATGGATTTGAATCGAAATTGTCTTTGGATTATTTCGATGTTGGATTTCGAGATTATACTGATATTGTTATGGAAATTTGAAAGATATATTTATATCGTTGTTTCCAATACGATATTTGTTGGTCGTAGAATTTGATATTGAATATAAGCCGATATATTTTCTATTCAGAGCCTTGTATTTAATATCAAATGTGATTTGGGTTTGTTGTGAATGGTGTCTTCATTAACACTGTTCTTAAGCCCAATTGAGAAAAAGATTAGATCTTTTTATTTAGATTTAATGAAGTGTACCAATTAAATAATATTTAATTGGAATTGAATTGGTATTGAATTTTGGGTTTATCGTGAACAGTGTTTTAAATAACACTTGTTCTTTAACCCGATAATTAATGGAATGTGATTTTGGGTTGTCGTGAATGGTATCTTCAATAATACTGTTCTTAGACCCAAAGAAGTTAAGGAAATCAGAAACTAACTGGAGATTAGTTAAGTTGAATGGTTTCTGGGGTATTGATCTGATGTTGGTTTCGGCCTTCGAGATTAATACTTAGGGAACTGCTCACTTACTAATTTACGGTTAGGGACTGATTGAAATGTGATGTGATTTTGGGTCTATCGTGAACCGTGTTTTAAATGACACTGATTATTTAACCCAGTCAAAGATTAAAACTAAGTGGAGTTTTAATGAATCTTTAGTTAGATTGAAAAGATCGAGAATGGAGTATCACCAGTTTTGCTCTAGGCGATAGTTAAATCTTTAATTAGATTTAAACGTGAAATGGTAATTAAATTTACCGATAACACCGTGGTGTTAGATATGAAGTAAGACCCGTTTTACTTCATGGGATGAATAGGTTGGGATTGGGAAATTAAAACAAACGATTACTTCGGTAAGGTTCGCTAATCCCGACTAGTTTGAATTGATATTCAAAAGTAGATTAAAGAATAAATTTAAAGGAATTTATCTTTGATAAAATTAATGAAAACCTTTCGCTATGAATGTGAAATTTAGAAACTAACTGTCGGTTAGCTAAGCAGAATGGTTTCCTGGATATTGATCTGATGTTGGTTTCGGCCTTTGGGTTAATATTTAGGGAATTATTCTCTTGTTAATTTACGGTTAGTGACTGATGAATTGGAATGAGACGTATGTTGTGTTTGTGGAACACTTGTTTATAATATACGCGAGTTATTCGGAAAGACCGGGTTTATCCCATTCTGAATAACTGATACGACGATAAGTCGAAGATGAAGACGGTGGTCGAAGACCGGAGGTCTTCACGTCGTTTGGGTGATTACCGATGATCTTGATTGGGATGTACACCCAAGAAGATGGAAACAGTTGGTGATCGTCCAGACGTACTTGGTGATCGATGGATATGCGGGGTACTAGGTGCCTCCGGTTTCGTTCAGACCCAGAACGAACTTGTAAATGGACTGTGTCTGACATTGGATTTTAGTCTGTGTGATTGATTTCTATTAAATATATATCTGTTTGGCGGCGGAAAATTTATTCTCTTGCTTAACGCCCTTCTCTGAGACGTACGAGCTCAGGGGTTATATACTGATGGATATCAAACGCATAGAGTGAATTGCCTGTGTGGCATACCTAAGTGGCGAATTATCAAGGCTTCTGTTGAAAAGCAAAGTCTTGTGGTTGATGATCGTAGCACGGCCCTTGTGGCGTAGCTTTGTGTAACGTTTACTTCGCGAGTTTCACACCCGGTATGAACCAAAAACGGGAGACGGACCTCAGAGAGGGCATGTGTTTCCTTCTAGCTAAAAAGTGGCATCAGTGGTTTTACACGCCCTGACGAGTTTGACTTATGTGGTTGTTGCTGTTGCGAGGCGCCTCGGTTTGATCAGACGATCCGGGTCCGATGGAGTCATTTGTTGGCTCACTTACACCCCAAAGGGCGGGGAAACGTAGTGTTCAGGAATTTTAATCCACATCGGTGGACCGGCCCTGTCGCTCCAAGGTCACTCGAGCTCTGACCTGAGACATGGGCTAGACTGTCTCGAACCGGTAGAGGACTATCTTTTGCCTCGGTTCATAGAAGGAAATCCGACTTCCAATACGTGACGTTTCGATTTTAGTTGTAATCCTATATATGGCGACATAGTGGGATGGGGCGCTTATGCCGTCTATGATTGATACTTATGATTTGAAATTGTTTTGTCACTATACACTTATAACAGTATCAAATGATTTGTTTTAAACGTACTAAGCATGTTTGGCTATTATAAGGGAAAACCTTATCCCACGGCTTGCGTTGCATTGTGTGATAGGACCTGGGTCTTATAATAGCTTCATTGTTCTTTATTTAGCATTGCGCTGTTGTTTTATGCACTGGTGTTCTTGGGTGGAAACCAGTTCCGCGTTAGCGGCGTGGTCCCTTGATTTACCTAACTTTAAAATAAAGATTTACAACTGTTTTAGTTCTCACACCAGTCCCATGACTGACCTGGAGTTTATTGTTTTAACCTAAACTCTGGGTGCCCTTATTTTCGACACGGGCAGCTAGTAGTTTTGGTTTTGCAGATTTATATTCATAGGATCCTGGTTTACAGCTGGAAGGATATCCGGAAAGCTTTGTATCCGTATATCTCCTTCAGTTGTGTTTTGTATTATTTTCCGCTGCTATGTAATGTATTGTAATCTCTGATATTTTCTGTTGTATAATATTTGTTTATACTCTGTATATTCTTGTATTCTGATGGAATGGTTGTAATAAACAATGAAATGTCCTTCCGTCTGCGTTCCGTTGTGGCTTGTTCTCGACTCAATCCGGGATTTCCCGTAAGGGGGATTTCGGGTCTTTTCATCATGGTATCAGAGCTTTGGTTTACAAAGCTCATAGAACAAGACACATTAGAACCATACGAAAGAACTCATCAGATATTGGATTAGTAATATCCAATGAGAATGACTCGTTAGAGATGGGATCAGTTGTATCCTAGAGCGAGTGTGAAGAGTATATTTTTAAAACTGAAAAAAAAAATTGTTTTGAAAATTTAAATCAATTACTCGTATTTGATTATTTATTTTATATTGATTTGGACAATGCAGTATATAAAGATTTTGCGTATACGTCTGATCCGCGTATATTTGAAGTTTTAATATACTGGATAGATATAGAATCACACTCTAGTCGCCTGGGGATGATACTGATAATTGTGATCACATTACCAGTATTTATGTTCGAGTGATGAAGGTGGGCTTTCTAAATATTTCCTATTGACTGGTGTGAGAACCAAAATTAGATAGGGCATATTGTTGTGATTTGGCATCAAAAATCTGATTTTTTGACTATATATCAAAGTTATGAATTTGAAATGATAATTCACTAATTGATTGCTGATTGTGTTGTTTGATTATTGGATGATTAGTTAAAAGTTGAACCATTTAGCCAAATTGTATCAAATAGTGAATTGTATTGAAAATTTGGTCGCATTTGCATGCATATACATGTACTTACACTGAACAGGTCATAGCAAGGAGGCTAGAGTAGAAGAATAAAATTGTTTGCCCGACAAAAAGGTACATGTTTACCATAATTTACTGTTTTGTTTGGGTGATGATGATTTTATGAGCCGATTGGCTAGCCGCTTGGCTTTTTCTTTTTCTTTTTGAGTTCAGAGGGCCTATATGGCAATTTCGGGAATTTCCCAGAGCTCCCGGTGCAGGGGAGGTTATGGCGAAATTTTTCGAAAATTTAGGGTGTTAGCCAAATTTTTGAAAAATGTGAAAAGTTTTTAGAAACTGAGAAGTTGAAGAACTTAAGCCATAATGAAAATAGCGAAAATTGAGTTGATTAGTTAAACGACTTTCGGCTTCGTTCCTTTTTGGGGACGAAAAGTTTTAAGTGGGGGAGATTGTAACAACCCAGAAATTCTAGGCCAGTTTAAAATTTTTATTTTGGCAAATTTAACGAATTTTGAATATTTAAAATGAATTATATTAAATAATAACGACGAGAAATTTATTTTGAATAGAATTCGAACGTATATACTATATAGATCGTCGTTAGAATATAAATATTTATATATATAAAAGGAATTGAAAATGGCGCGGTAGTTCGATAATTAGATTTCAAACTTCAAATGAATGTACAAGATTCAGAATAAACCGGATTTTAGTGAAACCAAAAATATTCGAATCTAATTGAGAATATCTTTCCAACGAATCCGAAGAATTGAAATTTCATAGCGGGAATCGAAAGATACGCCCAGTTGAAAATTCAGAATAGTCGCTATGGAATTCAGGCCCTTAAAAATGGAAATTTTGCAAACGACCTCGGATTTCGACGAAACCACTTTCGTTGGATCCGCGATGTCAAATTATTGCTAGATTTCAAATTTTGTAATTTTTCGAATCAATATGTGAGAATGGCAAAGGAAAACGCGTTTGACCAGTTTTAGTTGAATTTAATCGACTGGAAAATGGCCATTTTTCCAACGGTCTCAGAATTTGACGAAACTTGTTTTGTTAGGACCGTATCGTCAATACAAGGCTAGAAAATATTTTTTGGGAATTTTTCGAGTTCGTATGTGACCCCGGTAAATTGAAGTACGCGTTCGAATTCAATATATAGAGTTATATGTTGATTTTGACAGAAACTGATCGAAACAACCGAATCAGCCTACGATACATATCCCATTGCGTTCGGAATAGGGGTAATTAGCTATGGACGACAGGTGGTGGGCCTCGTTTAGAGTTCGAATGTAAAAGTCAACTTTTTCAAATTAATTAATTAAATAAATAAAATAAAACCTTTCTCTTTCCTCCTATAACCTTCAGGACCCCCCCCCCCGTTACCTTATCAAATAGAAAAATAAAAGGGAGATCGATGGAGGGAGGAAGCCGTCGCCCACACTCATCGCTCCGCCACCCCCTAGCCTGGCCGCCGTTCGCCAGTACGCCCCCCCCCCCCACGCGCTTCTCTCTCCTCTAAATTCCCCAATCCCGTTTCCAAGCCCTAGCCACTTCCCCCCTGGAGCTCCGACGCCACCCAGCCGTGACCTCCCCCCTCTGGCCTCGCCGCACCATCCACCCCCTGCTTCTCCGATCTCGACTCCCCCTCCTCGCTACTCCCTTTCCAATTATAGAGAACACCCCCCCACCCCCGCCTCTGGAAAAAAAATGTGAGTTTGATTTTATTTTATTTTACATTTATTTCTTTTCAGTTTTAATATATATGGGTATAACGTTATAAATATATATATATGTTCGATTTTTATGAAAGAGAAAAATACGATTTTTATATAGGTATTGAAATAAAAATATGATTTTTATACTATAAGAAGATTAAAAATATATTTTTTATAATATAGAAAGGATAAAAATATAATCTTTATATTATAGGAAGGTTAAAAATATGATTTTTATTATATATATGTTGAAATAAAAATGTGATTTTTATAGCAATGAAATAAAAATCCGATCTTTGTATATGAACTAGAAATATAAAAATATAATCTTTATATAGAATGAAGCGTCGAAAATATATATTCATTAGCAAAGTAAAAATTCGATTTTTATATATTCATTAGCAAAGTAAAAATTCGATTTTTATATATTCATTAGCAAAGTAAAAATTCGATTTTTATATATTCATTAGCGATAGGAAAATATGGTTTCTATAATGAATAGCGATGTAAAAATAGAATTTTTATCCATATGGAGTGATTA
The DNA here is from genome assembly GCA_030737875.1 of Allium sativum. NCBI lineage: Eukaryota > Viridiplantae > Streptophyta > Magnoliopsida > Asparagales > Amaryllidaceae > Allium > Allium sativum. The sequence continues at coordinate 126,315,820 of CM060919.1, read as the reverse complement.
TAAAATTATGTTTTTTAAATTGAAAGTGAACAAATAAAAATGTGATTTTTATGTTAAAGACAACAGTATAAAAATGTGATTTTTATATATGCAGTGGCTACGGGCAACGAAAGTGGCAAAAGGCGAGAACGACGAAGATTTCTACATAAGAAGATTCGTGGCATTTGGATTAGCTAGCTTGTGAGAACTCCTCACCTTTTATTTAATTTTCTAGTTAAATATATACTAGGATGCAGACGGTGTTTAGTAGCACCCGACACCCGTCGTCCACAGACCATGGACGGCTTGTTTGTTTGTTTGATTTTGATGTGTAGATTGATTGTGTGATGTGATGTGAAATGAAATAAAATATTCATACAGTTAAAAATATTTTATAGTTAAAAATAGAATTTTAACGTGTATATGAAATGAAATAAATAGTAATAAACAAATCGGAGATTTGTTTATATACACTAATTTGACTGATATTGATTGGGACGATAAATTTTACACATCGCCGAACTGCACAAATAAAATCTATGTTTGATTGTTTGAAACCCCACACGGGTATTGGGGTGATATATGACATACACTAATCCCAATAATTAGTTGTATGTCGATCGATTGATTGACAGACTGTTATAAGCGTTGAATATTTATATTTGATGCTTATACAGTGTAGAATGCACTTTGGATGATGGTTGATTATTCATCGTTGTTATTGTATACATGTGTTGTAGAAAATCCATATAATTAACATTATACGGTAATTGATTGGGCCTCATTCCAGTTTTGAAAAAGAAATATTTGAAATAGAATATTTGAAATAGAATATTTGAAATAGAATATTTGAAATAGAATATTTGAAAATAGAAACATATGAAGCCGTGTTGATTAGATTGACTCCATTTTGACGTGAACGATATTTATATCGATCATATTCGTTTTTATAATGAATATTGAAAAGTGCTTTCAAAATCGAATATTTTGAAATGAAATTCAAATTATATTGAAAAGAATAGAAATTCAACTTAAATTGAAATTGAATTGAATAGAAAATGAATTCAAATTAAATTGAATAGAAAATGAATTCGAATTAAACTGAATAGAATTGAAATTCGAATTAGATTGAAATATAATTGAAATCGTTTTGAATTGAATTTAAAATGTATTGAAATTAAACTGGAAATCGATTTGAATTGAAATCAATTTGAATTGAATTTAAAACGAATTTGTAAGGGAAAATTCAATTTTGATTTGAATTTGAAAAAGAAGTTGAAATCGTTTTGAAAACGAATTTAAAATGATTTATAAAATTCGTTTCGAAAGGAAATCGAAGAAGTATATATTATATATATAATATAATGGCCTGAATAGAACGCGCCGCGCCACGGCAGTTCGCGAATTTCGACCATTGACTTCGAAGGGATATTGCGGGAGATCCGACCGTCGGATTCTCCTAAAACCGGAACTGTTGGGTTCGTATCGAACAGAGCTTTCTAACGAATATTAGAAATTTGAAATCTAACAGTTGGATGTGGAATTATGTCCAAATCAAATTTGGAAAAGGTCGCTGTAAGTGCAGTTCGATGGTCGTTGATGGAAATCGACTGTACGGACCTAGTTCGTTTAGAGATGCAACCGGTTTGTAACCCGATCGCTCCAAGAGCCTCCAAAGCCCCTCGAACCGCCGCAGTTATCATGTACGATTCCGGCAGGTTGGATGAACCAAAACAGATCGTGACCGATCAGTTTCTAGATCTCATCTAGCTAAAGAGAACTAACATTGGAAGTCTTCAAAAGAATTGAGTGGATTTGAAGATTTAGGGAAGAGAAGATCCGAAGTTTTCACCCGTTCAATGTTGTGGCGGTGGAAAAATTGGAATGGTTGACCACACAGCAACCCATTTGACGAAAATTAGGGTTTGTCTCATTAGGTTGGGTATATATAGGAGCGTGGGATTGGATAAAATAATATTATCGAAACTTCACCACGAAGTAACACGCAGAAACCACCACAAACGACTTTCGTTTACTGATAAAAAAGCTAATCTCGGTATAAAAAAGTATTCCGGACCCAATGGGACAAGTTTCGTCGAAATCCGACATCGTTCGAAAAAAATTCCTTTATAAAACCGGAAATAAACACATGTTTAATTTTTTCATGATCACCAGATAAATCAAATCAACTTGAAACCTTGATATCCTAAAATAATTTTTCATTACGAATCCAACGGCACCAGTTTCGTCGCATTCTGAGACTGTTTCCTCGGTAGGCCATTTTTAGGCGCACCGCAATGCCATTTCGGACGCCAAATTACACGGTCTCCAAAAATAACAAACTATATATCTATCCTGACTATAATCGATGATACGAACTCAACGGAATTGGTTTTGTAGCCTATTTCGATCGTCTGTTCAAGTAATACCCAAATAACCATTTATTAAATTAATTACGCGCTATAGAAATTAAACGGGCGTTTACGACTACCGTGGTCACATATGACATCGGTTTGCCACGCCATTCAACACCGTGCAATAATTTAACGTTACGGTCCCAATGAAACTGATTTCATTGAAATTTGAGTCCGTTTGCAAAACGACTATTTTAACGCGTATATTTTAATAACGATTTCCATAGCGACTATTTTAAAATTTGATTTGGCCATAACTTACACTTTATAACATGAAATCTGGATTTTTCTCTTTCATATGAAAATTATCACCAACATGGTTCCATCGTGTCTCGTTTTACAGAAATCTGACTTATATCGACTCCTGTATTCTCAGTTAAAGTTCAAAACCAAATATCACGAACTACCGCGCTATTTCGAGCTTGATTTATATTATAATTAAAATTAACGTTTAAAACTTCGTTTTAAATAACGAATTAAATATTAAAATCCATAAATACTCCAAATATCATATTTAAAATAATAAATTAAATTAAATATTTGACGGCCAAAATACGGGTCGTTACACATGGCCCGGCATTTTACTTATGTGGATGATGGAATGAGGCGCCTCAGATGATAGGTCCTATAGGACCGGGAAATGTGTATTCAGGAATTTCCAATCCGCAAAATCGTATGTGCGGACCGGCCCTGCAGCTTTCCAAGGGTTCACTGCGGGGAATCCTGAGACATTAGCTAGAGTGTCTCGAATCGGTATGGAGCTCCTCCCTAGCCTTGACTCACGATGGAAACCCAATTCCCAATACGACCCTACGGACTTGATTGTATTACTAGTATGGATGCATAGTATATGGTAGCTATGCTTCCTAGGATTGATACACTTACCTTGAAATGTTTTTGAAACATATATACACTAATAACAATATCAAATTTGTTTTAATCGTACCAAGCATGTTTAATCATCATAAGGTAAAACTCTATCCTCTGGTTTGCGTTGCATTGTGTGTTGGGACTTGAGTCTTATGATGATTCCATGTTTCTAAAAAGCATTGCGTTGTTTTGACGATTCACTTTATTTTATGCACTGACAATCCATTGGAATAAAACTTGTTCCGCGTTAGTGGCGTGGTCCTTGGATTTGCCTTATCACTATTAGTTAAATTAGTTAAGAATTCTCACACCAGTCCCATGACTGACTCGTAGTTTGTTTCACTTTGCAAACTCGGGTGCCCTGTTTTCCACACAGGCAGTCGAGTAGCTTTTTGCAGATATTTATCTCTTGAGCAGGATTCAGGATCGAAGCCTAAAGCTGTGTCCAGAGCATAGAAGTCTTCCGATGTTTATTGTATTTAATTTTTTGTAATTTATCTTCCACTGTAATTTTATTCGATGTACTCTGATATGTTCTGTACTCTGATGTAACATTATTGTAATGTTTATAAAAGTCTACTGTTATTGTTCTGATGTTGTTGTATTCCCAGAGTTTACATATTCGGGTTTTGAACGGTCTTGGTCGATCCAACGATCGATCAGTCTGGGCGAAACCCGAGTCGTTACATAAATCCTATTTCGATTTTGTAAATTGATGGTATAAATTCATATCTTTTTATCTATTCGTCCTTATGGATTTGATGTAGAAATATTTACGTATATCAGTTTCTTTAGTAGTTCCATTTACTGTTTCATAGCTGTTGTATTCACTGTTTTCTTTAGCTGTTGAATCACTGTGTCTATAGCTGTTGAATTCACTTTTCTTCAGCCGTTTTATCTGTTCATGTTACTGTTTCTATGGAGAAAACTTCGCGCTACTATTCTTACTGAAAGTAACAAGACACACTGTATTGGATTTAAAATGAATTGTTTTTGTCCATTAGGTTTTGCACTAGCACAGACTAGCATATATGAATATATTATTTTCATTGTGTTGACCACTTCTAGCTATATGATGAAAATATGTATTGGGGCATATAACTGCGTGTATGTAGTATACAAGCTTTAGGTTGAGTTGTTATTTTTGAAATCTTATATAATACTGATACAATATAAATTAAATTCAAATAGCTTAATTTAACATTTAACGATGATAAAATAATATCGTCATACTTATTAAAACAACAACTTCAATTTCAATCAGTAGAGAATTTTTAACATAACATTTAAAATTCTGGGTTCAAATGATATTCCAATTATATAAAAACTCTTTTTATATTTATAAATAAATCGTTATAATTTAAAAATAGTTCTATAGCAACTATTTGAAAATTTGAATTAGCCATAACTAACAATCTACAACACAAAATCTGGATTTTTCTCTTTTATATAAAAATTATAATCAACATGATTCCAACATTTCTTATTTCATAGGATCCGACTTATATCGGATCCTGTATATCCAATTGAAGTTCAAAACTCCATATTACGAACTGCCGTGCCATTTCGAGCACGATTTATAATTATATAAAAATATAACGTTCAAACTTCGTTTCAATAACAAAGTCAATATTAAAATCCATTATAGTCCAAATATAATATTTAAAACTAATTTAAATATTCAGATTCATATGGTCGAAAAATCCGGGTCGTTATAATCTGTTTGACCAAAAAACAACGTTTAATATTTAGATGAGTTAAATTTTAAATAACATTTATTTAATAAAATAAAACTCTATTCTGCTATTATATTCATTTTAATCTTTGTGTATATACCAATCATTTGACTTTAGAAATATGATATATTAGCTATTGATTTGCTAATATTTTATTTACTTATACATATGTCTACTTATGTAAATACCAATGTTATGATGGAAAGTTAAATTGAATAAATTGTAGCTTATTAATTACTATTTTGACCGTTAAGACATATCATTGTTAAGCATGTTTCTAAAAGTTATTTTTTACATTAGTACTTTTCAACACCAATTATTTTATTAATACAAATTAATTTAGGGTTATTTATTGTGCGTAAAGTCAATCAATTATTATTTAAGAAAGTTTTAGAATTAATAATAACTATTTATTTTAAAGTAAACTAATGTTTCATTAATAAGGTTTAATGTTAATCAATTTTCTTAAAAACAACATTTAAGTTAAAAATGCTTGTTTATAAATAATGGTAAATACTATTCGGTTGTATTGTTTAAAGTATAATTTATTATAATGTACTTGATAGTGATTTAAAGATTAACTATTACTATTTAGGATGATTATTTATAATTAAATGATTATAATTTTTTATACTTAATAATAATTTATTTATAATGGTTTGAAGATTTATTAATCATACATTTATAATGTTCTAAATATAATTAATTATCTTATTCACAATGTTTCAAGATAAATAATTATTTATTTACGACGTTTGAAAGTTCATTAATATTGTTTTATAATTATTTAATTACTCTATACATAATAGTTTAAAGCTAAGATATGACTTATTTATGTCAAGGAGAGATTTGCTTGCATGAAATAATGGGTTTATAGATTTTAAATTGTTTCATAATAAGGATTTCAATTTTTTTTAAAAGCTTTTTGTGAAAGAGATTTACGAATTGTATTTATTTTATCTATGTATTTTTATTTAAGGCTTATGAAAAGGATTTATTGAAGAAACTTATAAAAGACATTGGGATTGAGTATCCAAGTTGATGGCGGTGTGGACATTTTCTCCATGCTTAACATTAAAAAATAAAATTTGTCTTATATTATCTCCGTTTCATTTTAAATAATCTTTGTTTTGGTCCTTCAAAATTTGACTTTTACAACTAAGACTTTTTTTTAAGTCTATGATTATATTTAGGTTGATGAAATAAATATATGATATATTTTCTAAGTATAAAAAATATGATGTTTTGTAAATATACTTAGGTCATTGAGATAAATATTTGAATATATATTCTAAGTATCGAAAACATACTATCTGTGAGTATGCTTGTATTTTGACATTAAGTACACGGAAATATTTTCCAAGTATATAAAGGATTTTAATTAATAATATATATGAATTAAACAAGGCTTAGCAAATTACTATGGAAAAATAATTTTCTTGATGATTGTTGCTGTATATTTGATAGTAAAATAAAAAATATCATATTTGACCACTATAACTCTGGAAATATATACGGTAAGTGATAAGGAAATCCATTCTCGTAAATGGTTAGGAGATATACTTCGGTTTTTTTATGTATTATTAGTTTATTTATAAAATAACTAGAGTTAAGTCTTTCAAAAACAATCTATTATCATTTGAAGAGACCTGGCCTAGGCGTAGTTGTCCCAAAACCACTTTGATCCGACTGAAGCATTATGAAATGGAGATATCTTGAAGATAATTGAAGATGGAGTTACTTGGTTTTGTTCAGATCCAGAATAAAATTATATGAATGAATCTGGCATTGCATTTCTACTTGGAAGACAGATTAGCATTCCAAGTGGAAGTGCTACTTAAAAGGTAAAATGTGATCTTTAGCCTTATCAACTAATGTATAACTAAAGCAAGGACATACGATAATGCTATGTATGTCGCATCCTGTAATGTCCCATAATTTTAGCGATTTAGTAATTAATTTATTTAATTATATTACTTTGATAATTCAAATGGTTTAAATTAATATATTTTGAATATTTTATTATTATTATTAGTGGAATAATATATTTCTTAAATAATCAAAGAAAAAAATGAATTGACAATCATGTGTAAATTGGATTATATAAGGTACTTTATTTAATTTGAATTCGAGTTATAATTACGAGTATATTATTTAAATGACAGTTAAACGTATCAATTATAATATAAATTATAATCGAGATCGTAACTATGCGGTAGTTCGTAAAATTGAGTTTTGAACTTCAATTGAATATACAGTATTCATTTTGAATCGAATTTCTTTGAAACAAGAAACGTTCGAATCTAATTAATTATATTTTTCTAATAAAGGAGAAAAATGGAGATATCGTATTACAGATTATAAATTATATCCAAATCAAATTTTCAAATAGTCACTATAGAATAGTTTAGAAGCCATAACGATTTATTAATTTTAATAAATTATTTATTTCGAATTTGGATAAGATTTTCAAGATGTATTTTTAGTTCAATTTATAGAATTTTTCTGTAATTTTTATTTTGGAAAATACGCACTTTTTATTTTGAAGTATTTTACACCCAATATCAGCAATTTGGTGTTTCACAAAATAAGCTAACTTGTCAATATTATTATATTTTTGGGTCGTGACACCTCGCTTAGCACAATAATATTTTTACTTTAGTCCATAGCGGCCCTTAATAAATGGAATTATGTATAACAGAGACCACATAAAATTTAAAATAAATATACACCTACGTACACCTAGATGGTCTTGTGTACTGAGGACGACCTTACTGAGCACTACTGTTATTACTATCTCAGCAATTTATTTATTTTACTATAAATACATACGAGTAGTAGTACATATAAATTGTGATTTTCTATGAAACCAGGGAGTCAAGTTTGTGTGGCCATTGTTTCATCACATGTTTATTTTTCCATGTTTGTTGTTGATCCTATGGCATCCTTAAATATCCCACGGTATATGTTCCAACCACAAACCATAAGGTATTAGCCAAAATAACATACCCTGTCACACCATCACCTACAATCTATTGTCCATCAAGCTTCTGTACAGTGCAATAATTAAAGAAGTTCATTTTTAGTTTAGATGTACAGGTGCTCTTTTAAGCTTTTGTATCTTAGACTTGATGTATCCATAAATATATAAAACAATAAACCTTAGAATCTAAGCAAACTCAGGTGCACATGGAAAATTTTGGAACCCGCCTACCTATGCTATCCTGGGATTTTAAATCATGCAATAGCCTTCCCATAAAGATGCAGCTACTACATGAGTTATCACAATCACCTGCTACCCTAACTTTTCCTATCAAGCCTAAGTTAATCCTAAACCTTCATGGCAAAGCAACAAGGTAGACTACCAGCTACATGCACCCTTTTACTTAGCAATGAAGATTCTAAAATCCATAAATATACAAAAGCTGTCTTCATTTATTTTCTTCATCTTCAGGGAGTTTTAAACCGAAATTAAATGGCCTCAAAGTAAATATAAAACAACCCTATGCAGCTCTAAGAAGAGAATTCAAAATATATAAAGGAAGATGTCATAGCTGGTTGCATGCGGGAGTGAGAGGTGAGGAAAACCATGCGCAAATTGTGTTCGGTGATATACTGGAAGTTGCGTGAGACATAAAGTGGATAAACAGGAGAAGCTCAACATATTCTCTTGTACTCGCAAATCTCAGGCCTGTGGAACAGAGATGTGAGTATGAGGAGAAATGGGGCATGCATGAAACTGTAGTGGAGGGGAGCGTCATGCCGGAAAGTTTGGGCGGAGTTTTGGGCCATTAAATGTTGATGGGGTTCGCTTGTTTATTTGAAAACAATGGTATTGGGATTCAACATATTGGACTGGGAGCAATGGTTAAAAAAAGATGATGATATGGTGAGGGGGTTAGTCGGGACTTCTGGTGACTGGAGCTGAGCTCGGTGTGGTCCAGTCTGTTTGAAGGTGGCGGCTGCGTCGAGCAAGGGAAAGGGATCAGGTATAGTATATTTTTGGAAGAAGGAAACCATAAGTATGCAAAGAAACTGGGTTTGGAAACGCCTGAAAGAAGAATGGAGCAGAATGTTTTTTTTGGGTTTAACAGTTTGCTAGAGCTGATATACGTTTCGGGAAGAAGATGAAATAAGGATACAATGTTCGGTTGGTAGTTAGGCCTGTATATAAAGATTAAAGCCCAAATTTGTTTAAAAGAAAAAAAATAATGAAAGGAAGAAGCTTTCGTTTTGAAGAAAGAATGGAGATGGGTGAATTTGGTTACATAGAAGATGACTATTCATCGCAGGTCAGAAGTTGTTTTGGGCCGGTTTGATTAGTAAAGCCCAATTTTTAAACAACAATTAAGTTTAAATTTTTATTCAATAACATATCTAAATTGTAAACACCATAACATATGCGTGCATTATCGGAATTCAACGAAACAGTGTAACAACCCGGAAATGCGAGCCAGTTTAAAATTTTTATTTTGGCAATTTTAGTGAATTTTGGATATTTAAAATGATTATTTTAAACAATATTGATGAGAAATTTATTTTGAATAGAATTCGAACGTATATATTTATATACGTCGTCGTTAGAATATAAATATTTTATTTTTAATTATAAAACGAATAGAAAATGGCGCGGTAGTTCCATAATTCGATTTCAAAATTCAAATGAATGTACCGGGTGCAAAATAAACCGGATTTTAGCGAAACCAAAAATTTTAGAATCTATTTGATAATATCTTTCCAACGAATCCAAAAAATTGAAATTTCATAGCGGGAATCAAAAGTTATGCCCAGTTGAAAATTCAGAATAGTCGCTATGAAATTCTGGCCCTTAAAAATGGGAATTTTGCAAACGACCTCGGTTTTCGACGAAACCACTTTTGTTGGATCCGTGATGTCAATTTATTGCTAGGTTCCAAAATTCATAATTTTTCGAATCAATATGTGGGCGTGCCAAAGGAGAACGCGTTTGACCAGTTTCAGTTGATTTTAATCGACTGGAAAATGGCCATTTTTCAAATAGTCTCAGAATCTGACGAAATTAGTGTTGTTAGAACCGTATCGTCAATACGAAGTTAGAAATAATTTTTCGGGAATTTCTAGAGTTAGTATGTGGCCCCAGTAACTAGAAATGTACGTTTAAAATAGAATATATGGATTTAAATTTTGATTTAAATGGAAACTGATAGAAACAGCCGAACTGACTTACGATACATATCCCATTGTGTTCGGAATAGGGGCAATTCGCTAGGGACGACAGTGGGTGGGCTTGATTTCGAGTTCGTATTAAAAAGTTACCTTTTTGTAATTAAAAATAATAAAATATTTGAATATATATCCTTGGTCAACCCCCCTATTACTCTCCCGTCCAAATCAAATGCAGATCGAAAGGAAATAAAAAAAAAAAAGGGGGCAGAGCGCTGTCGCGCTCCACCCGCCATCTCCGCCGCAGGTAGCGGAGCAGCGCCGCCACCTCCCCAGCTCGGCGTGCCCCACCGTCGAACCCCCCTCTCTCTCCTCCAGTCCCTCCTACTCTCTCCACCGAAACCGCACCCATTCCGCCGCCTTAGGCCCATCGCACCCCCCTCCGATCTCCAGCGCCCCTAGTAAAGTAAAAATATAATTTTTAGTGAAGATAAAAATTCAATTTTTATATACATGAAATAATATACATGAAAGAGATGATCTTTATTTGTTTCAAAAATATGGTTTTCATATGCTTAGCACAATAAAAATTCGATTTTTATCTATGTAGAGTAGCGATAAAAAGGTATAGAGCGATATAAAAATATAATTTTTATCCATGGAGTGATAATATAAAAATGTGATTTTTATATATGTAGCAAACACGGATGGTGGAAGTGACAAAAGGAAGAACGATGAAGATATCCTACATTTGAAGTGTCGTGGATTTGGGATAGCTTTGGTGAGAACTTCTCACCTTTTAATTTTGTTTTTCCAGTTAAAATATATACTAGGATGCAGACGGTGGTTAGCAGCACCCGACACCAGTCGTCCACAGACCATGGACGGCTTGTATGCTTGTTTGTTGTGTTGTGAAGTTATTTGTGATGTTGATGTGAAATAGATAAGAAAATATATTCATGTGTTGAAATAAATAAATTATCGTTAAAAATATAATTTTTAACTTGAATATGAATATAGTGAATAAATAAATATTCATTTACAAACCGGACGGTTTGTTTATGTACACCTATTTGAAGGATATTGGTTGGGATGATAAATTTTACCCATCACCCAACTGCACAAATAATATTCAGTGTTTGTTGATTTGAAACCCCACGCGGGAGTTGGGATGATATTTGGCGTACACTAATCCCAATTATTTAATTGTATGTTGATTGATTGGTCGGCAGGCTGTGTAAGCGCTAATTATTTATATTTGATGCTTATGCAGTTGTGTGGTGCACTTTGGATGATGGTTGATTGTTTATCGTTGCTATTATATACATGTGTTGTGTGGAATCCATATAATTAACATTATATGGTAATTGATTGGGCCTCATTCCAATTGGAAAAATAAAGAAGATTATAAAATAAAGATTCATGTGTTGAATAGAAAAATGCTCATGTGTTGAGAATATTCATGTGTTGAAACTATTTATGTGTTGAGTAAAATATTTTAACAATAAAATTTACATCTTTATCATATTTAAAATTAGAATTTACTTTACGGTTGGAGTCTAGATAAAAATCAAACGATAGATACCATAATTTTATAAAATATATTGCATAACAAAAATAGTCATGTGTTGACAGTACTCATGTGTTGAGATTAGTCAAGTGTTGAAAGAAATATATATTCATGTGTTGAATAGAATAAATATTCATTTGTTGAATAGAATAACGAATTTATTGAAATATATAAAGGCGTGTTGATTGGAGTTGCGCTATTTTGACGTGAAAGATATTTATATCGATTATATTCATTTTTATAATGAATATAAAAAAGGTAGTGATTTCAAAATATAACGTTTTGAAAATATTATCATTTATATAGTACTGATATGAAATATTCAATTTTGATTAGAAATTGAATATAGAGTTGAAATGGTTTCAGAAACGAATTTAAAACGAATTATAAAATACGTTTTGAATTGAAATCGACGAAATATATATAATATATATTATATATATTAAATGGCCTGAATAGAATGCGCCGCACCACGGCAGTTTGTGGATTTCGACCATTGACTTCGAATTGACGTTGCGGGAGATCCGATTGTCGGATTCTCCTAAAACCGGAACCGTTGGGTTCGTATCAAAAAGAGCTTTCCAATAAATATTAGAAATTTGAAATCTAACAGTTGGATTTGGAATTATGTCCAAATCAAATTTGGAAAAGGTTAATGTAAGTGCAGTTCGATGACCGTTGATGGAAATCGACTGTACGGGCCTTGGTAAAATTATTAAAAATATTAATAATTTGTGTAAAATCATAATATATGAATTGGAAAGAACTGGGATGAAAAATTCCACATTTGAAAAGTTAAAAATAGATTTTTTTATCGAAATGAACTAGTTTTGAACTAGAATTAAAATCAATTTATTTTTGAAATAAATAAATTGAATTTGAATTGGTTTTGAAAATAACCAGAATTTCCAATATATATAAAGTGGAAGTGGATTTGAATCGAAATTGTCTTTGGAATATTTCGATGTTGGATTTCGTGATTATACAGATATTGTTATGGGAATTTGAAAGATATATTTATATCGTTATTCCCAATACGATATCTGTTGGTTTCAGAATTTGATATTGAATATAAGCCGGCATATTTTCTATTCAGAGCCTTGTATTTAATATAAAATGTGATTTGGGTTTGTCGTGAATCGTGTTTTAGATGACATTGGTTCTTTAACCTAGTTAAAGACAGGATATTGATTTGTGGAAAGATTAAAACCAAGTGGAGTTTTAATGAATCTTTAATTAGATTGAAATGTGAATTGATAATTTAAATTATCAAATCTGAAAGGTGATCGAGAATGGAGTACCACCAGTTTTTCTCCAAAGCGATAGTTAAATCTTTAATTAGATTTGAACGTGAAATGGTAATTAATTTTACCGATAACACCGTGGTGTTAGATATGGAGTATTACCAGCTTTGCTCCAGGGGATAAATAGGTTGGGATTGGGAAATAAAATAAATAATTACTTCGGTATGGTTCGCTAATCCCGACTAGTTTGAAATGATATCCAAAGGAAGATTAAAGAATATATTTAGAAGAATTTATCTTTGATAAAATTAATGGGAACCTTTCCCTAAGAATGTGATTTTGTGAATAAAAGAATATTCTGAATTGGAATGGGGTGTTTGTTGTGTTTGTGTAACATTTGTTTATTATATACGTGGATTATTCAGAAAGGCCGGGTTTATACCCATTCTGAATAACCGATTCGGCGATAAGTCGAAGATGAAGACGGTAGTTGAAGACCGGAAGTCTTTACATTGTTTGGGTGATTACTGATGATCTTGATTGGGCTGTACACCCAAGATGAGGGAATCAGTTGGTGATCGTCCAGACGAACTTGGAGATCGATGGATATGCAAGGAAAGTGCCTCCGGTTTCGTTCAGACCCAGAACGAACTTGTAAATGGACTGTGTGTCTGACATTGGATTTTATTCTGTGTTGATTGATCTCTATTAAATATACATCTGTTTGGCAGTGGAGAATTTATTCTCTTGCTTAACGCCCTTCTCTGAGACGTACGAGCTCAGAGGTTGTATATCGATGGACATCAGTCGCATGGAGTGAATTGCCCGTGTGGAACGCCTAAGTGGCAGATGATCAGGGCTTTTGTTGAAAAGCAAAGTCTTGTGGCTGATGATCAAAGCACGGCCTGTGTGGCGCAGCTTTGTGTATAGCGTGAATTCGCGAGCCTCACACCTCGGTATGAGTCAAAAACGAGATAAGGAGCCAAGGAGTGCACGACGTTTCTTTCTAGCTATGGGTGGTGTCAGTGCTTAAACTGGCTGACATTTATATACTTTTCACCTGTGTGGTTGTTGGATACGAGGCGCCTCGGATATAGGTCTGTTAGGACCGGGGAACGTTTGTTCAGGAATTGCCAATCCTCAAAAGTAAGAGAGGACCGGCCTTGGAGGTTCCAAAGGATCATAGTGGGGTCCTGAGACATTTGCTAGAGTGTCTCGAATCGGAAAGGAGCTTGCCCCTTGCCTCGACGCATGACGGAAATCCAATTTCCAATACATGAGATAGCGGTTTTATTTGTAGAACCAAGTATGGCGACATAGTGGTATGGGTCATTAATGCCGTCTATGATTGATATTTATGATTGAAATTGTTTTGACACTATACATTCATTATAGTATCAAATAATGTGTTTTTTTTTACGTATCAAGCATGCTTTGGCTATTATAAGGTAAAAACCCTATCCTCCGGCTTGCGTTGCATTGTGTGATGGGACCTGGGTCTTATAATAGCTTCATTTTTCTTTATTTAGCATTGTGTTGTTTGTTTTATGCACTGGTATTCTTGGGAGGAAACCCGTTACGTGTTATACAGCGTGGTCCCTTGATTTACCGAACTTTAAAATAAAGATTAATAACTGTTTTAGTTCTCACACCAGTCACATGACTGACCTGGAGTTTATTGTTTTAACCTAAACTCTTGGGGCTCCTATTTTTCACACGGGCAGCTAGTAGTTTTGGTTTTGCAGATTTATATTCACAGGATCCTGATTTACAGCTGGAACGATGCTCGGAAAGCTCTGTATCCGTGTATTACTTTCAGTTGTGCTTTGTATTATTTTTCCGCTGCTTTGTAATTTATTGTAATCTATGATATTTATCGAATGTATAATATTCATTTTTACTCTGTATATTCTTGTATCTGATGGAATTGTTGTAGTAAACAATGAAATGTTCTTCTGTCTGCGTTCTGTTGTGTGTTGTTCTCAGGGCAATCCCGGCTTTCCTTACCGGGGAAGTTCGGGTCGCTACAAACAGGATCCGTTAGGATCGTATGAATGAAGGCTACACCATGGAACTGGTCTAGAGCGATTTGGAGCTTGTTTCAATTTATGGAAAAATTAAATGTCTGATCAGATCTATCGACCGTTTATCGTAATTTAACGATTAACGACCAAAGTGAGTAAACTCCCTAACTATGTCTATATTTATAATTTTATAACTATTATTTAAAATTGATTAAAATGATTAAATGCTGTGTGTGATGGTTGTTTTGTTGATTTACTAATTAATTGGTTGAAATAATATATATAGTTATATATATATGAATCTTTAATTAAATACCGAATCGGTTTACTATTTTATTTCATATTAATATGAATTAAGGATTATTTATATTGATTTACATTTGTAGATGCAGGAAAATATGGGATCCAATTGGATTCCCCAACAATTTTATTGTCGATTTTCATATATTGTTTATATGATGTGGTAAATAATCTAATGTTGATTATTGTGTGTTTGGGATTTTTGAACAACATTGGCCTGAATAATTGGTATATAAGTACCGTAATATATAATAGAAATATACTGAAAAAGAGATTGGGGTTTTAAAAAGGAATTTGAGACGACCCGAACTTCCCCGTGAAGGAAAGCCCGGATTGAGTTGAGAACACGACAAATCAGAACACAAACAGAAGAACATTTCATTACTTATTACAAGAATTTCATCAGAATACAAGAATATATAGAGTATTAATAAATATTACACATTTACTAAATATCATAGATTTACAAGTTACAATGCAGCGGAAAATAATACAAAACACAACTGAAAAGAATATATGGATATAGAGCTTTCCGGATATCATTCTAGCTGTAAACCAGGATCCTGTGAATATAAATATGCAAAACCAAAACTACTAGCTGCCCGTGTGGAAAATAGGGGCACCCAGAGTTTAGGTTAAACCAGTAAACTCCAGTTCAGTCATGTGATTGGTGTGAGAACTAAAACAGTTATTTAAAACTTTACTTTAAAATAAAGTAAATCAAGGGACCACGCCGTATAACACGGAACGGGTTTCCTCCCAAGAATACCAGTGCATATAACAAAACAACGCAATGCTTTTTGGGAAAATGAAGCTATTATAAGACCCATGACCCATCACATAATGCAACGCAAGCCTGAGGATAGGGTTTTCCCTTATAATAGCCAAACATGCTTGGTACGTTAAAACAAATCATTTACTACTATTATAAGTGCATAATGTATAAAACAACTTCGAATATAAATGTATCAATCCTGGACGGCATGGGTACCATATATCATGTCGCCGGTACTTGGCTCAACAATCAAAACTGCAATTGTCACGTATTGGAAGTTGGATTTCCATCTGTGAATTAAGGCAAGGGATCGTCCTTACCGCTTCGAGACTCTCTAGCCCGAGCCTTAGGGTCAGAGCGCATCGACCCTTGGATTGTCAGGACCGGTCCACACGGAGTGGATTAAAATGCCTGAACACTATGTTTCCCCGCCCTATGGGGCGTAAAATTGGTCTATATAAGACCATACCATTAATCGGCTCCACAGAGATCGATATAACCGAGGCCCCTAAAACATCTGGGCGTGCAAAGCCCAGACACCACTCCTAGCTAGAAGGAAATGCATGCCCTCCCTGAGGTCCTCTCCCGTTTCTAGTTCACACCGGTGTGCGAGGCTCGCGAATTTATGCTACACAAAGCTATGCTACATTAAACCTGTGCTTTGATCATCAACCACAAGACTCTGCTTTTCAACAGAAGCCTTGATCGTTTGCATCTCAGCATGCCAAACAAGCAATTCATGCTATGCAACTGAGTCTATCAATCACACAGAATGAAATCTGATGTCAGACACACATCAATTTACAAGTTCGTTCTGGGTCTGAACGAAACTGGAGGCACCTCATTCCTCGTCACGTATGTCCAATACAGGAGAAAGGTCCTCGCATGTCCGGTCGATCTCCAGGTACATCTGAACGATCACCACTTATTACCTTGTCTTGGGTGTACAGCCCAATCAAGACATCAATAATCATCCAAACGATGTGAAGACCTCCGGTCTTCGACCATCGTCTTCATCCTCGACACATCGTCGAATCGGTTATTCAGAATGGGATAAACCCGATATTTCTGAATAACTCACGTATATAATAAACAAGTGCTATAAAAACACAACATTTCCAATCCAGAATATTCCTTTATTCAAATATTCTTATAATTTGGGAAAGGTTCCTATTAATTTTATCAAAGATAAATTCTTTAAATTTATTCTTTAATCTGCCTTTGGATATCAATTCAAACCATTTTAAGGTTTTCCAAACTAGTCGGGATTAGCGAACCTTACCAAAGTAATCATTTGTTTAATTTCCCAATCCCAACCTATTCATCCCATAAAGTAAAACTGGTAATACTTCATATCTAACACCACAGTTATTGGTAAATTCAATTACCATTTCACGTTCAAATCTAATTAAAGATTTAACTATCGCTTGGAGCAAAACTGGTGATACTCCATTCTCGATCATTTCATGAATTTGATAATTTTAGTTATCAAATTAACCTTTCAATCTTTTTGAAGATTCATTAAAACTCTGATTCAGTTTTAATTTCCAAAAATCATTACTTAATGATTATTCCAAGTTAAGAAATTAATCTTATCTGTAACTAGGTTAAAGAACTAATGTCATTTAAAACACAGCTCACGATAAACCCAAAATCGCATTCCATTAACAATGCAATCTTCACGAAAAACAGATCAATATATATAATCGATATAAACTTCCATATCCAACTGATAATATAAATGGAATAACGGCAAAGCCTTTTAAATTCCATACATAGTAACAGCCTTCCTCCACAGGAGTTCACTTCGATTATTACTGAATCGAATTTCATTCCATTACAATTTAATATGTTAAATTGGAAAACTTTACTTTGGAAAATCTCCTTTAAATCTTAACAAAAAGATTTATAAATTCCACATCACATTTCACTGTAAATTGGGTTAAAAGAACGAATGACGCTAAAAACACAGTTCATGATAAACCCAATTCACATTCCATTTTATTCCAATTATTAAATATAATTGGAAACTCTAAAAATCTTAATTAAAAGATTTATTCTCTTCACATGGGGTTTCAGAACAGTGTTACTGAAGACACCGTTCATGACAAACCCAAAATCCCATTTGATATTAAATACAAGGCTCTGAATAGAAAATATATCGGCTTATATTCAATATCAAATACTACAACCAACAAATATCATATTGGAAATAACGATATTAATATATCTTTCAAATTTCCATAACAATATCTGTAAAATCACGAAATCCAACATAAAAATATTCCAAAGAAAATTTCATTTCAAATCCATTCCAATTTGTATATTGGAAATCCTGGTTATTTTTAAAACCATTTAAAATCCAATTTATTATATTTAAAAATTATTGGATTTCAATTCTAGTTCATAACTAGTTCATTTCTATAAATATCTATTTTTAACTTTTCAAATATGGAATTTTTCATCCCAAATCTTTCGAAATCATTTCTTATGATTTTACATTAATTATTGATATTTTTCATAATTTTATCAAGGCCCGTAGAGTTGATTTCCATAAACGGTCGTCGAACTGCACTTACACTGACCTTTTCCAAATTTGATTTGGACATAATTCCAAATCCAACCATTAGATTTCAAATCTCTAATATTCTTTAGAAATCTCTTTTCGATACGAACCCAACGGTTCCTGTTTTAGGAGAATCCGACGGTCGGATCTCCCGTAATGTCCATTTGAAGTCAACGGTTCTGGTTTTAGGAGAATCCGACGGTTTTAGGAGAATCCGATGGTCGGATCTCCCGTAATGTATAAATATGTATATATATATATATATATTATATTTCATCGATTTTTATTTAAAACGTATTTTATAAATTGTTTTAAATTCGTTTTCAAAATGATTTCAACTTCACATTCAATTTCAAATCAAAATTGAATATTACATATCATTAATATATAAATGATAATATTTCCAAAACATTAGATTTTGAAATCAAATCCTTTTTCGATATTCATTATAAAAATGAATAAAATCGATATAAATATCGTTCACGTCAAAATGGAGTTAATCTAATCAACACGGCTTTATATATTTATATATATTCGTGTCCAACCCAAATCGAACATCAAAATCATATTTTGATCTTTGTAAAACGACCCGAACTTCCCCTTGAAGGAAAGCCCGGATTACTTAGAGGAAAAGACGAATCAGAACACAAACAGAAGACCATTTCATTGCTTATTACAACAATTTCATCAAAATACAAGAATATGAATAAATATTATATATTTATTAAATATCAGAGATTTACAAGTTACAATGCAGTGGAAAATAATACAAAACACAACTGAAAAGAATATACGGATACAGAGCTTTCTGAATATCATTCCAGCTATAAACCAGGATCCTGTTAATACAAATCTGCAAAAACAAAACTACTAGTTGCCCATGCGGAAATTAGGGGCACCTAGAGTATAGGTTAAAATAATAAACTCCAAGTCAGTCATGTGACTGGTGTGAGAACTAAAACAGTTATCTAAAACTTTACTTTAAATCAGATATATCAAGGGACCACGTCGTATAACACAGAATGGGCTTCCTCCAAAGAATACCAGTGCATATAACAAAACAGCGCAATGCTTTTTTGGAAAAATGAAGCTATTATAAGACCCAGGTCCTATCACACAATGCAACACAAGCCGCGGGATAAGGTTTTCCCTTATAATAGCCAAATATGCTTGGTACGTTAAATCAAATCATTTGATACTATTATAAGTGCATAGTGTATAAAACAACTTCAAATATAAATGTATCAATCCTAGACGGCATGGGTACCATATATCATGTTGCCAATACTAGGCTCTACAATCCAAACCGCAATTGTCACGTACTGGAAGTTGGATTTCCATCTATGAACCAAGGCAAGGGATCGTCCTGACCACTTTGATACTGTCTAGCCCAAGCCTCAGGAATAGCCGCAACTGCACCTTGGATCTTCAGGGCCGGTTCACACGGAGTGGATTAAAATGCCTGAATAATGCGTTTCCCCGCCCTATAGGGTGTAAACTGGTCATATCCCGACCAAACTATCGGCCCCAGAACGACCGATATAACTGAGGCGCCTCGCTATTCATCATCCACATAAGTAAACTGTCAGAGTTGTAAAACGCTAACACCACTCCTAGCTAGAAAGAAACGCATGCCCTCCTTGCAGTCCTCTCCCGTTTCTAGTTCACATCGGGCTTTGAGGCTCGCAAATTAACGCTACACTAAGCTACGCTATATTAAAGCCATGCTTTGATCATCAACCACAAGACCCTGCTTTTCAACAAAAGCTTTGATCATTTGCATCTCAGCATGCCACACAGGCAATTCACGCTATGTAACCGATGTCTGTCAATCAAACAGAATGAAATCCGATGTCAAACACACGTCCATTTACAAGTTCGTTCTGGGTCTGAACAAAACTAGAGGCACCTTATTCCTCCCCTATATGTCCAATACAGGGGAGAGGCCCTCACATATCCGTCGATCTCCAAGTATGTCTGGACGATCACCACTTATTACCTTGTCTTGGGTGTACAGCCCAATCAAGATATCAGTAACCATCCAAACGATGTGAAGACCTCCGGTCTTCAACCATCGTCTTCATCGTCGACACATCGTAGAATCAGTTATTCAGAATGGGATAAACCCGGTCTTTCTGAATAACTCGCGTATATAATAAACAAGTGCTATAAAAACACAACATACGCCTCATTCCAATCCAGAATATTCCTTTATTCAAATATTCTTATACTTTCAGAAAGGTTCCCATTAATTTTATCAAAGATAAATTCTTTAAATTTATTCTTTAATCTTCCT
Source organism: Allium sativum (assembly GCA_030737875.1). Classification (NCBI taxonomy): domain Eukaryota; kingdom Viridiplantae; phylum Streptophyta; class Magnoliopsida; order Asparagales; family Amaryllidaceae; genus Allium; species Allium sativum. The sequence goes on along the minus strand of CM060919.1, from coordinate 126,294,904 downwards.
TTGGAAATCATTTCAATCTAATTAAAGATGCATTAAAACTCCACTTCATTTTAATCTTCCCAAAAAACAATATTAACAATTGTTTAACTTGGGAAATCATAACCTTTAACCGTAAATTAGCAAGTGAACAATTCCCTAAGTATTAACCCCGAAGGCCGAAACCAACATCAGATCAATACCCAGGAAACCATTCAACTTAACTAATCTCCAGTTAGTTTCTGATTTTCTTAACTCCATTGGGTCTAAGAACAGTATTATTAAAGATACCATTCACGACAACCCAAAATCTTATTCCTATCTTTAACTGGGTTAAAGAACCAATGTCCTTTAAAACACGGTTCAGGATGAACCCAAAATCACATTCCATTTCATCAGCCTTTAACCGTAAATTAGCAAGTGAACAATTCCCGAAGTATTAACCCCGAAGGCCGAAACCAACATCAGATCAATACCTAGGAAACCATTCACCCTAACTAATCTCCAGTTAGTTTCTGATTTCCTTAACTCCATTGGGTCTAAGAACAGTATTATTAAAGATATCATTCATGACAACCCAAAATCTTATTCCATTGTTAATCGGGTTAAAGAACAAGTGTTATTTAAAATACCGTTCACGATAAACCCGAAGACCAATTTCAATTCAATTCCAATTGAATATTAATTAATTGGTATACTTCATTAAATCTAAATAAAAAGATTTAATCTTTTCTCTATTGGGTTCAAGAACAGTATTAATGAAGACACCATTCACGACAAACCCAAAATCTCATTTGATATTAAATACAAGGCTCTGAGTAGAAAATATATCCATTTATATTCAATATAAAATTATGGAATCAACAAACACCGTATTGGAATAACGATATATATATATCTTCCAAATTCCTCCAAAATATCTGTATAATCATGGAATCCAATATCGAAATATTGCGAAGATAATTTCGATTCAAATCCATTCCCATTCATATATTCGAAATTCTGGTTATTTTTAAAACCATTTCAAATCCAATTTATTTATTTTAAAATATTGGATTTTTAATTCTAGTTCAAAACTAGTTCATTTCGACAAAAATATATTTTTATATTTTCAAATATAGGATTTTTCATCCCAATTCTTTTCAAATAATTTATTATGATTTTACACAAATTAGTGATATTTTTAATATTTTTCTCAAGGCCCATACAGTCGACTTCCATAAACGGTCATCAAACTGCACTTACAGCGACATTTTCCAAATTTGATTTGGACATAATTCCAAATCCAACTGATAGATTTCAAATCCCTAATATTAGTTAGAAAGCTCTTTTCGATACAAACCCAATGGTTCCGGTTTTAGGAGAATCCGACAGTCGTATCTCCCGAAATGTTCGTTCGAAGTCAATGGTCGAAATTCACGAACTGCTGCAGCACGACACGTTCTATTCAGGCCATTATATTATATTATATATATATATAATATTTCATCGATTTCCATTTAAAACGTATTTTATAAATCGTTTTAAATTCGTTTTCAAAATGATTTCAACTTCATATTCAATTTCAAATCAAAATTGAATATTCCATATCATCGATATATATATATATATATATATGATAATATTTTCAAAACACTAGATTTTGAAATCAATTCCTTTTCGATATTCATTATAAAAATGAATAAAATCGATATAAATATCGTTCACGTCCAAATGGCGTTAATCTAATCAACACGTCTTAATATATTTAAATATTTTCGTGTACATCCCAAATCGGACATCAAAATCAGATTTTGATCTTTTACTGAATATTATTTGAAAATATACCTTATTTTAAAATAGTCATATTTTAAAATATTCATTCTTTCTGAACTGGAATTAGACACAGTCAATGTAACACCCCACCTCCATTAAGGTCACTCACAAAGGGAATGCCTTAACTTTTGTGGAGCGTTTTAGTAGACAGAACAGAAATTTACAAGACAGATAAACAATACTAGAGAAATTATAACTTTATTACAGTGGAAAACAGAAATCAGTTTGGTTACATCTTTACCAAAAACTCAAGTACATAAATATCAGTCTTGTTCAGAAAATCATCAGAATACAAAACTGTAAAATCATAATCCCCACAGAAGCTGCCATAAGGAGTCAAGCCATACTTTAAGCACTCTAAGTACTTCAAGCAGAAGAAATCCGGACCAAGCTAAAGTATTCCCTCCTTGGAAAACCTGGGGGGGACGGAAGAAAAAGGGGCGAAAACAAGCAAGGTCAGACATAAAGCCTGGCAAGTCCAGTGACTTTCAGCATATGAACAGATAATAATAATTATGACATGATAATAAGCTGGATAAGAGATAACAGTAACAGGAGCAGCAGATGTACTTAGGTTAAATAGAAGAAACAGAATAATATTACTTTTCATTTCTCTGCACTAATACTAGTATAACAGGATTAGGTGTCACCCCAATGTCTAAACTGAAACAGAAACGGGAACAAAATAATTTCCGTAGAACAGAATGCTAGTAATGGGCCTTTACCACCCCAATAGAAACAGATGGAAACAGAATGCTAATAATGGGCTTTTACCACCCGAACAGAAACAGACAGAAACAAAAAGCTAATAATTGGCCTTTACCACCCGAACAGAAAGTACAGAAATAGAAACATATTAATCCCTATGGAAACGGAATGTAGAATTAAGTGTACACTAGTAAATGGGCCTTTACCACCCGAACAAACGGTACCACGCAGAAACTGACAGGTGTTACCACCCAACAGAAACAGACGGTACCAACTGAAACAGACAGAACTAAGTGTACCCTACCCCAAGCGATCAGCTCCCTAATACATAAATACCCTGTGTCGGCCCCACAGTAGGGTGTATCACTCCCTAAAGCGACAACCAATTGGCATAGACCTATTTACAGATGTCACGGCGTCTTACATCCTCAGAGGCAGACCGGGATCCATGCACGCACATGACCCGGTTGGAACGCACCATCAACACCCCTCACCATTATCAGAATGAACCGCTTATAATTAGTTCAGTAAGCGTGCCCGGACCCTACCTACTGTTGGGTCAAAGTCTGATACCAGAAAGGGTTACTGAATAATATGGGTCCCAAACAACAGATGACACAAGTAATTTCCCTCCTAACCTTGTGTCCACAGATTAATAGATTTCAGATTAACTTGTTTACAAGTTCAGACCTATAGAGTTCAGATCAACTAGTTCACAGATCAGACAAGTTTCAGACTAACGGATCAGATATACGGATTTAAAAGATTTACAGATTTGTCTAACTTTGATTTGAGATTTGATTTAGATTTTAATTCTATTTAGGTTGGAAGAAGATGCATCAGTCCAAGTTTTGATTCCAGCAGAGTAGCGACGCCATTTTTATTTTCAATTAGAACAGAGGCAGAATATAGACAGAATGAAATTGTGTAGAGAAAATGAGGCTAGGGGGCTGTTTATATAGGATTAGGAGGACGAATCTAGACAGAAAACGAGACCGGATACTTCAGAATGAACCAGGTTCAAAAACTGGGTTTCGGGAGCAGGTCGACTCCCCAGTCGACCTGGTCATGGGGAGGTCGACACCCCAGTCGACTCCCCAGCCGATCTGGTTGGGAGGGGTCGACTCCCCAGTCGACCTGGGTATATGGGCGGGAATTTTCCCGCCAGCCTTCTCTGGGTTTGAATTTTGATTTTTTGGCTTTATTTTCGAGCTGTTTTATTTTATTTAAATTCCTGAAACTTCGGAGGGTCATAACTTGGTCATACGGACTCCGTTTTTTGAAAACTCGAACTCATTTTCAAGCAGAACTTCGAGATGAACGCAATGACGCAACCTGTTTCCCTTGATTCTTATTTTAAAAATTAATTATTCTCTGATTTTTTACTTATACGTTCACAGAAAATACGGGGTGTTACAGTCAATTACCATATAACGTGATTTAAATGGATTTCATACACACATGTACACAACAGCAATCAAACACAGTCAACCATCATACAAAGTGCATTATACACTGCATAAGCATCAAATACAAATGTTCAACGCTTACAACAGCTTGTTAATCAATCGATCGACATACAACTAATTATTGGGATTAGTGTATGTCCAATATAATCCCAATACCCGTGTGGGGTTTCAATCAACAAATAATGAATTTTATTTGTGCAGTTGGGCGATGTGTAAAATTTATCGTTCCAATCAATATCAGTCAAATGTGTGTACATAAACAAACCATCCGATTTTTTTATGAATATTTATTTTATTCATATACACGTTAAAATTATATTTTTAACTGTAAAATATTTTTAACTATAAAATATTTTATTCCATTCCATATCACTCAATCCATTTTCACAACATAACCAAACCAACAAACAAACAAACAAGTCGTCCATGGTCTGTGGACAACGAGTGTCGGGTGCTACTAAGAACCATCTGCATCCTAGTATATATATTTTAAAAATCACATTTTTCTAATGGCACTTCATATAAAAAAATCGTATATTTTTACAATGCTAAAATATATATATAAGAACCATACTTTTGCTTCGATAAAATATATATAAAAATCATATTTTTACATCCTCTACATAATGAAAATCATATTTTTACTTGCTAGAATTACAAATAAAAATCCTATCTTTTCATACATATATAAAAATAGATTTTTTTAATGCTACTTCACATATATAAAAATCGAATTTTTACCGCTACTTCACATATATAAAAATTGAATTTTTATATCGCTAAAAATTATATTTTTATTTCGCTATGATATTATAAAAAAATCAAATCTTTATCGTTTTAAAAAATCAAATCTTTATCGTTTGTTTAATTTCAAATCTTTATCGTTTGTTTAATGTATATTAAAATCAGAAAATAAAACAATGTATATAATTAAATTAAAAGAAAATAAAAAAACAAAACTTACAGCGTTCATCAGAGGTGGGGGGAGGGTTTGCTAGGGTGCAGGTGGTCGGATCTGTTCAGATGGCGGCGGCGTGAGCCTTCAGCTGGGGCCGACGGTGCAGTGGGGCCAGCATGGGCTATGGGGGCGGATTGGGGTGTTAATCTTGAGAGGAGGCGGAGGGGGAAAGATGACGGGGTCAGAGGCGATCGGGGGGAGGTCGGCGGTCTTCTTAGGTGGCGGCGCGTCGGATCGAGGGTAGGTGGCGGCATTGTGAAGGAGGCGTGGGGTTTTTAACAGAAAAAGGGCGGGTTTGGTTTCTGAAGGGAATTAGGTTTAGAGAGTATATATATATTATATTTTATATTATTTTTTTCTAGAAAAGTTACATTTTCTTTCGATCTACGAATCGAACCCAACGACTGTTGCCACTAGCCAAATACTCCATTCCGAACACAATGGGATACGCCCGGTAAGCCAATTCGGTTGTTACGATCAGTTTTCGCTGAAATTGAAATATAAATCATTATATTGAATTTTTAAACGTACATTTCAATTTACTGGGGTCACATATTGATTCAGAAAATTCCATAAAAATTAACTATGTTTTGACGATACGGTCCTAACAAAACTAGTTTCATCGAATTTGGAGACCGTTTGAAAAATGGCCATTTTCTGGTCGATCCAAATTGACTTAAACTGTCAAAACACGTTTAGCTTCACCACGCTCATATATTGATTCATAAAGTTATGAAAATTGGAATCTAGCAATAACTTGACATCCCGGATCCAACGAAGGTGGTTTCGTTGAAAACGGAGGTCATTTGCAAAATTTCCATTTTTAAGGGATATATTTTCCATAACGAGTATTCTTAATTTTCTATTGGACATAACTTTTTATTACCTTTATGAAATTTCAATCTTTTGGATTCGTTGGTAAGATATTTTCAAATAGATTCTAAAATTTTTGGTTTCGCTAAAATCCGGTTTATTTTGAATTCTGAACATTCATTTGAAATTTGAAATCGAATTTTCAAACTACCGCGCCATTTTCAATTCCTTTTTAATTTAAAATAAAATATTTATATTCTAACATTGATTCAAATAAATATATACGTTCTAATTCTTTTCAAAATAAATTTCTTGTCCTTATTATTTAAAATAATTCATTGTAAATATTCGGAATTCATCAAAATTGCCAAAATAAAAAATTTTAATTGGTTCAGATTTACTGGGTTGTTACAATCTCACCCACTTAAAATATTTTCGTCCCCGAAAAGGAACGGAGCTGAAAGTTATTTTACAAACAAAGTCAACTTTCATTATTTTCATTATGGCTTAAATCCTTCAACTTTTCAGTTTCTAAGAACTTTTCAAATTTTTCAAAAATTTGGCTAACACCCTAAATTTTCGAAAAATTTCGCCATAACCTCCCTTTTATGGGAGCACCGGGAAAATCCCAAAACAGCCACATAGGCCTCTCCAATCAAAAAGAAAAAGAAACAGCCAAGTGGCTTGCCAATCGGCTCATAAAATCATCAAAAACCCTAAGAAATATAATAAACATGTATCTATTTGTCGGGCAAACAATTTTATTCCTCTGCTTAGCTTCCCTGCTATGACCTGTTCAATGTATATACATGTATATGCATGCAATTTCTATTAATTTTCAATTCAGTTCAACATTCGGTACAATTTGGCTATATGTACCGTTCTTTTACTTAAGGGTTTTATTAGATAACAAATAATCATACAACACAACCATCAATCAATTAGTGAATTAACGTTTCAAATTCATAATTTTGACACGTATACAGAAAATCATGTTTTTGTTGCCAAGTCACAACAATATATTCTAACTATATTTTGGTTCTCACACCAGTCAATTGGAAATATATAGATATCTCACTTTCGAAACTCAAACATAAACTCTGATGACGACTAGTCAATCATTAGAATCATCTCCGGGCGACTAGAGTATGATTCTATATCTATCCAGCATATTTGAGTATTCAACACATGGGAATCAGACGTATATTAAAATCTCTATATACTTGATTGTCCAAATCAATTTAAAATAAATATTCAAATACGAATAATAAAGTTTAAATTTTCAAAACAAAACTTGTTTTAAATTTTATTTTAAAAAATATCACTCTCCACACTCGTTCTAGGATACTACTGATCCTATCTCTAACGAGTCATTCTCACTGGATATTACTAATCCAATCTCTGATGAATTCTTTCGTTTGGTTCTAATGTGTCTTTCTCTCTGAGCTCTGTAAACCAAAGCTATGTTACCAAAATGAAACGACCCGAACTTCCCCATGAAGGAAGGCCCAGATTGCTTTGAGGACAAGACGAATCAGAACACAAACAGAAGAACATTTCATTGCTTATTACAACAATTTCATCAGAATACAAGAATATGAATAAATATTACACATTTATTAAATATCAGAGATTTACAAGTTACAATGCAGTGGAAAATAATACAAAACACAACCGAAAAGAATATATGGATACAGAGCTTTCCAAGTTTCATTCCAGCTGTAAACCAATATCCCATGAATATAAATATGAAAAACCAACACTACTAGCTGCCCGTGCGGAAAATAGGGGCACCCAGAGTTTAGGTTAAAACAATAAACTCCAGGTCAGTCATGTGACTGGTGTGAAAACTTAAACAGTTATTCAAAACTTTACTTTAAATCAGATATATCAAGGGACCACGCCGTATAGCACGGAACGGGCTTCCTCCCAAGAATACCAGTGCATATGACAAAACAACGTTATGCTTTTTGGAAAAATGAAGCTATTATAAGACCCAGGTCCTATCACACATTGCAACGCAAGCCGGGGGATAGGGTTTTCCCTTATAATAACCAAACATGCTTGGTACGTTAAATCAAATCGTTTGATACTATTATAAGTGCATAGTGTATAAAACAACTTCAAATATAAATGTGTCAATCCTAGATGGCATGGGTACCATATATCATGTCGCCAATACTAGGCTCTACAATCAAAACCACAAATGTCACGTATTGGAAGTTGGATTTCCATCTGTGAACCATGGCAAGGGATCGTCCTTACCACTTCGAGACTGTCTAGCCCGAGCCTCAGGAACAGCCGCAACTGCACCTTGGATCTTTAAGGCCGGTCCACACGGAGTAGATTAAAATGCCTGAACAATGCGTTTCCCCGCTCTATGGGGCGTAAACTAGCCATAGCCCGACCAAAATATCGGCCCCGGAACGACCGATATAACCGAGGCGCCTCGCTATCCATCATCCACATAAGTAAAATATCAGGGAGTGTAAAAGGTTGACACCACTCCTAGCTAGAAAGAAACGCATGCCCTCCCTACAGTCCTCTCCCGTTTCTGGTTCACACCGGGCTTTGAGGCTCGCGAATTAATGCTACACAAAGCTACGCTACATTAAAGCTGTGCTTTAATCATCAACCACAAGACCCTGCTTTTCAGTAAAAGCCTTGATCATTTGTATCTCAGCATGCCACACAGGCAATTCACGCTATGCAACCGATGTCTATCAATCACACAGAATGAAATCCGATGTCAGACACACGTCAATTTACAAGTTCGTTCTGGGTTTGAACGAAACCAGAGGCACCTTATTCCTCCCGCATATGTCAAATACAGGGGAGAGGCCCTCGCATATCCGTCGATCTCCAAGTACGTCTGGACGATCACCACTTATTACCTTGTCTTAGGTGTATAACCCAATCAAGACATTAGTAACCATCCAAATGATGTGAAGACCTCCGGTCTTCAACCACCGTCTTCATCCTCGACACATCGTCAAATCAGTTATTCAGAATGGGATAAACCCGGTCTTTCTGAATAACTCGCGTATATAATAAACAAGTGCAATAAAAACACAACATACGCCTCATTCCAATCCAGAATATTACTTTATTTAAATATTCTTATACTTTGGGAAATGTTCCCATTAATTTTATCAAAGATAAATTCTTTAAATTTATTCTTTAATCTTCCTTTGGATATCATTTCAATATAATTAAAGATGCATTAAAACTCCACTTCATTTTAATCTTCACAAAAATCAATATTAACGATTGTTTAACTTAGGAAATCATATCCTTTAACCGTAAATTAGCAAGTGAACAATTCCCTAAGTATTAACCCTAAAGGCTGAAACCAACATCAGATCAATACCCAGGAAACCATTCAACTTAACTAATCTCTAGTTAGTTTCTGATTTTCTTAATTCCATTAGGTCTAAGAACAGTATTATTAAAGATACCATTCAAGACAACCTAAAATCTAATTCCCGTCTTTAACTGGGTTAAAGAACCAATGTCCTTTAAAACACGGTTCACAATAAACCCAAAATCACATTCCATTCCATCAGCCTTTAACCGTAAATTAGCAAGTGAACAATTCCCTAAGTATTAACCCCGAAGGCCGAAACCAACATCAAATCAATATGCAGGAAACCATTCAACTTAACTATCTCCAGTTAGTTTCTGATTTCCTTAACTCCATTGGGTCTAAGAACGGTATTATTAAAGATATCATTCACGACAACCCAAAATCTTATTCCATTGTTAATCGGGTTAAAGAATAAGTATTATTTAAAATACCGTTCACGATAAACCCGAAGACCAATTTCAATTCAATTCCAATTAAATATTAATTAATTGGTATACTTCATTAAATCTAAATAAAAAGATATAATCTTTTCTCAATTGGGTTCAAGAACAATGTTAATGAAGACACCATTCACGACAAACCCAAAATCTCATTTGATATTAAATACAAGGTCTGAATAGAAAATATATCCGCTTATATTCAATATCAAATTCTGGAATCAACAAACACTGTATTGGAATAACGATATATATATCTTCCAAATTCCTCCACAATATCCGTATAATCACGGAATTCAATGTTGTAATATTCCAAAGATAATTTCGATTCAAATCCATTCCAATTCATATATTGGAAATTCTAGTTATTTTTAAAACCATTTCAAATCCAATTTATTTATTTAAAAATATTAGCTTTTTAATTCTAGTTCAAAACTAGTTCATTTCGACAAAAATATATTTTTATCTTTTCAAATATGGGATTTTTCATCCCAATTCTTTCCAAATCATTTATTATGATTTTACACAAATTATTGATATTTTTATTAATTTTATTAAGGCCCGCACAGTCGACTTCGATAAACGGTCATCGAAATGCACTTACAGCGACCTTTTCCAATTTGATTTGGACACAATTCCAAATCCAACCGATAGATTTCAAATCACTAATATTCATTAGAAAGCTCTTTTCGATATGAACCCAATGGTTCTGGTTTTAGGAGAATCCGACGGTCGGATCTTCCGAAATGTCCGTTCGAAGTCAATGGTCGAAATTGGCGAACTGCCGCAGCGCGGCGCTTTCTATTCAGGCCATTATATTATATATATATATATATATTTCGTCAATTTCCATTTAAAATGTATTTTATGAATCATTTTAAATTTGTTTTCAAAACAATTTCAACTTCATATTCAATTTCAAATCAAAATTGAATATTCCATATCAACGATATATATATATATATATATATATATATATATATATAAATGATAATATTTTCAAAACATTAGATTTTGAAATCAATTCCTTTTTTATATTCATTATAAAAATGAATAAAATTGATATAAATATCGTTCACGTCCAAATGGCATTAATCTAATCAACACAGCTTTATATATTTAAATATTTTCGTGTCCTTTGTAAATTGGACATCAAAATAAGATTTTGATCTTTTACTGAATATTACTTGAAAATATTCCCCCTTTTAAAATAATCATTAATTAAAAATATTCACTCTTTCTAAACTGGAATCAGACACAGTCAATTACCATATAATGTAATTTATATGGATTTCATACACACATGCACACAACATCAATCAAACACAGTCAACCATCATCCAAAGTGCATTCTACACTGCATAAGCATCAAATATAAATATTCAACGCTTACAACAACTTATCAATCAATCGATCGAGATACAACTAATTATTGGGATTAGTGTATGTCCAATATCATCCCAATACCCGTGTGGGGTTTCAATCAACAAATAATGAATTTTATTTGTGCAGTTAGACGATGTGTAAAATTTATCGTCCCAATCAATATCAGTCAAATATGTGTACATAAACAAATCGTCCGATTTGTTTATGAATATTTATTTTATTCATATACACATTAAAATTATATTTTTAACTGTAAAATATTTTTAACTATAAAATATTTTATTCCATTCCATATCACTCAATCCATTTTCACAACATAACCAAACAAACAAACAAGTCATCCATGGTCTGTGGACAACGGGTGTCGGGTGCTGCTAAGCACCGTCTGCATCCTAGTATATATTTTAACTAGAAAATAAAAAAAGGTGAGAACTTCTCACATTTGGGATCCACTCCTCCATTCCATATTTCTGAGCAGTTCAGATTCGCATTTTTTTTCCACCAGTTCCATCACATAATGTTTCACACAGTTCATAATAAACATCGCATTTTTTAATATGATGTTTATTTTAAAAATCACATTTTTGTAATTGCACTTCATATAACAAAATCGTATATTTTTACAATGCAAAAATATATGTATAAGAATCATACTTTTACTTCGATAAAATATATATAAAAATATATTTGTAAATCCTCTACATAATAAAATCATATTTTTATTCGCTAGAATTATAAACAAAAATCGTATCTTTTCATACATATGTAAAAATTGAATTTTTTTACCGCTACTTCACATATATAAAAATCGAATTTTTACCGCAACTTCACATACATAAAAATCGAATTTTTATATAGCTAAAAATTAAAATTTTATTTCGCTATTGTAATAATCCGAAAATCTAGGCCAATTTAAAATTTTTATTTTGGCAAATTTAGTGAATTTTGAATATTTAAAATGATTATTTTAAATAATATCGATTAGAAATTTATTTTGAATAGAATTAGAACATATATATTTATATACGTCATTGCTAGAATATAAATATTTATTTATAATTATAAAAGGAATTGAAAATGGCGCGATAGTTTGAAATTTCGATTTCAAAATTCAAATGACAGTACAGGATTCAAAATAAACTAGATTTTATTGAAACCGAAAATATTTGAATCTATTTGACAATATCTTTCCAAGAATCCGAAAAATTGAAATTTCATAGCGGGGATAAAAAGATAAGTCCAGTTGAAAATTCAGAATAGTCGCTATGGAATTCTGGCCCTTAAAAAGGAAAATTTTGCAAATGACCTCAGAATTCGACGAAACCAATTTTGTTGGATCCATGAGTTCAAATTATTTCTAGGTTCCAAAATTCATAATTTTCTGAATCAATATGTGAGCGTGGCGAAGTTAAACGTGTTTTAACAGTTTTAGTCAAATTGGGTCAACCAGAAAATGACCATTTTTATAACGGTCTCAGAATTTGACGAAATTAGTTTTGTTAGGACCGTATTGTCGATACGAAGCTAGAAATATATTTTTTGGAATTTTTAGAGTCCGTGTACGACCCCGGTAAATTGAAATGTGTGTTCAAATTCAATATATAGAGTTATATTTTGATTTTGATGAAAACTGATCGAAACGAGAGAATCAGCCTGCAATACATATCCCATTGTGTTCGGAATGGGGGTAAATAGCTAGGGACGACAGTCGTTGCATTCGAATTGGAGATCAAATGAGAAGGCGACTTTTCTTTGAGAATAAATTAAATAAATTAATTAAATATATTATATATACTAACCCTAACACTCCCTACCGGTCAAACCATCAGTCAAAATAAATAAATAAATAACCCGCCCCGTTCTCTGAAGGCTAATCGCCCTCCTTGGATGCGCCGCCCCCATCGACGCGCCCCCTTCCGCCGCCATTGCCTCCACCCTCGCCCCCTTCTCTCTCCTCTCCAACGAGATCCACGCAGACCCCTCCCCTCGTTTGATTTCCCGTAGCCCCAAACCCCTTGCTTTGGTGAAGACCAACGCAACACCCCCCCTCATCGAAACCGCAGCCACCCCTGGTCAATGCTCCGACCATCTGAACCCCCGCCGGGACTCCCGCCACCTCCTTGACCAACGGCGCCACCTCCTTTCACCCCCCTACAACAAAGACTCAATTTTTGGCAAAGGTGAGGTTTTTAACTGAATTTCCTTTTCAGTTTTCTTCATAAATTTAAATCTTATTTTCCTTAATAAAAGGATTCGATATTTATAGTTTAAAAGTTTTGATTTTTAAATTGATAAAAATTAGATTTTTGAAGTATGAAAAATTAGATTTTTGGAACGTGGAAAAGGTCGGATTTTTAAAAGTGTGAAAAGGATGTATTTTTATAAATTAAAAAAAAACTTTGATTTTTATGATATTAAAAATATGATTTTTATATAGTAGAGATTATAAAAATACGATTTTTATATTATATAGATAGTAAAAATTCGATCTTTATATTAGAAGCAGATATAAAAATATAATTTTTGTATAGGAAGGAGCGTTATAAAAATATAATCTTTATTGGAAGAAGAGCGATATAAAAATATAATTTTTATATAGAGAATAGCGTGATAAAAATATGATCTTTATTATATGAATACCGTTATAAAAATAGAATTTTTATCTATATAGTAGTGGTGTAAAAATGTGATTTTTATCCATATTGAGTGATTATAAAAATGTGATTTTTATTTACATAGCAACAATATAAAAATGTGGTTTTTATATATGTAGTGGCTACGGACAATGAAATTGACAAAAGGGAATCACGACGGAGATTTCTACATATGAAGAGTCGTGGCGTTGTTTTAGCTTCTCGGTGAGAACTCCTCACCTTTGTTTTAATTTCTAGTTGAAATATATACTAGGATGCAGACGGTGCTTAGCAGCACCCGACACCCGTCTTCCACAGACCATGGACAGCTTGTTTGGTAGATTGCTGTATTGTGAAATTTGATTGTGTGATGTGGAATGAAATAAAATATTTTATAGTGGAAAATATTTTATAGTTAAAAATATGATTTTTAACGTGTATATAAAATAAATATTTATAAACAAATCGGACGATTTGTTTATATACACTGATTTGACTGATATTGATTGGGACGATAAATTTTACACATCGCCCCACTGCATAAATAAAATCTGTGTTTGTTGTTTTGAAACCCCACAAGGGTATTGGGATGAGATTTGACGTACACTAATCCTGATTGTTTAGTTGTATGTCAATTGATGGATTGACAGACTGTGTAAGTGTTAATTATTTATATTTAATGCTTATGCAGTTATGTGGCGCACTCTGGATGATGGTTGATGATTTATCGTTGCTGTTATATACATGTGTTGTAGGGAATCCATGTGATAATCATTATATGGTAATTGATTGGGCCTCATTCCAATTTAGAAAACATATTCATGTGTTAAATAGAAAATAAATTCATGTGTTGAATTGAAAACATTCATGTGTTGAATAAAAGCCGTGTTGATTAGATTGACGCCATTTTGACGTGAACGATATTTATATCAATTTTATTCATTTTATAATGAATACCGAAAGTGATTTCAAAATCTGGTATTTTGAAAAGAATTGAAATTCGAATTAAACTGAAATGAATTGAGATTCGAATTAAATTGAAAAGAATTGAAATTCGAATTAAATTGAAAAGAATTGAAATTCGAATTAAATTGAAATGAATTGAAATTCGAATTAAATTGGAAAGAATTGAAATTCGAATTAAATTAAATTGAATTGAAATTCGAATTAAATTGAAATGAATTGAAATTCGAATTAAATTGAAAAGAACTGAAATTCGAATTAAATTGAAAAGAATTGAAATTCGAATTAGATTGAAGTAGAATTGAAATCGTTTTGAATTGAATTTAAAACGTATTGAAATTGAACTGAAATCGATTTGAATTGAAACCGATTTGGATTGAAATTGATTTGAATTGAAACCGATTTGAATTGAAATGGATTTGAATTGAAATCGAGTTGAAATGAATTTAAAACGAATTTATATTGGAAAGATTCAATTTTGATTTGAATTTGAGATGGAAGTTGAAATCATTTTGAAAACGAATATAATACGATTTACAAAATACGTTTTAAAAGGAAATCGACGAAATATATAATATATAAATAATGGCCTGAATAGAATGCGCCGCGCCGCGGCAGTTTGCGAATTTCGACCATTGACTTCGAATGAATATTGCCGGAGATCCGACCGTCGGATTCTCCTAAAAACAGAACCGTTGGGTTCGTATCGAAAAGAGCTTTCTAACGAATATTGGAAATTTGAAATCTAACGGTTGGATTTGGAATTATGTCCGAATCAAATTTGGAAAAGGTCGCTGTAAGTGCAGTTCGATGGCCGTTGATGGAAATCGACTGTACGGGCCTTGATAAAATTACTAAAAATAAGAATAATTTGTGTAAAATCATAAGAAATGATTTGGGAAGAATTAGGATGAAAAATTTCCATATTTGAGAAGATAAAAATAGATTTTTATCGAAATGAACTAGTTTTGTACTAGAATTATAATTCTATTTATTTTTAAAAATAAATAAAGTGGATTTGAAATGGTTTTAAAAGTAACCAGAATTTCCAATAATTGAATTGGAAGGGATGTGAATCGAAATTGTCTTTGGAATATTTCGATGTTGAATTTCGTGATTATACAGATATTGTTACGGGAATTTGAAAGATATATTTATATCGTTATTTCCAATATGATATTTGTTGTTGATATTGAATATAAGCGGATATATTTTCTATTCAGAGCCTTGTATTTAATATCAAATGTGATTTGGGTTTATCGTGGATGGTGTCTTCATTAACACTGCCCTTAAACCCAGTTGAGAAAAAGATTAAATCTTTTTATTTGGATTTAATGAAGTACACCAATTAAATAATATTTAATTGGAATTGAATTGAAATTGATTTTTGGGTTTATCGTGAACGGTGTTTTAAATAACATTTGTTCTTTAACCCGATAATTAATGGAATGTGATTTGGGTTGTCGTGAATGGTATCTTTAATAATACTGTTCTTAGGCCCAACGAAGTTAAGAAAATTAGAAACTAACTGGAGATTAGTTAAGTTGAATGGTTTCTTGGGTATTGATCTGATGTTGGTTTCGGCCTTCGGGGTTAATACTTAGGGAATTGCTCACTTGCTATTTTACAGTTAGGGACTGATTGAAATGTGATGTGATTTTGGGGTTTATCGTGAACCGTGTTTTAAATGACATCAGTTCTTTAACCCAGTTAAAGATTAAAACTAAGTGGAGTTTTAATGAATCTTTAATTAGATTGAAAAGATCGAGAATGGAGTATCACCAGTTTTGCTCCAGGCGATAGTTAAATCTTTAATTAGATTTGAACGTGAAATGGTAATTGAATTTACCGATAACACCGTGGTGTTAGATATGAAGTATTACCAGTTTTACTTCATGGGATGAATAGGTTGGGATTGGGAAATAGAATAAATGATTACTTCGGTGTGGTTCGCTAATGCCGACTAGTTTGAATTGATATTCAAAAGAAGATTAAAGAATAAATTTAGAAGAATTTATCTTTGATAACATTAATGGGAACCTTTCCCTAAGAATGTGAAATTTAGAAACTAACTGGAGATTAGTTAAGTTGAATGGTTTCCTGGGTATTGATCTGATGTTGGTTTCGGCCTTCGGGGTTAATATTTGAGGAATTGTTCTCTTGCTAATTTACGGTTAGTGACTGATGAATTGGAACGAGGTGTAATAACCCGAAAATCTGGGCCAGTTTAAAATTTTTATTTTGGCAATTTTAGCGAATTGTGATTATTTAAAATGAATTATTTTAAATAATATCGACGAGAAATTTATTTTGAATATAATTCGAACGTATATATTATACGCGTCGTCGTTAGAATATAAATATTTATATATAATTATAAATAGAATTGAAAATGGCGCGGTAGTTCGATAATTCGATTTCAAACTTCAATTGAATGTACCGGGTGCAAAACAATCCGGATTTTAGTGAAACCAAAAATAATAGGATCTAATTGATAATATCTTTCCAACGAATCCGGGAAATCGAAATTTCATAGAGGGGATCAAAAGATATGTCCAGTTGAAAATTCTGAATAGTCGCTATGGAATTCAGGCCCTTAAAAATGGGAATTTTGCAAACGACCTCGGATTTCGTCGAAACCACTTCTGTTGGGTCCGCGATGTAAAGTTATTGCTAGGTTTCAAATTTCATAATTTTTCGAATCAATATGTGAGCGTGGCAAAGGAAAACGCGTTTGACCAGTTTCAGTTGATTTTAATCGACTGGAAAATAGCCATTTTTCTAACGGTCTCGGAATTCGACGAAACTAGTTTGGTTAGGACCGTATCGTCAATACGAAGCTGGAAAATATTTTTCGGGAATTTATAGAATTCGTATGTGACCCTGGTAAATTGAAATGTATGTTTAAAACATAATATATAGATTTAAGTGTAAATTCAACGGAAACTGATTGTAACGATCAAATCAGCTTGCGATGCATATCTCATTGTGTTCGAAATGGGGGTGAAACGCTATGGACGACAGGCGGTGGGCCTCGTTTTGAGGTCGAAAATAAAAGTTGCTTTTTCGTGAAAAATTAAATAAATAAATTAAAAAAAAAAACCTTATCTCTTTTGCCCCCCCCCCCCGTTCAAATTCATTTCAACAGAGTAAAAAAAAAGAGAGAAGGAAGGGGGAGGAGCCGCCGCTCCTCCCACCGTCGCGCCCACCCAAGGTGGCTCTGACCACCGCAGCCCCCCCCCCGATTCCTCCTCTCCTCTCCCTTCTATCGATACTCAGATCGACGCACCCCCCCCCCCTTCAGCCCAGAACCCGCCCCCTTCTCCTCCTCAGACCACCGCCGCCTGCCTGCTCCGCCCTCACCTCGCCGGACCCCCCCTCTTCCTGTTGCTCCCCCTCTCTCCTCCTAAACCCGCGAGTTACCCAAGCCAACTCCCCCCAATTCGAAGCCCTAAGTTCGAAGCACGAAGAAGATGAAGACGATGAGGTCTAGAGCGCGAATACAGTGAAGAACGCAGTGTAATTTTTTATACCCTATAATTAGTTTATTCATTTAGGTAATTATTTATTAATATAATTACATTGTCTAAATTCAGTTTTAAAAATTAAATTAGCATTTGTTTTCAAAATTAAATTAGCATTGTTTTATAAAAATAGGAATTTGCATCGTTTTTAGAATTGAAATAACTTCGAAATAAAAATATGATTTTTATATATTGAACTTCGAATTAAAAATATGATTTTTATATATTGAACTTCGAAATAAAAATATGATTTTTATATATTGAACTTCGAAATAAAAATATGATTTTTATATATTGAACTTCGAAATAAAAATATGATTTTTATATATTGAACTTCGAATTAAAAATATGATTTTTATATATTGAACTTCGAAATAAAAATATGATTTTTATATATTGAACTTCGAATTAAAAATATGATTTTTATATATTGAACATCGAAATAAAAATGTGATTTTTATATATTGAAAAGCGAAGTAAAAATTCGATTCTTACATATGTAGTGAAAGCGGATAACGAAGGTGACAAAAAGGCGAGAACGAAGAAGCTTTATATCAAAGAAGAGTCAAGATGATTGGATAGCTATCGGTGAGAATTTCTCACCTTTCAATTTATTTTCTAGTTATATATATATACTAGGATGCAGACGGTGTTTAGTAGCACCCGACACAATCGTCCACAGACCATGGACTTGTTTGTTTGATTGCAAAAATTAGTTAGGTTATTTGATTGAAATTGAATTGTGTGGTGAAATGAATTGATTTGATTGATGTGTGAATGGCGTGGGCCTTCACTAGACCGGGGATAAGGCCAGGCCTCGTCCCGTTTCTAGTATCGTGCCGTTATGCCGCCGAAATTTTCTAAAATAAGTTAGAAAAATAAAACTATCATTTTATTAAATAAATGAATTGAATAGAAATTCATAGGTTGGAATAAAATGTTTTATCGTTAAAAATATAATTTTTAACGTGAAGTGAATAAAATAAAGTATTCATTTATAAACCGAACGGTTTGTTTATGTACACCTATTTGAATGACATTGATTGGGACGATAAATTTTACACATCGCCCAACAGCACAAATAAAATATGTGTTTGATTGTTTGAAACCCCACACGGGTGTTGGGATGAAATTTGAAGTTCACTCATCCTGATTGATTAAATATGTCGATCGATTGATTGACAGGCTGTTATAAGCGTTGAATATCTATATTTGATGCTTTTACAGTGTAGTGCACTTTGGTTGATGGTTGATTATTTTCAATGTTATTATATACATGTGTTGTATGAAAATCCATATAATTAATTTTATATGGTAATTGATTGGGCCTCATTCCAATTTGAAAACAAAGAATAATATAAAATAAAAGTTCATGTGTTGACAGTACTCATCCATTGAGAGTGGTCATGTGTTGAACGAAATATTTTGATAATAACAACTGTTTTGAAAAAGAAATATTTGAAATAGAATATTTGAAAATAGAAATTTATGAAGCCGTGTTGATTAGATTGACGCCATTTTGACGTGAACGATATTTATATCGATTTGAAAACGATTTCGAAACGAATTGAATTGAAAACGATTTCGAAATGAATTGAATTGAAAACGATTTCGAAATGAATTGAATTGAAAACGATTTCGAAATGAATTGAATTGAAAACCATTTCGAAAGGAATTGAATTGAAAACGATTTCGAAATAAAATGAATTGAAAACGATTTCGAAATGAATTGAATTGAAAACGATTTCGAAATGAATTGAATTGAAAACGATTTCGACAGGAATTGAATTGAAAACGATTTCGAAATAAAATGAATTGAAAACGATTTCGAAAGGAAATGAATTGAAACGACTTTGAATTCGAAGCGAATTTAAAACGAATTGAAATGAATTCGAATTGAATTGAAATTTGAATTGAATAGAAATGAATTTGAAACGAATTTATAAAGAAGAATTCAATTTTGATTTGAATTGAAATATAAGTTGAAATTGTTTTTGAAACGAATTTAAAACTATTTATATAATTCGTTTTAAATAGAAATCGACGAAATATATATTATATATATTATATATATAATATAATGGCCTGAATAGAACGCGCCGCGCCGCGGCAGTTCGCGAATTTCGACCATTTATTTCAAACGGACATTACGGGAGATCCGACCGTCGGATTCTCCTAAAACCGGAACCATTGGGTTCGTATCGAAGATATCATTCACGACAACCCAAAATCTTATTCCATTGTTAATCGGGTTAAAGAATAAGTATTATTTAAAATACCGTTCACGATAAACCCGAAGACCAATTTCAATTCAATTCCAATTAAATATTAATTAATTGGTATACTTCATTAAATCTAAATAAAAAGATATAATCTTTTCTCAATTGGGTTCAAGAACAATGTTAATGAAGACACCATTCACGACAAACCCAAAATCTCATTTGATATTAAATACAAGGTCTGAATAGAAAATATATCCGCTTATATTCAATATCAAATTCTGGAATCAACAAACACTGTATTGGAATAACGATATATATATCTTCCAAATTCCTCCACAATATCCGTATAATCACGGAATTCAATGTTGTAATATTCCAAAGATAATTTCGATTCAAATCCATTCCAATTCATATATTGGAAATTCTAGTTATTTTTAAAACCATTTCAAATCCAATTTATTTATTTAAAAATATTAGCTTTTTAATTCTAGTTCAAAACTAGTTCATTTCGACAAAAATATATTTTTATCTTTTCAAATATGGGATTTTTCATCCCAATTCTTTCCAAATCATTTATTATGATTTTACACAAATTATTGATATTTTTATTAATTTTATTAAGGCCCGCACAGTCGACTTCGATAAACGGTCATCGAAATGCACTTACAGCGACCTTTTCCAATTTGATTTGGACACAATTCCAAATCCAACCGATAGATTTCAAATCACTAATATTCATTAGAAAGCTCTTTTCGATATGAACCCAATGGTTCTGGTTTTAGGAGAATCCGACGGTCGGATCTTCCGAAATGTCCGTTCGAAGTCAATGGTCGAAATTGGCGAACTGCCGCAGCGCGGCGCTTTCTATTCAGGCCATTATATTATATATATATATATATATATATATATATATATATATATATATTTCGTCAATTTCCATTTAAAATGTATTTTATGAATCATTTTAAATTTGTTTTCAAAACAATTCCAACTTCATATTCAATTTCAAATCAAAATTGAATATTCCATATCAACGATATATATATATATATATATATATATATATATATATATAAATGATAATATTTTCAAAACATTAGATTTTGAAATCAATTCCTTTTTTATATTCATTATAAAAATGAATAAAATTGATATAAATATCGTTCACGTCCAAATGGCGTTAATCTAATCAACACAGCTTTATATATTTAAATATTTTCGTGTCCTTCGTAAATTGGACATCAAAATAAGATTTTGATCTTTTACTGAATATTACTTGAAAATATTCCCCCTTTTAAAATAATCATTAATTAAAAATATTCACTCTTTCTAAACTGGAATCAGACACAGTCAATTACCATATAATGTAATTTATATGGATTTCATACACACATGCACACAACATCAATCAAACACAGTCAACCATCATCCAAAGTGCATTCTACACTGCATAAGCATCAAATATAAATATTCAACGCTTACAACAACTTATCAATCAATCGATCGAGATACAACTAATTATTGGGATTAGTGTATGTCCAATATCATCCCAATACCCGTGTGGGGTTTCAATCAACAAATAATGAATTTTATTTGTGCAGTTAGACGATGTGTAAAATTTATCGTCCCAATCAATATCAGTCAAATATGTGTACATAAACAAATCGTCCGATTTGTTTATGAATATTTATTTTATTCATATACACATTAAAATTATATTTTTAACTGTAAAATATTTTTAACTATAAAATATTTTATTCCATTCCATATCACTCAATCCATTTTCACAACATAACCAAACAAACAAACAAGTCATCCATGGTCTGTGGACAACGGGTGTCGGGTGCTGCTAAGCACCGTCTGCATCCTAGTATATATTTTAACTAGAAAATAAAAAAAGGTGAGAACTTCTCACATTTGGGATCCACTCCTCCATTCCATATTTCTGAGCAGTTCAGATTCGCATTTTTTTTCCACCAGTTCCATCACATAATGTTTCACACAGTTCATAATAAACATCGCATTTTTTAATATGATGTTTATTTTAAAAATCACATTTTTGTAATTGCACTTCATATAACAAAATCGTATATTTTTACAATGCAAAAATATATGTATAAGAATCATACTTTTACTTCGATAAAATATATATAAAAATATATTTGTACATCCTCTACATAATAAAATCATATTTTTATTCGCTAGAATTATAAACAAAAATCGTATCTTTTCATACATATGTAAAAATTGAATTTTTTTACCGCTACTTCACATATATAAAAATCGAATTTTTACCGCAACTTCACATACATAAAAATCGAATTTTTATATAGCTAAAAATTAAAATTTTATTTCGCTATTGTAATAATCCGAAAATCTAGGCCAATTTAAAATTTTTATTTTGGCAAATTTAGTGAATTTTGAATATTTAAAATGATTATTTTAAATAATATCGATGAGAAATTTATTTTGAATAGAATTAGAACATATATATTTATATACGTCATTGCTAGAATATAAATATTTATTTATAATTATAAAAGGAATTGAAAATGGCGCGATAGTTTGAAATTTCGATTTCAAAATTCAAATGACTGTACAGGATTCAAAATAAACTAGATTTTATTGAAACCGAAAATATTTGAATCTATTTGACAATATCTTTCCAAGAATCCGAAAAATTGAAATTTCATAGCGGGGATAAAAAGATAAGTCCAGTTGAAAATTCAGAATAGTCGCTATGGAATTCTGGCCCTTAAAAAGGAAAATTTTGCAAATGACCTCAGAATTCGACGAAACCAATTTTGTTGGATCCATGAGTTCAAATTATTTCTAGGTTCCAAAATTCATAATTTTCTGAATCAATATGTGAGCGTGGCGAAGTTAAACGTGTTTTAACAGTTTTAGCCAAATTGGGTCAACCAGAAAATGACCATTTTTCAAACGGTCTCAGAATTTGACGAAATTAGTTTTGTTAGGACCGTATTGTCGATACGAAGCTAGAAATATTTTTTTTGGAATTTTTAGAGTCCGTGTACGACCCCGGTAAATTGAAATGTGCGTTCAAATTCAATATATAGAGTTATATTTTGATTTTGATGAAAACTGATCGAAACGAGAGAATCAGCCTGCGATACATATCCCATTGTGTTCGGAATGGGGGTAAATAGCTAGGGACGACAGTCGTTGCATTCGAATTGGAGATCAAATGAGAAGGCGACTTTTCTTTGAGAATAAATTAAATAAATTAATTAAATATATTATATATACTAACCCTAACACTCCCTACCGGTCAAACCATCAGTCAAAATAAATAAATAAATAACCCGCCCCGTTCTCTGAAGGCTAATCGCCCTCCTTGGATGCGCCGCCCCCATCGACGCGCCCCCTTCCGCCGCCATTGCCTCCACCCTCGCCCCCTTCTCTCTCCTCTCCAACGAGATCCACGCAGACCCCTCCCCTCGTTTGATTTCCCGTAGCCCCAAACCCCTTGCTTTGGTGAAGACCAACGCAACACCCCCCCTCATCGAAACCGCAGCTACCCCTGGTCAATGCTCCGACCATCTGAACCCCCGCCGGGACTCCCGCCACCTCCTTGACCAACGGCGCCACCTCCTTTCACCCCCCTATAACAAAGACTCAATTTTTGGCAAAGGTGAGGTTTTTAACTGAATTTCCTTTTCAGTTTTCTTCATAAATTTAAATCTTATTTTCCTTAATAAAAGGATTCGATATTTATAGTTTAAAAGTTTTGATTTTTAAATTGATAAAAATTAGATTTTTGAAGTATGAAAAATTAGATTTTTGGAACGTGGAAAAGGTCGGATTTTTAAAAGTGTGAAAAGGATGTATTTTTATAAATTAAAAAAAAACTTTGATTTTTATGATATTAAAAATATGATTTTTATATAGTAGAGATTATAAAAATACGATTTTTATATTATATAGATAGTAAAAATTCGATCTTTATATTAGAAGCAGATATAAAAATATAATTTTTGTATAGGAAGGAGCGTTATAAAAATATAATCTTTATTGGAAGAAGAGCGATATAAAAATATAATTTTTATATAGAGAATAGCGTGATAAAAATATGATCTTTATTATATGAATACCGTTATAAAAATAGAATTTTTATCTATATAGTAGTGGTGTAAAAATGTGATTTTTATCCATATTGAGTGATTATAAAAATGTGATTTTTATTTACATAGCAACAATATAAAAATGTGGTTTTTATATATGTAGTGGCTACGGACAATGAAATTGACAAAAGGGAATCACGACGGAGATTTCTACATATGAAGAGTCGTGGCGTTGTTTTAGCTTCTCGGTGAGAACTCCTCACCTTTGTTTTAATTTCTAGTTGAAATATATACTAGGATGCAGACGGTGCTTAGCAGCACCCGACACCCGTCTTCCACAGACCATGGACAGCTTGTTTGGTAGATTGCTGTATTGTGAAATTTGATTGTGTGATGTGGAATGAAATAAAATATTTTATAGTGGAAAATATTTTATAGTTAAAAATATGATTTTTAACGTGTATATAAAATAAATATTTATAAACAAATCGGACGATTTGTTTATATACACTGATTTGACTGATATTGATTGGGACGATAAATTTTACACATCGCCCCACTGCATAAATAAAATCTGTGTTTGTTGTTTTGAAACCCCACAAGGGTATTGGGATGAGATTTGACGTACACTAATCCTGATTGTTTAGTTGTATGTCAATTGATGGATTGACAGACTGTGTAAGTGTTAATTATTTATATTTAATGCTTATGCAGTTATGTGGCGCACTCTGGATGATGGTTGATGATTTATCGTTGCTGTTATATACATGTGTTGTAGGGAATCCATGTGATAATCATTATATGGTAATTGATTGGGCCTCATTCCAATTTAGAAAAAATATTCATGTGTTAAATAGAAAATAAATTCATGTGTTGAATTGAAAACATTCATGTGTTGAATAAAAGCCGTGTTGATTAGATTGACGCCATTTTGACGTGAACGATATTTATATCAATTTTATTCATTTTATAATGAATACCGAAAGTGATTTCAAAATCTGGTATTTTGAAAAGAATTGAAATTCGAATTAAACTGAAATGAATTGAGATTCGAATTAAATTGAAAAGAATTGAAATTCGAATTAAATTGAAAAGAATTGAAATTCGAATTAAATTGAAATGAATTGAAATTCGAATTAAATTGGAAAGAATTGAAATTCGAATTAAATTAAATTGAATTGAAATTCGAATTAAATTGAAATGAATTGAAATTCGAATTAAATTGAAAAGAACTGAAATTCGAATTAAATTGAAAAGAATTGAAATTCGAATTAGATTGAAGTAGAATTGAAATCGTTTTGAATTGAATTTAAAACGTATTGAAATTGAACTGAAATCGATTTGAATTGAAACCGATTTGGATTGAAATTGATTTGAATTGAAACCGATTTGAATTGAAATGGATTTGAATTGAAATCGAGTTGAAATGAATTTAAAACGAATTTATATTGGAAAGATTCAATTTTGATTTGAATTTGAGATGGAAGTTGAAATCATTTTGAAAACGAATATAATACGATTTACAAAATACGTTTTAAAAGGAAATCGACGAAATATATAATATATAAATAATGGCCTGAATAGAATGCGCCGCGCCGCGGCAGTTTGCGAATTTCGACCATTGACTTCGAATGAATATTGCCGGAGATCCGACCGTCGGATTCTCCTAAAAACAGAACCGTTGGGTTCGTATCGAAAAGAGCTTTCTAACGAATATTGGAAATTTGAAATCTAACGGTTGGATTTGGAATTATGTCCGAATCAAATTTGGAAAAGGTCGTTGTAAGTGCAGTTCGATGGCCGTTGATGGAAATTGACTGTACGGGCCTTGATAAAATTACTAAAAATAAGAATAATTTGTGTAAAATCATAAGAAATGATTTGGGAAGAATTGGGATGAAAAATTTCCATATTTGAGAAGATAAAAATAGATTTTTATCGAAATGAACTAGTTTTGTACTAGAATTATAATTCTATTTATTTTTAAAAATAAATAAAGTGGATTTGAAATGGTTTTAAAAGTAACCAGAATTTCCAATAATTGAATTGGAAGGGATGTGAATCGAAATTGTCTTTGGAATATTTCGATGTTGAATTTCGTGATTATACAGATATTGTTACGGGAATTTGAAAGATATATTTATATCGTTATTTCCAATATGATATTTGTTGTTGATATTGAATATAAGCGGATATATTTTCTATTCAGAGCCTTGTATTTAATATCAAATGTGATTTGGGTTTGTCGTGGATGGTGTCTTCATTAACACTGCCCTTAAACCCAGTTGAGAAAAAGATTAAATCTTTTTATTTGGATTTAATGAAGTACACCAATTAAATAATATTTAATTGGAATTGAATTGAAATTGATTTTTGGGTTTATCGTGAACGGTGTTTTAAATAACATTTGTTCTTTAACCCGATAATTAATGGAATGTGATTTGGGTTGTCGTGAATGGTATCTTTAATAATACTGTTCTTAGGCCCAACGAAGTTAAGAAAAATAGAAACTAACTGGAGATTAGTTAAGTTGAATGGTTTCTTGGGTATTGATCTGATGTTGGTTTCGGCCTTCGGGGTTAATACTTAGGGAATTGCTCACTTGCTATTTTACAGTTAGGGACTGATTGAAATGTGATGTGATTTTGGGGTTTATCGTGAACCGTGTTTTAAATGACATCAGTTCTTTAACCCAGTTAAAGATTAAAACTAAGTGGAGTTTTAATGAATCTTTAATTAGATTGAAAAGATCGAGAATGGAGTATCACCAGTTTTGCTCCAGGCGATAGTTAAATCTTTAATTAGATTTGAACGTGAAATGGTAATTGAATTTACCGATAACACTGTGGTGTTAGATATGAAGTATTACCAGTTTTACTTCATGGGATGAATAGGTTGGGATTGGGAAATAGAATAAATGATTACTTCGGTGTGGTTCGCTAATGCCGACTAGTTTGAATTGATATTCAAAAGAAGATTAAAGAATAAATTTAGAAGAATTTATCTTTGATAAAATTAATGGGAACCTTTCCCTAAGAATGTGAAATTTAGAAACTAACTGGAGATTAGTTAAGTTGAATGGTTTCCTGGGTATTGATCTGATGTTGGTTTCGGCCTTCGGGGTTAATATTTGAGGAATTGTTCTCTTGCTAATTTACGGTTAGTGACTGATGAATTGGAACGAGGTGTAATAACCCGAAAATCTGGGCCAGTTTAAAATTTTTATTTTGGCAATTTTAGCGAATTGTGATTATTTAAAATGAATTATTTTAAATAATATTGACGAGAAATTTATTTTGAATATAATTCGAACGTATATATTATACGCGTCGTCGTTAGAATATAAATATTTATATATAATTATAAATAGAATTGAAAATGGCGCGGTAGTTCGATAATTCGATTTCAAACTTCAATTGAATGTACCGGGTGCAAAACAATCCGGATTTTAGTGAAACCAAAAATAATAGGATCTAATTGATAATATCTTTCCAACGAATCCGGGAAATCGAAATTTCATAGCGGGGATCAAAAGATATGTCCAGTTGAAAATTCTGAATAGTCGCTATGCAATTCAGGCCCTTAAAAATGGGAATTTTGCAAACGACCTCGGATTTCGACGAAACCACTTCTGTTGGGTTCAAATTTCATAATTTTTCGAATCAATATGTGAGCGTGGCAAAGGAAAACGCGTTTGACCAGTTTCAGTTGATTTTAATCGACTGGAAAATAGCCATTTTTCTAACGGTCTCGGAATTCGACGAAACTAGTTTGGTTAGGACCGTATCGTCAATACGAAGCTGGAAAATATTTTTCGGGAATTTATAGAATTCGTATGTGACCCTGGTAAATTGAAATGTATGTTTAAAACATAATATATAGATTTAAGTGTAAATTCAACGGAAACTGATTGTAACGATCAAATCAGCTTGCGATGCATATCTCATTGTGATCGAAATGGGGGTGAAACGCTATGGACGACAGGCGGTGGGCCTCGTTTTGAGGTCGAAAATAAAAGTTGCTTTTTCGTGAAAAATTAAATAAATAAATTAAAAAAAAACCCTTATCTCTTTTGCCCCCCCCCCCCCCCCGTTCAAATTCATTTCAACAGAGTAAAAAAAAAAGAGAGAAGGAAGGGGGAGGAGCCGCCGCTCCTCCCACCGTCGCGCCCACCCAAGGTGGCTCTGACCACCGCAGCCCCCCCCCCCCCGATTCCTCCTCTCCTCTCCCTTCTATCGATACTCAGATCGACGCACCCCCCCTTCAGCCCAGAACCCGCCCCCTTCTCCTCCTCAGACCACCGCCGCCTGCCTGCTCCGCCCCCACCTCGCCGGACCCCCCCTCTTCCCGTTGCTCCCCCTCTCTCCTCCTAAACCCGCGAGTTACCCAAGCCAACTCCCCCCAATTCGAAGCCCTAAGTTCGAAGCACGAAGAAGATGAAGACGATGAGGTCTAGAGCGCGAATACAGTGAAGAACGCAGTGTAATTTTTTATACCCTATAATTAGTTTATTCATTTAGGTAATTATTTATTAATATAATTACATTGTCTAAATTCAGTTTTAAAAATTAAATTAGCATTTGTTTTCAAAATTAAATTAGCATTGTTTTATAAAAATAGGAATTTGCATCGTTTTTAGAATTGAAATAACTTCGAAATAAAAATATGATTTTTATATATTGAACTTCGAATTAAAAATATGATTTTTATATATTGAACTTCGAAATAAAAATATGATTTTTATATATTGAACTTCGAAATAAAAATATGATTTTTATATATTGAACTTCGAAATAAAAATATGATTTTTATATATTGAACTTCGAATTAAAAATATGATTTTTATATATTGAACTTCGAAATAAAAATATGATTTTTATATATTGAACTTCGAATTAAAAATATGATTTTTATATATTGAACATCGAAATAAAAATGTGATTTTTATATATTGAAAAGCGAAGTAAAAATTCGATTCTTACATATGTAGTAAAAGCGGATAACGAAGGTGACAAAAAGGCGAGAACGAAGAAGCTTTATATCAAAGAAGAGTCATGATGATTGGATAGCTATCGGTGAGAATTTCTCACCTTTCAATTTATTTTCTAGTTATATATATATATACTAGGATGCAGACGGTGTTTAGTAGCACCCGACACAATCGTCCACAGACCATGGACTTGTTTGTTTGATTGCAAAAATTAGTTAGGTTATTTGATTGAAATTGAATTGTGTGGTGAAATGAATTGATTTGATTGATGTGTGAATGGCGTGGGCCTTCACTAGACCGGGGATAAGGCCAGGCCTCGTCCCGTTTCTAGTATCGTGCCGTTATGCCGCCGAAATTTTCTAAAATAAGTTAGAAAAATAAAAATATCATTTTATTAAATAAATGAATTGAATAGAAATTCATAGGTTGGAATAAAATGTTTTATCGTTAAAAATATAATTTTTAACGTGAAGTGAATAAAATAAAGTATTCATTTATAAACCGAACGGTTTGTTTATGTACACCTATTTGAATGACATTGATTGGGACGATAAATTTTACACATCACCCAACAGCACAAATAAAATATGTGTTTGATTGTTTGAAACCCCACACGGGTGTTGGGATGAAATTTGAAGTTCACTCATCCTGATTGATTAAATATGTCGATCGATTGATTGACAGGCTGTTATAAGCGTTGAATATCTATATTTGATGCTTTTACAGTGTAGTGCACTTTGGTTGATGGTTGATTATTTTCAATGTTATTATATACATGTGTTGTATGAAAATCCATATAATTAATTTTATATGGTAATTGATTGGGCCTCATTCCAATTTGAAAACAAAGAATAATATAAAATAAAAGTTCATGTGTTGACAGTACTCATCCATTGAGAGTGGTCATGTGTTGAACGAAATATTTTGATAATAACAACTGTTTTGAAAAAGAAATATTTGAAATAGAATATTTGAAAATAGAAATTTATGAAGCCGTGTTGATTAGATTGACGCCATTTTGACGTGAACGATATTTATATCGATTTGAAAACGATTTCGAAACGAATTGAATTGAAAACGATTTCGAAATGAATTGAATTGAAAACGATTTCGAAATGAATTGAATTGAAAACGATTTCAAAATGAATTGAATTGAAAACGATTTCGAAAGGAATTGAATTGAAAACGATTTCGAAATAAAATGAATTGAAAACGATTTCGAAATGAATTGAATTGAAAACGATTTCGAAATGAATTGAATTGAAAACGATTTCGAAAGGAATTGAATTGAAAACGATTTCGAAATAAAATGAATTGAAAACGATTTCGAAAGGAAATGAATTGAAACGACTTTGAATTCGAAGCGAATTTAAAACGAATTGAAATGAATTCGAATTGAATTGAAATTTGAATTGAATAGAAATGAATTTGAAACGAATTTATAAAGAAGAATTCAATTTTGATTTGAATTGAAATATAAGTTGAAATTGTTTTTGAAACGAATTTAAAACTATTTATATAATTCGTTTTAAATAGAAATCGACGAAATATATATTATATATATTATATATATAATATAATGGCCTGAATAGAACGCGCCGCGCCGCGGCAGTTCGCGAATTTCGACCATTTATTTCAAACGGACATTACGGGAGATCCGACCGTCGGATTCTCCTAAAACCGGAACCATTGGGTTCGTATCGAAGAGAGCTTTCTAACGAATGTGATAAATTAGAAATCTAACGGTTGGATTTGGAATTATGTCCGAATCAAATTGGAAAAAGGTCGCTATACGTACAGTTCGATGGCCATTGGTGGAAATCGACTGTACGGGCCTTGATAAAATTATTAAAAATAGTAATAATTTGTGTAAAATCATAAGAAATGATTTGTGAAGATTTGGGATGAAAAACTTCATGTTTGAAAAGATAAAAATAGATTTTTATCGAAATGAACTAGTTTTGAACTAGAAATATAATTCTATTTATTTTTAAATAAATAAATTGAATTTGAAATGGTTTAAAAAAAAATAACCAGAATTTCCAATGATTGCATTGGAATGGATTTGAATCGAAATTGTCTTCGGAATATTTCGATGTTGGAATTCGTGATTATACAGATGTTGTTATGGAAATTTGAAAGATATATATTTATATCGTTATTTCCAATACGGCATTTGTTAGTCGTAGAATTCGATATTGAATATAAGCCGATATATTTTCTATTCAGAGCCTTGTATTGAATATCGAATGTGATTTGGGTTTGTGGTGAATGGTGTCTTCACTAACACTGTTCTTGAACCCAGTTGAGAAATGATTAAATCTTTTTATTTAGATTTAATGAAGTGTACCAATTAAATAATATTTAATTGGAAGTGAATTGATATTGATTTTTGGGTTTATCGTGAACAGTGTTTTAAATAACACTCGTTCTTTAACCCGATAATTAATGGAAGGTGATTTTGGGTTTATCGTGAACCGTGTTTTAAATGACACTGATTCTTTAACCCAGTTAACGATTAAACTAAGTGGAGTTTTAATGAATCTTTAATTAGATTGAAATGATCGAAAATGGAGTATCACCAGTTTTGCTCCAGGCGATAGTTAAATCTTTAATTAGATTTGAATGTGAAATGGTAATTGAATTTACCGATAACACCGTGGTGTTAGAGATGAAGTATAACCAGTTGTACTTCATGGGATGAATAGGTTGGGATTGGGAAATAAAATAAATGATTACTTCGGTGTGGTTCGCTAATCCCGACTAGTTTGAATTGATATTCAAAGGAGATTAAAGGGTAAATTTAAAGAATTTATCTTGGATAAAATTAATGGGAACTTTTTCCCAAAGTATAGGAATATTTGAATAAAAGAATATTCTGAATTGGAATGAGGCGTATGTTGTGTTTGTGTAACACTTTTATAATATATACGCGAGTTATTCAGAAAGACCGGGTTTATCCCATTCTGAATAACTGATTCGACGTGGTGTCGAAAATGAAGACGGTGGTCGAAGACCAGAAGTCTTCACGTCGTTTGGGTGATTACTGATGATCTTGATTGGGCTGTACACCCAAGAAGATGGAAACAGTTGGTGATCGTCCAGACGTACTTGGAGATCGATGGATATGCGGGGTACTAGGTGCCTCCGGTTTCGTTCAGACCCAGAACGGACTTGTAAATGGACTGTGTGTCTGACATTGGATTTTAGTCCGTGTGATTGATCTCTATTAAATATATATCTGTTTGGCGGCGGAGAATTTATTCTCTTGCTTAACGCCCTTCTCTGAGACGTACGAGCTCAGGGGTTATATATTGATGGATATCAAACGCATGGAGTGAATTGCCTGTGTGGCATGCCTAAGTGGCAATTGATCGAGGCTTCTGTTGAAAAGCAAAGTCTTGTGGTGATGATCAAAGCACAGCCTGTGTGGCACAGCTTTGTGTAACGTGAATTCGCGAGCCTCACACCCCGGTTGTGAACCAGAAACGGGAGAGGACATCAGGGAGGGCATGCGTTTCTTTCTAGCTAGGGTGGTGTAAGTGACCTACCAGCCCTGACATTTATATACTTTTCACCTGTGTGGTTGTTGCTGTTGCGAGGCGCCTCGGTTAGATCGGACGATCCGGGTCCGATGGAGCCATTCGTTGGCTCGTTTACACCCCAAAGGGTGGGGAAACGCAGTGTTCAGGCATTTTAATCCACATCGGTGGACCGGCCCTGACGATCCAAGGGTCACTCGAGCTCTGATCCTGAGCGGCGGGCTAGAGCGTCTCGAATCGGTTGAGGACT
The DNA here is from genome assembly GCA_030737875.1 of Allium sativum. Lineage (NCBI taxonomy): Eukaryota > Viridiplantae > Streptophyta > Magnoliopsida > Asparagales > Amaryllidaceae > Allium > Allium sativum. Next base: position 126,261,766 of record CM060919.1, on the reverse strand, counting down.
ATCTTTTGCCTCGGTTCATAGATGGAAATCCAATTTCCAAATACGTGACATTTGCGGTTTTAATTGTAGAACTAGTATGGCGACATGATATATGGTACCCATGCCGTCTATGATTGATACTTATGATTTGAAGTTGTTTTATACACTATGCACTTATAATAGTATCAAATGATTTGTTTTAAACCGTATCAAGCATCCTTTGGCTGTTATAAGGGAAAACCCTATTCCCCGGCTTGCGTTGCATTGTGTGATAGGACCTGGGTCTTATAACAGCTTCATTTTTCTTTATTTAGCATTGCGCTGTTTGTTTTATGCACTGGTATTCTTGGGAGGAAACCCGTTCCGTGTTATACGGCGTGGTCCCTTGATTTACCTAACTTTAAAATAAAGATTAACTGTTTTAGTTCTAACACCAGTCCCATGACTGACCTGGAGTTTATTGTTTTGACCTAAACTCTGGGTGCCCTTATTTTCGACACGGGCAGCTAGTAGTTTTGGTTTTGCAGATTTATATTCACAGGATCCTGGTTTACAGCTGGAATGATATCCGGAAAGCTTTGTATCCGTATATCTACTTCTAGTTGTGTATTGTATTATTTTCCGCTGCTATGTATTTAAATGTAATTTAAATCTCTGATATTTCTGTGTAATATTTATTCATTTATACTCTGTATATTCTTGTAATCTGATGCATTGTTGTAATATACAATGAAAGGTTCTTCTGTATGAGTTCTGTTGTGGCTTGTTCTCGAACTATCCGACGCTTTCCTTTACGGGGAAGTTACGGGTCGTTCCATTTTGGTATCAGAGCTTTGGTTTACAAAGCTAGAGAACAAGACACATTAGAACCGTACGAAAGGATTCATCAGATATTGGATTAGCAATATCCAATTAGAATGACTCGTTAGAGATGGGATCAGAAGTATCCTAGAACGAGTGTGAAGAGTATATTTTTCAAATGAAAACAAATTTAGTTTTGAAAATCTAAATCAATTATTCGTATTTGATTATTTATTTTAGATGAATTTGGGCAATTCAATATATAAAGAATTTGCATATACGCCTTGCAAACGTATATTCAAAGTTTTAATATATTGGATAGATATAGCATCACACTCTAGTCGCCCGGAGATATTATTGATGATAGCGATCGCATCATCAACATTTATGTTCGAGTTTCGAAGGTGTGATTTTCTATATATTTCCATTAGACTGGTGTGAGAACCAAAAATAATATAGCTAGAATACATTGTTGTGATTTGGCATCAAAACGTGATTTTCTTTATAGATATCAAAGTTATGAATTTCAAATGATAATTCACTAATTGATTGATGTTTGTGTTGTTTGTTTAATTGTTTGATAATTTTGAACCTTTATGCCTAACTAAATCAAATATTGAATTGTATTGAAAATTGGTCGCATTTGCTTGCATATACATATCTATCATTGAACAGGTCATAGCAAGGAGGCTAGAGCCAGAGAATAAAATTTGTTTGCCCGACAAATAGGTACATGTTTACTACATAATATACTGTTTTGTTTGGGTGATGATGATTTTATGAGCCTATTGGCTAGCCGCTTGGCTTTTTCTTTTTCTTTTTGAGATCTGAAGGACCGGGGAAGCTATTTGAAATTCCCCGATGCTCCCGGTGTAGGGGAGGTTATGGCAAAAAATTTCAAAAATTTAGGGTGTTAGCCAAATTTTTGAAATTTTGAAAATTCTCAGAAACTGAAAAGTTGGAGAATGGAAGCCAGATCGAACGTAGTGTTGAATGATCAAACCACTTTCGACTTTGTTCCTTTTCGGGGACGAAAAGTTTTAAGTGGGGGAGATTGTAATAACCCGAAAATCTGGGCCAGTTTAAAATTTTTATTTTGGCAATTTTAGCGAATTGTGATTATTTAAAATGAATTATTTTAAATAATATCGACGAGAAATTTATTTTGAATATAATTCGAACGTATATATTATACGCGTCGTCGTTAGAATATAAATATTTATATATAATTATAAATAGAATTGAAAATGGCGCGGTAGTTCGATAATTCGATTTCAAACTTCAATTGAATGTACCGGGTGCAAAACAATCCGGATTTTAGTGAAACCAAAAATAATAGGATCTAATTGATAATATCTTTCCAACGAATCCGGGAAATCGAAATTTCATAGCGGGGATCAAAAGATATGTCCAGTTGAAAATTCTGAATAGTCGTTATGGAATTCAGGCCCTTAAAAATGGGAATTTTGCAAACGACCTCGGATTTCGACGAAACCACTTCTGTTGGGTCCGCGATGTAAAGTTATTGCTAGGTTTCAAATTTCATAATTTTTCGAATCAATATGTGAGCGTGGCAAAGGAAAACGCGTTTGACCAGTTTCAGTTGATTTTAATCGACTGGAAAATAGCCATTTTTCTAACGGTCTCGGAATTCGACGAAACTAGTTTGGTTAGGACCGTATCGTCAATACGAAGCTGGAAAATATTTTTCGGGAATTTATAGAATTCGTATGTGACCCTGGTAAATTGAAATGTATGTTTAAAACATAATATATAGATTTAAGTGTAAATTCAACGGAAACTGATTGTAACGATCAAATCAGCTTGCGATGCATATCTCATTGTGTTCGAAATGGGGGTGAAACGCTATGGACGACAGGCGGTGGGCCTCGTTTTGAGGTCGAAAATAAAAGTTGCTTTTTCGTGAAAAATTAAATAAATAAATAAAAAAAAACCCCTTATCTCTTTTGCCCCCCCCCCCGTTCAAATTCATTTCAACAGAGTAAAAAAAAAAAAAAAAAAAAAAGAGAAGGAAGGGGGAGGAGCCGCCGCTCCTCCCACCGTCGCGCCCACCCAAGGTGGCTCTGACCACCGCAGCCCCCCCGATTCCTCCTCTCCTCTCCCTTCTATCGATACTCAGATCGACGCACCCCCCCCCCCTTCAGCCCAGAACCCGCCCCCTTCTCCTCCTCAGACCACCGCCGCCTGCCTGCTCCGCCCCCACCTCGCCGGACCCCCCTCTTCCCGTTGCTCCCCCTCTCTCCTCCTAAACCCGCGAGTTACCCAAGCCAACTCCCCCCAATTCGAAGCCCTAAGTTCGAAGCACGAAGAAGATGAAGACGATGAGGTCTAGAGCGCGAATACAGTGAAGAACGCAGTGTAATTTTTTATACCCTATAATTAGTTTATTCATTTAGGTAATTATTTATTAATATAATTACATTGTCTAAATTCAGTTTTAAAAATTAAATTAGCATTTGTTTTCAAAATTAAATTAGCATTGTTTTATAAAAATAGGAATTTGCATCGTTTTTAGAATTGAAATAACTTCGAAATAAAAATATGATTTTTATATATTGAACTTCGAATTAAAAATATGATTTTTATATATTGAACTTCGAAATAAAAATATGATTTTTATATATTGAACTTTGAAATAAAAATATGATTTTTATATATTGAACTTCGAAATAAAAATATGATTTTTATATATTGAACTTCGAATTAAAAATATGATTTTTATATATTGAACTTCGAAATAAAAATATGATTTTTATATATTGAACTTCGAATTAAAAATATGATTTTTATATATTGAACATCGAAATAAAAATGTGATTTTTATATATTGAAAAGCGAAGTAAAAATTCGATTCTTACATATGTAGTGAAAGCGGATAACGAAGGTGACAAAAAGGCGAGAACGAAGAAGCTTTATATCAAAGAAGAGTCAAGATGATTGGATAGCTATCGGTGAGAATTTCTCACCTTTCAATTTATTTTCTAGTTATATATATATACTAGGATGCAGACGGTGTTTAGTAGCACCCGACACAATCGTCCACAGACCATGGACTTGTTTGTTTGATTGCAAAAATTAGTTAGGTTATTTGATTGAAATTGAATTGTGTGGTGAAATGAATTGATTTGATTGATGTGTGAATGGCGTGGGCCTTCACTAGACCGGGGATAAGGCCAGGCCTCGTCCCGTTTCTAGTATCGTGTCGTTATGCCGCCGAAATTTTCTAAAATAAGTTAGAAAAATAAAAATATCATTTTATTAAATAAATGAATTGAATAGAAATTCATAGGTTGGAATAAAATGTTTTATCGTTAAAAATATAATTTTTAACGTGAAGTGAATAAAATAAAGTATTCATTTATAAACCGAACGGTTTGTTTATGTACACCTATTTGAATGACATTGATTGGGACGATAAATTTTACACATCGCCCAACAGCACAAATAAAATATGTGTTTGATTGTTTGAAACCCCACACGGGTGTTGGGATGAAATTTGAAGTTCACTCATCCTGATTGATTAAATATGTCGATCGATTGATTGACAGGCTGTTATAAGCGTTGAATATCTATATTTGATGCTTTTACAGTGTAGTGCACTTTGGTTGATGGTTGATTATTTTCAATGTTATTATATACATGTGTTGTATGAAAATCCATATAATTAATTTTATATGGTAATTGATTGGGCCTCATTCCAATTTGAAAACAAAGAATAATATAAAATAAAAGTTCATGTGTTGACAGTACTCATCCATTGAGAGTGGTCATGTGTTGAACGAAATATTTTGATAATAACAACTGTTTTGAAAAAGAAATATTTGAAATAGAATATTTGAAAATAGAAATTTATGAAGCCGTGTTGATTAGATTGACGCCATTTTGACGTGAACGATATTTATATCGATTTGAAAACGATTTCGAAACGAATTGAATTGAAAACGATTTCGAAATGAATTGAATTGAAAACGATTTCGAAATGAATTGAATTGAAAACGATTTCGAAATGAATTGAATTGAAAACGATTTCGAAAGGAATTGAATTGAAAACGATTTCGAAATAAAATGAATTGAAAACGATTTTGAAATGAATTGAATTGAAAACGATTTCGAAATGAATTGAATTGAAAACGATTTCGAAAGGAATTGAATTGAAAACGATTTCGAAATAAAATGAATTGAAAACGATTTCGAAAGGAAATGAATTGAAACAACTTTGAATTCGAAGCGAATTTAAAACGAATTGAAATGAATTCGAATTGAATTGAAATTTGAATTGAATAGAAATGAATTTGAAACGAATTTATAAAGAAGATTTCAATTTTGATTTGAATTGAAATATAAGTTGAAATTGTTTTTGAAACGAATTTAAAACTATTTATATAATTCGTTTTAAATAGAAATCGACGAAATATATATTATATATATTATATATATAATATAATGGCCTGAATAGAACGCGCCGCGCCGCGGCAGTTCGCGAATTTCGACCATTTATTTCAAACGGACATTACGGGAGATCCGACCGTCGGATTCTCCTAAAACCGGAACCATTGGGTTCGTATCGAAGAGAGCTTTCTAACGAATGTGATAAATTAGAAATCTAACGGTTGGATTTGGAATTATGTCCGAATCAAATTGGAAAAAGGTCGTTATACGTACAGTTCGATGGCCATTGGTGGAAATCGACTGTACGGGCCTTGATAAAATTATTAAAAATAGTAATAATTTGTGTAAAATAATAAGAAATGATTTGTGAAGATTTGGGATGAAAAACTTCATGTTTGAAAAGATAAAAATAGATTTTTATCGAAATGAACTAGTTTTGAACTAGAAATATAATTCTATTTATTTTTAAATAAATAAATTGAATTTGAAATGGTTTAAAAAAAATAACCAGAATTTCCAATGATTGCATTGGAATGGATTTGAATCGAAATTGTCTTCGGAATATTTCGATGTTGGAATTCGTGATTATACAGATGTTGTTATGGAAATTTGAAAGATATATATTTATATCGTTATTTCCAATACGGCATTTGTTAGTCGTAGAATTCGATATTGAATATAAGCCGATATATTTTCTATTCAGAGCCTTGTATTGAATATCGAATGTGATTTGGGTTTGTGGTGAATGGTGTCTTCACTAACACTGTTCTTGAACCCAGTTGAGAAATGATTAAATCTTTTTATTTAGATTTAATGAAGTGTACCAATTAAATAATATTTAATTGGAAGTGAATTGATATTGATTTTTGGGTTTATCGTGAACAGTGTTTTAAATAACACTCGTTCTTTAACCCGATAATTAATGGAAGGTGATTTTGGGTTTATCGTGAACCGTGTTTTAAATGACACTGATTCTTTAACCCAGTTAACGATTAAAACTAAGTGGAGTTTTAATGAATCTTTAATTAGATTGAAATGATCGAAAATGGAGTATCACCAGTTTTGCTCCAGGAGATAGTTAAATCTTTAATTAGATTTGAACGTGAAATGGTAATTGAATTTACCGATAACACCGTGGTGTTAGAGATGAAGTATAACCAGTTGTACTTCATGGGATGAATAGGTTGGGATTGGGAAATAAAATAAATGATTACTTCGGTGTGGTTCGCTAATCCCGACTAGTTTGAATTGATATTCAAAGGAGATTAAAGGGTAAATTTAAAGAATTTATCTTGGATAAAATTAATGGGAACTTTTTCCCAAAGTATAGGAATATTTGAATAAAAGAATATTCTGAATTGGAATGAGGCGTATGTTGTGTTTGTGTAACACTTTTATAATATATACGCGAGTTATTCAGAAAGACCGGGTTTATCCCATTCTGAATAACTGATTCGACGTGGTGTCGAAAATGAAGACGGTGGTCGAAGACCAGAAGTCTTCACGTCGTTTGGGTGATTACTGATGATCTTGATTGGGCTGTACACCCAAGAAGATGGAAACAGTTGGTGATCGTCCAGACGTACTTGGAGATCGATGGATATGCGGGGTACTAGGTGCCTCCGGTTTCGTTCAGACCCAGAACGGACTTGTAAATGGACTGTGTGTCTGACATTGGATTTTAGTCCGTGTGATTGATCTCTATTAAATATATATCTGTTTGGCGGCGGAGAATTTATTCTCTTGCTTAACGCCCTTCTCTGAGACGTACGAGCTCAGGGGTTATATATTGATGGATATCAAACGCATGGAGTGAATTGCCTGTGTGGCATGCCTAAGTGGCAATTGATCGAGGCTTCTGTTGAAAAGCAAAGTCTTGTGGTGATGATCAAAGCACAGCCTGTGTGGCACAGCTTTGTGTAACGTGAATTCGCGAGCCTCACACCCCGGTTGTGAACCAGAAACGGGAGAGGACATCAGGGAGGGCATGCGTTTCTTTCTAGCTAGGGTGGTGTCAGTGACCTACCAGCCCTGACATTTATATACTTTTCACCTGTGTGGTTGTTGCTGTTGCGAGGCGCCTCGGTTAGATCGGACGATCCGGGTCCGATGGAGCCATTCGTTGGCTCGTTTACACCCCAAAGGGTGGGGAAACGCAGTGTTCAGACATTTTAATCCACATCGGTGGACCGGCCCTGACGATCCAAGGGTCACTCGAGCTCTGATCCTGAGGGGCGGGCTAGAGCGTCTCGAATCGGTTGAGGACTATCTTTTGCCTCGGTTCATAGATGGAAATCCAATTTCCAAATACGTGACATTTGCGGTTTTAATTGTAGAACTAGTATGGCGACATGATATATGGTACCCATGCCGTCTATGATTGATACTTATGATTTGAAGTTGTTTTATACACTATGCACTTATAATAGTATCAAATGATTTGTTTTAAACCGTATCAAGCATCCTTTGGCTGTTATAAGGGAAAACCCTATTCCCCGGCTTGCGTTGCATTGTGTGATAGGACCTGGGTCTTATAACAGCTTCATTTTTCTTTATTTAGCATTGCGCTGTTTGTTTTATGCACTGGTATTCTTGGGAGGAAACCCGTTCCGTGTTATACGGCGTGGTCCCTTAATTTACCTAACTTTAAAATAAAGATTAACTGTTTTAGTTCTCACACCAGTCCCATGACTGACCTGGAGTTTATTGTTTTGACCTAAACTCTGGGTGCCTTTATTTTCGACACGGGCAGCTAGTAGTTTTGGTTTTGCAGATTTATATTCACAGGATCCTGGTTTACAGCTGGAATGATATCCGGAAAGCTTTGTATCCGTATATCTACTTCTAGTTGTGTATTGTATTATTTTCCGCTGCTATGTATTTAAATGTAATTTAAATCTCTGATATTTCTGTGTAATATTTATTCATTTATACTCTGTATATTCTTGTAATCTGATGCATTGTTGTAATATACAATGAAAGGTTCTTCTGTATGAGTTCTGTTGTGGCTTGTTCTCGAACTATCCGACGCTTTCCTTTACGGGGAAGTTACGGGTCGTTCCACGAGGCATATGTTGTGTTTGTGTAACACTTGTTTATTATATACACGACTTATTCGGAAAGACCGGGTTTATCCCATTCTGAATAAATGATTCGACGACGAGTCGAAGATGAAGATGGTGGTTGAAGATCGGAGGTCTTCACATCTTTTGGATAATTACTGATGATCTTGATTGGGCCGTACACCCAAGAGGAGGGAATCAGTTAGTGATCGTCCAGACGTACTTGGAGATTGATGGATATGCGAGGTACAAGGTGCCTCCGGTTCCGTTCAGACCCAGAACGGACTTGTAAATGGACTATGTGTCTGACATTGGATATCATTCTTTTTGATTGAGGGGTATCGGTTGCATGGAGTGGTTTGCCTGTGTGGCATGCAAAGATGCAAATGATCAAGGCTTCTATTGAAAAGCAGAGTCTTGTGTTGATGATCAAAGCACAGCCTGTGTGGCATAGCTTTGTTTAGCGTTGATTCACGAGCCTCACACCCCGGTAGTGGACCAGAAACGGGAGAGGACATCAGGGAGGGCATGCGTTTCCTTCTAGTTAGACGTGGCATCAGTGGTTTTGACATGCCCTGACGAGTTTGACTTATGTGGTTGTTGTTGTTGCGAGGCGCCTCGGATATATCGGTGACTATATGAAGCCGATGGAGTCATTTGTTGGCTCATTTACGCCCCAAAGGGCGGGGAAACGTAGTGTTCAGGCATAATAATCCACATCGATGGACCCGTTCTGACGATCCAAAAGTCACTCGAGCTCTAACCTAAGAGGCGGACTAGAGGCTCTCGAATCGGTAAGGACTATCTTTTGCCTTGGTTCACAGATGGAAATCCAACTTCCAGTACGTGACAATTGCGGTTTTGATTGTATACCTATATATGGCGACATAGTGGTATGGGACATTCATGCCGCCTATGATTGATATTTATGATTGTATATAAAATCAGAAACTAACTGGAAACGAGCTAAGATGGGTGGTTTCCTAGGTATTGGTCTGATGTTGGTTTCGGCCTTCGGGGTTAATACTTAGGGAATCGTTCTCTTACTAATTTATGGTTGGTGTCTGATTAAGAATCAAAAGATGAAATTTAGCGTATCAAGCATTCTTTGGCTATTATAAGGTAAAAACCTTATCCTCTGGCTTGCGTTGCATTGTGTGATGAGACATGGGTCTTATTATAGCTTCATTTTTCTTTATTTAGCATTGCGCTGTTTGTTTTATGCACTGGTATTCTTGGGAGGAAACCCGTTCCGTGTTATACGGCGTGGTCCCTTGATTTACCTAACTTTAAAATAAAGATTAATAACTGTTTTAATTCTCACACCAGTCACATGACTGACCTGGAGTTTATTGTTTTAACCTAAACTCTGGGTGCCCTTATTTTGACACGGGCAGCTAGTAGTTTTGGTTTTTATATTCACAAGATCCTGATTTACAGCTGGAACGATACTCAGAAAGATCTGTATTCGTGTATTACTTCTAGTTGTGTATTGTATTATTTTCCGCTGCTATGTAATGTATTGTAATCTCTGATATTTTATAATGTGTAATATTTATTTATACTCTGTATATTCTTGTAATCTGATGGAATAGTTGTAATAAGCAATGAAATGTTCTTCTGTTTGCATTCTTTTGTGTGTTGTTCTCGAAGTATCCGCTCTTTCCTTCACGAGGAAGTTATGGGTCCTTACATTTGATATCAGAGCTTTGGTTTACAAAGCTCAGAGAACAAGACACATTAGAACCATACGAAAGAATTCATCAGATATTGGATTAGTAGTATCCAATGGGAATGACTCGTTAGAGATGGAATCAGTAGTATCCTATAACGAGTGTGAAGAGTATATTTTTGAAAATGAAAACAATTTTTGTTTTGAAAATTTAATTCAATTATTCGTATTTGAATATTTGTTTATATTTATTTGGACAATCCAATATATAAAGACTTTGCATATACGTCTGATCCACGGGTATTCGAAGTTTTAATATACTGGATAGATATAGAATCACGCTCTAGTCGCCCGGAGATGATTCTGATGATTACTCGAGTATCATCAGAATTTATATTCGAGTGCCGAAAGTGGGATTTCTATATGATTCCAACTGACTGGTGTGAGAACCAAAATTAGATAGGGCTTATTGTTGTGATTTGGCATCAAAAATCTGATTTTTGGACTATATATCAAGGTTATGAATTTGAAGAGATAATCAACTAATTGATTGATGACTGTGTTGTTTGATTATGGTTTGATTAATTAAAATGTTGAACCTATAACCAAATTGAATCAAATAGTGAATTGTATTGAAAATTTATCGCATTTGCATGCATGTACATGTACTTACATTGAACAGGTCATAGCAAGGAGGCTAGAGCAGAAGAATAAAATTGTTTGCCCGACAAATAGGTACATGTTTACCATAATTTACTGTTTTGTTTGGGTGATGATGGTTTTATGAGCCGATTGTCTAGCCGCTTGGCTTTTTCTTTTTCTTTTGGATTGAAGAAGGCCATGGGAGGCTATATGAAATATCCCGAAGTCCTCGGTGCAGGGGAGGTTATGGCGAAATTTTTCGAAAATTTAGGGTGTTAGCCAAATTTTTGAAAAATTTGAAAAGTTCTTAGAAACTGAAAAGTTGAAGAACTTAAGCCGTAATGGAAATAATGGGAGTTGAGTTGATTAGTTAAACAACTTTTGGCTTCGTTCCTTTTCGGGGATGAAAAGTTTTAAGTGGGGGAGATTGTAATAACCCGGAAATCTGGGCCAATTTAAAATTTTTATTTTGGCAAATTTAGGGAGTATTGAATATTTAAAATGATTATTTTAAATAATATCGACGAGAAATTTATTTTGAATAGAATTTGAACGTATATATTTATATACGTCGTCGTTAGAATATAAATATTTATTTATAATTATAAAAGGAATTGAAAATGGCGCGGTAGTTTGAAATTTCGATTTCAAAATTCAAATGATTGTACAAGATTCAAAATAAACCGGATTTTAGTGAAACAAAAAATATTGAATCTATTTGAGATTATCTTTCCAATGAATCCGAAAAATTGAAATTTCATAGCCGGGATAAAAACATATGTCCAGTTGAAAATTCAGAATAGTCGCTATGGAATTCTGGCCCTTAAAAAGGGACATTTTGCAAACGACCTTAGAATTCGACGAAACCACTTTTGTTGGATCCGTGAGGTCAAATTATTGATAGGTTCCAAAATTCATAATTTTCTGAATCAATATGTGAGCGTGGCGAAGTTAAACGTGTTTTAACAGTTTCAGTCAAATTGGGTCAACCAGAAAATGACCATATTTCAAACAGTCTCAGAATTTGATGAAATTAGTTTTGTTAGGACCGTATCGTCGATACGAATCTAGAAATAATTTTTCTGGAATTTTTAGAGTCCGTATGTCGCCCCGGTAAATTGAAATGCGCGTTCAAATTCAATATATAGAGTTATATTTTGATTTTGATGAAAACTGATCGAAACGAGTGAATCATCCTGCGATACAAATCCCATTGTGTTCGGAATGGGGGTAAATAGCTAGGGATGACATTCGTTGGGTTCGAATTGAAGATCAAATGAGAAGGCGACTTTTCTTGGAGAATAAATTAAATTAATTAAATATATTATATATATACTAACCCTAACTCTCCCTACCGGTCAAACCATCAGTCAAAAAAAAACCCGCCCCGTTCTCTGAAGGCTTGTCGCCCTCCTTGGATGCGACGCCCCCATCGACGCGACCCCTTCCGCCGCCATCGCCTCCACCCTCGGCCCCCTTCTTTCTCCTCTCCGACGAGATCCATGCAGACCCCTCCCCTCGTTCAATTTCCCGTAGCCCCAAACCCCCTGCTCCTGTGAAGACCAACGCAACACCCCCTCTCTTCGAAACCGCAGCCACGCCTGGTCAAAGCTACGACCATATGAACCCCCGCCGAGACTCCCGCCACCTCCTTGACCAACGGCGCCGCTTCCTTTCACCCCCCCTACAACAAAGACTCAATTTTTGGCAAAGGTGAGGTTTTTAACTGAATTTCCTTTTCAGTTTTCTTCATAAATTTAAATCTGATTTTCCTTAATAAAAGGATTCGATTTTTATAGTTTAAAAGTTTTAATTTTGAAATCGATAAAAATTAGATTTTTGAAGTATGAAAAATTAGAGTTTTGGAACGTGGAAAAGGTCGGATTTCTAAAGGTGTGAAAAGGATGTATTTTTATAAATTAAAAAAAAATCGATTTTTATGATATTAAAAATATGATTTTTATATAGTAGAGATTATAAAAATACGATTTTTATATTATATAGATAGTAAAAATTCGATCTTCATATTAGTAGTAGATATAAAAATATAATTTTATATAGGAAGGAGCGTTATAAAAATTTAATCTTTATTGGAAAAAGAGCGATATAAAAATATAAATTTTATATAGAGAATAGCGTGATAAAAATATGATCTTTATTATATGAACACCATTACAAAAATAGAATTTTTATCTATATAGTAGCGGTGTAAAAATGTGATTTTTATCCATATAGAGTGATTATAAAAATGTGATTTTTATATACATAGCAACAATATAAAAATGTGATTTTTATATGTGTAGTGGCTACGGATAATGAAATTGACAAAAGGCGATCACGACGGAGATTTCTACATATGAAGAGTCGTGGCGTTGGTTTAGCTTCTCGGTGAGAACTCCTCACCTTTGTTTTAATTTCTAGTTGAAATATATACTAGGATGCAGACGGTGCTTAGCAGCACCAGACACCCATCGTCCACTGACCATGGACAGCTTGTTTGTTTGATTGCTGTGTTGTATAATTTGTTTGTGTGATGTGGAATGAAATAAAATATTTTATAGTGGAAAATATTTTATAGTGGAAAATATTTTATAGTTAAAAATAAGATTTTTAACATGTATATAAAATAAATATTTATAAACAAATCGGACGATTTGTTTATATACACTGATTTGACTGATATTGATTGTGACGATAAATTTTACACATCGCCCCACTGCACAAATAAAATCTGTGTTTGTTGTTTTGAAACCCCACACGGGTATTGGGATGAGATTTGACATACACTAATCCTGATTGTTTAGCTGTATGTCAATCGACGGATTGACAGACTGTGTAAGCATTAATTATTTATATTTAATGCTTATGCAGTTATGTGGTGCAATCTGGATGATGGTTGATGATTTATCGTTGCTATTATATACATGTGTTGTAGGGAATCCATATAATAAACATTATATGGTAATTGATTGGGCCTCAATCCAATTTAGAAAATAAATTCATGTGTTAAATAGAAAATAAATTCATGTGTTGAATTGAAAACATTCATGTGTTGAATAAAAGCCGTGTTGATTAGATTGACGCCATTTTGAAGTGAATGATATTTATATCGATTTTATTCATTTTATAATGAATATCGAAAGTGATTTCAAAATCTGATATTTTGAAAAGAATTGAAATTCGAATTAAACTGAAATGAATTGAGATTCGAATTAAATTGAAAAGAATTAAAATTCGAATTAATTTGAAAAGAATAGAAATTCGAATTAAATTGAAAAGAATTAAATTTCGAATTAAATTGAAAAGAATTGAAATTCGAATTAAATTAAATTGAATTGAAATTCGAATTAAATTGAAATGAATTGAAATTCGAATTAAATTGAAAAGAATTGAAATTCGAATTGAATTGAAAAGAACTGAAATTCGAATTAAATTGAAGTAGAATTGAAATCATTTTGAATTGAATTTAAAACGTATTGAAATTGAACTGAAATCGATTTGAATTGAAACAGATTTGGATTGAAATTGATTTGAATTGAAACCAATTTGAATTGAAATGGATTTGAATTGAAATCGTGTTGAAATGAATTTAAAACGAATTTATAATGGAAAGATTCAATTTTGATTTGAATTTGAGATGGAAGTTGAAATCGTTTTGAAAACGAATATAATACGATTTATAAAATACGTTTTAAAAGGAAATCGACGAAATATATAATATATATAATATATAAATAATGGCCTGAATAGAACGCGCCGCGCCGCGGTAGTTCGCGAATTTCGACCATTGACTTCGAATGAATATTGCGGGAGATCCGACCATCGGATTCTCTAAAACCGGAACCGTTGGGTTCGTATCGAAAAGAGCTTTCTAACGAATATTGGAAATTTGAAATCTAACGGCAGGATTTGGAATTATATCCAAATCAAATTTGGAAAAGGTCGCTTTAAGTGCAATTCAATGGCCGTTGATGGAAATCGACTGTACGGGCCTTGATAAAATTATTAAAAAATAGTAATAATTTGTGTAAAATCATAAGAAATGATTTGGGAAGAATTGGGATGACAAATTTCCATATTTGAGAAGATAAAAATAGATTTTTATCGAAATGAACTAGTTTTGAACTAGAATTATAATTCTATTTATTTTTTAAAATAAATAAAGTGGATTTGAAATGGTTTTAAAAGTAACCAGAATTTCCAATAATTGAATTGGAAGGGATGTGAATCGAAATTGTCTTTGGAATATTCGATGTTGGATTTCGTGATTATACATATATTGTTACGGGAATTTAAAGATATATTTATACGTTATTTCCAATACGATATTTGTTGGTCGTAGAATTTGATATTGAATATAAGCGGATATATTTTCTATTCAAAGCTTTGTATTTAATATCAAATGTGATTTGGGTTTGTCGTGGATGGTGTCTTCATTAACACTGCCCTTAAACCCAGTTGAGAAATAGATTAAATCTTTTTATTTGGATTTAATGAAGTATACCAATTAAATAATATTTAATTGGAATTGAATTGAAATTGATTTTTGGGTTTATCGTGAACGGTGTTTTAAATGACATTTGTTCTTTAACCCGATAATTAATGGAATGTGATTTGGGTTGTCGTGAATGGTATCTTTAATAATATTGTTCTTAGGCCCAACGGAGTTAAGAAAATCAGAAACTAACTGGAGATTAGTTAAGTTGAATGGTTTCTTGGGTATTGATCTGATGTTGGTTTCGGCCTTCGGGGTTAATACTTAGGGAATTGCTCACTTGTTATTTTACGGTTAGGGACTGATTGAAATGTGATGTGATTTTGGGGTTTATCGTGAACCGTGTTTTAAATGACATCGGTTCTTTAACCCAGATACAGATTAAAACTAAGTGGAGTTTTAATGAATCTTTAATTAGATTGAAAAGATCGAGAATGGAGTATCACCAGTTTTGCTCCAAGCGATAGTTAAATCTTTAATTAGATTTAAACGTGAAATGGTAATTGAATTTACCGATAACACCGTGGTGTTAGATATGAAGTATTACTAGTTTTACTTCATAGGATGAATAGGTTGGAATTGGGAAATAGAATAAATGATTACTTCGGTGTGGTTCGCTAATCCCAACTAGTTTGAATTGATATTCAAAAGAAGATTAAAGAATAAATTTAGAAGAATTTATCTTTGATAAAATTAATGGGAACCTTTCCCTAAGAATGTGAAATTTAGAAACTAACTGGAGATTAGTTAAGTTGAATGGTTTCCTCGGTATTGATCTGATGTTGGTTTCGGCCTTCAGGGTTAATATTTGGGGAATTGTTATCTTGCTAATTTACGGTTAGTGACTGATGAATTGGAATGAGGCGTATGTTGTGTTTGTGTAACACTTGTTTATTATATACGCGAGTTATTCAGAAAGACCGGGTTTATCCCATTCTAAATAACTGATTCGACGATGAGTCGAAGATGAAGACGGTTGTTGAGGAGCGGGGGTCTTCACGTCGTTTGGATAATTACTGATGATCTTGATTTGGCCGTACACCCAAGAGGAGGGAATCAGTTAGTGATCGTCCAGACGTACTTGGAGATCGATGGATATGCGAGGTACAGGGTGCCTCCGGTTTCGTTCAGGCCCAGAACGGACTTGTAAATGGACTGTGTGTCTGACATTGGATATCATTCTTTGTGATTGATGGATATCAGTTGCATGGACTGGTTTGCCTGTGTGGCATGCAAAAATGCAAATGGTCAAGGCTTCTGTTGAAAAGCAGAGT
The DNA here is from genome assembly GCA_030737875.1 of Allium sativum. Classification (NCBI taxonomy): domain Eukaryota; kingdom Viridiplantae; phylum Streptophyta; class Magnoliopsida; order Asparagales; family Amaryllidaceae; genus Allium; species Allium sativum. The sequence goes on along the minus strand of CM060919.1, from coordinate 126,245,431 downwards.
CTTGTGGTTGATGATCAAAGCACAGCCTATGTGGCATAGCTTTGTGTAGCATTGATTCACGAGCCTCACACCCCGGTAGTGGACCAGAAACGGGAGAGGACATCAGGGAGGGCATGTGTTTCCTTCTAGTTAAAAGTGGCATCAATGGTTTGACACGCCCTGACGAGTTTGACTTATGTGGTTGTTGCTGTTGCGAGGCGCCTCAGATATATCGGTGACTACGTGAAGCCGATGGAGTCATTTGTTGGCTCATTTACGCCCCAAAGGGCGGGGAAACGTAGTGTTCAGGCATAATAATCCACATCGGTGGACCAGCCCTAACGATCCAAAAGTCACTCGAGCTCTGACCTGAGGGGCGGACTAGAGGCTCTCGAATCGGTAAGGACTATCTTTTGCCTTGGTTCATAGATGGAAATCCAACTTCCAATATGTGACAATTGCTGTTTTGATTGTATACCTATATATGGCGACATAGTGATATGGGACATTCATGACGCCTATGATTGAAATTTATGATTGTATATAAAATCAGAAACTAACTGGAAACGAGCTAAGATGGGTGGTTTCCTGGGTATTGGTCTGAATGTTGGTTTCGGCCTTCGGGGTTAATACCTAGGGAATCGTTCTCTTACTAATTTACGGTTGGAGTTTGATTAAGAATCAAAAGATGAAATAGGGTATCAAGCATTCTTTGGCTAGTATAAGGTAAAAACCCTATCCTCCGGCTTGCGTTGCATAGTGTGATGGGACCTGGGCCTTATAATAGCTTCATTTTTCTTTGTTCAGCATTGCGCTGTTTGTTTTATGCACTAGTATTCTTGGGAGGAAACTCGTTCTGTGTTATACGGCGTGGTCCCTTGATTTACTTAACTTTAAATAAAGATTAATAACTGTTTTAGTTCTCACACTAGTCACATGACTGACCTGGAGTTTGTTGTTTTAACCTAAACTCTGGGTGCCCTTATTTTGACATGGGCAGCTAGTAGTTTTGGTTTTGCAGATTTATATTCACAGGATCCTGATATACATCTGGAACGATACTCGGAAAGCTCTGTATCCGTGTATTACTTCTAGTTGTGTATTGTATTATTTTCTGCTGCTATGTAATGTATTGTAATCTCTGATATTTTATAATGTGTAATATTGATTTATACTCTGTATGTTCTTGTAATCTGATGGAATAGTTGTAATAAGCAATGAAATGTTCTTCTGTTTACGTTCTTTTGTGTGTTGTTCTCGAAGTATCCGCTCTTTCCTTCACGGGGAAGTTACGGGCCCTTACAGCTACGATATTATAAAAAAATAAAATCTTTATCGTTTTAAAAAATCAAATCTTTAACGTTTGTTTAATTTCAAATCTTTATCGTTTGTTTAATTTATATTAAAATCAAAAAATAAAATAATGTATACAATTAAATTTAAAGAAAATAAAAAAAACTTGCAACGTTCACCAGAGGTGGGGGGAGGGTTTGCTAGGGCTCAAGTGGTCGGATCCGTTCAGATGGCGGCGGTGTGAGCCTTCAGCGGTGGCCAGCGGTGCAGTGGGGCCTGTATGGGCTATGGGGGCGGATTGGGGTGTTAATCTCAAGAGGAGGCGGAGGGGGAAAGCTGACGAGGTCGGAGGCGATCAGGTGGAGGTCGGCGGCCTTCTTAGGTGGCGGCGCGTCGGATGAGGGTGGGTGGCGACATCGTGAAGGAGGCATGGGGTTTTTAACAGAAAAGAGGCGGGTTTGGTTTCTGAAGGGAATTAGGTTTAGAGAGTGTGTATATATATATATTATTTTTTGTGTTTTTTTCCATAAGAGTTACTTTTTCTTTCGATCCCCGAATCGAACCCAACGACTGTCGCCAATAACCAAATACCTCCATTCCGAACATAATGGGATATGCTCGGTAAGCCAATTCGGTAGTTATGATTAGTTTTCGCATAAATTAAACTATAAATCATTATATTGAATTTTTAAACGTACATTTCAATTTACTAGGGTCACATATTGATTCAAAGAATTCTATAAAAATTAATCTATCTATGTTTTGACGATATGGTCCTAACAAAACTAGTTTCGTCGAATTTGGAGACCGTTTGAAAAATGGCCATTTTCTGGTCGATCCAAATTGACTGAAACTGTCAAAACACGTTTAGCTTCGCCACGCTCACATATTGATTCAGAAAATTATGAAAATTGGAATCTAGCAATAACTTGACATCCCGGATCCAACGAAAGTGGTTTCGTCGAAAACAGAGGTCGTTTGCAAAATTTCCATTTTTAAGGGCTATATTTTCCATAGCGACAATTCTGAATTTTCTAATGGACATAACTTTTTATTCCCGCTATGAAATTTCAATTTTTTGGATTCGTTGGAAAGATATTTTCAAAAAGATTCTAATATTTTTGGTTTCGCTAAAATTCGGTTTATTTTGAATCCTATACATTCATTTGAAATTTAAAATCGAATTTTCAAACTACCACGCCGTTTTCATTTCCTTTTAAATTTAAAATAAAATATTTATATTCTAACGTCAATTCAAATAAATATATACGTTCTAATTCTATTAAAAATAAATTTCTCATCCTTATTATTTAAAATAATTCATTTTAAATATTCGAAATTCACAAAATTGCCAAAATAAAAATTTTAAATTGGTTCAGATTTTCCGGTTTGTTACACTTTGACTGAATATTATTTTAAAATATTCATTATTTTAAAATATTCGTTATTTCTAAACTGGAATCAGACACACCCAATTACCATATAATGTTGATTATATGGATTTCATACACACGTGTACACAACAATAATCAAACACAGTCAACCATTATCCAGAGTGCATTGCACAACTACATAAGCATTAAATATAAATAATCAACGCTTACAACAACTTGTCAACCAACCGACCGATAAACAACTAAATATTGGGATAAGTGTATGTCCAATATCATCCCAATCCCCGTGTTGGGTTTTCAAACAACAAACACAGATTTTATTTGTGCAGTTGGGCGATGTGTAAAATTTATCGTCCCAATCAATATCAGTCAAATGGCTGTACATAAACAAATCGTTTGATTTGCAAATGAATATTTATTTTATTCATGTACACGTTAAAAATTATATTTTTAACGATCACATATTTTGTTTCAACATGTGAATATTTGCATTCCATTACACATCACAATCAGTTCAAACAAACAATCAACCAAACCAAACAAGTCGTCCGTGGTCTGTGGACGACGGGTAGCAGTTCATATATGTAGTTATAAAATAAATAATTGTATAAATAAATTCAGTGAGAGAGTTCTCACCTTTGGTTTCCGGTCCGTTATCCTTTATTATCGCTCAAATTCACTGTTTTGATTCAAACGCAATCTGTTTCACAGAGTTTATATTAAAAACCACATTTTTACAATGCCAAATATATTTTAAAATTCCCATTTTTAATACGATGTTTATATTATAAAAATCACACTTTTATTTACAATTCTATTTAAAAACCATGCTAATTTTCTATTTTAAAACAATGATAAACTTTTCTAAAAACAATGTATATTTTTAAACCAATGTTACTTTTATTTCTAAAAACAATGTATATTTTTATTTCTAATGACAATGTATATTTTTATTTCCAATGACAATGTATATTTTTATTTTTATAAAACTATGCTATTTTAAATAAAAATTATATTTCAAAACTATATATGTAAAAACCTTATTATATATATTATTATTTTTCTTCTAATGCTATATATACAAAAATAATACTTTTAAACAATCCTGTATATAGATTTCAGATTTTTATAAAATGTTAAAAAAAAAATTGAAAATAAATATTAATCAAACCTTTCTGCTTCCAGTAAACACAGCAAACCCGTATTCAAACACTTCTCCAACTAGGTTTGGATTTTTGCGTGCACACCGTGAAGCTAGGCGAAAATCCAACCACACCACATGAAAGAGCCTTGAAAACAACGCATACCCCTATGATGGTGTTGATCTTGGAAGCTCTTCGGCGGAGGAAATCGAACACGACCGGTAGCGGTTTGAGGGTAAATTCGAAGCAAAATACCCAACTCCAGATGCCAATACCCCTACGGATTGGAAGAGGGTGGAGAATACTATAATTTTGCTTCAAGAATTTTTGGATTTCATTGAATGGATCAAAATAAATCGAAGAGAGAAGTTTGGAACTGATTTTCGTCCTTCGCGGTTTCCACTGGCGGCTTGGTTTTGAAATGAACGAAGGTTTAAGGAATTTTCCTATTGGCTGTTATTTATATATTTTATTTTATTTATTCTTTTAATTCCAATATTCTCGTTAATCAATACGAACTCCAAATCAAACCCAACGGCTATCGCCTCTAGCTAATTACCCCCATTCCAGACATAATGGGATATGTCCCATAAGCCAATTCGGCAGTTTCGATCAGTTTTTCTTTAAATTAAAATATAAATCTATATATTCAATTTTAAACGTACATTTCAATTTATTAGGGTCACATACGCACCCCAAAAATTCCAGAAAAATTATTTCTAGCTTCGTATTGACGATACGGTCCTAACAAAACCAATTTCATCAAATTCAGAGACTGTTTGAAAAATGGCCATTTTCTGGTCGATCCAAATTGACTGAAACTGTCAAAACATGTTTTCTTTTTCCATGCTCACATATTGATCCCAAAAATTATGAAAATTGGAATATAGAAATAATTCGACATTCCGAATCCAACAAAAGTGGTTTCGTCGAAAACAGAGGTCGTTTGCAAAATGCCAATTTTTAAGGGCTATATTTCCATAGCGACTATTCTAAATTTTCAACTGGACATAACTTTTTATTCCTGCTATGAAATTTCAATTTTTCAGATTCATTGGAAAGATATTTTCAAATAGATTCTAATATTTTGGGTTTCACTAAAATCCATTTTATTTTGAATCCTGTACATTCATTTGAAATTTGAAATCGAATTTTCAAACTACCGTGCTATTTCTAATTCGTTTTATAATTAAAATAAATATTTATACTCTAACTTCGATTTAAATAAATATATACTTTCTAATTCTATTCATAAAAAAATTCTAGTCATTATTATTTAAAATAAATCATTTTAAATATTCAAAATTAATTAAAATTTCCTAAATAAAAATTTTAAATTGTTCTGATTTTCCGGGTTGTTACAGAATTTCTATTTTAAAAATAGAAATCGAACGTCAAATGGACTAGAGTGTAATAACTTGTTTTAATTATATTAAAACAAGTAGTTGGATTTATAAATGATATTTATAAATGAAATAAACAAAAAAATGATTATTAAATTTGGGATTGTAAAGTCAGGAAATGGAATTCGTTTTCAAAAGAAAACAATGAAAATATTTTGAGGTTCAAATTGTTAACAGAATGGAAACAAGTCCACAAGAATTTATAAATGAAAATTCAACTAAGTCGGATATTGGTAAAATAAATTATTTTTAGAAATTATATATTATATTATGCAGAATGTGACAAGAAAGTTAATATTTGATTTAACACCAATAATTTATAATTGAATTTGTAGTCGAGATTTAAGTTATAAACCTGGTATACAATTAACTAGAAATTGATTTATAAATGGAGTATATGAAGTGAGACATAAATGTAAATTTTAAAAATAACACGATAAACAGGATTTGAACCTGTAATGGTATTTATAAATAAAAATCAAGATTTGATTGATATAATGAGTCCAGTTTTTGTAAAGTAAAAAGATTCACGTATTAAAGTGAATAATGGTTTAGAAGCAAGCGTTTTGAAAATCAAAATGGTGATAAAAGGAAATTGGAAAATGTTTGGAGTGACAAATTCAGAACTGAATTTAGAAATTTGGGTTGACCTGAAACGGTGAGTTATTCTATGGCTCAGAACGTTAACAGAATATAGATTATTCGTAAGAGAGTTATAAGTTGAAATTCGATTATATCAAATCCGGGAAAGTAATATTTACTTTCCCTTTTAAGATGAAGATTATGTACTTATTTAATTAATTAAATATTATTTATTTATTCAAAGCAATGAATTGGAGTTATATTTTGAAGTTAAATAGTTAGGAAAAAGGGATTTTAATGCTAAAACACCCCACCTCCATTAAGGTCACTCACAAAGGGAATACGTTAACTTTGGTGGAGAGTTATAGGTACAAGTCACAGAAAAATTTACAAGACAGATAAATTTAAGCAGCGGAATCCAAATATTTATTTCATACGTAGTTCAATACAAAAGCATTACATCAAATTGTCTCAAAACAACTTCAAAACATTACACCATAGTTTATGTCTTGATTATTTAATAAAGAAGCATAAACCAAAAAGTAAAAATGCATAAATCCCCAAGGATCATATCCAAAGCCATAGCCAGTGCAAGTGAGTCCAAGTCATACATCTACTTTCTTGAAGCTTGCAAAGAGTCTGATTAAGCTCGAGTATTTCCTCCCTGTGGAACTGAGGGGGGGAGGGGAGCGGAGGAAAAGAAGACGAAAGGAAACGGGTCAGACAATAAGTCTGGTAAGTTCAGTGGTTACTAGTATTTAAACAAGAAAAGGGATCATGATAGTGATAACAGAACATAGGATAATACCCTAATATAAGATAAGAGGGACGTGTGATCGCACCCATTACTATAGTCTCTGCACCTACTTAACCATTGGTTCAACCAGCCCACGTGTTTACAAAAAACGATCCCCTAAATGATCGGCTCCTACTCGCATGTAATCAAGTCCTGTGTCCTTCGTCCCCGCTTGATTGTAGTCACCTGTGCTGGTCCCACCATTGGGTGTATCAGTCCTTCTGGTGGCAACCTGACACAATTCAAGATGCACAGAGTACATTACTGATGCCCAGTGCCTGATTTTTTTCTGCTTCGGAGTACGTGCATGCCCATACTCTGTCGGCCTACACTGGCCCACCAATCACCAGCGTTTTGACCGCTTATAATTCAGCCCAGTAATCGTGCCCCACCCTGCCTAGTTTCGGGGTACCATGATACATCTATGTGGGTTACTGTTGAAATGGGTCCCCATTACTAGGGTTTTCAAATCAACATGTTTATTTGGTTAAGCGTCCAAGTTTACCTAACCCAACCCATTCGTTTTAGTTAACATGTTGAATCGGCTAAGTGTTTTCCTAATTTACTTAACCCTACCAATCCTGACTTAGCTTTAATTTAAAGCACAAACCACTCACATTAGACAGGTCATGTCGTGGTCACTGGATATGCCAGTCGGTTCTGGGCTGATTTACACCACAACTCAGTCTAACCTCGGGTTCTTTTTGGGATTGATGCACTAACCACCTACATTAGATAGGTCTTGTTGTGGTTACTAGATATGCCGGTCGGTTTCGGGAAGATTTACACCACAACTCAGTCTAACCTCGCGTTAGGCATATTCGTCTTTTCTAAATTCTTATTTTTCTATATATGTCAAATTTCTTTATGTAAATTAATTTTAATTTACTTGTGCCATAATTATCTTTTCAAATGTTGCTCACAATAAATGGTATATCAAGTATACCATTTTACGAAAAATCCTATGCCATGAATTTTTATGTTTCCCCCTCATTATCCCCGTAGAACGTATGTATGAATTACATAAAATGTTGGGCTAACAAATTAGCCCAAACCCATAAACAAAAAGGGGTAAAAATCAAGGAACATGACATAAACATAAAATAGCATACATTAAATTTATCACATGTAACTTGGCATAGATGTATCATTATCTCAACTAAACAGGTAAAGGTGAACTTGTGACTGAGTCATGTAAACTTGATATGGGTCTAACATGGAGGTTTAACACATAAACAAGATTTAAACCGCAATTTAACATACTAACTTATGTATGTCAAAACATAAGAAAGCTACTCTAACCATTTTTAAATTGCAACTTAGCATGATAACTTATGTGTGTTAAGCATATGAGGATTGCAATTCCAACTTTTTACAGCATAAATAGATTCTACTTGACATGGTTCTAACTATTCATGAATGTTAATCTACATGTAGGCATGTGATTTAGATCCTAGACTTGCAAATAACCATCAAATTTCAACATGACAGGTTTCACCATTTTGTTGGCATAATAAGTTCTTTACCCACTCATAATAACATACAATGTTGTACATCACCCAAGCATATAGACATGAAATATACAACATATTCATTGCCATAAGCATATAGACATGAAATATACAACATGTTCATCGCCACAAGCATATAGACATGATTAATTACAATGATATTTTAAGATAAACGAGAATCAAATCTTATACATAAGCATCGTACTATATTCCAATTACAACATGTCATGAATTCAGTCGAAAGGAATGTTTAAATCTGTGTAACAACTAACTTACAAACTAAAAAGAATTCTTGCGTTCTGAAATCTGAATTCTAAAATTGGAGATGCGCTCCTATGAAGAAGATCGTTGAATTACACTTGCTTTAATTTGATTTTTGATTCAAGTTCTTTAACTCGTCTTTGAATTGGAAATGGTGACGGCTACTCCAAGTCTTCTACTGATGGCATTTCAGTTCTAGGTTTAATTTTCTGTGTGTTTTTAGGTTAGGCAGTGAGTTGTTTATATAAAATTTCAATTTGATTATAGCCGTCAGATGAACCTAGGTTAATCACAGCCCCTCAGGCCTGATCAGGACCATCTAGAAACCCTAGTGACTCAGCAGCGAGTTAGCAGTCGTTCAAATTTCAGATCTGGTCGGGGGCCAGGTCGACCCCCAGGTCGACCCCGAGGTCGACCTCTAAGGGGGGAGGTCGTCACTAGGGTTGACCCCCTGGTCAACCTGCCTGGGCGGGAATTTTCCCGCCCAGCCCGCTTCCAGCTTTTGTTTGAATTTTGAACTCGTTTTCGAACTGTTTGAATTTATTTGAATTTCTGAAACTTTCGACAGCCATAACTTCTTCAAACGAAGTCCAATTTACGCAAACTCGGACTCTATCTCAACCAGAATTCCGAGATGAACACAATGGCTTAACCCGTTTCCCTTAATTCTTACATTTTAAATTAAATATTCTAGGATTCATTATTATAACGTGAATAGAAAATACAGGTTGTTACATTCTCCCCACCTTTTAGGATTTCATCCCTGAAATCTCCAAGTCGAGAAGAACTTATATCCTACCATCAAATCAACCATCTACTCAACCATCAAACACAGGCGTCCAATGTCCTTAAAAGATTTCTAATGCTTCACGATCATATGCATAGTGTGTGTATATGTCCTTATCTAATACAAAATCAGGCGGTCTACTGATTCAGTTGACCTCCTTAATGCAAATTATGTCAGTGCCATGAGTCCATTATGAATACAAATTTTCCTACTCAAAATTTCTTACATGAGTGCACAACCATTCATACAAATGCAACGTCCATATGATAACACATCAAGTTTTAATCCATAAACCAATACATATATGCATATGCAATATGGAAGTGACTGAGCCGATCTTGTACCTAATGTGTGTGTATATGCATCCACTAGCAACCACTAGCAACCACTTGCAACCACTTGCAACCATCAATCATAACATGTTTCAATTACATGTTTACATCCAAATAGGTTCCTACCTAAGGATAAAGGATAGGATCGAGGAGATATACCTAAAAAGATAGATATGAACATAAACTTGAGGAAAAAGAGATTAAAGATGTACCCTCAAAAAGAAAAGGGTAGGTTGCGCGAATACGGTCCTCAGTTTCCTAAATTGCGTCTTCCTCGGCGTCGCTCCATTGAACCTTGACGAGCTTAACTTCACGGTTGCGTAGCTTTCTGACTTCTGTTCCCAAGATATGGGTTGGAACTCTTCTCACAGTTGCTTCTCGTTCAACTTCAACTTCTTCTAGCATACCTGGTTCTACCACTTCCGCAGACTCGTGTAAGCACTTCCGCAGGTGGGAGACATGAAAGACATTATGAATCCCGGCAAATCTTGCAGACAGCTGTACCCTATAAGCCATCTTCCCAATCTTCTCGATGATAGGGAACGACATTACAAATCTTGATGCTAACTTTCCTGCGGATCCAAAGTGAACGAAGTTCCTCAAAGGAGATACTTTAAGGAACACCTTGTCGCCAACTTCGATCTCAAGGTCAGTTCTTCTTTTGTCTGCGTAGGACTTCTGTCTATCTTGGGCAGTCTTCATTCTTCTTCGTATCAAGTCTACTTTCTCTAAAGTCCCCCTAATCATGTCTGGTCCAAGTATGAGCTTGTCTGTTGACTCCCACCAGCAAGTTAGTGACCTGCACGGTCTTCCATACAAAGCTTCGAAAGGCACCATGCCTATGGTGGCTTGGTAGCTATTGTTGTAAGCGAATTCCACCAAAGATAGATGATCCTCCCATGTACCTCCAAAGTCAATAATGCATAACCTCAAGAGGTCTTCTAATACTCTATTGACTCTTTCCGTCTGGCCATCAGTTTGAGGGTGATAGGTCGTGCTTAAGCATAACTGTGTGCCTACAGCCTCTTGTAAACTCTTCCAAAACTCGCTCGTGAAGATAGGGTCTCAATCACTCACTATGCTGGAGGGTATCCCATGGAGTCGAACTATCTCCTTAAGATATATGGATGCTAGAGATGAGGCAGTCCTTCTACTCTTGACGGGTATAAAGTGGGCGCTTTTTGTAGCCTGTCCACTATTACCCAAATGCTAGTATTGCCCCTTTTTGAACTAGGCTACCCATCTATAAAGTCCATTGAGATGTTATCCCATTTCCACTGTGGGATCTCTAGAGGATGGAGCAGACCACCAGGCTTCTTCTGCTTCGCCTTGAATTGTTGGCATATTAAACATTTAGAAACAAATTCAGCTACGTCTTTCTTCATGCCATTCCAAAAGTAAACTCTTTTGATATCTTCATACATTTTGTCTCCGCCTAGGAGTATGGTCAGCTTGGAATGGTGTGCCTCTTCTAGAACCGTCTTTACCAAGCCCCTTGGCTGTGGGACACATAGTTTTCCATATCGTCTCAACCAGCCCTTGGCATCCATGGAGTATCTATTGAGGTGACTAGAAGTCTCACCCCTAATTAATTTGTCCATTACTTCGGCTAGCTGAGGGTCTTCTCTTTGCGCGGCTCCGACTGAGTCTAATAGAGTTGGTCGCACTTCTAATGTTGCTAGAAAGCCGGGTACAAAGTCAGTGGAGGGTCTGAAGTTAAAGCTTGCTATGAACTCCAAGCTTTTCCTTTCCACAAAGAGAGGGCTTAAGGTTAGCTTCTTTCTACTTAATGCGTCTGCTACTTCATTGCCCTTGCCAGGAGTGTAGGAAATCTCAAAATCGTACGAGGCGAGGAACTCCATCCACCTTTGCTGCCTCAAGTTGATATCTTTCTACGTGAATAGGTATTTCAACGATTTATGGTCAGTATACAGTTCAAATTTCTCACCTAGGAGATAATGGCACCAAGACTTAAGCGCAAAAACGACGGCTGCCAACTCTAGGTTGTGGGTTGGGTAGTTTTTCTCATGTACTTTCAACTGCCTTCCACCATAAGCCACTACCTTCCCTTCTTGCATCAAAACAGCGCCTAGTCCCGTTCCGCATGCATCTGTGTATACTGTAAACATCTTGCTTCCATCAGGCAATGCCAGAACTGGAGCTGTTTTTAGAGCCCTTTTCAAATGTTGGAAAGCAATATCGCAATCCAAGTCCCAATTGAAAGCTAGGTTCTTCTTGTCAATCTTGTTAGTGGAGCTGAAATTTTTGCAAAATCTTTAATGAACTTCTGGTAAAATCCTGCTAGCCCATGAAAGCTTGGACTTCGGTTGCGTTTAGAGGAACCTTCCAATCTTGCACGACAACTACTTTCATGGGGTCCACAGCTCTCTTTGGACACCACATATCCAAGGAACCTAACTTCTTCTCTCCAGAAATGGCATTTGGAGAGTTTCGCCTTCAATTGATGTGCCCGGAGGGTATCCATGACTTCCTTTAGATGCTGAGTATGTTCTTCCTCATTCTTTGAGAAGATCAAAATATCGTCTACGAAGACTACCACAAACTTATTGAGGAACTCTCGGAACACCCTGCTCATTAAATTCACGAAGTAAGCGGGCGCGTTTGTCAAGCCGAAGGGCATGACAAGCCACTCGATGAAACCATCGGGAGTTCTGAATGCGGTCTTATCAATGCTGTCTTCCGCCACCCTTCGCTGATGAAACCGGGTAGCTAAATCTAACTGGGAGAAAACTAATGCACCTACAAGCTGATCAAACAAATCATCTATTCTTGGGAGTGGGTGTCTATTCTTCTTGGTCATCTTGTTTAGCTCCCTATAATCAACGCACAGGCGGAGCGAACCATCAGCTTTGGTTGTGAACACTACCGGAGCACCTCATTCGGAAATACTCCGTCTTATGAACCCCTTTTCAAGCAGCTCTTTGATTTGCTTGCTGAGCTCCTTTCTCTCCTTTAGGGCCATGTACCTAACAGGTAAAGCAATGGCCTTTGCATTGTCAACGAGGTATATGCGGAAGTCTATCTCCCGCTTCGAGGGTAAACCCTTTACCTCTTCAAACACATCAGAATATTCACGGACTACCTTTACAGACTGCAAGTCCTCAACAGACGCATCAAGAGATCCTATATAGCTTAGCATTACAGAGTTCAGGGGATTGCAAAAAATTTCAAGAGCGTTACCAAGGCGAGTCAGGAGTCTAACCACTCTTTTTGCACACCCGAGGATGACACCATTACTGGATAGCCAATCCATGCCTAGAATCAATCCATAGCCCGTGAAGCCCAAAACATAGGCATTGCACCTAAACTCAACGCTTAGAATAGATATTTTCAAATCCAAACAAACCATTGACAAATAAGCTGAGCCCCCGATTGGATTTGAAACAACCAAGGGATCCTCTACTAAACTAGTGTCTAGGTGCAGAGATTCGACTAAATCAGCAGATACAAATGAGAGCGATGCACCAGTATCAAACATTGTATGAACATGATAATAAGAAAGATAGAATAAACTTTCGACAGAAATATTTCTACCTCGTTCTTACGGAGGTGTTGTGAGAGCGTGAACTTGTCCTCCCGAAGAAGGTCCAGCTCCCTGCCCTTGCTTCTTTGGGCGAGCCCTAGCCATGTGTCCTGTCTCACCACAGTGGAAACAACCACCGATCTTCCTTTTCTTCTTCCAGCAGTCTTTGACCAGATGTCCAGGAATGCCATAGAAATTACACTTTCTCTTTTCACAGGGTTTGTTGTTCTTCCCGCCTTTCTTTAGATCAGCCTTCTTGTTCTGTGACCCTTCCCTCTTCTTATCTTTAGGCACTTCTGCTTTTGCATTATTCTTGCCCTTGTCTTCCTCATTTAAGAGTGCCATGCCCGCTAACCTTTCGTAAGTAGCCCCCATAGGTATGTGGGTCATAGCCAAGCTGTGAAGTGGCTCATTCAATCCATTGACAAAACGGAGAGCCTTCTTATGAGGAGTATTCACTAAGTCCAGTCCAAACCGGGCCAGCTGATTGAATTGATTGACGTACTCCTTAACCGTCATACTTCCTTGCTTAAGAGATAAGAACTTTTCAAGTTGTAAACTTCGTTTAGCTTGTGAGAGGAATTTCATCTCAAACCTTATTCTGAAATCCATCCATGTTTCAACCGGCCTCTCAGCGTTAGTGACTTCCCACCAATAGGAAGCTTCGTCTTTGAGCAACCACACTGCCAATTGTATCATTTGTCTATCGTCCACCTCGAAGATAACGAACAGATCCTCAGTTTCTTTGAGCCAGTTCCTTGCTTCTACGAATGATTCAGTCCCCTTGAAATCCTTTCCACCCATGGCCCTAAAATCTCTACAGATCTTTGAGAAAGCATTTGCACGAGGAGGAGGAGGAACCGCTGCAGCTGGAGGAGGAATATCTGTTGGACCTGCATCATTGGCCCTAGCCTCTAAGGACCTCCTGAACCAGCCAGGTATTGGCACACCCTCTGGAAGGTTAAGATTCCCAAACATACTGAAACGAAAAAGAAAAGATTCAAAACGAAGGATAGAAAGATAGTGCATATGGCTTTGGGGATTATTCCTTTTTAAATTTTAAAACAACACTTTTCCTTGTAAAATGCTTCTTTATATTTGTTTTGAAAATAGTTTTTCAAAAATTCTTATCTAATATGGTAAACCTTTGCTCTGATACCAAGTGAAACACCCCACCTCCATTAAGGTCACTCACAAAGGGAATGCCTTAACTTTGGTGAAGAGTTATAGGTACAAGACACAGAAAAATTTACAAGACAGATAATTTAAGCAGCGGAATCCAAATATTTATTTCATACGTAGTTTAATACAAAAGCATTACATTAAATTGTCTCAAAACAACTTCAAAACATTACACCATAATTTCTGTCTTGATTATTCAATAAAGAAGCATAAATCAAAAAGTAAAAATGCATAAATCCCCAAGGATCATATCCAAATCCATAGCCAATCCAAGAGAGTCTAAGTCATACATCTACTTTCTTGAACCTTGTAAAGAGTCTGATTAAGATGGAGTATTTTCTACCTGTGGACCTGGGGGGAGGGGGAACGGAAGAAAAGAAGACGAAAGGAAATGGGTCAGACAATAAGTCTGGTAAGTTCAGTGGTTACTAGTATTTAAACAAGAAAAGGGATCATGACAGTGATAACAAAACATAGGACAATACCCTAATATAAGATAAGTGGGACGTGTGATCGCACCCATTACTATAGTCCCTGCACCTACTTAACCATTGGTTCAACCAGCCCATGTGTTTACAACAAACGATCCCCTAAATGATCGGCTCCTAATCGCATGTATTCAAGTCCTGTGTCCTTCGGTCCCGCTTGATTGTAGTCACCTGTGCTGGTCCCACCAGGGGTATATCAGTCCCTCTGGTGGAAACCCGACACAATTCAAGATGCACAGAGTACACTACTGATGCCCAGTGCCTAATTTTTTTTCCACTCTGGAGTACGTGCACGCCCATACTCCGTCGGAACCTACACTGGCCTACCAACCGCCGGCGTTTTGACCGCTTATAATTAAGTCCAGTAATCGTGCCCCACCCTGCCTAGTTTCAGGGTACCATGATACATCTATGTGGGTTACTGCTGAAATGGGCCCCCGTTACTAGGGTTTTCGAATCAACATGTTTATTTAGTTAAGCGTCCGAGTTTACCTAACCCAGCCCATTCGTTTTAGTTAACATGTTGAATCAGTTAAGTGTTTTCCTAATTTACTTAACTGTACCAATCCTGAGTTAGCTTTAATTTAAAGCACCAACCACTCACATTAGACAGGTCTTGTCGTGGACACTGGATATGCCGGTCGGTTCCGAGCAAATTTACACCGCAACTCAGTCTAACTTCGGGTTCTTTTTGGGCTTGATGCACTAACCACCGGCATTAGACAGGTCTTGCTGTGGTTACTGGATATGCCGGTCGGTTCCGGGCAGATTTACACCACAACTCAGTCTAACCTCGGGTTAGGCATATTCGTCGTTTCTAAATTCATATTTTTCTATATATGTCAAATTTCTTTATGTAAATTAATTTTAATTTACTCATGCCATATTTATCTTTTCAAAAGTTGCTCACAATAAATGGTATATTAAGTATACCATTTTACAAACAATCCTATGCCATGAATTTTTATGTTTCCCCCTCGTTATCCCCGTAGAACATATGTATAAATTACATCAAATGTTGGGCTAACAAATTAGCCCAAACCCATAAACAAAAAGGGGTAAAAATTAAAAATCAAGGAACATGACATAAACATAAAATAGAATACATTAAACTTATCACATGTATCTTGGCATAGATGTATCATTATCTCAACTAAACAGGTAAAGGTGAACTTGTGACTGAGTCATGTAAACTTGATATGGGTCTAACATGGAGGTTTAACACATAAACAAGATTTAAACCGCAATTTAACATACTAACTTATGTATGTCAATACATAAGAAAGCTACTCTAACCATTTTTAAATTGCAACTTAGCATGATAACTTGTATGTGTTAAACATAAGAGGATTGCAATTCCAACTTTTTACAACATAAATAGATTCAACTTGACATGGTTCTAACTATTCATGAATGTTAATCTACATGTAGGCATGTGATTTAGATTCTAGACTTGCAAATATCCATCAAATTTCAACATGACATGTTTCACCATTTTGTTGGCATAATAAGTTCTTTACCCAATCGTAATAACATACAATGTTGTACATCACCCAAGCATATAGACATGAAATATACAACATGTTCATCGCCATAAGCATATAGACATGAAATATACAACAAGTTCATCGCCACAAGCATATAGACATGATTAATTACAACGATATTTTAAGATAAACAAGAATCAAATCTTATACATAAGCATCGTACTATATTCCAATTACAACATGCCATGAATTTAGTCGAAAGGAATGTTTAAATCTGCGTAACAACTAACTTACAAACTAAAACGAATTCTTGCGTTCTGAAATCTGAGTTCTAAAATTAGAGATGCGCTCCTTTGAAGAAGATCATTGAATTAGACTTGCTTTAATTTGATTTTTGATTCAAGTTCCTTAACTCGTCTTTGAATTGGAAATGGTGACGGCTACTCCAAGTCTTCTACTGACGGCATTTCAGTTCTAGGTTTATTTTTCTGTGTGTTTTTAGGTTAGGCATTGAGTTGTTTATATAGAATTTCAGTTTGATTATAGCCATTAGATGAATCAAGGGTTAATCACAACCACTCAGACCTGATCAGGACCATCCAGAAACTCTAGTGACTCAGCAGCGAGTCAGTAGTCGTTCAAATTTCAGATCTGGCCGGGGGCCAGGTCGACCCCTAGGTCGACCTTTAGGGGGGAGGTCGACACTAGGGTCGACCCCCTGGTCGACCTGCCTGGGTGGGAATTTTCCCGCCCAGCTCGCTTCTAACTTCTTTTTGAATTTTGAACTCGTTTTCGAACTATTTGAATTTATTTGAATTTCTGAAACTTCCGACAGCCATAACTTCTTCAAACGAAGTCTAATTTACGCAAACTCGAATTCCATATCAACCAGAATTCCGAGACGAACACAATGGCATAACCCGTTTCCCTTAATTTTTACATTTTAATTTAAGTATTCTATGATTCATTATTATAACGTGAATAGAAAATACGGGGTGTTACAAATGCTATCGGTAAAATCAATATTTTCTGTAAGAGAAGCGGATTCGTAAACCAAATCCAAAAGTTACATAATAAATGATTTGATAAGAAATTAAGAAATGGAGCCGAGGAAATTAGAAACTGACCGAAAATTGGTTAAGTTGAATAGCTGTCTGAGTATTAATCTGATGATGGTTTCGTCCTTCAGGGTTAACGCTTAAAGAGTTGTTCTCTGACTAGTTTATGGTTAGGGACTGATGGATATCAAAGAATAGTGATGCGTGGATAAAATATAGAAATATTTTCCAGTGTTAAAAATGTATATTTTCGAAATACAGGAAATAAAGAGTTGTGAATATATGGAATTGTTTTCCAAAAAATCATGAGAGACTAAACGAGTTAGAGAAATATTTGGGTAAAGATATTAAAGACAAATTGAAAAAATGAAATGATTATTGATAAATTAATTTATAGTGGCTGAATGTTGACTAATGATTGATCGGTGTAATTTCCATTTGGAAATACGACCATTGTTTGTATGTATGTTTCCTTTGATAGTTAAATAACTGATTATCAAAGTTTTGAACCTTTTTCCGTTGTCAATACGAAGAGATTGGGATAAGATTTTTTACCTGAAAACCACTCCATATAGGCATTAGCATTGCGAATCAAATATGATGAAGATAATTGAAGACAGAGTTTGTGCAAGAGCTGCTCTGGCGATCCTAGGCAGAAATTGCCTAAGATGGGTTTACAAAATAGTGCCTTCGGTTAGTCCAGTCCTAGGACAACGTGTATGGATGAATGTCTAACATAGTGTATCAAATAGATTGCATAAGTTGATCGCTTCAAATGTATCTACGTTGGTGGCGGAGAAATTCGTTTCTCCTAGCTTTATACTCGTGATATTTTTGGGGAAATCAGTTTTCGATTTGGCGGGTATGACAATGTGGCATTCAAAATAAATATAGATGTGATATGTATAATAGTACGTAATGACCTCAAGCCTTATCAACCAAGGGATGACCAAAATCGGGCAAGCGGCATGGCTAAGTGCGTCGCTCCCAATTAGGGTATATTGTCACCATCTAGAGAATATTCATATTTGTTACTTCTTTCAATTATGTATCTCCTGGGAATGACTATGTTGATATACCAACCATAAGGTGACAATATATTAGGAACATTCAAGCGAAATGAATGGCCGATCATGTGTCGCCGGGGTGCAAGATGTTCTTGTTGAACTCTAGTGTATCGATTCTAGAGTACACTGATCGGACTGTGGTTCCATACCTTGTCTAGTTGGAGTCCATTACCCAATAAGAGCCCGTGGTTTTTGATTGTATAATATATATATATATGTAGAGCGTGAGATGAAAGCATTCTGCTAGATTGCTATTTACTTGATTTAGACGTTATTATAATATAAGAAAATATTGATCTTAAGAAATATTTTGGGTTATCGTAAGGTAAAAACCACCTGTATTTATGTGTGGATCTGTCTTATGATTATGATTTCTTTTAAAAGGATTTTAAAAGTTAAACCAAGTGATTAGAGTTTACATGCACCAATCACATGACTGACCCAAAGTTTATTTTGTTTTGTTTTCCCCAAATTCTTGGGTGCCCAAATTTGTATGGGCAATCAAGTAGTCGGGATTTTTCAGATATACTTGGAGGAGCTTGGAGCAGGAGGCTTCAGAGTAAGATATATATATATATATATATATATATATAGTTTATTTACGCTGTGATGTTTATGTGATAATGGTATGTCTATATAGTTACAAGTTTGTATTTCCAAAGTTGTTATATAATATATTTTATTTGTTCCACTGTGAGATTCATGTTTGCTTTGATTATATTCTATGGTGATCTTCTTCTTCTATTCTAACTTTATTTCTTTCTATTTCTCACCGTCTAACTTCTTTCCATTGATGATCTGGCACTTCCGATGCTTGAATAGTTAACACGATGTTTTTTTTTATTTTCAGGGTCGAAAATTCCTGTTCTTACAGTGGTATCGAGGCTGAAGGTTAAATAATTATCTTGCCTCTATAGCGCAGTCGAAATAGGGTTAGTAATACCCTAGATTGATTTTGATTGTACATATACGAGAGAGCGGATTTGAAGATTGATTAAAAATGATTTTATATTATGGAGATTTATTGGTTGAGTGGCTTATGAATTCTGGTCGATAGTGGGGCACCACAAGATCGATAGGAGTTTCTAAACACTCAAATACGATAAACCGACACAGTACGTTTTGACAAGAGGTAAATGAAATAATTTTACCTAAATTTTATTTTACATATTAGAATTATTATAATATATTGGATGTGTTGGTTATTTTTATAATCAAATAAGATTATAAATTGGATTAGTTATAAATAACCAATCAGAATTAAAATAAATGTAATGTATAAATTCAGATGAATTAAATCTGAATTTAAAACAGAACTGGAATTATAACTCTGGAACTTGAAAAGTATGTGAAATGGATTTTGGATTATATAAGGAAATTTTAAGATCCTGGGTGATTTGAAAATGTTTTTCAAATATAGTAAAAGGTATTTTGAAGTAATTTAAAAACAGAAGTATTTAAGAATATGTTTTGATAGTGATATATTATTGTACTCACTTGGGTGGCTGGGAAATAATTTTGATGATGATGGCTACATCATCAGTGTTCAGTTTCGAGTTTCTAAGTGGTGGATTACTACCAAAATTTTGATTTGAATTATTTTAAGGAAATAAGTGTTCAGGAATTCAAATGTTTTGAATTATTGTTATATTAAATGATTTTAGTCTAATTTGAAACAAAAACCAAAGATTTAAATTCTAAAATTTAAATTTTACTTATAAAGTTAAATAGTT
This sequence comes from Allium sativum, assembly GCA_030737875.1. Lineage (NCBI taxonomy): Eukaryota > Viridiplantae > Streptophyta > Magnoliopsida > Asparagales > Amaryllidaceae > Allium > Allium sativum. The sequence goes on along the minus strand of CM060919.1, from coordinate 126,225,392 downwards.
TGAAATGATAAAAGTGAATTAATTAATTAGAATTTAACTTAAAATAAGTTAAATGAAATTTGATTGGATTAGAGATAATCTGAAATGAAATTGGATTGTTGAGTAAGAATTTTGAATTGAGACTGGAGTTTGAAATGAAATTGGCTTGGGTATAGTAATTGATTGGATTTGAGGTTAAATGGAGCAGAGATCAATTGGGAATACATAGCTTGATTAAAATTTATTGGTTTAGTCATAACTAAAGTTAAGAAGTAAAATAAAAGATTTTTAACCTATTTAATAGGGTTTGTAGCATTTTTCCTACCTTACTAATTTCGGGGACGAAATTCATTTAAAGGGGAAGAAATGTAACGTCCCAGAATTTTAGTGATTTAATAATTATTTTGTTATATTACTTTGATAATTCAAATGGTTTAAATTCAAATATTTTGAATATTTAATTACTATTAGTGGAATAATATATTTTTGAAATAATCAGAAATAATTGAATTGGCAATTTTGTGTAAATTGGATTATATAAGGTATTTTATAATTTGAATTCGAGTTATAATAACAAGTATATTATTTAAATGACAATTGAATGTATTAATTATAATATAAACTATAATCGAGCTCGTAACGATGCGGTAGTTCGTAATATTGAGTTTTGAACTTCAAGTGAATATACAGATTCGTTTTAAATCCGATTTCTTTGAAACAAGAAACATTTGAATCTATTTGATTATATTTTTCTAATGAAAGAGAAATATGGACATTTCATATTATAGATTATAAGTTATGTCCAAATTCAATTTTCGAGTAGTCGCTATGGAATAGTTTAGAAGCCATAATGATTTATTAATTTTAATAAATTGTTTATTTTGAATTTGTATAAGATTTTCAAGATGTACTTTTTGTTTAATTTATAGAATTTTTCTGTAATGTTTATTTTGGAAAATAAGCACTTTTTATTTTGAAGTATTTTACACCCTATATCAGCAATTTTGGGTTTCACAGAATAAGCTAACTTGTCTATATTATTATATTCTTGGGATCGTGACACCTCGCTTAGCACAATAATATTTTTATTTTTTTTCATAGTGGCTCGTAAATAAACGGAATTCTGTATAATAGAGACCACATATAATTTGAAACAAATATACACCTACGTATACCTAGATGGTCTTGTGTACCGAGGACGATCTTATTGAGCAGTACTGTTATTTCTATCTCGACAATTTATTTATTTTAGTATAGATACATACGAGTAGGAGTACATATAAATTGTGATTTTCTATGAAACCAGGAAGTCAAGTTTGTGTGGCCATTGTTTCATCACATGTTTATTTAACCATGTTTGTAGCTGATCCTATAGCATCCCATGATATCCCACAGTATATGTTCCAACCAAAAACCATAAGGTAGTAACCAAAATCACATACCCTCTCACACCATCACCTACAATTTATTGTCCATCAAGCTTATGTATGGCGCAATACTTGAAACAGTTCATTTTTAGTTTAGATGTACATGCTCTCTTTTAACCTTTTGTATCTTAAACTTGATGTATCCATAAATATGTAAAATAATAGACCTTAGTTTCTAAGCGAACTCAGTCGCATATGGGAAAGTTTGTAACCCGCCTACTTATGCCATCCTGGGATTTTAAATGATACATCAACCATCCCATAAAGATGCAGCTACTACATGAGTTATCATAATCACCTTCTACCCTATCATTTCCTATCAAGCCTAAGTTAATCCAAAACCTTCATGGCAAAGCAACAAGGTAGACTACCAGCTACATGTACCTTTTTACTTAGCAATGAAGAATCTAAAATCCATAAATATACAGAAGCTGTCTTCGTTTATTTTCTTTAGCTCCAGGGAGTTTTAAACAGAAATTAAATGGCCTCGAAGTATATATAAAACAACCCTATGCAGCTCTAAAAAGAGAATTCAAAATATATAAAGGAGGACGTTATAGCTGGTTGCATGCGGGAGTGAGAGGTGAGGAAAACCATGCGCAAATGGTATTCGTTGATATACTGGATGTTACGTGAGATATAAAGTGGATAAACAGGAGAAACTCGACATGTTCTCTCGTACTCGCAAATCTTAGGCTAGTGGAGCAGAGAGGTGAGTATGAGGAGAAATGGGGGCACACATGAAACTGTAACGGAGAGGAGCGTCATGCCAGAAAGTTTGGGAAGAGTTTTGGGCCCTATATTGTTAATGGGTTCATTGGTTTATTTGAAAAGCATGGTAATGGGATTCAACATACTGGAATGGGAGCAATGGGATAAAAACAACAGGATGAAATGGTAAGGGAGTTAGTCAGGACTTCTGGTGATTGAAGCTGAGCTTGGTGGGGTCCAGTCTATCTGAAGGTAGAGGTTGCGTCGAGCAAGGGAAAGGGATGAGGTACATTATATTTTTGGAAGAAAGAAACCGTAAGTAGGCACAGAAATTAGGTTTGAAAACACATGAAAGAAGAATGGAGCAGAATGTTTTTGTTGGGTTTAACAGTTTACTGGAGCTGATATATCTTTTGGGAAGAAGGTTAAATAAGGATACAGTGTGCGGTTGGTAGTGGAGCCTGTATATAAAGATCAAAGCCCAAATTTGTTTAAAAGAAAAAAAATGAAAAGAAGAAGTCTTGCATTTTGAAAAAAGACTGGAGATGGAGGAATTTGGTTGCGTAGAAGATGACTATTCATCGCGGGTCAGAAGTTGTTTTGGGTCAGATTGATTGGTAAAGCCCAATTTTAAATAACAATTAAGTTTAAATTTTTATTTAATAACATATCTAAATTGTAAACACCATAACTTATGCGTACATTATCGAAATTCAACGAAACAGGATCCTTAGGATCGTATGAATGAAGGCTACACCATGGAACCGGTCTGGAACATTTTGGAGCTCGTTTCAATTTATGGCAAAGTTTAATGTCTGATCAGATCTATCGACCATTAATCGTTATTTAACGATTAACGACCAGAGTGGGTAAACATGCTAACTCTATCCAATTTTAAAACTGTTATTTGAAATTGATAAAAATGATTAAATGCTGTGTGTGATGGTTGTTTGGTTGATTTGCTAATTCATTGGTTGAAATAATATATATAGATATATGTATATATGAATTGATGATTAAATACCCAATCTTTTTTTTTTATATTAATACGAAATTGGGATTATTTATATTGATTTACATCTTTGGATGTAGGAAAACAGGTTGGAGGGATCCAACTGGATTCCTCAGCAATTTTATTGTTGATTTTCATATATTGTTTATATGATGCGTTAAATAATTTGATGTTGATTATTGTGTGTTTGGGATGTTTGGACAACGTTGATATGAAATAATTGGTATATAAATACCATAAAATATATTAGAAATATATTATGGTTTAAAAAGAAATTTATATTTTAGAAATAGATATTGAATTTCAAATGGACTAGAGTATAATAACTTGTTTTAATTATATTAAAACAAGTAGTTGGATTTATAACCGATATTTATAAATGAAATACACAAGGAAAAATGATTATTAAATTTAGGATTGTAAAGTCAGGAAAAGGAATTCATTTTCAAAAGAAAACGATGAAAATATTTCGAGGTTCGAATTATGTGACAACCCCAAACTTCCGTTGTATGAAAGCAAGGATAATCATTGGAATATAACATAATTACAACAATAGCAGATCTCAGATAATAGCATAACACATACATCAATGCAGCGGAAATGGAAATGTCATCAACATCACAACATCAAAGACATTAGAGTGCATAGTTACAGGATACACTTAGCAAATAGAAGTCTCAACAAAAGAAATAAGTCGTACATCATAATCAAAAGATGTCTAAATGTCTCAAAGCATAAATAAAAGATAAAATGATCTTAATCTTCAGCACGCAAGCATGCTCCAGCCCAGCATATTACATAAATACGTAAACCTGTCACTTGGCTGCCCGTGTGAAAAGAGGGCACCCGAGTTTGCAAAGTGAAACAAACTACGAGTCAGTCATGGGACTGGTATGAGAAATCTTTCCTAACTTATCTAACAATATGGCTAATCACAGGACCATGCCGCTAATGCGGAACGGGTTTACTCCATTGGATTGCCAGTGCATAAGTTTAATAAACTTTTATTCAAAAACAACGCAATGCTTTTTAGAAAAATGAAATCATTATAAGACTCAAGTCCCATCACACAATGTGTAGCACCCCACCTCTGCTAGGGTCACTCACAAAGGGAATGCACTAGTTTTGGTGGAGTATTATCTAGGTAAACATGCACAGAGATATCACAAGGCAGAACATAAATAAAGCAGCGGTAGAAATTAAAAACCAACTTTTTATTGTTTTCCAGAAAAGAGTCAAAAGCTCATATATCCAAGATACAAATTATTCCATTACATCAAGTTCATAGTAAAGAAGCATAAACTTTTAAACAAAAGTAAATTATTCCCCATAAATAGCAGAAGCAGCCATAGCATAGCCCAAGACCAAACCGTACATGAGCTGTCAGAAAGAAAGTTGAATCCGAGCTAAGAGCTAGTATTTCCTCCCTAAGAACTTGGGGGGGGGGGGAATGAAAGAAAAAGGGGAGAACAAAAAAGGGTCAGTCATAAAGACTGGTAAGCCCTAGTGACTTTCGGTATGGAAACTAGTAAAGGTAACATGATATGTGGAAACTGGAATTAAACATAAGGATGATAACAGAACTAGTTGGATAATTAAGATAATAAGATAAGTCAAGTCTGGCATCGCATATTCAAGGTTCGCTGTACCAACTGTACTAGTATTCTAACTCATGTCAAGTATTAACCATGAAATGATCCCTTAGCCCAGTGTCATGAAGTGACCCATTACGGGGTCCTACGGTACGATCTATTAATCGATCGGCTCCCTACAAGCCCTAGCTCATTATGTGTCTGTGTCATACGGCCCTATCCTGAAATGTAGTTACCTGTGCTAGGTCCACCATAGGGTGTATCAAGTCCTATGGTGCCAACCACCGACACGAATCAAGCACGCACAGTGTAAATCTACGGGTGCCCAATGCCTGCTTTTTCAACTACGGACTACGTGCACGACCATAGCCCGCCTGAACCTACAATGGCGCACCAACTCAGCCGTCTTTCTGGTCGCTTACAATCAGCCCAGTAATCGTGCCCCACCTTGCCTAGTCCCAGGGTATCGTGATACATCTAAGTGGGTTACTGCTGAAAAGGACCACATAACTAGGGTTTCTAATGGGTTAAGTGTTGTCATTCAAATTCGTGACTTAATCCTATCCAGATCGTGTATCAAGTTGGTTAAGTATGTTCAAGCAGTTCATGAATTAACCCTATCAAGTCATCGTGTCAAGTTGGTTAAGTATATTTAAGTGGTTCATGACTTAACACTATCATGTGGCATTAATTCATTAGTGCACGCCAACCTCTCACATTAGACTTACTATTGTGGTTACTGGATTTATCAGGCGGTTCCGGGCAGATTTACACCACAACATAGTCGAACCTCGGGTTTTTACGTGCAATATGACCAACTACCCACATTGGATCCTATTGTTTGCAGCCACTGGATTTGTCGGGCGGTTCCGGGAAGATTTACACTGCAAACTCAACCCAACCTCGAGTTGGCCATTTTCAAGTTTATCTAACTGTCATGCCCACGTTCAAGTTTTCATGTCTAGATTCATGTCAAGTTTTCAAGTCATGTTTCATGTCAAATCGTGTCAAGTCATGTCCATATTCAGGTTCAAGTCATAATAACATTCATGTTCAAGTTTAAAGCTAATTTATGTTTTACCTAATCTACCCAAATCGTATTCCCATCGCACGTAAGTTCGAATCGGTACAAATAAATCTAATAGGGAATAACATAAAAAGGAACGGGTATAATGTGGCAAAACTGATTACTAGCATAGCATGATATGACTTGAAATAAAAGATTAAAATATTACTAGCATATGAAATATTGGCCTCGAACATAAAGATTCCAAATCTAGCAAGATAAGGTCAAAATCACAGTTGTCGCAAGGTGATATTATAGTCATGGTGACGACTGTCATAAGGTGATAGTATAGTCATGATACGATTGACATAAGGTGATAGCATAGTCATAGTAACGACTAAGGTGATAGTCATAAACATGTGACTAATAACAGATTCAACATGATAATAAGAGGGGTTTCTTTTGATTTACAACATGAATAGGCCCCAAATCAATGTCATAGTAATATTCAAGAGTCAAGATCCAAGATGAACGAGAATGAATGTAAACATTCATCATACATAGGTCCAATTTCAATTTTCATCATATTCATAATATATTCTATGTCCCATGCAAAAGGTAGGTTCTTCTTTGTTAATTTTAAGAGGGGCTGAAATCTTAGCGAATCCTTAATAGACTTCCTGTATTTGCCCGCCAAACCGAGAAAGCTCCTCACCTCCATTGCATTCTTAGGAATTTCCAGTCCTGTACCGCAACTACCTTTGCGGGGTCCACGGCTATGCCTTGCTTAGAAACTACATGCCCAAGGAACCGAACTTCCTTCCTCCAAAAATGGCATTTGGAGAACTTAGCCTTTAACTGGTGTGCTCTAAGCGTCTCCATGACTTCCTGGAGATGCCTAGCATGCTCTTCTTCATCTTTTGAGAAGATCAAAATATCATCCACGAAAACTACCACAAACTTGTTAAGGAACTCCCGAAACACCATACTCATCAAATCTACAAAGTATGCGTGTGCATTTGTTAGCCCAAACGGCATGACGAGCCATTCGAAGAACCCATCTGGAGTCCTAAACGCAGTTTTGTCAATGTTATCCTCAGCCACTCTGAGCTGATGGAATCCTGTGGCTAGATCGAGTTGAGAGAAAACAGATGCTCCCACAAGCTGGTCAAACAAATCGTCGATTCTTGGTAGCGGGTGCCTATTCTTCTTCGTCAGCTTGTTTAACTCACGATAATCTACGCACAGACGAAGCGATCCATCCGCCTTAGTAGCGAATACCACCGGAGCACCCCATTCAGAAATGCTTCGTCTTATGAAATTTTTCTCAAGCAACTCGTTAATTTGTTTACTGAGCTCTCTTCTTTCTCGCGGGGCCATGTGCCTAACGGGCAATGAAACTCGCATGGCATTATCAACAAGATAAATTCGGAACTCTATCTCGCGTTTAGGAGGTAATCCCCTCACTTCATCAAAGACATCTGGATATTCTCGGACCACTCTTACAGATTGCAAATTATCGTCGGACGAGTCAAGGGATTCAAGATAACACAACATGACCAGACCCTTAGGGTTACAATAAATTTCAAGGGTATTACCAAGGCGAGTCATGAGCCTCACTACCCTTCGTTCAAAATCAAGAATGGCTCCATAATCGGACAGCCAATCCATACCTAGGATCAAACCGTATCCCATGAATTCGAGAACATAAGCATTACACGTGAATTCTACGCTTAAGATAGAGATCCTTAAATCCACACACATCATAGTTAAATGGGCGGAGCCCCCAATTGGATTTGAAACTATAACGGGATCCTCAACCAGACTAGTACTTAGGTGCAGATTTTCAACAATATCAGAAAAATAAAAGTATGAGATGCGCCAGAGTCAAATAAGGTTCGAACAGGAAAGTCATAAATGTAAACAAGGCTTTCTACGGAAATATTGCTACCTCGGTCAAGAGCTGGAGTGGTGTTGAGAGCATGCAACTGCCCTCCAGAAGGTCCTGCTCGCTGGGTCTGCCCTTGGCCCTATCCTTGCTTCTTAGGGCAATCCTTGCTGATGTGTCCAGTATCTCCACAATGAAAGCATTCACCCAACTTCCTCTTCTTCCTTCTATAGTCTTTAGCTAGATGTCCAGTAATACCACAGAAGTTGCACTTCCTCGTGTCACGTGATTTGTTGTTGCTTTTGTTATTCTTATTATTCTTGTTGTTCCCCCTCTTGAAGTCGGCTTTCTTATTCTGAGTTTCGGTAGGCTTAACCTCCTTCTTGCTATTCTTGTCTTCCTCATGGAGTAGAGCCATATCCACCAAGCTTTCAAAGGTCGCCCCCATGGGTATATGAGTTAGGGCCAAGCTGTGTAGTGGCCCGTTCAATCCTCGAGCAAAGCGTACAGCCTTTTTCTGGGCTGTGTTGACCAAATCCAAACCGTATCGAGCAAGCTGATTAAACTTATTCACGTACTCCCTCACAGACATATCCCCTTGCTTGAGTGCTAGGAACCTCTCCATCTGAAGGTTCTCCTCTGCTGACGATAAGAATTTAAGCCCAAACCTCTCTCTAAAGTCTGCCCCAAGTCTCAACTGGCCTGGTAGCGTTGGTGACTTCCCACCAAAATGCAGCTTCCTCTTTTAGCAACCATGCTGCCAGCTGAACTTTCCTATGGTCCTCCATATCAAAGATAATGAAAAAGTCTTCTGTTTCCTTTAGCCAGTTTCGTGCCTCAACGAAGGTTTCAGTTCCAACGAAGTTCTTATCGCCCATCGCTTTAAAGTCTTTGCATATTTTGGCAAAGGCGGTACCAGAAGGAGGAGGAACCGCAGCCACTGGGGGAGGAGGAGGAGGGATGTCTACCGTGCCCGCGTCATTGGCCCTGGCTTTTAAGTACCTTCGGAACCATCCAGGCACGGGTATTCCCTCAGGCATGTTAAGATCAGCCATGCTGAAAAACGAAAAGAAAAAGATTCAAGCGAGGAAACAAAGGAAAGTGCTAATGGCTTTTGGGGAATAGCCTTTTTAAACATAAAACTTTTCTTGAAAAATGCTTCTTTACAAATAGTTTTGAAAACAGTTTCGGAAGGTTTTTAAAACTTTTGCCCAGCCTGGTAACCTTCTGCTCTGATACCAAATGTAACACCCCACCTCTGCTAGGGTCACTCTCAAAGGGAATGCACTAGTTTTGGTGGAGTATTATCTAGGTAAACATGCACAGATATATCACAAGGCAGAACATAAATAAAGCAGCGGTAGAAATTAAAAACCAACTTTTTATTATTTTCCAGAAAAGAGTCAAAAGCTCATATATCCAAGATACAAATTATTCCATTACATCAAGTTCATAGTAAAGAAGCATAAACTTTTAAACAAAAGTAAATTATTCCCCATAAATAGCAGAAGCAGCCATAGCATAGCCCAAGACCAAACCGTACATGAGCAGTCAGAAAGCAAGTTGAATCCGAGCTAAGAGCTAGTGTTTCCTCCCTGAGAAACTGGGGGGGGGGGAAACGAAAGAAAAAGGGGAGAAAGAAAAAGGGTCAGTCATAAAGACTGGTAAGCCCTAGTGACTTTCAGTATGGAGACTAGTAAAGGTAACATGATATGTGGAAACTGGAATTAAACATAAGGATGATAACAGAACTAGTTGGATAATTCAGATAACAAGATAAGTCAAGTCTGGCATCGCATATTCAAGGTTCGCTGTACCAACTGTACTAGTATTCTAACCCATATCAAGTATTAACCATGAAATAATCCCTTAGCCCAGTGTCATGAAGTGACCCATTACCGGGTCCTACGGTACGATCTATTAATCGATCAGCTCCCTACAAGTCCTAGCTCATTATGTGTCTGTGTCATACGGCCCTATCCTGAAATGTACTTATCTGTGCTAGGTCCACCATAGGGTGTATCAAGTCCTATGGTGCCAACCACCGACACGAATCAAGCACGCACAGTGTAAATCTACGGGTGCCCAATGCCTGCTTTTTCAACTCCGGACTACGTGCACGACCATAGCCTGCCTGAACCTACAATGGCGCACCAACTCAGTCGTCGTTATGGTCGCTTACAATCAGCCCAGTAATCGTGCCCCACCCTGCCTAGTCCCAAGGTATTGTGATACATCTAAGTGGGTTACTGCTGAAAAGGACCGCGTAACTAGGGTTTCTAATGGGTTAAGTGTTGTCATTCAAATTCGTGACTTAACCCTATCCAGATCGTGTATCAAGTTGGTTAAGTGTGTTCAAGCAGTTCATGACTTAACCCTATCAAGTCATCGTGTCAAGTTGGTTAAGTATATTCAAGTGCTTCATGACTTAACCCTACCATGTGGCATTAATTCATTAGTGCACGCCAACCTCTCACATTAGACTAACTGTTGTGGTTACTGGATTTCCCGGGCGGTTCCGGGCAGATTTACACCACAACATAGTCTAACCTCGGGTTTTTTCGTGCAATATGACCAACTACCCACATTGGATCCTATTGTTTGCAGCCACTGGATTTGCCAGGTGGTTCCGGGTAGATTTACACTGCAAACTCAACCCAACCTCGAGTTGGCCATTTTCAAGTTTATCTAACTGTCATGCCCACGTTCAAGTTTTCATGTCTAGATTCATGTCAAGTTTTCAAGTCATGTTTCATGTCAAATCGTGTCAAGTTCATGTCCACATTCAGGTTCAAGTCATAATAACGTTCATGTTCAAGTTTAAAGCTAATTTATGTTTTACCTAGTCTACCCAAATTGTATTCCCATCGCACGTAAGTTCGAATCGATACAAATAAATCTAATTGGGAATAACATAAAAAGGAACGAGTATAATGTGGCAAAAGTGATTACTAGCATAGCATGATATGACTTGAAATAAAAGATTAAAATATTACTGGCATATGAAATATTGGCCTCGAACATAAAGATTCCAAATCTAGCAAGATAAGGTCAAAATCACTGTTGTCGCAAGGTGATATTATAGTCATGGTGACGACTGTCATAAGGTGATAGTATAGTCATGATACGATTGACATAAGGTGATAGCATAGTCATAGTAACGACTGTCATAAGGTGATAGTCATAAACATGTGACTAATAACAGATTCAACATGATAATAAGAGGGGTTTCTTTTGATTTACAACATGAATAGGCCCCAAATCAATGTGATAGTAATATTCAAGAGTCAAGATCTAAGATGAACGAGAATAAATGTAAACAGTCATCATACATAGGTCCAATTTCAATTTACATCATATTCATAATACATTTACAGTTTAAATCTGAAAATAACTGGGGCTTACAGATCGTGGTTCGAGAATTAGAAAAAGAGAGTCGATGTTGAATATGCTTAGTCAAGTCCTAATAGAAGTCCCAAATCAACAATTCCCTTAACGCAGTCTCAACATAGTAGAAGCAGTCCCTCTCTCAAACTTCTCAACCAGAATCAGAGCAGCATAAGGTCAGAAAGAAATTTGGTGTAGAGAGACTGGTGTTATGGGCTGTATTTATAGGGTCAGGTCAACAAATGTGGACAGAATTGAGGCCAAATACATCAGAGTGAATCCAGCTTCAGAAATGGGTTCGGGCACCAGGTCGACCCCCAGGTCGACCTGGTCCTGGGTAGGTCGACTACATAGTCGACCCCGAGGTCGACCTGGTCCTGGGCGGGAATTTTCCCGCCCAGTCCATTTGGAGGTTTGAAATTCGAATTTTTGAATTCGAATTGAGTCTGTTTTGAACTTGAAAATTTCTGAAAACTTCGAAAGGTCATAACTTGGTCATACGGACTCCGATTTTTGAAATCTTGGACTCGTTTCCAAGAAAAATTTCGAGACGAACGCAATGGAGCAACCCGTTTCCCCCGATTCATATTTTAAAAATTAATTATGCCTTGATTTATGGTTATTACACGTTATAAAAACACGGGTTCTTACACAATGCAACGCAAACCGGAGGATAGAGTTTTACCTTATAATGATCAAACATGCTTGGTACATAGAAAATAATATTTTTAATGTTATTATTAGTGTCTAATCAGTTTTAAAATAATTCAAAGTAAATGTATCAATCCTAGACGGCATAGCAACCATATACTATGTCGCCATATATAGGTTTACAATCAAAACCGTAATGTCGTATTGGAAATAGGGTTTCCATCATGAGTCGAGGCTAGGGATAGTCCTCTCTGATTCGGGACACTCTAGCAAATGCCTCAGGATCACACCTACGGGCAACCCTTGGATGCGGTAGAGCCGGTCCACAAATATACCTTAGTGGATTAGTTATGCCTGAACACACGCTTCCCGATCCTATTGAACCTATAAAATGGTCATTATCGACCAATAAATCCGAGGTACCTCATAATCCATCAACCACATAAGTAAATTGTTAGGGCTTGCAAAACCCTGATACCACTTCTAGCTAGAAAGAAACGTGTGAACTCCCTACGGTCCTTATCCTGTTTTTGACTCATACCGGGGTGTGAGGCTCACGAGGTAATGCTATAGCTATCCCGAAATAGGCTATGCTTTGATCATCAAACACGAAGTTCTACTTTTCAACAAAAGCCTTGATCAATTGCATCTTGGCATACCACATTGACAATTCACGCCATGCAATCGATAACTACCAATATATAACTTCTGAGCTCGTGCGTCTCAGAGAAGGGTGTTAAGAAAGAGAATAAATTCTCTGCCGCCAAACCGATATATATTAAATAGAAATCAATTTACATGGAATGAAATCCAATGTCAGACACACATCCATTTACAAGTCTGTTCTGGGCCTGAACGAAACCAAAATCACCTTATTCCTAGTCCCGTATATCCAATACGGAAGAGAGGTGCTCGCTTATCCGGGAAATCAACAAGTATGTCCGGAAAACTACCACTTTAACCCTTTACTGGGAGCTACCCAATGCCGGGCATCAAAAGTCATCCTTTCGATGTGAAGATTGCCAGTCTTCAATCACCGTCTTTAATATCTTCGATTTAAATCGTTGTATAATTATTTGAAATGAGATTAAAATCGGTCTTTTCAAATAATTCTCGTATATATATATTTTGAAACCATTTCATGTTGTTAATATTATTTAATAACGATTTATTGTTATTTTTATTTATATAAAATAGTTCAATTTAATTCAACAACGCTTCGGGCCAATTGGCGGCCATATCATTGTTTTTATCAAAATTTGATTTACACATATCTCGAAATCCAACCATTGGATTTTCACTAGGTTTATATCGTTGGAAAGATCTTCCCAAAGCGGTCTTAATGGAACCAATTTCAAGAAAATCCAATGGTCGGATCTTTTTGTATAATTTTTTAAAATTACGATTCCGAAAGGCGAACTACCGCGCGCGATTCGTTAATTTTAATTTATATTTATATATACAATTATATATAAATATAAATTATTCGACGATTCTTCTAACACATTTATGATGCCAAATAAAAGAATGTTTTATTGGCATATCCATTTCAACATATTTACAATGTCGAATAAAATATATTTTAACTTTGCATACAAATTCTAATATATGCATTGTTGATAAGATGCTATTTTGACCTTGCATATAAATTCTACTATATTCATTTACGATAAAATGATATTTTCATTATGCATATAAATTCTGATGTTATTTAACAAAAATGTATATTTTTGTTTAATCCTTTTCAATGAACAAAATGTCTCATTCTTGTTAATGAACAAAAATGTATATTTTTGTTTAATCCTTTTAAATGCACAAAAATGTTTCATTCTTGTTAATGAACAAAAATGTATATTTTTGTTCAATCCCTTTTAATGAACAAAAATGTATATCAACGATGTTTTCATTTTCCTCCTTTCTAGCATGATAAAAGTAATGTTTCTAGCATATAAATCTTTTCTAACATATGTTTCTAACATGTTAAAGATATGGTTTTTAACATTTTTATATCTTCTAACATATGTTTGTTAATGGATCACTTTTACATTAAAAGTGGAATTTCTAATGTTTCAACATTTTTATTCAAACAGTCAATATTCCAAACGAATCAAACATTACATTAAAAATATGATTTTTAATGTTTCTATATTTTTATTCAAATATGAGTAATTTCCTAATGAATCAAAGTTTACATTAAAAATATGATTTTTAATGTTTTCAACCCTTTTATTCAAGTATGAACAACTTTCTAATGAATCAAACATTTTATAAAATTGAGATTTTTTATGTTAACATGCTCTTATGTTAAAACGAACATTTTCTATTGATTCATTCCTTACATTAAAAATATGATTTTTAATGTTATCATGTTTCTATATTTAACATGAACACTTTTCCTAGTCTCTTATATTACATTAAAAATGTGAATTTTTTTATGTAATCATGTTTTATTTTAAAACATGAACATTTCACTATTTTCTCTCATTACATTAAGAATGTAAATTTTAATTTATACATGTGTTTATTTTTAAAACATGAACATTCTTCTAGTTTCTAACATTACATTAAAAATGTAAATTTTAATGTAATCATGTTTTTATTTTAAAACATGAATATTTTTCTAATTTCTAACATTACCTTAAAACTGTAAATTTTAATGTAATCATGTTATTATAAAACATGAACCTTTTCTATTTTGATTCTAATTCCACAAAATGTTAGAAATTGATATTACATCTTTGTTGAAAATTCTAATTCAACAAAGTGACAAAATTTGATATTTCATTTTTGTTGAAAGACTCTTGTTTAACAAAATGACCAAAAATGTATATTCCTTTTTTGTTGAAAATTCTGATTCAACAAAATGATAAAAATGTATATTTCATTTTTTGTTGAAAATTCTAATTCAACAAAATGACCAAAAATGTATATTTTATTTTTTGTTGAAAATTCTAATTCAACAAAATGACCAAAATGTATATTTCATTCTTGTTGAAAACTCTATTTCAACAAAATGACCAAAAATGTATATTTTCTTTTTGTTGAAAATTCAAATTCAACGAAATGATAAAAATGTATATTTCATTTTTTTGTTGAAAATTCTAATTCAACAAAATGACCAAAAATGTATATTTTATTTTTTTGTTGAAAATTTTAATTCAACAAAATGACCAAAATGTATATTTCATTTTTGTTGAAAATTCTATTTCAACAAAATGACCAAAAATGTATACTTTCTTTTTGTTGAAAATTGTAATTCAACAAAATGATAAAAATGAACATTATGTTCAACAATTCCAATTTGATAAAAATGAACATTTTTATTTCAACTAAACAATTTGACAAATATGACCATTTTGGTTTCAACTAAACAAACTAACAAAAGTGATCATTTTAATCATTTTATCCTAACCTTTTTATTATAATCTTATTATTATAATAAAAACAAACTTTTGACGAAAACCATGTTAACAATAAAATGGAGATTTTATTGTAAATCTGCATTTGATAAAATCATATTTCATGTTAACAATAAAAATGAATATTTACTGTAAATCTAAATTTAACAAAATCATATATATTATTTTTTTACAATTTTATTATTATTTTTTTTACAATTTTATTTTAAAAAAATTGTTAATTTTTTGTTTGACTAATTTTATTTAAATAAAAATGACAATTCCAGTTCACCATTCAATATTTTGACAAGAATGAAATTATTTGCCAAATGGTCCTAATATGACAATTTCATCTAAAAAATTTTTTATATATTTTTGTTTCACTCATTTTATTACAACCAAACGATCCAGATGTTTTTAACAATTTTATCACAACAAAATAACACCAAATAAACAGTTCTACATACTACATCCATCACAGATCAAATCACAAATCATAACAAATAAAAATTAACTACGGATTGATGACAATACAATCAGGATTATTTCTAATTATTTAAAAAGACGAAATAAAATAAAATTCTCATAGCCGGTTTAATTCTGAATGATACAGATCTAAAATTTGGTCCAAATTTTGATCTGTTCTGAATCAGTTCTAATCAGTCTATAAACGCAGATCTCGGGCTCACGATCGCAACGCTTCTGAAATTGTTCAATTCTGATTCAATATGAGCGAGTTATGATTTAATTTTGGTTGATAATATTTTTTAAATTAAATTAATAAAATATTAAAACATGTTTTACCCTTCTTCTTCAACTCAGAACCAAGGCCGCAAGTTTTTCCTTCTTGTACAATTCTAGGTCAACAATTTTCGATCCAATTGCTCAACTCCGCGATGATCCGACACCACAGCGTCGAAGTGGAGCCCACGGAGGCAGGTGCGATCGCACCTAGGGGGATGGGCTGCGGTTCGATCGGAGCGGGTTTGGGTGGGCGGTTCTCCGCAAATACACCTCTAAAAAATCCAAAATCCGTATGGATTCGAAGCTTGCAAAAATCTCTACAATAAACTCCGAAGAAGGAGGGAGTTTTATTGTACGGATTGAGGGTAATTACTGGAGGAAAAGTGGAGTTATTCTGGCTATTAAAAATGAGGGCGGCGGCTTTATTGTGTAGTGGATTAGGGTTTGTGATGAGATAAATGCATTTTTATAATATTTAATTGCTAATTTTTACAAATAAACCCGTTATATCTTAGTAGCTCCAATTCCGGTCAACAGAAGTTGTTTCCACCTAATTGCCCCCATTCCGGACACAATGGGATAGTTCTCATTAGGCCAAACGATTGTTTTCAACCTGTTTTATTTAATTTAAAATTTAAATCATTTATTTAATTAATTCAATCGTACATTTTAATTCACGAGGCCAAATACGGACTTCAAAAATTCCCGAAAAATAAATATAGCTATATTTTGATGATATGGTCCTAAAAAAATTAATTTCATTGAATTTGAAGATATTTGAAACATAGCCTTTTTAACGGTCGATTTAAATTCAATAGAAATTACCGAGCACAATTTAATTTACCACGCTTACATATTAATTCGAAAAATTCTAGAAGATTAAAATTAGCAATAATTTGACATTCCGGATTCGACAAAAATGGTTTTTTCGAAAACGGAGGTCGTTTGTATAATGGCCATTTATACAGGCTATAAATTATACTGTATTCCATAGCGACAATTCCGAATATTCAATGGGCCATAACTTTTTATTCCCACTATGAAATTTCGATTTTCCGGATTCTTTGGAAAGATATTTTTAAACAGATTTAGATATTTTTGGTTTCACTAAAATCCGTCTTATTTTGAATCCTGTACATTCAGTTAAAGTTCAAATTCAAAATTTCAAACTACCGTACGATTTCTACTTTCTTTTTAAAATTGAAATAAATATATTCGTTCTAACTTCGATTTAAATAAATTTTAAATCGTTATTATTTAAAATAAATTTATTTAACTATTCAAAATTCATTGAAATAGCCAAAATAAAAAAAATTATATTGATTCTTATTTTCTGGGTTGTTACAAATTGTAAATAGAATGGAAGCAAGTCCATAAGAATTTATAAATGAAAATTCAACAAAGTCGGATATTAGTAAAATATTTTTTTAGAAATTATATATTATATAATGCAGAATGTGACAAGAAAGTTAATATTTGATTTAGCCCCAATAATTTATAATTGAATTTTTAGTCAAGATTTAAGTTATAAACCTGGTATACAATTAACAAGAACTTGGTTTATAAATGGAGTATATGAAGTGAGATATAAATGTAAATTTATAAAATAACACGATAAAAAGGATTTGAACATGTAATGGTATTTACAAATAAAAATCAAGATTTGATTGATATAACGAGTCTTGTTTCTATAAAGGAATAAGATTCACGTATTAAATTGAATAATGGTTTATAAGCAAGCGTTTTGCAAATCGAAATGGTGATAAAAGAAAATTGGAAAATGTTGAGAGTGATAAATTCAAAATTGAATTTAGAAATTTGGTTTGACCTGAAACGGTAGTTATTCTAAGGCTCAGAACGTTAATCGAATATAGATTATTCGTAAGAGACTTCTAAGTTGAAATTCGATTATATCAAATCTAGGAAAGTAATATGTGCTTTCCCTTTTTAGATGAAGATTAATTAATTAATTAACTAAGTATTATTTATTAATTCAAAGAAACGAATTAGAGTTATATTTTAAAGTTAAATATTTTGGAAACAGGGATTTTAGTGCTATCGGTAAAATCAATATTTTCTGTAAGAGAAGTGGATTCGTAAACTGAATCCAAGAGTTGCGTAAGAAATGATTTGATAAGAAACTAAGAAATGGAGTCGAGGAAATTAGAAACTGAATGGAAATTGGTTAAGTTGAATAGCTGTCTGAGTATCGATCTGATGTTGGTTTCGGCGTTTGGGGTTGATGCTTAGAGAGTTGTTCTCTGACTAGTTTACGGTTAGGGACTAATGGATATCAAAGAATAGTGATGCGTGGATAAAATATAGAAATATTTTCCAACGTTAATAACGTATATTTTCGAAATGCAGGAAATAAGGAGTTGTGAATATATGGAAATGTTTTCCGAAAAATCATGAGAGACTAAACGAGTTAGAGAAATATTTGGGTAAAAATATTAAAGATAAACTAGAAAAATGAAATGATTATTGATAAATTAATTTAAAGTGCCTGAATGTAGATTAATGATTGATCGGTGTAATTTCCATTTGGAAATACACCGTTGTTTATATGTATGTTTCCTTTGATAGTTAAATAACTGGCTATCAAAGTTTTGGCCCTTTTTCCGTTGTCAATACGAAGATACCGGGATAAGATTTTTTATCTGAAAACCATTCCGTATAGGCATTAGCGTTGTGAATCAAATATGATGAAGATAATTGAAGATAGAGTTTGTGCAAGAGTTGTTCTGGTGATCCTAGGTAGAAATTGCCTAAGATGGATTTACAGAATAGTGCCTTCGGTTTGTCCAGTCCTAGGACAACGTTTATGGATGAATGTACGATAGAGTATATGTAACGACCCAGATTTTTGAACAGTTTATTTTAAATATTTAGTATCGTTTGAATATTGAATTAACAATATAAAAGAATTTTTATAATGGATTATCGATCAAATAATCGAAATACGAGAACAAAATATAATTGAAATCGAAATTAAAATCAAAACAGTTCAGTTGATTAATATAAGATTCTGTTTGAATTAAAACAGTAATAATAATTTATTTTCGTTAAATTTTATTATCTGAAATCGATTTATATATTAAATCAAAATTTATTTAACCGTTAATTTAAAATTGTTTTCTGTTCTATGCACTTGAATTAATATTCCGGAATCAGTCTCGTGGAGTTCAAAATAACGTCATAATCCGAGAACATCAGTCGTTACGGTTAAATAGCGGTTCAGGGTTTCAAGTTAGGGGCGATGAGATATTTTGGTTTTAAAATAAATAAAATTTCAAATCAAATCCTTTCAATCCTTATCAGCCGACCTACTCTTGTTCTGTCGTTCAGCTTGTTTTCCTTCATCGAGCTGTGAAAATTGTCTCACTAATTCGAAATCTAAGAAACAACAATTTAATGGCCTGTCTGCTCTCGCACATATAAATAACCATTCACCTTCACTTTTATCCCTACTCCTGAACTCACGAAATAATTCTGAGTTTTCGCCTTCCTTTTCTTTCCTGCGGTGTTTCAATTCTTCAAAATCAAAGCGCCGCCTCCGTTGTTCCTTATATCTGAGGGTCGCGATGGCCAGAAGGGCGATCGGGTGGAGTTACCAGGGAAGGGTTGCGATGGCATCGAGGTTCACGGCAGTGCGAAGTCGCGGTTTGGGGTTTTGACTCCATCGACCTAGGGCAGACGTGGAGGAGCTACAGAAGTCCGATGTTCGATGCTCAAGAGGGGTCGCGACCTGATGTGATAATGGGAGTCGCGTTCGATTAGGGTTCGAATGCTCTTGCTATTGTTCGAAATCGCGATAATCGAGGTCAACGGGAGAAAGGAGTTTGGTGGAGCAACGTGGAGTGGAATGAGGCCATGGTTTCAGGGAGCTCGGTGTCAGGATGTCGCGATGGATTTAAGAGGATTAACATCGGCTTTTCAGTGAGGACTTCGAACAGAAACTGGCAAATGTAAGGTTCAAGCTTTTAGTGAGTAGCTGTGATGGTGGAATACTGCTGTTGCGTGAATCAGTAAAAGGAGATGAAGAATTTTAAAGAATATTAAGGTAAATAAATTTTAGTTATCTAAATTGATTTAGGATATTTAATTTATATATCAATATATATTAGTTAGACCCAAATGAGTACTGTTGAAAGAAACGAAAATTTTGTTTACTTTGGAAATGTATTTAAAGTAAATTAGTTTGTTTAATTGGAAATAGATTAAATATATAGGAATTAGTTAGTTTTTGGTTTCTTTTATTTAAACTATATTAGTTGATTTAGATTTCAAACTCAAAATAAATAAAAGAAGTTAGATATTTAATTAAAACAATTTGATGTTTTATTTAAATGAGAAAAAGGGATACATATATATAAGACATTTATTTATTCGTTAATTGAAATGTTAATCGTTAAATTAATATTCGTAGGTGAAAGGTGAAATTAACTCGAATAGATTCAGTTGATGATGACTTGAGTAAACTCGTAAACAACGATACAACATTTGGATGGATGTTCGGCAAATGAAATCTCGGTGAGTAAATCTCACTCACCTTTAGAATTATTTTTATTTCATTAAAAATAATTGTTTGTTGCTTGTGTGAATATTTTATGGTTGTTTTATATATATTAGTTATTTAGGCTATATATATATATATTGGGTTGATTGATTGGTTGGATTCCCGCAGTCTCATTAGCGGATGCCCGCAGTTTCATAGCGGATGATTACCCTATACGCCCCACGCTATGATTAGTGGATGACCTTCTATACCGCGATATTCTGCCACGAAGCAGAATGGGTATTATTTATGTGCTAACATCTGTGGATGCAGGAAAAACAGGTTGAAGGAATCCAACTGGATTCCTCAAAAATATATTATCTGTTTGCTTATTTGTTTGCATATATATATTTTTATATATGATGTGTTAGAAAAATAAATAATTCGTTGCTTTGTGTGTTTAAATATCACTGGGCCAATTAAAAGGATATTTGAGATTTTAAAAAGGGAAAATTCTATTTTTAAATAGAATTTGAATTTTAAATGGAAATAAAATATAAACTTGTTTTTGAAAAATAAAACAAGTAGTTTCTTTATAAACGAAGTTTATAAATAATTCTTTTATAACGAAGTTATAAATGAAGTGAAAAGAATTATCATTTGATAATTCAGAAATAGAAATACAAGTGTTGTGAAAATATGATTCAAAAGGAAATTTAAATATAGAACTTGAATTCAAAGGAATTTAAATATAGAACTTGAATTCAAAGGAATTTAAATATGGGATTTGAATTCAAAGGAATTTAAATATGGGATTTGAATTCAAGGGAATTGAAATAGGATTTGAATTCAAAGGAATTCAAATGGGATTGGGATAAAGGAAATTCAAAAATGGAATTTTAAGAAATGTAAGTTGAAATATAGAATTTCAAAGAAGAATTGAACAGACTTTGAAATATAGAATTTCAAGAAAAATCGAATAGAATTTGAAATATAGAATTTCAAAAGAAGAATTGAAATATGAAATTTGAATAGAGATTTAAATAGAAATTCAAGTATTGAATTTGAATATCCAGTAGAAAGGAATTGGGATTTGAATATAGAATTCAAATAAAAGTGAGATTGGAATTTGAATCAAGGAATTCAAATGGAGTTAAATGAAGTTGAATTCATTTTAAAGAAGTTTAACGTTTATATTTATAAATATAATTAAAACGAACTCGCCGCAGCGCTGCAGTTCGTAAAATAGCGATTTGAACTTCAATTGAGTATACGGAGCGCAATTGAAGTCGGAATTCTTCGAAACAAGAAACGTCAGGACCGATTTGATAATAGCTTTCTAATGAAGGAGAAAAATCTGAATTTCGTCGTATAGATTTTGAGTTATGTCAAAATCAAATTTTCAGAAAAACAGCGCCAGAACTATTTAAAAACCATAACGGTTTATTTCATTTTATAAAAGGATTTTAAACCAATAAAAATCCGAATTTCTATTTAGGAAATCTCAGATTTGAGTTATAAAATATATGCGAACTTAAGTGAAGTGAAAGAAATGGTTTTTAAAATCAATAATCATATTTGATTATTGAATAGAGTTGACTAAGACAAAGAGAAGTTAGTTAATCGAATTTTGACGATGAACTTTGAAAGGTGAAGGGAATTTTTAAAAATATATTTTAAATCGAATATAGAACGTGGATTGAAAATGAAATTAAATTAGTATAATCAAGTTGAAATATATTTGGATAGGTTATATTCAAATATCAAAGTGATATAGGAAAAAGAGTTAATTTGCAAACTGACAAATGAATTAGTTAAAACGATTGAATCGAGCAAACTGTGAATAAGTAGATTAACTGGTGATTTCATATTCAAACCAAATATGAAACTAGAAATGGAAAAAAAAGGAATTTGATTTGTATAAGCAAGTGGAATCAAATTTGAGCATGTTATGTTCAACAAAAAGTGAAATAGGCAAAAGGGCCAATTTAAAGAATAAATGGGCGAAACTGAATTCAAGCGAGTAGATGGTATTGAATTGAATTGCAAACAGGTGAATATGTGTTAAGCAGGTTTGGGATGAAGTATATGAAGTTATAAATGTAGTGCTCGACAAAAAGGTACATGTTTAATTCATATATGAGATTTTATGCGCCGTATCGGCAAGCCGCTTGGCTTTTTCTTTTTCTCTTTGAGATTGGAAGATACCGGGATGCTATTTGAAATTTCCCGATGCTCCCGATACAGGGGAGGTTATGGCGAAATTTTCCGGAAATTTAAAGAGTTAGAATATTTTTAAGATATTTTGATAATTTGAAATCATCGTATCGACGTATTGAATTCGATAGTAAAGTGAATATAAAAATCGAATGTTGTAAACAAAAAGGGATAGAGATAAATGATTGGAATTGTTTCCAATTGCAAATAGAAATTTTTCTAATATATAGAAAATAAAAGAAGTTGATATTTGGAAACGTTTTCCAAATGGCATAAGAGGCGAGATGATTATTGGAAATATTTGGTTAACAAATATTGATAAGGAAATGGAGAAGAGATTTAATTAATGAAATATTAATTAAAGAGCCCAGTGATTTGTTTGATATGTTGGATGAACACTTGTTTTTTTTATTCGATAGTTAAATCACAGACTATCGAAGTTTTTGACCATCGTTGTCAATATGGAGAGACCGGTTGGATTATTATCCGAAGAACCACTCCGTATTGGCATAAGCGTTGCGAACCAAGTATGCTGAATATATTGAAGACGGAGTGAAGTGCAAGGGCTTTTTCTATTAATAGAAATGGTGCCTTCGGTTTCGTTCAATCCCAGAACGAATGTATATGGACGAATGTCTGACAAAGTATTTCCAATGATCAAATGGGTTGGTCTGTATGAATATATATGGTTGCAACGGATTTATCCCTTAGCATAATATCCAGAATGTTTGTGCAAACTTAACTAGTGATTAACGGATCTGACGATGTGGCATTCAAAGTGATTGTGCTATCAATGAATGGTAAGTATTCGTAGCCTCAGGCCTCAACAACCGGGGAAGGACAAAAATCGGGCAGGCAGCATGGCTATGTGGGTCGCACCCATTAGGGTGTATAATCACCTATCTAGAGAAATTCCTTTTGTTTCTAAATCTATCGATTCTGCCCATTCGGGAAACGGTGGTTTGAGTCCAACCGTTGGTGATATACATTCGATACACTCAAGCGAAATGAGTGGTCGGTCATGTGTGGGCCGGGTTGCAAGACGTTCTTGTTGAACCCAGGTGTATTCGCCTCTAGAGATACATCATCGGAAGGTGGTCCCATACCTTGTCATGTTGGAAATCCAATCTCCAATAAGCGCCATGCGGGTTTTGATTATATACTATATATGTGGAGCGTGAGATGCAAGCGTTCTACTATTTGGTTATTTACTTGATGTAGACATTATTATAATATCACTGGATTTTCGTATCAAAGTGTTTTGGGTTATAGTAAGGTAAAAACCGTCCGTGTTTATGTGTGGGCTGGTCTTACTATTATCTTTTCTTTCGAAAAGAGTTTTGAAAGTTAAACAAGTGGTTGGAGTTTACTCACACCAGTCCCATGACTGACCCAGAGTTTATTTTGTTTTGTTTTCCCTAAACTCTTGGGTGCCCAAATTTGTACGGGCAGTCAAGTGTTTCAGGCTTTTACAGATACACTTGGAGGAGCTTGAAGCAGGAGGCTTCAACGTTAGTTATCTAGAGTTACTTCCGCTGGATCAAATGTTATGTGTACTCTGATGATGGTATGTATTTATGTACAAAACAGATTTGTATTTCAAAAAGTTATGTTATAAAATATATTTTATTCGTTCCGCTGTGAGTTTGTGATCTTCGTTTTTCTTCTATTCTAATATTTCTTTCTTTCTATTTCTCATCCTCTAACTTCTTTCTAATAATGAGTCGTATTTCTATGAAATTTGAGTTGGATGTGTGGTGTTTTTAGTCAACTCAGATAGCACGGATCTGCGGGTCGTTTCAGTTGGTATCAGAGCTTAGGTTGAGCGAATACCTAGGCTTGTGTGGCATGTGCTCATTAGAGATAGGGCCAATAGTACCCTAGAATGAGTTGAGTGTATAAATACGAGAGAGCGTATTTGTTAGTTGATATAAAAGTTGTTTTATATTGTGTTGGCTAGTCTGTTGAGTGGTTTATGAATTCTGGTCGAATCGTGGGACGCCACGAAATCGATAGGAATTTCTAAACGCTTGAACAGAAGATTGAACACGATATTGTTTTAACTGGGTAAATGAAATAATTTTACCCAAAATTCTATCTTGATAGAAAAAGAATAATTTTCTGAAATTATTATAATATATGGATGTGTTGGTTGTTATTATAATCCGTTGGGATTATAAAAATTGGAATGGTTATATATAACCAAAATAAAACTTGTATATAACATATACAAATGAAATGAATTGAAATTGAATTCAAACCAGAATTTGAAATTTAAATCCTGGGAAGTTTGAAATATTTTTGGAAGTATATTAGAACAATATAGCTTGGTTTTAAAAGGATTTTAAATGGATTTTGAAATAATAAAGCACTGAACTCACTTCAGTGGCTGGGAAATTATTCTGATGATGATTGCAACATCATCAGTATTCATTTCCGAGTTTCTAAGTGATAAATTGCTACCTTAGAAAAAGTTTTTGATGGAAATTTGTTTGAAAGAAAACAAGTGGTTTGAAAATTCAAATGTTTTGAATTTGAAATGAAAATAAATATATGTATATATTTATGGGATTTCGAAAGAACTTGAAAAGAAAACCCAGGGATTTGAATTCTGGAATTGAAATTTAACTTAAACAAGTTAAATGGGTCGAAGTGAGTGAATTGGTTAGAATCAATTTGAATTAGTTTAATAGAACATAGATTGGATATAAATGGATTGATCGTAGATCATTCAAATTAAATAAAAGAAGACCAAAAGTTTTGGTAGAATTAAATTTGTTGAAATATGAGAAGTTGAGTTTCAACATAAATGGAGTTTGAAAAGTAATGGATTTGTACCATTTTTCCTACCTTAGCAATTTCGAGGACGAAATTATTTTAAGGGGGGAAGAATGTAACGACCCAGATTTTTGAACAGTTTATTTTAAATATTTAGTATCGTTTGAATATTGAATTAACAATGTAAAAGAATTTTTATAATGGATTATCGATCAAATAATCGAAATACGAGAACAAAATATAATTGAAATCGAAATTAAAATCAAAACAGTTCAGTTGATTAATATAAGATTCTGTTTGAATTAAAACAGTAATAATAATTTATTTTCGTTAAATTTTATTATCTGAAATCGATTTATATATTAAATCAAAATTTATTTAACCGTTAATTTAAAATTGTTTTCTGTTCTATGCACTTGAATTAATATTCCGGAATCAGTCTCGTGGAGTTCAAAATAACGTCATAATCCGAGAACATCAGTCGTTACGGTTAAATAGCGGTTCAGGGTTTCAAGTTAGGGGCGACGAGATATTTTGGTTTTAAAATAAATAAAATTTCAAATCAAATCCTTTCAATCCTTATCAGCCGACCTACTCTTGTTCTGTCGTTCAGCTTGTTTTCCTTCATCGAGCTGTGAAAATTGTCTCACTAATTCGAAATCTAAGAAACAACAATTTAATGGCCTGTCTGCTCTCGCACATATAAATAACCATTCACCTTCACTTTTATCCCTACTCCTGAACTCACGAAATAATTCTGAGTTTTCGCCTTCCTTTTCTTTCCTGCGGTGTTTCAATTCTTCAAAATCAAAGCGCCGCCTCCGTTGTTCCTTATATCTGAGGGTCGCGATGGCCAGAAGGGCGATCGGGTGGAGTTACCAGGGAAGGGTTGCGATGGCATCGAGGTTCACGGCAGTGCGAAGTCGCGGTTTGGGGTTTTGACTCCATCGACCTAGGGCAGACGTGGAGGAGCTACAGAAGTCCGATGTTCGATGCTCAAGAGGGGTCGCGACCTGATGTGATAATGGGAGTCGCGTTCGATTAGGGTTCGAATGCTCTTGCTATTGTTCGAAATCGCGATAATCGAGGTCAACGGGAGAAAGGAGTTTGGTGGAGCAACGTGGAGTGGAATGAGGCCATGGTTTCAGGGAGCTCGGTGTCAGGATGTCGCGATGGATTTAAGAGGATTAACATCGGCTTTTCAGTGAGGACTTCGAACAGAAACTGGCAAATGTAAGGTTCAAGCTTTTAGTGAGTAGCTGTGATGGTGGAATACTGCTGTTGCGTGAATCAGTAAAAGGAGATGAAGAATTTTAAAGAATATTAAGGTAAATAAATTTTAGTTATCTAAATTGATTTAGGATATTTAATTTATATATCAATATATATTAGTTAGACCCAAATGAGTACTATTGAAAGAAACGAAAATTTTGTTTACTTTGGAAATGTATTTAAAGTAAATTAGTTTGTTTAATTGGAAATAGATTAAATATATAGGAATTAGTTAGTTTTTGGTTTCTTTTATTTAAACTATATTAGTTGATTTAGATTTCAAACTCAAAATAAATAAAAGAAGTTAGATATTTAATTAAAACAATTTGATGTTTTATTTAAATGAGAAAAAGGGATACATATATATAAGACATTTATTTATTCGTTAATTGAAATGTTAATCGTTAAATTAATATTCGTAGGTGAAAGGTGAAATTAACTCGAATAGATTCAGTTGATGATGACTTGAGTAAACTCGTAAACAACGATACAACATTTGGATGGATGTTCGGCAAATGAAATCTCGGTGAGTAAATCTCACTCACCTTTAGAATTATTTTTATTTCATTAAAAATAATTGTTTGTTGCTTGTGTGAATATTTTATGGTTGTTTTATATATATTAGTTATTTAGGCTATATATATATATATTGGGTTGATTGATTGGTTGGATTCCCGCAGTCTCATTAGCGGATGCCCGCAGTTTCATAGCGGATGATTACCCTATACGCCCCACGCTATGATTAGTGGATGACCTTCTATACCGCGATATTCTGCCACGAAGCAGAATGGGTATTATTTATGTGCTAACATCTGTGGATGCAGGAAAAACAGGTTGAAGGAATCCAACTAGATTCCTCAAAAATATATTATCTGTTTGCTTATTTGTTTGCATATATATATTTTTATATATGATGTGTTAGAAAAATAAATAATTCGTTGCTTTGTGTGTTTAAATATCACTGGGCCAATTAAAAGGATATTTGAGATTTTAAAAAGGGAAAATTCTATTTTTAAATAGAATTTGAATTTTAAATGGAAATAAAATATAAACTTGTTTTTGAAAAATAAAACAAGTAGTTTCTTTATAAACGAAGTTTATAAATAATTCTTTTATAACGAAGTTATAAATGAAGTGAAAAGAATTATCATTTGATAATTCAGAAATAGAAATACAAGTGTTGTGAAAATATGATTCAAAAGGAAATTTAAATATAGAACTTGAATTCAAAGGAATTTAAATATAGAACTTGAATTCAAAGGAATTTAAATATGGGATTTGAATTCAAAGGAATTTAAATATGGGATTTGAATTCAAGGGAATTGAAATAGGATTTGAATTCAAAGGAATTCAAATGGGATTGGGATAAAGGAAATTCAAAAATGGAATTTTAAGAAATGTAAGTTGAAATATAGAATTTCAAAGAAGAATTGAACAGACTTTGAAATATAGAATTTCAAGAAAAATCGAATAGAATTTGAAATATAGAATTTCAAAAGAAGAATTGAAATATGAAATTTGAATAGAGATTTAAATAGAAATTCAAGTATTGAATTTGAATATCCAGTAGAAAGGAATTGGGATTTGAATATAGAATTCAAATAAAAGTGAGATTGGAATTTGAATCAAGGAATTCAAATGGAGTTAAATGAAGTTGAATTCATTTTAAAGAAGTTTAACGTTTATATTTATAAATATAATTAAAACGAACTCGCCGCAGCGCTGCAGTTCGTAAAATAGCGATTTGAACTTCAATTGAGTATACGGAGCGCAATTGAAGTCGGAATTCTTCGAAACAAGAAACGTCAGGACCGATTTGATAATAGCTTTCTAATGAAGGAGAAAAATCTGAATTTCGTCGTATAGATTTTGAGTTATGTCAAAATCAAATTTTCAGAAAAACAGCGCCAGAACTATTTAAAAACCATAACGGTTTATTTCATTTTATAAAAGGATTTTAAACCAATAAAAATCCGAATTTCTATTTAGGAAATCTCAGATTTGAGTTATAAAATATATGCGAACTTAAGTGAAGTGAAAGAAATGGTTTTTAAAATCAATAATCATATTTGATTATTGAATAGAGTTGACTAAGACAAAGAGAAGTTAGTTAATCGAATTTTGACGATGAACTTTGAAAGGTGAAGGGAATTTTTAAAAATATATTTTAAATCGAATATAGAACGTGGATTGAAAATGAAATTAAATTAGTATAATCAAGTTGAAATATATTTGGATAGGTTATATTCAAATATCAAAGTGATATAGGAAAAAGAGTTAATTTGCAAACTGACAAATGAATTAGTTAAAACGATTGAATCGAGCAAACTGTGAATAAGTAGATTAACTGGTGATTTCATATTCAAACCAAATATGAAACTAGAAATGGAAAAAAAAGGAATTTGATTTGTATAAGCAAGTGGAATCAAATTTGAGCATGTTATGTTCAACAAAAAGTGAAATAGGCAAAAGGGCCAATTTAAAGAATAAATGGGCGAAACTGAATTCAAGCGAGTAGATGGTATTGAATTGAATTGCAAACAGGTGAATATGTGTTAAGCAGGTTTGGGATGAAGTATATGAAGTTATAAATGTAGTGCTCGACAAAAAGGTACATGTTTAATTCATATATGAGATTTTATGCGCCGTATCGGCAAGCCGCTTGGCTTTTTCTTTTTCTCTTTGAGATTGGAAGATACCGGGATGCTATTTGAAATTTCCCGATGCTCCCGATACAGGGGAGGTTATGGCGAAATTTTCCGGAAATTTAAAGAGTTAGAATATTTTTAAGATATTTTGATAATTTGAAATCATCGTATCGACGTATTGAATTCGATAGTAAAGTGAATATAAAAATCGAATGTTGTAAACAAAAAGGGATAGAGATAAATGATTGGAATTGTTTCCAATTGCAAATAGAAATTTTTCTAATATATAGAAAATAAAAGAAGTTGATATTTGGAAACGTTTTCCAAATGGCATAAGAGGCGAGATGATTATTGGAAATATTTGGTTAACAAATATTGATAAGGAAATGGAGAAGAGATTTAATTAATGAAATATTAATTAAAGAGCCCAGTGATTTGTTTGATATGTTGGATGAACACTTGTTTTTTTTATTCGATAGTTAAATCATAGACTATCGAAGTTTTTGACCATCGTTGTCAATATGGAGAGACCGGTTGGATTATTATCCGAAGAACCACTCCGTATTGGCATAAGCGTTGCGAACCAAGTATGCTGAATATATTGAAGACGGAGTGAAGTGCAAGGGCTTTTTCTATTAATAGAAATGGTGCCTTCGGTTTCGTTCAATCCCAGAACGAATGTATATGGACGAATGTCTGACAAAGTATTTCCAATGATCAAATGGGTTGGTCTGTATGAATATATATGGTTGCAACGGATTTATCCCTTAGCATAATATCCAGAATGTTTGTGCAAACTTAACTAGTGATTAACGGATCTGACGATGTGGCATTCAAAGTGATTGTGCTATCAATGAATGGTAAGTATTCGTAGCCTCAGGCCTCAACAACCGGGGAAGGACAAAAATCGGGCAGGCAGCATGGCTATGTGGGTCGCACCCATTAGGGTGTATAATCACCTATCTAGAGAAATTCCTTTTGTTTCTAAATCTATCGATTCTGCCCATTCGGGAAACGGTGGTTTGAGTCCAACCGTTGGTGATATACATTCGATACACTCAAGCGAAATGAGTGGTCGGTCATGTGTGGGCCGGGTTGCAAGACGTTCTTGTTGAACCCAGGTGTATTCGCCTCTAGAGATACATCATCGGAAGGTGGTCCCATACCTTGTCATGTTGGAAATCCAATCTCCAATAAGCGCCATGCGGGTTTTGATTATATACTATATATGTGGAGCGTGAGATGCAAGCGTTCTACTATTTGGTTATTTACTTGATGTAGACATTATTATAATATCACTGGATTTTCGTATCAAAGTGTTTTGGGTTATAGTAAGGTAAAAACCGTCCGTGTTTATGTGTGGGCTGGTCTTACTATTATCTTTTCTTTCGAAAAGAGTTTTGAAAGTTAAACAAGTGGTTGGAGTTTACTCACACCAGTCCCATGACTGACCCAGAGTTTATTTTGTTTTGTTTTCCCTAAACTCTTGGGTGCCCAAATTTGTACGGGCAGTCAAGTGTTTCAGGCTTTTACAGATACACTTGGAGGAGCTTGAAGCAGGAGGCTTCAACGTTAGTTATCTAGAGTTACTTCCGCTGGATCAAATGTTATGTGTACTCTGATGATGGTATGTATTTATGTACAAAACAGATTTGTATTTCAAAAAGTTATGTTATAAAATATATTTTATTCGTTCCGCTGTGAGTTTGTGATCTTCGTTTTTCTTCTATTCTAATATTTCTTTCTTTCTATTTCTCATCCTCTAACTTCTTTCTAATAATGAGTCGTATTTCTGTGCAATTTGAGTTGGATGTGTGGTGTTTTTAGTCAACTCAGATAGCACGGATCTGCGGGTCGTTTCAGTTGGTATCAGAGCTTAGGTTGAGCGAATACCTAGGCTTGTGTGGCATGTGCTCATTAGAGATAGGGCCAATAGTACCCTAGAATGAGTTGAGTGTATAAATACGAGAGAGCGTATTTGTTAGTTGATATAAAAGTTGTTTTATATTGTGTTGGCTAGTCTGTTGAGTGGTTTATGAATTCTGGTCGAATCGTGGGACGCCACGAAATCGATAGGAATTTCTAAACGCTTGAACAGAAGATTGAACACGATATTGTTTTAACTGGGTAAATGAAATAATTTTACCCAAAATTCTATCTTGATAGAAAAAGAATAATTTTCTGAAATTATTATAATATATGGATGTGTTGGTTGTTATTATAATCCGTTGGGATTATAAAAATTGGAATGGTTATATATAACCAAAATAAAACTTGTATATAACATATACAAATGAAATGAATTGAAATTGAATTCAAACCAGAATTTGAAATTTAAATCCTGGGAAGTTTGAAATATTTTTGGAAGTATATTAGAACAATATAGCTTGGTTTTAAAAGGATTTTAAATGGATTTTGAAATAATAAAGCACTGAACTCACTTCAGTGGCTGGGAAATTATTCTGATGATGATTGCAACATCATCAGTATTCATTTCCGAGTTTCTAAGTGATAAATTGCTACCTTAGAAAAAGTTTTTGATGGAAATTTGTTTGAAAGAAAACAAGTGGTTTGAAAATTCAAATGTTTTGAATTTGAAATGAAAATAAATATATGTATATATTTATGGGATTTCGAAAGAACTTGAAAAGAAAACCCAGGGATTTGAATTCTGGAATTGAAATTTAACTTAAACAAGTTAAATGGGTCGAAGTGAGTGAATTGGTTAGAATCAATTTGAATTAGTTTAATAGAACATAGATTGGATATAAATGGATTGATCGTAGATCATTCAAATTAAATAAAAGAAGACCAAAAGTTTTGGTAGAATTAAATTTGTTGAAATATGAGAAGTTGAGTTTCAACATAAATGGAGTTTGAAAAGTAATGGATTTGTACCATTTTTCCTACCTTAGCAATTTCGAGGACGAAATTATTTTAAGGGGGGAAGAATGTAACGACCCAGATTTTTGAACAGTTTATTTTAAATATTTAGTATCGTTTGAATATTGAATTAACAATGTAAAAGAATTTTTATAATGGATTATCGATCAAATAATCGAAATACGAGAACAAAATATAATTGAAATCGAAATTAAAATCAAAACAGTTCAGTTGATTAATATAAGATTCTGTTTGAATTAAAACAGTAATAATAATTTATTTTCGTTAAATTTTATTATCTGAAATCGATTTATATATTAAATCAAAATTTATTTAACCGTTAATTTAAAATTGTTTTCTGTTCTATGCACTTGAATTAATATTCCGGAATCAGTCTCGTGGAGTTCAAAATAACGTCATAATCCGAGAACATCAGTCGTTACGGTTAAATAGCGGTTCAGGGTTTCAAGTTAGGGGCGACGAGATATTTTGGTTTTAAAATAAATAAAATTTCAAATCAAATCCTTTCAATCCTTATCAGCCGACCTACTCTTGTTCTGTCGTTCAGCTTGTTTTCCTTCATCGAGCTGTGAAAATTGTCTCACTAATTCGAAATCTAAGAAACAACAATTTAATGGCCTGTCTGCTCTCGCACATATAAATAACCATTCACCTTCACTTTTATCCCTACTCCTGAACTCACGAAATAATTCTGAGTTTTCGCCTTCCTTTTCTTTCCTGCGGTGTTTCAATTCTTCAAAATCAAAGCGCCGCCTCCGTTGTTCCTTATATTTGAGGGTCGCGATGGCCAGAAGGGCGATCGGGTGTAGTTACCAGGGAAGGGTTGCGATGGCATCGAGGTTCACGGCAGTGCAAAGTCGCGGTTTGGGGTTTTGACTCCATCGACCTAGGGCAGACGTGGAGGAGCTACAGAAGTCCGATGTTCGATGCTCAAGAGGGGTCGCGACCTGATGTGATAATGGGAGTCGCGTTCGATTAGGGTTCGAATGCTCTTGCTATTGTTCGAAATCGCGATAATCGAGGTCAACGGGAGAAAGGAGTTTGGTGGAGCAACGTGGAGTGGAATGAGGCCATGGTTTCAGGGAGCTCGGTGTCAGGATGTCGCGATGGATTTAAGAGGATTAACATCGGCTTTTCAGTGAGGACTTCGAACAGAAACTGGCAAATGTAAGGTTCAAGCTTTTAGTGAGTAGCTGTGATGGTGGAATACTGCTGTTGCGTGAATCAGTAAAAGGAGATGAAGAATTTTAAAGAATATTAAGGTAAATAAATTTTAGTTATCTAAATTGATTTAGGATATTTAATTTATATATCAATATATATTAGTTAGACCCAAATGAGTACTGTTGAAAGAAACGAAAATTTTGTTTACTTTGGAAATGTATTTAAAGTAAATTAGTTTGTTTAATTGGAAATAGATTAAATATATAGGAATTAGTTAGTTTTTGGTTTCTTTTATTTAAACTATATTAGTTGATTTAGATTTCAAACTCAAAATAAATAAAAGAAGTTAGATATTTAATTAAAACAATTTGATGTTTTATTTAAATGAGAAAAAGGGATACATATATATAAGACATTTATTTATTCGTTAATTGAAATGTTAATCGTTAAATTAATATTCGTAGGTGAAAGGTGAAATTAACTCGAATAGATTCAGTTGATGATGACTTGAGTAAACTCGTAAACAACGATACAACATTTGGATGGATGTTCGGCAAATGAAATCTCGGTGAGTAAATCTCACTCACCTTTAGAATTATTTTTATTTCATTAAAAATAATTGTTTGTTGCTTGTGTGAATATTTTATGGTTGTTTTATATATATTAGTTATTTAGGCTATATATATATATATTGGGTTGATTGATTGGTTGGATTCCCGCAGTCTCATTAGCGGATGCCCGCAGTTTCATAGCGGATGATTACCCTATACGCCCCACGCTATGATTAGTGGATGACCTTCTATACCGCGATATTCTGCCACGAAGCAGAATGGGTATTATTTATGTGCTAACATCTGTGGATGCAGGAAAAACAGGTTGAAGGAATCCAACTGGATTCCTCAAAAATATATTATCTGTTTGCTTATTTGTTTGCATATATATATTTTTATATATGATGTGTTAGAAAAATAAATAATTCGTTGCTTTGTGTGTTTAAATATCACTGGGCCAATTAAAAGGATATTTGAGATTTTAAAAAGGGAAAATTCTATTTTTAAATAGAATTTGAATTTTAAATGGAAATAAAATATAAACTTGTTTTTGAAAAATAAAACAAGTAGTTTCTTTATAAACGAAGTTTATAAATAATTCTTTTATAACGAAGTTATAAATGAAGTGAAAAGAATTATCATTTGATAATTCAGAAATAGAAATACAAGTGTTGTGAAAATATGATTCAAAAGGAAATTTAAATATAGAACTTGAATTCAAAGGAATTTAAATATAGAACTTGAATTCAAAGGAATTTAAATATGGGATTTGAATTCAAAGGAATTTAAATATGGGATTTGAATTCAAGGGAATTGAAATAGGATTTGAATTCAAAGGAATTCAAATGGGATTGGGATAAAGGAAATTCAAAAATGGAATTTTAAGAAATGTAAGTTGAAATATAGAATTTCAAAGAAGAATTGAACAGACTTTGAAATATAGAATTTCAAGAAAAATCGAATAGAATTTGAAATATAGAATTTCAAAAGAAGAATTGAAATATGAAATTTGAATAGAGATTTAAATAGAAATTCAAGTATTGAATTTGAATATCCAGTAGAAAGGAATTGGGATTTGAATATAGAATTCAAATAAAAGTGAGATTGGAATTTGAATCAAGGAATTCAAATGGAGTTAAATGAAGTTGAATTCATTTTAAAGAAGTTTAACGTTTATATTTATAAATATAATTAAAACGAACTCGCCGCAGCGCTGCAGTTCGTAAAATAGCGATTTGAACTTCAATTGAGTATACGGAGCGCAATTGAAGTCGGAATTCTTCGAAACAAGAAACGTCAGGACCGATTTGATAATAGCTTTCTAATGAAGGAGAAAAATCTGAATTTCGTCGTATAGATTTTGAGTTATGTCAAAATCAAATTTTCAGAAAAACAGCGCCAGAACTATTTAAAAACCATAACGGTTTATTTCATTTTATAAAAGGATTTTAAACCAATAAAAATCCGAATTTCTATTTAGGAAATCTCAGATTTGAGTTATAAAATATATGCGAACTTAAGTGAAGTGAAAGAAATGGTTTTTAAAATCAATAATCATATTTGATTATTGAATAGAGTTGACTAAGACAAAGAGAAGTTAGTTAATCGAATTTTGACGATGAACTTTGAAAGGTGAAGGGAATTTTTAAAAATATATTTTAAATCGAATATAGAACGTGGATTGAAAATGAAATTAAATTAGTATAATCAAGTTGAAATATATTTGGATAGGTTATATTCAAATATCAAAGTGATATAGGAAAAAGAGTTAATTTGCAAACTGACAAATGAATTAGTTAAAACGATTGAATCGAGCAAACTGTGAATAAGTAGATTAACTGGTGATTTCATATTCAAACCAAATATGAAACTAGAAATGGAAAAAAAAGGAATTTGATTTGTATAAGCAAGTGGAATCAAATTTGAGCATGTTATGTTCAACAAAAAGTGAAATAGGCAAAAGGGCCAATTTAAAGAATAAATGGGCGAAACTGAATTCAAGCGAGTAGATGGTATTGAATTGAATTGCAAACAGGTGAATATGTGTTAAGCAGGTTTGGGATGAAGTATATGAAGTTATAAATGTAGTGCTCGACAAAAAGGTACATGTTTAATTCATATATGAGATTTTATGCGCCGTATCGGCAAGCCGCTTGGCTTTTTCTTTTTCTCTTTGAGATTGGAAGATACCGGGATGCTATTTGAAATTTCCCGATGCTCCCGATACAGGGGAGGTTATGGCGAAATTTTCCGGAAATTTAAAGAGTTAGAATATTTTTAAGATATTTTGATAATTTGAAATCATCGTATCGACGTATTGAATTCGATAGTAAAGTGAATATAAAAATCGAATGTTGTAAACAAAAAGGGATAGAGATAAATGATTGGAATTGTTTCCAATTGCAAATAGAAATTTTTCTAATATATAGAAAATAAAAGAAGTTGATATTTGGAAACGTTTTCCAAATGGCATAAGAGGCGAGATGATTATTGGAAATATTTGGTTAACAAATATTGATAAGGAAATGGAGAAGAGATTTAATTAATTAAATATTAATTAAAGAGCCCAGTGATTTGTTTGATATGTTGGATGAACACTTGTTTTTTTTATTCGATAGTTAAATCATAGACTATCGAAGTTTTTGACCATCGTTGTCAATATGGAGAGACCGGTTGGATTATTATCCGAAGAACCACTCCGTATTGGCATAAGCGTTGCGAACCAAGTATGCTGAATATATTGAAGACGGAGTGAAGTGCAAGGGCTTTTTCTATTAATAGAAATGGTGCCTTCGGTTTCGTTCAATCCCAGAACGAATGTATATGGACGAATGTCTGACAAAGTATTTCCAATGATCAAATGGGTTGGTCTGTATGAATATATATGGTTGCAACGGATTTATCCCTTAGCATAATATCCAGAATGTTTGTGCAAACTTAACTAGTGATTAACGGATCTGACGATGTGGCATTCAAAGTGATTGTGCTATCAATGAATGGTAAGTATTCGTAGCCTCAGGCCTCAACAACCGGGGAAGGACAAAAATCGGGCAGGCAGCATGGCTATGTGGGTCGCACCCATTAGGGTGTATAATAACCTATCTAGAGAAATTCCTTTTGTTTCTAAATCTATCGATTCTGCCCATTCGGGAAACGGTGGTTTGAGTCCAACCGTTGGTGATATACATTCGATACACTCAAGCGAAATGAGTGGTCGGTCATGTGTGGGCCGGGTTGCAAGACGTTCTTGTTGAACCCAGGTGTATTCGCCTCTAGAGATACATCATCGGAAGGTGGTCCCATACCTTGTCATGTTGGAAATCCAATCTCCAATAAGCGCCATGCGGGTTTTGATTATATACTATATATGTGGAGCGTGAGATGCAAGCGTTCTACTATTTGGTTATTTACTTGATGTAGACATTATTATAATATCACTGGATTTTCGTATCAAAGTGTTTTGGGTTATAGTAAGGTAAAAACCGTCCGTGTTTATGTGTGGGCTGGTCTTACTATTATCTTTTCTTTCGAAAAGAGTTTTGAAAGTTAAACAAGTGGTTGGAGTTTACTCACACCAGTCCCATGACTGACCCAGAGTTTATTTTGTTTTGTTTTCCCTAAACTCTTGGGTGCCCAAATTTGTACGGGCAGTCAAGTGTTTCAGGCTTTTACAGATACACTTGGAGGAGCTTGAAGCAGGAGGCTTCAACGTTAGTTATCTAGAGTTACTTCCGCTGGATCAAATGTTATGTGTACTCTGATGATGGTATGTATTTATGTACAAAACAGATTTGTATTTCAAAAAGTTATGTTATAAAATATATTTTATTCGTTCCGCTGTGAGTTTGTGATCTTCGTTTTTCTTCTATTCTAATATTTCTTTCTTTCTATTTCTCATCCTCTAACTTCTTTCTAATAATGAGTCGTATTTCTGTGCAATTTGAGTTGGATGTGTGGTGTTTTTAGTCAACTCAGATAGCACGGATCTGCGGGTCGTTTCAGTATATCTAATAGATCCCGTAGGTTGATCGCTTCAAACGTATTTACGTTGGTGGCGGAGAAATTCGTTTCTCCTTGCTTACACCCGTGATATTCTTAGGGAAATCAATTTGTGATTTGGCGGGTATGATGATGTGGCATTCAAAGTAAATATAGATGTGATATGTATAATAGTACGTTATGACCTCAACCTCGTCAACCGAAGGATGATAGAAATCGAGCAGGCAGCCTGGCTAAGTGGGTCGCACCCAATTAGGGTATATTGTAAACATCAAGAGAATATTCATATTTGTTACTTCTTTAAATTTTGTATCTCCGGGGAATGGTTATATTGGTATGCCAACCATGCGGTGATAATATATTCGGAACATACAAGCAAAATGAATGACCGGTCATGTGTGGCTGAGTTACAAGATGTTCTTGTTGAACTGCAGTGTATCACTTCTAGAGTACACTGATCGGAAGGTGGTTCCATATCTTGTTATAGTTGGAATCCATTACCCAATAAGAGCCCACGGTTTTTGATTGTATAATATATATATATATATATATGTAGAGCATGAGTGGAAAAAACCGTCTGTGTTTATTTATGGATCGGTCTTATGATTATCATTTCTTTTAAAAGGATTTTAAAAGTTAAACCAAGTGATTAGAGTTTACTTACACTAGTCACATGACTGACCCAGAGTTTATTTTGTTTTGTTTTCCCTAAACTCTTGGGTGCCTAAATTTGTAGGGGCAGTCAAGTAGTCGGGATATTTTAGATATACTTGGAGGAGCTCGGAGCAGGAGACTTCTTAGTTAGATATATATCGAGAGAGTTTATTTCTACTGTGATATTTATGTGATAATGGTATGTATATACAGTTACCAGTTTTTATTTCCAAAGTTGTTATATAATATATTTTATTTGTTCTGCTGTGAGATTCGTGTTTGCTCTGATTCTGTTCTATAGTGATCTTCTTCTTCTATTCTAACTTTCTTTCTTTCTATTTCTCACCCTCTAACTTCTTTCCATTGATGATCTGGCATTTCCGATGCTTGAATTGTCGACATGGTGTTTATGTTGATTTTCAAAGTCGAAAATTCCTATTCGTTACACATCCATTGGGATATGGTCATCCCTTATCTAGAGTCGGTATTGATATCATTGTATGGTTCATGCCTCATTTAATTATTTATAAACCTTGGATGATCAAAACTATTGCCACCTATATAGGGTAGGGCCGATCCTGATTAGCTGAGATGCAATGAGGTTTAGCCTCCCATAGATTTTATCTAGAGGTATACGGATTTGGCGGGTAGGCCCTTACCTTTTCATAATTAGAATCCAGTCTACAATACTAGCTTTCAAACTTTTATTGTATGCCTATTATGTTGGAACGTGAGATGAAAATATTCTGGCTATGTTAATAATTTTTTTGCGGTATTTAGACATTATTATAATATCACTAGATCTATAATAAAAGTGTTTTGGTTATCGTTAGATAGAAACCTATCCATGTTTATATGCTGCGTGATATTAAAAGATACTCTTGACTTAAAAGGTTTTGTAAGTTAAAAGAATTAATTACTGTAATTTGAGTTTTCTCAGGTTGATTTACTAAAATGGTTCACGTGATATTTTATTATAATACTCAAGTTAGACAGAGTATATTTACAAATTAGATTTGGATTGCTTTGTATTTTTAGAGCGGAGTTGAAGGCCGAAGTGTTAGTACCATGGATGATACTTTTGATGATAACAACCTCAAGTAATGAATACTTTATATTTACACATTTACTAATTATTATACAGTTATATTGTAACGACCCGAACTTCCTCGTAAAGGAAAGCCCGAATTGTAATGAGAACACGACAAATCAGAACACAAACAGAAGAACATTTCATTGCTTATTACAACAATTTACATCAGAGTACAATAATATACAGAATATGAATAATTTGCACATTGTAAAATATTAAAGATTAAAATACATTACATAGCAGTGGAAAACAATACAAAACACAACTGAAAGAGATAAACAGATACAGAGCTTTCCGAATATGTTCCAGCTGTAAACCAGGATCCTGTGAATATAAATCTGCAAAACCAAAACTACTAGCTGCCCGTATGGAAAAAAGGGCACCCAGAGTTTAGGTTAAAACAATAAACTTCAGGTCAGTCATGCGACTAGTGTGAGAACTAAAACAGTTATTTAAAACTTTACTTTAAAAATGAAGTAAATCAAGGACCATGTCGTATAACACGGAATGAGTTTCCTCCCAAGAATATCGGTGCATATAACAAAACAGCGCAATGCTTTTTGGAAAAATGAAGCTATTATAAGACTCAGGTCCCATCACATAATGCAATGCAAGCGAAGGATAAAGTTGTACCTTATAATAGCCAAACATGCTTGGTACGTTTAAAACAAATCATTTTGATACTAATATAGTGTAAAGTGTATAAAACAACTTCAAATATAAATGTATCAATCATAGGCGGCATGGGTACCATCTATCATATCGCCAATACTAGGCACTACAACAAAATTTGAAATGTCACATATTGGAAATTGGATTTCCGTCAAGAGTAGAGGCAAAGGATGTACTCCTCGCCGGCTTTGAGACACTCTAGCAAATGCCTCAGGATCTCCCATAATAGATCCTTGGATCCTCCAAGGTTGGTCCTCCCTTACATTTGAGGATTGGCAATTCCTGAATACACGTTTCCCGGTCCTATAGGACCTATATCCATCGGCTCCGTAGTAACCGATACATCTGAGGCGCCTCGCATTCCAACAACCACAAGGGTAAAAATAATATAAATGTCAGGGCTTGCAAAACCCCGACACCACCCTTAGCTAGAAAGAAACGTCATGTTTTCCTTGGGTTCCCTTATCCCAATTTTAACTCATACCGAGGTGTGTGGCTCGCGAATTAATACTATACACAAAGCAATGCTATATTAAAACTGTGCTTTGATCATTAACCACAAGACGCTACTTTTCAACAGAAGCCTTGATCATTTGCATCTTAGCATGCCACATAGGCAATTCATGCTATGCGACTGATATCTATCGGTATATAACCCCTGAGATCGTACGTCCCAGAGAAGGGCATTAAGCAAGAGAAAAAATTCTCCGCCGCCAAACAGATATATATTTAATAGAAATAAATCAATACAGAATAAAA
The DNA here is from genome assembly GCA_030737875.1 of Allium sativum. Taxonomy (NCBI): domain Eukaryota; kingdom Viridiplantae; phylum Streptophyta; class Magnoliopsida; order Asparagales; family Amaryllidaceae; genus Allium; species Allium sativum. Next base: position 126,184,388 of record CM060919.1, on the reverse strand, counting down.
TCCAATGTCAGACACACATCCATTTACAAGTTCGTTCTGGGTCTGAACGAAACTGAAGGCACCTTATTCCTCATCCCATATGTACAATACAAGGAGAGGTCCTCGCATATCTGGTCGATCTCCAAGTACATCTGGATGATCACCACTTATTACCTTGTCTTGGGTGTACAGCCCAATCAAGACATCAGTAATCATCCAAATGATGTGAAGACCTCTGGTCTTCAACCACCGTCTTCATCATCGACTTATCGTCGAATCTGTTATTCAGAATGGGTATAAACCCGGCCTTTCCGAATAACTAGGGATATAATAAACAAGTGCTATAAAAACACAGCATACGCCTCATTCCAATCCAGAATATTCTTTTATTCAAATATTCACATCATTAAGGAATAGGTTCCTATTAATTATATCAAAGATAAATTCTTTTAAATTTATTCTTTAATCTTCCTTTGGATATCAAACCATATTAAGGGTTTCCAAGCTAGTCGGGATTAGCGAACTACACCAAAGTAATCATTTATTTTATTTCCCAATCCCAACCTATTCATCCCATGGAGCAAAACTGGTAATACTCCATAATTAACACCACAGTGTTATCAGTAAACTTAATTACCATTTCCCGTACAAATCTAATTAAAGATTTAACTATCGCTAGGAGCAAAACTGGTGATACTCCATTCTCGATCATTTCCCAAATTTGATAATTTAAATTATCAATTCCCATTTCAATCTAATTAAAGATTCATTAAAACTCCAATTAGTTTTAATCTTCCCAAAAATCAATACTAATGATTATTTAACTTTGGAAATACAAACTTGCCGCATCGACAATCTACACCGTACTATTGATTTCTACCTATATTTAAACTCTGAGCTCCTACTTCTCAGAGAAGGTGTTAAGAAAGAGAATGTATTTCCGCCACCAAATAGATATATATTTAGCAGAGATCAACCATACAGTTCGAAATACAATGACAGACATGTAATCCTGCCTTTAACTGGGTTAAAGAACTAATGTCATTTAAAAAACAGTTCAAGATAAACCCAAATCACATTCCATCAATTATGGAATCTCCACGGAAAAACAAATCAATATATAATCGATATCAATTTCTGTATCCAACTAATAATATAAATGGAATAACGGCAAATACTTTTAAATTCCATATGTATTAACAGTCTTCCTCCACAGAAGTTCACTTCGATTCTTATCAAATCGAATTCCATTCAATTCCAATTTAATACATTAAATTGGAAAACTTTACTTTGGAAAATTCCCGTTAAATCTTAATAAAAAGATTTACAAGTTCCCAATCCCATTGCACTGTAAATCTGGTTAAAGAACGAATGTCGTTAAAAACACAGTTCAAAATAAACCCAATTCACATTTCAATTTCAATTTCAATTAAATGTTAGTTAATTGGTAATTCTTCTTTAAATCTTAATTAAAAGATTTATTCCTTTCACACTGGGTTTATGAAAGGTGTTAATAAAGACAACATTCACGACAAACTCAAAATCCAATTCAATATCAAATACAAGGCTCTGAATAGAAATTATATCGGCTTATATTCAATATCAAATTCTGAAACCAATAAACATCGTATTGGGAATAACGATATAAAATATATCTTCCAAATTTCCATAACCATATCTGTATAATCACGAAATCCAATATCGAAATATTCCGAAGTTAATTTCCATTCAAATCCATTCCAATTCATATATTGGAAATTCTGGTTACTTTTAGAACCATTTAAAATCCAATTTATTTATTTAAAAATATTGGATTTATAATTCTAGTTCATAGCTAGTTCATTTTGATAAAAATATATTTTTTTCTTTTCAAATATAGAGTTTTTCATCCCAATTCTTTCCAAATAATTTATTATAATTTTACACAAATTATTGATATTTTTAATAATTTTATCAAGGCCCGTACGGTCGATTTCCATAAACGGTCATCGAACAGCACTTACAACGACCTTTTCCAAATTTGGTTTGGACATAATTCCAAATCCAGCCGTTAGATTTCAAATCCTTTATATTCGTTGGAAAGCTATTTTCGATACGAACCCAAAGGTTCTGGTTTTAGGAGAATCCGACGGTCATATCTCCCGTAATGTCAATTCGAAGTCAATGGTCGAAATTCGCGAACTGCCGCGGCGCGGCGCGTTCTATTCAGGCCATTAAATATATGTAAAATATATATTATATATATTTTGTCTATTTCCATTTAAAGTGTATTTTATAAATCGTTTTAAATTCGTTTTCAAAACGATTTCAACTTCATATTCAGTTTCAAATCAAAATTGAATATTCCATATCTTTAATATTTAAATGATGATATTTTCAAAACATTAGATTTTTGAAATCACTTCCTTTTCGATATTCATTATAAAAATGAATAAAATCGATATAAATATTGTTCGCGTCAAAATAGCGCATATCTAATCTGTAATAACCCGTAAATTCTGAACCAGTTTAAAATTTTTATTTTGGCAATTTTAGTGAATTTTGAACATTTAAAATGAATTATTTTAAATAATAACAACGAGGAATTTATTTTGAATATAAATAGAACGTATATATTTATATACGTCGTCGTTAGAATATAAATAATTATATATAATTATAAATAGGAATTGAAAATGGCGCGGTAGTTCGATAATTCGATTTCAAACTTCAATTGAATGTACCGGGTGCAAAACAAACCGGATTTTAGTGAAACCAAAAATATTAGAATCTATTCGAGAATATCTTTCCAACGAATCCGAAAAATCAAAATTTCATAGCGGGAATCAAAAGTTATGCCCAGTTGAAAATTCAGAATAGTCGCTATGTAAATTATACATGGCTCAAAAAGTCATATTTTGCATACGGATGAATTTGGACTCGAAACCACTTCCATTGAGTTCAAAATGCCGTTTAGAACTCCGAAAAGTATAAGCTTCAATATATTCCGATATCCGGAATAGTGGCTATGGGCTGGAATTGTTCGGTTAACAATACATAGCCCTTAAAAAGTGAAATTTTGCATACGAGCTCATAATTCGGCGACATAAATTTTTATGGATTCATAATGACAAATCATTGTTGAGTCCCAAATGGCGCGTCGAACGGAGTCAGTATGTGGCCGTGCGAGCTAAAACAGTTCAAGGCAAAACGAGCAGTCATTTTACAAAGGAACATTATTGATACGACCTCGGAATTCAATTCTACTTTTTTTTTCTAGATTCGTATCATCTAATAATGGTTAAATCCAAGAGGGCTTGATTTTTTGAGTTAGCATGTGAGCGTGCGAGAAGAAAAGGTGCGCCAAAATCGCATTTTTAGAGCTTATCTGAGCATTTTTGTGATTTTTTTTGAATGGTCAAACGAACTCGGAATTCGACGAAACTTGTTTCGTTGGACTCGTCTTCACGTCTACTATCTCGTGTCCGAAATCCGCGGCCATCGGAGATCGTTTGTGTTCAGACGATACGCGAGAAACTAGCATATAAACACTTTTACTTCCTTTTCTTCTTCACTTTCTTCCTCCTCCTCTTTCTTCACAAAAACTCAAAAATGGAGTCCCACCCCAAACCGCCGCTGCCCTCCTCCACCACCGCCACCACCGGCCTCCCTCCAGGCGCCGCACCCCCTCCTCCTCTTCCCCTCCTCCTCCTCTTCCTCCTCCTCTCTCTCCTCTCTCCATTTGCAAATCCCTAAACCTCAAGCCACCACCGCCACCACCACGGGCCCCACCACCACCGCCACCACCACGGGCCCCACCACCGCCGCCGCCGGCCCCTAGCCACCTCCCCACGCCACCTCAGGCCCCACGCCCCCCTCCAGCCCCCTCAATTCCGGCCGTGGGCCCCGCTACACCCAAAAACCCATTTTCACCAAAATCGCCCGTTTTGCAAATAAGTCCCTGACCGTATTTCTCGAATAACTCCCAAACCGTGCGTTTCTAGCCAAAGTTCCTCAAAACCAAAGTTGTAGAGCACGAAATTCTCTTCGATTTGGTATATGATAAGTCCTATTTTGCATTGCGGAGTTGTCGGGAAAACGCGTCCGAAGTCTGCTGATCAAACACTATCAAAATGCTGTCTTTTCGCGATTTCCGGCGAAATGGCACATTTTCGGCAAGAAGACCACTAGGCAAAAGTTGTTCAGAATGGCGTGCTTGTGCTAGAAAAAAAGATGGTGTGAAGATTGAAGCTTGTTTGCAAAGTCTGGAGCTCGAACAACAATTCAGCAGTTCAGAAAAGGCGTTAGAGAAAAAAAAGTGAGTTTTCTCCGCTTTAAAGCTTCTATGATTTTTGACATATGAAGTTAATAAAAATATGATTTTTATGATATAGAGATGATAAAAATATGATTTTTACATTATAGAAGTATTAAAGATTTGATCTTTATTATGTAGAAGAAGCAAAGATGTGATTTTCATATAAGTGACGATATAAAAATATAATCTTTATTATATGAACACCGTTGTAAAAATAGAATTTTTATCTATATAGTAGTAGTATAAAAATGTGATTTTTATATACATAGCAACAATATAAAAATGTGATTTTTATATACATGGCAACAATATAAAAATGTGACTTTTATACATGTAGTGGCTACGGGCAACGAAAGTGACAAAAGGCGAGAACGACAGGATTTTCTACATAAGAAGAGTCGAGATGATTGGATTAGCTAGTCGGTGAGAACTTCTCACTCAAAATTTCTTTTTCTAGTTATATATATATACTAGGATGTAGACGGTGTTTAGTAGCACCCGACACAATCGTCCACAGACCATGGACTTGTTTGATTGGTTGTGTAGTTGGTTAGATTATTTGGTTTGAATTGAATTGTTTGGTGAAATGGAATGGATTTGATTGATGTGTGAATGGCGTGGGCCTTCACTAGACCGGGGATAAGGCTAGGCCTTGTCCCGTTTCTAGTATCGTGCCGTTATGCCGCCGAAATTTTCTAAAATATGTTAGAAAAATAAAAATATCATTTTTATTGTGTAAATGAACTGAATAGAAATTCGTGTGTTGAAATAGAATATTTTATCGTTAAAAATATAATTTTTAACGTGAATGTGAATAAATAAATATTTATAAACAAATCGACCGATTTGTTTATATACACTGATTTGACTGATATTGATTGGGTCGATAAATTTTACACATCACCCAACTGCACAAATAATATTCAGTGTTTGTTGATTTGAAACCCCACACGGGTGTTGGGATGATATTTGGCGTACACTAATCCCAATTATTTAATTATTGTCGATCGATTGGTCGACAGACTGTGTAAGCGTCGATTATTTATATTTGATGCTTATACAGTGTAGTGCACTTTGGTTGATGGTTGATTGTTTATTATTGCTATTATATACATGTGTTGTATGGAATCCATATAATTAACATTATATGGTGATTGATTGGGCCTCATTCCAATCGGGAAAATAAGGAATATTATAAAAGAAAATTCATGTGTTGAATATAAAAATAGTCATGTGTTGACGATGTTCATGTGTTGAGTGAAATATTTTATACAATGAAATTTACATCTTTATCATATTTAAAATTAGAAGTACTTCTCAGTAGGAGTCTAATTGAAAATCAAACGATAGATACCATAGTTTTATAAAATATTTTACATAACAAAAATAGTGATGTGTTGACAGTACTCATGTGTTGAGATTAGTCAGGTGTTGGAAGAAATATAGATTCATGTGTTGAATGGAATAAATATTCATTTGTTGAATAGTATAACGAATTTATTGAAATATATAAAGCTGTGTTGATTAGAGTTGCGCCATTTTGACGTGAACGATATTTATATCGATTATATTCGTTTTTAAAATGAATATAGAAAAGAAGTGATTTCAAAATATAACGTTTTGAAAATATTATCATTTATATAGTAATGATATGAAATATTCGATTTTGATTTGAAATGGAATATAGAGTTGAAATGGTTTTGAAAACGAATTTAAAACGATTTATAAAATACGTTTTAAAAAGGAAATCGACGAAATATATATAATATATATATATTATATATATAATGGCCCGAATAGAACGAGCCGCTCCGCGGCAGTTCGTGAATTTCGACCATTGACTTCGAATTGACGTTGCGGGAGATCCGACCGTCGGATTCTCCTAAAACCGGAACCGTTGGGTTCGTATCGAAAAGAGCTTTCCAATGAATATTAGAAATTTGAAATCTAACGGTTGGATTTGGAATTATGTCCAAATCAAATTAGAAAAAGGTCGTTGTAAGTGCAGTTCGATAGCCGTTGATGGAAATCGACTGTACGGGCCTTGATAAAATTATTAAAAATATTGATAATTTGTGTAAAATCATAATATGTGAATTGGAAAGAACTGGGATGAAGAACTCCATATTTGAAAAGATAAAAATAGATTTTTATCGAAATGAACCAGTTGTGAACTAGAATTAAAACCAATTTATTTTTGAAATAAATAAATTGAATTTGAAAGTGATTTTAAAAATAACCAATATTTCCAATATGTGAATTGGACTGGAGTTGAATCGAAATTATCTTCGGGATATTTCGATGTTGGATTTCGTGACTATACAAATATTGTTATGGGGATTTGAAAGATATTTTATATCGTTATTTCCAATACGATATTTGTTGGTTTCAGAATTTGATATTGAATATAAGCCGATATATTTTCTATTCAGAGCCTTGTATTTAATATCAAATGTGATTTGGGTTTATCGTGGATCGTGTTTTAGATGACATTGGTTCTTTAACCCAGTTAAAGGCAAGATGTTGATTTTTGAAAAGATTAAAACTAAGTGGAGTTTTAATGAATCTTTAATTAGATTGAAATGTGAATTGATAATTAAGATTATCAAATCTGAAAGGTGATCGAGAGTGGAGTATCACCAGTTTGGCTCCAAAGCGATAGTTAAATCTTTAATTAGATTTGAACGTGAAATGGTAATTAATTTTACCGATAACACCGTGGTGTTAGATATGGAGTATTACCAGTTTTCTCCATGGGATATATAGGTTGGGATTGGAAAATAAAATAAATAATTACTTCGGTGTGGTTCGCTAATCCCGACTAGTTTGATATGATATCCAAAGGAAAATTATAGAATAAATTTAGAAGAATTTATCTTGGATAAAATTAATGGGAACCTTTCCCTAAGAATGTGATTTTGTGAATAAAAGACTATTCTGAATTGGAATGAGGCGTTTGTTGTGCTTGTGTAACATTCGTTTATTATATACGTGGGTTATTCAGAAAGGCCGGGTTTATACCCATTCTGAATAACCGATTCGACGAGATGTCGAAGATGAAGACGGTGGTTGAAGACCGGAAGTCTTCACATCATTTGGGTGATTACTGATGATCTTGATTGGGCTGTACACCCAGGATGAGGGAATCAGTTGGTGATCGTCCAGACGTACTTGGAGATGGATGGATATGCGAGGAAAGTGCCTCCGGTTTCGTTCAGACCCAGAACGAACTTGTAAATGGATTGTGTGTCTGACATTGGATTTTATTCTGTGTTGATTGATCTCTATTAAATATACATCTGTTTGGCGGCGGAGAATTTATTCTCTTGCTTAACGCCCTTCTCTGAGACGTACGAGCTCAGAGGTTGTATATCGATGGACATCAGTCGCATGGAGTGAATTGCCAATGTGGCACGCGTAAGTGGCAATTGATCAAGGCTTCTGTTGAAAAGCAAAGTCTTGTGGTTGATGATCAAAGCACGGCCTGTGTGGCATAGCTTTGTGTATAACGTGAATTCGCGAGCCTCACACCTCGGTATGAGTCAAAAACGGGATACGGACCCAAGGAGTGCACGACGTTTCTTTCTAGCTATGGTGGTGTCAGTGACCTACCAGCCCTGACATTTATATACTTTTCACCTGTGTGGTTGTTGGATACGAGACGCCTCAGATATAGGTCTGTAAGGACCGGGAAACGTGTGTTCAGGAATTGCCAATCCTCAAAAGTAAGAGAGGACCGGCCTTGGAGGATCCAGGGATTGCTGTGTGCGGTCCCGAGGCATTTGCTAGAGTGTCTCGAACGCGGAGAGGAGCTTGCCCCTTGCCTCGACTCATGATGGAATCCAATTTCCAATACGTGTATTGCGGTTTTAATTGTAGAACTAATATGGCGACATGATAGATGGTACCCATGCCGCCTATGATTGATATTTATGATTTGAATTGTTTTGACACTATACACTTATAATAGTATCAAATAATGTGATTTAAACGTATCAAGCATGCTTTGGCTGTTATAAGGTAAAAACCCTATCCTCCGGCTTGCGTTGCATTGTGTGATGGGACCTGGGTCTTATAACAGCTTCATTTTTCTTTATTTAGCATTGCGTTGTTTGTTCTATGCACTGGTATTCTTGGGAGGAAACCCGTTCCGTGTTATACGGCGTGGTCCCTTGATTTACCTAACTTTAAAACCAATATTAATAACTGTTTTAGTTCTCACACCAGTCACATGACTGACCTGGAGTTTATTGTTTTAACCTAAACTCTGGGTGCCCCTATTTTCCGCACGGGCAGCTAGTAGTTTTGGTTTTGCAGATTTATATCCACAGGGTCCTGATTTACAGCTGGAACGATGCTCGGGAAGCTCTGTATCCGTGTATTACTTTCAGTTGTGTTTTGTATTATTTTTCCGCTGCTATGTAATTTATTTAAATCTCTGATATTTATCGAATGTAATTTATTCATTTATACTCTGTATATTCTTGTATCTGATGGAATTGTTGTAATAGCAATGAAATGTTCTTCCGTATGCGCTCATTTGTGTGTTGTTCTCAAAGTATTCGTGCTTCCCTTCACGGGGAAGTTACGGGTTCTTACAGTGGTATCAGAGCTTTGGTTTACAGAGCTCGAGAACAAGACACATTAGAACCATACGAAAGAATTCATCAGATATTGGATTAGCAATATCCAATTAGAATGACTCGTTAGAGATAGGATCAGTAGTATCCTAGAACGAGTGTGAAGAGTATATTTTTCAAATGAAAACAATTTTGTTTTAAAAATTTAAATCGTTTTATACGTATTTGAATATTTATTTATTTTCAATATGGACAATCGAGTATATATAGATTTCGCGTATACGCGTCATGAACGTATAGTCGAAGTCTTAATATACTGGATAGATATAGAATCACATTCTAGACACCCGGGGATAATTCTGATGATGTGGCCACATCATCAGTATTTATGTTCGTGTTTCGAAGGTGTGACTTCTATATATTTCCATTAGACTGGTGTGAGAACCAAAACTTATATAGCTAGAACACATTGTTGTGAATTGTTATCAAAATCATGATTTTTTGTATATATGTATCAAAATTATGAATTTGAAACTCTAATCCACTAATTGATTGATGTTTGTGTTGTTTGTTTATATGTTGGATAATTTTGAACCATTTAGCCTAATTGAACCGAATATTGAATTGTATTGAAAATTGGTCGCCTATGCATGCATATACTTGTACTTACATTGAACAGGTCATAGCAAGGAGGCTAGAGCAGAGAATAAAATTTGTTTGCCCGACAAATAGGTACATGTTTACTATAATTTACTGTTTTGTTTGGGTGATGATTTTATGAGCCTATTGGCTAGCCGCTTGGCTTTTTCTTTTTCTTTTTGAGATCAGAAGGCCTTTATGGCAATTTCGGGATTTTCCCGTGCTCCCCGTACAAAGGAGGTTATGGCGAAATTTTTCGAAAATTCCGGGCGTTAGTCAAATTTTTGAGAATTTGGAAATTCTCAGAAACTGAAAAGTTAGAGAATAGAAGCCAGATCGAACGTAGAGTTGATTAATCAAACCACTTTCGACCTTGTTCCTTTTCGAGGACGAAAAGTTTTAAGTGGGGGAGATTGTAATAACCTGTAAATTCTGAACCAGTTTAAAATTTTTATTTTGGCAATTTTAGTGAATTTTGAACATTTAAAATGAATTATTTTAAATAATAACAACGAGGAATTTATTTTGAATATAAATAGAACGTATATATTTATATACGTCGTCGTTAGAATATAAATAATTATATATAATTATAAATAGGAATTGAAAATGGCGCGGTAGTTCGATAATTCGATTTCAAACTTCAATTGAATGTACCGGGTGCAAAACAAACCGGATTTTAGTGAAACCAAAAATATTAGAATCTATTCGAGAATATCTTTCCAACGAATCCGAAAAATCAAAATTTCATAGCGGGAATCAAAAGTTATGCCCAGTTGAAAATTCAGAATAGTCGCTATGTAAATTATACATGGCCCAAAAATTCATATTTTGCATACGGATGAATTTGGACTCGAAACCACTTCCATTGAGTTCAAAATGCCGTTTAGAACTCCGAAAAGTATAAGCTTCAATATATTCCGATATCCGGAATAGTGGCTATGGGCTGGAATTGTTCGGTTAACAATACATAGCCCTTAAAAAGTGAAATTTTGCATACGAGCTCAGAATTCGGCGACATAAATTTTTATGGATTCATAATGACAAATCATTGTTGAGTCCCAAATGGCGCGTCGAACGGAGTCAGTATGTGGCCGTGCGAGCTAAAACAGTTCAAGGCAAAACGAGCAGTCATTTTACAAAGGAACATTATTGATACGACCTCGGAATTCAATTCTACTTTTTTTTCTAGATTCGTATCATCTAATAATGGTTAAATCCAAGAGGGCTTGATTTTTTGAGTTAGCATGTGAGCGTGCGAGAAGAAAAGGTGCGCCAAAATCGCATTTTTAGAGCTTATCTGAGCATTTTTTTGATTATTTTTGAATGGTCAAACGAACTCGGAATTCGACGAAACTTGTTTCGTTGGACTCGTCTTCACGTCTACTATCTCGTGTCCGAAATCCGCGGCCATCGGAGATCGTTTGTGTTCGGACGATACGCGAGAAACTAGCATATAAACACTTTTACTTCCTTTTCTTCTTCACTTTCTTCCTCCTCCTCTTTCTTCACAAAAACTCAAAAATGGAGTCCCACCCCAAACCGCCGCTGCCCTCCTCCACCACCGCCACCACCGGCCTCCCTCCAGGCGCCGCACCCCCTCCTCCTCTTCCCCTCCTCCTCCTCTCTCTCCTCTCTCCATTCGCAAATCCCTAAACCTCAAGCCACCGCCGCCGCCACCACGGGCCCCACCACCACCGCCGCCGGCCCCTAGCCACCTCCCCACGCCACCTCAGGCCCCACGCCCCCCTCCAGCCCCCTCAATTCCGGCCGTGGGCCCCGCTACACCCAAAAACCCATTTTCACCAAAATCGTCCGTTTTGCAAATAAGTCCCTGACCGTATTTCGCGAATAACTCCCAAACCGTGCATTTCTAGCCAAAGTTCCTCAAGACCAAAGTTGTAGAGCACGAAATTCTCTTCGATTTGCTATATGATAAGTCCTATTTTGCATTGCGGAGTTGTCGGGAAAACGCGTCCGAAATCTGCTGATCAAACACTGTCAAAATGCTGTCTTTTCGCGATTTCCGGCGAAATGGCACATTTTCGGCAAGAAGACCACTAGGCAAAAGTTGTTCAGAATGGCGTGCTTGTGCTAGAAAAAAGATGGTGTGAAGATTGAAGCTTGTTTGCAAAGTATGGAGCTCGAACAACAATTCAGCAGTTCAGAAAAGGCGTTAGAGAAAAAAAAGTGAGTTTTCTCCGCTTTAAAGCTTCTATGATTTTTGACATATGAAGTTAATAAAAATATGATTTTTATGATATAGAGATGATAAAAATATGATTTTTACATTATAGAAGTATTAAAGATTTGATCTTTATTATGTAGAAGAAGCAAAGATGTGATTTTCATATAAGTGACGATATAAAAATATAATCTTTATTATATGAACACCGTTGTAAAAATAGAATTTTTATCTATATAGTAGTAGTATAAAAATGTGATTTTTATATACATAGCAACAATATAAAAATGTGATTTTTATATACATGGCAACAATATAAAAATGTGATTTTTATACATGTAGTGGCTACGGGCAACGAAAGTGACAAAAGGCGAGAACGACAGGATTTTCTACATAAGAAGAGTCGAGATGATTGGATTAGCTAGTCGGTGAGAACTTCTCACTCAAAATTTCTTTTTCTAGTTATATATATATACTAGGATGTAGACGGTGTTTAGTAGCACCCGACACAATCGTCCACAGACCATGGACTTGTTTGATTGGTTGTGTAGTTGGTTAGATTATTTGGTTTGAATTGAATTGTTTGGTGAAATGGAATGGATTTGATTGATGTGTGAATGGCGTGGGCCTTCACTAGACCGGGGATAAGGCTAGGCCTTGTCCCGTTTCTAGTATCGTGCCGTTATGCCGCCGAAATTTTCTAAAATATGTTAGAAAAATAAAAATATCATTTTTATTGTGTAAATGAACTGAATAGAAATTCGTGTGTTGAAATAGAATATTTTATCGTTAAAAATATAATTTTTAACGTGAATGTGAATAAATAAATATTTATAAACAAATCGACCGATTTGTTTATATACACTGATTTGACTGATATTGATTGGGTCGATAAATTTTACACATCACCCAACTGCACAAATAATATTCAGTGTTTGTTGATTTGAAACCCCACACGGGTGTTGGGATGATATTTGGCGTACACTAATCCCAATTATTTAATTATTGTCGATCGATTGGTCGACAGACTGTGTAAGCGTCGATTATTTATATTTGATGCTTATACAGTGTAGTGCACTTTGGTTGATGGTTGATTGTTTATTATTGCTATTATATACATGTGTTGTATGGAATCCATATAATTAACATTATATGGTGATTGATTGGGCCTCATTCCAATCGGGAAAATAAGGAATATTATAAAAGAAAATTCATGTGTTGAATATAAAAATAGTCATGTGTTGACGATGTTCATGTGTTGAGTGAAATATTTTATACAATGAAATTTACATCTTTATCATATTTAAAATTAGAACTACTTCTCAGTAGGAGTCTAATTGAAAATCAAACGATAGATACCATAGTTTTATAAAATATTTTACATAACAAAAATAGTGATGTGTTGACAGTACTCATGTGTTGAGATTAGTCAGGTGTTGGAAGAAATATAGATTCATGTGTTGAATGGAATAAATATTCATTTGTTGAATAGAATAACGAATTTATTGAAATATATAAAGCCGTGTTGATTAGAGTTGCGCCATTTTGACGTGAACGATATTTATATCGATTATATTCGTTTTTAAAATGAATATAGAAAAGAAGTGATTTCAAAATATAACGTTTTGAAAATATTATCATTTATATAGTAATGATATGAAATATTCGATTTTGATTTGAAATGGAATATAGAGTTGAAATGGTTTTGAAAACGAATTTAAAACGATTTATAAAATACGTTTTAAAAAGAAAATCGACGAAATATATATAATATATATATATTATATATATAATGGCCCGAATAGAATGCGCCGCTCCGCGGCAGTTCGTGAATTTCGATCATTGACTTCGAATTGACGTTGCGGGAGATCCGACCGTCGGATTCTCCTAAAACCGGAACCGTTGGGTTCGTATCGAAAAGAGCTTTCCAATGAATATTAGAAATTTGAAATCTAACGGTTGGATTTGGAATTATGTCCAAATCAAATTAGAAAAAGGTCGTTGTAAGTGCAGTTCGATAGCCGTTGATGGAAATCGACTGTACGGGCCTTGATAAAATTATTAAAAATATTGATAATTTGTGTAAAATCATAATATGTGAATTGGAAAGAACTGGGATGAAGAACTCCATATTTGAAAAGATAAAAATAGATTTTTATCGAAATGAACCAGTTGTGAACTAGAATTAAAACCAATTTATTTTTGAAATAAATAAATTGAATTTGAAAGTGATTTTAAAAATAACCAATATTTCCAATATGTGAATTGGACTGGAGTTGAATCGAAATTATCTTCGGGATATTTCGATGTTGGATTTCGTGACTATACAAATATTGTTATGGGGATTTGAAAGATATTTTATATCGTTATTTCCAATACGATATTTGTTGGTTTCAGAATTTGATATTGAATATAAGCCGATATATTTTCTATTCAGAGCCTTGTATTTAATATCAAATGTGATTTGGGTTTATCGTGGATCGTGTTTTAGATGACATTGGTTCTTTAACCCAGTTAAAGGCAAGATGTTGATTTTTGAAAAGATTAAAACTAAGTGGAGTTTTAATGAATCTTTAATTAGATTGAAATGTGAATTGATAATTAAGATTATCAAATCTGAAAGGTGATCGAGAGTGGAGTATCACCAGTTTGGCTCCAAAGCGATAGTTAAATCTTTAATTAGATTTGAACGTGAAATGGTAATTAATTTTACCGATAACACTGTGGTGTTAGATATGGAGTATTACCAGTTTTCTCCATGGGATATATAGGTTGGGATTGGAAAATAAAATAAATAATTACTTCGGTGTGGTTCGCTAATCCCGACTAGTTTGATATGATATCCAAAGGAAAATTATAGAATAAATTTAGAAGAATTTATCTTGGATAAAATTAATGGGAACCTTTCCCTAAGAATGTGATTTTGTGAATAAAAGACTATTCTGAATTGGAATGAGGCGTTTGTTGTGCTTGTGTAACATTCGTTTATTATATACGTGGGTTATTCAGAAAGGCCGGGTTTATACCCATTCTGAATAACCGATTCGACGAGATGTCGAAGATGAAGACGGTGGTTGAAGACCGGAAGTCTTCACATCGTTTGGGTGATTACTGATGATCTTGATTGGGCTGTACACCCAGGATGAGGGAATCAGTTGGTGATCGTCCAGACGTACTTGGAGATGGATGGATATGCGAGGAAAGTGCCTCCGGTTTCGTTCAGACCCAGAACGAACTTGTAAATGGATTGTGTGTCTGACATTGGATTTTATTCTGTGTTGATTGATCTCTATTAAATATACATCTGTTTGGCGGCGGAGAATTTATTCTCTTGCTTAACGCCCTTCTCTGAGACGTACGAGCTCAGAGGTTGTATATCGATGGACATCAGTCGCATGGAGTGAATTGCCAATGTGGCACGCGTAAGTGGCAATTGATCAAGGCTTCTGTTGAAAAGCAAAGTCTTGTGGTTGATGATCAAAGCACGGCCTGTGTGGCATAGCTTTGTGTATAACGTGAATTCGCGAGCCTCACACCTCGGTATGAGTCAAAAACGGGATACGGACCCAAGGAGTGCACGACGTTTCTTTCTAGCTATGGTGGTGTCAGTGACCTACCAGCCCTGACATTTATATACTTTTCACCTGTGTGGTTGTTGGATACGAGGCGCCTCGGATATAGGTCTGTAAGGACCGGGAAACGTGTGTTCAGGAATTGCCAATCCTCAAAAGTAAGAGAGGACCGGCCTTGGAGGATCCAGGGATTGCTGTGTGCGGTCCCGAGGCATTTGCTAGAGTGTCTCGAACGCGGAGAGGAGCTTGCCCCTTGCCTCGACTCATGATGGAATCCAATTTCCAATACGTGTATTGCGGTTTTAATTGTAGAACTAATATGGCGACATGATAGATGGTACCCATGCCGCCTATGATTGATATTTATGATTTGAATTGTTTTGACACTATACACTTATAATAGTATCAAATAATGTGATTTAAACGTATCAAGCATGCTTTGGCTGTTATAAGGTAAAAACCCTATCCTCCGGCTTGCGTTGCAATGTGTGATGGGACCTGGGTCTTATAACAGCTTCATTTTTCTTTATTTAGCATTGCGCTGTTTGTTCTATGCACTGGTATTCTTGGGAGGAAACCCGTTCCGTGTTATACGGCGTGGTCCCTTGATTTACCTAACTTTAAAACCAATATTAATAACTGTTTTAGTTCTCACACCAGTCACATGACTGACCTGGAGTTTATTGTTTTAACCTAAACTCTGGGTGCCCCTATTTTCCGCACGGGCAGCTAGTAGTTTTGGTTTTGCAGATTTATATCCACAGGGTCCTGATTTACAGCTGGAACGATGCTCGGGAAGCTCTGTATCCGTGTATTACTTTCAGTTGTGTTTTATATTATTTTTCCGCTGCTATGTAATTTATTTAAATCTCTGATATTTATCGAATGTAATTTATTCATTTATACTCTGTATATTCTTGTATCTGATGGAATTGTTGTAATAGCAATGAAATGTTCTTCCGTATGCGCTCATTTGTGTGTTGTTCTCAAAGTATTCGTGCTTCCCTTCACGGGGAAGTTACGGGTTCTTACATAATCAACACGGCTTTATCTAACCAACACATGTATAAAACAACATTGATAAACAATAAACCATCATCCATAGTGCATTACACAACTGCATAAGCGTTAAATATAAATATTTAACGCTTACAACAGCCTGTCAACCCATCGATTGACATAAAACTAAATATTGGGATTAGTGTATGTCCAGTATCATCCCAATACCGCGTGGGGTTTTCAAACAACAAACGCTGATTATTATTTGTGTAGTTGGGCGATGCGTAAAATATATCGTCCCAATCAATATCAGTCAAATGTGTGTATATAAACAAATCGTCCGATTTGTAAATGAGTATTTATTTAATTCATATACACATTAAAAATTATATTTTTAGCTATAAACTATTTATTCCAACACATGAATATTTTATTTATTCCATTCCACATCACAATCAATTTTCACAATACAATCAAATCAAACAAGTCGTCCTTGGTTTGTGGACGACGGGTATCGGGTGCTGCTAAGCACCGTCTACATCCTACTGTATATTTTAACTAGAAAATAAAATTAAAGTGAGAAGTTCTCAACTTTGGGATCCATTTTCCAGTTATTTTCTTAATTTCTGAACGGTTTGGACTTCCCTGAAATTCCAACGCAACCCTTTTCATGCTGTTCATAGTAAAAATCACATTTTTAATATGATGTTTATACATTAAAAATCATACTTTTAATCAATGATAATTATATTTAAAAGTCACATTTTTCTTTCAAAGTTACATATATAAAAATCATATTTTTATAATGATATTTATAGTATAAAAATCATATTTTTACCTCGTTGTTATATATAAAAATCATGCTTTTACATCGTTAAAAACCATATTTTTATATCGTAGTTATATAAATAAAAATCGAATTTTTATATTGCTACTACATTATAAAAATTATATTTTTATATTCGCTACTACCTATATAAAAATCTTATCTTTTCAAATATAAATATCGAATCTTTCTAATGTTGAAAATCAAATCTTTCTAATGTTAAAAATCAAATCTTTCTAATGTTAAAAATCAAATCTTTTACAACATTGTTCATATTTTAAAAACAATGTATTTCATATAGAAAATTTGATTTTGAAACAAATACTATTATATTAAAAATCAACTTTTTATAAATTCTAATATATTTTTATTTCTAAATTAATTAAAATCGGATTTAAAATAATGTTTTACTATATATAAGAAAAAAATAAATAAATAGAAAACTTACAGCGTTCGATGTTGAACTGGGGGATGGGGGTAGAATGGCGAGCCGAAGTTAGGGGGAGGCGCAGTCGTAGTGGCGGTGGGTGGACGGTGGGTTTGTGGAGGCAGTGGTCAGTGGGATGGGGTTTGGGTTTGCAGATTGGGGTCTTTAGAGAGAGGAGGAGAGAGAAGTGAGAAGGGGGAGGAGGTCGCCGGAGGTAAGGGAGGCGGAGGGAAGCGGGCTGCTGTGTTGGAGGGGCGTGGTGGCTGATCGCCGGGTGGGGGGGGGGGGAGGGGGGCGATGGATTCAAATGGGCATCGTGGTTTTCCTCTTTTTTTATTTTTCATTTAAGCGTTGACCAGAAGGAGAGGTAAGTTGGTGGGGGATATATAATTATATATTTAATTAATTAATTAAAATTCCATAAAGTGACTTTTCCGTTCGGACTCCAAATCAAATCCAACGACTGTCGCCCCTAGCTAATTACTCCTATTCCGAACACAATGGGATATGTCCCGCAAGCTGATTCCACTATTACGATCAGTTTCCATTAAATTTAAAATATAAATCAATATAATTTAAATTCAAACGCACATTTTAATTAACCGGGGCCACATACTGATCCCAAAAATCCCAGAAAAATTATTTCCCGCTTTATTTTGATGTTATGGTCCTAACAAAAGTAATTACATCGAATTTGGAGACCATTTGAAAAATGGCCATTTTTGTTCGATCCAAATTGACTGAAACTGTCAAAACGGGTTTAATTTCGCCACGCTCACATATTAATCCCAAAAATTATGAATTTGGAATCTAGCAATAACTTGACATCCCGGATCTAACAAAAGTGTTTTCGTAAAAAACGGAGGTCGTTTGCAAAATTTCTATTTTTAAGGGTTATATTTCCATAGCGACTATTCTGAATTTTCAACTGGGCCTAAATTTTTATTCCTGCTATGAAATTTCAATTTTTCAGATTCTTTGGAAAGATATTTTGAAATAGATTCTAATATTTCTGGTTTAACTAAAATTCGGTTTATTTTGAATCCTGTACATTCATTTGAAATTTGAAATTGAATTTTCAAACTACCGCGCCATTTCCAATTCCTTTTATAATTAAAAATAAATATTTATATTCTAACTTCGATTTATATAAATATATACATTCTGATTCTGCTCAAAATAAATTTCTTGTCGTTATAATTTAAAATAAACCATTTTAAATATTCAAAATTCAATAATATTGCCAAAATAAAAAATTTTAATTGGTTCTGATTTTCTGGGTTGTTACATATATATTGCATAGAATACAAGATATTATACATGTATTAGTAAATGAAGATTGTACAATATCAAAATTGTAGATTCAGATTGAAAATTCAAGAGTGAGAGAACGAAAGCTCATGAATTTTGAGGATTTTAATATTTCAAGATATTATCGAGTCTTAGATTCAAATATTAAAACTCAGTTCGCACTCACCTAATTTCTCTCCATCAATTTTTACAAAATGATTTCCATATTTCCCTATTTTCAGAAGCTACTCGAAATCCTTCTACAAAAGTATTTTTAAATATTCCTAGTTTTCAAAATGATTTTTCAAAGATTTTTCAAGACAGAATCTTAAGCTTTAAAATAGCTTTATTTTGAAATATTTTATTATTAGATATCAATATTTAGACTTATACTTTTTGTTTGAAAATTACTTATACTTATACTTTGATTTCAAATAGTTATAATTTAATATTATACTTTGATTTTAATAATTATTGGATGTAAAAATACTTACTTTAGTTTTTATATTTTTATTACACTTATACTTTGGTTTATATGCTTATACTTAGATTTTAATATTATACTTTACCAGTTGATTTTAATTATATTTTAGATTTTGATTTTTTTTAATAATTATGATTTAGTACTATTATGATCTGACATTTTTATTTTAATTTTAATATATTGATATATAGTTTAAATTAAATATTATATATTTTTAAATTCATTCAAGTTATTTTTAACAAGTCTTTCTTAAGCACTACTATGTTTAAATAGTTTCATAATGTTTTAGATTCTTGTACATAGTTTGATATTTTCAAAACAATTTTTGAACAAAATAGATTTCAAAACATACTAATGTACGTTAACGTAGGGTCCTCATGTATATCGACATATGACCATTAATATTCAAAATTCAAATTTGAATGAAAGTATTCGCTATAACCATTCAATAACTGTTATTTCTCCTCACACATATATATCTAGAATATAGTTATAGCTTCTTCTCTCATATTTCTTCACTCCATTCTCCTATCTCTCAAATTCTAACAAATCTATATTTATACTTAGCCGATTGTCAAATCAAATCAAGTATATTCTTCTCTGATTTGATTCTACATCAATATCTCTCCCCATTCTACCAAGATCAGTGTCTAAATCAAAGTTATCGAAGAAATTTTAATCAAGATCATAAGATCCAAGTCTGCATTCTTTGTAAAAACAAATCAAACTTCCTTACTCGTGTGACTAGGCGGCCCTAAATCTAGTTGGGCTTGATTGTACCTAGTAAAAGCAATTGGGTGTGACTTGTTGGCTTGGAAATCAAATTAGTTCTACCTAAAGGTCTGAAATTATAGCGGGTGTCTCCTTGTACCCTTGAAATCATGCCATGTATTTGAATTGGTAGAGATAAAATACAATTTGTTGTTTCCTTTACTGCATTTACATTACTTTCTTTTTATTTCTTTATTTGATTATGTGAACATTATATTTCATACACATAAACATTATCCAAAAGATTTCTAAGAAAATCATATTTTAAGAAAACACTGTGTATCCCTTTCAAGTGCTAATTTAGCCTTAAAATCCTTAATCTGCATCACTTTCATGAAAATGTATTCTTATATATTGCTTTTCTCTTCCATTGTATCTTTTTATTGCATTTATCAAAGTTGTAAGGACATCGTATTGTATCTATCTAGGCTGATTTGTTATTTAGTGCTTTGATGTATGTATAAACTATAGTTTTCTTTTTATGTACAGATCAAAGTTATATTGTAGATTATTCATTCCACTGTGAGGTTTTTTTATGTATCTTCTTTATTTGATTAAAAACTATCTTTCCGACACTTGAATGGCTTGCACATAAAAAATGTGGTTGTATTGGTGTCGACATTTGAGGATCGATAAGGCAAGTCATTACAACGTGTTATCAGGGCTTAGGTTGAGTGAACCTTAGGCTTTGGGAGGATTACTTATTTAAGATAGGGTAAGCAAGACCCCAGGATGTATTTGAGTGTATATATATGACATAATATTTATAATTGTATAATAATGTTTTGTATCATGCTATTTGTTTTGTTAATTTTAGATTTTGTATTCGAATCAATACGAGTAGCTAACCTTATCGATAAAGTTTTCAAAATACTTGAATAAGTCCAATCAAATAATATCGTTTTGAATTGTAAATAAAATAATTTTGCCATGGTTTTATATTAAATATAAAGAAAATTTACTTATCTAAATATAATTTTTATTTAAATATTAATTGTTAGGAAATGATTATATTAAATTATTGTCATTTATTTTTTGATTTGTCACATTTACGTAGTTATGAGAATCAATTATTCTTGTAGCTTGTTGTAACAACCCGAATTTTAATAACATGTTAAAACCATAAATCAAGGCAGAATTAAATTTTAAAACCAGAATCAAGGGAAACGTGTTGAGACATTGTGTTCGTCTCGAAATTTTGCATGGAAACGAGTCCAAGTTTTCAAAAATCGGAGTCTGTATGAGGGAGATATGACCTCTAGAAGTTTCACGAATTTTAGAATCAAAAACAGCTCGAAAATTCGAATTCAAATTCGAATTTAAAACCCAAAACAGACTGGGCGGGAAATTTCCCGCCCAGGGACCAGGTCGACCTGGGGGTCGACCATAGTGTCGACCTCCCAGGGACCAGGTCGACCTACCTCCCGAACCCACTTTCTGAACCTGATGCATGATGCATTCTGATGTATTTAGACTCGTTTTCTATCCAGATTGGTCTGCCTAATCCTATTTAAACAGCATCCCAGCCTCATTCTTTTTACACCATTCTTCTCTAACCTTATGCTGCATAAATTCTTAATGGACATGGCTTCTTCTTCTTCTTCCTCTAAATTAAATTAAATTAAAATAAAACGCGAAGATTATTTCTTGAAGACTACGGCTAGGAATTGGGGATTTGCTTCTACAATTGAAGCAAGATTCAACGATTCAACAATTCGACGACTAGTTTATAGATTCAACTTCTGCATCTCAATTTCTTAGACCACGATCTGTAAGTTCCAGTTACTTTTAGATAAAAACTATAAACTTAATATGGACATGTCATAAATTGGAATTGGACCTATGTAGGATAATTAATTTATATTTGTACTTGTTCATCTTGGATCTTGACTTTTGGGAATATTGCCTATGACGTTGAAACTATTGTTAGTGGCATAAGACTATGCCTATGACTATGACTATGAACATAAGACTATGCCTATGCCTATGACTATGAACATAAGATTATGCCTATGCCTATGCCTATGCCTATGACTGTGAACATAAGACTATTGCCTATGACTATGACAAGGACAATTGTGGATAATCACCTATGATTCATGACCATGAGGTTATTGCCTAGGATTATGACTATGATTTTGGATCTAAGCTTGATTTTCTATTCAGACCTATTTTCTTTATTTATCCTTGGACCTTGATTTTGGAGATTTTTCTATTTAAGTTAGATCTATCCATGTTCTTGAACCTAGACTATTATTCAAACCTTTTCATGTTCATAATGTTATCAGATCTATATGCCTGCGATGTTTTAATCAATTTATTCAGTTATGTCATGCCTTGAAAATAGATTGATAATAGAATAATGTTTATTATGTTATAAGTGGAATTGAATGATATTGATCTATGCCTGTGGTTCTATTTTATTATCATGTTGAATTGGGAATTAATGAATAAGTCTATTCATATGTATATGAACTTGAAGTATAACCTATTATGACAAGTTGTGTAGTTTATCATGTTATGCAAGTTTTAGGTTGTAAAATCATATCACATATGTGACCAAATTTTAGATCTACATGTTTATGTGTATATGTTAAACTTATGTCGTATTTCAAGTTCACACTTATTCATATGTTCGTGATTTATTTGCAAGTTCACATTTATGTAAGTTGATTTAGTCTATGTTGCAAATTCACATATATGAATGTCGATTTAGTCTACGTTGCAAGTTCATGCCTATGATATTCATGTTGATTATTTTGCAAGTACACATCTATGGTGTTCTTATTGACTATGCCAAAAATGCCAAGTTTACACCTATGTAATGTTTATGTTAATGAATTTCTTTATGCAAATTTTGTGTACGTTAAATTAGGCTAAGTTTTTAGCCTAATATTATATGACAAAAATCATGCGGACGAAAATTAGGCTAAGAATGTTAGCCTAATATTTAGACGGGGTAACGTTGGGAAAAATTGGTAATTATAGGAAATTTGGCATGGAACTTGCCTTGAAAACTTGACACGAACTTGACATGAAAATTTGAACATGGACATGACACTAGAATGAACTTGAAAATGGCCAACTCGAGGTTGGGTTGAGTTTGCAGTGTAATTCTGCCCGGAACCGCCTGGAAAATCCAGTTACTGCAAGCAATAGGATCTAATGTGGGTAGTTGGTCATATCGCACTTGAAAACCCGAGGTCAGACTAAGTTGTGGTGTAATTCTGCCCAGAACCGCCCGGCATATCCAGTGACCACAACAACAGGTCTGATGTGAGAGGTTGGGGTGCATTAATGAATTAATGCCACATGATAGGGTTAAGTCATGAACATGAAAGACAACACTTAACCAACTTGACACATGATTCGTAGGGCTAAGTCATGAACTTGAACGACAACACTTAGCCAATTTGACATGACATGTAGGCGGGTTAAGTCACGAACTTGAATGACAACACTTAACCAACTTGACATGCTAGACTGATAAGGGTTAAGCACGGGTTTAAATGACAACACTTAACCTATTGGACGGAAACCCTAGTTACGCGGTCCGTTTCAGCAGTAACCCACTAGATGTATCATGGTACCCTGGAACTAGGCAGGGTGGGGCACGATTACTGGGCAGATTGTAAGCGACCAGAACGACGGTTGTGTTGGTGCACCAGTGTAGGTTCAGGCGGGCTATGGTCATGCACGTGGTCCGGAGTTGAAAAAGCAGGCATTGGGCATCATTAGGTTTATCTGTGCATGCTTGATTCGTGTCGGTGGTTGGCACCCTAGGGCTTGATACACCCTATGGTGGACCTAGCACAGGTGACTACATTCGCGATAGGACCATATGACATAAACACATGACGAGCAAGAACTTGTAGGGAGCCGATCGATTAGTGGATCGTTCCGT
The DNA here is from genome assembly GCA_030737875.1 of Allium sativum. Classification (NCBI taxonomy): domain Eukaryota; kingdom Viridiplantae; phylum Streptophyta; class Magnoliopsida; order Asparagales; family Amaryllidaceae; genus Allium; species Allium sativum. The sequence goes on along the minus strand of CM060919.1, from coordinate 126,160,435 downwards.
TGGACCTAGTAATGGGTCATTCATGATATTGGGCCAAGGGATCACTTCATGGTTAATATAAGACATGGGGTTGGGATACTAGTACAGTTGGTGCAGCGAACCTTGAACATGTGATGCTATACTTGATTTATACTTGAATTATCATGCCATCTTAGTCTATCTTGCCCATCTTGACAACATCCTTATGTTTACTTTCAGTTTATACATGTCATGTTACCTTTACCTTTTTTATGCTGAAAGTCACTAGGACTTTCCAGTCTTTATGACTGACCCGTTTTCTTTCGCCTCTTTTTCTTTCGTTCCCCCCGCAGATTCTCAGGGAGGAAACTCTAGCACTTAACTTGGATTTCGCTTTCTTTCAGTTCAGCTCATGTATGGTTTGACCTTGAGCTATGCTATGGCTGCATTTCTGATACCTTTGGGGAATTAAGCTACTTTTGTTGTTTTAAGATTATGCTTCTTTATTTATGCAAGACAGAATTTGTTGTATTGGAAAATAATGACCTTGGCTATTTGGTACTTTGGATGTAAAAGGTTTTGACTCTTTTTGAAAATAATGAAATTTAGCTTTTTAATCTTCCGCTGTTTTATTTATGTTATGTCTTGTAATAATTCTGTGATTGTTTGCCTCGATAACGCTCCTCCAAAACTAATGCATTCCCTTTGTGTGTGACCCTAGCGGAGTTGGGGTGTTACACTTGGTATCAGAGCAAAAGGTTACTAGACTGGGCAAAAGTTTCAAAAAAAACATTTTGAAACTATTTCAAAACCGTTTACAAAGAAGTATTTTTCAAGAAAAGTCTTGTTTTATTTAAAGGCTATTCCCCAAAAGCCATTAGCACTATTCTTTGTTTCCTCGTTTGAATCTCTTCTTTTCCATTTCAGCATGTCTGGGAATCATAACTTTCCAGAGGGCGTGCCAATACCTAGCTGGTTCAGGAGGTACTTAGAGGCTAGGGCCAACGATGCAGGCCTAGCAGATATTCCTCCTCCAGCTACAGCGATTCCTCCTCCTCCTTCCCCTCCTCGTGCAATTGTTTTCTCAAAGATCTATAAAGAATTTAGGGCCATGGGTGAAAAGGATTTCGAGGGAAATGAATCATTCGTAGAAGCGAGGAACTGGATCAAAAAAAACTGAGGATCTGTTCGTTATCTTCGATGTGGACGATAGGCAGAAGGTATAGTTGGCGGTATGGTTGCTCAAAGACGAAGCTTCCTATTGGTGGGAAGTCACTAACGCCGAGAGGCCGGTTGAAACATGGATGGATTTCAGAATAAGGTTCGAGATGAAATTCCTCTCGCAAGCTGAACGAAGTTTACAGCTGGAAAAATTCTTATCTCTTAAGCAAGGAAGTATGACGGTCAAGGAGTACGTCAATCAATTTAATCAGCTGGCTCGGTTTGGACTCGACTTAGTGAATACTCCTCATAAGAAGGCTCTCCGTTTTTTCAAAGGATTGAATGAGCCACTTCACAGCATGGCCATTACCCACGTACCTATGGGGGCTACTTACGAAAAGCTAGTAGACATGGCACTCTTAAATGAAGAAGACAAGAATGGCAAGAAGGAGATCAAGGCGAATGAATCTCAAAACAAGAAGGTAGACTTCGAGAAAGGAGGCAAGAAGAACAACAACAATAAGGATAACAAGACACGTGAGAAAAGAAAATGCCACTTCTGCGGTATTGAGGGGCATATAGTCCAGGATTGTAGAAAGAAGAAGATGAAGATGGGAGCATGCTTTCAGTGTGGTGATACTGGACATATCAACAAGAACTGCCCCAAGAAGTAAGGGCAAGGCCCGCAGGCAAGACCTTCTGGGGGTACATCTTTGACTTCTTCTCCTAGATGCTGTGTTTTATCTTGCTTATCTTCTCAATCCACTCTTGAGAACCGTAGGTAGAACTCTTTAGGATGCAAACATGTGCTTGAAACATGTTATGGTAACCGTAGGTAGAACTCTTTTGGATGCAAACATGTGCTTGAAACATGTTACGGTTGATGTTTGCAAATGGTTGCAAGTGGTCGCAAGTGGTTGCTCGTGGTTGGATAACACACATTAGGCATTAGATCGGCTCGGACACATTTTCATATTGCACATGCATGAGTGTTTATACTTGTTTATGGATGAAATTGAATGTGTTATCATATGGATGTTGCATATGGATGGATGCTTGTGCACACGTATAGTGTTTATGTGACTAGGACTATTTGCATACATGTCGGATTCATGGCACTAAACATATTTTGCATTAAGAAGATCAATCAGGCATGATCATTTGCATTAGATAAGGAACATATACACACACTATTTGCATATGTTCATATAGCATTAGAAATCTTTTAAGGACAATGGTTGCTTGTGGATGATGGTTAAGTAGATGGTTGATTGGATGATAGGATGCATTCTTCTTAACTTGAAGATTTCGGGGACAAAATCCTTTAAGGAGGGGAGAATGTAACAACCCGAATTTTAATAACATTTTAAAACGATAAATCAAGGCAGAATTAAATTTTAAAACAAGAATCAAGGGAAACGGGTTGCGCCATTGCGTTCGTCTCAAAATTCTGCTTGGAAACGAGTCTGAGTTTTCGAAAATCGGAGTCTGTATGAGGGAGATATGACCTCTAGAAGTTTCACGAATTTTCAGAGTCAAAAACAGCTCGAAAATTCGAATTCAAATTCGAATTCAAAACCCAAAACAGACTGGGCAGGAAATTTCCCGCCCAGGGACCAGGTCGACCTGGGGGTCGACCATAGTGTCGACCTCCCAGGGACCAGGTCGACCATAGTGTTGACCTGGGGGTCGACCTGACTTCCGAACCCACTTTCTGAACCTGATGTATTTAGACTTGTTTTCTGTCCAGATTCGTCTGCCTAATCCTATTTAAACAGCCTCCTAGCCTCATTCTCTTTACACTATTCTTCTCTAACCTTATGCTGCATAAATTCTTGATGGACATGGCTTCTTCTTCTTCTTCCTCTAAATTAAATTAAATTAAATTAAAACGCGAAGATTATTTCTTGAAGACTACGGCTAGGAATTGGGGATTTGCTTCTACAATCGAAGCAAGATTCAACGATTCAACAATTCGACGACTAGTTTATAGATTCAACTTCTGCATCTCAATTTCTTAGACCACGATCTGCAAAATCCAGTTACTTTTAGATAAAAACTATAAACTTAAGATGGACATGTTATAAATTGGAATTGGACCTATGTATGATAATTAATTTATATCTGTTCTTGTTCATCTTGGATCTTGACTTTTGGGAATATTGCCTATGACGTTGAAACTATTGTTAATGACATAAGACAATGCCTATGACAATGAACATAAGACTATGCCTATGCCTATGACTATGCCTATGCCTATGACTGTGAACATAAGACTATTGCCTATGACTATGACAAGGACAATTATGGCTAATCACCTATGATTCATGACCATGAGGTTATTGCCTAGGATTATGACTATGAAGTTGGATCTAAACTTGATTTTCTATTCAGACCTATTTTCTTTATTTATCCTTGGACCTTTATTTTGGGGGATTTTTCTATTAAAGTTAGATCTATCCATGTTCTTGAACCTAGATTATTATTCAAACCTTTTCATGTACATAATGTTATCAGATCTATATGCCTGCGATGTTTTAATCAATTTATTCAGTTACGTCATGCCTTGAAAATAGATTGATAATAGAATAATTTTTATTATGTTATACGTGGAATTGAATGATATTGATCTATGCCTGTGGTTCTATTTTATTATCATGTTGAATTGGGAATTAATGAATAAGTCTATTCATATGTATATGAACTTGAAGTATAACCTGTTATGACAAGTTGTGTAGTTTATCATGTTATGCAAGTTTTAGGTTGTAAAATCATATCACATATGTGACCAAATTTTAGATCTACATGTTTATGTGTATATGTTAAACCTATGTCGTATTTCAAGTTCACACTTATTCATATGTTCATGATTTATTTGCAAGTTCACATTTTTGTAAGTTGATTTAGTCTATGTTGCAAATTCACATATATGAATGTCGATTTAGTCTACGTTGCAAGTTCATGCCTATGATATTCATGTTGATTATTTTGCAAGTACACATCTATGGTGTTCTTATTGACTATGCCAAAAATGCCAAGTTTACACCTATGTAATGTTTATGTTAATGAATTTCTTTATGCAAATTTTGTGTACGTTAAATTAGGCTAAGTTTTTAGCCTAATATTATATGACAAAAATCATGCGGACGAAAATTAGGCTAAGAATGTTAGCCTAATATTTAGATGGGGTAACGTTGGGAAAAATTGGTAATTATAGGAAATTTGGCATGGAACTTGCCTTGAAAACTTGACACGAACTTGACATGAAAATTTGAACATGGACATGACACTAGAATGAACTTGAAAATGGCCAACTCGAGGTTGGGTTGAGTTTGCAGTGTAATTCTGCTCGGAACCGCCTGGCAAATCCAGTTACTACAAGAAATAGGATCTAATGTGGGTAGTTGGTCATATCGCACTTGAAAACCCGAGGTCAGACTAAGTTGTGGTGTAATTCTGCCCAGAACCGCTCCGCATATCCAGTGACCACAACAACAGGTCTGATGTGAGAGGTTGGGGTGCATTAATGAATTAATGCCACATGATAGGGTTAAGTCATGAACACGAAAGACAACACTTAACCAACTTGACACATGATTCGTAGGGCTAAGTCATGAACTTGAACGACAACACTTAGCCAATTTGACATGACATGTAGGCGGGTTAAGTCACGAACTTGAATGACAACACTTAACCAACTTGACATGCTAGACTGATAAGGGTTAAGTCTCGGGTTTAAATGACAACACTTAACCTATTGGACGGAAACCCTAGTTACGCGGTCCGTTTCAGCAGTAACCCACTAGATGTATCATGGTACCCTGGAACTAGGCAGGGTGGGGCATAATTACTGGGCAGATTGTAAGCGACCAGAACGACGGTTGTGTTGGTGCACCAGTGTAGGTTCAGGCGGGCTATGGTCGTGCACGTGGTCCGGAGTTGAAAAAGCAGGCATTGGGCATCAGTAGGTTTATCTGTGCATGCTTGATTCGTGTCGGTGGTTGGCACCCTAGGTCTTGATACAACCTATGGTGGACCTAGCACAGGTGACTACATTCGCAATATGGCCGTATGACACAGAAACATGACGAGTTAGAACTTGTAGGGAGCCGATCGATTAGTGGATCATTCCGTTGGACCTAGTAATGGGTCATTCATGATATTGGGCCAAGGGATCACTTCATGGTTAATATAAGACATGGGGTTGGGATACTAGTACAGTTGGTGCGGCGAACCTTGAACATGTGATGCTATACTTGATTTATACTTGAATTATCATGCCATCTTAGTCTATCTTGCCCATCTTGACAGCATCCTTATGTTTACTTTCAGTTTATACATGTCATGTTACCTTTACCTGTTTTTATGCTGAAAGTCACTAGGACTTACCAGTCTTTATGACAGACCCGTTTTCTTTTGCCTCTTTTTCTTTCGTCCCCCCCCCCCCCCCCCGTTCTCAGGGAGGAAACTCTAGCACTTAGCTTGGATTTCGCTTGCTTTCGGTTCATCTCATGTATGATTTGTTCTTGAGCTATGCTATGGCTGCATTTCTGCTACGTTTGAGGAATTAAGCTACTTTTGTTGTTTTAAGATTATGCTTCTTTATTTATGCAAGACAGAATTTGTTGTATTGGAAATTAATGACTTTGGCTATTTGGTACTTTGGATGTAAAAGGTTTTGACTCTTTTTGAAAATAATGAAATTTAGCTTTTGAATCTTCCGTTTATTTATTTATGTTCTGTCTTGAAATAACTCTGTGATTGTTTGTCTCGATAACGCTCCTCCAAAACTAGTGCATTCCCTTTGTGACTGACCCTAGCGGAGGTGGGGTGTTACACTTATATTCTTTGTTGATCAGGTAGTTGTACCCGACCAATTTATGGATATTGGTCGTCATGTTAAATTAGAAGCCGGTTATTGAGTTATTTAATGGGTTGTATGGATTATAAATGCAGGACCATTAATGATGAAACCTTATAAATTCAATTTTGTAATTTGACCACAAGGCATTCGACAATAACATTGGGTCAGAACTTGACTTTCAGTCAAGTTATTTAAAATAATTCTAAATAAGAGACCCATTTTTAAAATGATTAATATAAGAAGTATAACTACGTAAATATATAGTTTATAAATTTAACTTATGGAGGATAAGTTGAAAATCTAAGAATTTAAATCCTAGTGGTTAGGTAGTTAAGTTTTCTAATGTGGTTTATATAGATATGCAATAGTATAGTGTGTATGTCCCTAATTAATGCAAAAGATTAGACAGTCTACTGGCTTAGTTAACCTCCTTTTTTGCAATTATGATTGTACAATGCATCCAAATGTATGCAAAAATCCTATTAACAACAGATAGTTCTACATGCATGCTTTAAACATCTTTCATATGTAACAATCATTAGATAATTATCCATTATATCAACCATGGAAATAAAGTAAAATTGTACACACATCCATATGCATTTTTTTAGTGTTGTACATGCCACTCACTAGTAGTGCCTAGTGTATGTGTATGTATCCATTGCATCCACGTGCAGACACTTGAAACCTCTTAGCAACATATTTTCAGCAAATCTCATCATCCATAGGTTTTACCCTAAGATTTACTAATTCAAAGGATAGGAAATATATAAACTATTCAAAACTAACGATGAAAAAATTCAAAGCATACAATAAAAAAGGAATGGATAGAAAATGCATATCTTCTCTTCGGCTTCCCATGTAGACTCATTTGCGTTGTCTCCTACTTAACTTTTCTAGTCGCACTTCCTTTTTGCTAAGTATCTTTATTTCTTGGCCTAAAATCCGTGTAGGCATGCGATAGACAGACGCTTCCTTCTCAATCTCCAAATTCTCTAGTAAGTTGGGCCCGACTACCACAGTTGAATCGTGTAAGCATTTTCACAAATGCAAAACAAGAAATACGTCATGAACTCCAGAAAGTTTCTAGGGTACTCTAACTCCATATGCCATCTACCATACTCTATCCACGATCGGGAATGGTCCTACAGATCTATGAGCCAACTTACCTATCGAACCAAACCTCACCACATTCCTAAGTAGGACGACCTCAGAAAAATAACTCCTCGATCTCAAACTCCAAACTTGTCCTCCACCCATTGACGTAGGATTTATGCCAGTTTAGGGCCGCCTTCATCTATTTCCTTACTAAGTCGATCTTCTAGGAAGTCTCTCTCACCATGTGTGGTCTAAGCAACAATCTATCAGTCATTTTTGACCAACACGAGGGTGATCTACAAAGTTGTTCATACAATGCTCTAAACGTGCCTCCCAATGCTTGTTTGGAAGCTATTATTATACGTAAATTCCACTAAAGGTAGATGATTGTTCCATGTCCCTTCGAAGCTTAGGATACATATACTCAACAAATCCTCCAGAGTCATGATCATCCTCTCAGTCTGTCCATCAATCTAAGAGTGATAAGCTGTACTCATTTTAAGTTATGTTCCTAATGCCTTTTACAAACTCCTCCAAAACTCGCTAGTAAAGATAGGATCCATGTCGCTTATAATGCGGATAGAAATGCCATGAAGTTGAACGATCTCTCTAATGTACATAGAAGCCAATCAAAAAGTCATCATATTGCTTTTGACTGGAATAAAGTAGGAACTCTTCATCAGTTGGTCTACTATCACCCAAATATTGGTATTGCCTTATATAAATCAGGGAAACCCATCGATGAAGCCTATAGATACGATCTCTTTCGTATAGATACGATCTCTTACCTCCATAGTGTCACATCTAACGGTTAGAGCTTGAGAGGAACCCATATTTTTTGAAATCAAATTTTCAATAATTAAACTAGAAATCACAATAGTCCTAGGTCCTTTACTCAAGGGATATCTACTTGTATCCCTTCTACTCTAGGATCTCTCAACCCCAATATATAAATATTGGTATAATTCAATTTCTAACTGGTGTATATGAAGATATACAAGTATCCACTACTTATATCAGAGTTAATTAAATAGTAAAGTGCATTAGATTAATTAAAAATAATAATTAATCACACACAGTTTAAACAAGATTAAAATAACTAAACTTGTTCTTCTTTATCATAATATTTCTCTTGAACTCAGAAGTGATAAGGCATTTAAAATAATAAATTATACTCCACAATTTTCCAACATAAATATAAATAGTACTATGATTTCTTAACATTACAGAATACAGTTATAATCGTTTTATCATTTATCTAATTACACCGGGTATATGTATATATACTTAAATAGTTAGAAAGTTTGCATATAACATTATAAATCATTCACCGATACCACTACATCACTAATAATCTAGGTATATTTATGACTACTCAGTTTTTAATCCCTTATGTTGTAGACTCATTCCCAAGGAACCAACTTCAAATGCCACATTAATCAATTTAACTCAAGGTGCTTATAAATACATGAATAAGGAAGACTTCAGTTTTTGACTACAAAACTAAACTTGTGTGTATTAAGTTGACAAGGACAAACATTAACTTGTATGCTCTTCCCTCTTCATCTACACAAGAGTGTATAAACACTTAAACAAAATTCACATTAAGTTATGCAGCAAATACGTTCAACCATATTTATTAAAAATTGCATATACTTATAGATTAATGTATTTATACTGTCTCACAACATAACTACACTGAGTGTGTATATATATAACAAATCTAACACAGGGAATGGTATTATCCATTACACAAAGCATGCACTAGCAAAAGCTTCCTTTTTAATAGGTCTTTATAGTTTACAAGTTCTACCAGGAATTTTTTTAGCTTTACAACATATAAGAACATACAAACTTATTCATTTGGAAATCAGTTTACACAACTGTAACGACCCGGGTGTTCATGATCCTGGTTATCGATACCAAACACGATGTCGACTAATCAAGCATCAGAAATACCGGATAGTCCATGAAAGAAATTAGAGTGTGAGAATAGATAAGATAGAAACTTAGAATAGAAGAAGAAGAAGAACATACAACATCATCAGAGTAAAACGAATCTCACAGCGGAGCGAACAATATATAATAGATACATAAATAAAATCAGTATATGTATACAATAACATTATCAGAGTACAACACTTACAATACAGCGGAAATAACAATAGCTACATAATCCTGAAGCCTCCTGCTCCAAGCTCTCCAAGTATATCTGTAAAATCCAGACTACTTGACTGCCCGTACAAAATTGGGCACCCAAGAGTTTAGGGAAAACAAAACAAAATAAACTCTGGGTCAGTCATGGGACTGATAGGAGTAAAACCATTTAAAACAGTTTGAGAAATTAAGCGATATCTCATAGGACCACGCCGTATAACGGAACGGGTTTTTCCTTTATGAGAATCCAAAACATTTGATTTAACTTTCAAAATCCTTTTGAAATAAACGATAAACTTTATATCAAAACTCTTTTGATATTATAATAATGTCTATCGACCATAACTAAATAATCATCAAGCAGAAACGATTTCATCTCACGTTCTACATATATAGTATACAATCAAAACCACGAGCACTTATTGGATAATGGATTACCAACTATGGAAAGGTATGGAACAACCTTCCGATAGTGTACCTTTAAAGAGGAATACACTGGGTTCAACAAGAACATCTTGCAACCCGGCCATACATGACCAACCACTCATTTTGCTTGAGTGTGTCGAATGTACATCACCAACGGTTGGGATCGGCAACCGTTTCCCGAATGGGACAACATCGAATAGATTAAAGAATGAAATGAGTATATCTAGATAGGTGATAATACACCATAATTGGCAGCCAATCACTTAGCCATGCTACCTGCCCGATTTTTGTCATTTCCCGGTTGTATGGCTAGAGGCCACGCTTATCTCTGACAGATCACACATTTATTCACTTTGAATGTCACAAAGTCATACCCGCCAAATCACAAATTGATTTCCCCAAAATACAATGGGTATATAGCTAAGGGAAACGAATTCCTCCGCCACCAAACGTACATACGTTTAAAGATATCAACTTGTGTGATCCGTTAAATATACTATGTCAGACATTCTTCCATACCGGTTGTCCTAGGACTGGACAAACCGAAGGCACTATTCTGTAAACAGGACAGCCCTTGCATAACTCCGTCTTCAATTTTCTTCATCATATTTGATCGCAACGCTAACGCCCATACATAGTGGTATTTAGATAATGAATCTGAACCCGGTCTCTCCGTGTTGATGACGGAAAAATGGTCAAAAACTTCAAAGTCGGTGAGTTAACTATCAAAGAAAAACACGTGTGCAAACAAAGATATTATTTCCAAATAGAAATTATATCAATCAATCATCATTTAACATTATCTCTTTAGTTCATAAATTTATTCATTTCATGTTTCCATATATTAAATGTAACAACTGGAAATTTCACTCGATCTGAATCGATCACTAAACCGACCAAGACCGTTTGAAACCCATGATTGTTTTGAGAACACGACAAATTGGAACATAAACAGAAAAACGTTTCATTATTAATTACAATAATTCATCAGAGTACAAGAATATACAGAGTATAAATAAATATTACACATTCGATAAATATCAGAGATTACAATACATTATATAGCTGCGGAAAATGATACAAAGCAAAACTGAAGGAGATATACAGATACAGAGCTTTCCGGATATCATTCCAGCTGTAAATCAGGATCTTGGGAATATAAATCTACAAAACCAAAACTACTAGCTGCCCGTGTCGAAAATATGGGCACCCAAAGTTTAGGTTAAAACAATAAACTCCAGGTCAGTCATGTGACTTGTATAAGAACTAAAACAGTTATTTAAAACTTTTTTGAATCCGATATATCAAGGAACCATGCCGTATAACACGGAACGGGTTTTCTCCCAAGAATACCAGTGCATATAACAAAATAACGCAATGCTTTTTGGAAAAATGAAGCTATTATAAGACCCAGGCCCTATCACACAATGCAACGCAAGCCGGAGGATAGGGTTTTTACCTTATAATAGCCAAATATGATTGGTATGTTAAAACAAATCATTTGATACTATTATAAGTGCAAGTGTATAAAACAACTTCAAATCATAAGTATCAATCATAGACGGCATAAGTGCCCTATACCACTATGTCACCATATATAGGTTATACAATCAAAACCGCAAAGTCACGTATTGGAAGTTGGATTTCCGTCTGTGAACTGAGGAAAAAGATCGTCCTCACCGATTTGAGAGCCTCTAGCCCGCCCCTCAGGAACAGCTGCAACTGCCCCTTGGATCGTCAGGGCCGGTCCACAGATGTGGATTATAATGCTTGAACACTGCGTTTCCCCGCCCTTTGGGGCGTAAATGAGCCAAATAACTCCATCTGCTCCACATAGTCACCAATGTATATGAGGCGCCTTGCAACAGCAACAACTACACAGGTGAAAATTATATAAATGTCAGGGCTGGTAGGTCACTGGCACCACCCTACTTAGAAAGAAACGCATGCCCTCCCTGATGTCCTCTCCCGTTTCTGGTTCACAACCGGGGTGTGAGGCTCGCGAATTAACGCTACACAACGCAATGCCACACATGCGGTTCTTTGATTATCAACCACAAGACTTTTCTTTTCAACAAAAGCCTTGATCATTTGCCACTTAGGCATGCCACATAAGCAATTCACTCCATGCGATTGATATCCATCAATATATAACCTCTGTGCTCGTACATCTCGGAGAAGGACGTTAAGCAAGAGAAAAAATTCTCCGCCGCCAAACAGATATATATTTAATAGAAATCAATCACAGAATAAAATCCAGTGTCAGACACACAGTCCATTTACAAGTTCGTTCTGGTCTGAACGAAACCGGAGGCACCTTGTACCTCGCATATCCATCAATCTCCAAGTACGTCTGGGCAATCACCAACTGATCCCTCCTCTTGGGTGTACAGCCCAATCAAGATCATCAGTAATTATCCAAACGATGTGAAGACCTCCGGTCTTCGACCACCGTCTTCATCCTCGACACATCATCGAATCAGTTATTCAGAATGGGATAAACCCGATCTTTTTGAATAACTCGCGCATATAATAAACAGGTGTTACACAAACACAACATACGCCTCATTCCAATTCAGAATATTCTTTTATTCAAATATTCTTATACTTTGGGAAAGGTTCCCATTAATTTTATCAAAGATAAATTCTTTAAATTTATTCTTTAATCTTCTTTTGAATATCAATTCAAATTAGTCAGGATTAGCGAACCACACCGAAGTAATCATTTATTTTATTTCCCAAACCCAACCTATTCATCCCATGAAGTAAAACTGGTCATACTTCATATCTAAGACCACGGTGTTTTTGGTAATTTAATTACCATTTCACATTTAAATCTAATTAAAGATTTAACTATCGCCTGGAGCAAAATTGTTGATACTCAGTTCTCGATCATTTCAATCTAATTAAAGATTCATTAAAACTCCACTTGGTTTTAATCTTCCCAAAAATTAGTATTAATGATTGTTTAACTTGGGAAATCATATCTGTCTTTAACTGGGTTAAAGAACCAATGTCATTTAAAACACGGTTCACGATAAACCCAAAATCACATTCTATTCCATCAGCCTTTAACCGTATATTAGCAAGTGAACAATTCCCTAAGTAATAACCCCGAAGGCCGGAACCAACATCAGATCAATACCCAAGAAACCATTCAACTTAACTAATTTTCAGTTAGTTTCTGATTTTCTTAACTCCGTTGGGTCTAATAATAGTATTATTAAAGATACCATTCACGACAACCCAAAATCCATTTGATATCAAATACAAGGCTCTGAATGGAAAATATATCGGCTTATATTCAATATCAAATTCTACGACCAACAAATATCGTATTGGAAATAACGATATAAATATATCTTTCAAATTTCCATAACAATATCTGCATAATCACGAAATCCAACATCGAAATATTCCAAAGACAAATTCGATTCAAATCCATTCCAATTCAATTATTGGAAATTCTGGTTACTTTTTAAAACCCTTTCAAATCCACTTTATTTATTTTAAAAATAAATGGATTATAATTCTAGTTCAAAACTAGTTCATTTCGATAAAAATCTATTTTTATCTTTTCAAGTATGGAGTTTTTCATTCCAATTCTTCACAAATCATTTCTTATGATTTCACACAAATTATTACTATTTTTAATAATTTTATCAAGGCCCGTACAGTCGATTTCCATCAATGGTCGTCGAACTACACTTACAACGACCTTTTCCAAATTTGATTTGGACATAATTCCAAATCCAATCATTAGATTTCAAATCTCTAACATTCGTTAGAAAGCTCTTTTTGATACGAACCCAACGGTTCCGGCTTTAGGAGAATACGACTGTCGGATCTCCCGTAACATCCGTTCGAAGTCAATGGTCGAAATTCGCGAACGGCCGCGGCGCGACGCGTTCTATTCAGGCCATTATATATATAATATATATATTATATATATTTCATTGATTTCCTTTTAAAACGTATTTTATAATTCGTTTTAAATTCGTTTTCAAAACGATTTCAACTTCATATTCAATTTCTAATCAAAATTGAATATTCCATATCATCGATATATAAATGATAATACTTTCAAAACATTAGATTTTGAAATCAGTTCCTTTTCTATATTCATTATAAAAACGAATATAAATGATATAAATATCGTTCACGTCAAAATGGCGCAAATCTAATCAACACGGCTTTATATATTTCAATAACTTCATTATTCTATTCAACAAATGAATATTTTCTTCAACACATGAATTTTCTTTTATTCAACACATGAATATATATTTTATTCAACAAATGAATTTATTCTATTCAACACATGAATATTTATTCTACTCAACACATGAATTATATTCTTTATTTTCTAAATTGGAATGAGACCCACTCAATTACCATATAATATTATTTATATGGATTCTATACAACACATGTATATAATAGCAATGATAAATAATCAACCATCATCCAAAGTGCACCACACAACTGCATAAGCATTAAATATAAATAATTAACGCTTACACAGTCTGTCAACCAATCGGTCGACATACTACTAAACAATTGGGATTAGTGTATGTCAATATCATCCCATCACCCATGTGGGGTTTCAAATCAACAAACACAGATTTTTATTTGTGCGGTTGGGCGATGTGTAAAATTTTCGTTCCAATCAATATCAGTCAAATCAGTGTATATAAACAAACCGTCTGATTTGTTTATTACTATTTATTTTATATACACGTTAAAAACTATATTTTTAACTATAAAATATTTTCCACTATAAAATATTTTATTCCATTCCACATCACACAATCAACTTTCACAACACACCAATTAAACAAACAAGTCATCCATGGTCTGTGGACAACGGGTGTCGGGTGCTGCTAAGCACCGTCTGCATCCTAGTATATATTTCAACTAGAAAATAAATTAAAAGTGAGGAGTTCTCACCGAGGGTTTCACTCCTCCGTTCTCTATTTCTGAACTTCTGAACCGTTAGGATTTGTTTGAATTTCCAATGCAGTCCTTGCCACGCTGTTTATAATAAAAATTATTTTTTTATTGCTTCACTCCAATAAATAAGAATCATATTTTTATTTCTACTTATTATATTTTTTTTCGATGCTTCTTTCTATATAAAAATTATATTTTTATATCTCTACTTCTCATATAAAGATCGAATTTTTATTTCGACGCTATAAAAATTACATTTTTATTTCAACATATATATAATAAAAATCAGTTTTTTATTTCGCTATATATATAAAAATTATATTTTTATATTCTCTATATTACAAAAATCATATTTTTATTATCTCTATATTAACTTTTCCCATTTAAAAATCCAACCTTTCCATTATCAAAAATCCTACCTTTCCATTATCAAAAATCCTACCTTTTATGGTATAAAAATCCGACCTTCCTACCTACAAAAATCTTGTCTTAAGATTAATAAAAATCTCATCCTTTCTATAATCAAAATCTAATCCTTTATAAAGTAAAAAGCTAATTTTTCCTTTGAATCAATGCTTTTAATTTCAAAAAAAAAAATGAATTAAAATAGTACAATGTTATTTAAAAACAAAAATGGAAGAAAGAATCACTGTTTTCGATTTTGACCGAGGAGGGGGTGGAGTGAGAGCTCGGGCGGCTGAGGAGGTCGGAGGCGAGGCGGACCTGCGGTGGTGCGGTTGGGTTCACGGGCACCGGTTCTTCGATGGTGGCTACGTCGATTTTGGGTACTGGGTTTGGGGGGCCAGCGGTGCTCGATCGGAGAACAGGGGAAGGGAGGAGAGGGACGCGGCGGAGGCTGTGGGAGCTCGGGCGGCAGTCGCGGTGGCGTGAGGGGGAGTCGAGGTCAACGATGAGAGGGTTTTTTTTCTTTTTTTTTGTTTTCTGAAAAGTGAAGGAGAGAGAAGAGGGAAAGGAAGGGGGGCTATATATAAATTATAATTTTTTATTCTATTTATTTTCAAAAAGGTAAGTTTTTTATTTCGAACTCCAATCCAAACTCACCAATTGTCGCCCGTAAATAATTACCCCCATTTCGAACATAATGGGATATGTATCGTAAGCCAGTTCAGCTATTTCGGTCAGTTTTCGTCAAAATCAAAATATAACTCTATATATTGAATTTGAACGCGCATTTCAATTTACCGGGGCCATATACGAACTCTAAAAATTCTCGAAAAATATTTCATAGCTTCCTATTGGCGATACAGTCCTAACAAAACTAATTTAGTCAAATTCTGAGATCGTTTGAAAAATGGCCATTTTCCAGTCGATTAATATCAACTAAAACTGGTCAAATGCGTTTTCCTTTGCCACGCGCATATATTGATTCGGAAAATTACGAATTTTGGAATCTAGCAATAAATTGACTTCACGGATCCAATGAAAGTGGTTTCGTCGAAAACCGAAATCGTTTGCAAAATTTACATTTTTAAGCGCCAGAGTTCCATAGCGACTGTTCTGAATTTTCAACTGGGCATATCTTTTTACTCCCACTATGAAATTTCAGTTTTTCGGATTCGTTGGAAATATATTCTAATATAGATTCAAATATTTCTGGTTTTGCTAAAATCCGATTTATTTTTAATCCTGTACACTCATTTGAACTTTGAAATCGAATTTTCAGACTACCGCGCCATTTTCAACTCCTTTTATAATTAAAAATATTTATTTATATTCTAACATCGATTCAAATAAATATATACATTCAAATTCTTTTCAAAATAAATTTCTTTTCATTATTATTTAAAATGATTCATTTTAAATATTAAAAATTCATTAAAATTGCCAAAATAAAAATTTTAAATTGGCTCAGATTTTCCGGGTTGTTACATTAAACATTCCTTGTTTTCTAAATTTAGAAAATATACGTTATTAATAATTAGAAAACAATTCCATCTCTTTTTCACGTATCACTGTCATTCCAGTATTTTTTATCATCAAACATTTCATTTTCTATGATTAGAAAATATCTCTGATTATATTCGGAAAACGTTTCCAAAACCCATTCATCGGATTTAAACATATGTTTAAATAAAACATCGCTATGCCACTCAAACCATTACCTTCATTAACTAAATACACGTAACCTGCCTTCACTATCAAACCATAACCATTCCTTAGTTAAAAACGAAGTCAATCAAGTTGGGGTATAACTACCTCTCAGACCTTAACTGAACAACATTTCTAACTTCAAAATAGACAAAGTTCACCTTCTAAATCTTTAACAAACTTCGTTACGTAACTCTTGGATTCTATTTACGAATCCACTTCTTTTACAGAAATCATTTGATTATAACAATAGTGTTATAATCCCATGCTTCCGAAATATAATAACTTAAATATAACTTTTATTAATTAATTTGGATAAATAAACAACAACTAATTTATATATAAATAAATAAATCTTAATTAAAAACAGAAAGTGAAAAGTACTTTCCTAAATTTGATATAATCGAATTCAACGTATAATTCTCTTTCGAAAAATCTCTATTCTATAACTCCTTTTCGAATAAACTATATTCGATTAACTCTCTTCGAATAACTAATATTCGATTAACTCCTTTCGAATAAACTATATTCGATAATATTCTTTAGAATAAACTATATTCGACTAATCCCTTTCGAATAAGCTATATTCGATAACTCCTTTCGAATAAACTATATTTGATTATCTCTTTTTCCGAATAACTCTAATTCGAGTAACTCTATTAAATTAACTCTACCTCGATTAAATCTAATCGATTAACTCTATTTGATTAACCCAATTCAATTAACTCTAACTCGATTAACTCTAATCGATTAACTCTATCTCGATTAACTCTAATTGATTAACTCTAACTCGATTAACTCTAATCGATTAACTCTAACTCGATTAACTCTAATCAATCAACTCTAATCGATTAACTCTAACTTGATTAACTCTATTTGATTAACTCTAACTCGATTAAATCTAATCGATTAACTCTAACTCGATTAACACTAATCGATTAACTCTAATTCGATTAACTCTAATCGATTAACTCTAACTCGATTAACTCTAATCGATTAACTCTAACTCTATTAACTCTAATCGATTAACTCTAACTCGATTAACTCTAATCGATTAACTCTAACTCGATTAACTCTATTTGATTAACTTAAATCAATTAACTATATTCGAATAACTCTAATTTGATTAGCTATAACTCGATTAATTCTAATCGATTACTCTATTCAATTAACTCTAATTGATTTACTCTATTCAATTAACTCTATTTGATAACTCTAATTGATTAACTCTATTCAATTAACTCTAATCGATAACTCTAATTGATTAACTGTAACGTCCCGCAAATCCATACTATCTGAGTTGACTAATAACATCACACGTCCAACCCAAATTGCATAGAAATACGAATCATTATTAGAAAGAAATTAGAGGATGAGAAATAGAAAGAAAGAAATATTAGAATAGAAGAAAACGAAGATCACAAACTCACAGCGGAATGAATAAAATATATTAAATAACATAACTTTTTGAAATACAAATCAGTAACTGTATATACATACCATCGTCAGAGCACAACAGTTATTCCTAGAACAGTTATAAACACCTATTTCCAGATACAATATAGTACACAGCGGAAATATGATAGTCTATAGCTAACTGGTGAAGCCTCCTGCTTCCAGCTCTTCCAAGTGAATCTGAAAAATCCCAACTACTTGACTGCCCGTACAAATTTGGGCACCCAAGAGTTTAGGGAAAACAAAACAAAATAAACTCTGGGTCAGTCATGGGACTAGTGTGAGTAAACTTCAACCATTTGTTTAACTTTCAAAGACCTTTTGAAAGAAATAGTAAGACCAGCTACACATAAACACAGATGGTTTTTACCTTACTATAACCCAAAACACTTTGAAAAGAAAATTCAGTGATATTATAATACTTTCTAAATCAAATAAATAACAATCTAGTGGAACGCTTGCATCTCACGCTCCATATATAATATAAAATCAAAAACCGCGATCGCTTATTGGGGATTGGATTTCCAACTATGACAAGGTATGGAACCACCTTCCGATAATGTATCTCTTGAGAGGAATACACTGGGTTCAACAAGAACATCTTGCAACCCGGCCCACACATGACCGACCACTCATTTCGCTTGAGTGTATCGAATGTATATCACCAACGATTGGGATCAGCAACCATTTCCCGAAAGGACAACATCGAATAAAATAAGAAATTAAACAAATCTCTAGATAGGTGATAATACACCCTAATGAGAGCGACCCATATAGCCATGCTTCCTGCCCGATTTTTGTCAATTCCCGGTTTGTTGAGGCCTGAGGCTACGATTACTTCTCTCATTGACAACACAATTACTTGAATGCCACATTTTCAGATCCGTTAATCACTAATTGATTTGCACAAATATATTCTGGATCTTATGCTAAGGTAGTAAATCCGTTGCCACCATATATATCTATACAGACCAACATATTCGATCATTGGAAATGTAACAACCCGTATTTTTATTAACATGTTATAATGTAAATCAAGGCTGAATTAAATTCTAAAATCTGAATCAAGGGAAACGGGATGTGCCATTGCGTTCGTCTCGGAAAAATACGCGAAATAGAGTCCGAGTTTTCGAAAAACGGAGTCCGTATGACCAAGTTATGGCCCAATGAAGTTTTCAGAAAATTCTAAGCCCAAAAACAGTTCAAATTCAAATTCAGATTCGAACTTCAGCCAAAACAGGATAGGCGGGAATTCTCCCGCCACAGGCAGGGTCGACACAGGGGTCGACACCCCTGTCGACCCCCCCCAATGGGTCGGCACCCATGTCGACCCATGGGTCGACACCCATGTCGACCCAGGGGTCGACCCCCCCGGTCGGACCAGTTTTTCTGGTGCACCATTTTGACAGGTTAGGTCTTGCTCTGGAAGTTTCTGACGGGAGTTGATGGCTCAGATTCGATTTAGGGTTAATCCTATGGTCTAAATTAACCTAATCACCTATAAAAAGACCCCTAGACCTAGCCCAAACCCTCATTAATCATTCCTACAACTAAATGCTGCCTAAATGTTCATTAATCATGGCCTCCATCTTCTTCATGAGAGCATGAGTGTCTCAAATCAATCTATGTCATAAAAGAGCCATCTTTCTTAAGAAAAAGAGCCTTCTCTCTTTGTCTTTGGGGTTATTCCTTCTTGTTCTCAAGTCTTGAAGTGGAGTTTATCATCTTTGGTTGCAGATTTGCTAGTGTGGCTTCATCTCAATCTTATTATATATTAATTATAGTCTTCATAGCATTGTAAGCCCTATACTACTCTTTGATTCTAACTATGAAGTTAAATGTTACATGTTGCAAGTTGAGTTTGGGCCTAAGTATGATATGTGCTTTGATTCTAACATGTTATGCATATGTTTACCCTATGCAAGTTTGTAAAGCTATCACCTTGACTTTGTGCATAGAAAGCTATGACCTTTGATTTGAAATGTTGCATTATGCAACATGAGAACTCTCACGACCTTTATGATAACTTGCATATAAGGTTATATGCGAACTTCTAGTCATCGTCCTATGTCATCTAGGATCATGTATCACCTATTCGCTAAGTTTGAATGTTATGCATGTTTTGAGGCTTATAATGTCATATGCAAGTTTATGATCTCTCATAAGCCTATGTTATCTTGCATATGATGTTATATGCGAATCACTAGCTATCATCCCATGTCATTTATGATCATGTTTCACCTATTTGCTTAAGTTGATATTATGCATGTTATGAGGCCCATGATGTGATATGCAAGCTTATGAACATATTTATGCCTCATGTGCCACCATGTTTAACTTTTGGCCAAATCACCCCTATGCTATTATGCATGCTTGTGGCCAAATCAACCTTATGCTATTTGGTATGTTTGAGGCCAAGTCACCTTTTATGCTATCATACACGTTGAGGCCATATGCTAGTATGTTGAACCCCTTTTTGTCACCATGTTTAATTTGTGATAGACTTTGCCATCTTATGCCCACCTTGTCATATGGTTATGTTCCCTCTTTGATCTACTTGCGTTAATGCGAATTTACGTGCGATGGGAATACGTTATGGGTAGTTGGGCAAACTTAAATAACATGAGAACATGACTTGAAAATATGACATGAAAGTTTGACATGTGTTTATGCTTGAAAACATGGACTTGGACATGACTTCTAGAAAACATGAGAATGGCCAACTCGAGGTTGGGTTGAGTTTGTAGCATAAATCTACCCGGAACCGACCGGCTTAACTAGTGGCTACAAGCAATAGGACCCAATGTGAGTAGTTGGTCATGTTGCACTTGAAACCCGAGGTTAGACCATGTTGTGGTGTAAAGCTACCCGGACCCGCCCGGCTTAACTAGTAACCACAACAGGGTCTAATGTGAGAGGTTGGGTTCATTAAATTAATTAATGCCACATGATAGGGTTAATTCATGGACCACTTGAATATACTTAACCACATGAACATGATGGGTTGATAGGGTTAAGTCAACATGGACACACTTAACCAACCCAATGCTTAGTTAGATAGGGTTAAGTCGTGAACCTTTTTAGGAACACTTAACCAACTTGATACATGGTTTGGATGGGGTTAACCACACTTAACCCACTAGAAAACCCTTGTTACGCGGTCCTTCTCAGCAGCAACCCACTAGGGAGTATCGGATACCCTAGGGCCTAGGCTAGGGTGGGGCACGATTACTGGGCTGGAGTGTAAGTGACCAAAAAGACGGCAAAAGTAGGTGCGCCATAGTAGATTCCAACGGACCATGGTCGTGCACATTGTCCGGGGATGAAAGACAGACTTGGGCACCAGTAGGTTTTGACTGTGCGTGTTGTTTCGTGTCAGTGGTTGACACCCTAGGGCTGGATACACCCTAGGGTGGACCTAGCACAGTCGACTACATTTCATGTTTGGACCGTATGACACCGATACACGACGAGTTAGGCTTATAGGGAGCCGATCGACTAGACCGAGTAGTTGGGCCTTGATTTAGGTCATCTCATGGGTTTGGGCCAGCTTTGGGCCAAGGGATCATTTCTTGTTTATACTTGACATGGATAGGGATACTAGTACATACTTGGTGCAACTTAACCTTGTATATGCGATGCCACACTTGATCTATCTTGTTAACTTTTCACCCTGCCAGTTATCACCCTACACCTCATCTCTGTTTACATGTTCAGTTAACTTTACTAGTTGTTATACTAATAGTAGATAGGACTTACCAGTCTTTTTGACTGACCCGTTTTCTTTCGCCTCTTTTCTTCCGTTCCCCCCCCCCCCCAGGTTTACAGGGTGGGAACACTGGTATCTAGCTTGGATCTTTAGCTGCTTTTCTGGATAGCTCATGTACGGTTCGGACTTGAGCACGCTATGGCTTTATTCTACTTTGGGGATAGTTACTTTATGTTTCTTTTTCAGTTTTCGGTTTATGTTCTAGACTTTGTTTTATGGAAAAATAATGAACAAGTACTTTGATGTAACTTGACTATGGTTTTGAAATGTTAGTTTTATCCGCTGCTTTATTTACTCTATTTTACTTACATGTTCTGTCTTGTGATATCTGCATGCATGTTTACCGTGTTTAACGCCCCTCCAAAGTTAGTGTCCTTGCAAGAGTGACCCTGGCGGAGGTGGGGTGTTATATTTGGTATCAGAGCATATGGTTTACAAGATTTGAGCAAAAGGTTTTTAAAACTTACCTTTTGAAAAACTATTTTCAAAACCAATTAAGTATTTTCCAAGAAAAATCTAGTTATTTTAAAAGGCTATTCCCCAAAAGCCATTAGCACTATCCTTCGTTTCTTCGTTCTGAATCTATCCATCTTTTTCCTTCGTTTCAGTATGGCCGATAATTTTGCCATCCCGGAGGGTGTACCAGTACCTATTTGGTTTAGAAGGTACATGGAGGCAAGGGCGAGTGAAGCCGGCCCCGCGGATATTCCTCCTCCTCCTCAGCATGCACAAGCGGATTTCGCGGAGCTTTGCAAAGACTTTAAGGCGATGGGTTGCAAGAATTTTGTCGGAACGGAGACTTCCGTGGAGGCAAGAAACTGGTTAAAGGAAACTGAAGACCTCTTTGCTATCTTTGATGTGGAAGATCGTAGGAAAGTTCTGTTGGCGGTATGGCTATTGAAAGGGGAAGCTGCTTATTGGTGGGTAGTCACCACCACTACTAGACCAATTGAGACTTGGGATGAGTTTAGGAGAAGGTTTGGACTAAGGTTTTTATCATCAGTAGAAGAGAACCTTCGGATGGAGAGGTTCCTATCTCTAAGGCAAGGGGACATGACAGTTAGGGAATACATGGATACGTTTAATCAACTTGCTCGGTTCGGTTTAGACTTGGTTAACACAGCTCAGAAGAAGGCCCTACGCTTTGCTCTAGGATTGAATGAGCCATTGCGCGGTTTGGCCATGTCTCATATACCCATGGGGGCGACCTTCGAAAATTTGGTGAATACGGCCCTACTTCAAGAGGAAGATAAGAGTGACAAGAAGAAGGTCAAGGAAAATAAGTCTCAAGGCAAGAAGATAGACTCCGGGAAAGGAGGAAAGAACGACAACACGTCAAGTAAGAAGAGGAAATGCAACTTTTGTGGGATCAAGGAGCATCTGGCCAAGGATTGCAGGAAGAAGAAGAGGAAGTTAGGCGAGTGTTTTCATTGCGGAGAGTCTGGACATTTTAGCAAGGATTGCCCAAAGAAGCAAGGACAGGGGCAAGGACAGAATCAGCGTGCAGGACCTTCTGGAGGGCAAGTGCATGCTCTCAACACTGCTCCAGTTCAGGACCGAGGTAGTATTTCTGTAGAAAATCTTGTTTATATTTCTGACTTTCCTGTTCGCACTTTATTTGATTCTGGTGCATCGCATACCTTTATTTCCTCTGACATTGTTGAAAGTTTTCACCTAAGTACTAGTCTAGTTGAGGATCCCGTCTGTGTTTCAAATCCAATTGGGGGTTCCGCCCATTTATCTATTATTTGTGTGGATTTGAAGATTTCTATCTTGACTGTAGAATTCACGTGTAAAGTTTATGTTCTCGGGTTCATGGGATACGTGTTGATCTTGGGCATGGATTGGTTGTCCAGTTATGGAGCTATTCTCGATTGTGAGCATAGGGTGGTGAGGCTCATGACTCGCCTCGGTAATACCCTAGAAATTTCTTGTAACCCTAGAAGTCCTGTCATGTTATGTTATCTTGAATCTCTTGACTCGTCCATCGATGATCTGCAATCTGTAAGGGTGGTCCGAGACTATCCTGATGTCTTTGAAGAAGTTAAGGGGTTACCCCCTAAACGAGAGATAGATTTCCGCATTTATCTAGTCGATAATGCCAAGCCAGTATCATTGCCCGTTAGGCACATGGCCCCACGAGAAAGAAGAGAGCTCAGTAAGCAAATCAAGGAGCTGCTTGAGAAAAAATTTATTAGGCGAAGCATTTCTGAATGGGGTGCTCCGGTGGTATTCGCTACTAAGGCGGATGGTTCGCTTCGTCTATGTGTTGATTATCGAGAGTTGAACAAGCTGACAAAGAAGAATAGGCACCCATTATCGAGGATTGATGATCTCTTCGACCAGCTTGTTGGTGCTAATGTTTTCTCTCAACTCGATCTAGCCACCGGATTCCATCAGCTTAGAGTGGCTGAGGATAGTATTGATAAGACTGCGTTTAGGACTCCAGATGGATTCTTTGAAGGGCTTGTTATGCCATTCGGTTTGACTCATGCACCCGCATACTTCGTGGACTTGATGAGTAGGGTGTTTCGGGAGTTCCTTAACAAGTTTGTGGTCGTTTTCGTGGATGATATTCTGATCTTCTCAAAAGGCGAGGAAGAGCATGCTGCACATCTCAAGGAAGTTAGGGATATGCTTAGAGCTTATCAGTTGAAAGCCAAGTCCTCCAAATGCCATTTTTGGAGAAAGGAAGTTCGGTTTCTTGGACATATAGTTTCTAAGCAAGGCATAGCGGTGGATCCCGCGAAAGTGGTTGTGGTTCAAGACTGGTAGACTCCTAGGAATGCAACCGAAGTAAGAAGCTTTCTCGGTCTAGCGGGCTACTATAGGAAGTTCATTAGGGACTTCGCTAAGATTTTGGCCCCTCTTACTAAGTTGACGAAGAAGAACTTGGTCTTTGCATGGGACTTGGAGTTGGAGCCTGCTTTTCAAAGGCTTAAGGGGACTCTTACCACAGCACCAGTTTCAGCTTTACCCGATGGAGGGAAGAGGTTTGCCGTGAACACCAATGCACGTGACATGGGATTAGGCGCGATCCTGATGTAAGGAGAAAGAGTAATATGTTATGGGGTTAGGCAACTCAAAGTTTATGGGAAGAACTACCCCCACGCATGATTTGGAGTCGGCGGCGATTGTCTTCGCGCTTAAATCATGGCACCATTATCTTTTAGGCAAGAGATTCGAGTTATATACGGATCACAAGTCGCTCAAGTATCTCTTCTCGCAAAAGGATGTCTATGCTAAGTGTTGAGTTTGGAAGTAGGGATTATGTTTTTGGGCTTTGGGTTGATTCTAGGGATGAAATGGTTATCCAGTAAGGGTACCATCCTCGGTTTTGAAAGAATGGTAGTTAGACTCTTGACTTTTCTTGGTAATACCCTCGAAGTCTCGCGTAACCTTTAGAGTTCTGTCAGGATTAGTTACCTAGAATCTTTTGACCCATTTATTGGAAATTAATGATCTATTCGATTAGTGTTCGCGGATGGTTCATAGAAATCATGTTAATAAGTGCATTTGGCCACATGGATTGGTATTTATTTTCAAAGGAAAGTTCTTCTACGTGGAATACCTTACAGTGAATTTTGGGAAAGCTTGCATGAAGTCATGAGTATACAGTTAAGTTAAGAACCAAGTATGCTAGAGAAAAATAAGTGAAAGTGAAATGAGAAGCGACAGTGAAATGAGTTCCAACTCACATTTCTGAAGTAGGAATTAAGAAGCTACGGAATTGAAAGGTTAAAAACGGTCAAAGCACAATGGAATTAAGTTCAAGGAAATGCGGCTTAGAAGGTTGAAGACTAGATACGCGCATCATATATCTTTTTAGGGGTATATCCTTGATCCCTGTTTTTCCGTGGAGCTTACTTGTATACTACCTTCTCGATCTCTTTTCCTAATTAGCATATCTTTCTTTTGCTGTCCATGTTTACCTTGTTTATCTTGTTATCTCGTAGTCGTGTCATGAGAACCTTAGGTAGAAACCCTTTGGATGAAACATGTATTTGAAACATGTTATGCTTGATGGTTGCAAGTGGTTGCAAGTGTTTGCAAGTGGATACTCGTGGATGCATGATACACATTAGGCACTAAGATCGGCTCACACATTTTCATGTTGCATATGCATGAGTGTTTATGCTTATTCATGAATGAAACTTGTTGTGCTATCACGTGGATGTTGCATATGAATGAATGTTGTGTGCACTCATGTAGAGATTGTAAATTATGTTAGGAACTTGCATACATATGGACTCGTTTCACTAACATACTTTGCATTAAGGAGGTTTACTGAATCAGTAACCGCCTGATTTTTGCATAAGATAAGTACATATACACACACCTTTGCATATGATCATACAGCATTTAGAATCTTTTAAGGACAATGGCTGCACGTGGATGATGTTTTGAGTAGATGGATGATGGATGGTAGGATACGTTCTTCCTAACTTGGAGATTTCGGGGACGAAATCCTTTAAGGAAGGGAGAATGTAACAACCCGTATTTTTAATAACATGTTATAATGTAAATCAAGGCAGAATTAAATTCTAAATCTGAATCAAGGGAAACGGGCTGTAGCAATGCGTTCGTCTCGGAAAAATACGCGAAATAGAGTCTGAGTTTTCGAAAAACGGAGTCCGTATGACCAAGTTATGGCCCAATGAAGTTTTCAGAAAATTCTAAGCCCAAAAACAGTTCAAATTCAAATTCAGATTCGAACTTCAGCCAAAACAGGATAGGCGGGAATTCTCCCGCCACAGGCAGGGTCGACACAGGGGTCGACACCCCTGTCGACCCCCCCCAATGGGTCGACACCCATGTCGACCCAGGGGTCGACCCCCCCGGTCGGACCAGTTTTTCTGGTGCACCATTTTGACAGGTTAGGTCTTGCTCTGGAAGTTTCTGACGGGAGTTGATGGCTCAGATTCGATTTAGGGTTAATCCTATGGTCTAAATTAACCTAATCACCTACAAAAAGACCCCTAGACCTAGCCTAAACCCTCATTAATCATTCCTACAACTAAATGCTGCCTAAATGTTCATTAATCATGGCCTCCATCTTCTTCATGAGAGCATGAGTGTCTCAAATCAATCTATGTCATAAAAGAGCCATCTTTCTTAAGAAAAAGAGCCTTCTCTCTTTGTCTTTGGGGTTATTCCTTCTTGTTCTCGAGTCTTGAAGTGGAGTTTATCATCTTTGGTTGCGGATTTGCTAGTGTGGCTTCGTCTCAATCTTATTATATATTAATTATAGTCTTCATAGCATTGTAAGCCCTATACTACTCTTAGATTCTAACTATGAAGTTAAATGTTACATGTTGCAAGTTGAGTTTGGGCCTAAGTATGATATGTGCTTTGATTCTAACATGTTATGCATATGTTTACCCTATGCAAGTTTGTAAAGCTATCACCTTGACTTTGTGCATAGAAAGCTATGACCTTTGATTTGAAATGTTGCATTATGAAACATGAGAACTCTCATGACCTTTATGATAACTTGCATATAAGGTTATATGCGAACTTCTAGTCATCGTCCTATGTCATCTAGGACCATGTATCACCTATTCGCTAAGTTTGAATGTTATGCATGTTTTGAGGCTTATAATGTAATATGCAAGTTTATGATCTCTCATAAGCCTATGTTATCTTGCATATGATGTTATATGCGAATCACTAGCTATCATCCCATGTCATTTATGATCATGTTTCACCTATTTTCTTAAGTTGATATTATGCATGTTTTGAGGCCCATGATGTGATATGCAAGCTTATGAACATATTTATGCCTCATGTGCCACCATGTTTAACTTGTGGCCAAATCACCCCTATGCTATTATGCATGCTTGTGGCCAAATCAACCTTGTGCTATTTGGTATGTTTGAGGCCAAGTCACCTTTTATGCTATCATACATGTTGAGGCCATATGCTAGTATGTTGAACCCCTTTTTGTCACCATGTTTAATTTGTGATAGACTTTGCCATCTTATGCCCACCTTGTCATATGGTTATGTTCCCTCTTTGATCTACTTGCGTTAATGCGAATTTACGTGCGATGGGAATACGTTATGGGTAGTTGGGCAAACTTAAATAACATGAGAACATGACTTGAAAATATGACATGAAAGTTTGACATGTGTTTATGCTTGAAAACATGGACTTGGACATGACTTCTAGAAAACATGAGAATGGCCAACTCGAGGTTGGGTTGAGTTTGTAGCATAAATCTACCCGGAACCGACCGGCTTAACTAGTGGCTACAAGCAATAGGACCCAATGTGAGTAGTTGGTCATGTTGCACTTGAAACCCGAGGTTAGACCAAGTTGTGGTGTAAAGCTACCCGGACCCGCCCGGCTTAATTAGTAACCACAACAGGGTCTAATGTGAGAGGTTGGGTGCATTAAATTAATTAATGCCACATGATAGGGTTAAGTCATGGACCACTTGAATATACTTAACCACATGAACATGATGGGTTGATAGGGTTAAGTCAACATGGACACACTTAACCAACCCAATGCTTAGTTGGATAGGGTTAAGTCGTGAACCTTTTTAGGAACACTTAACCAACTTGATACATGGTTTGGATGGGGTTAACCACACTTAACCCACTAGAAAACCCTAGTTACGCGGTCCTTCTCAGCAGTAACCCACTAGGGAGTATCGGATACCCTAGGGACTAGGCTAGGGTGGGGCACAATTACTGGGCTGGAGTGTAAGTGACCAAAAAGACGACAAAAGTAGGTGCACCATAGTAGATTCCGACGGACCATGGTCGTGCACATTGTCCGGGGATGAATGACAGACTTGGGCACCAGTAGGTTTTGACTGTGCGTGCTTGTTTCGTGTCAGTGGTTGACACCCTAGGGCCGAATACACCCTAGGGTGGACCTAGCACAGTCGACTACATTTCATGTTTGGACCGTATGACACCGATACACGACGAGTTAGGCTTATAGGGAGCCGATCGACTAGACCGAGTAGTTGGGCCTTGATTTAGGTCATCTCATGGGTTTGGGCCAGCTTTGGGCCAAGGGATCATTTCTTGTTTATACTTGACATGGATAGGGATACTAGTACACACTTGGTGCAACTTAACCTTGTATATGCGATGCCACACTTGATCTATCTTGTTAACTTTTCACCCTGTCAGTTATCACCCTACACCTCATCTCTGTTTACATGTTCAGTTAACTTTACTAGTTGTTATACTAATAGTAGATAGGACTTACCAGTCTTTTTGACTGACCCGTTTTCTTTCGCCTCTTTTCTTCCGTTTCCCCCCTCCCCCAGGTTTTACAGGGTGGGAACACTGGTATCTAGCTTGGATCTTTAGCTGCTTTTCTGGATAGCTCATGTACGGTTCGGACTTGAGCACGCTATGGCTTTATTCTACTTTGGGGATAGTTACTTATGTTTCTTTTTCAGTTTTCGGTTTATGTTCTAGACTTTGTTTTATGGAAAAATAATGAACAAGTACTTTGATGTAACTTGACTATGGTTTTGAAATGTTAGTTTTATCCGCTGCTTTATTTACTCTGTTTTACTTACATGTTCTGTCTTGTGATATCTGCATGCATGTTTACCTTGTTTAACGCCCCTCCAAAGTTAGTGTCCTTGCAAGAGTGACCCTGGCGGAGGTGGGGTGTTACAGGAAATACTTTGTCAGACATTCGTCCATATACGTTCGTTCTAGGATTGAACGAAACCGAAGGCTTAATAGAAAAAGCCCTTGCACTTTACTCCGTCTTCGATTATCTTCATATAATCTGATTCGCAATGCTACTACCAATACGGAGTGGTTCACCTATAATAATCCAACTGGTCTCTCCATATCGACAACGATATTGGCAAATACTTCGATAGTCGGTTATTTAACTATCGAAGAAAACAAACAAACATTCATCTATAATACCAAACATTCACTAGGCCCCTTAGTTAATATTTTATTAATTAAATCACTTCTCCATTTGCTTGTCAATATTTTTAAACCAAACATTTTCAATAATCATCTTGCCATCTTACGCTATTTGGAAATCATTTCCATATTTCGCCATCTTTTATTTTCTACACTTAGAAAATATTTTCTATTTATAATTGGAGAACATTCCAGTTATTTATTTCTTGCTCGACTCATTTAATTCTACTCTCAGGAAATATATATTATTATATTTCCAAAATTCCACTTATTTGGCTAAAACGAATGTTGTGTAAAACATCGTTACAAACAACCCAAAATATTTCATTCAACTACCCTTTTATTTAACTATTGATCTTCGAGGCCGGATCTTGCTATTTATTGGTTAAAAATGAAATCAATCGAGTTGGGGTATGATTACCTCTCAGACCTTGACTGAAAAACGTCCTTAACTTCAAAACAGACATTACCATTATTCCTGAATAATCAACATCATAAAAACCAATTATTTATTTATAAACACGTATACGTTTTTCTTTCTAATTTTTATCAGATTTAATTATAGATTTCCTATTTGTTTATAGTATTATATTTTAATTCGTTTCCTTATCGAATTCAGTATATATTGATATATTGATTTCTAACTATCAAATTTCTTAAAAATATTCTAACTCCTTAAATTTCCGAAATTTTTTGCCATAACCTCCTTTGTACCGGGAGTATCGGGAAAATCCCCGAACCGCCACACAGGCCTCTCCAATCAAAAAGAAAAAGGCAAGTGGCTTGCCGATACGGCGCATAAAACCTCATATGGAACTTAAACGTGTACCTTTTTGTCGGGCACATAAATTAAAATCTTCATATACTTCATCCCATACCTTTCTAACACATATCTATCCATTCCCAATTTATTACAACTCAATCCAGTCATTTTAAACTCGATTCGTCAATTTATTCTTTAATTAACTCTTTTGCCTATTTCACTTCTTATTTGAACATATCATGTAATAATCTGGAAATTCTGAGCCAATTTAAAATTTTTATTTTGGCAATTTTAATGAATTTTGAATGTTTAAAATGAATTATTTTAAATAATATCGACGAGAAATTTATTTTGAATAGAATTCAAACATATATATTTATATAGATCGTCGTTAGAATATAAATATTTTAATTTAATTATAACCGGATTTTAGCGAAACCAAAAATATTAGAATCTATCTAAAAATATCTTTCCAACGAATCCGAAAAATCAAAATTTCATAGCGAGAAACAAAAGTTATGCCCAACTGAAAATTGAAAATAGTCGCTATGGAAATATAGGCCTTAAAAATAGCAATTTTGCATACGGATGAATTTGGACTCGAAACCCCTTCCATTGAGTTCAAAATGCTGTTTAGAACTCCGAAAAGTATAAGCTTCGATATACTCCGATATCCGGAATAGTGGCAATTGGCAGGAGCTTTTCGGTTAGCAAAACATAACCCTTAAAAAGTAAAATTTTGCATATGAGCTCAGAATTCGACGAGATAAATTTTTCTGGATTCATAATGACAAATCATTGTTGTGTTCCAAAGGCCGCGTCAAACGGAGTTAGTATGTGGCCGCGCAAGCTAAAACAGTTCAGGGTAAAACAGGCAGTCATTTTACAAAGGAACATTATTGATACGATCTCAGAATTCAATTTTGTTTTTTTCTGGATTCGTATCATCTAAAATTGATTAAATCCAAAAGGGCATGATCTTTTGAGTTAGCATGTGAGCGTGCAAGAAGAAATGGTGCGCCAAAATCTCATTTTTAGAGCTTATCTGAGCATTTTTGAGAATTTTAAAGGACGGTCAAAAGAACTCGGAATTCGACTTGTTTTGTTGGACTCGTCTTCACGTCTACTATGTCATGTCTGAAATCCGCGGCAATGGGATATCGTCGGCGTTCGGACAATAGGCGAGAAACGAGCATATAATCACTTTTCCTCCTTTTCTTTCCTCACTTTCTCTCTTCCTCTCTTTTCTTCATTTTTTCATTTAATGGAGAGCTCCTCCCTCCATGGTGCTGTCGCCTCCTCCTCCTCCCCCCCGCTGTCCGTCGCTCCTCTTCCACCTCCCCTTCCTCCTCTCCTCTCTCTCCTCTTTTCCTCTTCCAATTTTCAATGCCCTACACCTAAATACCACCCAAATCCGCCACCATGGGCCCCACCACCACCGCCACCACCCACCTGCGGCCTCCCCACCTCCAATCAGGTCCGGCGCCGCCCACCCCCAGCCCAATTCTGGTCGTGGGCCCCGCTACACCCAAAAACCCATTTTCACCAAAAATCCCGTTTTGCAAATAACACCCTATCACTATTTCGCCAATAACTCCCAAACCGTGCATTTTTAGCCAAAACTCCTCTAGACCGAAGTCGAAGAGTACTCTCTCTTCTTCGATTTGGCTATATGGAAGTCACATTTTGGATTGCGGAGCTGTCTGGAAAACGCGTCCGAAGTTGACGGACCTGCTGCTGTTTTTGGCGATTTCCGGCGAATTGGTGTAGTTTTGGAAGAAAGTCCCCTAGAGCAAAGTTGTCCGGAATGACGCGTTTAGGCTAGTGACCAAGTTTGGTGAAGTTTGGAGGCAATATGTAAGTTCTAGAGCCAAAGAGGCGAATTCGAGTGCGGTGAACGACAAAAGCGAGCGCGGCGACAAAGATTTTCTACATTAGAAGAATCACGACGAATTGGTTTAGCTTATGGGTGAGAAATTCTCACTCTAAATTTCATTTTCTAGTTAAAACATATACTAGGATGCAGACGATGCTTAGCAACACCCGACACCCGTCATCCATAGACCATGTATGACTTGTTTGCTTGTTTGATTTGTTTGTTGAGTTGGTGGGAATATTGGTTTGAATTTGGTTTGTGGTGAAATGGAATTGATAAAAATTGGTACGTGTATGGCGTGGGCCTTTATTAGACTAGGGATAAGGCTAGGCATTGTCCCATTTCTAGTATCGTGCCGTTATGCCGCCGAAATTTTCTAAAATAAGTTAGAAAAATAAAGATATCATTTTATTTAATAAATGAGCTAAATAGAAAGTCATGTGTTGAAATAAAATATTTTATCGTTAAAAATATAATTTTTAATGTGTATATGGATAAATAAATATACATTTACAAACCAGACGGTTTGTTTATGTACATCTATTTGAAGAACATTGATTAGGACGATAAATTTTACACGTCGCCCAACTGCATAAATAATATTCAGTGTTTGTGGATTGAAACCCCACACGAGTGTTGGGATGATATTTGGCATACACTAATCCCAATTATTTAGTTGTATGTTGATCAATTGGTCGACAGACTGTGTAAGCGTTAATTATTTATATTTGATGCTTATACAGTTGTGTGGTGCACTTTGGATGATGGTTGATTATTTATCGTTGCTGTTATATACATGTGTTGTATGGAATCCATATAATCAACATTATATGGTAATTGATTGGGCCTCATTCCAATTGGGAAAATAAAGAATATTATAAAATAAAGATTCATGTGTTGGCAGTACTCATGTGTTGAAAGAAATATATATTCATGTGTTGAGTAAAATATTTTAATAATAAAATTTACATCTTTATCAAATATGAAATTAGAAACTAACTGGAAAATAGATAAGATGGGTGGTCTCCTGGATATTGACTTGATGTTGGTTTCGTCCTTTGGGTTAATATTTAGGGAATTGCTCTCTTGCTAATTTACGGTTAGAGTTTGATATAAAATTTAATGATAGAAATCAAAATTTTATAAAATATATTAAATAACAAAAATAGGCACGTGTTGACAGTACTCATTTGTTAAGATTAATCACGTGTTGAAAGAAATATAGATTCATGTGTTGAATAGAATAAATATTCATTTGTTGAATAGAATAACGAAGTTATTGAAATATATAAAGCCGTGTTGATTAGAGATGCGCTATTTTGTCACGAACGATATTTATATCGATTATATTCGTTTTTATAATAATTATAGAAAAGGAAGTGATTTCAAAATATAACGTTTTGAAAATATTATCATTTGTATATCGATGATGTGTAATATTCAATTTCGATTCGGAGTTGAATATGAAGTTGAAATCGTTTCAAAAACGAATTTAAAATGATTTATAAAATACGTTTTAAAAGGAAATCGACGAAATATATATATATATTATATAAATATAATGGCCTGAATAGAACGCGCCGCGGTAGCTCGTGAATTTCGACCATTGACTTCGAATAGATATTGCAGGAGATCCGACCGTTGGATTCTCCAAAAAACTGGAACCGTTGGGTTCGTATCGAAAAGAGCTTTCCGACGAATATTAGAAATTTGAAATCTAATAGTTGGATTTGGAGATACGTCCAAATCAATTTCAGAAAAGGTCGCTATAAGTGTAGTTCGATGGCTGTTATTGGAAATCAACTGTACGGTCCTTGATAAAATTATTAAAAATATCTATAATTTGTGTAAAATCATAATAAATGATTTGAAAAGAACTGGGATGAAAAACTTCACATTTGTAAAGATAAAAATATATTTTTATCAAAATGAACTAGTTTACAACTAGGAAAATAAATTGGACTTGTGAATGGTTTTAATATAACCAGAATGGCCAATATATAAATTGGAATGAATTTGAATCGAAATTATCTTCGGAATATTTTGTTGTTGGATTTCGTGATTATACAGATATGGTTGGGGAAATTTGAAAGATATATTTTATATCGTTATTTCCAAAATGATATTTGTTGGTTTCAGAATATGATATTGAATATAAGCCGATATATTTTCTATTCAGAGCCTTGTATTTAATATCAAATGGGATTTGGGTTTGTCGTGAATGGTGTCTTCATCAACACTGTTCTTAAACCCCGTTGAGAAAAGATTAAATCTTTTTATTTAAGATTTAATAAAGTATACCAATTAATTAATATATTGAATTAGAATTGATTTGTGGGTTTATCATGAACGGTGTTTTAAATAACACTTGTTCTTTAACCCGATAATAAATAGAATGTGATTTGGGTTTATCGTGAACTATGTTTTAAATGACGTTTGTTCTTTAACCCAGTAAAAGGAGTTTTAATGAATCTTTAATTAGATTGAAATGTGAATTGATAATTTAAATTATCAAATTTGAAAGTGAGCAAGAATGGAGTATCACCAGTTTTGCTCCAAAGCGATAGTTAAATCTTTAATTAGATTTGAACGTGAAATGGTAATTAATTTTACAGATAAAACCATGCTGTTAGATATGGAGTATTACCAGTTTTGCTTCATGGGATGAATAGGTTGGGATTGGGAAATAATATAAATAATTACTTCGGTGTGGTTCGCTAATCCCGACTAGTTTGGAAAACCTTAACATGGTTTGAAATGACATCCAAAGGAAGATTGAAGAATAAATTTAAAAGAATTTATCTTTGATAAAATTAATGGGAACCTTTCCCTAAGAATGTGAAATTTAGAAACTAACTATAGGTTAGCTAAGAAGAATGGTTTCTTGGGTATTGATCTGATGTCGGTTTCGGCCTTCGGGTTAATGTTTTGGGAATTGTTCTCTTACTAATTTACGATTAGTGACCGCTAAATTGGAATGAGGCGTATGTTGTGTTTGTGAAACATTTGTTTATTATATACGCGGGTTATTCGGAAAGGCCGGGTTTATACCCATTCTGAATAACCGATTCGACGATATGTCGAAGAGGAAGACGGTGGTTGAAGACCCGAAGTCTTCACATCGTTTGGGTGATTACTGATGATCTTGATTGGGTTGTACACCCAAGATGAGGGAATCTGTTGGTGATCGTCCAGACGTACTTGGAGATCGATGGATACGAGAGGAAAGTGCCTCCGGTTTCGTTCAGACCCAGAACGAAATTGTAAATGGACTGTGTGTCTGACATTGGATTTTATTCTGTGTTCATTGATCTCTATTAAATATACATCTGTTTGGCGGCGGAGAATTTATTCTCTTTCTTAACGCCCTTCTCTGAGACGTACGAGCTCCGAGGTTGTATATCGATGGACATTAGTCGCATGGAGTGAATTGCCTGTGTGGCATGCCTAAGTGGCAAATGATCAAGGCTTCTGTTGAAAAGCAAAGTCTTGTGGTTGATGATCAAAGCACGGCCTGTGTGGCGCAACTTTGTGTATAACATGAATTCGCGAGCCTCACACCTCGGTATGAGTCAAAAACGGGATAAGGACTGCAGGGAGAGCACGACGTTTCTTTCTAGATATGGGTGGTGTCAGTGCTTAAACTGGCTGACATTTATATATATTTTTACCTATGTGATTGTTGGAATGAGGCGCCTCGATTTTAGGTCTGTTAGGACAGCTGAAACGTGTGTTCAGGAATAATTAATCCTCAAATGTATGGGAGGACCGGCCCTGAAGCATCCAAGGGTTACCCAGAGTGTGTAGTCCTGAGACATTTGCTAGAGTGTCTCGAAGCGGAGAGGAGCTTGCCCCTGGCCTTGACTCATGACGGAAATCCAATTTCCAATACGAGATATTTCGGTTTTATTTGTAGAGCCTAGTATGGCGACATAGTAGCATGGGATACTATGTCGTCTATGATTGCTACATTTATATTTGAAGTTGTTTTCATACACTTTATACTACAATAGTATCAAAATGATTTGTTTTAAACGTACCAAGCATGTTTGGCTATTATAAGGGAAAACCCTATCCTCCTACGGCTTGCGTTGCATTGTGTGATGGGACCTGGGTCTTATAATAGCTTCATTTTTCGAAAAAGCATTACGTTGTTTATTCTATGCACTGGTGTTCTGGGAGGAAACCCGTTCCGTGTTATACGGCGTGGTCCCTTGAATTACTTTCTTTTAAAGTAAAGTTTAAATAACTGTTTTAGTTCTCACACCAGTCACATGACTGACCTAGAGTTTATTGTTTTAACCTAAACTCTGGGTGCCCTTATTTTCGACACGGGCAGCTAGTACTTTTGGTTTTGCAGATTTATATTCACAGGATCCTGATTTACAACTGGAACAATGCTTCGAAAGCTCTGTATCCGTGTATTACTTTCAGTTGTGTTTTGTATTGTTTTTCCGCTGCTATGTAATTTATTGCAATCTCTAATATTTATCGTATGTGTAATATTCATTTATACTCTGTATTTTCTTGTGTCTGATGGAATTGTTGTAATAAACAATGAAATGTTCTTCTGTTTGTGTTCTATTTTGTCGTATTCTCAAAACAATCCGTGCTTTCCTTACCGGGGAAGTTAGGGGTTACTACATTTGGTATTAGAGCTTTGGTTTACAGAGCTCGAGAACAAGACACATTAGGACCGAACGAAAGAATTCATCAGAAATTGGATTAGTAATATCCAATTAGAATAACTCGTTAGAGATAGGATCAGTAGTATCCTAGAACGAGTGTGAAGAGTATGTTTTTAAATAAAACAAATTTGGTTTTGAAAATTAAAATCAAGTATACGTATTTGAATATTTTATTTGTATTGAATTTGGACAATCTAGTATATAAAGGTTTTGCATATACGCATCATGAACGTCGAAGTTTTAATATACTAGATAGATATAGAATCACACTCTAGTCGCCCGGAGATGATTCTGATGATTGATGCATCGTCATTAGAGTTGATGTTCGAGTGCCAAAGGTGGGATATTTATATATTTCCATTAGATTGGTGTGAGAACCAAAATTAGATAGGATTATTTGTTGTGATTTGACATCAAAAACATGATTTTTGGTATATATGTCAAAATTATGAATTTGATACGATAATCCACTGATTGATTGCTGGTTCTGTTGTTTGATTATTGTTTGATAAATTAAATGTTGAACCATTTAGCCAAATTGTATCAAATATTGAATTGTATTGAAAATGATTGCAATTGCATGCATATACATGTACTTACATTGAACAGGTCATAGCAAGGAGGCTAGAGCAAAGAATAAAATTGTTTGCCCGACAAATAGATACATGTTTATTGTATTTCTTGGGTTTGGATGATTTTATGAGCCGATTGGCTAGATGCTTGGCTGTTTCTTTTTCTTTTTGGATTAATGAGGGCCATGGGAGGCTATTTGAAATATCCCGAAGTCCCCGGTGCAGGGGAGGTTATGGCGAAATTTTTTCGAAAATTTATGCTGTTAGCCAAATTTTTGAAAAATTGGAAAAGTTCTTAGAAACTGAAAAGTTGAAGAACTTAAGCCGTAAAGAAAATAATGGAAGTGAGTGGATTAGTTAAACAACTTTCAACTTCATTCCTTTTCGGGGACGAAAAGTTTTAAGTGAGAGAGATTGTAATAACCCGGAAATTCTGAGCCAATTTAAATTTTTTATTTTGGCAATTTTAATGAATTTTGAATATTTAAAATGAATTATTTTAAATAATATTGATGAGAAATTTATTTTGAATAGAATTCAAACGTATATATTTATATAGATCGTCGTTAGAATATAAATATCTTATTTTAATTATAAAAGGAACTGAAAATGGCGTGGTAGTTCGATAATTCGATTTCAAAGTTCAAATGACCGTACAAGATTCAAAATTAACCGGATTTTAGCGAAACCAAAAATATTAGAATCTATTTGAAAATATCTTTCCAACGAATCCGAAAAATCAAAATTTCATAGCGGGAAACAAAAGTTATGCCCAGCTGAAAATTGAGAATAGTCGCTATGGAAATATAGGCCTTAAAAATAGCAATTTTGCGTACGGATGAATTTGGACTCGAAACCACTTCCATTGAGTTCAAAATGCCGTTTAGAACTCCGAAAAGTATAAGCTTCGATATATTCCGATATCCGGAATAGTGGCAATTGGCAGGAGCTTTTCGGTTAGCAAAACATAACCCTTAAAAGGTGAAATTTTGCATATGAGCTCAGAATTCGACGAGACAAATTTTTCTGGATTCAGAATGACAAATCATTGTTGTGTTCCAAAGGGCGTGTCAAACGGAGTTAGTATGTGGCCGTGCGAGCTAAAATAGTTTAGGGTAAAACAGGCAGCCATTTTACAAAGGAACATTATTGATACGAACTCAGAATTCAATTTCGTTTTTTTTTTGGATTCGTAACGTCTAAAATTGGTTAAATCCAAAAGGGCATGATTTTTGGAGTTAGCATGTGAGCGTGCAAGAAGAAATGGTGCGCCAAAATCGCATTTTTAGAGGTTATCTGAGCATTTTTGAGAATTTTAAAGGACGGTCAAACGAACTCGGAATTCGACTAAACTTGTTTTGTTGGACTCGTCTTCACATCTACTATGTCATGTCCGAAATCCGCGGCAATTGGATATCGTCGGCGTTCGGACAATAGGCGAGAAACGAGCATATAATCACTTTTCCTCCTTTTCTTTCCTCACTTTCTCTCTTCCTCTCTTTTCTTCAATTTTCCATTTAATGTAGAGCTCCACCCTCCATAGTGCTGCCGCCTCCTCCTCCTCCCCGCTGGCCGTCGCTCCTCTTCCACATCCCCTTCTCCTCCTCCTCTTCCTCCTCTCCTCTCTCTCCTCTTTCCCTCTTCCAATTTTCAAAGCCCTATACCTAAATACCACCCAAATCCGCCACCATGGGCCCCACCACCACCACCGCTACCCACCAGCGGCCTCCCCACCTCCAATCAGGTCCGGTGCCGCCCACCCACCAGCCCAATTCCGGCCGTGGGCCCCGCTACACCCAAAAACCCATTTTCACCAAAAATCCCGTTTTGCAAATAACACCCTGTCACTATTTCGTCAATAACTCCCAAATCATGCATTTTTAGCCAAAACACCTCTGGACCAAAGTCGAAGAGCACTCTCTTCTCTTCGATTTGGCTATATGGAAGTCACATTTTGGATTGCGGAGCTGTCCGGAAAACGCGTCCAAAGTTGACGAACCTGCTGCTGTTTTTGGCGATTTTCGGTGAATTGGTGCAGTTTTGGAAGAAAGTCCTCTAGACTAAAGTTGTCCGAAATGGCGCATTTAGGCTAGTGACCAAGTTTGGTAAAGTTTGGAGGCCATATGCAAGTTCTAGAGCCAAAGAGGCGAATTCGAGTGCGGTGAATGACAAAAGCGAGCGCGGCGACAAAGATTTTCTACATTAGAAGAATCACGACGAATTAATTTAGCTTATGGGTGAGAACTTCTCACTCTAAATTTTATTTTCTAGTTAAAACATATACCAGGATGCAGACGGTGCTTAGCAGCACCCGACACCCGTCATCCACAGACCATGGATGACTTGTTTGCTTGTTTGATTTGTTTGTTGAGTTGATGGGAATATTGGTTTGAATTTGGTTTGTGGTGAAATGGAATTGATAAAAATTGGTATGTGTATGGCGTGGGCATTTATTAGACTGGGGATAAGGCTAGGGCTTGTCCAATTTCTAGTATCGTGCCGTTATACCGCTGAAATTTTCTAAAATAAGTTAGAAAAATAAAGATATCATTTTATTTAATAAATGAGCTGAATAGAAAGTCATCTGTTGAAATAAAATATTTTATCATTAAAAATATAATTTTTAACGTGTATATGGATAAATAAATTTTCATTTACAAATCGAACGGTTTGTTTATGTATACTTATTTGAAGGACATTGATTGCGATGATAAACTTTACACGTCGCCCAACTGCACAAATAATTTTCAGTGTTTGTGGATTGAAACCCCACACGGGTGTTGGGATGATATTTGGCGTACACTAATCCTAATTATTTAGTTGTATGTCGATCAATTGGTCGACAGACTGTGTAAGCGTTAATTATTTATATTTGATGCTTATGCAGTTGTGTGGTGCACTTTGAATGATGGTTGATTATTTATCGTTGCTATTATATACATGTGTTGTATGGAATCCATATAATTAACATTATATGGTAATTGATTGGGCCTCATTCCAATTGGGAAAATAAAGAATATTATAAAATAAAGATTCATGTGTTGACAATACTCATGTGTTGAGATTAGTCGTGTGTTGAAAGAAATATATATTCATGTGTTGAGTAAAATATTTTAACAATAAAATTTACATCTTTATTAAATATGAAATTAGAAACTAACTGGAAAATAGATAAGATGAGTGGTCTCCTGGATATTGATCTGGTGTTGGTTTCGGCCCTCGGGATTAATATTTAGGGAATTGCTCTCTTGCTAATTTTCGGTTAGAGTTCGATATAAAATTTAACGATAGAAATCAAAATTTTATAAAATATATTAAATAACAAAAATAGACACGTGTTGACAGTACTCATTTGTTGAGATTAGTCACGTGTTGAAAGAAATATAGATTCATGTGTTAAATAGAATAAATATTCATTTGTTGAATAGAATAACGAAGTTATTGAAATATATAAAGCCGTGTTGATTAGAGATACGCTATTTTGACACGAAAGATATTTATATCGATTATATTCGTTTTTATAATAATTATAGAAAAGGAAGTGATTTCAAAATATAACGTTTTGAAAATATTATCATTTGTATATCGAGTGATGTGGAATATTCAATTTCGATTCGGAGTTGAATATGAAGTTGAAATCGCTTCGAAAACGAATTTAAAACGATTTATGAATTACGTTTTAAAAGGAAATCGATGAAATATAATATATATATATATTATATATATATAATGGCCTTAATAGAACGCGCTGCGCCGCGGCAGTTCGTGAATTTCGACCATTGACTTCGAATAGATATTGCGGGAGATCCGACCGTTGGATTCTCCAAAAACCAGAACCGTTGGGTTTGTATCGAAAAGAGCTTCCAAACAAATATTAGAAATTTGAAATCTAACAGTTGGATTTAGAGATACGTCCAAATCCATTTCAGAAAAGGTCGCTGTAAATGCAGTTCGATGGCTGATATTGGAAATCGACTGTACGGGCCTTGATAAAATTATTAAAAATATCTATAATTTGTGTAAAATCATAATAAGTGATTTGAAAAGAAATGGGATGAAAAACTCTACATTTGTAAATATAAAAATATATTTTTATCAAAATGAACTAGTTTATAACTAGAAAAATAAATTGGGCTTGTGAATGGTTTTAATATAACCAAAATTTCCAATATATAAATTGGAATGAATTTGAATCGAAACTATCTTCGGAATATTTCGTTGTTGGATTTCGAGATTATACATATATGGTTGGGGAAATTTGAAAGATATATTTTATATCATTATTTCCAAAACGATATTTGTTGGTTTCAGAATTTGATATTGAATATAAGCCGATATATTTTCTATTCAGAGCCTTGTATTTAATATCAAATGGGATTTGGGTTTGTCGTGAATGGTGTCTTCATCAACACTGTTCTTAAACCCCGTTGAGAAAAGATTAAATCTTTTTATTTAAGATTTAATGAAGTATACCAATTAATTAATATATTTAATTGGAATTGAATTAGAATTGATTTGTGGGTTTATCGTGAACGGTGTTTTAAATAACACTTGTTCTTTAACCCGATAATAAATAGAGTGTGATTTGGGTTTATCGTGAACTGTATTTTAAATGACATTAGTTCTTTAACCCAGTAAAAGGAGTTTTAGTGAATCTGTAATTAGATTGAAATGTGAATTGTAATTTAAATTATCAAATTTGGAAAGTGAGCGAGAATGGAGTATCACCAGTTTTGCTCCAAAGCGATAGTAAAATCTTTAATTAGATTTGAATGTGAATTGGTAATTAATTTTACCGATAACACCGTGGTGTTAGATATGGAGTATTACCAGTTTTGCTTCATGGGATGAATATGTTGGGATTGGAAAATAATATAAATAATTGCTTCGGTGTGGTTCGCTAATCCCGACTAGTTTGAAAAACCTTAACATGATTTGAAATGACATCCAAAGGAAGATTAAAGAATAAATTTAAAAGAATTTATCTTTGATAAAATTAATGGGAACCTTTCCCTAAGAATGTGAAATTTAGAAACTAACTGTAGGTTAGCTAAGAAGAAT
Organism: Allium sativum; assembly: GCA_030737875.1. Taxonomy (NCBI): domain Eukaryota; kingdom Viridiplantae; phylum Streptophyta; class Magnoliopsida; order Asparagales; family Amaryllidaceae; genus Allium; species Allium sativum. The sequence continues at coordinate 126,117,612 of CM060919.1, read as the reverse complement.
GGTTTCCTGGGTATTGATCTGATGTTGGTTTCGGCCTTCCGCGTTAATATCTGGGGAATTGTTCTCTTACTAATTTACGGTTAGTGATCGCTAAATTGGAATGAGGCGTATGTTGTGTTTGTGTAACATTTGTTTATTATATACGCGGGTTATTCGGAAAGGCCAGGTTTATACCCATTCTGAATAACCGATTCGACGATATGTCGAAGAGGAAGACGGTGGTTGAAGACCGGAAGTCTTCACATCGTTTGGGTGATAACTGATGATCTTGATTGGGCTGTACACCCAAGATGAGGGAATCTGTTGGTGATCGTCCAGACATACTTGGAGATCGATGGACATGCGAGTAAAGTGCCTCCGGTTTCGTTCAGACCCAGAACGAACTTGTAAATGGACTGTGTGTCTGACATTGGATTTTATTCTGTGTTGATTGATCTCTATTAAATATACATCTGTTTGGCGGCGGAGAATTTATTCTCTTGCTTAACGTGCTTCTCTGAGACATACGAGCTCAGGGGTTGTATATCGATGGACATCAGTCGCATGGAGTGAATTGCCTGTGTGGCATGCCTAAGTGGCAAATGATCAAGGCTTCTGTTGAAAAGAAAATCTTGTGGTTGATGATCAAAGCACGGCCTGTGTGGTGCAGCTTTGTGTATAACGTGAATTCGCGAGCCTCACACCTCGGTATGAGTCAAAAACGGGATAAGGACTGCGGGGAGAGCACGACGTTTCTTTCTAGCTATGGGCGGTGTTAGTGCTTAAACCGGCTAACATTTATATATATTTTTACCTATGTGGTTGTTGGAATGAGGCGCCTCGATTTTAGGTCTGTTAGGACCGGGAAACGTGTGTTTAGGAATAATTAATCCTCAAACGTAAGGGAGGACCGGCCCTGAAGCATCCCAGGGTTACCCAGAGTGTGTAGTCCTGAGACATTTTCTAGAGTGTCTCGAAGCGGAGAGGAGCTTTCCCCTGGCCTCGACTCATGACGAAAATCCAATTTCCAATACGAGATATTTCAGTTTATTTGTAGAGCCTAGTATGGCGACATAGTAGCATGGGATACTATGCCGTCTATGATTGATACATTTATATTTGAAGTTGTTTTCATACACTTTATACTATAATAGTATCAAAATGATTTGTTTTAAACGTACCCAACATGTTTGGCTATTATAAGGGAAAACCCTATTCTCCGGCTTGCGTTGCATTGTGTGATGGGACCTGGGTCTTATAATAGCTTCATTTTTCGAAAAAGCATTGCGTTGTTTATTCTATGCACTGGTTTTCTTGGGAGGAAACCGTTCCGTGTTATACGGCGTGTCCCTTGAATTACTCTCTTTTAAAGTAAAGTTTAAATAACTGTTTTAGTTCTCACAACAGTCACATGACTGACATGGAGTTTATTGTTTTAACCTAAACTCTGGGTGCCCTTATTTTCGACACGGGCGGCTAGTAGTTTTGGTTTTGCAGATTTATATTCACAGGATCCTGATTTATAGCTGGAACAATGCTCGGAAAGCTCTGTATCCGTGTATTACTTTCAGTTGTGTTTTGTATTGTTTTCCGCTGCTATCTAATTTATTGTAATCTCTGATATTTATCGTATGTGTAATATTCATTTATAATCTGTATTTTCTTGTATCTGATGGAATTGTTGTAATAAACAATGAAATGTTCTTCTGTTTGTGTTCTATTTTGTCGTGTTCTCAAAGAATCCGTGCTTTCCTTACCGGGGAAGTTACGGGTTACTACATATCACGTTCAAATATAAATTAATTTGTTTATAAAACAATCAAATGTCATTTTAAACTCAAATTTCAATATTCGATTCCATATATGAATTTACAAATCCAGTTCACTTATTCAAAGTCCAATTTTGATTCAAAATTTCATTAACTAATTTTTATTCAAATCAGATAATTTTATTTAATAATTAAAAATCTGATTTTCTTATTTCCAAAAATCAATCCACTACTCCACTTGAGTTCACATATATTTTACAACTCAAATCTGAAATTTTCTAAACAGAAATTCAGATTTTATTCGCTTAAAATCCTTTTATAAAATTAAATAAACCGTAATGGTTTTATAATGGTTATGCGCTGTTTTTCTGAAAATTTTATTTTGACATATCTCAAAATCTATTCAACGAAATCCAGATTTTTCTCTTCCATTAGAAAACTATTATCTAATTGGTACTGACGGTTCTTGTTTCAAGGAATTCCAACTTAATTTGAGTTCTATATACTCAATTGAAGTTCGAATTGCTAATTTACGAACTACAACGCTGCAACGTGTTTGTTTTAATTATATTTATATATATAAGCGTTTAAACTTCGTTTATAATAAATTCAACTCCATTCTGATATATTTTTAATATATATCAAATCCATTTTTCCAATTCTACATAATATTCCCGATCTTCTAAAATTGTCGATTTTCCCTAACTCAGAAATAAATTTATTTATACTTCGATCTTCTATATTCAAATTCCATTTCAATTCTATTTGAATTTCCTGTATTCAAATTCCATTTCAATTCTATTTGAATTCTATATTCAAATTCCATTTCAATTCTATTTGAATTCTATATTCAAATTCTATTGTCACTTCTATTTGATATTCATATTTGAATTTAAATATTCAAATTATCTCTTGATAATTAATTCATTATATTTATAAACACCATTTTATAAAATTTTCCTTGTTTTATATTTAAACAAATCTATTTCGAAAGCTATTTAAAACCAACATCTTATTTTGGAAATTTCTATTTATAATAACTTATATATAACACCCAATTTATTTTCATATTCAATTTAACTTCTATTTAAATAAATTCTAATTAATCGAATTCAAATCATAAATCCTTACGGATTTATTTTTGTTCAAATTCATATTCTGAACATCAGAATAACTTCCATAGTTTATTTCTTTAAAATGATTTCCCCATTTCTATTTTTAAATTCACATTTGAATTTAAATATTCAAATTATCAAAAGACAATTTTTCCCACTACATTTATAAACCTTGTTTATAAATTCAATTCAATCCCCCTACATTTTCCAATTTACAAACATCGTTTGTAAATTTCAATACTTCCATCTCCTATATATTATAACATTGTTTATAAATTTCAGTACTTGTTTTATCTATTCAAAATAAGTCAATATTTTTAATCCATTCGAATTTCAAATTTTATTTTTAGAAAAATAGAATCTCCCGTCTAAAATCTCAAAATCTCTTTTACAATATTTTTATAGATCAACATTCAGACCCAGTGATATTTCAAACAATCAAAACAACCTATTATAATTGACAGGTTTTCTAACACATCATATATGACAGTATATTTGCAAACAGATAATATATCTTTGAGGAATCCAGTTGGATCCCTCCAACCTGTTTTTCCTGCATCCACAGATGTTAGTCAACATAAATAATACCCATCCTGCTTCGAGGCAGGATATCGTGGTATAGAAGGTCATTCACTATCATAGCGTGGGGGCGTATAGGGAAATCATCCGCTAATGGTACCGCGGGCATCAACTAATGATACTGCGGGAAATCCAACCACCAGTATATATATAACAGCAACCACCAAGCCTAAATAACTAATATATTTTTAACAACAAATAATATTTAAAGCATCCAAACAATCAACAAACAATTATTTTTAACTGATAAAAATAATTCTAAATAAAACTTGAGTGAGATTTACTCACTTGATTTTAAATTGAAAGAATAAATCGAAGACGTTTGATTCCATTTGTCTCCAGAAAAATCCAAATCCATTTCTCTCTACGAGTCCAATTATTTGCCAGTGTTCAAATCTAATTTTATTTGAATTAGAATTCATTTATAAGCAACCGTACAATCCAAATATAAATAATTTTTTTTTTCATTTAAGATAATTACCTTACTTAGTGAGGAAAAGCCACTGCATAATCCCTTGTTTATAATTCACCAAAACAGCAACCAATATCCCACCCTATAAACTCAAGTTTACCTCATCTTCATCGCCTTAGAAAATCACAATAGGATTCATATCGCAACTATGCGGTGCTCCTTTCATTTATTTTCCATGAATTAATTAACGCCTAATTCTTCTTCTAATACTTCTTCCCAAATGAACATTTCAATTTTGCTTGTAGCATTCCAACCTCCTGTTTTACCCTCTCAATTTACGCAAGTCCTCATGTTCAGGTCCATCCGTATGAATGCAACTTCACTCTTGCCAAATACCCCATCAACGCGACATAAATCTTATAGCTGAATCCCTCACATCGATGCGCTTCTCTGAAATCGAACTTCAACATCATCGCAAACCTCTCTATCGCCATGAAGCTCGAACTCGACTGCCCTAAACCGCGTCGACCTTCCAGAATCGAGCCTTCCTGATAGCAGCGAGCCATCCATCGCAACCCCACAGTAACCATGCCTGAATCCCATCTTCAAACGCACCCTTCCTTCAATCTCACCCTAACATAGTCGACATCCCATTCGAAAAACCTCTCGCGCCCTAGATCCACAAACTATCGGATCTTACCTCGCACCATAGTTAGAAATCGAACTCGATTTTTATTTCTTCTTTTCTGTTTAAGGATTCGATTTCGAATTGTTTTAGGGGAGTGTGGATTTTACATGTGAAGAATCCGATTTTATTTTGTTTGAGAAGCTTTTGGTTTTCAATTACTGATGTGAAAAGAGAATAAAGGCACCGTTTATATAAAGGAGAAAGGAAGAAGTCGTTTTCATAGAACAGGATAGGTATTGTTTTTTTCAAAGATAGGCATGTGTGATCAAAATTTAAGTTGTACGTTTTTATAAGACTTAAGGTAGAAGTAAGTGGTTTATTATTATTATTAATTTGATTTGACAAAGTTAGTTTTTTATTCTTTCTAAATGGATATCGATTTGATTTCGATCCTATCCACTAAAAATATATCGGGGTCCATTAATTTAAATCACGAACCGCCATTTTAACCTATCGAACAACGTTTCAACGTAATTACACTATTCTTAACCCAATAGAATAGAATAAAAATTTAATTCGAACGTATAAATAAAATAACCATATTAAATTGAGATAATATAATTTAAATTCAAAACAAATAAATTCCTTGATAATAAATTAATATTATTATCATTTATATTCAAATAGAATTTCTATTAATTATTTGAATCATATTTGACTCCGTTTAAATTTCAAAGTGAATTATTTCATATTCTCGTATTTCGAATATATATATATATATATTCAAAAAAATTAAATCCTATATCGATTATTTATCGATAACTCAATATAAAAATTCTTTTATATTATTAATTCAATATTTAAAATCATATTAAATATGTAAAATAAACTATTCAAAAAATCCAGGTCGTTACATTCTTCCCTCCTTAAAAGAATTTCGTCCCCGAAATTACTAACGTAGGAAAAATAGCACTAACCTGTTACTTTTCAAAAATCACTTATGTTGAAATTCAACATTTTATACTTTCAACAACTTTAGTTCTACCAAAACTTTTGGTCTTCATTCATATGCATTCAAATTCATTCCAATTGATTTTAATCAATTTATTTACTTTGATTAACATGCTTAAGTTAAATTTAAATTTCAGAATTCAAATACCCGGGTTTTCATTTCAAATCATTTGAAATAATATAAACATATACATATATTTATATCTATCTCAAATTCAAAACATTTGAATTTTCAAACTAACTTGTCTGCCTTTAAAACAAATTTCCATCAAAAACTTTTCTAAGGTAGCAATTCATTACTTAGAAACTCGAAAATGAACACTACTAATGTTGTAGTCATCATCAGAATTATTTTCCAGACGCTGAAGTGAGTTCAGTGCTTTATCACTTACAAAAATCCACCCAAAATGATTTCTATTCAAAAATCCTTTCAAAATAAAACTATTGTATTTTAATATACTTTGGAAATATTTTCCAACTTCCCAGGATTTTAAATTCTAAATTCTGCTTTGAATTCAATTTTAATTCATCTTATTTGTATATTTGATTATTATACAAATTATAACTGGTTATACATAGTCATTTCAATTTTATAATCTTACTTGATTATAATTTAACATCCAACACATCCATATATTATAATGATTTCAGAAAATTATTCTTTTTCTATCAAAAATAGAATCTTTCGGTAAAAGTATTTCACTTACCCATTTTAAACAATATCATGTCAAATTTTTTTGTTCAAGTGTCTAGAAATTCTTATCGACTTCGTGGCGTCCCACGATTCGATCAGAATTCATAACCCACTCAACAGACTAGCCAACACAATATAAAATAATTTTTATATCAATTAACAAATACGCTCTCTCGTATATATACACTCAACTCATTCTAGGGTACTACTGACCCTATCTCTAATGAGCACAATCCCACCAAAGCCTAGTATTCGCTCAACCTAAGCTCTGATACCAACTGGTACGGCCCGCAAATTTGTACTATCTGAGTTGACTAATAACACCATACGTCCAACCCAAATTGCACAGAAATACGAATCATTATTAGAAAGAAGTTAGAGGATGAGAAATAGAAAGAAATATTAGAATAGAAGAAAATGAAGATCACAAACCCATAGCGGAACGAATAAAATATATTAAATAACATAACTTTTTGAAATACAAATCAGTAACTGTATAACCATCATCAGAGCACAACAGTTATTCCTGGAACAGTTATAAACACCTGTTTCCAGATACAACATAGTACAAAGCGAAAATATGATAGTCTATAGCTAACTGGTGAAGCCTCCTGCTTCCAGCTCTTCCAAGTGAATCTAAAAACTCCCGACTACTTGACTGCCCGTACAAATTTGGGCACCCAAGAGTTTAGGGAAAACAAAACAAAATAAACTCTGGGTCAGTCATGCGACTGGTGTGAGTAAACTTCAACCCTTGTTTAACTTTCAAAGACCTTTTGAAAGAAAGATAATAGTAAGACCAGCCACACATAAACACGGATGGTTTTTACCTTACTATAACCCAAAACACTTTGAAAAGAAAATTCAGTGATATTATAATAGTGTCTAAATCAAATAAATAACAATCTAGTGGAACGCTTGCATCTCACGCTCCATGAATAATATAAAATCAAAAACCGCAGGGCGCTTATTGGAGATTGGATTTCCAACTATGACAAGGTATGGAACCACCTTCCGATAGTGTATATCTTGAGAGGAATACACTGGGTTCAACAAGAACATCTTGCAACCCGGCCCACACATGACCGACCACTCATTTCGCTTGAGTGTATCAAATGTATATCACCAACGGTTGGGATCAGCAACCGTTTTCTGAAAGTGACAGCATCGAATAGAATAAGAAATTAAATGAATCTCTAGATAGGTGATAATACACCCTAATGGGAGCGACCCACATAACCATGCTGCCTGCCCGATTTTTGTCATTTCCCGGTTGTTGAGGCCTGAGGCTACGATTACTTCTCTCATTGACAACACAATTACTTTGAATGCCACATTGTCAGATCCGTTAATCACTAATTGATTTGCACAGATATATTCTGGATATTATGCTAAGGGAATACATCGGTTGCCCCCATATATATCTATAAAGACCAACATATTCGATTATTGGAAATAATTTGTCAGACATTCGTCAATATACGTTCGTTCTGGGATTGAACGAAATCGAAGGCACAATTTCTATTAATAGAAAAAGCCCTTGCACTTTACTACGACTTCATTATCTTGATATAATCTGATTTGCAACGCTACTGCCAATACGGAGTGGTTCACGGATAATAATCCAACCGATCTCTCCATATCGACAACGATATTGGCAAATACTTCGATAGTCGGTTATTTAATTATCGAAGAAAACAAATAAACATTCATCCATAATACCAAACATTCATTGGGCCCCTTAATTAATATTTTATTAATTAAATCACTTCTCCATTTCCTTGTCAATATTTGTAAACCAAATATTTTCAATAATCATTTCGCCATCTTACGCTATTTGGAAAGCATTTCCATATTTCGCCGTCTTTTATTTTCTACACTTAGAAATAATTTTCTATTTATAATTGGAGAACATTCCAGTTATTTATTTCTTGCTTGACTCATTTAATTCTATTCTCAGGAAATATATATTATTATATTTCCAAAATTCCACTTATTTGGCTAAAACAAATGTTGTGTAAAACATCGTTACAAACAACCCAAAATATTTCATTCAACTACCCTTTTATTTAACTATTGATCTTCGAGGCTGGATCTTGCTATTTATTGGTTAAAAATGAAATCAGTTGAGTTGGGGTATAATTACCTCTCAAACCTTGACTGAAAACATCCTTAACTTCAAAACAGACAAGACCATTATTCCTAAATAATCAACATTATAAAAACCAATTATTCATTTATAAACACGTATACGTTTCTCTTTCTAATTTTTATCAGATTTAATTATAGATTTCCTATTTGTTTATAGTATTCTATTTTAATTCATTTCCTTATCGAATTCAATATATATTGATATATTGATTTCTAACCATCAAAATTTCTTATAAATATTCTAACTCCGTAAATTTCCGGAAAATTTCGCCATAACCTCCTTTGTACCGGGAGTATCGGGAAAATCCCCAAACTGCCACACAGGCCTCTCCAATCAAAAAGAAAAAGAAAAAGCCAAGTGGCTTGCCGATACGGCACATAAAACCTCATATGGAATTTAAATGTGTACCTTTTTGTCGGGCACATAAATTAAAATCTTCATATACTTCATCCCATACCTGTCTAACACATATCTATCCATTTCCAATTTATTACAACTCAATCAAGTCATTTTAAACTTGATTCGCTAATTTATTCTTTAATTAACTCTTTTTCCTATTTCACTTCTTATTTGAACATATCACGTTCAAATATAAATTAATTTGTTTATAAAACAATCAAATGTCATTTTCAACTCAAATTTCAATATTCGATTCCAGATATGAATTTACAAATCCAGTTCACTTATTCAAAGTCCAATTTTGATTCAAAATTTTATTAACTAATTTTTATTCAAATTAATTAATTTTATTTAATAATTAAAAATTTGATTTTCTTGTTTTCAAAAATCAATCCACTACTCCACTTGAGTTCACTTATATTTTACAACTCAAATATGAAATTTTCTAAATAGAAATTCAGATTTTATTCGCTTAAAATCCTTTTATAAAATTAAATAAACCGTTATGGTTTTATAATGGTTATGGCATTTTTTTTCTGAAAATTTGATTTTGATATATCTTAAAATCTATTCGACGAAATCTAGATTTTTCTCTTCCATTAGAAAACTATTATCTAATTGGTCCTGACGGTTCTTGTTTCAAATAATTCCGACTTAATTTGAGTTTTATATACTTAACTGAATTTCGAATCGCTAATTTACGAACTGCAGCGCTGCTGCGAGTTCGTTTTAATTATATTTTATATATATATAAGCGTTTAAACTTCATTTATAATAAATTCAACTCCATTCTAATATTTTTTTAATATATATCAAATCCATTTTTCCAATTCAACATAATATTCCCGATCTTCTAAAATTGTCGATTTTCCCTAACTCGGAAATAAATTTATTTATACTTCGATCTTCTATATTCAAATTCCATTTCAATTCGATTTGAATTTCCTATATTCAAATTCCATTTCAATTCTATTTGAATTCTATTCAAATTCCATTTCAATTCTATTTGAATTCTATATTCAAATTCTATTTTCACTTCTATTTTGAAATTCATATTTGAATCTAAATATTCAAATTATCTCTTGATAATTAATTCATGATATTTATAAACACCATTTTATAAAATTTTCCTTGTTTTATATTTAAACAAATCTATTTCGAAAGCTATTTAAAACCAACATCTTATTTTGGAAATTTCTATTTATAATAACTTATATATATAACACCCAATTTATTTTCATATTCAATTTAACTTCTATTTAAATAAATTCGAATTAATCGAATTCAAATCGTAAATCTTTACGGATTTATTTTTGTTCAAATTTATATTCTGAACATCAGAATAACTTCCATCGTTTATTTCTTTAAAACGATTTCCCCATTTCTATTTTTAAATTCACATTCGAATTTAAATGTTCAAATGATAATTTTTCCCACTACATTTACAAACCTTGTTTATAAATTCAATTCAATACCCCTACATTTTCCAATTTACAAACATCGTTTGTAAATTTCAGTACTTCCGTCTCCTATATATTATAACATTGTTTATAAATTTCAGTACTTGTTTTATCTATTCAAAACAAGTCAATATTTTTAATCCATTCGAATTTCAAATTTTATTTTTAGAAAAATAGAATTTCCCGTTTAAAATCTCAAAATCTCTTTTACAATATTTTTATAGATCAACATTCAGACCCAATGATATTTTAAACAATCAAAACAACCTATTATAATTGACAGGTTTTCTAACACATCATATATGACAATATATTTGCAAACAAACAAACAAACAAACAGATAATATTTTTTTGAGGAATCCAGTTGGATCCCTCTAACCTATTTTTCCTGCATCCACAGACGTTAGTCAACATAAATAATACCCATCCTGCTTCGAGGCAGGATATCGCGGTATAGAAGGTCATTTACTATCATAGCGTGGGGCATATAGGGTAATCATCCGCTAAGGGTACTGCGGGCATCCGCTAATGATACTGCGGGAAATCCAACCACCAATAGATATATAATAGCAACCACCAAGCCTAAATAACTAATATATTTTTAACAGCAACAAATAATATTTAAAGCATCCAAACAATCAACAAACAATTATTTTTAACTGATAAAAATAATTCTAAATAAAACTTGAGTGAGATTTATTCACCTGATTTTAAATTGACAGAATAAATCGTTGACGTTTGATTCCATTTGTCTCCAGAAAAATCCAAATCCATTTCTCTCTACGAGTCCAATTATTTGCCTGTGTTCGAATCTAATTTTGTCCGAATTAGAATTTCATTTATAAGCAACCGTACAATCCAAATATAAATAATTTTTTTTTTCATTTAAGATAATTACCTTACTTAGTGAGGAGAAGCCACTGCATAATCCCTTGTTTATAATTCACCAAAATAGCAACCAATATCCTACCCTATAAACGCAAGTTTACCTCATCTTCATCACCTTAGAAAATCATAATAGGATTCATATCGCAACTATGCAGTGCTCCTTTCACTTCTTTTCCATGAATTAGTTAACGCCTAAATTCTTCTTCTAATACTTCTTCCTAAATGAACATTTCAATTTTGCCTGTAGCATTCCAACCTCCTATTTTACCCTCTCAATTTACGCAACTCCTCATGTTCAGGTCCATCTGTATGAATCGTAACTTCACTCTTGCCAAATACCCCATTAACGCGACATAAATCTTATAGCTGAATCCCTCACATCGATGCGCTTCTCTGAAATCGAACTTCAACATCATCACAAACCTCTCTTTCGCCATGAAGCTCGAACTCGTCTGCCCTAAACCGCGTTGACCTTCCAGAATCGACCCTTCCAGATAGCAGCGAGCCATCCATCGCAACCCCACAGTAACCATGCCTGAATCCCATCTTCAAACGCACCCTTCCTTCAATCTCACCCTAACGCAGTCGACATCCCCTTCGAAACACCTCGCGCACCCCAGATCTACAAACTCTCGGATCTTGTGTGACGACCCAAACTTCCCCGTAAAAGAAAGTCGGATTGCTTTGAGAACAACACACATTAGAACACAAAATAGAAGAACATTTTATTGCTGTTACAACAATTACATCAGAGTACAAGAATTTTTCAGAGTATGAATAATAATATACATTGGAAATACAATAATATCAGAGTTTAAATTACATTTAAATAGCAGCGGAAAAATAATACAAAACACAACTGAAAGAAATACACGGATACAGAGCCTTTCGAATATCGCTTCAGCTGTAGACCAGGATCCTGTGAATATAATATCTGCAAACCAAAACTACTAGCTTCCCGTGTGGAAAATATGGGCACCCAGAGTTTAGGTTAAAACAATAAACTCCAGGTCAATCATGGGACTGGTATGAGAACTCAGAAACAGTTATTAAGTTGGTTTTAAAGTTAGGTAAATCAAGGGACCACGCCATATAACACGGAACGGATTAACCCCCAAGAGTACCAGTGCATAAAAATAAATAGCGTAATGCTAAATAAAGGAAAATGAAGCTATTATAAGACTCAGGTCCCATCACACAATGCAACGCAAGCCGGAGGATAGAGTTTTACCTTATAATAGCCAAATATGCTTGGTACGCGAAATTTATCTTTTAATATTACTATAAGTGCATAGTGCAGAAATCAATTTCGAAAGTAAATGTATTAATCATAGACGGCATGGGTACCATATATCATGTCGCCATACTAGTTCTACAATCAAAACCGCATGGTGTCGTATTGGACATTGGTTTTCCATCATGAGTCAAGGCTAGGGAGGAACTCCTTACCGATTCGAGACACTCTAGCAAATGCCTCAGGATCATACCTATGGGCAACCCTTGGAGCGGTAGGGCCAGTGCCCGCCTATCGGCAGTGGATTGGTTATGCCTGAACACACGTTTCCTGGTTCCTTTGAACCTATAGTATGACCACTAACGGCTTATAAAAATCCGAGGCGCCTCAAAATCCATCATCCACATAAGTAAAATGTCAGCCAGTTTAAGCACTGACACTACCACTAGCTAGAAAGAAACGTGTGCAATCCCTACGGTCCCTTCTCCCATTTTAGACTCCAATCGGGGTGTGAGGCTCGCGAAGTCACGCTATACACAAAGCTACTCCTAAACAGACTATGCTTTGATCATTCCACAAGGCCCTGCTTTTCAACAAAAGCCTTGATCATTTGCATCTTGGCATGCCACATTGTCAGACCATACCATATCATTGATCATCTATCAACATATAACCGGGTGTTAAGCAAGAGAATAAATTCTCCGCCACCGAACAGCTATATATTAAATAGAGATCAACGAATACAATATAAAGGAATACAATGTTAGACACGCAATCCATTTATCAGTCCGTTCTGGGTCTGAACGAAACCATGTCCGGTAGATCTCCAAATATGCGTGAATGATCACCAATTTTCCCCTCATTTTGGGTGACGGTCCAATCAAGATATAAATAATCATCCATTCGATATGGAAATTTCCCGGTCTTCAATAACCGTCTTCATCATCGGTCTTCAATCGTCGTATGAATTATTCAGAATGGGTTAAACCCGTTCTTTCTGAATAATTTGCGTAATTTAAAATCATGTGCTTTAAAACACAACCAACGCCTCATTCCAATCAAGAGTATTCTTTGATTTTAATTTAAACCAAATTAAGGTTTATCCAACTAGTCGGGATTAACGCCTTACCGAAGTAATCATTAATTAATATCCCATTCCCATCCTATACAACCCATGGAGTAAAATTGGTGGTACTCCATATCTAACACCCAATGTGTTACGGTAAACTTAATTACCGTTTTATGGTTCAAATCTAATTAAAGATTTAACTATCGTTTGGAGTAAAAACTGGTGGTACCCCATTATCATTCATTTCTTGAATTAAGTAAATTTAATTACTTTTATCCTCATTCAATCCAATTAAAGTTTCATTAAAACTATATTTAGTTTAAATCTCCAAGAATCATTATTTAATGTTTATTTAACTTCCAAGATATTGCCTTTAACTGGGTTAAAGAACAAATGTCGCTTAAAAACATCGTTCACAATAAACCCAAAATCATATTCCAATTTAATATATTAAATTGAAAACTTCTCTCTAGAATATTTCACTAAATCTTAGTTAAAAGATTTATGAATTACCAATCTAAATTTCACTGTCAATCGGGTTTAAAGAACTAATGTCATTTAAAAACATTATTCACAATCAACCTAAAAGTCAGTTTCACTTAATTTCATTTATGTTTAATAATTGGAAATCTTATTTAAATCTTAATTAAAAAATTTATTCTTTCCCAAATGGGTTTAAGAACAGTGTTATTTAAGACACTATTCACGACAAACCCAAATTTTAATTTGATATTAAATATCATTCTTTGAATAGAAATTATATCGATTTACGTTCAATATCAAATTCTGAAAATTAACTTATATCAAATTGGGAATAACGATATTAATATCTTCCAAATTCCCACAATAATATCCGTATAATCACAAAATCCAATACTGAAATAATCCGAAGATTATTTCCATTTAAATCCAATCCAATGTATGTACTGGAAAATCTTGGTTTTATTAAAACCGCTTTAATCCTTTTATTTATTTTAATTAATTTATTAAAATAAATAAATCACTCATTCTTTTACATTGAAATGTATATTTACATTAAAATGAATCTTTTTCATTCTTTTGAAACAAATTAACTATAAAAAAGGTATTCTTTCTAATGTAATCAATCTTAAATAAAAATGAAATCTTTTTAATGTAATCTTTTTAGTTCAACCTTTATTACATTAAAAAATGTAATATTTTCATTTCAATCTTTATTACATTGGAAAATGTAATGTTTTCATTTCAAACTTTATTTTCAATTCAGTCTTTATTACATTGAAAAATATAATATTTTCATTTCAACTTTATTACATTGAAAAATGTAATATTTTCATTTCAACTTTATTTTCAATTCAGTCTTTATTACATTGAAAAATATAATATTTTCATTTCAACTTTATTACATTGAAAAATGTAATATTTCCCTTTCAAACTTTATTCTAAAATGCTTATAAATTCGTTTATAAAACAATTCCAACTTTTATTTCAATTTTAAATCCAAATTGAATATTCTATCTATTATCATATTAAAATAATATTATTTCCAAAATGTTTATTTTGGAATTAGCTCTTTAAAACATGCATTATAAAATGTATAAAATAAATCGATAAACACGTTCGGGTTAAAATGGTGTTGCTATTTAAAACAGATTAAATAGCTCAATCCATTATCTTATTCATTTATATTTTACACTGGGCCTGACTGTGACGGCCCGTCCCGCGCCAGCCTGCATTTCCTCCAAAAGTGCGCTGTACACATGCCCGACTAGCACAAGACGGTCGTCATAAGAAAGGGAAGAAGGGAATGAACTAATCAAAGAACCTGTAGAATGTCTCACAGCGCATGGAATAAAATATAATAATAATAATGTACTTGACATAAAACAGGCGAGACAGTGCATAAGCTGATAACTAAAACCAACATCAATCTCAAAGCAGCGGAAATCCAAATACAGCTTATTACAACTTTTCAAAATCTACTGTCTCTAAACAAAAGAAAGCCAAAATAGAAGATACACCACCAATGCCCAAGCAGTGATCTTCAACAACACAGGGAGAATACTATATATATGTTACGTGGAAGCCTCCTGCTCGTCTCCGGATCATCTACCCGTGCATCATCAGCTAACCTGTCTCTAGTCTGCTCGTGTGAGCACCCAGAGTAATAAGAAGAGACATAAAACTCTGGGTCAGACATAAAGCCTGGTAAGAGCGATAAGCATCTAAACAGAGTAATAACAGGTATACTAAACCATACCTGAACCTGGACCTGCAACCAAAGAGTTAGTACCACATACCGTACAGTTCTCTAAGGTTCCATAATGAATAATGTAAGAATACGGGGGTGGGATGTGTATGTCATAATGATAGCAAACAAATCATCCATAGCAACCATCCTCACATCTCTCACCCAGTGCGTAAAGCATACAATATCTACCACTTTGGAACACTAGACAAATCGAGGTAACGACGAATCCCGACTTGTAGAAACCCTGCTGTGACCAAGCCAAACACTTGGAGTCATGACCAAACATTTCAATGACCCACTTCATTGGTCGTAGCCCTTGGTTCTACCGATGCCATAATGGCCCTGAATCTGCCTTCGTACCTCCTACCATAGTGGTCCAAAGCTATAGACGTCGATAACCCCTTGGCACGCGTCCCGCAGCAAAGCCCAACCATGAAGCGAACTCGTTGATTCCCATCTGAATCCTGAGCTCCAACTTCTCATTTGGGCTTCCTTTGCATCTCGGGTTTGGTCGAATTGGAGTGGGTCTTCAGAAGAGTTGTCACGCATTAACAGTCTTTGAATTCGGTTCGGTTCGGTAGTCATCACCTTCATTGGTTCGGGTCGGTCCTCCTTCCTTGTCATCTTTCCATTCGGTTCGGGTCGGGTACTCCACTTCGGGTCGGGTCGGTGTCCTCCTCCGGGTCGGGTCGGGTGTCCTTCCTTCCATTGCTCCGATCCGCTGGCTCATTTCCTCACGTATTCCGATCCGATCCCTCCTTGCCATCTGATCCGCGTGGCCTTCCCTCTTGCTAATTCTCCCAAATGTTTACTTCCGATCCGAGCCCTACGTCTCCAAGTCGATCCGATCTGGCCTCCAATTATTCTTCCGATCCGATCCCCTTGTCCACTCCAACTCTAAGAAAATGGCCTTCCTTCTCGCCAAGCCTCCTATGTGCCAAACTCCGGTTCGGGGCGGATTTCTTGCCCAGTTCACATATCCGATCCGTGCCCCCATCCGATCCGAAGCCCTGCACAACTTTCTGCAACTTTTTCCAGCAACTTGTTTACGCCGTTCGACGACGTTTTTGACAAATCTAACTATTCTAATCAATCACAATTCATGTCAAATAGTCATAACAACATGTAAGAACAACCACAAACACCTAACAACAATTCAAATGAACCAAAATGGATCAAAAGTGGCTAAAACCTCACATTTTCCTATAATCCCTCTTAATCATGTTTAAGCATACGATTAGCAAAACACATCGAAATTAACCCAAATTTCTAACAGAACCTTAAAACATTATTTTAGAATTTTAAGAATTTTTCCAGAATTTATTTACGTATAAATTCGCTAATCTTCACTAATTACCCTTAATCACCGTAATTTGTGCAAAAACTATGCAAATCACTCACCTTGGCCACAAATGAAACACCAAATCTGAATAACTCTCTGTTTGGGTCGAATTCCTATGTATAGCAGCAGCTCCAACCTTGCTTTGTTGCTATTTGGCCTTGCTTTGATGTAGTTTAGGCTTAATCTTCACTAAAAATGTGTTTAGGAGTGGTTTTAGAGGATGAAAGCCATTACTAAGGTCTCAAGAAGGTTTGTGGCGGCTCAAAACTGAAATGAAAGTGATAACCTAACCCTAATCAGTCCTCCTATACCTCTAAACCCGAAATTCCCCTTGGGCCTAACTGCTAATCACCCGGTTAAGCCCAATTAAGCTGTTTTTCACCATCTGAAACTTGTTTCAGCCATATCTCCCAAACGGTGAGTCCGTTTGGCTAATGTGACCACTCTACGGAAAGAGAAACCATCATCCGAAGCCAATGGAAGTGGTTTCAGGTCAAAATTCCTTTCCAGTCAAAAGTTATGGCCAAAACAGTGCCAACTAGGGGTAAAAAGGTCATTTAAAAATCGAGAAAAATCATGAACATGGGAAATGACCCCAATAGTCGTCTCCCAAAGTTGCATGACCATACGACTTCGTATGTGAAAGAAATAAATATCCTACGATCCTATGATGCGTATAATACGGGTCGTTACACTCTCCCCCCCTTAAGAAATTTCGTCCCCGAAATTCCTTAACCCAAAACATACAAGGGATCCCGCATGCCTAACAACCCTATTCAACAATCAAATATGCAAAACAAGCAAACAAGCCTATCCTAGCATGCGGAAAACTAAATCGAAGTCAAAATCTTACCAGGCAAAGAGTTCTGGATACTTCTTCCATATGTCCTCCTCTGTTTCCCAAGTACAATCATCCTCGTCCTCGCCCCACTGAACCTTGACTAGTTTCACCGCCTTTCTTCGAAGTTGCTTCTTGTCGTGCTCGAAAATACGGGCCGGCTTACGGTTCCCAACCGTCTCGGGTTCTACTTCGAAGTCCCCTAACTGATCAGGCGAAATAGTCATATCTGAGTCGTGAACGAACTTCCTTAGTTGGGAAACATGAAATACGTTATGAACTCCCGCCATCTTCTCTGGTAAGTCAATTCTGTATGCCAAATTCCCGACTAATTCAAGAACAGGGAATGGGCCAACAAATCTTGGTGCCAACTTGCCTCCCCTGCCAAATCGTATTACGCTCTTCAACGGAGAAATCTTGACAAACACCAAGTCGCCAACGGAGAATTTTAAGTCTCTTCTCCTCTTATCAGCATAACTCTTCTGTCTATCTTGGGCAGCCTTCATTCGTTGTTGAATGGTCTTGATTTTATCTGAAGTTTCCCTCACCACATCTGGTCCAAGCATAAATTTCTCGCCAGTCTCTATCCAACATGATGGTGAGTTGCACGGTCTTCCATACAAAGCTTCAAATGGAGCCATACCGATACTGGATTGGTAGCTATTATTATATGCAAACTCTACTAGATGCAAATGGTCATCCCACGACCCACCAAAATCCAATATACATGCTCTTAAGAGATCTTCCAAAATACGGTTCACCCTCTCCGTCTGACCGTCGGTCTGAGGATGATATGCGGTACTGAGATGTAACTCTGACCCTAGAGCCTCTTGTAAGCTCTTCCAAAACCCACTAGTGAACAACGGGTCTCGGTCACTCACAATGCTTTTAGGTACTCCATGGAATCTCACTACCCACTTCATATACAATTCTGCTAACTTAGCTGCCGTTCTGGTCGATTTGACTGGTATAAACCTTGCACTTTTAGTCAGTCGATCTACAATTACCCAAATGCTGTCATATCCCGATCTAGTCCTTGGTAATCCATCGATGAAATCCATCGAGACTTGCTCCCATTTCCATTCGGGAATTTCTAAGGGCTGTAACAACCCACTAGGCTTCTTTTGCTCGGCTTTAATTAGCTGGCAATTCATGCACTTGGATATAAACTTCCCAACGTCTCGTTTCATTCCTTCCCAGTAGTAGGTCTGCTTCATATCTCGATACATCTTATTACCACCGGGGTGTATAGTCAGCTTTGAGTGATGACATTCTCTAAGCACTTCATCTCTCAATCCATTGACATTGGGTACAACAAGCTTTCCATTCTTTCTAAGCCATCTATCTCGATCAAGCCCATACTTGTTCATCTCCTCATCGGTACCCATCTCTAACTTGGAGATGATTTCCAATAGGTTAGGATCGTCCCTCTGACTAGAGCCGATCCGCTCAATTAAAGTGGGTCTGATCGTCAAACTTGCTAACATTTCTGGATCCAATTCGCACTTTGGTCTGAAATCAAACCCCGCGATAAACTCCAGTTGCTTCCATTCAAGGAACATAGCCCCTAAGCTGGCATGTCTTCTACTCAATGCATCAGCCACCGCATTGCCCTTTCCTGGTGTGTATGCGATGTCAAAATCATAGGAAGCTAAGAACTCTAACCATCTCTGCTGACGGAGATTTAAATCCTTCTGGGAGAATAGATACTTCAACGACTTATGATCTGTAAACAGCTCAAATCTTTCTCCCAAGAGATAGTGTCTCCACATCTTTAACGCGAACACGATCGCTGCCAATTCTAAATCATGGGTAGGGTATCTTCTCTCGTGCGGTTTCAATTGCCGACTTGCGTAAGCTACAACCCTACCGCCTTGCATCAATACAGCTCCCAGTCCGGTACCACAGGCATCCGTGTATACCGTCATCTCTTCATCCCCTTTAGGAATGACTAACACTGGTGCGCTTGTCAACTTGTCCTTTAGACTTTTAAATGCATCCTCGCACCTTTCATCCCAGACAAAAGCTTGATTCTTCTTGGTCAACTGGGTCAATGGTGCTGCTATCTTGGAGAAACCTTGGATAAACTTACGATAATATCCCGCTAACCCCAAGAAACTTCTTACATCTGTTGCATTCTTGGGCGTAGGCCAATCTTGTACCGTAGCCACCTTTGCTGGGTCCACGGCAATACCATTCTCTGATACAACATGGCCCAAGAACCTCACTTCCCTCTTCCAGAAGTGACACTTAGAAAACTTGGCTTTCAATTGGTGTTTTCTCAACACCTCCATCGCTACTCTTAAATGTTCCTTGTGTTCTTCCTCTGTCCTCGAATAGACCAAAATATCATCCACGAACATAAGAACAGACTTATTCAACTGATCTCTGAATACCCTATTCATAAGATCCACAAAATATGCCGGGGCATTAGTCAGCCCAAATGGCATAACCAACCATTCATAAAATCCAGACGACGTTCGAAATGTCGTTTTAGCTATACTCTCAGCTTCCACTCTAAGCTGATGAAAACCTGTCGCGAGATCCAACTGAGAAAATATTCTCGCGCCACTCAACTGATCGAACAAATCATCTATCCGCGGTAGAGGATACTTGTTCTTCCTCGTCACTTTATTCAACTCGCGGTAGTCTACACACAAACGAAGGGAACCATCCGCCTTGGTAGCAAACACGACTGGTGCTCCCCATTCAGAAACAGTCCTTCTGATAAATCCCTTCTTCAAAAGATCGCTGACTTGCACCTCGAGCTCTCGCTGCTCTCTTGGTGCCATACGACGAAGTGGCATCACTATAGGTCTGGCATCTTTTACCAAATCAATACGGAACTCAATCTCTCGGTGTGGTGGAAGTCCGGTCACTTCTTCGAAAACATCCGGATACTGGCCCACCACGGGCAAACCTGACAACTCACTATGCGGAATGTCGAGGGAGTTTAGAAAACTAGCCAATACCCCCTCACTGGGTAGACCACCAAACACTATCCTCCGCCCATCATCCGCTCTAGCTGTCACCAACAAGCCCTCACAGTCTACCACCACCCCGTATCTTTGGAGCCAATCTACTCCCAAAATAATGCCAAACCCAGTGAAGCCCAAAACAAAGCAATCACAAACATGCATCCATGACTCGATAAGACCACATTACGACAAATCATGCTAAGGCTAGTCGAACCGCCAATCGGGTTCGTCACTACTAAAGGTCTATCGACAATCTCGGGCTCAAATCCCAATCTATCTACCAGGTCACTAGATATGAAAGAACTGGAAGCTCCGGTATCAAACAAAACTCTAACAGGAACATCATAAACAGAAAGCATACCTTGAATGACGACATTCTTTCCCTTCTCCACCGCTGTTGGGGCATTCGACGAAGAAGGAATAGCATTAAGGGCGTATGCTTTCACCATTTGCTTTTCCTTAGGGGGCTGTGGACACTTGTCCTTGTGATGTCCCATTTGGCCACAGTTGAAGCACTTCCTATCCGCTGGCTTGGCCCGACAATTACTAGCATAATGGCCCTTCTTACCACAGCTGAAGCACTCAACATCTTGCTTATTCTTTTTCTTCTGGCCATCCTTAGCTTGGTTCTGCTTTCTCTTATTCTGGGAACCACCCTTGCCTCCACCACTTGCTTGTGGTTTTGGCTCTTCTGCAGATGCAACCTCAGTCTTTGACTTAGGGTAGAGACTTTCTGATCTTAACGCTTTCCCCACAATCGATTCAAATGTCTCATCGATGTGGTTAATAAGTTTTTCCCCCAAGTACTGATCCAAACTAGTTATGAATTTCTCATTCTTTTTCTCGGCAGTATCAATAAGAGATAACCCATATTTTGACAAAGTGTCAAATTCAGCAATATATTCCGAGACAGCTCTGCCATTCTGCTTGAGCCCCAAGAATTTTTTAAACAGCATTGACTTCTGAGCAGCTGGAATGAACTTCTCACTGAAGCGAGCTTTAAACTGCTCCCAAGTAATCTGATCTTCGGGAGTAGCTGCCTTTATAGCATTCCACCAATTCATTGCCCGGCCTTGCAGCTGACGGGACGCTAGCTTTCTCTTCATCGCATCTTCGATACCCAAATCCTCGAAGATACGTTCGCAACTATCCAACCAATCTTGAACATCCGTGGCCGATTCCGTTCCGTGAAACGACTTCCCACCAAGGCTAGTATAATCCTTATTCAACTTGGCGAAGTCGACCCTCGGCGCCTGCACTATTGGACCACCACCATTTCCACCATTGGGAGCTGCCCTCTGCACATCTCTAAGCATCTCTCTCATGAGGTCAGTAAACATCGTCCTCATGCCAGCAGCATTCCCATTATTGGCTCCCCTACCAGCACCTCTAGTATATCGGCTCATCGTCAATCTGAAAAAGGAAACGATTAACGACTCCATAGTGGTGCTAGTGCAGTACAACTTCATCCTTATACTACTAATAGTATATATATATATAGCTTTTAAAAACCAAAGTAATCACAAATACGCTCTCTCGTATACGTATATTATCTCTCCCTGATAACTTCCCTAGGTTAACTACGCAACCTAGAGCTCTGATACCAAGTGTGACGGCCCGTCCCGCGCCAGCCTGCATTTCCTCCAAAAGTGCGCTGTACACATGCCCGACTAGCACAAGACGGTCGTCATAAGAAAGGGAAGAAGGGAATGAACTAATCAAAGAACCTGTAGAATGTCTCACAGCGCATGGAATAAAATATAATAATAATAATGTACTTGACATAAAACAGGCGAGACAGTGCATAAGCTGATAACTAAAACCAACATCAATCTCAAAGCAGCGGAAATCCAAATACAGCTTATTACAACTTTTCAAAATCTACTGTCTCTAAACAAAAGAAAGCCAAAATAGAAGATACACCACCAATGCCCAAGCAGTGATCTTCAACAACACAGGGAGAATACTATATATATGTTACGTGGAAGCCTCCTGCTCGTCTCCGGATCATCTACCCGTGCATCATCAGCTAACCTGTCTCTAGTCTGCTCGTGTGAGCACCCAGAGTAATAAGAAGAGACATAAAACTCTGGGTCAGACATAAAGCCTGGTAAGAGCGATAAGCATCTAAACAGAGTAATAACAGGTATACTAAACCATACCTGAACCTGGACCTGCAACCAAAGAGTTAGTACCACATACCGTACAGTTCTCTAAGGTGCCATAATGAATAATGTAAGAATACGGGGTGGGATGTGTATGTCATAATGATAGCAAACAAATCATCCATAGCAACCATCCTCACATCTCTCACCCAGTGCGTAAAGCATACAATATCTACCACTTTGGAACACTAGACAAATCGAGGTAACGACGAATCCCGACTTGTAGAAACCCTGCTGTGACCAAGCCAAACACTTGGAGTCATGACCAAACATTTCAATGACCCACTTCATTGGTCGTAGCCCTTGGTTCTACCGATGCCATAATGGCCCTGAATCCGCCTTCGTACCTCCTACCATAGTTGTCCAAAGCTATAGACGTCGATAACCCCTTGGCACGCGTCCCGCAGCAAAGCCCAACCATGAAGCGAACTCGTTGATTCCCATCTGAATCCTGAGCTCCAACTTCTCATTTGGGCTTCCTTTGCATCTCGGGTTTGGTCGAATTGGAGTGGGTCTTCAGAAGAGTTGTCACGCATTAACAGTCTTAGAATTCGGTTCGGTTCGGTAGTCATCACCTTCATTGGTTCGGGTCGGTCCTCCTTCCTTGTCATCTTTCCATTCGGTTCGGGTCGGGTACTCCACTTCGGGTCGGGTCGGTGTCCTCCTCCGGGTCGGGTCGGGTGTCCTTCCTTCCAGTGCTCCGATCCGCTGGCTCATTTCCTCACGTATTCCGATCCGATCCCTCCTTGCTATCTGATCCGCGTGGCCTTCCCTCTTGCTAATTCTCCCAAATGTTTACTTCCGATCCGAGCCCTACGTCTCCAAGTCGATCCGATCTGGCCTCCAATTATTCTTCCGATCCGATCCCCTTGTCCACTCCAACTCTAAGAAAATGGCCTTCCTTCTCGCCAAGCCTCCTATGTGCCAAACTCCGGTTCGGGTCGGATTTCTTGCCCAGTTCACATATCCGATCCGAGCCCCCATCCGATCCGATCCGAAGCCCTGCACAACTTTCTACAACTTTTTCCAGCAACTTGTTTACGCCGTTCGACGACGTTTTTGACAAATCTAACTATTCTAATCAATCACAATTCATGTCAAATAGTCATAACAACATGTAAGAACAACCACAAACACCTAACAACAATTCAAATGAACCAAAATGGATCAAAAGTGGCTAAAACCTCACATTTTCCTATAATCCCTCTTAATCATGTTTAAGCATACGATTAGCAAAGCACATCGAAATTAACCCAAATTTCTAACAGAACCTTAAAACATTATTTTAGAATTTTAAGAATTTTTCCAGAATTTATTTACGTATAAATTCGCTAATCTTCACTAATTACCCTTAATCACCGTAATTAGTGCAAAAACTATGCAAATCACTCACCTTGGCCACAAATGAAACACCAAATCTGAAATACTCTCTGTTTGGGTCGAATTCCTATGTATAGCAGTAGCTCCAACCTTGCTTTGTTGCTATTTGGCCTTGCTTTGATGTAGTTTAGGCTTAATCTTCACTAAAAATGTGTTTAGGAGTGGTTTTAGAGGATGGAAGCCATTACTAAGGTCTCAAGAAGGTTTGTGGCGGCTCAAAACTGAAATGAAAGTGATAACCTAACCCTAATCAGTCCTCCTATACCTCTAAACCCGAAATTCCCCTTGGGCCTAACTGCTAATCACCCGGTTAAGCCCAATTAAGCTGTTTTTCACCATCTAAAACTTGTTTCAGCCATATCTCCCAAACGGTGAGTCCGTTTGGCTAATGTGACCACTCTACGGAAAGAGAAACCATCATCCAAAGCCAATGGAAGTGGTTTCAGGTCAAAATTCCTTTCCAGTCAAAAGTTATGGCCAAAACAGTGCCAACTAGAGGTAAAAAGGTCATTTAAAAATCGAGAAAAATCATGAACATGGGAAATGACCCCAATAGTCGTCTCCCAAAGTTGCATGACCATACGACTTCGTATGTGAAAGAAATAAATATCCTACGATCCTATGATGCGTAGAATACGGGTCGTTACACTGACCTCCCACATTAAGCCTACGACTCGTGGATGCTGGATATGCCGGTTGGTTCCGAGCAGACTTATCCCACAAGTTGGGCTTAACCTCGTGTCATGGCCCAATTCGTATTTGCGCACTTGGACCTCTCACATAATGCCCAACATTTGTGGCTGCTGGATAAGCCGGTTGGTTCCAGGCAGACTTCCACCACAAATGTGACCTAACCTCGTGCCCAAGTACAATTATAATTTTATAATTATAATTAACTTTTCTAAAACGCACTCTTTGAAAATATCCTGTGCATTAAAGAATCTTAATTTTAAATATTCATTAATTCTAAAATGACGTGATTTCAAATGTCTTAAATTACCTTTCAAATTTTTATAAATGTCTGAACTTTCCATATTATTATAACAATTAATAATAATCTTCCCAAAATGTCTTATTTTGAAAACAAATCTATTTATTTCCACATAATGACGAATAAATGTAATCTTTCCAAAATGTTCAAATTTCGAAATCAAACTTTCTTATCTTAAAATGTGGACAGTAAATATGTAATCTTTATAATTAAATCTCCTTTGTTATAAATTTTAAACAATAAAGATATAATCTATTTAAATCAACGCCAATTAATTCCATTAATTGAGTATAAATTAAAATATTCATTAATTCAAAATTGATAACAATAATATTAATCTTTTCAAGATGTTCAGTTTTGAAACAAATCTTCATAATTTAACATGTTGACAATTAAAAAGGGTATCTTTTAATTCTAATCTTTTATTGTAATTTTTTTTACTAATAAAAATGTTATCTTTCCAATTCACTCTTTTTATTGTAACTTTGACAATACTTACCTTCCCTTTTGAAAACATGGAAACCATCCATTGGTTCCTTTAATTGAATATTGAATTATAATATTCTTTAACTCAAAATTGGAATGAGACTCACACAATTTCCATGTAATTTAATTACACGGATTTCAAACATCGCACTTATTCCATAATAATGTCAACCATTCACATAACAGCCAAAGTGCAATTTACACTAAACACAAGGGTGATGTGTAGTCAAATATCAACCCAAGACCCGTATGGGGTTTCAGCCAACAATAATTTTGTGCACTTGGGCGAGGTGTAAAATAATCGTCCCAATCAACATCAACAAGTCAGGTAACTTGTCAATGGTAGTGTAACATCATTTTAAATTATCATAAATAATAAATCATTAGTTTAACCTGTTGAATATTTTCAATTTCAAACATAACATGACATGACATCCAAATCCACAATCCGTTCAACAAACAATTACTTCCATCACCAATAATTTATTTACATTTAATTATTAAAAAAAAAATAACTATTCAAAAATTGAGTGAGCAAAAGAGTTCTCACATTTGCCGGCTTTAAATGACGGTTCGGGCCCAATTTTGGCCCAAGATCCAACATGCTCCGAATTGGGCGTAGTTAGTGTCGTTGCGAAGCTCTCGACTCGCTGATCGCAGCAAATCCTGTTTCGCGCGATTTCGAGTTCGTATCACAAAGTTATGAATTTTCGAAGTTTGTAATAATTAAATAATTAATTTAAATTATGAAAATTACCCAAATTTTCAACTTGCTCAGAATTGGACAAAATTACTGCTCGCTCGAAGCTCTTGACATAATGATCTCAACGGATTCAGTTTCATGCAATTTCGATAATGTGACAAAAAGTTATGCACTTGTGAAGTTAACAAATCGATTTAAATAATATTTAAATTTGTAAAAATTACCCAAAATTTCAACTTCATCCAAATTGGACAAATTTTGTGTCCACGCGAAGCTCTCGTCGCCACGATCGCAGCAGACCTGAAATCGTCAAATTTTGATCTCGTATGTAAAAGATATTGCATTACGAACATTGAATATAAAATTAAATAAATGTTTCGCGTTTAAGCCCTTAACCTTTTTTTTACAAACAGCACCCTGAACTTAAAATGCTCGCCACGGCCAAGCCGTAAGTCAGAATTGTACGAAACTAGCGCCATTCTCTCCGGCTTCTCCCCCTCTTTCCACCCCTGGTGGTCCCCCTCCAG
Organism: Allium sativum; assembly: GCA_030737875.1. Classification (NCBI taxonomy): domain Eukaryota; kingdom Viridiplantae; phylum Streptophyta; class Magnoliopsida; order Asparagales; family Amaryllidaceae; genus Allium; species Allium sativum. The sequence continues at coordinate 126,090,583 of CM060919.1, read as the reverse complement.
TTCGCCACGTGGGGCCCACGATCTGCAGTTGAACGGAAAAGTGCAGTTTCCGTTCATCTCAGTGCTGCGGCCTCCTCAAAATTTCAAATGCCACCAGTTTTTGTCAGTAGCTAGATCTCAACCTCCCGAACAACTTCTGCTTGGTTCACTTCGCCTGAAAATGCACGGATCGACGGGAAATTGCTCATCTTTGCGACTATCCTATTTTCAGCACCCCTCCAGTAAAGTTGACATTCCGGCCAACTCCTGCCAACTGAGACCATGCCACCACCGCCAAAAGAACCGTATGCTTCCCCTCTACCACTGCCTGAAGTCGCTCGACCTATCTCTCTTCGTGGGGCCCGCAGTGGACAAATAACCGAAATCAGCTTTCTGTCTTTTAAGCTAGATTCCGGCGAATCCGTGCGACGATAGGTCTTAAATTTTTCGTGGTAGATAGAGGATAAGAAGTTGAAAATAACCCAGAAAGGGGTTGGTCTGATTTTGTTCTGATTGAGAGATATAAATTACTTTGTTTTCAGGGGCTAATTTGCAAAATAAATTTTAGAGGAGAGAGCCGCCATGGAATAGAGGAAGAAGAAGGTGGCTATGTTTTGTCTTAGGGTTCAGCTAATGACGGCACTTATGATATTTTATATGGGTTAATAATTAAATTAGGCCCACCACCCTTATTTTAACCTCTTATGTATTTTATCTTCTTCAAATTTTGTCTGTTTTCTTAGTTTAAAAATCCGTGTCAACACCTGTGAATTCCATTTTTTATGAAAATTGAAAAGCAATTATTTCTTGACATTACGAATCCATGGAAACTAGTTTCGATGAATTCCGGGTCTGTTTGAATAAATAGCGAATTTTTAAAGTCTGAAAATTGACTGTTTTTCACTGTAAAATTTATTACGACCACATACTAGCTTCAAAAATTATGAAATTTGGAATCTAACAATAATTTAATATTCTGAATCCATAGAAAGTGGTTACGTCGAATTCGGAGGTCGTTTACAAAATTCCCATTTTTAAGGCGTATATATTTAATATTAAAAATACAAATACATATGAATAATTTCCAAAACTCAAAATATATAAGTGTTTATACTTTTTCAATGCAGAAACATCATTTTAAACTCAATGGAAGTGGTTTCGAGTCCCAATTCATTTGTATGTAAAAAGTAGCGTTTTGGGTCCTATATATTATATATAAATTCCATAACGTTTTCTGAGATTTTGAATTGGACATAACTTTTGATTCCCGCTATGAAATTTCAATTTTTCGGATTCGTTGGAAAGATATTTTTAAATAGATTCTAATATTTTTGGTTTCGCTAAAATCCGATTTATTTTGCATCATGTACAATTAGTCAAAGTTAAAATTCAAATTTTAAAACTGCCGCGCTATTTCTAACTCCTTTTATAATTTAAATAAAATCTATTCGTTTTAACTTCAATTATAATAAATTTATAATCGTTATTATATACAATAAATTATTTTAAATATTAAAGACCCATTAAAAGGATTAAAATAAAATTTTTAAATTCGGCCCAAAATTCCGGGTCGTTACTATATCCTCCACTTAAGAACTTTTCGTCCTCGAAAAAGAATGAAGCTAAAAGTCGTTTACTTAATTAACTCAATATCCATTCTAATAAATTTTCAATTCAGTTCAATATTGAATTTAATCTAGTTAAATGTATCATTCTATTATATATTGGTTTTGTTAACTACCATTTCAATAATTTTTTTAGTTAAACTAATAATCAAACATCACAACCAGCAGTCAATTAGGTGATTAATTTTTCAAACATATATAATTTTTATATATAATCAAAAATCATGTTTTTACTGCAAATCACAACAATATACACTACCTAGTTTTGGTTCTCACACCAGTCAATGGAAATATATAGATATACCACTTTCAAAACTCGAACATAAACTCTGATGATGATGCATCAATCATCAGAATTATCCCCGGGCGACTAGAGTGTGATTCTATATCTACCCAGTATATTAAAACTTCAAATATCTGTTAATTACTCGTATATTCGAAATCTTTATATACTCGATTGTCCAAATTAAAATATAATAATATACTCAAATACGCATATTAAGATAAAATTTTCTAAACTAAATTTGTTTTCATTTTTATTTTAAAGAAAATAATACTCTTCACACTCGTTCTAGGATGCTACTGATCCCATCTCTAACGAGTCATTCTTATTGGATATTACTAATCCAATCTCTGATGAATTCTTTCGTTCGGTTCTAATGTGTCCTGTTCTCGAGCTCTGTAAACCAAAGCTCTGATACCAAATGTGACGACCCAAACTTCCCCGTAAAAGAAAGCCAGATTGCTTTGAGAACAACACACATCAGAACACAAAACAGAAGAACATTTTATTGCTGTTACAACAATTACATCAGAGTACAAGAATTTTTCAGAGTATGAATAATAATATACATTGAAAATACAATAATATCAGAGTTTAAATTACATTTAAATAGCAGCGAAAAATAATACAAAACACAACTGAAAGAAATACACGGATACAGAGCCTTCCGAATATCGCTTCAGCTGTAGACCAGGATCCTGTGAATACAATATCTGCAAACCAAAACTACTAGCTGCCCGTGTGGAAAATATGGGCACCCAGAGTTTAGGTTAAAACAATAAACCCCAGGTCAGTCATGGGACTGGTATGAGAACTCAAAAACAGTTATTAAGTTGGTTTTAAAGTTAGGTAAATCAAGGGACCACGCCATATAACACGGAACGGGTTAACCCCCAAGAATACCAGTGCATAAAAATAAACAGCGTAATGCTAAATAAAGGAAAATGAAGCTATTATAAGACTTAGGTCCCATCACACAATGCAATGCAAGCCGGAGGAAATATGCTTGGTACGCGAAATTTATCTTTTAATATTACTATAAGTGCATAGTGCAGAAATCAATTTCGAAAGTAAATGTATAAATCATAGACGACAAGGGTACCATATATCATGTCGCCATACTAGTTTTACAATCAAAACCGCATGGTGTCATATTGGACATTGGTTTTCCATCATGAGTCAAGGCTAGGGAGGAACTCCTTACCGATTCGAGACACTCTAGCAAATGTGTAATAACCCGAAAATCTGGGCCAGTTTAAAATTTTTATTTTGGCCATTTTAGCGAATTTTGATTATTTAAAATGAATTATTTTAAATAAAATCGACGAGAAATTTATTTTGAATAGAATTCGAACGTATATATTATATACGTCGTCGTTAGAATATAAATATTTATATATATAATTATAAATAGAATTGAAAATGGCGCGGTAGTTCGATAATTTGATTTCAAACTTCAATTGAATGTACCGGGTGCAAAACAATCCGGATTTTAGTGAAACCAAAAACATTAGGATCTAATTGATAATATCTTTCCAACGAATCCGAAAAATCGAAATTTCATAGCGGGAATCAAAAGATATGTCCAGTTGAAAATTCTGAATAGTCGCTATGGAATTGTTGTAATAACAATGAAATGTTCTTCTGTCTGTGTTCCGATGTGTGTTGTTCTCAAAGTATCCGCTCTTTCTTTACCGGGGAAGTTACGGGTCCTTACAGTTGGTATCAGAGCTTTGGTTTACAGAGCTCGAGAACAAGACACATTAGAACCATGCGAAAGAATTCATCAGATATTGGATTAGTAATATCCAATTAGAATGACTCGTTAGAGATAGGATCAGTAGTATCCTAGAACGAGTGTGAAGAGTATATTTTTCAAATGAAAACAATTTTGTTTTGAAAATTTAAATCGCTTTATACGTATATGAATATTTATTTATTTTGAATATGGACAATCGAGTATATATAGATTTCGCGTATACGCGTCATGAACGTATAGTCGAAGTTTTAATATACTGGATAGATATAGAGTCACATTCTAGACACCCGGGGATAATTCTGGTGATGTGGCCACATCATCAGTATTTATATTCGTGTTTCGAAGGTGTGATATCTATATATTTCCATTAGACTGGTGTGAGAACCAAAACTTATATAGATAGATTCATTTGTTGTGAATTGGCATCAAAAACATGATTTTTGTATATATATCAAATTTATGAATTTGAAACTCTAATTCACTAATTGATTGATGTTTGTGTTGTTTGTTTATTTGTTTGCTAATTTTTAACCATTTAGCCTAAATTGAATCACATATTGAATTATATTGAAAATAGGTCACATTTGCTTGCATATACATATACTTACATTGGACAGGTCATAGCAAGGAGGCTAGAGTCGAAGAATAAAATTTGTTTGCCTGACAAATAGGTACATGTTTACTACATAATTTACTGTTTTGTTTGGGTGATGATGATTTTATGAGCCTATTGGCTAGCCGCTTGGCTTTTTCTTTTTCTTTTTGAGATTAGAAGGACCGGGGAAGCTATTTGAAATTCCCCGATGCTCCCGGTGCAGGGGAGGTTATGGCGAAATTTTTCGAAAATTTAGGGTGTTAGCCAAATTTTTGAAAATTTGAAAATTCTCAGAAACTGAAAAGTTGGAGAATGGAAGCCAGATCGAACGTAGAGTTGATTAATCAAACCACTTTCGACTTTGTTCCTTTTCGGGGACGAAAAGTTTTAAGTGGGAGAGATTGTAATAACCCGAAAATCTGGGCCAGTTTAAAATTTTTATTTTGGCGATTTTAGCGAATTTTGATTATTTAAAATGAATTATTTTAAATAAAATCGACGAGAAATTTATTTTGAATAGAATTCGAACGTATATATTATATACGTCGTCGTTAGAATATAAATATTTATATATATAATTATAAATAGAATTGAAAATGGCGCGGTAGTTCGATAATTTGATTTCAAACTTCAATTGAATGTACCGGGTGCAAAACAATCCGGATTTTAGTGAAACCAAAAACATTAGGATCTAATTGATAATATCTTTCCAACGAATCCGAAAAATCGAAATTTCATAGCGGGAATCAAAAGATATGTCCAGTTGAAAATTCTGAATAGTCGCTATGGAATTGTTGTAATAACAATGAAATGTTCTTCTGTCTGTGTTCCGATGTGTGTTGTTCTCAAAGTATCCGCTCTTTCTTTACCGGGGAAGTTACGGGTCCTTACAGTTGGTATCAGAGCTTTGGTTTACAGAGCTCGAGAACAAGACACATTAGAACCATGCGGAAGAATTCATCAGATATTAGATTAGTAATATCCAATTAGAATGACTCGTTAGAGATAGGATCAGTAGTATCCTAGAACGAGTGTGAAGAGTATATTTTTCAAATGAAAACAATTTTGTTTTGAAAATTTAAATCGCTTTATACGTATATGAATATTTATTTATTTTGAATATGGACAATCGAGTATATATAGATTTCGCGTATACGCGTCATGAACGTATAGTCGAAGTTTTAATATACTGGATAGATATAGAGTCACATTCTAGACACCCGGGGATAATTCTGGTGATGTGGCCACATCATCAGTATTTATATTCGTGTTTCGAAGGTGTGATATCTATATATTTCCATTAGACTGGTGTGAGAACCAAAACTTATATAGATAGATTCATTTGTTGTGAATTGGCATCAAAAACATGATTTTTGTATATATATCAAATTTATGAATTTGAAACTCTAATTCACTAATTGATTGATGTTTGTGTTGTTTGTTTATTTGTTTGCTAATTTTTAACCATTTAGCCTAAATTGAATCACATATTGAATTATATTGAAAATAGGTCACATTTGCTTGCATATACATATACTTACATTGGACAGGTCATAGCAAGGAGGCTAGAGCCGAAGAATAAAATTTGTTTGCCCGACAAATAGGTACATGTTTACTACATAATTTACTGTTTTGTTTGGGTGATGATGATTTTATGAGCCTATTGGCTAGCCGCTTGGCTTTTTCTTTTTCTTTTTGAGATTAGAAGGACCGGGGAAGCTATTTGAAATTCCCCGATGCTCCCGGTGCAGGGGAGGTTATGGCGAAATTTTTCGAAAATTTAGGGTGTTAGCCAAATTTTTGAAAATTTGAAAATTCTCAGAAACTGAAAAGTTGGAGAATGGAAGCCAGATCGAACGTAGAGTTGATTAATCAAACCACTTTCGACTTTGTTCCTTTTCGGGGACGAAAAGTTTTAAGTGGGAGAGATTGTAATAACCCGAAAATCTGGGCCAGTTTAAAATTTTTATTTTGGCGATTTTAGCGAATTTTGATTATTTAAAATGAATTATTTTAAATAAAATCGACGAGAAATTTATTTTGAATAGAATTCGAACGTATATATTATATACGTCGTCGTTAGAATATAAATATTTATATATATAATTATAAATAGAATTGAAAATGGCGCGGTAGTTCGATAATTTGATTTCAAACTTCAATTGAATGTACCGGGTGCAAAACAATCCGGATTTTAGTGAAACCAAAAACATTAGGATCTAATTGATAATATCTTTCCAACGAATCCGAAAAATCGAAATTTCATAGCGGGAATCAAAAGATATGTCCAGTTGAAAATTCTGAATAGTCGCTATGGAATTGTTGTAATAACAATGAAATGTTCTTCTGTCTGTGTTCCGATGTGTGTTGTTCTCAAAGTATCCGCTCTTTCTTTACCGGGGAAGTTACGGGTCCTTACAGTTGGTATCAGAGCTTTGGTTTACAGAGCTCGAGAACAAGACACATTAGAACCATGCGAAAGAATTCATCAGATATTGGATTAGTAATATCCAATTAGAATGACTCGTTAGAGATAGGATCAGTAGTATCCTAGAACGAGTGTGAAGAGTATATTTTTCAAATGAAAACAATTTTGTTTTGAAAATTTAAATCGCTTTATACGTATATGAATATTTATTTATTTTGAATATGGACAATCGAGTATATATAGATTTCGCGTATACGCGTCATGAACGTATAGTCGAAGTTTTAATATACTGGATAGATATAGAGTCACATTCTAGACACCCGGGGATAATTCTGGTGATGTGGCCACATCATCAGTATTTATATTCGTGTTTCGAAGGTGTGATATCTATATATTTCCATTAGACTGGTGTGAGAACCAAAACTTATATAGATAGATTCATTTGTTGTGAATTGGCATCAAAAACATGATTTTTGTATATATATCAAATTTATGAATTTGAAACTCTAATTCACTAATTGATTGATGTTTGTGTTGTTTGTTTATTTGTTTGCTAATTTTTAACCATTTAGCCTAAATTGAATCACATATTGAATTATATTGAAAATAGGTCACATTTGCTTGCATATACATATACTTACATTGGACAGGTCATAGCAAGGAGGCTAGAGCCGAAGAATAAAATTTGTTTGCCCGACAAATAGGTACATGTTTACTACATAATTTACTGTTTTGTTTGGGTGATGATGATTTTATGAGCCTATTGGCTAGCCGCTTGGCTTTTTCTTTTTCTTTTTGAGATTAGAAGGACCGGGGAAGCTATTTGAAATTCCCCGATGCTCCCGGTGCAGGGGAGGTTATGGCGAAATTTTTCGAAAATTTAGGGTGTTAGCCAAATTTTTGAAAATTTGAAAATTCTCAGAAACTGAAAAGTTGGAGAATGGAAGCCAGATCGAACGTAGAGTTGATTAATCAAACCACTTTCGACTTTGTTCCTTTTCGGGGACGAAAAGTTTTAAGTGGGAGAGATTGTAATAACCCGAAAATCTGGGCCAGTTTAAAATTTTTATTTTGGCGATTTTAGCGAATTTTGATTATTTAAAATGAATTATTTTAAATAAAATCGACGAGAAATTTATTTTGAATAGAATTCGAACGTATATATTATATACGTCGTCGTTAGAATATAAATATTTATATATATAATTATAAATAGAATTGAAAATGGCGCGGTAGTTCGATAATTTGATTTCAAACTTCAATTGAATGTACCGGGTGCAAAACAATCCGGATTTTAGTGAAACCAAAAACATTAGGATCTAATTGATAATATCTTTCCAACGAATCCGAAAAATCGAAATTTCATAGCGGGAATCAAAAGATATGTCCAGTTGAAAATTCTGAATAGTCGCTATGGAATTGTTGTAATAACAATGAAATGTTCTTCTGTCTGTGTTCCGATGTGTGTTGTTCTCAAAGTATCCGCTCTTTCTTTACTGGGGAAGTTACGGGTCCTTACAAAATGCCTCAGGATCACACCTATGGGCAACCCTTGGAGTGGTAGGGCCGGTCCCAGCCTATTGGCAATGGATTGGTTATGCCTGAACACACGTTTCCCGGTTCCTTTGAACCTATAGTATGACCACTAACGGCCTATAAAAATCCGAGGCGCCTCAAAATCCATCATCCACATAAGTAAAATGTCAGCCAGTTTAAGCACTGACACTACCACTAGCTAGAAAGAAACGTGTGCACTCCCTACGGTCCCTTCTCCCGTTTTAGACTCCAATCGGGGTGTGAGACTCGCGAAGTCACGCTATACACAAAGCTACTCCTAAACAGGCTATGCTTTGATCATCCCACAAGGCCCTGCTTTTCAACAAAAGCCTTGATCATTTGCATCTTGGCATGCCACATTGTCAGACCATACCATATCATTGATCATCTGTCAACATATAACAGGGTGTTAAGCAAGAGAATAAATTCTCCGCCACCAAACAACTATATATTAAATAGAGATCAACGAATACAATATAAAGGAATACAATGTCAGACACGCAATCCATTTATCAGTCCGTTCTGGGTCTGAACGAAACCACATCCGGTAGATCTCCAAATACGTCTGAATGATCACCAATTTTTCCCTCATTTTGGGTGTACGGTCCAATCAAGATATCAATAATCATCCATTCGATATGGAAATTTCCTGGTCTTCAATAACCGTATCGTCATATGAATTATTCAGAATGGGTTAAACCCGGTCTTTCTGAATAATTTGCGTAATTTAAAATCATGTGCTTTAAAACACAACCAACGCCTCATTCCAATCAAGAGTATTCTTTGATTTTAATTTAAACCAAATTAAGGTTTATCCAACTAGTCGGGATTAACGCCTTACCGAAGTAATCATTAATTAATATCCCATTCCCATCCTATACAACCCATGGAGTAAAATTGGTGGTACTCCATATCTAACACCCAATGTGTTACGGTAAACTTAATTACCGTTTTATGGTTCAAATCTAATTAAAGATTTAACTATCGCTTGGAGTAAAAACTGGTGGTACCCCATTATCGTTCATTTCTTGAATTAAGTAAATTTAATTACTTTTATCCTCATTCAATCCAATTAAATTTTCATTAAAACTATATTTAGTTTTAATCTCCAAGAATCATTATTTAATGTTTATTTACCTTCCAAGAAATAATCTTTCCTTTAACTGGGTTAAAGAACAAATGTCGCTTAAAAACATCGTTCACAATAAACCCAAAATCATATTCCAATTTAATATATTAAATTGAAAACTTCTCTCTAGAATATTTCACTAAATCTTAGTTAAAAGATTTATGAATTACCAATCTAAATTTCACTGTCAATCGGGTTTAAAGAACTAATGTCATTTAAAAACATTGTTCACAATCAACCCAAAAGTCAGTTTCACTTAATTTCAATTATGTTTAATAATTGGAAATCTTATTTAATTCTTAATGAAAAGATTTATTCTTTCCCAAATAGGTTTAAGAACAGTGTTATTTAAGACACTATTCACGACAAACCCAAATTTTAATCTGATATTAAATATCATGTTTTGAATAGAAATTATATTGATTTATGTTCAATATCAAATTCTGAAAATTAACGTATATCAAATTGGGAATAAGATATTAATATCTTCCAAATTCACACAATAATATCCGTATAATCACAAAATCCAATACTTAAATAATCCGAAGATTATTTCCATTTAAATCCATTCCAGTGTATGTACTGGAAAATCTTGGTTTTATTATGTGAAAACCCGTAACTTCCCCGTAAAGGAAAGCGCCGGATAGTTCGAGAACAAGCCACAACAGAACGCATACAAAAGAACATTTCATTGTTATTACACCAATGCATCAGATTACAAGAATATACAGAGTATAAATGAATATTACACAGAAATATCAGAGATTTAAATTACATTTAAATACATAGCAGCGGAAAATAATACAATACACAACTAGAAGAGATATACGGATACAAAGCTTTCCGGATATCATTCCAGCTGTAAACCAGGATCCTGTGAATATAAATCTGCAAAACCAAAACTACTAACTGCCCGTGTCGAAAATAGGGGCACCCAGAGTTTAGGTTAAAACAATAAACTCTAGGTCAGTCATGTGACTGGTGTGAGAACTAAAACAGTTAATCTTTATTTTTAAAGTTAGGTAAATCAAGGGACCACGCCGTATAACACGGAACGGGTTTCCTCCCAAGAATACCAGTGCATAAAACCAACAGCGCAATGCTAAATAAAGAAAAATGAAGCTGTTATAAGACCCAGGTCCCATCACACAATGCAACGCAGCCGAGGATAGGGTTTTCCCTTATAACAGCCAAAGAATGCTTGATACGGTTAAAACAAATCGTTTGATACTACTATAAGTGCATAGTTCATAAAACAACTTCAAATCATAAGTATCAATCATAGGCGGCATGAGCGCCCCATAACACTATGTCGCCATATATAAGTTTACAATCAAAACCGCAAGACGTCGTATTGGAAGTTGGGTTATCATTTATGGTATGAACCGAGGCTAGGGGCAAGATCCTCTACCGATTTGTGACTCTCTAGCCCGAGCCACAGGGTCAGAGCGCATCGACCCTTTAGATCGTCAGGGCCGGTCCACCGATGTGGATTATTATGCCTGAACACTACGTTTCTCCGCCCTTTGGGGCGTAAGCCTGGCCCGTCAGCCGACCAGAAGCATCGGCCGAAACCGATATCACGAGGCGCCTCGCTTTTCAGCAAGTAATAATAAGCAACATCCACATGAGTCAAACTCGTCAGCCAGTTCAAGCACTGACGCCACTCCTAACTAGAAAGAAACGCATGTCCTCCCTGAGGTCCGTCTCCCGTTTTTGATTCATACCGGGTGTGATACTCGCGAATCAACGTTACACAAAGCTACGCCACAAAGGCCGTGCTTCGATCATCAACCACAAGACTTTGCTTTTCAACAGAAGCCTTGATCATTTGCATCTTAGCATGCCACACTGGCAATTCACTCCATGCGATTGATATCCATCAATATATAGCCCCTGAGCTCGTACGTCTCAGAGAAGGGCGTTAAGCAAGAGAATAAATTCTCCGCCGCCAAACAGATATATATTTAATAGAGATCAATCACACGGACTAAAATCCAATGTCAGACACACCGTCCATTTACAAGTCCGTTCTGGGTCTGAACGAAACCGGAGGCACCTAGTACCCCGCATATCCATCGATCTCCAGGTACGTCTGGACGATCACTAACTGTTTCCATCTTCTTGGGTGTACAGCCCAATCAAGATCATCAGTAATCACCCAAACGACGTGAAGACTTCCGGTCTTCGACCACCGTCTTCATCTTCGACTTATCGTCGTATCAGTTATTCAGAATGGGATAAACCCGACCTTTCCGAATAACTCGCGTATATTTTAAATAAGTGTTACACAAACACAACATACGCCTCATTCCAATTCATTAGTCACTAACCGTAAATTAATCAAGAGAATAATTCCCCAAATATTAACCCCGAAGGCCGAAACCAACATCAGATCAATATCAAGAAAACCATTCTGCTTGGCTAACCGACAGTTAGTTTCTAAATTTCACATTCATAGGGAAAGGTTCCCATTAATTTTATCCAAGATAAATTCCTTGAATTTATTCTTTATTCTATTTTTGAATCTCAATTCAAACTAGTCGGGATTAGCGAACCTTACCGAAGTAATTATTTATTTTAATTTCCCCATCCCAACCTATTCATCCCATGAAGTAAAACTGGTAATACTTCATATCTAACACCACAGTGTTATCGGTAAATTCAATTACCATTTTACGTTCAAATCTAATTAAAGATTTAACTATCGCCTGGAGTAAAACTGGTGATACTCCATTCTAGATTATTTCAATCTAATTAAAGATTCATTAAAACTCCACTTAGTTTTAATCTGTGACTGGGTTAAAGAATCATTGTCATTTAAAAACACAGTTCACGATAAACCCAAAATCACATTCATTAATTATCGGATTAAAGAACGAGTGTTGTTTAAAAACACAGTTCACGATAAAACCAAAAATCAATATCAATTCAATTCCAATTAAATATTATTTAATTGGTACACTTCATTAAATCTAAATAAAAAGATTTAATCTTTTCTCAACTGGGTTCAAGGACAGTGTTAGTGAAGACACCATTCACGACAAACCCAAATCACATTTGATATTCAATATAAGGCTCTGAATAGAAAATATATCGGCTTATATTCAATATCAAATTCTACGATTAACAAATGTCGTATTGGAAATAACGATAAAAATATATATCTTTCAAATTTCCATAACAACATCCGTATAATCACGAATTCCAACATCGAAATATTCCGAAGACAATTTCGATTCAATTCCACTCCAATGCAATCATTGGAAATTCTGGTTATTTTTAAAACCCTTTTCAAATTCAATTTATTTATTTAAAAATAAATAGAATTATAATTCTAGTTCAAAACTAGTTCATTTCGATAAAAATCTATTTTTATCTTTTCAAATATGGAGTTTTTCATCCCGATTCTTTCTAAATCATTTCTTATGATTTTACACAAATTATTACTATTTTTAATAATTTTATCAAGGCACGTACAGTCGATTTCCATCAACGGTCATCGAACTGCACTTACAGCGACCTTTTTCAAATTTGATTTGGACATAATTCCAAATCCAACCGTTAGATTTCTAATTTCTAATATTCTTTAGAAAGCTCTTTTCGATACGAACCCAACGGTTCCGGTTTTAGGAGAATCCGACGGTCGGATCTCCCGTAATGTCCGTTTGAAATAAATGGTCGAAATTCGCGAACTGCCGCGGCGCGGCGCGTTCTATTCAGGCCATTATATAATATATATTTCGTCGATTTCTATTTAAAACGAATTATATGAATAGTTTTAAAATTCGTTTCAAAAGCAATTTCAACTTCCATTTCAATTCAAATCAAAATTGAATTCTTCTTTATAAATTCGTTTTAAAATTCATTTCTATTCAATTCAAATTTCAATTCAATTTGAATTCATTTCAATTCGCTTTCAATTCAATTTGAATTCGTTTTCAATTCATTTCGAAATCGTTTTCAATTCAATTCATTTCGAAATCGTTTTCAATTCAATTCATTTCGAAATCGTTTTCAATTCAATTCATTTCGAAATCGTTTTCAATTCAATTCATTTCGAAATCGTTATCAATTCAATTCATTTCGAAATCGTTTTCAATTCAATTCATTTCGAAATCGTTTTCAATTCAATTCATTTCGAAATCGTTTTCAATTCATTTCGAAATCGTTTTCAATTCAATTCATTTCGAAATCGTTTTCAATTCAATTCATTTCGAAATCGTTTTCAATTCAATTCATTTCGAAATCGTTTTCAATTCAATTCATTTCGAAATCGTTATCAATTCAATTCATTTCGAAATCGTTATCAATTCATTTCGAAATCGTTTTCAATTCAATTCATTTCGAAATCGTTTTCAATTCAATTCATTTCGAAATCGTTTTCAATTCATTTCGAAATGAATAAAATCGATATAAATATCGTTCACGTCAAAATGGCGTCAATCTAATCAACACGGCTTCATAAATTTCTATTTTCAAATATCCTATTTCAAATATTTCTTTTTCAAAATAGTTGTTATTATCAAAATATTTCGTTCAACACATGACCAATCTCAATGGATGAGTACTGTCAACACATGAACTTTTATTTTATATCGATAAAGATGTAAATTTTATTACTAAAATATTTCGTTCAACACATGACCAATCTCAATGGATGAGTACTGTCAACACATGAACTTTTATTTTATATCGATAAAGATGTAAATTTTATTACTAAAATATTTCGTTCAACACATGACCAATCTCAATGGATGAGTACTGTCAACACATGAACTTTTATTTTATATCGATAAAAATGTAAATTTCATTACTAAAATATTTCGTTCAACACATGACCAATCTCAATGGATGAGTACTGTCAACACATGAACTTTTATTTTATATCGATAAAGATGTAAATTTTATTACTAAAATATTTCGTTCAACACATGACCAATCTCAATGGATGAGTACTGTCAACACATGAACTTTTATTTTATAATATTCTTTATTTTTCAAATTGGAATGAGGCCCAATCAATTACCATATAAAGTTAATTATATGGATTTTCATGCATTACACACATATAATAGCATTGAAAAATAATCAACCATCAACCAAAGTGCACTACACTGTATAAGCATCAAATATAGATATCTAACGCTTATAACAGCCTGTCAATCAATCGATCGACATATTTAATCAATCAGGATGAGTGAACTTCAAATTTCATCCCAACACCCGTGTGGGGTTTCAAACAATCAAACGCATATTTTATTTGTGCAGTTGGGCGATGTGTAAAATTTATCGACCCAATCAATGTCCTTCAAATAGGTGTACATAAACAAACCGTCTGGTTTGTAAATGAATATTTATTTATTCACATTCACGTTAAAAATTATATTTTTAACGACAAAACATTTTATTCCAACATATGAATTTCTATTCAGTTCATTCTTTAAATAAAATGATATTTTTATTTTTCTAACTTATTTTAGAAAATTTCGGCGGCATAACGGCAAGATACTAGAAACGGGACAAGGCCTAGCCTTATCCCCGGTCTAGTGAAGGCCCACGCCATTCACACATCAATCAAATCAATTCATTTCACCACACAAATCAATTTCAATCAAATAATCTAACTAATTTTTGCAATCAAACAAACAAGTCCATGGTCTGTGGATGATTGTGTCGGGTGCTACTAAGCACCGTCTGCATCCTAGTATATATAAATAACTAGAAAAGAAATTGAAAGGTGAGAAATTCTCACCGAAAGCTATCCAATACCACGACTCTTCATTTATAGAGATCTTCATCGTCATCGCATCTTTTTGTCATCTTCGTTGCTGTAGCCACTACATATATAGAAAAGATTATATTTTTAAAATGGTGTTTATATAAAAAAGAATATATTTATTTTTCTTCACTAAAACCATATTTTTATATTGCCTCTTCTTATATATATAAAAAAAAAATCATATTTTTCCTTCGCTACTCTTCTTATAAAAATCGTACCTTTATATCGATAAAAATCTAAACTTTCTTTATATCAAAATATAAACTTTCTTTTATTAAAAATATAAACTTTCATTTATTAAAAATATAAAATTTCTTTTATGAAAAATATAAACTTTCTTCTATGAAAAATATAAACTTTCTTATATGAAAAATATAAACTTTCTTCTATGAAAAATATAAACTTTCTTATATGAAAAATATAAACTTTCTTCTATGAAAAAAATATAAATTTCTTTTTTTTTCCTTTCTAAAATCAAGTCTTTTTATCCTTTCAAAAATCAAGTCTTTTCCATATTTTTTTCTAATTAAAAATCTATTCTCTCTAATCAAAAATCTATTCTTTCTCCTTTCAAAGACAATGCAAATTTTCCTATTTCAAAAACAATGTTGTAAATATATTTTTTAAAAAAAAAAAATCATATTCTTTATATTTTATAAACCTATGCTATTTATATATTTTAAAACAACCCTATTTATTTAATTTAAAATAATCATATTTATTTTTAAAACAATGCCTATCTTTATTTTTAAAACAATAGGATTTTATATTTATTTTCAAAATAATAATATTATATTTTTAAAACAATTTGATTTCAATATAAGAATCTGAAAATGAACAATTTGATTTAAATAAAAAAAAACAGCTCACTGTTTCACTGTAACCGCTCTTTCTTCTTCGTTAGCCTTGGACCCTCAAATCCCATTGATTCCATTGAAAATCCACTAGCGCTCGTTTGTCCAAGTCGTTGTCCATCGATCGGAACCTCCCAAGTTGACCACCTCCGCGCCGCGCATCATCTCCCCCCTGTCGCTTCGAATCCGCTGCCCCAAGTACGTCTGAAACAGCCTCGAAAGGCGCGCCCTTTGAGGGCTAAAATCAGTCACCAGAAAATCCCAAATGCGATCATATTGGTACGGGATTGAATCCCTTGATTTGCTCCTTATCTTCTCTCAAGAAGCATTGGGAATCAATTTGTGAATTCAAAGAAAAAGGGGCGAAATTTCTGGCACTTTCCATCGTTGAACAGTTGAGAGGCGGCTCCAGAATTTGGGGAAAGAGATATTAGGGTTTTGATTGGAAAATATTTATATATATAAGAATTTTAATAATATTTTATTCGTAAATTACATGTTTAGCCCTAGGACCTCCGATCAAGTCCCCACGACTGTCGCCTATAGCTAAATACCCCCATTCCGAACACAATGGTATATGTTTCGCAGGTTGATTCGATCATTTGAATCAGTTTCCATTTAATTTACATTTAAATCACTATATTGAATTTTAAACGTACATTTCAAATTACCGGGGTCACATATTAACTCTAAAAATTCTCGAAAATATTTTCTAGCTTCGTATTGACGATACGGTCCTAACAAAACTAGTTTCGTCGAATTCTGAGACCGTTTGAAAAATGGCCAATTTCCAGTCGATTAAAATCAACTGAAACTGGTCAAACGCGTTTTCCTTTGCCACGCTCACATATTGATTCGAAAAATTATGAAATTTGGAATCTAGCAATAATTTGACACTGCGGATCCAACAAAAGTGGTTTCGTCGAAATCCGAGGTCATTTGCAAAATGTCTATTTTTAAGGGCCTGAATTCCATAGCGACTATTCAGAATTTTCAACTGGACATATCTTTTGATTCCCGCTATGAAATTTTGATTTGTCGGATTCGTTGGAAAGATATTCTCAAATAGATCCTAATGTTTTTTGTTTCACTAAAATCCGGATTGTTTTGCACCCGGTACATTCATTTGAAGTTTGAAATCGAATTATCGAACTACCGCGCCATTTTCAATTCTATTTATAATTATATATAAATATTTATATTCTAAAGACGACGTATATAAACGTATACGTCGAATTTAATTCTAAACATTTTTCTCGTCGATATTATTTAAAATAATCTATTTTAAATAATCAAAATTCGCTAAAATCACCAAATTAAAAATTTTAAACTGGCCCAGATTTTCGGGTTGTTACATATTAAAACCACTTAAAACTTTTCGTCCCCGAAAAGGAACAAAGTCGAAAGTGGTTTGATTAATTAACTCTACGTTCGATCCGGCTTCCATTCTCCAACTTTTCAGTTTCTGAGAATTTTTTAAAAATTTCAAAAATTTGGCTAACACCCTAAATTTTCGAAAAATTTCGCCATAACCTCCCCTGCAATGGGAGCATCGGGGAATTTCAAATAGCTTCCCCGGTCCTTCAGATCTCAAAAAGAAAAAGAAAAAGCCAAGCGGCTAGCCAATAGGCTCATAAAATCATCATCACCCAAACAAAACAGTAAATTATGTAGTAAACATGTACCTATTTGTCGGGCAAACAAATTTTATTCTCTGCTCTAGCCTCCTTGCTATGACCTGTTCAATATAAGTATATGTATATGCAAGCAAATGTGACCAATTTTCAATATAGTTCAATATTTGGTTCGATTAGGCATAACGGTTCAAAATTAGCAAACAAATGAACAAACAACACAAACATCAATCGATTAGTGAATTTAACGTTTCAAATTCATAATATTGATACATATACAAAAAATCATGTTTTGGTGCCAAATCACAACAATGTATTCTAGCTGTATTAGTTTTGGTTCTCACACCAGTCTAATGTAAATATATAGAAAATCACACCTTCGAAACTCGAACATAAATGTTGATGATGCGATCGCTATCATCAATATCATCTTCGGGCGACTAGAGTGTGATGCTATATCTATCCAATATATTAAAACTTTGAATACACGCGGATCAGACGTATACGCAAAATCTTTATATACTGGACTGTCCAACTCAATATAAATAGATAATCAGATACGAATAATTGATTTAAATTTTCAAAACAAAAATTGTTTTCATTTGAAAAATATACTCTTCACACTCGTTCTAGGATACTACTGATCCCATCTCTAACGAGTCATTCTTGTTGGATATTACTAATCCACTTTCTGATGAATTCTTTCGTATGGTTCTAATGTGCCTTGTTCTCTGAGCTTTGTAAACCAAAGCTCTGATACCAACTGTGAAAACCCGTAACTTCCCCGTAAAGGAAAGCGCCGGATAGTTCGAGAACAAGCCACAACAGAACGCATACAAAAGAACATTTCATTGTTATTACACCAATGCATCAGATTACAAGAATATACAGAGTATAAATGAATATTACACAGAAATATCAGAGATTTAAATTACATTTAAATACATAGCAGCGGAAAATAATACAATACACAACTAGAAGAGATATACGGATACAAAGCTTTCCGGATATCATTCCAGCTGTAAACCAGGATCCTGTGAATATAAATCTGCAAAACCAAAACTACTAACTGCCCGTGTCGAAAATAGGGGCACCCAGAGTTTAGGTTAAAACAATAAACTCTAGGTCAGTCATGTGACTGGTGTGAGAACTAAAACAGTTAATCTTTATTTTTAAAGTTAGGTAAATCAAGGGACCACGCCGTATAACACGGAACGGGTTCCTCCCAAGAATACCAGTGCATAAAACCAACAGCGCAATGCTAAATAAAGAAAAATGAAGCTGTTATAAGACCCAGGTCCCATCACACAATGCAACGCAGCCGAGGATAGGGTTTTCCCTTATAACAGCCAAAGAATGCTTGATACGGTTAAAACAAATCGTTTGATACTACTATAAGTGCGTAGTTCATAAAACAACTTCAAATCATAAGTATCAATCATAGGCGGCATGAGCGCCCCATAACACTATGTCGCCATATATAAGTTTACAATCAAAACCGCAAGACGTCGTATTGGAAGTTGGGTTATCATTTATGGTATGAACCGAGGCTAGGGGCAAGATCCTCTACCGATTTGTGACTCTCTAGCCCGAGCCACAGGGTCAGAGCGCATCGACCCTTTAGATCGTCAGGGCCGGTCCACCGATGTGGATTATTATGCCTGAACACTACGTTTCCCCGCCCTTTGGGGCGTAAGCCTGGCCCGTCAGCCGACCAGAAGCATCGGCCGAAACCGATATCACGAGGCGCCTCGCTTTTCAGCAAGTAATAATAAGCAACATCCACATGAGTCAAACTCGTCAGCCAGTTCAAGCACTGACGCCACTCCTAACTAGAAAGAAACGCATGTCCTCCCTGAGGTCCGTCTCCCGTTTTTGATTCATACCGGGTGTGATACTCGCGAATCAACGTTACACAAAGCTACGCCACAAAGGCCGTGCTTCGATCATCAACCACAAGACTTTGCTTTTCAACAGAAGCCTTGATCATTTGCATCTTAGCATGCCACACTAGCAATTCACTCCATGCGATTGATATCCATCAATATATAGCCCCTGAGCTCGTACGTCTCAGAGAAGGGCGTTAAGCAAGAGAATAAATTCTCCGCCGCCAAACAGATATATATTTAATAGAGATCAATCACACGGACTAAAATCCAATGTCAGACACACCGTCCATTTACAAGTCCGTTCTGGGTCTGAACGAAACCGGAGGCACCTAGTACCCCGCATATCCATCGATCTCCCGGTACGTCTGGACGATCACTAACTGTTTCCATCTTCTTGGGTGTACAGCCCAATCAAGATCATCAGTAATCACCCAAACGACGTGAAGACTTCCGGTCTTCGACCACCGTCTTCATCTTCGACTTATCGTCGTATCAGTTATTCAGAATGGGATAAACCCGGCCTTTCCGAATAACTCGCGTATATTTTAAATAAGTGTTACACAAACACAACATACGCCTCATTCCAATTCATTAGTCACTAACCGTAAATTAATCAAGAGAATAATTCCCCAAATATTAACCCCGAAGGCCGAAACCAACATCAGATCAATATCCAGAAAACCATTCTGCTTGGCTAACCGACAGTTAGTTTCTAAATTTCACATTCATAGGGAAAGGTTCCCATTAATTTTATCCAAGATAAATTCCTTGAATTTATTCGTTATTCTATTTTTGAATCTCAATTCAAACTAGTCGGGATTAGCGAACCTTACCGAAGTAATTATTTATTTTAATTTCCCAATCCCAACCTATTCATCCCATGAAGTAAAACTGGTAATACTTCATATCTAACACCACAGTGTTATCGGTAAATTCAATTACCATTTTACGTTCAAATCTAATTAAAGATTTAACTATCGCCTGGAGTAAAACCGGTGATACTCCATTCTCGATTATTTCAATCTAATTAAAGATTCATTAAAACTCCACTTAGTTTTAATCTGTGACTGGGTTAAAGAATCATTGTCATTTAAAAACACAGTTCACGATAAACCCAAAATCACATTCATTAATTATCGGATTAAAGAACGAGTGTTGTTTAAAAACACAGTTCACGATAAAACCAAAAATCAATATCAATTCAATTCCAATTAAATATTATTTAATTGGTACACTTCATTAAATCTAAATAAAAAGATTTAATCTTTTCTCAACTGGGTTCAAGGACAGTGTTAGTGAAGACACCATTCACGACAAACCCAAATCACATTTGATATTCAATATAAGGCTCTGAATAGAAAATATATCGGCTTATATTCAATATCAAATTCTACGATTAACAAATGTCGTATTGGAAATAACGATAAAAATATATATCTTTCAAATTTCCATAACAACATCCGTATAATCACGAATTCCAACATCGAAATATTCCGAAGACAATTTCGATTCAATTCCACTCCAATGCAATCATTGGAAATTCTGGTTATTTTTAAAACCCTTTTCAAATTCAATTTATTTATTTAAAAATAAATAGAATTATAATTCTAGTTCAAAACTAGTTCATTTCGATAAAAATCTATTTTTATCTTTTCAAATATGGAGTTTTTCATCCCGATTCTTTCTAAATCATTTCTTATGATTTTACACAAATTATTACTATTTTTAATAATTTTATCAAGGCACGTACAGTCGATTTCCATCAACGGTCATCGAACTGCACTTACAGCGACCTTTTTCAAATTTGATTTGGACATAATTCCAAATCCAACCGTTAGATTTCTAATTTCTAATATTCTTTAGAAAGCTCTTTTCGATACGAACCCAACGGTTCCGGTTTTAGAAGAATCCGACGGTCGGATCTCCCGTAATGTCCGTTTGAAATAAATGGTCGAAATTCGCGAACTGCCGCGGCGCGGCGCGTTCTATTCAGGCCATTATATTATATATATAATATATATAATATATATTTCGTCGATTTCTATTTAAAACGAATTATATGAATAGTTTTAAAATTCGTTTCAAAAGCAATTTCAACTTCCATTTCAATTCAAATCAAAATTGAATTCTTCTTTATAAATTCGTTTTAAAATTCATTTCTATTCAATTCAAATTTCAATTCAATTTGAATTCATTTCAATTCGCTTTCAATTCAATTTGAATTCGTTTTCAATTCATTTCGAAATCGTTTTCAATTCAATTCATTTCGAAATCATTTTCAATTCAATTTATTTCGAAATCGTTTTCAATTCAATTCATTTCGAAATCGTTTTCAATTCAATTCATTTCGAAATCGTTATCAATTCAATTCATTTCGAAATCGTTATCAATTCAATTCATTTCGAAATCGTTTTCAATTCAATTCATTTCGAAATCGTTTTCAATTCAATTCATTTCGAAATCGTTTTCAATTCATTTCGAAATCGTTTTCAATTCAATTCATTTCGAAATCGTTTTCAATTCAATTCATTTCGAAATCGTTTTCAATTCAATTCATTTCGAAATCGTTATCAATTCAATTCATTTCGAAATCGTTATCAATTCAATTCATTTCGAAATCGTTTTCAATTCAATTCATTTCGAAATCGTTTTCAATTCAATTCATTTCGAAATCGTTTTCAATTCATTTCGAAATGAATAAAATCGATATAAATATCGTTCACGTCAAAATGGCGTCAATCTAATCAACACGGCTTCGTAAATTTCTATTTTCAAATATCCTATTTCAAATATTTCTTTTTCAAAATAGTTGTTATTATCAAAATATTTCGTTCAACACATGACCAATCTCAATGGATGAGTACTGTCAACACATGAACTTTTATTTTATATCGATAAAGATGTAAATTTTATTACTAAAATATTTCGTTCAACACATGACCAATCTCAATGGATGAGTATTGTCAACACATGAACTTTTATTTTATATCGATAAAGATGTAAACTTTATTACTAAAATATTTCGTTCAACACATGACCAATCTCAATGGATGAGTACTGTCAACACATGAACTTTTATTTTATATCGATAAAGATGTAAATTTCATTACTAAAATATTTCGTTCAACACATGACCAATCTCAATGGATGAGTACTGTCAACACATGAACTTTTATTTTATATCGATAAAGATGTAAATTTTATTACTAAAATATTTCGTTCAACACATGACCAATCTCAATGGATGAGTACTGTCAACACATGAACTTTTATTTTATAATATTCTTTATTTTTCAAATTGGAATGAGGCCCAATCAATTACCATATAAAGTTAATTATATGGATTTTCATGCATTACACACATATAATAGCATTGAAAAATAATCAACCATCAACCAAAGTGCACTACACTGTATAAGCATCAAATATAGATATCTAACGCTTATAACAGCCTGTCAATCAATCGATCGACATATTTAATCAATCAGGATGAGTGAACTTCAAATTTCATCCCAACACCCGTGTGGGGTTTCAAACAATCAAACGCATATTTTATTTGTGCAGTTGGGCGATGTGTAAAATTTATCGACCCAATCAATGTCCTTCAAATAGGTGTACATAAACAAACCGTCTGGTTTGTAAATGAATATTTATTTATTCACATTCACGTTAAAAATTATATTTTTAACGACAAAACATTTTATTCCAACATATGAATTTCTATTCAGTTCATTCTTTAAATAAAATGATATTTTTATTTTTCTAACTTATTTTAGAAAATTTCGGCGGCATAACGGCAAGATATTAGAAACGGGACAAGGCCTATCCTTATCCCCGGTCTAGTGAAGGCCCACGCCATTCACACATCAATCAAATCAATTCATTTCACCACACAAATCAATTTCAATCAAATAATCTAACTAATTTTTGCAATCAAACAAACAAGTCCATGGTCTGTGGACGATTGTGTCGGGTGCTACTAAGCACCGTCTGCATCCTAGTATATATAAATAACTAGAAAAGAAATTGAAAGGTGAGAAATTCTCACCGAAAGCTATCCAATACCACGACTCTTCATTTATAGAGATCTTCATCGTCATCGCATCTTTTTGTCATCTTCGTTGCTGTAGCCACTACATATATAGAAAAGATTATATTTTTAAAATGGTGTTTATATAAAAAAGAATATATTTATTTTTCTTCACTAAAACCATATTTTTATATTGCCTCTTCTTATATATAAAAAAAAAAAATCATATTTTTCCTTCGCTACTCTTCTTATAAAAATCGTACCTTTATATCGATAAAAATCTAAACTTTCTTTATATCAAAATATAAACTTTCTTTTATTAAAAATATAAACTTTCATTTATTAAAAATATAAAATTTCTTTTATGAAAAATATAAACTTTCTTCTATGAAAAATATAAACTTTCTTATATGAAAAATATAAACTTTCTTCTATGAAAAATATAAACTTTCTTATATGAAAAATATAAACTTTCTTCTATGAAAAAAATATAATTTTTTTTTTTCCTTTCTAAAATCAAGTCTTTTTATCCTTTCAAAAATCAAGTCTTTTCCATATTTTTTTCTAATTAAAAATCTATTCTCTCTAATCAAAAATCTATTCTTTCTCCTTTCAAAGACAATGCAAATTTTCCTATTTCAAAAACAATGTTGTAAATATATTTTTTTTTTTAAAAAAAAATCATATTCTTTATATTTTATAAACCTATGCTATTTATATATTTTAAAACAACCCTATTTATTTAATTTAAAATAATCATATTTATTTTTAAAACAATGCCTATCTTTATTTTTAAAACAATAGGATTTTATATTTATTTTCAAAATAATAATATTATATTTTTAAAACAATTTGATTTCAATATAAGAATCTGAAAATGAACAATTTGATTTAAATAAAAAAAAAAAGCTCACTGTTTCACTGTAACCGCTCTTTCTTCTTCGTTAGCCTTGGACCCTCAAATCCCATTGATTCCATTGAAAATCCACTAGCGCTCGTTTGTCCAAGTCGTTGTCCATCGATCGGAACCTCCCAAGTTGACCACCTCCGCGCCGCGCATCATCTCCCCCCTGTCGCTTCGAATCCGCTGCCCCAAGTACGTCTGAAACAGCCTCGAAAGGCGCGCCCTTTGAGGGCTAAAATCAGTC
Organism: Allium sativum; assembly: GCA_030737875.1. Taxonomy (NCBI): domain Eukaryota; kingdom Viridiplantae; phylum Streptophyta; class Magnoliopsida; order Asparagales; family Amaryllidaceae; genus Allium; species Allium sativum. The sequence continues at coordinate 126,065,891 of CM060919.1, read as the reverse complement.
ACCAGAAAATCCCAAATGCGATCATATTGGTACGGGATTGAATCCCTTGATTTGCTCCTTATCTTCTCTCAAGAAGCATTGGGAATCAATTTGTGAATTCAAAGAAAAAGGGGCGAAATTTCTGGCACTTTCCATCGTTGAACAGTTGAGAGGCGGCTCCAGAATTTGGGGAAAGAGATATTAGGGTTTTGATTAAAAAATATTTATATATATAAGAATTTTAATAATATTTTATTCGTAAATTACATGTTTAGCCCTAGGACCTCCGATCAAGTCCCAACGACTGTCGCCTATAGCTAAATACCCCCATTCCGAACACAATGGTATATGTTTCGCAGGTTGATTCGATCATTTGAATCAGTTTCCATTTAATTTACATTTAAATCACTATATTGAATTTTAAACGTACATTTCAAATTACCGGGGTCACATATTAACTCTAAAAATTCTCGAAAATATTTTCTAGCTTCGTATTGACGATACGGTCCTAACAAAACTAGTTTCGTCGAATTCTGAGACCGTTTGAAAAATGGCCAATTTCCAGTCGATTAAAATCAACTAAAACTGGTCAAACGCGTTTTCCTTTGCCACGCTCACATATTTATTCGAAAAATTATGAAATTTGGAATCTAGCAATAATTTGACACTGCGGATCCAACAAAAGTGGTTTCGTCGAAATCCGAGGTCATTTGCAAAATGTCTATTTTTAAGGGCCTGAATTCCATAGCGACTATTCAGAATTTTCAACTGGACATATCTTTTGATTCCCGCTATGAAATTTTGATTTGTCGGATTCGTTGGAAAGATATTCTCAAATAGATCCTAATGTTTTTGGTTTCACTAAAATCCGGATTGTTTTGCACCCGGTACATTCATTTGAAGTTTGAAATCGAATTATCGAACTACCGCGCCATTTTCAATTCTATTTATAATTATATATAAATATTTATATTCTAAAGACGACGTATATAAACGTATACGTCGAATTTAATTCTAAACATTTTTCTCGTCGATATTAATTAAAATAATCTATTTTAAATAATCAAAATTCGCTAAAATCACCAAAATAAAAATTTTAAACTGGCCCAGATTTTCGGGTTGTTACATATTTAAACCACTTTAATCCTTTTATTTATTTTAATTAATTTATTAAAATAAATAAATCCCTCATTCTTTTACATTGAAATGTATATTTACATTAAAATGAATCTTTTTCATTCTTTTGAAACAAATTAACTATAAAAAAGGTATTCTTTCTAATGTAATCAATCTTAAATAAAAATGAAATCTTTTTAATGTAATCTTTTTAGTTCAACCTTTATTACATTGAAAAATGTAATATTTTCATTTCAATCTTTATTACATTGGAAAATGTAATGTTTTCATTTCAAACTTTATTTTCAATTCAGTCTTTATTACATTGAAAAATATAATATTTTCATTTCAACTTTATTACATTGAAAAATGTAATATTTTCATTTCAACTTTATTTTCAATTCAGTCTTTATTACATTGAAAAATATAATATTTTCATTTCAACTTTATTGCGTTGAAAAATGTAATATTTCCCTTTCAAACTTTATTCTAAAATGTTTATTAATTCGTTTATAAAACGATTCCAACTTTTATTTCAATTTTAAATCCAAATTGAATATTCTATCTATTATCATATTAAAATAATATTATTTCCAAAATATTTATTTTGGAATTAGCTCTTTAAAACATGCATTATAAAATGTATAAAATAAATCTATAAACACATTCGGGTTAAAATGGTGTTGCTATTTAAAACAGATTAAATAGCTCAATCCATTATCTTATTCATTTATATTTACACTGGGCCAGACCTCCCACATTAAGCCTACGACTTGTGGATGCTGGATATGCCGGTTGGTTCCGGGCAGACTTATCCCACAAGTTGGGCTTAACCTCGTGTCATGGCCCAATTCGTATTTGCGCACTTGGACCTCTCACATTAGGCCCAACATTTGTGGCTGCTGGATAAGCCGGTTGGTTCCAGGCAGACTTCCACCACAAATGTGACCAAACCTCGTGCCCAAGTACAATTATAATTTTATAATTATAATTAACTTTTCTAAAACGCACTCTTTGAAAATATCCTTTCCGTTAAAGAATCTTAATTTTAAATATTCTTTAATTCTAAAATGACATGATTTCAAATGTATTAACTTACCTTTCAAATTTTTATAAATGTCTGAACTTTCCATATTATTATAACAATTAATAATAATCTTCCCAAAATGTCTTATTTTGAAATCAAATCTATTTATTGCCACATAATGACGAATAAATGTAATCTTTCCAAAACGTTCGAAACCAAAATTTCTTTTCTTAACATGTGGACAATAAATATGTAAACTTTATAATTAAATCTCCTTTATTATAACTTTTAAACAATAAAGATATAATCTATTTAAATCAACGCCAATTAATTCCATTAATTGAGTATAAATTAAAATATTCATTAATTCAAAATTGATAACAATAATATTAATCTTTTCAAGATGTTCAGTTTTGAAACAAATCTTCTTAATTTAACATGTTGACAATTAAAAAGGGTATCTTTTAATCCTAATCTTTTATTGTAATTTTTTTTTTACTAATAAAAATGTTATCTTTCCAATTCACTCTTTTTATTGTAACTTTGACAATACATACCTTCCCTTTTGAAAACATGGAAATAATACATTAGTTCCTTTAATTGAATATTGGATTATAATATTCTTTAACTCAAAATTGGATTGAGACTCACACAATTTCCATGTAATTTAATTACACGGATTTCAAACATCGCACTTATTCCATAATAATGTCAACCATTCACATAACAGCCAAAGTGCAATTTACACTAAACACAAGGGTGATGTGTAGTCAAATATCAACCCAAGACCCGTGTGGGGTTTCAGCCAACACATAATTTTGTGCACTTGGGCGAGGTGTAAAATAATCGTCCCAATCAACACCAACAAGTCAGGTAACTTGTCAATGGCAGTGTAACATCATTTTAAATTATCATAAATAATAAATCATTAGTTTAACCTGTTGAATATTTTCAATTTCAAACATAACATGACATGACATCCAAATCCACAATCCATTCAACAAACAATTACTTCCATCACTAATAATTTATTTACATTTAATGATATAAAAAAAAACTATTCGAAAATTGAGTGAGCAAAAGAGTTCTTACCTTTGCCGGCTTTAAATGACGGTTCGGGCCCAATTTTGGCCCAAGATCCAACATGCTCCAAATTGGGTGTAGTTAGTGTCATTGCAAAGCTCTCGACTCGCTGATCGCAGCAAATCCTATTTCGCGCGATTTCAAGTTCGTATCACAAAGTTATGAATTTTCGAAGTTTGTAATAATTAAATAATTAATTTAAATTATGAAAATTACCCAAATTTTCAACTTACTCAGAATTGGACAAAATTACTGCTCGCTCGAAGCTCTTGACATAATGATCTCAACGGATTCAGTTTCAAGCAATTTCGATAATGTGACAAAAAGTTATGCACTTGCGAAGTTAACAAATCAATTTAAATAATATTTATATTTGTAAAAATTACCCCAAATTTCAATTTCATCCAAATTGGACAAATTTTGTGTCCACGCGAAGTTCTCGTCGCCACGATCGCAGCATACCTGAAATCGTCAAATTTTGATCTCGTATGTAAAAGATATTGCATTACGAACATTGAATATAAAATTAAATAAATGTTTCGCGTTTAAGCCCTTAACCTTTTTTTTCAAACAGCACCCTGAACTTAAAATGCTCGCCACGGCCAAACCGTAAGTCGGAATTGCACGAAACTAGTGCCATTCTCTCCGTCTTCTCCCCCTCTTTCCACGCCTGGTGGTCCCCTGTGACGATCCCAAAACCCCGTGACATGGTGTTAAGGATAATCATTGGAATATAACACATTAATCATCATTGGCATATCACAGATAATAGCATAAACAGAAAGTATAATAATTTACACACATATGACAGCGGAATCATATAGATATCATCACATCAGAGAAGCACAGTACAGGATACAACTTAGTGCATAATGATACATAGTCAGTCACCATCGCCTAAGGCGGAATCATACATAAAGAGTACTCAAAATAAATATCAGTCTGCATCGCCAATGGCGGAATCATAATATAGATACAATATTGGTGGAGAAAATCCAAGTCAGCACGGTGTAGTCAAGCCTCGCCATGAGCCAAAAGTGCGTCAGAATCCTGTAACTAGGCTGCCCGTGTGAAAATGAGGGCACCCGAGTTTGCAAGGTGAAACAAACTACGAGTCAGTCATGGGACTGATATGAGAAATCTACTCAACTTATTAACAACAGTAATAAGGCAAATCAAAGGACCACGCCACTTTCGCGGAACGGGTTTACTCCAATGAGTGCTAGTGCATGAAATAAAGTAAAAGATTAAATCATCGCAATGCTTTTTATAAAATGAAGCCATTATAAGACTCAGGTCCCATCACACAATGCAACGCAAGCCGGAGGATAGAGTTTTCCCTTATAATGGCCAAAGATGCTTCATACGTATAAAACAAAAGTGTTTGATATTATTACTAGTGCATATATGTTTCAAAAGCAAATTCAATCATAAATATCAATCCTAGACTGCATGGGTACCATATATCATGTCGCCATACTAGTAATACAATCACATCCGCATATTTCGTATTGGAAATTGGATTCCTTCATGAGTCGAGGCAAGGGGCAAGCTCCTCTCCGATTCGAGACACTCTAGCAAATGTCCCAGGACCCCACTCTGATCCTTGGAATCGGCTGGGCCGGTCCTCTCTTACTTTTGAGGATTAGTTATTCCTGAACACACGTTTCCCGGTCCTTACAGACCTATAATCGAGGCGCCTCGCATTCCAACAACCACACAGGTGAAAAGTATATATAATGTCAGGGCTGGTAGGTCACTGACACCACCATATCTAGAAAGAAACGTCGTGCTCTCCCAGCGGTCCGTCTCCCTTTTTTACTCATACCGGGGTGTGAGGCTCGCGAATTCACGTCATACACAAAGCTACGTCACACAGACCATGCTTCGATCATCAACCACAAGACTTTGCTTTGCAACAGAAGCCTTGATCTTATGCCCTTAGGCGTGCCACACAGGCAATCCACTCCATGCGACTGATTTCTATCAATACATAACCTCTGAGCTCGTATGTCTCAGAGAAGGGCGTTAAGCAAGAGAAAAAATTCTCCACCGCCAAATATATATATATATTTAACAGAGATCAATCAACACAGAACAAAATCCAATGTCAGACACACAGTCCATTTACAAGTCCGTTCTGGGTCTGAACGAAACCGGAGGCACCAATTCCTCGCATATCCGTACAATCAACAGTATGTTTGGACGTCTACTACCTCAGTTCCTTCATGGTAGCTACTCCAATCACGAGCATCAGTAGCGCCCATCCATCCAATGTGGAGATCATCGGTCTTCAACCGTCTTCAACTCTTCGACTTCCCAACGTCGATCGATTATTTGAAATGAGATAAACTCGGCCTTTTCAAATAACCTACGTATATTTAGATTTTCAAATCAATTATTCACATGGTTGGACTATTCAACATTCACATTTCAGTTATTTAGTTATAATTTTCATGTCAAATACATTCAACCATCACATATCAAGCAAACACAACACAATTGGTTTATTTCCACTCTATATCGTCTATAGTATTTTATAACGATATATCGCCATTTTTATTTAATTTAAAACGGCCATATTTAATTAAACGACGTTTCAGGTCGTGTTGATGCACTGGTGCTGCTTTTCACTAATTTTGTTTTACACATATCTGGAAATCTAACCGTTGGATCTTTACAAATTTTATATCATTAGGAAGGTCCTTTCAAAACGAATCCAAGGTTTCAGTTTTGGGAAAATCCGACGGTCGGATCTTCCACACTAGCCATTTGAAGTTACGATTTCAATTTACGAACTGCAGCGTCGTTATTCGATTTAATTTAATTATATATATATATATATATAAATATAAATATAATCGTTTCTGGCGCTGTTTTTCTTCAGATTTGAATTAAACATTCCAGACAATCCAACCGTCGGATCTTCACAAAGTTGGTGTCGTTGGAAAGATATTTCCAAGGCGAACCCAACGGTTGCGGTTTCGGGAAAATCCAATGGTCGGATTTCCCGCACTAGTCGTTTGAAATCACGGTTTCAAAACACGAACTGCACGGCCACGTTTCGTTTTAATTCTATTTATATTTATATATTTATATAAATATAGTTCATTCAAAAATTCCTATATCGTTTCCACTTCAATTATTTCACTAACGCCTTTAAATTTCGGAAAATTTCGCCATAACCTCCTTTGTACGGGAGGGTCTGGGAAAATTCCCAAATAGCCACACGGGCGTCTCATATCAAAAGAAAAAGAAAAAGCCAAGCGGCTAGCCAACAGGCTCATAAAATCATCACCCAAACAAAACAGTAAATGTGTACCTATTTGTCGGGCACAAAATTTTATTCCTCTTCTCTAGCCTCTTTGCTATAACCTGTTCAATAGATATGCATGTACATATATACAATTTCTATCATTTATCATTTTCCATTCAATTTCATATTTGATTTACTTTGTTTTAAAAACACCATTCACTCTAATGTTGCATGCATAGGGTAAAATCATATCATTAGCTAATTAATGTATATTTCAACTCATGCACATTTATTTGAACAAGTGGCTATTTTTAACACTTCACATTTCAAAGATGATAATTTTGGCGAACTAAAATAGATTTCAACACATGACTATTTTATTTAGTTCCTATGCATGTTAAAAATAATATTTCTTTCACAAATATTTATTTCAACGTCCGCATATCTTTAGCATATCACAAATATGATAAAAATGATATTTTTATCGTTCAAAATATTCATTCGACAAATGGATGTTTTCAACACTTCATAGTCTCAATAAAAATGTAATTTTTATTGTTTGATCTTTTTATTCAACACATGAACTTTTCCACTACACACACTTCTCAACAAATGAGCATTTCCACACATGGACATTTTATTTATGTTGTTCATATTAGAAAGATGGAATTTTTATTGTTGAAACTATTTATACAAGGCGAATATTTTTCATACTTCATATATATATAAAAATGTGATTTTTATGGTTAGAACACTCCATTCATTCATAAATGAATTTAATTTTCACACGACACTTTTCAACACACAAACATTTCCACACATGGATATAGTTTCAACATATGGCTTTAATTTCAACGCATGAAGATAATTTCAACATATGAAAATAATTCTAACACATAAAGATTATTCAAAATTTCGGCAGCATAACGGCAGGGTAGTTAAAACCGGCACCGTCCCTAGTACGGCTCCTCGCTCTACTTTAAAACCTCGCGGTTTTTGACAATGGGGATTCATGCATCTAATTCGCACGCAGGCGGCATGTTTATTTTTATTTCCACAAATATTTCCAATTCATTTCAATCACCAATGGGTATTTTTCAACCACAACCAAACAATATCAACCACAAACAATTATTCAACCATTCGTATTTTTCACCCAATATTTCACACCAATTCACAACAATAAATATCGTCCATGGTTTGTGGACGAGGGGAGTGTATATATATATAATTGCTATATTTCACTTGCATTCCAACACATATATCAATTATTCTACGCATGTAAAATTCATACTTCGCTTATATAGCTTGCACTACTCATGTACATAAGGTATACAACATGTATGTAATTTATATTTCGCTAATATAAATTATACACGACATTTTCCATTCAATTTCACGTTAATTTAGATTTCTCACCTTGGTTTTCGGAGTGCTAAAAATCGATACGATGTCAGAAAAATCCGCGGCTTCTTCTTTTGGGTAGAGAGCTTCCTTACGGTCCCGATGTTTCCTGTTTCATCGAATTTCGTCAACACACCAAAAAGATATGATTTTTCAAAGTGTAAAAGATCAAAAAAACTCACCTTTCACGAAGGTTCTAAACTAGGTTTACGGTTTTCGCGACAATCGGGGCACGAGGGGATGGTCGGCGAGTTGGACGTGGAAGAGGGAAGAGAGGGCTATCTGGCGGTGGTGGTTTGGTGGCGTTCGGTGGTCAGAATCGGCGGCGGTGGCGGTGGAAAGGTCGGGACTTTGGAGCTTTGATTCGGGCGGCACAGGCGACGAGGGGTGGCGGTGGTTGGTCGGATTTGAAGAGGGGACGGAGGCGCGTCGAGGGGTGGCGGTGGCGAAGGCTGTAGGTGGCGGTAGCGGCGCCGATCGGAGCTGGAAGGTTTGGAGCTCGGGTCGCCGTTCGTTCGAGGTTTTTTTTTTAATATATGAATGGAGAATTCTGATTGGCCGAGGACTATATTAAATTTTTAAATAGTGTTTTCTCAAACGAACTCCTTTTCAAACCCAACGACTGTCGCCCCTAGCTAAATACCCCCATTCCGGACACATTGGGATATGTTTCGTAGGCCAATTCGACTGTTACAGTCAGTTATTTTTCAAATTAAAGTATAAAACATTTAATTTTTAACTCTGAACGTACATTTCAATTTGCCAGGGCCACAAATTGATTCGAAAAATTCCAGAAAAATAAATCTAGCTATGTTTTGACGCTACGGTCCCAACAAAACTAGTTTCGTCTAATTCTGAGGTCGTTTAAAAAATGGCCATTTTCTGGTCGATCCAATTTAACAGAAATTGACCAAATACATTTTCTTTTGCCACGCTCACATACTAGCTTCAAAAATTATGAAATTTGAAACCTAGCAATAGTTTGACATCCCGGACACAACAAAAGTGGTTTCATCGAATTCCGAGGTCGTATGCAAACTATCAATTTTCCAGGGCTATATATTCTATATAGCGACCATTCTGAAAATTCATTCGGCCATAACTTTTGATTCCCGTTATGAAACTTCGATTTTTCAGATTCATTAGAAAGGTATTGATTAACAGATTTAAATATTTTTGGTTTCGCTAAAATCCGTTATATTTTCCACCCTGCACAGTCAGTCAAAGTTTGAATTCAAATTTTCAAACTGACTCACTATTTCTAGTTCACTATTTTATTGAAATATTCTATTTCAATTGTTCAAATTCCTTTGAAATCACCAATTTAAATTTTTTAAATTGGCTCGTATTTTCCGGGTTATTACAATCTCCCCCACTTAAAACTTTTCGTCCTCGAAAAGGAAACAACAGTAAAGTAGGAAATAAAATGTAAATGCAAAGTATTGTAAAGGTACCTTGCACCGGAGTTAGTTAGAGATATCCACTCTGCATTTGGGGTAAGCTTGCTTAATGCTTTCCTCAGTCTCCCAAGTACAGTCTCTAGGATCACTGCTCCACTGCACTTTAACTAAATGAACCTTTTTGCTTCTGAGTTCTCCAGTTTCTTTGCCAACAATCTTTAATGGCTCTCTTCTGAGTGATAATTCTGGAGTTATGTCCACATCCTGTTGCGCTGCTTCTTCTACAACAAGATCTGGATCATGCACATGTCTTCTAAGTTGAGATACGTGAAATACATCGTGCACTCCAGGCAACCAATCTGGCAATTGAACCCTATAGGCAAGAGTTCCAATTCGTTCGAGTATAGGAAAGGGACCAATAAATCTCGGTGCCAACTTCCCGGTCTTGCCAAATCTGATTACTCCTCTCATCGGAGAAACCTTCAAATAAACATGATCACCAACAACAAATGTCAAATCTCTCCTTCTAGAGTCTGCATAACTTTTCTGTCGGCTTTGGGCGGTTCTCAAACGCTTTTTGATGAAGTCGACTTTATCAGATGCTTCTCTAATCATATCGGGTCCTAACACAAGTCTATTGCCAGGTTCTACCCAACATGCTGGAGATCGGCAGGGTCTGCCATATAATGCTTCAAATGGCAACATTCCCAAACTCGCTTGATAGCTATTGTTATATGATAATTTTGCCAAACGCAAGTGATCTTCCCATGACCCACCAAAATCAATTATACAAGCCCGTAATAAATCTTCTAGAATTCTATTCACCCGCTCAGTTTGGCCATCTGTTTGAGGGTGATAAGCGGTGCTCATATTCAGTTTTGTTCCCAATTCTGTCTGGAAAGCCTCCCAGAATTTGCTAGTAAATTGGGGATCTCTATCACTGACTATGCTGATGGGAATTCCATGCAGCTTAACAATTTCTCCGAAATATATCTGTGCTAGACTTTGAGCGGTTCTATTGGATCTGACAGGTATAAAATGGGCAGTCTTCGTGAAGCGATCTACGATTACCCAAATGTTGTCATTACCTTTCTTGGTTCGCGGCAAACCATCTATGAAATCCATGGAAATCTGTTCCCATTTCTAACTTGGGACTTCCAACGGTTGCAACAGTCCAGCTAGCTTCTGTTGGTCACTCTTGACCAATTGACAAATAGGGCATCTGCTTACATACAAAGAAATATCTCTTTTCATTGCCTTCCACCAGAAAGTGCGTTTGATATCGTTGTACATTTTACTCACCCCAGGATGGATGCAAAATTTGGATTTATGGCATTCATCCAACACTTCTCTTTTGAGCTCAGGAAGGTTGGGAACACAAATTCTCCCATTCTGCCTCAGAACTTCTTCTTTATCTATTTGAAAGCTTAAGGGCTCTCCCTTCTGGATTCTTCCTTTGATCTTTTGAGTGAAACAATCATTCTTCTGGAGAGCACATATCTTATCGATCAAGCTAGGTGTAATTATAAGATGGGCAACGATTGCGGTCTTTCTACTAAGTGCATCCGCTACAACGTTAGCCTTCCCCGGCGTATACAGGATATCAAGATCATACGCTGCAAGAAATTCCAGCCAACGCTGCTGTCTCAGATTCAGATCTTTCTGGGTATATAAATACTTCAATGATTGATGATCTGTGTACAGTATAAATTTCTCGCCAAATAAATAATGCCTCCAAATTTTCAAGGCAAAAACGATGGCTAGCAACTCAAGATCATGAGTCACATAATTCTTCTCATGCGGTTTCAGTTGGCGGCTTGCATAAGCGACTACTTGGCCTCTCTACATTAACACTGCACCAAGACCTCTAATAGAAGCATCTGTCCAAACCGTTAAATCCTGATTGCCATCAATAATGGTTAACACTGGAGGAGTGGTCAGTTTCGATTTCAATTCCTGGAAAGCTTCTTCACAGTCGGAAGTCCACTTAAACTTCTCATGTTTCTTTGTGAGCTTCGTTAACGGACCGGATATCTTCGAAAAATCCTGAACGAACTTTCGATAATAACTAGCTAACCCCATAAAACTTCTAACTTCCATGGGAGTAGTGGGTTGTTTCCAGTCTTGAATTGCTGTTATTTTGCTTGGGTCAACAGAAATTCCTTTCTCTAACACGACATGGCCAAGAAATTTAACTTCTTCTTGCCAGAAGACACATTTAGAGAATTTGGCTTTGAAGACGTTCTTCCTTAGAATCTCCAATACTTGTTCTAAGTTTTTTTCATGCTCGGGTTTTGATTTGGAGTAGATTAAAATATCATCGATGAAGATGAGGACAAATTTATTCAGAACTCCCCTGAACACTCTATTCATTAGATCGACAAAGTATGCTGGAGCGTTGCATAGGCCAAACGGCATTACTAACCATTCATAAAATATGTCTGGACCTCTGAAAGCTGTCAAAGGAACACACTCTTCTGCTATTCTCAATTGATGAAACCCTGTAGCTAGGTCCATTCAGGAAAATACTTTCGCCCCATTCAATTGGTCTAGCAAATCATCGATGCGGGGTAATGGATATTTATTTTTAAGCGTCTGTTTGTTGAGGTCTCGGTAATCAACACATAATCTAAGAGTACCGTCTGACATTGGGACAAACACAACAGCTGCACCCCAATTAGAAAAACTAGGTCTGATTAGACCCTTCCACAACAGTTGACGAGTTTGATCGCCTAATTCTTCCTTTTCTTTCGGAGTCATTCTGCGAATTGGATGCACCACTGGTCTGGCATTGGGAATTAGATCGATTCGGAATTCTATTTCTCTTTGCGGAGGTAAGTTTTCAACTTCTTCAAACACATCCGCATAGTTTCTAACAATCGGAATCTTTTCTATGGAAGTGGGGATAAGTTCTAATGCCGACCAAATTTCCTTTCTATTCGGATTCGAACCATGATAGGGAACCGTAATATACCCAAGCTTCGTTCGAATTTTAACGATTCTTTCTGCACAATTCACTTCGGCTTTATATTTCGTTAACCAATCTAGCCCGAGAATGATATCGAATTCGGGAAAATCCATAACGATAAAATTGAAAGGAAACTGGTATCGGGAGAAAGAAGTAGGCACCTTGCAACATGAACTGAGGGTAATAGGACCCCCTATCGGGTTATGAACTTCCACCGATTCTTTGAGCTTTCGCTGTTTTAACTTTAATTTGTGCATTGTGTTTCTAGCAATAAAACTACGCGACGCACCCGTGTCAAACAATACAGAAACAGGAATATTTTTAATTGTAAGGGTACCTCCCAAAACATCAGGTTTACCTGCTCCATCGGAAGCAGCTGGCGGGCTCGACCCGTCATAGACGTGAGCTACTGTAGCTTTCTTCAGCAAAGGACAGTCTTTGACCAGATGATCGGTCTTGCGGCAATTGAAGCACGAGCGAGGGTTCTGGGAGCCTTGGCTCGAGCCTTGAGAATTTGTCTTCTGCCTCTTCGGAGCTATGCAGACGTTTGAGTAGTGCCCCGGCTTACCACAGTTAAAGCAATTTCCTCTTGGCGGCTTGCCAGTCTGAGGTTTTGAAGATGCTGCTTGGCTTGACTTGCCTTGATTTACAGCAGGCTTGCGCTTGTTTCCGGCTTGGTTTCTAGCGCGATCCTGATCCAGATGCCTTTGATCAAGGTCTTCGTAGTTGCATGTCATTTCCACCCGTTCGTTGAATTCCAGCTTGACATGGGCCATGGCTCTATCATGATATTGTCGTCTTAGCCCGAGGATAAACCTCTTATTTTTAGACTTTGCAGTGGCGACGTGCTCCGGAGCATAGGGCGACAACAGTGTAAATTTATTCAGATAATCTTGCACGGAAAGATCCCCCTGCTGGAGATTGGCGAAGTCATCGTGCATTCTTTCTAGAGCTTGTTCGGGGACATATTTCTCCTTGAAGAGTTCTTTAAATCCATCCCATGTTCTTCCAGCTTCTCTATTCCCGACGGTAAGAGATTCCCACCATAGTTCAGCTTGTTCCTACATAAGCCAGGCGCCCATAATAGCTTTGTCTTCGTCTCTAAGCCTTAGGCCTTCAAGAATTTTCTCACATGTTTTGAGCCATGCAAGGGCCTCTATTACGGTGCCAGTTCCCGAGAAGGTCTTGCCTCCTAAGTTTTTATATCTCTTGGCTACTCGGTCTAGCTCGAAGTATTGAGCTGCCGGAGGTTGTATCAAAGGTCCTTCTTGAGCTGGGACTTCTCCTCTTCCTCGGCCTCAGCCGGCACGGCCTCCTCTAGCGGCGGCTGCACTGGTAGCCATTTGTCAAATTCTGTATAAGCAAGAAAAGAGTCAGCTAACAGAAATGATAGTCTATTGCTGAGTTAAGCAGAAAATTTCACGGAAAGATAACGATGGACTGATCAATTGTTTTTGCTATTCTGCTCGGCTCATTCTAGGACTTTACTAGTCCTATCTCTAACGAGCGACTCGCCTTAGAATACTACTGATTCTATTTTGATGAAGTGTTTAATGTGTTAGACTCCAGAACTAAGGTTAACCAAAGCTCTGATACCAGCTGTGACGATCCCAAAACCCCGTGACACGGTGTTAAGGATAATCATTGGAATATAACACATTAATCATCATTGGCAGATCACAGATAATAGCATAAACAGAAAGTAGAATAATTTACACGCATATGACAGCGGAATCACATAGATATCATCACATCAGAGAAGCACAGTACAGGATACAACTTAGTGCATAATGATACATAGTCAGTCACCATCGCCTTAGGCGGAATCATACATAAAGAGTACTCAAAATAAATATCAGTCTGCATCGCCAATGGCGGAATCATAATATAGATACAATAATGGCGGAGAAAATCCAAGTCAGCACGGTGTAGTCAAGCCTCGCCATGAGCCAAAAGTGCGTCAGAAACCTGTAACTAGGCTGCTCGTGTGAAAATGAGGGCACCCGAGTTTGCAAGGTGAAACAAACTACGAGTCAGTCATGGGACTGGTATGAGAAATCTACTCAACTTATTAACAACAATAATAAGGCAAATCAAAGGACCACGCCACTTTCGCGGAACGGGTTTACTCCAATGAGTGCTAGTGCATGAAATAAAGTAAAAGATCAAATCTTCGCAATGCTTTTTATAAAATGAAGCCATTATAAGACTCAGCTCCCATCACACAATGCAACGCAAGCCGGAGGATAGAGTTTTCCCTTATAATGGCCAAAGATGCTTCATACGTATAAAACAAAAGTGTTTGATATTATTACTAGTGCATATATGTTTCAAAAGCAAATTCAATCATAAATATCAATCCTAGACGGCATGGGTACCATATATCATGTCGCCATACTAGTAATATAATCACATCCGCATATTTCATATTGGAAATTGGATTCCTTCATGAGTCGAGGTAAGGGGCAAGCTCCTCTCCGATTCGAGACACTCTAGCAAATGTCCCAGGACCCCACTCTGATCCTTGGAATCGGCTGGGCCGGTCCTCTCTTACTTTTGAGGATTAGTTATTCCTGAACACACGTTTCTCGGTCCTTACAGACCTATAATCGAGGCGCCTCGCATTCCAACAACCACACAGGTGAAAAGTATATATAATGTCAGGGCTGGTAGGTCACTGACACCACCATAGCTAGAAAGAAACGTCGTGCTCTCCCAGCGGTCCGTCTCCCTTTTTTGACTCATACTGGGGTGTGAGGCTCGCGAATTCACGTCATACACAAAGCTACGTCACACAGACCATGCTTTGATCATCAACCACAAGACTTTGCTTTGCAACAGAAGCCTTGATCTTATGCCACTTAGGCGTGCCACACAGGCAATCCACTCCATGCGACTGATTTCTATCAATACATAACCTCTGAGCTCGTACGTCTCAGAGAAGGGCGTTAAGCAAGAGAATAAATTCTCCGCCGCCAAACAGATATATATTTAACAGAGATCAATCAACACAGAACAAAATCCAATGTCAGACACACAGTCCATTTACAAGTCCGTTCTGGGTCTGAACGAAACCGGAGGCACCAATTCCTCGCATATCCGTACAATCAATAGTATGTTTGGATGTCTACTACCTCAGTTCCTTCATGGTAGCTACTCCAATCACGAGCATCAGTAGCGCCCATCCATCCAATGTGGAGATCGTCGGTCTTCAACCGTCTTCGACTTCCCAACGTCGATCGATTATTTGAAATGAGATAAACTCGGCCTTTTCAAATAACCTACGTATATTTAGATTTTCAAATCAATTATTCACATGGTTGGACTATTCAACATTCACATTTCAGTTATTTAGTTATAATTTTCATGTCAAATACATTCAACCATCACATATCAAGCAAACACAACACAATTGGTTTATTTCCACTCTATATCGTCTATAGTATTTTATAACGATATATCGCCATTTTTATTTAATTTAAAACGGCCATATTTAATTAAACGACGTTTCAGGTCGTGTTGATGCACTGGTGCTGCTTTTCACTAATTTTGTTTTACACATATCTGGAAATCTAACCGTTGCATCTTCACAAATTTTATATCATTAGGAAGGTCCTTTCAAAACGAATCCAACGGTTTCAGTTTTGGGAAAATCCGACGGTCGGATCTTCCACACTAGCCATTTGAAGTTACGATTTCAATTTACGAACTACAGCGTCGTTATTAGATTTAATTTAATTATATATATATATATATATATATATATATATAAATATAAATATAATCGTTTCTGGTGCTGTTTTTCTTCAGATTTGAATTAAACATTCCAGACAATCCAACCGTCGGATCTTCACAAAGTTGGTGCCGTTGGAAAGATATTTCCAAGGCGAACCCAACGGTTGCGGTTTCGGGAAAATCCAATGGTCGGATTTCCCGCACTAGTTGTTTGAAATCACGGTTTCAAAACACGAATTGCACGGCCACGTTTCGTTTTAATTCTATTTATATTTATATATTTATATAAATATAGTTCATTCAAAAATTCCTATATCGTTTCCACTTCAATTATTTCACTAACGCCTTTAAATTTCGGAAAATTTCGCCATAACCTCCTTTGTACGGGAGGGTCTGGGAATATTCCCAAATAGCCACACGGGCGTCTCATATCAAAAGAAAAAGAAAAAGCCAAGCGGCTAGCCAACAGGCTCATAAAATCATCACCCAAACAAAACAGTAAATGTGTACCTATTTGTCGGGCACAAAATTTTATTCCTCTTCTCTAGCCTCTTTGCTATAACCTGTTTAATAGATATGCATGTACATATATACAATTTCTATCATTTATCATTTTCCATTCAATTTCATATTTGATTTACTTTGGTTTAAAAACACCATTCACTCTAATGTTGCATGCATAGGGTAAAATCATATCATTAGCTAATTAATGTATATTTCAACTCATGCACATTTATTTGAACAAGTGGCTATTTTTAACACTTCACATTTCAAAGATGATAATTTTGGCGAACTAAAATAGATTTCAACACATGACTATTTTATTTAGTTCCTATGCATGTTAAAAATAATATTTCTTTCACAAATATTTATTTCAACGTCCGCATATCTTTAGCATATCACAAATATGATAAAAATGTTATTTTTATCGTTCAAAATATTCATTCGACAAATGGATGTTTTCAACACTTCATAGTCTCAATAAAAATGTAACTTTTATTGTTTGATCTTTTTATTCAACACATGAACTTTTCCACTACACACACTTCTCAACAAATGAGCATTTCCACACATGGACATTTTATTTATGTTGTTCATATTAGAAAGATGGAATTTTTATTGTTGAAACTATTTATACAAGGCAAATATTTTTCATACTTCATATATATATAAAAATGTGATTTTTATGGTTAGAACACTTCATTCATTCATAAATGAATTTAATTTTCACACGACACTTTTCAACACACAAACATTTCCACACATGGATATAGTTTCAACATATGGCTTTAATTTCAACGCATGAAGATAATTTCAACATATGAAAATAATTCTAACACACAAAGATTATTCAAAATTTCGGCAGCATAACGGCAGGGTAGTTAAAACCGGCACCGTCCCTAGTACGACTCCTCGCTCTACCTTAAAACCTCGCGGTTTTTGACAATGGGGATTCATGCATCTAATTCGCACGCAGGCGGCATGTTTATTTTTATTTCCACAAATATTTCCAATTCATTTCAATCACCAATGGGTATTTTTCAACCACACCAAACAATATCAACCACAAACAATTATTCAACCATTCGTATTTTTCATCCAATATTTCACACCAATTCACAACAATAAATATCGTCCATGGTTTGTGGACGAGGGGAGTATATATATATATATAATTGCTATATTTCACTTGCATTCCAACACATATATCAATTATTCTATGCATGTAAAATTCATACTTCGCTTATATAGCTTACACTACGCATGTACATGAGGTATACGACACGTATGTAATTTATATTTCGCTAATATAAATTATACACGACATTTTCCATTCAATTTCACGTTAATTTAGATTTCTCACCTTGGTTTTCGGAGTGCTAAAAATCGATACGATGTCAGAAAAATCCGCGGCTTCTTCTATTGGGTAGAGAGCTTCCTTACGGTCCCGATGTTTCATGTTTCATCGAATTTCGTCAACACACCAAAAAGATATGATTTTTCAAAGTGTAAAAGATCAAAAAAACTCACCTTTCACGAAGGTTCTAAACTAGGTTTACGGTTTTCGCTCGGGGCACGAGGGGATGATCGGCGAGTTGGACGTGGAAGAGGGAAGAGAGGGCTATCTGGCGGTGGTGGTTTGGTGGCGTTCGGTGGTCAGAATCGGCGGCGGCGGCGGTGGAAAGGTCGGGACTTTGGAGCTTTGATTCGGGCGGCACAGGCGACGAGGGGTGGCGGTGGTTGGTCGGATTTGAAGAGGGGACGGAGGCGCGTCGAGGGGTGGCGGTGGCGAAGGCTGTAGGTGGCGGTAGCGGCGGCGATCGGGGCTGGAAGGTTTGGAGCTCGGGTCGCCGTTCGTTCGAGGTTTTTTTTTAAATTATGAATGGAGAATTCTGATTGGCCGAGGACTATATTAAATTTTTAAATAGTGTTTTCTCAAACGAACTCCTTTTCAAACCCAACGACTGTAGCCCCTAGCTAAATACCCCCATTCCGGACATAAAGGGATATGTTTCGTAGGCCAATTCGACTGTTACAGTCAGTTATTTTTCAAATTAAAGTATAAAACATTTAATTTTTAACTCTAAACGTACATTTCAATTTGCCAGGGCCACAAACTGATTCAAAAAATTCCAGAAAAATAAATCTAGCTATGTTTTGACGCTACGGTCCCAACAAAACTAGTTTCGTCTAATTCTGTGGTCGTTTGAAAAATGGCCATTTTCTGGTCGATCCAATTTAACAGAAATTGACCAAACACATTTTCTTTTGCCACGCTCACATACTAGCTTCAAAAATTATGAAATTTGAAACCTAGCAATAGTTTGACATCCCGGACCCAGCAAAAGTTGTTTCGTCGAATTCCGAGGTCGTATGCAAAATATCAATTTTCCAGGGCTATATATTCTATATAGCGACCGTTCTGAAAATTCATTCGGCCATAACTTTTGATTCCAGTTATGAAACTTCGATTTTTTAGATTCATTAGAAAGGTATTCATTAACAGATATAAATATTTTTGGTTTCGCTAAAATCCGTTATATTTTCCACCCTGCACAGTCAGTCAAAGTTTGAATTCAAATTTTCAAACTGACTCACTATTTCTAATTCACTATTTTATTGAAATATTCTATTTCAATTGTTCAAATTCCTTTGAAATCACTAATTTAAAATTTTTAAATTGGCTCGTATTTTCCGGGTTATTACATACCCCCTCCAGTTCGCCACGTGGGGCCCACGATCTGCAGTTGAACGGAAAAGTGTAGTTTCTGTTCATCTCAGTGATGCGGCCTCCTAGGAATTCCAAATGCCACCAATTTTTGTCAGTAGCTAGATCTCAACCTCCCAAACAACTTCTGCTTGGGTCACTTCGCCTGAAAATGCACGGATCGACGGAAAATTGCTCATCTTTGCGACTGTCCTGTTTTCAGCACCCCTCCAGTAAAGTTGACATTCCGACCAACTCCGGCCAACTGATACCATGCCACCACAGCCAAAAGAACCGTATGCTTCCCCTCTACCACTGCCTGAAGTCGCTCGACCTATCTCTCTTCGTGGGGCCTGCAGCGAACAAATAAACGAAATCAGCTTTCTGTCTTTTAAGCTAGATTCCGGCGAATCCATGTGACGATAGGTCTTAAATTTTTCGTGGTAGATAGAGGATAAGAAGATGAACAAAACCAAGAAAGGGTTTCGTCTGATTTTGTTCTGATTGAGAGATATAAATTATTTTGTTTTCAGGGGCTAATTTGCAAAATAAATTTTAGAGGAAAGAGCCGCCATGGAATAGAGGAAGAAGAAGGTGGCTATGTTTTATCTTAGGGTTCAGCTAATGACAGCACTTATGATATTTTATATGGGTTAATAATTAAATTAGGCCCACTACCCTTATTTTAACCTCTTATGTATTTTATCTTCTTCAAATTTTGTCTGTTTTCTTAGTTTAAAAAACCGTGTTAACACCTGCGAATTCCATTTTTTATGAAAATTGAAAAATAATTGTTTCTTGACATTACGAATCCATGGAAACTGGTTTCGATGAATTCCGAGCCTGTTTGAATAAATAGCGAATTTTTAAAGTTTGAAAATTGACTGTTTTTCACTGTAAAATTTATTACGACCACATACTAGCTTCAAAAATTATGAGATTTGGAATCTAACAATAATTTAATATTCCGAATCCACAGAAAGTAGTTTCGTCGAATTCGGAGGCCGTTTGCAAAATTCCCATTTTTAAGGCGTATATATTTAATATTAAAAATACAAATAAATATGAATAATTTTCGAAACTCGAAATATATAAGTGTTTATACTTTTCAATGCAGAAACATCATTTTAAACTCAATGGAAGTGGTTTCGAGTACCAATTCATTCATATGTAAAAAGTAGCGTTTTGGGTCCTATATATTATATATATAAATTCCATAGCGTTTTTCTGAGATTTTGAATTGGACATAACTTTTGATACCCGCTATGAAATTTCAATTTTTCGGATTCGTTGGAAAGATATTTTTAAATAGATTCTAATATTTTTGGTTTTGCTAAAATCCGATTTATTTTGCATCCTGTACTGTCAGTCAAAGTTAAAATTCAAATTTTAAAACTACCGCGCTATTTCTAACTCCTTTTATAATTAAAATAAAATCTATTCGTTTTAACTTCGATTAAAATAAATTTATAGTCGTTATTATATAGAATAAATTATTTTAAATATTAAAGACCCATTAAAATGATTAAAATAAAATTTTTAAATTCAGCCCGAAATTCCGGGTCGTTACAATCTCCCCCACTTAAGAACTTTTCGTCCTCGAAAAAGAATGAAGCTAAAAGTCGTTTACTTAATTAACTTAATATCCATTCTAATAAATTTGCAATTCAGTTCAATATTGAATTTAATCTAGTTAAATGTATCATTCTATTATATATTGGTTTTGTTAACTACCATTTCAATAATTTTATTAGTTAAACTAATAATCAAACATCACAACTAGCAGTCAATTAGGTGATTAATTTTTCAAACATATGTAATTTTTATATATAATCAAAAATCATGTTTTTACTGCAAATCACAACAATAAACCCTATCTAGTTTTGGTTCTCACACCAGTCAAAGGAAATATATAGATATACCACTTTCGAAACTCGAACATAAACTCTGATGATGATGCATCAATCATCAGAATTATCCCCGGGCGACTAGAGTGTGATTCTATATCTACCCAGTATATTAAAACTTCGAATATCCGTTAATTACTCGTATATTCGAAATCTTTATATACTCGATTGTCCAAATTAAAATATAATAATATACTCAAATACACATATTAAGATAAAATTTTCTAAACTAAATTTGTTTTCATTTTTATTTTAAAGAAAATAATACTCTTCACACTCGTTCTAGGATGCTACGATCCCATCTCTAACGAGTCATTCTTATTGGATATTACTAATCCAATCTTTGATGAATTCTTTCGCTTGGTTCTAATGTGTCCTGTTCTCGAGCTCTGTAAACCAAAGCTCTGATACCAAATGTGACGACCCAAACTTCCCCGTAAAAGAAAGCCGGATTGCTTTGAGAACAACACACATCAGAACACAAAACAGAAGAACATTTTATTGCTGTTACAACAATTACGTCAGAGTACATAAATTTTTCAAAGTATGAATAATAATATAAATTGGAAATACAATAATATCAGAGTTTAAATTACATTTAAATAGCAGCGGAAAATAATACAAAACACAACTGAAAGAAATACATGGATACAGAGCCTTTCGAATATCGCTTCAGCTGTAGACCAGGATCCTGTGAATATAATATCTGCAAACCAAAACTACTAGCTGCCCGTGTGGAAAATATGGGCACCCAGAGTTTAGGTTAAAACAATAAACTCCAGGTCAGTCATGGGACTGGTATGAGAACTCAAAAACAGTTATTAAGTTGGTTTTAAAGTTAGGTAAATCAAGGGACCACGCCATATAACACAGAACGGGTTAACCCCCAAGAATACCAGTGCATAAAAATAAACAGCGTAATGCTAAATAAAGGAAAATGAAGCTATTATAAGACTCAAGTCCCATCACACAATGCAACGCAAGCCGGAGGATAGAGTTTTACCTTATAATAGCCAAATATGCTTGGTACGCGAAATTTATCTTTTAATATTACTATAAGTGCATAGTGCAGAAATCAATTTCGAAAGTAAATGTATTAATCATAGACGACATGGGTACCATATATCATGTCGCCATACTAGTTCTACAATCAAAACCGCATGGTGTCGTTTTGGACATTGGTTTTCCATCATGAGTCAAGGCTAGGGAGGAACTCCTTACCGATTCGAGACACTCTAGCAAATGCCTCAGGATCACACCTATGGGCAACCCTTGGAGCGGTAGGGCCAGTCCCCGCCTATCGGCAATGGATTGGTTATGCCTGAACACACGTTTCCCGGTTCCTTTGAACCTATAGTATGACCACTAACGGCCTATAAAAATCCGAGGCGCCTTAAAATCCATCATCCACATAAGTAAAATGTCAGCCAGTTTAAGCACTGACACTACCACTAGCTAGAAAGAAACGTGTGCACTCCCTACGGTCCCTTCTCCCGTTTTAGACTCCAATCGGGGTGTGAGGCTCGCGAAGTCACGCTATACACAAAGCTACTCCTAAACCGGATATGCTTTGATCATCCCACAAGGCCCTACTTTTCAACAAAAGCCTTGATCATTTGCATCTTGGCATGCCACATTGTCAGACCATACCATATCATTGATCATCTATCAACATATAACCGGGTGTTAAGCAAGAGAATAAATTCTCCGCCACCAAACAACTATATATTAAATAGAGAGCAACGAATACAATATAAAGGAATACAATGTCAGACACACAATCCATTTATCAGTCCGTTCTGGGTCTGAACAAAACCACATCAGGTAGATCTCCAAATACATCTGAATGATCACCAATTTTTCCCTCATTTTGGGTGTACGGTCCAATCAAGATATCAATAATCATCCATTCGATATGGAAATTTCCCGTTCTTCAATAACCGTCTTCATCATCGGTCTTCAATCATCGTATGAATTATTTAGAATGGGTTAAATCCGGTCTTTCTGAATAATTTGCGTAATTTAAAATCATGTGCTTTAAAACACAACCAACGCCTCATTCCAATCAAGAGTATTCTTTGATTTTAATTTAAACCAAATTAAAGTTTATCCAACTAGTCGGGATTAACGCCTTACCGAAGTAATCATTAATTAATATCCCATTCCCATCCTATACAACCCATGGAGTAAAATTGGTGGTACTCCATATCTAACACCCAATGTGTTACATTAAACTTAATTACCGTTTTATGGTTCAAATCTAATTAAAGATTTAACTATCGCTTGGAGTAAAAACTGTTGGTACCCCATTATTGTTTATTTCTTGAATTAAGTAAATTTAATTACTTTTATCCTCATTCGATCCAATAAAAGTTTCATTAAAACTGTATTTAGTTTTAATCTCCAAGAATCATTATTTAATGTTTATTTAACTTCCAAGAAATAGTCATGCCTTTAACTGGGTTAAAGAACAAATGTCGCTTAAAACCATCGTTGACAATAAACCCAAAATCATATTCCAATTTAATATATTAAATTGAAAACTTCTCTCTAGAATATTTCACTAAATCTTAGTTAAAAGATTTATGAATTACCAATCTAAATTTCACTGTCAATCGGGTTTAAAGAACTAATGTCATTTAAAAACATTGTTCACAATCAACCCAAAAGTCAGTTTCACTTAATTTCAATTATGTTTAATAATTGGAAATCTTATTTAAATCTTAATTAAAAGATTTATTCTTTTCCAAATGGGTTTAAGAACAATGTTATTTAAGACACTATTCACGACAAACCCAAATTTTAATCTGATATTAAATATCATGCTTTGAATAGAAATTATATCGATTTATGTTCAATATCAAATTCTGAAAATTAACGTATATCAAATTGGGAATAAGGATATTAATATCTTCCTAATTCCCACAATAATATCCATATAATCACAAAATCCAATACTGAAATAATCCGAAGATTATTTCCATTTAAATCCATTCCAATGTATGTACTGGAAAATCTTGGTTTTATTAAAACCACTTTAATCCTTTTATTTATTTTAATTAATTTATTAAAATAAATAAATCGCTCATTCTTTTACATTGAAATGTATATTTACATTAAAATGAATCTATTTCATTCTTTTGAAACAAATTAACTATAAAAAAAGGTATTCTTTCTAATGTAATCAATCTTAAATAAAAATGAAATCTTTTTAGTTCAACCTTTATTACATTGAAAAATGTAATATTTTCATTTCAATCTTTATTACATTGGAAAATGTAATGTTTTCATTTCAAACATTATTTTCAATTCAGTCTTTATTACATTGAAAAATATAATATTTTCATTTCAAATTTATTACATTGAAAAATGTAATATTTTCATTTCAACTTTATTTTCAATTCAGTCTTTATTACATTGAAAAATATAATATTTTCATTTCAACTTTATTACATTGAAAAATGTAATATTTCCCTTTCAAAGTTTATTCTAAAATGTTTATAAATTCGTTTATAAAACGATTCCAACTTTTATTTCAATGTTAAATCCAAATTGAATATTCTATCTATTATCATATTAAAATAATATTATTTCCAAAATATTTATTTTGGAATTAGATCTTTAAAACATGCATTATAAAATGTATAAAATAAATCGATAAACACATTCGGGTTAAAATGGTGTCGTTATTTAAAACAGATTAAATAGCTCAATCCATTATCTTATTCATTTATATTTTACACTGGGCCAGACCTCCCACATTAAGCCTACGACTTGTGGATGCTGGATGTGCCGGTTGGTTCCGGGCAGACTTATCCCACAAGTTGGGCTTAACCTCGTGTCATGGCCCAATTCGTATTTGCGCACTTGGACCTCTCACATTAGGCCCAACATTTGTGGCTGCTGGATAAGCCGGTTGGTTCCAGGCAGACTTCCATCACAAATGTGACCTAACCTCGTGCCCAAGTACAATTATAATTTTTATAATTATAATTAAATTTTCTAAAACGCACTCTTTGAAAATATCCTTTCCATTAAAGAATCTTAATTTTAAAAATTCTTTAATTCTAAAATGACATGATTTCAAATGTCTTAACTTACTTTTCAAATTTTTATAAATGTCTGAACTTTCCATATTATTATAACAATTAATAATAATCTTCCCAAAATGTCTTATTTTGAAATCAAATCTATTTATTGCCACATAATGATGAATAAATGTAATCTTTCCAAAACGTTCAAATTTCGAAATCAAACTTTCTTATCTTAACATGTGGACAGTAAATATGTAATCTTTATAATTAAATCTCCTTTATTATAACTTTTAAACAATAAAGATATAATCTATTTAAATCAATGCCAATTAATTCCATTAATTGAGTATAAATTAAAAAATTCATTAATTCAAAATTGATAACAATATTATTAATCTTTTCAAGATGTTCAGTTTTGAAACAATTCTTCTTAATTTAACATGTTGACAATTAAAAAGGGTATCTTTTAATTCTAATCTTTTATTGTAATTTTTTACTAATAAAAATGTTATCTTTCCAATTCACTCTTTTTATTGTAACTTTGACAATACATACCTTCCCTTTTGAAAACATGGAAACCATCCATTGGTTCCTTTAATTGAATATTGGATTATAATATTCTTTAACTCAAAATTGGAATGAGACTCACACAATTTCCATGTAATTTAATTACACGGATTTCAAACATCACACTTATTCCATAATAATATCAACCATTCACATAACAGCCAAAGTGCAATTTACACTAAACACAAGGGTGATGTGTAGTCAAATATCAACCCAAGACCCGTGTGGGGTTTCAGCCAACACATAATTTTGTGCACTTGGGCGAGGTGTAAAATAATCGTCCCAATCAACATCAACAAGTCAGGTAACTTGTCAATGGCAGTGTAACATCATTTTAAATTATCATAAATAATAAATCATTAGTTTAACCTGTTGAATATTTTCAATTTCAAACATAACATGACATGACATCCAAATCCACAATCCATTCAACAAACAATTACTTCCATCACCAATAATTTATTTACATTTAATTATAAAAAAAATAACTATTCGAAAATTGAGTGAGCAAAAGAGTTCTCACCTTTGCCGGCTTTAAATGACGGTTCGGGCCCAATTTTGACCCAAGATCCAACATGCTCCAAATCGGTCGTCGTTAGTGTCGTTGCGAAGCTCTCGACTCGCTGATCGCAGCAAATCCTATTTCGCGCGATTTCGAGTTTGCATCACAAAGTTATGAATTTTCGAAGTTTGTAATAATTAAATAATTAATTTAAATTATAAAAATTACCCAAATTTTCAACTTGCTCAGAATTGGACAAAATTACTGCTCGCTCGAAGCTCTTGACATAATGATCTCAACGGATTAAGTTTCATGCAATTTCGATAATGTGACAAAAAGTTATGCACTTGCGAAGTTAACAAATCGATTTAAATAATATTTAAATTTGTACAAATTACCCAAAATTTCAACTTCATCCAAATTGGACAAATTTTGTGTCCATGCGAAGCTCTCGTCGCCAGGATCGCAGCAGACCTGAAATCATCAAATTTTGATCTCATATGTAAAAGATATTGCATTACGAACATTGAATATAAAATTAAATAAATGTTTCGCGTTTAAGCCCTTAACCTTTTTTTCAAACAGCACCCTGAACTTAAAATGCTCGCCACGGCCAAACCGTAAGTCGAAATTGCACGAAACCAGTGCCATTCTCACCGGCTTCTCCCCCTCTTTCCACGCCTGGTGGTCCCCCCTCCAGTTCACCACGTGGGGCCCACGATCTACAGTTGAACAGAAAAGTGAAGTTTCCGTTCATCTCAGTGCTGCGGCCGCCTAGGAACTCCAAATGCCACCAATATTTGTCAGTAGCTGGATCTCAACCTCCCAAACAACTTTTGCTTGGGTCACTTCGCCTGAAAATGCACGGATCGACGGGAAATTGCTCATCTTTGCGACTGTCCTGTTTTCAGCACCCCTCCAGTAAAGTTGACATTACGGCCAACTGCGGCCAACTGAGACCATGCCACCGCCTCCAAAAGAACCGTATGCTTCCCCTCTACCACTGCCTGAAGTCGCTCGACCTATCTCTCTTCGTGGGGCCCGCAGCGAACAAATAACCGAAATCAGCTTTCTGGCTTTTAAGCTAGATTCCGGCGAATCCGTGCGACGATAGGTCTTAAATATTTCGTGGTAGATAGAGGATAAGAAGATGAAAAAACCCAGATAGGGTTTGGTCTGATTTTTTTCTGATTGAGAGATATAAATTATTTTGTTTTCAGGGGCTAATTTGCAAAATAAATTTTAGGGGAGAGAGCCGCCATGGAATAGAGGAAGAAGAAGGTGGCTACGTTTTATCTTAGGTGTGACGACAAGGAATTTCGCTCGGTCCGAACCAGTCGCTAAACCGACCCAGACCGTTCTAAACGCCCTATCGTTTGAGAACATGACAAAATAGAACGCAGACGGAAGAACATTTCATTGTATATTACAACAATGCATCAGAATACAAGAATATACAGAGTATAAATGAATATTACACAGAAATATCAGAGATTTAAATTACATTTAAATACATAGCAGCGGAAAATAATACAATACACAACTAGAAGAGATATACGGATACAAAGCTTTCCGGATATCATTCCAGCTGTAAACCAGGATCCTGTGAATATAAATCTGCAAAACCAAAACTACTAGCTGCCCGTGTCGAAAATAAGGGCACCCAGAGTTTAGGTTAAAACAATAAACTCCAGGTCAGTCATGGGACTGGTGTGAGAACTAAAACAGTTATTAATCTTTATTTTTAAAGTTAGGTAAATCAAGGGACCACGCCGTATAACACGGAACGGGTTTCCTCCCAAGAACACCAGTGCATAAAACAACAGCGCAATGCTAAATAAAGAAAAATGAAGCTATTATAAGACCCAGGTCCTATCACACAATGCAACGCAAGCCGGGGGATAGGGTTTTCCCTTAGAACAGCCAAAGAATGCTTGATACGTTTAAAACAAATCATTTGATACTATTATAAGTGCATAGTGTATAAAACAACTTCAAATCATAAGTATCAATCATAGGCGGCATGGGTACCATATATCATGTCGCCATATATAGGTTTACAAATAAAACCGCAAAGTCACGTATTTGGAAATTGGATTTCCATCTATGAACCGAGGCAAAAGATAGTCCTCAACCGATTCGAGACTGTCTAGCCCGAGTCTCAGGATCAGAGCTCGAGTGACCCTTGGATCGTCAGGACCGGTCCACCGATGTGGATTAAATTGCCTGAACACTACGTTTCCCCGCCTTTTGGGGCGTAAATGAGCCAACGAATGACTCCATCGGACCCGGATCGTCCGATCAAACCGAGGCGCCTCGCAACAGCAACAACCACATAAGTCAAACTCGTCAGGGCGTGTAAAACCACTGACGCCACTTTTTAGCTAGAAGGAAACGCATGCCCTCCCTGAGGTCCGTCTCCCGTTTTTGGTTCATACCGGGTGTGAAACTCGCGAAGTAAACGTTACACAAAGCTACGCCACAAAGGCCGTGCTTTGATCATCACCACAAGACTTTGCTTTTCAACAGAAGCCTCGATCAATTGCCACTTAGGCATGCCACACAGGCAATTCACTCCATGCGTTTGATATCCATCAATATATAACCCCTGAGCTTGTATGTCTCAGAGAAGGGCGTTAAGCAAGAGAATAAATTCTCCGCCGCCAAACAGATATATATTTAATAGAGATCAATCACACGGACTAAAATCCAATGTCAGACACACAGTCCATTTACAAGTCCGTTCTGGGGCTGAACGAAACCGGAGGCACCTTGTACCTCGCATATCCATCGATCTCCAAGTACGTCTGGACGATCACTAACTGTTTCCATCTTCTTGGGTGTACAGCCCAATCAAGATCATCAGTAATCACCCAAACGACGTGAAGACTTCCGGTCTTCGACCATCGTCTTCATCTTCGACTTATCGTCGTATCAGTTATTCAGAATGGGATAAACCCGGTCTTTCCGAATAACTCGCGTATATTTTAAATAAGTGTTACACAAACACAACATACGCCTCATTCCAATTCATCAGCCACTAACCGTAAATTAATCAAGAGAATAATTCCCCAATTAACCCCGAAGGCCGAAACCAACATCAGATCAATATCCAGAAAACCATTCTGCTTAGCTAACCGACAGTTAGTTTCTGATTTCACATTCATAGGGAAAGGTTCCCATTAATTTTATCCAAGATAAATTTCTTGAATTTATTCTTTAATCTATTTTTGAATATCAATTCAAACTAGTCGGGATTAGCGAACCTTACCGAAGTAATCATTTGTTTTAATTTCCCAATCCCAACCTATTCATCCCATGAAGCAAAACTGGTTATACTTCATATCTAACACCACAGTGTTATCGGTAAATTCAATTACCATTTCACGTTCAAATCTAATTAAAGATTTAACTATCGCCTGGAGCAAAACTGGTGATACTCCATTTTCGATCATTTCAATCTAATTAAAGATTCATTAAAACTTCACTTAGTTTTAATCTTCAACTGGGTTAAAGAATCAGTGTCATTTAAAACACGGTTCACGATAAACCCAAAATCACATTCATTAATTATCGGGTTAAAGAACGAGTGTTATTTAAAACACTGTCCACGATAAACCCAAAAATCAATATCAATTCAATTCCAATTAAATATTATTTAATTGGTACACTTCATTAAATCTAAATAAAAAGATTTAATCTTTTCTCAACTGGGTTCAAGAACAGTGTTAGTGAAGACACCATTCACGACAAACCCAAATCACATTTGATATTCAATACAAGGCTTTGAATAGAAAATATATCGGCTTATATTCAATATCAAATTCTACGACTAACAAATGTCGTATTGGAAATAACGATACAAATATATATCTTTCAAATTTCCATAACAACACCTGTATAATCACGAATTCCAACATCGAAATATCCCGAAGACAATTTCGATTCAAATACACTCCAATGCAATCATTGGAAATTCTGGTTATTTTTAAAACCCTTTTCAAATTCAATTTATTTATTTAAAAATAAATAGAATTATAATTCTAGTTCAAAACTAGTTCATTTCGATAAAAATCTATTTTTATCTTTTCAAATATGGAGTTTTTCATCCCAATTTTTCCCAAATCATTTCTTATGATTTTACACAAATTATTACTATTTTTAATAATTTTATCAAGGCTCGTACAGTCGATTTCCATCAATGGCCATCGAACTGCACTTACAACGACCTTTTTCAAATTTGATTTGGATGTAACTCCAAATCCAACCGTTAGATTTCAAATTTCTAATATTCGTTAGAAAGCTCTTTTCGATACGAACCCAACGGTTCCGGTTTTAGGAGAATCCGACGGTCGGATCTCCCGAATGTCCGTTTGAAATAAATGGTCGAAATTCACGAACTGCCGCGGCGCGTTCTATTCAGGCCATTATATTATATATATAATATATATTTCGTCGATTTATATTTAAAACGAATTATATAAATATTTTAAAAATTCGTTTCAAAAGCAATTTCAACTTCCATTTCAATTCAAATCAAAATAGAATTCTTCTTTATAAATTCGTTTTAAAATTCATTTCTATTCAATTCAAATTTCAATTCAATATGAATTCATTTCAATTTGCTTTCAATTCAATTTGAATTTGTTTTATATTCAATTCATTTCGAAATCGTTTTCAATTCATTTCCTTTCGAAATCGTTTTCAATTCATTTCATTTCGAAATCGTTTTCAATTCATTTCATTTCGAAATCGTTTTCAATTCATTTCATTTCATTTCGAAATCGTTTTCAATTTATTTCATTTCGAAATCGTTTTCAATTCAATTCATTTCGAAATCGTTTTCAATTCATTTCATTTCGAAATCGTTTTCAATTCATTTCATTTCGAAATTGTTAAAATCGTTATAAATATCGTTCACGTCAAAATGGCGTCAATCTAATCAACACGGCTTCATAAATTTCTATTTTCAAATATTCTATTTTAAATATTTCTTTTTCAAAATAGTTGTTATTATCAAAATATTTCGTTCACCACATGACCAATCCCAATGGATGAGTACTGTCAACACGTGAACCTTTATTTTATATTGATAAAGATGTAAATTTTATTACTAAAATATTTCGTTCAACACATGACCAATCTCAATGGATGAGTACTGTCAACACATGAACCTTTATTTTATATTATTCTTTATTTTTCAAATTGGAATGAGGCCCAATCAATTACCATATAAAGTTAATTACATGGATTCCATACAACACATGTATATAATAGCATTGAAAAATAATCAACCATCAACCAAAGTGCACTACACTTTATAAGCATCAAATATAGATATCTAACGCTTAAAACAGTCTGTCAATCAACCGATTGACATAGTTAATCAATCAGGATGAGTGAACTTCAAATTTCATCCCAACACCCGTGTGGGGTTTCAAACAATCAAACACAGATTTTAGTTGTGCAGTTGGGCGATGTGTAAAATTTACCGTCCCAATCAATGTCATTCAAATAGGTGTACATAAACAAACCGTCCGGTTTGTAAATGAATATTTATTTATTCACATTTACATTAAAAATTATATTTTTAACGACAAAACACTTTATTTTAACATATGAATTTCTATTCATTTCATTTATCAAATAAAATGTTATCTTTATTTTTCTAACTTATTTTAGAAAATTTTGGCGGCATAACGGCACGATACTAGAAACGGGACAAGGCCTAGCCTTATCCCCGGTCTAGTGAAGGCCCACGCCATTCACACATCAATCAAAATCACCAAACAACCAAATTCAAATCACATCATATAACTAATCTATGCAACCAAACAAACAAGTCCATGGTCTGTGGACGATTGTGTCGGGTGCTACTAAGCACCGTCTGCATCCTAGTATATATATATATAACTAGAAAAGAAATTGAAAGGTGAGAAATTCTCATAGAAAGCTATCCAAGTTCCACGGCACTCCTATTTATAGGAATCTTCATCGCTATCGCATCTTCGTCATCTTCGTTGCCCGTAGCCACTACATATGTAAAAATCGAATTTTTACTATGCTATTCAATATATAAAAATCATATTTTTATTTCGATGCTCAATATATAAAAATCATATTTTTACTTCGATGTTCAATATATAAAAATCATATTTTTACTTCGATGTTCAATATATAAAAATCATATTTTTACTTCGATGTTCAATATATAAAAATCATATTTTTACTTCGATGTTCAATATATAAAAATCATATTTTTACTTCGATGTTCAATATATTAAAATCATATTTTTACTTCGATGTTCAATATATAAAAATCATATTTTTACTTCGATGTTCAATATATAAAAATCATATTTTTACTTCGATGTTCAATATATAAAAATCATATTTTTACTTCGATGTTCAATATATAAAAATCATATTTTTACTTCGATTGAAAATCTAATCTTTGTATAAACGAAAATTGTCTCTTCTATTTTAAAAACAATGTTAATTTTATTTTCAAAAAGAATGCAAACATTGTTTTCAAAAGCAAATTCCTTTTTGTTTTCAAAAGCAAATTCCTTTTTTTTGTTTTCAAAAGCAAATTCCTTTTTTTTGTTTTCAATTCGATTCTAATACACTAAATAATTAAAACTGATAATAATAACGAAACCCATTTATTTTACATGAATAAAAATTCGTTCTTTAACATGAATAAAAAAAACTGAGATCTAAAAACTTACAGTGGTTCGTTGGGGATGGGGAGGGTCTCGGGGTTTGCGTCGCGAGGTGGCTCGGGGGTCTGATGGTGGTGCTGTGGCGGATCTAGGGGCCGGCGGCGGTCTTCGTAGGGTTGGTGGCGGATTCGTCGATGCGGGTCTGGGGGTGGTCGCAGGTTTGGGGATTGGGAGGGGGCTCGTCGATAGGAAGGAGGAGCGGAGGCTGGAGAGCGGTGGCCGGACTTCGGTGGGGTTGCGATGGGGAGGCGACGGGCTTCAGCTTCATGGTTTTTTTTTTTATTTTAAAAATCGATTTGCAGAAGAATGATCGGGGGGAGGGGGGGGGGGGGCCAGAAGGTTTTAAGGGGGGAGAGAGAAATGATGTTTCTTTTTATTTTATTTATTATTTTATTTATAAAAAGTTGACTTTTACATACGACCTCTAAACGAGGCCCACCGCCTGTCGTCCATAGCGTTTTACCCCCATTCCGAACACAATGGGATATGTATCGCAAGCTGATTTGATCGTTTCGATTAGTTTCCGTTGAATTTACATTTAAATCACTATACTGAATTTTAAACGTACATTTCAAATTACCAGGGCCACATACGAACTTTAAAAATTCCAGAAAAATATTTTCTAGCTTCGTATTGACGATACGGTCCTAACATAACTAGTTTCGCCGAATTCTGAGACTGTTGGAAAAATGGCCATTTTCCAGTCGATTAAAATCAACTGAAACTGGTCAAACGCGTTTTCCTTTGCCACGCTCACATATTGATTCGAAAAATTATGAAATTTGAAACCTAGCAATAATTTAACATCACGGACCCAACAAAACTGGTTTCGTCGAAATCCGAGGTCGTTTGTAAAATGCCTATTTTTAAGGGCCTGAATTCCATAGCGACTATTCAGAATTTTCAACTGGACATATCTTTTGATTCCTGCTATGAAATCTTGATTTTTCGGATTCATTGGAAAGATATTATCAATTAGATTCCATTATTTTCGGTTTCA
Organism: Allium sativum; assembly: GCA_030737875.1. NCBI lineage: Eukaryota > Viridiplantae > Streptophyta > Magnoliopsida > Asparagales > Amaryllidaceae > Allium > Allium sativum. Next base: position 126,031,980 of record CM060919.1, on the reverse strand, counting down.
CTAAAATCCGGATTGCTTTGCACCCGGTACGTTCAATTGAAGTTTGAAATCGAATTATCGAACTACCGCGCCATTTTCAATTCTATTTATAATTATATATAAATATTTATATTCTAACGACGGCGTATATAATATATACGTCGAATTATATTCAAAATAAATTTTCTCGTCGATATTATTTAAAATAATCTATTTTAAATAATCAAAATTCGTTAAAATTGCCAAAATAAAAAAAATTAAACTGGCCCAGATTTTCGGGTTGTTACAATCTCCCCCACTTAAAACTTTTCGTCCCCGAAAAGGAACAAAGTCGAAAGTGGTTTGATTCATCAACCCTACGTTCGATCTGGCTTCCATTCTCCAACCTTTCAGTTTCTGAGAGTTTTCAAAAATTTCAAAAATTTGGCTAACACCCTAAATTTTCGAAAAATTTCGCCATAACCTCCCCTGCAATGGGAGCATCGGGAAATCTCAAATAGCTTCCCCGGTCCTTCAGATCTCAAAAAGAAAAAGAAAAAGCCAAGCGGCTAGCCAATAGGCTCATAAAATCATCATCACCCAAACAAAACAGTAAATTATGTAGTAAACATGTACCTAATTGTCGGGCAAACAAATTTTATTCTCTGCTCTAGCCTCCTTGCTATGACCTGTTCAATGTAAGTATATGTATATGCAAGCAAATGCGACCAAATTTCAATACAATTCATTATTTGATTCAATTAGGCATAATGGTTCAAAATTATCAATCAAATAAACAAACAACACAAACATCAATCAATTAGTGAATTAGAGTTTCAAATTCATAATTTTGATACATATACAAAAATCATGTTTTTGATGCCAATTCACAACAATGTGTTCTAACTATATAAGTTTTGGTTCTCACACCAGTCTAATGGAAATATATAGATATCACACCTTCGAAACACGAAACTAATTACTAATGATGACGCGTCAATCATCAGAATCAGGTCCGGGCGACTAGAGTGTGATCCTATATCTATCCAATATATTAAAACTTTGAATATACGTTTGCAAGGTGTATATGCAAAATCTTTATATACTGGACTGTCCAAAATCAATATAAATAAATAATCAAATACGAATAGTTGATTTAAATTTTCAAAACAAAATTTGTTTTCACTTTAAAAATATACTCTTCACACTCGTTCTAGGATACTACTGATCCCATCTCTAACGAGTCACTCTCACTGGATATTGCTAATCCAATATCTGATGAATTCTTTCGTACGGTTCTAATGTGCCTTGTTCTCTGCTTTGTAAACCAAAGCTCTGATACCAACTGTGACGACAAGGAATTTCGCTCGGTCCGAACCAGTCGCTAAACCGACCCAGACCGTTCTAAACGCCCTATCGTTTGAGAACATGACAAAATAGAACGCAGACGGAAGAACATTTCATTGTATATTACAACAATGCATCAAAATACAAGAATATACAGAGTATAAATGAATATTACACAGAAATATCAGAGATTTAAATTACATTTAAATACATAGCAGCGGAAAATAATACAATACACAACTAGAAGAGATATACGGATACAAAGCTTTCCGGATATCATTCCAGCTGTAAACCAGGATCCTGTGAATATAAATCTGCAAAACCAAAACTACTAGCTGCCCTTGTCGAAAATAAGGGCACCCAGAGTTTAGGTTAAAACAATAAACTCCAGGTCAGTCATGGGACTGGTGTGAGAACTAAAACAGTTATTAATCTTTATTTTTAAAGTTAGGTAAATCAAGGGACCACGCCGTATAACACGGAACAGGTTTCCTCCCAAGAACACCAGTGCATAAAACAACAGCGCAATGCTAAATAAAGAAAAATGAAGCTATTATAAGACCCAGGTCCTATCACACAATGCAACGCAAGCCGGGGGATAGGGTTTTCCCTTAGAACAGCCAAAGAATGCTTGATACGTTTAAAACAAATCATTTGATACTATTATAAGTGCATAGTGTATAAAACAACTTCAAATCATAAGTATCAATCATAGGCGGCATGGGTACCATATATCATGTCGCCATATATAGGTTTACAAATAAAACCGCAAAGTCACGTATTTGGAAATTGGATTTCCATCTATGAACCGAGGCAAAAGATAGTCCTCAACCGATTCGAGACTGTGTAGCCCGAGTCTCAGGATCAGAGCTCGAGTGACCCTTGGATCGTCAGGGCCGGTCCACCGATGTGGATTAAATTGCCTGAACACTACGTTTCCCCGCCCTTTGGGGCGTAAATGAGCCAACGAATGACTCCATCGGACCCGGATCGTCCGATCAAACCGAGGCGCCTCGCAACAGCAACAACCACATAAGTCAAACTCGTCAGGGCGTGTAAAACCACTGACACCACTTTTTAGCTAGAAGGAAACGCATGCCCTCCCTGAGGTCCGTCTCCCGTTTTTGGTTCATACCGGGTGTGAAACTCGCGAAGTAAACGTTACACAAAGCTACGCCACAAAGGCCGTGCTTTGATCATCACCACAAGACTTTGCTTTTCAACAGAAGCCTCGATCAATTGCCACTTAGGCATGCCACACAGGCAATTCACTCCATGCGTTTGATATCCATCAATATATAACCCCTGAGCTCGTACGTCTCAGAGAAGGGCGTTAAGCAAGAGAATAAATTCTCCGCCGCCAAACAGATATATATTTAATAGAGATCAATCACACGGACTAAAATCCAATGTCAGACACACAGTCCATTTACAAGTCCGTTCTGGGGCTGAACGAAACCGGAGGCACCTTGTACCTCGCATATCCATCGATCTCCAAGTACGTCTGGACGATCACTAACTGTTTCCATCTTCTTGGGTGTACAGCCCAATCAAGATCATCAGTAATCACCCAAACGACGTGAAGACTTCCGGTCTTCGACCATCATCTTCATCTTCGACTTATCGTCGTATCAGTTATTCAGAATGGGATAAACCCGGTCTTTCCGAATAACTCGCGTATATTTTAAATAAGTGTTACACAAACACAACATACGCCTCATTCCAATTCATCAGTCACTAACCGTAAATTAATCAAGAGAATAATTCCCCAAATATTAACCCCGAAGGCCGAAACCAACATCAGATCAATATCCAGAAAACCATTCTGCTTAGCTAACCGACAGTTAGTTTCTGATTTCACATTCATAGGGAAAGGTTCCCATTAATTTTATCCAAGATAAATTTCTTGAATTTATTCTTTAATCTATTTTTGAATATCAATTCAAACTAGTCGGGATTAGCGAACCTTACCGAAGTAATCATTTGTTTTAATTTCCCAATCCCAACCTATTCATCCCATGAAGCAAAACTGGTTATACTTCATATCTAACACCACAGTGTTATCGGTAAATTCAATTACCATTTCACGTTCAAATCTAATTAAAGATTTAACTATCGCCTGGAGAAAAACTGGTGATACTCCATTTTCGATCATTTCAATCTAATTAAAGATTCATTAAAACTTCACTTAGTTTTAATCTTCAACTGGGTTAAAGAATCAGTGTCATTTAAAACACGGTTCACGATAAACCCAAAATCACATTCATTAATTATCGGGTTAAAGAACGAGTGTTATTTAAAACACTGTCCACGATAAACCCAAAAATCAATATCAATTCAATTCCAATTAAATATTATTTAATTGGTACACTTCATCAAATCTAAATAAAAAGATTTAATCTTTTCTCAACTGGGTTCAAGAACAGTGTTAGTGAAGACACCATTCACGACAAACCCAAATCACATTTGATATTCAATACAAGGCTTTGAATAGAAAATATATCGGCTTATATTCAATATCAAATTCTACGACTTACAAATGTCGTATTGGAAATAACGATACAAATATATATCTTTCAAATTTCCATAACAACACCTGTATAATCACGAATTCCAACATCGAAATATCCCGAAGACAATTTCGATTCAAATCCACTCCAATGCAATCATTGGAAATTCTGGTTATTTTTAAAACCCTTTTCAAATTCAATTTATTTATTTAAAAATAAATAGAATTATAATTCTAGTTCAAAACTAGTTCATTTCGATAAAAATCTATTTTTATCTTTTCAAATATGGAGTTTTTCATCCCAATTTTTCCCAAATCATTTCTTATGATTTTACACAAATTATTACTATTTTTAATAATTTTATCAAGGCCCGTACAGTCGATTTCCATCAATGGCCATCGAACTGCACTTACAGCGACCTTTTTCAAATTTGATTTGGACGTAACTCCAAATCCAACCGTTAGATTTCAAATTTCTAATATTCGTTAGAAAGCTCTTTTCGATACGAACCCAACGGTTCCGGTTTTAGGAGAATCCGACGGTCGGATCTCCCGTAATGTCCGTTTGAAATAAATGGTCGAAATTCACGAACTGCCGCGGCGCGACGCGTTCTATTCAGGCCATTATATTATATATATAATATATATAATATATATTTCGTCGATTTATATTTAAAACGAATTATATAAATAGTTTAAAAATTCGTTTCAAAAGCAATTTCAACTTCCATTTCAATTCAAATCAAAATAGAATTCTTCTTTATAAATTCGTTTTAAAATTCATTTCTATTCAATTCAAATTTCAATTCAATTTGAATTCATTTCAATTTGCTTTCAATTCAATTTGAATTCGTTTTATATTCAATTCATTTCAAAATCGTTTTCAATTCATTTCCTTTCGAAATCGTTTTCAATTCATTTCATTTCGAAATCGTTTTCAATTCATTTCATTTCGAAATCATTTTCAATTCATTTCATTTCATTTCGAAATCGTTTTCAATTTATTTCATTTCGAAATCATTTTCAATTCATTTCATTTCGAAATCGTTTTCAATTCATTTCATTTCGAAATCGTTTTCAATTCATTTCATTACGAAATTGTTAAAATCTTTATAAATATCGTTCACGTCAAAATGGCGTCAATCTAATCAACACGGCTTCATAAATTTCTATTTTCAAATATTCTATTTTAAATATTTCTTTTTCAAAATAGTTGTTATTATCAAAATATTTCGTTCAACACATGACCAATCTCAATGGATGAGTACTGTCAACACATGAACCTTTATTTTATATTGATAAAGATGTAAATTTTATTACTAAAATATTTCGTTCAACACATGACCAATCTCAATGGATGAGTACTGTCAACACATGAACCTTTATTTTATATTATTCTTTATTTTTCAAATTGGAATGAGGCCCAATCAATTACCATATAAAGTTAATTACATGGATTCCATACAACACATGTATATAATAGCATTGAAAAATAATCAACCATCAACCAAAGTGCACTACACTTTATAAGCATCAAATATAGATATCTAACGCTTAAAACAGTCTGTCAATCAACCGATTGACATATTTAATCAATCAGGATGAGTGAACTTCAAATTTCATCCCAACACCCGTGTGGGGTTTCAAACAATCAAACACAGATTTTAGTTGTGCAGTTGGGCGATGTGTAAAATTTACCGTTCCAATCAATGTCATTCAAATAGGTGTACATAAACAAACCGTCCGGTTTGTAAATGAATATTTATTTATTCACATTTACGTTAAAAATTATATTTTTAACGACAAAACACTTTATTTTAACATATGAATTTCTATTCATTTCATTTATCAAATAAAATGTTATCTTTATTTTTCTAACTTATTTTAGAAAATTTTGGCGGCATAACGGCACGATACTAGAAACGGGACAAGGCCTAGCCTTATCCCCGGTCTAGTGAAGGCCCACGCCATTCACACATCAATCAAAATCACCAAACAACCAAATTCAAATCACATCATATAACTAATCTATGCAACCAAACAAACAAGTCCATGGTCTGTGGACGATTTTGTCGGGTGCTACTAAGCACCGTCTGCATCCTAGTATATATATATAACTAGAAAAGAAATTGAAAGGTGAGAAATTCTCACAGAAAGCTATCCAAGTTCCACGGCACTCCTATTTATAGGAATCTTCATCGCTATCGCATCTTCGTCATCTTCGTTTCCCGTAGCCACTACATATGTAAAAATCGAATTTTTACTATGCTATTCAATATATAAAAATCATATTTTTACTTCGATGTTCAATATATAAAAATCATATTTTTACTTCGATGTTCAATATATAAAAATCATATTTTTACTTCGATGTTCAATATATAAAAATCATATTTTTACTTCGATGTTCAATATATAAAAATCATATTTTTACTTCGATGTTCAATATATAAAAATCATATTTTTACTTCGATGTTCAATATATAAAAATCATATTTTTACTTCGATGTTCAATATATAAAAATCATATTTTTACTTCGATGTTCAATATATAAAAATCATATTTTTACTTCGATGTTCAATATATAAAAATCATATTTTTACTTCGATTGAAAATCTAATCTTTGTATAAACGAAAATTGTCTCTTCTATTTTAAAAACAATGTTAATTTTATTTTCAAAAAGAATGCAAACATTATTTTCAAAAGCAAATTCCTTTTTGTTTTCAAAAGCAAATTCCTTTTTTTTGTTTTCAATTCGATTCTAATACACTAAATAATTAAAACTGATAATAATAACGAAACCCATTTATTTTACATGAATAAAATTTCGTTCTTTAACATGAATAAAAAAAACTGAGATCTAAAAACTTACAGTGGTTCGTTATGGATGGGGAGGGTCTCGGGGTTTGCGTCGCGAGGTGGCTCGGGGGTCTGATGGTGGTGCTGTGGCGGATCTAGCGGCCGGCGGCGGTCTTCGTAGGGTTGGTGGCGGATTCGTCGATGCGGGTCTGGGGGTGGTCGCAGGTTTGGGGATTGGGAGGGGGCTCGTCGATAGGAAGGAGGAGCGGAGGCTGGAGAGCGGTGGCCGGACTTCGGTGGGGTTGCGATGGGGAGGCGACGGGCTTCAGCTTCGTGGGTTTTCTTTTTTTTTTTTTCTTTTTTTTTTTATTTTAAAAATTGATTTGCAGAAGAATGATCGGGGGGGGGGGGGGCAGAAGGTTTTAAGGGGGGATAGAGAAATGATGTTTCTTTTTATTTTATTTATTATTTTATTTATAAAAAGTTGACTTTTACGTACGACCTCTAAACGAGGCCCACCGCCTGTCGTCCATAGCGTTTTACCCCCATTCCGAACACAATGGGATATGTATCGCAAGCTGATTTGATCGTTTCGATTAGTTTCCGTTGAATTTACATTTAAATCACTATACTGAATTTTAAACGTACATTTCAAATTACCAGGGCCACATACGAACTTTAAAAATTCCAGAAAAATATTTTCTAGCTTCGTATTGACGATACGGTCCTAACATAACTAGTTTCGCCGAATTCTGAGACCGTTGGAAAAATGGCCATTTTCCAGTCGATTAAAATCAACTGAAACTGGTCAAACGCGTTTTCCTTTGCCACGCTCACATATTGATTCGAAAAATTATGAAATTTGAAACCTAGCAATAATTTAACATCACGGACCCAACAAAACTGGTTTCGTCGAAATCCGAGGTCGTTTGCAAAATGCCTATTTTTAAGGGCCTGAATTCCATAGCGACTATTCAGAATTTTCAACTGGACATATCTTTTGATTCCTGCTATGAAATCTTGATTTTTCAGATTCATTGGAAAGATATTATCAATTAGATTCCATTATTTTCGGTTTCACTAAAATCCGGATTGCTTTGCACCCGGTACGTTCAATTGAAGTTTGAAATCGAATTATCGAACTACCGCGCCATTTTCAATTCTATTTATAATTATATATAAATATTTATATTCTAACGACGGTGTATATAATATATACGTCGAATTATATTCAAAATAAATTTTCTCGTCGATATTATTTAAAATAATCTATTTTAAATAATCAAAATTCGTTAAAATTGCCAAAATAAAAAATTTTAAACTGGCCCAGATTTTCGGGTTGTAACATTAGGGTTCAGCCAATGACAGCACTTATGATATTTTATATGGGTTAATAATTAAATTAGGCCCATTACCCTTATTTTAACCTCTTATGTATTTTATGTTCTTCAAATTTTGTCTGTTTTCTTAGTTTAAAAATCCGTGTTAACACCTGCGAATTCCCTTTTTTATGAAAATTGAAAAATAATTGTTTCTTGACATTACAAATCCATGAAAACTGGTTTTGATGAATTCCGAGTCCGTTTGAATAAATAGCGAATTTTTAAAGTCTGAAAATTGACTGTTTTTCACTGTAAAATTTATTACGACCACATACTAGCTTCAAAAATTATGAAATTTGGAATCCAACAATAATTCAATATTTCGAATCCATAGGAAGTGGTTTCGTCGAATTCGGAGGTCGTTTGCAAAATTCCCATTTTTAAGGCGTATATATTTAATATTAAAAATACAAATAAATATGAATAATTTTCGAAACTCAAAATATATAAATGTTTATACTTTTTCAATGCAGAAACATCATTTTAAACTTAATGGAAGTGTTTTCGAGTCCCAATTCATTCGTATGTAAAAAGTAGCATTTTGGGTCCTATATATTATAAATATAAATTCCATTGCGTTTTTCTGAAATTTTGAATTGGACATAACTTTTGATTCCCGCTATGAAATTTCAATTTTTCGGATTCGTTGGATAGATATTTTTAAATAGATTCTAATATTTTTGGTTTTGCTAAAATCCGATTTATTTTGCATCCTGTACAGTCAGTCAAAGTTAAAATTCAAATTTTAAAACTACCGCGCTATTTCTAACTCCTTTTATAATTTAAATAAAATATATTCGTTTTAACTTCGATTAAAATAAATTTATAGTCGTTGTTATATAAAATAAATTATTTTAAATATTAAAGACCCATTAAAATGATTAAAATAAAAAATTTAAATTCGGTCCAAAATTCTGGGTCGTTACATCTTGCCTCACACCATAGTTAGGAATCGAACTCGATTTTTATTTCTTCTTTTCTGTTTAAGGATTCGATTTCGAATTGTTTTGGGGGAGTGCGGATTTTACATTTGAAGAATTCGATTTTATTTTGTTTGAGAAGCTTTTGGTTTTCAATTGCTGATGTGAAAAGAGAATAAAGGCACCGTTTATATAAAGGAGAAAGGAAGAAGTCGTTTTCATAGAACAGGATAGGTATTGTTTTTTTTTCAAAGATAGGCATGTGCGATCAAAATTTAAGTTGTACGTTTTTATAAGACTTAGGGTAGAAGTAAGTGGTTTATTATTATTATTATTATTAATTTAATTTGACAAAGTTTGATTTTTATTCTTTCTAAATGGATATCGATTTTATTTCGATCCTATCCACTAAAAACATATCAGGGTCTATTAATTTAAATCACGAACCGCCATTTTAACCTATCGAACAACGTTTCAATGTAATTACACTATTCTGAACTCAATAGAATAAACTAAAAATTTAATTCGAACGTATATATAAAATAGCCATATTAAATTGAGATAATACAATTTAAATTCAAAACAAATAAATTCCTTGATAATAAATTAATATTATTATCATTTATATTCAAATAGAATTTCTATTAACTATTTGAATCATATTTGACTCCGTTTAAATTTCAAAGTGAATTATTTCATATTCTCGTATTTCGAATATATATATATATATTCAAAAAAATTAAATCCTATATCGATTATTGATCGATAACTCAATATAAAATTCTTTTACATTATCAATACAATATTTAAAATCATATTAAATATTTAAAATAAATTGTTCGAAAAATCCAGGTCATTACATTAACTCTATTCGATTAACTCTAATGATAACTCTAATTGATTACTCTTTTATATCTCGTAAATTCCCTTTTATAATCCTATTTATTTTCCAAATAAATATTACTTTTATAATTTTATTTATTTAACAAATAAATATTTTCTTTCCAATTCTATTTATTTAACAAATAAATATTCTTTTTTAATTTTATTTATTTAACAAGTAAATATTTCCTTTTCAATTCTATTTGCAAATGTTTTACAAATATTTCCTTTTCACTATAACATTGAAAATTTCCTTTTTAACATTCCAGTATTCCTTAAGGTATTTAACGTACCATACAACAATGATCGTTATCATTCAAACATACAAAATCAGCAACAGGTTTCATATCACATCATATAACACAATATAAAAAAAACAGTAAAATAAATGTTGAGGAATCCAGTTGATTAACGATATAAAAAAAACAGTTGGATTCCTCCGACCTGCTTCCCTGCATCTATAGATGTTACACAATATAATTCACATCAATTTCATTTCAATATGAAATATTCTGATAAACAGAATCCATATTTGATTAACGATATATATATATATATATATCATTATCTATAATTTCGACCAATCACTTAGCAGTTCAACCAAACAATCAACACACAGATATCAATTACCATTTATCAGTTCTAAATATATGTTATAAAAATATAACTGATCAAATTTGGTGAGGATTACTCACATTGGACGATCATCGTTAAATAACGATAATTGTCATTTGATTCAGACCGGCAATTTATTTCTTTATAAATCGTGACAAGCTCCAGTTCACTCCCAGTCAGTTCCATTGTGTAGCCACCGTCCACACAATCCTAATGGATTAGACCGTCCATGATTCTGACAATGTATGTGCAAGATATGATGTCCACTAGATAATGTACTAATTAGTTTAAATTTTAAAACTTATTTTCTTATTAAAAAACTTTGGGCCTTACTTTCCCTTTTGAACCGGCCCGCCTTCTACTTAGAATCCATCACCACCTCTTTTTGCATCCCATCCCATTTCAGAAGGAAATCAACTCCCCATTTCAAGTAGAACATCCGCCAGCTTTCTTCTTTCCTTTCCTTTTCCTTTTCCCTTTTTTCTTATTTTTTTATTTATTTAAAATTGGGCCTTATCTTATTTAGGCCCATGCCCATTTCTCCAGACCCGATTCTAAAATTCCACTATCGCATCCTTCTTCTTCACTTATCCTCCCACTCCGGATATTTACGCAAGCCAAAAATCTCCATAGCCGACTACTCAGAAGGCTCATACCCCGTACATGCTCCATTAATAATTTAAATAAAAACATCTAAATTTATCTGGTCTGAATCTCCTCAAAACTGCGCCATTAATATAGAACTCGATCTCTTCCTTCCTATTGCATTCGAACAGCTTTCTCAGCTGCTACCACTATTTCAAATCTCGCAAATATCGCCCGAGATATTCTCCGAGATCTCGTTTTGGGCTCCTTCCTAGCCGACTACTCGGGAAGCTCATACCCCGTACATGCTCCATTAATAATTTAAATAAGAACATATAAATTCATCTGGTCTGAATCTCCTCACAACTGCGCCATTAATATAGAACTCGATCTCCTCCTTCCTTTTGCGTTCGAACAGCTTTCTCAGCTGCTACCTCTATTTCAAGTCTCGCAAATATCGCCCGAGATCTCCTCCGAGATCTCGTTTTGGGCTCCTTCCGAAACGAAACAACAAATATCACTCTAAATCTCCTTTCGAATATATCGCCCGAGATATTGCAATATCGAACGATATACTGACCAAGACGAAATACTGAAATATCGTACGAGATCTTAGTTTTTTTGGTTAAAATTTAAATTTGTGCCTGAACTAGAACTATAATTAAAAAACTCAAACCTAGCCATATCAATCTTTTGTTATTTTACATTTTGCACGTTAAATGACTATATTGTTTGTTCGTATATGTTTTACAATGCTTATGGTTTTCATATATGTCTTTTTACATACATGTTACTTATGAAATTATGTATTTTATGGTCTATTTATGCTGAATTTTTTAATGTTTTGGATCCTTTTAATGTTTCTTGTCTAACAATATTGTTGTTTTAAGCATATTACGATTTAGAGTATGAATAATCTTTCAAAAAATAAGGAATAATAAAGTTATTTTGCATTTTAAGTTTAAGTTACTATGTTTTTGATAGCATTCATAAAAATCATTTTGTTAAAATATCATTTACCCCGAGATTGTTCCGATATGAACTTTCAAACCCGAGATCAAATTCCGAGACGAACTCCCGAGTTAGACTCATCTCATCCGAGATCTCCCCTGACACGAGACCGAGTCTATAAAATCCACGAGACGAAACGCGACCGATATCCAAAATTTAAAACCTTGGCTGCTACAGTCAACCATCGATCCTCTATTCCCCAACAAAACTCAAACAAAAATCACCAACTGTTCTCTCTTTGAACCCTCTCCCTCCTCATCACTACACCGTACAATCTGACGCCTCCCCGTCTAAAGCGACTCCCACGACTCAGAACAGTAACACCGAACTCCCTCTTTGTCCAATTGCTCAAGAAATGACCATAAGCTTGCATTCTCCACAGCAATCACACCCACGATACTCACTGCTTCCCTTGACGCTCAACCACCTCAAAAACATCAGCCCTAGGCTCACGTTCTAAGAAGACAGCGAACGAACATGTTATCGAACGCGGCGAAACTTATATGAAAATGTAGATTGGCATCACAGGAGTTCAAATGTATATGTATGATGATTTATAGATTTTAGTTGGAATTATTATGGATTTTTGAAGAGGTAGCTTGCTCACGTTTTCAAATTTTGGGTAGCGGCGGATTTTTATTTCTACGTTGACTAGGAAAAGAATTAGGTTAGAATGAGAAGGGGTAAAGAATATTTATAGAAAAATTTAAATATTTTTATATTGATTATTTTATTCTTTTTTAATCAATCATTGCTTGTATTTACTGTTTAAAAATTGTTATGATCACATATGAATTCCGTTTTCGGTGAAAATGGACATGCGGCTATGGTTTGACATTACGGACCCAATGAAACTTGTTTCATCAAATTTCAAGTCTGTTTGCTCACCTAATGTATTTTTAAAGTCAAATTATCGACTGATTTTCACATTAAAATCCCGTACGGCCACATACTGACTCCAAAAATCAAAAAATTGAAATCTTGCAATAATTTAATATTGCGGATCCAACAAAATTAGTTTCGTCGAAAACGGAGATCATTTGCAAAACTAGCTATTTTTAAAGCTCTAAATAATCTAATTTAAATGTTAATATGTTTAAAAATAATTAAATTAAATATCTATAAATAAATATTACTGTATATATTCACAATACAATATCATACAGCTCCAATTGGATTTATAACTTGATATTCAAATCCCAGTTGAATCAATATTCAATTTATATTGAAAAATTCATTTATAATATAAATAAATCATTATAAATTATAAAGGAATTCCATAGCGACTTTTCGAAAATTTGATTTGGACAAAAATCAAAATCAACATGATGAAAACCCGATATTTCTCTTTCATTAGAAAAATATACTTCACCAGCTCTGATTGTTTATTGTTTCACAGAAATCCGGCTGAAAACAGATTCTGTATATTCGTTTAAAGTTCGAATCGCCAAATTACGAACTGCCACGCCATTCGGGCTCGATTATAATTATAATATAAATTATACATTCAACTGTCATTCAAATAATATATTCGTTATTCTAATTCAAATTCTAAGCTGAATTAAACATTTTAAATTGTCTAGTTCACATTATATTGTCAATTCACTATTTTTGACTATTTCGTTAATCAAATATATTATTCTATTATTTATATTATTAAATATTCAATATTATTTAATTACAACCATTAAATTCTCCGAATCACTATTTAAATAATTGTATAAATTAATTATTATACTGTAAATACGGGACTTACATTCTTCCACCCTTAAAATAATTTTTTTCCTCGAAATTGCTAAGGTAGAAAACAAACCCTACTAACTGGTTAAAATTTATTTGTTTACTTCTTAATTCCAACTTTAACTAAACCAATTTAATTTGTAAAATATTAATTCATTTCTATTAATGAATATTTTCAAAAATCTGGAAAATTTTCTAACATCCGAAATTTTCGAAAAATTTCGCCAGCACCTCCTTTGTACGACTCAATCGGTACAACTGCAACTCGCCTCTCTAGACCTTCTCCAACCCAAAAGAAAATCAAATAGCCAAGCGGCTTGCTAAATTGGCTCATCAAAACCTCATATCCAATTAGAATATAAACTTGTACCTTTTTGTCGGGCATATCATTCCATCTTTCATATCTGCTACTAATTCAACATATAAAAATGTTATCCCAATCAAACTCAAATCACTTTTATCTCCAACACAACCATTCGCTTATCCAAGCCAAATTCAATTTCAAATCGAAGTTCCATTCTCGATTTTCAAATTTTTAACTCATCAATCCAATACCATTTCGGATTCCTATGTCACAAATCCAATTTTCGCGATATCATTCTAATCCAATTCAATTTCCACTTAATTGGTTTTCAATTCAATTCCAATTTATTTCCACAAATTTCTATTTAAATTTGTTTTTAATTCAAACAAACTCTTCCTGGGGTTTCAAACAGCTTCGCTTTTCTCAAAAATCAACCAATCCTTTTCAAAGTTCAAACAACTTGTTTTCACAAAACATTTCTAAAACAAAATTTTTGGTAGTGATCCATCACTTACAACTCGAAAATGAACACCGATGATGTCATGATCATCATCGGAATCTATTTCCAGTTATCGAAGTGAGTTCAATACATATCACTTTCAAAACCATATCTAAACACTTCCATTTTGAAATTCATTTCAAAATACCATTTACAATGCTTTAAAACAATTTAAAATCTCCCGGGATTATAAAATTATCATATATTTAGTTCAAATCCATTTAAAAACACCTTTCCAAACCCTAGATTTTTAAATTTCAATTCTGTTTAAATTCAGATTTAATTCATCTGATTTCACGTATTTCACTTATATGAATTCTGATTTGCTATTTACGTAACCATTTCACATTTTATAATCTTACTCAATTATAATAACAACAAATATATCCAATATATTATAATCATTCCAATATAAATCCTTTATATCAAAATAAAATTTGGGTAAAATTATTTCATTTACCCTCTTATCAAAACATACTGTGTCGGTTCATCATATTCGGGTGTTTATAAGCCCCTACCCATACAGTGGAACAAACTAATCGACTAGAATCCATAAACAACTCAACCAACAAAGATCCACAATATAAATATTAAATAACAAATACACGCTCATATATATATGCGCTCAAACTCAATCTAGGGTATTGCTAACCTTAACTCTACTGAGTCACGCCACAGATTCAAGGTAATAACTTAAACTTCAACTCTGATACCACTGCAATGACCCGGGTTTTCACGATTCTGATTATCGACACCAAACACGATGTCGATAATCAAGCATGGGAAATACCGGAGAGTACATGAAAGAAATTAGAGGGTGAGAATAGATAAGATAGAACCTTAGAATAGAAGAAGAAAAAAAACATACAACATCATCAGAGTAACATGAATCTCACATCAAACCGAACAATATACAAGAGATACATAACTTTGAAATAAAATCAGTATATGTATACAATAACATTATCAGAGTACAACACTTACAATACAGCGGAAATAACAATAACTAAATAATCTTGAAGCCTCCTGCTCCAAGCTCTCCAAGTATATCTGTAAAATCCTGACCACTTGACTTCCCGTACAAAATTGGGCACCTAAGAGTTTAGGGAAAACAAAACAAAATAAACTCTGGGTCAGTCATGGGACTGGTATGAGTAAAACCATTTAAAACAGTTTGAGCAATTAAACAATATCTCATAAGACCACGCCGTATAACGGAACGGGTTCTTCCCTTATGAGAATCCAAATCATTTGATTTAACTTTCAAAATCCTTTTGAAAGAAATGATAAACTTTATATCAAAACTCTTTTGATATTATAATAATGTCTATCGACCACAACTAAATAATAATCTAGTAGAAACACTTTCATCTCACGTTCTACATATATAGTATACAATCAAAACCGCGAGCACTTATTGGATAATGGATTACCAACTATGACAAGGTATGGAACCACCATCCGATAGTGTAACACTTGAGAGGAATACACTGGGTTCAACAAGAACATCTTGCAACCCGGCCACGCATGACCGACCACTCATTTCGCTTGAGTTTATCGAATGTATATCACCAACGGTTGGGATAAGCAACCATTTCCCAAATGGAGCAGCATCGAATAGATTAAAGAATGAAATAAATATCTCTAGATAGGTGATAATACACCTTAATTGGCAGCCAACCACTTAGCCATGCTGCCTGCCCAATTTTTGTCATTTCTCGGTTGTGAGGCTAGAGGCCACGCTTATCTCTGACAGATCACACATTTATTCACTTTGAATGCCACATAGTCATACCCGCCAAATCACAAATTGATTTCCCAAAAAAATACAACGGGTATACAGCTAAGAGAAATTAATTCCTCCGCCTCCAAACGTACATACGTTTGAAGAGATCAACTTACATGATCCATTAAATATACTCTGTCAGACATTCTTCCATACCGGTTGTCCTGGGACTGGACAAACCGGAGGCACTATTCTGTAAATAGGACAGCCCTTGCATAACTCCATCTTCAATTTTCTTCATCATATCTGATCGCAACGCTAACGCCCATACAGAGTGGTATTCAGATAATGAATCTGATCCCGGTCTCTCCGTACTGACGATGGAAAAATGGTCAAAAACTTCAATAGTCGATGAGTTAACTATCAAAGAAAAACACATGTGCAAACAAAGATATTTTTTCCAGATAGAAATTATATCAATCAATCATCATTTAACATTATCTCTTTAGTTCATAAATTTATTCATTTCCTGTTTCCATATATTCAACATTCCTTATTTTATAAATTTAGAAAATATTTGTTATTAATCATCAGAAAACATTTCCATCTCTTTTTCATGTATCACTGTCATTCCAATATTTTTTATCGTCAAACATTTCATTTTCTATGATTAGAAAATATCTTTGATTATATTTGGAAAACGTTTCCTAAACTCATTCATCGGGTTTAAACAGATGTTTAAATAAAATATCGCTATGCCACTCAAACCATTACCTTCATTAACTGAATTCACTTAACCAACCTTCACTATCGAACCTTAACCATTCCTTAGTTAAAAACGAAGTCAATCAAGTTGGGGTATAACTACCTCTCAGACCTTAACTGAACAACATTTCTAACTTCGAAATAGACAAAGTTCACCTTCTAAATCTTTAACAAACTTCCTTACGTAACTTCTAGACGAATCCACTTCTTTTACAGTAATCATTTGATTATAACAATAGTGTTATAATCCCATGCTTATGAAATATAATAACTTAAGTATAACTTTTATTTATTAATTTGGATAAATAAACAAACAACTAATTTATTTATAAATAAATAAATCTTAATTAAAAACGGAAAGTGAATAGTACTTTCCCGAATTCGATATAATCGAACGCAACGTATAATTCTCTTTCGAAAAATCTCTATTCGATAACTCCTTTTCGAATAAACTATATTCAATTAACTCTCTTCGAATAATTAATATTCGATTAACTCCTTTCGAATAAACTGTATTCGATAATCTTCTTTCAAATAAACTATATTCGACTAACTCCTTTCGAATAAGCTATATTTGATAACTCCTTTCGAATAAACTATATTCAGTTATCTCTTTTTCCGACTAACTCTAATTCGACTAACTCTATTCAATTAACTCCACCTCGATTATTTCTAATCGATTAACTCTATTTTATTAACTCTATTCAATTAACTCTAACTCGATTAACTATAATTGATTAACTCTAACTCGATTAACCATAATCGATTAACTCTAACTCGATTAACTGTAATCGATTAACTCCAACTCGATTAACTCTAATCGATTAACTCTAACTCGATTAACTCTAATCGATTAACTCTAATCGTTTAACTCTAACTCGATTAACTCTAATCGATTAACCCTAACTCGATTAACTCTAATCGATTAACTCTAACTCGATTAACTCTAATCGATTAACTCTAACTCGATTAACTCTAATCGATTAACTCTAACTCGATTAACTCTAATCGATTAACTCTATTCAATTAACTCTAACTCGATTAACTCTAATCGATTAACTCTAATCGATTAACTCTAACTCGATTTACTCTAATCGATTAACCCTAACTCGATTAACTCTATTTGATTAACTTTAATCGATTAATTCTATTCGAATAACTCTAATTCGATTAGTTGTAACTCGATTAATTTTAATTGATTACTCTATTCAATTAACTCTAATTGATTTACTCTATTCAATTAACTCTATTTGATAACTCTAATTGATTAACTCTATTCGATTAACTCTAATCGATAACTCTAATTGATTACTCTTTTATATCTCGTTAATTCCCTTTTATAATCCTATTTATTTTCCAAATAAATTTTCCTTTTATAATTTTATTTATTTAACAAATAAATATTCCCTTTTCAATTCTATTTATTTAACAAATAAATATTCTTTTTCAATTCTATTTATTTAACAAATAAATATTTCCTTTTCGATTCTATTTGTAAATGTTACAAATATTTCCTTTTCACTATAACATTGAAAATTTCCTTTTTAACTTTCCAGTATTCCTTATGGTATTTAACATGCCATATAACAATGATCGATATCATTCAAACATAGAAAATCAGCAATAGGTTTCATATCACATCATATAACACAATATAAAAAAACAGTAAAATAAATGTTGAGGAATCCAGTTGGATTCCTCCGACCTGTTTCCCTGCATCCACAGATGTTACACAATATAATACACATCAATTTCATTTCAATATGAAACATTCTGATAAACAGAATCCTTATTTGATTAACGATATATATATATATATATATATATATCGTTATCTATAATTTCAACCAAACAGTCAACACATTGGACGATCAGAGTTCAATCATCATTTATCAGTTCTAAATATACGTTATAAAAATATAACTGATCAGAGTTGGTGAGGTTTACTCACATTGGACGATCATCGTTAAATAACGATAATTGTCGCTGGATTCAGACTGACAATTTATTTCGCTATAAATCGTGACGAGCTCCAGTTCACTCCCAGTCAGTTCCATTGTGTAGCCACCGTCCACACAATCCTAACGGATCAGACCGTCTGTGATTCTGACAATGTATGTGCAAGATACGATGTTTACTAGATAATACACTAATTAATTTAAAATTTAAAACTTGTTTTCTTATTAAAAAATTTTGGGCCTTACTTTCCCTTTTGAACCGGCCCGCCTACTACTTAGAGTCCACGACCGCCTCTTTTTACATCCCATCCCATTTTAGAAGGAAATCCGCTCTCACATTTCAAGTAGAACATCCGCCAGCTTTCTTCATTCCTTTCCTTTTCCCTTTTTTCTTCTTTTTTTATTTATTTAAAATTTGGCCTTATCTTATTTTGGCCCACGCCCATTTCTCCAGACCCGATTCTAAAATTCCACTACCACATCTTTCTTCTTCACTTATCCTCCCACTCCAGATATTCACGCAAGCCAAAAATCCCCATGGCCGACTACTCGAGAAGCTTATACCCCATCCATGCTCCTTTAAAAATTTAAATAAAAACATCTAAATTCATCAGGTCTGAATCTCCTCACAACTACGCCATTAATAAAGAACTCGATCTCCTCCTTCCGATTGCGTTCAAACAGCTTTCTCAGCTACTACAGTCAACCACCGATCCTCTATTCCCCAAAAAAACTCAAATAAAAATCACCAACAATTCTCTCTTCGAACCCTCTCCCTCCTCATCACTACTGCGTACACTCCGACGTCTCCCTGTCAAAAGCGACTCCCACGACACAGCACAGTAACACCAAACTTCCTCTTCATCGAATTACCCTAGAAATGACCACAAGCTTCCATTCTCCACAACAATCACACCCACGATACTCACTCCTTCCCTTGACGCTCGACCATCTCGAAAACTCCAGCCCTAGGCTCACGTTCTAAGAAGACTGCGAACGAACATGTTATCGAACGAGCGAAACTTATACGAAAATGTAGCTTGGCATCACAGGAGCTCAAATCTATATGTATGATGCTTTATAGATTTTAGTTGGAATTATTATGGATTTTTGAACAGGTAGCTTGCTCACGTTTTCACGTTTTGGGTAGCGGCAGATTTTTGTATCTATGTTGACCAGGAAAAGAATTAGGTTAGAATGAGAAGGGGTAAAGTATATTTATAGAAAAATTTAAATATTTAAATATTGATTATTTTATTCTATTTTAATCAATTATTGCTCGTATTTACTGTTTAAAAATTGGTATGATCACATATGAATCCCGTTTTTGGTGAAAATGGACATGCGACTATGGTTTGACATTACAGACCCAATGAAACTCGGTTCGTCGAATTTCGAGTCCGTTTGATCACATAGCGTATTTTTAAAGTCAAATTATCAACTGATTTTCACATTAAAATCCCGTACGGCCACATACTGACTCCAAAAATTACAAAAATTGAAATCTAGCAATAATTTAATATTGCGGATCCAACAAAATTAGTTTCATCGAAAACGGAGATAGTTTGCAAAACTGGATCTTTTTAAAGCCCTAAATAATCAAATTTAAATATTAATACATTTAAAAATAATTAAATTAAATATTTATAAATAAATATTATCGTATATATTCACAATAGAATATTACACAGCTCCAATTGGATTTATAACTCGATATTCAAATCCCGATTGAATCGATATTCAATTTATATTGAAAAATTCATTTATAATATAAATAAATCGTTATAAATTATAAAGGAATTCCATAACAACTTTTCAAAAATTTGATCTGGACATAAATCAAAATCTACATGATGAAATCCCGATTTTTCCCTTTCATTAGAAAAATATACTTCACCAGCTCTGAACGTTTCTTGTTTCACAGAAATCCGACTTAAAACGGATTCTGTATATTCGTTTAAAGTTCGAATCGCCAAATTACGAACTGCCGCGCCATTTCGGGCTCGATTATAATTATAATATAAATTTTACGTTCAACTTTCATTAAATAATATATTCGTTATTCTATTCAAATTCTAAGCTGAATTAAATATTTTAAATTGTCCAGTTCACATTATGTTATCAATTCACTATTTCTGACTATTTCGTTAATCAAATATATTATTCTATTATTTATATTAATTAAATATTCAATATTATTTAATTAAACAACCATTAAATTCTCTGAATCACTATTTAAATAATTAAATTAATTAATTATTATACTGTAAAAATACGGGACATTACAACAACTCAACAACATATATATATTTATAGCTTTAGAAATGTTGTTTCTAGTACATTAGCACCACTAAAATCATACCAAACTCAAGCTATTGATTCGCTGCAACTCATTTAGCATCAAAAATCGTTTGTAACATCAAGTTCTTCATGCTTTACCGACTCCGTTTATTGCCTGCAAGCTTCCTGAGGCTGCCTCATTATAAAAATGAGACACACCCAAGATGCAGAAAATCACACAAAGGGGTCAGACAAAAGTTTGGTATGAGTGCATATAAAACAATGGTTAAATCTTACAATGTATGAAGCTTTCAGTGTACTTCTATACTGCACTTTTCAGTTTTTAAACCATCACCCAATAACATATTAAACTACCCTCCCAAGTGTATATCTAACTAGTTGTTTGTCACCAAACAACATACATATCAATAAACAGTATAAACCAATGTGTAGTAGATCATGTATTTGCCATTCCATACTCATAGGTATACTAAACTGTCTATGTAGTATTGTTGCAAGTAGTCATGTATTTATTAAATCAAACAGGCAAACATTAAACTGTCCAAGCAACTATAACAGGTTGGGTATTCATTGTACAAACACATTTATATATAAATATGTCTAAACTATTTATAACCATAAGATTAACTTCAAGCTCAAATGTAATGGACCAAAAATAATGGACCAGTCGGCTTTGATACCTATTAACCGTAGCATATATGTATACTAAAAGCATCCCCATATATACATGATCCCGTCATTTAGTCAGTCTCACTCTTATTAGGCCATCTACTATACAAGTCAGTTGGCAAGTGAACACTTCAGTGTGCAATTCCTATTATATTTCCCAGTAACTATCCATTCCATAAACAGAATTTAATATTGTCCATCATTTATATAATCTGGTCACGTTTACTTGTTACATACACATGCATGTTTGTAAATAAGAAACTGGAACCTCATAAAAGTATGTATAGGGGAAAAAGATTAATGGTTTTATCTTTATCTCAGAAAGTCATATAACCTTAACAAAACACATTACATTAGCCTTAACAGACATATACAAATATATATTCATCTGTTAACATTATTTAGTAAATTTCAACTGAGCGGTTTATTTCTAGAACATACCTATATACCTACATCTTCATACATGTGTACATATACAAGTCCACTTAAAATTCCAGATTTACTTAAGTGTTCATATCAGCCAATAAGGAAATAATCACATGTTTACATCTGTCTGTGATATTTAGTTAACCCCAATATTAACTAACAACATATCCTCTGGTAAACACAACAAATCATTCGTTGACCCATGAACTAATAATGCCTTAAGTCATTAAAATAATTTCCTATATTAATATGTTAATCAAACCAACATAACACATCATACATGTATAAACCCAACGTACAAACAATCCGCAACCATTAAATTTATGCATCCACACTATATTTAGTATACCAATAGGTGTAACCAATTAACAAACAAAACCATTCATCAAATTACATAACACTGAAAATATATTTTCAGGAAGGTGAAAACTGGGTAATAATGTTAAGCAACCATTCATCTGAACTAGCATGGAATTCATGTTTATATACCTATGTATCAAAAATATTTCACTATCTCCACACTAACATTTATGTGTACTTATTATATTTTATTTTCAAATCTTCATACCCTACCTAAAGCAAGTAATAACCTTTAAGACACTTCCATTTTTACTATAAAATACTTTCAGATTTGATACTGCATCCATTTATAAAGAAAAATCATCCATTCTACTTGTCAATCACACAATCACGTCCATATATTATCAAAGCAGACATACAAAGAAAGATATATAAAACACAGCTGCTGAAAAAGGACTTAGTGCCAATAAAAAGAGAAATACACTCACCTAGGTGTTATTGCTCGATTTCTTGTCCCTCAGACCCTCGATTTTCTTCTGAATCCCCTAAACCCACTGCTGTCTTCCCTCTTGAATCCATCTCCCACACAAATCTTGTCTATTTAGGTGCGAGATGATAGATTTGTTGATTTCCCCCATTTTGATTTTCCCAATGCTTGGCCATTTTTTAGTTTAGTTTTGGACGAGAGAAAAAATGGTGGAAATAATGGTCGGCTTTTTCCTTTTGTTTACAATGTACAGGGGCTAGGGTTTTGTTCCTTGCCAATTGACAAATTTGCCCCTAGTATTTTACATTTGGCTTTATAAAACCTTGAACCCATTTTCATAACATTTATACAATATTTTTCATGTCACACCCAATATACAAGTCAACATGTATATTTTTTCGACAATTTCAACCATGCACAATTTTATAAGTATATATATATATATATCATATACACGCACAAATAATTCATTTATTTGTTCACCCTAAATATATATATATATATACATAAATATATTTTCATTGAGAACAATATAATTTAGGGTCCTAAATTTTGGGTTCTCACAAAGCTCCACTTGTTTCCATTGCTTCGCCTTTACCCTCTGACAGACCTTGCACTTCGCAACAAAATCGACCACAACCTTCTTTATGCCAGTCCAGTAGAAATTCTCTTCATGTCCTTATACATTTTATCACCATTCGGTGGATGGTCATACTTGAATTGTGTGCCTCAGATAATACCACACTCACAAAATAACCAGTATTTGGGACTAAAACTTTCTATCTCTATGCAGTCATCCTCTACTTTCCACAGAATATCACTTGAGATTCATATATGCCTCTTCTTTGTCAAGTCTATCAAAAATATCTGGAAGCTCGAGATCCTCTCGCTATCTCGATCCAATCTGCTCCAACAATGTAGGTTGTACCCGAGACACCCCACATCTGTTAATGTCACTCACTAACGAAATGCATTAAGTTTCGTGAAGCGCTATAGGTAAACAGACATAGCATAATTACAAGACAGATATAATTAAGGCAGCAGCGGGAAATTTAAACTTTTATTTCAAACATAAGTCATAACACCGTGGTCTACAATTTCATAAGTCACAAAAACTACTATAATAAAATAACTTCTGTCTTGCACCATCAGAGTACATAAGTAAATAAAAAGCATCATTCCCCCAATAAAAAGAGTTAAGCTATAGTAGAGACAAGAACTTGAGCAATACTTCAGTAGTAGCTCCTAGCAAGATGATATTTAATTCCTGATTAAGTCTGAGTGTTTCCTCCCTGGGAACCTAGAGGGGGGAGGAGGGAACGAAAGAAGGAGAAACAACAGGGTCAGACATAATGTCTAGCGAGTCTAGTTACTTTTAGCTAGTAGATAAATAAAAGCAACATGATAGGCATATAAAGTGGATAAGGGAGACCATTACATAAATGGACGGTGTGACAAGGTAAGCAAGTTAAGGTGTATGTGCCTCACTAATGACTACTTTGCATTATTACTAGTATAACTGAAATGAGAAGATCTTTTCCACTATAAGTTGGTAGGCTCATGTCATACGTCCAAGTATACCTTAACCACTACCCTAATCGATCGGCTCCCTACCCTGTAGATATCCTGTGCTGGCCCCATATTAGGAGGTATCACTTCCTAAAGTGGCAACCCATGGTGTGCACAACTATATTTACTGGTGTCACGGTCATCTTAGCCCCCTCTTCCTGGCCCTTGCATGCACATGTCCCCGGTCGGTTTGCGCCGCCTACACCATCCGCCTCGTTCGGATCTCTTAAAATCAATCAGTAAGTGTGTCCCTTCTCCGCCTAGTACGGAGTTCTTTACTTGATACCAACTCCGGGTTACTGACTGAAATGGGTCCCACACAATATGATACAAGCTCTCCCCCATGTCCTGTATCCCCACTAGGTTTTCAACTGACTATGTATACCCTTAGGTGTCTTTAATTACATAGCCCTATACTAGTTATGCTTAACCTAAAGGGTGTCTTTAATTACATAACTTCATTACATTGTCTAACGGTTATGTATACCACTAGGTTTCTTTAATTACATAACCTTATTACATTATCTACCGGTTATGTATACCACTAGGTGTCTTTAATTACATAACCTTATTGGGTTAAGTTCATGGGCCTATATATATATATATATATATATATATATATATATATATATTACCCAACCCCTCTAATTTACTTAACCCACCACTACCCATCCAATTTTACTTAACCCTAACTTAAGTCCATAAACGTATTAAATTAGGTTAAGTAGTCCATTTCATTACCTTGTCCAATTATGGTTAAAATGGGCTAGACCTCCCACATTAGGCCTACAACGTGTGGATGCTGGGTATGCCGGTCGGGTCCAGGCAGTCTTATTCCACAGTTGGGCTTAACCTCGTGTCTTAGCCCGATTCGTATTTGTGTACTTAGACCTCCCACATTAGGTTCAACATTAGTGGCTGTTGGATATGCCAGCCGGGTCCGGGCAGACTTCGACAACTAGTGTAACCTAACGTCGTGTCATAAGTACAATTTACGATTCCTAATTGTAAATTACTAAAAATTCCAAATTAATCCAAATCTGCCTATGTCATTATAGGTAACTATTTCTATGTTTTCCCCATTTGAATTACATGTCCCATTTCATATTAAACATTACATAAATCATGCCAATTATAATCCCTTTTTCCTCGTTTCGTCTCTATCGTATTCGTATGTATTTTGGTGGCATCTGGGCTATAAAGTAGCCTAGCTATAACAATAAAAAGGGAATATGACAATGGTAATAGTTTCAACATGTCTTGGCATAAACATGAACATAATCTAGCATAATAAAAAAGTGAATGGACATGTGATTAACATTATAATAAAGTGGACATCAAACTGGTAACTTGTGGCAATCACTCTGATGTTTAAGCAAGAATAATGAGATCTAGATTAAACATTAGGCGTCCAATTACCTAGATCTATGTAATAACCCGGAAAATCCGAGTCAATTTAAAATTTTTATTTTGACAATTTTAATGAATTCTGAATATTTAAAATGAATTATTTTAAATAATGATGACGAGAAATGTATTTTGATTAGAATTAGAATGGAAATATTTATTGGAATCACCGTTAGAATATAAATAATTATTTTTAATTATAAAAGGAATTGAAAATGGCGCGGTAGTTCGAAAATTCGATTTCAAAGTTCAAATGAATGTACAGAATTCAAAATAAATCGGATTTTAGCGAAACCAAAAATATTAGAATATATTTGGAAATATATTTCCAACGAATCCGAAAAATTGAAATTTCATAGCGGTATAAAAAGTTATATCGAGTTGAAAATTCAGAATAGTCGCTATGGAATTCTGGCCCTTAAAAATGGAAATTTTGCAAATGACCTCGGTTTTCGATGAAACCACTTTTGTTGGATCCGTGATGTCAAGTTATTGCTAAATTATAAAATTCATAATTTTTTGAATCAATATGTGAGTGTGGCGCAGAAAAATGTGGTTTGACAGTTTCAGTCAATTTGGATCGACCAGAAAATGGCCATTTTTCAAACGGTCTCAGAATTTGATGAAATTAGTTTTGTTAGTACCGTATTGTCAATATGAAGCAAGAAATAATTTTTCTGGAATTTTTAGAGTTTGTATGTGGCCTCGGTAAATTGAAATGTGCGTTCAAATTCAATATATAGATTTATATTTTGATTTTGACGGAAACTGATCCAAAAGATTGAATCGGCTTACGGTACATATCCCATTGTGTTTGGTATGGTGGTAAATAGCTAGAGGCGACAGTCGTTGGGTCTCGTTTGGAGTTCAAATTAAAAAGTCAACTTTTTTGACAATAAATTAATTAATTAAATAATTATATAATCTTCCTCCCCCCCTCTCTCCCTTCACAATATGGTTAACGCCCCCTTCAACAAAAAAAAGAGAACGATTCTTCCCCCGATTCCTCGATCTTGCCCCCGCCTTCCTTCGCCGTTGACCGCCATGCTCCCCAGCAGGCCGCCGCGCGCCTCCTCTCCGACTCCCCCTCACCTCTGCCGCCACCATCTCCGCCCAACTCCAGCCCGAATCGAAGAACCGCGGACGCCGGTGCCCTAAGCCCCAAAATCCGTCACCACAGCCCTCTCCTCAGCCTTCGCCTACCCCACCGACCCCTGCAACACCCCCTCCGTCCGTCAAATGCCCTTCCCCTCCTCTCTCCTCTTTCTACTTTAATTCCAAGCCCTCCCAATTCTTAGAACAGCCACCGTGACTTCGTGAGCCCCTCGTACCTCCGATGAAGGAGAAAAGAAAAGAAGTGAGTTTTTTTATTTTATTTTATACATATTTTCTGTTTTAACATATATTAGCATGTAGAAAAATTAGATTTTTTGTTTACATATATATATATATATATATATAGGGTAAATAAATTGGATTTATCTTTATATATATAGACGATAAAAATATAATTTTTATATATGTAGCGAAATAAAAATCTGATTTTTATTATATATAAGTTGAGATAAAAATGAGATTTTTATAGCGTTGAAATAAAAATTTGATCTTTATATAAGAAGTAGGAATATAAAATATAATTTTTATATAGAAAGAAGCGTCGAAAAAATAATTGAAGTAGAAATAAAAATGTGATTTTTATTTATCGGAATGAAGCAATAAAAATATAATTTTAATAATAAACAGCGTGGTAAGGACTGCATTGGAAATTTAAACAAATTCAAGCCATTCAGAAATTCAGAAAAGAATGGCGGAGTGGATCCCGAAGGTGAGAACCCCACACTTTTATTTTTATTTGTTTTCTAGTTGAAATATATACTAGGATGCAGACGGTGCTTAGCAGCGCCCGACACCCGTCGTCCACAGACCATGAATGACTTGTTTGTTTGATTGATGTGTTGGGAAAATCGATTGTGTAATGTGGAATGAATAAATATTTTATAGTTAAAGATATAAATTTTAACTTGCATATAAAATAAATATTCATAAACAAATTGGACGATTTGTTTATATACATACATTTGACTGATATTGATTAGGACGATAAATTTTACACATCGCCCAACTGCACAAATAAAAATATGTGTTTGTTGATTGGAAACCCTACACGGGTGTTGGGATGATATTTGGCGTACACTAATCCCAATTATTTAGCTGTATATCGATCGATTGGTTGATAGATTGTGTAAGCGTTAATTATTTATATTTAATGCTTATACAGTTGTGTGGTGCGCTCTGGATGATGGTTAATGATTTATCGTTGCTATTATATACATGTGTTGTAGGGAATCCATATAATTAACATTATATGGTAATTGATTGGGCCTCATTCCAATTTGGAAAATAAAGAAATAAAGAAAATTCACGTGTTGAATAAAATATGTATTCATGTGTTGAATAAAATATATATTCATGTGTTGAATAAAAGAAAATTCATGTGTCGAATAAAATATATATTCATGTGTTGAATAAAAGAACATTAATGTGTTGAATAAAATGTATATTCGTGTGTTAAATAAAAGAAAATTCATGTGTTAAAGAAAATATTCATTTGTTGAATAGAATAACAAGGTTATTGAAATATATAAAGCCGTGTTGATCAGATATGCGCCATTTTGACGTGAACGATATTTATATTGATTTTATTCATTTTTATAATGAATATCGAAAAGGAAACGATTTCAAAATATAATGTTTTGAAAATATTAAAATTTATGTATCGATGATATGGAATATTCAATTTTGATTTGAAATTGAATATGAAGTTGAAATCGTTTTGAAAAAAAATGTAAAACGATTTTAAAATACGTTTTGAAAGGAAATAGACGAAATATATATAATACATATATATTATATATATATAATGGCCTGAATAAAATGCGTCGCGCTGTGGCAGTTCGCGAATTTCGACCATTGACTTCGAATGGATATTACGGGAGATCCAACCTTCGGATTCTCCTAAAACTGGAACCGTTGGGTTCGTATCGAAAAGAGCTTTCTAACGAATATGAGAGATTTGAAATCTAACAGTTGGATTTGGAATTATGTCCAACTCAAATTTGGAAAAGGTTGTTGTAAGTGCAGTTCGATGGCCGTTTATGGAAATCGACTGTACGGGCCTTGATAAAATTATTAAAAATAGTAATAATTTGTGTAAAATCATAAGAAATGATTTGGAAAAAATTAGGATGAAAAATTCCATATTTGAAATGATAAAAATAAATTTTTATCGAAATGAACTAGTTTTGAACTAGAATTATAATCCATTTCTTTTTAAAATAAATAAATTGGATTTGAAAGGGTTTTAAAAGTAACCAAAACTTCCAATAACTGAATTGGAATGGATTTGAATCGAAATTGTCTTTGGAATATTTCGATGTTGGATTTCGTGATTATACAGATTTTGTTATGGAAATCTGAAAGATATATTTATATCGTTATTTCCAGTACGATATTTGTTGGTCGTAGAATTTGATATTGAATATAAGCCAATATATTTTTTATTCGGAGCCTTGTATTTAATATCAAATGGAATTTGGGTTTGTCATGAACTGTGTTTTTAAATAACACTTGCACTTTAACCCGATAATTAATGGAATGTGAATTGGGTTTATCGTGAACTATTTTTTAACGACATTCGTTCTTTAACCCGATTTACAGTGAAATGTGATTTGGAATTCATAAATCTTTTGTTAAGACTTAAGGGAGATTTTCCAAAGTAAAGTTTTCCAATTTAATAAAATAAATTGGAATAGAATGGAATTCAATTTGGTAATAATCGAAGTGAATTTCTATGGAGGAAGACAACTAATATATCTGGAATTTAAAAGGCTTTGCCGTTATTCCATTTATATTATTAGTCGGATATGGAAGTTTATATCTATTATATATCAATTTGTTTTCCATGAAGATTCCATTGTAAATGGAATGTGATTTTGGGTTTATCATGAACCGTGTTTTAAATGACATTAGTTCTTTAACCCAGTTAAAGACAGGATATGATTTCCTAAGTTAAACAATCATTAATATTGATTTTTGGGAAGATTAAAACCAAGTGGAGTTTTAATGAATCTTTAATTAGATTGAAATGATCGAGATTGGAGTATCACCAGTTTTGCTCCAGGCGATAGTTAAATCTTTAATTAGATTTGAACGTGAAATGGTAATTGAATTTACCAATGACACCGTGGTGTTAGATATGAAGTATTACCAGTTTTACTTCATGAGATGAATAGGTTGGGATTGGGAAATTAAAATAAATGATTACTTTGGTAAGGTTCGTTAATCCTGACTAGTTTGGATAAACCATAATTTGGTTTGAATTAATATTCAAAGGAAGATCAAAGAATAAATTTGACGAATTTATCTTTGATAAAATTAATGGGAACGTTTCCCAAAGAATACTTGAATAAAAGAATATTCTGAATTGGAATGAGGCGTATGTTGTGTTTGTGTAACACTTGTTTATTATATACATGAGTTATTCGGAAAGGTCGGGTTTACCCCATTCTGAATAACTGATTCGACGATGTGTCGAGGATGAAGACAGTGGTCAAAGACCGGAGGTCTTCACATCGTTTGGATAATTACTGATGATCTTGATTGGGCTGTACACCCAAGAGGAGGGAATCAGTTGGTGATCGTCCAGACGTACTTGGAGATCGATGGATATGCGAGGTACAAGGTGCCTCCGGTTTCGTTCAGAACCAAAACGGACTTGTAAATGGACTATGTGTCAGACATTAGATATCATTCAGTGTGATTGATGGATATCGGTTGCATGGAGTGGTCTGCCTATGTGGCATGCTAAGATGCAAATGATCAAGGCTTCTGTTGAAAAGCAGAGTCTTATGGTTGATGATCAAAGCACAGCCTGTGTGGCACAGCTTTGTGTAGCATCAATTCGTGAGCCTCACACCCCAGTTGTGAACCAGAAACTGGAGCGGACATGTGACGACCTGGATTTTTGGCGACTTTGGTTATCGACATAAACACGATGACGACTAACCAAACATCGAAAAATCCCGGTAATTAATGAAAGAAATTAGAGGGTGAGGATAGATAAGATAGAACTAATATAAAGGAAGAAGAAGAAGAACACAATATCAGAGTAACACGAATCTCACAGCGGAACGAACAACATATAATAGATAACATATCCTTGAAATAAAATCAGTATATGCTTACAATAACATTATCAGAGTACACACTTACAACACAGCGGAAATAACTATAGCTATATAATCCTGAAGCCTCCTGCTCAAAGCTCTTCCAGTATATCTGTAAATTCCTGACAACTTGACCGCCCGTACAAAATTGGGCACCCAAGAGTTTAGGGAAAACAAAACAAAATAAACTCCGGGTCAGTCATGGGACTGGTATGAGTAAAACAGTTTAAAACAGATTGAGCCATAAAAGATATCTCATAAGACCATGCCATATAACAGAATGGATTTTTCCCTTATGTGAATCCAAAATATCTTTCTATCAAAAACCTTTTGATATTATAATAATGTCTATCAACCACAATATAATAATCATCTAGCAGAAACGCTTTCATCTCACGTTCTACATATATATTATACAATCAAAATCGCAAGCACGTATTGGGTAATGGTTTTCCAACTATGACAAGGTATGGAACCACCTTCCGATCAGTGTACTCTAGGAACGATACACTGAAGTTCAATAAGAACATCTTGCAACTCAGCCACACATGACCGACCACTCATTTCGCTTGAGTGTATCGAATGTATATCACCAACGGTTGGGATCAGCAACCGTTTCCCCGTATATATATGGGACAGCATTGATAGATTAAAGAAGCAAATGAATATTCTCTAGATAGGTGATTATGCACCCTACTTCGGAGCGACCGACTTAGCCATGTTGCCTGCCCGACTTCTGTCATTTACCGGATGTGAGGCTAGAAGCTACGCTTATCTTTTTACATATCATATCTTCATTCACTTTGAATGTCACATCGTCATACCCGCCAAATCACAAATTGATTTCCCCAAAAATACCACGAGTATACAGCTAAGAGAAACGAATTCCTCCGCCACCAAACGTGGATACGTTTGAAGAGATCAACTTACGCGATCTATTAGATATACTCTGTCAGACATTCTTCCATACAGGTCGTCCTGGGACTGGACAAACCGAAGGCACTATCCTTTCCCTTGCATAACTCCGTCTTCAATTATCTTTGGCATATATGATTCGCAATGCTTATGCCAATACGGATTGGTTCTTCAGATAATAATCCAACCGGTCTCTCCATATTAACAACGTTAAAATGGTCAAAAACTTCGATAGTCGATGAGTTAACTATCAAAGAAAAACACGTGTGCAAACAATGATATTATTTCCAAGTGGAAATTATATCAATCAATCATCAATCATATATATGTATATTCATATTTCCCTTATTTTCTATGTTTAGAAAATATATGTTATTAACACTGGAAAACATTTCCATTTGTTTATTTACATATCACTATCATCCCACATCTATCAGACTCTAACTATAACCGACAAGAGAACAACTTCCCAAGTATAAACCCCGAAGGCCGGAACCAATATCAGATCGATACCCAGAAAACTATTCAACTTATTAATCTCTAGTCAGTTTCTAATTTCTGTTTAACTCCATTTTGATTTACTCTAATTGAATAACTCTATTTGTTTAAATCCTATTCGAATAACTAATATTGAATTTAACTCCATTCGCTTGACTCTAGATCGCAGCGATCACAATGGTTACGCCTGATTCCCTCAGGAAACATCCGACCACCGTAGGCTATCTGCAGCCTTGCGAATTACGCTAGCAGTCGTGCTAAATGGTAACTTATCCTGAATAACTATGTTTGACTAACTCTATTCGACTAACCATATTCGATTAACTCGACTTCGAATAACTAAATTCGATTAACTCTTTTATATCTCGTAAATTTCCTTTTTATACTTCTATTTATTTTCTAAATAAATATTCCTTTATTAATTCTATTTACTTCCTGAATAAATATTTCCTTTATGAACTTTATTTATTTTCTAAATATATCCTTTATAAAATCCTATGATTTTATAAATACTTTATTTTCAAAATATTTCCTTTATAAAATCGGTTGATTTTATAAAGTTCCTTTATTTCAATATACATTGAAATAATTCCTTTTTTACATCCTAGGGTCTCTTATGATATTTAAAATAGCAAACCCCAATGATCGATATCGTTTAAACACACATAATCAACCAGATTATATATCACATCATATATTACAATATATATGAACATAACAGTATTATAAATATTGAGGAGTCCAGTTGGATTCCTCCAACCTGTTTCCCTGCATCATAGATGTTAAACAACACATATATAAAATATTCTAATAAAACAGAATCAATATTCGATTAACGATTTATATATATATATATATATATATATATACACATCGTTATCTTATGATTTCAATCAATACACAAACAACTCAACCAACAGTTAACACACAACAATCAGTCATCATTTATCAGTTCTAAGAATACACTGTAAAAATAGAACTGTTCAGAGTTGGTGAGTTTTACTCACATTGTTCGTTATCGTTAAATAACGAATAATGATTGTCCATTCTGATCAGTCAATTTATTTCGCCATAAATTGTTACGAACTCCAAAACATTCCAGTCCAGTCTGTATGTTGTCGTTCTCGTCCATACGATCCGGTCGAATCAGATTTTGTGTAATTCTGATAACGGACGAAGTTATACAATTTATAGGTTAACATACAATTTGATTTTTAAAATAAACATAATTTATTTTCTAAAGGAACTTAACTTTGTTCTTTGGCCTGACATCCACAACCCAAGCTCACCGACTCGTCATCTACTTCTCTTCTCCGAATTGAAATCCCAGAACCCGTCCAAGCTGCTCCAACAAATCCCGTCCTCCTCATTTCGAATGCCATACACCAGAAAGCTTCTTCATTTTCATCATTGCTTTCTTCTCCATTATTTACATATGAAAATGAATCCATGTTTGTACAGCATAATATGTGCTTGAGTTCTCCATCCAAGATCCACCCTTTTGCCATGAAATCCCACTTCTATTCACGATCTCCTTTACTGCCCAAAAACAGTCCCTCCTCCTTTGCCATCTCCCTGAAGCAACTCTTACCGTCAAAAACTTCAACATTTAGTGCACAACGTCACCATTAATCAGCAACAAAAACCCAACTCTATTCAGTAAATAATACTGCGCCAAAAACAGAACCCAATCCCCGTCGCTCCTGTAGACCAAACGCCAGCACCAAGCTTCGAACGTCCCCTTCCTCTCCTCACTGTTTTGAACGCACTGCTCTTCCCTTACCATTGTCTCTCCCACCCGATCACCACTAACAAGAAGCTCGCACCTCAGTTGGAAATCGCGTTAGAAGGACTGTCGAGTCCTCCCAGGATCCATGCGACACCAATTCCGTCGAACTCCACCATACTTCACCCAAAACACTCGACTACCCTCCCTAAGATCAACTATCCCCTCCACTTCAACCAAGAATCACCACACGCCCAAAATAAATCGGATCTAGGGTTCACTGTAGAAAACGCAGCACACCAAATGGTGTTCGAACTATACAAAATCGCTACCCGTTGTAGAGAATCTCAAATGGAACTCAAAGATATGAGTTTTACTAATTTAGAAATTTTATTTCCATTTTCTTTTGATTTCTCAAAGCTCATGAAATGTTTTCTGTAAGAAAACAAATGCGGCGGATTTATCTGTGGAATGAGAAAATGTTAAATGAGGGTTAAGGGTTGAGGATATTTTATAGTTAGGTTTTTAGAATATGCTCGGAATATTCCCTCCCTAATTTACTTTATATTGTTACGCTATTGTATTTGTCTTTGAAAAATTTCCGTGATCACATACAATACCCAAAATTCATGAAAATTGACATATAGCTAGAGTTCGACGTTACGGTTCCAACGAAACTGGTTTCGTCGAATTCCGACTCAGTTTGCTCACACAACGTATTTTTAACCGTCGAAATACTGACTGTTTTTCACTCTAAAAATCCGTACGGCCACACAATGACTCTAAGAATCACAGAACTTGAAATCTAGCAAAAATTTAATATTGCGGATCCAACAAAATTAGTTTCGTCGAATTCCAACTTCGTTTGCAAAACTGGCTATTTTAACGCTCTAAATGACCCATTTAAATATATAAATATATTTAAATATAATTAAATTAAATATAAATAAATTTATATTTTCGTATATATTCACACCAGAATATCATACAGCTCTAGGGTAATTATATATTCGATATTCCAAGTCCTGGTTGAATCGATATTTCAATTTACATTGAAAATCCTTTTATAACGTATATAAAGCGTTACGAATTATAAAGGAATTCCACAGCAACTTTTCTCAAATTTGATTTGGACATAAATCAAAATCTACACGACGAAATCCCTATTTTTCTCTTCCACTAGAAAAATATATTTCACCAGCTCCTAACGTTTCTTGTTTCACAGAAATCCGACTTGAAACGGCTTCTGTATATCCAGTTGAAGTTCAAATCGCCAAATTACAAACTGCAGCGCCATTTCAAGCTCGGTTTTAATTATAATATAATTATACATTCAAACTGACGTTATTTAATTATATTCGTTATTCAAATTCAATTCTAAACCAAATTATATAATTTGAATTGCCCAGTTCACACAATATTGTGAATTCCACAAATTTTGATTATTTCAGAATTAAATATATTAATTAATTACTATTTTAATTAAATATTCTCACTTATTTAATTCAACGACCATTTATATTCTCTAAACCACTATTTAAATAATTAAATTAATTAATTATTATACCCTTGGAAATGCGGGTCATTACATTCTTCCCCACTTAAAATAATTTCGTCCTCGAAATTGCTATGGTAGAGGACGACCCTATCTACTGGGTAAATATTTATCGGTTTACCCTCTAACTTCAGTTTCAACTGAACCAATTAATATCGACTAAAATATTAATTTATTCCGACTAATTAAAATTTTCAAAAATTCTGAAAATTTTCTACCGCCTAAATTTTTCGGAAAATTTCGCCATAACCTCCTTTGTATAGCCCTATCGGTAAAACCACAACTCGCCTCTCTGGGCCATCTCCAACCAAAAGAAAATCAAACAGCCAAGCGGCTTGCCAAATCGGCTCATCAAAATCTCATACCATATGAAATATAAACTTGTACCTTTTTGCTAACCATATCATTATACCATTTCCATTGGTTATCAACTTAACATATACCAATGTCATTCCAATCCATCTCCTATCAGTTTTTATCCTCAAACTCCAGCATTTGCTTATACTCAAGTCAAATTCCATTTCAAACTTAAGTACAATTCTTGATTCCAAATCCTTATAAAATCCATTAACTTACTCGATATCATCCCAATATAATTCCATATTATATTTATCCTTGTCTAAGTTTAATTCACAATTATTTATTCACTTTCAATATTTTAATCCATTTAACTTCATAAGCTAAATTTTAATTCCAGAATCTAAATTCCTGGGTTTATTTCAAATCAAATTTTAAATCATAACACCAATTCAAAACCTTTGAATTTCTAAACAACTTGTTTTCTCAAAACAATTCAAAAACAGAATCTTTGGTAGTAATTCGTCACTTAGCAACTCGAAAATGAACACTGATGATGTGGCCACACTCATCAGGGTTATTTCCAGTTTATCGAATTGAGTTCAATACTATAACACTTTCAATTTGAAAACATTTTCAAAATCTCCCAGGAACTTAAAATTTCCTTATTTTACTTCCTGATTTTGATTTAAATTCAGATTTAATTCATCTTATTTCGTATACTTTAGAATTCTGATTGGTTATTTATAACCATTTCACCTTTTATAATCTCATTCAATTATACTAACAACCAATACAACCAATTATACTATATTAATTTCAAAACATATCATGTTGGTTCATCGTATTCGAGTGTTTAGAAACCCCTATCGATATTGTGGTGCCCCACTATCGACCAGAATTCATAAGCCACTTAACCAATGAAGCTCCACAATATAAAACAAATTTTTATATCAAATAACAAATACGTTCACTTGTATATATACACTCAAACTCAATCTAGGATATTACTAATCCCATCTCTACTGAGTTACACCACAGAGCCAAGGTAATACTTAACCTTAAGCTCTGATACCAACTGTAACGACCCGGATTTTTAGCGACTTTGGTAATCGACATAAACACGATGACGACTAACCAAACATCGAAAAATCCCGGTAATTAATGAAAGAAATTAGAGGGTGAGGATAGATAAGATAGAACTAACAGAAAAGAAGAAGAAGAAGAACACAATATCAGAGTAACACGAATCTCACAGCGGAACGAACAACATATAATAGATAACATATCCTTGAAATAAAATCAGTATATGCTTACAATAACATTATCAGAGTACACACTTACAACACAGCGGAAATAACTATAGCTATATAATCCTGAAGCCTCCTGCTCAAAGCTCTTCTAGTATATCTGTAAATTCCTGACAACTTGACTGCCCGTACAAAATTGAGCACCCAAGAGTTTAGGGAAAACAAAACAAAATAAACTCCGGGTCAGTCATGGGACTGGTATGAGTAAAACAGTTTAAAACAGATTGAGCCATAAACGATATCTCATAAGACCACGCCGTATAATGGAACGGGTTTTTCCCTAATGAGAATCCAAAATATCTTTACATCAAAAACCTTTTGATATTATAATAATGTCTATCAACCACAATATAATAATCATCTAGCAAAAACGCTTTCATCTCACGTTCTACATATATAGTATACAGTCAAAACCGCAAGCACGTATTGGGTAATGGTTTTCCAACTATGACAAGGTATGGAACCACCTTCCGATCAGTGTACTCTAGGAACGATACACTAGAGTTCAACAAGAACATCTTGCAACTCAACCACACATGACCGACCACTCATTTCGCTTGAGTGTATCGAATGTATATCACCAATGGTTGGGATCAGCAACCGTTTCCCCGTATATATATGGGACAACATTGATAGATTAAAGAAGCAAATGAATATTCTCTAGATAGGTGATTATACACGCTACTTCGGAGCGACCGACTTAGCCATGCTGCCTGCCCGACTTCTGTCATTTACCGGATGTGAGGCTAGAAGCTACGCTTATCTTTTTACATATCATATCTTCATTCACTTTGAATGTCACATCGTCATACCCGCCAAATCACAAATTGATTTCCTTAAAAATACCACGGGTATACAGCTAAGAGAAACGAATTCCTCCGCCACCAAACGTGGATACGTTTGAAGAGATCAACTTACACGATCTATTAGATATACTCTGTCAGACATTCTTCCATACAGGTCATCCTGGGACTGGATAAACCGAAGGCACTATTCTGTAAACAGGATAGCCCTTGCATAACTCCGTCTTCAATTATCTTTGGCATATATGATTCGCAATGCTTATGCCAATACGGAGTGGTTCTTGGGATAATAATCCAACCGGTCTCTCCATATTAACAACGTTAAAATGGTCAAAAACTTCGATAGTCGATGAGTTAACTATCAAAGAAAAACACGTGTGCAAACAACGATATTATTTCCAAGTGGAAATTATATCAATCAGTCATCAATCATATATATGTATATTCATATTTCCTTTATTTTCTATGTTTGGAAAATATATGTTATTAACACTGGAAAACATTTCCATTTGTTTATTTACATATCACTATCATCCCACATCTATCAGACTCTAAATATAACCAACAAGAGAACAACTTCCCAAGTATAAACCCCGAAGGCCGGAACCAACATCAGATCGATACCCAGAAAACTATTCAACTTATTAATCTCCAGTCAGTTTCTAATTTCTGTTTAACTCCATTTTGATTTACTCTAATTGAATAACTCTATTTGTTTAACTCCTATTCGAATAACTAATATTGAATTTAACT
This sequence comes from Allium sativum, assembly GCA_030737875.1. Classification (NCBI taxonomy): domain Eukaryota; kingdom Viridiplantae; phylum Streptophyta; class Magnoliopsida; order Asparagales; family Amaryllidaceae; genus Allium; species Allium sativum. Next base: position 125,992,737 of record CM060919.1, on the reverse strand, counting down.
CAATTCGCTTGACTCTAGATCGCAGCAATCACAATGGTTACGCCTGATTCCCTCAGGAAACATCCGACTGCCGTAGGCTATCTGCAGCCCTGCGAATTACGCTAGCAGTCGTGCTAAATGGTAACTTATCCTGAATAACTATGTTTGACTGACTCTATTCGACTAACCATATTCGATTAACTCGACTTCGAATAACTGAATTCGATTAACTCTTTTATATCTCGTAAATTTCCTTTCTATACTTCTATTTATTTTCTAAATAAATATTCCTTTATTAATTCTATTTACTTCCTAAATAAATATTTCCTTTATCAACTTTATTTAGTTTCTAAATATATCCTTTATAAAATCCTATGATTTTATAAATACTTTATTTTCAAAATATTTCCTTTATAAAATCGGTTGATTTTATAAAGTTCCTTTATTTCAATATACATTGAAATAATTCCTTTTTTACGTCCCAGGGTCTCTTATGATATTTAAAATAGCAAACCTCAATGATCGATATCGTTTAAACACACATAATAAACCAGATTATATATCACATCATTTAATACAATATACATGAACAGAACAGTATTATAAATATTGAGGAGTCCAGTTGGATTCCTCCAACCTGTTTCCCTGCATCACAGATGTTAAACAACACATATATAAAATATTCTAATAAAACAGAATCAATATTTGATTAACGACTTATATATATATCGTTATCTTATGATTTCAATCAATACACAAACAACTCAACCAACAGTTAACACACAGCAATCAGTCATCATTTATCAGTTCTAAGAATACACTGTAAAAATAGAACTGTTCAAAGTTGGTGAGTTTTACTCACATTGTTCGTTATCGTTAAATAACGAATAACGATTGTCCATTCTGATCAGTCAATTTATTTCTCCATAAATTTTTACGAACTCCAAAACATTCCAGTCCAGTCTGTATGTTGTCGTTCCCGTCCATACGATCCGGTCGGATCAGATTTTGTGTAATTCTGATAACGGACGAAGTTATACAATTTATAGGTTAACATACAATTTGATTTTTAAAATAAACATATTTTATTTTCTAAAGAACTTAACTTTGTTCTTTGGCCTGACATCCACAACCTAAGCACACCGACTCGTCATCTACTTCTCTTCCCCGAATTGAAATCCCAGAACCCGTCCAAGCTGCTCCAACAAATCCCGTCCTCCTCATTTCGAATGCCATACACCGGAAAGCTTCTTCATTTTCATCATTGCTTTCTTCTCCATTATTTACATATGAAAATGAATCCAAGTTTGTATAGCACAATATGTGCTTGAGTTCTCCATCAAAGATCCACCCATTTGCTGTGACATCCCACTTCTATTCACGATCTCCTTTACGGCCCAAAAACAGTCCCTCCTCCTTTGCCATCTCCCTGAAGCAATTCTTACCGTCAAAAACTTCAACATTTAGTGCACAACGTCACCATTAATCAGCAACAAAAACCCAACTCCATTCAGTAAATAATACTGCGCCAAAAACAGAACCCAATCCCCGTCGCTCCTGTAGACCAAACGCCGGTACCAAGCTTCGAACGTCCCCTTCCTCTCCTCACTGTTTTGAACGCACTGCTCTTCCCTTACCATTATCTCTCCCACCCGATCACCACTAACAAGAAGCTCGCACCTCAGTTGGAAATCTCGTAAGCAGGACTGTCGAGTCCTCCCAGGATCCATGCGACACCAATTCCGTCGAACTCCACCATACTTCACCCAAAACACTCGACTACCCTCCCTAAGATTAACTATCCCCTCCACTTCAACCAAGAATCACCACACGCCCAAAATAAATCGGATCTAGGGTTCACTATAGAAAACGCAGCACACCAAATGGTGTTCGAACTATGCAAAATCGCTACCCGTTGTAGAGAATCTCAAATGGAACTCAAAGATATGAGTTTTACTAATTTAGAAATTTTATTTCCATTTTCTTTTGATTTCTTAAAGCTCATGAAATGTTTTCTGTAAGAAAACAAATGCGGTGGATTTATCTGTGGAATGAGAAAATGTTAAATGAGGGTTAAAGGTTGAGGATATCTTATAGTTAGGTTTTTAGAATATGCTCGGAATATTCCCTCCCTAATTTACTTTATATGGTTACGCTATTGTATTTGTCTTTGAAAAATTTCCATGAACACATACAATGCCCAAAAATCATGAAAATTGACATACAGCTAGAGTTCGACATTACGGTCCCAACGAAACTGGTTTCGTCAAATTCCGACTCCGTTTGCTCACACAGCGTATTTTTAGCCATCGAAATACTGACTGTTTTTCACTCTAAAAATCCGTACGGCCACACAGTGACTCTAAGAATCACAAAACTTGAAATCTAGCAAAAATTTAACATTGCGGATCCAAAAAAATTAGTTTCGTCGAATTCCGACTTCGTTTGCAAAACTGGCTATTTTTAACGCTCTAAATGACCCATTTAAATATATAAATATATTTAAATATAATTAAATTAAATATTAATAAATTTATATTTACATATATATTCACACCAGAATATCATACAGCTCCAGGGTAATTATATATTCGATATTCCAAGTCCTGGTTGAATCGATATTTCAATTTACATTGAAAATCCTTTTATAACGTATATAAAGCGTTACGAATTATAAAGGAATTCCACAGCGACTTTTCTAAAACTTGATTTGGACATAAATCAAAATCTACACGATGAAATCCCGATTTTTCTCTTTCACTAGAAAAATATACTTCACCAGCTCCTAACGTTTCTTGTTTCACAGAAATACGACTTGAAACGGCTTCTGTATATTCAGTTGAAGTTCAAATTGCCAAATTACGAACTACAGCGCCATTTCGAGCTCGGTTTTAATTATAATATAATTATACGTTCGAACTGGCGTTATTTAATTATATTAGTTATTCAAATTCAATTCTAAATCGAATTATATAATTTGAATTGCCCAGTTCACACAATATTGTGAATTCCACAAATTTTGATTATTTCAGAATTAAATATATTAATTAATTATTATTTTAATCAAATATTCTCTCTTATTTAATTCAACGACCATTTATATTCTCTAAACCACTATTTAAATAATAAAATTAATTAATTATTATACCCTTGGAAATGCGGGTCATTACAGGACATTAGGGAGGGAATGCGTTTCCTTTTAGCTAGGGTGGTGTTAGTGACCTACTAGCCCTGACATTTATATTATTTTCACCTGTGTGGCTGTTGGATTGCGAGGCGCCTTAGATATATCGGTGACTATGTGGAGCCGATGGAGTCATTGGCTCATTGACGCCCCAAAGGGCAGGGAAACGCAATGTTCAGGCATTTTAATCCACATCGGTGGACCGGCCCTGACGATCCCAGGCTTGACTGAGTACTTGCCTGAGACACAGGCTAGAGCGTCTCGAAGCGGTGAGGACGATCCCTTGCCTCGGTTCACAGATGGAAATCCAACTTCCAGTACGTGATTTTGGGTTTTGATTGTAGAATCTATATATGGCGACATAGTGGTATGGGGCACTTATGCCGTCTATGATTGATACTTATGATTGAAATTGTTTTGACACTATACACTAATAGTGATAATAAAAGATGAAATTTCATGTATCAAGCATTTTTGGCTATTATAAGGTAAAACCCTATCCTCCGGCTTGTGTTGCATTGTGTGATGGGACATGGGTCTTATAAATAGCTTCATTGTTCTTTATTTAGCATTGCGCTGTTGTTTTATGCACTGGTATTCTTGGGAGGAAACCCGTTCCGTGTTATACGACGTGGTCCCTTGCATTACCTAACTTTAAAATAAAGATTAATAACTTTTTTAGTTCTCACACCAATCACATGACTGACCTGGAGTTTATTGTTTTAACCTAAACTTTAGGTGCCCTTATTTTCGACATGGGCCGGTAGTAGTTTTGGTTTAGCAGATTTATATACATAGGATCCTTGTTCACAGTTGGAATGATATCCAGAAAGCTCTGTATCCGTATATTCTTTTCAGTTCTGTTTTGTATTATTTTCCGTTGCATTGTAATTTGTAAATCTCTAATATTTATCGAATGTGTAATATTTATTCATACTCTGTATATTCTTGTATTTTGATGAAATTGTTGTAATAAGCAATGAAATTTCTTCTATTTGTGTTCTGGTTCATCATGTTCTCAAAACAATCAGGGGTTTCGAACGGTCTTGATCGGTTTAGCGATCGATTCGCATCGAGCGAAATTTCCAATTGTTACATGTGGTATCAGAGCTTTGGTTTACAGAGCTCGAAGAACAAGACATGTTAGAACCAAACGAAAGAATTCATCAGAGATTAGATTAGTCATATCCAATCAGAATGACTCATTAGAGATTGGATCAGTAGTATCGTAGAACGAGTGTGAAGAGTATATTTATAAAAATGAAAACAAATATTGTTTTGAATATTTAAACTATTTCATACGTATTTTAATATTTATTTGTATTGAATTTGGACAATCAAGTATATAAAGATTTTGCATATACGTCTAATCCGCGTGTATTTGAAGTTTTAATATACTGGATAGATATAGAATCACACTCTAGTCGCCCGGAGATGATTTTGATGATGGAGCTCCACCATCAGAATCTATATTCGACAGTCGAAAGTGGGATTTCTATATGATTCCAATTGACTGGTGTGAGAACCAAAACTAGATAGGGCTTATTATTGTGATTTGGCATGAAAAATCTGATTTTTTGACTATATATAAAAGTTATGTGTTTCAAATGATAATCAACTAATTGGTTGCTGATAGTGTTGTTTGACTATAGGTTCGATATTTTTAACCATTTAGGCCAAATTGTATCAAATATTGAACTGTATTGAAAATTGTTTGAAATTGCATGCATGTACATATATATGTGTGAACAGGTCATTGCAAGGAGGCTAGAGAAGAGGAATAAAATTGTTTGCCTGACAAATAGGTACATGTTTATTGTATTTCTTGGGTTTTGGATGATTTTACGAGCCGATTGGCTGTTTCTTTTTCTTTTTGGATTGGAGCGGCTTGTATGGCAATTTTGGGATTTTCCCGGTGCTCCCGTGCAGGGGAGGTCATGGCGAAATTTTTCGAAAATTTAGGGTGTTAGCCAAATTTTTGAAAAATTTGAAAAGTTTTTAGAAACAGAAAAACTTAAGCCGTAATGAAAATAATGAAAGTTGAGTTGGTTTGTAAAACAACTTTCAGCTTCGTTCCTTTTCGGGAACGAAAAGTTTTAAGTGAGGGAGATTGTAATAACCCGGAAAATCCGAGCCAATTAAAATTTTTTATTTTGGCAATTTTAATGAATTTTGAATATTTAAAATGAATTGTTTTAAATAATGATGACGAGAAATTTATTTTGAATAGAATTAGAACGGAAATATTTAGTGGAATCGTCATTAGAATATAAATAATTATTTTTAATTATAAAAGGAATTGAAAATGGCACGGTAGTTCGAAAATTCGATTTCAAAGTTGAAATGAATGTACAGGATGCAAAATAAATCGATTTTAGCGAGACCAAAAATATTAGAATCTATTTGGAAATATCTTTCCAACGAATCCGAAAAATTGAAATTTCATAGCGGGAATAAAAAGTGGGTGCGTTTTTTAAAGGTCCCTATTAAGTTTCAAAATATAAAAAAAACCCGGTCATAAACTTATTGTAAATTAGGTCCCTATTTTCTGAAAATTCATCAAAAAAATATAAAAAAATCGCGTAAATTCGTATTTAAATAAAACATGTAAACGCTAAAAAATTCAGAACAAAAAACCATCAAACAAGGCGTCAAAAATAAAAAAAAAAAGAAAAAAAAACGAAATTTCCAGTTAAATGCATAATTGTATGCACATATATCATTTTCCTGCGTACATCCGTGCTTATTTTCCAGTACATTCATCTTCATTGATTTTTCTTCATGCAAATACATGCATACATGTGTGCAAATATTTCAAATACTAGCATACATTTGTGCAGTTTTATTTTCAGCTTTTAATCCGAACACAGCTTACGGAAAATTTGCGTACTTATATGCAATTATCAGTAATAATTGCATAAATGTATGCAACTATTTTTTTTAATTCCGTGGACTCCTGAAATTATTTCCAGATTTTAGATTTTTTTTTATGAAGTACCGCACATTTTTTTTAAAAAAAGGCGGAAGTAATAAAATAGGAGGCGGGTTTTAATTTTAATTTTTTTTTTATAAATTAGGTCCCTACTTTTAGCCAACGTGTTATCCTATAAAAATGTTGCACACAAGTGTGCGTGTTTTTTGAGAAATTTGCACATTCGGATGCAAATAAAAATGAACTGAAATATGCAGTTAAATCTATGTGCTGGAAGACCTGCAATAATTGCACATATGCATGCAATAAAATCAAAAACGTGCATAACATTATGCATTTAACTGCAGTTTTTTCTGTTTTTTTGCTGTTTTCTTCTTTCTGACATGATTTTTGTTGTTTTTTGAACTGAATTTTTTGTATAATGCATAACTAAATTTAATTACTAATTTACGATTTTTTTTATTTTTTTAATTATTATTTTATAAGTTTTGAAAACAGGGACCTAATTTATATTAAGTTTATGACCGGATGTGAGCCTAATTAAGTTTCATAATAGGGATGTGAGCCTAATATGACCTCGGTTTTAGACGAAACCACTTTTGTTGGATCCGTGAAGTCAAGTTATTGCTAGATTCCAAAATTCATAATTTTTTGAATCAATATGTGAGCGTGGCGCAGAAAAACGTGTTTTGACAGTTTTAGTCAATTTGGATCGACAGAAAATGGCCCTTTTTCAAACGGTCTCAGAATTTGACGAAATTAGTTTTGTTATGACCGTATCGACAATACGAAGTAAGAAATATTTTTTCTAGAATTTTTAGAGTTTGTATGTGGCCTCGGTTAATTGAAATGTGCGTTCAAATTCAATATATATATTTATATTTTGATTTTGATGGAAAGCGATCGAATCGGCTTACGGTACATATCCCATTATGTTTGGAATGGGGGTAATTAGCTAGAGGCGACAGTCGTTGGGTCTCGTTTGGAGTTCAAATTAAAAAGTCAACTTTTTTGAAAATAAATAAATTAATTAAATAATTATATAATCTTCCTTCCCCCTCTCTTCCTTCATAATAAGGTCAACGCCCCCTTCAACAAAAAAAGAGAACGATCCTTCCCCTGATTCCTAGATCTCGCCCCGCCTTCCTTCACCGTTGACCGCCGTGCTCTCCAGCAGGCCGCCGCGCGCCTCCTCTCTCACTCCCCCTCGCCTCTGCCGCCACCATGTCCACCCAACTCCAGCCCAAATCGAAGAACCGCGGACCCCGTTGCCCTAGGCCCCAAAATCCTTCACCACAGCCCTATCCTCAGCATGCGCCTACCTCCACTGACCCCGGCAACACCCCCTTCGTCCGTCAAACGCCCTTCCCCTCCTCTCTCCTCTTTCTCCTTTAATTCCAAGCCCTCCCAATTCTTAGAACAACCGCCGTGACTTCGTGAGCCCCTCGTAACTCCGATAAAGGAGAAAAGAAAAGAAGTGAGTTTTTTTATTTTATTTTATACATATTTTATGTTATAATATATATTAGCATGTAGAAAAATTAGTTTTTTTGTATATATATATAGGGTAAATAAATTGGATTTATCTTTATATATATAGATAATAAAAATATAATTTTTATATATGTAGAGAAATAAAAATCTGATTTTTATTATGTATATGTTGAGATAAAAATGTGATTTTTATAGCATTGAAGTAAAAATTCGATCTTTATATAAGAATTAGGAATATAAAATATAATTTTTATATAGAAAGAAGCATCGAAAAAAAATATGAAGTAGAAATAAAAATGTGATTTTTATTTATTGGAATGAAGCAATAAAAATATAATTTTTTTTATGAACAGCGTGGTAAGGACTGCATTGGAATTTTAAACAAATTCAAGCCATTCAGAAAAGAATGGCGGAGTGGATCCCAAAGGTGAGAACCCATCACTTTTATTTTTATTTGTTTTCTAGTTGAAATTTATACTAGGATGCAAACGGTGCTTAGCAACACCCAACACCCGTTGTCCACAGACCGTGGATGACTTGTTTGTTTGATTGATGTGTTGTGAAAATTGATTGTGTAATGTGGAATGAATAAATATTTTATAGTTAAAGATATAATTTTTAACTTGTATATAAAATAAATATTCATAAACAAATCGGACGATTTGTTTATGTACGCACGTTTGACTGATATTTATTAGGACGATAAATTTTACACATCGCCCAATTGCATAAATAAAAATCTGTGTTTGTTGATTGTAAACCCCACACGGGTGTTGGGATGATATTTGGCGTACACAAATCCCAATTATTTAGCTGTATGTCGATCGATTGGTTGACAGACTGTGTAAGCGTTAATTATTTATATTTAATGCTTATGCAGTTGTGTGGTGCACTCTGGATGATGGTTGATGATTTATCGTTGCTATTATATAAATGTGTTGTAGGGAATCTACATAATTAACATTATATGGTAATTGATTAGGCCTCATTCCAATTTGGAAAATAAAGAAATAAAGAAAATTCATGTGTTGAATAAAATATATATTCATGTGTTGAATAAAAGAAAATTCACGTGTTGAATAAAATATATATTCATGTGTTGAATAAAAGAAAATTCATGTGTTGAAAAAAAAATATTCATGTGTTGAATAAAAGAAAATTCATGTGTTGAATAAAATATATATTCATGTGTTGAATAAAAGAACATTCATGTGTTGAATAAAATGTATATTCATGTGTTGAATAAAAGAAAATACATGTGTTGAAGAAAATATTCATTTGTTGAATAGAATAACGAGGTTATTGAAATATATAAAGCCGTGTTGATCAGATATGCGCCATTTTGACGTGAACGATATTTATATTGATTTTATTTATTTTTATAATGAATATCGAAAAGGAAATGATTTCAAAATATAATGTTTTGAAAATATTATCATTTATATATCGATGATATGGAATATTCAATTTTGATTTGAAATTGAATATGAAGTTGAAATCGTTTTGAAAACGAATTTAAAACGATTTTTAAAATACGTTTTGAAAGGAAATCAACGAAATATACATAATACATATATTGTATATATAATGGCCTGAATAGAACGCGTCGCGCTGCGGTAGTTCGCGAATTTCGACCATTGACTTCGAATGGATATTACGGGAGACCAGGCCGTTGCAGTCTCCTAAAACAGGAACCGTTGGGTTCATATCGAAAAGAGCTTTCTAACGAATATTAGAGATTTGAAATCTAACGGTTGGATTTGGAATTATGTCCCAATCAAATTAGGAAAAGGGCGCTGTAAGTGCAGTTCGATGGCCGTTTATGGAAATCGACTGTACGGGCCTTGATAAAATTATTAAAAATAGTAATAATTTGTGTAAAATCATAAGAAATGATTTGGAAAGAATTGGGATGAAAAATTCCATATTTGAAAAGATAAAAATAGATTTTTATCGAAGTGAACTAGTTTTGAACTAGAATTATAATCCATTTCTTTTTGAAATAAAAAAATTGGATTTGAAAGGGTTCTAAAAATAACCAGAATTTCCAATAATTGAATTGGAATGTATTTGAATCGAAATTGTCTTTGGAATATTTCGATGTTGGATTTCGTGATTATACAGATATTGTTATGGAAATTTGAAAGATATATTTATATCATTATTTCCAATACGATATTTGCTGGTCGTAGAATTTGATATTGAATATAAGCCGATATATTTTCTATTCAGAGCCTTGTATTTAATATCAAATGGGATTTGGGTTTGTTGTGAACGGTGTATTTAAATAACACTTGTTCTTTAACCCGATAATTAATGGAATGTGAATTGGGTTTATCGTGAACTGTGTTTTAACGACATTCGTTCTTTAACCCAATTATAGTGAAATGTGAGTTGGAATTTATAAATCTTTTGTTAAGATTTAAAGGATATTTTTCGAAGTAAAGTTTTCCAATTTAATAAAATAAATTGGAATAGAATGGAATTCGATTTGGTACTAATCAAAGTGAATTTCTATGGAGGAAGACAACTAATATATCTGGAATTTAAAAGGCCTTGCCATTATTCCATTTATATTATTAGTCGGATATGGAAGTTTATATCGATTATATATATCGATTTGTTTTCCATGAAGATTCCATTGTAAATGGAATGTGATTTTGGGTTTATCGTGAACCATGTTTTAAATGACATTGGTTCTTTAACCCAATTAAAGACAGGATATGGTTTCCCAAGTTAAACAATCATTAATATTGATTTTTGGGAAGATTAAAACCAAGTGGAGTTTTAATGAATCTTTAATTAGATTGAAATGATCGAGAGTGGAGTATCACCAGTTTTGCTCCAGGCGATAGTTAAATCTTTAATTAGATTTGAACGTGAAATGGTAATTGAATTTACCAATAACACCGTGGTGTTAGATACGAAGTATTACCTGTTTTACTTCATGAGATAAATAGGTTGGGATTGGGAAATTAAAACATATGATTACTTCGGTAAGGTTCGTTTATCCCGACTAGTTTGGATAAACCATAATTTGGTTTGAACTGATATTCAAAGGAAGATCAAAGAATAAATTTGAGGAATTTATCTTTGATAAAATTAATGGGAACGTTCCCCAAAGTATAAGAATATTTGAATAAATGAATATTCTGAATTGGAACGAGGCATATGTTGTGTTTGTGTAACACTTGTTTATTATATACGCGAGTTATTCGGAAAGGCCAGGTTTATCCCATTCTGAATAACTGATTCGACGATGTGTCGAGGATGAAGACCAGAGATTTTCACATCGTTTGGATAATTACTGATGATCTTGATTGGGCGGTACACCCAAGAGGAGGGAATCAGTTGGTGATCGTCCAGACGTACTTGGAGATCGATGGATATGCGAGGTACAAGGTGCCTCCAGTTTCGTTCAGACCCAGAACGGACTTGTAAATGGACTATGTGTCTGACATTGGATATCATTCTATGTGATTGATGGATATCGGTTGCACGGAGTGGTCTGCCTATGTGGCATGCTAAGATGCAAATGATCAAGGCTTCTGTTGAAAAGAAGAGTCTTGTGGTTGATGATAAAAGCACAGCCTGTGTGGCACAGCTTTGTGTAGCGTTAATTCGCGAGCCTCACACCCCAGTTGTGAACCAGAAATGAGAGAGGACATCAGGGAGGGCACGCGTTTCCTTCTAGCTAGGGTGGTGTCAGTGACCTACCAACCGTGACATTTATATTATTTTCACCTGTGTGGTTGTTGGTTTGCGAGGCACCTCTGATATATCGGTGACTATGTGGAGCCGATGGAGTCATTTGGCTCATTGACGCCCCAAAGTACGGGGAAACGCAGTGTTCAGGCATTTTAATCCACATCGGTGGGCCGGCCCTGACGATCGAAGGCTTGACTGAGTACTTTCCTGAGACACGGGCTAGAGCGTCTTGAAGCGGTGAGGACGATCACTTGCCTCGGTTCACAGATGGAAATCCAACTTCCAATATGTGATTTTGCGGTTTTGATTGTAGAATCTATATATGGTGACATAGTGGTATGGGGCACTTATGCCATATATGATTGATACTTATGATTGAAATTGTTTTGACACTATACACTTATAGTAATAATAAAAGATGAAATTTCATGTATCAAGCATTTTTGGCTATTATAAGGTAAAACCCTATCCTCCGGCTTGTGTTGCATTGTGTAATGGGACCTGGGTCTTATAATAGCTCCATTGTTCTTTATTTAGCATTGCGCTGTTGTTTTATGCACTGGTATTCTTGGGAGGAAACCCGTTCCGTGTTATATGGCGTGGTCCCTTGATTTACCTAAATTTAAAATAAAGATTAATAATTGTTTTAGTTCTCACACCAGTCACATGATTGACCTGGAGTTTATTGTTTTAACCTAAACTCTGGGTGCCCTTATTTGCGACACGGGCAGCTAGTAGTTTTGGTTTTGCAGATTTATATTCACAGGATCCTGGTTCACAGCTGGAATTATATCCGGAAAGCTCTGTATTCGTATATTCTTTTCAGTTGTGTTTTGAATTATTTTCCGCTGCATTGTAATTTGTAAATCTCTGATATTTATCGAATGTGTAATATTTATTCATACTCTATATATTCTTGTATTCTGATGAAATTGTTGTAATAAGCAATGAAATGTTCTTCTGTTTGTGTTCTGGTTCGTCGTGTTCTCAAAACAATCAAGGGTTTCGAACGGTCTTGATCGATTTAGCGGATCGAGCGAAATTTCCAATTGTTACAATCTAGCATAGTTAGGGTGACATAGTAACATGTTTAGATCAAAAGGTGGATTCATATGTCAAGTTTATAAATATATCAATGTATCACAATATGACAAGTAAAAGGTAATTACCATAAAGATCTAGATACAAGTAATATCACAATTGTCCAAATTAATAGATGTACATCCACCATAACATGGTTACAAGTCAAGATCCACATAAGCAACATAATCGAATCACCACAATTTTATTTGATTTAGGAAAATAGATATGTCATGACATAGTATAGAATTTCACATTAACACAAAATCATGCTTTACAACATATCCAATTCATAGTATTTCAAAGTACACTTTTATTTATCTAAACTTAAAGTAATGTAGAAACTCACAACGTTAGGTTTAGAGAATTTAGGAAGAACGGATCTAGAATTTCTGAATTGGATTCATAGAATACGTTGTTGTAGAAATGGTTCAGTTCGCACTCCAGCAGCATATGACCTCCGTGACTCTTAATGAAGAGAATATGAGAAATATGACATGTATATATAACTGCCAGACCCCCTAAAACCGAGTGCCACCTCATCCCTAGGGTTGTCGACACCCTGTGGGTGGATCGACCCCTAGGTTGACACCCCTCTAGGGGGGTCGACCCCCTATAGCGGGAATTTTTCTGCTTAGAGGATTTTTTTGAATTTGAATCCTTTGAATAGGCTTCTAACTCATCTCTGACTCATGCGTACATATAAAATATTTTTATGCGTATACAAACTTAAAACTCTCATAACTTCTTCATACGGTGTCCGTTTTACGCAAACCAAATGTCTATCTTGACCAGAATTTCGAGACGGGCGCAATGGTCTAGTCCGTTTCCTCTAATTCTGAAAATTATATTAATTATTATTTAATTTATTCTCTTTAATGTCATTAAAAAAATTTGGAGTGCTACAGTACCTTTGAAGATGCCATCATTCTATGGGTATAGTCCATAGAAGGTCTAAAATCAAAAGTAGACATATACTCCGAGTTATCCCACTCTACAAATAGAGAACTCAAAGACACCTATTTATACTCAAGGAATCTGCGACTACACTCCCCTTACTTGGTGTATAAGCTATTTCCAAATCGTATATGCTTAGAACTCTATCCAACACCATTGTCTCAGACTTAGATCCTTCTACGAGAATAAGTACTTCGGTGTCTTATGATTCATATAGAGCTCAAATCTCTCGCCAACTTGATAACACCTTAACAACTTGAGTCCTAAGCTACCCATTCCCACAACATACAACCCTCCTCCCCTGCATCAACACCGCACCTAAGCCAGTCCCATATGTATCGTTGTATACTGTTAACATCTTAGAACCATCAGGAAGCATCAACACCGATGCATTGATAAGTGTCTTCTTGAGTCACATAAAGGAATCCTCACAATCTACGTCCCACAGGAATACCAAACTCTTCTTGGTGAGGTGGATAAGTGGTGCCGAAATCCACATAAATTCCATGATAAACTTTCTATAATACCCTGACAGAACTAAAAAACTCCCCACCTCAGTTGCATTCTTAGGGGTTGTAATGTCCCACCCTGAGACCCACCTAATAAAGAGCATTATTGGGTAATGTTGTCTATTAGAGCGGAGAATAGGGCTGGTTAGGAGCGACCATTCGCAATCTTGTACTAAGCTGGCATTAATTTCATTGATGGAGTGAACTTTTTTCCATAAGGTTTTGCATACTTAATGTAAAGGCCCGTAAATCTATACCCTTTTGAGCTGACTAATATTCTACACATTTAACCCAAAGTGCACAAAAATACGGATCTTTAATAGAAAGAAAATTTGAGGATGAGAAGAGAAGGAAAGAAATAGTAGAATAGAAGAATAAGAGGAAGAACCAACACCAGACAGAGTCTCACATCGCATTGGAATAAAATATAATACAGAAATAAATCTTTATTGAGAGCTTTTGGAAATATTTACAATCATCAGAGTACAATAGTCAAAATAATCTAGACAGTTATAACAACCTGTCCACAAATACAACACAAAACAGAATAATATTATATATATATATATCATACATCTAGACTCCTCCAACTCATCTCTGAACTTCACAGCATCCGATTACCTAAAACTATACAACTCAGTCTGACCCGAGCATTACAAACGCCATGGATCAGTATGGTGAACAAACGTGAGAAAAACTCACTAAGTTTAAATAACATCCATTTTGCTTAACTTTAGAAAATCCTTTTGAAAGAAGAGGATAATGTAAGACCAGTCCACACATAAACATGGACGATTTTTACCTTACTAAAACCCAATCCATTTTTGATATAAAAATCCAGTGATATTATAATAGTGTCTATATCAAATAAATAACCAAATAGCAGAACGCTTACATCTAACGCTCCACGTACATAATATATAATCAAAAACCGTGGGGTGCTTACTGGAGATTGGATTCCAACTATGACAAGGTATGGGACCACCTTCCAATCAGTGTACTGTAGAGGGGATACACTAAGGTTCAACAAGAACATTTTGTAACTCGGCCACACATGGTCGGTTACTCATTTAGCTTGAGTAGACCGAATGTATTATCACCTGATGGTTTTAAGGGGCCACCATCCATCCACGGAGATACATTAGCGAAAGAAGAACAAATAAGGAATTTCTCTTGATTGGTGATAACACACACTGGTTGGGTGCGACCCAACTAGCCATGTTGCCTACCCGATTTTTTTCATTTCCCGGTTGTGAGGCTTGAGGCTACATTTTCTTGTTAGAACATCTGGGCATCAAACTGTAACGACCCGCCTTTTTGACCGCTCCAAGTCGGTATTTAAACCAACTTCGAACGTTCAAAACGACAGTTCGTTTTAGCTTACAGGGTTTAATTAGAAATAACACACAGAATCACATACAGAAAAAGATAATAATAGCTCACAGCGGAATTTATTATACAAAATATCAGAGTTTTACAAAAATCTTCGCACAGCGGAAGAAATATAAAATGTATACATAAATTTTCAAAATAAATATTTACACTTTTAATCGGCTTTCGCGCGTACGTGCGTCTTCACGTTCCTCTCCAGTTTGCGAGCTGAGATCTTTAAATCTGAAACACTTGGGACCTGACCCGAGCGTTCCATGCAAAAAAACAAAACACTCGAGTCAGTATTAAACTTATTTCAAATAAGTCACTTCGCAACAAACACATAAATAAAATTGTTTATCCCAACAAAATTATTAAATAATTAGAGCATAACAATCCCGTGAAAACAGCCGAAATGAATATCATGGCATAACAAAGTAAGTGATGCACGGGTATGTTCCATGCGTGAGACATGTCAAGGAAATGATGAGCATCAGATATAGTTACTCGTGTGGAACAATAAATATGCAGAAGCCTACTCAATACAGGTCACGCAATGCATGTTATAAATGACACAACATCGGAATTCATCACCCAGTTCAACACACGCGGCATGCGAGAATGTTTCATGCGAGAAGTAACACACTAATAAAGGAAGGATATAGGACTACAAATGGCATCATACAATATGCAGGAATTTTAGGTTGACAATAATAACCGGAAAGTATAAACCTGTTCGTGATGCATTCATTCTCATTTACTAGCCTAAAGTAGACAATTTATAGGCATTCTAATTTACCGAAGATTTGCTGCAGTATGACAAACAATTTGTTTATCATGTTATTATTCATTTAATATTAAAGTTTTCTAGGAAACTGCAAAATGCATATAAATGATTTTTTTTACCTTCTTCCTCCCATTTTAGAAACTGTTTTACTTCCTAAAGACCCTTGAAAAGTCAATAAAATATCTGAGAGACCCTTTCATGCAACAAAACAATTCTATCCGAAAGGCCCAGAAAACACAAAGTTAAGTAATTGAATAAATCGATTAATCATTTTTTCCTAAACTCCAAACTTTAAGTTTATTAACAAGGACATTAATAGGGGATAAAGCCAGTTTCTAACAACAACAAAAAATTAGAATAAAACCGATGATGCTAATTCAGTTTCTCTTTAACTAGGTGGGTGACAGTACGATCCTCATGTTGGCTACATAACAAGCATAACAGAAACGCCTACAGCAATTAATAAGAGATTTAACTCAGGCTTCTTAACTAACTTAAAAAATGCATGTAATAGTTTATCCAATGGAAGTAAAACAGGCAATGGAACTAGTCTATTACTAGGAACAAATAAGTCAGTAACCTTTGATAATAAATATATATTCTCTTCAAATATCAAAACAAAAATTTCCCGAATGTGTGGTTACATATAATACAACCATCCTACAATACAAGGTAAAAGGAAAAGGGTATTTCAGTTTGGCTAAAAGAACATAAAAAGAACTAAGGCAGATTTGTTGCAAAGTAGTTCAACTGACATACAACAAGAGCTTGTCACATATACGGACCAGGGAGAACAGTACAGACATTATTCAACCATTATAACCGAAAAGAAAAAGAAAAAAAAACCAAGGCAGCCATCGAAAAATGCAGTAGCTCAACAATCATACTCAGTGCGCATACGAAGTGGCAACTCAAAATAAATCTAATCGTAAGTAGACTTACAATTAGTGACGACAGACGGAGGTCAGGCAGACCGCGGCGACCAGGTTTGCAAAGGAAGTTGACATCAGAGAACGGTCACAGGGTGTAGGCGTTGTCTGGTGGACTTGGCCAGCGACGATGGGTGATGCGAACTGGTGGGTTTGCAGCAGCTCCGACGATGATGAGGTGGAGCAACGGTTGATGGCGCGAGATGGTGAAGTAACGTTGGCGGAGGACGGATTGTTGATTGAGGAGGCGGAAGGCTGAAGCGATGAGAAGTATTTGGGGAAAAATTGGATTTTTTTTTTTTGGGAAAAAGAAGATAACCGGCTAGTGAACGAAAGAATGAAGACAATGAAAAAGGGCTCGGTTTTTGTATAAGGGAAAAGGAAATGGTAAAAGGCTGAAAAGACGGAGGAACATGGATCAAATGTATGAATCAAATATTTATAGGTTAACATATACGTTGATCAGACGTATACCCAAATCACTAGGTATTCGATGGGCCAATTTTAACGTCAGGTAAATACTTAAAACATCTTTCTATATTTACCCAGAATATTTATTATAAGTAATATATTTCAAATCATCAAAAATTTAAATAGGGAAAACTTTATCTCAACTTGAATGCCACTTTGTTAAACCATCAAACCAATAATTGATTTCCTAAGAATAACCCGTGTATAAAAAGATAAGAGAAACGAATTCCTCTACCACCAAACGTAATACCTTTAAGACATCAACCGTACGTGATTTGTTAGGCATATTCTGTAAGATATTAGTCCATATAAGTTGTCCTGGGACTGGACAAACTAAAGGCATTCACCTACCGCACCCTTACAAATCAGTAGCAAGAAGTCCTTGCAAATCCATTAATTTCAACCACGACCGAATCACAGTTTAAAAACCTCCGGTAGCTAGCAGAGAAATTCGACAAGCGATCCTTCCGCTTTATGAAGATCCATAGTCTTCAATTGCCCCATCTTGATCAGCATCTTCCGCGTTTGCTGGTCGGAATGGTTTTCGAATATAAATTCGATTCCGGTCTTTCCGTACCAACAATCCTATTAACCAGATTTGATAGTCGGTTGTTTAACTATCAAATAAACAACCATTCATCCATAAAAGAAAAATGAATTCACTAACTTAATACCTAGTATCATTTGGCCTCTTTAACTAACCATTGGTTAATTAAAACTTCTAATCTTCTAATATTTGAAAAACAACTTTTACTTCTTATTAAAATATAATTATATTCTCAAACAATTTAAAACAGGATCTTTAAAACCGTTTATGCTCATTAAAGTATTTTAGTAAACCAACCCTTGCTGTCGAAATTTAACCATTTCTTAGTCAAAAATGAAGTCCATCAAATTGGGGTATAATTACCTCTTTGACCTTAACTGAACAACATTATTAACTTCGAAAAGTTTACACTTCGAATACCAGTTCGCGGTTCCATTATTGAAAATCCATTTAATCACATTTCAAATATTTGTAAACAATGTTTTCAAAAACATTCATCATTTACAGGAAATTCTTTCAATTCCTATTAAACCCATTTTCCATATACTTACGATTTCTTTAACTCATTTCAATCCTTCAAAGTCTTATAAATCCCATTTACAACATTTTAAATGTCCTTAATACTTCCATTATACTTAAACCCAGTATGTTAACTGGCCTTTTGGTCCGATTCCCAAAAGTACGCAAGGCACGCTCAACCCAACGCATCGCGTGAAGCCAAAGCCGAGAGTGTAGCCATGGAGTAAAGGAAATGAGCCGAGAAGGGATCATGCCAACAGAAACCTCACCGCTCCTCTAAATATTGCCAAACCAATACCTCGGATGCCAGGAGACCACAAGTACTAGACTTGACCCCTCATATGCCCATTTTTTATTATTCTTCGTACCCCTTAGGGTACGAAATTCGTAACCTAGGGAGGGGTACGAAGTTTCTGGCATAAACACTGTGGGATACAAGATTTTGGTGGCCGGCTACAAGGGACACAAAATTCCTGGTGTGATCCCGTACTTCTACCTACTCCTACCTAACCACTCACTATAAATACCCCTTGACCTCACACTTTAAAGGAGTTGGAATTTGGTGATTTGACACCTCTTGAGAGCTCCAAATAGCACCTTTAATGCATCTCCACTTTGAGGAGGAAGAAGGGAAAAAATGACTTTTTCCTAATAGATTATTATATGATAATTATGACATCATATAACTTAGAGATGTATGTTAAGGGTTGTCATGAGTGTTCTCAACCATGTAACTCTTGGTTATTAATAATATTCTGACGACTCTTCCAAAGTGGACGTAGGTCTCTAACGTGGCCGAACCACTATAAATCTCTTGTGCTATTTACTGCTTTCCGCACTTACTTTTCCACGTGAAACTATAGTTCCTAGTAATTAGGAATCTTGGGTGTTTACAACATATTTTGCCATCAACACATTACAACCAATAATATCTCAAAATCAACTTAGTTGTAATTAAATGATTTAAACTAAATAAACTTAGGTATTAATTTTTAAACCGAAAATCGTATTTCAAACCGTATGCGAATATAACTTTAAAACGTTCATAATCGATTCCAAAAATCTTTAATTTTCCAACGGTACTAAAGAGGCAAATGTCTACTAAAGTACTAAACCGTGAAGCTTCAGTCAATTCCACATTCAATAACAATATATATTCATATCGATAAACATTACTAATAATAGTGAGGAATCCGGTTGGATTCCTCTAACCTGTCCTTCCTTGCATCACAATGGGTTACTTCAGTTCAATATGATAATAAATTTTCACAATAACAGAAATAAACATTTCAAAAAATAACAGTCAACAATCAATCAATAACATCCATTCTAGCGTCCAATTATTTATTAACTATATTTATATTATTATAAATGTAACCAACAAGGTAAGTTACCTCGTTTTGAATATAATCACTAAAGTAACAATTTATTTCGATTTAATTAAACAAACGTTTAATTAAATCAATAAATATTAAAATTATTCAACATCCATGTAGACAATCATCCAATCATCAATCATTAGCAAACATTGCACACACAAAAACCCGACTTATAGAAAGTATAAGCGGGATAACTGAGTGAGTTGAACTCATCTAGATTCCGTTTATCGTTGAAACAGCTGGATTTCAATTTAATTAAACAATTTTTTAATTTAACTAAAATTTTCCATTGATTCCAGATCCGTCCAAACTAGCCCCACAATGTTGTGTTTGTTACCACGATCCCGTTGCAACATGTTGGGTCTAATTCGGTTAATATAGCCACAAGTTATAACCATTTTTAATATACGATTATATTAGTTAATTAATTTCCTTTAATCATATAATTAATTAAATATATCACTTGGGTTTACGAGCTGAATTACTTCTGCTACCAAACAAGCCACCAGTGTACTTCAGTTGAGATAAAAGCATGCCGGTCCCCTTATTTTTCATCACACTGCTTTTACCCATTCCCTTTCCTTTACTATTGACGCCGAAAAATGGTCATCAACGGCCAAAAGTTGGATATGAGCATGATATATGAAGAAATATCGGAAAAAGCGTGAAAAAACAGGACAACAACATTTTTATAGTGGTTCGGCGTTAACGAGCCTACGTCCACTTCATAATCTCATAATAATATCATAAATTCAGAGATACAATGAATGAGATCGTCAGGATCTTTATTACATAGTCGTTTTTTGAGAAATATAGCAAGTATTTCATGATGAAAGTGGTTGGCAGCCATGATTGAGTCATGCATGGGCCAAAGAGTTAAGCTCTAATCTGAGCTGAAGAAGATTCCCTCTTGGTTGTATTGCTTGGTGTATTTATAGGAAGTAGGCTTCAATAATTGGAGGTGTCATGTGTTGGTTGATCCATGTGAATAGCAGATAATGGAGCTAAGTCTTGATTACGTGAAGAAGTTCCCTTCAATATGTGTCATCATAAGTATATCTTGATCCAAGTTTATATGCTTTAGAATAGGTAGTTGGACCAAGTAAGTAGGCTATGAAATAGATCTCATGACCAAGTCATTGTTGCAGTGCAAGCTAATCTCAAAACCATCTAGCCTAGTCTTTCAAGCTGAAATACTTCTATCCAGGAGCCCAATAGCCAAGGAGCCACGAGCCAAGAATGTCCAGCTTGTCCAAGCCTATGCCCGAGCCCTGAATGAACCTATGATGGGTCCATGGGTTGACGGCCTTGCCAAAAGGCGGATCAACACTTTGCCCCCTAAAGTACATCGTGTGGCAAACGGGATGTACTTTGAATAAGTTGAGCTACATCCCTTCGGAATGTCATTCATCTTTGACAAAGCAATGTTGAATTGTCATGTCTTTGGGAGTAGTCTTGAAGCTTGGATTCTTTTACCTTTTCTCTGTGGGAACAACATGTCATGTATCACATCGCCATCTGTGGTACCTATCGAACCAAAGTTCGAGGCTGGAGTAGTCGAAATGAACAGGTAATCACTTACGCCTCGTCGAGTCAAGAGGTCGAATGAAATCATCATAAGTCAAGCTGGGTCGCTGGCTTCTGTACATGGTCGTTCATAAAGAGTCTTCACCAAATGGTGTCATCTTCTTATGCAAGTCGAGGACATTGTCAAGTGTAAGGTCGAGTAATGTCGAACTAATAAGCAGTCTCTCTTGAGTGAGTAAGACAAATTGTGTCATGGTCCGAAGGTATAATATATATCCTTTGAATCACGTGTCAAGTGAAGGACGTGTTCAAAGTCAATTTGTAAGCTGACGCTCATGCCCACAGCGTCGGTGGGAAACAAACAAAGCCAATGCTCATGCCCCCAGTGTTAGTGGGGGTCGAGCTAAGTTAGTCGGGCATCCATTCCTTAATCCTTCATACTTTCCTTCGTTGTTTCTGGTTAGAGTTGCAGGTTTGGTAGTTTTAGCCAACCCAAGTCGAATCACACTTGTTTAGGCAATGTTTGGTTCACACTTGTTTAGGCAATGTTCCTTCACCTTAGTCAGAAAGTGAGGATCGCCTCGTCGAGCGTCGGTGAACATGATTACTCTTATATGAATAGTCGCAAAGTCTAGTAAGTTCACCAAAATGCAAGAAAATGAACGTTGCTAGGGTGTTAGTCGAACCCCTTTGTTCATGTTTTAGCATAACCCAAAATGGTCATCATTCTCTTATTGAGTTTTTCTTCATGCTCGGTTCCATCGAGGTCATCATTTTTGCTGTCGTTTGGGATCCTGCGAAACTTTAGGAAGTTGAAAATGTGCATAGAGTATTAGAGTAGTAGATTCATGCTTTTCATGGCTCATACTCTTCGTCCTTAGTCATTAGGGGCTTGATTGAGTAGCGGACTTCAAATCCATGTCTTCTCAGGATTCATACTTCCTCATCATGTTGTGAATTAGAGTTGGATGCAAAATGATTTGTTGGCACTCAACCCATACTAGTTTCTGTTCTCCCATCCAAGCTCTAAGGATCGAAGTTGGGCTGCCCGAGGTCAGACTATAGTCACTATGAATGCTCTCATTCCTTCCCTTCAAATTGGGAAGTAGGTAGGGATCAGTCAATGCATGGTCACTCAACACCCCTTTCGTGGTCCACATGTGGCCTGTCAGGATCAAAGCATAAGTTATGTACACATAAATAAGTAATGCCGTTTGTAAACACTTTTAATAGTTATGCCCCCAGTCCGGGGGTAACGGAAAAAGACAGGTGGTCAAACTACACCCATTTCAAATTTAGACATGTATGCATTAAAAAAAACATGGCTTTCAAAGCTTAAGTGTTTGTGCTATCCAAGTGCTCGAGTCATTGCATCTTTCATGCAGTGTACTTGCAATGTGAAACTCGTCGTTGCACTTAGGCTATAATCAGTCACTTATGGATATGTGTGTCGATTTGAGATATCAGTCTCAATGCCTCCTTCCAGTCGTCGCCTTAAGTCACGTGATATGTCATTTAACATCCCACTCTGAAGGCCTCCTTTCGGTCGTTGCCTTGAGTCGTGTTGTAAGTTTATCATGAGGCATCGATGTCAATCTTTCGAATGTGATCCTTTGTTGTTGTACGCGAGTGTGGCTCTCGTGTCTCTGTTTCGTATCTGTACATAAACCTGCAATTCAAAATAGAATAATTTGCTTAGTCTTGCAAGCCACTAAGTCAACCTTTATGTCACCAGCAAGTCTAGCTTGAAACGAAAATGTGTTAATTGCTAAGCTATCTAGCATAGAACTATTAATTGTCAAAGAGTCAGGTGTCGTAGTTTGGTGGTATAGTGTCTGAAGCCTCCATTTAACTTTGAAACACAGGTCGCATCCGAAGCGTGTTTGAAGTTAATTCAGAAGTCTATGCCCGTGCCCCCAGTGTTGGTGGGAACCGAGTTAAGTCATTCGAACGTCCGGTCCGCAGGTCTTTTATAATCCTGTCCTCAGTCGGAGGGCGATGGAGATTGTATGCACGTCGCAACATTTCCCTTTATACTCTATCCGAAGCCGTGAGAGTTAGATTTATGGGTTTAGCGGTCTTTAGTCGTGGTGTGCCATTCACACTAACCCAACAGATTTATATCTCTATCAAGTCGTGAGAGTTAGAGTTATAGACGTCGTGACTCATCCTTTATGCTCTCCCAAAGTCATTTTGGGTTAGAGTTATGGATCGAGTGGTCTTAAATCTTGGCGCACCCGTCACACTCATCCTAGGTTTATACTCATATCCAAGCTCCGAGGATTAGAGTTAGTCAGGCAAACAGTCGAGTCAAATTTGCCTTGGCATCATCCCTTTGCTCCCACATCAAGGGCAAAGGTTGCCATCAGGGATGGTTGGTTCACGTCCCTGTTGATTTTATACTCCTCCCATCGGAAGCATGGGAAAGAGTTAAAGACGTCGTTGGAGAGTGGTCGAGTCATACTCATCCTCGTCTTAACATTTCTCTTTTGCCCCCACATCGAAGGAAAAAGTTGTTATGTTGTTCATGGGATCGTGCCCCTATCATTGTTGCGCACTTCCCATTGGATCAAGGGATGGAGTCATAGAACTGCTAAGTGGTTATGTCACACCCGAGTATATATCTATGTCATGTTTGGCGAATCAAAGGCTAGATGTTGAGGATGCTTCATTAGTATACTTATGCATAGATAGGTCTTGTCGAAATCATGTGCATATATTCTCTTGCCCCTACTTCAAGGGAAAAAGGTCGGTGAATGAATGGTCGAACTTCATTTATGTCAGGTTGTTGGCATCAGGAGTGTGAATAGTTAAATCACGTTCGCCAAAGCTTTACGTTCTTCCGACTAAACCATGGAAGGAGTGGTTGGTACCAATTCTTGGGTACCTATATCATTTATATATAAATTTGCACGAGTTAGTCATGTTAATAACTCAAGGAGAAGGTAAAGGAAAAATGCATGATTGGAAAGTAAGTTGATGGGCGGTGCTGCCTCCTTTATTTGGATTTATGTAACTCGATGGCATCAAGTGCAGGATCTGGTCGTATGGATGGTCAAACCGTGTCCATTCTGAGTTGGATTCGGACTTTGAAATGCAAAAGTCGACGCATAATTGTCTTGAGTCATGCCACACATGAGCCGAGTAGTGGATGGTCATATCAGATCCACCTTGAGTTGTATAACTTTCCTCGGACGGAGGACATGGTTTTGTAAACGAGCGGTTTAGTCGGGCTCGTTATGGCAATGCTCTGTAGTTCTGTATGCAGGTGGTGGAAGTCTGATTAGTACCAGACTCTGGGTAGCTATATCATTCACACATAAATTCATATGTGTTAGTCACATCAGTAACTCATAAAGCATGCAAAGATAAGAAATATGGGTAAAAAATAATCATGTTAATGGAATGAGTATTATTCAGAATGAGAATGGTATCGCATATCCTTTGCCAGTCCATTCTGCTTTGTCCTATCTCTGACGACTGCTGAAGTTTTAGTTGATGGAGGAAGTCTTTTTAGATCCTTGTGTGGCGGCAATGCAAGAACGATCACACCTTGATCGAGGTATTGGGATAATAAAGGTGGTCGGGCGGCTTTTGTGGATGACTGATGAGATTTTGATTCCCTTGAATCACTTTCTTATCCCCACGTCAAAGGCAAGGAATAAGGGCCAGGTAGTTAGATTAGAACCATCAATAGTGGCATCTCATCTTGTTGATGCTAAGACGGCGATCGACAAGAGAACAATGGATCCATGCTTATAGAAGCTTTCCCTTTTCCATGTCAGGCAGTGGGATACGGAGACTAGGAATGTAGGCATACCTCGTCCATCCGCAACTATGTCTTTGATCCCACATCAGGGAATGAGAACCGATGTATAGACAACCAATCAGCATCATGGCTTGAGGGTTTCAAACTTTTAAATCGTTGATCTTCGGGCAAGACTGAATCAGTCGATCAAGATTGAATAAACTCAGTAAATGAGGGTGATGGCTCTTAGAAGAATCTTAGTCGTTTCCATCTTGTTGTTGATATTCTCGGACCATCCGTCGAATCTTGGATGATAAGTCTTTAAGATTATTGTTGGCCAAAACATATGCTGAGCCGAAGGCGAGCCGTGCTCCGAGCCGAAGGCGAGCCATCAAGCGGGTCCGGGGGCAGCGCCGGTGGGGTCCGGGGCCCATAGTCTGAGCGGCGACCGACCTTATCTCGGGTCGATGTGGGCACCGCATGATTTTTTCGATTTTGGAAGATGGAGACTTTTCCGAAAAGATCATAAAATTGCATTTTTTCTTAATGACCTTGTCTCGGGTCGATGTGAAAGACTTTAGAAATGGCTAGTAATCTGGGCCGGTATTTCTAGAAAAGTTTGTTCGAAGTAGGTCGATCTGGAGATCTTCAGAGGAGTCGGTCGACCTGGAGAGCTTTAGAGGAGTCGGTCGATCTGAAGTTGGTCGACCTGGAGAGCTTTAACATCACTATGACGATGGTTGTTCGAACCGATCTCACCCAGACCCAAGATCTGCTTCGAGCCAAGCTGCATACAGGGAGATTTCCAATATGCAATTATTATTGGCTGGTCTTCTGGTCGGGTCGATGTTGACCCAGGATGGGTCGACCCGACTGAGGTTGAACCCAAGAACTGGAAAAAATCATATTTTTTTGATGCAGATGTTGCTACTTCTACTTTCTAAAGCATGTGCAGAAATATTGGAAACCATAGCTGTTGAAGATGGCTGAAACTAGGATTTCGTCTTGGACTTGGTGATCCAAAAGTTGAGCAAAACCCTTAAAACATTGAAAATTCATTTCTCAGTGAAAGCACCAAACTGTTAACGCCGGAAAGTGGTCATCAACGGCCAAAAGTCGGATATGAGCATGATATATGAAGAAATATCAGAAAAAGCGTGAAAAAACAAGATAACAACATTTTTATAGTGGTTCGTTGTTAACGAGCCTACGTCGACTTCATAATCTTATAATAATGTCATAAATTCAGAGATACAATGAATGAGATCGTCAGGATCTTTATTACATAGTCGTTTTTTGAGGAATATAGCAAGTATTTCCTGATGAAAGTGGTTGGCAGCCATGATTGAGTCATGCATGGGCCAAAGAGTTAAGCTCTAATCTTAGCCGAAGAAGATTCCCTCTTTGTTGTATTGCTTGGTGTATTTATAGGAAGTAGGCTCCAATAATTGGAGGTGCCATGTGTCGGTTGATCCATGTGAACAACAGATAATGGAGCTAAGTCTTGATTACGTGGAGAAGTTCCCTTCAATATGTGGCAGCATAAGTATAGCTTGATCCAAGTTTATATGTTAGAATAGGTAGTTGACCAAGTAAGTAGGCTATGAAATAGATCTCATGACCAAGTCATTGTTGTAGTGCAAGCTGATCTCAAAACCATCTAGCCTAGTCTTTCAAGCTGAAATACTTCTATCCAGGAGCCCACGAGCCAAGGAGCCACGAGCCAAGAATGTTCGGGCTTGTCCAACCCCATGCCCGAGCCCTGAATGAACCTATGATGGGTCCATGGGTTGACGACCTTGCCAAAAGGTGGGTCAACATTTACTAAAACATTTCACCACACTTCAAAAATGGTCGGCTTCCTAATTTACACATCCTAAACCCTACGTCTGCCCATTTTTACTTCCCACCATGTACAGTCACCAACAAACTTCCCCATTTCTCTTCGAATAACCTACAAGCCATCCATCCCTACTTCTAATGTTTTTTGTTTTTTTTTTCCTCAGTTTTTTTTGAAAGCCTATCTGGCCCAAGCCCACCTTCGTTTAAACTCCACCTACAGTTTCTAGTTCTTCCCAGCTAGCCATATTATTCTCCTGTCCTCCCATTTTCTTTCGCATCATTTTTTTTGAAAAGCCCAAAGCCTACACACTGTCATCCCACCCACGCAAAACGTCCTGCCTATAGCTTTATATTTCTTCTTCTTCCTGTTTGCAATCTCCCCACCTGCTATTCTCCTCTTTCCCATATTATTGTTGTTTTCTTTTAAAACATGCGCCCAGAACTTGTGACGACCCCAAACCCCGTTCCACGGTGGCAAGGATAATCTTTGGATTATAACACATAAACAAATAACATCAGAACATAAATAATAAATACACTGGATAAACATAATCATCAGAGTTACACAGTATACATGATCATACTTAGTACAAATACAGTTCAGCTATACATAAATGTCTACAACGAAAAACAAAACACAATATGTACAATAGGAGCTGAACAGCATAAAAAGAGATAAATGATAGAATCCATCTTCAGCTCCAGCTATCCAGAAAGAGCTTGCTAAAACCTGGATACAAGGCTACACGTGTAGAAATAGGGGCACCCAAGTTTGCAAGTGAAACAAACTACGAGCCAGTCATGGGACTGGTATGAGAAATCTACTTAACTTACTTTAATATATGGCCAATCACAGGACCACGCCACTTTCGCGGAACGGGTTTACTCCATTGGATTGCCAATGCTTCAAAACAAGTAAATCTTTTAAACATCGCAATGCTTTTTATAAAAATGAAGCCATTATAAGACTCAGTTCCCATCACACAATGTAACGCAAACAGGAGGATAGAGTTTTACCTTATAATGGCCAAAATATGCTTGATACGAATAAAACAAAAGCATTTGATATTATTACTAGTGTTTATATGTTTCAAAAGCAATTTCAAATCATAAGTATCAATCATAGACGGTATTAATGCCCCATACCACTATGTCGCCATATATAGGTATACAATCAAAACCTCACGGTGTCGTATTTGGAAATTGGATTTCCATCATGAACCAAGGAAAAAGATAGTCCTTACCGAATTCGAGACTCTCTAGCCCGAGCCTCAGGCAAGTACTCAGTCAAGCCTTAGGAGCCACAGGGCCGGTCCACTCGATGTGGATTAAAATGCCTGAACACTGCGTTTCCCCGCCCTTTGGGGCGTAAATGAGTCATATGACTCCATCGGCTCCACATAGTCACCGATATATCCAAGGCGCCTCGCAATCCAACAACCACACAGGTGAAAATAATATAAATGTCAGGGCTGGTAGGACACTGACACCACCCTAACTAGAAGGAAACGCATGTCCTCCCTGGATCCTTCTCCCGTTTTGGGTCCATACTGGGGTGTGAGGCACGCGAATTAACGTTATACACAAAGCTATGCCACACAGGCCGTGCTTTGATCATCAACCGCAAGACTTTGCTTTTCCATAGAAGCCTTGATCATCTGCCACTTAGGCATGCCACATAGGCAATTCACTCCATGCGACTGATTTCTATCGATATATAACCTCTAAGCTCGTACGTCTCAGAGAAAGGAGTTAAGCAAGAGAATAAATTCTCCGCCGCCAAGCAGATATATATTTAATAGAGATCAATTAGCACGAAACAAAATCCAATGTCAGACACACAGTCCATTTACAAGTTTGTTCTGGGCCTGAACGAAACCGGAGGCACTTAATACCTCGCACATCCATACAATCAACAAGTACGTCCGGACGGCTACTACTTCAACCTCTTCAAGGTAGCTACTCCTATCATGAGCATCAGTAGCACCCCTCTATTCGACGTGAAGATCATCGGTCTTGCACCGTCTTCATATCTTCGACTTTTAACCGTCGATCAATTATTTGAAATGAGAATTAACTCGGCCTTTTCAAATAATTCACGTATATTTAAAATTTCAAATCAATTCATTTCAATGGTTAAATTATTCGACGTTAATAATTCTGTTCTTTAATGTAATTTTCACGCCAAAAACATTCAACCATCAAACATCAAATAAACCAAGCAAATTCAATTTATTTCCATTCCATATCGTTTATAATATTTTATCATGATTTATCGCTATTTTTATTTATTTGAAAATAGCCAATTCATTCAAACGACGCTTCAGGCCATAACGCGGTCGTGGCGCTGTTTTTCTTCAGATTTGATTTACACATATCTGAAAATCTAACCGTTGGATCTTCACAAATTTTATATCATTAGAAAGATCTTTTCAAAACGATAAGGTTTCTGTTTCGGGAAAATCCGACGGTCGGATCTTCCGGTACAATCATTTGAAGTTACGATTTCAAAATACGAACTACAGCGTCGTTATTCGATTTAATTTAATTATATATATATATATATAAATATAATCAATTTTGGCACTGGTTTTCTTCAGATTTGAATTAAACATTCCATACAATCCAACCGTTGGATCTTTACAAAGTGGTGTCGTTGGAAAGATATTCCAAAGCAAACCCAATGGTTTCGGTTTCGGGAAAATCCCATGGTCGGATCTCCTGCACTAATCGTTTGAAATCACGGTTTCAAAACACGAGCTGTAGCTTTGTTATTCAATTTATTTTAATTATATATATATATATATATAATCCATTCTTCGATTTCAAAATCCTATTCACTTCATATATTTGATAAAAATGATATTTTTATCCAATGGTTATTTATTTCAACACATCACTATTTTTAACAGTTCACATATATCATAAAAATGTGATTTCTATTGTAAAACAGTTTGTTTGAAAACACGATTATTTTATATATTTCATACATAAGGTAAAAACGTTATTTTTGGTGTTAAAACAATTTATTTAAAACACTAATATTTTACATAATATATATATATATATATGAAAAATGTTATCTTTATCCTTCAAAGAATTTATTCAACACATGAATTTCTATTCAACACATGAATATGGTTTCAATACATGAATATAGTTTACATATATAATAAAAATGTGATTTTTATTGTTAAAACAATTTATTTAAAACACGATTAATTTATATAGTCAATATATGTGATAAAAATGTTATTTGTATCTTTCAAAGAATTTATTCAACACATGAATTTCTATTCAGCACATGAATTTCTATTCGACACAAGAATATGGTTTCGACACATGAAAATAATTCTAACACATGAATATTATTGAAAATTTCAGCAGTATAACGACAGGGTAGTTAAAACCGGCACCGTCCCTAGTACGGCTCCTCGCTCTACCTTAAAGCCTCATAGCTTTTGACAATGGGGATTTTCAATATCTAGTTCGTACGCAGACGTATTTTTCCCATATACTAATCCTATTGGGATTTCAACCACAATCAGTCATTTCAAATCAACCATTCACGATATTCACCAAATTTCACATCAACCAATAATCCAAACAATATCACAACCAATATATATCGTCCATGGTCTATGGACGAGGGGAGTGCGTGTGTATATATATATATATATATATATATATATATATAGATATACGTATATAACTATATTTCGATTTCATTTCAATATCATTTCAATTCTTTTCAATGTATATATAATTTTTACAATGCATATATAACTTATACGTCGGACATACAACTTATACAACGCTTGTATATGAGGTGTACAATGCTTATATAACTCATACTTCGACTATATAATTTATACATCATCGCTTCCATATTGTTTATACATCAGAAATCTCACATTGGGTTCCACTCCTCCAAAAATTGTAGAAGGCTCAGAAAAATATCCGATCTCTTATAGAATGTAGAAGACATTCGTACGAGTCCACTATCTCTTGTTTCACTGAATTTCAACCACAAACGAAAAAGAAATGATTTTTATTCTAAAATCATCGTTTGCAACGGTTTTAAGTGTTTGAAACAGTTCAAAATATTTCAGCCGTAACTTTCATAGTTGGTTCAAAACTAGGTTTGAGTTTTTCTTGAAATCTGCGCCACTTTAGTACGATCGGCCAGTGCTACCTCGTAGAGCTTCGAGAGAGCTTCACAACCATGGTAGGTTTGCCCAACTCGACGGGGTGTACGGGTCTCGGCGGCGGCTCAAAAGCCGTGACTTTGGAGGCGCGATTCTTCACGAATACCGAACTAGAGAAGTTGAGATTGGTATAGATTTGTAGATCATGGAAATCTCTTCAAATCCCCCTTTGAATCACTCGATTTCGCAGAGAGATGGAAGAGAAATCGAAGAGAGAAGAATTGAAGCTTTTCCGTCGTCGCCTGGGTGTTATCGGGGAGAGAGAAGCGGGGTTGTCGAGCTGTGATTGGCCAATGGGGTTTTTTCTTTATTTATATGTTTTTAAAAATTCAAAAATACCTCTCTTCACATACTAGCTCCAATCCAAACCCAACGACTGTCGTCCCTAGCTAAATACCCTCATTCCAAACACAATGGGATATGTTTCGTAGGCTCATTCGAATGTTTCAGTCAGTTTTTCTTCAAATTAAAATATAAAACATTCAATATTTGTTTTGAACATACATTTCAATTTGCCGGGGTCACATACTGATCCCAAAAATTCCATAAAAATAAATCCAGTTATGTTTTGACGATATGGTCCCAACAAAACTAGTTTCGTCGAATTCTGAGACCGTTTGAAAAATGGCCATTTTCTGGTCGATCAAATTTACCTGAAACCAATCAACACATTTTCCTTCGCCACGCTCATATATTAACTTCAAAAATTATGGAATTTCAAACTCAGCAATAATTTGACATCCCGGATCCAACAAAAGTGGTTTCGTTGAATTCTGAGGTCATTTGCAAAATGCTATTTTCAAGGTCTATATATATTCTATAACGACCTTTCTGAAAATTCATTTGACCATAACTTTTGACTCCCTCTATGAAACTTCGATTTTTCAGATTCGCTAGAAAGATATTCAGATTTAAATATTTTTAGTTTCACTAAAATCTATTTTATTTTACACCCGGTACAGTCAGTCAAAGTTCGAATTCAAATTTTGAAACTGTAGCACCATTTCAAGCCTTGTTTATAATTTAAATTAAATATATTTATTTTCTAACATCGATTCAAACATACTCTTCGTCGTTATTATTTAAAATAATTTATTTTAAATATTAAAAATCCACTAAAATAGCCAAATTAAAATTTTTTAAACTAGCTCAGATTTTCCGGGTTGTTACAGAACTCTCAACCACCCAGTATACAAAGACCCATGCACGAAGTGTACCCCACCGTGCTGCTACTTCATGCAACCACACCTCGATCACCTAGAGCGTCATCTGAAACTGCTTCTCCTCTCATACTTTTCACACGACTTCCCCAGCTATATATATATATATATATATATATATATATATCTTCTCGAAACCACTTCCTTCCCTCTCGAACGTGCCAATCCTCGTACCACTGCGTCCTCCCGGTCGCAAGAGCGCCACCCTACTCGACTTCCAGAGACCCTCTCTTTGCACCTCGACCCTCCTTTAAACCATGCGCATCTCAACACCACACCACACCAAAAAAATATAACCCACTCAACTCCTTCCCACACGCAAGATTGTTTCTGCTCTACGTTATATATATATATATATATATTAGACTGTATTGTATATGGGAGTTTACAGTTTAGTTTTCATGCATTGGAAGGACAAAAAGAACAAGGGTTTTGGGTTTGTTTATGCTGGGAAGAAGCTGAAGATGTCGCAAAAGAAATGAATGGACAGTGCTCTATTTCTAGAAGTTGAAGAGGTGATAGGAACAAAGTCATATCATTTGGTAGAGTAGGTCAGAGCATTGTTAATATATAGGTTGGCCTTTTACTGGCTTTTTGTAGTGTCCCAGTTTTTAAACGACTTTGTTAATAATAAAACATTGATCATATTAAGTTGAAATGGAAATTAAATTATAATGATAACAAAATTAAACAACTAAAGAACTTGTGTGAATATATAATATGCAAATGTATGCATATACTTGGACTCATGACTTAAAATGAATACTTAAAAACCTTGCACTTAGGATCCTGCACTAGAATTATACGCAAACATGTATAACATAATATAAATATATATATTTATGTATGAAATATGGCATTTAGTAACTTAGAAAATATAAATGAACTTGGATTTAAAAAACTAGTGTAGATAATAAAAAAGGAAACATATGCAAGAAGCCATACACCAACACAAATAAATGGCTAAAAACAAAGCAAATTGTAAATGAATACAACATGTATGATGTAATGCCGCAATAGAAAAACAAAGAGTATGACCAAAGTCAAATCTCTTAATTTGATTTTGCAATAGTATGTCTAGGATATGCATAAGCCATTCCCTAAACCAATAGGCACGAAAATTCACATATAAACTTCTTTAAACAAATAGAAACTTGTTTGTTTATGTCAAAGCAAATCCAAGAAAAATATTATAGCCATCTTGTGCATTTATGAGGCATGACCTTAGTATTCCTAGAAGCTAATGTGAAGACAAGAAGAATAGAAAATATCTAATTAAACAATTGATTTCTTCATGCTTAAGAAACAAGTGTGTAGGATAGAAAAGAGGCGAAGTCTAGTAACTAGCATGTACAGTGACTTATTATAAAGAGTCTACAACTTATAATATAAAGAAGGAATTGTTTAATATAGAAATCTTGTTATAAATATCACCTTGAACTTACATATATATCCACACAAATTCACTTGAAAAAAACTGAGAAGTAAAGACATCAGATTTCAGGAAAAACAAGGAGGAAAGCAATCTGGCGAGTAAATACTTTTTATCTCGTTTTAAACTAATATTGATTAAAGTATGTATATATATTATGATGCAATTATATGTGTATAGATATTCTGAGCATGCTATATTGGTTGGGTAAATCAAAATATGAACCAGAAATAGATAAAAATCTGGAACTAAACTGAAACAAAGACAGTGAACCAAAACACAGTAATATATATACTGTGAGTATAGACCTTGTATTCCAAATTCATTACTGTTATTTTCCGAAATATACATAGATATGTAAACTGGATTGGGTTATCATCTCATAGGAATTTAATATCATGAAGTTCAACATGAAAGTCATCACTGTAAGTAACAAATGTTTTAAAAACTGACATAAAAAACATCCTTCTGTTGATTCAAAAATCAACAGTAAAAATCCTAGTTTAGTATTGTGATTAAGTACAAAGTAAAAACTGTTTGTTTATGATCCATGGATACACTAAAATTAGTACCAATTCAAACAACAATACTGTAACAACCCGGAAAATGCGAGCCAGTTTGAAATTTTTATTTTGGCAATTTTAGCGAATTTTGAATATTTAAAATAGATTATTTTAAATAATATCGACGAGAAATTTATTTTGGATATAAATTGAACGTATATATTATATACGCCGTCGCTAGAATATAAATATTTATATATAATTATAAATAGAATTGAAAATGGCGCGGTAGTTCGATAATTCGATTTCAAACTTCAATTGAATGTACCGGGTGCAAAACAATACGGATTTTAGTGAAACCAAAAATAATAGGATCTAATTGATAATATCTTTCCAACGAATCCGACAAATCAAAATTTCATAGTGGGCATCAAAAGATATGTCCAGTTGAAAATTCTGAATAGTCGCTATGGAATTCAGACCCTTAAAAATGGAAATTTTGCAAACGACCTCGGAATTCGACGAAACCACTTTTGTTGGGTCCGTGACGTCAAATTATTGCTAGGTTTCAAATTTCATAATTTTTCGAATCAATATGTGAGCGTGGCCAAGGAAAACGCGTTTGACCAGTTTTAGTTGATTTTAATCAACTGGAAAAAGGCCATTTTTCCAACGGTCTTAGAATTCGACGAAACTAGTTTTGTTAGGACCGTATCGTCAATACGAAGCTAGAAAATATTTTTCGGGAATTTTTCTAGTTAGTATGTGACCCCGGTAATTTGAAATGTACGTTTAAAATTCAATATAGTGATTTAAATGTAAATTTAACGGAAACTGATTGTAACGATCGAATCAGCCTACGATACATATCCCATTGTGTTCGAAATGGGGGTAGTTAGCTATGGACGACAGTCGTTGGGTTCAATTTTGAGTTCGAGATTTTAACAAGTAAATTAGCGAATTAAATATATTATTTAATTAATTATAAAGCCTCTCATTGGTCCAGAACCCTAGCCTCCTCTCTGTTATTTCCTGAGCCGCCATCGTTTGAGATAAACGATTAAAATCGCCCCAATACTTATTCCACGAAATCTCCCAATCCCTTAATCATTCTGCAAATCGGTCAACACCAAATCAAACAACTCGAGTTGCTCCTTAATTCAATCGTTCAAGTTCGACTTTCGTGAAGCCAGAGGAGCGGATTCGTAGCTCAAGGCTGCTGCGTTCGAGCATGGACTTCGAGGCTGACGGTGGCTCGAGTTGCGAGCTGTGGCCAAGCGTGGGGGAAGGGCGCTGCGCCGCTTCCAAGGCCGACCTCCGATCAGGGCATGGAGCCTTGGTTCTCGCGCCTGGAGGAGCCCTAGTGGCGAGCAAAATTGAAACGACCCGCAAATCCGTGCTATCTGAGTTGACTAAAAACACCACACGTCCAACTCAAATTGCACAGAAATACGACTCATTATTAGAAAGAAGTTAGAGGATGAGAAATAGAAAGAAAGAAATATTAGAATAGAAGAAAAACAGAGATTACCAACTCACAGCGGAACGAATGAAATATATTATATAACATAACTTTTGAAATACAAATCAGTAACTTGATATACATATCATCATCAGAGTACAACAGTCATTTCTGGAACAGTTATAAACACATGTTGCCAGATACAAACAAGGTCCACAGCGGAATATATGATAGCCTATAGCTAACCGGTGAAGCCTCCTGCTTCCAGCTCCTTCAAATGAATCTGTGAAATCCTGACTACTTGACTGCCCGTACAAATTTGGGCACCCAAGAGTTTAGGGAAAACAAAACAAAATAAACTCTGGGTCAGTCATGGGACTGGTGTGAGTAAACTCCAACCACTTGTTTAACTTTCAAAATCCTTTTCGAAAGAAAAGATAATAGTAAGACCAGCCCACACATAAACATGGACGGTTTTTACCTTACTATAACCCAAAACACTTTGATATCAAATCCAGTGATATTATAATAATGTCTACCTCAAATAAATAACCAAATAGCAGAACGCTTGCATCTCACGCTCCACATATATAGTATAAAATCAAAAATCGCAGGGCGCTTATTGGAGATTGGATTTCCAACATGACAAGGTATGGGACCACCTTCCGACAGTGCATCTCTAGAGGCGAATACACCTGGGTTCAACAAGAACGTCTTGCAACCCGGCCCACACATGACCGACCACTCATTTCGCTTGAGTGTATCGAATGTATATCACCAACGGTTGGACTCAAACCACCGTTTCCCGAATGGGCAGAATCGATAGATTAAGGAACAAAAGGAATTTCTCTAGATAGGTGATTATACACCCTAATGGGAGCGACCCACATAGCCATGCTGCCTGCCCGATTTTTGTCCTTTCCCGGTTGTTGAGGCCTTAGGCTACGAATACTTACCATTCCTTGATAACACAATCACTTTGAATGCCACATTGTCAGATCCGTTAATCACTAGTTGAGTTTGCACAAATATTCTGGATATTATGCTAAGGGATAAATCCGTTGCAACCATATATATTCATACAGACCAACCCCTTTGATCATTGGAAATACTCTGTCAGACATTCGTCCATTTACGTTCGTTCTGGGATTGAACGAAACCGAAGGCACTATTTCTATTAATAGAAAAGCCCTTGCACTTTACTCCGTCTTCAATATATTCAGCATACTTGGTTCGCAACGCTAATGCCGATACGGAGTGGTTCTTCGGATAATAATCCAACCGGTCTCTCCATATTGACAACGATGGTCAAAACTTCGATAGTCTGTGATTTAACTATCGAATAAAAACAAGTGTTCATCCAACATATCAACCAAATCACTGGGCTCTTTAATTAATATTCATTAATTAAACCACTTCTCTTTTTTTCTATCAATATCTGTTATCCAAATGTTTCAATAACCATATTGGCCCTTTTCGCTATTTTTGATTTCGTTTCCTTATCGAATTCTATATATATATCGATATATAGATTTCTAATTGTCAAATTTCTTAAAAATATTCTAACTCCTTAAATTCTCGGAAAAATTCGCCATAACCTCCCTTGTATCGGGAGCATCGGGAAATTTCAAATAGCTTCCCGGTATCTTCCTCAATCAAAAGAAAAAAGGAAAAGCCAAGCGGCTTGCCGATACGGCGCATAAAACCCATATATGAATTTAAACATGTACCTTATTGTCGAGCACATACATTAAAAATCTTCATATACTTTATGTACTTCATTCCATACCTGTCCAACACCTGTTCACCTGTTTTCCATTCAGTTTAACTCAATCCAATCGTTTGAATTCAGTTTCGCTCATTTATTCTTTAATTAGCTATTTTGCCTATTTCACTTCTTTGTTTGAACATAACGCGTTCAAATAAAATGTTTAACTTGCTCACAACCAAATTGAATTTCAATTTCAATTCTAGTTTCCTTTTTGATGTCGAATATAAATTATCAAATCGAATTTACTTATTCAAACCCCAATATTCATTCGAAATCTCATTAACTAATTTCTATTCAATTTAGTTAATTCTATTCAATAAATCAAAATCTGGTTTCTGTTTCAAAAATCATATTCATTTACACAACTTGAATTTGCATATATTTTACAACTCAACTCTGAAATTTTCTAAATAGACAATTCGGATTTTTCCGCTTAAAAATCCTTTTATAACATTAAATAAACCATTATGGTTTTAAAACGATTCTGGCGCTGCTTTTCTGAAAATTTGATTTTGACATAACTCAAAATCTATACGACGAAATTCAGATTTTTCTCTTTCATTAGAAAACTATTATCAAATCGGTCCTGACGTTTCTTGTTTCGAAGAATTCCGACCCCAATTGAGTTCTGTATACTCAATTGAAGTTCGAGTCGCCAATTTACGAACTGCAGCGCTGCGGCGAGTTCGTTTTAATTATATTTATATATATAAACGTTAAACTTCGTTTAAAATGAATTCAACTCCACTCAAACTTCATTTTCACTTTTATTTGAACTCCATATTCAAATTCAAATTTCACTTCTATTGAATCCTATATTCAAATTCCATATTTCAAATTCCGTTTGAATTATATAGCTAAATCCCATAGTTTAAAATTCCATTTGAATGCTATATTCAAATTCTATAATTTAAATTCCATTTGAATTCCTTTTTGAATTCTACATTCAAATTCCCTATTCAATTCTCTTCGAATTCAAATTCTATATTTATTCTATTTGAATTTCAAATATCCAAACTCCGATTCAATTCTATTTTGAAATTTCAAATATTCAACCCCTTTTTATTTCTATCATTCAAATTCTATTTAAATCCTCTTATTTGAATTCTATTTCAAATCTAGTTTCAAAACTTCATTTGAATTTCTATATTCAAATCTATTTTCAAAACTTCATTTGAATTTCTATATTCAAATCTCATAGATTAAATCCTATTTGAATTCAATTTGAATCTCTTATATTCAAATTCCATTTTCCATTTCCATTTGAATTCTAATATTCAAATTCATCTCCAACACCATTTGAATTTCTAATATTCAAACTTACCTTTAACACCATTTGAATTTCTAATATTTAAATTCATTTCCAACACCATTTGAATTTCTAATATTCAAACTTATTTTTAACACCATTTGAATTTCTTCACTCAAATCCATTTGAATTTCCTTGAATTCAAATTCCATTTCAAAACCATTTGGATTTCCTATTTTGAAATCCTATTTGAAATTCTATTTCCAATTCTACTTTGAAAATCCTATCTTCAAAGTTTATTTCAAATTCTATTTTTGAAATTCTACATTCAAATCTCTATTTGAATTCCTTTATTCAAATTTCTTTGAATTTAAATTTTATTTTAATTCCTTGAATTCAAATTCTATTTTTCCATTCTAATTCCGTCTATTCAAATTCTATTTGAACTTCTATTTGAATTTCTAATATTCAATCTTCTTTTAAAATTCAAATATTTAAACTCCTTTTAAAATTCACATGTTATACTCAAATTTCATTTGAGTTATATATTTAAAAATTTCATTTTTCACATTCTATTTTGAAATTTCATTTCAAATCCCAATTTCACGCTTGTATTTCTATTTCTGAATTATCAAATGATAATTCTTTTCACTTCATTTATAACTTCGTTATAAAAGAACCATTTATAAACTTCATTTATAAAGAACTACTTGTTTTATTTTTCAAAACAAGTTTTATATTTTATTTCCATTTAAAATTCAAATTCTATTTAAAAATAGAATTTTCCCTTTTAAAATCTCAAATATCCCTTTAATTGGCCCAGTGATATTTAAAACAATCAAACCACCCAATTTTCAATCATTTGGTTTTTGACACATCATATATGAATATATATGAAATCAAACAAACAACAAACAAATAGTATATTTTTGAGGAATCCAGTTGGATTCCTCCAACCTGTTTTCCTGCATCCACAGATGTTAGCACATAAATAATACCCATTCTGCTTCGTGGCAGAATATCGCGGTATAGAAGGTCATCCACTAATCATAGCGTGGGGCGTATAGGGTAATCATCCGCTATGAAACTGCGGGCATCCGCTAATGAGACTGCGGGAATCCAACCAATCAATCAACCCAATATATATATATAGCCTAAATAACTAATATATATAAAATAACCAGAAAGCATTCACACAAGCAACAAACAATTATTTTTAATGAAATAAAAATAATTCTAAAGGTGAGTGAGATTTACTCACCGTGATTTTATTTGCATTCCGAGTACATCAAACCGCGTTCGATTAAATTTAAACTCTTGCTAGCTCGAACAAATTTCAAACCACTTCTAACTCGAATAGCTCTCCACCATGGACTGATCCGTCTTGATTCCAATATTTTTGAACCTTGTATAAATAAATTACACATTGTCCTTAAATCAACAATTTCAAATGACAAAATTTAAAAATCTAATATTTTCTAATTTAAATTCTAACCATTTTCTAAATTAATTTCTAACCATTTAATTAATAAAATTCTAACTATTAACTTATTTTTTTAATTTAAATTCTAACCTGCTGCCTCCAAAATAAGTTATACTGCCTCCCTCCTTACTGATCGCACCCTCCATAACTGCTTCAACTGGCACAACCATCCCCTTAAATCACCAGAGTTCAGTAAAATTCCATCGTTAAAGTATCGAACTCCAGTGTCCTGCATCGCTCCTTCACTGTGTCGATCCCCTGAAACCGCCACGCTCTCTCATCCCATCGCCCAATTCCAGGTCAAAACCCCCTTCAGATTTCCTCACGAGCTCCAGAAGGCAACGCGAGCTTCACGGGTTCCAATTCGAACCCCATATCGCAAATCACACTCCTCTGCTATCGATAGTCCCTACAGTAGTCGTCGCGAATCCCTTCGATCGACCCCCCCCAGTTCCTCTATTAGACCATCGAACTCCACCCCTCAGCGTCGCACCCCATAAACAGGCTTTCGAAAAGGAACATCGACCATTTGATTTCGATTATTTGAAATAGCAGTTTCGATTTCAGGAAGAAAAGAATAGAAAGGGACTTCGATTTTCACTTTGGTTATGAGTTGAAGAATGGACGATGCAGGGAGGTCTTGGGTGATTTATAGATGCGAAGGGGAACATTTTTTCCAGCTCGAAGCAAAGAATAAGTCTGCGAGAGTAGCCTTTTAGGTCTGCGCCATTAATATGTGTTTCTTTGGTATCGACCAAAGGAGACAGAAAATTTAGCTCGAGAAAACTTAGGTCTGCGAATTGAAGAATAGAGGTCGGCTGAAAAATATAGGCTTTGAAAATAATTAATCTTACTTTATTTAAAATAAATAACTAAAATATCTTTTGGTCTTTTAATCTGAAATCCTAGACCACTATCTAGTCGCAACGACCGATATTTCCAACATTATACGATATTCTGAACTCAACAGGACCAGTTTTAAAATTTAATTCAACTGTTAAAAGAGAGAACAATTTAAATTAATGATTTAAATTAAACTCAATATAAAATATAAATCGATTTTTAAACAATTAAATTTGCCGATAATAAATTACTATTATCGTTCTAATTCAAATAAAATTTATATTAATCTGTAGAATTGTTTTGATACAGTTTTAATTCTGAATTCAATTGTTACTATTTCATATTATGATAATTATCAAAATAAATCGTATTTCGATTATTTAATCGATAATCCAATATAAAAATTCTTTTATATTATCAACACAATATTTAAAACGATATTAAATATTTAAAATTAATCGTTCAAAAACCTGGGTCGTTACAGAAATGGGGCCAGAGAACGATGGAAAAAGGTATAAATTATTTAATTAATAATTTAATTAAGTTAATTAATTATTGTAAGTTCACAGTGGATTTATTTTCAGTTTTTAATGCAAAATAGGACTGTTTAAAATCTGAGATTTCTTATATTAAAAAAAACATTGTAGAAAAGAAGTGATTGCAAAAATAATAAATAGCAAATGTTTTAGAAAGAAAAACATTCACCGTTTTGAAGAAAAACATTCACTGTTTGAATAAAAACCACATTGTTTGACAATATATATACATGGCAATATTTTTGAAAAAACAAAATTGCTATAGTGGAAAAATGTGATTTTTATTATGAAAGATTTTGTTTTATAAATACGATTTTTATGCTGATATAAAGTTATGATTTTTATATATATTTTAGCGAAGTAAAAATTCGATTTTTATATATTGAATAATAAGATAAAAATTCGATTTTTATATATTGAATAGCGAAGTAAAAATTTGATTTTTACATATGTAGAGAATGCAGGCAACGAAGATGACAAAAAGGCGAGAACGACGAAGATCTCTACAATAGGAGTGTCGTGAAGTTGGGATAGCTATCGGTGAGAATCTCTCACTCTAAATTTCTTTCCTAGTTATATATATATACTAGGATGCAGACGGTGCTTAGTAGCACCCGACACAATCGTCCACATACCATGGACTTGTTTGTTTGGTTGCATAGATTAGTTAGATGATTTGATTTGAAATTGAATTGTTTGGTGAAAGGAAATTGATTTGATTGATGTGTGAATGGCGTGGGCCTTCACTAGACCGGGGATAAGGCTAGGCCTCGTCCCGTTTCTAGTATCGTGCCGTTATGCCGCCGAAATTTTCTAAAATATGTTAGAAAAAAATAAAAATATCATTTTATTTAAAGAATGAACTGAATAGAAATTCATGTGTTAAAATAAAATGTTTTATCGTTAAAAATATAATTTTTAATGTGAAAGTGAATAAATAAATATTTGTAAACAAATCGGCCGATTTGTTTATATACACTGATTTGACTGATATTGATTGGGTCAATAAATTTTACACATCGCCCAACTGCACAAATAAAATCTGTGTTTGATTGTTTGAAACCCCACACGGGTATTGGGATGAAATTTGAAGTTCACTCATCCTGATTGATTAAATATGTCGATCGATTGATTGACAGGCTGTTATAAGCGTTAGATATCTATATTTGATGCTTATACAGTATAGTGCACTTTGGTTGATGGTTGATTATTTTTCAATGCTATTATATACATGTGTTGTATGGAATCCATATAATTAACTTTATATGGTGATTGATTGGGCCTCATTCCAATTTAGAAAATAAAGAATATTATAAAATAAAGGTTCATGTGTTGACTGTACTCATCCGTTGAGATTAGTCATGTGTTGAACGAAATATTTTAATAATAAAATTTACATCTTTAACATTATAAAATAAAGGTTCATGTGTTGACTGTACTCATCCGTTGAGATTAGTCATGTGTTGAGCGAAATATTTTAATAATAAAGTTTACATCTTTAATATTTTAATAATAAAATTTACATCTTAATCATATATAGAATTAGAAATCAACTGGAAAATAGATGAGATGAGTGGTCTCCTCGGTATTGATCTGATGTTGGTTTCGGCCTTCGGGGTTAATATTCAGGAAATCGTTCTCTCACTAAATTACGGTTGAAGTCTGATTCAATATCAAACGATAGATACCTTAATTTTTATAAAATATATTAAATAGCAAAAATAGTCACACGTGGACAGTACTCATTCGTTGAGATTAGTCGTGTGTTGACAAAAATAAATATTCATTTGTTGAATAGAATAAAGGAATATATGAAGCCGTGTTGGTTAGATTGACGCCATTTTGACGTGAACGATATTTATATCGATTCTATTCATTTTAAAATGATATTTAAAAGTTAATTCGAAATCGAATATTTTGAAATGCAATTTGAATTGAATCGAATAGAAAACTAATTTGAATTGAAACGAATTCGAATTGAATATATAAAACGGTTTCGAAATGAATTGAATATATAACGGTTTCGAAATGAATTGAATATAAAACGATTTCGAAATGAATTGAATATATAACGATTTCGAAATGAAAACGAATTCGAATTGAATTTAAAATGAAGTGAAATGAATTCAAATTGAATTGAAATTTTAATTGAATAGAAATGAATTTTAAAACGAATTTATAAAGGAGAATTCAATTTTGATTTGAAATGAAATGGAAGTTGAAATTGCTTTTGAAACGAATTTAAAACTATTTATATAATTCGTTTTAAATAGAAATCGATGAAATATATTATATATATAATATAATGGCCTGAATAGAACGCGCCGCGCCGCGGCAGTTCGTAAATTTCGACCATTTATTTCAAATGGACATTACGGGAGATCCGACCGTCGGATTCTCCTGAAACCGGAACCGTTGGGTTCGTATCGAAAAGAGCTTTCTAACGAATATTAGAAATTAGAAATCTAACGGTTGGATTTGGAATTATGTCCAAATCAAATTTGAAAAAGGTCGCCGTAAGTGCAGTTCGATGGCCATTGATGGAAATCAACTGTACAGGCCTTGATAAAATTATTAAAAATAGAAATAATTTGTGTAAAATCATAAAAAATGATTTAGAAAGAATTGGGATGAAAAACTCCATATTTGAAAAGATAAAAATAGATTTTTATCGAAATGAACTAGTTTTGAACTAGAAATATAATTCTATTTATTTTTAAATAAATAAATTGAATTTGAAAAGGGTTTTAAAAATAACCAGAATTTCCAATGATTGCATTGGAGTGGATTTGAATCGAAATTGTCTTCGGAATATTTCGATGTTGGAATTCGTGATTATACAGATATTGTTATGGAAATTTGAAAGATATATATATATATCGTTATTTCCAATACGACATTTGTTAATCGTAGAATTTGATATTGAATATAAGCCGATATATTTTCTATTCAGAGCCTTATATTGAATATCAAATGTGATTTGGGTTTGTCGTGAATGGTGTCTTCACTAACACTGTTCTTGAACCCAGTTGAGAAAAGATTAAATCTTTTTATTTTGATTTAATGAAGTGTACCAATTAAATAACATTTAATTGAAATTGAATTGATATTGATTTTTGGGTTTATCGTGAACAGTGTTTTAAATAACACTTGTTCTTTAACCCGATAATTAATGAATGTGATTTTTGGGTTTATCGTGAACAGTGTTTTA
Organism: Allium sativum; assembly: GCA_030737875.1. Classification (NCBI taxonomy): domain Eukaryota; kingdom Viridiplantae; phylum Streptophyta; class Magnoliopsida; order Asparagales; family Amaryllidaceae; genus Allium; species Allium sativum. The sequence goes on along the minus strand of CM060919.1, from coordinate 125,947,856 downwards.
AATAACACTTGTTCTTTAACCCGATAATTAATGGGATGATTTTTGGGTTTATCGTGAACAGTGTTTTAAATAACACTCGTTCTTTAACCCGATAATTAATGGAATGTGACTTTGGGTTTATCGCGAACCGTGTTTTTAAATGACACTGATTCTTTAACCCAGTTAACGATTAAAACTAAGTGGAGTTTTAATGAATCTTTAATTAGATTGAAAAGATCGAGAATGGAGTATCACCAGTTTTGCTCCAGGCGATAGTTAAATCTTTAATTAGATTTGAACGTGAAATGGTAATTGAATTTACCGATAACACCGTGGTGTTAGATATGAAGTACTAACCAGTTTTACTTCATGGGATGAATAGGTTGGGATTGGGAAATTAAAACAAATGATTACTTCGGTAAGGTTCGTTAATCCCGACTAGTTGAATCGAAATTCAAAAGATGATAAAAGAATAATTTCAGGAAATTTATCTTGGATAAAATTAATGGGAACCTTTCCCTGTGAATGTGAAAGTTAGAAACTAACTATCGGTTAGCTAAGCAGAATGGTTTTCTGAATATTGATCTGATGTTGGTTTCGGCCTTCGGGGTTAATATTTGGGGAATTATTCTCTTGATTAATTTACGGTTAGTGACTGATGAATTGAAATGAGGCGTATGTTGTGTTTGTGTAACACTTATTTAAAATATACGCGAGTTATTCGGAAAGGCCGGGTTTATCCCATTCTGAATAACTGATACGACGATAAGTCGAAGATGAAGAAGATGGTCGAAGACCGGAAGTCTTCCCGTCGTTTGGGTGATTACTGATGATCTTGATTGGGCTGTACACCCAAGAAGATGGAAACAGTTGGTGATCATCCAGACGTACTTGGAGATCGATGGATATGCGGGGTACTAGGTGCCTCCGGTTTCGTTCAGACCCAGAACGAACTTGTAAATGGACTGTGTGTCTGACATTGGATTTTAGTCCGTGTGATTGATCTCTATTAAATATATATCTGTTTGGCGGCGGAGAATTTATTCTCTTGCTTAACGCCCTTCTCTGAGACGTACGAGCTCAGGGGTTATATATTGATGGATATCAAACGCATGGAGTGAATTGCCTGTGTGGCATGCCTAAGTGGCAATTGATCGAGGCTTCTGTTGAAAAGCAAAGTCTTGTGGTGATGATCAAAGCACGGCCTTTGTGGCGTAGCTTTGTGTAATGTTTACTTCGCGAGTTTCACACCCGGTATGAACCAAAAACGGGAGACGGACCTCGGGGAGGGCATGCGTTTCCTTCTAGCTAGAAAGTGGCGTCAGTGGTTTTACACGCCCTGACGAGTTTGACTTATGTGGTTGTTGCTGTTGCGAGGCGCCTCGGTTTGATCGGACGATCCGGGTCCGATGGAGTCATCCGTTGGCTCATTGACGCCCCAAAGGGCGGGGAGACGTATTGTTCAGGCATAATAATCCACATCGGTGGACCGGCCCTGTCGCTCCAAGGCTTGCCTGCGCGCTTGCCTGAGACACGGGCTAGAGCGTTTCGAATCGGTAGAGGACGATCCCTGGCCTCGGTTCATAGACGGAAATCCAATTTCCAAATACGTGACATTTGCGGTTTTATTTGTAAACCTATATATGGAGACATGATATATGGTACCCATGCCGCCTATGATTGATACTTATGATTTGAAGTTGTTTTATACACTATGCACTTATAATAGTATCAAACGATTTGTTTTAAACGTATCAAACATTCTTTGGCTGTTATAAGGGAAAACCCTATCCTCGGCTGCATTGCATTGTGTGATGGGATCTGGGTCTTATAACAGCTTCATTTTTCTTTATTTAGCATTGCGCTGTTTGTTTTATGCACTGGTATTCTTGGGAGGAAACCCGTTCCGTGTTATACGGCGTGGTCCCTTGATTTACCTAACTTTTAAAATAAAGAATAATAACTGTTTTAGTTCTCACACCAGTCACATGACTGACCTGGAGTTTATTGTTTTAACCTAAACTCTGGGTGCCCCTATTTTGACACGGGCAGCTAGTAGTTTTGGTTTTGCAGATTTATATTCACAGGATCCTGGTTTACAGCTGGAACGATATCCGGAAAGCTTTGTATCCGTATATCACCTTCTAGTTGTGTATTGTATTATTTTCCGCTGCTATGTATTTAAATGTAATATAAATCTCTGATATCTCTGTGTAATATTCGTTTATACTCTGTATATACTTGTAATCTGATGCATTGTTATAATATACAGTGAAATGTTCTTCCGTATGCGTTCTGTTGTGGCTTGTTCTCGAACTATCCGACGCTTTCCTTAACGGGGAAGTTACGGGTTTTCACAAATACATATCACCTGAAACCATTAAATTACAGTAAGAAGTAAGTAAAAGTGAAATTTCAAACCTCATTTTATTTGGTTTCAGATATATGAATGAATTAGTCATTGAAAATCATGAAAATTAGTTATCAAATCACGATTTTTAGTTCAATAGGGTACGAGAATTTCAAAGTTAATCAGATTTTGGATTTTGGTCAAATCACGAAGCCAGGGGTGTTTGTGGATGTCGGCGTCGAAACCAGAGGAGTAGGGGGGATCGAAAAGTATGAGAAAAATACAACTTTATTTTTTTATTGAGTAATTTGTAAGAATCAGATCGATTTAGGGATTTAGTTATATTTTGGGTAGCCTCGGTTTAGAGGGAAACTGCACCGTCGTGAGTGAACTGGACGGGATCGCACCAAGGGGGATAGAGGCAGGGGGTCATCCCCAAGGTGTGATCGGAGTTTGGCAAAGATCGGCAAACTGTGGTGGTGTCTGGAGGCGGTTTCTTCGTGTGCGGTACAGTGGGGTATTCGGTTGGTGCTATCGGAATCCTCTACAGGGATTGGCACCGTTTCTGGGTGGTAGTGATGGATTCAGGAGTCGAAGGCGCGGTTGTGGAGATGAGGTCGGAGGTCAGATGGCTACGGGGGAAACGGTGTACGTGCACCACGCATGCGTGCAAAGGTCAGTGGTGGAAGCATCTTACAAAAGAAAGAAAAAGGAAAAAAAGTGGTATTGGGCATCAAAAGAATGTGGTGTGGGCTAGTTTTGGGCTAGTGGAAACAAAATAGAAGACTAAAGAAATAGGAAAAGAAAGGGAAGCAAAAAGAAAAAGATGAAAGTAGAAAATTAGGGAAAATAAGAAAAAAAATAAATGAGGAGAAGAAAATATAGAAAAATCAATGTAGTAAAAATAAAATAAAACTAATGTGTTATTTAAAATCTCAAGATGGTAGGACTTAAATTATTTGTTTTTTAATATATATATAAGACGATATTCTTGTATTGACTTTGGAAAAAATGAAATGAAATAGTAAATGTAAATCATTGAATAAATGTGAAGATAAAACGCCATCTATAACTTATAATCAAAGTTGGAATGAAGAAATGATTTGACTATTAGTTGGAATAATTACGTAATAAAGAAAGGAGATATATTTTCGTTTCTTCAGATCGAGAAAATGATTTCAAATCTGTTATGTTCTAATCAATGATTTGCCATGGAAAGAAGGTTTAATGTCAATGGTAAATTAAAATGTTATGGATGAACTTAGGTCGATAATCATTATAATAAAGAAATGAATTACAAACTAAAATTTACGAACTAATATTTATTGACTTAGTTACCATGTGCGGAGCACATGCTTTCTAATTATACAATTAAATGCTGTGTGTAGTTGTTTATTTACAGAAGATTTTATATAAATCATTTCCTTATATATCATATGACTTTAAAAGACATAAACCGATCGTTTCGAAGAGTCCGGGATTAATATCCCACTTCGATTTGATTTATACGTCGCGGGTCAGAGATTTATCGAATATAATTGAAGACGGAGATATGCAAGGACTAATTTTATAGTGCCATCGGTTTTTCCAGTCCCAGGACAACTTGTATGGATGAATGCCTGACAGAGTATTTCCTGAAAAAACTCACGAACGTTGATTTTTACAAACGTACCATAGTTGGTAGCGAAGAGGGACGCTTCTCTAGCTTAACTGCTAGGGTATTTTTGTGAACGTCAATTAGTGAATTGACGGATTTGACGATGTGGCATACAAAGTGAATGGTGGACAGATGTTCTAGAAGAAAACGTAGCCTCGAGCCTCACAACCAGGAAAAGACAGAAAACCGGGCAAGGCAGCATGGCTAGTTGGGTCATTCCCAAGCATGGTGTATTATCACCATCTAGAGAAATTCCATTTGTTTTCTTATCTCTTTTTCACTGCTGCAGCATTCGGTAGCGGTTGCTGATCCCAACCGTAGAGGTGGTAATATATTCGTTACACTCAAGCTAAATGAGTGGACGGTCACGTGAGGCTGGGTTGTAAGACGTTCTTGTTGAACCCTAGTGTATCCTCCCTAGAGTACACTGATCGGCAGGTGCTCCCCTACCTTGTCTCTTGGAATCCGATTTCCAATAAGCACTCTGTGGTTTTAGATTTTATACTATATACGTGAACGTGAGATGCAAGCGTTTCACTAGATGATTATTTATTTGATAAAACAATCATATTATTTTGGCATCAAGATAATTGGGTCATTATCCATATATTAGTTATGGATTAGTCTAAAGATTTCTAAAGTAAATAAATCTGTTCAATATGGAAAACCTTATTTTCCTGTTTACAATCTATTTAACTATGTTCACTCACACCAGTCCCCTGACTGACCCAGAGTTTATTTTTTGTGTTTCCCTAAACTCTTGGGTACTCATAACAATTGTTATGGGTAGACCAATGATCCAGGTGCTAATGGAAATCCTTTGAAGTATTATGGAGTACAAGTTCAAGAACCCGTCTAGTAGTTGCATTTATCCCTAAGTATCCAGTTGTGTATTGGGCCAGTATCACATATGATGTTGTATTCTACTGTTGTAATATGATGTAACAGACTCTGATATGTAATGTGATATTATATTTTGTTAAAATTCCATTGTGAGATTCTGATTTGATGTTCTTCTTACTGTTCTATTCTATTAGTTCTATTTTATCTTTCTCATCCTCTAAATTCTTTCTCTTAACAGTCAGAGTTCGATACTTGGTTTCTGACAAGTAATGCAGGATTTTGTGTTATTGTCGAAAATTCGAGCGTCGAATTTTCTTGGCCGTTACAATTGGTATCAGAGCTATTGGTTGAGTTGTAACCTTGTCTCTGTGGCATAACTCAATAGAGATAGGGTTAGTAACACCCTAGACTGAGCTTGGGTAAGTATTGAGAGCGTATTTTTAAAATTTAAACTATAAATCATATACTTAGTATAAATTAACTCAAGATATTGACTTGAGTTACTCTCGATTTAGGTATCGATTATAAAACTATTATAATTAGATAGTTGAAATGGGTTCTTATAGAAGAAGAGGCCGAGGAGCGAGTATGACTACCACAACAACCAATGGAAGGAGTCGAATGAATTGGAGTCGACCTCAGGATAAGGAAAATGGAGTTATATTAAATTTAAAGAGTATGAAGAGGAGATTAATATGTGAAATTAAGTTGAATAGTGAAATAAAGTTTCAAAGTATTAATTGGATTAAAAACGAACTTGTCACGACCCAGCAGTTCGGAATCTGAAATTTTAAACTTAAAGTTGAATTTAATTTAGAATAATATCCAGTAAATAAAATTGGTTTTACTCAGAAATAAAACCAGCCTTGAGTTGTGTAAGTTAAGTAAACTGATTTTATAATAAAATCAGGACTTTTAGTGTTTAGAAATAAAGATAAATAATTTCTAATTAAGAAATCCATCCAAAAAATGTTGTAGATAATTATGGGTAAGTTAACTTTAATTAAAACTGGAATATATTCGTCACGGTTTAATTTCAGGGACGAAATTATTTTAAGGGGGGTGGATTGTAACGTCCCGTTTTTTAAACGACTTTGTTAATAATAAAACATTGATCATATTAAGTTGAAATGGAAATTAAATTATAATGATAACAAAATTAAACAACTAAAGAACTTGTGTGAATATATAATATGCAAATGTATGTATATACTTAGACTCATGACTTAACACGAATACTTAATAAACCTTGCACTTAGGATCCTACACTAGAATTATACGCAAACATGTATAACATAATATAAAAATATATATTTATGTATGAAATATGGCATTTAGTAACTTAGAAAATATAAATGAACTTGGATTTAGAAAACTAGTGTAGATAATAAAATGGAAACATATGCAAGAAGCCACACAGCAACACAAATAAATGGCTAAAAACAAAGCAAATTGTAAATGAATACAACATGTATGATGTAATACCGCAATAGAAAACAAAGAGTATAGCCAAAGTCAAATCTCTTAATGTGATTTAATGTTTGCAATAGTATGGCAAGGATATGCATAAGCCATTCCCTAAACCAATAGGCACGAAAATTCACATATAAACTTCTTTAAACAAATAGAAACTTGTTTGTTTATGTCAAGCAAATCCAAGAAAAATATTATGGCCATCTTGTGTATTTATGAGGCATGACCATAGTATTCCTAGAAGATAATGTGAAGACAAGAAAAATAGAAAATATCTAATTAAACAATTGATTTCTTCATGCTTAAGAAATAAGTGTGTAGGATAGAAAAGAGATGAAGTCTAGTAACTAGCATGTACAGTGACTTATTGTAAAGAGTCTACAACCTCGTAATATAAAGAAGGAATTGTTTAATATAAAAATCTTGTTATAAATATCACCTTGAACTTACATATATCCTTCACACAAATTCACTTGAAAAAAACTGAGAAGTAAAGACAGCAGATTTCAGGAAAAACAAGGAGGAAAGCAATCTGGTGAGTAAATACTTTTTATCCCGTTTTAAACTAATATTGATTAAAGTATGTATATATATTATGATGCAATTATATGTGTATAGATATTCTGAGCATGCTATATTGGTTGGGTAAATCAAAATATGAACCTGAAATAGATAAAAATTTGGAACTAAACCGAAACAAAGACAGTGAACCAAAACACAATAATATATATACTGTGAGTATAGACCTTGTATTCCAAATTCATTACTATTATGTTCAGAAATATACATAGATATGTAAACTGGATTGGGTTATCATCTCATAGGAATTTAATATCATGAAGTTCAACATGAAAGTCATCACTGTAAGTAACAAATGTTTTAAAAACTGGCATCAAAAACACCCTTCTATTGATTCAAAAATCAACAGTAAAAATCCTAGTTTAGTATTGTGATTAAGTAAAAAGTAAAAACTGTTTGTTTATGATCTATGGATACACTAAAATTAGTTCCAATTCAAACAACAGTACATATCACCTGAAACCATTTAATTACAGTAAGAAGTAAGCAAAAGTGAAATTTCAAACCTCATTTTATTAGGTTTCAGATGCATGAATGAATTAGTCATTGAAAATCGTGAATTTTAGTGATCAAATCACGATTTTTAGTTCACTAGGGTATGAATTTCAAAGTTAATCAGTTTTTGGGTTTTGGTCAAATCACGGCGCCAGGGGTGGTTAAGGATGTCGGCGTCGAAGCCAGAGGAGTAGGGGGATTGGGAAGTATGAAAAAAATACAACTTTGTTTTTTTTATTGGGTAATTTGTAAGAAACAGATCGATTTAGGGATTTAGTTATATTTTGGGTAGCCTCGGTTCAGAGGGAAACTACACCGCCATGAGTGAACTGGACGGGGTCGCACCGAGGGGGATAGAGGGTCATCACCGAGGTGTGACCGGAGTTTGGCAAAGATCGGCGAACTGTGGTGGTGTCTGGAGGTTTTTTCTTATAGCGAGGTATAGAAGGGTATTCGGTTGGTGCTATCGGAATCTGCTATAGGGGTTGGCACCATTTGTGGGTAGTGGTGATGGATTCAGGAGTCGAAGGCGCGGTTGTGGCGATGAGCTCAAAGGTCAGATGGCTACGGGGGCAACGGTGTAAGTGCACAATTGTGAGAACCCGTTTCTTCCCCGTGAAGGAAAGAGCGGATACTTTGAGAACAATACACAAATGAACGCACATGGAAGAACATTTCATTGTTATTACAACAATTCCATCAGATACAAGAATATACAGGGCATAAATGAATAAATTACATTCGATAAATATCAGAGATTACAATAAATTACATAGCAGCGGAAAATAATACAAAGTACAACTGAAGGTGATATACGGATACAGAGCTTTCCGGATATCATTCCAGCTGTAAACCAGGATCCTGTGAATATAAATCTGCAAAACCAAAACTACTAGCTGCCCGTGCGGAAAATAGGGGCACCCAGAGTTTAGGTTAAAACAATAAACTCCAGGTCAGTCATGTGACTGGTGTGAGAACTAAAACAGTTATTTAAAACTTTACTTTAAAAGAGAGAAATTCAAGGGACCACGCCATATAACACGGAACGGGTTTCCTCCCAAGAATACCAGTGCATAGAAAAGACAACGCAATGCTTTTTCGAAAAATGAAGCTATTATAAGACCCAGGTACCATCACACAATGCAACGCAAGCCGGAGGATAGGGTTTTCCCTTATAATAGCCAAATATGCTTGGTACGTTTAAAACAAATCATTTGATACTATAATAAGTGTATAGTGTCAAAACAATTTCAATCATAAATATAAATCATTGACGGCATGGGTACCATATATCATGTCGCCATACTAGTTCTACAATTAAAACCGAATTACACGTATTGGAAATTGGATTTCCGTCACGAGTCGAGGCAAGGGGCAAGCTCCTCTCCACGTTCGAGACAATCTAGCAAATGTCTCAGGACTACACACTCTGGGCAATCCTGGATCTTCAGGGCCGGTCCTCACTTACGTTAGAGGATTGGCAATTCCTGAACACACGTTTCCCGGTCCTTACAGACCATCCATCGATCTCCAAGTACGTCTGGACGACCACCAACTATTTCCATCCTCTTAGGTGTACAGCCCAATCAGGATTGTCAGTAATTATCCAAAAGATGTGAAGACTTCCGGTCTTCAACCACCGTCTTCATCTTCGACTTATCGTCGAATCGGTTATTCAGAATGGGTATAAACCCGGCCTTTCCGAACAACCCGCGTATATTAAAAACAAATGTTACACAACCACAACTTACGCCTCATTCCAATCCATATTCTTAGGGAAAGGTTCCCATTAATTTTATCCAAGATAAATTCTTTAAAATTTATTCTTTAATCTTCCTTTGGATGTCATTTCAAACCAAATTACGGTTTTCCAACTAGTCGAGATTAGCGAACCACACCGAAGTAATTATTTATTTTATTTCCCAATCCCAACCTATTCATCCCATGGAGAAAACTGGTAATACTCCATATCTAACACCACGGTGTTATCGGTAAAATTAATTACCATTTCACGTTCAAATCTAATTAAAGATTTAACTATCGCTTTGGAGCAAAACTGGTGATACTCCATTCTCGCTTATTTCTAAATTTGATAATTTAGATTATCAATTCACATTTCAATCTAATTGCAGATTTATTAAAACTCCTTTTATTGGGTTAAAGAACTAGTGTCATCTAAAACACAGTTCACGATAAACCCAAATCACATTCTATTTATTATCGGGTTAAAGAACAAATGTTATTTAAAACACCGTTCACGATAAACCCACAAATTAATTCTGTTTAAAACCCATTCCAAATCCAGTTCATTTATTTAAAAATAAACGGGTTTAATTTTAGTTCAAAACTAGTTCATTTCGATAACGATCTATTTTTATCTTTTCAAATATGGAGTTTTACATCCCAATTTCTCCCAAATCATTTCTTATGATTTTACACAAATTATTACTATTTTTAATAATTTTATCAAGGCCCGTACAGTCGATTTCCATCAACGGCCATCGAACTGCACTTACAGCGACCTTTTCCAAATTTGATTTGGACATATCTCCAAATCCAACCGTTAGATTTCAAATTTCTTATATTCGTTAGAAAGCTCTTTTCGATACGAACCCAACGGTTCCGGTTTTAGGAGAATCCGACGGTCGGATCTCCCGTAATGTCCGTTTGAAATAAACGGTCGAAATTCACGAACTGCCGCGGCGCGGCGCATTCTATTCAGGCCATTATATTATATATATAATATATATTTCGTCGATTTCTATTTAAAAAGAATTATATAAATAGTTTTAAATTCGTTTCAAAAACAATCTCAACTTATATTTCAATTCAAATCAGAATTGAATTTTTTCCTTATAAATTCGTTTTAAAATTCATTTCTATTCAATTCAAATTTCAATTCAATTTGAATTCAATTCAATTCGTTTTCAATTCAATTCGAATTCGTTTTCAATTCAATTCAATTCAAATTGGTTTTCTATTCGATTCAATTCAAATTGGTTTTCTATTCGATTCAATTCAAATTGGTTTTCTATTCGATTCAATTCAAATTGGTTTTCTATTCGATTCAATTCAAATTGGTTTTCTATTCGATCCAATTCAAATTGATTTTCTATTCAAATCAAATTCATTTTCTATTCAAATCAAATTCGTTTTCTATTCAAATCAAATTCATTTTGTTTTCTATTTGAATCAAATTCATTTTGTTTTCTATTTGAATCAAATTCATTTTGTTTTCTATTTGACTCAAATTCATTTTGTTTTCTATTTGAGTCAAATTCATTATATATTCAATTGAAATCAAATCCGTTATATATTCAATTCGAATTCAATTCGTTATATATTCAATTCGAATTCGTTTTCTATTCAATTTAATTCAAATTTCATTTCAAAATATTCGATTGCGAAATCACTTTTCAATATTCATTTTAAAATGAATAAAATCGATATAAATATTGTTCACGTCAAAATGGCGTCAATCTAATCAACACGACTTCATATATTTCTATTTTCAAATATTCTATTTCAAATATTTCGTTCAACACATGACTAATCTCAACGGATGAGTACTGTCAACACATGAACCTTTATTTTATATTATAAAGATGTAAATTTTATTATTAAAATATTTCGTTCAACACATGACTAATCTCAACGGATGAGTTCTGTCTACATATGAACCTTTATTTTATATTATTCTTTATTTTCTAAATTGGAATGAGGCCCAATCAATCACCATATAATGTTAATTATATGGATTTTCATACATCACACGTATATAATAGCATTGAAAAATAATCAACCATCAACCAAAGTGCACTACACTGTATAAGCATCAAATATAGATATCTAGCGCTTATAACAGCTTGTCAATCAATCGATCGACATATTTAATCAATCAGGATGAGTGAACTTCAAATTTCATCCCAACACCCGTGTGGGATTTCAAACAATCAAACACAGATTTTAGTTGTGCAGTTGGGCGATGTGTAAAATTTATCGTCCCAATCAATGTCAGTCAAATCAGTGTACATAAACAAACCGTCCGGTTTGTAAATGAATATTTATTTATTCACATTCACTATATTCATATTCACGTTAAAAATTATATTTTTAACGATAAAACATTTTATTTTAACATATGAATTTCTATTCAGTTCATTCTTTAAATAACTTATTTTAGAAAATTTCGGCGGCATAACGGCACGATACTAGAAACGAGACAAGGCCTAGCCTTATCCCCGGTCTAGTGAAGGCCCACGCCATTCACATAACAATCAAATTAAATTCAACTCACCAAACAATTCAATTCAAACCAAATGATCTAACCAACTACACAACCAAACAATTAAACAAACAAGCCATCCATGGTCTGTGGATGACGGGTGTCGGGTGCTGCTAAACACCGTCTACATCCTAGTATATATATATATAACTAGAAAAAGAAACTGAAAGGTGAGAAATTCTCACCAATAGCTATCCAATACCACGACTCTTCATTGATAGAAACCTTCATCGTTCTCGCCTTTTTGTCACCTTCGTTGCCCGTATTCTCTACATATGTAAAAATTGAATTTTTACTTTGCTATTCAATATATAAAAATCGAATTTTTTACTTTTCTATTCAATATATAAAAATCAAATTTTTATACCGCTACCATATAGATAAAAATTCTATTTTTACAACGCTATTCTCTATATAAAGACTCCGCCTTTCCAACTATATCATTATAAAAATCACATCTTTATTTTGCTACACATATAAAGATGATATTTTTAATATTCCTATCATGTAAAAATTATATTTTTAATTCTCTACATAAACAAAAATCATATTTTTACATCTTCTATATAGTAAAGATTATATTTTTAATACTTTAAAAATATAAAAATCATATTTTTAATTCTTTAAAAAATATAAAAATCATATATTTTCTTTCCTATATAAAAGGTTTATTCGCTACGATATATACCGAATCTTTTGTCACTAAAAATCCGTTTTGAAAATCCATAAATGTCCGTTTTAAAATCAATTAAAATCAGTTTTAAAATCAATAAAAATCAGTTTTAAAATCAATAAAAAATCAGTTTTTAAAATCAATAAAAATCAAGGAAACTTACAGAGGGGGGGGGGTAGCTGCGCGTCGGGGCTCCTGTAGGAGGGCAGGGCGACTGAAGGAGGAGAGGAGGAGGACGGGGAAGTAGAAGATGGAGGGCGGCGGTGGTTGGGGGCCCCACCTGGCGGCGTCGTGATCTATCTGGGGGGGGTTTCGATTTACTGAAGGGACGAGGGGGAGGAGCAGGCAAGGCGGCGGCAGAGGGAGCTCGGGGATGGAGGGCGGTGGCGCTCTATCGACGGGCTTGGCGCTGCGGCTTTCTTCCTCTTTTTTTTCATTTCGTTTTGAATCGATCTGAAGGGGGGGCCAACGGGTTTAAAGGGAAGGGAGAGAGAATTTTTAATTTTTAATTTATTTAATTATTTTATTTTCACCAAAAAGCAACTTTTATTTTCGACTTCAAAACGAGGCCCACCGCCTGTCGTCCATAGCGTTTTACCCCCATTCCGAACACAATGGGCTATGTATCGCAAGCTGATTCGACCGTTACAATCAGTTTCCGTTGAAATCAACATATAACTCTATATATTGAATTTGAACGCGCATTTCAATTTACCGGGGTCACATACTAACTCTAAAAATTCCAGAAAAATATTTTCTAGCTTCGTATTAATGATACGGTCCTAACAAAACTAGTTTCGTCGAATTCTGAGAACGTTTGAAAAATGGCCAATTTCCAGTCGATTAAAATCAACTGAAACTGGTCAAACATGTTTTCCTTTGCCACGCTCACATATTGATTCGAAAAATTATGAAATTTGAAACCTAGCAATAATTTGACATCACGGACCCAACAAAAGTGGTTTCGTCGAAATCCGAGGTCGTTTGTAAAATGTCAAATTTTAAGGGCCCGAATTCCATAGCGACTATTCAGAATTTTCAGCTGGACATATCTTTTGATTCCTGCTATGAAATTTCAATTTGTCGGATTCGTTGGAAAGATATTATCAGTTAGATCCTAATGTTTTTGGTTTCACTAAAATCCGGTTTGTTTTGCACCCGGTACATTCAATTGAAGTTTGAAATCGAATTATCGAACTACCGCGCCATTTTCAATTCCTTTTATAATTATATATAATTATTTATATTCTAGCGACGACGTATATAACATATACGTTCTAAATATATTCAAAATAAATTTCTCGTCGATATTATTTAAAATAATTCATTTTAAATATAGAAAATTCGCTATAATTGCCAAAATAAAAATTTTAAACTGGCCCAGATTTTCCGTGTTGTTATAATCTCCCCCACTTAAAACTTTTCGTCCCCGAAAAGGAACGAAGTCGAAAGTGGTTTGATTAATCAACTCTACGTTCGATCCGGCTTCCATTCTCCAACTTTTCAGTTTCTGAGAACTTTCAAATTTTCAAAAATTTGGCTAACACCCTAAATTTTCAAAAAATTTCGCCATAACCTCCCCTGCACCGGGAGCCACGGGAAAATCCCGAAATTGCCATATAGGCCTTCAGATCTCAAAAAGAAAAAGAAAAAGCCAAGCGGCTAGCCAATCGGCTCGTAAAATCATCATCACCCAAACAAAACAGTAAATTATAGTAAACATGTACCTATTTGTCGGGCAAACAAATTTTATTCTCTGCTCTAGCCTCCTTGATATGACCTGTTCAATGTAAGTACATGTATATGCAAGCAAATGCTAACTATTTTCAATACAGTTCAATATTTGGTTCAATTAGGCATAAATGGTTCAAAATTATCAAACAAATAAACAAACAACACAAACATCAATCAGTTAGTGGATTAGAGTTTCAAATTCATAATTTTGATACATATACAGGAAATCATGATTTTGATGCCAAATCACAACAAATAAATCTATCTATATAAGTTTTGGTTCTCACACCAGTCTAATGGAAATATATAGAAATCACACCTTCATCACTCGAATATAAATTCTGATGACGAGTACTCAACCATCAGAATCATCTTCGGGCCACTAGAGTATGATCCTATATCTATCCAGTATATTAAAACTTCGAATATACGTTCATGACGCGTATACGCGAAATCTTTGTATACTCGATTGTCCATATTCAAAACAAATAACTATTTAAATACGTATAAAATGGTTTAAATTTTCAAAACAAAATTGTTTTCATTTGAAAAATATACTCTTCACACTCGTTCTAGGATACTACTGATCCTATCTCTAACGAGTCATTCTAATTGGATATTACTAATCCAATATCCGATGAATTCTTTCGTATGGTTCTAATGTGTCTTGTTCTCGAGCTCTGTAAACCAAAGCTCTGATACCACTGTGAGAACCCGTTTCTTCCCCGTGAAGGAAAGAGCGGATACTTTGAGAACAATACACAAATGAACGCACACAGAAGAACATTTCATTGTTATTACAACAATTCCATCAGATACAAGAATATACAGAGCATAAATGAATAAATTACATTCGATAAATATCAGAGATTACAATAAATTACATAGCAGCGGAAAATAATACAAAGTACAACTGAAGGTGATATACGGATACAGAGCTTTCCGGATATCATTCCAGCTGTAAACCAGGATCCTGTGAATATAAATCTGCAAAACCAAAACTACTAGCTGCCCGTGCGGAAAATAGGGGCACCCAGAGTTTAGGTTAAAACAATAAACTCCAGGTCAGTCATGTGACTAGTGTGAGAACTAAAACAGTTATTTAAAACTTTACTTTAAAAGAGAGTAATTCAAGGGACCACGCCGTATAACACGGAACGGGTTTCCTCCCAAGAATACCAGTGCATAGAAAAGACAACGCAATGCTTTTTCGAAAAATGAAGCTATTATAAGACCCAGGTCCCATCACACAATGCAACGCAAGCCGGAGGATAGGGTTTTCCCTTATAATAGCCAAACATGCTTGGTACGTTTTAAACAAATCATTTGATACTATAATAAGTGTATAGTGTCAAAACAATTTCAATCATAAATATAAATCATAGACGGCATGGGTACCATGTATCATGTCGCCATACTAGTTCTACAATTAAAACCGAATTACACGTATTGGAAATTGGATTTCCGTCATGAGTCGAGGCAAGGGGCAAGCTCCTCTCCACGTTCGAGACACTCTAGCAAAAGTCTCAGGACTACACACTCTGGGCAATCCTGGATCTTCAGGGCCGGTCCTCACTTACGTTAGAGGATTGGCAATTCCTGAACACACGTTTCCCAGTCCTTACAGACCTAAAATCGAGGCGCCTCATCCAACAACCACATAGGTGAAAAGTATATAAATGTCAGGGCTGGTAAGTCACTGACACCACCAAAGCTAGAAAGAAACGTCGTGCTCTCCCTGTAGTCCGTGTCCCGTTTTGACTCATACCGAGGTGTGAGGCTCGCGAATTCACGCCATACAAAAAGCTGCCACGTAGGCCGTGCTTTGATCATCAACCACAAGACTTTTCTTTTCAACAGAAGCCTTGATCATTGCATCTTAGCATGCCACACAGGCAATTCATGCCATGCGACTGATTACCATCGATATACAACCTCTGAGCTCGTACGTCTCAGAGAAGGGCGTTAAGCAAAAGAATAATTCTTCGTCGCCAAACAGATGTATATTTAAAAGAAATCAATCAACACAGAATGAAATCCAATGTCATACACACAATCCATTTACAAGTTCGTTCTGGGTCTGAACGAAACCGGAGGCACTTTCCTCGCATATCCATCGATCTCCAAGTACGTCTGGACGACCACCAACTATTTCCATCCTCTTGGGTGTACAGCCCAATTAGGATCGTCAGTAATTATCCAAACGATGTGAAGACTTCCGGTCTTCAACCACCGTCTTCATCTTCGACTTATCGTCGAATCGGTTATTCAGAATGGGTATAAACCCGGCCTTTCCGAACAACCCGCGTATATTAAAAACAAATGTTACACAACCACAACATACGCCTCATTCCAATCCATATTCTTAGGGAAAGGTTCCCATTAATTTTATCCAAGATAAATTCTTTAAAATTTATTCTTTAATCTTCCTTTGGATGTCATTTCAAACCAAATTACGGTTTTCCAAACTAGTCGAGATTAGCGAACCACACCGAAGTAATTATTTATTTTATTTCCCAATCCCAACCTATTCATCCCATGGAGAAAACTGGTAATACTCCATATCTAACACCACGGTGTTATTGGTAAAATTAATTACCATTTCACGTTCAAATCTAATTAAAGATTTAACTATCGCTTTGGAGCAAAACTGGTGATACTCCATTCTCGCTTATTTCTAAATTTGATAATTTAGATTATCAATTCACATTTCAATCTAATTGCAGATTCATTAAAACTCCTTTTATTGGGTTAAAGAACTAGTGTCATCTAAAACACAGTTCACGATAAACCCAAATCACATTCTATTTATTATCGGGTTAAAGAACAAATGTTATTTAAAACACCGTTCACGATAAACCCACAAATTAATTCTGTTTAAAACCCATTCCAAATCCAGTTTATTTATTTAAAAATAAACGGGTTTAATTTTAGTTCAAAATTAGTTCATTTCGATAAAGATCTATTTTTATCTTTTCAAATATGGAGTTTTACATCCCAATTTCTCCCAAATCATTTCTTATGATTTTACACAAATTATTACTATTTTTAATAATTTTATCAAGGCCCGTACAGTCGATTTCCATCAACGGCCATCGAACTGCACTTACAGCGACCTTTTCCAAATTTGATTTGGACATATCTCCAAATCCAACCGTTAGATTTCAAATTTCTAATATTCGTTAGAAAGCTCTTTTCGATACGAACCCAACGGTTCCGGTTTTAGGAGAATCCGACGGTCGGATCTCCCGTAATGTCCGTTTGAAATAAACGGTTGAAATTCACGAACTGCCGCGGCGCGGCGCGTTCTATTCAGGCCATTATATTATATATATATAATATATATTTCGTCGATTTCTATTTAAAACGAATTATATAAATAGTTTTAAATTCGTTTCAAAAACCATCTCAACTTCCATTTCAATTCAAATCAGAATTGAATTTTTTCCTCATAAATTCGTTTTAAAATTCATTTCTATTCAATTCAAATTTCAATTCAATTTGAATTCAATTCAATTCGTTTTCAATTCAATTCGAATTCGTTTTCCATTCAATTCAATTCAAATTGGTTTTCTATTCGATTCAATTCAAATTGGTTTTCTATTCGATTCAATTCAAATTGGTTTTCTATTCGATTCAATTCAAATTGGTTTTCTATTCGATTCAATTCAAATTGGTTTTCTATTCGATCCAATTCAAATTGGTTTTCTATTCAAATCAAATTCATTTTCTATTCAAATCAAATTCGTTTTCTATTCAAATCAAATTCATTTTGTTTTCTATTTGAATCAAATTCATTTTGTTTTCTATTTGAATCAAATTCATTTTGTTTTCTATTTGACTCAAATTCATTTTGTTTTCTATTTGAATCAAATTCATTATATATTCAATTGAAATCAAATCCGTTATATATTCAATTCGAATTCAATTCGTTATATATTCAATTCGAATTCGTTTTCTATTCAATTTAATTCAAATTTCATTTCAAAATATTCGATTGCGAAATCACTTTTCAATATTCATTTTAAAATGAATAAAATCGATATAAATATCGTTCACGTCAAAATGGCGTCAATCTAATCAACACGACTTCATATATTTCTATTTTCAAATATTCTATTTCAAATATTTCGTTCAACACATGACTAATCTCAACGGATGAGTACTGTCAACACATGAACCTTTATTTTATATTATAAAGATGTAAATTTTATTATTAAAATATTTCGTTCAACACATGACTAATCTCAACGGATGAGTACTGTCAACATATGAACCTTTATTTTATATTATTCTTTATTTTCTAAATTGCAATGAGGCCCAATCAATCACCATATAATGTTAATTATTTGGATTTTCATACATCACATGTATATAATAGCATTGAAAAATAATCAACCATCAACCAAAGTGCACTACACTGTATAAGCATCAAATATAGATATCTAGCGCTTATAACAGCCTGTCAATCAATCGATCGACATATTTAATCAATCAGGATGAGTGAACTTCAAATTTCATCCCAACACCGGTGTGGGGTTTCAAACAATCAAACACAGATTTTAGTTGTGCAGTTGGGCGATGTGTAAAATTTATCGTCCCAATCAATGTCAGTTAAATCAGTGTACATAAACAAACCGTCCGGTTTGTAAATGAATATTTATTTATTCACATTCACTATATTCATATTCACGTTAAAATTTATATTTTTAACAATAAAACATTTTATTTTAACATATGAATTTCTATTCAGTTCATTCTTTAAATAAAATGATATTTTTATTTTTCTAACTTATTTTAGAAAATTTCGACGGCATAACGGCACGATACTAGAAACGAGACAAGGCCTAGCCTTATCCCCGGTCTAGTGAAGGCCCACGCCATTCACATAACAATCAAATCAAATTCAATTCACCAAACAATTCAATTCAAACCAAATGATCTAACCAACTACACAACCAAACAATTAAACAAACAAGCCATCCATGGTCTGTGGATGACGGGTGTCGAGTGCTGCTAAACACCGTCTACATCCTAGTATATATATATAACTAGAAAAAGAAATTGAAAGGTGAGAAATTCTCACCAATAGCTATCCAATACCACGACTCTTCATTGATAGAAATCTTCATCGTTCTCGCCTTTTTGTCACCTTCATTGCCCGTATTCTCTACATATGTAAAAATTGAATTTTTACTTTGCTATTCAATATATAAAAATCGAATTTTTACTTTGCTATTCAATATATAAAAATCGAATTTTTATACCGCTACCATATAGATAAAAATTCTATTTTTACAACGTTATTCTCTATATAAAGACTCCGCCTTTCCAATTATATCATTATAAAAATCACATCTTTATTTTGCTACACATATAAAGATGCTATTTTTAATATTCCTATCATGTAAAAATTATATTTTTAATTCTCTACATAAACAAAAATCATATTTTTACATCTTCTATGTAGTAAAGATTATATTTTTAATACTTCAAAAATATAAAAATCATATTTTTAATTCTTTAAAAAAATATAAAAATCATATATTTTCTTTCCTATATAAAAGGTTTATTCGCTACGATATATATCGAATCTTTTGTCACTAAAAATCCGTTTTGAAAATTCATAAAAGTCCGTTTTAAAATCAATTAAAAACATTTTTAAAATCAGTAAAAATCAGTTTTAAAATCAATAAAAAATCAGTTTTTAAAATCAATAAAAATCAAGGAAACTTACAGAGGGGGGGGGGTAGCTGCGCGTCGGGGCTCCTGTAGGAGGGCAGGGCGACTGAAGGAGGAGAGGAGGAGGTCGGGGAAGAAGAAGATGGAGGGCGGCGGTGGTTGGGGGCCCCACCTGGCGGCGTCGCGATCTATCCCGGGGGGGTTTCGATTTACTGGAGGGACGAGGGGGAGGAGCAGGCAAGGCGGCGGCAGAGGGAGCTCGGGGATGGAGGGCGGTGGCGCTCGATCGACGGGCTTGGCGTTGCGGCTTTCTTCCTCTCTTTTTTTCATTTCGTTTTGAATCGATCTGAAGGGGGGGGCAACGGGTTTAAAGGGAAGGGAGAGAGAATTTTTAATTTTTAATTTATTTAATTATTTTATTTTCACCATAAAGCAACTTTTATTTTCGACTTCAAAACGAGGCCCACCGCCTGTCGTCCATAGCGTTTTACCCCCATTCCAAACACAATGGGCTATGTATCGCAAGCTGATTCGATCGTTACAATCAGTTTCCGTTGAAATCAACATATAACTCTATATATTGAATTTGAATGCACATTTCAATTTACCAGGGTCACATACTAACTCTAAAAATTCCAGAAAAATATTTTCTAGCTTCGTATTGACGATACGGTCCTAACAAAACTAGTTTCCTCGAATTCTGAGACCATTTGAAAAATGGCCAATTTCCAGTCGATTAAAATCAACTGAAATTGGTCAAACACGTTTTCCTTTGCCACGCTCACATATTGATTCGAAAAATTATGAAATTTGAAACCTAGCAATAATTTGACATCATGGACCCAACAAAAGTGATTTCGTCGAAATCCGAGGTCGTTTGCAAAATGTCAATTTTTAAGGTCCCGAATTCCATAGCGACTTTTTAGAATTTTCAACTGGACATATCTTTTGATTCCTACTATGAAATTTCAATTTGTCGGATTCGTTGGAAAGATATTATCAATTAGATCCTAATGTTTTTGGTTTCACTAAAATCCGGTTTGTTTTGCACCCGGTACATTCAATTGAAGTTTGAAATCGAATTATCGAACTACCGCGCCATTTTCAATTCCTTTTATAATTATATATAATTATTTATATTCTAACGACGACGTATATAATATATGCGTTCGAAATATATTCAAAATAAATTTCCCGTCGATATTATTTAAAATAATTCATTTTAAATATAGAAAATTCGCTATAATTCCCAAAATAAAAATTTTAAACTGGCCCAGATTTTCCGGGTTGTTACAATAATGCACGCGTGCACAGGCCAGTGGTGGAAGCATCTTACAAAAGAAAGAAAAGGAAAAAAAGTGGTATTGGGCATCAAAAGAAAGTGGTGTGGGCTTTGAAGGTGTGGCCTAGTTTTGGGCTAGTGGAAACAAAATAGAAAACTAAAGAAATTGGAAAAGAAAGGGAAGGAAAAAGAAAAAGATGAAAATAGAAAATATGAAAGTAGAAAATTAGGGAAAATAAGAAATAAAAAGAAATGAGGAGAAGAAAATATAGAAAAATCAATATAGCTAAAATATAATATAACTAATGTGGTATTTAAAATCTCAAGATGGTAGGACTTAAATTATTTACTTGTTAAATTATATATATATATATGAGACGATATTCTTGTATTGACTTTGGAAAAAATGAAATGAAATAGTAAATGTAAATTGTAACGACCCAGAAATTTCGACAACTAAGATATGGAATTCGTTAAAATCTTGATTTTTAAATTTTATATTGAGACTTGGATTAGAAAGTTAAAATCGAATATATGGTTCTGCGTATGAATTCGGTATTTAATTCTAATTGGTAGGTAGAAATCAAATATTTATTTTGAAATATCTGAAATTGAATTGGGTGAGATATTTGCATCAGGTTTGAAATTCGTCTGGAAAATATCCATGGATAAATTTAATTTAATAAACGTCATTGACAGTAAATAATATTGAGAAAATTAGTGGTGAAATATATCAGAATCGGTTTGGATAAGGTATATCTGTAAAGGAAATTGAAATTTAACAGTTCAAAATTCGGAAACGAATGGAATTACTGATGAATAGACAAAATAAAATTTAATGAATGGATAAATAATTTAAAAATAAAACATCATATGAAAATGGCGTCGAATTGGAGTCAGACTAATTTTAATGAGCTCAGAACGAAAAACCAAAGAGGTGCGTATAACTTTCGTTACGTTCGGCAGTTGTATTGACGGTACAATTATCGAGCGTTA
Source organism: Allium sativum (assembly GCA_030737875.1). Taxonomy (NCBI): domain Eukaryota; kingdom Viridiplantae; phylum Streptophyta; class Magnoliopsida; order Asparagales; family Amaryllidaceae; genus Allium; species Allium sativum. The sequence continues at coordinate 125,925,828 of CM060919.1, read as the reverse complement.
AAACGTTAGTTCACGGTAGAATTAGATTTTTATAGGGTACAAACTAATAAAACTCTTCTCTGTATGTGCCTCCCCGAAATATTACCGTCCTTAGTTGAAATACGAAGGCTACTGTTACTGCCTTGGCTTCCACGGTTCCGTGTTTATAAATTGAAACCCTTCTCCCCAATTCCTTCAGACAAAATCCATCGCCCCCTTCTTAAATTTAATGGTCGTCGCCAATCTTTTTTGCCCCAAATAGATCGCTTCTTCCTTCCTCTGTTAATACAAAACCAAAGACAACCTCTAATAAATTCACACCTTCTTCTTTTAGTTTGTCACAACAGCGCCTCTTTCCCTAAAGATAGAATCTTGCGCCGCCTCGAGCTCTGAAGCTCTGCTTCTCGGTGCCTGGTTCCGACTAGTTGAAGCTGCAGTCATCGTAGAGGCACCAACCATCTGAAAGCTAAAAGCCCCAATTTCATCACGTCTTCGCCATATTTGCTGATGGGTATAGGTGAGCATCTTGCTCACGATTGATTAATTTTTGTTCAAGTATTTTAATTTCAGTTTAATACTAAATAAAATAGTTAAACCTGACTGTTTGAACCCCCTTGTCTGAAGCCTGCTTCATTTGTATTGTGGTTATTTGGCTGCTACGTGGTTGTTGATTACTGTGATGTTGCATCTGCCATGATTTGCGAAACACTGGCCTTTTCCTCCCTTGCAAACCCTTGTTCCCTGTTCACCATGACCTGTTTTACCCTATATTTGTTTTGAACATGGTCTGGTATATGTCTTTCGTCTATCATGTTGGCTATCTTGTTTACTTGGAGTTGTTGCCATGTCCCTGGACTTATATAAGACCCTGAAATTTGAGAATTTGTTTGGTCATGAATATTGGGTAGGTATACGCATAAATGTTAAGGCAGTTGTTTGTTTTGACCAACTCCTTAACCTTTACAAAGTTACACATTTCGTTATACAATTTGGTTAGTCTGTAATACTATTGTTCTATGGTTCTCTCCACTTTGTACTATCACATTTGCGTCTTATAATGGTATTCTATAAGCTTATTTCAGCTGAAGTTGAAATAGTTGTTATAAAAGAATTTGTGAAGTTGCAGTGACTACTTTTTTTTCCAATTTTTAGTCTGTACACACATGTATATCAGTATACTGCTTGGAATACTGTGTCTTTAACCCTTTTTCTTGACTGGTATGTATAATTCCATCCACTTATATCCACTCATATTCACTCCTACACGTGTAGATTAGAAACTGCTGTGTCCTATTTGTGTTTCTTAAAATTGAAGAGTCCTTTACCTGAAACTTATTAATGTTTTGACATGCAAATTTACCATGGTTCATTTCAATACTGGAAAGCATTTAGCTTAGACTCTTGTTTGGCTTGTCATGACATGCTGCACCCCTTTAGTGATAATATACGGTTTCCATCACTACATGACTTGGTATAGTTGTGTCACTCTTAGTTGCTGCTTACATACATTTGGGATTTTCTTTGCTCGTGAAATTCGATCTAGCTTGAAACAGCTACTCCATCAATTGATCATTTATCGGCATTTACCTTAACTACTGGTCGTTCAAGTTTCCAATATTTTGAGCTTGTTGAGTTATGGCTTGGTCCCTTCTGTTGCAGCATCATCCGTGCAGTTCACTTGTAAAAACTGTGTCCATATGTTCGCCAAAACTGTGTCCATATGTTCGCCAAAACTATGTCCATATGTTCGCCAAAAACTGTCGCCATATGTTTGCTAAACTGTCGTGATATATTTTCCAAACTGTCGTGATCTATTTGACAAAGCTGACGTAAGTCATTTGCCAGGACTGTCGTGACTCATTATACTTAGTACCCTATAACTCAAGTATATATGCATATGGCCATCTTTATTTAATATGCTATATACACAGGCTTTGCCACTTAATGTATACGACACCGTAGCTGGTTCATGTATTGGTTTGAATACATACCATGCTAATTTTATTGTAAACATGAATGTATTTAGTATCATGACCTTACACCCTGTTATCACATGTTTCCAGTGGGATTTAGTTCCCTGTACTCTACATATATCACATGCTTGCATTTGTATTTAATCCCCTGTTATCCTATTAGGTATCCTAGTTGCTGAACCTTATTTATATGGGGTATGCATATGTTAACAAAGTATATGTCTATTACACGTGCCTTTCCTGAAACTATTTACATATAGTCAGTATGCATGTGTTATCAAATTTTCAGTCACCCCATTATGCTGCTCCGTTTATTTGGAATACATGATGACATATAGTTTTCCATGTTTCGAAATGGGTACTGCACCATTTGTATTGAGTTTACTGTCACTTAAATGCATTTACCATGTCTTTATCGCCACATTTATGTTGTTGCCGATCACCGTGCTGTCTTGAAACTGAAAATACATGTTGCCTTGCTAATGCACTTAGTTACCTATCCTGCTGGTTGCATTGATCATCATTGCAATGCATATGTCGTCTTTGGGCCGTATATATATTCTACCTTACCGTGAGACCTTGGGTTCCATTTGTTATTGCTGATTCTGGGATGCCGGGGCAGTACACACATGTACTTTTACATGTGTGTATATGCAGGCTTTTATGATCACTGTCCCTGACGTAAACGAATTTGATATAGTACGATTGCCACACAACGGTATTTGACGTAGGACTGATATGACGATTAACTATTTTATTTAGTGCATCGTTGAAATTAATTTACTTGAACTATGATTAATCCTGACTCGAGTATTTTTATGTTTTGCATGGAATGCTCGAGTCAGACCCGAGCATTTCAGATTTAAGGACTTCAGTTCAGGATCCGAAGCTGGCAAAGACTGGGGATTCTCGAAGACGTGCGCACTCTGAAAGATTCAAACCAGTAAATATTTTTCTGTATTTAACTGTATTTTATATTCCGCTGTATAGAAAATTCTTGTATCAAAAATCCTGATTAATAAATAAAAGTTTTATTTTGCCGTTAAATAGTGTGTTATCTATTTATTCAGTGTTTTCTTGTGTTGACTTTTTTTTCTAAACTCTGTAAGCTAAATACGCTCCGTCAAATTTGGACGTTTTAAGTTGGTTTAAATACCGATTTGAGACGGTCAAATTGGCGGGACGTTACAAGTGGTATCAGAGCTTTGGTTTAATCAAAGCGTAGCTTATCGAGTTTGAAATAGAATCGACACTGGAAAAGCGGATTTTGAAAATAAAAAGATTTCAGAATATAATTTTTGAAAAGTGTAAACAATTTTAAAATAAATTTTGAATGGAAAAATATTTTGGAAATATTATATATTTTGAAATTTAGTATTTTGGAAATAATACAGCGGAAATAAAAAATTATTTTAAGATTTAAATTTTTCCGGAATCCCCAGTCTTCGGAAGCCTTCGAATCCAGGTTTGCGAGAATTATTCTTCGATAAGATTCCTTTGTATTTGAATCTCGAACCTATCATCAAACGACATTTAAGGAAGATAATTATAATAGAATCGATGAATCAATTGTGTGTTTTTGGCGATAAAAAAAATAATTGAAATTTATTGGAATAAAATTTCAGATAAGAATTTGATTGAGGAGAGGAAATTGGAAATCGTTTCGGAAATGAGACGATGAGTTTTATTTTGAATTCGGAATATAAAATAATAAAATTTGAAAGGGTATAATTATAATCCAATTGTGTCGAAGTTTATTGGCAAGAGCTGAAGTGTGAAAAGCCGTACGACGAGAACAAAGAGCGGCAGAACGTAAGAGAAGCGGATTCGTAAATTGAATCCGAGAAATTTCGTAAACAATGTTTGATAAGAAGTTGAGAATGAAGTTAAGGAATTTAGGAACTGACTGGAGGTTAGTTAAGTGAATAGTTTTCTGAGTATTGATCTGATGTTGGTTTCGGCCTTCGGGGTTGATACTTAGGGAATTGTTCGCTTGTTAATTTACGGTCGAGGGATGTGAATGTGAAGAAGTGATAATGCATGAAGGAAAATTGGTGATAAGAAGATTTTTTTTGGAATCTTGAGAATAAAGTTTGTGAATGAAGTGTTGAATTTTATAATTAGAGATCTGGAAGGAAATTTGGTTTATAACCAATAGAGGCATAAATCTGAATTGATTAAAAAGATCAAACTGAAAATTTAAAATTAGAATGAAATTTGAAAATATTCGAGTTTGGATATTAGATCCAGAAGTTTCCGAAATGTATACGGAAAATATATAAGAATGCGGTAAATTAGAAAATTTTTGATTTGAAAGGTAATCGAGTTGAAATAAAATCTTATATAACATAATTTATATAAGAAGGAGATGTTTGCAAATAAGGTGTGAAAGGAAATCTTATGAATTGACATAAGTATGATTTTGAGGAATATGAATAAAATACTATAAGTATATAGTATTGTATGTTTTCCAAAATAAAGATATGGAAAGTACCTTCCTTCTTTATGAATTTCGAGCTCAGTTGAGATATGCTGCTGGTGGTAGTAGGTTGTCCGGACATAAAACTCATGAGTAGCCATTGAGCACGACTGCTAGCGTAATTCGCAGGGCTGCAGATAGCCTACGGCGGTCGGATGTTTCTTGAGGGAATCAGGTGTAACCATTGTGATCGCTGCGATCTAGAGTCGTTGGAATTCGGCCGTGTAGCGAAATTCGCAGGGCTGTAGATAGCCTACGGCGGACGGATGTTTCTTGGGGGAACCAAGCGAAACCATTGTGACTGCTGCGATCTACAGTCGAATTGTAAGGGCGTAATCCGCAGAGCTGTGAAAGCTTATGGGTATGGATGTTTCCTGGGGGACCCAGGCGTAACCATTGTGTACCTGCGGTCCATAGTATTTGAGATATCTTAGTGATAGTGAGCCACCTGTTTGATGCAGCAGTTAGTCTTCGTGACTTGATTGGTCTCCGTGACCTGATGTGTCTGTATGACTTGATTTGTCCTTGTGACTTGACGTATCTTCATAATTCCATGATTGTTTTGTGACTCTGAGATAGAGCAGTTGACGCTCAGTGATCTCAGTTTCTCTGTTGATTCATAAATTTCTTCTGTTGATCTGTCCATGACGAAATTCGCAGGGAAGTGAATTCCTATGGATACAGATGTTTTCTGGGGGATCCAGACGGAACCATTGTGTATCTGCGATTCATGAATAATCAACATATTATCACATGGGTACTTTCCGTATCTGTTTTTAAAGGAATTTTTGAAATATTTTCACTGGAAGTTGAAGCAAGGATATATGTAGTACTTGAAGATTTTAGTCATGCGCCTGGCCAGCGTATGCCTAACATCTGTGAGAACGACAATAAACTTGTCAGACTTCGAGTTATCAAATATTTTCAAATCAATAATTTGAGATTAAAACAAGGAGATTTCAAAGTATTTCAATAGATTTGGAATAATAAAACAAATATTTTGTGTATAAGAAGTATAAAAAGATTCCGGATTTTCGGAAAATTTCAAGTCGACAAAGTTGTGACTTGAGGAAAAGATGTTATATACACTCTTCAATGAGTGAGGAAAATTTTAATGGATTAAATGTGAGGAGATTGGATTGAAGTGGAAAAATGGATAATTAGAGATTGACAGATGAGATTATAAATTTGAAATAAATTGCAGGATTTGAAATTTAAGAAGTGATTGGTTTTGTAAAGAAATTTGTTTTTCCAAGTAAATTGAATACGATAGATGACTAAAATATCGGTATTCAAGTTGGTTAGGGGAGATTTTCACATAGATATGAAAATATGAAATATACAATAGTATAACCCCAACAAGCTTTCCTTTTCGAGGACGAAAAGTTTTAAAGGGGGGAAGAATGTAACGACCCAGAAATTTCGACAACTAAGATATGGAATTCGTTAAAATCTTGATTTTTAAATTTTATATTGAGACTTGGATTAGAAAGTTAAAATCGAATATATGGTTCTGCGTATGAATTCGGTATTTAATTCTAATTGGTAGGTAGAAATCAAATATTTATTTTGAAATATCTGAAATTGAATTGGGTGAGATATTTGCATCAGGTTTGAAATTCGTCTGGAAAATATCCATGGATAAATTTAATTTAATAAACGTCGTTGACAGTAAATAATATTGAGAAAATTAGTGGTGAAATATATCAGAATCGGTTTGGATAAGGTATATCTGTAAAGGAAATTGAAATTTAACAGTTCAAAATTCGGAAACGAATGGAATTACTGATGAATAGACAAAATAAAATTTAATGAATGGATAAATAATTTAAAAAATAAAACATCATATGAAAATGGCGTCGAATTGGAGTCAGTCTAATTTTAATGAGCTCAGAACGAAAAACCAAAGAGGTGCGTATAACTTTCGTTACGTTCGGCAGTTGTATTGACGGTACAATTATCGAGCGTTAAAACGTTAGTTCACGGTAGAATTAGATTTTTATAGGGTACAAACTAATAAAACTCTTCTCTGTATGTGCCTCCCCGAAATATTACCGTCCTTAGTTGAAATACGAAGGCTACTGTTACTGCCTTGGCTTCCACGGTTCCGTGTTTATAAATTGAAACCCTTCTCCCCAATTCCTTCAGACAAAATCCATCGCCCCCTTCTTAAATTTAATGGTCGTCGCCAATCTTTTTTGCCCCAAATAGATCGCTTCTTCCTTCCTCTGTTAATACAAAACCAAAGACAACCTCTAATAAATTCACACCTTCTTCTTTTAGTTTGTCACAACAGCGCCTCTTTCCCTAAAGATAGAATCTTGCGCCGCCTCGAGCTCTGAAGCTCTGCTTCTCGGTGCCTGGTTCCGACTAGTTGAAGCTGCAGTCATCGTAGAGGCACCAACCATCTGAAAGCTAAAAGCCCCAATTTCATCATGTCTTCGCCTTATTTGCTGATGGGTATAGGTGGGCATCTTGCTCACGATTGATTAATTTTTGTTCAAGTATTTTAATTTCAGTTTAATACTAAATAAATAGTTAAACCTGACTGTTTGAACCCCCTTGTCTGAAGCCTGCTTCATTTGTATTGTGGTTATTTGGCTGCTACGTGGTTGTTGATTACTGTGATGTTGCATCTGCCATGATTTGCGAAACACTGGCCTTTTCCTCCCTTGCAAACCCTTGTTCCCTGTTCACCATGACCTGTTTTACCCTATATTTGTTTTGAACATGGTCTGGTATATGTCTTTCGTCTATCATGTTGGCTATCTTGTTTACTTGGAGTTGTTGCCATGTCCCTGGACTTATATAAGACCCTGAAATTTGAGAATTTGTTTGGTCATGAATATTGGGTAGGTATACGCATAAATGTTAAGGCAGTTGTTTGTTTTGACCAACTCCTTAACCTTTACAAAGTTACACATTTCGTTATACAATTTGGTTAGTCTGTAATACTATTGTTCTATGGTTCTCTCCACTTTGTACTATCACATTTGCGTCTTATAATGGTATTCTATAAGCTTATTTCAGCTAAAGTTGAAATAGTTGTTATAAAAGAATTTGTGAAGTTGCAGTGACTACTTTTTTTTTTTCCAATTTTTAGTCTGTACACACATGTATATCAGTATACTGCTTGGAATACTGTGTCTTTAACCCTTTTTCTTGACTGGTATGTATAATTCCATCCACTTATATCCACTCATATTCACTCCTACACGTGTAGATTAGAAACTGCTGTGTCCTATTTGTGTTTCTTAAAATTGAAGAGTCCTTTACCTGAAACTTATTAATGTTTTGACATGCAAATTTACCATGGTTCATTTCAATACTGGAAAGCATTTAGTTTAGACTCTTGTTTGGCTTGTCATGACATGCTGCACCCCTTTAGTGATAATATACGGTTTCCATCACTACATGACTTGGTATAGTTGTGTCACTCTTAGTTGCTGCTTACATACATTTGGGATTTTCTTTGCTCGTGAAATTCGATCTAGCTTGAAACAGCTACTCCATCAATTGATCATTTATCGGCATTTACCTTAACTACTGGTCGTTCAAGTTTCCAATATTTTGAGCTTGTTGAGTTATGGCTTGGTCCCTTCTGTTGCAGCATCATCCGTGCAGTTCACTTGTAAAAACTGTGTCCATATGTTCGCCAAAACTGTGTCCATATGTTCGCCAAAACTATGTCCATATGTTCGCCAAAAACTGTCGCCATATGTTTGCTAAACTGTCGTGATATATTTTCCAAACTGTCGTGATCTATTTGACAAAGCTGACGTAAGTCATTTGCCAGGACTGTCGTGACTCATTATACTTAGTACCCTATAACTCAAGTATATATGCATATGGCCATCTTTATTTAATATGCTATATACACAGGCTTTGCCACTTAATGTATACGACACCGTAGCTGGTTCATGTATTGGTTTGAATACATACCATGCTAATTTTATTGTAAACATGAATGTATTTAGTATCATGACCTTACACCCTGTTATCACATGTTTCCAGTGGGATTTAGTTCCCTGTACTCTACATATATCACATGCTTGCATTTGTATTTAATCCCCTGTTATCCTATTAGGTATCCTAGTTGCTGAACCTTATTTATATGGGGTATGCATATGTTAACAAATATATGTCTATTACACGTGCCTTTCCTGAAACTATTTACATATAGTCAGTATGCATGTGTTATCAAATTTTCAGTCACCCCATTATGCTGCTCCGTTTATTTGGAATACATGATGACATATAGTTTTCCATGTTTCGAAATGGGTACTGCACCATTTGTATTGAGTTTACTGTCACTTAAATGCATTTACCATGTCTTTATCACCACATTTATGTTGTTGTCGATCACCGTGCTGTCTTGAAACTGAAAATACATGTTGCCTTGCTAATGCACTTAGTTACCTATCCTGCTGGTTGCATTGATCATCATTGCAATGCATATGTCGTCTTTGGGCCGTATATATATTCTACCTTACCGTGAGACCTTGGGTTCCATTTGTTATTGCTGATTCTGGGATGCCGGGGCAGTACACACATGTACTTTTACATGTGTGTATATGCAGGCTTTTATGATCACTGTCCCTGACGTAAACGAATTTGATATAGTACGATTGCCACACAACGGTATTTGACGTAGGACTGATATGACGATTAACTATTTTATTTAGTGCATCGTTGAAATTAATTTACTTGAACTATGATTAATCCTGACTCGAGTATTTTTATGTTTTGCATGGAATGCTCGAGTCAGACCCGAGCATTTCAGATTTAAGGACTTCAGTTCAGGATCCGAAGCTGGCAAAGACTGGGGATTCTCGAAGACGTGCGCACTCTGAAAGATTCAAACCAGTAAATATTTTTCTGTATTTAACTGTATTTTATATTCCGCTGTATAGAAAATTCTTGTATCAAAAATCCTGATTAATAAATAAAAGTTTTATTTTGCCGTTAAATAGTGTGTTATCTATTTATTCAGTGTTTTCTTGTGTTGACTTTTTTTTTCTAAACTCTGTAAGCTAAATACGCTCCGTCAAATTTGGACGTTTTAAGTTGGTTTAAATACCGATTTGAGACGGTCAAATTGGCGGGACGTTACATAAATCATCGAATAAATGTGAAGATAAAACACCATCTATAACTTATAATCAAAGTTGGAATGAAGAAATGATTTGATTATTAGTTGGAATAATTACGTAATAAAGAAAGGAGATATATTTTCGTTTCTTCAGATCGAGAAAATGATTTTAAATCTGTTATGTTCTAATCAATGATTTGCTATGGAAAGAAGGTTTAATGTCAATGGTAAATTAAAATGTTATGGATGAACTTAGGTCGATAATCATTATAATCAAGAAATTAATTGCAAACTGAAATTTACGAACTAATATTTATTGACTTAGTTACCATGTGCGGAGCATGTGCTTTCTAGTTATATAATTAAATGCTGTGTGTAGTTGTTTATTTACAAAAGATTTTATATAAATCGTTTCCTTGGATATCATATGACTTTAAAAGACATACGCCGATTGTTTCGATGAGTCCGGGATTAATATCCCACTTCGATTTGATTTATACATCACGGGTCAGAGATTTATATAAGATATTTGAAGACGCAGATATGCAAGGACTATTTTTATAGTGCCTTCGGATTGTCCAGTCCCAGGACAACTTGTATGGATGTCTGACAGAGTATTTCTTGAAAAAACTCACGAATGTTGATTTTTACAAACGTACCATAGTTGGTAGCGGAGAGGGACTCTTCTCTAGCTTAACTGCTAGGGTATTTTTGTGAACATCAATTAGTGAATTGACGGATTTGACGATGTGGCATTCAAGCTGATTGGTGGACAGGTGTTCTAGAAGATAACGTAGCCTCAAGCCTCACAACCAGGAAAAGACAGAAAACCGGGCAAGGCAGCATGGCTAGCTGGGTCATTCCCAAGCAGGGTGTATTAACACCATCTAGAAAAATTCCATTTGTTTTCTTATCTCTTTTTCACTGTTGCAGCATTCGGTAGCGGTTGTTGATCCTAACTGTGGAGTTGGTAATATATTCGTTACACTCAAGCTAAATGAGTGGACTGTCATGTGAGGCCGGGTTGCAAGACGTTCTGGTTGAACCCCAGTGTATCCACTCTAGAGTACACTGATCGGCAGGTGCTCCCCTACCTTGTTTGTTGGAATCCGATTTCCGATAAGCACTTTGCAGTTTTAGATTTTACACTATATACGTGAACGTGAGATGCAAGCGTTTCACTAGATGATTATTTATTTGATAAAAACTATCATAATATTTTGTTATCAAGATAATTGGGTCATTATCTGTAACAACCCGTAAAATGCGAGCCAGTTTGAAAATTTTATTTTGGCAATTTTAGCGAATTTTGATTATTTAAAATGAATTATTTTAAATAATATCGACGAGGAAATTTATTTTTGAATATAATTCGAACGTATTTATTATACGCGTCGTCGTTAGAATATAAATATTTATATATAATTATAAATAGAATCGAAAATGGCGCGGTAGTTCGATAATTCGATTTCAAACTTCAATTGAATGTACCGGGTGCAAAACAATCCGGATTTTAGTGAAACCAAAAATAATGGAATCTAATAGTGAATATCTTTCCAACGAATCCGAAAAATCAAAAGTTCGTAGCGGGAATCAAAAGATATGTCCAGTTGAAAATTCTGAATAGTCGCTATGGAATTCAGGCCCTTAAAAATGGACATTTTGCAAACGACCTCGGATTTCGACGAAACCAGTTTTGTTGGGTCCGTGATGTCAAATTATTGCTAGATTCCAAATTTCATAATTTTTCGAATCAATAGGTGAGCGTGGCAAAGGAAAACGCGTTTGACCAGTTTCAGTTGACTTTAATCGACTGAAAAATGGCCATTTTTCCAACGGCCTCAGAATTCAACGAAACTCATTTTGTTAGGACCGTATCGTCAATACGAAACTAGAAAATATTTTTCTGGAATTTTTCTAGTTAGTATGTGACCCCGGTAATTTGAAATGTACGTTTAAAATTCAATATAGTGATTTAAATGTAAATTAAACAGAAACTGATCGAAACTGTCGAATCAGCTTGTGATACATATCCCATTGTGTTCGGAATGGGGGTAAAACGTTAGGGACGACAGGCGGTGGACCTCGTTTCGAGGTCGTAGGTAAAAGTCAACTTTATGCAATTAAATAAAATAAAAAAAAAAAAATATAATATTTCACTCCCCTTTTTCTTTCTGGCCCCCCCCTATTCCTTCTTTCGATTCAGAAATAAAAAAAAAGAGAGAAAAAAAAAACGATCGATCCATCGTTGAACCGCCGGAGGCCCTCCACCGCCGCCCTCGTCTCGCGCCTCCTCCCCTTCTTCTTCTCCGACGATCGCGCCCCCCCCCCCCCCACCAGTGACGCCCCTGCGTCGATTGACAACACGCCGAGACCCCGACACCGCATCCCCAGCCTCCGCCTCCTCCAGTCGGATGCGCCACCAGCACCCTGCTCCTCCTCCTGCCGCACCTCCCAGCGACACTGCCCCCCCTGTAAGTTTTTTTAATTTATTTAATTTATTTTTATTTTATATAAATAGTGGATTTTTAAAACTGATTGATTTTTAGGTTTTTTTTTTAAAACTGATTTTTTTAAAAGATTGAAAACTGTATTTAAAAAAAAGAAAGAAATAAAACTGATTTTATTTTATTCTAAGATTTTAAAAAGGGAAGAAGATTTGAATTTTTAAAAAGGAAAAGATTTAAACTTTAAATAGAAAAAGATCACATCTTTTTTAGAATAGAAAAGATCATATTTTGAAAATAGAAAAGTCGGAATTTTATTAAGTAGAAGGAGTGAAATATGATTCTTATATTTTTAAAGTATTAAAAATATAATCTTTACTATATAGATGTAGTAAAAATATGATTTTTGTTCATATAGAGAATTAAAAATATGATTTTTATATATTGAACTTCGAACTAAAAATATGATTTTTATATATTGAACTTCGAATTAAAAATATGATTTTTATATATTGAACTTCGAAATAAAAATATGATTTTTATATATTGAACTTCGAATTAAAAATATGATTTTTATATATTGAACTTCGAATTAAAAATATGATTTTTATATATTGAACTTCGAATTAAAAATATGATTTTTATATATTGAAGTTCGAATTAAAAATATGATTGTTACATATGGAATAGCGAAGTAAAAATTCGATTTTTACATATGTAGTGAATGCGGGCGAAAGCGACAAAAAGGCGAGGTCGACGAAGAATTCTGCAAAAGAAGATTCAAGTTGATTGGATAGCTAAAGGTGAGAATTTCTCACCTTTCAATTTATTTTTCTAGTTATATATATATATACTAGGATGCAGACGGTGCTTAGTAGCACCCGACACAATTGTCCACAGACCATGGACTTGTTTGTTTTGGTTGTATAGATTAGTTTTGATGATTTGATTTGAATTTGGTTGTTTGGTGAATAAGATTGATGTGTGAATGGCGTGGGCCTTCACTAGACCGGGGATAAGGCTAGGCCTCGTCCCGTTTCTAGTATCGTGCCGTTATGCTGCCGGAATTTTCTAAAATAAGTTAGAAAAATAAAAAAAATATCATTTTATTTAAAGAATGAATAATAGAAATTCATATGTTGGAATAAAATGTTTTATCGTTAAAAATATAATTTTTAACGTGAGAATGAATATAGTGAAAGTGAATAAAATAAAATATTCATTTACAAACCAGACGGTTTGTTTATGTACACCTATTTGAAGGACATTGATTGGGTCGATAAATTTTACACATCGCCCAACAGCACAAATAAAATATGTGTTTGATTGTTTGAAACCCCACACGGGTGTTGGGATGAAATTTGAAGTTCACTCATCCCGATTGATTGAATATGTCGATCGGTTGATTGACAGGCTGTTTTAAGCGTTGGATATCTATATTTGATGCTTATACAGTGTAGTGCACTTTGGTTGATGGTTGATTATTTTTCCATGCTATTATATACATGTGTTGTATGAAAAACCATATAATTAACTTTATATGGTAATTGATTGGGCCTCATTCCAGTTTTAAAATAGAAATATTTGAAATAGAAATATTCGAAATGGAATATTTGAAAATATCAATATATGAAGCCGTGTTGATTAGATTGACGCCATTTTGACGTGAACGATATTTATATCGATTTTATTCATTTTGAAATGAATTGAATTGAAAACGATTTCGAAATGAATTGAATTGAAAACGATTTCGAAATGAATTGAATTGAAAACGAATTCGAATTGAATTGAAAGTGAATTGAAATGAATTCAAATTGAATTGAAATTTGAATTGAATAGAAATGAATTTTGAAACGAATTTATAAAGAAGAATTCAATTTCGATTTGAATTGAAATGGAAGTGGAAATTGCTTTTGAAACGAATTTAAAACTATTTATATAATTCGTTTTAAATGGAAATCGACGAAATATATATTATATATATTATATATATAATATAATGGCCTGAATAGAACGCGCCGCGCCGCGGCAGTTCGTGAATTTCGACCATTTATTTCAAACGGACGTTACGGGAGATCCGACCGTCGGATTCTCCTAAAACCGGAACCGTTGGGTTCGTATCGAAAAGAGCTTTCTAGCGAATGTTAGAGATTTGAAATCTAACGGTTGGATTTGGAATTATGTCCAAATCAAATTTGAAAAAGGTCGCTGTAAGTGCAGTTCGATGGCCATTGATGGAAATCGACTGTACGGGCCTTGATAAAATTATTAAAAATAATAATAATTTGTGTAAAATCATAAGAAATGATTTGTGAAGATTTGGGATGAAAAACTTCATGTTTGAAAAGATAAAAATAGATTTTTATCGAAATAAGCTAGTTTTGAACTAGAATGATAATTCTATTTATTTTTAAGTAAATAAATTGAATTTGAAAAGGGTTTTAAAAATAACCAAAATTTCCAATGATTGCATTGGAGTGGATTTGAATCGAAATTGTCTTCGGAATATTTCGATGTTGGAATTCGTAATTATACAGATGTTGTTATGGAAATTTGAAAGATATATATTTATATCGTTATTTCCAATACGACATTTGTTAGTCGTAGAATTCGATATTGAATATAAGCCAATATATTTTCTATTCAGAGCCTTGTATTGAATATCGAATGTGATTTGGGTTTGTCGTGAATGGTGTCTTCATTAACACTGTTCTTGAGCCCAGTTGAGAAAAGATTAAATCTTTTTATTTAGATTTAATGAAGTGTACCAATTAAACGATATTTAATTGGAATTGAATTGGTATTGATTTTTGGGTTTATCGTAAACAGTGTTTTAAATAACACTTGTTCTTTAACCCGATAATTAATGGAATGTGACTTTGGGTTTATCGTGAACCGTGTTTTAAATGACACTGATTCTTTAACCCAGTTAACGATTAAAACTAAGTGGAGTTTTAATGAATCTTTAATTAGATTGAAAAGATCGAGAATGGAGTATCACCAGTTTTACTCCAGGCGATAGTTAAATCTTTAATTAGATTTGAACGTGAAATGGTAATTGAATTACCGATAACACTGTGGTGTTAGATATGAAGTACTACCAGTTTTACTTCATGGGATGAATAGGTTGGGATTGGGAAATAAAATAAATGATTACTTCGGTGTGGTTCGCTAATCCCGACTAGTTTGAATTGATATTCAAAGGAGATTAAAGAATAAATTCAAGAATTTATCTTGGATAAAATTAATGGAAACTTTTTCCCAAAGTATAGGAATATTTGAATAAAAGAATATTCTGAATTGGAATGAGGCGTATGTTGTGTTTGTGTAACACTTTTACAATATATACGCGAGTTATTCAGAAAGACCGGGTTTATCCCATTCTGAATAACTGATTCGACGTGGTGTCGAAGATGAAGACGGTGGTCGAAGACCGGAAGTCTTCACGTCGTTTGGGTGATAACTGATGATCTTGATTGGGCTGTACACCCAAGAAGATGGAAACAGTTGGTGATCGTCCAGACGCACTTGGAGATCGATGGAGATGCGGGGTACTAGGTGCCTCCGGTTTCGTTCAGACCCAGAACGGACTTGTAAATGGACTGTGTGTCTGACATTGGATTTTAGTCCGTGTGATTGATCTCTATTAAATATATATCTGTTTGGCGGCGGAGAATTTATTCTCTTGCTTAACGCCCTTCTCTGAGACGTACGAGCTCAGGGGTTATATATTGATGGATATCAAACGCATGGAGTGAATTGCCTGTGTGGCATGCCTAAGTGGCAATTGATCGAGGCTTCTGTTGAAAAGCAAAGTCTTGTGGTGATGATCAAAGCACAGCCTGTGTGGCATAGCTTTGTGTAACGTTGATTCGCGAGCCTCGCACCCCGGTTGTGAACCAAAAACGGGAGAGGACCTCAGGGAGGGCATGCGTTTCTTTCTAGTTAGAAGTGGCGTCAGTGGTTTTACACGCCCTGACGAGTTTGACTTATGTGGTTGTTGCTGTTGCGAGGCGCCTCGGTTATATCGGTTTCGGCCGATGCATTCTGGTCGGCTGACGGGCCAGACTTACACCCCATAGGGTGGGGAGACGTAGTGTTCAGGCATAATAATCCACATCGGTGGACCGGCCCTGTCGCTCCAAGGCTTGCCTGCGCGCTTGCCTGAGACACGGACTAGAGCGTCTCGAATCGGTAGAGGACGATCCCTGGCCTCGGTTCATAGACGGAAATCCAATTTCCAAATACGTGACATTTGCGGTTTTATTTGTAAACCTATATATGGCGACATGATATATGGTACCCATGCCGCCTATGATTGGTACTTATGATTTGAAGTTGTTTTATACACTATGCACTTATAGTGGTATCAAATGATTTGTTTTAAACGTATCAAGCATTCTTTGGCTGTTATAAGGGAAAACCCTATCCTCGGCTGCGTTGCATTGTGTGATGGGACCTGGGTCTTATAACAGCTTCATTTTTCTTTATTTAGCATTGCGCTGTTTTTTTTATGCACTGGTATTCTTGGGAGGAAACCCGTTCCGTGTTATACGGCATGGTCCCTTGATTTACCTAACTTTGAAAATAAAGATAATAACTGTTTTAGTTCTCACACCAGTCACATGACTGACCTGGAGTTTATTGTTTTAACCTAAACTCTGGGTGCCCCTATTTTGACACGGGCATCTAGTAGTTTTGGTTTTGCAGATTTATATTCACAGGATCCTGGTTTACAGCTGGAACGATATCCGGAAAGCTTTGTATCCGTATATCTCTTCTAGTTGTATATTGTATTATTTTCCGCTGCGTTGTATTTAAATGTAATTTAAATCTCTGATATTTCTGTGTAATATCATTTTATACTCTGTATATTCTTGTAATCTGATGCATTGTTGTAATATACAGTGAAACGTTCTTTTATATGCGTTCTGTTGTGGCTTGTTCTCGAACTATCCGACGCTTTCCTTTACGGGGAAGTTACGGGTCGTTTCATTTGGTATCAGAGCTTTGGTTTACAGAGCTCGAGAATAAGGCACATTAGAACCGTACGAAAGAATTCATCAGATATTGGATTAGCAATATCCAATGAGAGTGACTCGTTAGAGATGGGATCAGTAGTATCCTAGAACGAGTGTGAAGAGTATATTTTTAAAGTGAAAACAATTTTTGTTTTGAAAATTTTAAATCAATTATTCGTATTTGATTATTTAGTTTATATTGATTTGGACAGTCCAGTATATAAAGATTTTGCATATACGCCTTGCAAACGTATATTTGAAATTTTAATATACTGGATAGATATAAAATCACATTCTAGACACCCGGAGATGGTTCTGATGATTGATCGATCATCATCAGAATCTATGTTCGTGTTTTGAAGATGTGGTATTTATATATTTCCATTAGACTGGTGTGAGAACCAAAATTAGATAGGGCCTATTGTTGTGAATTGGCATCAAAAATCTGATTTTTAGACTATGTATCAAAATTATGAATTTGAAACTCTAATTCACTAATTGATTGATGTTTGTGTTGTTTGTTTATTTGTTTGCAAATTTTGAACCATTAAGCCTAATAGAACCAAGTATTGAATTGTATTGAAATTTGGTCGCATCTGCTTGCATATACATGTATATCATTGAACAGGTCATGGCAAGGAGGCTAGAGCCAGAGAATAAAATTTGTTTGCCCGACAAATAGGTACATGTTTACTACATAATTTACTGTTTTGTTTGGGTGATGATGATTTTGTGAGCCTATTGGCTAGCCGCTTGGCTTTTTCTTTTTCTTTTTGAGATCTGAAGGACCGGGGAAGCTATTTGAAATTCCTCGATGCTCCCATTGCAGGGGAGGTTATGGCGAAATTTTTCGAAAATTTAGGGTGTTAGCCAAATTTTTGAAATTTTGAAAATTCTCAGAAACTGAAAAGTTAGAGAAGGGAAGCCAGATCGAGTGTAGAGTTGATTAATCAAACCACTTTCGACTTTGTTCCTTTTCGGGGACGAAAAGTTTTAAGTGGGGGAGATTGTAACAACCCGTAAAATGCGAGCCAGTTTGAAAATTTTATTTTGGCAATTTTAGCGAATTTTGATTATTTAAAATGAATTATTTTAAATAATATCGACGAGGAAATTTATTTTTGAATATAATTCGAACGTATTTATTATACGCGTCGTCGTTAGAATATAAATATTTATATATAATTATAAATAGAATCGAAAATGGCGCGGTAGTTCGATAATTCGATTTCAAACTTCAATTGAATGTACCGGGTGCAAAACAATCCGGATTTTGGTGAAACCAAAAATAATGGAATCTAATAGTGAATATCTTTCCAACGAATCCGAAAAATCAAAAGTTCGTAGCGGGAATCAAAAGATATGTCCAGGTGAAAATTCTGAATAGTCGCTATGGAATTCAGGCCCTTAAAAATGGACATTTTGCAAACGACCTCGCATTTCGACGAAACCAGTTTTGTTGGGTCCGTGATGTCAAATTATTGCTAGATTCCAAATTTCATAATTTTTCGAATCAATAGGTGAGCGTGGCAAAGGAAAACGCGTTTGACCAGTTTTAGTTGACTTTAATCGACTGAAAAATGGCCATTTTTCCAACGGCCTCAGAATTCGACGAAACTAGTTTTGTTAGGACCGTATCGTCAATACGAAACTAGAAAATATTTTTCTGGAATTTTTCTAGTTAGTATGTGACCCCGGTAATTTGAAATGTACGTTTAAAATTCAATATAGTGATTTAAATGTAAATTAAACAGAAACTGATCGAAACTGTCGAATCAGCTTGCGATACATATCCCATTGTGTTCGGAATGGGGGTAAAACGTTAGGGACGACAGGCGGTGGACCTCGTTTCGAGGTCGTAGGTAAAAGTCAACTTTATGCAATTAAATAAAATAAAAAAATATATATATAATATTTCACTCCCCTTTTTCTTTCTGGCCCCCCCTATTCCTTCTTTCGATTCAGAAATAAAAAAAAAAGAGAGAAAAAAAAAACGACCGATCCATCGTTGAACCGCCGGAGGCCCTCCACCGCCGCCCTCGTCTCGCGCCTCCTCCCCTTCTTCTTCTCCGACGATCGCGGCCCCCCCCCCCACCAGTGACGCCCCTGCGTCGATTGACAACACGCCGAGACCCCGACACCACATCCCCAGCCTCCGCCTCCTCCAGTCGGATGCGCCACCAGCACCCTGCTCCTCCTCCTGCCGCACCTCCCAGCGACACCGCCCCCCCTGTAAGTTTTTTTAATTTATTTAATTTATTTTTATTTTATATAAATAGTGGATTTTTAAAACTGATTGATTTTTAGGTTTTTTTTTAAAACTGATTTTTTTAAAAGATTGAAAACTGTATTTAAAAAAAGAAAGAAATAAAACTGATTTTATTTTATTCTAAGATTTTAAAAAGGGAAGAAGATTTGAATTTTTAAAAAGGAAAAGATTTAAACTTTAAATAGAAAAAGATCACATCTTTTTTAGAATAGAAAAGATCATATTTTGAAAATAGAAAAGTCGGAATTTTATTAAGTAGAAGGAGTGAAATATGATTCTTATATTTTTAAAGTATTAAAAATATAATCTTTACTATATAGATGTAGTAAAAATATGATTTTTGTTCATATAGAGAATTAAAAATATGATTTTTATATATTTAACTTCGAATTAAAAATATGATTTTTATATATTGAACTTCGAATTAAAAATATGATTTTTATATATTGAACTTCGAAATAAAAATATGATTTTTATATATTGAACTTCGAATTAAAAATATGATTTTTATATATTGAACTTCGAATTAAAAATATGATTTTTATATATTGAACTTCGAATTAAAAATATGATTTTTATATATTGAACTTCGAATTAAAAATATGATTGTTACATATGGAATAGCGAAGTAAAAATTCGATTTTTACATATGTAGTGAATGCGGGCGAAAGCGACAAAAAGGCGAGGTCGACGAAGAATTCTGCAAAAGAAGATTCAAGTTGATTGGATAGCTAAAGGTGAGAATTTCTCACCTTTCAATTTATTTTTCTAGTTATATATATATATATACTAGGATGCAGACGGTGCTTAGTAGCACCCGACACAATTGTCCACAGACCATGGACTTGTTTGTTTTGGTTGTATAGATTAGTTTTGATGATTTGATTTGAATTTGGTTGTTTGGTGAATAAGATTGATGTGTGAATGGCGTGGGCCTTCACTAGACCGGGGATAAGGCTAGGCCTCGTCCCGTTTCTAGTATCGTGCCGTTATGCTGCCGGAATTTTCTAAAATAAGTTAGAAAAATAAAAAAATATCATTTTATTTAAAGAATGAATAATAGAAATTCATATGTTGGAATAAAATGTTTTATCGTTAAAAATATAATTTTTAACGTGAGAATGAATATAGTGAAAGTGAATAAAATAAAATATTCATTTACAAACCAGACGGTTTGTTTATGTACACCTATTTGAAGGACATTGATTGGGTCGATAAATTTTACACATCGCCCAACAGCACAAATAAAATATGTGTTTGATTGTTTGAAACCCCACACGGGTGTTGGGATGAAATTTGAAGTTCACTCATCCCGATTGATTGAATATGTCGATCGGTTGATTGACAGGCTGTTTTAAGCGTTGGATATCTATATTTGATGCTTATACAGTGTAGTGCACTTTGGTTGATGGTTGATTATTTTTCCATGCTATTATATACATGTGTTGTATGAAAAACCATATAATTAACTTTATATGGTAATTGATTGGGCCTCATTCCAGTTTTAAAATAGAAATATTTGAAATAGAAATATTCGAAATGGAATATTTGACAATATCAATATATGAAGCCGTGTTGATTAGATTGACGCCATTTTGACGTGAACGATATTTATATCGATTTTATTCATTTTGAAATGAATTGAATTGAAAACGATTTCGAAATGAATTGAATTGAAAACGATTTCGAAATGAATTGAATTGAAAACGAATTCGAATTGAATTGAAAGTGAATTGAAATGAATTCAAATTGAATTGAAATTTGAATTGAAAAGAAATGAATTTTGAAACGAATTTATAAAGAAGAATTCAATTTCGATTTGAATTGAAATGGAAGTGGAAATTGCTTTTGAAACGAATTTAAAACTATTTATATAATTCGTTTTAAATGGAAATTGACGAAATATATATTATATATATTATATATAATATAATGGCCTGAATAGAACGCGCCGCGCCGCGGCAGTTCGTGAATTTCAACCATTTATTTCAAACGGACGTTACAGGAGATCCGACCGTCGGATTCTCCTAAAACCGGAACCGTTGGGTTCGTATCGAAAAGAGCTTTCTAGCGAATGTTAGAGATTTGAAATCTAACGGTTGGATTTGGAATTATGTCCAAATCAAATTTGAAAAAGGTCGCTGTAAGTGCAGTTCGATGGCCATTGATGGAAATCGACTGTACGGGCCTTGATAAAATTATTAAAAATAATAATAATTTGTGTAAAATCATAAGAAATGATTTGTGAAGATTTGGGATGAAAAACTTCATGTTTGAAAAGATAAAAATAGATTTTTATCGAAATAAGCTAGTTTTGAACTAGAATGATAATTCTATTTATTTTTAAGTAAATAAATTGAATTTGAAAAGGGTTTTAAAAATAACCAAAATTTCCAATGATTGCATTGGAGTGGATTTGAATCGAAATTGTCTTCGGAATATTTCGATGTTGGAATTCGTAATTATACAGATGTTGTTATGGAAATTTGAAAGATATATATTTATATCGTTATTTCCAATACGACATTTGTTAGTCGTAGAATTCGATATTGAATATAAGCCGATATATTTTCTATTCAGAGCCTTGTATTGAATATCGAATGTGATTTGGGTTTGTCGTGAATGGTGTCTTCATTAACACTGTTCTTGAGCCCAGTTGAGAAAAGATTAAATCTTTTTATTTAGATTTAATGAAGTGTACCAATTAAACGATATTTAATTGGAATTGAATTGGTATTGATTTTTGGGTTTATCCTGAACAGTGTTTTAAATAACACTTGTTCTTTAACCCGATAATTAATGGAATGTGACTTTGGGTTTATCGTGAACTGTGTTTTAAATGACACTGATTCTTTAACCCAGTTAACGATTAAAACTAAGTGGAGTTTTAATGAATCTTTAATTAGATTGAAAAGATCGAGAATGGAGTATCACCAGTTTTACTCCAGGCGATAGTTAAATCTTTAATTAGATTTGAACGTGAAATGGTAATTGAATTACCGATAACACTGTGGTGTTAGATATGAAGTACTACCAGTTTTACTTCATGGGATGAATAGGTTGGGATTGGGAAATAAAATAAATGATTACTTCGGTGTGGTTCGCTAATCCCGACTAGTTTGAATTGATATTCAAAGGAGATTAAAGAATAAATTCAAGAATTTATCTTGGATAAAATTAATGGAAACTTTTTCCCAAAGTATAGGAATATTTGAATAAAAGAATATTCTGAATTGGAATGAGGCGTATGTTGTGTTTGTGTAACACTTTTACAATATATACGCGAGTTATTCAGAAAGACCGGGTTTATCCCATTCTGAATAACTGATTCGACGTGGTGTCGAAGATGAAGACGGTGGTCGAAGACCGGAAGTCTTCACGTCGTTTGGGTGATAACTGATGATCTTGATTGGGCTGTACACCCAAGAAGATGGAAACAGTTGGTGATCGTCCAGACGCACTTGGAGATCGATGGAGATGCGGGGTACTAGGTGCCTCCGGTTTCGTTCAGACCCAGAACGGACTTGTAAATGGACTGTGTGTCTGACATTGGATTTTAGTCCGTGTGATTGATCTCTATTAAATATATATCTGTTTGGCGGCGGAGAATTTATTCTCTTGCTTAACGCCCTTCTCTGAGACGTACGAGCTCAGGGGTTATATATTGATGGATATCAAACGCATGGAGTGAATTGCCTGTGTGGCATGCCTAAGTGGCAATTGATCGAGGCTTCTGTTGAAAAGCAAAGTCTTGTGGTGATGATCAAAGCACAGCCTGTGTGGCATAGCTTTGTGTAACGTTGATTCGCGAGCCTCGCACCCCGGTTGTGAACCAAAAACGGGAGAGGACCTCAGGGAGGGCATGCGTTTCTTTCTAGTTAGAAGTGGCGTCAGTGGTTTTACACGCCCTGACGAGTTTGACTTATGTGGTTGTTGCTGTTGCGAGGCGCCTCGGTTATATCGGTTTCGGCCGATGCATTCTGGTCGGCTGACGGGCCAGACTTACACCCCATAGGGTGGGGAGACGTAGTGTTCAGGCATAATAATCCACATCGGTGGACCGGCCCTGTCGCTCCAAGGCTTGCCTGCGCGCTTGCCTGAGACACGGACTAGAGCGTCTCGAATCGGTAGAGGACGATCCCTGGCCTCGGTTCATAGACGGAAATCCAATTTCCAAATACGTGACATTTGCGGTTTTATTTGTAAACCTATATATGGCGACATGATATATGGTACCCATGCCGCCTATGATTGGTACTTATGATTTGAAGTTGTTTTATACACTATGCACTTATAGTGGTATCAAATGATTTGTTTTAAACGTATCAAGCATTCTTTGGCTGTTATAAGGGAAAACCCTATCCTCGGCTGCGTTGCATTGTGTGATGGGACCTGGGTCTTATAACAGCTTCATTTTTCTTTATTTAGCATTGCGCTGTTTTTTTTATGCACTGGTATTCTTGGGAGGAAACCCGTTCCGTGTTATACAGCGTGGTCCCTTGATTTACCTAACTTTGAAAATAAAGATAATAACTGTTTTAGTTCTCACACCAGTCACATGACTGACCTGGAGTTTATTGTTTTAACCTAAACTCTGGGTGCCCCTATTTTGACACGGGCAGCTAGTAGTTTTGGTTTTGCAGATTTATATTCACAGGATCCTGGTTTACAGCTGGAACGATATCCGGAAAGCTTTGTATCCGTATATCTCTTCTAGTTGTATATTGTATTATTTTCCGCTGCGTTGTATTTAAATGTAATTTAAATCTCTGATATTTCTGTGTAATATCCTTTTATACTCTGTATATTCTTGTAATCTGATGCATTGTTGTAATATACAGTGAAACGTTCTTTTATATGCGTTCTGTTGTGGCTTGTTCTCGAACTATCCGACGCTTTCCTTTACGGGGAAGTTACGGGTCGTTTCATTTGGTATCAGAGCTTTGGTTTACAGAGCTCGAGAACAAGGCACATTAGAACCGTATGAAAGAATTCATCAGATATTGGATTAGCAATATCCAATGAGAGTGACTCGTTAGAGATGGGATCAGTAGTATCCTAGAACGAGTGTGAAGAGTATATTTTTAAAGTGAAAACAATTTTTGTTTTGAAAATTTAAAATCAATTATTCGTATTTGATTATTTAGTTTATATTGATTTGGACAGTCCAGTATATAAAGATTTTGCATATACGCCTTGCAAACGTATATTTGAAATTTTAATATACTGGATAGATATAAAATCACATTCTAGACACCCGGAGATGGTTCTGATGATTGATCGATCATCATCAGAATCTATGTTCGTGTTTTGAAGATGTGGTATTTATATATTTCCATTAGACTGGTGTGAGAACCAAAATTAGATAGGGCCTATTGTTGTGAATTGGCATCAAAAATCTGATTTTTAGACTATGTATCAAAATTATGAATTTGAAACTCTAATTCACTAATTGATTGATGTTTGTGTTGTTTGTTTATTTGTTTGCAAATTTTGAACCATTAAGCCTAATAGAACCAAGTATTGAATTGTATTGAAATTTGGTCGCATCTGCTTGCATATACATGTATATCATTGAACAGGTCATGGCAAGGAGGCTAGAGCCAGAGAATAAAATTTGTTTGCCCGACAAATAGGTACATGTTTACTACATAATTTACTGTTTTTTTTGGGTGATGATGATTTTGTGAGCCTATTGGCTAGCCGCTTGGCTTTTTCTTTTTCTTTTTGAGATCTGAAGGACCGGGGAAGCTATTTGAAATTCCCCGATGCTCCCATTGCAGGGGAGGTTATGGCGAAATTTTTCGAAAATTTAGGGTGTTAGCCAAATTTTTGAAATTTTGAAAATTCTCAGAAACTGAAAAGTTAGAGAAGGGAAGCCAGATCGAGTGTAGAGTTGATTAATCAAACCACTTTCGACTTTGTTCCTTTTCGGGGACGAAAAGTTTTAAGTGGGGGAGATTGTAACAACCCGTAAAATGCGAGCCAGTTTGAAAATTTTATTTTGGCAATTTTAGCGAATTTTGATTATTTAAAATGAATTATTTTAAATAATATCGACGAGGAAATTTATTTTTGAATATAATTCGAACGTATTTATTATACGCGTCGTCGTTAGAATATAAATATTTATATATAATTATAAATAGAATCGAAAATGGCGCGGTAGTTCGATAATTCGATTTCAAACTTCAATTGAATGTACCGGGTGCAAAACAATCCGGATTTTAGTGAAACCAAAAATAATGGAATCTATTAGTGAATATCTTTCCAACGAATCCGAAAAATCAAAAGTTCGTAGCGGGAATCAAAAGATATGTCCAGTTGAAAATTCTGAATAGTCGCTATGGAATTCAGGCCCTTAAAAATGGACATTTTGCAAACGACCTCGGATTTCGACGAAACCAGTTTTGTTGGGTCCGTGATGTCAAATTATTGCTAGATTCCAAATTTCATAATTTTTCGAATCAATAGGTGAGCGTGGCAAAGGAAAACGCGTTTGACCAGTTTCAGTTGACTTTAATCGACTGAAAAATGGCCATTTTTCCAACGGCCTCAGAATTCGACGAAACTAGTTTTGTTAGGACCGTATCGTCAATACGAAACTAGAAAATATTTTTCTGGAATTTTTCTAGTTAGTATGTGACCCCGGTAATTTGAAATGTACGTTTAAAATTCAATATAGTGATTTAAATGTAAATTAAACAGAAACTGATCGAAACTGTCGAATCAGCTTGCGATACATATCCCATTGTGTTCGGAATGGGGGTAAAACGTTAGGGACGACAGGCGGTGGACCTCGTTTCGAGGTCGTAGGTAAAAGAACTTTATGCAATTAAATAAAATAAAAATATATAATATTTCACTCCCCTTTTTCTTTCTGGCCCCCCCATTCCTTCTTTCGATTCAGAAATAAAAAAAAAGAGAGAAAAAAAAAACGATCGATCCATCGTTGAACCGCCGGAGGCCCTCCACCGCCGCCCTCGTCTCGCGCCTCCTCCCCTTCTTCTTCTCCGACGATCGCGGCCCCTCCCCCCACCAGTGACGCCCCTACGTCGATTGACAACACGCCGAGACCCTGACACCGCATCCCCAGCCTCCGCCTCCTCCAGTCGGATGCGCCACCAGCACCCTGCTCCTCCTCCTGCCGCACCTCCCAGCGACACCGCCCCCCCTGTAAGTTTTTTTAATTTATTTAATTTATTTTTATTTTATATAAATAGTGGATTTTTAAAACTGATTGATTTTTAGGTTTTTTTTTAAAACTGATTTTTTTAAAAGATTGAAAACTGTATTTAAAAAAAAGAAAGAAATAAAACTGATTTTATTTTATTCTAAGATTTTAAAAAGGGAAGAAGATTTGAATTTTTAAAAAGGAAAAGATTTAAACTTTAAATAGAAAAAGATCACATCTTTTTTAGAATAGAAAAGATCATATTTTGAAAATAGAAAAGTCGGAATTTTATTAAGTAGAAGGAGTGAAATATGATTCTTATATTTTTAAAGTATTAAAAATATAATCTTTACTATATAGATGTAGTAAAAATATGATTTTTGTTCATATAGAGAATTAAAAATATGATTTTTATATATTGAACTTCGAATTAAAAATATGATTTTTATATATTGAACTTCGAATTAAAAATATGATTTTTATATATTGAACTTCGAAATAAAAATATGATTTTTATATATTGAACTTCGAATTAAAAATATGATTTTTATATATTGAACTTCGAATTAAAAATATGATTTTTATATATTGAACTTCGAATTAAAAATATGATTTTTATATATTGAACTTCGAATTAAAAATATGATTGTTACATATGGAATAGCGAAGTAAAAATTCGATTTTTACATATGTAGTGAATGCGGGCGAAAGCGACAAAAAGGCGAGGTCGACGAAGAATTCTGCAAAAGAAGATTCAAGTTGATTGGATAGCTAAAGGTGAGAATTTCTCACCTTTCAATTTATTTTTCTAGTTATATATATATATACTAGGATGCAGACGGTGCTTAGTAGCACCCGACACAATTGTCCACAGACCATGGACTTGTTTGTTTTGGTTGTATAGATTAGTTTTGATGATTTGATTTGAATTTGGTTGTTTGGTGAATAAGATTGATGTGTGAATGGCGTGGGCCTTCACTAGACCGGGGATAAGGCTAGGCCTCGTCCCGTTTCTAGTATCGTGCCGTTATGCTGCCGGAATTTTCTAAAATAAGTTAGAAAAATAAAAAAATATCATTTTATTTAAAGAATGAATAATAGAAATTCATATGTTGGAATAAAATGTTTTATCGTTAAAAATATAATTTTTAACGTGAGAATGAATATAGTGAAAGTGAATAAAATAAAATATTCATTTACAAACCAGACGGTTTGTTTATGTACACCTATTTGAAGGACATTGATTGGGTCGATAAATTTTACACATCGCCCAACAGCACAAATAAAATATGTGTTTGATTGTTTGAAACCCCACACGGGTGTTGGGATGAAATTTGAAGTTCACTCATCCCGATTGATTGAATATGTCGATCGGTTGATTGACAGGCTGTTTTAAGCGTTGGATATCTATATTTGATGCTTATACAGTGTAGTGCACTTTGGTTGATGGTTGATTATTTTTCCATGCTATTATATACATGTGTTGTATGAAAAACCATATAATTAACTTTATATGGTAATTGATTGGGCCTCATTCCAGTTTTAAAATAGAAATATTTGAAATAGAAATATTCGAAATGGAATATTTGAAAATATCAATATATGAAGCCGTGTTGATTAGATTGACGCCATTTTGACGTGAACGATATTTATATCGATTTTATTCATTTTAAAATGAATTGAATTGAAAACGATTTCGAAATGAATTGAATTGAAAACGATTTCGAAATGAATTGAATTGAAAACAAATTCGAATTGAATTGAAAGTGAATTGAAATGAATTCAAATTGAATTGAAATTTGAATTGAATAGAAATGAATTTTGAAACGAATTTATAAAGAAGAATTCAATTTCGATTTGAATTGAAATGGAAGTGGAAATTGCTTTTGAAACGAATTTAAAACTATTTATATAATTCGTTTTAAATGGAAATCGACGAAATATATATTATATATATTATATATATAATATAATGGCCTGAATAGAACGCGCCGCGCCGCGGCAGTTCGTGAATTTCGACCATTTATTTCAAACGGACGTTACGGGAGATCCGACCGTCGGATTCTCCTAAAACTGGAACCGTTGGGTTCGTATCGAAAAGAGCTTTCTAGCGAATGTTAGAGATTTGAAATCTAACGGTTGGATTTGGAATTATGTCCAAATCAAATTTGAAAAAGGTCGCTGTAAGTGCAGTTCGATGGCCATTGATGGAAATCGACTGTACGGGCCTTGATAAAATTATTAAAAATAATAATAATTTGTGTAAAATCATAAGAAATGATTTGTGAAGATTTGGGATGAAAAACTTCATGTTTGAAAAGATAAAAATAGATTTTTATCGAAATAAGCTAGTTTTGAACTAGAATGATAATTCTATTTATTTTTAAGTAAATAAATTGAATTTGAAAAGGGTTTTAAAAATAACCAAAATTTCCAATGATTGCATTGGAGTGGATTTGAATCGAAATTGTCTTCGGAATATTTCGATGTTGGAATTCGTAATTATACAGATGTTGTTATGGAAATTTGAAAGATATATATTTATATCGTTATTTCCAATACGACATTTGTTAGTCGTAGAATTCGATATTGAATATAAGCCGATATATTTTCTATTCAGAGCCTTGTATTGAATATCGAATGTGATTTGGGTTTGTCGTGAATGGTGTCTTCATTAACACTGTTCTTGAGCCCAGTTGAGAAAAGATTAAATCTTTTTATTTAGATTTAATGAAGTGTACCAATTAAACGATATTTAATTGGAATTGAATTGGTATTGATTTTTGGGTTTATCGTGAACAGTGTTTTAAATAACACTTGTTCTTTAACCCGATAATTAGTGGAATGTGACTTTGGGTTTATCGTGAACCGTGTTTAAATGACACTGATTCTTTAACCCAGTTAACGATTAAAACTAAGTGGAGTTTTAATGAATCTTTAATTAGATTGAAAAGATCGAGAATGGAGTATCACCAGTTTTACTCCAGGCGATAGTTAAATCTTTAATTAGATTTGAACGTGAAATGGTAATTGAATTACCGATAACACTGTGGTGTTAGATATGAAGTACTACCAGTTTTACTTCATGGGATGAATAGGTTGGGATTGGGAAATAAAATAAATGATTACTTCGGTGTGGTTCGCTAATCCCGACTAGTTTGAATTGATATTCAAAGGAGATTAAAGAATAAATTCAAGAATTTATCTTGGATAAAATTAATGGAAACTTTTTCCCAAAGTATAGGAATATTTGAATAAAAGAATATTCTGAATTGGAATGAGGCGTATGTTGTGTTTGTGTAACACTTTTATAATATATACGCGAGTTATTCAGAAAGACCGGGTTTATCCCATTCTGAATAACTGATTCGACGTGGTGTCGAAGATGAAGACGGTGGTCGAAGACCGGAAGTCTTCACGTCGTTTGGGTGATAACTGATGATCTTGATTGGGCTGTACACCCAAGAAGATGGAAACAGTTGGTGATTGTCCAGACGCACTTGGAGATCGATGGAGATGCGGGGTACTAGGTGCCTCCGGTTTCGTTCAGACCCAGAACGGACTTGTAAATGGACTGTGTGTCTGACATTGGATTTTAGTCCGTGTGATTGATCTCTATTAAATATATATCTGTTTGGCGGCGGAGAATTTATTCTCTTGCTTAACGCCCTTCTCTGAGATGTACGAGCTCAGGGGTTATATATTGATGGATATCAAACGCATGGAGTGAATTGCCTGTGTGGCATGCCTAAGTGGCAATTGATCGAGGCTTCTGTTGAAAAGCAAAGTCTTGTGGTGATGATCAAAGCACAGCCTGTGTGGCATAGCTTTGTGTAACGTTGATTCGCGAGCCTCGCACCCCGGTTGTGAACCAAAAACGGGAGAGGACCTCAGGGAGGGCATGCGTTTCTTTCTAGTTAGAAGTGGCGTCAGTGGTTTTACACGCCCTGACGAGTTTGACTTATGTGGTTGTTGCTGTTGCGAGGCGCCTCGGTTATATCGGTTTCGGCCGTTGCATTCTGGTCGGCTGACGGGCCAGACTTACACCCCATAGGGTGGGGAGACGTAGTGTTCAGGCATAATAATCCACATCGGTGGACCGGCCCTGTCGCTCCAAGGCTTGCCTGCGCGCTTGCCTGAGACACGGACTAGAGCGTCTCGAATCGGTAGAGGACGATCCCTGGCCTCGGTTCATAGACGGAAATCCAATTTCCAAATACGTGACATTTGCGGTTTTATTTGTAAACCTATATATGGCGACATGATATATGTTACCCATGCCGCCTATGATTGGTACTTATGATTTGAAGTTGTTTTATACACTATGCACTTATAGTGGTATCAAATGATTTGTTTTAAACGTATCAAGCATTCTTTGGCTGTTATAAGGGAAAACCCTATCCTCGGCTGCGTTGCATTGTGTGATGGGACCTGGGTCTTATAACAGCTTCATTTTTCTTTATTTAGCATTGCGCTGTTTTTTTTATGCACTGGTATTCTTGGGAGGAAACCCGTTCCGTGTTATACGGCGTGGTCCCTTGATTTACCTAACTTTGAAAATAAAGATAATAACTGTTTTAGTTCTCACACCATTCACATGACTGACCTGGAGTTTATTGTTTTAACCTAAACTCTGGGTGCCCCTATTTTGACACGGGCAGCTAGTAGTTTTGGTTTTGCAGATTTATATTCACAGGATCCTGGTTTACAGCTGGAACGATATCCCGAAAGCTTTGTATCCGTATATCTCTTCTAGTTGTATATTGTATTATTTTCCGCTGCGTTGTATTTAAATGTAATTTAAATCTCTGATATTTCTGTGTAATATCCTTTTATACTCTGTATATTCTTGTAATCTGATGCATTGTTGTAATATACAGTGAAACGTTCTTTTATATGCGTTCTGTTGTGGCTTGTTCTCGAACTATCCGACGCTTTCCTTTACGGGGAAGTTACGGGTCGTTTCATTATCCATATATTAGTTATGGATTGGTCTAATGATTTCTAAAGTAAATAAATCCATTCAATATAGAAAACCTTATCTTCCTGTTTACAATCTATTTAACTGTGTTTACACACCTGTCCCATGACTGACCCAGAGTTTATTTTATGTGTTTCCCTACAATCTTGGGTACTCATAACAATTGTTATGGGTAGACAAGTGATCCAGGTGCTAACGGAAATCCTTTGAAGTATTGTGGAGTACGAGTTCAAGAACCCGCCTAGTAGTTGCATTTATCCCTAAGTATCCAGTTGTGTATTGGGCCAGTATCATGTATGATGTTGTATTCTAATGTTGTAATATGATGTAACAGACTCTGATATGTAATGTGATATTATATTTTGTTGAAAATCCGCTGTGAGATTCTGATGTGATGTTTTTCTTACTCTTCTATTCTATTACTTCTATTTTATCTTTCTCATCCTCTAAATTCTTTCTCTTAACAGTAAGAGTTTGATACTTGGTTTTTGACAAG
The DNA here is from genome assembly GCA_030737875.1 of Allium sativum. Taxonomy (NCBI): domain Eukaryota; kingdom Viridiplantae; phylum Streptophyta; class Magnoliopsida; order Asparagales; family Amaryllidaceae; genus Allium; species Allium sativum. The sequence continues at coordinate 125,893,917 of CM060919.1, read as the reverse complement.
TAATGCATGATTTTGTGTCCGTTACACTTTTGGAAACAAACAGTACGAGACAACCATGGAAAAGAATTTAAATATATGTTTGTACATTGTTAGGCATGTGTGTACAGAAGGCAATAACTGTATTTAGGTTTTGTCGACTACTTCCAGCTTGCGATCATGTACTTGATTGGTGACTAAGGGTGTTGTGTTCACTTGTGCATGTACTGTGCAGGAAAATGCATGTGCAAATTGGAAAAAATGTTGGATGTGATTTGAAAATAGAGGAGAAGAAACAAATAGGTTTAGCTATGTATATATATTTAGGCATGTGAAAGTGGGAATTTCAAAATAACTTGATCAGCACGGTTGCTATTTGTTCGTATGTTTTACATGCTCTGATTTAATATGGAATGATACATTAGGACTGTCATATGTTTTCGCTTAGGATAAATATGGTGTAGGCTAATATCATTTTGTAGATTAAGTACATTTGCAAGTCGGGGCGATGTTTAATTTGGAAAGAAGTATGTTGTGTGCTGTCCCTTGAAGACTTAGGTAAGTTGTACAATAGGTTCACATTAGTATTTTTTTAGTTTCTAGGGATTAAGATTGTATGTACATAGAATTTATTTTGCATAAGGTTAATAAATTTGTACTTCTATTTAAGCTTCCTTTAAATATATGCACCGCCAGAACACCAACTCTAAATTCAACAAAAATAAATGTACATCTATGTCTTGACGTTGCAGTCCCAATGAAACTAATTTCATGGAAAACAGACTCCATTTGCAAAACAACGTTACTTTATTTCCAATTTATTTATCGGTTCACATTAAAATTTCTTCTACCGACAAAATAACTCTTCTTGGCTTCAAACTAGAAATACTACAATAACTACTTATATGTATTCCACTAAAATTTGCTTCGTCGAAAAAGGAGGTTGTTTGAAGAACGGCTAACTCTAAAGCTTATATTATATCGATAAATTATAATCAAATTCCAAAACAATACATTTTAACGATAATAAATTGTTATCATATAGCTTCACATTTAACGAATTATAGATTCCAAACTCAACATTCAAAATTTTGGGTTCAAATGATATTCTATTTGTATGAAAATCCTTTAAATATTTATTAATAAATCGTTATAGTTTAAAACGATTCCATAGTGATTATTTGAAAATTTAATTTGAACATATCCTACAATTTATCCAACGAAGTCTTGAATTTTCTCTTTCATTAGAAATTCACTATCTAACGGATTCAAATGTTTCTTGTTTCACATAATTCCAACTTATATCAGATTCAATATAATCAGTTGAAGTTCAAATCGTAAATTACGAACTACCGTAGTGTTACGAGCTCTTTTTTATTAAATTATAAACTTATATATATTCAAGCTTAGTTTTATTAAATAAATTCAATATAAAATACATTAAATCAATATTTAAAACATAATTAAATATTCGTAATTAATGTTCAAAAATCTGGGACGTTACACTTAATACTCGTGTAATGCAATATTATGATGGCTATAGGACTAATTCAGAACAAGACATACATTACATGATATTTCACAATCCACATAACAGTATCACAACCATATATAATATATAATTACATCAGACATAGTACATAATATCATACACAATTACATACCCATAAAAGAATATACACAACAAAAAGTGTCTAGCACGAATACAAAGCACAGTCAAAACTCGCAAAAGTGGACAAAATAAAGTAGGTCATCCAAAAATGAGGCTAAGCAGCTAAGAGTCAATTTCAAGTAAGAACTGCTATGTCTTGATCTTACTCAAGCATTAACACACACAGGTCAATTTAGTTGAAATATCAGATCATAAGATAATAAGGTAACAAGATAGTGAGCCTTGGAGGTGACATACTCTTAAATGATATCATAATGTAAAGTACTCCACATCATGAAGTTGATAAACAACATAGATCATGTATCCTAAACCAAAGTTTAGGAATAATGCCATTTTCCTAACTTTAAATGTAACAACTCGGATTTTCAGAACTAATTTAAAAATTTTATTTTTGTTATTTTAATGGATTTTGAGAATTTATATTTTAAATAATAACAACTAAAAATTTATTTAAATCGAAGTTAGGACGTATAAATTTATTTTAATTATAAAAGGAGTTTGAAATGGCGCGGCAGTTTGAAAATTTGATTCTAAATTACAATTGAATGTACAGAATTCAAAATAAATCGGATTTCAATAAATAAAAATATTTGAATCTGTTTAACGAAATCTTTCTAACGATTGTAAAAAATTGAGATTTCATAATATAAATTGAAAGTTATGTCTAGTTTAAAATTCGGAATAGTCGCTGTGGAATTTATATATATTTTATATAATATATAGCCCTTAAAAATAGTCATTTTACAAACGAACTCCGCTTTCGACAAAACCACTTTTGTTGGATCCAGAATTTCAAATTATTGTTACATTCCAATTTTCATAATTTTTGGAATTAATATGTGAGCGTGGTAAATTAAAAAGTGTTTGGCAATTTCAGTTTGAATTTAGTGAAAATTAGGCACATATCTCTAAAAAAAACTTAATTAGGCTCACATCCGGTTATAAACTTATTATAAATTAGGTCCTATTTTTCAAAAGTAGCTCAAAAAATGAATAAAAAATCAGAAAATACGAAAATTACTATTTAAATAAATTATGCATTCGGCAAAAAAATCACCCAAAAAATTTCAAAAAACACGCAAAAGAAAAAAAGCAAAAAATTAGCGAAAAATGCATAATATTATGCAAGAATTCTGATTTCTTGCATATATGTGTGCAAGTATTCTAGTGTTGCATCCGCGTTTGATTTTTTTCCATAATTCTTGCAAGTATTGCATCATTCTTGCATAAAAATATGCAATATTTTGTAACAGTGCAATTCAGTTCATTTTTATTTGCACTCAAGTGTGCAAGCAAATATGAAACATGCACACATGTGTGCAACATATCTACAGGCAAACCGTTAGCATAATTTCCTTTATGCAATAATTGCATATATGTATGCAGGTATTGGCAATACTTGCATATATGTAACAAAAAGGAATTTCGCTCGATCCGAATCAGTCGCTAAACCGGTCCAGACCATTCGAAACGCCTGATTTTTTCGAGAACACGACAAAACAGAACGCAGACGGGAGAACATTTCATTGCTTATTACAACAGTTCCACCAGAATACAGGAATATACAGAGTATAAATGAATAATATACATCACAAATTATCAGAGATTACAATAAATTACATAGCAGCGGAAAATAATACAATACACAACTAGAAGAGATATTTGGATACAAAGCTTTCCAGATATCATTCCAGCTGTAAACCAGGATCCTGTGAATATAAATCTGTAAAACCAAAACTACTAGCTGCCCGTGTCAAAATAATGGCACCCAGAGTTTAGGTTAAAACAATAAACTCTAGGTCAGTCATATGACTGGTGTGAGAACTAAAACAGTTATTAATCTTTAATTTGGAAGTTAGGTAAATCAAGGGACCACGCCGTATAACACGGAACGGGTTTCCTCCCAAGAATACCAGTGCATGAAACAAACAGCACAATGCTAAATAAAGAAAAATGAAGCTATTATAAGACCCAGGTCCCATCACACAATGCAACGCAAGCCGGAGGATAGGGTTTTTACCTTATAATATCCAAGAATGCTTGATACGTTCAAAACAAATCATTTGATACTATTATAAGTGCATAGTGTATAAAACAATTTCAAATCATAAGTATCAATCATAGACGGCATAAGCGCCCCATCCCACTATGTCGCCATACTAGGCTCTACAATCAAAACCGCAAATGTCACGTATTTGGAAATTGGATTTTCTTCTATGAACCGAGGCAAAAGATAGTCCTCAACCGATTCGAGATGCTCTAGTCCGTGTCTCAGTAAGAAGGGGGAGGAGGTGGTTGCGACTGGCGCAGGTTGGGGGGGGGGGGGTCGGCTCGGCGGTGGCTCGATGGCCCAGGGCGGCGGCGCGATCCGTTCTTTCCTCTTTTTTTGATTTTGGGAATGAACGGTAGGGGGGAGAGAGAAGAGGGAAATGAGGTGGGGCTTTTTATATAAATATATATTTATTTATTTTATTTTAATCCAAAAAGTAAGTTTTTATTTCGACCTCGAAACGAGACCCACCGCCTGTCGTCCCTAGCTAATTACCCCCATTCCGAACACAATGGGATATGTATCGCAAGCTGATTCGACTATTTCGATCAGTTTTCGTCAAAATCAACATATAACTCTATATATTGAATTTGAACATGCATTTCAGTTTACCGGGGCCACATACTAACTCGAAAAATTCCAGAAAAATATTCTCTAGCTTCGTATTGACGATACGGTCCTAACAAAACTAGTTTCATCGAATTCTGAGACCGTTTGAAAAATGGCCATTTTCCAGTCGATTAAAATCAACTGAAACTGGTCAAACGCGTTTTCCTTTGCCACGCTCACATATTGATTCAAAAAAATACGAAAATTGAAATCTAGCAATAACTTTACATCGCGGATCCAACAGAAGTGGTTTCGTAGAAATCCGAGGTCGTTTGCAAAATTTCCATTTTTAAGGGCCTGAATTCCATAACGACTATTCAGAATTTTCAACTGGACATATCTTTTGATTCCCGCAATGAAATTTCAATTTTTCGGATTCGTTGGAAAGATATTCTCTATTAGATTCTATTATTTTTGGTTTCACTAAAATCCGGTTTATTTTGAATCCTGTACATTCTTTTGAATTTTGAAATCGAATTATCGAACTATCGCGCCATTTTCAACTCCTTTTATAAATATAAATAAATATTTATATTCTATCGTCGATTCAAACGAATATATACATTCGAATTATATTCAAAATAAATTTCTCGTCGATATTATTTAAAATAATTCATTTTAAATATTCAAAATTCGCTAAAATTGCCAAAATAAAAATTTTAAACTGGCTCAGATTTCCGGGTTATTACAATCTCCCCCACTTAAAACTTTTCATCCCCGAAAAGGAACGAAGCCGAAAGTTGTTTAACAAATCAACTCAACTTTCGTTATTTTCATTACGGCTTAAGTTCTTAAACTTTTCAGTTTCTAAGAACTTTTCAAAAATCTCAAAAATTTGGCTAACACCCTAAATTTTCGAAAAATTTCGCCATATCCTCCCCTGCACCGGGAGCATGGAAAAATCCCGAAATTGCCATACAGGCCTTCTGATCTCAAAAAGAAAAAGAAAAAGCAAAGCGGCTAGCCAATCGGCTCATAAAATCATCATCACCCAAACAAAACAGTAAATTATGGTAAACATGTACCTGTTTGTCGGGCAAACAAATTGTCTCTGCTCTAGCCTCCTTGCTATGACCTGTTCAATGTAAGTACATGTATATGCAAGCAAATGCGACCAAATTTCAATACGATTCACTATTTGGTACAATTTGACTAATTGGTTTTAATCCAACAATAATCAAACCACACAACCATCAATCAATTAGTTGATTAGCATTTCAAACACGTAATTCTGTTATATAGTCAAAAATCACATTTTTGATGCCAAATCACAACAATAGGCCCTATCTAATTTTGGTTCTCACACCGGTCAATAGGAAATATATAAATATCACACCTTCGACACTCGAACACTAATTCTGATGATGTAGCTACAATCATCAGAATCATCTCCGGGCGACTAGAGTGTGATTGTATATCTATCCAGTATATTAAAACTTCGAATAGACGCTAGCTAGGCGCATACGCAAAATCATTATATATTGGATTGTCCTAATCAATATGAAATAAATAATCAAATACGAATAATTGATTTTAAATTTTCAAAACAAAATTCGTTTCATCTTTAAAAATATACTCTTCACACTCGTTCTAGGATACTACTGATCCCATCTCTAACGAGTCATTCCAATTGGATATTACTAATCCAATATCTTATGAATTCTTTCGTATGGTTCTAATGTGTCCTGTTCTCTGAGCTTGGTAAACCAAAGCTCCGATACCAACTGTAACAAAAAGGAATTTCGCTCGATCCGAATCAGTCGCTAAACCGGTCCAGACCATTCGAAACGCCTGATTGTTTCGAGAATACGACAAAACAGAACGCAGACGGGAGAACATTTCATTGCTTATTACAACAGTTCCATCAGAATACAGGAATATACAGAGTATAAATGAATAATATACATAACAAATTATCAGAGATTACAATTAATTACATAGCAGCGGAAAATAATACAATACACAACTAGAAGAGATATACGGATGCAAAGCTTTACGGATATCATTCCAGCTGTAAACCAGGATCCTGTGAATATAAATCTGCAAAACCAAAACTACTAGTTGCCCGTGTCAAAATAAGGGCACCCAGAGTTTAGGTTAAAACAATAAACTCCAGGTCAGTCATATGACTGGTGTGAGAACTAAAACAGTTATTAATCTTTAATTTGGAAGTTAGGTAAATCAAGGGACCACGCCGTATAACACGGAACGGGTTTCCTCCCAAGAATACCAGTGCATAAAACAAACAGCGCAATGCTAAATAAAGAAAAATGAAGCTATTATAAGACCCAGGTCCCATCACACAATGCAACGCAAGCCGGAGGATAGGGTTTTTACCTTATAATAGCCAAGAATGCTTGATACGTTTAAAACAAATCATTTGATACTATTATAAGTGCATAGTGTATAAAACAACTTCAAATCATAAGTATCAATCATAGACGGCATAAGCGCCCCATCCCACTATGTCTCCATACTAGGCTCTACAATCAAAACCGCAAATGTCACGTATTTGCAAATTGGATTTCCTTCTATGAACCGAGGCAAAAGATAGTCCTCAACCGATTCGAGACGCTCTAGTCCGTGTCTCAGCAGGAAGGGGGGTGGTCTTGACTGGCGCAGGTGGGGGGGGGGGGTCGGCTCGGCGGTGGCTCGATGGCCCAGGGCGGCGGCGCGATCCGTTCTTTCCTCTCTTTTTTTTGGGAATGAACGGTAGGGGAGAGAGAGAAGAGGGAAACGAGGGGGGGCTTTTTATACAAATATATATATTTTTATTTTATTTTAATCCAAAAAGTAAGTTTTTATTTCAACCTCGAAACGAGACCCACCGTCTGTCGTCCCTAGCTAATTACCCCCATTCCGAACATAATGGGATATGTATCGCAAGCTGATTCGACTGTTTCGATCAGTTTTCGTCAAAATAAACATATAACTCTATATATTGAATTTGAACACGCATTTCAGTTTACCGGGGCCACATACTAACTCGAAAAATTCCAGAAAAATATTCTCTAGCTTCATATTGACGATACGGTCCTAACAAAACTAGTTTCGTCGAATTCTGAGACCGTTTGAAAAATGGCCATTTTCCAGTCGATTAAAATCAACTGAAACTGGTCAAACGCGTTTTCCTTTGCCACGCTCACATATTGATTCGAAAAATTACAAAAATTGAAATCTAGCAATAACTTTACATCGCGGATCCAACAGAAGTGGTTTCGTAGAAATCCGAGGTCGTTTGCAAAATTTCCATTTTTAAGGGCCTGAATTCGATAGCGACTATTCAGAATTTTCAACTGGACATATCTTTTGATTCCCGCTATGAAATTTCAATTTTTCGGATTCGTTGGAAAGATATTCTCTATTAGATTCTATTATTTTTGGTTTCACTAAAATCCGGTTTATTTTGAATCCTGTACATTCTTTTGAATTTTGAAATCGAATTATCGAACTACCGCGCCATTTTCAACTTCTTTTATAAATATAAATAAATATTTATATTCTATCGTCGATTCAAACGAATATATACGTTCGAATTATATTCAAAATAAATTTCTCGTCAATATTATTTAAAATAATTCATTTTAAATATTCAAAATTAGCTAAAATTGCCAAAATAAAATTTTTTAACTGGCCCAGATTTCCGAGTTATTACAATCTCCCCCACTTAAAACTTTTCGTCCCCGAAAAGGAACGAAGCCGAAAGTTGTTTAACAAATCAACTCAACTTTCGTTATTTTCATTATGGATTAAGTTCTTCAACTTTTCAGTTTCTAAGAACTTTTCAAAAATCTCAAAAATTTGGCTAACACCCTAAATTTTCGAAAAATTTCGCCATAACCTCCCCTGCACCGGGAGCACGGAAAAATCCCGAAATTGCCATACAGGCCTTCTGATCTCAAAAAGAAAAAGAAAAAGCCAAGCGGCTAGCCAATCGGCTCATAAAATCATCATCACCCAAACAAAACAGTAAATTATGGTAAACATGTACCTATTTGTCGGGCAAACAAATTTTATTCTCTGCTCTAGCCTCCTTGTTATGACCTGTTCAATGTGAGTACATGTATATGCAAGCAAATGCGACCAAATTTCAATACGATTCACTATTTGGTACAATTTGACTAATTGGTTCAAATTTTAATTAATCCAACAATAATCAAACAACACAACCATCAATCAATTAGTTGATTAGCATTTCAAACACGCAATTCTGTTATATAGTCAAAAATCACATTTTTGATGCCAAATCACAACAATAGGCCCTATCTAATTTTGGTTCTCACACCAGTCAATAGGAAATATATAAATATCACACCTTCGACACTCGAACACTAATTCTGATGATGTAGCTGCAATCATCAGAATCATCTCCGGGCGACTAGAGTGTGATTCTATATCTATCCAGTATATTAAAACTTCGAATAGACGCTAGCTAGGCGCATACGCAAAATCTTTATATATTGGATTGTCCTAATCAATATGAAATAAATAATCAAATACGAATAATTGATTTTAAATTTTCAAAACAAAATTCGTTTCATCTTTAAAAATATACTCTTCACACTCGTTCTAGGATACTACTGATCCCATCTCTAACGAGTCATTCCAATTGGATATTACTAATCCAATATCTGATGAATTCTTTCGTATGGTTCTAATGTGTCCTGTTCTCTGAGCTTGGTAAACCAAAGCTCTGATACCAACTGTAACAAAAAGGAATTTCGCTCGATCCGAATCAGTCGCTAAACCGGTCCAGACCATTCGAAATGCCTGATTGTTTCGAGAACACGACAAAACAGAACGCAGACGAGAGAACATTTCATTGCTTATTACAATAGTTCCATCAGAATACAGGAATATACAGAGTATAAATGAATAATATACATCACAAATTATCAGAGATTACAATAAATTACATAGCAGCGGAAAATAATACAATACACAACTAGAAGAGATATACGGATACAAAGCTTTCCGGATATCATTCCAGCTGTAAACCAGGATCCTGTGAATATAAATCTGTAAAACCAAAACTACTAGTTGCCCGTGTCAAAATAAGGGCACCCAGAGTTTAGGTTAAAACAATAAACTCCAGGTCAGTCATATGACTGGTGTGAGAACTAAAACAGTTATTAATCTTTAATTTTGAAGTTAGGTAAATCAAGGGACCACGTCGTATAACACGGAACGGGTTTCCTCCCAAGAATACCAGTGCATAAAACAAACAGCGCAATGCTAAATAAAGAAAAATGAAGCTATTATAAGACCCAGGTCCCATCACATAATGCAACGCAAGCCGGAGGATAGGGTTTTTACCTTATAATAGCCAAGAATGCTTGATACGTTTAAAACAAACCATTTGATACTATTATAAGTGCATAGTGTATAAAACAACTTCAAATCATAAGTATCAATCATAGACGGCATAAGCGCCCCATCCCACTATGTCGCCATACTAGGCTCTACAATCAAAACCGCAAATGTCACGTATTTGCAAATTGGATTCCCTTCTATGAACCGAGGCAAAAGATAGTCCTCAACCGATTCGAGACGCTCTAGTCCGTGTCTCAGCAGGAAGGGGGGTGGTCGCGACTGGCGTAGGTGGGGTGGTCGGCTCAGCGGTGGCTCGATGGCCCAGGGCGGCGGCGCGATCCGTTCTTTCCTTTTTTATGATTTTGGGAATGAACGGTAGGGGGGAGAGAGAGAAGAGGGAAATGAGGGGGGGCTTTTTATTCAAATATATATATTTTTATTTTATTTTAATCCAAAAAGTAAGTTTTTATTTCAACCTCGAAACGAGACCCACCGCCTGTCGTCCCTAGCTAATTACCCCCATTCCGAACACAATGGGATTTGTATCGCAAGCTGATTCGACTGTTTTGATCAGTTTTCGTCAAAATCAACATATAACTCTATATATTGAATTTGAAAACGCATTTCAGTTTACCGGGGCCACATACTAACTCGAAAAATTCCAGAAAAATATTCTCTAGCTTCGTATTGACGATACGGTCCTAACAAAACTAGTTTCGTCGAATTCTGAGACCGTTTGAAAAATGGCCATTTTCCAGTTGATTAAAATCAACTGAAACTGGTCAAACGCGTTTTCCTTTGCCACACTCACATATTGATTCGAAAAATTACAAAAATTGAAATCTAGCAATAACTTTACATCGCGGATCCAACAGAAGTGGTTTCGTCGAAATCCGATGTCGTTTGCAAAATTTCCATTTTTAAGGGCCTGAATTCCATAGCGACTATTCAGAATTTTCAACTGGACATATCTTTTGATTTCCGCTATGAAATTTCAATTTTTCGGATTCGTTGGAAAGATATTCTCTATTAGATTCTATTATTTTTGGTTTCACTAAAATCCGGTTTATTGTGAATCCTGTACATTCTTTTGAATTTTGAAATCGAATTATCGAACTACCACGCCATTTTCAACTCCTTTTATAAATATAAATAAATATTTATATTCTATCGTCGATTCAAACAAATATATACGTTCGAATTATATTCAAAATAAATTTCTCGTCGATATTATTTAAAATAATTCATTTTAAATATTCAAAATTCGTTAAAATTTCCAAAATAAAAATTTTAAACTGGCCCAGATTTCCGGGTTATAACAATATATATATTTTTGCAACTATTTTTTTCTTGGCATGAACTTCTAGGATTATTTCCAGATTTTAGAATTTTTTTAATCATGGCCGCATTTTTTTTTGGAAGAAAATGAAGGAGGCAAAATGAAATAAGCAGGAGGCGAAACCATAAAAGAAGGAAGCAGATCCAAGAAAATAGGAGACGTCGATTCAAAAGTAGGGGGCAGGTTTATATTTTAAACTATGACCGGATGTGAGCCTAATTTTGAAACTTAGTAGGGACCTGTAAAAAATGCACCCTTGAATTTAATCGACTGAGGAAATGGCCATTTTTCAAATGATCTCCAAATTCGACGAAATTAGTTTTGTTAGGACCATATCGTCAAAACATACCCAGAATTATTTTTCTGAAATTTTTGGAGTCCGTATGTGGCCTAGGTAAATTAAAATGTACGTTGAATTCATTTGAACGTTATATTACTTTATATTTTAATTTTGACAAAAACTGATCGTAGCAGTCTAATTGGCTTAACGGACATATCCCATTGTGTCCGAAATAGGGGTATTTGGCTGGGGCGACAGTCGTTGGTTTCGATTTAGGGTTAAAATGAAAAAGTAACTTTTTGGGAATAATAATGAAAATAAATTATGTATAAAAACTTGGTCAAACCCTTTATTTATCTTGCCCATTCAAAATTAATAAAAGGAAAAAAAAATAAAAACTGAATCCCATCATCGTTTAGCCGCCATCGCACCTACCGTCGCTCCGACTGCCACTACCGCACCGCACCACTGCGCCGTCGCTGTCAGCCCCACCTCGTCGCTCTCCTCCTCTCTCTAAAAAGCCCAAACTGCAAACCCTAGCTTGAAATCAGCCGCCGCCTCCACCTTTGATGCCGTGACCTCCCCTGGCCACCACCAGACTCCGGCACCACCATTTCCCCCCACTCCCAATTCCAACTGTGAGTTTTTCATTTTTATTTATGTAATTAGTAATGTGATTTTTAAATGAAATAAGCTTGTTTTAAAATTATGATTTATATATATATATATAATAGCGTCATAAAAGTATGATTTTTAATTATATATAGCAAGTATAAAAATATGATTTTTATATATAATACATTATAAAAATATGATTTATATATATATAATAGCATTATAAAAACGTATTTTTATATATATAATAGCGTTATAAAAATGTGATTTTTATTTATGTAGTAGCGTTATAAAAATGTGATTTTTAAATATATTTAGCGTTGTTAAAAATACGATTTATAATATAAATCACGTGAAGCAGATTGCGATGGAATCAAGGTGAAGAACCATACGCACTGGAACAAATCCAATCTAAACCATTAAATTAAAGAATGACAGAGTGGAAACCAAAAGTGAGAACTCCTTCTCACTCTAATTATTTTACAGTTAAATATATACTACGATACAAACAGGGCTTAGTAGCCCCCGTCACTATTTAGTATACAAACCATAGTTGTTTGTTTGAATTGTATTGTGATGAATTGACTGTATTATGGTGAAATAATTGTATTGGGGTTTGGTTGTATGGGTTGATTATTGTGTATGGTGCGAGCCGTTATTAGGAGAGGAGCAATGCTAGACATTACTCCGGTTTTAATATTGCGCCGTTATAATGCCAAAATTTTTCTAAAATAAATATTTATTCATTAAAAATCTCATTTTTAATGTATATATGAACTGTATAAAATATTCATGTGTTGAACAAAATGTTTGAATAATAAAAATATTATTTTTATTGAGTGTATAAACTACAGAAAATATTCAAGTGTTGAAATAAATATTTCGTCGTTAAAAATATAATTTTTAACGTATATATGAACGGCATAAAATCTCCTTAAATGAAAATAAATATTCATTTACAAATCGAACGATTTGTTTATGTACACCCATTTAACTGTTATGGATTGAGACGATAAATTTTACACATCGCCCAATTACACAAATAATATTAAGTATTTGTTGGTTGAAATCCCATGCGGGTATTGGGATGATATTTGGCGTACACTAATTCCAATTGTTTAGTTGTATATCAATAGATTGGTTGATGAACTATAGTAAGCGTTATTTATTTATTTTAATGCTTATACAGTGTAGAATGCACTATGGATGATGGATTATTGTTTATCATTGTTGTTGTACACATGTGTTGTATGAAATCCATATAAATAACATTATATGGTAATTGACTGTGTCTGATTCCAATTCTGGAATAAGGAATATTTTAAAATAACGAATATTATAAAATAATCTTTAGTAAAGGATTAAAATGTGAATTTGATGTCCAATGTTGGATGGACACGAAAATATTGAAATGTATGAAGCCATGTTGATTAGTTATGCGCCATTTTGACGCGAATGATATTTATATCGATTTTATTCATTTTTATAATGAATATCGAAAAGGAAATTATTTCAAAATTGGATATTTTGAAAATATCATCATTTAAATATTATAATGATAAGGAGTATTCAATTTTGATTTAAAATTGAAAATGAAGTTAAAATAGATTTAAAACAAATTTTATAAATGATTTATAAAATACGTTTTGAATGGAAATGAACAAAATATATAATATATATATTATATTATATTATATTATATTTAATGGCCTGAATAGAACGCATCATGCTGCGACCGTTTGCGAATTTCGGCCATATTTTTTAAATAATCCTCTTAACATAGTTTATAATATTCATTCTCAGCCAAAATCAACAACTAGTTTCCGTTATGCACTCTGATTAGTTCCCACTCATTCACCTATATCCTTAACAATGATTCTAGTTTACCATCTTGGTTATTATTTCAAAGAAAACTTGACTCACAAAGCTAATATAATGAACGGATTTGGATCAAGGTTCTGAACACCAAGGCGGTTTCTCCATCTAGGACAAGTTACTATGCCAACAAATTAACTGAAGAAAATTAGCATGAGGATAGACTACCATTGGCTCAAGGTTACATGAAATCTTTAAAAAAACTCATGAAAACAACACATAGAGAACACTTTGAAATTCACCAATTATAAATTATGACAGATAAGATTTGAAATCCCTAAAGAAGTCACCATATATGATGCATGCAAAGAAAGAGCATCAATGAGTTCTTTCGATATAGATGAATGCAACGCACGCGTATCTAACAAAACACTTACGAAACGATATTGGAGTAAAAGAACTATCTCAAAGATTAAAGGGGCACCTTACTACTGAGAAGAACCACTTGAACCCTCTACTACATTAGGATTCCCAAGCTGTGGGCCCTTGGAAGCTTGAGGACACCTCGAAGACCAATGACCTTCTTGATTACAGTTCCTACACATGAGTGGCTTAGAACATGCTCTAGAAAGATGATCTCGTGCACCACAATTATAATAGGATTTACGGTTAGGAGGAGTATCACTTGAATTAAAATCATAGGATAAAAAGCTTCTTCTTTTTTTTGGGGAGAAAGACGTGGATTTTTGAAATGGAAGTGTCATTTTGTGAGGATTTTTATGAGACTCAATTTCATCACTATTCTCCCTTTCCATGTCAACTGCTTCAAAGTGAAGCTCGGCATCCATTAACTCTTCGAAGAAGTGCTTCAATGCAGCATAATGGATTTCTTCAAGTATTTCTTGAGGCCAACAACAAGTTTAAAAAATTTCTTGTAAGAGATACTGATATTCTCAAAGCCATATTTGAATAAGGCCTCAAGCCTTGAAACATACTCAGAAAATGATATCTTTAACTGCTTAAGCTTGAGAAAACATTGAGCCAAGATAGCTTTCTTGAATTCCAGAATGAATTTAAGTTCAAAATGTTCCTTAAATTGCTTCCATTCTAGGCTAGCCTAATTAAGATTTATTGTGACAACCCAAAAATCCATACATTTTGTATCGACAATAAACTACACATATGTTCTCTCATATATATAATACTCTCAAACTAATTCTAGCGTACTACTAACCCCATATCTAATGAGTTACTCGTCCTAGGATTGTAGTTATCCTATCTCTATTGAGTCATTTCCCGAATAAAGCTGAAACACCCCACACTCCTTAACGTCACCCATATGAGGATGCACTACGGTTTATGAGTCGCTTAGGTATAAAGTAACAACAAAGAGACTAAAATCACAAGATATAAATATAAAACGCAGCGGAAATTTTTAAAACATCATTTAGTAAAGCAATTCAAATCATATTGCTTATTACATTTCATAAATACCAAAATAGTCATCAACATAAAACCAAATACACTATCTCGTGGAAAACCATAATATCAGAGTACATAAGTAAAACCATCCCTCTTAACATCAATACAATAATTGGAAAATAACAAAATGAACCAATACACAAGTCTAAAATGAGTCTGAATCCAAGCCGAACAAGAAAATCAAGAATCATTGCTAAGAGCCTCTGCCCTGCGAACTTAGGGGGAAAGCAAGAGAGAAGGAGAAAACAAACTAGATCAGACATATGTCTGGTGAGTTCTAGTAATTTCTAGCATAAGCATAAAGCATAGACAGATGAACATTTAAATGACAAAAAACTAAAGGAATAAAAGAAGTAAACGAAGTTAAGCATGAATAAAGAATGACTTCTCATTCATATCTAAGATTTCCGCACCAACTAACCAAGATATCATAATTAGCATACCTAATTTCTACCCATTAATCAGCTTCTATAACCACAATGTGATAACCTATGCCAGCAACGGAACTCGGGGTTATCAATCCCGAACCCATCAACTAAAAAGAAATATCCGTTAATCATAGGTGTTACAATGGCTTATTTTCCCCAATTAGCACAATGCACACTCATCGTCCCATAGGAACGTGCCTTTACCCACCTCATTTGGACCTCTTACTATCCAACTCGGTAAAGAATGCCCCACCTCTACCTAGTATGAGACCTCCATAGATGACAACAGGGATACTGCCTATGGGTCCCCAACCGAATATGCAATTGACATAAGTCACCCCCTAGACTTGGTCCCCATTTATTTTTCTATTAGGCCTCTCAGTTTCCGCAATCATTCCCACGCTGCCGGAACGTACCTAAACTACGAGCCACTTATTTTCCCCAATCATCCCCATGCTGTCAGAACAGACTCCCACTATAATTTTATTAATTTATTAAGCCGCTTCTTTTCCCCAGTCAGCCTTACACTGCTAGACCAGACCTAACCTACGAGCCACTTATTTTCCCCAATCAACCCCATGCTGTGGGAACGGACTCCCACTACCATTTTATATTATTAATTTATTAGGCCTCTTATTTTCCCAAGTCAACTCCACGCTGTCGGAACAGACCTAACATACAAGCCACTTTTTCCCCAATCAGCCTCAAGCTTTCGGAACGAACTCCACTATCTTAGCTTATTAATTTTGTCTTTAATTCAACTTAACATAATTTAAGTTTATTAATAAGCCCAACATAGCCTTATGTTATATATTCCTAGGTTGTGTTAAACATTTCTGATTAATGTTTATCTTTTTGTACAACCCAAACCCATGTTGCTTAGCGTTCAAACAAGTTACCTATTCTAGTTTATATTTTTGCATGTTCTCCATTTACATATTAAGCTTTATAACCAATTTATAGTCCAATATTAATTATAATATTTAGCCAGTTTTAACATGCCCAATTATCCATTTTTATTCAATTTCAACATTGTTCCAATTTAAAGCATAAATAACAATAAAAACCTAGGCTCAACGCTAAAATAAAAGGGAAATGGTTTAGGATACTCGCAAGTCCTAGACTCAAAAATAAACAAAACAAATAAAATAGGGTATAGATGTAAATGTAAACAAAACCACAACAGAGAAGGAGATAGGAGAACCACTTATAAACGGTAAATAAGTAGAAAGAAATAGGCATAGACAGTAAATAAATTACAGAAAGTTTACAGGAAAACTAAACATATGAATACTATAAATAACTATAAACATTGAACATGTAAACTTAAAACTATTTAACCGTCTAAAATTTCATATGTAAATTACAAATCTAGAAATCACATAAAAACTTACATATCTGATGAAAAGAGCTTCACCCTTGGCCTTTCTTATTCTAGTAGAACCTCCGCCTCCAGAAGTATTTATAAAAATAAATATTTAAAAGAATAGAACTTCTTTATCCCCATAAAAAGTTTAATTATTTATCCCTTCCTAATTTTGAGGACTAGCCTTGGGAAGAAGAAGAGAGAAAGAATGCATGTGAAGAAAAGGGAGAAGCTTTGCTAGTTTATCTATAGGATTTACTACGTGTCCTCTATCGTCCAAATTTAAGATTAAATATGGACCTCATTGGACCAATCAGTAAGCTCCATGTTAGCCTTTAGTTCAAAATTAAAACAATAAAACAAAGTCACATAAGAAAGTAACATTCGAACGATAACCGAATTTGGTAATTGAAGTTATAAAGTGATTTTAAGCGAATATGGTAAGCTTAAAATAAATGTTACTTAATATCTTAAGTAAAGGAAATCAATATGGAAAAGGGCTTTATATTAAACCAGAGATGTGTAAATGAGCTGTGGATAAGGAGATGGGGAGTTAAAGCGTCAAATTGACGTTAAGTGAAGTGGATGAGATTGAAGTGAGATTTCCCAAAAGAAATGATTTAAAGAATTTGAAAAGGGATTTCTATAATTGAATTTGCTAAATTGTTTAGTAACAGGATTTGAAATAAAAATCCAGATAAGGGGATAAATAGTTTTAAAGAAATTGAAGTTTAAAGGTTAATGTTTATTAATCATTTACTAAATCAATGAATTTAGTACTAACCATATATTTTAAAAAGATATTTTAAAAAGCAAGAAGGTATTATAAAACCATATTTCTATACAATAGTAAAGTCGTATTAAAATGAATATGGGTTTTTAAATTACAATTCATATTTATCTTATGATAAGAATGCTGTTGATCAAGGTCTGAGAGGTAATTAAAATACCCCAACTTGGACAACTTCAGGATTATTGAAGGATGAATATTAGTTGTAAAGGTGGATATGTTAGAAGTAATTTATATTGAGGAATACTAATTTGAAGAATTTGGATATATATATATATATCTGATGGGATTCCAAAATAAAAGGAAATGAAGAAGGTCTTGAGAATATGAAATGATATTTTCCATAGTAATGAAATAAAAGGGATTTTTGTAATGATTGTTTTACGAGGGTAAGTGAATTGATCTCGTAATTATAGGTGATAAGTAGTGGGGTGGCAGATGTTTTGAAAGATAGTAACGGGAAATTGGATAGGATTTTAAGGTATTTCTTTTAAGTATTTTCATAAATGATTTAAGAATATTAAAAAATAATATATTATCTTTGGTTTTACAACTGATATATTATTTTAATGGCCAAGTGATGTTGTGTAATAAACCTATGGATTTATTTTGTTTTTATGATTTTTATTTTGATAGCTAAATAACCGACTATCAAAATCATGCCCAATGCGCTGTTGGTACGGAAAGTCCGGGATCGAATTTATTTTCGAAAAACATTCCGAACTAGCAAATACGTAAAAGATGCTGATTGAAAATGGAGCAGTTGAAGACCGCAGATCTTCATAAGCAGAAGGGCTACTTGATAAATTTCTCTGATGTTACAACCAGAGATATTTTGATAGTATTCGATCGTGGTTAAAATTTATGGATTGCAAGGACTACTCGCTACTGATCTATAGGGTGACTCCTAGGATATGGTAGGAGAGTACCTTCGGTTCATCCTGTTCTTGTATGACTTGTATGGATGAATGTCTGACAAAGTATTTCCAAAGGACCACGTACGTTGATTTCTTCAAACATATCATAGTTGGTTAGCTCCCAACTAGAATATTTTTGTGGACGTCAATCAGTGATATCTGATAGATCTGACGATGTGGCATTCAAAGTGAATGGTGGCAGATGTGCTAAAAGGAAATTCAAACCTCAAGCCTCATCAACCGGGAAATGACAAAAATCGGGCAGGCAACATGGCTATGTGGGTCGCTCCCAGTAGGGTGTATAATCACCTATCTAGAGAAATTCCTTTTTTTTTTCTTTAATCTATATCGATGTTGTCCCTTTTCGGGAAATGGTGGGTCGCAGCCAACCGTTGGTGATATACATTCAATACACTCAAGCTAAATGAGTGGTAGGTTATGTGTGGGCCAGGTTGCAAGATGTTCTTGTTGAACCTAGTGTATTCACCTCTAGAGATACACTATCGGCAGGTGGTTCCATACCTTGTCATAGTCGGAATCCAATCTCCAATAATCGACCGCAGTTTTGTTCGTATACTATATATATGGAACGTGAGATGAAAGCATTCTGCTAGATTCTATTTATTTGTATTTAGACACTATTATAATATCACAATAAGATATGATTAAAAAATGTTTTAGGTTATGGTAAGGTAAAAGTCGTCTGTATTCATGTGTGGATTTGGTCTTACGATTATCCTTTTCTTTCAGGAAGGAATTTAAACTTTAAAATCAAGTTGGATGATATTTTAAACTTAAGGGTTTTCTCACTCTAGTTCACCAGACTGACCTAGTGTTTGTAATGATTGGGTTAGCCCGAGTCTGCTGGTTCAGGTTATAGAATGTTATGAAGTCCAAAGACATGTTGGAGAAGTTCAGACATATGATATTATTCAGTATTTTCCGCTGTGTGATGTATATGAATACAGACTATTATAACTGTCCAGATGTGTGATGTACTTTGATGAATGTAAGAATTTTTAAAGCTCTTAGTAAAGATGTATTTCTGTATTATATGGTGTTCCGCTGCGATGTGAGACTCTGTGTTGTGTTGGATCTTCTTCTTATTCTTGTATTCTAATATTTCTTTCTTTCTTATATCACCCTCTAAATTCTTTCTAATAACTATCTGGTGTTTCCGATACTTGAGTACTTGTAGGTAAATGCAGGGTTTATGCATTACTGTCAGAATTCGGGTGTCGGATCCCTAAAGGGTCGTTACGCAAGGGCTATATATTATATTAAAAAAATATATTCCATAGCGACTATTTTAAATTTTTAACTGGACATAACTTTCAATTTATATTATGAAATCTCAGTTTCTTATATTCGTTAGAAAGATATAGCTAAACAGATTCAAATATTTCTTCTTTTACTGAAATCTGATTTATTCTTAATCCTATACATTCAATTGAAATTTAAAATTGAATTTTCAAACTACCTCGCCATTTCAGGTTCGTTTTATAATTAAGATAAATTTATACATTCTAACTTCAATTTAAATAAATTTATAGTCGTTATTATTTAAAATAAATCATTTTAAATATTCAAAATCCATTAAAATTGCTAAAATAAAAAATTTTAATTGGTTCAGAAATTCTGTGTTGTTACAATCTCCCCCACCTAAAATCTTTTCGTCCTCGAAAAGGAACGGAGCTGAAAGTTGTTTAACTAACCAACTCAACTTTCATTCTTCAACATTTCAGTTTCTAAGAATTTTCTAATTTCTCAAAAATTTGGCTAACATCCTAAATTTTCGAAAAAATTCGCCATAACCTACTTTGTACGGCCCTGTCGGTAAAATCATAACTTGCTTCATAAGGCCCTCGTCAATCCAAAAGAAAAATCCAAGCGGTTAGCCAATCAGCTTATAAAATCATCAAAAACCATGAAATACAGTAAACATGTACCTATTTGCCAGGCATACAATTTTATTCCTCTTCTTAGCTTCCATCCTATGACCTGTTCAATAGATATACATGTACATGAATGCAATTCTAATAAATTCTTTTTCTATTCAGTTCAATATTTGATTCGATTTGGCTAAATTTACCTTTCATTCTCTTATAGTTTTTATCAATCCAATATTTTTATTTAGTTGAACTAATAATCATACATCATAACCAGCAATCAATTAGTTGATTAAATTTTCAAACATGTAACTTTGATATATTCAAATATCATATTTTTAGTGCCAAATCACAAACAATAAATTCTAACTAAGTTTTGGTTCTCACCCTAGTCAACTGGAAATATATAGATATCCCACTTTCAAAACTCGAACCTAAATATCGATGATATAGCTATCATCATCAGAATCATCTCCAGACGACTAGAGTGTGATTCTATATCTCCCAATATATTTGAGACTTCAAATACACGTTAATTACGCGTATATTCAAAGTCTTCATATACCCGATAATCCAAATTCAATATATAATAAATATGCAAATACGTATAATAGGATGTAACTTTCAAAATTAAATTTATTTTTAATAAATAACACTCATCAAACTCATTCTTGGGTATTACTAACCCCATCTCTAACGAGTCATTCTTATAGGACATTACTAATCCTATCTCTGATGAATTCTTTCGTTTGGTTCCAGCGTGTCTTGTTCTCAAGCTCTTTAAACCAATGCTCTGATACCAAACTTTGATGACCCAAACCTCACCTTACGAGAAAGCCCGAATTGAATTGAGAACACGACAAATCAAAATACGAACAATAGAACATTTCATTGCTTATTACAACAATTTACATGAGTACAAGAATATATCAGAGTATGAATAAACATTACGTAGAAAAATACCAGATATTTAAAATACATAGCAGCAAAATTAAAATGTATAAATACAACGACTAACACAACTAAATGAAATACATGGATACAAAGCTTTCCGAATATAGCTCCAGTTATAATCCAGGATCCTGGGAAAAGAAATATTTGGGAAAACTAAAGCTAGTAGTTGCTCGTGTGGAAAATATGGGCACCTAGAGTTTAGGTTAAAACAATACACTCTGAGTCAGTCATAGGACTGGTGTGAGAACTAAAATTGTTATTAGCTTTTATTTTAAAGTTAGGTAAATCATGGGACCACGCTGTATAACCCGGAACGGATTTATCCCCCATGACTACCAGTGCATAAAAATAACAGCGCAATGCTAAAGAGAAAAATGAAGCTATTATAAGACTCAGGTCCCATCATATAATGCAACGCAAGCCGGAGGATAGAGTTTTACCTTATAATAGCCAAATGTGCTTGGTACGTTTAAAAAAAATATATTTTATTATTACTATGGGTGAAGAAATCAACTTCAAATATAAATGTATCAATCATAGATGATATGAATGTCCCATACCACTATAACGCCAATAGTATACAACTAAAACCATAACATGTCGTATTGGAAGTTGGATTTCCATCGTGATGGATACTGATCTGAAAGATCAGTCACGTAGTGCAATACTCAACGACTTACGTCTCATGCATGAGTAAACGTCGTAATGCACATCCACCCTATATCCAGGATATCAAGTATCTCAATGGCTTATGTCCCGAGCATGAGAAAATGCCATATACTCTATCCTTCTAGGAATCGGGGGGTGTGCCTTATCACTACCAGGTGTGTAGCGACCACACCCAGCCTATCTCGGTCAACCAAATCCGTCCTCCTCGAAAGTATACCGATCTAACCATCAGTTCACCACCATACCGAGGTGTGAGGCTCAGGAATTAACGCTACACAAAGTTGTGCTACTTAAAGCTATGCTTTGATTATCATCCACCAAACTTTGCTTTTCAACAAAAGTTTGGATCACTGCATCTCAGCATGC
Source organism: Allium sativum (assembly GCA_030737875.1). Classification (NCBI taxonomy): domain Eukaryota; kingdom Viridiplantae; phylum Streptophyta; class Magnoliopsida; order Asparagales; family Amaryllidaceae; genus Allium; species Allium sativum. Next base: position 125,871,387 of record CM060919.1, on the reverse strand, counting down.
CACACTATCAATCCATGTCATACCATTGATTTCAACCAATATATAACCTCTAAGCTCGTACGTCTCAGAGAAGAGTGTTAAGCAAGAGAATAAATTCGCCGCTATCAAACAGATATATATTTAGCAGAGATCAACGGATACAACATAAAGGAATACAATGTCAGACACACCATCCATTTGTAAATCCGTTCTAGGTCTGAATGAAACTAGAGGAACATTATTCCTCATCCCGTATGTCCAATACAGGAGAGAGGCCCTCGCAGATCCGAACAATCAACAAATACGTCCGGACAACTACCACTGTAGCCCCTTCAAGGTAGCTACTCCAATCATGGGCATCAGTAACAACCCATCCATTCAATGTGAAGATCATCCGTCTTGAACCGTCTCCAATCTCTTCAACTGTTAGTCGTCGTATCAATTATTCAGAATGGGTTAAACCCGGTCTTTCCGAATAACTCGCGTATCTTATAATCAAGTGCTATAATAACACATCATACGCCACATTCCAATCCAGAATATTCTTTTATTTGTACTTCTCTATTTTGGAAAGGTTCTCATTAATCTTATCAAAGATTATCATTTTTAAACCCACTGTTTAATCCATTTCTTTGAAAATCATTTCAAAAGATTTTATAGTATCTTTTCACAATTTAAACCAAATTAAGGTTTATCAAACTAGTCGGGATTAATGCCTTACCGAAGTAATCATTCATTTTATTAACCCATCCCAACCTATTCATCACATGGAGAAAAACTGGTAGTACTCCATATCTAACACCACTGTGTTATTGGTAAATTCAATTACCATTTCACATTCAAATCTAATTAAAGATTTAACTATCGTATGAAGTAAAAATGGTGGTTCTCCATTCTCGATCACTTTCTTGAATTTGATAATTTTAATTATCCCATTTCAATCAAATTAAAGATTTATTAAAACTCTACTTACTTTTAGTCTCCAAAAATCATTATTTAATGATTATTCAAATTTAGGAAATAATCCAGTCTTTATTGGGTTAAAGAACCAATGTCATTTAGAACACAGTTCATGATAAACCCAAAATCATCTTCCATTAAAATGGAATCTTCACGGAAATCATAATAGTATATGGTCGATATAAATTCCCGTATCAGTCTAATAATATAAATGGAATAACAGCAAAGCCTTTTAAATTCCTTATATAGCAATGGTCTTCCTTTACAGAAGCTAATATCGATTATTACCAAATCGAATTCCATTGAATTCCAATTTAATATATTAGATTGGAAAACTTTATTTTGGAAAATTCCATTAATCTTAATTAAAAGATTATAAATTCCAAATCATATTCTTCACTATTAATTGGGTTAAATAACAAATGTTATTTAAAACACCATTCACGATAAACCCAAAAATCGAATTCTATTGTTCAATTCCAATTAAATATTAATTAATTGGAAAATTTCACTAAATCTTAATTCAAAGATTTATTCTTTTCTCAACTGGGTTTAAGAACATTGTTATTTAAGACACCGTTCACGATAAACCCAAAATCCAATTCGATATTAATATAAGGCTTTGAATATAAATTATATCGGCTTATATTCAATATCAAATTCTGAAACCAACAAATATCATATTGGGAATAACGATATATATATATCTTCCAATTTCCTCAACTGTATCCATATAATCACGGAATCTATATCGAAATATTCTGGAGATTATTTCTGTTCAACTCCAATCCAGTCCATATATTGGACATTCTAGTTATATTAAAACCCATTCTCAATCCAATTTATTTATTTAAAAATATTGGATTATTATTCTATTTATTAACTAGTTCCTTTTGATAAAAATATATTTTTATCTTTTCGAAACTGGATTTTTCATCCAAAATCTTTCCAAATCATTTATTATGATTTTACAAAGATTTCCCATATTTTCAATAATTTAATTAAGGCCCGTATAGTTGGTTTCCAATATCGGCCATCGAACTGCATTTACAACGACCTTTTCCAAAATTGATTTGGACATATTTTAAAATCTAACCGTTAGATTTCAAATCTCTTATATTCATTGGAAAGCTCTTTTCGATATGAACCCAACGGTTCAACTTTTAGGGGAATCCGATGGTCAGATCTCCCATTACACCAATTTGAAGTTAATGGTCGAAATTCGCGAATGGTCGCTGCGCGGCGCGTTCTATTCAGGCTATGTATATCGTCAATTTCCATTCAAAACATATTTTATAAATTCATTTATAAATTCATTTCAAAATGATTTCAACTTTGATTTCAATTTTAAATCAAAATTGAATATTATATCATTATAATATTAAAATGATAATATTTTCAAAATATCAGATTTTGAAATCACTTTTCGATATTCATTATAAATGAATAAAATCGATATAAAATCCCATTCGTGTTAAAATCGTGTTTAACTACTTAACACGGCTTCACATTTCAATATTTTCATGTCCATCCAAAATTGGACATCAAAATCACATTTTGATTATTCACTGAATATTATTTTAAAATATTCGTTAATTCAGAACTGGAATCAGACTCAATCAATTACCATATAATTTCAGTTATATGGATTTTGTACATCGCATGTATACAACAATAATGATAAACAATCATTAAAAATTCATACAACATCCAGAGTGCATTTTACAATCGTATAAGCATTAAAATAAATAAATAACGCTTATACGGTCTGTCAGCCTAGCGATTGACATACCACTAATTATTGGGATCAGTGTATGTAAAATATCATCTCAGTACCCATGTGGGTTTTCAAACAACAAATACTGATTATTATTTGTGCATTTGGGCAATGTGTAAAATTTATCGTCCCAATCAATATCAGTTAAATAGGTGTACATAAACAAACCGTCCGATTTGTAAATGAACATTTATTTCAGTTCCTTTCCATGATAATTTTATATACATTTTATATAAATAATTTTATATATACATTTTATATAAATCAATTTATATATACAACAATATCAATCAAGGACATTCACAATCAAAATTCAGACAAACAATCAAGCATGGTTTGTACAAAAAAATAGTGTCAGGAGCTACTAATCCCCGTCTACAACCTATTATATAATAAATGTAAAATAATTTGAGTGAGAAAGAGTTCTCATAATCGGTTTCCACTCCGTCATTCTTTATTGGACGGTTTGGATTTAAATTTACCCTAAATTCTAGCAAGCTCCAAATTTGACCCAGTTAGTCTTGTTGCGAAGCTCTCGCCTCCATAGTCGCAACGGATCCTACTTCACTGGATTCCGACACCATATATGAAAGATATTAGTGTTTACATTTTAATACACTTAACATAATTAGTACAATTAATTACTTCTCTTAATCCCTTGACTAATGGCCTCATCTTCTTCGTTGATATTTCTTGGATCCGATTAAAACAGCTCGCACAAAAATCCTCCTGCGCACACTTCTAAGAACGATCGGATAGTCATCAGAAGCTTCCACCTCGGAGACCACAACATCCCCTTCCACCGTCGAGTTTGGTGGTGAACTCGCCCCTTTCTAGCGCCTTGGGACAACATTCGAATGACATGGGTTTAGGCCCCGATTTTGGTCAATCAACGACGACAAACTTCATCATATCCGTTCAAGTTGAAGTTCCCTTCGAGCTTAACATTTTTCCATTTGAATCCTTGATTTGATTTGGAGTAGATCGCAAGAAATTTAGGAATTTGTTTTGTAGGTTTTCAACTGCTATTTTATAGATGTTGGCGCTGAAGTGAAAAGGGAAAACTAGGGTTTTCCACGTTTGAATATATGTAGCCATTTAATATTATTATTTTATTCAATTTATTATTTCGTTATGAATTTTTACTTCCAAACGCCAAATCAAACCCATCGCCCCAAGCTAATTACCCCCATTCCGGATATAGTAGGATGTGTTTCGTAAGCCAACTCTATACTTTTGATCATTTTTTCTTTAAATTAAAATATAAATCAATATATATTGAATTTAAACGTACATTTTAATTTACCGGGGCCACATACTGACTCCAAAAATTCCAGAAAAATAAATCTAGCTATGTTTTGACGATACGGTCCTAACAAAACTAATTTTGTCAAATTTGTAGACTGTATGAAAAATGGCCATTTTCCAGTAGATTAAATTCAAACCGAAACTATCAAAACACGTTTAAATTTACCACGCTCACATATTAAATCCAAAAATTGTGAAATTTAAAATCTAGCAATAATTTGACATCCCAGATCCAACAAAAGTGATTTCTTTCGAAAATAGAGGTTGTTTGCAAAATGGCTATTTTTAAGGGATATATATTATATTAATATATATATAAATTCCATGGCGACTATTTTAAATTTTAAACTGGACATAACTTTCAATTTATATTATGAAATCTCAGTTTCTTATATTCGCTAGAAAGATATAACTAAACAGATTCAAATATTTCTTGTTTTACTGAAATTCGATTTATTTTGAATCCTATACATCCAATTGACATTTAAAATCGAATTTTCAAACTACCATGCCATTTCAGGCTCGTTTTATAATTAAAATAAATTTATACATTCTAACTTCGATTTAAACAAAATTTAAAGTTGTTATTATTTAAAATAAATCATTTTAAATATTCAAAACCCATTAAAATTGCTATAATAAAAAAATTAAATTAGTTCTGAAGTTCTGGGTTGTTACAATCTCCAAGTACGTTTGGACAATCATCACTTATTACCTTGTCTCGGGGGTTCAGCCCAATCAAGGCATCAGTAATCATCCATACGATGTGAAGTTCTCCTGTCTTCAACCACCGTCTTCATCATCGATATTTAATCGTCGTATCAGTTACTCATAATGAGATAAACTCGGTCTTTCCGAATAACTCGCGTATTTTATAATCAATAATCAAGTGCTATAAAAACACATCATATGCATCATTCCAATTCAGAATATTCTTTTATTCAAATATTCACATTTTAGGGAAAAGTTCCCGTTAATTTTATCAAATAAAAATTGTTTTAAATTTATTTTTTAATCTTCCTTTGGATACCATTTTAAAAGATTTTATTATATCTTTTCACCATCCAAACCAAAACAAGGTTTATTAACAAGTCGGGATTATCGAGCCTTATAGAAGTAATCATTTATTTTGTTTTCCAATCCCAACCAATTCATCCCATGAAGCAAAACAGGTAATACTCCATATCCAACACCCATAGTGTTATCGGTAAAATTAATTACCATTTCCCGTTCAAATCTAACTAAAGACTTAACAATCGCCTGGAGTAAAACTGGTGGTACTCCATTCTTGATCATTTCATGAATTCGATAAATTTGATTATCCCATTCTCATCCAATCTAAATAAAGATTCATTAAAACTCCGCCTTTGTTTTAATGTCTAAAAATCATCACTTAATGGTTATTTAACTTTAGGAAAATTAATCATGTCTTTAAGTGGATTAAAAAACCAATGTCATTTAAAACACAACTCACGATAAACCTAAATCACCTTCCATTAACTATTGAATCTTCACGGAAAACAGATCAATATATAATTGATATAAATTTTTGTATCAGATCATTACTATAAATGAAATAACGGTAAAGCCTTTTAAATTCCATATATAGTAATGGTCTTCCTTTACAGAAGCTCATCTCGATTATTACCAAATCGAATTCCATTTAGTTCCACTTTAATATTTTAAACTGGAAAACTTTACTTTGGAAAATTTCCATCAAATCTTAATATAAAGATTTATAAATTCCAAATCATAACTTCACTGTTAATTAGGTTAAAGAACTAATGTTATTTAAAACATTGTTCACGATAAACCCAAAAATCCAATTTTAGTTCAACTCCAATTAAATATTAATTAATTGATAAACTTCTCTAAATCTTATTAAAAGATTTATTCTTTTCTCAACTGGGTTTAAGAACAGTGTTATTTAAGACACCATTCACGACAAACCCAAAATACAATTTGATATTAAATACAAGGCTTTGAATAGAGATTAATATCGGCTTATAATAAATATCAAATTCTGAAACTAACGAATATCATATTGGGAATAATGATATATATATCTTCCAAATTCCTCAACAATATCCGTATAATCACGGAATCCAGTATCGAAATATTCCAAAGATAATTTCCATTCCAAATCCGTTCCAATTTATTCATTGGAAAATTATGGATATATTAGAACCGTTTACTAATCCAATTTATTTATTTAAAAATCATTTGGATTTCTAATCTAGTTCGCAACTAGTTTATTTAGATAAAAATATCTTTTTTATCTTTTCAAAACTTGGAATTTTCATTCCAAAATCTTTCCAAATCATCTATTATGATTTTACACAATTTTTACATATTTTTAACAATTTTAATATCGCCATTTCGGTCGGTTTCCAATAACGGCCACTGAACTGCATCCATAGCGACCTTTTTTAAATTGATTTGGACATAATTTGAAGTCCAACCGTTCAAATTCAAATCTCTTATATTCTTGGAAAGCTCTTTTTGACACGAACCAAACGGTTCTAGGTTTAGGAGAATCCGACGGTCGGGTCTCCCATTACATTTCAATTTGTAGTTAATGGTTGAAATTCGCAAATGGTCGCCACGCAGCGCGCTCAATTCAAACCATATATATATATATATTTCGTCGATTTGCATTTGAAACATATTTTATAAATTGTTTATAATATAAATCGTTTATAAATTCCTTTTAGAATGATTTCAACTTCTATTCCAGTCTTTAATCAAAATTGAATATTCTATATCATTATAATATTAAAATGATAATATTTTCAAAATATCAAATTTTGAAATCCATTTTATTTGATATTATTTTAAAATAAATAAAATCGATCGATAAACTTGTTCGGGTTTAAATGGTGAATTTCTGCTTAACTCGGCTTCCATATTTCAATATTTTCGTGTCCATCCCAAATTGGACATCAAAAACATATTTTGTTACTTTATTGAATATTATTGTAAAATATTTGTTATATTCCTAATCGGAATGCGACTCAATCAATTACCAAATAGTTTCAGTCATATGGATTTCATACATCGCATGTATTAAATAATAATGATAAATAATCATCAAATATTCAACCCTCATCCAGGGTGTAATTTACAATTGTATAAGCATTAAATAATTAAATAACGCTTATAACAGTGTTTCAATCCTTCTATTGGCATACAACTAAATATTGGGATTAGTTTATGTGAAATATCATCCCAACCCCATGTGGGGTTTTCAAACAACAACAGTCCATATCCATTTAAATATATCATTGGTTAATAAATTTAACCAATTCTAACACGGTTTTATTATTTTTCTACTTAACTAATGTTCAGTGTTTAAATTATAAATAGATATTTATAATTTAATTTCTACCTTAATGTTAGCATTATTTTTGAATATGTTCAAACATTTCAACATCACAATCAAAACACTATACAACCAATTTAAATCGTCCTTGGTTTGTGGACGATGGAGGTGAGCTAACACGCACTATATATGATTTATAATGATAATTAAAACTGAGAAAAATCTACATGGGCAATTCTATATATTTTTATACACGAATACAATAACATGATAAAAATAATTTAGTGAGAAGGAGTTCTCACTTTGGTTTCCACTCCGCCATTCTTTAACTGATGATTTTAGTGCTATTCATATTTAAATTCGCCTCAAATGCAAATTTGCTCCATTTTTGTTCTGGTCAGTTCCATTGCGTAGTGCTCGACTTCACGATTTCAATGCGATTGAAATCGTTCAATTTGGACCTCATATGAAAAAGATATGAAATTTTATGCATTGTTTATAATTCAAGAAAATTAAAATATAATTAATCAAATTAATTACATCATTGATTTCACTAATTCCTCTTCCACCTTCTGTAAAAACTCGTAACCCCTTTTTGAACTCGTCGAACCCAACGTCACTTCTTAGGGTTGAGACGCGCCACCACCGTTGAGCTTGTCACCGATCTGACACCAGCACATGAACCGCCTTGCTCCGCTCCCTAGTCTCCCTCCACCGTGTTAAACTCGGTGGCCCTACCACCTCTAAAAAAGGGCACAAACGAATCGACTTTGAGCTTGAAAATCCCACAAATTCCTCAATGAGAAACGATCTAATTCGTATGAGATTAAAGAGATTAACAATCTCTACAAAATTCACTAAAGAACTAGGGTTTAATTCACTGTATTTTGATCGTGATTTGGGGATTAATTTTCATGTGATTTGGGCCTTTCATTTGAGCTGACGGCGGGTTTCCAAGAATGGGAATTAGGGTTTAAGATATGGGGGTATTTATATATTAAATAATAATATATTTAATTCATTTAGTACTTGCTTATTGAAACGAAATCCAAATCAAACCCAATGACTGTCGTTCGTGGCTAATTACCTCCATTCTGAACACAATGGGATATGTTCGTAAGCCAATTCGAATGTTTTAATTAGTTTTAATAAAAATTAAAATACAAATCAATTTTGAATTTTAAACATACATTTTAATTTAATGGGGCCACATACTGACTCCAAAAATTATAGAAAAATAAATCTAGCTATGCTTTGACGATACGGTCCTAATAAAACTAATTTCGTCGAACTTGGAGACCGTTTGAAAAATGGACTTTTTCTAGTCGATTAAATTTAAACTGAATTGAAAAAACACGTTTAAATTCACCACGCTCATATATTAGTTCCAAAAATTATGAAATTTGAAACCTAACAATAATTTGACATTCCGGATCCAATAAAAGTGGTTTCATCGAAAATGGAGGTCGTTTGCAAAATGACTATTTTTAAGGGCTATATATTATATTAAAAATATATATATAAATCCATAGCGACTATTTTAAATTTTAAACTGAACATGACTTTCAATTTATATTATGAAATCTAAAATTTTCACATTCCTTAGAAAGGTATTGTTAAACAGATTCAAATGTTTCTAGTTTAACTGAAATCCGATTTATTTTGAATTCTGTACGTTCAATTGAAATTTAAAATCGAATTTTCAAACTATCACGCCATTTTATGCTCGTTTTATAATTAAAATAAATGTATACATTCTAATTTCGATTTAAATAAATTTTATTATTTAAAATAAAACAATTTAAATATTCAAAACCCATTAAAATAGCTAAATTGAAATTTTAAATTGGTTCAGAAATTCCGAGTTGTTGCATTGTTCCTAATGGCATTGCCCTAAAACATTTGAATATAAAGTTATTAATCATAGTCGGCATAACATAGGTGCCATTATACTATACTGACATATAATGCCTATACGAACAAAATCGTAGGCTAGTATTGGAGAATTGGATTTCCAATATGATGGTTCTTGGTACGAAAGATCGGTTTATGGAATCAAAATCTGTGCACATCATAGTATCAAACGGTTATAAGTCCCGACACAAACACTGTTATACTTTCCATAAAACATGAAATAGAATACCTAGCAAATAACATCCAAGGATTCGTACATCACTATATTTTTCCATGAGATATAGACGTATCTAATACATAGGTGATCACTGAAACATCCAACTCGAAAAGCATACGTATCTGACCACTAGTTTCGTATCATTCCAGGGCGTGGGGTTAGTGAGACTGATCTCAACAAAGCCATGCTTTTCACAAAGCTACGCTTTGTTCTTTCATCAACACATTCCACTTCGGATGCCACATTGTCATTCCATACCATATGACTAATTCCTACGAATTATACACCTCTGAGTTTGTGCGTCCCAAAGAAGGGTATTAAGTTAAGAGAGGAGGTACCCTCTCCGCTACCAAACAAATATACATTTTATGTACATCATTCATTGTGACTTAAACTACAATGTTAGACAAACCGTCCATGCAAGTTCATTTTGGCATTGAATGAAACCAAAGTGCTTTATTCCTAAACCATTACCTGCCAAGAAGCTCTTGCAATCTGAAGATTCCAAATATGTCAGGAACACTACTATAAATAAATCCATAATGAGAGCTACCCGAGACATCAACAAGCAGTTCTTCCAATGTGAAGATCCCCGGTTTTCAACCATCATCTTCAATATCTTCATTTGCTTTATTACATCATATCATTATTCAAAATGGTTTTCTGATTGGAATTACCCAATCTGATCCTGGCCTTTCTGAATAAATATCATTGCTTAAAAACGATATGGGTATACTGGATTGCTAAGTCTCTTTTAACTTAACTTGGTTGATAAAACCTTTTATTGACTTAATAAAACCCTTTTACTCCTTAATTTATGAATTTATCCATAAAGCTGCTAAAATTGGCCGAGTTCCATCTGCGGAATTTAATACCATGTATATGAAGATTATTTCCATCCAAATCCAATTAATTCATAATTGGAATAGTTAAATCTTATTAAAGATAAATATTCAAAAATATCATTCTAGATAATCTGGGTTTTCTTTTCAATCTATTCCAGCCCTTGCCCAAATAAATAAATGTTGGCCAGGTATGTCTAGCGCACTGGTTGCTGCATCCCTTGCCATAGTTATGTACCCCATTTATTGTTCCAGATCTTGGGGGTGGGACACATGTACTAGTGGTTTTCCAATCTAGTAGAGCTTATTTTCTTCTTAACTTTGTTAAGTATTTCATACTTCCAAATTATCAACAAAATTATTCATTTATTGTTTGGAAATGTTTAGCAACGATTTGTTAAGTTGAAAACCTTTAATCTCAAAGTTGTTGAAAAGTGGTGCAAAAAGCGTTGCTAAATATCTTAAACAGTTTTTTTGATTTAATTAACCTTTTCGTTATTCAAAACTTCGTACTTTTAATCCAGATCTCTTTTAAATTATTTATTATGATTTATCATAATTTTTTTATATATTTAATAATTTAAAAATAGTCATTTCTAAAGATTCCCCAATTTGGTCATCAAAGTGCAATACCATGATTTTTATTCAATTTTGATTTGAACATATTCCAAAATCTATACATTAAAATCTCAAATTTCCTTTTTCATTTGAAAACTAATATCATTTAAAAACAAATGTTTTTTAATTCAGGAAAATCCGATTTAATTTGCACTCTATGCAATCAGTTAAAGTTATGGTCGAAATTCACAAACTACCGTAGTGCACTAGCTCTATTCTAACCATATTTTAACTTTATATTGAATTAAGTCTAATTTACTTCTAATATGCTTTACAAACAATTTAAAACATATATAACTTCATTTCAAATCAGTATTTCCAATATTTCAACTTTTAATTCAATTACTTATTATAATTGAATATTATATTATTATTATATTAATAGTTTTCAAATATTGACTTTTTGAATTTCAGACTTTTCTAATCACAAATTAAACATAAAAACACTCATAGGAACTTTCAATTTGAGTTTAAAACATCATTTACATAGCTAACTCAAATTCAAAGTCAAAATCACTATTTTGAATTGACTTTGCTATTCACTTTAAAATTGAACATGCCATTTTACACCAAATTCTCTTTCAACTTTATTTTCACCCTTACAATAGTTTTTCAAAAATAACTTTACTTTCATTTATGTCCTGTAATATAAAAGTCCAACTTCTATTTTCACATCTTGCTTTCACTTAAATGTATATAGTATTCATTTATGTTATCAGATTGGAATGATATTTAATCAATACTCGTACAATTCCATAAAATTGGGTATAACATATGAAGGGTGACATATTAACATTAATAACAACCATAAATCCATCCATAGCAATCATTCAATAATTTCATAATACTTACAATACAGGCATTACGGTAATTAACACTTAACCATTCAACCAAGTCAACTTCATAAACAAATTATGATTATAATAAACATCCAGAACATGATTAAAGTAATTCTCACCTTCATTTCCACTCCATAATCTTTTCGGTAGAACAAAGACTCTAACTAGCATAACTTTTCACCATCTTTGCTTTTCTTTTCCAAACTTTTTCTAAACAAAATATTATATATATACATATATATAAGGAGGAGGGGTTTGGCCATGAGCTATGAGGAGGAGGAGGGACGTGAGGGGTAGAAGGGTGGTGGCATGTGGGAGTCACTGTAACACCCCGTATTTTCTGTGAACGTATAAGCAACAAATCAGAGGATAATTAATTTTTACAATAAGAATCAAGGGAAACGGGTTCGCCATCGCGTTCGTCTCGGAATTCTGCTTGGAAACGAGTCCGAATTTGCAAGAATCGGAGTCCGTATGAGGGAGATATGACCCTCCGAAGTTTCAGAAATACTCAGAATCGAAAACAGCTCGAAATTCGAATTCAAAATTCGAATTCAAACCCAGAAGCGGTCAGGGCGGGAAATTTCCCACCCAGGGCCCAAGTCGACTGGGCAGTCGACCCCCCAGACCAGGTCGACTGGGCAGTCGACCTGGGGGTCGACCTCCCTGGTCGAACCTAGTGCGTGTGCGTGCGATTTTGAAGGCTGTGACGTGTTTTGACGGACCTGATGAGTTCTAGGGTTAATCTGAGGGCCTAAATGAGTTCTACACCTATAAATACATCCTAAAACCTAGCCTTCTCTACACACAATTCTATTCTGCTTCTACTCTGCCTCTGTTCTAAATAAAAATAAAAATGGCGTCGCTACTCTGCTGGAATCAAAACTAGAAGCTAATCAACATCAACCTAAGCAACTCAATTCAAACTAGAGATTAAAGATTCTGCAACGATTCTACAACAAATTAAAGTTCTTTCTTTAATCCAACCAAGGCAAGTACAGTTATTTTCCGATATAAACGTTAATTCTGATTATGACATGAATTGTAAATCTGAATCTGAGGTTATATCTGTTCTGTTCTATTTAGATCTTAATTTGTATCTCTTTCCTCTTTTTGTTCTATAGCCAGGCTACCACGAGCCTGAGCCAATCTCATAAGATATTAACATACGCTAAAATGTTTGGGACAGTAAAATGAATGATGCATAAATTGGGCATGACCAATAGGTGACTGATTTGAGGAAAGAACATGGACTGTAGCTAGAACATAAATCTGAGACATATAATTGGACATAAATATAGACTGTATTGAACATATGACTTGGGATAAAGAGAATATGGCTTAGGTATAAAGATTTACATTAAAGTAGGATATCTATTAAATGTAAATAAACACCTAAGTAAGGGATCTTTGGGATATATGACATGCATAGTAATCGATGGCTATATTTGGTATAATTTATATGTGAATCTTTTGTACTAGGCAAGTTGAACTAAATTGGGACATGTAAATTATGACCAAAATCTGTGACATGTAAATTCAATGCAAACGTGGGGTATATGATCATAGTGTGAATCATGAAGATATGTTGGTGAAACTTTAAGGAATGATTAAATCTGTTATATTTGCCTAATTTGCTAGTTCTGCTATATTGCTTAATCTGCTAGTTCTGCTCTACTGCCTAGTCTGCTAGATCTGTTCATCTGCCAAATTTGTCATCTGCTAAGTCTGCTGAAACTGCCAAATCTGTTATATGCTAAATCTGCTAAATTACCTAATTCTGCTGAATCCGTTAAGTCGCCTAATCTGCGAAAATTTGATTATCTGCTATATCTGTTAAGTTGATATATTCAGTCTGTTATGGGCATAATCTGAATTAGCTATGAATAATTGACATGTATATTAGGCGTGGGCATAAATGGTAAATTATTAATTAATTGGTCGCAAAGATGAAAATGGCTAACTCGAGGTTAGAATGAGTTTGCGGCGTAATTCTGCCCGGAACCGCCCAGCATATTCCAGTGGCCGCAAACAATAGGTTCTAATGTGAGAAGTTAGTCATAACGTGCTTGAAACCCGAGGTTAGACTCAGTTTGCGACAGAAATCTGCCCGGAACCAAACGGCCTAACCAGTAGCCGCAAACTGTTAGTCTAATGTGAGAGGTCTGGGCATTAATAATTAATTAATGAAAATCTGAGATAAATATGATGTCTAAAATGTGTTGGGTAAGGTTAAACCAATTGGACCAATGAATCTGATAAACCCGTTTCGTGAATCCGTAGGCCCAATACAAAGTTAGATAATTTGTAACCGGTTAATTTGTAAGTCCGGTAATCTGAAACCAGTTAATCCGTAAGCCTGTTAATCCGAACATCTGATCCGTTAGTCTGGAAACCTGTTAACTTGATTGTCTGATCTATGAACTAGTTGATCTAAACTCTGTATGTCTGAAACTTGTAAACAAGTTAATCTGAAAATCTGTTAGTCTGGGGACACAAGGTTAGGAGGGGAAATACTTGTGTCATCTGTTGTTTGGGACCCATATTAGTCAGTAACCCTTTCTGGTATCAAAACTTTGGCCCAACAGTAGGTAGGGTCCGGGCACGCTTACTGAACTAATTATAAGCTGTTCATTCTGATAATGGCGAGGGGTGTTGATGGTGCGTTCCAACCGGGTCATGTGCGTGCATGGATCCCGGTCTGCCTCTGAGGATGTAATACGCCGTGACATTTGTAAATAGGTCTGTGCCAATCGGTTGTCACTTTAGGGAGAGATACACCCTGCTGTGGGGCCGACACAAGATATTTATGTATTAGGGAGCCGATCGCTTGGGGTAGGGTTTTAGGGTACACTTAGTTCTGTCTGTTTCTGTTGGTACCGTCTGTTTCTGTTGGGTGGCAACACCTGTCTGTTTCTGCGTGGTACCGTCTGTTCGGGTGTAAAGGCCCAATTACTAGTGTACACCTAATTCTACATTCTGTTTCCGTAGGGATTAATCTGTTTCTGCTTCTGTCTGTTTTTGTTCGGGTGGTAAAGGCCCATTACTAGCACTCTCTTCTGTGGAAATTATTCTGTACCCGTTTCTGTTTCAGTCTAGACATTAGGGTGACACCTAAATTCTGTTATACTAGTATTAGTGTAGAGAAGTGTAAAGAAATAGCTTATGTCATCCTGTTCTTCTGTTATATCTGCTACACCTGTTACAGTTATCTCTCATCCAGTTTTATGTTCATGTCATGTTATTATTATCTGTTCATAACTGAAAATCACTGGACTTGCCGGACTTTTTGTCTGACCCTTGTTGTTTCGCCTCGTTTCTTCCGTTTCCTCCCAGGTTTTGTAGAAGGGAATACTCTAGCTTGATCCAGATTTCTTCCGCTTGCAGTGCTTAAAGTATGGCTTGTCTTCTTCTGTGGGGATTATGATTTTAAAATGTGAATTCTGAAGGCTCTTGTACAAGACTGATATTTTGTACTTGAATTCTGATATTGTGATTTGAAAGGATGTAACCCAGTTTATTTCGGTTCTGTTAAAATAAAGTTATAAAATTTTCAAGTACTGTTTTATCTGTCTTGTAAGTTTCTGTTCTGTTTACTAAAATGCTCCACCAAAGTTAAGGCATTCCCTTTGTGAGTGACCTTAACGGAGGTGGGGTGTTACAGTCACTGTGAGTAGACGTAGGTGGCCAAAAGGGTGGTGGTGGGTGGCATGTGGTGTGGAGGGGAAGGGAAGCTGAGAGTAGGGGTGTAGGAGAAGGTGAAGACGTGTGTTAGGAGGAAGGAGAGGAGGAGGATAGGATGGTGGTAGAAGGCTTAGACTAGGAGAAGGAAAAAGATGGAAGCCATGGAAGTAAATGCAGAAAGCTTGGAATTTTTGGTGATGAATGAAATGTGGTATGGTTGGGTGTGTGCAGGGTAGAGGGAGGGTATTTATGTCTTTTTTAAAAGGGACACTTGTCATGCTACTTAACTAGGTAAGAATACATGTTAGTTTAAGTGATTTTTCATCTCTGTTTATTTTTTAAATGTAAAAATTAACATACACATGTCACCTTTTAAACATACCTAGTAAGCATGTATAACATACTATATTAAGGGTTGAGTATAGCCTATGAATTATGTTAAAAAAGTAAACATGTTATTACAACATTCGAACAATTTGTTCTGATAAAAGAAGGATTTTTATCAGTATATTTTACGGTCACATTTTATAGTTTTTCATATAATATATTATTATGTAAATCAAATTTGAAATAGGTATTGTTATCATTTTAAATTAATAAATCCAATTTCATTTGGCTATGAATTCTCATTGATGAGTTATAAAGATCCTATTTCAGGATTGTACGACAAATTTATCAATCATAGTAAATTGACTAAACCTCCTAAAATCAATATAGATATTAAATTGAACTTATTATAAAATTAAAAACATATTTCAAATTGGATATTTATTTACTCAAAATCATATATAATTATTTGAAATTGCAAATTTCAAATTTGTCCAAAATCTGAGTCGTTGCATTCTCTCCCACTTAAAAAAAATCATCCTCGAAATTTGGAATGTAAATGAAGGATAAGAATACAAAGGAAACATAAGTCAATGTATATTATCATATAGTGCCCTAACCTACTGGTCTGAGTATGTACTGCATACTTGAGGTTATATATATGCCTTAAAAATCTTGTCCCATAAATATGTTATAAGATTTATTTGGATATATGATAGAATACATTGGAACGAATGATAAAAGTAGTTTTATAATTAACATCATATACATATATTCATTCCTAGACTTTTTCAAACTTTTTAGAGATACCTCCCTAAGGAATAAAATTTATTAATTAGAAACTTCTTTTATTACGTAATCCTTGCATTCTTTCTAAGGTAGGTGGTTCTTTGCCCTTGGATTCAATATTAGCCCACCTCATTCTTTCCTTTGGACAAACTTCCATGAATGCCCTTATTCATGACATGAGGAACAAGCCCATCATTTTCCTTCAATCATGTTTGCCGGTGGTGTTGCTTTACTGGTTTTTCTCCCTTCTTCAAATGGCAATGCTTGACTACAAGTTCCACTTCCTTGTACTGACAACACTTCGTTTATTTTGTTGGATTCTTGGGTTTCTTTTTTGTTTTAGAACACTTATGTATAAAATGTTCCTTTTTCTTGCACTTGAAATAAACTATTTCTTCTGAATATTTTTCTCTTTCTTCCTTTTAATTCATTTTGGGTGTATGATTGCATAATGCCTACTTGTAGACATATAAAATAATATATATCCATAAATTATCCTAATAACAACTTCTTTTCTTCCTATGCAAAGGTTCTTTTTGCTTGTTTAGGAGTCATCCAAAAATCATTACTTGATACATCGTATCCCATTTTCCGCATAAATGATATTTCAAAATTTTACCAGAAAAAAGGGTTTATACTATTTTCAACTTATTTAAACATCTTATCTAATAACTTGATTTAGATACAACTTCTTAGTTTCAAAACCATATATTAACCAATACCTTTTAGTCGAATCGTGAAATTCAATTCACATGGTATTCATATTTATTTAATCAAATTTTTCATATTTTAGAATCTATTATCTATCTAAAATCGTCGAGAATTCTGATTTCTTATCCAAAAAATTTATAAGGATTTTTCAATGGTTATATTTTAACTTAACTTCATCCTAATCCCCAAGGTTCAATTTTTTTCCCTAATCATTTTTCAAATAACCTAACAAATATTTATTTAACTAAGTTCTTAGCTCTGAGCTACTCCTTGTTTATCTTGGGTTATTCCAACTTCTAAATTCAAACTTTTGTTTGGCTATTCTATCCTTTTTGACTTTATTCTGATGAGAGGGTGATTTTTTAGAAAGTTTAGATTATTTATCTAATTTGTCCATATGCTTATAAATGATCTATGCGAGACAATTGTAATAAATCTTACACGTTTTTCAAATTTCTAAGAACTTTCTTAGCCTTAACATTAATTACCTTAAATTTAAACTCACAAGGTCTTTGTACTTTGATTATTCATTCTAATTAGTTGGTCAGAACTAATTATAATACCATATGAAACATCATTAGTCAAACTGTGAAATACTAACCACAAAATGTCCGTATTCAAACTTTAACCATCTTGATTTTAAATAATCAACCAAGTCCTATATAATATATATATTTTTCAAAACATATTCTTTTGTATTCAAAGTATAATTTAAAAAAAAATCATTTTTAAATGAAATTACAAACACGTTCTCCCATATATATAATGCTCTTTAACTCGTTCTAAGGTATTACTAACCTCATCTCTAATGAGTTACTCATCCTAGGATTATACAAATTATGTCACTGATGGGTCCTTTCCTGAATAAAGCCTAGGTTCTTTAATAACCCGCAGCTTTGATACCAAATATGACTGCCGGATAATCCATACATTTTGAATCAACAATATTCCCATATGTCTGACTCAAACTATATGTATCTTTGAAATATAAAGTGATGAATCAAATTTCCGACCCTTGAAAATCGATACTTAATACATCCTCGATATTCGTGTTCTAACGACCTAGATTTTTAGCCGTTAAGTTTGAACATTTAAAACTAGTTTTAAATGTTGATTTGGGAATTTGGATAGCTCGAATTCTACGATTTTGAGTATTAATTTAATTCAAATAGAAAAATAATATTCTGAAATAAATAACTGAGAATAATTTCGATTTGAGATATAGTATGAATTTGATGATTTATTTAGATCTAATTAAGTTTAGATTTGAATTATAATAAGAAATTTATTTATTAAATGTGGTTTGATCGTAGAAATATAAATTAATTAAAAACGAGCTTGCAATGTCGCGGTAGTTCATAGTTTTACATTTTGAACTTCAGTTGACCCAATATAAGTCAGAATTCTTTGAAACAAGAATCTCTCGATTCCATTAGATTATAGTTTTCTAGTGTAAGAGAAAAATCGAGTTTTCATATTGTAGATTTTGAGTTATGTCAAAATAAAATTTCTAAAAAAACTGCAGTAAAATAGTTTATGAACTACAATGATTTGTCAAATAAATTGGAAGGATTTAAATAAATTAGATATTGTTCAAACTTGGAATTTAAAATACTGAGCTTAAAATCAAAGTTCGTTTATTTTAAAGTTATATAAAAATTTATTTGAATATATATATATATATATGATGATAATAATAATAATTTATTGTCAATGGAATTGTTTGGAATCGATTTATATTTTAACGATTTAATATGGAATCAAAGAATAGCCAGTTTTCAAATGACCTCGGATTTCAACGAAATAATTTTATTAAATCCGTAATGGTTAATTATGTAAGATTTCAAGTTTCGAGTAAATTGGAGTTATTATGTGATCGTACGCAATATAAACACGTATCGATTTACGTTTTGAAATTAAAATAGGAGTTTTTCAAATAGTCTCGAAATTCGATGAGAACAGTTCCATCGTGTTTGGAATATTAAGTTATTGTAGGATTTCAATTTTTATCTCGATCAGAGCTCATATGTAGTCGTTTAAGCATGAAACTTCAGATGTAAGTTTCATACAAATATTAAATTAATAAAAAATAACCCTAACCCGACAGTATAAATTATCCTAAATCCTACAACTCTCGATGTCTTCCTATTCTCCTGGCCAAAATGAAATCAAGCCGCCACCCAAAATTTCTTCCAAAAACTCAATCAAATCGAATATAGTTTAATTCGTTAGCCTCACGAAAAAGAAATCTTCACACTCATGATTTTTAATGGGTTCAGCAAGAATAATTATCACCTCTACCCAAGTGGCCTAAAGCTTGATCTTGCTCGGAATTGAGGGAGTTTGGTGTTGACTGGATTGTGAATTTGGGTTGAGGACTTCTAGTAGTAGCGGGTCACAAAAATTGGAGTGACTAAGGGATGAGAAGTGTTGCTATGTTCCCAATAGCATGCATGGACATGGCGAAGTCACAAACTTGGGTAGGCATCAAGTTGGCCATGAAAGGGGTAGGTGGGTGGAGGCTGCGAATGCGAGGTGATTGGTGAAGGCGGTGGGCGATTTCGTGATGTGGAGAGGTTGTTACAATAGAGATAAAGGCCTGTTTTTGAGTTCCAACTGAAATTGGATGGAAAGAAAGATTAAGAATTTTAAACGTGGTAATTACGGGATAATTATGTTTTTAATTATATTAAAATGTATTCAAAACTTATAAAATAAATAACTAGCTTGAACTTGAATAGAATTCAACAAAACATGATCCATTGGGATTGTATGGAAAAAGGATATGCATACGAGATGGTTCGAAAGGATTTGGAGCAAATGGGATTTTTATATAATTTCAAACGCTAGTTTGAAATTATATAAATTAACCTAAAATTATCGATCTAAATGAAATGTAAGTTAACTCTCACGCCTTCTTGAATTCTACGATGTGATTAAGTTCATATAAATATTATTCATTATTGATAGTATAAATTGGATGCTTTGGATGATTACTGTTGATTGTTGATTTTGATTGACATTATTTATATTATCGTCGTCTTAAATGCATTAGATTAAAATTCATATCTCATATGCATTTATTAAATGATATGATGAGCTGTGATGCAAGAAATAACAGTTTGGAGGGATCCAATTGATTCCACAAATATTTTATTATTTATTTCACATTATTCATACATGAATTGTTTATTCCAAGTGGCGTTAAAATCTGTTCGATGATTGATGGTTGAATTGAATTCAACGTTGAGGTATTGTTAATCAGCATACAATATTGATTAAGTGATTGGTAGTAGATGGCCCAAAATTCATTTTTTAAGATGATGGTCCGCCATCAGGCAAATTATCAAAGTGAAGTTATAAAATTTATTTTTATAATTGAAGAAAGATTTTAAATTATATTTTTATATAAATAGAAGTTTATAAATAATCAATATTTTTAAATGTATTTTTAAAAGTATCATAAATGGTTTATATAGCAAATTCTTATGTTTTATAAGTTTATAAGCACAAACTAACCTAAGGGTTAATAATTTGAGGTAGTTGTCTTTAAGAAAACAATTAAGTGTGAAGTTATTAAAGTGATTATATTATTAATTAATTTAGGGCGAAGGATTAATTGAAATAAGTTAAAAAGTTAACTGATGTTTTCAAGTTGACTAAGTCAACTATTTTAATTGAAATTAATTATTAGATTAATTTGTTTTTAATTAATCTAATAGAAATGATTTTGACAAATAATTGTTAAATTTATTGAATGTTCATTAAAGTTAAGTAATCTTTTAATTAACATTATATAAAGACAATTATCAAGGCATTTATTATTAGTGAAGTTATTTATTATTTTAATAAGAGTTAAAAAGGAATTAACTATTCTATTTTTAGTTAATAAAGAAGTAAACTACTTTTACTTTAGTTAATGTTGAAGTTAATTATTATTTCAATTAATAATAATTAAAGCGATTAGTTTTTAATAGGAATTTTATTTTAGAAAGTAACCAAGTTGGTAATGAGATTTGAATTAAATATCAAAAAGGGTTTCGGAAAGGGATTTGAAAATAAATCCAAGTTATTATAAATAAAGTTTATAAAAGAGATTCAAACTAAGGAGATGAATTTAAAAGAAATATTCTCTTCTAAACCTATAATATTTTCGCTGTGCGTGAGTTATATACTGAAACCTAAATCTCTCCTCCAAAAAACTAAGCTTTCCTATGTAATCTTCTTGAGCACCTCTAATCTCATTTTTCCCTCAACCTCTTTCCTACACCGTGGATCTCTATAGAATAAATTCTGATAATGACTTTTTCAGCTTCGAAGCGGATTCAGGCAATTACGAGCTCTCTACTAGTTCTTCAATTGTTCGGTTCATCTTCGGATGGGGTTTCGTCACTTGTGTAGTGTCTCCTGGTAAATTAGTAACTCCTTAATTTTTTGATTTTGCGTCTCAACCCTGGGTTTGTGATGGTGCAAATGGCAAGGGGTATTCAATAGTTTGACATTACTCGACTTGTAAGTAGAACATGCTATCGGTCTTTATTTTTGGTGGAGATCTGTGCTTTTAGGGGAGTTTTGGTTTTTATTTAGGTTATGGCTTGCTTAGTTAATATGTTACTCTGGTCTCTGTTCTTGTCCACATTGTATTGTTGCTAGCTTTACTTATGACTGGGTTTGTTATTTTTTGGGTCATCGCCTTACGACAAAACACAAGATGTCGTTTTGACACTGATCAATGCCATGGGGTGGTGGTCTGAGCATTTGCATTCTCTGGTTTTCGTGAAGCTAGTATAGCATATTTTTTTGAACGGTGCCTCTTATTGGGACTTCTTTGAAGCCATTCAGTGTGCATTCTTGTATGTTGTGCTCTTATGTTTGGTACTCTTCTATTTGTTTGTGGTGAACAAGGAAGCTTATTGCTCAATCTTGCTGAAGATTTTTGGGAGACATCTCTCTTTGTTGTACAGAACGTACACTGTTTCGATGGGTCTTTACATGTAATACCCCTAATTCTTTTAGGAAGTGACGGGGCCTTTGCTCTGCTCTATGCAACTGTACACTGTAGCTAACTTGCCAGGGATTTCTTATTGCTTGATGGCTGGCTGCTGTCAAGTATTTATGGATATTGTTCTCAGCAGTTGCCGAAGAAATTTATTTTCTCGTTACTATAATCTTGTACTATGTAGCATGAACTATGTAATTTCTCCCTACGTGAAGACGTCATATTGTAGTCTAGTAATTAACTAGCTCCTGTGTTGTAAGCCTGATAGTGAAACACCCCACCTCCGTTAAGGTCACTCACAAAGGGAATGCCTTAACTTCGGTGGAGCATTATAGGTAAAAGATGCAGATAAATTACAAGACAGAGAAAAAAGCAGTGGAAAATAAAGTCATTTTATAAACAACTTAATTCAGTCAAGCTTTTACAACAATTTTCTCAAGTATACTTAAATGTAATACATATAACTTCTGTCGTGATTTAAAAACTTCCAAGAATAAAAGAAGCAAAAAAATAATAATGATGATATTCCCCAATAAAGCGTGAACCAGCCATAGTAGTGGAAGAGAGAGCCAAAGCAATACATCGACTATCTTCGAGCTTGGAAAGAAAACTGAGCTAAGTGATAACATTTCCTCCCTGTGAACCTAGGGGGGAACGGAAGAAAAGAGGCAAAACAAAACTATGTCAGAATAAGTCTGGTAAGTCCAGTGACTTTCGACATATAAACAGGCAAAAGTATCGTGACATGAATAAACTGAATATAACACAATACCATGATAACAGGGATAACAAGATAACATAGGATAAACATAAGGTATGATAAGGCAAGATAAACTAAATGCGCTTCTACTCTTTCTTTGCTTCGCTACTACTTTGTTGTTCTGATTTCTATATCTATCTCTGCACCACCTAACTAGTGTCCCAACTAGTAATCTTTATAAAATGATAACGTGATCCCAATCCACGTAATTGTAGTATCCTTCAGGTGTACATCTATCCTGAGGATTCCACTCAATCGGCCTAATTGCCATGAACATGTTAGATGTACCCTTACTGCCCTATCGATCGGCTCCCTACTTGTATTCATTTCTCTTGTGTCTGTGTCAATTGGCCCTTTCTTGCATGTAGATACCCTATGCTGGTCCCACCATAAGGTGTATCAATCCTTATGATAGCGACCCGACACGATTCAAGATGCACAGTGTATAACTTCTGATACTCAGTGCCTGCTTTTTCCCACTCCGTAGTACGTTCACGCCTGTGAACCGTCAGAACCTACACTGACATACCCCCTGCTGCTGCTTTGACCCCTTATAATCAGCCCTGTAATCGTGCCCTACCTTACCTAGTTAAGGTTACCGTGATACATCTTTGTGGGTTACTGCTGAAATGGGTCCCCGTTACTAGGGTTTCCGTATTGGTTAAGTTTGTGGGCCTATATTTACTAATATTACACACCAACCCGATATGTACTTAACCCTCCCACTGATTCAAGCATGTTTATTTAACGGTTAAGTTTATGGGCCTATATGTACTAATATTACCCACCTACACTAGATATACTTAACCCTCCCATCGTTTCAAGCATGTTTATCAAACGGTTAAGTTTTGTGGGCCTATATTTACTAATATTACCCACCAACCCGATATGTACTTAACCCTCCCGCACATTATGTCATATTGGTTAAGTGTTGTCCATTCATGTTAACTTAACCCATACATTCATCGTGTCATGTTGGTTAAGTGTTCCTTATTTATTTAACCCCCGTCCTTTCATCAAGTTTAAGTGTTTTCTTGTTAACTTAACCCCACATGTTCATCATATTGTATTGGTTAAGTGTCTTCAATCAATTCAAGTTAACTTAACCCACCTACTTGTCATATTACTTTGGTTAAGTGTTGCCTTCTTATGTTAACATAACCCTACCACAAATCAAGTTATATTGGTTAAGTGTTGCCCTCTTGTTTTAACTTAACCTTACCAAAAATCAAGTTATACTGGTTAATTGTTTCTTATTACTTAACCCTACCCATTCATCATGCTATACTGGTTAAGTGTTTCATATTAACTTAACCCTAGTCATCCATCTTGTCATATTGGTTAAGTGTTTCTCATTACTTAAAACTAGTCATCCATGTTATATTGGTTAAGTGTTCCTATGAAATTAACCCTACTCATTCATCTTATTCATTAGCATTAATTGATTTATTAATGCACCAACCTCTCACATTAGATATGTGTTGTTGCGGTTACTGGATGTGCAAGTGGGTTCCGGGCAGTTTTACACTGCAACTCAATCTAACCTCAGGTTTTTCTTGGGCATGATGCACTAACCTCACATTAGATAGGTGTTGTTGTGGTTACTGAATGTGTTGGGAGTTCCGGACAGTTTTACACCACAACTCAATCTAACCTCGGGTTAGGCATGTTCATCTTTAATCTACACATTTACCCTGTACACCCAAATCTAGATTTTTCATGCTAATTACCAAATTCACCAAAACTAGTCATGTTACATTTTACACTCAATCTAGATTTAATGCTCCAGTTACCCCAAATTCGCAACAATAACAATTTTTGCCCAAAATTTGATTTATATGCCAACTTCCTACCTTGTCGTTCATGTCAATTCTAGGTTCAATATGTCAAATTACATATTCCATAATTCATGTCAACTTACCCCAAACTGCATGTTAACAGTTATGCCATATTACATGTCCTAAATTATGCCAAATAATGCCAATTTCATGTTATACCCAATTTTCCTCGCTTTCATAACGTGCGCATTTTGAGATTTAACTTAAGATTCATAATATAAGGGGAGAAGCAAGATGGAACGTCGTAAGAATAGGCATAGTCATATGATGATAAGAACTACTGGTCCAATAAACTTGATATACTAAAAAGACAAGTTTTGCAAGGAATACAACGCAGGCATATAGATATGATAAGGATTATATCATGAACTTAAAAAGGATTACAATTCCGATATACAAAAAGGATAGATATGATTGGACCAGTTTCATAGTCAAAAATGATTCCCAAAGATATATATACTCAAGTGCAGATTTCAATGAAAGGATAGCTTACATCAGGCATATTCTCATATCCATTTTATTACATGTCACAATTAGATTTAGGTGTTCAAACCTAAGAAGTAACTGACTTACAAAACAAAGTCAAATCATGTTTTCATGCCTAAGCCATACATCACTATATGCCCTAATCTTCTTCTTTCAAATCATAAATTATCATACATACATATATATATATATATATCACAGTGTTAGATCTTAGACCACAACATGTACTATGCCTTATATTTACAGTTCAATTTATGCCCCAATTCCCAAGTCATATGTCCAATACTTTATGCCTCAAATCTCAAGTCATATGTCCAATACTTCATGCCCCAAATCTCAAGTTATATGTCCAATACTTTATGCCTAAAAAAAAGTCATATGTCCAATACTGCAGGCCTGAAATCCCAAGTCATATGTCCAATACTTTATGTTTTGAATGTGTTATGTCCTCAAATCAATTACAACTCAGTTATGCTCAATTATACACATTTTAATACTTTTCCCAAATTTTAGCGCTGGTCATGTCCAAATCGTAATTTATGCCCAATTTTATTTCCAACGTACGTTCATCTCTTATGAGATCTGGCTCAGGCTCGCAGTAGCCTGGCTATAAAACAAAGAGGGAAGAAGGAAAGAAGAGACAAAGAACGGACATAATATTATTAATGAGATAGATCCAAAGGATATAGAAAGACAGGCATAATCTCAGATCCAGATTTATTACAATGTCACAATCACAATTAACTTTTATTTCTGAAAGTAACGTGAACTTACAAATTACAGAATGGTCTTGAATTCTGGGATCTGTATTCTGAAACTGAATAGCTCTCCCTTGAAGTAGACTATTTGTTCTTCTAATTTAGATTTGATTTGATTCTTAGAAATAGTTTTTGAAATCGTTGAATTAGCCTTTGAATCTCTACTAGAATTCTAAACTTGATTTCTACAAAGGACTTGAGCAGCATAACCCCGTCTTAGATTTATTTTGATATGAATTAGGGTAGAGTATATGCAAAATGAAGTTGTGTGGAGAGAAAGTGAGGTTTGGGGGTGTTTAAATAGTTTAGGAGCAATGAATCTGGTCAGAACGGGCGTCTAAATGCAGAAAAACGAATCTGTCCATGGATCTGGAAAAGGGGGGAGGTCGACCCCATGGTCGACCTGTGTGACCTATGTCGACCCCCAGGTCGACTCCCTGGTCGACCTGGGTCCTCGGCGGGAAATTCCGCCCAGCCCGGGTGTGTATTTTGAATTTCGAATTTGAATTTCGAGCTGAGCTGTTTTATTTTATTCAAACCCCTGAAACTTCTGAAGGTCATAACTTCTTCATACAGAGTCCGATTTATGCAAACTCTGACTCTATCTCAAGCACAATTCCGTGACGAACGCAATGGAGTAACCCGTTTCCCTTAATTCTTCTCTTAAAAATTAAGTATACTTTAATTTGTTACTTTAATGTTCACAGAAAATACGGGGTGTTACATTCTCCCCGCCTTAAAGGATTTCGTCCCTGAAATCTTCAAGTTAGGAAGAACGTATATCCTAACATCCAACATCCATCTACTCAACCATTCAATCACAGGCACCCATTGTCCTTAAAAGGTTTCTAATGTCATATGAACATATGCAGAGTGTGTGTATATGTCACTTATCTAACGCAAAATCAGGCGGTTTGCTAATCCAGTTGACCTCCTTAATGCGAATCATGAGAGTGTCATGCGTCCAACATGTATGCAAATATCCCTAATCATGTAAATACTATATGTGTGCATATTCACTCATCCATATGCAACATCCATATGATAACATGTCAAGTTTGAATCCATGTACAAATACATTCATATGCATATGCAATATGAAAGTGACTTAGCCGATCTAGTGCCTAATGTGTGTATATGCATCCACGAGCAACCACCAGCAAAAACTTGCAACCACTTGCATCCACCAAACATAACATGTCTCAAACACATGTTTACACCCATTGGCTTCTACCTAAGGATAGAGGATAGGACCGAGAGGATATACTTAAAAGATAAAGACTAGCATGCAAATAAACTTTACAGAAAAAGAGGAATCAAGGGTATACCCTTAAAAAGGGTATGATGCGCGTATCTAGTCTTTAGTCTTCTAAGTCACATCTTCTTGAGCTTCACTCCATTGTATCTTAACTAATTTAACTTCACGATTGCGAAGCTTCTAAAACCCACTAGTAAAGATAGGACCTCGATCACTTTCTATGCTAGAGGGTATCCAATGTAGTCAAACTATCTTTCCAAGATAAACAGATATTAACCATGATACCAAGTGTATATACTAAGATGATTAGAGGTCTCTCTTCTAATTATCTTATCTATCATGACACAAATCTAAGGGTAGATATCTCTTATGCAAACCATCCTAGTCAAACTTGACATCCCTCAAGTACAAGCCCCAAAGGCCTAAACCAATATCAGATAAGCACCCAAGGAATACCTCCTCCAAATTTGGACGATTTATGTGAAATGATACTAGCAAAACAACCAAACAATTGAGCGCTTAACCGACTCTGGCTATCATCGCCAATCGTGCTCCAAAATTATCATTGATCGCATAACTGGCTTTGCATTGCCAACTAGATATAGTGGAAGTCTACCTCATGTTTTAGGGGATAAACTCCTAACCTTAATCAAAAACATCTGCGTACTCATAGACTACTCCAACGGATCAAAAATCGTCGATAAGTACATAAAGTGATTTTAGGTAGCTAAGACAAACTGATCCCTTAGGATCGCACGAAATTTCGATGGTATTCCCGAGGCAAGTCCAAAGTCTAACTACCCTCCTTTCACAATTACTAGCTAACCCATCCATGCCTAGAATCAACCCATAGCCCATGAAACCAAAAACATAAGTATCTCAAATCCTTACAAACCAAAGATAAATGAGTCGAACCACAAATTGGACTTGAGACAATAATGGTATCCTCTACTATACAAGTACTAAGGTGCAGAGACTCCCCCATGGAAGAAGATATAAATGAATGTGAAGCGCTAAAATTAAAAAGAGTACTAACAGGATGATCAAAGAGAAAAAACTAAACTCTTTCAACAAAAACCTTACTACCTCTCTCTTAGGTACGCTGGCGGTGAGAGCATGCATTTGCCCTCTAGAAAATCCTGTCATTTGTTCTTGCCTTTGTCCTTGATTATACGACCCGTTATACCATAATAAAGATACATCCTGTTGTATTAGGTTTTACTATTCTTTCCTCCCCTCCTTTGTGAACAAAGTCTATATCCATGAGTTCTTCATCCTCGGGTTGTGCTCCTTAGCCAAAACCCCTCATTCTCATCTTTGCCATCCTTTTGTAACTTGTTGACAGGTCTCTTAAAAGCTGCCTCCATCGCACGAAAAATCCTACAAAGCTTGAAAGAAAATTAGCCGTGGGTGAAACTACTGCGGCTATATATGGAAGTTGGGCACTTCTTCGCCCTTTGACAGGTGTCGTAGTCTCATCAAGCCTATGGAACTATGCCGCGATGAGGTTACCTCCCAGAAAGTCGGGAGCCCAGGAGACTCAGTAAAGAAGGAAAACAAGGATTCAAACAGAGGATCAAAAGATAGTGCATATGGCTTTGGGGAATATGCCTTTAAAACAAAACTTTTCTTTAGAAAATACTTCTTTTAAAACCGTCTTGAAAATAAATTTTCAGATCTTTTATCTGATCCGGTAACCTTCAGCTCCGATACCAAGTAAAACACCCCACCTCCATTAAGGTCACTCACAAAGGGAATGCCTTAACTTCGGTGGAGCATTATAGGTAAAAGATGCAGATAAATTACAAGACAAACAAATAAAGCAGCGGAAAATAAATTCATTTTATAAAGAACTTAATTCAGTCAAGCTTTTACAACAATTTTCTCAAGTACACTTAAATGTAATACATAGAACTTCTGTCTTGATTTAAAAACTTCCAAGAATAAAAGAAGCATAAAAAAATAACAATGATATTCCCCAATAAAGCGTGAACCATCCATAGCAGTAAAAGAGAGAGCCAAAGCAATACACTGACTATCTTCAAGCTTAGAAAGAAAATTGATCTAAGTGATAACATTTCCTCCCTGTGAACCTAGGGAAGGGGGACGGAAGAAAAGAGGCGAAACAAAACTAGGTCAAACATAAGTCTGGTAAGTCCAGTGACTTTTAGCATATAAACAGGCAAAGGTATCATGACATGAATAAACTGAATATAATACAATACCATGATAACAAGGATAACAAGATAACATTGGATAAACATAAGGTATGATAAGGCAAGATAAACTGAAAACGCTTCTACTCTTTCTTTGCTTCGCTACTACTTTATTGTTATGATTTCTATATCTGTCTCTGCACCACCTAACTAGTGTCCCAACTAGTAATCCGTATAAAAATGATAACGCGATCCCAATCCCCATAATTGTGGTAGCCTTCAGGTGTACATCTATCATGAGGATCCCACCACAATCAGCCTAATTGCCACGAACATGTTAGATGTACCCTTACTACCCTATCGACCGACTCCCTACTTGTATTCATTTCTCTTGTGTCTGTGTCAATCGGCCCTCTCTTGCGTGTAGATACCCTGTGTTGTTCCCACCATAAGTAGTATCAATCCTTATGATAGCGACCTGACACGATTCAAAATGCACAGTGTATAACTACTAGTACCCAATGCCTGCTTTTTCCCACTACGGAGTACGTGCATGCTCGTAAACTGTCGGAACCTACAACGACGTACCCCCGCCGCTGCTTTAACCGCTTATAATCAGCCCAGTAATTGTGCCCCCCTGCCTAGTTCAGGGTACTGTGACACATCTATGTGGGTTACTGCTGAAATGGGTCTCGTTACTAACCTCTCACATTAGATAGGTGTTGTTGTGGTTGCTGGATGTGCCGGGAGGTTCCGGGCAGTTTTACACTACAACTCATTCTAACCTCGGGTTAGGCATGTTCATCTTTAATCTACACATTTACCCTGTATACCCAAATCTAGATTTTTCATGCTAATTACCAAATTCACCAAAACTAGTCATGTTACATTTTACACCCAATCTAGATTTAATGCTCCAGTTACCCCAAATTCGCAACAATAACAATTTTTGCCCAAAACTTGAATTATATGCCAACTTCCTACTTTGTCATTCATGTCAATTCTAGGTTCAATATGTCAAATTACATATTCCATAATTCATGTCAAATTACCCCCAAACTGCGTCTTAACAGTTATGCCATATTACATGTTCCAAATTATGCCAAATAATGCCAATTTCATGTTATATCCAATTTTCCCCGCATTCATAACGTATGTGTTTCGAGATTCAACTCAAGATTCATAATATAAGGGGAGAAACAAAGATGGAACATCATAAGAATAGGCATAGTCATATAATGATAAGAACTACTGGTCCAATAAACTTGGTGTACTAAAAAGACAAGTTTTGCAAGGAATACGTCGCAGGCATATAGATATGATAAGGATTATATCAGGAACTTAAAAAGGATTACAATTCCGATATACAACAAGGATAGATATGATTGGACCAATTTCATAGTCAAAAATGATTCCCAAAGATATATATACTCAAGCGCAGATTTCAATGAAAGGATAGCTTACATAAGGCATATTCTCATATCCATTTTATTACATGTCACAATTAGATTTAGGTGTTCAAATCTAAGAAGTAACTGACTTACAAAACAAAGGCAAATCTTGTTTTCATGCCTAAGCCATACATCACTATATGCCCTATTCTTCTTCTTTCAAATCATAAACTATCATATATATATATATATATATATATATATATGTGTGTGTGTGTGTGTGTGTGTCCCAATGTTAAATCATAGACCATAACACGTACTATGCCTTATATTTATAGTTCAATTTATGCCTCGAATCCCAAGTCATATTTCCAATACTTTATGCCTCAAATCTCAAGTCATATGTCCAATACTTTATGCCCTAAATCACAAGTCATATGTCCAATACTTTATGTCTAAAAAAAGTCATAGGTCCAATACTTCATGCCTCAAATCCCAAGTCATATGTCCAATACTTTATGTCTTGAATGTGTTATGTCCTCAAATCAGTTACAACTCAGTTATGCCCAATTATACCCAATTTAATACTTTTCCTAAATTTTAGCGCTGGTCATGTCTAAATCATAATTTATGCCCAATTTTATTTCCACCGTACGTTCATCACTTATGAGATCTGGCTTAGGCTTGCAGAAGCCTGGCTATAAAACAAAAAGGGAAGAAGGAAAGAAGAGACAAAGAACAGATATAATATTATTAATGAGATAGATCCAAAGGATATAGAAATACAGGCATAATCTCAGATCCAGATTTATTACAATGTCAGAATCACAATTGACTTTTATTTCTGAAAATAACATGAACTTACAAATTACAGAAGGGTCTTGAATTCTGGGATCTTTATTCTGAAACTGAATAGCTCTCCCTTGAAGTAGACTCTTTGTTCTTCTAATTTAGATTTGATTCTTAGAAATAGTTTTTGAAATCGTTGAATTGGCCTTTAAGTCTCTACTAGAATTCTAAACTTGATTTCTACGAAGGACTTGAGCAGCATAACGTCGTCTTAGCTTTATTTTGATATGAATTAGGATAGAGTATAGGCAAAATGAAGTTGGGTGGAGAGAAAGTGAGGTTTGGGGTTGTTTAAATAGCTTAGGAGTAATGAATCTGGTTAGAACAGGCGTCTAAATGCAGAAAAACGAATCTGTCCACGGATTTGGAAAAGGGGGGAGGTCGACCCTATGGTCAACCTGTGTGACCCAGGTTGACCCCGAGGTCAACCCCCAAGGCGACCCTCTGGTCGACCTGGGTCCTGGGCGGGAAATTTCCCGCCTAGCCCAGGTGTGTGTTTTGAATTTGGAATTTGAATTTCGAGCTGAGTTGTTTTATTTTATTCAAACCCCTGAAACTTCTGAAGGTCATAACTTCTTCATACGGAGTCCGATTTACGCAAACTCGGACTCATTCTGAGAAGAACACAATGGCGTAACCCATTTCCCTTAATTCTTCTCTTAAAAATTAAGTATACTTTAATTTGTTACTTTAATGTTCACAGAAAATACGGGGAGTTACAAATAGGTAGAGTGGACGAAACACTATAAACTCCATAGGCGATGGACGGTCCACCTTAAAAACCGAAATTGTTGATTATAACCACTATCACCTGTACTATAGTGTATTTTTATTATTGGTTACACTAAAAAGTGTTATGGATCACTATAAAAACTGGTCAGCTTTGCCAATTTTTTTAAGTAAAACAGTTTATAATCAAAAAGAGATTTTCAAATATGCAAAAAGGAGGTTGTTTAAGGATTTATGTAAAAGAGTTAGTAGAAGATTTTTATCATCTAAAATGTAAATAAATTGGATTAACGAGCTAAAGCTGAGGTTTGTGTTTGGTAAGAATTTACTTAGTATCTGAATTAAGTAAAACAATTTTAATCGAAAGGAGGATTTCAAAAATGGAAAAGAAAAGATGCAGAATTTGATAAATGAATTGTGTAGTCAATCCATGTTGCAAACGAATTGCATAAAGAAGTTTTAAAATAAAGGGATGAATTTTAAGTAGGGAGGGTTATAATTCAAATGATATTTTTTTAATTGATGAAATGGTTTATAAAACCATATTTTAAATGGAACGATAATTAAGATTTGGGAAATATTATAATTAATATCATCTTTGGAGTTACAAACTTTTATCTATCTTAAGATAAGAGCGTTGTTGAGTCAAGGTATATGAGATAAATAAAATACCCCAAGTTAAACAACTTCACTATTATCTAAGGGACGGTACTAGTTCGTAATGATAAAAGATGTGGGAAATAATTTATTCTTTCCATAAGAGATATTACAATGTTAATTTGAAAGTAATTTAGAAAGTTAATAAAAACTATTAGGTTTTATAGTAAACAATGTATCACTTGACATTGTTTGGCCCAGAAATGATGTGTGATTATACTTGTGCCATTTCGTTAAGTATATAGCGCCATTTTCTAAGTAATAGAAGTTGTGATTGTTATTCCTAGTAGTGTATCGGACACCATTAAGTCAGTCCGCTTCGCAACGAAAGATGGAAGTCTACGCACCTCGAATTTTGTGTCATATGGGTTGCTGAATCAGTAGCACCATCTCCTACTAAACATGTACGCCCAACACACTTGATCAGACATGGAAGGTGCCTCTGAACTAGCCGAAGAATCCAACAAAGAGGACTCTAGGGCTAAGCTAAAGCTTTGGACTCGGACTGGTGAATAATGCCATTGCTATTTTCATGCGCATCAAAATCAGAATGAGAACTAGTGGTTTTGCCAAGCAATACACTTATTCCAAGAAATAAGTAAAAGGGTAGAATTTTCGAGGAAAATAAATCAAAAGGTTATAACCTATTTGGGAATGGAAGCATATTTTGAATTTGAATTATTTTTTCCATAATTGATGTTTTAAAAGTTAATTGGCAAAGTTTTGAAGTTTATATAATAGATAATGTGACACATGGAATTGTTAGATCATATAAGATTGGTAATTGGACTTATACTATTAAGTTTTTTTAGAGCAAGACAGTTAGGTAGCATAGAGCTGCACAGGCGATTAGTATTAAAATATATTATAATAATAATAGTACTACTGATCAACATGACTAAATTATGGCAAAATAAGTAGTTTAGGACACGAGGTGGTCCTCCAAGTCAGCCAAAATAACAAGCATAACATAAACACATAGAAGGCAAAGAGATACTACTATAAACAAAAGTATTGACAGGCATACAACTTAGAATTATACGCACGAGGATCTGTCGAGCTACTATCTTGCAATTCGAGCGAAGCGACCGACGCTGGTAACCCGAAGAGTGCAGGGTGATGTGAACTTGTCTAGAATTGGAATAAGTACGAGATATGCCTACAAATGCAGTGAAGTTTTTCTTTGGTTTATTGAAGATGTGTGTCGTATGCTCTTTCCATATGCACCAATAGAAAATGATTAAAAGAGAGTCAACTATGATATGGAGAATTATACCGCCAGTAGTCGAAGAAGCATGAGATGGTGGGGAGGAAACAAAGTAAGAAAGTGCTAGTCGCAACCCAGATGGGGAAGGACAAGTCACAGTCGAAGAAAAGGCAGGATATGGATTCATCATGCATTGAACAAAGGACGCAAGTAGATTCGACATGAATGTTCAATCAGTGGAGTCTGTCTCTGGTGTTGATGCAAGCATGGATAAGACACCATTGGAAGAAGAGTAGGCGGGGAGGGAGATGACATTTCCAGATTTGGGAAAAAAAGGATAGACGACCAAGGTGGTTGAGGAAATTATAGCATGTTGAAATAGAGAATCCTTTTGCATAGGAAAAAGCCTGGTAGTAGTGACCGACCTGGTTATCAAGGTGAAGAGAATGTAGCAGGTGAGAGGTTGAGAAAAAATCATTTAGGGTGTCCAACCCAAAAAGAGAGGACGGGTAAAGGCCAAATGGGCCAAGGCCCATAATGTCGGAAACTGATAAGTCATGAGAAGTGCAAAATGAGAAAAGGTTAGGAATAGAGCTAAAAAGATGGAGTTCGTCATGCTAGATGTCCAACCAAACGAGCCTGTTATTACCATTGTCAACCTTAACTTGG
Source organism: Allium sativum (assembly GCA_030737875.1). Taxonomy (NCBI): domain Eukaryota; kingdom Viridiplantae; phylum Streptophyta; class Magnoliopsida; order Asparagales; family Amaryllidaceae; genus Allium; species Allium sativum. Next base: position 125,836,343 of record CM060919.1, on the reverse strand, counting down.
AAGAGGGATTTAACATGGGGAATGACTGATAAAACGCCGGACCAGAATGGAGAGGGTCTAGAAGTAGGAGGAAAGTGAAGTATGAGGTTAGGGTTAGAATGATACATGCGTAAGAGAATCCAATCCTTCAAGATGAAATCACCCGGCGAAAGTAGACGCCAGGCCAATTGGTGACAATGCCAGATTGAAAGAATATATATTGACAATGCCTAGACCACCATGGTCGCGATGCAAGCAAGCATCATTCCAGTTAATAAGTCTCTTAAATTTGCTTTCATTCCAAAGAAAAGAACTTCTAATTGCGTCGATTTTGTTGATAACCTAATTTGGAAATTTATGAAACAACATACAATAATAGGGGATGGCTGTGAGGACAATTTTAATGAGACAAGACAACCAACAGTGGAAAGGGAATCTGCTTTCCACGAAGCAAGTGTGGATTCAATTTTTGTGAGAGAGGACACCAATCAGATCTAGAAAGTTTGGAAGGGCAGAGGGGAATTCCCAGGTAGGTGATCGGAGAATCATCAAGTCTGCAGATTAGACAGGTGGAGATGGAGGGGTTTAGGTTGGAGGAATTGCCTAACATGATAATAGAATATTTTCTAAAGTTAATGGAAAGATCAGAAATTAGTTCAAAAGTGTAGAGGAGGACTTTAAGGAAATATTTCCAAAATAAAGGAAACGAAAATGGGTTTTGAGAATATTTTGCGATATTTCCAAAGTAAAAGAAATAAAAATGTGTTTTGTGAATATATCATTATATTTTCAAAGTGAAGGAAATTGAGAGGGGGTTTAGTGAATTCTTTTATTCTGAAGAGATAAAGAAGTGGTTATTGTTTGGGTTATTGTTTTCAAAGTAATGGAAACCGGGAGAGATTTTTTGAGATAAGTATATGGAATCAGTTTTTAAGAATCGATGAAATGGTTTTAATGAATGAGTTTAAATTTAAAAAGGCATGAGCTGCTAATGTATGAGGCTGTACTGTTGTGATTGGATAATTAAAAAATCGACTATCAATGAATATTCCCTTTTGACTATTGACGTGTTTGTTCAAAGGAGACCAGGATGGGAACTGGACTCAAAACCACTATGAACTGACTTTGTGTTTAAAAACTAACTTGTAGGGATGCCTATAAGTTGATTTGACAACATAGATCTTTGAAGTGGGAGGTTTTCTCGTTGATATCGTTGGTTAATTACCAAGATTAAACTAGCAGCAGTAAACTTCTTTGTTCTGAGGTATCTTAGGTTTTGTTCAGTTCTGGAATGAACTTTACGGGTTAATGCCTGATAGAGTATTTTCGAGATTCACGTATGTGGGTTTTTACAAATATACCAAGTATGGTGGCGAAGAAGGAAACTTCTTTTAGCTTAACACTTAGAGTATATTTATGCAAATCAATTAGGGCTAAAAGAACGGAATGTATTTACGCCGTCACCATCTTCGAATAAAGTATTTTCTACAGTAGCACCATAAATAGCGCATAGCAAAGTAGCGCCTAATACTCAGGCAACTCCCATCATATGAAATGGGTTTAATGCCCGATTATGAAACCCTTGGAAGAAGAGGATGAATCGAAATATAACTACTACACCAAAACTGGGTGCAAAGAACCAACCAGATTGACCTAATGGATAAATAAGGAATACAGAAACAAAAATAACAATTGGACCAGAGAGGATTTCGACGATCTTCTAATGAGGAATTCAAAGTTGGATGTGATGTATTTTGGAAGGGTAATCATGACCTCCAGCCTCATAAATTGAGAAATGACTGAAATCAGGCAGGCATCGGGAATATATGGGTCATACTCATTAGGGTATATCATCACCTGATCTAGAGAAATCGGTTGTCCCTTTTATATGCTCCAGAATGATACATTTGTTGATCCCAACTGCGACGATGATATATTTGGTACACTCAAGTTTAATAAGTGGTCGGTTCTATGTGGACGATGTAACAATCCGCCAAGAGTGGGCCAAAATTTTGACCTAGAAAAGGCCCATCGAAACTTAGAGCCACTCTAAACAGGTCATTGGTTCCTGTAGGGAATTACATTTGCACAGAATAATAGATAAACATAGCGCTATGGAATCTCACACAGTGGAACAAAAAAGTATAATACCAAAATAAGATGTATCATTTGATAAAAAGCCACATAGTTTGAATACAAATTGTCAAGATACAATTATTCAATGGTACATCATTATGATTCATAATCCAGGGTTTCCATAAGCAAAACAACAATGATAACTAATAATAGCATAATATCTCCATAGCCTTCGTCAGGGTCCATCTTTATTTCCTTCATTGTATAGCTACCCCACCTACTAACCTATTAGATATTTTAAGTAGACGGGTCAGAACATAAAGTCTTGTGTGACTGGAAATAAAGATGGAGCCTAATGAAGGCAATGGAGATATTATGTTATTATTAGTTATCATTGCTATTTTGCTTATGGAAACTCTAGATTATGATCCATAAAGATGCACCAATTCAATAATTGTATCTTGACAATTTTTATTCAAATTCTGTTCCTTTTTAAGAAATGGTACATCTTATTTTGGTATTATACTTTTTCATTCTACTGTGTGAGATTCTACAACGCTATGTTTATCTTTTATTCTATGCAAATTTAATTCCTTATAGGAACCAACGACCCATTTAGAGTGGCTCTAAGTTTCAATGGGCCTTTTCTAGGTCGAAATTTAGGCCCACTCTGGGCTGGTTGTTACAGCCGGGTTGCAAGATGTTCTTGTAGAACCCCAGTGTTTCATTTCTATGGAACACTGATCGGAAGGTGGTTCCATACCTAATCATGTTGGAAATCCAAACTCCAGTATGAGCCATACATTTTTAGATGTATATAACCTAGGTTGAAAAGTGAGATGTAAGCTTTTCGGCTATATTCATATTTTATTTGTGGTTTGATAAACATTATTATAATACCACTGGATTTTGATACATAACAAGTGATTTGGCTATCGTAAGGTAACAACACATGTCATGTTCTTGTCTTACGTGAGTACCATTCTTTAAAAAGGATTTACTAAAGTTAAGCAAGTTGTTTGGGATGTGAATTTATCAATGAAAGTATTCCAAATGGATCAGGATGATTTTTCTTTCCTAAAAAAATGCTCTGGTCAAACCAGGTATATTTTCCAGGTAAGGTTTGCTTGGAAATTCAAGAGAGGAGCCTTCAGGACGTATTCTCATATTTTTCGGTATTAATTTACTTCCGCTATGTGTGTTGTATTGATCTAGTGTGTATTATGATTTTGTATAATCATATATATATATATATATACACAGTTTCCTCTTTGTGTAAAGAATATTGATATATTATATTTTATTCGTTCCACTGTGAGATTCCATTTTACTTTGATTTCGTAGTGCTAGTACTATTCTTCTTCATCTTTCTAACATTTTTTTCTTTCTTTTTCCCACCGTCTAACTTATTTCCTATAACTATCTGTTTTCCTGTTCCTTTTGAGTTAAACATGTGTGGTTAAATGTCAGATTAAACGGTACGGAAAAGACGGGTCATCACAGTTGGTATCAGAGCATAAGGTTAAGTAATAACCTTGGCTCTGTTGTATAACTCAATAGACATGGGTATCCTAGATTGAGTTTGAGTGTATACATGTGAGAGAGCTTACTTGTTAGTGTTATAAAAATTATTTTAAATTGTGTTGATTGATTTGTTGAGTGGTATATAAATTCCAAATCGACGTGTTTAGCAGATGTGGTCGATAGGGATTTCTAAGCAATTGAACAAGGCAAATTGACATAATATTGTTTTTAATTAGGTGAATGAAATAATTTTACCCATAATTATATTTTGATATGAAGGAATAATTTTATAAATTTATTAATGTGGTTGATTGTTATTATTATAATCAAATGAGATTCTAATACTAAGATGGTTATATATAATCAAATACAATTTGTATAAGAAAGCAATATACAAATGAGAAATTAAAATTGGATTCAGACTTGAATTGAGAATTTAAATTCGAGATGTTTAGAAAATATTTTATGAAGTATTATAAAGTAATATAGTATAACTTTGAAGGATTTTTGAATAAGATTTGTTTTAAATGGATTTTGAAAGTAATAAAGCACTGAAATCACTTTAGTCATTGGAAAATAATTCTCATAATCGCTGCAGCATTATCAGTGTTTATTTTTGAGTTTCTTAGTGATGGATGGCTACCATAGTAAATTTACTAATGAAATATTTTTTTTATAAAAACAAATTGTTTTAAAAATTCAAATTTTTTGAATTTGCAAACGATACTAAATATATGCATATATATATATATATATATATGCATATTATTTTAAAGGAGTTTGAAATAAAAGCCGGGAATTTGAATTCTGAATTTAAGTTTAATTTGTGCAAGTTAAATAGATTGAAACGATAGAAGTGAATTAAATGGATTAACATTTAACTTAAGTTAAATATAATTGTGTTGGATTGGAAATAATATCAAGTGAAATCAAATATTGGGAATATTAAGTTGTAAATAGTTTTATAACTTAATTATGAATTTTGGGTGAATTATGAATTTTGGATGAATTATGAATTAAATGCAAGAATATTGGTTATGAATAATTCAAAACCATGTGACAAATTAAAGGATGAATGTTGATTTAAAACTTCATATTATTGAGACTCATGTGTTTAAATTGAGTAAGCACGGGTACAAGGAGCAATTGGTTAAGTTTTGGCTATGTTTGATTGCATAAATATGAAGCGAGTTCGCTTAATAACGCCTATATAAGGTACACCTACACAAAAATACAAAATTTGGTATATGAATTGTGTTTTCCAACGTGTGGATCGATGTGTACATATTTATCTCTCTTGTTATATTTCGAAAGTTCCTCCATATAGGGAGACTTTGACAAAAAAATCAAAAATTTAAAGTGTTAGAAAATTTTAAATTTTTTTATTAACGGAAATGAATTAGTGTTTCAATTTTTTGAATTAGATCAGTTGGAACTAAAAGTTTAGATAGTGGAACAGAAGATTTTAGCTGAGTGGATTTGCGAAAAGTTAATGAGTTTGAAGCACTCTTCGTGCCTTAGTAATTTCGAGGATAAAGTTCTTTAAACAGGGAAGGAATGCAATAACCCGAATTTTTAGTAGTTAATTTTGAACATTGAATTTGGTTTTAAATGTTGATTTCGAAATTAGAATAACTCGAATTCTATGATATTGAGTATTAATTTAATTTGAATAGTTAAATGATACTCCGAAATAATTGGGAATAAATTGGATTTGAGATATCGTATGAATTGATGATTTATTAAGATCCAATTAATTCCATATTTGAACTATATTAAGGAACTTATTTATTAAACGTATTTGATCATATTAATATAAATTAATTAAAAACGAGCTTGCAACATCGCGTAAGTTCGTATTTTTTACTTTTTGAACTTCAATTGAATGTAAAGATCCAATATAAGTCAGAATTCTTTGAAACAAGAATCTTCTGGATCCATTAATTATAGCTTTCTAATGAAAGAGAAAAATCGTGTTTTCATATTGTAGATTTTGAGTTTTGTCAAAATCAAATTTCCAGAAAATCGTTGTAAAATCGTTTATGAATTATAACGATTTATTAAATAAATAGGAAGGATTTTAAATAAATTGGATATCATTTTAACTTGAAATTCAAAATATATAGTTTAAAATCCAAATTTTTTATTTTGAAGTTATATAAATTCTATTCGAATGTGTGTGTATATATATATATATATATAATAACTAGTGCGTGACCTGCGCTATGCATATGGGCAACATCGTAATTATATCAAAATAGTCATTTTATGTTTGTAATATGTTGATGTGTTTTGTTTACATTTGTCTATTACGGATGAGGAAGAGAGGAACTAATATATCTTTTAGTTATTTGTTAACTAAATTCGCATTGAATTTGCCTATGTTATATCAAAAATGGTATTGTCCAGTTACTTGTAAAGTTTTAACTGAAGGCCAAACTAAAATGTATCATAAAACTATGGTCTCTATTGTTCTAATTAATAATGTTATTGCGTTTTTTCAACCATAACCTGATCATCTTGAATTACAAAACTAAGCAAAAATGCTCCTAAGCATTACCGATCAAGTCCCCTTTAGCCATTTGCTTGTAAGAAAAAAGCTAAAGACTGATTTTTTTTAATCTGTTTTGACCTGTCTGAGTTCCCTTACCTTTAAGGAGTTCTCGTTTCTTGTATTATTACATTTTTTATTGTATTGTACTAATTTATTGCATATTAATCTATTTTTATGTCAAGATTTATAGTGTAATTCAGTTTTGACTCCTTTAAGAGTCACAACAGATCTGCTTCATTTCACTACTTAATCGGAGGAGTCTTAACTTTTAGCACATTCAACATCTCATATTTCTTAGATGCTTGATGGGGATATATATTGATGATTTTTTTTATTTTATTCTTAATTGAATTTTCTCAATTGTCTCCTCTTTATGTGGGATTTAAAGTTTCTATGGATAAGAGTCTCTTCCTGTAGTGGGTCTTTTTCATCGTTAATATTATGCACAATTACTACAACTTCCCTTCCATTTACTATTTTCATAGAAAAGACTGCTACGTTCTTGTTTCTTCTTTACATTTTGTTTAACACCTTTCGTATGTTTGTGTGATTACATAGAGATTGGCTTGTATTGTCGTTACTGGATTTGGGATGTACCAATGTGTTGAGCCCTTGGGTTTGGCTTGCATATGCTGTATGTAACATCGGTTTTGGAAATCTCTTTGAAAAATGGTGTACACCTTTGTGTGTTAAATTTGACAATAATTTCATAACACAATATTTTTGATCATATAGCGAAACTATGAGGCCCGAAATAGTTAATCAAAAAAATAGCAGGGTACAGATCTGGTTGTCCAGTTTCAATTGAACTTTAAAAATTGAGAGCTCCTTCATGAATTCCGCACAAACCCGCATTTTCCCAAGCATTCAACTTTTAGGCTTTCTAGCACCTCTCTTCATCATGTTTAGCAACGTATATAAGCACGACATTTATTGGTTGTTTAGAACAAAACTAATTTATAGCAAATAACTTAGCTATTTAGTTTATTTCAAATGACATTAATAATATTCAGTGACGATATTAAAAAAAGTACCAAACAAATAATATCATCATTTTTTATTGGATATTAAGAGATTTTGAGTTAGTTCAACTCTTATTTCACCAAAGTTAAAAGGGATAGCGTGAAGACTTTCATATGCTAGATTATAGCATGAACTTTAAAGAACCAAATTGTGCTACTTTAGTAACATATTTATGAAAAAATTGGATTAAATAATTTTCTATTTGATTTATTTGTTTTCTATTCAATCACACTTCATGATGAAAAAAATAAAGGAAGCATTAATGAATAAGACTGAGCTACAATTTGTAAGAAACAAAATAATGAACATCGTTAGACATTAATGCAGCATACAACAAAACAAAGGATTAATTGTCAGGAATAATCCAAAGTTTGGGGTGTCTTCCCATAATAATCCCAAGCACAGATTATTTCTTAATAATCCGAATTTTGGGGTTGTCTTCCCAAATTGATCCCATTTACCTGTTAAACCGCTAAACTTTCCCAAATCAGTTGCTTTCATCCCATTTCCACCGTTCATAAATTAGTTGTTCTTCCACTACGGATTCTTCCTTCTATTTGTTCATATCATAATTGGTACAAACAATCGATATTTTGTGAATTCCTCCTTTTCTCCTTTCTCTATTGTTTTCATCTCTTGGACCATCTCTTCACATCAGAACAAAAATGGCGGCTCCATGCTCCTATTTACCATCTTCGACATTCCCTTTCCAATTTCGATCTCGACCTCGACGTTTCTCTAATTTCACTTCAGATCTTTCTAAATCCCTCCACCTTACTAAACCGTCTTTGATTTCATGTTCAAGATCTGTGCAAGGCGTCCAAACTAAAGCAAACAGCAATGACCATGCATCTCCTGCCTTCATCTCAATTGGAGATCCTCTGATTCCTCACCAATGGAAAGCTTGTTGAAATGACACACAATTTCAGTGTTTGTAGGAGATGAAAGTGGTGTAATATTCATTCACTTGCAGTTGGATTAAATAAAATAAGGCGTTGTTTACAATAGTTGTGTCAGGCACGGAGAGAGCATTACAACAAATTGTGGAGCCATTGCTGAGCTTGCTTATGCTGAAAAGGGTTGAGGATGATGATGATGGTGGTAGGATGGTTTTTTTATGGCTTGTGTTCTAGGTGTATGTATTTGGTTTGTTTACCGTGTTTGAGGCTTTGTTTGTGTTTGCCATTGTTGTTGCATTAGTAGGAATGGAGTTGTGTACTGTTATGTGCTGTGAACTGAAACCCAAGCTGCGTTGAATCCCCTTTTTCCTTCTAGAAAGCATAATCAACGAAACCCAAGCCACATTGATGAGATTCTCTATGAGATTCATGGACTTCCCTTGTACACCACGGTATCAACCTTCGGAACTGGACTTTGTGGAAGGTTCAATAGGAAACTATAAGAGCAAGACTCAATGTAGCAAAGCATTATTTGGATAAGATATTACATGATTCAAACAGACCGTTGGTTTCAAAATTTGATGTTGAATGTAAGTCGATGTGTTTTCTATTCAAAGCCATGTATATAATATCAAAGTTGATTTTGGGATTGTCGTGAATGGTGTTTTGAATAACACTGTTCCTAAACCAAGTTGAAAATGAAGTTGTGAAATAAATCTTTTAATTTAGATTAAGGAAGTTTTTTTCCGATTAATAAATTTGATTGGAATTGAATAGAAGTTGGTTTTGGGTTTATTGTGAACGATTTTTTAAATAACATTAGTTCTTTAACCCACTTAACAGTGAAGTTATGATTGTGAAGTTATGTTTTAAATTGGGGCTGAAGGGTTTAAAACCCTTAAGGATGTAATTAATTTTAATTAATTATGTTTAGTAAATTAATTTATGTAACCAAATGTTTAAAAGGCCATAACTTGTTCAAACAGAAACAGAATCAAACGATTTTAGATGCATTAGAATCATCTCAATGAGATCCAAGCAATGAAACAGATTTGGTCAGAAAAAACAGCTACTGGATTTTTTGATGAAATTAAATGCCTCTTTAATTTTATTAAAACAATCGTTTTATAACAATTTCAAACCCGATCAATGTGAGAACTCTCACTCAACTAATTTGTATAGTTATTCTATTTCATAACTGAATATATATTGATTGCCTATGCTGATTTCTATTTAATTAATTATCGTAAATTGTTATATGTATATGGTAGCTCACATCATCAGTTGTTTGAAAACCATATGGATGAATGGATGATTTATTGTGAATGCAATTCTAAGTTAATTAACATGTTAAAAATATTGTTAAAATATTTGTGATAGTTGATATTGGATTAAACATCCATTTACAAGTTGAACGACTTGTTTATGTTCACCTATTAAAGTAATATTGATTGAAAGGAATAAATAATTTATTAATTGATTATTTATTGGTTAAAAACCCGAAACGTATCTAGGGATGATAATTAGTTCACACAGCTCCTTGTGTTTAGTTTGTATGTCAGTCAGTTGATTAGCAGACCGTTACAAGCGTTATTTAATTATTTAAAGCTTATATGATGATAGATGCACTCTGAATGTGAATTGGATGTTGGATAGTTGTTTATAACTATTGTTGAATACAAGTGATGTATGAAATCCATATAAATAAAATTATACAGTAACTGGATGAATCTCATTTCAATCTCGAATAAACTTGAATATTTTAGTACAATATTCAGTGAACAATCGAAGTTTGATTTTAATGTTCGATTTTGGACGGACACGAAATATTAAATTTATAATCAATATTCATCACTTAAATGAATGGATATGAATTAATTTTCACGTAATTATGGTTTGTTCAAGTTTATTTTGAAATGAACAATAATTTCAAAATATGAAGTTGAGTTAAGTAAATAAATGACGTTTTAACCCGAACGGGTTTTTCTATCGATCTTATTTATTTTTATAATGAACATCAACAAGATCGTAACACCCCTCTCGAAAAGCTAACATAAAGATCTTTTAGCACAGTGGTTTGTGCATGGTGTTGCTTTCCGAGAGGTCGGGGGTTTAAATCCCGTGGGTGTCACATTTGGTATCAGAGCCTATACCCCACCGGAATTGTGTGTGTAATGCTGCGGATGTCGGTTGGTGCAGTGGTACTGATGTGGGTGACATGCACAACGCCTGGGTGGTGAGTGATATGAGCCAACGGGGACGTTGGGATCTTTAAGGGAGTAGTCTGTAACACCCCTCTCGAAAAGCTAACACAAAGATCTTTTAGCACAGTGGTTTATGCATGGTGCTGCTTTCCGAGAGGTCGGGGGTTCGAATCCCGTGGGTGTCACAAAGATTTGATTTCAAAATCTGATATTTTGAAAATATTATTATTTTAATATTATAATAATATAGTATGTTCAATTTTGATTTAAAATTGAAGTGGAAGTTGAAATCGTTTTTGAACAAGATTATAAACGTTTTATAAAATACGTTTTGAATGGAAATCGATGAAATCTGTTATATATAATATAATGGCATAATATGAAGATATTTGATTTTGAAAGTAAAATAATTGAAATAAAATTTCAAATGGTAGTTGTAAATAATTTATATAATTTATAAATTATTTTGGAAGTGATTCGATTTATTAAATATCAATTCGGGCTTGAATAGGACATTTCGCATAGCGATAGTTCGCTCAGTTCAACTCGTAGCTACGAATTGATAACTGGAGATACGACCGTCAGATTCTCCTGAAACAGGAACCATTGGGTTCGCATTTAAAAGATCTTTCAAATGAATATATGAGATTTAAAATCCAATGGTTAGATTTCAAAATATGTCCAAATCCATTTGGAAAAGGTCGCTATGGATGCAGTTCGGTGGTCGATATGGGAAACCGAGTGTGGGCCTTATTAAAATTATTAAAAATACGAAAAAATTATGTAAAATCATAATAAATGATTTGAACTAATTTTGGTGAAATATTCCACTTTTTGGAAAGATAAAAGATATTTTTTATCTGAATAAGTTGATTACCAACTCGAACAAAGAACTGAAGGAGTTGAAATTGTTTTAAAATAACCAGAATTTTTCAACATATATAAATTGGATGGGAGTTGAATGGAAATAATCTTCGGATATTTCAATATTGGATTCCGTAATTATGCGGATATCATTAGGAATTTGGAAGATATAGATATCATTATTCCCAATATGATATCAGTTGGTTTCAGAATCTGATGTTAAATATAACTCGATGTGTTTTCTATTTAGAGCCTTGTATTTCATATCATAGTTGATTTTGGGTTTGTCGTGAATAGTTTCTTCAATAACACTATTCTTCAATCCAGTTGAAAATGAAGTTGTGAAATAAATATTTTAATCAGGATTAAGAAAGGGTTTTTCCAATTAATAAATTTAATTGGAATTGAATTGAAGTTGATTTTGGATTTATTGTGAACGATATTTTAAATAACATTTGTTCTTTAACCTAATTAACATGAAGTTATGATTTGGAATTTATAAATCTTTCAATTAAAATTTAATGGAATTTTTCTGAAGTAAAGTTTTCCAATTTATTAAATAGGGATGGAGTGGAAATAGATTTAGTGGTAATCGAGATAAACCTCTACGGAGGAATGCCTTTGCTATTTATGGAATTTAAAAGGCTTTGTCATTATTCAATTTATAGTATTAGTCTAATATGAAAATTTATATCGATTGCGATTGATTTGATTTCCGTGAAGGTTCCATATTAAATGGAAGATGATTTTGCGTTTATCCTAAGCGAAGTTTTAAAATGACATTTTCTCTTTAACCCAAGCAAAGGCAGGATAAATTCCATAAAATTGAATAATCATTAAGTAATAATTTTTGGAGATTAAAAGTTAGTGGAGTTTTAATAAATCGTTAATTAGATTTGAAATGTAAAGTGGTAATTAAATTTACCAAATTAGAGAAGTGTTCGAGAATGGAGTACCACCACTTTTACTCCATGCGATAGTTAAATCTTTAATTAGATTTGAAACGTTAAATGGTAATTAAATTTATTGATAACGCAATTGGTGTTGGATATGGAGTACTACCGGTTTTGCTTCCTGGGTTGAATAGGTTGGGACTGGGATAATAAAATAAATGAGTACTTCAGTAAGGCTCGATAATTCCAACTAGTTTTATAAACCTAAATCTGGTTTAAGTTGTGAAAAGATATTATAAGAACTTTTGAAATGATTCCAAGGAACGGACTAAACAATAAGATTAAAAGAGATTATCTTTGATAAGATTAACGGGAACCTTTCCAAGAGTAAAGAATATTTGAATAAAAGAATATTCTGGATTGGAATGAGGGGTATGATGTGTTTGTATATCACTTGATTATAAGATACGTGAGTTATCAGAAAGATGGGTTTTAACCCATTTTGAATAACTGTTACGACAATTAAAAGTTGAAGATTTGAAGATGGTGGTTGTAAAACCCCACATCCATTAATGTCACCCACAAAGGGAATGCATTAACTTCAGCGAAACGTTATAGGTAAAAGAAGCAGACAAATTACAAGACAGACAAATAAAGCAACAGGAAAAAATAAAAACTTTACTTTATTGATAAAACAACTTATATAATGATTGTTTTCTAACACCAAAACACTAATACCCAGTACGACAAAGTATTTGTCTTGTTTAATAAAATAAAGAAGCCTAAAATGACAATGATATTCCCCAATAAAGCATGAACCAGCCAGAGCAGTGGAAAAGGGAGTCCAAAGCAATATGTCGACTATCTTCGAGCATGGAAAGAGAAACGGTCCAAACTAAGCTGAGCTATTCCCTCCCTGACTACCTTGTGGAGGGGAACAGAAGAAAAGAGACGAAACAAAACTAGGTCAGACATAAGTCTGGTAAGTCCAGTGATTTTCAGTATGTAAACAGGTAATAGTAACATGACATGAATAAATTGAATATAAGACAATACCGTGATGATAGGGATAATAAGATAACCTAAGAATAGCATAAGATATGATAAGGCAAGATAAACCGAATGCGCTTCTACTCTTTCTCTGCTTCGCTGCTACCCCGTTATTCTGATTTTTATATCTTTGATCTCCTATTTTCTCTGCACCAAATAACCAGTATCCTAACTAGTGTCTTTTATAGAATGATCTATATCCCCTACTAGTGTCCCAACTAGTATCCTGTGTTATATAATAAGGTGATTCCACCCCTGCAATTGTGGTAGCCTTCAGGTGTACATCTAGTATGAGGATCTTACCTCAATCAGCCTAATTGCCATGAAAATGTTAGATGTACCATTACTACCCTATCGATCGGCTACCTACTTGTATTATTTTCCTTGTGTCAGTGTCAATCGGCCCTCTACTGTGTGTAGATACCCTGTGCTGGTCCCACCATAAGTTGTATCAATCGCTATGATAGCAACCCGACACGATTCAAGATGCACAGTGTATACTACTGGTGCCCAGTGCCTTCTTTTCCACTCCGGAGCACGTGCAAATCCATATTTCGTCGAAACTACACTAATGCACCCCTGCCGCTATTTTGACCGCTTATAATTAGCCCAATAGTCGTGCCCCACCCTGCCTAGTTCAGGGTACCGTGATACATCTATGTGGGTTATTGCTGAAATGGGTCCCCGTTGCTAGGATTTCCTACTGGTTAAGTTTGTGGGCCTATATATACAAATATTACCCACCTACACGAGATGTCCTTAACCCTCCCACTGATTCAAACATGTTTATTTAACGGTTAAGTTTGTGGGCCTATATATACTAATATTACCCACCTACCCCAAGTTTACTTAACCCTCCTACTTATCAAGTCAATCGGTATTATTGGTTAAGCTTGCCTTAACTCTATCCACTTTGTTCATGTAATATTGGTTAAGTGATGTCCATTCATGTTAACTTAACCTCCCCACACATCATGTTGTATTGGTTAAGTGTTTCCTATTAACTTAACCATGTTCATTCATCATGTTATATTGGTTAAGTGTTTCCCCTTAACTTAACCCCACTCGTTCATCATGTTATAACAGCTAAGTGTTCTAAATTTACTTAACCCCACCTTCTTGTCTAATTAACATGTTATAATGGTTAAGAATTCTAAATTTACTTAACCCCACCTTCTTGTCTAATTAACATGTTATAACGGTTAAGTGTTCTAAATTTACTTAACCCTACCTTCTTGTCTAATTAACATGTTATAACGGTTAAGTGTTCTAAATTTACTTATCCCCACCTTCTTGTCTAATTAACATGTTATAACGGTTAAGTGTTCTAAATTTACTTAACCCCACCTTCTTGTCTAATTAACATGTTGTATTGGTTAAGTGTCGCCTATTCATATGTTATTTAACCTTACCATTCTTAGCATGTCTTTTTATTGGCATTAATTAATTTATTAATGATCCAACCTCTCACATTAGAACTGTTGTTTGCGGTTGCTAGATGTGCCGGGTGATTCCGGGCAGACTTCTACCGCAAACTCATTCTAACCTCGGGTTTTGGGCTAAATGCGCTAACCTATCACATTAGATCTGTGTTGTTGCGGTTACTGGATGTGCCAGGCAGTTTTACACCGCAACTCCATCTAACCTCGGGTTAGGCATGTTCATCTTTTAGCCACTTTACATATTTACAATTTATGTTCATATGTAAATTATTCACAAGTGTTGTCAATTCAAGTCATGCCCCATTTACCCTTTAAATTATGTCCATAATTCTAGGTATACAAATTCTACCATTTCATGCTACTAATCGTTTATATGATTATGAGCCAATTTATGCCAATAACATGTAGTTTAATATTTTTTTCCCCAACGTCTCCCCCGTTATTTGTTCGCATAATTCACATAGAATGTTAGACTCACAAATTAACCTAACTTATAAACAAAAGGGAAAAGAAAGGGACATGTAACATTCCAACAAGCATTAACAATATAGTTCAACATGCGTAGTATAAATTTGGGTTAGAACGACATAGACTTAATTAAGCATATATGCGTGACCTTACATTTAAATTAGATCCAATTAACATGCGAACTAGCATAAGTTTGATTGTATAAACATAAACTTATATAAATCTCAAACATGGGTACTAGCTTGGATCTAACATATAAAATGTATGAACATAACTTAGCATGTAACTTACATACATAAAAGAACAACAAATTTAATACGACACGATAGGTTCAATGGTATCAGTCCCCAGTAGTCTCATAGGCATAATAGTTTTACTATGTCAGTCACAACAGTCCAATAAGCATGATAGGCTTTACTATGTCGGTCACAACAGTCCAATAGGCATAAGCAATTCAGAATTGACAAAAGGATAGGCACGAATAGAATTAGGCATAGTTCTAGATCCAGTTATTGCAGTCATGATTTTTTATTAGGTGTTCACATATAAACAATAACTGTACTTACAGAAAGAAAGGACAGATCTTGATTTACGGGATCTGAAACTGAATTTAAAAAGCTACCTTTGATGTAGACATTTGATTCTCTAGTCCTTCTAATTGATTCCTAGTTTGAATTTGATTCTCTAGTTTGGGTAGATGAATGGAGGCTAGGCCAATTTGTAGACAAACAGCATGACGACTTCATAGAATGAGTTATAGGGTTGAGGTTTGTGGTGATTATATAGATTTCTAGGTTTAATTCTAGCCTTTAGATTAGTCTAGGAGAAATCATAACCATCAAACCAAAGAAATGTGTCATCCAGCCAACTGTAGCATGACACATATGCCCTAATATCTTAGAAATCAATCATTGCCCAATCATAGAAGGCCACGTTAAAAAAACAATCCTTGACAAACAAAAATGCGCCACATGCGCCACATGATGCGTACGCGTCATATATATATGTATACATATATATATATGTATATTCTATATATAAGTTTATATTTTTTTTCTTTTTTTCTTTCTTCCCAATTAATCATTTTCACACTAAACCACTTTTTGAACTGTGTTCACACTAAGCCACTTTTTAGCCATTCCCCTGAAACAAAAATATGGCGCTGGCGGGGATCGAACTCTGTACCTATTGAATGCAAGTCACATGTTCTAACCAAATGAGCTACTAAGTCTTTTGCTCACAAACCTTAGGACAATGCTAAACATTATTCTTTTCTCATTCCTCTTTTTCATGTTTTGCTACAATATTTAATTTAATGACACCTTCTTCATTTTAAATCGGTTTTCTATAAACCATAGGTCTAAATTGACTACAAAATTTCCATGAACGTAATGACGCTAATTTCGTGACCAAATTCCTGAAGCTCTTCAAATTTTCTTTTTAATTGTTCGCATGTCTTTCTTCCCATTTCGTGTATTGCACTTAATTATCTTATTACATGAAATATTTATTGTCATTGTTTAATTTTTCTCTTAAGTATATCTATAAATATAATATATATGCATATTTTGTAACACCCCGCATTTTTAACATAATTAAAAATGTATATATATATATATATGTATGCATAAATAGGAAAATAATGGTGATGTACAATGAGAATTAATTAGTACATTGTAATAACGGGGAAAATGTGAACCAGTTTAAAATTTTTAAGTTTGGTTATTAACAAGAAATTTGAATGATTGAAATAGTATATTTCCATAAAATATAGAATTTGGTATAATATTGCAGTTTGAAATTTTGATTACAAACTTTGTCTGACTGTACCGGGTGGAAAATATAACCGATTTTAACGAAACTGAAAATATTTAAATCTGTTTATCAATACCTTTCTAACGAATCTGAAAAATCGAAATTTCATAACGGAAATCAAAAGTTATGGCCAAATGAATTTTCAGAAAGGTCGCTATATAGTATATATAGCCCTTGAAAATTGAGATTTTGCATACGACCTCGGAATTCGACGAAACCACTTTTGTTGGGTCCGGGATGTCAAATTATTGCTAGGTTTCAAATTTCATAATTTTTGAAGCTAGTATGTGAGCGGGGCAAAAGATAACGTGTTTGGTCAAATTCTGTTAAAATGGGTCGACCTAAAAATGGCCGTTTTTCAAACGAGCTCAGAATTCGACGAAACTGGTTTTGTTAGGACCGTATCGTCAAAACAAAGCTAGATTTATTTTTCAGGAATTTTTAGGTTCAGTTTGTGGCCCTGGCAAATTGAAATGTACGTTTAAATTAAATATCGAATGTTTTATATTTTAATTTGAAAAATAACTGACTGTAACAGTCGAAATGGCCAACGAAACATATCCCATTGTGTCCGGAATGGGGGTATTTAGCTAGGGGCGACAGTCGTTGGGTTTAAAAAGGAGTCTGTTTGCAAAAACACTATTTAAAAAATTTTCTATAAATACTGGCCAATAGGAAATTTTCTTTAAAAAAAAATAAAAAATAAAAAAAACCTAAAAACCCTAGCCGCCAGGACGAAACGAACGATCCCCGTAGCTCGACGCTTTCCCTCCTTTTTCCGATCGCCTCAGGCCGTTTCGCCGCCGACCACCGTTGAAGCTTTTGCTCGCCGTACTCCCCTCTCCACATCCGACCCAGCTTCGCCACCAACAGAGCCGCCGTCGTCGAGTTCTGGCGCTTCAAAGTCGTCGCCTTCCTGGAGCCGCCGCCGCCTCGATTCGCCGTCGCACCACCTCAGACTACCAGCGCCGGAAAGCTCTTTCCTCCCTCGATGACGTCCAACAGTCTGATCGTCATATAGAGCTACGAATCAAGAGAAAAATCCAAACCTAGAATTGAACAGGTTTGAAAAATAACGGTTTATATAATTTTAAACTGTTTTAACACTATAAAGCGTTGCAAAACTTTGAAAAATAATATCTTTTTCGTTCTTTAACGAAATTCGATGAAACAGGAGACACCGTGACCGCAAGGAGGCTCTCTACATTCTAGAAGAAGCCGCGGATTTTTCTGACCTTCCTACGATTTTTAGCAGCGCAATAACCAATGTGAGGAATCTAAACTATTGGTGTGAATGAAATCGCGTTGTATAAATTATATAAGCGAAGTGTAAATTATAAACGCATTGTATACCTCATGTACATGTGTTGTATAAGTTATATTAGCGATGTATAAATTATACAAGCGTTGTTTGAAACATATATGCTTTGAATTGTGATGAAATGCAAGTGAATTATTATATTATATATATATATATATACTCCCCTCGTCCACAGACCATGGACGATATTTATTGCTTGTGATTGACGTGATATCATATGGTTTGACGAATGGTTGGAAATAATTGTTTGTGGTTGATATTGTGGTTGAAAAATACCTTTGTGGTTGAAAAATACCCTCTTGTGGTTAAAACAAAATAGAATAGGATTGTGGAATTGAAAATAAAACATGCCGCCTGCGTGCGAACTAGATGCATGATCCCCATTGTCAAAAACCGCGAGGTTTTAAGGTAGAGCGAGGAGCCGTACTAGGGACGGTCCCGGTTTTAACTACCCTGTCGTTATGCTGCCGAAATTTTCTGAAATATTTATATGTTAGAATAATTTTCATTCATTGGAATTATTTACATATGCTATATAGAATATTCATGTGTTGAGTTGCAATTCATTCGTTGAGTTGAAATTCATGTGTTGAATATTATTTGAATTTAAACAAATGGCCTTAGCAATAAAAATCACATTTTTATATATATACAAACGATATAGAGTATTCATGTGTTGAATATTATTTGAATTTAAACAAATGGCTTTAGCAATAAAAATCACATTTTTATATATATACAAACGATATAGAATATTCATGTGTTGAGTTGCAATTCATTCGTTGAGTTGAAATTCATGCGTTGAATATTATTTGAATTTAAACAAATGGCTTTAGCAATAAAAATCACATTTTTATATATATGCAAACGATATAGAATATTCATGTGTTGAGTTGCAATTCATTCGTTGAGTTGAAATTCATGTGTTGAATATTATTTGAATTTAAACAAATGGCTTTAGCAATAAAAATCACATTTTTATATATATACAAACGATATAGAATATTCATGTGTTGAGTTGCAATTCATTCGTTGAGTTGAAATTCATGTGTTGAATATTATTTGAATTTAAACAAATGGCTTTAGCAATAAAAATCACATTTTTATATATATGCAAACGATATAGAATATTCATGTGTTGAGTTGCAATTCATTCGTTGAGTTGAAATTCATGTGTTGAATATTATTTGAATTTAAACAAATGGCTTTAGCAATAAAAATCACATTTTTATATATATATATATACAAACGATATAGAATATTCATGTGTTGAATTGCAATTTGTTCGTCGAGTTGAAATTCATGTGTTGAATGTTATCGTCTTCTAAAAATAAAATGAATCGGCAATGAAAACTATATTTTTATAGTGAATATGAAGTGTTAAAAATACACATGTGTCGAATAAATATTTTTGATGATAAAAATATTCCCTTTTTTCATGTATACGCTTAGTTAAAAATACACACGTGTTGAAATAAATAATAGTTTGCTAGAAATATTATTATTAGCTTTGTTCTGCATACATATACATGTGTTGAACAGGAAAAATGGATTAGCTGTAGAGTAAAGAAATTATTTGCGTGCCCGACAAATAGGTAAACCTTGATGAGTTGGCTGCGCAATTTTATTTATATATCAACTCCTGTGAATGCCATTGGATGCGGAGTGCTGGTTTTTCAGTGTGAAATAATAAACAACGCCATAGGATAGTAACAATTAATTTTGAACTACACTACATGGCATACTTCTTGACGATAGGCATACTTCATCATATTCCACATAAGCAATTGGAGCTTGTGTGACGAGGTGGAAGATTTACCATACAAGCAAGAGGCTTGTATGGCGATGACTATGTACTACAGGTTGAACTGATGACTGATATGGACTATATAAATTATAACGATAAATTTCCAGATTAATAAAAACCCCACACGGGTCTAGAGTTGACAATAATCACGTCGCTCTAGTTATTAGATACGGCACATGGACTATTTATTTCCACACGGAAAAGGGGTGACGGGAATTTATTCTCTGGAGTGATTATCAGTACATGCTCCCCCGTAAACACCAAAATATATCACTAAAAATATGTGAATGCTTTTTAGGATTTATTGGGTACCTAATACGGCCCAATAAATTTCCAAACCCCTCCCCGTACAAAGGAGGTTATGGCGAAATTTTTCGAAATATTAAGGCGTTAGTTAAATATTTGAAGTGAAAACGAAGTTGGTATCAGAGCTTTGGTTAACCTTAGTTCCGGGATCTAACACATTAAACACCTCGTCAGAATAGAATCAGTAGTGTTCTAATGCGAGTAGCTCATTAGAGATAGGATTAGCAATGTCCTAGAATGAGCTAAGCAGATTAGCAAAACAATTTGATTAGTACATCATCATTATCTTTCCTTGTATTCCCTTGCTTTATCATTTATGAAAATTATCAAATCTGTGAGCTTGACTCTTTTCTTGCTTATACAGTACTCTTAGATGGCTACACGTGGAGCAGCAGCTAGAGGAGGCCGTGGAGGCCGAGGAGATGCAGCAGGAGGACGGGGGAATATCCCCGTAGCTGTGGAAATCCCTATTGTTCAGCCACCAGCACCAGAAGACTTTGAGCTAGATAAAGTGGCTAAGAGGTACAGAAATCTTGGAGGGAAACCTTTTACTGGCACTGGCACAGTGACCGAAGCTATCGCTTGGCTGAAAACCTGTGAGAAAATCTTCGAAGGTATGGGTATGGGAACTAACAACAAAGCCCGACTTGGCATTTGGCTCCTTCAGGAAGAGGCAGAGCTGTGGTGGGATGCCATTACTTCTGGGGATGCAGCTGGTACTATCCAGACTTGGGAGCAGTTCAAGACTTTGTTCAATGAGAAGTTTGTACCGGAACAAGCTCTAGAGAGGATGAGAGAGCAGTTTGCTAATCTCCAGCAGGGAGACCTCTCTATTCAGGACTATCTAAATAAGTTCACCCAGCTATCGCGCTATGCTCCAGAACTGATTTTAACCAACAAAGCCAAGAATAAGAGATTCATATTTGGGCTGAAGCGCAAGTATCACGATAGAGCTATGAGCAACATCAAACTCTCCTTTACAGAACTAGTAGAGATGGCTTGCAACTACGAAGACATGGATGAGAGACATGCTAGCCAAGACCGCGCTAAAAGCCAAGCAGGGAATAAGCGCAAGGCTTCAACAGACCAACCCGAATCTAGCATTACCGCGGCCGCTACTCAAAAACCCGCAAAGATCCCGAAAGGAAACTGCTACAATTGCGGGAAGCCCGGTCATTTCTCTAATGTATGCAAGGCCCCAAAGAAGCCAAAGGCCAATGACTCAGCCGAATGCTACAACTGCCACAAGAAGGGGCACCACAGCAGGAACTGCCCTCTGAAGCAGAATGCACAGGTGGCTCATGTCTATGACGGGAAGACCCCGCCAGCTACCACCGATGGATCAGGTAAACCCGATGTCTTGGGAGGTACCCTTACTATTAAAAATATTCCTGTTTCTGTACTTTTTGATACTGGTGCATCACGTAGCTTCATTTCTGGTAATATTGTTCATAAGTTAAAATTGAATCCAAGGAAGCTTAAAGAACCAATTAAAGTTCAAAATCCGATAGGAGGGTCTACTATTCTCGGCTCATATTGTAATGTACCCGCCTCATATTCATGTTATCGATTCCCTTTTAAAGTAATTGTTATGGACCTCTCCGACTTTGATATTATACTGGGATTTGACTGGTTGACAAAATATAAGGCCGAAGTTAGATGTGCCGAAAGGATTGTTAAAGTCGAAACGAAGCTTGGACCTATATATATACCATGTCATGGCTCAGAAATCAATAGAACAGAATTTGGGTCTTCTTTAGAAGTTATTCCCCCTTCATTAGAAAAGATACCAGTCATTAAAAACTATGCGGATGTGTTTGAAGAAGTAGAAAACTTACAGCCGCAAAGAGAAATTGAATTTAGGATAGATCTAATCCCTAACGCCCGACCAGTAGTACATCCAATAAGAAGAATGGCCCCGAAAGAAAAGGAAGAGCTAAGTAGTCAAACCCGAGATTTACTTTGGAAAGGTCTGATCAGACCGAGCTTTTCAGCATGGGGAGCCGCAGTAGTATTTGTCCCGAAATCAGACGGTACTCTAAGACTTTGCGTTGCATTGTATGATGGGACCTGAGTCTTATACTGGCTTCATTCTTTCTAAAAGCATTGCGTTGTTTTAAATGAATTTACTTTGTTTTAAATGCACTAGCAATCACTGGAGTAAACCCGTTCCGCGAAAGTGGCGTGGTCCTATGATTTGCTATTACTGTTGTTTAACTGTTAAATAGATTTCTCATACCAGTCCCCATGACTGACTCGTTGTTTGTTCACTTTGCAAACGCGGGTGCCCTTATTTTCACACGGGCAGCCTAGTACACAGGTGACAGGTGGTTTTTGGTTCTGCACTACTGCATAGAGTGCACTTTTAGCTCATGGCGAGGCTGACTTCATAGAGATGACTTTGACTTTTTCCGCCATTACTGTACTCATATTATGATTCCGCCACTGGCGATGCAGACTGATTTACTTTCCGTATTTCTCACTATATGTATATGTATTCCGCCTTCGGCGATGTAGACTGATACTCTTATTATGTCTCACTGGATGTATGTATTCCGCCTCTGGCGATGATGACTGATCACTTTCCTTTTTATTTACTAAGTATATCCCACGTTATGCTATTCTGATATTCCTACATGTTGTGATTCCGCTGTCATATCCATGTAAAATTGTTCTATTTATTGTTTTCTGCTATTATCTGTACTCTGCTATGATGATTAATGTGTTATTTCCTAATGATTATCCTTAATACCGCCCCTCGGATTTTGGGATCGTCACATACATGGAAGAGAAGGAAAAAAAATTAATTCAATAATAGTGTATGTAATAGAAATGATAATAAAATAAGGATATTTAATTTAAATTTTAGGAATTAAGTAAAACGGACATCACCGTTGCGTTCGTCTCGGAATTCTGCTTGGAATAGAGTCCAAGTTTGCGTAAATCGGACTCTGTATGGATGAGTTATGGCCTTTAGAAGGTTCAACTAAGATTCAAAACAGTTCGAAATTCGACCCAGGCAGCTGGGCGGGAAATTTCCCACCATCAACTAGGCAGGTCGACCCTAAGGTCAAACTAGGGGTTAGGTCGAGGTCGACCTGGGGGTCGACCTACCTCTCCCCCCGCCCTCCCCACATATCTGGGCAATTCCGTTCCTGTGACGTATTTTAATGTGTTGTACGAATCTAGTGGCTTCCAAGTCGATCTAAGGGCTCTAAAACACTCTCTACACCTATAAATACATAGCAAGACCTAACCCTTATTCATAACAATTCCTCAAGATGCCTTCATGCTGCTGAACTTTCAATTCTCTTAGCCGCCGCCTCTAAAACCTAAATCCAATTAGGAATTCTTCACCAATAACTCAAGCTCTTCACCAATAATCAAAAAAGAAGATTAAATCGGTGTTCTACATCAACAACAAATCGTTTATTTCTCCAATCCACTCAATGTGAGTGGATTTGAACTATATTTGTTGTATAATATTGCCTCTATCGTTTACCAGTCACCATAATGAATATGATGATAATTCAATAAGATCAGTTATTTTATTTATTCCTTCGTTTGAATTCTCTCCTTTTTTATCCTTTCCCTCTTTATTTTTATAACTAAGCTATCTCAAGCCTACTTCTATCAAGGATTTATGCATTTTAAAGGGGAACGAGAAATTAAAAAAGGGAAAAGGGGTTGGTTTGAGCGCAATATTGGGAATGGAAGGTTTTGTATAGAATTATGGGCATAATTATACTGTAATGTTGGATTTATGTAAATTGTCGTAATTGTGATTGGTTATGGAATTGGTATAAACTTAATATTAACAACATGTAATTGGATAGCATGGATTAGTAATACTTATTTGTGACTTGAAAAAAATAAGCCTAGAGGGTGAATTAGATTATATGTATGAACGTGGGAATGTTGGGATATATATATATATATATATATATATATATAGGGAAAATACTGATTATATGAAATTGGGTATAAATGGATATTGGAAAATTGGCATGTTTGGGTATGAATAACATGGAATTGGTGAATTTGGCTATAATTTGATAATTTAGGTAATATGAAATTTGGCTAACTATTATGTAATTGGTGTAGTTAATGACAAATTGGAAACATGCATAGAAAAATAAATTGTAATTAAGTTGAATTTGGAATGCATGACATGAATTTGGGGTTTGGGTGAAAGACGATTGTTAATGAGCGCCTATGACACGAGGTTAGGTGCGTTTGTGGTGTAAGACTTCCCGGAACCGCCCGGCAAATCCAGCAACCACAAGTGGACACCTAATGTGAGAGGTCAACGGCAAGAACTAGAGGCGTAACAGTTTATGACACGAGGTTAGGTGCCTTTGTGGTGTAAGACTGCCCGGAACCTCCCGGCAAATCCAGCAACCATAAGCGGACGTATAATGTGAGAGGTCATACATCGGTATGGCGTAATAAATAAATTAAGAAACACTAACCATAATAAGACATGTGGGTGACATGGGTATGGTTAGATGGTTAAGTGGATGATATAAATGACATGTAAAGCATGACTAATGTGGACTTAACCGTTGTAAGACATGTGATGTAAAACATGACTAAGGTAGACTTAACCGTAGTAAGACATGTGTAAGACATGGAAACTATAACAAAGGGGGTTAAGTGGGACACAGGTGACATGTGAAACAAAAAAATTAGATATGCTTAACCAAATAGGACCCACAACGGTATTATAAATTAACTGAATTGGGAAAAGTTTAAGTAACGGGTTAAGTAAGCGAAAGGGTTAAGTCAAATCTAAAATTAATGACGAGAAATGGGAAATGATAAACAACCTATTATGAATAAACTTGAATAAGGAAAGAAAGGATGATAGGTGGAAATTATATAACTTATGGGACAAGATAAGTTATAGGGAACGATGGGACAAGATAAGTTATAGAAACGATAAGGAAGATGAGATAACATATATGTAAAGATATACTTAAATTAAGTGGTTTAGGAAGGAGAAATGTGAAATTTAAAATGATATAAGTTATATGAATGGAAAAGAAGTGTAATGACCCGCATTTTTGACCGTTGAATAATTTATTTATTTAATTATTTAAATATCGTTTTGGCGATATCGATAACTAGAATTAAAATAATGTTGAATATTTAATTGATAATTATAATATAATAATATATTATAATGTCGAAATAGTCAAAATAGCTGAATTCACAATATAGTATGAATTGGATTATATATAAGGTATAATTCAGTTTGGAATTGAATTTGAATAACGAATATATTTTATAAACAACAGTTTGAACGT
Source organism: Allium sativum (assembly GCA_030737875.1). Lineage (NCBI taxonomy): Eukaryota > Viridiplantae > Streptophyta > Magnoliopsida > Asparagales > Amaryllidaceae > Allium > Allium sativum. The sequence continues at coordinate 125,810,809 of CM060919.1, read as the reverse complement.
GGAATTTTAATATAATTATAATCGAGCTCGAAATGGCGCTGCAGTTCGCTATTTGGCGATTCGAACTTCAACTGAATGTACAGAGTTCGTTTTAAATCGGATTTCTGTGAAAAAAGAAACGCACGGAGCTAGTGGAGTATATCTTTCTAGTGGAAGAGAAAAATCAGGATTTCATCGTGTAGATTTTGAGATATGTCCAAATCAAATTTTAAAATAGTCGCTATAGATTCGTTTATCGACCGTAATGGGTTATTCGATATAACTAGAGATAGGGTTTGAATTTAGACAAGGTTCTTTTGGGAAATAGTGATAAAATAATTTTTAGAATTATACTGTAATTTTTAATAAATTAAATAAGCAACTTTTTATTTGGAGCATTTTGCACCCTGTAATCAATATTTTGAGGTTTCAAAATATGAGTTAATCTATCGGTATTATTTTATTTTTGGGATCGTGATGCGATACTGGACACGACTGCATTTTTATCTCTGTCCGTAATGAGCGATAAATAAAATGGAATAAATATTTTAATATTTAATGTTCACTATAATATCCCCTTCCATAGCTTCATTCTTTTTCCATGATCCGAATTAGGCCAGCCCCTCAATTTTCTCAACCACCACAAAAGCAAAACACAAGAACATGGCCCTCTGAAAATTCATACAAATGAAAACAAAAATCCTATAAATAACCAACTCTGTCTAAACCTAAATTTCCCTCTGCCAAAGTCAAACACAGAAAACATTCCGCCGCATTCTCTCTTCACTCTTCCAGTAAAAGTTCATCCAAAGAAAAATCACAAACAAATTCAAACAAATTCCTTAATCCTAAAAGATGTATATTCGAAACCCTCATCACCCACTCTTCATTTCTGTGTACTTTGTGTGTCGTTCGACAGTCTTTGGGTTCGCTGGGAATTTTGAGCGTGAACTAGGGTTCGAGATTTCAGGGATTTAAGGCAATCGAAGTGTGAGTTGATGGAGGATTTGAGTTCATGAGCTTGAATCGCACCTCGTGTGGTACTTTAGCACATTCCGATGAATAAAAATGTCGAACCCGTTACTGGTTATCACGAGGAAGGCTCGGTGTCGGAATGTGAGAGTGAGGCGCGAGTTGAGTATTTGATGGTGGAGGAGGATGTAGTCACGAAGAGAAAATCATTGATGGCTTTGGTTAGGGAAACGGTCGAGTGTAGAGGAAGAGAAGGGGGACCGAATAATGGTAATGGGAACAGGAAGGCTTCAGCGTATAAACGGGGGAAAAGGGTGTTTATTGGGCTTAGTGTTTTCAATGGGTTTGGGCCGACAATGAGGGGTGAGGCCCAACGTATTTAAATTTAAGTTTTTATTTTAACATAAAAGTGTATTAACTTGTAATGGCCGTATCTAGCTCATACGAAGTCAGACTCACAAACCGTAAGTTTCATTGGGACCGTATGGACGAGAGCTTCACAATGAAGTTGACTGGAAGTGGATTCGAGCTCGTATGAATTTATGGCGAAATAAATTGTTTGATTTAAATCAAATAACAGTTTATCGTTCTTTAACGATGAACTGCCAAAGTGAGTAAAACTCACATTCTCTGCTCAGTTTATATTTCTATAAACTGTACTTTATTTGTGATAGAAATTGATTTATCGTTGTGTACTGATTATTGGACTGTTAAATAGAGTTGATTGAAAACGTAAGTATAGTTATATGTGTATATATATATATATATATATATATATATATATATATATATATATATATATATATATATATATATCGACAATCAAATATTGATTCTGTTATCAGAACATTTCATGTTAAGATGAAGTGATGTTATTTATGTTGTGTAACATTTGTGGATGCAGGGAGACAGGTTGGAGGAATCCGACTGGATTCCTCAACAATTATTTTACTGTTTTCATATATTGTGTTATATGATGTGTTATATAATCTGTTCTGGATTATGTGTGTTAGAATGATATTAATCATTGTTATTCGATATTTTACATTTCATAAGAAACCCTGAGTTGTGAAATGGAATATTTCAATGTATATTGAAATAAAGGAATTTTATAAAATCACAGGATTTTATAAAAGGAAATTTTTTATAAAACGAACACGGTTTTATAAAAGGAAAGTATTTATAAAACGAATTGAGTTTTATAAAAGGGAAAAATGTTGATAAAACAAATAGAATAGGAAAAAGGAATATTTCAATGTATATCGAAATAAAGGAGTTTTATAAAATCAACCGATTTTATAAAAAGGAAACAATTTGAAAATAGAGTATTTATAAAAGGGATATTTATTGAGAAAATAAATAGAATTGAAAAGGAGAATATTTATTTAGAAAATAAATAGAATAAAGGAATATTTATTTAGAAGATAAATAAAACGGTATAAATAGGAAGTATTTGTAACGGAAATCAAACGTTATAGATAGGAAATATTTGTAACGGTAAATAGAAGTTATAAATAGGAAATATTTGTAACGGTAAATAGAAGTTATAAATAGGAAATATTTGTAACGGTAATTAGAAGTTATAAAAAAGGGGATAGTTGTAACGGAAAATAAACGTTATAAAAAGGAAATTGACGAGATATAAAAGAGATAATCGAATAGAGTTAAATCGAATTTAGTATTCAAAGGAGCTAATCGAATTTAGTTATTTGAAAAGAGTTAATTGAATATTAGTTATTCAATTAGAGATAATCAAATAAAGTTAATCGATTAAAGATAATCAAATAAAAGTTAATCGAATTAGTCGAAATAAGAGTAAATTGACTATTAGTTAGTCGAATGTTAGTTAAGCAAATAAGAGTAAATCGACTATTAGTTAGTCGAATGTTAGTTAAGCAAATAAGAGTTAATCGACTATTAGTTAGTCGAAGATTAGTTAATCGAATATGGTATTCGAAGTTAGTTAATCGAATATGGTATTCGAAGTTAGTTAATCGAATATGGTATTCGAAGTTAGTTAATCGAATATGGTATTCGAAGTTAGTTAATCGAATATGGTATTCGATGTTAGTTAATCGAATATGGTATTCGAAGTTAGTTAATCGAATATGGTATTCGAAGTTAGTTAATCGAATATGGTATTCGAAGTTAGTTAATCGAATATGGTATTCGAAGTTAGTTAATCGAATATGGTATTCGATGTTAGTTAATCGAATATGGTATTCGAAGTTAGTAAATCGAATATGGTATTTGAAGTTAGTAAATCAAATATGGTATTCGAAGTTAGTTAATCGAATATGTTATTCGAAAGGGGTTAGTCGAGTCGAGTTAGTCAAATAGAGTTAATCGATTTGAGTTAACTAGTTAGAGTTAATCAGTTAGAATTAATCGGTTAGAGTAATCAGTTAGAGTTAACCAATAGAGTTAATCAGTTAGAGTTAACCAGTTAGAGTTAATCAGTTAGAGTTAACCAGTTAGAGTTAATCAGTTAGAGTTAATCAGTTAGAGTTAATCGATTAGAGTTAAAACGAACTAGAGTTAATCAAGTGTAGTTATATTAAATAGAGTTATCGAATATTGGTTATTCGAACAGAGTTGAACGGAGTTAAATAGAGTTAGTCGAATATAGTTTATTCGAATAGAGTTAAAGGAAAGAAGTTATCGATTATAGTTTAATCGAAAGGAGTATCGATGTTAGTTTCATCGAAAGGAGTTATCGATGTTAGTTTCATCGAAAGGAGTTATCGATGTTAGTTTCATCGAAAGGAGTTATCGATGTTAGTTTCATCGAAAGGAGTTATCGATGTTAGTTTCATCGAAGGGAGTTATCGATTATAGTTTAATCAAAGTGAGATTTTCAAATATGAGATATTTGAAAAGGAAGAGTTATCGAATATTAGTTATTCGAAGAGAGATTATCGAATATCGTTTATTCGAGAAGGAGTTAATCGAATATAGGTTATTCGAAGAAGAGTTAATCAAATAGAGATTTCTCGAAGAGAGTTAATTGGCAAATTCGATTATATCGAATTTGGGAAAGTACTTATACTTTCCAATGTTTTAAATAGAGACTTATTTATTTATAAATAAATAAGTGCTAGGTTAATTATCCACTAATAAGAATAGAAGTTATAATTAAAGTTAGATAATTCGAAAGTAGGGATTATAACGTTATCGTTATAACCAATGTTTTAAATATAGAAGTAGATTAGTAAAATTGGATCCGAGAAAGGCATAAAGAAGTTGTTAAAGATTAAAAGATAAAATTTGACCATTTTGAAGTTATAACGTTGTTCAGTTAAGGTCTGAGAGGTAATTATACCCCAACTTGAGTGACTTCCTTCTTAACTAATAAATGGTAAGGTTTGATCGTAAAGGAGTTTTGGAAATGTTTTCCAAAAAAGAATCAGAAATGTTTTCTAAATACAGAAAACAAGGAATGGAAATGTTTCCAGTGTTGATAACATATATTTTCTAAATATAGAAAATATCAAATGTTGAATATAGGGAAATAGGAGATAAGTAAATGTAACGATCCCAAAATCCGAGAGGCGGTATTAAGGATAATCAGAGGGAAATAACACATTAATCATCATAGCAGGGTACAGATAATAGCAGAAACAATAAATATAATTTTACATGGATATGACAGCGGAATCACAACATGTAGGAATATCAGAATAGCATAACGTGGGATATAACTTAGTAAATAAAAAGGAAAGTGATCAGTCATCATCGCCAGAGGCGGAATACATACATGCAGTGAGACAAAATAAGGGTATCAGTCTACATCGCCGAAGGCGGTATACATATAGTAAGGAATACGGAAAGTAAATCAGTCTGCATCGCCCGTGGCGGAATCATAACATAAGTATAGTAATGGCGGAAAAAGTCAAAGTCATCTCTGCGAAGTCAGCCTCGCCATGAGCCAAAAATGCACTCTATGCAGCAGTACAGAGCCAAAAATAACCTGTCACCTGTGTACTAGGCTGCCCGTGTGAAAATAAGGGCACCCGCGTTTGCAAAGTGAAACAAACAACGAGTCAGTCATGGGGACTGGTATGAGGAATCTATTTAATAGTTAAACAACAGTAATAAGCAAATCATAGGACCATGCCACTTTCGCGGAACGGGTTTACTCCAGTGATTGCTAGTGCATTAAAACAAAAGAAATTCTTTTAAAACAACGTAATACTTTTAGAAAGAATAAAGCCATTATAAGACTCAGGTCCCATCACACAATGCAACGCAAGCCGGAGGATAGAGTTTTACCTTATAATAGCCAAATATGCTTGATACGTATAAAACGAAATCATTTGATATGATTACTAGTGCATATATGTTTCAAAAATGAATAGCATCATAAATATCAATCATAGGCGACATGAGTGTCCCATGCCACTATGTCGCCATATATAAGTTACAATCGAATCCGTTATCTCGTATTGGAAATTGGATTTCCGTCATGAGTCGAGGCAAGGGGAAAGCTCCTCTCCACTTCGAGACACTCTAGCAAATGCCTCGGGACTACGCACTCTGGGTAACCCCTGGATCTTCAGGGCCGGTCCTCTCTTACGTTTGAGGATTAGTTATTCCTGAACACACGTTTCCCGGTCCTTACAGACCTATAATCGAGGCGCCTCGCATTCCAACAACCACAAAGGTGAAAAGTAGATAAATATGTCAGGGCTGGTAAGTCACTGACACCACCATAGCTAGAAAGAAACGTCGTGCTCTCCCTGCAGTCCGTATCCCGTTTTTAACTCATACCGGGGTGTGAGGCTCGCGAATCTACGAAATACACAAAGCTAGGCCACGTAGACCTTGCTTTGATCATCATCCACTAGACTTTGCTTTGCAACAGAAGCCTTGATCATAGCATCTTGGCATGCCACATAGGCAGTCCACTCCATACGATTGATTTCCATCGATATATAACCTCTAAGCTCGTACGTCTCAGAGAAGGGCGTTAAGCAAAAGAATAAATTCTCCGCCGCCAAACAGATATATATTTAACCGAGATCAATCAGTATAGAACAAAATCCAATGTCAGACACACAGTCCATTTACAAGTCCGTCCTGGGTCTGAATGAAACCGGAGGCGTCAAATTCCTCGTATATCCGTCCAATCAACACATACGTTCAGACGGCTACTACTTCCGTCCCCTTCCGGTAGCTACTCCGGTTAGGAACCTCAGTAGCGCCCATCCAACCGATACGAAGATCGTCGGTCTTGAATCGTCTTTGCATTTTCCAATTCGAATCGCTCGATGAAGTATTTGAAATGAGGGTTAGCTTGGCCTTTTCAAATAATTCACGTCATTAAAATTTAAATCGATTCTTTATATGGTTATATTATTCGACATCCATCTTTCAGTTATTCAGTGTTATTTTCGTGTCAAACACATACAACCATCAAATATCAAACAATTCAAGCCCACTTGGTTTATTTTCAATCAATATTGCTTTTAATATTTTATAACGATTTTTCGCCATTTTTATTTATTTAAAAATGGCCATATTTAATTAAACGACGTTTCAGGTCGTGCCGTGGCACTGGCGCTGTTTTTCTCCTAATTTGTTTTACACATATCGGAAAATCTAACCATTGGATTTCTACAAAGTCTATACCAGTGGGAAGATATTCCCAAAGCGAACCCAACGGTTCCAGTTTCGTGAGAATCCTACGGTCGGATCTTCCACACTAGTCGTTTGAAGTTACGGTTTCGAAATTCGAACTGCAGCGTCGTTATTCGATTTAATTTAATTATATTTATATTTATATATAGATATAAACGATTCTGGTTGTAACGACCCAGATTTTTGAATAATTTATTTTAAATATTTAATATTGTTTTAAATATTTAGTTGATAATATAAATGATATTTTTTATTGAATTATCAATATAATATGGTTATTTTAATTATACGTTCTGATTAAATTTTAGATTTTTATTCAGTTCAGTTCATAATAATATTACAGTGTTGAAAAGTCAGTGGATACGTTAAAATAGCGGTTCAGATTTACGGGTTAAAGACCACAAGATATTTTGATTTAAAATTCAAATTATAATATTGTTTTATCAGCCGACCTATTTACATAGGCTACCATACAGTATACATCACGCAAATTATTTTCTTCTTCTCGAGCAGTAAGATTTGTCTCCTTGCTTCGTTATCAAGCAGACATGATTTTAATGAGGTATGGTACGAGTGTTTCCCCTTCCTTCACTTATAAATACCGCAATTTCCTTTCTTCCTTTCTGCTCAAACCAAAGACTGAAGCCTCACTATCCTCTCGTTCTAAATAAGAAAATACCCAAGGCCGATTTCTTCTTCGTTTCTAAATACAATACTAAATCGAATCAATTGATTTTGGGTTCCTTTCACTCGTCGAAGGTTGTACTATCGATTGGTAGCCCTAAATTTGTGTGCGGCAAGGTTCCTCTGAGGCGCGTTCTAGGGAAGCGGATTTTCGATATGACTGTGGTTTGTGGTGACTCGAGAAGTGTAGTTCGAAGGGGATTTCAGCAGGAGGGTTAGGCGGGTTGTAGATGGGGTTTCGATCATCGGGAGGAACTCGCGTTAGCTAAGTTGTCGCGCATGTTGCTGGAGTTGAAGTAGCGAGAAAAGGTGAGGTTTTCGATGAACTTGAGAAGATGAAGGAGGTCGTGTTGGTCACCGATGATTAATGGTTGGAGGCCTGTTCGAAGTCGCATTCATGGTTAGCAGTGGGTGATGGTTGCAGTTCCTCACTTGAAGATCGATTCTGAATAAAAAGAGAGGCGAGTCTGGCATAGTTCGATCCAAGCTGAGGGGTGATGTTGTTGACTGAAGTGTGTAACAAGGCAGAAACAGCGATGGGAAGATTTGATGATAAATAAATGGATGTGGCAGTAAATGGTAGAAGCTCGGAGAAGTGGGAGTTATTGGCGACGGTATGGTGTTCGATGATATGCCGTAATGAATGAAAACAACATTTTGGGGTTGTATGCGGTGATAGTGGATCGATGAATAATTGAGTTTACTTCATTGTTGATCGAGGCAATAAGGTACAGTCTATTTAGAAGTTTATATTACATTAAATAAATCATTTATGTTAGTAGCTAACTTAAATTAAATTAGTGTTTAATCGAAGAAAATAAATAAATCGTAGGTAGTGATTTTTTTTCGAGATTCGTCAAGTAGATTTGAAGCTGTAACATTGGCATTTAAAACAGGATATCCAACAAAGAAGAAAAATCACGGTGAGTAAATCTCACTCACCTTTAGAATTATTTTTATTTCCTTAAAAATAATTGTTTGTTGCTTGTGTGAATATTTTCTGGTTGTTTTATATATATTAGTTATTTACGCTATATATATATATATATTGGGTTGATTGGTTGGTTGGATTCCCGCAGTCTCATTAGCGGATGCCCGCAGTTTCATAGCGGATGATTACCCTATACGCCCCACGCTATGATTAGTGGATGACCTTCTATACCGCGATATTCTGCCACGAAGCAGAATGGGTATTATTCATGTGCTAACATCTGTGGATGCAGGAAAACAGGTTGGAGGAATCCAACTGGATTCCTCAAAAATATATTATCTGTTTGTTTATTTGTTTGCATATATATTGTTATATATGATGTGTTAGAAAAATAAATAATTTGTTGCTTTGTGTGTTTAAATATCACTGGGCTTAAGTAATGATATTTTAAAATATCGTAAAAAGGATATTGGCGATTTAAAAAGGAAAATTCTATTTTTAAATAGAATTTGAATTTTAAATGGGAATAAAATTATAAACTTGTTTTTTGAAAAATAAAACAAGTAGTTTCTTTTTAAACGAAGTTTAGAAATGGTTCATTTATAACGAAGTTATAAATGAAGTAAAAAGAATCATCATTGGAAAATTCAGAAATAGAAATACAAGCGTGAAATTGGGATTTTGAAATGAAATTTCAAAATAGGATTTTTAAATATATAACTCGAATGAAATTTGAGTATGACATTTGAATTTTTTAAAAGGAGTTTAAATATTTGAATTTTAAAGGGAGATTGAATATTAGAAATTCAAATAGAAGTTCAAATGGAATTTGAATAAAAGAAATTAGAATGGAAATAGAAATTTGAATCCAAAGACTTAAAATAAAATTTGAATTCAAGGGAATTCGAATAAAGAAAATTCAAATAAAGATTTGAATGTAGAATTTCAAAATAGAATTTGAAATATAGAATTTCAAAGAAAAATTGAATAGAATTTGAAATATAGAATTTCAAAGAAGAATTCAAAATGTGAAATTTGAATAGAGATTTGAATTGGAATTCAAATATGAAATTTGAATAGAGATTTGAAATAGAAATTCAAGTATTGAATTTGAACATGAAATTGAATATAGGAATTCAAGTAGAAATTTGAAGATGGGATTTCAAATTAGAATTTGAAATAAACTTTGAAAAATAGGATTTCAAGGTAGAATTGAAATAGGATTTCAAAATAGGAAATCCAAATAGTTTTGAAATAGAATTTGAATTCAAAGGAATTCAAATGGGATTAAAATAAAGGAAATTCAGAAATGGAATTTCAAATAAAAGAAGAATGAAAATTTGAAATTTTGGGAATTTCAAATAAGAGAAAATGAAATTTGAAACATTTAGAATTTCAAATAGAAATTTAAATGGAGTTTGGATATTTAAATTCAAGTATGAATTTCAAATATAGAAATTTAAAGTTGAATTAAAGTTGGAATTCGAATAAAGAATTTGAAATGGAATTTGAATAAAGGATTTCAAACGGGATTTGAATACAGGATTTAAAACTATGGAATTTGAAATGTAAAGATTCAAATGGAATTTGAAATATATATGAATATATATATATTAGATGAAGTTGAATCCATTTTAAAGAAGTTTAAAGGTTTTTATATATATATATATATATAATTAAAACGAACTCGCCGCAGCGCTGCAGTTCGTAAAATAGCGATTCGAACTTCAATTGAGTATACAGAATTCAATTGAAGTCGGAATTCTTCGAAACAAGAAACGCCAGGACCAGTTTGATAATAGTTTCCTAATGGAAGAGAAAAATCTGAATTTCGTCGTATAGATTTTGAGTTATGTCAAAATCAAATTTTCAGAAAAGCAGCGCCAGAATCGTTTTAAAACCATAATGGTTTATTTAATATTATAAAGGGATTTTAAGCAAATAAAATCCGAATTTCTAGTTAGAAAATTTCAGAGTTGAGTTGTAAAATATATGCGAATTCAAGTTGTGTAAATAAATATGATTTTTGAAACAGAAACCAGATTTTGATTTATTGAATAGAATTTACTAATTTGAACGGAAATTAGTTAAATGAGATTTTGAATGGATATTGAACTTTAAATAAGAAAATTCGATTTGAAATTTATATTCGAAATAGAAAAGGAAAATAGAATTGAAATCGAAGTTCAATTTAGTTATGAACGAGTTAAACATTTTGTTTAAACATGTTATGTTCAAACAAAGAAGTGAAATAGGCAAAATGGCCGTTTCAAGAATAAATGGGCGAAACTGAATTCAAACGATTAGATAGTATTGAATTGAATTGAAAACAGGTGAACAGAGGTAAACAGGTTTGATATGGAGTATACGAAGATTTTAATTTGTATGCTCGACAAAAAGGTACATGTTTAATTCATATATGAGATTTTATGCGCCGTATCGGCAAGCCGCTTGGCTTTTCCTTTTTCTTTTTGATTGAGGAAGATACCGGGAAGCTATTTGAAATTTCCCGATGCTCCCGATACAGGGGAGGTTATGGCGAATTTTTCCGGGAATTTAAGGAGTTAGAATATTTTTAAGAAATTTGACAATTAGAAATCTATATATCGATATATATATAGAATTCGATAAGGAAACGAAATCAAAAAAATAGCGAAAAGGGCAAATATGGTTATTGAAATATTTGGGTAACAAATATTGATAAGGAAATGGAAAAGAGATTTAATTAATGAAATATTAATTAAAGAGCCCAGTGATTTGTTTGATATGTTGGATGAACACTTTGTTTTTATTCGATAGTTAAATCACAGACTATCGAAGTTTTGACCATCGTTGTCAATATGGAGAGACCGGTTGGATTATTATCCGAAGAACCACTCCGTATCGGCATAAGCGTTGCGAACCAAGTATGCTGAATATATTGAAGACGGAGTGAAGTGCAAGGGCTTTTCTATTTATAGAAATAGTGCCTTCGGTTTCGTTCAATCCCAGAACGAACGTATATGGACGAATGTCTGACAGAGTATTTCCAATGATCAAATGGGTTGGTCTGTATGAATATATATGGTTGCAACGGATTTATCCCTTAGCATAACATCCAGAATATTTGTGCAAACTCAACTAGTGATTAACGGATCTGACAATGTGGCATTCAAAGTGATGGTGTTATCAATGAATGGTAAGTATTCGTAGCCTCAGGCCTCAACAACCGGGAAAGGACAAAAATCGGGCAGGCAGCATGGCTATGTGGGTCGCACCCATTAGGGTGTATAATCACCTATCTAGAGAAATTCCTTTTGTTTCTAAATCTATCGATTCTGCCCATTCGGGAAACGGTGGTTTGAGTCCAACCGTTGGTGATATACATTCGATACACTCAAGCGAAATGAGTGGTCGGTCATGTGTGGGCCGGGTTGCAAGACGTTCTTGTTGAACCCAGGTGTATTCGTCTCTAGAGATACATCATCGGAAGGTGGTTCCATACCTTGTCATGTTGGAAATCCAATCTCCAATAAGCGCCATGCGGTTTTTGATTTAATACTATGTATGTGGAGCGTGAGATGCAAGCGTTCTGCTATTTGGTTATTTATTTGATGTAGACATTATTATAATATCACTGGATTTCCGTATCAAAGTATTTTGGGTTATAGTAAGGTAAAAACCGTCCGTGTTTATGTGTGGGCTGGTCTTACTATTATCTTTTCTTTCGAAAAGAGTTTTGAAGGTTAAACAAGTGGTTGGAGTTTACTCACACCAGTCCCATGACTGACCCAGAGTTTATTTTGTTTTGTTTTCCCTAAACTCTTGGGTGCCCAAATTTGTACGGGCAGTCAAGTGTTTCAGGCTTTTACAGATACACTTGGAGGAGCTTGAAGCAGGAGGCTTCAACGTTAGTTATTTCGAGTTACTTCCGCTGAATCAAATGTTATGTGTACTCTGATGATGGTATGTATATAAAGTTACTGATTGTATTTCAAAAGTTATGTTATATAATATATTTTATTCGTTCCGCTGTGAGTTGTGATCTTCGTTTTTCTTCTATTCTAAGTTTTCTATCTTATCTATTCTCACCCTCTAACTTCTTTCTAATAATGAGTCGTATTTCTGTGTTATTTGGGTTGGACGTGTGGTGTTTTTAGTCAACTCAGATAGCACGGATTTGCGGGTCGTTTCAGTTGGTATCAGAGCTTAGGTTGAGTGAACACCTAGGCTTGTGTGACATGTGCTCATTAGAGATTGGGTCAGTAGCACCCTAGAATGAGTTGAGTGTATATACGAGAGAGCGTATTTGTAAATTGATATAAAAATTGTTTTATATTGTGTTGGCTAGTCTGTTGAGTGGTTTATGAATTCTGGTCGAATCGTGGGACGCCACGAAGTCGATAGGGATTTCTAAACACTTGAACAGAGAAATTCGACACAGTATTGTTTTAAAAGAGGGTAAATGAAATAATTTTACCCAAATTTCTATTTTTATATAGGAGGAAAAATTTTCTACAATTATTATATGGATGTGTTGATTGTTAGGATTATAATCAAATGAGATTATAAATTTAGAATGGTTATTTATAACCAGAGTAGAATTTGTATAGAAAATAAATATACAAATGAGATAAATTAGAATTTAATTCAAACCAGAATTAAGAATTCAAAATCCTGGGAAGTTGAAAAATATTTTTCAAAGTATATTAAAATAATATAGATTTGTTTTAGAAGGATTTGAAAGAAAATCATTTTAGATGGATTTTGAAATAGAATAAGGCACTGAACTCACTTCAGTGGCTGGGAAATTATTCTGATGATGATTGCAACATCATCAGTGTTCATTTCCGAGTTTCTAAGTGATAAATTGCTACCTTAGAAAAAGTTTTTGATGGAAATTTGTTTGAAAGAAAACAAGTGGTTTGAAAATTCAAATGTTTTGAATTTGAAATGAAAATAAATATATGTATATATTTATGGGATTTCAAAAGAATTTGAAAAGAAAACCCAAGGATTTGAATTCTGGAATTAAAATTTAACTTAAACAAGTTAAATGGGTCGAAGTGAATGAATTGATTAGAATCAATTTGAATAGGTTTATTGGAATATAGATTGGATATAAATGGATTGATCGTAGATCATTTGAATTAAATGTGTGAAGACCAAATGTTTTGGTTGGAGTTAATTTGTTGAAATATGAGGAGTTGAGTTTCAACATAAGTGAGATGTTGAAAAGTAATAGATTTGTACCATTTTTCCTACCTTAGCAATTTCGAGGACGAAATTATTTTAAGGGGGAAAGAATGTAACGACCCAGATTTTTGAATAATTTATTTTAAATATTTAATATTGTTTTAAATATTTAGTTGATAATATAAATGATATTTTTTATTGAATTATCAATATAATATGGTTATTTTAATTATACGTTCTGATTAAATTTTAGATTTTTATTCAGTTCAGTTCATAATAATATTACAGTGTTGAAAAGTCAGTGGATACGTTAAAATAGCGGTTCAGATTTACGGGTTAAAGACCACAAGATATTTTGATTTAAAATTCAAATTATAATATTGTTTTATCAGCCGACCTATTTACATAGGCTACCATACAGTATACATCACGCAAATTATTTTCTTCTTCTCGAGCAGTAAGATTTGTCTCCTTGCTTCGTTATCAAGCAGACATGATTTTAATGAGGTATGGTACGAGTGTTTCCCCTTCCTTCACTTATAAATACCGCAATTTCCTTTCTTCCTTTCTGCTCAAACCAAAGACTGAAGCCTCACTATCCTCTCGTTCTAAATAAGAAAATACCCAAGGCCGATTTCTTCTTCGTTTCTAAATACAATACTAAATCGAATCAATTGATTTTGGGTTCCTTTCACTCGTCGAAGGTTGTACTATCGATTGGTAGCCCTAAATTTGTGTGCGGCAAGGTTCCTCTGAGGCGCGTTCTAGGGAAGCGGATTTTCGATATGACTGTGGTTTGTGGTGACTCGAGAAGTGTAGTTCGAAGGGGATTTCAGCAGGAGGGTTAGGCGGGTTGTAGATGGGGTTTCGATCATCGGGAGGAACTCGCGTTAGCTAAGTTGTCGCGCATGTTGCTGGAGTTGAAGTAGCGAGAAAAGGTGAGGTTTTCGATGAACTTGAGAAGATGAAGGAGGTCGTGTTGGTCACCGATGATTAATGGTTGGAGGCCTGTTCGAAGTCGCGTTCATGGTTAGCAGTGGGTGATGGTTGCAGTTCCTCACTTGAAGATCGATTCTGAATAAAAAGAGAGGCGAGTCTGGCATAGTTCGATCCAAGCTGAGGGGTGATGTTGTTGACTGAAGTGTGTAACAAGGCAGAAACAGCGATGGGAAGATTTGATGATAAATAAATGGATGTGGCAGTAAATGGTAGAAGCTCGGAGAAGTGGGAGTTATTGGCGACGGTATGGTGTTCGATGATATGCCGTAATGAATGAAAACAACATTTTGGGGTTGTATGCGGTGATAGTGGATCGATGAATAATTGAGTTTACTTCATTGTTGATCGAGGCAATAAGGTACAGTCTATTTAGAAGTTTATATTACATTAAATAAATCATTTATGTTAGTAGCTAACTTAAATTAAATTAGTGTTTAATCGAAGAAAATAAATAAATCGTAGGTAGTGATTTTTTTTCGAGATTCGTCAAGTAGATTTGAAGCTGTAACATTGGCATTTAAAACAGGATATCCAACAAAGAAGAAAAATCACGGTGAGTAAATCTCACTCACCTTTAGAATTATTTTTATTTCCTTAAAAATAATTGTTTGTTGCTTGTGTGAATATTTTCTGGTTGTTTTATATATATTAGTTATTTAGGCTATATATATATATATATTGGGTTGATTGGTTGGTTGGATTCCCGCAGTCTCATTAGCGGATGCCCGCAGTTTCATAGCGGATGATTACCCTATACGCCCCACGCTATGATTAGTGGATGACCTTCTATACCGCGATATTCTGCCACGAAGCAGAATGGGTATTATTCATGTGCTAACATCTGTGGATGCAGGAAAACAGGTTGGAGGAATCCAACTGGATTCCTCAAAAATATATTATCTGTTTGTTTATTTGTTTGCATATATATTGTTATATATGATGTGTTAGAAAAATAAATAATTTGTTGCTTTGTGTGTTTAAATATCACTGGGCTTAAGTAATGATATTTTAAAATATCGTAAAAAGGATATTGGCGATTTAAAAAGGAAAATTCTATTTTTAAATAGAATTTGAATTTTAAATGGGAATAAAATTATAAACTTGTTTTTTGAAAAATAAAACAAGTAGTTTCTTTTTAAACGAAGTTTAGAAATGGTTCATTTATAACGAAGTTATAAATGAAGTAAAAAGAATCATCATTGGAAAATTCAGAAATAGAAATACAAGCGTGAAATTGGGATTTTGAAATGAAATTTCAAAATAGGATTTTTAAATATATAACTCGAATGAAATTTGAGTATGACATTTGAATTTTTTAAAAGGAGTTTAAATATTTGAATTTTAAAGGGAGATTGAATATTAGAAATTCAAATAGAAGTTCAAATGGAATTTGAATAAAAGAAATTAGAATGGAAATAGAAATTTGAATCCAAAGACTTAAAATAAAATTTGAATTCAAGGGAATTCGAATAAAGAAAATTCAAATAAAGATTTGAATGTAGAATTTCAAAATAGAATTTGAAATATAGAATTTCAAAGAAAAATTGAATAGAATTTGAAATATAGAATTTCAAAGAAGAATTCAAAATGTGAAATTTGAATAGAGATTTGAATTGGAATTCAAATATGAAATTTGAATAGAGATTTGAAATAGAAATTCAAGTATTGAATTTGAACATGAAATTGAATATAGGAATTCAAGTAGAAATTTGAAGATGGGATTTCAAATTAGAATTTGAAATAAACTTTGAAAAATAGGATTTCAAGGTAGAATTGAAATAGGATTTCAAAATAGGAAATCCAAATAGTTTTGAAATAGAATTTGAATTCAAAGGAATTCAAATGGGATTAAAATAAAGGAAATTCAGAAATGGAATTTCAAATAAAAGAAGAATGAAAATTTGAAATTTTGGGAATTTCAAATAAGAGAAAATGAAATTTGAAACATTTAGAATTTCAAATAGAAATTTAAATGGAGTTTGGATATTTAAATTCAAGTATGAATTTCAAATATAGAAATTTAAAGTTGAATTAAAGTTGGAATTCGAATAAAGAATTTGAAATGGAATTTGAATAAAGGATTTCAAACGGGATTTGAATACAGGATTTAAAACTATGGAATTTGAAATGTAAAGATTCAAATGGAATTTGAAATATATATGAATATATATATATTAGATGAAGTTGAATCCATTTTAAAGAAGTTTAAAGGTTTTTATATATATATATATAATTAAAACGAACTCGCCGCAGCGCTGCAGTTCGTAAAATAGCGATTCGAACTTCAATTGAGTATACAGAATTCAATTGAAGTCGGAATTCTTCGAAACAAGAAACGCTAGGACCAGTTTGATAATAGTTTCCTAATGGAAGAGAAAAATCTGAATTTCGTCGTATAGATTTTGAGTTATGTCAAAATCAAATTTTCAGAAAAGCAGCGCCAGAATCGTTTTAAAACCATAATGGTTTATTTAATATTATAAAGGGATTTTAAGCAAATAAAATCCGAATTTCTAGTTAGAAAATTTCAGAGTTGAGTTGTAAAATATATGCGAATTCAAGTTGTGTAAATAAATATGATTTTTGAAACAGAAACCAGATTTTGATTTATTGAATAGAATTTACTAATTTGAACGGAAATTAGTTAAATGAGATTTTGAATGGATATTGAACTTTAAATAAGAAAATTCGATTTGAAATTTATATTCGAAATAGAAAAGGAAAATAGAATTGAAATCGAAGTTCAATTTAGTTATGAACGAGTTAAACATTTTGTTTAAACATGTTATGTTCAAACAAAGAAGTGAAATAGGCAAAATGGCCGTTTCAAGAATAAATGGGCGAAACTGAATTCAAACGATTAGATAGTATTGAATTGAATTGAAAACAGGTGAACAGAGGTAAACAGGTTTGATATGGAGTATACGAAGATTTTAATTTGTATGCTCGACAAAAAGGTACATGTTTAATTCATATATGAGATTTTATGCGCCGTATCGGCAAGCCGCTTGGCTTTTCCTTTTTCTTTTTGATTGAGGAAGATACCGGGAAGCTATTTGAAATTTCCCGATGCTCCCGATACAGGGGAGGTTATGGCGAATTTTTCCGGGAATTTAAGGAGTTAGAATATTTTTAAGAAATTTGACAATTAGAAATCTATATATCGATATATATATAGAATTCGATAAGGAAACGAAATCAAAAAAATAGCGAAAAGGGCAAATATGGTTATTGAAATATTTGGGTAACAAATATTGATAAGGAAATGGAAAAGAGATTTAATTAATGAAATATTAATTAAAGAGCCCAGTGATTTGTTTGATATGTTGGATGAACACTTTGTTTTTATTCGATAGTTAAATCACAGACTATCGAAGTTTTGACCATCGTTGTCAATATGGAGAGACCGGTTGGATTATTATCCGAAGAACCACTCCGTATCGGCATAAGCGTTGCGAACCAAGTATGCTGAATATATTGAAGACGGAGTGAAGTGCAAGGGCTTTTCTATTTATAGAAATAGTGCCTTCGGTTTCGTTCAATCCCAGAACGAACGTATATGGACGAATGTCTGACAGAGTATTTCCAATGATCAAATGGGTTGGTCTGTATGAATATATATGGTTGCAACGGATTTATCCCTTAGCATAACATCCAGAATATTTGTGCAAACTCAACTAGTGATTAACGGATCTGACAATGTGGCATTCAAAGTGATGGTGTTATCAATGAATGGTAAGTATTCGTAGCCTCAGGCCTCAACAACCGGGAAAGGACAAAAATCGGGCAGGCAGCATGGCTATGTGGGTCGCACCCATTAGGGTGTATAATCACCTATCTAGAGAAATTCCTTTTGTTTCTAAATCTATCGATTCTGCCCATTCGGGAAACGGTGGTTTGAGTCCAACCGTTGGTGATATACATTCGATACACTCAAGCGAAATGAGTGGTCGGTCATGTGTGGGCCGGGTTGCAAGACGTTCTTGTTGAACCCAGGTGTATTCGTCTCTAGAGATACATCATCGGAAGGTGGTTCCATACCTTGTCATGTTGGAAATCCAATCTCCAATAAGCGCCATGCGGTTTTTGATTTAATACTATGTATGTGGAGCGTGAGATGCAAGCGTTCTGCTATTTGGTTATTTATTTGATGTAGACATTATTATAATATCACTGGATTTCCGTATCAAAGTATTTTGGGTTATAGTAAGGTAAAAACCGTCCGTGTTTATGTGTGGGCTGGTCTTACTATTATCTTTTCTTTCGAAAAGAGTTTTGAAGGTTAAACAAGTGGTTGGAGTTTACTCACACCAGTCCCATGACTGACCCAGAGTTTATTTTGTTTTGTTTTCCCTAAACTCTTGGGTGCCCAAATTTGTACGGGCAGTCAAGTGTTTCAGGCTTTTACAGATACACTTGGAGGAGCTTGAAGCAGGAGGCTTCAACGTTAGTTATTTCGAGTTACTTCCGCTGAATCAAATGTTATGTGTACTCTGATGATGGTATGTATATAAAGTTACTGATTGTATTTCAAAAGTTATGTTATATAATATATTTTATTCGTTCCGCTGTGAGTTGTGATCTTCGTTTTTCTTCTATTCTAAGTTTTCTATCTTATCTATTCTCACCCTCTAACTTCTTTCTAATAATGAGTCGTATTTCTGTGTTATTTGGGTTGGACGTGTGGTGTTTTTAGTCAACTCAGATAGCACGGATTTGCGGGTCGTTTCACTGGTGCTGTTTTTCTTCAGATTTGAATTAAACATTCCGGACAATCCAACCGTTGGATTTTTACAAGGTTGGTGCCGTTGGAAAGATATTTCCAAGGCGAACCCAGCGGTTGCAGTTTTGGGAAAATCCGATGGTCGGATTTCTCGTACTAATCATTTCAAATTACGATTCCGAAACGCGAACTACACGGCCTTTATTCCTTTTAATTATATTTATATTTATATATATAAATATAGTTCATTCTATTCTTTCAACTATAGTTCAATTTATTTTTCAACCTCGTTTTCACTTCAAATATTTCACTAACGCCTTAATATTTCGAAAAATTTCGCCATAACCTCCTTTGTACGGGGAGGGGTTTGGAAATTTATTGGGCCGTATTAGGTACCCAATAAATCCTAAAAAGCATTCACATATTTATAGTGATATATTCTGGTGTTTACGGGGGAGTATGTACTGATAATCACTCCAGAGAATAAATTCTTGTCACCCCGTTTCCGTGTGGAAATAAATAGTCCATGTGTCGTATCTAATAACTAGAGCGACGTGATTATTGTCAACTCCAGACCCGTGTGGGGTTTTTATTAATCTGGAAATTTATCGTTATAATTTATATAGTCCATATCAGTCATCAGTTCAACCTGTAGTACATAGTCATCGCCATACAAGCCTCTTGCTTGTATGGTAAATCTTCCACCTCGTCACACAAGCTCCAATTGCTTATGTGGAATATGATGAAGTATGCCTATCGTCAAGAAGTATGCCATGTAGTGTAGTTCAAAATTAATTGTTACTATCCTATGGCGTTATTTATTATTTCACACAGAATAACCAGCACTCTGCATCTAATGGCATTCACAGGAGTTGATATATAAATAAAATTGCGCAGCCAACTCATCAAGGTTTACCTATTTGTCGGGCACGCAAATAATTTCTTTACTCACCAGCTAATCCATTTTTCCTGTTCAACACATGTATATGTATGCAGAACAAAGCTAATAATAATATTTCTAGCAAACTATTATTTATTTCAACACGTGTGTATTTTTAACTAAGCGTATACATGATAAAAGAAATATATTTTTTATCATCAAAAATATTTATTCGACACGTGTGTATTTTTAACTAAGCGTATACATGATAAAAGAAATATATTTTTTATCATCAAAAATATTTATTCGACACGTGTGTATTTTTAACACTTCATATACATGATAAAATTTATTTTTATCATCAAAAATATTTATTCGACACGTGTGTATTTTTAACACTTCATATTCACTATAAAAATATAGTTTTCATTATTGATTCATTTTATTTTTAAAAGATGATAACATTCAACACATGAACTTCAACTCAACGAATGAATTGCAACTCAACACATGAATATTCGATATAGTTTGTATATATATAAAAATGTGATTTTTATTGCTAAAGCCATTTGTTTAAATTCAAATAATATTCAACACATGAATTTCAACTCAACGAACGAATTGCAAACTCAACACATGAATATTCGATATAGTTTGTATATATATAAAAATGTGATTTTTATTGCTAAAGCCATTTGTTTAAATTCAAATAATATTCAACACATGAATTTCAACTCAACGAATATATTGCAACTCAACACATGAATATTCGATATAGTTTGTATATATATAAAAATGTGATTTTTATCGCTAAAGCCATTTGTTTAAATTCAAATAATATTCAACACATGAATTTCAACTCAACGAATGAATTGCAACTCAACACATGAATATTCGATATAGTTTGTATATATATAAAAATGTGATTTTTATTGCTAAAGCCATTTGTTTAAATTCAAATAATATTCAACACATGAATTTCAACTCAACGAATGAATTGCAACTCAACACATGAATATTCGATATAGTTTGTATATATATAAAAATGTGATTTTTATTGCTAAAGCCATTTGTTTAAATTCAAATAATATTCAACACATGAATTTCAACTCAACGAATGAATTGCAACTCAACACATGAATATTCGATATAGTTTGTATATATATAAAAATGTGATTTTTATTGCTAAAGCCATTTGTTTAAATTCAAATAATATTCAACAAATGAATTTCAACTCAACGAATGAATTGCAACTCAACACATGAATATTCGATATAGTTTGTATATATATAAAAATGTGATTTTTATTGCTAAAGCCATTTGTTTAAATTCAAATAATATTCAACACATGAATTTCAACTCAACGAATGAATTGCAACTCAACACATGAATATTCTATATAGCATATGTAATTTATTTCAACGAATGAAAATTATTCTAACACATAAATATTTCAGAAAATTTCGGCAGCATAACGGCAGGGTAGTTAAAACCGGGACCGTCCCTAGTACGGCTCCTCGCTCTACCTTAAAATCTCGCGGTTTTTGACAATGGGGATCATGCATCTAGTTCGCACGCAGGCGGCATGTTTTATTTTCAATTCCACAATCCTATTCTATTTTGTTTCAACCACAAGAGGGTATTTTTCAACCACAAAGGTATTTTTCAACCATAATATCAACCACAAACAATTATTTCCAACCATTCGTCATACCATATAATATCACGTCAATCACAAGCAATAAATATCGTCCATGGTCTGTGGACGAGGGGAGTATATATATATATAATATAATAATTCACTTGCATTTCATCACAATTCAAAGCATATATGTTTCATTCTACGCTTGTATAATTTATACATCGCTAATATAACTTATACAACACATGTACATGAGGTATACAATGCGTATATAATTTACACTTCGCTTATATAATTTATACAACGCGATTTCATTCACACAAATAGTTCGGATTCCTCACATTGGTTATTGCAGTGCTAAAAATCGTAGGAAGGTCAGAAAAACCCGCGGCTTCTTCTAGAATGTAGAGAGCCTTCTTGCGGTCACGGTGTCTCCTGTTTCATCGAATTTCGTTAAAGAACGAAAAAGATATTATTTTTCAAAGTTTTGCAACACTTAAAAGTGTTATTTTCATTACAGAATTTTCATCAGAAAAGTTTCTAAAACCTTCGAAACTAGGTCACAAAATTTCAGTCGATCCGTACCCATATGCTTCGATCAGGCTACGCTGCGTCAAAGAGCTACGAAGCACCTCCAGATCGGCGGTGGTGGTGAGGGGTTCGGTCGCCTGTGCTCGTCGCGGCGGCGTTCAGAAGGTCGCGCCTTCCTCTTCGATTTTCGACGCCGATAGTCGATGGGAGGAGTCGTAGGTTGGTCGGATGTGGAGAGGGGGCTATGACGGTCAAAAGCTCTAACTGGCTTCGGCGGTGAAATCGCCTGAGGCGGTCGGAAAAGGGAGGAGAAGTTTTGAACGACGTGGATCGTCCAATCGTTCTCTGGCGGCTAGGGTTTCGGAGTTTATTTTTATTTTTATTTTTTAAATGAAAATTTCCTATTGGCCTGAGCTTTATAGAAATTTTTAAATAGTGTTTTTGCAAACGGACTCCTTTTTAGACCCAACGACTATCGCCCCTAGCTAAATACCCCCATTACGGACACAATGGGATATGTTTCGTTGGCCATTTCGACTGTTACAGTCAGTTAATTTTCAAATTAAAATATATAACATTCGATAGTTAATTTAAACGTACATTTCAATTTGCCAGGGCCACAAACTGAATCGAAAAATTCCAGAAAAATAAATCTAGCTTTGTTTTGACGATACGGTCCTAACAAAACCAGTTTCGTCGAATTCTGAGCTCGTTTGAAAAATGGCCATTTTTAGGTCGACCCATTTTAACACGATTTGACCAAACACATTATCTTTTGCCCCGCTCACATACTAGCTTCAAAAATTATGAAATTTGAAACTTAGCAATAATTTGACATCCCGGACCCAACAAAAGTGGTTTCGTCGAATTCCGAGGTCGTATGCAAAATCTCAATTTTCAAGGGCTGTATATACCGTATAGCGACCTTTCTGAAAATTCATTTGGCCATAACTTTTGATTTCTGCTATGAAACTTCGATTTTTCAGATTCGTTAGAAAGGTATTGATAGACAGATTTAAATATTTTCAGTTTCACTAAAATCCGTTATATTTTCCACCCGGTGCAGTCAGATAAAGTTTGTATTCAAAATTTCAAACCGCAATATTATACACAATTCTATATTTTATTGAAATAGGCTATTTAAATTATTCAAATTTCTTGGTAATGACCTAATTTAAAAATTTTAAATTGGTTCACATTTTCCGGGTTATTACAATCTCCCCCACTTAAAACTTTTCGTCCTCGAAAAGGAAATAACATCTAAGCAGGAAATAAAATGTAAATGCAAAGTATTGTAAAGGTACCTTGCACCGGAGTTAGTCAGAGATGTCCACTCTGCATTTGGGATAGGCTTGTTTAATGCTTTCCTCAGTTTCCCAAGTACAGTCTCTAGGATCACTACTCCACTGCACTTTAACTAAATGAATCTTCTTCCTCCTTAGCTCTCTAGTTTCTTTGCCAACTATCTTTAATGGCTCCCTCTTGAGTGCTAATTCTGGAGTTATGTCAATATCATGTTGCGCTGCTTCTTCTACAACAAGATCTGGATCATGGACATGTTTCCTGAGTTGAGATACGTGGAACACATCATGTACACCAGGCAACCAATCAGGTAATGAAACCCTATATGCAAGAGTTCCAATCCGTTCAAGTATAGGAAAAGGGACCAATAAATCTCGGTGCCAACTTCCCAGTCTTGCCAAATCTGATTACTCCTCGCATTGGAGAAACTCTTAAATAAACATAATCGACAACGGCAAACGATATATCCCTTCTTCTCGCATCAGCATAACTTTTCTGTCGGCTCTGTGCGGTTTTCAATCGCTTCTTAATGGAATCGACTTTATCCGATGCTTCTTGAATCATATCGGGCCCTAACACAAGTCTGTTGCCAGGTTCTACCCAACATGCGGGGGATCTGCACGGTCTACTGTATAATGCTTCAAATGGAGACATTCCCAAACTTGCTTGATAGCTATTGTTGTAAGAGAATTCGGCTAGATGTAAGTGATCTTCCCATGAACCTCCAAAATCAATAACGCAAGCCCGCAGTAAATCTTCTAAAATTCTATTCACCCGCTCAGTTTGGCCATCAGTCTGAGGGTGATAAGCGGTGCTTAGATTCAATTTGGTTCCCAATTCTTCCTGGAATGCTTCCCAGAATTTGCTAGTAAACAGGAGATCTCTATCGCTGACTATATTGAGCGGTACTCCATGAAGTTTAACTATTTCTTTGAAGTAAATCTGTGCTAGACTTTGAGCCGTTCTGTTGGATCGGACAGGTATGAAATAGGCAGTCTTCGTGAAGCGATCTACGATTACCCATATACTGTCGTTTCCTTTTCTAGTTCGAGGCAAGCCATCGATGAAGTCCATCGAGATTTGTTCCCACTTCCATCGTGGGATTTCCAATGGTTGTAATAATCCAGCCAATTTCTGCTGATCACTCTTAACTAGCTGGCAAGTGGAGCATCTGCTAACATATATTGAAATGTCTCTTTTCATCGCCTTCCACCAGAATGTGCGTTTGATATCGTTATACATTTTGCTCACACCGGGATGGATACTTAACTTGGACTTGTGGCACTCATCAAGTATTTCTCTTCTAAGCTCTGGAATTCCAGGCACACAAATTCGCCCTTTTAATCTTAGGACCCCTTGGCTATCAAGGCTAAAATCTGAGGGTTTTCCTTCTTGGATCCGCTGGCTAATCCATTTAATGAATTCATCGTCCTTCTGTAGAATAGTAATCTTATCTTCTAAGGAAGAAGTAATGATAAAACTGGCAATGATTTCATTCTTTCCGCTGAGAGCATCTGCGACAACATTGGCTTTCCCTGGAGTGTATAGAATTTCAAAATCGTATGCTGCAAGGAATTCTAACCAACGCTGTTGCCTTAGGTTTAAATCTTTATGAGTGAACAGATATTTCAAGGACTGATGATCGGTGTATAGTTCGAATTTCTCGCCCAATAAATAATGCCTCCAGATTCTTAAAGCAAACACAATAGCTAATAACTCAAGATCATGAGTTGCATAGTTTCTTTCATGCGGCTTTAGTTGACGACTGGCATAAGCGATCACTTGGCCTTTTTGCATTAACACTGCTCCTAGCCCTCTAATAGAAGCATCTGTCCATACAGTTAAGTCTTGGTTACCTTCTATAATGGTCAATACTGGAGCAGTTGTCAACTTCAGTTTCAGCTCCTGAAAAGCTTCTTCACATTCGGGAGTCCATTTGAATTTCTCATGCTTCTTTGTAAGCTTTGTCAATACCCCTGATATTTTTGAAAAATCCTGAACGAATTTCCGATAGTAACTAGCCAATCCAATGAAACTTCGAACTTCTGTGGGGGTAGTAGGTTGTTTCCAGTTCTGAATCGCTGTAATTTTGCTTGGATCTACAGCAATCCCTTCCTTTGATACGACGTGGCCTAGGAATTTAACTTCATTCTGCCAGAAGACACATTTAGAAAATTTAGCTTTCAAGACATTTCTCCTTAGGATTTTCAACACTTGTTCTAAATGTTTTGCATGCTCATCTTCCGACTTGGAGTAGATTAAAATGTCATCTATGAAGACTAGAACAAATTTATTCAACACACCACGGAACACTCTGTTCATAAGATCAACGAAGTATGCCGGAGCGTTACACAATCCGAACGGCATTACCAACCATTCGTAGAATAAATCGGGACCCCTGAAGGCTGTTAAAGGAACATAGTCTTCGGCTATACGCAATTGGTGGAAACCTGTAGCTAGGTCCATTCTGGAGAATACTGTTGCTCCATTTAATTGATCTAACAGATCGTCTATTTGGGGCAAGGGATATTTGTTCTTCAGTGTTTGTTTATTGAGATCTCGGTAATCAACGCAAAGTCTTAGAGTACCGTCCGATTTCGAGACAAATACTACTGTGGCTCCCCACGCTGAAAAGTTTGGTCTGATCAGACCTTTCCAAAGCAATTCTCGGGTTTGACTACTTAGCTCTTCTTTTTCTTTTGGGGCCATTCTTCTTATTGGATGTACTACTGGTCGGGCATTCGGAATTAGATCAATTCTAAATTCAATTTCTCTTTGCGGCGGTAAGTTTTCTACTTCTTCAAACACATCCGCATAGTTTTTCACGACCGGTACCTTTTCTATTGAAGGGGGAGTAACTTCTAAGGAAGACCAAAATTCGGTTCTATTAATTTCTGCACCAATACATGGCATAGTGATATGCCCCGATTTTGTTTCAACTTTCACGATCCTTTCGGCACATCTAACTTCGGCCTTATATTGTGTCAACCAGTCCAGCCCCAAAATAATATCAAATTCGGAAAGATCCATGACAATCACTTTAAAAGAGAACTTGTAGCAAGAATAAGAGATAGGCGCTCTACAGTATGAACTGAGATTAACAGAACCTCCTATCGGGTTTTGAACTTTAATCGGTTCTTTTAGAATTCTTTGTTTCAAATTTAACTTATGGACAATTTTACCAGAAATGAAGCTACGTGATGCACCAATATCAAAAAGTACAGAAACAGGAATATTTTTAATGGTAAGGGTACCTCCCAAGACATCGGGTTTACCTGATCCATCCGTGATAGCTGGCGGGGTCTTCCCGTCATAGACATGGGCCACCTGTGCATTCTGCTTCAGAGGGCAGTTCCTGCTGTAGTGCCCCTTCTTATGGCAGTTGTAGCATTCGGCTGAGTCATTTGCCTTTGGCTTCTTTGGGGCTTTGCATACATTAGAGAAATGACCGGGCTTCCCGCAATTGTAGCAATTTCCTTTCGGGATCTTTGCGGGTTTCTGAGTAGCGGCCGCGGTAATACTAGATTCGGGTTAATCTGTTGAGGCCTTGCGCTTATTTCCAGCTTGGCTTTTGGCGCGGTCTTGGCTAGCATGCCTCTCATCCATGTCTTCGTAGTTGCAAGCCATCTCTACTAGTTCTGTAAAGGAGAGTTTGATGTTGCTCATAGCTCTATCATGGTACTTGCGCTTCAGCCCAAATATGAATCTCTTGTTCTTTGCTTTGTTGGTCATAATCAACTCTGGAGCATAGCGCGACAATTGGGTGAACTTATTTAGGTAATCCTGAATAGAGAGAGCTCCTTGTTGGAGATTAGCAAACTGCTCTCGCATCCTCTCTAGAGCCTGTTCTGGTACAAACTTCTCATTGAACATAGCTTTAAATTGCTCCCAATTTCTGACAGTACCAGCTGCATCTTCTGAGGTAATGGCATCCCACCACAGCTCTGCTTCCTCCTTAAGGAGCCAAATGCCAAGTCGGGCTTTGTTGTTAGTTCCCATACCCATGCCTTCAAAGATTTTCTCACCGGTTTTCAGCCAAGCTATAGCCTCGGTCACTGTACCAGTGCCAGTAAAAGGTTTTCCCCCAAGATTTCTGTACCTCTTTGCTACTTTATCTAGCTCAAAATCTTCTGGTGCTGGTGGCTGAACAATAGGGCCTTCCACTACCATGGGGATATTCCCCCGTCCTCCTGCTGCCACTCCTCGGCCTCCACGGCCTCCTCTAGCTGTTGCTGCTCGTGTAGCCATCTAAGAGAATACTGTATAAGCAAGAAAAGAGTCAAGCTCACAGATTTGATAATTTTCATAAATGGTAAAGCGGGGGAATACAAGGAAAGATAATGATGATGTACTGATCAAATTGTTTTGCTAATCTGCTTAGCTCATTCTAGGACATTGCTCATCCTATCTCTAATGAGCTACTCGCATTAGAACACTACTGATTCTATTTTGACGAGGTGTTTAATGTATTAGATCCCGGAACTAAGGTTAACCAAAGCTCTGATACCAACTGTGACGATCCCAAAATCCGAGGGGCGGTATTAAGGATAATCATAGGGAAATAACACATTAATCATCATAGCAGGGTACAGATAATAGCAGAAACAATTAATAAAATAATTTTACATGGATATGACAGCGGAATCACAACATGTAGGAATATCAGAATAGCATAACGTGGAATATAACTTAGTAAATAAAAAGGAAAGTGATCAGTTATCATCGCTAGAGGCGGAATACATACATGCAGTGAGACAAAATAAGGGTATCAGTCTACATCGCCGAAGGCGGTATACATATACATATAGTAAGGAATACGAAAAGTAAATCAGTCTGCATCGCCCGTGGCGGAATCATAACATAAGTATAGTAATGGCGGAAAAAGTCAAAGTCATCTCTGCGAAGTCAGCCTCGCCATGAGCCAAAAATGCACTCTATGCAGCAGTGCAGAGCCAAAAATAACCTGTCACCTGTGTACTAGGCTGCCCATGTGAAAATAAGGGCACCCGCGTTTGCAAAGTGAAACAAACAACGAGTCAGTCATGGGGACTGGTATGAGGAATCTATTTAATAGTTAAACAACAGTAATAAGCAAATCATAGGACCACGCCACTTTCGCGGAACGGGTTTACTCTAGTGATTGCTAGTGCATTAAAACAAAAGAAATTCTTTTAAAACAACGTAATGCTTTTAGAAAGAATGAAGCCATTATAAGACTCAGGTCCCATCACACAATGCAACGCAAGCCGGAGGATAGAGTTTTACCTTATAATAGCAAAATATGCTTGATACGTATAAAACGAAATCATTTGATATGATTACTAGTGCATATATGTTTCAAAAATGAATAGCATCATAAATATCAATCATATGCGACATGAGCGTCCCATGCCACTATGTCGCCATATATAAGTTACAATCGAATCCGTTATCTCGTATTGGAAATTGGATTTCCGTCATGAGTCGAGGCAAGGGGCAAGCTCCTCTCTGCTTCGAGACACTCTAGCAAATGCCTCGGGACTACGCACTCTGGGTAACCCCTGGATCTTCAGGGCCGGTCCTCTCTTACGTTTGAGGATTAGTTATTCCTGAACACACGTTTCCCGGTCCTTACAGACCTATAATCGAGGTGCCTCGCATTCCAACAACCACAAAGGTGAAAAGTAGATAAATATGTCAGGGCTGGTAAGTCACTGACACCACCATAGCTAGAAAGAAACGTCGTGCTCTCCCTGCAGTCCGTATCCCGTTTTTAACTCATACCGGGGTGTGAGGCTCGCGAATCTACGAAATACACAAAGCTAGGCCACGTAGACCTTGCTTTGATCATCATCCACAAGACTTTGCTTTGCAACAGAAGCCTTGATCATAGCATCTTGGCATGCCACATAGGCAGTCCACTCCATACGATTGATTTCCATCGATATATAACCTCTAAGCTCGTACGTCTCAGAGAAGGGCGTTAAGCAAAAGAATAAATTCTCCGCCGCCAAACAGATATATATTTAACAGAGATCAATCAGTATAGAACAAAATCCAATGTCAGACACACAGTCCATTTACAAGTCCGTCCTGGGTCTGAACGAAACCGGAGGCGTCAAATTCCTCGTATATCCGTCCAATCAACACATACGTTCAGACGGCTACTACTTCCGTCCCCTTCCGGTAGCTACTCCGGTTAGGAACCTCAGTAGCGCCCATCCAACCGATACGAAGATCGTCAGTCTTGAATCGTCTTTGCATTTTCCAATTCGAATCGCTCGATGAAGTATTTGAAATGAGGGTTAGCTCGGCCTTTTCAAATAATTCACGTCATTAAAATTTAAATCGATTCTTTATATGGTTATATTATTCGTCATCCATCTTTCAGTTATTCAGTGTTATTTTCGTGTCAAACACATACAACCATCAAATATCAAACAATTCAAGCCCACTTGGTTTATTTTCAATCAATATTGCTTATAATATTTTATAACGATTTTTCGCCATTTTTATTTATTTAAAAATGGCCATATTTAATTAAACGACGTTTCAGGTCGTGCCGTGGCACTGGCGCTGTTTTTCTCCTAATTTGTTTTACACATATCGGAAAATCTAACCGTTGGATTTCTACAAAGTCTATACCAGTGGGAAGATATTCCCAAAGCGAACCCAACGGTTCCAGTTTCGTGAGAATCCGACGGTCGGATCTTCCACACTAGTCGTTTGAAGTTACGGTTTCGAAATTCGAACTGCAGCGTCGTTATTCGATTTAATTTAATTATATTTATATTTATATATAGATATAAACGATTCTGGCGCTGTTTTTCTTCAGATTTGAATTAAACATTCCGGACAATCCAACCGTTGGACTTTTACAAGGTTGGTGCCGTTGGAAAGATATTTCCAAGGCAAACCCAGCGGTTGCAGTTTCGGGAAAATCCGATGGTCGGATTTCTCGTACTAATCATCAAATTACGATTCCGAAACGCGAACTACACGGCCTCTATTCCTTTTAATTATATTTATATTTATATATATAAATATAATTCATTCTATTCTTTCAACTATAGTTCAATTTATTTTTCAACCTCGTTTTCACTTCAAATATTTCACTAACGCCTTAATATTTCGAAAAATTTCGCCATAACCTCCTTTGTACGGGGAGGGGTTTGGAAATTTATTGGGCCGTATTAGGTACCCAATAAATCCTAAAAAGCATTCACATATTTATAGTGATATATTCTGGTGTTTACGGGGGAGTATGTACTGATAATCACTCCAGAGAATAAATTCTCGTCACCCCCGTTTCCGTGTGGAAATAAATAGTCCATGTGCCGTATCTAATAACTAGAGCGACGTGATTATTGTCAACTCCAGACCCATGTGGGGGTTTTATTAATCTGGCAATTTATCGTTATAATTTATATAGTCCATATCAGTCATCAGTTCAACCTGTAGTACAGAGTCATCGCCATACAAGCCTCTTGCTTGTATGGTAAATCTTCAACCTCGTCACACAAGCTCCAATTGCTTATGTGGAATATGATGAAGTATGCCTATCGTCAAGAAGTATGCCATGTAGTGTAGTTCAAAATTAATTGTTACTATCCTATGGCGTTATTTATTATTTCACACAGAATAACCAGCACTACGCATCCAATGGCATTCACAGGAGTTGATATATAAATAAAATTGCGCAGCCAACTCATCAAGGTTTACCTATTTGTCGGGCACGCAAATAATTTCTTTACTCACCAGCTAATCCATTTTTCCTGTTCAACACATGTATATGTATGCAGAACAAAGCTAATAATAATATTTATAGCAAACTATTATTTATTTCAACACGTGTGTATTTTTAACTAAGCGTATACATGATAAAAGAAATATTTTTTTTATCATCAAAAATATTTATTCGAAACGTGTGTATTTTTAACTAAGCGTATACATGATAAAAGAAATATATTTTTTATCATCAAAAATATTTATTCGACACGTGTGTATTTTTAACACTTCATATACATGATAAAATTTATTTTTATCATCAAAAATATTTATTCGACACGTGTGTATTTTTAACACTTCATATTCACTATAAAAATATAGTTTTCATTGTCGATTCATTTTATTTTTAAAAGATGATAACATTCAACACATGAACTTCAACTCAACGAATGAATTGCAACTCAACACATGAATATTCGATATAGTCTGTATATATATATAAATGTGATTTTTATTGCTAAAGCCAT
Source organism: Allium sativum (assembly GCA_030737875.1). Classification (NCBI taxonomy): domain Eukaryota; kingdom Viridiplantae; phylum Streptophyta; class Magnoliopsida; order Asparagales; family Amaryllidaceae; genus Allium; species Allium sativum. The sequence goes on along the minus strand of CM060919.1, from coordinate 125,779,117 downwards.
TTGTTTAAATTCAAATAATATTCAACACATGAATTTCAACTCAACGAATGAATTGCAAACTCAACACATGAATATTCGATATAGTTTGTATATATATAAAAATGTGATTTTTATTGCTAAAGCCATTTGTTTAAATTCAAATAATATTCAACACATGAATTTCAACTCAACGAATGAATTGCAACTCAACACATGAATATTCGATATAGTTTGTATATATATAAAAATGTGATTTTTATCGCTAAAGCCATTTGTTTAAATTCAAATAATATTCAACACATGAATTTCAACTCAACGAATGAATTGCAACTCAACACATGAATATTCGATATAGTTTGTATATATATAAAAATGTGATTTTTATTGCTAAACCCATTTGTTTAAATTCAAATAATATTCAACACATGAATTTCAACTCAACGAATGAATTGCAACTCAACACATGAATATTCAATATAGTTTGTATATATATAAAAATGTGATTTTTATTGCTAAAGCCATTTGTTTAAATTCAAATAATATTCAACACATGAATTTCAACTCAACGAATGAATTGCAACTCAACACATGAATATTCGATATAGTTTGTATATATATAAAAATGTGATTTTTATTGCTAAAGCCATTTGTTTAAATTCAAATAATATTCAACACATGAATTTCAACTCAACGAATGAATTGCAACTCAACACATGAATATTCGATATAGTTTGTATATATATAAAAATGTGATTTTTATTGCTAAAGACATTTGTTTAAATTCAAATAATATTCAACACATGAATTTCAACTCAACGAATGAATTGCAACTCAACACATGAATATTCTATATAGCATATGTAATTTATTTCAACGAATGAAAATTATTCTAACACATAAATATTTCAGAAAATTTCGGCAGCATAACGGCAGGGTAGTTAAAACCGGGACCGTCCCTAGTACGGCTCCTCGCTCTACCTTAAAACCTCGCGGTTTTTGACAATGGGGATCATGCATCTAGTTCGCACGCAGGCGGCAAGTTTTATTTTCAATTCCACAATCCTATTCTATTTTGTTTCAACCACAAGAGGGTATTTTTCAACCACAAAGGTATTTTTCAACCATAATATCAACCACAAACAATTATTTCCAACCATTCGTCATACCATATAATATCACGTCAATCACAAGCAATAAATATCGTCCATGGTCTGTGGACGAGGGGAGTATATATATATATAATATAATAATTCACTTGCATTTCATCACAATTCAAAGCATATATGTTTCATTCTACGCTTGTATAATTTATACATCGCTAATATAACTTATACAACACATGTACATGAGGTATACAATGCGTATATAATTTTCACTTCGCTTATATAATTTATACAACGCGATTTCATTCACACAAATTTCATTCACACAAATAGTTCGGATTCCTCACATTGGTTATTGCAGTGCTAAAAATCGTAGGAAGGTCAGAAAAACCCGCGGCTTCTTCTAGAATGTAGAGAGCCTCCTTGCGGTCACGGTGACTCCTGTTTCATCGAATTTCGTTAAAGAACGAAAAAGATATTATTTTTCAAAGTTTTGCAACACTTAAAAGTGTTATTTTCATTACAGAATTTTCATTAGAAAAGTTTCTAAAACCTTCGAAACTGGGTCACAAAATTTCAGTCGATCCGTACCTCTATGCTTTGATCAGGCTACGCTGCGTCAAAGAGCTACGAAGCACCTCCAGATCGGCGGTGGTGGCGAGGGGTTCGGTGGCCTGTGCTCGTCGCGGCGGCGCTCAGAAGGTCGCGCCTTCCTCTTCGATTTCCGACGCCGATAGTCGATGGGAGGAGTCGTGGGTTGGTCGGATGTGGAGAGGGGGCTACGGCGGTCAGAAGCTCTAACTGGCGTCGGCGGTGAAATCGCTTGAGGCGGTCGGAAAAGGGAGGAGAAGTTTCGAGCGACGTGGATCGTCCAATGGTTCTCTGGCGGCTAGGGTTTCGGAGTTTTTTTTTTTTTAAATGAAAATTTCCTATTGGCCAGAGCTTTATAGAAATTTTTAAATAGTGTTTTTGCAAACGGACTCCTTTTTAGACCCAACGACTGTCGCCCCTAGCTAAATACCCCCATTCCGGACACAATGGGATATGTTTCGTTGGCCATTTCGACTGTTACAGTCAGTTATTTTTCAAATTAAAATATATAACATTCGATATTTAATTTAAACGTACATTTCAATTTGCCAGGGCCACAAACTGAATCGAAAAATTCCAGAAAAATAAATCTAGCTTTGTTTTGACGATACGGTCCTACCAAAACCAGTTTCGTCGAATTCTGAGCTCGTTTGAAAAACGGCCATTTTTAGGTCGACCCATTTTAACAGGATTTGACCAAACACATTATCTTTTGCCCCGCTCACATACTAGCTTCAAAAATTATGAAATTTGAAACTTAGCAATAATTTGACATCCCGGACCCAACAAAAGTGGTTTCGTCGAATTCCGAGGTCGTATGCAAAATCTCAATTTTCAAGGGCTGTATATACCGTATAGCGACCTTTCTGAAAATTCATTTGGCCATAACTTTTGATTTCCGCTATGAAACTTTGATTTTTCAGATTCGTTAGAAAGGTATTGATAAACAGATTTAAATATTTTCAGTTTCACTAAAATCCATTATATTTTCCACCCGGTGCAGTCAGATAAAGTTTGTATTCAAAATTTCAAACCGCAATATTATACACAATTCTATATTTTATTGAAATAGGCTATTTAAATTATTCAAATTTCTTGGTAATAACCTAATTTAAAAATTTTAAATTGGTTCACATTTTCCGGGTTATTACAGTAAATAAATGAACTAAAGAGATTTATGTTAAATGATGTTTGTTCGATATAATTTCCATTTGGAAATAATATCGTTGTTTGCTCACTTGTTTTTCTTTGATAGTTAACTCACCGACTATCGAAGTTTTGACCATTTTAACATTGTTAATATGGAGAGACTGGTTGGATTATTATCCATAGAACCACTCTATATTGGCATAAGCGCCGCGAATCATATATGCCAAAGATAATTGAAGACGGAGTAAAATGCAAGGGCTGTTGTATAAGTCTTAGATAACAGTGACTAAGATGGATATACGGAACAGTGCCTTCGGTTTGTCCAGTCCCAGGACAACTTGTATGGACGAAGGTCTGACAGAGTATATCCAATGGATCGCGTAAGTTGATCTGTTCAAACATATTCACGTTTGGTGGCGGAGGAATTCGTTTCACTTAGCTGTATACCCGTGTTATTTTTGGATAAGTCAATTTGTGATTTGGCGGGCATGGCGATTTGACATTCTAAGTGAACGAGGATGACTTGTGTTGATGAATGTCTGACAGAGTATTTCTAGAGAGGTCACGTACATTGATTTCTTCAACCGTACCAAGAGTGGAAGCGGAGAAGGAAACTTCTTTAAGCTGACACGTAATGTAGGGTTGTAGACGTCAATTAGTGATTTTCGATGGATCTGACAATGTGGCATTCGAAGTGAATCTGATGTGATGATAAAGCGTAGCTTCTAGCCTCATCAACCGGTAAATGACAGAAATCGGGCAGGCAGCATGGCTAAGTCGGTCGCACCGAAGTAGGGTGTATAATCACCTATCTAGTGAATATTCATTTGTTTCTTAAATCTATCAATGTTGTCCCATATATATACAGGAACGGTTGCTGATCCCAACCGTTGGTGATATACATTCGATACACTCAAGCGAAATGAGTGGTCGGTCATGTGTGGCTGAGTTACAAGATGTTCTTGTTGAACTCTAGTGTATCGTTCCTAGAGTACACTGATCGGAAGGTGGTTCCATACCTTGTCATAGTTGGAAATCCATTATCCAATACGTGCTTGCGATTTTGATTGTATACTATATATGTAGAACGTGAGATGAAAGCGTTTCTGCTAGTTGATATCTATTTGTACATAGACATTATTATAATATCAAAAGATTTTTGATATAAAGATATTTTGGATTCTCATAAGGGAAAAACCCGTTCCGTTCTGCGGCGTGGTCTTATGAGATATCGTTTACTTGTTCATATACCTGTTTAAACTATTTTACTCACACCAGTCCCATGACTGACCCGGAGTTTACTTTGTTGTTTTCCCTAAACTCTTGGGTGCCTAAATTTGTACGGGCAGTCAAGTAGTCGGGATTTACAGATATACTGGAAGAGCGTGGAGCAGGAGGCTTCAAGATCATATAGCTTTAGTTATTTCCGCTGTGTTGTAAGTGTTGTACTCTGATAAGTGCTATTGTATACATAACTGTTATATTTCAAACTTATGTTATCCATTATATGTTATTCGTTCCGCTGTGAGGTTCGTGTTACTCTGATGTTGTGTTCTTCTTCTTCTTCTATTCTAAGTTTCTATCCTATCAATTCTCACCTTCTAATTTCTTTCATTAATTACCAGGATTTTTCGATGTTTTGGTTATCGACATCATGCTTATGTCGATAACTAAAGCCGCTCAAAATCCGGGTCGTTACAGTTGGTATCAGAGCTTAAGTTAAGAAGTACTTGGCTCTGTGGCGTGACTCGGTAGAGATAGGGTTAGTAATACCCTAGATTGAGTTTGAGTGTATATACGAGTGCGTATTTGTATTTGATATAAAATGGTTTTATATTGTGGAGATTCATTGGCTGAGTTGTTTATGAGTTCTGGTCGATCAGTTTGATCCACTGTATCGGTAGGAGTAAATAAACACTTGAATACGATGGACCGACACAGTATGGATATGTGATATATTATCATATATAGGTTGTGTTGGTAGTAACTATAATCAGATAAGATTATAAAAAAGTGAAATGGTTATGAATAACCAATTAGAATTCATATAAGTAAAGTATATGAAATAAGATGAAGTAAATCTGAATTTAAAATCAGAATTTGAATTAAAATCCTGGAAACATGTAAGTGTTTGTAAATGGATTCAAATTATATATAAGGAAATTTTAAGATCCTGGGAGATTTTAATATGGTTTCAGGTATGGTGAAAGTTATTTTGAATTGATTTCAAAATGAAGTGTTTAAGATTGAGTTTAAAAATGTTATAGTATTGAACTCACTTCGATAGCTGGAAATAGATTCCGATGATGATCCGGACATCATCGGTGTTCATTTTCAAGTTCGTAAGTGACGGATTACTACCAAAGGTTTTGTTTTCGAATTGTTTTGAGAAAACAAGTTGTTTAGAAATTCAAAGGTTTAGAATTGGCAGTATGATTTCAAATTAATTTGAAAGAAACCCAGGAATTTAAGTTCTGAAATTAAAATTTAACTAATGAAGTTAAATAAAATGAGATGGTAAAAATAAATTGAAATTTAACTTGAACTAAGTTAAATAAAATTGAATTGGATTAGAGAATAATCTGTTATGGAATTGGGTTAATGAGTTAAGAATTTGGAATTTGATATTGGGGTTCGAATGAAATTCGATTTGGATTTGAGGATATGAACTGATTGGGATTTGATTTAGATAACACTGTTATATGTTGAGTTGATAGCATATGGAAGTGATAGAGTTGATATGCCCGACAAAAAGGTACCAGTTTATATTATATATGGGTTTGAGATTTTGATGAGCCGAATTGGCAAGCCGCTTGGCTGTTTGATTTTCTTTTGGGTTGGAGAAGGCCTAGAGAGGCGAGTTGTGATTTGACGTATATGCCGGTACAAAGGAGACGCTGGCGAAATTTTTCGAAAAGTTAAGGTGTTAGAAATTTTCAGAATTTTTGAATATTTAGTTAGTCGGGATAAATTAATATTTTAGTTGATATTAATTGGTTCAATTGAAACCGGAGATAAGAGGTAAACAGATAAAATTTTACCCAGTAGATAGGGTCGTCCACTACCTTAGCAATTTCGAGGACGAAATTATTTTAAGGGGGAAAGATTGTAATGACCCGCATTTCTGACCGTTGAATAATTAATTTATTTAATTATTTAAATATCGTTTTGGCGATATCGATAACTAGAATTAAAATAATGTTGAATATTTAATTGATAATTATAATATATTATAATGTCGAAATAGTCAAAATAGCTGAATTCACAATATAGTGTGAATTGGATTATATATAAGGTATAATTTAGTTTGGAATTGAATTGAATAACGAATATATTTTATAAACAGCAGTTTGAACGTGGAATTTTAATATAATTATAATCGAGCTCGAAATGGCGCTGCAGTTCGCTATTTGGCGATTCGAACTTCAACTGAATGTACAGAGTTCGTTTTAAATCGGATTTCTGTGAAACAAGAAATGCACGGAGCTGGTGGAGTATATCTTTCTAGTGGAAGAGAAAAATCAGGATTTCGTCGTGTAGATTTTGAGATATGTCCAAATCAAATTTTAAAATAGTTGTTATAGATTCGTTTATCGACCGTAATGGGTTATTCGATATAACTAGAGATAGGGTTTGAATTTAGACAAGGTTCTTTTGGGAAATAGTGATAAAATAATTTTTAGAATTTTACTGTAATTTTTAATAAATTAAATAAGCAACTTTTTATTTGGAGTATTTTGCACCCTATAATCAATATTTTGAGGTTTCAAAATATGAGTTAATCTACCGGTATTATTTTATTTTTGGGATCGTGATGCGATACTGGACACGACTGCATTTTTATCTCTGTCCGTAACGAGCGATAAATAAAATGGAATAAATATTTTAATATTTAATGTTCACTATAATATCCCCTTCCATAGCTTCATTCTTTTTCCATGATCCGAATTAGGCCAGCCCCTCAATTTTCTCAACCACCACAAAAGCAAAACACAAGAATGTGGCCCTCTGAAAATTCATACAAATGAAAACAAAAATCCTATAAATAACCAACTCTGTCTAAACCTAAATTTCCCTCTGCCAAAGTCAAACACAGAAAACATTCCGCCGCATTCTCTCTTCACTCTTCCAGTAAAAGTTCATCCAAAGAAAAATCAAAAACAAATTCCTTAATCCTAAAAGATGTATATTCGAAACCCTCATCACCCGCTCTTCATTTCTGTGTACTTTGTGTGTCGTTCGACAGTCTTTGGGTTCGCTGGGAATTTTGAGCGTGAACTAGGGTTCGGGATTTCAGGGATTTAAGGCAATCGAAGTGTGAGTTGATGGAGGATTTGAGTTCATGAGCTTGAATCGCACCTCGTGTGGTACTTTAGCACATTTCGATGAATAAAAATGTCGGACCCATTACTAGTTATCACGAGGAAGGCTCGGTGTCGGAATGTGAGAGTGAGGCGCGAGTTGAGTATTTGATGGTGGAGGAAGATGTAGTAACGAAGAGAAAATCATTGATGGCTTTGGTTTGGGAGACGGTCGAGTGTAGAGGAAGAGAAGGGGGACCGAATAATGGTAATGGGAACAGGAAGGCTTCAGCGTATAAATGGGGAAGAAGGGTGTTTATTGGGCTTGGTGTTTTCAATGGGTTTGGGTCGACAATGAGGGGTGAGGCCCAACGTATTTAAATTTAAGTTTTTATTTTAACATAAAAGTGTATTAACTTGTAATGGCCGTATCTAGCTCATACGAAGTCAGACTCACAAACCGTAAGTTGCATTGGGACCGTATGGACGAGAGCTTCACAATGAAGCTGACTGGAAGTGGATTTGAGCTCGTATGAATTTATGGCGAAATAAATTGTTTGATTCAAATCAAATAACAGTTTATCGTTCTTTAAAGATGAACTGCCAAAGTGAGTAAAACTCAGATTCTCTGCTCAGTTTATATTTCTATAAACTGTACTTTATTTGTGATAGAAATTTATTTATCGCTGTGTACTGATTATTGGACTGTTAAATAGAGTTGATTGAAAACGTAAGTATGGTTATATGTGTATATATATATATATATATATATATATATATATATATATATATATGTATCGACAATCAAATATTGATTCTGTTATCAGAACATTTCATGTTAAGATGAAGTGATGTTATTTATGTTGTGTAACATCTGTGGATGAAGGGAGACAAGTTGGAGGAATCCGACTGGATTCCTCAACAATTATTTTACTGTTTTCATATATTGTGTTATATGATGTGTTATATAATCTGTTCTGGATTATGTGTGTTAGAATGATATTAATCATTGTTATTCGATATTTTACATATCATAAGAAACCCTGAGTTGTGAAATGGAATATTTCAATGTATATTGAAATAAAGGAATTTTATAAAATCACAGGATTTTATAAAAGGAATTTTTTTATAAAACGAACACGGTTTTATAAAAGGAAAGTATTTATAAAACGAATAGAGTTTTATAAAAGGGAAAAATGTTGATAAAACAAATAGAATAGGAAAAAGGAATATTTCAATGTATATCGAAATAAAGGAGTTTTATAAAATCAACCGATTTTATAAAAAGGAAAAATTTGAAAATAGAGTATTTATAAAAGGGATATTTATTTAGAAAATAAATATAATTGAAAAGGAGAATATTTATTTAGAAAATAAATAGAATAAAGGAATATTTATTTAGAAGATAAATAAAATGGTATAAATAGGAAGTATTTGTAACGGAAATCAAACGTTATAGATAGGAAATATTTGTAACGGTAAATAGAAGTTATAAATAGGAAATATTTGTAACGGTAAATAGAAGTTATAAATAGGAAATATTTGTAACGGTAATTAGAAGTTATAAAAAGGGGATAGTTGTAACGGAAAATAAACGTTATAAAAAGGAAATTGACGAGATATAAAATAGATAATCGAATAGAGTTAAATCGAATTTAGTATTCAAAGGAGCTAATCGAATTTAGTTATTTGAAAAGAGTTAATTGAATATTAGTTATTCAATTAGAGATAATCAAATAAAGTTAATCGATTAAAGATAATCAAATAAAAGTTAATCGAATTAGTCGAAATAAGAGTAAATCGACTATTAGTTAGTCGAATGTTAGTTAAGCAAATAAGAGTAAATCGACTATTAGTTAGTCGAATGTTAGTTAAGCAAATAAGAGTTAATCGACTATTAGTTAGTCGAAGATTAGTTAATCGAATATGGTATTCGAAGTTAGTTAATCGAATATGGTATTCGAAGTTAGTTAATCGAATATGGTATTCGAAGTTAGTTAATCGAATATGGTATTCGAAGTTAGTTAATCGAATATGGTATTCGAAGTTAGTTAATCGAATATGGTATTCGAAGTTAGTTAATCGAATATGGTATTCAAAGTTAGTAAATCGAATATGGTTTTCGAAGTTAGTAAATCAAATATGGTATTCGAAGTTAGTTAATCGAATATGGTATTCGAAGTTAGTTAATCGAATATGATATTCGAAGTTAGTTAATCGAATATGGTATTCGAAGTTAGTTAATCGAATATGGTATTCGAAGTTAGTTAATCGAATATGGTATTCGATGTTAGTTAATCGAATATGGTATTCGAAGTTAGTAAATCGAATATGGTATTTGAAGTTAGTAAATCGAATATGGTATTTGAAGTTAGTTAATCGAATATGTTATTCGAAAGGGGTTAGTCGAGTCGAGTTAGTCAAATAGAGTTAATCGATTTGAGTTAACTAGTTAGAGTTAATCGGTTAGAATTAATCGGTTAGAGTAATCAGTTAGAGTTAACCAATAGAGTTAATCAGTTAGAGTTAACCAGTTAGAGTTAATCAGTTAGAGTTAACCAGTTAGAGTTAATCAGTTAGAGTTAATCGATTAGAGTTAAAACGAACTAGAGTTAATCAAGTGTAGTTATATTAAATAGAGTTATCGAATATTGGTTATTCGAATAGAGTTGAACGGAGTTAAATAGAGTTAGTCGAATATAGTTTATTCGAATAGAGTTAAAGGAAAGAAGTTATCGATTATAGTTTAATCGAAAGGAGTATCGATGTTAGTTTCATCGAAAGGAGTTATCGATGTTAGTTTCATCGAAAGGAGTTATCGATGTTAGTTTCATCGAAAGGAGTTATCGATGTTAGTTTCATCGAAAGGAGTTATTGATGTCAGTTTCATCGAAAGGAGTTATCGATGTTAGTTTCATCGAAAGGAGTTATCGATGTTAGTTTCATCGAATGAGTTATCGATGTTAGTTTCATCGAAGGGAGTTATCGATTATAGTTTAATCAAAGTGAGATTTTCAAATATGAGATATTTGAAAAGGAAGAGTTATCGAATATTAGTTATTTGAAGAGAGATTATCGAATATCGTTTATTCGAGAAGGAGTTAATCGAATATAGGTTATTCGAAGAAGAGTTAATCAAATAGAGATTTCTCGAAGAGAGTTAATCGGCAAATTCGATTATATCGAATTCGGGAAAGTACTTATACTTTCCAGTGTTTTAAATAGAGACTTATTTATTTATAAATAAATAAGTGTTAGGTTAATTATCCACTAATAAGAATAGAAGTTATAATTAAAGTTAGATAATTCGAAAGTAGGGATTATAACGTTACCGTTATAACCAATGTTTTAAATATAGAAGTAGATTAGTAAAATTGGATCCGAGAAAGGCGTAAAGAAGTTGTTAAAGATTAAAAGATAAACTTTGACCATTTTGAAGTTATAACGTTGTTCAGTTAAGGTCTGAGAGGTAAATATACCCCAACTTGAGTGACTTCCTTCTTAACTAAGAGATGGTAAGGTTTGATCGTAAAGGAGTTTTGGAAATGTTTTCCAAACAAGAATCAGAAATGTTTTCTAAATACAGAAAACAAGGAATGGAAATGTTTCCAGTGTTGATAACATATATTTTCTAAATATAGAAAATAGCAAATGTTGAATATAGGGAAACAGGTGATAAGTAAATAAATGAACTAAAGAGATTTATGTTAAATGATGTTTGTTCGATATAATTTGTAACACCCCGTGTATTTTATAACAGTGAAATTCACAAATTAAAGTATAATAAATTTTAAATTAAAGTATTAAGGGAAACGGGATATGCCATTGCGTTCGTCTCGGAAAAATACGCGAAATAGAGTCCGAGTTTTCGAAAAACGGAGCCCGTATGACCATATTATGGCCCGATGAAGTTTCAGAAAATTCAAATTTCGAAAACATATTTGAATTTCAGCCCAATCAGAGTAGGCAGGAAAATTCCCGCCCAAACCCACTAGGTCGACCTGGCGGTCGACCCTAGGGTCGACCTGCCAGGCCAGGTCGACCTAGGAGTCGACCTAGGTGTCGACCTGCCCCAGGCAGGTCGACTCTAGAGTCGACCTGGGGGTCGACTGGGGAGTCGACCTGGCCCCTGATCCAGGTCGAACCCAGTCCACCCTGGCTGGCCTGGTCTATGTTTGGCCAATTTTCTAAGCCTTGCCTTGTCACTAGGGCTAGGTGTCAGCTCCTGGTTGGTCTCTCCTTTGAACGAACGGCTATTATTAAACCAAGCTTCATCGACGGTCTAAATCAACTCACAAACTCTATAAAAAGGACCTAAGACTAACCCTAATTCACACAAACTAAAATGGAGATGAGACCGTCATGCTGCTGAGGAGAGACTGAGGATAGCCGTCAGAAATTGAGAGACGATTAGGAGATAATTTGAAAGCTTAAAGCAACGTTAATTGAATCAAAGCAACGCCTACAACAAAGGATAGCATCTCCAAATTCAGAACTCAGATTCCTGAATTGAAGATTCATCATACGTTGTAAGTAGAGTGCTATTCCGATGTGAATAATTAATTGCGTTTGATTTGTGTAAGATGCGAAATGGAATTATGGCGATAATAATATATATTTGTATGTTATTTTGATCCTAAACGATTTGGGAATATTATGGTATACGATTGGATATTTGCAAGTACGTGATTTGCGTTGGAAGTTAACAACGAAATGGAATTGTGGCGATAATAATCTATATTTGTATGTTATTTTGATTCTAAACGATTTGGCAATGCTATGGTGTACGATTGGATTCATACAAGTATATGATTTATGTTGACAACAACATGTTGTGGAATTTTAATTGGGATTCATGCAAGCATATGATTCATATTGAAAACTACATGTTTGTGGTAGTTATTTACACCACCCATTTGATAATTGCAAGTATATGATTCATGTTGAAAGTAACAACTATATGTTGTAATAGTTTATTTGAAATTCATGCAAGTATATGATTTATTGTTATGCCTACATGATGTATAATTCTATGATCATCTTTAGTGTAATTTGGTCCATTTGAGTATTATGATTCATATGAAGTCGTGTTGGAATTGGCATCATAGTTCAAGTATAAAAATCATGCTTTTGTGATAGTGACAAAAGCAAGCATCTTTGTGAACTTGTATTAATTTTATGAACATGACTAAACTATGTTTGTTATTATGCCCAATTGAAAAACATGTTTTTAGGCTTATGTTGTTATCATAATCATATGATAATATATGTGACACATAAGTTACATTAGAATTACATTAGAATTACATTCCACTTGCATGTTTACATAGATAGAATAAAAACCATGATTTAAGTTTAGGTATGTTTGTGCTATAATTCTATAAATGGATTAAAAACCATGATTCATATAAGAATTAGGTTGGGATAATTCTAGTTGAACCATACTTTTGTATTAGTAACAAAAGTAAGTACCTTTTTGTTAGCATGTAGTGATTTTATGAACATGATTAGTTTATATTATGCCTAAATAAAAATATAGGCTTATATTTCTAGTCAAGACCATGTGCCAATAATAATGATATCTAATTTAGTTAGATTCTTAATTTCAAGTTTACATGGTTAGTTGAACCTATGATTCATGTTTAAGTATTGTTTATGCCATAATCATATAGAATGATTCATGTTTAAGTATTGTTTATGCCATAGTCATATGAATAGAATGATTCGTGTTTAAGTATTGTTTATGCCATAGTCATATGAATAGGATGATTCATGTTTAAGTATTGTTTATGCCATAATCATATAGAATGATTCATGTTTAAGTATTGTTTATGCCATAGTCATATGAATAGAATAATTCATGTTTAAGTATTTTCTATGCCATAATCATATGAATAGAATAATTCATGTTTAAGTATTATTTATGCCATAATCATATGAATAGAATAATTCGTGTTTAAGTACTGTTTGTGCCATAATCATATGAATAGAATGATTCATGTTTGAGTATTGTTTATGCCACAATCATATGAATAGAATGATTCATGTTTAAGTATTTCCTATGCCATAATTATATGAATAGAATGATTCACGTTTAAGTATTGTTTATGCTATGATTATATGGATAAAATGATTCATGTTATGCCATGATTATATGATGTTACAATTACAAGTTCACATGTGCCTACTTTATGTTAATTGAATCGTTCGTTGCAAGATCATGCATTCACACTCCCTTCTTTTTATGTTACCTTATAAACACCATGTTATAAGCCTCCCCTTTTCATATGGCTAAATTGGGTTTAAGTGTTAAACCCAACACACCTTACATTGGAGCGAACGTATAAAACGGGGGTAATGACGTTTGGGCTAAAATATAGAACATATGTGTTGGCATGTTTGACGCATGCCAACAACCTTGAAAAAAACAATTAAGTGGCATGAATAAATCTTAATCAATAAAGATGAATTTGAATAATGGGCCGCAAATATTTACATATAAAAAGAAAAGAGACAAAATATGTAAATGTAGAAAATACGATGTGTTTAACCCGAGGTTGGATTGAGTTGTGATGTAAACCTGCCTGAGACGACCCGAAATCCCGTTCAGACGGAAACAGGGTTATCTTAGGAATATAACACAGAAACAGATAATAGCAGAACAGAATCAAATAAATACACCAGATAATGAACAACAAAATATACTGGATAAAAGTAATCATCAGAGTTACACAGTATACAGGATCTTACTTAGTACAAATACAGCTCAGCTATACATAAATGTCTACAGCGGAAATAAACAAAATATGTACAATAGGAGCTGAACAGCATAAAAAGAAATAAATGGAAGAATCCATCTTCAGCTCCAGCTATCCAGAAAAAGAACCAGCTAAACCTGATGTAACGACCCGTATTCTGCACATCATAGGATTGTAGAATATTTATTTCTTTCCCGTGTGAAGTTGTATGGTCATGTAATTTTGGGAAACATTTATTAGAGTCATTTCCCCTGTTCATGATTTTTGTCGATTTTTAAATGACCATTTTGCCCCTAGTCAGTACTGTTTTGGCCATAACTTTTGATAGGGAAGGAATTTTGACCTGAAACCACTTCCATTAGATTCGTTTGATGGTTTCTCTTTCCGTAGAGTGGTCATAATAGCCAAACGGACTTACCGTTTGGGAGATATGGCTGAAACAAGGTTTGGAGGGTGAAAAACTGCATAATTGGGCTAAACCGGGTAGTTAGCAATTGGGCCCATAAGGAGATTTCGGGATTGGGGTTGTATAAGGGCTGATTTGGGTTAGAAAACATCCTTTTAGTCATTTTTCCAGCCACCATTTCATTTCATAGAACCCTATTAATGGCCTCCAACCTCTAAATCACTCCAAACCACTCCAAACTTGAAGAAAAGAGATTAGCAACGACAAATCAAGGCAAATCAACACCAAATCGGGATTAGAGCTGCTACAACACCTTGTTATCTTCACAAATCAGAGATTTATTTCGGATTTTGTTTTATTTGTGGCTAAGGTGAGTGATTAGCTTGCTTTTTGCACTAATTATGGTTATTCGGGGTGATTAGTGCTAATCAGCGTTTTTAGACGAAAATAAATTCTGGAAAAATGTTTATAAATTCATAAATAATGTTTTAGACCTCTGATATGAGTTTGGGTTAATTTGGTTAAGTTTTGCTAATCATGTCAATAGTTATGCTCACATATGCTTAAGGGAAAACATGGGGTTTTGGGCATGTTTGATCTATTTTACCATGTCATATTGTTGTTTTGGTGTTTGAGGTCACTTGTATGTGTTGCTATGACCCTTTGGTATGCTTTGTGATTGGTTTCAATAGTTAAAATGGTCGAAAACGCCGTCGAGAGGCGTATAAACACTTGCTGGAAAGTTGCAGGAATTATTGCAGGAAATCGGATCGGATCGCCCCTACCGACCCGAACCGCCCACTTCTCTTCACCACGAACCGAACCGGATCGCTATAGCGAAGCAAGCTGCGCCACGAGCTGAAGGATCCGAACCGATCCAGTGTGCAATGAAGGACTCCGATCCGAACCGTCACAAGAGAGAGACAGGGATCCGACCCGAACCGATGGTGCACTCCGATCCGACCCGATCCGAGAAGTCGTGATTGAAGGCCCCGACCCGACCCGCCTGGAGTGATAATTACCGACCCGAGCTGATATGCGTGGGCATATAGTGATGCATGCGATCCGATCCATCTGGCGCGACACGATCCGACGTGGCGAGAAATACCCGAACCGAACCGAGATGGTGGACCCGGACCGATCCGATGGGTGGTCACGAACCCGACCCGATCCGAATTGGAGGAAATGATGATCCGAACCGATCCGAAGGAGGAAGATCCATAACCCGAAATGCAAAGGTAGTTCAAGTGGAAGTTCGAGCTCAGAATCCAGACGGGAACCAATGAGTTCACTTCGTGATTGGGCTTTGCTGCGGGACGTGTGCTAAGGAGTTGTCGATGTCTATGACTTTGGATCACTAGGTGTTGGAGGTAGAGAGACAAACTCGGGCTTTGGATATGGTGCGACTAGGGAGCTACCTACCAATGGAGTGGGGTCATGGAAACGTTGGGCGTGATCCCATAGGTACGGCGTTGGTGGTAGTAGGAATGTGCATAGTCGTACAAAGTCGAGTTCTGTCGTTTGAGTAAAGTGCTCTAGTGATCGAAGAAGTGGATGTCGTATGCTTTACGCACTGAGTGAGAGATGGGAGGATGGTTGCTATGCTTGATTGTTTGACATACACATCCCCACCCCCGTATATTTACACACCATATGTTAGTGACATCTTAGAGTATTGTACCGTGTAGTACTAACTCTTTGATTGCAGGTCCAGGTTCAGGTATGACTTAGTATACCTGTTATTATTCTGTTTATGCTTGCTACCACTCATACCAGACTGATGTCTGACCCAGAGTTTTATGTTTCTTCTTATTACTCTGGGTGCTCACACGAGCAGACTAGAGACAGGGATAGCTGGTAGTGCGCTTGGTAGATGGACTGGAGACGAGCAGGAGGCTCCACGTATGATATATAGTTATTCTCCCTGTGTCGTGATCGGTATCTACTTTGGGCATTAGTAGTATACCTGTTTTGCTTATCTTAGAGACAGTATTTTGAAGTTGTAATAAGCTGTATTTGATATTTCCGCTACTCTGATGATGTTAGTTCAAGTTTTCAGCTTATGCACTGTCTCATCTGTTTTATGTCAAGTATATGTTGGCTATTATATTTTATTCCATGCGCTGTGAGACATATTACAGGTTCTTTATTTGGTTCCTTTTCTTTCTTTCTCTTCTTTGGCGACCGTCCCATGCCAATTGGACATGTGTACAGCGCACAATTGGAGTAAAACGTCGGTTGGTGCGGGGCGAGCTGTCACACTTGGTATCAGAGCTCTAGGTTGCGTAATCCACCTAGGGAAAGACACTAGGGAGAGATAGTACGTATATGAGAGCGCGTATTTGTGATTATTTTGGTTTTCAAAAGCTATATCTATATATAGTATTAGTATGTTTAAGAGTGAAGTCGCATTGCACTGCACTGGCACCACTATGGAGATGGTTAATCGTTTTCTCTTTAACAGATTTGACGATGAGCCGAGGAAGAGGTGCTGGTAGAGGGGCCAATAATGGGAATCCCCCTGACATGAGGGCTATGTTTACCAACCTCATGAGAGAGATGCTCGTGGATATTCAGAGGGAGGCTCCTAATGTTGCCAATGTTGGAGGTGCAGCGGTGCAAGCGCCTAGGGCCGATTTCGCCAAGCTGAGCAAGGATTACACTAATCTTGGTGGAAAGCCGTTTCACGGAACAGAGTCGGCCACGGATGTTCAGGATTGGTTGGATAGCTGTGATCGGATCTTCGATGACTTGGGTATCGAGGATGCGATGAAGAGAAGGCTAGCGTCTCGTCAGCTGCAAGGACGAGCGATGAATTGGTGGAATGCTATTAGGGCAGCCACACCAGAAGATCAAGTTACTTGGGATCAGTTTAAAGCTCGCTTTAGCGACAAGTATATCCCAGCTGCCCAGAAATCGGAATTATTTAGGAAGTTCTTGGAGCTTAAGAAGAATGGGAGGGCAGTATCGGATTATGTTGCTGAGTTCGACACTTTGTCAAAGTATGGGTTATCTCTAATTGATACTCCTGAAAAGAAAAATGAGAGGTTCATCACTGGTTTGGATGAATACTTAGGGGAGAGGCTGATTAATCACATCGATGAGACGTTTGAGTCGATCGTGGGAAAAGCTTTGAGGTCAGAAAGTCTTTACCCTAAGCCGAAGACTGGGGTTGTTGCTGCATCTGCTGAAGAGCCAAAGCCGCAAGCAAGCGGTGGAGGCAAGAATAACCCTCAGAATAAGAGGAGCAGAACCAAGCTAAGGATGGCCAGAAGAAAAGCAGGAAAGAAGTCGAGTGCTTCAAATGTGGAAAGAAGGGCCATTATGCAAGGGAATGTAGGGCCAAGACAGTGGGAAAGAAGTGCTTTAACTGTGGCCAAGAGGGGCATTTTAAGGATAAGTGCCCGCAACCTCTGAAGGAGAATCAGATGGTGAAAGCATATGCCATCAATGTTGTTCCTTCTTCGTCGAATGCCCCAACTGCGGCGGAGAAAGGAAAGGGAGTCGTCATTCAAGGTATGCTTTCCATTTATGATCTTCCTGTTAGAGTTTTGTTCGATACCGGGGCTTCCCATTCCTTCATATCTAGTGACCTGGTAGAAAGGTTGGGATTGGAACCCGAGTTAGTCGATAGACCATTAGCTGTGACGAACCCGATTGGTGGTTCAACAAACCTCAGTATGATCTGTCGTAATGTGGTCTTATCGAGTCATGGATGTATGTTTGTTTGTGATTGCTTTGTTTTGGGCTTTACTGGGTATGGCATTATTTTGGGAGTCGATTGGCTCCAAAGATACGGGGTGGTGGTAGACTGTGAGGGCTTTTTGGTGACAGTTAGGGCGGATGATGGGCGGAGGGTAGTGTTTGGTAATCTACCCTGTGATGGGGTAATGGCTAGTTTTGTAAATTCCCTCGACATTCCGCATGATGAGTTATCAGGTTTGCCCGTGGTTGGCCAGTACCCGGACATCTTCGAGGAAGTGACCGGACTTCCACCACACCGAGAGATTGAGTTTCGTATTGATTTAGTGAAAGATGCCAGACCTATAGTGATGCCACTTCGTCGTATGGCACCACGAGAACAGCGAGAGCTCGAGGTGCAAGTTAGCGATCTTATGAAGAAGGGATTTATTAGAAGAAGTGTCTCCGAGTGGGGAGCACCAGTTGTGTTTGCTACTAAGGCAGATGGTTCCCTTCGATTGTGTGTGGACTATCGCGAGTTAAATAAGGTGACGAGGAAGAATAAGTATCCTCTACCGCGGATAGATGATTTGTTTGATCAACTGGAAGGAGCGAGAGTGTTCTCCCAGTTGGACCTCGCGACAGGATTCCACTAGCTCCGTGTAGCAGCTGATAGTATAGCTAAAACGGCATTTAGGACGCCGTCTGGGTTTTATGAGTGGTTGGTCATGCCATTCGGGTTGACCAATGCACCAGCATACTTCGTGGATCTTATGAATAGAGTATTCAGAGACCAATTGAATAAGTTTGTTCTTGTGTTCGTAGACGATATCCTTGTTTACTCGAGGACAGAAGAGGAACACAAGGAACATTTGAGAATTGTGTTGGAGGTGTTGAGAAGGCACCAACTGAAAGCGAAGTTTTCTAAGTGCCACTTCTGGAGAAGAGAAGTGAGATTCTTGGGCCATGTTGTTTCAGAGAATGGTATTGCCGTGGACCCTGCAAAGGTGGCTATGGTACAAGATTGGTCTACGCCCAAGAATGCAACCGACGTAAGAAGTTTCTTGGGGTTATCTGGATATTATCGTAAGTTTATCAAAGACTTCTCCAAGACAGTGGCACCGTTGACTCAATTGACTAAGAAGAATCAAGCCTTCGTTTGGGACGGAGGGTGTGAAAAAGCATTCAAGAGTCTAAAGGAAAAGTTGACGCGTGCACCAGTGTTGGTCATTCCTAAGGGAAATGAAGAGATGACGGTATATACAGATGCTTGTGGTACCGGACTGGGTGCGGTATTGATGCAAGGAGGTAGGGTTGTAGCTTATGCTAGTCGACAGCTAAAGCCACATGAGAAGAAGTATCCTACCCACGATTTGGAATTAGCAGCGATTGTATTTGCGATGAAGATGTGGAGACATTACCTCTTGGGAGAAAGATTTGAGTTGTTTACCGATCATAAATCGTTGAAGTATCTCTTCTCTCAGAAAGATCTGAATCTCCGTCAGCAGAGATGGTTAGAGTTCTTGGCTTCGTATGATTTTGATATCGCGTATACACCTGGGAAGGGTAATGCAGTAGCCGATGCCTTGAGTAGGAGACATGCCAGCTTAGGGGCAATGTTTCTTGAATGGAAGCAGCTGGAGTATATCGCGGGGTTTGATTTCAGACCAAGGTGCGAATTGGATCCAATTATGCTATCTAGCTTGACGATCAGACCCACTTTGATTGAGAGGATTGGTTCCAGTCAAAGGAACGACCCTAATTTATTGGAAGTCATCTCCAAGTTGGAAATGAATGTCGATGGGGAGATGGACAAGTATGGGCTTGATCGAGATGAATGGCTTCGG
Source organism: Allium sativum (assembly GCA_030737875.1). Lineage (NCBI taxonomy): Eukaryota > Viridiplantae > Streptophyta > Magnoliopsida > Asparagales > Amaryllidaceae > Allium > Allium sativum. The sequence goes on along the minus strand of CM060919.1, from coordinate 125,759,302 downwards.
AAGAATGGAAAGCTTGTTGTGCCCAATGTCAATGGATTGAGGGATGAAGTGCTTAGAGAATGTCATCACTCAAAGCTAACTATACATCCCGGTGGTAATAAGATGTATCGAGATATGAAGCAGACTTACTACTGGGAAGGGATGAAAAGAGACGTTGGGAAGTTTATATCCAAGTGTAGGAATTGCCAGCTAGTTAAAGCCGAGCAAAAGACGCCTAGTGGGTTGTTGCAACCATTAGAGATTCCCGAATGGAAATGGGAACAAGTTTCGATGGATTTCATCGATGGTTTACCAAGGACTAGATCGGGATATGATAGCATTTGGGTAATTGTGGATCGACTGACCAAGAGTGCAAGATTTATACCAGTTAAGTCGAATAGAACTGCAGCTAAGTTAGCAGAACTATATATGAAGTGGGTAGTGAGATTTCATGGAGTACCCAAAGGCATTGTGAGTGACCGAGATCCGTTGTTTACTAGTGGATTTTGGAAGAGCTTACAAGAGGCTTTAGGATCAGAATTACATCTCAGTACCGCATATCATCCTCAGACCGACGGTCAGACGGAGAGGGTGAATCGTATATTGGAAGATCTCTTGAGAGCGTGTATATTGGACTTTGGTGGATCATGGGATGACCATTTGCATCTAGTGGAGTTTGCATATAATAATAGCTACCAATCCAGTATCGGTATGGCTCCATATGAAGCTTTGTACGGAAGACCGTGCAACTCACCATCATGTTGGATAGAGACTGGCGAGAAGTTTGTGCTTGGACCAGATGTGGTGAGAGAAACTTCCGATAAGATCAAGATCATTCAGCAACGAATGAAAGCTGCTCAGGATAGGCAGAAAAGCTATGCTGATAAGACGAGAAGAGACTTGAAATTCTCCGTTGGTGACTTGGTGTTTGTCAAGATCTCTCCGTTAAAAAGCGTGATACGATTTGGCAGGAGAGGCAAGTTGGCATCAAGATTTGTGGGTCCTTTCCAAGTTCTCGAGGAAGTTGGGAATTTGGCGTACAGAGTTGGCTTACCAGAGAAAATGGCAGGAGTTCACAATGTGTTTCATGTTTCCCAACTAAGGAAGTTCGTTCACGACTCAAATGTGACTATTTCACCTGATCAGTTAGAGGACTTCGAAGTAGAACCTGAGGCGGTTGAGAACCGCAAGCCGATTCGTATTGTGGGGCATGATACGAAGCAACTTCGAAGAAAGTCGGTGAAGCTAGTCAAAGTTCAGTGGGGCGAGGACGAAAATGATTGTGCATGGGAGACAGAGGAAAGCATCAGAAAGGCTTATCCAGAACTCTTTGCCTGGTAAGATTTACTTTGCGATTTAGTTACTCCGCATGCTAGGATAGACTTGTTTTGCTTGTTTTGCATGTTTGATGGTTGTTTTATGATTGATAGGCATGCGGAACCCTTGTGTGTATTTGATTAGGGAATTTCGGGGGCGAAATTTCTTAAGGGGGGAAGAGTGTAACGACCCGTATTCTGCACATCATAGGATTGTAGAATATTTATTTCTTTCCCGTGTGAAGTTGTATGGTCATGTAATTTTGGGAAACATTTATTAGAGTCATTTCCCCTGTTCATGATTTTTGTCGATTTTTAAATGACCATTTTGCCCCTAGTCAGTACTGTTTTGGCCATAACTTTTGATAGGGAAGGAATTTTGACCTGAAACCACTTCCATTAGAATCGTTTGATGGTTTCTCTTTCCGTAGAGTGGTCATAATAGCCAAACGGACTTACCGTTTGGGAGATATGGCTGAAACAAGGTTTGGAGGGTGAAAAACTGCATAATTGGGCTAAACCGGGTAGTTAGCAATTGGGCCCATAAGGAGATTTCGGGGTTGGGGTTGTATAAGGGCTGATTAGGGTTAGAAAACATCCTTTTAGTCATTTTTCCAGCCACCATTTCATTTCATAGAACCCTATTAATGGCCTCCAACCTCTAAATCACTCCAAACCACTCCAAACTTGAAGAAAAGAGATTAGCAACGACAAATCAAGGCAAATCAACACCAAATTGGGATTAGAGCTGCTACAACACCTTGTTATCTTCACCAAATCAGAGATTTATTTCGGATTTTGTTTTATTTGTGGCTAAGGTGAGTGATTAGCTTGCTTTTTGCACTAATTATGGTTATTCGGGGTGATTAGTGCTAATCAGCGTTTTTAGACGAAAATAAATTCTGGAAAAATGTTTATAAATTCATAAATAATGTTTTAGACCTCTGATATGAGTTTGGGTTAATTTGGTTAAGTTTTGCTAATCATGTCATTAGTTATGCTCACATATGCTTAAGGGAAAACATGGGGTTTTGGGCATGTTTGATCTATTTTACCATGTCATATTGTTGTTTTGGTGTTTGAGGTCACTTGTATGTGTTGCTATGACCCTTTGGTATGCTTTGTGATTGGTTTCAATAGTTAAAATGGTCGAAAACGCCGTCGAGAGGCGTATAAACACTTGCTGGAAAGTTGCAGGAATTATTGCAGGAAATCGGATCGGATCGCCCCTACCGACCCGAACCGCCCACTTCTCTTCACCACGAACCGAACCGGATCGCTATAGCGAAGCAAGCTGCGCCACGAGCTGAAGGATCCGAACCGATCCAGTGTGCAATGAAGGACTCCGATCCGAACCGTCACAAGAGAGAGACAGGGATCCGACCCGAACCGATGGTGCACTCCGATCCGACCCGATCCGAGAAGTCGTGATTGAAGGCCCCGACCCGACCCGCCTGGAGTGATAATTACCGACCCGAGCTGATATGCGTGGGCATATAGTGATGCATGCGATCCGATCCATCTGGCGCGACACGATCCGACGTGGCGAGAAATACCCGAACCGAACCGAGATGGTGGACCCGGACCGATCCGATGGGTGGTCACGAACCCGACCCGATCCGAATTGGAGGAAATGATGATCCGAACCGATCCGAAGGAGGAAGATCCATAACCCGAAATGCAAAGGTAGTTCAAGTGGAAGTTCGAGCTCAGAATCCAGACGGGAACCAATGACTTCACTTCGTGATTGGGCTTTGCTGCGGGACGTGTGCTAAGGAGTTGTCGATGTCTATGACTTTGGATCACTAGGTGTTGGAGGTAGAGAGACAAACTCGGGCTTTGGATATGGTGCGACTAGGGAGCTACCTACCAATGGAGTGGGGTCATGGAAACGTTGGGCGTGATCCCATAGGTACGGCGTTGGTGGTAGTAGGAATGTGCATAGTCGTACAAAGTCGAGTTCTGTCGTTTGAGGAAAGTGCTCTAGTGATCGAAGAAGTGGATGTCGTATGCTTTACGCACTGAGTGAGAGATGGGAGGATGGTTGCTATGCTTGATTGTTTGGCATACACATCCCCACCCCCGTATATTTACACACCATATGTTAGTGACATCTTAGAGTATTGTACCGTGTAGTACTAACTCTTTGATTGCAGGTCCAGGTTCAGGTATGACTTAGTATACCTGTTATTATTCTGTTTATGCTTGCTACCACTCATACCAGACTGATGTCTGACCCAGAGTTTTATGTTTCTTCTTATTACTCTGGGTGCTCACACGAGCAGACTAGAGACAGGGATAGCTGGTAGTGCGCTTGGTAGATGGACTGGAGACGAGCAGGAGGCTCCACGTATGATATATAGTTATTCTCCCTGTGTCGTGATCGGTATCTACTTTGGGCATTAGTAGTATACCTGTTTTGCTTATCTTAGAGATAGTATTTTGAAGTTGTAATAAGCTGTATTTGATATTTCCGCTACTCTGATGATGTTAGTTCAAGTTTTCAGCTTATGCACTGTCTCATCTGTTTTATGTCAAGTATATGTTGGCTATTATATTTTATTCCATGCGCTGTGAGACATATTACAGGTTTTTTATTTGGTTCCTTTTCTTTCTTTCTCTTCTTTGGCGACCGTCCCATGCCAATTGGACATGTGTACATCGCACAATTGGAGTAAAACGTCGGTTGGTGCGGGGCGAGCTGTCACACCTGAATACAAGGCTGCCCGTGTAGAAAAAGGGGCACCCGAGTTTGAGAGTGAAACAAACTACGAGTCAGTCATGGGACTGGTATGAGAAATCTACTCAACACATATATAGTTTGGCTAATCACAGGACCACGCCACTTTCGTGGAACGGGTTTACTCCATTGGATTGCCAGTGCTTTAAAACAAATCTTTCTTTTAAACAACGCTATGCTTTTTATAAAAATGAAACCATTATAAGACTCAGTTCCCATCACACAATGCAACGCAAACCGGAGGATAGAGTTTTACCTTATAATGGCCAAAATATGATTGATACGAATAAAACAAAGGCATTTGATATTATTGCTAGTGTATATATGTTTTGAAAACAATTTCAAATCATAACTATCAATCATAGACGGCATGGGTACCATATATCATGTCGCCATATATATATACAATCAAAACCGCACGATGTCGTATTTGGAAATTGGATTTCCGTCATGAACCAAGGCAAAAGATAGTCCTTACCGAATTCGAGACGCTCTAGCCCGTGTCCCAGGACCCAGACACAGGTGGGCCCTTGGATCGTCAGGGCCGGTCCACCGATGTGGATTAAAATTCCTGAACACTGCGTTTCTCCGCCCTTTGGGGCGTAAACGAGCCAACGAATGACTCCATCGGACCCGGATCGTCCGATCAAACCGAGGCGCCTCGCAACAGCAACAACCACATAGGTGAAAAGTATATAAATGTCAGGGCTGGTAGGTCACTGACACCACCCTAGCTAGAAAGAAACGCAGGCCTTCCCTGATGTCCTCTCCCGTTTTAGGTTCATACCGGGGTGTGAGGCTCGCGAATTCACGTTATACACAAAGCTACGCCACACAGGCGGTGCTTTGATCATCACCACAAGACTTTGCTTTCCAACAGAAGCCCTGATCACTGCATCTTAGCATGCCACACAGGCAATTCATGCCATGCGACTGATGTCCATCGATATACAACCTCCGAGCTCGTGCGTCTCAGAGAAGGGCGTTAAGCAAAAGAATAAATTCTCCGCCGCCAAACAGATGTATATTAACAGAAATCAATCAACACAGAATAAACTCCAATGTCAGACACACAGTCCATTCACAAGTCCGTTCTGGGTCTGAACGAAACCGGAGGCACTAAATACCTCGCAAACCCATCGATCACCACGTACGTCTGAACGATCACCACTCATTATCCATATTTCGGGATGCCTCCCAATCAGGACCTCGGTTACCATCCAAACGAGGTGAAGATCTCCGGTCTTCGACCACCGTCTTTATCTTCGACTTTCAATCGTTGGTCAATTATTTGAAATGAGAATTAACTCGGCCTTCTCAAATAATTCACGTATATTTAGATTTTCAATTCAATTTATTTCAATGGTTAAATTATTCGACAACACCAATTTTGTTCTTTAATGTAATTTTCACACCAAACACATTCAACCATCAAATATCACATAAATCAAGCAAATTCAGTTTATTTCCATTCCATAACGTTTCCAATATGTTATAACGATTTATCGCTATTTTTATTTATTTTAAAATAGCTATTTTATTCAAAACGACGCTTCGGGCCATAAGGCGGCCGTGGCGCTGTTTTTCTTCAGATTTGATTTACACATATCTGAAAATCTAACCGTTGGATCTTCACAAAATTTACATCATTAGAAAGGTCTTTTCAAAACGAATCCAACGGTTCCAGTTTCGGGAAAATCCGACGGTCGGATCTCCCGGTACAATCGTTTGAATTTTCGATTTCAAAATACGAACTGCAGCGTCGTTATTTGATTAATTAAAATTATATTTATATTTATATATAAATATAATCGTTTCTGGCGCTGTTTTTCTTCAGATTTGAATTAAACATTCCAGACAATCCAACCGTTGGATTTTTACAAGGTTGGTGCCGTTGGAAAGATAATTCCAAGGTCGAACCCGACGGTTGAGGTTTCGGGAAAATCCAATGGTCGGATCTCCCGTACTAGTCGTTTGAAATCACGGTTTCAAAATACGAACTGCACGGCCTCGTTTCGTTTTAATTTTATTTATATTTATATATTTATATAAATATAGTTCATTCAATGATTTCAATATCGTTTTCACTTCAAATATTTTTCTAACACCTTAAAATTTTGGAAAATTTCACCATAACCTCCCCTGCACCGGGAGCATCGGGAAATCGCAAATAGCTTTCCCGGTCCTTCTAATCTCAAAAAGGAAAAGAAAAAGCCAAGCGGCTAGCCAACAGGCTCATAAAATCATCACCCAAACAAAGCAGTAAATGTGTACCTATTTGTCGGGCACAAAATTTTATTCTTCTTCTCTAGCCCCTTTGCTATAACCTGTTCAATGAATATGCATGTACATATATATACAGTTTTTATCATTTATCATTTTCTATTCAGCTTCATATTTGATTTCTATTTGGTTTAAAAAAAACACCATTCATTCTAATGTTACATAAATAGGTGCAAATCATTTCATTAGCTAATTAATGAATATTTCAACTCATATATGTTTATTTTGAACAAGTGGCTATTTTTAACACTTCTCATTTCAACGATTTATGCATACAATAAAAATGTGATTTTTATTGTAAAACAATTCATTTCAAAACACTATTTTTCTATATAGTTCAAGTTGGTGATAAAAATGGGATTTTTATCATAAAACAATTTCTTTTAAAACGAGATTATTTTACACATTTCATATAGTCGATAAAAGGTGATTTTTATTATCAAACAATTTATTTCAAAATATGAATACCATTCAACACATGAATTTCTAATCAACGAATGAATATCAATTCAACACATGAATGTTTTCTATCCAAGGAATAAATATAGTTCAAGCACATGAAAATTATTCAAACACACGAATATTATTCAAAATTTCGGCAGCATAACGGCAGGGTAGTTAAAACCGGGACCGTCCCTAGTACGGCTCCTCGCTCTACCTTAAAACCTCGCGGTTTTTGACAATGGGGATCATGCATCTAGTTCGCACGCAGGCGGCATGTATATATTTATTTCATTTCCACAAACTAATCCTATGTGGTTTCAACCAAATATTTCTCAACCACAAATGGGTATTTTTCAACCACAATCAACCAATATCAATCACAAACAATCCCAAACAATCATTCGCTATCAATCAATTTTCACAACCATTTCAACCAATAAATATCGTCCATGGTTTGTGGACGAGGGGCGTATATATATATATATATATATATATATATATATATATATAGATATAGATATTTATATGTAGCAATTCACTTTCATTTCCAACACATATATATAATTTTTAAATCAGAAATCTCACCGAATAGCTTATTCAATCCCACGACTCTTCTTTGCATAAAATCTTCGCCAATCTCTCTTTTTGTCGCTTCGTTGCCCGTATTCTCTACATATGTAAAAATAGAATTTTTACTATGTTATTCAATATATAAAAACTGCATTTTGACTTCGCTATTCCATATATAAAAATCGAATTTTGACTTCGCTATTCAATATATAAAAATCGAATTTTGACTTCGCTATTCAATATATAAAAATCGAATTTTGACTTCGCTATTCAATATATAAAAATCGAATTTTGACTTCGCTATTCCATATATAAAAATCGAATTTTGACTTCGCTATTCAATATATAAAAATCGAATTTTGACTTCGCTATTCAATATATAAAAATCGAATTTTGACTTCGCTATTCAATATATAAAAATCGAATTTTGATGTCGCTATTCAATATATAAAAATCGAATTTTGACGTCGCTATTCAATATATAAAAATCGAATTTTGACGTCGCTATTCAATATATAAAAATCGAATTTTGACGTCGCTATTCAATATATAAAAATCGAATTTCAAAAATATAGATTCCGCCTTTTCCATTTTAAAGATCAAATCTTTTCTTTTACTTTTTAAAGTTTAAATCTTTTACTTTTTAAAGTTTAAATCTTTCACTTTTTAAAGTTTAAATCTTTTACTTTTCAAAATTCAAATCTTTTAAAACCTTTTTTAAAAATCAGTTTTTAAATCTTTCAAAAAATCTGTTTTAAAACCTTTTCAAAAATCTGTTTTAAAACCTAATTAAAATAAATCAGTTTTAACTTCTTTAAAATCAGTTTTTTTTTTCTTTTTTACAAAATCAGTTTTTACTTTTAAACAAATCAGTTTTTACTTTTAAACAAAATCAGTTTTTACTTTTAAACAAAATCAGTTTTTAAATACATAAAAATAAATTAACAAAACAAAAAAACAAAAAAAAAACTTACAGAGGGGGGTGGGGGGGTTTCGCAGATCGACGGAGGGCTTCTCGAGGGTGGCGCTCGATGTCGGCAGCAGGAGGAAGAGTTGGCGAAGCGGAGGGTGGAGCGAGGCACGGCGGGCTTGGGTCTTGGCGTCGCGCTGCTTCTGGGGGCTCGCGATTTGATTCGACGGGGGGGGGGATCGTCTTCGTCGGAGCTGCGGTGGTGGCGGCGTTAGCTTTAGGGGGGGGTCTGTCGATAGTTTTTAGGTTTTTTTTTTCTCTTTTCGTTTGAAATAAAAATGAACGGGGGGGGGGGGGGGGGGCAGGAAGAAAGATAAAGGGAGGGAAAATATATATATATATTTTTTATTATTTAATTATTTAATTTTGCAAAAAGTTGACTTTTACATACGACCTCGAAACGAGGTCCACCCCCTGTCGCCCATAGCGTTTTACCCCCATTCCGAACACAATGGGATATGTATCGCAAGCTGATTTGATCGTTACAATCAGTTTCCTTTGAATTTACATTTAAATCACTATATTGAATTTTAAACGTACATTTCAAATTACCGGGGTCACATACTAACACTAAAAATTCCAGAAAAATATTTTCTAGCTTCGTATTGACGATACGGTCCTAACAAAAGTGGTTTCGTCGAAATCCGAGGTCATTTGCAAAATGTCCATTTTTAAGGGCCAGAATTCCATAGCGACTATTCAGAATTTTCAACTGGACATATCCTTTGATTCCCGCTATCAAATTTCGATTGGTCGGATTCGTTAGAAAGATATTCACTAACAGATTTAAATACTTTTGGTTTCACTAAAATCCGGATTGTTTTGCACCCGGTATATTCAATTGAAGTTTGAAATCGAATTATCGAACTACCACGCCATTTTCAATTCTATATATAATTATAATTAATTATATTCGTTTTCAAATGTCGATTCAAACTTAGTTTTCATCGCCATTATTTAAAATATTTATTTTAAATATTTAAAATCCATTATTTTAGCCAATTTAAAAAATTTAAATTGGTTCAGATTTTCTGGGTCGTTACAATCTCCCCCACTTAAAACTTTTCGTCCCCGAAAAGGAACAAAGTCGAAAGTGGTTTGATAAATCTACAATCCCACAATACAACAACCAATTTGTTTCTAACCTTTTTAACTTTTCAAATATATATCTTTTATATATTCAAAAATTATATTTCTAAAACCAGACTATATATAAATATAATCACAAATACGTTACTTAAAAACATATTACTCTCGACTCGTTCTGAGGCACTTCTGACCCCATCTCTAACGAGTTGTTCTGATTCTGCTACTCATACTAGGATATTACTGATCCTATCTGTATAGAGTTACCCGTCCTGGAACACTACTGGTTCTATTTCTGACGAGTTCGTTCAAATGTTATATTCCAGAACTAAGCTTAAGCAAAGCTCTGATACCACGATGAGACGACCCGAAATCCCGTTCAGACGGAAACAGGGTTATCTTAGGAATATAACACAGAAACAGATAATAGCAGAACAGAATCAAATAAATACACCAGATAATGAACAACAAAATATACTGGATAAAAGTAATCATCAGAGTTACACAGTATACAGGATCTTACTTAGTACAAATACAGCTCAGCTATACATAAATGTCTACAGCGGAAATAAACAAAATATGTACAATAGGAGCTGAACAGCATAAAAAGAAATAAATGGTAGAATCCATCTTCAGCTCCAGTTATCCAGAAAAAGAACCAGCTAAACCTGAATACAAGGCTGCCCGTGTAGAAAAAGGGGCACCCGAGTTTGAGAGTGAAACAAACTACGAGTCAGTCATGGGACTGGTATGAGAAATCTACTCAACACATATATAGTTTGGCTAATCACAGGACCACGCCACTTTCGTGGAACGGGTTTACTCCATTGGATTTCCAGTGCTTTAAAACAAATCTTTCTTTTAAACAACGCTATGCTTTTTATAAAAATGAAACCATTATAAGACTCTGTTCCCATCACATAATGCAACGCAAACCGGAGGATAGAGTTTTACCTTATAATGGCCAAAATATGATTGATACGAATAAAACAAAGGCATTTGATATTATTGCTAGTGTATATATGTTTTGAAAACAATTTCAAATCATAACTATCAATCATAGACGGCATGGGTACCATATATCATGTCGCCATATATATATACAATCAAAACCGCACGATGTCGTATTTGGAAATTGGATTTCCGTCATGAACCAAGGCAAAAGATAGTCCTTACCGAATTCGAGATGCTCTAGCCCGTGTCCCAGGACCCAGACACAGGTGGGCCCTTGGATCGTCAGGGCCGGTCCACCGATGTGGATTAAAATTCCTGAACACTGCGTTTCTCCGCCCTTTGGGGCGTAAACGAGCCAACGAATGACTCCATCGGACCCGGATCGTCCGATCAAACCGAGGCGCCTCGCAATAGCAACAACCACATAGGTGAAAAGTATATAAATGTCAGGGCTGGTAGGTCACTGACACCACCCTAGCTAGAAAGAAACGCAGGCCCTCCCTGATGTCCTCTCCCGTTTTAGGTTCATACCGGGGTGTGAGGCTCGCGAATTCACGTTATACACAAAGCTACGCCACACAGGCGGTGCTTTGATCATCCCCACAAGACTTTGCTTTTCAACAGAAGCCCTGATCACTCATCTTAGCATGCCACACAGGCAATTCATGCCATGCGACTGATGTCCATCGATATACAACCTCTGAGCTCGTGCGTCTCAGAGAAGGGCGTTAAGCAAAAGAATAAATTCTCCGCCGCCAAACAGATGTATATTAACAGAAATCAATCAACACAGAATAAACTCCCATGTCAGACACACAGTCCATTTACAAGTCCGTTCTGGGTCTGAACGAAACCAGAGGCACTAAATACCTCGCAAGCCCATCGATCACCACGTACGTCTGAACGATCACCACTCATTATCCATATTTCGGGATGCCTCCCAATCAGGACCTCGGTTACCATCCAAACGAGGTGAAGATCTCCGGTCTTCGACCACCGTCTTTATCTTCGACTTTCAATCGTCGGTCAATTATTTGAAATGAGAATTAACTCGGCCTTCTCAAATAATTCACGTATATTTAGATTTTCAATTCAATTTATTTCAATGGTTAAATTATTCGACAACACCAATTTTGTTCTTTAATGTAATTTTCACACCAAACACATTCAACCATCAAATATCACATAAATCAAGCAAATTCAGTTTATTTCCATTCCATAACGTTTCCAATATGTTATAACGATTTATCGCTATTTTTATTTATTTTAAAATAGCTATTTTATTCAAAACGACGCTTCGGGCCATAAGGCGGCCGTGGCGCTGTTTTTCTTCAGATTTGATTTACACATATCTGAAAATCTAACCGTTGGATCTTCACAAAATTTACATCATTAGAAAGGTCTTTTCAAAACGAATCCAACGGTTCCAGTTTCGGGAAAATCCGACGGTCGGATCTCCCGGTACAATCGTTTGAATTTTCGATTTCAAAATACGAACTGCAGCGTCGTTATTCGATTAATTAAAATTATATTTATATTTATATATAAATATAATCGTTTCTGGCGCTGTTTTTCTTCAGATTTGAATTAAACATTCCAGACAATCCAACCGTTGGATTTTTACAAGGTTGGTGCCGTTGGAAAGATAATTCCAAGGCGAACCCGACGGTTGAGGTTTCGGGAAAATCCAATGGTCGGATTTCCCGTACTAGTCGTTTGAAATCACGGTTTCAAAATATGAACTGCACGGCCTCGTTTCGTTTTAATTTTATTTATATTTATATATTTATATAAATATAGTTCATTCAATGATTTCAATATCGTTTTCACTTCAAATATTTTTCTAACACCTTAAAATTTTGGAAAATTTCGCCATAACCTCCCCTGCACCGGGAGCATCGGGAAATCGCAAATAGCTTTCCCGGTCCTTCTAATCTCAAAAAGGAAAAGAAAAAGCCAAGCGGCTAGCCAACAGGCTCATAAAATCATCACCCAAACAAAGCAGTAAATGTGTACCTATTTGTCGGGCACAAAATTTTATTCCTCTTCTCTAGCCCCTTTGTTATAACCTGTTCAATGAATATGCATGTACATATATATACAGTTTTTATCATTTATCATTTTCTATTCAACTTCATATTTGATTTCTATTTGGTTTAAAAAAAACACCATTCATTCTAATGTTACATAAATAGGTGCAAATCATTTCATTAGCTAATTAATGAATATTTCAACTCATATATGTTTATTTTGAACAAGTGGCTATTTTTAACACTTCACATTTCAACGATTTATGCATACAATAAAAATGTGATTTTTATTGTAAAACAATTCATTTCAAAACACTATTTTTCTATATAGTTCAAGTTGGTGATAAAAATGGGATTTTTATCATAAAACAATTTCTTTTAAAACGAGATTATTTTACACATTTCATATAGTCGATAAAAGGTGATTTTTATTATCAAACAATTTATTTCAAAATATGAATACCATTCAACACATGAATTTCTAATCAACGAATGAATATCAAATCAACACATGAATGTTTTCTATCCAAGGAATAAATATAGTTCAAGCACATGAAAATTATTCAAACACACGAATATTATTCAAAATTTCGGCAGCATAACGGCAGGGTAGTTAAAACCGGGACCGTCCCTAGTACGACTCCTCGCTCTACCTTAAAACCTCGCGGTTTTTGACAATGGGGATCATGCATCTAGTTCGCACGCAGGCGGCATGTATATATTCATTTCATTTCCACAAACTAATCCTATGTGGTTTCAACCAAATATTTCTCAACCACAAATGGGTATTTTTCAACCACAATCAACCAATATCAATCACAAACAATCCCAAACAATCATTCGCTATCAATCAATTTTCACAACCATTTCAACCAATAAATATCGTCCATGGTTTGTGGACGAGGGGCGCATATATATATATATATATAGATATTTATATGTAGCAATTCACTTTCATTTCCAACACATATATATAATTTTTAAATCAGAAATCTCACCGAATAGCTAATTCAATCCCACGACTCTTCTTTGCATAAAATCTTCGCCAATCTCTCTTTTTGTCGCTTCGTTGCCCGTATTCTCTACATATGTAAAAATCGAATTTTTACTATGTTATTCAATATATAAAAACTGCATTTTGACTTCGCTATTCCATATATAAAAATCGAATTTTGACTTCGCTATTCAATATATAAAAATCGAATTTTGACTTCGCTATTCAATATATAAAAATCGAATTTTGACTTCGCTATTCCATATATAAAAATCGAATTTTGACTTCGCTATTCAATATATAAAAATCGAATTTTGACTTCGCTATTCAATATATAAAAATCGAATTTTGACTTCGCTATTCAATATATAAAAATCGAATTTTGACGTCGCTATTCAATATATAAAAATCGAATTTTGACGTCGCTATTCAATATATAAAAATCGAATTTTGACGTCGCTATTCAATATATAAAAATCGAATTTTGACGTCGCTATTCAATATATAAAAATCGAATTTCAAAAATATAGATTCCGCCTTTTCCATTTTAAAGATCAAATCTTTTCTTTTACTTTATAAAGTTTAAATCTTTTACTTTTTAAAGTTTAAATCCTTTACTTTTTAAAGTTTAAATCTTTTACTTTTCAAAATTCAAATCTTTTAAAACCTTTTTTAAAAATCAGTTTTTAAATCTTTCAAAAAATCTGTTTTAAAACCTTTTCAAAAATCTGTTTTAAAACCTAATTAAAATAAATCAGTTTTAACTTCTTTAAAATCAGTTTTTTTTTTCTTTTTACAAAATCAGTTTTTACTTTTAAACAAATCAGTTTTTACTTTTAAACAAAATCAGTTTTTACTTTTAAACAAAATCAGTTTTTAAATACATAAAAATAAATTAACAAAACAAAAAAACAAAAAAAAAACTTACAGAGGGGAGAGGGTTTCGCAGATCGACGGAGGGCTTCTCGAGGGTGGCGCTCGATGTCGGCAGCAGGAGGAAGAGTTGGCGAAGCGGAGGGTGGAGCGAGGCACGTCGGGCTTGGGTCTTGGCGTCGCGCTGCTTCTGGGGGCTCGCGATTTGATTCGACGGGGGGGGGGGGGGGGGGGGGGGTCGTCTTCGTCGGAGCTGCGGTGGTGGCGGCGTTAGCTTTAGGGGGGGCGGTCTGTCGATAGTTTTTAGGTTTTTTTTTTCTCTTTTCGTTTGAAATAAAAATGAACGGGGGGGGGGGGGGGGGCAGGAAGAAAGACAAAGGGAGGGAAAATATTTTTTTTTATTATTATTTAATTTTGCAAAAAGTTGACTTTTACATACGACCTCGAAACGAGGTCCACCGCCTGTCGCCCATAGCGTTTTACCCCCATTCCGAACACAATGGGATATGTATCGCAAGCTGATTTGATCGTTACAATCAGTTTCCTTTGAATTTACATTTAAATCACTATATTGAATTTTAAACGTACATTTCAAAATACCGGGGTCACATACTAACACTAAAAATTCCAGAAAAATATTTTCTAGCTTCGTATTGACGATACGGTCCTAACAAAAGTGGTTTCGTCGAAATCCGAGGTCATTTGCAAAATGTCCATTTTTAAGGGCCAGAATTCCATAGCGACTATTCAGAATTTTCAACTGGACATATCCTTTGATTCCCGCTATCAAATTTCGATTGGTCGGATTCGTTAGAAAGATATTCACTAACAGATTTAAATACTTTTGGTTTCACTAAAATCCGGATTGTTTTGCACCCGGTATATTCAATTGAAGTTTGAAATCGAATTATCGAACTACCGCGCCATTTTCAATTCTATATATAATTATAATTAATTATATTCGTTTTCAAATGTCGATTCAAACTTAGTTTTCATCGCCATTATTTAAAATATTTATTTTAAATATTTAAAATCCATTATTTTAGCCAATTTAAAATTTTTAAATTGGTTCAGATTTTCTGGGTCGTTACACTGCCCGGAACCGCCCGGCTGTCCAGTAGTCACAACAATACCTATCTAATGTGGGTGGTTAAATACGGAGCCCAATAAGGACCCGAGGTTAGACTGAGTAGTGGCGTAAGACTTCCTGGACCCAACCGGCAACAGGCAGCCACAACAATACCTGTCTAATGTGAGAGGTCAAGGCTTTAATAAGACAATTAAGGCTGAGTCAGGATTGATTGGATTAAGTGAATTAAGACTTAATCAAAATAGAACATGCTAAACTAAACAGACTGATTGGGGGTTAGGTTTATAAAACACTTAACCAACTTAGCATGTTGGCTAGAAATAGAAAACCTAGTAGCGGGGGACCCTTTTCAGCAGTAACCCTACAAGGTATCATGATACCCTGAAACTAGGCAGGGTGGGGCACGATTACTGGGCTGACTGTAAGAGGTCAAATCGACGGCGGTGGTGCAGCAGTGTAGGTTCTAACGGGGTGCGGGCGTGCACACACTCCGGCGCAGAAAAATAAGGCACTGGGCACCAGTAGCATACCTGTGCATTCTAGGATTGTGTCGGGCCACCACCATGGGACTTGATACACCCCATGGTGGGACCAGCATAGGTAACTACAACATCGGGGGCCGTAAGACACATGTAACTATACGAGTAGGAGCCGATCATCATAAAATGGATCACTTCACCCTGATTATGGGGTGCCTGTTGGAAACTAGTTTATATGGGTACAGAGATTAATATGGGGTACGATAGTATATTCGACCCTAGACAACTTAACTTAGTTTATGGTGCTTTCCCATGTCTAGTTTATACTTATCATACCCAGTTCTTTATTCATAGACTGAATAGTCCTAGACTTACTCAGGCTTTATGTCTGACTCTACTTTTCTTTCGCCTTCTTTTCTTTCGTTTCCCCCCCAGGTCCACAGGGAGGGAATACCGTAGCTTGACCAGATTTCACATCCAGCTTGAAGAGAAAGAATGTATTGCTTGGATCTTTTCCGTTTTGGACTATGGCTTTGGACAGCAATTATGGGACTTTTGCAGTTTATTTATGTTTTCTTTATGCTTCTTTAAATAATGTAATCAAGACAGTTATGATTTTGGAAGTATTGTAAGACAATTATGGAATGGTTTGTGTAACACGTATTTTGATGAAATAAAAGTTGTTGTTTTCCTCTGTTCAAAAATATGTGTTATTATATCTGTCTTGTATATCTGTGACTTATACTTATAAACCTCCACCAAAATTAGGGCATTCCCTTTGAGAGTGACCCTAACAAGGTGGGGTGTTTCACTTGGTATCAGAGCAAGGTTTACCGGATAAGATAAAAAGTTTTGAAAAATTATTTTCAAAAAAGGAAATTTAAAGAAGCATTTTTAAGATAAAATATTATTTTATTTTAAAAGGCAAAGTCCCCCCAAAGCCATATGTACTATCTCTTATCCTTCGTTTTGAATCTATCCTTTCTGTTTCAGCATGTCTGGAGACCTTACTCCCCAGCTGCTGACGCTTTCACTCCTCCTCCTCCACGTAAACCAGCAAGCGGAAGAGTCCCAGAGTAGGAAGACGAATAATAGTCAAACAAGAAAGGATCGTAACAGTAATGACAAGAAACGTGAAAAAAGGAAATGTTATTTCTGCGGAATTCTTGGACATCTGGAGGGAGACTGCAGGAAGAAGAAGAGGAGGATGAGTGCTACTTGCTTTCAGTGTAGGGAGACAGGCCACTGGGCTAGGGACTGCCCAAGGAAGAAGGAGACAAAGGCGGAAAGCTCTCAAGGGAAGAAAGAGGGTTTACAGCTTAAGAAGACAGACTTTAAGAAGGGAGGGAAAGACAACAAGTCCCAAGAGAAGAGGAAGTGTAAATTCTGTGGCAAAGTGGGGCACTTAGTGAATGATTGCCAGAAAAAGAAGGCCAAGATGAACGGCGGGTGCTTTTCTTGCGCTGAGACAGGCCACATGGCTAAGGATTGCCCAAAGAAACGAGGACAAGGGCAGAGGGCTGGATCCACCTCAAGGGCACAAGTTCATGTGCTAGAGGCGCCACCTCTGCAACAACGAGGTATAAATACTTCTGTAGAAAGTGTAGTTTATCTTTATGATCACCCCGTTCGCACTTTATTTGATTCTGGCGCATCACACTCCTTTATCTCGACTGCTTTAGTAGAATCTCTGCACCTAAAAACTAGTATGGTAGAGGACCCCTTAATTGTTTCAAACCCAATTGGGGGCCCAGCTCATTTGTCTATGATCTATTTGGGATTGAAAATTTCTATTTTTAGCGTAGAATTTAAATGTAGTGCCTTTGTTTTGGGCTTTTCGGGATATGGTTTGATTTTGGGCATGGATTGGCTATCCAGTAATGGGGCCATCCTTGATTGTGAAAAAGGGGTTGTTAGGCTCCTGACCCAGCTCGGTAACACTTTGGAAATTTCTTGTAATCCCTCGTATGCGGTTATGCTTAGTTACCTTGAATCGGTAGATGCCTCCGTTGGAAATTTGCAATCGGTTAGAGTGGTCCGGGAATATCCGGATGTCTTCGAAGAGGTGAAGGGCTTGCCTCCGAAGCGGGAGATAGACTTCCGCATATACCTTGTAGATAAAGCAAAGCCCGTTGCGTTGCCCGTTAGACACATGGCTCCACGGGAAAGGAAAGAGCTTAGTAAACAGATTAAAGAGCTTCTAGAAAAGGGGTTCATTAGGAGGAGCATTTCAGAATGGAGCGCTCCAGTGGTGTTCGCCACTAAGGCAGAAGGTTCATTTCGCTTATGCATGAGTTGTGGAGAATCACCTAAGTAAGTACATTTGGCAACATGGTTGGCATTTATTTCCAAGAGATAGTTCTTCTACGTGGAATACCCGATAGTAAGTGGACGAGATCCAAGATTCACTAGTGAATTTTGGAGAGCTTGCATGAAACCATGAGTACGCCATTATGTTTGAGCCGAGTATACTAGAAGTAGAGTAAGTGAAAGAGGAACGAGAGGCAACAGTGAAATAGGTTCCAACTCAAATTTTGGAAACAAGAATTAAGAAGCTACGAAATTGTGAAGTTAAAGACGGACAAAGCATAATGGAGTTAAGCTCAAGGAAATGTGACTTAGAAGATTGAAGACTAGATTCGTGCATCATATCTCTTCTTAAGAGTATATCTTTGATCCCTCTTTTCCCTGTAGAGCTTACTTGTATGCTATCTTTTGTGTATATCCTCTTGGTCCCATTCTCAATCCAATTTCTGTTGCAAACCCCATAGGGAGTATGACTCATCTGTTAGTAACACATGTTGGGGCTTGAGGGTGTTCGTTGGTTTGACTAAACTTTTTGGGTTTTATAGGTTGGTCTTAGGAAGGGACTCCCTTGAGACCTAAAAGGAGTCCATCATGCTTGGTTTCCTAGAATCTAGTGGTTGGGTTGAGTAATTCTTTGGATGTCAGTCTGATGTTGATTTCGGTCTTCGGTGCTGATGCTTAGAGAGTTCTTCTCCTAATCAATATATATGTGGCATAGATTTCCAGTTTTGACATTGCCTAATGGGCACAAAGTTTTTACTTGCTTCTATCATTCGACTATACCTTTAGGTAGGACCATTTCCTATTATTGAGAAAATTGGGAAAATGGCCTATAGATTAGAGCTACCCGAAAAATTGGCCGGAGTTCACAACGTCTTTCACGTTTCACATCTCCGAAAATGTCTACATGAGTCTGCTGAAGTGGTAGAGCCAAATATCCTAGCAGAAGCTGAAGTGGAACGCGAAGCAACCATAAGGAAAGTTCCAACCCGAATATTAGGAACGGAAGTGAAGAAGCTACGCAACCGCGAAGTCAAGCTCGTCAAAGTTCAGTGGAGCGACGCCGAAGAAGATGCAACTTGGGAAACTGAAGCTAAAATACGCGTAGCCTACCCTTTTCTTTTCGAGGGTACATCTTTGACCTTTCCTTTTTCCTTAAGTTGCGCTTTTATCTATCTTTTTAGGTATATCTCCTCGACCCTATCTTTTAGGTAGAAACCCTTTGGATGAAAACATGTAATTGAAACATGTTATGGATGATGATTGCAAGTGGTTGCAAGTGATTGCTAGTGGTTGCTCGTGGTTGCATATACACACACAATCTAGGTTTTAGATCGGCTCAATCACTTCATATTGCATATGCATATATGTTTGCATTCGTATATGGTTGAACTTTAATATGTGTCATATGGATGTTGCATTTGTATGAATAATTGTGCACTCATGTAGAATCATGAATAGGAGGATTTGCATACATAATGGATTCATGGCACTTACATAATTCGCATTAAGGAGGTCAACTGAATCAGTAGACCGCCTGATTTTGCATTAGATAAGTACATGTACACACACACTTCGCATATTATCATAAAGCATTAGAAGTCTTTTAAGGACAATGGATGCTTGTGTTTGATGGATGAGTAGATGGATGTTTGGATGTTAGGATGTACATTCTTCCTGAACTTGAAGATTTCAGGACGAAATCCTTTTAAGTGGGGGAGAATGTAACACCCCGTGTATTTTATAACAGTGAAATTCACAAATTAAAGTATAATAAATTTTAAATTAAAGTATTAAGGGAAACAGGATATGCCATTGCGTTCGTCTCGGAAAAATACGCGAAATAGAGTCCGAGTTTTCGAAAAACGGAGCCCGTATGACCAAATTATGGTCCGATGAAGTTTCAGAAAATTCAAATTTCGAAAACAGATTTGAATTTCAGCCCAATCAGAGTAGGCGGGAAAATTCCCGCCCAAACCCACCAGGTCGACCTGGGGGTCGACCCTAGGGTCGACCTGCCAGGCCAGGTCGACCTGGGAGTCGACCTAGGTGTCGACCTGCCCCAGGCAGGTCGACTCTAGAGTCGACCTGGGGGTCGACTGGGGAGTCGACCTGGCCCCTGAGCCAGGTCGAACCCAGTCAACCCTGGCTGGCCTGGTCTATGTTTGGCCGATTTTCTAAGCCTTGCCTTGTCACTAGGGCTAGGTGTCAGCTCCTGGTTGGTCTCTCCTTTGAACGAACAAATATTATTAAACCAAGCTTCATCGACGGTCTAAATCAACTCACAAACTCTATAAAAAGGACCTAAGACTAACCCTAATTCACACAAACTAAAATGGAGATGAGACCGTCATGCTGCTGAGGAGAGACTGTGGATAGCCGTCAGAAATTGAGAGACGATTAGGAGATAATTTGAAAGCTTAAAGCAACGTTAATTGAATCAAAGCAACGCCTACAACAAAGAATAGCATCTCCAAATTCAGAACTCAGATTCATGAACTGAAGATTCATCATATGTTGTAAGTAGAGTGCTATTATGATGTGAATAATTAATTACGTTTGATTTGTGTAAGATGCGAAATGGAATTATGGCGATAATAATATATATTTGTATGTTATTTTGATCCTAAACGATTTGGGAATATTATGGTATACGATTGGATATTTGCAAGTACGTGATTTGCGTTGGAAGTTAACAACGAAATGGAATTGTGGCGATAATAATCTATATTTGTATGTTATTTTGGTTCTAAACGATTTGGCAATGCTATGGTGTACGATTGGATTCATACAAGTATATGATTTATGTTGACAACCACATGTTGTGGAATTTTAATTGGGATTCATGCAAGCATATGATTCATATTGAAAACTACATGTTTGTGGTAGTTATTTTCAACACCCATTTGATAATTGCAAGTATATGATTCATGTTGAAAGTAACAACTATATGTTGTAATAGTTTATATGAAATTCATGCAAGTATATGATTTATTGTTGTGCCTACATGATGTATAATTCTATGGTCATCTTTAGTGTAATTTGGTCCATTTGAGTATTATGATTCATATGAAGTCGTGTTGGAATTGGCATCATAGTTCAAGTATAAAAATCATGCTTTTGTGATAGTGACAAAAGCAAGCATCTTTGTGAACTTGTATTAATTTTATGAACATGACTAAACTATGTTTGTTATTATGCCCAATTGAAAAACATGTTTTTAGGCTTATGTTGTTCTCATAATCATATGATAATATATGTGACACATAAGTTACATTAGAATTACATTAGAATTACATTCCACTTGCAAGTTTACATAGATAGAATAAAAACCATGATTTAAGTTTAGGTATGTTTATGCTATAATTCTATAAATGGATTAAAAACCATGATTGATATAAGAATTAGGTTGGGATAATTCTAGTTGAACCATACTTTTGTATTAGTAACAAAAGTAAGTACCTTTTCGTTAGCATGTAGTGATTTTATGAACATGATTAGTTTATATTATGCCTAAATAAAAATATAGGTTTATATTTCTAGTCAAGACCATGTGCCAATAATAATGATATCTAATTTAGTTAGATTCTTAATTTCAAGTTTACATGGTTAGTTGAACCTATGATTCATGTTTAAGTATTGTTTATGCCATAATCATATAGAATGATTCATGTTTAAGTATTGTTTATGCCATAGTCATATGAATAGAATGATTCATGTTTAAGTATTGTTTATGCCATAGTCATATGAATAGGATGATTCATGTTTAAGTATTGTTTATGCCATAATCATATAGAATGATTCATGTTTAAGTATTGTTTATGCCTGATCGACGCTAATCCATGAATTAGAAAAGCGCGACATTTGTAATAAATTCTGCAAGCATACAGGTGTGTAGCATACAGGTCGAACACAGGAAGGTGAATTAAATAAAATTATTTATCTAATCTCTTGGGCGAGTTAGACAAAACTTTGAAGGTTGATTTTGAAATAAAACAAAACAAAATTAAAAACTGTAATTTGATTCAGAACAGATCTAACTGAACCGACGATCAAATCACAATTTCAGTGGAAAAGTAATGAAACTATGAATCAGACTCAAATCTAATCAAATCCAATTTACCCTATGAATGCGATTAAAATACAGAAAATAAAAGTGCAGAATATAAATAACAACAGGAATTAAAATTAGGATTACCACTGAATCTAATCAGACGGTCAATCACTAATGAAAAGAAATGCAAAATACAAATAGTGTTCTACCGAATCTAATCGTGTAGACAACACTAATTGCTAAGAAATAGAAAATTGCATAAAATATAAAGAAAAATGAGTTTTATTAATGAAGAAGAGAATAGAATGAGATATATGATAGGATGGTGGCTACAATGCCATTACAAGGGTATATATAGGGTAGATAGCCAAACCCTAACCCTAACCCTAATGATAAATGGGCCTGGTCATTACATCACTGATTAGTTTACAATGAGAAACATAAATGGGCATTTGATAAATAAAGCAAATTTGGGCCTTTTCTCTTTTCCTCTTGTTTTCTTGACACTTCTTCATTGATTTGTGATGTGCAAAGCCTTGTTATCAATCCTTTTCTTGTCCAACAGCAACTATATGTGATATCTTCATTTACAATTCTTCAAAATGCAAATACACAGCAAATTGAACTCTGTTTCTCTACATTTCTGGTTGCATGCGGGCTGGGTTGGAATATCTGTAAAAGTAACAAAACAATACCCAAGTAATACTTATTTATATACAGAAGATAAGATATAGGAGCATAAAATAAACACATTTCTATGTCAATCAAATACCCCCACACTTATCTTTTACTCGTCCTCGAGTAAAAAAAGAAAATGGAAAACTAACTAGATAGGTCACACTTTCGTAGGAAACACGATTGCATTGAGCGCATGCAACAAGCCGTTAAACCTCTAGGTGTCCCTAGTAGGACGAGTGGTGTCTCGTGAGGGTTTTCAGCGGATACTACCCACAAAATCCAAATGCAGTATGCTATGATTCTAATGAAACTACATGAATGCAATGGACATATGCAAAAATAAAAACGAAAAATGACAACACGACTTGTTTCAGGGAAGTGGTACAACAAATTAAGTTGATAATTTCTAACCAGTTGATTTTATTTTAGATACCTCGACTTGTCACAAATTTTCAATATAAATCAAGTTTTCAAATGTTAAATTCCAGTTTGGCCAGTTAGTTCGGTCGATAACATAGTGCAGCCATGAAATAAATTCTTACTTGCTTGGCACAGTTTGCAAAGTGGTATTCTAATTTTCTCATGTATGGCTAGTCAAATCAATAAGGTCAAGAAGTGTTTGGGTATCATCGCTTATTCTTTATTCTATAAAATTTTAAGATTTATGATTAAGTACATACACCTAACTATAAAGACCAAGGTTTACCACCCATGCACTGCCTCGCGGACTAACGGAGAGTAGGTAAAGAGCTTGGCGGATTGTGCAGGCCGACTTTGACTTTGTCAACAACGTGTCGGTAATCCTTAGGTGTCCAATCTCATAAAATGAGACCAAGATATTCCAACGCTGACTTTGTCAACAACGTGTCGGATAGAGCTTGGCGGGTTTGCACACCAACGCTCGATATACAAGCAATGTTGGATACCCTTGGAATACTATTATTATTATTATCGAAAATATAAGCACAAAAGAGAGTTACGCGAATTTAACTTAACACAACTTAGTTTTAAAGATTTGAAAAGCCAATATAAGTATTTTAAGTCCTCCACTTATTTAAACAAAGTCTACAATATAGAATAGATTTCATGGCCATCACCTAAGAATCTCCCTATGTACTGGTTACACTATTATCCCTCAAAATTAAACTTTTCATTATATTTCCTATTCGATCTAAGTTGAGAGAGAAAAATACTATCAACTGGCTAAAAATTGTAAACTTATTTTGCTGTATCAATTGAAAATGAGCCGTATTTCAAAAAACAAAAAAAAATTATGGTATGTTACTACAATCTAAAATGTATGATGGTCCTACTTAAATGGCTGAAAATAAAAAGAAATAAAAACAAAGAAAAATGAAAATGGATGAAATGCAGACTCCCCCCCACACTTGAACTAAACAGTGTCCACACTGTAAACGTTTCCTAAATTTGAAAGATAAAACCCATAGATGGATTAGATGCAAAATGATTTGAAGAATGAAATGGAGTTTAACCACTATAGCAAGAATGGATCATATGTACAATGATATATGTGTTTACGATGCATGCGATGCAAAGAGTTCCACCAACTTTTCCCCCCACACTTGGTTCTAGCCCGATGAGTCCCATTCCCACTGTGTCTAGACATGTTTTCTAATAAGCAAGAGTTTTTGGAAACCATATCATCTTTAAACCTAGATTTATAGTCTAGGAGATAAATATCCAGGGTCGTGCTAACATCAAGTTTTTCAACAAAGCTAGCATTCCAAAAAAAATTCATGTGTTCAACAAATTTATCAGTGTAATTTTTCAAAAATTTGTGATCGTATATAAATTCAGTGAAATTTGAAATCTGAGTGTTGTTCAAGAGTATGTGATCACCTTTCTGAATTGACAAGGAATTTTCGATACTGACAATTTCAAGTTCGTTTGAAATTTTCTCGTGACGTGAATCTATTTCTTCTTCATTTGGCAACTCATCCTCGTGGAATTCAAAGAATTCATGTTTGTCAAAATCCTTTTCCAATTTTGAGTTTTCGAAAAATTCAACATTTTCATTTTGTTCCATTTCAAAGAGTTCAAGTTTCTCGCAGCCCAAAAGAGGAAGATCAAAGTCTAAGCTTACATCTTTTTCTTGAAAAGAATCAAAGTCCAAATCATTTGTTGAATTTTTAACAACTTCATTTAGATCGTTATTCTCAATTTCGAAAGTTGTTATCTGAAAATTTTCACTATCAGTAAAGAATGGATTATTTTCTGATTCATCGCTTGTTTGAATTTGATTTTGTTGCTCCCGTTGTTCTTTCAAAGATGTCAATAAACAAAGAAGTTCATCAGCCTTTTTATTTAGTCTTTCTTCCCTCTCTCTAAGAATGTTAAGACGATCGTTGATTTGAGAGCTCTCGTTTTGGATTTCTTGATTTTCAAAATTATAATCCACATCAATTTCATAATCAATATTATTTCCAATGTGGTAGTTGTTTGAATTTTCAGAAAACTGATAATGATATTGGAAATTATTTTGATCATAACCAATACTGTTAAAATTCGAGAGAGAATTGCAATTTTGGTTATTTTCAAGATGTTGATATGGGCTATAACCTTGGAAATTTTGGTTTACAACCCCATATTGATGTGGATCAGCCGTGTTGAGAGTCAAAGCTATTTTGATGTAAATGTGGCCCATAAACGAAACTATTGAAATTTGAATTGAAATCGTCATTTCGATTATAATCGTGGTTTTGAAAATTTTGGTCGTTTTGAAAATATTGAAAATTGTTGACATTGGCTTCACCAAATTTTGGGAAATCTTGCTTCATGAGTTGTATTTCATATTCATACTCTTTAAGAGGACGTCTACTCCGGTTATTATTCCACATTTCTCTCAAAGATTTTTTTGAATCAGACATATGAATGAAGTTAAGACAAGACAGAATTTATTTTCACTTCAAAATAATATAAAATACTGAATTGTGCTCTATTGATTAACTGACTCAATTGAAAGGGGGAAGAGGGTCTTATGGCCATTCACGTATAGTATAAATACTAAGGGATACGACCAATGTTTTACGGGTAGTATGCAACCTCTTTTGCTAGAAGTCCAAAAAATTGAACTAATATATATCCGCGATCCAATTATACGAAATAGTCAACTTCACAAAGCACCACTTTTCAATTATATTATTTTGAAATATCTTATCAGATTTTATTATTGAGAAACGATGAGAATGATGACAGCAGTTATGGAAATTTCAACTCACAACAATCAGACAGAATAGTTGTAGAAATTAAAAATTGTACATTCAAGCCGCTGCCCCTGCAGAAATTTTTTTTACAACAATTTCTATATTTTCAAAGTAGCTTCAGCACCTGTAGAGTTTAGAAAAACATTACCGTGGGGTATAGCTGTCCGTCCAGAAAATTTGTATAACACTGACAATTCAGAACAACTGTTTGCAAATCGATTAATTCCGATATCCTGTTTCTTTGCTTGAACTCTTTCTTGATCCTTTGAATTTCTTGCTCGCTTGCTGAATTTGTTCCTTCACTTTCAACTTTGACTGGAGATTTCACTCTTTTTTTTTTTTGAAATTATGAACAAAAATAAAAAACAGTTAAAACTCAACAAAGTCAAGATTGGACAAAAACTAAACTAAGCTTGAAAACAAAAATGATAAAACAAACTCGGCTTCTAACAACGATTTCAAAACAGTGTTAACCTTACCAAGTTTAAACCCACTCAATCCACTGACCTAAACACGCACTAAGAAAAAAATGTCATGACAAAAAAATGACCGCATTGGCACTATAAAAACACGACCCTCCCCTTGGAGAAAAACAAAGCCGATCAGAGAAGGTCAAGCACCCCTCTCAAAACTAGAAGCTGCTATTTGTTTCCTCACAAACCAAAAATTGGAAACCGATAATCCCAAAAAAAAAAGGAAACTCCTGAAACAATCAATCAGCAAAATTGTAACACCCCGTGTATTCTATAACTGTGGAATTAACAAATTAAAGTATAATTAATTTGAAATCAAGGAACTAAGGGAAACGGGATACGCCATTGCATTCGTCTCGGAAAAATACGCGAAATAGAGTCCGAGTTTTCGAAAAATGGAGTCCGTATGAAGAAGATATGGCCTTCGGAAGTTTCTGAATTAAGTTTAAAATTCGAACAGAATAAAACAGTTTATAAATTAAAACCGGGCCCAATTGGCCAAGGCGGGAAAACTCCCGCCTAAGACACCCAGGTCGACTGGGCTGTCGACCTGGTCTAACCAGGTCGACAGGGCTGTTGACAGGGCTGTCGACAGGGCTGTCGACCTGGTCCAGACCCAGGTCGAACCCAGTCCACCCTGGCTGGCCTATTCTATGTTGGTCGATTTTCTGTGGTCTGCTTTGTCATTAGGGCTAGGTGGCAGGCTCTAATTGGTCCCTCTTGCGAATGAATGGCTACGATCAATCCAAGCACCATCGATGGTCCTAATCAGTTCATAAACTCTATAAAAATGACCCTAGACTCTACCTAGGTTTCCTACACAATTCTCTAGCCTCCATTGCTCTCTTCTTCTAATAAAAAAATAAAAATGGCGTCGCTGCTCTGCTGGAATTGAAACTAGAAGATAATCAACATCAGCCTAAGCAACTCAATTCAAACTAGAGATTAAAGTTTCTGCAAAGATTCTACAGCAAGTTAAAGTTCTTTCTTTAATCTAATCAAGGCAAGTACAGTTATTTTCCGCTATAAACGTTAATAATAATTTTGATATGTTTTTGATTCTGAATCTGAGATTGTATATATATTTTCTTCTGTCAGATCTGTTTTTCTGTATCCCTTTTCTTCTTTTCTGTTTTTTTATAGCCAGGCTACCACGAGCCTGTGCCTAATCTCATAAGAGATGAACGTATGAACGCAAATTTTGGGATGAATGATGCGAAATTTGACAAGACTAAATTGAATGTATGACTTTAGGTCTGAGGCATAAAATATATTGGACATATGCATAAAAATTGACTATGAACATATAATTTATGCATGTTGTATGCATAGCTATGTTGTAATTTAGAACTGTAATTAATGAGCATATGTTGTAAACATAGATTTGGATCTATGCATATTCTATGATAGAAGAAAAGAGGAACCATTGTAAGATTACATATGATTTGAGACTTTGGACAAAATGCATATAAAAGTCAAGATCTGATTTTTAGAAGATATGATTTAAAGATTTATATTGTTGGGTATAGTTTGCATAATGATTCATGACATGAAAAGAAGAAGGATATGGAAAGTTAGGTGTAAAGATTTACATTAATTAGGATATCTATTATTTAGATTACACCTAAATAGGGATTTTTGGATATATGGCATGCATTGAAATTAATGGTTATATTTGGTATAATTTATATGTGAATCTGCTGTAAGATGCTAGTTTAACAAAAATTGGAACATATGTTATATGGCAAATTATGTCCATATTCTGTGCTAGGTAACTTTATGCAAACATGGAGTATATGTTGTGAATCATGACAATTATGTAAGCATAGGAATTTGGGCCAATTTATGATTGGGCAAGGCACGTAAATAGAACTTTTAGAAATATTAAATTTGCTAAATCTGCTAATTTGCCTAGTTGCCTAAACTA
Organism: Allium sativum; assembly: GCA_030737875.1. NCBI lineage: Eukaryota > Viridiplantae > Streptophyta > Magnoliopsida > Asparagales > Amaryllidaceae > Allium > Allium sativum. Next base: position 125,730,831 of record CM060919.1, on the reverse strand, counting down.
CTAGTTTTGTTATATTGCCTAGACTGCTAATTAGATTGAAATGCCTAATCTGTTAAATTTGTCGGTTGAAATGCCTAACCTGTTATATGCCAAAATCTGCTAAGTTGCTAAATCTGTTAAATCCGTTATGTCATATAAAATCTGTTATCTGCTATGTTGATATAATCATCCTGTGATTGATATAATCTGAATTGGCATATATATATTGGGCACGCGCATAAACGGTAAATTATTAATTAATTGGCCGCAAAGATAAACATGGCTAACTCGAGGTTAGAATGAGTTTGCGGCGTAAATCTGCCCGGAACCGCCCGGCACATCCAGTGGCCGCAAACAATAGGTTCTAATGTGAGAAGTTAGTCATAACATGCGTAAGACACGAGGTTAGGTCTGGCTTGTGGCAGAAGTCTGCCCGGAACCGCCCGGCATATCCAGCGGCCACAAGCTACCGACCTAATGTGAGAGGTCTGTGCATTAATAATTAATTAATGCAAATCTAAGATAAGAATGACGTCTAAAACGTATTGGGGAAAATAGGGTTAAACCAATGGGATTAATAGATGTAGTAAAACCCGTCCATGAATCTGTAGGCCCAATACAAAGTTAGACAAATCTGAAAAATCTGTACACCTGACCCGTTAGTCTGAAAACTTGTTAACTTAATTTGTGAATTAGTAAATCTGAATTCTGTATGTCTGAACTTGTAAACAAGTTAATCTGAAATCTATTAGTCTGGGGACACAAGGTTAGGAGGGGAATTACTTGTGTCGTCTGTTGTTTGGGACCCATATTAGTCAGTAACCCTTTCTGGTATCAGAACTTTGACCCAACAGTAAGTAGGGTCCGGGCACGCTTACTGAACTAATTATAAGAGGTTCATTCTGATAATGGCGAGGGGTGTTGATGGTGCGTTCCAACCGGGTCATGTGCGTGCATGGATCTCGGTCTGCCTCTGAGGATGTAAGACGCCGTGACATCTGTAAATAGGTCTGTGCCAATTGGTTGTCACTTTAGGGAGTGATACACCCTACTGTGGGGCCGACACAGGATATTTATGTATTAGGGAGCCGATCGCTTGGGGTAGGGTTTTAGGGTACGCTTAGTTCTGTCTGTTTCTGTTGGTACCGTCTGTTTCTGTTGGGTGGTAACACCTGTCTGTTTCTGTGTGGTACCGTCTGTTCGGGTGGTAAAGGCCCATTACTAGTGTACACCTAATTCTATATTCTGTTTCCGTAGGGATAAATCTGTTTCTGCTTTTGTCTGTTTCTGATCGGGTAGTAAAGGCCCATTATTAGCATTCTGTTTCTGTTAAAGAATTCTGTACCCGTTCCTGCTTCAATTTAGACATTAGGGTGACACCTAATTCTGTTATACTAGTATTAATGCAGAGAAGTGTAAAACAATAGTTTATATCATTCTGTTTTTCTGTTATATCTGCTACACCTGTTATAGTTATCTCACATCCAGTTTTATGTTCATATCATATTATTATTATCTGTTCATATGCTGAAAGTCACTGGACTTGCCAGACTTTTTGGTCTGACCCTTGTTGTTTCGCCTCCTTTCTTCCGTTTCCCCCCCAGGTTATCCAAGGTGGGAAATACTTTAGCTTGATCCGGATTTCTCTTTGCTTGAAGTGCTTAAAGTATGGCTTGGCTCTGTATAGCTTCCGTTCCATGGGGATTATGATTTTAAACATACATTTTGAAGGCTTTTGTACAAGACTGATATTTGTACTTGAATTCTGAGATTTGAAAGGATGTAACCATATTGATTTCTGTTTCTACTGTAATAAAGTTGAAATTTTTCAAGTACTGTTTTATCTGTCTTGTAAGTTTCTGTTCTGTTTACCAAAATGCTCCACCAAAGTTAAGGCATTCCCTTTGTGAGTGACCTTAACGGAGGTGGGGTGTTACACTTGGTATCAGAGCTAAAGGTTACCAGATTAGATAAAAGTTTTTGAAAACTATTTTCAAAGAGGTTTTAAAATGAAGTATTTTCAAAATTAAAGCTTATTTTGAAAAACATGATCCCCAAGAGCCATATATCTTTCTTTCAGTCCTTTTTATTGAACCTTTCCTTTTTCGTTTCAGCATGTCTGAAGCATCTGAGATACCAGAGGGTGTCCATGTACCCGGTTGGTTTCGTCAATATCTTGAGGCTAGGACCGCCGCTGCAGGTCCAGCAAATGATCCCCCTCCTCCACCCCCTCCTCGTGCAATTGCTTTCTCAAAGATCTGTAGAGATTTTAGGGCCATGGGTGGAAAGGATTTCAAAGGAACTGAATCATTCGTAGAAGCGAGGAATTGGCTCAAAGAAACTGAGGATCTATTCGTTATCTTCGAGGTGGACGATAGGCAGAAGGTACAGTTGGCGGTATGGTTGCTCAAAGACGAAGCTTCCTACTGGTAGGAAGTCACTAACGCCGAGAGGCCGGTCGAGACATGGATGGATTTCAGAACAAGGTTTGAGACAAAATTCCTCTCGCAAGCTGAACGAAGTTTACAACTGGAAAAGTTCTTATCTCTTAAGCAAGGAAGTATGACGGTCAAGGAATACGTCAACCAGTTCAACCAACTAGCTAGGTTCGGATTGGATTTAGTCAACACTCAGCATAAAAAGGCTCTCCGCTTTGTTAAAGGATTGAATGAGCCACTGCACAGCCTAGCCATGACCCATGTACCCATGGGAGCAACATACGAGAAATTGGTGGATATGGCACTACTGCACGAGGAAGACAAGGGCCCGAAAGAGACAAAGAAGGAAGAACCACAGAATAAGAAAGCGGGGCCCAAAAAGGAAACACAAAAGAAGGATGAGAAGTCTGAAGATAAGAAGGGGAAAAAGTGCTTTACTTGTGGGAGCTCAACTCATCTGAACAAGGATTGCAGAAAAAGGAAGGGCGCTTGCTTCAACTGTGGGGAGATGGGACACTTCACTGGGGACTGCCCGAAGAGACGAGGACAAGGAGGGCAGGCGAACACTCTTGAGGCTAGTGGCTAGGATAGAAATAGGAAAATTTCTATAGTAGGTTTAATTTCTTTATCTGATTATGGAGTTAAGACTTTTTCTGATTCTGGTATTTTGATTTTGTAATCGATACTCTGCACTTTAATACTAGTATTATTTCTGAATTCCGCTATAGACTCAGACCCATAAGGGTTATGGATCATCTGTTTGAGATTGGGGTTTGAGGGATATCTGTGTTAGGCGTCAAGTATGACGCATACATTCTGAGTTTTCGTAGGGTATGATTTTATCATGCTTAGCTTCCTAAGAATCATTAGGGAACCTGATCTGTACCAGTAGTCTGTAAATATCTAAATACTTTTTATAGGATTTCCAGTTTTGACATTGTCTAAAGAAGGTACTCCTCTGGGTGTCAATTTGATATTGGTTTCGGTCTTTGGGGCCGATACTTAGGAACCATGTCTAATGGGAACCAAATTTTCGTTCTATCTGTACTCGCTTACATCATTCGACTGTATCCTATCGATCGAATGTTTGAACTTTAGGTAGAAACTAATGAGGTGTAAACATGTATTTGAGACATGTTATGTTTGATGGTTGCAAGTGGATGCAAGTGGTTGCTAGTGGTTGCCCGTGGATGCATATACACACACTAGGCACTAGATCGGCTCGAAAACACTCTCATACTGCATATGGATGGGTGAGCATTTTTCAATTCTTGTGGATGCAAAATGGTTGATTCAGCACATGGATGTTGCATTTGAGTGAATGGTTGTGCACTCATATAGAAATAATATATATCATCAGAATTCTATTGCATACATGTTGGACTCATGGCACTGACATAATTCGCATTAAGGAGGTCAACTGAATCAGTAGACCGCCTGATTTTGCATTAGATAAGGAACATATACACACACTTTTGCATATGTTCATACAACATTAGAAGTTTTCTAAGGACAATGGATGCTTGTGGATGATGGTTGAGTAGATGGGTGATTGGATGGTAGGACGCATTCTTCTTAACTTGAAGATTTCGGGGACGAAATCCTTTTAAGTGGGGGAGAATGTAACACCCCGTGTATTCTATAACTGTGGAATTAACAAATTAAAGTATAATTAATTTGAAATCAAGGAACTAAGGGAAACGGGATACGCCATTGCATTCGTCTCGGAAAAATACGCGAAATAGAGTCCGAGTTTTCGAAAAACGGAGTCCGTATGAAGAAGATATGGCCTTCGGAAGTTTCTGAATTAAGTTTAAAATTCGAACAGAATAAAACAGTTTATAAATTAAAACCGGGCCCAATTGGCCAAGGCGGGAAAACTCCCGCCTAAGACACCCAGGTCGACTGGGCTGTCGACCTGGTCTAACCAGGTCGACAGGGCTGTTGACAGGGCTGTCGACAGGGCTGTCGACCTGGTCCAGACCCAGGTCGGACCCAGTCCACCCTGGCTGGCCTATTCTATGTTGGTCGATTTTCTGTGGTCTGCTTTGTCATTAGGGCTAGGTGGCAGGCTCTAATTGGTCCCTCTTGCGAATGAATGGCCACGATCAATCCAAGCAACATCGATGGTCCTAATCAGTTCATAAACTCTATAAAAATGACCCTAGACTCTACCTAGGTTTCCTACACAATTCTCTAGCCTCCATTGCTCTCTTCTTCTAATAAAAAAATAAAAATGGCGTCGCTGCTCTGCTGGAATTGAAACTAGAAGATAATCAACATCAGCCTAAGCAACTCAATTCAAACTAGAGATTAAAGTTTCTGCAAAGATTCTACAGCAAGTTAAAGTTCTTTCTTTAATCTAATCAAGGCAAGTACAGTTATTTTCCGCTATAAACGTTAATAATAATTTTGATATGTTTTTGATTCTGAATCTGAGATTGTATATATATTTTCTTCTGTCAGATCTGTTTTTCTGTATCCCTTTTCTTCTTTTCTGTTTTTTTATAGCCAGGCTACCACGAGCCTGTGCCTAATCTCATAAGAGATGAACGTATGAACGCAAATTTTGGGATGAATGATGTGAAATTTGACAAGACTAAATTGAATGTATGACTTTAGGTCTGAGGCATAAAATATATTGGACATATGCATAAAAATTGACTATGAACATATAATTTATGCATGTTGTATGCATAGCTATGTTGTAATTTAGAACTGTAATTAATGAGCATATGTTGTAAACATAGATTTGGATCTATGCATATTCTATGATAGAAGAAAAGAGGAACCATTGTAAGATTACATATGATTTGAGACTTTGGACAAAATGCATATAAAAGTCAAGATCTGATTTTTAGAAGATATGATTTAAAGATTTATATTGTTGGGTATAGTTTGCATAATGATTCATGACATGAAAAGAAGAAGGATATGGAAAGTTAGGTGTAAAGATTTACATTAATTAGGATATCTATTATTTAGATTACACCTAAATAGGGATTTTTGGATATATGGCATGCATTGAAATTAATGGTTATATTTGGTATAATTTATATGTGAATCTGCTGTAAGATGCTAGTTTAACAAAAATTGGAACATATGTTATATGGCAAATTATGTCCATATTCTGTGCTAGGTAACTTTATGCAAACATGGAGTATATGTTGTGAATCATGACAATTATGTAAGCATAGGAATTTGGGCCAATTTATGATTGGGCAAGGCATGTAAATAGAACTTTTAGAAATATTAAATTTGCTAAATCTGCTAATTTGCCTAGTTGCCTAAACTACTAGTTTTGTTATATTGCCTAGACTGCTAATTAGATTGAAATGCCTAATCTGTTAAATTTGTCGGTTGAAATGCCTAACCTGTTATATGCCAAAATCTGCTAAGTTGCTAAATCTGTTAAATCCGTTATGTCATATAAAATCTGTTATCTGCTATGTTGATATAATCATCCTGTGATTGATATAATCTGAATTGGCATATATATATTGGGCACGCGCATAAACGGTAAATTATTAATTAATTGGCCGCAAAGATAAACATGGCTAACTCGAGGTTAGAACGAGTTTGCGGCGTAAATCTGCCCGGAACCGCCCGGCACATCCAGTGGCCGCAAACAATAGGTTCTAATGTGAGAAGTTAGTCATAACATGCGTAAGACACGAGGTTAGGTCTGGCTTGTGGCAGAAGTCTGCCCGGAACCGCCCGGCATATCCAGCGGCCACAAGCTACCGACCTAATGTGAGAGGTCTGTGCATTAATAATTAATTAATGCAAATCTAAGATAAGAATGACGTCTAAAACGTATTGGGGAAAATAGGGTTAAACCAATGGGATTAATAGATGTAGTAAAACCCGTCCATGAATCTGTAGGCCCAATACAAAGTTAGACAAATCTGAAAAATCTGTACACCTGACCCGTTAGTCTGAAAACTTGTTAACTTAATTTGTGAATTAGTAAATCTGAATTCTGTATGTCTGAACTTGTAAACAAGTTAATCTGAAATCTGTTAGTCTGGGGACACAAGGTTAGGAGGGGAATTACTTGTGTCGTCTGTTGTTTGGGACCCATATTAGTCAGTAACCCTTTCTGGTATCAAAACTTTGACCCAACAGTAAGTAGGGTCCGGGCACGCTTACTGAACTAATTATAAGAGGTTCATTCTGATAATGGCGAGGGGTGTTGATGGTGCGTTCCAACCGGGTCATGTGCGTGCATGGATCCCGGTCTGCCTCTGAGGATGTAAGACGCCGTGACATCTGTAAATAGGTCTGTGCCAATTGGTTGTCACTTTAGGGAGTGATACACCCTACTGTGGGGCCGACACAGGATATTTATGTATTAGGGAGCCGATCGCTTGGGGTAGGGTTTTAGGGTACGCTTAGTTCTGTCTGTTTCTGTTGGTACAGTCTGTTTCTGTTGGGTGGTAACACCTGTCTGTTTCTGTGTGGTACCGTCTGTTCGGGTGGTAAAGGCCCATTACTAGTGTACACCTAATTCTATATTCTGTTTCCGTAGGGATAAATCTGTTTCTGCTTCTGTCTGTTTCTGATCGGGTAGTAAAGGCCCATTATTAGCATTCTGTTTTTGTTAAAGAATTCTGTACCCGTTCCTGCTTCAATTTAGACATTAGGGTGACACCTAATTCTGTTATACTAGTATTAATGCAGAGAAGTGTAAAACAATAGTTTATATCATTCTGTTTTTCTGTTATATCTGCTACACCTGTTATAGTTATCTCACATCCAGTTTTATGTTCATATCGTATTATTATTATCTGTTCATATGCTGAAAGTCACTGGACTTGCCAGACTTTTTGGTCTGACCCTTGTTGTTTCGCCTCCTTTCTTCCGTTTCCCCCCCAGGTTATCCAAGGTGGGAAATACTTTAGCTTGATCCGGATTTCTCTTTGCTTGAAGTGCTTAAAGTATGGCTTGGCTCTGTATAGCTTCCATTCCATGGGGATTATGATTTTAAACATACATTTTGAAGGCTTTTGTACAAGACTGATATTTGTACTTGAATTCTGAGATTTGAAAGGATGTAACCATATTGATTTCTGTTGCTACTGTAATAAAGTTGAAATTTTTCAAGTACTGTTTTATCTTTCTTGTAAGTTTCTGTTCTGTTTACCAAAATGCTCCACCAAAGTTAAGGCATTCCCTTTGTGAGTGACCTTAACGGAGGTGGGGTGTTACAAAAATCGCGTTTTTTTTCTTCCTTCAAGAACAATTCACGCGATAATCAAAATAAAAATAAATCGTTTCCTTTCGTGAATCAGTTCGGATTTAACTTCTCAAATTGGGTATGCGAGTTCGCACTGGGGTATTTGTGAATTGGGGTTTCAAGAGTTGCGAAGGCTGTTCGAACCGGAGTTGATATCGCGATACAGGGTTTCGGTTTTCAGAATTGGGTTTGTTTTAATGTGAATTTGTGGTTCGCGATTTGGTTCTGGGTTCGATGATTTCGAATTGGGGTTTTTGGGTCCAACTGTGGATTCGAATCGCGTATGGATCTGAATTCGAGGCGTTTTAGCTGGCTTTCGATGGATGAAGGTGGGCGCTATACGTGGTGATCTGAAGATTGAAGAGGATGGTGAGGCAAGTTCTGCGATTTGGTATGGAGGGTGGTTGTTGATGACTGTATGTGAGATAATGAAGTGGAATTCAGGTTGATGGGGTTTGAAACTTGTTGAACAGTGCGTGCAGTTTGATGGGTATGGAAGATGAGGTGAATGGTTTGTAGATTTGGTGCGGTAGTAGGTCTGAAGCGTGAAGAACTATTGTTTGGGGTTGAAGATGGTGGTTTTTGTGGAGAGCAGTAGAGGACGTTGTGGATTTGGTAGCTGATGAAGGCTTAAATTGTGTATTGGTTGAGAAGGGTTGAGTTGTTGTATGAGAATCATGTGGATGATGGAGTGCGAATGAACTGAGTGGTGGTTGGTATGGTCTGTTGAAGGAGTGTGAAAGAAGGGGAAGGTGTAGTCGATGGTTAATGTGGGATTTTCTTTGGATGGCGTGATGTGGAAACTTGTTGGTGAAGATGGACTGTGTTAGAAATGGTGTTAAGGAGATTCGCGTGAAACCGTGGAGTGAATGTGGTCTGGAGAGGATTGTATTGGGTGGAAGTGGATTGCTGGAATAGGTGGTTTTGGTAGACAAGAAGGCAGAGGAGAAAAGGAACTTTGGAATTTTTTTTCCTGTTTTCTGAGAATTGTACAGAAAGAAAAAACTATTGTAAACAAAAAGAGAGATACATATATTTATTTTATTTTTATTTTTTTACTTGAAGAAGAAGAAAAAAAAACCAATGCTCTGAAAACAAGAAAAGAAAGAAATTAGCGAGAAAGGATTTTTTTTTTGGACTTGTAAAACAAGAAATAAATTTGTATACAGGAGGGAAATGATTAGGAAAGAAAAGAAAGAAATAAAAGAAAATAGAAATGGCAAGAGCAGAAAATCAATGAAAATGGTATGTTATTTTTTCTCTTGTTATGAAGATTTTTTTTCTATATATACAAGAAAACAAAAGAAAATACAATAAAATAAAACTAACACGAATCAGAAATTAAACAAATAATAAAATTTAATCGTTACCTCCCCGGCAACGGCGCCAAAAACTTGATCGACGCTAATCTATGAATTAGAAAAGCGCGACATTTGTAATAAATTCCGCAAGCATACAGGCGTGTAGCATACAGGTCGAACACAGGGAGGTGAATTAAATCAAATTATTTATCTAATCTCTTGGGCGAGTTAGACAAAACTTTGAAGGTTGATTTTGAAATAAAACAAAACAAAATTAAAAACTGTAATTTGATTCAGAACAGATCTAACTGAACCGACGATCAAATCACAATTTCAGTGGAAAAGTAATGAAACTATGAATCAGACTCAAATCTAATCAAATCCAATTTACACTATGAACGCGATTAAAATACAGAAAATAAAAGTGCAGAATATAAATAACAACAGGAATTAAAATTAGGATTACCGCTGAATCTAATCAGACGGTCAATCACTAATGAAAAGAAATGCCAAATACAAATAGTGTTCTACCGAATCTAATCGTGTAGACAACACTAATTGCTAAGAAATAGAAAATTGCATAAAAGAAAAAGAAAAATGAGTTTTCTTAATGAAGAAGAGAATAGAATGAGATATATGATAGGATGGTGGCTACAATGCCATTACAAGGGTATATATAGGGTAGATAGCCAAACCCTAACCCTAACCCTAATGATAAATGGGCCTGGTCATTACATCACTGATTAGTTTACAATGAGAAACATAAATGGGCCTTTGATAAATAAAGCAAATTTGGGCCTTTTCTCTTTTCCTCTTGTTTTCTTGACACTTCTTCATTGATTTGTGATGTGCAAAGCCTTGTTATCAATCCTTTTCTTGTCCAACAGCAACTATATGTGATATCTTCATTTACAATTCTTCAAAATGCAAATACACAGCAAATTGAACTCTGTTTCTCTACATTTCTGGTTGCATGCGGGCTGGGTTGGAATATCTGTAAAAGTAACAAAACAATACCCAAGTAATACTTATTTATATACAGAAGATAAGATATAGGAGCATAAAATAAACACATTTCTATGTCAATCAATGCCATAGTCATATGAATAGAATAATTCATGTTTAAGTATTTTCTATGCCATAATCATATGAATAGAATAATTCATGTTTAAGTATTACTTATGCCATAATCATATGAATAGAATAATTCGTGTTTAAGTACTGTTTATGCCATAATCATATGAATAGAATGATTCATGTTTGAGTATTGTTTATGCCACAATCATATGAATAGAATGATTCATGTTTAAGTATTTCCTATGCCATAATTATATGAATAGAATGATTCACGTTTAAGTATTGTTTATGCTATGATTATATGGATAAAATGATTCATGTTATGCCATGATTATATGATGTTACAATTACAAGTTCACATGTGCCTACTTTATGTTAATTGAATCGTTCGTTGCAAGATCATGCGTTCACACTCCCCTCTTTTTATGTTACCTTATAAACACCATGTTATAAGCCTCCCCTTTTCATATGGCTAAATTGGGTTTAAGTGTTAAACCCAACACACCTTACATTGGAGCGAACGTATAAAACGGGGGTAATGACGTTTGGGCTAAAATATAGAACATATGTGTTGGCATGTTTGACGCATGCCAACAACCTTGAAAAAAACAATTAAGTGGCATGAATAAATCTTAATCAATAAAGATGAATTTGAATAATGGGCCGCAAATATTTACATATAAAAAGAAAGGAGACAAAATATGTAAATGTAGAAAATACGATGTGTTTAACCCGAGGTTGGATTGAGTTGTGATGTAAACCTGCCCGGAATCGCCCGGCTGTCCAGTAGTCACAACAATACCTATCCAATGTGGGTGGTTAAACACGGAGCCCAATAAGGATCCGAGGTTAGACTGAGTTGTGGCGTAAGACTGCCCGGACCCAACCGGCAACAGGCAGCCACAACAATACCTGTCTAATGTGAGAGGTCAAGGCTTTAATAAGACAATTAAGGCTGAGTCAGGATTGATAGGATTAAGTGAATTAAGACTTAATCAAAATAGAACATGCTAAACTAAACAGACTGATTGGGGGTTAGGTTTATAAAACACTTAACCAACTTAGCATGTTGGCTAGAAATAGAAAACCTAGTAGCGGGGGACCCTTTTCAGCAGTAACCCTACAAGGTATCATGATACCCTGAAACTAGGCAGGGTGGGGCACGATTACTGGGCTGACTGTAAGAGGTCAAATCGACGGCGGTGGTGCAGCAGTGTAGGTTCTAACGGGGTGCGGGCGTGCACACACTCCGGCGCAGAAAAATAAGGCACTGGGCACCAGTAGCATACCTGTGCATTCTAGGATTGTGTCGGGCCGCCACCATGGGACTTGATACACCCCATGGTGGGACCAGCATAGGTAACTACAACATCGGGGGCCGTAAGACACATGTAATTATACGAGTAGGAGCCGATCATCATAAAATGGATCACTTCACCCTGATTATGGGGTGCCTGTTGGAAACTAGTTTATATGGGTACAGAGATTAATATGGGGTACGATAGTATATTCGACCCTAGACAACTTAACTTAGTTTATGGTGCTTTCCCATGTCTAGTTTATACTTATCATACCCAGTTCTTTATTCATAGACTGAATAGTCCTAGACTTACTCAGGCTTTATGTCTGACTCTACTTTTCTTTCGCCTTCTTTTCTTTCGTTTCCCCCCCCCCCAAGGTCCACAGGGAGGGAATACCGCAGCTTGACCAGATTTCACATCCAGCTTGAAGAGAAAGAATGTATTGCTTGGATCTTTTCCGTTTTGGACTATGGCTTTGGACAACAATTATGGGACTTTTGCAGTTTATTTATGTTTTCTTTATGCTTCTTTAAATAATGTAATCAAGACAGTTATGATTTTGGAAGTATTGTAAGACAATTATGGCATGGTTTGTGTAACACGTATTTTGATGAAATAAAAGTTGTTGTTTTCCTCTGTTCAAAAATATGTGTTATTATATCTGTCTTGTATATCTGTGACTTATACTTATAAACCTCCACCAAAATTAGGGCATTCCCTTTGAGAGTGACCCTAACGGAGGTGGGGTGTTTCATAATTTCCATTTCGAAATAATATCGTTGTTTGCTCACTTGTTTTTCTTTGATAGTTAACTCACCGACTATCGAAGTTTTGACCATTTTAACGTTGTTAATATGGAGAGACCGGTTGGATTATTATCCATAGAACCACTCTATATTGGCATAAGCGTCGCGAATCATATATGCCAAAGATAATTGAAGACGGAGTAAAATGCAAGGGTTGTTGTATAAGTCTTAGATAACAGTGACTAAGGTGGATATACAGAATAGTGCCTTCGGTTTGTCCAGTCCCAGGACAACTTGTATGGACGAAGGTCTGACAGAGTATATCCAATGGATCGCGTAAGTTGATCTGTTCAAACGTATTCACGTTTAGTGGCGGAGGAATTCGTTTCTCTTAGCTGTATACCCGTGTTATTTTTGGATAAGTCAATTTGTGATTTGGCGAGTATGACGATGTGACATTCTAAGTGAATGAGGATGACTTGTGTTGATGAATGTCTGACAGAGTATTTCCAGAGAGGTCACGTACATTGATTACTTCAACCGTACCAAGAGTGGAAGCGGAGAAGGAAACTTCTTTTAGCTGACACGTAATGTAGGGTTGTAGACGTCTATTAGTGATTTTCGATGGATCTGACAATGTGGCATTCGAAGTGAATCTGATGTGATGATAAAGCGTAGCTTCTAGCCTCATCAACCGGTAAATGACAGAAATCGGGCAGGCAGCATGGCTAAGTCGGTCGCACCGAAGTAGGGTGTATAATCACCTATCTAGTGAATATTCATTTGTTTCTTAAATCTATCAATGCTGTCCCATATATATACGGGAACGGTTGCTGATCCCAACCGTTGGTGATATACATTCGATACACTCAAGCGAAATGAGTGGTCAGTCATGTATGGCTGAGTTACAAGATGTTCTTGTTGAACTCCAGTGTATCGTTCCTAGAGTACACTGATCGGAAGGTGGTTCCATACCTTGTCATAGTTGGAAATCCATTATCCAATACGTGCTTGCGATTTTGATTGTATACTATATATGTAGAACGTGAGATGAAAGCGTTTCTGCTAGTTGATATCTATTTGTACATAGACATTATTATAATATCAAAAGGTTTTTGATATAAAGATATTTTGGATTCTCATAAGGGAAAAACCCGTTCCGTTCTGCGGCGTGGTCTTATGAGATATCGTTTACTTGTTCATATACCTGTTTAAACTATTTTACTCACACCAGTCCCATGACTGACCCGGAGTTTACTTTGTTGTTTTCCCTAAACTCTTGGGTGCCTAAATTTGAACGGGCAGTCAAGTAGTCGGGATTTACAGATATACTGGAAGAGCGTGGAGCAGGAGGCTTCAAGATCATATAGTTATAGTTATTTCCGCTGTGTTGTAATTGTTGTACTCTGATAAGTGCTATTGTATACATAACTGTTATATTTCAAAGTTATGTTATCCATTATATGTTATTCGTTCCGCTGTGAGGTTCGTGTTACTCTGATGTTGTGTTCTTCTTCTTCTTCTATTCTAAGTTTCTATCTTATCTATTCTCACCTTCTAATTTCTTTCATTAATTACCAGGATTTTTCGATGTTTTGGTTATCGACATCGTGCTTATGTCGATAACCAAAGCCGCTCAAAATCCGGGTCGTTACAAGAAGTAAATTAGAATCATATATGTTGGTTGGGTTGAGTAATTCTCTGGGTACCAGTCTGATGTTGATTTCGGTCGGGTCTGGTGTTTAGGGGATTATTCTCCTAATCAGTATATATGTGGGATAAGGCATACTTAACTATGAATTAAGTATAACATGTTGTTGTAACCCTAAAAAGGAATAATTTATGAAACTGGAAAATAACATGTTGTAGGCTTATTAATGGACTTAAGTAGGTTAAGTATAAACTGAATTAATAAGTAAGGGTAACTTGGTAAATACGAAAAAGGAACCTAATGTGAATAACCAAGTTAGATGAGAAAGTTGACGAGATGGCACAAGCGCGAAATAAATGGTTAGATTTAGGGTCTAATGACATATAAAACTAAGGAGCTTGAAGCAGTCCGTACGTTGTAGGATGAATAACCCAACGAGGTAGATCATTATAGTGTCATAAGGCACGAGGAGAGCGCACATTCGTTATTTTGGTGGCTCCAACGGACTGGAAGGGGAAGCGCACATATTCCTGAGATGATAAAGGTGCTCCTAGTAGTGCTCTATGTGGTGGCAGACATTTCAGGCTGTGCCCACAGAGGTTGGGTCTCCGCGTAACTACTAGTTGGATGGGCCTTGACTGCAAGAATAACTTGACAGTTAGAATGCTGTATGAGGAGACAGAAAAGGTGATACGGCGGCTGCCTCAACAGAGGTGAAGGGTCAGGACCAACAAGGATAGTAGGTCGTCGAGTGCCTGTCACCACAGCCAGTAGGATGCGGGAAGACTAGAGCTAGACCCAAGATACCATTAACCATTCACTATCATGGGACGGTGGTTGAGGGAAAACGCCGCATGGATGTTTAGATTGTTTGCTTAGGGGTTTGTCGCTTAGCTCTCGTAGTCTTCACTAGTTAAGAGAGGGGCCGAGGTGGGGCCATAGCAACCATGGAAAACAGACCCTAGGGATATTTGTGCTAGAGGCTCTTAAAGGCGGGCCTTACACAGATATGAGGAAAACTGTCGATCGAGTTCTGTGTTTCTTGTGTAGCCCTGCCATGGAACTCGGGCACGCACACACGATGGGTGTACGGGTTAGGCATCGAATACGCTTGACGATACGTATGTAGGAAAGTATAGGTACAACTATGACATAGGATGGAGGACTGCCTGCGATGATACGGTGGAGACCATGTGGTGTAACTCCGTGTGGGGGTAGCTACATATACATTATATTAGGTTAATCTACTAGGGAGTAGATGGGTGCGACGTGTGTGTAAGCTTTGAGTGCTAATAACACGTATAACCTAATAAATTAAGAAAATGTAATCGAACGGTATATGTAGGATTATTCAAGAAGTGTAGTTTAAATTCATTCACACAGAACTTATGTTCTGACCCCCTCCTCAGAACATCCGCAGGTTAGACAGAGACTTATAGCTTTGGGAATACTGATTTATCAGTATTGTGATTAAGGTAAAGCTATGTTTTAAATATATTATATTTTACTCCTTCCGCTGTGAGGTGTTTTCCGAACTCTGACATATCTCTTTTCTCTGTCTTTTCCTGCAGGATACCAGAGCAACCAACTCGGGTTTCGGTGGATTGGATTTTTGAAAAAAAATCGGTCCGTCGGAATCTGGGTTGTTACATATTTCCACTTTTAAAATTAAGTATTCCTTAATTCGTTACTTTAACATTCACAGTAAATATGGGGTGTTACATTCTCCCCTCCTTTAAAGGATTTCGTCCCCGAAATCTCTAAAAATGTATCCTAACATTCAACATCCATCTACTCAACCATCAGTCACAGGCATCCATTATCCTTAAAAAGATTTCTAATGCTTTTCATGATCATATGCATAGTGTGTGTACATGCCCTTATCTAATGCAAAATCAAGCAGTCTACTGATTCAGTTGACCTTTTTAATGCAAATTATGTCAGTGTTATGAGTCCACCATGTATGCAATTATTCCTAATCGTACTTTATTACTTCTACATGAGTGCTCAATCATTCATACAAATGCAACATCCATATGATAACACATCAAGTTTCGATCCATATATATACACATATATGCATATGCAATATGAAAGTGACTGAGCCGATCTAGTACCTAATGTGTGTGTGTGTGTATCCACGAGAAACCACTAGCAACCACTTGCAACCATAAATCATAACATGTTTCAAATACATGTTTACATCCATTGGTTTCTACCTAGGGATCAAGGATTGGACCGAGGGGATATACTTAAAAGATAAAGACTAGCAAATAAACTTTACAGAAAAAGAGAGATCAAGGATATACCCTCAAAAGGGTATGATACGTGTATCTAGTCTTCAGTCTTCTAAGTCGCATCTTCTTGAGCTTCACTCCATATTGCTCTAACTGTCTTAACTTCACGATTGCGTAACTTCTTAATTTCTGTTTCCAAAATATGCGTTGGAACTCATTTCACTGTCACCCCTTGTTCCACCTTTTCTTCTTATAGTATACTTGGCACTACAACTTCTGCCGTGTCATGCTAACATTTCCTCAAAAGGTCTTCCAAAATCTTAGTCACCCTTTCTGTCAGAGGATGATAGCCGGTGCTCAAACATAACTGCGTACTCATGGCTTCTTGCAAGCTTATTTATTAAGGTGACTACAGGTCTCTTCTCTATTTAATTTATCTATTGCATCAGCTATCTGAGAGTCTTTTCTTTGTGAAGTCCCTATTTAATTCAAAAACGTAGGTCGTACTCCTAGCGATGTCTACTACTAACTTAACCGAAGGTTTTAAGATCAAGTTTTGATATGTATTCTGAACTTTTCCTTTTCACATAAAGAGGACTTGAAGTCAACCTTTTTCTTCTTAAGCCATCCACTATGACCTTAACCTTACACCAAAATGGTGTTCTAGTCTGTGCCGCATGCATCCGTATGTACCGTAAGCCTTTTACTACCGTAAGGTAAAATTCAAAACTGGGGCCGCTGTAAGATCCCTCTTCGATTGTTGGAAAGCAATATCACAACCAATATCCCGAGCAAAGG
Organism: Allium sativum; assembly: GCA_030737875.1. Classification (NCBI taxonomy): domain Eukaryota; kingdom Viridiplantae; phylum Streptophyta; class Magnoliopsida; order Asparagales; family Amaryllidaceae; genus Allium; species Allium sativum. Next base: position 125,714,064 of record CM060919.1, on the reverse strand, counting down.
TTTCTTCGTCAATCTTGTAAGTGGGACTAATACCTTCGCAAAGTCCTTAATGAACTTCCTATATTAGCCCGCTAGTCCAAGAAAGCTTCTTACATCTGTTGCATTCCTTGGGACCTTCCAGCCTTGCACCAACTACTTTTGCGGGATCTACTGTTATCCCTTCTTTGGACGCTACATGTCCTAGAAACCTTACTTCTTCTCTCTAAAAATGGCATTTTTGGAGAACTTCGCCTTAAGTTGATGCGCTTGGAGGGTATCCGAGACTTCCCTTAGATGTAAAGCATGTTCTTCCTCAATCCAAAATATCATCTATGCACAAGCAAAGTGAACCATCCTCCTTTGTAAAGAAAACGACTTGAGGACCCCATTCAGAAATACTTTGCCTTATGAACCCGTTTTCAAGTAACTCTTTTACTTGTTTACTGAGCCCTTCCTTTCCCTTGGATTCATGTGTCATACAGGTAATGCAACTGGTTTTGCATTGTCAACTAGATATATACGGAAGTTTATCTCGCGTTTTAGGGGACAAACCCCTAACCTAATCAAAAACATCTGTGTACTCATGGACTACTCCAATGGATCGCAAATCGTCGATAGATGCATCAAGTGATTCTAGGTAGCTAAGACAAACTGATCCCTTAGGATTGCACGAGATCTCGAGGGTATTCCCGAGGCAAGTCGAAAGTCGAACTACCCTCCTTTCACAATTACTAGCTGACCAATCCATGCCTAGAATCAACCCATAACCCATGAAACCAAAAACATAAGCATTGCACTTAGACTCAATACTTAATATAGCTATTCTCAAATCCTTACAAACCAAAGATAAATGAGCCGAACCAGCAATTGGATTTGAGAAAATAATGGGATCTTCTACTATACAAGCACTAAGGTGCAGAGACTCAACTATGGAAGCAGATATAAACGAATGTGAAGCGCTAAAATCAAAAAGAGTACTAACAGGATGATAAAAAAAGAAAGAAAAACAAGACTTTTTCAACATAAACTCTACTACCTCTCTCTCAGGTATGCTGGCGGTGAGAGCATGCACTTGCCCTCCTGAAAATCCTGTCCTTTGTTCTTGCCCTTGTCCTTAATTATATGACCCATTATACCATAATAATAACGACACTTCCTCTTGTCTGAGATTTTTCTATTCTTTCCTCCTTCGTGAACCAAGTCCATATCCATGAGTTTCTCATTCTTGCCATCTTTGTGTAACTTGTTGACAAGTCTCTTGAAAGCTGCCTCCATCGCACGGAAAACCCTACAAATCTTGAAAGAAAATTAGCCGCAGGTGAAACTACAACGGCTATAGATGGAAGTTGGGCACTTCTTCGCCCTTTGACAGGTGTCGTAGTCTCATCAAGCCTACGGAACCATGCCGTGATGAGGTTACCTCCCAGAAAGCCAGGTGCCCCGGAGACTCAAGAAAGAAGGAAACAAGGATTCAAACAGAGGATCAAAAGATAGTGCATATGGCTTTGGGGAGTATGCCCTTAAAAAAAACTTTTTTTTTGAAAATGCTTCTTTTAAAACCGTCCTGAAAATAAATTTTCAAATCTTTTATCTGATCCGGTAACCTTCAGCTCTGATACCAAGTGTAACACCCCACATCCACTATTGTCACTCACAAAGGGAATGCATTAACTTCAGTGAAGCGTTATAGGTATAAGATGTAGATAAATTACAAGACAGACAGACAAAGCAGCGGAAAAGAATAAAAACATTACTTCATTGATAAAACAACTTGTACAAAGATTGTTTTCTAACACCAATACCTAGTACAATAAAATATCTGTCTTGTTTAATAAAATAAAGAAGCCTAAAATGACAATGATATTCCCCAATAAAGCATGAGCCAGCCATAGCAATGGAAAAGAGAGTCGAAAGCAATATGTCAACTATCTTCGAGCTTGGAAAGAGAAACGGTCCAAACTAAGTTGAGCTATTCCCTCCCTGACTACCTTGGGGGGAGAAATGGAAGAAAAGAGGCGAAACAAAACTAGGTCAGACATAAGTCTGGAAAGTCCAGTGATTTTTAGTATGTAAACAGTTAATAGTAACATGACATGAATAAACTGAATATAAGACAATACCGTGATAACAAGGATAATAAGGTAACCTAAGATTAGCATAAGATATGATAAGGCAAGATAAACCGAATGCGCTTCTCCTCTTTCTCTGCTTCGCTACTACCCCGTTATTTTGATTTTTATATCTCTGATCTCTTATTTTCTCTACACCAACTAACCAGTATCCTAACTAGTGTCTTTTATAGAATGATCCATATCCCCTACTAGTCTCCCAACTTGTATCCTATGAAAAAGGATCTGTATCCCCTACTAGTGTCCCAACTAGTATCTTGTGTTATATAATAAGGTGATCCCACCCCCGCAATTGTGGTATCCTTCGAGTGTACATCTAGTATGAGGATCTTACCTCAATCAATCTAATTGCCATGAAAATGTTATATGTACCGTTACTGCCCTATCGATCGCCTCCCTACTTGTACTAATTTTCCTTGTGTCTGTGTCAATCGGCCCTCTCTTGCGTGTAGATACCCTGTGTTGGTCCCACCATAAGGTGTATCAATCCCTATTATAGCAACCCGACACGATTCAAGATGCATAGTGTATACTATTGATGCTCGGTGCCTGCTTTTCCACTTCGGAGCACGTGCACGCCCATATTCCGTCAGAACTACACTACTGCACCCTCTGCAGCTATTTTGACCGCATATAGTCAGCCCAGTAATCGTGCCCACCCTGCCTAGTTCAGGGTACCGCGATACATCTATGTCGGTTACTACTGAAATGAGTCCCCGTTACTAGGGTTTCCAACTGGTTAATTTTGTGGGCCTATATATACAAATATTACTGATTGACACTGAAAAGTGTTTATTTTATTACTCTTATGCTTTATCTTTTGTAAATAAATAAATGATACTTTGGTTACTTTTGCATGTTTTTACAGGATGTCAAGAAATGCCTCCTTCAATTCAAATCAAAGGCCAACTACAAGAAAGAGCTACTTCCTCACATCAAATTCATTCCAACTGCAAAAGAAGCAGTAGCTCACTGGTAAAGGCATAGGAATTGGTGCTGAGAGACCTGAGTTCGAACCCCGTCAAGCTCACTTTTTGCCAAAGAAACGGAGCGCGTTCACACTGGCCCCTTTGCTTTGAGGAATATTTGGATAGTCTTATGTTATACACATACACGTATTCATGTGTATGTATTTATGATGTGCACCAATTAACATCTCAGCAATAGCCATATTCTCATCATGGAAGTAAATTCAAATCATTCAATTTCAATTAGAAGAATTTCTGATTGAATTGTTGCCAAGAAGAAAAACCAATTTTGAAGATTTTATCTTATATTGCCTTTGGAGTCTGATAAGCGTCCTTGTTTGGAAGAGTTAATTAGATGCAATCTTCTATCAATCAAGCCACATGGGAAATTGAAAGATATATTTACCATGATATGCCCAGATTTTCTCCAATCAGTTAATCAAGGAAGGCAAGAAATAGTCAGGAATGAGGAGGGCCATTTATTCATAGACCTAGTTAGGGTTTTCCCATTCTCATCTATAAATATGTGATTGTAACCATTGTAAAAAGGATCTCATATTTCTGTACTTCCATTAGTTTAATAAAATTTTCTTGTTCTAGTTATTTACTTTTCTTTTAAAACAATTTGTGTATCTACACGATTAGATTCGGTAGAACACATATTGTTATTGTCTTTGTTACTGCGTACTAGTGTTGACTGTTTGATTAGTTTCAACAGCAACTCTATTTTTTTCTCTGTTATTGTTCCAGTTATTATTTACTTTTGTTGTTTTTGCTAGTACTTGTTATTTTCTTTCCTGTTGTTGAATTTGATATACGTCTGATTAGATTCAGATTTGTAGCAGTTTCAATAACATTATTTCAACAACATTGAAAACAACCCCCAAAGTTCTGTCTAACACGCCCACGAAACATATAAATAATAAAATTTAACTTTCCTCCCTGTGTTCGACCTGTATGCTACACACCTGTATGCTTGCAGAATTTATTACAAATGTCGCGCTTTTCTAATTCATAGACTAGCGTCGATCAATTACCCACGTACAGGAGATGTACTTAACCCTCCCACTGATTCAATCATGTTTATTTAACGGTTAAGTTTGTGGGCCTATATATAGTAATATTATCCACTTACCAAAGGTTTACTTAACCCTCCTACTTATCAAGACAATCTGTATTATTGGTTAAGCTTGCCTTAACCCTATCCACTTTGTTCATGTAATATTGGTTGAGTGTTGTCCATTCATGTTAACTTAACCTCCCCAGACATCATGTTGTATTGGTTAAGTGTTTCCTATTAACTTAACCCTGTTCATTCATCATGTAATATTGGTTAAGTGTTTCCCCTTAACTTAAACCCTACTCGTTCATCATGTTATAACAGTTAATTGTTCTAAATTTACTTAATCCCACCTTCTTGTTTAATTAACATGTTATAATGGTTAAGTGTTCTAAATTTACTTAAACCCACCTTCTTGTCTAATTAACATGTTATAACGGTTAAGGGTTCTAAATTTACTTAACCCCACCTTCTTGTCTAATTAACATGTTATAACGGTTAAGTGTTCTAGATAACCCACCTTCTTGTCTAATTAACATGTTGTATTGGTTAAGTGTCGCCTATTCATATGTCACTTAACCTTACCATTCTTAGCATGTCTGTTTATTGGCATTAATTAATTTATTAATGCCCCAACCTCACACATTAGAATTGTTGTTTGCGGTTGTTGGATGTGCCGGGCGATTCCGGGCAGACTTCTACCGCAAACCGATTCTAATCTCGTGTTTTGGGCTAAATGCGCTAACCACTCACTTTAGATCTGTGTCGTTGCAGTTACTGGATGTGCCGGGCGGTTCCAAGAAGTTTTACGCCGCAACTAAATCTAACCTCGTGTTAGGCATGTCCATCTTTTAGCCACTTTACATATTTACAATTTATGTTCATATGTAAATTATGCACAAGTGTTGTCAATTCAAGTCATGCCCCATTTAACCTTTAAATTATGTCCATAATTCTAGGTATACAAATTCTACAATTTCATGCAACTAATCATTTATATGATTATGAGCCAATTTTTGCTGATAGCATGTAGTTTAATATTTTTCCCCAATGTCTCCCCCGTTTTTCGTTCGCATAATTCACATAGAACGTAAGGCTCGCAAATTAGCCTAACTTATAAACAAAAGGGAAAAGAAAGGGACATGTAACATTCCAATAGGCATAAACAATATAGTTCAATAAGCGTAGTATAAATTTGGGATAGATTGACATAGACTTAATTAAGCATATAGGCATGATCTTGCATTTAAAATTAGATCCAATTAACATGCGAATTAGCATAAGTTTGATTGTATAAACATGAACTTATATAGATCTCAAACATGGGTACTAGCTTGGATCTAACATATAACATGTATGAACATAACTTAGCATGTAACATACATACATAAAAAAACCACAAATTTAATACAACATGATAGGTTCAATGGTATCAGTCCCCAATAGTCTCATAGGCATAATAGGTTATACTATGTCAGTCACAACAGTCCAATAGGCATGATATGATTTACTATGTCAGTCACAACAGTCCAATAGGCATAAGCAATTCAGAATTGACAAAAGGATATGCACGAATAGAATTAGGCATAGTTCTAGATCCGGTTATTACAGTCATGATTTCTTATTAGGTGTTCACATCTAAACAATAACTGTACTTACAGAAAAAAGGATGGATCTTGATTTCTGGGATCTGATTTCTGAATTTGAAAAGTTATCCTTTGATGTAGACGTTTGATTCTCTAGTTCTTCTAATTGATTCCTAGTTTGAATTTGATTCCCTAGTATGGGGTTGATGAATGGCGGCTAGGCCAGTTTGTAGACGAACAACATGACGACTTCAGAGAATGAGTTCTAGGGTTGATGTTTGGGGTGATTATATAAAAGTCCAAGTTTAATTCTAGCCTTTAGATTAGTCAAGGAGAACTCAGTGCCATCAAACCAAAGAGATGTGCCATCCATCCAACCGTAGCATCATGCATAATGCCCTAATACCTCAGAAATCAATCATTGGCCAATCACAGAAGGCCACGTTCAAAAAAAAAATCCTTGACCAGCAAAAATGCGCCACGTGCACCACATGATGCGTACACGTCACATATATATATATATATATTCTATATATATTTATATTTATATTTATATTTTTTTTATCTATCTTCCCAATTAACCATTTTCACATTAAACCACATTTTGAACTGCGTTCACACTATGCCACTTTTTAGCCATTCCCCTAAAACAAAAATATGGCGCTAGAGGGGATCGAACTCTGTACCTCTTGAATGCAAGTCACATGTTCTAACCAAATGAGATACTAAGTCTTTTGCTTACAAACCTTAGGACAATGCTAAACATTATTCTTTTCTCATTCCTCTTTTTCATGTTTTGCTGCAGTATTTAATTTAATGATATCTTCTTCATTTTAAATCGGTTTTCTAGAAACCATAGGTCTAAATTGACTAGAAAATCGCCACGAACGCAATGATGCTAATTTCGTAACCAAATTCCTGAAGCTCTTCAAATTTTTCTTTTTAATTGTTCGCATGCGTTTCTTCCCATTATACGTATTACACTTGATTAACTTATTACATGAAATATTTACTGTCATTATTTAATTTTTCTCTTAAATATATCTACGTATATAATATATATGCATATTTCCACTCTTAAAAAAATTGTATTCTTTAATTTGTTACTTTAACATTCGCAGTAAATACAGGGTGTTACATTGGTTGAACACCGAAGATCTTCATATCGTTTGGATTATTGCTGATGTCTAGCTTAGGAGGTTCACCCAAGATGAGGTTATAAGTGGTGGTCATCCAGACGTACTTCGAGATTGACCAGATATGCAAGGGCCTCTCTCCTATGTTGCACAAATAGGATGAGGAATAAGGTGCCTCCGGTTTCATCCACACCCAGAATGGACTTGCAAATGAATTGTATGTCTGACATTGCATTGTGTGTTGTGCTCATTGATCTCTGTTAAATATATATTTGTTTGGTGGAAGATAATTTATTCTCTTAGCTTAACACCCTTCTCTGAGACGTATGAGCTTAGAGGTAATATACTAGTGGAAATCAATGTTATGGATTGACAATGTGGCATGATGAGGTGCATGGATCAAAGATTTTGTTGAAAAGCAGAGCTTTGTGGATGATGATTAAAGTGTGGCTTTAATATAGCCTTTCTTTCTGTATAGCATTAATTCGCGAGCTTTACATCCTGGTATGAGCCAGAAACGGGATAAAGGACAACAGGGAGCACATGCATTTTTTTTCTAGCTAAAAGTGATGTCATGGTATGGATCCAAAACATTTTACATATGTAGATGATGGATAAAGAGGCACCTCGGGTAGGGTCGCAAAAGGCTCATATGGTTGATGTAACCGATAGGACCGGGAGACGTATGATTCAGGCATAACTAATCAGTAACGTGCAGGCTGACCGGCCCTGCCGCTCCCAAGGTCACATGCATGTGGTGGTGAGGCATGTGTTAGATTGTCTCGAATCCAGAATGAGATATCCCTTGACTTGGCTCATGATGGAAATCCAAATTCCAATATGCGACTTTACGGTTTTAGTTGTATACTACGACGACATAGTGAGAAGGGGTATTATGTCGTCTATGATTGATACATTTATATTCGAAGTTGTTTTCTACACTATGCACTTATAATAATATCAAAAATATTTGTTTTAAAGTGTATCAAGCATATTTGGCTATTACAAGGTAAAACTCTATCCTTTGGTATATGTTGCATTGTGTGATGGGACTTGAGTCTTATCATAGCTTCATTTTTCAAAAAAACAAACATTGCGTTGTTTACTTTTAAACTAATATTCATGTGGAGTAAACCCGTTCCATGTCATACGGTGTGGTTGCATGATTTTATACAACTTTAAATAAAGATAGTAACTGTTGTTGGTTCTCATACCAGTCCCATGACTGACTCAGAGTTTATTGTTTCCCACCTAAACTCTGGGTGCCCATATTTTCCACACGGGCAGATAGTAGTTTTGGTTTTATAGATATTTATTTAGAAGGATCCTGGATTTACGACTGGAGCTATACTCCATAAAGATTTTTATCCGTGTATTTCTTTAAGTTGTATTAATTGATGTATTTCCGTTGTGCATTGTATTTATACATTTTTATTTTCGCTGCATTGTTGTAATTTATTCTCTGATATTTATTTTTCCACTATGTATTTATTTGTGCTCCGATATTCTTGTACTCTTATGTAATGTTGTTGTAACAGCAATGAAAAGTTCTCTTGTTCTATGTTCTGATGTGTCATGTTCTCTTAACCATCTGTTATTTGAAAGGTCTTGGTTGGTTTAGCGATCGATTCGGACTGGGCAAAATTAGGGTCATTGCACTAGGTATGTAGCTAAATGTGACGGCAAGGAATTTCGCTCGGTCCGAACCAGTCGCTAAACCGACCCAGACCGTTCGAAACGCCCTATCGTTTTGAGAACACGACAAAATAGAACGTAGACACAAGAACATTTCATTGTACATTACAACAATGCATCAGATTACAAGAATATACAGAGTATAAATGAATATTACACAGAAATATCAGAGATTTAAATTACATTTAAATACATAGCAGCGGAAAAATAATACAATACACAACTAGAATGAGATATACGGATACAAAGCTTTCCGGATATCGTTCCAGCTGTAAACCAGGATCCTGTGAATATAAATCTGCAAAACCAAAACTACTAGCTGCCCGTGTCAAAATAGGGGCACCCAGAGTTTAGGTTAAAACAATAAACTCCAGGTCAGTCATGTGACTGGTGTGAGAACTAAAACAGTTATTAATCTTTATTTTTAAAGCTAGGTAAATCAAGGGACCACGCCGTATAACACGGAACGGGTTTCCTCCCAAGAATACCAGTGCATAAAACAAACAGCGCAATGCTAAATAAATAAAAATGAAGCTGTTATAAGACCCAGGTCCCATCACACAATGCAACGCAGCCGAGGATAGGGTTTTCCCTTATAACAGCCAAAGAATGCTTGATACGTTTAAAACAAATCATTTGATACTATAATAAGTGCATAGTGTATAAAACAACTTCAAATCATAAGTATCAATCATAGGCGGCATGGGTACCATATATCATGTCGCCATATATAGGTTTACAAATAAAACCGCAAAGTCACTTATTTGGAAATTGGATTTCCTTCTATGAACCGAGGCAAAAGATAGTCCTCAACCGATTCGAGACGCTCTAGCCCGTGTCTCGGGATCAGAGCTCGAGTGACCCTTGGAGCGACAGGGCCGGTCCACCGATGTGGATTAAACTTAAACCCTGAACACTGCGTTTCCCCACCCTTTGGGGTGTCAATGAGCCAACAAATGACTCCATCGGTTCGAGAACGACCGATATATCCGAGGCGCCTCGCAACAGCAACAACCACATAAGTCAAACTCGTCAGGGCGTGTAAAACCACTGACGCCACTTTTTAGCTAGAAGGAAACGCATGCCCTCCCTGAGGTCCTCTCCCGTTTTTGGTTCACAACCGGGGTGCGAGGCTCGCGAATTCACGTTACACAAAGCTGTGCCACACAGGCTGTGCTTTGATCATCACCACAAGACTTTGCTTTTCAACAGAAGCCTCGATCAATTGCCTCTTAGGCATGCCACACATGCAATTCACTCCATGCGTTTGATATCCATCAATATATAACCCCTGAGCTCGTACGTCTCAGAGAAGGGCGTTAAGCAAGAGAATAAATTCTCCGCCGCCAAACAGATATATATTTAATAGAGATCAATCACACGGACTAAAATCCAATGTCAGACACACAGTCCATTTACAAGTCCGTTCTGGGTCTGAACGAAAACGGAGGCACCTAGTACCCCGCATATCCATCGATCTCCAAGTACGTCTGGACGATCACCAATTGTTTCCATCTTCTTGGGTGTACAGCCCAATCAAGATCATCAGTAATTATCCAAACGACGTGAAGACTTCTGGTCTTCGACCACCGTCTTCATCTTCGACACCACGTCGAATCAGTTATTCAGAATGGGATAAACCCGGTCTTTCTGAATAACTCGCGTATATATTATAAAAGTGTTACACAAACACAACATACGCCTCATTCCAATTCAGAATATTCCTTTATTCAAATATTCCTATACTTTGGGAAAAGTTCCCATTAATTTTATTCAAGATAAATTCTTTAAATTTATTCTTTAATCTCCTTTGAATATCAATTCAAACTAGTCGGGATTAGCGAACCACACCGAAGTAATCATTTATTTTATTTCCCAATCCCAACCTATTCATCCCATGAAGTAAAACTGGTTATACTTCATATCTAACACCATGGTGTTATCGGTAAATTCAATTACCATTTCACGTTCAAATCTAATTAAAGATTTAACTATCGCTTGGAGTAAAACTGGTGATACTCCATTCTCGATCTTTTCAATCTAATTAAAGATTCATTAAAACTCCACTTAGTTTTAATCTTTAACTGGGTTAAAGAATCTGTGTCATTTAAAACACGGTTCACGATAAACCCAAAGTCACATTCATTAATTATCGGGTTAAAGAACGAGTGTTATTTAAAACACTGTTCACGATAAACCCAAAAATCAATATCAATTCAATTCCAATTAAATATTATTTAATTGGTACACTTCATTAAATCTAAATAAAAAGATTTAATCATTTCTCAACTGGGTTCAAGAACAGTGTTAGTGAAGACACCATTCACGACAAACCCAAATCACATTCGATATTCAATACAAGGCTCTGAATAGAAAACATATCGGCTTATATTCAATATCGAATTCTACGACTAACAAATGTCGTATTGGAAATAACGATATAAATATATATCTTTCAAATTTCCATAACAACACCTGTATAATCACGAATTCCAACATCGAAATATTCCGAAGACAATTTCGATTCAAATCCACTCCAATGCAATCATTGGAAATTCTGGTTATTTTCAAAACCATTCCAAATTCAATTTATTTATTTAAAAATAAATAGAATTACAATTCTAGTCCAAAACTAGTTCATTTCGATAAAAATCTATTTTTATCTTTTCAAACATGAAGTTTTTCATCCCAAATCTTCACAAATCATTTCTTATGATTTTACACAAATTATTACTATTTTTAATAATTTTATCAAGGCCCGTACAGTCGATTTCCATCAATGGCCATCGAACTGCACTTACAGCGACCTTTTTCAAATTTGATTTGGACATAATTCCAAATCCAACCGTTAGATTTCAAATTTCTAACATTCGCTAGAAAGCTCTTTTCGATACGAACCCAACGGTTCCGGTTTTAGGAGAATCCGACGGTCGGATCTCCCGTAATGTCCATTTGAAATCAATGGTCGAAATTCGCGAACTGCCGCGGCGCGGCGCGTTCTATTCAGGTCATTATATTATATATATAATATATATAATATATACTTCGTCGATTTCTATTTAAAACGAATTATATAAATAGTTTTAAAATTCGTTTCAAAATCTATTTCAACTTCCATCTCAATTCAAAGCAAAATTGAATTCGTCTCTATAAATTCGTTTTAAAATTCATTTCTATTCAATTCAAATTTCAATTCAATTTGAATTCATTTCAATTTGCTTTCAATTCAATTTGAAATCGTTTTCAATTCAATTCATTTCGAAATCGTTTTCAATTCAATTCATTTCGAAATCGTTTTCAATTCAATTCATTTCGAAATCGTTTTCAATTCAATTCACTTCGAAATCGTTTTCAATTCAATTCACTTCGAAATCGTTTTCAATTCAATTCACTTCGAAATCATTTTCAATTCAATTCAGTTCGAAATCGTTTTCAATTCAATTCACTTCGAAATCGTTTTCAATTTAATATAAATATCGTTCACGTCAAAATGGCGTCAATCTAATCAACACGGCTTCATAAATTTCTATTTTCAAATATTCTATTTCAAATATTTCTATTTCAAATATTTCTATTTCTAAACTGGAATGAGGCCCAATCAATTACCATATAAAATTAATTATATGGATTTTCATATAACACATGTATATAATAGCATTGAAAAATAATCAACCATCAACCAAAGTGCACTACACTGTATAAGCATCAAATAAAGATATCTAACGCTTATAACAGCATGTCAATCAATCGATCGACATATTTAATCAATCAGGATGAGTGAACTTCAAATTTCATCCTAACACCCGTGTGGGGTTTCAAACAATCAAACACATATTTTATTTGTGCTGTTGGGCGATGTGTAAAATTTATCGTCCCAATCAATATCAGTCAAATCAGTGTACATAAACAAACCGTCTGGTTTGTAAATGAATATTTTATTTTATTCACATTCACGTTAAAACTATATTTTTAACGATAAAATATTTATTCCAACACATGAATTTTCTTTTCAGTTCATTTATTCAATAAATGACATTTTTATTTTTCTAACATATTTTAGAAAATTTCGGCGGCATAACAGCACGATACTAGAAACGGGACAAGGCCTAGCCTTATCCCCGGTCTAGTGAAGGCCCACGCCATTCACACATAAATCAATCCATTCATTTCACCAAACAATTCAATTTCCAATCAAATCATCTAACTAATCAATGCAGCCAAACAAACAAGTCCATGGTCTGTGGACGATTGTGTCGGGTGCTACTAAGCACCGTCTGCATCCTAGTATATATATATAAATTGAAAGGTGAGAAGTTCTCACCGAAAGCTATCCAACTTCACGACACTTCATTTATAGAAATCTTCTTCATCCTCGCCTTTTTATCATCTTCTTTTGCCCGTAGTCACTACATATATAAAAATCACGCATTTTCATATTTCGATGTCTTTAAAATAAAAATCACATTTTTATTTATTTACTTTCGATTTAAAAATCATATTTTTATAATCACTTCATATATTTAAAAATCGAATTTTTACTCCGTTATTCCATATATAAAAATCCCATTTCACAAATATAGATTTCGCCTTTATAAAAATAAAGTTTTCGCCTTTATAAAAATAAAGTTTTCGCCTTTATAAAAATAAAGATTTCATCATTATAAAAATTACCACTTTATCTCAACGTATATAAAATAAAAATCAGATTTTTATTTCGCTACATACACAAAGATGATATTTTTATTCTCTACATAAACAAAAATTATATTTTTACATCTTCTACTTAATAAAGATTATATTTTTAATACTTTAAAAATATAAAAATCATATTTTTAATTCTTTAAAAATATAAAAATCATACCTTTACCTAAAAAATCAAATCTTGCCTTTTTAACTTATAGATGTCTCCCTTTTTAAAAATAATTTTATTAAGCTATATATATATATTAAAGGTTATGTTTTTATCAAGCTTTACAGTTTTTTTTTAAAAAAAATCCTAACTTTACCGTTTTAAAGTAAATAATAAAAAAAAAAATCAGTTTTAAAACAAATAAGATAAATGAATAAAGGGAAAGCTTACAGCGAAAGAGGGGGGGGGGGCTGGGACCGCAGTTCGTCGGAGTTGGAGGCTTCATGTGGTCGCGGCCTGGCGAGGTGCAGTGGGGTCCAAGGGTGATGGCGGCGCTGTTTCTGGCTAGGGCGGTGGAGCTTTAGGTTGTGGGGCTTTGGGTTTGCGTTCGAGTTTCTAGAGGAGGGAGGAGAGAGGATTCGAGGTGTCGGAGGGGGAAGAAGATGGCCGAGGGGGGGGGGGCTCGCACGCACGGCGGCAGCGCCTATGGAGGAGCATCGGTTTCCTTCGATCGCGTGTTCCATTTTTTTTTTTTTTTTTGGATCTGAAATGAACGACAATGAGGGGGGGGGGGGCTTTAGGGAAAATAAAAGGGTTGACTTCTAATTTAATTATATATTTAATAGATTTAATCTCCCAAAAAGTTATCTTCCTATTCGAACTCTAATCTAGGCCCAACGACTATCGCCCCTAGCTAATTACCCCCATTCCGAACACAATGGGATATGTATCGTAGGTTGATTTGATCGTTTGAATCAGTTTCCATTAAATTTATATTTAAATCACTATATTGAATTTTAAACGTACATTTCAAATTACTGGGGTCACATATTAACTCGGAAAATTACAGAAAAATATTTTCTAGCTTCGTATTGACGATACGGTCCTAACAAAACTAGTTTCGTCGAATTCTGAGACCGTTTGAAAAATGGCCATTTTCCAGTCGATTAAAATCAACTGAAACTGGTCAAACGCGTTTTCCTTTGCCACGCTCACATATTGATTCGAAAAATTATGAAATTTGGAATCTAGCAATAACTTGACACTGCGGATCCAACAAAACTGGTTTCGTCGAAATCCGAGGTCGTTTGCAAAATGTCCATTTTTAAGGGCCTGAATTCCATAGCGACTATTCAGAATTTTCAACTGGACATATCTTATCATTTATAAAGTGAAATCTCAGTCTATTAACTTCGTTGGAAAGATATCGTCAATTAGATCCTAATGTTTTTGGTTTCACTAAAATCCGGATTGTTTTGCACCCGGTACATTCAATTGAAGTTTGAAATCGAATTATCGAACTACCGCGCCATTTTCAATTCTATTTATAATTATATATAATTATTTATATTCTAACGACGACGTATAAAATATATACGTCGAATTCCATTCAAAATAAATTTCTCGTTGATTTTATTTCAAATAATCTATTTTAAATATAGAAAATTCGCTATAATTGCCAAAATAAAAATTTTAAACTGGCCCAGAATTTCGGGTTGTTACAATCTCCCCCACTTAAAACTTTTCGTCCCCGAAAAGGAACAAAGTCGAAAGTGGTTTGATTATTCAGCTCTACATTCGATCTGGCTTCCATTCTCCAACTCTTTAGTTTCTGAGAATTTTCAAAATTTCAAAAATTTGGCTAACACCCTAAATTTTCGAAAAATTTCGCCATAACCTCCCCTGCACCGGGAGCATCGGGGAATTTCAAATAGCTTCCCCGGTCCTTCAGATCTCAAAAAGAAAAAGAAAAAGCCAAGCGGCTAGCCAATAGGCTCACAAAATCATCATCACCCAAACAAAACAGGAAATTATGTAGTAAACATGTACCTATTTGTCGGGCAAACAAATTTTATTCTCTGCTCTAGCCTCCTTGCTATGACCTGTTCAATATAAGTATATGCATATGCAAGCAAATGCAACCAATTTTCAATATCATTCAATATTTGTTTCAATTAGGCTAAATGGTTCAAAATTTATCAAACAACTAAACAAGCAACACAAACATCAATCAATTAGTGAATTAGAGTTTCAAATTCATAATTTTGATACATATACAAAAATCAGATTTTTGATGCCAAATCACAACAATAGGCCCTATCTAATTTTGGTTCTCACACCAGTCAATAGGAAATATATAGAAATCTCACTTTCGTCACTCGAATATAAATACTGATAATGTGATCACAATTATCAGCATCATCCCCGGGCGACTAGAGTGTGATTCTATATCTATCCAGTATATTAAAATTTCGAATACACGCGGATCAGACGTATACGCAAAATCTATATATACTGGATTGTCCACATCTATATAAATAAATAATCAAATACGAATAATTGATTTAAATTTTCAAAACAAAATTTGTTTTCACTTTTATTTATCAAAAACACTACTCTTCACACTCGTTCTAGGATACTACTGATCCTATCTCTAACGAGTCATTCTAATTGGATATTACTAATCCAATATCTGATGAATTCTTTCGTATGGTTCTAATGTGCCTTATTCTCTGAGCTTTGTAAACCAAAGCCCTGATACCAACTGCGACGGCAAGGAATTTCGCTCGATCCGAACCAGTCGCTAAACCGACCCAGACCGTTCGAAACGCCCTATCGTTTTGAGAACACGACAAAATAGAACGCAGACACAAGAACATTTCATTGTATATTAAAACAATGCATCAGATTACAAGAATATACAGAGTATAAATGAATATTACACAGAAATATCAGAGATTTAAATTACATTTAAATACATAGCAGCGGAAAAATAATACAATACACAACTAGAATGAGATATACGGATACAAAGCTTTCCGGATATCGTTCCAGCTGTAAACCAGGATCCTGTGAATATAAATCTGCAAAACCAAAACTACTAGCTGCCCGTGTCAAAATAGGGGCACCCAGAGTTTAGGTTAAAACAATAAACTCCAGGTCAGTCATGTGACTGGTGTGAGAACTAAAACAGTTATTAATCTTTATTTTTAAAGCTAGGTAAATCAAGGGACCACGCCGTATAACACGGAACGGGTTTCCTCCCAAGAATACCAGTGCATAAAACAAACAGCGCAATGCTAAATAAATAAAAATGAAGCTGTTATAAGACCCAGGTCCCATCACACAATGCAACGCAGCCGAGGATAGGGTTTTCCCTTATAACAGCCAAAGAATGCTTGATACGTTTAAAACAAATCATTTGATACTATAATAAGTGCATAGTGTATAAAACAACTTCAAATCATAAGTATCAATCATAGGCGGCATGGGTACCATATATCATGTCGCCATATATAGGTTTACAAACAAAACCGCAAAGTCACGTATTTGGAAATTGGATTTCCTTCTATGAACCGAGGCAAAAGATAGTCCTCAACCGATTCGAGACGCTCTAGCCCGTGTCTCAAGATCAGAGCTCGAGTGACCCTTGGAGCGACAGGGCCGGTCCACCGATGTGGATTAAACTTAAACCCTGAACACTGCGTTTCCCCACCCTTTGGGGTGTCAATGAGCCAACAAATGACTCCATCGGTTCGAGAACGACCGATATATCCGAGGCGCCTCGCAACAGCAACAACCACATAAGTCAAACTCGTCAGGGCGTGTAAAACCACTGACGCCACTTTTTAGCTAGAAGGAAACGCATGCCCTCCCTGAGGTCCTCTCCCGTTTTTGGTTCACAACCGGGGTGCGAGGCTCGCGAATTCACGTTACACAAAGCTGTGCCACACAGGCTGTGCTTTGATCATCACCACAAGACTTTGCTTTTCAACAGAAGCCTCGATCAATTGCCTCTTAGGCATGCCACACAGGCAATTCACTCCATGCGTTTGATATCCATCAATATATAACCCCTGAGCTCGTACGTCTCAGAGAAGGGCGTTAAGCAAGAGAATAAATTCTCCGCCGCCAAACAGATATATATTTAATAGAGATCAATCACACGGACTAAAATCCAATGTCAGACACACAGTCCATTTACAAGTCCGTTCTGGGTCTGAACGAAACCGGAGGCACCTAGTACCCCGCATATCCATCGATCTCCAAGTACGTCTGGACGATCACCAACTGTTTCCATCTTCTTGGGTGTACAGCCCAATCAAGATCATCAGTAATTATCCAAACGACGTGAAGACTTCTGGTCTTCGACCACCGTCTTCATCTTCGACACCACGTCGAATCAGTTATTCAGAATGGGATAAACCCGGTCTTCTTGAATAACTCGCGTATATATTATAAAAGTGTTACACAAACACAACATACGCCTCATTCCAATTCAGAATATTCCTTTATTCAAATATTCCTATACTTTGGGAAAAGTTCCCATTAATTTTATTCAAGATAAATTCTTTAAATTTATTCTTTAATCTCCTTTGAATATCAATTCAAACTAGTCGGGATTAGCGAACCACACCGAAGTAATCATTTATTTTATTTCCCAATCCCAACCTATTCATCCCATGAAGTAAATCTGGTTATACTTCATATCTAACACCACGGTGTTATCGGTAAATTCAATTACCATTTCACGTTCAAATCTAATTAAAGATTTAACTATCGCTTGGAGTAAAACTGGTGATACTCCATTCTCGATCTTTTCAATCTAATTAAAAATTCATTAAAACTCCACTTAGTTTTAATCTTTAACTGGGTTAAAGAATCCGTGTCATTTAAAACACGGTTCACGATAAACCCAAAGTCACATTCATTAATTATCGGGTTAAAGAACGAGTGTTATTTAAAACACTGTTCACGATAAACCCAAAAATCAATATCAATTCAATTCCAATTAAATCATCTAACTAATCAATGCAGCCAAACAAACAAGTCCATGGTCTGTGGACGATTGTGTCGGGTGCTACTAAGCACCGTCTGCATCCTAGTATATATATATAACTAGAAAATTTAAATTGAAAGGTGAGAAGTTCTCACCGAAAGCTATCCAACTTCACGACACTTCATTTATAGAAATCTTCTTCATCCTCGCCTTTTTATCATCTTCTTTTGCCCGTAGTCACTACATATATAAAAATCACGCATTTTCATATTTCGATGTCTTTAAAATAAAAATCACATTTTTATTTATTTACTTTCGATTTAAAAATCATATTTTTATAATCACTTCATATATTTAAAAATCGAATTTTTACTCCGCTATTCCATATATAAAAATCCCATTTCACAAATATAGATTTCGCCTTTATAAAAATAAAGTTTTCGCCTTTATAAAAATAAAGTTTTCACCTTTATAAAAATAAAGTTTTCGCCTTTATAAAAATAAAGTTTTCGCCTTTATAAAAATAAAGATTTCATCATTATAAAAATTACCACTTTATCTCAACGTATATAAAATAAAAATCAGATTTTTATTTCGCTACATACACAAAGATGATATTTTTATTCTCTACATAAACAAAAATCATATTTTTACATCTTCTACATAATAAAGATTATATTTTTAATACTTTAAAAATATAAAAATCATATTTTTAATTCTTTAAAAATATAAAAATCATACCTTTACCTAAAAAATCAAATCTTGCCTTTTTAACTTATAGATGTCTCCCTTTTTAAAAATAATTTTATTAAGCTATATATATATTAAAGGTTATGTTTTTATCAAGCTTTACAGTTTTTTTTTTTAAAAAATCCTAACTTTACCGTTTTAAAGTAAATAATAATAATAAAAAAAAATCAGTTTTAAAACAAATAAGATAAATGAATAAAGGGAAAGCTTACAGCGAAAGAGGGGGGGGGCTGGGACCGTAGTTCGTCGGAGTTGGAGGCTTCATGTGGTCGCGGCCTGGCGAGGTGCAGTGGGGTCCAAGGGTGATGGCGGCGCTGTTTCTGGCTAGGGCGGTGGAGCTTTAGGTTGTGGGGCTTTGGGTTTGCGTTCGAGTTTCTAGAGGAGGGAGGAGAGAGGATTCGAGGTGTCGGAGGGGGAAGAAGATGGCCGAGTGGGGGGGCTCGCACGCACGGCGACAGCGCCTATGGAGGAGCATCGTTTCCTTCGATCGCGTGTTCCCTTTTCTTTTTTTTGGATCTGAAATGAACGACAATGAGGGGGGGGGGGATTTAGGGAAAATAAAAGGGTTGACTTCTAATTTAATTATATATTTAATAGATTTAATCTCCCAAAAAGTTATCTTCCTATTCGAACTCTAATCTAGGCCCAACGACTATCGCCCCTAGCTAATTACCCCCATTCCGAACACAATGGGATATGTATCGTAGGTTGATTTGATCGTTTGAATCAGTTTCCATTAAATTTATATTTAAATCACTATATTGAATTTTAAACGTACATTTCAAATTACCGGGGTCACATATTAACTCGGAAAATTACAGAAAAATATTTTGTAGCTTCGTATTGACGATACAGTCCTAACAAAACTAGTTTCGTCGAATTCTGAGACCGTTTGAAAAATGGCCATTTTCCAGTCGATTAAAATCAACTGAAACTGGTCAAACGCGTTTTCCTTTGCCACGCTCACATATTGATTCGAAAAATTATGAAATTTGGAATCTAGCAATAACTTGACACTGCGGATCCAACAAAACTGGTTTCGTCGAAATCCGAGGTCGTTTGCAAAATGTCCATTTTTAAGGGCCTGAATTCCATAGCGACTATTCAGAATTTTCAACTGGACATATCTTATCATTTATAAAGTGAAATCTCAGTCTGTTAACTTCGTTGGAAAGATATCGTCAATTAGATCCTAATGTTTTTGGTTTCACTAAAATCCGGATTGTTTTGCACCCGGTACATTCAATTGAAGTTTGAAATCGAATTATCGAACTACCGCGCCATTTTCAATTCTATTTATAATTATATATAATTATTTATATTCTAACGACGACGTATAAAATATATACGTCGAATTCCATTCAAAATAAATTTCTCGTTGATTTTATTTAAAATAATCTATTTTAAATATAGAAAATTCGCTATAATTGCCAAAATAAAAATTTTAAACTGGCCCAGAATTTCGGGTTGTTACACTAAATGTCTCACCTGTCAACAAGTAAAAGCAGATTACCAGAGACCATCTCGAATGTTGCAACCTTTAGAAGTGCCTACATGGAAATGGGAAAGCATTTCCTTGGACTTTGTAGAGGGCTTGCCAAGATCTAAAAGGGGGAATGATAGTATATGGGTAATAATTGATAAATTGATAAAAACAACCCATTTTATCACCATTAGATCAGATAGAAACGCAAGTAAACTAGCTCAATTATTTATGAAAGAAGTGGGTATACCCAAACAATAATTAGTGATTGGGATAGTTTGTTTACTTCTAGATTTTGGGGCAGCCATCAAGAAGCCATGGGGTAGAATTATGCTTAAGTACCGCTTACCACCCCCAAATTGATGGATAAACAGAGGTGGTAAACAAAGTATTAGTATCTATTGAGGGCTTGTGTGCTTGACTTTGGAGGAGGATGGGAAGACCACATATATTTGGCAGAATTTGCATATAATTGTAGCCACCAATCAAGCATAGGAATTGTTCCATTTGAGGCCTTATATGGAAGACCATTCTTATCTCTTGCATGCTGGTCAGATGTTGGTGAAAAAGTTCTACTTAGACCTGATCAAATTAAAGGCAAAACAGAAAGGATTGAGGTTGTAAGGCAGAGAATGAGAGCTGCACAGGAAAAACAGAAAGCATATGTTGACAGAAAGAGAAAGCCAGTCGAACTCGGGATAGGTGATTATGTGTTTTGTAAAGGTTTCACCAATGAGAAAGGTGTTAAGATTTGGTAAAGAGGGGAGGCTTTGTCCCAGGTATATAGGACTATGTGGAATATTAGATAGAATTGGTGCATTTAGTGTAACAACCTGAATTTCTGAACCAATTTAAAAATTTATTTTAGCAATTTTAATGGTTGTTGAATATTTAAAATGATTTATTTTAAATAATAACGACTAAAAATTTGTTTAAATTGAAGTTAGAATGTATAAATTTAAAATTTAATTAAAATGAACATGAAATGATGCAGTAGTTTGAAAATTTGATTTTTAATTTCAAATGAATGTACAGAATTCAATATAGATCAGATTTCAGTAAAACAAGAAACGTTGGAATTTACTTAATTATATCTTTCCAACGAATATGAAAAAAAATGAGATTTCGTAATATAAATTAAAAGTTATGTCCAGCTTAAAATTCAAAATAGTCACTAAGAAATTTATGTAATATATAGCCCTTAAAAATAGCCATTTTGCAAACGACCTCCGTTTTTGATGAAACCACTTTTATTGGATAAGGAATGCCAAATTATAGTCAGGTTTAAAATTTCATAACTTCTGGAATTAATACGTGAGCGCAGTGAATTTAAACGTGTTTTTCAGTTCAGTTTAAATTTAATCGACCAAAAAAAGTCCATTTTTCTAATGGTCTCCAAATTCGAACTAGTTTTGTTAGGACCGTATCGTCAAAACATAGCTATATTTATTTTTCTGTAATTTTTAGAGTCAGTATGTGGCCCCGGTAAATTAAAATGTACGTTTTAAATTAAATATATTTAAAGTGTTATGGAACACTATAAAAACCGGTCAGCCTTGCAATTTTTTTTCAATATATTTATTTATATTTTAATTTAAAGAAAAAACTGATGGAAACAATCGAATTCGCTTATGAAACATATACCATTATGTCCGGAAAGGGGGTATTGAGTTAGGAACGACAGCCATTGGGTTCGATTTGGAGTTTGAATTGATAAACGTGTATTTTTGGAATAAATATATATTAATATATATATATATATATATATATATAATTCAAAACCCTAATCTTCATTATTACGGAGCCCCCTCCACTTATATCCGGCGATCAAAATCACTCGTTCCTTTCTTCATTAAAATATTTCAATCCAATTTGATTTACGTTATAGCTATTAAACAAAATCGATAGAGATTTACGTGAGCCTCAAATCCATACGAGTTTGAATAAAATCAGAGCAGCAAATCACGAGATCTATGGGCTCAAAGCCCTTGCGTTCGAGCACGTGTATCAGGAAGGATGGGTTACTGATTGCTGCACCTATGGAGGCGCTGGAGGAGTGTTCGACGGCAAAGACCCTACTGGGGTTGGACCGGGGTCACGGTAGCTCTAGGCGGCGCAGCGGGTGGATTTTGTTTTGGACGACGGGTTTTTTTGTGCGCTGAGGAACATGAAGAAGGAGATGACATGGAGGTAATTAAGGAAGGTAATTAACATTAACTAATTAAATTATATTAAAAATGAAATTAACGCATTAAAACCCATATCTTTTTCATGCGAGGCTCAAATCCGACAATTTCAATCACGTTGGGATTGTAGGATCAAACTCTACGCAGTGGAACAGAACAGAGCAGAAACAGAGAAAATTTGAATTTAAGCCGAATTTAAATTAAAATAGAATAAAATCATCATTTAAAGAATGACGGAGTGGAACCCAATGTGAGAACCCTTTCTCACTCAACTATTTTTGTTATGTAATTATATCATAGGTTATAAATAGGGCTTAGTAGCTCCTGTCGTTACGTTTTGTTAAACCATGGATGATTTGTGTGATATGTTTGTGTTGTGGGAAAATTGATCGTATTATGGAATTATTGGATTGATTGATTGTTGTGTATGGCGCAAGCCAGTATTAGGAGAAGGATAATGCAAGACATTATTCCGGTTCTAATATCGCGTTGTTATAATGCCGAATTTTTCTGAAAATGAAATGTATAATTTATTTATATGAAATGTATATAAAATTATCATGAAAAGAAATTGCAATAAATATTCATTTACAAGTCGGACGGCTTGATTATGTACACCTATTTAACTGATATTGATTGGGACGATAAATTTTACACATCGCTCAACGGCACAAATAATAATCAGCATTTGTTGGCTGCAACCCCACATGGGTATTGGGATGATATTTGACATACACTAATCCCAATATTTAGTTGTATGTCAATCAACTGGTTGACAGACTGTTGTAAGCGTTATTTATTTATTTTAATTCTTATACGGTTGTAGAATGCACTTTGGGTGTTCTTTGAATTTTTAATGATTGTTTATCATCATTGTTGAATACATGCAATGTATGAAATCCATATAACCCAAATTATATGGTAATTGATTGAGTCGCATTCCGATTCAGAATATAAACGAATATTTTTATATAGTATTCAGGAGAGAATAAAAATGTGATTTTAATGTCTGATTTTGGATGGACACAAAAATATTGAAATGTGAAGCCGAGTTAAGTAGTTAACCGACATTTTTACTCGAATGGGTTTATAAATCGATTTTATTCGTTTAATAATGAATATCGAAAAGATTAGATTTCAAAATAAGATTTTTTTTTTTGAAAATATTATTATTTTGATATTATAATCATATGGAATATTCAATTTTGATTTAAAATTGAAATGGATGTTGGAATCGTTTTTAAAACGAATTTTTAAAATACGTTTTGAATAGAAGTCGATGATATATATATATATATATATATATATATTTAAATGGCCTGAAAAGAAAGCGCCGTGCAACGACCGTTCGCGAGTTTTGACCATTGACTTCAAATTGATGTAACGAGAGATCCGACTGTCGGATTCTCCTAAAACCATAACTATTTGGTTCGTATCGAAAAGAGTTTTCCAACGAATATAAGAGATTTAAATTTGAATGGTTGGATTTTAAATTTTGTCCAAATAATTTTAGAAAAGGTCGCTATGAATGTAGTTCGGTGGCCGTTATTGGAAACCGAATGTAAAAGCCTTAATAAAATTATTAAAAATATGGAAAATTTGTGTAAAATCATAATAAATGATTTGGAAAGAGTTTGGATGAAAAATTCCATATTTGAAAAGATAGAAGATATTTTTATCAAAAAGAATTAGTTATTAACTAGGATAATAATCCAATGTTTTTAAATAAATAAATTGGATTTGTAAATGGGTTTTAAAATAACCAAAATTTTCCAATATTAAATTGGAGATGATTGGAATGGAAATATTCTTTGGAATATTTCAATATTTGAATCCGTGATTATATGGTTATGGTTAAGGAATTTGGAAGATATATGTAAATGTCGTTATTCCCAATACGATATTTGTTGGTTTCAGAATTTGGTATTGAATATAAGTCGATATTATTTCTATTCAGAGCCTTGTATTTAATATCAAATTGGATTTTTGGGTTTGTCGTGAATGGTGTCTTTAACAACATCGTTCTTAAGGCCCGTTGAGAGCAGGATTTTGGGTTCGTTGTGAACGATGTTTTAAATGACATTTGTTCTTTAAACCAATTAACAGAAAAGAGAAGATTTGGAATTTATAAATATTTTTATAAAGATTTAATGGAAATTTTCCAAAGTAAAGTTTTTCAATTTAATATATCAAAATTGAAATTGAATGGGACTCGGTTGGTGAATAATCGAGATGAGCTTCTGTAAAGAAAGACCGCTACTATATATGGAATTTAAAAGGCCTTGTTGTTGTTCCATTTATATTATTAGTCTGATACGGAAGTTTATATCGAATATATATTGATTGGTTTTCCGTGAAGATTCCATAGTTAATGGAAGCTGATTTGGGTTTATCGTGAATAGTGTTTTAAATGACTTTGGTTCTTTAACCCAGTTAATGACAGGATTAATTTTCCTAAAAGTTGAATAATCATAAAGTAATGATTTTTTATATTAAAACCAAGTTGGAGTTTTAATGAATCTTTAATTTGATTGGAATGTAAATTGGATAATTAAATTTATCGAACTCATGAAATGATCGAGAAGGGAGTACCGCCAGTTTTACTCTAGGAGATAGTTAAATCTTTAGTTAGATTTGAACGTGAAATGGTAATTAAATTTACCGATAACACCGTGGGTGTTAGATATGGGTTACTACCAGTTTTTCCCCATGGGATGAGTAGGTTGGGATTGGGATTAATAAAATAAATGATTACTTCGGTAAGGCTCGATAATCCTGAGTAGTTTTATAAACATTAATTTGGTGTAGAATTGTGGAAAGATAAAATAAAATCTTTTGAAATTGATATCCAAAGGAAGATTAAAGAATAAATTTAAAAGAGTTTATCTTTGATAAAATTAATGGGAACTTTCCCTAAAGATGTGAATATTTGAATAAAAATATATTCTGGAATGGAATGAGGCATATGTTGCGTTTTTATAGCACTTGATTATAAGATATGTGAATTATTCGGGAAGATAGGGTTTACCCATTCTGAATAATTGATACGACGATTAAAAGTCGAAGATGAAGACGGTGGTTGAAGACCGGAGATCTTCACATCGTTTAGATGATTACTATGTCTTGATTGGGATATGCACCTGAGACAAGGTAATAAGTCATGATTGTCCAGACGTACTTGGAGATCTACTGGATATGCGAGGGCCTCTCTCCCGTATTGGACAAATGGGATGACGAATAAGGTGCCCCCTGTTTCGTTCAGACCCAGAACGGACTTGCAAATGGATGGCATGTCTGACATTCTATTCCTTTATACTGTATTTGTTTATCTTTGCTATGTATATATATATATATACATATGTTTAGTGGAGGAGAATTTATTCTCTTGCTTAACACCTTTCTTTGAGATGTACAATCTTAGAGGTTATATTGGTGGAAATTAGTGGCACGGTATGGATTAACAGTGTGGCATGCTGAGTTGCATGGATCAAGGCCTTTGTAGAAAAGATGAGTCTTGTGGATGATGATCAAAGCACAGCTTTAATTAGCATAAATTTGTGTTTCGTTAATTCACGAGCCTTACACCCCGATATGAACCAGAAACGGGATGAGAGACCATAGGGAAATGGACATATGTTAGTTCTAGCTACGGGTAACGTCATGGTACGGAGCCCAGCCATTTTACTTATGTGGATGTTGGAAAACTTTATGATGGAAAGCGAGGTACCTCGGATATGATTTGAGTCCCTAGTGGCTCCTGATACAGGGCTATATGCTCATAGGGTCGAAGCTACTGACCAATTTGGAGGTTCGATAGAACAAGCTTAACATATAGTTTATGGTAATTAATCATTGACGAATGACCGGCCCTGCCGTTCCTAAGGGTTCATTGTGGGGGATCTTAAGGCATTTTCTAGATTGTCTCCAAATCGGTAAGGAAGATCCCTTGCCTTGGTTCATAGATGGAAATCCAAATTCCAATACGTGATTTTACGGTTTTAGTTGTAAACCTATATGGCGACGTAGTATAATGGTACCTACACCACCTATGATTGATACATTTATATTTGAAGTTGATTTCTTCACTTATAGTAATAATAAAAGATGAAATTTAACATATCAAGCATATTTGGCTATTATAAGGTAAAACTCTATCCTTGACTACATTTATTGTGGGATAGGACCTGAGTCTTATAATAGCTTCATTTTTCTCTTTAGCATTGCGCTGTTTATTCTTATGCACTAGTATTTACGGGGATAAGCCCATTCCGTGTTATACGGCGTGGTCCCGTGATTTACCTAACTTTAAAATAAAATTTTAATAACTATTTTAGTTCTCACACCAGTCCCATGACTGACTCAGAGTTTATTGTTTTAACCTAAACTCTGGATACCCATATTTTCCACACGGGCAGCTAGTAGTTTTGGTTTTTCACAGATATTTCTTTTCCTAGGATCCTGAATTACACCTGGAGCTATACTCGAAATGCTTTGTATCTGTTTATTTCTTTCAGTTGTGCTAGTTGATATATTTCCGCTGTATATTGTATTTATGTATATATTTTCCGTAGTTTTGTAATTTTAATTTCTGATATTTATTATTCCGCTGCATATTATTTATTTGAACTCTGATATTCTTGTACTCTGATGTAAATTGTTGTAATAGCAGTAAAATGTTCTGTTGTTTGTGTTCTGATGCGTCGTGTTCTCAAAACAATCCAGGCTCCTCCGTCTCTTCGGGGATCGGGAAAGATTGGGTCGTTTCAATTAGCTTACAAACGTAAGCTGCCAGAGGAATTTAAGGGGATACATAATGTATTCCATGTATCTCAACTAATAAGATGGGTACATGATAAAAACACAATTTTAAATACTTTTACTCAAGCGAATATCAGATCAGATTTGATATATGAGAAAGAGCCAATTGGGATAGTGGAAAAAGAGGAAAAGAATTTAAGAAATAAAATAATAAAACTGGTAAAAGTGCAATGGAGCTTGGATGAAAATGATTGCACATGGGAGGTGGAGGATAAAATGAAATCCAAATACCCTAACATGTTTTCAGGTTGATGCTTAATAGCTGGTTCCAGAATTGATGTTGGTAAGTGTTTTATTCTTAAGGCATGTTTAGTTGCTTTGAATAGGAAATCTGAATAACATCAGACTGAATTATGTTAAATTTACATACACAAGTCTGGTGAATGTCTTAAGGTAGTACGAATCAGCTGATGGCTGATTAGAATTTTGATTTATAAGTGCCTGGTTAAGGTATTACAAATTGTGGGGCACAATTTCTAAAAGGAGGAATGTATGTAGTAACCCTAAAATAAAAACCCTAGTTTATTTTCATTTATATTTAATCAGTATTAAAGATGAAAAGGTTTTGCATGCTTGAGTGTTGATATATGAGTTTATGTATGTATGTATGTATGTGTCTGTATTAATATAAAGTATGCATTATAATCTAGGTTAACTTAAGACATTAGAGATTAGTTGAGGATTTAGGAGTAAAAAAATATATAATTTAATATTTCAAGCAGATAAAAATTATTGAGATAGGTGGACCTATGTTGCATCAAAGAGAAATATAGTCCGACCATAATATTAACTTGCGACATATAAAAGGCATGAGGCATATAATAAACATGACAGTTTAATTATATAAATAGAAATGATGTAGGGCTAAGATGACAAAGGGAAAAGAGGATCATTTCAGTTAGTTTGGACACCAGGAAAATGTAAAATCAATTAAAATGATAGGATGAAAGTATATTACTGATAGGATAGATATTCGGTAGGTTTTAAAACCCTATTGCCTGATTATAAAATCCTTTATTAAAGCATCCAGGCAAAATGGATCATTACACTATTTTTTTCTGGAAACTACATTAATGGAGCAGTAAAAATAAGTAGAGTACAAGCTAAAATTTAAGATCAAGAGAGGAAAGAGTTTTGGTGAGTATAATACATGTTCAAGGCAATAAGTCGTATTATAGGAAGCCAATATTTTATTAGAACTTCATGTTATTTATTGATATGAATGTATGAATATACAATAGATTTTATCAAACACATATGATAATATTTTATGAGATGTTAACACCCTTAAACCCTGTTTAAATGATATTCATTCTTGTTGTGAAAATGGTTAAAATGTGTAAATGGGCAGCATGAGTAAGTAGATTCAAGCTTATGTTCATTTATGCATATAAGAAACTAGTGGAGTAATGTGTATTCATGTGCTTATTCATTGGTTATATATTTGATTTTCCAACCCAGAGTATCATATAAATATGAGTATATTTAGGAAGGAGAAGCAAAAGGGTTAAGGTGGCAGCCTAATACCTCTAATCACATGTACACAGCAGGAATAATATATAAAAGGGATCATGGAAGTTACAGATATGTGTGTATATATATATATATATGTATGCAGATTAACATGAGATATGATTTATAAACCTGGATACAACCCATATTATCAAAGTCGGAATTGAACCAATTGTCATATTATTTTTCCCAGTTCTTTTGTTGTTATAAAACACTGATGTGATGTTTGTTATGCGCCTTTATATGTATGCATTTTATGTACGAATTATAAGGTTTATCCAGTGATTTATATGGTTCTAAAGGAGTATTAGAGAAGGAAATATTGGTTAGAACATATGTAAAATCAAACAAATAAATGCAAAGTTAGGTTAAGATAGCTGCATGGCACTAGTTTACATTGATCTACTTGGTACTCTGATTTGTGCCAAGTATGCACATGGTTTGATTAAACCCAATAGGCCTTTGTGTGCTGGGATAACAGATAAATGAAGGGCCCAGACAATGTTTACCTATGTGTTCAATGTATGATAATAAGACCAATATAAATATGTATATAAACTAGGGGGTGTTCTAGAATTAGAGGAAATAAGTCAGTAAACAAGCCATTTAGGAGATGGATTGGGTAATGTTAACTCGGTTATTAGCATGAATTGGATGGATTATTTGCTATGATTTCATGACATTATTTCATAGACTAATGTTCTTTGAAATAAAGTAAAAATGGTAAGTTTAAATAAGTATTTTTACCTGAAACCTTTATTCCAGTAAGCACTTAACCTAGTTTTTTGTATATTCAGATACATGTGCATGTTATATACAACTTACAATCACAATTTAAATTATGTAATTCTGCATGTAATTACTCATACCAGGCATTCATGTCTAACGCTATTTGGTTGTGCTTGCAATCACTTGAGGTGTCTCACTATGATGGCGCGGCTCAATGATTAATTTCAGGTTGAAAGATTTTCTTAGTTGCACTTTAGAGTTTCTTGGAGTGTTGTGTTAAAGAGCTAACTAAAGTTATTTAGAAAGATTTACCAATGTTATATGTTCTAGTTTGATATGTAATTTGAAGTCTAAATCTTAGGTAGTTGCTAATTATGTGTTACTTATGATGAACTTATCAGTTTGTATGAGGAATCTATGTTGATGCACCTATTTGCCTAATTTTAGTGAAGCTTAGCCCATTTAAATAAATATTGGAATAAGAGAAGTTCATCCTGCTTTGTTTAGTAAGTGGAGGTTGTTTTTCTCCATAATTTCTGGTATATTTATGTCATAGTCACATGCATTTAACCCAATGTTTAAACAAGAAACTGGGTAACATCAAAGTGCTTATTACAAGTTGTAGTGGGCATGAATAAAATCCAGTTATGTTTGTTGAGCTAAATGAGTGCACAACATACAAATAAATGTATGAATGTGCTTCTTTTGCAAAGACATGTGTAGTGTCACTGGATTTAGGTTTTTACATAATCAAAACTCCATAAATTACTTCTGAATGGGTATCATAATAAGGATATGTAGGTTGGTTGACACCCAAGTAAAAAGGCACATATAATTCTAGGTATTTTAACCTCTTTATGGATAATTTTAAAGCCTAAAAAAAGGTTGTTCTAGGCTAGTTTGTGTGCCTATTTTTCACTGCTTTTCAAGTGTATGGTCATGTCAATATGGTTGGGTATGCATTAGCAATCACTTTGCTAAAAATTGCACATATAACACTGGTTTTTAACTTTGGAATAAATTACATTAAACTTGTTTATAAACCCAAATTTTGATATTACAATTGTCTATCGTGTTTTGTATAAGATATCTACTTCTATGATTTAGTGTGACACCCCATGTCCATTAATGTCAGTCATAAAGGGAATGCATTAAGTTTTGTGAAGTGTTATAGGTTAACAGAAACAGAAATATTACAAGACAGACGTAAAATGACAGCGGAATTAAAAACTTTTTTAATCATAAAGCATTGTGGTTCAAAAACATCACATGTCTGGAATACACAAACACCATTACTTCATAAAAACTATTGTCTTGTACTTTTAAAACATCAGAGTACATAAAAGAAGCAAAAATTCCCCAAACAAAATATAGCCATAGCAACAAGGATAGGAGCTTGAGCCATACATCTATGCAGCTCCAGCAAAATGTAAGCAGAATCACGGTCAAGCCTGAGTATTCCCACCGTGAGAACCTTAGGGGGGAACGGAAGAAAGAAGAGGAAACAAAAAGGGTCAGACATAAAGTCTGGAAAGTCTAGTTACTTTTAGTAAGTAAATAAGTAAAAGCAGCATGACAGGCATATAAAGTGGAAAAGAAAGATAACACTACATTCGACAGTTATGACAAGGTAAACATGATAGAGTGTATACGCTTCCTTAATGTTTACTCTAATCCTCTGCACTGACACTAGTATAACCAGAAATGTTATGATCCCAACAACTATCAAATGGTAGACTTAGGCATACGTCCAGATGTACCCTAAATACTACACTAATTGATCGGCTCCCTAATCTGCGTAGATACCTTAGGCCGACCCCACTATAGCAAAATATAACTTCCTAAAGTCGCAACCCCTCATCTTTATAATGTGCACAACCATATCTACAGGTGTCACGGTCGTCTTATCCCCCTCTACCCAGCCCATGCACGCACATGACCCGGTCGGTTTGTACTGCCCACACCGTCCTCCACGTTTGGATCTCTTAGAATCAGACCAGTAAGAGTGCCCTAACTCCGACCTAGGATGGAGTATTCATCTTGATACTATTATGGGTTACTGACTGAAATGGGTCGCACACAATATGATACACGCTCTCCCCCTTGTCTTGTATCCCTACTAGGATTTCCATCGATTATGCATACCACTAGGTGTCTTTATTACACAACCCTACCATTTCTACAAGTTATGCTTACCCTAAAAAGGTGTCTTTAATTACATAACCCTATCAGGTTAAGTTCATGGACTTATATGTAAATATTACCCACCCCCTAAGATTTACTTAACCCACCCTCTATTTAACCAAATTTACTTAACCCTAATTTGATTCATGTTCATACAATCCCTATGGATTCAACTAGGTTAAGTATTTAAGGTTTATTACCATATTTTCATTTATGGTTGCAGTATGCTAGACCTCTTACATTAAGCCTACTATTTGTGGATACTGGACATGCTGGGCGGATCTGAGAAGACTTATTCCACAAATTGGGCTTAACCTAATGTCTTAGCATGTCTTGTATTTGTGCACCAAGACCTCCCACATTAGATTCACCACTTGTGGTCGCTGGATATGCCGGGCGATCCTGATAGACTTCCACCATAAGTGTAATCTAACCTCGTGTCTAGGCGCAATTACAGTTTATAATTGCTGTAATCCTAGGCATTTCATTATTAGCCAATTTTTACCTATGTCGTTATAGGTTATAGGTTTCATGCCTCTTTTTCCCAATTATGTTCATAGTGAATTATATGTCCAAATTCATGTTCATGATCATTATCCAAGTTATGCCAATTTTAATGTTTTCCCCAGTTCCCGAACTAATGCATCATATATATTTAGCGGCATGCCTACGCTAGGAATTAGTCTGGCCATAAACTACAATAGGTAAAGGTGATGGGAAGATGACAATAGTGATTATTCTAACATAACTGGCATAAACATATACTAGCATAGTGATAAGGTGGACATATAAGAATAGATCTGTGAACCTGCGATAGTTAAACTAGTTATAACATAGTAGGAATGTCATAATAAGCAAAACAAGATCTAAATAACAATTTAGATGTCCAACTAGTTCAGCTTCAATATGATAGGCACACGGTGATCTAAATAATAATCTACATCTAAAATCAAAAGTAGATCTGTCCTAATAAAGATTTAGATTCAAGTAATAGTATGTCATAACATCATAAATTCACTAATTACAATAGATTTGATATGATAAAGACTGAGATCCAAGTCATAACTAATTCAGAATGTCATAGATTCACAATTTACAACAGATCTGGTATAATTCGATCACAAGAATGGATCTAAACTATAGTCGTATCATGTTTACTTTTAATCATTTAAATCTAAAAGTAACTTAGAACTCACAATGTTTGGATTTAGAAAATAGAACTAGAAGAGAAGATTGTTGAGTCACAAATCTACACTTAAATCTCTAATCTTTGATCGCAGAAGAATAAAATAATCTAATTCAGTCCAGGCATTGACAGCATTTGGCCTCCATTGATTTCCATTGAAGAAAACAAGCAAGAGAAACGACCCTGTATATATAGCTGCCAGCCCCCATAATTCGATCTGCCACCTCAGCCCTAGGCGGGTTGACCCTCCCTTAGGGGGCCGATGCATGGGTCAACACCCCCTTGAGGGTTCGACCCCGAGGTCGACACCCCCATAAGGGGTCGATTCCTTTTGGGGCGGGAGAATTTCCACCAACGGAATTTCAAATTTTGAACCGAAATTTGATTTTCTAATTAATTATATATATATGTATAATTCTCTTGCGCGTATACAAACTTCAAACCTTCATAACTTCTTCATATAGTGTCCGTTTTAAGCCAACGAATTGTCTATCTTGGCCAGAATTTCATGATGGACACAATGGCACATTCAGTTTCCCTTAATTTTGTATATTAAATTAATTATTATTTAATTTATCCTCATTTGGTGTTGTTAAAATACGGGGTGTTACAGTCTCCGCTACTCAAAGGATTTCGTCCCCAAAATCTCCAAGTCAAGAAGAATGTATATCCTACCATCCATCACCCATCTACTCATCCACCAATCATAGGCATCCACTGTTCTTAAAGACTTCTAATGCTTTATATGAACATATGCAAAGGTGTGTGTATATGTCCCAATACGAATGCAAAGATCAGGCGGTCTACTGTTTCAGTCGACCTCCTTAATGCAATGTATGATAGTGACATGAGTCCAACATGTATGCAATAATCCTATCATGTAAGTTCTACATGGGTGCATAAACATCCGTACAAATGCAACATCCATATGATGATACATTTAGTTTCATCCATATAAGAAAAGAAAATTCACACATATCCATATGTAGTATGAGAGTGATTGAGCCGATCTAGTTCCTAATGTGTGTGTATATGCATCCACGAGCGACCACTAGCAAATACTTGCATCCACTTGCATCCATCAAACATAACACGTCTCAAACACATGTTTACATCCATGGGATTCCTATCTAAAGTTAGGATATTCAATCGATAGGACCTAGATAAATGATAGAAACAAACATAGATAAAACTTTGGAAAAAGGAGTTAAGAACATACCCTCGAAAAGAAAAGGATACGAAACACGAATCTTGTTTTCGGTCTCCCAAGTTGCATCCTATGGGTTATCTCACCATTGAACCTTCATCAACTTGGTTTCTTTGTTGCATTGCTTCTTAACTTCCAATCCAAGAATACAAGAACGAACTTGTCTGACTGTTGCCTCCCGTTCCACCTCTACTTCTTCCAATACACATGGCTCAACTACTTCTGTGGTATCGTGCAAACACTTCCACAAGTGAGAAACATGGAACATCATGAACCAGGTAGTCTCTCTGGCAGATTTACTCTGTAGGCCATTTGGCCAATCCTTTCTGTTATGGGAAATGGTCCTACGAATCTTGGAGCCAGGTTCCCTACAGACCCGAAGCAAACCATGTTCCTCATTGGTGACACTTTAATGAAAACCATATCTCCTATTTCAAATTAAATATCAGTCCTTCTCTTATTAGAGTAAGATTTCTGCCTACCGTGAGCGGTCTTCGTTCGCGATCTAATAAGATCTATCTTCTCGGACGTTTCTCTAACCATATCTGGTCCAAGCAATAGTCTTTCTGTAGATTCCTACCAACAAGTCGGTGATCTACAGGGTCGTCCATGTAAGGCTTCAAAAGGTGCCATGCCAATACTTGCTTGAATGATGTTGTTGTAGGCGAATTCTACTGAAGGAAGATGCTCTTCCCAAGTACCTCCGATGTCCAAAATACACAACCTCAAAAGTTCCTTTAGAACTCTTTTCACCCTCTCCGTCTGTCCATCGGTCTGAGGATGATAAGCGGTGCTTAAACGTAACTGTGTACCTAATGCTTCTTGCAAACTCCTTCAAAATTCACTTGTGAATATGGGGTCACGATCGCTTACGATGCTGGAAGGTACCCCATGAAGACGGACAATATCACGAACATAAACTGCTGCCAACCATGTTGCCGTCCTCTTACTCTTAACCGAAATGAAGTGAGCGCTCTTTGTAAGCCTATCCACCACGACCCAAATACTGGTGTTTCCTTTCTTCAATCTAGGCAAACCATCTATGAAATCCATCGAGAGGCTCTCCCATTTCCACTATGTAACTTCCAAAGGATGAAGTAAACCATCGGGCTTCTTTTGCTTAGCTTTAACTTGCTGACAAACTAAACATTAAAAACAAACTCTGCCACATCTTTCTTCATCCGAGCCGAAAAGAAAACCAACTTCATATTCTTATACATTTTATCACCACCTGGATGAATGGTCATCTTAGAGTGATGGGCTTCTTCTAGGGCTGTCTTTATCAAGCTCCCAATTCGGGGAACATAGAGCCTTCCAACTCGTCGCAACCACCCTTTATCGTCTATGGAGTATCTATTGAGGTAACTAGAAGTCTCCCCTTTATTGAGCCTATCCAAGATGTCTGAAATCTGCGGATCATTTCGCTAGAAGCTCCTATCTGATCCATAAGAATAGGTCGTATCTCTAGCGATGCAAACAAACCAGGCAAAAGCTCGGTGGAGGGTCTAAAGTCAAAAGCAGATATAAACTCTAAGCTTTTCGTCTCTACAAACAAAGGACTTAAGACCATCCTCTGTCTGCTCAATGCGTCTGCCACTACATTACCCTTTCAAGGGGTATAAGAAATCTCAAAATCATAAGAAGCTAGAAACTCCATCCACTTTCATTGCCTTAAATTGTGATCCTTTAGAGAACAAATACATGAAAGATTTAAGATCAGTGTACAACTCGAACTTCTCTCCAAGAAAATAATGACGCCACATCTTAAGCGCGAATACTATGGCAGCTAGCTCTAAATCATGGGTAGGGTAGTTCTTCTCATGAACTCTCAATTGTCTACCCCCACAACACACTACCTTCCCTTCTTGCATCAGAACTGCACCAAGCCCTGTACCACATGCATAAGCGTAAACTGTAAACACTTTGTTCCCATCGGGCAAGGTCAAGACTGGGGTTGTTGTCAAAGCCCTCTTCAGTCGTTGGAAAGCAACATCACAATCTATATCCCATGAAAACGCCAAATTCTTCTTTGTTAGCCTAGTGAGTGGGGCTGATATCTTTGCGAAGTCCTTAATGAACTTCCTATAATAACCTACCAATCCCAAAAAGCTTCTCACCTCCGTTTGCATTCTTTGGAATCTGCCAGTCCTGAACTGCAACCACCTTTGCGGGATCCACTGCTATCCCATCTTTGGAAACCGCATGCCCTAGAAATCTCACCTCTTTTCTCCAAAAATGGAATTTGGAGAACTTTTCATGAAGCTGATGTGCCCGGAGGGTTTTCAAAACTTCCCTCAAATGTTAGGCATGCTCCTCTTCGCTCTTTGAGAAGATCAAAATATCATCAACAAAGACCAAGATATATTTATTTAGAAACTCCCGAAAACACCCTACTCATCAGATCAACCAAATAGGCGGGTGGATTCGTCAACCCAAAAGGCATTACAAGCCATTCGAAGAAAACATCTGGTGTCCTAAAAGCGGTCTTATCTATATTGTCCTCAGCCATCCTCAACTAATAAAACCCCATGGCCAAGTCTAACTAAGAAAATACCGAGGCACCAAAAAGCTGG
This sequence comes from Allium sativum, assembly GCA_030737875.1. Classification (NCBI taxonomy): domain Eukaryota; kingdom Viridiplantae; phylum Streptophyta; class Magnoliopsida; order Asparagales; family Amaryllidaceae; genus Allium; species Allium sativum. Next base: position 125,677,254 of record CM060919.1, on the reverse strand, counting down.
TCGAACAAATCATCTATCCTCGGAAGTGTGTTCCTGTTTTATTTTATGAGTTTGTTCAATTCTCTACAGTCCACACACAAAGAAAGTGAACCATCCGCCTTAGTTGCAAATACAACTGGAGCACCGCATTCAGATATGCTTCGTCTCATAAATCATTTCTCAAGTAGCTTCCCTACTTGCTTACTCAGCTACCTCCTTCCCATCGGAGCCATACGGCACACTGGTAATGAAATTGGCTTTGCATTGTCCACCAAATATATACGGAAATCGATCTTGCCTCGAAGGTAAACCCCATACGTCATCAAAAACATCAGAACAATCTTTGACTATTAGAACAAATTACAAATCATCGATAGATGCATCAAGAGACTCTAGGAAACTAAGCACAACAAACCCTTATGGGTCACAAGAAATCTTGAGGGTCCCCTCATGACAAGTCAGAAGCCTAACAACCCTCCTCTCACAATCCAAAATGACACCATATGTGGTAAGCCAATCCATCCCTAGAATCAACCAATAGCCCATAAACCCGAGCACATACACATCGCACTCAAACTCGATGCCTAAGATTGATATCCTCAAACCCCGACAAATCATAGACAAATGAGTTGAACCACCAATGGGGTTTGGGACAAAAACGAGATCCACTACCATACTAGTATTTAAGTGCAGAGATTCAACCAAAGAACTAGATATAAACGAATGTGAAGTGCTAGAATCAAAAAGAGTTCTAATAGGATGACTAGAAATAGAAATCAAGCCTTCCAAATAGGATGACTGGAAATAGGAATCAAACCTTACATAGAAATTTTCATACGTCTATCCGGAGCACTAGTTGCGAGAGCATTCACCTGCCCTCCAAAAGCTCCTGCTCTTTGACCTTGTCCCTATTTCGTATTCCCTAGCAATGTGCCCAACCTCTTCACAATTGAAACAAGAATTTTTCCTTTTTTTACAGTCTTTGACCAAGTGACCCTCTCGTCCACAACTGTGACACTTCCTCTTATCCTTAGCCTTATCATTCTTTCCGCCTTTGTTTTGTTGTTATTTTCCTCTCTTGGGCCATACCTTCTTATTCTGCGTTGTTTACTCAGTCTTAAAATCCTTCTTCCCTCCTTTGTCTTCCTCATGCATCAAGGACATACCAACAAGCCTTTCAAAAGTAGCTCCTATTGGAATATGAGACATAGCTAACCCATGAAGGGGTTCATTCAGCACTTTAGCAAACCGCAAAGCTTTCTTATGCGAAGTGTCCACCTGTTCCAATCCAAACCTTGCTAACTGATTGAATTTGTTCACATACTCTTTAACAGTCTTGTTTGAGCGCCAAGAACCTCTCCATTTGCATGCTTTTCTCAACTTGAGAAAGAAGCTTCATTTCAAACCTCTTTCTAAAATCATCCCATGTCTCCACTTACGTCCAACTTAGGTAACTTCCCCCTAAAAAGAAGCCTCATTTTTCAATAGCTAGGTAGCTAACTGAATCTTCCTTCGATCTTCCACTTCAAAGATTATGAACAAATACTCGGTCTCCTTGAGCCAATTCCTTGCGTCTATGAATATTTTGATTCCACGGAATGGCTTCTCTCCCATGGCATAGAAATCATTGCAGATCTTAGCCAAATTATCTACTCTTGGAGGAGGAGGAGGAACGAGGGTGCAGCTGGGGGGGAGGAGCGTTGCTTTTAGCAAGTAAATAAGTAAAAGTGGCATGACAGGCATATAAAGTGGATAAGAAAGATAACACTCCATAAGGCAGGTGTGATAAGGTAAACATGATAGAGTGTATACGCTTCCCTAATGATTACTCTAATCCTCTGCACTGATACTAGTATAACCAAAAATGATATGATCCCAACAACTATCAAATGTTATACTTAGGCATATGACCAGATGTACCCTAGCAACTACCCTAATTGATCGTCTCCCTAATCCGCGTAGATGCCTTGTGTCGGCCCCATAGTAGGAGGTATTGTTAAATCGCTAAGTATAGCGTTTTGACTATGACAACTAGATATGTTCATATGCTATCGACTAACTTTGTTTTGCAGGGAGATGAAAATTCATTGACAATCGGATTCAAGAACTCAAGGGAAATATTATTTGCATGAGTCTAGATTAGTCTTAGTAAATATATGTTAAAGTCTTTCCTGATGATTATACACACACACAAAGAATTTATATGTGAATATATGTTAGCATCAATGAACAAGGAGGCAAGAAGTAGTCTGTCTACAGGAACAGACGTCTGACATAATCAGACCAGACGTCTGATTGCTGAAATAAAGAAAATTCAGTATGAATTTTCAGACGTCTGGTATATTTCTACCAGACGTCTGTTTCTGGAGACAAACATACTACTCCTCCTATTTTAAATTTGAATTCAAATCAAAAGAGACTTCTGAAAATTTTAATTAAAACTTCTGTTTCTGAAAGGATGCATCTATATGGAAGAGATACAACTCTCTATACTTACTTCTCTTCATCGAATCCTTTCATGATCGGTTGCAATTCTTTGAATATTATAAATAGAGGTTTCAACAATTGTTTTATTCACTAATTCTTATTCTAACTTTCTATTATTCTAAAAAAATTCTGATTTCTCAAAGCTTACTACTTACAAATATTTTGAGATCTTCAACTTCCTTAAACTTTCACAAGCTTCAAAATATTCATCAAGGAAAGGCTATAGGAAGGGTGTACTTAATTCAAGACAATCCGTGTTATCAAGAACACAAAAGAGTCAACAAATATTCTGTATTAGCAAAGACCTCTCCAGTGGTTGAGGCAAGAAATCCCGTTCAGCAGTTCGGGTAATTGTGAACCTATTCCTCCGGGTGAAGTGAGGGTTTTAGTGTTAGTGAAATACCAGAAGTGAGTCTGGGACTGGACGTAGGACAGTGGTCCGAACCAGTATAAATCGACTGTGTGATTTACTGCTTACTACTCTACCATATACATTATATCCTATACTCCATTCTTTACGATCCTACCGCTGCATAGACTCTTTCAATTGGTATCAGAGCAAGGCTATCCTATAACCGTAACACCGTTATTCGATATTGTGATAGAATGGAGAATAACCCAAGTACTAGCTCAACTACTTTTGCCGAAGGACAATCGACTCAAAGACCACCACTATTTAACGGATTACATTACAATTACTGGGCTACTAGAATGAGAATTTATATGCAAGCAAGTGGTTTTAGTGCATGGAATGCAAATCAAAAGGAATTTACAGCACCTACTACTGAATATGCAACTTGGACAAATGTTCAAAAAGATGAAGCCAATGCAAATGCAAAAGCTATGAACATGCTATATTGTGCTCTAGATCGGAATGAATTCAATCGTGTTAGCATTTGTACATCAGCTTATCAAATATGGGAGACACTCAAAACTATTCATGAAGGAACAAACAAAGTCAAGCAAACCAAAATCTCAATGCTCAAAAATCAATTCCAGAACTTCAAAATGAAGCAAAATGAAACTATCAACGAGATGTACTCAAGATTTCAAGACATCCTACATGCATTGATAGGACTTGGAGAAAAATACAGTGACTTTGACATCATTTCAAAAGTACTAAACTCTTTAACTGACGATTGGGAAAGAAAAGTACTAGCTATTGAAGAAGCAAATGATTTATCAGCAATGAAACCAGAAGAGCTAATAGGAAATCTTATGTCTTAAGAAGTAAACCTTCAAGAAAAAAGGGAACTAGCTCAAGAAAAGAAAAATGTGGCCTTTCATGCTGATAAAGAGGAGTCTGAATCAGAAGACGAAGATCTAGCTTTTATTGCCAAAAATTTTAAGAAATTTCTGAAATATAGAAAAGGAAATTTCAAAAAGAATATTTCAAATAAGCCTTCATCTTCAAAACTAGAATGCTTCAATTGTCATAAGAAGGGTCACATGGTAAAAGATTGTCCAGAAATGAAAGAAAATCAAAAGAACTTCAATAAAAGCAAGAAAGACAAATTCAAAAAGAAAGCCTTTTCGGTTACATGGGACGACTCAGACTCAGATTCAGATTCATCAAGCAGTAACAGTGATAGTGATAGTGATAAAGAACAAGAAAATGTGTGTTTTATGGCACAAGAATCTGAGGTAAGTGAATTATCTTATGAAGAACTAATAGATGTTAATGCTGAACTTTTAAATCTAATAAAGAATCTAAAGAAAAAGATTAAAGAAACTCGTGAACATCAGAATAAAGCTGAATTCGAAAGAGATATGCTAAAAGATGAAAAAATAATTCTAGAAGAAGAACTTGAAAAAGTTCAAGAAACTCTTATGAATTCAGATAGTCAACTTTCTCTTTTGAGTCAAGAAATTGAAACTCAAAAGAAGAAGAATGATGAAATTAGTTCTGAAAATCATGTGTTGAAAAATAAAGTGAAAGAACTAGAATTAGAAAATAAAAGTATTCAAGCAAAGTTAGAAAACATTTCAAAAAATGTTTCTAATTTTAACAAGGGTCGAGAAAATTTAACAAGAATCTTAGAAAACTCTCAACCCTCTTCAAACAAAAGTGGTTTAGGATTCAAAAAGGAATTGAAATTTTCTTCAAAGAAAAATACAAGATTTGAGAAGAAAGTGAATACAAAACCAAAATCCACAAAAACAGTTAATAAAATTAAGATATGGATACCAAAAACTAACAATATTCTGATTAGGAAGAAGCACATTAACTCATTTATGGAATCTGTGCATAATAATAAAAATTATTTATATAAAAGGGACACTAAACCCAGTTGGGTTTGGCTTCCTAAGATCTAACTCTTAGGACCCTATCAAAAAGTGGGTACCAATGTGCTTATTAATATTTTTTGCAGGTATCACTTAAAAAGAGAAAATGGATATTAGACAGTGGTTGCTCAAAACACATGACCGGAGACAAAGATATGTTAACCAATATATCATACTTTGATGGTGGCTTAGTTACCTTCGGAGATAATTCAAAAGGATTTATTATTGGCAAAGGAGATGTGTGCAACTACGGTATTTCAAATATTCCTCTTATTACTAATGTTTCTTTGGTAAAAAATTTAAAACATAATCTTTTAAGCATTAGTCAATTATGTGATAAAGGTTTTAAAATAACTTTTTCTGAAAACAAATGTAGTATTTTTGATAAAATCAAAATATTATTTTTGAAGGAAATAGAGATAGAAATATTTACGTATTAAATATGAAAGTAAATAATAATAAAGAAATGTGTTTGATTGCTAATAACAATGATTCTTGGTTATGGCATAAACGTTTTTGTCATATTAACTTTAAAACTATTCAAAAACTTTCAAAGCACGAATTAGTAAGAGGTCTACCCAAAATAAATTTTAAAGTAAAAAACTTGTGCGAAGATTGTCAGATCGGAAAATTAACAAAATCTACTTTTAAATCAAAAAAGGTCATTTCAACCCTACAGCCATTAGAACTTTTACATATGGACTTGTTTGGACCTACTCAAATACAATCATTAAATCATAATCGTTATGTATTTGTTATAATTGATGATTTTTCAAGATATACTTGGACTATGTTTTTGAAAAATAAAAGTGATACTTTTGATCATTTCAAAGATTTCGTTAAAAAGATTCAAAATTCGAAAAATTTAAAAGTTAAAAACATTCGAAGTGATCATGGTGGAGAATTTGAAAATGAATCTTTTGAAATATTTTGTAAAAAGAAAGGAATAAATCATAATTTTTCTTTTCCTAGAACTCCACAACAAAATGGAGTAGTAGAAAGAAAAAATAGAACTTTACAAGAATGTGCAAGAACTTTACTTAATGGTAGTACATTATCTAAACAATTTTGGGCAGAAGCCGTAGCAACTGCTTGTTATGTCTTGAATCGTATTTCTATTCGACCTCTAACTAAAAATACTCCTTACGATCTTTTTAACGGAAGAAAACCTAACATTTCATACTTTAAGATATTTGGATCTAAATGCTTTATTCTAAATACTAAAGATCAACTTGGAAAGTTTGATGCAAAAGCTGATCACGGGATCTTCGTTGGATATTCAGAACGTAGTAAAGCATATCGAATTTTCAATAAACGTACTAATACTATAGAAGAATCTTTACACGTCTCTTTTGATGAAAATTATAGCATAAATACAAAAAACAAAGATGATGATGAAATTACTGATAATTTTGAAAATACAAATAATGACTCTATACAACAAAATAATAATCCTATAGAGCATATTAGATCACCTCCAAGAATATTAAAAGATCATCCTACTCAAAATATTATTGGAGAAATTGACACACACGTTCGTACAAGAAGTCAATTAAATCAAATAAGTCAAGTAGCTTTTCTTTCAAACATTGAACCTAAGAATCCGAAAGAAGCTTCTACGGATGATTACTGGATTATCGCTATGCAAGAAGAGCTAAACCAGTTTGAACGAAATGACGTCTGGGAATTAGTACCTCGACCAATCGATCAATCTGTTATTGGTACAAAATGGGTGTACAAAAACAAAGCAGATGAATTTGGAAATATCACAAGAAATAAAGCTAGACTGGTTGCTCAAGGATATAATCAAGAAGAAGGGATTGATTACGAAGAAACCTTTGCTCCTGTAGCTAGATTAGAAGCTATACGTATTTTATTAGCATATGCAAGCTTTCATAATTTTAAACTTTATCAAATGGACGTTAAAAGTGCTTTCTTAAATGGTTTTATCAAAGAAAATGTTTTCGTAGAACAACCACCGCTTTTTAAACATGAAAAATTCCCAGATTATGTTTATAAACTTAAAAAAGCATTATATGGTTTAAAACAAGCACCTCGTGCTTGGTATGAACGACTTAAAAAATATTTAATCAATTCTGGTTTTAATATTGGAAAAGCTGATCAAACTCTATTTATTAAAAATACAAACAAAGATATTTTAATCGTTCAAATTTATGTAGATGATATAATTTTCGGTTCTACAAATGAAAATCTATGTAAAGAATTTTCTATAATAATGACTAATGAATTTGAAATGTCCCACATGGGTGAATTATCATATTTTTTAGGTCTTCAAATTAAACAAGTTTCAAATGGAATTTTTATTTTTCAAGAAAAATATTGTACTAATTTAATTAAACGGTTTGGTTTAGATAATACTTCAGGAAAACCAACACCAATGAGCACATCAATTCATCTTGATAAAGATGAAAAAGGGAAAAGTATTGACCAAAAATTATATAGAAGTATGATAGGTTCGCTACTCTATTTAACAGCAAGCCGCCCTGATATTATGATGAGTGTATGTTTGTGCGCACGATTTCAATCAGACCCCAAAGAATCGCATCTACGAGCAGTAAAACGAATTTTAAGATATCTTAATAACACCAAGAATTTTGGTCTGTTCTACCCGAAAGGTTGTCCATTTGAATTAGTATCCTACAGTGATGCTGACTTCGGTGGATCACGGACGGATAGAAAAAGTACAAGTGGTACGTGCCATTTCATTGGCAAATCACTTGTATCTTGGTTTAGTAAAAAGCAAAACTGTGTCTCGCTTTCTACGTGTGAAGCAGAATATATATCTGCTGCATTGGCATGTGCACAAGTAATCTATATGCAACAAACACTTAAAGATTTTGGAATTCATTTATCTAAATCAACAATATATTGTGACAATACTAGCGCTATTAATTTATCAAAAAATCCTGTAAATCACTCAAGAACAAAACATATAGACATTCGACATCATTTCCTTCGTGATAATATAGAAAAAGAAATTATAAATTTAGATTATGTCCCATCTGATAATCAGATTGCCGATATTTTTACCAAACCCTTATTAGAAAACTCATTCATTAAATTACGCCGAGAACTTGGAATTATCTCGTTAACTGACATATAACTTAACAACTTCAGTTTTCTAAAAATATTATTTTACAAACTATAACATCTCTGCAAGAGTATTTATCTATTTTTAACTTTTCCTAAAGTTTCTCTTTTTCTAAAATATTTATGGTTACAAATTTTTAGACCACCCATTCTATAACTTCCTATCTACATATAAGAACAAGCTATCTTAAAACAGAAGCATTAAAAACAAAAAAAATTCATAACCATTATGTCGTCAAGTAATTCAAATTCATCGATCAGTATTCATTTTACAACAAGCAGCTCCTCCGACTCTATTACTCTTCCCACACCTACACCTAAAAATGAACCTCAATACCGATGGGGTAACTATCATACTGGGTTTACACCAGAATCAAAGAAAGCTAAACGAGCGTTATTTTCATCTCCTGATACGAAACGCAAAATTGACGATCTTCATCACTACCAAGAAGAACAAATCAAGCTACAGAAGGAATTATATTTTGAACAAAAAGCAACATCAACTCGTTTAAGTCTGCTTGAGAAGATGATATGTAAGTTTTGTGGATCAAAAGAGAAGGATATTATTTCACCATTACCAACACCAACCAATCCTATCGATCCATCAGCTTCTTATCGAACGGCAAATGACCCGGTGAATCCAACATTAAAATATTATACTTACTCACCCTCACAACCGTCGTACGATCCGAATTCATGGGATAGAAACTATCAAGCCAATGAAGGAAAGAGCTCATCAACACCGAAGAAAACTCCGCCTTCTAAATAATTAAATATTTGATTATTTTATATATATATATATTTTTTTTCTATTTTACTTCTGAGTCATGTAATAATTTTTTTTAAAAAGTCGATCTCTATAGTATTTTTTTACTATCATTGAATATTTTCACATATATATACATCTGTTACAAAACAGACGTCTGATAAAATAAATTCAGACGTCTGAATTCAAGTATGAAATTATTTTAACCACCAAAACAGACGACTGCCCATATATTTTCAGACGTCTGAAACACTGTTAAAATGAACTAATTCTTTGCTGTCTCAAAAATCACATAAAACAGACGTCTCATATTTCTCAACCTGACGTCTGTTTCTGAACGAGTAGCTAAAAGTTAATCAAAAAAAAACAGACGTCTGTTTTTGGAAAATCAGACGTCTGAAACCGTTCAAAAATGAACTAAAACCTTGCTGACTTGAAATATCCTCAAACCAGACGTTTCCCTCCAAAAAGATAGACGTCTGAGTTACTGACAGGACGCTTTTTTTTTTTTTAAACCGACACGTCGGTTAGCAATCAATATATCCCCTCATAACCATCATCTACCTTTTCACTTTTTACTTTCACCTTTTCACCCTCTTTAAAAACCCTAAATCCCCAATTACAAACAACTTAAAAATCAACAATTTTTCTACTATAATCATGAGTAATAGAGGCAAGCGAACAAGAGAACAAGAAGCTCCACCTCCATCTGAAGATCAAATCCAAAAATGGCTTCATGGAGACATTGCAAAGACTAGGTACAAAGCAATGAAGAATTCCAAGTTTTTCGAAGGTGCTTTCGTTAAATTTGATGCCTTTTCTAATTACAGACTTCTCCAATTCGCTAGACATTTTCATTTTGAATCTTTGGTAGATTATAATACAAACAATGTCAAAATCTACCCTTTGCTTGTTAAGTTGTTCTTAGCCAACATGAATCTTGACCATATGAAACCTCAAAACACAACCGACTGCGTTTGGACAATGGTTTGTGGAAAAAGGATTGTACTTCATCTTCAAAGGTTGGGACAAATATTAAATTGTGCTTGGCAAGGTTTGGATATTGACGATGTAGAGGTTAATAGGACTCAAAGAGATGAAGAGTCCCATAAATTTATTTCCGACGATCTTATTGATATGAGAAAACTAACTTCTACCAATCTTCGTCCACAAGCTAGACTTCTTAATCGTATTTTAATCCGAACAATAAATCCACGAAAAGGAAGTTATGAGAAGATCTATAAAAGGGATTTTCAGGCATTGTATGCCATTTACTCTCGAAAACAGATCAACTGGGCTAAAATAATAATGGATGAATGGTTAGACATCACCTATAAAAGGAAGTATAAGACTTTGCATTACGGTGCCTACATTACTCGAATCTTAACCTCTTCTCACATCGAAGTTCGTATTCCCGAATCTATTCCAACAAAGACAATTAAAGAAATTGGATACAAGACATTGAAGTTGATGAATATTGATCCCAACCCATCAACTTTGGACCATCTATCTTTCGAAGAATGGACTCAACATGTTGCTACTAATCCCGAATCGCTTATTTCTGAATCTTCACACCGTCAACAAACTACGAACGATGAAGGAATTCAGATTATTTCTCCGGAAGTTTCTTCAAAACAAGCTCTCGTCATTCTTTCACAAAATCAATCAAAACTTCATCGTCAATTTAACACTTTTGAAACAAAGACTACTAAGAAGTTTGACTCGATTAAAAAATTTCTAAATCAAATTTGGAATACTGTGTCTTGTTCCGGGACTACTTCAACACAAGCTCAAGAGTCATCACCATTTCAATGGTCTACAAGCTCTCAAGAAGTAGTTGAAGATTCGGAAGGTAGTGCTTCTCCAGCTGATCATGACTCCGAAGAATCTCCGGGTATTTGATGTTGTTATGGGTATCGTATCTTTATCTTTAGAACTATTATATTTTGGGATGTAATATTTTAGTACTTCATGCACAAAAACACTTATATGTGCATTTATGTGGTTGTGATGTTGGTTTATGATGTTTGTCTTGGTCTAGTATGGTTTTATATTGTTTTAACTCCATAAATGTTATGTTTATTTCCTTTCAAGTGTTCCTTTTTGTCAAATGCCAAAGGGGGAGAAAACGTAACATAATATTTATGCATATTGACAGGGGGAGTATACTTAGTTGTCATTAGTCAAAAAGGGGGAGAATGTTAAATCGCTAAGTATAGCGTTTTGACTATGACAACTAGATATGTTCATATGCTATCGACTAACTTTGTTTTGCAGGGAGATGAAAATTCATTGACAATCGGATTCAAGAACTCAAGGGAAATATTATTTGCATGAGTCTAGATTAGTCTTAGTAAATATATGTTAAAGTCTTTCCTGATGATTATACACACACACAAAGAATTTATATGTGAATATATGTTAGCATCAATGAACAAGGAGGCAAGAAGTAGTCTGTCTACAGGAACAGACGTCTGACATAATCAGACCAGACGTCTGATTGCTGAAATAAAGAAAATTCAGTATGAATTTTCAGACGTCTGGTATATTTCTACCAGACGTCTGTTTCTGGAGACAAACATACTACTCCTCCTATTTTAAATTTGAATTCAAATCAAAAGAGACTTCTGAAAATTTTAATTAAAACTTCTGTTTCTGAAAGGATGCATCTATATGGAAGAGATACAACTCTCTATACTTACTTCTCTTCATCGAATCCTTTCATGATCGGTTGCAATTCTTTGAATATTATAAATAGAGGTTTCAACAATTGTTTTATTCACTAATTCTTATTCTAACTTTCTATTATTCTAAAAAAATTCTGATTTCTCAAAGCTTACTACTTACAAATATTTTGAGATCTTCAACTTCCTTAAACTTTCACAAGCTTCAAAATATTCATCAAGGAAAGGCTATAGGAAGGGTGTACTTAATTCAAGACAATCCGTGTTATCAAGAACACAAAAGAGTCAACAAATATTCTGTATTAGCAAAGACCTCTCCAGTGGTTGAGGCAAGAAATCCCGTTCAGCAGTTCGGGTAATTGTGAACCTATTCCTCCGGGTGAAGTGAGGGTTTTAGTGTTAGTGAAATACCAGAAGTGAGTCTGGGACTGGACGTAGGACAGTGGTCCGAACCAGTATAAATCGACTGTGTGATTTACTGCTTACTACTCTACCATATACATTATATCCTATACTCCATTCTATACGATCCTACCGCTGCATAGACTCTTTCAGGTATCACTTCCTAAAGTGGCAAACCCTCGTCTTTATAATGTGCACAACCATATCTACAGGTCTCACGGTTGTCTTCTCCCCCTCTGCCCGGGCCATGCACGCACATGACCCGGCTGGTTTGCGCCGCCAACACCGTCCTCCATGCTTGGGTCCCTTACAATCAGCCTAATAAGTGTGCCCTAACTCCGACCTAGGACGGAGTACTCATCTTGATAATGTTATATGGGTTACTGACTGAAATGGGTCCCATACAATATGATAGACTCTCCCTCCTTGTCTTGTATCCCCACTAGGATTTGCATTGATTATGTATACCACTAGGTATCTCTAATTACACAACCCTACCATTTCTACAAGTTATACTTACCCTAAAAAGGTGTCTTTAATTACATAACCCTATCAGGTTAAGTTCGTGGGCCTATATGTAAATATTACCCATCCACTCAGATTTACCAACCCACCCTCTGTTCAACCAAATTTACTTAACCCCAATTTAAATTCATGTTCATATAATCCCTACGGATTCAACTAGGTTAAATATTTAAGGTTTATTACCATATTTTCATTTATGGTTGCAGTATGTTAGACCTCCCACATTAAGCCTACCATTTGTGGATGTTGGACATGTTGGGCGAGTCCGGGCAGACTTATTCCTCAAATTGGCTTAACCTCATGTCTTAGAACATCTCGTATTTATGCACCTAGACCTCCCACATTAGATTCACCACTTGTGGTAGCTATATTTGCCGGGCGGTTCCGGGCAGACTTCCACCACAAATGTAATCTAACCTTGTGTCTAGGTGCAATTACAGTTTCTAATTACTGTAATCCTAGGCATTTTATTATTAGCCAATTTTTACCTATGTCGTTATAGGTTATAGGTTTCATGACCCTTTTTCCCAATTATGTCCATAGTGAATTATATGTCCAAATTTATGTTCATAATCATTATCCAAGTTATGCCAATTTTAATGTTTTCCCCCATTCCCTAACTAACGCATTCGCATATATTTAGCGGCACGCCTAGGCTAGGAAGTAGTCTGGCCATAGACAACAAAAGGGAAAGGTGATGGGAAGATGACAATAGTGATTATTCTAACATAACTAGCATAAATATATACTGGCATAGTGATAAGGTAGACATATAAGAATAGATCTGTGAACTTGTGATAATTAAACTAGTTCTAACATAGTAGGAATGTCATAATAAGCATAACAAGATCTAAATACACTACAACAAATATGTTCATTGACAGCGTTGAAAAAACGTTGTTATATAATTTTACAGCGTTTTGAAGAATGTTGTCTATCGACACATTGTTATAGGTCATGGGAGTATCACAATACTTTGAAAACGCTGTAGAAAAAGGGCATACTACAGTGTTTTAGTTGGGGTTATTGTTAAGTTTTTTACAACGTTTTAATTGGCATTGTCATTATGTTTATGCAGCGTTTTGTATTGTTGTGTTTGAATAGCTAACACAAATTATTCCTTCTTCATCACATATATAACAGCGTTTTATATGGGTTAGAAACGTTGTTATCGTCTTCATACCACAGCGTTTTTATGAATATATAAGATCGTTTTAAAACGGCTATGACCACTGTCATCGTCCATATATTATAGCATTTTCAACATATATAACAGCGTTTTATAAAGTCCAAAAATGTAATGACCGTCCATATAGCACAACGTTTTCCAACATATATTACAACGTTTATTTCTGGTTAGAAAAGTTGTTACTCTCTACATATCACAGCATTGTACCATATATATCACAGCGTTTTTTATCATTTTCAAATGTTGTTCTTTCCCGCATGCCACAATGTTTTTTCAAAATATATCATAGTTTTTCTATAGTGTTGTTGAGGTACATCTATCAGCATTTATCAGTTTTACACAATGCAATTCAAAATCATCACGAAATTCAAAAAATACAAAAGAATTATAATTATAAAACTATATCACGTAAGTTATAATAATTCCATATACCAAATATTTGGACATAACATTTTGTAATTGATGTTCACATCTAACTTGTTTTTACGAAAGATGCTTACTAACAAAAAAGAAAAATATAAACCGTTCAAAGTGCAAGCTTGTGTGCTCCAAAATTGAATTTCCGTCATGCATCAAAAATCAGCACCTGATTTGGCTATAAGAAAATACATAACTACTTTTGTTGTATATGTATAACATTGAAAAACTACTAACAACAGAACTAAAATGTACAGCTAAACATGGCAACGTGAAAAGAAAACGAGGTCAAGTGTGATCAAGTCATCTTGTTGTTGGATTCGGTATAAATATAACATTTCTAATATTGGCTTGTTTGACTGGTCGTAGTGCTTAAACTACTTGACAGCATTGGCATGGTTCAGTTCCATGCACAGGCAACATATTTTTTTCCCAACCAGCATCCTAAACTTCACAGCATTTCTTGTGTCAGAAAAAAATGCATACGGCTTAGTACGACCAAATTGCAAGAAAGAAAAATTGTATAAGATCAAAATGTTTTAGCACATCTAGGTCACCGTATCTTCTATTTTTTCCTGTTTTATCTACCCAAACAAAATTTAAATATAAATTCAGTTTTAAGAGGTGAAAAGGGAAATCATACTGTAGCAACCCGCATTCTACGCATCAGAGAATCATAGAATATTTATTTCTTTCTTATATGAAGTCGTATGGTCATGTGGCTTTGGGAAACGACCATTGGAGTCAATTCCCATGTTCATGATTTTTGTCGATTTTAAATGACCGTTTTGCCCTTAGTTGATACTGTTTTGTCATAACTTCTGACTGGAAAAGAATTTTGACCTGAAACCACTTCCATTAGATTCGTTTGATGGTTTACCTTTCCGTAGAGTGGTAATAATAGCTAAACGGACTTACGGTTTGGGAGATATGGCTGAAATAAGGTTTGGAAGGTGAAAAACTGCTCAACCGGCCAAATAGGGTGATTAGTGAATGGGCCCATAACCCATTTCGGGATTAGGGTTATGGAGAGGCTAAAAAGAGTTAGGGTTTCATTCCATTTCAGTTTTCTAGCCTCCACTTACCTCTTAGAAACCCGTAAAATTGCCTCCAACCTCTAAATCACCTCCAAATCACTTTCTAATCAAGGATTAAGCTTAGCCACATCAAATCAAGGGAGATCTTCACCAAATCAAGATTAGGGCTGCTGTTTAGCATTGGTTTCGCGCCATATCAGAGATTTATTTCAGATCTAAGGTTTATTTGTGGCTAAGGTGAGTGATTTGCATAGTTCCTCATTAATTATGGTCAATTAAGGGTAATTAGTGTTGATTAGCGAATTTTTACACTAATAAATTCTGGAAAAATATTTATAAATTCCTAAATAATGTTTTAGACCTCTGTTAGAAATTGGATTTGGTTTGGTTAAGTTTTACTAATCATGTCACTAGTTTTTCTTAAACATGCTTAAGGGAAAATATGGGGTTTTGGCTATATTTGATCCATTTTAACCTATCACATTGATGTTTTGGTGTTTGAGGTCACTTCTACTTGTTGCTATGACTGCATGGTATGCTTTGTGATTGATTATAATAGTTAGAATGGTCAAAAACGCAATCGAATGGCGTAAAACACTCGCTGGAAAAGTTGCAGGAAGACGCTGCAGGTTTTCGGATCGGATCGAATGGATGGGCTCGGACCGGATAATGGGCAAGGGATCACCGAACCGAACTGATGCTTGGCATAAGAGAAAGTTTGGCAAAAAGGAAGGAAATTATGGTTAAACTGGGATTGGATCGGAGCATCATAACTAAAGGGACCAACATCTAAAGGAGGAGAGCTACCGAACCGAACCAAGATGCATCTACCCGACCCAACCCGACCCGCCAGAGTGCACCCGAACCGAACTGATGTACTACGAAGGGACTTGGAGGCCATGACCCGACCCGGAGCACTTGGAAAGAGGATGATCCGAACTGACAGAGAAGAAGCACTGAGGATCCGAACCGATCCAGTGATGACCAATAACCCGAGATGCAAAGGTAGTCCAAATGGAAGTTAGAGCTCAGGATCCAGTTGGGAACCAATGAGTTCACTTCATCGTTGGGCTTTGCTACGGGATGTGTGCTAAGGAGTTGTCGACGTTCATAACTTCGATTCACCACTAAAAAGGGAATGATGGGCTACGTATCAGTGCAGTAGAGTCATCATGACTCAAGGGGCAAAGTGATCGTAGTAAGACTATGAGCCAGTGCAGTGGAGCCATTGTGACTCCATGGGGTGGGGTGGACATAGTAAAGGATTAGTAAGGCTATAAGCTAGTGCAGTGGGGTGTGTACGACTCCATGGGGCAAAGTGGACATAGCGAAGGATTAGTGGCTATGGATCAATGCAATGAAGCCGTTGTGACTTCATGGGCCAGAGTGATCATAGCAAAGTATTGGGTGATCGAAGTGGTGGATATCGTATGCTTTACGCACTGAGTGAGAGACATGAGGATGGTTGCTATGCTTGATTATCTGCCATCACTGTGACATGCACACCCCCACCCCCATATGCTTGTACACCATATGTTAGTGGCACCTTAGAGTGTTGTACAGTATGTAGTGCTAACTCTTTGGTTGCAGGTTCAGGTATGGTTTAGTATACCTGTTATTGTTTTGTTTAGCTGCTTATCACTCACACCAGACCTTTGTCTGACCCAGAGTTTTATGTCCCTTCTTATTACTCTGGGTGCTCCTAAACGAGCAGACTAGAGATAGGTTAGCTGGTGATGTACGAGTAGCTGATCCGGAGGCGAGTAGGAGGCTTACACGTATGATAGATATAACATATTCTCCCTGTGTCGTTGGTGGTCACTACTTGGGCATTAGAAGTGTACCTCCCTTATCTTGCTTTTACCTTTAGAGACAGTTTGAAAAGTTGTAATAACGATGATGTGGAACATAAGCTGTATTTGGATTTTCCGTTGCTATGATAGTTTGTTTCCAGCTTATGCACTGTCTCACCTTTTTTATGTCAAGTATGATATTATTATATTTTGTTCTATGTGCTGTGAGACATTCTATAGGTTCCTTGTTGATTCTTTGTCTTCTTCCTTTCCTTCTGACGACCGTCCCGTTCTAACTGAACATGTGCACTACAACAAAAACACCATATTACAACTTTAATTTTACAACGGTGGTAAATGCACCGTTGTAATAAATGGGTTTTTACAACGGTGGTAAAAGCACCGTTGTAATAAATGGTTTTTTACAACGGTGGTATAAACACCGTTGTAACTACAACAAAAATACCATATTACAACTTTAATTTTACAACGGTGGTTAAAGCACCGTTGTAATAAATGTTTTTTACAACTTTTTTCCAGAAAAGTTGTAATAAATTTATTTTAAAAACTGTGTTTTTTTTACAGTTGTAATAAAAGCCTATCACAACTTTTATTTTTTGACTGTTGTAATATATGACTATATTTTAATATTAATTATTTTCATTAAATAATTTTTAATAATTAATATTTACAACTAATTAGTAATTACTAATTAATAACCTATATATTAATATTAAATATTTAATTAAAAATACTTCAATAAATAAATAATTCATGCTAATAATTAGTAATTGTCAACCAATTAGTAATTATTAATTAATAATCAATAAATACTATTAAATATTTAATTAAAAATACATCAATAAATAAATAATTCCTACTAATAATTACTAATTAACAACCAATTAGTAATTATTTAATAATAATCAATATATACATATTAAATATTTAATTAAAAATAATTATTTATAACTACTTCATTATTAAGTACTAGTAATTAATTAGTAAGTAATAACTAATGAGCAGTTAATAATCAATTAATTAACAATCAATAAGTAAATAACAATTAATAAAAATTTAATTTATAATTAATCATGACTATTAGTAGTAATTAATATTCAGTATATAATATTTTTTAATAAGTAATTGTTGTTGAAAGTTTTTCCAAAAACTTTTTGTCAATTATGATCCCTATGGAGGGGGGGTCCAGGGGGGTGGCAACCCCCCATGGTGGGGGTGCGGAGGCAACGCCCCCGCTAACGGGGTTCGAAACGGTACATTTTGTGTACTGTTGAATTTGAATCTTACTCAACAATCGTTAATTAAGTAACAATTGTAAGTTAAAAATCAGTAGTAAATAATAATAATAATTTATAATTAACTAAAATAATAATTGAAATTAATGATAAAAACATATATTAAATAAGTAATAGCTCGGCAATTGAACCTTAAAATCTAGTTAGTTTTTTTTTGTCTTATGACAATTGAACCTTAAAATCGAAATGAATATTTAGATGACTTAACCAACGTGATCAAAATATGAAATAAAATAAAATTGATAATTAATTCAAAATATGAAATTATATCTATTACTAATTAATAATTAAAAAATTAATAATTAGTAATCAATGAATAAGTATTAACTGTTTAACTGACGATTGATGGTTAACAAATAATCATTAATAACAGCTGTTAAATAAAATTAGTTAATAGAAAGTGCTTAGAAGCTTTCCTTAGATTCAAAAATATTTTTTTTGCTAATAATTACAGCGTTTCTTAGATACAAATAATCAAAGCAGCTCACGTGTTCTTGTGTTCCTTAAAACGAAAATTTAGGCGGGCAAATCGAAAATTTAGGCGGGCCAACTCTCCAGTACCGCACCCTAACTCAAAATAAGGTTTCATCCATCTTTCTCCGTCTTTCTTCATCAATACCAATTAACGCGTTCTTTAATTCTACCATGGCGACTTGATTTTCGCCCCCTTCTTTCTCCGTCTCTACCAATTAACCAGTTCCTCATCCAACTTCCTTCTCCACTTCCGGTCCTTACCCAGGCACCCTCCTCTGTACCGTGTTCCGTGCTCTCCGATGTCAACTCCAGCCACTTCTGCAGTCAAAGCAGCGTATTTGCTGTCCCTCCGCCTTTTGGGAAGCCACCGCGTCACCTTCCCGAAGACCGCCTGAGCCCTACCACGTTACCAAATCGCCTGCTACCCAAAAACCCTCACCGCGCCTGACTGTTTCCACCGCTACCTCTATTAGCAACAGTCATTGTGGGCCGACCAACATCCTAACGCTGCTCTGTCCACCAGCCGAACCCTGAAAATGAAAATAAGAAGGTTTGAGTTTTTATTTTGTTAATTTCTGGATTTTTAGTAGGATTTGTTTCATTTTTATTTTTGGTTAGGCTTGCTAATCGGTTCTGACGATCTTCGCCATCTGGTTTTTTAAAAAATCTGGATTTAAAATCAAATTTAAGTTCGGCTATCTGGATCTTCGGCTATCTGGTCTATTTTGCAATTCGTTTGGATAGAATTTACTTGTTTCTACTTATTTTCTAAATTCTATTTTATTCGACAACATATCAAGGAGAAATTTATGTTGAAATTAGGATTGATATTCAGATATTGTGGTATAATAAACAACTAGCATCGAGCTATGTAAAATTTGGAAAACATAAATTTCAACATAAATGCATCGGAAGAGCCAAAGTCTGAATTGAGAATGAATAAAGCAAGGAATTCAAGAAGTCATCGTATCAAATATAAGTTGAATGGCTATACGCTTTCTATTCTGACCATTATCTCCTTAATTCAGACTACTATATAAATAATATAATGGTCAGGTGATAACAACAATCGTTATTATCTCATCAGATCATTCACAAAGACAAGTTAAACGATGGAGGATAATAAACTCGGCATCAAAGTAGCAGAAAGCAACAATATTTCATACATAATGGTAGAATCTCTAATCATCAACTCCTTATTTGTAGGAAACCTTTAAAAGGACCCATTTCTTAGGTAGCTATATTTCAACATAATAATATTTTTATGTTTGGTTACTTAACACACTGATCAATATTACTTGGTTTTAATTTGCAGTGTGAAAGCCATCATTTTGTGTGCTACGATTGCGCCATGAAAAATGCTAATTGTGCTTGTCATACCCCTTTATTTAAGTGTTCATTGATGGACACCATTGTTCAGTTCTCCGTCTTTCTGATGTGCAGGCTTGCTATATGCATTCGGAAGAAGAACTTAAGAGAGAATATCCTTGGGGTTGACAACATTGTTAGCAGACAAACTCCTGAAAACAAGGTGAGTTTCCTCATTTTCCATCAATTATCAGGCTTCTGTAAATTTTATGCACTTTATTAACTTGGCTATATGTGCACATGTATAATTTGATTTGTCATTTCATTACTAATTGGATTTTCTGTTGGATGTAGTCTGAGTTTTGGTAGGCTAGTAACCAGCCTCTGGATTCATTGCCTGAGGATTTATGTGATGGTGCAAATAAAAGGTGAAATCAAATGCACTTGGATATACTCATATTTTTTTCTGAAACCACACTTTAGTAGTAGTTTGCAAAATTTGTTGATATATGGTGCTCATCGTGTGGGTGAGTTCCCTGCTCTTCTGGATCTTGGGTGAGTTTGTGTTCTGTTTGTTGGTTGATGTGTGATCTTTGATGAGTTGTTTCGACTTGAGTGCTTGTGTAGTATTGGTCTTCGCTGTGTCGTGCCCTGTTTTGGGTTTGGTTGGAGTTTTATCCTTCAATTGTGGTAGGTTATGGCTGCATTTAGTGATGCATTTTCAATGTTTTTAATTTCTTCTTTCCAAATAGACATTTGAAGCATTTTGTCTATGGTAGAATAGGCTGCATTTAGTGATGCATTTTTAATGCTGTTTTGAGTTTCAAATCTATTTTAGATTACAAATAATTTTGAGTGGAATTTCGTGGTATAATGATATGTTCTCCCTCTTCTTACCTGAGGATTGCGATGTTAAGAAGCGAATTTATGAAGATCAACCGTCCTATATTAACATGTGTTAAATTCTGTGATAGGTAACTGGATTGGATGTTGGAGCATAAAGACTCGGTGTGTGTCAGTGTGTATGTATATTTATACGAAAGTGTGTATGTAACTGAGTGTATTGAGTGATCAATTTGTAGTGAGGAATGTATGTATTGTTATGACTGTATTATGTAAAAGTGAGTTGTACGATAGTGGATCAGAAAGTTGTACTAATTCAAATATTGAAATAAAATATTTAATTTATTATTTCAGTTAAGTGTAGTATCATTTTATTCAATATAAATATTTATTTTTATATGAAATGTAATGTATAACGAAACAAAAATCGTATTGTGATAATTAATTGTTGCAGGAATTACTACAACGGTGAAAAAAAGTTGTAATATGTACTACTACAACAGTGCAAAAATGTTGTAATATGTATTACTACAACGGTGGAAAAAAGTTGTAAAATATACATATTACAACGGTGTTGCAACAGTGTAAAAACGTTGTAAAAGATATGAGTCTATTACAACTTCTTAATACACGACGGTTTGCCCACCGTTGTAAAATGTATATTACAATGGTGTTCCACCGTTGTAATAGGGTGATTTTGTTGTAATGGTGTACAGCGCACTTATGGAGTAAATTTCGGTTGGTGCGGGGCGGGCTATCACATTTGGTATCAGA
Source organism: Allium sativum (assembly GCA_030737875.1). Classification (NCBI taxonomy): domain Eukaryota; kingdom Viridiplantae; phylum Streptophyta; class Magnoliopsida; order Asparagales; family Amaryllidaceae; genus Allium; species Allium sativum. The sequence goes on along the minus strand of CM060919.1, from coordinate 125,655,863 downwards.
GCTCTAGGTTGCGTAGTTAACCTAGGGAAAGACACTAGGGAGAGATAGTACATATATGAGAGTGCGTATTTGTGATTACTTTGTTTTTCAAAAGCTATATATATATACTATTAGTATAGCTAAGGATGAAGTCGCACTGCACTAGCACCACTATGGAGATGGTTAATCGTTTTATCTTTACAGATTGAACGATGAGCCGATACGCAAGAGGTGCTGGTAGAGGAGCCTATAATGGGAATGCTGCTGACATGAGGGCGATGTTTACTGACCTCATGAGAGAAATGCTTAGGGATGTGCAAGGGGCAGCTCCCAATGCCGATAATGGTGGTGGTCCCGTAGTGCAGGCGCCTAGGGACGATTTCGCCAAGCTATGCAATGATTACACTAACCTTGGTGGGAAGCCGTTCCACGGAACGGAGTCGGCCACGGATGTTCAGGATTGGTTGGATAGCTGTGATCGTATCTTCGACGACTTGGGTATCGAGGATGCGATGAAGAGAAGGCTAGCGTCTCGTCAGCTGCAAGGGCGAGCAATGAATTAGTGGAATGCTATTAAGACAGCCACTCCAGAGGATCAGTTTACTTGGGATCAGTTTAAGGCTCGCTTTAGCGACAAGTTTATCCCAGCTGCTCAGAAGTCGGAATTGTTTAGAAAGTTCATGGAGCTTAAGCAGAATGGTAGGGCAGTCTCGGACTATATTGCTGAGTTCGACACTTTGTCGAAGTATGGATTATCCCTTATCGATACTCCTGAGAAGAAGAATGAGAAGTTCATTACTGGTTTGGATGGATAGTTGGGGGAAAGGCTTATCAACCACATCGATCAGACTTTTGAATCGATTGTGGGGAAAGCTTTGAGATCAGAGAGTCTTTACCCTAAGTCAAAGACTGAGGTTGCATCTGCAGAAGGGCTGAAGCCACAAGCAGGCGGTGGAGGCAAGAATAACACTCAGAACAAGAGGAAGCAGAACCAAACTAAGGATGGCCAGAGAAAGAGCAAGAAAGAGTTGAGTTCTTCAGCTATGGTAAGAAGGGCCATTATGCCAAAGAGTGTCGGGCCAAACCAGCGGATAGGAAGTGCTACAACTGTGGCCAAGTAGGACATCACAAGGATAAATGTCCACAACCTCTTAAAGAGAAGCAGATTGTGAAAGCATATGCTATTAATGCTGCTCCTTCTTCGTCGAATGCCCCAACTGCGGCGGAGAAAGGAAATAATGTCGAAATTCAAGGTATGCTTTCTATTTTTGATGTACCTGTTCGAGTTTTGTTTGATATTGGGGCTTCCCGTTCCTTCATATCTAGTGACCTGGTAGATAAGTTGGGACTGGAACCCGAGACAGTCAATAGACCGTTGGTTGTGACGAACCCGATTGGTGGTTCGACTAACCTTAGTATGATTTGCCAAAAATTGGTCTTATCGAGTCATGGATGTATGTTTGTTTGTTATTGCTTTGTTTTGGGCTTTACCGGGTATGGCATTATATTGGGGGTCGATTGGCTCCAAAGATACGGGGTGGTGGTAGATTATGAGGACTTTTTGGTGATAGTTAGGGCGGATGATGGGCGGAGGGTAGTGTTTGGTAGTCTACCTAGTGATGGGGTAATGGCTAGTTTTATAAATTCCCTCGACATCCCGCATAATGAGTTGTCAGATATGCCCATGGTTGGCCAGTATCCGGACGTCTTCGAGGAAGTGACCGGACTTCCACCACACCGAGAGATTGAGTTCCGTATTGATTTAGTGAAAGATGCCAGACCTATAGTGATGCCACTTCGTCATATGGAGCCAAGGGAGCAGCGAGAGCTCGAGGTGCAAGTAAGTGATCTTTTGAAGAAAGGGTTCATTAGAAGAAGTGTCTCCGAGTGGGGAGCACCAGTTGTGTTTGCCACTAAGGCAGATGGTTCCTTTCGCTTGTGTGTGGATTATCGCGAGTTGAATAAGGTGACGAGGAAGAATAAGTATCCTCTACCGCGGATAGATGATTTGTTTGATCAACTGGAAGGAGCAAGAGTGTACTCCCAGTTGGACCTCGCGACAGGATTTCATCAGCTCCAAGTAGCGGCTAAGAGTGTTTCGAAAACGGCATTTAGGACGCCGTCTGGATTCTATGAGTTGTTGGTCATGCCATTTGGGTTGACCAATGCACCAACATACTTCGTGGATCTTATGAATCGGGTATTCAGACATCAGTTAAATAGGTTTGTTCTTGTGTTCGTAGAAGACATCCTTGTTTACTCAAGGACAGAGGAAGAACACAAGGGACATTTGAGGATAGTGATGGAGGTGTTGAGAAAACACCAATTGAAAGCGAAATTTTCTAAGTGTCACTTCTGGAGGAGGGAAGTGAGATTCTTGGGCCATGTTGTTTCAGAGAATGGTATTGTCGTAGACCCTGCGAAGGTGGCTACGGTACAGGATTGGTCTACGCCCAAGAATGCAACAGACGTAAGAAGCTTCTTGGGGTTAGCTGGATATTATCGTAAGTTTATCTAGGACTTCTCCAAGATAGCAGCACCGTTGACTCAGTTGACTAAGTAGAATCAAGCATTCGTCTGGGACGGAGTGTGTGAGAATGCATTCAAGAGTCTAAAAGAAAAGTTGATGCGTGCACCAGTGTTAGTCAATCCTAAAGGGAATGAAGAAATGACGGTATACACGGATGCTTGTGTTACCGGACTAGATGCTGTATTGATGCAAGGAGGTAGGGTTGTAGCTTATGCTAGTCGGCAACTAAAGCCGCATGAGAAAAAGTATCCTACCCATGATTTGGAACTGGCAGCGATCGTGTTCGCGTTGAAGATGTGGAGACATTATCTCTTGGGAGAGAGATTTGAGTTGTTTACAGATCATAAATCATTAAAGTGTCTCTTCTCTCAAAAGGATCTAAATCTCCGACAGCAAAGATGGTTAGAGTTCTTGGCTTCGTATGATTTTGATATCGCATATACACCTGGGAAAGGCAATGCGGTAGCCGATGCCTTGAGTAGGAGACATGCTAGTTTAAGGGCTATGTTTCTTGAATGGAAGCAACTGGAGTATATCGCAGGGTATGATTTCAGACCAAAGTGCGAATTGGATCCGGAGATGTTAGCTAGTTTGACGATCAGACCCACTTTGATTGAGCGGATTGGTTCCAGTCAGAGGGACGATCCTAATCTACTGGAAATCATCTCCAAGTTAGAGATGAATATCGACGGTGAGGAGATGAATTTGTATGGGCTTGATCGAGAAAGACGGCTTCGAAAGAATGGAAGACTAGTTGTACCCAACGTGAATGGTTTGAGAGATGAAGTGCTTAGGGAATGCCATCACTCAAAACTGACTATACACCCCGGTGGCGATAAGATGTATCGAGACATGAAGCAGACTTACTACTGGGAAGGGATGAAAACAGACATTGGGAAGTTTATATCCAAGTGCATGAATTGTCAGCTAGTTAAAGCCGAGCAAAAGAGGCCTAGTGGTTTGTTGCAACCATTAGAGATTCCCGAATGGAAATGGGAGCAAGTCTCGATGGATTTCATAGATGTTTTACCAAGAACTAGATCGGGATATGATAGCATTTGGGTAATTGTGGATCGATTGACCAAGAGTGCAAGATTTATACCAGTCAAATCGACCAGAACGGCAGGTAAGTTCGCAGAACTGTATATGAAGTGGGTAGTGAGATTTCATGGAGTACCTAAAAGCATTGTGAGTGACCGAGACCCGTTGTTTACTAATGGGTTTTGGAAGATCTTACAAGAGGCTCTAGGGTCGGAATTATATCTCAGTACCGCGTATCATCCTCAAACCGACGGTCAGACAGAGAGGGTGAATCGTATATTGAAAGATCTCTTGAGAGCTTTTATATTGGATTTTGGTGGATCATGGGATGAGCATTTGCATCTAGTAGAGTTTGCATATAAAAATAGTTACCAATCCAGTAACGGTATGGCTCCATATGAAACTTTGTACGGAAGATCGTGCAACTCACCATCATGTTGGATAGAGATCGGTGAGAAGTTCGTGCTTGGACCAGATGTGGTAATGGAAACTTCAAATAAGATTAAAATCATTCAACAACGGATGAAGGCTGCCCAGGATAGGCAGAAGAGTTATGCTGACAAGAGGAGAAGAGACTTAAAATTCTCCGTTGGTGACTTGGTGTTTGTCAAGATTTCTCCGTTGAAGAGTGTGATACGATTTGGCAAGAGAGGCAAGTTGGCACCAAGATTTTTTGGCCCATTCCCAGTTCTCGAACAAGTTGGGAATTTGGCATATAGAATTGAATTACCAGAGAAGATGGCGGGAGTTCACAATGTATTTCATGTTTCCCAGCTAAGAAAGTTAGTGCACAACCCAGATATAACTATTTCACCTGATCAGTTAGAGGACTTCGAAGTGGAACCCGAGGCGGTTGGGAACCGCAAGCCGATTCGTATTGTCGAGCACGATACGAAGCAACTTCGAAGGAAGGCAGTGAAGCTAGTCAAGGTTCAGTGGGGCGAGAACGAGAATGACTGTACTTGGGAGACAGAGGAGAGCATTAGGAAAACGAATCCAGAACTCTTTGCCTGGTAAGATTTACTTTGCAATTTAGTTATTCTGCATGCTAGGATAGACTTGTTTTGTTTGTTTTGCATGTTTGATTGTTGTTTTATGACTGATAGGCATGCGGGACCCTTTGTGTGTTTTGGTTAGGGAATTTCGGGGGCGAAATTTCTTAAGGAGGGGAGAATGTAACAACCCGCATTCTATGCATCGGAGAATCGTAGAATATTTATTTCTTTCTTATATGAAGTCATATGGTCATGTAGCTTTGGGAAACGACCATTGGGGTCATTTCCCATGTTCATGAATTTTGTCGATTTTAAAATGACCATTAGATTCGTTTGATGGTTTACCTTTCCGTAGAGTGGTCAAAATAGCTAAACGGACTTACCGTTTGAGAGATATGGCTGAAATAAGGTTTGGAAGGTGAAAAACTGCTCAACCGGGCCAAATAGGGTGATTAGTGAATGGGCCCATAACCCATTTTGGGATTAGGGTTATGGGGAGGCTGAAAAGAGTTAGATTTTCATTCCATTTCAGTTTTCTAGCCTCCACTTGCCTCTTAGAAACCCTAAAAATGGCCTTCAACCTCTAAATTACCTCCAAATCACTTTCTAATCAAGGATTAAGCTTAGAAACATCAAATCAAGGGAGAACTTCACCAAATCAAGATTAGGGCTGTTGTTTAGCATTGGTATTCGCGCCATATCAGAGATTTATTTCAGATCTAAGGTTTATTTGTGGCTAAGGTGAGTGATTTGCATAGTTCCTCGCTAATTATGGTTAATTAAGGGTAATTAGTGTTGATTAGCGAATTTTTACACTAATAAATTCTGGAAAAATATTTATAAATTCCTAAATAATGTTTTAGACCTCTGTTAGAAATTGGATTTGGTTTGGTTAAGTTTTACTAATCATGTCACTAGTTTTGCTTAAACATGCTTAAGGGAAAATATGGGGTTTTGGCTATGTTTGATCCATTTTAACCTATCATATTGATGTTTTGGTGTTTGAGGTCACCTCTACTTGTTTATATGACTGTATGGTATGCTTTGTGATTGATTAGAATAGTTAGAATGGTCGAAAACGCCGTCGAATGGCGTAAAACACTCGCTGGAAAAGTTGCAGGAAGACGGTGCAGGTTTTCGGATCGGATCGGATGGATGGGCTCGGACCGAATAATGGGCTGGGCAAGGGATCACCGAACCGAACCGAGGCTTGGCATAAGAGAAAGTTTGGCAAAAAGGAAGGCCATTATGGTTAAATTGCGATCGGATCGGAGCATCACAACCGAAGGGACCAACATCTAAAGGAGGAGAGCTACCGAACCGAACCAAGATGCATCCACCCGACCCGACCCGCCAAAGGGCACCCGAACCGAACCGATGTACTACGAAGGGACTTGGAGGCCATGACCCAACCCGGAGCACTTGGAAAGATTTCGATCCAAACCGACAGAGAAGAAGGACTGAGGATCCGAACCGATCCAGTGATGACCAATAACCCGAGATGCAAAGGTAGTCTAAATGGAAGTTAGAGCTCAGGATCCAGTTGGGAACCAATGAGTTCACTTCATCGTTGGGCTTTGCTGCGGGACGTGTGCTAAGGAGTTTTCGACGTTCATAACTTTGATTCACCACTGAAAAGGGAATGATGGGCTACGTATCAGTGCGGTAGAGTCATCATGACTCGAGGGGCAAAGTGATCGTAGTAAGACTATGAGCGAGTGCAGTGGAGCCATTGTGACTCCATGGGGGCAGAGTGGACATAGTAAAGGATTAGTAAGGCTATGAGCCAGTGCAGTGGAGTGTGCACGACTCCATGGGCCAAAGTGGACATAGCGAAGGATTAGTGGCTATGGATCAGTGCAATGAAGCCGTTGTGACTTCATGGGGCAGAGTGATCATAGCAAAGCATTGGGTGGTCGAAGTGGTGGATATCGTATGCTTTACGCACTGAGTGAGAGATGTGAGGATGTTTGCTATGCTTGATTGTTTGCCATTACTATGACATGCACACCCCCACCCCCGTATGCTTGTACACCATATGTTAGTGGCACCTTAGAGTGTTGTAAAGTATGTAGTGCTAACTCTTTGGTTGCAGGTCCAGGTCCAGGTATGGTTTAGTATACCTGTTATTGTTCTGTTTAGCTGCTTATCGCTCACACCAGACTTTTGTCTGACCCAGAGTTTTATGTCCCTTCTTATTACTCTGGGTGCTCCTAAACGAGCAGACTGGAGACAGATTAGCTGGTGATGCACGAGTAGCTGATCTGGAGGCGAGCAAGAGGCTTCCACATATGATATATATAAGATAATCTCCCTGTGTCGTTGGTGGTCACTACTTGGGCATTAGTAGCGTACCTCCCTTATCTTGCTTTTACCTTTAGAGACAGTTTGAAAAGTTGTAATAATGATGATGTGGAACATAAGATGTATATGGATTTTCCGCTGCTGTGATAGTTTATTTCTAGCTTATGCACTGTCTCACCTGTTTTATGTCAAGTATGATATTATTATATGTAACAACCTGAAAATCTGGGCCAGTTTAAAATTTTTATTTTGGCAATTTTAGCGAATTTTGATTATTTAAAATGAATTATTTTAAATAATATCGATGAGAAATTTATTTTGAATAGAATTCGAATGAATATATTTATATACGTCGTCGTTAGAATATAAATAATTATTTATAATTATAAGAGGAATTGAAAATGGCGCGGTAGTTCGATAATTCGATTTCAAACTTCAATTGAATGTACCGGGTGCAAAACAATCCGGATTTTAATGAAACCAAAAATAATGGGATCTAATTGTGAATATCTTTCCAACGAATCCGAAAAATCAAAATTTCATAGCGGAACTCAAAAGATATGCCCAGTTGAAAATTCTGAATAGTCGTTATGGAATTCAGGCCCTTAAAAATGGAAATTTTGCAAACGACCTCGGATTTCTACAAAACCACTTTTGTTGGATCCGCAGTGTCAAATTATTGCTAGATTCCAAATTTCATAATTTTTCGAATCAATATGTGAGCGTGGCAAAGGAAAACGCGTTTGACCAGTTTCAGTTGATTTTAATCGACTGGAAAATGGCCATTTTTCCAACGGTCTCGAAATTCGACGAAACTAGTTTTGTTAGGACCGTATCGTCAATATGAAGTTAGAAAATATTTTTCGGGAATTTTTTTAGAATAAGTATGTAACCCCAATAAATTGAAATGTACGTTTAAAATTCAATATAATGATTTAAATGTAAATTTGACGAAAACTGATTGTAACAGCCGAATCAGCTTACGATACATATCCCATTGTGTTCGGAATGGGGGTAATTAGCTAGGGGCGACAGTCGTTGGATTGGATTTCGTGTTCAAATGAAAAAGTTACTTTCTAAAAATTAAAATAAAATAAAATATAAATAATATATATATTTCTATCTTCAAAGTCAAAGCTCCTATCCCTTTCCCATTCTCAGTCAACCCCCCCCCCCCGTTCTAAATGGAGAAACCCGATCCCCTTTTCCCGCTCCCCCTTCCTCCGTTCCCATCCGCCGCTCAGCCACCAGAAGGCGCCGCGCCTGGCCAGACCCCCCCCTCGTCGATACTCTCCCCTCCTTCGTAGGCGTTGCGCTATAGACCCCCTCCAGTCGCGAGTTGAAGCCGACTAGGCCCCTCATCCTGGCGCCACCATCCGCCACCACATCTCGAACGCGCCGGCCAGAGCACCTCCAGGCGAGCCCCAAGTCGTCATTAGCCTGCTCCTCCCCACTCCGATGCAAGAAACCCCCCCACCCCTTTCTTCGATTCGAAAGCCCTAGCCGTCCAATGCCGACACCACAGCCACCGCATCCCCTTAGGCAAGCCACTGCCTTGAGACACCCTCCCCTCTCCTCTTTCGTGTAAGTTTTTATTTACTGATTTAATTCAGTTTTCATTTTTGTTTACATAGGGAAAAAGATCGGATTTTTATATTTAAAAAAATTCGATTTTTATATATTGGATAGCATAGTAAAAATTCGATTTTTATATATTGAATAGCATAGTAAAAATTCGATTTTTATATATTGGACAGCATAGTAAAAATTCGATTTTTATATATTGAATAGCATAGTAAAAATTCGATTTTTGTATATTGAATAGCATAGTAAAAATTCGATTTTTATACATTGAATAGCATAGTAAAAATTCGATTTTTATATATTGAATAGCATAGTAAAAATTCAATTTTTATATATTGAATAGCATAGTAAAAATTCGATTTTTAAATATGTAGTGGCTACGGGCAACGAAAGTGACGAAAGGCGAAGATTTTTATAAATGAAGTGTCGTGAAGTTGGGATAGCTATCGGTGAGAACTTCTCACTCTTCAATTTCTTTTTCTAGTTATATATATACTAGGATGAAGACGGTGCTTAGCAGCACCCGACACCCGTCATCCACAGACCATGGATGGCTTGTTTGTTTAATTGTTTGGTTGTGTAGTTGGTTAGATTATTTGGTTTGAATTGAATTGTTTGGAGAAATGAAACTGATTTGATTGATGTGTGAATGGCGTGGGCCTTCACTAGACCGAGGATAAGGCTAGGCCTTGTCCCGTTTCTAGTATCGTGCCGTTATGCCGCCGAAATTTTCTAAAAATAAGTTAGAAAAATAAAGATAACATTTTATTTAATAAATGAACCGAATAGAATATTCATAGGTTGAATAAAATAGTGTGATCGTTAAAAATATAATTTTTAACGTGAATGTGATTAAATAAATATTCATTTACAAACCGGACGGTTTGTTTATGTACACCTATTTGAAGGACATTGATTGGGACGATAAATTTTACACATCGCCCAACTGCACAAATAAAAATCTGTGTTTGATTGCTTGAAGCCCCACACGGGTATTGGGATGATATTTGACGTACACTAATCCCGATTGTTTAGTTGTATGTCGATCGATTGATTGACAAGCTGTTATAAGCGTTGAATATTTATATTTGATGCTTATACAGTGTAGAATGCACTTTGGATGATGGTTGATTATTCATCGTTGTTGATATATACATGTGTTGTAGAAAATCCATATAATTAACATTATATGGTAATTGATTGGGCCTCATTCCAGTTTTAAAATAGAAATATTTGAAATAGAATATTTGAAAATAGGAACATATGAAGCCGTATTGAATAGATTGACGCCATTTTGACGTGAACGATATTTATATCGATTTTATTCATTTTATAATGAATATCGAAAGTGATTTCAAAATCTGATATTTTGAAAAGAATTGAATATAAATAAATTCGAAAAAGAATTGAATATAAATAAATTCGAATTGAAATTGAATATAAATAAATTCGAATTGAAATTGAATATAAATAAATTCAAATTGAAATTGAATATAAATAAATTCGAATTGAAATCGAATATAAACGAATTCGAATTGAAATTGAATATAAATGAATTCGAATTGAAATTGAATATAAATGAATTCGAATTGAAATGGAATAGAAATGAATTCGAATTGAAATTGAATTGAATTGAAATCGAACTGAAATTGAATTAGAAATCAATTCGAATTGGAATCAATGTGAAATGAATTTAAAATGAATTTAAATTGGAATATTCAATTTTGATTTGAAATTGAATATGAAGTTGAAACCGTTTTGAAAATGAATTTAAAAACGATTTATAAAGCACGTTTTGAATTGACATCGACGAAGTATATATATATATATTATATATATATATATAATATAATGGCCTAAATAGAACGCGCCGCGCCACGGCAGTTCGCGAGTTTCGACCATTGATTTCGAATGAATATTGCGGGAGATCCGACCGTCGGATTCTCCTAAAACCGGAACCGTTGGGTTCGTATCGAAAAGAGCTTTCTAACGAATATTAGAAATTTGAAATCTAACGGTTGGATTTGGAATTATGTCCAAATCAAATTTGAAAAAGGTCGCTGTAAGTGCAGTTCGATGGCCATTGGCGGAAATCGACTGTACGGGCCTTGATAAAATTATTAAAAATAGTAATAATTTGTGTAAAATCATAAGAAATGATTTGTGAAGAATTGGGGTGAAAAACTCCATATTTGAAAAGATAAAAATAGATTTTTATCGAAATGAACTAGTTTTGAACTAGAATTATAAATCTATTTATTTTTAAATAAATAAATAGACTTTGAAATGGTTTTTGAAAATAACCAGAATTTCCAATGAGTGCATTGGAATGGATTTGAATCGAAATTGTCTTTGGATTATTTCGATGTTGGATTTTGTGATGATACATATATTGTTATGGGAATTCGAAAGATATATATATATCGTTCTCTCCAATACGATATTTGTTAGTCGTAGAATTTTATATTGAATATAAGCCGGTATTTTTTCTATTCAGAGCCTTGTGTTTAATATCAAATGTGATTTGGGTTTGTCGTGAATGGTGTCTTCGTTAACACTGTTCTTGAACCCAGTTGAGAAAAGATTAAATCTTTTTATTCAGATTTAATGAAGTGTACCAATTAAATAATATTTAATTGGAATTGAATTGGTATTGATTTTTGGGTTTATCGTGAACCGTGTTTTAAATGACACTGATTCTTTAACCCAGTTAACGATTAAAACTAAATGGAGTTTTAATGAATCTTTAAATAGATTGAAATGATCGAGAATGGAGTATCACCAGTTTTGCTCCAGGCGTTAGTTAAATCTTTAATTAGATTTGAACGTGAAATGATAATTGAATTTACCGATAACACCGTGGTGTTAGATATGAAGTATAACCAGTTTTACTTCATGGGATGAATAGGTTGGGATTGGGAAATTAAAACAAATGATTACTTCGGTAAGGTTCGTTAATCCCGACTAGTTGAATTGATATTCAAAAGGAGATTAGAGAATAAATTTAAAGGATTTATCTTTGATAAAATTAATGGGAACCTTTCCCTATGAATGTGAAATTTAGAAACTAACTATCGGTTAGCTAAGCAGAATGGTTTTCTGGATATTGATCTGATGTTGGTTTTGACCTTCGAGGTTAACATTTGGGGAATTATTCTCTTGATTAATTTACGGTTAGTGACTGATGAATTGGAATGAGGCGTATGTTGTGTTTGTGTAACACTTATTTAGAATATACGCGAGTTATTCGGAAAGACCGGGTTATCCCCTTCTGAATAACTGATACGACGATAAGTTGAAGATGAAGACGATGGTCGAAGACCGGAGGTCTTTACGTCGTTTGGGTGATTACTGATGATCTTGATTGGGCTGTACACCCAAGAAGATGGAAACAGTTGGTGATCGTCCAGACGTACTTGGAGATCGATGGATATGCGGGGTACTAGGTGCCTCCGGTTTCGTTCAGACCCAGAACGGACTTGTAAATGGACTGTGTGTCTGACATTGGATTTTAGTCTGTGTGATTGATCTCTATTAAATATATATCTGTTTGGCTGCGGAGAATTTATTCTCTTTCTTAACGCCCTTCTCTGAGACGTACGAGCTCAGGGGTTATATATTGATGGATATCAAACGCATGGAGTGAATTGCCTGTGTGGCATGCCTAAGTGGCAATTGATCGAGGCTTCTGTTGAAAAGCAAAGTCTTGTGGTGATGATCAAAGCACATCCTGTGTGGCACAGCTTTGTGTAACGTGAATTCGCGAGCCTCGCACCCCGGTTGTGAACCAAAAACGGGAGAAGGACCTCAGGGAGGGCATGCGTTTCTTTCTAGCTAGGGTGGTGTCAGTGACCTACTAGCCCTGACATTTATATACTTTTCACCTGTGTGGTTGTTGCTGTTGCGAGGCGCCTCGGTTATATCGGTTTCGGCCGATGCATTCTGGTCGGCAGACGGACCAGACTTATGCCCCAAAGGGCGGGGAAACGTAGTGTTCAGGATTTAAGTTTAATCCACATCGGTGGACCGGCCCTGTCGCTCCAAGGCTTGACTGAGTACTTGCCTAGACATGGGCTAGATTGTCTAAAATCGGTAGAGGACGATCCCTGGCCTCGGTTCATAGATGGAAATCCAATTTCCAAATACGTGACTTTGCGATTTTGATTGTATAACCTATATATGGCGACATAGTGGCATGGGACGCTCATGTCGCCTATGATTGATACTTATGATTTGAAGTTGTTTTATACACTATGCACTTATAATAGTATCAAATGATTTGTTTTAAACGTATCAAGCATTCTTGGCTATTATAAGGTAAAAACCCTATCCTCCGGCTTGCGTTGCATTGTGTGATGGGAACTAGGTCTTATAATAGCTTCATTTTTCTTTATTTAGCATTGCGTTGTTTGTTTTATGCACTGATATTCTTGGGAGGAAACCCGTTCCGCGTTAGCGGCGTGGTCCCTAGGTATATCTGATTTAAAGTAAAGTTTTAAATAACTGTTTTAGTTCTCACACCAGTCCCATGACTGACCTGGAGTTTATTGTTTTGACCTAAACTCTGGGTGCCCTTATTTTGACACGGGCAGCTAGTAGTTTTGGTTTTGCAGATTTATATTCACAGGATCCTGGTTTACAGCTGGAACGATATCTGGAAAGCTTTGTATACGTATATCTCTTCTAGTTGTGTATTGTATTATTTTCCGCTGCTCTGTAATTTAAATGTAATTTAAATCTCTGATATTTCAGTGTAATATTTATTCATTTATACTCTGTATATTCTTGTATTCTGATGCATTGTGGTAATATACAATGAAATGTCCTTCCGTCTGCGTTCTATTTTGTCGTGTTCTCAAAACAATTCGTTCTTTCTCTTCTCTTCAGAGACCGGGGAAGTTCGGGTCGTCTCAGGTGGTATCAGAGCTTTGGTTTACAAAGCTCAGAGAACAAGGCACATTAGAACCATACGAAAGAATTCATCAGATGTTGGATTAGTAATATCCAATGGGAATGACTCGTTAGAGATGGGATCAGTAGTATCCTAGAACGGGTGTGAAGAGTATATTTTTAAAATGAAAACAAATTTTGTTTTGAAAATTTAGATCAACTATTCGTATTTGATTAATTATTATATATTGATTTGGACAATCCAATATATAGAGATTTTGCATATATGTCTTGCAAACGTGTATTCGAAGTTTTAATATACTGGATAGTTATAGAATCATACTCTAGTTGCCCGGGGATAATTCTGGTGATGGGGCACCATCGCCAGTATTTATTTTCGAGTTTCGAAAGTGAGATTTCTATATATTTCCAATTGACTGGTGTGAGAACCGAAACTAGATAGGGCTTATTGTTGTGATTTGGCATCAAAAATCTGATTTTTGACTATGTATCAAAATTATGAATTTGAAAATCTAATTCACTAATTGATTGATGTTTGTGCTGTTTGTTTATTTATTTGATAATTTTGAACCATTTAGCCTAATTGAATCAAATATTGAATTGTATTGAAAATTTGTCGCATTTGCTTGCATATACATGTACTTACATTGAACAGGTCATAGCAAGGAGGCTAGAGCAGAGAATAAAATTTGTTTGCCCGACAAATAGGTACATGTTTACTATATAATTTACTGTTTTGTTTGGGTGATGATGATTTTATGAGCCTATTGGCTAGCCGCTTGGCTTTTTCTTTTTCTTTTTGAGATCAGAAGGCCTATATGGCAATTTCGGGATTTTCCCGTGGCTCCCGGTACAGGGGAGGTTATGGCGAAATTTTTCGAAAAATTAGGGTGTTAGCCAAATTTTTGAAGAATTTGAAAATTATCAGAAACTGAAAAGTTGGAGAATGGAAGCCATATCGAACGTAGAGTTGATTAATCAAACCACTTTCGACTTTGTTCCTTTTCGGGGATGAAAAGTTTTAAGTGGGGGAGATTGTAATAACCCGAAAATCTGGGCCAGTTTAATTTTTTTATTTTGGCAATTTAGCGAATTTTGATTATTTAAAATGAATTATTTTAAATAATATCGACGAGAAATTTATTTTGAATAGAATTCGAATGAATATATTTATATACGTCGTCGTTAGAATATAAATAATTATTTATAATTATAAGAGGAATTGAAAATGGCGCGGTAGTTCGATAATTCGATTTCAAACTTCAATTGAATGTACCGGGTGCAAAACAATCCGGATTTTAGTGAAACCAAAAATAATGGGATCTAATTGTGAATATCTTTCCAACGAATCCGAAAAATCAAAATTTCATAGCAAAAATCAAAAGATATGCCCAGTTGAAAATTCTGAATAGTCGCTATGGAATTCAGGCCCTTAAAAATGGAAATTTTGCAAACGACCTCGGATTTCGACGAAACCACTTTTGTTGGATTGTCAAATTATTGCAAGATTCCAAATTTCATAATTTTTCGAATCAATATGTGAGCGTGGCAAAGGAAAACGCGTTTGATCAGTTTTAGTTGATTTTAATCGACTGGAAAATGGCCATTTTTCCAACAGTCTCGAAATTTGACGAAACTAGTTTTGTTAGGACCGTATTGTCAATACGAAGTTAGAAAATATTTTTCGGGAATTTTTTTAGAATTAGTATGTAACCCCAATAAATTGAAATGTACGTTTAAAATTCAATATAATGATTTAAATGTAAATTTGACGAAAACTGATTGTAACAGCCAAATCAGCTTACGATACATATCCCATTGTGTTTGGAATGGGGGTAATTAGCTGGGGGCGACAGTCATTGGATTGGATTTCGTGTTCAAATGAAAAAGTTACTTTCTAAAAATTAAAATAAAATATAATATAAATAATATATGTGTTTCTATCTTCAAAGTCAAAGCCCCTCTCCCTTTCCCATTCTCAGTCAACCCCCCCCCGTTCTAAATGGAGAAACCCGATCTCCTTTTCCCGCTCCCCCTTCCTCCGTTCCCGTCCGCCGCTCAGCCACCAGAAGGCGCCGCGGCTGGCCAGACCCCCCCCTCATCGATACTCTCCCTCCTTCGTAGGTGCTCCGCTATAGACCCCCTCCAGTCGCGAGTTGAAGCCGACGAGGCCCCTCATCCTGGCGCCACCATCCGCCACCACATCTCGAACGCGTCGGCCAGAGCACCTCCAGGCGAGCCCCAAGTCGTCGTTAGCCTGCTCCTCCCCACTCCGATGCAAGAAACCCCCCTTTCTTCGATTCGAAAGACCTAGCCGTCCAATGCCGACACCACAACCACCGCATCCCCTCAGGCAAGCCACTGCCTTGAGACACCCTCCCCTCTCCTCTTTCGTGTAAGTTTTTATTTACTGATTTAATTCAGTTTTCATTTTTGTTTACATAGGGAAAAAGATCGGATTTTTATATTTAAAAAAATTCGATTTTTATATATTGGATAGCATAGTAAAAATTCAATTTTTATATATTGAATAGCATAGTAAAAATTCGATTTTTATGTATTGGATAGCATAGTAAAAATTCGATTTTTATATATTGAATAGCATAGTAAAAAATTCGATTTTTATATATTGAATAGCATAGTAAAAATTCGATTTTTATATATTGAGTAGCATAGTAAAAATTCGATTTTTATATATTGAATAGCATAGTAAAAATTCGATTTTTATATATTGAATAGCATAGTAAAAATTCGATTTTTACATATGTAGTGGCTACGGGCAACGAAAGTGACGAAAGGCGAGAACGGCGAAGATTTCTATAAATGAAGAGTCGTGAAGTTGGGTTAGCTATCGGTGAGAACTTCTCACTCTTCAATTTCTTTTTCTAGTTATATATACTAGGATGCAGACGGTGCTTAGCAGCATCCGACACCCGTCATCCACAGACCATGGATGGCTTGTTTGTTTAATTGTTTGGTTGTGTAGTTGGTTAGATTATTTGGTTTGAATTGAATTGTTTGGTGAAATGAAACTGATTTGATTGATGTGTGAATGGCGTGGGCCTTCACTAGACCGGGGATAAGGCTAGGCCTTGTCCCGTTTCTAGTATCGTGCCGTTATGCGGCCGAAATTTTCTAAAAATAAGTTAGAAAAATAAAGATAACAATTTATTTAATAAATGAACCGAATAGAATATTCATAGGTTGAATAAAATAGTTTGATCGTTAAAAATATAATTTTTAACGTGAATGTGAATAAATAAATATTCATTTACAAACCGGACGGTTTGTTTATGTACACCTATTTGAAGGAAATTGATTGGGACGATAAATTTTACACATCGCCCAACTGTACAAATAAAAATCTGTGTTTGATTGCTTGAAACCCCACACGGGTATTGGGATGATATTTGACGTACACTAATCCCGATTGTTTAGTTGTATGTCGATCGATTGATTGACAGGCTGTTATAAGCGTTGAATATTTATATTTGATGCTTATACAGTGTAGAATGCACTTTGGATGATGGTTGATTATTCATCGTTGTTGATATATACATGTGTTGTAGAAAATCCATATAATTAACATTATATGGTAATTGATTGGGCCTCATTCCAGTTTTAAAATAGAAATATTTGAAATAGAATATTTGAAAATAGGAATATATGAAGCCGTATTGATTAGATTGACGCCATTTTGACGTGAACGATATTTATATCGATTTTATTCATTTTATAATGAATATCGAAAGTGATTTCAAAATCTGATATTTTGAAAAGAATTGAATATAAATAAATTCGAAAAAGAATTGAATATAAATAAATTCGAATTGAAATTGAATATAAATAAATTCGAATTGAAATTGAATATAAATAAATTCAAATTGAAATTGAATATAAATAAATTCGAATTGAAATCGAATATAAACGAATTCGAATTGAATATAAATGAATTCGAATTGAAATTGAATATAAATGAATTCGAATTGAAATGGGATAGAAATGAATTCGAATTGAAATTGAATTGAAATCGAACTGAAATTGAATTAGAAATCAATTCGAATTGGAATCAATTTGAAATGAATTTAAAATGAATTTAAATTGGAATATTCAATTTTGATTTGAAATTGAATATGAAGTTGAAACCGTTTTGAAAATGAATTTAAAAACGATTTATAAAGCACGTTTTGAATTGAAATCGACGAAGTATATATTATATATATAATATAATGGCCTGAATAGAACGCGCCGCGCCGCGGCAGTTCGCGAATTTCGACCATTGACTTCGAATGAATATTGCGGGAGATCCGACCGTCGGATTCTCCTAACACCGGAACCGTTGGGTTCGTATCGAAAAGAGCTTTCTAACAAATATTAGAAATTTGAAATCTAACGGTTGGATTTGGAATTATGTCCAAATCAAATTTGAAAAAGGTCGCTGTAAGTGCAGTTCGATGGCCATTGGAGGAAATCGACTGTACGGGCCTTGATAAAATTATTAAAAATAGTAATAATTTGTGTAAAATCATAAGAAATGATTTGTGAAGAATTGGGGTGAAAAACTCCATATTTGAAAAGATAAAAATAGATTTTTATCGAAATGAACAAGTTTTGAACTAGAATTATAATTCTATTTATTTTTAAATAAATAAATCGACTTTGAAATGGTTTTTGAAAATAACCAGAATTTCCAATGAGTGCATTGGAATGGATTTGAATCGAAATTGTCTTTGGATTATTTCGATGTTGGATTTTGTGATGATACAGATATTGTTATGGGAATTCGAAAGATATATATATATATATATATCGTTATCTCCAATACGATATTTGTTAGTCGTAGAATTTGATATTGAATATAAGCCGATATATTTTCTATTCAGAGCCTTGTGTTTAATATCAAATGTGATTTGGGTTTGTCGTGAATGGTGTCTTCATTAACACTGTTCTTGAACCCAGTTGAGAAAAGATTAAATCTTTTTATTTAGATTTAATGAAGGGTACCAATTAAATAATATTTAATTGGAATTGAATTGATATTGATTTTTGGGTTTATCGTGAACCGTGTTTTAAATGACACTGATTCTTTAACCCAGTTAACGATTAAAACTAAATGGAGTTTTAATGAATCTTTAATTAGATTGAAATGATCGAGAACGGAGTATCACCAGTTTTGCTCCAGGCGTTAGTTAAATCTTTAATTAGATTTGAACGTGAAATGGTAATTGAATTTACCGATAACACCGTGGTGTTAGATATGAAGTATAACCAGTTTTACTTCATGGGATGAATAGGTTGGGATTGGGAAATTAAAACAAGTGATTACTTCGGTAAGGTTCGTTAATCCCGACTAGTTGAATTGATATTCAAAAGGAGATTAGAGAATAAATTTAAAGGATTTATCTTTGATAAAATTAATGGGAACCTTTCCCTATGAATGTGAAATTTAGAAACTAACTGTCGGTTAGCTATGCAGAATGGTTTTCTGGATATTGATCTGATGTTGGTTTCGACCTTCGGGGTTAATATTTGGGGAATTATTCTCTTGATTAATTTACGGTTAGTGACTGATGAATTGGAATGAGGCGTATGTTGTGTTTGTGTAACACTTATTTAGAATATACGCGAGTTATTCGGAAAGACCGGGTTATCCCATTCTGAATAACTGATACGACGATAAGTCGAAGATGAAGAAGATGGTCGAAGACCTGAGGTCTTTACGTCGTTTGGATGATTACTGATGATCTTGATTGGGTTGAACACTCAAGAAGATGGAAACAGTTGGAGATCGTCCAGACGTACTTGGAGATCGATGGATATGCGGGGTACTAGGTGCCTCCGGTTTCGTTCAGACCCAAAACGGACTTGTAAATGGACTGTGTGTCTGACATTGGATTTTAGTCCGTGTGATTGATCTCTATTAAGTATATATCTGTTTGGCGGCGGAGAATTTATTCTCTTGCTTAACGCCCTTCTCTGAGACGTACGAGCTCAGGGGTTATATATTGATGGATATCAAACGCATGGAGTGAATTGCCTGTGTGGCATGCCTAAGTGGCAATTGATCGAGGCTTCTGTTGAAAAGCAAAGTCTTGTGGTGATGATCAAAGCACATCCTGTGTGGCACAGCTTTGTGTAACGTGAATTCGCAAGCCTCGCACCCCGGCTGTGAACCAAAAACGGGAGAAGGACCTCAGGGAGGGCATGCGTTTCTTTCTAGCTAGGGTGGTGTCAGTGACCTACCAGCCCTGACATTTATATACTTTTCACCTGTGTGGTTGTTGTTGTTGCGAGGCGCCTCGGTTATATCGGTTTCGGCCGATGCATTCTGGTCGGCAGACGGACCAGACTTACGCCCCAAAGGGCGGGGAAACGCAGTGTTCAGGATTTAAGTTTAATCCAGATCGGTGGACCGGCCCTGTCGCTCCAAGGCTTGACTGAGTACTTGCCTAGACATGGGCTAGATTGTCTAAAATCGGTAGAGGACGATCCCTAGCCTCGGTTCATAGATGGAAATCCAATTTCCAAATACGTGACTTTGCGATTTTGATTGTATAACCTATATATGGCGACATAGTGGCATGGGACGCTCATGTTGCCTATGATTGATACTTATGATTTGAAGTTGTTTTATACACTATGCACTTATAATAGTATCAAATGATTTGTTTTAAACGTATCAAGCATTCTTGGCTATTATAAGGTAAAAACCCTATCCTCCGGCTTGCGTTGCATTGTGTGATGGGAACTGGGTCTTATAATAGCTTCATTTTTCTTTATTTAGCATTGCGTTGTTTGTTTTATGCACTGGTATTCTTGGGAGGAAACCCGTTCCGCGTTAGCGGCGTGGTCCCTTGATATATCTGATTTAAAGTAAAGTTTTAAATAACTGTTTTAGTTCTCACACCAGTCCCATGACTGACCTGGAGTTTATTGTTTTGACCTAAACTCTGGGTGCCATTATTTTGACACGGGCAACTAGTAGTTTTGGTTTTGCAGATTTATATTCACAGGATCCTGGTTTACAGCTAGAACGATATCCGGAAAGCTTTGTATCCGTATATCTCTTCTAGTTGTGTATTGTATTATTTTCCACTGCTATGTAATTTAAATGTTATTTAAATCTCTGATATTTCTATGCAATATTTATTCATTTATACTCTGTATATTCTTGTATTCTGAGGCATTGTGGTAATATACAATGAAATGTCCTTCCGTCTGCATTCTATTTTGTTGTGTTCTCAAAACAATTCGTTCTTTCTCTTCTCTTCAGAGACCGGGGAAGTTCGGGTCGTCTCATTATATTTTGTTCTATGCGTCGTGAGACATTCTACATGTTCCTTGTTGATTCTTTGTTTTTTTCCTTTCCTTCTGACGACCGTCCCGTGCTAACTGAACATGTGTACAACGCACTTTTGGAGTAAATGTCGGTTGGTGCGGGGTGGGCCGTCACACATACTTGAAGTAAAATTCTACCAAAACAAGCATAATAAGGAGTATTTCCATCATTCATACTGTCAATAAGTAAAGAGATGTATAATTCATTCTTACTTGAAGACGATTCTGTGGCGACATTTGTAGAAGACCAAGCTATAGTGGAACCAATTACATCTTCAATAAACTCAAACTCGGATGTAGGTCTCCATAAAGGTGCATTTGGAACTTTAACAATATTAACCCAAACTTTAACGGCATCTTCTCACAAACGAATAAAATGGACCATCGCATTAGGGTCAGTCGAAGACACGCGTCCTTTAGCAACAACTTCTTTCTCTCCATGAACACTAATCAACTTGCATTTAATGTTTGACTTGAAACTAGTGGTCTGTCATACAATATTTGAAACAGTATAAATATGTTTTCTAAAATGCAGAAGTGATTATAATAATAAAACAGTATCAAGGTATATGCATGTTTTTTATAAATTAAAGACATAAACTACACATTATCGCTGAATGTGATACTGTAAATAAAACAGATGGACTCTCATCCCTGCTGTTTCCTTTAACCTGATAAACAATTATGCAAGTAATTATTAATTGGTGGCGATCGTGATGCAATTATGTAAACAATTATGCAAATTAAGGGGACGTCACACAAAAAATTAAAAACCAGACGTCTAAATCAATAAACGAAAAGTCTGAAAATTGAGAGGGTTAAAATAAAAAACAGGAAAACTAAAATCAGATGTCTGAAAAATTAGCAGATGTCCGAAAATAAACACGAGTTTTAGAATCATCCAACACAGACGTCTGAAACTATTCTCAGACGTCTGAATA
Organism: Allium sativum; assembly: GCA_030737875.1. Classification (NCBI taxonomy): domain Eukaryota; kingdom Viridiplantae; phylum Streptophyta; class Magnoliopsida; order Asparagales; family Amaryllidaceae; genus Allium; species Allium sativum. Next base: position 125,634,240 of record CM060919.1, on the reverse strand, counting down.
CTTCCTCGGGTTGAAAAAAACCCTAAATCAGACGTCTGTAAATGATTCAGCAATCATGCGTCTGGATTACATCTCGGCCTAAAATATTATGCATGAAGAATCATTCAGACGTCTGGATCACTACTACAAAAGTGATAAAATTCGACACTATTTTGTGTGCATTGCATGAAAAGTGTGGCGAAAGCTATGCTTTCTTTGATCTTCTGCAACAGTATTCATATGTTGTTGCGTTAGACGTGAATGCTCTGTTGCAGTTGGAATTCTTGTGTTGTGACGTGCAACACCATATCAAAGTGTAGCTTTACATAAATACAATACAGGTCAACGATCCGCGTTACCAGCATAAATAAAGCCACAACCATAGATGCATATTTAATCCAATGGTTAAAATCAATCCATGTTTCCTATTTAAATATTACCCTATCATCCAATCAAGGATAGCCACAGTAACACCCCGAATTTCAGTTAACACTGATATTCACTAATTACAGAATTAATAATCTCAGATGTGAGAATCAGGGGAAACGGGTTACGTCATTGTGTTCGTCTCGGAAAAATACGCGAAATAGAGTCCGAAATTTTGTAAATCGGAGTCCGTATGACCCGGTTAAGGCCCAAAGAAGTTTTCGGGAAATTTGAATTTCGAAACATGCAGAAATGGGGGCCAGGCGGGAAAACTCCCGCCCAGCCATGTCGACTTGGCTGTCGACAAGGCTGTCAACTTGCCTGTCGACATGCCTGTCGACTTGGCAGTCGACAGGGCTGTCGACTTGCCCTGTCGGCTGATTCTGGCCTGGGTGCACCTGGTTGAGTTTTGGGCTGGGTTGGAGGGCTTGGGACGAAATCTGACGGACCTAAACTAACCTAGGGTTAATCTAAGGGTCTAAAACACATCCTAATCCTATAAATAAGACCCTAAGCTAGCCCTAAATGATCATAATCCTATCCTCTAACTAAACTATGCCAAAAATTTCTATGATCATGGCCTCCACTCAAAAGCCTAGCCTCCATCCTCTTTCTAAACTATTTCTATGAAGGCTTTCATGTTCATACAAGCATTTTTAAGTTGTATGAGTGATCATTAGCTTGCATTCATCATCAAGTTGCAAGCTTTATTTTCAAAGCTAGAGTTTTTGGGTGATTTTTGGCAAGGGTTTGCTTATTGGAGTTTAGTGGTGAGTTTCTATAGCCTTAATAATCAATTGTTAAATTGATTATGATAGGATATGATAAGATATGGCTATGTTTGTGGATCAATGTGTTTATGAAAGTTTAGTATAGTATATGTTGTGTGTTTTGCAAGTTTTATGCTATATGTTATGCAAGTTTAATGCTATGTTTTATGATGCTCAATATGCAAAACACTATGTTAAACATTGATTCATATGTAACATGTTATGCAAGCTATATGTGAGATTATATGCAAGTTCATATGTAACATGTTATGCAAGCTATATGTGAGATTATATGCAAGTTCATATGTAACATGTAATGCAAGTTATGTGCATGATTATATGCAAGTTCATATGTAACATGTTATGCAAGTTATGTGTTTGGTTATATGCAAGTTATGTGCATGATTATATGCAAGTTCATATGTAACATGTTATGCAAGTTATGTGTTTGGTTATATGAAAGTTATGTGCATGATTATATGCAAGTTCATATGTAACATGTTATGCAAGTTATGTGTTTGGTTATATGCAAGTTATGTGCATGATCATATGCAAGTTCATATGTAACATGTTATGCAAGTTATGTGTTTGGTTATATGCAAGTTAACATGTGACATGCTATGCAAGTTCACACCTTTGTATGACATAAGAATCATATGCAAGTTACCCCTTTGTGACATATGTGCTTCATGCAAGTTTGGGTTAAATGCTAGTTGGGTTTAATGTATGCTCATATATGCAAGTTGACACCTTTTAAACCCATGATAAAGTTATATGCTATGTTGGTTAAACCCATGGCATTTGTGATGAATCTTCCCTTTATTATGTCATGTTATGAGAACGAATTACGTGGTGAACGATGGGGTTAATATGCATGTTAATAAAATGGTGTGAAATGGGTATGCTTAAGCATAACATAAAGTGAATGGACATAATTGGGAATTTACCTATTAAGTTAGGTCTACCCATATTATGGAATTGGGAATTTACCTATTAAGTTAGGTCTACCCATATTATGGAATTGGGAATTTACCTATTGAGTTAGGTCTACCCATATTCTTGAAATTGGTAATTAATTAGGGATAATTAATACAAATAATGGGGGTGATTAATTAGGTGTAATTAATCGACTAAGACACGAGGTTGGACCCTTTTGTAGCATAAGACTGCCCGGAACCGACCGGCAAATCCAGCAGCTACAAATGATTGGCCCAATGTGAGAGGTCTTAGTCATAAACTAAATACGTGACAAGTGTAAAGACACGAGGTTAGACTCTGTTATGGTGTAAGGCTGCCCGGAACCAACCGGCATATCCAGCTGCCATAAAAGACAGTCTAATGTGAGAGGTCTTTACAAAGGTTACGATCTTAATTAATCAAGAAACACTTAACCAAATTAGCATGTAGTGGGGCATGAGGGGTTAAGTGGGTGCCTTGGGTGGCATGTAGTAACTAGTGGGGGTGCCTTGGGTGGCATGAGGAAACTAGTGGGTTGCCTTGGGTGGCAATAGAAAATACGATTAGAATACTTAACCAAAGTGGAACATGTAATTAAACATGATTAAAGGGTTAAGTAAGTGCCTTGGGTGGCATGTGGGAATCAAGTAAGTGCCTTGGGTGGCATGTGGAAATCTAGTGGGTGCCTTGAGTGGCAATTAAAATATGATTAAAAGACTTAACCAAAATTTATAACATGTAAGTGGACATGGTTAAAGGGTTAAGTGGGATTCACTAGAAATGACAAGCTTAGGTGGGTAGCTTGTGGGGGCCCATTTCAACCAATATCCCAAACGTATCTTTGTGGGCTCGACCCAAGTCGAGGACGGGACACGCATATTGGGCTTGACTGTAAGAGGCCAAAACGGGTTAGCGGTGGCAACGCAAGTCCAACGGGTTTCATATGCGTGTGTGGACCCGGGCTGGTAAGTAAGACGTTGTTGCATCGTGTAGGTATAAGCCGTGCACCGTTGATATTATCAGGTTGCCACTTTGGGGAATGATACACCCCACTGTGGGGCCAGCACGGGTATCTACGTTAGGGAGCCGATCGCTTGGGGAGTAGTGGGTACACCTAGTGGAGATAGGGGCAGACGGCACCTATGTAGTCAGCTAGGGGTACACGAAACTACTATTAAAAATTACTAAGTACACTTAGTGGGATCAACCTTTAAGTAGGAATTACCCTTGGGTGGGTAGAACTGGTGTGGTGCAGTGTAGGAATTACCCTTGGGTGGGTAGATCTGGGGTGGTGTAGTGTAGTAATTATCCTTGGGTGGGTAAATGCGTCTTTTCGGTTATCTTAGTACATCCTGTGTTTAGTTGGCTACTTAGTGTAGCCATTATCCCCAGAGGTACCGTACCTTGTTTATATCATACCCTAATTACTTTAATGATTGTATTGTTAAGGTTATAGGGCTCGCTCAGACTTATGTCTGACCCCGTTGTTTTTTTATCTTTTTTTTCCAACCCTCAGGTTATCAGAGTGGGCCTAGCACTAGTGGGCTTGGATCAGACCGCTATATCTATTTTTTTGGGGCTTGGACCGTAGAAGTAAAGCTCGGTTTATCTTTTCTATTATGGCTATTATCTATGTAGTGGGATTATGTACTTCTATTTTATCAGGATGGATATTATGTACTTGACTCTTGTTATGGTTTTGTGATGTAACCAAGCATGTTTTACTTTCCGCTGCAATGAAATGATGTTTTAATTTTCAAGTATTACTTATATCTGTCTTGTTGTAATTTTTCTGTTCTATACTCACTAAAAATACTCCACCGAAACTAAGGCATTCCCTTAGTGAGTGATCTTAGCGGGTGTGGGGTGTTACACGTGGTATCAGAGCTTAAGGTTACCAGAACAGATAAAATTTTTAGAAAAACTATTTTCTAAGAATATTTTTGAAAGGAGTATTTTCAAAAACATGTCTTTTAAGAGAAAAGTTTTTGAAAGAAAAGCATAATCCCCAATAGCCATATCTATATCTTTCAAATTCTCCGTTTTGAATCTCTTCCTCTCTCATTTTGAGTTTCCCCTCCGCGTATAGATGATCTTTCTAAGATAGATAAGAATGGAAAACCACTTCAAGGGACTTAGACATTAGTCGGACTAGAATTTGGTTCAAGAAGGAGGAGGACATGTAGGTACCTATTGGATAGACGATGGGAGGAAGGCTCAAATAGTTGTTTGGTTAATGAAGAGAGAAACCTCATTTTGATGGGAGGTTACGAGTGGAGAATGGGAAGAAGAGGGCTAGTAGTTATCCTTTTGGGAGGAATAGGACACCTTATTAGGATTGTCCAAAGAGGCAAGGGCAAGGTACGGAATCTCCTTGAGGGTAGTTGTATTCCCTCACGGCTAGTGTACCAGATGGGGATAAGACCGTCTAGGTTGGAATTTGGATTTCTTTATTATCCGGTTCGAACTTTATTTGATTCTGACGCATCGAGTTCGTTTATCTCATCGTTGTTAGTTGAGTCACTGCACTTAGACACTAGTTTAGTAGATGATCCCTTAGTTGTTTCAAACCCAATTGGGGGCTCCATGATGTGTTTGGGTTTGAAAGTTTCTATACTTAGCGTTGAGTATAGATGTGATGCTTCTTGGGCTTCACGGGCTATGGGTTAGTTTTGGGCATGGACTGGTTATCCAGTAATGGTGCCGTTCTTGTTTGTGGAAGGAGAGTTGTTAGGCTTTCGACCCGCTTGGGTAACACTCTCGAGATCTCTTGTAATCCCATGGAATCTGTTATGCTAAGTTATGTAGAATCGCTTGACACGTCGGTCTAGAGTTTGCGATCTGTTAGAGTGGTCCGGGAATACTCGGATGTGTTTGAGGAGGTGAAGGGCTTACCTCCGGAGCGGGAGATTGACTTCCGAATATATCCGGTAGACAATGCCAAACCAGTATCTTGGCCAGTGTGCCACATGGCTCCTCGTGAGAGGAGGGAACTCCATAAGCAAGTAGGCGATTTGCTTGAGAAGGGGTTTAGAAGACGAAGTATATCGGAGTGGGGTGCTCCAGTAGTTTTTGCTATGAAGGCGGATGGGTCCCTCAGACTTTGTGTAGATTATAGGGAGTTTAACAAGATAACAAAGAAGAATAGACACCCATTGCCGAGGATTGATGATCTCTTTGATCAGTTGGTTGGCGCCTCAGTGTTTTCGTAGTTGGACTTAGCCACGGGGTTTCATTAGTTGAGAGTGGCTGAGGATAGTATAGAGAAGACTACATTTAGGACTCCGGATGTTTTTTATGAGTGGCTGGTGATGCCATTTGGTTTGACGAATGCCCCCGCATACTTTGTTGATTTGATGAGAAGGGTGTTCAGGGAGTACCTAAATAAGTTCGTGATGGTCTTTGTAAATGACATCTTGGTCTTTTCTAGGAGCGAAATAAGTTTTAGTATGTGCTCAATAGGTTGAGCAAAGCCAGTTATGGGATAAACGGTGGTTTTGGAGCGAGACTGGCGAGGACATCCAGAGTTGGATAAGGGCTTAATTATTTAGCCGTTTTTACTAGTATCATCTCACGTAGGTCGTCTGAATTCGAAGGAGGTATCCCTTGGGTGTTTGTCTGATATTGGTTTAGGCCTTTGGGGCTTGCATTTGGGGGATGTCGAGTTCGACTAGGGTGGTCTGCGTAAGAGATGGACAGTTGTGATGATTTTGGATGGGGTAATATCCTGGTTTTCTCTAAAAGTGGAGAAGAGCATGCCCTACATCTTAGGGAAGTGTTGGAGACTCTTCGAGCGCATAGTCTTAGGACAGCAGAAGTGGATGGGATTCTTAGCATCCTATGAGTTTGAGATAGCGTATACCCATGGCAAGGGTAACGTGGTAGCGGACGCCTTAAGTAGAAAAAGGTTGTCCTTGAGTTCATTGTTCGTTGAACGACGGAGCTTAGAGTTTATTTCTATGTTTGACTTTAGATCTTCCGTTGACTTTGTACCCGGTTTGCTAGCCTCCTTGGAGGTTAGGCCTACTCTTTTGGGGCGGATTGGCGGAGCACAGCGAGACGACCCACAGTTGGTTGAGTTAGTAGAGAAGCTCATGAGGAGGGGGAGTCGTCCAGCCATTTGAGTAGGTACACCCTAGATGGTAAGGGGTGGCTGCGTAGAGACGGTAGATTTTGTGTATCGCAAGACGAGGGTTTGAGGAAGGCTATACTTGATGATGCACATCGTTCGAAGATGACCATTCATCCCGGTAGGGACAAGATGTACCAAGACATGAAGCGAGTTTTCATTTGGGCCGGTATGAAGAAAGACGCGGCCGAGTATGTCGCTATATGCTTGGTGTGCCAACAAGTAAAAGCGGAGCAAAAGAAACCCGGTGGGTTGCTTCACCCATTGGAGGTTCCGCTATGGAAGTGGGATAGTGTCTCGATGGATTTCGTCAATGGATTACCAAGATCGAGGAAGGGTAATACGGGAATTTGGGTTGGGGTAGACAAACTTACTAAGAGTGCCCATTTTATACCCAGGAAGAGTAAGAGGACTGCTCAATGGCTAGCTTCAATCTACATTCGAGAGATTGTTAGATTGCATGGTGTACCTTCCAGCATAGTGAGTGATCGAGATCCTATCTTCACTAGCGAGTTTTGGAAGAGTTTGAAAGAGGCGGTAGGGACTCAGCTGTGTTTGAGCACCGCAAATCATCCTCAAACGGACGGCCAGACCGGGAGGGTGAATCGCATTTTAGAAGACCTTTTGAGGCTATGTATCTTAGATTTTGGAGGTACATGAGAAGAGCATCTTCCATTGGTGGAGTTCGCATATAATAACAGCTTTCAGTCTAGTATTGGCATGGCCCCTTTCGAAGCTTTTTATGGAAGGCCTTGTCGATCACCTACATGTTGGTGGGAATCTACGGATAAGATCTTGCTTGGGCCCGATATGGTTAGGAAGACTTCGGAAAAGATTGATTTGATTCGAAGAAGGATGAAAGCGGCGCAAGACAGACAGAAATCTTATGCGGACAAGAGGAGAACAGAGCTTGAGTTTGATGTTGGGGACATGGTCTTTGTCAAAGTATCTCCGTTACGGAATGTGGTTCGCTTTGGATCTGTTGGGAAGTTAGCACCAAGGTTTGTTGGACCGTTTCCTATTAAGGAAAGGGTTGGATAGATGGTCTATAGAGTGGAGTTGCCCGACAGACTTAGTGGTGTACATGATGTATTCCATGTGTCACATTTGAGGAGTGCCTACATGAGACCGCAGAGGTGGTAGAGCCGAGCTTGCTTAGAGAAGTAGAGATAGAGCGTGATGCGACTATTCGACGAGCTCCTACACGCATCCTTGGGTCAGAGATTAAGAGGTTGAGAAACAAGGAGGTTCAACTAGTCAAAGTGCAATGGGGAGAAGATGAGAGCAACGCTACTTGGGAGACGGAAGCGAAAATGCGTTCATTATGCCCATTCCTTTTTGAGGGTATGTCTTTTAACTTCTCCTTTATCGTTTGTCTAGTACTTATCTTATCTTTAGTATGTCCTCTTGTTAGTGCCTTTGACCTTTAGATAGGGTAAACCTATGGTTGAAACATGTGTTTGAGACATGTTATGATTGATGGATGCATGTGGATGCAAGTGTTTGCTAGTGGTTGCTCGTGGATGCATATACACACACTCTAGACACTAGATCGGCTCAATCACTTCATATTGCATATTGCATATAATTGTGTGTAGGTAGCTATATTTATGGATGTATAATGGTTGTGTTATCATATGGATGATGCATTTTGGTGAATGATTGTTCACTCATGTAGATATAGTATGTGTCGATAGGGTTCTTTCGCATACATATTGGATGCATGGCACTATCACGGTTTGCATATGTTCATACATTAGATAGGGAACATATACACACACTTTTTGCATATGATCATACATCAGTAGAAATTGTTTTAAGGACAATGGATGCCCGTGTTTGATGGATTGAGTAGATGGTTGTTTGGATGGTAGGATATGCATTCTCCTTAACTTGGAGATTTCGGGGACGAAATCCTTTAAGGAGGGGAGAATGTAACACCCCGAATTTCAGTTAACACTGATATTCACTAATTACAGAATTAATAATCTCGGATGTGAGAATCAGGGGAAACGGGTTACGTCATTGTGTTCGACTCGGAAAAATACGCGAAATAGAGTCCGAAATTTTGTAAATCGGAGTCCGTATGACCCGGTTAAGGCCCAAAGAAGTTTTCGGGCAATTTGAATTTCGAAACATGCAGAAATGGGGGCCAGGCGGGAAAACTCCCGCCCAGCCAAGTCGACTTGGCTGTCGACAGGGCTGTCAACTTGCCTGTCGACATGCCTGTCGACTTGGCAGTCGACAGGGCTGTCGACTTGCCCTGTCGGCTGATTCTGGCCTGGGTGCACCTGGTTGAGTTTTGGGCTGGGTTGGAGGGCTTGGGACAAAATCTGATGGACCTAAACTAACCTAGGGTTAATCTAAGGGTCTAAAACACATCCTAATCCTATAAATAAGACCCTAAGCTAGCCCTAAATGATCATAATCCTATCCTCTAACTAAACTATGCCAAAATTTTCTATGATCATGGCCTCCACTCAAAAGCCTAGCCTCCATCCTCTTTCTAAACTATTTCTATGAAGGCTTTCATGTTCATACAAGCATTTTTAAGTTGTATGAGTGATCATTAGCTTGCATTCATCATCAAGTTGCAAGCTTTATTTTCAAGGCTAGAGTTTTTGGGTGATTTTTGGCAAGGGTTTGCTTATTGGAGTTTAGTGGTGAGTTTCTATAGCCTTAATAATCAATTGTTAAATTGATTATGATAGGATATGATAAGATATGGCTATGTTTGTGGATCAATGTGTTTATGCAAGTTTAGTATAGTATATGTTGTGTGTTTTGCAAGTTTTATGCTATATGTTATGCAAGTTTAATGCTATGTTTTATGATGCTCATTATGCAAAACACTATGTTGAACATTGATTCATATGTAACATGTTATGCAAGCTATATGTGAGATTATATGCAAGTTCATATGTAACATGTTATGCAAGCTATATGTGAGATTATATGCAAGTTCATATGTAACATGTAATGCAAGTTATGTGCATGATTATATGCAAGTTCATATGTAACATGTTATGCAAGTTATGTGTTTGGTTATATGCAAGTTATGTGCATGATTATATGCAAGTTCATATGTAACATGTTATGCAAGTTATGTGTTTGGTTATATGCAAGTTATGTGCATGATTATATGCAAGTTCATATGTAACATGTTATGCAAGTTATGTGTTTGGTTATATGCAAGTTATGTGCATGATCATATGCAAGTTCATATGTAACATGTTATGCAAGTTATGTGTTTGGTTATATGCAAGTTAACATGTGACATGCTATGCAAGTTCACACCTTTGTATGACATAAGAATCATATGCAAGTTACCCCTTTGTGACATATGTGCTTCATGCAAGTTTGGGTTAAATGCTAGTTGGGTTTAATGTATGCTCATATATGCAAGTTGACACCTTTTAAACCCATGATAAAGTTATATGCTATGTTGGTTAAACCCATGGCATTTGTGATGAATCTTCCCTTTATTATGTCATGTTATGAGAACGAATTACGTGGAGAACGATGGGGTTAATATGCATGTTAATAAAATGGTGTGAAATGGGTATGCTTAAGCATAACATAAAGTGAATGGACATAATTGGGAATTTACCTATTAAGTTAGGTCTACCCATATTATGGAATTGGGAATTTACCTATTAAGTTAGGTCTACCCATATTATGGAATTGGGAATTTACCTATTGAGTTAGGTCTACCCATATTCTTGAAATTGGTAATTAATTAGGGATAATTAATACAAATTATGGGGGTGATTAATTAGGTGTAATTAATCGACTAAGACACGAGGTTGGACCCTTTTGTAGCATAAGACTGCCCGGAACCGACCGGCAAATCCAGCAGCTACAAATGATTGGCCCAATGTGAGAGGTCTTAGTCATAAACTAAATACGTGACAAGTGTAAAGACACGAGGTTAGACTCTGTTATGGTGTAAGGCTGCCCGGAACCAACCGGCATATCCAGCTGCCATAAAAGACAGTCTAATGTGAGAGGTCTTTACAATGGTTACGATCTTAATTAATTAAGAAACACTTAACCAAATTAGCATGTAGTGGGGCATGAGGGGTTAAGTGGGTGCCTTGGGTGGCATGTAGTAACTAGTGGGGGTGCCTTGGGTGGCATGAGGAAACTAGTGGGTTGCCTTGGGTGGCAATAGAAAATACGATTAGAATACTTAACCAAAGTGGAACATGTAATTAAACATGATTAAAGGGTTAAGTAAGTGCCTTGGGTGGCATGTGGGAATCAAGTAAGTGCCTTGGGTGGCATGTGGAAATCTAGTGGGTGCCTTGAGTGGCAATTAAAATATGATTAAAAGACTTAACCAAAATTTATAACATGTAAGTGGACATGGTTAAAGGGTTAAGTGGGATTCACTAGAAATGACAAGCTTAGGTGGGTAGCTTGTGGGGGCCCATTTCAACCAATATCCCAAACGTATCTTTGTGGGCTCGACCCAAGTCGAGGACGGGACACGCATATTGGGCTTGACTGTAAGAGGCCAAAACGGGTTAGCGGTGGCAACGCAAGTCCAACGTGTTTCATATGCGTGTGTGGACCCGGGCTGGTAAGTAAGACGTTGTTGCATCGTGTAGGTATAAGCCGTGCACCGTTGATATTATCAGGTTGCCACTTTGGGGAATGATACACCCCACTGTGGGGCCAGCACGGGTATCTACGTTAGGGAGCCGATCGCTTGGGGAGTAGTGGGTACACCTAGTGGAGATAGGGGCAGACGGCACCTATGTAGTCAGCTAGGGGTACACGAAACTACTATTAAAAATTACTAAGTACACTTAGTGGGATCAACCTTTAAGTAGGAATTACCCTTGGGTGGGTAGAACTGGTGTGGTGCAGTGTAGGAATTACCCTTGGGTGGGTAGATCTGGGGTGGTGCAGTGTAGTAATTATCCTTGGGTGGGTAAATGCGTCTTTTCGGTTATCTTAGTACATCCTGTGTTTAGTTGGCTACTTAGTGTAGCCATTATCCCCAGAGGTACCGTACCTTGTTTATATCATACCCTAATTACTTTAATGATTGTATTGTTAAGGTTATAGGACTCACTCGGACTTATGTCTGACCCCGTTGTTTTTTTATCTTTTTTTTTCCAACCCTCAGGTTATCAGAGTGGGCCTAGCACTAGTGGGCTTGGATCAGACCGCTATATCTATTTTTTTGGGGCTTGGACCGTAGAAGTAAAGCTCGGTTTATCTTTTCTATTATGGCTATTACCTATGTAGTGGGATTATGTACTTCTATTTTATCAGGATGGATATTATGTACTTGACTCTTGTTATGGTTTTGTGATGTAACCAAGCATGTTTTACTTTCCGCTGCAATGAAATGATGTTTTAATTTTCAAGTATTACTTATATCTGTCTTGTTGTAATTTTTCTATTCTATACTCACTAAAAATACTCCACCGAAACTAAGGCATTCCCTTAGTGAGTGATCTTAGCGGGTGTGGGGTGTTACAGCCACCTCGTTGCATTCTTCTGCTGAAATTTTGGTGCAACATTTCCCCCTCACGAAAAACATCTAAAAGTAATCTCATCGTTCATCTTCTCTCTCTTAACTTCCCTTTTTTCCATTGACCAAATTGTAAACCTAAATTCACGTCAGCTTCCATTCCCACATCGCCATGTCGATTAACACTCACGAATTACAAATCGAAGGAAGGAGCAACATCGAAAAATATAAGAGACAGACGATCTATTTGTTATTGCTACTGCACTGATTAGGCGGAGTTCTTCCACCTTATATTTGAAGGAGCAACAGACGGTCAGTTTAAAGGAAGAAAAAGCGAGTTAGGGGGAGTTCTTCCACGTTAATCTATCCTTAATCTATCCACAAGTAATTATGTACTTTAATTTATTCTTAATCTATCCATAAGTAATTATGTACCATATGTAATTATGTACCAACATTCTTAATCTATCCATAAGTAATTATGTACCATAAGTAATTATGCAGGTTAGGAGCAACAGACGGTCCACCTTAATCTATCCATAAGTAATTATATACTAGGATAGTTATATTTGGGTTTGCAAATTACTTTTCAATGTAAGTCAGTTGGTAGCGAGCATACATAAATGATAAACCCAAAGTTAAATCTACCCAAAGTCAAACAAAGATACTATTAAAATGCTTGTGGTTACCAATCATCACCAGCATTCACAAACATTCACTACCATTTACAAACATTCAAGCCAACACTCATCACCAACAATCACAAACTTCCAAAAACATTCAAGCCAACAATCATCACCAGCATTCACTACCATTCACAAACTCCACCAACGAGCGTCAAAAGGCAGCATAAAGTATCGTAAAGCAGTCATACATAAAACATAACTGAATATATACATACATAATACATAAATAGTTTTCCACCAAGAGGCATGTTAACTTCTTCTTCTTCTTCTTCTTTAGAGTCAGTGTCCATGTCAGAGTCATTGTTTATGTCAGAGTGACTGAAAGGGGATTACATGATCATTGATATATTCCAATTAGCACCTCATATAAATGATCATTGTTTTAATAAGAAATGATTACTTCTAGATAAGATAATCCACTTGTGATAATGTGTTTTTTTATGCTAATGTTGGTATAGCTACTTTCTAGTTGAATGTCGGTCATCTAGTTGTGTCTCATTATGAGGCTATTATAACCTTGTATGTATGTATGTGAGTGTGTGCACATGTGTTTGTGTCTCATTATAAGGCTGTTAAGGATAGAGCATAGTTGAATGAACACTTTGTGTCAAACTTCTATTATATTTTGGGCTGACTATGATAAGGATCATGTTATGCTGAGTCCATATACTTTGTTGAGAAACTAATGGGTAAATTCATAATGTAGGCTATTATAACATTGTATGTGTGTATGTGAGTATGTGCACGTGTGGTTATGTCTTATTATAAGGCTGTTAGGGATAGAGCATAGTTGAATGAACACTTTGTGTCAAACTTCTATTATATGTTGGGATGACTATGATAAGGAGCATGCTATGCTGAATCCATATACTTTGTTGAGAAACTAATGGGTAAATTCATAATGTAGGCTATTATAACCTTGTATGTATGTATGTGAATGTGTGCATGTGTGGTTGTGTCTCATTATAAGGTTGTTAAGATAGAGCATAGTTGAATGAACACTTTGTGTCGAACTTCTATTATATTTTGGGCTGACTATGATAAGGAGCATGCTACGCTGACTCCATATACTTTGTTGAGAAATTAATGGGTAAATTCATAATGTAGGCTATTATAACCTTGTATGTATGTGAGTGTGTGCATGTGTGGTTGTGTCTCATTATAAGGTTGTTAAGGATAGAGCATAGCTGAATGAACACTTTGTAATTGTGTTCTTTGGCAAATTTACCTCGATTGGCCAAACATATTGTGGATTAACTAAAAGAAACTGTGGATGGAAGTAAAATTTACCTATGATCACAAAAAAAATGGTACCACCGGTTCCTCCCTATTGCCCACGAACAGAATTTCAGGCCTTGTCCCAGGATGAGCATGGGTACAGCTCTGAACCCTAATGAGGTAAACCTTATTGTCGAATCGAGCTGCAAAAATATTCTCCGAGCCAATGCCTTCATAAAATTCCATTTTCAGAATGATCTATGGTTAATTCGATACCAACAATAGTCGTCAATTTCACGCACATTTCCCATTGGCGTTTTTAATTCTTTAATTGCAAGAACATTTTTCTTCAGGAACTCGGGAAAGCCAACAAATCTAGCCCATGATTTTGCCTCGAACGCTAGTCAGGCTCAAATTCTTCACCAGGCCATTGTTGCACATGAAAAGCACCTCCACGTTTTGTAAAAAGTTTCAACATTAGCGCATGATCATGCTTACTGTAAGATGGGCATGTTAGTAGAAAAGAGTTATAACCCGTATAGGCCACTCATCATGCCCCAGACCAAGAGTATGCCTAAGCGTGAGATGCACAATTTCGTAATTCCTGTGTCATGTAAGAACAGTGGCAGTAATGCATAGTGAAGAGTCCTCCATTGTTTTTTTAGAAACTTTTGATAGAGTTGGAGGTTTGTTTAGGAGTTGAAGATGTAGATGACAATATGGTTCTGAAGCTTGAAAGGATATGAAGCGACACACTGTACGTGGCAGTAATATGCGAACTGAAAACTTTTTGCTTAGAAGACGAAGCATACTGAAGTTGCTTATTTTTTGGGCTTGGCTGGCATGAACGACCAATCGCCAATGGTCAGTAAGTCAATTGTAATAATTATGTTCATAACGTTTTGTTAAGAAGGCTAATGGCCATTCGATGCCCCTACTTATCAAATAACTTGTTATCACATTTCAGGTGCATATTTAATTCTGGAAGAGGGATACATTTTACAGATGTGACACACACACACACACACACACATATATATATATATATATTCGATGTCACCCTCTTGTATAGGTACATACATATATATTTCCTATTGCAATCGGATTGCTGCATATATATGATTCATATATATATATATATATATATATATATATGAGTAATACATTTTGTAGATGTGGACACATGTGTACATGTTCAAAATGAGCTAATGAATTGGCCAGGAATGGAGGATAATGTCCCTTATGCCATGCACCTATTCTTGAAGTAATTCGAGCTTACTGTATACAATGAAGAAAACAGTGTAGCTGATTTTTGAGTTTTGATATTTGGATAATTAAAACAATTGCTTTGGATGAGTTTCTTTGAACAAAACCTATATTGCAACATTTTTAATTAAAGCATTGTATTTGCAATCTTCTAGTGTAGCATTTGCCTTCTTCTACAGTTGCGTTAGCTTTTATTGATATTGCAGTGGTGTTGCATATTGTAGTGGTGTTGCATTAAATTAAATATAATTAATTATCCGTCGCACGTGGACCCCACAGCTGACGTGGATAGCTGGTGTGGCATGTGACACATGGGCAGCTGACATGGAGAGATGACGTGTCGTGTGACACGTAAACAGCTGACATGGAAAGATGACGTGGCCCCACTAGAAGCCAGGCCCTAGCTAATGCTTAAGGCAATGCTGAATAGTGTCGCATTACGTGCAAATAGGGTTGCATTGCGGCTATAATGCAACACTTTCTTTCTGTGGCAGTAGGTAGGCAAAAGCGTTGCCTTAGAGCACTAGTACAAAATAGGGTATTTGCGTCTCCTCATTTGCATCTGATGTACAAGCAACAGATGCAAATAGTATAATTTGCATCTGTTTCTAATCAACATTAGACGCAAATAAGCCAAAGCAAAATATATCCAAATTTTTTGCATCCGTTGATGTATGTGAGCAGACACGGTAGGTCTATTTGCGTCTGTTTTTCTATAGTTAGACGCAAATAGGCAGTAAATAATTGCATCCTACCCTTTTTGATTAGATTCAAATATATCGAGGGGTAGAAGGCTTTTACTGGGTTCAAATAATTTGGGCTTTGCGTCCGGTTTAAACAGACGCAGATGTAATATGAGGGAAAAAAATAATAAAAAGCCGCGCCATCGTGGAGGGAAAACTAAAAAAGTTGCGCGAGTTTTAATGAAATTGGTAAACAAAAAAAACTCTTCTTTTGTAATAAAAAAAATCAGCTGTTGATCTCCGTCATCTCCAGCAGCAGCCGATCTACTTCTTCCCTACATTAATTCAGTCCAATCTAGCTAATTTCCGATTCTATCCACTGCAAAGTTGAAGATGTATAACACTATCACTTAAGGTTCGATTTAGGTATTTCGATTAATATGTACAATTTTATTTGGTTTGATTTGGGTATTTCATTTGATATGTACAATTTTATTTGGTTTGATTTGGATTGAGATGTGCAATTTCATTTAATTACAGTATCGTAAGAGTGCAAACCTAAGTCAATACCATGTCCTCAATGCCGAGTTGAGATTAAAGGCAGTAGCGAAGCCATGAAATTATAGTGACTATTACTTGAATTGGTATAAGTCCCTCACCCAGTTTTTTCATTCTAAAATTTTGAATAAGCGAGATTGGGAAGAAAGAAATTAGCATAGTATAATAATTTTTTAAAATAAATATATTATTGCACTATTTAGTTAGTTCATCTATATCAACTATTTTAGTTCCAACAGATTGACTGAAGTTTCAGAGAATGCAAATGAAATAATGAATTCAAGTTTGATTGATTCTAAAGAAAATGATCCAGGTATTGTTAAAGGCATGTTAGCTAAAGCAAAAACGTTGTTGGTATTACTTAAATACTTGCACAAAATTCTTTACTGACTTCATGCTTGCCAAATATGATCCATTTGAGAAATTGAAATGGTCTGTTGAATGTTTGTATTTACTGATGTATTGATCATATTGATATGTTGTTGCCATGTATAGTGTGATTCCTCTTGTACATCGCTAGTGCCACTTGCCAAAGTCTGAGTTTGCTATATTCCTGGAAATGCAATCATGCCACATTGCACTTTGTAATTGCACAAACACATCGATCTTGTTTCACCTCTCTGATTTTGCTGGCCTATGTTTGAGTATTGAAATAATGTCTCATGTTTGTGCACCTTGCTGCATCCATTGTAACATGAAGTTCCTATATTCTTGTACAACCTGGTTTGACATTTTCCACTATCAAGCCTTGTCCATGTATTGCTGTGACCATTTACCACCTGGGCTTTGTGTATGTGCACTTTAGTACTTGTTGCTCCACAATCTTGACTTGAACCTAATTCTGCTTGTACATGAACTTTTGTTACTCACCCTATTGTTTACCTGTGCATGCACTTCTTGGATCATTTCAAGAACATTGTGTATAGCAGTGTATGTTTTGATTAACACTAATATACACCCTTGACTTTACTGTGTTCATTGTTGTGCATTTATATGACTACCATGAGTTGCATCATGCCACTCTGACATGTATCAATTGCTTCAACACTTGAGTATCTTGAACTTGCTGGAAACATGAACCCATTTGTGTTGAACTTGGCTGCTGGTTGTTCTAACCTGATCCTGACTTGATTTTGGTGATTAGTTTAGGTCCATTTTTGTGCACTGTTTCCCTTAGCCGTGAATTTGGCTGAAGCTGTTCATTTTCACTTGAATCTGGCCTGTTTATACATGCTGAACCCTTATTTGTATTGAGTTGCTTTGAACTTTGTGCTTGCATTCTTGCTTGGGTATGAATCATGTTGTGCCAACTGTTTTGTTGTGGACCTCGATCCATGATTTAACTATGCATTTCACTGTGTTGAGCTTGGTACATGCGGCTGCTCCACAACTACATACATTGATTGGCGAGGCAGTGCATATGAATTACAATTTAAGGTTTAATTTAGATCGAATGTTTCACAGATGAACTTAGTAGACATTTTGCATATGAAGTCTGGATACCTCTTTTAATTTTTGGTTGGTCTCTTCTTGTTGGTTCTTATACCCCTACAAGGATGAGGCACGATGCATACAATCTTGATGTTCTTCTGGGGGAATCACGTATTGCTTTGGCCAAATAAAAATGTATTGTACTATATGTCGGCGTTTCAAAGCCTGATTTTATCATGAAAAGATACCTTAAACATCTAAAGATGCTATTAAGATTTTTATTTTTTGTTTGGAAGGGGGGGGGGGGTGGGAGGGTGGTTAGCTATCGGTCAAGAAAATCATATCTAACTAAGCACAAAAATATATTGTTTGCTACTTTGAAATCTATTATTTTTTATTATTGTACGCTGTGGTTGGAAAATACCTCTGGGGCCAACTAAACATCCCGATGGTTGATCGCCGGCCGTGATGGCTGCAAGTACAAAGTTGAATGCACAGAGCAATGTACTTTATTAAAGATATGTTATACAAAGTGAACATTGGGCCTTTATTGCTTATTGCACATTAACTATATTGGTCCTTTTCCCATTAAAAAAAAGAAATGAAAAAAATTGTATTAAAAATGTTATTTTACAATTTGTGATCCTGGTTTCTGGCTGCTGACTGAAATTGCAGGGTTAATTTTGACTTCCCATTTAACCAAAGAAATTTTGTTTTAGTAGTAATCTCAGTAACTAGGGAACTTAAGAAGATGATTCACAACCTCTCTATTACTGACATCGAGTTATACCTTTTTTCTTTAGCTATCTTAAAATCATTGATATATTAAAAGTCATTATTGTTTTGATCTATTGATGCTTTCTAAATGGATTATACTCAAATTACCTGAGAATTGATGTTTACATTCATCTTATTGGCATAGGCCTTAACTGGGTACTGCAAAATGGTGAGAACCTACATTTACTGTGTGCAGCATGTATGATTTTTGTCTACCATTCATTTCATTGCAATAAGCCTGCTCAACAAAAATTGTTTTTTACTGGATAAGAGAAGGATTTTAGTTTATAAAAAATGTGCTACATATTTGTATGTCTTGGATAGTGCATTCATAGAAAGCAGTCGCTGTTAATGATCGATACTAGTACAAGCCATGTAAAAACGAATGCTTGCATACTGATACCAATTTTTGCTTCTCTGTTTTTAATTTTAATTAAGCCGACTCTGCAAATGTGCCGTTGTTGTGTGGTTGAGATGGATGAATAATTCATATAGAAACCATTTCAACTCAAATGAAAGAAGAAATGTCATGTTTTGAAACGTTTTGATTTTGCCTTGTGTTTTATGTTTTGTATTTTCAGTGTGCACCATAAAATATAAGAAAATACAAGAAATACTTCTATGATTCTTAGCCAGTATTGCAAAGTTGAACGAGAAACAAAGAAGATGTCGTTTCTTTTGTCATGTCCCAAAGTAAGAAATACCAAATGAACTTGTTTTCTAATTTCTATTTTAATTTTCCTTTTCAAAATTGTATGTTCTCGGAATATTCATACGTAGTGTGCATTTTTATTTAGACGAAAAACTCAAAACTTAGAAGGGCAAAATTATAAGCGTAATGACTTTAAATTATCGATGACATTCTTTATTTGTGTCTTTGTTTGTGTCTTATTTTATGTTCAAATAGCCGCTCTTTTAACAAAACGTAGCAAGAAAAAAAAATATAGTAAAAAATGTAAGCTTCAATATAAATCGCGAAATTTGGTTAAATGTTAAAAATAAAATGTTTTTGAAATTTAAATATTTTTTCTTTTCTTTTTAAATACTAGATCTTAAATAATGTAAAATGTCCATGGCATATTTATATTAGTGGAAAACTGTGGCTCTTCCTTGTTTTTAATTTTATTTCATGAAAAACCATCCTCGTAGGGTTTCATAAGTTATACTCTCGCTTTTTTGTGTGACTAAAATATATATGAAATAAAGTAAAATTTTGTAAAACATGTCATGGAAAAATTTCATAATTGAAAACAATAGAAAAATAAATTTTTTAAATAAAAGCTCACTTCTTAAGATAGAAAATATACTGTGAATCCTTATTTTTCTTCTTCGATTTTTATATCTTTTTACGTTCATTTTTCTCAATATCAAACATTTACATATATAATTATAATAATAATACTTTAGAACATATGATGTCCTCTTTGAGTCATTTTGTGACAGAAGATAATCTTAAGAACAATATAAAATCCAAAATACTGATGACCAAAGTATATAATCCAAGCGGTGTGTCATATGTTTGATTTTTGTTGGATCACTTATCTTTTTGTAGGATGATATATGATAAATCCCAAGAATTTATGCACAAGATAACAATATATGGTATTAGTTTGATAAAATTGGTATAAAGGCACATATATGGAGAAGGTATGTGTCCGAAATCCGAGTGGGAATGAAGTAGAGATGATTCTATAAATCGAAAAGAAAAGATGCTATACTATATTATTATGCATGCAAATGCTTCAACACTAGTGGTAATACGTGTACTCTTTAAGATTGATCCCCTTTTTTTGAGAATGATTAAATAAAAATATTGCAGATGATAATTATATTTCATTACAGGAAAATTGCTTTTCAAAATGTTAAACTGTTAAAATTAACATCTTTGTTTTACCTTAAAAATCAGCATTCTTGGATACAAAGAAATAAAAATAGAATTAAAATCCATAGAAATTCTGAAAGTTTTGCAAACATTTATGTAGCTTATAAAAAGAAATCAAAATGTCTACATCCATCGGTTATTGATGAGAAATATAAAAGTCTATGTTATGAAAATATAAAAGTCTATGTCATACTGGATGCTAATTAAGCAATTAAAATTCATATACTCACTACATGCTTATTTTGTACTTTGTTAAAATTCATATCAAATAAAATATAATAATGACAAAAACCAAACTGATTTTTTTTTTTGGATGCAGATTTTTTTTCTTGTTTGCATCGGCATCAATTTTTTTGGATGCAGATTTTTTTCTTATTTGCATCGGCATCTTTTTTTTGGATAGCTAAATCGAAGCAACAATTGATGCACTGAAGTTGTGTTTTATCCAACCCTCATAATAAGATAATGTACACGGTTTATGTTGCACTCTTCGTGTCATCCACTTAAACTTGGATTTTGTTTCTATTTTTTTTTTGTGTGTGTAATATCTCTGGTATTTGCATATGGATCGTAGTTGGATGTACAACTTGAAACGTTGCGATAATGAGTTTTTACACAAAATGGAAAAGTTCATCAGTTGTGCGTTGAATGAGCAATTAAGGACAGCGGAAGAAACAATTGTTTGTCCTTGTTGACGTTGCAACAACAGGGGAAGATTGCACAACATAGAGCTTGTTAAGAATCACATAATTCGTAATGGGTTTAAAGATAGTTATACACAGTGGATATGGCATGGTGAAAGTATACTTAGCAGAACTCGTTCTAGCGATCATGTGGTTGACGAGAATGATCAAGGAGATAACATGAGTAATGAGGTGAATGATGAAAATGGTTTTGTTCATGAGATGCTTTGTAACACTGAAGAACATTTGATGGAAGATCCAAAAATGTGTGAAAGAGTATTAATCGATGTTGAAAAGCCATTGTTTTCTGATTGTGCTAAATTCACAGTATTAACTGCTGTACTCAAGCTTTTTCAATTTAAAACCAAAAAAATGGGTGGAGTGATAAAACTTTTACATCATTGATGGAACTTTTGAAAGAGATGCTTCCGAAAGGTAATGAGCATCCTACCTCTAACTATGAAGCAAAGAAAATTATATGTCCAATTGGTATTGGGTACAAAAAGATACACACATGTGCAAATGATTGTATATTGTATCGAAATGAATGTGAGAGCATGCATGAATGTCCCAAGTGTGGATTATCCCGTTACAAGTTGCGAGGGAATGTTCATAAAAACTCAAATAAGATATGGCCTCCAGCAAAGACGTTATGGTATTTGCCCATTATACCAAGGTTTAAACGTTTGTTTGCAAATAAAGAAAATGCAAAATACCTGAGATGGCATGCGGATCTGCGGATAGATGATGGGTTACTAAGGCATTCAGCCGATTCACCACAGTGGAGAAACATTGACGCAATGTATCCTAATTTTTGTAAAGAAAGTAGGAATCTCAAACTTGGTCTTTGCACAGATGAGATAAACCCATTTGGAAATCTTAGTAGTCAACAAAGTACTTGGTCGATTCTTTTGGTGATTTACAATCTTCTACCTCACTTGAGTATGAAGCACAAATACATCATGTTATCTCTTCTAATCTCGGGACCATGACAACCAGGAAACGACATTGATGTTTACATAGCTCCTCTTATCGATGATCTAAAAATTTTGTGGGATAAAGGTGTACGTGTGTTTGATGCATATAGAAAAAGTGATTTCACATTGTGCGCTATGGTTTTTTGTACCATAAATGATTTTCCTGCATATGGTAATTTGTCTAGCTATAGCACAAAAGGTGCCAAAGCTTGCCCAATATGTCAAGATGATATGATTGTTGAGTGCTTGCATTATTGTAAGAAAAATGTGTATATGCATCACTGTAGGTTTCTCCCGATCGATCATCATTATCGTATAAAGAAGAAGTCTTTCAATGGGGAGATAGAGAGTGGAGTTGCTCGTTTTCCATTAACAAGAAATGATATTTATGACCGGATCAAGGATATTAAAAAATGCATTTGGCAAAACTTCTCCTCTTGTAGAAGGCTTGTGGAAGAAGAAATCTTCATTTTGGGAACTTCCATATTGGAGACACTTACAGGTTAGGCATGGTCTTGATGTCATGCATATAGAAAAAAAATGTATGTGACAGTAATATAGGGACACTCTTGAACATACCTGGTGAGACAAAGGACAGTGAGAAAGGTAGGCAAGATATGCTAAGGATGGGTATTCGGAAAGATTTAGCACTAGTCGAGAAGGGTAAACGTACATTTTTGCCTCCTGGATGTTACACGTTGTCCAAAAAAGAGAAAACCAGTTTATGTGAGTGTCTTCGTGATGTTAAGGTTCCAACGGGTTATTCTTCGAACATTAGCAGTCGTGTATCAATGAAGGATTTGAAATTGACCGGTATGAAGTCTCATGATTGTCATGTGTTGATGCAATATTTGTTACCTGTTGCAATTCGAGGTGTATTGCCTAAACACATTAGGCATGTTATTACAAAGCTTTGCATCTTTTTTAATGTAATTTGTAGCAAGGCGGTCGATCCTGATATGTTGGATAATCAACAAGCTGAAATTATCGTTACCTTATGCCAGTTAGAGATGTTTCCCCCTTCATTTTTTGATGTTATGGTGCATTTGGTTATTCATCTGGTAAGAGAAATCAAGATTTGTGGTCCTGTGTTTATGAGATACATGTATCCATTTGAAATGCATATGGGAACTTTAAAAAGGAAAACAAAGAACAGATATAACCAGAAGCTAGTATCGTAGAAGGCACTGTAGCCAAGGAGGTTATTGAATATGCTACTCAATACTTAACGGGTGTTGAACCTATTGGACTTTGCAAGTCTCAGCATGAAGGACGACTTGATGGTCAAGGCACAATTGGGTTAAAATCGATTTCAATTGGTGATGAAATGATTCAGAAAGCACAGCTACTTGTTTTGCAACACCTTAGTGTGGTTTATCCTTACTTAGAGGAGCGCATGGCAATTCTAAAGTCTAAGAATCCTTCAAAGAATGAAAGATGGTTGACAATTGAACATAACCGCTCCTTCGTCGAATGGTTTAAATTGATGGTAATGTTTCAAATAAAACAAACAAATCATAATATTTCTGATACAATAAGATTTTTGGCGTATGGGCCTCGATTTCAAGTCAAATCATATGAAAGATACAATATTAATGGATATGTCTTTTATACCAAGCGCCAGGAAGAGGATAGCAAAATGCAAAATAGCGTAGTTAGTGTTGTGGCATCTTTAAGAGAGTTTGCTAGTGCTAAAGATAATAGAAAAATCAATGCGACAATGTCATATTACAGGATAATTGAGGATATTTGGGAACTTGAGTATAAAGGATTCAGTATTCCGCTATTTCTATGTAAATTGGCGGACAACCATCGTGCTGCATGGGTGGATGAACATGGATTCACACTTGTTGACTTTGGTGTAGTGAGCCGTGATAATGATCCACTCATTTTGGCGAATCAAGCAAAATAAGTTTTTTATGTGACCGATCCAGCTGATTCTGAGCGGTCTGTTGTTCTTCCCAGCAAAAGACGCATTGTTGGAATTGATGATGTGGTAGATGAAGAAGATTATAATCAATTTGATGAGAACCCACCTTTCTCCATCGTTGTAAGTTTACAAGAAGATGAAGTCGAATTAAATGAAAATTATGCACGTTTTAATCACGATGAAGGGGTTTGGATAGCGGGATAATTTGGTATATGTGTTCTATTTTGTAGCTAGGCTGACTCAATAAGGTATTAAGTGAAAAATCTAATTAGTTACACGCATATTATTTCTAAAATAGATTGTCACAATATTTTTGTGCTTGTTTTATTTTCACAGTAGTTACACGCATATTAATTCTAAAATAGATTGTCACATGTTAATTAGTTACACGCATATTACTTGCATTTTGTATTTCAGATTTAGCTTCTGCAAATTCTATATACTTACACATTGGTTGCTCTGTTTATGATTCAGGTACATTTCATCTAATCTAAGCAACAGTTAGAAGCAACAATATATCCAAGCAACATTGGTTGCTCTCGTTGTCTAAGCAACAAAATTTGCAAAGATTCCCGACATATAGAATTTGCAAAGATTTCCGGCATATTGGCTTTGATTCGGGTATGTTTTATTTAATCTAAGCAACATATTATTATAATTAATTCATGCTTTTTTCTGCATTGGTATGCCTTTTTTTCAGCCCATATTGTACTGAAAAATTATACATTACTCCTTGAAACGTAAATTCCCGACATATAGACTTTGTAAAGTTCTACTTTTTCTAAAAATTATACATTACTTCTTGAAAAATAAAACAAATTGGTTCAACAATACACTTACATAAAATGTATGAAACTTCACAAAAAAACCCACAAAAACTAAAATATGCTCTGAAAGACTAAAAAATCTTCAATAAAATTCAATTTTGTTGGTCAAAATTCATTAACATTTAAGGAACTGAGAAATGTAGTTCACAAAAAGTGTTGCTAAATACACTATGATTACTACTAAATCATACCTTTCCAAAATGGCGTCATTTAATTATTTAGATGCACTTGAAAATGCCAGTCATCATTGGTACAAACTTGTTTCTTTTTATTTTCACCAAAGAATAAGTTGTGCAACAAAATTCACGCTATCAGAATAAGCCGCAGTTAACTGAAGTGAAAGAATAATTAACATTGATTTCATACTTGTCAATGAATTTCATGTATACTAGAGAATTTTTTTGTTCCTTTGCTTTAAAATCTGATCGTTATTTCAAACATTGATCATGGTCAAATTTTTATGACTTTAAATAATGTTGTTGGTTACAAAACTGAATAACGTATTTAATTTCGGTTTCACATTTATGTTATTATCGATGATTAAACAACATAAAATTAATGAATAGAATGTCACACTTTTTATTTTTTGGAAAATTGGAAGTTTTTATTTGAAATTGAAGAAAGCCTTAAAATTCGGTTTGGTGATGATTTTTTTTCCTTTTGCATTTTCTTTTGTTTAATAGAGTAAGAATAAGTACGGTCTATGTTTAGTATCGGTAGGGGTATGTTCAAAAAGGTGTGGTATTTTCAAAAAATGGCAAAAGATAATGGGATTTTTGCATTGCTTTCTTATCAAAAAATTAACACTTATTGTAGTAACCCGCATTTTAGCTGTTGAACAATTTATTTATTTAATTATTAAATATCGATTTATCGATATCGAGAACGTGAATTAAATAATATTGAATATTTAATAAATAATTATAATATAATAATATATTATAATGTCGAAATAATCAAAAATATTGGAAATACAAATATTCTGTGAACGGGGTCATCCCTAAGATGTAATTCAACTTAGAGTTGGATTATATTGGCGAATATATTCAATCGACGACAGTTTGAACGTAGAATTTTAATATAATTAAAATAGAGCTCGAAATGGCGCTGCAGTTCGCTATTTGGCGATTTGAACTTCAACTGAATGTACATGATTCGTTTTAAGCCGGATTTCTGTGAAACAAGAAACGTGTGGAGCTGGTGGAGTATATCTTTCTAGTAGAAGAGAAAAATCGGGATTTCGTCGTGTAGATTTTGATTTACGTCCAAATCAAATTTCAGAAACTTCGCTATGGAATTCCTTTATAATTCGCAACGCTTTATATACGTTATAAAAGGATTTTCGATATAAACTGAATATCGATAAATCTAAAATATGAAATGTCAAACTGTAAATTCTGATATGATATTCTGGAGCTGTATGGTATGCCACTGTGAATATAGACGATAATAATTAATTTTAAACAATTAATTTAATAATATTTAAATATATTTATATATTTAAATAGGCTATTTAGAGCGTTAAAAATAGCCACTTTTGCAAACGAAGTCGGAATTCGACGAAATCAGTTTTGTTGGATCCGCAATGTCAAATAGTTGTTAGATTCCCAGTTTCGTGATTTTTAGAGTCCGTATGTGACCGTGCGGATTTTTAGAGTGAGAAACAGTCAGTATTTTGACGGTTAAAAATACGCTGTGTGAGCAAACTGAGTCGGAATTCGACGAAACCAGTTTCATTGGGACCGTAATGTCGAACTATAGCTGCATGTCCAGTTTCGTGATTTTTGGGTATCATATGTGATCGTATGGATTTTTAGAAGCCAAATAGAAGCAACGGTCCAATAAAATTCAATATAAAAATAATATAAAAATCTCTATAAATAACCCCACACAATTTTCCTAAACCTAAACTCTCTTCCTCAGAAGTCAACAAGTATTCCGCCGTTTTTTTTTTTCACAGTAAAGAAAAATATCGAGAAAGCCAAAAATCAAAAGAAATGTAAAACAAATACTACAAATCATTTTCTATACATATTTGGGTTCGGAGAGGGTATAGCTTCATTTCTATCTAGATTTTCCGAAGTTCGATCGCTGTTTTGGTGGTTGGGTTTTTCGTCAGTGAGCTAGGGTTACTGATTTGGTGAGAATGGTGCATCGATGTGAGGATTTGTGGTTACATTCGGGTTTGTGGTGTTAAGGAGATGCATTGGTGGTAAAATGGGGTGATTCGGTGCTAAGGGAGTTCGGTGGCCTCCTGGTTACCGTCGAGATGAGGTGAAGTCGAAAACAGGTTGATGGCAACCGAACTTGGTGTGGGCGGCATCATTGGAAAGAGGATTCGAAGTGGAGTTGGTTGGTGTCTTTTGTTTTGATTTTTGTAAAGTGATGTTGGGCGATTTGGAAGTGAAAGGTTTCGTGAATGGGGATAGAGCGGACTGGAAGGACGGCATCTGCAGGGAGAAGATGAAATAGGAGCGGATGGGTTGAAGGTAAATGGGCTTGAAGAGGGTTAAGGCCCAAATGGGAATTTAAATTTCCAAGTTTATTTAATTTAATGTTTATTAACTTCGTAATTAAATAACTTGTTCATATGGAATCAGAATCACGAACCGTAAGTTGCGTTGGGATCGTATGGACGGGAGCAACACAATGAGACTGACCGGGAGTGAATCCGAGTTCGTTACAATTTATGGCGAAATAAATTGTCTGTCGCAGTCAAATAACGCAAACCGGTTATTTAACGGTTAACGCGCCAAAGTGAGTAAAAACTCACTAACTCTCCTCAATTTATATTTTAATATAAATTGTATTTTATTTCTGTATTTGACTGCTAGTTATGTACTGTTAATTTGGACTGTTAAGTTGTATTGTTAAATTGGACTGTAGATTGGACTGTTAAATAATTGATTGAAAACAGTATGGATATATATATATATATATCTACATATATATATCGTTTTTAAACGGTGAATTTGTTATCAGTGTATTTCATTAGAAATGCAAGTGATGTTATATACCTTGTTTAACATCGGTGGATGCAGGGAAACAGGTTGGAGGAATCCGACTGGATTCCTCAACATTTATTTTACTGTTATTTGTATATTGTGATATATACTGTGATATATAATCTGTTGTTGATTGTATATGTTTGGATGATATTAATCATTGACAGTTGGTTGTTTAAAAACAATAGAAAACACTGAAAATGTAGAAAAGGGGATTTTCAATATTTATATTGAAAATGAATCTATTTATAAAATCGAAGGATTTTATAAAAGGATATTTATTTTAGAAATAAATAAATAAAATAAAGGAATATTTATTTAGATTAAATAAATAGAATAAAGGATATTTAATTAGGGATTAAATAATTAGAGTTATAAAGGAAAATCTATTTAGGAAAATAAATAGATTATACAAAAGGAAATCTATTTAGGAAATAAATAGAAGTTAAAATAAATAGAAATAAAAGTGAAGTTAGTTAGTCGAATATAAATATTCGAATCAAGTTAGTTAAGTGGTCAAACCAAGCTAGTCGAACCAAAACTAGTCAAGCTAGTCGAACCCAACCGAGTCGAAATGGTCGAGTCGAACCAATCGAGCTGGTCGAGTCGAACCAATCAAGCCAAATGGTCGAGTCGAACCAATCGAGTCAAGATGGTCGAGTCAAACCAACCGAGTCGAGCTGGTCGAGTCGAACCAATCGAGTCAAGCTGGTCAAGTTAGTCGAACCTGGTCAGTACAACCAAGCTGGTTAAGTTAGTCGAACCTGGTCAGTACAACCAAGCTGGTCAAGTTAGTCGAACCTGGTCAGTCGAGTCGAGTAAATCAAACTTAGTTAATCGAGAGGAGTTTATCGATTTAGTTAATCGATAGGAGTTAATTGATTTTGTCAATCGAGATGAGTTAATCGGTTTTAATGAATCGAGAGGAGTTAGTCGAATATGGTATTCGAACCAAATGGTCAAACCAAGTGGTCGAACCAAGTAGTCAAGCCCAGTGGTCAAACCAAATGGGTCAGGTTAGCCAAACATGGTCAGTCAAACCAAATGGGTCAGGTTAGCCAAACATGGTCAGTCAAAACCAAATGGGTCAGGTTAGCCAAACATGGTCAGTCAAACCAAATGGGTCAGGTTAGTCAAACCTGGTCGGTCGAACCAAGTAAGTCGAGTTAAGTTAGTCAAGTTAGTCGAGCCTAGTTAATCGAATCAAATTGGTCGAACCAAGTAAGTCGAGTTAGTCGAGTCAAGTTAAGTTAGTCGAGTTAAGTTCGTCGAGTTAAAGTTATCGATGTTAGTTTCATCGAAAGAAGTTATCGATGTTAGTTTCATCGAAAGGAGTTATCGATGTTAGTTTCATCGAAAGGAGTTATCGATGTTAGTTTCATCGAAGGGAGTTATCGATTATAGTTTGATCGTAGTGAGATTTTCAAATATGAGATATTTGAAAAGGAAGAGTCATCGAATATTAGTTATTTGAAGAGAGATTATTGAATATCGTTTATTCGAGAAGGAGTTAATCGAATATAGGTTATTCGAAGAAGAGTTAATCAAATAGAGATTTCTCGAAGAGAGTTAATCGACAAATTCGATTATATCGAATTCGGGAAAGTACTTATACTTTCCAGTGTTTAAATAGAGATTTATTTATTTATAAATAAATAAGTAATAGGTTAATTATTCGCTAATAAGAATAGAAGTTATAATTAAAGTTAGATAATTCGAAAGTAGGGATTATAACGTTATCGTTATAACCAATGTTTTTAAATATAGAAGTGGATTAGTAAAATTGGATCCGAGAAAGGCGTAAAGAAGTTGTTAAAGATTAAAAGATAAACTTTGACCATTTCGAAGTTATAACGTTGTTCAGCTAAGGTCTGAGAGGTAATTATACCCCAACTTGAGTGACTTCCTTCTTAACTAAGAAATGGTAAGGTTTGATCGTAAAGAAGTTTTGGAAATGTTTTCCAAACGAGAATCAGAAATGTTTTCTGATAAAAGAAAATAAGAATTTAGAATATAGGGAAATAGGAGATAAGTAAATAAATGAACTAAAGCGATTTATGTTAAATGATGTTTGTTCGATATAATTTCCATCTGGGAATAATATCGTTGTTTGCACACTTGTTTTTCTTTGATGGTTAAATCACAGACTATCGAAGTTTTGACCATTCTAACGTTGTTAATATGGAGAGACCGGTTGGATTATTATCCAAAGAACCACTCTGTATTGGCATAAGCGTCGCGAATCATATATGCCAAAAATAATTGAAGACGGAGTAAAATGCAAGGGCTATCCTGTTTACGGAATAGTGCCTTCGGTTTGTCCAGTCCCAGGACAACTTGTATGGACGAAGATCTAACAGAGTATATCCAATGGATCGCGTAAGTTGATCTGTTCAAACGTATTCACGTTTGGTGGCGGAGGAATTCGTTTCTCTTAGCTGTATACCCGTGTTATTTTTGGATAAGTCAATTTGTGATTTGGCGGGTATGACGATGTGACATTTCTAAGTGAATGAAGATGGATGTCTGACATAGTATTTCCAGACGATCACGTACATTGATTTCTTCAACTATACCAAGAGTGGAAGCAGAGAAGGAAACTTCTTTTAGCTGACACGTAATGTACTGTTGTAAACGTCAATTAGTGATTTCGATGGATTTGACAATGTAGCATTCGAATTGAATCTGATGTAATGATAAAGCGTAGCTTCTAGATTCATCAACCGGTAAATGACAGAAATCGGGCAGGCAGCATGGCTAAGTCGGTCGCACCGAAGTAGGGTGTATAATCACCTATCTAGTGAATATTCATTTGTTTCTTAAATCTATCAATGCTGTCCCATATATATACGGGAACGGTTGCTGATCCCAACCGTTGGTGATGTACATTCGATACACTCAAGCGAAATGAGTGGTCGGTCATGTGTGGCTGAGTTACAAGATGTTCTTGTTGAACTCCAGTGTATCGTTCCTAGAGTACACTGATCGGAAGGTGGTCCCATACCTTGTCATAGTTGGAAATCCATTATCCAATACGTGCTTGCGATTTTGATTGTATACTATATATGTAGTAACGTGAGATGCAAGCGTTTCTGCTAGATTGATATTTATTTGTACTTAGACAATATTATAATATCAGAATGATATTGCTTTGAAAAGTTATTTGGATTCTCATAAGGGAAAAACCCGTTCCGTATTCACAGCGTGGTCTTATGAGATATCATATACCTGTTTAAATGATTTGAGTTTATTCACACCAGTCCCATGACTGACCCGGAGTTTATTTTGTTGTTTTCCCTAAACTCTTGGGTGCCTAAATTTGTACGGGCAGTCAAGTAGTCGGGATTTTACAGATACCCTTGGAGAGCTTGGAGCAGGAGGCTTCAGGATTCTATAGCTATTATTATTTCCGCTGTGTTGTAAGTGCTGTACTCTGATAAGTGCTATTGTATATATAACTGTTTGTATTTCAAAAGTTATGTTATATTTTATTCGTTCCGCTGTGAGATTCGTGTTACTCTGATGATGATGTTCTTCTTCTTCTTCTATTCTATAAGTTCTATCTTATCTATCCTCACCTTCTAATTTCTTTCATTAATTACCGGGATTTTTCGATGTTTTGGTTATCGACGTCGTGCTTACGTCGATAACCAAAGTCGCCGAAAATCCGGGTTACTACAGTTGGTATCAGAGCATTGGTTTAGTTGTTACCTTGGCTCTGTGGCGTGATTCAGTAGAGATGGGATTAGTAATATCCTAGACTGAGTTTGAGTGTATATATACGAGTGAACGTATTTGTTAGTTAATATAAAATGATTTTATATTGTGGAGTTTTATTGGTTGAGTTGTTTGTGAATTCTGGTCGATCGGTTTGATCCACTGTATCGATGGGGGTTACTAAACACTCGAATACGATGAACTGTCATGGTATGTTTTGAAAGAGGGTAAATGGAATAATTTCACCCGAATATATTTGATATAGTATATTGGTTGTGTTGGTTGTTATTATAATCGAGTAAGATTATAAAAAGGTAAAATGATTATAAATGACTAATCAGAATTCATATAAGTAAAGTATATGAAATAAAATGAAGAAAAATCTGAATTTAAATCAGATTGGAATTTAAAATAAGGAAATTTTAAGTTCCTGGGAGATTTTGAAAATGTTTTTCAATCTGAAAGTAATGTAGTATTGAACTCACGTTGATAGCTGGAAAATAGATTCTGATGATGAATCGCGACATTATCAGTGTTCATTTTTGAGCTGCTAAATGACGGATTACTACTGAAGGTTTTGTTTTTGAATTGTTTTGAGAAAACAAGTTGTTTAGAAATTCAAAGGTTTTGAATTGGCATTGTAATTTCAAATTGATTTGAAATAGACCCAGGAAATTAAGTTTCGGAATTTAATTTTAACTTATGAAGTTAAATAGAATAAGATAGTAGAAATAAATTGAAATATTAACTTGAACTGAGTTAAATAGAATTGAATTGGATTAGAGAATAATCTGTTATGGAATTGGGTTGATGAGTTAAGAATTTGAAATTTGATATTAGGGTTCGAATGAAATTCGATTTGGTTTTGAGGATATGAACTGATTGGAATTTGATGGAAATAACACTGGTATATGCTGAGTTGATAGCATATGGAAGTGATAGAGTTGATATTCCCGACAAAAAGGTACTAGTTTATATTATGTATGGATATGAGATTTATGAGCCGAATTGGCAAGCCGCTTGGCTGTTTGATTTTCTTTTGGGTTAAAGAAGGCCCAAAGAGGCGAGTTGGAATTTGAGATATTGACCAGTACAAAGGAGGTGCTGGCAAAATTTTTAGAAAAGTTAAGGCGTTAGAAAACTTTCAAAAATTTTGAAAATTTAGTTAGTCAGAATAAATTAATATTTTAGTCGATATTAATTGGTTCAGTGAAACCGGAGACAAGAGGTAAACAGATAAATTTTTACCCAGAAGATAGGGTCATCCCCTAGCTTAGCAATTTCGAGGACGAAATTTTATTAAGGGGGGAAGATTGTAGTAACCCGCATTTTAGCTGTTGAACAATTTATTTATTTAATTATTAAATATCGATTTATCGATATCGAGAACGTGAATTAAATAATATTGAATATTTAATAAATAATTATAATATAATAATATATTATAATGTCGAAATAATCAAAAATATTGGAAATACAAATATTCTGTGAACGGGGTCATCCCTAAGATGTAATTCAACTTAGAGTTGGATTATATTGACGAATATATTCAATCGACGACAGTTTGAATGTAGAATTTTAATATAATTAAAATAGAGCTCGAAATGGCGCTGCAGTTCGCTATTTGGCGATTTGAACTTCAACTGAATGTACATGATTCGTTTTAAGCCGGATTTTTGTGAAACAAGAAACGTGTGGAGCTGGTGGAGTATATCTTTCTAGTAGAAGAGAAAAATCGGGATTTCGTCGTGTAGATTTTGATTTACGTCCAAATCAAATTTCAGAAAAGTCGCTATGGAATTCCTTTATAATTCGCAACGCTTTATATACGTTATAAAAGGATTTTCGATATAAACTGAATATCGATAAATCTAAAATATGAAATGTCAAACTGTAAATTCTGATATGATATTCTGGAGCTGTATGGTATGCCACTGTGAATATAGACGATAATAATTAATTTTAAACAATTAATTTAATAATATTTAAATATATTTATATATTTAAATAGGCTATTTAGAGCGTTAAAAATAGCCACTTTTGCAAACGAAGTCGGAATTCGACGAAATCAGTTTTGTTGGATCCGCAATGTCAAATAGTTGTTAGATTTCCAGTTTCGTGATTTTTAGAGTCCGTATGTGACCGTGCGGATTTTTAGAGTGAGAAACAGTCAGTATTTTGACGGTTAAAAATACGCTGTGTGAGCAAACTGAGTCGGAATTTGACGAAACCAGTTTCATTGGGACCGTAATGTCGAACTATAGCTGCATGTCCAGTTTCGTGATTTTTGGGTATCATATGTGATCGTATGGATTTTTAGAAGCCAAATAGAAGCAACGGTCCAATAAAATTCAATATAAAAATAATATAAAAATCTCTATAAATAACCCCACACAATTTTCCTAAACCTAAACTCTCTTCCTCAGAAGTCAACAAGTATTCCGCCGTTTGTTTTTTTTTTCACAGTAAAGAAAAATATCGAGAAAGCCAAAAATCAAAAGAAATATAAAACAAATACTACAAATCATTTTCTATACATATTTGGGTTCGGAGAGGGTATAGCTTCATTTCTATCTAGATTTTCCGAAGTTCGATCGCTGTTTTGGTGGTTGGGTTTTTCGTCAGTGAGCTAGGGTTACTGATTTGGTGAGAATGGTGCATCGATGTGAGGATTTGTGGTTACATTCGGGTTTGTGGTGTTAAGGAGATGCATTGGTGGAAAAATGGGGTGATTCGGTGGTAAGGGAGTTCGGTGGCCTCCTGGTTACCGTCGAGATGAGGTGAAGTCGAAAACAGGTTGATGGCAACCGAACTTGGTGTGGGCGGCATCATTGGAAAGAGGATTCGAAGTGGAGTTGGTTGGTGTCTTTTGTTTTGATTTTTGTAAAGTGATGTTGGGCGATTTGGAAGTGAAAGGTTTCGTGAATGGGGATAGAGCGGACTGGAAGGACGGCATCTGCAGGGAGAAGATGAAATAGGAGCGGATGGGTTGAAGGTAAATGGGCTTGAAGAGGGTTAAGGCCCAAATGGGAATTTAAATTTCCAAGTTTATTTAATTTAATGTTTATTAACTTCGTAATTAAATAACTTGTTCATATGGAATCAGAATCACGAACCGTAAGTTGCGTTGGGATCGTATGGACGGGAGCAACACAATGAGACTGACCGGGAGTGAATCCGAGTTCGTTACAATTTATGGCGAAATAAATTGTCCGTCGCAGTCAAATAACGCAAACCGGTTATTTAACGGTTAACGCGCCAAAGTGAGTAAAAACTCACTAACTCTCCTCAATTTATATTTTAATATAAATTGTATTTTATTTCTGTATTTGACTGCTAGTTATGTACTGTTAATTTGGACTGTTAAGTTGTATTGTTAAATTGGACTGTAGATTGGACTGTTAAATAATTGATTGAAAACAGTATGGATATATATATATATATATACATATATATATATATCGTTATTAAACGGTGATTTTGTTATCAGTGTATTTCATTAGAAATGCAAGTGATGTTATATACGTTGTTTAACATCGGTGGATGCAGGGAAACAGGTTGGTGGAATCCGACTGGATTCCTCAACATTTATTTTACTGTTATTTGTATATTGTGATATATACTGTGATATATAATCTGTTGTTGATTGTATATGTTTGGATGATATTAATCATTGACAGTTGGTTGTTTAAAAACAATAGAAAACACTGAAAATGTAGAAAAGGGGATTTTCAATATTTATATTGAAAATGAATCTATTTATAAAATCGAAGGATTTTATAAAAGGATATTTATTTTAGAAATAAATAAATAAAATAAAGGAATATTTATTTAGATTAAATAAATAGAATAAAGGATATTTAATTAGGGATTAAATAATTAGAGTTATAAAGGAAAATCTATTTAGGAAAATAAATAGATTATACAAAAGGAAATCTATTTAGGAAATAAATAGAAGTTAAAATAAATAGAAATAAAAGTGAAGTTAGTTAGTCGAATATAAATATTCGAATCAAGTTAGTTAAGTGGTCAAACCAAGCTAGTCGAACCAAAACTAGTCAAGCTAGTCGAACCCAACCGAGTCGAAATGGTCGAGTCGAACCAATCGAGCTGGTCGATTCGAACCAATCAAGCCAAATGGTCGAGTCGAACCAATCGAGTCAAGATGGTCGAGTCAAACCAACCGAGTCGAGCTGGTCAAGTCGAACCAATCGAGTCAAGCTGGTCAAGTTAGTCGAACCTGGTCAGTACAACCAAGCTGGTCAAGTTAGTCGAACCTGGTCAGTACAACCAAGCTGGTCAAGTTAGTCGAACCTGGTCAGTCGAGTCGAGTAAATCAAACTTAGTTAATCGAGAGGAGTTTATCGATTTAGTTAATCGATAGGAGTTAATTGATTTAGTCAATCGAGATGAGTTAATCGGTTTTAATGAATCGAGAGGAGTTAGTCGAATATGGTATTCGAACCAAATGGTCAAACCAAGTGGTCGAACCAAGTAGTCAAGCCCAGTGGTCAAACCAAATGGGTCAGGTTAGCCAAACATGGTCAGTCAAACCAAATGGGTCAGGTTAGCCAAACATGGTCAGTCAAAACCAAATGGGTCAGGTTAGCCAAACATGGTCAGTCAAACCAAATGGGTCAGGTTAGTCAAACCTGGTCGGTCGAACCAAGTAAGTCGAGTTAAGTTAGTCAAGTTAGTCGAGCCTAGTTAATCGAATCAAATTGGTCGAACCAAGTAAGTCGAGTTAGTCGAGTCAAGTTAAGTTAGTCGAGTTAAGTTCGTCGAGTTAAAGTTATCGATGTTAGTTTCATCGAAAGAAGTTATCGATGTTAGTTTCATCGAAAGGAGTTATCGATGTTAGTTTCATCGAAAGGAGTTATCGATGTTAGTTTCATCGAAGGGAGTTATCGATTATAGTTTGATCGTAGTGAGATTTTCAAATATGAGATATTTGAAAAGGAAGAGTCATCGAATATTAGTTATTTGAAGAGAGATCATCGAATATCGTTTATTCGAGAAGGAGTTAATCGAATATAGGTTATTCGAAGAAGAGTTAATCAAATAGAGATTTCTCGAAGAGAGTTAATCGACAAATTCGATTATATCGAATTCGGGAAAGTACTTATACTTTCCAGTGTTTAAATAGAGATTTATTTATTTATAAATAAATAAGTAATAGGTTAATTATTCGCTAATAAGAATAGAAGTTATAATTAAAGTTAGATAATTCGAAAGTAGGGATTATAACGTTATCGTTATAACCAATGTTTTTAAATATAGAAGTGGATTAGTAAAATTGGATCCGAGAAAGGCGTAAAGAAGTTGTTAAAGATTAAAAGATAAACTTTGACCATTTCGAAGTTATAACGTTGTTCGGTTAAGGTCTGAGAGGTAATTATACCCCAACTTGAGTGACTTCCTTCTTAACTAAGAAATGGTAAGGTTTGATCGTAAAGAAGTTTTGGAAATGTTTTCCAAACGAGAATCAGAAATGTTTTCTGATAAAAGAAAATAAGAATTTAGAATATAGGGAAAACAGGAGATAAGTAAATAAATGAACTAAAGCGATTTATGTTAAATGATGTTTGTTCGATATAATTTCCATCTGGGAATAATATCGTTGTTTGCACACTTGTTTTTCTTTGATGGTTAAATCACAGACTATCGAAGTTTTGACCATTCTAACGTTGTTAATATGGAGAGACCGGTTGGATTATTATCCAAAGAACCACTCTGTATTGGCATAAGCGTCGCGAATCATATATGCCAAAAATAATTGAAGACGGAGTAAAATGCAAGGGCTATCCTGTTTACGGAATAGTGCCTTCGGTTTGTCCAGTCCCAGGACAACTTGTATGGACGAAGGTCTGACAGAGTATATCCAATGGATCGCGTAAGTTGATCTGTTCAAACGTATTCACGTTTGG
Source organism: Allium sativum (assembly GCA_030737875.1). NCBI lineage: Eukaryota > Viridiplantae > Streptophyta > Magnoliopsida > Asparagales > Amaryllidaceae > Allium > Allium sativum. Next base: position 125,596,924 of record CM060919.1, on the reverse strand, counting down.
TGGCGGAGGAATTCGTTTCTCTTAGCTGTATACCCGTGTTATTTTTGGATAAGTCAATTTGTGATTTGGCGGGTATGACGATGTGACATTTCTAAGTGAATGAAGATGGATGTCTGACATAGTATTTCCAGACGATCACGTACATTGATTTCTTCAACTATACCAAGAGTGGAAGCGGAGAAGGAAACTTCTTTTAGCTGACACGTAATGTACTGTTGTAAACGTCAATTAGTGATTTCGATGGATTTGACAATGTAGCATTCGAATTGAATCTGATGTAATGATAAAGCGTAGCTTCTAGCTTCATCAACCGGTAAATGACAGAAATCGGGCAGGCAGCATGGCTAAGTCGGTCGCACCGAAGTAGGGTGTATAATCACCTATCTAGTGAATATTCATTTGTTTCTTAAATCTATCAATGCTGTCCCATATATATACGGGAACGGTTGCTGATCCCAACCGTTGGTGATGTACATTCGATACACTCAAGCGAAATGAGTGGTCGGTCATGTGTGGCTGAGTTACAAGATGTTCTTGTTGAACTTCAGTGTATCGTTCCTAGAGTACACTGATCGGAAGGTGGTCCCATACCTTGTCATAGTTGGAAATCCATTATCCAATACGTGCTTGCGATTTTGATTGTATACTATATATGTTGTAACGTGAGATGCAAGCGTTTCTGCTAGATTGATATTTATTTGTACTTAGACAATATTATAATATCAGAATGATATTGCTTTGAAAAGTTATTTGGATTCTCATAAGGGAAAAACCCGTTCCGTATTCACGGCGTGGTCTTATGAGATATCATATACCTGTTTAAATGATTTGAGTTTATTCACACCAGTCCCATGACTGACCCGGAGTTTATTTTGTTGTTTTCCCTAAACTCTTGGGTGCCTAAATTTGTACGGGCAGTCAAGTAGTCGGGATTTTACAGATACCCTTGGAGAGCTTGGAGCAGGAGGCTTCAGGATTCTATAGCTATTATTATTTCCGCTGTGTTGTAAGTGTTGTCCTCTGATAAGTGCTATTGTATATATAACTGTTTGTATTTCAAAAGTTATGTTATATTTTATTCGTTCCGCTGTGAGATTCGTGTTACTCTGATGATGATGTTGTTCTTCTTCTTCTATTCTATAAGTTCTATCTTATCTATCCTCACCTTCTAATTTCTTTCATTAATTACCGGGATTTTTCGATGTTTTGGTTATCGACGTCGTGCTTACGTCGATAACCAAAGTCGCCGAAAATCCGGGTTACTACACTTATAGTGAAATCAAATACAAAATAAACTCTATTTTTTATAAGATTTTGAGAATTGTATATCTTTACGCTTTAAATACAATAACATGGACAGTAATAAAGTGTCAGTCAGGACGTTCTCAGTTCTCACCATTGAACAGCTGCACCATGGGACAAGTTCAATGTGGAATAGGCATTTTATCTTTGAAACTACTTATCCGTTCGAGAACGAAGTCGAAGAATGTGATGAAGATTACGAAGCAAACAAGTTGATTCAAAGATTACATTGTTTTTATATCAATGAAACTAAGAACTATAGTGAAATCAAATCCGAGATAAACTCTATTATTTTATAGGCTTTCAAGAATTGTATATATTTACGTTTTTAATGCAATAAAATGCCTTTACAAATTATTTTTCAACCAATTTGGTTTATTATAATTTTCAAGGAGTAATGTAAGTGGACCTTGACATGTCAAAGTACACAGGAAGATGTATCGGATTTGGACCCTGGATCCCTGGAGTTGTCATTACTCAAACGCTGGAGTACATTGTATTGCTTCTATTAAAACCACATAAATATTGATACAAATTTTAAAATGGGCATCTTTGATAATTATGAATATGACACAAAACAAGACTGATAAATCAAATAATGCATTTAACTTATGCACTACAACTCCACTTGTTTAGTTAATCATGCTAATTATTTATTAACCTCAACGAAAATAATGCAGTACTAACTTCATCATAATAATTCAGAGTTAGTATACATATGTATGTACATATATTTTTAAGTTTGCTAAATAATGAGAATTTAAAACGTATTTGGCAGCCTTTCAAACGCCGTATGAACACGGTATGACATAGGCAAAGCTATTAGCTGGAATTATGATGGATGAACTTATGATTAAACTAGATCCAAACGCACCATGTATTTTATGATTTCTTCTGAAATAATGTGAATTCTTGTACGGATACCTTTCTTTAATGCGAAATAACCACGCTTCTTTTGGTGTCAACTTTTATTTTACTTTATTTGGAACTTTCAAGATGGTTCATAGTCAAAGATTTCAAGATGGTTCATAGTCATCTTACTGAAGTATACTCAGTGAATATTGCATTGTGATGTTGCATAAGTACATAAGTCTTTCTTTTCTAAAATATATGTGTTGTATATATTGATGCTAAATTTTCTGATATAGGAATAATGGAAATAGTGCATGGATATAATGAGGAGCAGAGTTCTTCTTTGCAGCCATCTAACAAGAAGCGAAGAGGTCCAACAACTGGAAAGAAATATAAAACACATGAGCCAAAATTCATTGAGTGGTCTGATAATGGCAAACCCATCGGAAAGTGGGCCAACTGTTTTAAAACATATATAGGCAATGTACCTAGAGCCAAAATTGATATCAATATTAATAATTGGGATGGCGTTAGCGCTGGGCTTAAGGACACTATTTGGGAAGATGTTAAAATATTACTCATCTACATATGAATTTTTTCATTGTAATTTCATATTATAACCATTTGATCTTTATTTTTTATTTTTTATTATCTCAGTCCGAGTTTCAGATTGACGACCAATGGAAAGGCATTGTGTTAAGAACTGCTAGAGAAAGATGGAAAGATTTCAAAACAAGATCAGTTAGTCGATGGATTACGAAGAAAAGAAAGCTTCTGGCCGATCGTTGAGAGCCCTACGAATACTATGATGGTATTACACAAGCACAGTGGGAAATGTTCAAGCAGAATCACGAAACTAAGCAATTTAAGGTATATTTTTTTATTGTTAATTCTCTGCTAATTTGGCAAAATCATGATTTCATATTTACATTATTTTACAATGAGTGTGCAAATTGTACACTGCTAATTCTCTATATTGACATTACTAAAATTCCGAAACAGGAAATAAGCGAGAAGGCTCAAAAGTGTTAGACACTCAATGTGCAACCTCGCTATTTGGGGCAAGCGGGATATGCTGGGAAGAAGGCTAGTTGGATAGTCAACGACCATAATTCATCAACCACATTACCAAGTGGAATTGTTTTGGATCGAAGAGTTGATTGGATTATGGCTAGATCAAAGAAAACAGCTAATGGAAATTATGAAATCCCTAACGAGAAAACTAAGTTAGTTGCAGAAAAAGCGGTATGACTAATTTTCAATTCACTATGTAAAACCACATCTATATTTTTGTATCATGTTTGTCCATGTAGATACATGTATAGAAAATTCCAAAGCTTTATTTGCATAGATAAAAAAAACCATTTTTGAATTTAAAAATAAAAATTGTATAATTTACTATCCATTACATTATTTGTTATAATATCCTAAATATTTGAGAACTTCAAAATATTATGTGTAACATCCAATTGTCATATAAAAGGTGAACAATAAATATACAAGTATATGTACTTTCAATGCTTCAAATGGAGTATCGATTTTCGAATTCACAAAAAACAGAGTTTAGTCATATAAAAGGTGAATGGATTCATTATCAAAAGGATTTGTATTAAAATTTTAATTAATTAATATAGGAGGATGTGAATCGAATTTATTTCGACACACTTATGTTTTTGTTCATAATAGTTCAGGTCTTCACTGTCTAGGTAAGTCTTAGTTAGATTGGTGCTTGTTTTCGTTTGTTCACATCTGTGATGAGTTGATTAGGATGTCTGTTTCGAATTGTGCCTATGTTATTTTTGAAATTGTGCATTTACTCCTAGTCATGTCTTGATGAATTGTGATGAAAACCAGATCTGTTTCACTTTGTTTTGGATTAATTTCTACGTTGGGATTTTTTATGTTGTGGGTATTCGTGTTTCTTTTTGTTGTGGTTTCATAGTGCTTCGTTACTGCTATGCTAAGGTCCTTCTCGATGATAACCTTGGCTACATATGAGATTTCCAGCAACATGCTTGGGGTTTTGATTTTTGCAAATTGATTAATTTGAAATAGGCTATCAACTCCTTATAATGTAGATAGTCAAAAATATCAAAACAATTATATATTATTCAACATTTTCTCACCTTTGTAAAAATAGTGAAACCATTAATACAACTTTATAATATCTAAACCATCTAATAAATTTTCCATTTTTGAGCATCATGATAAAAATTTAAAATTTTTAAACAAAAATTTCTGTGCAATCCCTAATGTAAGTTTCTGTGCAACCTGTAAATGTATGATAAACATTTTTTTTGTTTATACATAAATTTCTGTGCATATGTAAGTGCTTATTTAGAGCAAGACAACTTCAGCAAGTGCATTTGATATTAATCTCTTACTCTTGTTTTTTATTGTTATTTAGAGTTCATTTTTTATCGTTGTCTCGTTAATCCATTGTATTGCTGTTAAGATTAATTTTAACCCACTTCCGTTTTCCACATAGCACGTAATAGCTTGATGAAATATTAGTTAAGATTAATTTTTATTGATTGTTTATAATAATTCCCACTATTTGTTTACAGAACGATTTGAGACAAAAGGTAATCGAAGGGGAATGGACTCCGTATAGACATGATGATGTCTTAAGTTGTGCGCTTGAAAAAAGAGAGCATCCTGGCCGAGTTAGAGGAATCGCTGGAACGGTCGGTATCAAAGACGTATTTGGAGAGGGAGAGAAAACGAAAGGTCCAAGAGTTGTAATATCTGCAGATCAACTATATCTTGTTACCCAAGATTTAGAGGCTAAAATGAGGCAAGAAATGGAGGCTAAAGTGAGCCAAATGCAGTCAACGATGCAATCAATGGTTGAGCAGTAGGTTGCAAACATTTTGAACATGATGGGCATGCAGGTACGTGTTGCAGAGAGGGTCGACAACATACCATTGCATGATCATCGCAGTAGCCGCCAATTAGTAAACCCGACCAAGTTACAAGTTGCAAACGAAATTGCTCAAAAGACGGATCCCTTTGCAGAGTTGCTGGTAAAAAATTGAAAAGTAGATTTTAATTTTCGTATATAATATGCATTTGGCAAGTGTAAGTGAAAAACGGTGGTTTTGTGCTTTCATTGCAGAAACCAGCTATATGTCATTTAGTTGTGAATGTGGACCCCAAAATTATCATAGGAGGCATTGGCAGGGTACATCCTGCTTCAAATTCTGAAGATTTTTGTCACAATCAACAAATCTTGGCCGATCATGTAAAGGTTGGCATTGATGCAGTGGAGTCTAGTCATTAAGGAACCCCACTTCCGGTTCCAACTAAATATCTCAGCACGCTGGGTGAAGCGGTTGGTAGCTTTGTTCAATGGCCTAAAAGTCTCGTGCTTCTAAATAATGATGCGATAAGTATAAATACCATAATTGATATATGTCTAACTATTTTGACTGGGCAATAACTATGTTTCAGAATGAAAATGCTTATAATAACTATGCATGAAATAATATAACCGGTTTGATCTCATGAACTCATTCAATAATAGTTAAAGTAAAATAGTAATAGTATAACTGTTAATTTAATTGCTGTTTTACTAGTAACAATGTTCATAAAAAAAACGAATCGACTAAGCTTCACTCATCACAAGGTCTATGTACATTAATCGGTCCTCTAACAAAAAATAATTTCTAAAAGCACAACCCCAAATTAAATGCATCAATGTTTTTTTGCTAAGAGTTGCTGAGTTGAGTAGTAGTGTAGCACCTGGAGTCAGACAAAGTTTCACTCAGTGTACATGCACTTGCAAACATTGTAATGGTTTGTAAGACATACAGCCATAATCATTACAATGTTTCCTGTATTTCTTGTAATGGTTATGGCTCTTTTTTTGGAACTTGTAATGGTTCGCGCTTAACCATTACAAACCAATATAGCCGTAAACATTGTAATGGTTACGGCTCTTTTTTTATTTTTTTACCAGCTACTATTTTACTAGAAAACACAGCTACTATCGTCTTACCAGTAACATGTTTTACCAGCTACTACAATATAAGAAAATACAAGTAACATGTTTTACCTTTATTTCCTTATCAGCAATCTATGATATTAATGCTTACGGCTCTTTTTCCTTTTAGTTGGCTTTTTTCTCTCTTTTTGAATGGATAATAACATCAAGCACCTTAAACAATTTTGAACTAGGGGTCTCAACCATGCAAGAGCGTGATCGGAAGCAATGACAAGGTTAGTACTGCAATAAGAAATGAGTCTACAAAGCGCAATACAATCGTGGATGAAGAGATCCTCAAAACGTTAACGAAAGATTGTCGGTATTTTCATGACCTGGTAGTTCAAGCGCCATCAGATGATAACATCATTAATGCAATTCAAGTGAATTCGGATTTACTAAAGCGCGATGAGGATTTTGTAATCAACATCACAAATGATGACATTGTACAATTCCTTAGCATGGCATGGTTGAATGTATCATGGTTACAAATCTGCATCATGTAAGCATTTTCACTCGTATATACAGACTACTTAATATCATTACTTTGCCAAATATCATGGTTACATGTCGTGTTTCCGTGCTAAATTAATATTGTACAATGTGTAGGTGGTTAAATCATAGCTTCAACGATCTCGAAGTGAAGAGCATTGGGTTTATGTGCCCTGATAAGCTTTCCCAAGTGCGGAAATCTCTAGACGCGACTAATTCATATATCCTCCACACATGGTGTGAGTCGCAATCAAAAATATTTCTCTTTGCCCCACATTACGAAGAGTATATAAACAATAAACCTTTAATTTTATAACTACTTCATAAATTTTCTACTAATTTTAACCTTCTATAAATTTTATACTATAGGAAACATTGTCTACTACTTGTTTTTCATCTACAAAACAATGAGGTTTATATTTTTGATCCTCGGGCCGAAAGAAGGCGTAGTTTGGGAAAGTCAATGTGTAAGTTGTAGAATATCAGTTATAGTTTTATAAAACAAATCATTGTTTTAATAAGACAATTTCTGATTTTGTCGTTATTCAATTTGTGTTAACATTTTCTTGCATGTGTAGGGCATTTAAACTTTATAAAGTATGTGGCTGCAAGTCTCGAGGAACCTCGACCTTGACATGGAAAAATGTTACGGTGATCGATTTTCTAACATATAACAATTGTATGTCATTTGAGATAAAAATTCATTTTGAACTGACCACTAAATTTCTTTATTATTCTTGTAGTATCCCAAACAATCTGAATCAATGGATTGTGTTTATTATGTGATGAGGTATATGTATGAAATAGTCAAAAATCACCATCAAAGCATTGATTTAGACAAGGTACCACTTTAATTTTTTCTATTTTCATTTTTTATTTTTCCTTCATTTTTAATGTTAAATAATTATATGATTCAAGTTTCAAAACAATCTCTTAATTGCAGGGCTTTGTACAAGATCGTTCTTATAGCCAACAAGAGATGGATGAAATTCGGGATCATTTATCTATTTATATCATGCAAAACTGGATTTTGCAGTCCTTCTATTCGGTGGACGTGGCATTAGAGGGGTAAGTTCCGCGTTACACTTTCTGTAGTTTTTCATTTTTATTGTTTTTTTGTTGAATACTACATCTATATTGAAACAACAATAAAAATTGGCAAAACTTACTAATAGAGACTGAAAAATATTTGATAATCATATTGAAATTTAAATTTTAGCATCTGTGAATAAATTAGATTTGGTAGGTGGGTTAATTTGGTGGTATGCGCCCAGCACATGGATACAGTGAATAGACTGAGCCCGAGTCCAGGTGCTAATTTGTTTCACCTTCAAAATGTGTTAATTAGTTTTGGTCTGTTTTTTTTTCTCTGGTCTACACCCAACTACTTGAAATTGCGGGAGTCACGGAATGTGATAGCATATCGTATCATAAATATCCTCTAGGAAAAATATGCCAAGGAGTTAGATGTCTAATTATTCGATATTATTTCATAACAGTGTGAATAAGCCATGCTAGGAGCTTCCAATAGCCAAGATGGAGGGGTAAAATTAATATATTGATATTTATTGTGAGTATTTTGGGTAGAATAAACTAAGTGAAGGGGGGAGATATATAAAAGTGGCAGAAACATGGTTAAGTCAACTGAGTACTTATATAATTACTTTTAGTTTTAAAGTCACACTACTTAATTTAAACTAATTAAGACAATTTATTTTAGTCATAATGTACACTGAAGAATCCAAAGAATGCAATGAATTGGCAGCTGGAAAATGATTCATCATTTATCATATAATATCACATGATTTCTGCCAACTATGAATACAAGTTGCCATTATAATAACTACTATCAAAATTCCTTGGTTTGTGTATAGGACAAACTCATTGGCAGGTAAACTCACAGAAAAGTAAATATAAAAGAAACTCATGAAAAACTTAACTAAATGTAGAAGAGAAATGTTACGACACACTGGTTTTCGAAAAACTGATAATTGGCTAAAACTGAAAAACAAACTAGCATTAATTTGTATAATACACAAGAACCATAATAAGATTACACACACCCTAAATTCAAATTTATTATGCAAATGATTCAGTAAATTTCAAGCAATAAACATCAACTCTACAACAATAAATTACCGTGGTTTTCAAATGATTCTTTCTTTGATTTTCCTCGGTTACTTCTGTTTCTGTTTGCTTGGGACGATGGAGGGATAAACTGAAGAAGATACAATTTGAAACAAAATTATTTTCTTCTCCGCTATTCGGAAAATAATAAAAGCAAGGAAAACTCAAGATCATCGTATTTAAAAATTTAAAAATCCTACAATTTGAATCAAGTTTCAAATCAAATATCTCCCTTTACGATGAATTTATATTCCGAGGTAAAACTAGCTAATATAACGTGCATTAGAAAAATCATTCAATTCAGATTGATATAATTGATTTATCCGGTTTACCTATTTAATATACAGTTCCAATTCCAATCTATAGTAAATTGTTAGTATTAATTATGCCTATTTAATATACAGTCCAATTCAAATTGATAAAATTAATTTTAAACTGTGTGCAAAAACCTCAAACATGAATTTTTTGAATCTACGATTTACTATATAAATTCCATTTCCATTTAAGGCTTATATTTTTTATTTTACGATTGAAATTCCATTTGAAAACCTTGCACAAAATGAAACAAATCAGACTAATAAGTTTCTAGGAACCCTCAACAATTTTTAAAATATTGAAACAAGTTCTTTTTGGTTAAAACTGGATTTTCTTTAAAAATTATATACGCACACAAGAGATTGTTCAAAGTAAGTATGTACCTAAGATATGCGTCCACGCAATGCAAATCATCTCCACCAATTGGTTCTTTCAATGCAGTAAAAAAAAGGAGAAATAACAACACAACTACTATCTTACCAACAGACAAGCGACATCCTATCATTACTATTTTACCAGCAAACATTAATTTTTCCAGTTTTGGGCATCACATGTTACTTCCCTATCTCGAAGGCTACTCCCAGTTTTGGGTAGCACAAAATCATTTGAAAGATATGCCAATTTTTAAACTCCCTGTCTCGAAGGTTACATCCTTGTAATATATTTTACTTCCTTGTCTCGAAGGTTATTTCCAGTTTTGCGACACATAATTATAGAAGGGAAAAATAATCAGCTCATACCATTCAGAAAATTAACTTAAAAATTAAACATTAACAGCCCAGTCCATTGTAATTGATTTTTCAAATTGATGGTCCTGAAGTGCAGGAAATTACCATAATAAGTGAAACACGATTTTCCTCGATTTTCTGCCCTTTTAAAAAGAATTATTTGCTCCCGATGACTCTTTCGAATTCTGGCTGGTGCCATAATCAGTTAAACACAGTTTTGCGTCGCTGTTTTCCCGATGACTCCATAGATAAATTTTGCAAATTTGGAGTATTATGTGCAATATCACACTTCTCGCTTGAACCGCTAACAAACATGTTACTGCACTGAAAGAAGGGATTGTGTAGAAGTTCTTTTGCAGATGATCTCTGTCAAGTGCAGCTGCAACATCCCGGAAATTTTTGACAACTGAGATATGGAATCCATTAAAAATTTAATTATTAATTTTGAGACTTGGATTAAACATTTAAAACCAAATATTTATTTGTTGAATGTTTGAATTGATCTTGGTTGGATATTTAATTAAATTTGAAATTTGATTGGAGAAAGATTAATGGTTGAATTCAAAAATAAATGTCATTAACATAAAACGAATTGGAAATTTATCTGTTGAGATATGGAAAATTGACTTGGCTTTGTATATATTCGTATATATAAAGAAATTTAAATTTACATTGCAAAGTTTGGGAGCGAACGGGGGTTGTTGTGTGAACAAAATCAGTGAACAAATAACTAATTTAAAAATAAAACGTCGATGTTCAAAAATGAAATCGAATTACAATTAAATTAATTTTATTGAACTAGGCACGTTGAAATGTAGAGGTACATTAAATTTCGTTGTGGTTGGAGATTATATTGACAATACGAATTCAGAGCGCTACGGGTAGTTCACGTTATAATTAATATAAACATTACACCAAATAATACCTTCCATAGTATTATATTACACCGACCTACTCATTGAAACGCGCAGACTTCCTATCTCCTACCGATGTTACGTTGTCTTTATCTTCATTTTTTTTCCTTTTATAAAAGAATCAAGCCCTCGTTCATCTCTGGAGAAAATCATCTCTTTTACTAAATTCACCAACAATGGTCGATCGAAAATCGTTTTCCCCAATTTCATTTTTAATGGCCATCGTAAAGCGTTCTTCTCTAAAATCGAAGCTTCCACCTTTTTGAAACTCCAGTAGATCGAAACCCTAACCCCACTTCGGAAAGCAAAGCCGCCAGCGTCAAAGTCGCCGCCTTGATCAATTCGAAGCCCCAAATTATCTCTGCAGATTCCGCTCGACTGAGTACCACCTGGGCCCACCGTTGCGATCACCCGTGCCTGCTCCGACATTAGAGGTGATCAATCACTCATGATTAATTCTAGTTCTAGTAAACTTAATTTCTTAGGATTTGTTGCCATGATTTTTTTTGGATTTGATTTGTGTGTGAGTATTATACTCACGATTTATCTCTGTTTCATGCGATTGATTTCAGTTAAATTGAAATACGATAGTAAGGGCTTTGAATTTTGAACTGTTGCCAGCTTCACTTGTGTTTGCGGTCAAAACTGTATGTACAGTGTACATCATACTTTGTTGCTCATTGTGTACATGAGGAAAGACACCCTCTGAATTCATATTTCACCATGGATGTGTCTATTTATATGGAACTAGTTTTGGGTACTCCGTTAACTACAATATAATGATGGAAAAATTAAATATTTGGTTATATTTTTCCTGCTGCTTTATAACTTTGTTGCCATGGGTCAGTGGTATATTACTACCTGTCCACTTGTGTATGTACTCATTCATATATGCACATCGGTACCTTTAAAATAGCTTTTGGTTGGAAGCACAATACACTATTATATACCATAGCTTTATAGTAGTTTATTGTTGGGTACATAATCTATTAATGAACTATGATTAATGAACTGTCCATCAAATATGTTAATTCTTTAATTTATACGATTGAGAGATTACATTTTCTACCTTTTCAAATTGTGATATATCATTATTTTGACATTGATTAGCTTTAATATTCTGAAGGTTGTACGCCTTTTATTTACCCAGAAAATAGTCACAACATAAATTCTATACGAAATTGTACAAGTACATCTTGATAAAGGGATAGTCTGTCTTTAATATATTTGAAACTATTGTGGAGAAACCCACTTTGAATCCAGCAAGGTTGATAAATGATTTCTGAAAACTTTCACATGCTTTATTTGATTATCAAATATAATAGCCGACTGTAAGGGCTACCGATTAAAAACTGTTTGAAGTATCTGGAAAAGAAAAATAAAATTTTAAACCAAGTTAAAAACTCAGTTTATTATTTCATGTAGAAAAGAAAATATTTTTGTATGTGGTGGACATAAGGGGACTACAGATATGGTATACCTTAGTCAATCATAGAAAGTTGTTCCTTCAAACACAACACTTGACTGAATCTCCTTGCTGTGAAACTGAGTTACCTTGGTTGCAGTATTGTCTCTATGTTATTGCTTAACATTTTTCTTACTAATGGCAATATGAAGATTAATATGTTTGTTCTTTTTCTTGTATTTGTTCGCACTTTATTTTATTTATTGTTTGCTTGTATCCAATCTTGCATGTTAATCTTGTGAGTGAATAAGCATATTTTAAATCAGTAGTTATTTGTGTCCAGTCTAAACGTTTGACCTGTATTATGTGTTTGTAAACCTATGAGCCTGTTTCTTAAACCTAGAATACAAGTTTCCTACTTGTTGCTCTAATGTTAATTGAAACTGAGTACAAAATTTGTTGTGTACACATAAAACATCAATTATTGACTTGCTGGAAAAATTTAAATATATGTTGTTTGGCGTTCCACTTCAAACTACATGATTGTTGAGTTGCATCTGAAATGTTTAAAATTTGGATCTTTACAACAACAGTTACACTTTCACTCTGGGGCCTTGCTGGATTTACATATGCATTTTTTTAGTGACAGCTGGGGTTTACTTATTTATATGGACATACTTGCATTGTTACCCCACTTAGTAAAATTATAGAAAGAAAGCGCAGCATGGGTTGTCTGCAGCTTGAAATATACATATGTACACTATGTTCAGTTATAATTTGAAAAGCTAAAGTGGATTTAGAAAAACTGAAGACCTTTTGTTTACTAAAATGAAATCTGCTGAAACATTTCTATTTACTGAATGAAATTTGCTGAAACAAATGCATAGTCTTGCCTTGTTTAACTGAAAACATGTGTGACCATGCCTTGTCTTGCCTAAACAAATGCATGTGTGTTATCCTTCTTAACTGAAGTATATATGTGTGGCTTGAGTCTAAATATTCATTTGCTTGACCATGACACCCGTGTGAAATTGTTGGTGCTTGAATTACGTCGGTCTATTGTATTTGCGCGGCTGTTTGCTATTATCCGAGCACAACTCATGAACCTTCATTGTACTTGGTTATTTGTGGTCATGGAATACTGAGGCAGTGCACACGTGTACCTGTACACGTGTGTACATGCAAGCTTCCGCGACCATCGACCGTGTAATAAAACTGATTTACACATGTATTACATTTGTTTTGAACAAATGCTACACTAGTTTGTACCCAGTTAAACAAATGCGAGCAGATACTATATGGGAATATAACTTATAAGGACTGATACTGCACTTGGAACTGATATAGAACAGACACTGCATATTGATAAGACCACATTGTACCTATCCGTTTAAATTTGGTATTATGATAAATTTTATATTAGTTTCTGTTGAAGTTAATTTACTTGAACTATGATTAATCCTGACTTGAGTATTTTTTGTTTTACATGAAATGCTTGGGTCAGAATCCGAGCATTTCAGATATAAAGGTCAGAGAATAGGATTCGAAGATTTGCAAAAATCTGGGATTTCAAAAGACGCGCTCTCTGAAGATGTAGCAGTAAATATTCTTTTGTATTTCAAACTGTATTTTATTCCGCGGTATTAAGGAAAATTCCTGTATTCAAAAGTCTTGATTTATAAGTAAAAGTTTTATTCCGCTATTAAAGACTGTGTTATTTATTTTTGTGTGGATTTTGTTTTTAAACTCGGTAAGCTAAATAACGGTTCGTTGTTTTGGGCATTTTAAGTGGGTTTGATCACCAATTTGAAGCGGTCAAAAAGGCGGGTCGTTACAAGTGGTATCAAAGCCTTGGTTTATTCAAAGCTTAGCTTATCGAGTTTGAATGACACAATTAACACTAGAAAAGCGATTTCCAAAAATAAAAAGTTTCAAAATTTAAATTTTTGAAAATGAAAATAATTTTAAAGTAAGTTTTGAAAAAGGAAATTATTTTGGAAATATTATGTATATTGAAACTAATACAGCGGGAAATAAAGATTTGTTTTGAGATTTAATTTTTTTTCGGAATCCCCAATCTTTGGAAGTCTTCGAATCCAGAATTGCCAGTGCTAATCTTCGATAAGTCCCCTTAAATTTGAATCTCGTATCCCTCATCAAATGGTATCAAAGGTAGTTAAGTATAAGAGGCTAATTTATTCAGAACTTAGCAAGATAATTTATAAATGGGTTTCAAACCAATAAGGTATAATCGAATATAAGAATTCGATAATAAGTTAGAAACTTGTTTATTAATTAGCCAGGATTGAATTGTGGACGAGAGTTGTGAATGAAACGAGATATGAATGAAGATTTTAAAGAGAAGTGAACCTGCATTTGAATGGAATCAAAATTAATTTGATGTGACGAGTTCAGGAACAATATTTACTTTTTAGAATTAAATAACGCTTGGAAGAAATTATGTTGCCAGAAATTGGAAATAAGTGAAATGGAGTTAACTAGTATGGTGAGATTATTCTGGATATTTTCCGAAGTTCAGAATATGGTAATGAATAACAGATTATTCGAAAGGAAGTTAGTTATGAAAGACAATTATGTCAAAGTACGATTTTTGATTTCTAAGTAAAATTTAACATATTAGTAATAAATTGTTTATGTATCCATATTAATGAATAAAGAATAATTTAAAGTTAAAAATTTCATAGGCATGAATTATTGTTATAATCAACCGTTATTGTAAAGGAAATACATTCTTAACTTAAAATCAGGAATTTCGAGGATTAAATGTTTTGTTGGCGTTTGAAGTGATGAATTTTATCTGTTTCAAAGTTAATAATGTTATTCAGTTAAGGTCTGAGAGGTAAATATACCCCAACTTGATTGACTTCATTGTTGACTAAGAAATGGTTAAGATTCGCTAGAAAAGAGAAAAAAAAGGTTAAGTGGAGTAAGAAATAAGTATTAGTAGTTAAGTGAAAATAGCGGTGTGTATTTAATATATGTTTTAGTCCAAATAACGAATTTAGAAATATTCCCTCCTGAGAATGAAGTATAGTTGCAAATATAAGAAAATATTTTCCAATGGTAATAGGAGATTTTCTGGGATTATAGAAAATGAATATGAATTGTTTTTCAAAGATCGTGAGGAGCTAATGGGTTTTGATAAATCAAAATATCGAGAACTGAAGAATAAAAAGCCGCACGGCGAGAACGAAGTGCGGCCGATGTAAAAGAAGTGGTTTTGAAATTTGAATTCGGGAATTGCATAAGCAATAATTTGATAAGAAATGGAGTTAAGGAATCTAAACTTTAACTGGAGATTAGTGGAGTTGAATAATTTCCTGAGTGTTGATCTGATGCTGGTTTCGTCCTTCGGGGTTGATACTTTGGAAGTTGTTCGCTTGCTAATTGACGGTCGAAGGATGTGAACATAAAAGAGAAATAGAGCATGATGAGAAATTTATTATCAGAACGAAATAAATCTGGAATTTCGGAAGTATAAAAATTGGAATTAAGTGATGAGCTGAATAATAAGCATATTGAAAGAGATTTTGGTTTATAACCAATCGATTCATAAATCTGAGTTTGAAGGATATCAAATATATGAATTGATAAAGAGATCAAAATGAAATTTTGAAATTTGTATGGAAACTTGAGGATATTCGATTTGAGATATTGGATATAGAAGTTTTTGAAAAAATATAAATGTGAATATAGCGAATCCGAAAACCATTGATTGGAAAGAAAATCTTATGTAAGTTACATAAGTATGATTTATGAGGAGTATGAAATAAAATACTATATGTATACAATATTATATGTTTTCAAAGAAAAAATAAGGAAAGTACCTCTCTTCTCTTTGAATTTCGAGCTTAGCCGATATATGCTGCTGGTGGCAGTAGGTTGTCCGGACATAAAACTCATGAGTTGCCATTGAGCACGACTGCCAGCGTAATTCGCAGGGCTGTAGATAGCCTACGGCGATCGGATGTTTCCAGAGGGAATCCGGCGTAACCATTGTGATCGCTGCGATCTGGAGTCATGGGAATTTGACCGTGTAGCGAAATTCGCAGGGCTGCAGATAGCCTACGGCAGACGGATGTTTCTTGGGGGGACCAAGCATAACCATTGTGACTGCTGCGATCTAGAGTCGAATTGTAAGGGCTTAATTCGCAGAGCTGTGAAAGCTTACAGGTATGGATGTTTCCTGGGGGACCCGGGCGTAACAATTGTGTACCTGCGGTCCACGCAGTAAATTGTCTACCGGTGAAAGAGATGTAACCATTAGAGTTACTAAAGGTAGTATGATGAGCGGTGCGAATGTTTAAGATATCTTAGAGATAGTGAGCCACCTGTTTGATGCAGCAGTTAGTCTTCGTAACTTGATTGGTCTTCGTGGCTTGATTTGTCTTTGGGACTTGTTTTGTTCTCGTGACTTGAAGTATCTTCATAATTCCATGATTGTTTTATGACTTTGAGATAGAGCAGTTAACGCTCATTAACCTCAGTTTTCTCTTTTGATTCATAAATATCTTCCATTGATCTGTCCATGACGAAATTCGCAGGGAAGTGATTTTCTATGGATACAGATATTTTCTGGGGGATCCAGACGAAACCATTGTGCATCTGCGATTCATGAACAATCAACATATCAACATCACATTGGTACTTTCCGTATCTGTTTTGAAAAGAATTTTCGAAATATTTTCACTGGGAGTTGAAGCAAGGATATTTAGTACTTCAAGATTTTAGTCGTGCGCCTGGCCAGCGTATGCCTAACATCTGTGAGAACGACAATATACTTGTCAAACTTTGAGTTATCAAGTATTTTCGAAACAATAATTTAAATAAGTTACGAAGAGAGGTTTTCGAATTATTTGCAATTATATACAAATATTTTCTACATGAAATTCGTATTGTAAAAGATTTTGGATCTTGGAAAATTTTCAATCTGTAACCTGAAGAAGAAATGATAATTACACTCTTCAATGAGGAGAAGATTAAATAGACTGAATATATGGAGATGTGGTTGAACTTGTGAAACGATGGATAAGTAAATATTGGAAGAAGAGATTAATTTGGAAGGAATTTGATTTTTTCGAGTTAATTGGATATGATGACTAAACAAAGAAGATCGATAATTTAAATATCGATATTTAAATGAGTTGTGGAGAAATTACCCACGAATATGAAAATCTGAAGTGTACATTGGCATAACTCTAGCGATCTCTCCTTTTCGAGGACAAAAAGTTTTAAAGGGGGGAAGATTGTAACATCCCGAAAATTTTTGACAACTGAGATATGGAAACCATTAAAAAATAAATTATTAATTTTGGTACTTGGATTAAACATTTAAAACCAAATATTTATTTGTTGAATGTTTGAATTGATCTTGGTTGGATATTTAATTAAATTTGAAATTTGATTGGTGAAAGATTAATGGTTGAATTCAAAAATAAATGTTATTAACATAAAACGAATTGGAAATTTATCTGTTGAGATATGGAAAATTGACTTGGCTTTGTATATATTCGTATATATAAAGAAATTTACATTGCAAAGTTTGGGAGTGAACGGGGGTTGTTGTGTGAACAAAATCAGTAAACAAATAACTAATTTAAAAATAAAACGTCAATGTTCACAAATGAAGTCGAATTACAAGTAAATTAATTTTATTGAACTCGGCACGTTGAAATGTAGAGGTACATTAAATTTCGTTGTGGTTGGAGATTATATTGACAGTACGAATTCAGAGCGCTACGGGTAGTTCACTGTATAATTAATATGAACATTACACCAAATATTACCTTCCTCAATATTATACTACACCGACCTACTCACCGAAACGCACAGACTCCCTATCGCCTACTGATGTTACGTTGTCTTTATCTTCATTTTTTTTTCTTTTATAAAAGAATCAAGCCCTCGTTCATCTCTGGAGCAAAATCACCTCTTTTACTAAATTCACCAATAATGGCCAATCGAAAATCGTTTTCCCCAATTTCATTTTTAATGGCCACTGTAAAGCGTTCTTCTCCAAAATCGAAGCTTCCACCCTTTTGAAACTCCAGTAGATCAAAACCCTAACCCCACTTCGAAAAGCAAAGCCGCCAGCGTCAAAGTCGCCGCCTTGATCAATTCGAAGCCCCAAATTATCTCCACAGATTCCGCTCGATTGAGCACCACCAGGGCCACCGCTGTAGTCACCCGCGCCCGCTCCGAAATTAAAGGTAAGAAATCACTTACGATTAATTCTTATTCTAGTAAACTTAATTTCTTAGGATTTGTTGCCATGATTTTTATTGGATTTGATTTGTGTTTGAGTATTATACTCACGATTTATCTCTATTTCATGCGATTGATTTCAGTTAAATTGAAATACGATAGTAAGGGCTTTGAATTTTGAACTGTTGCCTGCTTCACTTGTGCTTGCGGTCAAAATTGTATGTACAATGTACATCATACTTTGTTGCTCATTGTGTACATGAGGAAAGACACCCTCTGAATTCATATTTCACCATGGATGTGCCTATTTATATGGAACTGGTTTTGGGTACTCCGTTAACTACAATATAATGATGGAAAAATTTGATATTTGGTTATATTTTTCTTGCTGCTTTATAACTTTATTGCCATGGGTCAGTGGTATATTACTACCTGTCCAATTGTGTATGTATTCATTCATATATGCACATCAGTACCTTTAAAATAGCTTATGGTTGGAAGCACAATACACTATTATACACCATGGCTTTTATAGTAGTTTATTGTTGTGTACATAATCTATTAATGAACTATGGTTAATGAACTGTCCATCAAATATGTTAATTTTTTACTTTGTACGATTGAGAGATTACATTTTATACCTCTTCAAATTGTGATATATCATTATTTTGACATTGATTAGCTTTAATATTCTGAAGGCTGTACGCCTTTTATTTACCCAGAAAATAGTCACAACATAAATTCCATATGAAACTGTACAAGTACATCTTGATAAAGGGATAGTCTGTCTTTAATATATTTGAAACCATTGTGGAGAAACCCACTTTGAATCCAGCAAGGCTGATAAATGATTTATGAAAACTTTCACATGCTTTATTTGATTATCAAATATAATAGCCGACTCTAAGGGCTATCGATTGAAAACTGTTTGAAGTATCTGGAAAAGAAAAATAAAATTTTAAGCCAAGTCAAAAACTCATTTTATTATTTCATGTAGAAAAGAAAATATTTTTGTTTGTGGTGGACATAAGTTGACTACAGATATGGTATACCTTAGTCAATCATAGAAAGTTGTTCCTTCAAACACAACACTTGACTGAATCTCCTTGCTGTGAAACTGAGTTACCATGGTTGTAGTATTGTCTCTATATTATTGCTTAACATTTGTCTTACTAATGGTAGTATGAAGATTAATATGTTTGTTCTTTTGCTTGTATATGTTCGCACTTTATTTTATTTTATTGTTTGCTTGTATCCAATCATGCATGTTAATCTTGTGAGTGAATAAACATGTTTTAAATCAGTAGTTACTTGTGTCCAGTCTGAACGTTTGACCTGTATTATGTGGTTGTACCCCTATGAGCCTGTTTCTTAAACCTAGAATACAGGTTGCCTACTTGTTGCTCTAATGTTAATTGAAACTGAGTACAAAATTTGCTGTGTACACATAAACCATCAATTTTTGACTTGCTGGAAAAATTTAAATATATGTTGTTTGGTCCTAGCGTTCCACTTCAAACTCGATGATTGTTGAGTTGCATCTGAAATGTTTAAAATTTGGATCTTCACAACAACAGTTACACTTTCACTCAGGGGCCTTGCTGGGTTTACATATGCATTTTTTTATTGACAGCTGGGGTTTACTTATTTGTATGGACATATTTGCATTGTTACCCCACTTAGTAAAATTATAAATGGAAAGCGCAGCATGGGTTGTCTGCAGATTGAAATATACATATGTAAACTATGTTCAGTTATAATTTGAAAAGCTGAAGTGGATTTAGAAAACCTGTAGACCTTTTGTTTACTAAAATGAAATCTGTTGAAACATTTCTATTTACTGAATGAAATTTGCTGAAACAAATGCATAGTCTTTCCCTGTTTAACTGAAAACATGTGTGACCATGCCTTTTCTGGCGTAAACAAATGCATGTGTGTTATCCTTCTTAGCTGAAGTATATATGTGTGGCTTGAGTCTAAATATTCATTTGCTTGACCATGACACCCATGTGAAATTGTTGGTGGTTGAATTATGTCAGTCTGTTGTAGTTGCGCGATCGTTTGCTATTATCCGAGCACAACTCATGAACCTTCACTGTACTTGGTTATTTGTGGTCATGGAATGCTGAGGCAGTGCACACGTGTACCTGTACATGTGTGTACATGCAAGCTTCCGCGACCATCGACTGTGGAATAAAACTGATTTACACATGTATTACATTTGTTTTGAACAAATGCTACACTAGTTTGTACCCAATTAAACAAATGCGAGAAGATACTATATGGAAATATAACTTATAAGGACTGATACTGCACTTGGAACTGATATAGAACAGACACTGCATATTGATAAGAACACATAGTACATATCCGTTTAAATTTGGCATTATGATATATTTTATATTTGTTTCTATTGAAGTTAATTTACTTGAACTATGATTAATCATGACTCGAGTATTTTGTGTTTTACATGAAATGATCGAGTCAGACCCCGAGCATTTCAGATATAAAGGTCACATAATAGGATTCGAAGATATGCAAAAAGCTGGGATTCTAGAAGACGCGCACTCTGAAGATGTAACAATAAATATTCTTTTGTATTTCAAACTGTATTTTATTCCGCGGTATTAAGGAAAATTCCTGTATTCAAAAGTCTTGATTTATAAATAAAAGTCTTATTCCTCTATTCAAGACTGTGTTATTTATTTCTGTGTGGATTTTGTTTTTAAACTCAGTAAGCTAAATAACGGTCTGTCGTTTTGGGCGTTTTAAGTGGGTTTGATCACCAATTTGAAGCTGTCAAAAAGGCGGGTCGTTACAGCAGCAGGTCTTTTACCCTGTACGTATAATAGAGCGAGTATCGAATATAATTTCCAATGTGTATGTGTGTGTGTGAGTGTAGAGAAAGGAGGGAGGAGAGGAAGGTAGGGTCCACGCGCACGTGCACACACACACACACAAAAGTACCATTTTTTTGGCATAAGGAAAAACATCGTGTAAATTTTTGCTGCTAGGACAAACTTAGGAAGTGAATGAAATGGGGGCATCTTAACAAACGATTTTTTGGAAGTCAATAATTAGCCCGGTCCATTTAGAAAATGTTCGAGTTATTGCTATAATTTCCATTGTAATTATTAGTATTAATTGTGCCTTGATGTGAAATAATTTGATCGTTTCTTTGCCATCATTCCATGATGTATTATTGTTAGCTAATTCTTCACGGTTCATTATAATTTTATGATAACTGGTCCATTATAATTTTATGATAACTGGTCTATATAGAATCAAAAGTGAAATTTTATGCATCAAAGGTGATTTTTAATTACACTACAATTACAGTCAACTTATATTTGGTTATTTCCAGTTGGCGATTTTTACACAGCATAAATTTTTATTTGTAAACTGACCAAGATGTTTGATTGATCTCTCAGGTGCAGGGCTTTAGGAAGTGAACCCACATGTCAAGCATTTCGGAATCTTGACTCTTTCAGCATATGCATATGTAACCCTTCATGATTAATACTTTTAAGTTAGCTTTTGTAATTGTAGTGTACTGATGTTAGTAGATAATTGGTTGTGTTATGGATTTGTGTTGTTCTATTTGATGGGTTTCAGATTTAATTTGTGTATTTGTATTCTGGCAAGCCTAAATGGCTCAATTTTAAAAAAAAACAAAAAAAAAATTGCATCTGGTGTGTGAACAAAGCAGACGCAAATCCACAAACAGTTGCATCTATTCGAATAACTAAGCAGCCGCAAGTGCATTGAATAATACACCTGCTATACACAGTTTGCATCTAATGAAATACCAAGTGGACGCAAATATTTTGAGAATTAGCGTCTGTTGTAGGACATGTGAGACACAAATACATAGCATTTTCATCCACTGAAAGTCAGATGCAATTAATTTTTAACATTTGCATCCATCTCAATTGCATCAGCCCTGAGTTAGACGCAAATTGGTGAAAAAGGCAAACGCAAATACTCTGTTTTGTACTAGTGGAAGGCTAAGGCAAAGGCCGCAGATGCCACGGGTCCCTGGTGTTGCCTATTTAAAAAAAGGGCCTACGACAACACTTTTTTGGTCTACGGCCACAACGAAATAGCGTCGAATATTTCCACTTTTGTAGTAGTGGATATTTTATTCAGATGTCTGGATATTTCCTCGTCCTAAAATAATGTCTGCAGAAGCATTGAATATCATAACGAACACAGGGATATATTGGACAAGTTGATATACATGTAGAACATAGCGATATATTGGACAAATTGATATACATTTAGAATACAACGATATATCGGACAACTTGATCAAATATCAGAACAAACAATATGTTGGACACAGCGATATATGATAGCAGTGTAGCCCCTTAAAATATTAAGTTGTGCTTCCATAAAGTTTATTTTCAGAACCACGTAGATAAGGTATTCAGTATCTTTAAGGTACTAAATACCCCTTTACATGGATCTAAAAATAACCTCATGGCAGTACTAACGCTAACCAAGGCAGCATGACTTCAATTAATCAAAGCGGCATGGCTTGCTCCCAATAAATGCGAGCATGACATCACTGCTTCATGATTGACATGGTAATAAGGCTTGTGTAAGAGGAAAGAAGTAACTTAAAGAAAGTAGGACTGCGTCTTTAGGTTATTATGAGTGTGGTCTATCATAATATTTTGAAGTATGGTGAAGACAAGAAGTAACTCTACTAATAAGTTTTAGATAGGGATGAAAGAGCCAGCTCGTTTCTGATAAGGAACAATGTGTACATGCAGCTCATTTTGATAAGTTCTAGATGAGGAGATATGTGTATATACACATATTGAGTCATCTTTTATGAACAGGGTCTAACTTTTTATGTTTTGGCATATAGCCATGATTCATTGATTCACCTTTTGAGCATACCATAACATAGAAACCATGTGTACATGCAGCAGTGTCAAGCCTGTACATGAAGCAGTGTCCAGCTTGAATTTATTCTATCTTGGATTCATCTTTTGGTTTTGTGAAAAGTGAAGTATGCAACTGCTGCATGTACTCATTCTTTATTTAATCTTTAGGTTTATATGACAACATGAATTTTATTATGAATTATTTATGTAGTCATTACTCAACAAAGAGTTTATTCAATGATTTACTACGATTCTAAACTCGCATAATGCAAATATCTAATTGTAAATAACCAATTTATTAACTAATGTGCATTTTGAACACCTAAAAATACACCGTATTTGCCGAAATATGGGGACCTTTTGTCATTCCTCATTCAACATAAATCTAGCCTGTAATTAAAAAAAGGCAATTTTGCATTCAGCCCTCTTCTGAGAACTTATAATGGATATAAATTGATGGTTTAGGTCTCATTTGGGTATAAACTTCAGTTGCCTTCTAAAATTAACTTCAATGGCCAAAAGTCAAAATTTTCCTCTGAAATTAACTTCAATGGCGTCCTCTTATTATCCACCGCCTCCTACTAGCAAGCTTGCCTAAATCTGTTGTATAAAGTTTGTATGTGTATGTTTAAAATTAAACTTGTGATTAAAGTTCAAGTTATCTATATTTAGTTGTGTATTTTTTGATTGAGTGATGTACTAATGCATGTATCTTAACTATTTACAAACTATGAAGCAAACGAAGCGTGACCAAGCTGAAGAATTTACTCGGTGATCCACTAGGTGGTGCATTTTAGCTCACGGACCTATTCGAGCTTTCATGCATTAATAGCTTTATTAAAGAGACAAATGTTGCTTCACATAACATAATGAAATTTGCAACTACTTATAGTTCAGTAATTTATTTTGAAGCAACTTTTACTATCTTTGAAGCAAACTGTGTAGTGTAGGTAATATACATTTGTGTTTCTGTAGGGAAGTGTTTTCCTGAGGTTATCTCTTTTTCTTTTGCTGCAATGGAAAAACAGATAACCCCGTGAAAACATTTCTCATGTACAACAACACAAATATATATTACTTGCACTACACAGTTTGCTTTAAATATAGTACAGGTTGATTTAAAATAAATTGCTGAACTGCAAGGAGTTGCAATTTTTATTACGTTAAATGAATCAGTATTTGTCACTTGAATAAAGTTAATAAGCTTAAAATCCGGAATAGGTCCGTGAGCTAAAATGCATCCACTTAGTGGATCACCGAGTAAATTCTTAACCAGAAATTAAGTTAAAACCTTCAGCTTGGATATGTCATGTTCGATATGTAATTCAGACACGTTGTTACTATGTTCGTTATGATATTTGGGTATGTTATTGTTATGTAATTCGGATATGATATTGTTATGTAATTCGGGTATGTTATTGTGGATGGAAAATATTGTGGATATGGAACTTTAATTATATATAGCTATAGCTTGACGTCTGGATATTTTTCCAGACGTCTGAGAGTAGAAAAGAAAGCAATCTGAATATCAATTAAACGTATGTTTTCAGCCGTCTGTATATTTTATCCAGACGTCTGATAATGTTCTCTGTCTAAGAAAAATATCTGTAGAAGAATTCAGATGTCTAATATTTGATCCAAACGTCTGGATTTTTTGGATTTAATGTAATATGTCTGAAAATTATTCAACCATTTGGTTAGTTTAGCCAAACGTCTGATAGATTACTCGGGCTAGAGAATTATATCTACAGAAGAATGCAGACGTCTGATATTTTATCCAGACGTCTGGATTTTTTTCTCAACCTAAAATATTATGCCTGAAGAAGTACTCAGACTTCTAGGTATTTTATACGGATGTCTTATATTTTTCTGCGCCTATAATATTTTGTCTGAATAGGTATCCAGATGTCTGATATTAAATCCTGACGCCTGAATTTTTTATTTGGCGTAAAACAATGAGTTAAATAGACACAACTAGATAAAAATTACAGAATATACTTGAAAGCAATCCCATAATATGGCTTTCCCTAACATAGCTAGTGATATATTAATCAAGTATTCCTTCGCAATCTTCCCTAAAATAGCTAAGATCCTCAGCAGAATCATCAATCTCCATATCGATTTCTTCAAAATTTCCAATATTCATGCTAAATTCCTCAAACGATTTGTAACACCCCACCTCCGTTAAGGTCACTCACAAGGGAATGACTTAACTTTGGTGGAGCGTTTTAGTAAACAGAACAGAAACTTACAAGACAGATAAAACAATACTTGAAAATTTTATAACTTTATTTCAACAGAAGCTTGGTTACATCCTTTCAAATCACAATATCAGAATTCAAGTACAAAATATCAATCTTGTACAAAAGCCTTCAGAATGCATAATTTAAAATCATAATCCCCACAGAAGAAGACAAGCCACACTTTAAGCATTGCAAGCGGAAGAAATCTGGATCAAGCTAGAGTATTCCCTTCTACAAAACCTGGGGGAGAGAAACGGAAGAAAGGAGGCGTAACAACAAGGGTCAGACAAAAGTCTGGCAAGTCCAGTGATTTTCAGTTATGAACAGATAATAATAATATGACATGAAAATAAAACTGGATGAGAGATAACTGTAACAAATGTAGCAGATATGACAGAAGAACAGAATGATATAAGCTATTGCTTTACACTTCTCTACACTAATACTAGTATAACAGAATTAGGTGTCACCCTAATTTCTAAACTGAAACAGAAACAGGTACAGAATAATTTCCACGCTAGTAATGGGCCTTTACCACCCGATCAGAAACAGACAGAAGCAGAATGTAGCATAAGGTATACACTAGTAATTGGGCCTTTACCACCCGAATAGACGGTACCACGCAGAAACAGACAGGTGTTGTGTAATAACCCGGAAATCCGAGCCAGTTTAAAATTTTTATTTTGGCAGTTTTAGCGAATTTTGAATATTTAAAATAGATTATTTTAAATATAATCGACGAGAAATTTATTTTGAACATATTCGAAAGTATATATTATACGCGTCGTCGTTAGAATATAAATATTTATATATATAATTATAAATAGAATTGAAAATGGCGCGGTAGTTCGATAATTCGATTTCAAACTTCAATTGAACATACCGGGTGCAAAAAAATCCGGATTTTAGTGAAACCAAAAACATTAGGATCCATTCGTGAATATCTTTCCAACGAATCCGAAAAATCAAGATTTCATAGCGGGAAACAAAAGATATGTCCAGTTGAAAATTCTGAATAGCCGCTATGGAATTCAGGCCCTTAAAAATGGACATTTTGCAAATGACCTCGGATTTCGACGAAACCAGTTTTGTTGGATCCGTGATGTCAAATTATTGCTAGATTCCAAATTTCATAATTTTTCGAATCAATATGTGAGCGTGGCAAAGGAAAACGCGTTTGACCAGTTTCAGTTGATTTTTATCGACTGGAAATTGGCCATTTTTCAAACGGTCTCAGAATTCGGCGAAGCTAGTTTAGTTAGGACCGTATCGTCAATACGAAGATAGAAAATATTTTTCTGGAATTTTTCTAGTTAGTATGTGACCCCGGTAATTTGAAATGTACGTTTAAAATGCAATATAGTGATTTAAATGTAAATTCAACGGAAACTGATCGAAACAGTCGAATCAGCCTACGATACATATCCCATTGTGTTCGGAATGGGGGTAAAACGCTATGGACGACAGGCGGTTGGCCTCGTTTAGAGGTCAAAAATAAAAGTTGCTTTTTAGTGAAAAATTAAATAATTAAATAAAAAAAATTCTCCTTTTATCAGCCGACCCCCCCCCCCCCCCCGTTCATTTCAAAACGAAACGAAAAAAAAATATCGCGATGACCTAGCAGCCGCCGCCCCACTAAACCGCCGCGCCACCTCGCTCGAGACCCCCCCAACCCCCAGCGGCGCCGCGAGCCACCTAGCCCCCCCTATCGCGAAGCACCCCCCCTGGATCGATGCACGCAGACGCCCCCCCCCCCCCCAGTCCCGAACCCGCAACCGAGCCCCCCAGCAGAAAGACGACCGCCGACGTCCCCCCCCCCCTTCTCCTTCGACCGAAGACACCATCTCCCCTCCCTTCGCCTGCGACCTCGAGCCCCTACCCTGCTGCGCCCTAGCTGAAACCCCTTTGTAAGTTTTTAAGTTTATTTCTTTTTATTTATGATAAGCAAAAACTGAATTTTTATGGATAACAAGAACCGATTTTTATTAATTTAAAAGCATTGATTTTTAGTTTAGAAAAGAATAAATGTTTATTTAGGAAAAATAGTTATTTTTAAACTAGAAAGATGCGATTTTTGTTAACTAAGTAAGGTTAGATTTTTAAATCAAAATGATTTGATTTTGAAAAGTAAAGATTTGATTTCGAATTGTGGGAGTTAAAAATATGATTTTTATATTTTTTAAGTAATAAAAATATGATTTTTATATTTTTAAAGTATTAAAAATATAATCTTTACTATATAGAAGGTGTAAAAATATGATTTTTGGTTAGGTAGAGAGTTAAAAATATAATTTTTACATGATAGGAATATTAAAAATTTCATCTTTATATGTGTAGAAAAATAAAAATGAGATTTTTATAAAGATGAAATCTTTAAATTTGAAAAGGCGAAGTCTATGTTTTTATAAAGGCGAAATCTTTATTTTAGAAAAGGCGAAATCTTTATATGGAAAATAGCGTGATAAAAATATAATTTTTATCTATATAACATAGTAATAAAAATTCGATTTTTATATATTGAATAACGGAATAAAAATTCGATTTTTAAAAGTATGAAGCAATTATAAAAATATAATTTTTAAATTGAAGGTGAGAAAATAAAAATGTGATTTTTATTTTAAAGACATCGCAATAAAAATTCGATTTTTATATATGTAGTGGCTACGGGCAACGAAGATGACGAAGATGCGATAGCGATGAAGATTTCTATCAATGAAGTGCCGTGGAGATTTGGATAGCTATCTGTGAGAATTTCTCACC
This sequence comes from Allium sativum, assembly GCA_030737875.1. Lineage (NCBI taxonomy): Eukaryota > Viridiplantae > Streptophyta > Magnoliopsida > Asparagales > Amaryllidaceae > Allium > Allium sativum. The sequence continues at coordinate 125,568,681 of CM060919.1, read as the reverse complement.
TTTCAATTTCATTTCTATTTATATATATATATATATATATTAGGATGCAGACGGTGCTTAGTAGCACCCGACACAATCGTCCACAAACCATGGACTTGTTTGTTTGGTTGCATAGATTAGTTAGATGATTTGATTTGAAATTAAATTGTTTGGTGAAATAAATGGATTTGATTGATGTGTGAATGGCGTGGGCCTTCACTAGACCGGGGATAAGGCTAGGCCTCGTCCCGTTTCTAGTATCGTGCCGTTATGCCGCCGAAATTTTCTAAAATAAGTTAGAAAATAAAAATATCATTTTATTTGAAGAATGAACTGAATAGAAATTCATATGTTAAAATAAAATGTTTTCATCGTTAAAAATATATTTTTTAACGTGAAGTGAATAAGATAAAATATTCATTGACAAACTGGACGGTTTGTTTATGTACACTTATTTGAATGACATTGATTGGGACGATAAATTTTACACATCGCCCAACTGCACAAATAAAAAATCTGTGTTTGATTGCTTGAAACCCCACACGGGTGTTGGGATGAAATTTGAAGTTCACTCATCCTGATTGATTAAATATGTCGATCGATTGATTGACAGGCTGTTATAAGCGTTAGATATCTATATTTGATGCTTATACAGTGTAGTGCACTTTGGTTGATGGTTGATTATTTTTCAATGCTATTATATACATGTGTTGTATGAAAACCCATATAATTAACATTATATGGTAATTGATTGGGCCTCATTCCAATTTAGAAATTAAAGAATATTATAAAATAAAGGTTCATGTGTTGACTGTACTCATCCGTTGAGATTAGTCATGTGTTGAACGAATATTTTAATAATAAAATTTACATCTTTATCAATATAAAATAAAGGTTCATGTGTTGACTGTGCTCATCCGTTGAGATTAGTCATGTGTTGAACGAATATTTTAATAATAAAATTTACATCTTTATCAATATAAAATAAAGGTTCATGTGTTGACTGTACTCATCCGTTGAGATTAGTCATGTGTTAAACGAATATTTTAATAATAAAATTTACATCTTTATCAATATAAAATAAAGGTTCATGTGTTGACTGTACTCATCCGTTGAGATTAGCCATGTGTTGAACGAAATATTTGAAAAAGAAATATTTGAAATAGAATATATGAGGCCGTGTTGATTAGATTGACGCCATTTTGACGTGAACGATATTTATATCGATTTTTAACGATTTCGAAATGAATTGAATATATAACGATTTCGAAATGAATTGAATATATAACGATTTTGAAATGAATTGAATATATAACGATTTCGAAATGGATTGAATATATAACGATTTCGAAATGGATTGAATATATAACGATTTCGAAATGAATTGAATATATAACGATTTCGAAATGAATTGAATATATAACGATTTCGAAATGAATTGAATATATAACGATTTCGGAATGAATTGAATATATAACGATTTCGAAATGAATTGAATATATAACGATTTCGAAATGAATTGAATATATAACGATTTCGAAATGAATTGAATATATAACGATTTCGAAATGAATTGAATATATAACGATTTCGAAATGAATTGAATATATAACGATTTCGAAATGAATTGAATATATAACGATTTCGAAATGGATTGAATATATAACGATTTCGAAATGGATTGAATATATAACGATTTCGAAATGAATTGAATATAAAACGATTTCGAAAGGAATTGAATATAAAACGATTTCGAAATGAATTGAATATAAAACGATTTCGAAATGAATTGAATATATAACGATTTCGAAATGGATTGAATATATAACGATTTCGAAATGAATTGAATATATAACGATTTCGAAATGAATTGAATATATAACGATTTCGAAATGAATTGAATATATAACGATTTCGAAATGGATTGAATAGAAAACTAATTTGAATTGAATCGAATAGAAAACTAATTTGAATTGAATCGATTAGAAAACCAATTTGAATTGAACCGAATAGAAAACGACTTTGAAATTGAATTGAATTGAAAACGAATTCAAATTGAATCAAAAGCAAATTGAAATGAATTCAAATTGAATTGAAATTTGAATTGAATAGAAAAGAATTTTAAAACGAATCTATAAGGAAAAATTCAATTTAGATTCGAATTGAATTGGAAGTTGAAATGAATTTAAAAACTATTTATAAAATTCGTTTTAAATAGAAATCGATGAAATATATATTATATATATTATATATATATAATATAATGGCCTGATAGAACGCGCCGCGGTAGTTCGTAAATTTCGACCATTTATTTCAAACGGACATTACGGGAGATCCGACCGTCGGATTCTCCTAAAACCGGAACCGTTGGGTTCGTATCGAAAAGAGCTTTCTAACGAATATTAGAAATTTGAAATCTAACGGTTGGATTTGGAGATACGTCCAAATCAAATTTGAAAAAGGTCGCTGTAAGCGCAGTTCGATGGCCGTTGATGGAAATCGACTGTACGGGCCTTGATAAAATTATTAAAAATATCAATAATTTGTCTAAAATCGTAAGAAATGATTTGGGAAAATTTGGGGATGAAAAACTCCATATTTGAAAAGATAAAAATAGATTTTTATTGAAATGAACTAGATTGAACTAAATTTAAAACCCGGGTTTTTGTTTTTAAATAAATAAATAAGATTAAAAAAAGGGGTTTTAAATAATCGAAATTTCTAATATATTTGATTGGATTTAAAATGGGTTTATCATGAACTGTGTTTTAAATAACACTAGTTCTTTAACCCGATAATAAATAGAATGTGATTTGGGTTTATCGTGAACTTTGTTTTAAATAACACCTAGTTCTTTAACCCAGTAAAAGGAGTTTTAACGAATCTGCAATTAGGTTGAAATGTGAATCTATAATCTAAATTATCAAATTTAGAAATGAGCGAAAATGGAGTATCGCCAGTTTTGCTCCAAGGCGATAGTTAAATCTTTAATTAGATTTGAACGTGAAATGGTAATTAATTTTACCGATAACGCCATGGTGTTAGACATGGAGTATCACCAGTTTTGCTTCATGGGATGAATAAGTTGGGATTGGGAAATAAAATAAATAATTACTTCGGTGTGGTTCGCTAATCTCGACTAGTTTAGAAAAACCATAATTTGGTTTGAAACGACATCCAAAGGAAGATTACAGGATAAATTTTAAAGAATTTATCTTGGATAAAATTAATGGGAACCTTTCCCTAAGAATGTGGAATTTAGAAACTAGCTGTAGGTTGGTTAAGAAGAATGGTTTCCTGGGTATTGATCTGATGTTGGTTTCGGCCTTCGGGGTTAATGTTTGGGAAATTGTTCTCTTGCTAATTTGCGGTTAGTGACTAATGAATTGGAATGAGGCGTATGTTGTGTTTGTGTAACATTTGTTTTTAATATACGCGGGTTGTTCGGAAAGTCCGGGTTTACACCCATTCTGGATAACCGATTCGACGATATGTCGAAGATGAAGATGGTGGTCGAAGACCAGAAGTTTTCACATCGTTTGGATAATTACTGACGATCCTGATTGGGCAGTACACCCAAGAGGATGGAAATAGTTGGTGGTCGTCCAGACGTACTTGGGGATGGATGGATATGCGAGGAAAGTGCCTCCGGTTTCGTTCAGACCCAGAACGGACTTGAAAATGGATTGTGTGTCTGACATTGGATTTTATTCTGTGTTGATTGATTTCTATTAAATATACATCTGTTTGGCGGCGAAGAATTTATTCTTTTGCTTAACGCCCTTCTCTGAGACGTACGAGCTTAGAGGTTATATATCGATAGATATCAATCGCATAGCATGAATTGCCTGTGTGGCATGCTAAGATGCAATGATCAAGGCTTCTGTTGAAAAGCAAAGTCTTGTGGTTGATGATCAAAGCACGCCTACGTGGCAGCTTTGTGTATAGCGGGAATTCGCGAGCCTCACACCTCGGTATGAGTTAAAAACGGGATACGGACTGCAGGGAGAGCACGACGTTTCTTTCTAGCTTTGGTGGTGTCAGTGACTTACCAGCCCTGACATATATATACTTTTCACCTTTGTGGTTGTTGGATGAGGCGCCTCGATTTTAGGTCTGTAAGGACCGGGAAACGTGTGTTCAGGAATAACTAATCCTCTAACGTAAGTGAGGACCGGCCCTGAAGATCCAGGGGTTGCCCAGAGTGCGTAGCCCTGGGACATTTGCTAGAGTGTCTCGAACGCGGAGAGGAGCTTGCCCCTTGCCTCGACTCATGATGGAATCCAATTTCCAATACGTGTAATTCGGTTTTAATTGTAGAACTAGTATGGCGACATAGTAGATGGTTGCTATGCCACCTATGATTGATATTTATGATTGAAATGTTTTGACACTATACACTTATTATAGTATCAAATGATTTGTTTTAAACGTATCAAGCATGCTTTGGCTGTTATAAGGGAAAAACCCTATCCTCCGGCTTGCGTTGCATTGTGTGATGGGACCTGGGTCTTATAACAGCTTCATTTTTCTTTATTTAGCATTGCGCTGTTTGTTTTATGCACTGGTATTCTTGGGAGGAAACCCGTTCCGTGTTATACGGCGTGGTCCCTTGATTTACCTAACTTTAAAAATAAAGATCAATAACTGTTTTAGTTCTCACACCAGTCACATGACTGACCTGGAGTTTATTGTTTTAACCTAAACTCTGGGTGCCCCTATTTTCCGCACGGGCAGCTAGTAGTTTTGGTTTTGCAGATTTATATTCACAGGATCCTGGTTTACAGCTGGAATGATATCCGGAAAGCTCTGTATCCGTATATCACCTTCAGTTGTGCTTTGTATTTTTTTCCGCTGCTATGTAATTTATTGTAATCTCTGATATTTATCGAATGTAATTTATTCATTTATACTCTGTATATTCTTCTATCTGATGGAATTGTTGTAATAGCAATGAAATGTTCTTCTGTTTGTGTTTTGATTTGTCCTGTTCTCAACGTTCAGGGGTTTCGAACGGTCTAGATCGGTTTAACGGCTGATTCGGATCGAGCGAAATTCCTTGTCGTCACATGTTGCCACCCAACAGAAACAGACGGTACCAACAGAAACAAACAGAACTAAGTGTACCCTAAAACCCTACCCCAAGCGATCGGCTCCCTAATACATAAATACCCTGTGCCAGCCCCACCGAAGGGTGTATCATTCCGTAAAGTGGCAACCTTTGAATGACACAGACCTATTTACAGATGTCACGGCGTCTTACATCCTCAGAGGCAGACCGGGATCCATGCACGCACATGACCCGGTTGGAACGCACCATCAACACGCCTCGCCATTATCAGAATGAACCACTTATAATTAGTTCAGTAAGCATGCCCGAACCCTACCTACTGTTGGGTCAAAGTTTTGATACCAGAAAGGGTTACTGACTAATATGGGTCCCAAACAATAGATGACACAAGTAATTCCCCTCATATCCTTGTGTCCCCAGACTAACAAATTTCAGATTAACAAGTTCAGACATATTGAATTCAGATCAACTAGTTCACAGGTCAGACAAGTTTTAGACTAACGGATCAGATATACGGATTTAACAGATTTACAGATTTGTCTAACTTTGTAATTGGGCCTATCGATTCACGGAACAGATTTATTAAACTCATCAGTCTAGTTGGTTTAACCCTATCCGCCCAACACGTTTTAGACAATATATTTATCTCAGATTTTCATTAATTAAATATTAATGCCCAAAACTCTCACATTAGACTGACAGTTTGCGGCTACTGGTTAGGCCGGTTGGTTCCGGGCAGGTTTCTGTCGCAAACTGAGTCTAACCTCGGGTTTCAAGCACGTTATGACTAACTTCTCACATTAGAACCTATTGTTTGCGACCACTGGAATATGCCGGGCGGTTCCGGGCAGAATTACGCCGCAAACTCATTCTAACCTCGAGTTAGCCATGTTTATCTTTGCGGCCAATTAATTAATGATTTACCATTTATACCCACGCCCTATTATACATGTCAATTAATCATAACTATAGCCAATTCAGATTATGTCACTAGCGGACTAATTATACCAACTCAACAGATATAGCAGATAACAGATTTTTCAGATTAGGCGACTTAACGGATTTAGCAGATTAAGCAAACTAGCAGATTTAGCATTTTCAGCAGATGACAGATTTGGCAGAGGAACAGATCTAGCAGACTAGGCAGTAGAGCAGAACTAGCAGATTAAGCAATATAACAGAACTAGCAGATTAGGCAATGTAACTGAACTAGCAAATTAGGAAAATACAACAGATTTAATCATTTCTGAAAGTTTCACAAACATATCTTGCCTAATTATAAATCTTGCCTAAGTTCACATGCATAAATAATAGTCTTGATTCACAATATTATCATATACCCCATGTTTGCATTAAATTTACATAGCACAGATTATGGTCATAAATTTACCATATATCATATGTTTCAATTTTTATTAAACTTGCATAGTATAGAAGATCCCTATATAAATTATACCAAATATAGCCATCGATTACTATGCATATCATATATCCCAAAGATCCCTTACTTAGGTGTTTATTTACATTAATAGATACCCTACTCTCATTTTAATCTTTATGCCTAAGCCATATTCTTTTTATCTCAAATTATTTGTTCAATACAATATAACATGTCCAGTCATATGTCTCAGATTTTGTTCTAGCTACAGTCCATGTTCTTTCCTCAAATCAGTCACCTATTGGTCATGCCCTGAGACGACCCCAAATCCCGTTTCGACGGAGACATGGGTTATCTTTGGAATATAACACAGAAACAGATAATAGCAGAACATAATAATTAAATACACCAGATAATGAATAATAGAATATACTGGATAAACGTAATCATCAGAGTTACACAGTATACAGGATCTTACTTAGTACAAATACAGTTCATCAATACATAAATTACTACAGCGGAAATAAACAAAATATGTACAATGGGAGCTGAACAGCATAAAAAGAGATAAATAATAGAATCCATCTTCAGCTCCAGCTATCCAGAAAGAACCAGCTAAACCTGAATACAAAGCTGCCCGTATAGGAAAAGGGGCACCCGAGTTTGAAAGTGAAACAAACTACGAGTCAGTCATGGGACTGGCATGAGAAATCTACTCAACACATTTATAATATGGCCAATCACAGGACCACGCCACTTTCGTGGAACGGGTTTACTCCATTGGATTGCCAGTGCTTTAAAAACAAATCATTCTTTTTAAACATCGCTATGCTCTTTACAAAAATGAAGCCATTATAAGACTCAGTTCCAATCACACAATGCAACGCAAACCGGAGGATAGAGTTTTACCTTATAATGGCCAAAATATGGTTGATCCGAATAAAACAAAAGCAATTGATATTATTACTAGTGTTTACATGTTTCAAAACAACTTCGAATCATAACTATCAATCATAGACGACATGGGTACCATATATCATGTCGCCATATATATATATATATATATATATATATATATACAATCAAAACCGCACGATGTCGTATTTGGAAATTGGATTTTCATCATGAACCAAGGCAAAAGATAGTCTTTACCGAATTCGAGACTGCCTAGCCCGAGCCTCAGGAACAGCCGCAACTGCCCCTTGGAGCGACAGGGCCGGTCCACCGATGTGGATTATTATGCCTGAACAATACGTTTCCCCGCCCTTTGGGGGCGTAAACGAGTCAACGAATGACTCCATCGGACCCGGATTGTCCGATCAAACCGAGGCGCCTCGCAACAGCAACAACCACACAGGTGAAAAGTATATAAATGTCAGGGCTGGTAGGTCATTGACACCACCCTAGCTAGGAAGAAACGCATGCCCTCCCTGAGGTCCTTCTCCCGTTTCTGGTTCATACCGGGGTGTGAGGCTCGCGATTTCACGTTATACACAAAGCTACGCCACACAGGCGGTGCTTTGATCATCACCACAAGACTTTGCTTTTCAACAGACGTACTGATCATTTGCCACTTAGGCATGCCACACTAGCAATTCATGCCATGCGACTGATGTCCATCGATATACAACCTTCGAGCTCGTGCGTTTCAGAGAAGGGCGTTAAGCAAAAGAATAAATTCTCCGCCGCCAAACAGATGTATATTTAATAGAGATCAATCCACACAGAATAAATTCCAATGTCAAACACACAGTCCATTTACAAGTCCGTTCTGGGTCTGAACGAAATCGGAGGCACTAAATACCTCGCAAACCCATCGATCACCACATACGTCTGGACGATCACCACTTATTATCCATATTTCGGGATGCCTCCCAATCAGGACCTCGGTTACCATCCAAACGAGGTGAAGATCTCCGGTCTTCGACCATCGTCTTCATCTTCGACTTTTAATCGTCGGTCAATTATTTGAAATGAGAATTAACTCGGCCTTTTCAAATAATTCACGTATTTTTAGAATTTCAAATCAATTTATTTCAATGGTTAAATCAATCGACAACACCAACTTGTTCTTTAATGTATTTTTCACACCAAACACATTCAACCATCAAAAGCCACATAAATCGAGCAAATTAAGTTTATTTCCATTCCATATCGTTTATGATATTTTATAACAATTTATCGCTATTTTTATTTATTTTAAAATAGCCAATTTATTCAAAACGACGCTTCGGGCCATAACGCGGCCGTGGCGCTGTTTTTCTGCAGATTTGATTTACACATATCTGAAAATCTAACCGTTGGATCTTTACAAAATTTACATCATTAGAAAGATCTTTTCAAAACGAATCCAACGGTTCTAGTTTCGGGAAAATCCGACGGTCGGATCTCCCGGTACAATCTTTTGAAGTTTCGATTTCAAAATACGAACTGCAGCGTCGTTATTCGATTAAATATAATTATATATATATATATATATATATATAAATATAATCGTTTCTGGCACTGTTTTTCTTCAGATTTGAATTAAACATTCCAGACAATCCAACCGTTGGATTTTTACAAAGTTGGTGCCGTTGGAAGGATATTTCCAAGGCGAACCCGACGGTTGCGGTTTCGGGAAAATCCAATGGTCGGATTTCCCGCACTAGTTGTTTGAAATCACGGTTTCAAAACGCGAACTGCACGGTCACGTTTCATTTTAATTTTATTTATATTTATATATTTATATAAATATAGTTCATTCAACAATTTCAATATCGTTTTCACTTCAAATATTTCACTAACGGCTTTAAATTTCGGAAAAATTCGCCATAACCTCCTTTGTACGGGAGAGGCTGGGAAAATTCCCAAATAGCCACACGGGCGTCTCATTTTAAAAAGAAAAAGGAAAAGCCAAGCGGCTAGCCAACAGGCTCATAAAATCATCACCCAAACAAAAAAGTAAATGTGTACCTATTTGTCGGGCACAAAATTTTACTCCTCTTCTCTAGCCCTTTTGCTATAACCTGTTCAATAAATATGCATGTACATATATACATTTCTTATAACTTATCATTTTCCATTCAACTTCATATTTGATTCCATTTGGTTTAAAAACACCATTCATTCTAATGTTGCATGCATATGCAAAAATCATATCATTTGCTAATTAATGAATATTTCAACTCATGCATTTTTATTTGAACGAGTTGCTATTTTTAACACTTCACATTTCAACAATTCATGTATATAATATAAATGTGATTTTTATTGTAAAACAATTCATTTCAAAACACTATTATTTTATATGGTTTATATAGGTAATAAAAATAGGATTTTTATTGTAAAACAATTTGTTTCAAAACAGGATTATTTTATACATTTCATATTGATGTTAAAATTAGGATTTTTATTATAAAACAATTTCTTTCAAAATATGAATAGCATTCAACACATGAATTTCTAATCAACGAATGAATATCGATTCAACACATGAAGGTTTTCTATAGTTTATATATATAGATAAAAATGTGATTTTTATATTTAAAACACGAATACCATTCAACACATGAATTTCAATTCAACGAATGAATATCGATTCAACACATGAAGGTTTTCTATAGTTCATATACATAGATAAAAATGTGATTTTTATATTTAAAACACGAATACCATTCAACACATGAATTTCTAATCAACGAATGAATATCGATTCAACACATGAAGGTTTTCTATTCAATGAATAAATATAGTTTCAGTAAATGAAAATAATTCAAACACATGAATATTATTCAAAATTTCGGCAGCATAACGGCAGGGTAGTTAAAACCGGGACCGTCCCTAGTACGGCTCCTCGCTCTACCTTAAAACCTCGCGGTTTTTGACAATGGGGATCATGCATCTAGTTCGCACGCAGGCGGCATGTATATATTTATTTCATTTCCACAAACTAATCCTATGTGGTTTCAACCAAATATTTCTCAACCACAAACGGGTATTTTTCAACCACAATCAATCAATTTCAACCACAAACAATCCCAAACAACCATTCGCTATCAATCAATTTTCACACCAATCACAACCAATAAATATCGTCAATGGTTTGTGGACGAGGGGCGTATATATATATATATATATATATATATATATATATATATATATATATATATATATATATATATATATAGCAATTCACATCTATTTCAACACATTTATAATTTTTACAACGCATATATAACTTATACATCGAACGTACAACTTATACAACGCTTATACATGAGGTGTACAACGCTTATATAACTCATACATCGACTATATAATTTATACATCGTCGTTTATCCATATCGTTTATAAATTAGATATTTCACATTGGGTTCCACTCCACCAAAAATAACAGAAGGCTCAGAAAAATATGTGGTCTCTTCTAAAATGTAAAAGGCGTCCACACGGTCACGATGTTTCCTGTTTCATCGAATTTCGTTAACACAGCAAAAAGATATGATTTTTCAAAGTTTGCAACGGTTTTAAAGAGTTGAAATCAGTTTTTAAATTAAACAGCCGTTACCTCAGAAAACTGTTCGAAACTAGGTTTCGATTTCTCTCTCGATCCGAAGCACGATATGCAGATCAGCCTACGCCACATCGACGAGCTTGGAGGGGCTCATCATCGCTCCGAACGCCGTTGAACTCGGTGGCGGATCTCGGCCAGGATTCGGGTGCGAACGGCGTGAGTTCCTGGGGTTGGTTCCACCAATATACACAACGATAAACGGCGAGACCAGTATGGATGTGAAGAGGGGAAGGTTCTCTACAAAAAACTTAACTGGGGCACTGGCTTTTATCGCGTGGAGGAGGAGAAAACGAGGGGAGAAGAAACGAAGAGCTGCCGCCGTTGGTTCGAGGGGTTTCGGAGAAGACGGGGAGAGAGAGTGTTGAGCTGGCCCAATAGTTTTTTTTTATATATTTTAAAATCTCTAAAATACCCCTTACACAGACGAACACCAATTCAAACCCAACGACTGTTGTCCCTAGCGTTTTACCCCCATTCCGAACACAATGGGATATGTTTCGTAGGCCCATTCGACTGTTTCAGTCAGTTTTCCTTCAAATATAAATATAAAACATTCAATATTTGATTTGAACGTACATTTCAATTTGCCAGCGCCACAAACTGATTCGAAAAATTCCAGAAAAATAAATCTAGCTATGTTTTGATGATACCGTCCCAACAAAACTAGTTTCGTCGAATTCTGAGACTGTTTGCAAAAAGGCCCATTTCTGGTTGATCCAATTTAATTGTAATTGACCAAAACACGTTTTCTTTTGCCATGCTCACATACTAGCTTCAAAAATTATGAAATTTGAAACCTAGCAATAACTTCACATCTCGGATCCAACAAAAGTGGTTTCGTCGAATTCCGAGGTCGTATGCAAAATGGCCAATTTCATGGGCTATATAAATTCCATAGCGACCTTTCTGAAAATTCATTCGGCCATAACTTTTGCTTTCCGCTATGAAAATTCGATTTTTTAGATTCGTTAGAAAGGTATTCACTAACAGATTTAAATATTTTTAGTTTCACTCAAATCCGTTTGGTTTTGGACCCGGTACAGTCCGACAAAGTTTGAATTCAATTTTTGAAACTGCAGCGCCTTTCCAGGCCTTGTTTATAATTTATAATTAATTATATTCGTTTTCAATTGTCGATTCAACTCACTTTTAATCTCTATTATTTAAAATATTTATTTTAAATATTTAAAATCCATTATTTTAGCCAATTTAAATTTTTTAAATTGGTTTAGATTTTCTGGGTCGTGACATGCCCAATTCATGCATCATTCATTTTTATGTCCCAAACATTTTAGCGTATGTTAATCTCTTATGAGATTGGCTCAGGCTCGTGGTAGCCTGGCTATAGAACAGAAAGAGGAAAGAGATACAAAATAAGATAGATCCAAACAGAACAGAACAGATATAACCTCAGATTCAGATTTATAATTCATGTCACAATCAGAATTAACGTTTATACCGGAAAATAACTGCACTTGCCTTGGTTGGATTCTAAAAGAAAAAGGTGTTTTAGCTGTTCTCTTTTAATCCTAATCAGAATTGGAGGAAGAAGAAGCACAAGTCCTAGCTTAGGTTTCAGCAGAGTAGAGACGCCATTGATTTATTTATTTTTAGAGAGGAAGAGAGCAATGGAGGCTAGAGAATTATATATGAGATTTAGGTTTAGGTTAGGGATGTATATATAGGTGTAGGAAGTTATTTAGGACCATTAGATTAACCATGAATCATGAGAACCATTCAAATGCAAAATCTGCATTTGAGCGAATCGGCCCACGGGATGACAGCCAAACACCCTGGATTAACCCCAAGTCGACCCAATGAGGCTCGGGTCGACCTCAGAAATGGGCCGGTTTGGTTATTCCCCCTCCCAATTCGCTGTTTTGAACCTTTTTTGCATGTTTATTTATTTAATTTTTATATATATCTATATATATTTCTCTCATATGCATACAAACTTCAAGGCTTAATAACTTCTTCATAATTAAACCTTTTTTTTAATATTCTCAGAAAATACGGGGTGTTACACGATTCATCTGCATCTATTTCATGAAAAGTTCTTGACGGTACCCTCATCACAACATACCAATTAGAATCATCGTCTTCCCTTGAATAGAAAATTTGTTTTGCTTGAGATGCAAGGATATACGGATCTTTTGAAAATAAAGCTTGATTTTGTTGTAAATTGACAAGGGTAAATCCATCTTCTACCTTCGCACCATTTCCTATATTTGTCCAATGATGCTTAAAGACGGGAATATAAAAGTCATGATAGTTTAACAAAAATATATCGATCAACATCCCATAATAAGTAATCACGTCAACCACTTGGGAAATATCTTTTGCACTAGCCCTACGAATGGTGGTTGCGTCATAAGTGACTCCACTATTTTGAGTTTTTCTCTCAATATATTTTATGTAAAAACGTTCTCCATTAATGATATAACCTATACAAGACAATGCACTGCTCCTTGGACCATAGGCGATCCATTTTAACATTGTGTTGTGATCGTTCGCATCATAAGGTATCTGTAAATGAAAATATTATTTATGTTAGATCTCAATAATAATATATTCAAAATTAATGAGAATATATTTTAAAATTCAAGTAATCTTCTTCTTAATCCAATCGGCAAAGTTATTTGCGTGGGTTTTCCAAAGTAAGGTCGCATTTTTTTCTATGCGCTTGTTTGAGTGTTGCAACTCCTGAAGATGCAAACTATTGTAAAAGAAAAAAACCAGATAATTTGCGCTATAAAAATAATTGAACAATAGAACAAAATGCACTAGTCACTTACTCTACAAATGTTTCAACTATAGCCATATTCATTAGCACAGTCAAATTAGCAGCTTATTTCTCATTCTTGGATAATGTAATTATTTTGCCAACTGAAGTTGGTCGTCCTTCAAGTATGACATCATTTTCATAATCTTCATTTCGGACTTCCTTCTCTTCTATTTTTCCTGATTTCTTTAAGAATTCACTAAAATATTTCATGCACTCCTCTGCAAGATAGGATTCTGTAATACACCCTTCAAGCCGTGCAGTATTTCTTACATAATATTTTAGTGTCTTCACGTATCTTTCAAATGGTTACATCCAACGAAAATGGACCAGTCCACATAATCTGGCTTCTTTTCCAAGGTGAACCGTCAAGTGTATCATTATATCAAAGAATGAAGGTGGAAAATATCATTCAAGTACACATAAAATTAAAATAATCTCATCATCAAGATGTTGAAGTTTTTCTCTATCAAGAACACGTTGGCATAATTTATGGAAGAACAAACATAAACGAATTATTGCTTTCCTTGGCTTCTTCAGTAACAATCCTCTTATTGCAATCGGCAACAACTGTTGCATTAGGAAATGATAGTCATGTGACTTCAAACCACTAATTTTACAATCCTCCAACGATATAGAGCTCTTAAATTCAAGCAATAACCATCAGGTCCCTTAAAATCATACAGTCTTTTACAAAAAAAAATTCTTCAGATTTGGAAAATGTATATGGAGCAAGTGGAAGATATGGCTTTTTTCCAAGATATTGTGCATAAAGGCCATGTCAAATTCCCCACTCTTCTAAATCTTTTCTACAGTTAATTCCATCTTTCAATTTGTTACCATGCAGCATCATGTTTATTACGCTTTCACTAACATTTTTTCTACATGCATTACGTCTAATTATGAGGGCATTGGCAGTTCCTACAAAAATCAACAATGTTAAATTTCATTACTAAAGAACTGTATTATTGATCAATGAAAAATAAAAAACTAACCTCCCAATATGGTAAATCAAAGAAGACTGATCGTTTCTTCCACCTTGATAGCTCTATATTCACAAGATCACCATCTTCACCTCTATTTTTTTATTAGTAACTTTTCCCTTCCTGCTCTCCTGCCTAATTTTTTTCTTCTTACCCTTCCCATTCTTGCTATCATTATTATTTACATTTTTGATTTCTTTCCCAAAATTATTTGGAAAGTATTTCAAAATAGCAGAGACGTTTCTTCCAGTCAAAACTGTAGGTCTTTCTACATTATTATCAAACCAGGTTTTTTTATTTCTCAATGAATCTGAAGGGGCTAAAAATACCTATGACCCATATAACCGCTCTTCCGACTATGTTTCAACCATCGATGGTGAGTATTGATACCGCATAATGGATAACCATTTTTACCTTTAACACAACATCCAGCAAGATTTTCATACGTTGGAAAGTCATTTATCGTCCATAGTAAAATCGCTCTCATGTTAAAAAGCGATCTACTAAAGGCATCATAAGTTTGAACTCCATTACTCCAAAAACGTTTGCAAGTCTTGAATTAATGGATCCAAATATATGTCAATATCATTTCCTGGTTGCTTTGGACGAGGAATCAACAATGTTAAGATGATATTTTCTTTTTTCATGCATAACATTTGCGAGAGGTTGTATGTCACAAGCATCACAGGCCAACAACTATATTTGGAACTCATTGTCATAAAAGGATTAACACAATCGGTAGCAAGACCAAGTCTTATATTGCATGGATCATCTGCAAACGATTCCCATTTCTCATCTACTACATTCCATGTTATTGAATCCACAGGATGGCGCATTTTCCCATCATTGCTTTTGTTTCTAAAATGCCATCTTAAATCTTCTGTCGTTTTTTGAGATCAAAACATTCTTCTAAATCTAGGAATGATTGGAAAATATCTCAAAACTTTAATCAGAATGCCATGCATAATTTCATTGGTACATTCATTCTTCTTCCATCTTGACACACCACATTTAGGACAGCTTTCCAAATCTTTGTACTCTCTTCTAAAAAGGCAACAATCATTTTGACAAGCATGAATTTTTTCAAACCCCATATCGAATATTTTGAGAAATTTTTTTACCTCATATAATGTTTTCGAAAGTACATTATTTTTCGGCAACAATAATTGTTGCATACTTAGAAGTTTATCGAAGCCGGTATCAGACAAACCAGTCTCACATTTAAGATTATACAAGGCGAAGATGGCAGATAATTTTGTTTGATCGATACAATCAGGATACAACGGGGCTCTCGCTTCTTCCAAGCTCCTTAACAAATCATACTCTCGTTTTTGTGTGTTATCTTCATCTTTATCATCATCGAAAAAAGTATAATTGATGAAATATTCATTTTCATAATCGATATCTTCAAATAAATCATATATGTCATCGAACTTAACATCTGTGCTTATATTTATATGCTCACCGTGACAATACCACCTACTTGTCTTATATACACGATCCATTCCTCTTATAATCAGATGCTCAACTACCACCTTCTCATACTGGTGACTAAGATTTTGATAATCCAAGCAAGGACATAGAATTTTTTTTCTACATTTCCAGAATTTTTCATAGCGGTATGCACAAACTTCCAAGCTCCTTGCTGATGCTCACTAATAGTTCTTTGAATTTTTTTTATCTTTTAGCTTTCGTCAAAATATAGGATATGATTTTCAAGCTACATTTATGTTGGGAATTATGTAATTACCTATGTAGATTCATCCAGTTTTTATCCATCATCGTCTACTACATAAGTAAGCAAATTTCTAAAATTTGAAGTAATAGTCTATTGTTGAGTACAAGAAACTTAGCATAACTACTTAAATAAAACAGTGATACTAAATGAGACATAGCAACTTATAAACTGCTAATTACACAGTCAACATTTTCAGCAGGCATGCTAGATGCTAGAAAAAACTGGACATTGGCTAATCAATGAAAAAGATAAAATAATCAAGGTAACGCTTACAGAGACTTAAGGACGACGAAGACTGAATGGGATCTATGGCCGACCTCCAACGGAACTGATTGCCTTCCGTTATGACAAACGAGAGACAAAGAGCAATAGTGCGAAGTAGCCGGAGATTCGAATGTGAGACGCATACCAGGTGGACGATGAAAATTGGATGGAAAATTTGTAATTGAGAATTTAAAATTTGGGGGAAATATTGTGGATTCTCGGCCGATTTTAGTAATAGTGGAGGGAAGTGAAAATTCATTCCCGCTTGAATTTATCTCAACGTTTTAAGATAAAACCAACATACTCCTGCTAGATTTCTACAGCATGGAGACCAAAACGTTGTGAGTTGATATTGTAGGTAACTCCTTTTCTTGTGGTGATAATAATTTAGATGTCCAACTAGTTCAGATCCAATATCATAAGCACAAGGTGATCTAAATAATAAGCTATATCTAAAATCAAAAGTAGATCTTTCCTAATAAAGATTTAGATCCAAGTTATAGTATGTCATAACATCATGAGTTCATTAGTTGCAATAGATCTGATATGATAAAGATTGAGTTCCAAGTCATAACTAATTTATAAAGTCATAGATTTACAATTTACATTAGATTCGGTATAACTCAGTCACAAGAATGGATCCAAACTATAATCATATCATGTTTACTTTTAATCATTTTAATCTAAAAGTAACTTAGAACTTACAATGTTCGGATTTAGAAAATAGAACTATAAGTGAAGATTGTTGAGTCACAGATCTACACTTGAATCTCTAATCTTTGATCGTAGAAGAAGAAAAGAATCTAATTCAGTCCAGGCACTGACAGCATTTGGCCTCCATTGATTTCCAATGAAGAAAACAAGAGAAATGAGCCTGTATATATAGCTGTCAGCCCCCGGAATTCGATCTGCCACCTCATCCCTGGGGGGTCGACCCCCCTTAGGTGGTCGACCTATGGGTCGACACCCCCCTTAAGGGGTCGACATCAGGGTCAATGCCCACCTTAAGGGGTTGACTCCCCTGTGGCAGGAGATTTGCCGCCTACGGAATTTAAAATTTTGAATTGAAATTTGATTTTATGATTTATTATATATATAATTCTCTTGCATGTATACAAACTTTTAACCTCCATAACTTCTTTATATGGTGTCCATTTTATGCAAACGAAATGTCTATCTTGACCAGAATTTCAAGACGGACGCAATAGCACAGTCTGTTTACCTTAATTTTGAATATTAAATTAATAAATATTTAGTTTATCCTCTTTTAATGTTGTTAAAATATGGGTGTTACATTTACACATATATATTGTAATTATATTTTGCTCAAATATTCCGCAAAGCAAAATAATTCTATATATCTTCATATATATATTTATATTTTTATATATATAGGCTATGAGTATAATCTAAACACTGATATATTTATATTGGTTCCATGGTCTTGGGAAATTGGTTTGAATCTTTTTTGTGAGAAGGTGACCCAGGAATAGATAAATTAGAAAAGAAAATATTCATAAATAATTGCTTAACAATAGTGAAGACAAAGGATGTCACTTCAGTTGTGGTTCCTGTAGTACTTGTAATTATTATTTATTATAATAATATGCGTTTGCGGTCACTTTAAAAACCGGTCGGCTTTGCCAAAAAACGCGTGAAATAAATGCGTGTTATAGATGGTACAAAATTATGCAATAAAAGGAAGTTTGAAGTAACATTAATTAAGTAGCATTTCAGTTTAGAACAAATATGCGCATATGAATACATTAATGGGGCACATTTGAAATGGAATTAATGTGCGCAAAAAATGACATGTAATATAATAGAAAAAACGTTAAAGATAACGTTTATTGAATTAAAAAGGGAATAAACAAGAAGAAAGTTAAAACGGGAAGAAATTGTATAAGGGTGTTAATTTCACATTTGAAATTTGAAATGGATAAAGCTAAAGAATAGGGAAAGAAATTAAATCAGAACATTAAAATTGTAATGTTAAGGAAGTAAATAGGCAAGAGACAATCAAGTATTAAAAGGCTTATACACATTTTATTTAAAATGCATTTGGGTCGACCCTTGGATGCAATAGAGTCGACCTAGTGTCGACCCAAGGGGCGTCTGGGTCAACCCAGTGTAGACCAAGCAGCATACGGGCCGACCCATGAGGCATGGGCAGTGTGATTTACTCCATGCTTATGACGCGTTTTATTTTCAGCGACTGTCCTGATTTGTTTCCACGAATCTAGCGAACTAGGTTTTCTTCAGCAACTATAAATAAAAGTCTCGGGCTAGCTGTCAAAATCAATATTTTTTGAGCAAACGCTAAAGCTCTGTCATTTCATTTCTTCGTCAAACCTTTTTTGAATCAAATTAAATTAGTTTAGGCCTTCAGAAACAAGAATTGGAGAATGAAATTCATAGCTTAGGATTATAGGCTCTCAAATTTCCTTTCTGTACGAGGTATGTTTTGTGGATCTGATTCTAATTCAATTCTTTTTTTTTTTGTTCTGAATTGTAAATCTGTGATTATTACGGTATTGAACCAAATTAAGGAGTATCCATATTAACAATTCTGAATCAGATTCTCGAATTGGAAGAATACATGTAAATGGGTTTAAATTATGCATTTGGTAGCGGTATATTTATCGTTTGATTCCCCATAATTCTTAACGTAATGAATAATTGAAATTGTGGTATTTGTGATGTAATTCATTCCTTTAAAGTGTTAAGAATATCACAATTGTGTAAATTATTTCCTATATCTTTCTGTTTGGGCTTAAGAAATTATTGTAACAATAAGATTGTAAATTTGACGATGATTTTGTGCATATTTCCCAAATTATATTGTTTAAAATGTAATTAAAATCTTGGGCATAAAATTGCAATAAAATATAGGAAAATGGAATAGAAAATGGTAAGCCTAATTGTGTATAGAAATTTACCGTAATTAAACTGGAATTGGGAATTGTCTAAGAAAATAAGAAATAATATATAACTCTGAAAAAGCGTAGCGACCTAGGAAATTCGACGCTCAAATTTCAACACTAATACATCCTGTGTCCAAACTCAAGTACCGAAAACAGAAAGCTAAAAGAACAAACATTAGAGGGTGAGGAAAAGGTAAGAAAGAAAGACTAGAATAGAAGAAGAACAACAAGAATCAGTCTCACATCGCAGCGGAACAAAATATAATATAGAAATAAATCTTTATTGAGAGCTTGAAATTATACTTACAATCATCAGAGTACATCAGTACACCAGAACAGTTATAATAAATTGTCCTCACATACAACACATAGTGGAATACATACTAGATATCATACATATGGACTTCTCCAGCTCATCTTTGGACTTTACAGCATCCAATCCTGAACCTATAAAACTCGGTGTGACACGATCGTTTCAACTACCATAGATCTTTCCGGTGAACTAGCATGAGAAATCTCACTAAGTTTATAGGTACGATCCAACTTGATTTTAAAGTAAAATTCTTTTCGAATGAAAAGGATAATCGTAAGAACGGTCCAGAAATAAACAAGGACAGTTTTTACCTTACGATAACCCAACACATTTGAAATCATATTTATTCTGATATTATAATAGTGTAAATCAAATAAATAACCGTCTAGCAGAATGCTTCCATCTCATGCTCTACATACATAGTCTATAATAAAAAACCATAGGCTTTTTTTGGAGAATGGATTTGCATCTATGGCAAGGTATGGACCACCTTCCAATAGGTACCTCTAGAGAAAATACACTAGGGTTCAGTATGAACATCTTGCAACCCTGGATAAACATGATCGGCCACTTACTTCGCTTGAGTGTTCTAAATACATTGTCACCTTACGGTCAGATCCAACATAACCATTTCCCAGGAAATACAGAAGTGATAGAAGAACAAAATGAAGTTTTTCTCCAGATGGTGACAATACACCCTAATGGGAGAGACCCGCATAGCCATGCGACCTACCCAATTTTATACCATTTCTTGGTTGATGAGGCTTGAGGTTTTAATTACCTTTTTAAGAACATCTAGCCACCATTCACTTTGAATGCCACATCATCAGATCCATCAGAAAAACACTAATTGACATCCACAAAAATATCCTGGGTGTTAAGTTAAAAGAAGGTGTCTTCTCCGCCACCAACAGAAGTATAATTTAGTAAGTCAACGTTCGTAGCTGCTTTAGAAATACTCTGACAGACATCCGTCCATACAAGTTGTTCTGGGACTGGAGAAACCGAAGGCACACTCCTACCACATCCTCGGAATCACCCTATGGACTAGTAGCGAGTAGTCCTTGCAATCCAAAGATTTCAAAATCAACGGAATCATTGTCAAATATATATATACCTATATGGATAAGCTCGAGAAATTCAACAGGTAGTTCTTCCGCTCCTGAAGATTTATGGTCTTCAACTGCTCCATCTCAACCAACGTCAGATACCTTCTTCTTTTACGTATTCGTATGTTAGAATGGTTTTGGAATATAAATTTGATCCAGGTCTTTTCGTACCAAAACGAATTAGGGTAAATTTTGATAGTCGATCATTTAACTATCAAAATAAACGACCATAAAAATAAAATGGATTCACTAGTTTAATACACAACGTCACTTGGCACTTTTAAATTATCCATTCATTAATCAAAATCTTTAAATCTTCCAAAATATGGAACACATATTTTGACTTTTATTTAAAAAATAAGATTATACTCAAACCTTTGTATTCAACTTATAAAACTCTTCAAATTATAGTTTATAATACCATTCATGGAAATAATAATATTATTTCTCTCGACCATTCTCATTTCTAAACTAATACATCCTTGGACAATCAAGAAGTTGTTCAAGTTAGGGTATTTTATTACCTCTCAGACCTTTAGTCAACAACATTCTTACCTTCAGAATAGATAGAAGTTTATTAATGAAACTCTATCGCAGTAACCATCCCAAAAATTCCATTTTTCACTATCTGGTTTAAAACAAAGTTTTTGACACCATACTCTCTCTTTGGAAACCATATTTCATTCTTAAGCACGTTTACTTTATTAAAGTATTACGTAAATTATTATTTAATTTTTTTTATTAATTTTAACCATTCTTTAAACCATTATATACGAGTCTAATCCTGTTATAAATAGCGCTTTATTAAACTTCTGATAAGTTAATTTCAAACCTAGTTGAGTTATATCTCGATACAACCTCATCTCTTATTAAATATAGTGAATTTAGATCGCATCTTTATACTTAACTCGCCTAATCTCTTTATTTCAAATTTTGGTTTTAGTTTCGATTTCCATTTCAACATTCATCAGTCCCTGACCGTAAATCCGTAAAATAATAATCCTCTAAGTATCCAGCCCGAACACCGAAATAAACATCAGATCAATACTTAAAAATTCATTTAACTCAATCGATCCCCGGTTAGGTTCCAATTCTTTAATTTCATATCTTGAGCTTTTATTCCATTCATAGGCTATTTTTAAGTTTATAATTTAATAACTCGTTCCAATATTATATATTCAATAAAATCTTGGGTTTTATAACTTCGTCCACCTTGGATTTTATAAAATCCAATTAATAGGATTCCAATAAGAATTCAGTTTAAACTTAACTTATATTACTATTAATATCAAATTTTTTAAAAATTCATTAAACTATAAACTGGGCTTTTAGACTTCATAAACCTCCATTAATCAAATTTAAATTCCAAGATTACTACTATGATTATTATTATTAAGTAAATAATAATTGAATTTCAACATTATAGAAAAACGAAAATAGTTTAATTTACCATTAACTATTTCCGTTAAATTAACAAACAAATTTAATAATCAATTTTAGTTAAAGTAGTTGACTTATTCAACTCTAAACATGATTAACTCATTATTTAATTCGAGTTAGTCTTTTCACGTGACGGTCCGCCCCGCACCAGCCGACATTTCCTCCGAAATGCGTTGTGCCGATGTCCAACCAGCACGGAACGGTCGCCAGAAGAAAAGAAAGAAGGTGAAGAACTAACCAGGAACCTGTAGAATGTCTCACAGCGCATGGAATAAAATATAATAACAACATACTTGACATAAAACAGGCGAGACAGTGCATAAGCTAAAACTAAAACTAAACATCATAGCAGCGGAAATACAAATACAGCTTATGTTCCATAACCATCATTATTACAACTTTAAACTGTCTCTAAAGCAAAAGAAAGCAAAAGAAGGAGGTACACTACTAATGCCCAAGCAGTGACCTTCAACAACACAGGGAGAACATCTATATATCATATGCGGAAGCCTCCTGCTCGTCTCCGGTACAGCTACTCATGCATACCGCCTAACCTGTCTCTAGTCTGCTCATTTAGGAGCACCCAGAGTAATAAGAAGATACATAAAATTCTAGGTCAGACAAAAGTCTGGTATGAGCGATAAGCAGCAAAAAAAACAATAACAGGTATAATACAACCATACCTGAACCTAGACCTGCAACCAAAGAGTTAGCACAATATACCGCTCAATACTCTAAGGTGCCACTAACACATGGTGTAAAGAATACGGGGGTGGGGGTGTACATGTCATAGTGATGGCAAACAATCAAGCATAGCAACTATCCTCACATCTCTCGCTCAGTGCGTAAAGCATACGATATCTACTACTTTGGTCACCTAATCTTTGGGCCATGACGGAGTCCAACCCCGTATAACTATCACTACAAGCCCCTAATCCATCTCTAAGTGGTGAACCAAAATTATAGGTATCGATAACCCCTTTGCACACGTCCCGCAGCAAAGTCCAACCATGAAGTTAACTCGTTGGTTCCCAACTAGATCTTGAGTTCTACCATTTGGACTACCTTTGCATCTCGGGTTTTGGTCTTCTCCGGATCGGTCTTCATTTGGTTCGCAACCCATGCCTCATGTTCAAACTTATGAGTTCAGTTCGTGATCATCATGCTCCTTCGGATCGGTTCGAGCCACCTGCATCAGATCGGGTCGAGTGCCCAAGCTCCTGGTCATGACATTATTCATGAGCGGATCGACTCGTGGACTCCCCCTCAAGGCGGTTCGGATCGGAGGACTTCAGGCTGTGGCCCAAGCATCGGTTCGTAACTGGTAAGCGCCAGCGGTTCAGATCGTGACCAAGCTTTAGGTCGGGTCGGGGCTTCTGGTTCGTGATCCTCCTTGGCCATCGGTTCCTTAGCTTCCGAAGCAGTTCGTGAGTGGCATCGGTTCGGATCGGAGCTCATTCTCACAAGCGGGTCGGATCGTGGAGCTTCCAGGCGAGCAGGTCGGATCGTGCTTTTCCCCTCCTATCTGATCCGGTTCGGGTAATTTCCTGCACTTCTTTCCAGCGACTGTTTTACATCATTCGACGGCGTTTTCGATTAATCTAACTTTTCTAAGAAATCACAAAGCATACCATACAGTCATAACAACATGTATAATCAACCACTAACACCAAAACAATATTTTGATAGGTTAAAACGGATCAAATATAGCCAAAAACCCATATTTTTTCTTAAGCATGTTTAAACAAAACTAATGATATGATTAGCAAAACTTATCCAAATTAGCCCAACTTTCTATCAGAGCCCTAAAATATTATTTTAAAATTTTACAAAATTTTTTGGATTTTTCTATAGTCTAATTTCGCTAATCTTCGCTAATTAGCCGTAATTAGTGAAAACAATGCAAATCACTCACCTTTGCCACAAATTAAACTATAGATCTAAAATATCCACTGTTTTGGGTCGAATCCCAATGCTTAACTGCAGCTCCAACTCTGATTTGACACTAATCTTCCTTGATTTGTGTAGATCTTCTTAATTTGTGATTAGAAGGTGTAACGACCCAGAAAATCTGAACCAATTTAAATTTTTTAAATTGGCTAAAATAATGGATTTTAATTATTTAAAATAAATATTTTAAATAATGGCGATGAAAACTGAGTTGAAATCGACATTTGAAAACGAATATAATTAATTATAATTATATATAGAATTGAAAATGGCGCGGTAGTTCGATAATTCGATTTCAAACTTCAATTGAATATACCGGGTGCAAAACAATCCGGATTTTAGTGAAACCAAAAATATTTAAATCTGTTAGTGAATATCTTTCCAACGAATCCGACCAATCGAAATTTGATAGCGGGAATCAAAAGGATATGTCCAGTTGAAAATTCTGAATAGTCGCTATGGAATTCAGGCCCTTAAAAATGGACAATTTGCAAATGACCTCGGATTTCGACGAAACCACTTTTGTTGGATCCGCAGTGTCAAGTTATTGCTAGGGTTCAAATTTCATAATTTTTCGAATCAATATGTGAGCGTGGCAAAGGAAAACGCGTTTGACCAGTTTCTGTTGATTTTAATCGAATGGAAATTGGCCATTTTTCAAACGGTCTCAGAATTCGACGAAACTAGTTTTGTTAGGACCGTATCGTCAATACGAAGCTAGAAAATATTTTTCTGGAATTTTTCTAGTTAGTATGTGACCCCGGTAATTTGAAATGTGCGTTTAAAATTCAATATAGTGATTTAAATGAAAATTCAAAAGGAAACTGATTGTAACGATCAAATCAGCTTGCGATACATATCCCATTGTGTTCGGAATGGGGGTAAAACGCTATGGACGACAGGCGGTGGGCCTCGTTTCGAGGTCATATGTAAAAGTCAACCTTTTTGCAAAATATAATAATTTAATAAAAAAAAAAAAAAAAAATTTATTCCCTCCCTCCCTTTATTCTTCTGCTTGTCCCCCCCCCCCCCCCCCGATTCTATTACCAGAAAACAAATAAAAAAAAAAGAAACCTAATTTTAATCGCGCCGCCTGACCCTCGAGCCGCCGACGAGGACTTCGCTGAAGCCCCACCGCCCGACCCCCTCCTTCCATCGAGACATCGCGACACCTCCTGGAACCATCGAGCAACCCTCGACACCCCGAAGACGACGCACCCTGCCGCGAACCTCCGAACGCCGCCTCAGAGCCGCCGACGACGCCTCCTCCCCTTCGCCAGCTATCGGTGAGTGATTTAGGTAATTTTATTTTTATATTTATTTTTATTTTTGTTTTATAATTTCTGATTGATAAAAACTGATTTTTAGAAAAGTATAAAAACTGATTTTTAGAAAAGTATAAAAACTGATTTATTTATAAAGTATAAAAACTGATTTATTTATAAAGTAAAAACTGATTTATTTATAAAGTAAAAACTGATTTATTTATAAAGTAAAAACTGATTTGAAAAGAAATTAAAACTGATTTTATTTTAGAAATTAAAAACTGATTTTATTTTAGAAATTAAAAACTGATTTTATTTTAGATAAGTAAAAACTGATTTTTGAAAAATAAGTAAAAACTGAATTTGTTTTAAGAATAAAAACTGAATTTTATAAAAGTATAAAAAAACTGATTTTTAAATGATTTATAACCTAAAAAGAGATTAGAAATTTAAAAGTAAAAATCATATTTTTATATATTGAAAGTCGAAGTAAAAATCATATTTTTATATATTGAATAGCATCGTAAAAATTCGATTTTTACATATGTAGAGAATACGGGCGAAAGCGACAGAAAGGCGAAGATTTCTATAAAGGAAGTGTCGTGCAGTTGGATAGCTATTGGTGAGATTTCTGATTTAAAAATATTATATATCTGTGTGATATGAAAGTGAATAGCTATATATAAATTGCTATATATAAATATATATATATATATATACGCCCCTCGTCCACAAACCATGGACGATATTTATTGGTTGAAATCGTTGTGAAAATTGATTGATGGCAATTGATTGTTTGGGATTGTTTGTGATTGATATTGGTTGAAAAATACCCATTTGTGGTTGTGAAATATTTGGTTGAAACCACATAGGATTAGTTTGTGGAAATGAAATAAATATATACATGCCGCCTGCGTGCGAACTAGATGCATGATCCCCATTGTCAAAAACCGCGAGGTTTTAAGGTAGAGCGAGGAGCCGTACTAGGGACGGTGCCGGTGTAACTACCCTGCCGTTATGCTGCCGAAATTTTGAATAATATTTGTGTGTTTGAATTATTTTCATATGCTTAAATTATATTTATTCATTGTATAGAAAACATTCATGTGTTGAATTGATATTCATTCGTTGTTTAGAAATTCATGTGTTGAATGGTATTCATATTTTGAAATAAATTGTTCGATAATAAAAATCACATTTTTATCTATATATAGAAACTATTGAAAACATTCATGTGTTGAATTGATATTCATTCGTTGTTTAGAAATTCATGTGTTGAATGGTATTCATATTTTGAAATAAATTGTTCGATAATAAAAATCACATTTTTATCTATATATAGAAACTATTGAAAACATTCATGTGTTGAATTGATATTCATTCGTTGTTTAGAAATTCATGTGTTGAATGGTATTCATATTTTGAAATAAATTGTTCGATAATAAAAATCACATTTTTATCTATATATAGAAACTATTGAAAACATTCATGTGTTGAATTGATATTCATTCGTTGTTTAGAAATTCATGTGTTGAATGGTATTCATATTTTGAAATAAATTGTTCGATAATAAAAATCACATTTTTATCTATATATAGAAACTATTGAAAACATTCATGTGTTGAATTGATATTCATTCGTTGTTTAGAAATTCATGTGTTGAATGGTATTCATATTTTGAAATAAATTGTTCGATAATAAAAATCACATTTTTATCTATATATAGAAACTATTGAAAACATTCATGTGTTGAATTGATATTCATTCGTTGTTTAGAAATTCATGTGTTGAATGGTATTCATATTTTGAAATAAATTGTTCGATAATAAAAATCACATTTTTATCTATATATAAAAACTATTGAAAACATTCATGTGTTGAATTGATATTCATTCGTTGTTTAGAAATTCATGTGTTGAATGGTATTCATATTTTGAAATAAATTGTTTTATGATAAAAATCCCATTTTTATCACCAACTTGAACTATATAGAAAAATAGTGTTTTGAAATGAATTGTTTTACAATAAAAATCACATTTTTATTGTATGCATAAATCATTGAAATGTGAAGTGTTAAAAATAGCCACTTGTTCAAAATAAACATATATGAGATGAAATATTCATTAATTAGCTAATGAAATGATTTGCACCTATTTA
Organism: Allium sativum; assembly: GCA_030737875.1. Taxonomy (NCBI): domain Eukaryota; kingdom Viridiplantae; phylum Streptophyta; class Magnoliopsida; order Asparagales; family Amaryllidaceae; genus Allium; species Allium sativum. The sequence goes on along the minus strand of CM060919.1, from coordinate 125,540,776 downwards.
TGTAACATTAGAATGAATGGAGTTTTTAAACCAAATAGAAATCAAATGTGAAGTCGAATAGAAATTGATAAATGATAAGAACTGTATATGTATGTGCATGCAATATTCATTGAACAGGTTATAGCAAAGGGGCTAGAGAAGAGGAATAAAATTTTGTGCCCGACAAATAGGTACACATTTACTGATTTGTTTGGGTGATGATTTTGAGCCTGTTGGCTAGCCGCTTGGCTTTTTCTTTTTCTTTTTGAGATTAGAAGGACCGGGAACGCTATTTGCGATTTCCCGATGCTCCCGGTGCAGGGGAGGTTATGGCGAAATTTTTCCAAAATTTAAGGTGTTAGAAAAATATTTGAAGTGAAAACGATATTGAAATTGTTGAATGAACTATATTTATATAAATATATAAATATAAATAAAATTAAAACGAAACGAAGCCGTGCAGTTCGTATTTTGAAACCGTGATTTCAAACGACTAGTGCGGGAAATCCGACCATTGGATTTTCCCGAAACCTCAACCGTCGGGTTCGCCTTGGAATAATCTTTCCAACGGCACCAACCTTGTAGAAATCCAACGGTTGGATTGTCTGGAATGTTTAATTCAAATCTGAAGAAAAACAGCGCCAGAAACGATTATATTTATTTATATATATAAATATAATTATATTTAATCGAATAACGACGCTGCAGTTCGTATTTTGAAATCGAAACTTCAAACGATTGTACCGGGAGATCCGACCGTCGGATTTTCCCGAAACTGGAACCGTTGGATTCGTTTCGAAAAGACCTTTCTAATGATGTAAATTTTGTGAAGATCCAACGGTTAGATTTTCAGATATGTGTAAATCAAATCTGAAGAAAAACAGCGCCACGGCCGCCTTATGGCCCGAAGCGTCGTTTTGAATAGAATGGCTATTTTAAAGTAAATAAAAATAGCGATAAATAGTTATAAAATATAATAAGCGATATGGAATGGAAATAAATTGAATTTGCTTGATTTAGGTTGTATTTGATGGTTGAATGTGTTTGGTGTGAAGATTACATTAAAGAACAATATTGGTGTGTCGAATAATTTAACCATTGAAATAAATTGATTTGAAATTCTAAATATACGTGAATTATTTGAAAAGGCCGAGTTAATTCTCATTTCGAATAATTGACCGACGATTGAAAGTCGAAGATGAAGACGATGGTCGAAGATCGGAGATCTTCACCTCGTTTGGATGGTAACCGAGGTCCTGATTGGGAGGCATCCCGAAATATGGATAATGAGTGGTGATCGTCCAGACGTACGTGGTGATCGAAGGGTTTGCGAGGTATTTAGTGCCTCCGGTTTCGTTCAGACCCAGAACGGACTTGTAAATGGACTGTGTGTCCGACATTGGAATTTGTTCTGTGTGATTGATAGCCATCAGTTGCACGGTGTGAATTGCCTGTGTGGCATGCTAAGATGCAGTGATCAGGGCTTCTGTTGAAAAGCAAAGTCTTGTGGTGATGATCAATGCACCGCCTGTGTGGCGTAGCTTTGTGTATAACGTGAATTCGCGAGCCTCACACCCCGGTATGAACCTAAAACGGGAGAAGGACCTCAGGGAGGGCATGCGTTTCTTTCTAGCTAGGGTGGTGTCAGTGACCTACCAGCCCTGACATTTATATACTTTTCACCGATGTGGTTGTTGCTGTTGCGAGGCGCCTCGGTTTGATCGGACGATCCGGGTCCGATGGAGTCATTCGTTGGCTCGTTTGCGCCCCAAAGGGCGGGGAGACGTATTGTTCAGGTATAATAATCCACATCGGTGGACCGGCCCTGACGATCCAGGGGGAAGTTGCGGCTGTTCCTGAGACATGGTAGGCTAGATTGTCTCGAATTCAGTAAGGACTATCTTTTGCCTTGGTTCATGACGGAAATCCAATTTCCAAATACGACATCGTGCGGTTTTGATTGTATACCTATATATGGCGACATAGTGGTATGGGGCATTAATGCCGTCTATGATTGATAGTTATGATTTGAAATTGTTTTCAAAACATATAGACACTAGCAATAATATCAAATGCCTTTGTTTTATTCGTATCAAGCATATTTTGGCCATTATAAGGTAAAAACTCTATCCTCCGGTTTGCGTTGCATTGTGTGATGGGAACTGAGTCTTATAATGGTTTCATTTTTATAAAAAGCATAGCGATGTTTAAAAGGAAGATTTGTTTTAAAGCACTGGCAATCCAATGGAGTAAACCCGTTCCACGAAAGTGGCGTGGTCCTGTGATTAGCCAAATTATATATATGTGTTGAGTAGATTTCTCATACCAGTCCCATGACTGACTTGTAGTTTGTTTCACTCTCAAACTCGGGTGCCCCTTTTTCCACATGGGCAGCCTTGTATTCAGGTTTAGCTGGTTCATTCTGGATAGCTGGAGTTGAAGATGGATTCTATCATTTATTTCTTTTTATGCTGTTCAGCTCCTATTGTACATATTTTGTTTATTTCCGCTGTAGACATTTATGTATAGCTGAACTGTATTTGTACTAAGTAAGGTCCTGTATACTGTGTAACTCTGATGATTACTTTTATCCAGTATATTTTGTTGTTCATTCTGGTGTATTTATTTAATTCTGTTCTGCTATTATATGTTTCTGTGTTATATTCCAAAAGATAACCTTGTTTCCGTGAGAACGGGAAATCGGGTCGTCTCAACGTGGTATCAGAGCTTTGGTTAAGCTTAGTTCTGGAATATAACATTTGAACGAACTCGTCAGAAATAGAACCAGTAGTGTTCTAGGACGGGTAACTCTATACAGATAGGATCAGCAATATCCTAGTATGAGTAAAGCAGAATGAAATTACACCTCGATAGACACATTTACATTCAAGTATTTGTCTCTATATTTTCAAATACCTTTTCTGTGACCTGACACTTGATCTGCCATTTGCAGAAGTACTAGAAAATGAGTGACAGGAACAGAAGAAGTAATCGTATGGCTCGACCAGCTAATGAGCCAGTTGTGCTCCCGCAGCCAGAATCCAATATAGAAGTTCTATTCAAGAGATTTCGAAATCTTGGTGGATCGCCATTCTTAGGCAAGGAGCCCATTATGGAAACACAAGCTTGGATTCGTTCTGCAGAGAAAATATTTGAGGGTTTAAAGCTGAGAGACGATCAGAAAAGATTACTGGCGTCTTGGGCGCTAAAAGAAGAAGCTTTGTTTTGGTGGGATTCAATTATTAAAAATAATCCAGAAGGTGATATCACCTAGGACAGATTCAAAGTGATTTTCTTAGAAAGATTTACCCCTCCCGAAGCGACCGAACGGCTATGCGATGAATTTTCTTATCTGATACAAGGAGATATGACCATTCCCGAATATCATAAGAAATTCAATGAACTTTCTCACTTTGCTCCTCATCTAATTCAAAATCCGAAGAGGAAGAATATGAGATTTATTCACGGGCTTCAAAGGAAATACCAGAATAAAGTATTGGGGCATGTGAAGCTTCCTTTTTCAGAAATGATTTATATGGCTTATCAATATGAAGACCTCCATATGAAAGGCATGTCGCGAGACGAAGAAGAAATCAGCTCTAACAGCAAAAGGAAATTTGAGGCTGATAGCCCAGAGACAAGTGAGCAGCCTGAGGCTAGTACGAAGGCTGAAGTCAAAAAGAGGCCTAAAATCAATCAGAAAAGGGTAAAGGCAGTCGTATGTCTAAAGTGCAATCAGCAAGGGCATTCGATGAGAAATTGTAGATCTTCGAATAGACGAAAGGGTGATGGGTCTAAATCCGGGATGAATCTTCAAGAAAATAGTAAATGCAATCTCTGCCATCAGGCTGGTCACGTAAAGCAAGATTGCTGGCAGTTGAAAAAGACTGAAATAGTTCAAGTGAATGAAGTGGCAGAAACTTCTGAGCCCTCAGCTATTCAGGAAAGGCCAGATGTTTTAGAAGGCACGCTAACTGTCAAAGACATCCCAGTTAAAGTACTGTTTGACACAGGCGCGTCACGAAGCTTCATTGCAAAGGATGCAGCTAGGAAACTGGATTTGAATTTGAAAAAGCTTAAGGAACCAATGACTGTCCAGAATCCGGTTGGGGGTTCCATTGATCTCAGTTGGATTTGTGGAGTGCCGGTTTCTTTCTCTCGTTATCGGTTTCCTACCATCGCGGTCGTCATGAATTTCAAAGAGTTTGATCTTATCTTGGGGTTAGACTGGTTGACCAAATATGAAGCTGAAGTCAAATGCGCCGACAGAGTCGTAAAGGCGAAGATTAAATCAGGCGATTATATAACCATTCCCTGTGAAGGTCAGAATGCTAATAGAAAAGACTTCTGGGCAGCTTTGAATGTTTCTCCAGCCCAAATTGAAAATATCCCTGAAATCACTGAGAATATTCCTGACCTCATTAAAGATATTCCTGTCGTCAAAAACTATGCGGATGTGTTCGAAGAAGTTGTTCGCTTACCTCCGCAGAGAGAAATAGATTTCAAGATTGCTTTAGTTCCCAATGCAAGGCCGGTAGTTCACGCTATTCGAAGAATGTCCTTGAAAGAGAAGGAGGAATTAGACAATCAAACAAGACAGCTAGTATGGAAAGGCCTGATCAGGCCTAGTTTCTCTGATTGGGGTGCAGCAGTGGTATTTGTTCCAAAATCTGACGGTACTCTACGGTTATGTGTGGATTATCGTGATTTGAACAAGCAGACGATAAAGAACAAATATCCATTGCCGCGGATAGATGATCTGTTAGATCGATTAAATGGCGCACAAGTATTCTCACGAATGGACCTAGCTACAGGTTTCCATCAACTTCGAATTGCCGAAGAGTGTGTTCCAATGACAGCATTCAGAGGCCCCGACTTATTCTACGAGTGGTTAGTAATGCCGTTCGGCTTATGTAACGCTCCCGCTTACTTCGTTGATCTGATGAACAGAGTGTTCAGAGGAGTATTGAATAAATTTGTTCTGGTTTTTATTGACGATATTCTAATCTTCTCTAAATCAAAGGCCGAACATGAAAAGCATCTGGAACAGGTTCTAGAAATCCTCAGAAGGAATGTATTAAAAGCAAAGTTTTCCAAATGTATATTCTGGCAAGATGAAGTAAAATTTCTGGGCCATGTTGTATCGAAAGAAGGAATCGCTGTGGATCCAAGTAAAATCACAGCTATTCAGAATTGGAAACAGCCCAGTACTCCCACTGAAGTCCGCAGTTTTCTCGGATTGGCTAGCTATTATCGGAAGTTCGTTAAAGACTTTTCGAAGATATCTGGTCACTTAACGAAGCTTACAAAGAAGCATTCTAAATTCAAATGGACTCAAGAGAGCGAGGAGGCTTTCGAAGAGCTAAAGTTAAGATTAACAACTGCTCCAGTGCTAACCATCATCGATGGCAACCAAGATTTAAAAGTATGGACTGATGCTTCTAGAGAAGGCCTTGGCGCAGTGTTAATGCAAAGAGGCCAAGTAATTGCTTATGCTAGTCGTCAACTGAAGCCACACGAGAAGAACTACGTAACTCATGATCTTGAGTTATTGGCTATCATATTCTCTTTGAAAATCTGGAGACACTATCTTCTCGGTGAGAGATTCGAACTGTTTACAGATCATCAGTCATTAAAGTATCTGTTCACTCAGAAGGACTTGAATTTGTGGCAGCAGCGTTGGCTGGAGTTTCTTGCAGCATATGACTTTGAAATTATATATACTCCAGGGAAAGCCAATGTCGTGGCCGATGCTCTGAGCCGAAAGAATGTAATGATTGCCAGCTTTATTATCACGACTTCCTTGATTGACAAAATATCTATTCTTCAGAAGGAGGATAACTTTATTAAGGATATGACAAAAAGAATTCAGAAAGGCGAACCCTCGTGTTTTCAAATAGATAACGATGAGACCTTGAGATTAAAAGGAAGGATTTGTGTTCCTGACGTTCCTGAGCTGAAAAGGGAAGTGTTAGACGAGTGTCACAAGTCCAAGCTGAGTATCCATCCAGGCGTGGCCAAAATGTATAACGATCTCAAAAGAACATTCTGGTGGAAGGCTATGAAAAGAGACGTTTCAATATACGTTAGCCGATGCCCTACTTGCCAATTAGTCAAAAGTGACCAACAGAAACTGGCTGGATTATTACAACCGCTAGAAGTTCCTGGCTGGAAGTCGGAACATATTTCTATGGATTTCATTGATGGTCTGCCCAGAACCAGAAAAGGAAATGACAGTATTTGGGTGATCGTAGATCGTTTCACGAAGACCGCCCATTTTATACCTGTCAGATCAAACAGAACTGCTCAGAGTCTGGCGTAGATATACTTCAGGGAAATAGTTAGACTACATGGTGTGCCGCTCAGCATAGTAAGTGATAGAGATACGATATTCACTAGTAAATTCTGGGAGGCATTTCAAGTCGAACTGGGAACGAAGTTAAACATGAGCACCGCTTATCATCCTCAGACAGACGGTCAGACTGAGAGGGTGAATCGCATTTTAGAAGATCTATTGCGGGCTTGTATTCTAGACTTCGGTGGATCATGGGAAGACCATCTGCATTTGGCTGAATTCTCTTATAACAACAGCTACCAGGCGAGTCTGACAATGTCGCCATTCGAAGCATTGTATGGTAGACCTTGCCGATCTCCTGCTTGTTGGGTCGAGCTTGGAAATAGACTTGTGTTGGGTCCTGATATGATTCGAGAAGCGGCCGACAAAGTCGATTTTATTAAGAAGCGATTACTCGCCGCTCAAAGCCGACAAAAGAGCTATGCCGATAAAAGAAGGAGGGATATATCCTTTGAAGTTGGCGACTATGTATATTTGAAAGTATCGCCGATGAGAGGAGTTATCAGGTTCGGTAAAACTGGAAAGTTGGCACCCAAATTCATTGGTCCGTTTCCTATTCTGGAACGGATTGGAACTCTCGCTTATAGGGTTGAACTGCCTGACTGGTTGCCTGGAGTGCATGATGTATTTCATATATCTCAACTTCGAAAGCACGTTCATGATCCAGACTTGGTCGTGGAAGAAGCAGCTCAGCAGGATATTGAAATTACTCCAGAACTAGCTGTGAGGCGAGAGCCGCTAAAGATTATCGGCAAAGAAACCAAAGAACTGAGGAACAAGAAGGTTCGCTTAGTCAAAGTGCAATGGAGTGGAGATCCGCGAGATTGTACTTGGGAAACTGAGGAGAGCATTCAGAAAGCTTATCCTAGGTGCCGAGTAGATATCTCTGATTGACTCGGGTGCAAGGTACATTTACCATACTTTGCATTACCATTTAATTCTCTAATCTGTTGTAATTTTCTTTTCATGGATGTGCACTTTTAAATTCTATAGGCTGAATGATTTTGAAAAGGAGTATAAAAATAGATTAGTATATTTTTGAAGGTTAACAACAATTGGATTGGTGGTTGTGTTGTGTGATGGTAGATTTATCAAACCACTTTCGACTTGTTCCTTTTCGGGGACGAAAAGTTTTAAGTGGGGGAGATTGTAACGACCCAGAAAATCTGAACCAATTTAAAATTTTTAAATTGGCTAAAATAATGGATTTTAATTATTTAAAATAAATATTTTAAATAATGGCGATGAAAACTGAGTTGAAATCGACATTTGAAAACGAATATAATTAATTATAATTATATATAGAATTGAAAATGGCGCGGTAGTTCGATAATTCGATTTCAAACTTCAATTGAATATACCGGGTGCAAAACAATCCGGATTTTAGTGAAACCAAAAATATTTAAATCTGTTAGTGAATATCTTTCCAACGAATCCGACCAATCGAAATTTGATAGCGGGAATCAAAAGGATATGTCCAGTTGAAAATTCTGAATAGTCGCTATGGAATTTAGGCCCTTAAAAATGGACAATTTGCAAATGACCTCGGATTTCGACGAAACCACTTTTGTTGGATCCGCAGTGTCAAGTTATTGCTAGGGTTCAAATTTCATAATTTTTCGAATCAATATGTGAGCGTGGCAAAGGAAAACGCGTTTGACCAGTTTCTGTTGATTTTAATCGAATGGAAATTGGCCATTTTTCAAACGGTCTCAGAATTCGACGAAACTAGTTTTGTTAGGACCGTATCGTCAATACGAAGCTAGAAAATATTTTTCTGGAATTTTTTTAGTTAGTATGTGACCCCGGTAATTTGAAATGTGCGTTTAAAATTCAATATAGTGATTTAAATGAAAATTCAAAAGGAAACTGATTGTAACGATCAAATCAGCTTGCGATACATATCCCATTGTGTTCGGAATGGGGGTAAAACGCTATGGACGACAGGCGGTGGGCCTCGTTTCGAGGTCATATGTAAAAGTCAACCTTTTTGCAAAATATAATAATTTAATAAAAAAAAAAAAATTATTCCCTCCCTCTCTTTATTCTTCTGCTTGCCCCCCTCCCCCCGATTCTATTACCAGAAAACAAATAAAAAAAAAAAGAAACCTAATTTTAATCGCGCCGCCTGACCCTCGAGCCGCCGACGAGGACTTCGCCGAAGCCCCACCGCCCGACCCCCTCCTTCCATCGAGACATCGCGACACCTCCTGGAACCATCGAGCAACCCTCGACACCCCGAAGACGACGCACCCTGCCGCGAACCTCCGAACGCCGCCTCAGAGCCGCCGACGACGCCTCCTCCCCTTCGCCAGCTATCGGTGAGTGATTTAGGTAATTTTATTTTTATATTTATTTTTATTTTTGTTTTATAATTTCTGATTGATAAAAACTGATTTTTAGAAAAGTATAAAAACTGATTTTTAGAAAAGTATAAAAACTGATTTTTAGAAAAGTATAAAAACTGATTTATTTATAAAGTATAAAAACTGATTTATTTATAAAGTAAAAACTGATTTATTTATAAAGTAAAAACTGATTTATTTATAAAGTAAAAACTGATTTGAAAAGAAATTAAAACTGGTTTTATTTTAGAAATTAAAAACTGATTTTATTTTAGAAATTAAAAACTGATTTTATTTTAGATAAGTAAAAACTGATTTTTGAAAAATAAGTAAAAACTGAATTTGTTTTAAGAATAAAAACTGAATTTTATAAAAGTATAAAAAAAACTGATTTTTAAATGATTTATAAACTAAAAAGAGATTAGAAATTTAAAAGTAAAAATCATATTTTTATATATTGAAAGTCGAAGTAAAAATCATATTTTTATATATTGAATAGCATCGTAAAAATTCGATTTTTACATATGTAGAGAATACGGGCGAAAGCGACAGAAAGGCGAAGATTTCTATAAAGGAAGTGTCGTGCAGTTGGATAGCTATTGGTGAGATTTCTGATTTAAAAATATTATATATCTGTGTGATATGAAAGTGAATAGCTATATATAAATTGCTATATATATATATATATGTATATATATATATATACGCCCCTCGTCCACAAACCATGGACGATATTTATTGGTTGAAATCGTTGTGAAAATTGATTGATGGCAATTGATTGTTTGGGATTGTTTGTGATTGATATTGGTTGAAAAATACCCATTTGTGGTTGTGAAATATTTGGTTGAAACCACATAGGATTAGTTTGTGGAAATGAAATAAATATATACATGCCGCCTGCGTGCGAACTAGATGCATGATCCCCATTGTCAAAAACCGCGAGGTTTTAAGGTAGAGCGAGGAGCCGTACTAGGGACGGTGCCGGTGTAACTACCCTGCCATTATGCTGCCGAAATTTTGAATAATATTTGTGTGTTTGAATTATTTTCATATGCTTAAATTATATTTATTCATTGTATAGAAAACATTCATGTGTTGAATTGATATTCATTCGTTGTTTAGAAATTCATGTGTTGAATGGTATTCATATTTTGAAATAAATTGTTCGATAATAAAAATCACATTTTTATCTATATATAGAAACTATTGAAAACATTCATGTGTTGAATTGATATTCATTCGTTGTTTAGAAATTCATGTGTTGAATGGTATTCATATTTTGAAATAAATTGTTCGATTATAAAAATCACATTTTTATCTATATATAGAAACTATTGAAAACATTCATGTGTTGAATTGATATTCATTCGTTGTTTAGAAATTCATGTGTTGAATGGTATTCATATTTTGAAATAAATTGTTCGATAATAAAAATCACATTTTTATCTATATATAGAAACTATTGAAAACATTCATGTGTTGAATTGATATTCATTCGTTGTTTAGAAATTCATGTGTTGAATGGTATTCATATTTTGAAATAAATTGTTCGATAATAAAAATCACATTTTTATCTATATATAGAAACTATTGAAAACATTCATGTGTTGAATTGATATTCATTCGTTGTTTAGAAATTCATGTGTTGAATGGTATTCATATTTTGAAATAAATTGTTCGATAATAAAAATCACATTTTTATCTATATATAGAAACTATTGAAAACATTCATGTGTTGAATTGATATTCATTCGTTGTTTAGAAATTCATGTGTTGAATGGTATTCATATTTTGAAATAAATTGTTCGATAATAAAAATCACATTTTTATCTATATATAAAAACTATTGAAAACATTCATGTGTTGAATTGATATTCATTCGTTGTTTAGAAATTCATGTGTTGAATGGTATTCATATTTTGAAATAAATTGTTTTATGATAAAAATCCCATTTTTATCACCAACTTGAACTATATAGAAAAATAGTGTTTTGAAATGAATTGTTTTATAATAAAAATCACATTTTTATTGTATGCATAAATCGTTGAAATGTGAAGTGTTAAAAATAGCCACTTGTTCAAAATAAACATATATGAGATGAAATATTCATTAATTAGCTAATGAAATGATTTGCACCTATTTATGTAACATTAGAATGAATGGAGTTTTTAAACCAAATAGAAATCAAATGTGAAGTCGAATAGAAATTGATAAATGATAAGAACTGTATATGTATGTGCATGCAATATTCATTGAACAGGTTATAGCAAAGGGGCTAGAGAAGAGGAATAAAATTTTGTGCCCGACAAATAGGTACACATTTACTGATTTGTTTGGGTGATGATTTTGAGCCTGTTGGCTAGCCGCTTGGCTTTTTCTTTTTCTTTTTGAGATTAGAAGGACCGGGAACGCTATTTGCGATTTCCCGATGCTCCCGGTGCAGGGGAGGTTATGGCGAAATTTTTCCAAAATTTAAGGTGTTAGAAAAATATTTGAAGTGAAAACGATATTGAAATTGTTGAATGAACTATATTTATATAAATATATAAATATAAATAAAATTAAAACGAAACGAAGCCGTGCAGTTCGTATTTTGAAACCGTGATTTCAAACGACTAGTGCGGGAAATCCGACCATTGGATTTTCCCGAAACCTCAACCGTCGGGTTCGCCTTGGAATAATCTTTCCAACGGCACCAACCTTGTAGAAATCCAACGGTTGGATTGTCTGGAATGTTTAATTCAAATCTGAAGAAAAACAGCGCCTGAAACGATTATATTTATTTATATATATATATATAATTATATTTAATCGAATAACGACGCTGCAGTTCGTATTTTGAAATCGAAACTTCAAACGATTGTACCGGGAGATCCGACCGTCGGATTTTCCCGAAACTGGAACCGTTGGATTCGTTTCGAAAAGACCTTTCTAATGATGTAAATTTTGTGAAGATCCAATGGTTAGATTTTCAGATATGTGTAAATCAAATATGAAGAAAAACAGTGCCACGGCCGCCTTGTGGCCCGAAGCGTCGTTTTGAATAGAATGGCTATTTTAAAGTAAATAAAAATAGCGATAAATAGTTATAAAATATCATAAGCGATATGGAATGGAAATAAACTGAATTTGCTTGATTTAGGTTGTATTTGATGGTTGAATGTGTTTGGTGTGAAGATTACATTAAAGAACAATATTGGTGTGTCGAATAATTTAACCATTGAAATAAATTGATTTGAAATTCTAAATATACGTGAATTATTTGAAAAGGCCGAGTTAATTCTCATTTCGAATAATTGACCGACGATTGAAAGTCGAAGATGAAGACGATGGTCGAAGACCGGAGATCTTCACCTCGTTTGGATGGTAACCGAGGTCCTGATTGGGAGGCATCCCGAAATATGGATAATGAGTGGTGATCGTCCAGACGTACGTGGTGATCGAAGGGTTTGCGAGGTATTTAGTGCCTCCGGTTTCGTTCAGACCCAGAACGGACTTGTAAATGGACTGTGTGTCCGACATTGGAATTTGTTCTGTGTGATTGATAGCCATCAGTTGCACGGTGTGAATTGCCTGTGTGGCATGCTAAGATGCAGTGATCAGGGCTTCTGTTGAAAAGCAAAGTCTTGTGGTGATGATCAAAGCACCGCCTGTGTGGCGTAGCTTTGTGTATAACGTGAATTCGCGAGCCTCACACCCCGGTATGAACCTAAAACGGGAGAAGGACCTCAGGGAGGGCATGCGTTTCTTTCTAGCTAGGGTGGTGTCAGTGACCTACCAGCCCTGACATTTATATACTTTTCACCTATGTGGTTGTTGCTGTTGCGAGGCGCCTCGGTTTGATCGGACGATCCGGGTCCGATGGAGTCATTCGTTGGCTCGTTTGCGCCCCAAAGGGCGGGGAGACGTATTGTTCAGGTATAATAATCCACATCGGTGGACCGGCCCTGACGATCCAGGGGGCAGTTGCGGCTGTTCCTGAGACATGGTAGGCTAGATTGTCTCGAATTCGGTAAGGACTATCTTTTGCCTTGGTTCATGACGGAAATCCAATTTCCAAATACGACATCGTGCGGTTTTGATTGTATACCTATATATGGCGACATAGTGGTATGGGGCATTAATGCCGTCTATGATTGATAGTTATGATTTGAAATTGTTTTCAAAACATATAGACACTAGCAATAATATCAAATGCCTTTGTTTTATTCGTATCAAGCATATTTTGGCCATTATAAGGTAAAAACTCTATCCTCCGGTTTGCGTTGCATTGTGTGATGGGAACTGAGTCTTATAATGGTTTCATTTTTATAAAAAGCATAGCGATGTTTAAAAGGAAGATTTGTTTTAAAGCACTGGCAATCCAATGGAGTAAACCCGTTCCACGAAAGTGGCGTGGTCCTGTGATTAGCCAAATTATATATATGTGTTGAGTAGATTTCTCATACCAGTCCCATGACTGACTCGTAGTTTGTTTCACTCTCAAACTCGGGTGCCCCTTTTTCCACACGGGCAGCCTTGTATTCAGGTTTAGCTGGTTGTTTCTGGATAGCTGGAGCTGAAGATGGATTCTATCATTTATTTCTTTTTATGCTGTTCAGCTCCTATTGTACATATTTTGTTTATTTCCGCTGTAGACATTTATGTATAGCTGAACTGTATTTGTACTAAGTAAGATCCTGTATACTGTGTAACTCTGATGATTACTTTTATCCAGTATATTTTGTTGTTCATTCTGGTGTATTTATTTAATTCTGTTCTGCTATTATATGTTTCTGTGTTATATTCCAAAAGATAACCTTGTTTCCGTGAGAACGGGAAATCGGGTCGTCTCAGAAGGTGATTTGGGGTGTTTTTAGAAAGTGGAGGCCATGGCTAGGGTTAAAGATATGTTTGTGGCAGCTGGAAAATGACTAAAAGCCGAAATTCCTAACCCTAGCAGCCTTTGAATACTTCTAATCCCGAAATCCCCCAATGGGCCTAGCTGTTAATAACCCAGTTAAGCCCGCTAATGCTGTTTTTCACCTTCTGAACCTTAATTCAGACATATCTCCCAAACGGTAAGTCCGTTTGGCTAATGTGACCACTCTATAAACCATCATCCGAATCCAATGGAAGTGGTTTCAGGTCAAAATTCCTTACCAGCCAAAAGTTATGGACGAAACAAGATCAGCTAAGGGCAAAATGGTTATTTAAAAATTGGCAAAAATCATGAACATGGGAAATGACCCTAATAGTCGTCCCCCAAAGTTACATGACCATACGACCTTCTATGATGATGAAACTGATGCGTAGAATGCGGGTCGTTACATTCCATTTAAATTAATTAATAATTTAACTAATTTAAATAATCCCATTTAATAATCTCTTGGAAACAATTAACCCAACTCTTAATCCTTAGGTTAATTTCAGCACATTTGCTTATAAATCTTATTAATTTAAGAATTACCTTATAAAATCATTTAATAACTACTTATAGACTTGAATAATAAATAATAAATAATTATTTCCTTTTTATAAACTTCCATTCAAAATAATATATTTCAAAATCTATCTTCAGTTAAAAATAATAATTATTTATAACTGAATTTTTGTCAATTCACTTGACAGTTAATCAACCTTTATAAAACGATATATTTTTAGGCCATCTACTACCAATTTCTCAACCAATACTGCCCATTGGTTAATAAAAAAACAAACGTTAAATTTGGATTCAATAATTAAATCAATCATCCAATCAAATTTGTTAAAGAATTCATATAATATAACATGAAATTAAAACAATAAATTTGAGGAATCTAGTTGGACCCCTTCAACCTGTTTCTCTCTGCATCCTAATAGGATACCTCAAGTAAAATCATTCGTTCAATACGACAATATATTATCTACTATGATAAACGTGAATAATTAATTCAATTGATAATGGTCAACTAATAACAACAATTCAAGCATCTAGTTAAATTTAATACGTTTATATTATTATAAATGCAACTAACGAGGTAAGTTACCTCATTTGGAATAATTGTTAAAAATAACGACTAGGTTCGATTAAATTAAACAAACGTCTAATTTAACTCAGTTATATAAATATATTCAGCATATATCCAAACAATCATTAAATCGTCCAACAACTTGCAAACATAGCACGCATACAGTAAACCCGACTTATATAAAACATAAGTGGGAGAACCGAGTGAGTTATACTAATCTTGATTTCAATTTGTTGTTAAAACGGATTGTTTTAATTAAATTAAACAGACGTCTAATTTAATTAAAAATAACAGTTGCTTCCGATTTTGACCAAACCAGCCCTATCGTGCAACCTATATGTCCATATGGTTCCAATGTGGCCAATTGTACTCAATTCTAACAATGTACGTGCGAGACATTATGTTAACAAGTTTTTAAAATATTTATTTAAATTAAAACTTTAATTTAAAAACAAACGGGCCTCACCCCTAAACAAATGTCAGCCCAACTCCACCAAAACCCATAAGCAACAGTGACCTTTCTTCCCTGAATTCCCCTAAAGCTTTCCTCTCATGCACAACCAATACAACATCTCCTATGACATCACGTAACACTAATCGAACTACTAATAAAACAACACCAATCGTCTTCTAGACCCAAGGCAGATTTGCCGAGACCACCACCTCCCACTCCGTTGTCCTCGTCCATAGTCCATTCGCACACTGCTCGCTTTCAGGTGTTAATTTTTTTCCACCGTTCCCACCCAAATTTCATCACAGCATGCGCCTATCTCCCCTGAGCACACTTCAAATCTCCTTTTGGTGAATCAATGGTCTTATGCTTCCAATCCCCGAACCTTAACCCATACTTCACAAAAAACCATCGAACAAGATGTGCTTTAAATTCCACAAAACTATACTTGATTGAAGCTTTGGATTTATGGAGTACAACGGAGTTGGTTTTATAATTTTTAGTGGATATATAGGTTGGAATTATTATTTTAAAGAACATGCACCATTTTTTTCACTGTATTTCAGCATTTTGGAAGATGGAAATAAAGTCAATGTCCTCTATTTATAGATTCAATCAACTTGGGGATCACATATTGTAGGTTTGGTAGGCATGTGCAGGACAACTACATCTCCATAGCTGTGTGTGTTGATTTAATTTGGTAGGTATGTGCGTTTTCTTCCATTACTGTGAGACTTGATATGCATGTACTGAGTTGCAGAAGAAGATAGGAGGCATGTCTGTGTGTGATTAGGGTAGGCATAACTTGTAGTTTGGTAGCTGTGTGGTTGTTTAGGTAGTAGGATAGGTCTACATACTTATACTTAGTATAGGGTTGGCTATTCCACATTCTTAGGTTTTAAGCAATGTTTTTGGTACAACATGGGATAGTGTAAAATAGGGTAGGCATGTGCATTGACTTTGACATAGGGGTGGAGTTTATACATGTTTTATTTATTTATTTGCTTAGGGTAGAAGCTTGTACAGTTTTATTTTTTATATATGGTTAATTTAATTTTATAGCTATTTAACGTCGAACATTAAATATACACACCGTCACACACCAACTCCAAACGCAACGAAAATCGACATACTGCTATGTCTTTACGTTTCGGATACAATTGAATTAATTTCATTGAAATCCGACTCCATTTGTGAAATAGGGTTATTTTAATTTCAATTTATTTATCGGTTCATATTTAAACATCGCATGCTCACAGAACAACTCTGATTGGCCCCAAACTGGAAATTTAGCAATAATTAGCTATATGTATTCTAATAAAATTCGTTTCGTCAAAAACGGAGGTTGCTTGAAAAATAGTTGTTTATAAGTCATATATATCGATAAAATATTAATTAAATTCCAAAACAATAAAATTTAATAATAATAAATTATTATTGTCGTATATATCCAAATGGAATAATATACAGCTCCAAATATAAACCAATATGGAATTATAACTCAACATTAATATTTTTAAGTTAAAGGATATCCAAATTATATAAAATTTCCGTTTGTACTTATTTAGTAAATGTTATCGTTTATAAATGATTCCAAAACGACTATTTGAAAATATTATTAGACATAGCTTACAGTTTATAAGATGTAACCTCTAGTTTTCTCTTTTAATAGAAAATTATAATTTAATAGATTCTAATGTTTCTTGTTTCATGGAATTCTGACTTAAAATGAATTACGTATATTCAATTAAATTTCAAAACTTAATACTACAAACTATCACGACGTTATGAGTTCGTTTCAAATTAAATATATATTTAAACGTTCAAACTACGTTTAATAACGAATTCTACATTAAAATCCACAAATATTCCAATATAATATTCAAAACCAATTTAAATATTCAAATTCAAATAACTGAAAAATCTGGGTCGTTACATTATCCCCCCTTAAAAGAATTTCATCCTCGAGATTGCTAAGTAAGAAGAGTGCTTTGAACCCAATTATTATCAAAATAATTATCTTCAAATCATATCTATGTAATTTCGGGTTTTAAAAGTGATTGTTCAAAATTTCTAAGTTTTAACAATTTACGAAAATTTTGTCAACACCTCCTTTGCATGGCTCAATCAGAACAGCTAAAATTGCCACTCACAGCCTCATATCGGTCCAAAGAAAACAAAAGCCAAGCGGCTACCCAACTCAGGGGTATAAAATCAGTCACCCAATCAATAATGTCAAGGTTTACCTATTTGTCGGGCAACTAAACTCCAATTACGAAGCGAAGAAACTAACAATTCTTCCTTCTTCTAATCCTACACTCAACTCAATTTATAATGCAAGTAAAAAATATAGGGTTCAATCATTTAGTTCTATTTCATAAGTTATTCTATTCAAATTCATTATATTGAAATTTATTTCTTAGCTGCCAATTCATTTAATTATTGATGACTTTTTATTCAATCAATATCCAATAAACCAAACAAGGCACAATCAACAAAACCAAGTCATCCCATATTTAACTTATATTTAAGTTAAATTCTGATTTAGTTAATCATATATTAAAATTCTATATGAAATTTCTTTTTTTTTATGTTAAGTTATTCGAATTTACAATCGCATTTGAATTCGATTCAAATCAATGAATAAAACAATATCTCAATAATTTGATAAAATTATTAATTTTTTATACAAAAATATAATTCGGGCAAAATTATTTCATTTACCCTCTTTTTAAAACAATATTGTGTTAATTGTTAGTTTAATACGGTCTCTAGACACTTGACCTGATCAAACAGCACAATAGAAAACATTTGTATATAAAATTTACAAATATGCTTTCTCATATATACATACACTCAAACTCCATCTAGGGTATTACTATCCCAATCTCTATCGAGTTACGCCACAGAGCCAAGGTTATTAATAAACCATTGCTCCGGTACCAACTGTAGCGACCCTTAGAAATTAGACGCTCGAATTTTGACACTAATACATCCCGTGTCCAAACTCAAATAACAAAAACCCAAAAACATAAAAGAAAGAATATTAGAGGGTGAGGAAAAGATAAGAGTAGAAGAAAAGAAGAAGAAGAAGAACATAACAGAACCAGAGTCTCACATCGAAGTGGAACAAAATATAATATAGAAATAAATCTTTATTGAGTGCTTGAGATAATACTTACACTCATCAGAGTACATCAATACACCTGGATAGTTATAATAATCTGCCCTTATATACAACATAAAGCAGAATACAAACTAGATATCATACGTCTGGACTTCTCCAGCTCATCTGTTGACTTCACAGCATCCTATCCTGAAACTGTAAAAACCCAGTCTGACCCGAGCATTTCAAACGCCATGGATCAGTCTAGTGAACCAGTGTGAGAAAACTCACTAAGTTTATAAGTATCATATGTCTTGATTTTAAAGTAAAATTATTTTCAAAAGAAAAGGATACTCGTATGATCAGTCCACACATATACACAGACATTTTTTACCTTTTGATAACCCAACACATTTGAAATCAAATCTATTCTGATATTATAATAGTGTCTAAATCAAATAAATAACCATCTTGAAAAATGCTTGCATCTCACGCTCTACATACATAGTCTATAATCAAAAACCCCAGGCTCTTATTGGAGAATGGTTTTCCAACTATGTCAAAGGTATGAGACCACCTTTCGATAGTGTACCCCTAGAGAAAATATATTATGGTTCAACAATAACATCTTGCAACCCTAGCTAAACATGAACGACCACTCATTTCGCTTGAGTGTTAGGAATATATTATCACCTTATGGTTGGGTCCAACATATCCATTTCCTGGGAGATACAGAAGTGACAGAAGAACAAAATGAAATTTCTCTAGATGGTGACAATGCACCCTAATAGGAGTGACCCAAATAGCCATGTGACCTACTTGATGAGGCTTGAGGTTATAATTACCTTTATAAGAACATTTGGCCACCATTCACTTTGAATGACACACCGTCAGATCCACCAAAAAATCACTAATTGATGTCCATAGAAATATCCTGGGTGTTAAGATAAAAGAAGGTGTCTTCTCTGCCACCACCTGAAGTATGTTTGACTAAATCAACATTCGTGACTCCTTTGGAAATACTCTGTCAGACATCCATTCAAACAAGTTGTCCTAGGAATGGACAAACTGAAGGCATCCTCTTACCATATCCTAGTAATCACCCTATGGATTAGTAGCGAGTAGTCCTTGCAATCCGTAGTTTTCAATCGTAACAAAATCACTGTCAAATATATATCTCTAGGGATTAGCTAAGAAATTCAATAGGTAGTTCTTCCGCTCATGAAGACTTACAGACTTCAATTGCTATATCTCGATGTTCTTACGCTCATGAAGATTTACGGACTTCAATTACTCTATCTCGATCGGCATCAGATATCTTCTTCGTTTACTTATTCGTTGATTGGAATAGTTTTAAAATATAAATTTGATCCCGGTCTTCCCATACCAACACGAATTAGGCTAAATTTTGATAGTCGATTATTTAACTATCAAATTAAATAACCATAAAAATAAAATGGGTTCACTGGTTTAGTACACAACGTCACTTGGCCCTTTTAAATTATCCATTCGTTAATCAAAATCTTTAAATCTTCCAATATTTAAAACACATATTTTTACTTTTTATTTAAAAAATAATATTATACTCAAACCTTTCTATTTAACTTATAAAACTCTTCGAATTATAATTTATAATAACATTCAAGGAAATACTAATTTTATTTCTCTCGACCATTCTCGTTTCTAAACTAATACGATCCTTGGATAACTAGGAAGCCGTCCAAGTTAGGGTTTGATAACCTATCAGACCATGAGCCAACAACGTTCTTATCTTCAGAATAGACAGAAGTTTATTAATGAAACTTTATCCCAATAACTATATAAAAATTCCATTTTTCACTATCTGATTTAAACGGGTTTTTAACACCACACACACTCTTTCTCTCTTTGGAAACCTTATTTCAATCTTAAGCACAATTACTTGATTTAATGTAACGACCCAGAAAATCAGAACCAATTTAAAATTTTTATTTTAAACAATTTGGTTAGAAAATGTGCCAGAATTTAAAAATTCCATTTTTAAATAATATTAAAGATATTAAAAATAGTCATTTTACAAACGACCTTCGTTTTTGACGAAACCATTTTGGTCGGATCCGGAATGTCAAATTATTGCTAAGTCTAATTTTCCACAATTTTTGGAATTAATATGTGAGCATGGTAAATTAAACTACGTTCGATAATTTCTGTTGAATTTAATCGACCGTAAAAAATGCCATTTTTCAAACGGTCTCCAAATTCGATGAAATTAATTTTGTTAGGACCGTATCATCAAAACATAGCTAGGTTTATTTTTTGGGAATTTTCGGACTCTGTATGTGGCCCCGGTAAATATAAATGTACGATCGAATTAAATAAATAAATGATTTACATTTTAATTTAAAGAAAACAGATTGAAAACGATCATTTGGGCTGACGGGACCTAGCCCATTGTGTTCGGACAGGTGGCATTTGGGTAGGAACAACTTTCGTTGGGCTGAAATTGGAGCAGAAAAGGATTAACGGGCTTTAACTAAGGAATTATATAATATTTCATTATAAATAATAGTTTAAATCAAAACCCTAATGACCAAATAGAGCCTCCACCATCAGTTTGAACGACGAAAATGGTTCCATCCTTCCTCCATTAAAAACATTTGATCTACACAATAAAATCATCCACTCCTGAAGGCAATTTCGAAGAGAAATTTGTGCTCTTCCAATCCATACCACCAGCGCCTCCTGTCGTGGCGCGTTTTTCGAGAACAGAGCCTCCAAAGCCGTCGTGTCCTATCCCCGCCGTTGCACTCCACTGGAACACCAGCGTCCGACACGCCATCTCTCCCTCTACGGCGTGGTATATTCTGATCAACCCCTAGTGCAACTGATTTGAAGAGAAGTGTAAACTTAGGATTGAACGAAGTATAAATACACGTCGGCCTTGTCTATTGAAAGAAGAAGAAGGGTAATCCTTAGTTTAATTATTTATTAAATTTAAATTAAAAATATTATCAAAACAAAATATATCATAACTAATGCATATGATCCCGGAATTGAAAATTTTCAAAAGCGTTGCGGTCGTGAGTCCTAGATATACACTTCTGGACTGATTAGAACTGATTCAGAGCAGATCAAATGTGATAACCTGGAAAATCAGAACCAATTTAAAAAATTTATTTTGGCAATTTTAACGAATTTTGAATATTTAAAATGATTTATTTTAAATAATAACGACTAGAAATTTATTTTGAATAGAATTAGAACGTATAAATTTATTTAAATCGAAGTTAGAATATAAATATTTATTTTAATTATAAAAGGAATTGAAAATGGCGCGGTAGTTTGAAAATTGGATTTCAAATTTCAAATGAATGTACAAGATTCAAAATAAATCGGATTTCAGCGAAACCAAAAATATTTGAATCTACTTGGAAATATCTTTCAAAGAATCTGAAAAATTTAAATTTCATAGCGGAAATAAAAAGTTATGGCCAGTTGAATATTCAGAATAGTTGCTATGGAAATATAGCCCTTAAAAATAGCGATTTTACAAACGACCTCCATTTTCGATGAGACCACTTTTGTTGGATCCGGGATGTAAAATTATTGCTTAATTCCAATTTTCATAATTTTTGGAATTAATATGTAAGCGTGGCAGATTTAAACGTATTTGGTCATTTTATTTTGAATTTAATCGACTGGAAAATGACCGTTTTTCAAACAGTCTCCAAATTCGATGAAATTAGTTTTGTTAAGACTGTATCGTCTAAACATTGCCAGATTTATTTTTCTGGAATTTTTGGAGTCTGTATGTGGCCCGGTAAATTGAAATGTGCGTTCAAATTCAATATATAGATTTATATCATAATTTTAACGGAAACTATTAGTAACACTTGAATCGGCTTGTGGTACATATCCCATTGTGTTCGAAATGGTGGTATTTGGTTAGGGACGGCAGTTGTTGGGATTGGTTTAGGGTTCGAAAGGAAATTTCACCTTTTGGGAAAATTAGAAAAAATATAATGTAAAATTATATAAATCCCTCCCCCCCATTCCACTTTACCCCGATCAACGATCAGTTTTTAATATAAAAAACCCATGACCCCAAATCACCCGGACCCCGATCCCCTTTTCTCATCGTCGTCGCTGCCTCTAGGTGCGCCATCGCTCCCCTACCACGCAGTCCTCCCCCTCTTGCCTCCTTCCTCCTCTCGTCTTCCTCCCATACACTTCTCCAAACCTGCGACCTCCCCTTCCTCGAACCACCTGCTCAGGCCCACCACGCCTCCACCCTCCGCGCAGCCATCGCGTGACAGCCCTCCTCCAGCCCCGTGCAGACCAGCGAAGACCCCCCTTTCTCAGATTTGCTGTAGAGAAAAACGGCAAGCTTTATTTAAAATAAAAACTGATTTTTATTTAAAATAAAAACATGTTTTTATTTAGTTATAAAAAGTTTATATTTTTATTATAAAATGTTTAGATTTTTATTTATAAAAAGTTTAGATGTTTATTTATAAAAAGTTTGGATTTTTATAAGCAAAAAGATTAGATTTTTATAATGTAGAGATTATATTTTTATATTTAGAAAGATTATATTTTTATTAAGAGAAGATTATAGTTTCATAATAGGAAAGATTATATTTTTAAACACAAAAACATTCGATTTTTAAAAATATAAAGATTCGATTTTTAAAAATATAAAGATTCGATTTTTAAAAGTATAAAGAAGCGAATTTTAAAAATATAAAGAAGCCATTTTTAAAAATATAAAGAAGTGGTTTTTAAAAATATAAAGAAGCGATTTTTAAAAATATAACGAAGCGATTTTTAAAAATATAAAGATGCATTAAAATAATGGGATTTTTAAAATATAAGCATCAATGGAAAAATATGATTTTTAGTTAGATAAAAATATATAAACATCATATTGAGAATGTGATTTTCAATATGAACAGCGTGGAAAAGACTGCGTTGAATTTCGGGCAAATCCAAGCTAATCAGAAATTCAGAAATAAAACGGCGGAGTCGATCCCAAATGTGAGAACTTTTCACTTTAAATTTATTTTCTAGTTAAAAATATATACTAAGAGGTAGACGGTGCTTAGTAGCACCCGACACCTTTATTTGAAGCCATGTTTATTTGGTTGGGTTGTTGATTGGATTATTTGTTCGAATTTGGTTGTATGGGTGAAATGAATTGATTAGAACTGGTATGTACATGGCGCGAGCCATTAGTAGGTGAAGGATAAGGCTAGACCTTATTCCGGTTCTAGTATCGCGTCGTTATGCCGCCAAAATTTTCTAAAAATATTAAAACGATAAAAATATCATTTTTATTGAATGTAAGAACTAAATAAAATATTCATGTGTTAAAAATATAAATTTTAATGTGTATATGAATAAAATAAATATTCATTTACAAATCGGACGGTTTGTTTATGTACACACATTAGACTATTGATTGGGACGATAAATTTTGCACATCGGCCAACTGCATAAATAATAATCAGTGTTTGTTGTTTGAAAACCTCACACGGGTATTGGCATGATATTGGACATACACTAACCCTAATATTTGGTTGTATGTCAATCAATGGGTTGACAGACTGTTGTAAACGTTGATTATTTATATTTAACGCTTACGCAGTTGTGTAATGCACTCTGGATGATGGTTGACTATGTTTGATTATTGTTGTGTACACGTGTGTATGAAATCCATATAAATAACATTATATGGTAATTGACTGTGTCTGATTCCAGTTCAGAAAGAATGAATATTTTAAAAATAACGTTTACATTAAAATAATATTCAGTAAAAGATCAAAATCTGATTTTGATGTCCGATCTGGGATGGACACGAATATTTTTAAATATATAAAGTCGTGTTGATTAGATTAACACCATTTTGGCGTGAACGTTATTTATATCAATTTTATTCATTTTATAATGAATATCAAAAAGGAAATGATTTCAAAATCTAATGTTTTGGAAATATTATCATTCATATATTAACGATATGGAATATTCAATTTTGATTTAAAATTGAAAATGAAGTTAGAATCGATTTAAAACGATTTATAAATTACATTTTAAATGGAAATCGATGAAATATATATAATATATATATGAAATGGCCTGAATAGAACGCGTCGTGCCACGACCGTTCGCGAATTTCGACCATTGAATTCGAATTGATGTTACGGGAGATCCGACTGTCGGATTCTCCTAAAACCGGAACCATTGGGTTTGTATCGAAAAGAGTTTTCCAACGAATGTGAGAGATTTGAAATCTAACGGTTGTATTTGGAATTATGTCCAAATCAAATTTGGAAAAGGTCGTTGTAAGTGCAGTTCGATGACCGTTTATGGAAATCGACCGCACGGGCCTTGATAAAATTATTGAAAATATTAATAATATGTGTAAAATCATAATAAATGATTTGGAAAGAATTGGGATGAAAAATTCCATATTTGAAAAGATAAAAATATATTTTTATTGAAATGAACTAGAATTATAATCAAATATTTTTAAATAAATAAATTGGATTTGAAATGGTTTTAAAAAGAACCGGAATTTCCAATATATGAATTGGAATTGATTTGAATCGAAATTATCTTCCGAATATTTCGATATTGGATTCCGTGATTATACGGACATTGTGGAGGAATTTGGAAGATATATATATCGTTATTCCAATACGATATTTGTTGATTTCAGAATTTCATATTGAATATAAGCCGATATATTTTCTATTTGGAGCCTTGTATTCAATATCAAATGGGATTTTGGGTTTGTTGTGAATGGTGTCTTCACTAACACTGTTCTTAAACCCAGTTGAGAAAAGATTAAATCTTTTTATTAAGATTTAATGAAGTTTACCAATTAATTAATATTTAATCGGAATTGAACTGAATTGAATTTTGGTTTGTCGTAAATGGTATCTTTAAAAATGTTGTTCTTAAGCCCAATAGAGTTAAGAAAATTAGGAACTAACTGGAGATTAGCTAAGTTGAATGGTTTCCTGGGTATTGATCTGATGTTGGTTTCGACCTTCGAGATTAATACTTAGGGAATTATTCTCTTACTAATTTACGGATAGAGACTGATGGAATGGTGTCTTCAGTAACACTGTTCTTAAACCCCGTGTGAAAAGAATAAATCTTTTAATTAAGATTATTAGAATTTCCAATTATATTTAGTAATTGGAATAAAATGGAATGTGATTTTGGGTTTATCATGAACCATGTTTTAAGTGACATTGGCTCTTTAACCCAATAAAGACAGGATATGATTTCCCAAGTTATATAATCATTAATACTGATTTTTGGGAAGATTAAAACTAAGTGGAGTTTTAAATCTATAATCAGATTGAAATAATCAAGAACGAAGTATCACCAGTTTTGCTCTGAGCGATAGTTAAATCTTTATTTAGATTTGAACGTGAAATGGTAATTAATATTTACCGATAACACTGTGGTGTTAGATATGGAGTATTACCAGTTTTTCTCCATGGGATGAATAGGTTGGGATTTGGAAATAAAATAAATGATTACTTCGGTGTGGTTCGCTAATCCCGACTAGTTTGGAAAAACCTTAATATGGTTTGAAATGATATCCAAAGGAAGATTAAAGTATATATTCCAAGGAATTTATCCTTGATAAAATTAATATGAACCTACTCCCTAAAGATGTGAATATTTAAATAAAAGAATATTCTGGATTGGAATGAGGCGTATGTTGTGTTTTTATAGCACTCGATTGTTATATACGCGGGTTATTCAGAAAGATCGGGTTCATACCCATTTTGAATAACTGATTCGACGATAAGTCGACGATGAAGACGGTGGTTGAAGACCGGAGGTCTTCACATTGTTTGGATGATTACTGATGTCTTGATTGGGCTGTACACCCAAGATAAGATAATTGGTGGTGATCGTTCAGGCGTACTTGGAGATCGACTGGATATGCGAGGACCTCTCTCCTGTATTGGACATACGGGACGAGGAATAAGGTGCCTCGGGTTTCGTTTAGACCCAAAACAAACTTGTAAATGGATGTATGTCTGACATTGGATTTTATTCTGTGTTGATTGATCTCTATTAATTATATATCTGTTTGGCAGCGGAGAATTTATTCTCTTGCTTAACGCCCTTCTCTGAGACGTACGAGCTCGGAGGTTATATATCGATAGATATCAGTCGCATGGCATGAATTGCCCGTCTGACATGCAAAGATGCAGTGATCAAGGCTTTTGTTGAAAAGCAGAGCTTTGTGGTTGATGATCAAAGCACGGCCTTAAAGGGGATAGCTTTGTGTATAGCGTTAATTCGCGAGCCTCACACCTCGGTATGAGTCAAAAACGGGATCAGACTGTTGGGAGAACATGACGTTTCTTTCTAGTTATGGGTAGCGTTAGGGTTTTGCAAGCCCTGACATTTTTATATTTTTACGTATGTGGTTATTGGATTGCGAGGCGCCTCGGATATATCAGTCTCTACGGAGCCGATGGATATAGGTCCGATAGGACCGGGAAACGTGTGTTCAGAAATAATTAATCCTCAAACGTAAGGGAGGACAGACCCAACCGATCCAAGGGTTACCCAAAGTGTGTAGTCTTGAGACATTGGCTAGAGTCACTACTACGAAACAGGCCAGTTGAATCGGTTGTTTACCCCCCCTGATGCATCAGTTTAGCAACCGATGCATATGCAGCCGATGCAACAAGACAAAAAAATTGCATCGGTTTCAAAATCGATGAAACAAATGTATTTTTGCATCGGATTTTGGTAAAATTCAATGCAAAAAGAAGGTTTTTTGGCTCAAAACTAATGATTTTATTGCATCAGTTACTAGTAATAATCGATGAAAAAGTATATTGGTGCACCGGTTATTATTACCAACCGATGCAATATGGGGGATATTGCATCTGCTACATCCTTATTTTGCATCGGTTGTTTCTTAATGTAGATGCAAAATATCACTTTGCTGCTTTCAATATTGGTAACCAATGCAGAAAAACTATTCTCATAACAAACAATATTATTGTACTCATTATAATCATTTAAACAAATTGACGACAAATGCAATTTGATTAAGATAATACCATTTTATATATATATATATATATATATATATATATATATATATATATATATATATATATATATCAATTACACTGTCTATAATCCATACAAAAAAAATGAATCATAAATTCATAATCAAAAGTCGGTTTTGAATTTGTTAACTACTTTCATAATCATAAACTCGTAATAATAAATCCAAACAGAAAAGTGCTGATTCCATACAACCATAAGCAAAAGACGGAGTAGATCCTTTCTGGGAAGATCTCATGTTAATCAGATCCTTTCTAGGAAAAGAAAAGCAGCAAAAGACGAAGCAGATCCTTTCTTTTTTGGGAATATCTCATGTTAATCGGCCATTAGCAAAAGAAAGGCAGCAATTAGACAGTCAAGAAAGCTGCAAGGCAGAAAATTAAACTGTCAACATGAAAGCAATTAAATATTCAACATAAAAGCATTATATCTACAAAGCTTCAATATATATACATATGTAAAAACATGAATTGTACTCACTGGTTTGGATGTGGGAGTGAGTTACTACTTTGTTAATGTCTGGAAAGGATCAGGGAAGGAGGAGGGGCAACTGGACTGTCCATCCCACCTAAAATAAGATAGCCAACAAAGCTTTGTTAATATATATACAAATGTGACTGCTTTGTGAATAAGTAAAGCTTTATTAATTCTAGGTTTAGTGTCATCCTTCGAATAAGCATCATGTAACAGTATACTTGGTATAAAGATTGACAAATAGGAACAAAAATGGAATGTTGAAACTACAATTACATAATACACAACATAAAAACTAACATGCATACTGAATTTGTATATAGAAACTAAACTTACCGAGAAAGCAACACAATGTCATTGCTTGCTCTTTCATTTATATATATTGCATCATTGCATACAATTGAATATGCAGAAGTAATTTTTCTAGTGGCTTGGTCACGAAACTGAATACTTCTTCCTCCAATTTTCTCATTTTCATGCTTCTCACTGTGAACATATAGATGCCAGAACGTCAGTAAATCATTCATATCCATGTAATAACACGTCAAAACAGTACAATGCATATACACTTTAATCTGCTGATGTTTAGTCAAATAAAGATGAAATACATATAAATCAGTATTGGAGTCCACATTTATTCTTTCAGATGCCATAAGATGACATTAATACATAACAAAAATAAATATGGTTAGTATCATGGTACATACATACTTGGATATTAATTTTTAATTGTTTGTGCTCCTTGCATGTTCGTTAGTTTCATTACTTTGCGCATCTGCAGAATAACATGTGATCAAATTATTCTTAAAGGATGACAAAAGTCTTGCTTTAGAAAGAAGGGTACTGTTATATTTACATAGATCTATCTTTAGACATGTAGTAGAACTGCACTGCAAAGTTCTAGAAGGTGGCTTGATTATTCTAAATTGCAATGCAAACGACAAATAATTCATAAGCTGTTAAAACCACAAAAAGTCAACACATAGGATTTGATTTGACATAAATGTCAATGAATTCTGTAAACCAATCAACCAAATTTCTTTTATAGGATAACCAAATCTAACATCGAAGCAAGCTTTACTAGCTACTCAGTTAATCAAGTAATATGAATTGACATACACACCACTGCTCCTTTCCAAGTGGAGCATAAACTTTTGCATTGATGATAAATTTCACAATTTTTCTTGATAATCACAAAGCGTCAAAATAGAGATCATTCACACCAAATTTAAGAAATAAAAACTTATAATTGTCAAATGGAAAACTATTTTGACAGTAAATAGAATGGTTCTTTAACAAATTCTCACCTCCATCTCTATTCTCTGTCACCGAACAAAGAGTATTGACTATCATACAAAATTCGTCGATATGCCACAGTTCCAAGCAACCTTAAATTTCTTAAAACATATACACCTGTACAATAAGTAAAGAAAAAAAACCAGTATGATTATTTTGTAGTATATGTTATACTATACACTAGTACAATAAAATAATAAAGAAAAGAAAAAACATTATAATTATTCTACAGTATATATGATACGCATAATTCTGATTAACTTTGCGGAAACTCACTCTTTTATGCTATACAGGGGATAAACCAAAACTTATACTATATATTGCATGTAAAAAGTGAAGAATTTATTAATAAAGCTTGAAAGAAGAGCTAAATCATGAAAGATGCATCACTGTCGTGGCTGCTACATTGTTTTTCCAACCAGAGCTTGCTTTATTATTGCACAGCGGACATCAGACATATTCCTTACTGCCCCAACCAAGGATCTAAGCAACCTACACGAAACTATAGCAGAATGCCAAAGAAAATCAGTACATGTTGCTTATATTATATATGACCAAATGCTGGCTCCAACTTTGAAAGGAAGTGAAATGAGTACAAGGAATTATGATATAAGCGGCTGCCTCACATATCCACATATGTATCGAGTCATAATACCCTCAAATCCCACTGGGTCAGTTCATGTCGTTATAAATGCATTACTATGCTCTGTAAACAATTACTTATTCTGAGAATACAAGTTCGTTCATTTCCTTTACAATTTTACATTATCATATTCTGCAATTTAATTCTTCAATTCATCAAATACACAGACCAGTTTTCTAACATGGCATCAAAGCTGAACAAAATCGCTTAACAGTGAAAGATTGCCACGCCATCGAATTCTCAGAATAATTTAATCATTGAATTCAAGGATGCATCTTCTTGATCATCGAAGAACTAAAATTCTTCTCACTTTTGTGTTCTAGTGCTCACCTACCTACCTCGGCTTTGTTGCTGATCTGCTCATATCAGTTTTTTCCACTTTATTGTTCATGTTTCTTAAATTCTTGGTGATTGTGCCTCGCCAAGAAGCAACAATTAGATTATACTCATCATTCATTCACTGCATCTGCCTGCACAACTCACATTGTTTATTAATTCCGTCATTCCTAATAGTGCACTCTCAAGATGGCTGCAGATGTAAATTGTTTGATGAAACAGAAAGTGAATTGTTTTGAATTGTTTTTTTAAATGCAGATGCGAACTAGGAAACAAAGAAAATGTACACAACCAGAAAAAATAAAACAAAGGAAAACAAGAATGTACGCAAGTTAAGAGAGTAGTGAAAACAAGTGGAAGTGGAGTTAAAACGGTGAATAAATTGACCAAGTGAAAACAGTGGAATAAATAGAATGAAAAAGTGAAGGTACTAAATATGAAGAACAATAGGGATCAGAAAGGAAATCAGTGTAAAATAGAGAATGAAACCTTTTTTTTAAGAACCCAGCTAACAAATGCAAATAGAAAACAAGCTAATGCAAAAGGAGAACAAGGGACTAAAATGAAAATGCAGGGAGCTTGGTGATGGAGTTTGCTCAATGCATGTTATAAAGTCACTCATGTCGACGGAGTTGTAGGGTTGATGCTGGTGTATTGGAGGGACCAGCATAGATGAATAAGGCCGGATCAGTTATCTGCAAAGGAGGTAGTTAGAGGGATCGGTGAACTAGTTGCAGTTCGGATTGGTTCAAGCAACATCTTTGCCTATCCATGAATTTAGTTGATATATAAAAAATCGTATCTTAATTTTAGTAGTTTAGCATTCAGGGAATCTAGATTTCATGGGGAAATTTTGACTAATTCAATATGAGGGTATTTTAATGCAAATTTTTATAAACATCGAGATTTAGCCGTACTTATGGTGCAAATTCTTATTGCTCATTATAGCACATTGAATTACTAGTATAACCGCATAATGATGGGAAAACCGACTTTGTAATAATTGCATCCATTTAATCTTATTTCATTACATTTGACTTCATAGAAGCAATGAACTCAATTGATTAAACATATTATAGCATGCAATAACCTAGGGGAATTTATTTTTCAAGACAACTACTCAATTTCTGGACAATCGATTAAGATGCTAAAGATCAATATCACATAGAAGTTGACATATGTCTATTCCTTCAAGTCTATGGAATATACAGAACATATTTTGGTAGGTTTGAGGGATAACGGGACTAAATAGTCGTATTCTATGGGAAATTTTAGACCAAGAAAAAAGGAGAAAAAAAACCTGCATTGTTACCACCAATCTATCAAACTTGAAGACAGGGATGATAGTCAAGGTGCATGCATGAAGCAATTAAATTATCCAATTGAACTCATCAAATCAGCATACTCGACAGGACATATTCAGAAAGCTACTAATTTAACAAGATTTAAAAAAGAAAATAATGTGAAGTCTTATTTTTTTATGGTATAGGTAAAATGATAAAAATTTGAATAAATTATGTTTCGTGAAGGCAGTGACATAGCCTTTGCACCATATGGAGAATACAGGAGACAAACTAGAAAACTATGCATCACTCGTTTGCCCAGTCCAAAAATGGTGCAGTCATTTCAAAATATGAAGCAAGAAGAAGTAGATTTGATGATAAACAAGGTATGTCAGCTTCAATCAGCAAACGGCGTGGTAAACTTAAGTCAAGAATTGAAGTCGTTTTCCTATAATGTTATATCTAGAGCCGTTTCATCTAAATTTTCTTAACTAAGAGATGAAATGTTTAAAGTCCGAACTATCAAAAGAGAACTCCAGAATTTTTGGAGCTTTTAATATTGAAGAATACCTTCCATTCATTGAACTTCTTAGAGGTTCTGGATTGGATTCAAAAGCCACTAGAACTTGATTTCCTTGCAAGACGACTAGATGTTTATCTATAGTTATACAAACCAAAATGAGAAAAACATACGATATAATTTTATGTCTGTCTAAAGCAGGTCAGTTGACGTAAAGTTTGATGAACTCAAAATAAAGTGAATTTCTATCCAGCGAAATGGGTATTTGGAAAGAGAGAGCATTTGAAAAGTGGATTCTCATAATTTTTATGTTGTATTAATTATTCATTTATTGAAAACTCAATATTTATCTAATTTATTGACAGCTGTTTCGTGTATTAATCATTCAATATTTGCTTGTGTTGGAGATTGGAATCAGTAGAAAATCGAACAAACTATACAAAAGACACACTCTTTTCAAAAGAGGTAAATTTGCACAAGTCAAATGTACCAGGCCAAAGACGATCAAGGAACAGAAACACCCAAGCAATCCTTTATGCCCTGCTCAAATTTAACAAGAGAAGATATTAAACTCATCAACCCATCTTTAACCGTTTCTCTTTATTAAGACAGTAAACAGTATGTAAGAGGTTCTGACAATATGTAATAAAAATATGTGATTTTTATTTATAAATAAAATTAAAAAAATCACCTTGCATGAAGATACTAAAAACTACAGTTTGTTATACTGAAAATAATAATTTTCAAATTGAAAAATAAACAAAAGATTTACCTGTCAAAGCAGTTTAAACTAGAGAGGTGGCAATCTAGGGTCCAAGGTCGGTAGTTGACAACGTAAATTGCTTTAGCTCCAATTTAACTCACTATCTCCCTTCATGCACACTTCCCTCTCCTCCTTTCTTAATCCTAACATCCTTGCCAGCATAAATAAAAGTTATACTTTATCAAAAAAACCAAGATGGAACTGGTAAATGCGTGCTCACATCGACATACACTAACTCAAGTACTAATAAATCATAGTTATACAGTTAATTGATTCAAACTTAACCCCACTCAACATACACAGACAAACACTACATTATTATTTTGAAGAATCGAAGGAACTTGTAGTCAAAAAGCGACAGGTGAGTGTTACTGGAAACACAATTCAAATGCAAGCTAAAATTTGAAATTTGGAATACTACTTGAAATCAGTACGTTCAACATACTGATGATTTCAGTATACGGACAAACACTTAGAAGATGGAAGTGTCCAAAACTGTACAGCAAAATATGATGCAAGTTCATGTTCCTAGATTTTAAATGGGTCATTGTATTATCTGACTGACATTACTGCATTTTTTTGTGTGCAGGAGTTTGATAAGCTGTATGGACCAGGATGGCAGTGCATAGTTGGGACTGATTTCGGATCATTCGTGACACATCAGTGACCCATCAAATATGATACTACAAAATACAAAATCATTCAAATAACTAACGCATAATAACGCATAACAGGTAGAAGATGACTGATTTCCCATTACATAATAGACAGCGACAACAAAGCTTGGACGAGGGAGAGCCAATGGAAAGTTAAGGCTAAATCGACACTCGAGTGTCTTAGGAAAGCTGGGACAAGAAATGGAAAAGCATGAAGATGAATGAAGGATGGGGGGAAAATACCGTAAGTAAAAAAAAATTATTCTCCACCTTTTCAAAGTGCCTTACTTGGTACCGAGTCATAGCCTTGACTTAAAACCAGTGGTAACACATGACCTACGCATAATCCCTCTTTACTCACGTGCGCATGACGTGCGCATAATTCCAAAGCACTATGAAGTCCTTGGATCTAGATTGCATCATCAATGAAGGTAACGCAAACTAGAGTTGTAACCAGGGGTTAATCAGCCAAGCAAAGACAACGCATTGGGACAATTAAAAGAAACAATCATCTAGGTTCCTCGGACTGGAAGACTAAAGATAAATAATTCTGCAGCATGCTTAAATGAAGCATACTCTAAGTGGAAATGTAATTAAGATTTTTATCCAATCAGAAATCTAAAGGAATTAAAAGACCTAGACGTGATCAGAATGACATGAAACTTGGCATAGGAACCAAAAAAGATACAATAATGAGATAAATTAAACTAAGATAAAAATGCACATAGTGCATGACTATGCACGATTCATCACTCGACTTGGACCAAGTTATATTGCTTGATCATGACATGCGCAAACTTGAATCGCACGATCCGGTAGCTCATTTATGCATGCTCCTGAAGTTTGGTTAGGTTTAAGATGGCCTATCTTGAGAAGTGAAGACTCGACTACTTCAATTACATGATAACCTAAGTTATGGAAGAATGATCAATTGACCTAATCAATATCCTACCAAATTTAATCAAGAGCATCTAAACGAAATAAGAAACATGATGAAAAGAAGGAGAGCCCAAAATTGGCTAAGGAATAGAACTAATACTGACTAATTGGCAAGATTCGGTACCAATGATCGTGTTAAATTAGTTCATCACAGCCTCTTTGGTACTATCTTGGGTTGAGTGTAGGAGGTTACTAGTAGGGAGTGTTTGGTAAAAGTGGTCATGTTAAGTTAGTAGATGACATTTCATTATGTTTCAACATCATGATGTTTCAGTTATTATAACATTGTTATTAACCGAGAAGCAAGCTCACTAATTAACTGAACTGAGCGAGCTCAGTTTGTTTGCTTGGCACCGTATATATACTCTTCTATATATACCCACATCATGTTAAGTTGACAAGAAAGAGGAATAAAATTTAAACATTTAAATTTAGTCGAATTTAAGTCAGTGAACAAAAAATAGTTTAATCTTTAAAGGAAATCAATGTTGATCAACATCACTCTAGCACATTTATAAACCGACGACTAATCGATGACTCTTCAAGAACCAAAAAAAAAAAAAAACAATCCGAATCACTGCCAAGTGTATATTCTTATCTTGTGTCCTAATATCGACACAAATTTGCTACCCTTTCCTAGTAAAAGCCCAGTTCCCAGTTTCACATTCTAAAACACTAAAAAGAGTATAACTACTTATTTTTATTTTTCTACAAAGGGGGAAAGCTAGTTTTTTTTCATAGTATTTTAAATGCATTCGGTATAAGTTAATATCTATTATTCCTTGAACCTCTAATAATATTTTAACCACTAAATTAATAATATGAAAGCTTTGTGTAAACATAATATAATATTTTCAAAATACACTTTTACCCTTTTCAAAAACAAGTTTTACAAAATTACCATTTATTTGAACTAAAAAATGCAAATATTCGTTGAAAAAATGGAGCCATATGTGAAACAAGTGATGCACTAAAAATTACTAGCTAGTGGTTTTATATATAATGGGTTAATTTGACTGAAATGTTCTATACTGAACTATTGGAAATACACATACAACCAAAGAAATTGAGTACAGTTGGTAGCTAAGGTAACATGACAGGTCCAGTTAAAATGAGTAGGAGGCATCTCATATTCATCGAAGATTCCTCTAAATTATATTGTTTAGTTGTATGTTAACAGTAATCACATATGTTACTTCTGATCAAATCACCCAGTAGAATTTTGGCAAAAATTGGAACATCTTAGGTGCAGCGCATGCCAGTTTGGTTCTCCTACCACCAGAAAAAAGCTCAAACATGCATGTACCAGTTCCAGGTCTTATGCTAATTGTCGTTTGAAGTTTTAAACCTACATTGAAGCATTCTATAGTGATAAATTGAGAAGCAAGGCAATTGACTTGAGCTTACACAATAAAAGCCTAGAAACATTGGTTGATTCCTTGAATTATTGACATAGGTAGTCTTTATAAATCAAGGCACATTTTGTTGCGAGCAACAATTATCAAAAAAACAGATTTTTCCAGGATGCGTAACAGAAAATAGAATAAAACATAACCTTGTAACTTAAATGGACCTTAATTCTAATAAAAGAAAACCGCGTTAATGTTCAATAAGATGTCCACCCACTAGAACAATCAGAAGAACTAATTCACATGTTTCGATTCCTATTGCACATCTATGCACCCGACAACGTCCACCATCAGCAGCTTATTTTTAAGCTAATCCCATTTAGCTCCTTAATTTTTTTAATCCCCCTAAATTACCCTGTTTATAGAAGAAGCTACAAATGTTGCCAAATTTTGATGCTATGCAGTGCAAGTTGTGCCTACCAATTAAAATTTCTCAAGCATTTTTAAAGTTCGTGTGATATTTTTAGTTTTATGCAACAGGCAACCAACATAGTTTAGTTAACCAGAAGAATAACAAGAGTCTCTCTTAAATTTTTTTATTAAATTTTCCAGATATATTAATAATTATTTAGGAAAAACATAACTAGAGCTTTTCATTCTATTTAATTTTTAATTACAGCTGTGGTCACAAATTAATCTGATAAGTTAACAAAGTCATTCATCGTTCTTTCTCCAATGCAAATTCATTGTTCATTCTACAATGCAAATGTTAATCAAAATAAAAAATGATGTTGTTGTTGTACCGATCCAAAATCATTTTCAAAACTCCACTTAATAGCCAACATTAAAAAAAAAACAGTTTTTGTTATACTGATCCAAAATCAACATATTTACGCAAATTAACTTAGAAGATCCGACCGGCGTACTAAAATATAAAACATCGAAACAAGGTAAAGAACTTAGAATATCTGATACCTGGCATAGTCAGTCCAAGCAGCGAAGCGATCTATATTCTGGAAAATCAGATCTGCGTTTTGATCTATTTTTAGGGCAAATCCGATTTGGTTTCGATCTTCTTCCTTTTCTAATTCGTGCGTTGCGAGCTAATTATGGGGGAAATCCGATCTTTTTTTTAATACCTGCGTTGCGAGCAATGTTTGGGGGAAATCAAAATGACGATTTTTTTTTTTTGGGAAAGCAAAATGACGAAGCGGGATGAGGCGCGGGATGTAACATGTAAAGGGGGGAAAGATTTTCACGTGGCAAAAATACTTGCATCCCCTAATTTGTCCGATGCAATTTATATTCCATCTAGGTGCCATATTTTACTTGTGCAAATAATTGGAGTTGCATCGAATATAATTTATAACTAGTGCAATTTAACCTTTTGCATCTATTTAATTTCATTGGTTTTTACACCAAACCGATGCAAAATGCAAATTTGTATTATCTACTACTTCCCTCTTGCCAATTGTATCGACCTTTTATGTAGAACCAATGCAGCTATTGCTACTTGCATCTGTTTTTTTACAACTGATGCAAATGAGGTGAAGCAACATGCCTGTTTTGTAGTAGTGAGTGTCCCGAAATGGTGAGGAGCCATCCTTGGCCTCGACTCATGATGAAAATCCAATTTTCAATACGTGACATTTCGGTTTTGATTGTAGAGCCAAGTATTTGTGACATGATAGATGGTACCCATGCTGCCTATGATTGATACATTTATATTTGAAGTTGTTTTATACACTATGCACGTGTGATAATATCAAAATGATTTGTTTTAAACGTACCAAGCATGTTTGGCTATTATAAGGTAAAACTCTATCCTCCGGCTTGCGTTGCATTGTGTGATGGGACCTGGGTCTTATAATAGCTTCATTTTTCCAAAAAGCATTGCGTTGTTTGTTTTATGCACTGGTATTCTCGGGACGAAACTCATTCCATGTTATACAGCGTGGTCCCTTGATTTACTCCATTTTAAAGTAAAGTTTTAAATAATTGTTTTAGTTCTCACACCAGTCAAATGACTGACCTGGAGTTTATTGTTTTAACCTAAACTCTGGATGCCCATATTTTCCACATGGGCAGCTAGTAGTTTTGGTTTTGTAGATTTATATTTACAGGATCCTGGTTTACAACTGGAACGATATTCGAAAAGCTCTATATCCATATATTTGTTTCAGTTTTTGTTTTTGTATTATTTTCGTTGCATTGTAATTTGTAAATCTCTGTCATTTATCAAATGTATATCATTTTTTCATACTCTGTATATTCTTGTACTCTAATGTAAAATATTGTAATAGTAATGAAATGTTCTTATGTTTGTGTTCTGATTTGTCGTGTTCTCAGACAATCTGTTCTTTCTCTTCTCTTCAGAGACCGGGGAAGTTCGGGTCGTCACAGTTTGGTGTCAGAGCTTTGGTTTACAGAGCTCGGGGAACAAGGCACCTTAGAACCAAATGAAAGAATTCATCAGAGATTGGATTGGCAATATCCATTAAGAATGACTCGATAGAGATAGGATCAGTAGTATCCTAGAACGAGTATGTAGAGTGTTGTTTTAAAATGAAAATTAAAAACAAATATTGTTTTGAAAATTTGAACCTTTTTATATACGTATTTGAATATTTATTTTATATTGAATTTGGACAAACAAGTATATAAAGATTTTGCATATATGCCTTTCAAACGTATATTCAAAGTTTAAATATACTGGATAGATATAGAATCACGCTCTAGTCGCCCGGAGATGATTATGTTGATGACTACGTAGCATCAGTAGTTTGTGTTCGAGTTTCGAAAGTGAGATGTCTATATATTTCCAATCGACTGTGTGAGAACCAAAATTAAATAGGGTTATTTGTTGTGATTTGGCATCAAAAATGGATTTTTATATATATAGAAAAATTCATGAACTTGAAAAGATAATCAACTAATTGATTGCTGGTTGTGTTGTTTGATTAATTAAAATTTTGAACCATTAAGCCAAATTGAATCAAATATTGTACTGAGTTGGAAATTGTTTAGAAATGCATGCATGTACATATATATATGTGTTGAACAGGTTATGGATAAACTACTAAGAAGAGAAATAAAATTTTATGCCCGACAAATAGGTACGTGTTTACTAATTTTCTTTTGCTTTTAAAGGTATATGAGCCTAAGGCTGGTCGCTTAGCAAATTTCTTTTACTTTTAAAGGTTTACGAGCCCAAGGCTGGCTGCTTGGCAATTTTCTTTTTCTTTTAAAAGGTTTATGAGCCTAAGGCTGGCCGCTTGGCAGTTTTTCTTTTTCTTTTAGAAGGTTTATGAGCCTAAGGCTGGTCGCTTGGCAATTTTTCTTTTAAAAGGTTTATGAGCCTAAGGCTGGCCGCTTGGCAATTTTTCTTTTTCTTTTAAAAGGTTTATGATCCCAAGGCTGGCCACTTGGCATTCTCCTTTTCTTTTGGATTGATGAGGGCTCTGTGAGACTAGTTGCGGTTTTAAAGTGCTCCCATACAAAGGAGGTTATGGCGATATTTTTCAAAAATTTAGGGTGTTAGCCAAATTTTTGAAGAATTGAAAAGTTCTTAGAAACTGAAAAGTTGAAGAATGAAAGCCAAACTGAAAGTTGAGTTGATTAGAAAAATAACTTTCAGCTCCGTTCCTTTCCGAGGACGAAAAGATTTTAAGTGGGGGAGATTGTAACAACCCGGAAAATCAGAACCAATTTAAAATTTTTATTTTGGCAATTTTAATGAATTTTGAATATTTAAAATGATTTATTTTAAATAATAACGATTAGAAATTTATTTTGAATAGAATTAGAATGTATAAATTTATTTAAATTGAAGTTAGAATATAAATATTTATTTTAATTATAAAAGGAATTGAAAATGGCGCAGTAGTTTGAAAATTTAATTTCAAATTTCAAATAAATGTACAAGATTCAAAATAAACCAGATTTAAGCGAAACCAAAAATATTTGAATCTGTTTGAAAATATCTTTCCAATGAATCATAAAAATTGAAATTTCATAGCGGGAACAAAAAGTTATGGCCAGTTGAATATTCAGAATAGTCGCTATGGAAATATAGCACTTAAAAATAGCCATTTTGCAAACGACCTCCGTTTTCGACGAGACCAGTTTTGTTGGATCCTGAATATCAAATTATTGGTTGATTCCAATTTTCATAATTTTTGGAACTAATATGTGAGTGTGGCGGATTTAAACGTGTTTGGTAATTTCAGATTGAATTTAATCGACTAGAAAATGACCATTTTTCAAACGGTCTCCAAATTCAACAAAATTAGTTTTGTTAGGACCATATCGTCTAAACATAGCCAAATTTATTTTTCTTGAATTAATAGAGTCTGTATGCGGCCCCATTAAATTGAAATGCACGTTCAAATTCAATATATAGATTTATATCGTAATTTTAATGGAAACTGATCGTAACGGTCGAATTAGCTTGCGGTACATATCCCATTGTGTTCGGAATAGGGGTATTTGGTTAGGGACGACAGACTTGAGCTTAGTTTGGGGTTCGAAAGGAAATTTTTCCTTCTGGGAAAATTAGAAAAAATATAATGTAAAATTATATAAATCCCTCTACCCCACCCTCCCTCCATTCCACTTTACCCCAGTTAACGATCAGTTTTTAATATAAAAAAAACCGTGACACCAAATCACCCAGACCCCGATCCCCTTTTCTCATTGTCATCGCCGCCTCTAGGGGCGCCACCGCTCCCCTACCGTGTTGTCCTCCCACTTTCGCCTCCTTCCTCCTCTCATCTTCCTCCCATACGCTTCTCCAAACACGTGACCTCCCCTTCCTCGAACTACTGGCTCAGGCCCACCACGCCTCCACCCTCCGCGCACCCATCGCTTGATAGCCCTCCGCCCTCCTCCATCTCCGTGTAGACCAGCGAAGACCCCCCCTTTTCTTCGATTTGCTGTAGAGAAAAACGGTGAGTTCTTATAATTTTTAATTTACATAAAATCGGATTTTTATTTAAAATAAAAACTGATTTTTATTTAGTTATAATTTTTTTAGGTTTTTAGTTATAAAAAGTTTAGTTTTTTATTTATATAAAGTTTAAATGTTTATTTATAAAAGTTTTAGATTTTTATAAGCAAAAAAGATTAGATTTTTGTAGTGTAAAGATTATATTTTTATATTTAAAAAGATTATATTTTTTTCAAGAGAAGATTATATTTTTATAATAGGAAAGGTTATTTTTTTAAACATGAAAAAGGTTCGATTTTTAAAAATATAAAGAAGCGATTTTTAAAAATATAAAGAAGTGATTTTCAAAAATATAAGGAAGCGATAAAATTAATGGGATTTTTAAAATATAATCATCGATGGAAAAATATGATTTTTCGTTAGATAAAAATATATAAACATCATATTGAGAATGTGATTTTCAATATGAACAGCATGGAAAAGACTACGTTGAATTTCGAGCAAATCCAAGCTATTCAGAAATAAAACTGGCGAAGTGGATCCAAAGGTGAGAACTTCTCACTTTAAATTTATTTTCTAATTAAAAATATATAATAGGATGCAAACGGTGCTTAGTAGCACCCGACACCTTTGTTTGAAACCATGTTTGTTTGGTTGGGTGGTTGATTGGATTATTTGTTTGAATTTGATTGTTTAGGTGAAATGAATTGATTAGAATTGGCATGTACGTAGCACGAGCCATTAGTAGGCGAGGGATAAGGCTAGACTTTATTCCGATTCAAGTATCGTGCCGTTATGCTGCTGAAATTTTCTAAAAATATTAGAACGATAAAAATATCATTTTTATTGAATGTATAAACTAAATAAAATATTCACGTGTTAAAAATATATTTTTAACGTGTAAATGCAAAAAATAATATTCATTTACAAATCGGACGGTTTGTTTATGTACACACATTTGACTGATATTGATTTAGATTATTAATTTTACACATCGCCCAACTGCATAAATAATAATCAGTGTTTATTGTTTGAAAACCCACATGGGTATTGGGACGATATTGGACTTACACTATCCCCAATATTTGGTTGTATGTCAATCGATGGGTTGACAGACTGCTGTAAGCGTTGATTAATTATATTTAACGCTTATGTAGTTGTGTAATGCACTATGGATGATGGTTGACTGTGTTTGATTATTGTTGTGTACACGTGTGTATGAAATCCATATAAATAACATTATACGGTAATTGACTGTGTTTGATTCCAGTTCAGAAAGAATGAATATTTTAAAAATAAAGATTATTTTAAAATAATGAATATTTTAAAATAATATTCAGTAAAAGATCAAAATCTGATTTTGATGTCCGATTTGGGATGGACATGACTATATTTAAATATATAAAGCTGTGTTGATTAGATTAATGTCATTTTGACGTGAACGGTATATATATATATTTTATTAATTTTTGTAATGAATATCGAAAAGGAAATGATTTCAAAATCTGATGTTTTGAAAATATTATCATTTAAATATTAATGATATGGAATATTCAATTTTGATTTAAAATTGAAAATGAAGTTAGAATTGTTTTTAAACGATTTATAAAATACGTTTTAAATGGAAATCGATGAAATATATATAATATATATGTATATTATATATATATGAAATGGCCTGAATAGAACGCGCCGCCATGACCGTTCGTGAATTTCAACCATTGACTTCGAATTGACGTTACGGGAGATCCGACCGTCGGATTCTCCTAAAACCGGAACCCTTGGGTTCGTATCGAAAAGAGCTTTCCAACGAATATGAGAGATTTGAAATCTAATGGCTGGATTCGGAATTATGTCCAGATCAAATTTAGAAAAGGTCGCTGTAAGTGTTGTTCGATGACCGTTTATGGTAATCGACTGTACGGGCCATGATAAATTTATTAAAAATATTAATAATTTGTGTAAAATCAAAATAAATGATTTGGAAAGAATTGTAAGAAATGTGATGAAAAATTCCATATTTGAAAAGATAAAAATATATTTGTATCGACATGAACTAGTTATGAAATAAAATTATAATCCAATATTTTTAAATAAATAAATTGGATTTGTAATGGTTTTAAAAAGAACCGGAATTTCCAATATATGAATTGGAAAGGATTTGAATCGAAATTATCTTTGGAATATTTCGATATTGGATTCTGTAGTTATATGACATTGTGGAGGAATTTGGAAGATATATATATCGTTATTTCAATACGATATTTGTTGATTTTAGAATTTGATATTGAATATAAGCCGATATATTTTCTATTCAGAGCCTTGTATTCAATATCAAATGGGATTTTGGATTTATCGTGAACGGTATCTTCACTAACACTGTTCTTAAACCTAGTTGAGAAAAGATTAAATCTTTTTATTAAGATTTAATGAAGTTTACCAATTAATTAATATTTAATTGGAATTGAATTGAATTGAATTTTGGGTTTGTTGTGAATGATATCTTTAAAAATGATGTTCTTAAACCCAATGGAGTTAAGAAAATTAGGAACTAACTAGAGATTAGCTAAGTTGAATGATTTCCTTGGTATTGATCTGATGTTGGTTTCGGCCTTCGGGATTAATACTTAAGGAATTGTTCTCTTACTAATTTACGGTTAGAGACTGATGGAATAGTGTTTTCAGTAACACTGTTCTCAAATCGCGTGTGAAAAGAATAAATCTTTTAATTAAGATTATTATAAGTTCCAGTTATATTTAGTAATTGGAATAAAATGGAATGTGATTTTGGGTTTATCGTGAACCGTGTTTTAAATGACATTGGTTCTTTAACCCAGTTAAAGACAGGATATGATTTCCCAAGTTGTATAATCACTAATATTGATTTTTGGGAAGATTAAAACTAAGTGTAGTTTTAATGAATCTTTAATTAGATTGAAATAATCGAGAATGGAGTATCACCAGTTTTGCTCCGAGCGATAGTTAAATCTGTAATTAGATTTGAACGTGAAATAGTAATTAATATTTACCGATAACACTGTGGTGTTAGATATAGAGTATTACCAGTTTTGCTTCATGGGATGAATAGATTGGGTTTGAGAAATAAAATAAATGATTACTTCAGTGTGGTTCGCTAATCCCGACTAGTTTGGAAAAACCTTAATTAATATGGTTTGAAATGATATCCAAAGGAAGATTAAAGAATAAATTCCAAGGAATTATCTTTGATAAAACTAATGGGAACCTACTCCCTAAAGATGTGAATATTTGAATAAAAGAATGTTTTGGATTGGAATGAGGCATATGTTGTGTTTTTATAACACTCGTTTATTATATACGCGGGTTATTCAAAAAGGTCGGGTTTATACTCATTCTGAATAGCTGATCCTACGATAAGTCGACGATGAATATGGTGGTTGAAGACTGGAGGTCTTCACATCTTTTGGATGATTACTGATGTCTTGATTGGGCTGTACACCCAAGACAAGGTAATAAGTGGTGATCGTCCAGACATACTTGGAGTTCGACTGGATATGCGAGGACCTCTCTCCTGTATTAGACATACGGGACGACGAATAAGGTGCCTCCGGTTTTGTTCAGACCCAAAACGAACTTGTAAATGGATGTATGTCTGACATTGGATTTTATTCTGTGTTGATTGATCTCTATTAAATATATATCTATTTAGCGGCAGAGAATTTATTCTCTTGCTTAATACCCTTCTCTGAGACGTACGAGCTCAGAGGTTATATATCAATAGATATCAATCGCGTGGCATGAAATGCCTATGTAGCATGCAGAGATGCAGTGATCAAGGCTTCTGTTGAAAAGCAGAGTCTTGTGGTTGATGATCAAAGCACGGCCTTAAAGGGCATAGCTTTGTGTATAGCGTTAAATCGCGAGCCTCACACCTTGGTATGAGTC
The DNA here is from genome assembly GCA_030737875.1 of Allium sativum. NCBI lineage: Eukaryota > Viridiplantae > Streptophyta > Magnoliopsida > Asparagales > Amaryllidaceae > Allium > Allium sativum. Next base: position 125,496,326 of record CM060919.1, on the reverse strand, counting down.
AAAAACGGGATCGGATCGTTGGGAGAACATGACATTTCTTTCTAGCTATGGGTGGTATCAGGGTTTTGCAAGCCCTAGCATTTTTATATTTTTACCTATGTGGTTGTTGGATTGCGAGGCGCCTCAGATATATCGGTCTCTATGGAGCCGATGGATATAGATCTGATAGGACAGGGAAACGTGTGTTCAGGAATAACTAATCCTCAAACGTAAGGGGGGACCGGCCCAACCGATACAAGGGTTACCCATTATGTGTAGTCCTGAGACATTGGCTAGAGTGTCTCGAAGCCGTGAGGAGACATCCCTGGCTTCGACTCATGACGGAAATCCAATTCCAATACGTGACATTTCGGTTTTGATTGTAGAGCCTAGTATTGGCGACATGATAGATGGTACCCATGCCGCCTATGATTGATACATTTATATTTGAAGTTTTTTATACACTATGCACGTATGATAATATCAAAATGATTTGTTTTAAACGTACTAAGCATGTTTGGCTATTATAAGATAAACTCGATCCTCCGGCTTGCATTGCATTATGTGATGGGACCTGGGTCGTATAATAGCTTCATTTTTCCAAAAAACATTGCGCTGTTTGTTTTTTGCACTAGTATTCTCGGGAGGAAACCCGTTCCGTGTTATACGGCGTGGTCCCTTGATTTACCCCGTTTTAAAGTAAAGTTTTAAATAACTGTTTTATTTCTCACACCAGTCATATGACTGACCTGGAGTTTATTATTTTAACCTAAAATCTGGTTGTCCCTATTTTCCACATGTGCAGCTAGTAGTTTTGGTTTTACAGATTTATATTCATAGGATCCTGGTTTACAGCTGGAACGATATTCGAAAAGCTCTGTATCCGTATATTTGTTCCAGTTTGTGTTTTTGTATTATTTTTTGATGCATTGTAATTTGTAAATTTCTGTCATTTGTCAAATGTATATCATTTGTTCATACTCCGTATATTCTTGTACTCTGATGTAAAATGTTGTAATAGCAATGAAATGTTCTTATGTTTGTGTTCTGATTTGTCGTGTTCTCAGACAATCCGTTCTTTTTCTTCTCTTCGGAGACCGGGGAAGTTTGGGTCGTCATATCATATTTTAGACAAAAAATCAATTCTGAATTATTCAAAATTAAAATCAACAATGAGAAATTCTATTTTTTCATTATATAATTAAAATTTGTTAATCATAATTGTAGTATTACTCATATGCTGTAATATTCTACTGATTGTCATACGTGATTTGATCTGTGATTGGTGTGTTCTGTAAATCTGAAAGAAAATAACATTTGTAATAATTAGAGAATTGGATTAAACAAAAATATCATTTTGTTGATTAGATTGTTGAAATAAAAAAGATTAACATTTGTGTTAATTAGGGAATTGGATTAAACCAAAATATCATTTATGTTCATTTAGAATTGTCAAATGAAAAAAGTCATTTATGTCAAATATAAAAGTATCATGTATGTTCATTTAGAATTGTCAAATAAAAAATGTTATTTATGTCAAATATAAAAGTATTATGTATGTTCATTTAGAATTGTCAAACTAAAAATGTCATTTATGTCAAATATAATAATATCATTTATGTTTGTTTAGAATTGTCAAATGAAAAATGTCATTTATGTCAAATATAAAAGTATCAATTATGTTCATTTAGAATGTCAAATCAAAAAATGTCATTTATGTCAAATATAAAAGTATCATTTATGTTCATTTAAAATTGTCAAATAAAAATATCATTTATGTTCATTTAGAATTGTCGAATAAAAATATCATTTATATTCATTTAGAATTGTCAAATGAAAAATATCATTTATGTCAATATAAAAGTATCAATCATGTTTATTTGGAATTGTCAAATGAAAATTGTCATTTATGTCAAATATAAAAGTATCATTTATGCACATTTAGAATTATCAAATGAAAAATATCATTTATGTCAAATATAGAAGTATCAATCATGTTTATTTAGAATTGTCAAATGAAAATTGTCATTTATGTCAAATATAAAAGTATCATTTATGTTCATTTAAAATTGTCGAATAAAAGTATCATTTATGTTCATTTAGAATTATCGAATAAAAATATCATTTATGTTCATTTAGAATTGTCAAATGCAAAAGGTGATTTATGTCAAATATAAAAGTATCAATCATGTTTATTTAAAATTGTCAAATGAAAATTGTCATTTATGTCAAATATAAAAGTATCATTTATGTATATTTAGAATTGTCAAATGAAAAATATCATATATGTCAAATATAGAAGTATCAATTATGTTCATTTAGAATTGTCAAATGAAAAATGTCATTTACGTCAAATATAAAAGTACCATTTATGTTCATTTAGAATTATCGAATAAAAGTATCATTTACGTTAATTTAGAATTGTCGAATAAAAGTATCATTTATGTTCATTTAGAATTGTCAAATGAAAAATGTCATTTATGCTCATTTAAAATTGTCAAATATAAAAATTTAATTTATGTTCATTTAAAATTGTCAAATATAAAAATGTCATTTATGATCATTTAAAATTGTCAAATATAAAAGTATCAATTATGTTCATTTAAAATTGTCAAATATAAAAGTATCATTGATGTTCATTTAAAATTGTCAAAAATAAAAGTATCAATTATGTTCATTGAAAATTGTCAAAAATAAAAGTATCAATTATGTTCATTTAAAATTGTCAAATATAAAAGTATCAATTATGTTCATTTAGAATTGTCCAATGAAAAATGTCATTTATATCAAATATAAAACTATCATTTATGTTCATTTAGAATTGTCAAATGAAAAATGTCATTTATGTCAAGTATAAAAGTATCAATTATGTCCATTTAGAATTGTCAAATGAAAAATGTCATTTATGTCAAATATAAAAGTATCATTTATGTTTATTTAGAAATGTCGAATAAAAGTATCATTTATGTACATTTAGAATTGTCAAATGAAAAATGTCATTTATGTTCATTTAAAATTGTCAAATATAAAAATGTCATTTATTTTCATTCAAAATTGTCAAATATAAAAATGTCATTTATGATCATTTAAAATTGTCAAATATAAAAGTATCAATTATGTTCATTTAAAATTGTCAAATATAAAAGTATCAATTATGTTCATTTAAAATTGTCAAAAATAAAAGTACCAATTATGTTCATTTAAAATTGTCAAAAATAAAAGTATCAATTATGATCATTTAAAATTGTCAAATATAAAAGTACCAATTATGTTCATTTAGAAATGTCAAATGAAAAATGCCATTTATGTTCATTTAAAATTGTCAAATATAAAAGTATCATTTAAGTTCATTTAGAATTGTCAAAAATAAAGTATCATTTTTGGTTGATTAGAATTGTCAAAACAAAAGGAATATTTTTGTTGAAACAGGATTGACAAAACAAACTAAGATTATCATTTTTTTTTCTGTCATGTATACATTTGTTTTGTATACATATTAAAATTTACATTTTTATAAGTCATGTATACATTATTTTTGTATACATATTAAAATTTACATTTTTATAAGTCATGTATACATTAGTTATGTATACATATTAAAATTTACATTTTTATAAGTCATGTATACATTAGATTTGTATACATATTAAAATTTACATTTTTATGAGTCCACTATACATTAGTTATGTATACATATTAAAATTTACATTTTTATAAGTCATGTATACATTAGTTATGTATACATATTAAAATGTACATTTTTATAAGTCATGTATACATTAGATTTGTATACAAATTAAAGGTTACATTTTTATATGTCATGTATAAATTTTAATTATAAACAAATAAAAATAAAGTTAAGAATAGAAATTTGCATACAAATAAAAATTATCTTTTTTATTTGTCATTAGTGATATGTCATGTAAACAAATTTATCTTTTTATTTGACATTAGATATGTAGACATGTCATGTAAATTAATTTATCTTTTTATTTGACATTGCGATGTAGAACATGTCATGTAGATAAATTTATCTTTTTATTTAACATTAGAATATCGCATATGTCATGTAAACAAAATTGTCTTTTCATTTTTTTATTAGAATTATAAACATACATATAAATAAAAATTCTCTTTTTATTGTCATTAGAAATATAGGAATTTTTATGCAAATAAGATATCATTTTTATTTGACATTAGAAACATGTAGTGAGGTTATGCAAAATAAATTACATTCTTTTATTTGGCATGTTAAACACGTTTGTGGAGTCGTCGAATGATTTATATTTATATATAACTATAACTATATATATATATATAAACTAAAATTAAATGAATCGCACGCGGTAGTTCGCGTTTCAAAATCGTAACTTTAAACGATTATACCGAAAGGTCTGACCGTCGGATTTTCCCAAATCTGGAACCGTTAGGACCGCTTTGGGAAGATCTTTCCAACGATATAAATTTTGTTAAAATCCAACGGTTAGATTTCGAGAAATGTGTAAATCAAATTTGGGCGAAAACAGCGCCAGGGCCGCTCATTGACCCGAAGCGTCATTAAATTAAATTGAGTTATTTATATATAAATAAAAATAGCGATAAATCATTATAAAATAACATTAACTATATGGAATGATTTAAATTATATATATGCAAGAATTATTTGAAAAGACTGTGTTCAACCTCAATTCAAATAATTATACAACGATTTAAATCGAAGGTATTGAAGATGGTGATGGAAGACCAGCGATCTTCACATCGAATGGACGGCTACTGATGCCCGACACTGGGTCGCTCCTAGGAAAGGGTTAAAGTGGTAGTTGTCCGGACGTACTTGTTGATTGTTCGGATAAGCGAGCGCCTCTCTTCTGTATTGGACATACGGGACGAGGAATAAGGTGTCTCCGCTTTCGTTCAGACCCAGAATGGACTTGTAAATGGATGTGTGTCTGACGTTTAATTTCATTCCATGTGAATTGGTTTCTATGTAATATATATCGGTTTAGTGGCGGAGAATTTATTCTCTTGCTTGACACCCTTCTCTGAGACGCACGAGCTTAGAGGTTATATATTGGTAATTAATGATCGCATGGCATGGACTGTCAATGTGGCATGCCAAGATGCAAATGATTAAGGCTTTTGTTGAAAAGAAGAGCCTTATGATTGATGATTAAAGCATAGCTTATTTCGGCATAGCTTTGTGTATAGCGTTACTTCGCGAGCCTCACACCCCCGGTATGTACCAGAAATGGGAGAAGGATCCAAGGAGAACATGCGTTTCTTTCTAGCTAAAAGTGGTGTTAGGGTTTTGTAAGCCAAGATATTTTTACTTATGTGTATGGTGGAAAGGAAGGTACCTCGGATTTGAGTCCCTAATGGCTCTATTTTACGCTCCATATGGCAGGGAGACGTATTATTCAGGAATTATATATAATCCACTAACATTAGTTGTGGACCGGCCCTATGGCTCCTAGGTGCAGTTGCGGCTGTATCCTGAGACATGGGCTAGATTGTCTCGAATTAAGTAAGGACTATCTCTTGCCTTGGTTCATGATGGAAATCCAACTTCCAATACAACACCACATGGTTTTGATTGTAAACCAATATATGGCGACATAGTAGGATAAGGTACTATGTCGTCTATGATTGACACATTATGATTAAAAATGTTTTTGAAACATAGATACACTGATAATAATATCAAATCCATTTTTATCGTATCAAGCATTTTTGACCATTATAAGGTAAAACTCTATCCTCCGGTTTGCGTTGCATTGTGTGATGGGACTTGAGTCTTATAATGGTTTCATTTTTCTAAAAAGCATTGCGTTGTTTAACGATTTACTTTATTTATGCACTGCCAATCCAACGGAGTAAACCCGTTCCGCGTTAGCGGCATGGTCCTGTGATCAGCCTTATTATTAAATAGGTTAAGTAAGATTTCTCATACCAGTCCCATGACTGACTCGTAGTTTGTTTCACTTTGCAAACTTGGGTGCCCTCTTTTCCACACGTGCAGCCTTGTATTCAGGTTTTAGCAGACTCATTCTAGATAGCTATGGAGCTGAAAACGGATCCTATCATTTCTATTGTGCTGTTCAGACTTCATTTAGTATATTATGTTTGATTCCGCTGCAGACATTTTACATTAAGCTGAAAACTTTATTTTGTACTAAGTATGAACCTATTATGCTGTGTAACTCTGATGACATATTATTTCAAGTGTAACTTTGATGTACTTTATCTTGTGTAATGCGATATTTCTATTCTGCTGTTATTGTTTTATGTGTTATATTCCAATGATTATCCTTGCTTTCGTACTACGGAAGTTTGGGGTCATCACAGTTGGTATCAGAGCTTAGGTTAAACTTAGCTCCGGAATATAACATATTTAAAAACAATTTATCTAGATAGAATCAGCAGTATTCTAAGGCGAGTAGCTCATTAGAGATAGGATTAGTAATATCCTAGAATGAGCACAACAGAATACACACCATAATTAGTCATTACATCATCATTTTTCCATAGGTCCTTTACTCTTACCATTCCTTAAAAATTATTATTTCTGTTGGTCTGACTCTTTCCTTGATGGTACAGAACTGACTGAAAATGAGTGGCAGAAACAGAAGAAGTAATTCTATGGTTCAGCAATCTAATGAGCCAATTGTGCTCCCACAGCCAGAACCAGATCTACAAGCTCTAGTAATGAAGCATCGAAATCTGGGTGGAGTACCATTCTCTGGCAAAGAATCTGTTATTGAAACACAACCATGGATGCATTCTTTTGAGAGAATTTTTGAAGGCTTAAAGTTGATAGATGATCAGAAAAGACTCATAGCATCTTGGACACTCAAAGACAAAGCTTTATTCTAGTGAGAAACTGTTATTGAGGAAAATCCAGAAGGTAATATTACCTGGGATAGATTTAAAGAAATGTTCAAAGAAATATTTATTCCTTCAAAAGCAACTGAGCGGCTATATAATGAGTTTTACGATCTGAAACAAGTAGATATGATCATCCAGGAGTACCAGAAGAAATTCAATAAGCTTTCCCGCTTTGCCCCAGAATTAATTCGAGATCCTATAAGAAAGAATCTGAGATTTATCAAAGGACTTCAAAAGAAATACGAAGGTAGAGTACTCACTCATGTGAACCTTCCTTTTTCTAAGATGATACAAATGGCGTATCGCTATGAGTATATTGATAAGCAACATGGCTTGGAAGATGAAGTGGAAAGCAGCTCTAGCAAAAAAAGGAAGTTTGAAACTGATAACCCTGAGGCAAGTGCGAAGCCTGAGGTCAGTAAGAAGCCTAAAGTCAATAAGAAGGGGGTTAAATCTAAGGAAGCACCGTTAAAGACTGCAATATGCAATAACTGTAATCAGCAAGGGCATTCTGCTAAGGAATTGCAAATCTTCGAAGAAACGAAAGAATGTGGGATCTAAATCCAATAAAAAGTTTCAAGAGAGTAGAGAATGCAATCTTTGCCATCAGACTGGTCATGTAAAGCAAGATTGCCCACTTTTGAAAGCGACCAAAGTGGCTCAAGTCAATGAAGTGGCAGAAACTCCAGCAGCCTCAGCTAGTTAGGAAAAGCTAGATGTTTTGGAAGGCACGCTCACTGTCAACAATATTCTTGTCACAGTATTGTTTGATACGGGCGCGTCGCAAAGCTTCATTTCGAGTAATACATTCAAGAAGATAAATCTAAAATTGAGGAATCTTAAAGAATCGGTTAAAGTTCATAATCCCATTGGTGGTTCGCTTGTTCTTGGTTTGTATTATAATGTGTCCGTCTCTTTTTCCGATTATCGGTTTCCTTGTACCTTGATTATCATGGATTTTTCTGAATTTGATATCATTCTCAGGCTGGATTGGTTAACCAAACATGGAGCCGAACTTAAATGTGCAGAAAGAGTTGTTAAAGTTAAAACAATGGTTGCTAATATTGTTATAACCTGCGTAGGCTCAAATGTTGATAGAAAGGAATTTTGGGCTACTTTTGAGGTTTCCCCCACTGCTATTGAGGATACTCCTGTCATCAAAGATTATGTGAATGTGTTTGAAGAAGTCGATAGCTTACCTCCGCATAGGGAAATCAACTTCAGGATTGACTTAGTTCCAAATGCAAGGCCAGTGGTGCATCCTATTCGAAGAATGATGCTGAAAGAAAAAGAGGAGTTGAGCAATCAAACTAAACAGCTCTTCTGGAAGGGTCTGATCAGGCCTAGCTTCTCGAATTGGGGTGCAGCGGTAGTGTTTGTCCCAAAGTCAGACAGTACTCTCCGATTGCGTGTGGACTACCGAGATCTCAATAAGCAAACGCTGAAGAACAAATATATATATTGCTGCGTATAGATGATTTGTTGGATCGTTTGAATGGGGCGAAAGTGTTTTCAAGAATGGACCTAGCTACATGTTTCCATCAGCTGTGGATTGTTGAAGAATGTGTTCCTTTGACAGCTTTCAAAGGTCCAGACATATTTTATGAGTGGTTAGTAATGTCGTTCGGCTTATGTAACGCTCCTGCCTACTTTGTCGATCTGATGAACAGAGTATTCCGTGATGTGTTGAATAAATTTGTGCTGGTTTTCATTGATGACATCTTAATCTTCTCTAAATCTACTGTTGAGCATGAAAAGCATTTGAAAGAAGTTCTGGAAATTTTGAGAAGGAATGTATTGAAAGCCAAATTCTCTAAATGCATATTCTGGCTAGAAGAAGTGAAGTTCCTTGGTCATGTAGCATCGAAGGAAGGAATTTCAGTGGATCCAAGTAAGATCACCGTCATTCAAGATTGGAAGCAGCCTAGCACACCTACTGAAGTTAGAATTTTTCTAGGATTGGCTGGCTATTATCGGAAATCCGTTAAGGATTTTTCGAAGTTATCTTGTCCACTGACAAAACTGACCAAGAAGCATACGAAGTTTAATTGGACAACTGAATGTGAGGCAGCTTTCCAAGAACTGAAATTGAGATTGACCACTACTCCTGTGTTGACCATTATTGATGGCAATCAAGATTTGAAAGTCTGGACTGATGCTTTTATTGAAGGTTATTTTTTTTATCTAAACAAACATGTTAGGGATAACATTTTTAATGACAAATATTATTTTAACATGTTATCCTTTTTATCTATTTAAGGTGTTGGTGTAGTATTAATGCAAAGAGGCAAAGTAGTTGCTTATGCTAGCCGCCAGTTGAAGCCGCATGAGAAGAGATACCCCACTCATGATCTTGAGTTGATGGCCATCGTGTTTGCTTTACAGATATGGAGGCACTATCTTTTGGGAGAGAAGTTCGAATTATATATAGATCACAAATCCTTGAAGTATCTTTTCACCCAAAGGGACTTGAATTTGAGAAAGCAATGTTGGTTAGAATTTCTTGCGGCCTATGATCTGGATATCTTATATACTCCAGGAAAAGCCAATGTTGTAGCCGATGCGCTCAGCAGGAAGAATGAAGCCAGCGCCAATCTTATCATCGCCAGTCTTATCATTACGCCTACACTAATTGATAAGATCTCTACTCTTCAGAAAGACAGTAAGTTTATTCAGATGATTAGCGAGCGAGTTCGAAGGGGCGAAGCTTCTAGCTTCCAAATTGACAGCAAGGGGACTCTTAGATTGCAAGGGGAATCTATGTGCCAGATATTCCTGAGCTAAAAAGAGAAGTTATGGATGAATGTCACAAATATAAACTTAGCATCCATCTAGGATTAAGCAAGATGTATCATGATCTTAAGCGCACATTCTGGTGGAAGGCGATGAAGAGAGACATTTCTATATATGTTGCTAGAAGTTCCACTTGTCAACAAGTCAAAGCGATCAACAGAAGCTCGCAAGATTGTTGCAACCGCTAGAGGTTCCAAGTTGGAAGTAGGACCAAATTTCTATGGATTTCATAGACGGCTTGCCCCGAACCAGAAAAGGCAATGACTGCATATGGGTGATTGTAGATCGTTTCACGAAGACCGCCCATTTTATTCTTGTCAAATCTAATAGAACAGCTCGAAGTCCGGCATAACTTTATTTCAGAGTGATTGTCAGACTACATGGAGTTCCCAGTAGCATTGTTAGTGACCGTGATTCGATATTTGCTAGTAAATTATGGGAAGTATTCCAAGTGGAGCTAGGGACCAAGTTGAATCTAAGCACCTCTTATCATCCTCAGACAGATGGCTAGACTGAGAGGGTGAACCGCATATTAGAAGACTTGCTGCGAGCATGCATTCTTGGTTTTGATGGGTCATGGGAGGATCGCTTGCATTTGGTTAAGTTCTCTTATAATAACAGTTACCAAGCAAGCTTGCAGATGTCGCCATCTGAAGCATTATATGGCAGGCCATGCAGATCTCCCGCATGTTGGGTGGAACCAGGCAATTGAATAGTATTGGATCCCGACATGATTCATGAAGCATCAAACAAAGTTGATTTTATTAAGAAGCGACTACTGGCTGCTCAGAGCCGACAGAAGAGCTATGCAGACTTACGAAGAAGGGATTTAGAATTCTCTGTTGGTGATTATGTGTACTTGAGGGTTTCCCCATTGAGAGGTGTAATTCGTTTTGGGAAGACCAGGAAGTTGGCGTCGAGGTTCATTGGTCCATTTCCTATTCTCGAAAGGATTAGAACTCTCGCTTATAGGGTGCATGTAACGACCCAGAAAATCTGTACCAATTTAAAAATTTTAAATTGGCTAAAATAATGGATTTTAAATATTTAAAATAAATATTTTAAATAATGGCGACGAAAACTGAGTTTGAATCGACAATTGAAAACGAATATAATTAATTATAATTATAAACAAGGCTTGAAAAGGCGCTGCAGTTTCAAAAAATTGAATTCAAACTTTGTCGGACTGTATCGGGTGCAGAACAATCCGGATTTTAGTGAAACCAAAAATATTAGGATCTACTTGATGATATCTTTCTAACGAATCCGACCAATCGAAATTTGATAGCGGGAATCAAAAGATATGTCCAGTTGAATATTCTGAATAGTCGCTATGGAATTCAGGCCCTTAAAAATGGACATTTTGCAAACGACCTCGGATTTCGATGAAACCACTTTTGTTGGGTCCGGGATGTCAAGTTATTGCTAGGTTTCAAATTTCATAATTTTTCGAATCAATATGTGAGCGTGGCAAAGGAAAACGCGTTTGACCGGTTTCAGTTGATTTTAATCGACTGGAAATTGGCCATTTTTCAAACGGTCTCAGAATTCGACGAAACTAGTTTTGTTAGGACCGTATCGTCAATACGAAGCTAGAAAATATTTTTCGAGAATTATTCTAGTTAGTATGTGACCCCGGTAAATTGAAATGCGCGTTCAAATTCAATATATTGGATTATATTTTGTTTTTGACAAAAACTGATCGAAATGATTGAATCAACCTACGATACATATCCCATTGTGTTCGGAATGGGGGTATTACACTAGGGACAACGGTCGTTGGGTTTGGATCGGAGTTCGTATGTGGTAGGGGGTATTTTCGGATTTAAAGAATTTAAATATATAAATAAAATTTTGGGCCAATCAAATTCAATCTCTCATTTCCGCGTTGACCTCCCGAAGTCCGCTCCTCTTCACTGCTCGAACGGCGGAAAAGCTCTCAATCATCTCTCCTCTTTTTCACTCAAAACTCTCAATGAAATCAAGTGCCCCTTTGGAACTTTTCAAAGCCCTTTCGCTCCTCTACAAATCCATCTAAGCCTCGTCAGCTATTGTCACGTATTTCTCAAGATCTGGGCCTGGGAACTTCCGCCGTCTCGAAGCAAATTCCGGCGTCCACAGGCTGTCGAACTCGACATAACCACCGGCGCCTGGAAGCTCCTTCGGAGGCGTACCTCGTGGCGACGCCTGATCGTCGTCCAGTGCTGGGTTTTGGGCGAAAAATCCCAACCCTAGTTTGAAGCCTGGTTCGGGTGCAGCCTATCGGACTTTACAGTGAACAAGGTGATCCTTTCTTAGTTAATTACCTCGATGATTACGCTATTTAATTATGAATTTAATTAAATATTTATTATTGTATAGTTTCTAAAATAAAATAGCAAGGAATAAAACATGGAATTTTTATAAATATAAATTTTGCATGGTTTTAAAATAAATAAAAAGACCGTTGTTTTTAAAATAAGAATACATGGATTTTTATAAAATAAAAATGGCTTTGATTTTTAGAAAAATAGCATGAGTTTAGAAATTAAAATAGAAAAGACAAGATTTTTAAAATAGGAAAATATAAACTTTCTTATATATGAAGCGATTATAAAAATCAGATTTTTTTTTTATTGAAAGTCGAAGTAAAAATCAGATTTTTCTATATTGAAAGTCGAAGTAAAAATCAGATTTTTCTATATTGAAAGTCGAAGTAAAAATCAGATTTTTGTTTTATTGAAAGTCGAAGTAAAAATCAGATTTTTCTATATTGAAAGTCGAAGTAAAAATCAGATTTTTCTATATTGAAAGTCGAAGTAAAAATCAGATTTTTCTATATTGAAAGTCGAAGTAAAAATCAGATTTTTCTATTTTGGATAGCGAAGTAAAAATTCGATTTTTATATATTGAATAGCATAGTAAAAATTCGATTTTTACATATGTAGAGAATATGGGCAACGAAAGCGACAAAAGGCGAGATTGGCGAAGATTTCTCTAAGCGAAGTGTCGTGAAGTTGGATAGCTATTTGTGAGAATTTCTCACTCTTCAATTCCTTTTACTATATATATATGTGTTGAAATAAAAGTGAATTGCTATATATAAATATATATCTATATATATATATATACGCCCCTCGTCCACAAACCATGGACGATATTTATTGGTTGAAATTGTTGTGAAAATTGATTGATAGCGAATGATTGTTTGGGATTGTTTGTGATTGATATTGGTTGATTGTGGTTGAAAAATACCCATTTGTGGTTGAGAAATATTTGGTTGAAACCACATAGGATTAGTTTGTGGAAATGAAATAAATATATACATGCCGCCTGCGTGCGAACTAGATGCATGATCCCCATTGTCAAAAACCGCGAGGTTTTAAGGTAGAGCGAGGAGCAGTACTAGGGACGGTCCCGGTTTTAACTACCCTGCCGTTATGCTGCCGAAATTTTGAATAATATTCGTGTGTTTGAATTATTTTCATATGCTTAAACTATATTTATTCATTGAATAGAAAACATTCATGTGTTGAATTGATATTCATTCGTTGATTAGAAATTCATGTGTTGAATGGTATTCGCGTTTTAAAATATAAAAATCACATTTTTATCTATATATAAAAACTATAGAAAACATTCATGTGTTGAATTGATATTCATTCGTTGATTAGAAATTCATGTGTTGAATGGTATTCGCGTTTTAAAATATAAAAATCACATTTTTATCTATATATAGAAACTATAGAAAACATTCATGTGTTGAATTGATATTCATTCGTTGATTAGAAATTCATGTGTTGAATGGTATTCATATTTTGAAATAAATTGTTTGATAATAAAAATCACCTTTTATCGACTATATGAACTGTGTAAAATAATCTCGTTTTAAAAGAAATTGTTTTATGATAAAAATCCTATTTTTGTCACCTATATGAACTATATAGAAAAATAGTGTTTTGAAATGAACTGTTTTACAATAAAAATCACATTTTTATTATATGCATAAATCGTTGAAATGTGAAGTGTTAAAAATAGCCACTTGTTCAAAATAAACATATATGAGTTGAAATATTCATTAATTAGCTAATGAAATGATTTGCACCTATTTATGTAACATTAGAATGAATGGTGTTTTTAAACCAAATAAAAATCAAATATGAAGTCGAATAGAAAATGATAAATGATAAGAACTGTGTATATATGTACATACATATTCATTGAACAGGTTATAGCAAAGGGGCTAGAGAAGAGGAATAAAATTTTGTGCCCGACAAATAGGTACACATTTACTGCTTGGTTTGGGTGATGATTTTATGAGCCTGTTGGCTAGCCGCTTGGCTTTTTCTTTTTCTTTTTGAGATTAGAAGGACCGGGAAAGCTATTTGCGATTTCCCGATGCTCCCGGTGCAGGGGAGGTTATGGCGAAATTTTCCAAAAATTTAAGGCGTTAGTGAAATATTTGAAGTGAAAACGATATTGAAATCATTGAATGAACTATATTTATATAAATATATAAATATAAATAAAATTAAAACGAAACGAGGCCGTGCAGTTCGTATTTTGAAACCGTGATTTCAAACGACTAGTGCGGGAAATCCGACCATTGGATTTTCCCGAAACCTCAACCGTCGGGTTCTCCTTGGAAATATCTTCCCAACGGCACCAACCTTGCAAAAATCCAACGGTTGGATTGTCTGGAATGTTTAATTCAAATCTGAAGAAAAACAGCGCCAGAAGCGATTATATTTATATATATATATATATATATAAATATAATTATATATTTAATCGAATAACGACGCTGCAGTTCGTAATATGAAATCGAAAATTCAAACGATTGTACCGGGAGATCCGACCGTCGGATTTTCCCGAAACTGGAACCGTTGGATTCGTTTTGAAAAGACCTTTCTAATGATGTAAATTTTGTGAAGATCCAACGGTTAGATTTTCAGATATGTGTAAATCAAATCTGAAGAAAAACAGCGCCACGGCCGCGTTATGGCCCGAAGCGTCGTTTTGAATAAATTAGCTATTTTAAAATAAAAAAAATAGCGATAAATAGTTATAAAATATCATAAGCGATATGGAATGGAAATAAACTGAATTTGCTTGATTTATGTGGCTTTTGATGGTTGAATGTGTTTGGTGTGAAAATTACATTAATGAACACAATTGGTGTTGTCGAATAATTTAACCATTGAAATAAATCGATTTGAAATTCTAAATATACGTGAATTATTTGAAAAGGTCGAGTTAATTCTCATTTCGAATAATCGACCGACGATTGAAATTCGAAGATGAAGACGATGGTCGAAGACCGGAGATCTTCACCTCGTTTGGATGGTAACCGAGGTCCTGATTGGGAGGCATCCCGAAATATGGATAATGAGTGGTGATCGAAGGGTTTGCGAGGTATTTAGTGCCTCCGGTTTCGTTCAGACCCAGAACGGACTTGTAAATGGACTGTGTGTCTGACATTGGATTTTATTCTATGTTGATTGATCTCTATTAAATATACATCTGTTTGGCGGCGGAGAATTTATTCTTTCGCCTAACGCCCTTCTCTGAGACGCACGAGCTCAGAGGTTGTATATCGATGGACATCAGTCGCATGGCATGAATTGCCTGTGTGGCATGCTAAGATGCAGTGATCAGGGCTTCTGTTGAAAAGCAAAGTCTTGTGGTGATGAACAAAGCACCGCCTGTGTGGCGTAGCTTTGTGTATAACGTGAATTCGCGAGCCTCACACCCCGGTATGAACCTAAAACGGGAGAAGGACCTCAGGGAGGGCATGCGTTTCTTCCTAGCTAGGGTGGTGTCAGTGACCTACCAACCCTGACATTTATATACTTTTCACCTATGTGGTTGTTGCTGTTGCGAGGCGCCTCGGTTTGATCGGACGATCCGGGTCCGATGGAGTCATTCGTTGGCTCGTTTACGCCCCAAAGGGCGGGGAAACGTATTGTTCAGGTATAATAATCCACATCGGTGGACCGGCCCTGTCGCTCCAAGGGGCAGTTGCGGCTGTTCCTGAGGCTCGGGCTAGGCAGTCTCGAATTCGGTAAGGACTATCTTTTGCCTTGGTTCATGACGGAAATCCAATTTCCAAATACGACATCGTGCGGTTTTGATTGTATATATATATATATGGCGACATGATATATGGTACCCATGCCGTCTATGATTGATAGTTATGATTTGAAATTGTTTTCAAAACATATAGACACTAGCAATAATATCAATTGCCTTGGTTTTATTCGTATCAATCATATTTTGGCCATTATAAGGTAAAACTCTATCCTCCGGTTTGCGTTGCATTGTGTGATGGGAACTGAGTCTTATAATGACTTCATTTTTATAAAAAGCATAGCGATGTTTAAAAGAAAGATTTGTTTTAAAGCACTGGCAATCCAATGGAGTAAACCCGTTCCACGAAAGTGGCGTGGTCCTGTGATTAGCCAATTATATATATGTGTTGAGTGGATTTCTCATACCAGTCCCATGACTGACTCGTAGTTTGTTTCACTTTCAAACTCGGGTGCCCCTTTTTCTACACGGGCAGCCTTGTATTCTGGTTTAGCTGGTTCTTTCTGGATAGCTGGAGCTGAAGATGGATTCTGTCATTTATTTCTTTTTATGCTGTTCAGCTCCTATTGTACATATTTTGTTTATTTCCGCTGTAGACATTTATGTATAGCTGAACTGTATTTGTACTAAGTAAGATCCTGTATACTGTGTAACTCTGATGATTACTTTTATCCAGTATATTCTATTGTTCATTATCTGGTGTATTTATTTAATTCTGTTCTGCTATTATCTGTTTCTGTGTTATATTCCAAAGATAACCCTTGTTTCCGTCTGAACGGGATTTCGGGTCGTCTCAGTGCAGTTGCCTAACTGGTTGTCAGGGGTGCATGATGTATTCCATGTGTCTCAACTGCGGAAGCATGTACATGATCCGGACTTAGTTGTGGAGGAAGCAACATAATAGGATTTGGAGATTACCCCGAGCTTAGCAATAAGAAGGGAGCCAGTGAAAATTGTTGGCAAAGAGACCCGAGTTCTGAGGAACAAGAGGACCCACTTAGTCAAAGTGCAGTGGAGCGGGGACCCAAGAAACTGTACATGGGAGACTGATGATAGCATTAAATAGGCTTATCCCAAGTGCAGAGTGGACATCTCCGAGTAACTCTTGTGTTGAGGTACATTTACAATATTTTGTATTTTCTGTTTTGTTTCCTACTTTACTATTGTTTCCTTTTCGAGGACGAAAAGCTTTTAAGTGGGGGAGATTTTAACAACACGTTAAATCAGAACCAATTTAAAAAATTTATTTTAAAGAATTTGGTTAGAAAATGTGCCAGAATTCAAAAATTCCATTTTTAAATAATATTAAATCTATTAAAAATTGTCATTTTACAAACGACCTCCTTTTTTGACAAAACCATTTTTATTGGATCCGAAATGTCAAATTATTGCTAAGTTTAATTTTCCATAATTTTTGGAACTAATATGTGAGCGTGGTAAATTAAACTACGTTCGATAATTTCTATTAAATTTAATCGACCGTAAAAAAGGCCATTTCTCAAATGGTCTCCAAATTCAATGAAATTAATTTTATTAGGACCGTATCGTCGAAACATAGCTAGGTTTATTTTTCGGGAATTTTCGGAGTTCGTATGTGACTCAATTTAAATGTACGATCGAATTAAATAAATAAATGATTTAAATTTAATTTAAAGAAAACAAACTGAAAACGATCGTTTGGGCTGACCCGACGTAGGCTATTGTGTCCGAAACGGGGACATTTGGGTAGGAACAACTTTCATTGGGCTGAAATTGGAGCTGGAAAGGATTAACGGGCTTTAACTAAGGAATTAAGGAATTAAATAATGTTTTATTATAAGTAATAGTTTAAATCAAAACCCTAATGTCCAAACAGAGCCGCCACCATCAGTTTGAATGATAGAAATGGTTCCATCCTTCCTCCATTAAAAATGTTCGATCCACACAATAAAATCATCCACTCTTGATGGTAATTTTGATGAGAAGTTTGTGATCTTCCGATCCATACCACCAACGCCTCCTATCATGGCACGGTTTTCGAGAACGGAGGCTTAAAGCCGCCATGTTCTGACCGCTACCATGACCTACCCCCGCCGTCGCACTCCACCGGACCACCAGCGTCCAGCGCGCCATCTCTCCCCCTACCGCGTGGTATATTCTGATCAACCCCTAGTGCAACTGATTTGAAGAAAAGTGTAAACCTAGGATTGAACGAAGTATAAACACACGTCGGCCTTGTCTGCTGAAAGAAGAAGAAGGGTAATCCTTAATTTAATTATTTATTAAATTTAAATTTAAAATATTATCAAAACAAAATATATCATAACTAATGCACACAATCTCGGAATTGAAAATTTTCAGAAGCGTTGCGATCGTGAGTCCGAGATCTACACTTCTGGACTAATTAGAACTGATTCGGAGCAAATCAAATTTTGGACAAAAATTCTATTCTGATTATTTAGAATTAAAACCGACAGTGAGAAATTATATTCTTTTTATTATATAATTAAAATTTGTTAATCATAATTGTAGTATTACTCATACGCTGTAATATTCTGCTGATTGTCATACGGGATTTGATATGTGATTGGTGTGTTCTGTAGATCTGAAAAAAATTAACATTTGTGTTAATTAGAGAATTGGATTAAACAAAAATATCATTTTGTTTGTTAGATTATTGAAATAAAAAAAATTAATATTTGTGTTAATGAGGGAATTGGATTAAACCAAATTATCATTTATGTTCATTTAGAATTGTCTAATGAAAAATGTCATTTATGTCAAATATAAAAGTATCATGTATACTCATTTAGAATTGTCAAATGAAAAATATCATTTATGTCAAATATAAAAGTAAACTGTCAAATGAAAAATGTCATTTATGTCAAATATAAAAGTATCATGTATGTTCATTTAGAATTGTCAAATGAAAAATGTCAGTTATGTCAAATATAAATGTATCAATTACGTTCATTTAGAATTGTCAAATGAAAAATGTCATTTATGTCAAATATAAAAGTATCATTTATATTCATTTAGAGTTGTCAAATAAAAGTATCATTTATGTTCAATTATAATTGTCGAATAAAAGTATCATTTATGTTCATTTAGAATTGTCAAATAAAAGTATCATTCATGTTCATTTAGAATCGTCAAATGAAAAATGCCATTTATGTCAAATATAAAAGTATCATGCATGTCCTTTTTGAATTGTTAAATGAAAAATGTCATTTATGTCAAATATAAAAGTATCATTTATGTTCATTTAGAATTGTCAATTAAAAAAATGTCATTTATGTCAAATATAAAAGTATCAATTATGTTCATTTAGAATTGTCAAATGAAAAATGTCATTTATGTCAAATATAAAAGTATCATTTATGTTCATTTAGAATTGTCGAATAAAAGTATCATTTATGTTCATTTAGAATTGTCGAATAGAAGTATCATTTACGTTCATTTAGAATTGTCAAATAAAAGTATCGTTTATGTTCATTTAGAATTATCAAATGAAAAATACCATTTATGTCAAATATAAAAGTATCAATTATGTTCATTTAGAATTGTCAAATGAAAAACGTCATTTATGTCAAATATAAAAGTATCATTTATGTTCATTTAGAATTGTCAAATGAAAAATGTCATTTATGTCAAATATAAAATATCAATTATGTTCATTTAGAATTGTCAAATGAAAATTTTCATTCACGTCATTAAAAAACGTATCATTTATTTTCATTTAGAATTGTCGAATAAAAGTATCATTTATGTTAATTTAGAATTGTCGAATAAAAGTATCGTTTATGTTCATTTAGAATTGTCAAATGAAAAATGTCGTTTATTGTAACGACCCGCATTTTTCAGCGATATAATTAATTTATTTAATTATTTAAATAATGATTTGGTTATTTAAAATGACCAGAATTAAATAATATTGAATATGTATTTAAAATAACTAATATAATAATATATTTAATTTCTGAAAATAGTCAGAAATAGTGGAATTCACAAAATGGTGTGAACTGGATCATCGGTGATATTTAATTCAGTTTAGAATTTAATTAGAATAACGAATATATTATTTGAATGGCAGTTTGAATGTATAATTATAATATAATTATAATCGAGCTCGAAATGGCGCAACAGTTCGCCATTTGGCGATTTGGACATCAACTGAATATACAGAAGCCATTTTGAGCCGGATTTTTTGTGAAACAAGAAACATTCAGAGCTGGTGAAGTATATTTTTCTAATGGAAGAGAAAAATCGGGATTTCATCGTGTAGATTTTGATTTATGTCCAAATCAAATTTTAGAAAAGTCGCTATGGAATTCCTTTATAATTTATATCGATTTATTTATAATTTAAAATGGATTTTTATATATAAATCGAATATCAATGTAACATTGGATTTGAAATATCGAGTTATAAATTCCAGTGTAACAATATGATATTCTATTGTGAATATATATGATAATATTTATTTTTAAATAATAAATTTAAATGTTTTTAAATGTATTTATATATTAAAAGGGTTATTTAGAGCTTTAAAAATAGCCAGTTTTTCAAATGACCTCAGAATTCGACAAAACTAATTTTGTTGGATCCGCAATATTAAATTATTGCTAGATTTCAATTTCCTTGATTTTTGAAGTCGGTATGTGGTCGTATGGGGTCCGCAGTGTCGAACTGTAGCTACATGTCCAGTTTCATGATTTTTGGGTATCATATGTGATCACAGGAATTTTAGAGGACAAATGCAAACAGCGATTGCTTAAAATAAAATAGAAAAATCGAATATAAAAATAATTTAAAACTCCTATAAACACTGCTTAAATCTTCTAACCCTAATTTCATTCCTCCTTTGGTCAACTGAAAAACGCGCCGTTGTTTTTCTTTTGTTTCCAGCAAAAACATAAACTTTGAAATGAAGAAAGAAAATCATAGAAATTCTGTTAATCTTTAAATAATTATATTCATGATCCTCTTTGTATTCTCTTCAAATCTGGTATACTGATATAAGGTGCTACGTCAATTTGGTTTGCTGAATATTTCCAGCGTTTATCTCGTTAGCCCTAGGGTTCGGATTTCGGGGGAAAACAAGACATTAGTTCGCGAAAGGAGGATTTGTATTGGGTTTGTGTGATCGAATGGAGTATGTTGGTTGAGATTGGTGTGGATCGACAATGTTTTCTGTCGCAAGTTTTCACAGAGGAGGCCGATGACGCATGGTGGAAGGTGTATTCGAGTGGGATGAAAAGGGTACGGGGAGATGCGGTTTTGGGAGAGCAACAAAATGATGCTGTCAGTTTTCGAAACCGTGATGGATTGGAGGATCGATGGGGGGTTAAGAAGTTGGAAATGGCCGGAGTTTCTACAGGAACTCGCGGATTTTAATTTGGAAGGGAAGGCACTGTTCACTCGGGTTTGGGCCGTTAGGAAATGTGGTGAGGCCCAGTTTGGATTAAATTCATGTTTATTTCAATATAAATAACGTATTAACTTGTAAAGCACGTATCTATCTCATACGATATCGGTTTTCAGCGAAACAAGATCCGTTGGGATCGTATGAACGGTGGCTACACCATGGAGCTGACTGGGAATGAATCTGTGCTCGTTACAATTTATAGAGAAATAAGTTGTCCGTTTGAATCAAGCGATGGTTATCGTTATTAACGACGATCATCCAATGTGAGTAAAACTTGCTAACTCTTCTCAGTTATATTTTTATAACGTATTTTTATAACAGATAAATAATGGTTGTTTGCTATGTGTTGGTTGTTTGGTTGAACTGCTAGTCAGTTGATTGAAAATATAGATAACGATATAAATATAAATCGTTAATCAAATATTGATTCTGTTTAGCAGGATATTTCATAGTAAAATGAAATTGAAATTAATTTTATTGTTTAACATCTGTGGATGCAGAGCAACAGTCGGAGGAACCCAACTGGGTTCCTCAACATTTATTTTACTTTTTTTCATATATTATGTCATATGATGTGATATGAAACCTGTTGTTGATTTTGTATGGTTGAATGATACCGATCATTCTTATATGGTATGTTAAATACCATAAGGGATACTGGAATGTTAAAAGGGAAAATTTCAATGTTATATTGAAAAACAAATATTTATAGAATCAAAGATTTTATAAAAAGAAAATATTTATTTTATAAATAAATAGAATAAAAAGGAATATTTAATTGTGAATCAAACAAATAGAATTGAATAAAAAGAAATATTTGTAAACTATTTTCAAATTGAATTGAAAAGGGATATTTATTCAAAATAAATAGAATAGAAAGGGGAAATATGTGTAAAGTAAATAGAAAAAGAAATAGTTAGATTATCAAAGGAATTACTTATAAAATCAATAGATTTTATAAAAAGAAAATATTTTATAAATTAAATAGAATCATCAAAAAGGGATTTATTTTGTAAATAAATAGATTATATAAAGGGGAATACTTGAAAAAGTGACTAGAATTGTATAAAAGGAAAAAATCCATTTGAAAGGTTTAGACCCGTGCTTCGCACATGGATATAACGTGATATGGATTTAAAGCAAAGATTTTAAATAGAATCTATTTCTGACCGATAGATTGAGAAGATAAATTTATAAGTAATATTTTATAAGTTACATAAGATATTATCATTGTACAAACATGATATATAAGTCAGGACTTATATAGAAAAGTAAGAACCGATTTCAACATCAACATTTGAAACTAAATAAACATAGAGTTAATCAAAGGAGTTAATCAGTTAGAGTTAATTAGATAGAGTTAATCGAATTAGAATTAATTGAATATTTGTTATTCAATTTGAGTTGATCAAATAGAGTTAATTGAAACAGAGTTAGTCAAACATAGTTATTCAGGATGAGTTGTCGTTTCGTACGACTGCTAGCATATTTCGCAGGGTTATAGATAGCCTACGACGGTCGGATGTTTCATGAGGGAATCAAGCGTAACCATTGTGATCGCTGCGATCTAGAGTCAAGCGAATGGAGTTAAATCGAAGATTAGCCATTCGAAATAAAGTTAAAATAGATATAGTTATTCGAATATAAGTTAGTCGAATATTATTTATTCGATGGGAATTAAATAAGTTGAGTTAATCAAATAGGTTAATTAGGTTGAGTTAATCAAGTTGAGTTAGTCAAGATGAGTTAACCAAACCGAGTTAATCCAAATGAGTTAATCCAAAGGAGTTATTCGAAATAGTTTATTCGAATAAAGTTAAAGGAGTTAATAGAATATAGTTTTATTCGAAAGGATATTGATCGAATGTAAATCATTCGAAGAGAGATTATCAAATATAGTTATTCGAAGAAAGGATTATCAAATATAGTATTCGAAAAGGAGCTATCAAATAGAGATTATTCGAAAAAGAGAATTATACGCTGAATTCGTTTATATCGAATTCGGGAAAGTAATATTTACTTTTCGGTTTTAATCCAGATTTATTTATTTATAAATTAGTGGTTTAGTTATTTAGTTAAATCAAGGGATAAAAGTTATATTTTGAAATTTGATATTTAGGAAGAAAGGAGTTATAATGCTATAGTTAAAATCAATGTTTTAAAATAAAGAAGGGGATTCAAAAATAGAATCGGAGTTACGTAAGGAAGTTGTTAAAGATTTAAAAGGTGAACTATGTCTATTTTGAGGTTAGAAAGGTTGTTCAGTTAAGGTCTGAGAGGTAATTGTACCCCAACTTGATTGACTTCATTTTTGACTAAGAGATGGGTAAGGTTCGATAGTGAAGATTGATTAAGTGAATTTAGTTAATGAGTGTAATGGTTTAAATTGGCTTAGTGATGTTTTATTGAAACATCTATTGAATAAATTTTGGAAACATTTTCCAAATTTAACCAGAGATATTTTCTAATCATAGAAAATGAAATGTTAATGAGAAAGAATACTGGAATGACAGTGATACGTGAAATAGAGATGGAAATGTTTTCCAATGATTAATGATGTATATTTTCTAAATTTAGAAAATAAGAATTTGCAAATAGATAGAAATGGGGAAATGGATAAATTAAAGATAATTTTACAGAAAGAGATAAATATGGATTGATGACTAATCAATAGAATTTCCATCTGGAAATAATATTGTTGGTTGCACACCTGTTTTTCTTTGTTAGTTAAATCACCAACTATCGAAGTTTTGACCATTTTATCGTCGTCAATATGGAGAGACCGGGATCAGATACATTATCTGAAAACCACTCTGTATGGACGTTAGTGTGGCGATCAAATATTGAAGATGGAGTTATGCAAGGGCTATCCTGTTTACAGAATAGTGCCTTCGGTTGTCCAGTCCCAAGACAAAAGTGAATGGGCGAATGTCTGACAGAGTATATCTAACGGATCGCGTAAGTTGATCTCTTCAAACGTACTTACGTTTGGTAGCGGAGGAATTCGTTTCTCTTAGCATTATACCCGGGGTATTTTTGGAGAAATCAATTTGTGATTTGGCGCATATGACGATGTGGCATTCAAGGTAAATGAATGTATGTTCTGTCAAAGATACATTATGACCTCAAGCCTCATCAACCGGGAAATGATAGAAATCGGGCAGGCAGCATGGCTAAGTGGGTCGCTCCCATTAGGGTGTATATCACCTATCTGGAGAAAATCCATTTCATTCTTCTATCTATGTTCGATGCTGTCCCTTTTCGGGAAGACGGTGGGTAGCTCCCAACCGTTGGTGATATACATTCGATACACTCAAGCGAAATGAGTGGTCGATCATGTGTGGGCTGGGTTGCAAGACGTTCTTGTTGAACCCAGTGTATTTGCCTCTAGAGATACACTATCGGCAGGTGGTCCCATACCTTGTCATAGTTGGAATCCAATCTCCAATAAGTGCCCACGGTTTTGTTTGTATACTATATATGTGGAATGTGAGATGCAAGCGTTCTGCTAGATTCTAATTACTTGTGATTAGACATTATTATAATATCAAAGAAGTATTGATTTTGAAAACTGTTTGGGTTATCGTAAGGTAAAAACAGTCCGTATTTATGTGTGGATTGGTCTTATGA
Source organism: Allium sativum (assembly GCA_030737875.1). NCBI lineage: Eukaryota > Viridiplantae > Streptophyta > Magnoliopsida > Asparagales > Amaryllidaceae > Allium > Allium sativum. Next base: position 125,471,563 of record CM060919.1, on the reverse strand, counting down.
TTATCTTTTCTTTTGAAAAGGATTTGAAAAGTTAAACCAAATGATTTGAGTTTACTCACACCAGTCCTATGACTGACCCAGAGTTTATTTTGTTTTGTTTTCCCTAAACTCTTGGGTGCCCAAATTTGTACGGGCAGTCAAGTATTTCAGGTCTTTACATATATACTTGGATGAGCTTGAAGCGGGAAGCTTCAAGATTATATAGCTATTGTTATTTCCACTGTGTGTAAGTGTTGTACTCTGATAATGTTATTATACTGTTTTATTGCAAAGTTATGTTATATATTATATTTTGTTCGTTCCGCTGTGAGATTCGTGTTTACTCTGATTGTGTTCTTCTTCTTCTATTCTAATTTTCTATCTTATCTATTCTCACCCTCTAACTTCTTTCTATTAATGGTCTGGAATGTTCGATACCTGAATAATTAACATGGTAGTTTTATGTTGATTTTCTGGGTCGAAAATCCTAGTTCGTTACAGTGGTATCAGAGCTGAAGGTTAAGTGATTACCTTGGCTCTATGGCATGACTTAGTAGAGATGGGGTTAGTAATACCCTAGATTGAATTGAGTGTGTATATACGAGTGAATGTATTTGTATGTTTTATAAAAAAAATTGTTTTGTATTGTGGAGATTTATTGGTTGAGTAGTTTTTGAATTCTGGTCGATCAGTTTGATCCACTGTATCGATAAGGATTTCCAAACACTTGAATACGGTAAACCGACACAGTATGTTTTGAAAGAGGGTAAATGAAATAATTTTACCCAAATTATATTTGGATATAAAAGAAAATATTTATATTTGAAGTATTATAGTATATGTGATGTGTTGGTTGATTGTTATTGAAATGGCTATGTAAATAACCAATTGGAGTTCATATATTATGGAATCAGATGAATTAAATCTGAATTTAAATCAAACCTTGGGAAATTGAATAAGTGTTTATAAATGGATGTGGATTAACTATAAGAAAATTTTAAGACACTGGGAGATTTTATATTTTTAGAAGTATCGTGAATGATATTTTGAAAAAGATTCCAAAATGAAAGTGTTTAAATATGGTTTTGATAAGTGATATAGTATTGAACTCACTTCGATAGCTAGGAAATAACTCTGATGATACTGGCCACATCATCAGTGTTCATTTTCGAGTTGTAAGTGACGGATTACTACAAAAGAAATTGTGTTAAATTGTTTTGAGGAAACAAGTTATTTCGAATCCTAAAAGGGAATATTTGATTTTTTGAAAGAGCTAAGCTATTTAAAAATTCCCAGAAAGAGACTGTTTGAATTAAAAACAAATTTAAAGAAAATTGGCGAAAGAAAATTGAAATTGAATTAAAACCAGAAATGGAAATCAAATAGGAATTTGGGAATGCAAACTGGAATTGAATAAATACCAGTAAGGGAAAATTGAATTGAAATAGAACGGTATCGAATAAAATTGGATTATCGAGATAAGAATTTGAAATGAAAATTGGATTGGGAAGTTAAGAGTTTGAAATCGAGAATAGAACTCAAATTTGAAATGGAATTTGACTTAGGTATAAGTGAATGGTTGGTTTTGTGGATAAAAACAGATTGGAATTTGATTGGGATGACCCTTGTATCTGCTGAATTGATAACAGGTGGAAAAGGATATAATGATATGCCCGACAAAAAGATACACGTTTATTTTTATGGATTTAGTGATTTATGGGTCGATTTGGCAAGCCGCTTGGCTATTTGATTTTCTTTTGGATTGGAAAGGGCCTAGAGAGGCGAGTTGGGGTTTGAACTATTGACCGGTACAAAGGAATTGCTGGCGAAATTTTTCGAAAATTTAGGGTGTTAGAAAATTTTCAGGATTTTAGAAAATTATTGTTGATAAGAATTAATTAATATTTTAATTGAAATTAAATTAGTTCAGTTGAAATAAGGTTGATAAGTAGACAAACAAATTTGTACTAGTCAATAGGGTTTGATCTCTACCTTAGCAATTCGAGGACAAAATTATTTTAAGAGGGGAAGAATGTAACGACCCGCATTTTTCAGCGATATAATTAATTTATTTAATTATTTAAATAATGGTTTGGTTATTTAAAATGACCAGAATTAAATAATATTGAATATGTAATTAAAATAACTAATATAAGAATATATTTAATTTTTGAAAATAGTCAGAAATAGTGGAATTCACAAAATTGTGTGAATTGGATCATCGGTAATATTTAATTCAGTTTAAAATTTAATTAGAATAATGAATATATTATTTGAACGGCAGTTTGAACGTATAATTATAATATAATTATAATTGAGCTTGAAATGGCGCGGCAGTTCGCTATTTGGCGATTTGGACTTCAGCTGAATATACAGAAGGCGTTTTGAGCCGGATTTCTGTGAAACAAGAAACGTTCAGAACTGGTGAAGTACATTTTTCTAATGGAAGAGAAAAATCGGGATTTCATCATGTAGATTTTGGTTTATGTCCAAATCAAAATTTATAAAAGTCGCTATGGAATTCCTTTATAATTTATATCGATTTATTTATAATTTGAAATGGATTTTTAAATATAAATCGAATATCGATGTAACATTGGATTTGAAATATCGAGTTATAAATTCCAGTGTAACAGTATGATATTCTGTTGTGAACATATATGATAATATTTATTTTTAAATATTAAACTTAAATGTTTTTAAATATATTTATATATTTAAAAGGGTTATTTAGAGCTTTAAAAATAGTCAGTTTTTTAAACGACCTCAGAATTCGACGAAACTAATTTTGTTGGATCCGCAATATTAAATTATTGCTAGATTTCAATTTCTGTGACTTTTGAAGTCGGCATGTGGTCGTATGGGATTTTAATGTGAAGAACAGTCAATATTCTAACGGTTAAAATATGCTGTGTAAGCAAACGAAGTCGGAATTCGACGGAACCAGTTTCATTGGGTCCGCAATGTCGAACTGTAGCTGCATGTCCAGTTTCATAATTTTTGGGTATCATGTGTGATTACAGGAATTTTAGAGGACAAATGTAAACAGCAATTGCTTAAAATAAAATAGAAAAATCGAATATAAAAATAATTTAAAACTCCTATAAATACCGCTTAAATCTTCTAACCCTAATTTCATTCCACCTTTGGTCAACTGAAAAACGCCCCGTTGTTTTTCTTTTGTTTCTAGCAAAAACATAAACTTTGAAATGAAGAAAGAAAATCATAGAAATTCTATTAATCTCGAAATAATTATATTCATGATCCTCTTTGTATTCTCTTCAAATCCGGTATACTGATATAAGGTGCGATGTCAATTTGGTTTGCTGAATATTCCCAGCATTTATCTCGTTAGCCCTAGGGTTCGGATTTTGGGGGAAAACAAGACATTAGTTCGCGAAAGGAGGATTTGTATTGGGTTTGTGTGATTGAATGGAGTATGTTGGTTGAGAATGGTGAGGATCGACAATGTTTTCTGTCGCAAGTTTTCACAGAGGAAGCCGATGACGCATGGTGGAAGGTGACTTCGAGTGGGATGAAAGGGGTACAGGGAGATGCGGTTTTGGGAGAGCAACAAAATGGTGTTGTCAGTTTTCGAAACCCTGATGAATTGGAGGATCGATGGGGGGTTAAGAAGTTGGAAGTGGCCGGAGTTTCTACAGGAACCCGCGGACTTTAATTTGGCAGGGAAGGCACTGTTCACTCGGTTTGGGCCGTAAGGAAATGTGGTGAGGCCCAGTTTGGATTAAATTCATGTTTATTTCAATATAAATAACGTATTAACTTGTAAAGCACGTATCTATCTCATACGATATCGGTTTTCAGCGAAACAAGATCCGTTGGGATTATATGGACGGTGGCTACACCATGGAGCTGACTAGGAGTAAATCCGAGCTCGTTACAATTTATAGCGAAATAAGTTGTCCATCTGAATCAGGCGATGGTTACCGTTATAACGATGATCGTCCAATGTGAGTAAAACTCACTAACTCGTCTTAGTTATATTTTTATAACGTATTTTTATAACTGATAATTAATGGTTGTTTGCTATGTGTTGGCTCTTTGGTTGAACTGCTAGTCGGTTGATTGAAAATATAGATAACGATATAAATATAAATCGTTAATCAAATATTGATTCTATTTAGCAGGATATTTCATAGTAAAATGAAATTGATGTTAATTTTATTTTTTAACATCTGTGGATGCAGGGAAACAAGTCGGAGGAACCCAACTGGGTTCCTCAACATTTATTTTAATGTTTTTCATATTGTGACGACCCCAAACCCCGTACTGACGGTGGCAAGGGTAATCTTTGGAATATAACACATAAACAGATAATAGCATAATAGAATTAAATAAATACACCAGATAATGTACAAATAATACATTGGATAAACGTAATCATTAGAGTTACACAGTATACAGGATCGTACTTAGTACAAATACAGTTCAGCTATACATAAATGTCTACAGCGGAAAACAAACATAATATATACAATAGGAGCTGAACAGCATAAAAAGAGAAATGATAGAATCCATCTTCAGCTCCAGCTATCCAGAAAGAGCCTGTTAAAACCTAAATACAAGGCTTCCCATGTAGAAAAAGGGGCACCCGAGTTTGCAAGTGAAACAAACTACGAGTTAGTCATGGGACTGGTATGAGAAATCTACTTAACACATTATATAATATGGTCAATAACAGGACCACGCCACTTTCGCGGAACGGGTTTACTCCAATGGATTTCCAGTACTTTAAAACAAATAATTCTTTTAAACATCGCAATGCTTTTTATAAAAATGAAGCCATTATAAGACTCAGTTCCCATCACACAATGCAACGCAAACCGAAGGATAGAGTTTTTACCTTATAATGGCCAAAATATGCTTGATACGATAAAACAAAAGCATTTGATATTATTACTAGTGTTTATATATTTCAAAACAATTTCAAATCATAAGTATCAATCATAGACGGCATTAATGCCCCATACCACTATGTCGCCACATATAGGTATACAATCAAAATCGCACAGTCACGTATTTGGAAATTGGATTTCCTTCATGAACCAAGGCAAGGGATCATCCTCACTGAATTCGAGACGCTCTAGCATGCCCCTCAGGCAAGTACTCAGTCAAGCCTTTGGATCGTCAGGGCCGGTCCACCGATGTGGATTAAAATGCCTGAACACTGCGTTTCCCCGCCCTTTGGGGCGTAAATGAGCCAACGAATGAGTCCTTCAGTTTCACATAGTCACCGGTATATCCGAGGCTCCTCGCAACAGCAACAACCACACAGGTGAAAGTAATATAAATGTCAGCCAGTTTAAGCACCAACACCACCTCTAGCTAGAAGGAAACGCATGTCCTCCCTGATGTCCTCTCCCGTTTCTGATTCATACCGGGGTGTGAGGCTCGCGAATTCACGTTGTACACAAAGCTACGCCACACAGGCGGTGCTTTGATCATCAACCACAAGACATTGCTTTTCAATAGAAGCCTTGATCACTGCATCTTAGAATGCCACACAGGCAATTCACGCCATGCAACTGATGGCTATTAATCACACAGAATGAATTCTAATGTCAGACACACAGTCCATTTACAAGTCCGTTCTGGGTCTGAACGAAACTAGAGGCACTATATACCTCGCATACCCATCGATCTCTACGTACGTCTGGACGATCACCACTCATTATCCATATTTCGGGATGCCTCCCAATCAGGACATTAGTTACCATCCAAACGAGGTGAAGATCTCCAGTCTTTGACCACCGTCTTCATCTTCGATTTCTTATCGTCGATTCAGTTATTTAGAATGGGATAAACCCGGTCTTTCTGTGCAACTCGCGTATATAATAAACAAGTGCTACACAAACACAACATACGCCTTATTCCGATTCATTAGTCACCAACCGTAAATTAGTAAGAGAACGATTTCCCAAATGTTAACCCCGAAGGCCGAAACCAACATCAGATCAAAACCCAGGAAACCGTTCGACTTAGCTAACCTTCAGTTAATTTCTGAATTTCACATTCCATATCGTTTATAATATTTTATAACGATTTATCTCTATTTTTATTTATTTTAAAATAGCCCATTTATTCAAACGACGCTTCGGGCCATAACGCGGCCGTGGCGCTGTTTTTCTTCAGATATTATTTACACATATCTGAAAATCTAACCGTTGGATCTTCACAAAATTTATATCATTAGAAATATCTTTTCAAAACGAATCCAACGGTTCCAGTTTTGGGAAAATCCGACGGTCGGATCTCCCGGTATAATCGTTTGAAGTTTCGATTTCATAATACGAACTACAGCGTTGTTATTCGATTTAATTTAATTATATATATATATATATATAATCAATTCTGGCGCTGTTTTTCATCAGATTTGAATTAAACATTCCAGACAATCCAACCGTTGGATCTTCACAAAGTGGATGTCGTTGGAAAGATAATTCCAAGGCGAACCCAACGGTTTCGGTTTCGGGTAAATCCGTTGGCCGGATCTCCCGAACTAATCGTTTGAAATCACGGTTTCAAAACACGAACTGCAGCTTCGTTATTCGATATATTTTAATTATATATATATATATATAATCGATTCTTCGATTTCAAAACCATATTCTTTTCATACATTTGATAAAAATGATATTTTTATCCAACAGACATTTATTTCGACACTTCACTATTTTTAACAATCCATGTATATAATAAAAATGTGATTTTTATTGTAAACCAATTTATTTCAAAACACGAATATTTTATATAGTTTATATAGATGGTAAAAATACGAGTTTTATTATAAAACAATTTATTTCAAACACGAATACCATTCAACACATGAATTTCTATTCAACGAATGAATTTCTATTCAACACACGAATATAGTTTCAACATATGAAAATAATTCTAACACATGAATATTATTCAAAATTTCGGCAACATAACGGCAGGGTAGTTAAAACCGGGACCGTCCCTAGTACGGCTCCTCGCTCTACCTTAAAGCCTCGCAGCTTTTGATAATAGGGATTACATGCATCTAGTTCGCACGCAGGTGGCATGTATATTTTTTTTCATTTCCACAAACTAATCCTATGTGGTTTCAACCAAATAATTCTCAGCCACAAACGGGTATTTTTCAACCACAATCAATCAATTTCAACCACAAACAATTCTAATCAACCATTCGCTATCAACCAATTTTCACACCAATCACAACCAATAAATATCGTCCATGGTTTGTGGACGAGGGGCGTATATATATATATATATATAAGTAAATTTCACTTCTATTCAACACATATATAATTTTTACAACGCATATATAACTTATACATCAACCGTAGAACTTATACTACGCTTATACATGTGGTGTACAACGCTTATATAACTCATACATCGACTACATAATTTATACGTCTTCGTTTTCCATATCGTTTATAATTCAGAAATCTCACATTGGGTTCCACGCCACCAAAAATAGCAGAAGGCTCAGAAAAATATGCGGTCTCTCCTAGAATGTAAAAGACGTCCACACGAGTCCACTGTCTCTTGTTTCACTGAATTTCGTCAACAAACGAAAAAGATACGATTTTTACAGTGAAATCAAAAACCATAGCGCTTTAAACTACTATAATATAGTTTATTTAAAATAGCCGTATACCTTCATGTCGATGTTCAAAACTAGGTATCGATTTCTTGAGCAATCTGAAGCACGGTATGACGATCGAGCTATGCCACCTTCTAACGCTCCGAGAGGCGCACCTGGCGCTACCCACCCTGATGAACTCGACTAGGTGGTGGCGGAGGATTTTGGTCTCGAACGGCGTGACTTTCTGGCCCTGGGTCTCGACGGAGAAGCAACGAGGGAGGGTGAGTCCTATATGGATTTGAAGCTCTCGTGATGCTCTTCAAAATCTTCAAATGGAGCTTGGTCTAATTTTGCGTGTAGAGGGAGTAATTGGAGGGGGAAGGTTGGGAGTAAAACTGCCGTGCGATGGATCGGGGAGAGAGAATGTCGGGGGGAGATCTGATGTGGCCCAATCATTTTTTATTTTTATTTATAATGTTTTAAAAATCTAAAAATACCCCTTGTCACACACGAACAACAATTCAAACCCAACGACTATCGTCCCTAGCTAAATACCCCCATTCCGAACACAATGGAATATGTTTCGTAGGCCCATTCGACTGTTTCAGTTAGTTTTCCTTCAAATTAAAATATAAAACATTCAATATTTAATTTGAACATACATTTCAATTTGCCGGGGCTACATATTGATTCTAAAAATTCCAAAAAAATAAATCTAGCTATATTTTGACGATACGGTCCCAAAAAAACTAGTTTCGTCGAATTCTGAGACCATTTGAAAAAGGACCCTTTTCTAGTCGATCCAATTTAACAGAAATCGACCAAACACATTTTCCTTTGCCACGCTTACATACTAGCTTCAACAATTATGAAATTTGAAACCTAGCAATAGTTTAACATCCCGAATCCAAAAGTAGTTTCGTCGAATTCCGAGGTCGTTTGCAAAACGACCATTTTCACGGGCTATTTAAACTCTATAGCGACCTTTCTGAGAATTCATTTGGCCATAACTTTTGCTTCTCGCTATGAAACTTCGATTTTTCAGATTCATTAGAAAGATATTCACTAACAGATTTAAATATTTTTGGTTTTACTCAAATCCGTTTTGTTTTGCACCCGGTACAGTCAGGCAAAGTTTGAATTCAAATTTTAAAACTACCGCGCCATTTCAGGCCTTGTTTATAATTAGAAATAATTATATTCATTTTCAATGTCGATTCAACCTTACTTTCCATCATTATTATTTAAAATATTTATTTTAAATATTTTAAATTCACCTAATTAGCCAATTTAAAAATTTTAAATTGGTTTAGATTTCCGGGTCGTTACACATATATTATGTTATATGATGTGATATGAAACCTGTTGTTGATTTCATATAGTTGAATGATACCGATCATTGTTATATGGTATGTTAAATACCATTAGGGATACTGGAATGTTAAAAGGGAAATTTTCAATGTAATATTGAAAAAGAAATATTTATAGAATCATAGATTTTATAAAAAGAAAATATTTATTTTATAAATAAATAGAATAAAAAGGAATATTTAATTGTGAATCAAACAAATAAAGTTGAATAAAAAGAAATATTTGTAAACTATTTTCAAATTGAATTGAAAAGGGATATTTATTCAAAATAAAGAGAATAGAAAGGGGAAATATGTGTAAAGTAAATAGAAAAGGAAATAGTTAGATTATCAAAGGAATTACTTATAAAATCAATAGATTTTATAAAAATAAAATATTTTATAAATTAAATAGAATCATCGAAAAGGGATTTATTTTGTAAATAAATAGATTATAAAAAGGGGAATACTTGAAAAAGTGACTAGAATTGTATAAAAGGAAAAAAATTCATTTGAAAGGTTTAGACCCGTGCTTCGCACACGGGTATAACGTGATATGGATTTAAAGCAAAGATTTTAAATAGAATCTATTTCTGACCGATAGATTGAGAAGATAAATTTATAAGTAATATTTTATAAGTTACATAAGATATTATCATTGTACAATCAGGATAAATAAGTCATGACTTATATAGAAAACTAAGAATCGATTTCAACATCGACATTTGAAACTAAATAAACGTAGAGTTGATCAAAGGAGTTAATCAGTTAGAGTTAATTAGATAGAGTTAATCGAATTAGAATTAATTGAATATTTGTTATTCAAATTGAGTTGATCGAATAGAGTTAATTGAAATAGAGTTAGTCAAACATAGCTATTCATGATGAGTTGCCATTTCGTACGATTACTAGCGTATTTCATAGGGTTGCAGATAGCCTACGGCGGTCAGATGTTTCCTGAGGGAATCAGGTGTAACCATTGTGATCGCTGCGATCTAGAGTCAAGCGAATGGAGTTAAATCGAAGATTAGCCATTCGAAATAAAGTTAAAATAGATATAGTTATTCGAATATAAGTTAATCGAGTATTAGTTATTCGATAGGAATTAAATAAGTTGAGTTAATCAAATAGGTTAATTAGGTTGAGTTAATCGAGTTGAGTTAGTCAAGATGAGTTGACCAAACCGAGTTAATCCAAATGAGTTAATCCAAAGGAGTTATTCGAAATAGTTTATTCGAATAGAGTTAAAGGAGTTAATCGAATATAGTTTTATTCGAAAGGAGATAGATCGAATGTAAATCATTCGAAGAGAGATTATCGAATATAATTATTCAAAGAAAGGATTATTGAATATAGTATTCGAAAAGGAGTTATCGAATAGAGATTATTCGAAAAAGAGAACTATACACTGAATTCGATTATATCGAATTCGGGAAAGTAATATTTACTTTCCGGTTTTAATCAAGATTTACTTATTAATAAATTAGTGGTTTAGTTATTTAGTTAAATTAGGGGATAAAAGTTATATTTTGAAATTTGATATTTAGGAAGAAAGGAACAATAATGCTATAGTTAAAATCAATGTTTTAAAATAAAGAAGGTGATTCAAAAATAGAATCCTAGTTACGTAAGGAAGTTGTTAAAGGTTGAAAAGGTGAACTTTGTCTATTTCGAGGTTAGAAAGGTTGTTCAGTTAAGGTCTGAGAGGTAATTATACTCCAACTTGATTGACATCATTTTTAACTAAGAGATAGGTAAGGTTCAATAGTGAAGATTGATTAAGTGAATTTAGTTAATGAGTGTAATTGTTTAAATTGGCTTAGTGATGTTTTATTTAAACATCTATTAAATAAATTTTGGAAACATTTTCCAAATATAACCAGAGATATTTTCTAATCATAGAAAATGAAATGTTAATGAGAAAGAATATTGGAATGACAGTGATACGTGAAACATAGATGGAAATGTTTTCCAATGATTGATGATGTATATTTTCTAAATTAGAAAATAAGAATTTGCAAATAGATAGAAATGGAGAAATGGATAAATTAAAGATAATTTTATAGAAAGAGATAAATATGGATTGATGATTGATCGATAGAATTTCCATCTGGAAATAATATTGTTGGTTGCACACCTGTTTTTCTTTGATAGTTAAATCACCGACTATCGAAGTTTCGACCATTTTATTGTCGTCAATATGGAGAGACCGGGATCAGATGCATTATCTGAAAACCATTTTGTTTGGACATTAGTGTGGTGATAAAATATTGAAGACGGAGTTATGCAAGGGCTATCTTATTTACAGAATAGTGCCTTCGGTTTGTCCAGTCCCAGGACAAATGTGAATGGGCGAATGTCTGACAGAGTATATCTAACGGATCGCGTAAGTTGATCTCTTACTTACGTTTGGTGACGGAGGAATTCGTTTCTCTTAGCTTTATACCTGGGGTATTTTTGGAGAAATCAATTTGTGATTTGGCGGGTATGACGATGTGGCATTCAAGGTAAATGTATGTTCTGTCAAAGATACGTTATGACCTCAAGCCTCATCAACCGGGAAATGACAGAAATCGGGCAGGCAGCATGGCTAAGTGGGTCGCTCCCATTAGGGTGTATATCAACTATCTGGAGAAAATCCATGAAACCAGTTAAATGGAATATTTATTTTAAGCCAGAATTTTCAATGTTGAAGTTTTGAATTATTTTGTAATTTATATAATACTCTATAAAGCTTAAAAATAGCCATTCTTCAAAAGCAGTCATGAATTTGAATGAAACCAATTCCTGTATGTTCAGAATATTTAATCATTATACAATTTCCAATTTTTGTTTCGATCGTATGTGAATTGTATTCATATAAGCTGAAGAAAAAATAAACGCAAATTATACGTTTAAACTGAGAGCCAATGTGAGAAACGCCAGTTTCAAAATTTGCAAATAGCCGCTTTCGAAATCTCCGCAAAATCTGATCCAAATTAAGTATATGCGGACCTTTACAAGTCTGACTGAAAACTCAACCTGGATATTTCTCCCGGTACCTAACCTTCTCAAATATCAGCCTATATTTGTGTAAGTCTGCAATGAACCTTACATGGAAAGGATTACAGCTACTTGTGCTCAAAACTGCGATTGGATAGCTCGATTTTATATATATATATATATATAATAATAAAATAAAATAAAATAAATCCAGAACACTGAAAATCCAAGCACATGAAATAAACATCCTAGCCAAATGTAAACTGCAGAGGCGTGCTATCCCTATACAAGGTCTCGCACATGCTTCTAGAGGGCACAACTGTAGTGATAAAAGCATATTGGACCAAGGAAAAAGAAAACACCACGAATTCTATATTAATAATTTAAGTAAAGATAAATGAACCTTGTAAAAATTGAATAACACTAAGAATTTTATCTGCAGATACCATCAAATTTAAACATACAAATGACCTTCGCACACATGCAAAAGTACAGCTAAATAGCTAAAACAGCTAAGCTAACCTACAAGTATTGATACATCAGATCGACGCAAATATATATACACATTTCAACAAATTTACAGAACTGCATATTTATGAATAGTTAATCTCAGATTTTCAAATCCAGTGACAAGCCAAAATATTACACAATCTACTAAAAAAAGATTCAATATTTAATATCAGTAGCTCTTGTTCTTTCAAAGAAAACAGTGAAGCTGAATTGTCTCAATCAGTTTTGACCTGAAAAGAAAAGGGGAAAAGGAAAGGATATGGTTAGTATAGTATCCATTCCTATCAAACAGCTAAGAAACTGAGAAGAACAGCATGGGAGCAGTAAAACAAATACAGTAGGAACAAGAGAGTACATAGTTAAGAAACCACATACATCATTTTCGTACAAATGCAAACCCAAGAAGACAAGACAATTCATCAAATTAAGTATAACTTGTCTTTCAAGAAAACAATAAAATCACGAGATTCACAGCTAAGGAAATGGGGATTTGCACAGCTAAGGTAAATAGCTGAAAACCTAGATGTATGGTCAAGTCTACAAAAGCAAATGAATCAGCTGAAAACAGCTACGGGATGTACAAAAACAGCTAAGAAAAGGCTGATAAATTTATGTACACTAATCTAATAACTTTTGCAGATACAGGAAATTTCAGATTTCAATCACTGAATCTGAAAATGGAAAGAAAATCTACAATGTACAGTGCTAAGATATTTGAACTCGACTAAACAAGTCATAGCCGACACCAAACCTAACCTATAATCACTGATTTCGAACAGATCAACAGTGATGGGAAAAATCAAATATAAAATCCGAACACAAAATCTAACTATAGATTTGAATACTGATTGAAATAACTACTCGTGACCACTGATAATCAGACCGCAACTATATATACACATGGAATCACTCAATCAGTTTCATCCACATTTCGAAACCCGAAAGAACGAAAAATCAATACAAAAATATTGCGGAAATTTAAAATCAATTAAAAACTTATCTGAAGCCGTAGATCCCATACACCTCCCTTCTGCATATTTTGACCAATTCCCTGACATTTTCGTTCGGAGACAGCGGCTGAGGGTGGTTGCCTCGTTTTGCTTGTCTAAAGCCGGTAGCATACGATGAAGGGGGAGCTGCTTCATTGCTAGAGGCTGGGGGTTTGACCATCGACGAAGAGAAGCTTCGATTTGCGGCTGAAATCAAAGGGGGATTTAGGGATTAAGGTTCGGTTTTGGGGATTAAAATGTGGAGGCGGCTGTTGAAATGAACTAGAGGATACGATGGTGAGGGTTTAAATGGAGGGACGGGTCGGGTTTCTTTTGGGTTGGGCCGGTTATTGGAAAGGTAAAGCCCTCTTTAAAATTCAAGTTTGAAATCTATTTTTTTAAATTACTTTGTAAAATCATATCGTACGCATACGATGTCAGATTTACAGACGGTCAGTTGCGTTGGGACCGTGGAGACGAGTACTTCGAGATGGAGCAGGTCTGGGCCGGATCTGAAGTAACGGGGATTTTATTTCGAATTAAACGTTAGTTTAATTGGACAAAATCAGACTGTTATCGACGGATTTAAATACAGGTGAGTTAAACTCACTCAGCTCTTCCCATTTATATTTTACATAAATTGGGTTTTTATTCTGTGTGTTCTGATTGCTAGTGGTTGACGATTTGCCAGTTATATATTTATTGTTGATTCAAATTCTGAAATTAAACGGTCGTTTAATTTCAGTAAAACATCAATCATTTTGATTTGACCCGAATAGAGTAAATTCCCTTGATTGGTCACGTTTATAAACGTGTTTGCAAATGGTTGAATTGTTTGAATGATCTGTTGATTGATTGATGACCGTGATAGAAATTCTCAGTCATATATAAAAGGAATGGTTGATGGTTATTGATTGTTGAACCTTATTTCAACATTTGTTCTGATAATAACCAGTGGGTAGTGTGGTTGGGCAATCGGCATCACCTGTCTATAAATCGATCGATTCATAAAATATGAGTTTTATCGATAGTGGATCGATAATATTTGAGTTATAAATATGTTTTATAACGAAAAATATATTTTGAAAGTTATTTCATTGAAAGGTTATTTAAAAAGGGAAATAAATATTTAATTATTTATTTATTTAAAGTTTATATAGAAATTATGAAATTTGTTTTATAAAATGAATTCTTATGTTAATAAGAATTAAAAACAAAGCGGTCAAGTATTTGATTGATTTCGTCTAAGGAATGTTTAAATAAAGTTATTTAAATTAATTATATTTTAATTAATTTAAAGAAGGAATTAAAAAGAGTTAGTTAGGAGAGTAATCATGTTTGGGGTGAATGGAGTCGACCATTTGAACTTAGTAGACCTTAAATTAGTGAATTAACTTAATGAGTAATTGATTTACCCTAGAAAGGTATTAAAAAGGGAATTTATTATTCTAGTAAATAAAGGAGAAAATTGATTTGAATGATGAATGTTGAAATAAATGAGTTGGTAATCACTAATGAAATACCTTTAAGAAACCAAGTTTGAAATGAAATGGTTGAGTGTTGGAAAAAGGCTAGTGATGATTTTTTATGGTTTAAACTCGAGTTTTATAGAGAAGCAACAAAGAGTTTTAAACGAAGATAAGGCGTAAATGAAGGTTTTACTTAACGATTGAATTAAGTAAAAGAAGGAGAAAATGCAAAAGGGTTTATATTAAACCTAAAATTTATAAACGAAGTTATAAATGGAATGTGAGTTAAACGTTGGTTTTAAATGAAAATACTTAATATTGGTATTAAGTTAAATTAATTCGAAAGGAGATTTCTAGAAAGAAAAAGGAAATTGGTTAAAAGGGATTTAAATGCGAGATTGGTAAACGGGATTGAAAATAGGAATTGAAATAATAATATCGGGGTTTTGAATTACAACTCGTATTCATCTAAAGATAAGAACGTTGTTGGTCAAGGTCTGAGAGGTAATTAAAATACCCCAACTTGAACGGCTTCGGGATTATCCAAGGATAATAATAGTTGGTAATGGCGAGAGTGTGCGATAAGATTTCCAAAGTAAAGGAAATGATATAAGATTATATTTTCCCTATTAATGGAATTAAAAAGGGAATTGGGCGAGAAGTTTTAAAAGCCAAGTGATGCTGAGTACCAGACCAGTAAATCTATTTTGTGATTTTATGGATGTTTACTTGATTGTTAAATAACCGACTATCAAGTCTGACCTTTACGATTGTTGGTATGGAAAGACCGGGATCGAATATATATTCGAAAACCATTCCGACCAACAAATACGAATATAAAGAAGAGATCAAGCGACGATCGAGATGGAGCATGTGAAGACCATAGATCTTCATAAAGCGGAAGGACCACTTACAATCTCTGATTCGACCCGGAGATATATTGGGGTTCTGTCGTGGTTGAAACTGTGGATTGCAAGGACTATCGCTACTGATCCATGGGGTGATTCCTGTATTGGATGCAGTAGAAGAGTACCTTCGGTTCATCCTGTTCCTGGGTGACTTGTATGGACGAGTGTCTGACAAAGTATTTCTAAAAGGATCACGTATATCGACTTTCTACAAACGTATCTCTGTTGGTGGCAGAGAAGATTGGACACCTTCTTTAGCTTAACGCTCAGAGTATTTTTGTGGAAATCAGTATTCGATGATACCTGGCGGATCTGACGATGTGGCATTCAAAGTGAATGGTGGCCAGGTGTTCAAAAGATTATGACCTCAAGCCTCACAGCCGGGAAATGACAGAAATCGGGCAGGCAGCATGGCTATGTGGGTCGCTCCCATTAGGGTGTATAATCACCTATCTAGAGAAATTCTTTTTGTTTCTTATTCTATCGATTCTGCCCATTCGGGAACGGTGGTTTGAGATCAACCGTTGGTGATATACATTCGATACACTCAAGTGAAATGAGTGGTCGGTCATGTGAGGGCCGGGTTGCAAGACGTTCTTGTTGAACCCAGTGTATTCGCCTCTAGAGATACACGTACGGAAGGTGGTCCCATACCTTGTCAAGTTGGAAATCCAATATCCAATAAGCGCCTGCGGTTTTCGATTGTATATTATATACCGGGGGCGTGAGATGCAAGCGTTCCTCTAGATTTGTTAATTATTTGTATCTAGACATTATCATAATATCAGAATCAAGATATTGATTTCGAAAACTGGTTTGGGTTATCGTAAGGTAAAAGCCGTCCGTGTTTATGTGTGGATCGGTCTTACGATTATCTTTTCTTTCGAAAGGATTTTAACTTTAAAATCAAGTTGTGTGATACTCTAAATGCTGTGCAAGTTTTTCTCACTCTGGTCCACTAGACTGACCCGGTGTTTTGTAAATACTCGGGTTAGACCGAGGTGTACAGGTTCAAGTTATCAGGTACTGAGAAGTCCAGAGACAAGCTGAAGATGTTCAGATGAATAATATTCCGTTGTGTGATTATATATATGATGACAGATTATCAAAACTGTCCAGCTGTGTGATGTACTCTGATATTGTAAGTATTTTAAAGCTTTCAGTAAAGATTTATTTCTGTATTATATTTTGTTCCGCTGCGATGTGAGACTCTGTGTTGGTTCTTCTTCTTCTTCTATTCTAACTTTCTATCTTTCTTATCTCACCCTCTAATTTCTTTCTATAAACGTTCCAGTGTTTTCGGTGTTGGAAGGTCGTCATGAGTACGGTAAATGGTATTTATGTCGATTTTCGAGGCCGAAAATCTGCTGGGTCGTTACAGTGGTATCAGAGCTATTGGTTGAGTAGTAACCTTGGCTCTGTGGCGTAACTCAATAGAGATGGGGTTAGTAACACCCTAGATTGAGTTTGAGTGTATATATATGAGAGCGTATTTGTAAATTTTATATACAAATGTTTTGTATTGTATTATTTGACTAGTTCAAGTGTTGAGAAGCATCGAACTAGCGAATGGATACGGTATTGTTGTAAAGAGGGGTAAATAAGGTAATTTTACCCAATGCATATTTTTATATAGAAAAAAGGAATTTATTTCCTATAGTATAGTAATATTGGGTGCTTGGTTGTTTGTTCCGATTGATTTGGTTCGAAATCAAATTTGAATTTTGAAATAAGATTGAATTCGTCGATTGAATCGGATACGGAAGTAAAGCTGAACCTGGTTAAGGAAAAATCAAGTTAAGAATAAATTCAAATAAAATAGACTTGAATGAATTGGGGTTTAAAATTTTAATGGATAAATAGATTGGGATTCAAATAAAGTGGGTTTCCATTCGAACTTTGAATTTTCTTTTCAAAGGAGTTGAGACCCAGAATAGCAGTTGTAGTTGTATCGATCGAGTCATGCAGGAGAGGTGTTGGCAAAATCCTCGAAAATTTTTAGAGTTCGAATTTATTTTGAATTTAATGCAAAGGTAATGATTTTAAATAATATGGTTCGGAATATTCTTCTTACTTTGCAATTTCGAGGACGAAATTATTTTAAGGGGGGAAGAATGTAACGTCCCGGATTTTTCGGCCATTTAAAATATAATATTTAAATCAGTTTATATATTATATTGAAATTATAATGGATTTTCATCGAATTTATTTATATTAAAGGATTTTTATATAAATGGAATATTTATTTTAAGCCAGAATTTTCAATTTGAAGTTTTGAATTCTTTTGTAATTTATATAATACTCTATAAAGCTTAAAAATAGCCATTCTTCAAAAGCAGTCATGAATTTCAATTAAACCAATTCCTGTATGTTCAGAATATTTAATCATTATACAATTTCCAATTTTTGTTTCGATCGTATGTGAATTGTATTCATATAAGCTGAAGAAAAATTAAACGCAAATTATACGTTTAAACTGAGAGCCAATGTGAGAAACGCCAGTTTCAAAATTTGCAAATAGCCGCTTTCGAAATCTCCGCAAAATCTGATCCAAATTAAGTATATGCGGACCTTTACAAGTTTGAATGAAAACTCAACCTGGATATTTCTCCCGGTACCTACCCTTCTCAAATATCAGCCTATATTTGTGTAAGTCTGCAATGAACCTTACATGGAAAGGATTACAGCTACTTGTGCTCAAAACTGCGATTGGATAGCTCGATTATATTTATATATATAATAAAATAAAATAAATCCGGAACACTGAAAATCCAAGCACATGAAATAAACATCCTAGCCAAATGCAAACTGCAGAGGCGTGCTATCCCTATACAAGGTCTCGCACATGCTTCTACAGGGCACAATTGTAGTGATAAAAGCATATTGGACCAAGGAAAAAGAAAACACCACGAATTTTATATTAATAATTGAAGTAAAGATAAATGAACCTTGTAAAAATTGAATAACACTAAGAATTTTATCCGCGGATACCATCAAATTTAAACATACAAATGACCTTCGCACACATGCAAAAGTACAGCTAAATAACTAAAACAGCTAAGCTAACCTACAAGTATTGATACATCAGATCGACGCAAATATATATACACATTTCAACAAATTTACAGAACTGCATATTTATGTATAGTTAATCTCAGATTTTCAAATCCAGTGACAAGCCAAAATATTACACAATCTACTAAAAAAAGATTCAATATTTAATATCAGCAGCTCTTGTTCTTTCAAAGAAAACAGTGAAGCTGAATTGTCTCAATCAGTTTTGACCTGAAAAGAAAAGGGGAAAAGGAAAGGATATGGTTAGTATAGTATCCATTCCTATCAAACAGCTAAGAAATTGAGAAGAACAACATGGGAGCAGTAAAACAAATACAGTAGGAACAAGAGAGTACATAGTTAAGAAACCACATACATCATTTTCGTACGAATGCAAACCCAAGAAGACAAGACAATTCATCAAATGCAGTATGACTTGTCTTTCAAGAAAACAATAAAATCACGAGATTCACAGCTAAGGAAATGGGGATTTGCACAACTAAGGTAAATAGATGAAAACCTAGATGTATGGTCAAGTCTACAAAAGCAAATGAATCAGCTGAAAACAACTACGGGATGTACAAAAACAGCTAAGAAAAGGCTGATAAATTTATGTACACTAATCTAATAACTTTTGCAGATATAGGAAATTTCAGATTTCAATCACTGAATCTGAAAATGGAAAGAAAATCTACAATGTACAGTGCTAAGATATTTGAACTCGACTAAACAAGTCATAGCCGACACCAAACCTAACCTATAATCACTGATTTCGAACATATCAACAGTGATGGGAAAAATCAAATATAAAATCCGAACACAAAATCTAACTATAGATTTGAATACTGATTGAAATAACTACTCGTGACCACTGATAATCAGACCGCAACTATATATACACATGGAATCACTCAATCAGTTTCATCCACATTTCGAAACCAGAAAGAACGAAAAATCAATACAAAAATATTGCGGAAATTTAAAATCAATTAAAAACTTATCTGAAGCCGTAGATCCCATACACCTCCCTTCTTCATAATTTGACCAATTCCCTGACATTTTCGTTCGGAGACAGCGGCCGAGGGTGGTTGCCTCGTTTTGCTTGTCTAAAGCCGGTAGCATACGATGAAGGGGGAGCTGCTTCATTGCTAGAGGCTGGGGGTTTGACCATCGACGAAGAGAAGCTTCGATTTGCGGCTGAAATCAAAGGGGGATTTAGGGATTAGGGTTCGGTTTTGGGGATTAAAATGTGGAGACGGCTGTTGAAATGAACTAGAGGATACGATGGTGAGGGTTTAAATGGAGGGACGGGTCGGGTTTCTTTTGGGTTGGGCCGGTTATTGGAAAGGTAAAGCCCTCTTTAAAATTCAAGTTTGAAATCTATTTTTTTAAATTACTTTGTAAAATCATATCGTACGCATACGATGTCAGATTTACAGACGGTTAGTTGCGTTAGGACCGTGGAGACGAGTACTTCGAGATGGAGCAGGTCTGGGCCGGATCTGAAGTAACGGGGATTTTATTTCGAATTAAACGTTAGTTTAATTGGACAAAATCAGACTGTTATCGACGGATTTAAATACAGGTGAGTTAAACTCTTTCAGCTCTTCCCATTTATATTTTACATAAATTGGGTTTTTATTCTGTGTGTTCTGATTGCTAGTGGTTAACGATTTGCCAGTTATATATTTATTGTTGATTCAATTTCTGAAATTAAACGGTCGTTTAATTTCAGTAAAACATCAATCATTTTGATTTGACCCGAATAGAGTAATTTCCCTTGATTGGTCACGTTTATAAACGTGTTTGAAAATGGTTGAATTGTTTGAATGATCTGTTGATTGATTGATGACCGTGATAGAAATTCTCAGTCATATATAAAAGGAATGGTTGATGGTTATTGATTGTTGAACCTTATTTCAACATTTGTTCTGATAATAACCAGTGGGTAGTGTGGTTGGGCAATCGGCATCAGCTGTCTATAAATCGATCGATTTATAAAATATGAGTTTTATCGATAGTGGATCGATAATATTCGAGTTATAAATATGTTTTATAACGAAAAATATATTTTGAAAGTTATTACATTGAAAGGTTATTTAAAAAGGGAAATAAATATTTAATTAATTATTTATTTAAAGTTTATATAGAAATTATGAAATTTGTTTTATAAAATGAATTCTTATGTTAATAAGAATTAAAAACAAAGCGGTCAAGTATTTGATTGATTTCGTCTAAGGAATATTTAAATAAAGTTATTTAAATTAATTATATTTTAATTAATTTAAAGAAGGAATTAAAAAGAGTTGGTTAGGAGAGTAATCATGTTTGGGGTGAATGGAGTCGACCATTTGAACTTAGTAGACCTTAAATTAGTGAATTAACTTAATGAGTAATTGATTTACCCTAGAAAGGTATTAAAAAGGGAATTTATTATTCTAGTAAATAAAGGAGAAAATTGATTTGAATGATGAATGTTGAAATAAATGAGTTGGTAATCACTAATGAAATACCTTTAAGAAACCAAGTTTGAAATGAAATGGTTGAGTGTTGGAAAAAGGCTAGTGATGAGTTTTTATGGTTTAAACTCGAGTTTTATAGAGAAGCAACAAAGAGTTTTAAACGAAGATAAGGCGTAAATGAAGGTTTTACTTAACGATTGAATTAAGTAAAAGAAGGAGAAAATGCAAAAGGGTTTATATTAAACCTAACATTTATAAACGAAGTTATAAATGGAATGTGAGTTAAACGTTGGTTTTAAATGAAAATACTTAATATTGGTATTAAGTTAAATTAATTCGAAAGGAGATTTCTAGAAAGAAAAAGGAAATTGGTTAAAAGGGATTTAAATGCGAGATTGGTAAACGGGATTGAAAATAGGAATTGAAATAATAATATCGGGGTTTTGAATTACAACTCGTATTCATCTGAAGATAAGAACATTGTTGGTCAAGGTCTGAGAGGTAATTAAAATACCCCAACTTTAACGGCTTCGGGATTATCCAAGGATAATACTAGTTGGTAATGGCGAGAGTGTGCGATAAGATTTCCAATGTAAAGGAAATGATATAAGATTATATTTTCCCTATTAATGGAATTAAAAAGGGAATTGGGCGAGAAGTTTTAAAAGCCAAGTGATGCTGAGTACCAGACCAGTAAATCTATTTTGTGATTTTATGGATGTTTACTTGATAGTTAAATAACCGACTATCAAGTCTGACCTTTACGATTGTTGGTATGGAAAGACCGGGATCGAATATATATTCGAAAACCATTCCGACCAACAAATACGAATATAAAGAAGAGATCAAGCGACGATCGAGATGTAGCATGTGAAGACCATAGATCTTCATAAAGCGGAAGGACCACTTACAATCTCTGATTCGACCCGGAGATATATTGGGGTTCTGTCGTGGTTGAAACTGTGGATTGCAAGGACTATCGCTACTGATCCATGGGGTGATTCCTGTATTGGATGCAGTTGAAAAGTACCTTCGGTTCATCCTGTTCTTGGGTGACTTGTATGGACGAGTGTCTGACAAAGTATTTCTAAAAGGATCACGTATATCGACTTTCTACAAACGTATCTCTGTTGGTGGCAGAGAAGACTGGACACCTTCTTTAGCTTAACGCTCAGAGTATTTTTGTGGAAATCAGTATTCGATGATACCTGGCGGATCTGACGATGTGGCATTCAAAGTGAATGGTGGCCAGGTGTTCAAAAGATTATGATCTCAAGCCTCACAACCGGGAAATGACAGAATTCGGGCAGGCAGCATGGCTATGTGGGTCGCTCCCATTAGGGTGTATAATCACCTATCTAGAGAAATTCCTTTTGTTTCTTATTCTATCGATTCTGCCCATTCGGGAACGGTGGTTTGAGTCCAACCGTTGGTGATATACATTCGATACACTCAAGTGAAATGAGTGGTCGGTCATGTGAGGGCCGGGTTGCAAGACGTTCTTGTTGAACCCAGTGTATTCGCCTCTAGAGATACACGTACGGAAGGTGGTCCCATACCTTGTCAAGTTGGAAATCCAATATCCAATAAGCGCCCGCGGTTTTCGATTGTATACTATATACCGGGAGCGTGATATGCAAGCGTTCCTCTAGATTTGTTTATTATTTGTATCTAGACATTATCATAATATCAGAATCAAGATATTGATTTCGAAAACTGGTTTGGGTTATCGTAAGGTAAAAGTCGTCCGTGTTTATGTGTGGATCGGTCTTACGATTATCTTTTTTTTCGAAAGGATTTTAACTTTAAAATCAAGTTGTGTGATACTCTAAATGTTGTGCAAGTTTTTCTCGCTCTGGTCCACCAGACTGACCCGGTGTTTTGTAAATACTCGGGTTAGACCGAGGTGTACAGGTTCAGGTTATCAGGTACTGAGAAGTCCAGAGACAAGCTGAAGATGTTCAGATGAATAATATTCCGCTGTGTGATTATATATATGATGACAGATTATCAAAACTGTCTAGCTGTGTGATGTACTCTGATATTGTAAGTATTTTAAAGCTTTCAGTAAAGATTTATTTCTGTATTATATTTTGTTCCGCTGCGATGTGAGACTCTGTGTTGGTTCTTCTTCTTCATCTATTCTAACTTTCTATCTTTCTTATCTCACCCTCTAATTTCTTTCTATAAACGTTCCAGTGTTTTCGGTGTTGGAAGGTCGTCATGAGTACGGTAAATGGTATTTATTTCGATTTTCGAGGCCGAAAATCTGCTGGGTCGTTACAGTGGTATCAGGGCTATTGGTTGAGTAGTAACCTTGGATCTGTGGCGTAACTCAATAGAGATGGGGTTAGTAACACCCTAGATTGAGTTTGAGTGTATATATATGAGAGCGTATTTGTAAATTTTATATACAAATGTTTTGTATTGTATTATTTGACTAGTTCAAGTGTTGAGAAGCATCGAACTAGCGAATGGATACGGTATTGTTTTAAAGAGGGGTAAATAAGGTAATTTTACCCAATGCATATTTTTATATAGAAAAAAGGAATTTATTTCCTATAGTATAGTAATATTGGGTGCTTGGTTGTTTGTTCCGATTGATTTGGTTCGAAATCAAATTTGAATTTTGAAATAAGATTGAATTCGTCGATTGAATCGGATAGGGAAGTAAAGCTGAACCTGGTTAAGGAAAAATCAGGTTAAGAATAAATTCAAATAAAATAGACTTGAATGAATTGGGGTTTAAAATTTTAATGGATAAATAGATTGGGATTCAAATAAAGTGGGTTTCCATTCGAACTTTGAATTTTCTTTTCAAAGGAGTTGAGACCCAGAATAGCAGTTGTAGTTGTATCGATCGAGTCATGCAGGAGAGGTGTTGGCAAAATCCTCGAAAAATTTTAGAGTTCGAATTTATTTTGAATTTAATGCAAAGGTAATGATTTTAAATAATATGGTTCGGAATATTCTTCTTACTTTGCAATTTCGAGGACGAAATTATTTTAAGGGGGGAAGAATGTAACGTCCCGGATTTTTCGGCCATTTAAAATATAATATTTAAATCAGTTTATATATTATATTGAAATTATAATGGATTTTCATCGAATTTATTTATATTAAAGGATTTTTATATAAATGGAATATTTATTTTAAGCCAGAATTTTCAATGTTGAAGTTTTGAATTATTTTGTAATTTATATAATACTCTATAAAGCTTAAAAATAGCCATTCTTCAAAAGCAGTCATGAATTTCAATGAAACCAATTCCTGTATGTTCAGAATATTTAATCATTATACAATTTCCAATTTTTGTTTCGATCGTATGTGAATTGTATTCATATAAGCTGAAGAAAAATTAAACGCAAATTATACGTTTAAACTGAGAGCCAATGTGAGAAACGCCAGTTTCAAAATTTGCAAATAGCCGCTTTCGAAATCTCCGCAAAATCTGATCCAAATTAAGTATATGCGGACCTTTACAAGTCTGAATGAAAACTCAACCTGGATATTTCTCCCGGTACCTAACCTTCTCAAATATCAGCCTATATTTGTGTAAGTCTGCAATGAACCTTACATGGAAAGGATTACAGCTACTTGTGCTCAAAACTGCGATTGGATAGCTAGATTATATATATATATATATAATAAAATAAAATAAATCCGGAACACTGAAAATCCAAGCACATGAAATAAACATCCTAGCCAAATGCAAATTGCAGAGGCGTGCTATCCCTATACAAGGTCTCGCACATGCTTCTACAGGGCACAACTGTAGTGATAAAAGCATATTGGACCAAGGAAAAAGAAAACACCACGAATTTTATATTAATAATTGAAGTAAATATAAATGAACCTTGTAAAAATTGAATAACACTAAGAATTTTATCCGCAGATACCATCAAATTTGAACATACAAATGACCTTCGCACACATGCAAAAGTACAGCTAAATAGCCAAAACAGCTAAGCTAACCTACAAGTATTGATACATCAGATCGACACAAATATATATACACATTTCAACAAATTTACAGAACTGCATATTTATGTATAGTTAATCTCAGATTTTCAAATCCAGTGACAAGCCAAAATATTACACAATCTACTAAAAAAGATTCAATATTTAATATCAGCAGCTCTTGTTCTTTCAAAGAAAACAGTGAAGCTGAATTGTCTCAATCAGTTTTGACCTGAAAAGAAAAGGGGAAAAGGAAAGGATATGGTTAGTATAGTATCCATTCCTATCAAACAGCTAAGAAACTGAGAAGAACAACATGGGAGCAGTAAAACAAATATAGTAGGAACAAGAGAGTACATAGTTAAGAAACCACATACATATTTTCGTACAAATGCAAACCCAAGAAGACAAGAGAATTCATCAAATGCAGTATGACTTGTCTTTCAAGAAAACAATAAAATCACGAGATTCACAGCTAAGGAAATGGGGATTTGCACAGCTAAGGTAAATAGCTGAAAACCTAGATGTATGGTCAAGTCTACAAAAGCAAATGAATCAGCTGAAAACAGCTACGGGATGTACAAAAACAGCTAAGAAAAGGCTGATAAATTTATGTACACTAATCTAATAACTTTTGCAGATACAGGAAATTTCAGATTTCAATCACTGAATCTGAAAATGGAAAGAAAATCTACAATGTACAGTGCTAAGATATTTGAACTCGACTAAACAAGTCATAGCCGACACCAAACCTAACCTATATTCACTGATTTCGAACAGATCAACAGTGATGGGAAAAATCAAATATAAAATCCGAACACAAAATCTAACTATAGATTTGAATACTGATTGAAATAACTACTCGTGACCATTGATAATCAGACCGCAACTATATATACACATGGAATCACTCAATCAGTTTCATCCACATTTCGAAACCAGAAAGAACGAAAAATCAATACAAAAATATTGCGGAAATTTAAAATCAATTAAAAACTTATCTGAAGCCGTAGATCCCATACACCTCCCTTCTGCATATTTTGACCAATTCCCTGACATTTTCGTTCGGAGACAGCGGGCGAGGGTGGTTGCCTCGTTTTGCTTGTCTAAAGCCAGTAGCATACAATGAAGGGGGAGCTGCTTCATTGCTAGAGGCTGGGGGTTTGACCATCGACAAAAAAGAAGCTTCGATTTGCGGCTGAAATCAAAGGGGGATTTAGGGATTAGGGTTCGGTTTTGGGGATTAAAATGTGGAGGCGGCTGTTGAAATGAACTAGAGGATACAATGGCGAGGGTTTAAATGGAGGGACGGGTCGGGTTTCTTTTGGGTTGGGCCGGTTATTGGAAAGGTAAAGCCCTCTTTAAAATTCAAGTTTGAAATCTATTTTTTTAAATTACTTTGTAAAATCATATCGTACGCATACGATGTCAGATTTACAGACGGTCAGTTGCGTTGGGACCGTGGAGACGAGTACTTCGAGATGGAGCAGGTCTGGGCCGGATCTGAAGTAACGGGGATTTTATTTCGAATTAAACGTTAGTTTAATTGGACAAAATCAGACTGTTATCGACGGATTTAAATACAGGTGAGTTAAACTCACTCAGCTCTTCCCATTTATATTTTATATAAATTGGGTTTTTATTCTGTGTGTTCTGATTGCTAGTGGTTGACGGTTTGCCAGTTATATATTTATTTTTGATTCAAATTCTGAAATTAAACGGTCGTTTAATTTCAGTAAAACATCAATCATTTTGATTTGACCCGAATAGAGTAATTTCCCTTGATTGGTCACGTTTATAAACGTGTTTGAAAATGGTTGAATTGTTTGAATGATCTGTTGATTGATTGATGACCGTGATAGAAATTCTCAGTCATATATAAAAGGAATGGTTGATGGTTATTGATTGTTGAACCTTATTTCAACATTTGTTCTGATAATAACCAGTGGGTAGTGTGGTTGGGCAATCGGCATCACCTGTCTATAAATCGATCGATTTATAAAATATGAGTTTTATCGATAGTGGATCGATAATATTCGAGTTATAAATATGTTTTATAACGAAAAATATATTTTGAAAGTTATTACGTTGAAAGGTTATTTAAAAAGGGAAATAAATATTTAATTATTTATTTATTTAAAGTTTATATAGAAATTATGAAATTTGTTTTATAAAATGAATTCTTATGTTAATAAGAATTAAAAACAAAGCGGTCAAGTATTTGATTGATTTCGTCTAAGGAATGTTTAAATAAAGTTATTTAAATTAATTATATTTTAATTAATTTAAAGAAGGAATTAAAAAGAGTTGGTTAGGAGAGTAATCATGTTTGGGGTGAATGGAGTCGACCATTTGAACTTAGTAGACCTTAAATTAGTGAATTAACTTAATGAGTAATTGATTTACCCTAGAAAGGTATTAAAAAGGGAATTTATTATTCTAGTAAATAAAGGAGAAAATTGATTTGAATGATGAATGTTGAAATAAATGAGTTGGTAATCACTAATGAAATACCTTTAAGAAACCAAGTTTGAAATGAAATGGTTGAGTGCTGGAAAAAGGCTAGTAATGAGTTTTTATGGTTTAAACTCGAGTTTTATAGAGAAGCAACAAAGAGTTTTAAACGAAGATAAGGCGTAAATGAAGGTTTTACTTAATGATTGAATTAAGTAAAAGAAGGAGAAAAAGCAAAAGGGTTTATATTAAACCTAAAATTTATAAACGAAGTTATAAATGGAATGTGAGTTAAACGTTGGTTTTAAATGAAAATACTTAATATTGGTATTAAGTTAAATTAATTCGAAAGGAGATTTCTAGAAAGAAAAAGGAAATTGGTTAACAGGGATTTAAATGCGAGATTGGTAAACGGGATTGAAAATAGGAATTGAAATAATAATATCGGGGTTTTGAATTACAACTCGTATTCATCTGAAGATAAGAACGTTGTTGGTCAAGGTCTGAGAGGTAATTAAAATACCCCAACTTGAACGGCTTCGGGATTATCCAAGGATAATACTAGTTGGTAATGGCGAGAGTGTGCGATAAGATTTCCAAAGTAAAGGAAATGATATAAGATTATATTTTCCCAATTAATGGAATTAAAAAGGGAATTGGGTGAGAAGTTTTAAAAGCCAAGTGATGCTGAGTACCAGACCAGTAAATCTATTTTGTGATTTTATGGATGTTTACTTGATAGTTAAATAACCGACTATCAAGTCTGACCTTTACGATTGTTGGTATGGAAAGACCGGGATCGAATATATATTCGAAAACCATTCCGACCAACAAATACGAATATAAAGAAGAGATCAAGCGACGATCGAGATGGAGAATGTGAAGACCATAGATCTTCATAAAGCGGAAGGACCACTTACAATCTCTGATTCGACCCGGAGATATACTGGGGTTCTGTCGTGGTTGAAACTGTTGATTGCAAGGACTATCGCTACTGATCCATGGGGTGATTCCTGTATTGGATGCAGTAGAAGAGTACCTTCGGTTCATCCTGTTCCTGGGTGACTTGTATGGACGAGTGTCTGACAAAGTATTTCTAAAAGGATCACATATATCGACTTTCTACAAACGTATCTCTGTTGGTGGCAGAGAAGACTGGACACCTTCTTTAGCTTCACGCTCAGAGTATTTTTGTGGAAATCAGTATTCGATGATACCTGGTGGATCTGACGATGTGGCATTCAAAGTGAATGGTGGCCAGGTGTTCAAAAGATTATGACCTCAAGCCTCACAGCCGGGAAATGACAGAAATCGGGCAGGCAGCATGGCTATGTGGGTCGCTCCCATTAGGGTGTATAATCACCTATCTAGAGAAATTCCTTTTGTTTCTTATTCTATCGATTCTGCCCATTCGGGAACGGTGGTTTGAGT
This sequence comes from Allium sativum, assembly GCA_030737875.1. Lineage (NCBI taxonomy): Eukaryota > Viridiplantae > Streptophyta > Magnoliopsida > Asparagales > Amaryllidaceae > Allium > Allium sativum. The sequence continues at coordinate 125,442,419 of CM060919.1, read as the reverse complement.
CCAACCGTTGGTGATATACATTCGATACACTCAAGTGAAATGAGTGGTCGGTCATGTGAGGGCCGGGTTGCAAGACGTTCTTGTTGAACCCTGTGTATTCGCCTCTAGAGATACACGTACGGAAGGTGGTCCCATACCTTGTCAAGTTGGAAATCCAATATCCAATAAGCGCCCACGGTTTTCGATTGTATACTATATACCGGGAGCGTGAGATGCAAGCGTTCCTCTAGATTTGTTAATTATTTGTATCTAGACATTATCATAATATCAGAATCAAGATATTGATTTCGAAAACTGGTTTGGGTTATCGTAAGGTAAAAGCCGTCCGTGTTTATGTGTGGATCGGTCTTACAATTATCTTTTCTTTCGAAAGGATTTTAACTTTAAAATTAAGTTGTGTGATACTCTAAATGCTGTGCAAGTTTTTCTCACTCTAGTTCACCAGACTGACCCGGTGTTTTGTAAATACTCGGGTTAGACCGATGTGTATAGGTTCAGGTTATCCGGTACTGAGAAGTCCAGAGACAAGCTGAAGATGTTCAGATGAATAATATTCCGCTGTGTGATTATATATATGATGACAGATTATCAAAACTGTCCAGTTGTGTGATGTACTCTGATATTGTAAGTATTTTAAAGCTTTCAGTAAAGATTTATTTCTGTATTATATTTTGTTCCGCTGGGATGTGAGACTCTGTGTTGGTTCTTCTTCTTCTATTCTAACTTTCTATCTTTCTTATCTCACCCTCTAATTTCTTTCTATAAACGTTCCAGTGTTTTCGGTGTTGGAAGGTCGTCATGAGTACGGTAAATGGTATTTATGTCGATTTTCGAGGCCGAAAATCTGCTGGGTCGTTACACCATTTTTCCATTTTTTTTCACACCTGCGACTATATTCGAACCTCATGTCATTTTATGCATTTCAGACTTTTTAACCCCTAATTAACCTTCCTACCTCACCACATCATTTCGGTTAACCCTACATCATTCATGTATCATGTGCTCGTGAAATTCTCCACCCATTCGTTCAGAAAGTGGAGTGGCCTTAATCAGTATGTAATCATTTTTTATCATGCATTTCAAGCACTTATGGTTAATTTTTTATCCATAACCCTATACATATACATAATATTATGATTAAGTATGTCGAGCTATAATGTATTCTTATGTCATTAATACTTGTAATAAGCACTAGTAATAGTCAAGTTGCTTTTCCGAACTACAAATGAGAAGACCTTTCTAAATGAAACTTTCATGCGTAGAATCTTGACTGATATAATCGTCTGTTGGAGAACGTTTCTGCATTTCCACATCTTGTGACCGTTGACTCAGTTGCTCCATTATTGTAATTTAACATATATCAGATCACTGTACCAACTTTTTATTGTTAATTAATGCATTCTTCAATAACTTCTCTACAGGAACTTCTCTTGCCGTGACTGTGACGCACTCTGTTGACAGCAATTCCGAAACATTGGGAACCTGGTGTTGGACAGATACTGAGCATACTGGACAGGCATGTTTATTTCAAGTATTTTTACCATTTCAAGTCATATATGATCCTAGCTGTGGAAAGCATCACTTGAGGGGGGTAAAAATTTCTAGTTGGCACTTTTGTTTTTCCATTTTTGATTTCAGTTACCAAAGAGGCTAAATGATGCTTATTGGTAATTCCAAAAGAGGTGAAAATGATAGTTTTGACAGCCACATGTGCATTAGAACAGCAGGAATGACATTCGTATTTAAAAAAAAAATCATAAAAATAACAGCAGGGAAATAATGAAGTTCATAGTAGTTCAATTCTTGGAAAGAATCTCTGAGTTCTGTCTTTATGCAGATGGCAAGTGGCATGTCGGACTGATCTCATCAAATTGGAGCCAACAAAAAGGTTAGGTCCTAGATATTGGTGGTTATTTTGGAGTAACAATGTTCACCCTTGAAAGCATTTTTATATATTTATATTTTATATTCATAGGTTATCCATGATAAACAATATAAAACACATTCATTATAGGTAAATGAAATGCTGTTGTGTTCTTTTAGGAAAGAAAAGACCTCCATGTCACTGTTTGTTCATTTCACAATAATATAATGTTGTGCATTGTCTGACATAAATTCAGACAAAACAAAGAAATTACGTTAAAGAAATAGGATAAACTTCATAACCCAAATAGATAATAGATGATTGGTGGAAAAGGGAACATAACATTATATATTGGATGTAATTTACTTGGTCCCATTCCTAAAGTTTTTGTTCCATATACCATGCCAATAGCTGTTGAATATGGTTTGTGAAAATAAAGAATGTTTTGGGTACAACTTGTGAAGTAAAAGAATATTTAGAAAAAAAGAAGAAGAAAATATATAAAACAAATGAGCTTAGACTTAATTTAACACTTTTAAATGATATTATATGCTTAGTACTCTAGGATTCCATCCCGGGCTATAGCCCAGGTTCACTAACATATACCTCCGTCCTTGGGGGTGTGAATTAAAGTATGGGGAACATGATTCAGGAAATGGCATTGAAAAAACAAACTGTGTAAAAATTCAAAAATTGAGTGTTTGTAGGAAGGTTTAACAAATTCAACATACCACTGGTTGTCATTGATTAGGATAGGAAACAAACTGTATGACAAGAAACATCCATGTTGAATTTTACATTCTTCCACTCAGTGAAAAAGCATGATCCAAATTCAAGTTTTGGAGAAAAGGACTTATAGACTGATTTTTTTTATATCTTGAATCAAATTTCACTTTGGCTTATAATTATTGCATAAATGGTGAGTAAAGTAGGAAAAAAAATCTGAATACTGCAAAAATAGACAACTAATTATAGTACAACTGTAGATTATGAGGGGAATAACAAAAAATTATGAGGGGAATAACAAAAAACTTGGAAAAAACAAAATTTTGATTCCATGCAGAATTTAAGAGGACACTTAAGAATTTTGGAAGTGAAAAAGTTGTGATAAAAAAGATATTTATGAACACATGTTTTTATGAACACATGTTTGTCAAACATTTTATGAACACATGTTTTTCAAAAATATCTTATGACAAACATGTGTTATGCTCTCTAGGTTAAGCTGTTAGCAGTACTTATTAAAATTTTATTTAATAAAACGATCAACTCATTGTGCTCGATCATCGGTCAATTTGCATGTTTAGCTATTCACTGTAAACGTTATATGATGACTTAATGAATGTTTAGCTATTCATCAAAAAACACTTATAAATTGTCTAGATTTTGAAATCGTTCTCCATTAATATATGATGACTTAAAGAGGGGTTGGATCGATAAATACTAAACATCTGTTTGAAGTGAAAGACATATTACTTTTGATCGATTTTTGAGCTTCTGTTTTGGATTGATACCATACTCATTAGTAATAAGTGCATCTCGGAGTAACTGGAAATATGCATATTTCAGTTAGAAAATAAAACTTATTTATGACAAACATGTGTTCATAAAATTCTGTCTTTCACTTCTGATAACACAGTATAAGAAATTTATGAACACATGTTTTTCAAAAATATCTTATGACAAACATGTGTTCATAAAATTCTGTCTTTCACTTCTGACACTTAAGATAAAAAAGATATTTACTTGTTTTTCAAATCAAAAGTTATGATTTTTTTTTTCAAAATACACAACAACTGGTTGCAAGATAAAAAGGTATTTATCCTAAATCTAAAACTGATGCTTCAATTGAAGCTTCACCAAAGCACTCTTCACCAAATGCCCATAGACACCACCATACTGCTCCAGCTCTGAAATTACTAATTTTAAGCATCAACACTTGTGGACCAAAGTTGCAAAATATTACAGCGGGAAGATCCCTGTATGAGTACTTTAAAATGGCTTGTTTTTGCAAATTTTTAAACTAATTTAGGAGACATCCTTAATAGTTTTTTTTTCTTTTAATATTTTATAACTACTGTATGCGTGAGTAATACTCGAAAAAAGGGGTTTGAAAGATTTATATTTGACTGAACAAAATGGCTAGAAATATGCTGTTGTTTTCATTGTTATTGAGTTTGATCAAAATTTACTTAGAAAATACGTTTAGAAAAAACACGGGAGTTATATAGTACAATTCTCCTTGTTATTCAATTTATTTATAGTACAATTTTTTTTAGGGAGTGAACAATAGGCTGAACGCATGATACTGGTATGATGTTGGGTATCCCTACTGACACTGATAAAGATATAATAATTCTTTGTGTATGTTTATATATTTGCATCTCTTTTTATTTCTCGCTCTATGCATGCGTGTCATAATTTTTAATACATAACATGTAGTTGGATGCATATTGCATATACGAACTGGCCGTGATACGTAAACTTTAGGGCGTATTTGGGTTTTAAATTTTATCTTAAATAGCATTTAAAATTCCTGAAATCCTTTAAAATGTCAGCTGTTTTTGTCCTTTAGTTTTTGTTTTTGTTCTGTAACCACTCAAATAGTTTGTTAGCATAAAATTGAAGAACTGAGTGCATTTGGACTATTGCTTAAGCATTCTTACCTAAGCTATTTGTGTAAATTGCACTCCTATACAATTTCTTATATGGATGATGAAAATATTTCCAATGTCCTTCGTCAAAGGAATAGGCTTAACATGTCATTTGCAGCAGCTAGAGGCCTAAGCTATCTTCATTAGAATAATATAACACACACAGACTGAGACACGAGGCCAAAAAATATCCTAATATGCATGCTCATAAATCTTTCAGCCAGGAGATGTGCTTACAGTTTCAATAACCCAAAAAGAAGGGTCTCGTCTGTTTTCTGTAACATTGGTTGCTGGATCAATTGGATACACATCACTGGCATATACTAAATGAGGCGAAGTTCCAACAAAAACAGATGTATGTGCAATTGGTTAACGAGGCCAAATTAACTCAGAGTTGAGTTCTGTTTACAATTTTGCATGTGCAATTGGTTAATTGTTTACAATTTTGTAGATAATTTCTTGCGGGCATGGACTATGAGAACTCATGACATGTACATGACACACACCATGGAAATTCTAATGATTTATAAGTGTGTCTGCATGTAGAAAACCAAAATTCATGTAGGGTGTTTATATTACATGAACATTTGTCATGTGCTGCATCTTAATTTATTTATTTCTGGTTGGCAGAACGATTGGAGAGGAAAAGCCATTGAAGGATCATGGGTTCCAGATAGGCATGATGATGTCTTGAGTCGTGCTCTTGGAAAAAGATATCATTCCGGTCGAGTTAGAGGGATTGGTGGGACGGTGGGTATAAAAAACATATTTGGAGAGGTAGAGAAAAGGAAAGGGCGAAGCGGTGTAATATCAGCTGATGAGTTGTATGTTATCACTCAGGAAATAGAGGCTAAAGTGAGCCAAAAATTGAGACAAGAGATGATTACAATGGTTCAAGAGCAGGTTGCAAACATTCTGAGCACGATGAATATGCCTAAGGATGTGGAGATCAACAACACACCATTAACTGATCATCGTAGTAGTTGTCAATCCACGCACCCGAGCAAATTGCAATATGCAAACAAAACTCAAGAGAGGGATCCCTATGCAGACTTGCAGGTAAACAATTTAAAGTTGAGTTTATAAACGTATATGATTTTATGTATTTGACAAATGCTAAGTGAAAATTGTTGACTGTGTACTTGTCATTTTAGAAACCTATTAAATGTCGTTTGGCTGTGAATATGGACTTCAAAATTGTCGTCGTGGGTCATGGCATGGTACATCCCTCTTCAAGGCCCAGTGATCAATGCCATAATCAACAAATCTTGGTCGACCATGTAAAGGTTGGAATTGATGCAGTGGAGTCTAGTTATGAAGGAACCCTACTTCCTGTTCCAACTAGACATCACAACACGATAGGAGAAGCGGTCGGGAGTTTTGTTCAATGGCCTAAAAGCCTTGTGCTTTTAAGAGATAATGATACGGTAATGAATGCATTTAATTATACTGAGTTTATTTTTGAATTCATAATAAACTGGTTTTAAAAGTCGTTTGCAATTTTTTTTTCCTAGTACTAGTATTCTTGAATTTGTAGCTTACTGTAATGTGTCTTTAGTGTCGCTGTAGCACTGTTTGAAGTGTATTTTAAATTTGCTCATAGGAGCATATATGAATACATAATTTATTTTTGATTTTTTCTAACCAACAATAAACTACTAAACATTAATTAATTTAACATAAATACTATAAATGGAATGCAAGTATATATTTCTGTATATATTTCCATATATGAACATGCTAGAGATATTGCTTTCATATCCGTAGAGTCATGCTTTACTTTATGATGAAAAAAGAACATACAATACTAACTCATCATTATAATTAAGCAAAATGATCCATGTGCTTCATTTTGTATTGTGATCATTACCTCATATGCTGTGATACCAGCCAGCAATTTCAAATAGAAGGACAACTTGATTTCCATACTGTTACAATTATAAATTTTCTTATATTACATCATTTTAGACATCTACTTACAATTTTGAATTAGGTACCTACATCTCAATCAAACAAGGATTTATTTGAAAATATTAATGACAAGGTCGTGAATACAATGTCAAATGAGACTGCAAAAAGCAAATCAATCGTGGATGAAGAAATTCTCAAAACTTTAACGAGCGAATGCAGATATTTCCATGATCTAGTACTTCAGATGCTATCTAATGATAGTGCCATCAATGCAATTCAAGTGAATAAGGATTTATTCACATATGATGAGGACTTTGAAATTCATATCACGATGGATGATATTATCCAATTCTTTAGTATGAAGTGGTTGAATGCATCATGGTTGCAGCTTTACATCATGTGAGTATTTTTTCCTTATCAGTTTTTTTCATATATAACCATCTTAGTTTTTGATGAATAGTCAATTTTTAAAAAACTAACAATGTATGTTTAAATTCATGTAGGTGGTTAAATCATATGTGCAATGATCTCAAAGTGGAGACCATTGGGTTTATGTGTCCCAAAATGCTATCCCAAGTGCGAAAACATCCAGATGCGACAAATAGATATTTGTCGAACACATGGAAAGCATTACAATCTAAAAATTTACTTTTAGCCCCACACTACGAAGGGTATGAACCTTAAACTTTTAATAACTAATTTACATATTTGATGCCAAATTTAACTTACTATAAATCTTGGAATGCAGGAAACATTGTATACTGCTTGTTTTTCGTGTACAAATGAATGAAGTTTATGTTTTTGATCCTCAGACCGAACTCAAACTTAAACTTGAAATTAAGCCGCAAGTGAGCTTGTAAGTTGTATATATTGCTCTCTTATGTGAAGTTAGTATATGTGGTTATTAAAAAAATTCTTGCATGTGTAGGGCCTTCCAAATTTACAAGAAACTCGGTGGCAAGTCTCGAGGAAATACCTTGAATTGGAAGCATGTTAAGGTGATTTGATTTTCTAACAAAAAATAAAATAAATATAATATATAGTTTGGTATATGAATTCATTTTAAACTAACTATTAAATTATCTTGTAATATTGATATAGTGTCCTCAACAATTAGGAGCAACCGACTGTGTATATTATGTGATGAGGTATATGCATAACATAGTGAAAAATTACAATCAAAGCATCAATTTACAAAAGGTACTACTTTAGTTTTTTTCCTTCATATTATATATCAGTTACATTATAGGTATATTTCGATCATATCATTGCTGCAATGCTAGTTAGAAGAAATCAAATGTTATTGTAGTTGTGTATTGCATTTATCTTGGTTCATTGAGTACGCTTAGCTTATGGGTTGCTTGGATTTCGGGTAAATCAAGTCAAAGACGAATTAGGAGGCCTGTGTATTGCATCTTCATACGTTGAGTATAGCGCACTAGTGACTATGTTTTATTATATTTTGGACATCGTGTGGGCAAGGCTTTGGGATCCAAATTATTAAACTTAATCTGTAATATTATGCTTCATTTTCTGCATATCTACCTGGTTACTCAAAAATGTTTAACACTACTAATATCATCTTTGTCACCAAAAAATAATTTAAGATAACCGCACCATATTGCGGCTTCAACTCAAAATTCTCAATGACAATAAAAAATGTAGAAATTAGCAGAGTTTCTCGGTAGCGTTTAGCACATAATGAGTCATCAAGAAACACAGTGTTATCGTGTTCAGAGTTCAATCTCTATGTGGTAGCGTAGAATCCGTATGTACATTTCCTAAACGTGTTCTAGTAGTGCGTGGACGCTTTGAATGTTTTACGCTTAGAATGTTCTAGCATTAATCATACCAAATTCAGAAACTATTATGATATTTCAAGGGAATGTTTTACGCAAAATATTTTGGGTTAGGATGTGTAAAGTGGAAAATAGACACAAAGATAAACTTTAAAAAAGAATTAGAATGAAGGACAGTTTTAAAATTGAATTCAGTGCAAATTGTAACTAGCATTTTGATATAATGTAAAAATCGAATATAATACTAGTTATATATATATATATATATTTTCTTCAGTTTAACTATTTTCAAAGTTTGCCTCTACTAAAAATGAAACTAGATTGTTAGTTTTACTTTTAATTTCAGTTTATACTATCATGTAAGATTTCTTTTATTAAATTCAAATTTTCGGTTAAGGTGTATACGTTATATACTTTACTTTGTCATCTCAGTATATCGCTAAATAAATGTCTGTGCACGCAGTTTCCATGTCTAATATGTTCCCTACTCTTTACATAAAGAATATGCTAGTTAAACTGTAAAATTATGACTTGGCGGACAATTTCCTAAATTCTCCTTGTTTTCTTGTTTCTGTCAATTAAATATGGATTAAGGAATTACACATGCTGAGACAATATCAACGCTTCTGCTTTTGCAGTTTCTGTTCCATTTTCTCACTAGTGACAAGCCTAAATCAAATATGCATATATGATCCTTATTATCACAGGATACCAACCATGCCTTTGCAGTTCAATGATATCTCAACAAAACAAACAGTAAATGAAATGAATCGGTCAAGAACACCTCATATACCAGGGTTAGCTAGTTTAGCTTTTAATCTGTTACTCTTTTGTGTATATAACCTTAAGAATAGGTCTGTCTTAATTTGATTAAGTACTCATTCTCCTATGATGTCTAATATATCTAGGCAACGAAATTTTTCTCCTTTTTTTGTTTCTTTCGATTTCATTGATCTAACAAACAGGCTTTGCTTTTGCAAAGGTCATACAAGCGTAATATAAAATAACTGCACGTCAGAAATATAAAATGTTCTGCGTAGCACTCAACTGAAAAGAAAACTTTCATTCACAAATTATGCCTATGAGAATAGATAGCCCATGAGCGTGTGTATCATGCCGTAGCATTCAAATTACTGCCTATTTTTTGTCATGTAGCATTCTCCGTAGCAGTGCCGACTGTACACCGGAATCTTTGAAATTTGTCTAATTTTTTATTTAAAAGCGTAATTTCGGAACGAACAGTCGGGTGCCTTCTCAAAACAATTACCAATGAAGATGCACTGATGTACATCAGAAACGGTTGTTTTCATGTCTAGGTAAAACAACAATAAACCAAAGACGGCAATAAAATAGCGCTTTGTTTTACATTATATAATACACAGTTTTATTTAACTAATAATCACAAAATCTAATGTATTTGATTCACTAATTAATCACAAAATCTAATTTTATTTAGCTATCTTAATGCGCGCTAAGTTTGATGTATTTGACTTAATAATTAATCACGAAATCCATATAATAGGAGTATAATCATCGTGATGGCAAGATGTTTAGATTGAGAATTAGGTCCATTTCATTTGTACTACGGGAAATGGAGCAATCTTAGTGTTGGCAAGATGTTTAGACTGAGAATTTTGTCCATTTCATTTGTACTACAGGAAATGGAACAATTCTCAGGAAATGGTCCATTTCATTGTAACAGCTGGAAATTTTCGACTCCTCGAGAGTCGAAAATTCCGAGACGTTAGTGAAAGAAAGTAGAGGGTGAGGAAGAAAAGATAGAACTAATAGAATAGAAGAAGAAGAACTTACATCATCAGAGTAAACACGAATCTCACAGCGGAACGAATAAAATATAACATAACTTTGAAATACAAATCAGTACTCGTATATACATACCATTTCAAAGTACAACACTTAACAACACAGCGGAATAATAATAGCTATAATCCTGAAGTATCCTGCTCCAAGCTCTCCAAGTGTATCTGTAAAATCCCAACTACTTGACTGCCCGTACAAATTTAGGCACCCAAGAGTTTAGGGAAAACAAACAAAATAAACTCCGGGTCAGTCATGGGACTGGTGTGAATAAAACTCCAACACTTGGTTAAATAAAGGATATCTTTCTGATATTATAATAATGTCTAAATACAAATAGATATCAATCTAGCAGAACGCTTGCATCTCACGTTCCACATACATAGTATACAAATAAAATCGTGAGCGCTTATTGGAGATTGGATTCCAACAGACAAGGTATGGGAGCACCTTCCGATCAGTGTACTCTAGAGGAGATACACTAGGGTTCAACAAGAACGTCTTGCAACCCGGCCACACATGACCGTCCACTCATTTAGCTTGAGTGTAACGAATATATTATCACCGATGGTTGGGATCAGCAACCATCCTTCCCGATAAGGGACAGCATTGAAATAGATTATAAAGAAGTACAATTGAATATTCTCTAGATGGTGATAATACACCCTGCTTGGGTATGGCCCAACTAGCCATGCTGCCTAGCCCAACTTCTGTTATTTTCCGGTTGTGAGGTTTTGAGGTCACGTTTATCACTTTGACAGATTATTTCTTCAATTACTTTGAATGCCACATTGTCATACCCGCCAAATCATTATTGATTTCTCAAGGCATCACGGGTATAAAAGCTAAGAGAAACGAATTTCTCCGCCACCAACGTAATACGTTTAAAGAGATCAACATATATGATTCGTTAAGAATACTTTGTCAGACACTCGTCCATATATGTTGTTCTGGGACTGAATAAACCGAAGGCACTATTCAGTGAATCCATCCTACCTAGGCTTTTCACAATAGCCCTTGCACTTCACCCCGTCTTCAATTATCTTCAGCGTACTTGATTCGCAACGCTTATGCTAATACGGAGTGGTTCTTCAGATAATAATCCAACCGGTCTCTCCATATTTACAACGTAAATATGGTCAAAACTTTGATAGTCTGTGATTCAACTATCAAATGAAAACATGTCGGTGTACAAACAACGATCTTAATTCCAAATGGAAATTCGATCGATCAATCATCATATACATATATATGTTCATATTTCCTTATTTCATATATTTAGAAAATATATGTTATTAATCATTGGAAAACATTTCCATAGCTTATTTTCACATCACTATTATTTCGCAACTATCAGTCCCTAACTGTAACTAGTATGAGAACAATTCTCTAAGTATCAATCCGGAAGGTCGAAACCAACATCAGATCGTCACTTAGAAAACCGTTCAACTTACCCTCTCCAGTCAGTTTCTGAATTTGCTTAACTCTATTTCTTAAATTCTTATCATGAAAACATTTCATTTTCTATGTTTAGAAAACATATCTGACTATATTTGGAAAATGTTTCCAAAACTCATTTACGGATTTCCAATGAACGTTGTATAAAACATCGTTTCGCTTAATCCATTTATCGCTTATTCCTTAACTTTATTCCTAATCAACCTTTTAGATCGAACCACAACTATTCCTTTGTCAATTCTGAAGTCAATCAAGTTGGAGTATAATTACCTCGCAGACCTTAATTGAACAACGTCCTTTACTGTGAAATAGATGAAGCTCATCACTCACTTTTTATAATCATCTGTTTACGCAAATTCTTGGATTTAGGTTACGAATCCACTTCTTATATGACAGTGTTTGATTATAACTATAATGTTATAATTCCTACCCCTAAAATATCTAACCTAAATTATAAATTTATTTCCTAACTCGAATAATTTAACAGACACCTAATTTCTAAATCAATAACTAAATCTTGATTTAAACCCTGGAAAGTAAATAGTACTTTCCCGAATTCGCTATAATCGAATTCGACGTATAACTCTCTTTCGAGTAATCTCTATTCGATTAACTCTCCCTTTTTAATAACTTATATTCGATAAACTCTATTTCGATTAACTCCTATCGAATAACTAATATTCGAATAACTCTTCTTGGTTGGCTCTATTTCATTAACTCTTATCGAATAACAAATATTCGATTTTCTTAAATGTGTCAATTCTTATCGAATAACTAACATTCGATTAACTTAAATGGGTTTACTCTTATCGAATAACTAATTCGATTAACTCAACTTGATTTTCTTAACTCGATTATCTCAACTCGATTTCTTAACTCGATTACTTAACTCGATAAATCTTAACTCGATTACTTAACTCGATAACTTAACTTAACCCAAATCGATTAACTCAACTCTAATCGATTAACTTAATTTGATTTACTCCTTCGAATAACTCATTCGAATAACTTAATTGATTAACTCCTTCGAATAACTAATTCGAATAACTTACCTTCGAATAACTAATATTCGATTTACTCTAACTCGATTAACTTAATTCTAATCGATTTACTCCATTTCGATTCAACTTAATTCAAATCGATTAACTTAACTCAAATTGATTAACTCCTTTCGAATAACTAAATTCGATTTAACTCTTCTCGAATAACTAAATTCGATTAACTCAAATTGAATAACTAATATTCGATTAACTCTTACGTGTTTAACTCTATTCGAATAACTAATTCGAATAACTAATATTCGATTTACTCTAACTCGATTAACTTAATTCTAATCGATTTTCTCCATTTCGATTCAACTTAATTCAAATCGATTAACTTAACTCAAATTGATTAACTCCTTTCGAATAACTAAATTCGATTTAACTCTTCTCGAATAACTAAATTCGATTAACTCAAATTGAATAACTAATATCCGATTAACTCTTACGTGTTTAACTCTATTCGAATAACTAATTCGAATATCTTACCTTCGAATAACTAATATTCGATTTACTCTAACTCGATTAACTTAATTCTAATCGATTTACTCCATTTCGATTCAACTTAATTCAAATCGATTAACTTAACTCAAATTGATTAACTCCTTTCGAATAACTAAATTCGATTTAACTCTTCTCGAATAACTAAATTCGATTAACTCAAATTGAATAACTAATATCCGATTAACTCTTACGTATTTAACTCTATTCGAATAACTAATTCGAATAACTTACCTTCGAATAACTAATATTCGATTTACTCTAACTCGATTAACTTAATTCTAATCGATTTACTCCATTTCGATTCAACTTAATTCAAATCGATTAACTTAACTCAAATTGATTAACTCCTTTCGAATAACTAAATTCGATTTAACTCTTCTCGAATAACTAAATTCGATTAACTCAAATTGAATAACTAATATTCAATTAACTCTTACGTGTTTAACTCTATTCGAATAAGTAATTCGAATCACTCTAATGTGTTTAACTCTATTCAAATATCTAATTCGAATAACTAAATTCGATTAACTCCCTTTTATAACGTTTACCCATTTATAAAGTTTTACTTTTTACAACGTTTATCCATTTATAAAGATTTACTTTTAGTAACGGTTCTTCACTTTATAAATGTCCTTTTAATAACGTTTCTACTTCTCTATATAAGTCCAGACTTATATATATTCCATTTATCAACGATAAATAATTTAATTTATAAAACATTATTTATAAATTAATCTACTTCAATTTATCTGTTTAAAACAGATTTCCTATTTAATATCTCATTTAAATCTATATCGTGTTATACCGTGTGCGAAGCACGTGTCTAAATCTATCCTTGTATAATTCTATTTATTTTCCCAACAAGTGTTCCTTTATTTATTCCCTAAATAAATATTCCTTTATTCCATTTATTTATAATCTAAATAAATGTTCCTTTATTTATTTCCTAAAATAAATATTCCTTTATATTCTAATTCATTTATTTTCTAAATAAATGTTTCTATTTTATTTCATTTATTTTCTAAATAAATGTTTCCTTTTTCATTTATTTATTTTCAAATTAAATAAATGTTTTCCTTTTATAAAATCCTATCGATTTTATAAATAAGATTCATTTTCAATATAAACATTGAAAATCCCCTTATCAACATTTCGGTATGTTATGGTATTCAATCATATCAAATCACGATGTTCAATATCGTCCAAGCACATATAATTGCCCACAGATTTTATATCACATCATATAACAATATATGGAAAACAATAAAATAACTGTTGAGGAATCCAGTCGGATTCCTCCAACCTATTTCCCTGCATCACAGATGTTAGACAATATAGATAACATCACTTTCAGTTCCATATGATATATTCTGTTAAACAGAATCAATATAGAAATTTAACTAACTGACTAGCAGTTCAATCAAACAATCAACACACAGTCAAACAGACAATTTTAACAGTTTTAACAATACAACATGAAATTATAAACTGTTCAGAGTTAGTGAGTTTTACTCACAGTTGCGCGTTAGCCGTAAAATAACGGTTTGCGTTATTTGATTCAGTCGGACAATTTATTTCGCCAAAAATTGTAACGAGCTCGGATTCACTCTTAGTCAGCTCCACTGTGGAGCTCTTGTCCATACGATCCCAACGCAACTTGTTTCGCCCAATTTCAATAAAGTATGATGAAGTTATGATTATCTGAAGTTAGTACACAAATCTCTTTTTAATTAATAACTTAAATAAATGGTTTATTGGGCTCACCTTCAACACCCCCCCTCGGCCCATGAAGCCCAACTCCTTTTAACAAAAACCCGCCCCCCCGTTAGTTCTTTACTTCCCCAAATTCATTTTGCTCCCTCCAGAAAATCAATCCCCCTTTGACCGCCACTTTACCGGTCGTTCCTCCGCCATCGTCCACCAGTCGAGGCCGCAACCATCACCTACGATTTCGCCACAAAAACCCGCACCTACCAGACACCCCCACCTTCAGTTCGACTCCTCCCCGATAACCAAGCCTGTAGCCTCCCTTTCGTCGTCGCTTCGCCCTTGAGACCACCGGAGTCCTTAAAACCCTGACCAACGGTGGCGCCTCGCATCCACGAACACTGCGCCATCCTCCGTCTAACCCAGCTCCTCCTCAGTCGACGTCGAAGTTCAGCCCTAGGTGGCACTGCCGAAACTTCGACCTCCCAAACAAGCGTCGGACACCGTGAACCATACATCAGATTGAAGCAAATACTCACGGGGATTCAAATATATACTTATCGAGATTTTTAGGAATTTTCATCATTTCTTCTTGATTTTTCCTTTGGGATTTTTTCCTTGCTGTGTTCGGTTTACACGCCTTATATAGGTTGAATGGGTTAGGTAAGGTTTGTGGTGGAGATCGAAGGCCATGTGGTCTGTGCGGAACCTCAGAAAATGGGAGGGATATTTTCAATTTGATTTTTGTATTTTTATTAAATGATTTTCCCCTTGTCTTTGGTCCTTAAAAACCCCTGCGGCCACATACGACGCTTAAAAATTACCAAACTGGACAAGTAGTTAGAGTTCGACATTACGGTCCCAACGAAACTGGTTTCGTCGAATTCCGACTCCGTATGCTCACACAGCGTATTTTTAACTGTCAAAATAATGACTGTTTCTCACTCTAAAAATCCGTACGACCACACAGTGACTCTAAAAATCACGAAACTGGAAATCTAACAACAATTTGACATTGCGGATTTAACAAAACTAGTTTCGTCGAATTCCGACTTCGTTTGCAAAGTGGCTATTATTAACGTTCTAAATAACCTATTTAAATATATAAATATATTTTAATATAAAAATTAAATTAAATGTAAATAAATTTATATTATCATATATATTCACATATGATATCGGATAGCTCTGGAATAACATATCAGAATATACAGTTTGATATTTCAGATTCCAGATTATCCCGGTATTCAGTTTATACTGAAAATCTCTTTTATAACGTATATAAAGCGTCGCAAATTATAAAGGAATTCCACAGCGACTTTTTCTGAAATTTGATTTGGACGTACATCAAAATCTACATGACGAAATCCCGATTTTTCTCTTCCACTAGAAAGATATACTCCACCAGCTCCACACGTTTCTTGTTTCACAGAAATCCGGCTTAAAATGAATCATGTACATTCAGTTGAAGTTCAAATCGCCAAATTGCGAACTACCGCGATGTTTCAGGTTCGTTTTAATTATAATTATAAATTATAAGTTCGAACGTTTTACTTTAAGTTATCGATATCGCCAAATCGATATATAAATAATTAAATAAATTAATTATTCGACAGCTAACAAAACGCGCCATTACAGACTTCCCCCCTTAAAATAATTTCGTCCTCGAAATTGCTAAGTTAGAAAAATGCTACTAACTCTACTAACTAGATTTAAAAATCTTTTTTGTTTACCTCTAAATTTCAGTTTCGACTGGACCTATTTAATTTTAATTAATTTATTAATTCATTTCCGACCAACTAAAATTTTCAAAAATTCTGAAAATTTTCTAACACCTTAAATTTTCGAAAAATTTCGCCATAACCTCCTTTGTACGGCTCAATACGTCAAACCACAACTCGCCTCTCTAGGCCTCCTCCAATCCAAAAGGAAATCAAAATAGCCAAGCGGCTTGCCAATTCGGCTCATAAAATCCAAACTCATATATGATATAAACTTGTACCTTTTTGTCGGGCATTTAACTCTATCCCTTTCATCTGCTACCACTTCAACATATACCAATGTTATCCATTCCAATTGATCTCCAATCAGTTCATATCCTCAAATCCAAATCGAATTTCATTCGAACTCTAATATCAAATTCCAAATTATTGACTTATCAATTTGGTTCCATTCTAGATTATCTCTAATCCAATTCAATTTTTTTTAACTCGGTTCAAGTTAAATTTCAATTTATTTTTACCATCTCATTTTATTTAACTTCATTAGTTAAATTTTAATTCCAGAACTTAAGTTCCTGGGTTTCTTTCAAATCAATTTGAAATCATAATGCCAATTCAAAACCTTTGAATTTCTAAACAACTTGTTTTCTCAAAACAATTCAAAAACAAAACCTTTGGTAGTAATCCGTCACTTAGAACTCGAAAATGAACACTGATGATGTCTAGATTCATCATCAGAATCTATTTTCCAGCTATCGAAGTGAGTTCAATACTATATCATTTTCAATTTGAAAAACATTTTCAAAATCTCCCAGGAACTTAAAATTTCCTTATTTTAAATTCCAAATTCTGATTTAAATTCATATTTAATTCAAACTATTTCATATATTACATTCATATGAATTCTGATTGGTCATTTATAACCATTTCACCCTTTTATAATCTTATTCGATTATAATAACAACCAACACAATCAATATACTATAATAATTTCAAGATATATATTTCTTCTATAAACAAATATATTTTGGGAAAAATTATTTCATTTACCCTCTTTCAAAACATACCATGACGGTTCATCGTATTCGAGTGTTTAGTAACCCTTATCGATACAGCGGATCAAACTGATCGACCAGAATTCATAAGCCACTCAACCAATGAGTCTCCACAATATAAAACCATTTTATAGTGAATAACAATTACGCGCTCATATATATACACTCAAACTCAATCTAGGATATTACTAATCCCATCTCTATCGAGTTATGCCACAGAGCTAAGGTAATTACTTAATATAAGCTCTGATACCAACTGTAACGGCTGGAAATTTTCGACTCCTCGAGAGTCGAAAATTCCGAGACGTTAGTGAAAGAAAGTAGAGGGTGAGGAAGAAAAGATAGAACTAATAGAATAGAAGAAGAAGAAGAACTTACATCATCAGAGTAAACACGAATCTCACAGCGGAACGAATAAAATATAACATAACTTTGAAATACAAATCAGTACTCGTATATACATACCATTTCAAAGTACAACACTTAACAACACAGCGGAATAATAATAGCTATAATGCTGAAGTCTCCTGCTCCAAGCTCTCCAAGTGTATCTGTAAAATCCCAACTACTTGACTACCCATACAAATTTAGGCACCCAAGAGTTTAGGGAAAACAAACAAAATAAACTCCGGGTCAGTCATGGGACTGGTGTGAATAAAACTCCAACACTTGGTTAAATAAAGGATATCTTTCTGATATTATAATAATGTCTAAATACAAATAGATATCAATCTAGCAGAACGCTTGCATCTCACGTTCCACATACATAGTATACAAATAAAACCGTGAGCGCTTATTGGAGATTGGATTCCAACAGACAAGGTATGGGAGCACCTTCCGATCAGTGTACTCTATAGGAGATACACTAGGGTTCAACAAGAACGTCTTGCAACCCGGCCACACATGACCGTCCACTCATTTAGCTTGAGTGTAACGAATATATTATCACCGATGGTTGGGATCAACAACCATCCTTCCCGATAAGGGACAGCATTGAAATACATTATAAAGAAGTACAATTGAATATTCTCTAGATGGTGATAATACACCCTGCTTGGGTATGGCCCAACTAGCCATGCTGCCTAGCCCAACTTCTGTTATTTTCCGGTTGTGAGGTTTTGAGGTCACGTTTATCACTTTGACAGATTATTTCTTCAATTACTTTGAATGCCACATTGTCATACCTGCCAAATCATTATTGATTTCTCAAGGCATCACGGGTATAAAAGCTAAGAGAAACGAATTTCTCCGCCACCAACGTAATACGTTTAAAGAGATCAACATATATGATTCGTTAAGAATACTTTGTCAGACACTCGTCCATATATGTTGTTCTGGGACTGAATAAACCGAAGGCACTATTCAGTGAATCCATCCTACCTAGGCTTTTCACAATAGCCCTTGCACTTCACCCCGTCTTCAATTATCTTCAGCGTACTTGATTCGCAACGCTTATGCTAATACGGAGTGGTTCTTCAGATAATAATCCAACCGGTCTCTCCATATTTACAACGTAAATATGGTCAAAACTTTGATAGTCTGTGATTCAACTATCAAATGAAAACATGTCGGTGTACAAACAACGATCTTAATTCCAAATGGAAATTCGATCGATCAATCATCATATACATATATATGTTCATATTTCCTTATTTCATATATTTAGAAAATATATGTTATTAATCATTGGAAAACATTTCCATAGCTTATTTTCACATCACTATTATTTCGCAACTATCAGTCCCTAACTGTAACTAGTATGAGAACAATTCTCTAAGTATCAATCCGGAAGGTCGAAACCAACATCAGATCGTCACTTAGAAAACCGTTCAACTTACCCTCTCCAGTCAGTTTCTGAATTTGCTTAACTCTATTTCTTAAATTCTTATCATGAAAACATTTCATTTTCTATGTTTAGAAAACATATCTGACTATATTTGGAAAATGTTTCCAAAACTCATTTACGGATTTCCAATGAACGTTGTATAAAACATCGTTTCGCTTAATCCATTTATCGCTTATTCCTTAACTTTATTCCTAATCAACCTTTTAGATCGAACCACAACTATTCCTTTGTCAATTCTGAAGTCAATCAAGTTGGAGTATAATTACCTCGCAGACCTTAATTGAACAACGTCCTTTACTGTGAAATAGATGAAGCTCATCACTCACTTTTTATAATCATCTGTTTACGCAAATTCTTGGATTTAGGTTACGAATCCACTTCTTATATGACAGTGTTTGATTATAACTATAACGTTATAATTCCTACCCCTAAAATATCTAACCTAAATTATAAATTTATTTCCTAACTCGAATAATTTAACAGACACCTAATTTCTAAATCAATAACTAAATCTTGATTTAAACCCTGGAAAGTAAATAGTACTTTCCCGAATTCGCTATAATCGAATTCGACGTATAACTCTCTTTCGAGTAATCTCTATTCGATTAACTCTCCCTTTTTAATAACTTATATTCGATAAACTCTATTTCGATTAACTCCTATCGAATAACTAATATTCGAATAACTCTTCTTGGTTGGCTCTATTTCATTAACTCTTATCGAATAACAAATATTCGATTTTCTTAAATGTGTCAATTCTTATCGAATAACTAACATTCGATTAACTTAAATGGATTTACTCTTATCGAATAACTAATTCGATTAACTCAACTTGATTTTCTTAACTCGATTATCTCAACTCGATTTCTTAACTCGATTACTTAACTCGATTACTTAACTCGATAAATCTTAACTCGATTACTTAACTCGATAACTTAACTTAACCCAAATCGATTAACTCAACTCTAATCGATTAACTTAATTTGATTTACTCCTTCGAATAACTCATTCGAATAACTTAATTGATTAACTCCTTCGAATAACTAATTCGAATAACTTACCTTTGAATAACTAATATTCGATTTACTCTAACTCGATTAACTTAATTCTAATCGATTTACTCCATTTCGATTCAACTTAATTCAAATCGATTAACTTAACTCAAATTGATTAACTCCTTTCGAATAACTAAATTCGATTTAACTCTTCTCGAATAACTAAATTCGATTAACTCAAATTGAATAACTAATATCCGATTAACTCTTACGTGTTTAACTCTATTCAAATAACTAATTCGAATAACTAATATTCGATTTACTCTAACTCGATTAACTTAATTCTAATCGATTTACTCCATTTTGATTCAACTTAATTCAAATCGATTAACTTAACTCAAATTGATTAACTCCTTTCGAATAACTAAATTCGATTTAACTCTTCTCGAATAACTAAATTCGATTAACTCAAATTGAATAACTAATATCCGATAAACTCTTACGTGTTTAACTCTATTCGAATAACTAATTCGAATAACTTACCTTCGAATAACTAATGTTCGATTTACTCTAACTCGATTAACTTAATTCTAATCGATTTACTCCATTTCGATTCAACTTAATTCAAATCGATTAACTTAACTCAAATTGATTAACTCCTTTCGAATAACTAAATTCGATTTAACTCTTCTCGAATAACTAAATTCGATTAACTCAAATTGAATAACTAATATCCGATTAACTCTTACGTATTTAACTCTACTCGAATAACTAATTCGAATAACTTACCTTCGAATAACTAATATTCGATTTACTCTAACTCGATTAACTTAATTCTAATCGATTTACTCCATTTCGATTCAACTTAATTCAAATCGATTAACTTAACTCAAACTGATTAACTCCTTTCGAATAACTAAATTCGATTTAACTTTTCTCGAATAACTAAATTCGATTAACTCAAATTGAATAACTAATATTCAATTAACTCTTACGTGTTTAACTCTATTCGAATAAGTAATTCGAATCACTCTAATGTTTTTAACTCTATTCAAATATCTAATTCGAATAACTAAATTCGATTAACTCCTTTTTATAACGTTTATCCATTTATAAAGTTTTACTTTTTACAACGTTGATCCATTTATAAAGATTTACTTTTAGTAACGGTTCTTCACTTTATAAATGTCCTTTTAATAACGTTTCTTCTCTATATAAGTCCAGACTTATATATATTCCATTTATCAACTATAAATATTTAATTTATAAAACATTATTTATAAATTAATCTACTTCAATTTATCTGTTTAAAACAGATTTCCTATTTAATATCTCATTTAAATCCATATCATGTTATACCGTGCGCGAAGCACGTGTTTAAATCTATCCTTGTATAATTCTATTTATTTTCCCAACAAGTGTTCCTTTATTTATTCCCTAAATAAATATTCCTTTATTCCATTTATTTATAATCTAAATAAATGTTCCTTTATTTATTTCCTAAAAAAAATATTCCTTTATATTCTAATTCATTTATTTTCTAAATAAATGTTTCTATTTTATTTCATTTATTTTCTAAATAAATGTTTCCTTTTTCATTTATTTATTTTCAAATTAAATAAATGTTTTCCTTTTATAAAATCCTATCGATTTTATAAATAAGATTCATTTTCAATATAAACATTGAAAATCCCCTTATCAACATTTCGGTATGTTATGGTATTCAATCATATCAAATCACGATGTTCAATATCGTCCAAGCACATATAATTGCCCACAGATTTTATATCACATCATATAACAATATATGGAAAACAATAAAATAACTGTTGAGGAATCCAGTCGGATTCCTCCAACCTGTTTCCCTGCATCACAGATGTTAGACAATATAGTTAACATCACTTTCAGTTCCATATGATATATTCTGTTAAACAGAATCAATATAGAAATTTAACTAACTGACTAGCAGTTCAATCAAACAATCAACACACAGTCAAACAGACAATTTTAACAGTTCTAACAATACAACATGAAATTATAAACTGTTCAGAGTTAGTGAGTTTTACTCACAGTTGCGCGTTAGCCGTAAAATAACGGTTTGCGTTATTTGATTCAGTCGGACAATTTATTTCGCCAAAAATTGTAACGAGCTCGGATTCACTCTTAGTCAGCTCCATTGTGGAGCTCTTGTCCATACGATCCCAACGCAACTTGTTTCGCCCAATTTCAATAAAGTATGATGAAGTTATGATTATCTGAAGTTAGTACACAAATCTGTTTTTAATTAATAACTTAAATAAATGGTTTATTGGGCTCACCTTCAACACCCCCCTCGGCCCATGAAGCCCAACTCCTTTTAACAAAAACCCGCCCCCGTTAGTTCTTTACTTCCCCAAATTCATTTTTCTCCCTCCAGAAAATCAATCCCCCTTTAACCGCCACTTTGACCGGCCGTTCCTCCGCCATCGTCCACCAGTCGAGGCCGCAACCATCACCTACGACTTCGCCACAAAAACCCGCACCTACCAGACACCCCCACCTTCAGTTCGACTCCTCCCCGATAACCAAGCCTGTAGCCTCCCTTTCGTCGTCGCTTCGCCCTTGAGACCACCGGAGTCCTTAAAACCCTGACCAACGGCGGCGCCTCGCATCCACGAACACTGCGCCATCCTCCGTCTAACCCAGCTCCTCCTCAGTCGACGTCGAAGTTCAGCCCTAGGTGGCACTGCCGAAACTTCGACCTCCCAAACAAGCGTCGGACACCGTGAACCATACATCAGATTGAAGCAAATACTCACGGGGATTCAAATATATACTTATCGAGATTTTTAGGAATTTTCATCATTTCTTCTTGATTTTTCCTTTGGGATTTTTTCCTTGCTGTGTTCGGTTTACACGCCTTATATAGTTTAAATGGGTTAGGTAAGGTTTGTGGTGGAGATCGAAGGCCATGTGGTCTGTACGGAACCTCAGAAAATGGGAGGGATATTTTCAATTTGATTTTTGTATTTTTATTAAATGATTTTCCCCTTGTCTTTGGTCCTTAAAAATCCCTGCGGCCACATACGACGCTTAAAAATCACCAAACTGGACAAGTAGTTAGAGTTCGACATTACGGTCCCAACGAAACTGGTTTCGTCGAATTCCGACTCCGTATGCTCACACAGCGTATTTTTAACTGTCAAAATAATGACTGTTTCTCACTCTAAAAATCCGTACGACCACACAGTGACTCTAAAAATCACGAAACTGGAAATCTAACAACAATTTGACATTGCGGATCTAACAAAACTGGTTTCGTCGAATTCCGACTTCATTTGCAAAAGTGGCTATTTTTAACGTTCTAAATAACCTATTTAAATATATAAATATATTTAAATATAAAAATTAAATTAAATATAAATAAATTTATATTATTGTATATATTCACATATGATATCGGATAGCTCCGGAATATCATATCAGAATATACAGTTTGATATTTCAGATTCCAGATTATCCCGGTATTCAGTTTATACTGAAAATCTCTTTTATAACGTATATAAAGCATCGCAAATTATAAAGGAATTCCACAACGACTTTTTCTGAAATTTGATTTGGACGTACATCAAAATCTACACGACGAAATCCCGATTTTTCTCTTCCACTAGAAAGATATACTCCACCAGCTCCACACGTTTCTTGTTTCACAGAAATCCGGCTTAAAATGAATCATGTACATTCAGTTGAAGTTCAAATCGCCAAATTGCGAACTGCCGCGACGTTTTAGGTTCGTTTTAATTATAATTATAAATTATAAGTTCGAACGTTTTACTTTAAGTTATCGATATCGCCAAATCGATATATAAATAATTAAATAAATTAATTATTCGACAGCTAACAAAACGCGCCATTACATTCATTTGTGTTGGCAAGATTAGAAGTGGATAAGTTTTTATTTTTCCCTTTTCATGTGACAATAGGTGAAACGGTACTCAGTTTTTATATTGCGCTGAAATGACCAGCACGGAACAATAGGTGAAATAACAATTGAATCTCGGTCTGACCACATATACAAATTCACCTGACATTATGAAATCGACTCGACGACTTCAGCAATTGAAATTGTTACTGTATTTAGGGAGTGAGGTGTGTGCACGTGTCATTTTGGTGTCTTGCATTCAACTATGCAGCCAACATATAAACCCTTGTATTCAACAATTAAATTGCTTTAGCGTTAGTTTCAGCCTTTGAAACATGCACTCATTTCTTGTCGTTCACAACAATTACATGCTTTAGTGCTAATTAGTTTCATATACTCACTCACATGTACAACAAATTCCTATTATGTCCTATGCTATGCACAATAAGGACCAATTATCAAAGTTTAGCCAACAAGACTATAATGCTGGACAGTCACCAGACTATAATATTGGAATATCGTGTATCTGAAGTCCGGGTTCGACTCTGCCATTGCTTTACACGCATTAAAAAGCTCGGCCCCTTCATTTTCTTGATTAATATTTTTAGAAGCCTGAAGAAAATTTCTAAGATCTCTTTCAGTAAATGTGAGTTGAGCAGACTTTATTCCTTTTTCTGAAGCAAGGGTTCTCATTATAGTACTCACACTTCCCCCAGTCTTTGCTAGAGATAAAACAAGTTCACGGTCTTTGGAAGATATGGTACGATATGCAGGGAGTTGTTTCACCTCTTCACTATCCAACAAATCATGGTTATGAGCATTACTAAAGTGAATCACCATCCACCTTGAAACTCCTTTCGAAACTATTTTCTTTATTATCATTTGAGCCTCACATTTGCAACGCGAAGATTTCTTGTTTCTTTGACGTTTAGGTTCAGCAGTTTTTCTAGGATTAGAAACACCCGCTCTATGACAAACAAGTTCCCGTTTATAAACTCCCAAGGGATGTGATTGGTTCCCTTTAGAGCGTTCTCTTCTGATAGCAAAACCATTTTTTCAAGCAAAATTTGTATAGTATTCTTCTGCTTCATCGTCGGTTTTGAATGACTGCCCAACATATGGAAGAACATTATTTGAAATAATGTCAGTTTGTATTTGAATTATTCCTTGTGCATCTTCTTCTTCCCCTTCTGCATTCCGTAGACATTTTGAATCACCACATATGCATTCTCTGCGTTGAGTAAGACAACCATTGTTTCTTGAAGAGGTTTTTGTCAGTTCTACCAAATTTTAGTCAGATGCATAACCGCCTGGTATTGATTTTGTAAGATACCATCAGTAACCGGATGAAGGATTCAATGAATTATGAGTTTATATGTCATACATATGGTTAAATAAGGTACATTAACGGAGTATTTGGTATAGTCTGGTGACTGTCCAGGTTATAGTCATAAATAAGCTAAATTTACACAGCAAGTTCTTGGTGCACTGCTGAATTTGTTTGCATACTCACTTGTATAATAATTTTTTTGATTGCAGGACTTGGTACCAGACGGTTCTTATAGCCAACAAGAGATAGATGAGGTTCGGGATAATTTAGCTAGTTATATCATGTATAATTGGATGTAGTTTTTTTTATTCTGTACGTTGATCTTTTGTAATGCACGTTGGTATTTTATTATTTACATTATGTTTGTGACAAATTATGTTTGGCAAGGCCAAAATAGAGAAGTATTGTGACAAATTATGTTGATGGATAATATAATTATATTTTATGTTCGATCAGTTTCATAGTAATGTACATTTGTGAAAATTTTAAGTGCAACTTCATACGTGGTTTTTATATTCTGAAATGGTTATGATGCAAATTTTTTTTTTCAAATATATCTTGTGTCGGTTGTTACTTCAAAGATGACCGATACAACTGTTTGTCAATTGTGTCGGTCGACAAACTAATAAGGTCGACACAAATATCAATCATATGTGTCGGCCGTCAATAAAGCGTAGACGCAAAACCAATATCATTTGTGTCGGTCGATATAAGAGGACCGACACAAGAAAGTGTCATTTGCTTCACCGTACAAGCTACTTTGCGTCGACCGTTTGTAAGAAGCTGACACAAATAATATTTAATTACGTCGGCCGAATAACCGACACATGAAAAAAATGTCTTTTGCGTCGTCTTTATTTGTGTCGGCTGTAAAACCGACACAAAAGGGGTTAAATGACCGACACAAATGACATGTTTGTAGTAGTGATATCTGTCTTGCTCAAAAACAAAGAAGCATAAAAATAAACTGTAGTATTCCCCAATAAAGCAAAGCAAGCCATAGCCAAGAGAAATCCAAGCCGTACATGAAAGAGCCTTAGAGCTTGGTAAGATCCGAACTAAGCTGTATTCCCACCCTGCGAACCTGGGGGGGGGAACAGAAGAAATAGAGGCGAAACAAAACGGGTCAGTCATAAAGACTGAGTAAGTCCTAGTGACTTTCAGCATAAAAATAGGTAAAGATAACATGGCATGAATAAACTGAAAATAAACGTAAGCATGATGACAAGATAAGCTACAGGCACGATAACTAAGAATAACATCATATGACTTTTGTCATGCATAACATTGTGAGGTTCCCATTCAAGATGAACTAAGTATAACTTCGCAAGATCGCAAGATTTCTCTGCTTCATCGTTAAAATATTTCTATGATACCTATTTGCTCTGCACCACCTAAATAGTGTCCCAACTAGTAATCTATATAAAATGATAAAATCATAACGTGATCCCAATCCCCGAAATTAAGGTTGCTTTCACGTGAGCATCTATTTATTTATTACCTAGACCTAATCTAGGGTTTTCTATCGAGTGCTTCCTAGATTCAACCAGGATTTATGCCACCCAGGTCCAACCTAGGGATTATGCTACCTATTGAACACTTCTCGGATTTAGGGTTTATGCCACCTAGGTCAAACCTAGGGATTATGCTACCTACGTGTGTCATACGACCCCCAATGATTATAGATACCTATGCTGGTCCCACCATGGGGTGTATCAAGACCCATGGTGGCGGCCCGACGCAATTCTAGAAGGCATATGTTATACTACTGGTGCCCCCCAGTGCCCTGTTTGTTTGCTCCGAAGTGTGTGCATGCCCGCACTCCGTTAGAACCTACACTGTTGCACCCACTACCGTCGCTTTGACCGCTTACAATCATCCCAGTAATCGTGCCCCACCCTGCCTAGTTCCAGGGTACGATGATACATCTAGTGGGTTACTGCTGAAATGGGTCCTCGTTACTAGGGTTTCCTATTGGTTAAGTTTGTGGGTATATATATACAGATATTACCCACCTTCCCGTGATGTACTTATCCCGCCGATTCAAGCATGCTTATTAATGGTTAAGTTTGTGGGCCTATATTTACTAATATTACCCACCAACCCGATATGTACTTAACCCTCTCCGTTCGTCACGTTAAGTTGGTTAAGTGTTTTCTCTTGTTTTACTTAAACCTACCACACATCATGTTATATCGGTTAAGTGTTGTTCCTTGTGTTACTTAACCCTACCGCAAGCCTTGTTATACTGGCTAAGTGTTCTCCCTTGTGTTAACTTAACCCCACCGCATGTCATGTCATATTGGTTAAGTGTACATTGACTTAGCCCACCTACTTATCATGTTGTGACGGTTAAGTGTTACCCTCTGTTGTTTACTTAACCTTACCATGCATCACGTTATATTGGTTAAGTGCATGTTAACTTAACCCCATCCACCAGTCATATTATTATGGTTAAGTGTTACCCTCGTGTGTTTACTTAACCCTACCACGCATCAGGTTATATCGATTGGGTGTTATCAACCTATTCAAGTTAGCCCAACCCATCCGCTAGTCATGTTATAACGGTTAAGTGTCATTAGCCTAGCCACGTTACTTAACCCACCCATTCATATCATATTGGTTAAGTTTCATTAGTCTAGTCATATTACTTAACCCACCCATTAGTCTGATTAACAATTATGGTTGTTGAGCCTACATAAGTTTTACATGTTCTTAACTCATACCGGTTAGGTCCACATTTATATGTCAAATTTCCATGTCATCCCACCTAACATTCTAACCATACCCACGTCTTATTATGGTTAGTATTCCTTAATTCATTCATTATGACGAACGAATCATGACCTCTCACATTAGACCGTGCATTTTGTGACCACTGGATTTGTCGGGAGGTTCCGGGCAGATTTACACCACAAACTGGGTCTAACCTCGTGTCATCAACCGTTACGCCTACAATTTGGCCTTCGACCTCTCACATTAGACTGACACTTTGTGGCTACTGGATTTGCCGGGCGGTTTTGGGCAGATTTACACCACAAACTGAGTCTAACCTCGTGTCAAAGGTTCATTAATGGTCATATTCCACCCAAAACCCCAATATCAGTTCATGTGTTTAACATATAGAAATGTTCATGATTCACGTTTTTGCCCCAAAACGTATTCCCAAATTATTATCAAAATTTATTATAAGGTTATGCCAAGTTATAGCCTTTTATTTACAATACAAGCCAACTACCCAAAACCCAACTTAGGCACGTTCATATTAAACTTTCTCCAAGTCATAAATTATCATATATGTTTCTACTCCAAATTTTACATAATTAACATATGCCTAAATTTTAGATTACATGTCAATTTTACATATGCCCAATTCCTACCAAATCTACATATGTTCAATTCATGCCGTTTTACATGTATGCCAACTTTATGCCAATTTACACATATACCAAGTTTCATGCTGCTTTACATATGTCAAGGTTCATGATTTACATGTTTACAAAGCTATGCCCAATTTACATAGATCAAGTTTTATACCCAGAATTACATGTATACTACGTTTACACCAATTTACTCATAACAAGTTCTAGCCAAATTACATATATCAAGATCCATGCCAAATTATATATATATATATATCAAGATCCATATCAAATTATAAATATCAAGATCCATGTCAAATTATATATGCCAATCCCCATTCTTGCAATTACCAATATAATGAATATACCCAAATATCAAGTTTCATGTTAATGGTAAATTATCCCCAAACATCCAATTTTCATATTATGCCTTCGATTCCACCAAACACATATATTCCACTAGGCAATATTCCAATATTTCCCCCATATACCATCGCACGCATATCGTAGTTTAGGCCTAGGTCCGAAATTGACCTAGGTTCATCAAAAGAAAATAAATAAGGGAAGGTAGAATTTTGCATAAAAATAAGATCAGAGAGAAAAATATCATCACAGGCATGAAGATTAGAACTTGGTAATGAATCAAGAAAACTGATTTACAACAGACTGAATAGATCATAAACTAGACATGGGAATAAAGATAGACAAGTCTCAAAACTCAAGATCCAAGAAGCAACAGAAATAGATCGATAAACATACTTAAATCCAAATTCACTTCATCACATGCCCATATTATATTTAAATATTTTAATCTGAAAATAACTAGAACTTACAAGGCATGGCTAACGAATTAAGAACTGAAATTGTCATAGAACGTTGTAGTAGTGTTGATTTATGGTTTGAACCATTGTTGAAGCTTTGTTCTTCGAATTGATTTGAGTTTGAATGCTTGTACTTTGATTTGGAGACGGCGGCCATGGTTCAAGAGGGAGTTCAGCAGCTTAATAGTGTAAAAATGATTTGTTGTGAATTAGGTTAGGTCTAAGGGTGTTTTTATAGGTGTAGCAACTAGTTTAGGCCTTTATATTAACCCTAGAATCAATTTGGACAATCAAAACACGTCTAAGGCTTCAAAAATGAGTTCTGGGTCAAAACAGGCCGACCAGGTCGACCTGTAAGGGGGTAGGTCGACACTATGGTCGACCTGGGGGGTAGGTCGACCCTATGGTCGACCTGGTGGGGGGTAGGTCGACCCCATGGTCGACCCCCTAGTCCAGTGCTGCCTGAAAACTGCTGAAACTTGTACAGGCCATAACTTCTTCATCCGGATTCCGATTTTTGAAAACTCGGACTCTATTTCATGTAAAATTTCGAGACGAACGCAATGGAGTAACCCGTTTCCCCTGATTCTGAATTTAAAATTTAATTCTGCCTTGATTTCTTGTTTTAATATGTTATAAAAATAAGGGTTGTTACAACGGCGATTGAAGACCGGCGATCTTCACATCGAATGGACGGCTACTGATGCCCGGCACTGGGTCGCTACTGGGAAATGGATAAAGTGGTAGTTGTTCGGATGTACTTGTTTTTTGTCCAGATAAGCGAGCACCACTCTTCCGTATTGGACATACGGGACGAGGAATAAGCTGTCTCTAGTTTCGTTCAAACCCAGAACAGACTTGTAAATGGATGTGTGTCTGACGTTTAGTTTCATTCCATGTGAATTGGTTTCTATTTAATATATATATCGGTTTGGTGGCGGAGAATTTATTCTCTTGCTTAACACTCTTCTCCGAGACGCACGAGCTTAGAGGTTATATATTGGTAGTTGTCGATCGCATGACGTGGACTGTCAATGTGGCATGCCAAGATGCAAATGATCAAGGCTTTTGTTGAAAAGCAGAGCCTTGTGGTTGATGATCAAAGCATAGCTTATTTCGGCATAGCTTTGTGTATAGCGTTACTTCGCGAGCCTCACACCCCGGTATGAATAAGAAACGGGAGAAGGATCCATGGAGAACATGCGTTTCTTTCTAGCTAGAAGTGGTGTCAGGGTTTTACAAGCCCAAATATTTTTGCTTATGTGGATGATGGAAAGCGAGGTACCTCGGATTTGAGTCTCTAGTGACTCTATTTTACGCCCCATAGGGCAGGGAGATGTATTGTTCAGGAATTGTATATAATCCACTAACATTAGTTATGGACCGGCCCTGTGACTCATAGGTGCAGTTGCGGATGTATCCTGACACATGGGCTAGATTGTCTCGAATTCGGTAAGGACTATCTCTTGTCTTAGTTCATGATGGAAATACAACTTCTAATACGACACTGTGCGGTTTTGATTATACACTTATATATGGCGACATAGTAGGATGGGGAACTATGTCGTCTATGATTGATACATTATGATTAAAAATGTTTTCGAAACATATATACACAAATAATAATATCAAATCCATTTTATCATATCAAGCATTTTTGACCATTGTAAGGTAAAACTTTATCCTCCGGTTTGCGTTGTATTGTGTGATGGGACTTGAGTCTTATAATGGTTTCATTTTTCTAAAAAGCATTGTGTTGTTTAACGATTTACTTTATTTATGCACTGGCAATCCGACGGAGTAAACCTGTTCCGCATTAGCAGTGTGGTCCTGTGATTAGCCTTATTATTAAATAGCTTAAGTAAGATTTCTCATACCAGTCCCATGACTGACTCGTATTTTGTTTCACTTTGCAAACTCGGGTGCCCTCTTTTCCACACGGGCAGCCTTGTATTCAGATTTTAGCAGATTCATTCTGGATAGCTATGGAGCTGAAGATGGATCCTATCATTTCTATTATGCTGTTTAGACTTCATTTAGTACATTATGTTTGATTCCGCTGCAGACATTTTATATTAAGCTGAAAACTGTATTTTGTACTAAGTATGATCCTGTTATGTTGTGTAACTCTGATGATATATTATTTCCAGTGTAACTTTGATGTACTTTGTCTGGTGTAATGCGATATTTCTATTCTACTGTTATTGTTTTATGTGTTATATTCCAATGATTATCCTTGCTTTCATACTAAGAAAGTTTGGGGTTATCACATTTAAGTATTAGGTAAATTATTATTTAAAACCTTTCTATTAATTTTAACCACACTTTACACCATAATATATGAGCCTTAATCCTATTATAAATAGCACTCTTTGTTAAACTTCTAACAAACCCGTTTTAGTTATATCTCGACAAAATCTCATCTCTTATTAAATATAGAGAATTTAGATCGCATCTTTATACTTAACTCGCCTAACCACTTTATTTTAAATTTTGGTTTCCTTTTCAACATTTATCAGTCCCTGACCATAAACCAATAAGAGAAAAACCGTTTAAGTATCCACCTCAAAGACCAAAATCAGCATCAGATCAATACTTAGAAAATCATTTAACTTAATTGATCCCCAATTAGATTCCAATTATTTAAGTTCATATCTTGATCTTTTATTCCATTCACAGGCCATTTTAAAATTTATAATTTAATAACTCATTCCAATAATATATTCAATAAATACTTGGGTTTTATAAAATCCAATCAATAGGATTCCAATAAGAATTCAAGTTAAACTTAAATTTAAACTTAACTTATATTACTGTTAATATCAAATTGCTTAAAAATTCTAAATTATAAACAAGGCTTTAAGACTTCATAAACCTCCACTAACCAATTTTAAATTCCAAGATTAATACTTTGATTATTATTAAATAACTAATAATCAAATTTCAACATTATAAAGGAAAATGAAAATGGTTTACTTTACCGTTAACTATTTCCATTAAACTACAAATTTAATAATCAATTTCACTTAAAGCTGTTGACTTGCTCAACTCTAAACTTGATTAACTCGTTAATCAATTCCAATTAAGCTTTTCATCTAAATTAATTAATAATATAACTAATTTATATAATCCCATTTAATCGTCTCTTGGAAACAATTAACCCAACTCTTAACCCTTAGGTTAATTTCAGCACACTTTCTTATAAATCTTATTAATATAAGAATTAGCTTTATAAAACCATTTAATAGTTACTTATAGACTTGAATAATATATATTTATTTCCTTTTTATAGACTTCCATTAAAAATAATAGATTTCAAAATCTATCTTCTGTTAAAAAAAAATTATAACTTCATTTCTATCGATTCACTTGACAGTAAATCGACCTTTATAAAGAGATATATTTTTAGGCCATCTACTACCAATTTCTGCACCAATACAACCCATTGGTTAATAACAAAACAAATTTTGGATTTGGATTCAACAATCAGCAATTAAATCAATCATCCAATCAAATTGGTTAAATAATTCATATAATATAACATGAAACTAAACAAAAAATTTGAGGAATCTAGTCCAACTTGTTTCTCCCTGCATCGAAATAGGATACCTCAAATAAAATCATTCAATCAACACAACAATATATTATCTACGATAGTAAATGTGAATAATTAATTCAACTGATAACTGTCAACTAATAACAACAATTCAAGCATCCAATTAAATTTAATACGTTTATATTATTATAATCGCAACCAGCAAGGTAAGTTACCTCATTTGCCAATAATCGTTAAAAATAACGATTGGTTTTGATTAAATTATACGAACATTTAGTTTAAGTTAGTTATATAAAAGTATTTAGCATATATCTAAACAATCACTAAATCATCCAACAACTTGCAAATATAGCAAACAAACATTAAATCCGACTTATATAAAATATAAGTGGGACAACTGAGTGAATTATACTCACCATGATTTCAATTCGTTGTTAAAATGGCACGTTTTAATTAAATTAAACTGAATTTTAACTTAATTAAAATCACAGTTGCTTCCAATTTTGACCATACCAGCTTCATCGTGTAGCCTACATCCATACGGTTCTAACGTGACCAACCACGCTCAATTCTGATAATGTACATGCGAGATATTAAGTTAACAAGTTTGTAAAATATTTATTCAAATTAAAACTTTAATTTAAAAACAAACGAGTCTCATCCCCAAACAAATGTTGGCCCTACTCCACCCAAACCTACAAGCAATAGTGACCTTTCTTCCCCGAATTCTCCTGAAGCTTTCCTCACATGCACAACCCGTGCACCATCTCCTATGACACCACGAAAAACTCATCGAACTTCTAATGAAACAATACCAATCGAATTCTACACCCAAGGTTGATTTGTCGAGACCATCACCTTCGATATCCTCCTCCACGGTCCAGCCGTGCGCTGCTCACTTCCAGATGCTAAATTTCTTTCCATGATTCCCACCCAAATTTCGTCATGGCATGCGGCTTACTCCCCTGAACACACTACAAATCTCCATTTGGTGAATCAATGGTCTTATGCTTCCAATTCCCAAACCCTAACCCACGTTTCACAAAAAACCATCGAAAAAATGTGCTTCGAATTCCATAAACCTATACCAGATTGAAGCTTTGGATTTATGGAGTACAACGGAGATAGTTTTATATTTTTTAGTGGGGTACATAGGTTGGAATTATTATTTTAAAGAACACACACCATATTTTCACTGGATTTCATCATTCTGGAAGATGGAAATGAAGTCGTTGCCCTCTATTTTTAGATTCAAACAATTTGGGGAACACATATTGTAGGCTGGGTAGGCATGTGTAAGACAGCTGCATTTCCATAGCTAGGTGTGTTGATTGGATTTAGATGGTCTGTGCTTTTTCTTCCATTACAGTGAGAATTGATGTACATGTGTTGAGTTGTAAAAGAAGGTAGGAGGCATGTGCCGTGTTTGTGATTAGGGTAGGCATAACATGTAGTTTGGTTGTTGTGTGTTGGTTTAGGTAGTAGGATAGATTTGCATACTTATACTTTGTATAGGGAAGGCTATTCAACATTCTTAGGATTTAAGCAATGTTTTCAGTACAACATAGGATAGTGTAGAATAGTGTCGGCATGTGCATTGATTTCAACATAGGGGTGGAGTTTATACACATTTTATTTATTTATTTACTTAGGGTACAAATTTGTACACGTTTTAATTTTTTATATGGTTAATTTAATTTTTCTCTATTTAACATCGAATGTTAAATATACGCACCGTCACACACAAACTCCAGACGCAATGAAAATAGACATACTACTATGTCTTGATGTTTTGGATCCAATAGAATTAATTTCGTTGAAATCCGGCACCATTTGCAAAACAAAGTTATTTTAATTTATTTATTGGTTCATATTTAAACATCGCACACTCACAAAACAACTCTGATTGGCCCTAAACTGGAAATCTAGCCGTAATTTCTAATAATAGTTGTTTCATCGAAAACGGAGGTTGTTTGAAAAATAGCTTTTTTATAAGGGTTAAATAATATCAATAAAATATTAATCTAATTCCAAATCAATTAAATTTAATAATAATAAATTATTATCGTCGTATATATCAAAATGGAATAATATGCAGCTCTAAATATAAACCAATGTGGAATTATAACTCAACACTAATATTTTCGAGTTAAACGATGTCCAAATTATATAAAATTTCCTTTTATAATTATTAAATAAACGTTATCGTTTATAAACAATTCCATAGCGACTATTTGAAAAATTAATTTGGACGTAACTTATATTTTAAAAGCTAAAATCTCCATTTTTCTCTTTTATTAGAAAATTATAATCTGATAGATTCTAACGTTTCTTATTTCACAGAATTCTGACTTAAAACGTGTTTTGTATATTCAATTGAAGTTCAAAACATAATATTACGAAATACCACGACGTTACGAGTTCGTTTATAAATTTAAACGTTCAAACTTCGTTTAACAACGAATTCTATATTAAAATCCATTTATATTCCAATATAATATTTAAAACTGATTTAATATTAAAATTCAAATAATAAATCCGGGTAGTTACAAAAAGGGAATTAGTAGTGGAATTATTTAGTTAGGGTGGAAAAGGGATACATTTACATAATTACCATCACAGTAAATTACAGATAACGTAGTTCAAAGAAAAAGAAAGGTAATAGGGATTTTTGCCATATTGCATACTAATCAAAAAAATATATATATTGTAATAAATAGAAATAACTTGTAACTATGGATCTTAATTGATGTATATTATGGAGATATATTTTTGTACCTTCCACCAACCAATTTAATTAAGTGTGTGAAATATTTCCTGTAATAACAAAAATGTACTACATGGTAAATAAAGAAAGGTTACAATAGTAAAGGTTCACTCAAATAACACGGAGCCAAGGGAAAATATGGTGAACGGGACAGATAACCTATTATAAATAATTATATGAATGAAAATGAAATGTAATAGGTAGGCATATCCTAGGGACGGGTAGAATTATAATGTAAGTTATAATTAATGATGAAAAGAGAACTTGTTAAGAAACCTTAGTTAAGGGAGCTAAGTTGACAAGTAAACCCACAACAATGGTTGTGGCAATGATATAACATGATGTTATAATTAAATGAGAAAGAATGAAGCAGGCATATTTTAAGTAAACTTATAATTGGGAGGATTAAGTTTAATGAATGTAATAATAAGCGGAAGTCCGTTCCAGCAGTGTGGGGCTGACTAGAGAAAATAAGTGGCTCGTAGGTTTGGTTCGTTCCAGCAGCATAGGGGTAACTAGGGAGAGTACGCGGCCAAATATAAACTAATAAACCAGTAACTTGAATAGAAAATGGATGTGTAAATATTCAAGTTAATCAGCAATGTTATAAGTTAAGGCAAGAGCGTGATTAAAAGATTAAACATAGGATCTAACAACACGATGGAGTGATGCACTTGGACTAGTCCATACGTATGGAGATGAAGAACCCAACGGGGTAGATTAGCGTGGTGTTTGGAGACATGAGCGAAGCACATCTAACTAATTATTTTACGTGACTGGAGGAAAGCACGGGCCTTCTGTAAGACGTAGTAGGGTACTCTAAGATGGCCCTCTAAGGAACAACTGGGTGAAGCTATCGCTTGGAGGCAGGTCTGTTGCACAATCTAGAGTATACCTTGATTGCAACTATGGTGTGGCAGTCAGAGGGCTGTGGAAGATGACGTTGGGTGATTTGGCGGTTTTCCTCGCTCTGGGAGGAGGTGATAAGGACAAAATTAAGAATAGTGATTGTTAGATAAATATCATCGGCAGTTAGTGGGATTTCGGAATACTAAGAGTTAAACCAACATCTTTCACTATTAGGGCGCTGGTTGAGGGACACGCCATATTGGATTGGTTAGATTGGTTGATATGGGCATGTCATTAGCACTTGATGTAGTCTTTCATTAGTTATGGGAGGGGTCGGGGTAGGCTATAGCCATCATGGAAAGAGGCAGACTATATGTGGATATGTGTAATGTAGGCCTAACGAAGCTCTCATTTATAGATATCAAAAGCTCCTGAGGAGTTTTGTGCCTTAGGTGTATCCCTATTATGGGACTCGAGTTATAGTAAGAAGTATGTTTGTGAGATGGCCTATATACACGCATTGGGTGTTGTATTGTAGATGTTAGGGCATGCTATGTACCGAGACATGGTTCAATCGAGGAGTTCGGATATGAGGATCCATACGCTTACATAGCATAACGACAGTGGTTCTGTGCGATTACGAAGCGTAATGATGGAGATTTCCCTACGTGGTTCAGCGTAGGATGGAGCTTGTGCATGCTTCTGTGGCATGACGATAGAGACCGCACGAGGAGGGTACTATGGGAGCACCTTGAGATGTTTTGCATAGCTACATATATATCATATTAGGTTTAGTCTACCGGGGAATAGATGGGTTCATTGTATATGTAGAGTCTAGAGTGTTGTTAACCTGAATAACCTAATAATTAAGAAAATGTAACTAAACAATATCTGTAGTGTTATTTCAAACTGTATAATTTTTCCTCTCACCAGAACTTGTGCTCCGGCCCCTTCCTCATAACATACTCACATGTTTGATTTATGGTAGAGATTTGGAGCCTTTGGACACTTGTTAGGTAGTGTCATTATTTTTGTAAGGCTATATTTGACCATTATATTTTATCCATTCTACTGTAGGATGTTTTATAGAGCTCTGACATATATATATATATATCTACATTTTCTGCAGGATACCAGACAAGCGAACTCGAGTTCCAGTTGTTTCGAATTTAGAATTTTTGAAAAATCCAGACCCGTTGGAATTTGGGTTGTTACATCTGGTATCAGAGCTCAAACTTAGGATTCCTATATATAGCTGGTGAGTGGCGTATTTGTATTTTAAAAATATAAATATTATACATATATATACCTAGATCCATGAGAATGACCCACTTTTGAGAAACTCGCACATGTAAAGTATTGAGTAATGAGTTCGTACACCAATGTTAGGTTTGTGAAGGGTCCTAAAAGAGTAAGTTCTGGCTTAACCATGGTATGGGGTATACGATAGATTTGGTGCTTAACGGGAAAGTTCATATGTTTGTACTGGAAAACGGACAGTGCTTCCAAGTTGTGGTGGGTAATAAGGCCTTATGGTTGATAAATGGGTGGATTGGAATATATATATATGGTGTGAATAGGTAGCACAAGAGTTATACGCGACTAGTAGTTTGTAATGTTTGCTTGAGGGTTAGTGAGAAAGTAAATTTGTCTCGTGCAAGGAATTTAGAAAAGTACGAGTTTTGAGAACACCTTATACCTAGTCCCACAATTAAACTTTTAGAAGAACTTGAAGTAGAAATAGGTCTAGAAAAATATTTCTAAATGAGTTTCATGTTTCAAATTTAGAGTTTAAGAGTTTTTGGAAAGTAATTAATTTTGGCATTAACTTTTTTTACTTCTGAAGAAAATATAAATATTTGGTTTTCAAAAGGATAATGTGTGTAAGCAAGTTATGGAGTTAAGTCACAAAGGAAGAAAAGGGAAGGCACGAATAAATGAATTAGACATGTATGTTGGATATATTTTACAATATTGAATAAAAAGTGATCATTTCTTATTTCCCTAAATTTTTTACTTTTGAGAAAGGCTTTTTGAGAAAACAATATTTTTGAAAATTTAAAATGGTTTAGTAAGATAATTCCAGTAGAGTGCTTGAACACTAGGTAGAGCTTTAGGAAATTATCCCTATGTGTGAGTAAACCATAAACTTGAGTAGTAATTATAGAAAGTCTCAAGTAAGAAATAGGGAAGTAAAAATGGAAAATGGTTAACATTAAAAAGGTTATGTGGTAATGTATTCTAATTGAGAAAAATAATGTTAGAAAATTGTCCCTCTAGCGGTTATTTTTTTAGTGAAATGGATAAAGGGAAATTTAAAACTTGTATAGTTTATATGGTGAGGAAGTAGAGAGGTTCCACTTAAATATTGATCTAAGAGATGATACAAGTTAAGTGGAAAAGGTAAATGAAAAGTAAGAGCAAGTTTGGGATTTTTGTATGGAAAACTGTGGTATGATGTGTGATTAGTGGAAAGCCCATTTTTAATTCTTCTTAGGAAATTAGAAGACATGACGTGTTGTCTTACTTAAAGAAATGATAAGAACTAGGCTCAAGGATGTGAGGTTACTTCGTGATGAATTATGGGTTGTCAGGTTTATATCCATTTAGGTATGAGGTATGGTTAGCCTATGGATACCAGTACATCATTGGTGCACAATTGAGAATAGCTCATGAAACCAGCAGGAACGCGGGATGGGTTTGTAGAGAGTGGTAGATGGAAAGGAGAAATTTTATAATTGGATGGATTAAGTGATGCGGACTTTTTTTATGTCACGGGGACATGGTCATAGGCCTCCTAGTCTGAGTAGATAACCACATTTAACCATCGTACCTTTTGCCTAGTAGTGATTGTAGTAGAGACTATTTTATTTTATTACGGAGTTGCACTCCTATGTAGTATTCTATTTTATTTTTGAGAATAGAATGTTTAGTATGACATTCTTTTTCTAGGTATGTGGGATGATTACTAGAAAAGAATAATGGCATAGTATGTCACAAATGATTTAACGGTATAAGAAAGAAATGAATTACTAAAAGAAAATAAAATAAAATGAGAAGTAATAAAAGCGATAACTGCAATAAATGAGAACAATAAGAGAAAATAAATTCTCCTAAGTAAGTACGGGAAAGTTGAAAAGGAAAATTTTCTTGTGTAGACTGTACTTGGAAAAGAAAGTAGAAATTTTGTGGAATATTGCCAAGGGTTCCAAGTACAGGGAAAATGGTGAGTAAAAGTGAAGTGGAAAATACAGAGTTTCCCATTTCCTACCTTTTTCTAACATAAGAAAAAATTTCAGAAATTCGCAAATTTTAAAGTTGGTTGGTAGGGTTTGGTTGCAAAAATTGAATGAACAACGCTCTTATTTTGTAAGTGTGGGAAAAGTAGGATGAAAGGATGTTTTTAATTCTTAAAAATATTGCATTCATATAGAAATTACAAGTACATTTAGGTTGTGTGCATCATGTTTTCAATTTTTTTTGGAAAAAGAATAGCATTCATATAGGAGGTACCACTTAGAAATTCATTATATACATGATGGTTGTAAAATATGTGAGTAATTACATAAGCTTACCCTTTATTTAATTTTGGGGACGAAATTTTCTAACGGGTGGGAAGATGTAACACCCTGCATTTTTGTAATATTAATTCAATTAAATGAAACGACCCAAACTTCCCTTTTCAGGAAATCCTGGATTGAGTTGAGAACAACACGCTTCAGAGCACAAACAACAGAACATTTCATTGCTATTACACAATTTACATCAGAGTACAAGAATACTCCAGAGTATGAATAATAATTACACATTGGAAATACAATACCAGAGATTTTAAAATACAAAGCAGCGGAGAATAGTACATAGTACAACTGAAAGAAATACACGGATATAGAGCTTTCCGAATATCGCTTCAGCTGTAAACCAGGATCCTGTGAATATAATATCTGCAAAACCAAAATACTAGCTGCCCGTGCGGAAAATAGGGGCACCCAGAGTTTAGGTAAAACAATAAACTCTAGGTCAGTCATGTGACTGGTGTGAGAACTAAAACAGTTATTAAATCTTTACTTTAAAAGTTGTAAAATCATGGGACCACGCAGTAAAACATGGAATGGTTTTACTCCACATGGATCTTAGTTTAAAATAAAACAATGCAATGCTTTTTTGGAAAAATGAAGCTATCATAAGACTCACGTCCCATCACATAATGCAACGCAAGCCGGAGGATAGAGTTTTCCCTTGTAATAGCCAAACTTGCTTGGTATGTTTAAAAAAAATTATTTTTGATATTATAAGTGCATAGTGTTTAAAAACAACTTCGAATATAAATGTATCAATCATAGACGGCATGGGTACCATATATCATGTCGCCATACTAATTCTACAATCAAAACCGTACAATGTCATATTGGAAGTTGAATTTCCATCTATGAACCAAGGCAAGAAATCGTCCTTACCAAATTCGAGACACTTTAGCCCGTGCCTTAGGAATAGAACGCATCGTCCCTTGGAGCCACAGGGCCGGTCCACAACTTACGTTAGTGGATTATATATAATTCCTGAACAATATGTTTCCCCGCCCTATGGGGCGTAAATCAAGAGCCACTAGGGACTCAATATCCGAGGTACCTCGCTTTCCATCATCCACATACGTAAAAATGTCCGGGCTCCATACCATGACACTACTCCTAGCTAGAAAGAAATGCATGTTCACCCTGGATCCTTCTTCCTTTTTTGGTTCATACCGAGGTGTAAGGCTCGTGAATTAATGTTATACACAAAGTTATGCCAATTAAAGCTATGCTTTGATCATCAACCACAAGGCTCTGCTTTTTAACAAAATCCTTGATCATTTGCATCTTGGCATGCCACAATAATAATTCATGCCATGCAACTGCTATCTATCAATATATAACCTCTAAGCTCATATGTCTCAGAGAAGGGTGTTAAGCAAGAGAATAAATTCTCCGCCACCAAACAGATATATATTTAACAGAAATCAATTATCAAAGAAAAAAATCCAATGTCAGAAACACATCCATTTACAAGTCCGTTCTGGGTCTCAACGAAACCGGAGACACCTTATTCCTCATCCCATATGTACAATACAGGAGAGAGGTCCTCGCATATCCGTCGATCTCCAAGTATGTCTGGACGATCACCACTTATTACCTTGTCCTGGGTGTACATCCCAATCAAGATATCAGTAATCATCCAAACGATGTGAAGATCTCTGGTCTTCAACCGCCGTCTTCATCGTCGACTTTTAATCGTCGTAGTAATTATTCAGAATGGGTTAAACCCGGTCTTTCTGAATAACTTGCGTATTTTATAATCAATAATCAAGTGCTATAAAAACACATCATACGCCTCATTCCAATTCAGAATATTCTTTTAATAAGATATTCACATTTTTAGGAAAAGGTTCCCATTAATTTTATCAAAGATAAATTCTTTTAAATTTATTCTTTTAAATCTTCCTTTGGATCTCAATTTCAAAAGATTTTATTTTATCTTTTAACAATTTCAAACCAAATTAAGGTTTATAAAACTAATCGGGATTAACGAACCTTACCGAAGTAACCATTTATTATTTATTATCCTGATCCCAGCCTATTCATCGCATGGAGCAAAACTGGTAATACTCCATATCTAACACCACGATGTTATCGGTAAAATTAATTACCATTTCACATTCAAATCTAATTAAAGATTTACTATCGCCTGAAGTAAAACTGGTGGTACTCCATCCTCGATCATTTCCCAAATTTGATAATTTAAATTATCACATTCTCATTTCAATCTAATTTAAAGATTAATTAAAACTCTAATTCAGTTTTAATATCAAAAATCATTACTTAATGATTATTCAAATTTAGGAAATTAATCTTGTCTTTAACTAGGTTAAAGAACAAAAGTCATTTAAAACTCAATTCACGATAACCCAAGTCATCTTCCATTTACTATGGAATCTTCATGGAAAACGGATCAATGTATAATCGATATAAATTTCCATATCAGACTAATAATATAAATGGAATAACGGCAAAGCCTTTTTAAATTCCATGTATAGTAACGGTCTTTATTCACAGAAGCTCATCTCGATTATTATTAAATCGAATTCCATTCAATTCCAATTTCTTATATTAAATTGGAAAACTTTACTTTGGAAAATTTACATTTAAATCTTAATAAAAGATTTATAAATTCCAAATTATATTTTCACTGTTAATTGGGTTAAAGAACAAATGTCGTTAAAAACACAGTTCACGATAAGCCCACAATCACATTTCATTTTATTCCAATTACTAAATATAATTGGAAACTATAATAATCTTAATTAAAAGATTTATAAATTCCAAAATTATATTTTAACTGTTAATTGGGTTAAAGAACGAATATCGTTAAAAACACAGTTCACGATAAACCCACAATCACGTTTCATTTTAATCCAATTACTAAATATAATTGGAAACTTTAATAATCTTAATTAAAGGATTTATTATTTTACTTAACTAGGTTTAAGAACAATGTTATTGAAGACACCATTCACGACAACCCAAATTCCAATTTATTTATTTAAAACATTGGGTTATTATTCTAGTTAATAACTAGTTCATTTGATAAAAATATATTTTTATCTTTTCAAATATAGAATTTTCATTCAAAATCTTTCCAAATCATTTATTATGATTTTACATAATTTTCCCATATTTTTAATAATATTATCAAGGCCCGTACAATCAGTTTCCAATAAGGCCACCGAACTGCATTTACAACGACCTTTTCCAAATTTGATTTGGACATCTTTTAAAATCTAACCGTTAGATTTCAA
This sequence comes from Allium sativum, assembly GCA_030737875.1. Classification (NCBI taxonomy): domain Eukaryota; kingdom Viridiplantae; phylum Streptophyta; class Magnoliopsida; order Asparagales; family Amaryllidaceae; genus Allium; species Allium sativum. The sequence continues at coordinate 125,398,626 of CM060919.1, read as the reverse complement.
ATCTCTTGTATTCATTGGAAAGTTCTTTTTGATGAGAAACCAACGGTTTCGGTTTTAGGAGAATCCGACGATCGAATCTCCCGTTACATCAATTTAAAGTTAATGGTCGAAATTCGCGAATGGTCGAAATTCGCGAACGGTCGATGCGCGGCATGTTCTATTCAGGCCATTAAATATATATGATATATATATTACATATTTCGTCGATTTCTGTTTAAAACGTATTTTATAAATTATTTATAAATTAGTTTTAAAACGATTTCAACTTCATTTTCACTTTAAATCCAAATTGAATATTCTATATCATTATAATTTTAAAATGATAATATTTTCAAAATATTAGATTTTGAAATCACTTCTTTTTTATATTCATTATAAAATGAATAAAATCGATCAATGAACCTATTCGGGTTAAAATGGCGTTTGCTATTTAACTCGGCTTCACATTTCAATATTTTTTTTATCCATTCAAAATCAGACATCAACATCATAATTTTATTCTTCACTGAATATTATTTTAAAGTATTGTTTAAATATTTTATCCCACACATGAATATTTGCAATGGTTTATACATTCAATAAAAATGATATTTTTATTGTTTAAATATTTTATTCATCACATGAACATTTTATACGGTTTATACATTCAATAAAAATGATACTTTTATTGTTTATACATACAATAAAAATTTGATTTTTATTGTTAAAACATTTTATTTTAAAAATATTCTTATTTTAAAAATATTCTTTATTTTAAAAACATTTTTATTTCTGAATCGGATAGCGACTCAATCGATTACCATATAATTTCAGTTATATGGATTTCATACATCACATGTATTCAACAATAATGATAAATAATCATTTAACATTCCAACATCATCCAGAGTGAAATTTACAACCGTGTGAGCATTAAAATAAATAAATAAATAACGCTCATCACAGACTGTCAATCCATCGATTGACATACAGCCAAATATTGGGATAAGTGTATGTCAAATATCATCCCAATACCCGTGTGGGGTTTTCAAACAACAACAGTTAATCTAAATAAATCATTGGTTAATGAATTTAACCAATTTCAATTCGTTTGAATTATTTTTCTAATTAGCCAATTTTCACTGTTTAAATTATAAATGAATATTTATAATTTAATTTCAAGTACCACATTAATGTTAACATTATTTTTAATACGTTAAACATTTCAACATCACAAACAACACACAATACAGTCCAAACAAACAATCATGGTTTGTACGATAAATAGTGTCGGGTGCTGCTAAGCACCGTCTGCATCCTAATATATATTTAACTGTAAAATAAATATAGTAAGAAGGAGTTCTCACCTTTGGTTTCCACTCCGTCAGCCTTTAGCAGACGATATGGATTCCGTTCTACTTCCAGTCAGCTCCATCGTAGTCTGTTTCACGCAGTATATATATTAAAATCATATTTTTATAACACTATATATATATATATATTAAAAATCATATTTATATAATATTATATAATAACACATTTTTATTACAATGCTTTATATATAAAAATAACACAATTTTATTACATTGCTTTATATATATAAAAATAACACATTTTTATTACAATGCTTTATATATAAAAATAACACATTTTTATTACAATGCTTTATATCAAAAAATAACACATTTTCATTGCAATGCTATTTATTTTAAAAACTTATTTTTATTTACAATGCTATTTATTTTAAAAACATATTTTTATTTACAATGCTATTTATTTTAAAAACATATTTTTATTTACAACGCTACTTATTTTAAAAACATATTTTTATATATTTTAAAAACTGATTTTATAAATGCTATTATATATTTTATAAACTATGCTATGTATATACAAAAATTACATTTAAAAACAATGTTATATGTATAAATAAAAATTCATTTTTTTGCGCAATGCTTTTTCTATAAAATAGCAATTCTATTTTTATTTTTAAAAAAATCTATTTTTATTTTTAAAAAAATCTATTTTTATTTTTAAAACAAATCTATTTTTACTTTTAAAAACAAAACTATTTTTATAAAAAACAGATTTAATTAAATCAATATTTTCTATATATAAAAATAAATCTGAATTTTTAAACAATACTATCTAATTTCAAATCTGAATTTGTCCGGATTGGTTTCGTGATGCAGATCTTTCTGAGATGGTTCCAACGCACCTACCGACACTGAATTCTGATCCTATACGAAAAAGTTATCATATTTTAAACTTTAATTGCACAATTACATTATTAATTAAATAATTAATCTCTAAATTACTCTCTTCAAATCGTTTACATTTCCTGTAGCCAAAAATTCCCGTCGCCCTTAATAGTTCACCCATCGCCGCTCCTCCGATCACCATTACCTGGATCAGAGAGCATCCCATGAACTGCCATCACCTTACCTCCTCGCGCCACGGGCGGCGCGCAACTCGAGGCAACACAGTGGCCAGGAAAGGCCTGCAAACCCTCCACCCTTGAGCTTGAAAATCGAGTGGCATTCGCCATGAACCCTCATCGAAACCGTATCAAACTAAAGATCTTTCGAATCCCCATCTTTTTTTCTTTAGAACAATTAACTAATTCATTGTGAATTGAGAGTTTTTGAGGAATTAAAATCGGATATCGATGGTGTAACGAACCGGGATTTTCGACTCCGAAAATCAACATCAAACTACCATGTTGACCCTTCAGACATCGAACATTCCAGATCATTAATAGAAAGAAGTTAGAGGGTGAGATAAGAAAGAAAGAAATATTAGAATAGAAGAAGAAGAAACGCAACACAACACAGAGTCTCACATCGCAGCGGAACAAAATATAATACAGAAATAACCTTTATTGAAAGCTTTTGAAATACTTACAATATCAGAGTACACATCTGGACAGCGATAAAAATCTGTCCTCATATAACACACAGCGGAATAGTAATATCATACGTCTGGACTCTTCCAGCTTGTCTCTTCATAGCAGTCGATAACCTGAACCTGTACAACCCGGTCTAACCCGAGCATTTACAAAACACCGGGTCAGTCTGGTGAACCAGAGTGAGATAAACTCGCACAGTAATAAAGGTAAATCATCCAATCATGATTTTTAAAGTTCAAAATCTTTTCAAAAGAAAAGGATAATCGTAAGACCAAATCCACACATAAACACGGACGGTTTTTACCTTACGATAACCCAAAACAGTTTTGAAACCAATATCTTGTCTGATATTATAATAATGTCTAAATACAAGTAAATAACAATCTAGTGGAACGCTTGCATCTCACGCTCCACATATATAGTATACAATCAAAAACCCGCAGGCGCTTATTGGGAATTGGATTCCGACTTGACAAGGTATGGGTCCACCTTCCGATAGTGTATCTCTAGAGACGAATACACTGGGTTCAACAAGAACCTCTTGCAACCCGGCCCTCACATGACCGACCACTCATTTCGCTTGAGTGTATCGAATGTATACCACCGACGGTTGGGATCAGCAACCGTCTCCCGATAAGGGACAGCATCGAAACATAGATTTAAGAAACAAATAGGACTTCCTCTAGATAGGTGATTATACACCCTAATGGGAGCGACCCACATAGCCATGCTGCCTGCCCGATTTTTGTCATTTCCCGGTTGATGAGGCTTGAGGCCAGAATTAACTTCTGATCATCTGGTCACCATTCACTTTGAATGCCACATCGTCAAATCCGTCAGATATCACTAATTGACGTCCACAAAAATACTCTAGCTGGAAGCTAAGAGAACGGCGATTCCCCGCCAACAACTATCGTACGTTTGAAGAAATCAACGTACGTGATCCTTTGGAAATACTCTGTCAGACATTCGTCCATATATGTCATCCAGGAACAGGATGAACCGAAGGCACTCTCCTACCGCATCCAATATAGGAATCACCCCATGGATCAGTAGCGAGAAGTCCTTGCAACCCGTAGATTCCAACCACGACAGAATCACAGCTCATCTCTACTTGCCAGGCAGAGAACATTAGTGGTCCTTCCGTTTATGAAAATCAACGGTCTTCACAGCACCATCTCGATCATCTTCTGATATCTTCACGTATTTGTTGGTCGGAATGGTTTTCGGATATAAATTCGATCCCGGTCTTTCCACACCAACAATCGCATTGGACAGATTTGATAGTCGGTGTTTTAACTATCAAAAATATACAGTGTTTCAAACATGACACTCCAATGAGTTCACTGGTTCAGTATTTAGCATCACTTGGCCTTTAACAAACTAATTTACTTTTTGTTAAATTGAAAACTTCCAATTCTTTTAATATTCAACAATACGATATTTGAATAACTCTAATTGATTAATTAACATTCGTCTTAACCCCATTCGCTTGACTCTAGATCACAGCGATCACAATGGTTACGCCTGAATCCCTCAGGAAACATCCGACCGCCGTAGGCTATCTGCAGCCCTGCGAATTACGCTAGCAGTCGTACGCAATGGCAACTTACCTTGAATACTATGTTTGACTAACTCTAGCTCGAATAACTATATTCAATCACACAATTAAATCTTCTTTCAAATCATCTTTTAAATTCGGAAACCCATTAGTTTTAACAAAGAAATTTATAGCACATATGTTATAACAATAGCGTTATAATTACTATTTAGATTTTCAAAACAACAGCGCTATAATCGCTGTTTAGGTTTACAACCCATTTGCTATAGCAAAAGTGCTACAATCGCTATATTAGATTTACAGAACATATATTATAACAACAGCGCTAAAATCGCTGTTTAGAAAACAATTATCAAAGTTTAACCATTCATCTCATTTCTTATGCTCATAATTGTAAATCTAATTAACATCAGAACAAATCGAAGTCTTAAATAAATAAAATATTTATTTTTCTTTATAAACCTTTATTCAAATAATATATTCAAAATCCAACTCCAGTTATAAAGTATATTTTATAACTTCATTTTTATCGATTCACCTGACGGTGAATCAATATTTAACTCGATTGATTTTATAGGCCATACTCTGCCAAACACTTAACCAATATCGCTCATTGGTTTAAACCAAACGGATGTTGAATATTCAGTCAATAATCAACCATCAAATCAATCACACAAACAGATCAGTTCATATATGATCATATGAAAATAAATAATACATTTGAGGAATCCGGTTGGATCCCTCCAACCTGTTCTTCCCTGTATTCAATTGGTTATCTCAAATCAGACGGTTCAGTTTTGTTTAACTGATAACACTAAATAGCAACCATTCAACATTAACCACAAGCAATTCAACAATGCAACCGTTTTAAACATGTTTATAAATAAACATGACCAACCAAGGTGAGTCACCTTTATTGGAACCAATCGTTAAAAATAACGATTTGGTATTTCACTGAAATTAAACACAGTTTAATTTCATCGGTTAAATCAACAGATAAATAACTAGCAAAAACAGTCAACCATTGGCAAGCAAAGCACACAAAATAAAAATACCCAATTTATATAAAATATAAAAAGGGTAACTGAGTGAGTTTAACTCACCTTGATTTGATATCGTTGTTTGGACGGTCGGTTTTAATTAAATTAAACGAGTGTTTAATTTAATTAAAAATCCCAGTTGATTTCAGTAGCATCCGGTTCGGTTCCATAACGAGGTCTTTGTTGAAATGAGTCCAACATCTCTTGGATCGTCCGGTTCTGATCACGGTCATGGATTATAAATGATATAAGTTAATTTTACACTTAAATTATATCACTAATTTTAGTAATTATAAATTAATAACTTAATTACCTTTAAACTTTATTAGGAACCGTTAACATGAGTTAAAACGTAATTCAGTCATCACCGTAATGTCCTGTTGCGGCTTCTTCTCCTTCACACGCATGTTCTTCCACTCGTTCACCCTTTTTGCTTTATTTCTTTTCAGCTTTTTGAGTCCCCCATTCTGCTCCTTCATTTGCATTGAATCCAACGGAAGCTGCTGCTCTTCACTACTTGCTCCACGTTTTTTGGTCTACTTTCCCTTCATTCCCTCCACACCAGAAAACGCTACTCGTCCCATGCATGGAAACAAGTCCACGCATCCACGTCCCCATCCTACATCATGCCGACGCCATCCATACCCACTCAGATGCTCCCACTTCTTTACCGGTCCTCCATATGCAACCAACGCCTCCTTTTGCTTCTCACGTTGCTTCAGCCCACCTGATAATACATCCGCTCCTTTCCCCCTTGGTACATTAACCCGCAAGCTCATCTCCACTTCACGTTAAACCATCACAGTTCCACGCCATTGTTTTCACCATTCCATGCAACGCTTTCCCACTTCGCCTGCATGTATTTCAATCCTTTTTTTTTTTTCTACTTGCTGGAGAAAAGAAAAGCGACGAAGGAGTATAGTTTATATAGTGGAGGAAGTTTTGGGGACCAAGTAATAGAGTACATTATAGGCTTAGGGTAGGGCTTAGGCTTGGTCGGCACGTTTGTAAAGAGTGAAAAGAAGATACAGAAGGTAGGTAGGGCGGCTTGTACGTGATTTGAAATGAAGTGTAGGCTTCAGACGACGTGCATGTGCTAGTTTGTGCGTTTCATTTATATTACATTAGAAATTTTGGTGATGTTTAATAAAATATTATTATACGAAACTTCGTCCTAAAGTAACGCGATAAAACCACTACAAACGACTTTCGTTTTCTGATAACAAAGCTAATCTTAGTGTAAAAAGGCATTCCAGATCCAATGGGACAAGTTTCGTCGAAATCCGAGGTCATATGAAAAAATTCCCTTTATGAAACCAGAAATGAACACGCGTTTAATTTTTCCACAGTCACCAGATAAATTAAATCCACTCGAAACTGCGAACATCGAAAATAACTTTTCGATACGAACCCAACGACACTAATTTCGTTGCATTCTGAGACTGTTGCCCCGGTAGGCTGTTTTTACCCCGAACCGCTATACCCCTTTTAACGCCAAATTTCTCGATCTCTAAAAATAACAAACTATATATCTATCCTGACTCTAATCGACGATACGAACTCAACGGAACTGGTTTCGTGGCCTAATTCGATTATCTGCTCAAGTTACATTCGAATATCTCTTTATTAATTTAATTACTCGCTATAGAAAATGAACGAGCGTTTATAGCTACCGTGGTCACATACGATATCGGTTTTCCACGCAATTCATCACCGTACAATAATTTAGCGATACGGTTCTAATGAAACTGATTTCGTCGAAATCTGAGTCCGTTTGCAAAATGGCCATTTTAAAGGCCTATAATTTAATAACGATTTTCCATAGCGACTATTTCAAAATTTGATTTGACCATAACTTACTATTTATAATACAAAATCTGAATTTCTCTCTTTCATATGAAAATTATCGTCAATACGGTTCCAACGTGTCTTGTTTCACAGAAATCCGACTTATATCGAATCCTGTATTTTCAATTGAAGTTCAAAACTCTATATTGCGAACTGCAGTGCCATTTTCAAGCTCGAATTTATATTATATATAAATTATAACGTTTAACTTCGTTTTTAAATAAACGAATTCAATATTAATTTCATTAATATTTCCGATATAATATTTAAAACTAATTTAAATATTCATATTCAAATGGTCGAAAAACACGGGTCGTTACATTCTTCCCCCCTTAAAATAATTTCGTCCTCGAAATTGCTAAGTTAAGAAAGAACGTTATAAATTCATTATCTTTCGAATCCAATTTTGTTTAAATCAAAATCAATTCAATATTGTAAATAAAAATATTTCTAACACCTTAAATTTCCGAAAATTTTCGCCAGCACCTCCTTTGTACGGCTCAATCGGTACAACTCCAACTCGCCTTTCTAGGCCTTCTCCAATCCAAAAGAAAATGAAACAGCCAAGTGGCTTGCCAAATCGGCTCACAAATCACCAAACCCATATAAAAATAAACGTGTACCTTTTTGTCGGGCATATCATCATATCCTTCCCGTCTGCCACCCTGTCAGCTTATACAAATGCATTCCCAAAATTCCAACTTTATCCTCAGAACCAAATTCTTCACATATCCAAGCCAAATTCCATTCTTAACTCAATCATCATCCATCATCAATTCCAACCAACACTATTTCAGATTCTTGTCTCACAAATTTCAAAATCTGATTCTACTCGATATATTATCTCCTGATTCAATTTCCAGTTAATCGGTTTCAATTCAATCTATATTTGCTTCCCACATTTCTATTTAATTTTGCCTTGTTCAAACAATTTCCCCGGGAGTTTTTAAACAGTTCATCTCTTTCAAAAATCAAATATTCCTTTTCAGGATTCAAAACAACTTGTTTTTCTCAAAGCAATTCAAAACAAGATTTTTGGTAGTAATCCGTCACTTAGAACTCGAAAATGAACACCGATAATGGCGCGCACATCATCGGAATCTATTTTCCAGCTATTGAAGTGAGTTCAATACTATGTCACTTATCAAAATCATATTTAAACCCTTTCATTTTGAAATCTATTTCAAAATAAAATTCACGATGCTTGTAAACAATTTAAAATCTCCCAGGATTTTAAAATTTTCATATATTCAATCCAAGTTCAATTGCAACAACTTTCCCACTTTTAGGAATTTTAATTTCAAATTCTGATTTAGATTTCAGATTTAATTCATCTGATTCCATATTATACGAATTCTAAATGGTTATTTATATAACCTTTTCAATTATAATCAAGCAACGCATCCAATATACTATAATACTTCAATACATATATTTTCTTTATATCAAAATATAATTTGGGTAAATTATTTCACTTACCCTCTTCCAAAAACATACTGTGTCGAATTATTCTGTTCAAGAGTTTAGAAACACTTATCGACACAGTTTGCATTACTGTATCGACCAGAATTCATAAACTACTCGACAAACCAATCAACACAATATATAAACAGTTTTTATAACAATTTACAAATACGCGCTCATATATATATGCTCAAACTCAATCTAGGGTATTACTAACCCCATCTCTACTGAGTCACGCCACAGAGCCAAGGTACTCACTTAACCTTCAGCTCTGATACCACTGTAACGAACCGGGATTCGAGTAGGCTTTTCAACCATCCTCTCCTCCCTCGGCACTGGGCTAACCTCCCAGCGTGGCTTACAGAGATACCTCAGAACTGCTTTTACGGCCAGCCTCTCGACTCAACCAACCCACATTGTCGGGAGATGTAGGGGTAAGAGTCTCCCGTTCGCCACCTAACGCGAAGCGAGAACCCCCTATCATCCGTACCAATTAAGCAACCAGCTCTGATACCACTGTAACGAACCGGGATTTTCGACTCCGAAAATCAACATCAAACTACCATGTTGACCCTTCAGACATCGAACATTCCAGATCATTAATAGAAAGAAGTTAGAGTGTGAGATAAGAAAGAAAGAAATATTAGAATAGAAGAAGAAGAAACGCAACACAACACAGAGTCTCACATCGCAGCGGAACAAAATATAATACAGAAATAACCTTTATTGAAAGCTTTTGAAATACTTACAATATCAGAGTACACATCTGGACAGCGATAAAAATCTGTCCTCATATAACACACAGCGGAATAGTAATATCATACGTCTGGACTCTTCCAGCTTGTCTCTTCATAGCAGTCGATAACCTGAACCTGTACAACCCGGTCTAACCCGAGCATTTACAAAACACCGGGTCAGTCTGGTGAACCAGAGTGAGATAAACTCGCACAGTAATAAAGGTAAATCATCCAATCATGATTTTTAAAGTTCAAAATCTTTTCAAAAGAAAAGGATAATCGTAAGACCAAATCCACACATAAACACGGACGGTTTTTACCTTACGATAACCCAAAACAGTTTTGAAACCAATATCTTGTCTGATATTATAATAATGTCTAAATACAAGTAAATAACAATCTAGTGGAACGCTTGCATCTCACGCTCCACATATATAGTATACAATCAAAAACCCGCAGGCGCTTATTGGGAATTGGATTCCGACTTGACAAGGTATGGGTCCACCTTCCGATCGTGTATCTCTAGAGACGAATACACTGGGTTCAACAAGAACCTCTTGCAACCCGGCCCTCACATGACCGACCACTCATTTCGCTTGAGTGTATCGAATGTATACCACCGACGGTTGGGATCAGCAACCGTCTCCCGATAAGGGACAGCATCGAAACATAGATTTAAGAAACAAATAGGACTTCCTCTAGATAGGTGATTATACACCCTAATGGGAGCGACCCACATAGCCATGCTGCCTGCCCGATTTTTGTCATTTCCCGGTTGATGAGGCTTGAGGCCAGAATTAACTTCTGATCATCTGGTCACCATTCACTTTGAATGCCACATCGTCAAATCCGTCAGATATCACTAATTGACGTCCACAAAAATACTCTAGCTGGAAGCTAAGAGAACGGCGATTCCCCGCCAACAACTATCGTACGTTTGAAGAAATCAACGTACGTGATCCTTTGGAAATACTCTGTCAGACATTCGTCCATATATGTCATCCAGGAACAGGATGAACCGAAGGCACTCTCCTACCGCATCCAATATAGGAATCACCCCATGGATCAGTAGCGAGAAGTCCTTGCAACCCGTAGATTCCAACCACGACAGAATCACAGCTCATCTCTACTTGCCAGGCAGAGAACATTAGTGGTCCTTCCGTTTATGAAAATCAACGGTCTTCACAGCACCATCTCGATCATCTTCTGATATCTTCACGTATTTGTTGGTCGGAATGGTTTTCGGATATAAATTCGATCCCGGTCTTTCCACACCAACAATCGCATTGGACAGATTTGATAGTCGGTGTTTTAACTATCAAAAATATACAGTGTTTCAAACATGACACTCCAATGAGTTCACTGGTTCAGTATTTAGCATCACTTGGCCTTTAACAAACTAATTTACTTTTTGTTATATTGAAAACTTCCAATTCTTTTAATATTCAACAATACGATATTTGAATAACTCTAATTGATTAATTAACATTCGTCTTAACCCCATTCGCTTGACTCTAGATCACAGCGATCACAATGGTTACGCCTGAATCCTTCAGGAAACATCCGACCGTCGTAGGCTATCTGCAGCCCTGCGAATTACGCTAGCAGTCGTACGCAATGGCAACTTACCTTGAATACTATGTTTGACTAACTCTAGCTCGAATAACTATATTCAATCACACAATTAAATCTTCTTTCAAATCATCTTTTAAATTCGGAAACCCATTAGTTTTAACAAAGAAATTTATAGCACATATGTTATAACAATAGCGTTATAATTACTATTTAGATTTTCAAAACAACAGCGCTATAATCGCTGTTTAGGTTTACAACCCATTTGCTATAGCAAAAGTGCTACAATCGCTATATTAGATTTACAGAACATATATTATAACAACAGCGCTAAAATCGCTGTTTAGAAAACAATTATCAAAGTTTAACCATTCATCTCATTTCTTATGCTCATAATTGTAAATCTAATTAACATCAGAACAAATCGAAGTCTTAAATAAATAAAATATTTATTTTTCTTTATAAACCTTTATTCAAATAATATATTCAAAATCCAACTCCAGTTATAAAGTATATTTTATAACTTCATTTTTATCGATTCACCTGACGGTGAATCAATATTTAACTCGATTGATTTTATAGGCCATACTCTGCCAAACACTTAACCAATATCGCTCATTGGTTTAAACCAAACGGATGTTGAATATTCAGTCAATAATCAACCATCAAATCAATCACACAAACAGATCAGTTCATATATGATCATATGAAAATAAATAATACATTTGAGGAATCCGGTTGGATCCCTCCAACCTGTTCTTCCCTGTATTCAATTGGTTATCTCAAATCAGACGGTTCAGTTTTGTTTAACTGATAACACTAAATAGCAACCATTCAACATTAACCACAAGCAATTCAACAATGCAACCATTTTAAACATGTTTATAAATAAACATGACCAACCAAGGTGAGTCACCTTTATTGGAACCAATCGTTAAAAATAACGATTTGGTATTTCACTGAAATTAAACACAGTTTAATTTCATCGGTTAAATCAACAGATAAATAACTAGCAAAAACAGTCAACCATTGGCAAGCAAAGCACACAAAATAAAAATACCCAATTTATATAAAATATAAAAAGGGTAACTGAGTGAGTTTAACTCACCTTGATTTGATATCGTTGTTTGGACGGTCGGTTTTAATTAAATTAAACGAGTGTTTAATTTAATTAAAAATCCCAGTTGATTTCAGTAGCATCCGGTTCGGTTCCATAACGAGGTCTTTGTTGAAATGAGTCCAACATCTCTTGGATCGTCCGGTTCTGATCACGGTCATGGATTATAAATGATATAAGTTAATTTTACACTTAAATTATATCACTAATTTTAGTAATTATAAATTAATAACTTAATTACCTTTAAACTTTATTAGGAACCGTTGACATGAGTTAAAACGTAATTCAGTCATCACCGTAATGTCCTGTTGCGGCTTCTTCTCCTTCACACGCATGTTCTTCCACTCGTTCACCCTTTTTGCTTTATTTCTTTTCAGCTTTTTGAGTCCCCCATTCTGCTCCTTCATTTGCATTGAATCCAACGGAAGCTGCTGCTCTTCACTACTTGCTCCACGTTTTTTGGTCTACTTTCCCTTCATTCCCTCCACACCAGAAAACGCTACTCGTCCCATGCATGGAAACAAGTCCACGCATCCACGTCCCCATCCTACATCATGCCGACGCCATCCATACCCACTCAGATGCTCCCACTTCTTTACCGGTCCTCCATATGCAACCAACGCCTCCTTTTGCTTCTCACGTTGCTTCAGCCCACCTGATAATACATCCGCTCCTTTCCCCCTTGGTACATTAACCCGCAAGCTCATCTCCACTTCACGTTAAACCATCACAGTTCCACGCCATTGTTTTCACCATTCCATGCAACGCTTTCCCACTTCGCCTGCATGTATTTCAATCCCTTTTTTTTTTTCTACTTGCTGGAGAAAAGAAAAGCGACGAAGGAGTATAGTTTATATAGTGGAGGAAGTTTTGGGGACCAAGTAATAGAGTACATTATAGGCTTAGGGTAGGGCTTAGGCTTGGTCGGCACGTTTGTAAAGAGTGAAAAGAAGATACAGAAGGTAGGTAGGGCGGCTTGTACGTGATTTGAAATGAAGTGTAGGCTTCAGACGACGTGCATGTGCTAGTTTGTGCGTTTCATTTATATTACATTAGAAATTTTGGTGATGTTTAATAAAATATTATTATACGAAACTTCGTCCTAAAGTAACGCGATAAAACCACTACAAACGACTTTCGTTTTCTGATAACAAAGCTAATCTTAGTGTAAAAAGGCATTCCAGATCCAATGGGACAAGTTTCGTCGAAATCCGAGGTCATATGAAAAAATTCCCTTTATGAAACCAGAAATGAACACGCGTTTAATTTTTCCACAGTCACCAGATAAATTAAATCCACTCGAAACTGCGAACATCGAAAATAACTTTTCGATACGAACCCAACGACACTAATTTCGTTGCATTCTGAGACTGTTGCCCCGGTAGGCTGTTTTTACCCCGAACCGCTATACCCCTTTTAACGCCAAATTTCTCGATCTCTAAAAATAACAAACTATATATCTATCCTGACTCTAATCGACGATACGAACTCAACGGAACTGGTTTCGTGGCCTAATTCGATTATCTGCTCAAGTTACATTCGAATATCTCTTTATTAATTTAATTACTCGCTATAGAAAATGAACGAGCGTTTATAGCTACCGTGGTCACATACGATATCGGTTTTCCACGCAATTCATCACCGTACAATAATTTAGCGTACGGTTCTAATGAAACTGATTTCGTCGAAATCTGAGTCCGTTTGCAAAATGGCCATTTTAAAGGCCTATAATTTAATAACGATTTTCCATAACGACTATTTCAAAATTTGATTTGACCATAACTTACTATTTATAATACAAAATCTGAATTTCTCTCTTTCATATGAAAATTATCGTCAATACGGTTCCAACGTGTCTTGTTTCACAGAAATCCGACTTATATCGAATCCTGTATTTTCAATTGAAGTTCAAAACTCTATATTGCGAACTGCAGTGCCATTTTCAAGCTCGAATTTATATTATATATAAATTATAACGTTTAACTTCGTTTTTAAATAAACGAATTCAATATTAATTTCATTAATATTTCCGATATAATATTTAAAACTAATTTAAATATTCATATTCAAATGGTCGAAAAACACGGGTCGTTACAGATGGCCATAGATTTTAGAACGGCTGCTGCTGTATTCAATTACAGAATTAGGGTTTAGTGTATTCCTAGGGTATTTATACTATTTTTAATTATTATTTTTAATTCGTTAATTAGTTCATTTTTGTCCGAACTCCGACTCACACCCAACGACTGTCGCATCTAGATAAATACCCCCATTTCGGACACAATGGAATATTTTTTATAAGTTAATTCTATCATTTTGATCAGTTTTTATTAAAATTAAAATGTAAATCAGTATATACTGAATTTAAACGTACATTTTAATTTACCGGGGCCACATACTGACTCCAAAAATTCTGAAAAATAAATCTAGGTATATTTTGACGATACAGTCCTAACAAAACTAATTTTGTCAGATTTGGAGACCGTTCGGAAAATGGTCAATTTCCAGTCAATTAAATTCAAACTGAAATTGCCAAACACATTTAAATTTACCACGCTCACATATTAACTCCAAAAACTATAAAAATTGGAATCTAGCAATAATTTGACATTCCGGATCCAATCGAAGTGGTTTTGTCGAAAACAGAGGTCGTTTGCAAAATGGCTATTTTTAAGTGCTATAAATTATATAAAATATATATAAATTCTATAGCGACTATTTTAAATTTTAAACCGGACATAACTTTCAATTCCCGTTATGAAATTTGGATTTTTCACATTCATTAGAAAGATATAATTAAAAAGATTTAGATATTTTTGGATTTACTAAAATCCGATTTGTTTTGAATCCTGTACATTCATTTGAAATTTGAAATCGAATTTTCAAGCTACTGCGCCATTTCAAGCTCGTTATATAATTAAAATAAATTTATTCTTTCTAACTTCGATTTAAATAAAAAAATTAGTCGTTATTATTTAAAATAAATCTTTTTAAATGTCCAAAATTCATTAAAATAGCTAAAATAAAAAAAATTAAATCGGTTCTGAAAATCCAGGTTGTTACAATCTCCCCCACTTAAAAAAAAAATCGTCCTTGAAAAGGAACGGAGCTGAAAATTGTTTTAACTAATCAACTCGACTTTCAACCTGTCTTCCATTCTTCATGTAACAACCTATTAAAATTAGTTAAAATAAATATTTAAATTTACCCCAAAATTCAGGGTTGTTATAGTCTCCCCCACTTAAAAACTTTTCGTCCTCGAAAAGGAACGAAGCTAGAGTTGTTTAATTAACTAACTCATCTTTCATTCTTTTATTCATTTCTATAATTATTTTAGTTGAACTAATAATTACACTACACAACCATCAATTAATTAGTTGATTAGCTTTTAAAATATATAACTTTTATATATTCAAAAATCATATTTTCAAAGATCGATTATATATAATCAAAAATACGTTAATTATAAACTGGGCACTCTCAACTCATTCTAGGGCATAACTAACCCCATCTCTAATGAGTTTTCTCATTCTAGGATACTACTGATCCTATCTCTAATGAGTATTCTTATTGGATATTACTAATCCAATCACTGATGAGTCTTTTGTTCAGTTCTAACGAGTTGTACCCCAAAGATTTTGAGCTAACCAGAGCTCTGATACCACCTTAATATTGGGGTAAATTTAAATATTTATTTTAACTAATTTTAATGGGTTGTTACACTTCAACTTTTCAGTTTCTAAGAATTTTCTAACTTTTCAAAAATTTGGCTAAAACCCTAAAATTTCGAAAAATTTCGCCATAACCTCCTTTGTATGGGTTGATATTTAAAACCGCAACTAGCCACGCAGGGCCTTCATCAATCAAAAAGAAAAAGAAAAAGCCAAGCGACTAGCCAATCGGCTCATAAAATCATCAAATCCAAGAAATACAGTAAATATGAACTTCGGGCATACAATTTTATTCATCTTCTTAGCTTCCGTGTTATGACCTATTCAATGTATATACATGTATATGCATGCAATTTCAAACAAATTTCAATTCAGTTCAATATTTGATTCAATTTGGCTAAATGGTTCCAAGTTTTAATTAGTCAAACCAATAATCAAACAACACAACCAGCAATTGATTAGTTGATTAAATTTCGAAACATATAACTTTCTATATATACTTAAAAATCATATTTTTAGTGCAACCCACAACAATAAACTCTAACTAAGTTTTGGTTCTCACACCAGTCAATTGGAAATATATAGATGTCCCACTTTCGAGACTCGAAAATAAATACTGATGATGCCGCGGCATCACCAGAATTATTCTCGGGTGTCTAGAGTGTGATTCTATATCTATCCAGTATATGTAAGGCTTCGTACATACGCTAGCTAGGCGTATATGCAAATCTCCATATACTCGATTGTCCAAAATCAATATAAAAATAAAATATTCAAATACATATAATAAGGTTTAAATTTTCAAAAAAAAATTTGTTTTCAATTTTTATTTTAAAAATAATACCCTTCACACTCGTTCTAGGATACTACTTATCCCATCTCTAACGAGTCATTCCTCTTGGATATTACCAATCCAATCTTTGATGAATTCTTTCGTTCGGTTCTAATGTGTCTTGTTCTCGAGCTCTATAAATCAAAGCTCTAATACCAAACTGAAACAACCTAAACTTCCCTTTCCAGGAAAGCCCGGATTGAGTTGAGAACAATACTCATCAAAACATAAAGAACAGTACATGTCATTGCTATTACACAATTTACATCATAGTGCAAGAATATTCCAGAGTACGAATAATTATTACACACTGGAAATACAATATCAGAGATTTTAAAATACAAAGCAGCGGAGAATAGTACATAATACAACTGAAAGAAATACACAGATACAGAGCTTTTCGAATATCGCTTCAACTGTAAACCAGGATCCTGTGAATATAATATCTGCAAAATCAAAACTACTAGCTACCCGTGTGGAAAATAGGGGCACCCAGAGTTTAGGTAAAACAATAAACTCCAAGTCAGTTATGGGACTGGTGTAAGAACTAAAACAGTTATTAAATCTTTACTTTAAAAGTTGGAAAATCATGGGACCACGCCGTAAAACGCGGAACGGGTTTACTCCGCATGAATCTTAGTTTAAAATAAAACAATGCAATGCTTTTTGGAAAAATGAAGCTATCATAGACTCAGGTCCCATCACACAATGCAAGCAAGCCGAAGGATAGAGTTTTCCCTTATAATAGCCAAACATGCTTGGTACGTTTAAAACAAATTATTTTTGATATTATAAGTGCATAGTGTTTAAAAACAACTTCAAATATAAATGTATCAATCATAGACGGCATGGGTACCATATATCATGTCACCATACTAGTTCTACAATCAAAGTCGCACCATGTCGTATTGGAAGTTGGATTTCCATCTATGAACCAAGTCAAGGGATCGTCCTTACCGAATTCGAGACTGTGACGTCCCGTCCCGCACCAGCCTGCATTTCCTCCAGAATTGCGCTGTACACATGCCCGACTAGCACGGAACGGTCGCCAAAGAAAGGAAAGAAGAGGATGAACTAATCAAGGAACCTGTAGAATGTCTCACAGCGCATGGGATAAAATATAATAATAACATACTTGACATAAAACAGGCGAGACAGTGCATAAGCTGACAACTAAAACCAACATCAATCTCAAAGCAGCGGAAATCCAAATACAGCTTATTACAATTTTCCAAATTTACTGCCTCTAAACAAAAGAAAACTAAAGTAGAAGATACACCAACAATGCCCAAGCAGTGATCTTCAACAACACAGGGAGAATATTATGTATATAGTACGTGGAAGCCTCCTGCTCGTCTCCGGATCATCTACCCGTGCATCACCAGCTAACATGTCTCTAGTCTGCTCGTGTGAGCACCCAGAGTAATAAGAGGAGACATAAAACTCTGGGTCAGACATAAAGCCTGGTATGAGCGATAAGCATCTAAACAGAATGATAACAGGTATACTAAACCATACCTGAACCTGGACCTGCAACCAAAGAGTTAGTACCACATACCGTACAATACTCCAAGGTGCCATAATAAATAGTGTAAGAATACGGGGGTGGGGTGTGCATGTCACAATGATAGCAAGCAAATCATCCATAGCAACCATCCTCACATCCCTCACTCAGTGCGTAAAGCGTACGACATCTACCACTTTGGAACACTAGACAAACTGAGGTAACGACGAATCCCGACTTGTAGAAACCCTGCTGTGACCAAGCCAAACACTTGGAGTCATGACCAAACATTTCAATGACCCACTTCATTGGTCGTAGCCCTTGGTTCTACCGATGCCATAATGGCCCTGAATCCGCCTTCGTACCTCCTACCATAGTGGTCCAAAGCTATAGACGTCGATAACTCCTTGGCACGCGTCCCGCAGCAAAGCCCAACCATGAAGCGAACTCGTTGATTCCCATCTGAATCTTAAGCTCTAACTTCTCATTTGGACTTCCTTTGCATCTCGGGTTTGGTCGAATTGGAGTGGGTCTTCAGAAAAGTTGTCGTGCAGTAGCAGCTCTAGAATTCGGTTCGGTTCGGTAGTCATCACCCTCGTCGGTTCGGTTCGGCCCTCCATCCTTGTCATCTTCCATTCGGTTCGGGTCGGGTACTTCACTCCGGGTCGGGTCGGTGTCCTCCTCCGGGTCGGGTCGGGTTGCTATCCTCCTTTCAGCTCATGCTCCTTCTCCGATCAGCTCCCTCGTTCCCATCTACTCCGATCCGATCCGATCACTTCGCCTTACTTCAGTCCGATCCGCTCCGCTCCCTAGCTTGCTCCGATCCGATCCCCTTGTCCACCCCAACTCTGAGTAAACAGCCTTCCTTTTTGCCAAGTCTTTTATGTGCCAAACTCCAGTTCGGGTCGGGTTTCTTGCCCAGTTCACATTTCCGATCCGAGCCCCCCATCCGATCCGATCCGGTTAGGAGCCTGCACATTTCTGCAACTTTCCAGCGAGCTTTCTACGCCATTCGACGGCGTTTTCGACCAATCTAACTATTTTAATCAATCATAAAACATACCATAGAGTCATAGCAACATGTAATAACAACCACAAACAGCAACAACAATCCAAATGAATCAAAAGGGATCAAAAAGTGACTAAAACTTCATATTTTCCCATAGTCCCTCTTAATCATGTTTAAGCATATACTTAGTAAAACTTAACCAAATCGTCTAAATTTTATAACAGAGGCATGAAATATTATTTAAAAATTTCTAAACATTTTTCCAGAATTTATTGGTGTATAAATTCGCTAATCTTCACTAATCACCCTTAATTAACTGTAATTAGTGTCAAAACGATGTTATCACTCACCTTGGCCACAACTAAAACCCCAAAACTGAAATATTCTCTGATTTGGTGATGTTCCCAATCTTACGCAGCAGCTCTACCTCGGTTCTCGTGCTAATACTCCTTGATTTGATGTTTACTAAGCCTAATCTTCAGTTAGAAAGTGATCTTTGGGTGTTTTAGAGAGATTTAGAGAATGGAGGCCATGGCTAGGTCAAGAGGAATGAAAGTGGCGGCTGGAAAATGTCTAAAGAAATGTTTTCTAACCCTAATCAGCCCCTACATACCCCTGAACCCGAAATTCCCCCTTGGGCTTAGCTGTTAATCACCCGGTTAAGCCCAATTAAGCTGTTTTTCTCCATCTGAAACTTGTTTCAGCCATATCTCCCAAACGGTAAGTCCGTTTGGCTATTATGACCACTCTACGGAAAGAGAAACCATCATCCGAAGCCAATGGAAGTGGTTTCAGGTCAAAATTCTTTTTTAGTCAAAAGTTATGGCCAAAACAGTGCCAACTAGGGGTAAAATGGTCATTTAAAAATCGAGAAAAATCATGAACATGGGAAATGACCCCAATAGTCGTCTCCCAAAGTTACATGACCATACGACTTCGTATGTGAAAGAAATAAATATTCTACGATCCTATGATGCGAAGAATGCGGGTCGTTACACTCTCCCCCCCTTAAGAAATTTCGTCCCCGAAATTCCTTAACCCAAAACATACACAGGATCCCGCATGCCTAACAACCACATTCAACAATCAAACATGCGAAGCAAGCAAACAAGTCTATCCTAGCATGCGGAAAACTAAATCGCTAATAAAATCTTACCAGACAAAGAGTTCTGGATGCTTCTTCCTTATGTCCTCCTCTGTTTCCCAAGTACAATCATTCTCGTCTTCGCTCCACTGTATCTTGACTAACTTCACCGACTTCCTTCGAAGTTGCTTCATGTCGTGTGCGACAATACGGGCCGGCTTGCGGTTCCCAACCGCCTCGGGTTCTACTTCGAAGTCCTCCAACTGATCAGGTGAAATAGTCATATCTGAGTCGTGGACGAACTTCCTTAGTTGGGAAACATGAAATACGTTATGAACTCCCGCCATCTTCTCCGGTAAGTCAATTCTATATGCCAAATTCCCGACTAGTTCAAGAACAGGGAATGGACCAACAAATCTTGGTGCTAATTTGCCTCTCCTGCCAAATCGTATTACGCTCTTCAACGGAGAAATCTTGACAAACACCAAGTCGCCAACGGAGAATTTTAAGTCTCTTCTTCTCTTATCAGCATAACTTTTCTGCCTATCTTGGGCTGCCTTCATTCGTTGTTGAATGATCTTGATCTTATCTGAAGTTTCCCTCACCACATCTGGTCCAAGCATAAACTTCTCGCCAGTCTCTATCCAACATGATGGTGAGTTGCACGGTCTTCCATACAAAGCTTCAAACGGAGCCATACCGATACTGGATTGGTAACTATTATTATATGCAAACTCCACTAGATGCAAATGGTCATCCCATGATCCACCAAAATCCAATATACATGCTCTCAAGAGATCTTCCAAAATACGGTTCACCCTCTCCGTCTGACCGTCGGTCTGAGGATGATATGCGGTACCGAGATGTAACTCTGACCCTAGAGCCTCTTGTAAGCTCTTCCAAAACCCACTAGTAAACAACGGGTCCCGGTCGCTCACAATGCCTTTAGGTACTCCATGAAATCTCACTACCCACTTCATATACAATTCTGCTAACTTAGCTACCGTTCTGGTCGATTTGACTGGTATAAACCTTGCACTTTTAGTCAGTCGATCTACAATTACCCAAATGCTGTCATATCCCGATCTAGTCCTTGGTAAACCATCGATGAAATCCATCGAGACTTGCTCCCATTTCCATTCGGGAATTTCTAAGGGCTGTAACAACCCACTAGGCTTCTTTTGCTCGGCTTTAACTAGCTGGCAATTCATGCATTTGGATATAAACTTTCCAACGTCTCTTTTCATCCCTTCCCAGTAGTAGGTCTGCTTCATATCTCGATACATCTTATTACCACCGGGGTGTATAGTTAGCTTTGAGCGATGACATTCTCTAAGCACTTCATCCCTCAGTCCATTGACATTGGGTACAACAAGCTTTCCATTCCTTCTAAGCCATCTATCTCGATCAAGCCCATACTTGTTCATCTCCTCATCGATCCCCATCTCTAACTTGGAGATGATTTCCAATAGGTTTGGATCGTCCCTCTGACTAGAGCCGATCCGTTCAATCAAAGTGGGTCTGATCGTCAAACTTGCTAACATTTCTGGATCCAATTCGCATTTTGGTCTGAAATCAAACCCCGCGATAAACTCCAGTTGCTTCCATTCAAGGAACATAGCCCCTAAGCTGGCATGTCTTCTACTCAATGCATCAGCCACCGCATTGCCCTTTCCCGGTGTATATGCGATGTCTAAATCATAGGAAGCTAAGAACTCTAACCATCTCTGCTGACGGAGATTTAAATCCTTCTGGGAGAATAGATACTTCAGTGACTTATGATCTGTAAACAGTTCAAATCTTTCTCCCAAGAGATAGTGTCTCCACATCTTTAACGCGAACACGATCGCTGCCAATTCTAAATCATGGGTAGGGTATCTTCTCTCGTGCGGTTTCAATTGCCGACTTGCGTAAGCTACAACCCTACCGCCTTGCATCAATATAGCACCCAGTCCGGTACCACAGGCATCCGTGTATACCGTCATCTCTTCATCCCCCTTAGGAATGACTAACACTGGTGCGCTTGTCAACTTGTCCTTTAGGCTTTTAAATGCATTCTCGCACCTTTCATCCCAGACAAAAGCTTGATTCTTCTTGGTCAACTGGGTCAATGGTGCTGCTATCTTGGAGAAACCTTGGATAAACTTACGATAATATCCCGCTAACCCCAAGAAACTTCTTACTTCTGTTGCATTCTTGGGCGTAGGCCAATCTTGTACCGTAGCCACCTTTGCTGGGTCCACGGCAATACCATTCTCTGATACAACATGGCCCAAGAACCTCACTTCCCTCTTCCAGAAGTGACACTTAGAAAACTTTGCTTTCAATTGGTGTTTTCTCAACACCTCCATTGCTACTCTTAAATGTTCCTTGTGTTCTTCCTCTGTCCTCGAATAGACCAAAATATCATCAACGAACACAAGAACAAACTTATTCAACTGATCCCTGAATACCCTATTCATAAGGTCCACAAAATATGCTGGGGCATTGGTCAGCCCAAATGGCATAACCAACCACTCATAAAATCCAGACGGCGTTCGAAATGCCGTTTTAGCTATACTCTCAGCTTCCACTCTAAGCTGATGAAAACCTGTCGCGAGATCCAACTGAGAAAATATTCTCGCGCCACTCAACTGATCGAACAAATCATCTATCCGCGGTAGAGGATACTTGTTCTTCCTCGTCACTTTATTCAACTCGCGGTAGTCTACACACAAACGAAGGGAACCATCCGCCTTGGTAGCAAACACAACTGGTGCTCCCCATTCAGAAACACTCCTTCTGATAAATCCCTTCTTCAAAAGATCGCTGACTTGCACCCCGAGCTCTCGCTGCTCCCTTGGTGCCATACGACGAAGTGGCATCACTATAGGCCTGGCATCCTTTACCAAATCAATACGAAACTCAATCTCTCGGTGTGGTGGAAGTCCGGTCACTTCTTCGAAAACATCCGGATACTGGCCAACCACGGGCAAACCTGACAACTCACTATGCGGAATGTCGAGGGAGTTTAGAAAACTAGCCAATACCCCCTTACTGGGTAGACCACCAAACACTATCCTCCGCCCATCATCCGCTCTAGCTGTCACCAACAAGCCCTCACAGTCTACCACCACCCCGTATCTTTGGAGCCAATCTACTCCCAAAATAATGCCAAACCCAGTAAAGCCCAAAACAAAGCAATCACAAACAAACATGCATCCATGACTCGATAAGACCACATCACGACAAATCATGCTAAGGCTAGTCGAACCACCAATCGGGTTCGTCACTATTAAAGGTCTATCGACAATCTCGGGTTCCAATCCCAACCTATCCACCAGGTCACTAGATATGAAAGAACTGGAAGCTCCGGTATCAAACAAAACTCTAACAGGAACATCATAAACAGAAAGCATACCTTGAATGACGACATTCTTTCCCTTCTCCGCCGCAGTTGGGGCATTCGACGAAGAAGGAATAGCATTAAGGGCATATGCTTTCACCATTTGCTTTTCTTTAGGGGGTTGCGGACACTTGTCCTTGTGATGTCCCAATTGGCCACAATTGAAGCACTTCCTATCCGCTGGCTTGGCCCGACAATTACTAGCATAATGGCCCTTCTTACCACAGCTGAAGCACTCAACATCTTGCTTACTCTTTTTCTTCTGGCCATCCTTAGCCTGATTCTGCTTTCTCTTATTCTGGGAACCACCCTTGCCTCCACCACTAGCTTGTGGCTTTGGCTCATCTGCGGATGCAACCTCAGTCTTCGACTTAGGGTAGAGACTTTCCGATCTTAATGCTTTCCCCACAATCGATTCAAACGTCTCATCGATGTGGTTAATAAGTTTTTCCCCCAAGTACTGATCCAAACCAGTTATGAATTTCTCATTCTTTTTCTCGGCAGTATCAATAAGAGATAACCCATATTTTGACAAAGTGTCAAATTCAGCAATATACTCCGAGACAGCCCTGCCATTCTGCTTGAGCTCCAAGAATTTCTTAAACAGCATTGACTTCTGAGCAGCCGGAATGAACTTCTCACTAAAACGAGCCTTAAACTGCTCCCAAGTAATCTGATCTTCGGGAGTAGCTGCCTTTATAGCATTCCACCAATTCATTGCCCGCCCTTGCAGCTGACGGGACGCTAGCTTTCTTTTCATCGCATCCTCGATACCCAAATCCTCGAAGATACGTTCGCAACTATCCACCCAATCCTGAACATCCGTAGCCGACTCCGTTCCATGGAACGGCTTCCCACCAAGGCTAGTATAATCCTTATTCAGCTTGGCGAAGTCGACTCTTGGCGCCTGCACTATTGGACCACCACCATTTCCACCATTGGGAACTGCCCTCTGCACATCTCTAAGCATCTCTCTCATGAGGTCAGTAAACATCGTCCTCATGTCAGCAGCATTCCCATTATTGGCTCCCCTACCAGCACCTCTAGTATATCGGCTCATCGTCAATCTGAAAAAGGAAACGATTAACGACTCCATAGTGGTGCTAGTGCAGTACGACTTCATCCTTATACTACTAATAGTATATATATATAGCTTTTTAAAACCAAAGTAATCACAAATACGCCCTCTCGTATACGTATACTATCTCTCCCTGATAACTTCCCTAGGTTAACTACGCAACCTAGAGCTCTGATACCAAGTGTGACGTCCCGTCCCGCACCAGCCTGCATTTCCTCCAGAATTGCGCTGTACACATGCCCGACTAGCACGGAACGGTCGCCAAAGAAAGGAAAGAAGAGGATGAACTAATCAAGGAACCTGTAGAATGTCTCACAGCGCATGGGATAAAATATAATAATAACATACTTGACATAAAACAGGCGAGACAGTGCATAAGCTGACAACTAAAACCAACATCAATCTCAAAGCAGCGGAAATCCAAATACAGCTTATTACAATTTTCCAAATTTACTGCCTCTAAACAAAAGAAAACTAAAGTAGAAGATACACCAACAATGCCCAAGCAGTGATCTTCAACAACACAGGGAGAATATTATGTATATAGTACGTGGAAGCCTCCTGCTCGTCTCCGGATCATCTACCCGTGCATCACCAGCTAACCTGTCTCTAGTCTGCTCGTGTGAGCACCCAGAGTAATAAGAGGAGACATAAAACTCTGGGTCAGACATAAAGCCTGGTATGAGCGATAAGCATCTAAACAGAATGATAACAGGTATACTAAACCATACCTGAACCTGGACCTGCAACCAAAGAGTTAGTACCACATACCGTACAATACTCCAAGGTGCCATAATAAATAGTGTAAGAATACGGGGGTGGGGTGTGCATGTCACAATGATAGCAAGCAAATCATCCATAGCAACCATCCTCACATCCCTCACTCAGTGCGTAAAGCGTACGACATCTACCACTTTGGAACACTAGACAAACTGAGGTAACGACGAATCCCGACTTGTAGAAACCCTGCTGTGACCAAGCCAAACACTTGGAGTCATGACCAAACATTTCAATGACCCACTTCATTGGTCGTAGCCCTTGGTTCTACCGATGCCATAATGGCCCTGAATCCGCCTTCGTACCTCCTACCATAGTGGTCCAAAGCTATAGACGTCGATAACTCCTTGGCACGCGTCCCGCAGCAAAGCCCAACCATGAAGCGAACTCGTTGATTCCCATCTGAATCTTAAGCTCTAACTTCTCATTTGGACTTCCTTTGCATCTCGGGTTTGGTCGAATTGGAGTGGGTCTTCAGAAAAGTTGTCGTGCAGTAGCAGCTCTAGAATTCGGTTCGGTTCGGTAGTCATCACCCTCGTCGGTTCGGTTCGGCCCTCCATCCTTGTCATCTTCCATTCGGTTCGGGTCGGGTACTTCACTCCGGGTCGGGTCGGTGTCCTCCTCCGGGTCGGGTCGGGTTGCTATCCTCCTTTCAGCTCATGCTCCTTCTCTGATCAGCTCCCTCGTTCCCATCTACTCCGATCCGATCCGATCACTTCGCCTTACTTCAGTCCGATCCGCTCCGCTCCCTAACTTGCTCCGATCCGATCCCCTTGTCCACCCCAACTCTGAGTAAACAGCCTTCCTTTTTGCCAAGTCTTTTATGTGCCAAACTCCAGTTCGGGTCGGGTTTCTTGCCCAGTTCACATTTCCGATCCGAGCCCCCCATCCGATCCGATCCGGTTAGGAGCCTGCACATTTCTGCAACTTTCCAGCGAGCTTTCTACGCCATTCGACGGCGTTTTCGACCAATCTAACTATTTTAATCAATCATAAAACATACCATAGAGTCATAGCAACATGTAATAACAACCACAAACAGCAACAACAATCCAAATGAATCAAAAGGGATCAAAAAGTGACTAAAACTTCATATTTTCCCATAGTCCCTCTTAATCATGTTTAAGCATATACTTAGTAAAACTTAACCAAATCGTCTAAATTTTATAACAGAGGCATGAAATATTATTTAAAAATTTCTAAACATTTTTCCAGAATTTATTGGTGTATAAATTCGCTAATCTTCACTAATCACCCTTAATTAACTGTAATTAGTGTCAAAACGATGTTATCACTCACCTTGGCCACAACTAAAACCCCAAAACTGAAATATTCTCTGATTTGGTGCTGTTCCCAATCTTACGCAGCAGCTCTACCTCGGTTCTCGTGCTAATACTCCTTGATTTGATGTTTACTAAGCCTAATCTTCAGTTAGAAAGTGATTTTTGGGTGTTTTAGAGAGATTTAGAGAATGGAGGCCATGGCTAGGTCAAGAGGAATGAAAGTGGCGGCTGGAAAATGTCTAAAGAAATGTTTTCTAACCCTAATCAGCCCCTACATACCCCTGAACCCGAAATTCCCCTTGGGCTTAGCTGTTAATCACCCGGTTAAGCCCAATTAAGCTGTTTTTCTCCATCTGAAACTTGTTTCAGCCATATCTCCCAAACGGTAAGTCCGTTTGGCTATTATGACCACTCTACGGAAAGAGAAACCATCATCCGAAGCCAATGGAAGTGGTTTCAGGTCAAAATTCTTTTTCAGTCAAAAGTTATGGCCAAAACAGTGCCAACTAGGGGTAAAATGGTCATTTAAAAATCGAGAAAAATCATGAACATGGGAAATGACCCCAATAGTCGTCTCCCAAAGTTACATGACCGTACGACTTCGTATGTGAAAGAAATAAATATTCTACGATCCTATGATGCGTAGAATGCGGGTCGTTACAGAGACACTCTAGCATGTGCCTTAGGAACAGAACGCATCGTCCCTTGGAGCTATAGGGCTGGTCCACAACTTACGTTAGTGGATTATATATAATTCCGGAACAATACGTTTCCCCGCCCTATGGGGCATAAATCAAGAGCCACTAGGGGCTCAATATCTGAGGTACCTCTCTTTTCATCATCCACATAAGTAAAAATATCTGGGCTCCATACCATGACACCGCTACTAGCTTGAAAGAAACGCATGTTCTCCCTGGATCCTTCTCCCGTTTCTGGTTCATACCAAGGTGTGAGGCTCGCGAACCAACGCTATACACAAAGCTATGCTAATTAAAGCTATGCTTTGATCATCAACCACAAGGCTCTGCTTTTCAACAAAGCCTTGATCATTTGCATCTTGGAATGCCACACCGACAATTCACGTCATGCAACTGTTATCTATCAATATATAACCTATAAGCTCATATGTCTCAGAGAAGGGTGTTAAGCAAGAGAATAAATTCTCCACCACCAAACAAATATATATTTAATAGAAACCAGTTAGCACAGAATGAAATCCAATGTCAGACACACATCCATTTACAAGTCCGTTCTGGGTTTGAATGAAACCGGAGGCACCTTATTCCTCATCCCATATGTCCAATACAGGAGAGAGGTCCTCGCATATCCCTCGATCTCCAAGTACGTCTGGACGATCACCACTTATTACCTTGTCCTGGGTGTACATCCCAATCAAGATATCAGTAATCATCCAAACGATGTGAAGATCTCTGGTGTTCAACCACCGTCTTCGTTGTCGACTTTTAATCATCGTAGTAATTATTCAGAATGGGTTAAACCCAGTCTTTCCAAATAAGTTGCATATTTTATAATCAATAATCAAGTGCTATAAAAACACATTATACGCCTCATTCCAATTCAGAATATTCTTTTAATAAGATATTCACATTTTTAGGGAAAAGTTCCCATTAATTTTATCAAAGATAAATTCTTTAAATTTATTCTTTTAAATCTTCCTACGGATCTCAATTTCAAAAGATTTTATTTTATCTTTTAACAATTTCAAACCAAATTAAGGTTTATAAAACTAGTCGGGATTAACAAAACTTAACGAAGTAATCATTTATATTTATTATCCCAATCCCAACATATTCATCCCATGGAGCAAAACTAGTAATACTCAATATCTAACACCACGGTGTTATCAGTAAAATTAATTACCATTTCTTGCTCAAATCTAATTAAAGATTTAACTATCGCCTGGAGTAAAATTGGTGGTACTCCATCCTCGATCATTTCTCTAATTTGATAATTTAAATTATCGCATTCTCATTCCAATCTAATTTAAAGATTCATTAAAACTTTAGTTCAGTTTTAATCTCAAAAATCATTACTTAATGATTATTCAAATTTAAGAAATTAATCTTATCTTTAACTGGGTTAAAGAACCAAAGTCATTTAAAACACATTTCACGATAATCCAAATCATCTTCCATTTACTATGGAATCTTCACAGAAAACGGATCAATATATAATCGATATAAATTTCCATATCAAACTAATAATATAAATGGAATAATGGCAAAGCCTTTTTAAATTCCATGTATATTAATGGTCTTCATTCACAGAAGCTCATCTCGATTATTACTAAATCGAATTCCATTCAATTCTAATTTCTTATATTAAATTGGAAAACTTTTCTTTGGAAAATTTCCATTTCAATCTTAATAAAAGATTTATAAATTCCAAATTATATTTTCACTGTTAATTGGGTTAAAGAACAAATGTCGTTAAAAACACAGTTCACGATAAGCCCACAATCACATTTCATTTTATTCCAATTACTAAATATAGTTGGAAACTCTAATAATCATAATTAAAAGATCTATAAATTCCAAAATTATATTTTCACTGTTAATTGGGTTAAAGAACGAATGTCGTTAAAAATGCAGTTCACGATAAACCCGCAATCACGTTACATTTTATTTCAGTTACTAAATATAATTGGAAACACTAATAATCTTAATTAAAAGATTTATTCTTTTACTTAACTGGGTTTAAGAACAGTGTCATTGAAGACACCATTCACGACAACCCAAATTGCAATTTATTTATTTAAAACACTTGGTGATTATTCTAGTTAATAACTAGTTCATTTGATAAAAATATATTTTTATCTTTTCAAGTATGGAATTTCATTCAAAATCTTTCCAAATCATTTATTATGATTTTACATAATTTTCCCATATTTTTAATAATTTTATCAAGGCCCGTACAGTCGGTTTCAATAACGGCTACCGAACTGAATTTACAGCGACCTTTTCCAAATTTGATTTGGACATATTTTTAAATCTAACCGTTAGATTTTAAATCTATTGTATTCATTGGAAAGCTTATTTGAATACGAACCCAACGGTTCTGGTTTTAGGGGAATTCGACGGTCGGATCTCTCGTTACATCAATTTGACGTTAATGGTCGAAATTCGCGAACGTTCGCTGCGCGGCACATTCTATTCAGGCCATTAAATATATATATAATATATATATATATATATATTATATTTCGTCGATCTCCATTTAAAACGTATTTTATAAATTATTTATAAATTCGTTTTAAAACGATTTCAACTTCATTTTCACTTTTAAATCCAAATTGAATATTCTATATCATTATAATTTTAAAATGATAATATTTTCAAAATATTAGATTTTGAAATCGCTTCTTTTCGATATTCATTATAAAATGAATAAAATCGATCGGTGAACCCGTTCGGGTTAAAATGGCGTTTGCTACTTAACTCGACTTCACATTTTTTTTATCCATTCAAAATCGGACATCAACATCATAATTTTATTCTTCACTGAATATTATTTTAAAATATTGTTTAAATATTTTATCCTATACATGAATATTTGTAATGGTTTATACATTCAATAAAAATGATATTTATATTGTTTAAATATTTTATTCATCACATGAATATTTTATATGGTTTGAAAATTCAATAAAAATGATACTTTTATTATTTATACATATAATAAGAATTTGATTTTTATTGTTAAAACATTTTATTTTGAAATATTCTTATTTTAAAAATATTGTGTATTTTAAAAATATTCTTTATTTCTGAATCGGAATGCGACTCAATCAATTACCATATAATTTCAATTATACGGATTTCATATATCGCATGTATTCAACAATAATGATAAATAATCATTTATCATTTCAACATCATCCAGAGTGAAATTTACAACTGTGTGAGCGCTAAAATAAATAAATAACACTCATCACAGCCTGTCAATCCATCGATTGACATACAGCCAAATATTCGGATTAGTGTATGTCAAATATCATCCCAATACCCGTGTGGGGCTTTCAAATAACAATATTTAATCTAAATAAATCATTGGTTAATGGACTTAACCAATTTCAATTCGGTTTGAATTATTTTTCTAATTAGCCAATTTTCATTGTTTAAAATATAAATGAATATTTATAATTTAATTTCAACTAACACATTAATGTTAACATTATTTTAAATACATTAAACATTTCAACATCACAAACAACACACAATACAGTCAAACAAATGATCATGGTTTGTACGATAAATAGTGCCGGGTGCTGCTAGGCACCGTCTGCATCCTAATATATATTTAACTATAAAATAAATAGAGTGAGAAGGAGTTCTCACCTTTGGTTTCCACTCTGTCAGTCTTTAGCGAACGATTTGGATTCTGTTCTACTTCTAGTCAGTTCCATCGTAGTCTATTTCACGCGGTATATATATAAAAATCATATTTTTATAACGCTATATATATATATATATATATATATATTACCGATCATATTTTTATAACGTTATATAATCACACATTTTTATTACAATGCTTTATATATAAAATAACACATTTTCATTACAATGCTTTATATACGAAAATAATACATTTTTATTACGATGCTTTGTATATAAAAATAACACATTTTTATTACAGTGCTTTTTATATAAAAATAACACATTTTCATTACAAGGCTATTTATTTTAAAAACTTATTTTTATTTACAGTGCTATTTATTTTAAAAACATATTTTTATTTACAATGTTGCTTGTTTGAAAAACGTATTTTTATTTACAATGCTATTTATTTTAAAAACGTATTTTTATTTATTTTAAAAACTAATTTTATAAACGCTATTATATATTTTAAAAACTATGCTATGTATATACAAAAATTATATTTAAAAACAATGTTATATATATAAATAAAAATTCATTTTTTATGCAATGCTTTCTCTATAAATATCACAATGCTATTTTTATTTCGAAAAACAATTCTGTTTTTATTTTTTATTTAAAAACTATTTTTATTTTTTAATTCTTTTTTTATTTTTAAAAACAAATCTATTTTTATTAAAAACGAATCTATTTTTATAAAAATTAGATTTTATTAAATCAATATTTTCTATATATAAAAATAAATCTGAATTTTTAAACAATGCTATTTAATTTCAAATCTGAATTTGTCCGGATTGGTTTCATGACGCGAATCTTTCTGAGACGGTTCCAAGGCACCTGTCGGCACTCAATTCTAATCCTATACGAAAAAGTTATCGTATTTGAAACTTTTGTTACACAATTATATAATTAATTAAATAATTAATATCTAAATTACTCTCTTCCATCGTTTACATTTCCTGTAGCCAAAAATTCTGGTCGCCCTCAATAGTTCACCCACTGCCGCTCCTCCGATCACCATTACCCAGATCAGAGAGCATCCCATGAACCGCCATCACCTCCCCTCCTCGCGCTACGAGCGGCGCACAACTCGAGGCAGCGCAGCGGCGAGGAAAGGCCTGCAAACGCCCCCCCCCCCCTTGAGCTTGAAAATCGAGCGGCATTCTCCATGAACCCACACCGAAACCGTATCAAACTAAAGATCTTCCGGATCTCCGTCTTTTTTCCTTTAGAACGATTAACTAATTCATTGTGAATTGAGAGTTTTCGAGGAATTAAAATCGGATATCGGTGGCCATAGATTTTAGAACGACGGCTGCTGTATTCAATGAGAATTAGGGTTTAGTGTATTCTGTAACACCCCGCATTTTCTGTAAACGTATAAGTAACAAATCAGAGGATAATTAATTTTTAAAATAAGAATCAAGGGAAACGGGTTGCAACATTGCGTTCGTCTCGGAATTCTGCATGAAAACAAGTCCAAGTTTGCGAGAATCGGAGTCCGTATGAAGGAGATATGACCCTCCGAAGTTTCAGGAAATTTCAGAATTGAAAACAGCTCGAAATTCGAATTCAAACCCAGAAGCGGGCTGGGCGGGAAATTTCCCGCCCAGGGCCCAAGTCGACTGGGGAGTCGACTGGGCAGTCGACGCCCAGGACCCAGGTCGACTGGGGAGTCGACTGGGCAGTCGACCCCCCAGACCAGGTCGACTGGGCAGTCGACCTGGGGGTCGAGCCCTGGTCGAACCTGGTGCGTGTGTGCGATTTTGAAGGCTGTGACGTGTTTTGACGGACCTGATGAGTTATAGGGTTAATATGAGGGCCTAGATGAGTTCCTACACCTATAAATACATACTAAGACCTAGCCTTCTCTACACACAATTCTATTCTGCTTCTTCTCTGCCTCTGTTCTAATAAAAATAAAAATAGCGTCGCTACTCTGCTGGAATCAAAACTAGAAGCTAATCAACATCAACCTAAGCAACTCAATTCAAATTAGAGATTAAAACTTCTGCAACGATTCTACAACAATAAAGTTCTTTCTTTAATCCAATCAAGGCAAGTGCAGTTATTTTCCGATATAAACGTTAATTCTGATTGTGACATGAATTATAAATCTGAATCTGAGGTTAAATCTGTTCTGTTTGGATCTATCTTATTTTGTATCTCTTTCCTCTTTCTGTTCTATAGCCAGGCTACCACGAGCCTGAGCCCATCTCATAAGAGATTAATATACGCTAAAATGTTTGAGACAATAAAATGAATGATGCATGAATTGGGCATGACCAATAGGTGACTGATTTGAGGAAAGAACATGGACTGTAGCTAGAACAAAATCTGAGACATATGACTGGACATGTTATATTGTATTGAACATATGATTTGAGATAAAGAGAATATGGCTTAGGCATAAAGATTTACATGAGAGTAGGGTATCTATTAATGTAAATAAACACCTAAGTAAGGGATCTTTGGGATATATGATATGCATAGTAATCGATGGCTATATTTGGTATAATTTATATAGGGATCTTCTGTACTATGCAAGTTTAATAAAAATTGAAACATGTGATATATGGTAAATTTATGACCATAATCTGTGCTATGTAAATTTAATGCAAACATGGGGTATATGATAATATTATGAATCAAGACTATTATTTATGCATGTGAACTTAGGCAAGATTTATAATTAGGCAAGATATGTTTGTGAAACTTTAAGAAACGGTTAAATCTGTTATATTTGCCTAATTTGCTAGTTTTGTTACATTGCCTAATCTGCTAGTTCTGTTATATTGCTTAATCTGCTAGTTCTGCTCTACTACCTAGTCTGCTAGATCTGTTCCTCTGCCAAATCTATCATCTGCTGAAAATGCTAAATCTGCTAGTTTGCTTAATCTGCTAAATCCGTTAAGTCGCCTAATCTGAAAAATCTGTTATCTGCTATATCTGTTGAGTTGGTATAATTAATCCGCTAGTGACATAATCTGAATTGGCTATAGTTATGAATAATTGACATGTATAATGGGGCGTGGGTATAAATGGTAAATCATTAATTAACTGGCCGCAAAGATAAACATGGCTAACTCGAGGTTAGAATGAGTTTGCGGCGTAATTCTGCCCGGAACCGCCCGGCATATTCCAATGGTCACAAACAATAGGTTCTACTGTGAGAAGTTAGTCATAACGTGCTTGAAACCCGAGGTTAGACTCAGTTTGCGACAGAAACCTGCCTGGAACCAACCGGCCTAACCAGTAGCCGCAAACTGTCAGTCTAATGTGAGAGGTTTTGTGACGGCAAGGAATTTCGCTCGGTCCGAACCAGTCGCTAAACCGACCCAGACCGTTCGAAACACCCTATCGTTTGAGAACACGACAAAATAGAACGCAAACAGAAGAACATTTCATTGTATATTACAACAATGCATCAGATTACAAGAATATACAGAGTATAAATGAATATTACACAGAAATATCAGAGATTTAAATTACATTTAAATACATCGCAGCGGAAAATAATACAATACACAACTAGAATGAGATATACGGATACAAAGCTTTCCGGATATCGTTCCAGCTGTAAACCAGGATCCTGTGAATATAAATCTGCAAAACCAAAACTACTAGCTGCCCGTGTCAAAATAAGGGCACCCAGAGTTTAGGTTAAAACAATAAACTCCAGGTCAGTCATGTGACTGGTGTGAGAACTAAAACAGTTAATCTTTATTTTTAAAGTTAGGTAAATCAAGGGACCACGCCGTATAACACGGAACGGGTTTCCTCCCAAGAATACCAGTGCATATGAGTAAACAACGCAATGCTTTTCTAAAAATGAAGCTATTATAAGACCCAGGTCCCATCACACAATGCAACGCAGCAGAGGATAGGGTTTTCCCTTATAATAGCCAAACATGCTTAGTACGTTTAAAAGAAATCATTTGATACCATTATAAGTGTATAGTGTATAAAACAACTTCAAATCATAAGTATCAATCATAGGCGGCATGAATGCCCCATAACACTATGTCGCCAGATATAAGTTTACAATCAAAACCGCAAGACGTCGTATTGGAAGTTGGGTTATCATTTATGGTATGAACCGAGGCTAGGGGCAAGATCCTCACCGATTCGAGACTGTCTAGTCCGAGCCTCAGGACCCAGACTCAGGTGGGCCCTTGGATCGTCAGGGCCGGTCCACCGATGTGGATTAAAATGCCTGAACATGCGTTTCCCCGCCCTTTGGGGCGTAAGCCTGGCCCGTCAGCCGACCAGAAGCATCGGCCGAAACCGATATCACGAGGCGCCTCGCTTTTCAGCAAGTAATAATAAGCAACATCCACATGAGTCAAACTCGTCAGCCAGTTCAAGCACTGACGCCACTCCTAACTAGAAAGAAACGCATGCCCTCCCTGAGGTCCGTCTCCCGTTTTTGGTTCATACCGGGTGTGAAACTCGCGAAGTGAACGTTACACAAAGCTACGCCACAAAGGCCGTGCTACGATCATCAACCATAAGACTTTGCTTTTCAACAGAAGCCTTGATCATTTGCCACTTAGGCATGCCACACAGGCAATTCACTCCATGCGATTGATATCCATCAATATATAACCTCTGAGCTCGTACGTCTCAGAGAAGGGCGTTAAGCAAGAGAATAAATTCTCCGCCGCCAAGCAGATATATATTTAATAGAGATCAATCACACGGACTAAAATCCAATGTCAGACACACAGTCCATTTTCAAGTCCGTTCTGGGGCTGAACGAAACCGGAGGCACCTAGTACCCCGCATATCCATCGATCTCCAAGTACGTCTGGACGATCACTAACTGTTTCCATCTTCTTGGGTGTACAGCCCAATCAAGATCATCAGTAATCACCCAAACGACGTGAAGACTTCCGGTCTTCGACCATCGTCTTCATCTTCGACTTATCGTCGTATCAGTTATTCAGAATGGGATAAACCCGGTCTTTCCGAATAACTCGCGTATATTTTAAATAAGTGTTACACAAACACAACATACGCCTCATTCCAATTCATTAGTCACTAACCGTAAATTAATCAAGAGAATAATTCCCCAAATATTAACCCCGAAGGCCGAAACCAACATCAGATCAATATTCAGAAAACCATTCTGCTTGGCTAACCGACAGTTAGTTTCTAAATTTCACATTCATAGGGAAAGGTTCCCATTAATTTTATCCAAGATAAATTACTTGAATTTATTCTTTATTCTATTTTTGAATCTCAATTCAAACTAGTCGGGATTAGCGAACCTTACCGAAGTAATTATTTATTTTAATTTCCCCATCCCAACCTATTCATGCCATGAAGTAAAACTGGTACTACTTCA
This sequence comes from Allium sativum, assembly GCA_030737875.1. Taxonomy (NCBI): domain Eukaryota; kingdom Viridiplantae; phylum Streptophyta; class Magnoliopsida; order Asparagales; family Amaryllidaceae; genus Allium; species Allium sativum. Next base: position 125,362,027 of record CM060919.1, on the reverse strand, counting down.
TATCTAACACCACAGTGTTATCGGTAAATTCAATTACCATTTCACGTTCAAATCTAATTAAAGATTTAACTATCGCCTAGAGCAAAACTGGGGATACTCCATTTTCGATCATTTTAATCTAATTAAAGATTCATTAAAACTCCACTTAGTTTTAATCTTCGACTGGGTTAAAGAATCAGTGTCATTTAAAACACGGTTCACGATAAACCCAAAATCACATTCATTAATTATCGGGTTAAAGAACGAGTGTTATTTAAAACACTGTTCACGATAAACCCAAAAATCAATATCGATTCAATTCCAATTAAATATTATTTAATTGGTACACTTCGTTAAATCTAAACAAAAAGATTTAATCTTTTCTCAACTGGGTTCAAGAACAGTGTTAGTGAAGACACCATTCACGACAAACCCAAATCACATTTGATATTCAATACAAGGCTCTGAATAGAAAATATATATATCGGCTTATATTCAATATCGAATTCTACGACCAACAAATATCGTATTGGAAATAACGATATATTTATCTATATCTTTCAAATTTCCATAACAACATCTGTATGATCACGAAATCCAACATCGAAATATTCCGAAGACAATTTCGATTCAAATCCACTCCAATGCAAACATTGGAAATTCTGGTTATTTTCAAATTCAATTTATTTATTTAAAAATAAATAGAATTATAATTCTAGTTCAAAACTAGTTCATTTCGATAAAAATCTATTTTTATCTTTTCAAATATGGAGTTTTTCATCCCAAATCTTCCCAAATCATTTCTTATGATTTTACACAAATTATTACTATTTTTAATAATTTTATCAAGGCCCGTACAGTCGATTTCCACCAATGGCCATCGAACTGCACTTACAGCGACCTTTTTCAAATTTGATTTGGACATAATTCCAAATCCAACCGTTAGATTTCAAATTTCTAACATTCGTTAGGAAGCTCTTTTCGATACGAACCCAACGGTTCTGGTTTTAGGAGAATCCGACGGTCGGATCTCCCGTAATGTCCGTTTGAAATGAATGGTCGAAATTCACGAACTGCCGCGGCGCGGCGCGTTCTATTCAGGCCATTATATTATATATATAATATATATAATATATATTTCGTCGATTTCTATTTAAAACGAATTATATAAATAGTTTTAAATTCGTTTCAAAAGCAATTTCAACTTCCATTTCAATTCAAATCAAAATTGAATTCTTCTTTATAAATTCGTCTTAAAATTCATTTCTATTCAATTCAAATTTCAATTCAATTTGAATTCATTTCAATTCACTTTCAATCCAATTCGAATTCGTTTTCAATTCAATTCATTTCGAAATCGTTTTCAATTCAATTCATTTCGAAATCGTTTTCAATTCAATTCATTTCGAAATCGTTTTCAATTCAATTTATTTCGAAATCGTTTTCAATTCAATTCATTTCGAAATCGTTTTCAATTCAATTCATTTCGAAATCGTTTTCAATTCAATTCATTTCGAAATCGTTTTCAAATCAATTCATTTCGAAATCGTTTTCAATTCAATTCATTTCGAAATCGTTTTCAATTCAATTCAATTCGAAATCGTTTTCAATTCAATTCATTTCGAAATCGTTTTCAATTCAATTCATTTCGAAATCGTTTTCAATTCAATTCATTTCGAAATCGTTTTCAATTCAATTCATTTCGAAATCGTTTTCAATTCAATTCATTTCGAAATCGTTTTTAAATCAATTCATTTCGAAATCGTTTTCAATTCAATTCATTTCGAAATCGTTTTCAATTCAATTCATTTCGAAATCGTTTTCAAATCAATTCATTTCGAAATCGTTTTCAATTCAATTCATTTCGAAATCGTTTTCAATTCAATTCATTTCGAAATCGTTTTCAATTCAATTCATTTCGAAATCGTTTTCAAATCAATTCATTTCGAAATCGTTTTCAATTCAATTCATTTCGAAATCGTTTTCAATTCAATTCATTTCGAAATCGTTTTCAAATCAATTCATTTCGAAATCGTTTTCAATTCAATTCATTTCGAAATCGTTTTCAATTCAATTCATTTCGAAATCGTTTTCAAATCAATTTAATTTCACCAAACAATTTCCATTCAATCAAATATTCTAACTAACTACTCAACCAAACAATTTAACAAACAAGCCATCCATGGTCTGTGGATGACGGGTGTCGGGTGCTACTAAACACCGTCTACATCCTAGTATATATATATAACTAGAAAAAGAATTTTGAGTGAGAAGTTCTCACCCATAGCTATCCAATCATCTTGACTCTTCATTTAGAGAAATCTTCAACGTCATCGCATCTTCGTTGCCCGCTTTCACTACCTATGTAAAAATCGAATTTTTACTTCGCTATCCAATATATAAAAATCATATTTTTATTTCGAAGTTCAATATATAAAAATCATATTTTTATTTCGAAGTTCAATATATAAAAATCATATTTTTATTTCGAAGTTCAATATATAAATATCATATTTTTATTTCGAAGTTCAATATATAAAAATCATATTTTTATTTCGAAGTTCAATATATAAAAATCATATTTTTATTTCGAAGTTCAATATATAAAAATCATATTTTTATTTTCTAAACAGTACTAATTTTATATTATACTATGTTTTTATATTTTCAAAACTATGCCTATTTTTATTTGAAAAACAATAATATTTTATTTAAAAAAAAGAATTCTATTTCTACTTTGAAAACAATTTCATTTTTACCTTTTACCAATTTAATTTAGCACACTTCTAATTTTATTTTATTTTCAAAAACACATTTAAAAACAATGTTAATTTTCTAAAATCAATTTTAAAACTAAGTTATATATATTAAAGCAAAGGTATATTTATATTTATATGCTAGTTTATTTTAAAACAATACTAATTAAAATTAAAAACAATGCTAATTATAGTTTGAAAACAATGCATACTTTTGTTTGAAGACAATGCAAACTTTTGTTTGATCTTTACCTTAAACCCGTTTTTCACTACTACTGATCTTCCTCTCGTCGTCTCTTCCAATTATCGCTCCCTGTAACTAATTCGAACAGGACACGCACCCTAGGGTTTAGAATTCCGACTAGCTCCTTGCGCCGGAATTAGATCGAACCTCCCCACGCTGAAGCGCTACGCCCCACCTTCCACCGCTGAGTGTGACGGAGGACTCGCCGGCTTTCAGAGCTCGGAAATCGAGCTTAAACACCACCCGTTTGAATGCTGAAATCTCACAAACCATTGAATGAAAAATGATCACACCCTTATGAACTTGAAGCTCGTGATTTTCTCCTTGATTTTTGTTTTATAACCGAGGTTGAATTCGATTTAAAATGGAAGAAATTAATCGCTGAAAATGGAATCGTTTTGGCCATCAATAGAGGCATCTGGCGGCTCAGAATGAAGGGCCTAGGGTTTTGAGAAAAAGGCCCTTTTATATAAATAAATTTATTAATATTTTATTTTATTATTTTCAAAAATACTTGTTAACCAATACGAACTCCAAACAAACTCCAACGACCGTCGCCCTTAGCTAATTACCCCCATTCTGAACACCATGGGATATGTATCGTAGGTTGATTCGATCGTCTCGATAAGTTTCCGTTGAATTTACATTTAAATCGCTATATTGAATTTTAAACGTACATTTCAAATTACCGGGGTCACATACTAACTCTAAAAATTCTCGAAAAATATTTTCTAGCTTCGTATTGACGATACGGTCCTAACAAAACTAGTTTCGTCGAATTCTGAGACCGTTAGAAAAATGGCCATTTTCCAGTCGATTAAATTCAATTGAAACCGGTCGAACGCGTTTTCCTTTGCCACGCTCACATATTGATTCGAAAAATTATGAAATTTGGAATCTAGCAATAATTTGACACTGCGGACCCAACAAAACTGGTTTCGTCGAAATCCGAGGTCGTTTGCAAAATGTCCATTTTTAAGGGCTTGAATTCCATAGCGACTATTCAGAATTTTCAACTGGACATATCTTTTGATTCCCGCTATGAAATTTTGATTTTTCGGATTCGTTGGAAAGATATTATCAATTAGATCCTATCATTTTTGGTTTCACTAAAATCCGGATTGTTTTGCACCCGGTACATTCAATTGAAGTTTGAAATCGAATTATTGAACTACCGCGCCATTTTCAATTCCTTTTATAATTATATATAATTATTTATATTCTAACGACGGCGTATATAATATATACGATCGAATTATATTCAAAATAAATTTATCGTCGATATTATTTAAAATAATTCATTTTAAATAATCAAAATTCGTTAAAATTGCCAAAATAAAAATTTTAAACTGGCCCAGATTTTCGGGTTGTTACAATCTCCCCCACTTAAAACTTTTCGTCCCCGAAAAGGAACAAAGTCGAAAGTGGTTTGATCATTCAACTCTACATTCGATCTGGCTTCCATTCTCCAACCTTTCAGTTTCTGAGAATTTTCAAAATTTCAAAAATTTGGCTAACACCCTAAATTTTCGAAAAATTTCGCCATAACCTCCCCTGCAACGGGAGCATCGGGGAATTTCAAATAGCTTCCACGGTCCTTCAGATCTCAAAAAGAAAAAGAAAAAGCCAAGCGGCTAGCCAATAGGCTCATAAAATCATCATCACCCAAACAAAACAGTAAATTATGTAGTAAACATGTACCTATTTGTCGGGCAAACAAATTTTATTCTCTGCTCTAGCCTCCTTGCTATGACCTGTTCAATGTAAGTATATGTATATGCAAGCAAATGCGACCAATTTCAATACAATTCATTATTCGATCCAATTAGGCATAATGGTTCAAAATTATCAAACAACTAAACAAACAACACAAACACCAATCAATTAGTTGATTAGAGTTTCAAATTCATAATTTTGATACATATACAAAAATCAGATTTTTGATGCCAAATCACAACAATAAGCCCTATCTAATTTTGGGTTCTCACACCAGTCAATAGGAAATATATAGAAATCTCACTTTCGTCACTCGGACATAAATCCTAATGATGGAGCTCCATCATCAAAATCATCTTCGGGCGATTAGAGTGTAATTCTATATCTATCCAATATATTAAAATTTCAAATACACGTGGATCAGACGTATATGCAAAATCTTTATATACTGGACTGTCCAACTCAATATAAATAGATAATCAAATACGAAGAATTGATTTAAATTTTCAAAACAAAAATTGTTTTCATTTGAAAAATATACTCTTCACACTCGTTCTAGGATACTACTGATCCCATCTCTAACGAGTCATTCTCATTGGATTTTTTCTAATCCAATATCTGATGAATTCTTTCGTATGGTTCTAAGGTGTCTTGTTCTCTGAGCTTTGTAAACCAAAGCTCTGATACCATCTGTGACGGCAAGGACTTTCGCTCGGTCCGAACCAGTCGCTAAACCGACCCAGACCGTTCGAAACACCCTATCGTTTGAGAACACGACAAAATAGAACGCAAACAGAAGAACATTTCATTGTATATTACAACAATGCATCAGATTACAAGAATATACAGAGTATAAATGAATATTACACAGAAATATCAGAGATTTAAATTACATTTAAATACATCGCAGCGGAAAATAATACAATACACAACTAGAATGAGATATACGGATACAAAGCTTTCCGGATATCGTTCCAGCTGTAAACCAGGATCCTGTGAATATAAATCTGCAAAACCAAAACTACTAGCTGCCCGTGTCAAAATAAGGGCACCCAGAGTTTAGGTTAAAACAATAAACTCCAGGTCAGTCATGTGACTGGTGTGAGAACTAAAACAGTTAATCTTTATTTTTAAAGTTAGGTAAATCAAGGGACCACGCCGTATAACACGGAACGGGTTTCCTCCCAAGAATACCAGTGCATATGAGTAAACAACGCAATGCTTTTCTAAAAATGAAGCTATTATAAGACCCAGGTCCCATCACACAATGCAACGCAGCCGAGGATAGGGTTTTCCCTTATAATAGCCAAACATGCTTAGTACGTTTAAAAGAAATCATTTGATACCATTATTAAGTGTATAGTGTATAAAACAACTTCAAATCATAAGTATCAATCATAGGCGGCATGAATGCCCCATAACACTATGTCGCCAGATATAAGTTTACAATCAAAACCGCAAGACGTCGTATTGGAAGTTGGGTTATCATTTATGGTATGAACCGAGGCTAGGGGCAAGATCCTCACCGATTCGAGACTGTCTAGTCCGAGCCTCAGGACCCAGACTCAGGTGGGCCCTTGGATCGTCAGGGCCGGTCCACCGATGTGGATTAAAATGCCTGAACATGCGTTTCCCCGCCCTTTGGGGCGTAAGCCTGGCCCGTCAGCCGACCAGAAGCATCGGCCGAAACCGATATCACGAGGCGCCTCGCTTTTCAGCAAGTAATAATAAGCAACATCCACATGAGTCAAACTCGTCAGCCAGTTCAAGCACTGACGCCACTCCTAACTAGAAAGAAACGCATGCCCTCCCTGAGGTCCGTCTCCCGTTTTTGGTTCATACCGGGTGTGAAACTCGCGAAGTGAACGTTACACAAAGCTACGCCACAAAGGCCGTGCTTCGATCATCAACCACAAGACTTTGCTTTTCAACAGAAGCCTTGATCATTTGCCACTTAGGCATGCCACACAGGCAATTCACTCCATGCGATTGATATCCATCAATATATAACCTCTGAGCTCGTACGTCTCAGAGAAGGGCGTTAAGCAAGAGAATAAATTCTCCGCCGCCAAGCAGATATATATTTAATAGAGATCAATCACATGGACTAAAATCCAATGTCAGACACACAGTCCATTTACAAGTCCGTTCTGGGGCTGAACGAAACCGGAGGCACCTAGTACCCCGCATATCCATCGATCTCCAAGTACGTCTGGACAATCACTAACTGTTTCCATCTTCTTGGGTGTACAGCCCAATCAAGATCATCAGTAATCACCCAAACGACGTGAAGACTTCCGGTCTTCGACCATCGTCTTCATCTTCGACTTATCGTCGTATCAGTTATTCAGAATGGGATAAACCCGGTCTTTCCGAATAACTCGCGTATATTTTAAATAAGTGTTACACAAACACAACATACGCCTCATTCCAATTCATTAGTCACTAACCGTAAATTAATCAAGAGAATAATTCCCCAAATATTAACCCCGAAGGCCGAAACCAACATCAGATCAATATTCAGAAAACCATTCTGCTTGGCTAACCGACAGTTAGTTTCTAAATTTCACATTCATAGGGAAAGGTTCCCATTAATTTTATCCAAGATAAATTCCTTGAATTTATTCTTTATTCTATTTTTGAATCTCAATTCAAACTAGTCGGGATTAGCGAACCTTACCGAAGTAATTATTTATTTTAATTTCCCCATCCCTACCTATTCATCCCATGAAGTAAAACTGGTACTACTTCATATCTAACACCATAGTGTTATCGGTAAATTCAATTACCATTTCACGTTCAAATCTAATTAAAGATTTAACTATCGCCTAGAGCAAAACTGGGGATACTCCATTTTCGATCATTTTAATCTAATTAAAGATTCATTAAAACTCCACTTAGTTTTAATCTTCGACTGGGTTAAAGAATCAGTGTCATTTAAAACACGGTTCACGATAAACCCAAAATCACATTCATTAATTATCGGGTTAAAGAACAAGTGTTATTTAAAACACTGTTCACGATAAACCCAAAAATCAATATCGATTCAATTCCAATTAAATATTATTTAATTGGTACACTTCGTTAAATCTAAACAAAAAGATTTAATCTTTTCTCAACTGGGTTCAAGAACAGTGTTAGTGAAGACACCATTCACGACAAACCCAAATCACATTTGATATTCAATACAAGGCTCTGAATAGAAAATATATATATCGGCTTATATTCAATATCGAATTCTACGACCAACAAATATCGTATTGGAAATAACGATATATTTATCTATATCTTTCAAATTTCCATAACAACATCTGTATGATCACGAAATCCAACATCGAAATATTCCGAAGACAATTTCGATTCAAATCCACTCCAATGCAAACATTGGAAATTCTGGTTATTTTCAAAACCATTTTCAAATTCAATTTATTTATTTAAAAATAAATAGAATTATAATTCTAGTTCAAAACTAGTTCATTTCGATAAAAATCTATTTTTATCTTTTCAAATATGGAGTTTTTCATCCCAAATCTTCCCAAATCATTTCTTATGATTTTACACAAATTATTACTATTTTTAATAATTTTATCAAGGCCCGTACAGTCGATTTCCACCAATGGCCATCGAACTGCACTTACAGCGACCATTTTCAAATTTGATTTGGACATAATTCCAAATCCAACCGTTAGATTTCAAATTTCTAACATTCGTTAGGAAGCTCTTTTCGATACGAACCCAACGGTTCCAGTTTTAGGAGAATCCGACGGTCGGATCTCCCGTAATGTCCGTTTGAAATGAATGGTCGAAATTCACGAACTGCCGCGGCGCGGCGCGTTCTATTCAGGCCATTATATTATATATATAATATATATAATATATATTTCGTCGATTTCTATTTAAAACGAATTATATAAATAGTTTTAAATTCGTTTCAAAAGCAATTTCAACTTCCATTTCAATTCAAATCAAAATTGAATTCTTCTTTATAAATTCGTCTTAAAATTCATTTCTATTCAATTCAAATTTCAATTCAATTTGAATTCATTTCAATTCACTTTCAATCCAATTCGAATTCGTTTTCAATTCAATTCATTTCGAAATCGTTTTCAATTCAATTCATTTCGAAATCGTTTTCAATTCAATTCATTTCGAAATCGTTTTCAATTCAATTCATTTCGAAATCGTTTTCAATTCAATTCATTTCGAAATCGTTTTCAATTCAATTCATTTCGAAATCGTTTTCAATTCAATTCATTTCGAAATCGTTTTCAAATCAATTCATTTCGAAATCGTTTTCAATTCAATTCATTTCGAAATCGTTTTCAATTCAATTCATTTCGAAATCGTTTTCAATTCAATTCATTTCGAAATCGTTTTCAATTCAATTCATTTCGAAATCGTTTTCAATTCAATTCATTTCGAAATCGTTTTCAATTCAATTCATTTCGAAATCGTTTTCAAATCAATTCATTTCGAAATCGTTTTCAATTCAATTCATTTCGAAATCGTTTTCAATTCAATTCATTTCGAAATCGTTTTCAAATCAATTCATTTCGAAATCGTTTTCAATTCAATTCATTTCGAAATCGTTTTCAATTCAATTCATTTCGAAATCGTTTTCAATTCAATTCAATTCGAAATCATTTTCAAATCAATTCATTTCGAAATCGTTTTCAATTCAATTCATTTCGAAATCGTTTTCAATTCAATTCATTTCGAAATCGTTTTCAAATCAATTCATTTCGAAATCGTTCTCAATTCAATTCATTTCGAAATCGTTTTCAATTCAATTCATTTCGAAATCGTTTTCAAATCAATTTAATTTCACCAAACAATTTCCATTCAATCAAATATTCTAACTAACTACTCAACCAAACAATTTAACAAACAAGCCATCCATGGTCTGTGGATGACGGGTGTCGGGTGCTACTAAACACCGTCTACATCCTAGTATATATATATAACTAGAAAAAGAATTTTGAGTGAGAAGTTCTCACCCATAGCTATCCAATCATCTTGACTCTTCATTTAGAGAAATCTTCAACGTCATCGCATCTTCGTTGCCCGCTTTCACTACCTATGTAAAAATCGAATTTTTACTTCGCTATCCAATATATAAAAATCATATTTTTATTTCGAAGTTCAATATATAAAAATCATATTTTTATTTCGAAGTTCAATATATAAAAATCATATTTTTATTTCGAAGTTCAATATATAAAAATCATATTTTTATTTCGAAGTTCAATATATAAAAATCATATTTTTATTTTCTAAACAGTACTAATTTTATATTATACTATGTTTTTATATTTTCAAAACTATGCCTATTTTTATTTGAAAAACAATAATATTTTATTTAAAAAAAACAATTCTATTTCTACTTTGAAAACAATTTCATTTTTACCTTTTACCAATTTAATTTAACACACTTCTAATTTTATTTTATTTTCAAAAACACATTTAAAAACAATGTTAATTTTCTAAAATCAATTTTAAAACAAAGTTATATATATTAAAGCAAAGGTATATTTATATTTATATGCTAGTTTATTTTAAAACAATACTAATTAAAATTAAAAACAATGCTAATTATAGTTTGAAAACAATGCATACTTTTGTTTGAAGACAATGCAAACTTTTGTTTGATCTTTACCTTAAACCCGTTTTTCACTACTACTGATCTTCCTCTCGTCGTCTCTTCCAATTATCGCTCCCTGTAACTAATTCGAACAGGACACGCACCCTAGGGTTTAGAATTCCGACTAGCTCCTTGCGCCGGAAGTAGATCGAACCTCCCCACGCTGAAGCGCTACGCCCCACCTTCCACCGCTGAGTGTGACGGAGGACTCGCCGGCTTCCAGAGCTCGGAAATCGAGCTTAAACACCACCCGTTTGAATGCTGAAATCTCACAAACCATTGAATGAAAAATGATCACACCCTTATGAACTTGAAGCTCGTGATTTTCTCCTTGATTTTTGTTTTATAACCGAGGTTGAATTCGATTTAAAATGGAAGAAATTAATCGCTGAAAATGGAATCGTTTTGGCCATCAATAGAGGCATCTGGCGGCTCAGAATGAAGGGCCTAGGGTTTTGAGAAAAAGGCCCTTTTATATAAATAAATTTATTAATATTTTATTTTATTATTTTCAAAAATACTTGTTAACCAATACGAACTCCAAACAAACTCCAATGACCGTCGCCCTCAGCTAATTACCCCCATTCTGAACACCATGGGATATGTATCGTAGGTTGATTCGATCGTCTCGATAAGTTTCCGTTGAATTTACATTTAAATCGCTATATTGAATTTTAAACGTACATTTCAAATTACCGGGGTCACATACTAACTCTAAAAATTCTCGAAAAATATTTTCTAGCTTCGTATTGACGATACGGTCCTAACAAAACTAGTTTCGTCGAATTCTGAGACCGTTAGAAAAATGGCCATTTTCCAGTCGATTAAAATCAACTAAAACCGGTCGAACGCGTTTTCCTTTGCCACGCTCACATATTGATTCGAAAAATTATGAAATTTGGAATCTAGCAATAATTTGACACTGCGGACCCAACAAAATTGGTTTCGTCGAAATCCGAGGTCGTTTGCAAAATGTCCATTTTTAAGGGCCTGAATTCCATAGCGACTATTCAGAATTTTCAACTGGACATATCTTTTGATTCCCGCTATGAAATTTTGATTTTTCGGATTCGTTGGAAAGATATTATCAATTAGATCCTATCATTTTTGGTTTCACTAAAATCCGGATTGTTTTGCACCCGGTACATTCAATTGAAGTTTGAAATCGAATTATTGAACTACCGCGCCATTTTCAATTCCTTTTATAATTATATATAATTATTTATATTCTAACGACGGCGTATATAATATATACGATCGAATTATATTCAAAATAAATTTATCGTCGATATTATTTAAAATAATTCATTTTAAATAATCAAAATTCGTTAAAATTGCCAAAATAAAAATTTTAAACTGGCCCAGATTTTCGGGTTGTTACAGGTTTGGGCATTAATATTTAATTAATGAAAATCTGAGATAATTATGATGTCTAAAACGTGTTGGGGAAGGCTAAACCAATTGGACCAATGAATCTGATAAACCCGTTTCGTGAATCCGTAGGCCCAATACAAAGTTAGATAATCTGTAACCAGTTAATCTGTAAGTCTGTTAATCTGTAACCAGTTAATCTGTAAGCCTGTTAATCCGAACATCTAATCCGTTAGTCTGAAAACCTGTTAACTTGATTGTCTGATCTGTGTACTAGTATGTCTGAAACTTGTAGACAAGTTAAGCTGAAATCTGTTAGTCGGGGGACACAAGGTTAGGAGGGGATTTACTTGTGTCATCTGTTGTTTGGGACCCATATTAGTCAGTAACCCTTTCTGGTATCAAAACTTTGACCCAACAGTAGGTAGGGTCCGGGCACGCTTACTGAACTAATTATAAGCGGTTCATTCTGATAATGGCGAGGGGTGTTGATGGTGCGTTCCAACCGGGTCATGTGCATGCATGGATCCCGGTCTGCCTCTGAGGATGTAAGACATCGTGACATCTGTAAATAGGTATGTGCCAATTGGTTGTCACTTTAGGGAGTGATACACCCTACTATGGGGCCGACACAGGATATTTATGTATTAGGGAGCCGATCGCTTGGGGTAGGGTTTTAGGGTACACTTAGTTCTGTCTGTTTATGTTGGTACCGTTTATTTCTGTTGGGTGGCAACACCTGTCTGTTTCTGCGTGGTACCGTCTGTTCGGGTGGTAAAGGCCCAATTACTAGTGTACACCTTATGCTACATTCTGCTTCTGTCTGTTTTTGATCGGGTGGTAAAGGCCCATTACTAGCGTGGAAATTATTCTGTACCCGTTTCTGTTTTAATTTAGACATCAGGGTGAAACCTAATTCTGTTATACTAGTATTAGTGCAGAGAAGTGTAAAGCAATAGCTTATATCATTCTGTTCTTCCGTTATATCTGCTACATCTGTTACAGTTATCTCTCATCCAGTTTTATTTTCATGTCATGTTATTATTATCTGTTCATAACTGAAAATCACTGGACTTGCCAGACTTTTGTCTGACCCTTGTTGTTTCGCCTCCTTTCTTCCGTTCCCCCCTAGGTTTTGTAGAAGGGAATACTCTAGCTTGATCCAGATTTCTTCCGCTTGCAGTGCTTAAAGTATGGCTTGTCTTCTTTTGTGGGGATTATGATTTTAAATTATGCATTCTGAAGGCTTTTGTACAAGACTGATATTTTGTACTTGAATTCTGATATTGTGATTTGAAAGGATGTAACCATGCTTCTGTTGAAATAAAGTTATAAATTTTCCAAGTACTGTTTTATCTGTCTTGTAAGTTTCTGTTCTGTTTACTAAAATGCTCCACCAAAGTTAAGGCATTCCCTTTGTGAGTGACCTTAACGGAGGTGGGGTGTTACACTTGGTATCAGAGCTGAAGGTTACCAGATTGGGTAAAGTTTTTGAAAACTATTTTCAAAAAGGTTTTGAAAGGAAGTATTTTTAAAAATAAAGCTTATTTTGAAAAACATGATCCCCAAGAGCCATATATCTTTCCTTCAGTCCTTTTTTTGTATTGAATCTTTCCTTTTTTTCGTTTCAGCATGTCTGAAGCATCTGAGATACCAGAGGGTGTTCACTTACCCGGTTGGTTTCGTCAATATCTTGAGGCTAGGACCGTCGCCGCAGGTCCAGCAAATGATCCCCCTCCTCTACCCCCTCCTCGTGCAGTTACTTTTTCAAAGATCTGTAGAGATTTTAGGGCCATGGGTGGGAAGGATTTCAAAGGAACTGAATCATTCGTAGAAGCGAGGAACTGGCTCAAAGAAACTGCGGATCTATTCGTTATCTTCGAGGTGGACGATAGGCAGAAGGTACAGTTGGCGGTATGGCTGCTCAAAGACGAAGCTTCCTACTGGTGGGAAGTCACTAACGTCGAGAGGCCGGTTGAGACATGGATGGATTTCAGAACAAGGTTTGAGACAAAATTCCTCTCGCAAGCTGAACGAAGTTTACAACTGGAAAAGTTCTTATCTCTTAAGCAAGGAAGTATGACGGTCAAGGAATACGTCAACCAGTTCAACCAACTAGCTAGGTTCGGATTGGATTTAGTCAACACTCAGCATAAAAAGGCTCTCCGCTTTGTTAAAGGATTGAACGAGCCACTGCACAGCCTAGCCATGACTCATGTACCCATGGGAGCGACTTACGAGAGATTGGTGGACATGGCACTACTGCACGAGGAAGACAAAGGCCCGAAAGAGACAAAGAAGGAAGAACCACAGAATAAGAAAGCAGGGCCCAAAAAGGAAACGCAAAGGAAGGATGAGAAATCTGAAGAGAAGAAGGGGAAAAAGTGCTTTACTTGTGGAAGCTTGACTCATCTGAATAAGGATTGCAGAAAAAGGAAGGGCGCTTGCTTCAACTGTGGGGAGATGGGACACTTCACTAGGGACTGCCCGAAGAGACGAGGACAAGGAGGGCAGGCGAACACTCTTGAGGCTAGTGGCTAGGATAGAAGTAGGAAAATTCCTATAGTAGGTTTAGTTTCTTTATCTGATTATGGAGTTAAGACTCTTTCTGATTCTGGTATTTTGATTTTGTAATTGATACTCTGCACTTTAATACTAGTATTGTTTCTGATTCCGTTGTAGACTCAAACCTATAAGGGTTATGACTCATCTGTTTATGATAGATTGGGGTTGAGGGATATCTGTGTTAGACGTCAAGTATAACGCATACATTCTGAGTTTTTGTGGGATATGATTTTATCATGCTTAGCTTCCTAAGAATCATTAGGGAACCTGATCTGTACCAGTAGTCTGTAAATATTTGAATAATTCTGCTTTCCAGTTTTGACATTGTCTAAAGGAGGTAATCCTCTGGGTGTCAATCTGATGTTGATTTCGGTCTTCGGGGTTGATACTTAGGGGAATTATTTTCTCAACCAATGTCTAATGGGAACCAAGTCTTTATCTTATCTGTACTCGCTTCCATCATTCGACTGTATCCTATCGATCGAATGTTCGAACTTTAGGTAGAAACTAATGGGTGTAAACATGTGTTTGAGACATGTTATGTTTGATGGTTGCAAGTGGATGCAAGTGGTTGCTAGTGGTTGCTCGTGGATGCATATAAACACACTAGGCACTAAATCGGCTCGAAAACACACTCATACTGCATATGGATGTGTGAGCATTTTTCAATTTTTGTGGATGCAAAATGATTAACTCAGCACATGGATGTTGCATTTGACTGAATGGTTGTGCACTCATATAGAAATGATATGTATCAAGTAGGAAAATTGCATACATTTTGGACTCATGGCACTGGCATAATTCGCATTAAGGAGGTCAACTGAATCAGTGGACCGCCTGATCTTTGCATTAGATAAGGAACATATACACACACCTTTGCATATGTTCATACAACATTAGAGGTTTCTAAGGACAATGGACGCCAGTGATTGATGATTGAGTAGATGGATGTTGGATGGTAGGACACATTCTTCTTAACTTGAAGATTTCGGGGACGAAATCCTTTAAGGAGGGGAGAATGTAACACCCAGCATTTTCTGTAAACATATAAGTAACAAATCAGAGGATAATTAATTTTTAAAATAAGAATCAACGGAAAAGGGTTGCGCCATTGCGTTCGTCTCGGAATTATGCATGAAAACAATTCCGAGTTTGCGAGAATCGGAGTCCGTATGAAGGAGATATGACCCTCCGAAGTTTCAGGAAATTTCAGAATTGAAAACAGCTCGAAATTCGAATTCAAAATTCGAATTCAAACCCAGAAGCGGGCTAAGTGGGAAATATCCCGCCCAGGGCCCAAGTCGACTGGGGAGTCGACTGGGCAGTCGACCCCCCAGGACCCAGGTCGACTGGGGAGTCGACTGGGCAGTCGACCCCCCAGACCAGGTCAACTGGGCAGTCGACCCCCCAGACCAGGTCAACTGGGCAGTCGACCTGGGGGTCGAGCCCTGGTCGAACCTGGTGTGTGTGTGTTCGCGATTTTGAAGGCTGTGACGTGTTTTGACGGACCTGATGAGTTCTAGGGTTAATCTGAGGGCCTAGATGAGTTCCTACACCTATAAATACATCCTAAGACCTAGCCTTCTCTACACACAATTCTATTCTGCTTCTTCTCTGCCTCTGTTCTAATAAAAATAAAAATGGCATCGCTACTCTACTAGAATCAAAACTAGAAGCTAATCAACATCAACCTAAGCAACTCAATTCAAATTAGAGATTAAAACTTCTACAACGATTCTACAACAATTAAAGTTATTTCTTTAATCCAATCAAGGCAAGTGCAGTTATTTTCCGATATAAACGTTAATTCTGATTGTGACATGAATTATAAATCTGAATCTGAGGTTATATCTGTTCTGTTCTGTTTGGATCTATCTTATTTTGTATCTCTTTCCTCTTTCTGTTCTATAGCCAGGCTACCACGAGCCTGAGCCCATCTCATAAGAGATTAACATACGCTAAAATGTTTGGGACAATAAAATGAATGACGCATGAATTGGGCATGACCAATAGGTGACTGATTTGAGGAAAGAACATGGACTGTAGCTAGAACAAAATCTGAGACATATGACTGGACATGTTATATTGTATTGAACATATGATTTGAGATAAAGAGAATATGGCTTAGGCATAAAGATTTACATGAGAGTAGGGTATCTATTAATGTAAATAAACACCTAAGTAAGGGATCTTTGGGATATATGATATGCATAGTAATCAATAGCTATATTTGGTATAATTTATATAGGGATCTTCTGTACTATGCAAGTTTAATAAAAATTGAAACATATGATATATGGTAAATTTATGACCATAATCTGTGCTATGTAAATTTAATGCAAACATGGGGTATATGATAATATTGTGAATCAAGACTATTATTTATGCATGTAAACTTAGGCAAGATTTATAATTAGGCAAGATATGTTTGTGAAACTTTAAGAAATGATTAAATCTGTTATATTTGCCTAATTTGCTAGTTTTGTTACATTGCCTAATCTGCTAGTTCTGTTATATTGCTTAATCTGCTAGTTCTGCTCTACTACCTAGTCTGCTAGATCTGTTCCTCTGCCAAATCTGTCATCTGTTCAAAATGCTAAATTTGCTAGTTTGCTTAATCTGCTAAATCCGTTAAGTCGCCTAATCTGAAAAATCTTTTATCTGCTATATCTGTTGAGTTGGTATAATTAGTCCGCTAGTGACATAATCTGAATTGGCTATAGTTATGAATAATTGACATGTATAATGGGGCGTGGGTATAAATGGTAAATCATTAATTAATTGGCCGCAAAGATAAACATGGCTAACTCGAGGTTAGAATGAGTTTGCTGCGTAATTCTGCCCGGAACCGCCCGGCATATTCCAGTGGTCGCAAACAATAGGTTCTAATGTGAGAAGTTAGTCATAACGTGCTTGAAACCCGAGGTTAGACTCAGTTTGCGATAGAAACCTGCCCGGAACCAACCGGCCTAACCAGTAGCCGCAAACTGTCAGTCTAATGTGAGAGGTTTGGGCATTAATATTTAATTAATGAAAATCTGAAATAATTATGATGTCTAAAACGTGTTGGGGAAGGTTAAACCAATTGGACCAATGAATCTGATAAACCCGTTTCGTGAATCCGTAGGCCCAATAAAAAGTTAGATAATCTGTAACCAGTTAATCTGTAAGTCTGTTAATCTGTAACCAGTTAATCTGTAAGCCTGTTAATCCGAACATCTGATCCGTTAGTCTGAAAACATGTTAACTTGATTGTCTGATCTGTGAACTAGTATGTCTGAAACTTGTGGACAAGTTAAGCTGAAATCTGTTAGTCTGGGGACACAAGGTTAGGAGGGAATTTACTTGTGTCATCTGTTGTTTGGGACCCATATTAGTCAGTAACCCTTTCTGGTATCAAAACTTTGAGCCAACAGTAGGTAGGGTCTGGGCACGCTTACTGAACTAATTATAAGCGGTTCATTCTGATAATGGCGAGGGGTGTTGATGGTGTGTTCCATCCGGGTCATGTGCGTGCATGGATCCTGGTCTGCCTCTGAGGATGTAAGACGCCGTGACATCTGTAAATAGGTCTGTGCCAATTGGTTGTCACTTTAGGGAGTGATACACCCTACTGTGGGGCTGACACAGGATATTTATGTATTAGGGAGCCGATCGCTTGGGGTAGGGTTTTAGGGTACACTTAGTTCTGTCTGTTTTTGTTGGTACCGTCTGTTTCTGTTGGGTGGCAACACCTGTCTGTTTCTGCGTGGTACCGTCTGTTCGGGTGGTAAAGGCCCAATTACTAGTGTACACCTTATGCTACATTCTGCTTCTGTCTATTTTTGATCGGGTGGTAAAGGCCCATTACTAGCGTGGAAATTATTCTGTACCCGTTTCTATTTCAGTTTAGACATCAGGGTGACACCTAATTCTGTTATACTAGTATTAGTGCAGAGAAGTGTAAAGCAATAGCTTATATCATTCTGTTCTTCCGTTATATCTGCTACATCTGTTACAGTTATCTCTCATCCAGTTTTATTTTCATGTCATGTTATTATTATCTGTTCATAACTGAAAATCACTGGACTTGCCAGACTTTTGTCTGACCCTTGTTGTTTCGCCTCCTTTCTTCCGCTTCCCCCCCCCCCCTTAGGTTTTTTAGAAGGGAATACTCTAGCTTGATCCAGATTTCTTCCGCTTGAAGTGCTTAAAGTATGGCTTGTCTTCTTCTGTGGGGATTATGATTTTAAACTATGCATTCTGAAGGCTCTTCTACAAGACTGATATTTTGTACTTGAATTCTGATATTGTGATTTGAAAGGATGTAACCAAGCTTCTGTTGAAATAAAGTTATAAATTTTTCAAGTAATGTTTTATCTGTCTTGTAAGTTTCTGTTCTGTTTACTAAAATGCTCCACTAAAGTTAAGGCATTCCCTTTGTGAGTGACCTTAACGGAGGTGGGGTGTTACATATTCCTAGGGTATTTATACTATTTTTAATTATTATTTTTAATTCGTTAATTAGTTCATTTTCATTCGAACTCATATTCACACCCAACGACCGTCGGCCCTAGCTAAATACCCCTATTTCGGACACAATGGAATATGTTTCGAAGTCAATTTTATCGTTTTGATCAGTTTTTATCAAAATTATAATGTAAATCAATATATACTGAATTTTAACGTACATTTTAATTTACCGGGGCCACATACTAACTCCAAAAATTCCCTAAAAATAAATCAGGTATATTTCGACGATACGGTCCTAACAAAACTAATTTCATCAGATTTGGAAACCATTCAAAAAATGGTCAATTTCTAGTCGACTAAATTCAAACTAAAATTTCGAAACACGTTTAAATTTACCACACTCACAAATTAATTCCAAAAATTATGGAAATTGGAATCTAGCAATAATTTGACATTCCGGATCCAACCGAAGTGGTTTTGTCGAAAATAGAGGTCGTTTGAAAATGGCTATTTTTAAGGGCTATAAATTATATAAAAAAATTATAGTTACTATTTTAAATTTTAAACAGGGCATGACTTTCAATTGCCGTTGTGAAATCTAGATTTTCCACATTCGTTAGAAAGATATAATTAAACAGATTCAGATATTTTTGGTTTTACTGAAATCTGATTTGTTTTGAATCCTGTACATTTATTTGAAATTCAAAATCTAATTTTCAAACTGTCGCGCCATTTCAAGCTCATTATATAATTAAATAAATTTATTCATTTTAACTTCGATTTAAATAAATTTTTTAGTCATTATTATTTAAAATAAATCTTTTTAAATATCCAAATTCATTAAAATCGCTACAATAAAAAATTTAAACTGGTTCTGAAAATCTGGGTTGTTACATTAAATAACTACAAAAAATGATGAATGAAAAACAAACAATTTTGGAATTATCAGAATTGGGCTTGGAACGTGTACCATTACGTTGATTGCATATTTTGTTAAATTTACATATATAATATGTTCCGAACGGAGTTCGTACCGCAAATTTATGAACGTACGAAGTTTAGCATGGGAAATTATTTATATGTAAATGTGTGCAAATATAATTTATATTTAAAATATGTATGCACATAAATTCCCAAAAAAATGGTCGCTTGAAATTGAAATAAATGGACTATCAGAAAGTGAAAGTAATTGGCATTAATTGATAATGCATATCATAATTGACATTAACAAATAAATATATCTAGATATAAATTGCAGAAGAAATGCGCAAATAAACACATGTTATATATGATACAAAATTATGCAATAAAATAAAGTTTGAAATAACGTCAATTAAGTAGCATTTCAATTTAGAATAAATATGCGCATACTAATATATTAACGGTATACATTTGAAATGGAATTAATCCGCGTTAAAAATGGCGTGTAACATAATAGAAATAAATGTTAAAGATAACATTCACTGAATTAAGGGAATAAACTCGCAGAAAAGTTAAAACGGGAAGAAATTATATGAGCGGGTTAATTTTGCGTTTGAAATTTGAAATAGATAAGGATAAAGAATAGTCAAAGAAATTAAATCATAATGTTAAAATTATAATGTTAAGGGAAAAAATAGGCAAGAAATAATCATTTATTAAAAGGCATATACACGTTTTCATTAAAAGATGTATGGGTCGACCCATAGCTGTGCTTGGGTCCACCTAACGTGGACCCAAGGTGTGTTTAGGTTGACCCAGACAACATATGGGTCAACTCATGAGAACTGAGTGACGTGATTTACTTCAGGCATATGATGTGTTTTATTTTTAGCAAAGGTTCTGATTTGCTTTCCACGAATCTAACGGACCAAGTTCTTTTGAGCAACTATAAATAAATGTCCAAGGCTAGCTGTCAAATTCATTATTTTCTGAGCAGACGCGAAGCCCTCCTGTTTCATTTCTTCTCCAAACTTTTTCTAAATCAAATTAAATTAGTTTAGGCCTACAGAAACTAGACTTGAAGTGAAATTCATAGCTTAGGATCGCAGGTGCTAAGAAATCCTTTCCATACGAGGTATGTTCCATGGATCTGATTGTAATTTAATTCCTTTGTTTTTTCCTGGATTCTGAATTATAAATTTGTGGTTATTATAGCATTGAACCAAATTAGGGAGAAACCGCAGTTAATAATTCTGAATCAGATTCTGGAAGGGGAAAGCTTACGGGTGAGCGAATTTAAATTATGTCTTTTGGTAATGGTATATTTAACATTTAAATTCCCATAAGTCTTAACATAACAAATAATTTAAATTGTGGTAGTTAAGATGTAATTTATTCCATAAAGCATTAAGAATATTACTGTTGTGTAAATTCATTCCTACATCTTTCTACTCGGGCTTAAGAAATTACATTAATAATAAAATTGTAAATATAACAACGATTTTGTATAGTTCCTAAATTATATTGTTTAGAATGTAATTAAAAGATTGCATAGGTATAAAATTATAGTAAAATGTGTAAAATGGAATACAAAATAGTAAGCCTAATTGTGTATAGAAATTTATCGTAATTAAATTGGAATTGTGTAAGAAAACAGGAAATAATATATAAGTCAGAAAAAAGGAATTAGTAGTGGACTGAGTTAGTTAGGGGAAAAAGAGATACATTTCCATAATTACCATTATGGTAAATTAAAGAGAACATAGTTGCAAGGAAAAGAAAAGTAATAGGGATTAGTGTGAAATAGGGAATTTTGTCGTATTGCACATTAATCATATATATATGTATATATATATATATGTATATAGATATATATATGATGTAATAAAGAGAAACAACTTGCAACTACGAATTCTACTTGGTGTATATTATGGAAATAGATTTTTTTTGTACATTTCCACCAACCAATTTAATGAAGTGTGCGAAACATTTTCTGTAGTGATAAAAATGTACAAGACAGTAAATAAAAAAAGGTTACAACAGTAAAGAATCACTCAAATAACAAGGAACCAAGGGAAAATGTGATGAACGTGGAATATAACCTATTATAATTAATTATATGAATAGGAGAAATGTAATAGGTAGTCTTGTCCTAGGGACAAGTGGAATAATAAAGTAGGTTATAATTAATCATGAAAAAGTAGTTATTAATAAAACATAGTTAAGGAAACTAAATTAATAAGCAAACCCGCAGCAATGGTTGTGGTAACGATAAAACATGAGGTTATAATTAAATAAGAAAGACTAAAGTAGGCTTATTATTAGTAAACCTATAATTGGGAGGATTAAGTTTAAAGAATGTAATAATAATAAGCAGGAGTCTGTTCCGGCAGCATTGGGCCGATTAGGGAAAATAAATGGCTCATAGGTTTGATCCGTTATGGAAGCATGGGACTGATTAGGGAAAGTAGGCAACCAAATATAAGCTAATAAACCAGTAACTTGATTAGAAAATGGATGTGTAAATATTCAACTTAATTAACAATGTGATAAGTTAAGGCAAGACCGTGATTAAAAGATTAGACATATGTTCTAATAACACGATGGCATAATGCGCTTGGACCAGTCCGTGCGTATGGAGATGAAGAATCCGACGGGGATATCATCATGGTGTTTGAGACACAAGAGAAGCACATCCAACTGGTTATTCAATAGTGACTTGAGGGAAGCATGAGGCTTCTACGAGACGTGGTAGTGTACTCTGAGATGGCCCTTTAAGGAACAACTGGATGAAGTCGTCACTCGGAGGCAGGTCTGTTGCACCATCTAGAGAATACCTAGACTGCATCTATGGTATGGCGGTCAGAAGGCTATGACAGATGGCATTGGATGATTTGGTGATTTTCCTTTCTCTGAGAGGAGGTGGTCAGGACCAAATTAAGGATAGTGATTGTCAGATACCCGTCATCTGCAATCAGTGGGATGCGAAAAGACTAAGAGTTAAACCAACAGACCAACGATCTTTCACTATCGGGACGTTGGTTGAGGGACATGCCAAATTGGTTGTTTGATTGGGGAATGCCATTAACTCTTGATGTAGTCTTTTATTAGTTGAGGAAAGGGCTGGGGTAGGGCCATAGCCACCATGGAAAGAGATAGACCATATATGGATATCTGTAATGTAGGCCTAACAAAGTTGTCCTTTACAGATATCACAACCGAGTTCCATGCATTGGATGCAGCCTTATTGCGGGACTCAGATTACAGTAGGAAGTATGTTCGGGCTAGTATATAGATACACGCACTGGGTGTTGTATTGTAGACATTAGGGCATTACTCTTTGTTGAGACATGGTTCAACCAAGGAATTCGGATAAGAGGATCTGCACGCTTGCGTGGCATAACGATGGTGGTTCTGTGCGATTACGTGGCATAACGATGGAGATTTCAGTACATGGTTTGGTGTACGATGGAGGTTGTGCATGCTTCCGTGGTGTGACGAAGGATACAGTACAAGGAGGGTATTATGGGAGTACCTTGAGATGTTGGGCATAAGTACATAAATATTATATTAGGTTTAGTCAACTGGGGAGTAGATGGATGTGATGTGTATGCAGAGCCTAGTGTGTTGTTAACCTGAATAAATTGAATGGTATATATATTGTCATTCCAGAATGTATAATTTGTCCTCTCACCAGAACTTGTGTTCTGACCCCCTTCTCATAACATACTCGCAGGTTATATTTGTGGCAGAGATATGGTAGCCTTTGGACACTTGTTAGGCGGTGTCATTATTTCGATAAGGCTATGTTCGATTATTATATTTATCCACTCCAAGATGAGATGTTTTATCGAGCTCTAATATATTTATTATCTCTGTCTTTTCTGTAGGACACCAGACAAGCCAACTCGAGTTTCAGTGGTTTCGTATTTAGAATTTTTGAAAAATCCGGACCCATTGGAATTTGGGTTGTTACCAACTAGTCAAAAGAATCATCGATCCGAGAGAGTGGGTAGTAGTTCTTCTTCGAGAGCTTGTTTAACTCCCTATAGTCCACACAAAATCAAAGAGAACCATACGCCTTCATAGTATTGCAGCCATCTGATGAATCTCTTCTCCAATAGCTCACGTACTTGCTTGCTCAGCTCTCTCTGTTCCCTCGGAGCCCTGTGATGTATGGGCAATGCTACAGGCTTCACATTCTCGCAAGATAAATCATGAAATCATTCTCACTTCTAGGAGGTAGCCCCCTCACCTTATCAAATATATATGATAACTCATACACTATGGGTACAAAATCAATATCGCCAAGAGATAATCTATGGAATAAAGAAAAATTAGCATGACTGGTCCCTGTGGGTCGCAATAAATATCAAGGGTCTGACCACTACATATCACTAATTGAATGGCCCTCTTCTCGCAGTCCAACATAATCCCATACATGACAATCCAGTCCATACTTAAGATCATTTGATACATGGAGAATCTTTATATGTAGGAATCATAATGAAACCCAGTGCATAATATCATAATTTTCAAACCTCTACAAATCATAGACAAATGTGCAAATCCACCTATGGGGTTTGAAACAATTATCCGATCAGTAACTAAAGAAATGTCCAAGTGTAACAATTGAATAAAGCATTAGAGATAAAAGAATGAGATGCTCTTGAGTCGAAGATAGTAAAAATGAGGAAAGTTGGAAATAGAAATCAAACCTTCCACTTCAACTTTCCTACCTCTCTCTGGTCCAGTATTAGACGAAGCTGCCTAAAAGATTTGTTTCTAATTCACTGATGCACTGTCTCCTTGCCCTATCTTCTAGCAACATGTTGTACTAATATTTCCGAGTTGTCCACAATTATCGCTGTCTTCCTGCAATCCTTGATGTAATGATCCATCAATCCTCAACCATAACACTTGATATTCTTCTTTATTTTCCCTTTCTGAGCCCCTCCACTATTCTTCTTGTTGCATTTCTTATTTTTTTTCACTACTTCTTCTTCGAGCTCGTGGATTTAGAAACTTCCTCTTTAACATCAGTACCTCATCCTTTGCATCATCATGCATAAGAGCCATCTCCACTAATGACTCAAATGTCGCCCACACAGTGTATGTGGCATCACCAACCTTTAGAGATGTTAGTTCAATCCTCTTGCGAACCTGACCACTTCTTATGAGTTTTATTGACTAGATCCATCCTAAAACTCGACAGCTCATTGAATTGATATATTCCTTTACAGTAAGGTCTCCTTGCTTCAATCTAAGAAATCGCTCTTGTTGTATCCCTTACTCGGCCCATGACAAGAATTTCCTCTCGAATCGGTCTATGAAAAAAGCCCAATTAATGTCTCTACCCTTTGCTCAGCTATCTCCTACTGATAAGATGCCTCATCTTTAAGCTGCGAAGTGACCAATTGAACTCTTTGACGATCTCCGAGCTCTAATAATCTTAAAAACTGCTTCGTACTCTTAGCCAAGTACAAGTCTCTACAAAAGTCTCCATGCCTAAGAAAGTTTTATCGCTATGATTCGAAAAATCGTTACAAAGCTTAGAGAAGTCGATAGTTACAGGTGGATTATATGGAACCACAGCAGCGGGTGTTGGATCTTGCGCATGCTCTTGCTATTTAGCAGGTGCGGTAGCCTCAAGAAACCAACCTAGAACTAGGACACCCTCACGAATATTTGGTCCCCTGGCATACAATGCAAGAGAAAAGATAGAGATTTAGAACATTGAAGGAATAAAAGAAAGGTTGTACTTGACTTGGGGGGGATTAACTTTTGTTTAAAAAAATTATTTTGTTTTGAAAATCTACTTTCTCTTGAAAAATATTTTCTTTTAATAAACATTTTACTGGAATCTTGTAACCCTAGGATTTGATACCAAATGAAATATCCTGCGCCCATTAACATTCCACAAAGTAAGGCCATACTAAGAAATCTGAAGCGTTATGGGTATAAAGACATACTTCATAGAGACCAGGTTTCATTAAACATAAAGTAATAAATACAACGAGAAGCATTTTTAAAATTAAAGCATTATATTTATTTAAAAAAACACATATTATTTTAGTTTCAAACCACATGTCTCATGAAAACCGTTACTCAATCATAAATCAGAGTACAATATGAATATCCATCAAAATAGCCAATAATATAACCAACTCTATGAAATAAGATAAATTGAAAAGGTGAATACATCTTCAATAAGAATGAATCTCCAAGAATAATCATCTAAGAAAATTATAACTAATCGCCTCCACCATATCAGAATGGTGGGGAAGAAAGAGGAGTGGGCCAGACATAAAGCCTGGTAAGTGATGTAATTACTAGCATGATTGCGTAATGAAGGAAAGATGGACTCAATATAGTTCTGGTGTCAGATAGGGAAAGTGTTCGTGGACAACTAAAAAGGTGAACATATTGGAATGATATACAAAGAAATACACTTGAACTATAGGAGTGCAAATTTATCTGATTTTTTGTACTTTCTCAATTACTGAACCTGATAATCATGATTAAGGTAAATTCATAAAACTACCCATCGTGTAACGGCCTGCCCGAAATGGACCTAAATTCCAACCAAGAGAAGGTCCATCGGAATTAAAACCATTCTAAATGGGTCATTGGTTCCAATAAAGAAATACTAAAACATATAGCATAGAGCAATCTAAACGAAATTAGAATCTCACATAGCAGAAGGGATAAAATATAATGTATTAAATAAGATGCACTATACACAAAACCGTCATAAATGTCAGATACAATGAGTCTCAAGAAATAAAAGGTACATCAACAATTATCCCAATACATAACGATAATAATAATACTACCAAAAATAACTAAAAGCCTCCATCGTCGGGCTCAATCTCTAAAGCATCACTAATTATCACTGATTCCAAGCGTCCTCATCTACTAACTTGTTTTGTTTAGAGGAGGAAGGTCAGATCATAAGTTCTAGTGAATGAAAATCACATATATTAAGGAATGACTATTTCCTATATTTTGTAGTGTAAATTCTTCAAGTTATGTCTATGTATACAGTCACTTAAGGCCTACATGTTGATATAAGGGTGGACATCCTTACGGTCACTTAATACTCCACAAGGTTGGATCCACCTAATCATTTAAGGCCCTTATCTAGAATTTACTTACAAGCGGATTCATATTATCACATATTGCCCTATGGTGGACCCCTAGCCAATTAAGACCTTGTCTCTAACGCTAGTGTTATCAAATATATACTCTCCTTGTAAGTAGAGAGATAGTAAGCAGTCACTTACTACTGATTTTAGGGAGGAACACAACATCATTTAGGAACCTCCTAGCGGGACCCCTTCGTTACTATCTAGTTTTCCCTATGGGTGAACTCTTAGACACTTAATACTTCCCTTAGACAGTGGTTCCTGTAACACCCCGAATTTTGGGTTAATACTAAAATTCACTAATTACAGGATAAATAATCTCAGATGTGGGAATTAGGGGAAACGGGCTGCGTCATTGCGTTCGTCTCGGAAAAATACGCAAAATAGAGCCCGAGTTTTCGAAAATCGGAGTCCGTATGGCCCAGTTATGGCCCGATGAAGTTTGCAGAAAATTCAAAACTAAAAACAGATTTAAAAATTTAAAGTTTAGATTTTGGAATAGAAAAGCGGGGTCAGGCGGGAAGCTTCCCGCCCTACCCATGTCGACAGGGCTGTCGACAGGGGTGTCGACTTGCCTGTCGACTTGCCTGTCGACAGGGGCGCGGCGTCCAGTGAACCTGGGTGCACCAGGTTGGGTTCTAGGCTGGCTTAGAGGGCTGGTTCTAGAGATTTCCTAAATCTAAGGGTCCTAATCTAACCTAGGGTTAATCTAAGGGCCTAAAACACTCACCTAATCTATAAATACACCCTAAACCCCCCCTAATCCTTACCAAAAATAGAAATGATGGCCTCATGCCGCCAAATTAAATCTTAGAGGGAGCCTCCACTAATTCATGAAGGAGGGTTGCAAGCTAATCACTCTCTAATCAACCTCTAATCCATTCTAAGCATCTTAATCTTCTTCATTTGGAGTGCAAATTTGCTAGTGTGAGTTTCTATCACTTTAACATCAATTGTTAAAGTAAGTAGATTGGGTGTAATGAGACTTATGGTCTTGAATGCGGATTATAGAGTTTGAATCATTTATAATGATATGCTACTCTATGTCTTCTTATGTTTATGCATATGTAATAAGTGGTTTTATGCATGCTTAATAAGTTGGATTATGCATGTTTTACAAGTGGGTTTATGCATATTTAATAAGTGGGTTTATGCATGTTTAAAACAAGTGAGTTATGCAAGTTCATATGCAAGTTATGTGTGTGATACTAGGTGTATGATGTTATGAAAGTTCACATGCAAGTTATGTATATGCTTAAATGCAAGTTTAACATGATATGCAAGTTATGCATGCTTATGCAAGTATGTGAATGCTCATGCAAGTATGTGAATGCCTATGCAAGTTATGTATATGCTTAAATGCAAGTTTAACATGATATGCAAGTTATGCATGCTTATGCAAGTATGTGAATGCTCATGCAAGTATGTGAATGCCTATGCAAGTTATGTGTATGCTTAAATGCATGTTTAACATGTTATGCAAGTTATGAGAATGCTTGTATGCAAGTTCAACATGTTATGCAAGATATATGTATGATGATATGCAAGTTTGGGTTAAATGTAGTTGGGTTAATATATGCTCATATATGCAAGTTGACATCCTCTTAACCCATGATAAAGTTATATGCTAAGATGTGGTGAAACCCATGATACTTGTGATGGATATTTCCTTTATTATGTCATGGAAAGAGAACGATTTACGTGGGTAACGATGGGGTGAATAAATATGTTGATAAAAGTGTGATTGGGTATGATTAAGCATACCATAAAAATGAATTAACATAAGTGGGAATTTACCTATTGAGTTAGGTCTACCCCATGGGAATTTACCTATTGAGTTAGGTCTACCCATGTTATGAAAAATGTGTAATTAATTAGGGATAATTAATTATGGGGGTGATTAATTAGGTGTAATTAATCGACTAAGACACGAGGTTGGACCCTTTTGTAGCATAAGACTGCCCGGAACCGACCGACAAATCCAGCGGCTACA
This sequence comes from Allium sativum, assembly GCA_030737875.1. Lineage (NCBI taxonomy): Eukaryota > Viridiplantae > Streptophyta > Magnoliopsida > Asparagales > Amaryllidaceae > Allium > Allium sativum. Next base: position 125,333,241 of record CM060919.1, on the reverse strand, counting down.
AATGATTGGCCCAATGTGAGAGGTCTTAGGCATAAATTAAATACGTGATTAAAGTAAAGACACGAGGTTAGACTCTGTTATGACGTAAGACTGCCCGGACCCTACCGGCTTAACCAGGCGGTCATAACAGTCAGTCTAATATGGGAGGTCTTTAGGGGAGATCACGGTCTTAATTAATTAAGAAACACTTAACCATATTAGCATGTAGTGGGACATGAGGGGTTAAGTGGGTGCCTTGGGTGGCATGTGGAAATTTAGTGGTTGCCTTGGGTGGCATGTGGAATCTAGTGGGTTGCCTTGGGTGGCAATGGAAAATACGATTAGAATACTTAACCAAGTGGAAACATGTAATTAAACATGATTAAAGGGTTAAGTGGGATACACTAGATAAGTGACAAGCTTAGGTGGGTAGCTTGTGGGGGCCCATTTCAACCAGTAACCCATATGTATCTTATTGGGCTCGACCCATGTCGAGGACGGGACACGCGTACTGGGCTTGATTATAAGAGGCCAAAACGGGGTAGCGGTGGCAACGCAAGTCCAACGGGTTTCATATGCGTGTGTGGACCCGGGCTGGTAGGTAAGACGCTGTTGCATCGTGTAGATATAAGCCGTGCACCGTTTGTTGTATCGGGTTGCCACTTTGGGGAGTGATACACCCCACTGTGGGGCCGGCACGGATATCTACGGTAGGGAGCCGATCGCTTGGGGGTGGTGGGTACACCTAGTGGAGATAGGGGCAGACGGCACCTATGTAGTCAGCTAGGGGTACACGAAACCACTGGGAAAATTTTCTAAGTCCTTGGGAGGGATCAACCTTTAAGTAGGGATGACTGGTGTGGTGCAGTGTAGTAATTACCCTTGGGTGGGTAGATGCGTCTTTGCGGTTATCTTAGTTTATCCTAGGTCTACCAAACTGCTTGGTATAACCATTCATCCCCAGACATTACCGTATGTCAAACTTATGTCTTCTCTGGTTACTTTAATGATTGTATTGTTAAAGTTATAGGACTCACTCAGACTTATGTCTGACCCCGTTGTTTTTATCTTTTTCCCAACCCTCAGGTCCTACGGTGGATCCTAGCAGTAGTGGAGTTTGATCGGATTGCTGTTCCAGTCTTTAGGAGCTTGGGTAGATGTAAAGCTCCAGTTATCCAGTTATCTTTTCTTTTGTCATGGCTATTGTTGAGAATGGGATTATGTATAAATTTATTTAATGGATATTGTACTTGACTTTATGATGTAACCAGACATGTTTTACTTCCGCTGTTATGAGATGATGTTTTAAAATTTCAAGTACTATTTATATCTGTCTTGTGGTAATTTATCTGTTCTATATTCACTAAAATACTCCACCGATGCTATGGCATTCCCTTAGTGAGTGACCGTAGCGGGTGTGGGGTGTTACACGTGGTATCAGAGCAAAGGTTACCAGAACAGATAAAATTTTTAGAAAACTATTTTTCTAAAACATTTTTGGAAGAGATATTTTCAAAAACATGTCTTTAAAGAGAAAAGTTTTTGAAAGAAAAGCATAATCCCCAATAGCCATATCTATATCCTTCGAATTCTCCGTTTTGAATCTTTCCTTTTTCGTTTCAGCATGGCTGAGGATCTTAACTTTCCGGAGGGTGTGACGGTACCAGTATGGTATAGGAGATTGATGGAGGCTAGGGCCACCACTACGGGTCCAGCAAATATTCCTCCACCAACCGTAGCACCCGATCTTCCTCCTCCCCCTCCTCCTCGCACGGATACTTTTGCTAAGACTTGCAAGGAGTTTAAAGCTATGGGAGGGAAACCTTTTCAAGGATCTGAAACTTTTGTGGAGGCTAGAGATTGGCTTAAGGAGGTGGAAGAATTGATAGATATCTTTGAGATGGAAGAAGGAAAGAAAGTCAAGTTAGCTGCTTGGTTAATGAAGGGAGAGGCCTCATTCTGGTGGGAGGTCACTAATGGAGAACGCCCCGTTGACTCTTGGGCGGATTTTAGGCAAAGATTTGTGGCAAAGTTTCTCTCAAGGGCAGAGGAAAACTTGTATATGGAAAGATTCTTGACTCTAAAGCAAGGAAATCTCTCGGTGAAGGAATATGTCAATAAGTTTAATCAATTGGCAAGGTTTGGCCTAGACATGGTGAATACACCGGAGAAGAAGGCTTTGAGGTTCGTGAAAGGCTTAAATGAACCGATGCATGGGTTGGCTATGACTCATATCCCTATGGGGGCCACCTTCGAGAAGCCAGTTGACATGGCACTCATGCATGAAGAAGGGAAGGGTCCCAATGCTAGTCAGGCGCCCGAGAAGAAGGGAGATCAAAAGAGACCTCAGCAACAACAGCAAAACAAAGGTGGGAAAGGCAACAGTGGTAAAGGCAAAAAGAAGAAGTGTTTCAATTGTGGGACACCTGGCCACCTAAGCAAGGATTGTCGCAAGAAGAAGAAGACTGGCTGCTTCCACTGTGGCGAAGCAGGGCATCTGGTGAAAGACTGTCCTAAGAAAGGGCAAAGGACGGGGTCTACCTCAGGAGGACAGGTGCAAGCTCTTATGGCACCGAGTCAGGCTAGGGGGCAAGTACAGGCTCTCGCGGTTCCACTGATTCAGGAGAGAGGTAGAACTATTTCCGTGGAAAGTTTGGTTTTTCTATTTGATCATCCTGTCCGTACATTGTTTGATTCAGGCGCATCGCATTCTTTTATCTCATCATCATTAGTTGAGTCACTGCACTTAGACACCAGTCTGGTAGATGATCCCTTGGTTGTTTCAAACCCAATTGGGGGCTCCACTTATTTGTCCATGGTATGTTTGGGTTTGAAGATTTCTATACTTAGCATTGAGTTTAGATGTGATGCTTTTGTGTTGGGCTTCACGGGCTATGGGTTGATTTTGGGCATGGACTGGTTATCCAGTAATGGTGCCGTTCTTGATTGCGAAAGGAGAGTTGTTAGGCTCATGACCCGCTTGGGTAACACTCTCGAGATCTCTTGTAATCCCAGGGATTCTGTTATGCTAAGTTATCTTGAATCGCTTGACGCTTCGGTCGAAAGTTTGCAATCTGTTAGAGTGGTCCGGGAATATCCGGATGTGTTTGAGGAGGTGAAGGGCTTACCTCCGAAGCGGGAGATTGACTTCCGAATATATCTGGTGGATAATGCTAAACCTGTATCTTTACCAGTGCGCCACATGGATCCTCGTGAGAGGAGGGAACTCCATAAGCAAGTAGGGGAGTTGCTTGAGAAGGGGTTCATAAGACGAAGTATATCGGAGTGGGGTGCTCCAGTAGTTTTTGCTACGAAGGCGGATGGGTCCCTCAGACTTTGTGTAGATTATAGAGAACTCAACAAGCTCACAAAGAAGAATAGACACCCATTGCCGAGGATTGATGATCTTTTCGATCAGTTGGTTGGCGCTTCAGTATTTTCTCAATTGGACTTAGCCACAGGGTTTCATCAGTTGAGGGTGGCTGAGGATAGCATAGACAAGACTGCCTTTAGGACTCCAGATGGTTTCTATGAGTGGCTAGTGATGCCATTTGGGTTGACGAACGCCCCTGCATACTTTGTTGACTTGATGAGTAGGGTGTTCAGGGAGTTCCTTAATAAGTTCGTGGTGGTCTTTGTGGATGATATCTTAGTATTTTCTAAGAGTGAAGAAGAGCATGCCTTACATCTTGGGGAGGTATTGAAGACTCTTCGAGCACATAGCCTTAAGGCTAAATTCTCTAAATGTCACTTCTGGAGGAGGGAAGTGCGGTTCTTGGGGCACGTGGTCTCCAAGGAGGGGATAGCTGTGGATCCCGCGAAGGTAGTATCAATTCAGGATTGGAAGGTTCCGAAGAATGCTACCGAAGTAAGAAGTTTCTTGGGCTTGGCGGGTTATTATAGGAAGTTTATTAAAGACTTCGCGAAGATATCAACCCCATTAACCCGCTTAACGAAGAAGAATCTTGTTTTCACATGGGACGTAGATTGTGATGATGCGTTCCGACGGTTAAAGAGAGCTTTAACCACTGCTCCAGTTTTAGTGTTGCCAGATGGGAGCAAGCCATTTGTTGTTTATACCGATGCTTGTGGGACAGGACTTGGCGCAGTCTTAATGCAAGAGGGAAGGGTGATAGCCTATGGTGGAAGGCAGTTGAGAGCGCATGAGAAAAATTACCCTACCCATGATCTAGAGTTGGCCGCTATTGTTTTTGCGCTTAAGATATGGCGCCATTATCTTCTTGGTGAGAGATTTGAATTGTTTACTGACCATAAATCATTGAAGTACTTGTTTTCTCAGAAGGATTTGAATTTGAGACAGCAAAGGTGGATGGAGTTCTTAGCATCCTATGATTTCGAGATAACGTATACCCCTGGCAAGGGTAACGTGGTGGCGGACGCCTTGAGCAGAAAAAGGTTGTCCTTGAGTCCATTGTTCGTGGAACGACGAAGCTTGGAATTTATCTCGATGTTTGATTTCAGACCTTCCATTGATTATATACCCGGTTTGCTAGCATCCTTGGAGGTCAGACCTACTCTTCTGGGGCAGATTGGGGAAGCCCAGAGGGACGACCCACAGTTGGTTGAGTTGATAGAGAAGCTCATAAGGGGGGAGTCGTCCAGCCATTTGAGTAGGTACACCCTAGACGACAGGGGGTGCTTGCGTAGAGACGGTAGACCTTGTGTACCGCAAGACGAAGGGTTGAGGAAGGCTATTCTTGATGATGCACACCGTTCTAGGATGACCATTCATCCCGGTGGGGACAAGATGTACCAAGATATGAAGAGGGTTTTCTTCTGGGCCGGTATGAAGAAAGATGTGGCCGAATTTGTCGCTCGATGCTTGGTATGTCAACAAGTGAAAGCGGAGCAAAAGAAACCTGGTGGGTTGCTTCACCCGTTGGAAGTTCCGCAATGGAAGTGGGATAGCGTCTCGATGGATTTTATTGACGGGTTACCCAGATCGAGAAAGGGTAATACAGGAATTTGGGTGGTGGTAGACAGACTTACTAAGAGCGCCCATTTCATACCTGTGAAGAGCAAGAGGACTGCCCCATGGCTAGGTTCAGTATATCTTCGAGAGATAGTTCGATTGCATGGGGTACCCTCTAGCATAGTGAGTGATCGAGACCCTATCTTCACGAGCGAGTTCTGGAGAAGTTTACAGGAAGCAGTGGGAACTCAATTGTGTTTGAGCACCGCATATCATCCTCAGACGGACGGCCAGACTGAGAGGGTGAATCGTGTCCTAGAAGACCTTTTGAGGCTGTGTATCTTAGATTTTGGAGGTTCATGGGAAGAGCATCTTCCATTAGTGGAGTTCGCATATAATAACAGCTTTCAGTCCAGTATTGGTATGGCTCCTTTCGAAGCTCTCTATGGAAGGCCTTGTCGATCACCTACATGTTGGTGGGAATCTACGGATAAGATCTTGCTTGGGCCTGATATGATTAGGGAGACTTCTGAGAAAATTGATTTGATTCGAAGAAGGATGAAAGCAGCGCAGGATAGGCAAAAATCTTATGCGGACAAGAGAAGGACGGACCTTGAGTTTGAAGTTGGGGACATGGTCTTTGTTAAAGTGTCTCCGTTACGAAATGTGGTTCGCTTTGGATCTGTTGGGAAGTTAGCACCAAGGTTCGTAGGGCCGTTTCCTATTAAGGAAAGGATTGGACGGATGGCATATAGAGTGGAGTTGCCTGACAGACTTAGTGGTGTACATGATTTATTCCACGTATCTCATTTGAGGAAGTGCTTACATGAGACCGCAGAGGTGGTAGAACCGAGCTTGCTTAGAGACGTAGAGATAGAGCGAGATGCAACGATTCGACGAGCTCCTACTCGCATCCTTGGGTCAGAGAATAGGAAGTTGAGAAACAGAGAGGTTCAACTAGTCAAAGTACAATGGGGAGAAGACGAGGGCAACGCAACTTGGGAAACGGAAGCGAAGATGCGTTCATTGTACCCATTTCTTTTTGAGGGTATGTCTTTTAACTTCTCCTTTATCGTTTGTCTAGTACTTATCTTATCTTGAGTATGTCCTCTCATTAGTACCTTTGACCTTTAGATAGGGTAAACCTATGGTTGAAACATGTGTTTGAGACATGTTATGGTTGATGGATGCAAGTGGATGCAAGTGGTTGCTAGTGGTTGCTCGTGGATGCATATACACACACTCTAGGCACTAGATCGGCTCAATCACTTCATATTGCATATTGCCTAAAATTGTGTGTAGGAAGCTATATTTATGGATGTCTAATGATTGTGTTATCATATGGATGATGCATTTTTGGTGAATGATTGTGCACTCATGTAGATATTGTATGTGTCGATAGGGTTCTTTCGCATACATAATGGATGCATGGCACTATCATGGTTTGCATATGTTCATACATTAGATAGGGAACATATACACACACTCTTTGCATATGCTCATACATCATTAGAAATTGTTCTAAGGACAATGGATGCCTGTGTTTGATGGATTGAGTAGATGGTTGTTTGGATGGTAGGATATGCATTCTCCTTAGCTTAGAGATTTCGGGGACGAAATCCTTTAAGGAGGGGAGAATGTAACACCCCGAATTTTGGGTTAATACTAAAATTCACTAATTACAGGATAAATAATCTCAGATGTGGGAATTAGGGGAAACGGGCTACGTCATTGCGTTCGTCTCGGAAAAATACGCAAAATAGAGCCCGAGTTTTCGAAAATCGGAGTCCGTATGGCCCAGTTATGGCCCGATGAAGTTTGCAGAAAATTCAAAACTAAAAACAAATTTAAAAATTTAAAGTTTAGATTTTGGAATGGAAAAGCGGGGTCAGGCGGGAAGCTTCCCGCCCTACCCATGTCGACAGGGCTGTCGACAGGCCTGTCGACAGGGGTGTCGACTTGCCTGTCGACTTGCCTGTCGACAGGGGCGCGGCGTCCAGTGAACCTGGGTGCACCAGGTTGGGTTCTAGGCTGGCTTAGAGGGCTGGTTCTAGAGATTTCCTAAATCTAAGGGTCCTAATCTAACCTAGGGTTAATCTAAGGGCCTAAAACACTCACCTAATCTATAAATACACCCTAAACCCCCCCCCCCCCTAATCCTTACCAAAAATAGAAATGATGGCCTCATGCCGCCAAATTAAATCTTAGAGGGAGCCTCCACTAATTCATGAAGGAGGGTTGCAAGCTAATCACTCTCTAATCAACCTCTAATCCATTCTAAGCATCTTAATCTTCTTCATTTGGAGTGCAAATTTGCTAGTGTGAGTTTCTATCACTTTAACATCAATTGTTAAAGTAAGTAGATTGGGTGTAATGAGACTTATGGTCTTGAATGCGGATTATAGAGTTTGAATCATTTATAATGATATGCTACTCTATGTCTTCTTATGTTTATGCATATGTAATAAGTGGTTTTATGCATGCTTAATAAGTTGGATTATGCATGTTTTACAAGTGGGTTTATGCATATTTAATAAGTGGGTTTATGCATGTTTAAAACAAGTGAGTTATGCAAGTTCATATGCAAGTTATGTGTGTGATACTAGGTGTATGATGTTATGAAAGTTCACATGCAAGTTATGTATATGCTTAAATGCAAGTTTAACATGATATGCAAGTTATGCATGCTTATGCAAGTATGTGAATGCTCATGCAAGTATGTGAATGCCTATGCAAGTTATGTATATGCTTAAATGCAAGTTTAACATGATATGCAAGTTATGCATGCTTATGCAAGTATGTGAATGCTCATGCAAGTATGTGAATGCCTATGCAAGTTATGTGTATGCTTAAATGCATGTTTAACATGTTATGCAAGTTATGAGAATGCTTATATGCAAGTTCAACATGTTATGCAAGATATATGTATGATGATATGCAAGTTTGGGTTAAATGTAGTTGGGTTAATATATGCTCATATATGCAAGTTGACATCCTCTTAACCCATGATAAAGTTATATGCTAAGATGTGGTGAAACCCATGATACTTGTGATGGATCTTTCCTTTATTATGTCATGGAAAGAGAACGATTTACGTGGGTAACGATGGGGTGAATAAATATGTTGATAAAAGTGTGATTGGGTATGATTAAGCATACCATAAAAATGAATTAACATAAGTGGGAATTTACCTATTGAGTTAGGTCTACCCCATGGGAATTTACCTATTGAGTTAGGTCTACCCATGTTATGAAAAATGTGTAATTAATTAGGGATAATTAATTATGGGGGTGATTAATTAGGTGTAATTAATCGACTAAGACACGAGGTTGGACCCTTTTGTAGCATAAGACTGCCCGGAACCGACCGGCAAATCCAGCGGCTACAAATGATTGGCCCAATGTGAGAGGTCTTAGGCATAAATTAAATACGTGATTAAAGTAAAGACACGAGGTTAGACTCTGTTATGACGTAAGACTGCCCGGACCCTACCGGCTTAACCAGGCGGTCATAACAGTCAGTCTAATGTGGGAGGTCTTTAGGGGAGATCACGGTCTTAATTAATTAAGAAACACTTAACCATATTAGCATGTAGTGGGACATGAGGGGTTAAGTGGGTGCCTTGGGTGGCATGTGGAAATTTAGTGGTTGCCTTGGGTGGCATGTGGAATCTAGTGGGTTGCCTTGGGTGGCAATGGAAAATACGATTAGAATACTTAACCAAGTGGAAACATGTAATTAAACATGATTAAAGGGTTAAGTGGGATACACTAGATAAGTGACAAGCTTAGGTGGGTAGCTTGTGGGGGCCCATTTCAAGCAGTAACCCATATTTATCTTATTGGGCTCGACCCATGTCGAGGACGGGACACGCGTACTGGGCTTGATTATAAGAGGCCAAAACGGGGTAGCGGTGGCAACGCAAGTCCAACGGGTTTCATATGCGTGTGTGGACCCGGGCTGGTAGGTAAGACGTTGTTGCATCGTGTAGATATAAGCCGTGCACCGTTTGTTGTATCGGGTTGCCACTTTGGGGAGTGATACACCCCACTGTGGGGCCGGCACGGGTATCTACGGTAGGGAGCCGATCGCTTGGGGGTGGTGGGTACACCTAGTGGAGATAGGGGCAGACGGCACCTATGTAGTCAGCTAGGGGTACACGAAACCACTGGGAAAATTTTCTAAGTCCTTGGGAGGGATCAACCTTTAAGTAGGGATGACTGGTGTGGTGCAGTGTAGTAATTACCCTTGGGTGGGTAGATGCGTCTTTGCGGTTATCTTAGTTTATCCTAGGTCTACCAAACTGCTTGGTATAGCCATTCATCCCCAGACATTACCGTATGTCAAACTTATGTCTTCTCTGGTTACTTTAATGATTGTATTGTTAAAGTTATAGGACTCACTCAGACTTATGTCTGACCCCGTTGTTTTTATCTTTTTCCCAACCCTCAGGTCCTACGGTGGATCCTAGCAGTAGTGGAGTTTGATCGGATTGCTGTTCCAGTCTTTAGGAGCTTGGGTAGATGTAAAGCTCCAGTTATCCAGTTATCTTTTCTTTTGTCATGGCTATTGTTGAGAATGGGATTATGTATAAATTTATTTAATGGATATTGTACTTGACTTTATGATGTAACCAGACGTGTTTTACTTCCGCTGTTATGAGATGATGTTTTAAAATTTCAAGTACTATTTATATCTGTCTTGTGGTAATTTATCTGTTCTATATTCACTAAAATACTCCACCGATGCTATGGCATTCCCTTAGTGAGTGACCGTAGCGGGTGTGGGGTGTTACAGTTCCTTTAGGCCTCTTATATAAAACATTCCTAAGACAGCCTTCACCAATCCCCTAAATAAGAAGCGGACACTTCCGGAGAACTACCCCACTCATATGTTGTCGTTTATTAGGACCATTTAATACCATATTAGAGAAAGGTGAACCCAATGACCATTTAAGGCCTACTAAGGCGGGTCCCATGACTCTGGTCCAGAACCAAGGAGTGAACCTTATGAGCGGGCCTAGTCGTAACCACTTAATACCTAATAAGATTGGTCAGCCACTTAATACCTTCTTAAGGTAGGCCTACTTCACACACAGATTATTTATATACACACATTAGACATCTCACAATAAACCAACTACTTGTAGATGCTAAATTTTTTGGGAAGTTCCGGGCAGGCTTCTGCTACAAGTTGTGCTTACCACGCATATAGTGTAATAATATAACGGCCTATGATTCCTAGACCTCTTACATTACAAGGTCTTACTTGTAGCTGCTAGATATGTTAGTCGGTTCCGAGCAGGCTTCTACTACAGGTAATAATTAAACTCGTGTATATGTGTCATTTATTACAATTAAGGCTATTAACTCACACACATACAAATTTCTATTAAGGATATTAAATTTCTATTCCCTAATTTAAATGTATTTAATACACATTAATAATATGTTTAATTACTTATAGTTTTACAAATAAATAGGCATGGATTTAGCGCACGAGAATAACAACCTAATATGTCTAAAATGTCAATCCTAACAATTACAGTAATGGTATACAAGTTAATTTCTCTATCAATTAACATGGTCCTAACATGCATATTCTCATTCAATGATAAAAAGAGAAAATACAACACATACAAATAAACTTGCAACCTAGGTTGGAATAATTATTTAAATTATAAAATTATAGGCAAGGTGCTATAAATCTAACTAAATATGCAAAAATCTTACTTTTGGTGCTGCCTCAATTTTTTATTTTATGTTGCATACAAAAACTTAAGATCCTAATATATTGTACATAATACTTTCAAACAAACCTATTTAAAATAGGTGTCTAAACCTATTATTTTACAATATACAAATCTTACGTTTTACTACACAAACATAATATTTAAAAGTATCAAGTGAACTAAACCCAAAAACTAAGAATTTCACACCACCCAAAGCCTAACATTTATTATTCTAATAACACAAACCTAACTATATGGCTTTTAACTGACCATTTCCACAATAAACAAAATACAGGATTTGTAGGATTTAAGTGTTCTGTTTTCGTTTTAGTCCAAATTTTACACAGGCATAATAATCCAAATTCATAATCTAGAAGATAGAATATAGTAACTTATAGGGTTTCCACTCATAGTAATTTGAGAAGGAAGAGCAATAGGATTTGTTGTAGAATCAGATCACAATTCAGCCTACGAAACCATGCTCTAATCCTTGTAATATATATATATATATAAGAATCAAAATCTTAGAATCTTATATATATATATAACTAAATTTCAAAACCTAAATCTATAGAAATCTATATTAGAGAAGACAGAATGGAGGTTAGAGAAATGTAAGAGAATCCTAACATTTCTCTGGAATTAGCAATGGAAAAAGGATAGTATGGAGGCATAGAGAGAAGTCAGAATAGGGTTTAGAGTGAGTCTAGGCAGCCATATTTATAGTTGCAAGTTTGTGTATAAACCATTGGATTATTTAGATTTAATATGGATGGTTTATTGACGCAAAAAATATAAATATCCCTATAAAAATGTACCCTCACACTCTATTTCTCAAGAGGGCGGTCGTCCCCCTCTAAAGAAGGGCGGTCGACCCCCTTCTAGGGTCGTCTAGGAGAATTTGAATCTCGTGTGACATTGTTTTCTATTAATATCATAATTATTAGCATAGATTCCTTTTCTTATGTTGATTATCTTTTTCCCATTTGCAAATTAATATATACATACATATTCAAATCCACTTTAAATATTTCTTTTATGCCAATCTATAATTAATTATAATTCCAATTTACATTCAATCGATTTAAATTTCAAACCTTGTTTGTAAATATTAATACATAACTTGTTTTATTATTATCTTTTACATACGGACTCCGTTTTCAGTAAATAAAACATGAAAATAGACCAGAATCTTGCCATGAACGCAATAGGAATACTTTCGTGGCTCAGTTCTCAATTATTAAAATTCTAACTTCAGCTTATTATGGTGATTATTATTTATTTTAAATTAAATTGTCTTTATGTCTATCTTAGGCTTATTTTACGGGGTGTTACGTTCTTCCACCTTAATAGGGATTTCATCCCGAAATCTTTCTAAAATGTCAAAAAACACAACTCGTTCTAACAACCATGTTATACACCCATGTTATTTTATTAACATCCATAAAACATGTATAAATCATAATGATTATGGACCGCATACTTGCTAAAGTGAGCTCATTCCTAGCGTGTGTGTAATAAGTGATGATGTATGCATGCAAAACATCCTAATATGCTTATAATTCTATATGATTGCATGGTGCATTGATGTTGCATCCATCTCCCACCATATAATCTGACAACCATAAAAGGAATTTTTAGAGGAATTAATAACCTAAGAAAATCTCTGGATGAGTTTGCCTAGTTTTCTTCTTGGTTTCCCAGGTGCTTTCCGTAGTGTTTTTCCCATTGTACTTGGACTAGGCGAATAGATTTGTTATGGAGTCTTTTGATTATGTGCTCCACGATCTTTGCATTGGCACGGGATACCCTAGACTCCAACTGGAAGCTTCCTAAGTCCCTATATCGTCTGGCTTAATTCTGACGGCAGAACCATGAAGGCATTTCCGAAGATGAGAAGCATAGAAAACGTAATGGACCCTCGATAAACGCTCGGGAAGATGCACACGATAGGACAATTTCTTAATTCTATCCACGATCATAAATGGGCAAATAAATATAGGAGCCAACTTCCCAATCTTTTCAAACTGGACTGGTTTCCTACAAGGGGAAACTTTCATAAATACCAAATATTCAATGCTACGTTAAAGTTCCTTCCTCCTTCTATCTGTGCACAACTTCTGTCGGTCCTCGAATCAAAGCAACTTCCTCTGTAGATTCACGGATAATGTCTAATCTGAGTGAAACCTTATCGGTAGTTTCCCCCCAACAAGTAGGCAATTTGCATAGCCAATTTGACACACCAGGATGCAGGTATACAATTCGGCTAATAGCCGTATCAAATTTGATAATGCTCAGATCCGTATCAAACAACAATTGGCGATCCGCACCACCCTAAGCATCCCAAATCTGACCGTCCATCGCGAATGCTCCGGATCGGTTAATTTGATTCGATTATTGGCCGTTTCAAATTCGTGCCTTTTTTGTGTAAAACTTTTTGCCGACAAAGCACACCCATCCCTCTAAATTTTTAATCCGTTCAGGTTCTCTCCCTCCCTTTTTTTATTTCCCTCGTCTAATATTGTATCCCGTGCCCTATTTACATTTCTAAAAATCGCTCCAAAAAAATTATAGAAATCCGATAGTTGTCTGCTTAAATCTGCTTCTTTGTCATTGTCTACAAATCATGCATCTCTATTGCTGGTAAAATTTTGGTTTGATTTGTTTTCTAGTAATCGATATTTTTTGCACTATTGTTTCAATTCACGCTCAACATGTTGTAGGACGGAGAGCTATTTATTGATTTTTACCTAAGGGCGGTTACAAAGCAAGGTTGAACGTTGAAGAATGTTAGGTTTTCGTAGTTGGTCATATCACACCATGGTTAGTGCACACGTTATTTGATCTGTTTCCTTGTATTAGCTAGTCATGGTATTGGATATGTAGAATATGAACCTTGAATTTTGTTTGTTAAACTGTCATACTCATTCCAGTGAATAAAACTAGTTTTAGGTTAACTAGTTAATTCATGTGCTGAACAATACACAAGAATTAGCTAGTTTTGTTTACTTTTCATGCATCGGACTTAGACAAATGCACTGAAACTTACTTGCTAAGAACTAAAAATGTATTGAACCTAGACAAATGTACTGAATCTAGCTAGACAAAGTAGGCTCGCTAAGGCCTGAAAATTCTTTTGATGTTTTAACGGAGAAAGATACGGGCATGTGTGAACAGGGGTGGGCCCATTTGTGATATAGTGATAGATAAAAAGAAAGAACCAAATTGCTAATGAAAACATCCAGTGATTGATGCGATTTGTAAGTTGTAACAATTTTTGAATTCATAGGCTGACAACATGCCATTTAGTATAGAAAAAAGTGGATACGTGAATCTAATCAAAGATCTCCATACTATATTGATGGGGTGAACATGTTTATTTGTTTTATTGAAGAAAACGATGGTAAGAAAGGAGTGTATTTATGCCCCTGCAATTGGTGCCAAAATATGAAGACGTTCAAATTAGATGAAATTCATTTTCATTTTCTTAGATGGGGTTTTATCCAATCATATAGCGTGTGGTATTTTCATGGGTAAAAAGGGTGGAGATGGGAAAAAAACAATCAAATAGTAATGCCGCAAGTACTGATGAGGTTGAACATATTGTGATGGAAGATCTAGTCAATGATGAAAATAGATTTCATGATTTTCAACCTGAAAATCCATTGTTTGATCATGCTAAAATTGGTAGGCCAATGAAAGTAAGAAATATATACCACTTTATGAAAGTGCAAAAGAGCCACTGTATCCTTCATGTCCAAAAGGGGTAACCAAGCTGTATGCCATTATGAAACTGAATAGCTTGAAAACCCAATACAGCTTCTTAGATAATGGCGTGACTGCACTACTCGAACTAATGAAGGAGTTACTCCCCGAAGGTAACACGCTGCCGACAAAATACCAAGACATGAAGAAGTTCATTAAGCAAGTTGGGATGAATTACAAAATATATGATGTGAAACACCCCACCTCCGTTAAGGTCACTCACAAAGGGAATGCCTTAATTTTGGTGGAGCATTATAGGTAAAGGACACAGATAATTTACAGGACAGACATATATAGGCAGCGGAAAAACTAAATTTATTTCATTCGTGGTTCATAACAAAAACATTACAGAAAACTGTCTGAAAACAACTTCCAAATCATTACATCAGAATCTCTGTCTTGATTATTACATAAAAAAGCATAAAACACAATAAAACTGCATAAATCCCCAAGTAGTTGTGTGTCCAAAGCCATAGCCAAAGGTAAGAAGTTCCAAGCTATACATCACAGAGTCTTCAGGCTTGGACAGATGAACGGTCCAAATTAAGCTGAGCTATTCCCTCCCTAGGTACCTTAGGGGGGAAACGGAAGAAAAGAGAGCGAATGAAAATGGGTCAGACATAAGTCTGGCAAGTCCAGTGAATATTCAGCATGTAAACGAATAAGCTGGACACAGGACAATAACAAGGAAATAAGGTAACATAGGATAAGGTAAGATAAACAGGCACGATAAACAAGGCAAGATAAGCTAATCATACTATCGCACTCATGTCCATATTCTCTGCACCTACTAGATATTTCAACCATTATCATGAGTTCAAACCAAGTGATCCCTTTTTATCGATTGGCTCCTACTCGCCCGCATTTACTACTTGTGTCATACGGCCTCGCTCGATTGTAGATACATGTGCTGGTCCTACCATGGGGTGTAGCAAATCCTATAGTGGCAACCCGACACGATTCAAGATGCATAGTGTATAACTACTGATGCCTAGGTCCTGCTTTTTCCACTCCGGAGTACGTGCACGCCCGTACTCCGTCGGAACCTACACTGACGCACCAACCGCCATTATTTTGACCGCTTATAATCGCCCAATAATCGTGCCCCACCCTGCCTAGTTCAGGGTACCATGATACATCTATGTGGGTTACTGCTGAAATGGGTCCCCATTACTAGGGTTTTTTAATCAACATGTTAAATTGGTTAAGTGTCCAAGTTAACCTAACCCCACCCATCAGTTTAGTTAAAATGTTGTATTGGTTAAGTGTTGCCTTAATTAACTTAACCCTACCATTCCTGACTTAGCTTTAATTCATTCATTAAAGCACCAACCACTCACATTAGATAGGTATTGTTGCGGTTACTGGATGTGCCGTCGGGTCCAGGCAGTTTTACACCGCAACTCAGTCTAACCTCGGGTTCTTTTGGGCTCGATGCACTAACCTCCCACATTAGATATATATTGCTACGGTTGCTGGATGTGCTGGGCGGTTCCGGGCAGTCTTATACCGTAACTCAATCTAACCTCGGGTTAGGCATATTCATCTTTTCTAAATTTACATATTTACCTCTTTATGTTTTATATGTAAATTATTGTCATTCAAGTCAAGCCCTACTTTCTCTTTTAAAATCAAGTTCATAATTTTAGGTATAAAAATTTATACCACTTTATGCCATAAAACATTTACATGTTTATGAGCCAAATATGCCAATTATATGTAATTTCATGTTTTTCCCCAACGTTACCCTCGTTAAATGTTCGCATGAATCACATAAAATGTAGGCTCGATACATAGCCTAACTTATACACAAAAGGGGAAAAAGAGGAACATGTAATAATTCCAACATCATAAAAATATGGATCTAACTACACATGTATCATATGAATTTGGCATGGAACAATATACATTCAATTATGAACTTGCAAATTTAGATCTACTCAGCATGAATCATGAAATAGAGGTTTTACATAAAACTACATAAACTTAAAATTAGGCTTGTAGTGGTGAACTTGCGAATTAGTTGGATCAAATTTAACATGAACCCAATCATTTTAGCATGTAGTTTTGGTCATATATGTGATCAACTTGCATAAACATAGCAAAATTCCCAAATTGTCAAATTATACAATATAGTATGCCATTGCCAAATTACACAATATGATATCCATCGCCAAATTATACAATATGGTATGTCATCGCCAAATTACACAATATGATATGCCATCGCCAAATTATAATATGTCATCGCCAATTTATGTCATCGCCAAAGTATACAACATAATATGTCATCTCCAATTTATTCAACATGATATGTCATTGCCAAAGTATAATATGTCATCGCTAAATTACACAACATATATGTCATTGGCAAATTATAGAACATATGGATCCATTGCAAAGCATTTAACTTTTATCACCAAATTACATACAACATGATCATAACTTAGCATGATAAGAATCATAGTCTCAATCAATTCAGTTTTAACAAAAAGGATAGGCATAGATTTACATTAGGCGATGTTCAACATCCATTTATTTTAGTTGTGATTCCAATATCATTTAGGTCTAAATGACAACTGGACTTACAAAAAAGGAGACTAGTCTTGTGTTCTAGGATCTGTATTCTGAATTTGAATAGCTCTCCTTTGTTGTAGACGTTAAATTCTCTTAGTTGAATTAGATTTGATTTGCAATTCCTAACTTTCTTTCTAGTTGAATGAGAATGGTGGCTACTCTAGGTTAAGTGTTGACAGCATGACGGTCTTAGGAATATTTTTGTGTGGCTTAAGGTTTAGATTTAGGTTGCTTATATAGAAGTTTGATTTAATAGGAACCGTCAGATTAACCTAGAGCAAATCAAAGCCACTCAAACCTAAGTGAACCAACCAGAACTTGCCACACAAGCCCTAATGACACAGCAGATCGTCATACAAAGAAAAACGTCAGATTTCAGATCTGACCCGAGGGGGAGGTCGACCTCTTGGTCGACCTGTATGGGGGGAGGTCGACCTCCTGGTCGACCTGGCCTTGGGCGGGAAAATTCCCGCCCAGCCCGCTTCTGCTTCTGATTTTGAAATTTGAATTTTCTGAACTTTAATCTGAGCTGTTTATTTAAATTCTTGAACCTTCTAAAGTCATAACTCCTTCATACGGAGTCCGATTTATGCAAACTCTGACTCTATCTCAAGCTGAATTCCGAGATGAACGTAATGGCGTAACTCGTTTCCCTTAATTCTCACGTTTGTAATTATTTATTCTTTAATTCGTTACTTTAACGTTTATAGAAAATACAGGGTGTTACATTACGCATGCATCAATGATTGCATGTTATACTGGAAAGATGATGCGAATAAAATTTCTTGTACAAATTTCAATGAACCAAGATATAGGACACCTTTTAATGACGAGAGAAAAGGAACCAAAGTAGCTTGAAAGACATTAAGACATTTTCCATTAATTTCTAGATTGAAGATATTGTATATCGTACCATGGATAGCAGATGCAATGACCTGGCATAGTCGTTCCGAGTCTGATCCAAACATAATGCGTCATCCATGTGACACGTCTCAATGGAAAGCCATGGATTCTTTTGACAAAAAATTCGCAGTCGAGCCACGGTCACACTTGGAATAGCAACAGATGGTTTCTGTCCGAATGTTTCTCTTAATAACCCTTACAGTTGTTGGCCAATAATTGTAGTACCATATACTCTTCCTCTGTCTATGTGCATGAAATGGGAGTTTTCAATGTTAACACTGTTGATTTCTGGGCCAAAACAACCAGGGAATGGTAATGATGTTTATTTAGAGCCGTTAGCAGACGAGTTAAAGTAGTTATGGGAACGAGCTGTTACATATGATTCATCAAATAAATCCAAGTTTACAATGAGAGCTAGGGTGTTGTGGGCGATCCATGATCACCCTGCTCTTGGGACATTATTGGGATGTACAACTCACAGTTGCTTTGCTTGTCCCATTTGTAGGGAAAACACTTATTTTTATCATCTTCCTGAAAGTAAGAAGTGTTTTATAGGACATCGAATATATCTTCCTAACGGACATAGGTTTCGATACGACAAGGCAAATTTCAAAAATGAACAGGAACTTAGTCGTCCTAAAAGTCCATTGAGTGGTTTTGATGTTGAAAAGAGAGTAGCGAATGTCAAAATGAAAATCGGTAAACATAAAGAAGAAGTTGGTCGAAAAAGGAAAAAGTCGGTCATTGAAGAAGGTGACAATATTTCTTCTTGGTATAGGAGGTCTATCTTTTTTAATTTACCATATTGGAAAGCAAATATGATTCGACATAATATTGATGCTATGCATACGAAGAAGATTGTCACAGAGCATCTCATCAGCACCATTATGGACCATAAAGAGAAGTTAAAAGATGACATCGATGCACGCAAGGATATGAAAACCATGGCTAAAAAACAAAAGTTGTGGGTGATGGTAGATCCCGAAACCAAAAAAACAATCATACCAAAGGCAACTTTCACCTTGAGCAAAGAAGAAAAATTAGATTTTTCACCGTATTGAAAATTTTGAAAGTACCTAACAAATTCTCCTCTAACTTCCGCAACAACGTGAGCATCACTCCTCTCGAACTAAGAAATATGAAGTCACATGGTTATCACGTCATAATGCAACATCTGCTTCCGGTATTGCTTTAACATACTTATACACAACATAAGGATCTACGAAATGCTATTCATCGTATTAGTCTATTTTTTAACATTTTGAGCTCAAAGGTGATCAACAGGGAACACCTTATAAAAGAAAAGGCTATGTTGGTGGAAGTAATGTCTGTTTTTGAAAAAAAATTCCACGTTCATTTCTTGATATCGTATCCATGTTATGGTTCATTTAGCCAATCAAGCATTGGTCGGTGGCCCTGTCAGATATAGATGGATGTATCCTTCTGAACGGTAAATAACTAATTTCAGTTATGTACATTATTATTGGGTATAAATGGCTATCGTGTGCAAGTTATAATTGATTACAATCATAGGTTGATGAAAACATATAAAAGGCATGTGTGCAACAAAAGATACATTGAAGGGTGTATTGCAGAAGGATATATCATACAAGAAGCTAGCCTTTATTGCATGGAATATATCCCAAACGGAGGTTATGGCAACCATAAACATACCCGCGAAGCATTTTTAGACGAGGATTATGAGTTTGTTGGTGAGATACCTTTGGATAATGGTAAAATATAACATTAACCCAAGTGCAATTCGAACAAGTGCGTAGATGGGTCCTAAATAAGTATAATCGATTGGATCCATGGAAGAAGTAAGTTCATGAAGTAGGTTTCGAATTTCCAATTTCTAATTCAATTTATATATTCAATTTGATATGTGTTATCTACGTATAGAAGATACAACTCTTATGTGAAAAGCACTAAATTTCAACCATGAGGCAGAGGTACAATGGTTGAAGTCATTAAACCTTTAACTATATGGTTACGTAATGAGGTATTACATCATCTATAGTATTTCACGTGTTTATAAGTTTGCAATACACCATCGTGAACATGCTTGATTTTTCTTGTTGTATTTTATGTAGTTGTTGAATTGCAGCGATGTAGACCCAACTCTTTGGCGGCTAATACACGGGCCACATTTCATGGCGCTTAGTTATACGAAGTACCAAGTGAATGGGATTTTATTTTCCATGAAAATGTACGAAGACCATATGGTAACACAGGATAGCGGTGTATGCATGAGAGTAATTACAAAATTTAGAGCGAGTGGTAAATATAAAAATTATAAGGAAGCAGAAACAATGTATTATGGAGTCATTCAACAAATACTTGAGTTGGATTACATCGATTTCAGACAAACAGTTTTTTATTGTGATTGGGTAGAAGTCGAGGATAAGATCAATGGTTGCAAAATAGATCCTGCTTCAAACCTGATCATGGTTAATTTAGGAAAATAAGAACAGAGACAACGTGAATGATAAGCCATTTATTCTTGCATCAGAAGCGAGTCAAGTGTTCTACTCAAAATATTTAAAAAATGGAGGTTGGTCTGTGGTTTTGCAAACATCAAAATGGTTGACTACAAATGTGGATGACATTGAGTCTCCTACCGTCTATCAATCAGATTTTGAAGACAATGAAAAACTAGAAGATCTAACCAAACTCATGTGTTAACCAATGAATTGTTGAATGCTTTTTTTACTAGGGAATCATATGTATTTGGAATGTCACGACTCACACTTTCTGATCGTAATCCATTCTGCTTTTATTATTTCTTTTAACTATTTCATAGTGAGTAAGACTTATGAATTATTGAGTGAAAATGTAATAGAGAACACGATCAGTAAAAAATGTGAATAATATTCTTATTCATGGTGTTTATCATGATTCTTAATGTTGCTTCTATTTCGCAGGAAAATACGTCACAAGATCCCATATCATCACATGCATCATGTTCGAAAGATCAACAAGTTAAACAAAATCTACTTTGTATTCTAGTCTCAGAAAACACTCCAAAAACTGCTACTACACTTGGTAAACTAGTACGATCTTATGTGTCGATCTCTTACACAGGTTGGGATAAAGTATCCAAAACATATAAGGACAACGTTTGGAATCAGTTGGTGGTAAATTTGTGAAAAATAGTATGTAAATGTTACAGTTTATTTTTACAGTTTCTGACTCTTAATTTTTGCAAAAAAATGTATATGCTTGAGCTGCTTTCAAATGAAATGTTTTAAAAAAGAATGGCCGGGACTTTTAGGAGACACAAGAAAAACTTGAGAGCAACTTATTATGACACTTTCGACGTTGACGAAGAACGGATGAAAAATTGTCCACCTACAATTGCTCCAGATGATTGGAACGAGTTCACAAAGAATGAAACAATGCCTAAAGCGAGCGGAAGAAGGGAGGCATGCAAAAAAAATAGATCCAGTCTAAGTTATGCCCACCATGTAGGACGTAAAAGTCACGCTGGATTAGAACACGAATTGGTAAATTATTTGATCATTTTCTTTCAACAGTAGTAAAAAAACAGAACTACGGGAGAGAATATACATGAAATGGAATATATTGCAAATCGTTGCAAGTCCATCTGCAAATATCAACCGTCGTCAAGTATGGGAGAAGACACACAGGAAAAAAGATGGTAGCATATCAAATGCCACATCTGCGTACTTCGTAAGTTTTTACTTGTATTATGGTTATTATGGTTAACATTGAGCAGTCTATTGTTTGGACTTTCATTTCAGGCTTTCAGGCTTTCCATAATTGTGATTAATTAGTTTCTCATTACATTTTCTTCATTACGTGTTTTTATTGTTATGGTGCTATTGTTTGGATTGAATTTATTCAGTTAGGAGTAACATACTATAGTTACAAGCTGTTACAAGTAAATGTTGGTGTAAATGCATTTAACTTTTATCCCAGGATCAAATTGCCAAATTGAAGGAAAAGATCACCAATAGTAATGAAAAAAAAATTCCTGTTGATGAAGATATCTTATCACAAGTGTTTGGTAAGGATACAAAGGGTAGGAGTCGCGTTGTTGGGAGCATTATACCAAAGATGCATGTTAAGGCTTGCGCCATTACACAGAAACGATTCAAACATGTTCATGAAGACAATGACGAGTTGAAAATGAGGGTCGGAAGCTCGGAGGGTATGATGACTGATATAAAGGGTACGGTGGGAAATTTGTCTCGAAAAATGGTGGTTCTGATCAACATGGTAGGAATTTTGACTGATCAAGGAATTCACGCACCGTTAACTACATCGAACGGAGGATGCAACAGTACAAAATCAGTGCATCAAAGGGTGTTGCTTCTCTGATCCAGGATACGACCAATGTGGTGAACAATAAACGATGTGAAATTCACAACTCTGATCTAGATATAATAGCAATAGGTATTTTATTAATAAAATTAAGCATATTTTATTGCACTTTGATCTAAAGCGAGTGCTTAAAGTCCAATGGATACGTACTCCAGTTTTTCTGTTTTAATAAAATTAAGCATATTTTATTAATACCGTTCTTTGAAATTCTCGACTTTATTGCAACGAGTACTGTCTGTCGAGATCCTTCGTCATCCAGATGCCATGGGATTGTTGTACCACCTACACATGAAAAAGTGGTTTTGGACAGTATATTGCTATCAAATGAGAAAACCTCCAAATTGAATCGTCAATTTGCAGAGACCTTTATGAAGTCGGAGTGGGTGGGTTTGTGTGTCATGTGAAGTCCCTGATTTGATATCTTTAGACGTTGGAGCAGGTATATATAATTTTACACTTGACTCTTGGTTTACTTATATGAAATAAGAATTCCATGACACTTGTGTTTGCATTAGTTTCATGAAATCTCTTTGGTGACATACACATGCATACTTGAGACATGATATGCATACACGAAAACAAAGCCACGATACTGACCTGATGAGACCTTAACTGCCATGACATAAGCAATAACACATCGGAGTCTTCACTTCGAATATCGTGGCTTTGCGTTCCATTTTTGATAATATTAAAATACTCTGAATATTATTTATTAATGTTCTACAGATTGATTGATCCGCTGATAATTCATATGTGTACATATGTGGTTGATGAGGAATTGTTTCGTATTGTTTACCTTGATTATGTTGCCCTTGACTAATTGCCCATGTATTTGTTACAACACCAAACAAGCAACAACAAACTGTTCTTTGTTGGGCATATGGAAGGTCACAACACAAAACAAGCGACAACACGAAAGAATTCCATAGACAACAAATACATGGGCAAATAGGTCAACATAATCAAATACATGTATAACTTACATAATACATGTAACGAGTGAAATGCAACGAGGATGTCTATAATATAGCGAGGATGTCTATAATATAGTAAATAATATATAGCTAGTACCTTAAAGCTAGCTAACGTGAAACTATCATAATACAAGTGAAATGTAGCGAGGATGTCTATGCATAAGTGATTGTGTAATAGCAAGAAAATAGTATGTGTACTATTCATAAGTGTAATAAAAATTTATTTGAACAAATATCTCTTATTTGTTTAAAAATAAATTCTATGTAAATATTCAATTCTTGTAAATATTTATTTATAGTAAATAATGCCACGTGGACTAAAAAAGATTTCATATGCACTAATCAAATGATGACACATGTACAAATTATTGTTTAACACATGAACCAACCATTAAATGCCAAGTGTCGGCATTAATATATGTCATGTGTTTATACTACTACAACAACTATGTCAGCAACCATGTAGGATGACACATCATCAGCCATGTCAGCAGCCATGTAGGATCACTCATCATCAAACACATCAGCTGATGCCTCATCATTTGAGTCATAACATAGTGGGGTCCATTGATTCTTTTACCTACCAATATCAATAAGTGTAGGTAAAACTCTTTCTCTACTGACCTTTACCTACCAATTTCTACCAATTCAATATTGGTAGCCAAAATATATTACCTACCATTCTGTTAGTTTTATCTACGCCTACAATTGGTAGGTGGTGACGGCCCGCCCCGCACCAGCCGACATTTCTAATGAAAATGCGTTGTGCCAATGCCCGACTAGCACAGGACGGTCGCCAAAGAAAGGAAAAGAAAGGAATTTGAACTAACAAGGAACCTGTAGAATGTCTCACAGCGCATGGGATAAAATATAATAATAACATAACTTTGACATAAAACAGGTAAGACTGTGCACAAGCTGAAAACTAAACCATCATAGCAGCGGAAAATCCAAAATACAGCTTATGTTCCATATCATCATTATTACAACTTTTAAAACCTGTCTCTAAAGCAAAATAAGAAAGGTACACTACTAATGCCCAAAGTAGTGACCAGCAGTGACACAGGGAGAATATATGTATAAATGGTATGTGTAAGCCTCCTACTCGTCTCTAGACGTCTACACGTGCATATCCACCTGACCTGTCTCTAGTCTACTCGTTTAGGGGCACCTAGAGTAATAATAAGAGACATAAAACTCTGGGTCAGACAAAAGTCTGGTATGAGCGATAAGCAACAAAACAGAACAATAACAGGTATAATCCAATCATACCTGAACCTGGACCTACAACCAAAGAGTTAGCACAACAAGACGTACAGTACTCTAAGGTAACACTAACATGAAGTGTAAAAGTAATGGGGGTGGGGTTAATGATGATAGCAAACACCAAACATAGCAATCATCCTCACATCTCCCACTCAGTGCATAAAGCAAACGATATCCACCACTTTGATCACCCAATTCTTTGCAACGATCACTCTGCCCCCATGGAGTCATAACGGCTCCACTGCACTGATCCATAGCCACTAATCTGTCTCTCAATGGTGAGTCAAAGCTATAGGCATCGATAACCCCTTAGCACACTTCCCGCAGCAAAGTCCACTCATGAAGTTAACTCGTCGGTTCCCAACTGGATCCTGAGTTCTACTTCCTATTTGGACTACCTGTAACGCCCGGCCCCTAGACCCATGCTGACCAAGAGCAACACTAAGTGTTACTGTCGGAAAGCACGGAGAATGGGACTCGATAGGGCTAAAAGTTGTTCTCATTCCTTTGAACGAACACTGGCACGAGAAATTTAAAACTTCTTAACTTACCATTTGTGCTCAGTATAAGTTCAAAGAAATGGTACAAGAAAATTTCCCAGGTACATAGTGCAAAATATAATAGAATCAAGCACAGCACAATAACAACAGCAGAATACATAATACATATCATAATAGAGATGTCCAGAATACATGGTCCATCATACATAATATCACTTCCCAAAATACATAATAGTGTACATACCATAATACTACACGCTTCTGATGGTCTGAAGTTGCATAGTCCAAAACCCCAAAACGTGGAAAAAGATAAGAATGACGTTGCAATCCACGCAACCTAACCTGCATACAATCCTCAACCTGACCCGAGGATTGTAAAAAAAACAAATCACACGGGTCAGACTATTGCTAGTGTGAGTGAAGTAAGTATCTATGGACAATAAATAATTCATCAAATAAATAAAGGTGCCGCATGTATAAGTCAACATGAGGCGTAAGGATGTTACTGTATGTGAACAATTTAGCGAAATCGTCGCATTAATATGCGATAATCGCAGGCATCGGTATTATATATAACTCAATACAATACCAGAACAATTATCATATGTAAAGCAATATGATAATATAAAAAGTAAAGTTAAAAGGGTGCAGGTATTGTATGTAAAGCAATACAATACCAAAACAATTATCATATATAAAGCAATATGATAATATAATCAAACGTTGGTTAAAGTACTGGGTTTCCAAATTATCTTGGGTAATATCCCATTATTATTCAAACAAATTAGAAGTTAATAAAGAATTATGGGAACTACGGGATAAATATAATATGACTCATAACAGATACCAAATAAACAGACGCTAGTATTGTAAAATCACAGTGGTAGAGCTCTTGCGCGCGCGGAGACATCAGCACCGTAACCTACTCATAACGCCATAACGACACCTGGCGATCAACCCAGGATAACCAAGACGGTCTAAGGCGAAGGCCGTATGCTACCCGTTCACGGCACTACACGTGGCACACCCACGTCTCCATCTGATGTAGTCCGTGACCCGCCGATCGGGAATCCCGATCAAAACAACAAAATTGCCCAATGTAGCAGACCGTTTGACCTTTGGTGGTAAGTGGGCGAAATTTATAACCACCGTGATTCAGGTAGCGAACCTGAATCAGGTCGACCAAGATGGAGTTTTGGCCCATTGGTACAACAGAGTCCAATCTATCCCAATCCCAAAATTAAAGTATTTTGAAATATTAATTTGTAAATTCATACTTTGAAAACTCATAGTGTTTATAACATCAAAACACTATATAAAACCATTCAGGCAACATTCATAAAAGTAAGTTTTTTTTTTACAAAACCCAGTATACTTTACAAAAAGGTTAACATCACATGTCCATAGATGGTTACACTTCCGTTTCGCTCTAATACACAAGCACCCCATAATACTTATGTATTATAACGAAACTTAATCATTGTTTAACATGTTTAATTTATTTGGAACTAATAAAATTATTTGGCCATTAAATTTGTACATGATACTGTTATTTTTGCAAGTAGGAAGAATTTATTCTCAAATATTAAAGAAAACAATAATTTTTCTAATATAAAAATTGCATAATTATTTTTAAATAAAGTTCAGAGATTTATTTTTTTATTTTTTTATTTTTTTAAGGTCTGTCCAGTGCAATCTGGACTGCACAGTGCAGCCTGGACTGCACTGTCAGCCAACTGGGCTGCACTGTGCAGCCCACTGCCGGGCTGCATTGCAGCCCATAGTTGGGCTGCTGCGCAGCCCATCTGGGCTGCACTGTAGCCCTGACACGGGCTGCTAATGCAGCCCCATCACGGGCTGCACTGCAGCCCTTTCTGGGCTGCTATGCAGCCCGTTCTGGGCTGCACTGCAGCCCTTTCTGGGCTGCTATGCAGCCCGTTCTGGGCTGCTTTGCAGCCCGAACGCGGGCTGCACTGCAGCCCATTCTGGGCTGCTAATGCAGCCCCATCACGGGCTGCGCTGCAGCCCTTTCTGGGCTGCTATGCAGCCCGTTCTGGGCTGCACTGCAGCCCTTTCTGGGCTGCTATGCAGCCCGTTCTGGGCTGCTTTGCAGCCCGAACGCGGGCTGCACTGCAGCCCATTCTGGGCTGCTAATGCAGCCCCATCACGGGCTGCACTGCAGCCCTTTTCTGGGCTGCTATGCAGCCCGTTCTGGGCTGCTTTGCAGCCCGAACGCGGGCTGCACTGCAGCCCATTCTGGGCTGTGGCAGCCTGAACACGGGCTGCTGCACAGCCTGCGCACGGGCTGCCTGTGCAGCCCAGATCTGGCTGCACAGAGCAGCCTAGCTGTGCAGGACTGCACAGCAGTCCTTCCCCTCCCCCTTGCTGAAAATTTCAGCAAAAATTAAATTTTTTTTTTTTTTTCGATGGAATTGAAGTTTAACAAAGACATGTAGGTTTGTTCATCAAGGTTTAATAATGTACCTCTCTTTGAAGCAATTAAGCAAGCATTTTGCATGCATCAAAACTACATACCTACAACAATCTTCACTACATAACATTTTCTTTCAACCAATTTGCAGCAAATTCAATTAGGTAAAGATTAACCACAAAAGGGGAGGAGCCAATATATAACTACGAAAAGGTTTTGACATTTTCTCCCACATGCATACCTAAATCAACCAAAAAGAGAAGAAAGATTGAAACTTCACTCACCTATTACGCCAAAATGCAAACTTTCACCTTTGAACTTGATTAATCTTTGGATTGAAGCCC
The DNA here is from genome assembly GCA_030737875.1 of Allium sativum. Taxonomy (NCBI): domain Eukaryota; kingdom Viridiplantae; phylum Streptophyta; class Magnoliopsida; order Asparagales; family Amaryllidaceae; genus Allium; species Allium sativum. The sequence continues at coordinate 125,305,491 of CM060919.1, read as the reverse complement.
TCTACAAAAGGATTTGAATGGGAAAACAACCCTAAGATCTCTATGTACAAAAATTGAAAGAAGCAGAGAGAAATTAAATAGGTTTAGGGAATGCTTACTGAATTGGGAGCCTACTTTTATCTCCAATTTTGTATGAGAATTGATTAAACAGAAAGATTGAGGATGAGAGAAAATTTTAGAGTTCTCGGTGGTTTCTGAATGAGAAAAAAGAAAGATACGTACTGGTGTTTTTAATCGGAGGAAGAGGGGTTATGTATTTTTATTCATAAGTCCCCCACTAGATCTTTCCTCATAAAAATCTCCTTTTTATTTTTTTTTATTTTCACTCTTTTCTAAAGAAACATAATGATTACTCTTTGTCTTATTAGGAGATTTTTTCTTTTTCCCCTTATTTTATTTGTTTCTAGAGATTTCCTACATAATCAAAATAAAATATATTTTTTTCTTTTATAATCTTTTCTTTTTATGAAAAAAAAAGTGGACATAAAATTCTCTTTTTATCTTACATAACACACATTTTCAACATTATGTAAACTTTCCTCTTTTTTTTTTTTTTTTTCATAACTTGAGAACAACAAGAAAACATTATTTTATAAATTATTTAAAATAACACACAACAATGAACACATTTTATGAAATCAATCAAAATTTTCCACTAAAATTTGCACTTTTCCATTGCATTCAAATTTGTCTTTTTATTTCATGCAAAATACTAATTCACAACTACCACTAGCTTATATTTTAATATTATTATTATTATTCTTTTTTTTTTCTCTTCTTTCTAAAAAAAAAACAATTTTTTTTTTCCAAAGTTCATTTGTTACAATAAATTACATTATGCAACAAAAGATGAAATTCTTCATATTAACCATGCATAACGCATTTATTGACCGTCATCATTTTTTTTCCTCTCATCCATTTTAATATATTATTATCATTTATTTAATTTTCAAACAATATTTAATATAATTATTAACAATTTATTATTAGATTCCCAATTCAGTCTCCCTAAAACAAATGGGGTTGTTACAGACTTCCCCCCTTACAAAAATTGCGTCCTCGCAATTTCTACGTAGGGGATACATCTGTAATAAACTTATAGATTCAACTCAAAACAAAAGGACATACCTTACTCAAGCGCCAAACAAATTAGGATAATGCCTCTGCATCGACTCTTGTGTTTCCCAAGTGCAGTCCTTTGGATTACTTGACCACTGCACCTTGACTAAAGGAACCACTTTGCTACGAAGCTTCTTCGTCTCAGAGGCAATAATACGAATAGGCTCTCGAGTAAAAGTCATGTTGGGAGCGATCTCAAGCTGCTGCAACTGCTTTGGCTCTATGACCTCTTCGGAATCCCTCAAACACTTTCTCAAGTGAGACACATGAAAGACGTTATGCACACTTGATAAGTGTTCAGGCAAGGCAACTCTGTAGGCAAGCTTTCCAATTCGCTCCACAATAGGATAAGGGCCAACAAATCTCGGAGCAAGCTTACCAGTCTTACTAAACCTCATTACCCCCTTTAAAGGAGTGACCTTCACGAATACATGATCCCCAACACCAAACTCCAAGTCCTTTCTTCGACGATCTGCATAGGACTTTTGTCTATCCTGCGCCTCTTTCATCCTTCTTCTAATTAGGTCCACCCTCTCAGAAGCTTCACGCACAGTGTCGGGACCAAGCACCAACCTATCCCCAGTCTCAAGCCAGCACGAAGGAGATCTGCAGGGTCTCCCATACAATGCTTCAAAAGGAGCCATGCCTATACTGGATTGAAAGCTATTGTTATATGCAAACTCGACCAAGTATAGGTGGTCCTCCCAAGATCCGCCAAAATCAAGAATACAAGAGCGCAACAAATCCTCTAATATCTTGTTAACTCGCTCAGTTTGCCCATCGGACTGAGGATGATATGCTGAACTGATATTCAACTTCGTCCCCAAAGCAGACTGCAAGCTTCTCCAAAACCCACTAGTAAATAGTGGATCCCTATCACAAACTATAGCACTAGGTACACCATGGAGACGTACAACTTCCTTCACATATAGCTTTGCCAAATAAGGAGCGGTTCTTTTTGACTTGACTGGGATAAAATGGGCAGATTTAGTCAAACGATCCACTACTACCCATATGCTATCATGCCCTTGCTTTGATCTCGGCAATCCATCAATGAAGTCCATGGATACCTAAACAAAGCATTTATATTTACAGCATTACGCCGAAGGATCTAAGTATAAATAATCAATTTAGAATTTTAATTCACTTATACCTGATCCCATTTCCATAGCGGAATCTCTAATGGCTGAAGAAGACCGCTAGGCTTTTGGTGCTCGCACTTCACCAATTGGCAGGTAATACACTTCTTCACATACTCGCCTATGTCGCGCTTCATTCCTTCCCAGTAATATAGGCGTTTCATGTCCATATACATCTTACTACCACCTGGGTGAATGGTATATCGCGAACAATGGCAATCACTCATCACCTCATGCCTAAGACCTGCAACATTAGGTACAAAGATCCTGCCCTTCTTCCTTAAACAACCTTGAGCATCCAACTCAAATCCTTTCAAATCATCAGCATCATCCCCATTCTTCAGCCGATGAATACGCTCTAAAGCAGTAGGATCTTCTGTCTGAGCATGAGAAATCCTATCCATGAGGCTTGGTCTCATAACCATATTGGCCAACATCCTTCCAGAGCTATGAGTGGGCATATTACAATAGATTCCACTAGAAGCCAACACCCCCAAGTCTCGCCATTCAGCTATCATCATCGATACAACTGCTTGGTGTTTACGACTAAGAGCATCAGCTACACGATTACCTTTCCCAGGTGTATACTGAATATCAAAATCGTATGCAGCCAAAAACTCCAACCATCTTTGCTGACGCATATTCAACTCTTTTTGAGTGAAGAGGTATTTCAAAGACTTATGGTCAGTATAAAGAACAAACCTCTCACCCATAAGATAATGACGCCACAGCTTCAAAGCAAAAACTACAGCTGCCAGCTCCAAATCATGTACAGCATATCTAACCTCATTGGGTCTTAATTGTCTAGATGCATAGGCCACGACTCGTCCTTTCTGCATAAGCACAGCACCCAGTCCAGACCCACAAGCATCAGTATACACCACAAGATCCTGATTGCCTTCTGGAATCACCAAAACTGGTGCATTAGTGAGCATCTCCTTCAACTTAGAGAAAGCTTCTTCACACTTATCTGTCCACTCAAATCTTATACCCTTCTTCGTCAACCTTGTCAAAGGAGTGACAATCTTCGAAAAATCCTTAACAAAGCGACGATAGTATCCTGCTAGACCGAGGAAGCTTCGAATCTCCGTAACAGTCTCGGGCCTTTTCCAATTCTGTATTGCTTCTATCTTAGAAGGATCCACAGCTAGACCGGCTTCGGATATAATATGGCCCAAGAACTTTACCTCCTTCTGCCAAAAGTGGCACTTGGAAAACTTTGCTTTTAGCTTATGTTCCCTCAAAGTCTCCAAAACAATCCTCAAATGACCTTCATTGTCTTGCTCAGACTTGGAATAAACTAATATATCATCAATGAAAACCAAGACGAATCTATCAAGATAGCTTCTGAACACTCTATTCATCAGGTCTACAAAGTATGCAGGGGCATTCGTAAGTCCAAACGGCATTACCAACCATTCATAAGAGCCATATCGAGTGCGAAAGGCAGTGAGAGGGATGCTGTCTTCCGCTACTCGCAACTGATGAAATCCAGTGGCTAAGTCAAGCTGGGAAAAGACTCTTGCTCCACTTAACTGATCAAAAAGATCATCAATACGCGGCAGTGGATACTTATTCTTCACGGTCAGCTCATTAAGCTTCCTATAATCAATGCACAAGCGGAGAGAGCCATCAGCCTTCTTTACAAAGACTGCAGCAGATCCCCAAGGAGAGCTACTAGATCGGATGAACTGCTTCCCTTCCAACTCAGTCAACTGCTTCCGAAGCTCCTCCATCTCAACACGAGGCATACGATTAGGTGGTCTACTAACTGGTTGGGCTCCAGGGATAAGATCTATGCGAAACTCCACAGCTCTCTTAGGCGGTAAGCCGGTAACAGGCTCAAACACATCACCAAAGTCCCTAACAACAGGAATTCTGGCAATCTCATCATCTTCTCGTGATTCAATGGAATGAAGAGAACCATGAGCATTAGGGCCTTGCGTATCAAGTGTTATACTAACAAGCCCTTTGAAAGATGGATGCTTCAAGGTAACAACTCTGTCTAAGCAAGATAGACGAGCCTCATATCGATCAAACCAATCCATCCCCAAGATAATATCAAAGCCAAGATGCTCAAACACATGCAAATCACATGAGAAAGGGAGTCCTCCTAAAAAGATCTCAAGGTTCTTGCACAACATTCCAAGTGTTGCGGACCCGCCAATGGGATTCGCAACCCTTAGAGATGTGACGAGATAAATTACTTCCAAAGCATATCTATCAACTAAATCTTTAGATATAAATGAGTGTGATGCACCAGTGTCAAAAAGTATGCAAATGAAAGTATCTTTAAATGGGGTTGTACCTTGCATAACTTGCTTCCCCTTCCTTTGGCTCGGACCAGGGTCTCCCTCCATGACATGCAGTCTAGCAGCTTGTTTCTTCTTCGTGAGTTGTGGGCACTCGTTCCTTAAATGACCAATCTGGTGACACTCATAACACTCTCTTTGAGGACAAACATTAGCAAAATGCCCCTTAGCTCCACACTTATAGCATTCCACTCCACCTTTAGCTTGCTTTTGAGTGCCTGAAGCTTGTCCCTTCTTTTGCTTCTTTTGAGAATTCTGCTTCTTCTTAGGGAAGAATGGAGCTTTCCTCTTAGGTGCATCCTCATCTCTTTCACGATATAGATCTTCGTACCTCAAAGCCAGATCAACAATCTCATCAAATGTAGAGCGAAGCTGAGTCAAAAGCTGTTCTCTCAGCTTCCTACGTAGACCATCCACAAATTTTTGATTCTTTTTGAACGGGGTGTTGATCAAGTCTGCACCATACTTAGAGAGAGAATTGAAGGTATTGACGTATTCCTGAACTGATGTATCCCTCTGCTTAAGCTCAATAAAACTGCGAGTAAGGATGGCCTTCTCTGCTTCTGGAACGAATCTCAACTCAAAACGTTCTCTAAATCTTTCCCACGTGAGCTCTTCCTCTCCCATTTCAGCATTCAAAATATCAAACCAATCAGAAGCATTGCCTTGGAGGAAGCTAGAAGCAATCTCGACCTTTTGACGGTCAGTCACACCCATGTGCCCAAAAACACGCTCACAAGTCTTAAGCCAGGCCTGAACTTCAATAACACCTTCTTTCCCTTGAAAAGGCTTCCCTCTAAGGCTCGTAAAGTCGTTACACATACGAGCGAAATCAGCTCTAGGAGCAGCATTAGGAGCGGGTGCGGCTTGAGGCATGTTCCGCATCAACTCCAACCACTGCTCCATCGTCAAACGGGGAGGTCTTCCAGCCATCTTTCTTACTACTCTGCATATAGTGAGATATATCACTCAGCTGGAATTAAAATAATACTCGCACTAGAACGCTAAAAATTGGGGTTTTGGTTCAGGTATGTACAACTATTATTATATAATGGGAGTGATACTGTAAAATAAACAGACATGTATGATGTTTCTACTGTCTTGTGCTAATCACTATTCTAAATATATTTTGTACTATGTCAAACCTGGCTCTGATACCAACAATGTAACGCCCGACCCCTAGACCCATGCTGACCAAGAGCAACACTAAGTGTTACTGTCGGAAAGCACGGAGAATGGGACTCGATAGGGCTAAAAGTTGTTCTCATTCCTTTGAACGAACACTGGCACGAGAAATTTAAAACTTCTTAACTTACCATTTGTGCTCAGTATAAGTTCAAAGAAATGGTACAAGAAAATTTCCCAGGTACATAGTGCAAAATATAATAGAATCAAGCACAGCACAATAACAACAGCAGAATACATAATACATATCATAATAGAGATGTCCAGAATACATGGTCCATCATACATAATATCACTTCCCAAAATACATAATAGTGTACATACCATAATACTACACGCTTCTGATGGTCTGAAGTTGCATAGTCCAAAACCCCAAAACGTGGAAAAAGATAAGAATGACGTTGCAATCCACGCAACCTAACCTGCATACAATCCTCAACCTGACCCGAGGATTGTAAAAAAAACAAATCACACGGGTCAGACTATTGCTAGTGTGAGTGAAGTAAGTATCTATGGACAATAAATAATTCATCAAATAAATAAAGGTGCCGCATGTATAAGTCAACATGAGGCGTAAGGATGTTACTGTATGTGAACAATTTAGCGAAATCGTCGCATTAATATGCGATAATCGCAGGCATCGGTATTATATATAACTCAATACAATACCAGAACAATTATCATATGTAAAGCAATATGATAATATAAAAAGTAAAGTTAAAAGGGTGCAGGTATTGTATGTAAAGCAATACAATACCAAAACAATTATCATATATAAAGCAATATGATAATATAATCAAACGTTGGTTAAAGTACTGGGTTTCCAAATTATCTTGGGTAATATCCCATTATTATTCAAACAAATTAGAAGTTAATAAAGAATTATGGGAACTACGGGATAAATATAATATGACTCATAACAGATACCAAATAAACAGACGCTAGTATTGTAAAATCACAGTGGTAGAGCTCTTGCGCGCGCGGAGACATCAGCACCGTAACCTACTCATAACGCCATAACGACACCTGGCGATCAACCCAGGATAACCAAGACGGTCTAAGGCGAAGGCCGTATGCTACCCGTTCACGGCACTACACGTGGCACACCCACGTCTCCATCTGATGTAGTCTGTGACCCGCCGATCGGGAATCCCGATCAAAACAACAAAATTGCCCAATGTAGCAGACCGTTTGACCTTTGGTGGTAAGTGGGTGAAATTTATAACCACCGTGATTCAGGTAGCGAACCTGAATCAGGTCGACCAAGATGGAGTTTTGGCCCATTGGTACAACAGAGTCCAATCTATCCCAATCCCAAAATTAAAGTATTTTGAAATATTAATTTGTAAATTCATACTTTGAAAACTCATAGTGTTTATAACATCAAAACACTATATAAAACCATTCAGGCAACATTCATAAAAGTAAGTTTTTTTTTTACAAAACCCAGTATACTTTACAAAAAGGTTAACATCACATGTCCATAGATGGTTACACTATTACGCCAAAATGCAAACTTTCACCTTTGAACTTGATTAATCTTTGGATTGAAGCCCTCTACAAAAGGATTTGAATGGGAAAACAACCCTAAGATCTCTATGTACAAAAATTGAAAGAAGCAGAGAGAAATTAAATAGGTTTAGGGAATGCTTACTGAATTGGGAGCCTACTTTTATCTCCAATTTTGTATGAGAATTGATTAAACAGAAAGATTGAGGATGAGAAAAAATTTTAGAGTTCTCGGTGGTTTCTGAATGAGAAAAAAGAAAGATACGTACTGGTGTTTTTAATCGGAGGAAGAGGGGTTATGTATTTTTATTCATAAGTCCCCCACTAGATCTTTCCTCATAAAAATCTCCTTTTTATTTTTTTTTATTTTCACTCTTTTCTAAAGAAACATAATGATTACTCTTTGTCTTATTAGGAGATTTTTTCTTTTTCCCCTTATTTTATTTGTTTCTAGAGATTTCCTACATAATCAAAATAAAATATATTTTTTTCTTTTATAATCTTTTCTTTTTATGAAAAAAAAAGTGGACATAAAATTCTCTTTTTATCTTACATAACACACATTTTCAACATTATGTAAACTTTCCTCTTTTTTTTTTTTCATAACTTGAGAACAACAAGAAAACATTATTTTATAAATTATTTAAAATAACACACAACAATGAACACATTTTATGAAATCAATCAAAATTTTCCACTAAAATTTGCACTTTTCCATTGCATTCAAATTTGTCTTTTTATTTCATGCAAAATACTAATTCACAACTACCACTAGCTTATATTTTAATATTATTATTATTATTCTTTTTTTTTCTCTTCTTTCTAAAAAAAAAACAATTTTTTTTTTCCAAAGTTCATTTGTTACAATAAATTACATTATGCAACAAAAGATGAAATTCTTCATATTAACCATGCATAACGCATTTATTGACCGTCATCATTTTTTTTCCTCTCATCCATTTTAATATATTATTATCATTTATTTAATTTTCAAACAATATTTAATATAATTATTAACAATTTATTATTAGATTCCCAATTCAGTCTCCCTAAAAAAAAATGGGGTTGTTACACTACCTTTGCATCTCGGGTTTTGGTCATCAACCCGTTCGCACTTCATTTTCCTCTCAGTTTGTTCGCTGTCCAAGCTCGAAGATTGGATCGTGGATCCTGCTCGTGTACCCCCTTCCTGGTCGGCTCGTGGGTCCTCCTCTTGGCACAGTTCGTGGTCTCCATCTCCGACTCGTAGGTCCTGTTTCGGTTCGTGACCTCTCTTCCTCGATTGGATCGTGGCTCGTGAGCTCCACTCGTGGTTCCTAGTCGTGATGGTAGGCTCGGGTCGTGGGAACACTTCCTTGGTGGCTCGTGGGTGGTGCACCAAACTCCGGTTCGTGGTTAAACCTTCAGGTTATCGACTCATGATGATGCTCCTACGTCAGCTCGTGGGGGTTGCACCACCTCGTGGCACATGCGGTTCGTGATGGGTGGTCCAATTCGTGATGGCGGCGTTCTCTATGATCAGGTCGGGTCGTGGGCCCGTGGCATGTGCTTCACGAACGGGTCGGTTCGGGTAAGGGCGATCTGATCCGCTCTGGCTCCTGCACATTTTTCCTGCAACTTCTAGCGACTGTTTTTACGCCACACGATGGTGTTTTCGACTATTCTAACTGTTCTAAACAATTACAAAACATTCCAAACAGTCATAACAACATGTATAGTCATCCACAAACACCAAAACAATAAATAATCATGATAATATAGATCAAACATACCCAAGAACTCATGTTTTCCCCTAATCATGTTTAAGCATAACTAATGATAGGGTTAGCAAAACTTAACCAAACTAACCCAAATTTCTAACAGAGGCCTAAAATAATATTTTAGAATTCTACAAATTTTTCCATATTTTTCTGAGCCATAATTTCGCTAATTATCACTAATCACCCCTAATTAGCCGTAATAAGTAAAAAATAATTCAAATCACTCACATTAGCCACAAATTAATCTTAGATCTGAACTTTGCTACTGTTATAGGTCGAATTCCAATGCTTAGCAGCAGCCCCAACTCTGATTTCCCACTAGACTTTCTTGATTTGGTGTAGATTAAGCTAATACGCGATTAAACGGTGATTTGGGATGAATTTAGGAAGTGGAGGCCATTGTTAGGGTTGAAGAGAGGTAAGTGGCGGCTGGAAAATGACAAAGAAAATGTTTCTCTAACCCTAATCAGCCCTCATATAGCTCTAATCCCGAAATCCCCCAATGGGCCTAGCTGCTAATCACCCGGTTAAGTCCAATTAAGCTGTTTTTCGCTTCCAAACCTTATTTCAGCAATATCTCCCAAACAGTAAGTCCGTTTTTCAAATATGACCACTCTATGGAAACGTAAACCATCATCTGGATCTAATGGAAGTGGTTTTAGGTCAAAACTCCTTACCAATCAAAAGTTATGGCCAAAACAAGATTAGCTAGGGGCATAACGGTCATTTAAAATCGGCAAAAATCATGAATATGGGAAATGACCCCAATAGTCGTCTCCCAAAGTTACATGACCATATGACTTCGTATGTGAAAGAAATAAATATTCTATGATCCTTCGATGCGTAGAATGCGGGTCGTTACATTCTCCCCTCTTAAGAAATTTCGCCCCCGAAATTCCTTAACTAAGAAACAAGCTAAGGACCCCGCATGCCTACCAACCATTCACAACAATCAAACATACAAAAATAAACAAACAAGTCTATCCTAGCATGTGGAAAACTACGTCGCAATTAAAATCTTATCAGGCAAAGAGTTCTGGATACGTCTTCCTGATGCTCTCTTCTGTCTCCCATGTACAGTCATTCTCATTCTCGCCCCACTGAACTTTGACTACATCCACCGCTTTCCATCGAAGTTGCTTCGTATTTTGCTCGACAATACGAATCGGCTTGTGGTTCCCAACCGCCTCGGGTTCTACTTTGATATCATCCAACTGATCAGGTGAAATAGTCATATCGGGGTCGTGCACGAATTTACTTAACTGGGAAACATGAAATATGTTATGAACTCCTGCCATCTTCTCTGGTAATTCAACTTTATATGTCGAATTCCCAACTTGCTCAAGGATTGGGAATGGACCAACAAATCTTGTGTTAACTTGCCTCTCCTACCAAATCGTACCACGCTCTTTAATGGAGAGATCTTGACGAATACCAAGTCGTTAACGAAGAATTCCAAATCTCTTCGTCTTCTATCAGCCTAACCCTTCTGCCTATCTTGGGCAGCCTTCATTCGCTATTGGACAACCTTGTTCTTATTTGAAGTTTTTCTTATTAGTTCTAGTCTAAGCACAAATTTCCCACTGTTTTCTAACCGACATGATGGTGAGTTGCATGGTTTTCCATACAAAGCTTCATATGGACCCATACCAATACTGGATTGATAACTTCTATTATATGCAAACTCTACTAGATGCAAATGGTCATCCCATGATCCACCAAAATACAATATGCAAGCTCTCAAGAGAACTTCAAATACTCGATTCACCCTCTCTGTTTGACTATCGGTTCGAGGATGATACGCGGTACTGAGATGTAATTCTGATCCTAAAGCCTCTTGTAAACTCTTCCAAAACCCACTAGTAAATAATGGATCTCAGCCACTCACAATGCCTTTGGGTACTCCATGAAATCTCACTACTGTAACAACCCGCAAAATCTGGGCCAGTTTAAAATTTTTATTTTGGCAATTTTAGCAAATTTTGATTATTTAAAATGAATTATTTTAAATAATATCAACGAGAAATTTTATTTGAATATAATTCGAACGTATATATTATGCGCGTCGTCGTTAGAATATAAATATTTATATATAATTATAAATAGAATTGAAAATGGCGCGGTAGTTCGATAATTCGATTTCAAACTTCAATTGAATGTACCGGGTGCAAAACAATCCGGATTTTAGTGAAACCAAAAATCATAAGATCTAATTGATAATATCTTTCCAACGAATCCGAATAATCAAAATTTCATAGTGGGAATCAAAAGATATGTCCAGTTGAAAATTCTGAATAGTCGCTATGGAATTCAGGCCCTTAAAAATGGACATTTTGCAAATGACCTCGGATTACGACGAAACCAGTTTTGTTGGGTCCGCGGTGTCAAATTATTGCTAGATTCCAAATTTCATAAATTTTCGAATCAATATGTGAGCGTGGCAAAGGAAAACGTGTTTTGACCATTTCAGTTGATTTTAATCGACTGAAAATTGGCCATTTTTCCAACGGTCTCAGAATTCGACGAAACTAGTTTTGTTAGGACCGTATCGTAAATACGAAGCTAGAAAATATTTTTCGGGAATTTTTAGAGTTAGAATGTGACCCCGGTAATTTGAAATGTACGTTTAAAATTCAATATAGTGATTTAAATGTAAATTAAACGGAAACTGATTCAAATGATCGAATCAACCTACGATACATATCCCATTGTGTTCGGAATGGGTGTAAAACGCTATGGACGACAGGATGTGGGCCTCGTTTCGAGGTCGGATATAAAAGTCAACCCTTGTGCATAATTTAAATAATTAAATAATAAATAAATAAATAAATAAATAAATAAACCTACTCCCTCCCCTTTTCTTTCTGCATTGGCCCCCCCGATCCCTCATTCATTTACCACAAGCAAAAAAAAAAAAAAAAAAGAGAAAACCTAGAAACTAAATCGCGCCGCCCCCTGACGCTCGAGCCGCCGACGAAGCCCACCGCCAGATCGCCCGCCTCGTCTTCCCTCCTCCCTCCAGGCACCGCACGAGCCATCGAGCAGAAGCAACCCAACCACCGACGCACCCCGCCGCACCCTGCCGCGAACCTCCGAACGTCGCCTCAGAGCCACCGCCGACGACGCCTCCTCCCCTACGCCAGCTATCGGTGAGTGATTTAGGTAATTTTATTTTTATATTTATTTTTATTTTCGTTTTATAATTTCTGATTTATAAAACGATCTAAAAAAACTAATTACTGTATTTTTTCTTTTTAATAGATTTATAAAACTGATTTCTTTTAATTGATAAAACTGATTTTTTGTTTTAGGATTTAGAAACTGATTTTAAAAACAGAAATTTTATAAAAGAAAGTAAAACAGAAATTTTTAAAAACAGAAATTTTATAAAAGAAAGTAAAACAGAAATTTTATAAAAGAAAGTAAAACAGAAATTTTTAAAAGAATTTTGAAAAACAGAAATTTTTAAATAGAATTTTTTTTAGGGTGCGTTTTTTAGAGGTCCCTATTATGTTTCAAAATATAAAAAAAACCCGGTCATAAACTTATTGTAAATTAGGTCCCTATTTTCTGAAAATTCATCAAAAAAATATAAAAAAATCACGTAAATTCGTATTTAAATAAAACATGTAAACGCTAAAAAATTCAGAACAAAAAACCATCAAACAAGGCGTCAAAAATAAAAAAACAGAAAAAAAACGAAATTTGCTGTTAAATGCATAATAGTATGCAGATATATCATTTTCCTGCATACATCTGTGCTTATTTTTCACTACATTCATCTTCGTTGATTTTTATTCATGCAAATACATGCTTACATGTGTGCAAATATTTCAAATACTTGCACACATTTGTGCAGGTTTATTTTCAGATTTCCAAACCGAACACAGCGTAAGGAAAAGTTGCATACATATATGCAATTATCAGTAATAATTGCATAAATGTATGCAACATTTTTTTTTTATTTCCATGGAATCCTGAAATTATTTCCAGATTTTAGAAACTTTTTTTTTTTATGAAGTACCGCACATTTAAAAAAAAAAAAAAAGGCGGAACTCAGAAAATAGGGGGCGGGTTTTAATTTTAAATTTTTTTTTTTTAAATTAGGTCCCTACTTTTAGCTAACGTGTTATCCTATAAAAATGTTGCACACATGTGTGCATGTTTTCTGAGATATTTGCACATTTGGATGCAAATAAAAATGAACTGAAAATATGCAGTTAAATCTAGGCGCTGTAAGAACTGTAATAATTGCACATATGCATGCAATAAACTGAAAAAGGTGCATAATATTATGCATTTAACTACAGTTTTTTCTGTTTTCTTCTTTCGGACATGATTTTTGTTGTTTTTTGAACTGAATTTTTTGTATAATGCATAATTTATTTTATTACTAATTTACGATTTTTTTTTTAATTGTTATTTTATAAGTTTTGAAAACAGGGACCTAATTTATAATAAGTTTATGACCGGATGTGAGCCTAATTAAGTTTCAAAATAGGGATGTGAGCCTAATATTCACTTTTTTTTATCTATATAGTAGCGGTGTAAAAATAGCATTTTTATCCATATAGCGTGAAAGTAAAAATGTGATTTTTATATATTGAACTTCGAAATAAAAATATGATTTTTATATATTAAATAGCGAAGTAAAGAAATTCGATTTTTAAATATATGAAGTGATTATAAAAATATGACTTTTAAATTGAAAGTGAATAAATAAAAATATGATTTTTATTTTAAAGACATCGAAATATAAAAATGTGATTTTTATATATATAGTGACTACGGGCAACGAGGATGACGAAGATACAATGAAGATGAAGATTTCTATCAAATGAAGTGTCGTGAAGTTGGATAGCTATCGGTGAGAACTTCTCACCTTTCAATTTTTTTCTAGTTATATAGATATATATATATATATATACTAGAATGCAGACGGTGTTTAGTAGCACCCGACACAATCGTCCACAGACCATGGACTTGTTTGTTTGACTGTTTGGTGATTGATTGCGATATTGGTTTGAATGTGGTTTGTGGTGTGAAAAATCGAATCGATAAATTGGCTAGGATTAGACGTGCGCCGTTATAAGGCGAAGGAGTAAGGCTAGGTTAGACTCTTACTCCAAATTTTGTGGTTTGCATAATGAAATTGATTTGATTGATGTGTGAATGGCGTGGGCCTTCACTGGACCGGGGATAAGGCTAGGCCTTGTCCCGTTTCTAGTATCGTGCCGTTATGCCGCCGAAATTTTCTAAAATATGTTAGAAAAATAAAAATATCATTTTATTGTGTAAATGAATTGAATAGAAATTCATAGGTTGAAATAAAATGTTTTATCGTTAAAAATATAATTTTTAACTTGAATGTGAATAAATAAATATTCATTTACAAACCAGACGGTTTGTTTATGTACACCTATTTGAATGACATTGATTGGGACGATAAATTTTACACATCGCCCAACTGCACAAATAAAATATGCGTTTGATTGTTTGAAACCCCACACGGGTGTTGGGATGAAATTTGAAGTTCACTCATCCTGATTGATTAAATGTGTCGATCGATTGATTGACAGGCTGTTATAAGCGTTGAATATCTATATTTGATGCTTATACAGTGTAGTGCACGTTGGTTGATGGTTGATTATTTTTCAATGCTATGATATACATGTGTTGTATGAAAATCCATATAATTAACTTTATATGGTAATTGATTGGGCCTCATTCCAATTTGAAAAATTAAGAATATTATAAAATAAAAGTTCATGTGTTGACAGTACTCATTCATTGAGATTGGTCATGTGTTGAACGAAATATTTTAGTAATAAAATTTACACTTTTATCGATATAAAATAAAAGTTCATGTGTTGACAGTACTCATTTATTGAGATTGGTCATGTGTTGAACGAAATATTTTGATAATAACAACTATTTTGAAAAAGAAATATTTGAAATAGAATATTTGAAAATAGAAATTTATGAAGCCGTGTTGATTAGATTGACGCCATTTTGACGTGAACGATATTTTTATCGACTTTATTCATTTTAAAAATGAATATTGAAAAGTGAAATGGAAATCGACGATTTCGAAATAAATTGAATTGAAAACGATTTCGAAATAAATTGAATTGAAAACGATTTCGAAATGAATTGAATTGAAAACGATTTCGAAATGAATTGAATTGAAAACGATTTCGAAATGAATTGAATTGAAAACGATTTCGAAATGAATTGAATTGAAAACGATTTCGAAATGAAATGAATTGAAAACGATTTCGAAATGAATTGAATTGAAAACGATTTCGAAATGAATTGAATTGAAAACGATTTCGAAATGAAATGAATTGAAAACGAATTCAAATTGAATTGAAAGCGAATTGAAATGAATTCAAATTGAATTGAAATTTGAATTGAATAGAAATGAACTTTGAAACGAATTTATAAAGAAGAATTCAATTTTGCTTTGAATTGAAATGGAAGTTGAAATAGATTTTGAAACGAATTTTAAAACTATTTATATAATTCGTTTTTGAATAGAAAATCGACGAAGTATATATTATATATATTATATATATAATATAATGGCCTGAATAGAACGCGCCGCGCCGCGGCAGTTCGTGAATTTCGACCATTTATTTCAAACGGACATTGCGGGAGATTCGACCGTTGGATTCTCCTAAAACCGGAACCGTTGGGTTCGTATCGAAAAGAGCTTTCTAGCGAATGTTAGAAATTTGAAATCTAACGGTTGGATTTGGAATTATGTCCAAATCAAATTTGAAAAAGGTCGTTGTAAGTGCAGTTCGATGGCCATTGGTGGAAATCGACTGTACGGGCCTTGATAAAATTATTAAAAATAGTAATAATTTGTGTAAAATCATAAGAAATGATTTGTGAAAGTTTGGGATGAAAAACTTCATGTTTGAAAAGATAAAAATGGATTTTTATCGAAATGAACTAGTTTTGAACTAGAATTATAATTCTATTTATTTTTAAATAAATAAATTGAATTTGAAAGGGGTTTTGAAAATAACCAAAATTTCCAATGATTGCATTGGAGTGGATTTGAATCGAAATTGTCTTCGGAATATTTCGATGTTGGAATTCGTGATTATATAGGTGTTGTTATGGAAATTTGAAAGATATATATTTATATCGTTATTTCCAATACGGCATTTGTTAGTCGTAGAATTCGATATTGAATATAAGCCGATATATTTTCTATTCAGAGCCTTGTATTGAATATCGAATGTGATTTGGGTTTGTCGTGAATGGTGTCTTCACTAACACTGTTCTTGAACCCAGTTGAGAAATGATTAAATCTTTTTATTTAGATTTAATGAAGTGTACCAATTAAATAATATTTAATTGGAATTGAATTGATATTGATTTTTGGGTTTATCGTGAACAGTGTTTTAAATAACACTTGTTCTTTAACCCGATAATTAATGAATGTGACTTTGGGTTTATCGTGAACCGTGTTTTAAATGACACGGATTCTTTAACCCGGTTAAAGATTAAAACTAAGTGGAGTTTTAATGAATCTTTAATTAGATTGAAAAGATCGAAAATGGAGTATCACCAGTTTTGCTCCAAGCGATAGTTAAATCTTTAATTAGAATTGAACGTGAAATGGTAATTGAATTTACCGATAACACTGTGGTGTTAGATATGAAGTATTACCAGTTTTACTTCATGGGATGAATAGGTTGGGATTGGGAAATTAAAACAAATGATTACTTCGGTAAGGTTCGCTAATCCCGACTAGTTTGAATTGATATTCAAAAATAGATTAAAGAATAAATTCAAGAATTTATCTTTGATAAAATTAATGGGAACCTTTCCCTATGAATGTGAAATTTAGAAACTAACTGTCGGTTAGCCAAGCAGAATGGTTTTCTGGATATTGATCTGATGTTGGTTTCGGCCTTCGGGGTTAATATTTGGGGAATTATTCTCTTGATTAATTTACGGTTAGTGACTAATGAATTGGAATGAGGCGTATGTTGTGTTTGTGTAACACTTTTATAAAATATACGCGAGTTATTCGGGAAGACCGGGTTTATCCCATTCTGAATAACTGATACGACGATAAGTCGAAGATGAAGACGATGGTCGAAGACCGGAGGTCTTCACGTCGTTTGGGTGATAACTGATGATCTTGATTGGGCTGTACACCCAAGAAGATGGAAACAGTTAGTGATCGTCCAGACGTACTTGGAGATCGATGGATATGCGGGGTACTAGGTGCCTCCGGTTTCGTTCAGACCCAGAACGGACTTGTAAATGGACTGTGTGTCTGACATGAGATTTCATTCTGTGTGACTGATATCGGTTGCATAGAGTGGTTTGCCTGTGTGGCATGCTAAGATGCAAATGATCAAGGCTTCTGTTGAAAAGCAAAGTCTTGTGGTGATGATCAAAGCACGGCCTTTGTGGCGTAGCTTTGTGTAACGTTTACTTCGCGAGTTTCACACCCGGTATGAACCAAAAACGGGAGAGGACATCAGGGAGGACTTGCGTTTCTTTCTAGCTAGAAGTGGCGTCAGTGGTTTTACACGCCCTGACGAGTTTGACTTATGTGGTTGTTGCGGTTGCGAGGCGCCTCGGTTATATCGGTTTCGGCCGATGCATTCTGGTCGGCTGACGGACCAGACTTACACCCCATAGGGTGGGGAGACGTAGTGTTCAGGCATAATAATCCACATCGGTGGACCGGCCCTGACGATCCAAGGCTTGCCTGCGCGCTTGCCTGAGGGGCGGGCTAGAGCGTCTCGAATCGGTTGAGGACTATCTCTTGCCTCGGTTCATAGATGGAAATCCAATTTCCAAATACGTGACAATTGCGGTTTTATTTGTAAACCTATATATGGCGACATAGTGGTATGGGTCATTCATGCCGCCTATGATTGATACTTATGATTTGAAGTTGTTTTATACACTATGCACTTATAATAGTATCAAATGATTTGTTTTAAACGTATCAAGCATGCTTTGGCTGTTATAAGGTAAAAACCCTATCCCCCGGCTTGCGTCGCATTGTGTGATAGGACCTGGGTCTTATAACAGCTTCATTTTTCTTTACTTAGCATTGCGCTGTTTGTTTTATGCACTGGTATTCTTGGGAGGAAACCCGTTCCGTGTTATACGGCGTGGTCCCTTGATTTACCTAATGATTTAAAGTAAAGATTAATAACTGTTTTAGTTCTCACACCAGTCCCATGACTGACCTGGAGTTTATTGTTTTAACCTAAACTCTGGGTGCCCCTATTTTGACACGGGCAGCTAGTAGTTTTGGTTTTGCAGATTTATATTCACAGGATCCTGGTTTACAGCTGGAACGATATCCGGAAAGCTCTGTATCCGTATATCTTCTTCTAGTTGTGTATTGTATTATTTTCCGCTGCTATGTATTTAAATGTAATTTAAATCTCTGATATTTCTGTGTAATATTCATTTGTACTCTGTATATTCTTGTAATCTGATGCATTGTTGTAATATACAATGAAATATTCCTCTGTATGCGTTCTGTTGTGGCTTGTTCTCGAACTATCCGACACTTTCCTTTACGGGGAAGTTACGGGTGTTCACAACTACCCACTTCATATACAGTTTTACTAACTTAGCTGTCGTTCTATTCGACTTGACGGGTATAAATTTTGCACTCTTGGTCAATCGGTCCACAATCACCCAAATGCTACCATGGCCCGATCTAGTCCTTGGTAACCCATCAATGAAATCCATCAAGACTTAATCCCAATTCCATTTGGGAATTTTCAATGGTTGTAACAAACCACTAGGCTTCCTATGCTTAGCTTTAACTAACTAGTAATTCATACTCTTGGAGATAAACTTCCCAATGTCTCTCTTCATCCCTTCCCAGTAGTAGGTCTGCTTCATGTCTCGATACATTTTGTTACCACCGAGATGTATAGTCAGTCTTGAGTGATGAAATACTCTAAGAACTTCATCTCTCCATCCATTGACATTGTTGTACAACCAGTTTATCATCCTTTCGAAGCCATCCTTTGCCATCTGGTCCATACTTGTTCATTTTCTCACCATCAACATTCATGTCTTCCTTGGAGATGATTTCCATTAGGTTTTAGAATCGCTCCTCTAACTGGAACCAAACTGCTCAATCAAAGTCGATCTAACCGTCAAACTTGCCAATATTTCTAGATCTAATCAATATTTAGGTCTGAAATCATCTCCCACGATATACTCCAATTACTTCCATTCAAGAAACATAGCATCTAAACTGGCATGTTTCTTACTCAATGCATCAGTATATCACCTAGTCTGGTACCACATGCATCTGTGTATACCGTCATCTCTTCGTTTTCTATTACCAGAATCCTACAGGTGATAGTCTACTCAAGGGAATAAAACAGGAACAAACATAGCAACCATAGCATCCATCAAATATGTCCTATCTATCACCTGCTAAAGCCATACACGCGTCGATACCTACTTGACTGGTCCAACCAATCCCAAGGCTAACGAAAGCCCCGCCTCCATACATATGTCAATGCCTACTTGACTGGTCCAACTAATCCCAAGGCTAATGGAAGCCCCGCCTCCATACGAACTACCGTACGTCCAACGTATGTTTATCCTCCAAGGATAACTAGATCGCATCCAACGGATCCAAGGTAACGGGCGTCCCCATATACCCCTGCTTCTAGTCCGCCTAAAACACTCGAGTCCCACCCAAGTTTATCCATTATCTTGCTGCCCTCTCGAGTCCAACTCGAGCCAATCCATTTCCTTGCTGTCTTCTCGAGTCCAACTCGAGTCAATCTATTACCCATAAACTCAGACCTAGTCTTGAGTATCCATTACCGACAAACTCTAATCCAGCGTGAGTCATCTCCCTATTCGTTGCATCTCCAAGATCAACGAACACCTATTTTCTTTCACGAGTTCAAGTCCAACTTGAATCGTCCTAACCTTCATTGCATCTTCCATGATCAACGAACACATCCTATTCCTTCAAAAAGAATATCATCATAGGGTCCTAAACAATCCATTACTTTGCATCTTTCTCGAATCCCACTCGAGTCATCTCATAACCCTATCGAGTCTAACTCGCATCAGCCCATACCATTGAATAGTCTTATCATGTCACGGCTGCACATCACTCCTCGAGTAAGCCGAGATATCCTTCAATGTAAATCACAACAACTACTTATATCTCACGCAAACCATCCTAGTCGAACTCGACATTCCCTAAGCATAAGCCCCAAAGGCCTAAACCAATATCAGACAAGCACTCAAGGAACATCTCCTCCGAATTCAGACAATCTACGTGAGATGATACTAGCAAAACAACTAAGCAATCACAAGCAAACATACATCCATAACTCGATAAGACCACATTACAACAAATCATGCAAAGACTAGTCGAACCACTTATTGGGTTCGTCACAACTAAAGGTCTATCGACTATCTCAGGTTCCAATCCCAACTTATCTACCAGGTCACTAGATATGAAGGAATGGGATGCCTCGCTATCAACAAAACTAGAACAGAAACATCATAAATAGAAAGCATACCTCGAATAATGATGCCCTTTCCCTTCTCTGCCGTAGTTGGGGCATTCGACGAAGAAGGAACAACGTTGATAGCATATGCTTTCACAATCTGCTTCTCTTTAGGGGGTTACGGGAAATTATCCTTGTGATGTCCCACTTGGCCGCAATTGAAGCACTTCCTTTCCCCAAGATTTTCCTGAAAATCTCTAGCATAGTGGCCCTTCTTGCCACAATGAAAGCACTCTTTATCTTTCTTGTTCTTCTTTTTCTGACCACCCTTGGTCTGATCATGTTTTCTCTTATTCTGAGACTCCTTCTTACCTCCACCGCTTGCTTGTGGCTTTGGTTCCTCTATAGATGCAATAGCAACATCGGCCTTTGACTGAGGGTAAAGACTCTATGATCTCAATGCTTTGCCCACTATAGACTCGAATGTCTCGTCGATGTGGTTTATCAGCCTTTCCCCTAAGTACTCATCTAAGCCGGTTATGAACTTCTCGTTCTTCTTCTCGGTAGTGTCGATAAGAGATAATCCATACTTCGATAAAGTATCGAACTCAACAATATATTCCGAGATTGCCCTACCATTCTGCTTAAGCTGCAAAAATTTCCTAAACAATTCAGATTTGTGAGCAGCTGGAATGAACTTTTCACTGAAACGAGTTATAAACTGATTCCAAGTAACTTGATCTTCAGGAGTAGCTGCTTTAATAGCATTCCACCAATTCATAGCTTGTCCTTGAAGCTGATGCGATGCTAACTTTCTCTTCATGGCATCATCGATTCCCAAGTCCTCGAAGATGCTCTCACAACTATCCAACCAATCTTGAACATCCGTAGCCGACTCCATTCCATGGAACGACTTCCCGCCAAGACTAGTATAATCCTTGTTAAGCTTGGCGAAATCGGCCCTAGGCGCCTGCACTACTGCACCACCACCGTTAGCAGCATTAGGAACTTCTCCCCGAGCATCCCTAAACATCTCTCGCATGAAGGTAGTAAACATCGTCCTCACATCAGGAACATCCCTATTGTTTGCCCTGAACCTGTACTCCTCGTATACCGGTTCATCGTTCAGTTTGTAAAGAGAAAACGATTAACCATCTCCATAGTGGTGCTAGTGCAGTGCGACTCCATCTTAGATATACTAATAGTATATATATATATAGCTTTTGAAAACCAAAATATCACAAATATGCTCTCTCATATACGTATACTATCTCTCCCTAGGTCAACTACGCAACCTAAAGCTCTGATACCAAATGTGATGGCCCGCCCCGCACCAGCCGGCATTTCCAATGAAATTGCATTGTGCCAATGCCCAACTAGCACAGGACGGTCGCTAAAGAAAGGTAAAGAAAGGAATTTGAACTAACAAGGAACCTGTAGAATGTCTCACAGCGCATGAGATAAAATATAATAATAACATAACTTAGACATAAATAGGTGAGACTGTGCATAAGCTGAAAACTAAACCATCATAGCAGCGGAAAATCCAAAATACAGCTTATGTTCCACATCGTCATTATTACAACTTTTAAAAACTGTCTCTAAAGAAAAATAAAAAAGGTACACTACTAATGCCCAAAGTCGTGACTAGCAGCGACATAGGGAGAATATATGTATATATGGTACGTGTAAGTCTCCTGCTCGTCTCCGGACATCTTCTCGTGCTTATCCACCTGACCTATCTCTAGTCTGCTCATTTAGGAGCACCCAGAGTAATAATAAGAGACATAAAACTCTGGGTCAGACAAAAGTCTGGTATGAGCGACAAGCAACAAAACAGAACAATAACAGGTATAATCAATTCATACCTGAATCTGGACCTGCAACCAAAGAGTTAGCACAACAAGATGTACAGTACTCTAATGTAACACTAACATAAAGTGTAAAAGTAATAGGGGTGGGGGTAATGATGATAGCAAACACCAAACATAGCAATCATCCTCACATCTCTCACTCAGTGCATAAAGCAAACGATATCCACCACTTTGATCACCCAATTCTTTGCTACGATCACTCTGCCCCATGGAGTCATAACGGCTCCACTGCACTGATCCATAGCCACTAATCCGTCTCTCAGTGGTGAGTCAAAGCTATAGGCATCGATAACCCCTTAGTACACTTCCGCAGCAAAGTCCAATCATGAAGTTAACTCGTCGGTTCCCAACTGGATCCTGAGTTCTACTTCCTATTTGGACTACCTTTGCATCTCGGGTTTCGGTCATCAACCCGTTCGCACTTCATTTTCCTCTCAGTTTGTTCGCTGTCCAAGCTCGAAGATTGGATCGTGGATCCTGCTCGTGGACCCCCTAACTGCTCGGCTCGTGCGTCCTCCTCTTGGCACAATTCGTGGTCTCCATCTCCGACTCGTAGGTCCTGTTCCGGTTCGTGACCTCCCTTCCTCGACTGGATCGTGGCTCGTGAGCTCCACTCGTGGTTCCTGGTCGTGATGGTGGGCTCGGGTCGTGGCAACACTTCCCTGGTGGCTCGTGGGTGGTGCACCAAACTCCGGTTCGTGGTCAAACCTTCAGGCTATCGACTCATGATGATGCTCCTACGTCAGCTCCTGGGGGTTGCACCAGCTCGTGGCATAGGCGGTTCGTGAAGGGTGGTCCGATTCGTAAAGGGGTGTGCTCTACGATCAGGTCGGGTCGTGGCATGTGCTTCATGAACAGGTCGGTTCGGGTAGGGCGATCCGATCCGCTCTGGGTCCTGCATATTTTTCCTGCAACTTTCAACGACTGTTTTTACGCCACACGACGGCGTTTTCGGCTATTCGAACTGTTCTAAACAATTACAAAACATTCCAAACAGTCGTAGAAACATGTGTAGTCATCCACAAACACCAGAACAATAAATAATCATGTTAATATAAATCAAACATACCCAAGAACCCATGTTTTCCCCTAATCATGTTTAAGCATAACTAATGATAGGGCTAGCAAAACTTAACCAAACTAACTCAAATTTCTAACAGAGACCTAAAATAATATTTTAGAATTTTACAAAGTTTTCCATATTTTTCTAAGCCATAATTTCGCTAATTATCACTAATCACCCCTAATTAGCCGTAATTAGTGAAAAACAATGTAAATCACTCACCTTGGCCACAAATTAATCTTAGATCTGAACTTTGCTACTGTTATAGGTCGAATTCCAATGCTTAGCAGCAGCCCCAACCCAGATTTGCCACTAGATTTTCTTGATTTGGTGTAGATTAAGCTAATACGCGATTAAACGGTGATTTGAGATGAATTTAGGAAGTGGAGGTCATTGTTAGAGTTGAAGAGAGGTAAGTAGCGGCTGGAAAATGACAAAAAACAAGTTTCTCTAACCCTAATCAGCCCTCATATAGCTCTAATCCCGAAATCCCCCAATAGGCCTAGCTGCTAATCACCCAGTTAAGCCCAATTAAGCTATTTTTCGCCTTTCAAACCTTATTTCAGTCATATCTCCCAAACGGTAAGTCCGTTTTTCACATATGACTACTCTACGGAAAGGTAAACCATTATCCAAATCTAATGAAAGTGGTTTTAGGTTAAAACTCCTTACCAATCAAAAGTTATGGCGAAAACAAGATCAGCTAGGGGTAAAATGGTCATTTAAAATCGGCAAAAATCATGAACATGGGAAATGACCCCAATAGTCGTCTTCCAAAGTTACATGACCATACGATTTCGTATGTGAAATAAATAAATATTCTACGATCCTTCGATGCGTAGAATGCAGGTCGTTACATAGGTAAAGACCCCATTTTCTTGTAGTGGTTGTGCTTCTATCAAAAGGTATGGTGAAAACAAGTTTTCCCAAGGGCCAAATGATTATAAAAGAATTCGAAAAAAAAACAAACATGGATATGTAAAACGTCCCAAGGAACCATATCCCAAAATATAGAATGATATAACCATGTATGAATTAAATGAAATTATTTTACGGTCATCCGATACATGAAATGCAGACCATTTCAATTTTTGCGTTCTGATGCGGACAATTTCCACACTACTTTTTATAGTCCAGCTCAAACGGTTTTCATATTAGAATGTGGTTTATGTCCATCCACAATTTCTTCTGTATCAACCATATCGGGTTTCTCCATCACTCATCGAAACCATCTAACCGATCATTCTCTACATACCATAAACCGTCTTCTCTTTATAGCAGTTAATACTAATGGACTAGATACTAGTAATCCATTTGTTCTTCATCTATGTATGAGTCCAATCAAGGTTAAGTCGCTTGTTCTATTTCATAGATATAGTTGTCAAAAATTCGCTTACTAAATTCACTATATTAGGTGGAATCATGCACATGCATCAATTAACAGCTCATCTCTTTTGGTTATCCATAAAGAAATGGGGTGGATGAAAGCGTAAGAATGTAGAATGTTAAAAAATGAAAATTTCAAAGCATAATAAAAAGGTTCAATTGTGAATTGTCATTAAATACCGTGGGCGTATGCTTCTTTGGGTTGGAGCTATTTTGCGTTAGAGTTAGAACATTCCCGTCATTTCTCCTACTTATAAATTGAACATTTTTTTTTTTTTCTTTTTGAAGGAAAATTGAACCAAAGTTTTCTCGTTTTATTCTACGTCGTCTCACGCGACCATTTCAGTAATCTTTCCAGTTCTCAGATTCCTCTCTAACGAAATTTCAGTTTTTCATGGGCATTTTCTCTCTTCCATGGCCAGAAACCTCACTTCCTTCTTCTCTCTAAGTCTTCCCCTTAGCTACCTCACACCTCTATTCTTTTACTTTCCAACTCGCTCCAAACCCATCTTCTCTCTCATCCTACTCCACCTAACCCTCCTGCACTCCCTCTCATAACTCATTAAATCATAAATCCTTATCTAATGGCAGCATCAATATTCATTCATCACGTGATAGGTGATTTGACCGTCGGAAAACCTGAGGTTGTGGAATTTTTGATAACGGAAAGTGTGGAAGCGGCGATCAAGGCGATCGGGGAGTGTGCGGAAGGGGCCATTACGGTTTGGAAAAAGGACGAGGGGGCTTTGAGGAAAAGCGAAAGGTTTGTTGGGATGCTGAATTCTTTGGATGTTGTGGGCTTTATTGCAATAAACGGGGAGGAGACCATGAAAAGGGAAGTTGGGGATGTTGTTAAAGCTGATAAGGGACTTTTGAAAGAAGTGGATCCTGGTACTAGGTATGACTTCTTTTGTTAATTTTTATTGTTAGCTGGATTTGTATAGCGTTTTGATTTGGGAACATAGGTTTGTTTACATATGCTGATTCTAATTGGGATTGTTTTGTTGATGTTTGAAATTCTGGATCCAAGTTGGAGTTGGATTATTTATTTATTTTTTTGATCATATGTCAGTCCAGTCCTGTAACTTATCATCACTCTAGTGAAGCTATTTACTGATAATTTAGGTTTGATCCTTCTGTTTTACAGTAATCACACTTAATTGCTTGTGCATGCTTATTATTGAAATCATCAACGGAATATAGTTGGTATACTGATTAATCTAGCTCCGTTTGTCCAGAACAAACAACCAATTAATTGACATCTTATTCATGAATAAGAACTTAAATATTGTTGGTTTCATTAAGCAATAAGAACTAAAACATTTAAACAAGTGATGAAGACTTTTACATTGCTTAATCAAGTGTTGAAGGCTTAATAACAATATTTTTCCATTTATACATCCACTTGAATTACTTAAATTTAGATTTGAATATAAAATACTAGAAAAATACAAATTGGTGAAGTTCCATGGTTTCTGAATTTATCCAAAATTTAAATTTTGTAACTGATATTTTAATATTATTTTTTAACTTTATCTTTTAAAAGTTTATTTTATTTCTAGGAAAATCAAAATTCAATCATTCAAATTTTTTCTTAAATCCGAATTATCTCGAAATTCAAATATAGCTGAGACTGAAAAAATTTAAATTCAAATATTTTGATAACAAAAATTTATCATAATTAAATATTTTGATAACAAAAATTTATCATAGTTCAAAATCCTCGGTTTAAACATTATCATGTGAAAAGACAGCTAAAATAAAGTGTAATATTGTCAAGATAACTGCTTGCTTCAATTCTAATCAGAAGTTTTTAAAATCTAAAGAAACAACCATTTGTAATTCAATATCCAACAATCAAAATTCAACATTCAGCAGTAGGTGTCTAGCCTTCAGTTTTTAGTATTTTAAACAGACAGGGAAGAATGGTTGGAATCAGGCAACTGGTATTCAATTGTATGTATCGTATCAAATTGATTAGCTTTTTAGATTTGAGGGGCACTCAAATCTCAGGCAACTTATGTTGCTTTGACCCTCAAATATGTGAAGTTAAAGTCCTGTTAAAACCCTGCAAAATTTCTGCTATAGCTCATAACACTTTTCAACAGCTGCGCTATTTCAATTTAGCGTCCATGAATAGTAGATCCGCTTTAAGTCTTGCTATTTTCCGTTGCATATGCTAAGTCAATGCTTTTTAGCACTCACTTTAGTATCAATGCATGGTGGTTAATTTGACTAGTGTTCTTTTAAAACAAACCAGAAAGGTTAATGCATAGAGTTAATTTTAAGCCGTAAGCGTTCAATCCAAGGTAGAAATCTAGCCATCAAATTTAGTGTGTATAACCATGATATTATTTAATTTTGTTATATAAGATTAATTATTGTTAGTTTCTATCACTTTTTGAACCTTCACCGCTATAAAGCCACTATGCGCTTTAATTGCATAGTCCCGAATATGTGTGCCTTCAGTCCTTGGCTATTTCTACCGTTCATTTTCAAATTTCAATTAATTGATTAAATCAATTGTTTGATTTATTGTAATGACTGTTGTTGGATAGAATGCAGGTCCAATAAAATTTGAGGGTCCAAGTTCTAGGCTGAAATGTCAATTACCATTTCTTTATTGGAAAAACCGTTACACTCTCAGCAAAGAACATTTCTGTTAACCATCAGTTAACGGGCTAAAACGACTCGTGTTTCTTATGGTTAACCACATAATTTTTATGCTCATCATTTCATTGCCTATTAATAAAAAGGGAAAGTCTATTTAAACACAAAATGGTGACACAAATTTAAACACAAGCAATCTCAACCACTAGATCTCCCCTTGAATTTCACCTTCCACATAGATACAACAAATCTTAGGGTCCAGAGTCTTTGTCTCTAATTCTGTGTTTAAATTTGTGTCTCAATAGTCGCTCCCTAATAAAAGCAGTAGTTAGTCTTATCTGTTAATGGTTGATGAACAAGATCAAATTCGTAAAGATAAATAGAAAATACATCATTCCTTGTGTTGGTTGTGTATAATTGTGTGTAAGCCCCACTTTGTTTGCTCTGCTCATGGACACGGTATTTTTTCAAACAACCAAATGTTGTCCGAGGCTCAATAACGCTTCCAGTCAAAAAATAAAGCAAAATAAACTGCATTAAATCTCTTTTGCTATGATCTTCCTCTTATAGAACTGCTTTCACGAGGCTCAAATTTTAGCAAAGAATCGAGAATTTGATATTAGGATGACAATGCTACAACTTATCGAATCCATCCTTTATAAAATCAAGCAGAGGAATTATAATAATAATCAGCCTGCGTCTGTGGAGAATCGTAAATGTTGAAAAAAGAATCGCAAAACTACTAAAATATGTAAAACTTAGACGGATCTTTGGAGCGAAGAAAACTTTAGTTGTTTTTCCGCTTAATAAACATAGTGTCCAACTTCTTGTAGCATCATGACGCAAGTGAAAAGCATGTGTTATTCTTGCCTTTATTTTTTTCCCAACATCATGCATCTGCCGTGCAGCATGTTGTACGCAATCATCATTTTTTTGTTCCTGTTGAGGTTGGGTTGGTTGAAGTTCAAAAATCTAGGTATAAAAGAAAGAAAGAAAGAAAAAGAGGGGGTGGGGGGTTTCTCTTGTAGGTTCTTATATCACTTTAATGAAACTGTTGATATTATAGGTTGATTTCTTCTGTTTTGCCTTGAACAGGCAAACTTGATTGTTTGTGCAAGCTTATTGTTGCTTTCGTCAATGGAATGAGATCAGTGCTTTGATCTACTTAATGACTGGTTGAAAACAGCTAACTACTGGGGATAGCAACCATTTTTTTGACTTATATTATTTGTAATAGAGATCATATGAAACAAGCTTATTGTTGTCTCGGTGCTGAATGTCTAAGGTATATTAATTAGATGGACGTCTCACTTTACATTCTTACAGTAAAATTCATGTTATATTCGGTGTAGTGCGCTTTGAATATGCGAGCTTACATTTTGTTGTATTCACGCATTGTTAGATTTGATTTATGTAAGTGTTTGGTTTGTTGATCAAGTTTTGGAAACAACCAGTAAAAGCTGTAAGACTGCATGCAGTGTTCATCTCAGCTTTCATTTAAGCAGGAGTTTGTGCACCTAGGAGATGGTGATAATGTTATGTATGAAACTCATCTGTGCTTGGAATGAACGCATGCGCGAGCACACACACAAACGGCAATTATTTCTAGCTAGTATAAATCTCATGTATATTCATCTAATAGTCAGAGAAATTTATTTTTTATTTAATAAATTAACGGATAGATGTGTGCTATAAGTTCAAAAGCTTTGGTGGTCACAACATATTTATTTTCAAGCAGTTTTGTTGGTAGTATCAGATCAGATGTGCATCGATAGTGACATTCTGTTTATGGATGGTTGGGAAGGGGATAGCGGTGAACGTTGCAACGCGTTGGCGGGATCCTACCGATGAGTGATAGGGTATTTTCAGATTTATTTATTTATTTAAAAAAAACAATGCACGTCCAAATCATATTCGTTGAATTCTCATTATTAATAGTAGAGATATTGCTTAGTGTCTAATGTCTATGGTGGAATGTTGACTTGTATCTTATTTCCTACTTTGAGGAAAAACTACTAGAACATGTACTATAACTCGTTTGTTATTTATTAGCTTATTGTCAGTGTAAAACACCATTATTTTTTTGATTAACTTATGGTGAATACGGTTGCTGAGTGTGAGGGTGAAGAGAAAATGCATCATTCCATATGTTACTAGAGTTCGATTGTATTTTATGACATCTTCAAACACCGGCAATGCCCTTTTTGCAATTTTTGAAAGCAAATTCATAGAAATATCTGGTTTTAGGGGTCTTTTGCATTTTTTTTTTCCAGCACATATGGGGAGGCATTTCTGTCAGTAACTTATAAAAAGGAATATAGTTTTCAAGTCACTTTTGCAACTTGATTTTTTTAGTCAACAACTGGATTTTTCTAGTTAAAAGTATCATCTAAGTGAATATATCATAACTAATTTTTTATGCTTAAGACTAGTTTCATCCTTGCACTTCAATTTCATTAAAATTTCTACTCGTATGTCCAAACACATACATTTTCTGGTATTTACTTAAATCAAAACAACTTTTAAGTGGTTATACAACATTCGTTTCCAGACAGGCCTAAGTTCGTGTCTACTGGTCGCAAGCATGACTGATAACTTTAATTGGAAAACTTTATGTTGTAGATGCGGTGGTCATAGGAAGAGTCAACAAAACTAGGTGTGAGAGTTCTAATACAAATATTTTCAGTATCATATTATCCTGCTGTATGAGTACAATTTTCACATGTGAAGTACTTGTAGTCGCTGTTCCTCGTATCTGTAATAGTAGTATGTTTATGTTATGTACTACTTAAAATTTGTATATAAAATACCAATTTTAAATAATAATAATAACAACAACAACAACGACAATAATGTTTATGTATGCGCACTTTCTTTTTTCATTGATCAAACATTTAATGCCTTTTTAAAGAAACAAGTAGCATTCAGGTGGTTGTGCAATATCATTAAATTTCAATAGAAACAACAATCTAAGATAAGAGTATTGTTAATAAAGATCATACTAAATAGTGCCAAAATCTTTAATTATTTTCTACAAATGCCTTTTTATTACCTTTCTGTTTCCGAATCATTTCCTTTTCGCAAAGTGGAACTAAGAAACTGGGGATGCGTGTGGGATGGTTTATTCTATTGAGAGAGCATGAATTCGCAGTAGGAGTTTGTTCACACTACTTTTAAGTAGTGTGAACAAAACACTACTTTTGATTGGTGGAAATCAGAGGGACCCATATGGGCTCCCCTGATTTCCACCAATTCCAGCTGGTGTTTTGTTCACACTACCTTAAATGGTGTGAACAAAACACTACTTTTGATTGGTGGAAATCAGAGGGGCCCATATGGGCCCCCCTGATTTCCACCAATTCCAGTCGGTGTTTTGTTCACACTACCTTAAATGGTGTGAACAAAACACTACTTTTGATTGGTGGAAATCAGAGGGGCCCATATGGGCCCCCCTGATTTCCACCAATTCCAGCCGGTGTTTTGTTCACACTACCTTAAATGGTATGAACAAACTCGCACTCATGAATTCAGCAGTGTACTATAATTGATAATTTGCCATCATAACAGATTATTCCCTTTAATTGGTTGCATCCTAAAATAATACTTGATTTGATTGGCATTTTAATGGTTTTGGGTAATATTTAATGGGCTAGAGTAACAAAACACGTTGAGTTTTAGTGTTCAATGTTAACAGCCTAGATCATAAAATATTAAAATGGACGATTGAAAAGTACATACCGCCTTCGTAAAATCATGCCAAGTGCATGAACACGGTGCGCAATTGGACAGGACCGGCTTTATTCCCCTATATTGTCCATATTACACGAGTTAGAAGCATTTTGGATTTATATATTGCCTGTATTTTGTCTATATTAGGTATGCATGAAGCAAACATGTTTCATTCTACTTTTGTTATATATAAATGGAACGATGTAATTCGGTGAATATGGTTCTCATTTAGGATCCATTGTGAAGTGGTTTCTTACAAATGAAAACAGGCTACTCATATACTATTTGTTACCAGTGCTTGAACCCATGATCGGTAAGAACACATCGAGCACATCGCCATCCTTTTCTTTTTGATGATGAGTTACCAAACATAAAAAGAATCATTTTGTGTAGAATTCCTATTTAACGGGAAAGCTACAGACTTCGTGTTAGAAATTTTGGTTGAGCACATGGAAATAAGGAACGTGGGACGTGGCCACGATCCGCGACCCGGTTCGTTCGTCCCCGATCACGAAACGAAACGCGACCCGGAAACGTTAGCGGTCGCGAAAAGAAGATGATGACGCATAGGTTTTTGAAAAGAATAAACAACCCCGTGATTTGTGTTGTACAACTGTATATGGTTGTAATATATATTGAAAGGACAATTATATAATACTCCCTCCGATCCGAATTATATGACATTTTGTCATTTTTCACCAAGATTAAGGCAACTAAAATTTGACTTATTTACCCTTCAACTCTCATTAATTGTCCTGTTAATTTTCTATCAAAAGTAGCAATCTCTGCTGTATGTTTCATCCTCTACCACTAAAAGTTGGAATAGAGCCAAATCTAAAACTAATGACATGCATTGGAAAAAGAGATTGGAGG
This sequence comes from Allium sativum, assembly GCA_030737875.1. NCBI lineage: Eukaryota > Viridiplantae > Streptophyta > Magnoliopsida > Asparagales > Amaryllidaceae > Allium > Allium sativum. Next base: position 125,273,443 of record CM060919.1, on the reverse strand, counting down.
GACAGCTGCACGGAACCATTAAAAAAACAGTTGCATGCCTGATTAACAAAGGAGATGAAAAGATTTCTAAACAAGGGTAAAAATGGAAATAAAGCCCTTAATTTTCTAAAACGTCATGTATTTGGCAAAATATTCTCAGATCTAAAACGTCATATAATTCGGATCGGAGGGAGTATATCAATTTGTATATAGATTGGAAGGGCAGCTGTAAGTTTGCAAGATCTTTACAAATTGCATTGCTTGGCTTCCAAATTTGGTAATTAACATAAAAAATAAATAGATTAGTTTTTCCAAAGTAGAAGAAAAAACATGTTTTGTACTCATGCGTTCCCTTGTACCGGAAACATTCAAGGCAGCCTTCCATGAATCCGTTTTCGTACCGCGTTTCGTATCGAACTACGTCCTATGTAACCATGGTTGAGCAGCTTTGATGACAATGCTTATAGTATGATTGTCAATTGGCTTAAATTTAGTATAACACTTACTAGTATGTCATCTTCTACACTTAAATGGTAATGCTCGGGTGATAATGGCTATTAGACATATATATTGGTCGACACTGAATAGTATATTTGATTAAGTTTGATTTTCCCATTTATTTGAAGAACTGGTTTTCATGATGGAATTCCTAACTTGATAACCAATCAAATTTGTCACTCTAAATTAGACAATATGCAACAGTTGGATTTATTTATCTTCATCTCTGGCCCATGCAGCGGCACATAACAAGTAAACATTATGTATAAAATCATTTTTTAACAGATTATATATATATATATATTAATACAAGTTGGACGTTGTAATATACGAATAAAAAATCAAACCAACTACACGTGATTTCAACATTAAAACATGGTTAATTTTTTATGGAAAGCGTTTTCTTATGAATGTGTGTGTTATTTTTTTTGTATTTTTTTTTTTTTGGTTTTTTTTTTTTTTTTTTTTTTTTTTTTTAAAGATCATTTTATGTGCGAAGAGTGTTTCATCGTCAGGCATGGAGTGACTGCTGTAACGTTCGTTAAATATATTTTTTATGAAGTTTTATAGCAATCCAGTTGAGGAATTTTCATGTGCAAAATGTAAATGAAAGGAAATATACTTCTCCAACCATCATTAATGTGTAACCATGATCGGTCAGATGAAAGAGATGCATAAGTTGTTTGAATTGACGTATACTTAAAGTTGGCCAGTAATAATTTTAGTCAACGATTCATATTTATATGTCATGCTTTAGATGTGCATGAAGCTATTATTTTCAACATACTGTATTCAGATATTAATGATAAGCAGGCCACATTGGCTCTTTGGTATTCAGATATTAATGATAAGCAGGCCACATTGGCTCTTTGGTATTCTGCAGCAGGCAATGTGCCTGCTCTAATCTACAATTGATAACCCGCTAACTTAAGAGTCCTGTTATTGAGTTTGTATAATTTTGTGTAGAGTTGTAATGCCTTGTTATTAACTATCAATGATTTCATGAAGAATGAATTGTGACTTTGCCTCCATATGCTGTGCTTTGGTTACTCTAGTTCTATAAACACTTCCAGTGCAGTTTTTCTCAGAATGGTTTAGATTTTTTTTTTTTTTTTTTTTTTTTTTTTGGCCTAAAGGGATATTGCGTAGAAGTGATTTTTATGTGGAATATGTTGTGGCAGCCATATTCTTTACCCATTAGTTGAAGATGCATAATAATCGAATTTATGCCTTTATTGCCAGTTGTCATTAGGAATATAATACTAAAAAAAGATTTAGAATATAGATGTAATGATAGAAAAATTCATTTGTAGGCTGATAGATGCACTAGACATGATGAAGCAAGGCGTGCGCCGCCTTCTAGTCCGGAAAAGCACAACGTGGCGAGGTGTAAGCAAACGCTTCTCTTTCATGTACAATGGAAAATGGCTGAAGACACCTCAAAACCTCAGCAGCAACACAATCACCCCTCCAGATACCGCCCCTCCCATCCCCGCCGGCCCTCCCAAAGAGCAGCCCAGATACTGCTGCCTAACCCGTGAAGACGTGGTCCGGTTCCTAATAAGCCGTCTAGGTGCCCTTGCTCCTCTCCCTCTCTCTTCCATCTCCTCCCTCGATGCTGTCAACCCCAACTACTACTCCATCCCGTCCTCCTCCCCTGCCATTGATGCCTTCAACATGGGCCCTAAAGACCCATGCGCAGTAGCAGTGGTCGAACCAAACTGGAAAGGAAATCACAAGTTGGTGGGCGAAATATCTGCTTATAAGTTATGGAAGTGCGACTACCCTGCCGCTGCATGGGCCATGGCTAACTTATCGGCCCAACAGTTTGTTATCGGTGACAACAATAACAATGGACCAGGCCTTGACTGTGGGCCTCCTGAGTTTTTGATGGATGGGGCTGGGGCATCGAGCTCCAGTGATGCTAGGCCCAGGCCTAAGATGTTTAGCAGTAGGAGCATTGGTTTTTTTAGCAATAACGCTGTGAGGAGTAGGAGCATGTATAGGAGGAGCGCGGTGCTTACATGCAGGAGAGGGAGTTCGCTTGCGGCGGTCATGGCGCAGATGTTGTCGCATAGAGCGACTCACGTTTGGGTGGTGGAGTTTGATGAAGAGGAGGAAGAGGAAGTTTTGGTTGGAGTTGTGAGTTATACTGAGATTATTGCTGCTGTTACTAAGCAGCCTTCTGCTTCTTAGATTTGGTTCTTGTTTGTTTTATTATATATAAAATATAAGCATGTTGATGAACTTAATTTGTGAGACCATTTTGAAGTCCGAGGGTACGCCGCTGAGTTTGTTAGCTTTGATTTGTGTGTTCTTTAGATTATATTCCGACTGATGCGATGATGGGCAAAGGTTTTGGTTTCTGGGTTGTCTTTTTTTTTTTCTTTTCTTTTTTTTTTTTTTTTTCCTGTTGTACAGAATTAGCTTGTGAAATGTTGTTATTTCAAGTGCGTAAATATCGTATGGACTTTCCTCTTCAAGAGCAAGCCGTGTAACGCAGAGAAGTACATCCTGCTTGCTTTGGCTCCTCAGTTTGAAGGCGCCACCATGCTTTATGCTTCAGAAGTTGGGGCAGCTGGAGCTCATCTGCTCATGTCTGGTGCAATGTGCTTGTAGGTTTCTTTTTAGGTCATCTTGTCCTACACTGTTGTTGTTTGGAAGCTAATATCAGTTTGGAGGCTGAAGGGCTCGATCAAGGTGAAATCCAATGGAACAATTTTCACTTTCCTCCTTTCTGATGCCGAAGACAAAAACAAAATTCTTCAGGGTGATCTCATCGCAATGAGAAGTAAGTTTTTTTATTATTAGGCCATATGATTCTTCCATTTGCAGTGTTAGAGATGGTATACATTATGTTCCTGTTTGGGTTCTTTTACGCAATATATCTCTTTTTGCTTGGTCGAACTTGGGTATTAATTGGCTAGCGAGTAGGATTGGAAAGCTTCCGTGTTTGGATGAAACTACATGGAGATTAGATAGCGAATATTCTAAATGCTTAATAGAAGTGTATCCTGATGGAGAGCTAGTTGATGAATTTTTAGTTAGACATGTATATGGTGGAAAACAAAAAATTAAAGTGAAATATCTTTGGAAATCGGATATATGTTGCTCTGTAAAGCTTTCGGCCATACCACCCTTGGTTGTGTTATTTGGCATATTAATATTGTGACAAATGAAATTCTTAGCAAGGGTGAAGTCAAAGAGAAAGAACCGATTAACAATGTTAAGAACGTTAAAATGAGAAAATGGCAAATGGGACGAAAAAGCAAAAGGAAAATACATGGTAAATTCGAGGGGCTTAGTGTCCTTAAGGATATGACCCTTTACATTAACTTTGACGACCTGGAATTTCGACCCTTGAAAGCCGACACTTTAATACCTTCTCGTATTCAGAATGTCGGAGATTCAAGTGTCGGATTCCTGGTTGTCTGGGGATATAACACATTAGATTAATCACAATGAAATAAAACATCTTCACATTTATATAACATGAGATTACATCAGAGTTTACAACAATACATATCCATATCCAAAAGAACAGCGGAAATTGATTAACAAGGTAAATCTCATAGCAGACTTCAGCTTCACCTCAATAGCTCCAGATCATAGATGCCCATAAAATAATATTTTCCAAAGAAAATAGCTAATACTTCACAACAACAACAACTCCACAAAAGCAAGGGATACATCGGGAAAAAAGCTCCATGACACAAGCTCCAAATACTGCTACTGAACCTGACACTAGGCTGCCTGTGTAAAAAATTATGGGCACCTAGAGTTTTGTGCGAAACCAAAACAACTCCGGGTCAATCATGGGACTGGTGTGAGAGCTCATTATATTTGTTTGTGCATAGAAAATTCGTAGTGACTTTAAAAAAAAAATGAAACTAACATAAGGTCTCGCGGCACACACACAATGCAAATACACACATGGGCGAGATTTCTCCTTATGATAGTCAAAAATGCTTTAATACGCGAAAATCATTTTGATGATTATTAGTGCATAGTGTGAAAAACAATTTCGAAAGTAAATGTATCAATCTTGGCCAACATAATGCTACATCCCATTATACTGACGTAATCCTGCCAGTAATCAGCAGACTATACAATCAAAACCGTACGGGATCGTAGTGGAGAAAAGGTTTTTAACAATGACCAGACAAAGAAACTTCTTACCGAACTGAATTTTGAACACCTCTAGAGGGATGTCGGAGGATCAACTGTGATGCTCATCATGCAAACACAAGGCCGGGTTACCTCTGTAACTAGGTAACTTAGAGTACATCTGAGTATGTCATTTCCTGGTCGTTACCGACCTTTCCGAGCGCTCGCCAACAACAACCAAAAAAGTAGATGTTTTCCATATAGGTTAATACCTGCGCTCCATACGATGATACACCTTTTATCCAGAAGGAGACAACACACCTATAACCCTGCTACATTTCTTCTTGTTTTGGCCATTTACCGGGGTGTGAGGCTTGCTGAGGTCACGATATACACAAAGCTATGCTTAAATAAGCCATGCTTTGATCATTCATAGCTCATCACATAACTTAAGTATGTCACGTTGTCCATTCACAACGCATCACTGATTTCTATCAATATATAACCTCTAAGCTCATACGTCTTAGAGAAAGGTGTTAAGCAAAGAGATAAATTCTCCATCACCAAACAGATATATATATATATATATATATCAATAAATATCAGTGTTACGCAGTCAATTACAATGTCAGACACACAATCCATAAAGGTTTGTTCTGGGTCTGAACGAAATCAAATTCCAAAATTCCTCCAAATACGTCTGGACTACTCGTTACTTAACTGATACAAAATCCATCTGCGAATGTGAGCCAACTATTCGTGACATTCAGCAAGTTGCCCCTACGATGTGAAGGGTCCCGGTCTTCAATACCCTCTTCAATGTCTTCAGTTGCTTCATAACGTTGTATTATTATTCAGAATGGTTTTCAGATCCAGTTCTGATGCCGGTCTTCCCGAATAATAAGCGCAATTTTAAAACCATGTGGATATACATGACCAAATCAAGTCTCAACCCATACTTCATGTTTGGAAACTCAAATTATCATTCAAGACAATTTATTACTTGTTAGAAATCATTTACTAAGGTCTGGAAAAAATTTATAAAGCTAAATCCCTTTAAAACGCAATATTTAACAAACAACGTTACAAAACAGTTATATTGGCTAACTTGATCAAAATAACCTTTATACTATCCAAACCTTAAATTCCAATTCAAAACATTTTTAATTAATTTATAATAATTTTACAAACAAAATTCCATATTTTTAAAATATTTAAAAATAGTTGTTTACATTTATGGATGGCAAACTGCACTTACAGTGTTCTTTTCTAAAACGGTTTTAAACATAACTTGAAAATTATAAGTCGAAATTAAAATCTGCTTTCACTCATTTGAAAGTCCTGTTAGTAGAAATCAAACGTTTTTCATTCCGTGGAAATTTGATTTTACTTGCAAAAGTTATAAGCATTTAAAGTTTGAAACTAAAATACATGAATTATCGTTTGTGTGACAAGCTCTATTAACCGCAATAAAAATTATTCTGCGATACTTCCAAAATACTTTAGAAAACCATTATATACTTATATAAACCATTTAAAATTGAGTTTCCAAATTATTTTGGGTTTAAAATTCAACTTTTATTTTTCACTTAATATTTTATTAATAAAATATTAAATTCCAATTTATTTCTAAATTCAAATAATTTCAAAATAAAATTTCAAACTAGATATTGAATTAATCATCCTGTCTGTCGAATTAGTTAGGGATAACCAGGAAGAGAAGGAAACTACATTTCCCAAACCCAAACCTGGACACCATCCTCTCTGTCATCCTAGAACGTTTCGGTATTTATTTATTTCATTTTATTTTTCTGGAAGGAAACTTCATCAATATATATGTATTCATACATATGTACGTACCTTTTCCAGTTACTAACCCCCAATTTTCAAATTTAAATGAATAAAATATTCATTTACAAGGCTGACTTGGTCCGAGACTTATCCGATATCCGTATAAATCCGCATATGTGTGTAACAAGTGTAATCGACATGCTATCACTAATAACAACCATGAAGCATCCATTCATCCATCACACAAGCATATATGGGTATATATAACAGTGTATACATGTGTACGTATAAGCGCTTGTCACTAAACGCTTATACTGCAATAATTGCTAATTAACCACATAATTCACAACCAATCACACAACATAAAAAGTTATAAGTGTCAAGTTCTCACCTTGGGGTTCCACTATGCTATCTTTTATTGCTAGGCTGCTAGATCGACTACAGCTATTCCAGACTGACTATTTAACGTTACCAACTTTGTAGCAATTTATATATTTTATAATTGGAGGAGGATTTATACCTTGAAAGCCATGGGTTTTAAGGTGAGGAGGGAGGAGAAATGGAAGAGAAGATGAGAAGGAATTTTTAAGAGAATAAAGGGAGTATATTTATAATTGAAATGGATTAATATGGTGATAACACCTTGTAGGACAAGTGTATGTCATGCACGGAGTGTAGCATGCAAAATTATAAGTGTCCTAACACTTGTAATAAAGAGAAAGAGAGGTGCATGCAACATTACAAGTGTCCTAACACTTGTAATAAAGAAAAGGAAGGTGCTTTTGGTAGCATTTTCCCTTTAAATGTTGTTAAAAACTATATGCAACACTTAACCAAATGCTACCAAATGTATATATAAAATTATATATTTTAACAAAATACTTTTCAACTATATTTTATAATTCTAAACAACTCATTTTAAATTAAATTTATATTTAAACTTTAAATTCATATAAAACTAATTATTTAACTAGTTAAAAATCCCAGACCCTTACATTCACCCCCCTTAAAAGATTGGGTCCATCTGGCGCAGGTCCCTAGAAAGTTTCAAAATTAGGCTCACATCCGGTCCTAAACTTATTATAAATTAGGCTCCTATTTTTCGAAAATTCATTAATTTTTTTACGTAAATTTGTATTTAACTAAAACACGTAAACATAAAAAAATTCAGATCAAAAAACCATTAAACAACGCATCAAAAACAAAAAAAGAACAGAAAACAACGAAACTGCAGTTAATTGCATCAAAGGATGCAAATATTTTAAATTCTTGCATTCATCCGTGCAACTATTTCAGTATTGCATCTGCGTTGGCTTTTTTGCATACACGCATGCAAGTAATACAGATTCTTGCTTACAAATGTGCAATAATTCGTAGGCATCCAAATCAGTTCATAATTATTTACGTACATGTATGCAGTAAAAGAGAATATTTGCACACATGTATGCAACAGTCTGCAGGCATGAATATCAGTTCACGTTTACTTGCATACATGTATGCAAGAAAACAAAGTACTTGCATATATGTATGCAAGTATTCGTGCAGATTTTCAGTGTAATCTACTCCAGGAATAGTTGCATACATATTGGGTTTACTTGCATACATGTATGCAATTTTTTTCCTGTGATCTTTTGAGAATATTTGTAGATTTCAGAAAAAAAATTATATATGGAAGCGCACTTTTTTTTTAAGAAAACACGTAACTCCAAAAAGAAGGACCCGCTTTGAATAGGAAACTTGGGAGGGAGGCCGTTTATATTTTGAAACCTTTTGAGGACTTAACGCTTATTTTCACTAAAGGAATTTCATCCTCAAAATTGCATAACATAAGAAAGTAATAGCTTAAAAGGAAATAGATAAGGAAATGAGTTTACCAAAGGTTGGGCTAGACTGGAATGTCCACTCGACAGTCAGGATAGAATTTTCGCATGGTCTCTTCCGTCTTGCAGGTACAATCCTTAGGGTTACCACTCCATGGTTCTTTAACCAACTTGACAGTTTTATTCCTTAACCTCTTTTCATCTTGGGCGGTGATCTTTAAGGGTTCTCTTTTCATTGCTAAACTTGGGGTAGTTTCCAGATCTTGTTGAGTAGCTTCTTCTATAATTTGGTCTGGGTCATGCACATATTTCTAAAGATTAGATATGTGGAACACATCATGCACACCAGACAACCACTCTGGTAACTGCATTCGATAAGCTAATGGTCCAATTCTCCCTAGAACAGGTAATGGTCTGTAATAATCCGGAAAATACGAGCCAATTTAAAATTTTTAAATTGGTGATTTCAAAGGGATTTGAACAATTGAAATAGAATATTTCAATAAAATAAGGAATTAGAAATAGTGAGTCAGTTTGAAAATTTGAATTCAAACTTTGACTGACTGTGCAGGGTGGAAAATATAACGGATTTTAGTGAAACCAAAAATATTTAAATCTGTTAGTCAATACCTTTCTAACGAATCTGAAAAATCGAAGTTTCATAACGGGAATCAAAAGTTATGGCCGAATGAATTTTCAAAAGGGTCGGTATATATAATATATAGCCCTGGAAAATTGATATTTTGCATACGACCTCGGAATTCGACGAAACCACTTTTGTTGGGTCCGGGATGTCGAATTATTGCCAGATTCCAAATTTCATAATTTTTCGAATCAATATATGAGCGTGGCAAAAGAAAACGCGTTTGACCAGTTTCAGTTGATTTTAATCGACTGGAAAATGGCCATTTTTCCAACGGTCTCAGAATTCGACGAAACTAGTTTTGTTAGGACCGTATCGTCAACATGAAGCCAGAAAATATTTTTCTGGAATTTTTCGAGTTAGTATGTGACCCCGGTAAATTGAAATGCGCGTTCAAATTCAATATATAGAGTTATATTTTGATTTTGACGGAAACTGATCGAAATAGTCGAATCAGCTTACGATACATATCTCATTGTGTTCGGAATGGGGGTAATTAGTTAGGGACGACAGTAGTTGGGTCCCGTTTAGAGTTCGAAAGGAAAATCAATATAAAGGGGAGAATTAAATAAAAATATAATAAAATAAAAAAAACCTTTTCTTTTCATATAAACCTCCCCTTCGTTATTTTCCCTGATCAAATCCATTTCCACGTTTCAGAAAAAAACATCGAGCCCCTAAACCCTAGCGCCGCCCACGTTCAGCCCTCCCCTTCACCGACGATCGTCCTCCACCACCCTCCGACCTACTCGCGGGCACCCCCTCTGACCTCGCGCCCCTCTCCTTCTCTATTCTCTCTCCTCACGAGCCCGTTTTTCTGGCAACCAGGACCATCGAGCCACCTCGATTTCTGCAAGTGGGGAGGAGGTGTTGCGCCGCTTTAAGTGGCGTCAGCCGATTCAGCTCCGTTGGCTCCTGTCAGGCGGCGCTGGCGATCTTCTTCCGTGATGAAGGAGCGACGGGTTCAGCAGTACATAGCCGTGATGAAGGTGGAGGAAGCTAAGGGTAATACTCTTAATTAGTTAAGTTAATGATGCTTAGAAGATTTTAAAAATATAGATTAGCATTGTTTAAATATAAATTAGGATCTTGTTTTTAAATAAGTGAATTCAATTTCAGATTTTTATATGTAGGATTTTAAAGAAAAATAGGATTTTTATACACTACAAAGGCGAGATTTTTATATATTGAATAGCGAAGTAAAAATTCGATTTTTATATATTGAATAGCGAAGTAAAAATTCGATTTTTATATATTGAATAGCGAAGTAAAAATTCGATTTTTATATATTGAATAGCGAAGAAAAAATTCGATTTTTATATATTGAATAGCGAAGTGAAAATTTGATTTTTACATATTGAATAACAATATAAAAATGTGATTTTTATATGTAGTGGCTACGGGCGACGAAAGTGATAAGAGGCGAGAACGATGAAGATTTCTCTAAATGAAGAGTCGTGGAGTTAGGATAGCAATCGGTGAGAATTTCTCACTCTTTAATTTCTTTTTCTAGTTATATATATATATGCTAGGATGCAGACGGTGTTTAGTAGCACCCAACACCCGTCATCCACAGACCATGGATGGCTTGTTTGTTTGATTGTATTCTGTGTGAAAATTGATCATGATGGGAAAATATTATATATATTGAAAAGTGAAAATATCGTATATATTGAAAAGTGAAAATATCATATATATTGAAAGGGAAAATATCATATATATTGAAAGTGAAAATATCGTATATATTGATAGTGAAAATATCGTATATATTGAAAGTGAAAATATCGTATATATTGAAAAGTGAATATATATATATATATATATATGAAATGAAAACGATGTATATGAAATATTCGAATTGAAAACGATGTATATGAAATATTCAAATTGAAAACGATGTATATGAAATATTCGAATTGAAAACGATGTATATGAAATATTCGAATTGAAAACGATGTATAAGAAAATGAATTCGAATTGACCTGAATAGAAAATGAATTCGAATTGAACTGAATAGAAAATGAATTCGAATTGAACTGAATAGAAAATGAATTCGAATTGAACTGAATAGAAAATGAATTCGAATTGACATGAATAGAAAATGAATTCGAATTGAACTGAATAGGAAATGAATTCGAATTGAACTGAATAGAAAATGAATTCGAATTGAACTGAATAGAAAATGAATTCGAATTGAACTGAATAGAAAATGAATTCGAATTGAACTGAATAGAAAATGAATTCGAACTGAACTGAATAGAAAATGAATCCGAATTGAACTGAATAGAAAATGAATTCGAATTGAACTGAATAGAAAATGAATTCGAATTGAACTGAATAGGAAATGAATTCGAATTGAACTGAATAGAAAATGAATTCGAATTGAACTGAATAGAAAATGAATTCAAATTGAATTGAATTTGAAATTTGAATTGAATTGAAATGAATTTAAAACGAATTTATAAGGAAAAATTCAATTTGGATTTGAATTTGAATATGAAGTTGAAATCGTTTTGAAAACGAATTTAAAACGATTTATAAAATACGTTTTAAAAGGAAATCGACGAAATATATAATATATATAATATATATAATATATAATATATATAATATAATGGCCTGAATAGAACGCGCCGCGCTGCGGTAGTTCGCGAATTTCGACCATTAACTTCGAATGGACATTACGGGAGATCCGACCGTCGGATTCTCCTAAAACCGGAACCGTTGGGTTTGTATCGAAAAGAGCTTCCTAATGAATATGAGAAATTTGAAATCTAACGGTTGGATTTGGAATTATGTCCAAATCGAATTTGGAAAAGGTCGCTGTAAGTGCAGTTCGATGGCCATTGGTGGAAATCGATTGTACGGGCCTTGATAAAATTATTAAAAATATCGATAAATTGTGTAAAATCATAAGAAATGATTTGTGAAGAATTGGGATGAAAAACTCCATATTTGAACAGATAAAAATATATTTTTATCGAAATGAACTAGTTATTAACTAGAAAAATAATCCAATGGTTATAAATAAATAAATTGGATTAGATTTAAATTGAAATTATCTTTGGATATTTTCAATATTGGATTCCATGATTATACAGATATTGTGATGGGAATTTGGAAGATATCGATATCGTTATTCCCGATATGATATCTGTTGGTTTCAGGATTTGATGTTGAATATATGTCGATACTATCTCTATTCAAAACCTTATATTTAATGTCAAATTTGATTGATTGATTGTTTGGATTGTGCTCGACCAGTTTATGAGCAAAATATGCTTTTACATTTAGCATTGGGTTGGGTTGAAAATATCTGTGTGCTAACGCCTTGTGAAACACTTCACGATTTGATGATAAGGTGTTTAGCGATGTTGTGTTCATTTCAAATTTAATGAATGATTCTGAAATGATATTTTTCTTAAGTGAAAACAAATGTATTCCCGATTTTGGACAGGGAATGTTTTATAAAAATGTTTTATAAAACAGAAAGGATTTCGAGGCCCAAAACCCGATGATTTCTAAAATGATTTAGAAATGTATTATATGTTACATTGTGGTTCATCGCATATTCGATTAGTTGCTATTGATGATGTATCTGTTTGGTGGCGGAGAATTTATTCTCTTGCTTAACACCCTTCTTTGAGACGTACGAGCTCAAAGGTTATGTGATTAATAGTGACTGATCATATGCGTGAATTACTGATGTGAAGTACTATATTTTGAAAGTACTTATGATTATTACGTTGTGAAATGATTTTCCTTACTTCGGGATATGAAATGATTTAGTATGTGGCTAAAGAGTCGGGTAACCCTGAGACTAAAAGTATGGGTGAGAGGGAGGTGTATGCTCTCCATGTGTGGGAGGTGCATCGTCGGTGTAGCCTACTCTTATGTGGGGTAGGTGCACATTTATATATCGAGTTGCGAGGTGCGTACCCTTTGCCTTGTCGATGGGGAGCACGATATTTGAATGCATACTTGTTTGTATGCATTGTTATGTTTTGGATTTCATATTTCCAAATGATTTGATTTGAGATCCCGAAGTGAAATCTACTTTATTATGAAAGATAGATATGTATTTCAAATGATTTGAAATAGAATCGGGAATGAAGTCCAAAGGAATAATTTCTGTAAAATGAATTGGATTTGGAAAATCTAAGTGTGGTGGTTAATCTAAATGGGTAGATTGGGATATTGCATGTTGATTGATGCATAGTAGATCCATATTCTATATTGATTGTTGTTTATACACTGGCTTTCATGGGGGTAAACCCGTTCCGCGAAAGTGGCGTGGTCCCGTGATATACCATATTATCAAATAAGTTAATTATAACTGTTAGAGTTTCTCACACCAGTCCCATGACTGACATGTAGTTTGCTTTTCCCTTGCGAACTCGGGTGCCCCTATTTTCCACACGGGCAGCCGAGTAGTTTTATTTTGCAGATGTATTGAGCAAGATTCTGGATTGAAGCTTTAAGCTGTGTCCAGGCATTTACAGTCTTCCGCTGTGTAGTTTATATTTCCGCTGTGCACTGTTTTACATTTATGTAAATTTATCTTCCGCTGTGTATTATATTTCGATGTACTCTGATATTCTGTACTCTGATGTAACATTATTATGATGTTTATAGAAGTCTTCTGTTATTTGTTCTGATGTGTTGTATACCCAGAGTTAGCGTATGCGGGAATCGAACGGTCTTGGTCGATTTAGCGATCGATTAGGTCCGGGCGAAATCCGTGTCGTTACATGGTCCAATATACCATGGAGCTAATTTTTCTTTTTTCCCAAATCTGATAACTCCTTTCATCGGGGATACTTTCAGAAATACGAAATCTCCAATCCAAAGCTTTTCTCCTTCGATCAACATAGCAATTTTGTCGATCTTGTGCCGCTTTTAGCTTCTTCTTAATGAGATCCACTTTCTCTGTCACTTCTATGATCATATCTGGTCCAAGAACAAGTCTATCTCCGGACTCAACCCAGCATATTGGCGATTTTCATGGACATCCATAGAGTGCTTCGAACACTGCCATCTTAATACTATCTTCAAACAATGGAAGATGATTTTCCCACGAACCTCCAAAATCGAGAACACATGCTCACAGCAAGTCTTCCAAAATCATGTTAACTCTTTCTGTTTGTCCATCTGATTGTGGATGATAGGTAGTGTTAAAGTTCAACTTCATACCCAAAGCATCTTGAAAAGTTTCCCAAAAACGATTGGTGAAGATAAAGTCACGATCACTCACAATGTTACTTGGAATTCCATGTAACCGAACGATTTCCTTGATATATAACTCTGCTAAAATAACAGCAGTCCTAGTGGGTTTTATTGGAATGAAATGGGCACTTTTAGTTAGACAATCCGCAATAACCCATATCCCTTCATTTCCTTTATGAGTGTGAGGCAAACCATCGATGAAGTCCACTGAAACTTGATCCCATTTCCATTGTGGAATTGGCAACGGTTGAAGTAATCCTACTGTCTTCTGCTGATCGCTTTTTATTTGTTGACATGTGTAACAACCCGTAAAATGCGGGCCAGTTTGAAATTTTTATTTTGGCGATTTTAGCGAATTTTGATTATTTAAAATGAATTATTTTAAATAATATCGACGAAAAATTTATTTTGAATAGAATTAGAACGTATATATTATATACGCCGTCGTTAGAATATAAATATTTATATATAATTATAAATAGAATTGAAAATGGCGCGGTAGTTCGATAATTCGATTTCAAACTTCAATTGAATATACCGGGTGCAAAACAATCCGGATTTTGGTGAAACCAAAAACATTAGGATCTAATTGTGAATATCTTTCTAACGAATCCGAAAAATCAAGATTTCATGGCGGGAATCAAAAGATATGTCCAGTTGAAAATTCTGAATAGTCGTTATGGAATTCAGGCCCTTAAAAATGGACATTTTGCAAATGACCTCGGATTTCGACGAAACCACTTTTGTTGGGTCCGTGATGTAAAGTTATGGCTAGGTTTCAAGTTTCATAATTTTATGAATCAGTATGTGAGCGTGGCGAAGGAAAACGCGTTTGACCGGTTTTAGTTGATTTTAATCGACTGGAAATTGGCCATTTTTCTAACGGTCTCAGAATTCGACGAAACTAGTTTTGTTAGGACCGTATCGTCAATACGAAGCTAGAAAATATTTTTCGGGAATTTTTCTAGTTAGTATGTGACCCCGGTAATTTGAAATGTACGTTTAAAATTCAATATAGTGATTTAAATGGAAATTTAACGAAAACTGGTTGTAACAGCCAAATCAGCTTACGATACATATCCCATTGTGTTCAGAATGGGGGTGAAACGCTATGGACGACAGGCGGTGGGCCTCGTTTCGAGGTCGTATGAAAAAGTCAACTTTAGATTGAGTTAAATAATTAAATAAAAAAATAAAAAAACCTTTCTCCCCCTTATTTCCTTCTGCCCCCCCCCCATTTTCGATTCAGTTCATTCTTCAGAAAAAAAAAGAGAGATCGAACGACGAACCTCCGCCCAGCCCCACCGCGCTCCGTCGCTGGCCGCCCACCACCGCCACGTCTCCCCAGACCCGCGCCCCCCCCACCTCGACGAAGCCAAAGCTCTCCCAGCCGCCCAATTCGATTTCCGCCCCCAAATCGCCCAAAACGACGACGCCGACTCCATCTCCGCCAACCACCACCTGCTGCCGGCCTGAACGAGTTCACCCCCCCTCTCTGTCCCCCCATTTTCGCTGTAAGTCCTCCTCTTTCTGTTTCTTTTTTTTCCTCACCTATTTATTTATTTTAAAGTATTTAGAGTTTAAAATAATAAAATCAGTTCGTAATAATAGATAAGATTCGATTTTTAATAATATAAAAAATTCGATTTTTTTTAAAGATAGAAAAAAATTCGATTTTTATATATTCGTATAGCAAAGCAAAAATATAATTTTTATAAAGTATGAATATTAAAAATGAGATTTTTATAAAGTAGAAATGATAAAAATATAATTTTTATATACGTGAAGTGAAAATAAAAATTCAATCTTTATACTTGAAAAGGCGAGAATTATATATTTGAAAGGGCGAGAATTTTATATATGAAATAGCGATAAAAATTCGATTTTTATATATACGAAGTGAAGATAAAAATATGATTTTTATATATTGAACTTCGAATTAAAAATATGATTTTTATATATTGAACTTCGAATTAAAAATATGATTTTTATATATTGAACTTCGAATTAAAAATATGATTTTTATATATTGAACTTCGAATTAAAAATATGATTTTTATATATTGAACTTCGAATTAAAAATATGATTTTTATATATTGAACTTCGAATTAAAAATGTGATTTTTATATATTGAAAAGCGAAGTAAAAATTCGATCTTTACATATGTAGTGGCTACAGCAACGAAGGTGACAAAAAGGCGAGAACGAAGAAGCTTTATATCAAAGAAGAGTCAAGATGATTGGATAGCTATCGGTGAGAACTTCTCACCTTTCAATTTCTTTTTCTAGTTATATATATATATACTAGGATGTAGACGGTGCTTAGTAGCACCCGACACCCGTCATCCACAGACCATGGATGGCTTGTTTGTTAAATTGTTTGGTTGTGTAGTTGGTTAGTCTAATTGATTGAAATTTGAATTGTTTGGTGAATTGAAATTGATTTGATTGATGTGTGAATGGCGTGGGCCTTCACTAGACCGGGGATAAGGCTAGGCCTTGTCCCGTTTCTAGTATCGTGCCGTTATGCCGCCGAAATTTTCTAAAATATGTTAGAAAAATAAAAATATCATTTTATTGAATAAATGAACCGAATAGAATATTCATAGGTTGAATAAAATGTTTTATCGTTAAAAATATAATTTTTAACGTGAAGTGAATAAAAGAAAATATTCATTTACAAACCGGACGGTTTGTTTATGTACACCTATTTGAAGGACTTTGATTGGGTTGATAAATTTCACACATCGCCCAACTGCACAAATAAAATCTGTGTTTGATTGTTTGAAACCCTACACGGGTGTTGGGATGAAATTTGAAGTTCACTCATCCTGATTGATTAAATATGTCGATCGATTGATTGACAGGCTGTTATAAGCGTTAGATATTTATATTTGATGCTTATACAGTGTAGTGCACTTTGGTTGATGGTTGATTATTTTTCAATGCTATTATATACATGTGATGTATGAAAATCCATATAATTAACGTTATATGGTAATTGATTGGGCCTCATTCCAATTTGAAAAATAAAGAATAATATAAAATAAAGGTTCATGTGTTGACAGTACTCATCCATTGAGATTGGTCATGTGTTGAACGAAATATTTTGAAAAAGAAATATTTGAAATAGAATATTCGAAAATAGAAATTTATGAAGCCGTGTTGATTAGATTGACGCCATTTTGACGTGAACGATATTTATATCGATTTATAACGATTTCGAAATGAATTGAATATAAAACGATTTCGAAATGAATTGAATATAAAACGATTTCGAAATGAATTGAATTGAAAACGATTTCGAAATGAATTGAATATAAAACGATTTCGAAATGAATTGAATATAAAACGATTTCGAAATGAATTGAATATAAAACAATTTCGAAATGAATTGAATTGAAAACGATTTCGAAATGAATTGAATTGAAAACGAATTCAAATTGAAATGAAAGCGAATTGAAATGAATTCAAATTGAATTGAAATTTGAATTGAATAGAAATGAATTTTAAAACGAATTTATAAAGAAGAATTCGATTTTGATTTGAATTGAAAAAGGAAGTTGAAATTGCTTTTGAAACGAATTTAAAACTATTTATATAATTCGTTTTAAATAGAAATCGACGAAATATATATTATATATATTATATATAATATAATGGCCTGAATAGAACGCGCCACGCCGCGGCAGTTCGCGAATTTCGACCATTTATTTCAAACGGACATTACGGGAGATCCGACCGTCGGATTCTCCTAAAACCGGAACTGTTGGGTTCGTATCGAAAAGAGCTTTCTAATGAATGTTAGAAATTTGAAATCTAACGGTTGGATTTGGAGATACGTCCAAATCAAATTCGAAAAAGGTCGCTGTAAGTGCAGTTCGATGACCGTTGATGGAAATCGACTGTACAGGCCTTGATAAAATTATTAAAAATAGTAATAATTTGTGTAAAATCATAAGAAATGATTTGGGAAAAATTGGGATGAAAAACTCCATATTTGAAAAGATAAAAATAGATTTTTATCGAAATGAACTAGTTTTGAACTAGAATTATAATTCTATTTATTTTTTTAAATAAATAAATTGAATTGAAAAGGGTTTTAAAAATAACCAAAATTTCCAATGATTGCATTGGAGTGGATTTGAATCGAAATTGTCTTCGGAATATTTCGATGTCGGAATTCGTGATTATACAGGTGTTGTTATGGAAATTTGAAAGATATATATTTATATCGTTATTTCCAATACGACATTTGTTAGTCGTAGAATTTGATATTGAATATAAGCCGATATATTTTCTATTCAGAGCCTTGTATTGAATATCAAATGTGATTTGGGTTTGTCGTGAATGGTGTCTTCACTAACACTGTTCTTGAACCCAGTTGAGAAAAGATTAAATCTTTTTATTTAGATTTAATGAAGTGTACCAATTAAACAATATTTAATTGGAATTGAATTGATATTGATTCTTGGGTTTATCGTGAATGGTGTTTTTAAATAACACTCGTTCTTTAACCCGATAATTAATGGAATGTGAACTTGGGTTTATCGTGAACCGTATTTTAAATGACACGGATTCTTTAACCCAGTTAACGATTAAAACTAAGTGGAGTTTTAATGAATGTTTAATTAGATTGAAAGAATCGAGAATGGAGTATCACCGGTTTTGCTCCAGGCGATAGTTAAATCTTTAATTAGATTTGAACGTGAAATGGTAACTGAATTTACTGATAACACTGTGGTGTTAGATATGAAGTATTACCAGTTTTACTTCATGGGATGAATAGGTCGGGATGGGGAAATTAAAATAAATGATTACTTCGGTAAGGTTCGCTAATCCCGACTAGTTTGAATTGAGATTCAAAAATAGAATAAAGAATAAATTCAAGAAATTTATCTTGGATAAAATTAATGGGAACCTTTCCCTATGAATGTGAAATCAGAAACTAACTGTCGGTTAGCCAAGCAGAATGGTTTTCTGGATATTGATCTGATGTTGGTTTCGGCCTTCGGGGTTAATATTTGGGGGATTATTCTCTTGATTAATTTACGGTTAGTGACTGATGAATTGGAATGAGGCGTATGTTGTGTTTGTGTAACACTTATTTAAATATACGCGAGTTATTCGGAAAGACCGGGTTTATCCCATTCTGAATAACTGATACGACGATAAGTCGAAGATGAAGACGATGGTCGAAGACCAGAAGTCTTCACGTCGTTTGGGTGATTACTGATGATCTTGATTGGGCTGTACACCCAAGAAGATGGAAACAGTTGGTGATCGTCCAGACGTGCTTGGAGATCGATGGATATGCGGGGTACTAGGTGCCTCCGGTTTCGTTCAGCCCCAGAACGGACTTGTAAATGGACTGTGTGTCTGACATTGGATTTTAGTCCGTGTGATTGATCTCTATTAAATATATATCTGTTTGGCGGCGGAGAATTTATTCTCTTGCTTAACGCCCTTCTCTGAGACGTACGAGCTCAGGGGTTATATATTGATGGATATCAATCGCATGGAGTGAATTGCCTGTGTGGCATGCTAAGATGCAAATGATCAAGGCTTCTGTTGAAAAGCAAAGTCTTGTGGTTGATAATCGAAGCACGGCCTTTGTGGCGTAGCTTTGTGTAAGTTGATTCGCGAGTATCACACCCGGTATGAATCAAAAACGGGAGACGGACATCAGGGAGGACATGCGTTTCTTTCTAGTTAGGAGTGGCGTCAGTGCTTGAACTGGCTGACGAGTTTGACTCATGTGGATATTGCTTATTATTACTTGCTGAAAAGCGAGGCGCCTCGTGATATCGGTTTCGGCCGATGCTTCTGGTCGGCTGACGGGCCAGGCTTACGCCCCAAAGGGCGGGGAAACGCAGTGTTCAGGAATTTTAATCCACATCGGTGGACCGGCCCTGACGATCCAAAGGCTTGACTGAGTACTTGCCTGAGGGGCAGACTAGAGCGTCTCGAATCGGAGAGGATCTTGCCCCTAGCCTCGGTTCATACCATAAATGATAACCCAACTTCCAATACGACATTGCGGTTTTGATTGTAAACTTATATATGGCGACATAGTGTTATGGGGCATTCATGCCGCCTATGATTGATACTTATGATTTGAAGTTGTTTTATACACTATGCACTTATAGTAGTATCAAACGATTTGTTTTAAACGTATCAAGCATTCTTTGGCTGTTATAAGGGAAAACCCTATCCTCGGCTGCGTTGCATTGTGTGATGGGACCTGGGTCTTATAACAGCTTCATTTTTCTTTATTTAGCATTGCGCTGTTGTTTTATGCACTGGTATTCTTGGGAGGAAACCCGTTCCACGTTAGCGGCGTGGTCCTTGATTTACCCAACTTTAAAAATAAAGATTAATAATTGTTTTAGTTCTCACACCAGTCCCATGACTGACCTGGAGTTTATTGTTTTAACCTAAACTCTGGGTGCCCCTATTTTGACACGGGCAGCTAGTAGTTTTGGTTTTGCAGATTTATATTCACAGGATCCTGGTTTTCAGCTGGAACGATATCCGGAAAGCTTTGTATCCGTATATCTCTTCTAGTTGTGTATTGTATGATTTTCCGCTGCTATGTATTTAAATTTAATTTAAATCTCTGATATTTCTGTGTAATATTTATTTGTTTATACTCTGTATATTCTTGTAATTTGATGGATTGTTGTAATATACAGTGAAATGTTCTTTTATATGCATTCTGTTGTGGCTTGTTCTCGAACTATCCGACGCTTTCCTTTACGGGGAAGTTGCGGGTTTTCACAGTTGGTATCAGAGCTTTGGTTTACAAAGCAGAGAACAAGGCACATTAGAACTATACGAAAGAATTCATCAGATATTGGATTAGTAATATCCAATGGGAATGACTCGTTAGAGATAGGATCAGTAGTATCCTAGAACGAGTGTGAAGAGTATATTTTTCAAATGAAAACAATTTTTGTTTTGAAAATTTAAATCAATTATTCGTATTTGGTTATCTATTTATATTGAGTTGGACAGTCCAGTATATAAAGATTTTGCGTATACGTCTGATCCGCGTGTATTCGAAGTTTTAATATATTGGATAGATATAGCATCACACTCTAGTCGCCCGAAGATGATATTGATGATAGCGATCGCATCATCAACATTTATGTTCGAGTTTCGAAGGTGTGATTTTCTATATATTTCAATTAGACTGGTGTGAGAACCAAAATTAGATAGGACCTATTGTTGTGATTTGGCATCAAAAATCTGATTTTTTAGACTATGTATCAAAATTATGAATTTGAAAAGTTAATCAACTAATTGATTGATGTTTGTGTTGTTTGTTTATTTGTTTGCTAATTTTTATCCATTTAGCCTAATTGAATCGAATATTGAACTGTATTGAAAATTGGTTGCGTTTGCTTGCATATACTTGTACTTACACTGAACAGGTCATAGCATGGAGGCTAGAGCCAGAGAATAAAATTTGTTTGCCCGACAAATAGGTACATGTTTACTACATAATTTACTGTTTTGTTTGGGTGATGATGATTTTATGAGCCTATTGGCTAGCCGCTTGGCTTTTTCTTTTTCTTTTTGAGATCTAAAGGACCGGGGAAGCTATTTGAAATTCCCCGATGCTCCCGGTGCAGGGGAGGTTATGGCGAAATTTTTCAAAAATTTAGGGTGTTAGCCAAATTTTTGAAAATTTGAAAATTCTCAGAAACTAAAGAGTTGGAGAATGGAAGCCAAATCGAGCGTAGAACTGAATAATCAAACCACTTTCGACTTTGTTCCTTTTCGGGGACGAAAAGTTTTAAGTGGGGGAGATTGTAACAACCCGTAAAATGCGGGCCAGTTTGAAATTTTTATTTTGGCGATTTTAGCGAATTTTGATTATTTAAAATGAATTATTTTAAATAATATCGACGAAAAATTTATTTTGAATAGAATTAGAACGTATATATTATATACGCCGTCGTTAGAATATAAATATTTATATATAATTATAAATAGAATTGAAAATGGCGCGGTAGTTCGATAATTCGATTTCAAACTTCAATTGAATATACCGGGTGCAAAACAATCCGGATTTTGGTGAAACCAAAAACATTAGGATCTAATTGTGAATATCTTTCTAACGAATCCGAAAAATCAAGATTTCATGGCGGGAATCAAAAGATATGTCCAGTTGAAAATTCTGAATAGTCGCTATGGAATTCAGGCCCTTAAAAATGGACATTTTGCAAATGACCTCGGATTTCGACGAAACCACTTTTGTTGGGTCCGTGATGTAAAGTTATGGCTAGGTTTCAAGTTTCATAATTTTATGAATCAGTATGTGAGCGTGGCGAAGGAAAACGCGTTTGACCGGTTTTAGTTGATTTTAATCGACTGGAAATTGGCCATTTTTCTAACGGTCTCAGAATTCGACGAAACTAGTTTTGTTAGGACCGTATCGTCAATACGAAGCTAGAAAATATTTTTCGGGAATTTTTCTAGTTAGTATGTGACCCCGGTAATTTGAAATGTACTTTTAAAATTCAATATAGTGATTTAAATGGAAATTTAACGAAAACTGGTTGTAACAGCCAAATCAGCTTACGATACATATCCCATTGTGTTCAGAATGGGGGTGAAACGCTTTGGACGACAGGCGGTGGGCCTCGTTTCGAGGTCGTATGAAAAAGTCAACTTTAGATTGAGTTAAATAATAAAATAAAAAAATAAAAAAACCTTTCTCCCCCTTATTTCCTTCTGCCCCCCCATTTTCGATTCAGTTCATTCTTCAGGAAAAAAAAAAGAGATCGAACGACGAACCTCCGCCCAGCCCCACCGCGCTCCGTCGCTGGCCGCCCACCACCGCCACGTCTCCCCAGACCCGCGCCCCCCCACCTCGACGAAGCCAAAGCTCTCCCAGCCGCCCAATTCGATTTCCGCCCCCAAATCGCCCAAAACGACGACGCCGACTCCATCTCCGCCAACCACCACCTGCTGCCGGCCTGAACGAGTTCACCCCCCCTCTCTGTCCCCCCATTTTCGCTGTAAGTCCTCCTCTTTCTGTTTCTTTTTTTTTTTCTCACCTATTTATTTATTTTAAAGTATTTAGAGTTTAAAATAATAAAATCAGTTCGTAATAATAGATAAGATTCGATTTTTAATAATATAAAAAATTCGATTTTTTTTAAAGATAGAAAAAAATTCGATTTTTATATATTCGTATAGCAAAGCAAAAATATAATTTTTATAAAGTATGAATATTAAAAATGAGATTTTTATAAAGTAGAAATGATAAAAATATAATTTTTATATACGTGAAGTGAAAATAAAAATTCAATCTTTATACTTGAAAAGGCGAGAATTATATATTTGAAAGGGCGAGAATTTTATATATGAAATAGCGATAAAAATTCGATTTTTATATATACGAAGTGAAGATAAAAATATGATTTTTATATATTGAACTTCGAATTAAAAATATGATTTTTATATATTGAACTTCGAATTAAAAATGTGATTTTTATATATTGAAAAGCGAAGTAAAAATTCGATCTTTACATATGTAGTGGCTACAGCAACGAAGGTGACAAAAAGGCGAGAACGAAGAAGCTTTATATCAAAGAAGAGTCAAGATGATTGGATAGCTATCGGTGAGAACTTCTCACCTTTCAATTTCTTTTTCTAGTTATATATATATACTAGGATGTAGACGGTGCTTAGTAGCACCCGACACCCGTCATCCACAGACCATGGATGGCTTGTTTGTTAAATTGTTTGGTTGTGTAGTTGGTTAGTCTAATTGATTGAAATTTGAATTGTTTGGTGAATTGAAATTGATTTGATTGATGTGTGAATGGCATGGGCCTTCACTAGACCGGGGATAAGGCTAGGCCTTGTCCCGTTTCTAGTATCGTGCCGTTATGCCGCTGAAATTTTCTAAAATATGTTAGAAAAATAAAAATATCATTTTATTGAATAAATGAACCGAATAGAATATTCATAGGTTGAATAAAATGTTTTATCGTTAAAAATATAATTTTTAACGTGAAGTGAATAAAAGAAAATATTCATTTACAAACCGGACGGTTTGTTTATGTACACCTATTTGAAGGACTTTGATTGGGTTGATAAATTTCACACATCGCCCAACTGCACAAATAAAATCTGTGTTTGATTGTTTGAAACCCTACACGGGTGTTGGGATGAAATTTGAAGTTCACTCATCCTGATTGATTAAATATGTCGATCGATTGATTGACAGGCTGTTATAAGCGTTAGATATTTATATTTGATGCTTATACAGTGTAGTGCACTTTGGTTGATGGTTGATTATTTTTCAATGCTATTATATACATGTGATGTATGAAAATCCATATAATTAACGTTATATGGTAATTGATTGGGCCTCATTCCAATTTGAAAAATAAAGAATAATATAAAATAAAGGTTCATGTGTTGACAGTACTCATCCATTGAGATTGGTCATGTGTTGAACGAAATATTTTGAAAAAGAAATATTTGAAATAGAATATTCGAAAATAGAAATTTAAGAAGCCGTGTTGATTAGATTGACGCCATTTTGACGTGAACGATATTTATATCGATTTATAACGATTTCGAAATGAATTGAATATAAAACGATTTCGAAATGAATTGAATATAAAACGATTTCGAAATGAATTGAATTGAAAACGATTTCGAAATGAATTGAATATAAAACGATTTCGAAATGAATTGAATATAAAACGATTTCGAAATGAATTGAATATAAAACAATTTCGAAATGAATTGAATTGAAAACGATTTCGAAATGAATTGAATTGAAAACGAATTCAAATTGAAATGAAAGCGAATTGAAATGAATTCAAATTGAATTGAAATTTGAATTGAATAGAAATGAATTTTAAAACGAATTTATAAAGAAGAATTCGATTTTGATTTGAATTGAAAAAGGAAGTTGAAATTGCTTTTGAAACGAATTTAAAACTATTTATATAATTCGTTTTAAATAGAAATCGACGAAATATATATTATATATATTATATATTATATAATGGCCTGAATAGAACGCGCCGCGCCGCGGCAGTTCGCGAATTTCGACCATTTATTTCAAACGGACATTACGGGAGATCCAACCGTCGGATTCTCCTAAAACCGGAACCGTTGGGTTCGTATCGAAAAGAGCTTTCTAATGAATGTTAGAAATTTGAAATCTAACGGTTGGATTTGGAGATACGTCCAAATCAAATTCGAAAAAGGTCGCTGTAAGTGCAGTTCGATGACCGTTGATGGAAATCGACTGTACAGGCCTTGATAAAATTATTAAAAATAGTAATAATTTGTGTAAAATCATAAGAAATGATTTGGGAAAAATTGGGATGAAAAACTCCATATTTGAAAAGATAAAAATAGATTTTTATCGAAATGAACTAGTTTTGAACTAGAATTATAATTCTATTTATTTTTTTAAATAAATAAATTGAATTGAAAAGGGTTTTAAAAATAACCAAAATTTCCAATGATTGCATTGGAGTGGATTTGAATCGAAATTGTCTTCGGAATATTTCGATGTCGGAATTCGTGATTATACAGGTGTTGTTATGGAAATTTGAAAGATATATATTTATATCGTTATTTCCAATACGACATTTGTTAGTCGTAGAATTTGATATTGAATATAAGCCGATATATTTTCTATTCAGAGCCTTGTATTGAATATCAAATGTGATTTGGGTTTGTCGTGAATGGTGTCTTCACTAACACTGTTCTTGAACCCAGTTGAGAAAAGATTAAATCTTTTTATTTAGATTTAATGAAGTGTACCAATTAAACAATATTTAATTGGAATTGAATTGATATTGATTCTTGGGTTTATCGTGAATGGTGTTTTTAAATAACACTCGTTCTTTAACCCGATAATTAATGGAATGTGAACTTGGGTTTATCGTGAACCGTATTTTAAATGACACGGATTCTTTAACCCAGTTAACGATTAAAACTAAGTGGAGTTTTAATGAATGTTTAATTAGATTGAAAGAATCGAGAATGGAGTATCACCAGTTTTGCTCCAGGCGATAGTTAAATCTTTAATTAGATTTGAACGTGAAATGGTAACTGAATTTACCGATAACACTGCGGTGTTAGATATGAAGTATTACCAGTTTTACTTCATGGGATGAATAGGTCGGGATGGGGAAATTAAAATAAATGATTACTTCGGTAAGGTTCGCTAATCCCGACTAGTTTGAATTGAGATTCAAAAATAGAATAAAGAATAAATTCAAGAAATTTATCTTGGATAAAATTAATGGGAACCTTTCCCTATGAATGTGAAATCAGAAACTAACTGTCGGTTAGCCAAGCAGAATGGTTTTCTGGATATTGATCTGATGTTGGTTTCGGCCTTCGGGGTTAATATTTGGGGGATTATTCTCTTGATTAATTTACGGTTAGTGACTGATGAATTGGAATGAGGCGTATGTTGTGTTTTTGTAACACTTATTTAAATATACGTGAGTTATTCGGATAGACCGGGTTTATCCCATTCTGAATAACTGATACGACGATAAGTCGAAGATGAAGACGATGGTCGAAGACCAGAAGTCTTCACGTCGTTTGGGTGATTACTGATGATCTTGATTGGGCTGTACACCCAAGAAGATGGAAACAGTTGGTGATCGTCCAGACGTGCTTGGAGATCGATGGATATGCGGGGTACTAGGTGCCTCCGGTTTCGTTCAGCCCCAGAACGGACTTGTAAATGGACTGTGTGTCTGACATTGGATTTTAGTCCGTGTGATTGATCTCTATTAAATATATATCTGTTTGGCGGCGGAGAATTTATTCTCTTGCTTAACGCCCTTCTCTGAGACGTACGAGCTCAGGGGTTATATATTGATGGATATCAATCGCATGGAGTGAATTGCCTGTGTGGCATGCTAAGATGCAAATGATCAAGGCTTCTGTTGAAAAGCAAAGTCTTGTGGTTGATGATCGAAGCACGGCCTTTGTGGCGTAGCTTTGTGTAACGTTGATTCGCGAGTATCACACCCGGTATGAATCAAAAACGGGAGACGGACATCAGGGAGGACATGCGTTTCTTTCTAGTTAGGAGTGGCGTCAGTGCTTGAACTGGCTGACGAGTTTGACTCATGTGGATATTGCTTATTATTACTTGCTGAAAAGCGAGGCGCCTCGTGATATCGGTTTCGTCCGATGCTTCTGGTCGGCTGACGGGCCAGGCTTACGCCCCAAAGGGCGGGGAAACGCAGTGTTCAGGAATTTTAATCCACATCGGTGGACCGGCCCTGACGATCCAAAGGCTTGACTGAGTACTTGCCTGAGGGGCGGACTAGAGCGTCTCGAATCGGAGAGGATCTTGCCCCTAGCCTCGGTTCATACCATAAATGATAACCCAACTTCCAATACGACATTGCGGTTTTGATTGTAAACTTATATATGGCGACATAGTGTTATGGGGCATTCATGCCGCCTATGATTGATACTTATGATTTGAAGTTGTTTTATACACTATGCACTTATAGTAGTATCAAACGATTTGTTTTAAACGTATCAAGCATTCTTTGGCTGTTATAAGGGAAAACCCTATCCTCGGCTGCGTTGCATTGTGTGATGGGACATGGGTCTTATAACAGCTTCATTTTTCTTTATTTAGCATTGCGCTGTTGTTTTATGCACTGGTATTCTTGGGAGGAAACCCGTTCCGCGTTAGCGGCGTGGTCCTTGATTTACCCAACTTTAAAAATAAAGATTAATAATTGTTTTAGTTCTCACACCAGTCCCATGACTGACCTGGAGTTTATTGTTTTAACCTAAACTCTGGGTGCCCCTATTTTGACACGGGCAGCTAGTAGTTTTGGTTTTGCAGATTTATATTCACAGGATCCTGGTTTTCAGCTGGAACGATATCCGGAAAGCTTTGTATCCGTATATCTCTTCTAGTTGTGTATTGTATGATTTTCCGCTGCTATGTATTTAAATGTAATTTAAATCTCTGATATTTCTGTGTAATATTTATTTGTTTATACTCTGTATATTCTTGTAATCTGATGCATTGTTGTAATATACAGTGAAATGTTCTTTTATATGCATTCTGTTGTGGCTTGTTCTCGAACTATCCGACGCTTTCCTTTACGGGGAAGTTGCGGGTTTTCACAACATGTGGCACAACGGTTGACATAAATAGATATGCTCCTCTTCATTGTTCTCCACCAAAATGTACGTTTAATATTTCGATACATTTAATAACTCCAGGGTGGATGCTGAATCTGGATTTATGACATTCGTTCAATACTTCTTTCTTAAGCTCTTTTAAGTTTGGGACACAAATTCTTCCTTTCAATCTAAGAATACCTTTTTCATCAATTTCAAAACTTATCTTTTCGCCTTGTTGAATTCTTTTAACAATTCCTTGCAGAAATTCATCCTTCTTTTGCCTGCGAGCAATCTTCTCTAGGAGGGTTGGAGTGATAACCATGTAGGCAAGGACAACATATTTCCGACTTAAAGCATCTGCAACTACGTTGGCTTTCCCTGGGGGATATTGAATATCCAAATCATATAGTGCTAAATATTCCAATCAATGTTGCTACCTTAAATTAAAATCTTTCTGAGTGAATAAATACTTTAGAGGCTTATGTTTAGTGTATAATTCAAACTTTTCTCCCTAAAGATAGTGCCTTCAAATTTTCAAAGCAAAAATTACTACTAGTAGTTCTAAGTCATGGATTGGATAATTCCTTTCATGCGTGTTACTACCAAAAATTACCCTTAGCGTAAGCTGATGGTGAAGGGGTTTCGGATGAATATAGGACGACATAAACCGACACACCTTAGGAAGAAAGAAACTCAAAACCTACAGAATGCCAACGAAGCTCATCTAGCACGGTCCACCCGAGGGGGATTCTGCAATGAAAGGTAACCTAAGACAAGAACCGAGAAAAAGTAGGGCACAGGCTCCGCTTATCGAAACCTAGAAGGACAATTAGAATAAACCCGCTTAACGCTGAAGGAGAAGGGTATCGGGCCAACAAGGATTATCTAGAGCTGACTTCTGAAAAATCGTCTGCTTGGATTACGAAGGGCCACATTCATAAGTAATAGAGATATCACTGGAAGCCACTTTCTGGAGAACAAGAAAACACCAAAAGCTCAAGCGAAAGGCTACCCGAGACCCAAGCGGAGATACAGGCTACCCATACTAATTTATCAAGTATATAAACTAGTGACGGTTTTGCATCGACAACTATCTACATATATCGTGAGGGTAGACTCCTCTAAGCGTTCATGATAAATCCGGAAGCCTACATCCGAAAGCTTACGTCTGAGTGCCTACACTCGGGAGCTGTTGCCAAGGGTTCAAATACCATCCCCAATGAAGCCGCAAATGACCGAAACCCCCACTCCGAAGACCATAATTAGCTCTTCGGATATGGCTAGAAGCCAAACATCCGAAACCAAGGAAGAAGCTGCCGGTAAAGGCCCCTGCAGGCCCAATAGACCAGCTGTGAAAGCAGCCCAAAGTCTCTATAAATAGGACCTTAGAGGGCACATAATGAGGGACGAATTTTTTATTTATCAAGATTATTCTTTCTTCTCAGAAAAAGAGCAAATCCTAATTCCCAAAGGCGGATTAAGGATTTTCTAAAACTTTTGTAATACATCTACAATTTATGAATGGAGAATTCAAAGGCTTAAATACCTCGCAATTTGATAATCTTTTGTGCTGTTATGGTGAAATAGGAGTTAACACCGACCTTTCATATGGAGAAGTTGATCATAACGCCTTCGAAGAAGAAGGACTTCGTAGAAATCCAAAGTCCTCCTCCTTCTATCCTAAGGGTTTTTGCACATCGATTAACGTCTTCATAATGAGCCTAACACTCCTTGAACTCGAGAAAAAGTTATCCGCTGGCTTATCACTTGGTTCTTGGAGCATCCTCGGCCCTTCAGGCCGATTTAATGGAAAACGACCATCTGAGTCAATAAACATCGCGGTGGTTTCTTCCTTTAATATAAGGAAGCATTGGGTTGTTTTCCTCTTATCACAATATGTGTTATTGTGTTCGCGACTCAGGAAGTTACTAATCTAATGAGATCTTAGTCATGTCCGGCTGGGTGAACCCCTTCTGAACTATCTCAGATCTCTACGGTATTGTTAGTGGAGCATCCATCCCCTGAAGGTAGGATATCTAATCTCCAAGGTTGATATCCCGATGTCTGAAGAAGGATGGATCTAGCCCCACAATACTGATTTCTTGACATGCTCCAGCAACCCTGGGTCATGAATACATTAAATTACTTGAACCTATGCCCCACACGACTTAACCCGGGTGTTGACGAAAAATATCGTTAACAATTTGGCGCTAGAAGGAGGGCCCTGAACCTCCGTCATTACGGTTAATCTATCAAAAGTTAACTTGGAAACCCTTTGCTCCGTGGTAGGAAGGATGAAGTCGAAAAGATTGGAAGATCGGAATAAGGAACCGGCTCCTGATGCAACCCTTGAAGGGAACATGGATCTTACACTTAATCCGAACAATAGCGAAAGAGGAGCCACATCCAACCCGATACAACCACCAAACACCATGGAGGATAATGCCACAAGAATTATGGTCATGGAGAAGCAATTCCAAGAAGTGATAGCTCAGATGAATGCTACGCAGGCGCAGAAGTCTTCGAGACACACCAAATCCAGCCAAAGAGAAATGAACGAGTCTCCGAAAAGAAAAGCTCCCATCCACACTCTGAAGCAAAGAGGAAACCCAAGGCGACCTCCTCCAAAAAGAGGAAGTCCCATCTGACATGAGTTGACCATCAAGGGAATTAGTGTGGGAAGGAACTATCCGAGAGTTCCACTTCTAAAGGTTTAAAAGAATGGACTACGACATTATGGAGGCTTATCTTAAAGATCTCGCCCAGAAGACCGTGAAGGACTTGCTAGGTACCAAGGGGAAGAGGACTCAGGATGACAAAGTCAACGATAACAAAAGGGTAGAACCTTTCATCGATGAAATTATGAACACCATAATACCATCAAGAGTCAAGGTTACGACTATAAAGTATCTTGGGACAACTGACCCCGATGATCACCCGATGGCTTTGGATAGCCAAATAGATCTCTACAATGCTTCCGGAGCCATCAGATGTCGCCTTTTTCCGGTGACCTTTCAAGGGGTGGCAGCAAAGTGGTATCGCCAATATAGAAAAAAAACACTATTTGGTCGTGGAAACAATTCTCCTACGAATTTTCTGCACAATTCTGCATTTGCAAAGATCCAACAGTTGACTACACAGTCATCGCTAACATCAAACAGAGGCAAGGCGAGTCTCTTAGCGATTATCTGAAGAGGTTCTACATCGAGGCCTTAAAGGCCAAGGATATGAACGATCACGACAAGTTGATCGTTGTGCATTCAGGGTCAATCGAAAACATCCCCTTCTGGAAGGAGTTGTACATCCACGGCTGCAAAGACTTACAGGATTTCCATTTCCAGACCGACAAATTCATCCGCATGGACGAATTGTATTTCACAAAGAGGAAGTTCGGGCCTCGAGGGGAAGGAGGAAGGCCGAACATTGGACGAAGGCCCCCGAAAGGAAATCAGAAGAGGTCAAGGTGGGAAGATTCCAACACCAACTCTGTTGCTCTAAACAATCCCATATCGTTTTTGTATGCTGTCGCAAGAGAAATGGTTAATAACTCCCCCGTCTCATTCAAAGCCAAAAATTGCCCTGAACCTCATTTCGGCGGAAAGTACTGTGAGTTCCAAAAAACTAGCGGACATAAGACAGATGAGTGCAAGGTATGGGATATGATCATTCAGAAGCTGATCCTAGAGGGACATTTAAAGGAATTCGTTCTAAACCAGAAAACCTCTACTCAGCGTACAAATGGACAACATAAGGTTTCAGTAAATACGATATGGGCTCCTATGGAAGAATGCAACCTAGACCTGGGTCCACCCATAAATTAAATCAATGTGATTCACGGTGGGTCGCACCCTATCGGAAACTACCCGAGAGCAAGAAATCAGCACATGAAGGAAGCCGTGGAGGGAATCTTCTCCATTCAAGAAGAATCATCACTGAAGAACGCATGTTATGCTCTCAAGATGCACAACCTGGTGGTGTCTTCGGAAGAAATAAAGAAAGGGGTCTGTCACCCACATAATGACCCCCTTATGATAACGACGCAAATAGGACTTTCAGTTGTTTCTAAAATCCTAGTGGATACTGGAAGTGCTATCAATGTTATCTTCAAGCACGCTATCAATTAGATGGGAATTTTTGAGAAGAAGCTGGAGCCAAGCAACGAACCAATCTTCGGCTTCAACAATAAAGGGTTGACTCCAGTTGGTCAAATCAACCTCCTAGTTCAAGTTGGATTATCTCCGCTTCACAAGACCTTCGAAACTCTCTTCGTCTTGATCGACCAACCAACTATAACAACGCCTTTTTCGGGCGACCGGCTATGGAGGAAATGGACGCTTTCGTTTCTTCCAAGTATCTCATGTTGAAATTCCTAACCAAGCAGGGATGGGGTACTATTCGGGGAGAGCAATTTAGCTCCCGCGAGTTGTACTTCGCAACGATCGAAAAATATAAAAGGGAGTGTTCTTCGTACTTTGATTCTTCTACTATTTTACACTTTCGGATAGGGGATCTTCACATCCCACATTCGAAGCTAAAATAAAAATTAATAAGGCTAATAGGCGTACGAATGGTAGGTATATTTCTTTGAAAAGAAAGAGGAAGAAATCTGATGATGTAAATTTGACTGAGGAAGGGAAGTTGTCACGGGCTTAGATTCCAGAGGAGACACTAAAAGAATAAAATCAATAGAAGACGTGGAAGAGATAAATGTTGATTCAGAGGATAAATCAAAGGTCGTAAACATGGGTAAAAGGCTGACAAAGCTCCTCAAGAGCAACCTAATTCAGTTCTTACAACTCAACAAGGATATTTTTGCTTGGACCCATTCGGGTATGAACGGAATCAACCCTCCTATCATGAGTCATGCCTTAAACATTGACCCTTCGGTGACCCCAATCCGGCAGAAGAAAAGACAATATAATCGAGATCGGTTAGAAGCCTTAAAGGAAGGGGTCAAAAGGTTAGAGACTAACGGGTTTATCCGAGAGGTCCTGTAACACCCCACCTCCGCCAGGGTGACTCTTGCAAGCACTCTGACTTTGGAGGGGCGTTTGAATCAGGTAAACATGCATAATGATATATCAAGGCAGAACAAGAACATATGTATATATGTAAACAGAGTAAATAACATAGATAAAACAGCGGAAGATTTCAAACCATTTCAAAACAAGTCTGGTACAACATAATGTCAATTTTCCAAATACACAAGTCTAGATAAAAACAACATTACTGAAAAACTGAAATACATAAGTACTATCCCCAAAATAAGTGATAACCATAGATAGCTTCATGTCAAGACCGTACATGAGCTAAAATCCCACAAGCAAGCGGTCAGAAATCCAAGCTAAGCTCCAATATTCCCTCCCTGAGAACCTGGGGGGGGGGGGACGGAATAAAAGAGGCGAAAGAAAACAGGTCAGTCAAAAAGACTGAGTAAGCCCTACTACAATCATTGTAAACTGGTAAAGTTAACTGGCATGAGCAGCAGGGATGAACATAAGGATAATAGCATACTAGCATGATGATTAACTAACTAGGTAGATAAAGGTGTCATCGCATAATCAGGTTTAAGGTTTTTGCACCACAGGTGTACTAGCAAACTAACATGACTTGAATAAACAAGTATTGATCGCTTGGCCCAAGCTTTGGCCCAATAACATGTAGTGACCCCAATACGAGGTCCAAAGTGTCAACAAGAAGTGATCCCAGGCCCAAGTTTGGCCCAACATCATGAATGACCTAAACCAAGGTCCAACTAGCACGGTCTAGTCGATCGGCTCCCTATAAGCCTAACTCGTCAAGTGTCGGTGTCATACGGCCCAACTACGAAGTGTAGCTAAACTGTGCTAGGTCCACCCTAGGGTGTATCAAGTCCTAGGGTGTCAACCACTGACACAAATCAATGCACGCACAGTCTAAACCTACTGGTGCCCGTGCCTTCTTTTTCAACTTCGGACCATGTGCACGACCATGGCCCGCCTGAACCTACACCGGCGCACCTACTCAGCCGTCGTTTTGGTCGCTTACATGGCATCCCAGTAATCGTGCCCCTCCCTAGCCTAGTCCCTAGGGTATCATGATACAACTACGAGGGTTACTGGTGCAAAGGACCACGTAACTAGGGTTTCCTTAATGGGTTAAACGTGGTTAACCCAACCCATTCAAGTACCAAGTTGGTTAAGTGTACCCAAGGTTCACGACTTAACCCTACCAACCCATCGTGTTTAATTGGTTAAGTATTCAAGCGGTCCATGACTTAACCCTAATCATGAGGCATTAATTAATTTAATGCGCCTTAACCTCTCACATTAGACTTTGTTGCGGTTACTAGTTAAGCCGGTCGGTTCCGGGTAGCTTTACACCACAACTTGGTCTAACCTCGGGTTCAAGGTACAACATGGCCAACTTCTCACATTGGGTCCTATTGTTTGTAGCAACTAGTTAAGCCGGTTGGTTCCGGGTAGGTTTACGCTACAAACTCAACCCAACCTCGAGTTGGTCACACTTATCTTTTCTAAGTGTCATGTCCATCATGTTTCCAAAACACATTACAAGTTTTCAAGCAATTGGGTAGACCTAACTTAATAGGTAAATTCCCAATGGGTAGGCCTAACTTAATAGGTAAATTCCCAAGCTTATGTTTTTATGTCTTTTAAGTTTACCCAACCCCAAACGCAATCCCATCGCTTACATATCGCAATAGCGCATAAAGGATAGAAAGAGGGAACTTGGCATAATCGTGACATAAAGGTTTTGAAGCCACAAGTTCAACATGGTGGCATATGAAATGTACATATGCTCATATACTTGCATGTTACATTTTAGGCCTCAAAAGCATGCATAAAACCAAACTTAGCATATTGGTGATACATGGTGCTAAATGACATGTAGACATGGCCATAAGTTCGCATTTAGCCTCACATGCAAGTTATCATAAGAGATATGATAACTTATATATTGCCAAAATGCTACCTTTGGCATAAAGCTTGAAGCTTTATGTTCATAAACCCAAGATAAGCTTGCATAACATAACTTGCATATCATATGACAAACTTGCATATCAAACTTGCATAACATAACTTGCATATCATATGACAACTTGCATATCAAACTTGCATAACATAACTTGCATATCATATGACAAACTTGCATATCAAACTTGCATAACATAACTTGCATATCATATGACAACTTGCATATCAAACTTGCATAACATAACTTGCATATCATATGACAAACTTGCATATCAAACTTGCATAACATAACTTGCATATCATATGACAACTTGCATATCAAACTTGCATAACATAACTTGCATATCATATGACAACTTGCATATCACATCATAGTAAACTTGCATAACACATCATAGTAAACTTGCATATCATGGCAAACTTGCATATCATACATTTAACTTTAGAGTTTAAGTATGAAAGTAGAATAGGGCTTACAATGCTTAGGAAATATGACAAAGCCCTTATGCAACCAATTAAACCCAAAATGCAAGCAAAACCCTTGAGCCAAAATGATCAAAACTCTTTCTTTATGATGCAAATATAGAAACTTGACTTGAATGCAAGCTAATGATGCTCATACAAGCTTGAAAACACTTGTATGCATGGAAAATCTCTTAAAAATTTATTTAGGAATTTTATGAAGAGAGTGGAGGTCATGAGAGGATTGATTTTGCCATAGTTTAGTTGTATGAATGAATAATGATAATTTAGGGTTAGGTTAGGGCCTTATTTATAGAGATTAGGACTAGTTTCAACCTTAGGATTAAACCCTAGTTCCAATCTCAGCCCTCAAAACCGAATCTGGCCCCCAAGCTCAACACAATCTCTAAATGGTGCAC
The DNA here is from genome assembly GCA_030737875.1 of Allium sativum. Lineage (NCBI taxonomy): Eukaryota > Viridiplantae > Streptophyta > Magnoliopsida > Asparagales > Amaryllidaceae > Allium > Allium sativum. The sequence goes on along the minus strand of CM060919.1, from coordinate 125,237,364 downwards.
CAGGCTAAACAGCCCGGCTGGACCAAGTCGACAGCCAAGTCGACAGGGCTGTCGACTTGGGTCCAACCAAGTCGACCCCCAAGTCGACAGGGCTGTCGACTTGGGTACTCTGGCGGGAATTTTCCCGCCTGCCCCAATATGACCCAATTTCTCAAATTCAAACTTGAATTTGAAATCTGTTTTTACTTTGGAATTTTCTGAAAACTTCGTTGGGCCTTAATCGGGTCATACGGACTCCGATTTTCAAAAACTCGGACTCTATTTCGCGTATTTTTCCGAGTCGAACGCAATGGCATAGCCCGTTTCCCTTGATTCAGATTTTAGAATTAAATTCTGCCTCGATTTATGTTATAACAGGTTATTGAAAATACGGGTTGTTACATTCTCCCCTCCTTAAAGGATTTCGTCCCCGAAATCTTCAAGTTAGGAAGAACGTATCCTACCATCCAATCATCCATCTACTCAAAACATCATCCACGAGCAATCATTGTCCTTACAAGATTCTAAATGTTGTATGAACATATGCAAAGGTGTGTGTATATGTCCTTATCTAATGCAAATATCCTCAATGCAAATTATGTTAGTGAAATGAATCCATATGTATGCAATTCCTAACATAATGTATAACATCTATATGTGTGCACATAACATACATCCATATGCAACATCCATGTGATAACACAAAAATTTCCATCCATGAATAAGCGTAAACACTCATTCATATGCAATATGAGGAGTGTGTGAGCCGATCTAGTGCCTAACGTGTATAATGCATCCACGAGTAACCACTTGCAACCACTTGCAAACATCAAGCATAACATGTTTCAAACACATGTTTCATCCAAAGGGTTTCTACCTAAGGTTCTCATGACAAGATTAACACGATAAACTAGATAATCAAGACAAACATGGATAGCAAAAGATATGCAACAAAGAGATCGGGAAGATAAGCGGGATATACCACTTTCGGATTACAAGAAATCCCTTCCTAACCTAATCCATATTCTATAAAAGCCCAAAAGGTTTAGTCAACCTAAAGGACCCCTTCAAACCCTGACATGTATTACTAGCCAATAAGTCATACCTCCTGACAGAAATAGGACCGAGAATGGGACCAGGAGGATATACGTAAAAAGATAACATGCGAGTAAGTTCCACAGGAAAACAAGGATCAAGGATATGCTCTTAGAAAGGGATATGATGCGCGTATCCAGCCTTCAATCTTCTAAGTCACGTTTCCTTGAGCTTAACTCCACTTTGCTTTGACCGTCCTTTATTTCATGATTCCTTGGCCTCTTAACTCTTATTTCCAAATATGAGTTGGAACCCATTTCATTGTCGCCTCTCGTCTTCCTCTTTCACTTACTCTACTATCATTCTTGGCTTAAACATAACCATGACCTCATGATTTCATGCAAGCTCTCCAAAATTCACTAGTGAATCCTGGATCTCGTTTACTTACTATAAAGTATTCCACGCAGCAGAACTTTTCTTGAAAATACCAATCCACGTTGCCAATTGCTCTTACTAACGTGATTTTCTATAACTCATGCTTGAACAAAATGAACCATCCGCCTGCGAATGATAGGCCGTACTTAGATTCAGTCGTTTGCCCATGACTTCCCGTAGACTATCCCAAAACTGGGTAGTGAAGATTGAGTCATGGTTACTAACTATACTTTAGGGAACCTCGTGCAACTGCTTTATTTCTTGAAAGTAAACTGTCGCTAGCTATGATGCAGTCCTTTTTCTCTTTACCGGAGTGAAATGAGCACTCTTCGTGAGTCTACCTACTATGACCCACATGCTCGTATTCCCTTTCCTTGATCTAGGCAGTCTATCCACGAAATCCTTCGTGACGCCTTACTACTTCCATTGCGGGGACCTCCAATGGATGTAATAGCCCACCGGGCTTTTTATGACTTGGCCTTTAACCTGTTGGCACAACATGCACCTTGGGACAAACTCGGCCACCTCCTCGAGTGATGTGCATCTTCAAGAGCCTTCTTTCTCCCATTGCGTCTTAGCCATCCCTTGTCATCTATAGCGAGGTGACTAACCATCTCGCCTCGAATCAACTTGTCCATGATCTCGGCTAACTGCGGGTCTTCCTTCTGTGAAGTCCTTACTTGATCCAGAAGGGTAGGTCTAAGCTCAAGGGACGCTAACTAACTAATTAAACTGAGAGAACTTCTTATTTCAATTGTCCTCGTCAGAGCTTTCCGGTCTTGAACCGCGACCACTTTAGCAGGATCCACCACTAAGCCTTGCTTAGAAACTATATGCCCAAGAAATCTAACTCCTTTTTCTCCAAAATGACATTTGGAGAACTTGGCCTTCAACTGATGCGCTCTAAGCGTATCCATCACCTCCTTGAGATGTCTTGCGTGCTCTTCCTCATCCTTTGAGAAGATCAGAATATCATCTACGAAGACTACCACAAACTCGTTCAAGAACTCCCTGAACACCCTACTCATCAAGTCTACGTAGTAGGCGGGTGCATTAGTCAAACCGAATGGCATGACCAGCCATTCTAAGAGTCCATCTGGAGTTCTGAACGCAGTCTTGTCTATACTATCCTCAGCTACTCTGAGCTGATGGAATCCAGTAGCAAGATCAAGAGAAAACAGATGTTCCTACAAGCTGAACAAATCATCGATCCTTGGCAATGGTTGTCTATTCTCTTTGTTTAACTCACGATAATCAACACATGGGCGAAGCGCACTGTCCACGTTAGTAGCGAATACTACTAGAGAACCTTCCTCGGAAATGCTTCATCGAATGAAGTTCTTCTCAAGCAACTCCTTGACTTGCTTTCTTAACTCTCATCTTGCGGGGCCATGTGCCTTACCGGCCACGAAACTTTCTTGGCATTATCAACTAGATAAATGCGGAAATCTAACTCTTGTTTAGGGGTAACCCCCTTCACTTCACCCAAGATATCAGGATATTCTCGGACCACCCTCACCGATTACAAACTATCGATAGACGAGTTGAGGGATTCAAGATAACACAACATGATGGGACTCGTAGGGTTACTAGAAATTTCTAGGGTATTACCGAGGCGAGTCATGAGCCTCACAACCCTATGCTCAAAAATCAAGGATGGCTCCAAAACTGGACAACCCATCCATGCCCAAAATCAACCCATACCCCATGAAACCGAGAATATAAGCATCACATGAGAACTCTACACCAAAGATAGAGATTTTCAAATCCACGTAGATAACAGACAAATGGGCGGAATCCCCAATTGGATTTAAAACACACACGGGATCATTAACTAGACTAGTACTTAGGTGCAAACTTTCAACTAGATCAGATGGGATAAAGCTATGCGATGCACCAGAATCAAACAAGGTAAAAACTGGAAAATCAGAAATATATACAAGGCTCTCAACAGAAATACTACCTCGATCGGGAACCGGAGCGGCATTGAGAGCATGAACTTGCCCTCCTGAAGGTCCAGCATGCTGAGGCTGACCCTGGCCTTGCCCTTGCTTCCTAGGGCAATCCTTGTTAAAATGTCCCGTCTCTCCACAGTGAAAGCACCCACCCAATTTCCTTCTCTTCTTCCTACAGTCCTTGGCTATGTGCCCAACAATCCCACAGAAGTTGCACTTTCTTGTTTCCTTTGCCTTGTTCTTGTTGCCCTTGTTGTTCATGTTGTTCTGATTGCCTTGACTGCTCTGACCACTTGGATTACCCTGATTTCCTTTTCCCTGGGAATCAGTCTTCTTGGCTTGAGTATCATTTTTCTTGACATCTCCCTGAAGTAACGCCATATCAACCAAGCTCTCAAACGTGGCCCCATGGGGAATATGTGACTTAGCCAATCCCTGAAACGGCTCATTCAATCCTCTAGCAAAACGAAGAGCCTTCTTCTGAGGAGTATTCACCATATCCAAGCCAAAACGAGCTAACTGATTGAATTTGTTCACATATTCTTTGACAGACATATCTCCTTGTTTCAAAGTTATGAACCTCTCCATTTGCAGATTCTCCTCAGTAGAAGATAGAAACTTAAGCACGAACCTTGCCCTGAAATCGGCCTAAGTCTCAACAGGCCTAGTACCATTGGTGACTTCCCACCAATAAGCAGCTTCATCCTTCATAAGCCAAACCGCCAACAAGATCTTCCTCTGATCGTCTAACCCAAAGATAGCAAATAAATCCTCGGTCTCTTTCAACCAATTTCTGGCCTCTACAAAAGTCTCAGTGCCTTGAAAGTTCTTGCCACCCATTGCTTTGAAATCCTTGCAAGTCTTTGCGAAGTCAGCCTGAGGATGCTGAGGGGGAGGAGGAAGAGGAACCTCAGCGACAGGAGGAGGAGGAACATTAACTACCGGAGGAGGAGGAGGAGGAACATTAACTACTGGAGGAGGAGGAGGGACATCTGCGGGGCCGGCTTCGGTCGCCCTAGCCTCCAAAAGTCTCCTATACCAAACAGGTACGTGTACTCCCTCCGGAATAGCAAGGTCATCCGCCATACTGAAAACGAAGAAAAAGACAGATTCAGAATGGAGAAAAGAAACGAAGTAATTTTGCTAATGGCTTTTTGGGGAATAACCTTTAAAATAAACTAGACTTTTCTTTGGAAAATACTTTATACTTGGTTTTGAAAATAGTTTTCCAAAAGTTTTCTAAAAAAACCCTTTTTGTTCCTTCTCGTAAACCATATGCTCTGATACCAAATGTAACACCCCACCTCCGCCAGGGTGACTCTTGCAAGCACTCTGACTTTGGAGGGGCGTTTGAATCAGGTAAACATGCATAATGATATATCAAGGCAGAACAAGAACATATGTATATATGTAAACAGAGTAAATAACATAGATAAAACAGCGGAAGATTTCAAACCATTTCAAAACAAGTCTGGTACAACATAATGTCAATTTTCCAAATACACAAGTCTAGATAAAAACAACATTACTGAAAAACTGAAATACATAAGTACTATACCCAAAATAAGTGATAACCATAGCTAGCTTCATGTCAAGACCGTACATGAGCTAAAATCCCACAAGCAAGCGGTCAGAAATCCAAGCTAAGCTCCAATATTCCCTCCCTGAGAACCTGGGGGGGGGGGAACGGAAGAAAAGAGGCGAAAGAAAACAGGTCAGTCAAAAAGACTGAGTAAGCCCTACTACAATCAATGTAAACTGGTAAAGTTAACTGGCATGAGCAGCAGGGATGAACATAAGGATAACAGCATACTAGCATGATGATTAACTAACTAGGTAGATAAAGGTGTCATCGCATAATCAGGTTTAAGGTTTTTGCACCACAGGTGTACTAGCAAACTAACATGACTTGAATAAACAAGTATTGATCCCTTGGCCCAAGCTTTGGCCCAATAACATGTAGTGACCCCAATACGAGGTCCAAAGTATCAACAAGAAGTGATCCCAGACCCAAGTTTGGCCCAACATCATGAATGACCTAAACCAAGGTCCAACTAGCACGGTCTAGTCGATCGGCTCCCTATAAGCCTAACTCGTCAAGTGTCGGTGTCATACGGCCCAACTACGAAGTGTAGCTAAACTGTGCTAGGTCCACCCTAGGGTGTATCAAGTCCTGGGGTGTCAACCACTGACACAAATCAATGCACGCACAGTCTAAACCTACTGGTGCCCGTGCCTGCTTTTTCAACTTCGGACCATGTGCACGACTATGGCCCGCCTGAACCTACACCGGCGCATCTACTCAGCCGTCGTTTTGGTCGCTTACATGGCATCCCAGTAATCGTGCCCCTCCCTAGCCTAGTCCCTAGGGTATCATGATACAACTACGAGGGTTACTGGTGCAAAGGACCACGCAACTAGGGTTTCCTTAATGGGTTAAACGTGGTTAACCCAACCCATTCAAGTACCAAGTTGGTTAAGTGTACCCAAGGTTCACGACTTAACCCTACCAACCCATCGTGTTTAATTGGTTAAGTATTCAAGCGGTCCATGACTTAACCCTAATCATGAGGCATTAATTAATTTAATGCGCCTTAACCTCTCACATTAGACTTTGTTGCGGTTACTAGTTAAGCAGGTCGGTTCCGGGTAGCTTTACACCACAACTTGGTCTAACCTCGGGTTCAAGGTACAACATGGCCAACTTCTCACATTGGGTCCTATTGTTTGTAGCAACTAGTTAAGCCGGTCGGTTCCGGGTAGGTTTACGCTACAAACTCAACCCAACCTCGAGTTGGTCACACTTATCTTTTCTAAGTGTCATGTCCATCATGTTTCCAAAACACATTACAAGTTTTCAAGCAATTGGGTAGACCTAACTTAATAGGTAAATTCCCAATGGGTAGACCTAACTTAATAGGTAAATTCCCAAGCTTATGTTTTTATGTCTTTTAAGTTTACCCAACCCCAAACGCAATCCCATCGCTTACATATCGCAATAGCGCATAAAGGATAGAAAGAGGGAACTTGGCATAATCGTGACATAAAGGTGTTGAAGCCACAAGTTCAACATGGTGGCATATGAAATGTACATATGCTCATATACTTGCATGTTACATTTTAGGCCTCAAAAGCATGCATAAAACCAAACTTAGCATATTGGTGATACATGGTGCTAAATGACATGTAGACATGGCCATAAGTTCGCATTTAGCCTCACATGCAAGTTATCATAAGAGATATGATAACTTATATGTTGCCAAAATGCTACCTTTGGCATAAAGCTTGAAGCTTTATGTTCATAAACCCAAGATAAGCTTGCATAACATAACTTGCATATCATATGACAAACTTGCATATCAAACTTGCATAACATAACTTGCATATCATATGACAACTTGCATATCAATCTTGCATAACATAACTTGCATATCATATGACAAACTTGCATATCAAACTTGCATAACATAACTTGCATATCATATGACAACTTGCATATCAAACTTGCATAACATAACTTGCATATCATATGACAAACTTGCATATCAAACTTGCATAACATAACTTGCATATCATATGACAACTTGCATATCAAACTTGCATAACATAACTTGCATATCATATGACAACTTGCATATCACATCATAGTAAACTTGCATAACACATCATAGTAAACTTGCATATCATGGCAAACTTGCATATCATACATTTAACTTTAGAGTTTAAGTATGAAAGTAGAATAGGGCTTACAATGCTTAGGAAATATGACAAAGCCCTTATGCAACCAATTAAACCCAAAATGCAAGCAAAACCCTTGAGCCAAAATGATCAAAACTCTTTCTTTATGATGCAAATATAGAAACTTGACTTGAATGCAAGCTAATGATGCTCATACAAGCTTGAAAACACTTGTATGCATGGAAAATCTCTTAAAAATTTATTTAGGAATTTTATGAAGAGAGTGGAGGCCATGAGAGGATTGATTTTGCCATAGTTTAGTTGTATGAATGAATAATGATGATTTAGGGTTAGGTAAGGGCCTTATTTATAGAGATTAGGACTAGTTTCAACCTTAGGATTAAACCCTAGTTCCAATCTCAGCCCTCAAAACCGAATCTGGCCCCCAAGCTCAACACAATCTCTAAATGGTGCACCAGGCTAAACAGCCCGACTGGACCAAGTCGACAGCCAAGTCGACAGGGCTGTCGACTTGGGTCCAACCAAGTCGACCCCCAAGTCGACAGGGCTGTCGACTTGGGTACTCTGGCGGGAATTTTCCCGCCGGCCCCAATATGACCCAATTTCTCAAATTCAAACTTGAATTTGAAATCTATTTTTACTTTGGAATTTTCTGAAAACTTCGTTGGGCCTTAATCGGGTCATACGGACTCCGATTTTCGAAAACTCGGACTCTATTTCGCGTATTTTTCCGAGACGAACGGAATGGCATAGCCCATTTCCCTTGATTCAGATTTTAGAATTAAACTCTGCCTCGATTTATGTTATAACAGGTTATTGAAAATACGGGTTGTTACAGGTCCTTTACCCGAAATGGTTAGCCAATCCCGTGCTAGTGAAGAAATCTAATGGGAAGTGGAGAACATGTATCGATTACACATATCTAAACAAGGCTTGCCCGAAAGACTGCTATCCCCTTCTGCGGATTGACTAGTTAGTTGATTCCATGAGTGGTCACAAGATACTATCACTTATGGATGCATACTCAGGGTACAATCAAATTATGATGCATAAACCCGACGAGGATCATACAAGCTTTATCACTGACTGGGGAACATTTTGCTATAAGGTGATGCCCTTCGGTTTGAAAAACGCAGGGGCAACATACCAAGGACTGGTAAATAGGATGTTCCAAGAACAAATAAGGCGCAATATGGAAGTGTACGTGGATGACATGCTAGTGAAGTCCACCAAGACAAAAAATCACCTAAAAGACTTGGAGGAAATGTTCAATGTCTTAAGAAGCTACCAAATGAAGTTGAACCCGCAAAAATGTTCCTTTGGAGTTCAATCTAGAAAATTCTTGGGATACGTGGTAAGTGAGCAAGGGATCGAGGCCAGCCCCAACCAAATCCAAGCCATAAAAGACATGGAAGAACTTAGGACAAGCAAAGATGTCATGAGCTTGAACGGGAGAGTAGCAGCTATCAGTAGGTTCATTTCCAAAGTCACAGACAAGTGTGTCCATTTCTTCGATGTTATAAAGAAGAAGAATTTCGAGTGGAACGAAGAATGTAGAAGGGCATTCCAAGAATTGAAAGTCTATATGGGAACGACCCGATTTTGTCCAGTCCCGAGCAACTAGAAGATCTATACCTATATATGGCTGTTTCGGAATATGCGGTCAGCTCGGTCCTAATAAGAGAGAATAACGGGACTCAGTACCCTATCTACTACGTTAGCCGAAGGATAAAATACGCAGAGACCCAATACCCTGTGGTACAGAAATTAGCGTATTGCCTAGTATTTACCGCAAGAAAACTCAGAGCATACTTCCAAGTTCATCTCGTCAGGGTCTTAACCAGTTTCCCACTCAAAAAAATGTTCAGCAAACCAGAAACCTCACAAAGGTTAATCAAATGGGGGTATCAAGCTTAGCCAATACGAAATTGAACTCCACCCTCAGGAGGCAATTAAAGGACAAGCCCTCGTAGACTTTGTGAATGAGTGCATGAGCTTCATTTCAGAGCAATCAGTTAAGGAGAAAGACTTAAAGGCCAAATGACAACTTTTTGTAGACAAAGCCTCAAACGAACAGGGGGCGGGAGTAGGTTATGGTATAATTACACCTGATAGGCATCGCTTGCACTACACCATGAAGTTAGGATTCTCGGCGACTAACAATGTAGCCAGATATGAGTCAATGATAGCTGGTTTAAATTTGGCACTACAATTGAGGATTCCTCGGGTTGAAATCTTTAGTGACTCATAATTTATGGTAAACCAAATAAAGCAAACTTATCAAACCAAGGACTCATGGCTAATCCTGTATGTGAAGAAGGTTTTAAAAATGCTTTTCCAGTTTGAGGATTTCTTAGTCCATCAAATACCTCACGGTGAGAATACCCAAGCGGATTAACTTGCTAAATTAGCTAGTTCCCGGGGGGGAACTCGAGTGACTCTCATGGGTTATCAAGAAAAGCTTAGTGTTGGGCATGAAAAATCGGAAATAGAGAAAGAGCTATTAGTCTTAAAGAAATACCAAGCCTTGAGGGGGGATGAAAGGGACAGGGAGGGAAACTCTAATGGGGATCCTCCCTTAACTGAAACAAATTGCCATCGTAAGAATACATGGATGACTCCTATAATGGATTATCTCCAAAATGAAAATTTTCCCCTTAATAAGCAAAACGCGAGAAGGATAAAATGCCAGGCTCCCACATTTGTGATTGCAGGTAACATACTCTATAAAAAGGACATTTGCTTCCTTACCTAAGGTGTATAAGTTCCGAAGACGGGCTCAACCTCCTGAAGGAAGCTCATGAAGGATGGTGTGGAGACCACTCCAGTTGAATTAAGCTAGCCAAAAGGGTCATGCGGCAGGGATATTATTGGTCGTAGATGGTCAATCCAGCAGTAGAGTATGTCAAAAGATGTGATAGATATCAAAGGTACTCCAAGGTGCCTCAGCTTCCACCTAGCGGACTAACCACTATATCAAGCCACTGGCCATTCGACATATGGGGTATAGACCTGATTGGACCCTTGCCAATCTCCAAAGGGGGAGCAAAGTACGCCATAGTAGCCATCGACTACTTTACCAAGTGGGTAGAGGTAGAACCTCTTCCGACAGTCACATCCAAAAAGGTGTTAAGATTCGTAATAAAGAATATCGTAACCCGCTTCGGAATCCCTCACAAAATTATCTCAAATAATGGAGCACAATTCGAAAGCAAAGAGTTCACTCGGTTTTGTGACAAAAGTGGAATCATCAAAAGTTTCTCCTTGGTAGCCCCTCCGAAGGCCAACGGAGTGGTAGAAGCTGCCAATAAAACCATAAAGATAATTCTTAAAAAACTTTTAAACCAGGCTAAAGGGAATTGGGCTGAACAGTTACCTTTAGTGCTTTGGGCATATAGAACCTCTACCAAAACAGCCACAAGGCACACCCCTTTTTCCCTGACATATGAATGTGAAGCTATGCTTTCGGTCGAGATTGAGTACCATCGCATCGAAGGATAACATATAAGTTCAATCCTAACCAAGAATTAAGAAAAGAATCCTTAGACTTAATACAAGGATTAAGGGATGAGGCAGTAATCAAAACAGCCGAATAATAAGAAGGATTATGAAATACTACAACTCAAAGGTTAGGACCAGAACCTTCGCAAAAGGAGAGTTAATTTTACGAAGGGTGATAGTAAACACAAAGAACCCAGTGGATGGCCCTCTTGGCCCAAATTGGGAAGGACCTTTGGTCATCCATCAAGAAGTTATACCCGTAACATATCGACTGAGCCGACCCAATGGGGACCTTGTTCCAAAAACATGGAACTTGGAACATTTAAGGCCATATTTCCCAACAGTGGAGAAATAAGAGAAAAGGTTTTCTTCCAAAGATGGTCACGTAACTAAGGGTATGTAAACCCTTCCTATGGCTTAAAAGAAGACCCAAAAGGGGTCAAGCTGAGAAATGGGATCAAATTCCTCGTCATCAAGACGAGGCATCCACCGGAGGGGGATGGTGTGTTGGTCTTTCTCCTTGCCCAAATCAGAGGGGGCTAGGTTAAAGCATCAAAAGTGTAAGTCGCCGTTTCACACCAGCAATGATCATGGTGGTGCATCTAACTTAGCACGCCCTGCCTCTGCTCGTAGAAGAGTACGCCCTGCCTGTGCTAGAACTAAGCACGTCCTACCTCTGCTCGCTGAAGAGAACATCCTACCTCTGCTTATGTTCTGTGTTACCCGCAAAAGGGAGCACAAACCCCTATCACCACCTACGATGGTCTGGATAGGGTACCCCTTGGAGCGAGGTGGCGTGTAAGCCTCTATCAGTACCTACGATGGTCTGTATAGAGCGTCAAAAGAGTAAACCTTAGTTTTGTGCCTACGATGGCCCCGTTTAAGTTTCTAAGAACTTATCACTACCTACGATGGTCAGGTTAAGGCGCCTCTTAGAGGGGGAACTGGTAAGTCCTTGGGCCCTGCTTGTGGATAAGCTAGCCAAGCGCACCGAACGCGCAGGCTCAGAGAGTGGCCAACAAAGCACGTACATCCTATGCTTTGACACCGAAAGCCCAGAGAGTGGCTAAAGAAGCACGCAAAACCTCTGCTTCACAAATAAAATCCTAAGGGGATGTTAACTGCATTAATAACGGAAGGGGTTCCCGGTCTTCAACCTTCAAAATACCCGAATCTGGGTAGATTCGGCTCTTCATTAATACCGGAAGGGGTTCCCGATCTTCAACCTTCAAAATGCCCGAATCTAGGTGGATTCTGCTCTTCATTAATACCAGAAGGGGTTCCCGATCTTCAACCTACATAATACCCGAATCTGGGTGGATTCGTCTCTTCATTAATACAAAAAAAGGTTCCCGGTCTTCAACCTTCAAAATACCCGAATCTGGGAGGATTTGGCTCTGTATTAATACCCAAAGGGTTTCCCGGTCTTCAATCTTCAAAATGCCTGAATCTAGGTGGATTCGGCTCTTCATTAATACCGGAAGGGGTTCCCGGTCTTCAACTACAAAATACCCGAGTTTGGGTGGATTCAGCTCTTCATTAATATCGGAAGGGGTTCCTGGTTTTCAACCTACAAAACACCTGAATTTGGGTGGATTTGGCTCTTCATGAATATCGGAAGATGTTCCCGGTCTTCAATCTTCAAAATACCCAAATCTGGGTTGATTCGGCTCTCCGTTAATACCGGAAGGGTTTCCCGGCCTTCAATCTACAAAATACCTGAACCTAGGTGGATTCGGCTCTTTATTAATACCGGAAAGGTCTCCCGGACTTCAACCTTTGAAATACCCGAATATAGGTGGATTCAGTCCTTCACAAATGCCGAAAGGAATTTTCAGTCTGCCATTTATATCAATGCCCGAGTCTGGGTCGGTTCTTTTTTCCACCCACGCCGAAGGAGGATTTCTTCATCGGGACCCATGATGTTATCTAGCAATAAGAAACGACTAATAGATGGAGGAAAATAGCTCAAAAAAGAAGCTTGAATTGGAAAGTCGAAGACACCCCTTCACTACGGGGGCAAATCTAACTACCAAAAATTACCCTCAGCGTAAGCTGATGGTGAAGGGGTATCGGATGAATATTGGACGACATAAACAGACACCCCCTTAGGAAGAAAGGAACTCAAAACCTACAGAATGCCAGCGAAGATCATCCATCATGGTCCACCCGAAGTGGAGTTCTACAACGAAAGGTAACCTAAGACAGGAACCGAGAAAAAGGAGGCCATAGGCTCCACTTATCGAAACCCGAAAGGACTATTAGAACTAACCCGCTTAACACCGAAGGAGAAGGGTATCAGGCCAGCATGTAAGGATTATCTAGATTTAGCTTCTGAAAAATCAACTGCTTGGATGACGAAGGGCCACATTCATAAGCTATAGAGATATCACCTGAAGCCAGTTTCCGGAGAATAAGAATACTCCAAAATCTCAACCGAAAGGCTACCCGAGACCCAAGTGAAGATACAGACTACCCATACAAATTTATCTAGTACAGAAACCAACGACGGTTTCACATCGGCCACTATCTACATACATCATGAGGGAAGGCTCCTATAAGTATTCACGATAAAGCTGGAAGCCCACATCCGAAAGCTTACGTCTGACACTCAGGAGCTGTTACTAAGGGTTCAAATACCATCCCCAAAGAAGCCGCAAATGATCGAAACCCCTTCTCCGAAGACCATAATTAGCTCTTCGGATACGACCGGAAGCCAAACATCCAAAACCAAGGAAGAAGCCGCCGGCAAAGGCCCCTGTAGGCCCAATAGCACAGCTGCAAAAGCAGCCCAAAGTTTCTATAAATAGGACCTTAGAGGCCACATAAAGGGGGATGAATTTTTCATTTCTCAAGATTATTCTTTCTTCTCAGAAAAAGAGCAAATCCTAATTCGTAAAGGCAGATTAAGGATTTTCTTCAACTTTGGTAATACATCTACAATTTATGAATGGAGAATCCAGAGGCTTAAATACCTCGCAATTTGATAATCTTTTTGTGCTGTTATGGTGAAACAGGTAGTTAACACTGACCTTTCGTGTGGAGAAGTTGATCGTAACGCCTTCAAAGAAGAAGGAGGGCTTCGTATAGTAATCCAAAGTCCTCCTCCTTCCGTCCTAAGGGTTTTTGCACATCGATTAACGTATTCATAATGACCCAACACTCCTTGATCTTGAGAAAGAAGTTATCCGCTGACTTATCACTTGGTTCTTGGAGCATCCTCGGCCCTTCAGGCCAATTCGATGCAAAACGACCATCTAAGTCAATAAACATCGGGATGGTTTCTTCCTTTAATATGAGGAATCATTGGCCTATTTTCCTCTTATCACAATATGTGTTATTGTGGTCACAACCCAGGAAGTTATTAATCTAATGTAGTCATGTCCGGCTGGGTGAACCCCCTTCGGACAATTTCGGATCTCTACAGTATTGTTAGTGCAGCATCCATCCCCTGCGGGTAGGATATCTAATCTCCAAGGTTGATATCCCAATGCCTAAAGAAGGATGAATCTAGCCCCACAATACTGATTTCTTGACATCCTCCAGCAACCTTGGGTCATGAATACATCAAATTACTTGAACCTATGCCCCCACACGACTTAACCCGGGTGTTGATGAAAAATATCGTTAACAATGCAGTTTCAATTTTCTGCTTGCATAGGCAATTACTCCGCTTTCTTTCATCAAAATTGCATCAACTCCTTCTTTGCATGCATCTGTATAAAACGACAACCCTTTATTTCCATTATACTAGCTAGAACTAGAGCAGATGTCAGTCTTTTCTTTGGCATTCTTCATGGTTAGCTTTGTAAAAGAAGAAGTTATTCTTGAAATATCTTGAACAAATCTTCTGTAATAGCGGGCCAATCCTAGGAAACTCTGGACTTTTTTTGGTGTCTTGGCTGCTTCCAATCCAAAATGGTAGAGATTTTTCCTGGGACAACCGAAATTCCTTTCTCAGATACGATATGAGAAAAGAATTTTACTGCTTTTTTCCAGAAATGGCATTTCGAGAGCTTTTCTTTGAGCACATTCTTTCTCAACATTTCCGAAGCAATTCTTAGATGTTTTGCATGCTCTTCCTCAGTTTTGAAGTAGATGAGAATGTCATCGATGAAACAAATACGAACTTATTCAATACTTCTCAAAAAACTCTTGTCATCAGGTTAACGAAGTAGGCGGGGGCATTAGCCAAAGCAAACGACATAACTAACCATTCATAAAAGGTATCGGGTCCCCTAAAGGTATTTAGACGGATACAATCCTCTGCGATTCTAAGCCGATGAAAACCAGTGGCTAGGTCCATTTTTGTGAAAAATCGGGCAACATTCAATTGATCAAATAAGTCATCTATACGGGGAAAAGGTATTTATTCTTAAGAGTTTGCTTATTATGACCTCGATAGTCGACACACAATCTTAAGGAACCGTCAGACTTAGCGACGAATACCACGGCTGACACCCAACTTGAGCAGCTAGGTCGGATAAATCCTTCTGCCAATAGTACTTGGAATTTTTTATTTAGCTCTTCTCTTTCTCTTAGGCCATTCTTCAGCTAGGATGCACAACAGGTCAGGAATTAGGTACTGTTGGATTTCAATAAATCATATTCACCCCCTCTAGGGTTAATCTAGATCCAACAAGTGGTATTAGAGCTTGGTATTTCATTAACTCTGGAGTAATGGTGTCTCCTAGTTTTCAGTATAGAGAGAGTCAGTCCGGTGATATTCCAACTATTTTCAATGGAACAGATTTTTTAATTTGGAAATCAAAAATCGAATTATATTTAAAATCTGTTAATTTTGAATATTGGAATATTATTGAAAATTTGGGAGATATGTTAGATAAGAGGAATAAGGTTTTAAATGCTCATGCTATGCATATTATTTATTCTTATCTTGGTAATAATCAATTAAGATTTATCTCTCATTGTTTAACTGCACAGGATATTTGGAGAACTCTTGACAGGATATTTGGAGAACTCTTGACACATTGTTTAACAGACAGTGAAATAAGAAAATTTTCATATGAAGATCTTGTTTATTTTTGTGTTGATTTAACCAAAACTGTTGATAATCTCCAACGTAAAAATAAACTTCTAAAATTTGGAAATTCTGAGTTGACTTGCACAAATAATATGTTGAAATTAAAATTTGAAAATTCCGACTGCAAAGATTGTATAAATTCAAAAACTAATTAAGCCCATCTCAATGATAATCTTCAAAACCTTGAAAAAGAAATTATAAATTTAAAACAAAAATAAGATGAGCTAATTTGTAAAAACATTGCTTTGCAGAAGGAGTTGGATAATATTAATTCCAAACATAAATTTTTTGAAAAGGAGAATTTGTTGAAAACATAATAAATTCTGAATGTACTTGAAAGTGAATTTGAGAATTTAAGATTTTTGAGATTGAAAAACAAAAACAATTTGATTTTGAGATTTCTGAGAATAAAGCCAAAACTGAGAAGCTATTAAAAAAGAATAATTTTTTGAAATCTAAAATCAACAAAAAATCTTTGAATATGTTATTGGAAAAGCAATTTTCTCCTAGAAATAAGAATGGTCTTGGTTTTGGGAAAAATAATATCTATGGAAAACAGAATTCAAATGATTTTAAAAATCCTTCAAACTTCTTTGAAAAGAATTGACTTGATAATTTGAACTCTGATAATTTCAAAGGATTTTTGAATCACAACCGAGATGAGAATTTGTTTTATAACAAACCATTTAAACAATCTTTGATCCCAAAAGGAAATAAAACGGGCTTCGTTAAATTCAAACAGATTTGGGTTCCTAAGGGTGCAAAAGTTAATTCTAAAGGTTTGTTGTACAAACAAGTCTAGGTACCAAAACATATGAATACAACTATGAGTAGTTTTACTAATTTTTTTAGACCACTCGATCCCCAAAATTGTTAGGTACTGGGGGAGGCTGAGGAACTATTTTGCGGAAGGGAAACTGAATTCAAATTGCTCCGTATCATTGAATTATTCACAGTTCCTTAGCCAAGATTTGATGAGTTAGAGATTTTGGTTTACATCGATTTCAGGTATGACCTCTAAACTCATCTTTGTAAAAAAAAAATTCTTTGTGTGTTCCTCCTTCTACCCCTTCTAGATTTTTTCTCTATTGATAATGATGATTTGATTTGTCACTGCTATATTTTTTTTCTTCTTTGAGCTTTCTTAACTTCAAATTGCAGAATTCATAATTTTCCGGAAATTCACTTCATTTGTATAAAACTCCGATGTTTTAATAACTTCCAGATCTTGAATTCAAATCTATAATTTTTTGCAATTGTTTTGAAGTTTACTTTCTGGTTTGTGAATTCTTAACAGTGCTGAAGCATTCATATAATATCTTGAACACTATTAATTTGAATTCTAATTTTTTTTTGAAGATCTGAATATTTATTGAAATTTTGCACACCTCTGCTGTTTTGAGTTTCTTCTAATTCATTTTGGAAAGGCTTGAAATTTTATACTCATTACAACACACAATTATTTTTCAGTTGTGATAATTTCATTGATTTTCAGATTGGCTTGGATATTTTGAATTGACTTGAAACTATGTGTTACATCTTGAAATTCATCTTTATTCATGATCATTTTATTTGGAATTTGTTTGTTTGAAATCATCTGAAATTTTTGATATTTTGAATCTCACACACTTCTTAGTATTGAAATTAATAATCGTGTGTGATTTATTCTTTGTATCTCAAAATTTACATCCATTCAAGTGATTTCAAATAAAATATTGTTTTTGATCATGAATATCTTTCAAACTTGATGTAAATAATCTGAAATCTTTCTTGTGCTTGTCAGAAAAACTGTGAAAAATTCTTTGAAAATCTGGTCTTAAAACTCACTGTTATTTCATGACCATTTGATTTGAATTTTTGTTTGTTTGAAATCGTTTGAAATTATTAATTCGTGAATCTCACACAAATCTTGGAACTGAAATTTATAATATGGTGTGATCGATTCATTGAATCTTGAGATTTCCATATTCCTTCAAATAATTTAAAATAAACTATATTTTTAATCTTGGGTCATGAATCATCTTATGTGACTGTTAGAAATATTTGTGAAAAATTATCTTGACAAGTCTGCTTCGAAATTGACCGTTGTGCTGCTCTGATAAAAGGAATCATTTTGAAAAGTTTTGATGTCTATTTGTTTTGGTATCAACTGCAACTTTGAGAAAAAGGTCTGAAAATGAATCTTGATTAGTCTCTTAGATTGGTTGAAGATTGTTTGAAAACCTTCTTGTGATGCTTCTTCTGATTATGTCTTGCTGCTCTGATAAATGGATCTGAATTGTTAAAATTATCTGCAAAGGCTTTGTGATTAAATTTTGTTGTCTGAGATATCCTTGTTAACCACCAGTGGCATATTAAAATCCTCGTTTGTAGAGACAACAAGTGGTATCAGATTAGGAAGTGCTGAAATTTTTTATTGATCTTATTCTCATTCTGTATATATTTTTTATATCCTTCTTGTCTTGTGTATATCTTTTGAATTCCCTCTTGTAATTTGATTTTTCAATTTTAAAACCATTTATTGATTATTTATTCAGAAATTGAAATCAATAACCAAATTGAGTTATATTTAGAACTCATCAAAATTATTATCAGATTATTGAAATTATGATGAGTTGTGACTATAGTATATTTCACAACAAGAGGATTTTTTTTTATGATGATTGAACAGCGTTATAATATCTTTGAAATGGGGGCTAATTTCACGACCATCTTCTATATCTGTCATCACTCTATCATCCATTATGATTTTATATTAATGTAGAGAGTTTAATATTTTAAAAATCATCTTGAATAAACAATGTAAATATTTGTGATGGAAATGTGACTGCATTATTTTTTAGAATTAGTTATAATTGAAAATTTTCAATGATTTTGGAACAGTTGAGCATATTTCATAATGTGGTTAGCTTAGAAATTTATTTCACAAACCATTTTTGTACCTACCACATTTCTATCATCCATTTTGGTTTTATATACTGAGGATTTTTTCTTTTTGAACAAAAAATGATAAATATATAAAATTAATACATAAGTATTTCTCTAACCTCATTTAAAAATCCAAGCTCTGGTCATGCATGGTTAAGAGATGAATTATAATTTAAGTTGCGACTGACCTCATTTAAAAATCCAAGATATAGTTATGGGTGATCAGTGTGTTCTTAAATAAAAAGAAAAAGAAAAAGGAATAAATTGCTGAATAAATTTTTTATATGAATTTCTCCTTGGTGTGTAAAAACCATACTATCAATCCATTTTCTTATTTGTGAAATGTGTTAATATCTTATGAAATATTATGATTTGTTGATTGATAGTTATTGAGATTTAAGATTTTATGATTGCGTCACTTAAATTGAATTTATAATTATAATCCAAATCCACCACTATTTTGTGCTCAATTTTATAAAATTCTTTTGAAAATAATTGGAAATCATATTTTTAACTCTCTCCAATTTTATAAATTTCATCATAAATCCGTCACTCTACAATGTGAAATTTGGTACTAGTTCTTAGAATATTATGATTTTTGTTTGATTGATTGAGATTTATGATAACCACTTTTCCTCTTAAGCTGAAATTATATTTTTAGTGATTTTTCATCTATATTTTAATTACTGTATCCTTTTGATGATAACAAAAGGGGGAGTATGGGTTGAGATTTTGATTTATGATCAGTGAATTTTTTATCTCCCACAATGCTGCTGTATATATCACCTTGATCATGAACATGTGTATTTATTTTTGGTGAACCACTGTGCATCCCCTGTCCATATTGTTGCATCACTGTTGTCTTGCCATATTGCTTGACCATGCTTGAAATGGCTTTTCTTTACTGTCTTAAGATCTGGGCTGACTTGTTTTTGAACATGCACTTTTACACTTTGTCAATGCAATTTAACCACTGGCTCGACCATCTTCTTGCTTGTATAGTTGTGCTAAAATTGTTTGTGCACCATTTTGACTTATGCTCGACCACTTTGTCATTACTCGAGTGTTGCTCCATGTATACATATATGTATATATATATATACGTATGTGTATATATATATATACATATGTGTGTGTATATGTGTGGCACTTCAAAAATATCAGACATGAATATATTATCATTAGACTGCTACATCTGAGTTGTAGCTGTTCAGAATCAGCTAATTATGATGCTGGTTTTGATCAACAATCCGGTGTAGTAAGGTGAGGATGATCACAGTTGGATGGATATATATATATATATATAAGATCAAGTCATGAAAAATGATGAGAAACACACGAAAATTTTAAGGAAAATAAAATTTTAAAATAAAAATTATATCTGCTGGAATTTAAAATATTATTGTTCCAGATACTCTATGTGTGTATTTTTGTATGTGACAGGTGTGGATGACTGAATTGATTGAAACCTGTGAAGACAAAAGATTGAAAGACGAGTGTATATAAGTGTTAGTATGTATATGTGTCAATATATAGACAAGTGACTGTATAACTGTGATTGAGTGTTATAGAGAGGAACTGATGTAACAGACATTGAATGTGAAATGTGTTGTATTACTGAAGTATACAAATAGTGGAGTTATAAAATTTCTACTGTTGAAATATTTGAAATAAAATATTATATTTAAATAAACTACTATTTGAATATTTTAAATCTTGTGCAGTAGTATTCCATTTAAATATAAATGTTATATTCCTATCTGTGATGTATATATGAAACAGAACAATAACAAACACATTTAAAATAATATTTATTTGGTTGTTATCATCAAACAAAAATCGTATAATTGTTATATACAACAACGTTATATACAACAGGTACTAGGTCAATCCTAAATTCGATTTCACGTTGTGGAGGAAGACTCTTAACTTCTCCAAATATGTCTAGAAATTCCCTAGAAATGGGGATAGTATTTATGTTGGTATTAGGGTAACCCAAGGTGTACATTAGATGATCTCTTTTTGGGCTAGGATCTTCAAAAGATATTTCAATAAAATTTCCGAGATTTGTCTTTACCCATATTTTCCTATTTGTACAATCTAGATAGGCTTCATATTTATTTAACTAGTCCACTCTGAGTAGAGTTCCAAATTCGATGAAATCGAAGACAATAAGGTTAATAGGGAATTGTTGAAGAGCATAGGAAATGGGGACCTTTCTACAATAAAGACAGAGATTTGTGGAACCTCCTACTGGATTAGTTACGCAAATGGGTTGGTCAATAAATTTTGGTTCAAGTTTTAACTCTTCCATGGTCTCCTTTGAAATAAAACTGTGTGAAGCACCGGTATCGAATAATACTCTAAACCCAAACAAATGATAATTCTGAATAAAATAGAAAGAAAAAAGCAAAGAGAACACCAGGTTTATAGTGGTTCGGCGTTAAAGAGCCTACGTCCACTTTATACTTCTTTGAATAATGATTGGAATACAAATACAATGCTAATTCTCACTCAATCTCCCCCTTACAATTGATCTTCTCTCTCCATTTTGATGAAATATACTTCAAAAAGTGGGATATGATCTGAATGGAGTAATGAAGTTCGCTGTTAGGAGAATTCAAGTGTTAGTTTTGCCAAAAGATCCTTCAAATGAGGTGTTTTGGGGTATTTATAGGCTACAGACACATCCGGTTCGGGTGCCATGTGGGCCCCATCTCGTGATATTCGGATCAGCTCGCTACAGGATGGTGACATCATATTAAAATAGTGGGATGATGGAGTGTAACCTCTTTGAGTCTTTAGGAGAACTTGGAGTGGGCATTGTAGTTTGATCATCGGTTCAGATCAGTTGATAAATCTTAGATCAGATCGGTGTTGATGACACCGAACCGAACCGGGGTGAGTGATCCTGAGCTGGCTAGTTAATCTTTTTGTAAACGTGAAGGGGTTCGGTCAGGAGGATCTGAATCTATCCGGAAGCTTTTTTCCTGCACTCTTTGTTTTTGGATGTATTCGATTATTGATGTCTAAGCTTTGTTTAGTCCGATTACAAAGCGGGATAACATTTTGCCCCCTCGAAGTACACATTTATTAAAAATATAGTGTGCTTCGAAATAGTCAACTAATTTGTTTCTGGATCAGTGTCACTCAACAATTGCGTCCTCTTGTTCATAGAATCACGACGTTTCACGAAGTAGTGTCTTTTGATATTAATAGATCCTATAAATACTCCATAGGGTGTAGGAATCACCTATGTCGTTCCCAATAACCCTGGTATTCCATTCAAAGCTTGAATAATTTCCCAGGTGATTTCTTCGACATATATATATATATATATATATGTGTGTGTGTGTGTGTGTGTGTGTGTGTCTTGACATTTTCCTTCCAATTCCTTTGTTCTTCTTTCATACATTAAGTCATGCCTTCGGATCAAAAATTCACATCTGGGTTCGGATTAAGCCGATCTGAACTGAATTGCACTTGGTCCTCTGCTATGCTTCAGGTTATGAAGGGCTTTGGTCATGTGTCTTGGACGAATCAGTTTGGGCTGTAGGGACCACAGGGACACTAATAGGCTTCTAACTTTTATAAAAATTCGTGGAAACCCATTCTTCAATCTTCACTTTCCTCATTCACACTCTGCCAATTCATCACAAGCTTTGACCTTCACAACATCAAGAAATCTCCTAAATTGAAACATAGGTAGTATTTTAATTCCTGAGCTATCCGATTCCATCTAATTTAAATCTGAATTCAAAATAGATTCGAGTGATTTCACTCAATTTAACATCGATTTCTACACCGTTCTCCGCTCCATCGCCATCATCGTTAGCGGCCTTGACACCACCTTGAGGCGATGATGGAGGAAGTCTAATTGGTGTTAGGAATATCGTTTTGCAAACACCTCATCGAAGTTGAGCATATGAAAGCCTTGGGCTTGTTACACTTGGCGCAGTGAGAAAGAAAGAGGAGGAGATGTATTTGGGAGAGTGTGGTTGAACCAAGGTGGTGCGAATGAGGTCAAAGCAGTGGGGTAGAGCAGATGATCTCGGTTCGAGTCGGAAGAGTTGAAATGGGGTGAAGCCTTAAAAACATTCAAGTGGCGGAATCAGATTACGGAATGTGGGAATGGTTCGGTTCGGTGTTGCTTGGCCTGAATGGACCCCTTTTTATGAGGCCCGATCTGAACTGAGTCTGCTCCACCTTAGGCTCCGTACCGACCCGAAGTCTCTCCTCGTATACTTCTCCTTTAGATTACTTCTTGCATAAATTTTTTCGAACCGAACCGCTTAGAACATGAGCACCCGACGCGAACTGGTCAGATAATATTCAAAAATGAAACTTAAGCATGTCTAATCCAACTTGATCTCATAAATTACACTTGTGCATTTTGGACAGTTAGGCTAGAGCCTCTATACTGAACTACCCAGACTTAACGAACATATGACTACTTTCTACACTGCTTTACATTGTGCTAATTTTGTGTAATAACCCGAAAATTCTGAGCCAATTAAAATTTTTTATTTTAGCAATTTTAATGAATTTTGAATATTTAAAATGATTTATTTTAAATAATAATGACGAGAAATTTGTTTTGAATAGAATTAGAAGTACATATTTATATAAATTGTCGTTAGAATATAAATATTTATTTTTAATTATAAGAGGAATTGAAAATGGCGCGGTAGTTTGAAAATTCGATTTTGGATTTTAAATGAATGTGCAGGATTCAAAATAAACCGGATTTTGGCGAAACCAAAGATATTAGAATCTATTTGAGAATATCTTTCCAATGAAATAGAAAAATTGAAATTTCATAGCGGGAATAAAAAGTTATGCCCAGCTGAAAATTCAGAATAGTCGCTATGGAATTTTGGCCCTTAAAAATGGAAATTTTGCAAACGACCTCGGTTTCCGACGAAACCTCTATTGTTGGAGCCGGGATGTCAAGTTATTGCTAGATTCCAAAATTCATAATTTTTGAAATCAATATGTGAGCGTGGCGAAGTTAAACGGTTTTAACAATTTCAGTTGAATTCAATCGACTGGAAAATGGCCATTTTTCAAACGGTCTCAGAATTCGATGGAATTAGTTTTGTTAGGACCGTATCGTCAATACGAAGCTAGAAAATATTTTTCGGGAATTTTTAGAGTTCGTATATGGCCCCGGTAAATTGAAATGCACGTTCAAATTCAATATATAGATTTATATTTTGATTTTGACGGAAACAAATCGAAATGATTGAACCAGCTTACGATACATATCCCATTGGGTTCAGAATGGGGGTAATTAGCTAGTTACGATAGTCGGTGGGTTCGATTTAGGGTTTGAAATAAAAAGTTACTTTTCGGAAGTTTAAATGGAATAAAATATATTAATTTATATAACTGGGCCCCTCCTTTTCTCCATACGGTCAACGCCTTTATCCCCTAAGCCTCCCTCTGTAGTTCATTACCGAAAATCGAAATAGAAGAAAAAAAGATCATAAGGGAATCCTAGCCGCCAGGGGATCGCCGTCGCCCCCAGGCTCCGACGCGCCACCCTCCAGTCGAAGCCGCCCCTTTCTCCCATCCTCCTCCTGCGATTCACGCAACCACGACCCCCTCCCTCTCTCCAGTAAATCGAAACCCATAGCTCCCTCCTAACCTTCTAGCCGTGCACCACCCTTATGCCCTGAGTTCGCCTCCGCCCGACCACCCAACCTCCTGCGCCCTCACCAGACCTTCCCGTCTGGCAACTCCAGCGCCCCTTTCATCGATTCCCCCTCTCGCTCCCTTCTCTCTCCTCTTATGAAAAGCCCTCATCCACAACGGAAGTCGTGCCACCTTAGCCCCTCCTCCCTCCTCCGAGCGATAAAAACAGTAAGCTCCTTCTTTATCTTATTTTATTTTAAGTTCAGTTTTTATTTAAATACATTGTTTAACTTCAGTTTTTAGTTTTATAAATAACATAGCATAAAAATCGGATTTTTATATAATGATTTAGAGAAAAAGAATGATTTTTATAGTAGAGAAAGAATAGATTTTTATAATAGAAAAGATGGAATTTTTGTTATAGAAAAGATCAATTTTTGAAATAGAAAAGATTATATCTTTAAACAACAAAAGATTAGATTTTAGTTACGTAAAGGTATGATTTTTATTTATGCCATAGCATAATAAAAATGTGATTTTTATATATGTAGTGTATACGGACTACGAAAGTGATAAAAGGCGAGTGGCGAAGATTTCCTACATACGAAGAGTCGCGGTGTTTGGTTTAGCTAATCGATGAGAACTTCTCACTTTTAATTTGTTTTCTAGTTGGAATATATACTAGGATGCAGACGGTGCTTAGCAGCACCCGACACACATTGTCCACAAACCATGGACGATTTGTTTGTTTGTTGTTTGTGGTGTGAATATTGATTGTGTGATGTGGAATGGAATAAAATATTTTATTGTTAAAAATATAATTTTTAACATGTATATAAAATAAATATTTATAAACAAATCGGACGGTTTGTTTATGTACACCCATTTGACTGATATTGATTGGGACGATAAATTTTACACATCGCCCAACTGCACAAATAAAAATCTGTGTTTGTTGATTTGAAACCCCACATGGGTGTTGCGATGATATTTGGTGTACACTAATCCCAATTATTTAGCTGTATGTCGATCAATTGGTTGACAGACTGTGTAAGCGTTAATTACTTATATTTAATGCTTTTGCAGTTGTGTGGTGCAATCTGGATGATGGTTGATTATTTATCATTGCTATTATATACATGTGTTGTAGGGAATCCATATAATTAACATTATATGGTAATTGATTGGGCCTCATTCCAATTTGGAAATTAAAGAAAAGAATATTCGTGCGTTGAATAAAATAAATTTATGTGTTGAATAAAATATATATTTATGTGTTGAATAAAAGAAAATTCATGTGTTGAATAAAAGAAAATTCAAGTATTGAATAAAAGAATATTCATGTGTTGAATAAAAGAAAATTCATGTGTTGAACGAAATATTTATGCAATAAAGTTCGCATTTTTATTGTAAGTAAGAATTAATAAATATTCATGTGTTGAATAAAATATATTCATATGTTGAAGAAAATATTCATTTGTTGAAAAGAATAACGAAGTTACTGAAATATATAAAGCCGTGTTGATTAGATATGCGTCATTTTGACGCGAACGATATTTATATCGATTATATTTGTTTTTTTATAATGAATATAGAAAAGGAAGCGATTTCAAAATATAACATTCTGAACATATTATCATTTATATATTAATGATATGGAATATTCAATTCTGATTTAAAATTGAATATGAAGTTGAAATTGTTTTTAAAATGAATTTAAATGATTTATAAAACACGTTTAGAATTGAAATCGACGAAATATTTATATTATATATATTAAATGGCCTGAATAGAATGCGCCGCGCCGCGGCAGTTCGTGAATTTCGACCATTGACTTCGAGTTGACGTTACGGGAGATCCGACCGTCGGATTCTCCTGAAACCAGAACCGTTTCGTTCGTATCGAAAAGAGCTTTCTAACGAATATTATAAATTTGAAATCTAACGTTTGGATTTGGAATTATGTCCAAATCAAATTTGGAAAAGGTCGCTGTAAGTGCAGGTCGATGACCGTTATTGGAAATCGACTGTACGGGCCTTGATAAAATTATTAAAAATATCAATAATTTGTGTAAAATCATAATAAATGATTTAGAAAGAATTGGGGTGAAAAATCCCATATTTAAAAAGGATAAAAATACAATTTTATTGAAATGAACTAGTTTTGAACCAGATTTGAAGTGGTTGTAAAAATAATCAGAATTTCCAACATATGAATTGGAGTGGATTTGTATCGAAATTATCTTCGGAATATTTCAATGTTGGATTTCATGATTATACAGATATGGTTGAGGAAATTTGAAAGATATATTTATATCGTTATTTTCGATACGATATTTGTTGGTTTCAGATTTTGATATTGAATATAAGTCGATATATTTTCTATTCAGAGCCTTGTATTTAATATCAAATGTGATTTTGGGTTCGTCGTGAATGGTGTCTTAAATAACACTATTCTTGGACCCAGTTTAGAAAAGAATAAATCTTTTAATAAAGATTTAGTGAAATTGTCCAGTTAATTAGTATTTAATTGGAATTGAATTTAAATTGGTTTTTGGGGTTTATTGTGAGCGGTGTTTTGAGTAACACCTGTTTTTTTACCCGATTAACAATGGAATGTGATTTTGGGTTTATCGTGAACCGTGTTTTAGATGACATTGGTTCTTTAACCCAGTTAATGACATGATATTGATTTTTGGGAAGATTAAAACTAAGTGGAGTTTTAATGAATCTTTGATTGGATTAAAGCGATCGAGAATGGAGTATCACCAGTTTAGCTCCAAAGCAATAGTTAAATCTTTAATTAGATTTGAACGTGAAATGGTAATTAATATTTACCAATAACACCGTGGTGTTAGATATGGAGTATTACCAGTTTTTCTCCATCGGATGAATTGGTTGGGATTGGGAAATAAAATAAATAATTACTTCGGTGTGGTTCGCTAATCCCGACTAGTTTGGAAAACCTTGACATGGTTTGAAATGATATCCAAAGGAAGATTAAAGAATAAATTTAGAAGAATTTATCTTTAAAATTAATGGGAAACTTTCCATAAGAATGTGAACATTTGAATAAAAGAATATTCTGAATTGGAATGAGGCATTTGTTGTGTTTGTGTAACACTTGTTTATTATATACGCGGGTTATTCGGAAAGGCCGGGTTTATACACATTCTGAATAACCGATTCGACGATAAGTCGAAGATGAAGACGGTGGTATAAGACCGGAGGTCTTCACGTCGTTTGGATGATTATTGATGATCTTGATTGGGCTGTACACCCAAGAGGAAGGAATCAGTTGGCGATCATCCAGACGTACTTGGAGATCGATGGATATGCGAGGAATAAGGTTCCTCCGGTTTCGTTCAGACCCAGAACGAACTTGTAAATGGACCGTGTGTCTAACATTTGATTTTATTCTGTGTGATTGATTTCTATTAAATATATATCTGTATGGCAGCCGAGAATTTATTCTCTTGCTTAACGCCCTTCTCTGAGACGTACGAGCTTAGAGGTTATATATCGATAGATATCAGTCGCATGACATGAATTGCCTGTGTGGCATGCCTAAGTGGCAAATGATCAAGGCTTTTGTTGAAAACCAAAGTCTTGTGGTTGATGATCAAAGCACGGTCTATATGGCACAACTTTGTATATAGCATTAATTCTCGAGCCTCACACCTCAGTATGAGTAAAAACGGGATAGTGACTGCAGGGCGAGCACGACGTTTCTTTCTAGCTATGGGTGATGTCAGTGTCCTACCAGCCCTGACATTTATATACTTTTTACCTGTGTGGTTGTTGGATGCGAGGCGCCTCGGATATAGGTCTGAAAGGACCGGGAAACGTGTGTTCAGGAATTGCCAATCCTCAAAAGTAAGAGAGCACCGTCCCTGAAGATCTAGGATCGCTGTGTGTGGTCCTGAGACATTTGCTAGAGTGTCTCGAACGGAGAGGAGCTTGCCCCTTGCCTCGACTCATGATGGAATCCAATTTCCAATAAGTGACAATTCGGTTTTATTTGTAGAGTCTAGTATGGCGACATAGTAGCATGGGATACTATGCCGTCTATGATTTATACATTATGATGGAAGTTCTTTTTTCACTTATAGTAATAATAAAAGATGAAATTTAGCATATAAGCATTCTTTGGCTATTATAAGGTAAAACCGTATCCTCCGGCTTGCGTTGCATTTTGTGATGGGACCTGGGTCTTATAATAGCTTCATTTTTCTCTATTTAGCATTGTGCTATTGTTTTATGCACTGGTATTCTTGGGAGTAGACCCGTTCCATGTTATACGGCGTGGTACCTTGATTTACCTAACTTTAAAATAAAGATTTATAACTGTTTTAGTTCTCACACCAGTCACATGACTGACCTGGAGTTTATTGTTTTAACTTAAACTCTGGGTGCCCCTATTTTCCACACGGGCAACTAGTAGTTTTGGTTTTGCATATTTATATTCACAGGATCCTGGTTTATAGCTGAAGTGATATTCGGAAAGCTCCGTATCCATGTATTTCTTTCAATTATGTTTTGTATTATTTTCCTGCTACTATGTATTTAAATGTAATTTAAATCTCAGATATTTTCTGTGTAATATTTATCCATACTCTGTTGTATTCATGTATTCTGATGGAATTGTTGTAATAATCAATGAAATGTTCTTCTGTTTGAGTTCTGATTTGTCATGTTATCAAAACAATCAGGGGTTTCGAACGGTCTTGGTCGGTTTAGCGATCGATTCAGGTCGAGCGAAATTTGCGATTGTTACATTTGGTATCAGAGCTTTAGTTTACCGAGCTAGAGAACAAGACACATTAGAACCAAACGAAAGAATTCATCAAAGATTGGACTAATAGTGTCCAATAAGAATAACTCGTTAGAGATGGGGTCGGTAGTATCCTAGAACGAGTGTGAAGAGTATATTTTTAAAATAAAAACGAAAACAATTTTTGTTTTGAAAATTTAAATCATTTTATATGTATTTGAATATTTTAATTGTATTGAATTTGGACAATCGAGTATATAAAGATTTTGCACATACGCCTCATGAACGTATATTCAAAGTTTTAATATACTAGATAGATATGGAATCACACTCTAGCCGCCCGGAGATGGTTCTGATGATTGATTGATCATCATCAGAATTTATGTTCGAGTTTCGAAGGTGTAATATCTATATATTTCCAATTGACTGGTGTGAGAACCAAAACTAGATAGGTTTATGGTTGTGATTTGGCATCAAAAACATGATTTTTTGTATATATATCAAAATTATGAATTTGAAACGTTAATCCACTAATTGATTGTTGATTGTGTTGTTTGATTATTAGTTTGATTTATTAAAATTTTGAACCATTTAGCCTAATGGAACCAAATTTAGAACTGAATTGAAAATTGGTTGCATTTGCATATATGTACAAGTATATCCATTGAACAGGTCAAAGCAAAGAGGCTAGAGAAGGGGAATAAAATTGTTTACCCGACAAATTGGTACATGTTTATTGTATTTCTTGGGAATTTGATGATTTTATGAGCCGATTGGCTAGCCGCTTGGTTGTTTCTTTTTCTTTTTGGATTGGTGAGGGCCGTGGGAGGCTATTTGAAATATCCCGAAGCTCCCGGTGTAGGGGAGGTTATGGCGAAATTTTTCAAAAATTTAGAGTGTTAGCCAAAATTTTGAAAAGTTCTTAGAAACTGAAAAGTTGAAGAACTTAAGCCGTAATGAAAATAATGAAAGTTGAGTTGGTTTGTAAAACAACTTTCAGCTTCTTCCTTTTCGGGGACGAAAAGTTTTAAGTGGGGGAGATTGTAATAACCCGAAAATTCTGAGCCAATTTAATTTTTTTATTTTGGCAACTTTAATGAATTTTGAATATTTAAAATGATTTATTTAAAATAATAACAACGAGAATTTTTTTTGAATAAAATTAGAAGTGCATATTTATATAGATCGTCGTTAGAATATAAATATTTATTTTTAATTATAAGAGGAATTGAAAATGGCGCGGTAGTTTGAAAATTCGATTTCGGATTTCAAATGAATGTGCAGGATTCAAAATAAACCGGATTTTGGCGAAACCAAATATATTAGAATCTATTTGAGAATATCTTTCCAATGAATCAGAAAAATTGAAATTTCATAGCGGGAATAAAAAGTTATGCCCAGTTGAAACTTCAGAATAGTCGCTATGAAATTTTGGCCCTTAAAAATGGAAAATTTTCAAACGACCTTGGTTTTCGACGAAACCACTTTTGTTGGAGCCGGGATGTCAAGTTATTGCTAGATTCCTAAATTCGTAATTTTTGAAATCAATATGTGAGCGTGGTGAAGTTAAACGTGTTTTAACAATTTCAGTTGAATTCAATCGAATGGAAAATGGCCATTTTTCAAATGGTCTCAGAATTCGACGAAATTAGTTTTGTTAGGACCGTATCGTCAATATGAAGCTAGAAAATATTTTCGGGAATTTTTAGAGTTCGTATGTGGCCCCGGTAAATTGAAATACGCGTTCAAATTCAGTATATAGATATATATTTTGATTTTGACGGAAACGGATCGAAACGATTGAACCAGCTTACGATACATATCCCATTGGGTTCGGAATGGGGGTAATTAGCTAGGGATGATAGTCGGCGGGTTCGATTTGGGGTTTGAAATAAAAAGTTACTATTTGGAAGTTTAAATGGAATAAAATATATTAATTTATATAACTGGGCCCTTCCTTTTCTCCATACGGTCAACGCCTTTATCCCCTAAGCCTCCCTCTGTAGTTCATTACCGAAAATCGAAATAGAAGGGAAAAAAATTGTATGGGAACCCTAGCCGCCAGGGGATCGCCGTCGCCCCCAGGCTCCGACGCGCCACCCTCAAGTCGAAGCCGCCCCTTTCTCCCATCCTCCTCCTGCGATCCACGCAACCACGGCTCCCCCTCTCTCCAGTAAATCGAAACCCACAGCTCCCTCCCAATCCTTCTAGCCACGCACCACCCTGATGCCCTGAGTTCGCCTCCGCCCGACCACCCAACCTCTTGCGCCCTCACCAGACATTCCCCTCCAGCAGCTCCAGTGCCCCCTTCGTCGATTCCCCCTCTCGCTCCCTTCTCTCTCCTCTTCTGAAAAGCCCTCATCCACAATGGAAGCCGTGCCACCAAAGCCCTTCCTCCTTCCTCCAAGCGATAAAAACAGTAAGCTCCTACTTTATTTTATTTTAAGTACAATTTTTATTTAAATACATTGTTTAACTTCGGTTTTTAGTTTTATAAATAACATAGCATAAAAATCGGATTTTTATATAATGATTTAGAGAAAAAGAATGATTTTTATAGTAGAGAAAGAATAGATTTTTATAATAGAAAAGATGGAATTTTTGTTATAGAAAAGATCATATTTTTGAAATAGAAAAGATTATATCTTTAAACAAGAAAAGATTAGATTTTAGTTATGTAAAGGTATGATTTTTATTTATACCATAGCATAATAAAAAAGTGATTTTTATATATGTAGTGTATACGGACTACGAAAGTGATAAAAGGCGAGTGGCGAAGATTTCCTACATATGAAGAGTCGTGGTGTTTGGTTTAGCTAATCGGCGAGAACTTCTCACTTTTAATTTGTTTTCTAGTTGGAATATATAATAGGATGCAGAGGGTGCTTAGCAGCACCCGACACCCATTGTCGACAGACCATGGACGACTTATTTGTTTGTTGTTTGTGGTGTGAATATTGATTATGTGATGTGGAATGGAATAAAATATTTTATAATTAAAAATATAATTTTTAATGGGTATATAAAATAAATATTTATAAACAAATCGGACGGTTTGTTTATGTACACCCATTTGACTGATATTGATTGGGATGATAAATTTTACACATCGCCCAACTGCACAATTAAAAATCTGTGTTTTTGGATTTGAAACCCCACACGGGTGTTGGGATAATATTTGGCGTACACTAATCCCAATTATTTAGCTATATGTCGATCGATTGGTTGACAGACTGTGTAAGCATTAATTATTTATATTTAATGCTTATGCAGTTGTGTGGTGCACTCTGGATGATGGTTGATTATTTATCGTTGCTATTATATACATGTGTTGTAGGGAATCCATATAATTAACATTATATGGTAATTGATTGGGCCATATTCCAATTTGGAAAATAAAGAAAAGAATATTCATGTATTGAATAAAATAAATTCATGTATTGAATAAAATATATATTCATGTGTTGAATAAAAGAAAATTCATGTGTTGAATTAAAGAATATTCATGTGTTGAAGAAAATAAAATTCATGTGTTGAACGAAACATTTATACAAAAAGTTCACATTTTTATTGTAAGTAAGAATTAAAAAATATTCATGTGTTGAATAAAATATATATTCATGTGTTGAAGAAAATATTCATTTGTTGAACAGAATAACGAAGTTATTGAAATATATAAAGCCATGTTGATTAGATATGCGCCATTTTGACGCGAACGATATTTATATCGATTATATTCTTTTTTTGTATAATGAATATAGAAAAGGAAGTGATTTCAAAATATAACGTTTTGAAAATATTATCATTTATATATTAATGATATGGAATATT
Organism: Allium sativum; assembly: GCA_030737875.1. NCBI lineage: Eukaryota > Viridiplantae > Streptophyta > Magnoliopsida > Asparagales > Amaryllidaceae > Allium > Allium sativum. Next base: position 125,204,547 of record CM060919.1, on the reverse strand, counting down.
CAATTTTGATTTAAAATTGAATATGAAATTGAAATTGTTTTTAAAACGAATTTAAACGATTTATAAAATACGTTTAGAATTGAAATCGACGAAATATATATAATATATATTAAATGGCCTGAATAGAACGCGCCGCGCCGCGGTAGTTCGCGAATTTCGACCATTAACTTCGAATTGATGTTACGGGAGATCCGACCGTCGGATTCACCTGAGACCGGAACCGTTTGGTTCGTATCGAAAAGAGCTTTCTAACGAATTTTAGGAATTTGAAATCTAACATTTGGATTTGGAATTATGTCCAAATCAAATTTGGAAAAGGTCGTTGTAAGTGCAGTTCGATGACCGTTATTGGAAATCGACTGTATGGACCTTGATAAAATTATTAAAAATATCAATAATTTGTGTAAAATCATAATAAATGATTTAGAAAGAATTAGGATGAAAAATCCCATATTTAAAAAGGATAAAAAATATATATTTATCGAAATCAACTTGTTTTGAACTATATTTGAAGTAGTTGTAAAAATAATCAGAAATTCCAACATGCGAATTGGAGTGGCTTTGAATTGAAATTATGTTTGGAATATTTCGATGTTGGATTTCGTGATTATACAGATATGGTTGTGGAAATTTGAAAGATATATTTATATCGTTATTTCCGATACGATATTTGTTGGTTTTAGAATTTGATATTGAATATAAGCCGTTATATTTTCTATTCAGAGCCTTGTATTTAATATCAAATGGGATTTTGGGTTCGTCGTGAATGGTGTCTTAAATAACACTGTTCTTGGACCCAGTTTAGAAAAGAATAAATCTTTTAATTAAGATTTAGTGAAATTGTCCAGTTAGTTAGTATTTAATTGAAATTGAATTTAAATTGGTTTTTGGGGTTTATCGTGAGCGGTGTTTTGAATAACACCTGTTTTTTTACCCGATTAACAATGGAATGTGATTTTGGGTTTATCGTGAACCGTGTTTTAGATGACATTGGTTCTTGAACCCAGTTAAAGATAGGATATTGATTTTTGGGAAGATTAAAACTAAGTGGAGTTTTAATGAATCTTTAATTAGATTAAAGTGATCAAGAATGGAGTATCACCAGTTTAGCTCCAAAGCGATAGTTAAATCTTTAATTAGATTTGAACGCAAAATGGTAATTAATATTTACCGATAACACCGTGGTGTTAGATATGGAGTATTACCGGTTTTGCTCCATGGGATGAATAGGTTGGGATTGGGAAATAAAATAAATAATTACCTTGGTGTGGTTCGCTAATCTCGACTAGTTTGGAAAACCTTAACATGGTTTGAAATGATATCCAAAGGAAGATTAAAGAATAAATTTAGAAGAATTTATCTTTGATAAAATTAATGGGAACCTTTCCCTAAGAATGTGAATATTTGAATAAAAGAATATTCTGAATTGGAATGAGGCGTATGTTGTGTTTGTGTAACACTTGTTTATTATATACGCGGGTTATTCGGAAAGGCCGGGTTTATACACATTCTGAATAACCGATTCGACGATAAGTTGAAGATGAAGACGGTGGTATAAGACCGGAGGTCTTCACGTCGTTTGGATGATTATTGATGATCTTGATTGGGCTGTACACCCAAGAGGAAGGAATCAGTTGGCGATCGTCCAGACGTACTTGGAGATCGATGGATATGCGAGGAATAAGGTTCCTCCGGTTTTGTTCAGACCCATAACGAACTTGTAAATGGACTATGTGTCTGACATTGGATTTTATTCTGTGTGAATGATTTCTATTATATATATCTGTTTGGCGGTGGAGAATTTATTCTCTTGCTTAACGCCCTTCTCTGAGACGTATGAGCTTAGAGGTTATATATCGATTGATATCAATCGCATGACATGAATTGCCTGTTTGGCATGCCTAAGTGGCAAATGATCAAGGCTTTTGTTGAAAAGCGAAGTCTTGTGGTTGATGATCAAAGCACGACCTATGTGGCACAGCTTTGTGTATAGCGTTAATTCGTGAGCCTCACACCTCGGTATGAGTCAAAAACGGGATAGTGACTGTAGGGCGAGCAAGACGTTTATTTCTAGCTATGGGTGATGTCATTGTCCTACCAGCCCTGACATTTATATACTTTTTACCTGTGTGGTTGTTGGATGCGAGGCGCCTCGGATATAGGTCTGAAAGGACTGGGAAACGTGTGTTCAGGAATTGCCAATCCTCAAAAGTAAGAGAGGACTGTCCCTGAAGATCTAGCATCGCTGTGTGTGGTCCTGAGACATTTGCTAGAGTGTCTCGAACGGAGAGGAGCTTGCCCCTTACCTCGACTCATGATGGAATCCATTTTCCAATAAGTGACAATTCGGTTTTATTTGTAGAGCCTAGTATGGCGACATAGTAGCATGGGACACTATGCCGTCTATGATTTATACATTATGATTGAAGTTGTTTTCTTCACTTATAGTAATAATAAAAGATGAAATTTAGCGTATCAAGCATTCTTTAGCTATTATAAGGTAAAACCCTATCCTCCGGCTTGCGTTGCATTGTGTGATGGGACCTGGGTCTTATATTAGCTTCATTTTTCTCTATTTAGCATTACGCTATTGTTTTATGCACTGGTATTCTTGGGAGGAAACCCGTTCCGTGTTATACGGCGTGGTCCCTTGATTTACCTAACTTTAAAATAAAGATTTATAACTGTTTTAGTTCTCACACCAGTCACATGACTGACCTGGAGTTTATTGTTTTAACCTAAACTCTGGGTGCCCCTATTTTCCACACAGGTAGCTAGTAGTTTTGGTTTTGCAGATTTATATTCTCAAGATCCTGGTTTATAGCTGAAGTGATATTCGGAAAGCTCTGTATCCGCATATTTCTTTCAGTTATGTTTTATGTTATTTTTCCGCTGTAATGTATTTAAATGTAATTTAAATCTCTGATATTTTATGTGTAATATTTATCCATACTCTGTCGTATTCTTGTATTCTGATGGAATTATTGTAATAAGCAATGAAATGTTCTTCTGTTTGAGTTCTAATTTGTCATGTTCTCAAAACAATCAGGGGTTTCGAACGGTCTTGGTCGGTTTAGCGATCGATTCGGGTCGAGCGAAATTCGCGATTGTTACATTTTGCATTCTCTGATTTCAGTATTGTACACATTTGGATAGCTTAGCACACATACACACACGAAGGGCATGGGAAACTATTCTCGAACTTCAGTTATTGTCTCTTCAATAGTACAACAATCATGACTGAAAAATGTTCAGCTAGGCTAGCAATGAGGAAAGACACAACAGGATCGTCTGAAAATCCTATAATTGAAGATATACCTTCTATCTCAGTTCCGAATTGGGATAGTGCTGGCTCTGACTACAAAGAAAAAATACATGAAAGTACACCATCCTCTGGAGATGATGTCCCTTTAGATAAATAAGAGGAAGGAGGAGTAGGAGACAGTCGTGCTCTAGACGAGTTTGAGAATGTCATTGTCTTAGAATCACCTGATGACTCCGTCGATTCGACAGTTGATGACGCCAAACTCGCGCGAATATGCTTAAATTATGGAATCCTCCATAGAGACACTGAGTTGCCTGCTAAAACAAACTGACCTCATAATCCACCTGAAGGATATGTGGCCATCAGTAGGTTGATATACTGTGATGACCCCAAACCCCTATGTGATGGAAGCAAGGATAATCATTGGAATACAACATATAAACAATAGTAGTAGAACAAAATCATAGAATTACACCAGACAAAGTTCATTAAAGTTACACTGGTAATAATATCAACATCAGAGTTACATAGCATAACAGGATCATACTTAGTACATAATACAGTTTCAGATTAGTAAAAAATGTCTGCAGCGGAATCAAATATAATGTACTAAATGAAGTCTGAAAAGCATAATAGAAATGATATAATCCAACTTCAACTCCACAACTATCCAGTGTGAGTCTGCTAAAATATGAATACAAGGCTGTCCGTGTGGAAAAGAGGGCACCCGAGTTTGCAAAGTGAAACAAACTACGAGTCAGCCATGGGACTGGTATGAGAAATCTTACTTGACCTATTTAATAATAAGGCTTATCACAGGATCACGCCGCTAATGCGGAATGGGTTTGATCCATTGGATTGCCAGTGCATAAATAAGGTAAATCATTTAAACAACGCAATGTTTTTTAGAAAAATGAAACCATTATAAGACTCAAGTCCCATCACACAATGCAATGCAAACCGGAGGATAGAGTTTTACCTTATAATGGCCAAAATATGCTTGATACGTATAATTTTTTTTGATATTATTATTAGTGCATATATGTTTCAAAACATTTTCAATCATAATGTATCAATCATAGACGACCACTACAACAAAAACACCATGTTACAACTTTAATTTTACAATGGTGGTAAAATCACTATTGTAATAAATGTTTTTTACAACTGTCATTTTCCAAAAGTTGTAATAAACATGTTTTTAACAACTATCATTTCCTAAAAGTTGCAATAAACATATTTCTAATAGCTTTTGTTTTGTGATAGTTGTAATATATGCTTATTAGAACTTTTCACTCCTACCTGTTGTAATAAGTGACATTTTTAACGATTAACATTTTATAATTAGTATAATAATAGTAATATTAATTATTTCTATTAAATAATCAATAATTAGTAAATAATTTTTAATAATTAATATTAATAATTAGTATATTAAATAATAAATTATCAATATTGTTAAATAATTAGTAGTTAATTTTTAGTAATAAATAATTAAGAAATAATCATTAATATTAATAATTAAGAAGTAATATTTAATATTAGTAATTAATTTTGGTAAATAATAATTAAAACGGTTTTATTAGAAAAAAATTCAAAATTATTTTCAGCATCTCTTTTTTCTACCATTTGTAACAGAGGTCTATTAAATACTAGTAATATCTAATATTTAATAATTAATAATATTAATATTTTAATAATAATTAATAACTGATAATAACCTTACAAATAAATAATAATTACTATTAAATAATAAATGCTTAATATTTTATAAATAGTAATTATTTTTAATAATGATTGTTAAGTATTTAATAATGAGTAGTAATTAATAAATAGTAATTAGCTTATAATAATTACTATTGAATATTTTGTAATTCATAATATATACATGATATCTAAATTATAATAATTAATATGCAATTATAACTTAGATATAAAAATAGATATTAATTAAGAAATATTATTCAGCACTTAGTAAAATTTGTTTTCAGAAATTGATACCATATTTGTTATAAATATTCGCTTATTAATTATAACTTATAAAATCCAGTTTTTTATTGTTCTACCACGCAAGAAACATAGGTGGGCTCTCATAGGAAAATAGGCAGGACAGAGAAAAACTGGCTCCAAACTTACTCAGGTGATATCACTCCCTTACATATGCCTACTCGTATCCTTTTCCTTCAATAAAGTTTTGCCCATCGATTCCCTTTGACTGTCAACCACAAAAGTGACGTGACATTTTTCTGAGAAATCCCCAAATTTTTCGAACTGCTTTCTCCTGAGCGCTTCAAGCATCCTTTCCGCTAGTTCTTCTGTTCATTCTCTAGAATAGATTCGAGCGCTTCAAGCATCTTTTCCACTGGTTCTTCTGTCCATTCTCTAGAATAGATTCGAGTTTCTCAATCATTAGAGAATTGGCTATGTTTGTTGTTATCCCACGCTTTTTACACAAAGATTGAAGCTCTTTTCTCTTAAGATATTCTAAATCCATTTTTGGATTAGGGAAACTGAAACTCTAATTAACACCTATCGACTTTCAGATCAGTCAATAGTCGCAGAAACAAACTGTAGATGTAGTTATTGATTTTACGATTATTAAAGATAAAAATAGATCTGAAAAGACAAAGGAGAAGATGTAGAAATTAGGTTAAAACAACAAGTGTTGCATTCAAAATTTGAAGCGGTTCAGCAATATCCATCATTAAAATGAGGTAACTATTTACTATCTCTTTTTATTTCTCTGATGTACGGGCTTTTGGCGACTGAATGAATGTAGTCATTCGATTTAATTTGATGGTGATTTTTGGGAAACGCATTTCTATTTGTATTAGGTCATGCGTGTGCTTTAAATATGTGATACTGAAATTCAGTTTTGAAGAACAAGATAACATTCAGAAATCTCTCTTTGTCGTTTTTATCAAGTGGGAAGAGAACAGATGGATCTAAATCATTAATAAACCGGTATGTGTTTGTTCTATAGATTTGTATTATTAATGTGAAGATTTAAAAGCTATTAAACTTTAATTTTATTTTTTCCTTCGTCCTTGTCCAGTACATTTGGTCGGAACATCAACACTGGTTTGTGTTCTCCCAAGTTTGGCAACGAGCGAAAGCATATAAAAAGCAATATTTTGGCATTAATGAGAAATTTGAGAGTAATGAAAAGCCTTCAGTTGAGGAAATTGAAGGTGAATATTGGAGGATTGTTGAGAATCCTTCTGATGAAGTTGAGGTAATGAACATTTATTTTTTGGGTTGAGGATGGAGTTTGAAAATATAAATTCTTTGTAGTTTACTTTTTGCATTTTTACTCACCAAGTGTCATAGATCAATGCACTTTTAAACTCCAAAAGAATATGTGAACATCGAATTACTGGTTATACATGTTTATTAGGTTTTTCGTCTTGTGTAGTATTTTTATAGTAGTTGTTAAGCATCAACCAATGTATGTAGTGGTATCCTACTACTGGTGTGGACAACACCGTATTCTTAGTTTTCTAACTATGAAATTGGAATGGGATCAGCTTTAATGTAAGGTTGTGCTTCTATTATATGAACTTCATGTCATGGTTAATCAAGCAAACAGATTATGTAGCTCAACAATGATTATATAGTTGATATTTTTTGGGTAGAGGATTGAGTTTGAAAATATAAATTCTTTGTAGTTTACTTTGTATTGCATTTTTACTCACCACGTGTCATAGATCAATGCAATTTTAAACTCCAAAAGAATATGTGAACATCGAATTACTGGTTATACATGTTTATTAGATTTTTCGTCTTGTGTAGTATTTTTATAGTAGTTGTTAAGCATCAACCAATGTATGTAGTGTTATCCTACTGCTGGTGTGGACAACACCGTATTCTTAGTTTTCTAACTAAGAAGTTGAAATGGGATCAGCTTTAATGTAAGGTTGTGCTTTTATTATCTGAACTTCATGTCGTGGTTAATCAAGCAAACAGATTATGTAGCTCAGCAATGATTATATATTTGATAATCGCTTAAAACTTTTTTTTTCATGTGTATCATAGCATGTGGAAGATCACCATATGTACTTATTAAATTATATGCACCATGGTGATCCAAAAATCTGGTATGGAGTTTCAGGCAGTTATGCTTGTAAATTCGAGCAAGTCATGAGAAAACATCTACCCAATTTTTTTAAAGAGCAGCCTACTTTACTGCATGACTTGTAAGAATTTTTTTGCACTCCCCTTCTTGTTATTGATTGTTTATGTTAGAAATAGAACTAGTCATATTCTTCTTCATTAGCAATTCACCGCATGATTTGTTTGTTGGTGTATACTTTTGTTTATAATTATCAGGTTACGCAGCTATCACCATCAGTTTTGAAATCTGAAGGAGTTCCTATTTATCGGACAATAAAAAAATTAGGAGAATTTGGTCACTCTACGAAATGCCTGCTTGGAACGTGCACAAGAAAACCAGAATTTGATGATTGGTATAAAGAGCTGTTGGCAGTCAAAAATCATCTTTGATTAATGCCATTGATCTTGTGTACCCTGTTGAAGTGTCGGACTGTATGTATTGTGTTTTGTAAGCATAATATGTAAAAAAATATGAGAGTCTGAAAATATTAATAAATTGTTTTGGTTCATGTTTTAAGTTTGTTTGATATCTTAAGTTTTGAAGACAATATGTTCGGAAATGAATTCCTTTATCAGTAATATGTATATAATTTGTGGATATAATTTGTAAAATAATAATTATAATATATGACAACGGTGAAAAAAAGTTGTAAAAATTATAACAACAACGGATCATAACAGTTGTAATAAAAGTTATTACAATGGTGGAAAAAAGTTATAAAATATACATTTCACAATAGTGTCGCAACTGTGCAAAAAAGTTGTAAAAGATTTTAGTCTATTACAACTTCTTAATAGACGATGGTGGCTCCACTGTTGTAAAAACTTTTTTACAACGTTTTTGCACCGTTGTAATATGGTATATTTGTAGTAGTGGGCATAGTACCCCATCCTACCATGTCGCCATATATAGGATTACAATTAAATCCGAAATGTCATATTGGAGATTGGGCTTTCATCATGAACCAAGGCAAGGGATCGTCCTTACCGAATTCAAGACAATCTAGCCTATGTCTCAGGGAAAGTGCTCAGTCAAGCCCCTAGAAGCGCTAGGGCCAGTCCACTCATATGTTAGTGGATTAGTAATTCCTAAACAATACGTTTTCCCGCCCTATGGGGCGTAAATCAAGAGCCACTAGGGAGTCAAATCCGAGGTACCTCGCTTTCCATCATCCACATAAGTAAAAATGTCTGGGCAGCATACTTTGACACCACTTCTAGCTAGAAATAAAAAAGAAACACATGTTCTCTCTGCGGTCCTTCTCCCGTTTCTGGTCAATACCGGGGTGTAAGGCTCGCGAATCAACGCTAAACATAAAGTTATGCTAATTAAAGTTGTGCTTTGATCATCAACCACAAGGCTCTGCTTTTCAACAATAATCATTGATCATTTGCAACTTGGCATGCCACATTGACAATTTACGCCACACGACTGATGTCTATCGATATATAACCTCTGAGCTCGTACGTTTCGGAGAACGGTGTTAAGCAAGAGAATAAATTTTCCACCACCAAACAGATGTATATTTAATAGAAATTAATCAACACAGAATAAAATCCTATGTCAGACACACATCCATTTACTAGTTCGTTCTGGGTCTGAACGAAACCGGAGACACTTTATTCCTCATCCCATATGTCCAATACAGGAGAGAGGTTCTCGCATATCCGGACAATCGACAAGTACGTCAGGACAACTACCAATGTAACCCTGTCAAGGCAGCAACTCCAATCAAAGGACGTAACAACCCGTGTTCCGACATACCGGTTTTTTTCTCCAGAAATCCAGTCCATTGAAACCGAGTTGGTTTACTCTGGTATCCTGCAGAAAAAGACAGAGACATAAAACATGTCAGATTTCGGAAAACATCTCACAACGGAAGGAAAATATAGTGTAATTAAGATATAGCTTTACCTTAACAATAATACTGCTAAACCAGTATCCAAAGCTATACAGTCCCTGTCATGAACCTAACCTGCGAATGTTACGAGGAGGGGGTCAGAACATAAGTTCTGTGTGAACGAATTTAAATTACACTTCCTTGATAATCCAATATATACCGTTCAGTTACATTTTCTCTCTTATTAGGTTATTCGTGTCATTAGCACTCAAGGCTTTCACACACATGTCGTACCCATCTACTCCTAAGTAGATTAACCGAATATAATGCATATGCAGTTACCCCCAAACTGAGGTACACCCCATGGCACCCCACTCGCACGGTCTCCTCCATGATATCACATTAACAAAATAACATAAGATAAGGTAAGTTAAACCGAGCATGCTATCGTATCCATTTCTGTTTCTCTGCAACTACTAGCCTCATGTATTCATAATAAAATGACCCCATCATCGATCGACTTCTACTCGCAGATATTTATTATTTGTGTCATTCGGCCCGGCTTGTTTGTAGATACCTGTGTTGGTCCCACCATGGGGTGTATCAATCCCTATGGTGGCAACCCGACACAATTCAAGATGCACAGTGTATGACTATTGATGCCCAGTGCCTGCTTTTTCCATTCCGGGGTACGTGCACGCCCGTACTCCGTCGGAACATACACTGACGCACCACCCGCCGTTGTTTTGACCACTTATAATCAGCCTAGTAATCGTGCCCTACCCTGCCTAGTTCAGGGTATCATGATACATCTATGTGGGTTACTGCTGAAATGGGTCCTCGTTACTAGGATTTCCTAATCAACATGTTATAATGGTTAAATGTTCCCAATTTGACCTAACCCCATCCATCTGTTTAATTAACATGTTGTATTGGTTAAGTTTGTGGGCCTATATATACTAATATTACCCACAAACCTGATATGTACTTAACCCCTTCTGCTGATTTAAGCATGTTTATTTAACGGCTAAGTTTGTGGGCCCACATATACTAATATTACCCACCTACCGAAAGTTTACTTAACCCTTCCACTTATCAAGTCAATATGTACTGTTGGTTAAGTTTGCCTTTACCGTATCCACTTTGTTCATGTAACATCGGTTAAGTGCTGTCTATTCACGTTAACTTAACCACCCACACATCATGTTATATCGGTTAAGTGTTTTCTTATTAACTTAACCCTACTCATTCATCATGTTATATTGGTTAATTGTTTCTTATCAACTTAACCCTACCCATTCATCATGTTATATTGGTTAAGTGTTTCTTATTAACTTAACCCTACTCATTCATCATGTTATATTGGTTAAGTGTCTTTTATCAACTTAACCCTACTCATTCATCATGTTATATTGGTTAAGTGTTTCTTATTAACTTAACCCTACTCATTCATCATGTTATATTGGTTAAGTGTCTCCTATTAACTTAACCCTACTCATTCTTAGCATGTCTTGTTTATTTGCATTAATTTGTTTCTTAATGCCTTAACCTCTCACATTAGAACTGTTGTTTGCGGTTGCTGGATGTGCCGGACGGTTCCGGGCAGACTACTATCGCAAAGTTATTATAATCTTGGGTTTTTTTTTGGGCATGATGTGCCAACCTATCACATTAGACCTGTTGTTGTGGTTGCCTTAACCTCTCACATTAGAACTGTTGTTTGCGGTTGCTGGATGTGCCGGACGGTTCCGGGCAGACTTCTATCGCAAACTTATTATAATCTTGGGGTTTTCTTGGGCATGATGTGCCAACCTCTCACATTAGACCTGTTGTTGTGGTTGCTGGATTGTGTCGGGCGGTTCCGGGCAGTCTTACACAACTCAGTCTATCCTTGGTTCAGGCATGTTCGTCTTTTTATTTAATTTACATATTTTCCATTCATGTTTATATGTAAATTATCCCTAAGTGTTATCGTTCAAGTCATGTCCCATTTGCCATTTAAATCATGTCCATAATTCTAGTTATACAAATTATACTGTTTCACGCTACTAACCATTTACATGATTTTGAACCAATCTATGCCAATAGCATATAATTTAAATTTTTCATAGAACAGCCTAAATTTAATTTAGCATACAATTGTGAACTTGTATTTTAGTTGGATCCAATTAACATAGATCTAAACATATAAAACATGTGGATCTAGACATGTAAACATATATGAACATGGCTTATCTTATGGATTTGTATATAACATATCATAAAAGAATCACCAAATTAATATACAACATGATAGGTACAATAGTCTCATAGACATAGGTGATTTCAGATTAGTCACAAAGATAAACATAAATCAAAATTGTTTATCTTACAACTAGGCACAAATTCTAGTTTCAATTTATCACAAGTCATGACTTTTATTTGTTCAAAACTGAATAATAACTATACCTACTTCGTAGTTATGCCAATAATTTAATTTATACACGATTGATTTACGCTCATATTTATTGCGTTCTCTTTTTCCCATGATCTTTGTTTTGAACCCACCTAATTGTTCCAACTAAATTTTCATATCTTTTCAGTAACGTCTCAGGTTAATATCTACAGTTGTATGCCAAATTATTGATATTCCCTATTTCCAGTATTTATTGGTTATGTAACAATTCCCCAATCACAAGTTTTGCCCAAAATCTACTGTATAGGTTATTTCAATTTCCCAAACATTCTTTCACCACTACAAGTATTGTTCGTACGCATGCCTTTCGGCGAGATCTGGACTAGGCTCGAAATTAGCCTAGTCTATAAATGAAAAGGAACGGAAAGAGAACAGAATAGGAAAAAGTATAGACCACAAGATTTTAGTTAAGCATTTTAATTTTTTGGGAATTGCTGAACGATCTGCATATAATTATTCATAAGGGTGATTTAAACCCACTCACCAGCATGCTTTCCAAAGACCTTTAGATCTGATCTGTTCTATTATAGTTTTTCATTCCCGCTTTAACTCGATTTCCAAGCCTAATAAAATGAACTTGTAATTAATTCTTTTTCTTCGAAATGAGGAAGAGAGGAACTAAGCAGTAAATTGAATAGTGGATCGGATCAAGGGATTACCTTACTTGTTTAAGAGATCTAAAATCTGCATAGATTCATTGCGACTAAAAGAGAAAGAGGAATTGCTGAAGTAGAACCCCAAATCTCCAGGTTTGAATTCCTCTAATAGATTGAAGAGGTAAAAGACTAGAGAAAACTATGTTGAAGTAGCACTTCGTCGTTGTCGTCGAATTAGACAAATAAAACAACGAGTCTAGGGTCTATTATACAGCTGGTAGGTCAAGAATGGAGCCACAAATCTGTCCAGAAGCGTACAGACGAACAGAGCCCAGATCTGTTTAGGGGAGTCGACCCCTATGTCGACTCCCCTTAAGGGGGGTCGACACCTATGTCGACCCCCCTTAAGAGGGGTCGACACATCTAAGCGGGAAATTTCCTGCTCAACCCAATTTTGACTGAATTCAAAACGGTTTGACTTTTTAGGATGGTTATATATATACATGCATAATCTTACGCGTATACAAACTTCTATTGCTTATAACCTTTTCATACGTTATTCGTTTCATGCAAAATTGTTGTCCATCTGAACCATAATTTCGAGGCGAACGAAATGGTGATGTCTGTTTTACCTAATCCCTGATAATTGGATTAAGTACATTTTTTTTATTATCCTTTCTGTTAGATAAAATGTTACCGTATAAATTTTCTTCTTTTCATCGTATGTATTAATTTAAACTGCACATCACCACCATGTATATAGACATTTTTAATTAAAAATGCGAGGTGTTACATTCTCCCACCCTTTAAAAATTTCATCCCCGAAATTTGGTAAGGGTAAAATCAAATATTCCCTCGCATATTATATCATCCATTATGTGTACATCCAAATTTGCAAACATTGTGCACATGTGCAAAGTGAAACACATCATAGTAATGCATGTATGCCTAATTTGGTACCACCTATAAGTGTGCAATCTTTCAAAAATTCCTTCAAAACATGATGCTCATATCCTAAATATACTTGTAGTTCTATATGAATGCAATATTTTTGAAAGATCAAAACATTTTTCACCCAAATTTTTCCACACTCCTACAAAATAAGAGCATAGTTCACCCCATTATTGCATCTGAAATCCTACTAACCATCTTTAAGTTTCAAAAATTAGAAAAATCTAATTTTCCCCAAATTTTGATTTCCTTATATTTTTTAACGGAAAATTACACTTTTTCCGTTCTCTTTTACTTACCTTTCTCATAATAATTTCATTTTTATTCAGCTGTTCTTAAACTCTCATTTTCTTCATTATCATATTATTCTCTTTAAGACACGGTGTCCTTATGTACGAAGAATTAACCACGGTACAAAATTTTCTTATACTTGATCAAACAAACCCATAGATTCTACTACGTTAAAATAAGTTCTAGTACATCATTACTGCAACAAGATAAATAGAAACGAGATAATCGAACACTACATCATAAGATTCTTAAGATCATACTGCCACAATGATCCTAGAATGGGGGTTAGGGCTCTAACCAAAGAAACTGCGGATGAGGGTCTCCAGTCCATCAATCTTTCCCTCAACCCTATCTAGATGCTCCTCGTGCTGCCTACGCCCGTCTCTAACCTCCAACTGTAAATTCTGCATCCCAGCCTCCACCTGATCAAAGTGTTGTTGGGAGGTGTACATCTCCTGTATAATCTGCTGTTGTGTCTGGCCAAACTCAACATGTGTCCTAAGCATCTCTTGCTGCCCTCTCAAGATATCCTGATGCTCCCTCGTCAACTGAGTCTGTCGCTCAGAGATTTCCCTTAGCTTGTTTCTCCAATCTTTCTCCCTAGAGGTCCAAGTATCCCATCCTGAAGCTTGGGGGGTCTGAGCACCACTCCAAGCCTACTCTGCCTGCTGATGTGGATCTAATCCTCCAAATGGTGCATAGTGGGGCTTCCTCTCTGGTGTGGGCTGGTATCTAAAATCATGTGCATACCCCTCCTCCTACATTCCCCTTCTTCTTCTTCTTCTTCACCCTCATGTTCCATGGGCTGAGGGTCTAAGTCTACTGATTCTCGTAGCTCAATATGCATCCTAGACAATGCACCTAAATCTATGATGTGGGAAGGGTGAGAGGAGGGTGATATATAACTTTCTCTGGCTAGAGAGACATGGTATCGAGTAAACACTACTGTCCACAAATTTCCAAAAGCGATGTTTGTCTGCCTCGCCTCCCAAGTAGCTTCGTAATACTGTAAAATGGTGCAGGCCCAATTCACGTGAAGTCCTGCAAAGATGGCATAGGTAGCAAGTTTAACTGTGTGGGAAATCTTATCGAAACCCCCAGTCTTAACAACATGATTATACTGTAGAATGTGTATGACTAATCTAGCTATAGGGCGCAAATGAGCCATATCCCACTCCCTCTGATATACATTAAAGAAAATCCTCTACCAAACAGTCATATCTACGTCTTCCAAATTGAATCCAAACCCACGAATACCAAGCATATCTCCAAATTGTACTTCATTAAACCTAATCATGGTCCTTTTTACCTCGGACTCATAAGTAATCATTCCATGGTTATTTTGCCCAATAACTAAATTAGCGTCAAAAAGGCGAACTAACCTTTTATAGCCTTTCTGCTTTACTATGTTGACATCCAAAATCGCAGTCAAACCCGCGGCCGTGAACAATGTTTCCAACGGGGTTCCTATAAAATCCCCAAACTTGATCGGTCGCCCTAGCAAAAGATTCAATCCCGCGGTTGCCTCGTATGCTTCGACTATCTCCCTCCGATTGCTACACCATGCAATTTCTTGGGGTGTTAAATGGGGAAAAGAGGCAAAAAGAGAGGGTTGTTCTTCCATGGCAATTTTTCTTCGAATAGAGAGGGGATTTGTGTAGATCCGGGTAGAGGGTGTCGCTAGCTTCGATTTCGTACCAACCTTTCGCGAAAAGGTGGTGTTTTGAGGTGGTGGTGGGCTTGGAAAGGGGTGGTGAAATTGGGTTTTCGGGTGGCTGGAGGGTGCTGGGTGGAATGGGGAACTAAAGCTTCGGCCTTCGGTTTATATTTTTTTCTGACGTGGGGGAGGGGGGTCGACACCTATGTCGACCCCCCTTCTGGGGTGTCGACCCAGTTGTCGACTCCGTCCCTTTTTTTTGTGTTCTCGCTCAGACGTATTGTTGCTTGACGATCCATCTCCATTCCCTGTGTCCCACTGTTTCTAATTTCTGATGGGTTTACTAGGAACCACTTAATCCCTTCCTTGTATCCGTTCCAATTCCATAATTAAAAATGTTATCGTCTTCCACGGGATATATAATTTTAAATATCCATTATTCTATTCACTTTTGTTTCTTCTAAAAGAATTTCCTTATTCTCCATTCTAGTGTACACAGGAAATATTTCATCTAAAATCTTTTCCTCTTTTGCAAGTGAGTCCTCGATTAGTCTCAGTATATTTATATTTATATTTTAGAAAACATAAGTATGCCCACTCATTATTTCCCTAGGAACACTAAACCTAGGCTCTAATACCCGATGTAACAACCCGTGTTCCGACAGACCGATATTTTTTTCCAGAAATCCAGTCCATCGAAACCGAGTTGGTTTACTCTGGTATCCTGCAGAAAAAGACAGAGACATAAAACATGTCAGAGTTCGGAAAACATCTCATAGCGGAAGGAATATACAATGTAATTAAGATATAGCTTTACCTTAACAATAATACTGCTAAACCAGTATCCAAAGCTATACAATCCCTGTCATGAACCTAACCTGCGAACGTTATGAGGAGGGGTCAGAACATAAGTTCTATGTGAATGAATTTAAATTCACTTCCTGTATAATCCTACATATACCATTCTGTTACATTTTCTCTCTTATTAGGTTATTCGTGTCATTAGCACTCAAGGCTTTCACACACACGTTGTACCCATCTACTCCTGAGTAGATTAACCTAATATAATGCATATGTAGTTACCCCCAAACTGAGGTACACCCCGTGGCACCCCACTCGCACAGTCTCCTCCGTGATATCACAGTAACAAAATAACATAAGGTAAGGTAAGATAAACTGCGTATGCTATCGTATCCATTTCTATTTCTCTGCAACAACTAGCCTCATGTACTCATAATAAAATGACCCCCTCATCGATCGGCTTCTACTCGTAGATATTTATTATTTGTGTCATTTGGCCTCGCTTGTTTGTAGATACCTGTGATGGTCCCACCATGGGGTGTATCAATCCCTCTGGTGGCAACCCGACACAATTCAAGATGCACAGTGTATGACTACTAATGCCCAGTGCCTGCTTTTTCCATTTCGGGGTACGTGCATGCCCGTACTCTGTTGGAACCTACACTGACGCACCACCCGCCATTGTTTTGACCGCTTATAATCAGCCCAGTAATCGTGCCCCACCCTGCCTAGTTCAGGGTATCATTATTGTAGCGACGCGAACTTCCCCGGTCTCCGAAGAGATGAGAAAGGACGAATTACCGTGAGGACAAGACAAATCAGAACACAAACCGAAGAACATTTCATTGTTATTACAACAATTCCATCAGATACAAGAATATACAGAGTATAATTGAATAAATTACATTCGATAAATATCAGAGATTACAATAAATTACATAGCAGCGGAAAATAATACAAAGCACAACTGAAGGTGATATACGGATACAGAGCTTTTCGGATATCATTCCAGCTGTAAACCAGGTTCCTGTGAATATAAATCTGCAAAACCAAAACTACTAGCTGCCGTGCGGAAAATAGGGGCACCCAGAGTTTAGGTTAAAACAATAAACTCCAGGTCAGTCATGTGACTGGTGTGAGAACTAAATCAGTTATTAAAACATTATTTTAAAAGAGAGTAATTCAAGGGACCACGCCGTATAACACGGAACGGGTTTTCTCCCAAGAATACCAGTGCATAGAATAAACAGCGCAATGATTTTTCGAAAAATGAAGCTATTATAAGACCCAGGTCCCATCACACAATGCAACGCAAGCCGGAGGATAGGGTTTTCCCTTATAATAGCCAAACATGCTTGGTACGTTTAAAACAAATCATTTGATACTATAATAAGTGTATAGTGTCAAAACAATTTCAATCATAAATATAAATCATAGACGGCATGGGTACCATATATCATGTCGTCATACTAGTTCTACAATTAAAACCGCAATACACGTATTGGAAATTGAATTTCCGTCATGAGTCGAGGCAAGGGGCAAGCTCCTCTCCGCGTTCGAGACACTCTAGCAAATGCCTCAGGGTTACGCACTCTGGGCAACCCTGGATCTTCAGGGCCGGTCCTCACTTACATTAGAGGATTGGAAATTCCTGAACACACATTTCCCGGTCCTTACAGACCTAAAATCGAGGCGCCTCATCCAACAACCACATAGGTGAAAAGTATATAAATGTCAGGGCTGGTAAGTCACTGACACCACCAAAGCTAGAAAGAAATGTCGTGCTCTCCCTGCAGTCCGTATCCCGTTTTTAACTCATACCAAGGTGTGACGCTCGCGAATTCACGTTATACACAAAGCTGCCACGTATGTCGTGCTTTGATCATCAACCACAAGACTCTGCTTTTCAACAAAAGCCTTGATCATTGCATCTTAGCGTGCCACACAGGCAATTCATGCCATGCGACTGATGTCCATCGATATACAACCTCTGAGCTCGTACGTCTCAGAGAAGGGCGTTAAGCAAAAGAATAAATTCTCCGCCGCCAAACAGATGTATATTTAATAGAAATCAATCAACACAGAATAAAATCCAATGTCAGACACACAATCCATTTACAAGTTCGTTCTGGGTCTGAACGAAACCGGAGGCACTTTCCTCGCATATCCAACCATCTCCAAGTACGTCTGGACGACCACCAACTATTTCCATCCTCTTGGGTGTACAGCCCAATCAGGATCGTCAGTAATAATCCAAACGATGTGAAGACTTCCGGTCTTCAACCACCGTCTTCATCTTCGACATATCGCTGAATCGGTTATTCAGAATGGGTATAAACCCGGCCTTTCCGAACAACCCGCGTATATTAAAAACAAAGGTTTCACAAACACAACATACGCCTTATTCCAATTCAGAATATTCCTTTATTCATAAAATCACATTTTTAGGGAAAGGTTCCCATTAATTTTATCCAAGATAAATTCTTTAAAATTTATCCTTTAATCTTCCTTTGGATGTCATTTCAAACCAAATTATGGTTTTCAAAACTAGTCGAGATTAGCGAACCACACCGAAGTAATTATTTATTTTATTTCTCAATCCCAACCTATTCATCCCATGAAGCAAAACTGGTAATACTCCATATCTAATACTATGGTGTTATCGGTAAAATTAATTACCATTTCACGTTCAAATCTAATTAAAGATTTAACTATCGCTTTGGAGCAAAACTGGCGATACTCCATTCTCGCTCATTTCTAAATTTGATAATTTATATTATAGATTCACATTTCAACCTAATTACAGATTCGTTAAAACTCCTTTTACTGGGTTAAAGAACTAGGTGTTATTTAAAACACAGTTCACGACAAACCCAAATCACATTCTATTTGTTATCGGGTTAAAGAACTAGTGTTATTTAAAACACCGTTCACGATAAACCCATTTCAAATCCAATCAAATATGTTAGAAATTCCGATTTATTTAAAACCCCTTTTTAAATCTAATTTATTTATTTAAAAATAATTGGGTTTTAAATTTAGTTCAAAACTAGTTCATTTCGATAAAAATCCATTTTTATCTTTTCAAATATGGAGTTTTTCATCTCAACTTTTTCCAAATCATTTCTTATGATTTTACACAAATTATTACTATTTTTAATAATTTTATCAACGCCCGTACAGTCGATTTCCAACAATGGCCATCGAACTGCACTTATATCGACCTTTTTCAAATTTGATTTGGACGTATCTCCAAATCCAACCGTTAGATTTTGAATTTCTAATATTCGTTAGACAGCTCTTTCCGATATGAACCCAACGGTTCCGGTTTTAGGAGAATCCGATGGTCGGATCTCCCGTAATGTCCGTTTGCAAGAAATGGTCGAAATTCACGAACTGCCGCAGCGCGTTCTATTCAGGCCATAATATTATATATATATAATATATATAATAAATATTTCGTCGATTTCTATTTAAAATGAATTATATAAATAGTTTTGAATTCATTTCAAAAACAATTTCAACTTCCATTTCAATTCAAATCAAAATTGAATTTTTCCCTATAAATTTGTTTTAAAATTCATTTGAATTCAATTCAAATTTCAATTCAATTTGAATTCATTTCAAATTTATTTCACTTCTATTTCAATTCGTTTTCGATTCAATTTGAATTCAATTCATTTTCTATTCAAATCAAATTCGTTTTCTTTGGTTTTCTATTCGATTCAATTCAAATTGGTTTCCTATTTCTTTTTAATTCAATTCAAATTCGTTATATATTCAATTGAAATCAAATTCGTTATATATTCAATTGAAATCAAATTCGTTATATATTCAATTCATTTCGAAATCGCTTTATATTCAATTCATTTCGAAATCGTTTTATATTCCATTCATTTCGAAATCGTTTTATATTCAATTCATTTTGAAATCGTTTTATATTCAATTCATTTCGAAATCGTTTTATATTCAATTCATTTCGAAATCGTTTTATATTCAATTCATTTCGAAATCGTTTTATATTCAATTCATTTCGAAATCGTTTTATATTCAATTCAATTCGAGTTGGTTTTCAATTCAATTCGAATTGGTTTTCAATTCGATTCAATTCAAATTTCATTTCAAAATATTCGATTTCGAAATCACTTTTCAATATTCATTTTAAAATGAATAAAATCGATATAAATATCGTTCACGTCAAAATGGCGTCAATCTAATCAACACGGCTTCATATATTTCTATTTTCAAATATTCTATTTCAAATATTTCCTATTATCAAAATATTTGTTATTATCAAAATATTTCATTCAACACATGACTAATCCCAACGGATGAGTACTGTCAACACATGAACCTTTATTTTATATTGATAAAGATGTAAATTTTATTTTTAAAATATTTCGTTCAACACATGACTAATCCCAACGGATGAGTACTGTCAACACATGAACCTTAATTTTATATTGATAAAGATGTAAATTTTATTTTTAAAATATTTCGTTCAACACATGACTAATCTCAAGGGATGAGTACTGTCAACACATGAACCTTTATTTTATAGTATTCTTTATCTTCTAAATTGGAATGAGGCCCAATCAATCACCATATAATATTAATTATATGGAATTTCATACATCACACGTATATAATAGCATTGAAAAATAATCAACCATCAACCAAAGTGCACTACACTGTATAAGCATCAAATATAGATATCTAACGCTTATAACAGCCTGTCAATCAATCGATCGACATATTTAATCAATCAGTATGAGTGAACTTCAAATTTCATCCCAACACCCGTGTGGGGTTTCAAACAATCAAACACAGATTTTATTCGTGCAGTTGGGCGATGTGTAAAATTTATCGTCCCAATCAATGTCATTCAAATAGGTGTACATAAACAAACCGTCCGGTTTGTAAATGAATATTTATTTATTCACATTTACGTTAAAAATTATATTTTTAACGATAAAACATTTTATTTTAACATATGAATTTCTATTCAGTTCATTCTTTAAATAAAATGATATTTTTATTTTTCTAACTTATTTTAGAAAATTTCGGCGGCATAACGGCATGATACTAGAAACGGGACGAGGCCTAGCCTTATCCTCGGTCTAGTGAAGGCCCACGCCATTCACACATCAATCAAATCAATTTAATTTCACCAAACAATTCAATTTCAATCAAATAATCTAACTAATTTTTGCAATCAAACAAACAAGTCCATGGTCTGTGGACGATTGTGTCGGGTGCTACTAAGCACCGTCTGCATCCTAGTATATATATAACTAGAAAAGAAATTGAAGAGTGAGAAATTCTCACCGATAGCTATCCAATCATCTTGACTCTTCTTTGATAGAAATCTTCATCGTTCTTGCCTTTTTATCACCTTCGTTGCCCGTATTCTCTACATATGTAAAAATCGAATTTTTACTATGCTATTCAATATATAAAAATTGAATTTTTACTTCGCTATTCCATATATAAAAATCGAATTTCTACTATGTTATTCAATATATAAAAATCGAATTTTTACTTTGTTATTCAATATATAAAAATCGAATTTTTACTTTGTTATTCAATATATAAAAATCGAATTTTTACTTTGTTATTCAATATATAAAAATCGAATTTTTACTTTGTTATTCAATATATAAAAATCGAATTTTTACTTCGCTATATGGATAAAAATTCTATTTTTACATTGCTACTATATAGATAAAAATTATATTTTTACCTCGCTATTCTCTATATAAAGATTTCGCCTTTTCAAATATATCATTTCGCCCTTTCAAATATAAAGATTTCGCCCTTTCAAATATATCATTTCGCCCTTTCAAATATATCATTTTGCCCTTTCAAATATAAAGATTTCGCCTTTTCAAATATAAAGATTTCGCCTTTTCAAATATAGATTTCACCTTTATAAAAATAAAGATTTTATTTTTCTCGAAGTAAAAATCATATTTTTACTTCACTACTCATATCAAAATATCGTCTTTTCATTTTTTTAAAAATCGTCTTTTCATTTTTAAAAATATCGTCTTTTCATTTTTTAAAATATCATCTTTTCATTTTTAAAAATATCGTCTTTTCATTTTTAAAAATATCGTCTTTTCATTTTTACATCTTCTATATAGTAAAGACTATATTTTTATTACTTTAAAAATATAAAAATCATATTTAATCCACTACATATGTAAAAATCTGAACTTTATTCAATTAAAAATCTAATCTTTAAAACAAATAAAAATCAAAGCTTTATCATTTCAACATCAGTTTTAATTACTATATAAAAATCAGTTTTTATAATCCCTAAAAATTATATTTTTATTTTATGCCTAAACATAAAAATCATTTCTTTTGTAAACTAAAAATCTACTTACTACAAATCAATTTTCAAACTGATTAACCTAAGCTAACCATTTAAAATGAATTAAAACAAAAATAAACAAATAAATGGAATAATAAAAAAAACTTACTGTAAATATTGGGGGGGGGGCTGTCGCGCTCGTCGATGAAGACCGGGGGGCGGCAGATCGCTGGGGAGGGCTGCGGCTAGGGCGGTGGTGGTTGGGGTATGGGTCGGCGGTGATGTTTTGAGAGGGGAAGGGGTTTTGGGGTCTCGCGAGGTTAGGGGTTCGGGGGAGGAGAGAGGAGAGGGGAGGGAGGAGAGAGGGCGGCGCGGCAGGAAGGGGCGTCGCCGATGAGGCGCGGTGGTGGGCGACAGGGGTTTCCCCCCTTTTTCATCGTGCTTTCCCCCCTTTTTTTGTTTTGTTCTGTATCGATTGAAAATGTGAGAGGGGGGGGGGGGGGGCAGAGCGGGTTAAAGGGATGAAGGGTTGACCCCTTTTTTTATTTATTAAATTTTAATTTATATTCTCCTAAAGTAACCTTTTCTATCGACTTCAGAATCGAACCCACCGCCTGTCGTCCATAGCGTTTTACCCCCATTCTGAACACAATGGGATATGTATTGCAGGCTGATTTGATCGTTTCGATCAGTTTCCATTAAAATCAACATATAACTCTATATATTGAATTTGAACGCGCATTTCAATTTACCGGGGTCACATACTAACTCGAAAAATTACAGAAAAATATTTCCTAGCTTCGTATTGACGATACGGTCCTAACGAAACTAGTTTCGTCGAATTCTGAGACCGTTGGAAAAATGACCATTTTCCAGTCGATTAAAATCAACTGAAACTGGTCAAACGCGTTTTCCTTTGCCACGCTCACATATTGATTCGAAAAATTATGAAATTTGGAATCTAGCAATAATTTGACATCACGGACCCAACAAAAGTGGTTTCGTCGAAATCCGAGGTCGTTTGCAAAATTCCCATTTTTAAGGGCCTGAATTCCATAGCGACTACTCAGAATTTTCAACTGAACATATCTTTTGATTCCCGCTATGAAATTTTGATTTTTTGGATTCGTTGGAAAGATATTATCAATTAGATCCTAATGTTTTTGGTTTCACTAAAATCCGGATTGTTTTGCACCCGGTATGTTCAATTGAAGTTTGAAATCGAATTATTGAACTACCGCGCCATTTTCAATTCTATTTATAATTATATATAAATATTTATATTCTAACGACGATGTATATAATATATACGTCGAATTATATTCGAAATAAATTTCTCGTCGATTTTATTTAAAATAATCTATTTTAATTGTTCAAAATTCGCTAAAAGCGCCAAAATAAATTTTTTAAACTGACCTAGATTTTCGGGTTATTACAATTATACACCTATGTGGGTTACTGCTGAAATGGGTCCCCGTTACTAGGGTTTCCTAATCAACATGTTATAATGGTTAAGTGTTCCCAATTTGACCTAACCCCATCTATATGTTTAATTAACATATTGTATTGGTTAAGTTTGTGGGCCTATATATACTAATATTACCCACCAACCCGATATGTACTTAACCCCTTCTGCTGATTTAAGCATGTTTATTTAATGGCTAAGTTTGTGGGCCTATGTATACTAATATTACCCACCTACCTAAAGTTTACTTAACCCTTCCACTTATCAAGTCAATATGTACCGTTGGTTAAGTTTGCCTTAACCCTATCCACTTTGTTCATGTAACATTGTTTAAGTGATGTCTATTCACTTTAACTTAACCTACCCACACATCATGTTGAATCGGTTAAGTGTTTTCTTATTAACTTAACCCTACTCATTCATCATGTTATATTGGTTAAGTGTTTCTTATCAACTTAACCCTACTCATTCATCATGTTATATTGGTTAAGTGTTTCTTATTAACTTAACCCTACTCATTCATCATGTTATATTGGTTAAGTGTCTCTTATAAACTTAACCCTACTCATTCATCATGTTATATTGGTTAAATGTTCTTATTAACTTAACCCTACTCATTCATCATGTTATATCGGTTAAGTGTTTCTTATTAACTTAACCCTATTCATTCTAAGCATGTCTTGTTTATTAGCATTAATTCGTTCCTTAATGCGTTAACCTCTCACATTAGAACTGTTGTTTGCGGGTGCTGGATGTGTCGGGCGGTTCCGGGCAGACTTCGACCGCAAACTTATTCTAACCACGGGTTTTTCTTAGGCATGATGCGCCAACCTCTCACATTAGACCTGATGTTGTGGTTGCTGGATTGTGCCGGGTGGTTCCGGGCAGTCTTTCACCACAACTCAGTCTAACCTCGGGTTAGGCATGTTCGTCTTTTTATTTAGTTTACATATTTTCCATTCATGTTTATATGTAAATTATCCCTAAGTGTTATCATTCAAGTCATGTCCCATTTACCATTTAAATCCTGTCCATAATTCTAGGTATACAAATTATACCATTTCATGCTACTAACCATTTACTTGATTTTGAACCAATCTATGCCAATGGCATATGATTTAAATTTGGCATAGAACAACCTAAATTTAATTTAGCGTACAATTGTGAACTTGTATTTTGGTTGGATCCAATTAACATAGATCTAAACGTATAAAACATGTGGATCTAGACATGTAAATATATATGAACATGGCTTAGCTTATGGATTTGTATATAACATATCATAAAAGAATCATCAAATTAATATACAACATTATAGGTACAATAGTCTCGTAGACATAGGTGATTTCATATTAGTCACAAAGATAAACATAAATCAAAATTGTTTATCTTACAACTAGGCACAAATTCTAGTTTCAATTTATTACAAGTCATGACTTTTATTTGTTCAAAACTGAATAATAACTATACTTACTTCGTAGTTATG
Organism: Allium sativum; assembly: GCA_030737875.1. NCBI lineage: Eukaryota > Viridiplantae > Streptophyta > Magnoliopsida > Asparagales > Amaryllidaceae > Allium > Allium sativum. The sequence continues at coordinate 125,179,307 of CM060919.1, read as the reverse complement.
CCAATAATTTAATTTATACACGATTGATTTACGCTCATATTTATTCCGTTCTCTTTTTCCCATGATCTTTGTTCTGAACCCACCTAATTGCTCTAACTAAATTGTCATATCTTTTCAGTAACGTCTCAGGTTAATATCTACAGTTATATGCCAAATTATTGATATTCCCTATTTCCAGTATTTTATAGGTTATAAAACAATTCCCCAATCATAAGTTTTGCTCAAAACCTACCGTATAAGTTATTTCAAATTCCCAAACATTCTTTCACCACTACAAGTATCATTCGTACGCATGCCTTTCGGCGAGATCTGGACTAGGCTCGAAATTAGCCTAGTCTATAAATGAAAAGGAACAGGAAAGAGAACAGAATAGGCCAAAGTATAAACCACAAGATTTTAATTAAACATTTTAATTTTTGGGGAATTGCTGAACGATCTGCATATAATTATTCATAAGGGTGATTTAAACCCACTCACCAGCATGCTTTCCAAAGACCTTTAGATCCGATCCGTTCTATTATAGTTTTCCATTCCTGCTTTAACTTGATTTCCAAGCCTAATAAAATGAACTTGTAATTAATTCTTTTTCTTCGAAATGAGGAAGAGAGGAACTAAGAAGTAAATTGAATAGTAGATCGGATCAAGGGATTACCTTACTTGGTTAAGAGATCTAAAATCTGCATAGATTCGTTGCGACTAAAAGAGAAAGAGGAATTGCTGAAGTAGAACCCCAAATCTCCAGGCTTGACTTCCTCTAATAGATTGAAGAGGTAAAAGACTAGAGAAAACTATGTTGAAGTAGCACTTCGTCGTTGTCGTCGAATTAGACAAATAAAACAATGAGTATAGGGTCTATTACATAGCTGGTAGGTCAAGAATGGAGCTATAAACCTGTCCAGAAGCATACAAACGAACAGAGCTCAAATATGTTTATGGGGGTCGACACCCTATACGGGCGTCGACCCCTATGTCGACTCCCCTTAAGGGGGGCGACACCTATGTCGACCCCCCTTAAGAGAGGTCGACACATCTGAGCGGGAAATTTACCGCTCAGCCCAATTTTGACTGAATTCAAAACAGTTTGAATTTCTGGGATGGTTATATATATAAACATGCATAATCTTACGTGTACACAAACTTCTATTGCTTATAACTTTTTCATACGTTATTCGTTTCATGCAAACTTGGTGTCCATCTGAACCATAATTTCGAGGCGGACGAAATGGTGATATCCGTTTTACCTAATCCCTGATAATTGGATTAAGTATGTTTGTTTTATTATCCTTTCTGTTACATAAAATGTTACCGTATAAATTTTCTTCTTTTCATCGTATGTATTAATTTAAACTGCACATCACCACCATGTATATAGACATTTTTAATTAAAAATGTGGGGTGTTACAAAAGGCATCAGTAGTCGTCCATTCGTTGTGAAGATCGCCAGTCTTCAAGCACCGTCTTCAATATCTTCGACTTTCAATCGTCATATAATTATTTGAAATGAGATTTAACTCGGTCTTTTCAAATAATTCTCGAATATATATAATTCAAATCATTTATTGCTATTTTTATTTATATAAAAATAGTCCATTTTAATTAAACGACGCTTCAGGTCATTACGCGGCCCTGACACTGTTTTTACCAAAATTTGAATTGCACATTTCTTAAAATCTAACCGTTGGATCTTAGCAAATTTTATATCGTTGGAAAGATCTTTCCCAAGCAAACCCAACGGTTCTAGTTTTGGGAAAATCCGACGGTCGGATCTTTCGGTATATTCGTTTAAAGTTACGATTCCAAATTACGAACTACCGCACGTGATTCATTTTATTTTAATTTATATATATGTGTATATGTATATATATAATTTGTTCGATGATTTCAAATTATTTATTCTTTAAATAATTTTGTACACTTCATACACATGTTAAAAAGAATATTTTTATCTAACAAAAATATATTTTAACACATGGTCCTTTTTAATGATTCATACATACATTAAAAATGTAATTTTTAATGTAAAAACATTTTCATCAAACAATGAATATTTTTAATGATTCCTACTTACACTAAAAATGTGATTTTTAATGTAAAAACATTTTTATCAAAATTGAATATTTTTAATGAATCATACTTACATTAAAAATGTAATTTTTAATGTTTCAACATTCTGTTAAACTAGAATCCTTTTTTATGAACCATCTTTACATTAAAAATGTAATTTATAATGTTTCAACATTTTGTCAAACTAGAACCTTCTATTATGAATCATCTTTACATTAAAAATGTAATTTATAATGTTTCAACATTTTGTCAAACTAGAATCTTTTTTTATGAAACATCTTTACATTAAAAATGTAATTTATAATGTTTCAACATTTTGTCAAACTGGAATCTTTTTTTAAATATACAATAAAAATATAAACTTTTATTATTAAATATTTCTATTTCAAACCATGATCATTTTACATCATTTCTTATAAACAATAAAAATGTAAATTTTTATTGTTAACTTTTCTTTTTCAAAACAATGATCATTTTGAATCATTTCTTATATACAATAAATATGTAAATTTTTATTGTTAACTTTTCTTTTTCAAAATAGTGATCATTTTTACATATTCTGATTATATAATAAAAATGTAAATTTTTATTATTAACATATTTTTATTTCAATAATGAATATTTGTACATACAATAAAAATATAATTTTATTGCTTCAAACAATTTTCATTTCTTATATGAATATTTTTCATATTTTGCACATTCAATAAAAATATGATTTTATTTGTTTCAAACACTTTTTATTTCGTATATGAATATTTTTCATAATTTGTACATTCAATAAAAATGTGATTTTTATTGTTAACAAATATTTTTTTATTTCCAATAATGATCATTTTAACCAATTCTATTTATACAATAAAAATGTGATTTTTATTGTTAACAAAATTTTATTTCAATAACGATCATTTTAACCAATTCTATTTATACAATAAAAATGTGTTTTTTTTATCGTTAACAAATTTTTATTTCAATAATGATAATTTTTACAACACATGAATATTTCAGAAAATTTCGGCATTATAACGGCAGGATAATTAAAATCGGCACCGTCCTTAGTAAGGCTCCTCTACTATCCAAGGCCTCGCGGAGATACAAGGGTTTAAATTTTATAATTTCCACAATACAATTCATTTTCACAACACTGTGAATTTACCACAAACACAATCAATTCTGTTGCAGCCACAATCAATCACACGCAATCGCAATCAATTTCACACCACAATACAATCAAGTCGTCCATGGTCTGTGGACGACGGTGTCGGGAGTTACTAAACTTCGTCTGCAACCTAGTATAATTTTATTCAATTATTTTTTAATTCATAAATCTCACTTTGCTTTTTTGTTCCTTCTAAAATTGTAGAAAGCTCTAAATCAATTCCAGTTCGCTCTATTGCGTAGTCTTCTCCAAGAGGATTCCAACGCTCCTTGAATTGTCTGATTTCGTTTCTGTTTGAATGAGATACACGGTTTTAAAATTTTAAACTTTCATACATTAATAATTAATTAAAAATAATTACCAAAAGTTAATTACTTTGATTAACAAAATAGGGTCGTCGTTCTTCCTCTTTTCCAGTTATTCACGATCCCATTCTTCACGGTGAATCATCACCGTCGCACGCACATCGGAGGGGTCGGACCCAGATCAAACCGCACCACCCCGATGCCCTGAACTCCCTCTTCCTCCTCCCCGAGCACCGCGACACTCGAAGTCCTCCCCAGCCCCAGAATTTCATTTGAAAACCGCACCTTTAGTCCCAAATTCACGCAGCACAAGATGTTAAATCCAATCACTACTGTTTGATTTGATAAAGAAGTATTTGCTCTACGATTTTTGCTTTGGATCCTAGGGTTAATTCGGTATGAGTTGGGAGTAATTAGGGATTTAATTTCCGAGAACCGTGGCCATTGAAATGTTCTGAATGGCGGCGGGTTATATTGTGATTAGGGTTTCTGAAAACTAATATATATATATATATAATTTAATAAAAATTTAATCCAATTTTTACTTAACGTTGAATTTTAACGCTCCGAACTCCAAACAAAACTCAAGGACTGTTGCCCCCAGCCAAATACCCCATTCCAGACACAATGGACTATGTTTCGTAAGCCCATTTGACTGTTCAGTAAGTTTTTCTTTAAATTAAAATATAAAACATTCAATATTAAATTTGAACGTACATTTTAATTTACCGAGGCCATATACTGATTCTAGAAATCCCCGAAAAATAAATCTAGCTATTTTTTGATGATACGGTCCCAACAAAATTAATTTCGTCGAATTTGGAGACCGTTTAAAAAATGACCATTTTTTGTCGATCCAAGTTGACTGAAATTGACAAAACACGTTTTCTTTTGCCACGCTCACGTATTCATTCCAAAAATTATGAAAATTGGAATCTTGCTATAATTTCACATTCCGGATCCAACCAAAGTGGTTCCGTCGAAAACGGAGGTTGTTTGCAAAATGACTATTTTTAAGTACTACATATTATATTAAATTCCATAGCGACTATTTCAAATTTTAAAATGGACATAACTTTTTATTCCCATTATAATATCTGAATTTTTCACATTTATTAGAAAGATATTGTTAAAAAGATTCAAATATTTCTGGTTTTACTAAAATCCGATTTATTTTGAATCCTGTACATTCATTTGAAATTTGAAATCGAATTTTCAAACTACCGAGCCATTTTAGGCTCGTTATATAATTAAAATAAATATATACGTTCTAACTTCGATTTAAGTAAATTTTAAATCATTATTATTTAAAATAAATCGTTTTAAATATTCCAATTTCATTAAAAATAGCTAAAATAAAAATTTTAAATTGGTTCCATTTTCCGGGTTGTTACAATCTCCCCCATTTAAAAACTTTTTGTCACCGAAAAGGAGACAATAGTAAAGTATAAAACAAAACGGAAATAGAATATATTGTAAATGTACCTCATCAGAAGAGCTAATCAGAGATGTCCACTCTGCACTTGGGATAGGCCTGTTTAATGCTATCCTCGGTCTCCTATGTACAGTCTCTAGGATCTTCGCTCCACTGCACTTTGACTAAATGGATCCTCTTATTTCTCAGAACTCTGGTTTCTTTGCCAATAATTTTCACTGGCTCCATCTCACTGTTAAGCTTGGAGTAATTTCCAAATCTTGTTGCGCTACTTCTTCCACAACCAAGTCTGGATCATGTACATGCTTTCGAAGTTGAGACACGTGATATACATCATGTACTCCCGGCAACCAGTCATGTAATTGAACCTTGTAAGCAAGAGTTCCAATCCTCTCAAGTATAGGAAATGGACCAATGAATCTAGGTGCCAACTTCCGAGTTTTCCCGAAACGAACTACTCCTCTCAATGGGGAAACTCTCAAGTACACATAGTCACCAACAACAAATTCTAAATCCTTTCTTCTTGAATCTGCATAACTCTTCTGTCAGCTCTGAGCTGTCTGAAGCCACTTCTTAATGAAATTGACTTTATCCGAAGCTTCTCGAATCATGTCAGGACCCAATACTAGTCGGTTTCTAGGTTCTACCCAATATGTGGGAGATCTACATGGTCTACCATACAATGCTTCAAATGGTGACATTTGTAAGCTTTCTTGGTAACTGTTGTTATATGAAAACTCAACCAAATGCAAGTGACCTTCCCACGATCCGCAAAAATCAAGAATACATGTCCGCAATAAGTCTTCTAGTGTACGATTTACCCTCTAGATTTGGCCATCTGTTTGAGGATGATAAGCGGTGCTCAAATTTAACTTTGTTCCCAGCTCCTCTTGGAATGCTTACCAGAATTTACTAGCGGATATCGGATCACGATCACTAACAATACTACTGGGAACTCCATGTAGTCTGACAGTTTCTCTGAAATAAATTTGCACCATACTTTGAGCTGTTCTATTAGATCGGGCAGGAATAAAATGGGCGGTCTTCGTAAAACGGTCTATGATCACCCATATACTATCATTACCTTTCTGGTTCTAGGCAAACCAATGAAATCAATGGAAATTTGATCCCACTTCCAATTTGGAACTCTAGTGGTTGAAACAATCCTGCGAGCTTCTGTTGATCACTTTTGACTTGTTGGCAAGTGGAACACCTGCTAACATATATGGAAATGTCTCTTTTCATCGCCTTCCACCAGAATGTGCGCTTGAGGTCATGATACATCTTACTTACTCCTGGATGGATGCTATGTTTAGATTTGTGACATTCATCCATTACTTCTCTTTTGAGCTTAGGAATATCTGGAACACAGATTCACCCTTGCAATCTAAGAGTCCCCTTGCTATAAATTTGGAAGCTTGAAGCTTCGCCCTTTCGATTTCGTTCGCTGATCATCTGAATAAACTTATCACCTTTCTGAAGATCAGAGATCTTATCAATTAATGAGGGTGAAATAATGAAATTAGCGATCATCGGATTCTTCCTGCTGAGCGCATCAGTTACAACATTGGCTTTCCCTAGAGTATACAGAATATCCAGATCGTACACTGCAAGAAATTCTAACCAACGCTGCTGCCTCAAATTCAAGTCCTTCTGGGTGAACAGATACTTCAATGACTTATGATTATATGTAATTCGAACTTCTCACCCAAAAGATAGTTCCTCCATATTTTCAAAGCAAACATGACGAATAACAAGTCAAGATCATGAGTAGGATATCTCTTCTCATGCGGCTTCAACTGACGGCTAGCATAAGCAACTACTTTGCCTCTTTGCATTAATACCGCAGCAACACCTTCAATAGAAGCATCTATGTAGACTATCAAATCTTGATTGCCATCTATAATAGTCAACACTGGAGCAGTAGTCAACCATAATTTTAGCTCTTGGGAAGCTGCCTCACATTCAAGCGTCCAATCAAACTTTGTATGCTTCTTGATAAGCTTCGATAATGGTCAAGATAGCTTCGAAAAGTCCTTCACGGATTCCTAATAATGGCCAGCCAATCCTAGAAAACTTCAGACTTTTGTAGGCGTGCTAGGCTGCTTCCAATCTCGTATGGCTGTGATTTTGCTTGAATCCGCTGAAATTCCTTCCTTCGATACTACATGACCGAAATCATCTTTGATTTAAGGGAGGTGTTTTAAAAGAGAAAGGTTAAATATGGATTTTGTAATAATTTGAGAATGGGTTTAAAGAAGTTTAATTTTGACAAAATCCAAGACGGAAGGAGATTGGTAGAAAGCCTGTGTGTTCTATAATTGTTTTTTTAAAATTGCGCCTATTATTTGGAAAGACCGGGATCGGATGTATGTCTGAAAACCATTCCAAGTAATAATATGACGTTGTGGAGCAATTGAAGACATGGGAGACGACATTGAAGACCATGACTCTTCATGTCATAAGGACGACTTGCTGAATGTCTCGAATGGGCCGCTCCCATTTGCAGATGGATTTTATATCAGTTAAGTGGAAAGAAGCCTGAACGTGTGTGAAGGAATTCCGGATTGTGGTTTCGTTCAGACCCAGAATGGAAATGTATGGATTGTGTGTCTGACAATGTAATTGACTGCGTAGCACTGATCTTTATTAAATATATATATCTGCTTGGTGGCGGAGAATTTATTCTCTTATTTAACACCCTTCTCTAAGACATATGAGCATAGAGGTTATATATTGATGGAAATCATTGATGCGTAGTGAATGGACAATGTGGCATACTTAAGTTATGAGTCGAGCTATGGATGATCAAAGCATGGCTTATTTAAGTGTAGCTTTGTGTATATCGTGACCTCGACGAACCTCACACCCCGGTTGATGGTAAACTAGTAGTCATATTTTTATGTTCGTTTCGTATGTTGGGTGCATAGGGATGTGATGATGAAAGGGTACTACGAAGTCCCTAGTCTGGGACGCTATTTGTGTGGTACTCTGACTCATGTATGGTGGGTTAGTATAACTGAGTCCGAGTTTGGACGTTATCCACGAGTACTGGGATGATGCGTGTAAGAAAGTTTGTGAGCCCACGAACGATCTTTCTACCAGGAACCATCATGTTGGAAACCCAATCTCCACTACAAGCCCGTACGGTTTTAATTGTATAGTCTGCTGGTTACCGGCAGGATTGTCAGTATAATGGGATGGGGCATTATGCTGGCTAGGATTAATACATTTATTTGCGAAAAGATTTTTCACACTATATATAATAGTAAAAGAGGATTTTCACGCATGAATGCATTTTTGGTTATCATAAGGCAAAACTCGCTCATCTGGTGTGCACTTGCATTGTGTGATGTGGGACGAGCTTATGATAGCTTCATTTTTCAAAGAGTCATTGCGGATTTCTATGCACTGGTATCCACATGGAGTAAACCCGTTCCGCATTAGTAGCGTGGTCCAGTTAATTACCTAACTTAAAATAAACCCTAAAAACAACTTTTTCGAGTTCTCACACCAATCCCACGACTGACCTGGTGTTTATTGTTCCCTCACCTAAACTCTGGGTGCCCATAATTTTCACATGGGTAGCCTAGTAGCTAAGTTCGCAGATTTAGCCTTGGAGTTAGTTGGAGCAGGATTCTGGTGTTAGCTGGAGCAATATGTTTTGGAGCATTCGCATTCTTCCACTGAGTTAGTATCTCCTCCGTTGTGAAATCAATGTACTCTGATGTATTCCTTGTAACTCTGATGTTATATTATGGTAATAAAGTGAAAAGTTCTGTTATTTTTGTGCAAATATGTTAGTACCCATAACAATCCGTCTTGATGAACGGTTTAAGTTGGTTTAATTACCAGCGAGAATCGGGAAAAAAGCTGGGTCGTTACAACATATACCCATGTCATTCCAATCAAACTCCAATCAATTTATCCTCAACACAGCTATTTGCTTATATAAGCCAAATTCCATTCCAAACTTCGATCAATTTATCCTGATCCCAAACTCCTAACTCATCAATTTAACTTACTTAATCTCGTTAAGTTCCATCCACATATTTCATTAATTAATTAATTCCTCTAATTAGTTATCTTCATCCCAAAATCAAAATTCTGTTTTTTATTTCAAAAATCAATCCATTTACTCAATTGAGTCCAATTATAAACCAAATTCCAATTTTACTCGATATTACTCCATTTTAATACAGTTTCCACTTTACTGGCTTTAATTTAATTCCAATTTTCTTTCCTAAATTTCAATTCAATTTGTTTTTTATTTTTAAAACAACCTCTTCCTGGAAGTTTTAAACACCTTGGATTTTTCGAAAATCAAACAATCCTTTTCGAATTTCAAACAACTTGTTTTCGCAAACAATTCGAAAACAAAATCTTTGGTAGTAATCCATCACTTAGAAACTCGAAAATGAACACCGATGATGTCCGGATCATCGTTGAAATTATTTTCCAATGACCGAAGTGAGTTCAATACTATATCATTTTCAAAACCATTTTTAACCATTTTCATTTTGAAATACATTTCAAAATATTGCTCACAATGCTTGTAAACAGTTTAAAATCTCCCAAGATTTTAAAATTCTCATATACTTAATCCAAATCAATTTACAAACACCTTTCCAAACCCCAGAGTTTTAAATTTCAATTCTGATTTAAATTCAGATTTAATTCATTTTGTAACACTTGCACAAATTTTATTTGGTTATATATGTATAACCAACTCAATTTTAATCTTATTCGATTAATATAACAACCAACACATCCGATATACTTAATAATTCGAATATTAGTCATTCTTTTATATCAAAATATAATTTGGGTAAAATTATTTCATTTACCCTCTTTTAAAACATACTGTGTCGGTTCATCGTATTCAAGTGTTTAGAAACCCCCCTACCGATACAGTGGATCAAACTGATCGACTGGAACTCATAAACAACTCAACCAATAAATCTCCACAATACAAAACCATTTTTATAAAATCTACACATACGCTCTCTCGTATATATACACTCAACTCAATTAGGGCATTGTTAACCCCATCTCTACTGAGTCACGCCACAAAGCCAACGTAATTACTTAACCTTCAGCTCTGATACCGCTGTAACAGCCTGGGGTGGTTTGTGACCTCGATAATCGACATAAACTCAATGTCGACTATCCAAGCATCGGAAATACCGGATAGTTAATAGAAAGAAGTTAGAGGGTGAGAATAGATAAGATACAAAATTAGAATAGAAGAAGGAGAAGAACACAACAACATCATTAGAGTAACACGAATCTCACAGCGGAACGAACAAAACACAGTATACAATATAATTTTGAAACACAAATATGTATTTAAATGATAGAGTACAACACTTACATCACTGCGGAAATAACAATAGCTATATAATCCTGAAGCCTCCCGCTCTATCTCTCCAAGTATATCTGTAAAAATCTCGACTAATGGACTGCCCGTACAAAATTGGGCACCCAAGAGTTTAGGGAAAACAAAACAGAATAAACTCTGGGTCAGTCATGTGATTGGTGTGATTAAACTCTAACCATTTGTTTAACTTTTAAAATCCTTTTAAAAGAAAGAATAATCATAAGACCAACCCACACATAAACACGGATGGTTTTTACCTTACGATAACCCAAATCATTCTTTTATAATCCACAATCTTCTGATATTATAATAATGTCTAAATCAAATAAATAGCAATCTAGTAGAACACTTTCGTCTAACGCTCTACATATATAATATACAATCAAATATCACGGGCTCTTATTGTATAATGAATTCCCAACTATGAAAAGGTATGGAACCACCTTCTGATCAGTGTACTCTAAAAGCGATACACTGGAGTTCAACAAGAACATCTTGTAACTCGGCCACACATGACCGACCATTCATTTCTCTTGAATGTTCTGAATATATTGTCATCTTACGGTTGTTATACCAACATAATCGTTCCCGAGAGATACAAAAGCGAAAAGAAGTAACAAATATGAATATTCTCTAGATGGTGACAATATACCCTACTTGGGTGCGACCCACTTAGCCATGCTGCCTGCAGATTTCTGTCATTTCCCAGTTGATGAGGCTTGAGGTCATAACGTATCTTTTAACAGATCACTCCTTTATTTAGTTTGAATGCCACATCATCATCCCCATCAAATCACAAATTGATTTCCCCAAAAATACCACGGGTATAAGCTAAGAGAAACGAATTCCTCCGCCACCAACGTAAATACTTTTGAAGCGATCAACTTATGTGATCTACCAGATATACTCTGTCAGACATTCATCCATTCAAGTTGTCCTAGGACTGGACAACCTGAAGGCACTATTCTATAAACCCATCTTAGGAAATTTCTTCCTAGGATTTGCCAGAACAACTCTTGCATAAACTTCAACTTCAATTATCTTCATCATATTTGATTCACAACGCTAATGCCCATACGAAGTGGTTTTCAGATAATAAATCTGATCCCGGTCTCTCCGTATTGACAATAGAGTCAAAACTCTGGTAGTCGGTTATTTAACTATCAAAGGATTACATCCATACACACAACGATCTTATTTCCAAATAGAAATTTTGTCGATCAATCATTAATCAACATTTATCCCTTTAAATTAATTTATCATTTATTTATTTCATTACACTATTCCTGTTTTTCCATATATTTCCTAAAACCCGTATAGTCACTCACTTTTCTCGGAAAAATGTTTCCATCTATTATAACTATTTAGTTTCTATATTCCAGAAAATATTTCTTTTTTACCAATGGAAAACATTCTCATACATATATACAAAGCTTCTATGTTTAGAAACTATACGTTATTGACATTGGAAAACATTTCCATATTTACTTCCATTTCTTATTTTCTATATTAGAGAAACATTTCTGATTTTTATTTGGAAAACATTTCCAACACTACTTCACTGACTTTAAAAAGATGTTTAAATAAAACATCGCTATGCCAACTCAAACCATTACACTCATTAACTAAATTCACTTAACCAATCTTTACTATCAAACATCAACCATTCTTTAGTTAAAATTGAAGTCAATTAAGTTGGGGTATAACTGCCTCTCAGACCTTAACTGAACAACATTTCTAACCTCGAAATAGACAAAGTTCATCTTTTAAATATTTAACTAACTTCCCTACGTAACTCTCGGATTCTATTTACGAATCCACTTCTTTTACAAAAATCATTTGATTATAACAATAATGTCATAATCCCATGCTTCCGAAATATAATAACTTAAATATAACTTTTATTTATTAATTTGGACAAATAAACAAACAACTAATTTATTAATAAACAAATAAATCTTGATTAAAATGGAAAGTGAATAGTACTTTACCGAATTCGATAAAATCGAATTTCAACGTATAATTCTCTCTCGAATAATCTCTATTCGATAACCCTCTTTCGAATAAACTCTATTTGATAACTCTTTTTTTCCGAATAAACTATATTTGATAATCTCCCTTTCGAATAACTATATTCGATAATCTTTCTTTGAATAATTATATTCAACTAACTCTCTTTGATAACTCTATTTCAAATAACTAATATTCGACTAACTCTATTCAAATAACTAATTTTCGACTAACTCTATTCAAATAACTAATATACGACTAACTCTATTCGAATAACTAATATTCAATTAACTCAAATTCGATTAACTCTATTTGATTAACTCTTATTCGAATAACAAATATTCGACTAACTCTATTCGAATAACTAAATTTCTTTTAACCCTATTTCCTATCTCATTCAAATTCCCATTTGAATTCTTATTTCAAAACCCACTTTTCGTTATAAATGTTTTAATTTATAAAATATTCATTTTAATCCATTATTCGCATCGAATGTGAAAAATATTTCTTTTATATAATCCATTAAGTTTGATTTCGTATTTTATAATAATATCCCATTTCCAAATTCTATTTATACTTCTATTTATAGAATTATTCATATGAAATTTTCTTTTTATTTCTAAAGCTTAAATCTCATTTATAATTCTCTTTATAAATGTTGAGTTCACACCCTGTTTAAAATATCGGTGTCAAAACCGATTTCTACTTCTCTATATAAGTTTAGACATATATGTCCAATTTATCCAATGATAAATAATTTACTTAGTTTATAAAACATTATTTATAAATTAATCTTCTCAATTTATCTGTTAAAAACAGATTTTTGTTTAATATCCACTTTAAATACATCTTCTGGTAATTCTTTTATATCTCCTCAATTTCCTTTTATAATTCTATTTATTTTATAAAATATTTCCTTTTTTAATTCTATTTATTTTCTAAATAAATATTCCTTTTATAATTTTATTTATTTTATAAAATAAATATTCCTTTTATAATTCTATTTATTTTTTAAATAAATATTCCTTTTATAATTCTATTTATTTTATAAAATAAATATTCCTATTATAATTCTATTTATTTTCTAAATAAATATTTCTTTTATAATTCTATTTATTTCATAAAATAAATATTCTTTTTATTGTTCTATTTATTTTCTAAATAAATATTCCTTTTATGAAATCCTTTGATTTTATAAATATTTTCTTTTTATAAAATCCTTTGGTTTTATAAATATTTTATTTTCAATATACACTTTGAAAATTCCCTTTCTACATCTCGGTATTACTTATGGTATTTTAGAAATACCAAACCACGGTGCCAGTGTCATCCACACATACATAATCAATCACAAAAAATATATTGCATCATATATCACAATATATAAAAATAAATAGTAATAATATTTGAGGATTCCAGTTGGATCCCTCCAAACTTTTTCCCTGCATTCACAGATGTTACACAATATAATTAACATCCATTTCATTTTATATGAAATATTTTGATAAACAGAATCAATATATAATCAACGATTCATATACGTAATTATATCTATATTTTCAACCAACTAATTAATAGTTTATCCAAACAATCAACACATAGCGATCAACCATCACTTATTAATTCTAAATACGTTATAAAAATATAAACTGGGTAGAGTTAGTGAGATTTACTCACATTGGTCAGTTTTCGTTAAATAACGATAAGCGATCGTTGATTCAGATCAAATAATTTATTTCTCTATAAATTGTAATGAGCTCCAATTCACTCCTAGTCAGTTCCATTGTGTAGCCCTCTTCCATACGATCCCAACATATCTCGTTTTGCTAAATTTCGATAATGTATAATCAAGTTGTGATTTTTATATGTTAATAAACATTTTATATATAATTTACATTTATTCAAAAAGTTATCGGGCCTTACCATTATTAAAACTCGGCCCACTACTACTCCTTCGAAGCCCGCTACCCTGAATCATCTTCTCGATTCTTTCCTCCTACTGCACAGTATCCTTTCTCCACTGACACACGCAATGCTTTACAACTTCCTCCACCAATGACCGTTCAACAAACCAAATACACCAAAGTCCTCCTCCTTGAAATCTCTCCAAGTCTGTATCCATAATGATAAACTCATTCGCAAACGCTGAATTGCGTCGAACAGCTTCTTTTTGCGATAACAGCAGGTATCGACACTTTTAATTTCAAAAAAAAATTCCCAAAAATCAAAATCAATGCTACTCTTCATGCTAAACTCCACTACAATACCAAAAACATATATCAATGCTACAAATCCCTTAATTGATGAACCCCAGCTGACGCTGTTACCAAAACAGCGAACCCAAAAATCCTTCGATCTCAGCGAAATCCATATGAAACTGAAGAACAACATCCCAGGAACTCTAATATATAGATCTACTGATTTGTAGAATTTTATTTGAATTACTCTTGATTTTTGAAGTGTGATATTTTTCACGTTTTGGAATCTGGTTGCGACTACTTTGGTTTGACTAGAGAAAAATTGAAATTAGGTTTAGAAGGATGTATAGGTATTTATAGGATTGATTTAATATTTTTATATTCGAATTTTATATTTATTTATAATCAACCGCTATTTGTTTTGCTATTTAAAAATTCGTGTGATCACATACAACATCCAAAAATCATGAAAATGGGCATGCAGTTACAGTTCGACAATACAGACCCAACGATACTTGTTTCATCGAATTCCGAGTCCGTTTGCTCACACAATGTACTTTTAAAGTCAAATTATCGACTGTTTTTCACAATAAAATCCGTACGACCACATACTGATTCCAGAAATCACAAAATTGAAATCTAATAATAATTTAATATTCTGGATCCAACAAAATTAGTTTCGTCGAAAACGGAGCTCGTTTGCAAAAATGGCTATTTTTAAAGTTCTAAATAAATCCATTTAAATATTAATATA
Source organism: Allium sativum (assembly GCA_030737875.1). Classification (NCBI taxonomy): domain Eukaryota; kingdom Viridiplantae; phylum Streptophyta; class Magnoliopsida; order Asparagales; family Amaryllidaceae; genus Allium; species Allium sativum. The sequence goes on along the minus strand of CM060919.1, from coordinate 125,164,002 downwards.
TTTAAAAACAATTTAATTTAATATTAATAAATTAATATTATCGTATATATATATTCACATACAATATCATACAGATCCAAAATATTCCTATTTGAATTTATAACTCAACATTTCAAATCCAGATTAAATCAGTATTCAATTTACATTGAAAATCTATTTATAATATAAATAAATCATTATAAATTATAAAGGAAATCCATAGTGACTTCTCGAAAATTTGATTTGGACATAACTCACCATTTACATGACGAAATCTCGATTTTCCTTTCCATTAGAAAAATATACTTCACCAGCTCCGAACATTTCTTGTTTCACAGAAATCCGGCTTAAAATGGATTCTGTATGTTCATTTAAAGTTCGAATCGCCAAATTACGAACTGTTGCGCCATTTCGAGCTCGATTATAATTATAATATAATTATACATTCAAACTTTATTTAAATAATAAATTCGTTATAATAATTCAATTCTAAGCTGAATTGTATATTGTAAATGATCCAATTCACACAATATTGTGAATTTAGCTATTTCCAGTTATTTCAGAATTAAATATATTATTCTATTACTTATATTAAATAAATATTCAATATTATTTAATTAAACAACCATTTAAATCTCTAAATCATTATTATAATTCAATTCTAAGGACGTTACACAAACCTTGCCAGTTGATTGAATTTGTTAACATACTCTTTGACTGTCATGCCTCCTTGCTTGAGTGCCAAAAACATTCCCATCTGCATACTTTTCTTAGCTTAAGAAAGAAACTTCATTTCAAACCTCTACCGAAAATCATCCCAAGTCTCCACTGGATGCCTTACTTGCTTCACTTCCCACCAGAATTAAGCCTCATCTTTCAGCAGCCAAGCGGCTAACTGAATCTTCCTACGATCTTCCACTTCGAAAATTCCAAACAAATCCTCCATCTCTTTAAGCCATTCCTTGCCTCTAACAAAGTTTTGGTTCCTCGGAATGGATTTCCACCCATAAGACCGAAATCTTTGCATATCTTAGAGAAATTATCTCCTCGCGGAGGAGGAGGAACAACGGGTGCAGCCGGGGATGGAACGTCCACTGAACCATCGACGGGCATCGTGGCTTCTAGATACCTACGGAACCAGCATGGACATGCTGAAAAGGAAAGGAAAAGGGATTCAAACGGAGAATCGAAAGATATTACATATGGTTTTAGGGAATATGTTTTCAAAACAGACTTTTCTTTTGAAAATGCTTCCTTTTAAAACCTTTTTGAAAACAGTTTTCAAAATCTTTTACCGATCTGGTTACCTTCAGCTCTGATTCCAAGTGTGACACCCCACGTTCGTTAATATCACTCATTAAGAGAATGCATTAAGTCTCGTGAAGCGTTATAGGTAAACAGAAAACAGAAACATTACAAGACAGATATAAAATAGCAGCAGAATTTAAAACTTTTATTAAGCAGAAAACATTGTGGTCCAAAACATAGTTACATCACAAGTTGAAAATGCATAAAACCAAGTACGTCAACTTAAAATTTCTGTCTTGTACTTAAATCATAATAGTACAATAATAAAAGAAGCATAATTCCCAAAACATAGCCATAGTAAAGAGATATGAAATCAAGTAGTACATCTAAGCAGCTCCAAGTAGGATGAAAGAAGAATCCCGATCAAGCTTGTGTATTCTCACCCTGAGAACCTGGGGGAAACGGAAGAGAAAGAATAGGAAACAAAATGGGTCAGAAATAAAGTCTGGCGAGTCCAGTTACTTTTAACATATAAATAAGTAAAAGCATCATGACAGGCCTATAAACAGGATAAGAGGTAGATAACAGCATATAAGGCAGGCATGACAAGGTAACAAGATAAACATGATAGAATACGTAGCGCTTCCCTGACACTTTTCTTTTTCTGCACTAGTACTAGTGTCAAATGAACAAGATGATCCCTAACAAGTATAAGATGGTAGACTTAGGTATACTTCTAGTGAGAGGTTTTACCCCATACAATAACAGGTAGCCCAACTAAACATAACGGAGTTATCCCTAAGGATACTAACAGGCTCCTAAAACATACCAGAGTCCAGATGTACCCCACTTACTACCCCCAATCGGTCGGCTCCCTACTCTGTAGATACCATGTGCTGGCCCCACAGTAGGATGTATCACTTCCTAAAGTGGCAACCCTTTATTTTCAGGATGTGCACAACCATATCTACTGATGTCACAACATCTTAACCTCCTTTGTCGGACCCATGCACGCACATGACCCGGTCAGAATGCGCCGCCCACACCGCCCTTTCGTTTGGATCTCTTACAATTAGCCCAGTAAGCATGCCCCGACTTCGACCAAGTTCGGAGTACTCATTTGATACCTAATATGGGTTACCGACTGAAACGGGTCCACACAAAAGATGATACAAACTTCCCCCTACGCTTGCAACCCCACTGCTAGGTTTTACATAGGTTATGCCATACCAGACTAAAAAGATTGCAGCCATACCAGAGTAAAACGATTGCATGACATACTAGAGTAAAAAGACTGCATAACCCTATAGGTTAAGTTTGTGGGCCTATATACAAATATTACCCACCACCCTAAGTTATGCTTAATCCTCGCACTGTTTCAAGCAAGTTTACTTAGCCCCTACTCAAGTTAATAAGTTTATGTAATCCTTAAGGATTCAACAAGGTTAAGTATTCATTTATGGTTATAATGTGCTAGACCTCCCACATTAAGCCTACAACTTGTGGATGCTAGATATATCGGGCAGGTCCGGGCAGACTTCTTCCACATGTCGGACTTAACCTCGTGTCTTAGCACGTTATACGTTTATGCACTTAGACACCTCACATTAGATTCACCACTTGTGGTTGCTGGATATGCTGGGCAGATCCGGGCAGACTTCTACCACAAGTGTAATCTAACCTCGTGTCTAAGTGCAGTTACAGTTTCTATTTACTGTAATTCTAGGAATTTCCATTATTAACCAATTATACGTATTACATTATAGGTTTTCATGCCCCTTTCCCAAGTCATGTTCATAATGAACCATATGCCCCAAATTAAGGTCTTTAATCACAATTTTGGTTTATGCCCCAAATCCACATTTATATTTTTAATTCAAGTTATGCCCAAATTTCCCAATACATGTTATGCCCCAATTTTAATGTTTCATCCTCGTTCCCAATTTCACGCATTTACATATTTCAGTGGCATGCCTAGGCTCGAAGGTACCCTGGCTATAAAAATAAAAGGGAAAAGAAGAAGGGAAGAGGACATAAATGAACCTAATAACAAGATTGACATATAATGGCAGAAATATGAATAGCAACTAATAAACATACAATGACAAATTTGGGCATGATGACAAGATAGGCATATAGGAACAGATTTGATGAACATGTGATAGTAGAACTGATTCTAACATAATAGGGACATCATAAACAGGCATGATGAGATCTAAACAGTGAATTATATACCCAACTAATAACAGATATGTTGTGACAATAACATTAATTTAACCACTAACATAATAGGGACATGTATGATGAGATCTAAACAGTGAATTAGATCTACAAATAATGATAGATCTGACATGATTCAACTAGTCACAGACTTAGATCCAATTCATAAACATGTTAAGATTATCTTTTAAGTATTCATATCTAAAAATAACATAGACTCACTGTGACTAGATCTAAGAAATAGAAGAGTGATTGCAGAGTTGAATCACGGATCTCTAAACTTTGAATGACTTTATTGTTGAAGAAGAAAAGGCTTGATTTAATATGGGAAGAGACAACATCTAGTTCTCTATTATTTTTGTGTGAATAAAAAATTATAATGCAGTCATATTTATAGCCTAGGGTTAATGAATCTGGTAAGAAAACAAGTCCACATACGCAGAAATGTACTTCGCCTGGATATGGGGGGGGGGGGGTGTCGACATAGGTGTCGACACCCCCCTTATGGTGCCGACCCATGGGTCGACACACTTAGGGTATGTCGACCCCCAACAGGTCCAATTCCCTCCCAAACTTCCCGCTTCTGATTTTGAACTTATTTTAATGTTTTTGACTTGTTATGTGTGTGTCTATATATATATATATATATCTTATGCGTATACAAACTTCAAACCTTAATATCTTCTTCATACATTGTCTGATTTACGCAAATTTGTTGTCTATCTTAAGCAGAATTCCGAGGTGAATGCATTGGCGTAGTCTGTTACACTTAATTTTGAATATTTAATGAAGTATACTTTAATTTTATCATCTTTAGTGTTGTTAAAATTATGGGTTATTACAAGTTAACAATTATCCTAGTGTAACTTGCCAAAGCTAGCTTGAGTTAAGTTGTCACAGCAGGCTTGATTTAGTTATGGGTTAGAGCATTGCATATTATAAGGAGTCGAGTTATATAGGTTTTAGAAGAGAGGATAATTGTCATAATTATGTAGTTTGTGAGAATTTAATTGACACTGGTGCATTTTTTATAGTGCATCTGTACAAATTGGCATGTTTTTTAAATAATAAAAGTATTGTTTATTTTTGCATAAAGATATCACATTTACTTTCTTATTCTGGTTCACAATTTTTTATAAAAAAATTATGTTAACTACATTAGATCATTTCTATTGTCTTTTGTTGAGGAACACAGCACCAGCGCTTAGTTCAGAAAATCTTAAAGGTGACGGTAAGCTTGATTGCATTGAATCTGAGCAAGGTATTTTTTGTGTGTTTCCTAGACTAATTTACTTGACTAGAAGTTATAAAGGGTTCTAATTATAATTTTTTAAATGTAACTTTGGTCCTTATTAAAGTTTCTTGCTACAAGGTTATGTATTAAAAGCAGGGTATATTTTATTTATTATATTGGGCATAGAGCTCATTTTTCTAAAAATAACGGCCCAATTCAATGTTGTTTGAAATGGCAGTTCAAAGATGTTTTCAATGCTCAATGTAACTATATTTGTACTTTTTCAGTTATTTTCATTTTCTTAAAAACAATGCACTTCTTATTTCATTAACTTTAAAACTAAAAGGATTAACAAGTATTTTTATATTACTTTTACAACTAGAATAAATTAATGCATGAGCTCGAGATTGGTGCATGAGCTCGGAATTGGTGCCATCGGGCTGCCTGGTCTTCGATACACTAACTGGTATTTTTATAATATGTTTACAGCTAGAATACATGATCCTATCTGCTTTTGGTTTACATATTCGTTAACATGGTTAAACAATGTGCAGTGAAATATCAAAGATGAGAAAATTGAATTTTGTAAAAGAAGAGGATATACAAAGTAGACTTATGAGGAGTTATATAGCCAAATCATCAGTCTGTGTTTCTCAATCCCTTTCTTTCTCATCATCACCCTTCTCTGTCTCGTTATTTATCAGGTACTTCTTTCTTTCTTTTTAAACTCGTGTTTATTGAATTTTGTACAATTTTCTTCGCAACACATTAGTATCTAAGCAGTAGTAGAATCTTGATGCACTAGGACTAGTTCACATCGACATCTGACTAGCATCATGCCTAGTGGGAACAACAAAGGCAATAGTCTTCAACTGTAACACCCCGTAATTTTAAAACAAAACGGGACATAAGAGATAATTAAATAATAATTAGTCTTTAAACGAAGAATTAAGGGAAACAGGTGGTGCCATTGCGTTCATCTCAGAATTCTACTTGAGATAGAGTCTGAGTTTGCGTAAAACGGCTACAGTATAAAGAAGTTATGGAGGTTAGAAGATTTCAGTTTAAACCAGAATTGAAATAAAATATTCAAAACAGAGAAGGCAGGAGGAGGAAATGCGGAAACAACCACGTTCACTGGTTCGACAGCTATGTCGACTCAGGCTCTATGGGGTCGACACCGGGGTCGACATAGGTGTTAACCCTTCCTATAGGGGTCGACCCCATCAGCCAGATCTAGGCAGTGACAATTTTTGGGGACTTAGGGCATATGTGGCTTGTTTTGATTGGCCTGGTGAGGTGTCTTTGTGACTTGGATGGTTTAGATTGATCCTAGATTAATCTAAAGGCTAGAATTAATCCTAGACATCTATATATACATCTCTAAACCTAAACCCTAATTCATAACAATTCCTTATGACGACTCTATGTTGTTGAACTCTCAATTCTCTTAGCCGCCGCCTTAAAAACCTAAATCATATTAGAAGTTCTTCATCAACTATCAACTTTGAAGCTTACTCAACATCAAATTAGAGTTTCTGCAATAACAACGATTCAATTCTCTTTTCTAATCCTAGCAATGTAAGTTCACATTATTTTCAGATTTAAATACTTAATTGTAATCTTGGCATGTAATAAAATGAATATAAGTCCATGCTTGATGATAAGACAATCTTTTCAGATTTATCCCTATCTTTCTATAGAATCCATGATTTTACATGCCTGAGAAGTTATTATATCGATACAATCATGCCTATCTTTGTTGTACATCAAGCATATAATCCTTTTTAGTTCATGATGTTATTCTTATGCCTGCGATAATGATTGTATCAGTTTATTCAAGAATCTATCTTTGTTGGATCTAAATTTCCTATATTAGGTCTGTTGTTACATGCCTATTTTTATGCCTATTCTTATTTTTATGCTCCTTCTCTCTCTTCTCCTATTTCCTTTCTCTTTTATGAACCTGGGTTACCTTCGAACCTAGGCTGAAATCGCGAAATACGAACTATTGGAATACGGGGAATATTTTGGTATAACCTATTTTGGTTAAATATTGGGCATAATGTATTTGGTGAAATAATTGGGCATAACATATTCTGTGAAATTGTTGGGCATAACTCATAATTTCTATTGGGGCATTATTATCATTATAACTGCAAGTTTGGGTTAATTGGCATGTAAACCAAGTTTTGGGCGTAAACTGCAAACTGAAATATTAAAACTAGATTGGGCATAACTATTGGTTGGGACGCCAAGCATAATGTATATTGTGATTTTGGAGCATGACTATTGTTGTAAATTTGGGAAGATTGGGTGTAGCCTATTTTGAGCAATAACTTGTAACTGAATTTGTGGGTATAACTTGAGAATTGAAACATGACTAGTTCTGTGAAATTGGGATTATTAGCATGTAAAATCTAGACTTGGACATGTACGGTAAATATGTAATTTGGCTAAAAGATGAATATGCCTAACCCGAGATTATATTGAGTTGTGGTGTAAAACTGCCCGGAACCACCCGGCACATCTAGATACCGCAACAACACAGATCTAATGTGAGAGATTAGCGCATTTAGCCCAAAACCCGAGGTTAGAATGAGTTTGCGGTAGAAGTCTGCCTGGAACCGCCAGGCACATCCAGCAACCGCAAATAACAGTTCTAATGTGAGAGGTTGGGGCATTAGTAAATTAATTAATGACAATAAACAGACATGCTAAGAATGGTAAGGTTAAGTAACATATGAATAAGCGACACTTAACCAATACAACATGTTAATTAGACAAGTGGGTTGGGTTAAGTAAATTTAGAACACTTAACCGTTATAACATGTTAATTAGACAAGAAGGCGGAGTTAAGTAAATTTAGAAAACTTAACCGTTATACATGTTAATTAGACAAGAAGGTGGGGTTAAGTAAATTTAGAACATTTAACCGTTATAACATGTTAATTAGACAAGTAAGCAGGGTTAAGTTAACCAATATAACATGATGAATGAACAGGGTTAAGTTATAGGAAACACTTAACCAGGACAACATGATGAATGAGACGGGTTAAATTAATAAGAAATGCTTAACCAATATAACTTGATGAACTAGTGAGGTTAAGTTAATAAGAAACACTTAACCAATATAGCATGATGAGTGAACATGGATAATTTAATAGGAAACACTTAACCAATATAACATGATGTGTGGGTAGGTTAAGTTAACATGAATGGACAACACTTAACCAATATTACATGAACAAAGTGGATAGGGTTAAGGCAAGCTTAACTAATAATACATATTGACTTGATAAGTGGGAGGGTTAAGTAAACCTTGGGTAGGTTGGTAATATTTGTATATATAGGCCCACAAACTTAACCGTTAAATAAACATGTTTGAATCAGTGGGAGGGTTAAGTACATCTCGTGTAGGTGGGTAATATTTGTATATATAGGCCCACAAACTTAACCAGTAGGAAACCCTAGTAACGGGGACCCATTTCAGCAGTAACTCACATAGATGTATCAAGGTATCCTGAACTAGGCAGGGTGGGGCACGATTACTGGGCTGATTATAAGCGGTCAAAGTAGTGGCAGGTGGTGCAGCAGTGCAGGTTCCGACGGGATCACGGGCGTGCACATATTTCGGAGTGGAAGAATTAGCCATTGGGCATAAGTAGATATAAAGTTGTGCATCTTGATCGTGTCGGGTTGCCACCTTAGGGCTTGATACACCCTACGGTGGGACTAGCACAGGTATCTACAAGAAGAGGGCCGAGCGACAAAAACTAGAACTAGATCGATACGAGTAGGAGCCGATCGGTTAAGGTAGTAAGGATGCATCTAACATCTCTATGGCAATTAGGATGATTGAGGTAAGATCCTCATATTAGATATACACCTGAAGGCTACAACAATTGCGGGGTTGGAATCACCTTATTATATAACACAGGATACTAGTTGGAACACTAGTAGGGAATACGAACCATTCCATTAAAGACACTATTTAGGATACTAGTTAGTGGTGCAGAGATATAAAAATCAGAATAACAGGGTAGTAGCGAAGTAGAGAAAGAGTAGAAGCGCATTCGGTTTATCTTGCCTTATCATATCTTATGCTAATCTTATGTTATCTTGTTATCCCTGTTATCACGGTATTGTCTTATATTCAGTTTATTCATGTCATGTTACTTTTACCTGTTTACATACTGAAAGTCACTGGACTTACCAGACTTATGTCTGACCTAGTTTGTTTCGCCTCTTTTCTTCCGTTTCCCCTCGGCGGTCAGGGAGGGAATAACTCAGCTTAGTTTGGACCGTTTCTCTTTTCAAGCTCGAAGATAGTCGATGTATTGCCTTGGACTCTCTTTTCCACTGCTATGGTTGGGTCATGATTTATTGGGGAATATCATTGTCATTTTATGCTTCTTTATTTTGTTAAACAAGATAGATACTTTGTTGTATTGGGTATTGGTGTTTTGGTATTGGAAAAGCTGTTGTTTTACTAATAAAGTAAAGTTTTATTTATTTTCCTCTGCATTATTTGTCTGTCTTGTAATTTATCTGCATCTTTTACCTATAATGTGTGACGACCCCAAAACCCCATACCACAGTGTCGAGGGTAATCTTTGGAATATAACACATAAACAGATAGCAGCAGAACAGAATAAAATAAATACACCAGATAGTGAACAAATAATACACTGGATAAACGATAATCATCAGAGTTACACATTATACATGATCATACTTAGTACAAATACAGTTCAGCTATACATAAATGTCTATAGCGGAAAACAAACATAATATGTACAATAGGAGCTGAACAACATAAAAAGAGATAAATGATAGAATCCATCTTCAGCTCCAGCTATCCAGAAAGAGCCTGCTAAAACCTGAATACAAGGCTGCCCGTATAGAAAAGGGGGCACCCGAGTTTGCAAGCGAAACAAACTACGAGTCAGTCATGGGACTGGTATGAGAAATCTACTTAACACATTTTATAATTTGGCTAATCAGAGGACCACGCCACTTTCGCGGAACGGGTTTACTCCATTGGATTGCCAGTGCTTTAAAACAAATAATTCTTTTAAACATCGCAATGCATTTTATAAAAATGAAGCCGATATAAGACTCAAGTCCCATCACACAATGCAACGCAAACCGGAGGATAGAGTTTTACCTTATATCGACCAAAATATGCTTTATACGAGCAAAACAAATCATTTATAATGTAAACTTTGTCGTTTAATTCTTAATCAGACTCCAACTGTAAATTAGCAAGAGGACGACCCCCTAAGTATTAACCCCGAAGGCCGAAACCAACATCAGACCAATACCCAGGAAACCACCAATCTTAGCTCGTTTCCAGTTAGTTTCTAATTTCATACACAATCATAAATATCAATCATAGACGACATGAGCGTCCCATGTCACTATGTCGCCAAATATAGGTTTACAATCAAAACTGCACGATGTCGTATTTGGAAATTGGATTTCCTCCATGAACCAAGGCAAAAGATAGTCCTTTCCGACTTCGAGACTGCCTAGCCCGAGTCTCAGGATTAGAGCTCGAGTGACCATTGGATCGTCAGGGCCGGTCCACCGATGTGGATCAAAATTCCTGAACACTGCGTTTCCCCGCCCTTTGGGGCGTAAGTGAGCCAACGAATGACTCCATCGGTCCCGGATCAATCGATATAACCGAGGCGCCTCGCAACAGCAACAACCACATAGGTGAAAATAATATAAATGTCAGCCAGTTCAAGCACTGACACCACCTCTTAGCTAGGAGGAAACGCATGCCCTCCCTGATGTCCTCTCCCGTTTCTGGTTCATACCAGGGTGTGAGGTTCGCCAGTTCACGTTATACACAAAGCTACGCCACACAGGCGGTGCTTTGATCATCAACCACAAGACTTTGCTTTTCAACAGAAGCCTTAATCACTGGATCTTAGCATGCCAAACAGGCAATTCACCCCATGCAACTGATGGCTATCAATCACACAGAATGAATTCCAATGTCAGACACACAGTCCATTTACAAGTCCGTCCTGGGTCTGAACGAAACCGGAGGCACTATATACCTCGCAAACCCATCGATCTCCACGTACGTTTGGACGACCACCACTCATTATCCATATTTCGGGATGCCTCCCAATCAGGACATCAGTTACCATCCAATCGAGGGGAAGATCTCCGGTCTTCGACCATCGTCTTCATCTTCGACTTCTTATCGTTGATTCAGTTATTCAGAATGGGATAAACCCGGTCTTTCTGAACAACTCGCGTATATAATAAACAAGTGCTAACTAAACACGACATACGCTTTATTCCAATTCATTAGTCACTAACCGTGAATTAGTAAGAGAACGATTTCCCAAATATTAACCCCGAAGGCCGAAACCAACATCAGATCAAAATCCAGGAAACCATTCGACTTAGCCAACCTTCAGTTAGTTTCTAAATTTCATATTCCATATCGTTTATAATATTTTATAACGATTTATCACTATTATTATTTATTTAAAAATAGCCTATATATTCAAATGACGCTTCAGGCCATAACGCGGTCGTGGCGCTGTTTTTCTTCAGATTTGATTTACACATACCTGAAAATCTATCTGTTGGATCATCACAAAATTTATATCATTAGAAAGATCTTTTCAAAACGAATCCAATGGTTCCAGTTTTGGGAAAATCCGACGGTCGGATCTCCCTGTACAATCGTTTGAAGTTTCGATTTCAAATTACGAACTGCAGCGTCGTTATTCGATTTAATTTAATTATATATATATATATAATCGATTCTGGCGCTGTTTTTCTTCAATTTTGAATTAAACATTCCAGACAATCCAACCGTTGGATCTTTGCAATGTTGGTGTCGTTGGAAAGATATTTCCAAAGCGAACCCAACGGTTTCGGTTTCGGGAAAATCCGATGGTCGGATCTCCCACACTAATCGTTTGAAATCACGGTTTCAAAACACGAACTGCAGCTTCGTTATTCGGTTTAATTTAATTATATTTATATATATATAAATATAATCGATTCTTCGATTTCAAAACCATATTCATTTCATACCTTCGATAAAAATGATATTTTTATCAAACTAACTTCTATTTCAACACTTCACTATTTTTAACAATTCGTGTATACAATAAAAATATGATTTTTATTGTTAAACAATTTATTTCAAAACACGACTATTTTATATAGTTCATATAGATGGTAAAAATATGATTTTTATTATAAAACAATTTCTTTCAGAACACGGCTATTTTATATAGTTGATATAGATGATAAAAATATCATTTTTATTATAAAACAATTTATTTCAAAACACGAATACCATTCAACACACGAATTTCCATTCAACGAATGAATTTCTATTCAACACATGAAGGTTTTCTATAGTTTGTATATATAGATAAAAAGGTGATTTTTATATTTAAAACACGAATACCATTCAACATATGAATTTCTATTCAACGAATGAATTTCTATTCAACACATGAAGGTTTTCTATAGTTTATATATATAGATAAAAAGGTGATTTTTATTGCAAAACAATTTATTTCAAAACATGAATGTCGTTAAATAGATGAATTTCTATTCAACACACGAATATAGTTTCAACACATGAAAATAATTCTAACACATGAATATTATTCAAAATTTCGGCAGCATAACGGCAGGGTAGTTAAAACCGGGGCCGTCCCTAGTACGGCTCCTCGCTCTACCTTAAAGCGTCGCAACTTTTGACAATGGGGAATTCATGCATCTAGTTCGCACGCAGGCGGCATGTATATATTTTTCATTTCCACAACTAATCCTATGTGGTTTCAACCAAATAATTTTCAACCACAAACGGGTATTTTTCAACCACTATCAATCAATTTCAACCACAGACAATTCTAATCAACCATTCGCTATCAACCAATTTTCACATCAATCACAACCAATAAATATCGTCCATGGTTTGTGGACAAGGGGTGTATATATATATATATATATTATATAAGCATTTCACTTCTATTTCTACACATATATGATTTTTACAATGCATATATAACTTATATATCGAACGTACAACTTATACAACGCTTATACAGGAGGTGCACAACGCTTATATAACTCATACATCGACTATAATTTATACATCATCGTTTTCCATATCGTTTATAATTTAGAAATCTCACTTTGGGTTCCACTCCACCAAAAATAGCAGAAGGCTCAGGAAAATATGCGGTCTCTTCGAAAATGTAGAAGACGTCCACACGGTCCCGATGTCTCCTGTTTCATCGAATTTCGTCAAAACATGAAAAAGATATGATTTTTACAGTGAAATCAAAATCCGTAGTGCTTTAAAATGCTATTAAATAGTTTAAAATCAAAACAGCTGTACCTTTCTATTTTGATTCGAAACTAGGTTTGGCTTTAACGTGAAATCCGAAACACTTGAATGAAATCGGGTTGTACCCCGTTGTAGAGCCTCGAAAGGCGTGCCCGTGGACCCTCCCCCTCGTTGAACGACGACACTTCAGAGCGGCGGATCTCAGACAACACTCGACGATATAGGGCGGAAGTGGTATGGATTTAAAGAGGAGAGTGGGATCTTCAAAATCTTCCAAAGGAGCATGCGGTTTTGTTGTGTGGTTTGGGCATGATCGAGGAGAGAAGGAGGAAGAGGGTTTCCGCCGGTTATTCGTTCGTCGGGGAGAGAGAGAGTTGAGGTGGACGAATGAGATTTTTTATTTATATATATATTTTTAAATTTTGAAAATACCCTCTTTCACTCACGAACCCCAATCCAGACCCAACGACTGTTGTCCCTAGCGTTTTACCCCCATTTCGAACACAATGGGATATGTTTCGAAGGCCCATTCGAATGTTTCAGTCAGTTTTTCTTCAAATTAAAATATAAAGCATTCAATATTTAATTTGAATGTACATTTCAATTTGTCGGGGCCACATACTGATTCTAAAAATTCCCAAAAAATAAATCTAGCTATGTTTTGACGATACGGACCCAACAAAACTAGTTTCATCGAATTCTAAGACCGTTTGAAAAATGGCCCAATTCTAGTCGATCCAATTTAACTTTAATTGACCAAAACACGTTTTCCTTTGCCACGCTCACATATTGACTTCAAAAATTATGAAATTTGAAACCTAACAATAATTTGACATCCCGGATCCAACAAATGTGGTTTCGTCGAGTTCCGAGGTGGTTTGCAAAATGGCCATTTTCACGGGTTATATAAACTCTATAACGACCATTTTGAAAATTCATTTGGCCATAACTTTTGGTTCCCGCTATGAAACTTAGATTTTTCAGATTCGTTAGAAAGGTATTCACTAACAGATTTAAATATTTTTGGTTTCACTCAAATCCGTTTTGTTTTGCACCCGGTACAGTCAGTCAAAGTTTGAATCAAAATTTTAAACTACCGCGCCATTTCAGGCCTTGTTTATAATTCAAAGTAATTATATTTATTTTCGACTTCGATTCAAACTTACCTTTCATCGTTATTATTTAAAATATTTATTTAAAATATTTAAAATCCACTAAAATAGACAATTTAAAAATTTTAAATTGGTTCAGATTTTCCGGGTCATTACAATCTCCCCCACTTAAAACTTTTCGTCCCCAAAAAGGAACAAAGTCGAAAGTGGTTTGGTTAATCAACACTACGTTCAATCTGGCTTCCATTCTCCAACTTTTCAGTTTCTGAGAATTTTCAAATTCTTCAAAAATTTGGCTAATACCCGGAATTTTCGAAAAATTTCACCATAACCTCCTTTGTACGGGGAGGGGTTTGGAAATTTATTGGGCCGTATTAGGTACCCAATAAATCCTATAAAGCATACACATATTTATAGTGATATATTCTGGAGTTTACAAGGGAGCGTGTATAGATTATAACTCCAGAGAATAAATTCTCGTCACCCTGTCAAAGCCTGAGGGAGTGTGTATTTTAATTGCTCCAGAGAATAAATTCTCGTCACCTCGTCCCGTGTGGGAAATAAATAATCCATGTGCCATATTTAATGACTAGAGAGACGTGATTATTGTCAACTCCAGACCCGTGTGGAGTTTTAATTAATCTGGCAATTAATCGTTACAATTTTTATATGGTCCATATCAGTCATCAGTTCAACCTGTAAAATATAGTCATCGCCGTACAAGCCTCTCGCTCGTATGGTAAATCTTCCACCTCGTCACACAAGCTCCAAATGCTTATGTGGAATATGATGAAGTATGCCTATATTCGAGAAGTATGCCATGTAGTGTAGTTCAAAATTAATTGTTACTATCCTATGGCGACATTTATTATTACACACAGAACAACCAGCACTCCACATCCAATGGCATTCACAGGAGTTGATATAATAATATTTCGCATCCAACTCATTAAGGTTTACCTATTTGTCGGGCACGCAAATAATTTCTTTCCTCAACAGCTATCCATTTACCTGTTCAAACATATATAATGCACATGTATATATTTCTATCTATTTTTATATCAGTCCAATGTGTGATTTAATCGAATAAATTCTACCATTCATTCTCTTATTAATTAAATTAACTATCGTTCTAATAATTCAATTAATCAAATCTACTATCACATAATGAAACAACAACCAATTTGTTTTTAACTTTTCAAATATATGTTCAAAAATTATTTTTCTAAAACCAGACTATATATATAATCACAAATACGTTATTTATAAACATATAACTCTCGACTCGTTCTGCGGCACTTCTGACCCCATCTCTAACGAGTAATTCTGATTCTGCTACACCCATACTAGGATATTGCTGATCCTGTCTATAATGAGTTATTCGTCCTAGAACACTACTGGTTCTATCTCTGACGAGTTCGTTAATGTGTTATATACCAGAGCTAAGCTTAACCAAAGCTCTGATACCACGTGGTGACGACCCCAAAACCCCGTACCACGGTGTCATGGGTAATCTTTGGAATATAACACATAAACATATAGCAGCAGAACAAAATAAAATAAATACACTAGATAATGAACAAATAATACACTGGATAAACGATAATCATCAGAGTTACACAGTATACAGGATAATACTTAGTACAAATACAGTTCAGCTATACATAAATGTCTATAGTGGAAAACAAACATAATATGTACAATAGGAGCTGAACAGCATAAAAAGAGATAAATGATAGAATCCATCTTCAGCTCCAGCTATCCAGAAAGAGCCTGCTAAAACCTGAATACAAGGCTGCCCGTATTGAAAAAGGGGGCACCCGAGTTTGCAAGCGAAACAAACTACAAGTCAGTCATGGGACTGGTATGAGAAATCTACTTAACACATTTTATAATTTGGCTAATCACAGTACCACGCCACTTTCGCGGAACGGGTTTACTCCATTGGATTGCCAGTGCTTTAAAACAAATAATTCTTTTAAACATCGCAATGCTTTTTACAAAAATGAAGCCGATATAAGACTCAAGTCCCATCACACAATGCATCGCAAACCGGAGGATAGAGTTTTACCTTATATCGACCAAAATATGCTTGATACGAGCAAAACAAATCATTTAAAATGTAAAATTTGTTGTTTAATTCTTAATCAGACTCCAACTGTAAATTAGCAAGAGGACGACCCTCTAAGTATTAACCCCGAAGGCCGAAATCAACATCAGACCAATACCCAGGAAACCACCCATCTTAGCTCGTTTCCAGTTAGTTTCTAATTTCATACACAATCATAAATATCAATCATAGACGACATGAGCGTCCCATGCCATTATGTCGCCAAATATAGGTTTACAATCAAAACCGCAGGATGTCGTATTTGGAAATTGGATTTCCGCCATGAACCAAGGCAAAAGATAGTCCTTAACGACTTCAAGACTGCCTAGCGCGAGTCTTAGGATCAGTGCTCGAGTGACCCTTGGATCGTCAGGGCCGGTCCACCGATGTGGATTAAAATTCCTGAACACTACGTTTCCCCGCCCTTTGGGGCGTAAGTAAGCCAACGAATGACTCCATCGGTCCCGGATCAATCGATATAACCGAGGCGCCTCGCAACAGCAACAACCACATAGGTGAAAATAATATAAATGTCAGCCAGTTCAAGCACTGACACCACCTCTTAGCTAGGAGGAAACGCATGCCCTCCCTGATGTCCTCTCCCGTTTCTGGTTCATACCGGGGTGCGAGGTTCGCGAGTTCACGTTATACACAAAGCTACGCCACACAGGCAGTGCTTTGATCATCAACCACAAGACTTTGCTTTTCTACAGAAGCCTTGATCACTGCATCTTAGCATGCCACACAGGTAATTCACCCCATGCAACTAATGGCTATCAATCACATAGAATGAAGTCCAATGTCTGACACACAGTCTATTTACAAGTCCGTCCTGGGTCTGAACGAAACCGGAGGCAATATATACCTCGCAAACCCATCGATCTCCACGTACGTCTGGACGATCACCACTCATTATCCATATTTCTGGATGCCTCCCAATCAGGACATCAGTTACCATCCAAACTAGGGGAAGATCTCCGGTCTTCAACCATCGTCTTCATCTTCGACTTCTTATCGTCGATTCAGTTATTCAGAATGGGATAAACCCGGTCTTTCTGAACAACTCGCGTATATAATAAACAAGTGCTAAATAAACACGACATATGCTTTATTCCAATTCATTAGTCACTAACCATGAATCAGTAAAAGAACGATTTCCCAAATGTTAACCCCGAAGGCCGAAACCAACATCAGATCAAAATCCAGGAAACCATTCGACTTAGCCAACCTTTAGTTAGTTTCTACATTTCATATTCCATATCATTTACAATATTTTATAACGATTTATCGGTATTTTTATTTATTTAAAAATAGCCTATATATTCAAACGACGCTTCAGGCCATAACGCGGCCATGGCGCTGTTTTTCTTCAGATTTAATTTACACATATTTGAAAATCTAACCGTTGGATCATCACAAAATTTATATCATTAGAAATATCTGTAACACCCCATAATTCTGTAACACTATGATTCACAAATCAAGGCAGAATTAAAATATAAAAATCAAAATCAAGGGAAACGGGTTACGCCATTTCGTTCTTCTCGGAATTCTGCATGAAAACGAGTCCGAGTTTGCGTAAATCGGAGTCCATATGAGGTAGATATGGCCTTCGGAAGATTCAGCTAAGTTCGAATTTCAAAACAGGTCAGAAAAGCGAGTTCGAAATTCAAAACAGACCCAGATTGGGCTGGGCTGGAATTTTCCCGCCTAAGGCACCCAGGTCGATTGGGTAGTCGACCTGGGGCACCCAGGTCGACTGGGTTATCGACCTGGGGGTAGTCGACCCCCCTGCTTTTCCCAGCTTTCTGCACCTGGTTCGTTCTGACGTATTTGGTCACGTTCTCTACCTAGGTTCTTC
The DNA here is from genome assembly GCA_030737875.1 of Allium sativum. Classification (NCBI taxonomy): domain Eukaryota; kingdom Viridiplantae; phylum Streptophyta; class Magnoliopsida; order Asparagales; family Amaryllidaceae; genus Allium; species Allium sativum. The sequence continues at coordinate 125,145,894 of CM060919.1, read as the reverse complement.
CGCCTAACACTATATAAACATCCCTAGTCTCCTTCTCTATTCACAACTCTTCTCTACCCTTATGCTGCAAAGATTCTTAGTGAACATGCCATCTTCTCCTCCTATTAAAAGAATAATAAATAAAATAATATATAAAAATAAATCAAGACGAGGAGATGCTGCTCAAGACTTTCAAGAAGGGGTTCAAGTCAAGCTAGGATTGCAAGCGATGATTCAAACGGTTTCAAGCAACATCGCACGAATCATAGCAACACCATCTTTCTATTCTATTCTAATCTCTGTAAGTCAGTTACTTTTTAGATTTGAACGTTTTCTCTGTTCGTGACATGAAATTAACGGAATAAAAGAATATGCCAAATCTTTCTATTCGAATCTGTGCCTATATCTTTGGACTTAACTAAGAACTATTATGATTCGATGACCGATAAGACTGTGACTATGAAACTATGGACCTTAAAACCATATGCCTCTTTGACTATGAACACTGCCTATGACTATGGACATTGCCTATGACTATGGACATTGCCTATGACTATGAACATTGACTATGACTGTGATTGTGACTATGAGAATTTTTTCCTTAACCATGAACACAAGCCTATGCCTTTTATTAGGAAACGTAAACTATTGCCTATGACATAACAAGAACAACTGTGATTCATGACTAGGAAAGTGTTTCTTATGTTTTGTGACTGTGAAATTGGGTCTAAACCCGATTATCTATTCTGTCTGTTCTTGGTTTTCTTTGGTTTTAGACCTTAGGAATTTACCTATTAAGTTAGGTCTACCCATGTTCTTGAACCTACTCTGTCTATTCTTGGTTTTAGACCTTGGGAATTTACCTATTAAGTTAGGTCTACCCATGTTCTTGAACCTACATCGTTATCCAAACCTTTTTATGCCAGTTATTATGTCCATCCTTTTTCAAAGCATCTTTGGTTCATTCCCTATTTTCTACGAATCTAGATTTATCTATAATCTAGATTGAATCACGATTATACCAACGGTAGGAATACGGTTTGGGCAAAATATGAAATTTACTAAAAACGTAGTTTAGACTTGGAAATTGGCATAAATTGGGAACATGTATTATGGCATGTTCATAGAAATGCAAATTTGATAAATTTGACATGAATTATAGGATGTGTAATTTGAATCTAGTATTGACTTGTAAAGCTAGCATTTACATGAACTGTGAACTAGAATAGTAAGTCTAGTATGACATGAACTAGAATGTTAAAAAAAACTGGATTAGCTAATTTGGCATAATAAGTGTATTGGCATAAATTTGAAATTGGCCATAATTGGGAATAATTGTCATGTTTAGCGAAATCATGGTTAGTGACATTTGATTTGGTATAGTTTACATGCCAAAAAGCATAAAAATGATATAGAGGGGAAAATGGCCCATAAGAATGAACGTTGAAAGAGTAATTATGAAATAAGTAAATTAGGAATAACTTACTTATAGAATTTGTCCTAAATAAGGAAATGTGAATTTAGACAAATTAAAGGTTTATTAACGACATCTCTTTTAATAACACACCAGAAAGTTCTACGGTGACAGAGAGGATAGTGTCTAGGCTTGAGTTTGGAAAATACAAGTTTCCTGCTCTCCCTGGCTATCCCTAACTGATCCGACGGATGGGTTGGTTACTTTCAAAACCTGATTTGAAAATTAGTCAAAACCCTTTGAACTAGAAAACACGAATAGGCCCAACCCGAGGTTAGACTGAGTTGCGATGTAAATCTGCCCGGAACCAACCGGCTCATCCAGTAATCGCAACAATATCTGTCTAATGTGAGTGGTCGTGGCTTTAATCTATTTAATTAAAGCTAGAACCAGAATGGTAGGGTTAAGTTCACTAAGACACTTAACCAATTCAACAAGATAACCAGACTGGTGGGTGGGGTTAGGGCCATACAGTTAAGCTAGAATGGGAGGGTTAAGTCCATAGGAACACTTAACCAATTTAACACAGTTAAGCTAGGATGGGAGGGCTAAGTCCATAGGGATACTTAACCAACTTCACATGGTAACAAGACAAGAATTGTAGGGGTTAAGTAAAGTTAATACACTTAGCCAAATTAACATGTTAACTAGACTAGAAGGTGGGGTTAAGTAAAGTTAATACACTTAGCCAAATTAACATGTTAACTAGACTAGAGGTTGGGGTTAAGTAAATACACTTATCCAATTTGATATGTTAGCTGGGCTAGACCGTAGGGTTAAGTAAGCTTGAACACTTAACCATCGGATTGTGATAAAGGAATAGGGTTAAGTCTAAAACATGAAGGGATAATACTTAACCATTAATAACATGTTAGTTAAAACAGACGGGCAAGGTTAAGTTAAAAAGGAACACTTAACCAATATAGGATGAATGAATATGGTTAAGTAATAAGAAATACTTAACCAATATAACTGGGTTTGTGGTGGGGTTAAGTCAACATGGATTAATGATAACACTTAACCAGTGTAACAGGATAAATGAAGAGGGTTAAGTTAGCTTGAAATTGACTAATGACACTTAACCAATCCAAATTGACGGGAAAGAGAACTAAGTAGTAAACCTTAGTTAAAAGGAGCTAAATAGTAAACCTTAGTTAAGAAAACAACGATTCTGGAAACTAAGTGGTAAATCTTAGTTAGTAAAACTAAGTAGTAATTCTTAGTATAACACGGGAAGAAGCAAATGTCCGTCTGAGTAAAAGGAGGCTCCAACGAATTGGGTTACGAAGCCCGAGGCTTCGAGGGGACGTGAGGGTAATCTTGGTATCCCTCTGTGAGGCTGCAGATGATCCTCCTGGGCTCACAGAGGTTAAGATCTGCGTAGAAGAACCAGGGGTATGCCTTGGTTGCAATATATGGCAACCTAAAGACTAGGATGGACCGGCGTGATTCGGCGAGAAAACGGTAGCCCTGTGATAGCAACTCGTCGTCTACCATCCATCTTCAGTCAATCGAGATACGTGAAGCGGGAAGGCGGAGAACTCCAAAAGACCATATACTTGTGAGACGACCCGAATTCCCGTTCTCACGGAAACAAGGTTATCTTTGGAATATAACACAGAAACATATAATAGCAGAACAAAATTAAATAAATACACCAGAATGAACAACAAAATATACTGGATAAAAGTAATCATCAGAGTTACACAGTATACAGGATCTTACTTAGTACAAATACAGTTCAGCTATACATAAATGTCTACAGCGGAAATAAACAAAGTATGTACAATAGGAGCTGAACAGCATAAAAGGAAATAAATGATAGAATCCATCTTCAGCTCCAGCTATCCAGAAAGAACCAGCTAAACCTGAATACAAGGCTGCCCGTGTAGAAAAAGGGGCACCCGAGTTTGAGAGTGAAACAAACTACGAGTCAGTCATGGGACTGGTATGAGAAATCTACTCAACACATATATAATTGGCTAATCACAGGACCACGCCACTTTCGTGGAACGGGTTTACTCCATTGGATTGCCAGTGCTTTACGACAAATCTTTCTTTTAAACATCGCTATGCTTTTTATAAAAATGAAGCCGTTATAAGACTCAGTTCCCATCACACAATGCAACGCAAACCGGAGGATAGAGTTTTTACCTTATAACAGCCAAAATATGATTGATACGAATAAAACAAAGGCATTTGATATTATTGCTAGTGTTTATATGTTTTGAAAACAATTTCAAATCATAACTATAAATCATAGACGGCATTAATGCCCCATACCACTATGTCGCCATATATATAGGTATACAATCAAAACCGCACAGTCACGTATTTGGAAATTGGATTTCCGTCATGAACCAAGGCAAAAGATAGTCCTTACCGAATTCAAGACGCTCTAGCCCGCCCCTCAGGCAAGCGCGCAGGCAAGCCTTGGATCGTCGGGGCCGGTCCACCGATGTGGATTATTATGCCTGAGCAATACGTTTCCCCGCCCTTTGGGGCGTAAACGAGCCAACGAATGACTCCATCGGACCCGGATCGTCCGATCAAACCGAGACGCCTCGCAATAGCAAAAACCACATAGGTGAAAAGTATATAAATGTCAGGGCTGGTAGGTCACTGACACCACCCTAGCTAGAAAGAAACGCATGCCCTCCCTGATGTCCTTCTCCCGTTTTAGGTTCATACCGGGGTGTGAGGCTCGCGAATTTACGTTATACACAAAGCTACGCCACACAGGCGATGCTTTGATCATCACCACAAGACTTTGCTTTTCAACAGAAGCCCTGATCACTGCATCTTAGCATGCCACACAGATAATTCATACCGTGCAACTGATGGCTATCAATCACACAGAACAAATTCCAATGTCGGACACACAGTCCATTTACAAGTCCGTTCTGGGTCTGAACGAAACCGGAGGCACTAAATACCTCGCAAACCCTTCGATCAACACGTACGTCTGGACGATCACCACTCATTATCCATATCTCGGGATGCCTCCCAATCAGGACCTCGGTTACCATCCAAACGAGGTGAAGATCTCCGGTCTTCGACCATCGTCTTCATCTTCGACTTTCAATCGTCGGTCAATTATTTGAAATGAGAATTAACTCGGCCTTCTCAAATAATTCACGTATATTTAGAATTTCAAATCAATTTATTTCAATGGTTAAATTATTCGACAACACCAATATTGTTCTTTAATGTAATTTTCACACCAAACACATTCAACCATCAAAAGCCACATAAATCAAGCAAATTCAGTTTATTTCCATTTCATATCGCTTATGATATTTTATAACTATTTATCGCTATTTTTATTTATTTTAAAATAGCTAATATATTCAAAACGACGTTTCGGGCCATAACGTGGCCGTGGCGCTGTTTTTCTTCAGATTTGATTTACACATATCTGAAAATCTAACCGTTGGATCTTCACAAAATTTACATCATTAGAAAGGTCTTTTCAAAACGAATCCAACGGTTCCAATTTCGGGAAAATCCGACGGTCGGATCTCCCGGTACAATCGTTTGAAATTTCGATTTCAAAATACGAACTGCAGCGTCGTTATTCGATTAAATATAATTCTATTTATATTTATATATAAATAAAATCGATTCTGGCGCTGTTTTTCTTCAAATTTGAATTAAACATTCCAGACAATCCAACCGTTGGATTTTTACAAGGTTGGTGCCGTTGGAAAGATTATTCCAAGGCGAACCCGACGGTTGAGGTTTCGGGAAAATCCAATGGTCGGATTTCCCGTACTAGTTGTTTGAAAACACGGTTTCAAAACACGAACTGCACGGCTTCGTTTCGTTTGAATTTTATTTATATTTATATATTTATATAAATATAGTTCATTCAATGATTTCCATATCGTTTTAACTTCAAATATTTTTCTAACGCCTTAAATTTTGGAAAAATTTCGCCATAACCTCCCCTGCACCGGGAGCATCGGGAAATCGCAAATAGCGTTCCCGGTCCTTCTAATCTCAAAAAGAAAAAGAAAAAGCCAAGCGGCTAGCCAACAGGCTCAAAATCATCACCCAAACAAATCAGTAAATGTGTACCTATTTGTCGGGCACAAAATTTTATTCCTCTTCTCTAGCCCCTTTGCTATAACCTGTTCAATGAATATTGCATGTACATATATATATATATATACAGTTCTTATCATTTATCAATTTCTATTCGACTTCATTGATACGAATAAAACAAAGGCATTTGATATTATTGCTAGTGTTTATATGTTTTGAAAACAATTTCAAATCATAACTATCAATCATAGACGGCATTAATGCCCCATACCACTATGTCGCCATACATATAGGTATACAATCAAAACTGCACAGTCACGTATTTGGAAATTGGATTTCCGTCATGAACCAAGGCAAAAGATAGTCCTTACCGAATTCGAGACGCTCTAGCCCGCCCCTCAGGCAAGCGCGCAGGCAAGCCTTGGATCGTCAGGGCCGGTCCACCGATGTGGATTATTATGCCTGAGCAATACGTTTCCCCGCCCTTTGGGGCGTAAACGAGCCAACGAATGACTCCATCGGACCCGGATCGTCCGATCAAACCGAGGCGCCTCGCAACAGCAACAACCACATAGGTGAAAAGTATATAAATGTCAGGGCTGGTAGGTCACTGACACCACCCTAGCTAGAAAGAAACGCATGCCCTCCCTGATGTCCTTCTCCCATTTTAGGTTCATACCGGGGTGTGAGGCTCGCGAATTTACGTTATACACAAAGCTACGCCACACAGGCGATGCTTTGATCATCACCACAAGACTTTGCTTTTCAACAGAAGCCCTGATCACTGCATCTTAGCATGCCACACAGACAATTCATACCGTGCAACTGATGGCTATCAATCACACAGAACAAATTCCAATGTCGGACACACAGTCCATTTACAAGTCCGTTCTGGGTCTGAACGAAACCGGAGGCACTAAATACCTCGCAAACCCTTCGATCAACACGTACGTCTGGACGATCACCACTCATTATCCATATCTCGGAATACCTCCCAATCAGGACCTCGATTACCATCCAAACGAGGTGAAGATCTCCGGTCTTCGACCATCGTCTTCATCTTCGACTTTCAATCGTCGGTCAATTATTTGAAATGAGAATTAACTCGGCCTTCTCAAATAATTCACGTATATTTAGAATTTCAAATCAATTTATTTCAATGGTTAAATTATTCGACAACACCAATATTGTTCTTTAATGTAATTTTCACACCAAACACATTCAACCATCAAAAGCCACATAAATCAAGCAAATTCAGTTTATTTCCATTTCATATCGCTTATGATATTTTATAACTATTTATCGCTATTTTTATTTATTTTAAAATAGCTAATATATTCAAAACGACGTTTCGGGCCATAACGTGGCCGTGGCGCTGTTTTTCTTCAGATTTGATTTACACATATATGAAAATCTAACCGTTGGATCTTCACAAAATTTACATCATTAGAAAGGTCTTTTCAAAACGAATCCAACGGTTCCAGTTTCGGGAAAATCCGACGGTCGGATCTCCCGGTACAATCGTTTGAAATTTCGATTTCAAAATACGAACTGCAGCGTCGTTATTCGATTAAATATAATTCTATTTATATTTATATATAAATAAAATCGATTCTGGCGTTGTTTTTCTTCAAATTTGAATTAAACATTCCAGACAATCCAACCGTTGGATTTTTACAAGGTTGGTGCCGTTGGAAAGATTATTCCAAGGCGAACCCGACGGTTGAGGTTTCGGGAAAATCCAATGGTCGGATTTCCCGTACTAGTTGTTTGAAAACACGGTTTCAAAACACGAACTGCACGGCTTCGTTTCGTTTTAATTTTATTTATATTTATATATTTATATAAATATAGTTCATTCAATGATTTCCATATCGTTTTAACTTCAAATATTTTTCTAACGCCTTAAATTTTGGAAAAATTTCGCCATAACCTCTCCTGCACCGGGAGCATCGGGAAATCGCAAATAGCGTTCCCGGTCCTTCTAATCTCAAAAAGAAAAAGCCAAGCGGCTAGCCAACAGGCTCAAAATCATCACCCAAACAAACCAGTAAATGTGTACCTATTTGTCGGGCACAAAATTTTATTCCTCTTCTCTAGCCCCTTTGCTATAACATGTTCAATGAATATTGCATGTACATATATATATACAGTTCTTATCATTTATCAATTTCTATTCGACTTCATATTTGATTTCTATTTGGTTTAAAAACTCCATTCATTCTAATGTTACATAAATAGGTGCAAATCATTTCATTAGCTAATTAATGAATATTTCAACTCATATATGTTTATTTTGAACAAGTGGCTATTTTTAACACTTCACATTTCAACGATTTATGCATAAAATAAAAATGTGATTTTTATTGTAAAACGATTCATTTCAAAACACTATTTTTCTATATAGTTCATATAGTCGATAAAAGGTGATTTTTATTATCAAACAATTTATTTCAAAATATGAATACCATTCAACACATGAATTTCTAATCAACGAATGAATATCAATTCAACACATGAATGTTTTCTATAGTTTCTATATATAGATAAAAATGTGATTTTTATTATCGAACAATTTATTTCAAAATATGAATACCATTCAACACATGAATTTCTAATCCACGAATGAATATCAATTCAACACATGAAGGTTTTCTATAGTTTCTATATATAGATAAAAATGTGATTTTTATTATCGAACAATTTATTTCAAAATATGAATACCATTCAACACATGAATTTCTAATCCACGAATGAATATCAATTCAACACATGAATGTTTTCTATAGTTTCTATACATAGATAAAAATGTGATTTTTATTATCGAACAATTTATTTCAAAATATGAATACCATTCAACACATGAATTTCTAATCAACGAATGAATATCAATTCAACACATGAATGTTTTCTATAGTTTTTATATATAGATAAAAATGTGATTTTTATTATCGAACAATTTATTTCAAAATATGAATACCATTCAACACATGAATTTCTAATCAACGAATGAATATCAATTCAACACATGAATGTTTTCTATATAAGGAATAAATATAGTTTAAGCATATGAAAATAATTCAAACACACGAATATTATTCAAAATTTCGGCAGCATAACGGCAGGGTAGTTACACCGGGACCGTCCCTAGTACGGCTCCTCGCTCTACCTTAAAACCTCACGGTTTTTGACAATGGGGATCATGCATCTAGTTCGCACGCAGGCGGCATGTATATATTTTATTTCATTTCCACAAACTAATCCTATGTGGTTTCAACCAAATATTTCTCAACCACAAATGGGTATTTTTCAACCGCAATCAACCAATATCAATCACAAACAATCCCAAACAACCATTCGCTATCAATCAATTTTCACACCAATTTCAATCAATAAATATCGTCCATGGTTTGTGGACGAGGGGGCGTATATATATATATATATATATAGATATATATTTATAGATAGCAATTCACTTTCATTTCACACATATAAAATATTTTTAAATCAGAAATCTCACCAATAGCTATCCAACTTCACGACTCTTCCTTTATAGAAATCTTCGCCTTTTGTCGCTTTCGCCCGTATTCTCTACATATGTAAAAATCGAATTTTTATGATGCTATTCAATATATAAAAATATGATTTTTACTTCGACTTTCAATATATAAAAAATCTAATTTTTACTTCGACTTTCAATATATCAAAATCAGTTTTTCTTTGCTTTTAAAATCAGTTTTTAATTGCTTTTAAAATCAGTTTTTCTTTGCTTTTAAAATCAGTTTTTATCTTTTCTAAAAATCAGTTTTTAAATCTTTTAAATAATCAGTTTTTAACTTTTCTAAAAATCAGTTTTTCTTTGCTTTAAAAATCGGTTTTGAATCCTAAAAAAACAGTTTTTAAATCATTATAAAATCAGTTTTGAATTCTAAAAAAAACAGTTTTTAAATCATTATAAAATCAGTTTTGAATTCTAAAAAAAACAGTTTTTAAATTATTAAAATAAAATAACAAAATACTTACAGAGGGGGGGGGGGGGTTTGGAGACGTCGGCGGCAGCTTCGAGGTGGCAGGATGCTCCGCGAGGGGGAGGCTCGATTTGATTCGACGGGGGGGGGGGGGGGTTGGAGATGTCGGCGGCAGCTTCGAGGTGGCGGCGCTCGGGGTTCGAACGGGGGAGGCTGAACGGAGGGCGGCTTCGAGGTGTCGTTCGGTGGGAGGAGGCTGAACGGAGGGCGGCTTCGAGGTTTAGGTTTCCTTTCTTTTCTTTTTTCGTTTTCTGATTATGAATCGGGGGGGGGGGGGCAGAAAGGAGATAAAGGAGGGAAGTAAAATATATATATTTTTTTTATTTATTTAAATTAATTGCATAAAGTTGACTTTTACCCCTGACCTCGAAACGAGGCCCACCGCCTGTCGTCCATAGCGTTTAACCCCCATTCCGAACACAATGGGATATGTATCGCAAGCTGATTTGATCGTTACAATCAGTTTCCGTTGAATTTACATTTAAATCTCTATATTGAATTTTAAACGCACATTTCAAATTACCGGGGTCACATACTAACTAGAAAAATTCCAGAAAAATATTTTCTAGCTTCGTATTGACGATACGGTCCTAACAAAACTAGTTTCGTCGAATTCTGAGACCGTTTGTAAAATGGCCAATTTCCAGTCGATTAAATTCAACAGAAACTGGTCAAACGCGTTTTCTTTTGCCACGCTCACATATTGATTCGAAAAATTATGAAATTTGAAACCTAGCAATAACTTGACACTGCGGATCTAACAAAAGTGGTTTCGTCCAAATCCGAGGTCATTTGCAAAATGTCCAATTTTAAGGGCCTGAATTCCATAGCGACTATTCAGAATTTTCAACTGGACATATCTTTTGATTCCCGCTATCAAATTTCGATTGGTTAGATTCGTTAGAAAGATAATACCAATAAGATCCTAATGTTTTTGGTTTCACTAAAATACGGATTGTTTTGCACCCGGTATATTCAATTGAAGTTTGAAATCGAATTATCGAACTACCGCGCTATTTTCAATTCTATATATAATTATAATTAATTATATTCGTTTTCAAATGTCGACTCAACTCAGTTTTCATCGCCATTATTTAAAATATTTATTTTAAATATTTAAAATCCATTACTTTAGCCAATTTAAAAATTTTAAATTGGTTCAGATTTTCTGGGTCGTTACAACTTGCTATCTAGTTATGGGTGAGAATGGCCATAGGATAGTGGGGCACCAGGGGCCGGCGTATAGTTCTCATTTTTCAAGGTGTGCCTTTCATTAGTTGAGGGAGGGGTCAAGTGGGACCATAGCCACTGGAACAAAAAAAGACCTTAGCATCTGCTTCAGCAGATATCTGAAAGCTCCCGACCGAGTTCTGTTTTTCTTGATTTGCCCTGTAACAGGACTCGGGCCGCACATTACAGGACATGTGCATCTAAACAAGCGATAACGATTCGCGATACATGCGTGGGGAAGTATAGGAACATATACCACTCTAGGTAGTGTGTCCTAGACTTGGGGGCATCGTTCGTTAGGTAGCATAATCCCTAGTTGGACTAGGTGGCATAAATCCTGAATCCGAGAAGCGTTCAGTAGATATTGTAGACTCTAGTTGAATCTAGAAGGCACTTGGTAGAAAACCCTAGATTTGATCTAGGTAATAAATAATAAATGTATGCCTGAAGGTGATGAAAACTACAGGGATTGGGATCACGTTATCATTACTAGTTGGGGACACTAGTTAGGTAGTGCAGAGATATAGAAATCAGTATAACAAGGAAATAGCGAAGCGGCGAAGTATTAGAGCGAAGCGGCGAAAGTATTAGAGTATATCCAGTTTATCTTGTCTTAGCATATCTCGTGATTATCTTGTCTAATCTTGCCAACCCTATCATCATGGTGTTATCTTGTATTCGGTTAATTCATGTCGTTTTTTTTCCATGTTCATATGCTAGAAGTTACTGAACTTACTTAGGCTTTATGTCTGACTCTGTTTTTCTTTCGTCTTCTTTTCTTCCGTTCCCCCCCAGGTAGTAAAGTAGGGAATTGTATAGCTCAGGTTAAGTCGGACTGTCAATTTTTCCCTAGCTTGAAGATTTGCCGAAGTTTTGCTTGGATTCTCTTTTCAGATGCTGTGGCTGGCTCTTGCTAGAATTGGGGAATATAAATGTTGTTTTATGCTTCTTTATTTTGTAAGACAGATGATACTCTGATATTGTAAAGAAATCAATGTACAAACTATTCTATCAATAAAGCAAAGTTTTATTTTCCGCTGTTTAATTTTTGTCTGTCTTGTAATTTATCTTCATCTTTTACCCAAAATGCTCCACAGAACTTAGTGCATTACCTTTGTGAGTGACACTAACGGACGTGGGGTGTTACACGTGGTATCAGAGCTGAAGGTTACCAGATCAGATAAAGGATTTGAAAAATTATTTTCAAAACGGTTTTAAAAGAAGCATTTTCAAAAGAAAAGTTTTGTTTTAAAGGCATATTCCCCAAATCCATACGCACTATCTTCTCTTCCTCTGTTTAAATTCTTGTTTCCTTCTTTCTTGAGTCTCTAGGGCTCCTGGCTTTCTGGGAGGTAACCTCATCGATGGGCAAAGTAGTGCCCGGCTTCCATCCAAAGCCATAGTTGTTTCACCTACGGGCAGTTTGCTTTCAAAGCTTATAGGGTTTTCCGGACGATGGAGGCAGCTTTCGAGAGATTTTTCAAAATGAATACACACAGAAGGGGATGAGGAGTTTGGATAAGGAGAACAACCCTAGGATGAGGAATTCATGGATGTGGATTTAGTTCACGAAGGAGGAAGGAATTATAAAACCTAAGACAAGAGGAAGTATCTTTACTAGGATATGATAGGGTATATAATTAAGGGCAAGGACGAGGAACAAGATTTTCAGAAGAGCAAGAACAAACTTTCACCACCAAGCGTACCAAGGAGAAAGGTAGTAAAGTTCTGTTGGAAGAATCTAGTTTTGCTGTTAGTACTCTTCCCTTTGGTTTTAGCGCTTCGCATTTGTTCATATCCACTTCCATAGTTGAGTCTCTGCACCATAGTACTGGTATAGTAGAAAGATCCCACTACAGTCTCAAATCCAGTAGGTGGTCCGACCAGATTATTTTTGGTTAGTAGGGATTTGAGAATAGCTATCGAGTTTGCTTATATCATCTCACGTAGATCGTCTAAATTCGGAGGAGATATTCCTTGGGTGCTTGTCTGATATTGGTTTAGGCCTTTGGGGCTTGTACTTGAGGAATGTCGAGTTCGACTTGGATAGTTTGCGTGAGAGATGAATAGTTGTGACAGGCACTCTAAAAAGCACGTAGTGACCTTTTGACCCTCATAGTTATGGCGTGATGGATAAGCTAAGAGGAGGGACCTCAAACCATCCTGGTATGTACACTTGGTACCATAGTTAACATCTGTTTATTTTGGAAATGGAGATTGGAAACTTCACAATCGTGAAGTAAAATTGGTTAAGATACAGTAGGAGTAAAGCTCAAGAAGGCTAGATACTAGCGTCATACCCTTTTTCCTTAAGGGTACATCCTTTATTTCTTTTATTTGTAGGATCTTTACGCATAATTGTTTCTCTCTTACCAAAGTATATCCTCTAGGTCATTTCTTCGATCCTTAGGTAGAAGCCAATGGATGTAAACATGTATTTGAAACATGTTATGGTCGATGGTTGCAAGTGGTTGCTAATGGTTGCTCATGAATGCATATGCATACGTATTAGACACTAGATTAGTTCGGACGCTTTCATATTGCATTTTCAGATATGTATTTGTTTGTAAGTTGAACTTGACATGTTATCATATGGACTTTGCATATGGATGAATGGCTGTGCACGCATGTAGTATTTACGTAACTAGGGATGCTTGCATACATGATTGGACGCATGGCACTGACATGATTCGCATTTAGGAGGTCGACTGAATCAGTAGACCGCCTGATTTTGCATTAGATAAAGACATACACACACACTATGCATATGAACATGAAAGCATTAGAAATCTTTTAAGGACAATGAATGCCTGTGATTGAATGGTTGAGTAGATGGGTGATTGGATGGTAGGACACATTCTTCCTAACTTGAACATTTCGGGGATGAAATCCTTTTAAGTGGGGGAGAATGTAACACCCCGTAATTCTGTAACACTAAGATTCAAAAATCAAGCCAGAATTAGAATTTAAAAATCAAAATCAAGGGAAACGGGCTACGCCATTTCGTTCTTCTCAGAATTCTGCATGAAAACGAGTCCGAGTTTGCGTAAATCGGAGTCCGTATGAGGAAGATATGGCCTTCGGAAGATTCAGCGAAGTTCGAATTTCAAAACAGGTTAGAAAAGCGAGTTCGAAATTCAAAACAGACCCAGATTGGGCTGGGCGGGAATTTTCCCGCCCAAGGCACCCAGGTCGACTGGGAAGTCGACCTGGGGGTCGACCCCCCGCTTTTTCCAGCTTTCTGCATCTGGTTCGTTCTGATGTATTTGGTCACGTTCTCTGCCTAGGTTCGTCTGCCTAACACTATATAAACAACCCTAGTCTCCTTCTCTATTCACAATTCTTCTCTACCCTTATGCTGCAAAGATTCTTAGTGAACATGGCTTCTTCTCCTCCTCTTAAAAGAATAATAAATAAAATAATATATAAAAATAAATCAAGACGAGGAGATGTTGCTCAAGACTTTCAAGAAGGGGTTCAAGTCAAGCTAGTATTGCAAGCGATGATTCAAACGGTTTCAAGCAACGTCGCACGAATCATAGCAACACCATCTTTCTATTCTATTCTAATCTCTGTAAGTCAGTTACTTTTTAGATTTGAACGTTTTCTCTGTTCCTGACATGAAATTAACGGAATAAAAGAATATGCCAAATCTTTCTATTCGAATCTATGCCTATATCTTTGGACTTAACTAAGAACTGTTATGATTCGATGACCGATAAGACTGCGACTATGAAACTATGGACCTTAAAACCATATGCCTCTTTGACTATGAACATTGCCTACGACTATGGACATTGCCTATGACTACGAACATTGCCTATGACTGTGACTGTGACTATGAGAATTATTTCCTTGACCATGAACACAAGCCTATGCCTTTGATTAGGAAACATAAACTATTGCCTATGACATAACAAGAACAACTGTGATTCATGACTAGGAAAGTGTTGCTTAAGTTTTGTGACTGTGAAATTGGGTCTAAACCCGATTATCTATTCTGTCTGTTCTTGGTTTTCTTTGGTTTTAGACCTTGGGAATCTACCTATTAAGTTAGGTCTACCCATGTTCTTGAACCTACTCTGTCTATTCTTGGTTTTAGACCTTGGGAATTTACCTATTAAGTTAGGTCTACCCATGTTCTTGAACCTACGTCGTTATCCAAACCTTTTTATGCCAGTTATTATGTCCATCCTTTTTCAAAGCATCTTTGGTTCATTCCCTATTTTCTACGAATCTAGATTTATCTATAATCTAGATTGAATCACGATTATACCAACGGTGGGAATACAGTTTGGGCAAAATATGAAATTTACTAAAAACGTAGTTTAGACTTGGAAATTGGCATAAATTGGGAACATGTATTATGGCATGTTCATAGAAATGCAAATTTGACATGAATTATAGGATGTGTAATTTGAATCTAGTATTGACTTGTAAAGCTAGCATTTACATGAACTGTGAACTAGAATAGTAAGTCTAGTATGACATGAACTAGAATGTTAAAAAAAAATTGGATTAGCTAATTTGGCGTAATAAGTGTATTGGCATAAATTTGAAATTGGCCATAATTGGGAATAATTGTCATGTTTAGCGAAATCATGGTTAATGACATTTGATTTGGTATAGTTTACATACCAAAAAGCATAAAAATGGTATAGAGGGGAAAATGGGCCATAAGAATGAACGTTGAAAGAGTAATTATGAAATAAGTAAATTAGGAATAATTTACTTATAGAATTTGTCCTAAATAAGGAAATGTAAATTTAGACAAATTAAAGGTTTATTAACGACATCTCTTTTAATAACACACCAGAAAGTTCTAGGGCGACAGAGAGGATAGTGTCTAGGCTTGAGTTTGGAAAATACAAGTTTCCTGCTCTCCCTGGCTATCCCTAACTGATCCGACGGATGGGATGGTTACTTTCAAAACCTGATTTGAAAATTAGTCAAAACCCTTTGAACTAGAAAACACGAATAGGCCCAACCCGAGGTTAGACTGAGTTGCGATGTAAATCTGCCCGGAACCAACCGGTACATCCCGTAATCGCAACAATATCTGTCTAATGTGAGTGGTCGTGGCTTTAATCTATTTAATTAAAGCTAGAACCAGAATGGTAGGGTTAAGTTCACTAAGACACTTAACCAATTCAACATGATAACCAGACTGGTGGGTGGGGTTAGGGCCATACAGTTAAGCTAGAATGGGAGGGTTAAGTCCATAGGAACACTTAACCAATTTAACACAGTTAAGCTAGGATGAGAGGGCTAAGTCCATAGGGACACTTAACCAACTTCACATGGTAACAAGACAAGAATAGTAGGGGTTAAGTAAAGTTAGTACACTTAGCCAAATTAACATGTTAACTAGACTAGAAGGTGGGGTTAAGTAAAGTTAATACACTTAGCCAAATTAACATGTTAACTAGACTAGAGGTTAGGGTTAAGTAAATACGCTTAGCCAATTTGATATGTTAGCTGGGCTAGACCGTAGGGTTAAGTAAGCTTGAACACTTAACCATCGGATTGTGATAAAGGAATAGGGTTAAGTCTAAAACATGAAGGGATAATACTTAACCATTAATAACATGTTAGTTAAAACATACGGGCAAGGTTAAGTTAAAAAGGAACACTTAACCAATACAGGATGAATGAATAGGGTTAAGTAATAAGAAATACTTAACCAATATAACTGGGTTTGTGGTGGGGTTAAGTCAACATGGATTACTGATAACACTTAACCAGTGTAACAGGATAAATGAAGAGGGTTATGTTAGCTTGAAATTGACTAATGACACTTAACCAATCCAAATTGACGGGAAAGAGAACTAAGTAGTAAACCTTAGTTAAAAGGAGCTAAGTAGTAAACCTTAGTTGAGAAAACAACGATTTTGGAAACTAAGTGGTAAATCTTAGTTAGTAAAACTAAGTAGTAATTCTTAGTATAACACGGGAAGGAGCGAATATCCGTCTGAGTAAAAGGAGGCTCCAACGAATTGGGTTACGAAGCCCGAGGCTTCGAGGGGACGTGAGGGTACTCTTGGTATCCCTCTGTGAGGCTGCAGATGATCCTCCTGGGCTCACAGAGGTTAAGGTCTGCGTAGAAGAACCAGGGGTATGCCTTGGTTGCAATATATGGCAACCTAAAGACTAGGATGGACCGGCGTGATTCGGTGAGAAAACGGTAGCCCTATGATATCAACTCGTCGTCTACCATCCATCTTCAGTCAATCGAGATACATGAAGCGGAAAGGCGGAGAACTCCAAAAGACCATATACTTGCTATCTAGTTATGGGTGAGGATGGCCATAGGATAGTGGGGCACCAGGGGCCGGCATATAGTTCTCATTTTTCAAGGTGTGCCTTTCATTTGTTGAGGGAGAGGTCAAGTGGGACCATAGCCACTGGAACAAAAACAGACCTTAGCATCTGCAATGGCAGATATCTAAAAGCTCCCGACCGAGTTATGTGTTTCTTGATTTGACCTGCAACAAGACTCGGGCCGCACATTACAGGACATGTGCATCTAGACAAGCGATAACGATTCGCGATACATGCGTGGGGAAGTATAGGAACATATACCACTCTAGGTAGTGTGTCCTGGACTTGGGGGCATCGTTCGTCAGGTAGCATAATCCCTAGTTGGACTAGGTGGCATAAATCCTGAATCCGAGAAGCGTTTAGCAGATATTGTAGACTCTAGTCGAATCTAGAAGGCACTTGGTAGAAAACCCTAGATTTGATCTAGGTAATAAATAATAAATGTATGCCTGAAGGCGATGAAAACTACAGGGATTGGGATCACGTTATCGGTACTAGTTGGGGACACTAGTTAGATGGTGCAGAGATATAGAAATCAGTATAACAAGGAAATAGCGAAGCGGAGAAGTATTAGAGCGAAGCGGCAAAGTATTAGAGCGAAGCGGCGAAAGTATTAGAGTATATCCAGTTTATCTTGTCTTAGCATATCTCTTGATTATCTTGTCTAATCTTGCCAACCCTATCATCATGGTGTTATCTTGTATTCAGTTAATTCATGTCGTTTTGTTTTTCCATGTTCATATGCTAGAAGTTACTGAACTTACTCAGGCTTTATGTCTGACTCTGTTTTTCTTTCGTCTTCTTTTCTTCCATTCCCCCCCCAAGGTAGTAAACGAGGGAATAGTATAGCTCAGGTTAAGTTGGACTGTCACTTTTTCCCCAGCTTGTAGATTTGCCGAAGTTTTGCTTGGATTCTCTTTTCAGATGTTGTGGCTGGCTCTTGCTAGAATTGGGGAATATAAATGTTGTTTTATGCTTCTTTATTTTGTAAGACAGATGATGCTCTGATATTGTAAAGAAATCATTGTACAAACTATTCTATCAATAAAGCAAAGTTTTATTTTTCGCTGTTTAATTTCTGTCTGTCTTGTAATTTGTCTGCATCTTTTACCCAAAATGCTCCACAGAACTTAGTGCATTCCCTTTGTGAGTGACACTAACGGACGTGGGGTGTTACGATATCTTTTTAAAACGAATCCAACGGTTCCAGTTTTTGGAAAATCCGACGGCCGGATCTCCCGGTGCAATCGTTTGAAGTTTCGTTTCAAATTACGAACTGCAGCGTCATTATTCAATTTAATTTAATTATATTTATATATATATATATATATATAATCGATTCTGGCGCTGTTTTTCTTCAGATTTTAATTAAACATTCCAGACAATCCAACCGTTGGATCTTTGCAAAGTTGGTGCCGTTGGAAAGATATTTCCAAAGCGAACCCAACGGTTTCAAACCACGAACTGTAGCTTCGTTATTCAATTTAATTTAATTATATTTTTATATATATATATATATATATAAATATAATCGATTCTTCGATTTCAAAACCATATTCATTTCATAACTTTGATAAAAATGATATTTTTATCAAACTAACTTCTATTTCAACACTTCACTATTTTTAACAATTCGTATATATAATAAAAATATGATTTTTATTGTTAAACAATTTATTTCAAAACACGACTATTTTATATAGTTCATATAGATGGTAAAAATATGATTTTTATTATAAAACAATTTCTTTCAAAACACGGCTATTTTATATAGTTCATATAGACGATAAAAAAATCATTTTTATTATAAAACAATTTATTTCAAAACACGAATACCATTCAACACATGAATTTCCATTCAACGAATGAATTTCTATTCAACACATGAAGGTTTTCTATAGTTTATATATATATAGATAAAATGGTGATTTTCATATTTAAAACACGAATACCATTCAACACATGAATTTTTATTCAACGAATGAATTTCTATTCAGCACATGAAGGTTTTCTACAGTTTATATATATAGATAAAAAGGTGATTTTTATTGCAAAACAATTTATTTCAAAACATGAATGTCGTTAAATAGATGAATTTCTATTCAACACACGAATATAGTTTCAACACATGAAAATAATTCTAACACATGAATATTATTCAAAATTTCGGCAACATAACGGCAGTGTAGTTAAAACCGAGGTCGTCCCTAGTACGGGTCCTCGCTCTCGCAGCTTTTGACAATGAGGATTTCATGCATCTAGTTCGCACGCAGGCGGCATGTATATATTTTTCATTTCCACAAACTAATCCTATGTGGTTTCAACCAAATAATTTTCAACCACAAACGGGTATTTTTCAACCACTATCAATCAATTTCAACCACAAACAATTCTAATCAACCATTCGCTATCAACGAATTTTCACATCAATCACAACCAATAAATATCGTCGATGGTTTGTGGACGAGGGGCGAATATATATATATATATATATTTTATATAAGCATTTCACTTCTATTTCAACAGATATATGATTTTTACAACGCATATATAACTTATATATCGAACGTACAACTTATACAACGCTTATACAGGAGGTGTACAACGCTTATATAACTCATACATCGACTATATAATTTATACATCGTCGTTTTCCATATCGTTTATAATTTAGAAATCTCACTTTGGGTTCCTCTCCACCAAAAATAGTAGAAGGCACAGAAAAATATGCGGTCTCTTCTAAAATGTAGAAGACGTCCACACGGTCCCAATGTCTCCTGTTTCATCGAATTTCGTCAACACATGAAAAAGATACGATTTTTACAGTGAAATCAAAAACCGTAGCGCTTTAAAATGCTATTAAATAGTTTAAAATCAAAACAGCCAAACCTTTCTATTTTGATTTGAAACTAGGTTTGGCTTTAACGTGAAATCCGAAACACTTGAACGAAATCGGGTTGTACCCTGTTGTAGAGCCTCGAAAGGCGCGCCCGTGAACCCCCCCCCTCGTTGAACTCGAACTGGGTATCGAGGAGAAAACTGGCGTTGAACGCCGACACTTCAGAGCGGCGGATCTCAGACAACACTCGACGATAAAGGGCGGAAGTGGTATGGATTTTAAGAGGAGAGTGGGATCTTCAAAATCTTCCAAAGGACCATGCGGTTTTGTTGTGTGGTTTGGGCGTGATCGAGGAGAGGAGGAAGAGGGTTTCCGCCGGTTATTCGCTCGTCGGGGGAAGGGGGGGAGAGAGTTGACGTGGACGAATGAGATTTATTTATTTATTTATATATTTTTAAATTTTGAAAATACCCAGTTCACCCACGAACCCCAATCCAGACCCAACAATTGTCGTCCCTAGCATTTTACCCCCATTCCGAACACAATGGGATATGTTTAGAAGGCCCATTCGAATGTTTCAGTCAGTTTTTCTTCAAATTAAAATATAAAACATTCAATATTTAATTTGAACGTACATTTCAATTTTCCAGGGCCACATACTGATTCTAAAAATTCCCGAAAAATAAATCTAGCTATGTTTTGACGATACGGTCCCAACAAAACTAGTTTCGTCGAATTCTGAGACCGTTTGAAAAATGGCCCAATACTAGTCGATCCAATTTAACTATAATTGACCAAAAAACGTTTTCCTTTGCCACACTCACATAATAACTTCAAAAATTATGAAATTTGAAATCTAGCAATAATTTGACATCCCGGATCCAACAAAAGTGGTTTCGTCGAATTCCAAGGTCGTTTGCAAAATGGCCATTTTCACGGGCTATATAAACTCTAAAGCGACCTTTTTGAAAATTCATTTGGCCATAACTTTTGCTTCCCGCCATGAAACTTAGATTTTTCAGATTCTTTAGAAAGGTAATCACTAACAGATTTAAATATTTTTGATTTCACTCAAATCCGTTTTGTTTTGCACCCGGTACAGTCAGTCAAAGTTTGAATTCAAATTTTGAAACTACCGCGCCATTTCAGGCCTTTTTTATAATTCAAAGTAATTATATTTATTTTTAACTTCGATTCAAACTTACCTTTCATTGTTATTATTTAAAATATTTATTTTAAAATTTTAAAATCCAGTAAAATAGCCAATTTAAAATTTTTAAATTGGTTCAGATTTTCCGGGTCGTTACATAATGCTCCACAGAAGTTAATGCATTCCCTTTGTGAGTGACCTTAATGGAGGTGGGGTGTTTCACTTGGTATCAAAGCTAAAGGTTATCGGATCAGATAAAAGATTTGAAAAATTATTTTCAAGACGGTTTTAAAAGAAGCATTTTCTAAAGAAAACTTTTGTTTTAAAGGCATATTCCCCAAAGCCATATGCACTATCTTTTGATCCTCTGTTTGAATCCTTGTTTCCGTCTTTACTGTCTCCAGGGCTCCTGGCTTTCTGGGAGGTAAACTCATCGCGGCATGGTTCCGTAGGCTTGATGAGACTATGACACCTGTCAAAGGGCGAAGAAGTGCACGACTTCCGTATAGCCGCATTAGTTTCACCTACGGCTAATTTTCTTTCAAGCATTGTAGGGTTTTCTGTGCGATGGAGGCAGCTTTCAAGAAACTTGTCAACAAGGCACACAAGGATGGCAAAGATGAGAATGAGGGAGTTTGGCTAAGGAGCACAACCCAAGGATGAGAAACTCATGAATATGGACTTGGTTCACAAAGGAGGAAAGAATAGAAAAACCTAAGACAAGAGGAAGTGTCGTTATTATGGTTTAATGGGTCATATAATTAAGGATAAGGGCAAGAACAAAGGACAGGATTTTCAGGAGGGCAAGTGCGTTCTCTCACCGCCAGCATACCTGAGAGAGAGGTAGTAAAGTTTCTGTTGAAAGTCTAGTTTTTCTTTTTATTCATCGTGTTAGTACTCTTTTTGATTTTAGCTCTTCACATTCGTTTATATCTGCTTCCATAGTTGAGTCTCTACACCTTAGTGCTTGTATAGTAGAAGATCCCATTATTGTCTAAAATCCAATTGGTGGTTTGGCTCATTTATCTTTGGTTTGTGAGGATTTGAGAATAGCTATATTAAGTATTGAGTTTAAGTGTAATGCTTATGTTTTTTTTGGTTTCATGGGCTATAGGTTGGTTCTAGGCATGGATTGGTTAGCTAGTAATTGTGAAAGAAGGATAGTTAGACTTTTGACTTGCCTCGGGAATACCCTCGAGATTTCGTGCGATCCTGTGGGATCAGTTTGGCTTAGCTACCCAGAATCACTTGATGCATCTATCGACGATTTGCGATCCGTTAGAATAGTTCATGAGTACGCAGATGTTTTTAATCAAATGAGACGACCCCAATCCCCGTACTGGCGGTGGCAAGGGTAATCTTGGGAATATAACACAGAAACAGATAATGGCCAAAATATGATTGATACGAATAAAACAAAAGCATTTGATATTATTACTAGTGTTTATATGTTTCAAAAACAATTTCCATCATAACTATCAATCACAGACGGCATGGGTACCATGTATCATGTCGCCATATATATATATACAATCAAAACCTCACAGTCACGTACTTGGAAATTGGATTTCCGTCATGAACCAAGGCAAAAGATAGTTCTTACCGACTTCGAGACTGCCTAGCCCGAGTCTCAGGATCAGAGCTCGAGTGACCCTTGGATCGTCAGGGCCGGTCCACCGATGTGGATTAAAATTCCTGGACACTACGTTTCCCCGCTCTTTGGGGCGTAAACGAGCCAACGAATGACTCCATCAGACCCGGATCATCCGATCTAACCGAGGCGCCTCGCAACAGCAACAACCACATAAGTCAAACTTGTCAGGGCATGTAAAACCACTGACGCCACTTCTAGCTAAGAAGAAACGCAGGCCCTCCCTGATGTCCTTTCCCGTTTCTAGTTCATACCGGGGTGTGAGGCTCGCGAATTTACGTTATACACAAAGCTACGCCATACAGGCGGGCTTTCATCATCACCACAAGACTTTGTTTTTCAACAGAAGCCCTGATCACTGCATCTTCGCATGCCACACAGGCAATTCACACCGTGCAACTGATGGCTATCAATCACACAGAATAAATTCCAATGTCAGACACACTGTCCATTTGCAAGTCCGTTCTGGGTCTGAACGAAACCGGAGGCACTATATACCTCGCAAACCCATCGATCACCACGTACGTCTGGACGATTACCATTCATTATCCATATTTCGGGATGCCTCCCAATCAGGACCTCAGTTACCATCCAAACGAGGTGAAGATCTCTGGTCTTCGACCACCCTCTTCATCTTCGATTTCTTATCGTCGATTCAGTCATTCAGAATGGGATAAACCCGGTCTTTCTGAGCAACTCGCGTATATAATAAACAAGTGCAACACTAATCATACACACGCATCATTTCAATTCATTAGTCACTAACCGTCAATCAGTAAGAGAACGATTTCCCAAATATTAACCCCGAAGGCCGAAACCAACATCAGATCAACACCCAGGAAACCATTCGACTTAGCCAACCTTCAGTTAGTTTCTAATTTTCACATCCATATCGTTTATAATATTTTTTAACGATTTATCGCTATTTTTATTTATTTTAAAATAGCCAATTTATTCAAAACGACGCTTCGGGCCATAACGCGGCCGTGGCGCTGTTTTTCTTCAGATTTGATTTACACATTTCTGAAAATCTAACCGTTGGATCTTCACAAAATTTACATCATTAGAAAGATCTTTTCAAAACGTATCCAACGGTTCCAGATCGGGAAAATTCGACGGTCGGATCTCCCAGTATAATCGTTTGAAGTTTCGATTTCAAAATACGAACTGCAGCGTCGTTATTCGATTAAATATGATTATATTTATATATATATATAAAAATATAATCGATTCTGGCGTAGTTTTTCTTCAGAATTGAATTAAACAATCCAGACAATCCAACCGTTGGATCTTTACAAAGTTGGTGCGTTGGAAAGATATTTTCAAAGCGGACCCAACGGTTGCGGTTTCGGGAAAATCCGATGGTCGGATCTCTCGCACTAATCGTTTGAAATCACGGTTTCAAAATACGAACTACAGCTTCGTTTTTCGATATATTTCAATTCTATATATATATATATATCGATTCTTCGATTTCAAAACTATATAACTTTCATACATTTGATAAAAATGATATTTTTATCTAACGGTCTTCTATTTCAACACTTTACTATTTTTAACAATTCATGTATATAATAAAAATGTGATTTTTAATGTAAAACATTTTATTTCAAAACTCGACTATTTTATATAGTTAATATAGGTGATAAAAATAGAGGATTTTTATTATAAAACAATTTCTTTCAAAACAAGATTATTTTACACATTTCATATTGATGTTAAAAATGGCATTTTTATTATAAAACAATTTCTTTCAAAATATGAATACCATTCAACACATGAATTTCAATTCAACGAATGAATTTCAATTCAACACATGACGGTTTTCTATAGTTTGTATATATCGATAAAAAGGTGATTTTTATATTTAAAACACGAATACCATTCAACACATGAATTTCAATTCAACGAATGAATATCGATTCAACACATGAAGGTTTTCTATAATTTGTATATATCGATAAAAAGGTGATTTTTGTATTTAAAACACGAATACCATTCAACACATGAATTTCAATTCAACGAATGAATATCGATTCAACACATGAAGGTTTTCTATAGTTTATATAAATAGGGTAAAAATGTGATTTTTATTGCTAAAACCATTTATTCAAAACACGAATACCATTCAACACATGAATATGATTCAACGAATGAATCTCTATTCAACACATGAAGGTTTTCTATTCAATAGACGAATATAATTTCAACACAGGAAAATAATTCTAACACATGAATATTATTCAAAATTTCGGCAGCATAACGGCAGGGTAGTTAAAACCGGGACCGTCCCTAGTACAGCTCCTCGCTCTACCTTAAAACCTCGCGGTTTTTGACAATGGGGAATCGTGCATCTAGTTCGCATGCAGGCGGCATGTATATTTATTTCATTTCCACAAACTAATCCTATGTGGTTTCAACCAAATATTTCTCAACCACAAACGGGTATTTTTCAACCACAATCAATCAATTTCAACCACAGACAATTCCAATCAACCATTCGCTATCAATCAATTTTCACACCAATCACAACCAATAAATATCGTCCATGGTTTGTGGACGAGGGTCATATATATATATATATATATATATATATATATATAGCAATTCACTTCTATTTCAACACATATATAATTTTTTACAATGCATATATAACTTATACATCGAACGTACAACTTATACAACGCTTATACAAGAGGTGTACAATGCTTATATAACTCATACATCGATCATATAATTTATACATCGTCGTTTTTGATATCGTTTATAAATTAGAAATCTCACATTGGGTTCCACTCCACCAAAAATAGCAGAAGGCTCAGAAAAATATGCGGTATCTTCTAGAATGTAGAAGACGTCCACACGGTCACGATGTTTCCTGTTTCATCGAATTTCGTTAAAACACTAAAAAGATATGATTTTTCAAAATTTTGCAACACTTAAAAGTGTTATTTTCAATTCAGAAATTTCAAAGCAGATATGTTTTTCAAACCTTCGAAACTAGGTTTTAAATTCACGATCAATCCGTGAAGTATCGTCACGATCAGATGCTGCAACGTCGAAGAGCTTCAAACAGGCTTTCCAGCGCCTGTGGTGGCACCCAACTCGATGGCCTCTCTGATGCTCGGAGGCGCTCCAAAGGGGGTGACTTCCTCGAGGTAGAACGACGCAAATACCAGATGGTTTCAGTCGAGGCTTGGATTGACTGAAAGAGGGGGGAAAGGCGAAAGGAAAAGTCAACTGGAGGGGGTGGCAAAAACACCTGTGGCGGCGGTGATCGGTCCTGGAAGTTTTGAACAGCTTCCGCCGTCGAGATCGGGGAGAGATAAAAGGTTTTTTTTTATAAAATCTGATTGGCCGGAGAGTATTTATTTCAAAAAAAATATGGTTTCTCGCCATGAACTCCAATCCAGACCCAACGACTGTCGTCCCTAGCGTTTTACCCCCATTCCGAACACAATGGGATATGTTTCGTGGGCCCATTCGAATGTTTCAGTCAGTTTTCCTTCAAATTAAAATATATAACATTCAATATTCGATTTGAACGTATATTTCAATTTGCCAGGGCCACAAACTGACTCGAAAAATTCCAGAGAAATAAATCTGGATATGTTTTGACGATGCGGTCCCAACAAAACTAGTTTCGTCGAATTCTGAGACCGTTTGCAAAAAGGCCCATTTCTGGTCAATCCAATTTAACTATAATTGACCAAAACACGTTTTCCTTTGCCACGCTCACATACTAGCTTCAAAAATTATGAAATTAGAAACCTAGCAATAACTTCTCATCCCGGATCCAACAAAAGTGGTTTTATCGAATTCCAAGGTCGTTTGCAAAATGGCCAATTTCACGGGCTATATAAATTCCATAGCGACCTTTCTGAAAATTCATTTGGCCATAACTTTTGCTTTCCGCTATGAAACTTTGATTTTTTCGATTCGTTAGAAAGGTATTCACTAACAGATTTAAATATTTTTGGTTTCACTCAAATCCATTTTGTTTTGCACCCGGTACCGTCCGACAAAGTTTGAATTCAATTTTTGAAACTGCAGCGCCATTTCAGGCCTTGTTTATAGTTAGAATTAATTGTATTCGTTTTCAAACGTCGATTCAAACTCACTTTTCATTGCTATTATTTAAAATATTTATTATAAATATTTAAAATCCATTATTTTAGCCAATTTAAAATTTTTAAATTGGTTCAGATTTTTTGGGTCGTTATAATCTCCCCCACTTAAAACTTTTCGTCCCCGAAAAGGAACAAAGTCGAAAGTGGTTTGATTAATCAACTCTACGCTCGATCCGGCTTCCATTCTCCAACTTTTCAGTTTCTTAGAATTTTCAAATTCTTCAAAAATTTGGCTAACACCCGGAATTTTCGAAAAATTTCGCCATAACCTCCTTTGTACGGGGAGAGGTTTGGAAATTTATTAGGCCGTATTAGGTACCCAATAAATCCTAATAAGCATACACATATTTATAGTGATATATTCTGGTGTTTACAAGGGAGCGTGTATTGATAATAACTCCAGAGAATAAATTATCGTCACCCTGTTAAAGCCTAAGGGAGTGTGTATTTTAAATGCTCCAGAGGATAAATCCTCGTCACCTCGTCCCGTGTGGGAAATAAATAGTTCACGTGCCGTATCTAATGACCAGAGAGACTTGATTATTGTCAACTCCAGACCCGTGTGGGTTTTTTTATTAATCTGGCAATTTTATCGTTACAATTTAAATAGTCCATATCAGTCATCAGTTCAACCTGTAAAATATAGTCATCGCCATACAAACCTCTCGCTCGTATGGTAAATCTTCCACCTCGTCACACAAGCTCCAAATGCTTATGTGGTATATGATGAAGTATGCCTATCTTCAAGAAGTATGCCATGTAATGTAGTTCAAAATTAATTGTTACTATCCTATGGCGACGTTTATTATTACACACAGAATAACCAGCACTCCGCATCCAATGGCATTCAGAGGATTTGATATAATAATATTTCGCATCCAACTCATTAAGGTTTACCTATTTGTCGAGCAAGCAAATAAAATCTTTACTCAACAGCTATCCATTTACCTGTTCAAACATATATAATTCACATGTATATATTTCTATCTGTTTTTAAATCATTTCAATGTGTGATTTAATCGAATAAATTCTACCATTATTCTCTTATCGATTAAATTAACTATCGTTTTAATAATTTAATTAATCAAATCTACAATCACACAATACAAACAATAATCAATTTGTTTTTAACTTTTTAAAATCATACAAATTAATTCATATACTCTTTTACTTTTCAAATATATATCTTTTATATATTCAAAAATTATATTTCTACAACCAGACTATATATATTATCACAGATACGTTATTAAAAAAAACATATAACTCTCGACTCGTTCTAGGGCACTTCTGACCCTATCCCTAACGAGTTGTTCTGATTCTGCTATACTCATACTAGGATATTACTGATCCTATCTGTATAGGGTTACCCGACGTAGAACACTACTGGTTCTATTTCTGATGAGTTCGTTAATATGTTATATTCCAGAGCTAAGCTTAACCAAAGCTCTGATACCAAATGAGACGACCCCAATCCCCGTACTGACGGTGGCAAGGGTAATCTTTGGAATATAACACAGAAACAGATAATGGCCAAAATATGATTGATACGGATAAAACGAAAGCATTTGATATTATTACTAGTGTTTATATGTTTCAAAAACAATTTCCATCATAACTATCAATCATAGACGGCATGGGTACCATATATCATGTCGCCATATATATATATACAATCAAAACCGCACAGTCACGTATTTAGAAATTGGATTTCCGTCATGAACCAAGGAAAAATATAGTCCTTACCAACTTCGAGACTGCCTAGCCCGAGTCTCAGGATCAAAGCTCGAGTGACCCTTGGATCGTCAGGGCCGGTCCACCGATGTGGAATAAAATTCCTGGACACTGCGTTTTCCCGCCCTTTGGGGCGTAAACGAGCCAACGAATGACTCCATCGGACCCGGATCGTCTTATCTAACCGAGGCGCCTCGCAACAGCAACAACCACATAAGTCAAACTCGTCAGGGCGTGTAAAACCACTGACGCCACTTCTAGCTAGGAAGAAACGCAGGCCCTCCCTGATGTCCTCTCCGGTTCTGGTTCATACCGAGGTGTGATGCTCGCGAATTTACGTTATACACAAAGCTACGCCACACAGGCGGGCTTTGATCATCACCACAAGACTTTGCTTTTCAATAGAAGCCTTGATCACTGCATCTTAGCATGCCACACAGGCAATTCACACCGTGCAACTGATGGCTATCAATCACACAGAATAAATTCCAATGTCAGACACATTGTCCATTTGCAAGTCCGTTCTGGGTCTGAACGAAACCGGAGGCACTATATACCTCGCAAACCCATCGATCACCACGTCGTCTGGACGATCACCACTCATTATCCATATTTCGGGATGCCTCCCAATCAGGACCTCGGTTACCATCCAAACGAGGTTAAGATCTCTGGTCTTCGACCACCCTCTTCATCTTCGATTTCTTATCGTCGATTCAGTCATTCAGAATGGGATAAACCCGGTCTTTCTGAGCAACTCGCGTATATAATAAACAAGTGCAACACTAATCATACACACGCATCATTTCAATTCATTAGTCACTAACCGTCAATCAGTAAGAGAACGATTTCCCAAATATTAACCCCGAAGGCCGAAACCAACATCAGATCAATACCTAGGAAACCATTCGACTTAGCCAACCTTCAGTTAGTTTCTAATTTTCACATCCATATCATTTATAATATTTTATAACGATTTATCGCTATTTTTATTTATTTTAAAATAGCCAATTTATTCAAAACGACGCTTCGGCCATAACGCGGCCGTGGCGCTGTTTTTCTTCAGATTTGATTTACACATTTCTGAAAATATAACCGTTGGATCTTCACAAAATTTACATCATTAGAAAGATCTTTTCAAAACGAATCCAACGGTTCCAGTTTCGGGAAAATCCGACAGTCGGATCTCCCGGTATAATCGTTTGAAGTTTCGATTTCAAAATACGAACTGCAGCGTCGTTATTCGATTAAATATAATTATATTTATATATATATATATATATAATCGATTCTGGCGCTGTTTTTCTTCAGATTTGAATTAAACATTCCAGACAATCCAACCGTTGGATCTTTACAAAGTTGGTGCCGTTGGAAAAATATTTCCAAAGTGGACCCAACGGTTGCGGTTTCGGGAAAATACGATGGTCGGATCTCTCGCACTAATCGTTTGAAATCACGGTTTCAAAATACGAACTACAGCTTCGTTTTTCGATATATTTCAATTCTATATATATATATATATCGATTCTTCGATTTCAAAACTATATAACTTTCATACATTTGATAAAAATGATATTTTTATCTAACGGTCTTCTATTTCAACACTTCACTATTTTTAACAATTCATGTATATAATAAAAATGTGATTTTTAATGTAAAACAATTTGTTTCAAAACTCGACTATTTTCTATAGTTAATATAGGTGATAAAAATAGGATTTTTATTAAAAAACAATTTCTTTCAAAACAAGGTTATTTTACACATTTCATATTGATGTTAAAAATGGGATTTTTATTATACAACAATTTCTTTCAAAATATGAATACCATTCAACACATGAATTTCAATTCAACAAATGAATTTCAATTCAACACATGACGGTTTTCTATAGTTTGTATATATCGATAAAAAGGTGATTTTTATATTTAAAACACGAATACCATTCAACACATAAATTTCAATTCAACGAATGAATATCGATTCAACACATGAAGGTTTTCTATAGTTTATATATATCGATAAAAAGGTGATTGTAATAACCCGAAAATCTGGGCCAGTTTAAAATTTTTATTTTGGCAATTTTAGCGAATTTTGATTATTTAAAATGGATTATTTTAAATAATATCGACGAGAAATTTATTTTGAATATAATTCGACGTATATATTATACGCGTCGTCGTTAG
Organism: Allium sativum; assembly: GCA_030737875.1. NCBI lineage: Eukaryota > Viridiplantae > Streptophyta > Magnoliopsida > Asparagales > Amaryllidaceae > Allium > Allium sativum. The sequence goes on along the minus strand of CM060919.1, from coordinate 125,115,131 downwards.
AATATAAATATTTATATATAATTATAAATAGAATTGAAAATGGCGCGGTAGTTCGATAATTCGATTTCAAACTTCAATTGAATGTACCGGGTGCAAAACAATCCGGATTTTAGTGAAACCAAAAATGATAGGATCTAATTGACAATATCTTTCCAATGAATCTGAGAAATCGAAATTTCATAGCGGGAATCAAAAGATATGTCCAGTTGAAAATTCTGAATAGTCGCTATGGAATTCAGGCCCTTAAAAATGGACATTTTGCAAACGACCTCGGATTTCGACGAAACCAGTTTTGTTGGGTTCGGGATGTAAAGTTATTGCTAGGTTTCAAATTTCATAATTTTTCGAATCAATATGTGAGCGTGGCAAAGGAAAACGCGTTTGACCAGTTTCAGTTGATTTTAATCAACTGGAAATTGGCCATTTTTCAAACGGTCTCAGAATTCGACGAAACTAGTTTTGTTAGGACCGTATCGTCAATACGAAGCTAGAAAATATTTTTCTGGAATTTTTAGTGTTAGTATGTAACCCCGGTAATTTGAAATGTACGTTTAAAATTCAATATAGTGATTTAAATGTAAATTCAAAGGAAACTAATCAAAACGTTCGAATCAACTTGCGATACATAGCCCATTGTGTTTGGAATGGGGGTGAAACGCTAGGGACGACAGGCGGTGGGCCTCGTTTCGAGGTCGTAGGTGAAAGTCAACTTTTTGGCCAAATTAAATAATAATAATAAATAATAACAAAAATAATATCTCCCCTTTTATCCTCCAGGCCCCCCCCCCCCCCCCCGTTCAAACAAAAATGAAATTTCAGAATAAAAAAATAAAGGAGAAAAAAACCAAATCGGAATCGCTCCCCGTCGCCCCAGGCGCCCTCCGCCGTCGCTCGCGAGTGAAGACCACCATCGATTTCCCCCCCCCCCTCGTCCGTCGATCTCTTCCTTCTTCCCCCTTCCCTCTGGCGCTCCTCTCTCCTCTAATTAAACCGCCACCGCCACTGTAAAACGTCGCCCCCCCCTTTCCGACCACCGGCTGAGCCCTACCCCCTCTCCAGCGTGCTCCGCGGCTCCCAAGACCGCTGGCCATCACCCCGTACCACCAGCCCTCCTCCACATCGAAGACACAGTGAGTTTTCAAATTTATACAATACATTTGTTTAGAAAAATTCGATTTTAATTTATATAAAAGGATTGTAAGTCAGAATATGATTTTTATGTATATTGTTGAGAGGTAAAAATATAATTTTTATTACAAATGACTGTGTTTTAAACACACGATTTTTGTTTAGTTAAAAGGGTGATTTTGTTTATATATAAACAAGTTAAAGATTCGATTTTTATATAATAGAGACTATAAAAATATTATCTTTATATATGAAGAAGCAAATAAAAATATGGACTTTATTTTATATATTGAACTTCGAATTAAAAATGTGATTTTTATATATTGAACTTCGAATTAAAAATGTGATTTTTATATATTGAACTTCGAATTAAAAATGTGATTTTTATATATTGAACTTCGAATTAAAAATGTGATTTTTATATATTGAACTTCGAATTAAAAATGTGATTTTTATATATTGAACTTCGAATTAAAAATGTGATTTTTATATATTGAACTTCGAATTAAAAATGTGATTTTTATATATTGAATAACGAAGTAAAAATTCGATTTTTACATATGTAGTGAAAGCGGACAACGAAGATGACGAAGATGCGATAGCGATGAAGTTTTCTATCAATGAAGTGCCGTGGAGCTAGGATAGCTATAAGTGAGAATTTCTCACCTTTCAATTTCTTTTCTAGTTATATATATATACTAGGATGCAGACGGTGTTTAGTAGCACCCGACACAATCGTCCACAGACCATGGACTTGTTTGTTTGGCTGTTTGGTTATTGATTGCGATATTGGTTTGAATGTGGTTTGTGGTGTGAAAAATCGAATCGATAAATTGGTTAGGATTAGACGTGCGCCGTTATAAGGCGAAGGAGTAAGGCTAGGTTAGACTCTTACTCCAAATTTTGTGGTTTGCATAATGAAATTGATTTGATTGATGTGTGAATGGCGTGGGCCTTCACTAGTCCGGGGATAAGGCTAGGCCTTGTCCCGTTTCTAGTATCGTGCCGTTATGCCGCCGAAATTTTCTAAAATAAGTTAGAAAAATAAAAATATCATTTTATTGAATAAATGAATTGAATAGAAATTCATATGATAAAATAAAATGTTTTGTCGTTAAAAATATAATTTTTAACGTGAATGTAAATAAATAAATATTCATTTACAAACCAGACGGTTTGTTTATGTACACCTATTTGAAGGACATTAATTGGGACGATAAATTTTACACATCGCCCAACAGCACAAATAAAATAGGTGTTTGATTGTTTGAAACCCCACACGGGTGTTGGGATGAAATTTGAAGTTCACTCATCCTGATTGATTAAATATGTCGATCGATTGATTGACAGGCTGTTATAAGCGTTGAATATCTATATTTGATGCTTATACAGTGTAGTGCACTTTGGTTGATGGTTGATTATTTTTCAATGCTATGATATACATGTGTTGTATGAAAATCCATATAATTAACTTTATATGGTAATTGATTGGGCCTCATTCCAATTTGAAAAATAAAGAATATTATAAAATAAAAGTTCATGTGTTGACAGTACTCATTCATTGAGATTGGTCATGTGTTGAACGAAATATTTTAATATTAAAATTTACATCTTTATCGATATAAAATAAAAGTTCATGTGTTGACAGTACTCATTCATTGAGATTGGTCATGTGTTGAACGAAATATTTTAATATTAAAATTTACATCTTTATCGATATAAAATAAAAGTTCATGTGTTGACAGTACTCATTCATTGAGATTGGTCATGTGTTGAACGAAATATTTTGATAATAACAACTATTTTGAAAAAGAAATATTTGAAATAGAATGTTTGAAAATAGAAATTTATGAAGCCGTGTTGATTAGATTAACGCTATTTTGACGTGAACGATATTTATATCAATTTGAATTGAAAACGATTTCGAAATGAATTGAATTGAAAACGATTTCGAAATGAATTGAATGGAAAACGATTTCGAAATGAATTGAATTGAAAACGATTTCGAAATGAATTAAATTGAAAACGATTTCGAAATGAATTGAATTGAAAACGATTTCGAAATGAATTAAATTGAAAACGATTACGAAATGAATTAAATTGAAAACGATTTCGAAATGAATTGAATTGAAAACGATTTCGAAATGAATTGAATTGAAAACGATTTCGAATTGAATTGAAAACGAATTCAAATTGAATTGAAAACGAATTGAAATGAATTCAAATTGAATTGAAATTTGAATTGAATAGAAATGAATTTTAAAACGAATTTATAAAGAAGAATTCAATTTTGATTTGAATTGAAATGGAAGTTGAAATTGCTTTTGAAACGATTTTAAAACTATTTATATAATTCGTTTTAAATAGAAATCGACGAAATATATTATATATATATTATATATATAATATAATGGCCTGAATAGAACGCGCCGCGCCGTGGCAGTTCGCGAATTTCGGCCATTTATTTCAAACGGACATTACGGGAGATCCGACCGTCGGATTCTCCTAAAACCGGAACCGTTGGGTTCGTATCGAAAAGAGCTTTCTAATGAATATTAGAAATTTGAAATCTAACGGTTGGATTTGGAATTATGTCCAAATCAAATTTGAAAAAGGTCGTTGTAAGTGCAGTTCGATGGCCGTTGATGGAAATCGACTGTACAGGCCTTGATAAAATTATTAAAAATAGTAATAATTCGTGTAAAATCATAAGAAATGATTTGTGAAGAATTGGGATGAAAAACTCCATATTTGAAAAGATAAAAATAGATTTTTATCGAAATGAACTAGTTTTGAACTAGAAGTATAATTCTATTTATTTTTAAATAAATAAATTGAATTTGAAAAGGGTTTTGAAAATAACCAGAATTTCCAATGATTGCATTGGAGTGGATTTGAATCGAAATTGTCTTCGGAATATTTCGATGTTGGAATTCGTGATTATATGGATGTTGTTATGGAAATTTGAAAGATATATATTTATATCGTTATTTCCAATACGACATTTGTTAGTCGTAGAATTTGATATTGAATATAAGCCGGTATATTTTCTATTCAGAGCCTTGTATTGAATATCAAATGTGATTTGGGTTTGTCGTGAACGGTGTCTTCACTAACACTGTTCTTGAACCCAGTTGAGAAAAGATTAAATCTTTTTATTTAGATTTAATGAAGTGTACCAATTGAATGATATTTAATTGGAATTAAATCGATATTGATTTTTGGGTTTATCGTGGACAGTGTTTTAAATAACACTCGTTCTTTAACCCGATGATTAATGAATGTGATTTTGGGTTTATCGTGAACTGTGTTTTAAATGACACTGATTCTTTAACCCAGTTAAAGATTAAAACTAAGTGGAGTTTTAATGAATCTTTAATTAGATTGAAATGATCGAGAATGGAGTAGCACCAGTTTTGCTCCAGGCGATAGTTAAATCTTTAATTAGATTTAAACGTGAAATGGTAATTGAATTTACCGATAACACCGTGGTGTTAGATATGAAGTATAACCAGTTTTACTTCATGGGATGAATAGGTTGGGATGGGGAAATTAAAATAAATGATTACTTCGGTAAGGTTCGCTAATCCTGACTAGTTTGAATTGAGATTCAAAAATAGAATAAAGAATAAATTCAAGGAATTTATCTTGGATAAAATTAATGGGAACCTTTCCCTATGAATGTGAAATCAGAAACTAACTGTCGGTTAGCTGAGCAGAATGATTTTCTGGATATTGATCTGATGTTGGTTTCGGCCTTCGGGGTTAATATTTGGGGAATTATTCTCTTGATTAATTTACGGTTAGTGACTGATGAATTGGAATGAGGCGTATGTTGTGTTTGTGTAACACTTATTTAAAATATACGCGAGTTATTCGGAAAGACCGGGTTTATCCCATTCTGAATAACTGATACGACGATAAGTCGAAGATGAAGACGATGGTCGAAGACCGGATGTCTTCACGTCGTTTGGGTGATAACTGATGATCTTGATTGGGCTGTACACCCAAGAAGATGGAAACAGTTGGTGATCGTCCAGACGTACTTGGAGATCGATGGATATGCGAGGTACTAGGTGCCTCCGGTTTCGTTCAGACCCAGAACGGACTTGTAAATGGACTATGTGTCTGACATTGGATTTTAGTCTGTGTGATTGATCTCTATTAAATATATATCTGTTTGGCGGCGGAGAATTTATTCTCTTGCTTAACGCCCTTCTCTGAGACGTACGAGCTCAGGGGTTATATATTGATGGATATCAAACGCATGGAGTGAATTGCCTGTGTGGCATGCCTAAGTGGCAATTGATCGAGGCTTCTGTTGAAAAGCAAAGTCTTGTGGTGATGATCAAAGCACGGCCTTTGTGGCGTAGCTTTGTGTAACGTTTACTTCGCGAGTTTCACATCCGGTATGAACCAAAAACGGGAGACGGACCTCAGGGAGGGCATGCGTTGCTTTCTAGTTAGAAGTGGCGTCAGTGGTTTTACACGCCCTGACGAGTTTGACTTATGTGGTTGTTGCTGTTGCGAGGCGCCTCGGATTGATCGGTCGTTCTCGAACCGATGGAGCCATTCGTTGGCTCGTTTACGCCCCATAGGGCGGGTGAACGCATGTTCAGGGTTTAAGTTTAATCCACATCGGTGGACCGGCCCTGACGATCCAAAGGCTTGACAGAGTACTTGCCTGAGGCTCGGACTAGACAGTCTCGAATCGGTTGAGGACTATCTTTTGCCTCGGTTCATAGACGGAAATCCAATTTCCAAATACGTGACTTTGCGATTTTGATTGTATAACCTATATATGGCGACATAGTGGTATGGGGCATTCATGCCGCCTATGATTGATACTTATGATTTGAAGTTGTTTTATACACTATGCACTTATATAGTATCAAATGATTTGTTTTAAAACGTATCAAGCATTCTTTGGCTGTTATAAGGGAAAACCCTATCCCCCGGCTTGCGTTGCATTGTGTGATAGGACCTGGGTCTTATAACGGCTTCATTTTTCTTTATTTAGCATTGCGTTGTTTGTTTTATGCACTGGTATTCTTGGGAGGAAACCCGTTCCGTGTTATACGGCGTGGTCCCTTGATTTACCTAATGATTCAAAATAAAGATTAATAACTGTTTTAGTTCTCACACCAGTCCCATGACTGACCTGGAGTTTATTGTTTTAACCTAAACTCTGGGTGCCCCTATTTTGACACGGGCAGCTAGTAGTTTTGGTTTTGCAGATTTATATTCACAGGATCCTGGTTTACAGCTGGAACGATATCCGGAAAGCTTTGTATCCGTATATCTACTTCTAGTTGTGTATTGTATTATTTTCCGCTGCTATGTAATTTAAATCTCTGATATTTCTGTGTAATATTCGTTTTTACTCTGTATATTCTTGTAATCTGATGCATTGTTGTAATATACATTGAAATGTTCTTCTGTATGCGTTCTGCTGTGGTTTGTTCTCGAACTATCCGACGCTTTCCTTTACGGGGAAGTTACGGGTTTTTACAGTTGGTATCAGAGCTTTGGTTTACAAAGCTAGAGAACAAGACACATTAGAAACATACAAAAGAATTCATCAGAAATTGGATTAGTAATATCCAATGGGAATGACTCGTTAGAGATGGGATCAGTAGTATCCTGGAACGAGTGTGAAGAGTATATTTTTAAAGTGAAAACAAATTTTGTTTTGAAAATTTAAATCAATTATTCGTAGTTGATTATTTATTTATATTGATTTGGACAATCCAGTATATAAAGAATTTGCATATACGCCTTGCAAACGTATATTCGAAGTTTTAATATACCGGGTAGATATAGAACCGCACTCTAGTAGCCCGACAATGTTCTGATGGTGGTTTGAAACATCATCAGCATTTATTTTCGAGTGACGAAGGTGTGATTTCTATATATTTCCATTAGACTGGTGTGAGAACCAAAATTAGATAGGGCCTATTGTTGTGATTTGGCATCAAAAACATGATTTTTGTATATGTATCAAAATTATGAATTTGGAACTCTAATTCACTAATTGATTGATGTTTGCGTTGTTTGTTTATTTGTTTGCTAATTTTTAGCCATTTAGCCTAATTGAAACAAATATTGAATTGTATTGAAAATTGGTTGCATTTCCTTGCATATACATATATATCATTGAACAGGTCATAGCAAGGAGGCTAGAGCCAGAGAATAAAATTTGTTTGCTCGACAAATAGGTACATGTTTACTACATAATTTCCTGTTTTGTTTGGGTGATGATGATTTTATGAGCCTATTGGCTAGCCGCTTGGCTTTTTCTTTTTCTTTTTGAGATCTGAAGGACCGGGGAAGCTATTTGAAATTCTCCGATGCTCCCGGTGCAGGGGAGGTTATGGCGAAATTTTTCAAAAATTTAGGGTGTTAGCCAAATTTTTGAAGTTTTGAAAATTCTCAGAAACTAAAGAGTTGGAGAATGGAAGCCTGATCGAACGAAGAGTTGAATAATCAAACCACTTTCGACTTTGTTCCTTTTCGGGGACGAAAAGTTTTAAGTGGGGGAGATTGTAATAACCCGAAAATCTGGGCCAGTTTAAAATTTTTATTTTGGCAATTTAAGCGAATTTTGATTATTTAAAATGGATTATTTTAAATAATATCGACGAGAAATTTATTTTGAATATAATTCGACGTATATATTATACGCGTCGTCGTTAGAATATAAATATTTATATATAATTATAAATAGAATTGAAAATGGCGCAGTAGTTCGATAATTCGATTTCAAACTTCAATTGAATGTACCGGGTGCAAAACAATGCGGATTTTAGTGAAACCAAAAATGATAGGATCTAATTGACAATATCTTTCCAATGAATCTGAGAAATCGAAATTTCATAGCGGGAATCAAAAGATATGTCCAGTTGAAAATTCTGAATAGTCGCTATGGAATTCAGGCCCTTAAAAATGGACATTTTGCAAACGACCTCGGATTTCGACGAAACCAGTTTTGTTGGGTTCGGGATGTAAAGTTATTGCTAGGTTTCAAATTTCATAATTTTTCGAATCAATATGTGAGCGTGGCAAAGGAAAACGCGTTTGACCAGTTTCAGTTGATTTTAATCGACTGGAAATTGGCCATTTTTCAAACGGTCTCAGAATTCGACGAAACTAGTTTTGTTAGGACCGTATCGTCAATACGAAGCTAGAAAATATTTTTCTGGAATTTTTAGTGTTAGTATGTAACCCCGATAATTTGAAATGTACGTTTAAAATTCAATATAGTGATTTAAATGTAAATTCAAAGGAAACTAATCAAAACGTTCGAATCAACTTGCGATACATAGCCCATTGTGTTTGGAATGGGGGTGAAACGCTAGGGACGACAGGCGGTGGGCCTCGTTTCGAGGTCGTAGGTGAAAGTCAACTTTTTGGCCAAATTAAATAATAATAATAAATAATAAAAAAAATAATATCTCCCCTTTTATCCTCCAGCCCCCTCCCCCCCCCCCCCCCCCCCGTTCAAACAAAAATGAAATTTCAGAATAAAAAAAAAGGAGAAAAAAACCAAATCGGAATCGCTCCCCGTCGCCCCAGGCGCCCTCCGCCGTCGCTCGCGAGTGAAGACCACCATCGATTTCCCCCCCCCCCCCTCGTCCGTCGATCTCTTCCTTCTTCCCCCTTCCCTCTGGCGCTCCTCTCTCCTCTAATTAAACCGCCACCGCCACTGTAAAACGTCGCCCCCCCCTTTCCGACCACCGGCTGAGCCCTACCCCCTCTCCAGCGTGCTCCGCGGCTCCCAAGACCGCTGGCCATCACCCCGTACCACCAGCCCTCCTCCACATCGAAGACACAGTGAGTTTTCAAATTTATACAATACATTTGTTTAGAAAAATTCGATTTTAATTTATATAAAAGGACTGTAAGTCAGAATATGATTTTTATGTATATTGTTGAGAGGTAAAAATATAATTTTTATTACAAATGACTGTGTTTTAAACACACGATTTTTGTTTAGTTAAAAGGGTGATTTTGTTTATATATAAACAAGTTAAAGATTCGATTTTTATATAATAGAGACTATAAAAATATTATCTTTATATATGAAGAAGCAAATAAAAATATGGACTTTATTTTATATATTGAACTTCGAATTAAAAATGTGATTTTTATATATTGAACTTCGAATTAAAAATGTGATTTTTATATATTGAACTTCGAATTAAAAATGTGATTTTTATATATTGAACTTCGAATTAAAAATGTGATTTTTATATATTGAACTTCGAATTAAAAATGTGATTTTTATATATTGAACTTCGAATTAAAAATGTGATTTTTATATATTGAACTTCGAATTAAAAATGTGATTTTTATATATTGAACTTCGAATTAAAAATGTGATTTTTATATATTGAACTTCGAATTAAAAATGTGATTTTTATATATTGAATAACGAAGTAAAAATTCGATTTTTACATATGTAGTGAAAGCGGACAACGAAGATGACGAAGATGCGATAGCGATGAAGTTTTCTATCAATGAAGTGCTGTGGAGCTAGGATAGCTATAAGTGAGAATTTCTCACCTTTCAATTTCTTTTCTAGTTATATATATATACTAGGATGCAGACGGTGTTTAGTAGCACCCGACACAATCGTCCACAGACCATGGACTTGTTTGTTTGGCTGTTTGGTTATTGATTGCGATATTGGTTTGAATGTGGTTTGTGGTGTGAAAAATCGAATCGATAAATTGGTTAGGATTAGACGTGCGCCGTTATAAGGCGAAGGAGTAAGGCTAGGTTAGACTCTTACTCCAAATTTTGTGGTTTGCATAATGAAATTGATTTGATTGATGTGTGAATGGCGTGGGCCTTCACTAGTCCGGGGATAAGGCTAGGCCTTGTCCCGTTTCTAGTATCGTGCCGTTATGCCGCCGAAATTTTCTAAAATAAGTTAGAAAAATAAAAATATCATTTTATTGAATAAATGAATTGAATAGAAATTCATATGATAAAATAAAATGTTTTGTCGTTAAAAATATAATTTTTAACGTGAATGTAAATAAATAAATATTCATTTACAAACCAGACGGTTTGTTTATGTACACCTATTTGAAGGACATTAATTGGGACGATAAATTTTACACATCGCCCAACAGCACAAATAAAATAGGTGTTTGATTGTTTGAAACCCCACACGGGTGTTGGGATGAAATTTGAAGTTCACTCATCCTGATTGATTAAATATGTCGATCGATTGATTGACAGGCTGTTATAAGCGTTGAATATCTATATTTGATGCTTATACAGTGTAGTGCACTTTGGTTGATGGTTGATTATTTTTCAATGCTATGATATACATGTGTTGTATGAAAATCCATATAATTAACTTTATATGGTAATTGATTGGGCCTCATTCCAATTTGAAAAATAAAGAATATTATAAAATAAAAGTTCATGTGTTGACAGTACTCATTCATTGAGATTGGTCATGTGTTGAACGAAATATTTTAATATTAAAATTTACATCTTTATCGATATAAAATAAAAGTTCATGTGTTGACAGTACTCATTCATTGAGATTGGTCATGTGTTGAACGAAATATTTTAATATTAAAATTTACATCTTTATCGATATAAAATAAAAGTTCATGTGTTGACAGTACTCATTCATTGAGATTGGTCATGTGTTGAACGAAATATTTTGATAATAACAACTATTTTGAAAAAGAAATATTTGAAATAGAATGTTTGAAAATAGAAATTTATGAAGCCGTGTTGATTAGATTAACGCTATTTTGACGTGAACGATATTTATATCAATTTGAATTGAAAACGATTTCGAAATGAATTGAATTGAAAACGATTTCGAAATGAATTGAATGGAAAACGATTTCGAAATGAATTGAATTGAAAACGATTTCGAAATGAATTAAATTGAAAACGATTTCGAAATGAATTGAATTGAAAACGATTTCGAAATGAATTAAATTGAAAACGATTACGAAATGAATTAAATTGAAAACGATTTCGAAATGAATTGAATTGAAAACGATTTCGAAATGAATTGAATTGAAAACGATTTCGAATTGAATTGAAAACGAATTCAAATTGAATTGAAAACGAATTGAAATGAATTCAAATTGAATTGAAATTTGAATTGAATAGAAATGAATTTTAAAACGAATTTATAAAGAAGAATTCAATTTTGATTTGAATTGAAATGGAAGTTGAAATTGCTTTTGAAACGATTTTAAAACTATTTATATAATTCGTTTTAAATAGAAATCGACGAAATATATTATATATATATTATATATATAATATAATGGCCTGAATAGAACGCGCCGCGCCGTGGCAGTTCGCGAATTTCGGCCATTTATTTCAAACGGACATTACGGGAGATCCGACCGTCGGATTCTCCTAAAACCGGAACCGTTGGGTTCGTATCGAAAAGAGCTTTCTAATGAATATTAGAAATTTGAAATCTAACGGTTGGATTTGGAATTATGTCCAAATCAAATTTGAAAAAGGTCGTTGTAAGTGCAGTTCGATGGCCGTTGATGGAAATCGACTGTACAGGCCTTGATAAAATTATTAAAAATAGTAATAATTCGTGTAAAATCATAAGAAATGATTTGTGAAGAATTGGGATGAAAAACTCCATATTTGAAAAGATAAAAATAGATTTTTATCGAAATGAACTAGTTTTGAACTAGAAGTATAATTCTATTTATTTTTAAATAAATAAATTGAATTTGAAAAGGGTTTTGAAAATAACCAGAATTTCCAATGATTGCATTGGAGTGGATTTGAATCGAAATTGTCTTCGGAATATTTCGATGTTGGAATTCGTGATTATATGGATGTTGTTATGGAAATTTGAAAGATATATATTTATATCGTTATTTCCAATACGACATTTGTTAGTCGTAGAATTTGATATTGAATATAAGCCGGTATATTTTCTATTCAGAGCCTTGTATTGAATATCAAATGTGATTTGGGTTTGTCGTGAACGGTGTCTTCACTAACACTGTTCTTGAACCCAGTTGAGAAAAGATTAAATCTTTTTATTTAGATTTAATGAAGTGTACCAATTGAATGATATTTAATTGGAATTAAATCGATATTGATTTTTGGGTTTATCGTGGACAGTGTTTTAAATAACACTCGTTCTTTAACCCGATGATTAATGAATGTGATTTTGGGTTTATCGTGAACTGTGTTTTAAATGACACTGATTCTTTAACCCAGTTAAAGATTAAAACTAAGTGGAGTTTTAATGAATCTTTAATTAGATTGAAATGATCGAGAATGGAGTAGCACCAGTTTTGCTCCAGGCGATAGTTAAATCTTTAATTAGATTTAAACGTGAAATGGTAATTGAATTTACCGATAACACCGTGGTGTTAGATATGAAGTATAACCAGTTTTACTTCATGGGATGAATAGGTTGGGATGGGGAAATTAAAATAAATGATTACTTCGGTAAGGTTCGCTAATCCTGACTAGTTTGAATTGAGATTCAAAAATAGAATAAAGAATAAATTCAAGGAATTTATCTTGGATAAAATTAATAAGAACCTTTCCCTATGAATGTGAAATCAGAAACTAACTGTCGGTTAGCTGAGCAGAATGATTTTCTGGATATTGATCTGATGTTGGTTTCGGCCTTCGGGGTTAATATTTGGGGAATTATTCTCTTGATTAATTTACGGTTAGTGACTGATGAATTGGAATGAGGCGTATGTTGTGTTTGTGTAACACTTATTTAAAATATACGCGAGTTATTCGGAAAGACCGGGTTTATCCCATTCTGAATAACTGATACGACGATAAGTCGAAGATGAAGACGATGGTCGAAGACCGGATGTCTTCACGTCGTTTGGGTGATAACTGATGATCTTGATTGGGCTGTATACCCAAGAAGATGGAAACAGTTGGTGATCGTCCAGACGTACTTGGAGATCGATGGATATGCGAGGTACTAGGTGCCTCCGGTTTCGTTCAGACCCAGAACGGACTTGTAAATGGACTGTGTGTCTGACATTGGATTTTAGTCTGTGTGATTGATCTCTATTAAATATATATCTGTTTGGCGGCGGAGAATTTATTCTCTTGCTTAACGCCCTTCTCTGAGACGTACGAGCTCAGGGGTTATATATTGATGGATATCAAACGCATGGAGTGAATTGCCTGTGTGGCATGCCTAAGTGGCAATTGATCGAGGCTTCTGTTGAAAAGCAAAGTCTTGTGGTGATGATCAAAGCACGGCCTTTGTGGCGTAGCTTTGTGTAACGTTTACTTCGCGAGTTTCACATCCGGTATGAACCAAAAACGGGAGACGGACCTCAGGGAGGGCATGCGTTGCTTTCTAGTTAGAAGTGGCGTCAGTGGTTTTACACGCCCTGACGAGTTTGACTTATGTGGTTGTTGCTGTTGCGAGGCGCCTCGGATTGATCGGTCGTTCTCGAACCGATGGAGCCATTCGTTGGCTCGTTTACGCCCCATAGGGCGGGGGAACGCATGTTCAGGGTTTAAGTTTAATCCACATCGGTGGACCGGCCCTGACGATCCAAAGGCTTGACAGAGTACTTGCCTGAGGCTCGGACTAGACAGTCTCGAATCGGTTGAGGACTATCTTTTGCCTCGGTTCATAGACGGAAATCCAATTTCCAAATACGTGACTTTGCGATTTTGATTGTATAACCTATATATGGCGACATAGTGGTATGGGGCATTCATGCCGCCTATGATTGATACTTATGATTTGAAGTTGTTTTATACACTATGCACTTATATAGTATCAAATGATTTGTTTTAAAACGTATCAAGCATTCTTTGGCTGTTATAAGGGAAAACCCTATCCCCCGGCTTGCGTTGCATTGTGTGATAGGACCTGGGTCTTATAACGGCTTCATTTTTCTTTATTTAGCATTGCGTTGTTTGTTTTATGCACTGGTATTCTTGGGAGGAAACCCGTTCCGTGTTATACGGCGTGGTCCCTTGATTTACCTAATGATTCAAAATAAAGATTAATAACTGTTTTAGTTCTCACACCAGTCCCATGACTGACCTGGAGTTTATTGTTTTAACCTAAACTCTGGGTGCCCCTATTTTGACACGGGCAGCTAGTAGTTTTGGTTTTGCAGATTTATATTCACAGGATCCTGGTTTACAGCTGGAACGATATCCGGAAAGCTTTGTATCCGTATATCTACTTCTAGTTGTGTATTGTATTATTTTCCGCTGCTATGTAATTTAAATCTCTGATATTTCTGTGTAATATTCGTTTTTACTCTGTATATTCTTGTAATCTGATGCATTGTTGTAATATACATTGAAATGTTCTTCTGTATGCGTTCTGCTGTGGTTTGTTCTCGAACTATCCGACGCTTTCCTTTACGGGGAAGTTACGGGTTTTTACAGTTGGTATCAGAGCTTTGGTTTACAAAGCTAGAGAACAAGACACATTAGAAACATACAAAAGAATTCATCAGAAATTGGATTAGTAATATCCAATGGGAATGACTCGTTAGAGATGGGATCAGTAGTATCCTGGAACGAGTGTGAAGAGTATATTTTTAAAGTGAAAACAAATTTTGTTTTGAAAATTTAAATCAATTATTCGTAGTTGATTATTTATTTATATTGATTTGGACAATCCAGTATATAAAGAATTTGCATATACGCCTTGCAAACGTATATTCGAAGTTTTAATATACCGGGTAGATATAGAACCGCACTCTAGTAGCCCGACAATGTTCTGATGGTGGTTTGAAACATCATCAGCATTTATTTTCGAGTGACGAAGGTGTGATTTCTATATATTTCCATTAGACTGGTGTGAGAACCAAAATTAGATAGGGCCTATTGTTGTGATTTGGCATCAAAAACATGATTTTTGTATATGTATCAAAATTATGAATTTGGAACTCTAATTCACTAATTGATTGATGTTTGCGTTGTTTGTTTATTTGTTTGCTAATTTTTAGCCATTTAGCCTAATTGAAACAAATATTGAATTGTATTGAAAATTGGTTGCATTTCCTTGCATATACATATATATCATTGAACAGGTCATAGCAAGGAGGCTAGAGCCAGAGAATAAAATTTGTTTGCCCGACAAATAGGTACATGTTTACTACATAATTTCCTGTTTTGTTTGGGTGATGATGATTTTATGAGCCTATTGGCTAGCCGCTTGGCTTTTTCTTTTTCTTTTTGAGATCTGAAGGACCGGGGAAGCTATTTGAAATTCTCCGATGCTCCCGGTGCAGGGGAGGTTATGGCGAAATTTTTCAAAAATTTAGGGTGTTAGCCAAATTTTTGAAGTTTTGAAAATTCTCAGAAACTAAAGAGTTGGAGAATGGAAGCCTGATCGAACGAAGAGTTGAATAATCAAACCACTTTCGACTTTGTTCCTTTTCGGGGACGAAAAGTTTTAAGTGGGGGAGATTGTAATAACCCGAAAATCTGGGCCAGTTTAAAATTTTTATTTTGGCAATTTAAGCGAATTTTGATTATTTAAAATGGATTATTTTAAATAATATCGACGAGAAATTTATTTTGAATATAATTCGACGTATATATTATACGCGTCGTCGTTAGAATATAAATATTTATATATAATTATAAATAGAATTGAAAATGGCGCAGTAGTTCGATAATTCGATTTCAAACTTCAATTGAATGTACCGGGTGCAAAACAATGCGGATTTTAGTGAAACCAAAAATGATAGGATCTAATTGACAATATCTTTCCAATGAATCTGAGAAATCGAAATTTCATAGCGGGAATCAAAAGATATGTCCAGTTGAAAATTCTGAATAGTCGCTATGGAATTCAGGCCCTTAAAAATGGACATTTTGCAAACGACCTCGGATTTCGACGAAACCAGTTTTGTTGGGTTCGGGATGTAAAGTTATTGCTAGGTTTCAAATTTCATAATTTTTCGAATCAATATGTGAGCGTGGCAAAGGAAAACGCGTTTGACCAGTTTCAGTTGATTTTAATCGACTGGAAATTGGCCATTTTTCAAACGGTCTCAGAATTCGACGAAACTAGTT
Source organism: Allium sativum (assembly GCA_030737875.1). Lineage (NCBI taxonomy): Eukaryota > Viridiplantae > Streptophyta > Magnoliopsida > Asparagales > Amaryllidaceae > Allium > Allium sativum. The sequence goes on along the minus strand of CM060919.1, from coordinate 125,098,949 downwards.
TTGTTAGGACCGTATCGTCAATACGAAGCTAGAAAATATTTTTCTGGAATTTTTAGTGTTAGTATGTAACCCCGGTAATTTGAAATGTACGTTTAAAATTCAATATAGTGATTTAAATGTAAATTCAAAGGAAACTAATCAAAACGTTCGAATCAACTTGCGATACATAGCCCATTGTGTTTGGAATGGGGGTGAAACGCTAGGGACGACAGGCGGTGGGCCTCGTTTCGAGGTCGTAGGTGAAAGTCAACTTTTTGGCCAAATTAAATAATAATAATAAATAATAAAAAAAATAATATCTCCCCTTTTATCCTCCAACCCCCTCCCCCCCCCCCCCCCCCCCCCGTTCAAACAAAAATGAAATTTCAGAATAAAAAAAAAGGAGAAAAAAACCAAATCGGAATCGCTCCCCGTCGCCCCAGGCGCCCTCCGCCGTCGCTCGCGAGTGAAGACCACCATCGATTTCCCCCCCCCCCCCCCTCGTCCGTCGATCTCTTCCTTCTTCCCCCTTCCCTCTGGCGCTCCTCTCTCCTCTAATTAAACCGCCACCGCCACTGTAAAACGTCGCCCCCCCCTTTCCGACCACCGGCTGAGCCCTACCCCCTCTCCAGCGTGCTCCGCGGCTCCCAAGACCGCTGGCCATCACCCCGTACCACCAGCCCTCCTCCACATCGAAGACACAGTGAGTTTTCAAATTTATACAATACATTTGTTTAGAAAAATTCGATTTTAATTTATATAAAAGGACTGTAAGTCAGAATATGATTTTTATGTATATTGTTGAGAGGTAAAAATATAATTTTTATTACAAATGACTGTGTTTTAAACACACGATTTTTGTTTAGTTAAAAGGGTGATTTTGTTTATATATAAACAAGTTAAAGATTCGATTTTTATATAATAGAGACTATAAAAATATTATCTTTATATATGAAGAAGCAAATAAAAATATGGACTTTATTTTATATATTGAACTTCGAATTAAAAATGTGATTTTTATATATTGAACTTCGAATTAAAAATGTGATTTTTATATATTGAACTTCGAATTAAAAATGTGATTTTTATATATTGAACTTCGAATTAAAAATGTGATTTTTATATATTGAACTTCGAATTAAAAATGTGATTTTTATATATTGAACTTCGAATTAAAAATGTGATTTTTATATATTGAACTTCGAATTAAAAATGTGATTTTTATATATTGAACTTCGAATTAAAAATGTGATTTTTATATATTGAACTTCGAATTAAAAATGTGATTTTTATATATTGAATAACGAAGTAAAAATTCGATTTTTACATATGTAGTGAAAGCGGACAACGAAGATGACGAAGATGCGATAGCGATGAAGTTTTCTATCAATGAAGTGCCGTGGAGCTAGGATAGCTATAAGTGAGAATTTCTCACCTTTCAATTTCTTTTCTAGTTATATATATATACTAGGATGCAGACGGTGTTTAGTAGCACCCGACACAATCGTCCACAGACCATGGACTTGTTTGTTTGGCTGTTTGGTTATTGATTGCGATATTGGTTTGAATGTGGTTTGTGGTGTGAAAAATCGAATCGATAAATTGGTTAGGATTAGACGTGCGCCGTTATAAGGCGAAGGAGTAAGGCTAGGTTAGACTCTTACTCCAAATTTTGTGGTTTGCATAATGAAATTGATTTGATTGATGTGTGAATGGCGTGGGCCTTCACTAGTCCGGGGATAAGGCTAGGCCTTGTCCCGTTTCTAGTATCGTGCCGTTATGCCGCCGAAATTTTCTAAAATAAGTTAGAAAAATAAAAATATCATTTTATTGAATAAATGAATTGAATAGAAATTCATATGATAAAATAAAATGTTTTGTCGTTAAAAATATAATTTTTAACGTGAATGTAAATAAATAAATATTCATTTACAAACCAGACGGTTTGTTTATGTACACCTATTTGAAGGACATTAATTGGGACGATAAATTTTACACATCGCCCAACAGCACAAATAAAATAGGTGTTTGATTGTTTGAAACCCCACACGGGTGTTGGGATGAAATTTGAAGTTCACTCATCCTGATTGATTAAATATGTCGATCGATTGATTGACAGGCTGTTATAAGCGTTGAATATCTATATTTGATGCTTATACAGTGTAGTGCACTTTGGTTGATGGTTGATTATTTTTCAATGCTATGATATACATGTGTTGTATGAAAATCCATATAATTAACTTTATATGGTAATTGATTGGGCCTCATTCCAATTTGAAAAATAAAGAATATTATAAAATAAAAGTTCATGTGTTGACAGTACTCATTCATTGAGATTGGTCATGTGTTGAACGAAATATTTTAATATTAAAATTTACATCTTTATCGATATAAAATAAAAGTTCATGTGTTGACAGTACTCATTCATTGAGATTGGTCATGTGTTGAACGAAATATTTTAATATTAAAATTTACATCTTTATCGATATAAAATAAAAGTTCATGTGTTGACAGTACTCATTCATTGAGATTGGTCATGTGTTGAACGAAATATTTTGATAATAACAACTATTTTGAAAAAGAAATATTTGAAATAGAATGTTTGAAAATAGAAATTTATGAAGCCGTGTTGATTAGATTAACGCTATTTTGACGTGAACGATATTTATATCAATTTGAATTGAAAACGATTTCGAAATGAATTGAATTGAAAACGATTTCGAAATGAATTGAATGGAAAACGATTTCGAAATGAATTGAATTGAAAACGATTTCGAAATGAATTAAATTGAAAACGATTTCGAAATGAATTAAATTGAAAACGATTTCGAAATGAATTGAATTGAAAACGATTTCGAAATGAATTAAATTGAAAACGATTTCGAAATGAATTAAATTGAAAACGATTTCGAAATGAATTGAATTGAAAACGATTTCGAAATGAATTGAATTGAAAACGATTTCGAATTGAATTGAAAACGAATTCAAATTGAATTGAAAACGAATTGAAATGAATTCAAATTGAATTGAAATTTGAATTGAATAGAAATGAATTTTAAAACGAATTTATAAAGAAGAATTCAATTTTGATTTGAATTGAAATGGAAGTTGAAATTGCTTTTGAAACGATTTTAAAACTATTTATATAATTCGTTTTAAATAGAAATCGACGAAATATATTATATATATATTATATATAAAATATAATGGCCTGAATAGAACGCGCCGCGCCGTGGCAGTTCACGAATTTCGGCCATTTATTTCAAACGGACATTACGGGAGATCCGACCGTCGGATTCTCCTAAAACCGGAACCGTTGGTTTCGTATCGAAAAGAGCTTTCTAATGAATATTAGAAATTTGAAATCTAACGGTTGGATTTGGAATTATGTCCAAATCAAATTTGAAAAAGGTCGTTGTAAGTGCAGTTCGATGGCCGTTGATGGAAATCGACTGTACAGGCCTTGATAAAAATTTTAAAAATAGTAATAATTCGTGTAAAATCATAAGAAATGATTTGTGAAGAATTGGGATGAAAAACTCCATATTTGAAAAGATAAAAATAGATTTTTATCGAAATGAACTAGTTTTGAACTAGAAGTATAATTCTATTTATTTTTAAATAAATAAATTGAATTTGAAAAGGGTTTTGAAAATAACCAGAATTTCCAATGATTGCATTGGAGTGGATTTGAATCGAAATTGTCTTCGGAATATTTCGATGTTGGAATTCGTGATTATACGGATGTTGTTATGGAAATTTGAAAGATATATATTTATATCGTTATTTCCAATACGACATTTGTTAGTCGTAGAATTTGATATTGAATATAAGCCGGTATATTTTCTATTCAGAGCCTTGTATTGAATATCAAATGTGATTTGGGTTTGTCGTGAATGGTGTCTTCACTAACACTGTTCTTGAACCCAGTTGAGAAAAGATTAAATCTTTTTATTTAGATTTAATGAAGTGTACCAATTGAATGATATTTAATTGGAATTAAATCGATATTGATTTTTGGGTTTATCGTGGACAGTGTTTTAAATAACACTCGTTCTTTAACCCGATGATTAATGAATGTGATTTTGGGTTTATCGTGAACTGTGTTTTAAATGACACTGATTCTTTAACCCAGTTAAAGATTAAAACTAAGTGGAGTTTTAATGAATCTTTAATTAGATTGAAATGATCGAGAATGGAGTAGCACCAGTTTTGCTCCAGGCGATAGTTAAATCTTTAATTAGATTTAAACGTGAAATGGTAATTGAATTTACCGATAACACCGTGGTGTTAGATATGAAGTATAACCAGTTTTACTTCATGGGATGAATAGGTTGGGATGGGGAAATTAAAATAAATGATTACTTCGGTAAGGTTCGCTAATCCTGACTAGTTTGAATTGAGATTCAAAAATAGAATAAAGAATAAATTCAAGGAATTTATCTTGGATAAAATTAATGGGAACCTTTCCCTATGAATGTGAAATCAGAAACTAACTGTCGGTTAGCTGAGCAGAATGATTTTCTGGATATTGATCTGATGTTGGTTTCGGCCTTCGGGGTTAATATTTGGGGAATTATTCTCTTGATTAATTTACGGTTAGTGACTGATGAATTGGAATGAGGCGTATGTTGTGTTTGTGTAACACTTATTTAAAATATACGCAAGTTATTCGGAAAGACCGGGTTTATCCCATTCTGAATAACTGATACGACGATAAGTCGAAGATGAAGACGATGGTCGAAGACCGGATGTCTTCACGTCGTTTGGGTGATAACTGATGATCTTGATTGGGCTGTACACCCAAGAAGATGGAAACAGTTGGTGATCGTCCAGACGTACTTGGAGATCGATGGATATGCGAGGTACTAGGTGCCTCCGGTTTCGTTCAGACCCAGAACGGACTTGTAAATGGATTGTGTGTCTGACATTGGATTTTAGTCTGTGTGATTGATCTCTATTAAATATATATCTGTTTGGCGGCGGAGAATTTATTCTCTTGCTTAACGCCCTTCTCTGAGACGTACGAGCTCAGGGGTTATATATTGATGGATATCAAACGCATGGAGTGAATTGCCTGTGTGGCATGCCTAAGTGGCAATTGATCGAGGCTTCTGTTGAAAAGCAAAGTCTTGTGGTGATGATCAAAGCACGGCCTTTGTGGCGTAGCTTTGTGTAACGTTTACTTCACGAGTTTCACATCCGGTATGAACCAAAAACGGGAGACGGGCCTCAGGGAGGGCATGCGTTGCTTTCTAGTTAGAAGTGGCGTCAGTGGTTTTACACGCCCTGACGAGTTTGACTTATGTGGTTGTTGCTGTTGCGAGGCGCCTCGGATTGATCGGTCGTTCTCGAACCGATGGAGCCATTCGTTGGCTCGTTTACGCCCCATAGGGCGGGGGAACGCATGTTCAGGGTTTAAGTTTAATCCACATCGGTGGACCGGCCCTGACGATCCAAAGGCTTGACAGAGTACTTGCCTGAGGCTCGGACTAGACAGTCTCGAATCGGTTGAGGACTATCTTTTGCCTCGGTTCATAGACGGAAATCCAATTTCCAAATACGTGACTTTGCGATTTTGATTGTATAACCTATATATGGCGACATAGTGGTATGGGGCATTCATGCCGCCTATGATTGATACTTATGATTTGAAGTTGTTTTATACACTATGCACTTATATAGTATCAAATGATTTGTTTTAAAACGTATCAAGCATTCTTTGGCTGTTATAAGGGAAAACCCTATCCCCCGGCTTGCGTTGCATTGTGTGATAGGACCTGGGTCTTATAACGGCTTCATTTTTCTTTATTTAGCATTGTGTTGTTTGTTTTATGCACTGGTATTCTTGGGAGGAAACCCGTTCCGTGTTATACGGCGTGGTCCCTTGATTTACCTAATGATTCAAAATAAAGATTAATAACTGTTTTAGTTCTCACACCAGTCCCATGACTGACCTGGAGTTTATTGTTTTAACCTAAACTCTGGGTGCCCCTATTTTGACACGGGCAGCTAGTAGTTTTGGTTTTGCAGATTTATATTCACAGGATCCTGGTTTACAGCTGGAACGATATCCGGAAAGCTTTGTATCTGTATATCTACTTCTAGTTGTGTATTGTATTATTTTCCGCTGCTATGTAATTTAAATCTCTGATATTTCTGTGTAATATTCGTTTTTACTCTGTATATTCTTGTAATCTGATGCATTGTTGTAATATACATTGAAATGTTCTTCTGTATGCGTTCTGCTGTGGTTTGTTCTCGAACTATCCGACGCTTTCCTTTACGGGGAAGTTACGGGTTTTTACAGTGATTTTTGTATTTAAAACACGAATACCATTCAACACATGAATTTCAATTCAACGAATGAATATCGATTCAACACATGAAGGTTTTCTATAGTTTATATAAATAGGGTAAAAATGTGATTTTTATTGCTAAAACCATTTATTCAAAACACGAATACCATTCAACACATGAATATGATTCAACGAATGAATCTCTATTCAACACATGAAGGTTTCCAATTCAATAGACGAATATAATTTCAACACAGGAAAATAATTCTAACACATGAATATTATTCAAAATTTCGGCAGCATAACGGCAGGGTAGTTAAAACTGGGACCGTCCCTAGTGCGGCTCCTCGCTCTACCTTAAAACCTCGTGGTTTTTGACAATGGGGAATCATGCATCTAGTTCGCACGCAGGCGACATGTATATTTATTTCATTTCCACAAACTAATCCTATGTGGTTTCAACCAAATATTTCTCAACCACAAACGGGTATTTTTTAACCACAATCAATCAATTTCAACCACAAACAATTCCAATTAACCATTCGCTATCAATCAATTTTCACCCCAATCACAACCAATAAATATCGTCCATGGTTTGTGGACGAGGGTCATATATATATATATGTATATGTATATGTATATATATATATATATAGCAATTCACTTCTATTTCAACACATATATAATTTTTTACAACGCATATATAACTTATACATCGAACGTACAACTTATACAACGCTTATACAAGAGGTGTACAATGCTTATATAACTCATACATCGATCATATAATTTATACATCGTCGTTTTCCATATCGTTTATAAATTAGAAATCTCACATTGGGTTCCACTCCACCAAAAATAGCAGAAGGCTCAGAAAAATATGCGGTCTCTTCTAGAATGTAGAAGACGTCCACACGGTCATGATGTTTCCTGTTTCATCGAATTTCGTTAACACACTAAAAAGATATGATTTTTTCAAAGTTTTGCAACACTTAAAAGTTTTATTTTCAATTCAGAAATTTCAAAGCAGATATGTTTTTCAAATCTTCGAAACTAGGTTTTAAATTCACGATCAATTCGTGAAGTATCGTCACGATCAGATGCTGCAACGTCGAAGAGCTTCGAACAGGCTTTCCAGCGCTTGTGGTGGCACCCAACTCGATGGCCTCTCTGATGCTCGGTGGCGCTCCAAAGGGGGCGACTTCCTCGAGGTAGAACGACGCAAATACCAGATGGTTTCAGTCGAGGCTTGGATTGATTGAAAGAGGGGGGAAAGGCGAACGGAAAAGTCAACTGGAGGGAGTGGCAAAAACGCCTGTGGCGGCGGTGATCGGTCCTGGAAGTTTTGAACAGCTTCCGCCGTCGAGATTGGGGAGAGATAAAAGGGGTTTTTTTATAAAATCTGATTGGCCGGAGAGTATTTATTTCAAAAAAATAGGGTTTCTCGCCATGAACTCCAATCCAGATCCAACGACTGTCGTCCCTAGCATTTGACCCCCATTCCGAACACAATGGGATATGTTTCGTGGGCCCATTCGAATGTTTCAGTCGGTTTTCCTTCAAATTAAAATATATAACATTCAATATTCGATTTGAACGCATATTTCAATTTGCCAGGGCCACAAACTGACTCGAAAAATTCCAGAAAAATAAATCCTGCTATGTTTTGATGATACGGTCCCAACAAAACTAGTTTCGTTGAATTCTGAGACCGTTTGCAAAAAGGCCCATTTCTGGTCTATCCAATTTAACTATAATTGACCAAAACACGTTTTCCTTTGCCACGCTCACATACTAGCTTCAAAAATTATGAAATTTGAAACCTTGCAATAACTTCTCATCCCGGATCCAACAAAAGTGGTTTCGTTGAATTCCGAGGTCATTTGCAAAATGGCCAATTTCACGGGCTATATAAATTCCATAGCGACCTTTCTGAAAATTCATTTGGCCATAACTTTTGCTTTCCGCTATGAAACTTTGATTTTTTAGATCCGTTAGAAAGGTATTCAATAATAGATTTAAATATTTTTGGTTTCACTCAAATCCATTTTGATTTGCACCCGGTACTGTCCGACAAAGTTTGAATTCAATTTTTGAAACTGCAGCGCCGTTTCAGGCCTTGTTTATAATTAGAATTAATTATATTTGTTTTCAAACGTAGATTCAAACTCACTTTTCATTGTTATTATTTAAAATATTTATTTTAAATATTTTAAATCCATTATTTTAGCCAATGTAAAAAAAATTAATTGGTTCAGATTTTCTGGGTCGTTACATTAAGTTAGGAGTTTGTCCCCTAAAACGTGAGAAAGACTTCCGCATATATCTAGTTGACAATGCAAAGCCATTTACATTACCTGTATGACACATGGGTCCAAGGGAAAGCAAGGGCTCAGTAAACAAGTAAAAGAGTTACTTGGGAAAGAGTTCATAAGGCGAAGTATTTCTGAATAGGGGTGCTCCAGTTGTTTTCGCTACAAAGGAGGATTGTTCACTTCGCTTGTGCATAGATGATATTTTGGTTTTCTCTAAGAGTGAGGAAGAACATGCTTTGCATCTAACGGAAGTCTCGGATACCCTCTGAGCACATAAACTCAAAGCTAAGTTCTCCAAATGTCATTTTTGGTGGAAAGAGGTGAGGTTCTTAAGACACGTGGTCTCTAAGGAATGTATAGCAGTGGATCCTGAAAAGGTGGTGGCAATCCAAGATTGGAAGAATCCTAAGAACGCAACGGAAGTAAGAAGTTTTCTAGGACCAGCGGGCTAATATAGGAAGTTCATTAAGGACTTTGCGAAGGTATAAGCCCTACTTACAAGATTGACGAAGAAGAATCTAACCTTTTCTTGGGATATTGGTTGTGATGTTGCTTTCCAACAATCGAACAGGGCTCTTACAACGGCCCCAGTTTTGACTTTTACCTTACGATAGTAAAAGGTTTACGGTATACACGGATGCATGCGGCACGGGGCCAGGCGCCATTTTGATATAAGAAGGAAGGGTAAGGTCATAGCAGATGCCTTAAGAAGAAAAGGTTGACTTCAAGTCCTCTTTTTTTTTGAAAAGGAAAAGTTCAGAATACATATCAAACTTTGATTTTAAAACCTTCGGTTAAGTTAGTAGTTAGCATCGCTAGGAGTAAGACCTACGCTCTTGAATTAAATAAGGACTTCACAAAGAAAAGACTCTCAGATAGCTGATGCGATGGATAAGATAAGTAGAGAAGGGACCTCTAATCACCTTAATAAATACACTTGGTAACATGATTAGCATCTGTTTATTTTCAAGAGATAGTTCTTCTACATGGAATACCCTATAGTGAATTTTGGAAGAAGCCATGAGTACGCAGTTATGTTTGAGCACCGCTTATCATCCTCTGACAGAAAGGGTGAATAGGATTTTGGAAGACCTTTTAAGGAAATGTTAGCATGACACACCAGGAGTTGTAGTGTCGAGTATACTAGAAGAAGAAGAAGAGGTGGAACGAGAGGCGATAGTGAAATGAGTTCCAACTCATATTCTGGAAACAGAAATTAAGAAGTTATGCAATCGTGAAGTTAAGACAGTCAGAGCGCTATGAAGTGAAGCTCAAGAAGATGCAACTTAGAAGACTGAAGACTAGATACGCGCATCATACCCTTTTTGAGGGTATATCCTTGATCTTTCTTTTTCTGTAAAGTTTATTTGCATGCTAGTCTTTATCTTTTAAGAATATCCTCTCGATCCTATCCTCGATCCTTAGGTAGAAGCCAATGGATGTAAACATGTGTTTGAGACATGTTATGTTTGGTGGATGCAAGTGGATGCAAGTGGTTGTTAGTGGTTGCTCGTGGATGCATATACATACATTAGGCACTAGATCGGCTCCGTCACTTCCATATTGCATATGCATGAGTGAATATATATATATATATGGATTGAAACTTGATGTGTTATCATATAGATGTTGCATTTGTATGAATGATTGTGCACTCATGTAGAAGTTATAAGTACGATTAGGAATATTTACATAAATGATGGACCCATGGCACTGACATAATTAGCATTAAGGAGGTCAACTGAATCAGTAGACCGCCTGATTTTGCATTTGGGTAAGGACATATACACACACTATGCATATGTTCATGAAAAGCATTAGAGACCTTTTAAGGACAACGGATGCCTTAATTGATGGATGCCTTAATTGAATGGTTGAGTAGATGGATGTTGGATGGTAGGATAAAAATTCTTCTCGACCTAGAGATTTCGAGGACGAAATCCTCTAAGGAGGGGAGAATGTAACACCCGTAATTTTAAAACAAAATGGACATAAGAGATAATTAAATAATAATTAATCTTTAGAAGAAGAATTAAGGGAAACAGGTTGCTCCATTGCGTTCGTCTCAGAATTCTACTTGAGTTAGAGTCCGAGTTTGCGTAAAACTGATACAGTATGAAGAAGTTATGGAGGTTAGAAGATTTTAGTTTAAACCAGAATTAAAATAAAATATTCAAAATAGCAAAGGCGGGAGGAGAAAACGCGGAACCGACCATGTTTGGGGTGTCGACCTGAGTCCCGCTGGGTCAACACCTATGTCGACTCAGGCTCTTTGGGGTCGACACCGGGGTCGACATAGGTGTCGATCCCCTGTAGGGGTCGAACCCATCAGACAGATCTGGGAAGTGACGATTTTTTGTATCTTAGGGCACATGTGGCTTGTTCTAATTGGCCTGGTGAGGTGTCTTTGTGATTTGGATGGTTTAGATTGATCCTAGATTAATCTAAAGGCTAGAATTAATCCTAGACATCTATATATACATCTCTAAACCTAAACCCTAATTCATAACAACTCCTTATGATGACTCTATGCTGCTGAACTCTCAATTCTCTTAGCCGCCGCTTCAAAAACCTAAATCATATTACAATTTCTTCATTAATAATCAACTTTGAAGCTTAATCAACATCAAATTAGAGTTTCTGCAACAACAATGATTCAATTCTCTTTTCTAATCCTAGCAATATAAGTTCACGTTATTTTCATATTTAAATACCTAATTGTAATCTTGGCATGTAATAAAATGAATCTAAGTCCATGCTTGATGATAAGACAATCTTTTCAGATTTATCCCTATCTTTCTATCGAATCCATGATTTTACATGCCTAAGTAGTTATTATATTGATACAATCATGCATATCTTTGTTGTACATCAGGCATATAATCCTTTTGGTTCATGATGTTATTCTTATGCCTGCGATAGTGATTGTATCAGTTTATTCAAGAATATATCTTTGTTGAATCTAAATTTCCTATATTAGGTCTGTTGTTACATGCCTATTTTTATGCGTATTATTATTTTTATGCTCCTTCTTTCTCTTCCCCTATTTCCTTTTTCTTTTATGAACCTGGGTTACCTTCGAACCTAGGCTGAAATCACGAAATACGAACGATTGGAATATGGGGAATACTTGGGTATAACCTATTTTGGTTAAATATTGGGCATAATGTATTTGGTGAAATAATTGAGCATAACATATTCGATGAAATTGTTGGGCATAACTTGTAATTGCTATTAGGGCATTATTGTCATTATAACTGCAAATTTGGGTTAATTGACATGTAAACCAAGTTTTGGGTGTAAACTGCAAACTGAAATATTAAAACTAGATTGGGCATAACTATTGGTTGGCACGCCAAGCATAATGTATATTGTGATTTCGGAGCGTGACTATTATTGTAAATTTGGGAAGATTGGGTGTAGCCTATTTTGATCAATAACTTGTAATTGAATTTGTGGGTATAACTTGAGAATTGAAACATGACTAGTTTGGTGAAATTGGGATAATTAGCATGTAAAATCTTGACTTGGACATGTACGGTAAATATGTAATTTGGCTAAAAGATGAACATGCCTAACCCGAGGTTAGATTGAGTTGCTGTGTAAAACTGCCCGGAACCTCCCGGCACATCCAGTAACCGCAACAACGCAGATCTAATGTGAGAGGTTAGCGCATTTAGCCCAAAACTCGAGGTTAGAATGAGTTTGCGGTAGAAGTCTGCCCGGAACCGCCCGACACATCCAGCAACCGCAAATAACTGTTCTAATGTGAGAGGTTGGGGCATTAATAAATTAATTAATGCCAATAAACTGACATGCTAAGAATGTTAAGGTTAAGTAACAAATGAATATGCGACACTTAACCAATATAACATGTTAATTAGACAAGTGGATGGGTTAAGTAAATTTAGAACACTTAACCGCTATAACATGTTAGTTAGACAAGAAGGCGGGGTTAAGTAAATTTAGAACACTTAACCGTTATATATGTAAATTAGACAAGAATGTGGGGTTAAGTAAATTTAGAACACTTAACCGTTATAACATGTTAATTAGACAAGTGAGCGGGGTTAAGTTAACCAATATAACATGATGAATGAACAGGGTTAAGTTAATAGGAAACACTTAACCAGCACAACATGATGAATGAGAAGGGTTAAGTTAATAAGAAATGCTTAACCAATATAGCATGATGAACGAGTGGGGTTAAGTTAATAAGAAACACTTAACCAATATAACACGATGAGTGAACAGGGTTAAGTTAATAGGAAACACTTAACCAATACAACATGATGTGTGGGTGGGTTAAGTTAACATCAATGGACAACACTTAACCAATATTACATGAACAAAGTAGATAGGGTTAAGGCAAGATTAACTAATAATACATATTGACTTGATAAGTGGGAGGGTTAAGTAAACCTTGGGTATGTGGGTAATATTTGTATATATAGGTCCACAAACTTAACCGTTAAATAAACATGTTTGAATCAGTGGGAGGATTAAGTACATCTCGTGTAGGTGGGTAATATTTGTATATATAGGCCCACAAACTTAACCAGTAGGAAACCCTAGTAACGGGGACCCATTTCAGTAGTAACCCACATAGATGTATCATGGTACCATGAACTAGGCAAGATGGGGCACGATTACTAGGCTGATTATAAGCAATCAAAGTAGCAGCAGGTGGTGAAGCAGTGCAGGTTCCGACGGGATCACGGGCATGCACGTATTTCGGGGTGGAAGATTTAGCCACTGGGCATCAGTAGATATAAAGTTGTGCATCTTGATCGTGTCGGGATGCCACCTTAGGGCTTGATACACCCTACGGTGGGACCATCACAGGTTTCTACAAGCAGAGGGCCGAGCGACACAAACTAGAACTAGATCGATACGAGTAGGAGCCAATCGGTTAAGGTAGTAAGGATACATCTAACATCTCCATGGCAATTAGGCTGATTGAGGTAAGATCCTCATACTAGATGTACACCTGAAGGCTACAACAATTTCGGGTTTGGATCACCTTATTATATAACATAGGTACTAGTTAGGACACTAGTAGGGAATACGAACCATTCTATAAAAGACACTAGTTAGGATACTAGTTAGTGGTGTAGAGATATAAAAATCAGAATAACAGGGTAGTAGCGAAGCAGAGAAAGAGTAGCAGCGCATTCGGTTTATCTTGCCTTATCATATCTTATGCTATTCTTATGTTATCTTGTTATCTCTGTTATCACGGTATTGTCTTATGTTCATTTTATTCATGTCATGTTACTTTTACCTGTTTACATACTAAAAGTCACTGGACTTACCAGACTTATGTCTGACCTATTTTGTTTCGCCTCTTTTCTTCTGTCCCCCCTAGGTAGTAATGGAGGGAATAGCTCAGCTTAGTTTGGACCGTTTCTCTTTCCAAGCTTGAAGATAGTCGATGTATTGCTTTGGACTCTCTTTTCCACTACTATGGCTGGCTCATGCTTTATTGGGGAATATCATTGTCATTTTATGCTTATTTATTTTGTTAAACAAGACAGATACTTTGTTGTATTGGGTATTGATGTTTTGGTATTGGAAAAGCTGTTGTTTTATCAATAAAGTGAAGTTTTATTTATTTTCTGCTGCTTTATTTGTCTGTCTTGTAATTTATCTGCATCTTTTACCTATAACGCTCCACAGAAGTTAATGCATTCCCTTTGTGAGTGACCTTAATGGAGATGGGGTGTTTCATCAAAAGAACAGAAGCACCACTACAGAGGACCGACTTCGTATTGCTTGAACTCACCAAAGCAGGGGTGAGCAGACCCGGACTCGATCTCGTAGCAGTCTAAAAAATCAGTAAGAGCATGAGAAAAGATCAAATGATGGAAAAGCTACAGCGTGCCATGGTATTTCTAATATGAAAAGTCGGTAGTAACAATCATTTGTCCATCGTAGCCTTCTGTAAATTTGCCGCAAGATATTGTCAACTATGTCAGATGACTGAAGGAATCGTTAACGGATTCACTACTGTAGATGGCACCGACATTCTTGCTTGTACCGACCCTTCTTTTTGCCTGGTTCTCACCGGTAATTAAACCAACTTAAATCGTTCATAACTGTTATAGGTACTAAAATATATTGAACAAAATAATGGAACTTATCATATCATAAGACAATATTACATCAAAGTTACATGGAATATCAGAGTTACATACATATAGCAGCGGAAACATAAATATACTCTCAACGGAAGAAATGGTACAGTGCATCGGAAACTCCAACTTTAGCTCGAAGCTCCAACTCAGATAGCACTCCAAATCTTGCTCCAAAGATCTATAACTGTAAAACTAAACCACTAGCTACATGTGTGAAAATCTGTAGGCGCCCTGAGTTTAGGAAGGAACAATAAACTCCAGGTCAGTCATGGGACTAGTGTGAGAACTTAAAGCAATTATTTTGGGGTTTATTTAAAAGTTGAGAAATTCACCGGACCACGCCGCTAATGTGGAACTGGTTTACTCCATGTGAATACCCGTGCATATAAATTTGCAATGACTTTTGGAAAATGAAGCTATCATAAGCTCGTCCCACATCACATAATGCAAGCACTATAGCATATCAGTGAATAACCTAATTAGCATATATGGTGTAGTGAAGCGTACATCAAATGAGCAAGTTTTGCCTTATGATAACCAAACATGCTTTCATACGTGAAAATCCTCTTTTATATTATGAGTGCATACTGTAGTAGCAACTTCGAAAATAAATGTATCAATCTTAGATGGCATAGTACCCCACCCTACTATGTCGCCATAGGTATACAAATAAAACTGTAGGGTACGAATTGGAGATCGGGTTTCCAACTTGATGATTCCTAGCACGAAATATCAATCAGGAACACAAGCAAAGTGTAACACGGTTTTCCATCCAGACTCGGACACCAACTACAAATCGCGAGGTAAATCACCAGTTTTCATCCAGACTCGGACATTGAACATACCTAGTTCCCTCAAATTCACAAGTGGTACCACCGCCGCAGCTATCAACACAAAATATGTAGATATAACAACTTAACCACCGGTTTCTCATCAGTTTGGGCTGTGAGGCTTGTCAATGTCACGATATACACAAAGATATGCTTCAATAATCCATGCTTTGATCATCGCTATAGCTCATTCCATAACTTGAGTACGCCGCATTGTCCATTTACCACATGCCACTGATTTCTATCAATACATAACCTCTAAGAACATAAAACTTAGAGACGGGAATAATTAATTGCCACAATCCGATATATTTAAATACAAATCGGTGCTACACAATCAATTACAATTTCAGATGCACAATCAATACAAGTCCATTCTGGGTCTGAATGGAACAAAATCTGAAAATCCTCAAATATATTCAAACCACATGCCACTTATAACCTCGTATCGGGTATACGGCCCAATTTGATACATCAGCCATCAATCCAAATAAGTCCCAAGATTCCTGGTCTTCTTTTGTCATTTCCAAGTCTTCAATTTAATTTATAGCATCATATCATTACTTGGAATGGTTTTTGGACTTACACCCGATCCCGGTCTTTCCAAATAATAAGCATATTTAAAACAAAGTTAAGGACCATACCGGTTTCAATTCAAATCTCCTACCCAATGTTTGTTAAGTCATTTTAGGATAAGGTTAGATTCATTTCAGATTCCTTAAATCCCATTACCATCTTATTCCTTCCTTATACATCCCATATTCAAAATTCCTTTATTCGTTGTTATTATTTCATAAATCTTCTCATCCAATCTATGATAAAAACAAATTTGAGTGTACCATTTAAACGGTAATAAACGGATATATTTTAAAACCTATTAATTAACATATGTGTCAATCAACACCTAGTTAATTTCTTACATGCACAATTAAACCTTTGCCATATATAAAATTAAAGACATTTCTATGTATACATATATAAGATAATTCGAATTCATACAAATTAATTGCAAGATATGCAGTTAACCTTTCCAGTATATATAAACTTAATAAAACAGAAATCATCCATAAATATCTAATAAGTAGAATATATTGACAATTAATGCACAATTGATTGCTAATCTATGCAATTAATTCTTATTAGCAAAAGCATTAAATATAGAATTTGGACCTTACATATTAGGTTCAAAATAACATTCAATTCTAAGCCGAAAACCAAACATAGATATTTAGTTTGAATGCCAAATCTTGATTCAAACTAAGATTATATTTACAAATGTAATTTCATTTCTAAAATTGAATACTACGTTCAAAATAAAGGTTCAGGTTCCATTTTTGGATTTAAAAAAAAAAAGCATACAGTTTCCTTAAACTGAAATACACGATTAGTATTTAATTTATTAAATTACGAAATTAATATGGTAATACTTCTTTTTTCCAAAATGTTCATATTAGATTCAACAGAGGAACTCTAGCGTTAAATATTCAAATCGGTTACAAATGTAAATCTTGTTTTAGAAATGTTTATAAATCCACGAACAAAGTTTACTCAAGTATCATTCAAAATAGACAAAATTCCAAATATAAATCTTTTTTTATATCTTAATTTAATTTATATTTTAAAAGCCAAAATTTCTAGGTCGTTACACTGCTTGTGTGGAGCAGGCCTTATATGTGGTTGAGGCACGGGCTTTGTATGTGGTAGAGGCATGCATATACCAAGAGGGTCCTACCATAGCTATCATTGTTATGTCAGACGGCAAAACTGATAATAAAACCGATCTCATCAAGTTACAAAGTTTGACAAGGATCCAGATATGATAGTTACTGGTTCGAAAGAGGATATGAAGGAAGAAATTGAGGCTGATCCAATTGCTACTATTGTTGCTGCCCTTAGCGTGCATGTCAGGACAGCGGTTCAGTCCCTGAACGAAATTCAGAAGCTTCTCGACACCTATGGCCTATCATTTTGCTTTGTTTTTATGTGCTTTTTGGATTCAATAAATTGAATGTATCACCCTTGGCATATAAATTGTTTATGGTACTTCTTTTCTTTGATATATGAACTTATGTATAGTTATTTTCATCGGTAATGCATCTGCTGTTATTTTGCTTAGAACTATACATTCTATATTGTTTAATGTACACGGTTATGAAACTATTCTATATTTTATATTGCTTCCCGAAAAGTAACGTGGATAACATTAGTAACATAATTGTTAATTGTTTTATCGGATAACATTAGTAATATAACTAGCTAGCTGGCGTTGAAATAATCTCCATAAAAAGGGGAATAGAATAAAGGTATAAGAAGTATGCCTAATTTCACCGATTACTTTGGCTATTTCATTTGGATTACCATTATTGAGAAAGTGCAGTTCATGTCCTAATTAAGGCAATAATCTTGGTATTGAATGCCCTCGTCCACGATGGAAAGTTTGTTAATTTTTCTGTGCCAATGACAAAGAATACAATGACCTTGCAACAATTTTTTTTGAATACTCAAGATGATGCCATACGTAATTTATTTAGTACATGAACCTTCCAAGAATATAGTGTAAAGAGTCTTCATACATTTATGGTTATGTTTTATACTTCAGCCGTTGTGACTACTGGAACTGCAGTCCCAACTGTAGATAATGATCAGTTCAACCTATAGTTATTTGATTATTATTACAACGTAAATAACCATTTGATTTTTTTTTACATTTATGGTTATTTGTTTCAAATTATAGCAAATATCACATTTGTTCTGTTGAGTTTGTTAATTTTTTTTAAGTTGTGCCTGTGTTCCAGTGCATATAAGATATAACGATTAAAATCTATAACAAATATCACATTTGATAACCAGCATAACATTATATGTAATAAAAAGGAATGTTCTTATGCAATCACATAATAAGGCTCATGATGTCTAATTAAAATGGCAAACAAAAAGTTGTAATAAAAATATAATATATACAGTCATGCAAACTAAAATATAATATATACGGTCATTGAAACTAAAATGGTACACGCTACGCCAAATATACTAAAACCATACACACAAAAGTATCAATCAAATAACACATATTCTTCAAGGCATATTTACCTTACAAATTTTAATTACAACAACGTAAGCATCATAAAAGCCTGATGTATTCCAAGTATAAGCTTCTTAAAGTTACACCTAAATACACTTCATCCAGGGATGGAGGTATGTAAGAGTTACCCTAGGCTACATTCCGAGTGCAATTTTTATAAAAAAAGAATAGAACCCATTACCCAACCCAATAGCCCACTAAAATCAAAAGATAAAATAAACGTTGGTTCCTTTCCTTCTCACGTAGGCGCAGATGCTGGCAGAGCACGCAATACCCAAATATCCATCCCCTCCACCATTGCTGCTCAAATCCATCTAAATTGAAACAAGGGTAATTTCTAATTGAAAATTTCTTCTAATTTCTTTTTAATCAATATCTCATCTATGTTCATAAAGTAGTTTCAAACTTCAAATTATTTTTCAAAATTGTATTTAATTGAAACCCTTGATTTGTTCACCAGATAATGATAAATAATGGTAAGATTTAAATATTTCGTTCACCAGCAATATGCGTTTTATAAATGAAAGCATTATGAAAAAAGAGAAAATCTGTTTTTTCGGAGGAATTGAGATTTGAGACATTTGTAAAAAATTAAAAAGGTAATACTTCTTATTTCCGAAAATGTTCATATAAGATTCAACGGGGGAACTCTAGCGTTAAATATTCAAATCGGTTACAAATGTAAATCTTGTTTTAAAAATGTTTATAAATCCACGGACAAAGTTTACTCAAGTATCGTTCAAAATAGACAAGGTTCCAAATATAAATATTTATTTTGTGTTAAATCTTAATTTAATTTATATTTTAAATGCTAAAATTTCTAGATCGTTACAATCTCCCCCACTTAAAGCTTTTCGTCCTTGAAAAGGAGAGCTGTAAAACTATGCTTAAGTAAAATAAATCTTATTATAAAATAGATGTATAAATAAAGCTTATCAAAATAATTTACCATTCCTAATAAGCTTGCAAATCTACCCAAGGGTTCTTAATAGATCAAACAAAAATTTATCATACAACTAAATTGGTAAAACTTCTTATAACAAAATATTGAGCAAAACTTAAGTCATTGAAAAGGAATTTGCTATAGAATGTATAAAATAATCTATGTAAAAGTAGTTTAAAATGGTAAAATAATCTAAGTAAAATTTGATTTCCACATTCTCATAATATTTTCAGGAGTTTGATTACAGAAAATCGAATAACCTTTCAAATTTGAGTTAGGATCTAAATTCTAGTATCTCATTTAACGAACTAAATTTTGAGACATAAACTGACAATAATTTTATACCAAGACTTTGATGAATACAAAATTCGTACGTTCATTCTTAACTCTTTTACACATTCATAATGGATCTTAATACATTCGCTTCATAGCCTTGTATAACTTTTAGGGTTAATCCTATGGAGTAAATTTTTTTCAAAGGGTTATTCTATTTTTCTCACTTATTTAATTTCAAGTATTCAAGTGCTTATTATTAATCGTATCCAGGGTTTATAGGTTTAAGTCTTTCGAATTATGAGTTATTTTATTCCACCTCTTTCCATTCAGAATTCCTAGTTCTTATTCTTCTAAATTTCATTTTCTTTTTGAAAACCATTTATTTTCAAAATAAGATCTCTCAACGAAATATTTCAGAATCTCACTCTAAGGCATTACTAAATGGATCTCTAATGATATCTATAACTCGGATGAGTTCTATCTTTTGTTCAAATATATCGCACCCCGTAGCTTTGCATAACCAAAGCTCTGATACTAACTGTAACGACCCGTCTTTTTGCCCGGTTGTCGCCGATAATCAAACCAACTTAAACCGTTCATAAAGGCGGATTGTTATGGGTACTAACATATATTGAACAATATAACAGAACTTTTCATATCATAAGACAATATTACATCAGAGTTGCATGGAATATTAGAGTTACATACATATAGCAACGGAAACATAAATATACTCTCAGTGGAAGAAACTATATGATGCAGCGAAACTCCAACTTTAGCTCGAAGCTCTAACTCAGATAGCACTATGAATCTTGCTCCAAAGATCTAAAACTATAAAAGTAAACAACTAGCTGCTCGTATGAAAATTTGTGGGCACCCAGAGTTCAGGAAGGAACAAAAAACTCTAGGTCAATCATGGGAAAGGTGCGAGAACATAAAGCAGCTATTTTTGCGTTTATTTTAAAGTTGAGAAATTAACCGGACCACGCCGCTAATACGGAACGGGTTTACTCCATGTGAATACCGGTGCATATAAATTCGCAATGACTTTTCAAAAATGAAGCTATCATAAGCTCGTCCCACATCAAACAATGCAAGTGCTCACCAAATGAGAAAGTTTTGTCTTGTGATAACCAAGCATGCTATCATGCACGAAAATCCTCTTTTATATTATGAATGCATAGTGTAGAAAACAACTTCAAAAATAAAAGTATCAATCTTAGAAGGCATAGCACCACATCCTACTATGTCGCCATTGGTATACACATAAAACCGTAGGGCGCATATTAGAAATGTTCCTGGCACGAAAGATCAGTCAGGAATACAAGCAAAGTGTAACACAGGTTTTCCATCCAGACTCGGACACCAACTACAAATCACGAGGTAAATCACTGGGTTTCATCCAAACTCGAACACTGAACATACGTAATTCCCTCAAATTCACCAGTGGTACCACTACCGCAGCTATCATCACAAGATATGTGTATATAACAACCTAACCGCCAATTTCTCATCAGTATAGGGTGTGAGGCTGGTCGATGTCACGATATATACAGCTACGCTTCAATAATCCATTCTTTGATCATCACTAGCTCATTCCATAACTTGAGTATGACACATTGTCCATTCACCACATGTCACTGATTTCTATCAATACATAACCTCTAAGCACGTAAAACGTAGAGACGGGAATAATTAATTGCCAAAATCCGATATATTTTAACAGAAATCAGTGCTATGCAGTCAATTACAATTTTAGACACACACAATCCATACAAGTTCATTATGGGTCTGAATGGAACAAAAACCAAAAAAGCCTTAAATATATTCAGACCTCATGTCACTTATAACCTCATATCGGGTGTACGGCCCAATTTGAGACATCAGCAATCAATCCAAATAAGTCCAAAGATTCCTGGTTTTCATTTTTCATTTCCAAGTCCTCGATTTGCTTTATAGCGTCGTATCATTACTTGGAATGGTTTTTGGACTTACATCCGATCCCGGTCTTTCCAAATAATAAGCATATTTAAAACAAAGCTATGGACCGTACCGGTTTCAATTCAAATCTCCTACCCAGTGTTTGTCAAGTCATTTAAGGATAAGGTTAGATTATTTCAAATTCCTTAAATCTCATTACCATCTTATTCCTTTCTTATACATCCCATATTCCAAATTCCTTTATTCGTTGTTATTACTTCATACATCTTCTCATCCAATCTATGATAAAAACAAATTTGAATATACCATTCAAAATGGTAATAAATGGTTATATTTTAAAACTTATTAATTGACATATGTGTCAATCATGCCCAGTTAATTTCTTACACGCACAATTAAGACTTTGCCATATATAGAATTAAAGTCATTTCTATGCATACAAATATAAGATAATTCGAATTCATATAAATTAATTACAAGAAATGTCGTTAACCTTTCCAATATATATAAACTTAATAAAATAGAAATCATCCATAAATATCTAATAAGTAGAATATATTGACAACTAATGCACAATTGATTGCTAATCTATGCAATTAATTCTTATTAGCAAAAGCATTAAATATAAAATATGGACCTCGCATACTAGGTTCAAAGTAACATTCAATTCTAAGCCGAAAACCAAACATAGATATTTAATTTAAACGCCAAATCTTGATTCAAACTATGATTATATTTATAAATGTAATTTCAATTCTAAAATTGTATACTACGTTTAAAATAAAGGTCCAGGTTCCATTTTTGGATTTCAAATAAAAGCATACATTTTCCTTAAACTGAAATACACGATTAGTATTTATTTTGTACTTAAAAATTAATACGGTAATACTTCTTATTTCCAAAAATGTTCATATTCAATTCAATGGAGGAACTCAAGCGTTAAATATTCAAATCGGTTACAAACGTAAATCTTGTTTTAAAAATGTTTATAAATCCACGGACAAAGTTTACTAAAATACCGCTCAAAATAGAAAAAATTCCAAATATAAATATTTATTTTGTGTTAAATCTTAATTTATTTTATATTTTAAACGCCAAAATTTCTAGGTCGTTACAATCTCCCCCACTTAAAGCTTTTCGTCCTTGAAAAGGAGAGCTGTAAAACTATGCTTAAGTAAAATAAATCTTATTATAAAATAGACTATAAATAAAGCTTATCAAAATAATTTACCATTCCTAATAAGCTTGCAAATCTACCCAAGGGTTCTTAATAGATCAAACAAAAATTTATCATACAACTAAATTGGTAAAACTTCTTATAACAAAATATTGAGCAAAACTTAAGTCATTGAAAAAGAATTTGCTGTAGAATGTCTAAAATAATCTAAGTAAAAGTAGTTTAAAATGGTAAAATAATATAAGTAAAATTTGATTTCCACATTCTCATAATATTTTCAGGAGTTTGATTACAGAAAATCGAATAACCTTTCAAATTTGAGTTAGGATCTAAATTCTAGTATCTCATTTAACGAACTAAATTTTGAGACATAAACAGACAATAATTTTATACCAAGACTTTGATGAATACAAAATTCGTACGTTCATTCTTAACTCTTTTACACATTCATTATGGATCTTAATACATTCGCTTCATAACCTTGTATAACTTTTAGGGTTAATCCTATGGAGTAAATTTTTTTCAAAGGGTTATTCTATTTTTCTCACTTATTTAATTTCAAGTATTCAAGTGCTTATTATTAATCGTATCCAGGGTTTATGGGTTTAAGTCTTTCGAATTATAAGTTATTTTATTCCACCTCTTTCCATTCAGAATTCCTAGTTCTTATTCTTCTAAATTTCATTTTCTTTTTGAAAACCATTTATTTAGTTTCAAAATAAGATCTCTCAACGAAATATTCCAGAATCTCACTCTAAGGCATTACTAAATGGATCTCTAATGATATCTATAACTCGGATGAGTTCTATCTTTTGTTCAAATATATCGCACCCCGTAGCTTTGCATAACCAAAGCTCTGATACTAACTGTAACGACCCTTCTTTTTGCCCGGTTGTCGCCGGTAATCAAACCAACTTAAACCGTTCATAAAGGCAGATTGTTATGGGTACTAACATATATTGAACAAAATAACAGAACTTTTCATATCATAAGACAATATTACATCAGAGTTGCATGGAATATTAGAGTTACATACATATAGCAGCGAAAATATAAATATACTCTCAGTGGAAGAAAATATATGATGCAGCAAAACTCCAACTTTAGCTCGAAGCTCTAACTCAGATAGCACTATGAATCTTGCTCCAAAGATCTATAACTATAAAAGTAAAGCACTAGCTGCTCGTATGAAAATTTGTGGGCACCCAGAGTTTAGGAAGGAACAATAAACTCTAGGTCAATCATGGGAAAGGTGCGAGAACATAAAGCAGCTATTTTTGGGTTTATTTTAAAGTTGAGAAATTAACCGGACCACGCCGCTAATACGGAACGGGTTTACTCCATGTGAATACCGGTGCATATATATTCGCAATGACTTTTCAAAAATGAAGCTATCATAAGCTCGTCCCACATCACACAATGCAAGTGCTCACCAAATGAGCAAGTTTTGTCTTATGATAACCAAACTTGCTATCATACACGAAAATCCTCTTTTATATTATGAATGCATAGTGTAGAAAACAACTTCGAAAATAAAAGTATCAATCTTAGAAGGCATAGCACCACATCCTACTATGTCGCCATTGGTATACACATAAAATCGTAGGGCGCATATTAGAGATGTTCCTGGCACGAAAGATCAGTCAGGAATACAAGCGAAGTGTAACACGGTTTTTCCATCCAGACTCGGACACCAACTACAAATCACGAGGTAAATCACTGGGTTTCATCCAAACTCGAACACTGAACATACGTAATTCCCTCAAATTCACCAGTGGTACCACTTCCGCAACAATCATCACAAAATATATGTATATAACAACCTAACCGCCAATTTCTCATCAGTATGGGGTGTGAGGCTGGTCGATGTCACGATATATACAAAGCTACGCTTCAATAATCCATTCTTTGATCATCGCTAGCTCATTCCATAACTTGAGTATGACACATTGTCCATTCACCACATGTCACTGATTTCTATCAATACATAACCTCTAAGCACGTAAAACGTAGAGACGGGAATAATTAATTGCCAAAATCCGATATATTTTATAAGAAATCAGTGCTATGCAGTCAATTACAATTTTAGACACACACAATCCATACAAGTTCATTATGGGTCTGAATGGAACAAAAACCAAAAAAACCTTAAATATATTCAGACCTCATGTCACTTATAACCTCGTATCGGGTGTACGGCCCAATTTGAGACATCAGCAATCAATCCAAATCAGTCCAAAGATTCCTGGTTTTCATTTGTCATTTCCAAGTCCTCGATTTGCTTTATAGCGTCGTATCATTACTTGGAATGGTTTTTGGACTCACATCCGATCCCGGTCTTTCCAAATAATAAGCATATTTAAAACAAAGTTATGGACCGTACCAGTTTCAATTCAAATCTCTTACCCAATGTTTGTCAAGTCATTTAAGGATAAGGTAAGATTATTTCAAATTCCTTAAATCTCATTACCATCTTATTCCTTTCTTATACATCCCATATTCAAAATTCCTTTATTCGTTGTTATTACTTCATACATCTTCTCATCCAATCTATGATAAAAAAAATTGAATATACCATTCAAAACAGTAATAAATGGATGTATTTAAAAACTTATTAATTGACATATGTGTCAATCAATGCACAGTTAATTTCTTACACGCACAATTAAGCCTTTGCCATATATAGAATTAAAGACATTTCTATGTATACAAATATAAGATAATTCGAATTCATATAAATTAATTACAAGAAATGTCGTTAACCTTTCCAATATATATAAACTTAATAAAATAGAAATCATCCATAAATATCTAATAAGTAGAATATATTGATAACTAATGCACAATTGATTGCAAATCCATGCAGTTAATTCTTATTAGCAAAAGCATTAAATATAAAATATGGACCTCGCATACTAGGTTCAAAGTAACATTCAATTCTAAGCCGAAAACCAAACATAGATATTTTATTTAAACGCCAAATCTTGATTCAAACTATGATTATATTTATAAATGTAATTTCAATTCTAAAATTGTATACTACGTTGAAAATAAAGGTCCAGGTTCCATTTTTGGATTTCAAATAAAAGCATACATTTTCCTTAAACTGAAATACACGATTAGTATTTAATTTGTACTTAAAAATTAATACAGTAATACTTCTTATTTCCAAAAATGTGCATATTCAATTCAACGGAGGAACTCTAGCGTTAAATATTCAAATCGGTTACAAATGTAAATTTTGTTTTAAAAATGTTTATAAATCCACGGATAAAGTTTACTCAAACACCGCTCAAAATAGAAAAAAATTCCAAATATAAATATTTATTTTGTGTTAAATCTTAATTTAATTTATATTTTAAACGCCAAAATTTCTAGGTCGTTACAATCTCCCCCACTTAAAGCTTTTCGTCCTTGAAAAGGAGAGTTGTAAAACTATGCTTAAGTAAAATAAATCTTATTATAAAATAGACGTATAAATAAAGCTTATCAAAATAATTTACCATTCCTAATAAGCTTGCAAATCTACCCAAGGGTTCTTAATAGATCAAACAAAAATTTATCATACAACTAAATTGGTAAAACTTCTTATAACAAAATATTGAGCAAAACTTAAGTCATTGAAAAGGAATTTGTTGTAGAATGTATAAAATAATCTAAGTAAAAGTAGTTTTAAAATGGTAAAATAATCTAAGTAAAATTTGATTTCCACATTCTCATAATATTTTCAAGAGTTTGATGATATGGAATCGAATAACCTTTCAAATTTGAGTTAGGGTCTAAATTCTAGTATCTCATTTAACGAAATAAAATTTTGAGAAATAAACTAGCAATAATTTTATACCAAGATTTTGATGGATACAACATTCGTACATTCATTCTTAACTCATTTACACATTTATTCTGGATCTTAATACATTCGCCTTTTAGCCTTTTATAACTTTTAGACTTAACCCTATGGATTGAATTTTTTTCAAAGAGTTATTCTATTTTCCTCTCACTTATTTAATTTCAAGTATTCAAGTGCTTATTATTAATCGTATCCAGGGTTTATAGGTTTAAAGTCTTTCGAATTGTAAGTTATTTAATTCCACCTCGTTTCATTCAGAATTCCTAGTTCTTGTTCTCCTAAATTTCATTTTTTGTTTCAAAACCATTTATTTAGTTTCAAAATAAGCACTCTCAACGAAATATTCCAGAATCTCATTCTAGGGCATTACTAACACTATCTCTAATGAGATCTATAACCCGGATGAGTTATATCTTTGTTCAAATATGTCGCACCTCCTAGCTTTGTATAACCAAAGCTATGATACCAACTGTAACGACCCTTCTTTTTACCCGATTCTCGCCGGTAATTAAACCAACTTAAACTGTTCATAAAGGCGGATTGTTATGGGTACTAACATATATTGAACAAAATAACAGAACTTTTCATATAATAAGACAATTTTGCATCAGAGTTACATGGAAAATTAGAGTTACATACACATAGCAGCGGAAACATAAATATACTCCCAGCGGAAGAAACGATATGATGCAGCAAAAACTCAAACTTTAGGTCGAAGCTCCAACTCAGGTAGCGCTCCGAATCTTGCTCCAAATATCTATAACTGTAAAACTAAACCACTAGCGGCCCATGTGAAAATTTGTGGGCACCCAGAGTTTAGGAAGGAACAATAAACTCTAGGTTAGTCATGGGACTGGTGTGAGAACATAAAGCAGTTATTTTTGGTTTTATTTTAAAGTTGAGAAATTCACCGGACCACACCCTAATGCGTAACGGGTTTACTCCATGTGAATACCCGCGCATATAAATTCACAATGACTTTTGGAAAATGAAGCTATCATAAGCTCGTCCCACATCACACAATGCAAGCGCACACCAAATGAGCGAGTTTTGTCTTATGATGACCAAACATGCTTTCATACGCGAAAATTCTGTTTTATATTATGAGTGCATCGTGTAGAAAACAACTTCAAAATTAAATATATCAATCTTAGACGACATAGTACCACATCCTACTATGTCGCAATTGGTAAACAAATAAAACCGTAGGGCATGTATTGGAGATTCGGTTTCCAACTTGATGATTCCTGGCATGAAAGATCAATCAGGAGCACAAGCAAAGTGTAACACAGTTTTTCCATCCAGACTCGGACACCAACTACAAATCGCGAGGTAAATCACTGGTTTTCATTCAGACTCGGACACCGAACATACCTAATTCCCTCAAATTCACAAGTGGTACCACCGCCGCAACTATCAGCACGAAATATGTATATATAACAACCTAACCGCCAGTTTCTCATCAGTCCTAGGTGTGAGGCTTGTCGATGTCACGATATACACAAAGCTACGCTTCAATAATACATGCTTTGATCATCCCTAGAGCATTCCCTAACTGGAGTATGACACATTGTCCATTCACCATATGTCATTGATTTCTATCAATACATAACCTCTAAGCACGTAAAACGTAGAGACAGGAACAATTAATTGCCGCAATCCAATATATTTTAACAGAAATCAGTGCTATAAAGTCAATTACAATGTCAGAAAAACACAATCCATACAAGTCCATTATGTGTCTGAATGGAACAAAATCCGAAAATCCTCAAATATATTCAGACCTCATGCCACTTATAACCTCATACCGGGTGTACAGCCCGATTTGAGACATCAGCAATCAATCCAAATAAGTCCAGAGATTCCCTGTCTTCATTTATCATTTCCAAGTCCTCAATTTGCTTTATAGCATCGTATCGTTACTTGGAATGGTTTTCGGACTTACATCTGATTTCGGTCTTTCCAAATAATAAGCATATTTAAAACAAAGCTATGAACCGTACCGGTTTCAATTTAAATCTCCTACCTAATGCTTGTCAAGACATTTTAGGATAAGGTTAGATTATTTCAAATTCCTTAAATCTCATTAACAACTTATTCTTTTCTTATACATCCTGTATTCAAAATTCCTTTATTCGTTGTTATTATTTCATACGTCTTCTCATCCAATCTATGATAAAAACAAATTTGAATATACCATTTCAAACGGTAATAAATGGATATATTTTAAAACCTATTAATTGACATATGTGTCAATCAATGCCCAGTTAATTTCTTGCATGCACAATTAAGCTTTTGCCATATATAGAATTAAAGACATTTCTATGTATACATATATAAGATAATTCGAATTCATACAAATTAATTGCAAGATATGCAGTTAACCTTTCCAATATATATAAACTTAATAAAATAGAAATCATCCATAAATATCTAATATGTATAATATATTGACAATTATTGCACAATTGATTGCTAATCTATGCAATTAATTCTTATTAGCAAAAGCATTAAATATAGAATATGGACCTCACATACTAGGTTCAAAGTAACATTCAATTCTAAGACGAAAACCAAACATAGATATTTGATTTAAATGCCATATCTTGATTCAAACTAAGATTATATTTACAAATGTAATTTCATTTCTAAAATTGAATACTACGTTCGAAATAAAGGTCCAGGTTCCATTTTTGGATTTCAAATAAAAGCATACATTTTCCTTAAACCGAAATACACAATTAGTATTTAATTTATAATTACAAAATTAATACGGTAATACTTCTTGTTTCCAAAAATGTTCATATTAGATTCAATGGAGGAAATCTAGCGTTAAATATTCAAATCGGTTACAAATGTAAATCTTATTTTAAAAATGTTTACAGATCCACGGACAAAGTTTACTCAGTTATCGTTCAAAATAGACAAAATGCCAAATATAAATATTTATTCTGTGTTGAATCTTAATTTATATTTTAAATGCCAAAATTTCTAGGCCGTTACAATCACCTCTACTTAAAGCTTTTCGTCCTTGAAAAGGAGAGCTGTAAAACTATGCTTAAGTAAAATAAATCATACTATAAAATAGAAATAGAAATAAAGCTTATCAAAATGAGTTACCATTCCTAATAATCTTGCAAAACTACCCAAGGGTTCTTAATAGATCAAACAAAAATTTGTCATACAACTAAATTGGTAAAACTTCTTATAACAAAATATTGAGCAAGACTTAAGTCATTGAAAAGGAATTTGCGGTAGAATGTATAAAATATTCTAAGTAAAAGTAGTTTTAAAATGGTAAAATAATCTAAGTAAAATTTGATTTCCACATTCTAATAATATTTTCAAGAGTTTGATTACATAAAATAGAATAACCTTTCAAATTTGAGTTAGGATCTAAATTCTAGTATCTCATTTAATGAACTAAATTTTGAGACATAAACTGACAATAATTTTATACCAAGATTTTGATGGATACAACATTCGTACATTCATTCTTAACTCTTTTACACATTCATTATGGATCTTTATACATTTACTTCTTAGCCTTGTATAACTTTGAGTTAACCCTATGCATTGAAATTTTCTCAAAGGGTTATTCTATTTTTCTCTCACTTATTTAATTTCAAGTATTCAAGTGCTGATTATTAATCGTATCCAGGGTTCATAGGTTTAAAGTCTTCCGAATTGTAAGTTATTTAATACCACCTCTTTTCATTCAGAATTCCTAGTTCTTGTTCTCCTAAATTTCATTTTCTTTTTCAAAACCATTTATTTGGTTTCAAAATAAGCATTCTCAATGAAATATTCCAGAATCTCATTCTGGGGCATTACCAACCCAATCTCTAATGAGATCTATAACTCGGATGAGTTATATCTTTTGTTCAAATATGGTACAACCCTAGCTTTCTATAAATGTTCGACGACGAGTATTCTATGAATTAAAATTCCATCGTACAAAATATAGTGATAATAAATCGCAAGCGCACGGCATACAATTAGTACGTGGCGAATACGAGTCGATCAATAGGGAAAGAAGCAATCTCAATCTTATTCAATCAAATTAAACCAAAATTCAGGTTTTGATTAAGTACCCAAAAAAATAAACTAAAATATAGATTAAAACTATGAGATTAAAACCAATTTAGGGGCAACTTCACTTTTCTCTCTTTCAACATTGTTCAACATAAAATAGCACGAAGATCTCTCAATAACCTAAGTAAGATTAATTATGTAATTA
The DNA here is from genome assembly GCA_030737875.1 of Allium sativum. NCBI lineage: Eukaryota > Viridiplantae > Streptophyta > Magnoliopsida > Asparagales > Amaryllidaceae > Allium > Allium sativum. Next base: position 125,067,880 of record CM060919.1, on the reverse strand, counting down.
TCATAAGCATAACTTATTTGTGCTAATAATTAACACAAAATAAGCCATCAAGCTATAATACATAATTAATCAAACTTTTTAACTTTTATGGAACATGCCATCAAAATGAAACTAAAATCTAATTTAAGTATGCTCTATTTACTATTGGTTAGTAATATAGATCATCAAATTTGAACATAAACCTCATTTCATTGCCACAATCACAATTTTAGATGAAGATGCAATCTGTTATTTATCATAAACTTAGCCTCAATATTGTGAAATGAACAAAAGAGGTATTAAATTTGATATGAAACACAAATACACAAAAACATCCATTCCCATTAAACCCAAAGAGATCATTCATACAAATTCATGTTGAATCTACATTAATGAAAGGAAAAGCTTCATCACCCCTAAATTGTAGGGGTTTAGCTCCTCATTTGGTTTATTATTTCAACATAAATAGATTTCAACATTGAAGAATAATGATTAAGTAATGAAGAAAAGATGTAAACTAACTAATGACATAAAATAAAGCTACACTACTTGTAGAAAAGAAAATAACATGTAAATAAAAAAATAAAAAAATAAGATTGCATTAAAACGAGAGATTACAGAAAAGAAATAGCTAAGAAGCCATGGAAGAAAAATAGAGGTTTTGATTTCATCCTCTTTAAACTAAATAAAATCCAAGATTCTTTTTACATCAACATACAAGGGTTATTTATACATGCGAAAAACCCTAATTCAACTATAGCGTGCTACCAAGAATGCTCTTTAGGAATTGTGGCCACCAATTAATCAACACGTTTTAATCACTCCATCATCAAATTTGCTTGAAGCTTTATCATCCATTAATTTGTACATTAGCTTTTAAGTGTAGCAAGTGGGGTTCTCCATGATTATGTATGAGAATTATTTCCTCTTCATTCCTTTTGTATGCATATAAATCTTTATGAAGCTATCTTCTAAATGCACCAAATGTCTACAAAAACAATTGAAAATGTCCAAGTACAAATTATCAAAATAACTTAAGCATAAAAATGACCAGTTTTCCTTTGTATTACGATGAATGTATGATATTTTGAAATCAATTGAATTATGGTTTAAACATGATAAAATACCCATATATGACATTTATTAGCACTAAACAAGAATAAATATGTGAATATAAATGTGCATTTTTACGTGCACATCAAATATCCCCACACTTATCTTTTTATTCGTCCTCAAATAAACGAAAAAACTAATCTAAATCCGTTTTCATAGGGAGCACGATTGCATTAAGCATATGCAGCAAGCCTTTAAACCTCTGGGTGTGCACAGTAGGACAAGTTTTGTCTCGTGAGGGTTTTCAGCGGATACTACCCACAAAATCCAAAAGTTGAATGCAAAAAAATATTTATAAAATGCAAGATTAGAAAATATTTACAAGATGAATGCAAGTTTTTAAAGGAATATTTACAAATGGATAATTTACTTTTAAATATTACACGAATGAGTTAACACAAATTTGCGTCGTCACTATGAAATTTGAGTCCGTTACTAATCAAAACTTCAAACAAAAGTCATGTTATCATCACAAACTCCTCCAGCTTGGCCAGTTGTTTTGGTATAAACATAAAATGAAAATATGAAATGAATTCTATAATCAATATCAACAATCGTAAAATGACATCTCAACTTCCTTTTGGCTAACAAGTTAGGTCGAATAAGTGAAGAGCGTGCTTGGATTTTAAGTGCTAACTCTCTTTTTATTACAAAATATTTACATTATTGTTATTTACATATACCTAGGTATACCACCCCTACACTACATTACGACTTATGTGAGGGTAGGTAATCCTTAGGTGTCCAACTCATAAAATGAGACCAGGGTATACCGACGCTGACTTTGTCAACAAGGTGTCGGAAAGAGCTTGGCGGGTTTGCACACCAACGCGAGATGTACTAGCAATGTTGGATACCCTTGGATTATTATTATATATGTACATTCTTTTTTTTACGTAAGAGAGAGAGTTAAGCGAGGATATCTTAGCACAACTTCACTTAAAAGATCTAAAATGTTATCACAAGTAGTCTAAATCAACCATTCATTTAATCGGATTACAATTCAGAAAACATTTCATACTCATCACCTATGAATCTCTCAAAATACAAGTTACACCAAATTTGCTCATAATTCAAACTTTCCTTTCGTTATCCGCTAAGAGAAGTAAACCCCCAAACGTTTTAATCGAACGACCAAAATTGTATGCTAACTCCATCATGTATTTTTTAAAGGTAAATAGAAATGCAAAATTCTTTTTTTTTTGAATGAAAGAAACAAAAGGAAAATTCTATGCAAAACCAAAATAAATATGAAACTCCCCCTGCACTTGATTTCGATTGTGTCCCACATTCCAAGCATGACACAGTGAGTGAACGGAAGAGAAATATTTACATATGTATAAAAGAGGGTTAGTGCGACTTACCAAATGTACGTGCAGAAAATATGCAGTTATCGAATAGATGAACCGGTCCACGATGGACCAATGGATCAGCCTCATTAAGATTATGAGACACAACTTAAGCACAAAAAACCAATTCATGAAGGATTGTATATTAAATGTCTGATTTGGATAAATAAATTTTGTTTTTTGAAAAGTTTGAGTTGCTAATCTTAAAATTTTGAGCTTAAAATTGATCCTAAAATTGAATTGAATTTCTATAGCAATTAAAGAGAGGTCATCGAGCTAGGGTTCAGTAAAAGTTTCAAAAACAAAGTTTGATTTTTTTTCAGATGATGTATAAATTGAGAGACGTAAGCATCACTCTCACCCTCACACTTGTTTTCAGAAATATTGTTCGGTTTTGCTTTAATATTCAATATTTCGTTAACTAAAGGTTCATTCGTAAACCTAAAGTCAAAACCAAAGAAATGAATTTTTAGTAAATTTCGAAATCGTGTTTTCTCAAAAACAGTGTTATTACAAAAAGAGTTCATATACTACAAAAATTAATCATTGAAAACCAAGTGATCACAGTGAGGTTCAGTTGAAACGATTAAGTCGCAAGAAGTTTCAACAGTTTTTGAAAAATCGTCATTGCGTTCAAGATCACATTCACCAGTTTCGTTATTTTCAACCTCAAGAATTTCAAAGTTTTCAAATTTTTCATTTTCAGTTTCAGACCCAACAACATTATCGTCAATCAGTTCAAGAATTTTTCGGTCATCAAGTCGTCCTCACCTAAACAGTTGTTAACAACTTCATCATTTTTGTCATGTTGATAATCTAAAGTTGCTAAATTTTCAAAAAAAATAGAATTTAAGAGAGGAAGATCAAATTGAAGATCGACGTCTTCCTTTTCAAGAGAATTCAAATTCAAATCAATTACAAAGCTTGCAACAACTTCATTAAGACTTTCATCAATTTCAAATTACAAATCTTGCAACAACTTCATTAAGATTTTCATCAATTTCAAAAGTTGTTAGTTGAAGATCGTTGATTGTGGTAAAAGGTGGATTAACATTTGACACATCACATGTTGGGTTTTGATTATTTTGTTTTTCACGAAAATTCATGTAGCCCTGAAATAACAAATTCATGTGATTATCGTGAATTTTGTTCATTTGCTCAACAAAATCAAAGTTATAATTATTAACTTGAGAAGTTTCAATTTGAAATTGTTGAGAACAAGAATCGTTAATCGCACCATCATTGAAATTATTCCCATTGCCAAAATCATCCATAAAGTGATTCACATTTCCATTTTGAATTTGAAATTCATTTTGGAGTTCGAAATTGAATTGACATGGGTTATAATCAAAACCATTTAGATTTGGAAGTGAATTCAAATTTTGACTATTTTGAAAATTTTGACTTGAATTGTTGCCCAAGTATGAATTACACCATTCACTTATTCTTTGATTTTGTTGTGTGCATATTTCAAGTAAAGATTCTACATTTGTTTCCAGATTTGAAGGTTGATCGGGATTTTGAAAATTTTGTGGTGTAAAATCAGGATTATTTTGAAAATTTTGAAAAATTAGTGGTGTGAAATCCAAATTGTTTGTACAATAGTTGTTATTAAAATGTCCATGTGAATTTGGTGTAAAATTATATAGATTATACTGATTTTCACAACTATTGTAAAATTCACGAGGATAAGGAAATTGGGACATTTTCAAGAAAGCTCTTTAAAAAGATATGTTAAAATTAACAACTTCGGATTATATGAATACAAGTCTAGGCCAGGTTCGGATAGGGGTTATCAGTGTGCCACAAATCACCGTAGAAACATGACTGAAGGTTTAAGGACCTGTTTGAGTTCTAGACTCTATCGTTCCTTAGATACCTCAGAGAGTGTCAATCCTAATTGTCAATTTAACGAATACTTTGCCCTATAAGCTTTTGGGAATCCTCGATTCGATTTCAAAAATACTTTATTTCAAAAACAAACTTTTCAATTTATCCCATATTTGTTTTAAAATTTTCCTACCACACATCAACAAGCAAAATAATCAATCACAGAATAGCCACAGAATGATAAAATGCAGAAATAAAAAAAATAAGCAAGCCACGGCACCTGCATGAAATCTTTACAAGCAATTTATATATTTTTTTCAACAGCAGCAGACCCTGTAGAGTTTAGAAAATTTTACTGTAGGGTATGGTTGTCCGTCCAGAATGATTGAGTAGCTTGAGTCCAAGACCCTTAACTGTTTGCAAAACAGTTGACCGTTGAAATTCCTGTTCGTTTGCTTAGATCTGTTCTTTCACTTTGACCTCTCTGAGTTCCTTGTTTGATTTGGATTCTTCTTCACTTTGATCTTTGATTGATTTTTGAGAATTCACTTTTTATTTTTTATAGCAATTGAAAAAAGCAAAAATAGAATGACTAAATAGGAATTAGAAAAAAAAACTAACTAAAACCAAATTTAAAAGAATAAAGAACTAGATCTAACAAAATTAAGAAACTAAGCTAAAAAAACAAAAGAAAAACAAGAAAATTTAGATAACAAAATAAAAACTAGGCAACAAACTGAAGCTACAAACCCAGATTCAAGCCACGCCCAAATTCAAGTTTTTCATGAAACAAAAGAATCTGTCAAAAAGAAATAGTAACTTCACGTTTCTTATGTGACCGTATCCCCAAACCACTCAACCCAAGAAATTAAAAAGCTAAAAAGCGAACCCTTTTTTTTGTTTTTTTAATGAAATAAACAACAAAAAATACTAACTTAACGAAAAAGAGAAAAGAAACACTAAACTTAGAGGAAAAAAGAAAGATAGAGAACTAAGGTTAACAAAACAAAATAAAACAAAATGGACCCAAACTTAAAAGACACAACTCGCACAGGGTCAAGAACCAACAACAAGGCAAAAATCAAAACCAAAGTTTCGAAAGGAATAATATCTTATACCCCTCCTTTATTTTGGAAAAACAATTCTCCCAACCTTTAGTACCAACAATATAAAACTTTAGCCGGCCACCCTTTCTCAAAACAAACGCAAGGTCTTACTTTTTTTTAAGTGTTCGATTTCATGAAATAAAATGAAAAAATAGTCTCGAAATCGAGTATGAGTTTCTTCGGATTTACGAATCAGTGAGAATTTTGGCTACTCAAATCTGTTCTGGGGTTTTAATTGGAGATTTGCGTCTTTGAATCGGGTTTGGGGATATAGTGAATCGGAGTTATTTGGGTTTGTGCGAGTTTTTGGATCTGGAGCGGGACGGTGAACGTGTTGTGGTATTGCTGTTAGAGGTTGAATGTTGGATTGAGGCAGTGGTCAAACTATGACGATGAGGCTGATGTCGATGAATAGTAGCGAAGTGGTATAGAGAAGAAGGGTTTGGCAGTTGTTGAAATTGCATGATGAATCGCGAGCTGGAGAGGTGACAACGGCAGTATGCTCTGTCCAGTTGAAGTGGAGAAAATTGTGCGGCTGTCTTTGTTTGTGGTGGTGAGCAGTTTGCGGTTTGGTTAGAAGAATGGTTGGAGGGATATGTGTTGAAGTTGTGATGAAGAAAAGGATTCCAGGAGAGTAGTTTGGGAAGAGATACACAGTAGTGTGGAGGAACTCAAGGCAGAGAAGACAAAAGACGAAAGCAATAATTTTTTACCAAAAGGGAAATAGGAAAAGAATAAAAGGAAAACAAGATTTTGTATTATTGTGGGATTGAATGTTTGTGGTGTTGGTGTGAAGATCTTATAGAAGAGACAGGGAAAAGAAAGCAAGGAAAAAAAAGGAAAGAATTGCAAAAAAAAAATCTTTTTTATTATTGTAAAAGCAGGAAAAGATGTAAAAGGTGAAAAAAGCTGATAAGGGGAAAGGAATTAATTGAAAAAAAAAGAGAAAAAATTGAGAACAAAAATTGGCAAGTTTTTTATCTTAATTGGAAGATTGCGGTATCATTAGATAATATCACATCAAATCAATCAAGAAATTTTTCTATATATGAAAGAAAACAAAAACAAGAAATAAAATAAAAATATTTTTTTTTAGAATAACTACACAAAATAGAAAATGACACTAAAAAAGAAACACAAAAGGAACAAGCACAAGTGAACAAACATTGAATCTAACAACAAACACACACAATTTTTTTTTACGTAGACTAAACACAATGAAAACAACCACGAACACAAACACACAACAAATCAAAAATGAACAAAATGAAACAAAGCAAATACACAACCTCTATTTTTTTAATTAAGGAGAACAAATAAGAAAATTAACTCGAAGAATAAAATCAAAATCAAATTCTTCCCCTGGCAACGGTGCCAAAAACTTGTTCGACGACAAATATTCTATGAATTAAAATTCCATCATACGAAATATCGTGATAATAAACCACAAACACACGGCGTACAATTGTTAGTACGTGGCGAATACGAGTTGATCCGCAGGGAAAGAAGTAATCTCAATCTTATTCAATCAAATTAAACTAAAATTCGGATTGTGATTAAGTACTAAAAAAAATTAAAATATAGATTAAAATTATGTGATTAAAACCAATTTAGGTGCAACTTCACTTTTCTCTCTTTCAACATTGTTTGTAATAACCCGGAAAATCTGGGCCAGTTTAAAATTTTTTATTTTGGCAATTTTAGCGAATTTTGAATATTTAAAATGAATTATTTTAAATAATATCGACGAGAAATTTATTTTGAATATAATTAGAACGTATATGTTATATACGCCGTCGTTAGAATATAAATATTTATATATAATTATAAATAGAATTGAAAATGGCGTGGTAGTTCGATAATTCGATTTCAAACTTCAATTGAACGTATCGGGTGCAAAACAATCCGGATTTTAGTGAAAACAAAAATAATAGGATCTAATTGATAAGATCTTTCCAACAAATCCGAAAAATCAAAATTTCATAGCGGGAATAAAAAGATATGTCCAGTTGAAAATTTTGAATAGTCGCTATAGAATTCAGGCCCTTAAAAATGGGTATTTTGCAAACGACCTCGGATTTCGACGAAACCACTTTTGTTGGATCCGTGATGTCAATTTATTGCTAGATTCCAAATTTCATAATTTTTTGAATCAATATGTTAGCGTGGCAAAGGAAAACGCATTTGACCTGTTTTAGTTGATTTTAATCGACTGGAAATTGGCCATTTTTCAAACGGTCTCAGAATTCGACGAAACTAGTTTTGTTAGGACCGTATCGTCAATACGAAGCTAGAAAATATTTTTTTGGAATTTTTAGAGTTAGTATGTGACCCCGGTAAATTGAAATGCGCGTTCAAATTCAAAGAGTTATATGTTGATTTTGACGAAAACTGATCGAAAGGATCGAATCAGCCTACGATACATATCCCATTGTGTTCGGAATGGGGGTAAAACGCTATAGACGGCATGTGGTGGGCCTCATTTTTAGGTCGTATGTAAAAGTCAACTTTTTGCATTTAAAATAATAATAAAAATAAATATCTCTCTCCTTCCTTTAATCTCTGCCCCCCCCCTTTTTCTCGTTTTCATAGTTCAGAAGGAAAAAAAAAGAAAAAAAGGAAGAAGAAGGCGTAGCGGCCACCGTGCCCTGGCGTGACGCCACCCACCGCCGACGAGGCCTCCAGCCTCGACACTCCTCTCCCTTCTTCCCCTCCGCTGCTTCCTCCCCCAAAACCACACACCGCTGTCGCTTCCTATACCAGACGCCTGAAACCCTCCCCTGACCCGCGAGACTCAACACTCGTCGCCGAAAACCCTAGCCGCCATCCCCTGGACCTCCGACCACCGCCTACGCCAGTCCCCACCCCCACAGCCTCCTCTCCGACCCCCTCCAACGATGGTGCAGCAGCGCCCCCCCCCCCAAACGAAAGGTGATTTTCTTATATATTTAAATTCAGTTTTAATTTCTATAATTCAGTTTTGATTATAGTTTTTATTTAAAATGTATATGAGAAAAATATATATTTTTAACATGAAAAGTTTGATTTTTATAAGTAGGAAGGTTTATTTTTATATATATGAATGGCTATAAAAGGATTAGAATTTTAAAGCAAGGAAAGATTTGATCTTTACCCTTGTAAAGATTTGATTTTTATCCTAGTAAAGATATGGACTTTATCCATAAAAAGTTATGATTTTTATTTATATTGGTAGCGAATAAAAATGTGACTTTTATGTAAATAGAATAGAAATAAAAATACGATTTTTATTGTACAATGGGTGTTATAAAAATATGGTTTTGATTATATGAACAACAAGGGAAAAGAATTGATTTTTCATATAGAAAAGATTTGATTTTTAAAATTGAAAAGATTATATTTTTATTTATAAAAATATGATTTTTATATAAGGAAGAGGTAGAAAAGATTTTTATTCAATTAAAAATATGATTTGTATATTTTTAAAGTATTAAAAATATAGTCTTTACTATATAGATGGTGTAAAAATATGATTTTTGTTTATGTACAGAATTAGAAATATAATTTTTACATGATAGGAATATTAGAAATATCATCTTTATAGGTGTAGAAAAATAAAAATGTGATTTGTATAACGATATATTTGAAAAGGCGAAATCTTTATATTTGAAAAGGCGAAATCTTTATATAGAGGATAACGAGGTAAATATATAATTTTTATCTATATAGTAGCAATGTAAAAATAGAATTTTATCCATATAGCGTGATAGTAAAAAAATTCGATTTTTATATATTGAATAGCATAGTAAAAATTCGATTTTTATATATTGAATAGCATAGTAAAAAAAATTCGATTTTTATATATTGAATAGCATAGTAAAAATTCGATTTTTATATATTGAATAACAAAGTAAAAATTCGATTTTTATATATTGAATAGCGAAGTAAAAAATTCGATTTTTACATATGTAGAGAATACGGGCAACGAAGATGACTAAAAGGCGAGAACGATGAAGATTTCTATAAACAAAGTGGCGTGGAATTGGGATAGCTATCGGTGAGAATTTCTCACTCTTCAATTTCTTTTCTAGTTATATATATATATACTAGGATGCAGACGGTGCTTAGTAGCACCCGACACAATCGTCCACAGACCATGGACTTGTTTGTTTGGTTGCATAGATTAGTTAGATGATTTGATTTGAAATTGAATTGTTTGGTGAAATGAATGGATTTGATTGATGTGTGAATGGCGTGGGCCTTCACTAGACCGGGGATAAGGCTAGGCCTCGTCCCGTTTCTAGTATCGTGCCGTCATGCCGCCGAAATTTTCTAAAATAAATTAGAAAAATAAAAATATCATTTTATTGAATAAATGAACTGAATAGAATATTCATTGGTTGAATAAAATATTTTATCATTAAAAATATAATTTTTAACGTGAATGAGAATAAATAAATATTCATTTACAAACTGGACGGTTTGTTTATGTACACCTATTTGAAGGACGTTGATTGGGACGATAAATTTTACACATCGCCCAACTGCACAAATAAAATCTGTGTTTGATTGTTTGAAAACCCCACATGGGTGTTGGGATGAAATTTGAAGTTCACTCATCCTGATTGATTAAATATGTCGATCGATTGATTGACAGGCTGTTATAAGCGTTAGATATCTATATTTGATGCTTATACAGTGTAGTGCACTTTGGTTGATGGTTGATTATCTTTCAATGCTATTATATACGTGTGATGTATGAAAATCCATATAATTAACATTATATGGTGATTGATTGGGCCTCATTCCAATTTAGAAAATAAAGAGTATTATAATATAAAGGTTCATGTGTTGACTGTACTCATCCGTTGAGATTAGTCATGTGTTGAACGAAATATTTTAACAATAAAATTTACATCTTTATATTATAAAATAAAGGTTCATGTGTTGACTGTACTCATCCGTTGAGATTAGTCATGTGTTGAACGAAATATTTTAACAAAAATAGTCACACTTGGACAGTACTCATTCGTTGAGATTAGTCGTGTGTTGACAAAAATAAATATTCATTTGTTGAATAAAATAAAAGAATTATTGAAATATATAAAGCCGTATTGATTAGAGATACGCTATTTTGACGCGAACGATATTTATATCGATTTTATTCATTTTGAAATGAATTGAATATAAAACGATTTCGAAATGAATTGAATATAAAACGATTTCGAAATGAATTGAATTGAAAACGATTTCGAAATGAATTGAATATAAAACGATTTCGAAATGAATTGAATTGAAAACAATTTCGAAATGAATTGAATAGAAAACAATTTCGAATTGAATTGAATAGAAAACCAATTTGAATTGAATTGAATAGAACACCAATTTGAATTGAATCGAATAGAAAACCAATTTGAATTGAATCGAATAGAAAACCAATTTGAATTGAATCGAATAGAAAACCAATTCGAATTGAATTTGGTTTGAATAGAAAACGAATTGAATTTGATTTGAATAGAAAATGAATTGAATTTGATTTGAACAGAAAACGAATTGAATTTGAATTGAATTCAAATAGAAATGAAAATAAAGAGGATTTATAATAGAAAATTCAATTTTGATTTGAATTGAAATGGGAGTTGAAATTATTTTTGAAACGAAATTAAAACGATTTATAAAATTCATTTTAAATAGAAAACGATGAAATATATATAATATATATAATATAATGGCCTGAATAGAACGCGCCGCGCCGCGGCAGTTCGTGAATTTCGAACATTTATTTCAAACGGACATTACGGGAGATCCGACCGTCGGATTCTCCTAAAACCGGAACCGTTGGGTTCGTATCGAAAAGAGCTTTCTAACGAATATTAGAAATTCAAAATCTAACGGTTGGATTTGGAGATACGTCCAAATCAAATTCGAAAAAGGTCGCTGTAAGTGCAGTTCGATGGCCGTTGATGGAAATCGACTGTACGAGCCTTGATAAAATTATTAAAAATAGCAATAATTTGTGTAAAATCATATGTAATGATTTGGGAAAAATTGGGATGAAAAATTCCATATTTGAAAAGATAAAAATAGATTTTTATCGAAATGGATTAGTTTTGAACTAAATTTAAAACCCAATTATTTTTAAATAAATAAATTAGATTTAGAAAGGGGTTTTAAGTAATCGGAATTTCTAATATATTTGATTGGATTTGAAATGGGTTTATCGTGAATGTTGTTTTTAAATAACACTAGTTCTTTAACTCGATAATAAAAGAATGTGATTTGGGTTTGTCGTGAACTGTGTTTTAAATAACATTAGTTCTTTAACCCTGTAAAAGAAGTTTTAATGAATCTGCAATTAAATTGAAATGTGAATGGATAATCTAAATTATCAAATTTAGGAAATAAGCGAGAATGGAGTATCACCAGTTTTGCTCCAAAGCGATAGTTAAATCTTTAATTAGATTTGAACGTGAAATGGTAATTAATTTTACCGACAACGCTGAGGTGTTAGATATGGAGTATTACCAGTTTTGCTTCATGGGATGAATAAGTTGGGGTTGGGAAATAAAATAAATAATTACTTCGGTGTGGTTCGCTAATCTCGACTAGTTTAGAAAACCATAATTTGGTTTGGAAACAACATCCAAAGGAAGATTAAAGGATAAGTTTTAAAGAATCTATCTTGGATAAAATTAATGGGAACCTTTCCATAAGAATGTGATTTCGTGAAGAAAAAGGATATTCTTCATTGGAATGAGGCGTATGTTGTGTTTGTGTAACATTCGTTTTTAATATACGCGGGTTGTTCCGAAAGGCCGGGTTTACACCCATTCTGAATAACCGATTCGACGATATGTCGAAGATGAAGACGGTGGTTGAAGACCGGAAGTCTTCACATCGTTTGGATAATTACTGACGATCCTGATTGGGCTGTACACCCAAGAGGATGGAAATAGTTGGTGGTCGTCCAGACGTACTTGGAGATGGATGGATATGCGAGGAAAGTGCCTCCGGTTTCGTTCAGACCCAGAACGGACTTGTAAATGGATTGTGTGTCTGACATTGGATTTTATTCTGTGTCGATTGATTTCTGTTAAATATATATGTTTGGAGGCGGAGAATTTATTCTCTTGCTTAACGCCCTTCTCTGAGTCGTACGAGCTTAGAGGTTATATATCGATAGATATCAATCGCATGGCATGAATTGCCTGTGTGGCATGCTGAGTTGCATGGATCAAGGCTTCTGTTGAAAAGCAAAGTCTTGTGGTTGATGATCAAAGCACAGCCTACGTGGCAGCTTTGTGTATAACGTGAATTCGCGAGCCTCACACCTCGGTATGAGTCAAAAGCGGGATATGGACTGCAGGGAGAGCACGACGTTTCTTTCTAGCTTTGGTGGTGTCAGTGACTTACCAGCCCTGACATTTATATACTTTTCACCTTTGTGGTTGTTGGATGAGGCGCCTCGATTTTAGGTCTGTAAGGACCGAGAAACCTGTGTTCAGGCATAATTAATCCTCTAACGTAAGTGAGGACCGGCCCTGAAGCATCCAGGGGTTGCCCAGAGTGCGTAGCCCTGGGACATTTGCTAGAGTGTCTCGAACGCGGAGAGGAGCTTGCCCCTTGCCTCGACTCATGACGGAAATCCAATTTCCAATACGTGTATTTCGGCTTTATTTGTAGAGCCTAGTATGGCGACATAGTAACATGGGATGCTATGCCGTCTATGATTGATATTTATGATTGAAATTGTTTTGACACTATACACTTATTATAGTATCAAATGATTTGTTTTTAAACGTACCAAGCATGTTTGGCTGTTATAAGGTAAAACCCTATCCTCCGGCTTGCGTTGCATTGTGTGATGGGACCTGGGTCTTATAATAGCTTCATTTTTCGAAAAAGCATTGTGTTGTTTATTTTATGCACTGGTATTCTTGGGAGGAAACCCGTTCCGTGTTATACGGCGTGGTCCCTTGAATTACTCTCTTTTAAAGTAAAGTTTTAAATAACTGTTTTAGTTCTCACACTAGTCACATGACTGACCTGGAGTTTATTGTTTTAAACTAAACTCTGGGTGCCCTTATTTTCCGCACGGGCAGCCAGTAGTTTTGGTTTTGCAGATTTATATTCACAGGATCCTGGTTTACAGCTGGAATGATATCCGGAAAGCTCTGTATCCGTATATCACCTTCAGTTGTGCTTTGTATATTTTTCCGCTGCTATGTAATTTATTGTAATCTCTGATATTTATCGAATGTAATTTATTCAATTATACTCTGTGTATCCTTGTATCTGATGGAATTGTTGTAATAGCAATGAAATGTTCTTCCATCTGCGTTCTATTGTGTGTTTTTCTCAAAGTATCCGCCCTTTCCTTAACGAGGAAGAAACGAGTTCTCACATTGTTCAACACAAAATAGAACGAAGATCTCTCAATAACCTAAGTAAGATTAATTATGTAATTATCATAAGCATAACTTATTTGCGCTAATAATTGACAAAAAATAAGTCATCAAACTACAATACACAATTAATCTAACTTTTATGAAACATGCCATCGAAATGAAACTAAAATCTAATTTTAAGTATGATCTATTTACTATTGGTTAGTAATATAGATCATCAAATTTCAACATAAACCTCATTTCATTGCCATAATCACAATTTCAGATGAAGAGGCAATTTGTTATTTATGTCATGAACATAGCCTCAATGTTGTGAAATGAACAAAAGAGGTATTAAATTCAATATGTAACGCAAATACACAAAAATATACATTCCCATTAAACCCAAAGAGATCATTCATACAAATTCATGTTGAATCTACATTAATGAAAGGAAAAGCCTCATCACCCCTAAATTGTAGGGGTTTAACTCCTCATTTGTGTTATTATTTCAACATAAATAGATTTCAACATTGAAGAACAACGAGTAAGTAATGAAGATAAGACGTTAACTAACTAGTGACATAAAATAAAGCTACACTACTTGTAGAAAAGAAAATATCATGTAAATAAAAAAAAAACAAATTAAGATTGCATTAAAATGAGAGATTACAAACAATAAATGGCTAAGAAGCCATGGAAGAAAAATAGAGGTTTTGATTTCAGTCACTCTAAACTAAATAAAATCCAAGATTCTTTTTACATTAACATACAAGGGTTATTTATACATGTGAAAAACCCGAATTCAACTATAGCGTGCTACCAAGAATGCCCTTTAGGAAGTGTGGCCACCAATTAATCATCTCGCTTTATTCACTCCATCATCAAATTTGCCTGAAGCTTTATCATCCATTAATTTGTCCATTAGATTTTAAGCATAGTAAGTGGGGTCCCCCATGATTATGTATGAGAATTTGTTCCTCTTCATTCCATTTGTATGCGTATAAATCTTTATGAATGTAACACCCCACATTTTTAATAGAATGTACATAAATGTGTATATACATAGCTAGGTAAATAATGGTGATGTATAATGAAAATTTATTAATACATGGAAGAAAAGGAAAATTTGATTCAATAACAGTGTGTGTAGCAGAGAAGATAATAAGATACGGATAATTAATTTAAATATCAGGAATTAGTTAAAATGGACATTACCATTGCGTTCGTCTCGGAATTCTGCTTGGAACAGAGTCCTAGTTTTCGAAAATCGGGCTCCGTATGAAAGAGTTATGGCCTTCGGAAGATTCAACAAAAATTCAGAATTTACATAGGAAAATACCCAGGCAGGTCGACCTGGGGGTCGACCTGGGAGTCGACCTACCCAGGGAGGTCGACTTAGGGGTCAACCTTAGTGTCGACCTCCCCTGATTTTTTCCAGATCTGGGCAGTGACGATTTTTGGTGTGCTGGACGGACCAGATGGCTTCTAGGGGATATAATGGCTCTAAAACACTATCTACACCTATAAAATAGTGCCTAGACCTAACCTAATTCATAAACAATTCCTTCTGATGCCTCCATGTCACCAAACTTCAAGCCAACATGGCCGCCGCCTCAAAACCCTAAATTAATTTGCAAGTTCTTCATCAACTTTGGAGTTTAATCAAATCAAGTAGCAAAGTTCTTCATCAACAATTCATGCTCTTCACCAATGATCAAATAAGAAGATTAAATCAGCGTTCTACATCAACAACAAGTCATTTATTTCTCCAATCCAGTCAAGGTGAGTGGAATTATAATAAATTTGTTGCATAATAGTATTATTATCGTTCATCATTCCCTAGTTATTAATTTAATTCAAGATTCATGTTATAATAATTGTTCCTTTTATTCTCCTTTCCCTTTTTATTTTTGGATCTAGGTTATCTCGAACCAAGACGAAAATCTTATTATGCATACGTGCGGTTGGAATATGGAAATGTTGGGCATAATCTCTTTTATGCAATCAAGAAATATAATCTGTAATTTGGGGTTTGTGGCATAACAATTGTTATTGCGAATATTGGCATAATATATTTTATGCAATCGAGGAATATAATCTGTAATTTGGGATTTGGGGCGTAACAATTATTATTGCAAATATAGGGATAATTGGCAAAGTATATATATTGAGATTATTTAAATGGAATGAGTGGAAAGGATCTTGAAAATTGGTGACTTGGAGTAAGTTACACTAAAAATATATAAAGCTTGAATTTGAGACTTGAAAATTGGATATGCCATTAAGATCCTAGAAACATAATTAAAAATGGAATATGTTGGACAAACCATGTTTTTTTAATGTAATTATGGAACTCGACGCATAACATAAAGTTGACAATAGTGGCATAACTTGAGCGTGAACATGCTTATGAATTGGTAATTGACATTTAATATCTAGAATGAACATGAACATGCTTGTAAATTTATAATTGGCCTATGACACCTAGAATAGACATGAATTGTAACTAAGTTAAATTTGGAACACATGAATTTAGGGTTTGGGTGAAAGATGATTGTTAATGAATGCCTATGACACGAGGTTAGGCGCGTTTGTGGTGTAAGACTGCCTGGAAACACCCGGAAAATCCAGCAACCACAAAGGGACATCTAACGTGAGAGGTTAACGGCAAGAACTAGAGGCGTAACGGTTTATGACACGAGGTTAGGCGCATTGTGGTATAAGTCTACCAAGAACCGCCCGGCAAATCCAGCAGCCACGAACGGACGTCTAATGTGAGAGGTCATACATCGTTACGCATAATAAATAAATTAAGAAATACTAACCATAATAAGACATGCGGGCGGCATGGGTATGGTTAGAGGGTTAAGTGGGACACGGGTGGCATGTGAAACAAAAATTTAGATATGCTTAAGCAAAAAGGGACCAGTAACAGTATCATAAATTAATTGAATTGCGTAAAGGATAAGTAACGGGTTAAGTAAATGGAAGGGTTAAGTCAAATATATAATTAATGACAAGAAATGGGGAATGATAAATAACCTATTATGAGTAAACTTGAATAAGGCAAGAAAGGATAATAGGTGGAAATTATAACTTATGAGACAAGATAAGTTATAGGAAACGATACGGAAGATGAGATAACACTTAACCAATTTGACATGATATATGGGTAGGTTAAGTCAACACGAACTGATAGATAACACTTAACCAATTGGACATGACGCGTGGGTTGAATTGAATACGTGATTGGGGGTTAAGTCAACTTGGATAAATGGGCAAACTTAACCAATATAACAATATCAAAGCAAGGAAAAGTGGGGAATGATAAGATTAAATAATTGATAAACTTATTCTAGGGATAACAAATGAATATGACTTAAGATGTAATACAAGACTCGAAGGGTGGGATGACTTATACCATTAAATAAGTTAATCAAAGCTGGAAATGTGGGAAAACACCCGTACACTATCATTTGATAAAGAGAACTTAAGTCATGCTTGAATTCATTGGTAAACCTTAGTTAAAAGGAACAAAGTAACAAACCTTGGTCAAAGAGAACTAAGTAACAGAAACTAAGTATCAAACCTTGGTTAAGAGAACTAAGTAATAAACCTTAGTTAAGAGAACCAAGTAAATAACGAGAAAGAGAAATAAGTAGCAAACCTTAGTTAAGAGAACTAAGTAAATAATGAGAAAGAGAACTAAGTAGTAAACCTTAGTTAAGTTAAGAAAATGAACGATTAAGGGAACTAAGTGGTGAACCTTAGTTAAGAGGACTAAGTAGTAAACCTTACTTAAGAAAGCTAATGATTTAGGAAACTAAGTAGTAAACCTTAGTTAAGAAAAATAAGTAGTAAACCTTAGTCAAGAAAGCCAAGTAGAACACGAGGAGGAGCGAACGTCCATCTGATCATGAAGAAGGCTCCAACGAACTGGGTTACGAAGCACGCGGCTCCGAGGGGATGTGAGGGTACTCTTTGTATCCCTGTGTGAGGTTGCAGATGATCCTCCTGGGCTCACAGAGGTTAAGGTCTGCATTAGAAGAACCAAGAGTATGCCTTGGTTGCAATATAAGCAACCTAAAGACTAGGATGGACCAGCGTGAGGCGGCGATATCTTGTTTATCCCTGTGATAGCACGTCGTCTACCTACCATCTTGAGTCAATCGAGCATGTGAAGCGGAAAGGCGGAGAACTCCAAAAGAACATATACTTTCTATCTAGTTATGGGGGAGGTTGGCCAATAGGTTTATGGGGCATAGGGGGCCTGCGTACAGTTCTCATTCTTGATTTTCTTGGGTTCCTTTCGTTAGTTGAGGGAGGGGTCAAGTGGGACCATAGCCACACACAGATAAAAACAGAACTTAGCATCTGCATCGGCAGATAACTTAAAGCTCCCGACCGAGTTCTGTGTTTCTTAATTAGCCCTGCCACGGGACTCGGGCCGCACATATTGAGGACATGTGCAACTAGACAACGATAACAATTCACGACACATACGTGGGGAAAGTCTAGGAACATATATCGCTCTGGGTAGTGTGTCCTAGACTAGGGGGGCATCGTTCGATAGGTAGCATAATCCCTATTTGGACCTAGGTCGCGTAAACTCTGAATCCGAGAAGCAGGTAGCATAAAACCCAGTGGCCCTGGGTAGCGTAAACCCTGGTTGAATCTAGGAAGCGCTCGATAGTAAGCCCTAGATTAGATCTAGGTAATACACGGAATCTAGCAAGATCAACCGTGGCAATCCAAACGTATTTCGAGAATAGTGGCACTACACTGAAGTAGTATAGATTTACATGATGAAGCCCGTACAACATACGGCAAAGGACTGTATATTTACATGGAAAGGATTGCACGAGTTGGGGTATCTACATATACGTTGTATTAGGCTAATCTGCTAGTGGGACATGAGTATATCCTAGAGAGCTAACATTGTTAACAACCTAATAACCCAGAAAATGTAACTGAACGGTATATGTAGGATTATACAGAAGTTTATTCTAATTCCACTCACACAGAACTTATGTTCTGACCCCTTCCTCATTACATACTTCCAGGTTAGGTTCATGACAGAGATGGTTTAGCTTTGGATATTGGTTTAGCAGTATTGTTAATAAGGTAAAGCAATACTTGAATATTATACTTTATTTCCTTCCGCTGTGAGATGCTTTACGAGTTCTGACATGTTTCTTTATCTCTGTCTTTTTCTGTAGGATACCAGAGCACCCAACTCGGGTTTCGATAGATTGAATTTTTGAAAAAAAATTGGTCTGTCGGAATCCGGGTTGTTACATCTGGTATCAGAGCTTCGGTTTAGTGATCTTAGGGAGATAATGAGTGAATGTATTTGTGTTTTCTAAAATATAAATATATTATATATATAAACCTAAATCCATATAGTATCCCACTAGACATGAAAAGAGTTGGGATATCTAGTTTGTACACTCAAGAAATGAACATAGGAATTTGGAAACCATTAGGTGGTTGGGAAAGTGTACAATATGACTTGAAGCTCCATAAGATAGAAACTGAAATATTAGTATTTCAGATTAGTGGGTTTAGGAATGAAACCTTAGAAATTAGAAAAGGTTGAAATATGAAAAATGGATTAGGAATATATATAGTTAAATGAATTGAATTCGTGAAATTGCCTAGGAAAGTCTAGTTGAGTTGAAGACCCGCTTTGAGTCTAACCCAACGATGAACTTTTAAGAACTTGAATTTGTAAAAGGATTTGTGGTATTTTCCAAGATTTAATCTTAAAAGTATTTTGATAAATGCATGTTGGGTTTTAAAGTAAAGTGGGGTATATTGTGTAAAATAATGATTTCTTGTTTTAAAAGAATTCTCTCATAAAAAGGTGCATATTATGGAGCATAAATAGCTCGCTAGTTTTCATATATGAAAAGAAGTTTTGAAATCTCTATTCGGTTAACAATAAATTTTGATTATTGTTTTAAAAAGAAATTTTGTTGGGTGAACAAAATAAGCGGTAGATTGTAAGAATAGAATAGATATTTGCACCTTAGCAGCCACAGTTAACATTGCAAATAGGAATAGTGTAACCCATTAGTTGTCCTTGTCTACTCCAGTTTTGTGATTTAAAAAAAATATTTTGCAATTTTATTTTGTAAAATGTTTTTATGGCTTGGCAGAGAGGCCAAACCATGTTTTAAAAAAAAGAATGGAGTAGGTAAGGATTAGTGCCTTGAATAGAACGAGAGAAAGTTAAAGCTATGAATTAAACAATTGGAACCAACTAGAGATTGGTTGAGTTGAGTGATTCTCTGAGTGTCAATCTGATGTTGATTTCGGTCTTCAGGGTTGATATTTAGGGAGTTACTCTCTTACCAATTTACAGTCAGGGATTAAATAATATTAAACTAATAGAAAATTTTCCCGTAGAATGCATAAGCATTGAGAAACCTGGGTTTGTTGCTGGAGAAAAAGAAAGAAAAAGGACAGGCTAGGAATACACAGTAAGGACTAGTAGTGAATACTAAGTAGTAAAGGGCAAGTAAGTGGGTAGATCATGTTGTGTGGACTCGCAATTGTCTGAGATGACTAAGTCCTGAGATTCTTGGCCCGTAGTAGTAGCTATGTAGGATGCTGTTTGAGTTGAAAACAGAAAAAACTTATTTGAAATAATAAATTTAAGTAATTGGATTAAGTCAAATAAGCTAAGAAAGAGAAAAGCCTACCTAACAAGAAACAATAAACTCAGTAAGGCAACAAATGTGACAGGAAAAGAAAATGGAAATATTAAGAAAAAGATGAATAAATATGAAATTTTTCCAAGGTAAGTGGAAAAAGAGAAGAAATTTTCTTATGTGGTTGTGCTTGGATAGGAAAATAGGTAATCTTCATAAAATAGTCATATAAAAATCCAAGTACGATTAGAAAAGAAAAACGGAGGATGTGAATTTTTCCGTTTTATACCTTATCGTAACATAAGAAATCGAATTTGGAAAATTAGATTTTTCTAAATTTCGAATTTAATGATGGATGGTAGGGTTTTGGATGCGACAATTGGGTGAACTATGCTCCTATTCTATAAGAGTATGGGAAAACTTGGATGAAAAATATTTTGATTACATTCATATAGAACTGCAAGTATATTTAGGATGTGAGCATCATGTTTTGAAAGAGTTTATAAAATTTGCATACATATAGGCGGATCCAAATTAGGCATGCATACTTTGCTATGATGTATCTCACTTTGCACATGTGCACAATGCTTGCAACAATTGGATGCACACTTGATGGATGGATATTGCGAGGGATTATCTATTTTACTCTTATCGAATTTCGGGGACGAAATTCTTTAAGGGTGGGAGAATGTAACACCCCGCATTTTTAATAGAATGTACATAAATGTGTATATACATAGCTAGGTAAATAATGGTGATGTATAATGAAAATTTATTAATACATGGAAGAAAAGGAAAAATTGATTCAATAATAGTGTGTGTAATGGAGAAGATAATAATAAGGATACTTAATTTAAATATCAGGAATTAAGTAAAACGGACATTACCATTGCGTTCGTCTCGGAATTCTGCTTGGAATAGAGTCCAATTTTTCGAAAATCGGACTCCGTATGAAAGAGTTATGGCCTTCGGAAGATTCAACAAAAATTCAGAATTTACATAGGAAAATACCCAGGCAGGTCGACCTACCCAGGGAGGTCGACCTAGGGGTCATAATTAGTGTCGACCTCCCCTTGATTTTTTCCAGATCTGGGCAGTGATGATTTTTGGTGTGCCGGACGGACAGGATGGCTTCTAGGGCGATCAAATGGCTCTAAAACACTCACTACACCTATAAAATAGTGCCTAGACCTAACCTAATTCATAAACAAATCTTTCTGATGCCTCTATGCCGCCAAACTTCAACCAAACATGGCCGCCGCCTCAAAACCCTAATTTAATTTGCAAGTTCTTCATCAACTTTGGAGTTTAATCAAATCAAGTAGCAAAGTTCTTCATTAACAACCCATGCTCTTCACAAATGATCAAATAAGAAGATTAAATCAGTGTTCTAAATCAACAACAAGTCGTTTATTTCTCCAATCCAGTCAAGGTGAGTGGAATTATAATAAATTTGTTGCATAATAGTATTATTATCGTTCATCATTCCCCAGTTATTAATTTAATTAAAGATTCATGTTATAAAAATTGTTCCTTTTATTCTCCTTCCCCTTTTTATTTTTGGATCTAGGTTATCTTGAACCTAGACGAAAATCTTATTATGCATATGTGCGGTTGGAATATGGAAATGTTGGGCATAATCTATTTTATGCAATCGAGAAATATAATCTGTAATTTGGGGTTTGTGGCACAACAATTGTTGTTGCGAATATTGGGCATAATTTATTTTATGAAATCGAGGAATATAATCTGTAATTTGGGATCTGGGGCGTAACAATTATTATTGCAAATATTGGGATAATTGGTAAAGTATATATATATATTGAGATTATTTAAATGGAATGAATGGAAAGGATCTTGAAAATTGGTGACTTGGAGTAACTTACGCTAAAAATATATAAAGCTTGAATTTGAGACTTGAAAATTGGATATGCCATTAAGATCCTAGAAATATAATTAAAAATGGAATATGTTGGACAAACCATGTTTTTTTAATGTAATTATGGAACTCGACGCCTAACATGAAATTGACAATAGTGGCATAACTTGAGCGTGAACATGCTTGTGAATTGGTAGTTGACATTTGATATCTAGAATGAACATGAACATGCTTGTAAATTTATAATTGGCCTATGACACCTAGAATAAACATGAATTGTAATTAAGTTAAATTTGGAACACAGGACATGAATTTGGGGTTTGGGTGAAAGACGATTGTTAATTAACGTCTATGACACGAGGTTAGGCGCGTTTGTGGTGTAAGACCGCCCGGAACCGCCCGGCAAATCCAGCAAC
This sequence comes from Allium sativum, assembly GCA_030737875.1. Lineage (NCBI taxonomy): Eukaryota > Viridiplantae > Streptophyta > Magnoliopsida > Asparagales > Amaryllidaceae > Allium > Allium sativum. The sequence goes on along the minus strand of CM060919.1, from coordinate 125,045,183 downwards.
CACAAGCGGACGTCTAATGTGAGAGGTCAACGGCAAGAACTAGAGGCGTACCGGTTTATGACACGAGGTTAGGCGCTTTGTGGTATAAGTCTGCCCGGAACCGCCCGGCAAATCCAACAGCCACGAACGGACGTCTAATGTGAGAGGTCATACATCGTTACGGCATAATAAATAAGTTAAGAAATACTAACCGTAATAAGACATGCGGGCGACATGGGTATGGTTAGAGGGTTAAGTGGGACACGGATGACATGTGAAACAAAAATTTAGATATACTTAAGCAAAAAGGGACCCGCAACGGTATCTTAAATTAATTGAATTTGGTAAAGGTTAATAACGGTTTAAGGAAATGGAAGGGTTAAGTCAAATCTAAAATTAATGACAAGAAATGGGGTGTGACGGCCCGCCCCGCACCAACCGACATTTACTCCAAAAGTGCGCTGTACACGTCCAGTTAGCACGGAACGGTCGTCAGAAGGAAAAAGGGAAGAAGGAAATGAACTAACAAGGAACCTGTAAAATGTCTCACAGCGCATCGAACAAAATATAATACAACATACTTGACATAAAACAGGTGAGACAGTGTATAAGCTGAAAATAAACTAACATAGCAGCGAAAAACCCACGTACAACTTATGATCCAAAGTTAACATTATTATAACTATCCAAACTGTCTCAAAATCAAAAGCAAGATAAAGGAGGTATGCTACTAATGCCCAAGTAGCAACCACCAACGACACAAGGAGAATATCTATATATCATACGTGGAAGCCTCCTACTCGCTTCCGAATCAGCTACTCGCGCATCACCAGCTAACCTGTCTCTAGTCTGCTCATGTGAGCACCCAGAGTAATAAGAGGAGACATAAAACTCTGGGTCAGACATAAAGCCTGGTATGAGCGATAAGCATCTAAACAGAACAATAACAGGTAGACTAAAACATACCTGAACCTGGAACTGCAACCAAAGAGTTAGCACTACATACTGTACAACACTCTAAGGTGCCATTTCAAATGGTGTAAAGATAAAGGGGGTGGGGTGTGCATGTCATAGTGATGGCAAACAATCAAACATAGCAACCATCCTCACATCTCTCACTCAGTGCATAAAGCATACGATATTCACCACTTCGATCACCCAACATACCTTGCTATGATCACTTTGCCCCATGAAGTCATAAATGGCTTCACTGCACTGATACATAGCCACAAATCCTTCGCTATGTCCACTTTGCCCCATGGAGTCGCAATAACCCCACTGCACTGGCTCACTAATCCTTTACTATGTCCACTCTGCCCCATGGAGTCACAATGACCCCACTGCACTGGCTCATAGTCCTACTATGCATCAATTTGCCCATCAAGTCATAATGACTCTACTGCACTGATAACGTAGTCTTGCTACCATCACCTTGCCCCTCGAGTCATAATGACTCTACTTCACTGATAAGTAGCCCATCATCCATTTTCAGTGGTGAATCGAAGCTATGAACGTCGACAACTCCTTAGCACACGTCCCGCAGCAAAGCCCAACCATGAAGTGAACTCATTGGTTCCCAACTGGATCCTGAGCTCTAACTTCCCATTTGGACTACCTTTGCATCTCGGGTTATGGGTCATCACCGGATCGGTTCAGATCAACCCCTAGTCATCAGTTCGGTTCGGATCGGAGTGCTCCTCCTTCGCTGGATCGGGTCGGGTCATCATCGCCTCAGCGGATCGGGTCGGGTCTCCATGTCCAATCGCCGTCATCGGTTCGGGTCGGAGTCCTCCAATGTGCCACAGTTTGGATCGGCTTCTTCTAATCAACTCGGGTCGGGTCGTAGTCTCCAAGCCTCATCGAGGTACATCTGTTCGGGTCGGGGTGCCATGGCGGATCGGGTTGGAGAACGTCAGACGGGTCGGATCGGACGATGCATGCCACGAGAAGAGCGAATAGATCGAAGAGTAAGATATGGGAGCGGATCGGGTCCTCCTACCGATCCAATCCGGTTCGGATGCCTTCCTGCACTTCTTCCAGCAAGCAATTTACGCAACTCGACGGCGTTTTCGACCATTCTACCTATTCTAACCAATCACAAAGCATACCATATAGTCATAGCAACATAGGGAATCAACCACAAACACCAAAACAACAAAATGTTAGGTTAAAATGGATCAAACATACCCAAAATCCCAAATTTCCCCTAAAGCATGTTTAGGTGAAACTAATGATGTGATTAGCAAAACTTAACCAAATTAACCCAAATTCATATCAGAGGTCTAAATCATCATTTCGAATTTTATAAATATTTTTCCAGAATTTTATCATGTTTAAATTCACTAATTAACACTAATTACCCCTAATTAGCCATAATTAGTGAGGAACTATGCAAATCACTCACCTTAGCCACAAACAAAACCTAGATCTGAAATAAATCTCTGATTTGATGCGAATCCCGATGCTAAACAGCAGCTCTAACGTTGATTTGGTGTAGATCTCTCTTGATTTGATGTTGCTAAGTTTAATCCTTGATTAGAAGATGATTTGGAGGTGATATAGAGGTTGGATGCCATTTTTAGGGTTTCTTGGAGAAAGTGGAGGCTAGAAAACTGAAATGGAATGATTCTCTAACTCCTTTCAGCCTCCCCATAACCCTAATCCCGAAATGGGTTATGGGCCCATTCACTAATCACCCTATTTGGCACGGTTAAGTAGTTTTTCACCTTCCAAACCTTGTTTCAGCCATATCTCCCAAACGGTAAGTCCGTTTTTCACATATGACCACTCTACGGAAAGGTAAACCATCAAACGAATCTAATGGAAGTGGTTTCAGGTCAAAATTTCTTTTCAATCAAAAGTTATGGCCAAAACAAGATCAGCTAGGGGCAAAACGGTCATTTAAAAATCGACAAAAATTATGAACATGGGAAATGAGTCTAATGGTTGTTTCCCAAAGTTACATGACCATACGACTTCATATGGGAAAGAAATAAATATTCTACGATCCTCCTATGCGTAGAATGCGGGTTGTTACATTCTCTCCCCTCAAGAAATTTCGCCACCGAAATTCCCCAACCAAAACATACAAAGGGTCCCGCATGCCTATCAACCATAAAACAACGATCAAACATGCAAAACAATCAAAACAAGTCTATCCTAGCATGCGGAATAACTAAATCACAAAGTAAATCTTACCACGCAAAGAGTTCTGGATACGTCTTTCTAATGCTCTCTTCTGTCTCCCAAGTACCATCATTCTCGTCCTTGCCCAACTGAACCTTGAATAGCCTCACCGCCTTCCTTCGAAGTCGCTTCGTATCGTGCTTGACAATACGGATCGGCTTGCGGTTCCCAACCACCTCGAGTTCTACTTCGAAGTCCTCTAACTGATCAGGTGAAATAGTCATATCTGGGTCGTGAACGAACTTCCTTAGTTGGGAAACATGAAATACGTTGTGAACTCCCGCCATCTTCTCTGGTAAGTCAACTCTATATGCCAAATTCCCGACTAGTTCAAGAACAGGGAATGGGCCAACAAATCTTGGTACCAACTTGCCTCTCCTGCCAAATCGTATCACGCTCTTCAACGGAGAAATCTTGACAAACACCAAGTGACCAACAGAGAATTTTAAGTCTTTTCTCCTCTTATCAGCATAACTCTTCTGCCTATCTTGGGCAACCTTCATGCGTTGTTGAATGATCTTAATCTTATTTGAAGTTTCCCTCACCACATCTGGTCCAAGCATAAACTTCTCGCCAGTCTCTATCCAACATGATGGTGAGTTGCACGGTCTTCCGTGCAAAGCTTCATATGGAGCCATACCGATACTGGATTGGTAGCTATTATTATATGCAAACTCTACTAGATGCAAATGGTCATCCCATGATCCACCAAAATCCAATATACAAGCTCTCAAGAGATCTTCCAATATACGATTCACCCTCTTCGTCTGACCGTCGGTCTGAGGATGATATGCGGTACTGAGATGTAATTCTGACCCTAGAGCCTCTTGTAAGTTCTTCCAAAACCAACTAGTAAACAACGGGCCTCGGTCACTCACAATGCTTTTAGGTACTCCATGAAATCTCACTACCCACTTCATATACAATTCTGCTAACTTAGTTGCCGTTCTGGTCGATTTGACTGGTATAAATCTTGCGCTCTTAGTCAATCGATCCACAATTACCCAAATGTTGTCATGTCCCGATCTAGTCCTTGGTAAACCATCGATGAAATCCATCGAGACTTGCTCCCATTTCCATTCGGGGATTTCTAATGGTTGCAACAGCCCACTAGGCTTCTTTTGCTCGGCTTTAACTAGCTGGCAATTCATGCATTTGGATATAAACTTCCCAACGTCTCTTTTCATCCCTTCCAAGTAGTAAGTATGCTTAATGTCTCGATACATCTTGTTACCACCGGGATGTATAGTCAGTTTTGAGTGATGACATTCTCTAAGCACTTCATCTCTCAAACCATTCACGTTGGGTACAACTAGTCTTCCATTCTTTCTAAGCCATCCATCTCGATCAAGCCCATACAAATTCATCTCCTCACTGTCGATATTCATCTCTAACTTGGAGATGATTTCTAATTGATTAGGATCGTCCCTCTGACTGGAACCAATCCGCTCTATCAAAGTGGGTCTGATCGCCAAACTAGCTAGCATTTCTGGATCCAATTCGCACTTTGGTCTGAAATCAAACCCTGCGATATACTCCAGTTGCTTCCATTCAAGAAACATAGCCCCTAAACTGGCATGTCTCCTACTCAAGGCATCGTCTACCGCATTACCTTTCCCAGGTGTGTATGCGATATCAAAATCATACGAAGCCAAGAACTCTAACAATCTCTGCTGACGGAGATTCAGATCTTTCTGGGAGAAGAGATACTTTAACGATTTATGATCGGTAAACAACTCAAATCTTTCTCCCAAGAGATAGTGCCTCCACATCTTCAGCGCAAACACGATCGCTGCTAATTCCAAATCATGGGTAGGATACTTCTTCTCATGCGGCTTTAGCTGCCGACTAGCATAAGCTACAACCCTACCTCCTTGCATCAACACAGCACCTAGTCCGGTACCACAAGCATCCGTGTATACCGTCATCTCTTCATTCCCTTTAGGAATGACTAATACTGGCGCACGCGTCAACTTTTCCTTTAGACTTCTGAATGCATTCTCACACACTCCGTCCCAGACGAAGGACTGATTCTTCTTAGTCAACTGAGTCAACAGTGCAGCTATCTTGGAGAAGTCCTGGATAAACCTACGATAATATCCAACTAACCCCAAGAAACTTCTTACATCTGTTGCATTCTTGGGCGTATGCCAATCCTGTACCGTAGCCACCTTCGCAGGGTCCACGGCAATACCATTCTCTGAAACAACATGGCCCAAGAATCTCACTTCCCTTCTCCAAAAGTGACACTTAGAGAATTTCGCTTTCAATTGGTGTTTCCTCAACACCTCCATCACTATCCTCAAGTGTCCCTTGTGTTCCTCTTTTGTCCTCGAGTAAACAAGGATATCGTCTACGAACACAAGAAAAAACTTATTCAACTGATCTCTGAATACTCGATTCATAAGATCCACAAAATATGTTGGTGCATTGGTCAACCCAAATGGCATGACCAACCACTCATAGAATCCAGACGGCGTCCTAAATGTCGTTTTCGTAACACTCTCATCCGCTACTCGGAGCTGATGAAATCCTGTCGCGAGGTCCAACTGGGAGAACACTCTTGCTCCTTCTAGTTGATCAAACAAATCATCTATCCGCGGTAGAGGATACTTATTCTTCCTCGTTACCTTATTCAACTCGCGATAGTCCACACACAAACGAAGGGAACCATCTGCCTTAGTGGCAAACATAACTGGTGCTCCCCACTCGGAGACACTTCTTCTAATAAATCCCTTCTTCAAAAGATTGCTGACTTGCACCCCGAGCTTTCGCTGCTCCCTTGGTGCCATACGACGAAGTGGCATTACAATAGGTCTGACATCTTTCACTAAATCAATACGGAACTCAATCTCTCGGTGTGGTGGAAGCCCGGTCACCTCCGCGAAGACATCCGGATACTGGCCAACCACGGGCACAACTGACAACTCATCATGCGGGATGTCGAGGGAATTTATAAAACTAGCCATTACCCCATCACTAGGTAGACTACCAAATACAACCCCCCGCCCATCCTCCGCCCTAACTGTCACCAAAAAGCCCTCACAGTCTACCAACACCCCGTATCTTTGGAGCCAATCGACCCCCAATATAATGCCTTACCCAGTAAAGCCCAAAACAAAGCAGTCACAAACAAACATACATCCATGACTCGATAAGACCACATTTCGGCAAATCATACTAAGACTAGTCGAACCACCAATCGGGTTCGTCACAATCAATGGTCTATCGACTATCTCGGGTTCCAGTCCCAACCTATCTACCAGGTCACTAGATATGAAGGAACAGGAAGCCCCAGTATCAAACAAAACTCGAACTGGTACATCATAAATAGAGAGCATACCTTGAATAACAACATTCTTTCCTTTCTCCGCCGCAGTTGGGGCATTCGACGAAGAAGGAACAACATCAATAGAATATGCTTTCACAATCTGCTTCTCCTTAAGAGGTTGCGGACACTTATCCTTATGATGTCCCACTTGGCCACAGTTGTAGCACTTCCTTTCCGCTGGCTTGGCCTGACATTCTTTAGCATAATGGCCCTTATTACCACAGCTGAAGCACTCAACATCTTTCTTGCTCTTTTTCTGGCCATCCTTAGATTGGCTCTGCTTCCTCTTATTCTGAGAGTTATTCTTGCCTCCACCACCTACTTGCGGCTTCAGCCCTTCTGCAGATGCAGCCTCAGTTTTTGACTTAGGGTAAAGAATCTCTGATCTCAAAGCTTTCCCCACAATCGATTCAAAAGTCTCATCGATGTGGTTGATAAGCCTTTCCCCCAAGTATCCATCCAAACCAGTAATGAACTTCTCATTCTTCTTCTCAGGAGTATTGATAAGAGATAGTCCATACTTCGACAAAGTGTCGAACTCAGCAATATAGTCCGAGACCGCCCTACCATTTTGCTTGAGTTCCAAGAATCTCTTAAACAGCACTGACTTCTAGGCAGCTGGAATAAACTTCTCGCTAAAGCGAGCCTTGAACTGATCCCAAGTAACCTGATCTTCTGAAGTAGCTGTTCTAATGGCATTCCACCAATTCATCGCTCGCCCTTGCAGCTGACGAGACGCTAGCCTTCTCTTCATCGCATCCTCAATACCCAAGTCGTCGAAGATATGATCACAGCTATCCATCCAATCTTGAACATCTGTGTCCGACTCCGTCCCGTGGAACGGCTTCCCACCAAGGTTAGTGTAATCCTTGCACAACTTGGCGAAATCGACCCTAGGCGCCTGCCCTACTGGACCACCACCAATTCCGGGATTGGGAACTGCCCCTTGCACCTCCCTAAGCATGTCTCTCATAAGGTCAGTAAACATCGCCCTCATGTCAGCAGCATTTCCATTATTGGCTCCCCTACCAGCACCTCTAGCATATCGGCTCATCGTCAATCTGTAAAAGGGGAAACGATTAACGACCCCATAGTGGTGCTAGTGCAGTGCGACTTCATTCTTATACTACTAATAGTATATATATAGCTTTTGAAAACCAAAGTAATCACAAATATGCTCTCTCATATACGTACTATCTCTCCCTAGTGTCTTTCTCTAGGTTAACTACGCAACCTAGAGCTCTGATACCAAATGTGACGGCCCACCCCGCACCAACCGACATTTACTCCAAAAGTGCGCTATACACATGTCCAGTTAGCACGGGACGATCGTCAGAAGGAAAAAGGGAAGAAGGAAATGAATTAACAAGGAACCTGTAAAATGTCTCACAGCGCATCGAACAAAATATAATACAACATACTTGACATAAAACAGGTGAGACGGTGTATAAGCTGAAAATAAACTAACATAGCAGCGGAAAACCCAAGTACAGCTTATGATCCAAAGTTAACATTATTATAACTTTTCAAACTGTCTCAAAAGCAAAAGCAAAATAAAGGAGGTACGCTACTAATGCCCAAGTAGCGACCACCAACGACACAGGGAGAATATCTATATATCATACGTGGAAGCCTCCTACTCGCCTCCGAATCAGCTACTCGCGCATCACCAGCTAACCTGTCTCTAGTCTTCTCGTGTGAGCACCCAGAGTAATAAGAGGAGACATAAAACTCTGGGTCAGACATAAAGCCTGGTATGAGCGATAAGCATCTAAATAGAACAATAACAGGTAGACTAAAACATACCTGAACCTGGACCTGCAACCAAAGAGTTAGCACTACATATTGTACAACACTCTAAGGTGCCATTTCAAACGGTGTAAAGATAACGGGGGTGGGGTGTGCATGTCATAGTGATGGCAACCAATCAAACATAGCAACCATCCTCACATCTCTCACTCAGTGCATAAAGCATACGATATTCACCACTTCGATCACCCAACATACCTTGCTATGATCACTTTGCCCCCATGAAGTCATAAATTGCTTGACTGCACTGCTCGTGTGAGCACCCAGAGTAATAAGAGGAGACATAAAACTCTGGGTCAGACATAAAGCCTGGTATGAGCGATAAGCATCTAAATAGAACAATAACAGGTAGACTAAAACATACCTGAACCTTGACCTGCAACCAAAGAGTTAGCACTACATATTGTACAACACTCTAAGGTGCCATTTCAAACGGTGTAAAGATAACGGGGGTGGGGTGTGCATGTCATAGTGATGGCAACCAATCAAACATAGCAACCATCCTCACATCTCTCACTAAGTGCATAAAGCATACGATATTCACCACTTCGATCACACAACATACCTTGCTATGATCACTTTGCCCCCATGAAGTCATAAATGGCTTCACTGCACTGATACATAGCCACAAATCCTTCGCTATGTCCACTTTGCCCCATGGAGTCGCAATAACCCCACTGCACTGGCTCATAGCCTTACTAATCCTTTACTATGTCCACTTTGCCCCATGGAGTCACAATGACCCCACTGCACTGGCTCATAGTCCTACTATGCATCACTTTGCCCCTCAAGTCATAATGACTCTACTGCACTGATAACGTAGTCGTGCTACCATCACCTTGCCCCTCGAGTCATAATGACTCTACTGCACTGATAAGTAGCCCATCATCCATTTTCAGTGGTGAATCGAAGTTATGAACGTCGACAACTCCTTAGCACACGTCCCGTAGCAAAGCCCAACCATGAAGTGAACTCATTGGTTCCCAACTGGATCCTGAGCTCTAACTTCCCATTTGGATTACCTTTGCATCTCGGGTTATGGGTCATCACCAGATCGGTTCAGATCTACCCCTAGTCATCAGTTCGGTTCGGATCGGAGTGCTCCTCCTTCGCTGGATCGGGTCGGGTCATCATCGCCTTAGCGGATCGGGTTGGGTCTCCATGTCCAATCACCGTCATCGGTTCGGGTCGGAGTCCTCCAATGTGCCACAGTTCGGATTGGCTTCTTCTAATCAACTCGGGTCAGGTCGTAGTCTCCAAGCCTCGTCGAGGTACATCTGTTCGGGTCGGGGTGCCATGGCGGATCGGGTTGGAGAATGTCAGACGGGTTGGATCGGACGATGCATGCCACGAGAAGAGCGAATAGATCGAAGAGTAAGATATGGGAGCGGATCGGGTCCTCCTACCGATCCGATCCGGTTCGGATGCCTTCCTGCACTTCTTTCCGCAAGCAATTTATGCCACTCGACGGCGTTTTCGACCATTCTACCTATTCTAACCAATCACAAAGCATACCATACAGTCATAGCAACATAGGGAATCAACCACAAACACCAAAACAACAAAATGATAGGTTAAAATGGATCAAACATACCCAAAATCTCATATTTTCTCTTAAGCATGTTTAGGTGAAACTAATGATGTGATTAGCAAAACTTAACCAAATTAACCCAAATTCATATCAGAGGTCTAAATCATCATTTCTAATTTTATAAATATTTTTCCAGAATTTTATCATGTTTAAATTCGCTAATTAACACTAATTACCCCTAATTAGCCATAATTAGTGAGGAACTATGCAAATCACTCCTTAGCCACAAACAAAACCTAGATCTGAAATAAATCTCTGATTTGATGCGAATCCCGATGCTAAACAGCAGCTCTAACGTTGGTTTGGTGTAGATCTCTCTTGATTTGATGTTGCTAAGCTTAATCCTTGATTAGAAGATGATTTGGAGGTGATTTAGAGGTTGGAGGCCATTTTTAGGGTTTCTTGGAGATAAGTGGAGGCTAGAAAACTGAAATGGAATGATTCTCTAACTCCTTTCAGCCTCCCCATAACCCTAATCCCGAAATGGGTTATGGGCCATTCACTAATCACCCTATTTGGCCCGGTTAAGTAGTTTTTCACCTTCCAAACCTTGTTTCAGCCATATCTCCCAAACGGTAAGTCCATTTTTCACATGTGACCACTCTACGGAAAGGTAAACCATCAAACGAATCTAATGGAAGTAGTTTCAGGTCAAAATTCCTTTCCAATCAAAACTTATGGCCAAAACAAGATCAGCTAGGGGCAAAACGGTCATTTAAAAATCGACAAAAATCATGAACATGGGAAATGAGTCTAATGGTTGTTTCCCAAAGTTACATGACCATACGACTTCATATGTGAAAGAAATAAATATTCTACGATCCTCTGATGCGTAGAATGCGGGTTGTTACATGGGGAATGATAAATAACCTATTATGAATAAACTTGAATAAGGCAAGAAAGGATAATAGGCGGAAATTATAACTTATGAGACAAGATAAGTTATAGTAAATGATAAGGAAGATGAGATAACACTTACGAATTTGACATGATATATGGATAGGTTAAGTCAACATGAACTGATAGATAACACTTAACCAATTTGACATGACGCGTAGGTTGAATTGAATACGTGATTGGGGGTTAAGTCAACTTGGACAAATGGGCAAACTTAACCAATATAACGGTATCAAAGCAAGCAAAAGTGGGGAATGATAAGATTAAATAATAGATAAACTTATCCTAGGGATAACAAATGAATATGACTTAAGATATAATACAAGACTCGAAGGGTGGGACAACTTATACCATGAAATAAGTTAATCTAAGCTGGAAATGTGGGAAAACACTCGTACGCTATCATTTGATAAAGAGAACTTAAGTCATGCTTGAATTCATTGGTAAACCTAAGTTAAAAGGAACTAAGTAACAAACCTTAGTTAAAAAGAACTAAGTAACAGAAACTAAGTATCAAACCTTGGTTAAGAGAACCGAGTAATAAACCTTAATTAAGAGAACTAAGTAAATAATGAGAAAGAGAACTAAGTAGTAAACCTTAGTTAAGAGGACTAAGTAAATAACGAGAAAGAGAACTAAGTAGTAAATATTAGTTAAGAGGACTAAGTTGTAAACCTTAGTTAAGAAAACAAACGATTAAGGGAACTAAGTAGTGAACCTTAGTTAAGAGGACTAAGTAGTAAACCTTAGTTAAGAAAGCTAACGATTCAGGAAACTAAGTAGTAAACCTTAGTTAATAAAACTAAGTAGTAAACCTTAGTCAAGAAAGCCAAGTAGAACACGAGGAGGAGCGAACGTCCATTTGATCATGAAGAAGGCTCCAACGAACTGGGTTACGAAGCATGCTGCTTCGATAGGACATGAGGGTATTCTTGGTATCCCTCTGTGAGGTTGCAGATGATCCTCCTGGGCTCACAGAGGTTAAGGTCTACATTAGAAGAACCAAGAGTATGCCTTGGTTACAATATAAGCAACCTAAAGACTAGGATGGACCAGCGTGAGGCGGCGATATTTTGTTTAGCCCTGTGATAGCATGTCGTCGTCTACCTACCATCTTGAGTCAATCGAGCACGTGAAGCGGAAAGGTGGAGAACTCCAAAAGACCATATACTTTCTATCTCGTTATGGGTGAGGTTGGCCAATAGGTTTGTGGGGGCATAAGAGGACTGCGTACAGTTCTCATTCTTGATTTTCTTGGGTGCCTTTCATTTATTGAGGGAGGGATCAAGTGGGACCATAGCCACACACAGATAAAAACAGACCTTAGCATCTGCATCGGCAGATAACTTAAAGCTCCCGACCGTGTTCCGTGTTTCTTGATTAACCCTGCCACGGGACTCGGGCTGCAAATATAGAGGACATGTGCAACTAGACATCGATAACGATTCACGACACGTACGCGGGGAAAGTCTAGGAACATATATCGCTCTGGGTAGTGTGTCCTAGACTAGGGGACATCGTTCGTAGATAGCATAATCCCTAGTTGGATCTAGGTCGCGTAAACCCTGAATCCGAGAAGCAGGTTGCATAAACCCAGTGGCCCTGGGTAGCGTAAACCCTGGTTGAATCTAGGAAGCGCTCGTTATTAAACCCTAGATTAGATCTAGGTAATACACGGAATCTAGCAAGATCAAGGGTGGCAGTCCAAACGAATTTCGAGAATGGTGGTACTACACTGAAGTAGTATAGATTAACATGATGAAGCCCGTACGACATACGGCAAAGGACTGTATATATACATGGAAAGGATTACACGAGTTGGGGTAACTACATATACGTTGTATTAGGTTAATCGGCTAGTGGGACATGAGTACAGCCTAGAGAGCTAACATTGTTAACAACCTAATAACCAAGAAACTGAACGATATATGTAGGATTATATAGAAGTTTATTCTAAGTCCACTCACACAAAACTTATGTTCTGACCCCCTCCTCATTACATACTTCCAGGTTAGGTTCATGACAGAGATGGTATAGCTTTGGATACTGGTTTAGCAGTATTGTTAATAAGGTAAAGCAATACTTGAATATTGTACTTTATTTCCTTCCGCTGTGAGATGCTTTACGAGTTCTGACATGTTTCTTTATCTCTGTCTTTTTCTGCAGGATATCAGAGCACCCAACTCAGGTTTCGATAGATTGGATTTTAAAAAAAAATCGGTCTGTCGGAATCCGGGTTGTTACAATGAAGCACTCTTCCGAATGCCCCAAATGTCTACAAAAACAATGAAAAATGTCCAAGCACAAATTCTCAAAATAACTTAAGCACAAAAATGACCAGTTTTCCTTTGTATGACGATGAATGTATGATATTTTGAAATCAATTGAATTATGTTTTAAACATGATAAAATACCCACATATGACATTTATTAGCACTAAACAAGAATAAATATGTGAATATAAATGTGCAGCATCCGCATGAGGTTAAACCCGACTAATGGAAGAAGTTTGCCAGAGCCACCTAGCATATCCGGCATCCACAGGTTGTAGGTTTAATGTGGGAGGTCAAGTGCATTACGACCATAAATGGATATATGATAATGAATTGGGGTAAACAGGGAATGATAGTAACTTATTATAATTAATTACTCTAATAAGAAGTTATATAATGGGTAATCTTGTCCTAGGGACAAGTGGAAATTATAACATAGGTTATAATAAAAGGAAAGAAAGCTTATTAGTAAACATTAGTTAAGAAAACTAAGTTGATAAGTAAACAACGTCAAGTTGTAGTGATATGTTGTACATAAAACAGGTGAACTGAGGTGAAGTATACTTAATTAGATATTAAGTAAAGCATGTTATTGTAACTATGGAATCAGATAATGACTAATACAAAGGGATTGTAAGATTACTTCCGTTAATTACAATCTAAAGAATAACATGTGATGGGGCTTATTAATAAACTTAAATGGATTAAGTTATATTTATATGAAATTAATAAGCAAGTGGAATTTTGGCAAGTGAAAAGAAGTCAATGTAAATGGGGATAACCTATTAGTCTGTAATACTTAACCCAGTTGAATCCATAGGGATTATATGAACATGTTAACTTGAGTAGGGGTTCAGTAAACTTGGTTGAAAACAGTGGGATGGTTAAGTATATCTTGGTTGGGTGGGTAATATTTACATATAGGATCACAAAACTTAACCGGTTGGGGTTATGCAATTAAAGACACCGTTAGGTAAGCATAACCTGTGGAAATGTTGGGGATAAGGTAATACATATATATATATATGTATGTATGTATTTATATATATATATATATATATATATAGACCCACAAACTTAACTGTTAAATAAACATGCTTCAATTAGTGGATGGGTCAAGTAAATCTGAGGAGGGTGGGTAATATTTATATATAGGCTCTGTAACACCCCACCTCCGCCAATGCCACTCTTGCAAGGACATTAGCTTTGGAGGGGCGTTAAACAAGGTAAACATGCATGCAAATATCACAAGACAGAACATATAAGTAAAACAGAGTAGTAAAGCAACGGATAAAACTTAGCATTTCAAAACCATAGTCATGTTACAACAAAGTACTTGTTCATTATTTTCCAACAACAAAGTCTAGATAAAAGCATAAACTGAAAAACTGAAGTACATAAAGTACTATCCCCAAAATGAAGTGATAAACCATAGCTAGCTCAATGTCCAAAACCGTACATGAGCAAATCCAGTAAGCAAGCTGTAAAGATCCAAGCTAAGCTCCAATGTTCCCACCCTGAGAACCTGAGGGGGGCGGAAACGGAAGAAAAGAGGCGAAAGAAAACAGGTCAGTCAAAAAGACTGGTAAGCCCTACTACTATCTGTCTATGAACTAGTAAAGTTAACTGGCATGAGAAGCTGAGATGAACATAAGGATAACAACATACTGGCATGATGATTAACTAACAAGATAGATAAAGGTTTCATCGCATAATTAAGGTTAAGTTTTGCACCACGGGTGTACTAGCATTCTAACATGTCAAGTAAAAACAAGAATTGATCCCTTGGCCCAAGCTTGGCCCATCATCATGAGGTGACCTAAATTAAGGTCCAACTACACGGTCTAGTCGATCGGCTCCCTATAAGCCTAACTCGTCAAGTGTCGGTGTCATACGACCCAAACATGAAATGTAGCTAACTGTGCTAGGTCCACCCCAGGGTGTATCAAGTCCTAGGGTGTAGACCTCGGACACCAATCAAGTATGCACATCCTAGATCTACTGGTACCCGTGCCTAATTCTCCAACGCCGGACTATGTGCACGATCATAGTCCGCCTGGACCTACACCGGCGTACCTACACAGCCGTCGTTTTGGTCGCTTACATGTCAGCCCAGTAATCATGCCCCACCCTAGCCTAGTCCTAGGGTCTTATGATACTATCAAGAGGGTTACTGCTGCAAAGGACCACGCAACTAGGGTTTCCTTAACGGGTTAAATGTGGTTAACCCGATCCAAACGTGGATTAAATTGGTTAAGTGTATCCAAGGTTCATGACTTAACCCCGATTAACCCATCCAGCCCAAATTGATTAAGTATTAAGTGGACCATGACTTAACCCTAATCAGGAGGCATTAATTAACTTAATGTGCTTTAACCTCTCACATTAGACCTTGTTGTGGTTACTAGTTAAGCCGGGCGGGTCCGGGTAGCTTTACACCACAACTTGGTCTAACCTCGGGTTCGAGCACAACATGACCAACTTCTCACATTGGGTCCTATTGTTTGTAGCCACTAGTTAAGCCGGGCGGGTCCGGGTAGATTTATGCTACAAACTCAACCCAACCTCGAGTTGGCCACACTCATATTTTCTAAATGTCATGTCCATTATGTTTCCAAAACATAATTACAAGTTAACATATCACGTTATGTTATAAAAACCATGTTTTTGTCATAATGTTGCCCAACCCCAACGTAATCCCATCGTTTACATAATCGCAACAACGCATAAAGGGTAAAATAGGGAACTTGGCATAATCATGACAAAAAGGTGTTGAAGCCACAAGTTTATCATGGTGGCATATGAGATGTACATATGTTCATATACTTGCATATTGCATCATTAGGCTTCAAAAGCATGCATAAAACCAAACTTAGCATATGAGTGATACATGGTGATAAATGACATGTAGAAGTTGCTAGAAGTTCACATTTAGCGTCACATGCAAGTTATCATAAGGGATATGATAACTTTCATGTTGCCAAATGCAACCTTTAATATAAAGCTTGGAGCTTTATGCTCACAACATCAAGTTTAACTTGCATAACATGATAACATGATCAACCCAAACTTGCATAACATAGCAACATGTGTCATACATAATGATTAAACCAACTTGCATAATGATCATCCAAACTTGCATATAATGATCAACCAGACTTGCATATAATGATTAACCAAACTTGCATATCATAATGATCAACCCCAAACTTGCATCATTCATTTAACTTTAGAGTTCAAAGAAAGAAAGTAGAAAAGGGCTTACAATGCTATGAAGACACAAATATATATTTATTATAAAGATTGAGACGAAGCCCTTATGCAATCACCAAAAAGACCCAAATATGAATGCTCCAATGAAAAACCCTTGCGCCAAATCAAATAAAAATCCTTGTTTTGAAATAGAAATGTTGCAACTTGACTTGAATGCAAACTAAGAACACTCATACAAGTTTGAAAGCACTTGTATGAACTCACAATCTCTCATAGAAATAGGCTTAGGAATTTTAGCATGAGAGTGGAGGCCATGAGAGGAACAAATTTGACATAGTTTAGTTGTATGATTGAATAATGGTGATTTAGGCTAGGTTTAGGGGTCTTTTTATAGAGGATTAGGATAGTATTAGCCATAGGATTAACCCCAGATTCAATCCAAGCCATCAAAGCATGTCTTGGGGAAGAAGTCAAGTGTAGGAACCATCTAGGGCCTTTAGATTAAAGCTGAACCATGAGAACCATTCAAATGCAAAATCTGCATTTGAGCGAATCGGCGCACGGGTTGACAGCCAAACACCCTGGATTAACCCCTAGTCGACCCAGCGAGCTCGGGTCGACCTCAAAAATCGGCCGGTTTGGTTATTCCCCTCTCCCAATTCGCTGTTTTGAACATTTTTGCATATTTATTTATTTAATTTTCAATTATATATATATATATATCAATATATATATTTCTCTGCGCAACCCATTTCACTTAATTAAGTATACTTTAATTTGTGAATTTTTATGTTCAAATCACGGGGTGTTACATTCTCCCCTCCTTAAAGGATTTCGTCCCCGAAATCTCCAAGTTAGGAAGAACGTATCCTACTATCCATCATCCATCTACTCAAAACATCATCCTCGTGCAGTCATTGTCCTTAAAGGATTCTAAATGTTGTATGATCATATGCAAAGGTGTGTGTATATGTACTTATCTAATGCAAAAATCTGGCGGTTACTGATACAGTAAACCTCCTTAATGCAAAGCATGTTAGTGAAATGAGTCCATATGTATGCAAATTCCTAACATAATTTATAATCTCTACATGAGTGCACATAACATTCATCCATATGCAACATCCACGTGATAGCATAACAAGTTTCATCCATGAATAAGTATAAGCACTCATGCATATGCAACATGAAAGTGTGTGAGCCGATCTTAGTGCCTAATGTGTATCATGCATCCACGAGTATCCACTTGCAAACACTTGCAACCACTTGCAACCATCAAGCATAACATGTTTCAAATACATGTTTCAACCAAGGGTTTCTACCTAAGGTTCTCATGACAAGATCTACGAAACAAGATAAACTAGATAAACGCGGATAAAAAGAAAGATATGCTAATTAGGAAAAGAGATCGAGAATGTACCTTCAAAAAGAAATGGATAAAGCCCACGCATCTTCTCCTCGGTTTCCCAAGTTGCATCTTCGTCGGCTTCACCCCACTGAACTTTCACCAACTTGACCTCTCGATTCCTTAGCTTCTTGATCTCTGTTCCCAAGATACGAATCGGAGCTCTTCTCAAGGTTGCTTCTTTCTCTACCTCAATGTCTTCAAGAATGCTTGGTTCAACCACCTCAGCGGACTCATGTAGGCACTTTCGGAGATGCGAGACATGAAAGACATTATGCACTCCGGCTAGCTTCTCGGGCTATCCCACCTTATAGGCCATCTTTCCAATTCTCTCTATGATAGGGAAGGGTCCTACGAACCTTGGTGCCAGCTTCCCCGCTGCTCCAAAACGTACCACATTTCGCAAAGGAGAAACCTTCACGAAAACCATGTCTCCCACTTCGAATTCCAAATCTGCCCTTCGCTTGTCAGGATAGGATTTCTGTCTATCTTGGGCCGCTTTCATCCTTCTTCTTACTAATTCAACTTTCTCGGATGTGTCTCGTATCATATCGGGCCCAAGTATAAGTCTATCTGTTGTCTCCCACCAACAAGATGGTGACCTACACGGCCTCCCATATAAAGCTTCAAATGGTGACATCCCTACGCTGGCTTGATAGCTATTATTATAAGAAAATTCTACAAGAGGAAGGTGGTCTTCCCAAGTACCACCGAAGTCGAGAACACAAAGCCTCAAGAGATCTTCTAGCACTATATTCACCCTTTCGGTTTGGCCATCCGTCTGGGGGTGATAGGCTGTACTCAAATTCAATCGCGTACCCATCGCTTCTTGCAAACTGTTCCAGAACTGGCTAGTGAAAATAGGGTCACGATCGCTAAATATGCTAGAAGGAACTCCATGCAACCGCACTATTTCTCGGAGATAAATAGACGCCAGCCCTGATGCGGTCCTCTTGCTCTTTACTGGGATGAAGTGAGCACTCTTCGTAAGTCTATCAACTAAGACCCATATGCTTGTGTTCCCTCTCCTTGACCTAGGCAATCCATCCACAAAATCCGTAGAAATACTCTCCCACTTCCATTGTGGGACCTCCAATGGATGTAATAGCCCACCTGGTTTCTTTGACTCGGCCTTCACTTGTTGGCACACCATGCACCTTGAAACATACTCTGCCACATCTTTCTTCATTCCATCCCAAAAGAAACTACGCTTCATATCTCTATACATCTTATCTCCTCCCGGATGTATAGTCATCTTCGAGTGATGCGCTTCTTCAAGAACTCTATGGACCAAATCTCCCACCCAAGGAACACATAATCTCCCATCACGCCTTAGCCATCCTTTATCATCAATAGTATATCTGGCAAGGTGACTAGACGTCTCACCCCGAATCAACTTGTCCATAACTTCGACTATCTGTGGATCTTCCCTCTGCGAAGCCCCAACTTGATCAAGAAGTGTGGGTCTAAGCTCAAGGGATGCTAATGAACCCGTCATCAACTCAACAGTCGTCGTGAAATCAAAGGTTGCCAAGAATTCCAAGTTCTTCATCTCAATGAACAAGGGGCTTAAAGTCAATCTCCTTCTGCTTAGTGCATCCGCCACAACATTACCCTTGCCAGGGGTATAAGCTATCTCGAAGTCATAAGATGCCAAAAATTCCATCCACCTTTGCTGCCTTAGATTCAGATCTTTTTGCGAGAAGAGGTATTTGAGTGACTTGTGATCAGTATACAACTCAAACCTTTTGCCTAGAAGATAGTGGCGCCAAGATTTGAGTGCAAAGACGATCGCCGCTAACTCCAAATCATGAGTGGGATAATTCTTCTCATGAACTTTAAGTTGCCTACCCCCATAACATATCACTCTTCCCTCTTGCATCAGAACAGCTCCTAACCCCGTGCCACATGCATCTGTGTACACGGTAAACATCTTACCACTATCGGGTAATGCCAAAACTGGAGCTGAGGTAAGGGCTCTTTTGAGCTTTTGAAAAGCAAGCTCACACTCCAAGTCCCATGCAAAGACTAAGTTCTTCTTCGTCAACTTAGTGAGAGGGGCCGAAATCTTAGCGAAGTCTCTGATGAACTTCCTATAGTAGCCCGCCAAACCGAGAAAGCTTCTTACTTCGGTCGCATTCCTAGGAGTCTTCCAATCTTGAACCATAACCACTTTCGCGGGATCCACCGCTATGCCTTTCTTAGAAACTATATGTCCAAGAAACCGAACTTCCCTTCTCCAGAAATGACATTTGGAGAACTTGGCTTTCAACTGATGCGCTCTAAGCGTATCCATCACTTCCTTGAGATGTCTGGCATGTTCTTCCTCGTCCTTTGAGAAGATCAGAATATCATCCACGAAGACAACAACAAACTTGTTGAGGAACTCCCTGAACACCCTACTCATCAAGTCTACAAAGTAGGCGGGTGCATTAGTCAATCCGAATGGCATGACAAGCCATTCAAAGAATCCATCCGGAGTCCTAAACGCAGTTTTATCAATGCTATCCTCAGCTACTCTAAGCTGATGGAATCCGGTGGCTAGATCGAGCTGAGAGAAAATAGAAGCACCTACAAGCTGGTGAAAGAGATCATCAATCCTCGGTAACGGGTGCCTATTCTTCTTTGTCAGCTTGTTCAACTCTCGATAATCAACACATAGACGAAGCGAACCATCCGCCTTAGTAGCGAATACCACCGGAGCACCCCATTCGGAAATGCTTCGTCTAATGAAACCCTTCTCAAGCAGCTCCGTGATTTGCTTACTGAGCTCCCTTCTCTCACGAGGGGCCATGTGCCTAACGGGCAATGATACTGGCTTGACATTATCGACTAGATAAATGCGGAAATCTATCTCTCGTTTAGGGGGTAACCCCTTAACTTCTTCAAAGACATCAGGATAGTCTTGGACCACCCTTACAGATTGCATATCATCGATGGACGAGTCGAGAGATTCAAGATAGCATAACATGACGGGACCTCTAGGGTTACAAGAAATTTCTAGGGTATTACCGAGGCGGGTCATGAGCCTCACCACCCTATGTTCACAATCGAGAATGGCTCCATAACTGGAAAACCAATCCATGCCCAAGATTAACCCATATCCCGTGAATCCGAGAACATAAGCATTACACGCGAATTCTACAGTCAAGATAGAAATCTTCAAATCCACACAAATCATAGATAGATGGGCGGAACCCCCAATTGGATTTGAAACACAAACGGGATCCTCAACTAAGCTAGTACTTAGGTGCAAACTTTCAACAATGTCAGAAGAAATAAAACTATGCGATGCGCCAGAATCAAATAAGGTGCGAACAGGATAATCAGAAATATAAACAAGACTTTCTACAGAAATGCTACCTCGATCCTGAACTGGAGCGGCGTTGAGAGCATGCACTTTCCCTCCAGAAGGTCCTGCACGCTGATTTTGCCCTTGCTTCTTGGGGCAATCCTTGCTAAAATGTCCGGTCTCTCCACAATGAAAGCACTCGCCCGACTTCCTCTTCCTTTTCTTACAGTCTTTAGCTATGTGCCCTACATTCCCACAGTAGTGGCATTTTCTTGGGTCCTTTGCCTTGGCCTTGTTGCCCTTGTTGTTCTTGTTGTTTTTGTTGTTCTGATTGCTCTGATTTCCTCCCCACTTGGAGTCTGTCTTCTTGGCTTGGGTCTCATTAGCCTTCACTTCCTTCTTGCCATTCTTATCATCTCCTTGAAGCAATGCCATGTCTACTAGACCTTCGAAAGTGGCCCCCATAGGTATATGAGATAGGGCTAAACCTTGTAGTGGCTCATTCAACCCTCGTGCAAACCGCAAAGCCTTCTTCTGGGGAGTATTAATCATGTCCAAACCAAATCGGGCGAGCTTGTTAAACTCATTCATGTACTATCTCACTGTCATGTCTCCTTGCTTCAAAGATATAAACTTCTCCAATTGCAAATTCGCCTCAGCTGATGATAGAAACTTAAGCCCAAATCTTGTCCTAAAGTCGGCCCAAGTCTCTATAGGCCTCGTAGCATTGGTGACCTCCCACCAATAAGCAGCTTCTTCTTTCAATAACCATGCTGCCAATAGAACCCTTCTATGATCTTGCACATCAAAGATGGCGAAGAGATCTTCAGTTTCTTTCAACCAATTTCTTGCCTCCACAAAAGTCTCTGTCCCAATAAAGTTCTTGCCACCCATCGCCTTAAAGTCTTTGCAAATCTTAGCGAAATCTGCTTCCGGGTTCTGAGGAGGAGGAGGAGGAGGAACCTCAGTTATATTGGGGGTATTTGCTGGGCCCACATCGTTGGCCCTAGCTTCCAAGTATCTCCGGAACCATCCGGGAATGGTCACTCCCTCGGGAAGGTTAAGATCGGCCATACTGAAAAAGTAAAAAGATAGATTCAGAACGAAGAAACGAAGGATAGTGCTATGGCTTTTGGGGTATAGCCTTTTTAAAATAACTAGACTTTTCTTGGAAAATACTTAATTGGTTTTGAAAATAGTTTTTCAAAAGGTAAGTTTCAAAAACACTTTTGCTCAAATCTTGTAAACCTTATGCTCTGATACCAAATGTAACACCCCACCTCCGCCAATGCCACTCTTGCAAGGACATTAGCTTTGGAGGGGCGTTAAACAAGGTAAACATGCATGCAGATATCACAAGACAGAACATATAAGTAAAACAGAGTAGTAAAGCAGCGGATAAAACTTAGCATTTCAAAACCATAGTCATGTTACAACAAAGTACTTGGTCATTATTTTCCAACAACAAAGTCTAGATAAAAGCATAAACTGAAAAACTGAAATACATAAAGTACTATCCCCAAAATGAAGTGATAAACCATAGCTAGCTCAATGTCCAAAACCGTACATGAGCAAATCCAGTAAGCAAGCTGTAAAGATCCAAGCTAAGCTCCAATGTTCCCACCCTGAGAACCTGAGGGGGGCGGAAACGGAAGAAAAGAGGCGAAAGAAAACAGGTCAGTCAAAAAGACTGGTAAGCCCTACTACTATCTGTCTATGAACTAGTAAAGTTAACTGGCATGAGAAGCTGAGATGAACATAAGGATAACAACATACTGGCATGATGATTAACTAACAAGATAGATAAAGGTGTCATCGCATAATTAAGGTTAAGTTTTGCACCACGGGTGTACTAGCATTCTAACATGTCAAGTAAAAACAAGAATTGATCCCTTGGCCCAAGCTTGGCCCATCATCATGAGGTGACCTAAATTAAGGTCCAACTACACGGTCTAGTCGATCGGCTCCCTATAAGCCTAACTCGTCAAGTGTCGGTGTCATACGGCCCAAACATGAAATGTAGCTAACTGTGCTAGGTCCACCCCAGGGTGTATCAAGTCCTAGGGTGTAGACCTCGGACACCAATCAAGTATGCACAGCCTAGATCTACTGGTACCCGTGCCTGATTCTCCAACGCCGGATTATGTGCACGATCATAGTCCGCCTGGACCTACACCGGCGTACCTACACAGCCGTCGTTTTGGTCGCTTACATGTCAGCCCAGTAATCGTGCCCCACCCTAGCCTAGTCCTAAGGTCTTATGATACTATCAAGAGGGTTACTGCTGCAAAGGACCACGCAACTAGGGTTTCCTTAACGGGTTAAATGTGGTTAACCCGATCCAAACGTGGATTAAATTGGTTAAGTGTATCCAAGGTTCATGACTTAACCCCGATTAACCCATCCAGCCCAAATTGATTAAGTATTAAGTGGACCATGACTTAACCCTAATCAGGAGGCATTAATTAACTTAATGTGCTTTAACCTCTCACATTAGACCTTGTTGTGGTTACTAGTTAAGCCGGGCGGGTCCGGGTAGCTTTACACCACAACTTGGTCTAACCTCGGGTTCGAGCACAACATGACCAACTTCTCACATTGGGTCCTATTTTTTGTAGCCACTAGTTAAGTCGCGCGGGTCCGGGTAGATTTATGCTACAAACTCAACCCAACCTCGAGTTGGCCACACTCATATTTTCTAAGTGTCATGTCCATTATGTTTCCAAAACATAATTACAAGTTAACATATCACGTTATGTTATAAAAACCATGTTTTTGTCATAATGTTGCCCAACCCCAACGTAATCCCATCGTTTACATAATCGCAACAACGCATAAAGGGTAAAATAGGGAACTTGGCATAATCATGACAAAAAGGTGTTGAAGCCACAAGTTTATCATGGTGGCATATGAGATGTACATATGTTCATATACTTGCATATTGCATCATTAGGCTTCAAAAGCATGCATAAAACCAAACTTAGCATATGAGTGATACATGGTGATAAATGACATGTAGAAGTTGCTAGAAGTTCTCATTTAGCGTCACATGCAAGTTATCATAAGGGATATGATAACTTTCATGTTGCCAAATGCAACCTTTAATATAAAGCTTGGAGCTTTATGCTCACAACATCAAGTTTAACTTGCATAACATCATAACATGATCAACCCAAACTTGCATAACATAGCAACATGTGTCATACATAATGATTAAACCAACTTGCATAATGATCATCCAAACTTGCATATAATGATCAACCAAACTTGCATATAATGATCAACCAAACTTGCATATAATGATCAACCAAACTTGCATATCATAATGATCAACCCCAAACTTGCATCATTCATTTAACTTTAGAGTTCAAAGAAAGAAAGTAGAAAAGGGCTTACAATGCTATGAAGACACAAATATATATTTATTATAAAGATTGAGACGAAGCCCTTATGCAATCACCAAAAAGACCCAAATATGAATGCTCCAATGAAAAACCCTTGCGCCAAATCAAATAAAAATCCTTGTTTTGAAATAGAAATGTTGCAACTTGACTTGAATGCAAACTAAGAACACTCATACAAGTTTGAAAGCACTTGTATGAACTCACAATCTCTCATAGAAATAGGCTTAGGAATTTTAGCATGCGAGTGGAGGCCATGAGAGGAACAAATTTGACATAGTTTAGTTGTAGGATTGAATAATGGTGATTTAGGCTAGGTTTAGGGGTCTTTTTATAGAGGATTAGGATAGTATTAGCCATAGGATTAACCCTAGATTCAATCCAAGCCATCAAAGCATGTCTTGGGGAAGAAGTCAAGTGTAGGAACCATCTAGGCCTTTAGATTAAAGCTGAACCATGAGAACCATTCAAATGCAAAATCTGCATTTGAGCGAATCGGCCCACGGGTTGACAGCCAAATACCCTGGATTAACACCTAGTCGACCCAGCGAGCTCGGGTCGACCTCAAAAATCGGCCGGTTCGGTTATTCCCCTCTCCCAATTCACTGATTTGAACATTTTTGCATATTTATTTATTTAATTTTCAATTATATATATATATATATCAATATATATATTTCTCTGCGCAACCCATTTCACTTAATTAAGTATACTTTAATTTGTGAATTTTTATGTTCAAATTACGGGGTGTTACAGGCTCACAAACTTAACCACTAAATAAACATGCTTGAATTAGTGGATTGGTTAAGTAAAATTGAGGGGGTGGGTAATATTTATATATAGGCCCACAAACTTAATTTGAGGGGGTTATGTAGTTAAAGACACCAATAGGTATACATAACCTGAGGAAATCCTAGTGGGGATACAAGACAAGGGGGAGAGCTTGTATCATCTTGTGTGTGGGACCCGTTTCAGTAAGTAAACCATATAACAGTGTCGAATGAGGACTCCGCCCTAGGTCAGAGTCGGGGCACGCTTACTGGGCTGATTGTAAGAGATCCAAACGTGGAGGACGGTGTGGGCAACTCAAACTGACCGGAGCATGTGCGTACATGTCCGGGCAGAAGGGGATAAGACGACTGTGACACTAGTAGACATGGTTGTGCACATCAATGAAGGGTTGCCACTTTAGGAAGTGAGACCTCCTACTATGGGGCCGACACAGGGTATCTGCGGAGTAGGGAGCCGATCGATTAGGGTAGTAGTTAGGGTACATCTAGACTCTGGTAAAAAGTTTAGGAGCCTGTTAGGTTGGGCTGCCTGTGGATGGTATGGGGTTAAAATCTCTCACCAGAAATACACCTAAGTCTACCATCATATAGTTGTTGGGATCATCTCATTCTGGTTTACTAGTATCGGTGCAGAGAATCAGAGTAATCATTAGGGAATCGTATACACTATCATATTTACCTTGTCACACCTGCCTTTAGTGATGTTATCTTTCTTGTCCACTTTATATGCCTGTCATGATACTTTTACTTATTTATTTTCTAAAAGTAACTGGACTCGTAGGACTTTATGTCTGACTCTTTTTGTTTCCTCTTCTTTCTTCCATTCCCCCCCAGGTTCTCAGGGACGGAATACTCAAGCTTGAGCAGGATTCTGCTATCATTTGTTGGAGCTGCTTAGATGTATTGCTCAATCTCTTATCCTTGCTACTATGGCTATGTTTTATTTGAGGATTTTTCTTCTTTTATTTTGTACTCTGATGTATAAAATGCAAGATAGAAGTTTTGAGGATGTACTGGGTATATATTTTCATACATATGATGTTTTGTACTACGATGCTTTATGATTAATAAAGTTAGTTTTTATTCCGCTGCTATTTTTATGTCAGTCTTGGAATGTTTCTGTTTACCAATAACGCTTCACGAAACTTAATGCATTCTCTTAATGAGTGACATTGGACGTGGGGTGTCACAAGTGGTACCACCGTCGCAGCTATCAACATAAAATATGTATATATAACAACCTAACCGCCAATTTCTCATCAGTCCAGGGTGTGAGTGAAAGAGGCTATGCAGCAGTATAGGATCGTGTAGTATGGAGAATAGGATATAATATCTATATAGCAGAGTAGAAAGCAGTAAATCACATGGTTGATTTATACTGGTTCGGACCACTGTCCTACGTCCAGTCCCAGACTCACTTCTGGTATTTCACTAACACTAAAACCCTCACTTCACCCGGAGGAATGGGTTCACAATTACCCGAACCACTGAACGGGATTTCTTGCCTCAACCACTGAAGAGGTCTTCACTAATACAGAATAATTGTTGAATCTTTTGTGTTCTTGATAACACAGATTGTCGAATATTAAGTACACCCTTCCTATAGCCTTTCCTTGATGATAATCGTGAAGTGCGTGAAGGAATATGGAAGTTTAAAAGTCTCAAGTATGAAAGTAGATAGCTTTTTTTAGAACTTAGAGAGCTTTGAATAAGATAGAGAGAATTAGAATAAAATTCGGTTATCAGATAATCTAAGCAATTTTCTATTTATAATATATAAAAAGATAAACTAATCGTGAAGAGTTTTGATGAAGAGATATGGATCAAATAGTTGTATCTCTTCATAAAGGATGCAACTCTTCGGAATTCAGATGTCTGAAAATAAAATTCAGATGTCTGTTTATTTTAAAAATCAAATCAGAAAGGAAATAGTGTATTTCGGGGGCATTTCATACGTTTGAAATATATCAACCAGACGTCTGAATATTGTATTTAAAAACATTCTGTTTCGACAATCAGACGTCTGAATTTTTCAGACCAAACGTCTGTTTTCTGTTTCTTGCCTATTCCTTGCCTTATTTAAATTAGAAAACTATATGTATATAAAATGTGTGTGTGTATATTCATCAAGGAAGACTTTAACATATAAATCTAGGACTAACAGACTCTTACAACATATAAGTGATCTTCGTTTTGTGTTCTTGAATCTGATTTTCAAAAATATCTTCCTGCAACATAGAATTAGTCGATAATAATATATATGTACATGTATAGTTGTCATAATCAAAACGCCATATTGCGAGATCCAACATTCTCCCCTTTTTTGATAATGACAACTGTATATGTAACTCCCCCTGCCAATATGCATATATTATCATATATTTTTCTTTTTGATACCCATGTACTTGTAGGTTAGCTTAGAGGTTCTTTGGTATAATTGTATAGCTGTTGTCATCAAAATCCAACAATAGAGTTTCTAACATTCTCCCCCTTTTTGATGATGACAACTATACAATTTAAAAATATATTCTTTCTATAACATCTTCCTCTTGGTATAATATCTCCCTCTATCAATATACATATGAATTTCTCCCCCTTTGTCATTATCAAAAAGAATGAGGGATGTAATAAATATCGTTGTCTTCTCTTTATTTTCTTCCCCTGAATGTGTGATATATGAATATTTCTCCCCCTAAGTATGTGACTATTATTTTCCAAATTCCCTGATTTAGCTTTGAGCTCAGTTTTTAAAGATATTAGAGATACTGAAATACCCTCCTTTTTGTTGTGGTGTACCTGCAACAAATATTATATATATACTTTGGTACCCACTTTCTCTGTTAGTGTCCAGGGAGTTAGGTCTTAGGAAGCCAAATCCAACTGGGTATAGTATCCCTTTTATATAAATAATTTTCATTATTATGAACAGATTCCATAAATGAGTTAATGTGCTTTTTCCTAATCAAACTATGGTTAGTTTTTGGAACCCATATCTTAATTTTATTAATTATTTTTGTGGATTTTGGTTTTGCATTAATTTTCCTCCTAAACTTTGTTGGAGGAAATTTCAATTCATTTTTGAATCCTAAACCATTTTTGTTTGAAGAGGGTTGAGAGTTTTCTATGATTCTTGTTAAATTTTCTCTACCCTTGTTAAAATTTGAAACATTTTTTGAAATGTTTTCTAACTTAGTTTGAATACTTTTGTTTTCCAATTCTAGTTCTTTTACTCTAATTTTCAACAAATGATTTTCAGAGCAAATTTCATCATTCTTCGTCTTTTGAGTTTCAATTTCTTGACTCAAAAGAGAAAGCTGACTATCCGAATTCGTAAGAGTTTTTTGAACTTTTTCAAGTTCTTCTTCTAGAATTATCTTTTCATCTTTTAACATATCTCTTTCGAATTCAGCTTTATTCTGATTTTCACGAGTTTCTTTAATCTTTTTCTTTAGAGTTTTTATTAAATTTAAAAGTTCAGCATTAACATCTATTAGTTCTTCATAAGATAATTCACTTACCTCAGATTCTTGTGCCATAAAACACACATTTGCTTGCTCTTTATCACTATCACTATCACTGTCACTGCTTGATGAATCTGAGCCTGAGTCGTCCCATGTAACAGAAAAGGCTTTCTTCTTGAATTTTTCTTTCTTGCTTTTATTGAAGTTCTTTTGATTTTCTTTCATTTCTGGACAATCTTTTACCATGTGACCTTTCTTATGACAATTGAAACATTCTAGTTTTGAAGATGAAGGCTTATTTGAAATATTCTTTTTGAAATTTCCTTTTCTATATTTCAGAAATTTCTTAAAGTTTTTGGCAATAAAAGCTAGATCTTCGTCTTCTGATTCAGACTCCTCGTTATCAGCATGAAAGGCCACATTTTTCTTTTCTTGAGCTAGTTCCCTTTTTGATTGAAGGTTTACTTCATAAGACATAAGATTTCCTATTAGCTCTTCTGGTTTCATTGCTGATAAATCATTTGCTTCTTCAATGGCTAGTACTTTTCTTTCCCAATCGTCAGTTAAAGAATTTAGTACTTTTGAAATGATGTCAAAGTCACTGTATTTTTCTCCAAGTCCTATCAATGCATATAAGATATCTTGGAATCTTGAGTACATTTCGTTGATAGTTTCATTTTGCTTCAATTTGAAGTTATGGAACTGATTTTTGAGCATTGAAATTTTAGTTTGTTTGACTTTGTTTGTCCCTTCATGAATAATTTTTAGTGTCTCCCATATTTGATAAGCTGATGTACAAATGCTAACACGATTGAATTCATTTCGATCTAGGGCACAGTATAGCATGTTCATAGCTTTTGCATTTGCATTTGCTTCATCTTTTTGAACAGTTGTCCAAGTTGCATATTCAGTAGTAGGAGCTGTAAACTCTTTTTGAGTTGCATTCCATGCACTAAAACCACTTGCTTGCATATAAATTCTCATTCTTGTAGCCCAGTAGTTGTAGTGTAGTCCGTTGAATAGTGGTGGTCTTTGAGTGGATTGTCCTTCGGAAAAAGCAATTAAGCTAATACTTGGGTTATTCTCCATTTTATCAAAATATCAAATAACGGTGTTACGGTTATAGGATGGCCTTGCTCTGATACCAATTGAAAGAGGCTATGCAGCAGTATAGGATCGTGTAGTATGGAGAATAGGATATAATATCTATATAGCAGAGTAGAAAGCAGTAAATCACATAGTCGATTTATACTGGTTCGGACCACTGTCCTATGTCCAGTCCCAGACCCACTTCTGGTATTTCACTAACACTAAAACCCTCACTTCACCCGGAGGAATGGGTTCACAATTACCCGAACCACTGAACGGGATTTCTTACCTCAACCACTGAAGAGGTCTTCACTAATACAGAATAATTGTTGACTCTTTTGTGTTCTTGATAACACAGATTGTCGAATATTAAGCACACCCTTCCTATAGCCTTTCCATGATGATAATCGTGAAGTGCGTGAAGGAATATGGAAGTTTAAAAGTCTCAAGTATGAAAGTAGATAGCTTTTTTTAGAACTTAGAGAGCTTTGAATAAGATAGAGAGAATTAGAATAAAATTCGGTTATTAGATCATCTAAGCAATTTTCTATTTATAATATAGAAAAAGATACAACTGATCGTGAAGAGTTTTGATGAAGAGATATGGATTAAATAGTTGTATCTCTTCATAAAGGATGCAACTCTTCGGAATTCAGATGTCTGAAAATAAAATTCAGATGTCTGTTTATTTTATAAATCAAATCAGAAAGGAAATAGTGTATTTCGGGGGCATTTCAGACGTCTGAAATATATCAACCAGACGTCTGAATATTGTATTTAAAAACATTTTGTTTCAGCAATCAGACGTCTGAATTTTTCAGACCAGACGTCTGTTTTCTGTTTCTTGCCTATTCCTTGCCTTGTTTAAATTAGAAAACTATATGTATATAAAACGTGTGTGTGTATAATCATCAAGGAAGACTTTAACATATAAATCTAGGACTAATAGACTCTTACAACATATAAGTGATCTTCGTTTTGTGTTCTTGAATCTGATTGTCAAAAATATCTTCCTGCAACATAGAATTAGTCGATAATAATATATATGTACATGTATAGTTGTCATAATCAAAACGCCATATTGCGAGATCCAACATTCTCCCCCTTTTTCATAATGACAACTATATATGTAACTCCCCCTGTCAATATGTCAATATGCATATATTATCATATATTTTTCTTTTTGATACCCATGTACCTGCAGGTTAGCTTAGAGGTTCTTTGGTATAATTGTATAGTTGTTGTCATCAAAATCCAACAATAGAGTTTCTAACAGTGAGGCTTGTCGATGTCACGATATACACAAAGCTACGCTTCAATAAGCCATGCTTTAATCATCGCTAGCTCATTCCATAACTTGAGTATGCCACATTGTCCATTCACCACATGTCACTGATTTCTATCAATTCATAACCTCGAAGCACGTAAAACTTAGATATGGGAATAATTAATTGCCATAATCCAATATATTTTAACAGAAATCAGTGCTACGCAGTCAATTTCAATGTCAGACACACAATCCATACAAGTCCATTCTAGGTCTGAACGGAACAAAATCTGAAAATCCTATAATATGTTCAGACCTCATGCCACTTATAACCTCGTATCGGGTGTACGACCCGATTTGATACATTAGCAATCAATTCAAATAAGGCCAAATATTCCTAGTCTTCATTTGTCATTTCAAAGTCTTCAATTTGCTTTATAGCGTCGTATCATTATTTGGAATGGTTTTCAGACTTACATCTGATCCTGGTCTTTCCAAATAATAAGCATATTTAAAACAAAGCTATGGACCATATCGATTTCAATTCAAATCTCCTAGCCAATGTTTGTCAAGTCATTTTAGGATAAGGTTAGATTCATTTCAAATTCCTTAAATCTCATTATCATCTTATTCCTTTCCCATACATCCCATATTCAAAATTGCTTTATTTGTTGTTATTATTTCATACGTCTTCTCATCCAATCTATGATAAAAACAAATTTGAATATACCATTTAAAATGGTAATAAATGGATATATTTCAAAACCTATTAATTGACATATGCGTCAATCAATGCCTAGTTAATGTAACGACCTAAGGATTTTCGGCCCCGGAAATCGACATAAATACCTTTACTGTAACTCATGCCGACCTTCCAAACATCGAAAACGCTGGAACGTTATTAGAAAAAAATGAGATGGTGAGATAAGAAAGAAAGAAATATTTGAATAGAAGAAGAAGAAGAACCAACACAACACAGAGTCTCACATCGCAGTGGAACAAAATATAATACAGAAATAACTTTATTGAGAGCATTAAATAAAACTTACAATATCAGAGTATATCACACAACGGGACAGTTATAATAACTTGTTCCCATATACAACACACAGTGGAATAGTAGCTATATAATATCATACGTCTGAACTCTTCCAGCTCATCTCTTTACAGCATTCGATAACCTGAACCTGTACACCCCGGGCTAACCCGAGCATTTACAAAACATCGGGTCAGTCTGGTGAACCAGAGTGAGAAAAAACTCGCACAGTATTAAGGGTATCACACAACCTGATTTTAAAGTTAAAATATTTTTGAAAGAAAAGAATAATCGTAAGACCAAATCCGCACATAAATATGGACGGGTTTTACCTTACGATAACCCAAAACATTTTGAAACCAATATCTTGTCTGATATTATTATAATGTCTAAATATAAGTAAATATAAATCTAGTAGAACACTTGCATCTCACGCTCTACATATATATTATACAATCAAAACCACAGGCGCTTATTGGAGATTGGATTCCGAATATGACAAGGTATGGGACTACCTACCGATAGTGTATCTCTAGAGGCTAATACACTGGGTTCAACAAGAACGTCTTGTAACCCGACCCTCACATGACCGACCACTCATTTCGCTTGAGTGTATCGAATGTATATCACCAACGGTGGTAGCTAGCTACCGTTTCCCGAAAAGGGACAGCATCAAAATAGATTAAAGAATGAAATGGAATTTCTCTAGATAGGTGATTATACACCCTAATGGGAGCGACCTACAAAGCCATGCTACCTACCCGATTTCTGTCATTTCCCGGTTGATGAGGCTTGAGGTTTGAATTTCCTTTTTGGAACACCTGGTCACCATTCACTTTGAATGCCACATCGTCAGATCCGTCAAGTCACTAATTGACGTCCACAAATATACTCTGGGTGTAAAATAAGTACCCCTCTTTGCCACCACTCGGTATATTTGTAAAAATCAACGTATGTGGTTTCAGGAAATACTCTATCAGACATTCGTCCATAAACGTCATCCAGGAATAGGATGAACCGAAGGCACTCTCCTACTGCATCCAATATAGGAATCAACCCATGGATCAGTAGCGAGAAGTCCTTGCAACCCGTAGATTCCAACCACGAAAGAACCACAGTACGTCTCTGGCTGCAGACCAGAGATTATTAGCAGTTCTTCCATTTACTAAAATCTACGGTCTTCAATGCTCCATCTCGATCACTTCTGATCTCTTCGCGTATTTGTTGGTCGGAATAGTTTTCGAATATAACTTCGATCTCGATCTTTCTGTACCATCAATCGTATTGGACAGATTTGATAGTCAGTGATTTAACTATCAAAATAAACAGTGTTTCAATCATGACAATCCAGTAAGTTCACTGGTTCAGTGTTCGGTCTCACTTGGCCTTTTAATTTAAAACAAATGTAAATTCAACTCTAAAATCTTTCGATATTATAAATATAGTTTTCTCGCTTCTTTATTTAACATAAGATTCTTCTTTAAACCAATTCATTACTTAGGATAATCCTATATCATACTTAGTTTTCTATTTTTACTTTCAAACCATTTACCACATTATCATATAATATTGGGAAATCAATTCAACTTATTACTCATACCATAACTTTACGAAACATCTTCGTTCACTACTTGACAACGATAACAAATGCTTATTAATATAGAGTAAATCTATACTAATATTCACTTTATATTTCCTTTTAACCTTGCGGATATCGTTATAAATTTTACGCAATCTCCTTTATTCCCCTTTTTCTTTGAAATTATCATTTTATATATATTTTCACCAAAAATATTTCGTTATCATTTCACTAATGAAGTAATAAAGTTTATTAACCACATTTACCATTACAACTCATATCATTCTAAGATAATCCTTAAGTCGTTCAAGTTGGGGTATTTTAGTTACCTCTCAGACCTTGATCAACAACGTTCATACCTTACAATAAATATAAGTTGTAATCCAAAACCATTATTTCATTCTAATCCCAATACAAATACCATTGAACAATTTCATTCAAAATACGGTTTCATAAAACCTTCTTATCTCTTTGAAAATCTCTTCTCGGATATATTATTATTCTTTAATTTAATAATTAAGTATTTTCTTATAAAAAAGCCACTTTTAACCTTTACCTTTCTTAAACAATTTTATTCCATAATTCGGATTTGTTTATCAAATCCTATGATCCACTTTTTTACCATATTTACTATTATCAATCCCTTCCCAAATTCATTACACCATTTTCCACTTTGGAATCTTATTCTCGAATCCCCACCTTTACTTAATCCCATTATTAAGTAACGTTAATGTAAAATTAATGCTTTAACATCTTAATCCTCACTTATAAAAATCCTGGTTTATGATAAACCCTTTCTCTTAATTTCCTTTTACTTAATTTAAATAATTGAGTAACATTTATTTTAAGCTGCCATGTTCGCTTAAAATTCTCTTTATCATTTCGTTAAAAACTCAGGTGTAAAATAAAACCTGTTCATAACTTCTTTCACCAAATTCATTTGGATTTCATTCAACCTTCGATTACTTTTCAAATGAATTTTCATTAAAAAGTAATTTTCTAAATTATTATTAATTAAAATAATAATTTACTTCGATCATTAACTACTTCTGCAGTTAATTTCTTTATTTACTAAATAGTAAATCCCTTTTTAAAATCTTATTAAAATTAAATAATATTCATTTAACTATTTTATTATATTAACTCAAAACAAAATTAAATTAAAAATCAATTACAGTTACAATGGTTGACTCAGTCAACTCAAGGCACGATTAACCGATTCCAATTATTTCTCACTTTAAATTAATTAATAAGATAATTAATTTAAATAATTCCATTTAATTATTTCTTAACAAAATAATTATTCACTTTAACCGTTAGGTTAATTTTCTATTCTGATTAACATCAGAATTGACTTTATTAAATCAATTAATAAAATAAAACAAATACTTATTTCCATTTTAAAAAATTTATTCAAATAATATTTCGAAATCTATGTCCAGTTATAAAATAAATTCATAACTTCGGTTCTATCGATTCACCTGACGGTAAATCAATATAAACAAAATAATTTACTTTTAGGCCATTTACCGCTGATTACTCAACCAATATAGCCCACTGGTAAAGGCCAAACACAGGTTGAATTTCAAATCAATGATCAATACTCAAATCAATCACCAAACATGACAGTTCATATGATAAGATGAAAATAAATAATATATTTGAGGAATCCGGTTGGATCCCTCCAACCTGTTCTTCCCTGTATTCAAACGGTTATCTCCACACAGTTTAAAACAATTCAAACAGATCAAACAATCCAAACCATTAAACACGTTTATTGATAAACGTGACCAATAAGGTAAGTTACCTTTATTGGAACCAATCGTTAAAATAACGATTTGGTATTTTACTGAAATTAACCAATGGTTTAATTTCATCAGTCATATCAACAAAAAAAATACTAGCAAACAGTCAACCATAGCAAACAGAGCACACAGAATAGAAACCCAATTTATATAAAATATAGATGGGAAAAATACTGAGTGAGTTTAACTCACCTTGTGTTGATTCGCTGTTTGATTGGCTCGTTCCAGTTAAATTAAACAGATGTTTAATTAATTGAAAAATCCAGTTCATTCCAAATGCATCCAGTTCTAGTCCAAGCTGTAGTGTTCATCGACGGAAATCTAGTGTTCATTGTTTTGACATGTTTTGGATATGAAACTCCTAGTAATTTTAGTCTCTCTTTCGTTCCTTGCTCCCTTTCCACGCTCTTTTTTCTCTAGGTCTTAAAATAAAACCAACAATTTCAACACCGATTCTCAACGTTAGCACTACTCCTACCCCGTATCAGACAACGCGAACACTTTAGTTTTTGAGGAAACATCATGACTGATTCCTCTCGTTTATCTCGTATTCACACACCTTCGAACAGTTCGAAGACCACGCTGGAATGTATTCCCTCCATCATCGTGCCTTACTCCGACCATCGGAGTCGGATCCATGCTCACCGAACCACTCGCCATACCCCCACTGACCTTCGCCCTGAGCCTCACCTCCAGTAGTGCCTCCATTCGCCTGCAGCAGCTCCTGGAACTTAGGTGGCTTCGATCAACTTTCTGGCTATTTCGGAGGTCGTTTGGCGGTCATAGCCATTGAAGAGGTTGGTCTTGGTGAGCTCGACCTTTCTATAGTGGAACAATTTTGATGGAAGTGAATAGATCGAAGACGTTTGGGGAGAGACATAGATGAGTTGTTGTTCGTTGGTTTTAGAGGGTGGAGGCGCTGCAAATATGGTGCGATTACCAACGAGAGATGTTGACAAGGGTTTTAAGTTTAGGATTGGTATTTATAGTGTTGGGTTTAAATAATATATTATTATATGAAACTTCACCGTAAAGTAACACGTAGAAACCACTACAAACGAATTTCGTCTTCTGATAAAAAAACGAATCTTGGTGTAGAAAAATATTCCGGACCCAATGGGACAAGTTTCGTCGAAATCCGACATCGTTTGTAAAAAATTCCTTTATAAAACCAGAAATAAACACGCGTTTAAATTTTCCACGATCACTAGATAAATCAAATCAACTTGAAACTTTGAAATCCTATAATAATTCTTCAATATGAACCCAACGGCACCAATTTCGTCGCATTCTGAGACTGGTTTCCAGCAAGCTATGTTTACGCGCACCGCAATGCCATTTTGGGCACCAAATTACCCTATCTTCAAAAATAACAAACTATATACCTATCCTAACTCTAATCGACGATACGAATTCAACGGAATTGGTTTCATGGCCTAATTCGATCGTCTGTTCAAGTTATACCCAAATAACCATTTATTAAATTAATTACGCGCTATAGAAATTGAACGGGCGTTTGTGGCTGCCGTGGTCACATACGACATCGGTTTGCCACGCCATTCAACATCGTACAATAATTTAATGATACGGTTCCAATGAAACTGATTTTATCGAAATATGAGTCCGTTTGCAAAACGGCTATTTTAACGCGTATATTTTAATAACGATTTCCATAGCGACTATTTCAAAATTTGATTTGACCGTAACTAACAAACTATAACACGAAATATGAATTTTTTTCTCTTTCTATGAAAATTATAATCAATACGTTTCCAACGTTTCTCATTTCACAGAAATCCGACTTATATCGGATTCTGTATACTCAGTTGAAGTTCTAAACTCAATATTACGAACTATCGCGCGATTTTGAGCTCGTTTTATATTATAAATAAAATTAACGTTAGAACTTCGATTTATTAACGAATTCAATATTAAATTCCATTAATATCCCAATATATAATATTTAAAATAATAAATTAAATTAAATATTTGACGGCCAAAATACGGGTCGTTACAGTTAATTTCTTACATGCACAATTAAACATTTGCCATCTATAAAATTAAAGAGAATTCTATGTATACATATATAAGATAATTCGAATTCATACAAATTAATTGCAAGATATGCAGTTAACCTTTCCAATATATATAAATTTAATAAAATAGAAATGTAATAACCCGGAAATTCTGAGCCAATTTAAAAATTTTATTTTGGCGATTTTGATGAATTTGAATATTTAAAATGATCTATTTTAAATAAAAAAGACGAGAAATTTATTTTCGATAGAATTAGAACGTATATATTTATTTGAATTGTCGTTAGAATATAATATATTATTTTAAATATAAAAGGAATTAGAAATGGCGCGGTAGTTCGAAAATTCGATTTCAAATTTCAAATGAATGTACAGGATTCAAAATAAACCGGATTTTAGTGAAACCAAAAATATTAGAATCTATTTGAGAATATCTTTCCAACGAATCCGAAAAATCAAAATTTCATAGCGGGGATAAAAAGTTATGCCTAGTTGAAAATTCAGAATAGTCGCTATGGAATACTGGAACTTAAAAATGAAAATTTTGCAAACGACCTTGGTTTTCGACGAAACCACTTTTCTTGGATCCGCGATGTCAAGTTATTGCTAGATTCCAAAATTCATAATTCTTCGAATCAATATGTGAGCGTGGCGAAGTTAAACGTGTTTTGACAGTTTCGGTCAATTTCGATCGACTAGAAAATGGCCATTTTTCAAACGGTCATCAAATTTGACGAAATTAGTTTTGTTAGGACCATATCGTCAATACGAAGCTAGAAATAATTTTTCTGGGATTTTTCGAGTTAGTATGTGACCCCAATAAATTGAAATGTGTGTTCAAAATCAATATAGAGATATATATTTTGATTTTGACGGAAACAGATTGAAACAATCGAACTGGCTTACGATACATATCCCATTGTGTTCGGAATAAGGTTAATTATCTAGGGATGACAGTCGTTGAGCTTGATTTGAGATTCGAATTAAAATTCAACTTTAAGGAGAAAAATGAAAATAAAATAATGTATATTATTAAATATCCCTACCCTCCACCCTTTCTCCCTCACAAAGCAGTCAACGCAAATCAAATAGAAAAGAAAAAAATGCGCTCCACGATCTCGCCCACCGCTCACTATGCCACCGCGTCGTCGGGTCCCCCACCACCACCGCGACCGGCGCTACCCTCCCCCTTCCCCTCCGATCACCTCTCCACCTATCCCTCCTCCCCCAAACCAAACGATGCCGAAATCAAACCGAAACCCCCTGAAACCCTAGCCACTGCCACCGCGCCTCCACCCGACCCCCAACAACCAGGCGCCGCCCCTCTCAACCCCACCTCCGACGTGGACCATCTCCGGTAGTAGAGAATCGATTTTAAAAATGAAAAGTGAGTTTTTTTCCCTTATTTCTTTAATATGAGGTAGTTAGTTTATTTAAATTAGAAAAAAATCAATCTTTTTATAAATAAAAAGAGTTAGGATTTTAAAAAAAATAAATGAATAGAAAGCTTTGATCTTTATGTTTGAAAAGCTTTGATCTTTAATTTAAGAAAAGTAATGATTTTTATTTATTTATTAGCAATAGAAAAATATGATTTTTATATATTTAATAACCATATAAAAATGTGATTTTTATAGAAAAAGTTTAGAATAAAAATATAATCTTTATATTCAAAGTAGCATTGAAAAAAATATAATCTTTATATTCAAAGTAGCGTTGAAAATATATAATCTTTATGTTGATAAAGCTATAATCTTTAGTTACAAGAAAATATAATTTATTTTAGTTCGAAGGAAATATATAATCTTATATATAAAAAAAATGTGATTTTTATTTAGGCAGTAACAAGGTAAAAATTCGATTTTTATATGAGTGAAGGTGAAATAAAAATAGAATTTTTATAATGAAAGTGAATTGGTAAAGACAAGATTTTTATCGTATATTTGAAATATTCTTATGAAGATAAAAATATGATTTTTATTATATGAATATCGTTATAAAAATATGATTTTTATATATGTAGTGAATACGGACGACGAAAGTGATAAAGGGCGAGCACGGCGAAGATTTCCTACATAAGAAGAGTCGTGGCGTTTGGTTTAGCTTCTCGGTGAGAACTCCTCACTTTTAAATTTATATTCTAGTTGAAATATACACTAGGATGCAGACGGTGCTTAGCAGCACCCGACACCCGTCGTCCACAGACCATGGATGACTTGTTTGTTTGATTGGTGTGTTGTGAAAGTTGATTGTGTGGTGTGGATTGGAATAAAATATTTTATAGTGGAAAATATTTTATAGTTAAAAATATAATTTTTAACGTGTATATAAAATAAATATTTATAAATGAATCGGACGATTTATTTATATACACCCATTTGACTGATATTGATTGGGACGATATATTTTACACATTGCCCAACTACACAAATAAAAGTCTGTGTTTGGTGATTAGAAACCCCACACGGGTGTTGGGATGATATTTGGCGTACACTAATCCCAATTATTTAGTTGTATGTCGATCGATTGGTCGACAGACTGTGTAAGTGTTAATTATTTATATTTAATGCTTATGCAGTTGTGTGGTGCACTCTGGGTAATGGTTGATGATTTATCGTTGCTATAATACACATGTGTTGTAGGGAATCCATATAATTAACATTATATGGTAATTGATTGGGCCTCATTCCAATTTGGAAAATAAGGAATATTATAAAAGAAAATTCATGTGTTGAATAGAAAGAAAATTCATGTGTTGAATAAAATATAAATTCATGTGTTGAATAGAAAGAAAATTCATGTGTTGAATAAAAATATATATTCATGTGTTGAATATAAAGAAAAATTCATGTGTTGAATAAAAATATATATTCATGTGCTGAATAGAAAGAAAAATTCATGTGTTGAATAAAATATATATTCATGTGTTGAATAAAAATATATATTCATGTGTTGAAGAAAATATTCATTTGTTGAATAGAATAACGAAGTTATTGAAATATATAAAGCCGTATTGGTTGGATATGCGCCATTTTGACGCGAATGATATTTATATCGATTATATTCATTTTTATAATGATTACAGAGAAGGAAGTGATTTCAAAATATAACGTTTTGAAAATATTATCATTTGTATATCGATGATGTGGAATATTCAATTTTGATTCGAAATTGAATATGAAGTTGAAATCATTTCGAAAACGAATTTTAAAATGATTTTTAAAATACGTTTTAAAAGGAAATCGACGTAATATATATAATATTTATATATATTATATATATAATGGCCTGAATAGAACGCGCCGCGCCATGGCAGTTCGCGAATTTCGACCATTGACTTCGAACAGATATTACGGGAGATTCGACCGTCGGATTCTCCTAAAATCGGAACCGTTGGGTTCGTATCGAAAAGAACTTTCTAACGAATGCTAGAGATTTGAAATATTACGGTTGAATTTGGAATTATGTCCAAATCAAATTTGGAAATGGTCGTTGTAAGTGCAGTTCGATGGCCGTTGATGGGAATCGACTGTATGGGCCTTGATAAAATTATTAAAAATAGTAATAATTTGTGTAAAATCATAAGAAATGATTTGGAGAGAATTGGGATGAAAAATTCCATATTCGAAAAGATAAAAATAGTTATTTTATCGAAATGAACTAGTTTTGAACTAGAATTAAAATCCATTTATTTTTAAAGTAAATAAATTGGATTTGAAATGGTTTTAAAAGTAACCAGAATTTCCAATAATTGAATTGGAATGGATTTGAATCGAAATTGTCTTTGGAATATTTCGATGTTGGATTTCGTGATTATACAGATATTGTTATGGAAATTTGAAAGATATATTTATATCGTTATTTCTAATACGATATTTGTCGGTTGTAGAATTTGATATTGAATATAAGTCGATATATTTTCTATTCAGAGCCTTGTATTTAATATCAAATGGGATTTAGGTTTGTCATGAATGGTGTCTTCATTAACACTGTTCTTAAACCCAGTCATGAATGGTATTTAATTGGAATTGAGTTTGAATTGATTTTTGGGTTTATCGTGAATGGTTTTTTAAATAACACAAGTTCTTTAACGCGATAATTAATGG
Organism: Allium sativum; assembly: GCA_030737875.1. NCBI lineage: Eukaryota > Viridiplantae > Streptophyta > Magnoliopsida > Asparagales > Amaryllidaceae > Allium > Allium sativum. The sequence goes on along the minus strand of CM060919.1, from coordinate 125,003,636 downwards.
ATTGTGATTTTGGTTGTCATGAACGGTATCTTCAAAAATACTGTTCTTAGACCCAACGGAGTTAAGAAAATTAGAAACTAACTGAAGATTAGTTAAGTTGAATGGTTTCTTGGGTATTGATCTGATGTTGGTTTCGGCCTTCGGGGTTAATACTTAGGGAATTGTTCACATGCTAATTTACAGTTAAAGGCTGATGGAATGGAATGTGATTTTGGGTTCATCGTGAACCGTGTTTTAAATGACATCGGTTCTTTAACCCAGTTAAAGACAGGATAAGATTTCCCAAGTTAAATAATCGTTGATAGTGATTTTGGGAAGATTAAAACCAAGCGGAGTTTTAATCAATCTTTAATTAGGCTGAAATGATCGAGAATGGGGTATCACCAGTTTTACTCTAGGCGATAGTTAAATCTTTAATTAGATTTGAATGTGAAATGGTAATTGAATTTACCGATAACACCGTGGTGTTAGATAAGAAGTATGACTAGTTTTACTTCATGGGATTAATAGGTTGGGATTGGGAAATAAAATAAATGATTGCTTCGGTGTGGTTCGTTAATCCCGACTAATTTGAATTGATATTCAAAAGAAGATTAAAGAATAAATTTAAAGAATTTATCTTTGATAAAATTAATGGGAACCTTTCCCAAATTATAAGAATATTTGAATTAAAGAATATTCTGATTTGGAATGAGGCGTATGTTATGTTTGTGTAACACTTGTTTATTATATACGCGAGTTATTCAGAAAGATTGGGTTTATCCCATTCTGAATAACTGATTCGACGATGTCTCGAGGATGAAGACGGTGGTCGAAGAACGGAGGTCTTCACATCGTTTTGGTGATTACTGATGATCTTGATTGGGCTGTAGACCCAAGAGGAGGGAATCAGTTGGTGATCGTCCAGACATACTTGGAGATCGATGGATATGCGAGGAATAAGGTTCCTCCGGTTTCGTTCAGACCCAGAACGAACTTGTATGGACTGTGTGTCTGACATTGGATTTTGCTCTATGTTGATTGATCTCTATTATACATCTTCCTGGTGAAGGGGAATTCATTCCCTTACTTCATCCTTCTCTTATACGTACGGGATCAGAGGTTGTATATCGATAGACATCAGTCGCATGGTGTGAATTGCCTGTGTGGCATGCCTAAGTGGCAATTGATCAAGGCTTCTGTTGAAAAGCAAAGTCTTGTGGTTGATGATCAAAGCACCGCCTGTGTGGAAAAGCTTTGTGTAACGTTTATTCGCGAGCCTCACACCCCTGTTGTGAACCAGAAACGGGAGAGGACATCAAGGAGGGCATGCGTTTCCTTCTAGCTAGGGTGGTGTCTGTGACCTACCAGCCTTGACATTTATATTATTTTCACCTGTGTGGTTGTTGCTGTTGCGAGGCGCCTCAGATATATCATTGACTTTGTAGAGCCGATGGAGTCATTTGGCTCATTTACGCCCCAAAGGGCGGGGAGCAGTGTTCAGGCATTTTAATCCACACCGGTGGACCGGCCCTGACAATCCAAGGGACGATGCGTTCTGCTCCCGAGACATGGGCTAGACTGTCTCGAATCGGTAGAGGACGATCCCTTGCCTCAGTTCACAGATGGAAATCCAACTTCCAATACGTGACATCTGCGGTTTTGATTGTAGAGCCTAGTATTGGCGACATGATATATGGTACCCATGCCGCCTAGGATTGATATATTTATATTTGAAGTTGTTTTATACACTATGCACTTATAATAGTATCAAATGATTTGTTTTTAACGTACCAAGCATGTTTGGCTATTAAAAGGGAGACCCTATCCTCCGGCTTGTGTTGCATTGTGTAATGGGACCTGGGTCTTATAATAGCTTCATTTTTCCAAAAAGCATTGCTCTGTTTTGTTATATGCACTGGTATTCTTGGGAGGAAACCTGTTCCGTGTTATACGGCGTGGTCCCTTGATATATCTGATTTAAAGTAAAGCTTTAAATAACTATTTGAGTTCTCACACTAGTCACATGACTGACCTGGAGTTTATTGTTTTAACATAAACTCTAGGTGCCCTTATTTTGACACGGGCAGCTAGTAGTTTTGGTTTTGCAGATTTATATTCACAGGATCCTGATTTACAACTGAGGCGATATTCAGAAAGCTCTGTATCCGTGTATTACTTCCAGTTGTGTATTGTATTATTTTTCCGCTGCAGTAATGTAATTAAATCTCTGATATTTATCGAATGTGTAATATTTATTCATACTCTATATATTCTTGTAATCTGATGAAATTGTTGTAATTAACAATGAAATGTTCTTCTGTTTGTGTTCCAATTTGTCGTGTTCTCAAAACAATCAGGGGTTTCAAACGGTCTTGGACGGTTTAGCGATCGACTCGGATCGAGCAAAATTCCTTGTTGTTTCATTTGGTATCAGAGCTTTGGTTTACAAAGCTCGAGAACAAGGCACATTAGAACCATACGAAAGAATTCATCAGAGATTGGATTAGTAATATCCAACGGGAATGACTCATTAGAGATAGGATCAGTTGTATCTTAGAACGAATGTGAAGAATGATGTTTTTTAAAAAAAAATCAAGCAAGTTTTGTTTTAAAAAAATTTAAACCTTATTCAACATATTTGATTATTTATTTTGTATTGAATTTGGGCAGTCCAGTATATAAAGATTTTGCGTATACGTCTGATCCGCGTGTATTTGAAGTTCTAATATACTGGATAGATATAGAATCATACTCTAGTCGCCCGGAGATGATTCTGATGATAGTTCGAACATCATCAGAATTGGTATTCGAGTTTCGAAGGTGTGATATTTATATATTTCCATTAGATTGGTGTGAGAACCAAAACGAGATAGGGCTTATTGTTGTGAATTGACATCAAAAATCTAATTTTTGGACTATGTATCAAAGTTATGAATTTGAAAAGCTAATCAACTAATTGATTGTTGATTGTGTTGTTTGATTATTGGTTGAGTAATAAAAATTTGAACCATTTAGCCAAATTGAATCAAATAGTGAGTTGTATTGAAATTTAGTCGCATTTGCATGCATATACATGTACTTACATCGAACAGGTCATAGCAAGGAGGCTAGAGAAGAGGAATAAAATTGTTTGCCCAACAAATAGGTACATGTTTATTGTATTTCTTGGGTTTTTAATGATTTTATGAGCCGATTGGCTAGCCGCTTGGCTATTTCTTTTTCTTTTTGGATTGGTGAGGGCCATGGGAGGCTACTTGAAATATCCCAAAACTCCCGGTGCAGGGGAGGTTATGGCGAAAATTTTCGAAAATTTAGGGTGTTAGCCAAATTTTTGAAAATTTTGAAAAGTTCTTAGAAACTGAAAAGTTGAAGAACTTAAACCATAAAGAAAATAGTGAAAGTTGAGTTGATTTGTAAAACAACTTTCGGCTTCGTTCCTTTTCGGGGACGAAAAGTTTTAAGTGGGGGAGATTGTAATAACCCGGAAATTCTAAGCCAATTTAAAATTTTTATTTTGGCGATTTTGATGAATTTTGAATATTTAAAATGATTTATTTTAAATAATAACGACATGAAATTTATTTCGATAGAATTAGAACGTATATATTTATTTGAATTGTCATTAGAATATAATATATTATTTTAAATATAAAAGGAATTAGAAATGGCACGGTAGTTCGAAAATTCGATTTCAAATTTCAAATGAATGTACAGGATTCAAAATAAACCGGATTTTAGTGAAACCAAAAATATTAGAATCTATTTGAGAATATCTTTCCAACGAATCTGAAAAATCAAAATTTCATAGCGGGGATAAAATGTTATGCCCAGTTGAAAATTCAGAATAGTCGCTATGGAATTCTGGCCCTTAAAAATGGAAATTTTGCAAACGACCTCGGTTTTCGACGAAACCACTTTTGTTGGATCCGCGATGTCAAATTATTGCTAGATTCCGAAATTCATAATTTTTTGAATCAATATGTGAGCGTGGCGAAGTTAAACGTGTTTTGACAGTCTCGGTCAATTTCGATCGACCAGAAAATGGCCATTTTCAAACGGTCTTCAAATTTGACGAAATTAGTTTTGCTAGGACCGTATCGTCAATACGAAGATAGAAATAATTTTTCTGTGATTTTTTGAGTTAGTATGTGACCACAGTAAATTGAAATGTGCTTTAAAAAGCAATATATAGATTTATATTTTGAATTTGATGGAAACAAATTGAAACAATCGAACTAGCTTACGATACATATCCCATTGTGTTCGGAATAGGGGTAATTAGATAGAGACGACCGTCGTTGGGCTTGATTTGAGATTTGAATTAAAAATTAACTTTGAGGAGAAAAATGAAAATAAAATAATATATATTATTATATATTCCTACCCTCCACCCTTTCTCCCTCACAAAGCAGTCAACGCAAATAATATAGAAAAGAAAAAAACGCGCTCCACGATCTCGCCCACTGCTCACTGCGCCGCCGCACCGTCGGGTCCCCCACCACCACCGCGACCGGCGCCACCCTCCCCCTTCCCCTCTGTTAACCTCTCCACCTATCCCTCCTCCCCCAAACCAAACGATGCCGAAATCAACCCGAAACCCCCCTGAAACCCCAGCCACTGCCACCGTGCTTCCACCCGACCCCCAACAACCAAGCGCTGCCCCTCTCAACCCCACCTCCGACGTGGACCATCTCCGGCGGTAGAGAATCGATTTTAAAAACGAAAAGTGAGTTTTTTCCCTTATTTCTTTAATATGAGGTAGTTAGTTTATTTAAATTAGAAAAAATCAATCTTTTTATAAATAAAAAGAGTTAGGATTTTTAAAAAATAAATGAATAGAAAGCTTTGATCTTTATGTTTGAAAAGCTTTGATCTTTACTTTAAGAAAAGTAATGGTTTTTATTTATTTATTAGCAATAGAAAAATATGATTTTTATATATTTAATAACCATATAAAAATGTGATTTTTATAGAAAAAGTTCAGAATAAAAATATAATCTTTATATTCAAAGTAGCATTGAAAAAAATATAATCTTTATATTCAAAGTAGCGTTGAAAATATATAATCTTTATGTTGATAAAGATATAATCTTTAGTTACAAGAAAATATAATTTATTTTAGTTCGAAGGAAATATATGATCTTATATATAAAAAAATGTGATTTTTATTTAGGCAGTAACAAGGTAAAAATTCGATTTTTATATGAATGAAGGTGAAGTAAAAATAGAATTTTTATAATGAAAGTGAATTGGTAAAGACAAGATTTTTATCGTATATTTGAAATATTCTTATGAAGATAAAAATATGATTTTTATTATATGAATATCGTAATAAAAATATGATTTTTATATATGTAGTGAATACGGACGACGAAAGTGATAAAGGGCGAGCATGGCGAAGATTTCCTACATAAGAAGAGTCGTGGCGTTTGGTTTAGCTTCTCGGTGAGAACTCCTCACTTTTAAATTTATTTTCTAGTTGAAATATATACTAGGATGAAGACGGTGCTTAGCAGCACCCGACACCCGTCGTCCACAGACCATGGATGGCTTGTTTGTTTGATTGGTGTGTTGTGAAAGTTGATTGTGTGGTGTGGAATGGAATAAAATATTTTATAGTTAAAAATATAATTTTTAACGTGTATATAAAATAAATATTTATAAACGAATTGGACGATTTGTTCATATACACCCATTTGACTGATATTGATTGGGACGATAAATTTTACACATCGCCCAACCGCACAAATAAAAATCTGTGTTTGTTGATTTGAAACCCCACACGGGTGTTGGGATGATATTTGGCGTACACTAATCCCAATTATTTGGCTGTATGTCGATCGTTTGGTCGACAGACTGTGTAAGCGTTAATTATTTATATTTAATGCTTATGCAGTTGTGTGGAGCACTCTGGGTGATGGTTGATGATTTATCGTTGCTATAATATACAAGTGTTGTAGGGAATCCATATAATAAAAATTATATGGTAATTGATTGGGCCTCATTCCAATTTGGAAAATAAGGAATATTATAAAAGAAAATTCATGTGTTGAATAGAAAGAAAATTCATGTGTTGAATAAAATATAAATTCATGTGTTGAATAGAAAGAAAATTCATGTGTTGAATAAAAAAAAATATTCATGTGTTGAATAGAAAGAAAAATTCATATGTTGAATAAAAATATATATTCATGGGTTGAATAGAAAGAAAAATTCATGTGTTGAATAAAAATATATATTCATGGGTTGAATAAAAATATATATTCATGTGTTGAAGAAAATATTCATTTGTTGAATAAAATAATGAAGTTATTGAAATATATACAGCTGTGTTGGTTAGATATGCGCCATTTTGACGCGAACGATATTTATATCGATTATATTCGTTTTTATAATGATTATAGAGAAGGAAGTGATTTCAAAATATAACGTTTTGAAAATATTATCATTTGTATATCGATGATGTGGAATATTCAATTTTGATTCGAAATTGAATATGAAGTTGAAATCGTTTCGAAAACGAATTTTAAAAGGATTTTTAAAATACGTTTTAAAGGAAATCAACGTAATATATATATATGTAATGGCCTGAATAGAACGCGCCGCGCCGCGGCAGTTCGCGAATTTCGACCATTGACTTCGAACAGATATTACGGGAGATCCGACCGTTGGATTCTCCTAAAACCGGAACCGTTGAGTTCGTATCAAAAAGAGCTTTCTAACGAATACTAGAGATTTGAAATCTAACGGTTGGAATTGGAATTATGTCCAAATCAAATTTGGAAAAGGTAGTTGTAAGTGCAGTTCGATGGCCGTTGATGGGAATCGACTGTACGGGCCCTGATAAAATTATTAAAAATAGTAATAATTTGTGTAAAATCATAAGAAATGATTTGGAAAGAATTGGGATGAAAAACTCCATATTTGAAAAGATAAAAATATTTTTTTTATCGAAATGAACTAGTTTTGAACTAGAATTAAAATCCATTTATTTTTAAAGTAAATAAATTGGATTTGAAATGGTTTTAAAAGTAACCAGAATTTCCAATAATTGAATTGAAATGGATTTGAATCGAAATTGTCTTTGGAATATTTCGATGTTGGATTTTGTGATTATATAGATATTGTTATGGAAATTTGAAAGACATATTTATATCGTTATTTCTAATACGATATTCATTGGTCGTAGAATTTGATATTGAATATAAGCCGATATATTTTCTGTTCAGAGCCTTGTATTTAATATCCAATGGGATTTGGGTTTGTCGTGAATGGTGTCTTCATTAACACTGTTCTTAAACCCAGTTGAGAAAAAATTAAATCTTTTTATTTAGATTTAATGAAGTTGTAACAACCCGGAAATGTGAGCCAGTTTGAAATTTTTATTTTGGCAATTTTAGTGAATTTTGAATATTTAAAATGGATAATTTTAAATAATATTGACGATAAATTTATTTTGAATAGAATTAGAACGTATATATTTATATACGTTGTCGTTAGAATATAAATAATTATAAAAGGAATTGAAAATGGCGCGATAGTTCGATAATTCGATTTCAAACTTCAAATGAATGTACCGGGTGCAAAATAAACCGGATTTTAGTGAAACCAAAAATATTGGGATCTATTCGTGAATTTCTTTCCAACGAATCCGACAAATTGAAATTTCATAGCGGGAATCATAAGATATGTCCAGTTGAAAATTCTGAATAGTCGCTGTGGAATTCAGGCCCCTAAAAATGGAAATTTTGCAAACGATCTCGAATTTCGACGAAACTACTTTTGTTGGGTCCGTGATGTCAAGTTATTGCTAGATTCCAAATTTCATAATTTTTCGAATCAATATGTGAGCGTGGCATAGGAAAACGCGTTTGACCAGTTTCAGGTTATTTAATCGACTGGAAAATGTCCATTTTTTCAACGGTCTCAGAATTTCGATGAAACTAGTTTTGTTAGGACCGTATTGTCAATACGAAGCTAGAAAATATTTTTCTGGAATTTTTCTAGTTAGTATGTGGCCCCGGTAAATTGAAATATGCGTTCAAATTGAATATATAGAGTTATATTTTAAATTCGACGGAAACAGATTGAAACGGTCGAATCAGCTTATGGTACATATCCTATTGTGTTCGGAATGGGGGTGAAACGCTATGGACGACAGGCAGTGGACCTCGATTAGAGGTCAAATGAAAAAGTCAACTTTTTGAAATTAAATAATTAAATAAATTAAAAAATAAAACTCTCTCTCTCCTCCTTAAACTCCTCTGCCCCCCTCCCCCGTTCTTCATTCGATCGAAATAAAAAAACAAAGAAAGGGCGGACAGCGGGGAGGAAAGCCGCCGCCGCGGCCACCATAGGCGGCGCGCCTCCGCCGCCGCCATCCAGCAGAACCCCCATCCACTTCCTCTCCGCCCTCCTTTTCTTCTCCTTCCCTTCGTTCTTCCACCGACCGCACCCCCCCCCAAGCCCCTGAAACCCCACTGCTCTGCCTCGCCTGTCCTCCGAGCCACCCTGACCTTCGCCGCCACCTGAGCCACCATTTCCGACGTCCATTCCGACTGTGAAACCCTCCCCTCCTCTAATTCGAACTTGCAAACCCCCTTCCTCCTATTCGAGACAGCAAAGAAAGGCGCCACCTCGCGAGCAACCCCCTTCCCTTCCTCCCTCGAGCGCTGAGGTGAGCTTTCAATCAATTTATTTAGTTAGGTAAAAATGCGGGTTTCTATTTAGATAAAAATACGATTTTTACTATGAAATTGAAGCGATTAAAATACGATTTTTACTATGAAGTTGAAGCGATAAAAATACGATTTTTACTATGAAGTTGAAGTGATAAAAATACGATTTTTACTATGAAGTTGAAGCGATAAAAATACGATTCTAACTATGAAGTTGAAGTGATAAAAATACGATTTTTACTATGAAGTTGAAGTGATAAAAATACGATTTTTACTATGAAGTTGAAGTGATAAAAATACGATTTTTACTATGATGTTGAAGTTATAAAAATATGATTTTATAGAGTTAAAAGGCAAAACCTTTATGTAGAGAATAGCGTGATAAGAATATAATCTTTATCTATATAGCATCGATGTAAAAATAGAATTTTTATCTATATAGTAGCGATGTAAAAATAGAATTTTTATCTATATAATAATAGTATAAAAATATAATTTTTATATACATAGCAACAATATAAAAATGTGATTTTTATATATGTAGTGGCTACAGACGACGGAATAGACAAAAGGCGAGAACAGTGATGATTCCCTACATTTGAAGTGTCGTGGAGTTGGGATAGCTATCGGTGAGAACTTCTCACTTTAAATCTTCTTTTTCTAGTTATATATATATATATATATACTAGGATGCAGACGGTGCTTAGCAGCACCCGACACCCTTCGTCCACAGACCATGGACGGCTTGTTTGTTTGATTGATGTGTTATGAAAATTGATTGTGTTGTGGAATGATTGAATAATAAAATATTCTTGTGTTGAAAGGAAATAAAATATTTATATAGTTAAAAATATTTTATCGTTAAAAATATAATTTTTAACGTGAATGTGAATAAATAAATATTTATAAACAAAGCGGCCGATTTGTTTATATACACTGATTTGACTGATATTGATTGGGATGATAAATTTTACACATCGCCCAACTGCACAAATAAAAATCTGCGTCGGTTGATTTGAAACCCCACACGGGTGTTGGGATGATATTTGAGTACACTAATCCCAATTATTTAATTGTATTTCGATCAATTGGTCGACAGGCTGTGTAAGCGTTGATTATTTATATTCGATGCTTATGCAGTTGTGTGGTGCACTTTGGATGATGGTTGATTGTTTATCGTTGCTATTATATACATGTGTTGTATGGAACCCATATAATTAACATTATATGGTAATTGATTGGACCTCATTCCAATCGGGAAAATAATGAATATTATAAAGAGAATTCATGTGTTGAATATAAAAATAGTCATGTGTTGACGATATTTATGTGTTGAAACTGCTCATGTGTTGAGTAAAATATTTTAATAATAAAATTTACATCTTTATCATATTTAAAATTAGAACAACTTCACGGTGGAGTCTATTTAAAAATCAAGTGATAGATACCATAGTTTTATAAAATATTTTACATAACAAAAATAATCGCGTATTGACAGTACTCATGTGTTGAGATTAGTCGTGTGTTGAAAGAAATATAGACTCATGTGTTGAATAGAATATATATTCATTTGTGGAATAGAATAACGAATTTATTGAAATATTTAAAGCCGTGTTGATTAGAGTTGCACTATTTTGACGTGAACGATATTTATATCGATTATATTCGTTTTATAATGAATATAGAAAAAGGAAGTGATTTCAAAATATAACGTTTTGAAAATATTATCATTTATATAGTAATGATAGGAAATATTCAATTTTGATTTGGAATTGAATACAGAGTTGAAATGGTTTTGAAAACGAATTTAAAACGATTTATAAAAAACATTTTAAAAGGAAATCGACGAAATATATATAATATATATATATATTATATATATAATGGCCTGAATAGAACGTGCCGCGCCGCGGCAGTTCGTGAATTTCGACCATTGACTTCGAATTGACGTTACGGGAGATCCGACCGTCGGATTCTCCTAAAACCGGAACCATTGGGTTTGTATCGAAAAGAGCTTTCCAATGAATATTAGAAATTTGAAATCTAACAGTTGGATTTGGAATTATGTCCAAATCAAATTTGGAAAAGGTCGCTGTAAGTGCAGTTCGATGGCCGTTGATGGAAATCAACTGTACGGGCCTTGATAAATTTATTAAAAATATCTATAGTATGTGTAAAATCATAAGAAATGATTTGGGAAAAATTGGGCTGAAGAATTCCACATTTGAAAAGATAAAAATAGATTTTTTCGAAATGAACTAGTTTTGAACTAGAATTAAAATCAATTTATTTTTGAAATAAATAAATTGAATTTGAAAGTGATTTTAAAAATAATCAATATTCCCAATATGTGAATTGGACTGGGGTTGAATCGAAATTATCTTCGGAATATTTCGATGTTGGATTTCGTGACTATACAGATATTGTTATGGGAATTTGAAAGATATATTTTATATCATTATTTCCAATACGATATTTTTTGGTTTCAGGATTTGATATTAAAAACAAGCCGGTATACTTTCTATTCAGAGCCTAGTATTTAATATCAAATGTGATTTGGGTTTGTCGTGAATGGTGTCTTCATTAACACTGTTCTTAAGCCAAATAGAGGAAAAGATTAAATCTTCCTATTTAGATTTAATAAAGTGTATCAATTAAATAATATTTAATTGGAATTGAATTTGAATTGGTTTTTGGGTTTATCGTGAGCGGTGTTTTGAACAACACCTGTTCTTTAACCCGATTAACAATAGAGTGTGATTTTGGGTTTATCGTGAATCGTGTTTTAGGTGACATTGGTTCTTTAACCCTGTTAAAGACAGGATATTGATTTTTGAAAAGATAAAAACTAAGTGGAGTTTTAATGAATCTTTAATTAGATTGAAAGTGAATTGATAATTTAAACTATCAAATCTGAAAAGTAATCGAGAAAGGAGTATCACCAGTTTTGCTCCAAAGCGATAGTTAAATCTTTAATTAGATTTGAACATGAAATGATAATTAATTTTACCGATAACACCGTGGTGTTAGATATGGAGTATTACCAGTTTTTCTCCATGGGATTAATAGGATGGGATTGGGAAATAAAATAAATAATTACTTCGGTATGGTTCGCTAATCCCGACTAATTTGAAATGATATCCAATGGAAGATTAAAGAATAAATTTAGAAGAATTTATCTTGGATAAAATTAATGGGAACCTTTCCCGAAAAATGTGATTTTGTGAATAAAAGAATATTCTGAATTGGAATGAGGCGTTTGTTGTGTTTGTGTAACATTTGTTTATCATATACGTGGGTTATTCAGAAAGGCCGGGGTTATACCCATTCTGAATAACCGATTCGACGAGATGTCGAAGATGAAGACGGTGGTTGAAGACCGGAAGTCTTCACATCGTTTGGGGGATTACTGATGATCTTGATTGGGTTGTACACCCGAGATGAGCGTAACAGTTTGTGATCGTCTAGACGTACTTGGAGATGAATGGATATGCGAGGAAAGTGCCTCCGGTTTCGTTCAGACCCAGGACGAACTTGTAAATGGATTGTGTGTCTGACATTGGATTTTATTCTGTGTTGATTGATCTCTATTAAATATACATCTGTTTAGCAGCGGAGAATTTATTCTCTTGCTTAACGCCCTTCTCTGAGACGTACGAGCTCAGAGGTTGTATATCGATGGACATCAGTCGCAAGGAGTGAGTTGCCAGTGTGGCACGCATAAGTGGCAATTAATCAAGGCTTCTGTTGAAAAGCAAAGTCTTGTGGTTGATGATTAAAGCACGGCCTGTGTGGCATAGCTCTGTGTATAACGTGAATTCGCGAGCCTCACACCTCGGTATGAGTCAAAAACGGGATACGGACCCAAGGAGTGCACGACGTTTCTTTCTAGCTATGGTGGTGTCAGTGACCTACCAGCCCTGAAATTTATATACTTTTCACCTGTGTGGTTGTTGGATACGAGGCGCCTCGGATATAGGTCTGTAAGGTCCGGGAAACGTGTGTTCAGGAATTGCCAATCCTCAAAAGTAAGAGAGGACCGGCCTTGGAGGTTCCAAAGGATCATAGTGGGGTCCTGAGGCATTTGCTAGAGTGTCTCAAATCGGAGAGGAGCTTGCCCCTTGCCTCGACTCATAATAGAATCCAATTTCCAATACGTGTGTTTCGGTTTTATTTGTAGAGCCTAGTATGGCGACATAGTGGGATGGGGCACTCATGCCACCTATGATTGATATTTGTGATTTGAATTGTTTTGACACTATACACTTATAATAATATCAAATAATGTGTTTTTTTACGTATCAAGCATGCTTTGGCTGTTATAAGGCAAAAACCCTATCCTCCGGCTTGCGTTGCATTGTGTGATGGGACCTGGGTCTTATAACAGCTTCATTTTTCTTTATTTAGCATTGCGCTGTTTGTTTTATGCACTGGTATTCTTGGAAGGAAACCCGTTCCGTGTTATACGGCGTGGTCCCTTGATTTACCGAACTTTAAAATAAAGATTAATAACTGTTTTAGTTCTCACACCAGTCACATGACTGACCTGGAGCTTATTGTTTTAACCTAAACTCTGGGAGCCCTTATTTTCGACATGGGCAGCTAGTAGTTTTGGTTTTGCAGATTTATATTCACAGGATCCTGATTTACAGCTCGAACGATATTCGGAAAGCTATGTATCCGTGCATTACTTCTAGTTGTGCTTTTGTATTATTTTCCGCTGCGATGTATTTAAATGTAATTTAAATCTCTGATGTTTGTTGAATGTAATTTATTCATTTATGCTCTGTATATTCTTGTATCTGATGGAATTGTTGTAATAACAATGAAATGTTCTTCTGTCTGCGTTCTATTTTCTCTTGTCCTCAACGCCATCCGTGCTTTCCTTCATGGGGAAGTTCGGGTCGTGTCAGAAGTGTTCCAATTAAATGGTATTTAATTGGAATTGAATTTGAATTGATTTTTGGGTTTATCGTGAATGGTGTTTTAAATAACACTTGTTCTTTAACCCGATAATTAATGGTATGTGACTTTGGGTTGTCGTGAACGGTATCTTTAATAATACTGTTCTTAGACCCAACGGAGTTAAGAAAATCAGAAACTAACTGAAGATTAGTTAAGTTGAATGGTTTCTTGGGTATTGATCTGATGTTGGTTTTGGCCTTCGGGGTTAATACTTAGGGAATTGTTCACTTGCTAATTTACGGTTAAAGGTTGATGTAATGGAATGTGATTTTGGGTTCATCGTGAACCGTGTTTTAAATGACATTGGTTCTTTAACCCAGTTAAAGACATGGTAAGATTTTCCAAGTTAAATAATCATTGATAGTGATTTTTGGGAAGATTAAAACCAAGCGGAGTTTTAATGAATCTTTAATTAGATTGAAATGATTGAGAATGGGGTATCACCAGTTTTACTCCAGGCGATAGTTAAATATTTAATTAGATTTGAACGTGAAATGGTAATTGAATTTACCGATAACACTGTGGTGTTAGATTTGAAGTATGACCAGTTTTACTTCATGGGATGAATAGGTTGGGATTGGGAAATAAAATAAATGATTTTTTCGATGTGTTTCATTAATCCTGACTAATTGGAATTGATATTCAAAAGAAGATTAAAGAATAAATTTAAAGAATTTATCTTTGATAAAATTAATGGGAACCTTTCCCAAAGTATAAGAATATTTGAATAAAAGAATATTCTGAATTGGAATGAGGCATATGTTGTGTTTGTGTAACACTTGTTTATTATATACGCGAGTTATTTAGAAAGACCGGGTTTATCCTATTCTGAATAACTGATTCGATGATGTGTCGAGGATGAAGACGGTGGTCGAAGACCGGAGGTCTTCACATCGTTTGGGTGATTACTGAAGATCTTGATTGGGCTGTAGACCCAAGAGGAGGGAATCAGTTGGTGATCGTCCAGACGTACTTGGAGATCGATGGATATGCGAGGAATAAGGTTCCTCCTGTTTCGTTCAGACCCAGAACGAATTTGTATGGACTGTGTATCTGACATTGGATTTTGCTCTATGTTGATTGATCTCTATTAAATATACATCTGCCTGGTGAAGGGGAATTCATTCCCTTACTTCACCCTTCTCTGAGACGTACAGGATCAGAGGTTGTATATCCATAGACATCAGTCGCATGGTGTGAATTGCCTGTGTGGCATGCCTAAGTGGCAATTGATCAAGGCTTCTGTTGAAAAGCAAAGTATTGTGGTTGATGATCGAAGCACCGCCTGTGTGGCATAGCTTTGTGTAACGTTTATTCGTGAGCCTCACACCCCGGTTGTGAACCAGAAACGGGAGAGGACATCAGGGAGGGCATGCGTTTCCTTCTAGCTAGGGTGGTGTCAGTGACCTACCAGCCCTAACATTTATATTATTTTCACCTGTGTGGTTGTTACTGTTGCGAGGCGCCTCGGATATATCGGTGACTTGGTGGAGCCGATGGAGTCATTTGGATCATTTACGCCCCAAAGGGCGGGGAAACGCAGTGTTCAGGCATTTTAATCCACATCAGTGGACCGGCCCTGACGATCCAAGGGACGATGCGTTCTGTTCCTGAGACATGGGCTAGATTGTCTCGAATCGGTAGAGGACGATCCCTTGCCTTGGTTCACAGATGGAAATCCAACTTTCAGTACGTGACATTTGCGGTTTTGATTGTAGAGCCTAATACTGGCGACATGATGTATGGTACCCATGCTGCCTAGGATTGATACATTTATATTTGAAGTTGTTTTATACACTATGCACTTATAATAGTATCAAATGATTTGTTTTTAACGTACCAAGCATGTTTGGCTATTATAAGGGAAAACCCTATCCTCCGGCTTGTCCTGCATTGTGTGATGGGACCTACGTCTTATAAAGCTTCATTTTTTCAAAAAGCATTGCGCTGTTTTGTTATATGCACTGGTATTCTTGGGAGGAAACCCATTTCGTGTTATACGGCGTGGTCCCTTGATATATCTGATTTAAAGTAAAGCTTTAAATAACTATTTGAGTTCTCACACCGGTCACATGACTGACTTGGAGTTTATTGTTTTAACCTAAACTCTGGGTGCCCTTATTTTGATACGGGCAGCTAGTAGTTTTGGTTTTGCAGATTTATATTCACAGGATCCTAATTTACAGCTGAGGCGATATTCTGAAAGATATGTATCCGTGTATTACTTCCATTTGTGTATTGTATTATTTTTCCGCTGCAGTAATGTATTTAAATCTCTGATATTTACCGAATGTGTAATATTTATTCATACTCTGTATATTCTTGTAATCTGATGAAATTGTTGTAATTAACAATGAAATGTTCTTCTGTTTGTGTTCCAATTTGTCGTGTTCTCAAAACAATCAGGGGTTTCGAACGGTCTTGGTCGGTTTAGCGATCGACTCGGATCGAGCAAAATTCCTTATCGTTTCAAGAAATCAACCATAATTATCTAACAAGTAAAATATATTGACAAATAATGCACAATTGATTGCTAATCAATGCAATTAATTCTTATTAGAAAAAGCATTATATATAGAATTTGGACCTTGCATATTAGGTTCAAAATAACATTCAATTCTAAGCCGAAAACCAGACATAGATATTTAATTTAAACGCCAAATTTGATTCAAACTAATATTATATTTACAATTGTAATTTCATTTCTAAAATTGAATACTACGTTCAAAATAAAGATCCCGGTTCCATTTTTGGATTTCAAATAAAAGCAAACATTCAATTCTAAGCCGAACACCAAACATAAATATTTAATTTAAACGCCAAATTTGATTCAAACTAAGATTATATTTACAAATGTAATTTCATTTCTAAAATTGAATACTACGTTCAAAATAAAGATCCCAGTTCCATTTTTGGATTACAAATAAAAGCATATATTTTCCTTAAACCGAAATACATGATTAGTATTTAATTTGTTAAATAACAAAATTAATACGGTAATACTTATTGTTTCCAAAAATGTTCATATTAGATTGAACGGGGGAACTCTTTCATTGAATATTCAAATCGATTACAAATAGAAATCTTGTTTTAAAAAATGTTTATAAATTCACGGACAAAGTTTGCTCAGATATCGTTCAAAATAGATAAAATTCCAAATACAAATATTTATTTGGTGTTAAATCTTAATTTAATTTATATTTTAAATGCCAAAATTTCTAGGTCGTTACAATCTCCTCCACTTAAATCATTTCATCCTCGAAAAGGAGGGTTGTAAAAGAATGCTTAAGTAAAATAAATCTTATTATAAAATAGACATATAAATAAAGCTTATCAAAATACATTACCATTCCTAATAAGCTTGCAAATCTACCCAGGGGTTCTTAATAGTTCAAACAAAAATTTATCATACAACTAAATTGGTAGAACTTCTTATAACAAAATATTGAGCAAAACTTAAGTCATTGAAAAGGAATTTGTTATAGAATGTATAAAATAATCTAAGTAAAAGTATTTTTAAAGTGGTAAAATAATCTAAGTAAAATTTGATTTCCACATTCTCGTAATATTTTCAAGAGTTCGATTATATAAAATCGAATAGCCTTTCAAATTTGAGTTTGGTTCTAAATTCTAGTATCTCAATTAGTGAACTAAATTTTGAGAAATAAACTGGCAATAATATTATACTAAGATTTTGATGGATACAACATTCGTACATTCATTCTTAACTATTTTACACATTCATTCTAGATCTTAATACATTCGCTTCTTAGCCTTGTATAACTTTTAGAATTAACCCTACGAATTGAAAAATTTTCAAAGGGTTATTCTATTTTTCTCTCACTTATTTAATTTCAAGTATTCGAGTGCTTATTATTAATCGTATCCAGGTTTTATTGGTTTAAAGTATTTCGAATTGTAAGTTATTTAATTCCACATTTTCCAGTCAGAATTACAAATTTTTTTGTTCTAAATTTCATTTTCTTTTTCAAAACCATTTATTTTGTTTCAAAATAAGCTCTCTCAACGAAATATTCCAGAATCTCATTCTAGGGCATTCCTAACCCTATCTCTAATGAGATCTAAAACTCGAATGAGTTCTATCTTTTGTTCAAATATGTCACACCCCATAGCTTTGTATAACCAAATCTCTGATACCAACTATAACGATCCGTCTTTTTTCCCGGTTCTCGCCAGTAATTAATCCAACTTAAACCATTCATAAAGGCGGATTGTTATGGGTACTAACATATATTGAACAAAATAACAGAACTTTTCATATCATAAGGCAATATTAATATCATAGTTACATACATATAGCAGCGGAAACATAAATATACTCTCAACGGAAGGAACTATATGATACAGCAAAAACTCTAACTTTAGCTCAAAGCTCCAACTCAGATAGCGCTCCGAATCTTACTTCAAAGATCTATAGCTGTAAAACTAAACCACTAGCTGCCCGTTTAAAAATTTGTGGGTGCCCGGAGTTTAGGAAGGAACAATAAACTCCAAGTCAGTTATGAGATAGGTGTGAGAACATAAAGCGGTTATTTTTGGATTTATTTTAAAGTTGAGAAATTCACCGGACCATGCTGCTAATGCAGAATGGATTTACTCCATGTGAATACTCGTGCATATAAATTCGCAATGAATTTTGGAAAATGAAGCTATCAGAAGCTCGTCCCACATTAGATAATGCAAGCACTCACCAAATGAGTGAGTTTTTCCTTATGATAACCAAATATGCTTTCATACTTGAAAATCCTCTTTTATATTATGGGTGCATAGTGTGGAAAACAACTTCGAAAATAAATGTACCAATCTTGTTGAGACGACCCGATTTCCCGTTCTCACGGAAACAAGGTTATCTTTGGAATATAACACAGAAACATATAATAGCAGAACAGAATTAAATAAATACACCAGAATGAACAACAAAATATACTGGATAAAAGTAATCATCAGAGTTACACAGTATACAGGATCTTACTTAGTACAAATACAGTTCAGCTATACATAAATGTCTACAGCGGAAATAAACAAAATATGTACAATAGGAGCTGAACAGCATAAAAAGAAATAAATGATAGAATCCATCTTCAGCTCCAGCTATCCAGAAAGAACCAGCTAAACCTGAATACAAGGCTGCCCGTGCGGAAAAAGGGGCACCCGAGTTTGAGAGTGAAACAAACTACGAGTCAGTCATGGGACTGGTATGAGAAATCTACTCAACACATATATAATTGGCTAATCACAGGACCACGCCACTTTCGTGGAACGGGTTTACTCCAGTGGATTGCCAGTGCTTTAAAACAAATCCTTCTTTTAAACATCGCTATGCTTTTTATAAAAATGAAGCCGTTATAAGACTCAGTTCCCATCACACAATGCAACGCAAACCGGAGGATAGAGTTTTTACCTTATAACGGCCAAATATGCTTGATACGAATAAAACAAAGGCATTTGATATTATTGCTAGTGTTTATATGTTTTGAAAACAATTTCAAATCATAACTATCAATCATAGACGGCATGGGTACCATATATCATGTCGCCATATATATATACAATCAAAACCGCACGATCACGTATTTGGAAATTGGATTTCCGTCATGAACCAAGGCAAAAGATAGTCCTTACCGACTTCGTGACTCTCTAGCCCGAGCCACAGGGTCAGAGCGCATCGACCCTTGGAGCGACAGGGCCGGTCCACCGATGTGGATTAAAATTCCTGAACAATACGTTTCCCCGCCCTTTGGGGCGTAAACGAGCCAACGAATGACTCCATCGGACCCGGATCGTCCGATCAAACCGAGGCGCCTCGCAACAGCAACAACCACATAGGTGAAAAGTATATAAATGTCAGGGCTGGTAGGTCACTGACACCACCCTAGCTAGAAAGAAACGCATGTCCTCCCTGAGGTCCTTCCTCCCGTTTTAGGTTCCTACCGGGGTGTGAGGCTCGCGAATTCAACGTTATACATAAAGCTACGCCACACAGGCGGTGCTTTGATCATCACCACAAGACTTTGCTTTTCAACAGAAGCCCTGATCACTGCATCTTAGCATGCCACACAGAATAAATCCTATGTCGGACACACAGTCCATTTACAAGTCCGTTCTGGGTCTGAACGAAACCGGAGGCACTAAATACCTCGCAAACCCTTCGATCAACACGTACGTCTGAACGATCACCACTCATTATCCATATTTCGGGATGCCTCCCAATCAGGACCTCGGTTACCATCCAAACGAGGTGAAGATCTCTGGTCTTCGACCATCGTCTTCATCTTCGAATTTCAATCGTCGGTCGATTATTCGAAATGAGAATTAACTCGGCCTTTTCAAATAATTCACGTATATTTAGAATTTCAAATCGATTTATTTCAATGGTTAAATTATTTGACAACATCACGTTTGTTCTTTAATGTAATTTTCACACCAAACACATTCAACCATCAAACATCACATAAATCAAGCAAATTCAGTTTATTTCCATTCCATATCGCTTACGATATTTTATAACTATTTATCGTTATTTTTATTTATTTTAAAATAGCCATTTTATTCAAAACGACGCTTCGGGCCATAAGGCGGCCGTGGCGCTGTTTTTCTTCAGATTTGATTTACACATATCTGAAAATCTAACCGTTGGATCCTCACAAAATTTACATCATTAGAAAGGTCTTTTCAAAACGAATCCAACGGTTCCAGTTTCGGGAAAATCCGACGGTCGGATCTCCCGGTACAATCGTTTGAAATTTCGATTTCAAAATACGAACTGCAGCGTCGTTATTCGATTAAATATAATTATATTTATATATATATATAAATATAATCGTTTCTGGCGCTGTTTTTCTTCAGATTTGAATTAAACATTCCAGACAATCCAACCGTTGGATTTTTACAAGGTTGGTGCCGTTGGAAAGATTATTCCAAGGCGAACCCGACGGTTGAGATTTCGGGAAAATCCAATGGTCGGATTTCCCGTACTAGTCGTTTGAAATCGCGGTTTCGAAATACGAACTGCACGGCCTCGTTTCGTTTTAATTTTATTTATATTTATATAGTTATATAAATATAGTTCATTCAAGGATTTCTATATCGTTTTCACTTCAAAAATTTTTCTAACACCTTAAATTTTGGAAAAATTTCGCCATAACCTCCCCTGCACCGGGAGCGTCGGTAAATCGCAAATAGCGTCCCGGTCCTTCTAATCTCAAAAAGAAAAAGAAAAAGCCAAGCGGCTAGCCAACAGGCTCAAAATCATCACCCAAACAAATCAGTAAATGTGTACCTATTTGTCGGGCACAAAATTTTATTCCTCTTCTCTAGCCCCTTTGCTATAACCTGTTCAATGAATATGCATGTACATATATATACAGTTCATATCATTTTTCATTTTCTATTCAACTTCATATTTGATTTCTATTTGGTTTAAAAACACCATTCATTCTAATACTACATAAATAGGTGCAAATCATTTCATTAGCTAATTAATGAATATTTCAACTCATATATGTTTATTTTGAACAAGTGGCTATTTTTAACACTTCATATTTTAACGATTTATGCATACAATAAAAATGTGATTTTTATTGTAAAACAACTCATTTCAAAACACTATTCTTCTATATAGTTTAAGTTGGTGATAAAAATGAAATTTTTATCATAAAACGATTTCTTTTAAATCGAGGTTATTTTACATAGTTCATGTAGTCGATAAAAGGTGATTTTTATTATCAAACAATTTATTTCAAAATATGAATACCATTCAACACATGAATTTCTAAACAACGAATGAATATCAATTCAACACATGAATGTTTTCTATGGTTTTTATATATAGATAAAAATGTGATTTTTATCATCAAACGATTTATTTCAAAATATGAATACCATTCAACACATGAATTTCTAAACAACGAATGAATATCAATTCAACACATGAATGTTTTCTATTGTTTTTATATATAGATAAAAAATGTGATTTTTATTATCTAACAGTTTATTTCAAAATATGAATACCATTCAACACATGAATTTCTAAACAACGAATGAATATCAATTCAACACATGAATGTTTTCTATTGTTTTTATATATAGATAAAAAATGTGATTTTTATTATCTAACAGTTTATTTCAAAATATGAATACCATTCAACACATGAATTTCTAAACAACGAATGAATATCAATTCAACACATGAATGTTTTCTATATAAGGAATAAATATAGTTTAAGCATATGAAAATAATTCAAACACACAAATATTATTCAAAATTTCGGCAGCATAACGGTAGGGTAGTTACACCGGCACCGTCCCTAGTACGGCTCCTCGCTCTACCTTAAAACCTCGCGGTTTTTGACAATGGGGTTCATGCATCTAATTCGCACGCAGGCGGCATGTATATATTTATTTCATTTCCACAAACTAATCCTATGTGGTTTCAACCAAATATTTCACAACCACAAATGGGTATTTTTCAACCCATATCAATCACAAACAATCCCAAACAATCAATTGCCATCAATCAATTTTCACAACGATTTCAACCAATAAATATCGTCCATGGTTTGTGGACGAGGGGCGTATATATATATATATATATATATTTATATATAGCAATTCACTTTTACTTCACACACATATATATATAAATTTTAAATCAGAAATCTCACCAATAGCTATCCAATACCAAGACTCTTCTTAATAGAAATCTTCGCCTATTTGTCGCTTTCACCCGTATTCTCTGCATATGTAAAAATAGAATTTTTACTACGCTATTCAATATATAAAAATATGATTTTTACTTTTGCTCTCAACATATAAAAATATAATTTTTACTTTTGAAAGAAATCAGTTTTCAACCTTTCAAGAAAACCAGTTTTTATATTTTTATAAATCACAGTTTTTATACTTTTTATAAATCAGTTTTATTCTTTCATAAAAATGCAGTTTTTAGTTTCTTTTTTTTTTTTAAAAAACAGTTTTTAAAATCTTTTTAAAAAATCTGTTTTTAAAATCTTTTTAAATCAGTTTTATTCTTTCTAAAAATTGCAGTTTTAACTTAATAAAAATTTCAGTTTTAACTTAACAAAAATTTCAGTTTTTCTTTTACTAAAAAAAATCAGTTTTTCTTTTATTAAAAATCAGTTTTAAATTTTTAAAACCTAAATCAGTTTTTATCTTTATTTAGAAAACAGTTTTTACTTTATTTTTAAAACAGTTTTTATTTTATTTTTTTAAAACAGTTTTACAGATTAAAATAAAATAAAATAAAAAAGAAAATAAAATACATATAAAAAAAAAAAAAAACGCTCACCGAACTGCGAAGAAGGGGAGGGGAAAGAAGAGGTCGTCGGCGGCTTCCAGGGGCTCGCGGTGGCGTTCGAACGGTCGTGGCAGGAGGCGCTGGCTTCCTCGTCGGCGTCGAGGGCTTCAAGGGGGGGCGCGGCTTCTTCGTCGGCGTCGAGGGCTTCAAGGGGGGGGGGCGCGGCTTCTTCGTCGGTGCGATCTCGGGGGGGCTGCTTCGTCGAATCGATTTAGGGTTTGTTTTGTTTTTTTTTCTCTTTTTTTTTCCTGTTATGTTTTATAACGAACGGGGGGGGGGGGGGGCAAGCAGAAGATAAGAGGGAGGGAGGGAATTAAAAATTATTTTATTATTTAATTTCGCAAAAAGGTTGACTTTTACATACGACCTCTAAACGAGGCCCACCGCCTGCCGTCCATAGCGTTTAACCCCCATTCCGAACACAATGGGATATGTATCGCAAGCTGGTTTGATCGTTATAATCAGTTTCCTTTTGAATTTTCATTTAAATCACTATATTGAATTTTAAACGCACATTTCAAATTACCGGGGTCACATACTAACACTAAAAATTCCAGAAAAATATTTTCTAGCTTCGTATTGACGATACGGTCCTAACAAAACTAGTTTCGTCGAATTCTGAGACCGTTTGAAAAATGGCCAATTTCCATTCGATTAAAATCAACAGAAACTGGTCAAACGCGTTTTCCTTTGCCACGCTCACATATTGATTCGAAAAATTATGAAATTTGAAACCTAGCAATAACTTGACACTGCGGATCCAATAAAAGTGGTTTCGTCGAAATCCGAGGTCATTTGCAAAATGTCCATTTTTAAGGGCCTGAATTCCATAGCGACTATTCAGAATTTTCAACCGGACATACCTTTTGATTCCCGCTATCAAATTTCGATTGGTCGGATTCGTTAGAAAGATATCATCAATTAGATACTAATGTTTTTGGTCTCACTAAAATCCGGATTGTTTTGCACCCGGTATATTCAATTGAAGTTTGAAATCGAATTATCGAACTACCGCGCCATTTTCAATTCTATATATAATTATAATTAATTATATTGGTTTTCAAATGTCGATTTCAACTCAGTTTTCATCTTTATTATTTAAAATATTTATTTTAAATATTTAAAATCCATTATTTTAGCCAATTTAAAAATTTTAAATTGGTTCAGATTTTCTGGGTCGTTACAATCTCCCCCACTTAAAACTTTTCGTCCCCGAAAAGGAATAAAGTCGAAAGTGGTTTGATAAATCCACAATCACACAACACAACAACCAATCCAATTGTTTTTAACCTTTTTAACTTTTCAAATATATATCTTTTATATATTCAAAAATTATATTTCTAAAACCAGACTATATATAAATATAATCACAAATACGTTATTTAAAAACATATTACTCTCGACTCGTTCTGAGGCACTTCTGACCCCATCTCTAACGAGTTGTTCTGCTTCTGCTATGCTCATACTAGGATATTACTAATCCTATCTGTATAGAGTTACCCGTCCTAGAACACTACTGGTTCTATTTCTGACGAGTTCGTTCAAATGTTATATTCCAGAACTAAGCTTAACCAAAGCTCTGATACCACGTTGAGACGACCTGATTTCCCGTTCTCACGGAAACAAGGTTATCTTTGGAATATAACACAGAAACATATAATAGCAGAACAGAATTAAATAAATACACCAGAATGAACAACAAAATATACTGGATAAAAGTAATCATCAGAGTTACACAGTATACAGGATCTTACTTAGTACAAATACAGTTCAGCTATACATAAATGTCTACAGCGGAAATAAACAAAATATGTACAATAGGAGCTGAACAGCATAAAAAGAAATAAATGATAGAATCCATCTTCAGCTCCAGCTATCCAGAAAGAACCAGCTAAACCTGAATACAAGGCTGCCCGTGCGGAAAAAGGGGCACCCGAGTTTGAGAGTGAAACAAACTACGAGTCAGTCATGGGACTGGTATGAGAAATCTACTCAACACATATATAATTGGCTAATCACAGGACCACGCCACTTTCGTGGAACGGGTTTACTCCAGTGGATTGCCAGTGCTTTAAAACAAATCCTTCTTTTAAACATCGCTATGCTTTTTATAAAAATGAAGCCGTTATAAGACTCAGTTCCCATCACACAATGCAACGCAAACCGGAGGATAGAGTTTTTACCTTATAACGGCCAAATATGCTTGATACGAATAAAACAAGGGCATTTGATATTATTGCTAGTGTTTATATGTTTTGAAAACAATTTCAAATCATAACTATCAATCATAGACGGCATGGGTACCATATATCATGTCGCCATATATATATACAATCAAAACCGCACGATCACGTATTTGGAAATTGGATTTCCGTCATGAACCAAGGCAAAAGATAGTCCTTACCGACTTCGTGACTCTCTAGCCCGAGCCACAGGGTCAGAGCGCATCGACCCTTGGAGCGACAGGGCCGGTCCACCGATGTGGATTAAAATTCCTGAACAATACGTTTCCCCGCCCTTTGGGGCGTAAACGAGCCAACGAATGACTCCATCGGACCCGGATCGTCCGATCAAACCGAGGCGCCTCGCAACAGCAACAACCACATAGGTGAAAAGTATATAAATGTCAGGGCTGGTAGGTCACTGACACCACCCTAGCTAGAAAGAAACGCATGTCCTCCCTGAGGTCCTTCCTCCCGTTTTAGGTTCCTACCGGGGTGTGAGGCTCGCGAATTCAACGTTATACACAAAGCTACGCCACACAGGCGGTGCTTTGATCATCACCACAAGACTTTGCTTTTCAACAGAAGCCCTGATCACTGCATCTTAGCATGCCACACAGAATAAATCCTATGTCGGACACACAGTCCATTTACAAGTCCGTTCTGGGTCTGAACGAAACCGGAGGCACTAAATACCTCGCAAACTCTTCGATCAACACGTACGTCTGAACGATCACCACTCATTATCCATATTTCGGGATGCCTCCCAATCAGGACCTCGGTTACCATCCAAACGAGGTGAAGATCTCCGGTCTTCGACCATCGTCTTCATCTTCGAATTTCAATCGTCGGTCGATTATTCGAAATGAGAATTAACTCGGCCTTTTCAAATAATTCACGTATATTTAGAATTTCAAATCGATTTATTTCAATGGTTAAATTATTTGACAACATCACGTTTGTTCTTTAATGTAATTTTCACACCAAACACATTCAACCATCAAACATCACATAAATCAAGCAAATTCAGTTTATTTCCATTCCATATCGCTTACGATATTTTATAACTATTTATCGTTATTTTTATTTATTTTAAAATAGCCATTTTATTCAAAACGACGCTTCGGGCCATAAGGCGGCCGTGGCGCTGTTTTTCTTCAGATTTGATTTACACATATCTGAAAATCTAACCGTTGGATCCTCACAAAATTTACATCATTAGAAAGGTCTTTTCAAAACGAATCCAACGGTTCCAGTTTCGGGAAAATCCGACGGTTGGATCTCCCGGTACAATCGTTTGAAATTTCGATTTCAAAATACGAACTGCAGCGTCGTTATTCGATTAAATATAATTATATTTATATATATATATATAAATATAATCGTTTCTGGCGCTGTTTTTCTTCAGATTTGAATTAAACATTCCAGACAATCCAACCGTTGGATTTTTACAAGGTTGGTGCCGTTGGAAAGATTATTCCAAGGCGAACCCGACGGTTGAGATTTCGGGAAAATCCAATGGTCGGATTTCCCGTACTAGTCGTTTGAAATCACGGTTTCGAAATACGAACTGCACGGCCTCGTTTCGTTTTAATTTTATTTATATTTATATAGTTATATAAATATAGTTCATTCAAGGATTTCTATATCGTTTTCACTTCAAAAAATTTTCTAACACCTTAAATTTTGGAAAAATTTCGCCATAACCTCCCCTGCACCGGGAGCGTCGGGAAATCGCAAATAGCGTCCCGGTCCTTCTAATCTCAAAAAGAAAAAGAAAAAGCCAAGCGGCTAGCCAACAGGCTCAAAATCATCACCCAAACAAATCAGTAAATGTGTACCTATTTGTCGGGCACAAAATTTTATTCCTCTTCTCTAGCCCCTTTGCTATAACCTGTTCAATGAATATGCATGTACATATATATACAGTTCATATCATTTTTCATTTTCTATTCAACTTCATATTTGATTTCTATTTGGTTTAAAAACACCATTCATTCTAATACTACATAAATAGGTGAAATCATTTCATTAGCTAATTAATGAATATTTCAACTCATATATGTTTATTTTGAACAAGTGGCTATTTTTAACACTTCATATTTTAACGATTTATGCATACAATAAAAATGTGATTTTTATTGTAAAACAACTCATTTCAAAACACTATTCTTCTATATAGTTTAAGTTGGTGATAAAAATGAAATTTTTATCATAAAACGATTTCTTTTAAATCGAGGTTATTTTACATAGTTCATGTAGTCGATAAAAGGTGATTTTTATTATCAAACAATTTATTTCAAAATATGAATACCATTCAACACATGAATTTCTAAACAACGAATGAATATCAATTCAACACATGAATGTTTTCTATGGTTTTTATATATAGATAAAAATGTGATTTTTATCATCAAACGATTTATTTCAAAATATGAATACCATTCAACACATGAATTTCTAAACAACGAATGAATATCAATTCAACACATGAATGTTTTCTATTGTTTTTATATATAGATAAAAAATGTGATTTTTATTATCTAACAGTTTATTTCAAAATATGAATACCATTCAACACATGAATTTCTAAACAACGAATGAATATCAATTCAACACATGAATGTTTTCTATTGTTTTTATATATAGATAAAAAATGTGATTTTTATTATCTAACAGTTTATTTCAAAATATGAATACCATTCAACACATGAATTTCTAAACAACGAATGAATATCAATTCAACACATGAATGTTTTCTATATAAGGAATAAATATAGTTTAAGCATATGAAAATAATTCAAACACACAAATATTATTCAAAATTTCGGCAGCATAACGGCAGGGTAGTTACACCGGCACCGTCCCTAGTACGGCTCCTCGCTCTACCTTAAAACCTCGCGGTTTTTGACAATGGGGTTCATGCATCTAATTCGCACGCAGGCGGCATGTATATATTTATTTCATTTCCACAAACTAATCCTATGTGGTTTCAACCAAATATTTCACAACCACAAATGGGTATTTTTCAACCCATATCAATCACAAACAATCCCAAACAATCAATTGCCATCAATCAATTTTCACAACGATTTCAACCAATAAATATCGTCCATGGTTTGTGGACGAGGGGCGTATATATATATATATATATATATTTATATATAGCAATTCACTTTTACTTCACACACATATATATATAAATTTTAAATCAGAAATCTCACCAATAGCTATCCAATACCAAGACTCTTCTTAATAGAAATCTTCGCCTATTTGTCGCTTTCACCCGTATTCTCTGCATATGTAAAAATAGAATTTTTACTACGCTATTCAATATATAAAAATATGATTTTTACTTTTGCTCTCAACATATAAAAATATAATTTTTACTTTTGAAAGAAATCAGTTTTCAACCTTTCAAGAAAACCAGTTTTTATATTTTTATAAATCACAGTTTTTATACTTTTTATAAATCAGTTTTATTCTTTCATAAAAATGCAGTTTTTAGTTTCTTTTTTTTAAAAAAAAAAACAGTTTTTAAAATCTTTTTAAAAAATCTGTTTTTAAAATCTTTTTAAATCAGTTTTATTCTTTCTAAAAATTGCAGTTTTAACTTAATAAAAATTTCAGTTTTAACTTAACAAAAATTTCAGTTTTTCTTTTACTAAAAAAAATCAGTTTTTCTTTTATTAAAAATCAGCTTTAAATTTTTAAAACCTAAATCAGTTTTTATCTTTATTTAGAAAACAGTTTTTACTTTATTTTTAAAACAGTTTTTATTTTATTTTTTTAAAACAGTTTTACAGATTAAAATAAAATAAAATAAAAAAGAAAATAAAATACATATAAAAAAAAAAAACGCTCACCGAACTGCGAAGAAGGGGAGGGGAAAGAAGAGGTCGTCGGCGGCTTCCAGGGGCTCGCGGTGGCGTTCGAACGGTCGTGGCAGGAGGCGCTGGCTTCCTCGTCGGCGTCGAGGGCTTCAAGGGGGGGGGGCGCGGCTTCTTCGTCGGCGTCGAGGGCTTCAAGGGGGGGCGCGGCTTCTTCGTCGGTGCGATCTCGGGGGGGCTGCTTTGTCGAATCGATTTAGGGTTTGTTTTGTTTTTTTTTTCTCTTTTTTTTTTCCTGTTATGTTTTATAACGAACGGGGGGGGCCAAGCAGAAGATAAGAGGGAGGGAGGGAATTAAAAATTATTTTATTATTTAATTTCGCAAAAAGGTTGACTTTTACATACGACCTCTAAACGAGGCCCACCGCCTGCCGTCCATAGCGTTTAACCCCCATTCCGAACACAATGGGATATGTATCGCAAGCTGGTTTGATCGTTATAATCAGTTTCCTTTTGAATTTTCATTTAAATCACTATATTGAATTTTAAACGCACATTTCAAATTACCGGGGTCACATACTAACACTAAAAATTCCAGAAAAATATTTTCTAGCTTCGTATTGACGATACGGTCCTAACAAAACTAGTTTCGTCGAATTCTGAGACCGTTTGAAAAATGGCCAATTTCCATTCGATTAAAATCAACAGAAACTGGTCAAACGCGTTTTCCTTTGCCACGCTCACATATTGATTCGAAAAATTATGAAATTTGAAACCTAGCAATAACTTGACACTGCGGATCCAATAAAAGTGGTTTCGTCGAAATCCGAGGTCATTTGCAAAATGTCCATTTTTAAGGGCCTGAATTCCATAGCGACTATTCAGAATTTTCAACCGGACATACCTTTTGATTCCCGCTATCAAATTTCGATTGGTCGGATTCGTTAGAAAGATATCATCAATTAGATACTAATGTTTTTGGTCTCACTAAAATCCGGATTGTTTTGCACCCGGTATATTCAATTGAAGTTTGAAATCGAATTATCGAACTACCGCGCCATTTTCAATTCTATATATAATTATAATTAATTATATTGGTTTTCAAATGTCGATTTCAACTCAGTTTTCATCTTTATTATTTAAAATATTTATTTTAAATATTTAAAATCCATTATTTTAGCCAATTTAAAAATTTTAAATTGGTTCAGATTTTCTGGGTCGTTACACTTAGACGGCATAATACCCCATCCTACTATGTCGCCATAGGTATAAGAATAAAACTGTAGGGCGCGTACTGGAGATTGAGTTTCCAACTTGATGATTCCTAGCATGAAAGATCAATCAGGAACACAAGCGAAGTGTAACACGGTTTTTCCATCCAGGCTCGGACACCAACTACAAATCACAAGGTAAATCATCGGTTTTCATCCAGACTCAGACGCAGAACATACCCAGTTCCCTCAAATTCTCAAGTGGTACCACTGTCGTAGCTATCAACACAAAATATGTATATACAACAACCTAACCACCAATTTCTCACAAGTCCGGGGTGTGAGGCTTGTCTATGTCATGATATACACAAAGCTACGCTTCAATAAGCCATACTTTGATCATTGCTAGCTCATTCCATAACTTGAGTATGCCACATTGTCCATTCACCACATGTCACTAGTTTCTATCAATTCATAACCTCTAAGCACATAAAACTTAGAGAAGAGAATAATTAATTGCCACAATCCGATATATTTTAACAGAAATCAGTGCTACGCAGTCAATTAAATTCAGACACACAATCCATACAAGTCCATTCTAGGTCTAAATGGAACAAAATCCGAAAATCCTCAAATATATTCAGAACTCATGCCACTTATAACCTCGTATTAGGTGTATGACCCAATTTGAGACATCAACAATCGATCCAAATAAGTCCAAAGATTCCCAGTCTTCATTTTTCATTTCCAAGTCTTCAATTTGCTTTATAGCGTCGTATCATTACTTGGAATGGTTTTCGGACTTACATCAGATCCCGATCTATCCAAATAATAAGCGTATTTAAAACAAAGCTATGGACCATACCGGTTTCAATTCAAATCTCCTACCCAATGTTTTTCCATTTTAGGATAAGGTTAGATTCATTTCAAATTCCTTAAATCTAATTACCATCTTATTCCTTTCTTATACATCCCATATTCAAAATTCCTTTATTCATTGTTATTATTTCATATGTCGTCTCATCTAATCTATGATAAAAACAAATTTGAATTTACCATTTAAAATAGTAATAAATGGATAGATTTTAAAACCTATTTATTGACATATGTGTCAATCAATACCCAGTTAATTTCTTACATGCACAATTAAACCTTTGCCATATACAAAATTAAAGGCATTTCTATGTATACATATATAAGATAATTTGAATTCATATAAATTAACTGCAAGATATGCAGTTAACATTTCCAATATATATAAAACTAATAAAATAGAAATCATCAATAAATATCTAATAAGTAAAATATATTGACAATTAATGTACAATTGATTGCTAATCTATGCAATTAATTCTTATTTGGAAAAGCATTAAATATAGAATTTGGACCTTATGTATTAGGTTCAAAATAACATTCAATTCTATGCCGGAAACAAAACATAGATATTTAATTTAAACGCCAAATCTTGATTCAGACTAAGATTATATTTACACATGTAATTTCATTTCTAAAATTGTATACTACGTTCAAAATAAAGGTCCAAGTTCCATTTTTGAATTTAAAAGAAAACATACATTTTCCTTAAACCGAAATACACGACTAGTATTTAATTTATTAATTACAAAATTAGTACGGTAATACTTCTTGTTTCCAAAAATGTTCATATTAGATTCAACGGAGGAACTCTAGCGTTAAATATTCAAATCGATTACAAATGGAAATCTTGTTTTAAAAATGTTTATAAATCCACGGACAGAGTTTACTCAAACATTGTTCAAAATAGACAAAATTCCAAATAAAAATATTAATTTTGTGTTAAATATTAATTTAATTTATATTTTAAATGACAAAATTTCGAGGTCATTATAATCTCCCTTACTTAATGCTTTTTGTCCTTGAAAAGAGGAGATGTAAAACTATGCTTAAGTAAAGTAAATTTTATTATAAAATAGACACATAAATAAAGCTACATCAAAATACTTTACCATTCCTAATAAGCTTGCAAATTTACCCGAGGTTTCTTAATAGATCAATTTTTTTTTATCATACAACTAAATTGGTAAAACTTCTCATAACAAAGTATTGAGCAAAACTTAAGTCATTAAAAAGGAATTTGTTGTAGAATGCATAAAATAATCTAAGTAAAAGTAGTTTTAAAATGGTAAAATAATCTAAGTAAAATTTGATTTCCACAGTCTCGTAATATTTTCAAGAGTCTGATTATATAAAATCGAATAACCTTGTAAATTTGAGTTTGGGTCTAAATTCCAGTATCTCATTTAACGGACTAAATTTTGAGAAATAAACTGGCAATTATTTTATACTCGGATTTCGATGGATATAACCTTCGTACATTCATTCTTAACTCATTTACGCATTCATTATGGATCTTAATACATTCGCTTCTTAGCCTTGTATAACTTTTAGAGTTAACCCTATGAATTTAATTTTTGTCAAAGGGTTATTCTATTTTTCTCTCACTTATTTATTTTCAAGTATTTAAGTGCTTATTATTAACCGTATCCGGGCTTTATGGGTTTAAAGTCTTTCAAATTGTAGGTTACTCAATTCCACCTCTTTCCGTTCAGAATTCCTAGTTCTTGTTCTTGTAAATTTCTTTTTCTTTTTCAAAACCATTTATTTAGTTTCAAAATAAGCTCTTTCAATGAAATATTCCAGAATCTCATTCTTGGGCATTCCTAACCCTATCTCTAATGAGATCTATAACACAGATGAGTTCTATCTTTTGTTCAAATATGTCGCACCCTATAGCTTTGTATAACCAAAGCTTTGATACTAACGGTAACGGCCCTTCTTTTTCCTGGTTCTCGCCAGTAATTAAACCAACTTAAACCGTTCGTAAAGGCGGATTGTTATGGGTACCAACATATATTAAAATAACAGAACTTTTCATATCATAAGACAATATTACATTAGAGTTACATGAAATATCATAGTTACATACATATAGCAGCGGAAACATAAATATACTCTCAGCGGAAGAAACGATATAACACAGCGGAAACTCCAACTTTAGCTTGAAGCTCCAACTCAGATAGCGCTTCGAATCTTGCTCCAAAGATATATAATTGTAAAACTAAACCACTAGCTGCCCATGTGAAAATTTGTGGGCACCCAGAGTTTAGGAAGGAACAATAAAATCCAGGTCAATCATGGGACTGGTGTGAGAACATAAAGCAGTTATTTTTTGTTTTATTTTAAAGTTGAGAAATTCACCAGACCACGTCGCTAATGTGGAGCGGGTTTACTCCATGTGAATTCCTATGCATATAAATTCGCAATGACTTTTGGAAAATGAAGCTATTATAAGCTCGTCCCACATCACATAATGCAAGCGCACAAAAAATGAGCGAGTTTTGCCTTATGATAACTAAACATGCTTTCATACATGAAAATCTTCTTTTATATTATGAGTGCATAGTATAGAAAACAACTTCAAAAATAAGTGTATCAATCTTAGATGGCATAATACCCCATCCTACTATGTCACCATAGGTATACAAATAAAACCTTAGGGCGCGTATTGGAGATTGGGTTTCCAGCTTGATGATTCCTGGCACGAAAGATCAATTAGGAACACAAGCGAAGTGAACTGTAACAACTCGAAAAACCAGAACCAATTTAAAATTTTTAATTTGGCTATTTTAATGAATTTGGAATATTTAAAATGATTTATTTTAAAAAATAATGACTGAAAATTTATTTAAATCGAAGTTAGAACGAATAAATTTATTTTAATTATATAACGCGCCTAAAATGGCGCGACAGTTTGAAAATTCAACTTTGAACTTTGACTAAATGTACAGGACCCAAAATAAATCAGATTTCAATAAAACCAAAAATATTTAAATCTGTTTAATTATATTTTTCTAACGGATGTGAAAAATTGAAATTTCGTAGCGGGAATAAAAAGTTATGGCCAGTTAAATATTCAGAACAGTCGCTATGGAATTTAACATAAATATAGCCCTTAAAATAAACATTTTGCAAATGACCTCCGTTTTCAACGAAACCACGTTGGTTGGATCCGGAATATCAATTTATGGTAGGTTTAAAATTCCATAATTTTTGGAATTAATATGTGAGCGTGGCAAAGGAAAACACGTTTGGCAATTTCATTTTGAATTGGATCGACTAGAAAAAGACCATTTTCCAAACGGTCTCCAAATTCGATGAAATTAATTTTTTTAGGACCGTATCATCCAAACATAGCTAGATTTATTTTTTGGGAAATTTTGGAATCAGTATGTGGCCCCAGTAAATTAAAATGTACGTTCAAATCTAAAATTGAATGTTTTATATTTTAATTTGAATAATGACTGACTGAAATAGTCGAATGTGCTTATGAAACATATCCCATTGTGTCCGGAATGGGGGTATTTAGCTGGGGGCAACACTCGTTGGGTTTGAGTTGGAGTTCGTATAGAGAAACAAATATTTTTGGAATTAAATAAATTAAATAATTATATATATATATATGATGGCCAATAGAAATTCTCCATGCCCTAACTCATTCATCGGAAAACCCGTAACCCTCTCAGAATGAACGACGGCTACTATTCTTCCCTTCTCTCCTCGATTCCGGCCAATCCACGTAATAAAATCACTTGCTCCAGTTGAGAATTTTGTAGATCTCCCACAAGCTTCAAATCCATAAAAAGTTTGGAATTTTTCATTGAGAATTTTATGAGAACCGTCACTCCAAAGTCGCCGACTTCAAACCGTCGTGTCAAGTTCAACCCCACCCCCAGGCACGCCGTTCCACCCCCTACGATGTGATATATTCCAATCATCACCTTGTGCTTCGGATTGGAAGATTTTAGCAAACCTAATTTTGAACCTTTTACTGAAGGTAATGGCAGCATTTTATTTAAATGTGTTTTAACACTTTAAAGCGTTACAAAGTGGGATTTATTAATAAAAATCATATCTTTTTCGTATGTTGTCAAAATCCAGTGAAACAAGAGGCATCGGGACAGTGACATCATACACTACATTCTAGAAGAGACTAGAACACATTTGGAGCTCCCTACAAATTACGAAGGAGTGGAACCCAATGTGAGATTTCTAAACTCAATTGGAATGGAATAGCAACGTATAAATTATATATTTAATGTATAAATTATATAAGTGTTGTATATCTCACATACAAGCGTTGTATAAATTATATATGCGATGTATAAGTTATATATATGTTGTATAAATCATATGTGCGTTGAATGGAATTGAAATGAAATAGAAATGGAAATAAATATATTTATATATATACTCCCCTCATCCACAGACCATGGACGATATAAATTGATTATGTTGTGGAAATTGATTGTGGTAATGATGATTGATTGTGGTTGCAACAAAATTGGTTGTGTTTGTGGTAAATCCATTGGGATGTGAAAATGAATTGTATTGTGGAAATTATGAAACCCCTTGAATCGCCGCGAGGCCGAGGATAGCAGAGGGGCCGTATTAGGGATGGTGTCGGTTTTAATTACCCTGCGGTTATAATGCCAAAATTTTCTGAAATATTCATGTGTTGTTAAATATTCATGTTTGAAATAAATTTTTTGAACAATAAAAATCACATTTTTATTGTATATATGAATCACTAAAAATATTCATGTTTGAAATAAATCGTTTGAACAATAAAAATCATATTTTTATTGTATATATGAATCACTAAAAATATTCATGTTTGAAATAAATTGTTTGAACAATAAAAGTCACATTTTTATTGTATATATGAATCACTAAAAATATTCAGTTTAAAATAAATTGTTTGACCAATAAAAATCACATTTTTAGTGTATATATGAATCACTAAAAATATTCATGTTTGAAATAAAATGCCTTAACAATAAAAATCACATTTTTATTGTATATATGAATCACTAAAAATATTCATGTTTGAAATAAATGTCGTAACAATACAAATCACATTTTTATTGTATGTAGGAACCTTTAAAAATAGTCGCAGGTTGAAATAAATATTTGTTGGTTGAAAATAATATTTTTAACTTGTATATGAAGTGTTAAAAATAACCACGCACTGAAATAAATATTTATTGATTGAAAATATTATTTTTAGCATGTATATGAAGTGATAAAAATAACCATGAGTTGAAATAAATATTTGTTGTTTGAAAATATTACTTTTAACATGTATATGAGGTGTTAAAAATAACCACGGGTTGAAATAAATATTTTTTGATTGAAAATAATATTTTTATCACATATATGAAGTGTTAAAAATAACCATGGGTTGAAATAAATGTTTGTTCATTAGAAATATTATTTTTAACATGTACATCAACTATTAAAAATAGTCATGTATGGAAATAATTATTTGTTCGCTAAAAATATTATTTTTAGCTTAGATATGCATATATATATATATATATGCTAAATAGGTAAATGGATTTGCTGTTGAGTAAAGAATTTATTTGCGTGCCCGACAAATAGGTAAACCTTAATGAGTTGGCTGCGCAATTTTATTTATTATACAAACTCCTGTGAATGCCATTGGATGCAGTGTGTTGGTTGTTCTGTGTGAGATTATAAACAACGCCATTGGATAGTAACAATTAATTTTGGACTACACTACATGGCATACTTCGTGAAGATAACATACTCTATCATATTCCATATAAGCATTTGGAGCTTGTATGATGAGGTTGGAATTACCATACAAGCAAGAAGCTTGTATGGCGATGATTGCATTCCAGGTTGAAGCGAAGACGAACTATTGATGTCATAGCACATCATATTCCATATAAGCATTTGAAGCTTATGTGACGAGGTTGGGATTACCATACAAGCAAGACACTCGTATGGCGATGATTGAATTACAGGTTGAACTGAGGACTGATATGGAATAAATAAAAATATAACTGTAAATTGTTAGATTTAATAAAAACCCCACACGGGTCTGGAGTGGAAAATAATCACGTCTCTCTAGTTATTAGATACGGCACATGGATTATTTAATTTCCAACACTAGACAAGGTGACGAGAATTTATTCTCTTGAGAAATGATTTTTACACACTCACTTGGGCATAGAATAGGACATTAAAATTGTGTATGCTTATACTGGATTTATTGGGTGCCTAATACGGCCAAATAAATTTCCAAACCCCTCCCTATATAAAGGAGGTTATGGCGAAATTTTTCAAAATTTAAAGGCGTTAGCTAAATTTTTGAAGTGAAAACGGTTTGGAAATCGTCTAATAAATTATATTTATATATAAATCAAATTAAAATGAATCGCGCAGCTGCAGTTCGCGTTTTAGAATCGTGATTTTAAACGATTATACCGAGAAATCTGACCATCGGATTTCCCTGAGACTGAAACTGTTGGGTTCGCTTTGGGAAGATATTTCCAGCGATATAAAATTTGTTAAGATCCAACGGTTAGATTGTGTGAAATGTTTAACTCAAATCTGAATAAAATCGGCGCCAAAATGAATTATATTTATATATATATATATATATATATATATATATATATATAAATTAAAATAAAACGAATCGCGCAGCTGCAGTTTACGTTCTGAAATCGTAACTTTAAACGATTATACTAAGAGAACTGACCGTCGAATTTTCCCGAAACTGAAACCGTTGGGTTCGCTTTGGAAAGATCATTCCAACGGTATTAACTTCGCTAAGATCCAACAGTTAGAATTTGAGAAATGTGTAAATCAAATCTGAAGAAAAACAGCGCCAGGGTCGCGTAACGACCTGAAGCCTCGTTTAATTAAAATGGACTATTTTTAAATAAATAAAAATAGTTATAAATCATTATAAAATATATATAGCGATATGGAATGGAAATAAACCGATTTTACTCGCTTTATCAGATATTTTGATGGTTGGATGTGTTTGACATGAAAATTATATTAATGAACTGAAATGTGGATGTCAAATAGTTTAACCATAGAAAGAAATGATTTGAATTCTTTATATACGTGAATTATTAGAAAATGCCTAGTTAGTTCTCATTTTAAATAATTGATCGACGATTAAAAGTCAAAGATATGAAGATGGTGCAAGATCGGTGATCTTCACATCGTATGGATTGCTACTGATGCCTTAGATATCGGTAGCTCCCTTGACGAGGTTACAGTGGTAGTGGTCTGGATGTACTTGTTGATCGTCTGAATGTGCGAGGGCCTCTCTTCCGTATTAGACATATGGAATGAGGAATAAGGTGCCTCCGGTTTCGTTCAGACCCAGAACGAACTAGTAAATGGATGTGTGTCTGACACTAGATTTGGTTCTATGTTGATTGATCTCTATTAAATATATATCTGTTTGGTGGCGGAGAATTTAATCTCTTGCTTAACACCCTTCTCTGGGACATACGAGCTCAGAGGTTATATATCGATAGACATCAATCGCATGGCGTGAATTGTCAATAAGGCATGCAAAGATGCAAATGATCAAGGCTTTTGTTGAAAAGCAAAGTCTTGTGGTTGATGATCAAAGCACGGCTTTAATATAGCATAACTTTGTGTATAGCATTGATTCGCGAGCCTCACACCTCGGTATGAGTATAAAACGGGATGAGGGACAACAGGGAGTGCATGACGTTTCTTTCTAGCTATGGGTGGCGTCATGGTATGGAGCCCAGACATTTATTTATTTTGACCTATGTGGATGATGGATAGCGAGACGCCTCAGATATATCGGTTACTACGGAGCTGATGGATAGGTCCTATAGGACCGGGAAACGTGTGTTCAAGAATTGCCGATCCTCAAACGTAAGAGAGGACCGGCCCTGCAAGATCCAAGGGTTCTCTACAGGGAATCCTGAGGCATTTGCTAGAGTGTCTCAAAGTCGGTGAGGAGTACATCCCATGCCTCGACTAATGATGGAATCCAATTTTCAATATGACATATCGGTTTTGATTGTAAACATATATATGGAGACATGATATATGGTACCCATGCCGTCTATGATTGATACATTATGTTTGAAATTTCTTTTGAAACATATATGCACTAGTGATAATATCAAATGATTTTGTTTTATATGTATCAAGCATTTTTTGGTCGTTATAAGGTAAAACTCTATCCTTCAGCTTGCGTTGCATTGTGTGATGGGACCTGAGTCTTATAATGGCTACATTTTTACAAAATGCATTTCGTTATTCAAAAGATTTACTTTATTTCATGCACTGGCAATCACTAGAGAAAACCCGTTCCGCATTAGCGGCGTGGTCCTATGATTTGCCTTATTATTATTGTTAAATCAGTTAAGTAGATTTCTCATACCAGTCCCATGACTGACTCGTAGTTTGTTTCCACTTGCAAACTTGGGTGCCCTTATTTTTACATGGGCAGCCTAGTGACAGGTTACTGGATGTATTTTGGCTTTGCACTATAGCATGGAGTGCACTTTTGGTTATGGCGAAGACTAGCTTTCATCTATATTTTGGACTATTGACATTTCTGCTTGTATTATCTTATGTATATGTACCGCTGATCGTGATGTAGACTGATTTATCTCTATTATGTATTACCTGATGTATATGTCCCAGTGATCTTGATGTAGATTGATCATTTCCTTTATGCACTAAGTTGTATCCTATGACTTTGCCACTCAAATGTTTATTACGTTTTTATGATTCCACTGTCATATTGATGTACATTATTCTATTTCATGTTTATGCTATCATCTGTAATCTGCTAATGTTGATTAATGTTTTATATTCCGAATGATTATCCTTGCTTCCGTGGCACGGGAGTTTGGGGTTATAATAGTAACATGGTTTTTCCATCTAGACTCGGACACCAACTACAAATCGCAAGGTAAATCACCAGTTTTCTTCCAGACTAGGGCACCGAACATACCTAATTCCCTCAAATTCACAAGTGGTACCACCGCCGAAGATATCAACACAAAATATGTATATATAACAACCTAACCATCAGTTTCTCATCAGTCCGGGGTGTGAGGTTTGTCGATGTCATGATATACACGAAGCTACGCTTCAATAAGCCATGATCATTGCCAGCTCATTCCACAACTTGAGTACGCCACATTGTCCATTTACCACATATCACTGATTTCTATCAATACATTACCTCTAAGCACGTAAAACTTAGAGATGGGAATAATTAATTGCCACAATCCGATATATTTAATAGAAATCAATGCTACGCAGTCAATTACAATGTATGATACATAATCCGTACAAGCCCATTCTGGGCTTGAACGGAACAAATCGGTTACAATTGTAAACCTTTTTTTTAAAATGTTTATAAA
This sequence comes from Allium sativum, assembly GCA_030737875.1. Taxonomy (NCBI): domain Eukaryota; kingdom Viridiplantae; phylum Streptophyta; class Magnoliopsida; order Asparagales; family Amaryllidaceae; genus Allium; species Allium sativum. Next base: position 124,963,125 of record CM060919.1, on the reverse strand, counting down.
TCCACAAACAAAGTTTACTCAAATATCGTTCAAAATAGACAAAATTCCAAATATAAATATTTATTTTGTGTTAAATCTTAATTTAATTTATATTTTAAATGCCAAAATTTCCAGGTTGTTACACTGCTGGTGTGGACCAGGCCTTGTATGTGGTTGAGGCGTAGGCCCTGTATGTGGTAGAGGCACGCATATACCCAGAGGGTCCTACCATAGCTATCACTGTTATGTCAGACATCAAAAATGATAATAAAACTGATCTCATCAAGCTACAAAGTTCGACAAGGATCCAGATATGATAGTTACTGGTTCGAAAGAAGATATGAAGGAAGAAATTAAGGCTGATCCACTTGCTACTGTTTTTGCGGCTCTTAACGTGCATGTCAGGATGGTGATTCAGTCCCTGAACGAAATTCAGAAGCTTCTCGATTACTATGGCCTATAATTATCCTTTGTTTTTATTTGTTTTTTGGATTCAATAAATTGAATGTATCACCCTTGACATACAAGTTGTTTATGGTACTTCTTTTGCTGGATATATGAACTTATGTATAGTTATTTTCACCTATAATGCATCTGTGGTTATTTTTCTTAGAACTGTACATTCTATATTGTTTAATGTACTCAGTTATGAATCTATTCTATATTTTATATTGCTTCCCGAAAAGTAACATGGATAACATTAGTAACATAATTGTTAATTGTTTTATCAGATAACATTAGTAATATAACTAGCTAGCTGGCGTTGAAATTATCTCCATAAAAAGAGGAATAGAATAAAGGTATAAGAAGTATGCCTAATTTCACCAATGGCTTCGGCTATTTCATTTGGATTACCATTACTAAGAAAGTGCAGTTCATGTCCTAATCAAGACAACAATCCTGGTATTGAATGCCCTCGTCCACGATTGAAAATTTGTTAATTTTTCTGTGCCAATGACAAAGAATACAATGACCTTGCAACAATTTTTTCAATACTCAGGATGATGCCATATGTAATTAATTTAGGACAAGAACCTTCCATGAATATAGTGCAAAGAATCTTCATTCGTTTATGGTTATGTTTTATACTTCAGCCGTTATGGCTATTGGAACTGCAGTCCCAACTGGCCAATTTACTCCAGGGATAATGATCAGTTCAACCTATAGTTATTTTTTATTATTGTTACAATGTAAATAACTATTTGATTTTGTAATAATTGAGAATTTCGCTCAATCCGAATCGATCGCTAAACCGACCAAGACCGTTCGAAACCCTTGATTCTTTTGAGAACGAGCCACATCGGAACACAAACAGAAGAACATTTCATTGTTAATTACAACAATTCCATCAGAATACAAGAATATACAGAGTAAGAATAAATATTATACATCAGAGAAACATCGGAGATTTAAATACATTACTGCCGCGGAAAATAATACAAAACACAACTGAAAGAGATATACGGATACAGAGCTTTCCGAATATCATTCCAGCTGTAAACCAGGATCCTATGAATATATAATCTACAAAACCAAAACTACTAGCTGCCTGTGGAAAATAGGGGCACCCAGAGTTTAGGTTAAAACAATAAACTCCAGGTCAGTCATGTGACTGGTGTAAGAACTAAAACAGTTATTTAAAACTTTACTTCAAAATTAGATATATCAAGGGACCACGCCGTATAACACGGAACGGGTTTCCTCCCAAGAATACCAGTGCATATAACAAAACAGCGCAATGCTTTTTGGAAAAATGAAGCTATTATAAGACCTAGGTCCTATCACACAATGCAACGCAAGCCAGGGGATAGGGTTTTCCCTTATAATAGCCAAACATGCTTGGTACGCTAAAACAAATCATTTTGATACCATTATAAGTGCATAGTGTATAAAACAATTTAAAATATAAATGTATCAATCCTAGACGGCATGGATACCATATATCATGTCGCCAATACTAGTATCTACAAACAAAACCGCAAAGTCACGTATTGGAAGTTGAATTTCCATCTATGAACCGAGGCAAGGGATCGTCCTCACCGAATTCGAGACAATCTAGCCCATGTCTCAGGAAAGTACTCAGTCCAGCCTTGGATCGTCAGGGCCGGTCCACCGATGTGGATTAAAACGCCTGAACACTACGTTTCCCCGGCCTTTGGGGCGTAAATGAGCCAACTGATTCCATCGGCTCCACATAGTCACCGATATATCCGAGGTGCCTCGCAATCCAACAACCAAACAGGTGAAAATAATATAAATGTCAGGGCTGGTAAGTCACTAACACCACCCTAGCTAGAAGGAAACGCATGTCCTCCCTGAGGTCATCTCCTGTTTCTGGTTCACACCGGGGTGTGAGGCTCGCGAATCAACGCTACACAGAGCTATGCCACAAAGACCGTGCTTTGATCATCAACCACAAGACTCTTCTTTTCAACAGAAGCCTTGAGCATTTGCATCTTAGCATGCCACACAGGCAAACCACTCCATGCAACCGATATCCATCAATCACACAGAATGATATCCAATGTCAGACACACAGTCCATTTACAAGTCTGTACTGGGTCTGAACGAAACCGGAGGCACCTTGTACCTCGCATATTCATCGATCTCCAAGTACGTCTGGACGATCACCAACTGATTCCCTCCTCTTGGGTGTACAGCCCAATCAAGATCATCAGTAATTATCCAAACGATGTGAAGACCTCCGTTCTTCGACCACCGTCTTTATCCTCGACACCTAGTCGAATCGGTTATTCAGAATGAGATAAACCCGGTCTTTCTGAATAACTCGCATATATAATAAACAAGTGTTACACAAACACAACATACACCTCATTCTAATTCAGAATATTCTTTTATTCAAATATTCATATAATTTGGGAAAGGTTCCCATTAATTTTATCAAAGATAAATTCTTTTAAATTTATTCTTTAATCTTCTTTTGAACATCAATTCAAACCAAATTATGGTTTATCCAAACTAGTCGGGATTAGCGAACCTAACCGATGTAATCACTTGTTAAATTTCACAACCTCAACTTATTCATCCCATGAAGTAAAACTGGTAATACTTCATATCTAACACCACGGTGTCATCGGTAAATTCAATTACCATTTCACGTTCAAATCTATTTAAAGATTTAACTATCGCCTGGAGCAAAACTGGTGATACACCATTCTCGATTATTTCAATCTAATTTAAGATTCATTCATTAAAATTCCACTTGGTTTTAATCTTCCCAGAAATCACTATCAATGATTATTTAACTTAGGAAATCATATCCTGTCTTTAACTGGGTTAATGAACCAATGTCATTTAAAACACAGTTCACGATAAACCCAAAATAACATTCCACGTACAATGGAATCTTCACGGAAAACAAATCGATATATATAATCGATATAAGCTTCCATATCCGACTAATAATATAAATGGAATAACGACAAAGCCTTTTTAAATTCCAGATATATTAGTTGTCTTCCTCCACAGAAATTCACTTCGATTATTACCGAATCGAATTCCATTCTATCCCAATTTATTTTATTAAATTCGAAAACTTTACTTTGGAAAAATCTCCTTTAAATCTTTACAAAAGATTTATAAATTCCAAATCACATTTTACTGTAAATCGGATTAAAGAACGAATGTCGTTAAAACACAGTTCACAACAAACCCAATTCACATCCCATTAATTATTGGGTTAAAGAACGAATGTTATTTTAAAATCTGTTCACGATAAACCCAAATTCCATTTGATATTAAATACAAGGCTCTGAATAGAAAATATATCGGATTATATTCAATATCAAATACTATAATCAACAAATATTGTATTGGAAATAACGATATAAATATATCTTTCAAATTTCTATAACAATATCTGTATAATCACGAAATCCAACATCGAAATATTTCGAAGACAATTTTGATTCAAATCCCTCCAATCTATATATTGGAAATTCTGGTTACCTTTAAAACCAATTCAAATCCAATTTATTTATTTTTAAAAATATTGGATTATAATTCCAGTTCAAAACTAGTTCATTTCGATAAAAAATTATTTTTATCTTTTCAAATATGGGATTTTTCATTCCAATTCTTTCCAAATCATTTCTTATGATTTTACACAAATTATTACTATTTATAATAATTTTATCAAGGCCCACACAGTCGATTTCCATAAACGGCCATCGAACTACACTTACAGCGACCTTTTCCAAATTTGATTTGGACATAATTACAAATCCAATCTTTAGATTTCAAATCTTTAGATTATAAATCATTTTAAATTTGTTTTCAAAACGATTTCAACTTCCTATTCAATTTCAAATCAAAATTGAATATTCCATATCATTGATATACAAATGATAATATTTTCAAAACGTTATATTTTGAAATCACTTCCTTTTCTATATTCATTATAAAAACGAATATAATCGATATAAATATCATTCGCGTCAAAATGGCGCATATATAATCAACACGGCTTTATATATTTCAATAACTTTGTTATTCTATTCAACAAATGAATATTTTCTTCAACACATGAATATATATTTTATTCAACACATGAATATTTATTTTATTCAACACATGAATTTTCTTTTATTCAACACATGAATATTCTTTTATTCAACACATGAATATATATTTTATTAAACACATGAATATTTATTTTATTCAACACATGAATTTTCTTTTATTCAACAGATGAATATTCTTTATTTTCCAACTTGTAATGAGGCCCAATCAATTACCATATAATGTTAATTATATGGATTCCCTACAACACATGTATATAATAGCAACGATAAATCATCAACCATCATCCAGAGTGCACTACACAATTGCATAAGCATTAAATATAAATAATCAATGCTTACAGAGTCTGTCAACCAATCGATCGACATACAGCTAAATAATTGGGATTAGTGTATGCCAAATATCATCCCAACACCCGTGTGGGGGTTTCCAATCAACAAACACAGATTTTTATTTGTGCAGTTGGGCGATGTGTAAAATTTATCGTCCCAATCAATATCAGTCAAATGGGTGTACATAAACAAATCGTCCGATTTGTTTATTCATATTTATTTTATATACACGTTAAAAATTATATTTTTAACTATAAAATATTTATTCATTCCATCTCACATCACATAATCAATTTTTCACAACACATCAATCAAACAACCAAGTCATCCATGGTCTGTGGACGACGGGTGTCGGGTGCTGCTAAGCACCGTCTGCATCCTAGTATATACATCAAACTAGAAATTAAAATAAAAGTGAGAACTTCTCACCAAGAGCTAAACCAAATGCCGCGACTCTTCATATGTAGAAAATCTTTGCCATTCTCGCTTTTTGTCACTTTCGTTGCCTGTATTCACTACATATATAAAAATCACATATTTTTACTTCGCCTTCAAGATGATAAAGTTAGCATCTTTAACACGATGTTTTCATTATAAAGATTATATTTTTATTCTAAACCTTTTCTATAAAAATCACATTTTTATATGGTATTCATATAAAAAAAATCACATCTTTATATGGTTTAAAAATCTAATCTTTTTATATTTGAAAATATAACCTTTTCTAAATTAAAGATCTAATCTTTCTATTTCAAAAATATAACCTTTTCCTTTCTTAAAAATATGGTCTCTTCTTTTGTAAAGATATAATCTTTCTATAAATAAAAACATTCCTTTTTATTTATAAAAATCCTACCTTTCATGTATATAAAAATCAAATTTTTACTTCGCTATTATATATATAAATCGTATTTTTATCGCTAACAAGCCTATATTTTTCACGCTATCCATATAAGTGAAAATTATAATTTTATATACGATTTTTATAAGTAAAAATCGCATTTTTAATTACTTAAACAAATAGAAATGAAAGTAAACGCTCACCACGGTCGGAGGATTCTCGGGGGATGCTCGGTTGGCCAGCAACAGCGAGATGGTGGTGTCGGCGGAGAGTTTCAGCGGGTTTCCACACGTAGAAAATATAAAAATTACATTTTTATTGAAGAGGGGACCTCGGGGTCAGAGATGGGGGTGAGGGAGGCGGTGCTGGGCTTAGGGACGGGCGGTGGAGCCTCGGTTGACCGGCGGTGGGTGGGGTGCTGCAGATTTGGGTTCATGTCGGCTTTGGGTGCTCGCCTTTTTAGAGGGAGAGAAGCGGAGGAAGGGGTGGCCTAGGTGTTGGAGAACGTCGGCGTTGGGGGGGGGGGAGGCGCTCCAGTGGTGATCGACGGAAGGGGGAGGCTGAGGGCGACGGGAAAAGGGGATCGGGTTTTCTCTATTGGGGGGAAACGGATTTTGACTGAACGAGGTAAAGGAAGGGGGCCAATATATATATTTATATATTTTTTATTTCATTTTTAATTTCTAAAAGGTTACCTTTCTCATTCGAACTCAAAAACGAACCCACCGACTGTCGTTCTTAGCTAATTACCCCTATTCCGAACATAATGGGATATGTCCCGTAAGCCATTTCGACTGTTTCGATCAGTTTTGATTGAAATTAAAATATAAATCTATATATACAATTTTAAACGCACATTTCAATTTACCGGGACTACATACGGACTCTAAAAATTCTTGAAAAATTATCTCTAGCTTCGTATTGAAGACACGGTCCTAACAAAACTAATTTCATCAAATTCTGAGACCGTTTGAAAAATGGTCATTTTCTGGTCGATCGAAATTGACTGAAACTGTTAAAACACGTTTTAATTCTCCACACTCACATATTGATTCAGAAAATTACGAATTTTGGAATCTAGCAAAAATTGACATCCCGAATCCAACAAAAGTGGTTTCGTCGAAAACAGAGGTCGTTTGCAAAATTTTCATTTTTAAGGGCCAGAATTCCATAGCGACTATTCTGAATTTTCGATTGGGCATATCTTTAGATTCCCGCTGTGAAATTTTAATTTTTCGGATTCATTGGAGAGATATTCTCAATTAGATTCTAATATTTTTGATTTTGCTAAAGTCCGGTTTATTTTGAACCCTGTACATTCATTTGAAATTTGAAATCGAATTTTCAAACTACCGCGCCATTTTCAATTCCTTTTATAATTAAAAATAAATATTTATATTCTAATGCCGATTCAAATAAATATATATATTCTATTTCTATTCAATATAAATTTCTCGTCATTATTATTTAAAATAATTCATTTTAAATATTCAAAATTCACTAAAATTGCCAAAATAAAAAATTTAAATTAGTTCAGATTTTCGGGTTATTACAGATTTTTGTTACATTTATGGTTATTTGATTAAATTATAACAAATATCACATTTGTTCTGTTGAGTTTGTTTATTTTTGTTAAGTTGTGCCTGTGTTCCGGTGCATATAAGATATAACGATTAAAATCTATAACAAATATCACATTTGATAACCAACATAACATTATATGTAATAAAAAGGAATGTTCTTATGCTATCATATAATAAGTCTCATGATGTTTAGTTAAAATGGCATACAAAAAGTTGTGACAAAAATATAATATATACAGTCATGCAAACTAAAATATAATATATACAGTCATGCAAACTGAAATGGTACACGCTGCGCCAAATATACTAAAACCATACACACAAGAGTATCGATCAAATAACACATATTCTTCAAGGCATATTTACCTTACATATTTTTTAACTGCAACTATGCAAGCATCATAAAAGCATGATATATTCCAAGTATAAGCTTCTTAAAGTTACATCTAAATACACTTCAACCAGGGACGGAGGTATGTAGGAGTTACCCTGGGCTACAGCCCGGGTGCAATTTTTATGTAAAAAAAAGAATAGAACCCATTACCCAGCCCAATAGCCCACTAAAATCAAAAGATAAAATAAATGTTGGTTCCTTTCCCTCTTACGCAGGCGCAGATGCTGGCAGAGCATGCAATACCCAAATATCCATCTCCTCCTCCATTGCTGCTCAAATCCATCTAAACTGAAATAAGGGTAATTTCTAATTGAAAATTTCTTCTAATTTCTTTTTAATCAATGATATCTCATCTATGTTCATAAAGTAGTTGCAAACTTCAAATTATTTGTCAAAAATGTATTCAATTGAAACCCTTGATTTGTTCACCAGATAATGATAAATAATGGTAAGCTTCAAATATTTTGTTCACCAGCAATATGTGTTTTATAAATGAAAGCATTATGAAAAAAGAGAAAATCCATTTTTTCGGAGGAATTGAGATTTCTGGAAACGTTGTTACTTTAAGTTATTTTATTGGTTTTGGAGTTGTCTCAAACATTTTCGGAAAACCAAAGTAGGACATTTGGGTCAAAAAATAGTGGCATATGTTTTATCGGTGTTGGTAAAAAAGTATATTCAAGGTAAAAGAACAGGAGTTTGTTCAGTTATGTAACTCAACCAAATTTCTACTAACAACTGAATCGTTGTGAAATGATAATGTTTCAGTGGGCTAATGGCACAAACCTCCTAACTTCCCTTTGTATTCCCATTAAATTCGTTGCACAAAAGAGTAAGATTTATTTTTAGGATCATAAAAATACAAGCACCTTATCTCCTATCATGTGTAGTGGTTCCATCAATCACTTTACCTGGAATATGATACTAAGCCTATTAAGTAAACTTATGTATCGACACACACACACACACACACACACACACACATATATATATAAAAGCTTTTGTTGATGCATAATTAAAAACTATTTTTTGCAAATTTTGATATAATTTAGTTTTTTTTTCATCTCTCTAACTTAGCCCAAGTCACAATGAAATCCTAGCTCCGTCCCTGACTTCAACTGCACTGGAATTGATGGGTATATCAATTTCATATAACAATATTCCTATATTGTTTACTAGATGCAGCCTTTCAGGTTCATGGGTTGGATACTGAATATCTATTTAAAGCAATATGTGACACCCTTAACTTGCCTAAAGTCAAGTTTTTTGTTTTAATACTTGGTTGCTAAGTTCAATTTTGAAGCAGGCGAAGCAACAATCTAACACACGATATTCAAAGGCTCAAGCTTTCCTACTTGTATGCCATATGATAAGTGAAAACTGAAGTAGTTTGTTCTGATGTAGCATTGTTCGTGTCAGCTGTCTCGTTAATAAAAAAATCCACTTTAGCCTTGTCAAGCGAGGCACTAGATGCCTGTGGCTAAGCACATTCCAATGCTATTGTCCAATCTTGCAATTCAACTGAAATATCACCCTACCAAAAACACATTCAATATAAAATTTCAGGAAAATAATAAAACTGATACCAACGATAACATTTTAGGACTTACTTCTAGAGTAAAATGTAGACCATCTGGGCCATCCAGAAAATTAATTGTAAGAAGTTTTTTGTCTACCTGGATAATTGTATTTGACCTTTTCATACGAACAGAACCACTTAATTTTATTTGATACCAATGACAATACTTGCAAGCATGATTCTCTCAGAATTCGAATTTTAATACCTGAAAGCTAAATTTGACTCCCTTCATATGAAAAGGTCAAATACTTGAGTTGAGCCATACTTTATTTAATCTTACTCGTATAAAATTCTGTTTTCCCACAGATATTTTGGTATTTAATTTTTATATAAAAGAACCAGTCAATGAATATTTTTAGGGATAACATAGTTTGAAAAGTATTTCTTTGCATTATTTTCTCAATAGCCGGGCCTATATAAACTCCTATTCAATTAAACTAAAACTCATGCATACTTTTTTGGAGTAAAGTGAACAAATTTATAAAAAGAACGCATCTTCTAATTTTCAATCATCAATCTTCCTACCAACTTCAACAAGTATAGACATTTTATATCATTTATCTTACTTTGACCGATCTTTACTACTACTTAATTTGCTTTACTGATTGTGATCTTCACTATTATTTTACTCCTTCCATTAATTGATAAGTCTTTTCATTATCAAGAAAAGGCTTTCTTCTTTCAATATTCAATAAATGTTAATGTATATAATGTTTTTTCACGATTCTAAAAATAAATAAATAAAAGTATTTTTTGCTATTAGTCTATTATGAATATTGTGTAAAGGTTTAACTAGTTAAAACTTTAAATAATTCTGTGAAAAGAGCTTTTCTTCCTATGTTTTATTTCCTATTGATGCTGTTATTTTGAAGGCTGCAACCTAGAATTAGTAAACCCAAATAATTTGTCATCATCGAAATTTCGAAATTGAAAGGTGACTATACCAAAGCAAATTTTGAATAGTAAGATTAAATGCACATTAATTTAAGTTGATCTTCACTAGAACAGTCCACATGGTTAACACTGTGAACACACCAAGCACTAGAAGTACATAAGGCCACTGACTTTCAGCATTGCCTGGATTTCAAACCCCTTTCGTGTCTTGCCTACAAGCGTACATCTTATCCGTGCATGTCACTGCAATTGTATGCACTTGGTTAATGTGCATACACAAATATGTATGCAAATATGCACTACAATAATATGTGAACAAACTATAAAAAATTCTACTTATCTGTACATAGCTGGAATAAAGTATCTTAAGTGTTTGAAAATATATTTTTTGCTAAAAACAGAAACAATAATATTTAGTAATTAGATTTTAAAATAATTTTGAAACATGAACATTAGTTGAATAATTTGGTATTTAAGTAATTATTTTATTATTTTAATATGAAAGAAAAAATGATAATTGATATATAAACGATATACAAGATTTAAGTTATTTATATGTAGACCCAAACATTATAAAAAATACATCAGTGATAATTTTGGTCCATAATATTTGCAAAACTTCTATGTTGATACATGCTTTTTTCATTTATGTGTTATATATTGTGCACTTATCGTTCATAATAATGAGAAGATATTACAAAGAAATGGTTTTCTGTGTCTTATGCATGAGTTTAATTCTTTACTTTTTTTACTCAGATTGCTTATGATTTACATTTATGTTTACTTACGCATTATTTAACTTGCATTTAAAGCTTGACAAAAAAATCCTGCTATTCAGACGGATTCGACTAAAAATGTTATTCCTCTTGCGTTGCTTAATCCACATCAACGTAATTGGACCATCAAAGTCCGACTAACAAACAAAGGGAATTTGAGATCCTATAAAAATAGTAAAGAAGAAGGATGTGTCTTTAGTACACCAACGAAGATGTAAGGCTTTAGATTTTAATGATATTTACTTCATTTATGCAACCATTAAGTTATTATTATAATGCATATGTTCTTCAAATTAACAGGGTACCCAGATTCATGCTACAATGTTTAACAAAGTTGCAGACAAATATTATTCCATATTTGAATATGGGAAAATTTACTACATCTCCAAGGGAAGTGTTAGGCCTGCGAAAAAAGGAATTCAACACCGTAAAAAAAATGACTTGAATATAAATGAATTTTCATTGGTCGAAAAATGGATGATGTGAGCTTCTGTATACCTGACACCGTTTACAATTTTATAAAGATTGACTCACTTCAAAAATATGTTGCAGAAACGGAAGTAGTAGGTAATGCATTTACATTATAATCTTGTTTTTAAATCATCATATGATTTATTAACATATTTTTTTCTTTAGAGTGATCGGTCTTGTTAAAAGCTTCTCAGCAATTAAATATGTTAAAAAGGAAAAATCAACAATTAAACCATTACAGAATGTGATTTAACTATTGCAGATGATTCGTAAGTAAATATAGTAAATAAATTTATTTCTCTAACGCATACATTTAGATGTGGATTTAAATTACAAAACCAAGACAGTTAATGTTGCGTTATGGGGAGAACTTGCTAGCGGAGTAGGACCCGAACTAATGGAAATGGTTGATAAAACTCCTATAATAGCCATTAAACGTGTTAAAGTTGGAGATTTTCAAGGTAAAAGAACTTTTATTTTCTTCAGTTTTTTTAGCTTGTAACAATCTTTATTTCGTATTACTCCTCCAGGTTTGTCTTTATCCACATTGAGTAGTAGCATTTTAGCTATAAATCTAAACATACCAGAAGCTAAAAAGCTTAGAATTTGGTATGATACCGAAGGCAACAATGCACAAACAAAATCTACTAATTATGATAGAGTGACGCTTTTCCATATAATAAACAATCTGAATTTGGGTCTTGACAAGATTAGTACTACTAAACATTTCAATTTACATCATATGTATATTGATAATATCATGTCAATTAATTTTTTTTTTAAAATGCACAGACTGTTTTCTTCAGTGTGATTGGTTGCATAACTTATATTAAGACTGAACCACTGCGGTATCGAGCATGCAAAAGTTGCAATAAAAAGATTATTGAAGCTACAACATCAGGCTATTGGTGTGAAGCATGCCAAAAGATTGAAAATGCATGTAATCCGAGGTAAAAATAATAATTAAAGCTATGAATTTTTATTTAACGTTACTGTCATAATTATATTTATACAATCTAGATATATTATGTTAATGAAGATTTCCGATACAACCGATGAAGCTTGGATTACTGTTTTAACGAACTAGCAAAAGAAATTATAGGTTGTAGTGCCGATGATCTTTATAAAATTAAGAACGATGAAAGTGAAGATATATTCCAACAAAAGCTAAAGGAATTGCTATGGATACCGCGCCATTTTCGAGTTGGTGTTACTTAGATTGAATATATGAATGAAAAAATGCAAAAGATTGTTGTTATATCGCAAGCAGCCATCGATTATTCAACCGAATCAAACTTCTTATTGGAAGAAATCTATAAAATGACAGAGTCCAACATTTAGTTTTATCTTAAGTATTTTTGTTTCAGTTTTTCAAATGACAATGGAACTTTTATGTGATTTATTTAAATAAATAAATTTATTAGTTTGAGATTTTTTTTATTACATTCTACTCTTGTGTTTTTTTATTTCAATTAAATATTCTCTGTTATAACTATATGTTCTAAGGTTATATTTGTCTCGTTTCATTTTTTATTTCTTGATTCCATTAATGGTTTATAGTTGCAAAATAACTAAACATTAAGATTATATTAATCCTACTTGATATATAATAAAAATGCATGTAAGTTGTTTATCCATAAAAAGATGAGTGCAAGTCGATAGATTAAATGTATAAAAAACCAGAAGGGGGTCGAACATTGATGGGTCGAGCAGAACAGAAATGTCATAGGGTCGGACAAGAAGGCTCGAACATCATATAGGATTGATCAGACATACTTGTATCCACTGTAGGGTCGAACGTTGAAGGATTGAACACACATACTAAGGGTTGTTCGAATGTGGTACTTCAAGAAGGGTCGGTCGAACATGGAGCTTCAAGAAGGTTTGGTCGAGCATGGCATTACCAACATGGTCGGTTGAGCATACTTCCTATGGGTCGGTCGAACACGATTTTAAGCAAACAGCCAGATACAGCTGGCAGTGACACTTCTGTAATTACTTGCATGTTCGACCCACAGCCTGCATATACATATTTCAGCTCACCATTTCACTCCAACTTCTCCTATAAATAGGCCATGACTTCCATGCTTTTAAGGATGGATTTTTACCACCCCGAAGGGCTGTCGAATTGCATTCTGTCCCGATTCAAGAGATTCTAACACCATCTATCATCTCAAAGTGAGGATCAAGCATTGAATTCATCATGAATCCACCAAAAACGTTCAAGCATCTTAAAGATTGAAGATTATCCACCATTTCTCCTTACATTTAGCAAGATCCATCTAACTCTTCGCTGATTTGTATTGATTTGAGTGAAGTCTTTGTGTAACGGAAAATATGAATGTACCTTTGAGTGATTCCAAGCTTGAAACTTTTGAATTGCTAATGGAAATCTTTACCAAAGTGGACGTAGATCTCTCTTAAGATTGAACCACTATAAAAACTTTGTGTCTTTTACTTTTCATTGTGATTGTGGCCTCTTTTCTTACCGATTGGTGAAGTTCCTTTGTGGAATCTTTAGTGTTTAAGCAAATTTCGATTTAAACATTTGACTCCCACTATGGGACCGCATTCGCATTACCTTCTCTCACAAGGTTAAAGCCCTTGCATTGAGGTTCTAAGCCTTCTTCTACTATAGATCTTACAAGACTATGTTCTAAGACAATTTGCGAACTTTCTTTCAAATTCAAGTCCTTTTCCGAAATCATGGGTAGACCCTCGAAGAAGACTGTTAGAAAAACTGTCGAAGAGATTGACAATGCCATCAACAACGAAAATTCTCTACTCACCAACCAATTCGAAGTTGGGGAAACTTCTAAGGCTGGAATGACCGTAATGAGAAGAGAGTTGGATGAAGTTGTTGTGGGTTTAACAAGTCAAATAGACATTGCAAACAATGCCATAATAAAGAAGCTTGAGTCTATATTTGCCATGCAGCGTGCAAGCCGCTACGGAAAAAGTTACCATGAATGCCGCTCATCTAAACCTGCTCAAACGGATCATATAGAAAATGCGAGTTCTTCCTCTTCAAGTCCAAATCGAGGAAATTTTGTCCAAGAGGTTGCAGATCCTTGAAAGGAAGCAAAGCCTCTTACACGCAACCACTCTAATAAAGCAACCTCTCGACAAGCGCTTGGAACCACCAAAGGGGCACTTCCCCAAGCGGGAGGCCCAAGGCCACGGAATACAAACCGCGACCGTTTGCTTAGCCAAACATCCGACAAGGATGATGGTATTCGTCCTGTGGACCAACTCAACGAAGAGGAGCGCATATCGGAAATGGTCTGCACCGCGACCGTTTGCTTAGCCAAACATCTGACAAGGATGATGGTGTTCATCCTGTGGACCAGCTCAATGAAGAGGAGCGCATATCGGAAATGTTATGCAAAATCATATAGAAAAGCTTGAGAAAGCAAGACGATGAGAAGGAGTGGGGGTTCTCTCCTACCAAAACCCCACTCACATAGAGGATCAAGATGGCTCCGTACCCAAATAAGTTCAAACCTCCAACAGTGCAAGTCTACAATGGGACTAGTGACCCCAACGTGTTCTTGTTCAAATATGATCAACATATGGATGGAGCACGCGCCACAGATGAGCTGAAATGCTTGTACTTTCCAACTTACCTCGAAGGGGTAGCTTCACTTTGGTTCACAAAGTTACCATCCAAGTCTATGGATGATTTTGCTACTTTGGCAAAGCTATTCAGAAAGCAGTTCAGACTCCGAGCTACGAAGTTGCGGGGTGTCATGGAGTTGAACGAGCTTGAGAAAAGGCCAGGAGAACCCATTAGGGGCTGAGGTTGGGAATTACGAGCCTCGTTTGGCTTTACTGCCTTTAAAGGGAGCCACAAACAAAAAAAATCAAGCTTGGACGATGGATGAAGAAGAAAATGTCAAGTACGCTTGAGGAACTGTTTGACAAAGTTGAGGAATATATAGGTATGGATGAGGATCTAGCCTATGCCATGGATGTTCCTGAATGTAGCACACAACCCGAAAAGAAAAATAATGATGTAGAAGGCGGCTAAAAGAATCCAGGTGGTCAGAAAAGGGGCAATGATGGAAAAGTTAAACGAGCCAACAAGAAATTCCGCTTCTTTAAAAATTTAGAATTGAATCCTTTGAACGACACAATAGAAAACATCTTCATGGCAACTAAAGATAGTGAAGAATATCCAACACCAGAGCAAGCGAAGGTCAGTGATGCCACGATAAAAAATCAGGAAGGTTCTGTCGGTTTCATAACTAACCGGGCCACAATACAAATGAGTGTAGACATCTAAAAAACCTTATTGAGGAATTGATAAGGAAGAAGGACTTCAGCAATACACAAAGAAACCGTAGAGCACTCAGGCTTCCCAAGGACAAGGGACATCTATAGGACAACCTAGACAGAATGAAAACGTTCCGGTTGATGTCATCGATCCTGAGACTAATCATCAATACCATTTTAGGTAGGCCTCATCCAGCCGGAAGAATCTGGGGGGACATGGTGAAGTACACTAATGAGATGAAGAGCCTTCCTAAAGTAGAAGAACTCATGATCACGAATGAAGCTTGTGACGAAAAGGAATTTCGCTCGATCCGAATCAATCGCTAAATCGACCAAGACCGTTCGAAACCCCTGATTATTTTGAGAACACGACAAATCAGAACACAAACAAAAGAATATTTCATTGCATATTACAAAAATTCCATCAGAATACAAGAATATACAGAGTATGAATAATTATAATACAACAGAAAAATTTCAGAGATTACAATAAATTACATAGCAGCGGAAAAACAATACAAAACACAACTGAAAGTAATACACGGATACAGAGCTTTCTGAGTATCGTTCCAGCTGTAAACCAGGATCCTGTGAATATAAATCTGCAAAACCAAAACTACTAGCTGCCCGTGTCAAAATAAGGGCACCCAGAGTTTAGGTTAAAACAATAAACTCCAGGTCAGTCATCTGACTGGTGTGAGAACAAAAACAATTATTAATCTTTATTTTAAAGTTAGGTAAATCAAGGGACCACGCCGTATAACACGGAACGGGTTTCCTCCCAAGAATACCAGTGCATAAAACAACAACGTAATGCTAAACAAAGAACAATGAAGCTATTATAAAACCCAGGTCCCATCACACAATGCTACGCAAGCCGGAGGATAGGGTTTTACCTTATAATAGCCAAAGAATGCTTGATACGCTAAATTTCATCTTTTATTATTACTACAAGTGTATAGTGTCAAAACAATTTCAATCATAAGTATTAATCATAGACGACATGGGTACCATATATCATGTCACCAATACTAGGCTCTACAATCAAAACTGCAAATGTCACGTATTGGAAGTTGGATTTCCATCTGTGAACCAAGGCAAAAGATAGTCCTTACCAAATTCGAGACTGTCTAGCTCGAGTCTCAGTCAAGCCTTTAGATCGTCAGGGCCGGTCCACCGATGTGGATTAAAATGCCTGAACGCAGCGTTTCCCCATCCTTTGGGGCGTAAATGAGTCATATGACTCCATCAGCTCCACATAGTCACCGATATATCCGAGGCGCCTCGCAACCCAACAACCTCATAAGTCAAACTGGTCAGGGCGTGTCAAACCACTGACGCCACTTCTAGCTAGAAAGAAACGAATGTCCTCCCTGATGTCCTCTTCCATTTCTGGTTCACAACCGGGGTGTAAGGCTCACGAATCAACGCTACACAAAGCTGTGCCACACAGGCGGTGCTTTGATCATCAACCACAAGACTCTGCTTTTCAACAGAAGCCTTGATAATTTGCATCTTAGCGTGCCACACAGGCAAACCACTCCATGCAACCGATATCAATCAATCACACAGAATGATATCCAATGTCAGACACACAGTCCATTTACAAGTCTGTTCTGGGTCTGAACGAAACCAGAGGCACCTTGTACTTCGCATATCCATCGATCTCCAAGTACGTCTGGACGATCACCAACTTATTCCCTCCTTTTGGGTGTACGGCCCAATCAAGATCATCAGGAATCATCCAAACGATGTGAAGACCTCTGGTCTTCAACCACCATCTTCACCTTCGACTTATCGCCATATCAGTTATTCAGAATGGGATAAACCCGGTCTTTTCGAATAACTCGCGTATATAATAAACAAGTGTTACACAAACACAACATACGCCTCATTCCAATTCATCAATCACAAACCGTAAATTAGTAAGAGAACAATTTCCCAAATATTAACCCCGAAGGCCGAAACCAACATCAGATCAATACCCAGGAAACCATTCATCTTAACTAATCTTCAGTTAGTTGTTAAATTTCACCTTCTTAGGGAGAGGTTCCCATTAATTTTATCAAAGATAAATTCCTCAAATTTATTCTTTAATCTTCTTTTGAATATCAGTTCAAACCAAATTATGGTTTACCCAAACCAGTCTGGATTAACCAACCTTACCGAAGTAATCAATTGTTAAATTTCCCAACCCCAACCTATTCATCCCATGAAGTAAAACTGGTAATACTTCATATCTAACACCACGGTGTTATCGGTAAATTCAATTACCATTTCACGTTCAAATCTAATTAATGCTTTAACTATCGTCTGGAGCAAAACGGGTGATACTCCATTCTCGATCATTTCTATCTAATTAAAGATTCATTAAAACTCCACTTGGTTTTAATCTTCCCAAAAATCAATATTAATGATTGTTTAACTTGGGAAATCATATCCTGTCTTTAACTGGGTTTAAGAACAAATGTCATATAAAACACGGTTCATGATAAACCAAAAATCACATTCTATTCCATCAGCCTTTAACCGTAAATTAGCAAGTGAACAATTCCCTAAGTAATAACCCCGAAGGCCGAAACCAACATCAGATCAACACCCAAGAAACCATTCAACTTAACTAATCTTCAGTTAAATTCTGATTTTCTTAACTCCGTTGGGTCTAAGAATAGTATTATTGAAGATACCGCTCACGACAACCCAAAATCAATTCAAATTCAATTCCAATAAAATACCATTTAATTGGTATACTTCATTAAATCTAAATAAAAGGATTTAATCTTTTTCTCAACTGGGTTTAAGAATAGTGTAAATAAAGACACCATTCACAGCAAAACCAAATCCCATTTGATATTAAATACAAGGCTCTGAATAGAAAATATATCGGCTTATATTCAATATCAAATTCTACGACCAACAAATATCGAATTAGAAATAATGATATAAATATATCTTTCAAATTTCCATAACAGTATCTGCATAATCACGATATCCAACATCGAAATATTCCAAAGACAATTTCGATTCATATTCATTTCCACTTTATATATTGGAAATTCGGGTTATTTTCAAAACCATTTCCAATCCACTTTATTTATTTTAAAAATAAATGGGATTATAATTCTAGTTCAAAACTAGTTCATTTCGATAAAAATCTATTTTTATCTTTTCAAATTTGGAATTTTTCATCCTAATTCTTCACAAATCATTTCTTATGATTTTACACAATTATTACTATTTTTAATAATTTTATCAAGGCTCGTACAGTCGATTTCCATCAACGGCCACCGAACTGCACTTACAGCAACCTTTTCCAAATTTGATTTGGACATAATTCCAAATCCAACCATTAGATTTCAAATCTCTATTATTCATCATAATTCTCTTTTTGATACGAACCCAACGGTTCCGGTTTTAGGAGAATCCGACAGTCGGATCTCCTGTAATGCCCATTCGAAGTCAATGGTCGAAATTCGCGAACTGCCATAGCGTGGCGCGTTTTATTCAGGCCATTATATATTTAAATATATATATATTGTCAATTTCCTTTTAAAACGTATTATATAAATCATTGTAAATTCATTTTCAAAACGATTTCAACTTCATATTCAATTCCTAATCAAAATTGAATGTTCCATATCATCGATATATAAATGATAATATTTTCAAAACGTTATATTTTGAAATCACTTCCTTTTCTATATTCATTATAAAAACGAATATAATCGATATAAATATAGTTCGCGTCAAAATGGCGCATATCTAATCAACACGGCTTTAAATTTCTCAATAACTTCATTATACTTTTCAACAAATGAATATTTTCTTCAACACATGAATTTTATTTTATTCAACACATGAATATATATTTTATTCAACACATGAATTTTCTTTTATTCAACATATGAATATATATTTTATCCAACACATGAATTTATATTTTATCCAGCACATGAATTTTCTATTATTCAACACATGAATTTTCTATTATTCAACACATGAATTTTCTTTTATTTTCTAAATTGGAATGAGACCCACTCAATTACCATATAATGTTATTTATATGGGTTCTATACAAACCATGTATATAATAGCAATGATAAATAATCAACCATCATCCAAAGTGCACCACACAACTGCATAAGCATTAAATATAAATAATCAACGCTTACACAGTCTGTCAACCCATTGATTGACATACAACTAAACAATCGGGATTAGTGTACGTTAAATATCATCCCAATACCCGTGTGGGGTTTCAAATCAACAAACACAGATTTTTATTTGTGCAGTTGGGCGATGTGTAAAATTTATCGTCCCAATCAATATCTGTCAAATGGGTGTACATAAACAAATCGTCCGATTTGTTTATAAATATTTATTTTATATACACGTTAAAAATTATATTTTTAATTATAAAATATTTTATTCATTCCACTTCACACAATCAACTTTCACAACACATCAATTAAACAAACAAGTCATCCATGGTCTGTGGACAACGGGTGTCGGGTGCTGTTAAGCACCGTCTGCATCCTAGTATATATTTCAAACTGGAAATTAAAATAAAAGTGAGGAGTTCTCACCTTAGGGATCCACTCCGCCATTCTTTATTTCTGAACGGTTTGGATTCGCCCGACATTCCAACTTCATTTTCTCGCTGTTCACATATAAAATCACATTTTTATCTCACTATATATAATAAAAATCAGATTTTTATTTCGCTACATATATCAAAATTATATTTTTATATTCACTATTATATAGAAATTTTATTTTCAATACGCTACTCGTATAAAAATCGAATTTTTATTTCGCTACAACATATATAAAAATTGTATTTTTATATTCTCTATTATATAAAAATCATATTTTTATTATCTCTATAATATAAAAATCATATTTTTATTCTTTCTATAATATAAAAATCATATTTTTATATGACCATTCAAACGGTAAAAATCAAATCTTTATCACGTAAAAAAATCTTATCTTTTCCTTCTATGTCAAAAATTGTATTTTTATTATGTTAATATATATAAAAAGATCTAATTTTTATTAATGCTAAACTCTTTTAAAAAAATCGGATTTTTCTATTCAACATAGTTATAAAAAATAAAAATGAGAAAAAATAAAAACCATTATTATATATTAAAACTAAGAGAGAAATAAAATAAAATAAAAGCAATATATTAAATAAAAACTCACGAATTGAAGGGGGGAGGGTCGCCGAGCTGAGGGGGTCGTGTGGGTGGCTGACGGTGGCGCTGCAGGTGGACAGCGCGGTGGTTGGCGGGCCCAGGGGAGGCTAACGGCGCGGTTTAGGGCTTTGGGGCTAGTGGGTTGCGGTTCTCGTGTGGAGGAAGAGAGAAGGGGGGAAGGAGGAGATCGGCGAAAGAAGACGGGGGGGAAGGGTGGCGATGGCGAGGTCTGGCGGTGGGTCATGGTGGGTGTCGCGATAGAGTTTTTTTTTTAAATGTACGAACGAGAGAGAGAGGGAGGGTATAGGATATTATATAAATATTTATATATTTTATTATTATTAAATTTCAAAAAGCAACTTTTTATTTCGACCTCCAAACGAGACCCACCGACTGTCGTCCATAGTTAATCACCCCCATTCTAAACACAATGGGATATGTCCCGCAAGATGATTCGACTGTTTCAATCAGTTTCCATCAAAATCGAAATATAAATCTATATATTGAATTTGAATGCGCATTTCAATTTACCGGGGCCACATATTAACTCTAAAAATTCCAGAAAAAATATTTCTAGCTTCGTATTGACGATACGGTCCTAACAAAACTAATTTCGTCAAATTCTGAGACATTTTGAAAAATGGTCATTTTCTGGTCGATCGAAATTGACTGAAACTGACAAAACATGTTTTCCCGCGCCACGCTCACATACTAATTCAGAAATTTACGAATTTTGGAATATAGCAATAACTTGACATCCCGGATCTAACAAAAGTGGTTTTGTCGAAAACAGAGGTCGTTTGCAAAATTTCCATTTTTAAGGGCTATATTTTCCATAGCGACTATTCTGAATTTTCAACTGGGCATATCTTTTTATTCCCGCTATGAAATTTCAATTTTTCGGATTCGTTGGAAAGATATTTTCAAATAGATTCTAATATTTTTGGTTTCACTAAAATCCGGTTTATTTTGAATCCTGTACATTCATTTGAAATTTGAAACCGAATTTTCGAACTACCGCGCCATTTTCAATTCCTTTTATAATTATAAATAATTATTTATATTCTAACGATGATTCAAATAAATATATACGTTCTAATTCTATTCAAAATAAATTTCTCGTCGTTATTATTTAAAATAAACCATTTTAAATATTCAAAATTCATCAAAATTGCCAAAATAAAAAATTTAAATTGGCTCAGATTTCCGGGTTATTACAATCTCCCCCACTTAAAACTTTTCGTCCTCGAAAAGGAACGAAGCTGAAAGTTGTTTTACAAACCAACTCAACTTCCATTATTTTCATTATGACTTAAGTTCTCCAACTTTTCAGTTTCTAAGAACTTTTCAAATTTTTCAAAAATTTGGCTAACACCCTAAATTTTCGAAAAATTTCGCCATAACCTCCCCTGCACCGTGAGCTTCGGGATATTTCAAATAGCTCCCATGGCCCTCACCAATCCAGAAAGAAAAAGAAACAGCCAAGCGGCTAGCCAATCGGCTCATAAAATCATCAAAAACCTAAGAAATACAATAAACATGTACCTATTTGTCAAGCAAACAATTTTATTCCTCTTCTCTAGCTTCCTTGCTATGACCTGTTCAATGTAAGCACATGTATATGCATGCAAATGCGACTAATTTTCAATACAACTCACTATTTGATACAATTTGGCTAAATGGTTCAAATTTTAATTAATCAACCAATAATCAAACAACACAATCAACAATCAATTAGTTGATTATCTTTTCAAATTCATAACTTTGATATATATACCGAAAATCATATTCTTGATGCCAAGTCACAGCAATATATTCTAACTATATTTTGGTTCTCACACCAGTCAATTGAAAATATATAGATATCCCACTTTCGGCACTCGAATATGAATTCTGATGATGATATATCAATCATCAGAATCACCCCCGGGCGACTAGAGTGTAATTCTATATCCATCCAGTACATTTGAGACTTCCAATACACGTGGATCAGACGTATATGAAAATCTCTATATACTGGATTGTCCAAATCAATTTAAAATAAATATTCAAATACAAATAATAAAGTTTAAATTTTCAAAACAAAAATTGTTTTCATTTTAAAAATACACTCTTCACACTCGTTCTAGGATACTACTGATCCTATCTCTAACGAGTCATTCCCATTGGATATTACTAATCCAATCTCTGATAAATTCTTTCATTTGGTTCTAACGTGTCTTATTCTCCGAGCTCTGTAAACCAAAGCTCTGATGCCAAATGTGACGACAAGGAATTTTGCTCGATCTGACGCTAAATCGACCAAGACTGTTCGAAACCCCTGATTGTTTTGAGAACACGGCAAATCAGAACACAAACAGAAGAACATTTCATTGCTTATTACAACAATTCCATCAGAATACAAGAATATACAGAGTATGAATAATTATAATACAATAGAAAAATACCAGAGATTACAAAAAATTACATAGCAACGGAAAAACAATACAAAACACAACTGAAAGTAATACACGGATACAGAGCTTTCTGAGTATCGTTCCAGCTGTAAAACAGGATCCTGTGAATATAAATCTTCAAAACCAAAACTACTAGCTGCCCGTGTCAAAATAAGGACACCCAGAGTTTAGGTTAAAACAATAAACTCCAGGTCAGTCATGTGACTGGTGTGAGAACTAAAACAGTTATTAATCTTTATTTTAAAGTTAGGTAAATCAAGGGACAACGCCGTATAACACGGAACGGGTTTACTCCCAAGAATACCAGTGCGTAAAACAACAGCGCAATGCTAAATAAAGAGCAATGAAGCTATTATAAGACCCAGGTCCCATCACACAATACAACGCAAGCCGGAGGATAGAGTTTTACCTTATAATAGCCAAAGAATGCTTGATACGCTAAATTTCATCTTTTATTATTACTATAAGTGTATAGTGTCAAAACAATTTCAATCTTAATTATTAATCATAGACGGTATGGGTACCATATATCATGTCGCCAATACTAGGCTCTATAATCAAAACCGCAAATGTCACGTATTGGAAGTTGGATTTCCATCTGTGAACCAAGGCAAAAGATAGTCCTTACCGAATTCGAGACTGTCTAGCTGAGTCTCAGGCAAGTACTCAGTCAATCCTTTAGATCGTCAGGGCCGGTCCACCGATGTGGATTAAAATGCCTGAACACTGCGTTTCCCCGCCCTTCGGGGCGTAAATGAGTCCTATGACTCCATCGGCTCCACATAGTCACCGATATATCCGAGGCGCCTCGCAACCCAACAACCACATAAGTCAAACTCGTTAGGGCGTGTCAAACCACTGACGCCACTTCTAGATAGAAAGAAACGCATGTCCTCCCTGATGTCCTCTCCCGTTTCTGGTTCACAACCGGGGTGTGAGGCTCGCGAATCAACGCTACACAAAGTTGTGCCACACAGGCGGTGCTTTCATCATCAACCACAAGACTCTGCTTTTCAACAGAAGCCTTGATCATTTGCATCTTAGTGTGCCACACAGGCAAACCACTCCATGCAACCGATATCCATAAATCACACAGAATGATATCCAATGTCAGACACACAGTCCATTTACAAGTCTGTTCTGGGTAAGAACGAAACCGGAGGCACTTTGTACCTCGCATATCCATTGATCTCCAAGTACGTATGGACAATCACCAACTTATTCCCTCCTTTTGGGCGTACGGCCCAATCAAGATCATCAGGAATCGTCCAAACAATGTAAAGACCTCCGGTCTTCAACCACCGTCTTCACCTTCGACTTATCATCGTATCAGTTATTCAGAATGGGATAAACCCGGTCTTTCCGAATAACTCGCATATATAATAAACAAGTGTTACACTAACATAACATGCGCCTCATTCCAATTCATCAGTTACAAACCGTAAATTAGTAAGAGAACAATTTCCCAAATATTAACCCCGAAGGCCGAAACCTACATCAAATCAATACCCAGGAAATCATTCATCTTAACTAATCTTCAGTTAGTTGTTAAATTTCACCTTCTTAGGGAGAGGTTCCCATTAATTTTATCAAAGATAAATTCCTCAAATTTATTCTTTAATCTTCTTTTGAATATCAATCCAAACCAAATTATGGTTTACCCAAACCAGTCGGGATTAACCAACCTTACCGAAGTAATCAATTGTTAAATTTCCCAACCCCAACCTATTCATCCCATGAAGTAAAACTGGTAATACTTCATATCTAACACCACGGTGTTATCGGTAATTTCAATTACCATTTCACGTTCAAATCTAATTAAAGATTTAACTATCGCCTGGAGCAAAACTGGTGATACTCCATTCTCGATCATTTCTATCTAATTAAAGATTCATTAAAACTCCACTTGGTTTTAATCTTCCCAAAAATCAATATTAATGATTGTTTAACTTGGGAAATCATATCCTGTCTTTAACTGGGTTAAAGAACAAATGTCATTTAAAACACAGTTCATGATAAACCAAAAATCACAATCTATTCCATCGGCCTTTAACCGTAAATTAGCAAGTGAACAATTCCCTAAGTAATAACCCCGAAGGCCGAAACCAACATCAGATCAATACCCAAGAAACCATTCAACTTAACTAATCTTCAGTTAAATTCTGATTTTCTTAACTCCGTTGGGTCTAAAAACAGTATTATTGAAGATACCGTTCACGACAACCCAAAATCAATTCAAATTCAATTCCAATAAAATACCATTTAATTGGTATACTTCATTAAATCTAAATAAAAAGATTTAACCTTTTTCTCAACTGGGTTTAAGAACAGTGTAAATGAAGACACCATTCACAACAAACCCAAATCCCATTTGATATTAAATACAAGGCTCTGAATAGAAAATATATCGGCTTATATTCAATATCAAATTCTACGACCAACAAATATCGTATTGGAAATAACGATATAAATATTTCTTTCAAATTTCCATAACAATATCTTCATAATCACGAAATTCAACATCGAAATATTCCAAAGACAATTTCGATTCAAATCCATTTCCACTTTATATATTGGAAATTCGGGTTATTTTCAAAACCATTTCCAATCCACTTTATTTATTTTAAAAATAAATGGGATTATAATTCTAGTTCAAAACTAGTTCATTTTGATAAAAATCTATTTTTATCTTTTCAAATTTGGAATTTTTCATCCAATTCTTCACAAATCATTTCTTATGATTTTACACAATTATTACTATTTTTAATAATTTTATCAAGGCTCGTACAATCGATTTCCATCAAGGGCCACCGAACTGCACTTACAGCGACCTTTTCCAAATTTGATTTGGACATAATTCCAAATCCTACCGTTAGATTTCAAATCTCTAATATTCATTAGAATTCTCTTTTTGATACGAACCCAATGGTTCCGGTTTTAGGAGAATCCGTCGGTTGGATCTTCCGTAACGTCCATTCGAAGTCAATGGTCGAAATTCGCGAACTGCCACAGCGCGGCGCGTTTTATTCAGGCCATTATATATATATATATATATATATATATATATTTATAATATTTCGTCTATTTCCTTTTAAAACGTATTTTATAAATCGTTTTAAATTCGTTTTCAAAACGATTTCAACTTCATATTCAATTCCTAATCAAAATTGAATATTCTATATTATCGATATATAAATGATAATATTTTCAAAACGTTATATTTTGAAATCACTTCCTTTTCTATATTCGTTATAAAAACAAATATAATCGATATAAATATCGTTCGCGTCAAAATGGCGCATATCTAATCAAAACGGCTTTAAATTTTTCAATAACTTCAATATTCTATTCAACAAATGAATATTTTCTTCAACACATGAATTTTCTTTTATTCAACACATGAATATATATTTTATTCAACACATGAATTTTCTTTTATTCAACACATGAATATATATTTTATCCAACACAAGAATTTATATTTTATCCAGCACATATATTCAACACATGAATTTTCTATTATTCAACACATGAATTTTCTTTTATTTTCTAAATTGGAATGAGACCCACTCAATTACCATATAATGTTATTTATATGGGTTCTATACAACACATGTATACAATAGCAATGATAAATAATCAACCATCATCCAAAGTGCACCACACAACTGCATAAGCATTAAATATAAATAATTAACGCTTACACAGTCTGTCAACCCATCGATTGACATACAACTAAACAATCGGGATTAGTGTACGCCAAATATCATCCAAATACCCATGTGGGTTTTCAAATCAACAAACACATATTTTTATTTGTGTAGTTGGGCGATGTGTAAAATTTATCGTCCCAATCAATATCAGTCAAATGGGTGTACATAAACAAATTGTCCGATTTGTTTATAAATATTTATTTTATATACATGTTAAAAATTATATTTTTAACTATAAAATATTTTATTCATTCCACTTCACACAATCAACTTTCACAACACATCAATTAAACAAACTAGTCACCCATGGTCTGTGGACAACGGGTGTCGGGTGCTGCTAAGCACCGTTTGCATCCTAGTATATATTTCAAACTAGAAATTAAAATAAAAGTGAGGAGTTCTCACCTTGAGGATCCACTCCGCCATTCTTTATTTCTGAACGGTTTGGATTCGCCCGACATTCCAACTTCATTTTCTCGCTGTTCACATATAAAATCACATTTTTATCTCACTATATATAGTAAAAATCAAATTTTTATTTCGCTACATATATAAAAATTATATTTTTACATTCTCTATTATATAAAAATTCTATTTTCAATCCGCTACTCGTATAAAAATCGAATTTTTATTTCGCTACAACATATATAAAAATTGTATTTCTATATTCTCTATTATATAAAAATCGTATTTGTATTATCTCTATAATATAAAAATCATATTTTTATTCTTTCTATAATATAAAAATCATATTTTTATTCTTTCAATAATATAAAAATCATATTTTTATATGACCATTCAAACAGTAAAAATCAAATCTTTATCACGTAAAAAAAATCTTATCTTTTCCTTCTATGTCAAAAATTGTATTTTTATTATGTTAATATATATAAAAAGATCTAATTTTTATTAATGATAAACTCTTAAAAAAATCGGATTTTTCTATTCAACATAGTTAAAAAAAATAAAAAACATTATTATATATTAAAACTGAGAGAGGAATAAAATAAAATAAAATAAATGCAAATTATTAAATAAAAACTCACAAATTGAAGGGGGGAGGGTCGCCGAGCTGAGGGGGTCGTGTGGGTGGCGGATGGTGGCACTGCAGGTGGCCAGCGAGGCAGTTGGCGGGCCCAGGGGAGGCTGACGTCGCGGTTTAGGGCTTTGGGGCTAGGGGGTTGCGGTTCTCGTGTGGAGGAAGGGAGAAGGGGGGAAGGAGGTTATCGGCGAAAGAAGACCGGGGGGAAGGGTGGCGATGGCGAGGTCTGGCGGTGGGTCGTGGAGGGTGTCGCGATGGAGGTTTTTTTCTTTTTTTTTCTTTTAAAATGAACGAACGAGAGAGAGAGGGAGGGTATAGGATATTATATAAATATTTATATATTTTATTATTTTTAAATTTCAAAAAGCAACTTTTTATTTTGACCTCCAAACGAGACCCACCGACTGTCGTTCATAGCTAATCACCCCCATTCCGAACACAATGGGATATGTCCCGCAAGCTGATTCGACTGTTTCAATCTGTTTCCAGCAAAATAAAATATAAATCTATATATTGAATTTGAACGCGCATTTCAATTTACCGGGGCCACATATTAACTCTAAAAATTCCATAAAAATTATTTCTAGCTTTGTATTGACGATACGGTCCTAACAAAACTAATTTTGTCAAATTCTGAGACCTTTTGAAAAATGGCCATTTTCTGGTCGATCGAAATTGACTAAAACTGACAAAACACATTTTCCCGCGCCACGCTCACATACTGATTCAGAAAATTACGAATTTTGGAATCTAGTAATAACTTGACATCCCGGATCCAACAAAATTGGTTTCGTCAAAAACAGAGGTTGTAACAACCCGAATTTTTGTAACATGTTAAAACAAGAAATCAGGGCAGAATTAAACTATAAGTTAAGAATCAATGGGAACGGGTTACGCCATTGCGTTCGTCTCGAAATTTTGCTTGAAAACGAGTCCGAAATTTCGTAAATTGGAGTCCGTATGACCAAGATATGGCCCATAGAAGATTTCAGAAAATTCAAAATTCAGCCTGAAATTCAAATTCTGCCACAAACAGATTGGGCGGGAAAATTTCCCGCCCAGCCCCAGGTCGACTGCCCAGTCGACTTGGGTGTCGACCTGGGGTCGACTTCCCTGATCGGCCATGTTTTCCTGGTGCACCTGTTTGCTCCTTTGGGTCTGTTCAGTTGGCCTGTGACGGGATTTGATGGTTCAGATCTAAATTAGGGTTAATCCTATGGCCTGAACTTGTCTCTACACCTATAAAAACACCCTAAGACCTAGCCTAAACCACCACAAATCATCCTAACAACTAAGTGCTGCCAAAATGCTCCTAAATCATGGCCTCCATCTTCATCATTGAGAGCTTGAGAGTTCTAAACTAAAGCTAAGGCAAAGGAGCAATCTTTCTCCATCAAATCAAAGGAGCTACTTATTTCTCAAGGCTTCTAGTGTTGCTACATCATTCCTAGAGCTTCTACAACGTCTCTATCTTGTTCTATTTTGTTCTAGTTCTCATAGCCGTGATTTGTAAGCCTCACTCTACTCTTAGATTTAAACTATGAAATTAATATGAACATGTAGCAAGTTGAAATGAGATTTTTGTGTAATACTTGTCTTGGGGCTATTATTGTATGCATAGATCCATTCATGACTCTTTTGATCTATGATTGTGGAACTATCATGAACCTAGTATCGTTCATCTTGATTTTTGGGTAGAAAGCTATGAGCTTTATTTGGGGATTATGCATAATGCAACATAGAACCCCTCATAACCTTGATGTTAACTTGCCTATGATGTTGAACTACATGTTAGTCACAAGTTTATCACTCCATGTCAACTATTATCATGTTATCACCCTATTTGCTAAGTTTGATGACATACATGTTTTGAGGCCAATAATCCTATATGCTAGTTGTGATGAACACGTTTGCCTCAAATATCATCATGTTTAACTTATGACCAACTTTATCACCTTATGCCCATCTTTGTCATGTTGTTATGTTCCCCTTCTTGATCTATTTGTATTGATGCGAATTTACGTGCGATGGGAATACGTTATGGGTAGTTAGGCGAACTAGAAATGACATGAAAAACAAGATTTGAAATATGACATGAAAATTGATTATGCTTGAAAACTTGAATGTGGTCATGACATGTAGAAAACCATAAAGTGGCCAACTCGAGGTTGGGTTGAGTTTGTAGCGTAAATCTGCCCGGAACCGCCCGGCAAATCCAGTGGCTACAAATAATAGGATCCAATGTGAGTAGTTGGTCATATTGTGCTTGAAACCCGAGGTTAGACTAGGTTGTGGTGTAAATCTGCCCGGACCCGCCCGGCACATCCAGTAACCACAACAAAGTCTAATGTGAGAGGTTGGGCGCATTAAGTTAATTAATGCCACATGATAGGGTTAAGTCATGAACCACTTGGATACACTTAACCAACTTGAAACATGATTGGATAGGGTTAACCACACTCAACCCGTTAGAAACCCTAGTTACGTGGTCCTTTTCAGCAATAACCCTCTTGGATGTATCACGATACCCTAGGGACTAGGGTAGGGCGGGGCACGATTACTGGGCTGATTGTAAGCGACCAGAAAGACGGCTGAGTAGGTGCGCCAGTGTAGGTTCAGGCGGGCTATGGTCGTGCACATAGTCCGGAGTTGAAAAATAACAGACATGGTCACCAGTAGGTTTAGAATGTGCGTGCTTGATTCATGTCAGTGGTTGGCACCCTAGGGCTTGATACACCCTAGGGTGGACCTAGCATAGTTGACTACATTCCTTGATTGGGTCGTATGACACCGACACTCGACGAGTTAGGATTATAGGGAGCCGATCGACTAGATCGTATAGTTGGACCTTGACTTGGGTCATCTCATGTTATTGGGCCAAGGGATCATTTCCTGTTTATACTTGACATAGGTTAGAATACTAGTACTATTGGTGCAAAACTAAACCTTGTATATGCGATGCCACACTTGATCTACCTTGTTATCTATTTATCATGCCAGTTAGTTACCATCTTTATGTTTCATCTCAGTTTCTCATGTTTAGTTAACTTCATTAGTTTTTATACTAATAGTAGGTAGGACTTACCAGTCTTTATGACTGACCCTTTTTCTTTCGCCTCTTTTCTTCCATTCCCCCCCCCCCAGGTTCTCAGGGAGGGAACACTAGTGCTTAGCTTGGACATTTGGCTTGCTTTCTTGACAGCTCATGTACGGTTTGGACTTGAGCTTGCTATGGCTTCACCACATCTATTTTGGGGATAGTTTACTTTATGTTATTTTCAGTTTATGTTTCTAGACTTGTGGTAGTTGGAAAATAATGACTAAGTATTTTGATGTAAGTTGACTTTGGTTTGGAAATGGTTAACTATGGTTTTTAAATTTCTACCGCCGCTTTACTTATTTATTTATCTATGTTATGTCTTGTGATATCTCTGTGCATGTTTACCTAGACAACACCCCTCCAAAGCTAGTGCAATCACTCGTGAGTGGCCTTGGCGGAGGTGGGGTGTTACATTTGGTAGCAGAGCATGAGGTTTTACTAGACCGGACAAAAGTTTTAAAAACCCTTTTGAAAAACTATTTTCAAAGCCAATTAAGTATTTTTCCAAGGAAAGTCTAGTTTATATTAAAAGGCTATTCCCCAAAAGCCATTAGCACTATCCTTCGTTTCCTCGTTCTAAATCTATCTTTTATTTCGTTTCAGTATGGCAGATAATTTTATCATCCCGGAGGGAATACCGGTACCTCTTTGGTTTAGGAGGTACATGGAGGCTAGGGCAAATGGAGCCGGCCCAGCAAACACTCCCACTCCTCCTCCCGTGCCTGAGGTTCCTCCTCCTCCTCCTCCTCAGCGTCCACAAGCGGATTTCGCGAAGATTTGCAAAGACTTTAAGGCGATGGGTGGCAAGAATTTTTTTGGGACAGAGACTTATGTTGAGGCAAGAAACTGGTTAAGGGAAACTGAAGACCTTTTTGCTATCTTTGATGTAGAAGATCGTAGGAAAGTTCTGTTGGCAGTATGGCTATTGAAAGAGGAAGCTGCTTATTGGTGGGAAGTCACCAACGCTACTAGGCCTATAGAGACTTGGGCCGACTTTAGGATGAGGTTTGGGCTTAAGTTTCTATCATCTGCTGAAGAGAATCTGCAAATGGAGAGGTTTATATCTTTGAAGCAAGGGGACATGATCGTGAGGGAGTATGTGAATAAGTTTAACCAGCTTGCTCGATTCGGTTTAGACATGGTTAACACACCTTAGAAGAAGGCTCTACGCTTTGCTCGAGGATTGAATGAACCATTGCAAGGTTTAGCCATGTCTCATATACCCATGTGGGCCACTTTTGAGAGCTTGGTAGATATGGCCTTGCTTCAAGGAGATGATAAGAATGGCAAGAAAGAAGTTAAGCTTAATGAGACTCAAACCAAGAAGGCGGACTCCAAGTGGGGAGGCAACCAGAACAACAAAAACAACAAGAACAACAAGGGTAACAAGGCTAACAAAAACAAGGCAAGGGAGACAAGGAAGTGAAACTTTTGTGGGATCACTGGACACATAGCCAAAGATTGTAGGAAGAAGAAGAGGAAGTTGGGAGAATGCTTTCATTGCGGAGAGTCTGGACACTACAGCAAGGATTGCCCAAAGAAGCAAGGATAGGGGCAAGGATAGACTCAGCGGGCAGGACCTTCTGGAGGGAAGATGCATGCTCTCAACACTACTCCAGCTCCGGACCAAGGTAGTATTTCTGTAGAAAGCCTTGTTTACATTTCTGGTTTTCCTGTTCGAACTTTATTTGATTCTGGCGCATCGCATACCTTTATTTCTTCTGACATTGTTGAAAGTTTGCACCTAAGTACTAGTCTAGTTGAGGATCCCGTTAGTGTTTCAAATCCAATTGGGGGTTCCGCCCATCTATCTATGATTTGTATGGATTTGAGGATTTCTATCTTGACCGTAGAATTCACATGTAATGCTTATGTTCTCGGGTTCATGGGATACGGGTTGATTTTGGGCATGGATTGGTTGTCCAGTTATGGATCCATTCTCGATTGTGAGCATAGGGTAGTGAGGCTTATGACTCGCCTTGGCAATACCCTATAGATTTCTTGTAACCCTCTGGATTCCGTCATGTTATGTTATCTTGAATCCCTCGACTCGCCTATTGACAATCTTCAATCTGTGAGGGTGGTCCGAGAATATCCTGATGTTTTTGATGAGGTGAAAGGGTTACCCCCTAAACGTGAGACAGACTTCCGTATTTATCTTGTTGATAATGCCAAGCCAGTTTCATTGCCTGTTAGGCACATGGCCCCGCGAGAAAGAAGAGAGCTTAGAAAGCAAGTCAAGGAGTTGCTTGAGAAAAATTTCATTAGGCGAAGCATTTCTGAATGGGGTGCTCCTGTGGTATTCGCTACTAAGGCGGATGGTTCGCTTCATCTATGTGTTGATTATCGTGAGTTAAACAAGCTTACAAAGAAGAATAGGCACCCGTTACCGAGGATTGATGATCTCTTTGACCAGCTTGTAGGTGCTTCTGTTTTCTCTCAACTCGATCTAGCCACCGGATTCCATCAGCTTAGAGTGGCTGAGGATAATATTGACAAGACTGCGTTTAGGACTCCAGATGGATTCTTTGAATGGCTCGTCATGCTGTTCGGTTTGACTAATGCACCCGCATACTTCGTTGACTTGATGAGTAGAGTGTTTAGGGAGTTCCTTAACAAGTTTTTGGTTGTCTTCGTGGATGATATTCTGATCTTCTCTAAGGACGAGGAAGAGCATGCTACACATCTCAAGGAGGTTATGGATACGCTTAGGGCTCATCAGTTAAAAGCCAAGTTCTCCAAATGCCATTTTTGGAGAAGGGAAGTTTGGTTCCTTGGGCATATAGTTTCTAAGCAAGGCATAGTCGTGGATCCCGCTAAAGTAGTGGAGGTACAAGACTGGAAAGTTCCGAAGAATGCAACTGAAGTGAGAAGCTTTCTCGGTCTGGCAGGATTTTATAGGAAGTTCATTAAGGGCTTCGCTAAGATTTCAGCCCCTCTTACTAAGTTAACAAAGAAGAACTTAGTCTTTGCATGGGACTTAGAGTGTGAGCTTGCTTTTCAAAGGCTCAAGAAAGCCCTCACCACAGCTCCAGTTCTAGCATTACCCGATAGAGGGAAGTTGTTTACCATGTACACCGATGCATGTGGCACGGGATTAGGCGCTGTCCTGATGCAAGAAGGGAGAGTGATATGCTTTGGGAGTAGGCAACTCAAGGTTCATGAGAAGAACTATCCCACTCATGATTTGGAGTTGGCGGCGATCGTCTTTGCACTCAAATCTTGGCACCATTATCTTCTAGGTGAAAGGTTTGAGTTATATACTGATCACAAGTCGCTCAAGTACCTCTTCTCGCAGAAAGATTTGAATCTAAGGCAGCAGAGGTGGATGGAATTCTTGGCATCATATGACTTCGATATAGCCTATACCCCTGGCAAGGGTAATGTTGTGGCGGATGCGCTAAGTAGAAAAAGGTTGACTTTGAGTCCCTTGTTTGTTGAGATGAAGAGCCTAGAGTTCTTGGCAACCTTTGATTTTACACCTGCTGTTGAGTTGATGACTGGTTCGTTAGCATCCCTTGAGCTTAGACCTACACTTCTTGATCAAATTGGGACTTCACAGAGGGAAGACCCGCAAATAGTCGAGATCATGGATAAGTTGATTCGTGGTGAGACGTCAAGACACCTCGCTAGATATACTATTGATGACAAGGGGTGGCTAAGGCGTGATGGAATACTATGTGTCCCACAAGTGGGAGACTTAGTAAATAAAGTTCTTGAGGAGGCGCATCACTCGAGGATGACCATACATCCCGGAGGGGATAATATGTACCGGGATATGAAGCGCATTTTCTTTTGGGATGGGATGAAAAAGTATGTTGCAGAGTTTGTCTCTAGATGCATTGTTTGCCAACAAGTAAAGGCCGAATCGAAGAAGCCCGGTGGGCTACTGCATCCATTGGAGGTCCCGCAATGGAAGTGGGAAAGTATCTCTATGGATTTTGTGGATGGATTGCCGAGATCTAGGAAGGGGAATACTAGCATATGGGTCATAGTGGATAGACTCACGAAGAGCGCTCATTTCATTCCAGTGAAGAGCAAGAGGACCGCATCATGGCTAGCATCTGTTTATCTTCGAGAGATAGTGCGATTGCATGGGGTTCCTTCTAGCATAGTTAGCGATCATGACCCAATCTTCACTAGCCAATTTTGGAATAGTTTGCAAGAGGCGATGGGTACGCGATTGAATCTAAGTACAGCCTATCACCCACAGACGGATGGTCAGACCGAAAGGGTGAATAGGGTACTAGAAGATCTGTTGAGGCTATGCATTCTTGACTTTGGTGGCACTTGGGAAGACCACCTTCCTCTCGTAGAGTTTGCTTATAATAACAGCTACCAAGCAAGCATAGGGATGGCACCATTCGAAGCTTTGTATGGGAGGCCGTGCAAGTCACCAACATGTTGGTGGGAGACGACGGATAAGCTTATACTTGGGCCCGACATGATAAGGGACACATCCGAGAAGGTTGAGTTGATTCGAAGGCGGATGAAAACGGCCCAAGATAGACAGAAATCCTATGCAGACAAGCGAAGGACACACTTAGAGTTTAAAGTTGGAGATATGGTCTTTGTGAAGGTTTCTCCCTTGCGAAATGTGGTTCGTTTTGGAGCAGTTGGAAAGCTAGCACCAAGGTTCGTAGGACCCTTCCCTATCATCGAGAAGATTGGGCAAATGGCTTATAGAGTGGAATTGCCCGAGAAGCTGGCTGGAGTGCACAATGTCTTTCATGTCTCGCATCTCCGAAAATGCCTACATGAATCAGCCGAAGTAGTTGAGCCAAGCATTCTTGAAGACGTGGAGGTAGAGAAAGAGGCAATCCTGAGGCGAGCTCCGATTCATATCTTGGGAACGGAGATCAAGAAGCTGAGGAATCGAGAAGTCAAGTTAGTAAAGGTTCAGTGGAGTGAAGCCGATGAAGATGCAACTTGGGAAACCGAGGAGAAGATGCGTGGGCTTTACCCATTTCTTTTTTAGGGTACATTCTCAATCTCTTTTCCTAGTTAGCATATCTTTCTTTTGCTATCCATGTTTATCTTGTTATTTCGTTAATCTTGTCATGAGAACCTTTGGTAGAAACCCTTTGGATGAAACATGTATTTGAAACATGTTATGCTTGATGGTTGCAAATGGTTGCAAGTGTTTGCAAGTGGTTACTCTTGGATGCATGATACACGTTAGGCACTAAGATCGGCTCACACACTTTCATATTGCATATGCATGAGTGTTTATGCTTATTCATGGATGAAACTTGTTATGCTATCACATGGATGTTGCATATGAATGAATGTTATGTGCATTCATATAGAGATTATAAATTACGTTAGGAATTTGCATACATTTGGACTCATTTCACTAACATATTCCGCATTAAGGAGGTTTACTGAATCAGTAACTGCCTGATTTCCGCAATAGATAGGTGCATATACACACACTTTTGCATATGTTCATACAGCATTAGAAATCTTTTAAGGACAACGATTACTGGTGGATGATGTTTTGAGTAGATGGATGATGGATGGTAGGAAACGTTCTTCCTAATTTGGAGATTTCGGGGACGAAATCCATTAAGGTGGGGAGAATGTAACAACCCGAATTTTTATAACATGTTAAAACAAGAAATCAGGGCAGAATTAAATTATAAGTTAAGAATCAATGGGAACGGGTTACTCCATTGCATTCATCTCGAAATTTTGCTTGAAAACGAGTCTGAAATTTCGTAAATCGGAGTCCGTATGACCAAGATATGGCCCATAGAAGATTTCAGAAAATTCAAAATTCAGCCCGAAATTCAAATTCAGCCCCAAACAGATTGGGCGGGAAAATTTCCCGCCCAGTCCCAGGTCGACTGGGGAGTCGACCTGCCCCAGCCCAGGTCGACTTGGGTGTCGACCTGGGGTCGACTTCCCTGATCGGCCATGTTTGCCTGGTGCACCTATTTGCTCCTTTGGGTCTGTTCAGTTGGCCTGTGACGGGATTTGATGGTTCAGATCTAAATTAGGGTTAATCCTATGGCCTAAACTTGTCTCTACACCTATAAAAACACCCTAAGACCTAGCCTAAACCACCACAAATCATCCTAACAACTAAGTGCTTCCAAAATGCTCCTAAATCATGGCCTCCATCTTCATCATTGAGAGCTTGAGAGTTCTAAACTAAAGCTAAGGCAAAGGAGCAATCTTTCTCCATCAAATCAAAGGAGCTACTTATTTCTCAAGTCTTATAGTGTTGCTACATCATTCCTAGATATTATACAACGTCTCTATCTTGTTCTATTTTGTTTTAGTTCTCATAGCCACGATTTGTAAGCCCCACTCTACTCTTAGATTTAAACTATGAAATTAATATGAACATGTAGCAAGTTGAAATGATATTTTTGTGTAATACTTGTCTTGGGGCTATTATTGTATGCATTGATCCATTCATGACTCTTTTGATCTATGATTGTGGAACTATCATGAACCTAGTATCGTTCATCTTGATTTTTGGGTAGAAAGCTATGAGCTTTATTTGGGGATTATGCATAATGCAACATAGAACACCTCATAACCTTGATGTTAACTTGCCTATGATGTTGAACTACATGCTAGCCACAAGTTTATCACTCCATGTCAACTATTATCATGTTATCACCCTATTTGCTATGTTTGATGTCATACATGTTTTGAGGCCAATAATCATATATGCTAGTTGTGATGAACACCTTTGCCTCAAATATCATCATGTTTAACTTATGACCAACTTTATCACCTTATGCCCATCTTTGTCATGTTGTTATGTTCCCCTTCTTGATCTATTTGTATTGATGTGAATTTACGTGCGATGGGAATACGTTATGGGTAGTTAGGCGAACTAGAAATGACATGAAAAACATGATTTGAAATATGACATGAAAATTGATTATGCTTGAAAACTTGAATGTGGTCATGACATGTAGAAAACCATAAAGTGGCCAACTCGAGGTTGGGTTGAGTTTGTAGCGTAAATCTGCCCGGAACCGCCCGGAAAATCCAGTGGCTACAAACAATAGGATCCAATGTGAGTAGTTGGTCATATCGCGCTTGAAACCCGAGGTTAGACTAGGTTGTGGTGTAAATCTGCCCGGACCCGCCCGACACATCCAGTAACCACAACAAAGTCTAATATGAGAGGTTGGGCGCATTAAGTTAATTAATGCCACATGATAGGGTTAAGTCATGAACCACTTGGATACACTTAACCAACTTGAAACATGATAGGGCTGATTGTAAGCGACCAGAAAGACGGCTGAGTAGGTGCGCCAGTGTAGGTTCAGGCGGGCTATGGTCGTGCACATAGTCCGCAGTTGAAAAATAACAAACATGGGCACCAGTAGGTTTAGACTGTGCGTTCTTGATTCGTGTCAGTGGCTGGCACCCTAGGGCTTGATACACCCTAGGGTGGACCTAGCACAGTTGACTACATTCCGTGATTGGGCCGTATGACACCGACACTCGACGAGTTAGGCTTATAGGGAGCCGATCGACTAGATCGTATAGTTGGACCTTGACTTGGGTCATCTCATGATATTGGGCCAAGGGATCATTTCCTGTTTATACTTGACATGGGTTAGAATACTAGTACTATTGGTGCAAAACTAAACCTTGTATATGCGATGCCACACTTGATCTACCTTGTTATCTATTTATCATGCCAGTTAGTTACCATCTTTATGTTTCATCTCAGTTTCTCATGTTTAGTTAACTTCACTAGTTTTTATACTAATAGTAGGTAGGACTTACCAGTCTTTATGACTGACCCTTTTTCTTTCACCTCTTTTCTTCCGTTTCCCCCCCCCCCCCCAAGGTTCTCAGGGAAGGAACACTAGTGCTTAGCTTGGACATTTGGCTTGCTTTCTTGACAGCTCATGTACTGTTTGGACTTGATCTTGCTGTGGCTTCACCACATCTATTTTGAGGATAGTTTATTTTATGTTATTTTCAGTTTATGTTTCTAGACTTGTGGTAGTTGGAAAATAATGACTAAGTATTTTGATGTAAGTTGACTTTGGTTTGGAAATGGTTAACTATGGTTTTCAAATTTCTACCGCTGCTTTACTTATTTATTTATCTATGTTCTGTCTTGTGATATCTCTGTGCATGTTTACCTAGACAACACCCCTCCAAAGCTAGTGCAATCACTCGTGAGTGGCCCTGGCGGAGGTGGGGTGTTACAGAGGTCGTTTGCAAAATTTCCATTTTTAAGGGCTGTATTTTCCAGAGCGACTATTCTGAATTTTCAATTGGGCATATCTTTTTATTCCCTCTATGAAATTTCAATTTTTTGGATTCGTTGGAAAGATATTTTCAAATAGATTCTAATATTTTTGGTTTCGCTAAAATCCGGTTTATTTTGAATCTTGTACATTCATTTGAAATTTGAAATCGAATTTTCGAACTACCGCGCCATTTTCAATTCCTTTTATAATTATAAATAATTATTTATATTCTAACGACGATTCAAATAAATATATACATTCTTATTCTATTCAAAATAAATTTCTCGTTGTTATTATTTAAAATAAACCATTTTAAATACTCAAAATTCATCAAAATTGCCAAAATAAAATTTAAATTGGCTCAGATTTCCGGGTTATTACAAAGCTTTTCCGGCTAAGATGCCAAAGATCCCATGGGATGATATTGTATTTAAAGAAAGAGACTCAGAAAGATTGCTAACACCAACGGTAGATCCAATGGCGATAACCATCGGTTTTGGTCCGACCATAATCAGAAGAGTCTTGGTTGACAGCAGGGCCTCCATCATTGTCCTTCTCATTAATGCATTCAATAGGGTGAACCTTTACATAGATGATGTGAAGGCTTGCCAAAATAAGATCCAAGGGCAACCCACTTAACCAATTGGCATTATCAACTTGCTCGTCGAACTCGGAGAAGGGAAAAGAAGGTTGCCATAAAACAAGATTTCGTCAAAGTCGATGAGCTTTCGGCATATAATGCCTTCCTTGGAAGACCAACCCTCGCAGCCTTTAGGATAACAATGGCCCCATGGTGCCTAACAATGAAATTCCCTACCGAAAACAGAGTCGGCATAATTAAAGGTGACCAACAGGCAGTGAGAGAATTTTATATGGTGGAACTTGTTGAAGCTAGGAAGAAAGAAGTAAAGAAGGATGTGGAGCCTCCACTCTGCATTCATTCCCTCCCCTTATAGCAATTAGGGCGGGGCCCTCACACTGATGAGCACAGCGGAGCTTAGAAGTAGATTGATCCCAGAAAAGCTAGTGTGGGGGAAGATAGAGTAACACCAACTGAAGCCATAATCTCCATCTCAGTGCATGATAAAGATCCCGACCGAGTCTTGAAAATAGGTTCTCAGCTGGTCTTAAAGCTGCAAAAAGATTTAATCTTGTTTCTAAAGGCAAGTTTAGATGTTTTCGCTTAGACACATTCCGATATGTGCGGAATATCACCTGATGTAATTGTGCATAAGTTGAATATTAATTCCAGTTTAACTCCTGTAAAACAAAAAAGACGAATTCAAGAACTTGAAAGATCTGTAACATTAAAAGAAGAGGTAGAAGGTTATTCAAGAATAACTTTATACGAGAATCTACATATCTCGATTAGGTTTCCAATCCATTCTTGTTAAAAAGTCCAACGGAAAGTGGAGAGTGTGCATAGACTATTCGGACCTCAACAAGGCGTGTCACAAAGATAGCTTCCCATTACCTAGAATTGATCAACTTGTTGATGCAACGGAGGAACATGAACTGTTATCCTTTATGTACGCATACTCCGGGTGCAATCAGATCATAATGCACAAACCAGACGAAGAGAACACAAGTTTCATAACAAATAGAGGCTTTTATTGCTATAAAGTTATGTCGTTCGGACTAAAAAATGCAGGAGCAACATACCAGTGCCTTGTGAATTTCATGTTCAAATCCCAAATAGGAAAAACAATGGAAGTCTACGTGGATGATATGCTGGTAAAATCGAAGAAAGCCAATGATCATCAGGAGAACCTGGCTGAGATGTTACATATGCTCAGAAAATATGGGATGAAGCTAAACCCGCTTAAATGCTCATTTGGAGTCTCATCTGGGAAATTTCTCACGTTCATAGTTAATGCCGGGGCATTGCAGCGAATCCTTCTCAATTCATAGCCTTACGGGAAATGCATGCTCCAAGGACAAAGAAAGAGCTTCAAAGCCTAAATGGGAAAGTAGTTGCACTTAACTGATTCATCTCTAAGGCAATGGATCGGTGCATTCCACTCTTCGATGCTTTGAAGAAAGGGAAGAAAGATTTCCAATGGACTCCTGAATGTCAAATAGCTTTCAAAGAGTTGATTAAGCACATGAAGTCACCGCCAGTGCTCTCTAAAACCCAAAGATGGAGAGGAGCTGTTCCTAAATTTGGCTGTCTCGTCACACGCCTTAAGCGCCGCGCTTGTTCGGGAAGATGCCAAGGTCCAATGGTCAGTCTACTACATTAGTACGAGGCTCGCTGGGGCAAAGCTAAACTATCCGAAGTTGGAAAAACTTGCATATTGTCTTCTCATGACCTTGAAAAAGCTAAAGCCGTATTTCCAATTCCATCCTATAAAGGTTCTCACCGATCAACCGCTAAGATAAGTTCTCTTTCTCCCAGAAACTTTGGGAAGGTTATTGAAGTGGAACATAGAGCTCAGTCAATATGACATCACTTATCACCCTCGAAGAGCTATTAATGGCCAGGCTTTAGAGGATTTCATCGCTAAGTACATGGATAGGGAGACGAAACAGAGGAAATAGAGGAACTAGCAGAGACGGTGACTAGTTGGAAGCTATACATCGATGGATCCAGAAATGATTACTGCTCAGGGGCCGAAATTGTCCTAGAAATTCAAGAAGGCCATTCCTTATACTATGCTTTAAGATTGGAATTCCCATCAACCAACAATGAGGCTGAATATGAAGCATTAATCATAGGTCTAAAATCGGAAAAATAAATTGAATCTGAAAACTTTACAAATATTCAGTGACCCACAGTTGGTAGTATGTCAAGTCCTAAAGGAACTCCAGACCAAACTTGGAAATCTTCCTTCTTATCTTACCAAAGCTTTAGAACTTCTCAATAACCTTGACTACTACACTATATCTCATATTCCCAGGGAAGAGAATTCAAAGGACGATTCTCTCGCCAAGTATGCTAGTTCCTCAAATGCACAATTACTAGGTTTAATTCCCGTCGAAGACCTTTCAACCCCTGCCACTGAAGAAGCAGATGTTGACTGGATTATTGT
The DNA here is from genome assembly GCA_030737875.1 of Allium sativum. Taxonomy (NCBI): domain Eukaryota; kingdom Viridiplantae; phylum Streptophyta; class Magnoliopsida; order Asparagales; family Amaryllidaceae; genus Allium; species Allium sativum. Next base: position 124,920,678 of record CM060919.1, on the reverse strand, counting down.
AACAACCCGGAATTTTTGAACCAATTTAAAATTTTAATTTTAGCTATTTTATTGGGTTTTGAATATTTAAAATGATTTATTTTAAATAATAACGACTAAAAATTTATGTAAATCGAAGTATGGGTTCAGCGATTTCCTCTACAAGAAAGAGGAGCAACCAAATTTCCTTTGATTAAGTTTAATAATATTTTATTTAATATTAATTAAAGCCACTAGTGAAATCAAATTTCTTAATGTTCGTATTATCATAACTATTTCGTGCGAGGTCGAAATGGAAGATTTTAGTTGCGTTGCAATCGTGGCGACGAACTCTACAACATGGAATTGAGTAGAAGCGATTTGGAGCAAATTAGAATTTGAGGCGAATTTAGATCAAAACAGTACTGAAAACATCAAATAAAGACTGACGGAGTGGAACCCAAAGTGAGAATTCTCTCACTAAAATATTTGTACAATTATTTATTTTATAACTGAAAATATATGAATTGCCAGTGTTGATTTTTATACGTTATGTTATTTATTTTTGGGGTTCAACACACGAACTCTTCATAAATCATTTGAAATAGAAGCGATGTGTGGATATTAGCGACACTCACATTTCATACTACACAGATGGAAACTTGTGGCACCGTAAATGGCATTTGGTTGTTGAGTATTTATTTATATGGATGATTTGGTGATTTGTGTATTGTGATTATGAAGATTAACATATTAAAAATAATGTTAACCTTAATGTGGTAGTTGAAATTAAATTATAAATATCTAATTATAGTTTAAACAGTGAAAATTGGTTGAGCAGAAAAATAATTCAAATCAAATTAGAATTGGTTAAATTTATTAACCAGTTATTAATTTGAATCGACTGTTGTTGTTTGAAAACCCCCATACGGGTATTGGGACGATATTTGACATACACTAATCCCAATATTTAGTTGTATGTCAATCGATTGCTTAACAGACTGTATTAAGCGTTATTTATTTATTTTAATGCTTATACAGTTGTAGAATGCACTCTGGATGATGTTGGAATGTTTAATGATTATTTATCATTATTATTGAATACATGCGATGTATGAAATCCATATAGCTGAAATTATATGGTAATTGATTGAGTCACATTCCAATTCAGAATATGAACGAATATTTTAAAATAAAATTCAGTGAAGAATTAAAATATGATTTTGATGTCCAATTTTGGAAAGACACGGAAATATTGAAATATTCATAACTGAAATGAATACGAAGCCGAGTTAAGTAGATATACGCTATTTTTAACTCGAACGGAATTTTCTGTCAATTTTATTTATTTAACAATGAATATCGAAAAGATTTGATTTCAAAATTTGATATTTTGAAAATATTATCATTTTAATATTATAATGACATGGAATATTCAATTTTGATTTAAAATTGGAAATGAAGTTGAAATCGTTTTAAAAGGAATTTATAAATGATTTATAAAATACATTTTAAATAGAAATCGATGATATATATATTATATATTTAAATGGCTTGAATAGAACGCGCCGCGCAGCGACCGTTCATGAATTTCAACCATTTACTTCAAATTGATGTAACGGGAGATCCGACCGTCTGGTTCTCCTAAAACTGGAACCATTGGGTTCATATCGAAATGGTCTTTCCAATTAATATAACAGATTTAAATTTGAATGGTTGGATTTTAAATTATGTCCAAATCAATTTTGGAAAAGGTCGCTATGAAAGCAGTTCAGTGGCTGTTATAGGAAACCGACTGTAAGGCCGTTAATAAAATTATTAAAAATATGGAAAAATTATGTAAAATCATAATTAATGATTTGGAAAGATTTTGGATGAAATATTCCACGTTTTTAAAGATAAAGCATACTTTTATCAGAATAAGTTGTTTTACAACTTGAGATAAGAACCGAGAAAAATTGGAATGGTTTTAATCTAACCAGAATTTTCCAATGTATGAATTGGAATAGATTTGAATGGAAATAATTTTCGGAATATTTCGATATTGGATTCCATGATTATACCAATATTGTTTAGGAATTTGGAAGATACATATATCGTTATTCCCAATACGATATCCGTTGATTTCAGAATTTGATATTGAATATAAGCCAATATTATTTTTATTCAGAGCCTTATATTTAATATCAAATGGGATTTTAGGGTTTGTCGTGAATGGTGTCTTTATTAACACTGGTCTTAAACCCAGTTGAGAATAGAATAAATCTTTTAATTAAGATTTAGAGAAGTTACCAATTAATTAATTTATTTGGAATTGAAATGGAAGTTGATTTTGGGTTCATTGTGAGCAATGTTTAAAATAACATTTGTTCTTAAAACCCAATTAACAGTGAAGGTATAATTTGGAATTTATAAATCTCTATTCTAAGATTTAATGGAAACTTTTCAAAGTAAAGTTTTCCAATTTAATACATTAAATTGAAACTGAATAGAATTCGATTTAATAATAATCGAGATGAGCTTCTGCGAATGAAGACCGTTACTATATATGGAATTTAAAAGGCTTTGCCATTATTCCATTTATATTATTAGTCTGATAAGAAAATTTATATCAATTAAATATTGATCTGTTTTCCGTGGAGATTCCATTTTGATGGAAGATGATTTTGGTTTCATCATGAACTTTGTTTAAATGACATTGGTTCTTTAACCCAGTTGAAGACAGGATTAATTTCCTAGAAAATTGAGAAATCATTAAGTAATGAATTTCAGAGATTAAAACTAAGAAGCGTTTTAATAAATCTATAATTAGATTGGAATGAATGAATGGTAATTAAATTTACCAAAACAAGAGATGTGATATAAACCAAATACACTTGGTTGTTGATATTGATTATGATTGATTGATTGATTGTTTGGATTGTGCTCCACCAGTTTATGAGCAAGATATGCTTTTACATTTAGCATTGGGTTGGGCAGAATTATTTGTATGCTAACACCTAGTGAAACACTTCACGATTTGACTATGAGGTGTTAGCGATGTTATTTATTTCAAAATTAATGAATGATTTGAAAAGATATTTTCTTAAGTGAAAAGAAACGTTTTCCCAATTTTGCACAAGGAATATTTTATAAAAATGTTTTATGAAACAGAAAAGATTTCGAGGGCTAAACCCGATGTTTCTGAAATGATTTAGAATAGTATTATGTGTTTGACATTGTAGTTCATCACATAACCGATTAGTTGCTATTGATGATATCTCTGTTTGGTGGCGGAGAATTTATTCTCTTGCTTAACACCCTTCTTTGAGACGTACGAGCTCAAATGTTATGTGATTAATAGTGACTGATCATATATGTGAATTGCTAATGTAAAGTACTATAGTTTTAAAGTACTTGTAATTATTATGTTTTGAAATGATTGTTCCTACTTCAGGATATGAAATGATTTGGTATGTGGCTAAAGATTCGGGTAACCCGGACGACTGAAAGTATGGGTGAGATGGCGGTTTATTTTCCCTGAGGGCGTGGGATGGTGCATCGTTAGTGTAGCCTGCTCCATCGTGGGAGGTGCACACACACATGCATATATATATATATATGTATGTATATGTATATATATCGAGTTGGTTTCAGACAGTCTACAATTTCCAATTTAACATAAGCCACCTCTAATATGATGATGACCTGATAATATACATTAAATCGAATGAAATTTCTGCTAGAACTACCAAAGGTAACTTTTTGTTACTAGAAAAATATGTTGGTCTAAAAGTGAGTGAGAATAAAACTATAAGCTATTTTAGTAAATTTTGTGTTAACAGAATTGAGATTCTGGATATCTTGGGTGTGACTGAAGGATCTTTGCCTGTTTAGTACTTGGGAGTTCTATTGTCAACAAATAAAATTACAGATAAAGAATGTGCTGAATTGATAAGTAAGATAAAAGATAAGTTACAAGGCTGGAGCTCAAGAACTTTATCACTGGTGTAACGACCCGCATTCTACGCATCGAAGGATCATAGAATATTTATTTCTTTCACATACGGAGTCATATAGTCATGTAACTTTGGAAGACGACTATTGGGGTCATTTCCCATGTTCATGATTTTTGCCGATTTTTAAATGACCGTTTTGCCCCTAGCTGATCTTGTTTCGGCCATAACTTTTGATTGGTATGGAGTTTTGACCTGAAACCACTTCCATTAGATTCAAATGATGGTTTACCTTTCCGTAGAGTGGTCACGTTAGCCAAACGGACTCACCGTTTGGGAGATATAGTTGAAACAAGGTTTATAAGGTGAAAAACAGCTTAACCGGGCCTAATTAGGGTGATTAGCAAGAGGGCCCATAACCCATTTCAGGATTAGGGTTATGGGGAGGCTGAGAACAATAGGAAAACGAATTTCATTTCATTTTTCAGCTTCTAAAACATTTCTCTAACCTTAGCCATGACCTCCACCTTCTAATTTCACCCCAAATCGCTCATAATCGCTTCCTAATTGAAGATTAAGCCAAGCTACATCAAATCAAGCAAAATTAGCATCGAATTGGGAATAGAGCTGCTGTGTTGCATAGAGATTCAACCCAAATTAGATAATATTTCAGATTTATAGTTTGTTTGTGGCCAAGGTGAGTGATTAGCATTGTTTTTACACTAATTATAGCTAATTGGGGTGATTAATGCTAATTAACGAAATTATACATGTTAAAAATCTGGAAAAATGTCTAGAAATTTTTAAATATTATTTTAGGCCTCTGTTAGAAAATTTGGTTAGTTCAGACATGTTTTGCTAATCATATCATTAGTTATGCTTAAACATGATTAAGGGGAAACCATGGGTTTTGGGTATGTTTGGTCCGTTTTGACATATCAAATTGTTGTTTTGTGGTTTGTGGATGATTATACATGTTGCTATGACTATCTGGTATGCTTTGTGATTGATTAGAAAAGATAAAATGGTCGAAAATGCCATCGTGAGGCGTAAAATAGCCGCTGGAAAAGTTGTAGGAATTGAGCAGCGATCGGATTGGATCGGTCCCCCCTAACTCACACGTGGAATATGTATCACAAACCGCATTTGAAGGCTCCGAACCGATCTGCTTGTGGGACACGCGAACCATTCATGTCTGAAGCTCTTCAACCCGATCTGCTCACACTTGGAGACCACGACCCGGAGCTATCACGAACCACCTCCTCCGATCCAATGCACCACGAGCTGATGCTTGGAGGAACCACGAACCAATGGAAGGACATGACTAGGACCGGGGTACTATCTCCAACCCCGAACCTGTACCACGATCCTGACCCGAACCGATGGGGTCATCCCGACCCGACCCATATGGAGCAACCCGATCCGAAGCCGGTGATCACGGACTGAACCAGGATGGCCGAACCAAACCGATGAAGACTGAAGGACCGAACCAATCCGGAGGAGACCAAAACCAGAGATGCAAAGGTAGCCCAAATGAGAGGTTATAACTTATGATCCATATGGGAACCAACGAGTTAACTTTATGATTGGTCTTTGCTGCAGGACGTGTGCTAAGGAGTTGTTGACGTCCATAGCTTCGATTCACCACCGAGAGACGATTGTTAGGCTACAGATCAGTGCAGTGGGGTAGTTATTGCTTCATGGGGGCAAAGTGATCGTAGTATGGCTATGAGCCAGTGCAGTGGAGTCGTCATGACTTCATGGGGCAAAGTGGACATAGCAAGGACTAGTGGCTGTGGATCAGTGCAATGGAGTCGCCATGACTCCATGGGGCAGAGTAATCATAGCAAGGATTTGGATGATCAAAGCGGTGGATATCGTATGCTTTACGCACTGAGTGAGAGATGTGAGGATGGTTGCTATGCTTGATTGTTTTCCATCATTATGACATGCACACCCCCACCCCCGTATCTTTACGCCATATGTTAGTGTCACCTCAGAGTATTATACATCTTGTTGTGCTAACTCTTTGGTTGCAGGTTCAGGTATGGTTTAGTATACCTATTATTGTTCTTTTTTGTTGCTTATCGCTCATACCAGACTTTGTCTGACCAAGAGTTTTATGTCTCTTCTTATTACTCTGGGTGCTCTTAAACGGGCAGACTAGAGACAGGCTAGCTTGTTATGCACGAGTAGCTGATCCGGAGACGAGCGGGAGGCTCCCACGTAAGATATAGTAATATGTATGTGTGTGTGTGTATTCTCCCTGTGTCGCTGATGGTCACTACTTTGGGAATTAGTATTGTACTCTTCCTTTACTTTGGATTAGAGACAGCTTGAATGGTTGTAATAATGATGATGTGAAACATAAGTTGTATTTGGATTTTTCCACTGCTATTGTGGTTTAGTTTTCAGCTTATGCACTGTCTCGCCTGTTTTATGTCAAGTATGTTATTATTATATTTTATTCCATGCGCTGTGAGACATTCTACAGATTCCTTGCTAGTTCAAATTCCTTCTTTCCTTTCTTTGGCGATCGTCCTGTGCTGGTTGGACATCAGCACAGCGCACTTTCTTTGGAAATGTCGGCTGGTGCAGGGCGGGCCGTCACATTTGGTATCAGAGCTCTAGGTTGAGTAGTTAACCTAGGGAAAGACAACAGGGAGAGGTAGTACGTATATGAGAGCGCGTATTTGTTATATTTTGGTTTTTGAAAGTTTATATGTATATATGCTATTCGTATATTTAAGGATGAAGTCGCATTGCACTGGCACCACTGAAGAGATGGTTAATCGTTTTCTCCTTACAGATTGAACGATGAGCCGATATACTAGGGGTACTGGTAGAGGAGCTAATAATGGGAATGCTCATGATATGAGGACGATGTTCACTGACTTCATGAGGGAGATGCTTAGAAATGTGCAAGGAGCAGTTCCCAATGCTGCAAATGGTGGTGGTGCAGCAGTGCAGGCGCCTAGAGCCGATTTCGCCAAGCTTTGCAAGGATTGCACTAGTCTTGGTGGGAAGCCGTTCCACGGAACGGAATCGGCTATAGAAGTTCAGGATTGGTTGGATAGCTGTGAGCGTATCTTCGAAGACTTGGGTATCGAGGATGCGACGAAGAGAAAGCTGGCATCCCGTTAGCTGCAAGGATGGGCGATGAATTGGTGGAACGCTATTAAGGCAGCTACTCCAGAGGATCAAGTTACATGGGATCAGTTTAAGGCCCGATTCAGTGATAAGTTTATCCCAGCTGCTCAGAAATCAGAATTGTTTAGGATGTTCTTGGAACTTAAGCAGAATGGTAGAGCAGTCTCGGAGTATATTGCTGAGTTCGATACTTTATCGAAGTATGGATTATCTCTTATTGACACTCCCGAGAAGAAGAATGAGAAGTTCATAACAGACTTAGATCAGTACTTAGGGGAAATGCTTATTAACCACATCGATGAGACATTTGAATCGATTATGGGAAAAGCTTTGAGATCAGAGAGTCTATACCCTAAATCGAAGAATAAGGTTGCATCTGCAGAAGATCCAAAGTCACAAGCAAGCGGTGGAGGCAAGAATGGTTCTCAGAATAAGAGAAAGCATAATCAGACCAAGGATGGACAAAAGAAGAAGAATAAGAAAGATGTTCAGTGCTTTAGTTGTGGCAAGAAGGGCCATTATGCTAAAGAATGTTGAGCAAAGCTAGCGGACAGGAAGTGCTTCAACTGTGGCCAAGTGGGACATCACAAAGATAAGTGTCTGCAACACCCTAAAGAGAAGCATATTGTGAAAGCATATGCTCTTAATGTTGTTCCTTCTACGTTGAATGCCCCAACCGCGGCGGAGAATGGAAAGAATGTCGTCATTTAAGGTATTCTTTCTGTTTATGATGTTCCTGTTCGAGTATTGTTTAATATCGTAGCTTCCCGTTCCTTCATATCTAGTGACCTGGTAGATAGGTTGGGATTGGAATCCGAGATAGTCGATAGACCTTTAGCGGTGACAAACTCGATTGGTGGTTCAACTAGCCTTAGCATGATTTGTCGTAATGTGGTCTTATCGAGCCATGGATGCATGTTTGTTTGTAATTGCTTTGTTTTGGGCTTTACTGGGTTTGGCATTATTTTGGGAGTCGATTGGCTCCAAAGATATGGGGTGGTGGTAGACTGTGAGGGCTTTTTGGTAGGCGGAGGGTAGTGTTTGGTGGTCTACCTAGTGATGGGGTAATGGCTAGTTTTCTAAATTCCCTCGACATCCCGCATGATGAGTTGTCAGATGTGCCCGTGGTTGGCCAGTATCCGGACGCTTCGAGGAAGTGACCGGACTTCCACCACACCGAAAGATTGAGTTTCGTATTTATTTAGTGAAAGATGCCAGACCTATAGTGATGCCACTTCGTCGCATGGCACTAAGTGAGCAGCGAGAGCTCGGGGTGCAAGTAAGCGATCTGTTGAAGAAGGGATTTATCAGAAGAATTCTTTCTGAGTGGGGAGCACCAGTTGTGTTTGCTACCAAGGCAGACAATTCCCTTCGATTATGTGTGGACTACTGCGAGTTGAATAAGGTGATGAGGAAGAATAAGTACTCTACCGTTGATAGATGATTTGTTTGATAAGTTGAGTGGCGCGAGAGTGTTCTCCCAGTTGGATCTCACGATAGGTTTCCATCAGCTTAGGGTGGAAGCTGAGAGTATAGCTAAGACGGCCTTTCGGTTGCTGTCTGGATTCTATGAGTGGTTGGTCATGCCATTCGGGTTGACCAATGCACCTGCATATTTTGTGGATCTTATGAATAGGGTATTCAGGGATCAATTGAATAAGTTTGTTCTTGTGTTCATGGATGATATCTTAGTTTATTCGAGGATAGAGGAAGAACACAAGGAACATTTGAGGATAGTGATGGAGGTGTTAAGAAAACACCAATTGAAAGCAAAGTTCTCTAAGTGTCGCTTCTGGAGGAGGGAAGTGAGATTCTTGAGCCATGTTGTTTCAGAGAATGGTATTGTCGTGGACCCTACAAAGGTGGCTATGGTACAAGATTGGTCTATGCCCAAGAATGCAACAGACGTAAGAAGTTTCTTGTGGTTGGCTGGATATTATCGTAAGTTTATCCAAGACTTCTCCAAGATAGCGGCACCGTTGACTCAGTTGACCAAGAAAAATCAAGCTTTCGTCTAGGACGAAAAGTGCGAGAATGCATTCAAGAGTCTAAAGGAAAAGTTGACATGTGCACCAGTGTTAGTCATTCCTAAAGGGAATGAAGAGATGACGGTATACATAGATGCATGTGGTACCGGATTAGGTGCTGTATTGATGCAAGGAGGTAAGGTTGTAGCTTATGCTAGTCGGCAACTGAAACCGCATGAGAAAAGATATCCTACCCATGATTTGGAATTGGCAGCGATCATGTTCGCATTGAAGATGTGGAGACATTATCTCTTGGGAGAAAGATTTGAGTTGTTTACCGATCATAAATCGTTAAAGTATCTTTTCTCTCAGAAGGATCTAAATCTCCGACAACAAAGATGGTTAGAATTCTTGGCTTCCTACGATTTCGATATCGCATGTACACCAGGAAAGGGCAATGCGGTAGCTGATGCATTAAGTAGAAGACATGCCAGTTTAGGGGCTATGTTTCTAGAATGGAAGCAACTGGAGTACATCGCTGGGTATGATTTCAGACCAAAGTGCGAATTGGATCCAGAAGTATTAGCAAGTTTGACGATCAGACCCACTTTGATTTAGCGGATTGGTTCCAGTCAGAGGGACGATCCTAGCTTATTAGAAATCATCTCCAAGTTAGAGATGGGTATCGATAGGGAGATGGACAAGTATGGGCTTGATCGAGATGGATGGCTTAGGAAGAATGGAAGACTAGTTGTGCCCAATGTCGATGGATTGAGAGATGAAGTGCTTAGAGAATGTCATCACTCAAAACTGACTATACACCCCGGTGGTAATAAAATGTATCGAGACATGAAGCAGACCTACTACTGGGAAGGGATGAAAAGAGACGTTGGGAAGTTTATATCCAAATGCATGAACTGCCAGCTAGTTAAAGCCGAGCAAAAGAAACCTAGTGGTTTGTTGCAACCATTAGAAATTTCAAAATGGAAATGGGAACAAGTCTAAATGGATTTCATTGATGGGTTACCAAGGACTAGATCGGGCCATGATAGCATTTGGGTGATTTGTGGAACGATTGACTAAGAGTGCAAGGTTTATACCCGTCAAGTCGAATAATACAGCAGCTAAGTTAGCGAAACTATATATGAAGTGGGTAGTGAGATTTCATGGAGTACCTAAAAGCATTGTGAGTGACCGAGACCCGTTGTTTACTAGTGGGTTTTGGAAGAGCTTACAAGAGGCTCTAAGGTCAGAATTATATCTCAGTACCGCGTACCATCCTCAAACCGACGGTAAGACAGAGAGGGTGAATCGAGTATTAGAAGATCTCTTGAGAGCTTGCATATTAGATTTTGGTGGATCATGGGATGACCATTTGCATCTAGTAGAGTTTGCATATAATAATAGTTATCAGTCCAGTATTGGTATGGCTCCATTTGAAGCTTTGTACAGAAGACCGTGCAACTCACCGTCATGTTGGTTAGAAACTGCTGAGAAGTTTGTTCTTGGGCCAAATGTGATAAGAGAAACTTCAGATAAGATCAAGGTTATCCGACAACAAATGAAGGCTGCCCAAGATAGGCAGAAGTGTTATGCTGATAAGAGGAGAAGAGATTTAAAATTCTCCATTGGCGACTGGTGTTTGTCAAGATTTCTCTATTAAAGAGCGTGATATGATTTGGTAGAAGAGGCAAGTTAACACCAAGATTTGTTGGTCCATTCAAAATCCTCGAGCAAGTTGGGAATTGGGCATATAAAGTTGAGTTGCCAAACAAGATGGCGGAAGTTCATAACGTATTTCATGTTTCCCAATTAAGGAAATTCGTGCACAACCCCGATGTGGCTATTTCACCTTATCAGTTGGATGATATCGAAGTAGAACCCGTGGCGGTTGGGAACCGCAAGCCGATTCGTATTGTCGAGCACGATACGAAGAAACTTCGAAGGAAAGCGGTGAATCTGATCAAAGTTCAATGGGGCCAAAATGAGAATGACTGTACTTGGGAGACAGAGGAGAGCATTAAGAAGGCGTATCCAGAACTCTTTGCCTGGTAAGATTTTAATTGCGACTTAGTTTTCTGCATGCTAGGATAGACTTGTTTGTTTGTTTTTGTATACTTGATTGTTGTGAATGGTTGGTAGGCATGCGAGATCCTTTGCTTGTTTCTTAGTTACGGAATTTCGGGGGCAAAATTTCTTATGGGGGAGAATGTAACGATCCGCATTCTACGCATCGAAGGATCATAAAATATTTATTTCTTCCACATACGAAGTTGTATGGTCATGTAACTTTGGGAGACGACTATTGGGGTCATTTCCCATGTTCATGATTTTTGCCGATTTTTAAATAACCGTTTTGCCCCTAGCAGATCTTGTTTCGGCCATAACTTTTGATTGGTAAGGATTTCTGACCTGAAACCACTTCCATTAAATGCAGATCATGGTTTACCTTTCCGTAGAGTGGTCACATTAGCCAAACGGACTCACCGTTTGGGAGATATGGCTGAAACAATGTTTAAAAGGTGAAAAACTGTTTAACCGGGCCTAATTAGGGTGATTAGCAAGAGGGCCCATAACCCATTTCAGGATTAGGGTTATGAGGAGACTGAGAACAGTAGGAAAACGAATTTTATTTCATTTTTCAGATGCCTAAAACACTTCTCTAACCCTAGCCACGGCCTCCACCTTTTAATTTCATCCCAAATCGCTCATAATCGCTTCCTAATTGCAGATTAAGCCAAGTTACATCAAATCAAGGCAAATTAGCATCAAATTGGGAATATAGCTGCTGTGTTGCATAGAGATTCAACCCAAATCAGATAATATTTTAGATCTATAGTTTGTTTGTGGCCAAGATGAGTGATTAGCATTGTTTTTACAGTAATTACAGTTAATTAGGGTGATTAGTGCTAATTAACGAAATTATACATGTTAAAAATCTAAAAAAATGTTTAGAAATTTTTAAATATTATTTTTGGCCTCTGTTAGAAAATTTGGTTAATTCGGACATGTTTTGCTAATCATGTCATTAGTTACGCTTAAACATGATTAAGGGGAAAACATGTGTTTTGGGTATGTTTGATCCGTTTTGACATATCAAATTGTTGTTTTGCGGTTTGTGTATGATTATACATGTTGCTATGACTGCATGGTATGCTTTGGGATTGATTAGAAAAGATAGAATGGTCGAAAAAGCCGTCGTGTGGCGTAAAATAGCCGCAGGAAAAGTTGCAGGAATTGAGCAGAGATTGGATTGGATTGGACCCCCTTGACTCACTCGTGGAATATGTATCACGAACCGCATTTGAAAGCTCCGAACCGATCTGCTTGTGGGACACCCGAAACATTCATGTCTGAAGCTCTTCAACCCAATCTGCTCGCACTTGGAGACCACGACCTGGAGCTATCACGAACCACCTCCTTCGATCCGATGCACCACAAGCTGATGCCTGGAGGAACCACGAACCAATGGAAGGACACGACCCAGACCGGGGTACTATCTCCAACCCCGAACCTATACCATGAGCCTGACCCAAACCGATGGGGTCATCCCGACCTGACCCATATGGAGCAACCCGATCCGAAGCAGGTGACCACGAACTGAACCAGGATGGCCGAACCGATGATGACTGAAGGATCGAACCGATCCGGAGGAGACCAAAACCCGATATGCAAAGGTAGCCCAAATGAGAGGTTGTAACTCAGGATCCAGATGGGAACCAACGAGTTAACTTCATGATTGGCCTTTGCTGCGGGACGTGTGCTAAGGAGTTGTCGACGTCCATAGCTTTGATTCACCACCGAGAGACGATTGTTAGGCTACGGATCAGTGCAGTAGGGTAGTTATTGCTTCATGGGGGCAAAGTGATCGTAGTATGGCTATGAGCCAATGCAGTGGAGTCGTCATGACATCATGGGGTAAAGTGGACATAGCAAGGACTAGTGGCTTTGGATCAGTGCAATGGAGTTGCCATGACTCCATGGGGCAGAGTGATCATAGCAAGGATTTGGGTGATCAAAGCGGTGGATATCGTATGCTTTACGCACTAAGTGAGAGATGTGAGGATGGTTGCTATGCTTGATTGTTTTCCATCATTATGACATGCACACCCCCACCCCCGTATCTTTACACCATATTTTAGTGTCACCTTAGAGTATTGTACATCTTGTTGTGCTAACTCTTTGGTTGCAGGTCCAGGTTCAGGTATGGTTTAGTATACCTGTTATTGTTCTGTTTTGCTGCTTATCGCTCATACCAGACTTTTGTCTGACACAGAGTTTTATGTCTCTTCTTATTACTCTGGGTGCTCTTAAACGGGCAGACTAGAGACAGGTTAGCTGGTTATGCACGAGTAGCTGATCCGGAGACGAGCAGGAGGCTCCCACATAAGATATATATATATATATATATATATATGTGTGTGTGTGTGTATGTATGTATTCTCCCTGTATCGCTGATGGTCACTACTTTGGGCATTAGTAGTGTACTCTTCCTTTACTTTGCTTTAGAGACGGCTTGAAAGGTTGTAATAATGATGATGTGAAACATAAGCTGTATTTGAATTTTCCGCTGCTATTATGGTTAAGTTTTCAGCTTATGCACTGTCTCGCCTGTTTTATGTCAAGTATGTTATTATTATATTTTATTCCATATGCTGTGAGACATTCTACAGGTTCCTTGCTAGTTCAAATTCCCTTCTTTCCTTTCTTTGGTGACCGTCCCGTGCTGGTTGGACATCGACACATCGCACTTTCGTTGGAAATGTCGGTTGGTGCGGGGCGGGCCGTCACAACTGGCAGGAAGATTAGAATTGGTGCATACTGTCATTCATGCTAAAATTAACTCTGGCTACAAACTTTTCAAATTCCAGTAGCTTTAACTGAAAAGATAGAAAAGGTTTGTGCAGACTCTATATGGAGAGGTGGTTATCATAAAATTAAAATGGATGTTCTCTGTAGACCAGAGGAAGAAGGGGGAGTAGGTTTGAGGAATATCAGAGACATGAGAGATATTTTTATTCTTAAACAAGGCTGGAAAATTATTACAAGTAATAGCTTATGGGCTAGATGGATAAGACAAAGATATGTAAAAGATAATTTTTGGCATATGGCCATGGACAATAATGCATCTCCAAACTGGAAGGCAATTTTAAAAATCAGAGATAAATAGCTGATAATTGTACTCGTGAATTTGCTACTGAAAAAGATACACATTTGTGGAAAGATCCATGGATATTGGGCAAATATATGATTGACATTGTGGGTTGGTACACTTATTCTGCATATGGTTCACCTAATACCAATGTGGACACAATCATTGAAAATCAAACTTGGAAATGCGAGCATTTTCCATGCTATAGAAACACAATTCAGAAAATAGAAGCAATGCCAATATACATTGGAAGGGAATATGATATTTGGGCGTGGAATAATTCAAAATGGGATTTTGCAATTAAAACAGCGTAGGACCCAATTCGTACTAAACATGAAAAGAAAGTCTGGAGCAAAACAATATGGGATAAGGCAATATGTCCTAAAAACTCACTCATTGCCTATAAAGCAATCATGCAACGACTACCTACTTGTGATAGACTATATAAATGGGGCATTACAGAAGATAGACTTTGTGTTCTTTGTGGCACTTCGGAGGAGACACATAAACACATTTTATTTGCATGCGAGTACTCCAAGATAATTGCAGAAAATTGTAAAGTAAAAACTGACCCACTGAAACAAGATTGTGATTTACAGGAAACTGCAACATACCTGGTCAGGCACCCATACAACGATTGTCTGATAACCAAATTGAACAAGGTGGTCGTCACATATGCTGTAGCAGCAATTTAGAGAGAGAGAAATTTATGTATTTTTAGAGAAAAAGAAAGCAACGCGAAGGTGGTCAGTTGACTTGCAATAATAGACATTATCTTAAGTAGAAGAAGAATTAAAGGGAGCAATCATACCGATAGCTGGGAATCTGAACTCGCTGGATGGTTAGAAAAGGATCTGAAGGATGTGTCGGCACAAATTACAGGAACCCGTATTGTGTTTGACCCTCCATGAGAATTGCGGCGACGAAGGAAGAAAGAGGAAGACGAAGGAGTTGAATTGGGAATGTTCTAGTTGAACTGATAAATGCTTTGTAATTGGGTCGGTATGTGTAAAGTGCTTTGTTTGTGACATGGGCTGTCAGCCTATAAATGTAATCACTCCAATTTTGGGCTGTTAATGCCTAATAATAGTTTACCCAGTTTAAAAAAAAATCGAGTTGGTAAGGTGCATACCCTTTGCCTTGTCTAAGGGCTAAATACCTCCCGATATTTGGTTGCATATCTTTTTGTATGCATTGTGAAGTTTTGGAATTCATATTTCCAAAGATTTTGGTTTGAGATCCCGAAGTAAAATCTACTTTGATATAAAGCTAGATATGTATTTCAAATGATTTGAAATAAGAATTCTGGAATAAAGTCCAAAGAAATAATTTCTGTAAAGTGAATTGGATTTCGAAAAACTTAAATTTGGGATTAAGCCTAAATGGGTAGATTGAGGAATTGCATGTTGTTTGACTCATAGTAGATCCATATATCTATTATTGGTTGTTGTTTATGCACTGGTATTCATGGGGGTAAACCCGTTTCATGACATACGGTGTGGTCCCATGATTTACCTTATTTTAGAGTAAAGTTTAATAACTGTTTTGAGTTCTCACACCAGTCCCATGACTGACTCAGAGTTTATTGTTCCTACCTAAACTCTGGGTGCCAATATATTCCCCACGAGCAGTTAGTAGTTTTGGTTTGCAGATATTTCTTCTCATAGGATCCTGGTTTACAGCTGGAGCTATATTCGGAAAGCTTTGTATCCGTGTATTTCCTTCAATTGTGTTATTTGATGTATTTCTGCTGCACATTATATTAATGTATATATTTTCCGCTGTTTTGTAATTTAAATCTCTGATATTATTTTATTTCCGCTGTGCAATATTTATCTGAACTCTGATATATTATTCTACTCTGATGTAAATTGTTGTAATAGCAATGAAATTTCTCATGTTGTGTTCTGATGCGTCGTGTTCTCAAAACAATCTGGGCTCCTCCGTCCCTTCGAGGATCGAGGATTTTGGGCCGTTTCAATTATGGAGGCTGTTAACGAACCTGTGTCTTGGATGACCCCAATCAAGGAGTATATCCTCAATGGAATACTCCCAAAAGAGCCAAAAAAGCGGAGGTAGATACTGCGCAAAGCTCCATTATATCTTATCCAGGACGGGAGGCTGTATAGGCGAGGATTCTCCATGCCACTGCTGCGATGTGTGACTAAGGAGGTATCCAGAGCAATCCTGGCAGAATTACATGAGGGAGAATGCGGAGGTCACACAGGCAGTCAAACATTGGCCAAGAAAATTCTGCGATATGGTTACTTTTGGCCCGATGTGAACCTGGATGCAATGACTTATGCTAAGAAATGTGATTGATGCCAAAGATTTGCGAAGATTCCAAGAGCACCTCCCACAGAATTGACTCAGATGGTTAGTCCATGGCCATTCGCCGTCTGGGGCATAGATTTGATTGGAGCATTGCCTACAGCTAAGTCGAATATGAAATATGTAATCGTGGCAGTGGACTACTTCACTAAATGGGATGAAGCTGAACCGTAAGAAACTATTACTTTAGAAAAGGTGATCAAATTTGTTTTAAAGAACATTACCTACCGATTTGGGGTACCTCAAAAAATAATCACCGATAACGGAACTCAAGTCGAGAGCAGTGAATTCCTAGATTTCTGTGCTAAATACAAGATTAAGAAGAGTTTTGCAGTCGTTGCTCATCTGCAGGCTAAAGGCCAAGTCAAAGTAATCAACAAAATTTTGAATCAACCATCATGAAGCGTCTTGAAAAAGCTAAAGGTGGTTGGGTAGACGAGCTTCCTCTTGCACTATGGGCATATCGTACAACTCATAAAACTGCGACTTGGCACACTCCATTCCCACTCGCATTTGGATCCGAGGCTATGATTCCGGTAGAGCTAGAAGTTCCCACTCACCGAAGAATCCACTTCAACTAAGAGGAGAATGATAAACTGCAGCTCGAAGCACTTGATTTGCTTGAAGAAAAAAGAAAAGAAGCAGAACTCAGAATCGTTGCACATCAAAGAAGGATAGCTCGTCATTTTAATGCTAAAGTTAGATGGAGAACCTTCCAAGTTAGTGACCTTGTTCTAAAAAGAATCATGACGGGAACTGGAGTATTCAGACCCCACTGGGAAGGGTCGTATATGATAAGACAAAAATTCTCAGGTGGCACGTTCGATTTGAAGACAACGGATGAGATCCAACTCCCAAGGGCTTGGAATGGCATACACCTTCGCCACTACTTCATTTACACTTCTTTCATTTTGCAAGTTGAAAACATCATGCATTGTAAATACTATGCAACATCGCTACAAGTTTTGCACATATTAATAGAAGAAATTTCTTTGCTTGCCTAAATCATACATTTGCAAATTCTTGTTTACAAGTTGCTCAAATTTGATTTTGATTGCAGGCCCCCCTAAAAGAACGCTGATGCATCTATGATCGAATAAAGCCTGGTGACCATTATAGCACATCCCGATTGGGATAGCTCAAATGCCCGTTGCTTAATGCTTAAAACATCATTCACAACAAACACGAAGGTGTGGATCACAACATCACAAAAAGGGGACACCAGGAATTAAAACGGTCAAATGATGCAGCGTTCAACCTACAAACGACGTTGTGAGCTTCACCAAGGAGGCACCTTCTTAATTACAAGGTCCAGTGCCTTAGTTCTAACAAATTGGGTTAAAACCCAATGAACGAACTAGCGTCCGCCCCGTGAAACGATACAACCCTAAACCAAAGACCTCCCCGAGGGGTACCTAATTAATCATCAGTGCCATTATTACATGGCCTGATTATGACAAACACTGGGCCTTTGAACTAAAGATCTCCCCGAGGGGCACCTAGTCGATCGCCGGTACCATTGATACATGGTCCGACTGTGACAAACACTGGGCTTTTAAACCAAAGACCTCCCCGAGGGGCACCAGGCCGATCGTTAGTGCCATTAATACATGGCCCGATTACGACAAACCCTGGGATTCAAGAGATCCCCCTAGGGGGCATCCGACTATAAGCTGAATCTTCCAAAATTCGGTAAATGATGGACCCAAAGACCTTTTCGAAGGCGCCCTACAAATTCTACAAGTGGCCAAATCATTCAGCCACAACGAATAACGGGTTTACAAAAGACCTCTATGAAGGCATGGAAACAAAGACCACTCTGGTGTCACATGTTCAAATCTGATCTCCAAAGGGCTTGGATTTCCAGACTAACGAGAAACATGATTGAATATATTAAAAATATAAGACCTCTCAAGCAGGGGCACAAGAACAAAAATTCATCTTCACAAAAGGTATGAGCTAGATCAACTAGACCGGAAACCTTTGATCATGATCATGCCAAGAAAATTTTAAACGGCAAAAACACATGACCAGAAGATTCCAAATGAAGTCGATCATAAAATGCCATGCCCAACCTTTAAAGTTTGTGACAAATTTTGGTATGTGGGCATTACCACCTCATTAAAGAGATTTAATAATGCTCACTCAAACATACCACAAACTTGTCATAATCTCACATTAAAGGTTTAGCATTTACAAGGATTATTTTAACCAACAAAGTTGAATTCCTTGAAATAACCAAGGCAAACTTGAGATCTTCAATACAGTGACAAGCACAAAAGTGGTTAGTCACAGGTAAGAAGTCTCAGGTATCCAATCAAAATCAAGGAAATTTAACAAAATTGGTCAAGAAAATCCAGCTAATAATGATCTGTGGCTACAACTGAAAAAACAATTTGCAAAAATGTGCCATAAGGTCATTACAATATCAAACATTGCAGTGATTTGTAATAAAAAGTTTGTGTTGTGAGCATAAAAAGAAAACAGGTGAGGAATGCAAAACAAGAAAGTACGACAAAGCTAAAGTAAAAAGCTTAAAGTACAACAAGCAAAACACAGTTCCATTACAGCAACACAGAACCAGATTACAGAATCGCAAGTCTAGAGAAAAGGTATCAGACATAAAAGTGTGTAAAGTAACAAGCATAAGAGTAATAGGCGAGGGCCGGCACCTGCATATACAACCAGTCTGAATACGATAGTCAGAAACTAAAGTAAAGTCATGAGTACTACTATTTCTTGCCACCTGACCTCAAAGCAGGCTTAGTGGAAGGAGCGCTAGCTGGTTGTTTCCCTGACCCACTGGGAATTTCCTAAGATGACAAAGTGATAACTTTCTTCTTAGCTACATGCTTTTTTCCTTTGCACCCAAAATCTGACGAGGCTCTAGATTTGTGCTTCTTTGGGTCCTCGGTTTCCTTGTCCGGAGTTTCACCAGTCTGCTTAGAATCCTCCACACTCGGAATGTAATTCTCATCATCACCTAAGTTAGCAATTGCTGGAATCCAAGTATCCTGAGAACCCGGGGTGGCGAGAGCAAGAAGGGATGAACCACCTGGAGGAGGAGCAGAAACCGGGGAAAAGAGGAACTGACATCAAGGTTGAATCAGTTATGATAGCTTCATCCGTCAATGTCTTTCCTGTAGCAGGGGAGGATGACAGTGAGATTAGACCTAAAGTAGATATACAATGAACACGAAATGCAGATGTCCCAGGTGATGGGCAAAGGCAGTCTAAGTATCGCAAAGTTTCGATGATTTCAAATTTACCTACAGCTACAAGAATGGCCTGAAGATTTCTGTGTTCTTCGACCTCGAATCTGTTTGCATAAGAATCATCATCGAATTCACCTTGTTCTGCTCTTCTACTAAGTTCTGTTCAACATTGTGTTCCTTGAATACTATATCTTTTGAAGCACCAGGAGGATTCGCTGGGATTTGTGAACCAGAAGCCTCAGCATCGATAGGAAGATTAGGGGCATCGACATTTGTTGTATCCTAGGCTTGGCCTCCAGAAGGCCCGGCCTTGCCACCTAACAGTGCCCGCTTTTCCCTCGGTATAATCTTCCTTTTGCTAAAGCTTAACGGGATTCCTTGTCTAAAAGCTTCTCTATAAGATCCTCTTCACCACGATCTCCTCCATCGATCCTGAGCACTTATTCCCAGACAAGAGCCAAAGTCTCAGCAAAGTCTTTTCCCAAATAGTATAAACCACCATGGCCCATGACACTGTAAACGTAAAACTTGAATAGGGTATCCTCGGTCTTCGCTTTGACTTTTCTATAAGCGTCCACGGCCTTGGCTTTGTCCTCTTCAAGAAACTGAACGTTGGTAGTTAAAGCTTCAAGGGATAAACTCTGAGTGGAAATCTTGTGTTGAAGAGTCAAAATTTCTTGTTTTAAAGTAGCAGAAGCGTTTCTTTCTTTGGCCAATTGGGACTTTGCAAGCAGTCTGAGATTCTTGGACCTATTTCACAAGCGCATCTTCCCTCTGTTTGGCAGCGACAAGTTCTTCCTTAAGCTTAGCAATTTCAGCCTTTGAATCCTTCGTGGAGCTTTGAGACTTAAGCGCACGAATTAAAGTAGCCTTGTCATTCTCTAACATTTCAATATAGTCAAGGCGAGCCGAATTAAGTCTTTGGAGGTCATAAGCAAATGTTACCACCCACCAAGCTGTTTTTCGACACGCTCACTCAGTTTATCTAATTTAACCTCAGCTTGACTCCTGGCAACATCGTATTGAGTGACCATGCTTCTTTTTGTACCAGCTATTTCGTCAAGAAGATCTCGCTTGTCATTGGGATGTAAATCCACATTAAAGTACATTCCTCTTAAATCCCAGCCTTTGAAGCGTTCAACAAAGATTAGGCTGGTTGGCCTTATCTTCTAATGAGGCCTATCCATGATTATTTGAATATCAGAAGAAGTAGGAGCGACTTGTGGGGAAATCAAAGATATGTCATCGCCAGTGTTTTGAATATCCAGCATTGAGAAATCCGACATTGGAAGTTTCTCCGATTTGTGATGCTTCCTGTAATCAACTTTACCCTTATCGCTCCAATCTCTCTTCTTCTCATTCTTCCTTTTTTGTTGTTCTAGTTCTCTAATCCTCTCAACCTCCAACCTATCAAAATGGTCATGTCTCCACTTCCTTTGTTGCTCGGTTTCAATAAGATTGCCAATTCGGTGAGGTTGATAAGCGGGCTGTGGATATTGTGAATGTTTCGAATGTTGGGAAGACCGAGGTTTAATGAAGTTTTTGGGATTGAATTGTTGGGCACCCTATTCAAGGATATCCTCAAGGGAACGTCTCATTTCTGAACCTGAGAAAGGGAGAGGGCAATATTTCAGTATTTAAGTTAGAAAGTACCGAGGCAAAATAGGAAAAACCTATATAAAGTATTGAGAGCGTAAGATGTAAGTAAAAGAAAAGGGAATTTGCTTATGAAACGTCTAATAATGAACCAATTGAAGGAGGATCGTTTAAGAAAATTCCTATGTCCTCAAGAATTTTTCAGGTCTTAGTCTTCGTAACTGAAACTGTTGGCTTTGAGGTTAAAGTATCACTCGGGATAAGATCTTTAACTGAGCTGAGATCACCAAGATTCCTAAAGGTCTCCGACATACCGTCTCCTTGACTGGCTTGGATAACAGGATTTTCGTCACGATTCTTACTATTTAATTTATTCTCAGAACTTATCCCGGCATCTCTGGGCTACTCATTCTCCTCCATTGAATTTGAAACAGTTTGTGAAACAGATTCATCCGCATCAACCTGTTCAGTTTCTTCCACATAATCCGGGACAACAAACTCCTTCCCAATTTGATCGAGTAAAGCCAAAGGACTCCTATCCTCACTTTGTTTGGATTCCTCCTCCTCAATTGAAGCTAACTTGGACTTGGGAGGAGTTTTGCTACTTCCCGCAGTATCGGAGCATTTCTTCATTCGGGCCTTCTTGGTTGGAGATTTATGGGAAGTATCTTTCTTATCTATCGGATCCGTCCCTAGCGATGGTGAAGGAGGAAGCATGTTGCATCTACAAAGAAACTCCTCTGTAAGCAATAATTTCCTACTCCTTTCATTCTCAGGAACAACCTTTAAGGCGTTAAAGAGATCTTGATCAAAAGGACTATCCTTCTCAGTAGGAAACACTATAATATAATTACAATAATCAATACTGGATTAAGAAGGAAATAAATAAAGTGTTGTAAGAAAAGTATATTCACCTCCTTCCATCCAAAATCCATAGAAGTTTGAGGGGCATTTTACAAAGAAGTATTGGTTAAGGAATCCTCGAGCACTCTCAACCAGATCAGTGATAATCTTAGAACTCTGACTCTTAACAAAGATGATTGAGGGACGATCCTTCTTCCTTCTTTTAAAAGAATATAAAGAGGAAATATCTTGAAATGTAGGAGCATGCTCTTTGACCCTCATAAACAGTACATAAAGACTCATTAAGGAAAGGTAACCATTTGGGTGTAGCTGGTATGGGGCAATGGCCAAGCTCCTACGAATTGACTCTATGTAAGGATTAAAAGGAGGGATCGCTCCACTCATTAGCATGTATCGGTTTACTGCAACGTATCCAGTAGGAGGAACATCAGCAAACTCACCTTTTCCAGGGAATCTGGCTTCTTCTTTTTCTGAAATCCCATGTTCCTTGCACAATTATTGGAATGAGCTAAAGGAAAGTTCTGTTTTGTGTCTTTCACGGGATATGTGAGAATATGGTCAAGGTTTAGGAAAGGTTTGACTGGCACTTGCCCCAGATGTGGTTCCAATAACTTGCCCAAAACTTCCAGCTTTACCAGACATGGCTCCTTCTTTGGGATTCTGACGTAATTGTTGTCGGGTTAACATTTTCTATGCGAACATCTATGCTTAAAAATGAATCACAAGTTCAGCATTGGAAAAACTTGGAAATCGATAAAAACCACAAATTAAGTCACAAAGATGCCAAAGCTATCAACCATACCCGAGCATGAATGGGACCAAGCTCGACCAGCATTAGTGTCGAACGAGCCTAAGCCTATGGGGGTTGAGCAAGCCAGGAAGTAATAGACTCGAGCGTGGTTAAGTAATTTGAATCAAACAAGCGAGAAGTTTGAAAATTTGTGTTTTAAATAATCAGATTTGCAAGTACAAGATTCAACCAAACAATGAAACTATGTTCGTGCCTAGACAACTCAAACGCATGCAAACAGGATCAAACATGTTCGAGCCCTAGTAGGAACGAACATGCCCGACCGATAGGGTCGAACATGTTCAAACCCAAGCAGGGTCGAGCATATTCGAGCCTTAGATGGGTCAAATATGATCGATCCTACAGGGTCGAACATGTTCAAACCCAGACAGGGTTAAGCGTGTTCGAGCCTCAGCTGGGTCGAACATGGCCGACCCCAAAGGGTTGAAAATCCCCAAACCCAGACAGGGTCGAGCGTGTTCGAGCATCAACTGGGTCGAACATGGCCGACCCCAAAGGATTGAACAGGTTCAAAACCAGATGAGGTCGAGCACACTCGAGCCAAAGTGGGTCGAACAAAAATAACCACACAGGGGTCGGGCATGCTCAAAATTGAGTTAGGTCGAGCATGATAACTTTAGTTCGAGAAAAACCTGAGATATTGCAGCATGTACAAATCGTTGCTAACGTTTAATTCAAAGTTATCTACACTACAAGTACGGCAGAAACAAGCACGAATATCAGCCGCAAGACTATGAAATGCAAGTGTACAAACAAGTTAACAAAGCAAATGAAAATTCATGACATTGGCATTTACTCGAACAACTTATGTGCACTGGATTAAAGTCATAAATTCAAAGGGTTTCGAATTATTTCAACTTCTCAAACACACTCAAATACACATCCACAACCTCAATTCGATCAGATTCGATCCAAATCCTAGCAATCTCAACTAAATTACATTCCAAAAATTTGAACCGCACACCCAAACGTTTCATTTCAATCCCTTAACCGTTCTACAGACCAAATCAGATGCGAAAAAGAAAAGAAAGTCACCTTCAAGCAGTAAAGAGGCTCGAATTTAAGGGGAGTACGTGTTCAAAGCAGTTCGAGGTCGGGTTGATTTCGTCGCGAGTTCGAGCAAACTTCACTGGTCAACGACATGAGATTGAATTTGAGTTGAAAGACAATGAGGCGCGAGCAATTTTAGAGAAATAGAGTAGCCGCCATTAAAGTCGATTCTTCCAGAAAAGTAAATAGGAAACAAGAATGGAGGAGCCAAAGGCAATATATAAAGTGTGAGAAGACCAACAGGCGCGCCCGACCCGAATAGCTCGCTCGACCTGGTTTGTTCGCTCGACCCGGTTTGTTTGCTCGACCCTGTTCGCTTGCTCGACCCAAGTGGCTCGTTCAATCCAGATTTTTTGTTTGATTCAGGATATTTGCTCAACCTGTGGAAAATACATCGATCTGACTATACTATGTTCAACCGTCCCTTGAATTCAAGTTTAATCTATCAATAAGTGCTATATTTAATCACTTCGAAGCTTATAAATCTTTGCAAGTCAAAAATTTACAAACTTCAAGGGGAAAATTTTCATCCATAAAAAGATGAGCGCAAGTCGATAGATTAAACGTATAAAAAACCAGAAGGGGACTCGAACTTTTACGGGTTCAACAGAACAGAAATGTCGTAGGGTCGGATAAGGAGGCTCGAACATCGTATAGATCGATCAGACATAAAGACATGTATCCACTGTAGGGTCGAACATTGAAGGATCGCACACACATACTCAGGGTCGTTCGAATGTGGTACTTCAAGAAGGGTCGGTCGAACATGGAGCTTCAAGAAGGTTCAGTCGAGCGTGGCATTACCAACAGGGTCCGTCGAGCATGCTTCCTATGGTTCGGCCGAGCATACTTCCTGGGGGTCGTTCGAACAAGATTTTAAGCAAACAGCTGGATACAGCTGTCAACAGCTGGCAGTGGTACATCTGTAATTACTTGCATGTTCGACCCACAACCTGCATATACATATTTCAGCTCACCATTTCACTCCAACTTCTCCTATAAATAGGCCATGGCTTCCATGCTTTTAAGAATGGATTTTTACCACCCCAAAGGGCTGTCGAATTGCATTCTCTCCTGATTCAAGAGATTCTAACACCATATATCATCTTCAAGTGAAGATCAAGCATTGAATTCATCATGGAATCCGCCAAAAGTTATCAAGCATCTTAAAGATTGAAGATTCTCTGAAACACCCCACCTTTGTTAGGGTCACTCTCAAAGGGAATGCCCTAATTTTGGTGGAGGTTTATAAGTATAAGTCACAGATATACAAGACAGATATAAGAACACATATTTTTGAACAGCGGAAAACAACAACTTTTATTTCATTAACATATGTGTTACACAATCCATGCCATAATTTGTTTTACAATACTTCCAAAAAACATAACATCTTCATAATTGTCTTGATTACATTATTTAAAGAAGCATAAAGAAAACATAAATAAACTGCAAAAGTCCCATAATTGTTGTCCAAAGCCATAGTCCAAAACGAAAAGATCCAAGCAATACATTCTTTCTCTTCAAGCTGGATATGAAGGCTGGTCAAGCTGCGGTATTCCCTCCCTGTGGACCTGGGGGGGAAACGGAAGGAAAGAAGACGAAAGAAAAGTAGAGTCAGACATAAAGCCTGAGTAAGTCTAGGACTATTCAGTCTATGAATAAAGAACTGGGTATGATAAGTATAAACTAGAAATGGGAAAGCACCATAAACTTAGTTAAGTTGTCTAGGGTCGAATATACTATCGTACCCCATATTAATCTCTGTACCCATATAAACTAGTTCCCAACAGGCACCCCATAATCAGGGTGAAGTGATCCATTTTATGGTGATCGGCTCCTACTCGCATAGTTACATGTGTCTTACGGCCCCCGATGTTGTAGTTACCTATGCTGGTCCCACCATGGGGTGTATCAAGTCCCATGGTGGCGGCCCGACACAATCCTAGAATGCACAGGTATGCTACTGGTGCCCAGTGCCTTATTTTTCTGCGTCGGAGTGTGTGCACGCCCGCACCCCGTTAGAACCTACACTGCTGCACCACCGCCGTCGATTTGACCTCTTACAGTCAGCCCAGTAATCGTGCCCCACCCTGCCTAGTTTCAGGGTATCATGATACCTTATAGGGTTACTGCTGAAAAGGGTCCCCTGCTACTAGGTTTTTCTATTTCTAGCCAACATGCTAAGTTGGTTAAGTGTTTTATAAACCTAACCCCTAATCAGTCTGTTTAGTTTAGCATGTTCCATTTTGATTAAGTATTAATATAATTTACTTAATCCTATCAATCCTGACTCAGCCTTAATTGTCTTATTAAAGCCTTGACCTCTCACATTAGACAGGTATTGTTGTGGCTGCCTGTTGCCGGTTGGGTCCGGGCAGTCTTACGCCACAACTCAGTCTAACCTCGGGTCCTTATTGGGCTCCATGTTTAACCACCCACATTGGATAGGTATTGTTGTGACTACTGGACAGCCGGGCGGTTCCGGGCAGGTTTACATCACAACTCAATCCAACCTCGGGTTAAACACATCGTATTTTCTACATTTACATATTTTGTCTCTTTTTCTTTATTTTCTTATATGTAAATATTTGCGGCCCATTATTCAAAATCAATTTAAGCTAATGGTGTAAAGATTTACACCAATCATGGGCCCAACCCATTCTTGAATTTGGGCCCATCTACTTTTATATTTTCATTTATTAATTAATTTGGCCCAACGCTATTTCCCCCGTTTAATACGTTCGTTTATTATAATATATGTTGGGCTTAGCCTTTTAAGCCCAACTTAGCCACATGAAAAAAAACGGAGGCTTAAAACGTGATTATATACACAAAAAGGGGAATGTGAACGCATGAACTTGCAACATAACGTTGGAACTACAAAATAGAAACTGGTGTACTTGCATTGTGGTAACATATACTTTGGTCATAAAGCATAAGTGACATGAATCAAACCATGTAAACTTGTAGTTAAGTTAAGAATCTAACTAAATTAGATATCATTATTGACACATAGTCTTAACTACAACATAAACCTATATTTTTACTTAGGCATAATGTCAAACATAAGCAAATCATGTTTATAAAATTACTATATGTTTACAAAGGTGCTTACTTTTGTTACTAATACAAAAGTATAGTTCAACTAGAATTATTCCAACTTAATCATGATTTTTAATCTATTCACATAATCATGGCACAAATATACCCAAACATGAAATCATGGTTTTTGATCTATTCATGTAATCATGGCATAAATATTCCTAAACATGAAATCATGGTTTTTGATCTATTCATGTAATCATGGCATAAATATTCCTAAACATGAAATCATGGTTTTTACTTTATTCATGCAAACTTGCAATTGGAATGTAAATCTAACTTAGCTATGTGTCACATATATTATCATATAATTCTTGTTAACAATATAGGCCTAACATGTTTTTCAATTAGGCATAATACCAAACATAGCCTAGTCATATTCATAAAATCAACATAAGTTCACAAAGAGGCTTACTTTTGTTTCTAATACAAAAGTATGGTTTTATACATAGATCATGATGCCAATTCCAACATAATTTCATATGAATCATAATACCCCAAATTTGATCCAATTACATACAAAGTGATTTGGTACAAAAATATACATTATGTTGGCATAGTAGCAAAACCACATACTTGCATGAATCTCAATTAAACAACCTCAAACATGTAGCTTCAACATGAATTACATACTTGTGAATATCCAATCGTATACTTGCATGAATCTCAAATAAACTACCGCAAACATGTAGTTTTTATCATGAATTACATACTTGCGAATATCCAATCGTTATATCACAACATTCCAAATCGATTAGAATCATAGCAACGCACAAATATGAATTACTATCACCACAAATCAAGTGTAATTCTCATTTTACACAAATCAAACACAGTTATTTATTCTCATCGGAATAGTACTCTACTTACAATCGTGTGACGAATTCTTCAATTCAGGAATCTGAATTCTGGATTTGGAGATGCTATTCCTTTGATGTAGGCGTTGATTTGATTTGTTTAAGTTTAACTTGTAGTTGCTTTATGCTTTAGAGTTTGTCTCCTAATTGTCTCTCAAATTGGTGGCTACTCCTAGTCGTTCCTCAGCAGCATGATGGCCTCATTCTTATTTTTGAATGAATAGATTAGGTAGAGTCTAGGGTCATTTTTATAGAGTTTATGAATTGATTAGGACCGTCGATGTAGCTTGGGTTAATCGTAGCCATTCATTCGAAAGAGAGACCAATCAGGAGCTGACACCTAGCCCTCGTGACAAAGCAAGCCTCAGAAATTCGGACCCAGCACAGACCAGGCCAGCCAGGCCGACCAAGCAGGTCGACCTGCAAGTCGACACCCGTGTCGACTGGGCAGTCGACACGGGGGGGGGGGGGGGGTGGTGTCGACTGGAAAGTCGACACCCCTGTCGACTTGTCCTGGGCGGGAACTTTCCCGCCCTGCCTCCCTGCGTGTTTGAAATTCGAATCTTTGAGCTGTTTTCTGAATTTGAAATTTTCTGAAAACTTTGATGGGCCATAACTTGGTCATACGGACTCCGATTTTGGAAAACTCGGACTCTATTTCACGTATTTTTCCGAGACGAACACAATGGCACAGCCCTTTTCCCTTAATTCTTTGATTTGTAATTAATTATACTTTAATTTGTGAATTTCACTGTTATAGAATACACGGGGTGTTACATTCTCCCCCACTTAAAAGGATTTCGTCCCCGAAATCTTCAAGTTCAGGAAGAATGTACGTCCTAACGTCCAAACATCCATCTACTCATCCATCAAACACGAGTATCCATTGTCCTTAAAAGACTTCTAATGCTTCATGATCATATGCGAAGTGTGTGTGTACATGTACTTATCTAATGCAAAATCAGGCGGTCTACTGATTCAGTTGACCTCCTTAATGCGAATTATGTAAGTGCCATGAATCCATTATGTATGCAAATTTTCCTATTCATGATTCTACATGAGTGCACAATCATTCATACAAATGCAACATCCATATGACAACACATTAAAGTTCAACCATATACGAATGCAAACATATATGCATATGCAATATGAAGTGACTGAGCCGATCTAAAACCTAGATTGTGTGTGTATATGCAACCACGAGCAACCACTAGCAATCACTTGCAACCACTTGCAACCATCATCCATAACATGTTTCAATTACATGTTTTCATCCAAAGGGTTTCTACCTAAAAGATAAGGTCGAGGAAATATACCTAAAAAGATAGATAAAAGCGCAACTTAAGGAAAAAGAAAGATCAAGGATGTACCCTCGAAAAGAAAAGGGTAGGCAGTGCGTATTCTAGCTTCAGTTTCCCAAGTCGCGTCTCCCTCGGCGTCGCTCCACTGAACTTTGACGAGCTTGACTTCGCGGTTGCGTAGCTTCTTCACTTCCGTTCCTAATATGCGGGTTGGAACTTTCCTCACGGTTGCTTCGCGCTCCACTTCAGCTTCTTCTAGGATATTTGGCTCTACCACTTCAGCAGACTCATGTAGACATTTTCGAAGATGTGAAACATGAAAAACGTTGTGAACTCCGGCCAGCTTTTCGGGTAGCTCTAATCTATAGGCCATTTTCCCAATTTTCTCGATGATAGGGAATGGCCCTACGAACCTTGGTGTTAGCTTTCCTGTGGTTCCAAAACGAACAACGTTCCTTAGCGGAGATACCTTAAGAAAAACTCTGTCTCCAACCTCAAATTCAAGGTCGGTCCTTCTCTTGTCGGCGTAGGACTTTTGTCTGTCTTGGGCCGTCTTCATCCTTCTTCGTATTAAGTCTACTTTCTCTGTAGTTTCTCGGATCATATCTGGTCCAAGTATGAGTTTATCAGTAGACTCCCACCAACAAGTGGGCGATCGGCACGGTCTTCCATATAAAGCTTCGAAGGGCGCCATTCCGATGGTTGCTTGATAGCTGTTGTTGTAGGCAAATTCCACCAAAGGAAGATGGTCTTCCCATGTCCCTCCGAAGTCAAGGACGCACAGTCTTAGAAGGTCCTCCAAAACTCTGTTCACTCTTTCTGTTTGGCCGTCAGTTTGGGGATGATAGGCTGTGCTCAAGCATCACTGTGTTCCTACTGCTTCTTGCAGACTCCTCCAAAACTCACTTGTGAAGATAGGGTCTCGGTCACTAACAATGCTGGATGGTATTCCGTGGAGTCGGACAATTTCCTTGAGGTAAAGAGATGCTAGAGATGAGGCTGTTCTTTTACTTTTGACAGGTAAGAAGTGGGCGCTTTTAGTAAGCCTATCCACTATTAACCAAATGCTAGTGTTGCCTCTCCTAGACCTAGGCAGCCCATCGATGAAGTCCATTGAGATGCTATCCCATTTCCACTGCGGGACCTCTAGAGGATGTAGCAGTCCGCCAGGCTTTTTCTGTTCCGCCTTAACCTGTTGGCACACCATACACTTAGAAACGAATTCTGCCACGTCCTTTTTCATGCCGTTCCAGAAGAAAGTTCTTTTTATGTCCTTGTACATTTTGTCTCCGCCTGGGTGTATCGTCATCTTGGAGTGATGTGCTTCCTCGAGAACCCTCTTTACTAAATCCCTTGTCTGTGGGACGCATAGTCTTCCGTCTCGCCTTAGCCAACCCTTATCGTCGATGGAGTATCTGTTGAGGTGACTTGAAGTCTCACCCCTAATTAGCCTATCAATCGTTTCCACAAGCCGAGGGTCTTCACGTTGTGCTGTCCCTATTGAGTCCACTAAAGTCGGACGTACTTCGAGAGATGCTAGCAAGCCTGGTACAAAATCGGAGGAGGGCCTAAAGTCGAAGCTGGCTATAAACTCTAGGCTTTGTCTTTCAACAAACAGCGGGCTTAAGGTCAGTTTCTTTTGGCTTAACGCGTCTGCTACTACGTTGCCTTTGCCCGGAGTGTAGGAGATCTCGAAATCATACGAGGCAAGAAACTCCATCCATCTCTGTTGCCTCAAGTTAAGATCTTTCTGCGAGAAAAGATATTTCAACGATTTATGGTCAGTGTAAAGTTCGAACTTCTCACCTAGGAGATAGTGTCGCCAAGACTTGAGTGCAAAGACGATGGCAGCTAACTCAAGATCGTGGGTTGGGTAGTTCTTTTCGTGCACTTTCAACTGCCTCCCGCCATAAGCTACTACCCTTCCTTCTTGCATTAAGACGATGCCTAGCCCTGTCCCACATGCATCTGTATAAATGGTGAACATCTTGCTTCCATCTGGCAACGTCAAAACTGGGGCTGTTGTAAGAGCCCTTTTCAGTCGCTGGAAAGCAAACTCGCAATCCAAGTCCCAATTGAACACTAGATTCTTCTTGGTCAATTTCGTGAGCGGAGATGAGATTTTCGCAAAATCCCTTATGAACTTTCGATAGAAACCTGCTAGTCCTAGAAAACTTCGGACCTCAGTTGCATTCCTTGGTGTCTTCCAATCCTGTACCGCCACTACCTTAGCAGGGTCCACTGCTAACCCTTGTTTGGATACTATGTGCCCAAGGAACCTCACTTCTTCTTTCCAAAAGTGGCATTTGGAGAATTTGGCTTTTAGCTGATGGACTCGCAGAGTTTCCATGATTGCCCTTAAGTGCTGAGCATGTTCCTCTTCACTCTTTGAGAAGATAAGGATATCGTCTACGAAGACCACTACGAACTTATTAAGGAAATCTCTGAATACCCTACTCATCAGGTCCACGAAGTAAGCAGGTACATTTGTCAAGCCAAAAGGCATGACAAGCCATTCAAAGAAGCCGTCTGGGGTTCTGAATGTCGTTTTATCGATACTATCTTCAGCCACCCTTAGCTGATGAAAACCGGTCGCTAAATCGAGTTGGGAGAAAACAGACGCTCCTACAAGCTGATCAAACAAATCGTCAATTCTAGGGAGAGGGTGCCTATTCTTTTTCATTAGCTTGTTGAGCTCCCTATAGTCAACACATAGACGGAGTGAACCATCCGCCTTTGTAGCGAACACCACTGGAGCGCCCCATTCTGAAATGCTCCTCCTAATGAACCCCTTTTCTAGAAGCTCTTTAATCTGTTTACTGAGCTCTTTCCTTTCTCGCGGAGCCATGTGTCTAACGGGCAACGCAACGGGCTTTGCATTATCTACAAGGTATATGCGGAAGTCTATCACCCGCTTCGGAGGCAAGCCCTTCACCTCTTCGAAGACATCCGGATATTCCCGGACTACTCTAACTGATTGCAATTTTTCAACAGAGGCATCTAGCGATTCAAGGTAACTAAGCATAACCGCATAGGAGGGATTACAAGAAATTTCCAAAGTATTACCGAGCTGGGTTAGGAGCCTAACAACCCTTTTCTCACAATCAAGGATGGCCCGATTACTGGATAGCCAATCCATGCCCAAAATCAAACCATATCCCGAAAAGCCCAAAACAAAGGCACTACATTGAAATTATACGCTTAGAATAGAAATTTTCAATCCCAAACAGATCATAGACAAATGAGATGGGCCCCCAATTGGGTTTGAAACAATTAAGGGGTCCTCTACCATACTAGTTTTTAGGTGCAGAGATTCTACTAAAGCAGACGAGATAAAGGAGTGTGATGCGCCAGAATCAAATAAAGTGCGAACGGGGTGATCATAAAGATAAACTACACTTTCTACATAAGTATTTATACCTCGCTGTTGCAGAGGTGGCGCTTCTAGCACATGAACTTGTGCCCCTGAGGTGGATCCAACCCTCTGCCCCTGTCCTCGTTTCTTTGGGCAGTCCTTAGCCCTGTGGCCTGTCTCACCGCAAGAAAAGCACCCACCATTCTCCTTGGCCTTCTTTTTCCGGCAATCTTTCACTAAGTGCCCCCACTTTGCCACAGAAATTACACCTCCTCTTCTCTTTGTTGCCTTTCCCGCCTTTTTTAAAGTCTGTCTTCTTAGGCTGCAAACCCTCTTTCTTCCCTTGAGAGCTTCCTGCCTTTGTCTCCTTCTTGCCCTTATCCTCTTCGTTTAGCAATGCCATTTGTACCAACCTTTCATATGTAGCTCCCATGGGTATATGGGTCATGGCCAAACTGTGTAATGGCTCATTCAACCCTTTGATGAAACGGAGAGCCTTCTTGTGCGGGGTGTTGACTAGGTCCAGCCCAAACCTAGCCAGCTCATCGAACTGATTAACATACTCTTTGACTATCTTGTTCCCTTACTTAAGAAATAAGAATTTTTCCAACTGCAAACTCCTTTCCGCATCTGAGAGAAATTTAGCCTCAAACCTTGCCCTAAAGTCCTCCCATGTCTCCACTGGTCTTTCTGCATTAGTAACTTCCCACCAGTAGGAAGCCTCACCCTTTAGTAGCCATACTGCCAGTTGTACTTTCTGTCTATCTTCTACCTCAAAGATGATGAATAAGTCATCGGTTTCTTTCAGCCAATTTCTAGCTGCCACGAAGGACTCAGTTCCATGAAAATCCTTTCCTCCCATAGCTTTAAAATCTTTACATATCTTAGCAAACGTGTTTCCCCGTGGAGGAGGTGGAGGAAGAGGTGCTGCTGCAGCTGGATGATTTCCTGCAGCTGGGGGAGGAGGAACGGTAGGACCTGGCTGAGTGGCCCTTGCTTCTAAGAACCGTCTAAACCAACCAGGTATTGGTACACCCTCTGGCAAGTTAAGTTCTTCGGACATACTGAAACAAAAAGGATAGATTCAAAACGAAGGATAAGGGATAGTACCTATGGCTTTGGGGGGACTTTGCCTTTTAAAATAAAATAATATTTTATCTCTTTAAAAAAAATGCTTCTTTAAATTTCCTTTTTGAAAATAATTTTTCAAAACTTTTTATCTTATCTGGTAAACCTATGCTCTGATACCAAGTGAAACACCCCACCTCCGTTAGGGTCACTCTCATAGGGAATGCCCTAATTTTGGTGGAGGTTTATAAGTATAAGTCACAGATATACAAGACAGATATAAGAACACATATTTTTGAACAGTGGAAAACAACAACTTTTATTTCATTAACATATGTGTTACACAATCCATGCCATAATTTGTTTTACAATACTTCCAAAAAACATAACATCTTCATAACTGTCTTGATTACATTATTTAAAGAAGCATAAAGAAAACATAAATAAACTGCAAAAGTCCCATAATTGCTGTCCAAAGACATAGTCCAAAACGAAAAGATCCAAGCAATACATTCTTTCTCTTCAAGCTGGATATGAAGGCTGGTCAAGCTGCGGTATTCCCTCCCTGTGGACCTGGGGGGGGAAACGGAAGGCAAGAAGACGAAAGAAAAGTAGAGTCAGACATAAAGCCTGAGTAAGTCTAGGACTATTCAGTCTATGAATAAAGAACTGGGTATGATAAGTATAAACTAGAAATGGGAAAGCACCATAAACTTAGTTAAGTTATCTAGGGTCGAATATACTATCGTACCCCATATTAATCTCTGTACCCATATAAACTAGTTCCCAACAGGCACCCCATAATCAGGGTGAAGTGATCCATTTTATGGTGATCGGCTCCTACTCGCATAGTTACATGTGTCTTACGGCCCCCGATGTTGTAGTTACCTATGCTGGTCCCACCATGGGGTGTATCAAGTCCCATGGTGGCGGCCCGACACAATCCTAGAATGCACAGGTATGCTACTGGTGCCCAGTGCCTTATTTTTCTGCGCCGGAGTGTGTGCACGCCCGCACCCCGTTAGAACCTACACTATAACAACCCGTATTTTCAATAAACTGTTATAACATAAATCGAGGCAGAATTTAATTCAAAAATCAGAATCAGGGGAAACGGGCTATGCCATTGCGTTCGTCTCGGAAAAATACGCGAAATAGAGTCCGAGTTTTCAAAAATCGGAGTCTGTATGACCCAGTTAAGGCCAATTGAAGTTTTCAGAAATGTCTATGCTAAAAACAGATTTAAATTTCAAATTAAAAACAGGGATTAGGGCTAATCGGGGTCAGGCGGGAAAATTCCCGCCAGGACCCGCATGTCGACAGCCCTGTCGACAGGGCCCCCTGGGTGTCGACAGCCCTGTCGACAGGGGGTGCCCGGGCAGTTTAGCCTGGTGCACCATTTCTGATTTGGGCTGGGTCTTGTGGCTTGGTTCTAGAGAGTTCCGAGATCTGACAGGCCTAAACTAACCTAGGGTTAATCCTAGGGCTAAAAACACTCTAATCTTCTATAAATATACCCCTAATCCTACCCTAAAGCCTCATTAATCAATCTGGCAACTAAACTATGCCAAATTGAATCCTCAAATGGCCTCCACCTAAAATCCCTAGCCTCCACCTTCCTCAAAGTTCAATCCTATGAAGATATGATGATCATACAACCTTTTCTATGTTGTATGAATGCTTAATAACTTGCATACTTCATTAAGTTGCAAGTTTGATTTGCTAAGTTTGTGTTTTTGGGATTTTGCAAAAGGGTTTTCTTATTTGAAGCTTTGTTTTGGGTTTTAAAAGGGCTTCTTCATCTTATTTGGTGGATTTGTGACTTGTTTATATTTGTAAGCCCTCTTACCTTCACTTTACAAACTCTAAAGTTATCATGTGGTGAAAGTTGAGATTTGTACATGTTTAATGGATTATGTATGCTTATGCGAATTCACTATGCCATGTTTTACATGTTTCATAAGTTATGCATGTTTATGCAAGTTCACCTTACCATGTTGTACATGTTTTATGGATTATGCATGTTTATGCAAGTTCACCTTACCATGTTATGCATGTTTTATGGGTTATGCATGCTTATGCGAGTTCACCTTACCATGTTATGCAAGTTTTATGGGTTATGCATGTTTATGCAAGTTCACCTTATCATGTTATGCAAGCTTAATGGGTTATGCATGTTTATGCAAGTTCACCTTACCATGTTATGCATATTTAATAAGCTATGCATGTTTATGCGAGTTCATTATGACATGATTTGCAAGTTTAACATGTATGCATGATTATTATGATATGTGAAGTTCACCATGTATGTTATGCCAAGTTACCTTTTTACCCTTATGCGTTATGACGAATATGTAAGCGAGATAATGACGTTGGGAGGGTTTGGGTAAACTTAAAAATACATGGAACTAAAAGATTGGGAATTTACCTATTAAGTTAGGTCTACCCCTTGGGAATTTACCTATTAAGTTAGGTCTACCCAAGTATATGTTAACTTGTAAATATGTTTCAAAGTGGACATGACGTTAGATAACATGATATGGCCAACTCGAGGTTAGACCTAGTTGTGGTGTAAATCTTCCTAGGTAACCACAACGTGGGGTCTAATGTGGGTAGTTGGTCATGTTGCACCATAAGACCCGAGGTTAGACCTAGACGTGGTGTAAATCTTCCCAGGTAACCACGGATGTCTAATGTGAGAGGTTGGGTGCGTTAAGTAATTAATGCCTCATGATTAGGGTTAAGTCATGGCCCACTAATACTTAACCAATAATGGGGATGCGAGGATTAGATGGGGTTAAGTGGTTACACTTAACTAATTTAATCCATGATTAGTGAGGGGTTAAAACCACACTTAACCCTCTTAGAAACCCTAGCAACGTGGTCTGTTCCAGCAGTAATCCCAGTTTGGTATCACCACAACCCTACAACTAGGTTAGGGCGGGGCACGATTACTGGACGGATGTAAGCGACCAAAGCGACGGCTGAGTGGTACAGCGGTGCGGGTCCGGCGGGCTACGGACGTGCACGTAGTCCGATATTGGACAAACTCGAGGCACGGGTACCAGTAGGTTTAGACTGTGCATTATTGCTTAGGTGTCTGGGGTTGACACCCGAGGGCTTGATACACCCAAAGGTGGACCCAGCGCAGTCTGACTACATCCATGTGGGCCGTATGGACACCAACACTGGACGTGTTAGGTTTATAGGGAGCCGATCGACTAGACCGTTGGGCTGGACCTTATACTAAGGTCACTTCATGTTATTGGGCCAAAGTTTGGGCTAAGGGATCAAGATCTGTTTTGTGGGTTTGCTAGTACACTGCGGTGCAAAGTTTAATCTCATCTATGTGATGTCACCTTTATCTATTGCCAGTATGTTCATCTCAGTTTCCATCATGCTGTTAACTTTATTAGTTTATAGATTGATCGTAGTAGGGCTTACCAGTCTTTTTGACTGACCTGTTTTCTTTCGCTTCTTCTCTTCCATTTCCCCCCCCCCCCACAGGTTCTCAGGGAGGGGCTACATCTGCTTAGTGGATCTTTGGCTTGCTTGTTGGATAGCTCATGTATGGATCTGAGCTAGCTGTGGTTTATCTTTTATTTCTGGGGATTAGTACTGATGTTTTACCATGTATTTTGTTATCACGTATCTAGACTCATGTTGTATTTTGGATCATGACATTTTGATATTATGTACTTGACTATGTTGGTTTTCTGAGATGATGATGATCGGTTTTTATCTGCTACCGCTGCTTTACTTATATTTATTTTTATATATATTCTGTCTTGCGATATCTCTGTGCATGTTTACCTTCACAATAACGCCCCTCCAAAGCTAGTACATTCTAAGGAGTGATCCTAGTGGAGGTTGGGGTGTTACATTTGGTATCAGAGCACAAGGTTAACAAGATTGAACAAAACTTTTGAAAAAAAAGGACCCTTTTTGAAAAACTATTTTCAAAAACCTACTAAGTATTTTCCAAAATAAAGTCTAGATTATTTTAAGGCTAATCCCCAAAAGCCATCAGCGCTATCCCTCGTTCTCTTGACCTGATCTTATCTTATCTTTCGTTTCAGTATGGCTGAGAATCTTGACATCCCAGATGGAGTGAACGTACCACTCTGGTATAGGAGACTTCTAGAAGCTAGGTCGGCAGCTGGTCCCGCCAACCCTACTCCCACTCCTCCTCCTGTAGTTGAGAATCCTA
This sequence comes from Allium sativum, assembly GCA_030737875.1. Classification (NCBI taxonomy): domain Eukaryota; kingdom Viridiplantae; phylum Streptophyta; class Magnoliopsida; order Asparagales; family Amaryllidaceae; genus Allium; species Allium sativum. Next base: position 124,882,750 of record CM060919.1, on the reverse strand, counting down.
TCCCTAATATCCCTCCTCCGGTGGTACCTGCTCCCCCTCCTCCAGCGGTTAATATCCCCCCTCCCGTTGCTAATGTTCCTCCCCCTCCCGTTGCTGAGGCTCCTCTTCCTCCTCCTCCCCCTCAGCATCCTCAGGTTGAATTTACAAAGGTTTGTAAAGACTTCAAGGCAATGGGAGGCAAGAATTTCCTAGGCACGGAATCTTTTGTTGAAGCTAGGAATTGGCTGAAAGACACGGAGGACTTGTTTGCTATCTTTGGGATTGATGACGAGAGGAAAATCTTATTGACAGTGTGGCTTTTGAAGGATGAGGCGGCCTATTGGTGGGAGGTCACCAATGGGACGAGGCCCGTTGAGACTTGGGCCGATTTGAGGGCTAGATTTGTGACCAAGTTTCTATCTTCGGCTGAGGCGAATTTACAGATGGAGAAGTTCATTGCATTAAAGCAAGGTGATATGTCTGTCAAGGAGTATGTGAACAAGTTTAATCAGCTGACCCGTTTTGGTTTGGATATGGTAAACACTCCGGAGAAGAAGGCTCTTCGATTTGCTAGAGGGTTGAATGAGCCGCTACAAGGCTTGGCGATGTCACATATTCCGCATGGAGCTACTTTTGAGAGTTTGGTCAATATGGCTCTGCTTCAGGGAGATGGAAAGAAAGAAGTCAAGACGGGTGATACTCAAGCAAAGAAGGCTGATTCTCAAGGCAAAGGCAACCAAGGTGGTCAAAGCAGTCAAGGAAATCAGAACAAGAACAAGAAGGGCAACAACAAAGGCAAGGGAAAGTGCAACTACTGTGGCATAGCTGGGCACTTTGCTAAGGATTGCAGGAAGAAGAAAAGGAAGCTTAGTGGTGGATGCTTTTCTTGTGGAGAGACTGGGCACTTTAGCAAAGAATGCCCAAAGAAGAAAGGACAGGCTGGGCCTTCAGGAGGGCAAGTTCATGCTCTCAATGCCACTTCAGTTCCCGAGCGAGGTAGTGTTTCTGTTGAGAACCTTGTTTATATCTCTGATCTTCCAGTGCGTACCTTGTTTGATTCTGGTGCTTCACATAGCTTTATTTCATCTGATCTTGTTGATAACTTGCACCTTAGTACTAGCTTAGTGGATGATCCCGTTTGTGTTTCGAATCCCATTGGGGGTTCTGCTCATCTATCTATGATATGTGAGGATCTGAGGATCTCTATACTCAGCGTAGAGTTCTTGTGTAGTGCGTATGTTCTAGGTTTCAGGGGATACGGATTGATCTTGGGCATGGATTGGCTGTCTAGATATGGAGCCATTCTGGATTGTGAGCATAGGGTTGTAAGGCTTGTGACTCGCCTGGGCAACACCTTAGAGATTTCATGCAATCCGAAGAATCCCGTCATGTTATGCTATCTAGAATCTCTCGACTCATCAGAGGAGGCCCTTCAGTCTGTAAGGGTGGTCCGAGATTATCCAGATGTTTTTGAAGAAGTTAAGGGGTTGCCCCCTAAACGAGAGATTGATTTTCGCATCTATCTGGTGGATAATGCTAAGCCTGTTTCTTTGCCCGTTCGGCATATGGCTCCGCGTGAGAGACGAGAGCTGAGCAAGCAAGTGAAAGAATTACTTGAGAAGAACTTCATCAGAAGGAGTATATCCGAATGGGGAGCGCCTGTGGTGTTTGCAACTAAGGCAGATGGTTCTCTTCGGCTCTGTGTGGATTATAGAGAATTGAATAAGCTGACTAAGAAGAACAGACACCCGTTACCGAGGATCGATGACCTCTTTGATCAGCTTGTTGGTGCTTCTGTTTTCTCTCAGCTTGATCTTGCTACGGGTTTTCATCAGCTCAGAGTGGCTGAAGATAGTATAGACAAGACTGCATTCAGAACTCCAGACGGATTCTTTGAATGGCTTGTTATGCCATTCAGTTTGACGAATGCACCCGCGTATTTTGTGGATTTGATGAGTAGGGTGTTTCGGGAGTTCTTGAATAAGTTTGTCGTGGTCTTTGTGGATGATATTCTGGTCTTCTCCAAGGATGAGGAAGAGCATGCGAGGCACCTAGTAGAGGTGATGGATACGCTCAGAGCACACCAGTTAAAGGCCAAGTTCTCCAAGTGCCACTTTTGGAGAAGGGAAGTCAGATTCCTTGGGCATATCGTATCCAAGCAAGGCTTGGCGGTGGATCCCGCTAAGGTGGTTGCAGTTCAGGATTGGAAGACCCCAAGGAATGCAACCGAGGTGAGAAGCTTTCTGGGTCTTGCGGGTTTTTACCGGAAGTTCATCAAGGACTTCGCGAAGATATCCGCTCCTCTTACTAAGTTGACGAAGAAGAACTTAGTCTTTGCTTGGGATATGGATTGTGAGCTTGCTTTTCAGAGACTCAAGAGAGCCCTTACCTCCGCACCCGTTCTAGCTTTACCCGATGGTGGTAAGATATTTACCGTGTACACTGATGCTTGTGGCACGGGATTGGGCGCCGTTCTGATGCAAGAGGGCAGAGTTATATGTTTTGGTGGGAGGCAACTTAAGGTGCATGAGAGGAATTATCCCACTCATGATCTAGAGCTGGCAGCGATTGTATATGCACTCAAAGCTTGGCGTCATTATCTTCTGGGAGAGAGATTTGAGCTGTATACTGATCATAAGTCTTTGAAGTATCTCTTTTCGCAGAAGGATCTGAACTTGAGGCAACAGAGATGGATGGAATTCCTGGCTTCCTATGATTTTGACATAGCCTATACCCCTGACAAGGGGAATGTTGTAGCGGATGCGTTGAGTAGGAAAAGGTTGACACTAAGTCCTCTATTTGTTGAGATGAAGAATTTAGAGTTCTTGGCAACCTTTGATTTTTCCCTGACAGTTGAGACGATGACCGGTTCTTTGGCATCTCTAGAGCTCAGGCCTACCCTTCTGGATCAAGTCGGGGCTTCACAGAAGGAAGACCCTCAGATAATTGAGATCATGGACAAGCTGGTTCGAGGGGAGACATCTAGTCACCTTGCTCGGTATTCTATAGATGATAAGGGTTGGCTGAGGAGAGACGGAAGGCTTTGTGTTCCGATGGTAGAAGACTTGGTGAGGAAAGTTCTTGAGGAAGCACATCGCTCCAAGATGACTATACATCCAGGTGGTGATAAGATGTATAAGGACATGAAGCGCGTTTTCTTCTAGCCTGGAATGAAGAAGGATGTGGCGGAGTTTGTCTCGAGATGTGTTATTTGTCAGAGAGTAAAAGCTGAGTCGAAGAAGCCCGGTGGGCTATTACATCCACTAGAGGTCCCGCTATGGAAGTGGGAGAGCATTTCTATGGACTTTATTGATGGGCTTCCCAGGTCAAGGAGAGGGAATACGAGCATATGGGTCATTGTAGATAGGCTTACGAAGAGTGCTCATTTTATCCCAGTGAAGAGCAAAAGGACCGCATCTGGACTAGCATCAGTATATCTTCGTGAGATAGTGCGACTACATGGAGTCCCTTCCAGCATAGTCAGTGACCGAGACCCCATCTTTACTAGTCAGTTCTGGAACAGTTTACAGGAAGCTATGGGCACGAGATTGAACCTGAGTACGGCCTATCACCCACAAACAGACGGCCAAACAGAAAGGGTGAATAGGGTACTTGAGGACTTGTTGAGGCTTTGCATTCTGGATTTTGGTGGTGCTTGGGAAGACCATCTTCCTCTTGTTGAGTTTGCATATAACAACAGTTATCAGGCGAGCATAGGGATGGCACCATTTGAAGCTTTATATGGGAGGCCGTGCAAATCACCTACATGTTGGTGGGAGACTACGGATAAGCTTATACTTGGACCCGACATGATTAGAGATACATCCGAGAAGGTCGAATTGATTAGAAGACGGATGAAAGCGGCCCAAGACCGGCATAAATCCTATGCTGACAGGCGAAGGTCCGAATTGGAGTTTGAGGTTGGGGACAAGGTTTTCGTAAAGGTTTCTCCTTTGCGGAATGTGGTCCGATTTGGAGCTGTTGGGAAGCTAGCACCGAGATTTGTTGGACCCTTCCCTATCATAGAGAGAATAGGGAAGATGGCTTATAGAGTGCAATTGCCCGAAAAGTTGTCCGGAGTGCATAATGTCTTTCATGTCTCGCATCTCCGAAAGTGCCTGCATGAGTCCGCTGAGGTGGTTGAACCTAGCATTCTTGAAGACGTGGAAGTAGAGAAAGAAGCAACTTTAAGGAGAGCTCCGATTCGTATCTTGGGGACAGAGACCAAGAAGCTAAGGAATCGTGAGGTCAGATTGGTGAAAGTTCAATGGGGTGAAGCCGAGGAGGACGCAATTTGGGAAACCGAGGAGAAGATGCGTGGGCTTTATCCATTCCTTTTTGAGGGTACACTCTCAATCTCTTTCCTTTGTTAGTATATCTTTCTCTTTGCTATCCATGTTTATCTAGTTATCGTGCTAAGCTTGTCATGAGAACCTTAGGTAGAAACCCTTTGGATGAAACATGTGCTTGAGACATGTTATGTTTGATGGTTGCAAGTGGTTGCAAGTGTTTGCAAGTGGTTACTCGTGGATGCATGATACACATTAGGCACTAGATCGGCTCACACACTCCTCATATTGCATGTGCATGAGTGTTTATGCTTATCCTTGGATGGAATTTGTATGCAATCACATGGATGTTGCATATGGATGTATGATTGAGCACGCATGTAGATATTATACATTATGTTAGGGATTTGCATACATATGGATACATTTCACTAACATATTTTGCATTGATCTTTGCATTAGATAAGTACATATACACACACTCTTGCATATGTTCATACAGCATTTAGAACCTTTTAAGGACAATGGTTGCTCGTGGATGATGGTTTGAGTAGATGGATGTTGGATGGTAGGATATGTTCTTCCTAACTTGAAGATTTCGGGGACGAAATCCTTTAAGGAGGGGAGAATATAACAACCCGTATTTTCAATAAACTGTTATAACATAAATCGAGGCAGAATTTAATTCAAAAATCAGAATCAGGGGAAACGGGATATGCCATTGCGTTCGTCTCGGAAAAATACGCGAAATAGAGTCCGAGTTTTCGAAAATCGGAGTCCGTATGACCCAGTTAAGGCCCATTGAAGTTTTCAGAAATGTCTATGCTAAAAACATATTTAAATTTCAAATTAAAAACAGGGATTAGGGCTAATCGGGGTCAGGCGGGAAAATTCCCGCCAGGACCCGCATGTCGACAGCCCTGTCGACAGGGCCCCCTGGGTGTCGACAGCCCTGTCGACAGGGGGTGCCCGGGCAGTTTAGCCTGGTGCACCATTTCTGATTTGGGCTGGGTCTTGTGGCTTGGTTCTAGAGAGTTCCGAGATCTGACGGGCCTAAACTAACCTAGGGTTAATCCTAGGGCTAAAAACACTCTAATCTTCTATAAATATACCCTTAATCCTACCCTAAAGCCTCATTAATCAATCTAGCAACTAAACTATGCCAAATTGAATCCTCAAATGGCCTCCACCTAAAATCCCTAGCCTCCGCCTTCCTCAAAGTTCAATCCTATGAAGATATGATGATCATACAACCTTTTCTATGTTGTATGAATGCTTAATAACTTGCATACTTCATTAAGTTGCAAGTTTGATTTGCTAAGTTTGTGTTTTTGGGATTTTGCAAAAGGGTTTTCTTATTTGAAGCTTTGTTTTGGGTTTTAAAAGGGCTTCTTCATCTTATTTGGTGGATTTGTGACTTGTTTATATTTGTAAGCCCTCTTACCTTCACTTTACAAACTCTAAAGTTATCATGTGGTGAAAGTTGAGATTTGTACATGTTTAATGGATTATGTATGCTTATGCGAATTCACTATGCCATGTTTTACATGTTTCATAAGTTATGCATGTTTATGCAAGTTCACCTTACCATGTTGTACATGTTTTATGGATTATGCATGTTTATGCAAGTTCACCTTACCATGTTATGCATGTTTTATGGGTTATGCATGCTTATGCGAGTTCACCTTACCATGTTATGCAAGTTTTATGGGTTATGCATGTTTATGCAAGTTCACCTTATCATGTTATGCAAGCTTAATGGGTTATGCATGTTTATGCAAGTTCACCTTACCATGTTATGCATATTTAATAAGCTATGCATGTTTATGCGAGTTCATTATGACATGATTTGCAAGTTTAACATGTATGCATGATTATTATGATATGTGAAGTTCACCATGTATGTTATGCCAAGTTACCTTTTTACCCTTATGCGTTATGACGAATATGTAAGCGAGATAATGACGTTGGGAGGGTTTGGGTAAACTTAAAAATACATGGAACTAAAAGATTGGGAATTTACCTATTAAGTTAGGTCTACCCCTTGGGAATTTACCTATTAAGTTAGGTCTACCCAAGTATATGTTAACTTGTAAATATGTTTCAAAGTGGACATGACGTTAGATAACATGATATGGCCAACTCGAGGTTAGACCTAGTTGTGGTGTAAATCTTCCTAGGTAACCACAACGTGGGGTCTAATGTGGGTAGTTGGTCATGTTGCACCATAAGACCCGAGGTTAGACCTAGACGTGGTGTAAATCTTCCCAGGTAACCACGGATGTCTAATGTGAGAGGTTGGGTGCGTTAAGTAATTAATGCCTCATGATTAGGGTTAAGTCATGGCCCACTAATACTTAACCAATAATGGGGATGCGAGGATTAGATGGGGTTAAGTGGTTACACTTAACTAATTTAATCCATGATTAGTGAGGGGTTAAAACCACACTTAACCCTCTTAGAAACCCTAGCAACGTGGTCTGTTCCAGCAGTAATCCCAGTTTGGTATCACCACAACCCTACAACTAGGTTAGGGCGGGGCACGATTACTGGACGGATGTAAGCGACGGCTGAGTGGTACAGCGGTGCGGGTCCGGCGGGCTACGGACGTGCACGTAGTCCGATATTGGACAAACTCGAGGCACGGGTACCAGTAGGTTTAGACTGTGCATTATTGCTTAGGTGTCTGGGGTTGACACCCGAGGGCTTGATACACCCAAAGGTGGACCCAGCGCAGTCTGACTACATCCATGTGGGCCGTATGGACACCAACACTGGACGTGTTAGGTTTATAGGGAGCCGATCGACTAGACCGTTGGGCTGGACCTTATACTAAGGTCACTTCATGTTATTGGGCCAAAGTTTGGGCTAAGGGATCAAGATCTGTTTTGTGGGTTTGCTAGTACACTGCGGTGCAAAGTTTAATCTCATCTATGTGATGTCACCTTTATCTATTGCCAGTATGTTCATCTCAGTTTCCATCATGCTGTTAACTTTATTAGTTTATAGATTGATCGTAGTAGGGCTTACCAGTCTTTTTGACTGACCTGTTTTCTTTCGCTTCTTCTCTTCCGTTTCCCCCCCCCCCCCCCACAGGTTCTCAGGGAGGGGCTACATCTGCTTAGTGGATCTTTGGCTTGCTTGTTGGATAGCTCATGTATGGATCTGAGCTAGCTGTGGCTTATCTTTTATTTCTGGGGATTAGTACTGATGTTTTACCATGTATTTTGTTATCACGTATCTAGACTCATGTTGTATTTTGGATCATGACATTTTGATATTATGTACTTGACTATGTTGGTTTTCTGAGATGATGATGATGGGTTTTTATCTGCTACCGCTGCTTTACTTATATTTATTTTTATATATATTCTGTCTTGCGATATCTCTGTGCATGTTTACCTTCACAATAACGCCCCTCCAAAGCTAGTACATTCTAAGGAGTGATCCTAGTGGAGGTTGGGGTGTTACATACACTGCTGCACCACCGCCGTCGATTTGACCTCTTACAGTCAGCCCAGTAATCGTGCCCCACCCTGCCTAGTTTCAGGGTATCATGATACCTTATAGGGTTACTGCTGAAAAGGGTCCCCCGCTACTAGGTTTTTCTATTTCTAGCCAACATGCTAAGTTGGTTAAGTGTTTTATAAACCTAACCCCCAATCAGTCTGTTTAGTTTAGCATGTTCCATTTTGATTAAGTATTAATATAATTTACTTAATCCTATCAATCCTGACTCAGCCTTAATTGTCTTATTAAAGCCTTGACCTCTCACATTAGACAGGTATTGTTGTGGCTGCCTGTTGCCGGTTGGGTCCGGGCAGTCTTACGCCACAACTCAGTCTAACCTCGGGTCCTTATTGGGCTCCATGTTTAACCACCCACATTGGATAGGTATTGTTGTGACTACTGGACAGCCGGGCGGTTCCGGGCAGGTTTACATCACAACTCAATCCAACCTCGGGTTAAACACATCGTATTTTCTACATTTACATATTTTGTCTCTTTTTCTTTATTTTCTTATATGTAAATATTTGCGGCCCATTATTCAAAATCAATTTAAGCTAATGGTGTAAAGATTTACACCAATCATGGGCCCAACCCATTCTTGAATTTGGGCCCATCTACTTTTATATTTTCATTTATTAATTAATTTGGCCCAACGCTATTTCCCCCGTTTAATACGTTCGTTTATTATAATATATGTTGGGCTTAGCCTTTTAAGCCCAACTTAGCCACGTGAAAAAAAACCGGAGGCTTAAAACGTGATTATATACACAAAAAGGGGAATGTGAACGCATGAACTTGCAACATAACGTTGGAACTACAAAATAGAAACTGGTGTACTTGCATTGTGGTAACATATACTTTGGTCATAAAGCATAAGTGACATGAATCAAACCATGTAAACTTGTAGTTAAGTTAAGAATCTAACTAAATTAGATATCATTATTGACACATAGTCTTAACTACAACATAAACCTATATTTTTACTTAGGCATAATGTCAAACATAAGCAAATCATGTTTATAAAATTACTATATGTTTACAAAGGTGCTTACTTTTGTTACTAATACAAAAGTATAGTTCAACTAGAATTATTCCAACTTAATCATGATTTTTAATCTATTCACATAATCATGGCACAAATATACCCAAACATGAAATCATGGTTTTTGATCTATTCATGTAATCATGGCATAAATATTCCTAAACATGAAATCATGGTTTTTGATCTATTCATGTAATCATGGCATAAATATTCCTAAACATGAAATCATGGTTTTTACTTTATTCATGCAAACTTGCAATTGGAATGTAAATCTAACTTAGCTATGTATCACATATATTATCATATAATTCTTGTTAACAATATAGGCCTAAAATGTTTTTCAATTAGGCATAATACCAAACATAGCCTAGTCATATTCATAAAATCAACATAAGTTCACAAAGAGGTTTACTTTTGTTTCTAATACAAAAGTATGGTTTTATACATAGATCATGATGCCAATTCCAACATAATTTCATATGAATCATAATACCCCAAATTTGATCCAATTACACACAAAGTGATTTTGTACAAAAATATACATTATGTTGGCATAGTAGCAAAACCACATACTTGCATGAATCTCAATTAAACAACCACAAACATGTAGCTTCAACATGAATTACATACCTGCGAATATCCAATCGTATACTTGCATGAATCTCAAATAAACTACCGCAAACATGTAGTTTTTATCATGAATTACATACTTGCGAATATCCAATCGTTATATCACAACATTCCAAATCGATTAGAATCATAGCAACGCACAAATATGAATTACTATCACCACAAATCAAGTGTAATTCTCATTTTACACAAATCAAACACAGATATTTATTCTCATCGGAATAGTACTCTACTTACAATCGTGTGACGAATTCTTCAATTCAGGAATCTGAATTCTGGATTTGGAGATGCTATTCCTTTGATGTAGGCGTTGATTTGATTTGTTTAAGTTTAACTTGTAGTTGCTTTATGCTTTAGAGTTTGTCTCCTAATTGTCTCTCAAATTGGTGGCTACTCCTAGTCGTTCCTCAGCAGCATGATGGCCTCATTCTTATTTTTGAATGAATAGATTAGGTAGAGTCTAGGGTCATTTTTATAGAGTTTATGAATTGATTAGGACCGTCGATGTAGCTTGGGTTAATCGTAGCCATTCATTCGAAACAGAGACCAATCAGGAGCTGACACCTAGCCCTCGTGACAAAGCAAGCCTCAGAAATTCGGACCCAGCACAGACCAGGCCAGCCAGGCCGACCAAGCAGGTCGACCTGCAAGTCGACTGGGCAGTCGACACGGGGGGGGGGGGTGTCGACTGGCAAGTCGACACCCCTGTCGACTTGTCCTGGGCGGGAACTTTCCCGCCCTGCCTCCCTGCGTGTTTGAAATTCGAATCTTCGAGCTGTTTTCTGAATTTGAAATTTTCTGAAAACTTTGACGGGCCATAACTTGGTCACACGGACTCCGATTTTGGAAAACTCGGACTCTATTTCACGTATTTTTCCGAGACGAACACAATGGCACAGCCCGTTTCCCTTAATTCTTTGATTTGTAATTAATTATACTTTAATTTGTGAATTTCACTGTTATAGAATACACGGGGTGTTACATTCTCCACCATTTCTCCTTACATTTAGCAAGATCCATCTAACTCTTCGCTGATTCGTATTGATTTGAGTGAAGTCTTTGTGTAATGGAAAATATGAATGTACCTTTGAGTAATTCCAAGCTTGCAACTTTTGAATTGCTAATGGAAATCTTTACCAAAGTGGACGTAGATCTCTCTTAAGATCGAACCACTATAAAAACTTTATGTCTTTTACTTTTCATCGTGATTGTGGCCTCTTTTCTTACTGATTAGTGAAGTGCTTTTGTGGCATCTTTAGTGTTTAAGCAAATTTCGGTTTAAACATATGTTTTTGTGACTAATTCGAATCAATACATTGATAGTATGTACTTGTCTCAAGTTGGTTTTCACATGAAATTCAATTTAATTGAATTTATACTTTATTAGTTACTTTCATTTTCTCTTAAATTACCCTATAATTTTTAAAATAAAATCTAATTTGAAATATGTTCAATATAAAAAAAAAAAAATTTTTATATTGAACACCAACGGTCGGTTTTTCCCACCGTTGTACAGTAATACTAGTAAATAAATTTCCACATTGAAACAATGATAACTTTGGAAGAAGAAAAAAATAATCCAAAATGGTTTCTTTCTTTCAGTTTGCCCTTATTTTTGTTTTCAAGAAGAAAAGAAAAAGAAACTGGGAAGGTATGAATTATATTTGAGATTGACGTTGGCAAGTCAGTGTGAGTTTGTTCACACCACTTTATGTTCACCAATGGAGAACCGGTGATTTCCACCAATATGGCCTCCCTGATTTCCACCAATGGAGAACCGGTGTTATGTTCACACCACATAAAGTGGTGTGAACAAACTCGGACTCTTGGCAAGTGAAATGAGAACAGAAACCTAGGTAGTAAAAACATGTGAACCAAAAACGGTCCTAGGTTTACGTGGAAGCCAAAAGCTGAATCAAACATAATACATGCACACGTGGACTATTCTTCACGAGCGGCTAAGCTGCCGTAGTAAACAAACTCTATTCTTTCCCCCAATTTACCCTAACGTCTGCTTTCCGTAACGTAAATGCTAAATAATACAGTTCATATTAAAACCTGCATTTCTTGTTAGAAGTTCAAAATTAAACCTCGATTCGGCCAAACTGTACAAAACAATTCTAAACTATTCAACAAACGTTAAAGACTAAACGTGTGTAACAAATTTATTGTAGCACACAAGTTTTATTAAAACCTGTGGGTGCTTTTGGTCTATATGAGTTAATTTTCTTAATTTTTGAATTTCGCTTTAAAATAAACGAAAGTGGTATTTATGTAATTTCATCGAGTCCTGCCAAAACCGCCTATAAAATTTACGCTGAAACCCGCTTTCCAACTCACTCTTTCCTTGTCGATCGTCATCAAAAATCGAAGATCAAGAGTTAGAATACGAAGAGGAAAACGGCGATGGCTTGCAAATTCCTTTTTACAGCTGAACCCTCGTTGGGATTCTCGAGTATTGAGGACAGAAGGAGTGGAAATGGGCTCAGATCTCAAACGATTTCTATGGCTACCACCATCGGATCCTCTGCTTCAACTGCAAAGTAAGCGTTTTTTCTTTTTTCTTTTTATTTTAAACATTTTTGTTAGCTTTCGATCTTCGACGGTGGAAAATGGACTGGTGTTTCAGCTGATTCGACCAAAAAAAAAAAAAAAAAAAGTGATTTGCTAAGCAATACCGTTTAAGCATTTTCTTCTTTGCATGGTTTGATAAATTGATTGGGACTGGTTTGTCATCACTCGAGATGATAGTAATGCAGTAATGAATTTTTGGGTCAATCACTTCTAGGCATTGGGTTTTAGGGTCTTAATACATGATTAGGAAGTTGTTAATTGTCTCAAACTTTTAAATGTTCTTGAATTTTTTCCCCCTCTTATCTGAACACTGAACTTTAGTGATTTTTGCACTTATATTGCCTTACAATGCAATTTATGTAACTTTGGCTTTTCGATTTTATAAATACGCCTGCTTAAAATTGGTGCTTCAGTTCAAAACAATGAGTATGATATGTTGCAGTCTATGATTACTTGTGTAAATGATTTTAGCTTGATTACTGCCAGTTTTAAATAGTAATTAGATCAGTCTACATTTCAAGTCCTGTGTATTTCGAAAATAGTTAACATGCATAGTAAATTAGTAATACAGAAATATAATATGTTCTACATTTATTTTATATGAGCCAAAGCTAGCAGATTGTTGCTGTGTAGATTGTATGTTAATTATCATTCTAGATTTTTGATGTTGATATCAACATGCTGTATTCTTCTTACTGTAAACAATACCTATTGATTAATTAGAATATATGCAATAAGTAGATTTGGGATATTCCGTAATTGTATAGCATACAATGTTTTCCACAAGTATCTTTTAGTTTACTATTTTTGGTTACTCTGAACTTTGACTGTAAAGATTCATAATTTAGTAAGTTTGCTGACATGATGGCCGCTAACTGCATTAAATATATGACCAATTTGGTTGCTGTCGTTGTCTTGTATTAGGTAATCTAATTCCTGAATAAAAGATGGCAAATCTAGCGACTAAAGTTGGGTATTGTTAATTCCAACTGCCCTCTGCAAAATTCATTTAGTTTATTTCTTTCTTTCGTATCATGTTTTCCTAATTTTTACGGTTCACTAATTAAAAGGTTAACATAAGTCTCATTGATAAAGGTCCAGAGAAAAAGAAGAAGAAAAACTAGTTGTTAAACACATGGCAGAAGTCAGTAAACATTGGGAAAATAAAATAAAATAAGGGATAACTGGGTGCTTTACTATGCTTTACTACATACAACCATCTAATAAAAATCTATGCTTTAATTGCCACAGCAGTGGCCCATTAATCCAAGTCCTACTACTATGGCTCTCAGCTACAAAAATATCTACTAGAGAATATATTGAATGTGCAAATTTCTATTTTAAAATGGGAAGTGTCATTACTTCTATGCATATTTATATTCAATGCACGTTAACGTTACATATAGAATTTTAAATTCCGTTCATCTTGTCAATCATGTAAAATCTTGTTTTTGGTCTTGAGTGAGGTGAAACATTATCTCTCATTCATATATCATCTGATAGTTTTTCGAGCTATTAAAAGCTCAACTGAAACCTGATTTGAAAACTTTATATGATATCTTGTTTGAGGTTAAATGTTTCTCCTTTATATGACTTTCTTTTGCATTTTATACGGCTTCAAACAAACTTAACATACAAATTATTATTTAATAATCCCTCTATTAATTTTTTTACTTTAGGCCACTCCAATTTTACATTTACTTTTATCCAAGTAAGCTACCATAAATGATTTTTTTTCCCCTCCTTAGGGTCTTAAATAAATGAAGTGAGCTAAGTCCAATGTATAAAAGAAAATTTGAATGATATATGATACACACTGTGTGTTATTTAAAGCTAGTACAGATTGATCTGATGAAGAAGCACGACATGAAACTTGCTATAAACATCCGTGTTAGGCTTTATAATTAAGAATTTTATCGCTACCTTTGTGGATGTCATAAACTGTTATACAAAGTTCATAAATGATGTGTCATCCCATAAACTGCATAATAGTTTGCTATGCCCCACATCACTTGCTATGGGATGTGTGCTGCATATATAATCCATTAGGCACTCTTCCTTTACATGCTAGCTTTTAAGGATGGATTCTACCTAATTGAGTTTGCTGTCTAACTTCATCAAAATTTTGTAGTTAATCATTATCTATGCAACATGTTTGTTAGGAATTTTCTTAAGATTTCCACACAAACAGATTTTAAAAGAGATCAAAAAATGGAGAAAAAAACAGGAGACAAGGAAATCTCCCTTTCAACAACCTTTCTTAATCCCATCAAAAGATTACGAAATAGATCTTAACAATTGAAGCTCAATCCTTAATACCTAAGAAATACAATCTTTTCCAAGCCACCCCTGATTAACCAGAGACATGCATATTTATATTAAAAACAAACACAGTTGATGTTCAAATTCTCATTTATATGGCAACAAATAAATTGTTGCATCTAATTTAAGCATGAATGCTCCAAAATGAACCTGCATACCATCAATAAATTAAAATTTCTTGCTAAGTAATTTTTTATTATAAATATGTATGTGTGTGGTTCATTAGAGGTCGGTGAGAAAAGTTTATTTTTCTTAGGTTTTAGGGATTGAGGTTCAATTGTTAGGATCTCTTTTGTAATCTTTTGATGAAATTAATAAATGTTGTTGGAAGGAATTTCTTTGTCTATTGTTTTTCTTTGTTTCTTATCTTTTTTTTTTTTTTTAAATCTATTTGTGTACAGATCTTACGAAAAATCATAACAATATCTACTACTTATACTACACATAGTTATTAATGACGCACGATGCAAAAAGGCGCAAAGCCTCTCCAAAGTCTTCATGCATTTTTTATTTATTTACTGCACATGTATAAAGTTTTTATTATAATTTTATATAATATATATGTGAGCAACGTTCAATGACACTTCAAAATTGGAACTTCCCTTTAGCCTCCATCTTCCGACCATTCATTTACAATTAAATAAGATGGTGGAGGGGGAGAGAGAAAGTTAGTGGAGGGAGAGAGAAACCAGATATGTGGTGGAAAACATGGAGCCATTGGGATGCTAGCAATGTTTGGGGTGCAACTGAACGCTCACCTACACACACACACACACACACACACACATATATATATATATATAACAGTAAATATAAAAAAATCAATATTTTTGCAAAACAAATACAATAAAGATTTTTTAAGCATTTTAAAAAAGTTCATCAAATATAATATCATAAATTTAGAATTTCAAGTGTAATAGTTTTCTAGAATAAAAATCCAGTATAGTCATAAATATTAACGATAAAGTTGAAATCTGAACATTTAGCAATTATTTTTTTAAATCGATGTATGTAACATCAGATTCATGAGCTTTAGAAAATTTATTTTTTCTTCATGAAGATGTAGGGGAGTTGAACGGGTGCTAAAAAAACCTCTTGATGAGGATATTTTCCTACTCGAATATCTAGCTTTCTTCGTACTTGTTTCTCTACCAGTAGCATCCTAAGTCACGTTTTTAATATTATATAAATTGGGTACTTTATTTACATGTAGTACTTAACATACTACGTTGGGTTAAATTCCGCAAGGCAAGGCGGGGTTGAAACCTGTGACATCTCACATCATTTTGAAGTGTCTTAACCATTTGAACAATGGTGCTTGTCAAATCATCATTATTATCATCAAATACAAATGCATCTTTAGCATAAGATGCATCGTCCAAATTTCTCGTTATTCATTTATTATTATAACCATCAATATCCTTCAAGGATATTGGATCAATGGTGTCAAAGATGTACCCTCTTTTTAATGTTCCGTAATATGATTAGTACCTACTTCCATGTAGTTTGGATTATAAATATTGGAAGCCAAAAACAAAAAAATAACATAATGAAAAGGCATGTCATTTTGCACTGCACACTGTTTTTGCGCATTGCACCATTTACCGCACCATGTCATGTGCACCATGCCACATGGAAGAAAGGTGTGAACGCCGTGCCGTGCGCTATGGCACGCGGCACGTCTTTCATAATACGATACTACACATTCTACTTAATTTGAACAGGATTGCATGTTCTGTATGTAATTCTAGGTGCTACAGGTCCCTGCAAATTTTATGCTGCTAGGGTTATGGTTATGGATAACAAAATACAAAAATCATTACGATACCTATTTTACTGGTGAGGCAAACTTGAAAACAAATACGGTTACCGATGATTGATTTGTTGATAAATCGGTTATGTTTGATCAATAGAAGTAAATTTACCAGTAGCTAAGAATAGATATAAAAAATTAGATGTATATTTAGACTTTAATAGACAAATTATCCAAATTCTTCTTAACTATTACTTAATATACTAATGTGTATTTCATTATATCGGTACAGATTTTAAATGCTTCGAGACTTGAATTGATTCAAAATAGCTTATATATCGGAAATTCATAGAGAATACAAGTTATTTTTTGAATGGGCAGGATTATGAAATCGTAAAATTGGTCGACTATCATCTTAAAAAGTGTGTTATTCGAAAAATAAATAACGATGTACATAAATGATAAAATAATTGATAAATTTGCATTATTGTTGGTTTTGATATCATTTGATACTAAATTTTTTGCCACCTTTCATTTTGACGTTTCGTTGTCGTTAAATATACTGGTGGTATTGGTAAATTTAACATATCGATGCCAATGCTAAATTTCGTAAAGCTTATTGTTGGTTATCAATGGTTAGGTAGTGATACGTAAAGGTAAGTTTAGCGTTGGCATAACAACCCTCCGCTGTATTCTTGAAATACCGCTGATCCTTGTACTTTATCAGCAGTTGTCTGCTATTTTATTTCCAGCCATGTCTTGTGCTCTCTCATATCTTATTCGTTGTTACTCTGAAGCACAGTTCACAGGCTTTCAAATCTTGTATTTTAGACAAACCTAGGATTGACATCTCGGGTTGGGATATGAAGATATCAGATGAAATGAGTTGATGTAATATCGGATGAAATGAATGTGTAACAACTAAAAAATCATGCTTGAAATCCCGTCTCGTCCAAGTGAAAAAGTGGATCTTAGGTGAAATCCCGTGCAAGATGAAGGAGATTTAAAACTCTGAAACGATCATGATCTTCTGTTCGTTTAACATATTACGGATCACATGATGCCTTACTAATATTTTTTGTCTGCTACTACTTTATCATAACATATTTTTGAAGAAGAAAACTAAATTAATGCATTAAACATTTATTTTAAATTATCACACATCATATGATTTGATGTGTTTGCAAGGGATTTTATTTGGTATTTAACGCTCCCAAGGGATTTCGTATTTAACACTCCAACCATGATGGAGATTGTGTAACTACCTAATTGCACTAAGGTGAACCAAGGATTGACGATGGGAAGTGTGCATATAAAGTAAATTGGAAAATCAAATATAGTTGTAGTTATTTAAGACTACAAAGCCAGTGAGATGAAAGCTTAATTAGTATCGTCAAAATTTTGATGCTGAAATATATTAAGTATGAGAATATTTATATTACAAACTGATGAATAAACAAGAATTTAATATCAAGGTGTAACATCTTTACATAATTATATCAAATCCAGTACATTCTAACTTAATAACATTCACGTTCATAAATTTGCATACTATACATAGATAAGTTTGAAGCATATTATGTTCGGTCTTTTTGTAGATATAATTTGAGATTAAATTTCAGATAGAACTAAATAAAATAGTTATTAAGTTAACAACATATCAAAAACATACGTCACAAAATTAACATAATAACACCCAAATAACATATTGCCTTGGTAAATTAAAAAATAAAAATACATCTTGGTGAAAGAAAAAAAAGTATTCAAGATCAGTGATGATTTGGCCAAAATTGTTATAAAATAAATCACGTGTATCATAGTATTTCTTCTAATATGCATTTCGATCAATCGATTTCTTATTGGTGTTGATATTAACACCATGAAATATAAACCCTAATTGTTTTATTTTTTGTGCAATTGACAGTGAAAGTATCCATCTTTGTCTGACTGGATGATCAAGCAATTTTTAGTGGACCATGTTGGCAAGGGCTTCCCCCACGTAAATAAATAAAGGCAGTACTCAAAATTTTTCTCTTGGAAGGTGGTTGGGGTTTGTGAACCTACATTTTTTTGAAACAGTTTTGCCCTTAGCTACATCCCAGTCGACCCCATTACACAGTTGATGTTGCATGTGTATATTTCATAGTTTTTCACCTCTTACCGTGCCTTTTAACATCTTATGTCCACTGATATGAAACGTGAGTGAGAGAAACAAAACAAGTTTATCCAAAGATTCTCTCTATACGTAAGAAATTGAAATTTCCACTTCGCTTTCCCTTATTTTTAAGCTTGTTGCCGAATTTTGTACTACAGAAGTTGAGTGTGATTCTCTTTAATTATTGTTTTTCTTTCTTTGTTTTAGATTTTAAACGTGAAAATCGAGGGGAACATATTTTGAAGTGAATGAAAACCAATGAATGTATAAGAATATTATGATCGTGATGGCAACATTTATTGTAACATGAAGATGACCAAAATTTATGTTAAATTACTTCTAAAAATAAAAAGAGAAAGGTTAAACATCAATCATATTACTCCTTTTCTTTTGAAAGGAGATGACAGTTTTGGCTTTATTTATATATATTTATTAGAAAATGATGCCATTCGTTAGAAAACAATGCTGATAAGATAAGTTAATGGAAAGTACATTTGAATTGAATATCAATTCCAATTCAGTTTTAGATAAAGCAAACAAATTACAAACCCTAAGTTCAGGGAATATACGTTAAAAGGTGTATGAAATACTATGAAATACGGCAAGCACTTACCCATCTTGTTTTTCATTGTGAACTTGTGGATTTATTTAAGAAGCCTAGTTTCTTTGTCCATGATAATATTAATCTCCGTTGTTGCTTATGTTCCTTTGGGCTTCAATATTCTAGTTTGATAAAAATATTCTCACTACCAATCTATAAATATAAGGAACATGGCCTTGCCTTATATATATATATATATATATATATATATATATATATATATATATATATATATATATATATGAGCAGCATTCTAAGACACCCATGTTTTGCAACACCTCTTTAGCACTTTTACCCTACCGTAAGCTACACTAATCCAAATCCAATAAGAATTTATAGATGTTCAATCCACATATATATTATTATTTATCCAAAATTTGAGCTCATTCCAACATTCGTAGAATAATATATTTGAAGTTTAAATTTAACAATTCAAATAAATGTCTGAATGTTGAATAATTGAGTTAAAATTTTGAAAATGTTACGTGTCAGAATGATCTCAAATTCTGGATAGATGATAATATATATGTGGATTGAACATCTACAAAATCTTGTTGATTTTGAATTTAGTGTAGCTCACGGTAGGGTAGGGGAACCCCCGGAACGCTCCTACACACACACACACACACACACACACACACACATATGAACATTCAGATTTATGTATCATGGTTCTGTAATAGCATGCTAGGAGAGAAATGCACAGTCATACATGGAGCATGTTAAATATTTTGCACACAACTCTTGTCTTTTGTGCAACCCACGCAGTAATGTTACATAAGATGAGAAAAGGAAGAAGAATGAAAGTTGGAATAGTTGTTTTGTATGTCAACGGTGAATGTATGATAAGGTGAAGCTTACTGGAGACATAAAGGGACTTGTAAACGTGAAAAATGCATAATTGAATGTAAGATATAAGAGCTGAGTTAGATTATTAACGTCAGCAACATTTCTCATCGAGAAATGATTTTCAAATATTTATCATCTTTCCTTGCATCTAAGAACATCTCAATTAATAATTCCAGGATTGAAACACCAAAGAGGCCTTTCAGTCCTCCCCGTGAAGTGCAATTGCAAGTTGCTCATTCAATGCCACCTCAAAAGATCGAACTTTTCAAAAGTTTAGAAAGCTGGGCAGAAAACAACATCTTAACTTTTCTAAAACCAGTCGAAAAGTGTTGGCAACCACAAGATTTCTTACCCGATATGTCATCTGATGGATACGACGATCAGATCAAAGAGCTAAGGGAGCACGCTAAAGAGCTACCAGACGATTATTTCGTTTGCCTGATTGGAGATATGATAACCGAAGAGGCCTTGCCTACTTATCAGACCATGCTTAACACGCTCGATGGTGTTAGGGATGAAACGGGTGCAAGTCCTACTTCGTGGGCAATCTGGACTAGGGCGTGGACTGCCGAAGAGAACAGACATGGCGATCTTCTTAATAGGTATTTGTATTTGACTGGGAGGGTCGATATGAGGCAGGTTGAGAAGACCATTCAGTATCTGATTGGCTCTGGCATGGTAAGTCTTCATTTATGTATTGTCTGTATATATTCAAATGTCATTTCCAGTAAAACATTCCAGTTCATCAAATAGTTCATGTATAATTTATGCAGGACCCTGGCAAGTACCTTGTTCAAGTGGTTAAGTCACTTGAACATTGTGCAAGAAGTCATGGGTTCAATTTCTGTCATGCGGGTTTTAACCCACTTGTCATATAGTAATTTCAAAAAAAAATATGCAGGACCCAGGAACCGAGAACAACCCTTACCTAGGCTTCATATATACCTCATTCCAAGAGAGGGCGACCTTCATCTCTCATGGGAATACCGCCCGCCACGCCAAGGAAAAAGGTGCCCTAAAACTTGCCCAAATCTGTGGCATAATTGCATCAGATGAGAAACGCCATGAAATGGCCTACACCAAAATAGTCGAAAAGCTGTTTGAGATAGACCCAGATGGAACGGTCCTGGCCTTCGCCGACATGATGCGCAAAAAGATCGCCATGCCGGCTCATCTCATGTACGATGGCAAAGATGACCGCTTGTTCGAGAACTTCTCTTCGGTCGCTCAGAGGCTTGGGGTTTACACTGCCAAGGACTATGCGGACATTCTCGAATTTCTGGTGGATAGGTGGAAGGTTGGGGATTTGAATGGGCTATCGGGCGAAGGGAAGAGAGCGCAGGATTACGTTTGTACCCTTGTGCCGAGGATCAGGAGGTTGGAGGAGAGGGCCCAGAGTAAGGCGAAGGAGAAGGGTAAGAAAGGGTTTAGTTGGATTTATAATAGGGAAGTGCTTCTTTAGAGGTTGTGCTTGGTACTCCAATGTTGAAAGTTTCATGGTAGGATTAGATTTTTGTTTTTGTTTTTTTCTGTGTAAGTGTCTTGGTTCTGGGTTTAGGAGTGATGAGAGCTTGTGTGGAACTGTGTATATAGCTGCCTATCTTGTGTTTATGGGTATTTGTGGCGGTGTGTTTACAAGAATGGTACCTTTGCTGTTGGCGTTGTAATGTTATGTGCCCTTGTTTTCCAAAGTGGTTTCTCCTGCTATTTGTATTTGATGACACTGCCATGTCTGTATAAACCGGAACCTTCATCTATGCTGTCTATTTATGCACTTTTTCCTTCATTCTAATTTTCTGTACAATGCTTCATTCTTAAGTGGCACAGGAATTTTTTGTTTCCTTCTCATTTTGCTGAAAAGAAAAAGGGTCCAATTCTTAAATTTTAGGACGTGTCGAGATGACATTATAGCTCAGGCGAGTTGTTTTTCAAAATGCATTAGTTGATGTTAAAGTTTAATTGATCGAAACTAGGGCTGTTACGGTAACGGTAGATTTACCATTACCAGTCGATCGATAACCATTTTGATTATAACCAGTATACTAGTTAAAAGGGTATGATAATGATAAAATTACCATTTTTAACGGTAAATTATTAGTAATATTTCTTTAATATCAGCGATAACGATAATTTTACCAATAAATTTAAACCATATGTATATTCATCTAATATTGTTTATTACATGCATTTAGAACCAAATAAATGATTATATTTAGTTCAGTAATCAAGTAAAATAATTCTAAGTACACTTATTTTTTTTCTCATTTATGTTCTTTATTAGCTGACATTATATGTAACATAATAAAGATGCACTGTGTACAAAAAACATGTCAAGATACATACTTCGATTGACAAACGGTAATTTACCATTACCAGTGGAACTTTTACCATATTATCGGTATAACAGTCTATGGTATACCAAAGTATCGATAACGGTAACGGTAAGCAATTCTGTCTTACCAATAAAAACGGTAAGGTAACGGTATTTGTCAAATAGTAACGGTAACCATTACCATAACAGCTTTAGTCGAAACAGAGTATTTTGAATTTAGAACATTTGACTTCGATATGAGAGTTTATTTACTCATTTCCTTATTTAATTTTTGGATAATCAAGCATGCTCAAAATGTAAAAGAGAACAATGCTCAAAATGTAAAAGAGAACAAGTAAATCAAATTAAAGCGATGATGAACCCAAGCTACATTAAAACTAGCATGACATAGAACTTAATATTTTTGTGTTTTTGATTTACTCGGCTTACTTTGTAATTATAATAAATAAATCCTGGCATTTTGGATTTCAATGATATTTATTGATGGTGTAACACTCCGTAGATTTTACGTTAATTATTTACTTATTAGTTAGTTAGTTATGCATCATAAATGACGTTTGTGCAAATGATGAAAGGTAATCACAAAACTCTCACCATTGTGTTCATGAAGAAACTCTAAGCAACTTTTATTTTGGAGTCTTGTGATTGAAGCTCAAGCTAAAAAGTTATAAACTGTAAATGTATTTGAAACAAAAATAGTTAAATAAAAAAACATAACATATGCGTACATACATTCATGCATACATACATACATCCATCCTTGATCCTCATTGTTGAATACATGATCAAGCACAGAGAAAGCAAGCATCAAATATTTGGATGTCTTCTCATTTTTATTTACATCAAAATATTGCTCAAAAGGAAATACATAGTTAGAGTTGTGGTTCGTGCCCTTTTTGATGATTTTATGCCTCATATATGGAAGACCAAATGGCGAGTTGTAGTTTTTTTCGGATTGAGCCCCGCAAAGAAGATGTTGCCGAAATATTCCATGAATTGTTTGAAAGTTGGAAGTAAAGTCAAGATAGGATGTTTAGTTGAGTCGCCTTTCGATTAGTGGATTGTCACTTTTATTTTTCCATTACCCATTGATTAAGAAATAGTGTACAAATTGGATATTTTATTTAGCTACATCAATTCCAAATTTGATTACAATTGTACTTAGGGATGATAATTATGGCTCCATGCCAAATTCTCAGTCTGTTTTTTTTTTATTGTGACCGCTTTCAATGGTCATTCTTGAGAGCGATAAATGACGATTTATCCTGTGTCATCACTTATTTGAAAGTGCTGAGTTGTGTTGTTTCGCTTTTGAGAATTTCGAAGACGAAATCCTATAAGGAGGGAAGAATGTAACGACTAGTATTTTTAATGGTTGGATATTTAAATATTAGTTGTTAATCATTTGACGGTTTCAAAACATGATTTTCACATACGATCTAATCAGGACTTGAAACTACTTTCATAGAGTTCTGACGACTTGTTATGTGAAGAAAAAAAAGATAAGAATCGTCATGTTTCGAGATTGGGCATTTCGACGGTTAGAACAATCTCGATATGTGTGTAAATTATCGTTTTGAAGCGCAGTTTTTGAATTTTCGAAAAATGATTAGGCGCCACAAACAATGGAATTGGGCCTCTAGACATATTATGTGGCATTATGAAGACCATTTTACATTCAGATCGTCTATCAGCACGTTTTGTTTGGAGTTCGAATAAATTTAGCCTATTTTAGATCATACGCTATAAATATGGACACGTACTGCAAGATTAATATTATTTCATATTGAAACCGTAACCCTCGTCGTTGCGGAAACTACACATTTAGTGGTTCACTTTTATCCTTTCAACCTGTTCACTTTTAAGCCAAAACTTCCAACATGCAAGTTGTTTGTAACATAGATACGAACTCATCTATGATCTTTGTTCATCGATCAGATCATTGATGTAGTCTAAAATCCAATTTGAACAAAAAATGAACATTTTTGGCTTTTCGCTTGCAGCGACTTCATTGTCGCTAATGAGGTGATGCCACTTGAAGAAAAATGTAAAGGAAAAAGGGAGTTTTCGATTGGAGTTGATCAAAGGTCGAACGATGGCCTGAGGCGATCGAAAATTGAGATCGACGGCAATTGGGTTTTCACCTTTTTTGGCGAGCGACAAGGCAAGGAGGTCATGGCCAATGGGCGTAGGGATGTGGTAGGGTGGCACATCGAGGTGGCGGTGCAGCAGTCTGGAGGCAACTGGTTGTGGCACGATTTGAAGTTGAATGGAGTTGAAACATATGCATGCGATGGGTTCGAACATGGAACCATATAAACGCATGAGTAGTGAGATTGATATGGCATGGTTTAATTGGTTAGTGTGTACATATATCTTAATTTCATTTCAATTCATACTTCTAACTCGAATAACTTTAGCATACGAGGTCCGTTTTGGATGCAGTTTCTTGCTTGGACTTGTATTGGAGATCTCTATGCTTTGACGCTATTTTGAACTGATTTGGTTAAGGTGAAAAGTTTTGTCTCTCACTGAGTTCTAATTGTTTATACAGTATAAAATTAATGCTTCTAGATGATTTCTAATTTAAAACGCGATATCTATGAAAGTTCAACCTAGTTATTAATAAATTAAAGAATTAAAAAGTGATTTAATTAGTTCTAGTTGAAATATCACATTTTTCTTATTTACATGCTATTACACGCTATTTTTACACTATCACAAGATTAGGACAAATCTGACACTAAATCCAAACCAATCACTTTAAATAGGTTCTGTTTACCCTGCTGATGCTATTACAGATGTTTGTATGTTATTTTATATATTTATACGATTATTGTTTGCTTGTTTGTTTAGTTTAATTGAAAAAGCGATCTGTAGGTGACATAGGACTAGGAAAAACCTCACATGCTAGATTTGTTGTATACTAATCAAACGCACAGTTGGTGCACATTGGTTCAGCACACAAGTGATGATAAACTCAAACGGATGAGATAGATTTACGAAGGAGCACCAGAGCGTACAAGATGACTCGAAAATGGAGGTGCACTGAAGTGTAGTGATTAAACGGAAAACGGAGCAGCTTTTGAGCTTAGGAAATGATATGAAGATGGAGGATCGACTTGGTGGCAAGCTGGACTTCATGACGAGTGCCTTATGTTTTCAATTAATGTGTATTTAACAGATTTTTGTTAAATACATTACCAGAGTAACCGTTTCAAACATTATGGAGTGGTCGATACTGATTATTATTACTGATGGTTGTTTTGGTCAATTTGATGTGGATGACACTGTAGTTTCGAAAAGCAGGATATGGTGGTTCGTTCGATAGTGGGTTTGACATGCTTCCTCTTCGACCAGTGGTGATGGCATGAGATGATGTGGTGCTTCAGCGCAATGATTCATCATTCGACGATGATGATTCCATGGTGGGAAGCGATGGCTTCGGCAATGGTGGGTGTTTCTTTGAGATACAGTGACGATGACTTTGGATGATACTGAGGTGATTGTCGAAGGAGGATGGAAGACACATGATCGACAGATGATGATGGTCGAGGGTAGTTGTAACACCGCTAAGTCCCATATCGTGGAAGTCTGTGTGAAGTGGGTACTCATATAGTAGATCCATCTCTTACTAACGCCGAGGACTTTTGAGGAACAAAACTCCACACCTATACGGTGGCTAAGTTGAGGACAATATCTTGCGTGAATGGAGGTGCGAGCTGTTACAGTGGTATCAGAGCCAATACCCAGTCGGAATTGTAGCTCCTGTGTGGAGCACAACGCCTGGGTGAGGTGTTTGTGAGCTAATGAGGACGTTGGGCTCTGGAGGAGGGGAGAATGTAACACCCCTAAGTCCCACATCGTAGAAGCCTGTGTGAAGTGGGTACTTATATAGTAGATCCATCTCTTACTAATGCCGAGGCCTTTTGAGAAACAAAACCCCACACCTATACGGTGGCAAAGTTGGGGACAATATCTTGCGTGAACGGAGGTGCGAGCTATTACAGTAGTCCCCAAAGCGTGACGACTTCAGATGAGAGTCCTATGGACAATCTTGAGATGGATTATGCTACGGAGAACATGTGCAAATGAGCTATAAGTATTAGAGACTTTGGCGAAGAGGGAGTGGCACAAGGATGGATTAGAGTCAGTTGATGTTCTCGACCTGATCTTCCTGCACCTCCATGCTCGTTGATGTTTTGAACTGGTTATTGTTATCTTCTATAGTCCGTTGATGTTGTGATGTCACAATAGTCTAACAGAGTCTGCTGATGTTAAAAACCGCCTGTGGCTCGATGGATTTGGATGGTGACCAAAGTAAGAGGTACCACATGCTTGATGTACTGAGTGAGTGAATGTGAAGACTAATGAAAGAAGCTATGTTTTCTAGATTACTCTCACTTTTTGGATGCCAAATGGCGTTGGTATTGCTGATGGATATCCAGGTACCATAGTACTTCATTACAGAAGTACCTTCATTGAAGAGTATACCTCGTGATGATCATAATACAGTATAAATATATATATGTGTTAATTCTATGCATGCAAGGATGGGTCGATTATGATTCTCCATAACCTATGTTCCTCATACTATTACAACTTTTACAGTACTTTGATAATTTTTTGTTTCTCATACTAGACTGTAATCTAACTCAAATCCTCTCATCACGTTGGGTAATCATTGGTGATGCTGATAAGTAGGACAGATAACGGGTGTAAGCATTATTTGGAGCTGTGCTAGTTGATTAGCAAGAGATTACGCCTTTTCACATTATACTTGCATTATTGTTTATTCTACTATGGATACTATGGAGCCTTGACAGTGTTGACTATTGATTATTAGAGACGGTTTGAGAGTTGAATTTATTTATCTCTTGTATAAACTCTTTTATCGTTCTACATAGTCGTATGAATCTATGTTCTGCATAGGTGTATGAATCTATGTACCCTCGTTATTTGGTTTATAGTTTTTACTGTCTCGTTTATTTTTTATTTCTTTTATCTGATATACTATGAGATATATGACAAGTATATGGATTGATCTTCGGTTTCTTTCTTCTCCTCTTTCGATTTCTTCTTCTCTTTCCTATTTCTCTTCTTTTCTTCTATTGTTTATTTCCTTTGACAACTATTCTGCACCGACTGAGTGCTTCTACAACACACTTTTGGTTTATATGAGCACCAAATGGGGAAGTCATCATACCTACTCTTTAAGAATACCCGAGCTAATAAGAAGCAAACCATAAAACATTAATTCTTACAATAGTTTGTTATGAACGATCAATAATCTCAAGGTATTAAATAATTCGATGCTGTATATATGAACATTAAGTATACAATATCCTTATCTGAAGGTAAAATTAAAGAAGTATATTTAATTAGGTTTGTGGAATTTAGTTGACATATTTATGCAAATTAATTCAATAAAATAAATTTTGGAAATAAAATAGAAAGTGTTGGTTTAAAATACTAAAATTTGGAGTTAGAGTCATATTCTAGAAAACTAAAAAGTTGTTTAAAAAATTTATTTTGGAAAAATAAATATTATTTATAGAGTTTCGGAAATAAATAATTATTTTACAATTGTTGAAAATTGGAAAGTGATATCCTAATAAAAGGACAAATGTTATAAATATAAAATAAAATTCCGACTAAAATGCCTCGAGTAAAATTTCAATCGGATTATAAATGATAATCGAGTAACATAGCGATTAAGGCAGTTGATTTAAAAATTAAAATAAAAATAAAAATTTGTTTCTCTCTCATTTGACCATACCTCCTTAGCTCTTATACTCGCAACTTGCTTATACATTATTTTGTAGATTATATAAATTGGTTTTTGTAACGACCCGCATTCTACGCATCATAGGATCGTAGGATATTTATTTCTTTCACATACGAAGTCGTATGGTCATGTAACTTTGGGAGACGACTATTGTGGTCATTTCCCATGTTCATGATTTTTCCCGATTTTTAAATGACCATTTTACCCCTAGTTGGCACTGTTTTGGCCATAACTTTTGACTGGAAATGAATTTTGACCTGAAACCACTTCCATTGGCTTCAGATGATGGTTTCTCTTTCCGTAGAGTGGTCACATTAGCCAAATGGGCTTACCGTTTGGGAGATATGGCTGAAACAAGTTTCAGATGGTGAAAAACAGCTTAATTGGGCTTAACCGGTTGATTAACAGCTAAGCCCAAGGGGAATTTCGGGTTTAGAAGTATACGAGGACTGATTAGGGTTAGGTTATCACTTTCATTTCAGTTTTGAGCCGCCACAAACCTTCTTGAGACCTTAGTAATGGCTTCCATCCTCTAAAACCACTCCAAAACACATTTTTAGTGAAGATTAAGCCTAAACTACATCAAAACAAGGCCAAATAGCAACAAAGCAAGGTTGGAGCTGCTGCTATACATAGGAATTCGACCCAAACAGAGAATATTTCAGATTTGGTGATTTATTTTGTGGCCAAGGTGAGTGATAGCATCGTTTTGACACTAATTACAGTTAATTAAGGGTGATTAGTGAAGATTAGCGAATTTATACACCAATAAATTCTGGAAAAATGTTTAGAAATTCTTAAATAATATTTCATGCCTCTGTTATAAAATTTAGACGATTTGGTTAAGTTTTACTAAGTATGTGCTTAAACATGATTAAGAGGGACTATGGGAAAATATGAAGTTTTAGTCACTTTTTGATCCCTTTTGATTCATTTGAATTGTTGTTTGCTGTTTGTGGTTGCTATTACATGTTGCTATGACTATATGGTATGTTTTATGATTGATTAGAATAGTTAAATTGCTCGAAAACGTCGTCGAATGGCGTAGAAAGCTCGCTGGAAAGTTGCAGAAATGTACAGGCTCCTAACCGGATCGGATCGGATGGGGGGCTCGGATCGGAAATGTGAACTGGGCAAGAAACCCGACCCGAACTGGAGTTTGGCACATAAAAGACTTGGCAAAAAGGAAGGCTGTTTACTTAGAGTTGGAGTGGACAAGGGGATCGGATCGGAGTAAGCTAGGGAGCGGAGCGGATCGGACTGAAGTAAAGCGAAGTGATCGGATCGGATCGGAATAGATGGGAACGAGGGAGCTGACCGGAGAAGGAGCATGAGCTGGAAGGAGGATAGCAACCCGACCCGACCCGGAGGAGGACACCGACCCGACCCGGAGTGAAGTACCCGAACCGAACCGACGAGGGCAATGACTACTGAACCGAATCGAATTCCAGGACTGATACTGCGCGACAACTCTTCTGAAGACCCACTCCAATTCGACCAAACCCGAGATGCAAAGGAAGTCCAAATGAGAAGTTAGAGCTTAAGATTCAGATGGGAATCAACGAGTTCACTTCATGGTTGGGCTTTGCTGCGGGACGCGTGCCAAGGAGTTATCGACATCTATAGCTTTGTACCACCATGGTAGGAGGTACGAAGGCGGATTCAGGGCCATTATGGCATCGGTAGAACCAAGGGCTATGACCAATGAAGTGGGTCATTGAAATGTTTGGTCATGACTCCAAGTGTTTGGCTTGGTCACAGCAGGGTTTCTACAAGTCGGGATTCGTCGTTACCTCAGTTTGTCTAGTGTTCCAAAGTGGTAGATATCGTACGCTTTACGCACTGAGTGAGAGATGTGAGGATGGTTGCTATGGATGATTTACTTGCTCTCATTGTGACATGCACACCCCACCCCCGTATTCTCACACTGTTTATTCTGGCACCTTGGAGTATTGTACGGTATGTGGTACTAACTCTTTGGTTGCAGGTCCAGGTTCAGGTATGGTTTAGTATACCTGTTATTATTCTGTTTAGATGTTTATCGCTCATACCAGGCTTTATGTCTGACCCAGAGTTTTATGTTTCCTCTTATTACTCTGGGTGCTCACACGAGCAGACTAGAGACAGGTTAGCTGGTGATGCACGGGTAGATGATCCGGAGACGAGCAGGAGGCTTCCACGTAAAATACATATATAGTATTCTCCCTGTGTTGTTGAAGATCACTGCTTGGGCATTGGTGGTGTATCTTCTATTTTGCCTTTCTGTTGTTCAGAGACAGTAGATTTTGAAAAGTTGTAATAAGCTGTATTTGGTTTTCCGCTGCTTTGAGATTGATGTTGGTTTTAGTTATCAGCCTATGCACTGTCTCGTCTGTTTTATGTCAAGTACATTATTATTATTATATTTTATTCCATGCGCTGTGAGACATTCTACAGGTTCTTTGATTAGTTCATTCCCTTCTTTCCTTTCTTATGACGACCGTCCTGTGCTAGTCGGGCATGTGTACAGCGCACTTTTGGAGGAAATGCAGGCTGGTGCGAGGCGGGCTGTCACAGTTTTATAAGTTTATGATAATATTTTGATTTATCATAAATTACAGTTTAAAGTATATTTACAGTTCTGAATATGCATTTAATACATTATCATGTTTGATACTAATATTAATAATCATCAATTGATTTAGATCGAATTGCATAATGAAATCTATGACGATCCCAAAATCCGAGGGGCGGTATTAAGGATAATCATTGGGAAATAACACATTAATCATCATAGCAGAGTACAGATAATAGCAGAAACAATAAATAAAATAATTTTACATGGATATGACAGCGGAATCACAACATGTAGGAATATCAGAATAACATAACGTGGGATATACTTAGTAAATAAAAGGAAAGTGATCAGTCATCATCGCCAGAGGCGGAATACTACATATAGTGAGAAATACGGAAAGTAAATCAGTCTGCATCGCCAGAGGCGGAATCATAATATAAATACAGTAATGGCGGAAAATGTCAAAGTCGTCTCTGTGAAGTCAGCCTCGCCATGAGCCAAAAATGCACTCTATGCAGCAGTGCGGAACCAAAAACCACCTGTCACCTGTGTACTAGGCTGCCCGTGTGAAAATAAGGGCACCCGCGTTTGCAAAGTGAAACAAACAACGAGTCAGTCATGGGGACTGGTATGAGGAATCTATTTAACAGTTAAACAACAGTAATAGCAAATCATAGAACCACGCCACTTTCGCGGAACGGGTTTACTCCAGTGATTGCTAGTGCATTTAAAACCAAGTAAATTCTTTTTAAAACAACGCAATGCCTTTAGAAAGAATGAAGCCAGTATAAGACTCAGGTCCCATCATACAATGCAACGCAAGTCGGAGGATAGAGTTTTACCTTATAAGGGCCAAATATGCTTGATACGTATAAAGCAAAATCATTTGATATTATTACTAGTGCATATATGTTTCAAAAACGAATCGCATCATAAATATTAATCATAGGCGGCATAGCTACCATCGACTATGTCGCCATACTAGTTCTACAATCAAGTCCGTTATTTCGTATTGGAAATTGGATTTCCGTCATGAGTCGAGGCAAGGGGCAAGCTCCTCTCCGCTTCGAGACACTCTATCAAATGCCTCAGGACTACGCACTCTGGGTAACCCTTGGATCGGCTGGGCCGGTCCTCTCTTACGTTTGAGGATTATTTATTCCTAAACACACGTTTCCCGGTCCTTACAGACCTCTAATCGAGGCGCCTCGCATTCCAACAACCACAAAGGTGAAAAGTAGATATATATGTCAGGGCTGGTAAGTCACTGACACCACCATAGCTAGAAAGAAACATCGTGCTCTCCCAGCGGTCCGTATCCCGTTTTTAACTCATACCGGGGTGTGAGGTTCGCGAATCTACGAAATACACAAAGCTAGGCCACGTAGACCTTGCTTTGATCATCATCCACAAGACTTTGCTTTGCAACAGAAGCCTTGATCACAGCATCTTGGCATGCCACATAGGCAGTCCACTCCATACGATTGATTTCCATCGATATATAACCTCTAAGCTCGTACGTCTCAGAGAAGGGCGTTAAGAAAAAGAATAAATTCTCCTCCGCCAAACAGATATATATTTAACAGAGATCAATCAGTATAGAACAAAATCCAATGTCAGACACACAGTCCATTTACAAGTCCGTCCTGGGTCTGAACGAAACCGGAGGCGTCAATTCCTCGTATATCCGTCCAATCAACACATACGTTCAGACGGCTACTACTTCCGTCCCCTTCCGGTAGCTACTCCGGTTAGGAACCTCAGTAGCGCCCATCCAACCGATACGAAGATCGTCGGTCTTGAATCGTCTTTGCATTTTCCAATTCGAATCGCTCGATAAATTATTTGAAATGAGGGTTAGCT
This sequence comes from Allium sativum, assembly GCA_030737875.1. Classification (NCBI taxonomy): domain Eukaryota; kingdom Viridiplantae; phylum Streptophyta; class Magnoliopsida; order Asparagales; family Amaryllidaceae; genus Allium; species Allium sativum. The sequence continues at coordinate 124,850,506 of CM060919.1, read as the reverse complement.
CGGCCTTTTCAAATAATTCACGTCATTAGAATTTAAATCGATTCATTTTATGGTTATGTTATTCGACATCCATCTTTTGGGTTCTTTAGTGTTATTTTCATGTCATACACATACAACCATCAAATATCAAACAATTCAAGCCCAATTGGTTTATTTGCAACCTATGTTGCTTATAATATTTTATAACGATTTTTCGCCATTTTTATTTATTTAAAAATGGCCATATTTAATTAAACGACGTTTCAGGTCGTGCCGTGGCACTGGCGCTGTTTTCCCCTTAATTTGTTTTACACATATCGGAAAATCTAACCATTGGATTCCTACAAAGTCTATATCAGTGGGAAGATATTCCCAAAGCGAACCCAACGGTTCCAGTTTCGTGAGAATCCGACGGTCGGATCTTCCACACTAGTCGTTTGAAGTTACGGTTTCAAAATTCGAACTGCAGCGTCGTTATTCGATTTAATTTAATTATATTTATATTTATATATAAATATAAACGATTCTGGCGCTGTTTTTACTCAGATTTGAATTAAACATTCCGGACAATCCAACCGTTGGATTTTTACAAGGTTGGTGCCGTTGGAAAGATATTTCCAAGGCGAACCCAGCGGTTGCGGTTTCGGGAAAATCCGATGGTCGGATTTCTCGTACTAATCGTTTCAAATTACGATTCCGGAACGCGAACTGCACGGCCTCTATTCCCTTTTAATTATATTTATATTTATATATATAAATATAGTTCAATATATAATTTCAACTATAGTTTATTTTATACTTTCAACTTCGTTTTCACTTCAAATATTTCACTAACGCCTTAATATTTCGAAAAATTTCGCCATAACCTCCTTTGTACGGGGAGGGGTTTGGAAATTTATTGGGCTGTATTAGGTACCCAATAAATCCTAAAAAGCATTCACATATTTATAGTTATATATTCTGGTGTTTTCGGGGGAGCATGTACTGATAATCAATCCAGAGAATAAATTCCCGTCACCCCGTTTCCGTGTGGAAATAAATAGTCCATGTGTCGTATCTAGTAACTAGAGCGACGTGATTATTGTCAACTCCAGACCCGTGTGGGGTTTTTATTAATCTGGCAATTTATCATTATAATTTATATAGTCCATATCAGTCATCAGTTCAACCTGTAGTACATAGTCATCGCCATACAAGCCTCTTGCTTATATGGTAAATCTTCCACCTCGTCACACAAGCTCCAATTGCTTATGTGGAATATGATGAAGTATGCCTATCATCAAGAAGTATGCCATGTAGTGTAGTTCAAAATTAATTGTTACTATCCTATGGCGTTATTTATTATTTCACACAGAAAAACCAGCACTCCGCATCCAATGGCATTCACAGGAGTTGATATATAAATAAAATTACGCAGCCAACTCATCAAGGTTTACCTATTTGTCGGGCACGCAAATAATTTCTTTACTCTACAGCTAATCCATTTTTCCTGTTCAACACATGTATATATATGCAGAACAAAGCTAATAATAATATTTCTAGCAAACTTAAATTTATTTCAACACGTGTGTATTTTTAACTAAGCGTATACATGATAAAAGGAATATTTTTATCATCAAAAATATTTATTCGACACGTGTGTATTTTTAACTAAGCGTATACATGATAAAAGGAATATTTTTATCATCAAAAATATTTATTCGACATGTGTGTATTTTTAACTAAGCGTATACATGATAAAAGGAATATTTTTATCATCAAAAATATTTATTCGACGCATGTGTATTTTTAACTAAGCGTATACATGATAAAAGGAATATTTTTATCATCAAAAAAATTTATTCGACACGTGTGTATTTTTAACTAAGCGTATACATGATAAAAGGAATATTTTTATCATCAAAAATATTTATTCGACACGTGTGTATTTTTAACTAAGCGTATACATGATAAAAGGAATATTTTTATCATTAAAAATATTTATTCGACACGTGTGTATTTTTAACTAAGACTATACATGATAAAAGGACTATTTTTAAATGATGATAACATTCAACACATGAACTTCAATTCAACGAATGAATTGCAACTCAACACATGAATATTCGATACAGTTTGTATATATATAAAAATGTGATTTTTATCGCTAAAGCCATTTGTTTAAATTCAAATAATATTCAACACATGAATTTCAACTCAACGAATGAATTGCAACTAACACATGAATATTCTATATAGCTTGCATATATATAAAAATGTGATTTTTATCGCTAAAGCCGTTTGTTTAAATTCAAATAATATTCAACACATGAATTTCAACTCAACGAATGAATTGCAACTCAACACATGAATATTCGATATAGTTTGTATATATATAAAAATGTGATTTTTATCGCTAAAGCCATTTGTTTAAATTCGAATAATATTCAACACATGAATTTCAACTCAACGAATGAATTGCAACTCAACACATGAATATTCGATATAGTTTGTATATATATAAAAATGTGATTTTTATCGCTAAAGCCATTTGTTTAAATTCGAATAATATTCAACACATGAATTTCAACTCAACGAATGAATTGCAACACAACACATGAATATTCTATATAGCATATGTAAATAATTTTAATGAATGAAAATTATTCTAACACATAATTATTTCAGAAAATTTCGGCAGCATAACGGCAGGGTAGTTAAAACCGGGACCGTCCCTAGTACGGCTCCTCGCTCTACCTTAAAGCCTCGCAGTTTTTGACAATGGGGATCATGCATCTAGTTCGCACGCAGGCGGCATGTTTTATTTTCAATTCCACAATCCTATTCTATTTTGTTTCAACCACAAGAGGGTATTTTTCAACCACAAAGGTATTTTTCAACCATAAAGGTATTTTTCAACCATAATATCAACCACAAACAATTATTTCCAACCATTCGTCATACCATATATTATCACGTCAATCACAAGCAATAAATATCGTCCATGGTTTGTGGACGAGAGGAGTATATATATATATATAATATAATAATTCACTTGCATTTCATCACAATTCAAAGCATATATGTTTCAAACAACGCTTGTATAATTTATACATCGCTAATATAACTTATACAACACATGTACATGAGGTATACGATGCGTATATAATTTACACCTCGCTTATATAATTTATACAACGCGATTTCATTCACACAAATAATTTAGATTCCTCACATTGGTTATTGCGGTGCTAAAAATCGTAGGAAGGTCAGAAAAATCCGCGGCTTCTTCTAGAATGTAGAGAGCCTCCTTGCGGTCACGGTGTCTCCTGTTTCATCGAATTTCGTTAACATAGCAAAAAGATACGATTTTTACAAGTTTGCAACGCTTTAAAGTGTAAAAATCAGTGGAAAATAGTTTCAGCCGTATACCCTTTTCGATTTCGAAAACTAGGGCTGATCTTTTCGGCAAAACCACGAAGCTTTAGGACGAACGGCCAGCACTGCGTCGAAGAGGAAGGAAAGAGCTTCCCAATGCCACCTGAGATGGTCAGATCGACGCCTCCTAGAGGGCACGGCGGCGGCGCGAAGTTCGGGGTTTCCCGACGCTATAACTCCCTCGATACTCAACGATAATTCGTGAAATTACTATGGATTTGAAGATCTCTGAACGCTCTTCAAAATGGATCTGAGTTTGCTTGATTTCGTTGAGTGGTTGTGGATAAACTGAAGAGAGAAGATTCGGAGTTATTTCCGCGTCGCGACAGGGAGATCGATGAGGGAGATGAATTGTGATTGGTCGATGCCCTTTTTATTTTAATTTTAAATTTATTTAATTCCAAAAATACCCCCTTCTACAAATGACCTCTAAATCAAACCCAACGACTGTCGCCCCTAGCTAAATACCCCTATTCCGAACACAATGGGATATGTTTCGTTGGCCATTTCGACTGTTACAGTCAGTTATTTTTCAAATTAAAATATAAAACATTCGATATTTAATTTAATCGTACTTTTCAATTTGCCAAGGCCACAAACTGAATCGAAAAATTCCAGAAAAATAAATCTATCTTTGTTTTGACGATACGGTCCTAACAAAACCAGTTTCGTCGAATTCTGAGCTCGTTTGAAAAACGGTCATTTTTAGGTCGACCCATTTTAACAGAATTTGACCAAACACGTTATCTTTTGCCCCGCTCACATACTAGCTTCAAAAATTATGAAATTTGAAACTTAGCAATAATTTGACATCCCGGACCCAACAAAAGTGGTTTCGTCGAATTCCGAGGTCGTATGCAAAATCTCAATTTCCAAGGGCTATATATACTATATAGCGACCCTTCTGAAAATTCATTTGGCCATAACTTTTGATTTCCGTTATGAAATTTCGATTTTTCAGATTCGTTAGAAAGGTATTGGTAAACAGATTTAAATATTTTCAGTTTCGTCAAAATCTGTTATATTTTCCACCCGGTACAGTCAGACAAAGTTTGTATTCAAAATTTCAAACTGCAATATTATACCCAATTCTATATTTTATAGAAATATGCTATTTCAATCATTCAAATTTCTTGGTAATAACCTAATTTAAAAATTTTAAACTGGTTCACATTTTCCGGGTTATTACAATCTCCCCCACTTAAAACTTTTCGTCCTCGAAAAGGAAATAACAGCTAAGTAGGAAATAAAATGTAAATGCAAAGTATTGTAAAGGTACCTTGCACCGGAGTTAGTCAGAGATGTCCACTCTGCGTTTGGGATAGGCTTGTTTAATGCTTTCCTCAGTCTCCCAAGTATAGTCTCTAGGATCACTACTCCACTGCACTTTGACTAGATGAATCTTTTTCCTCCTTAGCTCTCTGGTTTCTTTGCCAACTATCTTTAATGGCTCTCTACTGAGTGCTGATTCTGGAGTTATGTCAATATCATGTTGTGCTGCTTCTTCCACAATAAGGTCGGGATCATGAACATGTTTTCTGAGTTGAGACACGTGGAGCACATCATGTATACCAGGCAACCAATTAGGTAATGAAACCCTATATGCAAGAGTTCCAATCCGTTCAAGTATAGGAAAGGGACCAATAAACCTCGGTGCCAACTTCCCAGTCTTGCCAAATCTGATTACCCCTCGCATTGGAGAAACTCTTAAATAAACATAATCGCCAACGGCAAACGATATATCCCTTCTTCTCGCATCAACATTACTTTTCTGTCGGCTCTGCGCGGTTTTTAATCGCTTCTTAATGAAATCGACTTTATCCGATGCTTCTCGAATCATATCGGGCCCTAACACAAGTCTGTTGCCAGGTTCTACCCAACATGCGGGAGATCTGCACGGTCTACTGTATAGTGCTTCAAATGGGGACATTCCCAAACTTGCTTGATAGCTATTGTTGTAAGAGAATTCTGCTAAATGCAAATGACCTTCCCATGAACCTCCAAAATCAATAACGCAAGCCCGCAGCAAATCTTCTAAAATTCTATTCACCCGTTCAGTTTGGCCATCTGTCTGTGGGTGATAAGCGGTGATTAGATTCAATTTGGTTCCCAATTCTTCCTGGAATGCTTCCCAGAATTTGCTAGTAAACAGGGGATCTCTATCGCATACTATATTGAGCGGCACTCCATGTAGTTTAACTATTTCTCTGAAGTAAATCTGTGCTAGACTTTGAGCCGTTCTGTTGGATCGGACAGGTATGAAATGGGCAGTCTTCGTGAAGCGATCTACGATTACCCATATACTGTCGTTTCCTTTCTTAGTTCGAGGCAAGCCATCGATGAAATCCATCGAGATTTGTTCCCACTTCCAACCTGGAATTTCTAATGGTTGTAATAATCCAGCCAATTTCTGCTGATCACTCTTAACTAGCTGACAAGTGGGGCATCTGCTAACATATAATGAGATATCTCTTTTCATAGCTCTCCACCAGAATGTGCGTTTAATATCGTTATACATCTTGCTCACACCGGGATGGATACTTAATTTGGATTTGTGGCACTCATCAAGTATTTCTCTTCTGAGCTCGGGAAGGTTTGGGATGCAGATTCTACCCTTTAATCTTAGAACTCCCTTGTCATCGAGTCGAAAACTTGTGGATTCACCTCCTTTGACTCTTTGAATGATTCTTTGAATAAATTCGTCGTCTTTCTGAAGAGTCGAGATCCTGTCTATTAATGAAGACGTGATGACAAAACTGGCGATGATTTCATTCTTTCTGCTGAGCGCATCTGCTACAACATTGGCTTTCCCTGGAGTGTATATAATTTCAAAATCGTATGCTGCAAGGAATTCTAACCAACGCTGTTGCCTCAGGTTTAAATCTTTCTGGGTGAACAGGTATTTCAAGGATTGATGATCGGTGTATAGTTCGAACTTCTCTCCCAATAAATAATGCCTCCAGATTCTTAAAGCAAACACGATAGCTAATAACTCAAGATCATGAGTTGCATAGTTTCTCTCATGTGGCTTCAGTTGACGGCTGGCATATGCGATCACTTGGCCTTTTTGCATTAACACTGCGCCTAGCCCTCTAATAGAAGTGTCTGTCCATACAGTCAAGTCTTGATTACCTTCTATTATAGTCAATACTGGAGCGGTTGTCAACTTCAGTTTCAGCTCCTGGAAAGCTTCTTCACATTCGGGAGTCCATTTGAATTTTTCATGCTTCTTTGTAAGCTTTGTCAATACACCAGATATCTTTGAAAAATCCTGAACGAATTTCCGATAGTAACTAGCTAATCCAAGGAAACTTCGAACTTCTGTGGGAGTAGTAGGTTGTTTCCAGTTTTGAATCGCTGTAATTTTGCTTGGATCTACAACAATTCCTTCTTTTGACACGACATGGCCAAGGAATTTAACTTCATTCTGCCAGAAGACACACTTAGAAAATTTAGCTTTCAAGACATTTCTCCTCAGAATTTTCAACACTTGTTCCAAATGTTTTGCATGCTCTTCTTCCGACTTAGAGTAAATTAGAATGTCATCGATGAAGACTAGAACGAATTTATTCAACACACCACGGAACACTCTGTTCATAAGATCAACGAAGTATGCTGGAGCGTTGCACAAGCCGAACGGCATTACTAACCATTCGTAGAATAAATCGGGACCCCTGAAAGCTGTCAAAGGAACATAGTCTTCGGCTATACGCAATTGGTGGAAACCTGTAGCTAGGTCCATTCTGGAGAATACGGTTGCTCCATTTAATTGATCTAATAGATCATCTATTCGGGGCAAGGGATATTTGTTCTTCAGTGTCTGTTTATTGAGATCTCGGTAATCAACACAAAGTCTTAGAGTACCGTCTGATTTCGGGACAAATACTACTGCTGCTCCCCAAGCTGAAAAGCTCGGTCTGATTAGACCTTTCCAAAGCAATTCTCGGGTTTGACTACTTAGCTCTTCTTTTTCTTTCGGGGCCATTCTTCTTATTGGATGTACTACTGGTTGGGCGTTAGGAATTAGATCTATCCTAAATTCAATTTCTCTTTGCGGCGGTAAGTTTTCTACTTCTTCAAACACATCCGCATAGTTTTTAACGATCGGTATCTTTTCTAATGAAGGGGGAATAACTTCTAAAGAAGACCAAAATTCTGTTCTATTAATTTCTGTGCCATGACATGGTATAGTGATATGCCCAAGTTTTGTTTCAACCTTCACGATTCTTTCGGCACATCTAACTTCTGCTTTATACTTTGTCAGCCAATCTAGCCCCAATATAATATCAAATTCGGAAAGGTCCATGACAATCACTTTAAAAGAGAACTTGTATCGAGAGAAGGAAATAGGTACTTTACAATATGTACTGAGACTAACAGAACCTCCTATCGGGTTTTGAACTTTAATTGGTTCTTTAAGTTTTCCTCTTTTCAGTTTTAATTTGTGAACAAGGTTACCAGAAATGAAGCTACGTGATGCACCAGTATCAAAAAGTACAGAAACAGGAATATTTTTAATGGTAAGGGTACCTCCCAAGACATCGGGTTTACCTGATCCATCGGTGATAGCTAGTGGGGTCTTCCCGTCATAGACATGAGCCACCTGTGCATTCTGCTTCAGAGGGCAGTTCCTGCTGTAGTGCCCCTTCTTGTGGCAGTTGTAGCATTCGGCTGAGTCATTTGCCTTTGGCTTCTTTGGGGCTTTGCACACATTAGAGAAATGACCGGGCTTCCCGCAATTGTAGTAGTTTCCTTTCGGGATCTTTGCGGGTTTTTGAGTAGCGGCCGCGGTAATGCTAGATTCGGGTTGATCTGTTGGAGCCTTGCGCTTATTTCCTGCTTGGCTTTTAGCGCGGTCTTGGCTAGCATGCCTCTCATCCATGTCTTCGTAATTGCAAGCCATCTCCACTAGTTCTGTAAAGGAGAGTTTGATGTTGCTCATAGCTCTATCGTGGTACTTGCGCTTCAGCCCAAATATGAATCTCTTATTCTTTGCTTTGTATGTCATAATCAGCTCTGGAGCATAGCGCGATAGCTGGGTGAACTTATTTAGATAATCCTGAATAGAGAGGTCTCCCTGCTGGAGATTAGCAAACTGCTCTCGCATCCTCTCTAGAGCTTGTTCCGGTACAAACTTCTCATTGAACAAAGCTTTGAACTACTCCCAAGTCCGGATAGTACCAGCTGCATCTTCAGAGGTAATGGCATCCCACCACAGCTCTGCTTCCTCCTGAAGGAGCCAAATGCCAAGTCGGGCTTTATTGTTGATTCCCATACCCATACCTTCGAAGATTTTCTCACAGGTTTTCAGCCAAGCTATTGCCTCGGTCACTGTGCCAGTGCCAGTAAAAGGTTTTCCCCCAAGATTTCTGTACCTCTTTGCTACTTTATCTAGCTCAAAGTCTTCTGGTGCTGGTGGCTGAATAATAGGGATTTCCACAGCTACGGGGATATTCCCCCGTCCTCCTGCTGCTTCTCCTCGGCCTCCACGGCCTCCTCTAGCTGCTGCTCCTCGCGTAGCCATCTAAGAGAACTGTATAAGCAAGAAAAGAGTCAAGCTCACAGATTTGATAATTTTCATAAATGATAAAGCAAGGGAATACAAAGAAAGATATCGATGATGTACTGATCAAATTGTTTTGCTAATCTGCTTAGCTCATTCTAGGACATTGCTAATCCTATCTCTAATGAGCTACTCGCATTAGAACTCTACTGATTCTATTCTGACGAGGTGTTTAATGTGTTAGATCCCGGAACTAAGGTTAACCAAAGCTCTGATACCAACAATGACGATCCCAAAATCCGAGGGGCGGTATTAAGGATAATCATTGGGAAATAACACATTAATCATCATAGCAGAGTACGGATAATAGCAGAAACAATAAATAAAATAATTTTACATGGATATGACAGCGGAATCACAACATGTAGGAATATCAGAATAACATAACGTGGGATATACTTAGTAAATAAAAGGAAAGTGATCAGTCATCATCGCCAGAGGCGGAATACATATACATATAGTGAGAAATACGGAAAGTAAATCAGTCTGCATCGCCAGAGGCAGAATCATAATATAAATACAGTAATGGCGGAAAATGTCAAAGTCGTCTCTGTGAAGTCAGCCTCGCCATGAGCCAAAAATGCACTCTATGCAGCAGTGCGGAACCAAAAACCACCTATCACCTGTGTACTAGGCTGCCCATGTGAAAATAAGGGCACCCGCGTTTGCAAAGTGAAACAAACAACGAGTCAGTCATGGGGACTGGTATGAGGAATCTATTTAACAGTTAAACAACAGTAATAGCAAATCATAGGAACATGCCACTTTCGCGGAACGGGTTTACTTCAGTGATTGCTAGTGCATTTAAAACCAAGTAAATTCTTTTTAAAACAACGCAATGCCTTTAGAAAGAATGAAGCCAGTATAAGACTCAGGTCCCATCATACAATGCAACGCAAGCCAGAGGATAGAGTTTTACCTTATAAGGGCCAAATATGCTTGATACGTATAAAGCAAAATCATTTGATATTATTACTAGTGCATATATGTTTCAAAAACGAATCGCATCATAAATATCAATCATAGGCGGCATAGCTACCATCTACTATGTCGCCATACTAGTTCTACAATCAAGTCCGTTATTTCATATTGGAAATTGGATTTCCGTCATGAGTCGAGGCAAGGGGCAAGCTCCTCTCCGCTTCGAGACACTCTAGCAAATGCCTCAGGACTACGCACTCTGGGTAACCCTTGGATCGGCTGGGCCGGTCCTCTCTTACGTTTGAGGATTATTTATTCCTAAACACACGTTTCCCGGTCCTTACAGACCTCTAATCGAGGCGCCTCGCATTCCAACAACCACAAAGGTGAAAAGTAGATATATATGTCAGGGCTGGTAAGTCACTGACACCACCATAGCTAGAAAGAAACATCGTGCTCTCCCAGCGGTCCGTATCCCGTTTTTAACTCATACCGGGGTGTGAGGTTCGCGAATCTACGAAATACACAAAGCTAGGCCACGTAGACCTTGCTTTGATCATCATCCACAAGACTTTGCTTTGCAACAGAAGCCTTGATCACAGCATCTTGGCATGCCACATAGGAAGTCCACTCCATACGATTGATTTCCATCGATATATAACCTCTAAGCTCGTACGTCTCAGAGAAGGGCGTTAAGAAAAAGAATAAATTCTCCGCCGCCAAACAGATATATATTTAACAGAGATCAATCAGTATAGAACAAAATCCAATGTCAGACACACAGTCCATTTACAAGTCCGTCCTGGGTCTGAACGAAACCGGAGACGTCAATTCCTCGTATATCCGTCCAATCAACACATACGTTCAGACGGCTACTACTTCCGTCCACTTCCGGTAGCTACTCCGGTTAGGAACCTCAGTAGCGCCCATCCAACCGATACGAAGATCATCGGTCTTGAATCGTCTTTGCATTTTCCAATTCGAATCGCTCGATAAATTATTTGAAATGAGGGTTAGCTCGGCCTTTTTAATTAATTCACGTCATTAGAATTTAAATCGATTCATTTTATGGTTATGTTATTCGACATCCATCTTTTGGGTTCTTTAGTGTTATTTTCATGTCATACACATACAACCATCAAATAACAAACAATTCAAGCCCAATTGGTTTATTTGCAACCTATGTTGCTTATAATATTTTATAATGATTTTTCGCCATTTTTATTTATTTAAAAATGGCCATATTTAATTAAACGACGTTTCAGGTCGTGCCGTGGCACTGGCGCTGTTTTTCCCTTAATTTGTTTTACACATATCGGAAAATCTAACCGTTGGATTCCTACAAAGTCTATATCAGTGGGAAGATATTCCCAAAGCGAACCCAACGGTTCCAGTTTCGTGAGAATCCGACGGTCGGATCTTCCACACTAGTCGTTTGAAGTTACGGTTTCAAAATTCGAACTGCAGCGTCGTTATTCGATTTAATTTAATTATATTTATATTTATATATAAATATAAACGATTCTGGCGCTGTTTTTCCTCAGATTTGAATTAAACATTCCGGACAATCCAACTGTTGGATTTTTACAAGGTTGGTGCCGTTGGAAAGATATTTCCAAGGCGAACCCAGCGGTTGCGGTTTCGGGAAAATCCGATGGTCGGATTTCTCGTACTAATCGTTTCAAATTACGATTCCGAAACGCGAACTGCACGGCCTCTGTTCCCTTTTAATTATATTTATATTTATATATATAAATATAGTTCAATCTATAATTTCAACTATAGTTTATTTTATACTTTCAACTTCGTTTTCACTTCAAATATTTCACTAACGCCTTAATATTTCGAAAAATTCGCCATAACCTCCTTTGTACGGGGAGGGGTTTGGAAATTTATTGGGCCGTATTAGGTACCCAATAAATCCTAAAAAGCATTCACATATTTATAGTGATATATTCTGGTGTTTACGGGGGAGCATGTACTGATAATCACTCCAGAGAATAAATTCCCGTCACCCCATTTCCGTGTGGAAATAAATAGTCCATGTGCCGTATCTAGTAACTAGAGCGACGTGATTATTGTCAACTCCAGACTCGTGTAGGGTTTTTATTAATCTGGCAATTTATCGTTATAATTTATTTAGTCCATATCAGTCATCAGTTCAACCTGTAGTACATAGTCATCGCCATACAAGCCTCTTGCTTATATGGTAAATCTTCCACCTCGTCACACAAGCTCCAATTGCTTATGTGGAATATGATGAAGTATGCCTATCATCAAGAAGTATGCCATGTAGTGTAGTTCAAAATTAATTGTTACTATCCTATGGCGTTATTTATTATTTCACACAGAAAAACCAGCACTCCGCATCCAATGGCATTCACAGGAGTTGATATATAAATAAAATTGCGCAGCCAACTCATCAAGGTTTACCTATTTGTCGGGCACGCAAATAATTTCTTTACTCTACAGCTAATCCATTTTTCCTGTTCAACACATGTATATATATGCAGAACAAAGCTAATAATAATATTTCTAGCAAACTATTATTTATTTCAACACGTGTGTATTTTTAACTAAGCATATACATGATAAAAGGAATATTTTTATCATCAAAAATATTTATTCGACACGTGTGTATTTTTAACTAAGCGTATAGATGATAAAAGGAATATTTTTATCATCAAAAATATTTATTCGACACGTGTGTATTTTTAACTTTACATGATAAAAGGAATATTTTTATCATCAAAAATATTTATTCGACACGTGTGTATTTTTAACTAAGCGTATACATGATAAAATGAATATTTTTATCATCAAAAATATTTATTCGACCCGTGTGTATTTTTAACTAACCGTATACATGATAAAAGGAATATTTTTAAAAGATGATAACATTCAACACATGAACTTCAATTCAACGAATGAATTGCAACTCAACACATGAATATTCGATACAGTTTGTATATATATAAAAATGTGATTTTTATCGCTAAAGCCATTTGTTTAAATTCAAATAATATTCAACACATGAATTTCAACTCAACGAATGAATTGCAACTCAACACATGAATATTCTATATAGCTTGCATATATATAAAAATGTGATTTTTATCGCTAAAGCCATTTGTTTAAATTCAAATAATATTCAACACATGAATTTCAACTCAACGAATGAATTGCAACTCAACACATGAATATTCGATATAGTTTGTATATATATAAAAATGTGATTTTTATCGCTAAAGCCATTTGTTTAAATTCGAATAATATTCAACACATGAATTTCAACTCAACGAATGAATTGCAACTCAACACATGAATATTCGATATAGTTTGTATATATATAAAAATGTGATTTTTATCGCTAAAGCCATTTGTTTAAATTCGAATAATATTCAACACATGAATTTCAACTCAACGAATGAATTGCAACACAACACATGAATATTCTATATAGCATATGTAAATAATTTTAATGAATGAAAATTATTCTAACACATAATTATTTCAGAAAATTTCGGCAGCATAACGGCAGGGTAGTTAAAACCGGGACCGTCCCTAGTACGACTTCTCGCTCTACCTTAAAACCTCGAGGTTTTTGACAATGGGGATCATGCATCTAGTTCGCACGCAGGCGGCATGTTTTATTTTCAATTCCACAATCCTATTCTATTTTGTTTCAACCACAAGAGGGTATTTTTCAACCACAAATGTATTTTTCAACCATAAAGGTATTTTTCAACCATAATATCAACCACAAACAATTATTTCCAACCATTCGTCATACCATATAATATCACGTCAATCACAAGCAATAAATATCGTCCATGGTTTGTGGACGAGGGGAGTATATATATATATAATATAATAATTCACTTGCATTTCATCACAATTCAAAGCATATATGTTTCAAACAACGCTTGTATAATTTATACATCGCTAATATAACTTATACAACACATGTACATGAGGTATACAATGCGTATATAATTTACACTTCGCTTATATAATTTATACAACGCGATTTCATTCACACAAATAATTTAGATTCCTCACATTGGTTATTGCGGTGCTAAAAATCGTAGGAAGGTCAGAAAAATCCGCGGCTTCTTCTAGAATGTAGAGAGCCTCCTTGCGGTCACGGTGCCTCCTGTTTCATCGAATTTCGTTAACATAGCAAAAAGATACGATTTTTACAAGTTTGCAACGCTTTAAAGTGTAAAAATCAGTGGAAAATAGTTTCAGCCGTATACCCTTTTCGATTTCGAAAACTAGGGTTGATCTTTTCGGCAAAACCACGAAGCTTTAGGACGAACGGCCAGCGCTGCGTCGAAGAGGAAGGAAAGAGCTTCCCAATGCCACCTGAGATGGTCAGATCGACGCCTCCTAGAGGGCACGGCGGCGGCGCGAAGTTCGGGGTTTCCCGACGCTATAACTCCCTCGATACTCAACGATAATTCGTGAAATTACTATGGATTTGAAGATCTCTGAACGCTCTTCAAAATGGATCTGAGTTTGCTTGATTTCGTTGAGTGGTTGTGGAGAAATTGAAGAGAGAAGATTCGGAGTTATTTCCGCGTCGCGACAGGGAGGTCGATGAGGGAGATGAATTGTGATTGGTCGATGCCCTTTTTATTTTAATTTTTAATTTATTTAATTCCAAAAATACCCCCTTCTACAAACGACCTCTAAATCAAACCCAACGACTGTCGCCCCTAGCTAAATACCCCTATTCCGAACACAATGGGATATGTTTCGTTGGCCATTTCGACTGTTACAATCAGTTATTTTTCAAATTAAAATATAAAACATTCGATATTTAATTTAAACGTACTTTTCAATTTGCCAGGGCCACAAACTGAATCGAAAAATTCCAGAAAAATAAATCTAGCTTTGTTTTGACGATATGGTCCTAACAAAACCAGTTTCGTCGAATTCTGAGCTCGTTTGAAAAACAGTCATTTTTAGGTCGACCCATTTTAACAGAATTTGACCAAACACGTTATCTTTTGCCCCGCTCACATACTAGCTTCAAAAATTATGAAATTTGAAACTTAGCAATAATTTGACATCCCGGACTCAACAAAAGTGGTTTCGTCGAATTTCGAGGTCGTATGCAAAATCTCAATTTCCAAGGGCTATATATACTATATAACGACCCTTCTGAAAATTCATTTGGCCATAACTTTTGATTTCCGTTATGAAATTTCGATTTTTCAGATTCGTTAGAAAGGTATTGATAAACAGATTTAAATATTTTCAGTTTCGTCAAAATCCGTTATATTTTCCACCCGGTACAGTCAGACAAAGTTTGTATTCAAAATTTCAAACTGCAATATTATACCCAATTCTATATTTTATTGAAATATGCTATTTCCATCATTCAAATTTCTTGGTAATAACCTAATTTAAAAATTTTGAACTGGTTCACATTTTCCGGTTTATTACAAAATCAATTTAAGGAATATAAAATCATTTCTATAAGAAAACAAAATAAAACTTACATTTCTATTTTTAAATTGAATTGGGATTATATTAATTAATAATGGCTAGGTAGGCTTGATTGTTATTTATATATGTTTAATGGTTGATTTTTTAACTACTAGTTGTTTAATTTTTAATTATACATAGTTGAATGGCATGTTATATGTTCCAATATTGAATGTTTTGGAAGATAGAAACTTAACTAAAATGAGCTATTGAATTATTTACATTTATTTCCAATTTTGGGTTTATTCCAAGAAATACTGCATATATTTTCCAAGAATATCTTTTATTATTTGTAAAGAAAAGATGTGAATATTTTTCTTTATTTATAAACTTGAAACAGATAATTAGAAGGGATTTTTAAACCAAAGAAATTTAGTCGAAATCATTTTTGAATTGAAAATGATGGTAGTTAATTTGAATATTATTACTTAAATAGAAATCATGTAGATCTAAAATGAAGTTAAATTTAAAATCCTATTTGAGCATTTTTATTTGAATTTTAAAAGAGAAAAGAAAAATATTTATTTAATTTATATATAGTTTGAAATTGAATGTGACATAAAGTTTGAATGGTTTAATTATACAAGACTCCAATAGAAAGGAGTTTTGGATAATTATTAGAAAGGTCTTAGAGGTTTTACCTAAGATATACCATAGGTATTTTAATAGTATTTCAACTAATGAATACTTCAAATTTGTAGAAAATAAAATACTCTTGTATCTCCCTATTTGTAAACAATTTTGATGATCTTACTTTTAAAGCGACAACTACTTGTTTTGTAATCCATATGTATATTATTACTTTCAATATTGCTCAAAGGTAATGCCCAAATTTGGATTGAGAAGGTTGGACTAAAAGGTTCCTTTCTTCTGCATCGGTTAAAGATGTGTAACATTATGATTTATTGTGGTCTATTTTGATGAGCAATTACCTTTGAAGAATATTTATTTAAACTACTTTTGGTGAAAGCACAAAGAACTTTTAAACATAGTTTTGATAAAATTATAAAATAATTTTGGAACCAATTTCAATAAGTGAAAAAGTTACATTTTAACAAAGAAATAGGAAATAATATTTTCTACAATGATTTGGAGAATTATTTTAGGATAAGTTTGATTTGCAAAGTGATTTGAAAATCTATGTGCATAAATCAATTTGATGCAAATCAACGAATATTTATGCTTTTAGGTTGCGATGTGGAGACAATGGAAGATATTTACTATAATTATACTTCTATTGAAATATCATTTTATTGGTCGACATGATGTGATAAGTTGTGTGTGTATATACATATGTTACGATGGGCCAAACCTTTGGATGCGATATAATATGCTTCATTTATTTGCACTTGGATTTTTTAAATTGAAATACATACATACATACATACATACATACATACATATATAACTGTATTATTCATGTCTATAACTTGGGTACATTTCCTTGTCTCGAGGTGTGAAGTTATTTCATAATTATTTAGGTTTTGAAGCATTTTTTTGTTGACCTTACGTAGTTTATGAGAGAGATCGCCACTTTTGTGCCCATTGACCCAAGCCATCGAATGGTAAACTCCCTTCGAGATATCGCTCAACGGATCTAAGATATTACGAAGTATGACAATTCATATACGCCTTTGTTAATTTGATAAAGCCTCAAATGCCACACTAGGTCTCTTATGTTATCTAAGGTAATACTCTAAGTTTTTTAACATATTCTCCAAGATAAGACTGAAGCAGCAAAAGAAGTCTCTGCTCGTCCATTACACTTTCAATCCTTCGAAGTTGCTCCATAACTCAGCATCCACCTATAAAGCGCATTATGGCTGATAACTAGGTTTCGCTAGCCACCATGACCCTCCACAATCGATCACATCGTTATTGGAGCATTGTAGCGATCAACTAATGGTGACTCCACTCTAATAGCATGCTCAAAGTAAAGGCTATCCTTTCCTCAAAGTAATTCACCTACTGCCCTAAAGCTTTCCCTTCCTTATCTCACATTTCCACTGTGATTTATCAAACGACTCATGCTTTCGCCTTTGGCCCTTAAATCCACCACCATAATTTACCTAAATTCTTAACTACTGATTTTATAGGTTAAACACTCACTTTGGACCACCTATTGATCACAAGATGATCCAAGTAAGAAAGATATAACTCGACTATAGATGGTTTGTTGGAAAACCATCTTGACTATTTTTAAGCTTTCTCGAGAATTTAGAAAAGTGTACCAAAGTCTTTCCTATCTAAGCCCAAAAAACCCTAAATACATTTGAACTAAAAACTTCATTTTGCATGCATAAATGGGTTAGTTTTTTGCCATAACTTCAAATCTATCCATTAAAAATCTATGCGATCAATTGTGTAGCAACCATGGACTAAGAAGAGCTCCTCTTGTGGATTACAAGTCGTTTCAACCACTTTTGATTAACTAGTGGTAATCAATCACCCTAAAAAACTTATCCATTTTTTTATGGAATTAGATTAGCTTGTAGCAGTACAAATAGGGAGTTAACATTTAAAAAATAATCATTTTGATTCTTTGCTGGGCTAATAAAGTCTAATTTATTTAATACATTTATATATTTATTTTAAATAAAATCACTGTATTACTTAAACGTATAATATAGTTTTATATTATGCAATTAGTATCATAATATATGTTTTTGTGTATGAATGTATAACATATCAATCCATGTAATTGACATGTAGCGTAAAGATAATGGGATTTAAACTATAATAGACATGGTAGTCCCTCTAGTATACAAATATATCAACCAAATGTATTCATATTTTCTTTGAGTCATATATACAAATTATTACAACTTATATACACAGTGTATATTCAATTTTGACATATTTAATTTTAAATACTTGAAATGTATGTAATTATAAATGTGTGTGTGTATATATATATATAAACATAAATAAATGTAAATCTATTTTGAATAAAAAATTAAAATTTTATTTTATTTATAAAATTAAATGTAATATATATAAATATGGTTACAAATAATTTAATAGTAAGCATGTATACTATATGTACATACACAAGATTTATACTTATAGAAAAATAAAATAAAATATATACATACACAACTAATACTGCTCAAGGCTAAAACAAGTTTTTAGTACATTTGCTAAAATTAATTTTGTGCTTATAAATCAATCAAAATTATAAAAAATTATTTATATAAACAAAATTTCGTATTTTAACATATTATAAAAAAATATGAAAAATACTTAAATATTTTTGTGTGTGTGTATATATATATATATTAATTTAAAATAGATTATAATATTCATTATTATTTTTATGAATATCAACAAATATTTAATTCATATTAATATTAAAAATATTAACTATCTTACTTATCGAAAACATATTAGTTTTGAAGTTAATTTCATAGAATTTTAAACATATTTTATATTATGTATTTATTGACATTATAAGATGAAATTTATTTTATTAAATAGTGTATATACACATTTTTTTATGCAGAAAGAGTTTGAAGAACGGAGCTTGTTTATACAAAATTTTAGAATATATTTTTTATAATATAACACTTAATATTTAGATTATGAAAGTTATATGTTAACGTTATTTTCTGTCAAAACCCGGAGTAAGTTATATAGGACGTGTGTTTAAGACGTGTGTTTAAGAATTTGATGCAGCCATGATCCATGGTTATTGAAGTATGTTTGAAAACCAGTGTTACTTAGCTAAATCTACCTTTCCTTAAGCGTTGGAATCCTAGTTCTGAAGATTGGTTATTCTTCCCTCAAGCGGTGAATATCACACTTTCAGTACAGTGGAGTTTCAAAATGACCTAAAGAAGGTTTGCTTAGCTTAACACAACCAAGGCCTTATGAAATCAGTTACTCCCTAGATCATGAATGTGATGATATGTATTGTGATAAGAAGAAAATAGGCTAATGCTTCTTTATATTCGGAAAAAGGGCATCACAATGCTTATTAACTCGGATGATCCTTCCGCATCGAACTGACCCGAGGGGCCTTTGTTGCATCATAGATCAGGTTATAAGCCTACAGACAACCTCCTTTTCGAGGTTAAGAAGCATTAGGCTCATTATGAGAGAATTGGTTAACGTTGCAAAACCTCACGATAGAAGGAGGACTTCGAATTTCTATGAAGCCCTTTCTCTTCCACAAAGGCACCATGATCAATTTCTCATACGAAAGGTTAGTGTTAACTTCTTGTTTCATCATAATGGCACAACAAGATTATCATATCGCAAGATGTTCAAGTCTCGGAATTCTTCATTCATAAATTGTAGATGTATTACAAGAGTTGAAGAAATCCCCAATCCGATTTGAAAATTAGGGTTTGCTCCTTAAAGAAGAAAGAACAAGATTGAGAAAATGAAAAATTCGTTGCCCTCAAATGTGACCCCTGGGGCGTTATTTATAGAGAATTCGGGGCCCCTTCTGCTATTAGGCTATTGGGCCTGTAAGGGCCTCTATCGGCCTCTTTTTTCCTTGGTCTCGGACGTTTGGCTTCCGGTCACCTTTGTGGTGCTAATTGTAGTCTTCAAAGTGAGGGTCCTAGTCAATTGGGGCTTCTTTGAGATTGATATGAGCTTGTCGATGTGGTGACTTTCGGATGGCATTTGAACTCTTGGTAGCGGCTCCTGGTGTAGGCTCTCGGACGCAAGTTGTTGGATGTAGGCTTCATCCTTTCTCGTGAATACTTAGAGGAGCTCGCCTTCATGATGTATGTAGATAGTTGCCGGTTCGAAACCGTTGTTGGTCTCTGTACTAAGTGGATTAGTATGGATAGCCTGTATCTCCGCTAGGGCTCTAGTTGGCCTTCTGGTGGAGCTTTTGGGATAGTTTGGTCTTCCGGAAGGTAGCTCCCGATGATGTGTCTGTTGTTTATCAATGTGACCTTTGGACATTCAAGCAGTAGATGTTTCAGAAGTTAGTTCCGGATAATCTTTATTTACTTCTGGCTTGATGCTCTTAATACCCTTGCCTTCTGATGTGTCGGTGTTAAGCAAGTTAATGCCAATAGCCCTTCCGGGTTTCAATAAACGGGGCTCTTGTCTTCCTCTTCCTTAGTTTCTGAATTAGGTTACCCTTCCACACAGAACTCCCAGTCGGTTAGACCCTGCCGGATAGACTTTACTGGCATTCTGTAGACTTTGAGTTCCTTTCTCCCCGGAAGGTGTCGGTTTATGCTTCTCCCACATCATTCTTTCCTGCTTTCGGTTCTTTCTATTATTCGGCCTTTTTCTTTCTGAAGATTCTCATGTGCTTGTGTTCCTCTGATACCCCTTAACTGTTAGCCTATATTATGGGTTTATTTTGGTAGTAACATTATACTAATTAAATATTATAACTAAAAGATTTTTGTTCAAAACATTTTAAGTTTCACTTTTCAAGAACTTTCTCTCTTTTTCTCCTCAAAAATGGTTGCCACTGCAGTTGTTTTCCCTCTCTCCACTGCTAAACCATGCCTTTGTCCCGTCGCCGCTCACACATCGCTTCCAGCCTCAAATTCTTCTCCTCTTCCTATACCGTCGTTGCTTGATCCTCCGCTACACTCCTCTTCTTCCATCGGTGTCTCAACATATCACTTAAGAAATGGTTGTCCCTTTTGTTTTCTAAGCCTAAGAACGTAGGGGCTTTCACCTGCCTCCGATCAAATTATCTTTTTCTGGTAAGACCCTTCTACCTACAGAAGACGTAGTTAACGTAGGAGTGGAAATATAACACGATTATTTGGTGGGCTTTTTCTTGGATCTGCCTTTCTCATACACCACTATAATTAATCATTTGAAGAAACTATGGAGGCCGCAATAGGCAATTAAGGTGAAATCAAATGGTAAAATGTTTTTTTTTAAGTTTTCATGTGATGTTGATAGACTTAAGGTTGTCCATGTTGACCCTTGTGATTATTACAAACAATCCTTTTGTAGTTATGTCTTGGGACTCTACTTTAGGTTACGATTGTAATAGTATCAAAAAGGTTCCAGTTTGGATTAGAATGTTAAATACTCCTCTGTATGCTTTGTCGTTGTTAGGAATTTCATGGCTAACTTCGTGGGTTGGTAATTTTCTATGCATAAACGATCGACAGAAAAAATTGAGCGAATCGATTACTCTAAATGTGTGAAAATCCGTAACTTCCCCGTAAAGGAAAGCGGCGGATAGTTCGAGAACAAGCCACAAAATAGGATGCATACAGAAGAACATTTCATTGTATATTACAACAATGCATCAGATTACAAGAATATACAGAGTATAAATGAATATTACACAGAAATATCAGAGATTACGTTTAAATACATCGCAGTGGAAAATAATACAATACACAACTAGAAGGAGATATACAGATACAAAGCTTTCCGGACATCGTTCCAGCTGTAAACCAGGATCCTGTGAATATAAATCTGCAAAACCAAAACTACTAGCTGCCCATGTCAAAATAAGGGGACCCAGAGTTTAGGTTAAAACAATAAACTCCAGGTCAGTCATGGGACTGGTGTGAGAACTAAAACAGTTATAAATCTTTATTTTAAAGTTAGGTAAATCAAGGGACCACGCCGTATAACACGGAACGGGTTTGCTCCCAAGAACACCAGTGCCTAAAACAAATAGCGAAATGCTAAATAAAGAAAAATGAAGCTGTTATAAGACCCAGGTCCTATCACACAATGCAACGCAAGCCGGGGGATAGGGTTTTCCCTTATAACAGCCAAAGAATGCTTGATACGTTTAAAACAAATCATTTGATACTATTATAAGTGCATAGTGTATAAAACAACTTCAAATCATAAGTATCAATCATAGGCGGCATGAGCGCCCCATCCCACTATGTCACCATATATAGGTTTACAAATAAAACCGCAAAGTCACGTATTTGGAAATTGGATTTCCGTCTATGAACCGAGGCCAGGGATCGTCCTCTACCGATTCGAGACAATCTAGCCTACCATGTCTCAGGAACAGCCGCAACTGCCCCCTGGATCGTCAGGGCCGGTCCACCGATGTGGATTATTATGCCTGAACAATACGTCTCCCCGCCCTTTGGGGCGCAAACGAGCCAACGAATGACTCCATCGGACCCGGATCGTCCAATCAAACCGAGGCGCCTCGCAACAGCAACAACCACATAAGTCAAACTCGTCAGGCCGTGTAAAACCACTGACGCCACTTTTAGCTAGAAAGAAATGCAAGTCCTCCCTGAGGTCCATCTCCCGTTTTTGGTTCATACCGGGTGTGAAACTCGCGAAGTAAACGTTACACAAAGCTACGCCACAAAGGCCGTGCTTTGATCATCACCACAAGACTTTGCTTTTCAACAGAAGCCTCGATCAATTGCCACTTAGGCATGCCACACAGGCAATTCACTCCATGCGTTTGATATCCATCAATATATAACCCCTGAGCTCGTACGTCTCAGAGAAGGGCGTTAAGCAAGAGAATAAATTCTCCACCGCCAAACAGATATATATTTAATAGAGATCAATCACACGGACTAAAATCCAATGTCAGACACACCGTCCATTTACAAGTCCGTTCTGGGTCTGAACGAAACCGGAGGCACCTAGTACCCCGCATATCCATCGATCTCCAAGCACGTCTGGACGATCACCAACTGTTTCCATCTTCTTGGGTGTACAGCCCAATCAAGATCATCAGTAATCACCCAAACGACGTGAAGACTTCTGGTCTTCGACCACCGTCTTCATCTTCGACTTATCGTCGTATCAGTTATTCAGAATGGGATAAACCCGGTCTTTCCGAATAACTCGCGTATATTTAAATAAGTGTTACACAAACACAACATACGCCTCATTCCAATTCATCAGTCACTAACCGTAAATTAATCAAAAGAATAATTCCCCAAATATTAACCCCGAAGGCCGAAACCAACATCAGATCAATATCCAGAAAACCATTCTGCTTAGCTAACCGACAGTTAGTTTCTAAATTTCACATTCATAGGGAAAGGTTCCCATTAATTTTATCCAGGATAAATTTCTAGAATTTATTCTTTAATCTATTTTTGAATATCAATTCAAACTAGTCGGGATTAGCGAACCTTACCGAAGTAATCATTTGTTTTAATTTCCCAATCCCAACCTATTTATCCCATGAAGTAAAACTGGTTATACTTCATATCTAACACCACGGTGTTATCGGTAAATTCAATTACCATTTCACGTTCAAATCTAATTAAAGATTTAACTATCGCCTGGAGTAAAACTGGTGACACTCCATTCTCGATCATTTCAATCTAATTAAAGATTCATTAAAACTCCACTTAGTTTTAATCTGTGACTGGGTTAAAGAATCAGTGTCATTCAAAACACAGTTCACGATAAACCCAAAATCACATCACATTAATTATCGGGTTAAAGAACAAGTGTTATTTAAAACACTGTCCACGATAAACCCAAAAATCAATATCAATACAATTCCAATTAAATATCATTTAATTGGTACACTTCATTAAATCTAAATAAAAAGATTTAATCTTTTCTCAACTGGGTTCAAGAACAGTGTTAGTGAAGACACCATTCACGACAAACCCAAATCCCATTTGATATTCAATACAAGGCTTTGAATAGAAAATATATCGGCTTATATTCAATATCAAATTCTATGATTAACAAATGTCGTATTGGAAATAACGATATAAATAGATATCTTTCAAACTTCCATAACAACATCCGTATAATCACGAATTCCAACATCGAAATATTCCGAAGACAATTTCGATTCAAATCCATTCCAATGCAATCATTGGAAATTCTGGTTATTTTTAAAACCCTTCTCGAATTCAATTTATTTATTTTAAAAATAAATAGAATTATAACTCTAGTTCAAAACTAGTTCATTTCGATAAAAATCTATTTTTATCTTTTCAAATATGGAGTTTTTCATCCCAATTCTTTCTAAATCATTTCTTATGATTTTACATAAATTATTACTATTTTTAATAATTTTATAAAGGCCCGTACAGTCGATTTCCATCAATGGTCATCGAACGGCACTTACAGCGACCTTTTTCAAATTTGATTTGGACGTAACTCCAAATCCAATCGTTAGATTTCTAATTTCTAATATTCTTTAGAAAGCTCTTTTCGATACGAACCCAACGGTTCCGGTTTTAGGAGGATCCGACGGTCGGATCTCCCGTAATGTCCGTTTGAAATAAATGGTCGAAATTCGCGAACTGCCGCGGCGCGGCGCGTTCTATTCAGGCCATTATATTATATATATAATATATATATCGTCGATTTCTATTTAAAAAGAATTATATAAATAGTTTTAAATTTGTTTCAAAAGCAATTTCAACTTCCATTTCAATTCAAATCAAAATTGAATTCTTCTTTATAAATTCGTTTTAAAATTCATTTCTATTCAATTCAAATTTCAATTCAATTTGAATTCATTTCAATTCGCTTTCAATTTGAATTCGTTTTCAATTCAATTCATTTCGAAATCGTTTTCAATTCAATTCATTTCGAAATCGTTTTCAATTCAATTCATTTCGAAATCGTTTTCAATTCAATTCATTTCGAAATCGTTTTCAATTCAATTCATTTCGAAATCGTTTTCAATTCAATTCATTTCGAAATCGTTTTCAATTCAATTCATTTCGAAATCGTTTTCAATTCAATTCATTTCGAAATGAATAAAATCGATATAAATATCGTTCACGTCAAAATGGCGTCAATCTAATCAACACGGCTTCATAAATTTCTATTTTCAAATATTCTATTTCAAATATTTCTTTTTCAAAATAGTTGTTATTATCAAAATATTTCGTTCAACACATGACCAATCTCAATGGATGAGTACTGTCAACACATGAACCTTTATTTTATATTGATAAAGATGTAAATTTTATTACTAAAATATTTCGTTCAACACATGACCAATCTCAATGGATGAGTACTGTCAACACATGAACCTTTATTTTATATTATTCTTTATTTTTCAAATTGGAATGAGGCCCAATCAATTACCATATAAAGTTAATTATATGGATTCCATACAAATCATGTATATAATAGCATTGAAAAATAATCAACCAAAGTGCACTACACTGTATAAGCATCAAATATAGATATCTAACGCTTATAACAGCCTGTCAATCAATTGATCGACATATTTAATCAATCAGGATGAGTGAACTTCGAATTTCATCCTAACACCCGTGTGGGGTTTCAAACAATCAAACACATATTTTATTTGTGCAGTTGGGCGATGTGTAAAATTTATCGTCCCAATCAATGTCTTTCAAATAGGTGTACATAAACAAACCGTCCGGTTTGTAAATGAATATTTATTTATTCACATTCATGTTAAAGATTATATTTTTAACGATAAAACATTTTATTCAACCTATGAATATTCTATTCAGTTCATTTATTCAATAAAATGATATTTTTATTTTTCTAACATACTTTAGGAAATCTCGGCGGCATAACGGCACGATACTAGAAACGGGACAAGGCCTAGCCTTATCCCCGGTCTAGTGAAGGCCCACGCCATTCACACATCAATCAAATTCACCAAACAACCAAATTCCAATCAAATCATCTTACTAATTTATGCAACCAAACAAACAAGTCCATGGTCTGTGGACGATTGTGTCGGGTGCTACTAAGCACCGTCTGCATCCTAGTATATATATATAACTAGAAAATGAAATTGAAAGGTGAGAAATTCTCACCGATAGCTATCCTAACTCCACGGCACTTCAAATGCAGGAAATCTTCACTGTTCTCGTCTCTTATCACTTTCTTCGCCCGTAGCCACTACATATGTAAAAATCGAATTTTTATTTCGCTATTCAATATATAAAAATCACATTTTTATTTTGTTGCTATGTATATAAAAATTCTATTTTTACACCGCTACTATATAGATAAAAAATCTATTTTCATACCGCTACTATATAGATAAAAATTCTATTTTCATACCGCTACTATATAGATAAAAATTATATTTTTATAACGATGTTCATATAATAAAGATTATATCTTTATCACGCTATTCTCTATATAAAAATTATATTTTTATATATAAAGATCGTATTTTTATCTACTATATAAAAATCAAATCTCTTCTATTTAAAAATCAAATCTTTTCTACTTAAAAATCGAATCTTTTATATTGAAAAAAATCGAATCTTTTCTATTTAAAAATCGAATCTTTTATATTGAAAAAAATCGAATCTTTTATATTTAAAAATCGAATCTTTTATATTAAAAAAAATCGAATCTTTTCTATTTAAAAATCGAATCTTTTATATTAAAAAAAATCGAATCTTTTCTATTTAAAATTGAATCTTTATGGACTAGTTTTCTGTATAAAAATATAATCTTAATCTACATTAAAGATCTAATTTTTATTTTTAAAAATAACAATTGCTAATTTTATTTAAAGATCATCACATAAAATAATTGAAATAAACTAAATAAATAATAAAAACTTACTGTTCTTTGTCGGGGGGGGGGGGGGGGGTTCAGAAGGCGGCGCCGGGTTGGTGGTAGGTCGGGGGAGGTTGGGCAGGTCGGAGGCGGTGGTCTTGGAGAAGGCAGCGGCGGTCTAAGGCTAGGGCGTGGGTTTTGGGGAGCGTTTTCAATCGAGGAATGGGCGATGGCCGGGGGATCGACGGAGGGAGGTGGAGCACGGTGCAGGAGGGGATTGCGGTCGGGGTTTGGGTGGATTTGTGCTTCACGGTTTAGATTGAATGGAGGTAGGAGGAGGCAGCATCGACGAGGTGTGGGGGGGGGGGGGGACTCCAGCGACTGGCGGCGCGGCTGGGAGGGGGGAAAGGGGCGACGCAGGCGGCGGTTGGGCTAGGGCTCCGTCCATCGTGCTCTCGTTTTTTTTCCTTTTTATTTTGAACGACGGGGAAGAATTAATGAGGGGTTGACCAAGTATAGTTATATATATATATACATACATATTATTTTTATCCTCAAAAAGCAACCTTTTTGTTTGAACACAAAACGAGACCCAACGACTGTCGTCCCTAGCTAATTACCCCCATTCCGAACACAATGGGATATGTATCGCAAGCTGATTTGATCGTTTCGATCCGTTTTCGTCAAAATCAACATATAACTCTATATATTGAATTTGAACGCGCATTTCAATTTACCGGGGTCACATACGAACTTGAAAAATTCCTGAAAAATATTTTCTAACTTCGTATTGACGATACGGTCCTAACAAAACTAGTTTCGTCGAATTCTGAGACCGTTGGAAAATTGGCCAATTTCCAGTTGATTAAAATCAACTGAAAGTGGTCAAACGCGTTTTCCTTTGCCACGCTCACATATTGATTTGAAAAATTATGAAATTTGGAATCTAGCAATAATTTGACATCACGGATCCATCAAAACTGGCTTCGTCGAGATCCGAGGTCATTTGCAAAATGTCCATTTTTAAGGGCCTGAATTCCATAGCGACTATTCAGAATTTTCAACTGGACATATCTTTTTATTCTCGCTATGAAATTTTGATTTTTCGGATTTGTTGGAAAGATATTACCAGTTAGATCCTATTGTTTTTGGTTTCACTAAAATCCGGATTATTTTGCACCCGGTATATTCAATTGAAGTTTGAAATCGAATTATCGAACTACCGCGCCATTTTCAATCCCTTTTATAATTATATATAATTATTTATATTCTAACGAAGAACTATATAACTATATACGTTTGAATTATATTCAAAATAAATTTCTCGTCGATATTATTAAAATAACTCATTTTCAATAATCAAAATTCGCTAAAATTGCCAAAATAAAAATTTTAAACTGGCCCAGATTTTCGGGTTGTTACAATCTCCCCCACTTAAAACTTTTCGTCCCCGAAAAGGAACAAAGTCGAAAGTGGTTTGATTAATCAACTCTACTTTCGATCTGGCTTCCATTCTCCAACTTTTCAGTTTCTGAGAATTTTCAAAAATTTCAAAAATTTGGCTAACACCCTAAATTTTCGAAAAATTTCGCCATAACCTCCCCTGCACCGGGAGCATCGGGGAATTTCAAATAGCTTCCCCGGTCCTTCAGATCTCAAAAAGAAAAAGAAAAAGCCAAGCGGCTAGCCAATAGGCTCATAAAATCATCATCACCCAAACAAAACAGGAAATTATGTAGTAAACATGTACCTATTTGTCGGGCAAACAAATTTTATTCTCTGCTCTAGCCTCCTTGCTATGACCTGTTCAATGAAAGTACATATATATATGCAAGCAAATGCGACTAATTTTCAATATAATTCAATATTTGGTTCAATTAGGCTAAATGGTTCAAAATTATCAAACAAATGAACAAACAACACAAACATCAATCAATTAGTGAATTAGAGTTTCAAATTCATAACTTTGATATATATAAAGAAAATCATGTTTTTGATGCCAATTCACAACAATGTGTTCTAGCTATATATAAGTTTTGGTTCTCACACCAGCCTAATGGAAATATATAGAAAATCACACCTTCGAAACACGAACATAAATACTGATGATGTCATGACAATCATCAGTACCATCTCCGGGCGAATAGAATGTGATTCCATATCCATCCAGTATATTAAAATTTTGAATATACGTTTGCAAGGCGTATATGCAAATTCTTTATATACTGAATTGTCCAAAATCAATATAAACAAATAATCAAATACGAATAGTTGATTTAAATTTTCAAAACAAAATAGTTTTCATTTGAAAAATATACTCTTCACACTCGTTTTAGGATACTACTGATCCTATCTCTAACGAGTCATTCTAATTGGATATTACTAATCCAATATCTGATGAATTCTTTCGTACGGTTCTAATGTGCCTTGTTCTCTGCTTTGTAAACCAAAGCTCTGATGCCAACTGTGAAAACCCGTAACTTCCCCGTAAAGGAAAGCGGCGGATAGTTCGAGAACAAGCCACAAAATAGGACGCATACAGAAGAACATTTCATTGTATATTACAACAATGCATCAGATTACAAGAATATACAGAGTATAAATGAATATTACACAGAAATATCAGAGATTACATTTAAATACATCGCAGCGGAAAATAATACAATACACAACTAGAAGGAGATATACGGATACAAAGCTTTCCGGACATCATTCCAGCTGTAAACCAGGATCCTGTGAATATAAATCTGCAAAACCAAAACTACTAGCTGCCCGTGTCAAAATAAGGGCACCCAGAGTTTAGGTTAAAACAATAAACTCCAGGTCAGTCATGGGACTGGTGTGAGAACTAAAACAGTAATAAATCTTTATTTTAAAGTTAGGTAAATCAAGGGACCACGCCGTATAACACGGAACGGGTTTCCTCCCAAGAACACCAATGCCTAAAACAAATAGCGCAATGCTAAATAAAGAAAAATGAAGCTGTTATAAGACCCAGGTCCTATCACACAATGCAACGCAAGCCGGGGGATAGGGTTTTCCCTTATAACAGCCAAAGAATGCTTGATACGTTTAAAACAAATCATTTGATACTATTATAAGTGCATAGTGTATAAAATAACTTCAAATCATAAGTATCAATCATAGGCGGCATGAGCGCCCCATCCCATTATGTCACCATATATAGGTTTACAAATAAAACCGCAAAGTCATGTATTTGGAAATTGGATTTCCGTCTATGAACCGAGGCCAGGGATCGTCCTCTACCGATTCGAGACAATCTAGCCTACCATGTCTCAGGAAAACCGCAACTACCCCCTGGATCGTCAGGGCCGGTCCACCGATGTGGATTATTATGCCTGAACAATACGTCTCCCCGCCCTTTGGGGCGCAAATGAGCCAACGAATGACTCCATCGGACCCGGATCGTCCAATCAAACCGAGGCGCCTCGCAACAGCAACAACCACATAAGTCAAACTCGTCAGGGCATGTAAGACCACTGACGCCACTTTTAGCTAGAAAGAAACGCAAGTCCTCCCTGAGGTCCATCTCCCGTTTTTGGTTCATACCGGGTGTGAAACTCGCGAAGTAAACGTTACACAAAGCTACGCCACAAAGGCCGTGCTTTGATCATCACCACAAGACTTTGCTTTTCAACAGAAGCCTCGATCAATTGCCACTTAGGCATGCCACACAGGCAATTCACTCCATGCGTTTGATATCCATCAATATATAACCCCTGAGCTCGTACGTCTCAGAGAAGGGCGTTAAGCAAGAGAATAAATTCTCCGCCGCCAAACAGATATATATTTAATAGAGATCAATCACACGGACTAAAATCCAATGTCAGACACACCGTCCATTTACAAGTCCGTTCTGGGTCTGAACGAAACCGGAGGCACCTAGTACCCTGCATATCCATCGATCTCCAAGCACGTCTGGACGATCACCAACTGTTTCCATCTTCTTGGGTGTACAGCCCAATCAAGATCATCAGTAATCACCCAAACGACGTGAAGACTTCTGGTCTTCGACCACCGTCTTCATCTTCGACTTATCGTCGTATCAGTTATTCAGAATGGGATAAACCCGGTCTTTCCGAATAACTCGCGTATATTTAAATAAGTGTTACACAAACACAACATACGCCTCATTCCAATTCATCAGTCACTAACCGTAAATTAATCAAGAGAATAATTCCCCAAATATTAACCCCGAAGGCCGAAACCAACATCAGATCAATATCCAGAAAACCATTCTGCTTAGCTAACCGACAGTTAGTTTCTAAATTTCACATTCATAGGGAAAGGTTCCCATTAATTTTATCCAAGATAAATTTCTTGAATTTATTCTTTAATCTATTTTTGAATATCAATTCAAACTAGTCGGGATTAGCGAACCTTACCGAAGTAATCATTTGTTTTAATTTCCCAATCCCAACCTATTTATCCCATGAAGTAAAACTGGTTATACTTCATATCTAACACCACGGTGTTATCGGTAAATTCAATTACCATTTCACGTTCAAATCTAATTAAAGATTTAACTATCGCCTGGAGTAAAACTGGTGACACTCCATTCTCGATCATTTCAATCTAATTAAAGATTCATTAAAACTCCACTTAGTTTTAATCTGTGACTGGGTTAAAGAATCAGTGTCATTTAAAACACAGTTCACGATAAACCCAAAATCACATCACATTAATTATCGGGTTAAAGAACAAGTGTTATTTAAAACACTGTCCACGATAAACCCAAAAATCAATATCAATTCAATTCCAATTAAATATCATTTAATTGGTACACTTCATTAAATCTAAATAAAAAGATTTAATCTTTTCTCAACTGGGTTCAAGAACAGTGTTAGTGAAGACACCATTCACGACAAACCCAAATCACATTTGATATTCAATACAAGGCTCTGAATAGAAAATATATCGGCTTATATTCAATATCAAATTCTATGATTAACAAATGTCGTATTGGAAATAACGATATAAATAGATATCTTTCAAACTTCCATAACAACATCCGTATAATCACGAATTCCAACATCGAAATATTCCGAAGACAATTTCGATTCAAATCCATTCCAATGCAATCATTGGAAATTCTGGTTATTTTTAAAACCCTTCTCGAATTCAATTTATTTATTTTAAAAATAAATAGAATTATAATTCTAGTTCAAAACTAGTTCATTTCGATAAAAATCTATTTTTATCTTTTCAAATATGGAGTTTTTCATCCCAATTCTTTCTAAATCATTTCTTATGATTTTACACAAATTATTACTATTTTTAATAATTTTATCAAGGCCCGTACAGTCGATTTCCATCAATGGTCATCGAACGACACTTACAGCGACCTTTTTCAAATTTGATTTGGACGTAACTCCAAATCCAACTGTTAGATTTCTAATTTCTAATATTCTTTAGAAAGCTCTTTTCGATACGAACCCAACGGTTCCGGTTTTAGGAGGATCCGACGGTCGGATCTCCCGTAATGTCCGTTTGAAATAAATGGTCGAAATTCGCGAACTGCCGCGGCGCGGCGCGTTCTATTCAGGCCATTATATTATATATATAATATATATATCGTCGATTTCTATTTAAAACGAATTATATAAATAGTTTTAAATTCGTTTCAAAAGCAATTTCAACTTCAATTTCAATTCAAATCAAAATTGAATTCTTCTTTATAAATTCGTTTTAAAATTCATTTCTATTCAATTCAAATTTCAATTCAATTTGAATTCATTTCAATTCGCTTTCAATTTGAATTCGTTTTCAATTCAATTCATTTCGAAATCGTTTTCAATTCAATTCATTTCGAAATCGTTTTCAATTCAATTCATTTCGAAATCGTTTTCAATTCAATTCATTTCGAAATCGTTTTCAATTCAATTCATTTCGAAATCGTTTTCAATTCAATTCATTTCGAAATCGTTTTCAATTCAATTCATTTCGAAATCGTTTTCAATTCAATTCATTTCGAAATCGTTTTCAATTCAATTCATTTCGAAATGAATAAAATCGATATAAATATCGTTCACGTCAAAATGGCGTCAATCTAATCAACACGGCTTCATAAATTTCTATTTTCAAATATTCTATTTCAAATATTTCTTTTTCAAAATAGTTGTTATTATCAAAATATTTCGTTCAACACATGACCAATCTCAATGGATGAGTACTGTCAACACATGAACCTTTATTTTATATTGATAAAGATGTAAATTTTATTACTAAAATATTTCGTTCAACACATGACCAATCTCAATAGATGATTACTGTCAACACATGAACCTTTATTTTATATTATTCTTTATTATTCTTTATTTTTCAAATTGGAATGAGGCCCAATCAATTACCATATAAAGTTAATTATATGGAGTCCATACAACACATGTATATAATAGCATTGAAAAATAATCAACCATCAACCAAAGTGCACTACACTGTATAAGCATCAAATATAGATATCTAACGCTTATAACAGCCTGTCAATCAATCGATCGACATATTTAATCAATCAGGATGAGTGAACTTCTAATTTCATCCTAACACCCGTGTGGGGTTTCAAACAATCAAACACATATTTTATTTGTGCAGTTGGGCGATGTGTAAAATTTATCGTCCCAATCAATGTCTTTCAAATAGGTGTACATAAACAAACCGTCCAGTTTGTAAATGAATATTTATTTATTCACATTCACGTTAAAGATTATATTTTTAACGATAAAACATTTTATTCAACCTATGAATATTCTATTCAGTTCATTTATTCAATAAAATGATATTTTTATTTTTCTAACATACTTTAGGAAATCTCGGCGGCATAACGGCACGATACTAGAAACGGGACAAGGCCTTGCCTTATCCCCGGTCTAGTGAAGGCCCACGCCATTCACACATCAATCAAATTCACCAAACAACCAAATTCCAATCAAATCATCTTACTAATTTATGCAACCAAACAAACAAGTCCATGGTCTGTGGACGATTGTGTCGGGTGCTACTAAGCACCGTCTGCATCCTAGTATATATATATAACTAGAAAATGAAATTGAAAGGTGAGAAATTCTCACCGATAGCTATCCTAACTCCACGGCACTTCAAATGCAGGAAATCTTCACTGTTCTCGTCTCTTATCACTTTCTTCGCCCGTAGCCACTACATATGTAAAAATCGAATTTTTATTTCTCTATTCAATATATAAAAATCACATTTTTATTTTGTTTCTATGTATATAAAAATTCTATTTTTACACCGCTACTATATAGATAAAAATTCTATTTTCATACCGCTACTCTATAGATAAAAATTCTATTTTCATACCGCTACTATATAGATAAAAATTATATTTTTATAACGATGTTCATATAATAAAGATTATATCTTTATCACGCTATTCTCTATATAAAAATTATATTTTTATATATAAAGATCGTATTTTTATCTACTATATAAAAATCAAATCTCTTCTATTTAAAAATCAAATCTTTTCTACTTAAAAATCGAATCTTTTATATTGAAAAAAATCGAATCTTTTATATTGAAAAAAATCGAATTTTTTCTATTTAAAAATCGAATCTTTTATATTGAAAAAAATCGAATCTTTTCTATTTAAAAATCGTATCTTTTATATTAAAAAAAATCTAATCTTTTCTATTTAAAAATCGAATCTTTTATATTAAAAAAACGAATCTTTTCTATTTAAAATCGAATCTTTATGGACTAGTTTTCTATATAAAAATATAATCTTAATCTACATTAAAGATCTAATTTTTATTTTTAAAAATAACAATTGCTAATTTTATTTAAAGATCATCACATAAAATAATTGAAATAAACTAAATAAATAATAAAAACTTACTGTTCTCTGTCGGGGGGGGGGGGGGGGTTCAGAAGGCGGCGCCGGGTTGGTGGTAGGTCGGGGGAGGTTGGGCAGGTCGGAGGTCTTGGAGAAGGCAGCGACGGTCTAAGGCTAGGGCGTGGGTTTTGGGGAGCGTTTTCAATCGAGGAATGGGCGATGGCCGGGGGATCGACGGAGGGAGGTGGAGCACGGCGCAGGAGGGGATTGCGGTCGGGGTTTGGGTGGATTTGTGCTTCACGGTTTAGATTGAATGGAGGTAGGAGGAGGCGACATCGACGAGGTGGGGGGGGGGGGACTCCAGCGACTGGCGGCGCGGCTGGGAGGGGGGAAAGGGGCGACGCAGGCGGCGGTTGGGCTAGGGCTCCGTCCATCGTGCTCTCGTTTTTTTCCTTTTTATTTTGAACGACGGGGAAGAATTAATGAGGGGTTGACCAAGTATAGTTATATATATATATATATATTATTTTTATCCTCAAAAAGCAACCTTTTTGTTTGAACATAAAACGAGACCCAACGACTGTCGTCCCTAGCTAATTACCCCCATTCCGAACACAATGGGATATGTATCGCAAGCTGATTTGATCGTTTCGATCCGTTTTCGTCAAAATCAACATATAACTCTATATATTGAATTTGAACGCGCATTTCAATTTACCGGGTTCACATACGAACTCAAAAAATTCCCGAAAAATATTTTCTAACTTTGTATTGACGATACGGTCCTAACAAAACTAGTTTCGTCGAATTCTGAGACCGTTGGAAAAATGGCCAATTTCCAGTCGATTAAAATCAACTGAAAGTGGTCAAACGCGTTTTCCTTTGCCACGCTCACATATTGATTCGAAAATTTATGAAATTTGGAATCTAGCAATAATTTGACATCACGGATCCATCAAAACTGGTTTCGTCGAGATCCGAGGTCATTTGCAAAATGTCCATTTTTAAGGGCCTGAATTCCATAGCGACTATTCAGAATTTTCAACTGGACATATCTTTTTATTCCCGCTATGAAATTTTGATTTTTCGGATTCGTTGGAAAGATATTACCAGTTAGATCCTATTGTTTTTGGTTTCACTAAAATCCGGATTATTTTGCACCCGGTACATTCAATTGAAGTTTGAAATCGAATTATCGAACTACCGCGCCATTTTCAATCCCTTTTATAATTATATATAATTATTTATATTCTAACGACGAACTATATAACTATATACGTTTGAATTGTATTCAAAATAAATTTCTCGTCGATATTATTTAAAATAACTCATTTTAAATAATCAAAATTCGCTAAAATTGCCAAAATAAAAATTTTAAACTGGCCCAGATTTTCGGGTTGTTACAAAATGTATGGCTTAGATAACACCTGAGCATGACCTCTATAATGAATTTCCTGTCCATCTCCTTGATGGGTGTGAGCAATTATTCATAGTTCAATACCTTTGGAAACCTTTAACTTGTTTTGCTTGCAAAGTGTTTGGGCATTCTTTGGATACTTGTAGCAAATCCAATAAGAATAATTAGCAACCTTCTATTATTAGCAATCCTAGAGTAAATAATGAAATAGTTATGAAAGTTAGAGATTCAAGTATTAATCTACAGAGCAATGTTAAGGCTAAAAGCATGTCCAACTGTTTTACGAGTCACAAGATTATGACTTGTAAGATTCAGGGGAGATTTGTGAAAATCTCCCAACGGACGCATGCCGAATTTATCGACGTGCTCTTAAAAAATGAAAGTGCGTCGAATTTACCGGTTTGTTATCTTAATGCGTCGATAAAATCGGCGCACTACCGGCAGCCTTTTCCAAAGATTTAAAATTTTAAAATAGGATTATTTATTAGTTTAGGTTAACAAATATATTAACCACTTAACTTTATAAATCCATTAAATCGGTTTATTGGTTTTATTTTTGGAAAATTAACCTTTTTAGTCTGATTTGTATTTTTAACTCTTTACGTTCATAAATGTACACACAACCTTTAACCTGCGTAAAGCAGATTCACTACAGTATAAATGTAACGTCCCGGATTTTTAGCGATATAATAATTAATTTATTTAATTATTTAAATAGTGATTTAGAGATTTAAATGGTTTAAATTAAATAATTTTGAATAATTAATTAATATAAATAATTTAATAATATATTTAATTCCGAAACAATGGGTATTAAGTTGGATTGACAATATTGTGTGAACTGGATTATTTATAAGATTTATTTCAGTTTGGAATTGAATTATAATAACGAATCTATTTAATAAACAACGATTGAACGTATTAACTTTATTATAATTATAATCGAGCTCAAATTGGTGTGGTAGTTCATAATTTGGCGATTCGAACTTTAATTGAATATACATAATCCGTTTTAAGTCAGATTTTTGTGAAATAAGAAACGTTCGAATCTGGTGAACTATATTTTTCAAATGGAAGAGAAAAATTGAAATTTCGTCTTGTAGATTGTGAGTAATGTCCAAATAAAATTTCCAAAAAGTTACTATGGAATTCGTTTATAATTTATAATGATTTATTTATATTGTAAAAGGATTTTAATATATAAATTGAATATCGATTAACTTGGAATTTGAGATGTCGAGTTATATATCCAGATATATTTATTTTGGAGCTAGATAATATTCTATGTGAATATATACGAAAATATTAATTTATTAATATTAGATTAAATTGTTTTTAAATATATTAATATTTAATTGGTTTATGTAGAGCCTTAGAAAACAAACATTTTTACAAACGACCTCCGATTTCGAAGAAATTAATTTTTTGGACCCGAAATACTAAATTATTGTTAGATTTCTATTTTCGTAATTTTTGAAGTCAGTATGTGGATATACGGGATTTTAATGTGAAAAACAGTTGATAATTTGACTTTAAAAATACGTTGTGTGAGCAAGCAGACTCGGAATTCGACGAAACAAGTTTCGTTGGGTCCGTAATGTCGAACTGTAACTACATGTCCATTTTTATCGAATTTGAATATTGTATGTGATCATAGGAATTTTTAATGGCAAATACAGACAGTGTTGGAATAAAAATAAATATAATAATCGAATAAAAACAATATTTTTCTACTATAAATATACCTTATCCTTCTAATCCTAAATTCATTTTTCTATGGTCAAACAAATGCGCCACCATGTGTTTTTACTTTTTGGTAAACAATGTCGATCCTCATAAATTAAGATAAAACCAAAGAAAATTCCTATAAATCACCAAAGTGGTATATTTGGATCCAGCAAGTACAGAGCTTCAAGTTGGTACTGTCGTTTGGTGCGATCAAGATTTTAGAAGTTCGATCCTTTACATCGTGTTCTAGGGCTAAGTGATGCATGATATTTGAGCATCGAGTGTGATTTTCGAGTTCTTATTAGGAATCAGGAGCTCGAATAGCTTGGTTTATGTTTTTTTGGGATTTTTCTGGAATTAAAACTTGATACTTTTACTGTGTATCAAGAAGGAGAGCTGGAAGTCGCACAACACAAACGCGGTGCGAGCTTGGTGAAAATGGTGCGGGGTTGATGAGGATTTGACAAGATGAAGTTTGGTGAAATTTATTTGGGTTTTAATGAAATGATGAATGAGTGTTATGGAGCTGAAGATCGACAATAGCTTAAGAGAAACACTGGAGACAACGGGGATGTTTAAATCCTGCAAGAAGTTGCACGGGGTATATTGGATGCGGGTATGTAATAGTGGCAATGGGACGACGTGGGTATGTGAAGCCCAATTTTAAATTAAATTAAGTTTGTTAATATAAATTAGTGTATAAACTTGGAAAATTAATATCTTACCCATATGCAATTAGGATTCAGCAAAACAGGATCCGTTGGGATCGTATTGACGAGGGCTACACAATGGAACTGACTGGGAGTGAATTGGAGCTCATTACAATTTATAGAGAAATAAATTGCCTGATCTGAATCAAATCAACCGATACTCGTTATTTAATGATTACCAACCAAATTGAGTAAAACTCACTAACTCTGCCAGTTTGTATCCTTATAACGTATTTTTAAAATTGATAAATGATGGTTAGTTGCTGTGTGTTGATTGTTTGGGCGAACTGCTAATTGATTGGTTGAAATTATAGATCTAATAAAATATATAAATATATATCATTAATCAAATATTGATTCTATTTATCATAATATTTCATATTGAAATGAAATGTTATTTATATTTTTTAACATCTGTGATGCAGGGAAACAGGTTGGAGGGATCCAACTGGATTCCTCAATATTTATAATATTGTTTTTTTTTCATATATTATGATATATGATGTGGTATATAATCTATTATTGATTATGCGTGTTGGATTATGATTGATCCTTTTTGTTTGGTATTTTAAATACCATAAGTGATGTCAAAATATATTAAAAAGGAAATAGTTAAGTGGATATTAAATTTAAGTATTTTATAAATCGATGGATTTTATAAAAGGAAATATTTAGAAAATTTAGAATTATAAAAAGGGAATTTACGAGTTATAAAGGAATCACGAGAAGTTTGGTATAAAGTAGATAGTTAATAAAAGTCTGTTTTAACAGATAAATTGAGAAGATTAATTTATAAGTGATATTT
Organism: Allium sativum; assembly: GCA_030737875.1. Classification (NCBI taxonomy): domain Eukaryota; kingdom Viridiplantae; phylum Streptophyta; class Magnoliopsida; order Asparagales; family Amaryllidaceae; genus Allium; species Allium sativum. The sequence continues at coordinate 124,811,242 of CM060919.1, read as the reverse complement.
ATAAATTAATTTAAATATTTATTATTGGATAAAGTGAATATATGTATAAGTATGAATTTATATCAAGAAGTAAAATCGGCTTTAACACCGATATGTGAAAATGGAAATGAAAATATAACATTTATAAAGGGAATTATAAAGAATGGAATATGAAATTGAAAAGGGGAAAAAAATTCTATTTTTAAAAATAGAAATGGAATTTCGAATGGCTAGAAATAATAACTTGTTTACTAATAAAATCAAGTGGTGTGATTTATAAACAATGTTTATACACAAAATAAAAATAATTATCAGTGGATAATTTGGATTGTAAATTCAGCAATGAATTTAAAATGGGAAATTTGGAATTGTTTTAAAAAAGGAAACGATGGAATTTATTTCGATGTTCGAAATGTGAATAGGATCAAATAAAATCCATAAATATTTGTAATTAGAATTCAACTAGACCAAATAGTATAAAATAATTTATTTTAAGAAATTATGTATTGAATAAATTAGGATTTGACAAGATAATTAATATTCGGTTTGAAATCAATATTTCAAATAGAATACAAAGGCAATAGAGAATTATATACTTATTAAATAAAATCAACTATGAAGTTGACACGTAAACGAGGTTTGATAAACATTATGGAATGTGAATAAGAAGTTATAAAATGACACGATAATTGGAGTTTAAACCTATTTAGGTATTTAAATTATGAAATCAAGTTTTGATTTGATAAATCGAGTCCAGCTTTAGTAAAGGAATAATATTCATGTTTTAAAGTGAATAACGATTTAAAAGCAAACGTTTTGCATAATTAGAATAGTTATAAAAGGAAATTGGTAATTGTCAGGAAGTCCTAAATTCATAAATGAATTTAGAAATTGAGTTGAACTGAATGGTAAATTATTTTGGAGTTCGGAACGTTAATCGAATATAAGTTATTTGAAAGAGAGTTATTCAAATATAGTTTATTCGAAAGAGGGGAATCGAATATAAGTTATTCGAAAGAGAGTTAATCGAATATAGTTTATTTGAAAGAGGGCAATCAAATATAAGTTATTCAAAAGAGATTTAATTGAATATAGTTTATTCGAAAGAGGGTAATCGAATATAAGTTATTCGAAAGAGAGTTAATTGAATATAGTTTATTCAAAAGAGGGTAATCGAATATAGTTTTTTCGAAAGAGAGTTAGTCGAATAGAATTATTCGAAAGAGAGTTATCGAATAGAGTTATTCGAAAGAAAGTTATCAAAAGAGTTATTCAAAAGAGAGTTAATCGAATAAAGTTGTTTGAAAGAGAGTTTTCGAATTTAGTTTATTCAAAAGAGAGTTATTGATTTGAAATTCGATTATATCGAATTCAGGAAAGTACTATTTGCTTTCCAATTTTTAAATCAAAATTTATTTATTTATTAACGAATTATTCATTTATTTATTTATTCAAATTAAGAAATAAAAGTTATATTTTGAGGTTAGATAATTTGAAAGTAGGGATTATAACATTATCGTTATAACCAATGTTTTTCATAAAAGGATTGGATTTGTAAACTGAATCCAAGGACTGCGTATGCAATGATTTGATAAGAATATAAGAAGCAGAATTAAGGAAATTGGAAACTGACTGGAGATTAGTTAAGTTGAATGATTTCCTGAGTATCGATCTGATGTTGGTTTCGGCCTTCGGGGTTGATATTCAAGGAATTGTTCTCTTACCGATTTACTATTAGAGACAAATAGATGTGGGAAGATAGTGATATGTGAATAAGAAATGGAAATGTTTTCCAATGGTAATAAAGTATATTTTCTAAATCTAAAAATAAGAATTTATGTACATATGGAAACGGAAAATAGGGAAATAAATAAATTATTGATAAATTAATTTAAAGAGAAAAATGTTGATTGATGGTTGGTCGATAAAATTTCCATTTGGGAATACGATCGTTGTGTGTATGGATGTTTTCCTTTGATAGTTAAATAACCGACTATCAAAGTTTTGACCATTTTTCTGTCATCAATACGGAGAGATCGGGATTATATTTATTATCTGAAAACCACCCCGTATGGGCATTAGCGTTGCGAATCAAATATGATGAAGATAATTGAAGACGGAGTTTATGAAAGGGCTGTTCTGGCAAATCCTAGGTAGAAATTTCCTAAGATGGGTTTACAGAATAGTGCCTTCGGTTTGTCCAGTCCCAGGACAACCTGTATGTAAGAATGTCTGGCAGAGTATATTTAATAGATCGCATAAGTTAATCTCTTCAAATGTATTTACGTTTGGTGGCGGAGGAATTTGTTTCTCTTAGCTGTATACCCATGATATTTTTTAGGAAATCAATTAGTGATTTGGCGGGTATGACAATGTGACATTCAAAGTGAATAAAGGTGTGATCTGTAGTTATAGCCTCTAGCCTCACAACCAAGTAATGGTATAAAATCGGGTAGGTCGCATGGCTAAGTGGGTAGCTCCCAATTAGGGTGTATTGTCACCTGATCTAGAGAAATTTCATTTACTTCTTTAACCTATTTCGATGCTGTCCCTTCAAGAAACAGTTGCTGATCCTAATCGTTGGTGATAATACATTTGGTGCAGTCAAGCGAAATGAGCGACCGATCATGTTTAGCCCGGGTTACAAGATGTTCTTATTGAACCCGGTGTATTCCTCTCTAGAGATACACTGTAGGAAGGTGGTCCCATACCTTGCCAGTTGGAATCCATTACCTAATAAGCGCCATATTGTATATGTGGAACTTGGGATTAAAGCGTTCCACTAGATTTCTATTTATTTGATTTAGACATTATTATAATATCAAGAGAGTATGGATTTTAAAAAGAATGTTTAGGTTATCGTAAGGTAAAACCATCCGTGTTTATGTATGGATTGGCATTATGATTATTATTTAATTTAAAAGGATTTTAAAAGTTAAACAAATGGTTGGAGTTTACTCACACCAGTCACATGACTGACCCATAGTTTATTTTGTTTTGTTTTCCCTAAACTTTTGGGTGCTTTTTGTATGGGAAATCAAGTAGTCGGGATTTTACAAATGTACTTGAAGAGGTGGAGCAGTAGGCTTCAGGATTATATAGCTATTGTTTATTACCGATGTGGTGTAAGTGTTATACTCAAATGATAACTTGTATATATGTAAATGATAGATTTGTATTTCCAAGTTATGTTGTATACTATATTTTATTCGTTCCGCTGTGAGGTTCGTATTACTCTAATTCTGTTGTTACGTTCTTGTAACAACCCGAGATTTCTGAACCAATTTAATTTTTTTATTTTAGCCATTTTAATGGGTTTTGAATATTTAAAATGATTTGTTTTAAATAATAACAACTAAAAATTTATTTAAATCGAAGTTAGAACATATAAATTTATTTTAATTAAAAAACGAACACGAAATGGTGCGGTAGTTTGAAAATTTGGTTTTAAATTTCAATTGAATATACAGAATTCAATATAAGTCAGAATTGGACGAAACAAGAAACATTAGAACCTATTTAGCTATATCTTTGTAATGAATTTAAGAAATTGAGATTTCCCTTTATAAATTATAGGTTAAGCCCAGTTTAAAATTCAGAATAGTCATTATGGAATTTATATATATTTTTAATATACATGTATATAGTCCTTAAAAATAGCCATTTTGCAAGCCATCTCTATTTTCGATGAAACCACTTTTTTTGGATTCGGAACGTCAAATTATACTCAGGTTTAAAATTTCATAATTTTTGGAATTAATATGTGAGCGTAATAAATTTAAACGTGTTTTCAATTGCAGTTTAAATTTAATCAACCAGTTAAAAAGGCCATTTTTCAAACAATCTCCAAATTCGACGAAACTAATTTTGTTAGGACCGTATCATCAAAACATGGCTAGATTTCAATTTCCATAATTTTTAGAGTCAGTATGTGGCCCCGATAAATTATAATGTACGTTCAAATTCAATATTGACCGTTATACTAATTTATATTGTAATTTTGACGAAATCTAATTAAAACAATTGAATTGGCTTATAAAACATATTCCATTGTGTTCGAAATGGGGGTATTTAGCTACGGACGACAGTCATTTGGTTTGATTTGGAGTTCGAATGAAAAATCACACTTTTTGGAATTAAAGTAATATTATATATATATATATATTCTCTAAAACCCTATCTCCCTTCACAATTAAAACCTGCCGCCAGTTAATAAAACGGAAGGCCGATTATCTTCCATACCAAATCCTCTCCAAACTTTCAATCCATTCAATGAATCTCGGAATTTTCTGAAGAAAAATCAAAGTACTTTCTGAGATCTATATATCTAACGGTGTTGAAGTAATTTTATTGACTGATTTTCTTGGATTCTTGGCTCGAAGTTGCCACACTCGATTGAGTTTTTTGGGATCTGCGGAGTCGCGAGTTGGACTTGGGAAGAGGGTGACGGTGGTGTGGATGAAGGCGGTCGTCGTGGTGGCAAGGGATGGCGGTCCGGTTGTTTGTGGAGGCCACAAGTTTAAACCCGAGGTTGGAAGGTTTGGGTTCGACGTCCAGGAAGGTGAAAACGAGAAGATAAAAGGGGCAGCCAAAATTTGATTAGTGATTAAATGAATGTGATTAGTTTTTAATTATTTAATTATTATTTTAATTAATGTAAAAAGTTGTAATGACCATATCTTTTTCGTATGACCATAGAATTCGATGATTTTAGTTGCAATGCGCTCGTATCAACGAACACTACGCAATGGAACTGACCAGAATGGAAATGGAAGCTGTGATAAAATTAAACGGTCGTTTAATTTTATTAAAAATAAAATTCAGTAATAATGACTGATGGAGTGGAAACCAAAGTGAGAACTCTATCATTCAAATCATTTTTGTTGTTTTATTTATTTTTGGAGTTCAACACACGAACTCTTCACAAATCATTTGAAATAGAAGAAATGTATGGATATTAGCGATACTCGCATTTCATACTCCGCGAATGGTCCTTTGTGGCGCCGTAAATGGCATTTGGTTGTTGAGTATTTATTTATATGGATGGTTTGGTGATTTATGTATTGTGATTGTGATTGTGATATTGAAATGATTAATATATTAAAAATAATATTAACATTAATGTGGTAGTTGAAATTTAATTATAAATATTTATTTATAATTTAAACAGTGAAAATTGGTTAAGTAGAAAAATAATTTGAATCGAATTAGAATTGGTTAAATTTATTAACCAATGATTTATTTGAATCGACTGTTGTTGTTTGAAAAACCGCATGGGTTTTGAGATGATATTTGACATGCACTAATCCCAATATTTAGTTGTATGTCAATCGATTGGTTGACAGACTGTGGTGAGCGTTATTTATTTATTTATTTATTTTAATACTTATAAAGTTGTAGAATACACTCTGGATGATGGTTGAATGTTTAATGATTATTTATCATTATTGTTGAATACATGCGATGTATGAAATCCATATAATTGAAATTATATGGTAATTGATTGAGTCTGATTCCAATTCAGAATAATAACGTTTATTTTAAAACAATACTCAGTGAATAATCAAAATATGATTTTGATGTCCGATTTTGGATGGACATGAAAATATTTAAATATATGAAGCCGAGTTAAGTAGAAATACGCCATTTTAACTCGAACGGATTTTTATATCGATTTTATTCATTTTATAATGAATATCGAAGTAGTTTGGTTTCAAAATCTGATATTTTGAAAATATTACCATTTTAGTATTTTAATGATATAGAATATTCAATTTTGATTTAAAATTGAAAATGAAGTTGAAATCATTTTAAAATGAATTTATAAATGATTTTTAAATTACGGTTTAAATGGAAATCGACGATATATATATTTTATATATTTAAATGGCTTGAATAGAACGCGTCGCGCAACGACCGTTTGCGAATTTCAACCATTAACTTCAAATTGGTATAACGAGAGATTCGACCGTCGGATCCTCCTAAAACTAGAACCTTTGGGTTCGTATCGAGAAGAGCTTTCGAATGATAATAAGAGATTTGAAATCTAACAGTTAGATTTTATGATATGTCCAAAACAATTTTGGAAATGGTCGCTGTGAATGTAGTTCGGTGGCCGATATTGGAAACCGATTATAAGGGCCTTAACAAAATTATAAAAAAATATGGAAAAATTATGTAAAATCATAATTAAGGATTTGGAAAGATTTTAGATTAAAAATTCCAAGTTTTGAAAAGATAAAAGATATTTTTATCTGAATGAACTAGTCATTAACTAGAATAATAATCCAATGGTTTTTTAAATAAATAAATTGGATTTGTAAAGGGTTTTAATATAACCAAAATTTTCCAATGAATAAATTGGAATGGGTTTAAATGGAAATTATCTTCGATATTTTCGATATTGGATTTCGTAATTATACAGATATTGTTATGGAAATTTGGAAGATATTGATATCGTTGTTCCCAATACGATATCCGTTGGTTTCTGAATTTGATATTGAATGTAAGTCGATATTAATATCTTTTCAGAGCCTTGTATTTAATATCAAATGGATTTCGGGTTCGTCGTGAATGGTGTCTTCAATAACACTGTTCTTAAACCCAGTTGAGAAAAGAATAAATCTTTTAATTAAGATTTAGAGAAGTTTACAAATTAATTAATATTTAATTAGAATTGAATTAAAATTGGATTTTTGGGTTTATCGTGAACAGTTTTTTAGATAACATTTGTTCTTTAACCCAATTAACAGTGAAGATATGATTTGGAATTTATAAATCTTTTTGTTAAGATTTAATGGAAATTTTCCAAAGTAAAGTTTTCCGATAGAATATATTAAATTGGAATTGAATGGAATTCGATTTGATAATAATCGAGATGAGCTTTTGTGAAGGAATATCGTTACTATATATGGAATTTAAGAGGCTTTGCCGGTATTCCATTTATATTATTAGTCTAATACAAGAATTTATATCGATTATACAGTATTATGATTTCCGTGTAGATTCCATTTTAATTGAAGATGATTTTTGGTTTATCGTGGACGATGTTTTAAATGACATTCTTTCTTTAACCCGTTAGAAAAAGGATTTATTTACTTAATTTGAATAATCATTAAATAATGATTTTTGGAGATTAAAACTAAGTGGAGTTTTAATGAATCTTTAATTAGATTGAAATGTTAATGTGGTAATTAAATTTGCCAAATTTGAGAAGTGATCGAGAATAGAGTACCACTAGTTTTACTCCATGCAATAGTTAAATATTTAATTGGATTTAAATGGGAAATGGTAATTAAATTTACCAATAACACAGTGGGTGTTAGATATGGAGTACTACAAGTTTTACTCCATGGGATGAATAGGTTGGGATTGGAATAAATAAACAAATAATCACTTCGGTAAGGCTCAATAATCCCGACTAGTTTTATAAACCTTGTTTTGGTTTAAATTATTAAAAGGGTAAAATAAAATCTTTTGAAATGGATATCCAAAGGAAGATTAAAGAATAATTTTAAAAGAATTTATCTTTGATAAAATTAATGAGAACCTTTCCCTTAAGATGTGAAAATTTGAATAAAAGAATATTCTATGAGGCGTATGATGTGTTTTTATAGCACTTGATTATTGATTATAAAATACGCGAGTTATTCAGAAAGACTAGGTTTATCCCATTCTGAATAACCGATACGCCGACTAAAAATGGACGATGAAGACGGTGGTCGAGGACTGGAGATCTTCACATTGTATGGATGATTACTAATGTCTTGATTAGGGTGTACACCCAAGACAAGGTAATAAGTGGTCGTAACACCCCGTATTTTCTATGAACATTAAAGTAACGAATTAAAGAATACTTAATTTTGAAGTGGAAATTAGGGGAAATAGGTTTCGCCATTGTGTTCGTCTCGGAATTCTGCTTGAGATAGAGTCCGAGTTTGCGTGAATCGGACTCCGTATGAAGGAATTATGAAGTTCAGAAGATTTCAAGTTTAAACGGAAATTAAATATAAATAATAATTAAATCAAAAAACAGTTCGAAATTCAAAATTCTGAGAATCAGCTGGGCGGGAAAATTCCTGCCCATAGGGGTCGACTCCCCCCATGGAGGGTCAACATAGATGTCGACCCCCCAAGAGGGGTGTCGATTGGGGTGTCGACCCCCCTGTAGGGGTCGCCCCCCCTTGGCCAGATCTAGGCTGTTTTGTCCAGTGTTGTTTATCTGAGTCATTAGGGCATATGTGGCGGCTTCCGGTTGGCTCTATTTGGTATGGATGGCTCTGATTATCATAGTTGATCTAACGGCTCTTATTAATCTAAACTTCTATATAAACAACTCCAACCCTCAACCCTAAAACCTCATAACCTTGCTCTCTGAAGCCGTCATGCTGTCCATGGCCAAACTAGTGTAGCCTCCATTTTTCTTTAAACTAGAAATCAAGTTAAAAAGCCCCTAATCAAGTCCAAACTAGAGAATCAACAGTCTACATCAAAGGATAGCTTTTCAGTTTCAGAAATCAGATCCTAGAAAACAAGATTTGTTCCTTTGTTTGTAAGTTCAGTTATTCTTTAGATTTGAACAAACAAAAGTCATGACTTGTAATGAAGCGAAACTAGAACTTTGCCTAGTTGTAAGATAATCGAATTCTGATTCATGTTTATCCCTGTAGCAATTCTGAAATTACCTATGCCTACGTGACTATTATGATTGGTACAACTTATCATGTTGTATATTAATTTGTTGATGAACCTATCATGTTGTATATTAATTTGGTGATGAACCTATCATGTTGTATATAAATTTGGTGATTCTTTTATGATATGTTATATGCAAGACTATAAGCTAAGTCATGTTCATATATGCTTATATGTCTAGATCTACATGCTTAGATGTTTAGATCTATGTTAATTTGGTCCAACTCAAATGCAAGTTCACATTTACATGCTTAATTAAATTTGTGTAGTACTATGCCAAATTTATATCACACATACTTAGTTGATCTATACTATTTTATGCCGTTGGAATGTTACATGTCCCTTTGCTTTTCCCATTTAGTTTATGAGTTAGGCTAATTTGTGAGCCTAACATTCTATGTAATTTATGCGAATGAGTAACGGGGGATATGTTGGGAAAAATATTAAATTACATGCTATTGGCATAGGTTGGCTCATAATCATGCAAATGATTAATGGCATGAAATGGTATAATTTGTATACCTAAGAATTATGGACATAATTTAGAGGATAAATGGGACATGACTTGAGTTGACAACATTGGTGGATAATTTACATATAAACATAAATGGTAAATATGTAAATTAATTAAAAGATGAATATGCCTAACGCGAGGTTAGATTGAGTTACAGTGTAAGACTACCCGGAACCACCTGGTATATCCAGCAACTGTAACAATACAGATCTAATGTGAGAGGTTAGCACATTAAGCCCAAAAACCCGAGGCTAGATTGAGTTGCGATGTAAGACTTCCCGGAACCGCTCGGCACATCCAGCGACCGCAACATTATAGATCTAATGTGAGAGGTTGGTGCTTTAATGAATGAATTAAAGCTAAGAAATAGGAAGGCTAAGAATGGTAGGGTTAAGTAAATTAAGGCAACACTTAACCAATACAACATATTAACTAAACTGATGGCTGGGGGTTAGGTTAATTTGAGAACACTTAACCATTTAAACATGTTGATTAGGAAAACCTAGTAACAGGGACCCATTTCAGCAGTAACCCACATAGATGTATCATGGTACCTTGAACTAGGCAGGGTAGGGCACGATTACTGAGCTGATTATAAGCGGTCAAAATAACGGCGGGTGTTGCAGTAGTGTAGGTTCCGACAGAGTATAGGTGTGCACATACTCTGGCATGGACAAATCAGGCCCTGGGCATCAGCAGTATACACTGTGCATCTTGAATTTGTGTTGGGTTGCCACCATAGGAATTGATACACCCCATGGTGGGACCAGCACAGGTATCTACAATCAAGCGGGGCCGAATGACACAAGTCATAAATGCATGCGAGTAGAAGCCGATCGATAAAGGGGATCATTTTATCATGAACACATGGTGTTAGTTGAAAACACTTGTTAGTAGGTGCAGAGAAATAGAAATGAGCGTGATAGTATATTTAGTTTATCTTGCCTTATTTATTGTTATCTTATTTCTAGGGTATTGTCCTAAGTTCAGTTTATTCATGTCATGATCTTTTTACCTGTTTAAATGCTAAATAATCACTGGACTTACCAGGCTTATGTCTGACCCATTTTCTTTTGTCTTCTTGTCTTCCATTCCCCTCCCCCCAGGTTCATAGGGAGGGAATATTTCAACTTAGTCCAGACCTTTTCCAGCTTGAAGAGAGTAGACGTATAGCTTGGATTCTCTTCTCTTGGGCTATGGATGTGGTTACACTCTTAATTGGGGATTTATGCTGCTTTATTATTATTTATGCTTCTTTATGTTTTAGTCACGACAGAGGCTTTATTGTAGTGATTTGGTAGTTGGTTTTTAAGACAGTTATTGTAATTTTTTGACTGGACCACGTGCTTATAAAATAAAGTTTAGTTTTTCCGCTGTTTATATGTTTGTCTTGTAAATTACCTATACCTTTTACCTATAATACTCCACCAAAGTTAATGCATTCCCTTTGCGAGTGACCTTAACGGAGGTGGGGTGTTTACACTTGGTATTAGAGCAAAGGTTTAGCAGATCAGATAAAAGTTTTTGAAAACTATTTTCAAAAAGAAGTTTAAAGAAGCATTTTTGAGAAAAATGTTGTTTTATTTTATAAAGCATAATCCCCAAAGCCATATGCATTGTCTTTCTATCCTTTGTTTTGAACATTTTCTTTTCGTTTCAGCATGTCTGGGGATCTTAATCTTCCTGAGGGCGTGGCGGTACCTGGTTGGTTCAGAAGGTACCTGGAGGCTAAGGCTAATAACGCAGGCCCAGCAGACGTTCCTCCTTCCCCAGTTGTAGGTGTTCCTCCTCCTCCTCCTCCTCATGCAAATGCTTTCTCGAAGATATGTAGAGACTTTCGAGTCATGGGTGGAAAGAATTTTAATGGGACTAAGTCATTTGTGGAAGCAAGAAACTGGCTCAAGGAAACAGAAGATTTGTTTGTTATCTTCGAAGTGGACGATAGGAAGAAGATATAATTGGCTATGTGGTTACTTACTGACAAAGCCTCTTATTGGTGGGAAGTTACCAATGCTGAGAGACCAGTTGAAACTTAGGAGGATTTCAGAATGAGATTTGAAATGAAGTTCCTCTCGCAAGCTAAACGAAGCCTACAGGTGGAGAAGTTCTTACCTCTCAAACAGTGAAGCCTATCGGTTAAGGAATACGTCAACCAATTCAACCAACTGGCTAGATTCATATTGGAGATCGTGAACAATCCACATAAGAAGGCTCTCTGTTTCGTTAAAGGGTTGAATGAGCCACTGCACAACCTAGCTATGACCTATATACCTATGGGTGCGACTTATGAGAGACTAGTGGACATGACACTGTTACAGGAGGAAGATGTCAAGAAAGAGATAAAGGTGGAAGTACCTCAAGTCAAGAAAGTGGAGGGATTACAGAACAAGAAGACGGATTCCAAGAAGAGTGGAAAGAATAACAAACCCCATGACAAGAGGAAGTGTAATTTCTGTGGCATACCTGGACATCTGATTGAGGACTGCAGAAAGAAGAAGAGGAAGAGGGGTGGTTGTTTTCAGTGCGGCGAGACATGACACATGGCTAAGGACTGCCCAAGAAAGAAAGGACAAGGGAAGATGACTGGATCTACTGCTGGAGGGCAGGTTCACGCTCTCATAGCACTTCCGCAAGAACGAGGTAGAAATATTTCTGTTGAGAGTTTAGTTTATCTTTTTGATCATCTTGTTCGTACTCTCTTTGATTCTGGCGCATCACACTCTTTTATATCTACTGTTTTAGTTGAATCTCTGCACCTAGACACTAGTATAGTAGAGGATCCCTTGGTTGTTTCAAGTCCAATTGGGGGTTTAGCTTATTTATTAATGATTTGTTTGGATTTGTAAATTTCTATACTAAGCATTGGGTTTAGATGTAATGCCTATATTTTGGGCTTCAGGGCTATGGGTTGATTCTAGGCATGGACTGGTTATCTAGTAATGGTGCCATCCTCGATTGTGAGAAGAGAGTAGTTAGACTTATGACTTGCCTCGGTAACACTATCGAAATCTCTTGTAATCCCATGAACTTTGTTATGCTTAGCTACCTAAAATCTCTTGATGCATCTGTTGAAAACCTGAAATCTATTAGAGTGGTCCATGAATACTCGGATGTCTTTGAAGAGGTGAAGGGTTTACCTCCGAAGCGGGAGATAGACTTCCGCATATACCTTGTTGATAATGCAAAAACCGTTGCTCTACCCGTTAGACACATGGCTCCAAGGGAAAGGAAGGAGCTCAGCAAGCAAGTTAAAGAGTTGCTTTAAAAGGGGTTTATGAGGTGGAGTATTTCTGAATGGGGTGCTCCAATGGTCTTTGAAACCAAAACAGATGGTTCACTTCGCCTATGCGTTGACTATAGGGAGCTAAATAAGCTAACCAAGAAGAATAGGCACCCACTTCCAAGAATAGACGACTTGTTCGATCAGCTTGTAGGTGCATCGGTTTTCTCTCAACTGGATCTGGCATCGGGTTTCATCAGCTAAGAGTGGCTGAGGATAGCATTGATAAGACCGCATTCAGGACCCCGGATGGTTTCTTTGAATGGCTTGTCATGCCTTTCGGGTTGACAAACGCACCTGCTTATTTCGTTGACTCGATGATTCGGGTGTTCAAGGAGTTCCTTAATAAATTTGTAGTGGTCTTCGTGGACGACATTTTGATCTTCTCTAAAAGTGAGGAAGAGCATGCTTTGCATTCAAGGGAAGTCATGGATACTCTTCGTGCACACCAGCTAAAAGCAAAATTCTCTAAATTCCATTTTTGGAGAGAAGTAAGGTTTCTTGGACATGTGGTGTCCAAAGAGGGGATAGCTGTGGATCTCACAAAAGTAGTTGCGGTGTAAGATTGGAAGGTCCCTCGAAACGCAACCGAAGTACGAAGTTTTCTCGAGCTAGCAGGCTTTTATAGAAATTTCATTAAAGATTTTGCGAAGATCTCAGCACCACTTACAAGATTGACGAAGAAGAACCTAACTTTTGCTTGGGATTTGGATTGCGATGTTTCTTTCCAACGACTGAGAAGAGCTCTAACAACAGCCCCGGTTTTGACATTGCCTGATGGGAGTAAGATGTTTACAGTATATATAGACGCATGTAAGACAGGATTGGGCACTGTCTTAATGCAAGAGGGCAAAAGAGTTTGTTATGGAGGAAGGTAGTTGAAGGTACATGAGAAGAACTACCCAACTCATGATTTGGAGCTAGCTGCCATTGTTTTCGCTCTTAAGTCATGGTGTCATTACCTGTTAGGAGAAAGGTTTGAATTGTTTACTGACCATAAATCATTAAATTACCTTTTCTCACAGAAAGATCTTAACTTAAGACAACAAACGTGGATGGAGTTTCTTGACTCATACGATTTTGAGATTGCTTATACCCCTGGCAAGGGCAATGTGGTAGATGATGCCTTGAGTAGGAAAAAGCTGACCCTAAGTCCTCTCTTTGTAGAAAGGCAAAGCTTGGAGTACATAGCAAACTTTGACTTTAGACCTTCCTTTGAGTTTGTACCTAGCTTGTTAGCAACATTAGAGGTGCGACCTATGCTTTTGGACTCAATAGGAACCGGGCAACGTAAAGACCCTCAGCTAGTTGATGTGATGGATAAACTAATGAGAGGTGAGACTTCTAGTCACCTCAATAGATACTCCATTGACGAAAAAGGTTCATTGAGACGGGATGGAAGACTATGCATCCCACGAGCAATAGATTTGGTGAAAACCGTTCTCGAAGAAGCACATCATTCTAAATTGACCCTATATCTAGGTGGGGAGAAGATGTATAAAGACATAAAAAGGGTTTTCTTTTGGAATGGCATGAAGAAGGATGTAGCTGAGTTTGTTTCTAAATGCTTGATATGCCAGCAAGTCAAAGCAGAGCAGAAGAAGCCTGGTGGTCTGCTTCATCCACTAGAAGTCCCACAGTGGAAATGGGATAGCATTTTGATGGACTTTATTGATGGGTTGCCCAGGTCAAGAAGGGGCAATACCAGTATTTGGGTAATAATGGACAGGCTCACAAAAAGCGCTCACTTTATACCTGTTAAGAGTATGAGGACTGCCTCATCGTTATCATCCATTTATCTTAAAGAGGTGGTTCGACTGCATGGAATACCCTCTAGCATAGTAAGTGATCGAGATCCTATCTTTACGAGCGAGTTTTGGAAGAGTTTGCAAGAGGCCGTAGGCACATAGCTATGCTTAAACACGGCCTATCACCCTCAAACCGATGGTCAAACGGAAAGGGTGAATAGAGTATTAGAAGATCTTTTGAGATTGTGCATTCTTAATTTTAGAGGGACATGGGAGGATCATCTTCCTTTGGTGGAATTCTCCTACAACAATAGCTACCAAGCCACCATAGGCATGGCACCCTTCGAGGCTTTATATGGAAGACCATGTCGATCACCAACTTGTTGGTCGGAGTCTACAGACAAGCTCTTACTTGGGCCGGACATGATTAGAGAAACTTCAGAGAAGGTGGACTTGATACGAAGACAAATGAAGACGGCACAAGATAGAAAAAAGTCCTATGTTGATAAAAGAAGGACCGGTCTTGAGTTTGAGGTTGGAGACATGGTTTTCCTTAAAGTATCTCCTTTGAGGAATGTCGTTCGCTTTTGGTCTATAGGAAAATTGGCACCAATATTTGTAGGGCCATTTCCTGAGAGGATTGGGAAGTTGGCTTATAGAGTAGTGTTTCCCGAAAGATTAGCTAGAGTTCATAATGTTTTCCATGTCTCTCATCTACGAAAGTGCTTACATGAGTCTGCGGAAGTTGTGGAGCCAAGCATACTAGAAGAACTAGAAGTGGAACGACAAGCGACGGCGAGGAGAGTTCCAACTCGTATCTTAGGGATAGAAGTCAAAAAGCTACGCAACCGTGAAGTCAAGCTTGTTAAAGTTCAATGGAGTGACGTTGAGGAAGACGCGACTTAGGAGATTGAGGAAAAGATACGCGCAGCCTACCCTTTTCGTTTTGAGAGTACATCCTTGATCTCTTCTTCCGTAAGTTTATGCATACTTGTATCTATCTCTTAAGTATATATCCTTGGTCCTATCCTTGATCTTTAGGTAGAAACCAATGAATGTAAACATGTATTTGAAACATGTTATGATTGATGGTCGCAAGAGGTTGCAAGTGGTTGCTCGTGGATGCATATACACACACATTAGGTACTAGACCGGCTCAGTCACTTTCATATTGCATATGCATATATGTATTTGTATATGGATTGAAACTTGATGTGTTGTCATATGGATGTTGCTGTAATGACCCGGGATTTTTTCGACTTTAGTTATCGCCATAAACTAAATGATGACTAACCAAACATCGAAAAATACTAGTCATTAGTGAAAAAAATTAGAGGGTGAGGAAAGATAAGATAGAAAGTTAGAATAGAAGAAGAAGAAGAACACAATATTAGGGTAACACGAATCTCACAGCGGAACGAATAAATATATTTCATAACATAACTTTGAAATACAAATCTGTACTTGAATATACATATCATTATCAAAGTACAACACTTACAATACAGCGGAAAATAACTATAGCTATTTGATCCTGAAGCCTCCTGCTCCAAGATCTTCCAGTATATCTGTAAATCCCGACTACTTGACTGCCCGTACAAATTAAGCACCCAAGAGTTTAGGGAAACAAACAAATAAACTCCAGGTCAGTCATGGGACTGGTATGAGTAAAACATTTTAAAACAGTTTGAACAAGTAAACGATATCTCATAAGACCACGCCGTATAACGGAACGGGTTTTTCCCTTATGAGAACCCTAATTTTCTTTATATCAAAAACTTTTTGATATTATAATAATGTCTATCAACATAATATAATAATCATCTAGCAGAAACGCTTTCATCTCACGTTCTACATATATAGTATACAATCAAAACCGCAAGCACGCATTGGGAAATGGATTTCCAACTATGACAAGGTATGGAACCACCTTTCGCTGGTGTACCTCTAGAGAGGAATACACTGGGTTCAACAAGAGCATCTTGCAACCTGGCCACACATGACCGACCACTCATTTCGCTTAAGTGTATCGAATGTATATCACCAACGGTTGGGATCAGCAACTCTAGATCAGGTGATTATACACCCTACTTCGGTGCGATCGACTTAGCCATGCTGCCTGCCCGATTTCTGTCATTTACCGGATGTGAGGCTAGAAGCTACGCTTTATCATCACACCAGATTCACTTTGAATGCCATATCGTCAAATCCATCAAATCACCGATTGACGTCCTCAACCATACATTATGTGTTAGCTAAAAGAAGTTTCCTTCTCCGCTTCCACTCTTGGTACGGTTGGAGAAATCAATATACGTGATCGTCTGGAAATACTCTGTCAGACATCCGTCCATACAAGTCATCCAGGAACAGGATGAACCGAAGGCACTATTCTGTAAACAGGATAGCCCTTGCATAACTCCGTCTTCAATTTCCTTTGGCATATATTATTCGCAACGCTTATGCCAATACAGAGTGGTTCTTTATATAATAATCCAACCGGTCTCTCCATATTAACAACGTTAAAATGGTCAAAACTTCGATAGTCTAAGATTTAACTATCGAAGAAAAACAGATGTGCAAACAAACGATATTATTTCCAAATGGAAATTTATATCGATCAAACATCATTCAACATTTATCTCTTTATTCCATTTCTTGTTTTCTTTATAAGAAAACATTTCTGGTTTCTTATTTGAAAAACATTTCCAAAGCTTCTTTATTGGACTTAGACAGATGCTTAAACAAACATCGCTATGCCAACTCAAACCATTTCCTTTACTGCCGAACCTTAACTATTCCTTAGTTAAAAACGAAGCCAATCAAGTTGGGGTAGAACTATCTCTCAGACCTTAACTGAACAACATTTCTAACTTTGAAATAGGCAAAGTTCACTTTATATTCCTTAACAAACTTCCTTACGTAACTCTCTTTCAAATCTTTTCTATTCGATAATTCTTTCCTTCGATAAGGTATATTCGATAACTCTATTCAACTTATTCTATTCACTTAACTCTTTTGATTTAACTCTAACTCTATTCACTTAACTCCTATCGAATAAAATATATTCGATAACTCTTTTAATTCTATTTGAATAAAGTATATATTCGATTAACTCCTTTTACTCTATTCGAATAAACTATATTCGATAACTCCTCTAACTCTATTCGAATAAACTATATTCGATAACTCCTCTAACTCTATTCGATTAAACTAACATCGATTAACTTCTTTTCATTTAAACTAACATCGATTAACTCCTTTCGATTAAACTAACATCGATTAACTCCTTTCGATTAAACTAACATCGATTAACTCCTTTCGATTAAACTAACATCGATTAACTCCTTTCGATTAAACTAACATCGATTAACTCCTTTTGATTTAAACAAACATCGATTAACTCCTTTCGATTAAACTAACATCGATTAACTCCTTTTAACTCGATTAAACTGTTCATTTATAAAGATTTACTTTTAGTAACGGTTCTTCACTTTACAAATGATTTCCCTTTTTAAAACTCTATTCGTTTTAAAAACATTTTCCCCTTTTAGTTACTTTTGAAATATTTCCTTTTATAAAATCTGTTGATTTTATAAACTCCCTTTATTTCAATATACATTGAAATAATTCTTTTTACATCCCAGGATCTTTTATGATATTTAAAATATCAAATAACAATGATCAACATCATTCCAACACACATAATCCATAACATATTATATAACACATCATATATCACAATATATGAAAAACAGTAAAATAAATATTTGAGGAATCCAGCTGGATTCCTCCAACCTGTCTTCCTACATCCACAGATGTTAAACAATATAATATAACATCACTTTCATTTCAATATGATATATTCTATTAAACAGAATCAATATAGAAATTCAACTAACTGACTAGCAGTTCAATCAAACAATCAACACACAGTCAATCAACCAATATTTAACAGTTCTAAAAATACAACATGAAATTATAAACTGTTCAGAGTTAGTGAGATTTACTCACTTTGGACTATAATCGTCAATAACGATAATTGTCGTTGATTCAGATTGGACAATTTATTTTACAATAAATTGTAGCGAGCTCGGACTCACTCCCAGTCAGTCTCATTGGGTTGCTCCCGTCCATACGATCCCAACGTGATTGACGGTTCGTAATTCTGATATCATATGGTTGAGATATAACAATTACAAGCTAATACAATTTAAATTGAATTTAAACTAAGAATCAACCTTAAACGGGCCTCAGATTTAAATCTCCTGGCCCAACATCCTTCTACAAAGGCCCACCACGACCCTTCTTCCTCTTTCCCAAATGACTGGCATGTTTCCTGCTCCTCACAACAGCCATTAACGCGACATTCTACATTTGTTCCTCCATCCATATACCATCATTTCAAAAATTGACATCACCATTCTCTCCTAGTCCACAAACTCTTTCACCTCATCATCATTTCACCCATCTCGCATATGAATATCCCATCGCGACATCTCGAGGTTCCAGTACCATAGGGTATAACGATCGACATCTTTATTTTTAGAAAATTCCCGAAAATCACAATCAATCCCAACCGCTGCCAAAATCTCGATTCGATCTCGACTTCGTGGAAAACAACTCCTACTTCTCGAAATCTTAAACCCTAGACTCGACTACACAACGCTGTACAAAACGCAACGACAATGATGATGTCGAACCCAATAAAAGGCATACCAGAACAAAGAGCATCCTCCCTTGAATTCAACGATATATATTTTGCAATTTATAACAATTTATTCAAATTGTTTTTTATTTCTTTTGTTTCCATTTTTGTTGAGAGGAAACAAAAAGTAACGGCGGGTTTTTGAGCAAATGAAATTAGGTTAGAAGAGGTATGTGCTGTATTTATAGGGTAAACAAATATCTAGATATTTTGTAGAAGGAATATTCCCGGTATATTCCCTTTTTTTATTAGTTTTCGCCTTCTAAAAATCCGTGTGATCACACACGATACCCAAAAATCACGAAACTGGACATGTAGCTAGAGTTCGACCTTACGGTCCCAACAAAACTGGTTTCGTCGAATTCCGAGTCCGTTTGCTCACACAGCGTATTTTTAACCGTCTAAATACTGACTGTTTTACACTCTAAAAATCCGTACGGCCACACAGTGACTCTAAAAATCACGGAACTTGGAATCTAACAATAATTTGACATTGCGGATCCAACAAAATAAGTTTCGTCGAATTCCGACTTCGTTTGCAAAAGTGGCTATTTTAAAAGCTCTAAATAGCCTATTTAAATATATAAATATATTTAAATATAATTAAATTAAATATTTAAAAATAAATATTATCGTCTGTATTCAAAGTGGAATACCATACAGCTCTAGAATATTCCTATATAAATTTCTAACTCTACATTCACTTCTGGGTCAATCCGATATTCTATTTATTTTGAAATTCCTTTTTCAAACTATAAATAATTCCTTTATAAATTATAAAGGAATTCCACAGCGACTTTTCTAAAATTTGATTTGTACGTAAATCAAAATCCACCCGACGAAATCCCGATTTTTCTCTTCCACTAGAAAGATATACTCCACCAGCTCCACACGTTTCTTGTTTCACAGAAATCCGGCTTAAAACGAATCCTGTACATTCAGTTGAAGTTCGAATCACCAATTTACGAACTACAGCGCCATTTCAAGCTCAATTTTAATTATAATATAATTATACGTTCAAACTCCCGTTATTTAAATATATTCGTTATTCTAATTCAATTCTAAACTGAATTAAATGTCACAGATGATCCAGTTCACACCATATCGCTATTTCAGCCAATTCTGATTATTTCAGAAATAAATATATTATTTAATTTATTATTTTAATTAAATATTCACCATTATTTAATTCCCCGACCATTTAATTCACTATATCACTATTTATGTAATTAAATAAATTAATTATAATACCACCGCCAATGCGGGTCATTACAATCTTCCCCACTTAAAATAATTTCGTCCTCGAAATTGCTAAAAGGTAGAGGACGACCCTATCGACTGGTTAGAACATATTTGTTCACTTCTCAACTTTAGTTTCCAACTGAACCAATTTAATTTTAATTAAATATTAATTAATTCTTATCAATGAAAATTTTCAAAAATCCTAAAAAATTTCTACACCTTAACCTTTCAAAAAATTTCGCTAGCACCTCCTTTGTATTGGTCAATAATTCAAACTCCAACTTGCCTCTCTGGGCCATCTTCATCCCAAAAGAAAATCAAACAGCCAAGCGGCTTGCCAAATCGGCTCATAAATATTATACCATATGAAATATAAACTTGTACCTTTTGTCGGGCATATCAACTCTATTACTTCCATATGCTATCAACTCAGCGGATACAAAGTTATCCCAATCAAATTTCAATCTGCTTTTATCCACAAATCCAACCATTCGCTTATACCTAAGCCAAATATCATTTCATCTCGAGTTTCTTCTCGATTCCCAACTCTTAACTTGATTATCACATTACACTTCGAATTTGAATCTCACAATCCAATTTGTCTTGATATCATTCTAATTCAATCTCAGTTACCACTTTACTGGTTTTACTTTAATTCAAATTTTCTTTCACAGATTTCTGTGAAATTTGTTTTTTTTTTAAATTCAACCAGTCTTTCCCTGGGAGTTTTTAAACCGTTTACTCTTTTGAAAAATTAAATTTTCCTTTTGAACTTGTCATTGAGTCCTTAATTGATATTCCAATAGTTAAATCACTTCTCTATTTCTTTATCAATATTTGTTAACCAAATATTTTCAATAACCATATTGGCCTTTTATGTTATTTGGAAAACATTTCCGAATATCACCTTCTTTATTTTCTAAACTTTAGAAAATATATGCTATTTATAATTGGAAAATATTACAATTACTTATCTCTTTTCTGATCTCATTTATTTCTATACTTAGGAAATATTCTTTATTATATTTCCAAGCTTACACTTATTTGGGTTAAAACGGATGTTGTGTAAAACATCATTATGACAACCCAAATACTATATTCAACTAACTCTTATTCAACATTGATCTTCGAGCCTGAAATCTTACTATTTATTTGTTAATGATGAAATCAATCAAGTTGGGGTATAACAACCTCTCAGACCTTGACTGAATAACATTTATAACGTCAAAATAGATATGACTACTTACTCGAATAATCAATACCATACAACTACTTATTCGCTTTTAAGCACGTATAAGCTTCCTCTTTCTATTCTTACTAGATTTAATTCTTAGTCTTCCTTTTTGATTTTACTATTCTATTTCTAAGTTCGTTTCCTTATCGACTTCTATATATATCGATACGTTGATTTCTAACTATCAAATTATCTTAAAAATATTCTAACTCCTTAAATTCCTGGAAAAATTTGCCATAACCTCCTTCATACTAGGAGCATCAGGATATTTCAAATAGCCTTCCATGGCCCTCACCAATCCAAAAGAAAAAGAAAAAGCCAAGCGGCTAGCCGATACGGCGCATAAAATCTCATATATGAATTAAATACATACCTTTTCGCCGAGCATTCTATTTATATACCGTCATACCTTATCCATACCTATCTCATGTATACTTATACCTGTTAAATCTATTTTAACTATACCTGATCGTTTTAACTCAATTCATTAATTAATTGGTTAATTAACTCTTTAGTCTATTTCACTTTTATATTTGAACATGACATGTCCAAATATATTTTAACTTGCTTATTAACTAATTTGAATCCAAATTTCAATTTAAGTTCTATATTTGATTTCGAATATCCATTTACAAATCCAATTCACCTTTCAAAGTTCAACTTCAAATTCAAAACTCGATTAACTAATTCCTTTTCGACTTAGTTAATTCTATTCAATTTCTATTCAAATTTTATATCACTTCTATTATTCAAATCTATATATCAAATTCTATTCAAATTCTATAATTTAAATTCCATTTGAATTCTATATTCAAATTCCATTTGAATTTCTATATTCAAATTCCATTTCACTTCAATTGAATTTCATATATTCAAACTCCCTTTGAATTTCTATATTCAATTCTATTTGAATTCTCTTTATTCAAATTCTATATTCAAATCTATATTATAAATCCCATTTTGAAATTCAACACAACTTGTCTTTCCCAAAACAAATTCAAACAGTATCTCTGGTAGTAATTCGTCACTTACAACTCGAAAATGGATACTGATGATGCAGCTGTCATCATCGGAATCTATTTTCCAGCGATCGAAGTGAGTTCAATACTATAAAACCATTTCTAAACATTTTCACTTTGAAATTCATTTCAAAATATAATTCACACTGCTTGTAAAACAATTTAAAATCTCCCAGGATCTTAAATTTTCCTTACTTTTAATCCAAATCCATTTACAAACACTTATCCAATTTTCCAGAATTTTAATTCAATTCCTGGTTTAAAATTTTAGATTTAACTCATCTGATTTCACGTATTTCACTTATATGAATTTTGATTGGTTATTTACATAACCATTTAATTTATAATCTTACTCGATAACCAATATATCCAATATATATACTCATTCCAATATATATATCTTCTCTATATCAAGATATACCTTGGGTAAACTTATTTTAATTTACCCTCTTTTCAAAACATATCGTGTCGACCCATCGTATTCGAGTGTTTATAAATTCCTACCGATACAGTGGATCAAACTGATCGACCAAAACTCATAAACAACTCAACCAATAAATCACCACCATATAAAACAATTTTTATATCAATAACAAATACGCTCACTCGTATATATACACTCAACTCAATATAGGGTATTACTAACCCCATCTCTACTGAGTCACGCTACAGAGCCAAGGTAATTCACTTAACTTATGCTCTGATACCATCTGTAATGACCCGATATTTTGTCGACTTTGGTTATCGCCATAGACTAAATGATGACTAACCAAACATCGAAAAATACCAGTCATTAGTGAAAGAAATTAGAGGGCGAGGAAAGATAAGATAGAAATTTAAAATAGAAGAAGAAGAAGAAGAACACAATATCAGGGTAACACGAATCTCACAGCGGAACGAATAAATATATTTCATAACATAACTTTGAAATACAAATCTGTACTTGAATATACATATCATTATCAAAGTACAACACTTACAACACAGCGGAAAATAAATATAGCTATTTGATCCTGAAGCCTCCTGCTCCAAGCTCTTCCAGTATATCTGTAAATCCCGACTACTTGACTGCCCGTACAAATTTAGGCACCCAAGAGTTTAGGGAAACAAACAAATATACTCCGGGTCAGTCATGGGACTGGTATGAGTAAAACAGTTTAAACAGGTAAACGATATCTCATAAGACCACGCCGTATAACAGAACGGGTTTTTCCCTTTTGAGAATCCAAATTTTCTTTATATCAAAAACTTTTTGATATTATAATAATGTCTATCAACACATTATAATAATCATCTAGCAGAAATGCTTTCGTCTCACGTTCTACATATATAATATACAATCAAAACTGCAAGCACGTATTGGGTAATGGATTTCCAACTATGACAAGGTATGGAACCACCTTTCGTTGGTGTACCTCTAGAGAGGAATACACTGGGTTCAACAAGAACATCTTGCAACCCGGCCACACGTGACCGGCCACTCATTTCGCTTGAGTGTATCAAATGTATATCACCAACGGTTGGGATCAGCAACCATTTCCCGAATGGGACAGCATCAACAATAGATTTTTATAAGTAAATGAAACTCTAGATCAGGTGATTATACACCCTACTTCGGTGTGACCAACTTAGCCATGCTGCCTGCCCGATTTCTGTCATTTACCGGATGTGAGGCTAGAAGCTATGCTTTATCATCACACCAGATTCACTTTGAATGCCACATCGTCAAATCCATCAAATCACCGATTGACGTCCTCAACCATACATTATGTGTTAGCTAAAAGAAGTTTCTTTCTCCGCTTCCACTCTTGGTGCGGTTGGAGAAATCAATATACGTGATCGTCTGGAAATACTCTGTCAGACATCCGTCCATACAAGTCATCCAGGAACATGATGAACCAAACGCACTATTCTGTAAATAGGATAGCCCTTGCATAACTCCGTCTTCAATTTCCTTTGGCATATATGATTCACAACGCTTATGCCAATACAGAGTGGTTCTTTGGATTATAATCCAACCGGTCTCTCCATATTAACAACGTTAAAATAGTCAAAACTTCGATAGTCTGTGATTTAACTATCGAAGAAAAACAGATGTGCAAACAAACGATATTATTTCCAAATGGAAATTTATATCGATCAAACATCATTCAACATTTATCTCTTTATTTCATTAATTTACTTATCTCCTGTTTCCCTATATTCAATATTTCTTTTTTTCTAAATTTGGAAAATATACGTTATTAACAATGGAAAACATTTCCATTTCTTGTTTTCTTTATTAGAAAACATTTCTGGTTTCTTATTTGGAAAACATTTCCAAAGCTTCTTTACTGGACTTAGACAGATGCTTAAACAAACATCGCTATGCCAACTCAAACCATTTCCTTTACTGCCGAACCTTAACTATTCCTTAGTTAAAAACGAAGCCAATCGAGTTGGGGTAGAACTACCTCTCAGACCTTAACTGAACAACATTTCTAACTTTGAAATAAGCAAAGTTCACTTTATATTACTTAACAAACTTCCTTACGTAACTCTCTTTCAAATATTTTCTATTCGACAATTCTCTCCTTCGATAAGGTATATCCGATAACTTTATTCAGCTTATTCTATTCACTTAACTCCTTTGATTTAACTCTAATTCTATTCACTTAACTCCTATCGAATAAACTATATTCGATAACTCTTTTAATTCTATTTGAATAAACTATATATTCGATTAACTCCTTTTACTCTATTCGAATAAACTATATTCGATAACTCCTCTAACTCTATTCGAATAAACTATATTCGATAACTCCTCTAACTCTATTCGAATAAACTATATTCGATAACTCCTCTAACTCTATTCGATTAAACTAACATCGATTAACTCCTTTTGATTTAAACTAACATCGATTAACTCCTTTTGATTAAACTAACATCGATTAACTCCTTTCGATTAAACTAACATCGATTAACTCCTTTCGATTAAACTAACATCGATTAACTCCTTTCGATTAAACTAACGTCGATTAACTCCTTTTGATTTAAACTAACATCGATTAACTCCTTTCGATTAAACTAACATCGATTAACTCCTTTTAACTCGATTAAACAATTCATTTATAAAGATTTACTTTTAGTAACGGTTCTTCACTTTACAAATGATTTCCCTTTTTAAAACTCTATTCGTTTTAAAAACATTTTTCCCTTTTATTTACTTTTGAAATATTTCCTTTTATAAAATCTGTTGATTTTATAAACTCCCTTTATTTCAATATACATTGAAATTATTCTTTTTACATCCCAGGATCTTTTATGATATTTAAAATATCGAATAACAATGATCAACATCATTCCAACACACATAATCCATAACATATTATATAACACATCATATATCACAATATATGAAAAACAGTAAAATAAATATTTGAGGAATCCAGTTGGATTCCTCCAACCCGTCTTCCTGCACCCACAGATGTTAAACAATATAATATAACATCACTTTCATTTCAATATGATATATTCTGTTAAACATAATCAATATAGAAATTCAACTAACTGACTAGCAGTTCAATCAAACAATCAACACACAGTCAATCAACCAATATTTAACAGTTCTAAAAATACAACATGAAATTATAAACTGTTCAGAGTTAGTGAGATTTACTCACTTTGGACTATCATCGTCAATAACGATAATTGTCATTGATTCAGAATGGACAATTTATTTTACAATAAATTGTAGCGAGCTCGGATTCACTCCCAGTCAGTCTCATTGTGTTTCTCCCGTCCATACGATCCCAACGTGACTGATAGTTCATAATTCTGATATCATATGGTCGAGATATAACAATTACAAGCTGATACAATTTAAATTGAATTTAAACTAAGAATCAACCTTAAACGGGCCTCACATTTAAATCTCCCGGCCCAACATCCTTCTACAAAGGCCCACCACGACCCTTCTTCCTCTTTCCCAAATGACTGGCATGTTTCCTGCTCCTCACAACAACAATTAACGCGACATTCTACACCCGTTCCTCCATCCATATACCATCGTTTCAAAAATCGACATCACCATTCTCTCCTAGTCCACAAACTCTTTCACCTCATCATCATTTCACCCATCTCGCGTATGAATATCCCATCGTGACATCTTGAGGTTCCAGCACCATAGGGTATAACGATCGACATCTTTATTTTTAGAAAATTCCCAAAAAATCACAATCAATCCCAACCGCTGCCACAAATCTCGATTCGATCTCGACTTCGTGGAAAACAACTCCTACTTCTCGAAATCTTAAACCCTAGGACTCGACTAAACAACGCTGTACAAAACGCAGCGACAATGATGATGTCAAACCCAATAAAAGGTGTAACAACCCGGATTTTTAGCGACTTTGGTTATCGACATAAGCTCGATGTCGATAACCAAAACATCGAAAAATCCTAGTAATTAGTGAAAGAAATAAGAGGGTGAGGAAAGATAAGATAGAAACTTAGAATAGAAGAAGAAGAAGAAGAAGAACACAACATCAGAGTAACACGAATCTCACAGCGGAACGAATAACATATAATAGATAACATATCCTTGAAATAAATCATTATATGTATACAATACATTATCAAAGTACAACACTTACAACACATCGGAAATAACTATAGCTATATGATCCTGAAGCCTCCTGCTCCAAGCTCTTCTAGTATATGTGTAAAATCCCGACTACTTGACTGCCCGTACAAATTTAGGCACCCAAGAGTTTAGGGAAAACAACAAAATAAACTCCGGGTCAGTCATGGGACTGGTATGAGTAAAACAGTTTAAAACAGTTCGAACAAGTAAACGATATCTCATAAGACCACGCCGCATAACGGAATGGGTTTTTCCCTTATGAGAATCCAAAATATCTTTATATCAAAAACCTTTTGATATTATAATAATGTCTATCAACCACAGTATATATATATATAATCATCTAGCAGAAACGCTTTCATCTCACGTTCTACATATATAGTATACAATCAAAACCGCAAGCACGTATTGGTTAATGGATTTCCAACTATGACAAGGTATGGAACCACCTTTCGCTAGTGTACCTCTAGAAAGGAATACACTGGGTTCAACAAGAACATCTTGCAACCCGGCCACACATGACCGACCACTCATTTCGCTTGAGCGTATCGAATGTATATCACCAACGGCTGGGATCAACAACCGTTTCCCGAATGGGACAGCATCAACAATAGATTTTTAGAAATGAATGAAACTCTAGATCAGGTGATTATACACCCTACTTCGGTGCGACCGACTTAGCCATGCTGCCTGCCTGATTTCTGTCATTTACCGGATGTGAGGCTAGAAGCTACGCTTTATCATCACATCAGATTCACTTTGAATGCCACATCGTCAAATCCATCAAATCACCGATTGACGTCTACAACAATACATTATGTGTTAGCTAAAAGAAGTTTCCTTCTCCGCTTCCACTCTTGGCACAGTTGGAGAAATCAATATACGCGATCGTCTGGAAATACTCTGTCAGACATCCGTCCATACAAGTCATCCAGGAACAGGATGAACCGAAGGCACTATTCTGTAAACATGATAGCCCTTGCATAACTCCGTCTTCAATTTCCTTTGGCATATATGATTCGCAACGCTTATGCCAATACAGAGTGGTTCTTTGGATAATAATCCAACCGGTCTCTCCATATTAACAACGTTAAAATGGTCAAAACTTCGATAGTCTATGATTTAACTATCGAAGAAAAACAGGTGTGCAAACAACGATATTATTTCCAAATGGAGATTTATATCGATCAAAACATCATTCAACATTTATCTCTTTATTTCATAAATTTACCAATCTCCTGTTTCCCTATATTCAATATTTCTTATTTTCTAAATTTGGAAAATATATGTTATTAACAATGGAAAACATTTCGATTTCTTGTTTCCTTTATTAGAAAACATTTCTGGTTTCTTATTTGGAAAACATTTCCAAAGCTTCTTCATTGGACTTAGACAGATGTTTAAACAAACATCGCTATGCCAACTCAAACCATTTCCTTTACTGTCGAACCTTAACTATTCCCTAGTTAAAATGAAGCCAATCAAGTTGGGGTAGAACTACCTCTCAGACCTTAACTGAACAACATTTCGAACTTTGAAATAGACAAAGTTCACTTTATATTCCTTTACTAACTTCCTTAATTAACCCTCCTTCGAATAGCTATATTCAATTGACTCTTATCACTTAACTCTATTCGATTAACCCTTATCAATTAACTCTATTGGACTAACACTATTGGATTAACTCTATTTGACTAACGCTATTGATTTACTCATTTCACTTAACTCCTTTCGAATAAACTATATTCGATAACTCCTTTTACTTTCTTCGAATAACCATATTCGATTAACTCTTTTGCTTTCTATTCGAATAAACTATATTCGATTAACTCATTTGCTTTCTATTCGAATAAACTATATTCGATTAACTCATTTGCTTTCTATTCGAATAAACTATATTCGATTAACTCATTTTACTTTCTACTTTAATCGATTAAACTAACATCGATTAACTCCTTTGCTTTAACTCTAATCGATTAAACTAACATCGATTTACTCATTTTTACTTTATCTCTAATCGATTAACCAACATCGATTAACTCCTTTTAACTTTATTGTCTAATCGATCAACTAACATCGATTAACTCTTTTTTTACTTTATCTCTAATCGATTAACTAACATCGATTAACTCCTTTTTACTTTATCTCTAGTCGATTAAACTTCTTTTCAAATAAACTATTTTCGATAACTCCTTTTATTCTAACTTATCCTTTGATTTTATAAATATTTCTTTTATAAAAATTCTTTTCCTTTTCTATATAAAATCCATCGATTTTATATAAATAATTCATTTTCAAAATACACTTTCAAAATCCCCATCCCCATATCCAGTATTTCTTATGGTATTTATCATACCATATAACAACGATAAATATCGTTCAAACACACATAGTCAACAACAGATTATAAATCACATCATATATCACAATATACGAATCACAGTAAAATAAATGTTGAGGAATCCAGTCGGATTCCTCCAACCTGTTTCCCTGCATCACAGATGTTAAACAATATAGATAACAACACTTTCAGTTCCATATGATATATTCTGTTAAACAGAATTAATATAGAAATTCAACTAACTGACTAGCAGCTCAAACAAATAGTCAACACACAGTCAATCAGCCAATATCTAACAGTTCTAAAAATACAACATGAATTTACAAACTGTTCAGAGTTGGTGAGATTTACTCACATTGGCAGTCCATCGTTAAAGAACGATAAATTGTTGTTTGATTTGAATCAAACAGTTTATTTTGCCATAAATTCAAACGAGCCCCAATCCACTTCCAGTCGGCTTCATTTTGTTGCCCTCGTCCATACGGTCCTAAAGGATCCTGTTTTCGTTGGATTTTGATAACGTATGAGCATGATATCTATATTTAAAGTTAATACACTATTATAATAGAATTTAAACTTAACTATATATTTAGATTGGGCTTTACCCTTCCCATCAGCCCATGTTATTAATTTTAACACTTAACTTTAAAATAAACATTTATATAATTGGGCTTACGCATCATGGGCCCATCCATTTTGTTATTGCCCAGATACCCGCGTCCTAGCCTTCCTCCACTTTAAACTGGCGAAAACTTGCTCCTGCAAATAGTATCTCTTCCACCATGGTGCCATTTCAATGAGCACTACTGCCACATGCAATCCCATGTCTCCCTTCATTTTCTTCATATTATTCAAAATCCTCTCCACTACACATACTAGTTCGAACCAACTTTTTCAGCTCAACATCAGAAAATTACCGCACCCAATACTCAAAAAAATGAATCAACAAACTATACCATCTAACTTCTCCCTTCCAAACTCTTCTTTCACTTTGCCTACAGGGTAAGTATCAGAATATTTTATCACTTTGCCTCGCACAGACCTGAACGCCAATCAACTGAAAACGTGGTCAACTCGGACTCCATTTAACCGAAACTGACTGCCAGTAAACCACCTCCAAGCTTCCAGTTCGCACTCCCACGGTTGAACGCGACTTCAGCTTGCTGGCCATCCGTTCAGTGAAGACCGAAATTCGTACAGTGTGAACACTGTTCTCCTAGTGGCTACTAAGACCCATCACTAGGTGTTTGCTCGAACATTCAAGCTTCAGGCAAAACTGTCACACCAAGCAAGTTTGGTTTATTATTTAAAGACCTTTATTGCATTTGTCTTGCTTCTAAAAACCCAGCGCCACCCTTACTGTTCTTCCATTTCTGTGTTGCCATTTCGTGCTTCACCTTTTTCCTTCCCAAGCCCATCTCTCTGTCCCTTTACAATGCTAACGTCCTCATTAAAATACACATGCGCTTAACTGACCTGTGCACCTTCCCTTGCCATTCTCATTCATGGCCCTTACGTCACCATGCACCCATACCCGCAAATCCCCGTTCCACCCTTTGCTGAACACGTCCTCCAGTATTTCCTATTTGGACCCATCTCTTTGTTTTAAAACTCATGAATGTAGGTTCGCGTCTCCTTCATGTTAATTTTAGTATATTTTTTTCTCTTTTTCTTTTCATAGCGTGGAGCACAGAAGCAAAGTGAGGAGAGAAAGATTGAAAAGGGCGAAAGTATTCTTGGTTCGTTACATATATGTAGGAGACGACAACGTAGTTGGTAAGCAATGGGTGGTGTAGAGAATAGAGGGGACGTGGCCTAGTAAATGTCACAAAGAATTTGTGGATAGAAAGAGAAAGGCGTGGAGCATTTATACACATATACTTTTGTTCTAGTTTTAGTACCGTGATACATAAAATTTCATTCATGTCCGACTGCTACAGACGGAAATAATTATACGATCGTATCGAGCAATGTGCCTCGGTTCCAAAAATATAATAATACCGGTAGGTTAGCTTATTTTGTGAAACCCCGAAATGTTAATTACAGGGTGCAAAATACTCCAAACAAAAAGTTGCTAATTAAATTAATTAAAAATTACAGTAAAATTCTAAAAATTAAATTATCACTATGTCCCAAAAGAACCTCGTCTAAATTCAAACTAGATCTCTAGTTATATCGAATAAACTGATATGGTCGATAAACGATTATATGGCGACTATTTTAAAATTTGATTTGGACATATCTCAACATCTACACGACGAAATCCTGATTTTTATCTTCCACTAGAAAGATATACTCCACCAGCTCCACATGTTTCTTGTTTCATAGGAATCCGATTTAAAATGAATCATGTACATTCAGTTGAAGTTCGAATCGCCAATTTACGAACAGTAGCGCCATTTCGATCTCGTTTATAATTATATTATATATTATACGTTCAACTGTCGACGATTGAATATATTCATTATTCAAATTCAATTCCAAGCTGAATTAAATATCACAGATGATCTGGTTCACACCATATCGCCATTTCAGCCAATTCTAATTATTTCAGAATTTAATATATTATTTAATTTATTATTTTAATTAAATATTCATCATTATTTAATTCAACGATCATTAAATTCACTAATCACCATTAATATAATTAAATAAAATTAATTATAATACCTCTGCCAATGCGGGTCATTACAAAAGGCATACCAGAACAAAGAGCATCCTCCCTTGAATTCAACGATATATATTTTACAATTTATAACAATTTATTCAAATTGTTTTTGATTACTTTTGTTGCCATTTTTGTTGAGAGAAAACAAAAAGTAACGGCGGGTTTTTGAGCAAATGAAATTAGGTTAGAAGAGGTATGTGCTGTATTTATAGGGTAAACAAATATCTAGATATTTTGTAGAAGGAATATTCGCGGTATATTCCCTTTTTTTATTAGTTTTCGCCTTCTAAAAATCCGTGTGATCACACACGATACCCAAAAATCACGAAACTGGACATGTAGCTAGAGTTCGACCTTACGGTCCCAAAAAAACTGGTTTCGTCGAATTCCGACTCCGTTTGCTCACACAGCTTATTTTTAACCTTCAAAATACTAACTGTTTTACACTCTAATAATCCGTACGGCCACGTAGTGACTCTAAAAATCAAGGAACATGGAATCTAACAATAATTTGACATTGCGGATCCAACAAAATTAGTTTCGTCGAATTCCGACTTCATTTGCAAAAGTGGCTATTTTAAAAGCTCTAAATAGCCTATTTAAATATATAAATATATTTAAATATAATTAAATTAAATATTTAAAAATAAATATTATCATATATATTCACAATGGAATACCATACAGCTCTAGAATATTCCTATATGAATTTCTAACTCGATATTCACTTCTGGGTCAATCCGATATTCTATTTATTTTGAAATTCCTTTTTAAAATATAAATAATTCCTTTATAAATTATAATGGAATTCCACAACGACTTTTCTAAAATTTGATTTGTACGTAAATCAAAATCTACCCGACGAAATCCCGATTTTTCTCTTCCACTAGAAAGATATACTCCACCAGCTCCACACGTTTCTTGTTTCACAGAAATCCGGCTTAAAACGAATCCTGTACATTCAGTTGAAGTTCGAATCGCCAATTTACGAACTGCAGCGCCATTTCAAGCTCGATTTTAATTATAATATAATTATACATTCAAGCTGCCGTTATTTAAATATATTCGTTATTCTAATTCAATTCTAAACTGAATTAAATATCACAGATGATCCAGTTCACAACATATCGCCATTCCATTCAATTCTGATTATTTCAGAACTAAATATATTATTTAATTTATTATTTTAATTAAATATTCACCATTATTTAATTCCCCGACCATTTAATTCACTATATCACTATTTATGTAATTAAATAAATTAATTATAATACCTCTGCTAATGCGGGTCATTACAGTTGCACTTGTATGAATGATTTTGCACTGACGTAGAAGTTATAAAGTACGATTAGGAATAATTGCATACATAATTGATTCATGGCACTATCATGATTTGCATTAAGGAGGTCAACTGAATAAGTAGACCGCCCGATTTTGCACTAGATAAGGACATATACACACACTATGCATATGTTCATGAAAAGCATTAGATACCTTTTAAGGACAATGGATGCCTATGATTGAATGGTTAAGTAGATGGATGCTGGATGGTAGGATATACATTCTTCTTGACTTGAAAATTTCGGGGACGAAATCCTTTAAGGAGGGGAGATTGTAACACCCTTATTTTATGTGAACATTAACGTAACGAATTAAAGAAAACTTAATTTTAAAAGTGGAAATTAGGGGAAATGGGTTTCGCCATTGTGTTCATCTCGGAATTCTGCTTAAGATAGATCCGAGTTTGCGTGAATCAGACTCTGTATGAAGAAGTTATGGAGTTCAGAAGATTTCAAGTTTGAATGGAAATTAAATATAAATAATAATTAAATCAAAAAGCAGTTCAAAATTCAAAATTCCGAGAATCAGCTGGGCGGGAAAATTCCCGCCCATAGGGGTCGACTCCCCCCATGGGAGGTCGATATAGGTTTCGACCCCCCAAGAGGGGTGTAGAACCCCCCCGGTAGTGGTCGACCCCCTCAGCCAGATCTGGGGTTTTTTGTCCAGTGACATTTTTCTGAGTCAGTAGGGCATATGTAGCGACTTCTGGTTGGCTATATTTGGTCTGGATGTCTCTGATTACTCCTAGGTTAATCTAACGGCTCTCATTAATCTAAACTTCTATATAAACAACCCTAACCCTCAACCCTAAAACCTCATAACCTTGCTCTCTGAAGCCGTCATGCTGTCCATGGCCAAACTAGCGTAGCCTCCAATTTTCTTTAAACTAGTAATCAAGATAGAAAGCACCTAATCAAGTCCAAACTAGAGAATCAATAGTCGAAATCAAACGATAGCTTTTCCATTTTAGAAATCAGATCCCAGAAAACAAGATTTGTTCTTTTGTTTGTAAGTTCAGTTAGTCTTTAGATTTGAACAAATAAAAGTCATGACTTGTAATAAAGCGAAACTAGAACTGCGCCTAGTTGTAAGATAATCGTATTGTGATTCATGTTTATCCCTGTAGCAATTCTGAAATTACCTATGCCTATGTGAGTATTGTGATAGATACAACTTAACATGTTGTATATTAATTTGGTGATGAACCTATCATGTTGTATATTAATTTTGGTAATGAACCTATCATGTTGTATATAAATTTGGTGATTCTTTTATGATATGTTATATGCAAGACTATAAGCTAAGTCATGTTCATATATGCTTATATGTCTAGATCTACATGCTTAGATTTTTAGATCTATGTTAATTTGGTCCAACTCAAATGCAAGTTCACATTTACGTGCTTAACTAAATTTGTGTAGCACTATGCCAAATTTATATCACACATGCTTAGTTGATATGTACTGTTTTATGCCGTTGGAATGTTACATGTCCCTTTGCTTTTCCCTTTTTGTTTATAAGTTAGGCTAATTTGCGAGCCTAATGCTTTATGTAATTTATGCGAACGAATAACGGGGGTCACGTTGGGAAAAATATTAAATTACATGTTATTGGCATAGGTTGGCTCATAATCATGTAAATGATTAATGGCATGAAATGGTATAATTTGTATACCTAAGAATTATGGACATAATTTAGAGGGTAAATAGGACATGACTTGAGTTGACAACATTGGTGGATAATTTACATATAAACATAAATGGTAAATATGTAAATTAATTAAAAGATGAATATGCCTAACCCGAGGTTAGATTGAGTTATGGTGTAAGACTGCCCGGAACCGCCCGGCATATCCAGCAACCGTAACGATACAAATCTAATGTGAGAGGTTAGCGCATTAAGCCCAAAAACCCGAGGTTAGATTGAGTTGCGGTGTAAGACTGCCCGGAACCGCCCGACTCATCCAGCGACCGCAACAATATAGATCAAATGCGAAAAGTTGGTGCTTTAATGAATGAATTAAAGATAAGAAACAGGCAGGCTAAGAATGATAGGGTTAAGTAAATTAAGGCAACACTTAACCAATACAACATGTTAACTAAACTAATGGGTGGAGTTTAGGTTAATTTGAGAACACTTAACCATTTTAACATGTTGATTAGGAAACCCTAGTAACAGGGACCCATTGCAGCAGTAACCCACATAGATGTATCATGGTACCCTGAACTAGGCAGGGTGGGGCATGATTACTGGGTTGATTATAAGCGGTCAAAATAACGGTGGGTGGTGCAGCAGTATAGGTTCCGACGGAGTATGGGCGCGCACGCACTCCGGCATAGGCAAATCAAGCACCGGGCATCAGTAGTATACATTGTGCATCTTGAAATTTTGTTAGGTTGCCACCATAGGAATTGATACACCCCATGGTGGGACCAGCACAGGTATCTACAATCAAGCGGGGCCAAATGTCACAAGTCATAAATGCTTCCGAGTAGAAGCCGATCGATAAAGGGGATCATTTTATCATGAACACATGGTGCTAGTTGAAAACACTTGTTAGTAGGTGCAGAGAAATAGAAATGAGTGCGATAGTATATTCAGTTTATCTTGCCTTATTTATTATTATCTTATTTCTATGGCATTGTCCTAGGTTCAGTTTATTCATGTCATGATCCTTTTGCTTGTTTACATGCTAAATAATCACTAGACTTACCAGGCTTATGTCTGACCCGTTTTCTTTCATCTTCTTGTCTTCCGTTCCCCTCCAGGTCCACCGGGAGGGAATACTTCAACTTAGTCCAGATCTTTTCTAGCTTGAAGAGAGTAGACATATTGCTTGGATTCTTTTCTTTTTGGCTATGGTTGTGGTTACAAACTTAACTAGGGATTTATGCCGCTTTATTATTGTTTATGCTTCTTTATGTTTTAGTCAAGACAGAGGCTTTATTGTAATGATTTGGAAGTTGGTTTTTAAAACAGTTGTTGTAATATTTGACTGGACCACGTGCTTATAAAATAAAATTTAGTTTTTCTACTGTTTATATGTTTGTCTTGTAAATTACCTGTACCTTTTACCTATAATACTCCACCAAAGTTAATGCATTCCCTTTGTGAGTGACCTTAACGGAGGTAGGGTGTTTACAGTGGTGATCGTTCAAACGTACTTGGAAATGGACCAGATATGCGAGGGCCTCTCTCTTGTATTGGATATATAGGACAAGGAATAAGGTGCCTACGGTTTCGTTTAGACCTAGAACGGACTTGTAAATGGATGGTGTGTCTGACATCGTATTCCTTTACACTGTATTCGTTGATCTCTGCTAAATATATTTCTATTTGGTGGTGGAGAATTTATTCTCTTTCTTAACACCCTTCTCTGAGATGTATGAGCTTAGAGGTTATATATTGGTAGAAATCAGTGGTACGGTATGGACTGACAATGTGGTATGCTAAGATGCAAATGATCAAGGCTTTTGTTGAAAAGCAAAGTCTTGTGGATGATGATCAAAGCATGACTTTAAGTAGCATAGCTTTGTGTATAGCGTTAATTCGCGAGCCTCACACCCGGTATGAATCAAAAATGGGAAAGTGACTGTAGGGAGTGCACGATGTTTCTTTCTAGCTAGGAGTGGTGTCATGGTATGGAGCCCAGACATTTTTACTTATATGGATGATGGAATGAGGCGCCTCGGATATTGAGTCCCTAGCGGCTCTGAGATAGGTCAGATAGGACCGGAAAATGTGTGTTCAAGAATAATTAATCCACTAAAGTAAGTGTGGACCGGCCCTGAAGATCCAAGGGCTCGCCAGCATCCGAGCCCTAAGGCATTTGCTGGAGTGTCCTGAATCGGAGAGGAGCCATCCCTTGCCTCGACTCATAGATGGAATCCAATTTCCAATACGTGATTTTCGGTTTTAGTTGTAAACCTATATGTCGACATAGTAGGATAGGGTGCTATGCCGTCTATGATTGATCCATTTATATTTGAAGTTATTTTGACACTATGCACTTATAGTATTATCAAAATGATTTGTTTTAAAGCATATCAAGCATATTTGGCTATTATAAGGTAAAAATCTATCCTTCGACTTGCGTTGCATTGTGTGATGCGACCTGAGTCTAATAATAGCTTCATTTTTCAAAAAGCATTTCATTGTTTATAAATTGTTTATTTTAGAGTATTCATAGGAGTAAACACATTCCGTGACATGCGGCGTGGTCCCATGATTTACCAAACCTTAAAAAAAGCTAATAACTATTTTAGTTCTTGCACCAGTCCCATGACTGACTCAGAGTTTATTGTTTCTACCTAAACTCTGGATGCCCATATTTCCCACACGGGCATCTAGTAGTTTTGGTTTCTGTAGATATTTTATTTCCCAGGATCCTGGATTACAGCTGGAGCTATATTCAGAAAGTTTTTTATCCATATATCTCATTCAGTTGTGGTAGTTGATATTTTTCGCTGCACATTATATTTATGTATTATATTTTCCGCTGCTTTGTAATTTGTAAATCTCTGATATTTATTTTTCCGTTGTATATTGTTTATTTGAACTCTGATATTCTTGTACTTTGATGTGATATTGTTGTAATAGCATTGCAATGTTCTAATGTTTGTGTTCTGATGCGTTGTGTTCTCAAAACATTCTGGGCTCCTTCGTCTCTTCGGGGATAGGGGAAGTCTGGGTCGCCATAGTTCTTCTTCATCTTATATTCTAATTTTCTATCTTATCTATTTCTCACCCTCTAATTTCTTTCTATTAATGTTCCGGTATTTCCGATTCTTGAATAGTCGACATGGTGTTGTGTGTCGATTTTCGAGGTCGAAAATTCACGTTCGTTACCGTGGTATCAGAGCTGAAGAAGTAAGTACCTTGGCTCTATGGCGTGACTGAGTAGAGATGGGTTTAGCAATACCATAGATTGAATTTGAGTTTATATATATAAGCGCGTACTTGTTATTTAATATAAAATGATTTTATATTGTGGAAATTTATTAGTTGAGTGGCTTATAAATTCTGTTCTATCAGTTTGATCCACTGTATTGGTAGGGGTTTCTAAACGCTTGAATACAATGAACCGATACAGTATGTTTTGAAAAGAGGGTAAATGAAATAATTTTTCTTTAATTATATTTTGATATAAAGAAGTATATATATTGGAATTATTATATTTGATGTGTTGGTCATTATTATAATCGAATAAGAATATTGTTGAAATGGTTATAAATAACCAATCAGAATTCATTTTAAGTGTAATATATGAAATCAGATGAATTAAATCTGAAATTAAAATCAGAATTGGAATTAAAATTCCTAAAAGTTGGATTTTTTTTATAAATGGATATGGATTAAATATATGAGAATTTTTAAAAATACTAGGAGAGTTTTAATTGTTTTACAAGCATTGTGAATGGTATTTTGAATTTGATTTCAAAAGGGTGGTGTTTGAGAATATGAGTTTTGAAAAGTGATATAGTATTGAACTCACTTCGGTCGCTGGAAAATAATTCCGATGATGATTCAGACATCATCGGTGATCATTTTCGAGTTTCTAAGTGATGGATTACTACCAAAGATTTTGTTTTTGAATTATTTGGAGAAAACAAGTTGTTTTGATTTCGAATGGGAATATTTGATTATTCAGAAAGGAGCTAAAATGTTTAAAAACTCCTAGGGAAAGATTGTCTGAATTGTATACAAATTAAACAGAAATTTGTGAAAGCAAATTGAAGTTGAAATTAAATCCAGTCAGGTGCAAATCGAATCGAAATAAAATGATATCGAGTAAAATTGGATTGTGATATAGGAATATGGAATTATGTTGAATTGATAAGTTAAGAGTTGGAATTGAGAATGGAATTTGAGTTGAGGATGGAATTCAACTTAGGTATAGGCAAGTGATTGGGTTTGAGGATAAAAACTGATTGGAGTTTAATTGGGATGATGTAACATCCAAAAAATTTTGAACGTTAATTACAAATATTTGAATTGGTTTTAAATATTGCTTTGGTGATATTAATGGATTTTATATCGACATTATTTTATAAATTGGAGTTCGAATATATATAATTTATAATATGATTGAAACGAGCTCGAAACGACGTGGCAGTTTGTAATATTGAGTTTTGAACTTGAATTGAACATACAAGATCAGACATAAATCGGATTTCTGTGAAACAAGAACTGCTCGAATCTATCTGACAATAGTTCTAATGAAAGAGAAAAATTAGGGTTTCAGCTTATAAATTGCAAGTCATGTCTAATTCAAATTTTAAAATAGTCGCTATGGAATTCTTAATAAACTATAACGTTTATTTAATAAATATATATACAATATGTTGTGTAAATATGATTCATTAGCAATATTGGAAAACAGTAGGATAACGAAATTCATCTCATAATAATAATAACAAATAAACAATGTATCGTATCTCTTTTCACTTATACAATAGTTTGCCTCTCAACAAATTGTACATTGTATTATGGTGTTTCTTGAAATTTGGGAGAAGAAAAATTCTTGACTACCCCATTTGTTTTATAGGCATTGAATAATAGGCTCTTGTTACATATTCAATTAAACAAACGACATTTGTTTGCTCTGTTTTGAACTGGATTAGCGTAAGATGGTTAGTAATTATACTATTTATAAATTAGGACTCCATACCTATGATTAATTTAAACTACATTTGTGGTGTTAACTGCATCTATAATGCAATAAAAGCTCATTTTCCTAGTGTAGTTAAAATTGTTTTCCTGGGAGAGCTAAAACTGAAACGTCCCATTCAAATTATCACTTCAACGCAATCCCCAAGAAAGGAAAATAAAGATGTCAACGCCTACTCATCCTTTCCTGTCTTTCAACATAAACCCTAAAAACGTGCCTCCTCTACTGTCTGCATGTCCACCCATGCTGCTTTCTTTTCACTACACATCATAGCACGTCTGAGTTTTGACTTCGTTCCTATCCTGCCTTATTTCGTTTATATATATACCTTGCTGCCATTTCACCCTCTCCCAAAAAACCCAACCGATATTTATATACATATTACAAAGCAAATAAGAACAACGGTGCGGTGGAGTTTGAATAAGTGGGGAAGCATTACTTCGTTTTGGGAAGAAAGCTGTTTAACAAGGAGAAGAGTTATAGGCCGGGGGAAGGGGGAGGGAGTAGAGGAGTTCTCATTTATCAGCAGCATAATCAATGGGAAGATTCTAGGTGGCGAGAACGTTACGTGGAGTAGGTGAAGGATGGGTTCGAGATGGAGCTGGAAATGGGGAAGGGGACACATGCAGTCCGACATGATGGGTTTGAGCTGATCAGTCTCATGAATGGCATGGAGAAGCCAGGAGGAAGGAAAGAGGGTCTTCTAGTGTTCGGTCAGTGGGTTTATTTCTTTTTCTGGTGAACATGAGATTAAGGGGAAGGTGGCAGCTTTTGAGGAATACTGGGATTGCCTAAATGGGGGAAAGGGCGGTGGCAAATATTGAAAGAAGGAGCCATGTTTTCTTTATAACCGGGGAAGCTTTTACTTACATATATTTATTTACGTGAGCAGCATGAAGAGTACAATAGCTGGAGTTGAGAGGGGTAAGTGAAGCTTGGAGCAGTGAAGGCTAGGGAAAGTTCGCAGAAATAGAGATGCAGTGTTGAAACCATGAGCAGTGGGTAGTTGCAAGAGGGAACGTGTTCATAGCAGTTTGCTTGAATCATGCGGAAATGGATAGAAGAAATAACCTGTATCAATTTATTTCGAGACAGAAGAATATAGAAGAGGAAACGTTGCCAAGAGTTCTGGCTGTGTAGCAAGTTTTGAGATAGAGCGGAAGTCATATCTTGGAAGGAGGAGGATTCACGTGAGGAAGTATTGCGTAGTAGCTGTTTGCGTTGGAAGAAGATGGTAGGTATGGGCCATGGTCTGGTTTTGGGCTTTAGGCCTTTGCTATAATAAAATAAAAAGGAAGGGGAAATTATATTGCAGTTTTGGGTTTAAACTGTGGTTAGTTTCCCTAGGAACAGGTGCTGAATTGTTTTGCTAAAGGGGGTCTGATGGCGTGACTATGGGTTCCTTGCTGCATTCTTGAATCATGGTGTGAAGGAGAAAACAAGAATAAATCGGCTCTGACGTGCTAATCAGTGTAATTAGTTTTAAACTAATTTAAGGAATATTATTATAATATTAATGATTATAACTTATCCGTATTGTTTCATAGGCAAGAAAACGAACGGGTCTCATATGCAGCTGGAATGGTGAGCTGATGGATTGGTTGATCGGCCTGTAACATTGGTTTAGAAAGTAATTAAATCATTAATTTTAATCCTAAGGTTAAGTTGAGTATAATTAAATTTATTAAGTACTCGTTCATAGGTTGTCAGCGTAGCATTGAAATCGCATCAGGGAAAAGCTACGCTATCAAGTTGTTCTGGGTGGCTGTGGAACCGTCTAGGATTTTATTAGTTTTAAGCGATTGTTTAAGATTAAATGAAACATCCTGAACTGCCGATCGAAATAAGGTGAGTTAACTCTCACACTTTTCTGGAATTCTATGATGTGCTAAATTCACTTAACTATTATTCACCATTTACTTGGTTGATTGGATGTCGTGATTGCTGATTGTTTGTTAATGGTTGAATGTGTAAGTTTAAATTATTATCTGTATGTAGCTATAAAATCATAATATGATCTGTGGTGCAGGGAAGAACAGGTTGGAGGAATCCGATCGGATTCCTCAAATAAATTGTATATTATTGATTGATCATATTTTTCCTATATGAATTGTTTACCCCCAAATGGTGTTATAACCTATTGGGTGTTAATCGTAGAATTAATAGTCAACGATTGTTATTTTCAAATCAATAGACAATATTGATTGTGTGAATGGCAACAGATAGCCTAATATCCATCGTTTTGCCATTACGAGAATTGATGGAGTTTTATGTTTTAAAAATATATTTTTATGATTGAATCGAAGTTTTGGAATTTATTTTATAAATGTTATTTAAAATAAAAGTTTTATAGATATATCTTTATAATCAGGTTCTACAGAGAAATTATTGAATATTATATATATCGAATTCATATATCGTTGATAAGATGTTACGAATAGGAAAGAATAATTTAATCTGCAGAATGTGAAATTAGAATAATTGTTTATTTAAAAAAATTAAACGATTTTTATTAAGTTAATTAAGTTGATGGATTAGTCAGCTAACTAATGTTACAAGTCAACAAAAGCAACCGTTAATGAAGTTTTGGATATTGGATTTATTTAATCTAATAGAAATAGTTACAAACGATCGTTAAACTTAACAAACGTTCTAAGTTGTTAATTTATCTTTAATTAACTACGTTAAAGTTGTTTATTCAATTATTTATTGTAATAGAGTATTATTATTTAATAACCCTTTTAATGATGAATTATTAGCCTATGTTAGCTAATATTGAAGTAAAACTACTTTTACTTCAAATATGATGATAAAGTTATTTATTTAAGTGATTTACTTGTTAGGTGAATTCATCGAAGAAAACAAGCAAGAGTAATGAGATTCTAGATTGAATCAAATAAAATTGAATTATAATAATCAAAGTTTTGTAACTATGTCGATAAAAAGGGTTGGAATAAAATAGAATGCTTTCCAAATAAACTTTTACTTAATAACTAGATTAAGTAAGATGGTTATGAGAAAAGAAAAAACGGTAAATGGTTTTTGGGGATTAACACAAGTTAAGTACTATTAATTTACTAGATATAGATCTGCGTAATGATTTAGCAAATGAATTATATAACAGATCCAAGTTTATAAATGGGGGTTTATAAAAGGATTTGTAAACGATATGAAATTATAACAAGATTTTACCTAATTGAGTAAAATGAATGTAAATGAAATAAGGAATTGATTAGTATACCTATTCTGGAATTGGATTTAGTAATGGAATCCAAATTTAGTTAAATGGTATTTTTAAATTAATTATATTAATTTGAGGAGAATGATAATTTGAAATCAGTTTTACAAATAATGATATTTAAGTGATTAAATCAACTTATAGATTAGAACTGGTAATTAGAGAAATCTGTCCTTGGTTAATTTAATGAAAATGGTTCGATGAATATTTGTTTAAATGATATGTCTTAGGTATCATTTTTTAACGGTGTCTGAAAATGATTAAAAATCATTAATATGGTAGTTATTATTTGATGAGGTGATTAACTATTCTTAATTATCAATAAAGTTGACAATTTTAGTAGATAAAGAAACTAACTATTATCTTAGTTAATAATGACCTAAGTAATTTACTGCTTAAATGGAAATCGAAATAGAAACTCATATTGAATTTAAAATAGTTTGGCGAGATGAGTTATAATGGTTCGATCCTAAATCGTGTATTCTAAAAACAAGAAATGGAGTTGGATTAAGATATAATCATAAAAGGTTTAAAGTAAGTTGTTAATTAAGTGTTTATATAATTTATATTTGAATCAATGGCTTATTTACAATGTTAAAAGGATATACTGAATATGATAAGGGATACGATGTAGCTTTTAAAGAAATTAGAACTTATTGTACGCTGGTTGAGTTGAGTAACTTTCGAGGTGTAAATTTGACGTTGGTTTCGGCCTTCGGGATAGATATTTAGAGATTTATTCACTCACTAATTTTTAATAGGAGCTAATAGGGTAGAAGCGAGACGATAATTAAATATTCTTATATCAAATATGAAAAAGGGAAACGTTATCCTAGTATTGAAGATATAGAGTTTAAATTAACCATTCGTTAATTATCAAAGAGGCCAAGTGATACTGAACAACACATATATTTTATTTTTATGGATGTATGTTTGTTTATTTGATAGTCAAATAACTTACTACCAAATCTGGCCAATTATCAAATGTTGGTACGGAAAGACCGGGATCAAATTTATATTCTAAAACCATTATGAACAACAAATACGTAATCGTGGAAGAGATGAGACGATGATTGAGATGGAGCATATGATGACCGTAGATCTTCATAAATGGAAGTATTACTTTTAATCTCTGGGTTTCTCCCCAA
This sequence comes from Allium sativum, assembly GCA_030737875.1. Lineage (NCBI taxonomy): Eukaryota > Viridiplantae > Streptophyta > Magnoliopsida > Asparagales > Amaryllidaceae > Allium > Allium sativum. Next base: position 124,766,797 of record CM060919.1, on the reverse strand, counting down.
GATAAACTGTGATTTTGTCATGGTTGGAGTCTGTGGATTGCAAGGACTACTCGGTACTAATCTATAGGGTGATTCCTAGGATGTCGTAGGCGGGTGCCTTCGGGTTGTCAAGTCCCAGGATAACTGGTATGGACGGATCTGACGGTGGGGCATTCAAAGTAAATGGTGGCCAGATGTTCTAAGAAGATAATTATAACCTCAAGCCCCACAACTGGGAAATGACAAAAATCGGGCAGGCAACATGGCTATGTGGGTCATTCCCATTCGGGAGTATTGTCACTATCTAGAGAATATTCATTTTTTTGCTTCTTTTCATTTTTGTATCTCCCGGGATCGGTTATGTTGCTATCAGCCGTAGGTGACAATATATTCGATACACTCAAGAGAAATGAGTGGTCGGTCATTGTAACAACCCAGAAAATCTGGGCCAGTTTAAAAATTTTATTTTGGCGATTTTAGCGAATTTTAATTATTTAAAATGAATTATTTTAAATAATATCAACGAGAAATTTATTTTGAATATAATTCGAACGTATATATTATATACGTCGTCGTTAGAATATAAATATTTATATATAATTATAAATAGAATTGAAAATGGCGCGGTAGTTCGATAATTCGATTTCAAACTTCAATTGAATGTACCGGGTGCAAAACAATCCGAATTTTAGTGAAACCAAAAACATTAGGATCTAATTGATAATATCTTTCCAACGAATCCGAAAAATCAAAATTTCATCGCGGGAATCAAAAGATATGTCCGGTTGAAAATTCTGAATAGTCGCTATGGAATTCAAGCCCTTAAAAATGGGAATTTTGCAAACGACCTCGGATTTCGACGAAACCACTTTTGTTGGATCCGGGATGGAAAGTTATTGCTAGGTTACAAATTTCATAATTTTTCGAATCAATGTGTGAGCGTGGCGAAGGAAAACGCGTTTGACTAGTTTCAGTTGATTTTAATCGACTGGAAAATGACCATTTTTCAAACGGTCTCAGAATTCGACGAAATCAGTTTTGTTGGGACCGTATCGTCCCCACATAGCCAGATTTATTTTTCTGGAATTTTTTTGAATCAGTTTGTGGCCCCGGCAAATTAAAATGTACGTTCAAATTTGAAAATTAAATGTTTTATACTTTAATTTGAAGAATAACTGACTGTAACAGTCGAATTGGCCTACGAAACATATTCCATTGTGTCCGGGATGGGGGTAATTAGCTAGTGGCGACACTCGTTGGGTTTAATTTGAAGTTCGGATTGAAAAACAAGGATTATAGGAAATAGGATAAAATAAATTAATAAAATAATAAAACATATATAAATATTTCAACTAAACCCTAACCCTAATCACATCTTCAGGCAGCCACTCTCTAAAGCGAACGATTAAAATCGCTTGAATCAATTTCCTCCCGTCATTCGAAATCCACGCAGCAATTCGAGAATCTGAATACATGAGATCGAAGGGCGCCTCGAGAGCATCATCTCCAACGGCGGTGATCTGGAGTAGCCGAAGACGATGGCCGGAATCGCCATGGAAAGGCGACGACTTTCGAGCAGTTTTTGGCACCCTAGGGGACACCGGACTTCTGGGTACTGGGGGCGCAGGAAGCGGCCTCGAAGGCCGATGACGAGGGATGGTCGGATCCGCCTCCGATGGGCTGACATGGCGACGGTGGTAGGGTTTTCAGATCGAGCGAATGGGAAGTCGACTTCGGTTATTTCTGGAAGGAGAACGACAGAGTTCCTTCTTCTTATTTTTTTTCAAGCAATGAAAGGTATTTTTTTTTCTAATTTTATTTACTATAGCAGTTTTATTTAAAATAAACAAAGTGCAGTTTTTTTTTTAAAAAAAAATGTACATTGTTTTGGAAAAAAAAGGACATTGTCATAGAAAAATAAAGGATTTTTATATATTGAATAGCTTAGTAAAAATTCGATTTTTATATATTGAATAGCATAGTAAAAATTCGATTTTTATATATTGAATAGCATAGTAAAAATTCGATTTTTATATATTGAATAGCATAGTAAAAATTCGATTTTTATATATTGAATAGCATAGTAAAAATTCGATTTTTATATATTGAATAGCATAGTAAAAATTCGATTTTTATATATTGAATAGCATAGTAAAAATTCGATTTTTATATATGAATAGCATAGTAAAAATTCGATTTTTATATATTGAATCGCATAGTAAAAATTCGATTTTTATATATTGAATAGCAAAGTAAAAATGGGATTTTTATATAGGTAGTGGATAAGGGCAACGAAATAGACGAAAGAAAAGCACGGTGAAGATTTCCTTCCCATGAAGAATTGCGTCATTCAGTTTAGCGAAAGGGTGAGAACTCCTCACTCTAAATTTCTTATTCTAGTTATACATATATATATATATATATATATACTAGGATGCAGACGGTGTTTAGTAGCACCCGACACAATCGTCCACAGACCATGGACTTGTTTGTTTGGTTGCATAGATTAGTTGGATTATTTGATTTGAATTTGGTTGTTTGGAAAATTGAAATTGATTTGATTGATGTGTGAATGGCGTGGGCCTTCACTAGACCGGGGATAAGGCTAGGCCTCGTCCCGTTTCTAGTATCGTGCCGTTATGCCGCCGAAATTTTCTAAAATATGTTAGAAAAATAAAAATATCAATTTTATTGAATAAATGAACTGAATAGAAATTCATATGTTAAAATAAAATAGTTTGATCGTTAAAAATATAATTTTTAACGTGAATGTGAATAAATAAAATATTCATTTACAAACCGAACGGTTTGTTTATGTACACCTATTTGAAGGACATTGATTGGGTCGATAAATTTTACACATCGCCCAACTGCACAACTAAAATCTGTGTTTGATTGTTTGAAACCCCACACGGGTGTTGGGATGAAATTTGAAGTTCACTCATCCTGATTGATTAAATATGTCGATCGATCGATTGACAGGCTGTTATAAGCGTTAGATATCTATCTTTGATGCTTATACAGTGTAGTGCACTTTGGTTGATGGTTGATTATTTTTCAATGCTATTATATACATGTATTGTATGGAATCCATATAATTAACTTTATATGGTAATTGATTGGGCCTCATTCCAATTTAGAAAATAAAGAATAATATAAAATAAAGGTTCATGTGTTGACAGTACTCATCCATTGAGACCGGTCATGTGTTGAACGAAATATTTTAGTAATAAAATTTACATCTTTATCAATATAAAATAAAGGTTCATGTGTTGACAGTACTCATCCATTGAGACTGGTCATGTGTTGAACGAAATATTTTAGTAATAAAATTTACATCTTTATCAATATAAAATAAAGGTTCATGTGTTGACAGTACTCATCCATTGAGATTGGTCATGTGTTGAACGAAATATTTTGATAATAACAACTATTTTGAAAAAAAAATATTTGAAATAGAATATTTGAAAATAGAAATTTATGAAGCCGTGTTGATTAGATTGACGCCATTTTGACGTGAACGATATTTATATCGATTTGAATTGAAAACGATTTCGAAATGAAATGAATTGAAAACGATTTCGAAATGAAATGAATTGAAAACGATTTCGAAATGAAATGAATTGAAAACGATTTCGAAATGAAATGAATTGAAAACGATTTCGAAATGAAATGAATTGAAAACGATTTCGAAATAAATCGAATTGAAAACAATTTTGAAATAAATTGAATTGAATGCGAATTGAAGTGAATTCAAATTGAATCGAAATTTGAATTGAATAGAAATGAAATTTAAAACGAATTTATAAAGAAGAATTCAATTTTGATTTGAATTGAAATGGAAGTTGAAATTGCTTTTGAAACGAATTTAAAACTATTTATATAATTCGTTTTATATAGAAATCGACAAAATATATATTATATATATAATATATATATAATATAATGGCCTGAATAGAACGCGCCGCGCCACGGCAGTTCGCGAATTTCGACCATTAACTTCGAACGAATATTACGGGAGATCCGACCGTCGGATTCTCCTAAAACCGGAACCGTTGGGTTCGTATCGAAAAGAGCTTTCTAACGAATATTAGTAATTAGAAATCTAACGGTTGAATTTGGAATTATGTCCAAATATAATTTGAAAAAGGTCGCTGTAAGTGCAGTTCGATGACCGTTGATGGAAATCGACTGTACAAGCCTCGATAAAATTATTAAAAATAGTAATAATTTATGTAAAATCATAAGAAATGATTTAGAAAGTATTGGGATGAAAAACTCCATATTTGAAAAGATAAAAATAGATTTTTATCGAAATGAACTAGTTTTGAACTATAACTATAATTCTATTTATTTTTAAATAAATAAATTGAATTTGAAAAGGGTTTTAAAGATAACCATAATTTCCAATGATTGCATTGGAGTGGATTTGAATCGAAATTGTCTTCGGAATATTTCGATGTTGGATTTCGTGATTATACAGATGTTGTTATGGAAATTTGGAAGATATAGATATATATATCGTTATTTCCAATACGACATTTGTTAGTCGTAGGATTTGATATTGAATATAAGCCGGTATATTTTCTATTCAGAGCCTTGTATTGAATATCAAATGTGATTTGGGTTTGTCGTGAATGGTGTCTTCACTAACACTGTTCTTGAACCCAGTTGAGAAAAGATTAAATCTTTTTACTTAGATTTAATGAAGTGTACCAATTTAATGATATTTAATTGGAATTGAATCGATATTGATTTTTGGGTTTATCGTGGACAGTGCTTTAAATAACACTCGTTCTTTAACCCGATAATTAATAGAATGTGAATTTGGGTTTATCGTGAACTGTGTTTTAAATGACACCGATTCTTTAACCCAGTTAAAGATTAAAACTAAGTGGAGTTTTAATGAATCTTTAATTAGATTGAAATGATCGAGAATGGAGTATCACCAGTTTTGCTCCAGACGATAGTTAAATCTTTAATTAGATTTGAACGTGAAATGGTAATTGAATTTACCGACAACACCGTGGTGTTAGATATGAAGTATGACCTGTTTTACTTCATGGGATGAATAGGTTGGGATTGGGAAATTAAAACAAATGGTTACTTCGGTAAGTTTCGTTAATCCCGACTAATTTGAATTGATATTCAAAAGTAGATTAAAGAATAAATTAAGGAATTTATCTTTGATAAAATTAATGGGAACCTTTCCCTATGAACGAGAAATTTAGAAACTAACTGTCGGTTAGCCAAGCAGAATGGTTTTCTGGATATTGATCTGATGTTGGTTTCGGCCTTCGGGGTTAATATTTGGGGAATTATTCTCTTGATTAATTTACGGTTAGTGACTGATGAATTGGAATGAGGCGTATGTTGTGTTTGTGTAACACTTATTTAAAATATACGCGAGTTATTCGGAAAGACCGGGTTTATCCCATTCTGAATAACTGATACGACGATAAGTCGAAGATGAAGACGGTGGTCGAAGACCGGAAGTCTTCACGTCGTTTGGGTGATAACTGATGATCTTGATTGGGTTGTACACCCAAGAAGATGGAAACAGTTGGTGATCGTCCAGACGTGCTTGGAGATCGATGGATATGCGGGGTACTAGGTGCCTCCGGTTTCGTTCAGACCCAGAACGGACTTGTAAATGGACTGTGTGTCTGACATTGGATTTTAGTCCGTGTGATTGATCTCTATTAAATATATATCTGATTGGCGGCGGAGAATTTATTCTCTTGCTTAACGCCCTTCTCTGAGACGTACGAGCTCAGGGGTTATATATTGATGGATATCAATCGCATGGAGTGAATAGCCTGTGTGGCATGCTAAGATGCAAATGATCAAGGCTTCTGTTGAAAAGCAAAGTCTTGTGGTTGATGATCGAAGCACGGCCTTTGTGGCGTAGCTTTGTGTAACGTTGATTCGCGAGTATCACACCCGGTATGAACCAAAAACGGGAGACGGACATCAGGGAGGACATGCGTTTCTTTCTAGTTAGGAGTGGCGTCAGTGCTTGAACTGGCTGACGAGTTTGACTCATGTGGATGTTGCTTATTATTACTTGCTGAAAAGCGAGGCGCCTCGTGATATCGGTTTCGGCCGATGCTTCTGGTCGGCTGACGGGCCAGGCTTACGCCCCAAAGGGCGGAGGAACATAGTGTTCAGGCATAATAATCCACATCGGTGGAGCGGCCCTGACGATCCAAGGCTTGCCTGCGCGCTTGCCTGAGACATGGGCTAGATTGTCTCGAATCGGTTGAGGATCTTGCCCCTAGCCTCGGTTCATACCATAAATGATAACCCAACTTCCAATACGATGTCTTGCGGTTTTGATTGTAAACTTATATATGGCGACATAATGTTATGGGGCATTCATGCCGTCTATGATTGATACTTATGATTTGAAGTTGTTTTATACTCTATGCACTTATTATAGTATCAAATAATCTGTTTTAAACGTATCAAGCATTCTTTGGATGTTATAAGGGAAAACCCTATCCCCCGGCTTGCGTTGCATTGTGTGATAGGACCTGGGTCTTATAACAGCTTCATTTTTCTTTATTTAGCATTGCGCTGTTTGTTTTATGCACTGGTATTCTTGGGAGGAAACCCGTTCCGTGTTATACGGCGTGGTCCCTTGATTTGCCTAACTTTAAAAATAAAGATTAATAACTGTTTTAGTTCTCACACCAGTCACATGACTGACCTGGAGTTTATTGTTTTAACCTAAACTCTGGGTGCCCTTATTTTCGACACGGGCAACTAGTAGTTTTGGTTTTGCAAATTTATATTCACAGGATCCTGGTTTACAGCTGGAATGATATCCGGAAAGCTTTGTATCCGTATATCTCTTCTAGTTTTGTATTGTATTATTTTCCGCTGCTATGTATTTAAATGTAATTTAAATCTCTGATATTTCTGTGTAATATTCATTTATACTCTGTATATTCTTGTAATCTGATGCATTGTTGTGATATACAGTGAAAAGTTCTTTTATATGCGTTCTGTTTTGTCTTGTTCTCAAACGATAGGGCGTTTCGAACGGCCTGGATCGGTTTAGCGACTGGTTCGGACCGAGCGAAATTCCTTCTCGTCACAGTCATGTATGGGCTGGGTTGCAAGACGTTCTTGTTGAACCTAGAGTATTCCTCTCTAGAGATACACTATCAGCAGGTGAATCCATACCTTGTCATAGTCGGAACCTAATCTCCAATAAGCACCCACGGTTTTGATTGTATACTATATATGTGGAGCGTGAGATGCAAGCGTTCTGCTAGATTGATATTTATTTGTATTTAGACACTATTATAATATCAGAAGATATATATGATTTCAAAAATGTTTTGGGTTATAATAAGGTAAAAACTGTCCGTATTTATGTGTGGGCTGGTCTTACTATTATCCTTTCTTTCGAAAAGTTTTCTAAAGCTAAACAAGTTGTTGTACTATGTATTTTTAACTGAAAGTATTCCAAACTTATCCGGGTGAATTTTGCTTTGCTTCAAATGTGCTTAGGTCAGACCGAGTATATTTATAGGTTAGGTTCCGCTTGGAGTTCAGGCGCTGGAAGTAGGAGGCTTCATCGTTAGTTATTTAGAGTTTGTTTTCACTGTGTCTGATATATGATGTACTCTGATGATTGGTATATATATACAGTCCTTTTTGTATAAATAGATTTGATATATTATATTTTATTCATTCCGCTATGAGATTCTAATGTGTTCTTCTTCTTATTCTTTTATTCTAATATTTCTTTCGTTCTACTTCTCATCCTCTAAATTCTTCTTATTAACGTGTAAAAACCCGTAACTTCCCCGTAAAGGAAAGCGTCGGATAGTTCGAGAACAAGCCACAACAGAACGCATATAAAAGAACGTTTCATTGTATATCATACAATGCACCAGATTACAAGAATATACAGAGTATAAATGAATATTACACAGAAATATCAGAGATTTAAGTTACATTTAAATACATAGCAGCGGAAAATAATACAATACACAACTAGAAAGAGATATACGGATACAAAGCTTTCCGGATATCGTTCCAGCTGTAAACCAGGATCCTGTGAATATAAATCTGCAAAACCGAAACTACTAGCTGCCCGTGTCAAAATAGGGGCACCCAGAGTTTAGGTTAAAACAATAAACTCCAGGTCAGTCATGTGACTAGTGTGAGAACTAAAACAGTTAATCTTTATTTCAGAGTTAGGTAAATCAAGGGACCACGCCGTATAACACGGAACGGATTTCCTCCCAAGAATACCAGTGCATAAAACAACAGCGCAATGCTAAATAAAGAAAAATGAAGCTGTTATAAGACCCAGGTCCTATCACACAATGCAACGCAAGCCGGGGGATAGGGTTTTCCCTTATAACAGCCAAAGAATGCTTGATACGTTTAAAACAAATCATTTGGTACTATAATAAGTGCATAGTGTATAAAACAACTTCAAATCATAAGTATCAATCATAGGCGGCATGAGCGCCCCATCCCACTATGTCACCATATATAGGTTTACATATAAAACCGCAAAGTCGCGTATTTGGAAATTGGATTTCCGTCTATGAACCGAGGCAAAAGATAGTCCTCAACCGATTCGAGACGCTCTAGCCCGTGTCTCAGGATCAGAGCTCGAGTGACCCTTGAAGTGACAGGGCCGGTCCACCGATGTGGATTAAAATGCCTGAACACTGCGTTTCCCCATCCTTTGGGGTGTCATTGAGCCAACAAATGACTCCATCGGTTCGAGAACGACCGATCAATCCGAGGCGCCTCGCAACAGCAACAACCACATAAGTCAAACTCGTCAGGGCGTGTAAAACCACTGACGCCACTTTTTAGCTAGAAGGAAACGCATGCCCTCCCTGAGGTCCGTCTCCCGTTTTTGGTTCATACCGGGTGTGAAACACGCGAGGTAAACGTTACACAAAGCTACGCCACAAAGGCCGTGCTTTGATCATCACCACAAGACTTTGCTTTTCAACAGAAGCCTTGATCATTGGCATCTTAGCATGCCACACAGGCAAACCATCCTATGCAACCGATATCAGTCACACAGAATGAAATCCGATGTCAGACACACAGTCCATTTACAAGTCCGTTCTGGGTCTGAACGAAACCGGAGGCACCTAGTACCCCGCATATCCATCGATCTCCAAGTACGTCTGGATGATTACTAACTGTTTCCATCTTCTTGGGTGTACAGCCCAATCAAGATCATCAGTAATTACCCAAACGACGTGAAGACCTCCGGTCTTCGACCATCGTCTTCATCTTCGACTTATCGTCGTATCAGTTATTCAGAATGGGATTAACCCGGTCTTTCCGAATAACTCGCGTATATTTTAAATAAGTGTTACACAAACACAACATACGCCTCATTCTAATTCATTAGTCACTAACCGTAAATTAATCAAGAGAATAATTCCCCAAATATTAACCCCGAAGGCCGAAACCAACATCAGATCAATATCCAGAAAACCATTCTGCTTGGCTAACCGACAGTTAGTTTCTAAATTTCACGTTCATAGGGAAAGGTTCCCATAAATTTTATCAAAGATAAATTCCTTGAATTTATTCTTTAATCTACTTTTGAATATCAATTCAAACTAGTCGGGATTAGCGAACCTTACCGAAGTAATCATTTGTTTTAATTTCCCAATCCCAACCTATTCATCCCATGAAGTAAAACTGGTTATACTTCATATCTAACACCACGGTGTTATCGGTAAATTCAATTACCATTTCACGTTGAAATCTAATTAAAGATTTAACTATCGCCTGGAGTAAAACTGGTGATACTCCATTTCGATTTTTTTCAATCTAATTAAAGATTCATTAAAACTCCACTTAGTTTTAATCTGTGACTGGGTTAAAGAATCAGTGTCATTTAAAACACGGTTCACGATAAACCCAAAATCACATCACATTTCAATCAGTCCCTAATTGTAAATTAGCAAGTGAGCAATTCCCTAAGTATTAATCCCGAAGGCCGAAACCAACATCAGATCAATACCTCGGAAACTATTCAACTTAACTAATCTCCAGTTAGTTTCTGATTTTCTTAACTCCTTTAGGTCTAAGAACTGTATTATTGAAGATACCGTTCACGACAACCCAAAATCACATTTCATTAATGATCGGGTTAAAGAACGAGTGTTATTTAAAACACTGTTCACGATAAACCCAAAAATCAATATCGATTTAATTCCAATTAAATATTATTTAATTGGTACACTTCATTAAATCTAAATAAAAGATTTAATCTTTTCTCAACTGGGTTCAAGAACAGTGTTAGTGAAGACACCATTCACGACAAACCCAAATCACATTTGATATTCAATATAAGGCTCTGAATAGAAAATATATCGGCTTATATTCAATATCAAATTCTACGATTAACAAATGTCGTATTGGGAAATAACGATATAAATATATATCTTTCAAATTTCCATAACAACACCTGTATAATCACGAATTCCACCATCGAAATATTCCGAAGACAATTTCGATTCAACTCCATTCCAATGCAATCATTGGAAATTCTGGTTATTTTTAAAACCCTTTTTCAAATTCAATTTATTTATTCAAAAATAAATGGAATTATATTTCTAGTTCAAAACTAGTTCATTTCGATAAAAATCTATTTTTATCTTTTCAAATATGGAGTTTTTCATCCCAAATCTTCACAAATCATTTCTTATGATTTTACACAAATTATTACTATTTTTAATAATTTTATCAAGGCCCGTACAGTCGATTTCCATCAATGGCCATCGAACTGCACTTACAACGACCTTTTTCAAATTTGATTTGGACATAATTCCAAATCCAACCGTTAGATTTCTAATTTCTAACATTCGTTAGAAAGCTCTTTTCGATACGAACCCAACGGTTCCGGTTTTAGGAGAATCCGACGGTCGGATCTCCCGTAATGTCCGTTTGAAATAAATGGTCGAAATTCACGAACTGCCGCGGCGCGGCGCGTTCTATTCAGGCCATTATATTATATATATAATATATATAATATATATTTCATCGATTTCTATTTAAAACGAATTATATAAATAGTTTTAAATTCGTTTCAAAAGCAATTTCAACTTCCTTTTCAATTCAAATCAAAATTGAATTCTTCTTGATAAATTCGTTTTAAAATTCATTTCTATTCAATTCAAATTTCAATTCAATTTGAATTCATTTCAATTCACTTTCAATTCAATTTGAATTCGTTTTCAATTCAATTCATTTCGAAATCGTTTTCAATTAAATTCATTTCGAAATCGTTTTCAATTCAATTCATTTCAATATGAATAAAATCGATATAAATCGTTTACGTCAAAATGGCGTCAATCTAATCAACACGGCTTCATAAATTTCTATTTTCAAATATTCTATTTCAAATATTTCTTTTTCAAAATAGTTGTTATTATCAAAATATTTCGTTCAACACATGACCAATCTCAATGAATGAGTACTGTCAACACATGAACTTTTATTTTATATTGATAAAGATGTAAATTTTATTACTAAAATATTTCGTTCAACACATGACCAATCTCAATGAATGAGTACTGTCAACACATGAACTTTTATTTTATAATATTCTTTATTTTTCAAATTGGAATGAGGCCCAATCAATTACCATATAAAGTTAATTATATGGATTTTCATGCATTACACACATATAATAGCATTGAAAAATAATCAACCATCAACCAAAGTGCACTACACTGTATAAGCATCAAATATAGATATCTAACGCTTATAACAGCCTGTCAATCGATCGATCGACATACTTAATCAATCAGGATGAGTGAACTTCAAATTTCATCCTAACACCCGTGTGGGGTTTCAAACAATCAAACACAGATTTAGTTGTGCAGTTGGGCGATGTGTAAAATTTATCGTCCCAATCCATGTCCTTCAAATAGGTGTACATAAACAAACCGTCTGGTTTGTAAATGAATATTTATTTATTCACATTCACGTTAAAAATTATATTTTTAATGATAGAACATTTTATTCCAACATATGAATTTCTATTAAGTTCATTCTTTAAATAAAATGATATTTTTATTTTTCTAACATATTTTAGAAAATTTCGGCGGCATAACGGCACGATACTAGAAACGGGACGAGGCCTAGCCTTATCCCCGGTCTAGTGAAGGCCCACGCCATTCACACATCAATCAAATTCACCAAATAATTCAATTTCAAATCAAATCATCAAACTAATCTATGCAACCAAACAAACAAGTCCATGGTCTGTGGACGATTGTGTCGGGTGCTACTAAGCACCGTCTGCATCCTAGTATATATATATAACTAGAAAAAGAAATTGAAAGGTGAGAAATTCTCACAGATAGCTATCCAATCATCTCGACTCTTCTTTTGCAGAAGTCTTCGTCGTTTCGCCTTTTTGTCACCTTCGCCCGTATTCTCTACATATGTAAAAATCGAATTTTTACTATGTTATTCAATATATAAAAATCGAATTTTGACTTCGCTACTCAATATATAAAAATCGAATTTTTAGTTCGCTATTCAATATATAAAAATCGAATTTTTAGTTCGAAGTTCAATATATAAAAATCGAATTTTTACTTTGCTACAATATAGATAAAAATTATATTTTCATCACGCTATTTTTCATATAAAGATTTCGCCTTTTTACATATAAAGATCTCGACTTTTTACATATAAAGATCTCGCCTTTTTACACTTCAAAAATCTAATCTCTTCTATTTTAAAAATCAAATCTTTTCTAATATAAAAATCAAATCTTTTCTAATTTAAAAATCAAATCCTTTCTAATTTAAAAATCAAACCCTTTCTAATTTAAAAATCAAATCCTTTCTATGCTAATTTACATTCAAACAAAACTAATTTTTTTTTCCTATGTAAATTATCTTTAAACTTCAGTTTCACATATATAAATTCGTCTTAAAAATTCAGTTTTAAAATCAAACAAATTTCAGTTCTTTATGCTATAAAAGAAAATCAGTAAACAAACTAAATTACTTACGGATTTTAGAAAAGGGAGGGGCTGCTTCTGGTGCTATGTCGATCGGTGGAGGGGTTTCTGCAGGTCGGGGTGGTCTTGTTGGAGGTGCGGATCTGCAATGGAGTAGGAGGAGGAGGTGAGCTAGAAGGGGGGATCGGGGGGGGGGGGTGCGCTGGAGTTGGCGCCGGAGGTGGGTTGCGCGCCATCCATGGCGGCGGCGGAAAACCTGGGTGGGCTGCTAGGGCTTGGGAGGCTTGGGGTTATGGGATTCGAGGGGTGAGAGGGTATGGTGGCGCGAGGTGGGCCCTAGCGCAGGCGGAGGCGTCAGCGGTTGAGCATCCCCTGGCGGCGACGAACGAGGGAGGAGCGCGATCCCCCTTTCTCCGCTTTTTTTTTTTTTTTTAATCGTTCTGAAGTGAGAGAGAAAAGGGAGTGAGAGAAATAGAGGGGATTATATTATATATTTATTTAATTAATTAAAATTCCCAAAAAGGTCAATTTTTCGTTTGAACTCGAAATTGGGCCCAACGACTGTCGTCCCTAGCATTATACCCCTATTCCGAACACAATGGGTTATGTATCGCAAGCTGATTCGATAGTTACAATCAGTTTCCGTTGAATTTACATTTAAATCATTATATTGAATTTTAAACGTACATTTTAAATTACCGGGGTCACATACTAACTAGAAAAATTCCAGAAAAATATTTTCTAGCTTCGTATTGACGATACGGTCCTAACAAAACTAGTTTCGTCGAATTCTGAGGCCGTTTGAAAAATGGCCAATTTCTAGTCGATTAAAATCAACTAAAACCGGTCAAACGCGTTTTCCTTTGCCACGCTCACATATTGATTCGAAAAATTATGAAATTTGAAACCTAGCGATAACTTGACACCACGGACCCAACAAAACTGGTTTCGTCGAAATCCGAGGTCATTTGCAAAATGTCCATTTTTAAGGGCCTGAATTCCATAGCGACTATTCAGAATTTTCAACTGGACATATCTTTTGATTCCCGCTATGAAATCCTGATTTTACGGATTCGATAGAAAGATATTATCAATTAGATCCTATCATTTTTGGTTTCACTAAAATCCGGATTGTTTTGCACCCGGTACATTCAATTGAAGTTTGAAATCGAATTATCGAACTACCGCGCCATTTTCAATTCTATTTATAATTATATATAATTATTTATATTCTAACGACGACGCGTATAAATATATACGTTCGAATTATATTCAAAACAAATTTCTCGATATTATTTAAAATAATTCATTTTAAATAATCAAAATCGCTAAAATGGCCAAAATAAAAATTTTAAACTGGCCCAGATTTTACGGGTTGTTACAATCTCCCCCACTTAAAACTTTTCATCCCCGAAAAGGAACAAAGTCGAAAGTGGTTTGATTAATCAACACTACGCTCGATTTGGCTTCCATTCTCCAACTCTTTAGTTTCTGAGAATTTTCAAAATTTCAAAAATTTGGCTAACACCCTAAATTTTCGAAAAATTTCGCCATAACCTCCCCTGCACCGGGAGCATCGGGGAATTTCAAATAGCTTCCCCGGTCCTTCAGATCTCAAAAAGAAAAAGAAAAAGCCAAGCGGCTAGCCAATAGGCTCACAAAATCATCATCACCCAAACAAAACAGGAAATTATGTAGTAAACATGTACCTATTTGTCGGGCAAACAAATTTTATTCTCTGGCTCTAGCCTCCTTGCTATGACCTGTTCAAGGTAAGTACATATATGCAAGCAAATGCGACCAACTTTTAATATAACTCAATATTTGGTTCAATTAGGCTAAATGTTTAAAAATTAGCAAACAAATAAACAAACAACACAAACATCAATCAATTAGTGAATTAGAGTTTCCAATTCATAATTTTGATACATATACAAAAATCATGTTTTTGATACCAAATCACAACAATAGGCCCTATCTAATTTTGGTTCTCACACCAGTCTAATGGAAATATATAGAAATCACACCTTCGTCACTCGAAAATAAATGCTGATGATGTTTCGAATCACCATCAGAACATTGTCGGGCTACTAGAGTGCGGTTCTATATCTACCCGGTATATTAAAACTTCGAATATACGTTTGCAAGGCGTATATGCAAATTCTTTATATACTGGACTGTCCAAATCTATATAAATAAATAATCAACTACGAATAATTGATTTAAATTTTCAAAACAAAATTTGTTTTCACTTTAAAAATATACTCTTCACACTCGTTCTAGGATACTACTGATCCCATCTCTAATGAGTCATTCTCATTGGATATTGCTAATCCAATATCTGATGAGTTCTTTCGTATGGTTCTAATGTGCCTTGTTCTCTAGCTTTGTAAACCAAAGCTCTGATACCAACTGTAAAACCCGTAACTTCCCCGTAAAGGAAAGCGTCGGATAGTTCGAGAACAAGCCACAACAGAACGCATATAAAAGAACGTTTCATTGTATATCATACAATGCATCAGATTACAAGAATATACAGAGTATAAATGAATATTACACAGAAATATCAGAGATTTAAGTTACATTTAAATACATAGCAGCGGAAAATAATACAATACACAACTAGAAAGAGATATACGGATACAAAGCTTTCCGGATATCGTTCCAGCTGTAAACCAGGATCCTGTGAATATAAATCTGCAAAACCGAAACTACTAGCTGCCCGTGTCAAAATAGGGGCACCCAGAGTTTAGGTTAAAACAATAAACTCCAAGTCAGTCATGTGACTGGTGTGAGAACTAAAACAGTTAATCTTTATTTCAAAGTTAGGTAAATCAAGGGACCACGCCGTATAACACGGAACGGGTTTCCTCCCAAGAATACCAGTGCATAAAACAACAGCGCAATGCTAAATAAAGAAAAATGAAGCTGTTATAAGACCCAGGTCCTATCACACAATGCAACGCAAGCCGG
Source organism: Allium sativum (assembly GCA_030737875.1). NCBI lineage: Eukaryota > Viridiplantae > Streptophyta > Magnoliopsida > Asparagales > Amaryllidaceae > Allium > Allium sativum. The sequence continues at coordinate 124,750,863 of CM060919.1, read as the reverse complement.
GGGATAGGGTTTTCCCTTATAACAGCAAAGAATGCTTGATACGTTTAAAACAAATCATTTGGTACTATAATAAGTGCATAGTGTATAAAACAACTTCAAATCATAAGTATCAATCATAGGCGGCATGAGCGCCCCATCCCACTATGTCACCATATATAGGTTTACATATAAAACCGCAAAGTCGCGTATTTGGAAATTGGATTTCCGTCTATGAACCGAGGCAAAAGATAGTCCTCAACCGATTCGAGACGCTCTAGCCCGTGTCTCAGGATCAGAGCTCGAGTGACCCTTGGAGCGACAGGGCCGGTCCACCGATGTGGATTAAAATGCCTGAACACTGCGTTTCCCCACCCTTTGGGGTGTCAATGAGCCAACAAATGACTCCATCGGTTCGAGAACGACCGATCAATCCGAGGCGCCTCGCAACAGCAACAACCACATAAGTCAAACTCGTCAGGGCGTGTAAAACCACTGACGCCACTTTTTAGCTAGAAGGAAACGCATGCCCTCCCTGAGGTCCGTCTCCCGTTTTTGGTTCATACCGGGTGTGAAACACGCGAGGTAAACGTTACACAAAGCTACGCCACAAAGGCCGTGCTTTGATCATCACCACAAGACTTTGCTTTTCAACAGAAGCCTTGATCATTTGCATCTTAGCATGCCACACAGGCAAACCATCCTATGCAACCGATATCAGTCACACAGAATGAAATCCGATGTCAGACACACAGTCCATTTACAAGTCCGTTCTGGGTCTGAACGAAACCGGAGGCACCTAGTACCCCGCATATCCATCGATCTCCAAGTACGTCTGGACGATTACTAACTGTTTCCATCTTCTTGGGTGTACAGCCCAATCAAGATCATCAGTAATTACCCAAACGACGTGAAGACCTCCGGTCTTCGACCATCGTCTTCATCTTCGACTTATCGTCGTATCAGTTATTCAGAATGGGATTAACCCGGTCTTTCCGAATAACTCGCGTATATTTTAAATAAGTGTTACACAAACACAACATACGCCTCATTCCAATTCATTAGTCACTAACCGTAAATTAATCAAGAGAATAATTCCCCAAATATTAACCCCGAAGGCCGAAACCAACATCAGATCAATATCCAGAAAACCATTCTGCTTGGCTAACCGACAGTTAGTTTCTAAATTTCACGTTCATAGGGAAAGGTTCCCATAAATTTTATCAAAGATAAATTCCTTGAATTTATTCTTTAATCTACTTTTGAATATCAATTCAAACTAGTCGGGATTAGCGAACCTTACCGAAGTAATCATTTGTTTTAATTTCCCAATCCCAACCTATTCATCCCATGAAGTAAAACTGGTTATACTTCATATCTAACACCACGGTGTTATCGGTAAATTCAATTACCATTTCACGTTGAAATCTAATTAAAGATTTAACTATCGCCTGGAGTAAAACTGGTGATACTCCATTTCGATTTTTTTCAATCTAATTAAAGATTCATTAAAACTCCACTTAGTTTTAATCTGTGACTGGGTTAAAGAATCAGTGTCATTTAAAACACGGTTCACGATAAACCCAAAATCACATCACATTTCAATCAGTCCCTAATTGTAAATTAGCAAGTGAGCAATTCCCTAAGTATTAATCCCGAAGGCCGAAACCAACATCAGATCAATACCTCGGAAACTATTCAACTTAACTAATCTCCAGTTAGTTTCTGATTTTCTTAACTCCTTTAGGTCTAAGAACTGTATTATTGAAGATACCGTTCACGACAACCCAAAATCACATTTCATTAATGATCGGGTTAAAGAACGAGTGTTATTTAAAACACTGTTCACGATAAACCCAAAAATCAATATCGATTTAATTCCAATTAAATATTATTTAATTGGTACACTTCATTAAATCTAAATAAAAGATTTAATCTTTTCTCAACTGGGTTCAAGAACAGTGTTAGTGAAGACACCATTCACGACAAACCCAAATCACATTTGATATTCAATATAAGGCTCTAAATAGAAAATATATCGGCTTATATTCAATATCAAATTCTACGATTAACAAATGTCGTATTGGGAAATAACGATATAAATATATATCTTTCAAATTTCCATAACAACACCTGTATAATCACGAATTCCACCATCGAAATATTCCGAAGACAATTTCGATTCAACTCCATTCCAATGCAATCATTGGAAATTCTGGTTATTTTTAAAACCCTTTTTCAAATTCAATTTATTTATTCAAAAATAAATGGAATTATATTTCTAGTTCAAAACTAGTTCATTTCGATAAAAATCTATTTTTATCTTTTCAAATATGGAGTTTTTCATCCCAAATCTTCACAAATCATTTCTTATGATTTTACACAAATTATTACTATTTTTAATAATTTTATCAAGGCCCGTACAGTCGATTTCCATCAATGGCCATCGAACTGCACTTACAACGACCTTTTTCAAATTTGATTTGGACATAATTCCAAATCCAACCGTTAGATTTCTAATTTCTAACATTCGTTAGAAAGCTCTTTTCGATACGAACCCAACGGTTCCGGTTTTAGGAGAATCCGACGGTCGGATCTCCCGTAATGTCCGTTTGAAATAAATGGTCGAAATTCACGAACTGCCGCGGCGCGGCGCGTTCTATTCAAGCCATTATATTATATATATAATATATATAATATATATTTCATCGATTTCTATTTAAAACGAATTATATAAATAGTTTTAAATTCGTTTCAAAAGCAATTTCAACTTCCTTTTCAATTCAAATCAAAATTGAATTCTTCTTGATAAATTCGTTTTAAAATTCATTTCTATTCAATTCAAATTTCAATTCAATTTGAATTCAATTCAATTCACTTTCAATTCAATTTGAATTCGTTTTCAATTCAATTCATTTCGAAATCGTTTTCAATTAAATTCATTTCGAAATCGTTTTCAATTCAATTCATTTCAATATGAATAAAATCGATATAAATCGTTTACGTCAAAATGGCGTCAATCTAATCAACACGGCTTCATAAATTTCTATTTTCAAATATTCTATTTCAAATATTTCTTTTTCAAAATAGTTGTTATTATCAAAATATTTCGTTCAACACATGACCAATCTCAATGAATGAGTACTGTCAACACATGAACTTTTATTTTATATTAATAAAGATGTAAATTTTATTACTAAAATATTTCGTTCAACACATGACCAATCTCAATGAATGAGTACTGTCAACACATGAACTTTTATTTTATAATATTCTTTATTTTTCAAATTGGAATGAGGCCCAATCAATTACCATATAAAGTTAATTATATGGATTTTCATGCATTACACACATATAATAGCATTGAAAAATAATCAACCATCAACCAAAGTGCACTACACTGTATAAGCATCAAATATAGATATCTAACGCTTATAACAGCCTGTCAATCGATCGATCGACATACTTAATCAATCAGGATGAGTGAACTTCAAATTTCATCCTAACACCCGTGTGGGGTTTCAAACAATCTAACATAGATTTAGTTGTGCAGTTGGGCGATGTGTAAAATTTATCGTCCCAATCCATGTCCTTCAAATAGGTGTACATAAACAAACCGTCTGGTTTGTAAATGAATATTTATTTATTCACATTCACGTTAAAAATTATATTTTTAATGATAGAACATTTTATTCCAACATATGAATTTCTATTAAGTTCATTCATTAAATAAAATGATATTTTTATTTTTCTAACATATTTTAGAAAATTTCGGCGGCATAACGGCACGATACTAGAAACGGGACGAGGCCTAGCCTTATCCCCGGTCTAGTGAAGGCCCACGCCATTCACACATCAATCAAATTCACCAAACAATTCAATTTCAAATCAAATCATCAAACTAATCTATGCAACCAAACAAACAAGTCCATGGTCTGTGGACGATTGTGTCGGGTGCTACTAAGCACCGTCTGCATCCTAGTATATATATATAACTAGAAAAAGAAATTGAAAGGTGAGAAATTCTCACAGATAGCTATCCAATCATCTCGACTCTTCTTTTGCAGAAGTCTTCGTCGTTTCGCCTTTTTGTCACCTTCGCCCGTATTCTCTACATATGTAAAAATCGAATTTTTACTATGTTATTCAATATATAAAAATCGAATTTTGACTTCGCTACTCAATATATAAAAATCGAATTTTTAGTTCGCTATTCAATATATAAAAATCGAATTTTTAGTTCGAAGTTCAATATATAAAAATCGAATTTTTACTTTGCTACAATATAGATAAAAATTATATTTTCATCACGCTATTTTTCATATAAAGATTTCGCCTTTTTACATATAAAGATCTAGACTTTTTACATATAAAGATCTCGCCTTTTTACACTTCAAAAATCTAATCTCTTCTATTTTAAAAATCAAATCTTTTCTAATATAAAAATCAAATCTTTTCTAATTTAAAAATCAAATCCTTTCTAATTTAAAAATCAAACCCTTTCTAATTTAAAAATCAAATCCTTTCTATGCTAATTTACATTCAAACAAAACTAAATTTTTTTTTCCTATGTAAATTATCTTTAAACTTCAGTTTCACATATATAAATTCGTCTTAAAAATTCAGTTTTAAAATCAAACAAATTTCAGTTCTTTATGCTATAAAAGAAAATCAGTAAACAAACTAAATTACTTACGGATTTTAGAAAAGGGAGGGGCTGCTTCTGGTGCTAAGTCGATCGGTGGAGGGGTTTCTGCAGGTCGGGGTGGTCTTGGTGGAGGTGCGGATCTGCAATGGAGTAGGAGGAGGAGGTGAGCTAGAAGGGGGGATCGGGGGGGGGGGGGGGGTGCGCTGGAGTTGGCGCCGGAGGTGGGTTGCGCGCCATCCATGGTGGCGGCGGAAAACCTGGGTGGGCTGCTAGGGCTTGGGAGGCTTGGGGTTATGGGATTCGAGGGGTGAGAGGGTATGGTGGCGCGAGGTGGGCCCTAAGGCAGGCGGAGGCGTCAGCGGTTGAGCATCCCCTGGCGGCGACGAACGAGGGAGGAGCGCGATCCCCCTTTCTCCTCTTTTTTTTTTTAATCGTTCTGAAGTGAGAGAGAAAAGGGAGTGAGAGAAATAGAGAGGATTATATTATATATTTATTTAATTAATTAAAATTCCCAAAAAGGTCAATTTTTCGTTTGAACTCGAAATTGGGCCCAACGACTGTCGTCCCTAGCGTTATACCCCTATTCCGAACACAATGGGTTATGTATCGCAAGCTGATTCGATAGTTACAATCAGTTTCCGTTGAATTTACATTTAAATCATTATATTGAATTTTAAACGTACATTTTAAATTACCGGGGTCACATACTAACTAGAAAAATTCCAGAAAAATATTTTCTAGCTTCGTATTGACGATACGGTCCTAACAAAACTAGTTTCGTCGAATTCTGAGGCCGTTTGAAAAATGGCCAATTTCTAGTCGATTAAAATCAACTGAAACCGGTCAAACGCGTTTTCCTTTGCCACGCTCACATATTGATTCGAAAAATTATGAAATTTGAAACCTAGCGATAACTTGACACCACGGACCCAACAAAACTGGTTTCGTCGAAATCCGAGGTCATTTGCAAAATGTCCATTTTTAAGGGCCTGAATTCCATAGTGACTATTCAGAATTTTCAACTGGACATATCTTTTGATTCCCGCTATGAAATCCTGATTTTACGGATTCGATAGAAAGATATTATCAATTAGATCCTATCATTTTTGGTTTCACTAAAATCCGGATTGTTTTGCACCCGGTACATTCAATTGAAGTTTGAAATCGAATTATCGAACTACCGCGCCATTTTCAATTCTATTTATAATTATATATAATTATTTATATTCTAACGACGACGCGTATAAATATATACGTTCGAATTATATTCAAAACAAATTTCTCGATATTATTTAAAATAATTCATTTTAAATAATCAAAATCGCTAAAATGGCTAAAATAAAAATTTTAAACTGGCCCAGATTTTACGGGTTGTTACAATCTCCCCCACTTAAAACTTTTCGTCCCCGAAAAGGAACAAAGTCGAAAGTGGTTTGATTAATCAACACTACGCTCGATTTGGCTTCCATTCTCCAACTCTTTAGTTTCTGAGAATTTTCAAAATTTCAAAAATTTGGCTAACACCCAAAATTTTCGAAAAATTTCGCCATAACCTCCCCTGCACCGGGAGCATCGAGGAATTTCAAATAGCTTCCCCGGTCCTTTAGATCTCAAAAAGAAAAAGAAAAAGCCAAGCGGCTAGCCAATAGGCTCACAAAATCATCATCACCCAAACAAAACAGGAAATTATGTAGTAAACATGTACCTATTTGTCGGGCAAACAAATTTTATTCTCTGGCTCTAGCCTCCTTGCTATGACCTGTTCAAGGTAAGTACATATATGCAAGCAAATGCGACCAACTTTTAATATAACTCAATATTTGGTTCAATTAGGCTAAATGTTTAAAAATTAGCAAACAAATAAACAAACAACACAAACATCAATCAATTAGTGAATTAGAGTTTCCAATTCATAATTTTGATACATATACAAAAATCATGTTTTTTATACCAAATCACAACAATAGGCCCTATCTAATTTTGGTTCTCACACCAGTCTAATGGAAATATATAGAAATCACACCTTCGTCACTCGAAAATAAATGCTGATGATGTTTCGAACCACCATCAGAACATTGTCGGGCTACTAGAGTGCGGTTCTATATCTACCCGGTATATTAAAACTTCGAATATACGTTTGCAAGGCGTATATGCAAATTCTTTATATACTGGACTGTCCAAATCTATATAAATAAATAATCAACTACGAATAATTGATTTAAATTTTCAAAACAAAATTTGTTTTCACTTTAAAAATATACTCTTCACACTCGTTCTAGGATACTACTGATCCCATCTCTAACGAGTCATTCTCATTGGATATTGCTAATCCAATATCTGATGAATTCTTTCGTATGGTTCTAATGTGCCTTGTTCTCTAGCTTTGTAAACCAAAGCTCTGATACCAACTGTAAAACCCGTAACTTCCCCGTAAAGGAAAGCGTCGGATAGTTCGAGAACAAGCCACAACAGAACGCATATAAAAGAACGTTTCATTGTATATCATACAATGCATCAGATTACAAGAATATACAGAGTATAAATGAATATTACACAGAAATATCAGAGATTTAAATTACATTTAAATACATAGCAGCGGAAAATAATACAATACACAACTAGAAAGAGATATACGGATACAAAGCTTTCCGGATATCGTTCTAGCTGTAAACCAGGATCCTGTGAATATAAATCTGCAAAACCGAAACTACTAGCTGCCCGTGTCAAAATAGGGGCACCCAGAGTTTAGGTTAAAACAATAAACTCCAGGTCAGTCATGTGACTGGTGTGAGAACTAAAACAGTTAATCTTTATTTCAAAGTTAGGTAAATCAAGGGACCACGCCGTATAACACGGAACGGGTTTCCTCCCAAGAATACCAGTGCATAAAACAACAGCGCAATGCTAAATAAAGAAAAATGAAGCTGTTATAAGACCCAGGTCCTATCACACAATGCAACGCAAGCCGGGGGATAGGGTTTTCCCTTATAACAGCCAAAGAATGCTTGATACGTTTAAAACAAATCATTTGGTACTATAATAAGTGCATAGTGTATAAAACAACTTCAAATCATAAGTATCAATCATAGGCGGCATGAGCGCCCCATCCCACTATGTCACCATATATAGGTTTACATATAAAACCGCAAAGTCGCGTATTTGGAAATTGGATTTCCGTCTATGAACCGAGGCAAAAGATAGTCCTCAACCGATTCGAGACGCTCTAGCCCGTGTCTCAGGATCAGAGCTCGAGTGACCCTTGGAGCGACAGGGCCGGTCCACCGATGTGGATTAAAATGCCTGAACACTGCGTTTCCCCACCCTTTGGGGTGTCAATGAGCCAACAAATGACTCCATCGGTTCGAGAACGACCGATCAATCCGAGGCGCCTCGCAACAGCAACAACCACATAAGTCAAACTCGTCAGGGCGTGTAAAACCACTGACGCCACTTTTTAGCTAGAAGGAAACGCATGCCCTCCCTGAGGTCCGTCTCCCGTTTTTGGTTCATACCGGGTGTGAAACACGCGAGGTAAACGTTACACAAAGCTACGCCACAAAGGCCGTGCTTTGATCATCACCACAAGACTTTGCTTTTCAACAGAAGCCTTGATCATTTGCATCTTAGCATGCCACACAGGCAAACCATCCTATGCAACCGATATCAGTCACACAGAATGAAATCCGATGTCAGACACACAGTCCATTTACAAGTCCGTTCTGGGTCTGAACGAAACCGGAGGCACCTAGTACCCCGCATATCCATCGATCTCCAAGTACGTCTGGACGATTACTAACTGTTTCCATCTTCTTGGGTGTACAGCCCAATCAAGATCATCAGTAATTACCCAAACGACGTGAAGACCTCCGGTCTTCGACCATCGTTTTCATCTTCGACTTATCGTCGTATCAGTTATTCAGAATGGGATTAACCCGGTCTTTCCAAATAACTCGCGTATATTTTAAATAAGTGTTACACAAACACAACATACGCCTCATTCCAATTCATTAGTCACTAACCGTAAATTAATCAAGAGAATAATTCCCCAAATATTAACCCCGAAGGCCGAAACCAACATCAGATCAATATCCAGAAAACCATTCTGCTTGGCTAACTGACAGTTAGTTTCTAAATTTCACGTTCATAGGGAAAGGTTCCCATAAATTTTATCAAAGATAAATTCCTTGAATTTATTCTTTAATCTACTTTTGAATATCAATTCAAACTAGTCGGGATTAGCGAACCTTACCGAAGTAATCATTTGTTTTAATTTCCCAATCCCAACCTATTCATCCCATGAAGTAAAACTGGTTATACTTCATATCTAACACCACGGTGTTATCGGTAAATTCAATTACCATTTCACGTTCAAATCTAATTAAAGATTTAACTATCGCCTGGAGTAAAACTGGTGATACTCCATTTCGATTTTTTTCAATCTAATTAAAGATTCATTAAAACTCCACTTAGTTTTAATCTGTGACTGGGTTAAAGAATCAGTGTCATTTAAAACACGGTTCACGATAAACCCAAAATCACATCACATTTCAATCAGTCCCTAATTGTAAATTAGCAAGTGAGCAATTCCCTAAGTATTAATCCCGAAGGCCGAAACCAACATCAGATCAACACCTCGGAAACTATTCAACTTAACTAATCTCCAGTTAGTTTCTGATTTTCTTAACTCCTTTAGGTCTAAGAACTGTATTATTGAAGATACCGTTCACGACAACCCAAAATCACATTTCATTAATGACCGGGTTAAAGAACGAGTGTTATTTAAAACACTGTTCACGATAAACCCAAAAATCAATATCGATTTAATTCCAATTAAATATTACTTAATTGGTACACTTCATTAAATCTAAATAAAAGATTTAATCTTTTCTCAACTGGGTTCAAGAACAGTGTTAGTGAAGACACCATTCACGACAAACCCAAATCACATTTGATATTCAATATAAGGCTCTGAATAGAAAATATATCGGCTTATATTCAATATCAAATTCTACGATTAACAAATGTCGTATTGGGAAATAACGATATAAATATATATCTTTCAAATTTCCATAACAACACCTGTATAATCATGAATTCCACCATCGAAATATTCCGAAGACAATTTCGATTCAACTCCATTCCAATGCAATCATTGGAAATTCTGGTTATTTTTAAAACCCTTTTTCAAATTCAATTTATTTATTCAAAAATAAATGGAATTATATTTCTAGTTCAAAACTAGTTCATTTCGATAAAAATCTATTTTTATCTTTTCAAATATGGAGGTTTTCATCCCAAATCTTCACAAATCATTTCTTATGATTTTACACAAATTATTACTATTTTTAATAATTTTATCATGGCCCGTACAGTCGATTTCCATCAATGGCCATCGAACTGCACTTACAGCGACCTTTTTCAAATTTGATTTGGACATAATTCCAAATCCAACCCTTAGATTTCTAATTTCTATCATTCGTTAGAAAGCTCTTTTCGATACGAACCCAACGGTTCCGGTTTTAGGAGAATCCGACGGTCGGATCTCCCGTAATGTCCGTTTGAAATAAATGGTCGAAATTCACGAACTGCCGCGGCGCGGCGCGTTCTATTCAGGCCATTATATTATATATATAATATATATAATATATATTTCATCGATTTCTATTTAAAACAAATTATATAAATAGTTTTAAATTCGTTTCAACAGCAATTTCAACTTCCTTTTCAATTCAAATCAAAATTGAATTCTTCTTGATAAATTCGTTTTAAAATTCATTTCTATTCAATTCAAATTTCAATTCAATTTGAATTCATTTCAATTCACTTTCAATTCAATTTGAATTCGTTTTCAATTCAATTCATTTCGAAATCGTTTTCAATTAAATTCATTTCGAAATCGTTTTCAATTCAATTCATTTCAATATGAATAAAATCGATATAAATCGTTTACGTCAAAATGGCGTCAATCTAATCAACACGGCTTCATAAATTTCTATTTTCAAATATTCTATTTCAAATATTTCTTTTTCAAAATAGTTGTTATTATCAAAATATTTCGTTCAACACATGACCAATCTCAATGAATGAGTACTGTCAACACATGAACTTTTATTTTATATTGATAAAGATGTAAATTTTATTACTAAAATATTTCGTTCAACACATGACCAATCTCAATGAATGAGTACTGTCAACACATGAACTTTTATTTTATAATATTCTTTATTTTTCAAATTGGAATGAGGCCCGATCAATTACCATATAAAGTTAATTATATGGATTTTCATGCATTACACACATATAATAGCATTGAAAAATAATCAACCATCAACCAAAGTGCACTACACTGTATAAGCATCAAATATAGATATCTAACGCTTATAACAGCCTGTCAATCGATCGATCGACATACTTAATCAATCAGGATGAGTGAACTTCAAATTTCATCCTAACACCCGTGTGGGGTTTCAAACAATCAAACACAGATTTAGTTGTGCAGTTGGGCGATGTGTAAAATTTATCGTCCCAATCCATGTCCTTCAAATAGGTGTACATAAACAAACCGTCTGGTTTGTAAATGAATATTTATTTATTCACATTCACGTTAAAAATTATATTTTTAATGGTAGAACATTTTATTCCAACATATGAATTTCTATTAAGTTCATTCTTTAAATAAAATGATATTTTTATTTTTCTAACATATTTTAGAAAATTTCGGCGGCATAACGGTACGATACTAGAAACGGGACGAGGCCTAGCCTTATCCCCGGTCTAGTGAAGGCCCACGCCATTCACACATCAATCAAATTCACCAAACAATTCAATTTCAAATCAAATCATCAAACTAATCTATGCAACCAAACAGACAAGTCCATGGTCTGTGGACGATTGTGTCGGGTGCTACTAAGCACCGTCTGCATCCTAGTATATATATATAACTAGAAAAAGAAATTGAAAGGTGAGAAATTCTCACAGATAGCTATCCAATCATCTCGACTCTTCTTTTGCAGAAGTCTTCGTCGTTTCGCCTTTTTGTCACCTTCGCCCGTATTCTCTACATATGTAAAAATCGAATTTTTACTATGTTATTCAATATATAAAAATCGAATTTTGACTTCGCTACTCAATATATAAAAATCGAATTTTTAGTTCGCTATTCAATATATAAAAATCGAATTTTTAGTTCGAAGTTCAATATATAAAAATCGAATTTTTACTTTGCTACAATATAGATAAAAATTATATTTTCATCACGCTATTTTTCATATAAAGATTTCGCCTTTTTACATATAAAGATCTCGACTTTTTACATATAAAGATCTCGCCTTTTTACACTTCAAAAATCTAATCTCTTCTATTTTAAAAATCAAATCTTTTCTAATATAAAAATCAAATCTTTTCTAATTTAAAAATCAAATCCTTTCTAATTTAAAAATCAAACCCTTTCTAATTTAAAAATCAAATCCTTTCTATGCTAATTTACATTCAAACAAAACTAATTTTTTTTTTCCTATGTAAATTATCTTTAAACTTCAGTTTCACATATATAAATTCGTCTTAAAAATTCAGTTTTAAAATCAAACAAATTTCAGTTCTTTATGCTATAAAAGAAAATCAGTAAACAAACTAAATTACTTACGGATTTTAGAAAAGGGAGGGGCTGCTTCTGGTGCTAAGTCGATCGGTGGAGGGGTTTCTGCAGGTCGGGGTGGTCTTGGTGGAGGTGCGGATCTGCAATGGAGTAGTAGGAGGAGGTGAGCTAGAAGGGGGGATCGGGGGGGGTGCGCTGGAGTTGGCGCCGGAGGTGGGTTGCGCGCCATCCATGGCGGCGGCGAAAAACCTGGGTGGGCTGCTAGGGCTTGGGAGGCTTGGGACCAGTCGCTAAACCGATTCAGGCCGTTCGAAACGCCCTATCGTTTGAGAACAGGACAAAATAGAACGCATACAGAAGAACATTTCATTGCATATTACAACAATGCACCAGATTACAAGAATATACAGAGTACAAATGAATATTACACAGAAATATCAGAGGTTTAAATTACATTTAAATACATATATTGAATTTTAAACGTACATTTTAAATTACCGGGGTCACATACTAACTAGAAAAATTCCAGAAAAATATTTTCTAGCTTCGTATTGACGATACGGTCCTAACAAAACTAGTTTCGTCGAATTCTGAGGCCGTTTGAAAAATGGCCAATTTCTAGTCGATTAAAATCAACTGAAACCGGTCAAACGCGTTTTCCTTTGCCACGCTCACATATTGATTCGAAAAATTATGAAATTTGAAACCTAGCGATAACTTGACACCACGGACCCAACAAAACTGGTTTCGTCAAAATCCGAGGTCATTTGCAAAATGTCCATTTTTAAGGGCCTGAATTCCATAGCGACTATTCAGAATTTTCAACTGGACATATCTTTTGATTCCCGCTATGAAATCCTGATTTTACGGATTCGATAGAAAGATATTATCAATTAGATCCTATCATTTTTGGTTTCACTAAAATCCGGATTGTTTTGCACCCGGTACATTCAATTGAAGTTTGAAATCGAATTATCGAACTACCGCGCCATTTTCAATTCTATTTATAATTATATATAATTATTTATATTCTAACGACGACGCGTATAAATATATACGTTCGAATTATATTCAAAACAAATTTCTCGATATTATTTAAAATAATTCATTTTAAATAATCAAAATCGCTAAAATGGCCAAAATAAAAATTTTAAACTGGCCCAGATTTTACGGGTTGTTACATAACGTTCCGGTATTTTCGGTGCTTGAATGTGGCATGATGTTTTTGTGTCAATTTCGGGGATCGAAAATCACTGGTCGTTACAATGGTATAAGAGATATTGGTTTAGGAATAACCTTGGCTCTGTGGCATAACTCGATAGAGTTAGGGTTAGTAATACCCTAGATTAAGTTTGAATACATACATACATACATATATATATATATATGAGAGTGCGTATTTGTATTTTGAATATAAATTTTTTAAATTAGTTTGTAAGGAGGGTTAATGAAATAATTTTGCCCAAAATATATTTTTATATAAAAAGGATATAATTTTCTCAAATTATTATTGGTAGTTTGAATGGTTGAAATGAGATTCCAAATTGGATTATGAAATAGAATTGACCCAAACCAATTAAATTTAATTGGATAAATTGGTTGTTGATTACTTGGATGATTAGATTGGATTGAATAGAACCCATTAACAGTTTAATAAAGTTAAATGAGTTAAAAGGAAAGGAATCCCAATATAATGAATTTGGATGGAACTAAAGGATTTAAGTCGGTATTTGTTACTGGCATTATAAGTTAGTACAGACTACCAGAAGGCTATGGGAATTGATTTGCTTACAGTGATGGAAGTACAAGATGAAAATTGAAGAGTCGTTGGTTGATTTGCTTCAAAATTGAAATTGAGTTGCGCAACAAACAGGTGAACCTTAATATTATTGGTTAGTGATTGATTTTATACCCCTGAGTTAGGTAGTCATTTGGCTTTCAGTTTTCTTTTGGAAAAATTGAGGCCCGGAGTGGCAGTTATAATTGTTCTGATCGTGCTATGCAGAGGAGGTGCGGGCGAAATTTTTTGAAATATAAAAAACTAAGAATATTGTTGATAATAAATTATAAAAGATTATTTTGAAAATAATTGGGTTCAGAGTGTTATTCTTACCATATAATTTCGGGGACGAAATTCTTTTAAGTGGAGAAGAATGTGATGTTCCAGATTTTTTGAATGTTAATTACGAATATTTAAATTGGTTTTAATTATTGCTTTGGTGATATTAATGGATTTTATATTGACTTTATTTTATAAATTGGAGTTCGAATATATACGATTTATAATATAATTGAAACAAGCTCGAAATGACGCGGCAGTTCGTAATATTGAGTTTTGAACTTGAATTGAATATACGGAATCTGATATAAGTCGGATTTCTGCGAAACAAGAATCACTTGAATCTATTTGACAATAGTATTCTAGTGAAAGATAAAAATCGGGGCTTCATCTTTTAAATTGCAAGTTATGTCTAATTCAAAATTGTAAATTGCCACTATAGAATTCGTTAATAAACTATAACATTTATTTAATAAATATATATACAATATGCTGTGTAAATATGATTCATTAGCAATATTGAAAGACAGTAGGATAACGAAATTCATCTCAGAATAATAATAACAAATAAACAATGTATCATATCTCTTTTCACTTGTACAATAGTTTCCCTCTCCACAAATTGTACATTGTATTATGGCGTTTCTTGAAACTTGGGAGAAGAAAAATTCTTGACTACCCCATTTGTTTTATAGGCATTGAATAATAGGCTCTTGTTACATATTCAATAAAACCAACGACATTTGTTTTCTCTATTTTGAACTGCACTTGCGTAACATGGTTAGTAATTATACTATTTATAAATTAGGACTCCATACCTATGATGAATTTAAACTACATATGTGGTGTTAACTAGATCTATAATGCAATAAAAGCTCATTTTTCTAGTGTAGTTAAAATTATTTTCCTGCTACAGCTAAAACTGAAACGTCCCATTCAAATTATCACTTCAATGCAAGCACCAAGAAAGAAAAAAATAAAGATGTCAATGCCTACTTATCCTTTCATGTCTTTCAACATACACCCTAAAAACATGGCTCTTCTACTTTCTACATGTCCACCCATGCTGCTTTCTTTTCACTACACATCTTAGCATGTCTGAGTTTTGACATCGTTCCTATCCTGCCTTACTTTGTTTTTATATATATCCCTTGCTTCCAATTCACCCTCTCTTAGAAAACCCAACCGATATTTATATACATATTACAAAGCAAATAAGAACAATGGTGCGGTGGATTTTGAATAAGTGGGGAAGCATTACTGTGTTTTGGGAAGAAAGATGTTTAATAAGGAGAAGAGTTATAAGCCTGAGGGGGAAGTAGAGGAGTTCTCGTTCATCAGCAGCATGATCAATGGGAAGATTCTGGGTGGAGAGCACGTTACGTGGAGTAGGTGAAGGATGGGTTCGAGATGGTGCTGGGTACAGTGAAGGGGCACATGCAGTTTGATGTAATGGGTTTGAGCTGATCAGCCTCGTGAATGGCATGGAGAAGCTGGGAGGAAGGAAAGAGGGTCAGCTAATGTTTAGTCAGCAGGTTTATTTCTTTTTCTGGTGAACATGAGATTAAGGGGAAGGTGGCATCTTTTGAGGAATACTGGGATGGCCTAAACGGGGGAAAGGGCGGTGGAAAATATTGAAAGAAGGAGCCATGTTTTCTTTATAACTGGGGAAGCTTTAACTTACATATATTTATTTACGTGAGCAGCATGAAGAGTACTGTAGCCTGAGTTGAGAGGGGTAAGTGAATCTTGCAACAGTGAAGGCTAGGGAAAGTTCTCAGAAATGGAGACGCAGTGTTGAAACCGTGAGCAGTGGGTAGTTGCAAGAGGGAACATATTCACAACAGTATGCCTGAATCATGCTGAAATGGGATAGAAGAAATAACCTGTAGCAAGTTATTTCGAGACAGAAGAATATAGAGGAGGAAATGTTATCAAGATTTCTGGCTGTGTAGCAGGTTTTGAGATAGAGCGGAAGTCATATTTTGGAAGAAGGAGGATTCAGGTGAGGAAGCATTGTGTAGTAGCTATTTGCATTTGAAGAAGATGGTAGGGGAATGGGTCGTGGTGTGGTTTTGGGCTTCGGGCCTTTGTTATAATAAAATAAAAAGGAAGGGAAAATTATATTGCAGTTTTGGGTTGAAACCATGGTAAGTTTCCCTAGGAACGAGTGCTAAATTGTTTGCTAAAGGGGTCTGATGGCATGATTATAGATTCCTTGATGCATTCTTGAAACATGGTGTGAAGGAGAACACAAGAATCAGTCGGCTTTGATGTGCTAATCAGTGTAATTAGTTTTAAACTAATTTAAGGAATATTAATATAATATTAACAGATATAACTTATCCGTATTATTTCAGAGGCAAGAAATTGAATGGGTCTTGTATGCAGCTGGAAGAAAGAGCCGATGGATTGGTTGATCATCTTGTAACTTTCGTTTAAAAGTAATTAAATCATTAATTTTAGTCCTAAGGCTAAGTTTAGTATGATTAAATTTATTAAACTCGTTCATAGGTTGTCAGCGTAGCATTGAAATCGTATCAGGGAAAAGCTACGCTTTAAATAACCCTTATTATTTAATAACCCTTTAATGATGAATTATTAGCCTATGTTAGCTAATATTGAAGTAAAACTACTTTTACTTCAAATATGATGATAAAGTTATTTATTTAAGTGATTTACTTGTTAGGTGAATTCATCGAAGAAAACAAGCAGGAGTAATGAGATTCTAGATTGAATCAAATAAAAGGGAATTATAATAATCCAAGTTTTGCAACTATGTTGATAAAAAGGGTTGGAATCAAATAGAATGCTTTCCAAATAAACTTTTACTTAATAACAAGATTAAGTAAGATGGTTATAAGAAAAGGAAAGATGGTAAATGGTTTTTGGGGATTATCACAAGCTAAGTACTAATAAGGTACTAGATACAGATCTGCGTAATGATTCAGCAAATGAATTACATAACAGATCCAAGTTTATAAATAGGGTTTATAAAAGGATTTGTAAACGATATGAAATTATAACAAGATTTTACCTGATTGAGTAAAATGATTGTAACTGAAATTAGGAATTGATTAACGAATTAGTACACAGATTATGGTATTGGATTTAGTAATGGAATCCAAATTTAGTTAAATGGTATTTTTAAATTAATTACATTAATTTGAGGAGAATGATAATTTGAAATCAGTTTAACAAATAATGATATTTAAGTGATTAAATCAACTTATAGATTAGAATTGGTAATTAGAGAAATTGGTCATCGTTTAATTTAATGAAAATGGTTCGTTGAATATTTGTTTTAATGATATGTCTTAGATATCCTCTATTTAACGGTGTCTGAAAATGATTAAAAATCATTAATATAGTAGTTATTGTTTAATGAGGTAATTAACTATTTTTAATTACCAATGAAGTAGACAATTTTAGTAGATAAAGAGATTAACTATTATCTTAGTTAATAATGACCTAAATAATTTACTGCTTAAATGGAAATAGAAATAGAAACTCATATTGAATTTAAAATGGTTTAGCGAGATGAGTTATAATGGTTCGATCCTAAATCGTGTATTCTAAAAACAAGAAATGGATTTGGATTAAGATATAATCGGAAAAGGTTTAAAGTAAGTTGTTAATTAAGTGTTTATATAATTTGTATTTGAATCAATGGCTTATTTACAATGATAAAAAGATACGCTGAATATAATAAGGGATATGATGTAGCTTTTAAAGAAATTAGAACTTATTGTACTTTGGTTGAGTTGAATAACTTTCGAGGTGTCAATCTGATGTTGGTTTCGGCCTTCGGGGTTGATATTTCGAGATTTATTCACTCACTAATTTACAATAGGAGCTAGCAGGGTAGAACCGTGATGATAATTAAATATTCTTATATCAAATAAGAAAAAGGGAAATGTTATCCTAGTATTGAAAATATAGAGTTTAAATTAACCATTCGCTAATTATTAAAGAGGCCAAGTGATATTGAACCAACACATATATTTTATTTTTTGGATGTATGTTTGTTTATTTGATAGTTAAATAACCGACTGTAACACCCCACATCCAATTATGTCACTCACAATGGGAATGCATCAATGTCCATAAAGCATTATTGTTTGTATAGAACAGATAAATTACAAGAATAAATAAATAAAACAACACAGCGGAAGATAAAACTTATTTTATTTCATCATAGCTCAAAACGAGTTTACATAAGTAGTTTCCAAAGCCATTACAACAGGATCAGTAGTTTTTTTAAAAAAACTTCAAGGTACATAAAGAAGCAAATACTTAAATAACATAAAAGCATAAAATCCCCACTGAGCATAAGAAAAGCCATAAAGATGAAGGAGTCCAAAGAGGTACATCTACTCTTCTTCAAGCAACTGAAAGAAGTCGGCACTACGCTGTAGTACTCCCTCCTTGCAAACCGGGGGGAGGGAAGGAAGAAAAGAGGTGGAAACAAAAGGGGGTCAGACATAAAGTCTGGTGAGTGCGATAACTTTAACAATATAATTATCAAAATAACTAGGCTGAGGCATAGGATGGAAAATAAGGAAATGACTGTGAACAATTGGGTATGACAGAACAAAACGAGGAAATAAGGTGAACCAAGATAACGTTAAAGACGCCCCTAATCATTATAAGATAATTACTACACTGCACCACCACTACTAGTCCCTATAAAGGTTGATCCCGACTACACAACTTAATAATGATAATGGTAGTTTAGTGTACCCCTAGCTACCTTCATAGGTGTCGTCTGCCCCTATCTCCACTAGGTGTACCCGCTATCCCCATTCTATCGGATCCCTATGTAATGACCCGCATTGTCAGAGGTATTATAATTAATTTATTTAATTATATAAATAGTGATTTAGGGAATTAAATCGTCGTGAATTAAATTATAGTGAATATTTAATTAAAATAATAATTAAATAATATATTTAATTCAGAAATAATCAAAAATATTGGAAATCACAATATTCTATGAACAGGGTCGTCCCTTAGATTTAATTCAGCTTAGAGTTGAATTATATTGACGAATATATTCAATTGACGTTAGTTTGAATGTATAATTATATTATAATTAAAATCGAGCTCGAAATTGCGCTGCAGTTCGAGATTTGGCGATTTGATCTTCAACTGGATGTACAGGATTCGTTTTAAGCCGGACTTCTGTGAAACAAGAAACGTGTGGAGCTGGTGGAGTATATCTTTCTAGTGGAAGAGAAAAATTGGGATTTCATCGTGTCGATTTTGATTTACGTCCAAATCAAAATTCAGAAAAGTCGCTGTAGAATTCCTTTATAATTTGCGACGCTTTATTTTTGTTATAAAAAGGAATTTCAATATAAACTGAATATCGAGATAATTTGGAATCTGAAATATCAAACTGTAAATTCTGATATGATATAATGGAGCTGTACGATATCATATGTGAAGATATACGATAATATAAATATATTTATATTTAATTTACTTATATTTAAATATATTTAAATAGGTCATCCAAAGCTTTAAAAATAGCCACTTTTGCAAACGAAGTCGGAATTCGACGAAACTAATTTTTTTAGATCCGCAATGTCAAATAGTTGTTATATTTCCAGTTTCGTGATTTTTAGAGTCACTGTGTGGTCGTACGGATTTTTAAAGTGAAAAACAGTCAGTATTTTGACAGTTAAAAATACGATGTGTGAGCATACGGAGTCGGAATTCGACGAAACCAGTTTCGTTGGGACCGTAATGTCGAACTCTAGCTACATGTCCAGTTTGGTGATTTTTAGGTACCGTATGTAATCACGAGAATTTTTAGAAAGCAAAACGAGTATATAAAAGAGAATATGCCGAGAATATTCTTTTTATAAAATATCTAGATATTTTCTTTCTCTATAAATACACCACCTTACCACTAAACCTAATTTCTTACTTCCCAAAGTCAACCATATTTCAGCCGCAGTATTTTTCACAGCAAACCAAAAACAAATGCAAGAGAGAAAAATCAAATGAAATAGAAACAAATTCCTAAAAATCCTAAATTCCATATTGTTGAGTTCGTGAGGATGTTTTCAACAGGATGGTATAAGTTTTGAAGCACTCGATGCTTTTCTGTGGTCGTCCAAAGTTGTACAGTAAACTAGGGTTCAGGTATGTTGGATTTTAAAGCATCATTGTTTGAATTTGAGTTCAAATTGGTGTTGGTGGAAGGAAATGGAACCTACGAGCAAGATTTTGGGTGGTTTCAGTTGAAAAGATGTCGCTCGAACGTATGGGGATCCGCGGTTTTGGCTGACGTCGGACCTCGAGCTGGTGGTGCGAGTTCAGTCCATTGGGTCGGAGGATGGGGAGGTTTGGATGAGAAGGCCGGTGGTGGTCTCACACTTGGATTTCATGGAAGATGGAAGGAGAACAGGGAGGTAGGAAGTGGCTGTTGTATTTGAAGAGCAGCAAAATGGGATCGGGATTTGATAATTGGGGAAGAAGCAGTTCGGGTCCGGTTATGGTGAAAGGGAATGGGTTGGATCAAAAGGTTAAGGCCCATATAAGTTAATTCAACTTTTATTTAAATCGATAAATGTATTCAATTTTGTAAATACGATATCTATCTCATATGAAATCTGATTGACGAACCGTAAGTTGCGTCGGGATCGTATGGACGGACACTACAACATGGAATTGACTGGGAGTGAATATGAACTCGTTACAATTTATGGTGAAATAAATTGTCCGTCTAAATCAAAGACAGTTAATCGTTTTTAATGATAATAGTCCAATGTGAGTAAAACTCACCAACTCTGAACAGTTATATTTTCATAATGTATTCTTAGAACGGTTAATCATCTGTTGATTGTTGTGTGTTGGTTGATTGTGAGACGACCCGAACTTCCCCGTGAAGGAAAGCACGGATAGAATTGAGGACAAGACAAAATAGAACACAAACGGAAGAACATTTCATTGTTATTACAACAATTCCATCAGATACAAGAATATACAGAGTATAAATGAATAAATTACATTCAACAAATATCAGAGATTTAAATTACATTTAAATACATTGCAGCGGAAAATAATACAAAAGCACAACTAGAAATAATGCACGGATACAGAGCTTTCCGAGCATCGTTCCAGCTGTAAATCAGGACCCTGTGAATATAAATCTGCAAAACCAAAACTACTTACTGCCCGTGTCGAAAATAAGGGCACCCAGAGTTTAGGTTAAAACAATAAACTCCAGGTCAGTCATGGAACTGGTGTGGGAACTAAAACAGTTATTTAAAACTTTGCTTTAAAAGATAGTAATTCAAGGGACCACGCCGTATAAAACGGAACGGGTTTCCTCCCAAGAACACTAGTGCACAGAATAAACAATGCAATGCTTTTTCGAAAAATGAAGCTATTATAAGACCAAGGTCCCATCACACAATGCAACGCAAGCCGGAGGATAGGGTTTTTCCTTATAATAGCCAAACATGCTTGGTACGTTTAAAAACAAATCATTTGATACTATAATAGGTGTATAGTGTCAAAACAATTTCAATCATAAATATCAATCATAGACGGCATGGGTACCATATATCATGTCACCATACTAGTTCTACAATTAAAACCGCAATATCACGTATTGGAAATTGGATTCCATCATGAGTCGAGGCAAGGGGCAAGCTCCTCTCCGCGTTCGAGACACTCTAGCAAATGTCCCAGGACCCCACTATGATCCTTGGATCTTCAGGGCCAGTCCTCTCTTACTTTTAAGGATTGGCAATTCCTGAACACACGTTTCCCGGTCCTTACAGACCTATATCCGAGGCGCCTCGCATTCCAACAACCACACAGGTGAAAAGTATAGAAATGTCAGGGCTGGTAGGTCACTGACACCACCCTAGCTAGAAAGAAACGTCGTGCTCTCCCTGCAGTCACTATCCCGTTTTTGACTCATACCGAGGTGTGAGGCTCGCGAATTCACGTTATACACAAAGCTACGCCACACAGGCCGTGCTTTGATCATCAACCACAAGACTTTGCTTTTCAACAGAAGCCTTGATCAATTGCCACTTACGCATGCCACACCGGCAATTCACTCCATGCGACTGATGTCCATCGATATACAACCCCTGAGCTCGTACGTCTCAGAGAAGGGAGTTAAGCAAGAGAATAAATTCTCCGCCGCCAAGCAGATGTATACTTAATAGAGATCAATCAACACAGAATAAAATCCAATGTCAGACACACATTCCATTTACAAGTTCGTTCTGGGTCTGAACGAAATCGGAGGCACTTTCCTCGCATATCCATCCATCTCCAAGTACGTCTGGACGATCACCAACTGTTTCTCTCATCTTGGGTGTACAACCCAATCGAGATCATCAGTAATCACCCAAACGATGTGAAGACTTCCGGTCTTCAACCACCATCTTCATCTTCGACATCTCGTCGAATCGGTTATTCAGAATGGGTATAAACCCGGCCTTTCTGAATAACCCACGTATATAATAAACGAATGTTACACAAACACAACAGACACCTCATTCCAATTCAGAATATTCTTTTATTCACAAAATCACATTTTTAGGGAAATGTTCCCATTAATTTTATCCAAGATAAATTCTTCTAAATTTATCCTATAATCTTCCTTTGGATATCATTTCAAACCATTTTATGGTTTTCCAAACTAGTCGGGATTAGCGAACCACACCGAAGTAATTATTTATTTTATTTCCCAATCCCAACCTATATATCCCATAGAGAAGACTGGTAATACTCCACAACTAACACCATGGTGTTATCGGTAAAATTAATTACCATTTCACGTTCAAATCTAATTAAAGATTTAACTATTGCTTTGGAGCAAAACTGGTGGTACTCCATCCTCGATCACCTTTCAGATTTGATAATTTAAATTATCAATTCACATTTTAATCTAATTAAAGATTCATTAAAAACTCCACTTAGTTTTAATCCTTTCAAAAATCAACATCTTGCCTTTAACTCGGTTAAAGAACCAATGTCATCTAAAACACGATCCACGATAAACCCAAATCATATTTGATATTAAATACGAGGCTCTGAATAGAAAATATATCGGCTTATATTCAATATCAAATTCTGAAACCAACAAATATCGTATTGGAAATAACGATATAAAATATATCTTTCAAACCCCCAAACAATATTTGTATAGTCACGAAACCCAACATCGAAATATTCCGAAGATAATTTCGATTCAACTCCAGTCCAATTCACGTATTGGGAATATTGATTATTTTTAAAATCACTTTCAAACTCAATTTATTTATTTCAAAAAAATAAATTGATTTTTAATTCTAGTTCAAAACTAGTTCATTTCGATAAAAGTCTATTTTTCTCCTTTCAAATGTGGAATTTTCAGCCCAATTCTTTCCAATTCACATATTATGATTTTACAAAAATTATAGATATTTTTAATAATTTTATCAAGGCCCGTACAGTCGATTTCCACCAACGGCTATCGAACTGCACTTACAACGACCTTTTTCGAATTTGATTTGGACATAATTCCAAATCCTACCGTTAGATTTTAAATTTCTAATATTCATTGGAAAGCTCTTTTCGATACGAACCCAACGGTTCCGGTTTTAGGAGAATCCGACGGTCGGATCTCCCGCAACGTCAATTCGAAGTCAATGGTCGAAATTCACGAACTTCCGCGGCGCGGCACGTTCTATTCAGGCCATTATATATATAATATATATATATATATTATATATTTCGTCGATTTCCTTTTTAAAACGTATTTTATAAATCGCTTTAAATTCGTTTTCAAATCCATTTCAACTTCTATATTCAATTTCAAATCGATTGGATTTCTATTCAACTCGAATTCATTTCAATTATATTTAATTCGAATTCAAATTCGTTTCACTTCAATTCAAATTCAAATTCGTTTCAATTCAAATTGAAATTCAAATTGATTTCAATCCAAATTGATTTCAATTCAATTTCTATTCGAATTCATTTCTATTTGATTTCAATTCGAATCGATTTCAATTAAGTTTCAGTTCGTTTTCAATTCAACTTGAATTCGTTTTATATTCAATTCAATTTGAAGTCATTTTACATTCAGTTCAAATTCGTTTTCTTTTCAATTCAAATTCGCTATAATATTCATTTTAATTTGAATAAAATCGATATAAATATCGTTCATGTCAAAATGGCGCAAAACTAATCAACACGGCTTTATATATTTCAGTCACTTCGTTATTCTATTCAACAAATGAATATTTATTCTATTCAACACATGAATTTATATTTCTTTCAACACACGACTAATCTCAACACATGAGTACTGTCAACACATCACTATTTTTTGTTATGTAAAATATTTTATAACACTATGGTATCTATCGTTTGATTTTAATTAGACTCCATCGTAAAATAGTTCTAATTTTAAATATGATAAAGATGTAAATTTTATTATTAAAATATTTCACTCAACACATGAATAGATTCAATACATGAATTTTCCTTTATAATATTCATTATTTTCCCGATTGGAATGAGGCCCAATCAATCACCATATAATGTTAATTATATGGATTCCATACAACACATGTATATAATAGCAACAATAAACAATCAACCATCATCCAAGGTGCACCACACTGTATAAGCATCAAATATAGATATCTAACGCTTATAACAGCCTGTCAATCAATCGATCGACATATTTAATCAATCAGGATGAGTGAACTTCAAATTTCATCCCAACACCCGTGTGGGGTTTCAAACAATCAAACACAGATTTTAGTTGTGCAGTTGGGCGACGTGTAACATTTATCGACCCAATCAATATCAGTCAAATCAATGTATATAAACAAATCGGCCGATTTATTTATAAATATTCATTTATTCACTTTCACGTTAAAAATTATATTTTTAACGATAAAACAATTTATTTTAACACATGAATTTCTATTCAGTTCATTTATACAATAAAAATGATATTTTTATTTTACTAACATATTTTAGAAAATTTCGGCGGCATAACGGCACGATACTAGAAACGGGATGAGGCCTAGCCTTATCCCCGGTCTAGTGAAGGCCCACGCCATTCACACATCAATCAAATGCAACCAACAATCAAATTCAAATCTAATCATCTAACTAATTTATGCAATCAAACAAACAAGTCCATGGTCTGTGGACGATTGTGTCAGGTGCTACTAAACACCGTCTGCATCCTAGTATATATATATAACTAGAAAAAGAAATTGAAGAGTAAGAAGTTCTCACCAATAGCTATCCAACTTTACGACACTTCTTTTAGAGAAATCTTCATCGTTATCGCATCTTTGTCATCTTCGTTGCCCGTATTCACTACATATATAAAAATCACACATTTTTATATTTTGATGTCTTTAAAATAAAAATCACATTTTTATTTGTTCACTTTCAATTTGAAAATCATATTTTTATAATCGCTTCATACATTTAAAAATCGAATTTTTACTTTGCTATTCAATATATAAAAAAATCAAAATTTTACTTCGTTGTTCAATATATAAAAATCGAATTTTTACTATGCTATTCAATATATAAAATTCGAATGTTTACTTCGCTATTCATGTATACAAATCGAATTTTTACTTTGCTATTCAATATATAAAAATCGAATTTTTACTTTGCTATTCAATATATAAAAATCGAATTTTTACTTTGCTATTCAATATATAAAAATCGATTTTTTCAAATAAAGGTTTGCCTTTCTATAATATAAAAATTATATTTTTCTCGAAGTAAAAATCATATTTTTACTTCACTACTCATCTCAAAATATTGTCTTTTCAAAATCAATCTTTATTTTGCTACACTTATAAAGATGCTATTTTTAATATTCCTATCATGTAAAAATTATATATATATTTTTTATTCTCTATGCTTTTCTAATCTAAAAATATAATCTTTCCTAATAGAAATCAAAACTTTAAACAAATAAAAACCATACAATTTCAGTTTTAAAATCAATTAAGAAAAATCAGTTTTAAATATAAACAAAAATCAGTTTTTAATTAAAATAAAAAGAAAAATCTTACTGTCTTTGCAGGAGGAAGGGGGTGCGGCGAGGTAGAGGGGGTCACGGCGGCGTTGACAGGGGGAGGCGGCGCTAGGGCTGAAGGGGGTGCGGTTTGGGTCTGTGGGCTCGGAACTGGAGGCTTGCGCGAGGAGAACAAGCGGAGGAGGAAGAAGATGGAGGGCGGCGGTGGTTGGGGGCCCCACCTGGCGGCGTCGCGACCTCGAGGAGGGGGTTGCGGTCTGATGCGGGGGGGGGGGGGGGGGGGTTTGTGGGCTGCGTCAGGTGGCTCCACGAGGAAGGTGGAGAGGGCACGACAGCGTCGTTTGGGGGGGGGGCGCGATGCAGCGGCGGCGGCGGCTCACCCCCCCCCCCCCCCCCCCCCGTCGCCCTTCTTTCTCTCTCTTTTTTTCTTTTATTCGATTTCTGATTGAAAACGAGAGAGGGGGGCCAGAGAGAAATAAGGGAGAGATTTTAATTTTTAATTTATTTCCAAAAAGTTGACTTTTACATACGACCTCTAAACGAGGCCCACCGCCTATCGTCCATAGCGTATTACCCCCATTCCGAATACAATGGGATATGTATCGTAGGCTGATTCGACTGTTTGAATCAGTTTTCGTCAAATTTACATTTAAATCATTATATTGAATTTTAAACGTACATTTTAAATTACTGGGGTCACACACAGTCCCTAAAAATTCCAGAAAAATATTTTCTAGCTTCGTATTGACGATACGGTCCTAACAAAACTAGTTTCGTCGAATTCTGAGACCGTTGGAAAAATGGCTATTTTCCAGTCGATTAAAATCAACTGAAATGGTCAAACCACGTTTTCCTTTGCCACACTCACATATTGATTCAAAAAATTATGAAATTTGAAACCTAGCAATAATTTGACATTGCGGATCCAACAAAAGTGGTTTCGTCGAAATCCGAGGTCGTTTGCAAAATTCCCATTTCCAAGGGCCTGAATTCCATAGCGACTATTCAGAATTTTCAATTGGACATATCTTTTGATTCCCGCTATGAAATCTCGATTTTTCGGATTTGTTGGAAAAATATCATCAATTAGATCCTAATGTTTTTGGTTTCACTAAAATCCGGATTGTTTTGCACCCGGTACATTCAATTGAAGTTTGAAATCGAATTATCGAACTACCGCGCCATTTTCAATTCTATTTATAATTATATATAAATATTTATATTCTAACGACGACGTATATAATATACACATCGAATTCTATTCAAAATAAATTTTGCTTCGTTTTTATTTAATATAATCTATTTTAAATATACTAAATTCGCTAAAATTTCCAAAATAAAAATTTTTAACTGGTTCAGAAATTTCCGGGTTATTACAATCTCCCCCACTTAAAACTTTTCATCCCCGAAAAGGAACAAAGTCGAAAGTTGTTTGATCAATCAGCTCTACGTTCGATCTGGCTTTCATTCTCCAACTTTTCAGTTTCTGAGAATTTTCAAAATTTCAAAAATTTGGCTAACACCCTAAATTTTCGAAAAATTTCGCCATGACCTCCCCTGCACCGGGAGCCACGGGAAAATCCTGAAATTGCCATATAGGCCTTCTGATCTCAAAAAGAAAAAGAAAAAGCCAAGCGGCTAGCCAATAGGCTCATAAAATCATCATCACCCAAACAAAACAGTAAATTATGTAGTAAACATGTACCTATTTGTCGGGCAAACAAATTTTATTCTTCGGCTCTAGCCTCCTTGCTATGACCTGTTCAATGTAAGTACATGTATATGCAAGCAAATGTAACCAATTTTCAATAATGTTCAATATGTGATTCTATTAGGCATAACGGTTCAAAATTATCAAACAAATAAACAACACACACATCAATCAATTAGTGGATTAGAGTTTCAAATTCATAATTTTGATACATATATACAAAAAATCATGTTTTTGATGCCAAATCACAACAATGTATTCTAACTATATTAGTTTTGGTTCTCACACCAGTCTAATGGAAATATATAGATATCACACCTTCGAAACACGAACATAAATACTGATGATGTGGCCACATCACCAGAATTATCCCCGGGTGTCTAGAATGTGACTCTATATCTATCCAGTATATTAAAACTTCGACTATACGTTCATGACGCATATACGCGAAATCTTTATATACTCGATTGTCCATATTCAAAATAAATAAATATTCAAATACGTATAAAGCGATTTAAATTTTAAAACAAAATTGTTTTCATTTGAAAAATATACTCTTCACACTCGTTCTAGGATACTATTGATCCTATCTCTAACGAGTCATTCTAATTGGATATTACTAATTCAATATGTGATGAATTCTTTTGTACGGTTCTAATGTGTCTTGTTCTCGAGCTCTGTAACCAAAGCTCTGATACCAAACTGAGACGACCCGAACTTCCCCGTGAAGGAAAGCACGGATAGAATTGAGGACAAGACAAAATAGAACACAAACGGAAGAACATTTCATTGTTATTACAACAATTCCATCAGATACAAGAATATATAGAGTATAAATGAATAAATTACATTCAACAAATATCAGAGATTTTAATTACATTTAAATACATTGCAGCGGAAAATAATACAAAAGCACAACTAGAAATAATGCACGGATACAGAGCTTTCCGAGCATCGTTCCAGCTGTAAATCAGGACCCTGTGAATATAAATCTGCAAAACCAAAACTACTAGCTGCCCGTGTCGAAAATAAGGGCACCCAGAGTTTAGGTTAAAACAATAAACTCCAGGTCAGTCATGGGACTGGTGTGAGAACTAAAACAGTTATTTAAAACTTCGCTTTAAAAGATAGTAATTCAAGGGACCACGCCGTATAACACGGAACGGGTTTCCTCCCAAGAACACTAGTGCACAGAATAAACAACGCAATGCTTTTTCGGAAAATGAAGCTATTATAAGACCCAGGTCCCATCACACAATGCAACGCAAGCCGGAGGATAGGGTTTTTCCTTATAATAGCCAAACATGCTTGGTACGTTTAAAAACAAATCATTTGATACTATAATAGGTGTATAGTGTCAAAACAATTTCAATCATAAATATCAATCATAGACGACATGGGTACCATATATCATGTCGCCATACTAGTTCTACAATTAAAACCGCAATATCACGTATTGGAAATTGGATTCCATCATGAGTCGAGGCAAGGGGAAAGCTCCTCTCCGCGTTCGAGACACTCTAGCAAATGTCCCAGGACCCCACTATGATCCTTGGATCTTCAGGGCCGGTCCTCTCATACTTTTGAGGATTGGCAATTCCTGAACACACGTTTCCTGGTCCTTACAGACCTATATCCGAGGCGCCTCGCATTCCAACAACCACACAGGTGAAAAGTATAGAAATGTCAGGGCTGGTAGGTCACTGACACCACCCTAGCTAGAAAGAAACGTCGTGCTCTCCCTGCAGTCACTATCCCGTTTTTGACTCGTACCGAGGTGTGAGGCTCGCGAATTCACGTTATACACAAAGCTACGCCACACAGGCTGTGCTTTGATCATCAACCACAAGACTTTGCTTTTCAACAGAAGCCTTGATCAATTGCAACTTACGCATGCCACACCGACAATTCACTCCATGCGACTGATGTCCATCGATATACAACCCCTGAGCTCGTACGTCTCAGAGAAGGGCGTTAAGCAAGAGAATAAATTCTCCGCCGCCAAGCAGATGTATATTTAATAGAGATCAATTAACACAGAATAAAATCCAATGTCAGATACATAATCCATTTACAAGTTCGTTCTGGGTCTGAACGAAACCGGAGGCACTTTCCTCGCATATCCATCCATCTCCAAGTACGTCTGGACGATCACCAACTGTTTCCCTCATCTTGGGTGTACAGCCCAATCGTGATCATCAAGTAATCACCCAAACGATGTGAAGACTTCCAGTCTTCAACCACCGTCTTCATCTTCGACATCTCGTCGAATCGGTTATTCAGAATGGGTATAAACCCGGCCTTTCTGAATAACCCACGTATATAATAAACGAATGTTACACAAACACAACAAACGCCTCATTCCAATTCAGAATATTCTTTTATTCACAAAATCAAATTTTTAGGGAAATGTTCGCATTAATTTTATCCAAGATAAATTCTTCTAAATTTATCCTATAATCTTCCTTTGGATATCATTTCAAACCATTTTATGGTTTTCCAAACTAGTCGGGATTAGCGAACCACACCGAAGTAATTATTTATTTTATTTCCCAATCCCAACCTATATATCCCATGGAGAAGACTTGTAATACTTCACAACTAACACCACGGTGTTATCGGTAAAATTAATTACCATTTCACGTTCAAATCTAATTAAAGATTTAACTATCGCTTTGGAGCAAAACTGGTGGTACTCCATCCTCGATCACCTTTCAGATTTGATAATTTAAATTATCAATTCACATTTTAATCTAATTAAAGATTCATTAAAAACTCCACTTAGTTTTAATCCTTTCAAAAATCAACATCTTGCCTTTAACTGGGTTAAAGAACCAATGTTGTGATGGCCCGCCCCGCACCAACCGACATTTACTCCAAAAGTGTGTTGTACACATGTCCAGTTGGCACGGAACGGGTCGTGAGAAGGAAAAGGGAAGAAGGAAATGAACATACAAAGAACCTGTAGAATGTCTCACAGCGCATAGAAAAAAATATAATAATAACATACTTGACATAAAACAAGAGAGACAGTGCATAAGCTGAAAATCAGAACTAAACATCAAAGCAGCGGAAATCCAAAATACAGCTTATTACAACTTTCAAACTGTCTCGAAGCAAAAGTAAGATAAATGTGGGACACTACTAATGCCCAAGTAGCGACCACCAACGACACAGGGAGAATGTATATATATATATATATTACGTGGAAGCCTCCTGCCCGCCTCCGAATCAGCTACTCGCACACCACCAGCTAACCTGTCTCTAGTCTGCTCGTGTGAGCACCCAGAGTAATAAGAGGAGACATAAAACTCTGGGTCAGACATAAGGCCTGGTATGAGCGATAAACATCTAAAGTGAACAATAACAGGTAGACTAAAACATACCTGAACCTGGACCTGCAACCAAAGAGTTAGCACTACATACTGTACAACACTCTAAGGTATCATATCAAACAGTGTAAAGATACGGAGGTGGGGGAGGTGTGTATGTCATAATGATGGCAAACAATCAAACATAGCATCCATCCTCACATCTCTCACTCAGTGCGTAAAGCATACGATATTCACCACTTCGATCACCCAACATTCCTTGCTACGATCACTTTGCCCCATGAAGTCATAAATGGCTTCACTGCACTGATAACGTAGCCACTAATTCCTCGCTATGTCCACTTGCCCCATGGAGTTATTCACCCCATCTGTGCTGGCTCATAGCCTTACTAATCCTTACTATGTCCACTTGCCCCATGGTGTTATTCACCCCATCTGCGCTGGCTCATAGTCTTACTACGCATCACCTTGCCCCTCAGGTCATAATGACCCTACTGCACTGATAACGTAGTCTTGCTACCATCACCTTGCCCCTCAGGTCGTAATGACCCTACTGCACTGATAAGTAGCCCATCATTCCTTTTTAGTGGTGAATCGAAGTTATGAACGTCGACAACTCCTTAGCACACGTCCCGCAGCAAAGTCCAATCATGAAGTGAACTCATTGGTTCCCAACTGGTTCCGGGATCCTGAGCTCTAGCTTCCATTTGGACTACCTTTGCATCTCGGGTTATTGGTCATCACAATCGAATCGGATCGGATCAGCCTTCACATTCTTCAGCGGATCGGATCGGCCTTTGCATTCTTCAGCGGATCGGATCGGCCTTTGCATTCGGATCGGGTCGTGGTCCTCCAGCTCGTGGCTCCTCTTCCTGATTCGGATCGGCGTCACCCCTTCGGATCGGATCGGGTTGCTCCATCTGGGTCGGGTCGTGCCTTCTGATCGGGTCGGATCGTCTCGCCTAGAACCCATCGACTCGTGAGCTACCCACCCTCCTCTCGTTCGGATCGGAGATACTTGTTGGTTCGGATCGTGCTTCTACCACCGGATCGTGCCGCCTAGCTAAGTCGTGACCAACTCCTTCAAACGGATCGTGACGCCTATGCGGGAACGGATCGAGTCGCGCTCCCCTTCACCGATCCGATCCGGATTCTGGGTCATTTCCTGCATGTTTCCTGCGACTGTTTTTACGCCATTCGACGGCGTTTTCGACCAATCTAACACTTCTAAACAATCACAAAGCATACCATACAGTCATAGCAACATGCATAATCAACCACAAACATCAAAACATCAATATAATAGGTAAAAATGGATCAAACATACCCAAAATCCCATATTTCCCCTTAAGCATGTTTAGGTGAAACTAATGATAGGATTAGCAAAACTTAACCAAACTAACCCAAATTCATATCAGAGGTCTAAAACATCATTCCGAATTTTATAAATATTTTTCCGGAATTTTATCATGTTTAAATTCGCTAATTAGCAATAATCACTCCTAATTAGCCATAATTAGTGCAAAACTAAGAAAATCAATCACCTTAGCCACAAAATAAACCAAGATCTGAAATAATGTTCTGATTTGATGCGAATCCCAATGCTAAACAGCAGCTCCAAGGTTGTTTTGGTGAAGATCTTCTTTGATTAGGGGTTGCTAAGCCAAATCCTTGACCAAAAGATGATTTGGAGGTGATTTAGAGGTTGGAGGCCATTTTTAGGGATCCTTGGTGATAAGTGGAGGCTAGAAAACTGAGATGGAATAATCCTCCATCTCATTTCAGCCCTCCCATAACCCTAATCCCGAAATGGGTTATGGGCCTACTCACTAATCACCCGATTTGGCCCAGTTAAGCAGTTTTTCACCCTCCAAACCTTGTTTTAGCCATATCTCCCAAACGGTAAGTCCGTTTGGCTATTATGACCACTCTACGGAAAGAGAAACTATCAAACGAATCAAATGGAAGTGGTTTCAGGTCAAAATTCCTTTCCAATCAAAAGTTATGGCCAAAACAGTACCAACTAGGGGCAAAATGGTCATTTAAAAATCGACAAAAATCATAAGCATGGGAAATGACTCTAATAGATGTTTCCCAAAGTTACATGACCATACGACTTCACATGGGGAAGAAATAAATATTTTACAATCCTATGATGTGTAGAATACGGGTCGTTACACTCTCCCTCCTTAAGAAATTTCGCCCCCGAAATTCCCTAATCCAAACACACATAAAGGTCCCGCATGCCTATCAACCATAAAACAACTATCAACCATGCAAAACAAGCAAAACAAGTCTACCCTAGCATGCGGAAAACTAAATCGCAAAGTAAATCTTACCAGACAAAGAGTTCTGGATATGCCTTCCTAATGCTTTCTTCTGTCTCCCAAGTACAATCATTCTCGTCCTCGCCCCACTGAACCTTGACTAGCTTCACCGACTTCCTTCTAAGTTGCTTTGTATCATGCCCCACAATACGAATCGGCTTGCGGTTCCCAACCGCCTCGGGCTCTACTTCGAAGTCCTCCAACTGATCAGGTGAAATAGTCATATCTGAGTCGTGAACGAACTTCCTTAGTTGGGAAACATGAAACACATTGTGAACTCCCGCCATCTTCTCTGGTAAGCCAACTCTATATGCCAAATTCCCGACTAATTCAAGAACAGGGAACGGGCCAACAAATCTTGGTACCAACTTGCCTCTCTTGCCAAATCGTATCACGCTCTTCAACGGAGAGATTTTGACAAACACCAAGTCGCCAACGGAGAATTTCAAGTCTCTCCTCCTCTTATCAGCATAACTCTTCTGCCTATCTTGAGCAGCTTTCATTCGTTGCTGAATGATCTTAATCTTATCTGAAGTTTCTCTCACCACATCTGGTCCAAGCACAAACTTCTCGCCAGTCTCTATCCAACATGATGGTGAGTTACACGGTCTTCCGTACAAAGCTTCATATGGAGCCATACCGATACTGGATTGGTAGCTATTATTATATGCAAACTCTACTAGATGCAAATGGTCATCCCATGATCCACCAAAATCCAATATACATGCTCTCAAGAGATCCTCCAATATACGATTCACCCTCTCCGTATGACCGTCGGTCTGAGGATGATATGCGGTACTGAGATGTAATCCTGACCCTAGAGTCTCTTGTAAGCTCTTCCAAAACCCACTAGTGAACAACGGGTCTCGGTCACTCACAATTCTTTTGGGTACTCCATGAAATCTCACTACCCACTTCAGATACAATTCTGCCAACTTGGCTGCCGTTCTGGTCCATTTGACGGGTATAAATCTTGCGCTCTTAGTCAATCGATCCACAATTACCCAAATGCTATCATATCCCGATCTAGTCCTTGGTAAACCATCGATGAAATCCATCGAGACTTGCTCCCATTTCCCTTCGGGAATTTCTAATGGTTGCAACAACCCACTAGGCTTCTTTTGCTTGGCTTCAACTAGCTGGCAATTCATGCATTTGGATATAAACTTCCCAACGTCTCTCTTCATCCCTTCCCAGTAGTAAGTCTGCCTCATATCTCGATACATCTTATTACCACCGGGATGTATAGTCAGTTTTGAGTGACGACATTCTCTAAGCACTTCATCTCTCAAACCATTCACGTTGGGCACAACTAATCTTTCATTCTTTCGAAGCCATCCATCTCGATCAAGTCCATACACATTCATCTCCTCATCGATACCCATTTCTAACTTGGAGATGATTTCCAATAGATTAGGACCGTCCCTCTGGCTGGAACCAATCCGCTCTATCAAAGTAGGTCTGATCGTCAAACTAGCTAGCATAACTGGATCCAACTCGCACTTTGGTCTGAAATCAAACCCCGCGATATATTCCAGTTGCTTCCATTCAAGAAACATTGCCCCTAAGCTGGCATGTCTCCTACTCAAGGCATCGGCTACCGCATTACCCTTCCCAGGTGTATACGCGATATCAAAATCATACGAAGCCAAGAACTCTAACCATCTCTGCTGACGGAGATTTAGATCTTTTTGAGAGAAGAGATATTTCAACGATTTATGATCGGTAAACAACTCGAATCTTTCTCCCAAGAGATAGTGTCTCCACATCTTAAGCGCAAATACAATCGCTGCCAATTCCAAATCATGGGTAGGATACTTCTTCTCATGCGGCTTTAGCTGTCGACTAGCATAAGTTACAACCCTACCTTCTTGCATCAATACTGCACCCAGTCCGGTACCACAAGCATCCGTGTATACCGTCATCTCTTCATTCCCTTTAGGAATAACTAACACTGGCGCACGCGTCAACCTCTCCTTTAGACTTTTGAAGGCATCCTCACACACTCCGTCCCAGACGAAGGACTGATTCTTCTTAGTCAACTGAGTCAACGGTGCTGCTATCTTGGAGAAGTCCTGGATAAACTTACGATAATATCCGGCTAATCCCAAGAAACTTCTTACATCTGTAGCATTCTTGGGTGTAGGCCAATCCTGTACCATAGCCACCTTCGCAGGGTCCACGGCAATACCACACTCTGAAACAACATGACCCAAGAATCTTACTTCCCTTCTCCAAAAATGACACTAAGAGAATTTCGCTTTCAATTGGTGTTTCCTTAACACCTCCATCACTATCCTCAAGTGCCCCTTGTGTTCCTCCTCTGTCCTTGAATAAACAAGGATATCATCCACGAACACAAGAACAAACTTATTCAACTGATCTCTGAATACTCGATTCATAAGATCCACAAAGTAGGCTGGTGCATTGGTCAACCCAAACGGCATGACCAACCACTCATAAAATCCAAACGGCGTCCTAAATGACGT
Organism: Allium sativum; assembly: GCA_030737875.1. NCBI lineage: Eukaryota > Viridiplantae > Streptophyta > Magnoliopsida > Asparagales > Amaryllidaceae > Allium > Allium sativum. The sequence continues at coordinate 124,714,690 of CM060919.1, read as the reverse complement.
TTTCGGAACACTCTCATCCGCTACTCGAAGTTGATGAAATCCTGTCGCGAGGTCCAACTGGGAGAACACTCTTGCTCCTTCCAGCTGATCAAACAAATCATCTATACGCGGTAGAGGATACTTATTCTTCCTCGTTACCTTATTCAACTCGCGATAGTCCACACACAAACGAAGGGAACCATCTGCCTTAGTGGCAAACACAACTGGTGCTCCCCACTCGGAGACACTCCTTCTAATCAATCCCTTCTTCAAAAGATTGCTGACTTGCACCCCGAGCTCTCGCTGCTCCCTTGGTGCCATACGACGAAGTGGCATCACTATAGGTCTGGCATCTTTCACTAAATCAATACGGAACTCAATCTCTCGGTGTGGTGGAAGCCCAGTCACCTCCTCGAAGACGTCCGGATACTGGCCAATCACGGGCACATCTGACAACTCATCCTGCGGGATGTCGAGGGAATTTACAAAACTAGCCATAACCCCATCACTATGTAGGCTACCAAACACTACCCTCCGCCCATCATCTGCCCTCACTGTCACCAAAAAGCCCTCACAGTCTACCACCACCCCGTATCTTCGGAGCCAATCGACTCCCAATATAATGCCATACCCAGTAAAGCCCAAAACAAAGCAATCACATACAAACATACATCCATGACTCGATAAGACCAAATTCCTGCAAATCATACTAAGGCTAGTCGAACCACCAATTGGGTTCGTCACTATCAATGGTCTATCGACTATCTCGGGTTCCAGTCCCAACCTATCTACCAGGTCACTAGATATGAAGGAACGGGAAGCCCCAGTATCAAACAAAACTCGAACTGGTATATCATAAATAGAAAGCATACCTTGAATAACAACATTCTTTCCTTTCTCCGCCGCAGTTGGGGCATTCGACGAAGAAGGAACAGCATCAAGAGCATATGCTTTCACAATCTGCTTCTCCTTAAGAGGTTGCGGACACTTATCTTTCTGATGTCCCACTTGACCACAGTTGTAGCACTTCCTTTCCGCTGACTTGGCCCAACATTCTTTAGCATAATGGCCCTTCTTTCCACAGCTGAAGCACTCAACATCCTTCTTGCTCATTTTCTGGCCACCTTTTGATTGGTCCTGCCTCCTCTTATTCTGAGAGCTATTCTTGCCTCCACCGCCTGCTTGCGGCTTTGGCCCTTCTGCAGATGCAGCCTCGGTCTTTGACTTGGGGTAAAGACTCTCTGATCTCAAAGCTTTCCCCACAATCGACTCAAAAGTCTCATCGATGTGGTTGATAAGCCTTTCCCCCAAGTACCCATCCAAACCAGTAATGAACTTCTCATTCTTCTTCTCAAGAGTATCGATAAGAGACAGTCCATACTTCGACAAAGTGTCGAACTCAGCAATATAATCAGAAACTGCCCTCCCATTTTGCTTCAGTTCCAAGATCCTCTTGAACAACACTGACTTCTGGGCAGCTGGAATAAACTTCTCGCTAAAACGAGCCTTGAACTGAACCCAAGTAACCTGGTCCTCTGGAGTAGCTGTTCTAATGGCATTCCACTAATTCATCGCTCGCCCTTGCAACTGACGAGACGCTAGCCTTCTCTTCATCGCATCCTCAAGACCCAAGTCATCAAAGATACGGTCACAGCTATCCATCCAGTCTTGAACATCCGTGGCCGACTCCGTCCCGTGGAACGGCTTCCCACCAAGATTGGTGTAATTCTTGCACAACTTGGCGAAATCGACCCTAGGCGCCTGCACTACTGGGCCAACACCAACTCCGGGATTGGGAACTGCCCCTTGCACTTCTCTGAGCATGTCTCTCATGAGGTCGGTAAACATCGCCCTCATGTCAGCGGCATTTCCATTATTGGCCCCTCTACCAGTACCTCTCACATATCGGCTCATCGTCAATCTGTAAAAGGAAAACGATTAACGACCCCATAGTGGTACTAGTGCAGTGCAACTTCATTCTTATACTACTAATAGTATATATATACATAGCTTTTGAAAACCAAAGTAATCACAAATACGCGCTCTCATATACGTACTAACTCTCCCTAGTGTCTTTCCCTAGGTTAACGACGCATCCTAGAGCTCTGATACCAAGTGTGACGGCCCGCCCCGCACCAACCGACATTTACTCCAAAAGTGCGTTGTACACATGTCCAGTTGGCACGGAACGGGTCGTGAGAAGGAAAAGGGAAGAAGGAAATGAACATACAAAGAACCTGTAGAATGTCTCATAGCGCATAGAACAAAATATAATAATAACATACTTGACATAAAATAGGAGAGACAGTGCATAAGCTGAAAATCAGAACTAAACATCAAAGCAGCGGAAATCCAAAATACAGCTTATTACAACTTTCAAACTGTCTCAAAGCAAAAGTAAGATAAATGTGGGACACTACTAATGCCCAAGTAGCGACCACCAACGACACAGGGAGAATGTATATATATATTACGTGGAAGCCTCCTGCCCGCCTCCGAATCAGCTACTCGCACACCACCAGCTAACCTGTCTCTAGTCTGCTCGTGTGAGCACCCAGAGTAATAAGAGGAGACATAAAACTCTGGGTCAGACATAAGGCCTGGTATGAGCGATAAGCATCTAAAGTGAACAATAACAGGTAGACTAAAACATACCTGAACCTGGACCTGCAACCAAAGAGTTAGCACTACATACTGTACAACACTCTAAGGTATCATATCAAACAGTGTAAAGATACGGAGGTGGGGGAGGTGTGTATGTCATAATGATGGCAAACAATCAAACATAGCATCCATCCTCACATCTCTCACTCAGTGCGTAAAGCATACGATATTCACCACTTCGATCACCCAACATTCCTTGCTACGATCACTTTGCCCCATGAAGTCATAAATGGCTTCACTGCACTGATAACGTAGCCACTAATTCCTCGCTATGTCCACTTGCCCCATGGAGTTATTCACCCCATCTGCGCTGGCTCATAGCCTTACTAATCCTTACTATGTCCACTTGCCCCATGGTGTTATTCACCCCATCTGCGCTGGCTCATAGTCTTACTACGCATCACCTTGCCCCTCAGGTCATAATGACCCTACTGCACTGATAACGTAGTCTTGCTACCATCACCTTGCCCCTCAGGTCGTAATGACCCTACTGCACTGATAAGTAGCCCATCATTCCTTTTTAGTGGTGAATCGAAGTTATGAACGTCGACAACTCCTTAGCACACGTCCCGCAGCAAAGTCCAATCATGAAGTGAACTCATTGGTTCCCAACTGGTTCCGGGATCCTGAGCTCTAGCTTCCATTTGGACTACCTTTGCATCTCGGGTTATTGGTCATCACAATCGAATCGGATCGGATCAGCCTTCACATTCTTCAGCGGATCGGATCGGCCTTTGCATTCTTCAGCGGATCGGATCGGCCTTTGCATTCGGATCGGGTCGTGGTCCTCCAGCCCGTGGCTCCTCTTCCTGATTCGGATCGGCGTCACCCCTTCGGATCGGATCTGGTTGCTCCGTCTGGGTCGGGTCGTGCCTTCTGATCGGGTCGGATCGTCTCGCCTAGAACCCATCGACTCGTGAGCTATACACCCTCCGCTGGTTCGGATCGGAGATGCTTGTTGGTTCGGATCGTGCTTCTACCACCGGATCGTGCCGCCTAGCTAAGTCGTGAACAACTCCTTCAAACGGATCGTGATGCCTATGCGGGAACGGATCGAGTCGCGCTCCCCTTCACCGATCCGATCCGGATTCTGGGTCATTTCCTGCATGTTTCCTGCGACTGTTTTTACGCCATTCGACGGCGTTTTCGACCAATCTAACACTTCTAAACAATCACAAAGCATACCATACAGTCATAGCAACATGCATAATCAACCACAAACATCAAAACATCAATATAATAGGTAAAAATGGATCAAACATACCCAAAATCCCATATTTCCCCTTAAGCATGTTTAGGTGAAACTAATGATAGGATTAGCAAAACTTAACCAAACTAACCCAAATTCATATCAGAGGTCTAAAACATCATTCCGAATTTTATAAATATTTTTCCGGAATTTTATCATGTTTAAATTCGCTAATTAGCACTAATCACTCCTAATTAGCCATAATTAATGCAAAACTAAGCAAATCACTCAACTTAGCCACAAAATAAACCAAGATCTGAAATAATGTTCTGATTTGATGCGAATCCCAATGCTAAACAGCAGCTCCAAGGTTTTTTTTGGTGAAGATCTTCTTTGATTAGGGGTTGCTAAGCCAAATCCTTGACCAAAAGATGATTTGGAGGAGATTTAGAGGTTGGAGGCCATTTTTAGGGATCCTTGGTGATAAGTGGAGGCTAGAAAACTGAAATGGAATGATCCTCCATCTCATTTCAGCCCTCCCATAACCCTAATCCCGAAATGGGTTATGGGCCTACTCACTAATCACCCGATTTGGCCCAGTTAAGCAGTTTTTCACCCTCCAAACCTTGTTTCAGCCATATCTCCCAAACGGTAAGTCCGTTTGGCTATTATGACCACTCTACGGAAAGAGAAACTATCAAACGAATCAAATGGAAGTGGTTTCAAGTCAAAATTCCTTTCCAATCAAAAGTTATGGCCAAAACAGTACCAACTAGGGGCAAAATGGTCATTTAAAAATCGACAAAAATCATAAGCATGGGAAATGACTCTAATAGATGTTTCCCAAAGTTACATGACCATACGACTTCACATGGGGAAGAAATAAATATTTTACAATCCTATGATGTGTAGAATACGGGTCTTTACAAATGTCATCTAAAACACGTTTCACGATAAACCCAAATCACATTTGATATTAAATACGAGGCTCTGAATAGAAAATATATCGGCTTATATTCAATATCAAATTCTGAAACCAACAAATATCATATTGGAAATAACGATATAAAATATATCTTTCAAATCCCCATAACAATATTTGTATAGTCACTGTTTTTCGTTATGTAAAATATTTTATAACACTATGGTATCTATCGTTTGATTTTAATTAGACTCCATCGTAAAATAGTTCTAATTTTAAATATGATAAAGATGTAAATTTTATTATTAAAATATTTCACTCAACACATGAATAGATTCAACACATGAATTTTCCTTTATAATATTCATTATTTTCCCGATTGGAATGAGGCCCAATCAATCACCATATAATGTTAATTATATGGATTCCATACAACACATGTATATAATAGCAACAATAAACAATCAACCATCATCCAAGGTGCACCACACTGTATAAGCATCAAATATAGATATCTAACGCTTATAACAGCCTGTCAATCAATCGATCGACATATTTAATCAATCAGGATGAGTGAACTTCAAATTTCATCCCAACACCCGTGTGGGGTTTCAAACAATCAAACACAGATTTTAGTTGTGCAGTTGGGCGACGTTTAACATTTATTGACCCAATCAATATCAGTCAAATCAGTGTATATAAACAAATCAGCCGATTTGTTTATAAATATTCATTTATTCAGTTTCACGTTAAAAATTATATTTTTAACGATAAAACAATTTATTTTAACACATGAATTTCTATTCGGTTCATTTATACAATAAAAATGATATTTTTATTTTACTAACATATTCTAGAAAATTTCGGCGGCATAACGGCACGATACTAGAAACGGGACAAGGCCTAGCCTTATCCCCGGTCTAGTGAAGGCCCACGCCATTCACACATCAATCAAATGCACCCAACAATCAAATTCAAATCTAATCATCTAACTAATTTATGCAATCAAACAAACAAGTCCATGGTCTGTGGACGATTGTGTCGGGTGCTACTAAACACCGTCTGCATCCTAGTATATATATATATATATATAACTAGAAAAAGAAATTGAAGAGTGAGAAGTTCTCACCAATAGCTATCCAACTTTACGACACTTCTTTTAGAGAAATCTTCATCGTTATCGCATCTTTGTCATCTTCGTTGCCCGTATTCACTACATATATAAAAATCACACATTTTTATATTTTGATGTCTTTAAAATAAAAATCACATTTTTATTTGTTCACTTTCAATTTGAAAATCATATTTTTATTATCGCTTCATACATTTAAAAATCGAATTTTTACTTTGCTATTCAATATATAAAAAATCAAATTTTTACTTCGTTGTTCAATATATAAAAATCGAATTTTTACTATGCTATTCAATATATAAAAATCGAATTTTTACTTCACTATTCAATATATAAAAATCGAATTTTTACTTTGCTATTCAATATATAAAAATCGAATTTTTACTTTGCTATTCAATATATAAAAATCGAATTTTTTACTTTGCTATTCAATATATAAAAATCGATTTTTTCAAATAAAGGTTTGCCTTTCTATAATATAAAAATTATATTTTTCTCGAAGTAAAAATCATATTTTTACTTCACTACTCATCTCAAAATATTGTCTTTTCAAAATCAATCTTTATTTTGCTACACTTATAAAGATGCTATTTTTAATATTCCTATCATGTAATTTTTTTTTATTCTCTATGCTTTTCTAATCTAAAAATATAATCTTTCCTAATAGAAATCAAAACTTTAAACAAATAAAAACCATACAATTTCAGTTTTAAAATCAATTAAGAAAAATCAGTTTTAAATATAAACAAAAATCAGTTTTTAATTTAAATAAAAAGAAAAATCTTACTGTCTTTGCAGGAGGAAGGGGGTGCGGCGAGGTAGAGGGGGCCACGGCGGCGTTGACAGAGGGAGGCGGCGCTAGGGCTGAAGGGGGTGCGGTTTGGGTCTGTGGGCTCGGAACTGGAGGCTTGCGCGAGGAGAACAAGCGGAGGAGGAAGAAGATGGAGGGCGGCGGTGGTTGGGGGCCCCACCTGGCGGCGTCGCTACTTCGAGGAGGGTGCTGCGGTCTGATGCGGAGGGGGGGTTTGTGGGCTGCGTCAGGTGGCTCCACGAGGAAGGAGGAGGAAGGTGGAGAGGGCACGGCAGCGTCGTTGGGGGGGGAGGGGCGCGCGATGCGGCGGCGGCGGCTCACCCCCCCGTCGCCCTTCTTTCTCTTTTTTTTTTCTTTTATTCGATTTCTGATTGAAAACAAGAGGGGGGGGCCAGAGAGAAATAAGGGAGAGATTTTAATTTTTAATTTATTTAATTAATTTATTTCCAAAAAGTTGACTTTTACATACGACCTCTAAACGAGGCCCACCGCCTGTCGTCCATAGCGTATTACCCTCATTCCGAACACAACGGGATATGTATCGTCGGCTGATTCGACTGTTTGAATCAGTTTTCGTCAAATTTACATTTAAATCATTATATTGAATTTTAAACGTACATTTTAAATTACTGGGGTCACACACAGTCCCTAAAAATCCCAAAAAAATATTTTCTAGCTTTGTATTGACGATATGGTCCTAACAAAACTAGTTTCGTCAAATTCTGAGACCGTTGGAAAAATGGCTATTTTCCAGTCGATTAAAATCAACTGAAATGGTCAAAACACGTTTTCCTTTGCCACGCTCACATATTGATTCGAAAAATTATGAAATTTGAAACCTAGCAATAATTTGACATTGCGGATCCAACAAAAGTGGTTTCTTCGAAATCCGAGGTCGTTTGCAAAATTCCCATTTCTAAGGGCCTGAATTCCATAGCGACTATTCAGAATTTTCAACTGGACATATCTTTTGATTCCCGCTATGAAATCTCGATTTTTCGGATTCGTTGGAAAAATATCATCAATTAGATCCTATTGTTTTTGGTTTCACTAAAATCCGGATTGTTTTGCACCCGGTACATTTAATTGAAATTTGAAATCGAATTATCGAACTACCTCGCCATTTTCAATTCTATTTATAATTATATATAAATATTTATATTCTAACGACGACGTATATAATATACACGTCAAATTCTATTCAAAATAAATTTTCCTTCGTTTTTATTTAAAATAATCTATTTTAAATATACTAAATTCGCTAAAATTTCCAAAATAAAATTTTTAAACTGGTTCAGAATTTCCGGGTTATTACAGATTGATTGAACTGCTAGTCAGTTAGTGAAAATTATATATATATATGTAATTATATATATATAAACCGTTAAATATTTATATATTGATTCTGCTATCAAAATAATTTATATTGAACTGAAAGTGATGATAATCATATTGTGTAACATCTGTGGATGCAGGGAGACAGGCTGGAGGAATCCGACTGGATTCCTCAATAGTTATTTTTTTATTATATATTGTTATATGATGTGTTATAAAATCTGTGGGCAATTATATGTGCTTGGATGATATTGAACATCGTGATTTGATATGATTGAATACCATAACATACCGAAATGTTGATAAAGGGATTTTCAAAGTGATATTGAAAATAGAATATTTATAAAATGGGATATTTATAAATAAGAGATATTTATAAAGTGGAATATTTATAAATAAGAAATGTTTATAAATTGGAATATTTATAAATAGGAGATATTCAAAAAGGAAATAATTACAAACCATTTTCTTTTTGAATGGAAAGACCTGTATGGCGGGTTTGGGGATTTTCCCGATGCTCCCGTTACAAAGGAGGTTATGGCGAATTTTTCAGGGAATTTAAGGAGTTAGAATATTTCAAGAATAAATTTGAAAAGGAAATATTTGTAAACCATTTACAAATAGAATTGAAAAGGAAACGTTATAAAAAGGAAATCATTTTTAAAGTGTAGAACCGTTATTTAAAAGTAAATCTTTTCAAATGAATAAAACGTTGTTAAAAAGGAAATCTTTATAAAGTGAATAAAGTAAATCGAATATGGTATTCGAAAGGAGTTAAATCGAATATGGTATTCAAAGGGAGTAAATCGAATATGGTATTCGAAAGTTAGTAAAACGAATATGCTATTCGAAAGGGGTTAGTCGAGTCGAGTTAGTTGAATAGAGTTAACTAGTTCAGTAGAGTTAACCAGTTCAGTAGAGTTAACCAGTTCAATAGAGTTAACCAGTGAGTTAAGTAAGTCAAGTTAACCAGTTGGGTTAAGTAAGTCAAGTTAACCAGTGAGTTAAGTAAGTCAAGTTAACCAGATGAGTTAAATAAGTTAAGTTAATTGAATCTAGTTATTCGATAGGTGTTAATCAAGTTAAGTTAAATAAGTTAAGTTAATCGAATCTAGTTATTCGAGAGGAGATTATCGAATATAGTTTATTCGAAGGAGTTATCAATTATTAGTTATTCGAAGTGAGTAGTCGAATATTGGTTATTCGAAGTGAGTTAATCGAATATTGGTTATTCGAAAAGGGGAGTTATCAAATCGAATAGATTAAAGGAGTTAATCGAATATAGTTTATTCAAGTAGAGTTAGAGGAGTTATCAAATATAGTTTGTTCGACGGGAGTTAAGTGAATAGTTAGATTAATCAAAGTGAATTAGCTAAGTTAAACTAAGTGAATTAGTTAAGTGAATTGGTTAAGTTAACCAAAGTGAATTTGTCGAGTTAATCAAAGTGATTAGTTCAGTTAATCGAGTTGAATTTGTCAGTTGAGTTAATAAATGGAGTTAGTCAAACCAAGTAAAACCAGTTAGAGTTAATTAATTAAGGTTGACCAGTTAGAGTTAATCAATCAGAGTTAATCAAATAGAGTTAAGTAAAATTAGAACTGACTAGAGATTAGTAAAATGAATGGTTTTCTAAGTGTCTATGTGATGTTGGTTTCGGCATTCGGGATTTATACTTAGGGAATTGTTCTCATACTAGTTCACAGTCAGGGACTGATAGTTGGGGAAGAGTAGTGATTTGTAAATAAGCAAATGGAAAACGTTTTCCAGTGTTAATAACATATATTTTCTAAACATAGAAAATAAGGCAATGTGAATATATATATAGATATATGTTGATGATTTACCGATATAATTTCCATATGGAAATAATATCGTTGTTTGCACACCTGTTTTTCTTTGATAGTTAAATTACAGACTATCGAAGTTTTGACCATTTTAACATTGTTAATATGGAGAACGGTTGGATTATTATCCAAAGAACCACTCTGTATTGGCATAAGCATCGCGAATCATATATGCCAAAGATAATTGAAGATGGAGTAAAATTGCAAGGGCTATTGTATAAGTCTTAGATAACAATGCCTAAGATAGATGTACTGGATAGTGCCTTCGGTTTGTCTAGTCCTAGGACAACTTGTATGGACGAAGGTCTGACAGAGTATATCCAATAGATCGCGTAAGTTGATCTATTCAAAACGTATTCACGTTTGGTGGCGGAGGAATTCGTTTCTCTTAGCTGTATACCCGTGTTATTTTTGGATAAGTCAATTTGTGATTTGGCGGGTATGACGATGTGACATTCTAAGTGAATGAGGATGACTTGTGTGAATGAATGTATGACAGAGTATTTCCAGAAAGGTCACGTACATTGATTTCTTCAACCGTACCAAGAGTGGAAGCGGAGAAGGAAACTTCTTTTAGCTGACACGTAATGTAGGGTTGTAGACGTCAATTAGTGATTTTAGATGGATCTGACAATGTGTCATTCAAAGTGAATCTGATGTGATGATAACGCGTAACTTCTAGCCTCATCATCCGGTAAATGACAGAAATCAAGACGGCAGCATGGCTTAGTCGGTCGCACCGTAGTAGGGTGTATAATCACCTATCTAGAGAATATTCATTTGTTTCTTAAATCTATCAATGTTGTCCCATATATATACGGGAACAGTTGCTGATCACAACCGTTGGTGATATACATTCGATACACTCAAGCAAAATGAGTGGTCGGTCATGTGTGGCTGAGTTACAAGATGTTCTTGTTGAACTCCAGTGTATCGTTCCTAGAGTACACTGATCGGAAGGTGGTTCCATACCTTGTCATAGTTGGAAACCCATTACCCAATACGTGCTTGCGATTTTAATTGTATACCATATATGTAGAAAGTGAGATGAAAGCGTTTCTGCTAGATGATTATTATATTGTGTTGATAGACATTATTATAATATGAAAAGGTTTTGATATAAAGATATTTTGGATTCTCATAAGGCAAAAACCCATTCCGTTATACGGCGTGGTCTTATGAGATATCATTTACTTGTTCATATACCTGTTTAAACTGTTTTACTCATACCAGTCCCATGACTGACCCGAAGTTTATTTATTTTGTTTTCCCTAAACTCTTGGGTGCCTAATTTTGTACGAGCATTCAAGTAGTCAGGAATTTACAGATATACTGGAAGAGCGTGGAGCAGGAGGCTTCAGGATAATATAGCTATAGTATTTCCGCTGTGTTGTAAGTGCTGTACTCTGATAAGTGGTATTGTATACATAATTGTTACATTTCAAAGTTATGTTATATATTATATGTTATTCGTTCCGCTGTGAGATTCGTGTTACTCTGATGATGTACGTTCTTCTTTTTCTTCTTCTATTCTAAGTTTCTATCTTATCTTTCCTCACCCTCTAATTTATTTCATTAATTACCGGGATTTTTCGATGTTTTGGTTATCGACATCGAGCTTATGTCGATTACCAAAGTCGCTAAAAATCCGGGTCGTTACACCCTAACTCATAGATACCCGTGCTGGCCTCACAGTGGGGTGTATCACTCCCCAAAGTGGCAACCCGATACAACCAAAAATTCACGACTTATATCTACACGATGCAACAACGTCTTACCTACCAGCCCGGGCCTACACACGCATATGGACCCGTTGGACTTGCGTAGCCACCGCTGACCTGCTTTGACCTCTTACAATCAAATCTAGTACGCGTGTCCCGTCCTCGACTTGAATCAAGCCCACAAAGATACTTAATGGGTTACTGGTTTGAAAAGGGCCTCCATGCATGACACAAGCTTTCCACCTAAGCTTGATCCCCTCTAAGGTTTTCCCCACTTAACCCCATTCTTAATCATGTCTTATTACATGTTTCAATCTTGGTTAGGTGCATCTAATCGTATTTCAAATGACACCCAAGGCACCCACTTAATTCCACATGCCACCCAAGGCACCCACTTAACCCCCTCATGTCCCACTACATCTTTGGTTAAGTATTTCTTAATTCATTAAGACCGTAACCTCGTAAAGACCTCCCACATTAGACTGGCATTTGTGGCAGCTGGATTTGCCAGGCGGTTCCAGGCAATCTTACACCACAAACGAGCCTAACCTCGGGTCTTTACAACTGTTACGCATTTAATTTATGCCTAAGACCTCCCACATTAGACTGGCATTTGTGGCAGCTGGATTTGCCGGGCGGGTCCGGGCAGTCTTACACCACAAAAGAGTCTAACCTCATGTCTTAGGCGATTAATTACACATAATTAATTATCCCCCAATTTGAATTAATTTCCCTATTCAAATTGCCAATCAATTACAAATTTAACTATTTCCATAATTGACTCAATTATGTCCATCTATTTATGGTATATAAAATTATACCAATTAGCATCACATTTAAGGCATTTATGCCAATTCTCAATATTAAATCTTTTAATATTATCCCATTGTCCCACGTTGTACATTCGTTCGTTTAACGTAAAATATACGTTAGACTCGAATATTCTAACTTATGGAATAAAGAGAAAACATCACAACATGCAAGGATATAAATTAAATCTAACTTATGAACAAAAAGTCAAAACATAAATTGCATATAGATCTAAACATAAATGGTGAACTTGCATGTGTGAACAAGGTGTTTCATCTAAACTTGCATAGACAATGGGTGTCATAGATCTAATCATAAGGTACAAACTTGCATAGGCAATAGTTACAATCTTACATTACATGATTCATACTCCTATATATATATATATACTTGCATATGTGATTTATGCAACATAAACTGTAGCGTAAACTTGCATCTAAACTCACACATGTCATAGCCTAACTTTAGATCCAATTTACACATAAAATAGATGTCATGAAACATGTAAGGTTGTATATGATTCTCACTAACTTGAATATGATTCATACCTAAATTAACATCTAAACTTGCATACATACATATGATTTAACATATGAATCAGTTCCAACAACATAACCAAACTAGCATATGAAACATCATTATGAATTGATTGTACATAAGCCAATCATAGATCTACAGCATAGATGATAACATCACAGCTTTACAACATAGATAATAACATCATAGAATTTACCACATAGATGATAACATCATAGAATTTACAACATAGATAATAACATACGGTCAATTATTCACAACATAATCATATAATCCAAGTCATAGCTCAATCCAATTAAATTGTTAATTAACTTATTAAAGAAATCGAACTCACAAAAAGAAGGTCTTGCGTTCTGAAATCTGAGTTCTGAAATTGATTTAGCTCGCCTTTGCAGTAGATTCGTTATTGTTTAGATTAGAGCTGAATAGAACTGAATTGATTAGCTTTGATTTCCCTCTAGTTGGTGGCGGCTACACTAGGTTACAAGATGACAACATGTCGGCCATGATTCAGATTTTAATTTGATTCTAGGGTTTGTGACTACCCATGTTTATATAGAATTTCAATTTAATTATATCCATCGGATGATCTTAGGGTTAATCAAAACCACTCAGTCGGGATATGGTGACACCTCAGCCCTAATGACTCAGCAAGGAGTCAGAAAGGACTCAACAGTGAGTCACAATATGGGTCAGACTGCACCAGAAAGCTGTGCAGGCCTGCTGCTCGGCATGGGCGCACTTGGCAGGTGCGCCAATGCAAATTTGTACTGGTGCACTTCCTAAGTGCGCAAGTGCAAATTTTTTTCTGCCTAACTTCGTTTGTCCATATCTCCTTAATCCGGTATCCGTTTTCCGCAAACTCGGACTCTATCTCAACCAGAATTCCGAGACGAATACAATGGCACAACCCATTTCCCTTAATTCTAACGTCTGAGATTAATTATTCTTTAATTTAGTTAATTTGATTATTTTAAAATCCGGGCTGTTACATTCTCTCCTACTTAAAGGATTTCGTCCTCGAAATCTCTATGTCAAGATGAACGTATCCTACCATCCAATCATCCATCTGCTCAACCATCAACCACTAGCAACCATGGTCCTTAAATGATTTCTAATGCTTTTCATGTACATATGCATAGTGTGTGTATATGTTTGTATACTAATGCTAAATCAGGCAGTCCACTGATTCAGCCGACCTCCTTAATGCAAAAAATGATAGTGCCATGTATCCATCATGTATGCAAAGAATCCTATACATATCATCACTACATGTTTGCACAACCATCCATTTAAATGCAACATCCATATGATACACATATTCAATGTACATTCATTTTACTAAATACATCCATTTATATGCAATATGCAATATGAAAGTGACTGAGCCGATCTAGTGCCTAAAGTGTGTGTATGTATGCATCCACGAGCAACCACTAGCAAAAACTTGCATCCACATGCATCCATCATACATAACATGTCTCAAACACATGTTTCAACCATAGGACTACCCTATCTAAAGGTCAAAGATACTAGCGAGTGGACATACTAAAGATAAAACGAGTACAAGCTAAGCGATAAAGGAGAAATTAAAAGACATACCCTCGAAAAGAAAAGGGTACAATGAACACATCTTCTCTTCTGTCTCTCAAGTAGCGTCACTCTCATAATCTCCCCATTGCACTGTGACTAGCTTGACCTCTCAATTCCTCAACTTCTTAATCTCCGACCCAAGGATGCATGTAGGAGCTCATCGAATTGTTACATCACGCTCTATCTCCACCTCTCTAAGCAAGCTCGGCTCTACCACCTCCGCGGTCTCGTGCAAGCATTTCCTCAAATGTGATACATGGAATACGTCGTGTACACCACTAAGTCCCTCGAGCAACTCCACTCTATATGCCATCTGTCCAATCCTTTCCTTAATAGGAAATGGCCCTACGAACCTTGGTGCTAACTTCCTAATGGACCCAAAGCGAACAACATTCCGTAATGCAGACACCTTGATAAAGACCATGTCCCCAATGTCAAACTTAAGATCTGTCCTCCTCTTGTTCACATAAGATTTTTGCCTATCTTGTGCCGTCTTCATCCTCCTTCGAATCAAATCGATCTTTTCCGAAGTCTCTCTAATCATATTGGGCCCAAGTAAGATCTTATCCGTAGATTCCCACTAACATGTAGGCGAATGACACGACCGTCCATAAAGAGCCTCGAAAGGTGCCATGCCAATGCTAGACTGAAAGCTATTATTATATGAGAACCCTACCAAAGGAAGATGCTCCTCCCATGTACCTCCAAAGTCTAAAACACATAGCCTCAAAAGGTCCTCTAAAATACGATTCACCCTCTCGGTCTGGCCGTCCGTCTGAGGATGATATGCGGTGCTCAAATATAACTGAGTCCCTACCGTCGCTTGCAAGCTTTTCCAAAACTCGCTAGTAAAGATAGGATCGCGATCGCTCACTATGCTAGAAGGAACACCATACAAACGAACTATCTCTCGAATATATACGGAGGCTAACCATGGGGCAGTCCTCTTACTCTTCACGGGAATGAAATGGGCGCTCTTAGTAAGTCTGTCTACCACGACCCAAATCCCTGTATTACCCTTCCTCGATCTCGGTAACCCATCAACAAAGTCCATCGAGACAATCTCCCATTTCCATTGTGGGATCTCCAATGGGTGAAGAAACCCACCGGGCTTCTTTTGCTCTGCTTTTACTTGTTGGCACACCAAGCATCTAGCGACAAACTCGGCTACATCCTTCTTCATACTGGCCTAAAAGTAAACTCGTCTCATGTCCATGTACATCATGTCCCCACCGGGATGAATGATCATCTTCGAACGATGTGCATCGTCAAGAATGGTCTTTCTCAAATTCTCGTCTTGTAGTACACAAAGTCTGCCGTCCCTACGTAACCAACCCTTATCATCTAGGGTATACCTACTAAGGTGGATCGATGACTTCCCCTTTATGAGCTTCTCTACTAACTCAACCAACTGTGGGTCATCTCGCCGTGCCTCACCAATCCGTCCCAAAAGCGTAGGTCTAACCTCTAAGGATGCTAGCAAACCAGGTACAAAGTCAACGGAAGGTCTAAAGTCAAACGTAGAGATGAACTCTAAGCTTCGCCGCTCAATAAACAACGGACTCAAGGACAACCTTTTCCTACTTAAGGCGTCTGTCACCACGTTACCCTTGCCAGGGGTATATGCTATCTCGAAATCGCAGGATGCTAAGAATTCCATCCACCTTTGCTTCCTTAAGTTCAAGTCCTTCTGAGAGAACAAGTATTTTAGTGATTTGTGGTCAGTGAACAATTCGAATTTTTCTCCAAGAAGATAATGGAGCCAAGACTTAAGCGCGAAAACAATAGCGGCCAACTATAGGTAATGCGTAGGGTAATTTCTCTCATGTACTCTCAACTGCCTTCCTCCATAGGCTATTACCCTTCCCTCTGCATTAAGACTGCGCCTTGTCCTGTCCCACAAGCATCAGTATAAACGGTAAATGGCTTACTCACATCTGGCAACACTAAGACTGGGGCTGTGGTCAAAGCTCTTTTTAAATACTGGAACGCATCATCACAATCTATGTCCCACATAGAAACTAGGTTCTTCTTTGTCAAGCATGTTAATGGAGCTGATCTTTTTGCGATGTCCTTGATAAACTTCCTATAGTAGCCAGCCGACCCCAAGAAACTTCTCACCTCGGTAGCATTTTTAGGGACCTTCCAATCTTGGATGGCCACCACCTTCGCGTGATCCATAACTATCCCTTCTTTGGAAACTACATGCCCTAAGAATCGCACTTCCTTCCTTCAAAAGTGACATTTAGAAAATTTAGCTTTAAGGTTATGCGCTCGGAGGGTCTCCAACACTTCCCTAAGATGTAGGGCATGCTCTTCCTCGCTCTTAGAAAAGACCAAGATTTCATCCACAAAGACCACCACAAATTTATTAAGGTACTCCCTAAACACCCTACTCATCAAGTCAACAAAGTATGCGGGGGCGTTTGTCAAACCGAAGGGCATCACAAGCCATTCATAGAAACCATCCGGAGTCCTAAAGGCAGTCTTGTCTATGCTATCCTCAGCCACTCTCAAATGATGGAAACCAGTGGCTAAGTCCAACTGCGAAAACACTGAGGCGCCAACTAACTGATCAAAGAGATCATCAATCCTCGCCAGTGGGTGCCTATTCTTCTTAGTAAGTTTATTAAGCTCTCTATAGTCCACACAAAGTCTAAGGGACCCATCTGCCTTCGTGGCAAATACTACTGGAGCACCCCACTCCGATATACTACGTCTTATGAACCCTTTCTCAAGCAACTCCCCTACTTGTTTATTGAGCTCCCTCCTCTCATGAGGAGCCATGTGGCGCACTAGCAGAGATACTAGTTTGCATTGTCTACAAGATAAATACGAAAGTCTATCTCACGTTTTGGGGGTAGACCCCTCACCTCATCGAAGACATCATCATACTCACGGACTATACGAACTGAATGTAAATCATCATTGGATGCATCAAGTGACTCAAGATAACTAAGCATCACCGGTCCTCTAGGGTCACAAGAAATGTCAAGGGTCTTTCCACTACAAGTCAACAATTTTACCACCCTTCGTTCGCAATCTAGGATGGCACTATATCGGGCTAGCCAATCCATCCCTAGAATCAACCCATAGCCCATGAAACCAAGCACAAAAGCATTACATTCAAAACCAACGCCTAAGATAGACAATCTCAAATCCCTACAAAGCATGGATAAATGAGCCGACCCACGAATAGGATTTGATACTACAATGGGATCCACAACAAGACTAGTATCTAAGTGCAGTGTTTCAACTAATGATGTAGAGATAAACAAATGTGATGCACCAGAATCGAATAAGGTACGGACATTATGATCAAATAGAAAAAATAAACTCTCAACGGAAATGTTTCTACCTCGTTCTTGTAGCGGTGGGACAGCGAGAGCCTGGACCTGCTCCCTTGCCTGCCTTGGTGCCACGAGAGCCTGAAGCTGCCCTCCAGAAGTTCTTTGCCCTTGCCCCTGTTTCCTTGGGCAGTCCTTAACTAGATGACCTGCCTCTCCACAGTGGAAACAACCAGTCTTCTTCTTTTTCCTACAGTCTTTACTCAGATGGCCTGGTGTCCCACAATTAAAGCACTTCTTCTTTCCTTTGCCATTATTGTTCTTCTGGCCTTTCTTGTTATTTTGTTGTTGCTGCAGTTTCTTTTGATCCCCTTTCTTCTCGGGTGCCTTATTATCATTGGCGCCCTTCTACTCTTCATTCATAAGCGCCATGTCAACTAGCCTCTCAAAGGTGGCCCCCATAGGGATGTGGGTCATAGCTAACCCATGTAGTGGTTCGTTCAATCCCTTAACAAATATCAGGGCCTTCTTTTCGGGTGTATTCACTAAGTCCAAGCCAAATCTCGCCAACTGGTTGAACTTGTTGACATGTTCTTTTACTGATAGATTCCCTTGCTTCAACGCCAAAAATCTTTCCATATATAGATTCTCTTCAGCCCGTGAGAGAAACTTTGCCTCAAACCTCTACCTGGAATCTGGCATGTATTAACTGGACGCTCCCCATTAGTGACTTCCCACCAAAACGAAGCTTCGTCTTTCATCAACCAAGCAGCTAATTGGACCTTCGTACAGTCGTCCAAATCGAAAATGCCGAACAGATCCTCCACTTCTTTCAACCAATTTCTAGCTTCAATGAATGTTTCAGATCCACTAAAAGATTTTCCACCCATCGAATGAAAGTCTTTACATATCTTGGAGAAAGTATCTCCACGCGGAGGAATGACTGGAGCTGGGGGAGGAGGAGGAGGAACGTTGGCCGGACCCACGACAGCGGGCCTAACCTCGAGATATTGACGAAACCAACCGGATACATGAACACCCTCTGGTATCTCAGGTGCTCCAGACATGCTGAAAAGAAAAAGAAAGAGTTTTAAAATAAGGGAAGTGAAAGAGAGATGTATAGCTTGCGGGGATTATGCTCTTTAAAGTAAACTTTCCTTGAAAATTTGCTTCTTTAAAACAAGTTTTTGAAAATACTTTCTAGGAAAATAATGCTTTTGAAAACACTT
This sequence comes from Allium sativum, assembly GCA_030737875.1. NCBI lineage: Eukaryota > Viridiplantae > Streptophyta > Magnoliopsida > Asparagales > Amaryllidaceae > Allium > Allium sativum. Next base: position 124,695,636 of record CM060919.1, on the reverse strand, counting down.
TTCAAAACTTTTTATCTGTTCTTGTAACCTTAGCTCTGATACCACGTGTAACTCCCCACGTCCATTAACGTCACTCACAAAGGGAATGCATCAATGTCCATGAAGCGTTATTGTTTGTATAAAACAGATAAATTACAAGAATAAATAAATAAAACAACACAGCGGAAGATAAAACTTATTTTATTTCATCATAACTCAAAACGAGTTAAGTAGTTTCCAAAGCCATTACAACAGGATCAGTAGTCTTTTTCAAAAAAACTTCAAGGTACATAAAGAAGCAAATACTTAAATAACATAAATTCATAAAATCCGCACTGAGCATAAGCAAAGCCATAAAGATGAAGGAGTCCAAAGCGGTACATCTACTCTTCTTCAAGCAACTGAAAGAAGTCGGCGCTAACCTGTAGTATTCCCTCCTTGCAAACCTGGGGGGGGGGAGGAAGAAAAGAGGTGGAAAGAAAAGGGGGTCAGACATAAAGTATGGCGAGTGCGAAAACTTTAGCAATATAATTATCAAAATAACTAGGCTGAGGCATAAGCTGGAAAATAAGGAAATGACTGTGAACAATTGGGTATGACAGAACAAAAAGAGGAAATAAGGTGAACCAAGATAACGTTAAAGGCGCCCCTAATCATTATAAGATAATAACTACACTGCACCACCACTACTAGTCCCTATAAAGGTAGATCCTGCCTACACAACTTAATAATGATAATGGTAGTTTAGTGTAACCCTAGCTACCTTCATAGGTACCGTCTACCCCTATCTCCACTAGGTGTACCCACTACCCCCATTCGATCGGCTCCCTAACTCGTAGATACCCGTGCTGGCCCCATAGTGGGGTGTATCACTCCCCAAAGTGGCAACCCAATACAACCAAAAATGCACGACTTATATCTACACGATACAGTAACGTCTTACCTACCAGCCTGGGCCTACACACGCATAAGGACCCGTTGGACTTGCGTTGCCACCGCTGACCCGTTTTGACCTCTTACAATTAAATCCAGTACGCGTGTCCCATCCTCGACTTGGGTCGAGCCCACAAAGATACTTAATGGGTTACTGGTTTGAAAAGGGCCCCCATGCATGACACAAGCTTTCCACCTAAGCTTGGTCCCCTCTAAGGTTTTCCCCACTTAATCCCATTCTTAATCATGTCTTATTACATGTTTCAATCTTGGTTAAGTGCATCTAATCGTATTTCAAATGCCACCCAAGGCACCCACTTAATTCCACATGCCACCCAAGGCACCCACTTAACCCCCTCATGTCCCACTATATGTTTATCTGGTTAAGTGTTTCTTAATTCATTAAGACCGTAACCTCGTAAAGACCTCCCACATTAGAGTGGCATTTGTGGCAGCTGGATTTGCCGGGCGGATTCGGGCAATCTTACACCACAAACGAGCTTAACCTCGTGCCTTTACAACTGTTACACATTTAATTTATGCCTAAGACCTCCTACATTAGACTGACATTTGTGGAAGCTGGATTAGCCGGGCGGGTCCAGGCAGTCTTACACCACAAAAGAGTCTAACCTCGTGTCTTAGGCGATTAATTACACATAATTAATTATCCCTCAATTTGAATTAATTTCCCTATTCAAATTGCCAATCAATTACAAATTTAACTATGTCCATAATTGACTCAATTATGTCCATCTATTTATGGTATATAAAATTATACCAATTAACATCACATTAAAGGCATTTATGCCAATTCTCAATATTAAATCTTTTGATATTATCCCATTGCCCCACGTTGTACGTTTGTTCATTTAACATAAAATATACGTTAGACTCGAATAGTCTAACTTATGGAATAAAGAGAAAACATCACAACATGCATAGGATATAAATTAGATCTAACTTATGAACAAAAAGTCATAACATAAATTGGCATATAGATCTAAACATAAGGGGTGAACTTGCATGTGTGAACAAGGTGTTTCATCTAAACTTGCATAGACAATGGTTGTCATAGATCTAATCATAAGGTATAAACTTGCATAGGCAATAGTTACAATCTTACATTACATGATTCATACTCTAATATATATATATATATATACACACACACACACTTGCATATGTGATTTATGCAACATAAACTGTAGTGTAAACTAGCATCTAAACTCACACATGTCATGGCCTAACTTTAGATCCAATTTACACATAAAATAGATGTCATGAAACATGTAAGGTTGTATATGATTCTCACTAACTTGCATATGATTCATGCCTAAATTAACATCTAAACTTGCATACATACATATGATTTAACATATGAATCAATTCCAACAACATAACCAAACTAGCATATGAAACATCATTATGAATTGATTGTACATAAGCCAATCATAGATCTACAACATAGATGATAACATCATAGCTTTACAACATAGATAATAACATCATAGAATTTACAACATAGATGATAACATCATAGAATTTACAACATAGATAATAACATACGATCAATGATTCACAACATAACAATATAATCCAAGTCATAGCCCAATCCAATTAAATTGTTAATTATCTTATTAAAGAAATCGAACTCACAAAAAGAAGGTCTTGCGTTCTGAAATCTGAGTTCTGAAATTGATTTAGCTCACCTTTGTAGCATATTCGTTATTGTTTAGATTAGAGTTGAATAGAACTGAATTGATTAGCTTTGATTTACCTCTAGTTGGTGGCGGCTACACTAGGTTACAAGATGACAGCGTGACGAACATGATTCAGATTTTAATTTAATTTTAGGGTTTGAGGCTACCTATGTTTATACAGAATTACGATTTAATTATAGCCGTCAGATGATCTTAGGGTTAATCAGAACCACTCAATCGGGATAGGGTGACACCTCAGCCCTAATGATTCAGCAAGGAGTCAGAAAGGGCCCAGCAATGAGTCATAATATGGATCAGACTGCACCAGAAAGCTGTGTAGTCCTGCTGCTCGTCCTGGGCACACTTGCCAGGTGAGCCAGTGCAAATTTGTACTAGCGTAGTTCCCAAGTGCGCCAGTGTAATTTAATTTAATTTTTTTTCCGTCAAACTTCGTTCATCCATATCTCCTTCATTCGGTATCCGTTTCCCACAAACTCGGACTTTATCTCAACCAAAATTCTGAGATGAACACAATGGCGCAACCCATTTCCCTTAATTCTCACGTTTGAGATTAATTATTCTTTAATTTAGTTAATTTGATTATTCAAAAATCTGGGGTGTCACACCGATTATCAAATCTGGCCCATTATCGATCGTTGGTGCGGAAAGACCGGGATCAAATTTATATCGTAAATTATTCCAACCAACAAGTATGTAATCATGGAAGAGATCAAACAATGATTGAGATGGAGCATTTGAAGACTGTAGATCTTCATAAACGGAAGTATTACTTATAACCTCTGGGTCGCTCCCCAAGATAAACTGTGATTCTATCGTGGTTGGAGTCTGTGGATTGCAAGGACTACTCGTACTAATCTATAGGGTGATTCCTAGGATGTGGTAGGAGGGTTCCTTCGAGTTGTTCAGTCCCAGGACAAGTGGTATAGACGGATCTGACGGTGGGGCATTCAAAGTAAATGGTGGTCAGATGTTCTAAGAAAATAATTGTAACCTCAAGCCTCACAACCGGGAAAAGACAAAAATCATGTAGTAAGCATGGCTATGTGGGTCATTCCCATTAGGGTGTATTGTCACCATCTAGAGAATATTCATTTTGTTACTTCTTTTCATTTCTGTATCTCCCGAGAACGGTTATGTTCCTAGCAACCGTAGGTGACAATATATTCGATACACTCAAGAGAAATGAGTGGTCGGTCTTGTGTGGGCCGGTTAGCAAGACATTCTTGTTGAACCCAGTGTATTCCTCTCTAGAGATACATTATCGGCAGGTGGATCCATACCTTGTCATGGTCGGAACCCAATCTCCAATAAGCGCTCGCGGTTTTGATTGTATACTATATATGTGGAGCGTGAGATGCAAGCGTTCTTCTAGATTGATATTTATTTATATTTAGACACTATTATAATATCAGAAGATATATATGATTTCAAAAATGTTTTGGGTTATAGTAAGGTAAAAACTGTCCGTATTTATGTGTGGGCTGGTCTTACTATTATCCTTTCTTTCGAAAGGTTTTCTAAAGTTAAACAAGTTGTTGTGCTATGAATTTATCACTGAACGTATTCCAGACTGATCCGGGTGAATTTTGCTTTGCTTCAAATGTGCTCGGGTCAGACCGAGTATATTTACAGGTTAGGTTCCGCTTGGAGTTTAGGCGCTGTAAGTAGGAGGCTTCATCGTTAGTTATTTAGAGTTTATTTCCGCTGTGTCTGATATATGATGTACTATGATGATTGGTATATTTATACAACCCTTTTTGTATAAAGAGATTTGATATATTATATTTTATTCTTTCCGCTATGAGATTCTGATGTGTTCTTCTTCTTATTCTTCTATTCTAATATTTCTTTCGTTCTACTTCTCATCCTCTAAATTCTTCCTATTATCGTTATGGTATTTTCGGTGCTTGAATGTCGACATGGCGTTTTTGTGTTGAATTTCGGGGTCGAAATCACTAGTTGTTATAGATGACATTAGTATATTCAGAATTGGTAACAGATGGAAAGGGTATAATGATATTCCTGATAAAATGTTACCAGTTTTTTTTTATATGAGTTCGGTGATTTTATGAGCCTATTTGGCGAGCTACTTGTGAAACGACCCAAACTCGCCCTTACGGGAAAGCCCGGATTGAGTTGGGAACAGGACAAATCAGAACACAAATAGAAGAACATTTCATTGCGTATTACAGCAATTTACAACAGAGTACAAGAATATAACGGAGTATGAGCAAATATTACACATTGGAAAATATCAGAGATTTAAAATTACAATGCAGTGGAAAAATAATACATAACACAACAGAAAGAAATACACGGATCAGAGATTTCCGAGTATAGTTCTAGCTATAAATCTAGGATCCTGTGAATATAATATCTGTAAAACCAAAACTACTAGCTGCCCATGTGGAAAATAGGGGCACCCAGAGTTTAGGTTAAAACAATAAACCTCAGTTCAGTCATGGGGCTGGTGTGAGAACTAAAACAGTTATTAAATCTTAACTTTAAAATAAAGTAAATCAAGGGACCATGTCGTATAACACAGAACATGTTTCCTCCCAAGAATACCAGTTCATAAAACAAACAACACAATGCTTTTTGGAAAAATGGAGCTATTATAAGACTCAGGTCCTATCACACAATGCAACGCAAGCCGGAGGATAGAGTTTTACCTTATAATAGCCAAACATGATTGATACGTTTAAAACAAATCATTTAGTGTCAAAACAACTTCAAATATAAATGTATCAATCATAGACGACATAGTACCCCATCCTACTATGTCGACATACTAGTTTTACAACTAAAACCGAAATGTCACGTATTGGAAATTGGATTTCCATCATGATTCGAGGCAAGGGATGTACTCCTCGTCAGCTTCGAGACAATCTAGCAAATGCCTCAGAGTTACAAACTCTGGGCAACCCTTGGATCCCCCAAGGCCGATCCTCTCTTACATTTGAGGATTAGTTATTCCTAAACACACGTTTCCCGGTCCTATAGGACGTCAGCTCCGTAGTAACTGATATATCTGAGGCGCCTCGTTATCCATCATCCACATAGGTAAAAATATAATAAATGTCTTGGCTCCATAGCATGACACCACCCATATCTAGAAGAAACGTCATGCACTCCTTGGGTCCCTTATCCCATTTTTGACTCATACCGAGGTGTGAGGCTCGCGAATTAATGCTCTACACAAAGCTATGCTATTTAAAGCCGTGCTTTGATCATCAACCACAAGACTCTGCTTTTCAACAGAAGCCTTGATCATTTGCATCTTAGCATGCTACACAGGCAATTCATGCCATGCGACTGATGTCTATCGATATATAACCCCTAAGATCGTACGTCTTAGAGAAGGGTGTTAAGCAAGAGAATAAATTTTCCGCCACCAAAAAGATATATATTTAATATATATCAGTCAACACAGAATAAAATCCAATGTCAGACACACATCCATTTACTAGTTCGTTCTAGGTCTAAACGAAATCGGAGGCACCTTATTCCTCGTCCCATATGTCCAATACATTAGAGAGGTCCTTGCATATCCGGTCGATCTCCAAGCACATTTGGACGATCACCACTTATTACCTCATCCCGGCTGTACAGCCCAATCAAGACATCAGTAATCATCTAAACGATGTGAAGACCTCCGGTCTTCAATCTCCGTCCTCATCATCGACTTTGCATCGAATCAATTATTCAAAATGGGTATAAACCCGGCCTTTTCTAATAATTCACGTATTTTATAATCAAGTGCTATAAAAACACAACATATGCCTCATTCCAATCTAGAATATTCTTTTATTCAAATATTCCTATCCTTTGGGAAAGGTTCCTATTAAATTTATCAAATATAAATTCTTTTCAATTTATACTTTAATTTTTCTTTGGATATCAATTCTAAACCAAATTAAGGTTTATCAGCTAGTCGGGATTAGCGAAACTTGTCGAAGTAATCATTTGTTATATTTCCCAATCTCAACCTATTCATTCCATGGAGCAAAAATGGTAATACTCCATATTTAACACCACGGTGTTACCGGTAAATTTAATTACCATTTCACGTTCAAATCTAATTAAAGATTTAACTATCGCTTGGAGTAAAACTGGTGGTACTCCATTCTCGATCATTTCCCAAATTTGATAATTTAAATTATCATGTTCACATTTCAATCTAATTAAAGATTCATTAAAACTCCACTTAGTTTTAATCTTCCCAAAAATCAATATTAATGATTATTTAGCTTTGGGAATCAAACATGCCACATTTACAATCTAACCCGTACCATTGATCTTTGCCGATATATAACCTCTGAGCTCGTACGTCTCATAGAAGGGTGTTAAGTGTTAAGCAAGAGAATAAATTCTCCGCCACCAAACAGATATATATTTAGCAGAGATCAATAAATACAGTTCGAAATACATTGTTAGACATGTAATCCTGTCTTTAACTGGGTTAAAGAACTAATGTCATTTAAAACACAGTTATCACATTCCGTCATTATGGAATCTTCACATAAAATAGATCAATCTATAATTGATACCAATTTCCGTATCCGACTAATAATATAAATGGAATAACGACAAAGCCATTTAAATTCCATATATATTAACAGTTTTTCTCCACAGAAGCTCACTTCGATTATTACCAAATCGAATTCCATTCCATTCCAATTTATTTTATTAAATTGTAAAACTTTACTTTGGAAAATTCCATTAAATCTTAATAAAAGATTTATATTTTCCAAATCACATTTCAATGTAAATCGGGTAAAAGAATGAATGTCGTTAAAAACACAGTTCATAATAAACCCAATCCACATTCCATTTTATTCCAATTACTAAATATAATTAGAAATTCTAATAATCTTAATTAAAAGATTTATTCTTTCCACGCGGGGTTTAAGACCAGTGTTATTTAAGACACTATTCACGACAAACCCAAAGTCCAATTCTTTTATTCAATTCCAATTAAATATTAATTAATTGGAAAACTTCACTAAATCTTAATTAAAAGATTTATTCTTTTCTCAATTGGGTTTAAGAACAATGTTAGTAAAGACACCGTTCATGACAAACCAAAAATTCCATTCAATATTAAATACAAGGCTCTGAACAGAAATTATATTGGCTTATATTCGATATCAAATTCTGAAAACAATAAATATCGTATTGGAAATAGCGATATATATATGTATATCTTCCAAATTTCCATAATAATATCCGTATACTCACGGAATCCAATATTGAAATATTCCAAAGATTATTTCTATTCCAAATCCATTGAAATTTGTTCGTTGGAAATTTCTGGTTATATTAAAACCATTCACAAATCCAATTTATTTAATTAAAAAATTATTGGATTTCAAATCTAGTTAATAACTAGTTCGTTTTGATAAAAATATATTTTTATCTTTAGAAACATGGAATTTTTCATCCCAATTCTTTCCAAATCATTTATTATGATTTTACACAAATTATTAATAATATTATTAAGGCACTTTCAGTCGATTTCCATAAACGGTCATCGAACTGCACTTACAACGACCTTTTCCAAATTATATTTGGACATAATTCCAAATCCAACCGTTAGATTTCAAATCTCTTATATTCTTTGAAAAGCTCTTTTCGATACGAACCCAACGGTTCTGTTTTTGTGAGAATCCGATGGTCGGATCTCCCGTAATGTCAATTCGAAGTCAATGGTCGAAATTCGTGTTATCGCGGCGCGTTCAATTCAGGCCATTAATATATATATATATATATATATATATATATGTGTGTGTGTGTGTGTGTGTATTGTAACACCCCACCTCCGCTAGGGTCACTCACAAAGGGAATGCACTAGTTTTGAAGGAGCGTTATCGAGGTAAACAAACATAGAAATATTACAAGACTGAACATAGATAAAACAGCGGAAGAATCAAAAGATAAATTTCATTACTTTCAAAAAGAGTCAAAAAATTTTACATCCAAAGTACCAAATAGCCAAAGTCATTATTTTCTATTACAACAAATTCTGTCTTGCATAAATAAAGAAGCATAAACTTAAAACAACAAAATTAGCTTAATTCTCCAAAGGTAGCAGAAATGCAGCCATAGCATAGCTCAAGATCAAACCGTACATGAGCTGAACCGAAAGCAAGCGATATCCAAGCTAAGTGCTAGAGTTTCCTCCCTGAGAACCTGGGGAGGGGGAGGAATGAAAGAAAAATAGGCAAAAGAATGTATAAACAGGTAAAGGTAACATGCCATGTATAAACTGAAAGTAAACATAAGAATGCTGTCAAGATGGCAAGATAGACTAAGATGGCATGATAATTCAAGTATAAATCAAGTATAACATCGCATGTTCAAGTTTCGCTGCACCAACTATACTAGTATCCCAAACCCATGTCATATATTAACAATGAAATGATCCCTTGGCCCAATATCATGAAATGACCCATTACTAGGTCCAACGGAGCGATCCACTAATTGATCGGCTCCCCACAAGTTCTAGCTCGTTGTGTGTCTATGTCATACGACCCTATCACGAATGTAGTCAGCTGTGCTAGGATCACCATAGGGTGTATCAAGCCTTAGGGTGCTAACCACCGACACGAATCAAGCATGCACAGTGTAAACCTACTGATGCCCAATGCCTGCTTTTTCAACTCCGGACTATGTGCACGACCATAGTCCGCTAGAACCTACACTGGCGCACCAACTCAGCAGTCATTCTGGTCTCTTACAATTTAGCCCATTAATCGTGCCCCACCCTGCCTAGTTCCAGGGGTACCATGATACATCTAAGTGGGTTACTGCTGAAATGGACCGCGTAACTAGGGTTTCGTTCAGCAGGTTAAGTGTTGTCATTTAAATTAGTGAATTAACCCCATCAGTGTAGCATGTCAAGTTGGTTAAGTGTTGTCTTTCATGTTCATGACTTAACCCTATCATGTGGCATTAATTCATTAATGCACCCCAAACTCTCATATCATACCTGTTGTTATGGTCACTGGATATGCCGGGCGGTTCCGGGCAGATTTACACCACAACTCAGTCTGACCTCGAGTTTCAAGCGCGATATGACCAACTACCCACATTGGATCCTATTGTTTGCAGTCACTGGATTTGCCAGGCGGTTCCGGGCAGAATTACACTGCAAACTCAACCCAACCTCGAGTTGGCCATTTTCAAGTTCATTCTAGTGACATGTCCATGTTCAAATTTCAGGTCAAGTTCGTGTCAAGTTTCATGGCAAGTTTCAACTTATGCCTATTATCAAGTTCATGATTCATGTTCATAACCAATTCATGTTTTGCCTAATCTACCCAAATCGTATTCCCATCGCATGTAAACGTGAATCGATCTAAATTACAAGTAAATCCAAATCCAGAAATAAAGGGAATAACATCAAAACTATGATAGGCACAAAGGACAAGCATAAAGTGATAAAAGGGATTACAAGACTAGCATGACATAACTTGAGATAATTCGTTACAACATCACTGGCATATAGAAAATAATAGGATTTCAAGTCTAGCATAACAAGGTGATAGTCATGGCATAAGGTGATAGTCCCAAACTTCCAAATAATAGACTGATTCAACATCACAGGCATGATATTGTTATGGACATGAAATAGATTGATTTACAACATGAATAGGTCCAAACTGATTTCATAGCAATATTCCCAAATTTCAAGATCCAAGATGGAAACTAGAATAGATGTGAATCGATTATCATACTTAAGTCCAATTTCACTTTATCTCATGTCCAAATTACAATTAACAAGTTTAAATCTCAAAGTAACTAGAACTTACAGATCATGGTATAAGAAATTGAGATGCAGAAGTTAGTCGTCGAATTGTTGAATCGTTGAATCTTGATTTGATTATAGAAGAAAATCCCCAATATGCAATTCCTAGCCGTAGTCTTCAAGAAATAGTCTTTGCGTTTTATTTTATTTTAATTTAATAGAAGCCATGTCCATCAAGAATTTGTGCAGTATAAGGTTAGAGAAGAATGGTGTAAAGTGAATGAGGCTAGGAGGCTGTTTATATATGATTAGGCGGACAAATCTAGACTGAAAACGAGACTAGAAACATCAGGATGAACCCAGGCTCAAAACTGGGTTCTGACACCAGGTCGACCCCTAGGTTGACCATATGGTCGACCTGGTCCCTTGAAGCTCAACCATATTGTTGACCCCCTAGTCGACCTGGTCCTGGGTGGGAAAATTCCCGCCCAGCCTGCACTGGGTTTTGAATTCGAATTTCGAATTCGAATTTCGAGCTTTTTTCGATTCTGAAAATTCCTGAAACTTCGGAGAGTCATATCTCCCTCATACGGACTCCGATTCTCGAAAACTTGGACTCATTACCAAGCAGAATTTCACGACGAACACAATGGCGCAACCCGTTTCCCTTGATTCTGGTTCTAAAATTTAATTCTGCCTTGATTTATGGTTTTAACATGTTATAAAAATACGGGTTGTTACATTCTCCCCTCCTTAAAGGATTTCGTCCCCGAAATCTTCAAGTTAACAAGAATGCATCCTTTCATCCAATCATCCATCTACTCAACCATCATCAAAAAGCAACCATTTTCCTTAAAAGATTTCTAATGTTGTATGAACTTATGCAAGAGTATGTGTATATGTACTTATTTAATGCAAAAGATCAGGCGGTTACTGATTCAACAGACCTCCTTAATGCAAAATATGTTAGTGTAATGAGTCCAACATGTATGCAAATTCCTAACATACTTTGTAATCTCTACGTGAGTGCACAAACATTAATTCATATGCAACATCCAAATGATAGCATATCAAGTTTCCATCCATATACAAGTATAAGCACCCATACATATGCAATATGAAATATGTGACTGAGCCGATCTAGTGCCTAATGTGTGTTATGAAACCACGAGAAACCACTTGCAACCACTTGCAATAATCAACCATAACATGTTTCAATCACATGTTTACATCCAAAAGGGTTCTACCTAAGGTTCTCATGATAGGATCGAGAAGATAACAAGACAAACAAGGATAGCAAAAGCATGTACATGATACGAAGGTATGTAAACTTAAAGGAAAAAGAGATCGAGAAAGTACCCTAAAAAAGAAATGGGTATAGCGAGCGTATCTTCTCTTCGGTTTCCCAAGTTGTGTCTTCTTGGGCTTCACTCCACTGTACTTTAACTAGCTTGACTTCTCGATTCCTTAGCTTCTTGATCTCCGTTCCTAAGATACGAATCGAAACTCGCCTCAATGTTGCTTCTCTTTCCACTTTTACGCCATCAAGGATGCTTGGCTCAACCACTTCGGCAGACTCATGTAAGCACTTTCGGAGATGCGAAACGTGAAATAAATTTTGTACTCTAGCCAGCCTTTCAGGTAATTCTACCTTATAGGCCATCTGCCCAATCCTCTCGACGATAGGGAACGGTCCTACGAACCTCGGTGCTAACTTTCGAACCGATCGAAAGCGAACCACATTGCGTAAAGGAGAAACTTTTATAAAGACCATATCTTCGACTTCGAACTATAGGTTTGTCCTTCTCTTGTCCACGTAGGATTTCTGTCTATTTTGGGCCGTTTTCATCCATCTTCGTATCAACTCAACCTTCTCGGAAGTGTCCCGTATCATGTCGGGTCCAAGTATGAGCTTGTCTGTTGACTCCCACCAACAAGTTGGTGACTTGCACGGTCTTCCGTATAAAGCTTCGAATGGTGCTATTCCTATGCTAGCTTGGTAACTATTATTATATGCGAACTCAACGAGAGGTAGGTGATCTTCCCAAGTACCACCAAAGTCAAGAATGCATAGTCTCAAAAGATCCTCTCTAGTACCCTATTTACCCTTTCGATTTGTCCATCCGTCTGTGGGTGATAGGCCGTGCTTAAACTTAGTTGTGTACCCATCGCTTCTTGTAAACTATTCCAAAATTCTCTAGTGAAAATCGGGTCACGATAGCTAACTATCTTGAAGGAACTCTGTGCAACCGTACTATTTCTCAAAGGTATATAGACGCTAGCCATGATGCGGTCCTCTTGCTCTTCATAGGAATGAAGTGAGCGCTCTTCATGAGTCTATCTACTATAACCCATATGCTAGTATTGCCCTTCCTTGACCTTGGAAATCTATTCCTGAAATCCATTGAGACACTCTCCCATTTCCACAGCGGAACCTCCAAAGGATGCAATAGCCCACCGGGCTTTTTCGACTCGGCCTTTACTTGTTGGCACACAATGCACTTAGAAACGAATTCCGCCATGGCCTTCTTCATCCCATTCCAAAAAAAATGCGCTTCATATCCTTGTACATTTTATCCCCTCCGGGATGTATAGTCATCTTCGATTGATGCACCTCTTCGAGAACTCTCTTTACTAAGTCTCTCACCTGTGGGACACATAGTCTCCCATCATGCCTTAGCCATCCCTTGTCATCTATGGCATACTTACTGAGGTGACTTGACATCTCACCTCTAATCAACTTGTCCATGATCTCGACTATCTGTAGGTCTTCCTTTTGTGAAGTCCCTACTTGGTCTAGAAGCGTAGGCCTTAACTCAAGAGATGCTAACGTGCTAACCAACGACTCAACAACAGGTGTGAAATCAAATGTTGCTCTAAACTCTAGACTTTTCCTTTCAACAAACAAAGGACTCAAAGTCAACCTTTTCCTACTTAGCGCATCCACCAATACATTACCCTTTCCAGGGGTATAAGCTATATCGAAGTCATAAGATGCCAAGAATTCCATCCACCTCTGTTGCCTTAAATTCAAATCTTTTTGTGAAAAGAGGTACTTAAGCGATTTGTGATTGGTATACAACTCGAAGTTCTCACCGAGAAGATAGTGGCGCCAAGACTTAAGCGCAAAAACAATCACGGCCAATTCCAAGTCATGTGTGGGATAATTTTTCTCGTGAACTTTAAGTTGTCTACCCCCGTAGCATATCACTTTCCCTTCTTGCATTAGGACAACGCCTAATCCCATGTCGCACGCATCTGTGTACACTGTAAACGTCTTACCTCCGTCGGGTAATGCCAAAACTGGAGCCGTGGTAAGGGCTCTCTTAAGCCTTTGAAAAGCAACGTCACACTCTATGTCCCATGTAAAGGCTAGGTTCTTCTTCGTTAACCTAGTAAGGGGGCTGAAATCTTAGCGAAGTCCTTAATGAACTTCCTATAGTAGCCCGCCAAACCGAGAAAGCTTCTCACTTCCGTTGCATTCTTAGGGACTTTCCAGTCTTGCACCGCAGCTACCTTTGCGGGGTCCACAACTATACCTTGCTTAGAAATTACATGTCCAAGAAATCGAACTTCTTTTCTCCAAAAATGACACTTGGAGAAATTAGCCTTCAACTCGTGTGCTCTAAGCATATCCATGACTTCCTTGAGATGTCTAGCATGTTCTTCCTCATCCTTTGAAAAGATCAAAATATCATCCACGAAGACCACCGCAAACTTGTTAAGGAACTCCCTAAACACCCTACGCATCAAGTCTACGAAGTACGCGGGTGCATTCGTCAAACCAAATGGCATGACGAGCCATTCGAAGAAACCATCCGGAGTCTTAAACGCAGTCTTGTCGATGCTATCCTCAGCCACTCTAAGCTGATGGAATCCTGTAGCTAGATCGAGTTGAGAGAAAACAGACGCTCCTACAAGCTGGTCGAACAAGTCGTCGATTCTCGGCAATGGGTGCCTATTTTTCTTAGTCAGCTTGTTTAACTCACGATAATCTACGCATAGACGAAGCGAACCATCTTCCTTAGTAGCGAATACCACCGGATCACCCCATTCAGAAATGCTTCGCCTAATGAAATTTTTCTCAAGCTACTCCTTAACTTGCTTACTAAGCTCTTTTCTCTCTCGCGGGGCCATGTGTCTAACGGGTAATGCAATTGGCTTAGAATTATCAACAAGATATATACGGAAATCTATCTCGTGTTTAGGGGTAACCCCTTAAACTCATCAAAGACATCGAGATATTCGCGGACTACCTTTACTGATTGCAAATCATTGATAGATAAGTCAAGAGATTCTAGATAACATAACATGACAGGACCCATAGGGTTACAAGAAATTTCAAGGATATTATCAAGGCGAGTCACGAGTCTAACTACCCTTTGTTCACAATCGAGAATGGCTCCATTATTGGACAACCAATCCATGCCTAGAATCAAACTATATCCCATAAATCCGAGAGAATAAGCATTACATGTGAATTCTATGCTTAAGATAGAAATCCTCAAATCCACACAAATCATTGATAAATGAGCGGAGCCACCAGTTGGATTCGAAACAATAACGGGATCCTCAACTAGACTAGTACTTAGGTGCAAAGTTTCAACAATGTCAGAAGAAATAAAAGTATGCGATACTCCAGAATCAAACAAGGTTCGAACAAGATGATCAAAAAGATAGACTAAACTTTCGACAGAAATATTTCTACCTCGTTCTTGCGGAGGTATCGTGAGAGCACGGACTTGTCCTCTAGAAGAAGGTCCAGCTCCCTGCCCTTGCTTCTATGGGCAGGCCTTAGCCATGTGTCCTGTCTCACCACAGTGGAAACAACCACCCATCTTTCTTTTCTTCTTCCTGCAGTCTTTGACCAGATGTCCGGTAATGCCACAGAAATTACACTTTCTCTTCTCACGGGGTTTATTGTTCTTCCCGCCTTTCTTTGGATCAACTTTCTTTTTCTGCGACCCTTCCCCCTTCTTATCTTGAGGCACTTCTGCTTTTGCCTCATTCTTGCCCTTGTCTTCCTCACTTAAGAGCGCTATGTCTAGCAACCTTTCGTAAGTAGCCCCCATAGGTATGTGGGTCATATCCAAGCTGTGAAGTGGCTCATTCAATCCCTTGACAAAACGGAGAGCCTTCTTATGAGGAGTATTCACTAAGTCCAGTCCAAACCGAGCCAGCTGGTTGAATTGATTGACGTACTTCTTGACCATCATACTCCCTTGCATAAGAGATAAGAACTTTTCCAACTATAGACTTCGTTAAGCTTGTGAGAGGAATTTCATCTCAAACCTTATTCTGAATTCCATCCATGTTTCAACCGGCCTCTCAACATTAGTGACTTCCACCAATAGGAAGCTTCGTATTTGAGTAACCATACTGCCAACTGTACCTTCTGCCTATCATCCACCTCGAAGATAACGAACAGATCCTCAGTTTCTTTGAGCCAGTTCCTCGCTTCTACGAATGATTCAGTTCCTTTGAAATCCTTTCCACCTATGGCCCTAAAATCTCTACAGATCTTTGAGAAAGCATTTGCACGAGGAGGGGGTGGAGGAGGAACCGCTGTAGTTGGAGGAGGAATATCTATTGGGCCGGCATCATTGGCCCTACCCTCTAAGTACCTCCTGAACCAGCCAGGTATTGGCACACCCTCTGTCAGGTTAAGATTCCCAGACATGCTGAAATGAAAAGGAAGAGATTCAAAACGAGGAAACAAAGGATAGTGCTAATGACTTTTGGGGAATAGCCTTTAAATAAAACAAGACTTTTCTTGAAAAATGCTTCTTTGTAAACGGTTTTGAAAATAGTTTTAGAAGGTTTTAAAAAAACTTTTGCCCAGTCTGGTAACCTTCTGCTCTGATACCAGGTGTAACAACCCACCTCCGCTAGGGTCACACACAAAGGGAATGCACTAGTTTTGGAGGAGCGTTATTGAAGTAAACAAACACAGAAATATTACAAGACAGAACATAGATAAAACAACGGAAGAATCAAAAGATTAATTTCATTACTTTCAAAAAGAGTCAAAACCTTTTACATCCAAAGTACCAAATAGGCAAAGTCATTATTTTCCATTACAACAAATTCTGTCTTGCATAAATAAAAAAGCATAAACTTAAAACAAAAAATTAGCTTAATTCCCCAAAGGTAGCAGAAATGCAGCCATAGCATAGCTCAAGATCAAACCGTACATGAGCTGAACCGAAAGCAAGCGATATCCAAGGTAAGTGCCAGAGTTTCCTCCCTGAGAACTTGGGGGGGGGGGACGAAAGAAAAAGAGGCGAAAGAAAACAGGTCAGTCATAAAGACCGATAAGTCCTAGTGACTTTCAGCATAAATACAGGTAAAGGTAACATGACATGTATAAACTGAAAGTAAACATAAGAATGCTGTCAAGATGGGCAAGATAGACTAAGATGGCATGATAATTCAAGTATAAATCAAGTATAGCATCGCATGTTCAAGGTTCGCTGCACTAACTGTACTAGTATCCCAAACCCATGTCATATATTAACCATGAAATGATCCCTTGGCCCAATATCATGAAATGACCCATTACTAGGTCCAACGGAATGATCCACTAATCAATCGGCTCCCTACAAGTTCTAGCTCGTCGTGTGTCTAGGTCATACGGCGCTATCACGAATGTAGTCACCTGTGCTAGGTACACCATAGGGTGTATCAAGCCCTAGGGTGCCAACCACCGACACGAATCAAGCATGCACAGTGTAAATCTACTGATGCCCAATGCCTGCTTTTTCAACTCCGGACTACGTGCACGACCATAGTCCGCCTGAACCTACACTGGCACACCAACTCAGCCGTCGTTCTGGCCGCTTACAATTTAGCCCAGTAATCGTGCCCCACCCTGCCTAGTTCCAGGGTACCATGATACATCTAAGTGGGTTACTGCTGAAATGGACCGTGTAACTAGGATTTCGTTCTGCAGGTTAAGTGTTGTCATTTAAATTCGTGACTTAACCCCATCAGTCTAACATGTCAAGTTGGTTAAGTGTTGTCTTTCATGTTCATGACTTAACCCTATCATGTGGCATTAATTCATTAATGCACCCCAACCTCTCACATCAGACCTGTTGTTGTGGTCACTGGATATGCCGGGCGGTTCCGGGCAGATTTACACCATAACTCAGTCTGACCTCGGGTTTCAAGCGCGATATGACCAACTACCCACATTGGATCCTATTGTTTGCAGTCACTGGATTTGCCGGGCGGTTCCGGGCAGAATTACACTGCAAACTCAACCCAACCTCGAGTTGGCCATTTTCAAGTTCATTCTAGTGTCATGTCCATGTTCAAATTTCAGGTTAAGTTCGTGTCAAGTTTCATGGCAAGTTTCAACTTATGCCTATTATCAAGTTCATGATTCATGTTCATAACCAATTCATGTTTTGCCTAAACTACCCAAATCGTATTCCCATTGCATATAAATGTGAATCGATCTAAATTACAAGTAAATCCAAATCCATAAATAAAGGGAATAACAACAAAACTATGATAGACACAAAGGACGAGCATAAAGTGATAAAAGAGATTACAAGACTAGCATGACATAACTTGAGATAATTAGTTACAACATCACTGGCATATAGTAAATAATAGGATTTCAAGTCTAGCATAAGAAGGTGATAGCCATGACATAAGGGGATAGTCCCAAACTTGCAAATAACAAACTGATTCAACATCACAGGCATGATAATGTTATGGACATGAAAGAGTTTGATTTACAACATGAATAGGTCCAAACTGATTTCATAGAAATATTCCCAAATGTCAAGATCCAAGATGGAAACTAGAATAAATGTGAATCGATTATCATACTTAAGTCCAATTTCACTTTATCTCATGTCCAAATTACAATTAACAAGTTTAAATCTCAAAGTAACTACAACTTATAGATCGTGGTTTAAGAAATTGAGATGCAGAAGTTAGTCGTCGAATTGTTGAATCATTGAATCTTGATTTGATTGTCGAAGCAAATCCCCAATATGCAATTCCTAGCCGTAGTCTTCAAGAAATAGTCTTCGCGTTTTATTTTAATTTAATTTAATTTAAAAGAAGCCATGTCCATCAAGAATTTGTGCAGCATAAGGTTAGAGAAGAATGGTGTAAAGAGAATGAGGCTAAGAGGCTGTTTATATAGGATTAGGCGGACAAATCTGGACTGAAAACGAGACTAGAAACATCAGGATGAACCCAGGCTCAAAACTGGGTTCTGGCACCAGGTTGACCCCCAGGTCGACCATAGGGTCGACCTGGTCCTTGGGAGGTCGACCATAGTGTTGATCCCCAGGTCGACCTGGTCCTGGGCGGGAAAATTCCCACCTAGCCTGCACTGGGGTTTGAATTTGAATTTCGAGCTGTTATCGATTCTGAAAATTCCTGAAACTTCGGAGGGTCATATCTCCCTCATACGGACTCCGTTTCTCGAAAACTCGGACTCGTTTCCTAGAAGAATTTCGAGACGAACGCAATGGCGCAACCTGTTTCCCTTGATTCTAGTATAAAAACTTAATTCTACCTAGATTTATGGTTTTAACATGTTATAAAAATACGGGTTATTACATGTATTATATATATTTCGTCGATTTCTATTTAAAACGCATTGTATAAATCATTTATAAATTCATTTTAAAAAGATTCAAACTTCATTTTTAATTTTAAATCAAAATTGAATATTCCATATCATTATTATATTTAAATGATAATATTTTCAAAATACCAGATTTGAAATCATTTCCTTTTCGATATTCATTATAAAAATGAATAAAATCGATATAAATATCGTTCATGTTAAAATGGCGCAAATCTAGTCAACACGGCTCCATATATTTCAATATTTTCGCGTCCATCCCAAATCGGACATAAAAATCATATTTTAATCCTTTATTGAATATTATTTAAAATATTCGTTATTTTAAAATGCTCGTTTTTTCTGAATTGGAATCAGAGACATTCAGTTACCATATAATGTTATTTATATGGATTTCATACACACATGTACACAACAATAATCATACGCAGTCAACCATCATCCAGAGTGCATTACACAACTGCATAAGCATTAAATATAAATAATTAATGCTTACAACAGTCAGTCAACCGATCGATTGACATACAACTAAACAATTGGGATTAGCGTACGTCAAATATCATCCCAATACCCGTGTGGGGTTTCAACCAACAAATATTGAATATTATTTGTGTAGTTGGGCGATGTGAAAAAATTATCATCCCAATCAATATCACAGAAATAGGCGAGCATAAACTAGTTATCCAACTTGTAAATGAATGTGTAAACTTATTTTTAACTATCCAATAATTATTTTATTTATTGCAGTTATAAGCTAAAAATAATATTTTAAACTAACTAAATATTTCTAACACTTTTTAGAAAATTTTGGCAGCATAACGGCGCGATACAAGAACCGGAATAAGGTCTAGCCTTATTTCTCGCCTAATACTGGCTCGCGCCATACACATACCAATTCCAATCAATTCAATTAACATTCCGAATCAAATTCAACCAATCTCTTAATAGGGTTACCATACCCTATTAAATAACAATCAATCAAATAAAACAAACAACCAAACATCCATGGTTTCAATCAAAGGTGTCGAGTGCTACTAAGCACCGTCTGCATCTTAGTATATATTTAACTGTAAACAAAATTAGAGTGAGAAGAAGTTCTTACCTTGGGTTTCCACTCCGCCATTCTTTGATTGTCAATCTTAATAAAAAAATTCCGAAATCTAGCATGTCTATTTTATAAATAACATACATATGTTAAAAATGATGTTTTTTTATTCATCGAATAATTATTTCATACATACTATAAAAATCATATTTTTAACTAACTAAAAATATTTCCTTTATACGATAAAAATCATATTTTTATGTTATGTTCTTATTTATAAAAAATCATATTTTTATATCACTACTATGTATAAAAAACATATTTTTATATTGCTAATATATATAAAAATCTTATTTTTATTACAAAACCATATTTGCAAAAATCATATTTTTATAACGCTATTATATATATAAAATCATATTTTTATATATTGAATAATTATTTCATAGCTTGACTATTTATATATTACATATATAATCTAAAAATCATATTTTGATCTTTCTAAAAATATTTCCATGCCATACACTAGTTAAAAATCATAATTTTAACTTGCCAAAAACATTTTCTTCTACCGATAAAATCATACTTTTAACTAACTAAAAATGATATTTTTACATAACTAAAAATCATAACTTTATGTAACTAAAAGTCATAACTTTATATAAATAAAAATCATTACTTTATATAATTAAAAATCATAACTTTATACAAGTAAAAAATCAAATCTTTACAATGTTATTTATATTAGAACTGAAAATAAAATAAATGTTAATTAAAAAAACTCATTGTTTTACATTTTGGGGGTTGGAGGAGAGGCGCTGGGGTCTGGTGGGTTAGGGGAAGGCTCTAGTGACCGGTGGTGGGCCCAGGCAGTTATCGCAGCGGGTTTTCTGGTAGGTTGCGGGTTTGGGCGCGGTCTTCAAATCATAGAGGGGAGAGACATGGCAGAGGGAGGAAGGGGAGGCCGGAGGCGGCTGCGCATAGCTAGGGGAGGGGCGATCGCCTGAGCGATGACGTTGAACGACGGAGGGGGGGGAGGGGCCTTTGAGGAGACGACGGGTTTCTTTGAAGAAGAGGGGTGGCTAAAGAAATCAAATAGAAATTAGGGTATTCAATTCATTTATATAATTATTTAATAAATATTATTAGATTCCCAAAATGTTAGAATTTGCGTTCGAACTCCAAACGAGACCCAACGACTGTCGCCCCTAACTAATTACCCCTATTCTAAACATAATGTGATATGTCCCTCAAGCCAACTCGACTGTTACTATCATCTTTCATCAAAATTAAAATATAAATTAATATAGCGTTCAATATTGATTTTAACGTACATTTTAATTTACCGGGGCCACATACTAACTCGAAAAATTCCAGAAAAATAAATCTAACTATGTTTTGATGATACAGTCCTAAAAAAAACTAATTTCGTCAAATTTGGAGACCCGTTTGAAAAATGGTCATTTTCCAGTCAATCCAATTCAACTGAAATATACCAAACACGTTTAAATCCACCACGCTCACATATTAATTCCAAAAATTATGAAAATTGGAATCTAGAAATAATTTGACATTCTGGATTCAAAAAAAGTGGTTTCGTCGAAAACGGAGATCGTTTGCGAGATGACTATTTTTAATGGCTATATATTATATTAATATATATATATATATATTTGATAGCGACTATTTTAAATTTTAGACTGGACATAACTTTTTATTCTCGTTATGAAATCTGGATTTTTCACACTCTTAGAAAGATATAATTAAACAGATTCAAATATTTCTTGTTTCACTGGAATCCGATTTATTTTGAATCATGTACATTCATTTGAAATTTGAAATCGAATTTTCAAACTACTACGCCATTTCATTCTTGTTTTATAATTGAAATAAATTTATGCATTCTAAGTTCAATTAAAACAAATTTTTAGTCGTAATTATTTAAAATAAATCATTTTAAATGTTCCAAATCCATTAAAGTTGCTAAAATAAAAATTTTAAATTGGTTCTGAAAATCCGGGTTATTACAATCTCCCCCACTTAAAGTCTTTTCGTACTAGAAAAGGAACGGAGCTGAAAGTTGTTTAACTAATCAACTCAACTTTCGTTCTGGCTTTCATTCTTCAACATTTCAATTTCTAAGAATTTTCTACTTTCTCAAAAATTTGGCTAACACCTTAAATTTTCGAAAAATTTCGCCATAACCTCCTTTGTATGGGTTGATATTTAAAACCGTAACTAGCCTCACAGGGCCCTCATCAATCCAAAAGAAAAAGAAAAAGCCAATCGGCTCATAAAATCATCAAACCCAAGAAATTAGTAAACATGTACCTATTTGTCAGGCATACAATTTTATTTCTCTTCTTAGCTTCCATGCTATGACCTGTTCATTATATGCACATGTACATATATGCAATTCCAATCAATTTTCAATTCAGTTCAATATTTGATTTAATTCGGCTAAAATTTGCCTTTCACTCTCATATTGGTTAAATTAATTTATCATCCAATATTTTTATTAGTTAAACTAATAATCAAACATCACAACCAGCAATCAATTAGTTGATTAGCTTTTCAAAAATATAACTTTATATATACTCAAAAATCATATTTTTGACGCTAATTCACAACAATAAACTTATCTATGTTTTGGTTCTCACACCAGTCAGTTGGAAATATATAGATATCCCACTTTCGAGACTCGAACATAAACTGTGATCATGAGTACTCAATCATCAGAATCATCTCCGGGCGGCTAGAGTGTGATTCTATATCTATCCAGTATATTTGAGGTTTTGTATACACGTTTGCAAGGCGTATATCCAAAATCTTTATATACTCGATTGTCCAAAATCAATTTAAAATAAATTACTCAAATACATATAATAAGATTTAAATTCCAAAACAAAATTTGTTTTTATTTTTATTTTTAAAAATAACACTCTTTACACTCGTTCTAAGATACTACTGATCCCATCTCTAACGAGTCATTCTCAGTGGATATTACTAATCCAATCTCTGATGAATTCTTTCGTTTGGTTCTAACGCGTCTTGTTCTAGAGCTCTGTAAACCAAAGCTCTTATACCAAAATGAAACGACCCAAATTCGCACTTACGGGAAAGCCCGGATTGAGTTGAGAACATGACAAATCAGAACACAAATAGATGAACATTTCATTGCTTATTACAACAATTTACATCAGAGTACACGAATATAACAGAGTATGAATAAATATTACACATTGTAAAATATCAGAGATTTAAATTACAATGCAGAGGAAAAATAAAACATAACACAACTGAAAGAAATACACGGATACAGAGCTTTCCGAGTATAGCTCCAGCTGTAAATCCAGGATCCTGTGAATATAATATCTACAAAACCAAAACTACTAGCTGCCCATGTGGAAAATATGGGCACCCAGAGTTTAGGTTAAAACAGTAAACTCCAGGTCAGTCATGGGACTGGTGTGAGAACTAAAACAGTTATAAAATCTTTACTTTAAAATAAAGTAAATCAAGGGACCACTCCGAATAACACGGAATGGGTTTCCTCCCAAGAATACCAGTTTATGAACAAACAACGCAATGTTTTTTGGAAAAATGGAGCTATTATAAGACTCATGTCCCATCACACAATGCAACGCAAGCCGAAGTATAGAGTTTTACCTTATAATAGCCAAACATGTTTGATACGTTTAAAACAAATCATTTTGGTATTACTATAAATGTATAGTGTCAAAACGACTTCAAATATCAATGTATCAGTCATAGACGGCATAGTACCCCATCCTACTATGTCGCCATACTAGTTTTTACAACTAAAACCGAAATGTCACGTATTGGAAATTAGATTTCTGTCATGAGTCGAGGAAAGGGATGTACTCCTCGCCGGCTTTGAGACACTCTAGCAAATGCCTCAGGGTTACACACTCTGGGCAACTCTTGGATCCTCCAAGGCCGGTCCTCTTTTATGTTTGAGGATTAGTTATTCCTGAACACACGTTTCTCGATCCAGTAGGACCTATCCAACGACTCCGTAGCAACCGATATATCAGAGGCGCCTCGTTATCCATCATCTACATAGGTAAAAATATAATAAATGTCAGGGCTCCATACCATGACACCACCCATAGTTAGAAGGAAGCGTCATGCACTCTTTGGGTCCCTTATCATATTAACTCATACCGAGGTGTGAGGCTCGCAAATTAACGCTCTTCACAAAGCTATGCTATTTAAAGCCGTGCTTTGATCACCAACCACAAGACTCTGCTTTTCATCAGAAGACTTGATCATTTGCATCCTAGCATGCCACACAGGCAATTCACCCCATGCGACTGATGTTATCGATATATAACCTCTAAGTTCGTACATCTTAGAGAAGGGTGTTAAGAAAGAGTATAAATTCTCCGTCATCAAACAGATATATATTTAATAGAGATTAATCAACACAGAATTAAATCCAATGTCCGACACACATCCATTTACTAGTTCGTTCTGGGTCTGAGCGAGACCGGAGGCACCTTATTACTCGTCCCATATGTCCAATACAGGAGAGAGGTCCTCGCATATCTGGTCGATCCCCAAGTACGTCTGGACGATCACCACTTATTACCTCGTCTTGGTTGTACAGCCCAATCAAGACATTAATAATCATCCAAACGATGTGAAGACCTCCGGTCTTAAACCACCATCTTCATCGTGACTTATCATCGAATCAATTATTCAGAATGGGTATAAACTTGGCCTTTCCAAATAATTCACGTATTTTATAATCAAGTGCTATAAAAACATAACATACGCCTCATTCCAGTCCAGAATATTCTTTTTTTCAGATATTTCTATCCTTTGGGAAAGGTTCCCATTAATTTTATCAAATATAAATTCTTTTAAATTTATACTTTAATTTTCCTTTGGATATCAATTCTAAACCTAATTAAGGTTTATCAGCTAGTCGGGATTAGCGAATCTTATCGAAGTAATCATTTATTATATTTCCCAATCGCAACCTATTCATCCCATGGAGCAAAACTGGTAATACTCCATATCTAACACCACGGTGTTATCGGTAAATTTAATTACCATTTCACGTTCAAATCTAATTAAAGATTTAACTATCGCTCGGAGTAAAACTGGTGGTACTCCATTCTCGATCATTTCCCAAATTTGATAATTTAAATTATCACATTCACATTTCAATCTAATTAAAGATTCATTAAAACTCCACTTAGTTTTAGTCTTCTCGAAAATCAATATTAATGATTATTTAACTTTGGGAATCAAACATGCCACATTGACAATCTAACCCGTACCATTGATCTTTGCCGATATATCCTCTGAGCTTGTACGTCTTAGAGAAGGGTGTTAAGCAAGAGAATAAATTCTCCGCCTACAAACAGATATATATTTAGCAGAGATCAACAAATATAGTTCGAAATACAATGTAAGACATGTAATCCTGTCTTTAACTGGGTTAAAGAACTAATGTCATTTAAAACACAGTTATCACATTCCATCATTATGGAATCTTCACAGAAAACAGATCAATATATAATCGATACCAATTTCCGTATCCGACTAATAATATAAATGGAATAACGACAAAGCCTTTTAAATTCTATATATATTAACAGTCTTCCTCCACAGAAGCTCACTTCAATTATTACCAAATCGAATTCCATTCAATTCCAATTTATTTTATTAAATTGGAAAACTTTACTTTGAAAAATTCCATTAAATCTTAATAAAAGATTTATATATTCCAAATCACATTTCACTATAAATCGGGTTAAAGAACGAATGTCGTTAAAAACACAGTTCACAATAAACCCAATTCACATTCCATTTTATTCCAATTACTAAATATAATTGGAAATTCTAATAATATTAATTAAAATATTTATTCTTTTCACACAGGGTTTAAGAATAGTGTTATTTAAGACATCATTCACGAAAAACCCAAAATCCAATTCTTTTGCAATTCCAATTAAATATTAATTAATTGGAATACTTCACTAAATCTTAATTAAAAGATTTATTCTTTTCTCTACTGGGTTTAAGAACAGTGTTAGTGATGACAACGTTCACAACAAATCCAAAATTCCATTCGATATTAAATACAAGGCTCTGAATAGAAATTATATCGGCTTATATTCAATATCAAATTCTGAAACCAACAAATATCGTATTGGAAATAACTATATATATATATCTTCCAAATTTCCATAACAATATCCGTATAATCACGGAATCCAATATCGAAATATTCCGAAGATTATTTCAATTTATAATCCATTCCAATTTGTTCATTTGAAATTTCTGGTTATATTAAAACCATTCATAAATCCAATTTATTTCATATAAAAAATATTGGATTTCAAATCTAGTTAATAACTAGTTCATTTTGATAAAAATATATTTTTATCTTTACAAACATGGAATTTTTCATCCCAATTATTTCCAAATCATTTATTATGATTTTACACAAATTATTAATATTTTTAATAATTTTATTAAGGCCATTTCAGTCGATTTCCATAAATGGTCATCGAACTGCACTTACAACGACCTTTTCCAAATTTGATTTGGACATAATTCCAAATCCAACCATTAGATTTCAAATCTCTTATATCCGTTGTAAAACTCTTTTTGATACGAACTCAACGGTTCCTGTTTTAGGAGAATCTGACGGTCGGATCTCCCGTAATGTCAATTCGAAGTCAGTGGTCGAAATTCATGAACAATCACGGCGCGGAGCATTTTATTCAGGCCATTAATATTTATATATACAATATATAATATATATTTCGTCGATTTCCATTTAAAACGTATTTTATAAATCATTTATAAATTCGTTTTAAAACATTTCCAACTTCATTTTCAATTTTAAATCAAAATTGAATATTCCATACATAATAATATTTAAATGATAATATTTTAAAAATACCTGATTTGAAATCATTTCCTTTTCGATATTCATTATAAAAATGAATAAAATCGATATAAATATCATTCACGTTAAAATGGCGCAAATCTAATCCACACGGCTCCATATATTTCAATATTTTCGCGTCCATCACAAATCAGACATAAAAATCATATTTTAATCCTTTACTCAGTATTATTTTAAAATTTTCTTCGTTTTAAAATGTTTGTTCTTTCTGAATTGGAATCAGACACAGTCAATTAACATATAATTTTATTTATATGGATTTCATACACACATATACGCAGCAATAATCATACACAGTCAACCATCATTCAGAGTGCATTACACAACTGCATAAGCATTAAATATAAATAATTAACGCTTACAATAGTCTGTCAACCAAACGATTGACCTACAACTAAACAATTGGGATTAGTGTATGTTAAATATCATCCCAATACCTGTGTGGGGTTTCAACCAACAAATATTGAATATTATTTGTGTAGTTGGGCGATGTGTAAAAATTATCGTCCCAATCGATATCACAAAAATAGGCGAGCATAAACAAGTCGTCCGACTTGTAAATGAATGTGTAAACTTCTATTTAACTATCTAATAATTATTTTATTTATCGTAGTTAAAATAATATTTTCAACCAACTAAATTTTTCTAATACTTTTTAGAAAATTTCGGCAGCATAACGGCACGATACTAGAATCGAAATAAGGTCTAGCCTTATCCCTCGCCTAATACTGGCTCGCGCCATATACATACCAATTCCAATTAATTCAATTAACATCCCAAATGAAATTCAACCAATTTATTAATAGAGTTGCCAAACCCTATTAAATAACAATCAATCAAATAAAACAAATAATCAAACATTCATTGTTTCAGTCAAAGGTGTCGGGTGCTACTAAGCACCGTTTGCATCCTAGTATATATTTAACTATAAACAAAATTAGAGTGCGAAGAAGTTCTCACCTTGGGTTTCCACTCCGCCATTCTTTGATTGTCAATCTTGGTTTTTTTCCTGAAATCCAACATGTCTATTTTATAAATAACATACATATGTTAAAAATGATATTTTTTTTATCCATCAAATAATTATTTCAGACATACTATAAAAATCATACTTTTAACTAACTAAAAATATTTCCTTTATACGATAAAAATCATATTTTTATGCTATGTTCTTATTTATAAAAATCATATTTTTATATCACTACTGTATATAAAAATCATATTTTTATATTGCTATTATATATATAAAAATCGTATTTTTATTACAAAACCGTATATGCAAAACTCATATTTTTATAATGTTATTATATATATAAAAATCATATTTTTATATATCGAATAATTATTTCAAAGCTTGACTATTTATATATTTCACATATAATCTAAAAATTATATTTTTATCTTTCTAAAAATATTTCCATTCCATACACTTGTTAAGAATCTTATTTTTAACTTACCAAAAATATTTTCTTCCTATGATAAAATCCTATTTTTAACTAACTAAAAATTATATTTTTACATAACTAAAAATCATAACTTTGTGCAATTAAAAATCACAACTTTATATAAATAAAAATCAGATCTTTACAATGATATTTATATTAAAACTGAAAATAAAATAAATGTTGATTAAAAAATTCACTGTTTTACGTTTTGGGGGTTGGAGGAGAGGCGCCGGGGTTTGGTGGGTTAGGGGAAGGCTCTGGTGACCAGCGGCGGGCCCAAGCAGAGATGGCGGCGAGTTTTTTGGTGGGTTGGGGGTCTGGGCGCGGTCTTCAAATCGGAGAGGGGAAAGTCACGGTGGAGGGAGGAAGGGGAGGCCGGAGGCGGCTGCGTGCGGCGAGGAGGGTGGGGCCGATCGCCTGAGCAACAACATTGAACGATTTGTTTCTTTGAAGAAGAGGGGCGGCTGAAGAAATGAAATAGGAAATAGGGTGTTCAATTCATTTATATAATTATTTAATATTATTTTATTCCCAAAATGTTAGAATTTGCATCCGAACACAATAGGATATGTTCCGCAAGCCAATTCGACCGTTACGATCAGTTTTCATCAAAATTAAAATATAAATTAATATAGCGTTTAATATTGATTTTAACGTACATTTTAGTTTACTGGGGCCATATACTGACTCCAAAAATTCTAGAAAAATAAATCTAGCTATGTTTTGATGATACAGTCATAACAAAATTAATTTCATTGAATTTGGAGACCTTTTTAAAAATGGTCATTTTCCAGTCAATCCAATTCAACTGAAATATACCAAACACGTTTAAATCCACCACGCTCACATATTAATTCAAAAAATTATGAAAATTGGAATTTAGAAATAATTTGATATTCCGGATTCAAAAAAAGCGATTTCGTCAAAAACATAGGTCGTTTACGAAATGGCTATTTTTAAGGGCTATATATAATATTAAAATATATATAAATTCCATAGCGAATATTTTAAATTTTTAAACTGGACATAACTTTCTATTCCCATTATGAAATCTGGATTTTTCACATTCGTTAGAAAGATATAATTAACAGATTCAAATATTTAAGGTTTCACTGAAATCTGATTTATTTTGAATCTTGTACATTCATTTGAATTTTCAAATCGAATTTTCAAACTATCGTGCCATATCAGGCTTGTTTTATAATTAAAATAAATTTATATGTTCTAACTTCGATTAAAATAAACTTTTAGTCGTTATCACTTAAAATAATTCATTTTAAATATTCAAAATCTATTAAAATTGCTAAAACAAAAATTTTAAATTGGATTGGAGAAGGTGAGTTGTAGTTCGTAATTTGGCCATACAAAGGATTGGAGAAGGTCTAGAGAGGTGAGTTGTAGTTGTACCGATTGAGCCATACAAAGGAGAAACTGGTGAAATTTTTTGAAAATTTAAGGTGTTAGAAAATTTTCAGGATTTTTGAAAATTTTCGTTGATAAGAATAAATTAATATTTTAATTGAAATTAATTGGTTCGGTTGAAACTGTAGTTTTGAAATAAAAAAAATGATTTTTAATCTAGCTAGTAGGATATGCAGCATTTTTCATGTTTAGCAATTTCGAGGACGAAATTATTTTAAGGGGGGGAGGGGGAGAATGTAACGTCCCGGATTTTTAGTGATATAATAATTAATTTATTTAATTACTTAAATAGTGATTTAGAGATTTAAATGGTTTAAGTTAAATAATTTTGAATATTTAATTAATATAAATAAATAATATATTTAATTCCGAAATAATCGGTATTAAATTGGATTGACAATATTGTGTGAATTGGATTATTTACAAGATTTAATTCAGTTTAGAATTGAATTATAATAGCGAATCTATTTAATAAACAACGTGTGAACGTATTAATTATATTATAATTATAATCGAGGTCGCAACTACGCAGTAGTTCGTAATTTGGCGATTCGAACTTTAACTAAATATACTTAATCCGTTTTAAGTCGGATTTCTGTGAAATAAGAAACGTTCGAATCTGGTGAACTATATTTTTCTAATGGAAGAGAAAAATT
The DNA here is from genome assembly GCA_030737875.1 of Allium sativum. NCBI lineage: Eukaryota > Viridiplantae > Streptophyta > Magnoliopsida > Asparagales > Amaryllidaceae > Allium > Allium sativum. The sequence goes on along the minus strand of CM060919.1, from coordinate 124,665,119 downwards.
GATATTTTGCCTTGTAGATTGTGAGTTATGTCCAAATCAAATTTCCAAAAAGTTTTTATGGAATTCGTTTATAATTTATAACGATTTATTTATATTAGAAAACGATTTTTATATATAAATTGAATATCGATTAACTCGGATTTTGGGATGTCGAGTTATATATCCAGGTATATTTATTTTGGAGCTAGATAATATTCTATGTGAATATATATGATAATATTAATTTATTAATATTAAATTAAATTGTTTTTAAATATATTAATATATAATTGGTTTATTTAGAGCCTTAGAAAATAGCCATTTTTGCAAACGACCTCTGATTTCGATGAAATTAATTTTGTTGGATTCAAATTGTTAAATTACTATTAGATTTCAATTTTCGTGATTTTTGGATTCAGTATGTGGCCGTATGGGATTTCAATGTGAAAACAGTCGATAATTTGACTTTAAAAATATGTTATGCGAGCAAATGGACTCGGAATTCGATGAAACAAGTTCCGTTAGGTCTGTAATGTTGAACTATAGCTGCATGTCCATTTTTATTGAATTTGGATATTGTATATGATCATAAGAATTTTTAATGGCAAACATAGACAGCGTTGGAATAAAAATAAATGCAATAATCGTATATAAAAATAATATTTTTCCATTATAAATATACCTGTATCCTTCTAACCCTAAAATCATTTTTCTACGGTCAAACAAATGCGCCGCCATGTGTTTTTTCCTTTCTGTAAACAATGCCGATCCTCATAAATTAAGATAAAACAAAAGAAAATTCCTATAAATCATCTAATTCGTATATTTGGATTCAACAAATAATGAGCTTCAAGTTGGTACTCTCGTTTCGAGGTGCGATCAAGATTTCAGAAGTCCAATCCTTTACATCGTGCTCTAGGGTTAAGCATGCATGATATTTGAGCATTGAGTGTGATTTTTAAGTACGTTGGGTATCAGGAGACCGAATAGCATGGTTTCTGTTTTTATGGGATTTTTCTGGAATTAAAACTGTCGATACTTTTGCTGTGTATTGTGAAGGAGAGCTGGAAGTCGCACATCGCAAACGTGGTGCGAGCTTGGTGAAATGGTGCGGGGTTGATGTGTAGAAGCTTGGTGAAATTTATTTGGTTTTTAATGAAATGATGAAGGAGTGGTGTGGAGTTGAAGATTGGTAATAGCTTTGGAGCAATACTGGAGACGATGGGGATGTTTAAATCCTAGAAGAAGATGCACCGGGTATATTGGATGCAGGTATGTAATAGTGGCAATGGGCCGACGTGGCTATGTGAAGCCCAATTTGAAATTAAATTAAGTTTGTTAATATAAATTAGTGTATAAACTTGGAAAATTAATATCTTACCCATACGCAATTAGAATTCCGCAAAACAAGACCCGTTGGGATCGCAGGACGAGGGCTACACAAAGGAACTGACTGGGAGTGAATTAGAGCTTGTTAAAATTTATAGGGAAATAAATTGTTTGATCTGAATCAAATCAACTGATATTCGTTATTTAACGATTACCGACCAAAGTGAGTAAAACTCACTAACTCTGCCAGTTTATATTCTTATAACGTTTTTTAAAAATTGATAAATGATGATTGATTGATGTGTGTTGATTGTTTGGATAAACTGCTACTTGATTGGTTGAAATTATAGATCTAATAATATATATATATATCGTAATCAAATATTGATTCTGTTTATCAGAATATTTCATATTCAAATGAAATTGATGTTATTTATATTGTTTAATATCTGTGATGCAGGGAAATAGGTTGGAGGGATCCAACTGGATTCCTCAATATTTATAATACTGTTTTTTTCATATATTATGATATATGATGTGGTATATAATCTATTATTGATTATGCGTGTTGGATGATGACTGATCCTTTTTGTTTGCTATTTGAAATACCCTAAGTGATATTGGAATATATTTAAAAGGAAATAGTTAAGTGGATATTAAATTTAAGTATTTTATAAAATCAATGGATTTTATAGAAGGAAATATTTAGAAAATTTATATAATTATAAAAAGGGAATTTACGAGTTATAAAGGAATTACGAGAAGTATGGCATAAAGTAGGTAGTTAATAAAAATCAGTTTTAACAGATAAATTGAGAAGATTAATTCATAAGTGATATTTATAAATTAATTAAAATATTTATTATTGGGTAAAGTGAATATATATAAGTATGAATTTATATTAAGAAGTAAAATCTGTTTATAACACTGATATGTGAAAATGGAAATGAAAATTTAACATTTATAAAGGGAATTATAAAGAATCGAATATGAAATTGAAAAGGGGAGAAAAACTATTTATAAAAATAGAAATGGAATTTCGATTGTCTAGAAATAAACAACTTGGTTACTAATAAAAACAAGTGGTGTGATTTATAAACAATGTTTATAAATGAAATAAAAATAATAATCAGTGGATAATTTGGATTGTAAATTCAGCAGTTCATTTAAAAAGGGAAATTTGGAGTTGTTTTAAAAAGGAAACGATGGAATTATTTTCGATGTTCGAAATGTGAATAGGATTAAATAACATCCATAAAGATTTGTAATTATAATTCGACTAGGCCAAATGTTAAAAATTAATTTATTTTAAGAAATTATATATTGAATAAATTAGGATTTGACAAGATAATTAATATTCGGCTTGAAACCGATATTTCAAAATAGAATATAAAGGCCATAGAGAATTATATACTTATTAAATAAAATCAACTATGAAGTTGACATGTAAACGAGATTTGATAAACAAAATGGAATATGGATAAGAAGTTACAAAATGACTCGATAATTGGAGTTTAAACCTGTGTTAGTATTTAAATTATGAAATCAAGTTTTGATTTGATAAAACGAGTCCAGTTTTTCAACAAAGGAATAACACTCACGTTTTAAAGTGAATAACGATTTATAAGCAAACGTTTTGCGGAATTAGAATAGTTATAAAAGGAAATTGGTAATTATCAGGAAGTCCTAAATTCAAAAATGAATTTAGAAATTGAGTTGACCTGAATGGTAAATTATTCTGGAGTTCGGAACGTTAATCGAATATAAGTTATTCGAAAGAGAGTTAATCGAATATAGTTTATTTGAAAGAGGGTAATTGAATATAAGTTATTTGAAAGAGAGTTAATCGAATATAGTTTATTCGAAAGAGGGTAAAGGAATATAAAATATTCAAAAGAGAGTTAATCGAATATAGATTATTCGAAAAAGGGTAATCGAATATAAGTTATTCGAAAGAGAGTTAATCGAATATAGTTTATTCGAAAGAGGGTAATCGAATATAGTTTATTCGAAAGAGAGTTAGTCGAATAGAGTTATTCGAAAGAGAGTTATCGAATAGAGTTATTCGAAAGAGAGTTATCAAATAAAGTTATTTATTAGAGAGTTAATCGAATAAAGTTATTCGAAAGAGAGTTATTGAATATAGTTTATTCGAAAGTGAGTTATGCATTGAAATTCAATTATATCAAATTTGGGAAAGTACTATTTACTTTCCAATTTTAAATCAAGATTTATTTATTTATTAATGAATTAGTCATTTATTTATTTATTTAAATTAAGAAATAAAAGTTATATTTTGAAGTTAGATAATTTGAAAGTAGGGATTACAACGTTATCGTTATAACCAATGTTTTTCATAAAATGATTGGATTCGTAAACTGAATCCAAGGGTTGCGTATGCAATGATTTGATAAGAAGATAAGAAGTGGAATTAAGGAAATTGGAAACTGACTAGAGATTAGTTAAGTTGAATGATTTCCTGAGTATCGATTTGAAGTTGGTTTTGGCCTACGAGGTTGATATTCAGGGAATTGATCTCTTACTAGTTTACAGTTAGAGATGGATAGATGTGGGAAGATAGAGATACGTGAATAAGAAATGGAAATGTTTTCCAATGTTAATAACGTATATTTTCTAAATTTAGAAAATAAGAATTTATGTATATATGGAAACGAGAAATGGGGAAATGAATAAATTAATGATAAATTAATTTAAAGAGAAAAATGTTGATTGATGGTTGATTGATAAAATTTCCATTTGGGAATAAGATCGTTGTGTATATGGATGTTTTCCTTTGATAGTTAAATAACCGACTATCGAAGTTTTGACCTTTTTTCTGTCGTCAATATGGAGAGACTGGGATTAGATTTATTATATGAAAAGCACCCCGTATGGGCATTAGCTTTGCGAATCAAATATGATGAAGATAATTGAAGATGGAGTTTATGCAAGGGCTATTCTGGCAAATCCTACGTAGAAATTGCCTAAGATGGGTTTATGGATTAGTGCCTTCAGTTTGTCCAGTCCTAGGACTACCTGTATGGAAGAATGTCCAACATAGTATATTTAATTGATCGCGTAAGTTGATCTCTTCAAACGTATTTACATTTGGTGGCGGGGGAATTCGTTTCTCTTAGCTGTATACCCGTGATATTTTCGGGGAAATCAATTTGTGATTTGGCGTGTATGACGATGTGGCATTCAAAGTGAATAAAGGTGTGATTTGTATGTCATAGCCTCTAGCCTCACAGTCGAGAAATGGTATAAAATGGGGTAGGTCGCATGGCTAAGTGGGTAGCTCCCAATTAGGGAGTACTGTCACCTAACCTAGAGAAATTTCATTTACTTCTCAAACCTATTTCAATGTTGTCCCTGTAACAACCCGGAAAATCAGAACCAATTAAAATGTTTTATTTTGACTATTTTATTGAATTTTGAATAGTTGAAATAATTTATTTTAAATAATACCGATTAAAAATTTATTTAAATCGAAGTTTGAAAGAATATATTTATTCTAATTTTAAAAGGAGTTAGAAATAGCACGGTAGTTTGGAAATTTGAATTCAAACTTTGACTGACTATAGAGGTTGCAAAATAAATCGGATTTTAGTGAAACCAAAAATATTTAAATCTGTTTGATAATATCTTTCCAACGAATCCAAAAAATTAAAATTTCATAGCGGGAATCAAAAGTTATGATCAGTTGAATATTCGGAAAAGTCGCTATAGAATATATATATATATTTAATATAATATATAGCCCATATAAATAGCCATTTTGCAATTGACCTCTGTTTTCGATGAAACCTCTTTTGTTGGAACCTGAATGTAAAATTATTGCTAGATTACAATTTTCATAATTTTTGGAATTAATATGTGAGCATGGTAAAAGAAAATGTGTTTTGACAATTTCAGTCAATTTCGATCGACCAGAAAATGGTCATTTTTCAAACGGTCTCCAAATTCAAAAGAATCTGTTTTGCTAAGACCGCATCGTCAAAACAAAGCTAGATATAATTTTTCTTGAATTTTTAGGATCAATACGTTGCCCCGGTAAATTAAAATGTGCGATCAAATTAAATAATAAAATGTTTTATTATTTAATTTAAAGAAAACATATCGTAACAACCGAATTGGGTTACGAAACATATCCCATCGTGTTCAGAATGGGGGTATTTGGTTGCAGACGACACCCGCTAGGTTTGAGTTGGAGTTCGTATAGCAAAAGGGCATTTTTTTATTTTAGGATAATTAAATAAATAAAATATAAATATAAATACACCGTATATATGGTGGGAATACCCTAACCGTAAAATACATCTACAGCCGCCGTATACCTTCGTATCCATGGCCATCACGCTCTAGGTTTAGATCCTAAATTCTTCTAATCCATACAATATTTTCAAGCATTCTTAAGACAATTTCGAAGGCAATTGAGCCCCCTTAAGATCCGTACTGTTGGATCCTCTACAGTGGCTCGATTTTCGAGAAATCTGGCCTGGAAGTTATCGTCGTCGGCCCCATTTCAGTGTAGCCTCAGACAACCAAGATCGCTGCCGTTTAGGGGTGGCGGGGCACTCTTCCTAGCTCCTTGGCGTGGCGGTGGTCGATCGCCTTCAAGTGCCTCGATTCACGTGAAAAACTAAGCCCTAGTATAAAACTAAAATAAAAAACCCATCGGCCTTGTCTGTTGAAGGCTGAAGAAGGGTAAGAAAAATCCTTTTTCTATTTTATTAATTTAATTTAAATTGTTATAAACACTGTAAAAATCATAACTCTCATATACGATAACGAAATTCCATGAAATGGGAAACATTGGACTCGTGGCATCGTACACGACATTTCAGAACTGATCGGAGAATTTTTGGAGCTTGTTACAATTTTTGGCATCATAAAATCAATGTGAGATTTCTGAATCCAAATTAATTAAATAAAATTATATTAGGATGCAAACGGAGTTTAGAAACTCCCGATACCCATCATCCACAAACCATGGACGACTTGTTTGAGTTATGATTTGAAATTTGGTGAATATTACGAATGGTTGAATGTTGATTTTGGTTGAAACCAAATAGGATTAGTTTGTGGGAAAGTTCGTCTGCGTACAAAATAGATTATTGAAATCCCCCTTGTCAAAAGCCTCGAGGCTTTAAGGTAGGGCGAGGAACTGTACATCGGGACGGTGCCGGTTTTAATTACCCTGGGGTTATGCTGCCGGAATTTTCTGAAATATTCATGTGTTGTGAAATATTCATATATGAAATGAAATTTGTTTGAACATCCAAAATTCACATTTTTATTATATATGAAGATTGTTTATTGTTTTAAGATAAAACATGTTTACATTAATAATCTCATTTTTAATGTAAAGAAAGAATATAGAAAAATTGTTCATGTTTTTAAAATAAACATATTAACATTAAAAATTCCATTTTTAATGTAAATGTAGAATATATGGAAATGGGTCATGTTTTAAAAATAAAATCATGTTTACATTGAAAATCTCATTTCTAATGTCATGTATGAAACTGGAAAAATGCTTATATTTTAAAGATAAAAACATGTTAACATTAAAACCTCAATTTTTATGTAATGAATGAATCATGAGGAAAGATTAAAAATATTCATTTATTTGAAATGAAAATTAGTTTACAATAAAAATTAACATTTTGTTAACCCTGTTAAAACACAGTTCAAAGTGTCGGGTCAGTCTATTCAGGGCGGACCGTGTCGGTCGCAAATATGGTTCGGCCTTAACGATGTGTATCGGTTAGATCCAAAGCGCTAGATCGATCAGTTTCAAAGTATCGGGTCGGTATCAAGTGTCAATTTTGGATCGGTATGGATTCATCCATAGATCACCGCAACACATTGTTCGGCTACTTAAGTGATGTGATGACTTATATATATTAACAACGTCACTCTAGTAAAGGCGATGAGTTGATTCTCTCTATGCATTATCACTTATATAACATGGATCATCATGCTTCATAATAATCTGTACATGCAACGCAACACCTCTGATCAGTTGTAATCCCAATATGACCATTCGCATGAAGTTGATTTGGTTCACCATTTACATAACAAGTTTGTATAGGGACCATTGTTATCAGAAACCTACCAGTATTGCACTACTTTATAAATTGACGTGACTAGTATACAAGGAAGTTGGGACATGTGGACCAATATGTGATCAAGTATACGACGTCAAAGCAAAACTGGATCAAGATGTTGTGATAAAATGAATCGGATCAGGCATATTATACATGCGGCGTCATTACAGTAAATTGCATGGATCAATTAAAATATAACAAAGTGGAATGGTTTTGTGATGACACATGGCAAACTTTATCCAAGTTGGTGTACATTTCAACATGGTGGCATAAGAGTAAATAACAGATCGGTCCCTCTTTTGTCTTATATGGGTCGGTGCTTTAAATGTGTGGAGCAGCTGACATCAGAAATAAATGGCTCGACCCCATTTGATTGCATTAAAGTGGAAGCATCAAATCTAAATCGGGACGTTGAAAAGAAAACGGATCGGTACTGTTGAAACCAATTTGGATTGGTTCATTTGTTCAAGGACGGACCGGGATATTAGAATAAAACAAGACTGGATCAGTACCCTCAAATAAGGTTGGATCTATGTATTAATAAAAGCGATGGCATTTCTGTAAATAATTACTGCCCGATCCAACTTTGCACCCGATCCAAATTACTTCCCGATCCAACTTTGCACCCGATCCAACTTTGCACCCGAAGCAAGTTAACGCCCGATCCAAACACTGCACCCCATAATTACAAAACTGCCACTACCTTCAAACTTCTTCTATAAATAGCCCCTTGCTCCATCATTATGGGCGGATTTTTGGGGACCCCAAAGGGCTGTCTAAATCATTCTTATACCTCTCTAAAAGCTTCAAAAGCATCATTAATGGCTTCCTAACTTTGCTTTGTCATTCTCCAATAACATGAAGATCAAATCAATTCAATTCTCCGTTGAAAGTTGATCTAACTCAATTCTAATGCTCATTAATCGCTATCAATTCTCTCTAAAAATCCGGATCTAGCTCAAACTTCATCATGAAATCAAGGAGAACCATCTACATGCTAAAGTAATCAACGATTCACACATCCTCCGTCATGAAGATAGAAATCCCAACAATTTCTAGCCAAATTCAAGTGTAATTAGATCGTAAAAATGGGAGAAGTGAGAGATGAATGTATAAGAAATTCATGTGTGTTGTAAAGCAAAATTTCGTAATGAGAAGTGATTGAACAGTGGACGTAGATTCACATTGAATTGAACAAACATAAAAATCTCGTGTCCTTTACTTGTTTTTCTCCATTTATTTTGCGATTGTGGTCCTTTTATTTTCTAACCATAATTGGTGAATTAGTGTTGATTCCAATTTTGAGATCAACATTTGGCGCCCACCATGGGGCCGCATTCGGATCTCCTTTCTTCGCGCTTCTCTCGGTTTTAAAGAGCCTTGCTTCAAAGTTCTGAACCATGTCCGAACCATTCATGTCGTGCACGGTGATATAATCAAGTTTCCACCGTTCGTATTGCGGCATTATTCTTGCATCGCAAATAAAATCATTTCAAAGCTTGTCCGATCGGCATACATATATGATAAGCTTTGCGTCATCAATTTCAAATCAACATTAGCAAGGTCGGAAATGTGAATCAAAGCACCTTATCAGAAGCATGCTGGATAGAATTCGAAACTAATTCAGAAAGCACAAAATACAGTCAGCAAAGAACGGTATGAAGTGCACATAAAAGCTCGATCTACTCATATGGACTTATTGATCCAAGTTATTTCATGTTCAGTTATAGGTAACAAATAGATACAACTAAGGAAACGGATGAGGAGAGATGCACATACCTTTCTCTCTACCTAAAAGGCGTTGCCGCCATACAAGTCGATAGACTAGTTCTGTGATCCAACCAATTTTTTTTCAAAGAACAGTTCTACCTATAGGCTGCCAAAGCAAAGGATGCTAAAGCGCTTTCGTCAACCATCCAGATCGAGGGAACAAGACTCGAGCGGGGAATGCAGTGACACCAAAGCTCGCTACCACGACAAGCAATTCCCGCCTAACTAAGCAAACCTGGAAGAAAATGGAAAGTCGCTTGGTTGCTCTGAAATATAGCTTTACGAATTCAACAATCCCTACAGGTATAGAGGCATCCATTCATCCAATGATAGACATACATTTCCACATGAAAATCCAACCAAGAACTTTTAGAGTCAGAGATCTCGTCTTGAATTCAGAAATGGATGGGATAGGAGTGTCTGAACCTAACTAGCATGATCCCTTCAGAATCAGTCAAGTATTACCAAATGAGAATTACACTTTAAAGACTATTGATGGAATTCTGATTCCATAAGTCTGGCCTGGTGACCAATTGTGACATTTCTAGGCATAATGCACTCTTTGCATGCAAGGGGAAAACCCATATATTTCCTTATAATTGTAAACCTCCTATGGTAAAAGGAAGGGGTTGCGACGTGATACAAACTTTGTTACTAATGCATTCTCATATCAATCTTATATTTGTGAAGTTTTCATTGAAATAAATTGAAAAAGAATCACTAATGATCGAATGAATGTTGCAGATTACTTAAATGAACCTTGCCCCACCACGAACTGGTAAAGTCATGCAACTCTTGCCATGCATTCAAATCATGATAACTCAGGCGTCACCTATTTCATTATCCTCAAAGGAAGTACCTCACGAGAGGCAAGGTTCAGGCCACTGGTTTTATAATCACGATCGCACATTAAAACGAGCATCTAATTAAAATCCAATGCATGTCGCATGGAACGATGCAATAGCGTGTAGCACCGCATGGCAAAACTTATAAGAGGGCATCCAATTGTAAAGATGACGACAAATATCCAATTCAAACTCCAAAAAATCTAAAACTACTTGGTTCCTAGGGCACAGCAAACCGTACCAAGGTTAAAGGAGCTTGGTCGAATCATGGACACCATCACAACCCAGGACCATGGATCATCCCGATCAACTCCTATCTCATCAATGGGAGAACCTAACAAAGCCTAGTGAACGTTATAGCACATCCCGATTAGGACAGCTCAAGCTCACATTTCTCAAGATTCCATTGCTTAATGCTCAAAGCATCATTCGCAACAAATACGAGAGTGTAGAGCACAACTTGGAAAATAAGGGAAACCAGGAGTCGAATGGTCAATTGATGCAACGTTTGGACAACCAACAAAGCTGCAAATTTCACCAAAGGGGGACCTTCTTAATTGTAAGGTCTTAGGCCCTAGTTCTAACAAATCGTGGTAAAACCCGATAAATGAACTAGAGTCTGCCCCGTGGAACAACGCAGCCAATAAACCAAAGTCCTCTCAATGGGGCACCCAGTCAATCACCAGTACCATTAATACATGGTCCAGCTGCGATAAATACTGGGCCTTTACACCAAAGTCCTCCCCGAGGGGCACTCAGTCAATCGTCCATGCCATTTATACATGATCCGACTACGACATATACTGAGCTTTTAAACCAAAGATGAAGCGACCCGAACTTCCCCGGTCTCCGAAGAGATGAGAAAGAACGAATTACTTTGAGAACAACACACAAAAGGACGCAGACGGAAGAACATTTCATTGTTATTACAACAATTCCATCAGATACAAGAATATACAGAGTATAAATGATTAAATTACATTAAACAAATATCAGAGATTACAATATATTACATAGCAGCGGAAAAATATACAAAACACAACTAGAAGTGATACACGGATACAGAGCTTTCCGAGCATCGTTCCAGCTGTAAATCAGGACCCTGTGAATATAAATCTGCAAAACCAAAACTACTAGCTGCCCGTGCGGAAAATAGGGGCACCCAGAGTTTAGGTTAAAACAATAAACTCCAGGTCAGTCATGTGACTGGTGTGAGAACTAAAACAGTTATTAATATTTATTTTTAAAGTTAGGTAAATCAAGGGACCACGCCGTATAACACGGAACGGTTTCCTCCCAAGAATACCAGTGCATAGAACAAACAGCGCAATGCTAAATAAAGAAAAATGAAGCTGTTATAAGACCCAGGTCCCATCACACAATGCAACGCAAGCCGGAGGATAGGGTTTTTACCTTATAACAGCCAAAGCATGCTTGATACGTTTAAAACACATTATTTGATACTATTATAAGTGTATAGTGTCAAAACAATTTCAATCATAAATATCAATCATAGGCGGCATGGGTACCATCTATCATGTCGCCATACTAGTTCTACAATTAAAACCGCAATATCACGTATTGGAAATTGGATTCCGTCATGAGCCGAGGCAAGGGGCAAGCTCCTCTCCGCGTTCGAGACACTCTAGCAATGCCTCAGGACCCCACTATGATCCTTTGGAACCTCCAAGGCCGGTCCTCTCTTACTTTTGAGGATTAGTTATTCCTGAACACACGTTTCCCGGTCCTTACAGACCTATATCCGAGGCGCCTCGTATCCAACAACCACACAGGTGAAAAGTATATAAATGTCAGGGCTGGTAGGTCACTGACACCACCCTAGCTAGAAAGAAACGTCGTGCACTCCTTGGGTCCGTATCCCGTTTTTGACTCATACCGAGGTGTGAGGCTCGCGAATTCACGTTATACACAAAGCTACGCCACACAGGCCGTGCTTTGATCATCAACCACAAGACTTTGCTTTTCAACAGAAGCCCTGATCAATTGCCACTTACGCATGCCACACAGGCAATTCACTCCATGCGTTTGATATCCATCAATATATAACCCCTGAGCTCGTACGTCTCAGAGAAGGGCGTTAAGCAAGAGAATAAATTCTCCGCCGCCAAACAGATATATATTTAATAGAGATCAATCACACGGACTAAAATCCAATGTCAGACACACAGTCCATTTACAAGTTCGTTCTGGGTCTGAACGAAACCGGAGGCACTTTCCTCGCATATCCATCCATCTCCAAGTACGTCTGGACGATCACCAACTGTTTCCCTCATCCTGGGTGTACAGCCCAATCAAGATCATCAGTAATCACCCAAACGATGTGAAGACTTCCGGTCTTCAACCACCGTCTTCATCTTCGACATCTCGTCGAATCGGTTATTCAGAATGGGTATAAACCCGGCCTTTCTGAATAACCCACGTATATAATAAACGAATGTTACACAAACACAACAAACGCCTCATTCCAATTCAGAATATTCTTTTATTCACGAAATCACATTCTTAGGGAAATGTTCCCATTAATTTTATCAAAGATAAATTCTTCTAAATTTATTCTTCAATCCTCCTATGGATATCATTTCTAACTAGTCGGGATTAACGAACCACACCGAAGTAATTATTTATTTTATTTCCCAATCCCAACCTATATATCCCATGGAGCAAAACTGGTGATACTCCATATCTAACACCACGGTGTTATCGGTAAAATTAATTACCATTTCACGTTCAAATCTAATTAAAGATTTGACTATCGCTTTGGAGCAAAACTGGTGATACTCCACTCTCGATCACTTTTCAGATTTGATAATTTAAATTATCAATTAACATTTTAATCTAATTAAAGATTCATTAAAACTCCACTTAGTTTTAATCTTTTCAGAAATCGATATCTTGCCTTTAACTGGGTTAAAGAACCAATGTTATCTAAAACATGATTCACGATAAACCCAAATCACATTTGATATTAAACACAAGGCTTTGAATAGAAAATATATCGGCTTATATTCAATATCAAATTCTGAAACCAACATATATCGTATTGGGAATAACGATATAAAATATATCTTTCAAATTCCCATAACAATATCCGTATAGTCACGAAATCCAATATCGAAATATTCCGAAGATAATTTCGATTCAACACCAGTCCAATCCACGTATTGGGAATATCGATTATTTTTAAAATCACTTTCAAATTCAATTTATTTATTTCAAAAATAAATTGATTTTAATTCTAGTTCAAAACTAGTTCTTTTCGATAAAAATCTATTTTTATCTTTTCAAATGTGGAATTCTCTAGCTCGATTCTTTCCAATTCACATATTATGATTTTACACAAATTATCGATATTTTTAATAATTTTATCAAGGCCCGTACAGTCGATTTCCAACAATGGCCATCGAACTGCACTTATAGCGACCTTTTCCTAATTTGATTTGGACATAATTCCAAATCCAACCGTTAGATTTCAAATTTCTAATATTCATTGGAAAGCTCTTTTCGATACGAACCCAACGGTTCCGGTTTTAGGAGAATCCGACGGTCGGATCTCCCGTAATGTCCGTTTGAAATAAATGGTCGAAATTTACGAACTGCCGCGGCGCGGCGCGTTCTATTCAGGCCATTATATTATATATATAATATATATAATATATATTTCGTCGATTACTATTTAAAACGAATTTTATAAATAATTTTGAATTCGTTTCAAAAGCAATTTCAACTTCCACTTCAATTCAAATCAAAATTGAATTCTTCTTTATAAATTCATTTTAAAATTCATTTCTATTCAATTCAAATTTCAATTCAATTTGAATTCATTTCACTTCGCTTTCGATTCAAATTGAATTCGTTTTCAATTCAATTCAATTTCAGTTTGTTTTAAATTTCAATTTCAATCTAATTCAATTTGAATTCATTTCTATTTTACTCGAATTCAAATTCACTTTCTATTCAATTCGAATTTTAATCTAATTCAATTTGAATTTCATTTCAAAATATTTAGTTTTGAAATCACTTTTCAATATTCCTTATAAAACGAATAAAATCGATATAAACATCGTTCGCGTCAAAATAACGCATCTCTAATCAACACGGCTTTATATTTCAATAATTCGTTATTCTATTCAACAAATGAATATTTATCCCATTCAACACATGAATCTATATTTCTTTCAACACACGACTAATCTCAACACATGAGTACTGTCAACACATCACTATTTTTGTTATGTAAAATATTTTATAAAACTATGGTATCTATCGTTTGATTTTTTTAATTAGACTTCTACTGGGAAGTAGTTCTAATTTTAAATATGATAAAGATGTAAATTTCATTGTACACAATATTTCACTCAACACATGAACATCGCCAACACATGACTATTTTTATATTCAACACATGAATTTTCTTTTATAATAGTTATTATTATTTTCCCGATTGGAATGAGGCTCAATCAATCACCATATAATGTTAATTATATGGATTCCATACAACTCATATATATAATAGTATTGAAAAATAATTAACCATCAACCAAAGTGCACTACACTGTATAAGCATCAAATATAGATATCTAACGCTTATAACAGTCTGTCAATCGACCGATCGACATATTTAATCAATCAGGATGAGTGAACATCAAATTTCATCCCAACACCCGTGTGGGGTTTCAAACAATCAAACACAGATTTTATTTGTGCAGTTGGGCGATGTGTAAAATTTATCGACCCAATCAATATCAGTCAAATCAGTGTATATAAACAAATCGGCCGATTTGTTTATAAATATTCATTTATTCACTTTCACGTTGAAATTATATTTTTAACGATAAAATATTCTATTTCAACACATGAATTTCTATTCAGTTCATTTAGTCGATAAATGATTATTTTTATTTTTCTAACATATTTTAGAAAATTTCGGCGGCATAACGGCACGATACTAGAAACGGGACGAGGCCTAGCCTTATCCCCGGTCTAGTGAAGGCCCACACCATTCACACATCAATCAAATCCATTCAATTCATCAAACAATTCAATTTAAACCCAACAAACTAACCAACGACTCAACCTAACAATTTAACAAACAAGCCATCCATGGTCTGTGGATGACGGGTGTCGGGTGCTACTAAGCACCGTCTGCATCCTAGTATATATATCTAACTAGAAAAAGAATTTTGAGTGAGAAGTTCTCACCAATAGCTATCCAACTTCACGACACTTCTTTTATAGAAATATTCTTCGTTATCCCCTCTTCGTCATCTTCGTTGCCCGTAGTCACTATATATATAAAAATCACACATTTTTATATTTCGATGTCTTTAAAATAAAAATCACATTTTTATTTATTCACTTTCAATTTAAAATCATATTTTTATAATCACTTCATATATTAAAAATCGAATTTTCACTTCGCTATTCAATATATAAAAATAAGCATATTTTCACAACGCTACTATATAGATAAAAATTATATTTTTATCTCCTTATTCTTCATATAAAAATTTCACCCTTTCAAAAATAAAGTTTTCGCCTTTATAAAAAATAAAGTTTTCGCCTTTATAAAAATAAAGTTTTCGCCTTTATAAAAATAAAGTTTTCGCCTTTATAAAAATAAAGTTTTCGCCTTTATAAAAATAAATTTTTCGCCTTTATAAAAATAAAGTTTTCGCCTTTATAAAAATAAAGTTTTCGCCTTTATAAAAATAAAGTTTTCGCCTTTATAAAAATAAAGTTTTCGCCTTTATAAAAATAAAGTTTTAAAAATAAAATCAGTTTTTAAACAAACAAAAAAACAGTTTTAAACTTTAAAAATAAAAACAGTATTTTATCTTGTTTTCAGTTTATATAAAACAAATTAAAATAAATAAATAAAAGAAGAAAAGACTTACAGGGGGGTCGCGTTTTCCGTTCAGGTGGCCGGAGGGTGGTAGCGGGCCCTGGTTAGCGGCGCAGAAGGTTTTCTTGCATCAGGGAGGGGTGCGAGGCGGATTGGGTGGCTGCGTCAGTTCGGCGGGGGAAGGGGGGGCTTTGGGGTTTTGCGGCTGTCGATTAGGGCAGGGGGGTCGGAGCTTCGAGGTGGCAGAGGGGGAGAAGGGGAGGGCGGCGAGCTGAGGGAGGGGGTCGCGGGGTCCATCGGGGAGGGGCGGCGGCGACGATGGCTACTGGGGGGGGGGGGGGCGGTCGCGATTTCGATTTAAATTTTTTTTTTTCTTCTTTCCTGTGAAGTGAAATCGGGGGGGCAGAACCAATAAAGGGGGGAGAGTTTGTTTTTTTATTATTTTATTTTATTATTTAATTATTTAATTTTGCCCAAGGGTTGACTTTTACATACGACCTCGAAACGAGGCCCACCGCCTGTCGTCCATAGCGTTTTACCCCCATTCCGAACACAATGGGATATGTACCGCAAGCTGATTCGACTGTTTGAATCATACTAACTAGAAAAATCCCAGAAAAATATTTTCTAGCTTCGTATCGACGATATGGTCCTAACAAAGCTAGTTTCGTCGAATTCTGAGACTGTTGGAAAAATGGCCAATTTCCAGTCGATTAAAATCAACTGAAATGGTCAAAACATGTTTTCTTATGCCACGCTCACATATTGATTCGAAGAATTATGAAATTTGGAATCTAGCAATAATTTGACACTGCGGATCCAACAAAAGTGGTTTCGTCGAAATCCGAGGTCATTTGCAAAATGTCCATTTTTAAGGGCTTGAATTCCATAGCGACTATTCAGAATTTTCAACTGGACATATCTTTTGATTCCCGCTATGAAATTTCGATTTGTCGGATTCGTTGCAAAGATATTCATTATTAGATTCTATTATTTTTGGTTTCACTAAAATCCGGATTGTTTTGCTCCCGGTATGTTCAATTGAAGTTTGAAATCGAATTATCGAACTACCGCGCCATTTTCAATTCTATTTATAATTATATATAAATATTTATATTCTAACGACGACGCGTATAATATATACGTCGAATTATTTTCAAAATAATTTTTACGTCGATGTTATTTAAAATAATTCATTTTAAATATTCAAAATTCGCTAAAATGGTCAAAATAAAAATTTTAAACTGGCCCAGATTTTCCGGGTTATTACAATCTCCCCCACTTAAAACTTTTCGTCCCCGAAAAGGAACAAAGTCGAAAGTGGTTTGATTAATTAATTCTACGTTCGATCTGGCTTCCATTCTCTAACTTTTCAGTTTCTGAGAATTTTCAAAAATTTCAAAAATTTGGCTAACACCCTAAATTTTCGAAAAATTTCGCCGTAAACTCCCCTGCAATGGGAGCATCGGGGAATTTCAAATAGCTTCCCCGGTCCTTCAGATCTCAAAAAGAAAAAGAAAAAGCCAAGCGGCTAGCCAATAGGCTCATAAAATCATCATCACCCAAACAAAACAGTAAATTATGTAGTAAACATGTACCTATTTGTCGGGCAAACAAATTTTATTCTCTGGCTCTAGCCTCCTTGCTATGACCTGTTCAATGTAAGTATATATATACAAGCAAATGCGACCAATTTTCAATACAATTCAATATTTGGTTCAATTAGGCATAATGGTTCAAAATTAGCAAACAAATAGACAACCAACACAAACAGCAATCAATTAGTGAATTAGAGTTTCAAATTCATAATTTGATATATATATATACGGAAAATCTTGTTTTGATGCCAATTCACAACAAAGTGTTCTAACTATATAAGTTTTGGTTCTCACACCAGTCTAATGGAAATATATAGAAATCACACCTTCGAAACACGAACATAAATTCTGATGATGATATATCAATCATCAGAACCATCTCCGGGTGTCTAGAATGTGATTCTATATCTACCCAGTATATTAAAACTTCGAATATACGTTCATGACGCGTATACGCGAAATCTTTATATACTCGATTGTCCATATTCAAAATAAATAAATAATCAAATACGTATGGAACGATTTAAATTTTAAAACAAAATTGTTTTCATTTGAAAAATATACTCTTCACACTCGTTCTAGGATACTACTGATCCTATCTCTAACGAGTCATTCTAATCGGATTTTACTAATCCAATATCTGATGAATTCTTTCGTATGGTTCTAATGTGTCTTGTTCTCGAGCTCTGTAAACCAAAGCTCTGATACCAACTGAAGCGACCCGAACTTCCCCGGTCTCCGAAGAGATGAGAAAGAACGAATTACTTTGAGAACAACACACAAAAGGACGCAGACGGAAGAACATTTCATTGTTATTACAACAATTCCATCAGATACAAGAATATACAGAGTATAAATGATTAAATTACATTAAACAAATATCAGAGATTACAATATATTACATAGCAGCGGAAAAATATACAAAACACAACTAGAAGTGATACACGGATACAGAGCTTTCCGAGCATCGTTCCAGCTGTAAATCAGGACCCTGTGAATATAAATCTGCAAAACCAAAACTACTAGCTGCCCGTGCGGAAAATAGGGGCACCCAAAGTTTAGGTTAAAACAATAAACTCCAGGTCAGTCATGTGACTGGTGTGAGAACTAAAACAGTTATTAATATTTATTTTTAAAGTTAGGTAAATCAAGGGACCACGCCGTATAACACGGAACGGGTTTCCTCCCAAGAATACCAGTGCATAGAACAAACAGCGCAATGCTAAATAAAGAAAAATGAAGCTGTTATAAGACCCAGGTCCCATCACACAATGCAACGCAAGCCGGAGGATAGGGTTTTTACCTTATAACAGCCAAAGCATGCTTGATACGTTTAAAACACATTATTTGATACTATTATAAGTGTATAGTGTCAAAACAATTTCAATCATAAATATCAATCATAGGCGGCATGGGTACCATCTATCATGTCGCCATACTAGTTCTACAATTAAAACCGCAATATCACGTATTGGAAATTGGATTCCGTCATGAGCCGAGGCAAGGGGCAAGCTCCTCTCCGCGTTCGAGACACTCTAGCAATGCCTCAGGACCCCACTATGATCCTTTGGAACCTCCAAGGCCGGTCCTCTCTTACTTTTGAGGATTAGTTATTCCTGAACACACGTTTCCCGGTCCTTACAGACCTATATCCGAGGCGCCTCGTATCCAACAACCACACAGGTGAAAAGTATATAAATGTCAGGGCTGGTAGGTCACTGACACCACCCTAGCTAGAAAGAAACGTCGTGCACTCCTTGGGTCCGTATCCCGTTTTTGACTCATACCGAGGTGTGAGGCTCGCGAATTCACGTTATACACAAAGCTACGCCACACAGGCCGTGCTTTGATCATCAACCACAAGACTTTGCTTTTCAACAGAAGCCCTGATCAATTGCCACTTACGCATGCCACACAGGCAATTCACTCCATGCGTTTGATATCCATCAATATATAACCCCTGAGCTCGTACGTCTCAGAGAAGGGCGTTAAGCAAGAGAATAAATTCTCCGCCGCCAAACAGATATATATTTAATAGAGATCAATCACACGGACTAAAATCCAATGTCAGACACACAGTCCATTTACAAGTTCGTTCTGGGTCTGAACGAAACCGGAGGCACTTTCCTCGCATATCCATCCATCTCCAAGTACGTCTGGACGATCACCAACTGTTTCGCTCATCCTGGGTGTACAGCCCAATCAAGATCATCAGTAATCACCCAAACGATGTGAAGACTTCCGGTCTTCAACCACCGTCTTCATCTTCGACATCTCGTCGAATCGGTTATTCAGAATGGGTATAAACCCGGCCTTTCTGAATAACCCACGTATATAATAAACGAATGTTACACAAACACAACAAACGCCTCATTCCAATTCAGAATATTCTTTTATTCACAAAATCACATTCTTAGGGAAATGTTCCCATTAATTTTATCAAAGATAAATTCTTCTAAATTTATTCTTCAATCCTCCTATGGATATCATTTCTAACTAGTCGGGATTAACGAACCACACCGAAGTAATTATTTATTTTATTTCCCAATCCCAACCTATATATCCCATGGAGCAAAACTGGTGATACTCCATATCTAACACCACGATGTTATCGGTAAAATTAATTACCATTTCACGTTCAAATCTAATTAAAGATTTGACTATCGCTTTGGAGCAAAACTGGTGATACTCCACTCTCGATCACTTTTCAGATTTGATAATTTAAATTATCAATTCACATTTTAATCTAATTAAAGATTCATTAAAACTCCACTTACTTTTAATCTTTTCAGAAATCGATATCTTGCCTTTAACTGGGTTAAAGAACCAATGTTATCTAAAACACGATTCACGATAAACCCAAATCACATTTGATATTAAACACAAGGCTTTGAATAGAAAATATATCGGCTTATATTCAATATCAAATTCTGAAACCAACATATATCGTATTGGGAATAACGATATAAAATATATCTTTCAAATTCCCATAACAATATCCGTATAGTCACGAAATCCAATATCGAAATATTCCGAAGATAATTTCGATTCAACTCCAGTCCAATCCACGTATTGGGAATATCGATTATTTTTAAAATCACTTTCAAATTCAATTTATTTATTTCAAAAATAAATTGATTTTAATTCTAGTTCAAAACTAGTTCTTTTCGATAAAAATCTATTTTTATCTTTTCAAATGTGGAATTCTCCAGCTCAATTCTTTCCAATTCACATATTATGATTTTACACAAATTATCGATATTTTTAATAATTTTATCAAGGCCCGTACAGTCGATTTCCAACAATGGCCATCGAACTGCACTTATAGCGACCTTTTCCTAATTTGATTTGGACATAATTCCAAATCCAACCGTTAGATTTCAAATTTCTAATATTCATTGGAAAGCTCTTTTCGATACGAACCCAACGGTTCCTGTTTTAGGAGAATCCGACGGTCGGATCTCCCGTAATGTCCGTTTGAAATAAATGGTCGAAATTTACGAACTGCCGCGGCGCGGCGCGTTCTATTCAGGCCATTATATTATATATATAATATATATAATATATATTTCGTCGATTACTATTTAAAACGAATTTTATAAATAATTTTGAATTCGTTTCAAAAGCAATTTCAACTTCCACTTCAATTCAAATCAAAATTGAATTCTTCTTTATAAATTCATTTTAAAATTCATTTCTATTCAATTCAAATTTCAATTCAATTTGAATTCATTTCACTTCGCTTTCGATTCAAATTGAATTCGTTTTCAATTCAATTCAATTTCAGTTTGTTTTAAATTTCAATTTCAATCTAATTCAATTTGAATTCATTTCTATTTTACTCGAATTCAAATTCACTTTCTATTCAATTCGAATTTTAATCTAATTCAATTTGAATTTCATTTCAAAATATTTAGTTTTGAAATCACTTTTCAATATTCCTTATAAAACGAATAAAATCGATATAAACATCGTTCGCGTCAAAATAACGCATCTCTAATCAACACAGCTTTATATTTCAATAATTCGTTATTCTATTCAACAAATGAATATTTATCCCATTCAACACATGAATCTATATTTCTTTCAACACACGACTAATCTCAACACATGAGTACTGTCAACACATCACTATTTTTGTTATGTAAAATATTTTATAAAACTATGGTATCTATCGTTTGATTTTTTTAATTAGACTTCTACTGGGAAGTAGTTCTAATTTTAAATATGATAAAGATGTAAATTTCATTGTATACAATATTTCACTCAACACATGAACATCGTCAACACATGACTATTTTTATATTCAACACATGAATTTTCTTTTATAATAGTTATTATTATTTTCCCGATTGGAATGAGGCTCAATCAATCACCATATAATGTTAATTATATGGATTCCATACAACTCATATATATAATAGTATTGAAAAATAATAAACCATCAACCAAAGTGCACTACACTGTATAAGCATCAAATATAGATATCTGACGCTTATAACAGTCTGTCAATCGACCGATCGACATATTTAATCAATCAGGATGAGTGAACATCAAATTTCATCCCAACACCCGTGTGGGGTTTCAAACAATCAAACACAGATTTTATTTGTGCAGTTGGGCGATGTGTAAAATTTATCGACCCAATCAATATCAGTCAAATCAGTGTATATAAACAAATCGGCCGATTTGTTTATAAATATTCATTTATTCACTTTCACGTTGAAATTATATTTTTAACGATAAAATATTCTATTTCAACACATGAATTTCTATTCAGTTCATTTAGTCGATAAATGATTATTTTTATTTTTCTAACATATTTTAGAAAATTTCGGCGGCATAACGGCACGATACTAGAAACGGGACGAGGCCTAGCCTTATCCCCGGTCTAGTGAAGGCCCACGCCATTCACACATCAATCAAATCCATTCAATTCATCAAACAATTCAATTTAAACCCAACAAACTAACCAACGACTCAACCTAACAATTTAACAAACAAGCCATCCATGGTCTGTGGATGACGGGTGTCGGGTGCTACTAAGCACCGTCTGCATCCTAGTATATATATCTAACTAGAAAAAGAATTTTGAGTGAGAAGTTCTCACCAATAGCTATCCAACTTCACGACACTTCTTTTATAGAAATCTTCTTCGTTATCCCCTCTTCGTCATCTTCGTTGCCCGTAGTCACTATATATATAAAAATCACACATTTTTATATTTCGATGTCTTTAAAATAAAAATCACATTTTTATTTATTCACTTTCAATTTAAAATCATATTTTTATAATCACTTCATATATTAGAAATCGAATTTTCACTTCGCTATTCAATATATAAAAATAAGCATATTTTCACAACGCTACTATATAGATAAAAATTATATTTTTATCTCCTTATTCTTCATATAAAAATTTCACCCTTTCAAAAATAAAGTTTTCGCCTTTATAAAAAATAAAGTTTTCGCCTTTATAAAAATAAAGTTTTCGCCTTTATAAAAATAAAGTTTTCGCCTTTATAAAAATAAAGTTTTCGCCTTTATAAAAATAAAGTTTTCGCCTTTATAAAAATAAAGTTTTCGCCTTTATTAAAAATAAAGTTTTAAAAATAAAATCAGTTTTTAAACAAACAAAAAAAAAACAGTTTTAAACTTTAAAAATAAAAACAGTATTTTATCTTGTTTTCAGTTTATATAAAACAAATTAAAATAAATAAATAAAAGAAGAAAAGACTTACAGGGGGGGTCGCGTTTTCCGTTCAGGTGGCCGGAGGGTGGTAGCGGGCCCTGGTTAGCGGCGCAGAAGGTTTTCTCGCATCAGGGAGGGGTGCGAGGCGGATTGGGTGGCTGCGTCAGTTCGGGGGGGGGCTTGGGGTTTTGCGGCTGTCGATTAGGGCAGGGGGGGTCGGAGCTTCGAGGTGGCGGAGGGGGAGAAGGGGAGGGCGGCGAGTTGAGGGAGGGGGTCGCGGGGTCCATCGGGGAGCGGCGGCGGCGACGATGGCTACGGGGGGGGGGGGGGGAGGGGGGTCGCGATTTCGATTTAAATTTTTTTTTTCTTCTTTCCTGTGAAGTGAAATCGGGGGGGGGGGGGCAGAACCAATAAAGGGGGGAGAGTTTGTTTTTTTATTATTTTATTTTATTATTTAATTTTGCCCAAGGGTTGACTTTTACATATGACCTCGAAACGAGGCCCACCGCCTGTCGTCCATAGCGTTTTACCCCCATTCCGAACACAATGGGATATGTACCGCAAGCTGATTCGACTGTTTGAATCAGTTTCCGTTGAATTTACATTTAAATCACTATATTGAATTTTAAACGTACATTTCAAATTACCGGGGTCACATACTAACTAGAAAAATCCCAGAAAAATATTTTCTAGCTTCGTATCGACGATACGGTCCTAACAAAGCTAGTTTCGTCGAATTCTGAGACTGTTGGAAAAATGGCCAATTTCCAGTCGATTAAAATCAACTGAAATGGTCAAAACACGTTTTCTTATGCCACGCTCACATATTGATTCGAAGAATTATGAAATTTGGAATCTAGCAATAATTTGACACTGCAGATCCAACAAAAGTGGTTTCGTCGAAATCCGAGGTCATTTGCAAAATGTCCATTTTTAAGGGCTTGAATTCCATAGCGACTATTCAGAATTTTCAACTGGACATATCTTTTTATTCCCGCTATGAAATTTCGATTTGTCGGATTCGTTGCAAAGATATTCATTATTAGATTCTATTATTTTTGGTTTCACTAAAATCCGGATTGTTTTGCTCCCGGTATGTTCAATTGAAGTTTGAAATCGAATTATCGAACTACCGCGCCATTTTCAATTCTATTTATAATTATATATAAATATTTATATTCTAACGACGACGCGTATAATATATACGTCGAATTATATTCAAAATAATTTTTACGTCGATGTTATTTAAAATAATTCATTTTAAATATTCAAAATTCGCTAAAATGGTCAAAATAAAAATTTTAAACTGTCCCAGATTTTCCGGGTTATTGCAAAAGACCTACCCGAGGGGCACCCGGTTCATCGTCGATGCCATTAATACATGGCTGGACAGCGATACAAACACTGGGTTATAAAAGACCCTTGTGGGGGCGTCCTATCAGATGTTGGGTCTTCCAAATCCAGTTACTGACAGACTTTAAAGACCTCTTTAGGGGCATCCGACCTTAAGTCGGGTCTTCCAAATTCGGTAAGTGACGGACCTAAAGACCTTCTCGGAGGTGCCCTACAAATTCTACAAGTAGCTGAGTCATTCAGTTACAACAAATAATGGGTTTACAAATACTTCTTCAGAGGAATGGAAAATAAGACCTCTCAAGTAAGGGCACAAAAATAGAATTCATCTCTATAAAAAAGGCATGAGTAGGGTCGACCAAACTGGAAGCTTTTAATCGTGATCATGTCAAAATTCAATAATGAAAAAAAAACACGATCAAGAAATTCCAAATAAAGTCGGACACACAATGCCACACCTAATCTTTAAAGCCTGTTACAAATTTTCTATGGGGGCATTAACATCGCATTAACCACATTATGGGATTCAGTAATGCTCACTTCATAACACATAGCACAAATTCGTCACAACTTTGAAGTTAACGGTTCAACATTGGTAAGGACCAACTTGACCAACAAAGCGAAACTTTGAAATGGCAAAGGTAAAATTGATAACCCTGATACTGCAATGAGCACAAAGGTAGTCATTCATAAAAAAACTCAAAAATTGCCTTGGCCTAAATCAAAGAAATCTGACAAAACTGGTCAGTATCGGTCTAACAAATAATGATTCATGGCTGCAATTGAAAAACCAACTAGCCAAAAGTACCACGAAATCATTATAATAATGCAAAGCATTGCAATAGCAGATTACTCACAGTTTAAAATTTGTGTTGTGTGCCTGAAAAGGAAACAGGTGTGAAATGCTAAACAATAAAGTACAACATGCAGAACACGTTTCCATCACATCATCGCAAAAGCAAGTATTAACAAAGCTCATAGGCATAACAGGATCCAAACACTTTTTTGGAGTTTTCCAATGCAGCACCTCCGTTAGAGGCTTGGGGCATCCGATGATTTGGGCATACAACGGAAAGTAGGAAGAATCGCTCGAGAGAGAAAGGATCGAATTGGTGCAAGTAGTCCGAATTCACGGAGAAACCCTTCTATGATGAGAAACTTCTTAGTCTTATGTTGCTCATCAATAGCCTTCAAAGACTCAAGAACATAGTTTGCTACTAAGTCCAAGTTTTCTAGTTACATTGGCCTGCTCAAAAGCTCTAAATGATCCGATAAAAGCAAAATACTTTTACCAAAAAATTAGAAGCTCCTAGTGCGACAATCTAAATCATGGAAATTCAGCAAAATTGATCGCATTCACCTCACACAATTTGTGACAACCTATGATAAAAGAGTAGCATGACTACACTAAGGATCAGACAACATTCAGGAGATGTATCATGGGTTCATCTTAACATTGCAATAAACCAAATAAAAACCATTTGCACTCAACCGAAAGGCAAACAACTGAAAAGTACATAGGTCAAAGTTTGCAAACAACGGGAGATCCACCCTCATAAGATCATCAAAAAAGACTTTACCTTCAAATAAGAGCATATAAAATTGTGATAAAATCAATACGCCTTAATGGTTCGATTAGTTAAACATCGACCAGACCCAACGAAAAGAAAGGGCACATACATCGGTCAAGATTGATCAAAAGCAATATCTCGCGAGAATGAATACCTTGACTAAGAAGATCTAGAGCGCCCCAACACGAAGGCTCCCTTGAATGCAAAGCTCTATTCGTGCATAACTCAAAGAACCTGATGGTACTTTGCTTCAAACCCGAAAATAAATGATGCTGAAAGGCAACCACGCTAATATAGCATAATCCTATAAAGCGATGGCATTTGCATTTCTCCTGGAATCAAAGTTAGTATCTTTCAACGGTATCAACGTAAGTATAAGAAAGTTAGAGCAATATCCATGCGCTGGGTCAAATAGTCGCGAAACGAAAATTCTAAGTTTTGTCTAGCTCGGGATGATCTATGATATCAAACACGGTCGGAAGAAACAATAATACTACAAGGATGCAATACAAAACAAAGCTTCTTAGACTGCGGAAAAAGCCGGAATAGGAAAATGCAGAAATAATGTAAGTAACGATTCATTAATGAATGACATTCAAATTCCAAAAACCTAATACCAAGGCTCGAGGTCCTCTGGATGGATATAACAAAAACATTGTATAAAAAGCTGACCCGACACAACTTATTAAGTGATGCACACAAGCTACTCAGTTTACCAAAAATCCTATGGTTATGACCACCTAAGAGGATTGACTAACAACATGAGTCAAGCTGACTGGGGCATCGCTAATAATTGAGCAAGGCAAGCCAAATTCGGAATTCCATCAGACAAGATGTCAGATGCATGCATTCCATAAATAGTGAATCTATTACAATAGTAAATTAAAAGATAATACTTAGAATTGGCAGTCCAAAACCGAGACTGACGAATCTCAAGAGTTATCGATAAGCAAATTAAGTGTATTATCAGTGTGAACTATATTTACCAAGTCATAAATTCCTAAATTAAAAGCAGCTTCACGTTGGTAACACACTTAAATATATGTTTCTCATGATTTATCTACTTTTACTGGACTAACCTGTTATCGTCTTGAGCAATCAACAATGAATTTTCCGCTGAATGTGCGCAAAAGTTTTTCATTATAGGTTCTCTAAAAAGTCACTTATGCTAAGGGAAACCCTCTAACGAAACTGAGCCGGTGCTGCACCGTCGTTCATCAAAATAAGGCAAAAGACACAAACAAAGCTAGCATGTACCATCGGCTTGCT
Source organism: Allium sativum (assembly GCA_030737875.1). Classification (NCBI taxonomy): domain Eukaryota; kingdom Viridiplantae; phylum Streptophyta; class Magnoliopsida; order Asparagales; family Amaryllidaceae; genus Allium; species Allium sativum. The sequence continues at coordinate 124,637,738 of CM060919.1, read as the reverse complement.
CAGCAGTTATGTGCAAATTCAAATTGTGACTTCTGAGTCCGACCAAGCTACTACAACAAGGCCAAAGGACGAACAATCAAATGACATCTCTTCGGCAAATTGTCAAGAGAATCTGGGATAATGAAAATTTTATTCGCTCGTAATCTAGATGCTATTACTGTTCCAACCACGGAAACTCACATAAAAGATTCAGTCAAAGCAGAAGTGATCCATCCTCCGAAATGACAACTAGTCTTCTGTCCGACGGTACGAAGCATATAAGCTCAACCGTCAAGTCAGAAGCTAGGGTAGCTCGGAATTGACAAGTCCAGTTTCTAAAGCAACTTGGAATTTCGGTGCTTTCACTAACGTAAAGCCTTGTAGTGTCCACTAAGTCAAAGCTTGGACAATGTGCTGACATAAGAGAATTCAAAGCATATTAAAAGTTGCAATCGAATCTTGATGTAACAAACATGTATTTACCGAATTTAAAAGCAACTCAATATCAAGGTAGTCTGCAAATTCCGAAGTACATATTGATACACAAGGTCATTTTGTAAATCCGTCTACAGCATTGAATGTCCAAAACCGATTCCAAGCTTACTCTAGAAAACTGGTAATTCAATAAGGCTTGAGGGCATACAATGTGACGTTCTGGAATTTCGCTCGATCTGAATCAGTCGTTAAACCGATTTAGGCCGTTCGAAACCCCTGAACGTTGAGAACAGGAAAAATCAGAACACAAACAGAAGAACATTTCATTGCTATTACAACAATTCCATCAGATACAAGAATATACAGAGTATAATTGAATAAATTACATTCGATAAATATCAGAGATTACAATAAATTACATAGCAGCGGAAAATAATACAAAGCACAACTGAAGGTGATATACGGATACAGAGCTTTCCGGATATCATTCCAGCTGTAAACCAGGATCCTGTGAATATAAATCTGCAAAACCAAAACTACTAGCTGCCCGTGCGGAAAATAGGGGCACCCAGAGTTTAGGTTAAAACAATAAACTCCAGGTCAGTCATGTGACTGGTGTGAGAACTAAAATAGTTATTAAAACTTCATTTTTAAAGATAGTAATTCAAGGGAACACGCCGTATAACACGGAACGGGTTTCCTCCCAAGAATACCAGTGCATAGAATAAACAACGCAATGCTTTTTCGAAAAATAAAGCTATTATAAGACTCAGGTCCCATCACACAATGCAACGCAAGCCGGAGGATAGGGTTTTCCCTTATAATAGCCAAACATGCTTGGTACGTTTAAAACAAATCATTTGATACTATAATAAGTGTATAGTGTCAAAACAATTTCAATCATAAATATAAATCATAGGCGGCATAGCTACCATCTACTATGTCGCCATACTAGTTCTACAATTAAAACCGAATTACACGTATTGGAAATTGGATTCTGTCATGAGTCGAGGCAAGGGGCAAGCTCCTCTCCGCGTTCGAGACACTCTAGCAAATGTCTCAGGGTTACGCACTCTGGGCAACCCCGGATCCTCCAAGGCCGGTCCTCACTTACGTTAGAGGATTAGTTATTCCTGAACACACGTTTCTCGGTCCTTATAGACCTATAATCGAGGCGCCTCGCATTCCAACAACCACATAGGTGAAAAGTATATAAATGTCAGGGCTGGTAAGTCACTGACACCACCATAGCTAGAAAGAAACGTCATGCACTCCTTGGGTCCTTATCCCGTTTTTGACTCATACCGAGGTGTGAGGCTCGTGAATTCACATTATACACAAAGCTACGCCACAAATGCCGTGCTTTGATCATCAACCACAAGACTTTGCTTTTCAACAGAAGCCTTGATCCATGCAACTCAGTATGCCACACAGGCAGTTCATGCCATGCGATTGATGTCCATCGATATACAACCTCTGAGCTCGTACGTCTCAGAGAAGGGCGTTAAGCAAAAGAATAAATTCTCCGCCGCCAAACAGATGTATATTTAATAGAAATCAATCAACACAGAATAAAATCCAATGTTAGACACACAATCCATTTACAAGTCCGTTCTGGGTCTGAACGAAACCGGAGGCACTTTCCTCGCATATCCATCCATCTCCAAGTACGTCTGGACGACCACCAACTATTTCCATCCTCTTGGGTGTACAGCCCAATCAGGATCGTCAGTAATTACCCAAACGATGTGAAGACTTCCGGTCTTCAACCACCGTCTTCATCTTCGACATATCGTCGAATCAATTATTCAGAATGGGTAAAAACCCGGCCTTTCCGAACAACCCGCGTATATTAAAACAAATGTTACACAAACACAACATACGCCTCATTCCAATTCATTAGTCATTAACCGTAAATCAACAAGAGAACAATTTCCCAAATATTAACCCCGAAGGCCGAAACAAACATCAGATCAATACCCAGGAAACCATTCTTCTTAGCTAACCCACAGCTAGTTTCTAAATTTCATATTCTTAGGGAAAGGTTCCCATTAATTTTATCTAAGATAAATTCTTTAAAATTTATCCTTTAATCTTCCTTTGGATGTCGTTTCAAACCAAATTATGGTTTTCTAACTAGTCGAGATTAGCGAACCACACCGAAGTAATTATTTATTTTATTTCCCAATCCCAATCTATTCATCCCATGAAGCAAAACTGGTAATACTCCATATCTAACATCGGGGTGTTATTGGTAAAATTAATTACCATTTCACGTTCAAATCTAATTAAAGATTTAACTATCGCTTTGGAGCAAAACTGGCGATACTCCATTCTCGCTCATTTTCTAAATTTGATAGTTTAAATTATCAATTTACATTTCAATCTAATTGCAGATTCATTAAAACTCCTTCTACTGGGTTAAAGAACTAGTGTCATTTAAAACACGGTTCACGACAAACCCAAATCACATTCTATTTATTATGGGGTTAAAGAACTAGTGTTATTTAAAACGCCGTTCACGATAAACCCATTTCAAATCCAATCAAATATATTAGAAATTCCGATTATTTAAAACCCCTTTTTAAATCAAATTTATTTATTTAAAAATAATTGGGTTTTAAATTTAGTTCAAAACTAGTTCATTTCGATAAAAATCCATTTTTACCTTTTCAAATATGAAGTTTTTCATCCCAATTTTTCCCAAATCATTTCTTATGATTCTACACAAATTATTGATATTTTTAATAATTTTATCAAGGCCCGTACAGTCGATTTCCAACATTGGCCATCGAACTGCACTTATTGTGACCTTTTTCAAATTTGATTTGGACGTATCTCCAAATCCAACCGTTAGATTTTGAATTTCTAATATTCCTTAGAAATCTCTTTTCGATACGAACCCAACGGTTCCGGTTTTAGGAGAATCCGACGGTCGGATCTCCCGTAATGTCCGTTTGAAATAAATGGTCGAAATTCACGAACTGCCGCGGCACGGCGCGTTCTATTCAGACCATTATATTATATATATAATATATATTTCGTCGATTTCTATTTAAAACGAATTATATAAATAGTTTTAAATTCGTTTCAAAAACAATTTCAACTTCCATCTCAATTCAAATCAAAATTGAATCTTTCCTTATAAATTCGTTTTAAAATTCATTTCTATTCAATTCAAGTTTCAATTCAATTTGAATTCATTTCACTTCGTTTTAAATTCAATTCGAATTCGTTTTCAATTCGATTCAATTCAAAGTGGTTTTCTATTCGATCCAATTCAAATTGGTTTTCTATTCGATTCAATTCAAATTGGTTATATATTCGATTCAATTCAAATTGGTTATATATTCGATTCAATTCATTTTCTATTCGATTCAATTTAAATTGGTTTTCTGTTTGAATCAAATTCATATTGGTTTTCTATTCGAATCAAATTCGTTATATATTCAATTCATTTCGAAATCATTTCATATTCCATTCATTTCGAAATCATTTTATATTCCATTCATTTTCGTTTTCTATTTGAATCAAATTCGTTATATATTCAATTCATTTCGAAATCATTTCATATTCCATTCATTTCGAAATCATTTTATATTCCATTCATTTTCGTTTTCTATTTGAATCAAATTCGTTATATATTCAATTCATTTCGAAATCGTTATATATTCAATTCATTTCGAAATCGTTATATTTATCGTTCACGTCAAAATGGCGTCAATCTAACCAACACGGCTTCATATATTTCTATTCCAACAAATGAGTATTAATTTCTGTCAACACATGACTAATCTCAACGAATGAGTACTGTCCACGTGTGACTATTTTTGTTAAGATATTTCGTTCAACACATGACTAATCTCAACGGATGAGTACAGTCAACACATGAACCTTTATATTATATTGATAAAGATGTAAATTTTATTATAAAATATTCGTTCAACACATGACTAATCTCAACGGATGAGTACAGTCAACACATGAACATTTATATTATGTTGATAAAGATGTAAATTTTATTATAAAATATTCGTTCAACACATGACTAATCTCAACGGATGAGTACAGTCAACACATGAACATTTATATTTTGTTGATAAAGATGTAAATTTTATTATAAAATATTCGTTCAACACATGACTAATCTCAATGGATGAGTACAGTCAACACATGAACATTTATATTTTAATATTCATTATTTTCTAAATTCGAATGAGGCCCAATCAATCACCATATAATGTTAATTATATGGATTTTCATACATCACATGTATATAATAGCATTGAAAAATAATCAACCATCAACCAAAGTGCACTACACTGTATAAGCATCAAATATAGATATCTAACGCTTATAACAGCCTGTCAATCAATCGATCGACATATTTAATCAATCAGGATGAGTGAACTTCAAATTTCATCCCAACACCCATGTGGGGTTTCAAACAATCAAACACAGATTTTAGTTGTGCAGTTGGGCGATGTGTAAAATTTATCGACCCAATCAATATCCTTCAAATAGGTGTACATAAACAAATCGTCCGGTTTGTAAATGAATATTTTATTTTATTCACATTCACTGTATTCATATTCACGTTAAAAATTATATTTATAACGATAAAACATTTTATTTTAACATATGAATTTCTATTCAGTTCATTCTTTAAATAAAATGATATTTTTATCTTCTAACTTAATTTAGAAATTTTCGGCAGCATAACGGCACGATACTGGAAACAGGACGAGGCCTAGCCTTATCCCCGGTCTAGTGAAGGCCCACGCCATTCACACATCAATCAAATTAATTTCACTTCACCAAACAATTCAATTTCAAATCAAATGATCTAACTAATTTATGCAACCAAACAAACAAGTCCATGGTCTGTGGACAGTTGTGTCGGGTGCTACTAAGCACCGTCTGCATCCTAGTATATATATATAACTAGAAAAAGAAACTGAAAAGTGAGAAATTCTCACCGATAGCTATCCAATCATCTTGACTTTTCTTTGATAGAAATCTTCATCGTTATCGCATCTTCGTCATCTTCGTTGCCCGTAGTCACTATATATATAAAAATCACATTTTTATTTCTCTATTCCATATATAAAAATCGAATTTTTACTTTTTTATTCAATATATAAAAATCGAATTTTTATTATGTTATTCAATATATAAAAATCGAATTTTTATTATGCTATTCAATATATATAAAAATCCTATTTTTATACCGCTACTATATAGAAAAAAATTATAATTTCACATCGATGTTCATATAGTAAAGATTATATTTTTATCACGCTATTCTTCATATAAAGATTTTGCCTTTTCAAAAACAAAGTTTATATTTTCCTCGAAGTAAAAATCATATTTTTACTTCACTACTCATATCAAAATATCGTCTTTTCACTTTTAAAAATATCGTCTTTTCACTTTTAAAAATATCGTCTTTTCACTTTTAAAAATCACATTTTTATTTTGCTTCCTATATAAAGATGATATTTTTAATATTCCTATCATGTAAAAATTATATTTTTAATTCTCTATATAAACAAAAATCATATTTTTATGCCTTTAATATAGTAAAGATTATATTTTTAATACTTTAAAAATATAGAAATCATATTTTTATTACTTTAAAAATAAAAAGATCATATTTTTCTCTAACAAAATCAAATCTTTTTTCTAATTTAAAAATCAAATCCTTACATTTACTTTTAAAAATCCTAATAGGCTGATTTTATTTAAGGATCATTGCATAAAACGATTTAAATAAACTAAATAAACTAAAAAAAATCAAAATAAAATAATAAAAAAAAAGGTCAAGAACTTACAGCGGGGGGGGGGGTTCGAGCAGGCGAAGGGGATGCGGGGTGGGGGTGGTGGCGGTGGAGGAAGAGGGGGGCTCTCGCTGCTGCGGCGTGGCTCATCGGGGGGGGGGGGGGGCTGTCGATTGAAGAGGAGAGGGGAGCGAGAAGGCTGGAGGGGCGACGGGTGGCCCGCCTGAGGCGCGGCGGCGCTCATCGGGGGGAGGGGGGCGGCTGTCGATTCTCCCCCCGTCCGCCTCTTTCTCCTTTTTTTCTGTGAATTCGATTATGAACGGGGGGGCCAGAAGATAAGGGAAAGGTTTTTTTTATTTATTTTATTATTTTATTTTTCGCCAAAAAGCAACTTTTATTTTCGATCTCAAAACGAGGCCCACCGCCTGTCGTCCATAGCGTTTTACCCCCATTTCGAACACAATGGGATATGTATCATAAGCTGATTCGATCGTTTGAATCAGTTTCCGTTGAATTTACATTTAAATCACTATATTGAATTTTAAACGTACATTTCAAATTACCGGGGTCGCATACGAACTCTATAAATCCTAGAAAAAATATTTTCTAGCTTCGTATTGACGATACGGTCCTAACAAAACTAGTTTCGTCGAATTCTGAGACCGTATGAAAAATGGCCAATTTCCAGTCGATTAAAATCAACTGAAACTGGTCAAACGCATTTTCCTTTGCCGCACTCACATATTGATTCGAAAAATTATGAAATTTGGAATCTAGCAATAATTTGACACTGCGGATCCAACAAAAGTGGTTTCGTCGAAATCCGAGGTCGTTTGCAAAATTCCCATTTTTGAGGGCCTGAATTCCATAGCGACTATTCAGAATTTTCAACTGGACATATCTTTTGATTCCCGCTATGAAATTTCAATTTTTGGATTCGTTGGAAAGATATTGTCAATTAGATCCTAATGTTTTTGGTTTCACTAAAATTCGGATTGTTTTGCACCCGGTATGTTCAATTGAAGTTTGAAATCGAATTATCGAACTACCGCGCCATTTTCAATTCTATTATAATTATATATAATTATTTATATTCTAACGACGGCGTAGAGAATATATACGTTCGAATTATATTCAAAATAAATTTCTCGTCGATATTATTTAAAATAATCTATTTTAAATATTCAAAATTCGTTAAAATTGCCAAAATAAAAATTTTAAACTGGTTCAGAATTTCCGGGTTATTACAATCTCCCCCACTTAAAACTTTTCGTCCCCGAAAAGGAACAAAGTCGAAAGTGGTTTGATTAATCAGCGCTACGTTCGATCTGACTTCCATTCACCAACTTTTCAGTTTCTGAGAATTTTCAAAATTTCAAAAATTTGGCTAACACCCTAAATTTTCGAAAAAATTCGCCATAACCTCCCCTGCACCGGGAGCATCGGGGAATTTCAAATAGCTTCCCCGGTCCTTCTAATCTCAAAAAGAAAAAGAAAAAGCCAAGCGGCTAGCCAATAGGCTCATAAAATCATCATCACCCAAACAAAACAGTAAATTATGTAGTAAACATGTACCTATTTGTCGGGCAAACAAATTTTATTCTCTGCTCTAGCCTCCTTGCTATGACCTGTTCAATGTAAGTATATGTATATGCAAGCAAATGCGACCAATTTTCAATGTTGTTCAATATTTGATTCAATTAGGCATAATGGTTCAAAATTGTCAAACAAATAGACAAACAACACAAACATCAATCAATTAGTGAATTAGAGTTTCAAATTCATACTTTTGATATATATATACAAATCTTGTTTTTGATGCCAATTCACAACAAAGTGTTCTAGCTATATAAGTTTTGGTTCTCACACCAGTCTAATGGAAATATATAAATATCACACTTTCGAAACACGAACATAAATATTGATAATGCGGTCGCATTACCAGAATTATCTCCGGGCGACTAGAATGCGATTCTATATCTATTCAGTATATTAAAACTTCGAATATACGTTCATGACGCGTATATGCAAAACCTTTATATACTAGATTGTCCAAATCAGTACAAATAAAATATTCAAATACGTATAAAACGATTTAAATTTTCAAAAAAAAATTGTTTTCATTTGAAAAATATACTCTTCACACTCGTTCTAGGATACTACTGATCCTATCTCTAACGAGTCATTCTAATTGGATATTACTAATCCAATATCAGATGAATTCTTTCGTAAGGTTTTAATGTGTCTTGTTCTCGATCTCTATAAACCAAAGCTCTGATACCAAATGTGACGTTCTGGAATTTCGCTCGATCTGAATCAGTCGTTAAACCGATTTAGGCCGTTCGAAACCCCTGAACGTTGAGAACAGGACAAATCAGAACACAAACAGAAGAACATTTCATTGCTATTACAACAATTCCATCAGATACAAGAATATACAGAGTATAATTGAATAAATTACATTCGATAAATATCAGAGATTACAATAAATTACATAGCAGCGGAAAATAATACAAAGCACAACTGAAGGTGATATACGGTTACAGAGCTTTCCGGATATCATTCCAGCTGTAAACCAGGATCCTGTGAATATAAATCTGCAAAACCAAAACTACTAGCTGCCCGTGCGGAAAATATGGGCACCCAGAGTTTAGGTTAAAACAATAAACTCCAGGTCAGTCATGTGACTGGTGTGAGAACTAAAACAGTTATTAAAACTTCATTTTTAAAGATAGTAATTCAAGGGACCACGCCGTATAACACGGAACGGGTTTCCTCCCAAGAATACCAGTGCATAGAATAAACAACGCAATGCTTTTTCGAAAAATGAAGCTATTATAAGACCCAGGTCCCATCACACAATGCAACGCAAGCCGGAGGATAGGGTTTTCCCTTATAATAGCCAAACATGCTTGGTACGTTTAAAACAAATCATTTGATACTATAATAAGTGTATAGTGTCAAAACAATTTCAATCATAAATATAAATCATAGGCGGCATAGCTACCATCTACTATGTCACCATACTAGTTCTAAAATTAAAACCGAATTACACGTATTGGAAATTGGATTCCGTCATGAGTCGAGTCAAGGGGCAAGCTCCTCTCCGCGTTCGAGACACTCTAGCAAATGTCTCAGGGTTACGCACTCTGGGCAACCCCGGATCCTCCAAGGCCGGTCCTCACTTACGTTAGAGGATTGGTTATTCCTGAACACACGTTTCTCGGTCCTTACAGACCTATAATCGAGGCGCCTCGCATTCCAACAACCACATAGGTGAAAAGTATACAAATGTCAGGGCTGGTAAGTCACTGACACCACCATAGCTAGAAAGAAACGTCATGCACTCCTTGGGTCCTTATCCCGTTTTTGACTCATACCGAGGTGTGAGGCTCGTGAATTCACGTTATACACAAAGCTACGCCACAAAGGCCGTGCTTTGATCATCAACCACAAGACTTTGCTTTTCAACAGAAGCCTTGATCCATGCAACTCAGTATGCCACACAGGCAGTTCATGCCATGCGATTGATGTCCATCGATATACAACCTCTGAGCTCGTACGTCTCAGAGAAGGGCGTTAAGCAAAAGAATAAATTCTCCGCCACCAAACAGATGTATATTTAATAGAAATCAATCTACACAGAATAAAATCCAATGTCAGACACACAATCCATTTACAAGTCCGTTCTGGGTCTGAACGAAACCGGAGGCACTTTCCTCGCATATCCATCCATCTCCAAGTACGTCTGGACGACCACCAACTATTTCCATCCTCTTGGGTGTACAGCCCAATCAGGATCGTCAGTAATTACCCAAACAATGTGAAGACTTCCGGTCTTCAACCACCGTCTTCATCTTCGACATATCGTCGAATCGATTATTCAGAATGGGTAAAAACCCGGCCTTTCCGAACAACCCGCGTATATTAAAACAAACGTTACACAAACACAACATACGCCTCATTCCAATTCATTAGTCATTAACCGTAAATCAACAAGAGAACAATTTCCCAAATATTAACCCCGAAGGCCGAAACCAACATCAGATCAATACCCAGGAAACCGTTCTTCTTAGCTAACCCACAGCTAGTTTCTAAATTTCATATTCTTAGGGAAAGGTTCCCATTAATTTTATCCAAGATAAATTCTTTAAAATTTATCCTTTAATCTTCCTTTGGATGTCGTTTCAAACCAAATTATGGTTTTCTAACTAGTCGAGATTAGCGAACCACACCGAAGTAATTATTTATTTTATTTCCCAATCCCAATCTATTCATCCCATGAAGCAAAACCGGTAATACTCCATATCTAACATCGGGGTGTTATTGGTAAAATTAATTACCATTTCACGTTCAAATCTAATTAAAGATTTAACTATCGCTTTGGAGCAAAACTGGCGATACTCCATTCTCACTCATTTTCTAAATTTGATAGTTTAAATTATCAATTTACATTTCAATCTAATTGCAGATTCATTAAAACTCCTTCTACTGGGTTAAAGAACTAGTGTCATTTAAAACACGGTTCACGACAAACCCAAATCACATTCTATTTATTATCGGGTTAAAGAACTAGTGTTATTTAAAACGCCGTTCACGATAAACCCATTTCAAATCCAATCAAATATATTAGAAATTCCGATTATTTAAAACCCCTTTTTAAATCAAATTTATTTATTTAAAAATAATTGGGTTTTAAATTTAGTTAAAAACTAGTTCATTTCGATAAAAATCCATTTTTACCTTTTCAAATATGGAGTTTTTCATCCCAATTTTTCCCAAATCATTTCTTATGATTCTACACAAATTATTGATATTTTTAATAATTTTATCAAGGCCCGTACAGTCGATTTCCAACATTGGCCATCGAACTGCACTTATTGCGACCTTTTTCAAATTTGATTTGGACGTATCTCCAAATCCAACCGTTAGATTTTGAATTTCTAATATTCCTTAGAAAGCTCTTTTCGATACGAACCCAACGGTTCCAGTTTTAGGAGAATCCGACGGTCGGATCTCCCGTAATGTCCGTTTGAAATAAATGGTCGAAATTCACGAACTACCGCGGCACGGCGCGTTCTATTCAGACCATTATATTATATATATAATATATATAATATATATTTCGTCGATTTCTATTTAAAATGAATTATATAAATAGTTTTAAATTCGTTTCAAAAACAATTTCAACTTCCATCTCAATTCAAATCAAAATTGAATCTTTCCTTATAAATTCGTTTTAAAATTCATTTCTATTCAATTCAAGTTTCAATTCAATTTGAATTCATTTCACTTCGTTTTAAATTCAATTCGAATTCGTTTTCAATTCGATTCAATTCAAAGTGGTTTTCTATTCGATCCAATTCAAATTGGTTTTCTATTCGATTCAATTCAAATTGGTTATATATTCAATTCAATTCAAATTGGTTATATATTTGATTCAATTCATTTTCTATTCGATTCAATTTAAATTGGTTTTCTGTTTGAATCAAATTCATATTGGTTTTCTATTCGAATCAAATTCGTTATATATTCAATTCATTTCGAAATCATTTCATATTCCATTCATTTCGAAATCATTTTATATTCCATTCATTTTCGTTTTCTATTTGAATCGAATTCGTTATATATTCAATTCATTTCGAAATCATTTCATATTCCATTCATTTCGAAATCATTTTATATTCCATTCATTTTCGTTTTCTATTTGAATCAAATTCGTTATATATTCAATTCATTTCGAAATCGTTATATATTCAATTCATTTCGAAATCGTTATATTTATCGTTCACGTCAAAATGGCGTCAATCTAACCAATACGGCTTCATATATTTCTATTCCAACAAATGAGTATTAATTTCTGTCAACACACGACTAATCTCAACGAATGAGTACTGTCCACGTGTGACTATTTTTGTTAAGATATTTCGTTCAACACATGACTAATCTCAACGGATGAGTACAGTCAACACATGAACCTTTATATTATATTGATAAAGATGTAAATTTTATTATAAAATATTCGTTCAACACATGACTAATCTCAACGGATGAGTACAGTCAACACATGAACATTTATATTATGTTGATAAAGATGTAAATTTTATTATAAAATATTCGTTCAACACATGACTAATCTCAACGGATGAGTACAGTCAACACATGAACATTTATATTTTGTTGATAAAGATGTAAATTTTATTATAAAATATTCGTTCAACACATGACTAATCTCAACGGATGAGTACAGTCAACACGTGAACATTTATATTTTAATATTCATTATTTTCTAAATTGGAATGAGGCCCAATCAATCACCATATAATGTTAATTATATGGATTTTCATACATCACACGTATATAATAGCATTGAAAAATAATCAACCATCAACCAAAGTGCACTACACTGTATAAGCATCAAATATAGATATCTAACGCTTATAACAGCCTGTCAATCAATCGATCGACATATTTAATCAATCAGGATGAGTGAACTTCAAATTTCATCCCAACACCCGTGTGGGGTTTCAAACAATAAAACACAGATTTTAGTTGTGCAGTTGGGCGATGTGTACAATTTATCGACCCAATCAATGTCCTTCAAATAGGTGTACATAAACAAACCGTCCGGTTTGTAAATGAATATTTTATTTTATTCACATTCACTGTATTCATATTCACGTTAAAAATTATATTTATAACGATAAAACATTTTATTTTAACATATGAATTTCTATTCAGTTCATTCTTTAAATAAAATGATATTTTTATCTTCTAACTTAATTTAGAAAATTTCGGCGGCATAACGGCACGATACTAGAAACAGGACGAGGCCTAGCCTTATCCCCGTTCTAGTGAAGGCCCACGCCATTCACACATCAATCAAATTAATTTCACTTCACCAAACAATTCAATTTCAAATCAAATGATCTAACTAATTTATGCAACCAAACAAACAAGTCCATGGTCTGTGGACGGTTGTGTCGGGTGCTACTAAGCACCGTCTGCATCCTAGTATATATATATAACTAGAAAAAGAAATTGAAAAGTGAGAAATTCTCACCGATAGCTATCCAATCATCTTGACTTTTCTTTGATAGAAATCTTCATCGTTATCGCATCTTCGTCATCTTCGTTGCCCGTAGTCACTATATATATAAAGATCACATTTTTATTTCTCTATTCCATATATAAAAATCAAATTTTTACTTTTCTATTCAATATATAAAAATCAAATTTTTATTATGTTATTCAATATATAAAAATCGAATTTTTATTATGCTATTCAATATATATAAAAATCCTATTTTTATACCGCTACTATATAGAAAAAAATTATAATTTCACATCGATGTTCATATAGTAAAGATTATATTTTTATCACGCTATTCTTCATATAAAGATTTTGCCTTTTCAAAAACAAAGTTTATATTTTCCTCGAAGTAAAAATCATATTTTTACTTCACTACTCATATCAAAATATCGTCTTTTCACTTTTAAAAATATCGTCTTTTCACTTTTAAAAATCACATTTTTATTTTGCTTCCTATATAAAGATGATATTTTTAATATTCCTATCATGTAAAAATTATATTTTTAATTCTCTATATAAACAAAAATCATATTTTTATGCCTTTAATATAGTAAAGATTATATTTTTAATACTTTAAAAATATAGAAATCATATTTTTATTACTTTAAAAATATAAAGATCATATTTTTCACTAACAAAATCAAATCTTTTTTCTAATTTAAAAATCAAATCCTTACATTTACTTTTAAAAATCCTAATAGGCTGATTTTATTTAAGGGTCATTGCATAAAACGATTTAAATAAACTAAATAAACTAAAAAAAATCAAAATAAAATAATTAAAAAAAAGGTCAAGAACTTACAACGGGGGGGGGGGGGGTTCGAGCAGGCGAAGGGGATGCGGGGTGGGGGTGGTGGCGGTGGAGGAAGAGGGGGGGCTCTCGCTGCTGCGGCGTGGCTCATCGGGGGGGGGGTGTCGATTGAAGAGGAGCGGGGAGCGAGAAGGCTGGAGGGGCGACGGGTGGCCCGCCTGAGGCGCGGCGGCGCTCATCGGGGGGAGGGGGGCGGCTGTCGATTCTCCCCCCGTCCGCCTCTTTCTCCTTTTTTTTTCTGTGAATTCGATTATGAACGGGGGGGGCCAGAAGATAAGGGAAAGATTTTATTTATTTATTTTATTATTTTATTTTTCGCCAAAAAGCAACTTTTATTTTCGATCTCAAAACGAGGCCCACCGCCTGTCGTCCATAGCGTTTTACCCCTATTTCGAACACAATGGGATATGTATCATAAGCTGATTCGATCGTTTGAATCAGTTTCCGTTGAATTTACATTTAAATCACTATATTGAATTTTAAACGTACATTTCAAATTACCGGGGTCGCATACGAACTCTATAAATCCTAGAAAAAATATTTTCTAGCTTCGTATTGACGATACGGTCCTAAAAAAACTAGTTTCGTCGAATTCTGAGACCGTATGAAAAATGGCCAATTTCCAGTCGATTAAAATCAACTGAAACTGGTCAAACGCATTTTCCTTTGCCACACTCACATATTGATTCGAAAAATTATGAAATTTGGAATCTAGCAATAATTTGACACTGCGGATCCAACAAAAGTGGTTTCGTCGAAATCCGAGGTCGTTTGCAAAATTCCCATTTTTGAGGGCCTGAATTCCATAGCGACTATTCAGAATTTTCAACTGGACATATCTTTTGATTCCCGCTATGAAATTTCGATTTTTCGGATTCGTTAGAAAGATATTGTCAATTAGATCCTAATGTTTTTGGTTTCACTAAAATCCGGATTGTTTTGCACCCGGTATGTTCAATTGAAGTTTGAAATCGAATTATCGAACTACCGCGCCATTTTCAATTCTATTATAATTATATATAATTATTTATATTCTAACGACGGCGTAGAGAATATATACGTTCGAATTATATTCAAAATAAATTTCTCGTCGATATTATTTAAAATAATCTATTTTAAATATTCAAAATTCGTTAAAATTGCCAAAATAAAAATTTTAAACTGGTTCAGAATTTCCGGGTTATTACCATCTCCCCCACTTAAAACTTTTCGTCCCCGAAAAGGAACAAAGTCGAAAGTGGTTTGATTAATCAGCGCTACGTTCGATCTGACTTCCATTCACCAACTTTTCAGTTTCTGAGAATTTTCAAAATTTCAAAAATTTTGCTAACACCCTAAATTTTCGAAAAAATTCGCCATAACCTCCCCTGCACCGGGAGCATCGGTGAATTTCAAATAGCTTCCCCGGTCCTTCTAATCTCAAAAAGAAAAAGAAAAAGCCAAGCGGCTAGCCAATAGGCTCATAAAATCATCATCACCCAAACAAAACAGTAAATTATGTAGTAAACATGTACCTATTTGTCGGGCAAACAAATTTTATTCTCTGCTCTAGCCTCCTTGCTATGACCTGTTCAATGTAAGTATATGTATATGCAAGCAAATGCGGCCAATTTTCAATGCTGTTCAATATTTGATTCAATTAGGCATAATGGTTCAAAATTGTCAAACAAATAGACAAACAACACAAACATCAATCAATTAGTGAATTAGAGTTTCAAATTCATACTTTTGATATATATATACAAATCTTGTTTTTGATGCCAATTCACAACAAAGTGTTCTAGCTATATAAGTTTTGGTTCTCACACCAGTCTAATGGAAATATATAAATATCACACTTTCGAAACACGAACATAAATATTGATAATGCGGTCGCATTACCAGAATTATCTCCGGGCGACTAGAATGCGATTCTATATCTATTCAGTATATTAAAACTTCGAATATACGTTCATGATGCGTATATGCAAAACCTTTATATACTAGATTGTCCAAATCAGTACAAATAAAATATTCAAATACGTATAAAACGATTTAAATTTTCAAAACAAAATTGTTTTCATTTGAAAAATATACTCTTCACACTCGTTCTAGGATACTACTGATCCTATCTCTAACGAGTCATTCTAATTGGATATTACTAATCCAATATCAGATGAATTCTTTCGTAAGGTTCTAATGTGTCTTGTTCTCGATCTCTATAAACCAAAGCTCTGATACCAAATGTGACGTTCTGGAATTTCGCTCGATCTGAATCAGTCGTTAAACCGATTTAGGCCGTTCGAAACCCCTGAACGTTGAGAACAGGACAAATCAGAACACAAACAGAAGAACATTTCATTGCTATTACAACAATTCCATCAGATACAAGAATATACAGAGTATAATTGAATAAATTACATTCGATAAATATCAGAGATTACAATAAATTACATAGCAGCGGAAAATAATACAAAGCACAACTGAAGGTGATATACGGTTACAGAGCTTTCCGGATATCATTCCAGCTGTAAACCAGGATCCTGTGAATATAAATCTGCAAAACCAAAACTACTA
The DNA here is from genome assembly GCA_030737875.1 of Allium sativum. Lineage (NCBI taxonomy): Eukaryota > Viridiplantae > Streptophyta > Magnoliopsida > Asparagales > Amaryllidaceae > Allium > Allium sativum. The sequence goes on along the minus strand of CM060919.1, from coordinate 124,621,084 downwards.
GATGCCCGTGCGGAAAATAGGGGCACCCAGAGTTTAGGTTAAAACAATAAACTCCAGGTCAGTCATGTGACTGGTGTGAGAACTAAAACAGTTATTAAAACTTCATTTTTAAAGATAGTAATTCAAGGGACCACGCCGTATAACACGGAACGGGTTTCCTCCCAAGAATACCAGTGCATAGAATAAACAACGCAATGCTTTTTCGAAAAATGAAGCTATTATAAGACCCAGGTCCCATCACACAATGCAACGCAAGCCGGAGGATAGGGTTTTCCCTTATAATAGCCAAACATGCTTGGTACGTTTAAAACAAATCATTTGATACTATAATAAGTGTATAGTGTCAAAACAATTTCAATCATAAATATAAATCATAGGCGGCATAGCTACCATCTACTATGTCGCCATACTAGTTCTACAATTAAAACCGAATTACACGTATTGGAAATTGGATTCCGTCATGAGTCGAGTCAAGGGGCAAGCTCCTCTCCGCGTTCGAGACACTCTAGCAAATGTCTCAGGGTTACGCACTCTGGGCAACCCCGGATCCTCCAAGGCCGGTCCTCACTTACGTTAGAGGATTAGTTATTCCTGAACACACGTTTCTCGGTCCTTACAGACCTATAATCGAGGCGCCTCGCATTACAACAACCACATAGGTGAAAAGTATATAAATGTCAGGGCTGGTAAGTCACTGACACCACCATAGCTAGAAAGAAACGTCATGCACTCCTTGGGTCCTTATCCCGTTTTTGACTCATACCGAGGTGTGAGGCTCGTGAATTCACGTTATACACAAAGCTACGCCACAAAGGCCGTGCTTTGATCATCAACCACAAGACTTTGCTTTTCAACAGAAGCCTTGATCCATGCAACTCAGTATGCCACACAGGCAGTTCATGCCATGCGATTGATGTCCATCGATATACAACCTCTGAGCTCGTACGTCTCAGAGAAGGGCGTTAAGCAAAAGAATAAATTCTCCGCCACCAAACAGATGTATATTTAATAGAAATCAATCTACACAGAATAAAATCCAATGTCAGACACACAATCCATTTACAAGTCCGTTCTGGGTCTGAACGAAACCGGAGGCACTTTCCTCGCATATCCATCCATCTCCAAGTACGTCTGGACGACCACCAACTATTTCCATCCTCTTGGGTGTACAGCCCAATCATGATCGTCAGTAATTACCCAAACAATGTGAAGACTTCCGGTCTTCAACCACCGTCTTCATCTTCGACATATCGTCGAATCGATTATTCAGAATGGGTAAAAACCCGGCCTTTCCGAACAACCCGCGTATATTAAAACAAATGTTACACAAACACAACATACGCCTCATTCCAATTCATTAGTCATTAACCGTAAATCAACAAGAGAACAATTTCCCAAATATTAACCCCGAAGGCCGAAACCAACATCAGATCAATACCCAGGAAACCGTTCTTCTTAGCTAACCCACAGCTAGTTTCTAAATTTCATATTCTTAGGGAAAGGTTCCCATTAATTTTATCCAAGATAAATTCTTTAAAATTTATCCTTTAATCTTCCTTTGGATGTCGTTTCAAACCAAATTATGGTTTTCTAACTAGTCGATATTAGCGAACCACACCGAAGTAATTATTTATTTTATTTCCCAATCCCAATCTATTCATCCCATGAAGCAAAACTGGTAATACTCCATATCTAACATCGGGGTGTTATTGGTAAAATTAATTACCATTTCACGTTCAAATCTAATTAAAGATTTAACTATCGCTTTGGAGCAAAACTGGCGATACTCCATTCTCGCTCATTTTCTAAATTTGATAGTTTAAATTATCAATTTACATTTCAATCTAATTGCAGATTCATTAAAACTCCTTCTACTGGGTTAAAGAACTAGTGTCATTTAAAACACGGTTCACGACAAACCCAAATCACATTCTATTTATTATCGGGTTAAAGAACTAGTGTTATTTAAAACGCCGTTCACGATAAACCCATTTCAAATCCAATCAAATATATTAGAAATTCCGATTATTTAAAACCCCTTTTTAAATCAAATTTATTTATTTAAAAATAATTGGGTTTTAAATTTAGTTCAAAACTAGTTCATTTCGATAAAAATCCATTTTTACCTTTTCAAATATGGAGTTTTTCATCCCAATTTTTCCCAAATCATTTCTTATGATTCTACACAAATTATTGATATTTTTAATAATTTTATCAAGGCCCGTACAGTCGATTTCCAACATTGGCCATCGAACTGCACTTATTGCGACCTTTTTCAAATTTGATTTGGACGTATCTCCAAATCCAACCGTTAGATTTTGAATTTCTAATATTCCTTAGAAAGCTCTTTTCGATACGAACCCACCGGTTCCGGTTTTAGGAGAATCCGACGGTCGGATCTCCCGTAATGTCCGTTTGAAATAAATGGTCGAAATTCACGAACTGCCGCGGCACGGCGCGTTCTATTCAGACCATTATATTATATATATAATATATACTAGTGTGAACCCGTGCTTCGCACATGGTCTTTGTAAATAAATTGATCAATAAAAAGTTTCAATATCAATTAAGATAATTATAATATATACCCTAACAATGCTAACAGTTGTAGTGCAAGTTTGTATGCATGCATGTACATATGGTTGTGTTAAAAATATTATGTGTCATTCTCCTTTTAAGAACATGATTACATCCATATTGTATTTTGAGCCAAATATTCAGAATCTTGCAAAATTTATTAGACCTTTGGTCTACTAAATGAATATCTTCAACATTAGATCATTTTGAAACATTTAAGTTATTCCAGGTTTTAAGGCGTATTACTTTCAAAATACCTATCTTAACCGTTGATTTAAATCTTAAAAGTGATAATGTTAGTTAAAAAAATCAAAATATTTGTAGAGATTATACTGGATATGATATTAGCACGTTTTACAAACTTTAGTGGTATTTGAAATGGCATAATCCAAAAATTTATAGAAGTGTTAAATGAATGTTCACATCTGAAATTTACTTAGCATGTGTAGACGCATGAAAATATAAATAGATTCTTGCATTATGATTTTATTATGTAAAAAATATTTATTTACAATATTAATTGTTAAAGTTTTAATAATTTGTGTAAGCGAACATAGGGATGCACATTTGTGTAAGCGAACATAGGGATGCACATTTTAAAATATATCAACGTTACTTATTTCTACATTGAATCATAAAGTTGAAAACAGGTTGAAACAATTTATTCCAAATGAATCCATTGTTTTTAGAATCTTCTTAGCAAAATCATACGGAGTTACTTGTTTTCATACGTTATTCCATATTTTGTAAATATATGTTGAGCCATCAATCGTATCAGTTGTCTACAAATGAATATAAAAATGAATGCATGGGAAATTCAAAATTAGCTCTATTACTTTGCCTTTTTAAATACATAATAATAATAAAATGCATGCATGAGAAATTCAAAATTAACTTTATTACTTCACCTTTTTAAATACATAATAATACACACATCATATAGCTTGAAGAATAAATCTGATTTTCAAGATTGTATCCTTACACGCATAATCAACATTAGGAACCTTGGTAAAAAAAATCATAATAAGAAACTCACTTTTCCCTACTCTTAAAGACAGGAAAATATAATCTATGCAATTACTGAAAATTTTCACAACGCACTGACCAAATTAACAGAAAAAATTAATAAAAAAAAATTGACCAATAAATAAGTCATGTGTTCCTATAGAATATAAGTTAAAAAAATAAATATTTTCCTCTCTGAACAAACATAAATGGCTGGACAGTCAAACATCCCTAATCCATAAATATAAGAATCAGTTGATGGGAACTAAGATCCAGAACATGGCATGATGCTGCGTTGACTCTAGAAGATGCTGAATTGGAGCATGCAAAAGTCTTTTGGTAATGAAATGATTTTTCTACCAATAACTGCAGAAGAAGACCCAAATTGTGAAAAAGAATAGTGATTTTGATTTTTCATAATGATGCACTTAATCATAAAATTGTACATATCACAGAATCTATAGGGCAAACATGAAAAATGCATATAAACTGGTTAGAATATTGTGATAAATTTGGTAGTAAATAATGAATAACACAATCCATTCTAAATCAATCTTCACCAGAAAGGCAATTTAGAATCTTAGATATGAAATTCTTGAAATTTCACCTGAATTGTCAGTTACCGTTTAAAGCAGCAATTTAATACACATGACAACATCACAGTTATTTCCACCTAGAGTAGTTATTTTGTTAGCATATATGATTTAATATCCTGACGTTGAAAGATAGAACACTAAAATGGTATAAAAAGGTATAATGATTTGGCAGTGAACATTTCGTAACCAAACTGCTTAAAGCATAAATAGTCAGAATAAATAATAGTAGGGTGTAACATGGATAAATTTATGAGGCAATCCGCATGTCAAACAAAATGTAATCTTAGATGCCTTCTATGGTCGTTAGATTTATTTACTTCATTTTCAAACGGGAAAACCAAACATTACACATTGATATTTTTCCCTCATAAATTATAAAGTTCTTTGTCACCCAAAAAACCAAAAATATACTCTAACATGGAAATAGAAGCACCAAAGACCCATCTCTTCTATAAATCATTTTATATAACTCCAGAAACCTATAAGCTCAAACAAAATCATTTACTTAAATAAATAAATGACCTGCTTGTAATGCAAAAGTTTTTTTCATGTATAGACGCTCCAGAGGCTGATACGGTAGCATCAAAAGTTCTGTCATGCTTTGCACCATAGTTATAACCTCTCCAAAGCATATGAGGTCACCATGTTCTTGCTGCAAAAATATGCAATTAGTTCGTAGAATTCACTGAAGTTGCAAAAACTAATATAAGGAGCCACAAATTGGTATGATTCACTATTTACATTCTACATAGATCGCATGCTGCTTGTCTATAAATTCTTATGTTACCATGTTCAACGTACGTTGTTCTTGAACCAAAAGATTGGGTGTAACTCAATTGCTGGCAATATACGCATTCAGTCAAGTTTCCTTCTATTACCAATGTACTTCCATCACTTGTAATCAATTTACTATTATAAATAGTATAGAAAAATGGGGACATCAGAGAAATACACTATAATTTTAGTTAAATAATGGTAACTGAATTATGCGATTAATATTAAATCTTATTACATGGTACTTACAGATAAACATGAACATAAATGACAGATTCCTTTTAAAACCACATGTTATTTAATTAGTCAAAACTACCATGCAACATAACTTAAAAAACGAAATCGAAAAAACAAAAAAAGATTGAGCAAGATATACCACAAAGATAAAATATACTCTACAAATATTTCCCAAAAAGAATGAAGGATTTGGATCTTTCCCAAATCATAGTCGAGCATGCAAACTCAAATTAATTTACCAAAGTTTTGGCTTCTCAATTCTCTACTCCAATTGCTAATAACAGTGATTCTATTTTGAAGGGAAAGAATCCAAAATTAAATGTTAATACTGTAAAGAAAAACCCTATTTTCTAAGCATAGGGACAAAACATATGAGCTTTGAATTTGAAAAAAAAAGTGGAGACAGAAAGTAAAATGAAATGCATGAAAATCCCACAAAGATGAAACCAGAAAAGAAGAGCAACGAAGAGGAATGAACAACAGATAAATTAGAAAAAAAAATTACCAATTGAAGCTTGCGATATCAGACACAGCAGGTGATAACAGTAGTAAGACTTCGTTTCCATCTTCAGTCCAAAAGAAAGCTGAGGTTTTTTTCTGATTTGATTTGAAGAAGAGAACGTGAAGATGAAGAAAAGGCGAGAAACAGAAGAAATGCGAGTGGGCTTGCTGATTTTATTTTTAGAATAAAAGCTATACAGTGTGAATAAAAGCACTGACCTAAATCATAGGAATCCAAAAATTAATGCTCAAAATAGTAGGAAAAAGGAATACAATGATCCATATTTTTATTAATATAGAACATATTTTGTGTATAATACTATATAAAGGAAGACGTCTTATAACTTATAACAAAGGGAGCATTATATATAATTGAACATCATATATAAGCTACATCATGAAAGTGAAATGCACTGGGATAATAACCATTCAATTAGTCGCATTTTATGTTTTTTATCTTTTCCTTCAGAAGACTAAATATTCAGGAAATCAAACTACTTTCGTTGTAAAGTTATGACATATTCATTTTGTTTAATAATTGTTCAGGATGGTTCAGTCTACTTTAGAGAAAAACTCATTTTGGAAAAAAGAAAAAAAAAACATGCAATATATATTCCAGCATTTTTTTTATTCCCATATAACGACCAACCCACCCTTTGTTCTATTTAGATTTCATGAGGAGTAATCATGAAACTTAAATTGAAGACCTATTTAGATGAACTTTAATCCATCTTTTTTTTTTTGGAATTTTCCTGGAAATTCTACAACACATATTAGGTAAGGAAACTGAACTACATGAAATGGAAAGCAACTAAATCGCACGTAGTGCTACTAATTCAAACTTTTTAGCAGATCTAAGAATTGATGAAACTGATTAAGATCCAAAATTTGCTAAAAACTATTTTTTTCTATAATGAAAAAAAATACAATTAAACCTATGGACAGAAAGAAGAAAGGAACCAAGTTGGAAGTCAACGCCATGACGAACAAAAAGAACAATAAATTAACCAATTTTTTTTAAAAGAATTATCGCCAGGAAAGGGAAATAAAGTACGAAAATAACAAATCAACTTGGTGAAATAACAGTGATCTTTGAACTATCACCATGTAGTCGTTGAGCCAACATTAATGCCACAAGTAAATAAATCAGCATGCGTAATATTATGTTTTAGGAAAAGGAATTAAAATAATAACTTGGTAATTTGTCATAAAATAAAACTGAACGTAGTACACTGACTTAGAGCTTTAAATTACAGTCATGTATGGAATTTATAAAAGCCTCCATGAAACATTTTGAGCACAACAATAATACATGGAACTTTGAAGTCATACTATCCCCACATAAGGTATCAAATTCAATATTTACAGCAAATCCTTTCTACAGCTGTTATCTTGAGAAACGTTTTTGACTTAAAAAAGCAGGGAGAGCGCAACCTTAGATTTCCCCTAAGATGTCATTACCAACAGTTTCGCACTTGCAGCATATTTGACAGATAGCATAGAAGAATTAATGACCAAGTAAAAAATACCTTATATTTCAATCTTCATAGTACGAACACAAATCCAAATTCCATCACACTTTACACCTGCCATCCATATGGTATGCGGTTCAAATCTTTTGTCATTGCATATATCCTATTCAGCTGAAATTTTTATAGAGGGATATAGAAAGAATACCTATTAGTTCGCCTTTCAAGTATCTCATTTTTTCAGTCTGTTTTCCTTTAAGAAGCATGTATAGTTGGTTGCTCTATTGTAGGAATATGTACGAAGAAAGGAAGTGCATAGATCATGTTGAAGAAGTCGCTCTTCCAAATTATATTACTCTAACTCTCAAGCTTTGCTTCCACTTAGAAGACATGGACCACACCTACATTTTTTGTACTTATTATAGTCACCACTTTATCTTTGGTTATTTCTATCATAGATATTATTATGATGTCGCTTCAATTTATTTAATTCATTTCTTGCGAAATGCTTTAAACGCTTTAAACGATAAACTATGATATATTTTTTTTATCAAGGAGAATAATGCATAAGAGGACAAAATTGTTGAAAGTTTGAAATAAAAAATTTATTTAAGTTTCAAAACATTTAAACTAAGTATATAGGAAAAGAAAATCAAATATTGGGAACTTAGTATGAAAAAGTGTAAAATATAAAATAACATCTAGTGTGTTAATGCATTGAAAACAGGCTAACATATGTATTGTATCTATAACTTTTGAGAGTGAACAACATCAAATGGGTGCTAGTGGTACCTGTAAGCTCGCAATGCAAGATGAAGAAAACATTCAGTTTCCCTACCCAATCTTTGTATCATAATGGTAGCTATAAATTGATTCATCTTTACCGTAACAATGAAATCTAAACATTATATAAACACCCCCCTAAACAATGCTTTGATGATTACTGGAATACATCCAAAAGCAAAAACTATCCCTAAGTTGATGATGTTTCAACAATTTTGAACCCAACCTATAATCTAGGTTTAGATCAACAGTTCCTTTATTTCACAATGAATGGTCAATCTTCAATGAATGCCAAACCTCAAGTAACAAAAGAAATACATCAAGAATACGACCAGGAAGTCAAAATTAAAATCTAATAAAACTCACTATACCTAAAATTAGAGCAATACATCAAATCTATGTTATAATATACCTAATTAAAATCTAATTACAGAATGATAATTGCCTAATTTTGTTAATTGAAGTGTATGGACGAAAGTGAGACTAATCGAGCAAGTAGTCAGAATATGATAGATAATAATGAAACTAACAATTATTTTGAAAATAAAGATGAATTTAAAGGTAAAGGAAAAAGGGAAACACATACCAAAATTCCTAAATAGATGAAAGGGAAACAACGTACGCCTCTCAGCAGAAGGAGCAAGCTGCCAAACATGTACGAATAATCGATGCGTTGTTGATAGAATAAGATGAAAGCAACGATGGCAAATTTGAAGGAAATAAATTTGAGAAGAGGATTCTTCAATTGGCAAAAGGGGGTAATGTTCATGATAAGCAATTTAGGGCTTGGTAAGCCAAAAATCGGTGGGGCGAGACAAAAGAAGCTGACGATGAAGGGAAAAGAGAAATTCATACTGCAAACTCTGTGTGTAAAAATGATATCAAGGCGTCGGGAAGGTAGGAGGTGCAAGGTAAGGAAGAGGAATGGCATAGAGGGAGGGAAGGAAAAACGTTGATAAGAAAGCGAATGAGAAGCTACGAAAGAAATCGGGGTACGGCAAAAAGGCAGAAACGATTCAGTAAACAAAGTACACGTGTCCTGCTCACACTCAATCCTGGCAGAAATTGAAGGAGGCCTGAGAGTCGTCTAAAAGCAACTCAGCTTTAATAGTATAGTATAGATAATATATAATTCGTCGATTTCTATTTAAAACGAATTATATAAATAGTTTTAAATTCGTTTCAAAAACAATTTCAACTTCCATCTCAATTCAAATCAAAATTGAATCTTTCCTTATAAATTCGTTTTAAAATTCATTTCTATTCAATTCAAGTTTCAATTCAATTTGAATTCATTTCACTTCGTTTTAAATTCAATTCGAATTCGTTTTCAATTCGATTCAATTCAAAGTGGTTTTCTATTCGATCCAATTCAAATTGGTTTTCTATTCGATTCAATTCAAATTGGTTATATATTCGATTCAATTCAAATTGGTTATATATTCGATTCAATTCATTTTCTATTCGATTCAATTTAAATTGGTTTTCTGTTTGAATCAAATTCATATTGGTTTTCTATTCGAATCAAATTCGTTATATATTCAATTCATTTCGAAATCATTTCATATTCCATTCATTTCGAAATCATTTTATATTCCATTCATTTTCGTTTTCTATTTGAATCAAATTCGTTATATATTCAATTCATTTCGAAATCATTTCATATTCCATTCATTTCGAAATCATTTTATATTCCATTCATTTTCGTTTTCTATTTGAATCAAATTCGTTATATATTCAATTCATTTCGAAATCGTTATATATTCAATTCATTTCGAAATCGTTATATTTATCGTTCACGTCAAAATGGCGTCAATCTAACCAATACGGCTTCATATATTTCTATTCCAACAAATGAGTATTAATTTCTGTCAACACACGACTAATCTCAACGAATGAGTACTGTCCACGTGTGACTATTTTTGTTAAGATATTTCGTTCAACACATGACTAATCTCAACGGATGAGTACAATCAACACATGAACCTTTATATTATATTGATAAAGATGTAAATTTTATTATAAAATATTCGTTCAACACATGACTAATCTCAACGGATGAGTACAGTCAACACATGAACATTTATATTATGTTGATAAAGATGTAAATTTTATTATAAAATATTCGTTCAACACATGACTAATCTCAACGGATGAGTACAGTCAACACATGAACATTTATATTTTGTTGATAAAGATGTAAATTTTATTATAAAATATTCGTTCAACACATGACTAATCTCAACGGATGAGTACAGTCAACACATGAACATTTATATTTTAATATTCATTATTTTCTAAATTGGAATGAGGCCCAATCAATCACCATATAATGTTAATTATATGGATTTTCATACATCACACGTATATAATAGCATTGAAAAATAATCAACCATCAACCAAAGTGCACTACACTGTATAAGCATCAAATATAGATATCTAACGCTTATAACAGCCTGTCAATCAATCGATCGACATATTTAATCAATCAGGATGAGTGAACTTCAAATTTCATCCCAACACCCGTGTGGGGTTTCAAACAATCAAACACAGATTTTAGTTGTGCAGTTGGGCGATGTGTAAAATTTATCGACCCAATCAATGTCCTTCAAATAGGTGTACATAAACAAACCGTCCGGTTTGTAAATGAATATTTTATTTTATTCACATTCACTGTATTCATATTCACGTTAAAAATTATATTTATAACGATAAAACATTTTATTTTAACATATGAATTTCTATTCAGTTCATTCTTTAAATAAAATGATATTTTTATCTTCTAACTTAATTTAGAAAATTTGGGCGGCATAACGGCACGATACTAGAAACAGGACGAGGCCTAGCCTTATCCCCGTTCTAGTGAAGGCCCACGCCATTCACACATCAATCAAATTAATTTCACTTCACCAAACAATTCAATTTCAAATCAAATGATCTAACTGATTTATGCAACCAAACAAACAAGTCCATGGTCTGTGGACGGTTGTGTCGGGTGCTACTAAGCACCGTCTGCATCCTAGTATATATATATAACTAGAAAAAGAAATTGAAAAGTGAGAAATTCTCACCGATAGCTATCCAATCATCTTGACTTTTCTTTGATAGAAATCTTCATCTTTATCGCATCTTCGTCATCTTCGTTGCCCGTAGTCACTATATATATAAAGATCACATTTTTATTTCTCTATTCCATATATAAAAATCGAATTTTTACTTTTCTATTCAATATATAAAAATCAAATTTTTATTATGTTATTCAATATATAAAAATCGAATTTTTATTATGCTATTCAATATATATAAAAATCCTATTTTTATACCGCTACTATATAGATAAAAATTATAATTTCACATCGATGTTCATATAGTAAAGATTATATTTTTATCACGCTATTCTTCATATAAAGATTTTCCCTTTTCAAAAACAAAGTTTATATTTTCCTCGAAGTAAAAATCATATTTTTACTTCACTACTCATATCAAAATATCGTCTTTTCACTTTTAAAAATATCGTCTTTTCACTTTTAAAAATATCGTCTTTTCACTTTTAAAAATCACATTTTTATTTTGCTTCCTATATAAAGATGATATTTTTAATATTCCTATCATGTAAAAATTATATTTTTAATTCTCTACATAAACAAAAATCATATTTTTATGCCTTTAATATAGTAAAGATTATATTTTTAATACTTTAAAAATATAAAGATCATATTTTTCTCTAACAAAATCAAATCTTTTTTCTAATTTAAAAATCAAATCCTTACATTTACCTTTAAAAATCCTAATAGGCTGATTTTATTTAAGGATCAGTGCATAAAACGATTTGAATAAACTAAATAAAATCAAAATAAAATAATAAAAAAAAGGTCAAGAACTTACAGCGGGGGGGGGGGGGTTCGAGCAGGCGAAGGGGATGCGGGGTGGGGGTGGTGGCGGTGGAGGAAGAGGGGGGCTCTCGCTGCTGCGGCGTGGCTCATCGGGGGGGGGAGGGGGGCTGTCGATTGAAGAGGAGAGGGGAGCGAGAAGGCTGGAGGGGCGACGGGTGGCCCGCCTGAGGCGCGGCGGCGCTCATCGGGAGGGAGGGCTGTCGATTCTCCCCCCGTCCGCCTCTTTCTCCTTTTTTTTCTGTGAATTCGATTATGAACGGGGGGGGGGCAGAAGATAAGGGAAAGGTTTTTTTTATTTATTTTATTATTTTATTTTTCGCCAAAAAGCAACTTTTATTTTCGATCTCAAAACGAGGCACACCGCCTGTCGTCCATAGCGTTTTACCCCCATTCCGAACACAGTGGGATATGTATCATAAGCTGATTCGATCGTTTGAATCAGTTTCCGTTGAATTTACATTTAAATCACTATATTGAATTTTAAACGTACATTTCAAATTACCAGGGTCGCATACGAACTCTATAAATCCTAGAAAAAATATTTTCTAGCTTCGTATTGACGATACGGTCCTAACAAAACTAGTTTCGTCGAATTCTGAGACCGTATGAAAAATGGCCAATTTCCAGTCGATTAAAATCAACTAAAACTGGTCAAACGCATTTTCCTTTGCCACACTCACATATTGATTCGAAAAATTATGAAATTTGGAATCTAGCAATAATTTGACACTGCGGATCCAACAAAAGTGGTTTCGTCGAAATCCGAGGTCGTTTGCAAAATTCCCATTTTTGAGGGCCTGAATTCCATAGCGACTATTCCGAATTTTCAACTGGACATATCTTTTGATTCCCGCTATGAAATTTCGATTTTTCGGATTCGTTGGAAAGATATTGTCAATTAGATCCTAATGTTTTTGGTTTCACTAAAATCCGGATTGTTTTGCACCCGGTATGTTCAATTGAAGTTTGAAATCGAATTATCGAACTACCGCGCCATTTTCAATTCTATTATAATTATATATAATTATTTATATTCTAACGACGGCGTAGAGAATATATACGTTCGAATTATATTCAAAATAAATTTCTCGTCGATATTATTTAAAATAATCTATTTTAAATATTCAAAATTCGCTAAAATTGCCAAAATAAAAATTTTAAACTGGTTCAGAATTTCCGGGTTATTACATACAATCTCGATCATGATCTCCAATTCAGATTCTGCAAGTTATCAAAATATCACCCAACTACTTCAAACTGGAAGCTGCGACCCTGAAATACAGGCTACAGTTGATACTTTCCGGCACTCCAAGCTTCAAGGGAAATCCACGGAATTGAATCAAATAAAGTTTAACGATACAAAAAATTCAACGGCATGCAAAGGCCTTAACACAGGAAAATCTTTAAATAATATGCATACTCAAACTAATACATGTTCAAACATAATTGAACCCAAGTCGGGTCGAGCATGATCAAACCAATATGATGGTCAAGCATGACTAAGCGATATGGTCGGGCGCGAGCGATTGTAGTAATTCAAGCCGACAATTTGCGGAATTACCAGACCCAAGCAATGTTAGCAGGTTTCCAGATAGTCAAGTCTACGTGATCTTGAATATAGTGTTGAGTTTGCGTATATTAAATGACACACTTGAGCATCCAATAAAATTTCCAATGTCAGAACTGGCTTACATAGCACGCAAACACTGAGTTGTGGAAGCCTATCTCATTATAAAGGATAAATGCCTCCCAAATAATGGCAAAAATATCTGAAGCTTCAAATGAGAAATATCGTACACCATCACATATAAGTTGTTAAAATAATAGCGTTTGGAATCCACAGTCGACATTAGTCGATTAGTTGATTTCAAGCGTTAATGCGAATTCGAATTAGAGTATCATATTTGTGCTGATAGTATTTGACGAGTTTTAAACCGTCAAATAAAATATATCTAGGAAAGCACTTTATTCAATTCAAATAAAAAATTTGCTATAATTCATTTTTAGCTAATCCACTATCGATGTGGACAGTCGATGGTGAAGTATAAGTCCAAAACTGTGCAAGTTCTTATTTTAATTATAGAACAGGCAACACGAAGCATATAAATTCGAAGTATAGTTTTCCATGGCAGACAAAAATCCATAACTGGATCTAAACACAGAATATATCAACTACAATTTTCATTTCGAAGCCCGCATTTGTCGCATGCGAAAAATACAAGCTTCGATGGGCAAATGTTAACCCTATTAAAACACAATTCAAAGTGCCGGGTCAGTCTAATCAGGGCGGACCGGGTCGGTCAAAAATATGGTTCGGCCTTAACGATGCGCATTGGTTAGATCCAAAGCGCCAGATCGGTCAGTTTCAAAGTACCGGTTCGGTATCAAGTGTCAATTTTGGATCGGTCTGGTGGATCAATGCAACACATTGTTCGACTACTTAAGTGATCTGACGACTTATATATATATTAACAGCGTCACTCTAGTAAAGGAGATGAGTTAATTCTCTCTATGCATTATCACTTAAATAACATGGATCATAATGCTTCACGATAATGCATGAATCATGCACAGCATGGATACAACTTGATGGGAATATGCACGAAGGCATCTGTACATGCAAAGTAACACCTCAGATTAGTTGTAATCCCAATATGACCATTCGCATGAAGTTGATTTAGTTCACCATTTACATAACAAGTTTGTGCAAGGACCATTGTTATCAGAAACCTACCAGTATTGCACTACTTTATAAATTAATGTGACTAGAATACAAGGATGTTAGGACACATGGACCAGTATGTGAACAAATATACGGCGTCAAAGAAAAACTGGATCGGGATGTGTGATGACCGCAAACTTCCACGGGTGAAAGCAGGAGAAATCATTTTTGGAATACAACATAAATACAATAAAACAGAACACAGATACAATATAGCAAAGGAGATTCATAGAGTAATAACATTATAGCAGCGGAAAAATATAATGTCATCAATCACAGAAATTCCACAGTCACAGAACTAAGATTATTACAACAAGTTTGCAGAAAAGAAATAAGTTTGATGTCTAAAAAGAAAAGAAAAGATGCCAATAGAAACAAAAAGTCTTCAAGCTCCAAGTCATCACCTCTTCTCCCAAGCAGAATCCAAGAGAGAGAAAATAAGCAGCTTCAAAGAAAAGCTCCAAGCAAAGAATGAACCTGTCTACTTGGCTGCCCGTGTAGAAGAGAGGGCACCCAAGTTTGCAAAAAGGTGAAACAAACTGTGGGTCAGTCGTGGGACTGGTGTGAGAATTCTTAAATAACTTATACTAATAAGGCAAATCCAAAGACCACGCCGCTAACGCGGAACGGGTTGTACCAATGGATTGCCGTGCATAACTATAGTGTCAATACAGATAAGTAAAACGTAACAAAACGCAATGTCTTTCGAAAAATGGAACCACCATAAGACTCAGGTCCCATCACACAATGCAACGCACACCAAGAGGATAGAGTTTTACCTTATGGTGGTTAAACATGCTAAATACGCCAAATACGAAACTAATACTATTATTAGGGTGTATATGAAAACATTTCAAAATAAATGTATTAATCCTAGGAAGCATAGGTACCATATATTATGCCTCCGTACTAGTAATACAAATCAAATCCGTTGGGGTCGTATTGGAAATTTGGGTTTCCATCATGAGTCCAGGCTAGGGAGGACTCCTTACCGATTTGAGACGCTCTAGTTAACGTCTCAGGATTACCCGCAGTTAACCCTTGGATCCTGCAGGGCCGGTCCTCACATACAGCTTAGAGGATTGGCAATTCCTAAGCACACGTTCCCCGGTCCTATAGGACCTATCCGAGGCGCCTCATTTCATCATCCTCCAAAAGTAAAATGACTACTAACTAGAAAGAAACGTGCTACTTTCCCTGCGTTGCCTTCCCCCTTTTTAGACTCTACCGGTTTGTGAGGCTCGTGAAGTCATGTTCTTCATACCACAAGGTTCTGCTTTTCAACAAGAAACCCTGATCATTGCATCTTAGTATGCCACACCGTCACTCCATACCGTACTATTGATCTTCCGTCACTATATAAACGGGTGTTAAGTAGAGAATAAATTCTCTACCACCAATCGTTTATATATTAACTGAATATCAACAACATAATATTTTGTGGGGTACGATGTCAGACACACCATCCATTTATACCCATGCTCTAGGTCTGAACTAGGGTCAAACCCGTGAAATCAACACGTACGTTTGGGCAATTACCCCGACCCTTGAATTGGGAGCAAACCAATTCAGAGTCTTGATCGTTGTCCATTCGAGGGGAGATTTACGGTCTTCATGCGCCGTCTTCATACTTGAATTCATGGAATCGTACGATCATTTGGAATGGGATTAACCCGGACTTTCCAAATAATCTCGCATTCATATATTTTGAGAAAAACATATTTCATATCGTTATTTTAATTATATATATAAATATATATATATATATATATAATTCGTTTAGTTTGTCGTCCCTACGTGCACCTTACGTTTCTCTTAACTTTCACCTTTCTACTTACATGACAATGTAGTTTAGGATTAGACGATAATTCCTCCCTTTTTAATTCATTATTATTTATTTTATACTTTATAATTTTCATTTAAGAATGTAAATTATAATGTGCCATCCCATTCACTTCTTTATATATATCTTTTCCAATTTCATTATGAACAATGAACATTTTCCTATGGTGTAAGTTCCCTTTTACCTACATTATAAATAATGTTAATGTTCCAATACAGTTTCTTATCTTTCATTTAACATTATAAATAATGTTATTCTTACATACGTTTCATTCCTTTTATTTAACATTTTAAATAATGTTAAACCTTACATACAGTTTCTTTTCTTTTATTTAACATTATAAATAATGTTAAACCTTACATACAGTTTCTTTTCTTTTATTTAACATTATAAATAATGTTAAACCTTACATACAGTTTCTTTTCTTTTATTTAACATTATAAATAATGTTAATTCTTCCTACGGGGTGAATTCTCTTTTTATGTACATTATAAAATAATGTTAATACCATACGGTATAAATTCTTATGTGTTAACATTAAAATTAAATGTTAACTTGACATACGATGAAATTTTCTCTTATATTAACATTAAAAATAATGTTAACTACATACAGTGTTATTTTCTTTTTAACATTAACATTAAAATGTTAATATCATACAATGGTGTTATTCTTATAATATAATGCATAAATAAAATGTAATCTCTTTCCTACCGTTAATCCTCTTTAAATTACCATTATAACTAATGTCGATTTCCCATGTATTGTAAATTACTTATTTTTAACATTAAGAATAATGTACTCTTCCTACGATAGAAATACTCTTTTTATTAACATTAAAAAAAAAATGTTACATTTACATACAATAAATGTTAATGAACCATATAGTGAGTTTTTCTCTTTTATTTTCCATTCCATTAACATTAGAAATAAATGTTAATGAATCATACAATGCATTTTCTATATTTTTAATATAGACAAAAATGTTAAATTATCATATGGTGAAATTTTCTATATAACATTAACAAAAAAAATTTCCATTCAACATACGGTGAAAATTTACTAAATTCTAATATTAACACAAATGAATGTTAATCTCATACGGTTCATTTTCTTAGTACATAACATTAAAAATAATGTTAATGAATCATACGGTGACATTTTCATATTTAACAAAATAAGTATCAATCAATCATACGGTAAATATTTTCATTTTTTACAAAATGCTATTTTATCATACGATGCAAATTTATATTTTTATAACATGCCCAAAAATGTTATTTAACATACAATGCAAACTTATATGACCAAAAATGTTATTTAACATACAATGCAAACTTATATTTTTATAACATTAAATAAAAATGACAAAAATACCATTCACATACAATGCATTAAGTAAAAATGACAAAAATACTATTCACATACAGTGCATTCTTATATGTTAAACATTAAATAAAAATGACAAAAATACTATTCACATACAATGCATTCTTATATGTTAAACATTAAATAAAAATGACAAAAATACTATTCACATACAATGCATTAAGTAAAAATGACAAAAATACTATTCACATACAGTGCATTCTTATATGTTAAACATTAAATAAAAATGACAAAAATACTATTCACATACAATGCATTATTTTCATATTTTACATACAATGCATTATCTTCTAACTTGGACAAATACTATGCTATACATACAATGCATTATTTTACATACAATGCATTATTTACTTATTCTAACATGACAAAATACTATTTTATGCAAAGCAAATTTCTATTTTTCTATCATGACAAAATACTATTTTATGCAATGCAAATTTCTATTTTTCTAACATGACAAAATATCATTTTATGCAATGCAAATTTCTATTTTTCTAACATGACAAAATATCATTTTATGCAATGCAAATTTCTATTTTTCTAACATGACAAAATATCATTTTATGCAATGCAAATTTCTATTTTGACACAAATTTGTTCATTCAACATACCGTGCTCTTTATTTTAAAATAACACAAATTTGTTCATTCAACATACGGTACTCTTTATTTTGATAATGAACAAAATATATTCACTTACATACGATGTTTTCTTATTTTGATAATGAACAAAATATTAGTTCATTACATATAGCGGCCAATTCTATTTTGTAAATGAACAAAAATATACTTATCTCAAATGGCGACAAATTCTATTTTAAAATATTGACAAAAATGTCAATCAACATACGATGTTTATTTTCTTATATAAACATTGACAAAAAATGTCAATCATCATACGGTGTTTATTTTCTTATATAAACATTGACAAAAAATGTCAATCATCATACGGTGAATAATTTCATATGATGAAATTTCTATTTTTAACATTTAAACAAAAATGTTATTTTCCTTACAGTGCATTTTATATTTATCACATGACAAAAATGTTATTCTTCATATCAATGCATTTTCATATTTACATATTTCTAATGTAAAATTAAACACCGTTTTTCATTGCAACTATATTTACAAATTTCAAATGTAAAATCTATCCATCTTATTAAATCAACAAAACATATACTTTTATATGTTTGCAATAAAAATGTGGTCTTTTGTTTATAACAACAAAATATATAACTTTTTATATAATCAATAAAAATATAATCTTTTTATAAAAACAATAAAATCTCTAACTTTTGTTTCATGTCAAATTAACATCGTTCAACTTAAATTTCCTACCTCTATAGTGATTCAAGTTTTCATGTCATACACACATCGCTAATCTTATTTTTCCATGAAACATAACAACAGCAAATATATTCATCGATGCTAAATTTCAGATCTACTATTTCTAATCATTCAAAACATCAACCATACAATTCAAACATCATACTTCATACATCAAATAATAGATCTATAATTAATTTAAATAAAGTGAATACTCACAACATTAGATCTAGCATACATACAGAGGTTTGGTCATAGCTGATTCACATCGCATTTGTTCATAGCAGGTTCTCATCGCATAGTATGAATTAAATTAAATTAATTAAAATAGAAGTGAACTCTCACCTTGAATTTTTGGCCAAAATTTTACTGTCTCCTTTTCAGCTGCGGTCTACGCCATCGCGAAGCTCTTAATTTTGTGATTCCAACGCAATTTACGGTTCGTCAAACGGACCTCGTATGAAAGAGTTATGAATTTTTAAAGATCGGGTAATTAAATAATTAATTAATATTCGTGAAAATACCTAAAAATTTCACCGTCTCAGAATTGGACAAAATTAGTGTGCACGCGTCCATCTCGTCGCCACGATCCCAACGCACCTGAAATCGTCGATTTTCGACTTCGTATGAGTGAGTTATGCAATTTTAAAGTTCTGGAAATTAATTAAATAATTTAAAAATAAAATAGAAAATACCCTCAGCCCGTTGACCGAAAAACACTGTTCATCGCCGAACTTTGACCGCACTTTGCCGCTGCCTCGGGCCACCTGACGCCACGGGACCACCGCCAATGTCTTCGTCTTGGCGAGACGCACCACCACCAGAAAGAGCCGCCCCTAAAGCTTCTCCGATCATCGGGAAATCGCCTAGAAAGAATTTCGCCTCGCGGGTCCCACAGGCCGCCTCACACCTCCAAACGACCTGAAATTTTCTGAGCATCTTCGTCATGCGTAGACGAAGAACTTCCGTGTTCGTGACTTCGTCCAATTCTTCCTCGATTCACGGGAATTTCTTTATTTACGTTTTGAGCTGCTGAATTTCGAAAACAGCGAGCTTTAAGACGAGATTCCGGCGAATCCGAGCGCTGTTTGACAAAACCGACTACACCATTAGCTTCGTATCGTCGAGACCTTCGAGAAAACATATAATTTGCTATGGTTTGAAGAGATTTTATTTTTGATAAATTTTAGAGAAAGAGAGAGCCGCCATGGAAATTGAGAAAAAACGATGGAAGAGAGAATGGCTGCTGTGTATTTCGAATTTCAGCCCTAAATCTCAGAAAAAATATAATATATACCATGGGTTTAATTTTGGTTTGGGCCCAAATATCATTACGTGCCCAATTACTCAATTTTCGACTGTTTTCTTCAATTCAGAAATTCTTATAAATACATGCGAATTTCAAAATTAATAAAATTTTAAACATAATTATTTCAGGTCATTACGAACCCAACGAACCTGATTTCGTAATTTTCTGATTCCGTAAGAATTTATTATAAATTTCCGAAGTCTGAAAATAGGTTGTATTTCCACTGTAAAAATTATACAGGCCACAAAATAATTCCAAAAATTATAAATTTTATAATTTAACCTTAATTTAATATTCCGAATCCATAGAAACTGGTTTCGTCGAATTCGGAGTTCGTTTGCAAAAATTCTATTTTTCAGGTGTATATTTTAATATTTAAAAATACCAAAAATAGTGGAATTTTTCCGAAACTCAAAAATATAAGTTCTTATAGTCATTTTTATATGTAAACAACATTCTAAAACCAATGGAGATGGTTTCGGGTCCTAATTCCTTATTCTGCAAAATGTAGCATTTTGGCCCTTATAAATTTCATAGCGACCTTCCTAAATATTGAATTGGCCATAACTTTTGATTCCCGTTATGAAATTTCGATTCTTCGGATTCGTTGGAAAGATATTTTTAAATAGATTCTAATATTTTTGGTTTCACTAAAATCCGTTAAATTTTGCATCCTGTATGGTTAGTCAAAGTTCAAGTTTGACTTTTCAAACTACCGCGCCATTTCTAGCTCTTTTTATATTTAAAATTAATTTATTCATTCTAACTTCGATTTGAACCAAATTTGTGATCCTTATTATTTAAAATAGATTATTTTAAATATCAAAACTCATTTAAAATCACTTAAAATAAATTTTAACTTGGCCCCAAAATTCAGGGTCGTTACAGTCTCCCCCACTTAAAAACTTTTCGTCCCCGAAAAGGAAAAAGAAAAATAGAAGAGGAGAAGAGGAAGAATAAACACAGGGAATGTTTTTAACAGAGATGGTACCGTCTATAACATCAGGCTTTCTACCGAAGAAGTTGGTCCTTTCGCTCCTTCGTACACATGTGCCAATTGAGCATCGCCACTTCACTTAGTCTTCTTCGAATGCACGATCAAGGGAAGAGTCAAAACAACAGAAATGGTGATTCTAAGAGATAGAAAAGATCTAAGGATGAATGAAAAGATGTCGATAAAGTGACTGGCTATTATGTATCTCATGAACTGCTCGCCATAGAATATAGTGATTCTACGTAAACGAATTATTATAGATATGTTGTACTCCGCTTTGTAAACCAAAGCTCTGATACCAACTGTGATGACCCCAAACTTCCACGGGTGAAAGCAGGAGAAATCATTTTTGGAATACAACATAAATACAATAAAACAGAACACAGATACAATATAGCAAAGGAGATTCATAGAGTAATAACATTATAGCAGCGGAAAAATATAATGTCATCAATCACAGAAATTCCACAGTCACAGAACTAAGATTATTACAACAAGTTTGCAGAAAAGAAATAAGTTTGATGTCTAAAAAGAAAAGAAAAGATGCCAATAGAAACAAAAAGTCTTCAAGCTCCAAGTCATCACCTCTTCTCCCAAGCAGAATCCAAGAGAGAGAAAATAAGCAGCTTCAAAGAAAAGCTCCAAGCAAAGAATGAACCTGTCTACTTGGCTGCCCGTGTAGAAGAGAGGGCACCCAAGTTTGCAAAAAGGTGAAACAAACTGTGGGTCAGTCGTGGGACTGGTGTGAGAATTCTTAAATAACTTATACTAATAAGGCAAATCCAAAGACCACGCCGCTAACGCGGAACGGGTTGTACCAATGGATTGCCGTGCATAACTATAGTGTCAATACAGATAAGTAAAACGTAACAAAACGCAATGTCTTTCGAAAAATGGAACCACCATAAGACTCAGGTCCCATCACACAATGCAACGCACACCAAGAGGATAGAGTTTTACCTTATGGTGGTTAAACATGCTAAATACGCCAAATACGAAACTAATACTATTATTAGGGTGTATATGAAAACATTTCAAAATAAATGTATTAATCCTAGGAAGCATAGGTACCATATATTATGCCTCCGTACTAGTAATACAAATCAAATCCGTCGGGGTCGTATTGGAAATTTGGGTTTCCATCATGAGTCCAGGCTAGGGAGGACTCCTTACCGATTTGAGACGCTCTAGTTAACGTCTCAGGATTACCCGCAGTTAACCCTTGGATCCTGCAGGGCCGGTCCTCACATACAGCTTAGAGGATTGGCAATTCCTAAGCACACGTTCCCCGGTCCTATAGGACCTATCCGAGGCGCCTCATTTCATCATCCTCCAAAAGTAAAATGACTACTAACTAGAAAGAAACGTGCTACTTTCCCTGCGTTCCCTTCCCCCTTTTTAGACTCTACCGGTTTGTGAGGCTCGTGAAGTCATGTTCTTCATACCACAAGGTTCTGCTTTTCAACAAGAAACCCTGATCATTGCATCTTAGTATGCCACACCGTCACTCCATACCGTACTATTGATCTTCCGTCACTATATAAACGGGTGTTAAGTAGAGAATAAATTCTCTACCACCAATCGTTTATATATTAACTGAATATCAACAACATAATATTTTGTGGGGTACGATGTCTGTGACGGCAAAGAATTTCGCTCGGTCCGAACCAGTCGTTAAACCGATCTCGACCGTTCGAAACGCCCTATCGTTTGAGAACAGGACAAAACAGAACGCATACAGAAGAACATTTCACTGTATATTACAACAATGCATCAGATTGCAAGAATATACAGAGTACAAATGAAAATTACACAGAAATATCAGAGATTTAACTTACAGTTAAATACATAGCAGCGGAAAATAATACAATACACAACTAGATGGGATATACGGATACAAAGCTTTCCGGATATCGTTCCAGCTGTAAACCAGGACCCTGTGAATATAAATCTGCAAAACCAAAACTACTAGCTGCCCGTGTCAAAATAGGGGCACCCAGAGTTTAGGTTAAAACAATAAACTCCAGGTCAGTCATGTGACTGGTGTGAGAACTAAAACAGTTATTAATCTTTATTTTAAATCATTAGGTAAATCAAGGGACCACGCCGTATAACACGGAACGGGTTTCCTCCCAAGAATACCAGTGCATGAGACAAACAACGCAATGCTAAATAAAGAAACATGAAGCTGTTATAAGACCCAGGTCCTATCACACAATGCAACGCAAGCTGGGGGATAGGGTTTTCCCTTATAACAGCCAAAGAATGCTTGATACGTTTAAAACAAATCATTTGATACTATTATAAGTGCATAGTGTATAAAACAACTTCAAATCATAAGTATCAATCATAGGCGGCATGAGCGTCCCATGCCACTATGTCGCCATATATAGGTTTACAAATAAAACCGCAAAGTCGCGTATTTGGAAATTGGATTTCCATCTATGAACCGAGGCAAAAGATAGTCCTCAACCGATTCGTGACTCTCTAGCCCGAGCCACAGGCAAGCGCGCAGGCAAGCCTTTAGATCGTCAGGGCCGGTCCACCGATGTGGATTATTATGCCTGAACACTACGTTTCCCCACCCTATGGGGTGTAAGTCTGGTCCGTCAGCCGACCAGAAGCATCGGCCGAAACCGATATAACCGAGGCGCCTCGCAACAGCAACAACCACATAAGTCAAACTCGTCAGGGCGTGTAAAACCACTGACGCCACTTCTAACTAGAAAGAAACGCAAGTCCTCCCTGAGGTCCGTCTCCCGTTTTTGGTTCATACCGGGTGTGAAACACGCGAGGTAAACGTTACACAAAGCTACGCCACAAAGGCCTTGCTTTGATCATCACCACAAGACTTTGCTTTTCAACAGAAGCCTCGATCAATTGCCACTTAGGCATGCCACACAGGCAATTCACTCCATGCGTTTGATATCCATCAATATATAACCCCTGAGCTCGTACGTCTCAGAGAAGGGCGTTAAGCAAGAGAATAAATTCTCCGCCGCCAAACAGATATATATTTAATAGAAATCAACCACACAGACTAAAATCCAATGTCAGACACACAGTCCATTTACAAGTCCGTTCTGGGTCTGAACGAAACCGGAGGCACCTAGTACCCCGCATATCCATCGATCTCCAAGTACGTCTGGACGATCACTAACTGTTTCCATCTTCTTGGGTGTACAGCCCAATCAAGATCATCAGTTATCACCCAAACGACGTGAAGAACTCCGGTCTTCGACCATCGTCTTCATCTTCGACTTATCGTCGTATCAGTTATTCAGAATGGGATAAACCCGGTCTTTCAGAATAACTCGCGTATATTTAAATAAGTGTTACACAAACACAACATACGCCTCATTCCAATTCATTAGTCACTAACCGTAAATTAATCAAGAGAATAATTCCCCAAATATTAACCCCGAAGGCCGAAACCAACATCAGATCAATATCCAGAAAACCATTCTGCTTGGCCAACTGACAGTTAGTTTCTAAATTTCACATTCATAGGGAAATATTCCCATTAATTTTATCCAAGATAAATTTCTTGAATTTATTCTTCTTTTGAATTTCGATTCAACTAGTCAAGATTAACGAACCTTACCGAAGTAATCATTGGTTTTAATTTCCCAATCCCAACCTATTTATCCCATGAAGTAAAACTGGTAATACTTCATATCTAACACCACAGTGTTATTGGTAAATTCAATTACCATTTCACGTTCAAATCTAATTAAAGATTTAACTATCGCCTGGAGCAAAACTGGTGATACTCCATTTCGATTATTTCAATCTAATTAAAGATTCATTAAAACTCCACTTAGTTTTAATCTGTGACTGGGTTAAAGAATCAGTGTCATTTAAAACACGGTTCACGATAAACCCAAAATCACATCACATCAATGATCGGGTTAAAGAACGAGTGTTATTTAAAACACTGTCCACGATAAACCCAAAAATCAATATCGATTCAATTCCAATTAAATATCATTTAATTGGTACACTTCATTAAATCTAGATAAAAAGATTTAATCTTTTCTCAACTGGGTTCAAGAACAGTGTTAGTGAAGACACCATTCACGACAAACCCAAATCACATTTGATATTAAATACAAGGCTCTGAATAGAAAATATCCCGGCTTATATTCAATATCAAATTCTACGATTAACAAATGTCGTATTGGAAATAACGATATAAATATATATCTTTCAAATTTCCAAAACAACATCTGTATAATCACGAATTCCAACATCGAAATATTCCGAAGACAATTTCGATTCAAATCCACTCCAATGCAATCATTGGAAATTTTGGTTATTTTTAAAACCCTTTTCAAATTCAATTTATTTATTTAAAAATAAATAGAATTATATTTCTAGTTCAAAACTAGTTCATTTCGATAAAAATCTATTTTTATCTTTTCAAATATGGAGTTTTCATCCCAATTCTTTCTAAATCATTTCTTATGATTTTACACAAATTATTACTATTTTTAATAATTTTATCAAGGCCCGTACAGTCGATTTCCATCAACGGCCATCGAACTGCACTTACAGCGACCTTTTTCGAATTTGATTTGGACGTATCTCCAAATCCAACCGTTAGATTTCACATTTCTAATATTCGTTAGAAAGCTCTTTTTGATACGAACCCAACGGTTCCGGTTTTAGGAGAATCCGACGGTCGGATCTCCCGTAATGTCCGTTTGAAATAAATGGTCGAAATTCACGAACTGCCGCGGCGCGGCGCGTTCTATTCAGGCCATTATATTATATATATAATATATATAATATATTTCGTCGATTTCTATTTAAAACGAATTATATAAATAGTTTTAAATTCGTTTCAAAAGCAATTTCAACTTCCTTTTCAATTCAAATCAAAATTGAATTCTTCTTTATAAATTCGTTTTAAAATTCCTTTCTATTCAATTTAAATTTCAATTCAATTTGAATTCATTTCAATTCGTTTTCAATTCAATTTGAATTCGTTTTCAATTCATTTCGAAATCGTTTTCAATTCAATTCATTTCGAAATCGTTTTCAATTCAATTCATTTCGAAATCGTTTTCAATTCAATTCATTTCGAAATCGTTTTCAATTCAATTCATTTCGAAATCGTTTTCAATTCAATTCATTTCGAAATCATTTTCAATTCAATTCATTTCGAAATCGTTTTCAATTCAATTCATTTCGAAATCGTTTTCAATTCAATTCATTTCGAAATCATTTTCAATTCAATTCATTTCGAAATCGTTTTCAATTCAATTCATTTCGAAATCGTTTTCAATTCAATTCATTTCGAAATCGTTTTCAATTCAATTCATTTCGAAATCGTTTTCAATTCAATTCATTTCGAAATCGTTTTAAAATCGATATAAATATCGATCACGTCAAAATGGCGTCAATCTAATCAACACGGCTTCATAAATTTCTATTTTCAAATATTCTATTTCAAATATTTCTTTTTCAAAATAGTTGTTATTATCAAAATATTTCGTTCAACACATGACCAATCTCAATGAATGAGTACTGTCAACACATGAACGTTTATTTTATATTGATAAAGATGTAAATTTTATTACTAAAATATTTCGTTCAACACATGACCAATCTCAATGAATGAGTACTGTCAACACATGAACGTTTATTTTATATTGATAAAGATGTAAATTTTATTACTAAAATATTTCGTTCAACACATGACCAATCTCAATGAATGAGTACTGTCAACACATGAACGTTTATTTTATAATATTCTTTATTTTTCAAATTGGAATGAGGCACAATCAATTACCATATAAAATTAATTATATGGATTTCCATACAACAATGTATATAATAGCGTTGAAAAATAATCAACCATCAACCAAAGTGCACTACACTGCCTAAGCATCAAATATAGATATTCGACGCTTATGACAGCCTGTCAATCAATCGATCGACATATTTAATCAATCGGGATGAGTGAATTTCAAATTTCATCCCAACACCCGTGTGGGGTTTCAAACCATCAAACACAGATTTTTATTCGTGCAGTTGGGCGATGTGTAAAATTTATCGACCCAATCAATGTCCTTCAAATAAGTGTACATAAACAAACCATCTGGTTTGTAAATGAATATTTATTATTCACATTCACGTTAAAAATTATATTTTTAACGACAAAACATTTTATTCCAACATATGAATTTTATTCAGTTCATTCCTTAAATAAAATGTTATTTTTATTTTCCTAACATATTTTAGAAAATTTCGGCGGCATAACGGCACGATACTAGAAACGGGACGAGGCCTAGCCTTATCCCCGGTCTAGTGAAGGCCCACGCCATTCACACATCAATCAAATCATTCAATTTCACTCAAACAATTCAATTCAATCACATAATCAAACTAATCTATGCAACCAAACAAACAAGTCCATGGTTTGTGGACGATTGTGTCGGGTGCTTCTAAGCACCGTCTGCATCCTAGTATATATATATATATAACTAGAAAATAAATTGAAGAGTGAGAAATTCTCACATAAAGCTATCCTAGCTCCACGGCTCTTCATTTGCAGAAGTCTTCGTCGTTTCGCCTTTTTGTCACCTTCGTTGCTGCTTTCACTACATACGTAAAAATCACATTTTTACTTCGCTATTCAATATATAAAAATCGAATTTTTACTTCGATGTTCAATATATACAAATCATATTTTTCTATCGAAGTTCAATATATAAAAATTCTATTTTTCTATCGAAGTTCAAAATATAAAAATCATATTTTTATGCCGAAGTTCAAAATACAAAAATCATATTTTTATGCCGAAGTTCTATTTAAAAATCCTATTTTTAAATCAATGTTAATTTCTTTTTATACTTTTAAAAATCATAACTTCCTACCTTTAAAAATCGTATTTTTCACATCATGAAGATCGTATTTTTATCTTACCATTTCCTTTTTTTTAAAATGATTCCTTTTTATGTTCAAAATTATACTTTTCTATTTTTCTATTTAAAAAAAATCTAAACTTTTCCCAAATGAAAATCAAATCCTTTTAATTTAAAAAATCCATTCTTTTCTTCATTGAAAAACCAAAAAAAAATCCTAATCTAATCCGCATAAAAATCATCTTTTTAGTCGTAAATATCCTATCTTTATTACATTAAAGCGGAGAATTAATTCAATGCTTCATATACCTAAATCAGATTTTATTTAAATATTATTACATAAAAATTAAAATAAAAAAACTTACTGGTAGAAGAGAGAGGGGGGGATCTCCATCTTCGGCGCCGTAGAGGGGGGCATCGGAGCGTCACGGTCAGGCGGGTGTGAGGGCGGTTGCCACGTTGGTGCTCGCGGAGGCTGGGGGTGTAGAGGTTTCGAACTGGAAGAAGGGGCTGAGGAAGAAGGAGGCGTGGGGGAGAAGAAGGGGGCGATGGATGGTGGTACGTCGGAGCGACGGCCGTCGACATGGGAGGGGAGGGGCGCGATCTCGATTTGGGTTTTTATATTTTTTTTTTTTGAAGTGCGTTGACCAGAGAAAGAAAGGGGAGGGTAGGGGTTTTACCAAGGAAAATTTATATATATTATATTATTTTTATATTATTTGAATTGAAAATTTGGGGTTTTTGCATTCAGATACCAAATTAAACCCAACCACTGTCACCCTTAGTCAAATACCCCCATTCCGAACACAATGTGATATGTTTCGTAAGCCAGTTCGGCTGTTTCGATCTGTTTTTATCAAATTTAAGTTTAAAATAATATACGTTTTAAATTCGAATTCAACGTACGTTTTAATTTGCCGGGGCCACATACGAACTCTAAAAATTCCCTAAAAATATTTTCTAGCTTCGTATTGACGATACGGTCCTAACAAAACTAGTTTCGTCGAATTCTGAGACCGTTGGAAAAATGGCCAACTTCCAGTCGATTAAATTCAACTGAAATGGTCAAACGCGTTTTCCTTTTCCACGCTCACATATTGATTTGAAAAATTATGAAATTTGGAATCTAACAATAATTTGACACTGCGGACCCAACAAAACTGGTTTCGTCGAAATCCGAGGTCATTTGCAAAATGTCCATTTTTAAGGGCCTGAATTCCATAGCGACTATTCAGAATTTTCAACTGGACATATCTTTTGATTCCCGCTATCAAATTTCGATTATTCGGATTCGTTGGAAAAATATTATCAATTAGATCCTAACGCTTTTGGTTTCACTAAAATCCGGATTGTTTTGCACCCGGTACATTCAATTGAAGTTTGAAATCGAATTATCGAACTACCGCGCCATTTTCCATTCTATTTATAATTATATATAAATATTTATATTCTAACGACGACGTATATAATATATACGTCGAATTATATTCAAAACAAATTTTTCGTCGATTTTATTTAAAATAATTCATTTTAAATAATCAAAATTCGCTAAAATTGCCAAAATAAAAATTTTAAACTGGCCCAGATTTTCGGGTTGTTACAATCTCCCCCACTTAAAACTTTTCGTCCCCGAAAAGGAACAAAGTCGAAAGTGGTTTGATTAATTAACCCTACGCTCGATCTGGCTTCCATTCTCCAACTCTTTAGTTTCTGAAAATTTTCAAAATTTCAAAAATTTGGCTAACACCCTAAATTTTCGAAAAATTTCGCCATAACCTCCCCTGCAATGGGAGCATCGGGGAATTTCAAATAGCTTCCCCGGTCCTTCAGATCTCAAAAAGAAAAAGAAAAAGCCAAGCGGCTAGCCAATAGGCTCATAAAATCATCATCACCCAAACAAAACAGTAAATTATGTAGTAAACATGTACCTATTTGTCGGGCAAACAAATTTTATTCTCTGGCTCTAGCCTCCTTGCTATGACTTGTTCAATAAAAGTATATGTATATGCAAGCAAATGCGACCAATTTTCAATATAATTCAATATTTGATGCAATTAGGCATAATAGTTCAAAATTAGCAAACAAATAGACAAACAACACAAACATCAATCAATTAGTGAATTAGAGTTTCAAATTCATAATTTGATACATATACTGAAAATCTTGTTTTTGATGCCAATTCACAACAAGGTGTTCTAACTATATAAGTTTTGGTTCTCACACCAATCTAATGGAAATATATAGAAATCACACCTTCGAAACTCGAACATAAATGTTGATGATGCGATCGCTATCATCAATATCATCTTCGGGCGACTAGAGTATGATTCTATATCTATCTAATATATTAAAACTTCGAATATACGTTCATGACGCGTATATGCAAAAATCTTTATATATACTCGATTGTCCATATTCAAAATAAATAAATATTCAAATACGTATAAAATGGTTTAAATTTTCAAAACAAAGTTGTTTTCATTTGAAAAATATACTCTTCACACTCGTTCTAGGATACTACTGATCCTATCTCTAACGAGTCATTCTAATTGGATATTGCTAATCCAATATCTGATGAATTCTTTCGTATGGTTCTAATGTGCCTTGTTCTCGAGCTCTGTAAACCAAAGCTCTGATACCAACTGTGACGGCAAAGAATTTCGCTCGGTCCGAACCAGTCGTTAAACCGATCTCGACCGTTCGAAACGCCCTATCGTTTGAGAACAGGACAAAACAGAACGCATACAGAAGAACATTTCACTGTATATTACAACAATGCATCAGATTACAAGAATATACAGAGTACAAATGAAAATTACACAGAAATATCAGAGATTTAACTTACAGTTAAATACATAGCAGCGGAAAATAATACAATACACAACTAGATGGGATATACGGATACAAAGCTTTCCGAATATCGTTCCAGCTGTAAACCAGGACCCTGTGAATATAAATCTGCAAAACCAAAACTACTAGCTGCCCGTGTCAAAATAGGGGCACCCAGAGTTTAGGTTAAAACAATAAACTCCAGGTCAGTCATGTGACTGGTGTGAGAACTAAAACAGTTATTAATCTTTATTTTAAATCATTAGGTAAATCAAGGGACCACGCCGTATAACACGGAACGGGTTTCCTCCCAAGAATACCAGTGCATGAGACAAACAGCGCAATGCTAAATAAAGAAACATGAAGCTGTTATAAGACCCAGGTCCTATCACACAATGCAACGCAAGCCGGGGGATAGGGTTTTCCCTTATAACAGCCAAAGAATGCTTGATACGTTTAAAACAAATCATTTGATACTATTATAAGTGCATAGTGTATAAAACAACTTCAAATCATAAGTATCAATCATAGGCGGCATGAGCGTCCCATGCCACTATGTCGCCATATATAGGTTTACAAATAAAACCGCAAAGTCGCGTATTTGGAAATTGGATTTCCATCTATGAACCGAGGCAAAAGATAGTCCTCAACCGATTCGTGACTCTCTAGCCCAAGCCACAGGCAAGCGCGCAGGCAAGCCTTTAGATCGTCAGGGCCGGTCCACCAATGTGGATTATTATGCCTGAACACTACGTTTCCCCACCCTATGGGGTGTAAGTCTGGTCCGTCAGCCGACCA
Organism: Allium sativum; assembly: GCA_030737875.1. Taxonomy (NCBI): domain Eukaryota; kingdom Viridiplantae; phylum Streptophyta; class Magnoliopsida; order Asparagales; family Amaryllidaceae; genus Allium; species Allium sativum. Next base: position 124,589,162 of record CM060919.1, on the reverse strand, counting down.
GAAGCATCGGCCGAAACCGATATAACCGAGGCGCCTCGCAACAGCAACAACCACATAAGTCAAACTCGTCAGGGCGTGTAAAACCACTGACGCCACTTCTAACTAGAAAGAAACGCAAGTCCACCCTGAGGTCCGTCTCCCGTTTTTGGTTCATACCGGGTGTGAAACACGCGAGGTAAACGTTACACAAAGCTACGCCACAAAGGCCTTGCTTTGATCATCACCACAAGACTTTGCTTTTCAACAGAAGCCTCGATCAATTGCCACTTAGGCATGCCACACAGGCAATTCACTCCATGCGTTTGATATCCATCAATATATAACCCCTGAGCTCGTACGTCTCAGAGAAGGGCGTTAAGCAAGAGAATAAATTCTCCGCCGCCAAACAGATATATATTTAATAGAAATCAACCACACAGACTAAAATCCAATGTCAGACACACAGTCCATTTACAAGTCCGTTCTGGGTCTGAACGAAACCGGAGGCACCTAGTACCCCGCATATCCATCGATCTCCAAGTACGTCTGGACGATCACTAACTGTTTCCATCTTCTTGGGTGTACAGCCCAATCAAGATCATCAGTTATCACCCAAACGACGTGAAGACCTCCGGTCTTCGACCATCGTCTTCATCTTCGACTTATCGTCGTATCAGTTATTCAGAATGGGATAAACCCGGTCTTTCCGAATAACTCGCGTATATTTAAATAAGTGTTACACAAACACAACATACGCCTCATTCCAATTCATTAGTCACTAACCGTAAATTAATCAAGAGAATAATTCCCCAAATATTAACCCCGAAGGCCGAAACCAACATCAGATCAATATCCAGAAAACCATTCTGCTTGGCCAACCGACAGTTAGTTTCTAAATTTCACATTCATAGGGAAATATTCCCATTAATTTTATCCAAGATAAATTTCTTGAATTTATTCTTCTTTTGAATTTCGATTCAACTAGTCGAGATTAACGAACCTTACCGAAGTAATCATTGGTTTTAATTTCCCAATCCCAACCTATTTATCCCATGAAGTAAAACTGGTAATACTTCATATCTAACACCACAGTGTTATTGGTAAATTCAATTACCATTTCACGTTCAAATCTAATTAAAGATTTAACTATCGCCTGGAGCAAAACTGGTGATACTCCATTTCGATTATTTCAATCTAATTAAAGATTCATTAAAACTCCACTTAGTTTTAATCTGTGACTGGGTTAAAGAATCAGTGTCATTTAAAACACGGTTCACGATAAACCCAAAATCACATCACATCAATGATCGGGTTAAAGAACGAGTGTTATTTAAAACACTGTCCACGATAAACCCAAAAATCAATATCGATTCAATTCCAATTAAATATCATTTAATTGGTACACTTCATTAAATCTAAATAAAAAGATTTAATCTTTTCTCAACTGGGTTCAAGAACAGTGTTAGTGAAGACACCATTCACGACAAACCCAAATCACATTTGATATTAAATACAAGGCTCTGAATAGAAAATATCCCGGCTTATATTCAATATCAAATTCTACGATTAACAAATGTCGTATTGGAAATAACGATATAAATATATATCTTTCAAATTTCCATAACAACATCTGTATAATCACGAATTCCAACATCGAAATATTCCGAAGACAATTTCGATTCAAATCCACTCCAATGCAATCATTGGAAATTTTGGTTATTTTTAAAACCCTTTTCAAATTCAATTTATTTATTTAAAAATAAATAGAATTATATTTCTAGTTCTTAACTAGTTCATTTCGATAAAAATCTATTTTTATCTTTTCAAATATGGAGTTTTCATCCCAATTCTTTCTAAATCGTTTCTTATGATTTTACACAAATTATTACTATTTTTAATAATTTTATCAAGGCCCGTACAGTCGATTTCCATCAACGGCCATCGAACTGCACTTACAGCGACCTTTTTCGAATTTGATTTGGACGTATCTCCAAATCCAACCGTTAGATTTCACATTTCTAATATTCGTTAGAAAGCTCTTTTTGATACGAACCCAACGGTTCCGGTTTTAGGAGAATCCGACGGTCGGATCTCCCGTAATGTCCGTTTGAAATAAATGGTCGAAATTCACGAACTGCCGCGGCGCGGCGCGTTCTATTCAGGCCATTATATTATATATATAATATATATAATATATTTCGTCGATTTCTATTTAAAACGAATTATATAAATAGTTTTATATTCGTTTCAAAAGCAATTTCAACTTCCTTTTCAATTCAAATCAAAATTGAATTCTTCTTTATAAATTCGTTTTAAAATTCCTTTCTATTCAATTTAAATATCAATTCAATTTGAATTCATTTCAATTCGTTTTCAATTCAATTTGAATTCGTTTTCAATTCATTTCGAAATCGTTTTCAATTCAATTCATTTCGAAATCGTTTTCAATTCAATTCATTTCGAAATCATTTTCAATTCAATTCATTTCGAAATCGTTTTCAATTCAATTCATTTCGAAATCGTTTTCAATTCAATTCATTTCGAAATCGTTTTCAATTCAATTCATTTCGAAATCATTTTCAATTCAATTCATTTCGAAATCGTTTTCAATTCAATTCATTTCGAAATCGTTTTCAATTCAATTCATTTCGAAATCATTTTCAATTCAATTCATTTCGAAATCGTTTTCAATTCAATTCATTTCGAAATCGTTTTCAATTCAATTCATTTCGAAATCGTTTTCAATTCAATTCATTTCGAAATCGTTTTCAATTCAATTCATTTCGAAATCGTTTTAAAATCGATATAAATATCGATCACGTCAAAATGGCGTCAATCTAATCAACACGGCTTCATAAATTTCTATTTTCAAATATTCTATTTCAAATATTTCTTTTTCAAAATAGTTGTTATTATCAAAATATTTCGTTCAACACATGACCAATCTCAATGAATGAGTACTGTCAACACATGAACGTTTATTTTATATTGATAAAGATGTAAATTTTATTACTAAAATATTTCGTTCAACACATGACCAATCTCAATGAATGAGTACTGTCAACACATGAACGTTTATTTTATATTGATAAAGATGTAAATTTTATTACTAAAATATTTCGTTCAACACATGACCAATCTCAATGAATGAGTACTGTCAACACATGAACGTTTATTTTATAATATTCTTTATTTTTCAAATTGGAATGAGGCACAATCAATTACCATATAAAATTAATTATATGGATTTCCATACAACAATGTATATAATAGCGTTGAAAAATAATCAACCATCAACCAAAGTGCACTACACTGCCTAAGCATCAAATATAGATATTCGACGCTTATGACAGCCTGTCAATCAATCGATCGACATATTTAATCAATCGGGATGAGTGAATTTCAAATTTCATCCCAACACCCGTGTGGGGTTTCAAACCATCAAACACAGATTTTTATTCGTGCAGTTGGGCGATGTGTAAAATTTATCGACCCAATCAATGTCCTTCAAATAAGTGTACATAAACAAACCATCTGGTTTGTAAATGAATATTTATTTATTCACATTCACGTTAAAAATTATATTTTTAACGACAAAACATTTTATTCCAACATATGAATTTTATTCAGTTCATTCCTTAAATAAAATGTTATTTTTATTTTCCTAACATATTTTAGAAAATTTCGGCGGCATAACGGCACGATACTAGAAACGGGACGAGGCCTAGCCTTATCCCCGGTCTAGTGAAGGCCCACGCCATTCACACATCAATCAAATCATTCAATTTCACTCAAACAATTCAATTCAATCACATAATCAAACTAATCTATGCAACCAAACAAACAAGTCCATGGTTTGTGGACGATTGTGTCGGGTGCTACTAAGCACCGTCTGCATCCTAGTATATATATATATAACTAGAAAATAAATTGAAGAGTGAGAAATTCTCACATAAAGCTATCCTAGCTCCACGGCTCTTCATTTGCAGAAGTCTTCGTCGTTTCGCCTTTTTGTCACCTTCGTTGCTGCTTTCACTACATACGTAAAAATCACATTTTTACTTCGCTATTCAATATATAAAAATCGAATTTTTACTTCGATGTTCAATATATACAAATCATATTTTTCTATCGAAGTTCAATATATAAAAATTCTATTTTTCTATCGAAGTTCAAAATATAAAAATCATATTTTTATGCCGAAGTTCAAAATATAAAAATCATATTTTTATGCCGAAGTTCTATTTAAAAATCCTATTTTTAAATCAATGTTAATTTCTTTTTATACTTTTAAAAATCATAACTTCCTACCTTTAAAAATCGTATTTTTCACATCATGAAGATCGTATTTTTATCTTACCATTTCCTTTTTTTTTAAAATGATTCCTTTTTATGTTCAAAATTATACTTTTCTATTTTTCTATTTAAAAAAAATCTAAACTTTTCCCAAATGAAAATCAAATCCTTTTAATTTAAAAAATCCATTCTTTTCTTCATTGAAAAACCAAAAAAAATCCTAATCTAATCCGCATAAAAATCATCTTTTTAGTCGTAAATATCCTATCTTTATTACATTAAAGCGGAGAATTAATTCAATGCTTCATATACCTAAATCAGATTTTATTTAAATATTATTACATAAAAATTAAAATAAAAAAACTTACTGGTAGAAGAGAGAGGGGGGATCTCCATCTTCGGCGCCGTAGAGGGGGGCGTCGGAGCGTCACGGTCAGGCGGGTGTGAGGGCGGTTGCCACGTTGGTGCTCGCGGAGGCTGGGGGTGTAGAGGTTTCGAACTGGAAGAAGGGGCTGAGGAAGAAGGAGGCGTGGGGGAGAAGAAGGGGGCGATGGATGGTGGTACGTCGGAGCGACGGCCGTCGACATGGGAGGGGAGGGGCGCGATCTCGATTTGGGTTTTTTTTTTTTTTTTTTTTTGAAGTGCGTTGACCAGAGAAAGAAAGGGGAGGGTAGGGGTTTTACCAAGGAAAATTTATATATATTATATTATTTTTATATTATTTGAATTGAAAATTTGGGGTTTTTGCATTCAGATACCAAATTAAACCCAACCACTGTCACCCTTAGTCAAATACCCCCATTCCGAACACAATGTGATATGTTTCGTAAGCCAGTTCGGCTGTTTCGATCTGTTTTTATCAAATTTAAGTTTAAAATAATATACGTTTTAAATTCGAATTCAACGTACGTTTTAATTTGCCGGGGCCACATACGAACTCTAAAAATTCCCTAAAAATATTTTCTAGCTTCGTATTGACGATACGGTCCTAACAAAACTAGTTTCGTCGAATTCTGAGACCGTTGGAAAAATGGCCAACTTCCAGTCGATTAAATTCAACTGAAATGGTCAAACGCGTTTTCCTTTGCCACGCTCACATATTGATTTGAAAAATTATGAAATTTGGAATCTAACAATAATTTGACACTGCGGACCCAACAAAACTGGTTTCGTCGAAATCCGAGGTCATTTGCAAAATGTCCATTTTTAAGGGCCTGAATTCCATAGCGACTATTCAGAATTTTCAACTGGACATATCTTTTGATTCCCGCTATCAAATTTCGATTATTCGGATTCGTTGGAAAAATATTATCAATTAGATCCTAACGCTTTTGGTTTCACTAAAATCCGGATTGTTTTGCACCCGGTACATTCAATTGAAGTTTGAAATCGAATTATCGAACTACCGCGCCATTTTTCATTCTATTTATAATTATATATAAATATTTATATTCTAACGACGACGTATATAATATATACGTCGAATTATATTCAAAACAAATTTTTCGTCGATTTTATTTAAAATAATTCATTTTAAATAATCAAAATTCGCTAAAATTGCCAAAATAAAATTTTTAAACTGGCCCAGATTTTCGGGTTGTTACAATATCAGACACACCATCCATTTATACCCATGCTCTAGGTCTGAACTAGGGTCAAACCCGTGAAATCAACACGTACGTTTGGGCAATTACCCCGACCCTTGAATTGGGAGCAAACCAATTCAGAGTCTTGATCGTTGTCCATTCGAGGGGAGATTTACGGTCTTCATGCGCCGTCTTCATACTTGAATTCTTGGAATCGTACGATCATTTGGAATGGGATTAACCCGGACTTTCCAAATAATCTCGCATTCATATATTTTGAGAAAAACATATTTCATATCGTTATTTTAATTATATATATAAATATATATATATAATTCGTTTAGTTTGTCGTCCCTACGTGCAGCTTACGTTTCTCTTAACTTTCACCTTTCTACTTACATGACAATGTAGTTTAGGATTAGACGATAATTCCTCCCTTTTTAATTCATTATTATTTATTTTATACTTTATAATTTTCATTTAAGAATGTAAATTATAATGTGCCATCCCATTCACTTCTTTATATATATCTTTTCCAATTTCATTATGAACAATGAACATTTTCCTATGGTGTAAGTTCCCTTTTACCTACATTATAAATAATGTTAATGTTCCAATACAGTTCCTTATCTTTCATTTAACATTATAAATAATGTTATTCTTACATACGTTTCATTCCTTTTATTTAACATTATAAATAATGTTAAACCTTACATACAGTTTCTTTTCTTTTATTTAACATTATAAATAATGTTAAACCTTACATACAGTTTCTTTTCTTTTATTTAACATTATAAATAATGTTAATTCTTCCTACGGGGTGAATTCTCTTTTTATGTACATTATAAAATAATGTTAATACCATACGGTATAAATTCTTATGTGTTAACATTAAAATTAAATGTTAACTTGACATACGATGAAATTTTCTCTTATATTAACATTAAAAATAATGTTAACTACATACAGTGTTATTTTCTTTTTAACATTAACATTAAAATGTTAATATCATACAATGGTGTTATTCTTATAATATAATGCATAAATAAAATGTAATCTCTTTCCTACCGTTAATCCTCTTTAAATTACCATTATAACTAATGTCGATTTCCCATGTATTGTAAATTACTTATTTTTAACATTAAGAATAATGTACTCTTCCTACGATAGAAATACTCTTTTTATTAACATTAAAAAAAAAATGTTACATTTACATACAATAAATGTTAATGAACCATATAGTGAGTTTTTCTCTTTTATTTTCCATTCCATTAACATTAGAAATAAATGTTAATGAATCATACAATGCATTTTCTATATTTTTAATATAGACAAAAATGTTAAATTATCATATGGTGAAATTTTCTATATAACATTAACAAAAAAAATTTCCATTCAACATACGGTGAAAATTTACTAAATTCTAATATTAACACAAATGAATGTTAATCTCATACGGTTCATTTTCTTAGTACATAACATTAAAAATAATGTTAATGAATCATACAGTGACATTTTCATATTTAACAAAATAAGTATCAATCAATCATACGGTAAATATTTTCATTTTTTACAAAATGCTATTTTATCATACGATGCAAATTTATATTTTTATAACATGCCCAAAAATGTTATTTAACATACAATGCAAACTTATATGACCAAAAATGTTATTTAACATACAATGCAAACTTATATTTTTATAACATTAAATAAAAATGACAAAAATACCATTCACATACAATGCATTAAGTAAAAATGACAAAAATACTATTCACATACAGTGCATTCTTATATGTTAAACATTAAATAAAAATGACAAAAATACTATTCACATACAATGCATTCTTATATGTTAAACATTAAATAAAAATGACAAAAATACTATTCACATACAATGCATTAAGTAAAAATGACAAAAATACTATTCACATACAGTGCATTCTTATATGTTAAACATTAAATAAAAATGACAAAAATACTATTCACATACAATGCATTATTTTCATATTTTACATACAATGCATTATTTTCTAACTTGGACAAATACTATGCTATACATACAATGCATTATTTTACATACAATGCATTATTTACTTATTCTAACATGACAAAATACTATTTTATGCAAAGCAAATTTCTATTTTTCTATCATGACAAAATACTATTTTATGCAATGCAAATTTCTATTTTTCTAACATGACAAAATATCATTTTATGCAATGCAAATTTCTATTTTTCTAACATGACAAAATATCATTTTATGCAATGCAAATTTCTATTTTTCTAACATGACAAAATATCATTTTATGCAATGCAAATTTCTATTTTTCTAACATGACAAAATATCATTTTATGCAATGCAAATTTCTATTTTGACACAAATTTGTTCATTCAACATACGGTGCTCTTTATTTTAAAATAACACAAATTTGTTCATTCAACATACGGTACTCTTTATTTTGATAATGAACAAAATATATTCACTTACATACGATGTTTTCTTATTTTGATAATGAACAAAATATTAGTTTATTACATATAGCGGCCAATTCTATTTTGTAAATGAACAAAAATATACTTATCTCAAATGGCGACAAATTCTATTTTAAAATATTGACAAAAATGTCAATCAACATACGGTGTTTATTTTCTTATATAAACATTGACAAAAAATGTCAATCATCATACGGTGTTTATTTTCTTATATAAACATTGACAAAAAATGTCAATCATCATACGGTGAATAATTTCATATGATGAAATTTCTATTTTTAACATTTAAACAAAAATGTTATTTTCCTTACAGTGCATTTTATATTTATCACATGACAAAAATGTTATTCTTCATATCAATGCATTTTCATATTTACATATTTCTAATGTAAAATTAAACACCGTTTTTCATTGCAACTATATTTACAAATTTCAAATGTAAAATCTATCCATCTTATTAAATCAACAAAACATATACTTTTATATGTTTGCAATAAAAATGTGGTCTTTTGTTTATAACAACAAAATATATAACTTTTTATATAATCAATAAAAATATAATCTTTTTATAAAAACAATAAAATCTCTAACTTTTGTTTCATGTCAAATTAACATCGTTCAACTTAAATTTCCTACCTCTATAGTGATTCAAGTTTTCATGTCATACACACATCGCTAATCTTATTTTTCCATGAAACATAACAACAGCAAATATATTCATCGATGCTAAATTTCAGATCTACTATTTCTAATCATTCAAAACATCAACCATACAATTCAAACATCATACTTCATACATCAAATAATAGATCTATAATTAATTTAAATAAAGTGAATACTCACAACATTAGATCTAGCATACATACAGAGGTTTGGTCATAGCTGATTCACATCGCATTTGTTCATAGCAGGTTCTCATCGCATAGTATGAATTAAATTAAATTAATTAAAATAGAAGTGAACTCTCACCTTGAATTTTTGGCCAAAATTTTACTGTCTCCTTTTCAGCTGCGGTCTACGCCATCGCGAAGCTCTTAATTTTGTGATTCCAACGCAATTTACGGTTCGTCAAACGGACCTCGTATGAAAGAGTTATGAATTTTTAAAGATCGGGTAATTAAATAATTAATTAATATTCGTGAAAATACCTAAAAATTTCACCGTCTCAGAATTGGACAAAATTAGTGTGCACGCGTCCATCTCGTCGCCACGATCCCAACGCACCTGAAATCGTCGATTTTCGACTTCGTATGAGTGAGTTATGCAATTTTAAAGTTCTGGAAATTAATTAAATAATTTAAAAATAAAATAGAAAATACCCTCAGCCCGTTGACCGAAAAACACTGTTCATCGCCGAACTTTGACCGCACTTTGCCGCTGCCTCGGGCCACCTGACGCCACGGGACCACCGCCAATGTCTTCGTCTTGGCGAGACGCACCACCACCAGAAAGAGCCGCCCCTAAAGCTTCTCCGATCATCGGGAAATCACCTAGAAAGAATTTCGCCTCGCGGGTCCCACAGGCCGCCTCACACCTCCAAACGACCTGAAATTTTCTGAGCGTCTTCGTCATGCGTAGACGAAGAACTTCCGTGTTCGTGACTTCGTCCAATTCTTCCTCGATTCACGGGAATTTCTTGATTTACGTTTTGAGCTGCTGAATTTCGAAAACAGCGAGCTTTAAGACGAGATTCCGGCGAATCCGAGCGCTGTTTGACAAAACCGACTACACCATTAGCTTCGTATCGTCGAGACCTTCGAGAAAACATATAATTTGCTATGGTTTGAAGAGATTTTATTTTTGACAAATTTTAGAGAAAGAGAGAGCCGCCATGGAAATTGAGAAAAAACGATGGAAGAGAGAATGGCTGCTGTGTATTTCGAATTTCAGCCCTAAATCTCAGAAAAAATATAATATATACCATGGGTTTAATTTTGGTTTGGGCCCAAATATCATTACGTGCCCAATTACTCAATTTTCGACTGTTTTCTTCAATTCAGAAATTCTTATAAATACATGCGAATTTCAAAATTAATAAAATTTTAAACATAATTATTTCAGGTCATTACGAACCCAACGAACCTGATTTCGTAATTTTCCGATTCCGTAAGAATTTATTATAAATTTCCGAAGTCTGAAAATAGGCTGTATTTCCACTGTAAAAATTATACAGGCCACAAAATAATTCCAAAAATTATAAATTTTATAATTTAACCTTAATTTAATATTCCGAATCCATAGAAACTGGTTTCGTCGAATTCGGAGTTCGTTTGCAAAAATTCTATTTTTCAGGTGTATATTTTAATATTTAAAAATACCAAAAATAGTGGAATTTTTCCGAAACTCAAAAATATAAGTTCTTATAGTCATTTTTATATGTAAACAACATTCTAAAACCAATGGAGATGGTTTCGGGTCCTAATTCCTTATTCTGCAAAATGTAGCATTTTGGCCCTTATAAATTTCATAGCGACCTTCCTAAATATTGAATTGGCCATAACTTTTGATTCCCGTTATGAAATTTCGATTCTTCGGATTCGTTGGAAAGATATTTTTAAATAGATTCTAATATTTTTGGTTTCACTAAAATCCGTTAAATTTTGCATCCTGTATGGTTAGTCAAAGTTCAAGTTTGACTTTTCAAACTACCGCGCCATTTCTAGCTCTTTTTATATTTAAAATTAATTTATTCATTCTAACTTCGATTTGAACCAAATTTGTGATCCTTATTATTTAAAATAGATTATTTTAAATATCAAAACTCATTTAAAATCACTTAAAATAAATTTTAACTTGGCCCCAAAATTCAGGGTCGTTACAGGATGTTGTGATAAAATGAATCGGATCGGGCATATTATATATGCGGCGTCATTACAGTAAATTGCACGGATCAATTAAAATATAACAAAGTGGAATGGTTTTGTGATGACACATGGCAAACATTATCTGAGTTGTTGTACATTTCAACATGGTGGCATAAGAGTAAATAACAGATCGGTCCCTCTTTTGTCTTATATGGGTCGGTGCTTTAAATGTGCAGAGCAGCTGACATAAAAAAAATGGCTTGACCCATTTGATTGCATAAAAGAGGAAGCATCAAATCTGGATTGGGACGTTGAAAAGCAAATGGATCGGTACTGTTTAAGCCAATTTGGATCGGTGCATTTGTTCAAGGATGGACCAGGATATTAGAATAAAACAAGACTGGATTGGTACCCTCAAATAAGGATGGACCGGTGTTTAATAAAAGCGATGGCATTTCTATAAATAATTACTGCCCGATCCAACTTTGCACCCGATCCAAATTACCGCCCGATCCAACTTTGCACCCGATCCAAATTATCGCCCGATCCAACTTTGCACCCGAACCAAGTTAACGCCCGATCCAAACTCTGCTCCCCGTAATTACAGAACTGCCACTTCCTTCAAACTTCTGCTATGAATAGCCCCTTGCTCCATCATTATGGGGGGATTACCCCCGAAGGGCTGCCTAAATCATTCTTACACCTCTCTAAAAGCTTCAAAAGCATCATTAATGGCTTCATAACTTTGCTTCATTATTCTCCAATAACATGAAGATCAAATCAATTCAATTATCCATTGAAAGTTGATCTATCTCAGTTCTAATTCTCATTAATCGCTATCAGCTCTCTCTAAAAATCCGGATCTAGCTCAAACTTCATTATGAAATCAAGGAGAACCATCAACATGCTAAAGTGATCAACGATTCACACATCCTCCATCATGAAGATAAAAATCCCAACAATTTCTAGCCAAATTCAAGTGTAATTAGATCATAAAAATGGGAGAAGTGAGAGATGAGTGTATAATAGATTCATGTGTGTTGTAAAGCAAAATTCCGTAATGAGAAGTGATTGAAAAGTGGACGTAGATTCACATTGAATCGAACCACTATAAAAATGTCGTGTCCTTTACCTGTTTTTCTCCATTTATTTTGCCATTGTTGCCCTTATATTTTCTAACCATAATTGGTGAAGTGTGATTTCACACCATTGGTGTTGATTCCAATTTTGAGATCAACACATTTTATTGTACACAAGAAAAGGTTCAAAATGATCATTACTCAAAAGGAAGATTCTTAACCATAAATTCACATTTTTATTGTAAAGTAAAATGATCATTTGTTGAAAAGAAAAATGGTTAAGTAGAAAAAATTACATTTTTATATAATGTAATGAAAGAAAAGAAAGATTACGTTTTTATATAATGTAATAAAAGGGAAGAAAAGATTACATTTTTATATAATGTAATGAAAGAATAGGAAAGATTACATTCTAATGTAATACAAGAAAAGAATGTTTACATTTTTATTGTAATGTAAAAAGATCACATTTTTAATGTAATCAAAGAATGAAATAAAAAGATTACATTTTTATACAATGTAAGAAGATTACATTTTTACTTTATATAAAAAGATTATATTTTTGTGCAATATAAAAAGATTATATTTATATGCAACATAAAATGGATCATATTCTTATGCAACATGTGTTTAATGTAGACGAGTTAAAAATATAAAGTTTACGTTTTTAAGGTAGATAAGAACATAGAAAAACGTACATGTTTTAAATGTAAAAGCATGTTTACCTTAAAAACCTCATTTTTAATGTGAGAAATGTAATTAGAAAATAGTTCATGTTTTAAAAATAAAAACATGTTTACATTAAAAAAATCACATTTTTAATGTAAAGAAAGGAAATATAAAAATGTTCATAGTTTGGAATGGAAAGGATAAATAATAAAAATTTACATTTTTATTGTAATGTAAGGAATGAAGAAAATGTACATGTTTTGGAATAGACTTTTGTTCATTAAAAATAACATGAATATGAAGATTACAAAATCATTTAAGGATTAAAAAGCTTGAAATCATTGAACAAGCTACAGTTATATTTATATATATAAATTAAAATTAAAATTAAATGAATCGCGCGTGATAGTTTGCGATTTGGAATCGTAACTTTAAACGATTATACCGAGAGATCCAACCATCAGATTTTCCCAAAAATGGAATACTTGGGTTCGCTTTGAAATGATCTTTCCAACGATATAAAATTTGTTAAGATTCAACAATTAGAATTTGAGAAATGTGTAAATCAAATTTCGATGAAAACAGCACAAAGCCCACCCTATGACTCGAAGCGTCGTTTAATTCGAAATGCTTATATATATAAATAGCGATAAATCATTATAAAATATTACTAATGATATGGAATAAAATTAAACCAATTTCCTCTCGTTTGTATTGATTTGTACGGTTAAATTCAATCGACACTAATATATAACATTGGATTGAATTTGACCAAGCAAAGAAATGATCTTGAATTATATATATTCGCAAATTATTTGGAAAGGCTGAGTTAAATCTGATTCCAAATAATTATACGACGATTAAGATTTGAAGACATTGAAGATGATGATTGAAGACCGGCGATCTTCACATCGAATGGATGGCTACTGATGCCTGGATCGGTTAGCTCCCAGGAGGGGTTACAGTGGTAGTTGTCCGGACATACTTGTTGATTGTCCAAATATGCGAGATCCTCTCTTTCGTATTGGTCATATGGAACGAGGAATAAGGTGTCTCCGGTTTCGTTCATACCTAGAACGAACTTATAGATGGATGTGTGTCTGACATTGGATTTTGTTCCGTGTTGATTAATCTCTATTAATATTTATCCGCTGGTGGCGAATAATTTATTCTCTTGCTTAACACCCTTAGAGGTTATATATTAATAGACATCAGTCGCATGGCGTGAATTGTCAGTGTGGCATGCCAAGATGCAAATGATCAAGGCTTATTGTTGAAAAGCAGAGCCTTATGGTTGATGATCAAAGCATAGCCCATTTTAGGCATAACTTTGTGTATAACATTACTTTGCGAGCCTCACACCCCGGTATGAACCAGAAACGGGAGTAAGGACTGCAGGGAGGACAAACGTTTCTTTCTAGCTAGAAGTAGTGTCATGGTTTTACAAGGCCTGACATTTTTACTTATGTGGTTGATGGAATGAGGTACCTCGGTTATTTGAGTCCCTAGTGGCTCTATTTACGCCCCATAGGGCGGAGAAACGTATTGTTCAGGCATTATTAATCCACTAAAATATTTGTGGACTGGCCCTGAAGATCCAAGGTGCAGTTGCGACTGATCCTAAGGCACGGGCTAGAGTGTCTCGAATTCGGTAAGGACTATCTTTTGCCTTGGTTCATGATGGAAATCCAACTTCCAGTATGACACCATGCGATTTTGATTGTAAACCTATATGTGGTGACATTGTATATGGTAGCTATGCCGTCTATGATTGATACATTATGATTCAAATTGTTTTTGAAACATATATATACACTAAAAATAACATCAGATCCGTTTTTACGTATTAAGAATATTTTGACCATTATAAGGTAAAACTCTATCCTCCGGTTTGCGTTGCATTGTGTTGTGGGACTTGAGTCTTATAATAGTTTCATTTTTCTAAAAAGCATTGTGTTGTTTAGCGATTTACTTTACTTATGCATTGACAACCCAATGGAGTAAACCCACTCCGCATTTGCGGCGTGGTTATGTGATTAGCCTTATTATTAAATTGGTTAAATAAGATTTCGCATACCGGTCCCATGACTAACTCGTAGTTTGTTTCACTTTGCAAACTCGAATGCCCTCTTCTCCATATGGACAGCCTTGTATATAGGTTTAGCAGATTCATTCTGGATAGATATGGAGCTAAAGATGGATCTTACCATTTCTATTATGTTGTTCAGACTTCATTTAGTATACTATGTTTGATTCCGCTGCAGACATTTTATATTAAGTTGAAAACTATATTATGTACTAAGTATGATCCAATTATGATGTGTAACTCTGATGATATATTATTCCCAATGTAATTTGAGATACATTTTCTGCTGTAATTCTATATTTCTATTCTGCTGTTATTGTTTATGTGTTATATTCCAATAATTATCCTTGCTTTCGTAATGCGGAAGTTTGGGGTCATCACAATTGGTACCAAAGCTTTGGTTAAACTTAGCTCGGAATATAACATATTAACAAACTCATCAAAGATAGAATCAGCAGAATTCCAAAACGAATAGCTCATCATAGATAGGACTCGTAATGTCCTAGAATGAGTAAAAAATACACCCCTATGGATTCATTTACGTTTAAATATATGTCTGTATACTTTACAATACCCTTTCTGTTGGCCTGACTCTTTGTTTGCTATTTGTAGACATATTAGAAAATGAGTGGCAGAAACAGAAGAAGTAATTCTTTGGTTCAGCAATCTAATGAGCCAGTCATGCTCCCACAACCAGAACCAGATCTAGAAGCTCTTGTAAAGAGGTATCGAAATCTGGGTGGAGAACCATTCTCGGGCAAAGAATCTATTATTGAAACACAAGCATGGATGCGTTCTACTAAGAGAATTTTTGAAGAATTAAAGCTGAGAGATGATCAGAAAAAACTAGTGGCATTTTGGGCACTCAAAGGCGAAGTTTTATTCTGGTGGGAAATTGTTACAAAGGATAATCCAAAAGGTAATATTACCCGGGATAAATTCAAAGAAATTTTTACAGAAAAATTTATTCCTCCAGGAGAAATTGATCAGTTATATGATGAGTTCTACAATCTGAAACAAGGTGATTTGACCATTTGGGAGTATCAGAAGAAATTCGAGTAACTTTCCCGCTTTGCCCCAGAACTAGTCGAAGATCCTTTAAGGAAAAATCAGAGATTTATTGAAGGACTTCAAAGCAAATACCTAAATTGGGTAACTGCACATATTAATCTCCCTTTTTCTGAAATGACAGCTATGGCTTGTCGCTATGAGGATCTTGATAAGCAAGGTATTTTGGAAGATGAAGTAGAAGGCAGTTCTAGCAATAAAAGGAAGTTTGAAACTGACAGCCCTGAGGCAAGTTCAAAGCCGGAGGTCAGCAAGAAGCCTAAAACTGATAAGAAAAGGGAAAGGTCTCAAAAAGAATCGTTAATGACTACAACATGCTCTAACTGCATTAAACAAGGACATTTGGCGATAAATTGCAGACCTCTAAAGAAACGAAAGATCGATGGATCTAAATCCAATAAGAAGTTGCAAGAGACCAGGGACTGCAATATTTTCCATAAGCCAGGTTATATAAGTAGAGATTGCTGACTTTTGAAAGCGACTAAGGTAGCTTAAGTCAATAGCATGACTGATGTTGCAATGCCCTCAACTATTCAGCCAAGGCCAGATGTTTTGAAAGGCACTCTTTCTATTAAAAATATTCCTATCATAGTATTATTTGATACAGGTGCATAACGAAGTTTCATTTCGAGTAATACAGTTAAGAAGCTCAATCTAAAAACGAGGGATCCTACAGAATCGATTAGTGTCCATAGTGCGGTCGGTGGTTCCCTTGTTCTTGGGGTATATTGCCGAGTGCCGATCTCATTTTCTTGTTACCGGCTCCCTATTAATTTGATCGTCGTGCATTTTTCTGAGTTCGATGTTATTCCTAGGCTGGGATGGCTAACGATATATGAAGCCGAGGTTAAATGTGCTGAAAGGGTTGTCAAAGTCAAAACGAAGCTTGGAAATATTGTTATACCCTGTGTAGGCTCAGATTCAGATAGAAAAGAATTTTGGGATGCTCTTGAGGTCACTTTCAGTGATCTTGAAAATATTCCTATCATCAAAAATTATGTAGATGTATTCGAAGAAAGTGATAGCTTACCTCCACGAAGAGAAATCGACTTCAGGACTGATTTAGCTCCAAATGCAAGGACAATTGTGCATTCTATTCGAAGAATGACATGGAAAGAGAAACAGGAATTGAGTAAACAAACTAAACATCTTTTATGGAAAGGTCTGATTAGGCCTAATTTTTTGGAATGGTGTAACAACCCGAATTTTAACAACGTGTTAAGACAAGAATCAAGGCAGAATTAAATTATAAAATCTGAATCAGGATAAACGGGTTGCGCCATTGCATTCGTCTCGGAAAAATACGCGAAATAGAGTCCGAAATTTCGTAAAACGGAGTCCGTATGACCAAGTTAAGGCCCAACGAAGTTTCACGAAAATTCAAATCCGAAAACAGATTTGAAATTCAGCCCAGAAAAAGAAGGCGGGAAAATTCCTGCTAGACACACAGGGTGTCGACCCCTGGGCCGACCCCCCTCCAGGGGGTCGATATGGATGTCGACCCCTGGGTCGACCCCCCTGGTCGGCTAGGTCGGTCTGGTGCACCTATTTTGGCTCCTGGGTCTTGTTTTGGGGGCTTGTGACGATTTTAGATGGCTCAGATCTATCCTGGGGTTTATCCTATGGCTAAGACTAATCCTAAAACACTATAAAAAGACCCTAAGACCTAGCCTAAATCATACTATTTCATTTTAGCACTCATGCAGCCGCCATTAAACCTAGAACTCTAAATTAAAAATACAAAGAACAAAATTAAAGAAGACAAAGGATGATTCTTGAAGGCTACAACTAGAAGCTACAACACTACGACGCTTTAGACAACGGATGTGGGGCTATTTGATTTAAAGTTTTGATTTGGATTGCTTGCTTCATATTGTAATTTCTATGTCACTTTTTAGGCAAAAACGCTGAAATAACATGGACATGCTATGAATTGAAACCGGATTTAGGAACTATTATTAGTCCACGTTTATATTGTTTAACTTTGAAACATAATTTGGGAATATTGCTATGTTAATGTTGCAAGTTAAACTTATCATGATTTTGATGTTGTTATGAATCACTTGGGGTTAATTGTATGGCAAGTTGGACTAATACATGTCCATGGAATCACTATGTTTATTGAAATCTTTATGTTGATTAAACCATGGCTATGATGCTAATTAAACCGTGTCTATGACGTTAATGAAACTATGCCTGTGATGTTAATACACCTATCATGTTAATGACAAATTGGGAATCGTTAGGTTATGATGTAAAGTTGGAATTATTATGTTTATAATGCTAGATGGGAATCATTATGTTAGAAATGCTAAATTGGAATCCACTATGCCTATTAGAATTACCATGCCTTTAATGTTTCATGTTTGTAATAAAATTATTATTATGCCCGCAATGATTATTATGCCTATGATGTAAAGTTGAAATCATCATGTTAAACTAAGTTGGAAACATTACTATGCCAAGTTATCATCATACTAGTATTGAAACCATGTGATATGTTATAACCTGTTTATTATGCAAGTGATGTTGGAATTGTCACGTATGCCTATCACATGTTTGGTGTTATTCCCCTTTATCTCTTGAATTGTTTATGCTTGTGAACGAAGTACGTTTATATACGTTGGGGATACGATTGGGTAGAATAAGCAAAACTTGAATTGATTATAATCATAAACCGTGAAATTTGGCATAAGTAGAACATGAAATATGGCACGAAAACTTGACTTGAACATGCCATAACTTGACTTGAAACATGCCTTAGTTGGGCACGAAATTGACATATGAACATGCTATGAAAATAACACGAATCTGATAAGAATATGGGCATGACTTTAGAGAACAAGAAAGTGGCCAACTCGAGGTTGGGTTGAGTTTGTAGTGTAAATCTGCCCGGAACCGCCCGGCAAATCCAGTTGCTACAAACAATAGGATCCGATGTGGGTAGTTGGTCACATCGCGCTTGAAACCCGAGGTTGGGTTGAGTTCGTAGCGTAAACCTGCCCGGAACCGCCCGGCAAATCCAATGGCTACGAACAATAGGATCCAATGTGAGTGGTTCAGTGCATTGACAAATCAATTAATGCCAATTAGGGTTAAGTCATGAACATGAAAAAGATAACTTAACCAACTTGAACATGATTTGTAGGGCTAAGTCATGAACTTGAAACGACAACACTTAGCCAACTTGACATGACACGTAGGCGGGATAAGTCACGAATTTAAATGACATACTTAACCGTCTTGACATAACTAGACTGGAAAAGGATTAAGTCACGAATTACATGACTTAATCGGTTAGGCAGGGTTAGGTCACGAATTACATGACCTAATCTGTTAGGCGAAACCCTAGACACGACCCTTTTCAGCAGTAGCCCTCTAGATGTATCAAGGTACCCTGGGGCTAGGCCGGGTGGGGCACGATTACTGGGCTGATTGTAAGAGGTGAACGACGGCAGTGGGGTATGCTAGTGTAGGTTCGTTGGACTACGGTCGTGCACATATTCCGAGGCAGGCACTGGGTATCCGTAGATTTATCTGTGCATCTTGAATCGTGTCAGGGGTTGACACCCTAGGGCTGATACACCCGAAGGTGGACCCAGCACAGGTGACTACATTCTTGATTAGCCGTATGACACAGACACTTGACGAGCTAGAACTTGTAGGGAGTCGATCGACTAGATAATCGCTCCGTAGGACCCCATATGTAACACCCCGAAAATTCGATAACTGTGAAATTCATGAATTAAAGTATAATCAAATTCAAATCAAAGAACTAAGGGAAACGGGATACGCCATTGCGTTCGTCTCGGAAAAATACGCGAAATAGAGTCCGAGTTTTCGAAAAACGGAGTCGGTATGAAGAAGATATGGCCTTCGGAAGTTTTGAATTAAATTTAAAATTCAAACAGAATAAAATAATAATTTTGAAATAGGGCCCAGTGGGCCAGGCGGATAAAACACCCGCCTAGCCACCCAGGTCGACTGGGCTGTCGACCTGGGCTACCCATGTCGACAGGGCTGTCGACAGCCCTGTCGACAGGGGTATCGACCTGGTCGAGCCCAGTCAACCTGGCTGGCCAGGTCGGTGTGTGGTCGAATTTCTGTGGTCTGCTTTGTCATTAGGGCTAGGTGGCGGGTTTTTATTGGTCTCTCTTCCTAATGAATGGCTATGATCTAACCTAGCAACATCAATGGTTCTAATTAGTTCCTAACCTCTATATAAACAACCCTAGACTAAACCCTAATCTATTCATTAAAAATTAAGAACATAGCCGCCATGTTGCTGAGGAACGACAAAGCATAGCCGCCAACTAAAGAGAGGATTAGGGAGGAAGTTCTAAGGCCTAAAGCAATTCAAAGCAACCTAAAGCTAATCAATTCAACAAAGGAATTTGCGTCTTCAATCCCTAAACTAGAGAATTCATCAAACCATTGTAAGTAGAGTATTACTTTGGTATAATAAACAACTGTGTTGATGTGTATGCTTGGATTGTGGCAATGGAAGTAATTTATATTTGTGCAAAATTATGTTATTCATTATAAAGAACTACATGCGGTAGTTCTATGCAAATAAACGTTTTGGAATATTGCGCAAATTGTGTAAACTATATTGAAACTACATGTATGTAGTTAATGGAGATTCATGCAAATTTGAGGCTTTGTTATTATGCCATTATGATGTATGTTTTTATGTATAACTCATTTTGCAAGTAATTGAAACAAGTTTGGTTATTATAGTTCATATGAAACTATGTGGAATTTTGACACCATGTATTAGTCATGCTTTTGCAAACTTATGAATATGGCTAGAAATGATATTTGGCATAATTGAGATCTATGATTAAGTCTATCTTGTTTTAAAGAATTATATGATGACATATGTGAGACATGGTTAGATTAGACTCAAAAATCCCCTTTTTGCAAGTTTAAAGCAAAACACCATGATTAGGAATATTTATGCATAAGTATGTCTATACCATCGTTATGTGATTAGGCTTAAATCATGATTAAGTTGAAATATGCTATGTTCATGCTAGAAGTATTTATGCCATGCTTATGTTTGACAATATGTCATGTTTATGCTAGAAGTATTTTATGCCATGCTTATGTTTGACAATATGCCATGTTTATGCTAGAAGTATTTAGGCCATGCTTATGTTTGACATTATGCCTAAATAAGAATATAGGTTCATGTTGTAGTTAAACCTATGCAAGTTTACATGCCTTGATTTATGTCACCTATGTTGTATGACCAAAATACATGTCACCACTATGCAAGTACACCAATTTCTATTATGTATTTTCCAACGTCATATGCAAGTTCATGCGCTCACTTTCCCCTCTTTGTGTATACGCCATAAGCCTCCCCTTTTCGCATGGCTAAATTGGGCTTTAAAAAGGCTAAGCCCAATATATATAAACGGACGTGTAAAACGGGGGAAAATAACGTTGGGTTAACATTAATTTAATGAATGAAAACTAAAGTAAAAGGGCCCAAATTCAAGTATGGGTTGGGCCCATGATTGGTGTAACCTTTACACCATTAACTTAATAATGGGCCGCAAATATTTACATATAAATAAAGAAGAAAGACAAAATATGTAAATGTAGAACATACGATGTGTTTAACCCGAGGTTGGATTGAGTTGTGATGTAAACCTGCCCGGAACCGCCCGGCTGTCCAGTAGTCACAACAATACCTATCCAATGTGGGAGGTTAAACATGGAGCCCAGCAAGGACCCGAGGTTAGACTGAGTTGTGGCGTAAGACTGCCCGGAACCAACCGGCAACAGGCAGCCACAACAATACCTGTCTAATGTGAGAGGTCAGGGCCTTAATAAGACAATTAAGGCTGAGTCAGGATTGTTAGGATTAAGTGAACTAAAGACTTAATCAAAATGGAACATGCTAAACTAAACGGACTGGTGGGGTTAGGTTAGGAAACACTTAACCAACTTAGCATGTTGGCTAGAGATAGAAAACCTAGTAACGGGGGACCCTTTTCAGCAGTAACCCTAAAAGGTGTATCAGGATACCCTGAAACTAGGCAGGGTGGGGCACGATTACTGGGCTGATTGTAAGAGGTCAAATCGACGGCGGTGGTGTAGCAGTGTAGGTTCTAACGGTGTGCGGGCGTGCACGCACTCCGGCGCAGAAAAATAAAGCACTGGACACCAGTAGCATACCTTTGCACTCTAAGGTTGTGTCGGGTTGCCACTATGGGACTTGATACACCCCATGGTGGGACCAGCATAGGTAACTACAGACATCGGGGGCCGTAAGACACATGTAACTATGCGAGTAGGAGCCGATCATCATAGAATGGATCACATCACCCTGATTATGGGGTGCCAGTGGGAAACTAGTTTATATGGGTTCAGAGATTAACATGGGGTACGATAGTATATTCGACCCTAGACAACTTAACCAAGTTTATAGTGCATGCCCATTTCTTGTTTATACTTATCATACCCAGTTCTTTATTCATAGACAAAATAGTACTAGACTTACTCAGGCTTTATGTCTGACTCTATTTTTCTTTCGTCTTCTTTCTTCCGTTCCCCCCCCCAGGTCCTCAGGGAGGGAACACAGCAGCTTGACCTACCTCAACATCCAGCTTGAAGAAGAGAAATGTATTGCTTGGACTTTCCTGTTTTGAACTATGGCTTTGGACAATCCACTATGGGGCTTTTGCAGTTTATCTACGTTTTATTTATGCTTCTTTAAATAATGTACTCAAGACAGATTATGAAAGTGTTATGTTGGAAAGGATGTTGTTGTAACACGTATTTGACTTTATGAAATAAAAGTTTGTTGTTCTTCCGCTGTTTACAAATATGTGTTCTTATATCTGTCTTGTATATCTGTGACTTGTACTTATAAACCTCCACCAAAATTAGGGCATTCCCTTTGAGAGTGACCCTAACGGAGGTGGGGTGTTTCACTTGGTATCAGAGCATAGGTTTACCAGATAAGATAAAAAGTTTTGAAAAATTATTTTCAAAAAGGAAATTTAAAGAAGCATTTTTTAAAAAAAGATAAAATATTATTTTGTTTTAAAAGGCAAAGTCCCCAAAGCCATAGGTATTATCTCTTATCCTTCGTTTTGAATCTATCCTTTTTGTTTCAGCATGTCCCAAGAACTTAACTTGCCTGAAGGGGTGCCCATACCTGGTTGGTTTAGACGTTTCTTAGAAGCTAGGGCCACTCAGCCAGGTCCTACCGTCCCTCCTCCTCCAGCTGAAGGGAATCATCCAGCCGCAGCAGTACTTTTTCCTCCACCTCCTCCACGGGGAAACACATTCGCTAAGATATGTAAAGATTTTAAAGCTATGGGAGGAAGGGATTTCCATGGAACTGAGTCCTTCGTAGCAGCTAGGAATTGGCTAAAAGAAACGGAGGACCTATTCATCATCTTTGAGGTAGAAGATAGACAAAAGGTACAACTAGCGGTGTGGCTATTGAAGGGCGAGGCTTCCTACTGGTGGGAAGTCACCAATGCTGAAAGACCAGTGGATACATGGGAGGACTTTAGGGCAAGGTTTGAGACTAAGTTTCTCTCAGATGCAGAAAGAAGTTTGCAGTTGGAAAAATTCTTATTTCTTAAGCAAGGGGACAAGACAGTCAGAGAGTATGTGAATCAGTTCGATGAGCTGGCTAGGTTTGGGCTTGACCTAGTCAATACCCCTCATAAGAAGGCTCTCCGTTTCGTCAAGGGGTTAAATGAGCCATTACATAGTTTGGCCATGACCCATATACCCATGGGAGCCACGTATGAAAGATTGGTGCAAATGGCATTGCTGAATGAAGAGGACAAGGGCAAGAAGGAGACCAAGGCAGAAAGCTCTCAAGGGAAGAAAGAGGGTTTGCAGCCTAAGAAGACAGACTTCAAGAAGGGCGGAAAGGGCAACAAAGAGAAGAGGAAGTGCAATTTCTGTGGCAAAGTGGGGCACTTAGTAAAGGACTGCCGGAAAAAGAAGGCCAAGGAGAATGGTGGGTGCTTTTCGTGCGGTCAGACAGGCCACCGGGCTAAGGACTGCCCAAGGAAACGAGGACAGGGGCAGGGCACTGGATCCACCCCAGGGGCACAGGTTCATGTGCTAGAAGCGCCACCATTGCAACAGCGAGGTATAAATACTTCTGTAGAAAGTGTAGTTTATCTTTATGATCACCCCGTTCGCACTTTATTTGATTCTGGCGCATCACACTCCTTTATCTCGTCTGCTTTAGTAGAATCTCTGCACCTAAAAACTAGTATGGTAGAGGACCCCTTAATTGTTTCAAACCCAATTGGGGGCCCAGCTCATTTGTCTATGATCTGTCTGGATTTGAAAATTTCTATCCTAAGTGTTGAATTTCAATGTAGTGCCTTTGTTTTGGGCTTTTCGGGGTACGGTTTGATTTTGGGTATGGATTGGCTATCCAGTAATGGGGCCATCCTTGATTGTGAGAAAAGGGTTGTTAGGCTCCTAACCCAACTCGGTAATACTTTGGAAATTTCTTGTAATCCCTCGTATGCGGTTATGCTTAGTTATCTTGAATCGCTAGATGCCTCTGTTGAAAATTTGAAATCAGTTAGAGTGGTCCGGGAATATCCGGATGTCTTCGAAGAGGTGAAGGGCTTGCCTCCGAAGCGGGAGATAGACTTCCGCATATATCTTGTAGATAATGCAAAGCCCGTTGCATTGCCCGTTAGACATATGGCTCCACGAGAAAGGAAAGAGCTCAGTAAACAGATTAAAGAGCTTCTAGAAAAGGGGTTCATTAGGAGGAGCATTTCAGAATGGGGCGCTCCAGTGGTGTTCGCTACAAAGGCGGATGGTTCACTCCGTCTATGTGTTGACTATAGGGAGCTCAACAAGCTAACGAAAAAGAATAGGCACCCTCTCCCTAGAATTGACGATTTATTTGACCAGCTTGTAGGAGCGTCTGTTTTCTCCCAACTCGATTTAGCAACCGGTTTCCATCAGCTAAGGGTGGCTGAAGATAGCATCGATAAAACGGCTTTCAGAACCCCAGACAGCTTCTTTGAATGGCTTGTCATGCCTTTTGGCTTGACAAATGCACCTGCTTACTTCGTGGACCTGATGAGTAGGGTATTTAGAGATTTCCTCAACAAATTCGTAGTGGTCTTCGTAGATGATATCCTTATCTTCTCAAAGAGTGAAGAGGAACATGCTCAGCACTTAAGGGCAATCATGGAAACTTTGCGAGTCCATCAACTAAAAGCCAAATTCTCCAAATGCCACTTTTGGAGGGAAGAGGTGAGGTTCCTTGGGCACATAGTATCCAAACAAGGGTTGGCGGTGGACCCTGCTAAGGTAGTGGCGGTACAAGATTGGAAGACACCAAGGAATGCAACTGAGGTCCGAAGCTTTCTAGGACTAGCAGGTTTCTATCGGAAATTCATAAGGGATTTTGCGAAAATTTCAGCTCCGCTCACGAAATTGACTAAGAAGAATCTAGTATTCAATTGGGATTTGGATTGCGAGTTTGCTTTCCAACGACTGAAGAGGGCTCTCACAACAGCCCCAGTTTTGACGCTGCCAGATGGGAGCAAGATGTTCACTGTTTATACGGATGCATGTGGGACAGGGCTAGGCGCCGTCTTAATGCAAGAAGGAAGGGTAGTAGCTTATGGCGGGAGGCAATTGAAGGTGCACGAAAAGAACTACCCAACCCACGATCTTGAGCTAGCCGCCATCGTCTTTGCACTCAAGTCTTGGCGACACTATCTCCTAGGTGAGAAGTTCGAACTTTACACTGACCATAAATCGTTGAAATATCTTTTCTCGCAGAAGGATCTTAACTTGAGGCAACAAAGGTGGATGGAGTTTCTTGCCTCGTACGATTTCGAAATCTCCTATACTCCGGGCAAAGGCAACGTAGTGGCAGACGCGTTGAGCCGAAAGAAATTGACCCTAAGCCCGTTGTTTGTTGAAAGACAAAGCCTAGAGTTTATAGCCAGCTTCGACTTTAGGCCCTCCTCCGATTTCGTACCGGGCTTGCTTGCATCTCTCGAAGTGCGCCCAACTTTAGTAGATTCAGTAGGGGCAGCACAACGCGAAGACCCTCAGCTTGTGGAAATAATTGATAGGCTAATTAGGGGTGAGACTTCAAGTCACCTCAACAGATACTCCATTGACGATAAGGGTGTACTAAGGCGAGATGGAAGACTATGCGTCCCACAGACAAACGATTTAATAAAGAAGGTTCTCGAGGAAGCACATCACTCCAAGATGACGATACACCCCGGCGGAGATAAAATGTACAAAGACATAAAAAGGACTTTCTTCTGGAACGGCATGAAAAAGGACGTGGCAGAATTCGTTTCTAAGTGTATGGTGTGCCAACAGGTTAAGGCGGAACAGAAAAAGCCTGGCGGACTGCTACATCCTTTGGAGGTCCCGCAGTGGAAGTGGGATAGCATCTCAATGGACTTCATCGATGGGCTGCCTAGGTCTAGGAGAGGCAACACTAGCATTTGGGTAATAGTGGATAGGCTTACTAAAAGCGCCCACTTTTTACCTGTCAAAAGTAAAAGAACCGCCTCATCCCTAGCATCACTTTACCTCAAGGAAATCGTGCGACTCCATGGAATACCATCTAGCATCGTTAGTGACCGAGACCCCATCTTCACCAGCGAGTTTTGGCGGAGTCTGCAAGAAGCAGTAGGAACGCAGCTATGCTTGAGCACGGCCTATCATCCCCAAACCGACGGCCAAACAGAGAGAGTGAACAGAGTTTTGGAAGACCTTTTAAGGTTATGCGTCCTCGACTTCGGAGGGGCATGGGAAGACCACCTCCCTTTTGTGGAATTTGCCTACAACAACAGCTATCAAGCAACCATCGGAATGGCGCCCTTCGAAGCTTTATATGGAAGACCGTGCCGATCGCCCACTTGTTGGTGGGAGTCCACAGATAAGCTCATACTTGGACCAGACATGATCCGAGAGACTTCAGAGAAAGTGGACTTAATACGAAGAAGGATGAAGACGGCCCAAGACAGACAAAAGTCCTATGCCGACAAAAGAAGGACCGACCTTGAATTCGAGGTTGGAGACAGAGTTTTTCTCAAGGTATCACCACTAAGAAACGTTGTTCGTTTTGGAACCACAGGAAAGCTAGCGCCAAGATTCGTAGGGCCATTCCCTATTATCGAGAAAATTGGGGAAATGGCTTATAGATTAGAGCTACCCGAGAAGTTGGCTGGAGTCCACAACGTTTTTCACGTTTCACATCTCCGAAAATGTCTACATGAGTCAGCTGAAGTGGTAGAGCCGAATATCCTCGAAGAGGCTGAAGTGGAACGCGAAGCAACCATAAGAAGAGTTCCAACCCGCATCTTAGGAACGGAAGTGAAGAAGCTACGCAACCGCGAAGTCAAGCTCGTCAAAGTTCAGTGGAGCGACGCCGAGGGAGACGCGACTTGGGAAACTGAAGCTAGAATCCGCACAGCCTACCCTTTTCTGTTCGAGGGTACATCCTTGATCTTTCTTTTTCCTTAAGTTGCGCTTTTATCTATCTTTTTAGGTATCGACCTTATCTTTAGGGTAGAAACCTTTTGGATGAAAACATGTAATTGAAACATGTTATGTATGAATGGTTGCAAGTGGTTGCAAGTGATTGCTAGTGGTTGCTCGTGGTTGCATATACACACACAATCTAGGTTTTAGATCGGCTCAGTCACTTCATATTGCATATGCATATATGTTTGTATTCGTATGTGGTTGAACTATAATGTGTTGTCATGTGGATGTTGCATTTGTATTGAATGGTTGTGCACTCATGTAGAATCAAGAATAGGAAAATTTGCATACATAATGGATTCATGGCACTCACATAATTCGCATTAAGGAGGTCAACTGAATCAGTAGACCGCCTGATTTTGCATTAGATAAGTACATGTACACACACACTTTGCATATGATCATGAAGCATTAGAAGTCTTTTAAGGACAATGGATGCTCGTGTTTGATGGATGAGTAGATGGATGATTGGATGTTAGGATATACGTTTTCCTACACTTGAAGATTTCGGGGACGAAATCCTTTTAAGTGGGGGAGAATGTAACACCCCGAAAATTCGATAACTGTGAAATTCATGAATTAAAGTATAATCAAATTCAAATCAAAGAACTAAGGGAAACGGGATACGCCATTGCGTTCGTCTCGGAAAAATACGCGAAATAGAGTCCGAGTTTTCGAAAAACGGAGTCGGTATGAAGAAGATATGGCCTTCGGAAGTTTTGAATTAAATTTAAAATTCAAACAGAATAAAATAATAATTTTGAAATAGGGCCCAGTGGGCCAGGCGGATAAAACACCCGCCTAGCCACCCAGGTCGACTGGGCTGTCGACCTGGGCTACCCATGTCGACAGGGCTGTCGACAGCCCTGTCGACAGGGGTATCGACCTGGTCGAGCCCAGTCAACCTGGCTGGCCAGGTCGGTGTGTGGTCGAATTTCTGTGGTCTGCTTTGTCATTAGGGCTAGGTGGCGGGTTTTTATTGGTCTCTCTTCCTAATGAATGGCTATGATCTAACCTAGCAACATCAATGGTTCTAATTAGTTCCTAACCTCTATATAAACAACCCTAGACTAAACCCTAATCTATTCATTAAAAATTAAGAACATAGCCGCCATGTTGCTGAGGAACGACAAAGCATAGCCGCCAACTAAAGAGAGGATTAGGGAGGAAGTTCTAAGGCCTAAAGCAATTCAAAGCAACCTAAAGCTAATCAATTCAACAAAGGAATTTGCGTCTTCAATCCCTAAACTAGAGAATTCATCAAACCATTGTAAGTAGAGTATTACTTTGGTATAATAAACAACTATGTTGATGTGTATGCTTGGATTGTGGCAATGGAAGTAATTTATATTTGTGCAAAATTATGTTATTCATTATAAAGAACTACATGCGGTAGTTCTATGCAAATAAACGTTTTGGAATATTGCGCAAATTGTGTAAACTATATTGAAACTACATGTATGTAGTTAATGGAGATTCATGCAAATTTGAGGCTTTGTTATTATGCCATTATGATGTATGTTTTTATGTATAAATCATTTTGCAAGTAATTGAAACAAGTTTGGTTATTATAGTTCATATGAAACTATGTGGAATTTTGACACCATGTATTAGTCATGCTTTTGCAAACTTATGAATATGGCTAGAAATGATATTTGGCATAATTGAGATCTATGATTAAGTCTATCTTGTTTTAAAGAATTATATGATGACATATGTGAGACATGGTTAGATTAGACTCAAAAATCCCCTTTTTGCAAGTTTAAAGCAAAACACCATGATTAGGAATATTTATGCATAAGTATGTCTATACCATCGTTATGTGATTAGGCTTAAATCATGATTAAGTTGAAATATGCTATGTTCATGCTAGAAGTATTTATGCCATGCTTATGTTTGACAATATGTCATGTTTATGCTAGAAGTATTTTATGCCATGCTTATGTTTGACAATATGCCATGTTTATGCTAGAAGTATTTAGGCCATGCTTATGTTTGACATTATGCCTAAATAAGAATATAGGTTCATGTTGTAGTTAAACCTATGCAAGTTTACATGCCTTGATTTATGTCACCTATGTTGTATGACCAAAATACATGTCACCACTATGCAAGTACACCAATTTCTATTATGTATTTTCCAACGTCATATGCAAGTTCATGCGCTCACTTTCCCCTCTTTGTGTATACGCCATAAGCCTCCCCTTTTCGCATGGCTAAATTGGGCTTTAAAAAGGCTAAGCCCAATATATATAAACGGACGTGTAAAACGGGGGAAAATAACGTTGGGTTAACATTAATTTAATGAATGAAAACTAAAGTAAAAGGGCCCAAATTCAAGTATGGGTTGGGCCCATGATTGGTGTAACCTTTACACCATTAACTTAATAATGGGCCGCAAATATTTACATATAAATAAAGAAGAAAGACAAAATATGTAAATGTAGAACATACGATGTGTTTAACCCGAGGTTGGATTGAGTTGTGATGTAAACCTGCCCGGAACCGCCCGGCTGTCCAGTAGTCACAACAATACCTATCCAATGTGGGAGGTTAAACATGGAGCCCAGCAAGGACCCGAGGTTAGACTGAGTTGTGGCGTAAGACTGCCCGGAACCAACCGGCAACAGGCAGCCACAACAATACCTGTCTAATGTGAGAGGTCAGGGCCTTAATAAGACAATTAAGGCTGAGTCAGGATTGTTAGGATTAAGTGAACTAAAGACTTAATCAAAATGGAACATGCTAAACTAAACGGACTGGTGGGGTTAGGTTAGGAAACACTTAACCAACTTAGCATGTTGGCTAGAGATAGAAAACCTAGTAACGGGGGACCCTTTTCAGCAGTAACCCTAAAAGGTGTATCAGGATACCCTGAAACTAGGCAGGGTGGGGCACGATTACTGGGCTGATTGTAAGAGGTCAAATCGACGGCGGTGGTGTAGCAGTGTAGGTTCTAACGGTGTGCGGGCGTGCACGCACTCCGGCGCAGAAAAATAAAGCACTGGACACCAGTAGCATACCTTTGCACTCTAAGGTTGTGTCGGGTTGCCACTATGGGACTTGATACACCCCATGGTGGGACCAGCATAGGTAACTACAGACATCGGGGGCCGTAAGACACATGTAACTATGCGAGTAGGAGCCGATCATCATAGAATGGATCACATCACCCTGATTATGGGGTGCCAGTGGGAAACTAGTTTATATGGGTTCAGAGATTAACATGGGGTACGATAGTATATTCGACCCTAGACAACTTAACCAAGTTTATAGTGCATGCCCATTTCTTGTTTATACTTATCATACCCAGTTCTTTATTCATAGACAAAATAGTACTAGACTTACTCAGGCTTTATGTCTGACTCTATTTTTCTTTCGTCTTCTTTCTTCCGTTCCCCCCCCAGGTCCTCAGGGAGGGAACACAGCAGCTTGACCTACCTCAACATCCAGCTTGAAGAAGAGAAATGTATTGCTTGGACTTTCCTGTTTTGAACTATGGCTTTGGACAATCCACTATGGGGCTTTTGCAGTTTATCTACGTTTTATTTATGCTTCTTTAAATAATGTACTCAAGACAGATTATGAAAGTGTTATGTTGGAAAGGATGTTGTTGTAACACGTATTTGACTTTATGAAATAAAAGTTTGTTGTTCTTCCGCTGTTTACAAATATGTGTTCTTATATCTGTCTTGTATATCTGTGACTTGTACTTATAAACCTCCACCAAAATTAGGGCATTCTTTATGACTGACCCTTTTCCTTTCGCCTCTTTTTCTTTCGTTTCCCCCCTCAGGTTCTCAGGGAGGAAACACTAGCTCTTAGCTTGGACATCACTTGCTTTGGTTCAGCATGTACGGTTTGCTATGTCTGCTTCTTTTTACTGCACTTGGGGAATAAGCTGTTTTTCTGTTTTAAGTTATTGCTTCTTTGGCTATTATTACAAGACAATTGTAATGAAGTTGTTATTTGAAATGTTTGTAAGAGACATGGTTTACTTTGGAATTAAATGAAGTTCTGTTTTGCTCATAAATTCTTCTGCTATTTACTTAATTATTTATTTATGTTCTGTCTTGTGATAATTCTGTGATGTTATCTCGATAATACCCCTCCAAAACTAGTGCATTCCCTTTGTGAGTGACCCTAGCGGAGGTGGGGTGTTACACTTGGTATCAGAGCAGAAGGTTACCAAGGCTGGGCAAGAGTTTTGAAAACCTTTTGGAAAAACCATTTACAAAGAAGCACTGTTCAAGAAAAGTTGGTTTATTTTGAAAGTCTATTCCCCAAAAATCCATTAGCACAATCTTTGTTTCCTCGTTTGAATCTTTTCCTTTTTCGTTTTCAGCTTATCATGGCCGACGATCTTAATCTTCCCGAGGGTGTCAATATACCCACTTGGTTCCGTCGTTTCCTCGAGGCTCGGGCTAATGTGGTAGGCCCAGCCAATCCTCCTCCTCATCCTCCTCAACCTCCGCGAGAAACCACTTTTTCAAAGATATGCAAGGACTTTAAGGCCATAGGCGGAAAGGATTTCCTAGGAACTGATACTTTTGTTGAGGCACGGAATTGGTTGAAGGAAACTGTAGACTTGTTTGTTATCTTTGAGGTAGAGGACAATAGGAAAGTACAGTTGGCGGCGTGGCTCATGAAAGAGGAAGCTTCTTATTGGTGGGAAGTCACCAACGCTACTAGGCCCATTGAGAC
The DNA here is from genome assembly GCA_030737875.1 of Allium sativum. Lineage (NCBI taxonomy): Eukaryota > Viridiplantae > Streptophyta > Magnoliopsida > Asparagales > Amaryllidaceae > Allium > Allium sativum. The sequence goes on along the minus strand of CM060919.1, from coordinate 124,556,863 downwards.
TTGGGCGGACTTTAGAGGGAGATTTGGGCTTAAGTTCTTGTCATCGGCAGAGGGGAGTCTCCAAATGGAACGGTTTCTGGCCCTTAAACAAGGAAATATGACAGTCAAAGAATACGTGAACCGTTTCAATCAGCTTGCTCGCTTCGGATTGGAGTTAGTCAACACTTCTCAGAAAAAGGCGCTATGTTTTGCACGAGGCTTGAACGAGCCACTACATGGTTTGGCCATGACTCATGTGCCCATGGGGGCGACCTTTGAAAGCTTGGTGGATATGGCCCTACTGTATGAGGAAGATAAGAAGGTAAAGAAAGAGGTCAAGCCCAACGATTCTCAGAATATGAAGGTAGACTCCGAGAAAGGAGGTAAGAACGACAACTCACGTGATAAAAGGAAATGCAATTTTTGTGGTACTGAAGGGCATATAGCCAAGGATTGTAGAAAGAGGAAAAGAAAGCAAGGTGAATGTTTTCATTATGGGGAGACTGGACACATCAGCAAGGACTGCCCTAAGAAGCAGACCGGACCTTCTGGGGGTACATCTTTAACTTCTTTTTCTAGATGCTTTGTTTTTATCTCGTTTCTCTCCTCGATCGTATCTTGAGAACCATAGGTAGAATCTTTTTGGATGTAAACATGTAATTGAAACATGTTATGATTGCGAAATGGTTGCAAGTGGTCGCAAGTGGTTGCTCGTGGATGCATGAATACACATTAGGCACTAGATCGGCTCAGTCACAGTTTCATACTTGCATCTGCATGAGTGTTTATTTTGGAAACTTGGTTTTGCTATCATTTGGTTGTTGCATATGATTGAATGTTTGTGCACTCATGTAGAAATTATGAATTATAATAGGAAAATTTTGCATACATATTGGATTCATTTCACAAACATATTTTGCATTTAGAAGATCAATCAGGCCTGATCATTAGCATTAGCTAAGTAACATATACACACACTCTTTGCATGTGTTCATAAAACATTAGAAGTCTTTTAAGGACCATGGTTGCTTGTGGATGATGTTTTGAGTAGAGAATGATGGATGGTAGGATGCGTTCTTCCTAACTTGGAGATTTCGGGGACGAAATCCTTAAAGGAGGGGAGAATGTAACAACCCGAATTTTAACAACGTGTTAAGACAAGAATCAAGGCAGAATTAAATTATAAAATCTGAATCAGGATAAACAGGTTGCGCCATCGCATTCGTCTCGGAAAAATACGCGAAATAGAGTCCGAAATTTCGTAAAACGGAGTCCGTATGACCAAGTTAAGGCCCAACGAAGTTTCACGAAAATTCAAATCCGAAAACAGATTTGAAATTCAGCCCAGAAAGAGAAGGCGGGAAAATTCCCGCCAGACACACAGGGTGTCGACCCCTGGGTCGACTTCCCTCCAGGGGGTCGACATGGGTGTCGACCCCTGGGTCGACCCCCATGGTCGGCCAGGTCGGTCTGGTGCACCTGTTTTGGCTCCTGGGTCTTGTTTTGGGGGCTTGTGACGATTCTAGATGGCTCAGATCTATCCTAGGGTTTATCCTATGGTTAAGACTAATCCTAAAACACTATAAAAAGACCCTAAGACCTAGCCTAAATCATACTATTTCATTTTAGCACTCATGCAGCCGCAATTAAACCTAGAACTCTAAATTAAAAATACAAAGAACAAAATTAAAGAAGACAAAGGATGATTCTTGAAGGCTACAACTAGAAGCTACAACAACTACGACGCTTTAGACAACAGATTTCGGGCTATTTGATTTAAAGTTTTGATTTGGATTACATGACTTAATCGGTTAGGCAGGGTTAGGTCACGAATTACATGACCTAATCTATTAGGCGAAACCCTAGACACGACCCTTTTCAGCAGTAACCCTCTAGATGTATCAAGGTACTCTGGGGCTAGGCTGGGTGGGGCACGATTACTGGGCTGATGGTAAGAGGTGAACGAAGGCAGTGGGGTATGCCAGTGTAGGTTCGGTGGACTACGGTCGTGCACGTATTCCGGGGCAGGCACTGGGTATCCGTAGATTTATCTGTGCATCTTGAATCGTGTCAGGGGTTGACACCCTAGGGCTGATACACCCGAAGGTGGACCCAGCACAAGTGACTACATTCTTGATCAGCCATATGACACGGACACTTGACGAGCTAGAACTTGTAGGGAGCCGATCGACTAGATAATCGCTCCGTAGGACCCCGTACTTGGGTCAGACCCCATTTCAGGGTCATTTCATGATATTGGGCCGTGGGATTTATTTCGTGATTAACTAGTGACATGGGCTTAGTATACTAGTACAGTCGATGCAACGAATCTTGAACATGTGATGCTTTATTTGACTTGTCTTGACTTATCATGATCACCTTAGTCTATCTTGTCCACCTTGACACCATTCCCAAGTTTAGTTCCAGTTCATACATGACATGATGTTTTAACCGTCTTTACACTGAAAGTCACTAGAACTTACTCAGTCTTTATGACTGGCCCTTTTCCTTTCGCCTCTTTTTCTTTCGTTTCCCCCCTCAGGTTCTCAGGGAGGAAACACTAGCTCTTAGCTTGGACATCACTTGCTTTGGTTCAGCATGTACGGTTTGCTATGGCTGCTTCTTTTTACTGCACTTGGGGAATAAGTTGTTTTTCTGTTTTAAGTTATTGCTTCTTTGGCTATTATTACAAGACAGTTGTAATGAAGTTGTTATTTGAAATGTTTGTAAGAGACATGGTTTACTTTGGAATAAAATGAAGTTCTGTTTTGCTCATAAATTCTTCCGCTGTTTACTTAATTATTTATTTATGTTTTGTCTTGTGATAATTCTGTGATGTTATCTCGATAATACCCCTCCAAAACTAGTGCATTCCCTTTGTGAGTGACCCTAGCGGAGGTGGGGTGTTACACTTGGTATCAGAGCAAAAGGTTACCAAGGTTGGGCAAGAGTTTTGAAAACCTTTTGGAAAAACCATTTACAAAGAAGCACTTTTCAAGAAAAGTTGGTTTATTTTAAAAGGCTATTCCCCAAAAAGCCATTAGCACAATCTTTGTTTCCTCGTTTGAATCTTTTCCTTTTTCGTTTTCAGCTTATCATAGCCGACGATCTTAATCTTCCCGAGGGTGTCAATATACCCACTTGGTTCCGTCGTTTCCTCGAGGCTCGGGCTAATGTGGCAGGCCCAGCCAATCCTCCTCCTCAACCTCTGCGAGAAACCGCTTTTTCAAAGATATGCAAGGACTTTAAGGCCATGGACGGAAAGGATTTCCTAGGAACTGAGACTTTTGTTGAGGCACGGAATTGGTTGAAGGAAACCGAAGACTTGTTTGTTATCTTTGAGGTAGAGGACAATAGGAAAGTACAGTTGGCGGCGTGGCTCATGAAAGAGGAAGCTTCTTATTGGTAGGAAGTCACCAACGCTACTAGGCCCATTGAAACTTGGGCGGACTTTAGAGGGAGATTTGGGCTTAAGTTCTTGTCATCGGCAGAGGAGAGTCTCCAAATGGAATGGTTTCTGGCCCTTAAACAAGGAAATATGACAGTCAAAGAATACGTGAACCGTTTCAATCAGCTTGCTCGCTTCGGATTGGAGTTAGTCAACACTCCTCAGAAAAAGGCGCTACGTTTTGCACGAGGCTTGAACGAGCCACTACATGGTTTGGCCATGACTCATGTGCCCATGGGGGCGACCTTTGAAAGCTTGGTGGATATGGCCCTACTGTATGAGGAAGATAAGAAGGGCAAGAAAGAGGTCAAGCCCAACGATTCTCAAAATAAGAAGGTAGACTCCGAGAAAGGAGGCAAGAACGACAACTCACGTGATAAAAGGAAATGCAATTTCTGTGGTACGGAAGGGCATATAGCCAAGGATTGTAGAAAGGGGAAAAGAAAGCAAGATGTATGTTTTCATTGTGGGGAGACTGGACACATCAGCAAGGACTGCCCTAAGAAGCAGACCGGACCTTCTGGGGGTACATCTTTAACTTCTTTTTCTAGATGCTTTGTTTTATCTTGTTTCTCTCCTCGATCCTATCTTGAGAACCATAGGTAGAATCTTTTTGGATGTAAACATGTAATCGAAACATGTTATGATTGCGAAATGGTTGCAAGTGGTCGCAAGTGGTTGCTCGTGGATGCATGAATACACATTAGGCACTAGATCGGCTCAGTCACAGTTTCATACTTGCATCTGCATGAGTGTTTATTTTGGAAACTTGGTTGTGCTATCATTTGGTTGTTGCATATGATTGAATGTTTGTGCACTCATGTAGAAATTATGAATTATAATAGGAAAATTTTGCATACATATTGGATTCATTTCACAAACATATTTTGCATTTAGAAGATCAATCAGGCCTGATCATTAGCATTAGCTAAGGAACATATACACACACTCTTTGCATGTGTTCATAAAACATTAGAAGTCTTTTAAGGACCATGGTTGCTTGTGGATGATGTTTTGAGTAGATGGATGATGGATGGTAGGATGCGTTCTTCCTAACTTGGAGATTTCGGGGACGAAATCCTTAAAGGAGGGGAGAATGTAACAACCCGAATTTTAACAACGTGTTAAGACAAGAATCAAGGCAGAATTAAATTATATAATCTGAATCAGGATAAACGGGATACGCCATTGCATTCGTCTCGGAAAAATACGCGAAATAGAGTCCGAAATTTCGTAAAACGGAGTCCGTATGACCAAGTTAAGGCCCAACGAAGTTTCACGAAAATTCAAATCTGAAAACAGATTTGAAATTCATCCCAGAAATAGAAGGCGGGAAAATTCCCGCCAGACACACAGGGTGTCGACCCCTGGGTCGACCCCCCTCCAGGGGGTCAACATGGGTGTCGACGCCGGGGTCGACCCCCCCTCCAGGGGGTCGACATGGGTGTCGACCCCTGGGTCGACCCCCCTGGTCGGCCAGGTCGGTCTGGTGCACCTGTTTTGGCTCCTGGGTCTTGTTTTGGGGGCTTGTGACGATTTTAGATGGCTCAGATCTATCCTAGGGTTTATCCTATGGCTAAGACTAATCCTAAAACACTATAAAAAGACCCTAAGACCTAGCCTAAATCAAACTATTTCATTTTAGCACTCATGCAGCCGCCATTAAACCTAGAACTCTAAATTAAAAATACAAAGAACAAAATTAAAGAAGACAAAGGATGATTCTTGAAGGCTACAACTAGAAGCTACAACAACTACGACGCTTTAGACAACGGATTTGGGGCTATTTGATTTAAAGTTTTGATTTGGATTGCTTGCTTCATATTGTAAGTTCTATGTCACTTTTTAGGCAAAAACGCTGAAATAACATGGACATGTTATGAATTGAAACCGGATTTAGGAACTATTATTAGTCCGTGTTTATATTGTTTAACTTTGAAACATAATTTGGGAATATTGCTATGTTAATGTTGCAAGTTAAACTTATCATGATTTTGATGTTGTTATGAATCACTTGGGCTTAATTGTATGGCAAGTTGGACTAATACATGTCCATGGAATCACTATGTTTATTGAAATCTTTATGTTGATTAAACCATGCCTATGATGCTAATTAAACCGCGTCTATGATGTTAATGAAACTATGCCTGTGATGTTAATACACATATCATGTTAATGAAAAATTGGGAATCGTTAGGTTATGATGTAAAGATGGAATCATTATGTTTATAATGCTAGATGAGAATCATTATGTTAGAAATGCTAAATTGGAATCCACTATGCCTATTAGAATTACCATGCCTTTAATGTTTCATGTTTGTAATAAAATTATTATTGTGCCCGCAATGATTATTATGCCTATGATGTAAAGTTGAAATCATCATGTTAAACTAAGTTGGAAACATTACTATGCCAAGTTATCATCATACTAGTATTGAAACCATGTGATATGTTATAACCTGTTTATTATGAAAGTGATGTTGGAATTGTCACGTATGCCTATCACATGTTTGGTGTTATTCCCTTTTATCTCTTGAATTGTTTATGCTTGCGAACGAAGTACGTTTATATACATTGGGGATACGATTGGGTAGAATAAGCAAAACTTGAATTGATTATAATCATAAACCGTGAAATTTGGCATAAGTAGAACATGAAATATGGCACGAAAACTTGACTTGAACATGCCATAACTTGACTTGAAACATGCCTTAGTTGGGCACGAAATTGACATATGAACATGCTATGAAAATAACACGAATCTGATAAGAACATGGGCATGACTTTAGAGAACAAGAAAGTGGCCAACTCGAGGTTGGGTTGAGTTTGTAGTGTAAATCTGCCCAGAACCGCCCGGCAAATCCAGTTGCTACAAACAATAGGATCCGATGTGGGTAGTTAGTCACATCGCGCTTGAAACCTGAGGTTGGGTTGAGTTCGTAGCGTAAACTTGCCCGTAACCGCCCGGCAAATCCAGTGGCTACGAACAATAGGATCCAATGTGAGTGGTTCAGTGCATTGACAAATCAATTAATGCCAATTAGGGTTAAGTCATGAACATGAAAAAGATAACTTAACCAACTTGAACATGATTTGTAGGGCTAAGTCATGAACTTGAAACGACAACACTTAGCCAACTTGACATGACACGTAGGCGGGTTAAGTCACGAATTTAAATGACATACTTAACCGTCTTGACATGACTAGACTGGAAAAGGATTAAGTCACGAATTACATGACTTAATCGGTTAGGCAGGGTTAGGTCACGAATTACATGACCTAATCTATTAGGCGAAACCCTAGACACGACCCTTTTCAGCAGTAACCCTCTAGATGTATCAAGGTACCCTGGGGCTAGGCCGGGTGGGGCACGATTACTGGGCTGATTGTAAGAGGTGAACGACGGTAGTGGGGTATGCCAGTGTAGGTTCGGTGGACTACGTTCATGCACGTATTCCGGGGCAGGCACTGGGTATCCGTAGATTTATCTGTGCATCTTGAATCGTGTCAGGGGTTGACACCCGAGGGCTGATACACCCGAAGGTGGACCCAGCACAGGTGACTACATTCTTGATTAGCCGTATGACACGGACACTTAACGAGCTAGAACTTGTAGGGAGCCGATCGACTAGATAATCGCTCCGTAGGACCCTGTACTTGGGTCAGACCCCGTTTCAGGGTCATTTCATGATATTGGGCCGTGGGATTTATTTCATGATTAACTAGTGACATGGGCTTAGTATACTAGTACAGTTGATGCAACAAATCTTGAACATGTGATGCTTTATTTGACTTGTCTTGACTTATCATGATCACCTTAGTCTATCTTGTCCACCTTGACGCCATTCCCAAGTTTAGTTCCAGTTCATACATGACATGATGTTTTAACCGTCTTTACACTGAAAGTCACTAGAACTTACTCAGTCTTTATGACTGAACCTTTTCCTTTCGCCTCTTTTTCTTTCGTTTCCCCCCTCAGGTTCTCAGGGAGGAAACACTAGCTCTTAGCTTGGACATCACTTGCTTTGGTTCAGCATGTACGGTTTGCTATGGCTGCTTCTTTTTACTGCACTTGGGGAATAAGCTGTTATTCTGGTTTAAGTTATTGCTTCTTTGGCTATTATTACAAGACAGTTGTAATGAAGTTGTTATTTGAAATGTTTGTAAGAGACATGGTTTACTTTGGAATAAAATGAAGTTCTGTTTTGCTCATAAATTCTTCCGCTGTTTACTTAATTATTTATTTATGTTCCGTCTTGTGATAATTCTGTGATGTTATCTCGATAATACCCCTCCAAAACTAGTGCATTCCCTTTGTGAGTGACCCTAGCGGAGGTGGGGTGTTACAAATGGGGTGCAGCAGTAGTGTTTGTCCAAAAGTCAGATGGTACTCTCAGACTGTGTGTGGATTAATGAGACCTCAATAAGCAGACGCTCAAGAATAAATATCCATAGCCCCGTATAGATGATTTGTTGGATCGTTTAAATTGAGCAAAAGTGTTTTCAAAGATGGACCTAGCAACAGGTTTCCATCAATTGCCTATTGCTGAAGAGTGCGTTCCTTTGACAGCTTTCAGAGGTGCAGACATATTTTATGAATGGTTAGTAATGTCGTTCATGAAAAAATACCCCACTCAAGATCTTGAGCTAATGGCCATTGTGTTTGCTTTAAAGATATGGAGGCACTATCTTTTGGGTAAGAAGTTCGAATTATATACAGATCATAAATCCCTGAAGTATCTGTTCACCCATAAGAACTTGAATTTAAGGCAGTAGCGTTGGGCCGAATTTCTTGCATCCTATGATCTGGACGTCTTGTATACTCCAGGGAAAGCCAATGTTGTGGCAGATGCACTTAGCAGAAAGAATGCGGGTGTCGCCAATCTTATCATTACACCTGCATTGATTGATAAGATCGCTGCTTTTCAGAAGAATGACGAATTTATTCAGAGGATTAGTAAAAGAGTCCGGGAAGGCGAACCCTCCAGTTTTCAAATTGATAACAAGGGAGTTCTGCGGTTGAAAGGCCAAATTTGTGTCCCGAATATCTCTGAGCTTAGAAGAGAAGTAGTGGATGAATGTCATAAATCCAAGATTTGTATTCATCCAAGGGTGAGTAAGATGTATCATGATCTCAAGTGCACGACCTGGTGGAAGTCTATGAAAAGAGACATCTCCATTTATGTCAGCAGGTGTTCTACTTGCCAGCAAGCCAAAAGTGATCAGCAAAATCCTGTCGACTTGTTACAACCACTAGAAGTTACACGTTGGAAATGGGTGTTGGATCTAGAATAACCCTAGAGGGGGGGTGAATAGGGTTTTTCACAGTTTTTAAATAGAATTGAAAAACTTAACAAGATATATAATAATAAACTGATCACAGAAAATAACAGAAACTGAAATGCAGAAAATAAATCACACAAAGATATACCCAGCTTCGGCAGAACCCTGCCTACTGCTGCATTTCTAAGGTATCTACTAGGTGATAGAACAGTTCCCGCATACAAGACAATGTACACTCGCAAACCCCTGCTCCTATTCTAACCCTACGCTCAAAACCCTAGACTGATCTAAACCCCTAGATCAGATTTCCCGAATTACAAACCCTGTAACTCGTAACTCAGATTTACAGACTCTGAAACTGACAGTCAACACCGTGACTGATTCCCCCTAGAGATTACAGACTCTAGAACTGTTTCGGTTTGATTTACAAAACAAAAACAAAAAACAAAAAAAAAACAATACCAAAATAAAACAAACTAAATAGAAACCCTAGGAGATAAAATTAAAAGGGTCATCCCCTTATCCATTTAAACATGGCTGGCCCATTTGTTTGTGTCCACTCTCATTTGCTTTGCCCCGATTTTGTTTCTCTGGAGAAAATTAATGGCGGCTAGGGTTTCTCCTATTGTCTCCAAATCGAATTGATGCAGTTGTTTGATTGTTGGAATTTGGCTTCTGGAATTAATCTCTGGTGCTTGAGTTAGATGCTCCTTCGTCGTTCGATTTGGTCCCTCTATCTAGCGATCGAAAAACTGTGAGTAAAAATTGATTTTGAATCTTTGTTGCTCTCGAAATTGTGGTTGATTTTTGATGCCGATGTTTTGTTGGTTTTTTCCCCCTATGTCGATGATGAAATGGTGTGTATAATATAGGGTAGAATTGAAACCCTAACTTTACTCTGATTTCGCTAATATTGACTCGATCTGATATTGCCTCTGATTCGTGCGGTTTCCACTTTTGAAATGGTTTGATTGAATTTGAATTTTGCGTGGCCCCTTTTGAATTCTCGGTATTGAATGTATTGCCTTGTATGATTTTCAGTTTTACTGTCGAAAAAGAAATTTCCCTTTTGAAAAAAAAACAGCCTCGGCTCTGATTTGAATGTGGCAATTCTGGAGGAAATTAAACTCTTTCCAAATATGATTTTCTGCAAATTAAAACTCCTTGGCCCACTGTTAAAAACTCTCGAACATTTCTGGTAAGAAATAAACTGATTAATCTCCTTGGTTCTTATGCATCATTCTGGAAATTTGTATATGTAAATGATCGTGTGTCCCCCAAGTGATTTCTTGCTTCAAAATTGACTCATTGACTTGTTACTTGAATCAGCTTCAATCATCTATGACACAGCAGTAAATCAGAGCATAAATGTGCTCTGTCATTTGCTGTTTCACTTATGTATACTGAAGTGTTGCTTGTGTATTTGAGTATCCTTGACCAATTATTTTTGGCATGTCCACTTTTGCTGTTGACATTTAACCCTGTATGCATCACCACCTTGAAAGCTCCCTGTATTTTGAACTTGTTCCATGCACTGTTTTGCTCTAAATCACTATTTGAACCTTGTCTTGATCTATGTTGATGTCCCATGCTGATATGAGCCTTTTCATACTACTGTTTGCATTGCTGAACACTTGTAGTTTGCTTACCATCCTTGTCTTCATGTAGTTGATGTGCAATACTTCTTATGCTTGTGCTTGACCCATTAATGTTGAGCTTTGGCTCGACCATGACTGAAACTGTCTTGACAATTTTTGAGCATGCATGCTTGATCACTGTTGTACCCTAACTTGAGTTGTTCCTTACATTTGCTGCTTCCTTGTATGACTTGAAAAAAAAAAACTGAACCATGTATACTTGAGCTATGCTTCATGCTGCTCCATTACTTGCCCTGCAACTATGACTTGTACACCCGGATTGTGTCGAGTTGTATTTGCTCTCTTGATCATGCAAACTGTTTTGAAACTGACTTGAACCATTTGTATGTACCGAACCATGAATGAGTGTCTGGATCATGTTGCATATTTGTTGTTCCATTCATGACTACCATAATCAGTTTGTAATGTGTATCTTTATGTTGACTCGGCCATTTGCTTGCCAAACTTGTTGACTGAACCATGTTACACTGACTCTTTGATTATTACTCCTACATGTTGCAATGGCTCGACCACTTATCATTGTTATATTTGTACATGCTGTTAGCCATTTGTCTTGGCTGTGTATACTCTTGTTTCATTATGACTTGTCCACTTGATTACTGACTTGAATTGACTCGACACATGTTTGAGACATGTATGCATTTACATATTCCTGCTGCACTGTCTTGACCATTTTGCTTTTACTTGTCTCACCACTTGGACTTGTTTGCTGTTTTGGCTTTGCATGTGTGTGTTTGCACTTTGGCTTGACCATGTATTTTGTACCTGAGCCTTTGTTCCATGCTTATGCACATTCCTGAGCTTGAATCAGTGTTTCTGGCTTGTGCGTATATATGAATTGTGTGCATGTATACATATATGTATATATACACATATGTGTATATATATATGTATGTATATATGTTTTTCTTTCGAGATGCTCGTCCATGTATGACTGTCTCTTGCTTGTGCACTGAGTCGAGCAGGTCCACGTGGCTACTCCTCAGTTACTCGCTGATTGGCGTGGCAGTGCACACGTGTATATTCATGCACGTGTGTACATGCAGCCGTTAGACGAGTTTTCCTGTCCCTGCACTGTAATATGTGTATATACATACACATGTATGTGTATACATGTATCGTGCGCGTGCTACATTAACATATCAGATCAAGTCATGAAAAAGGATGAGAAACACACCAGAAAACTGAGGCAAATAGAATTTTAAAAATAAAATTTATATTTGCATGTGTTCAGTTTTATTTCTATTGCAGTATACTCTGTGTGTGTGTTTCATGTGACAGGTAAGACGATGAGACTGAAGTGACTGGACCGACTGTGATGACTGGACTAAACTAACAGAAGACTGGACAGACAGTGAGCAGTGAAGACTGAAGATGAAGACAGAAGACTAACAGATAGTGTTAGTGTATCAGTGTATCAATGTGTTTGTAAATTGAAATGTAAATTGTATAGACAGAGTGTTACAGTGAGGAGCTGTGTAACAACAAAATTGTACTGATGTTTGTATTAAACAAGTTTGCATAAAATAAAATATTATTTTATTGTGTTCAACCAAACTTGTCTATTATATACAGTTTATTTTCAAGTACAATATTCATTGAATGTTTAAATAGTGGAGTCATAAAATTTGTACTGTTAGAATGTTGAAATATTATATTTATATTTAAATAAAATACTGTGTTAATATTTGAATGTCTGTACAGTAGTATTTCACTTAAATATAAATATTATATTCTTGTTTGAGGTGAATATAAAACAGTACAGTGACAAACACATTTAAGATAATATATACTTGTTTGTTATCATCAAACAAAAATCATATAATTGTGTATACAACACCGTTATATACAACAATCTCCCCCTTTTGATGATGACAAACAAATAAAAGATTTTGAATATAATAAATGTGTTTGTTTGTGGATATTTGAACTCCCCCTATTTAAATGCTCCCCCTACAACAGAAACTCCCCCTATAACTATGCATGAGTGAATAATTAAATTTTCAAGATTAAAAATATTTATAAAATATTCACTCATAAATCAAAATCTAATCCATTCTCCCCCTTTTGTTATCATCAAAAGGATACAAATTTTTAAAATATAGATGAAAAATGACTAACAAATACTATATTAGCTTAAGAGGAAGAACAGTCATCATAAATCTCAATCAGTCAAACAAAAATCATAATATTCTAAGAACAGGTGGCATATTTCACATTGTAGAAAATGACGGATATACGATGAATTTTATAAAAATGAGGAGAGTTATAAAAAATATGAATATTTCCCAATTATTTTCAAAAGAAAAAAAAAAAAAATAAAGCACCAAAAATGGTGATGGATTTGGATTATAATTAAAAATTCAATTTAAGTGAGAAAATCGAATAATCTCAAATCTCAATATCTATCAATCAACAAATCATAATACGTCATAATATTTCAACACATTTCACAGATTAGAATATGGATTGATAGGTTGATCTTTACACACCAAGGAGAATTTCAATTTTAGCACATTTTTTTTATTTATTTATTTAAGAGCACACTGACCACGCATAACCAGAGCTTGGATTTTTAAATGAGATCAGTCGCAGCTTAAATTATAAGTTGTCTCTTAACCATGCATGACCAAAGCTTGGATTTTTAAATGAGGTTAGAGACACACTTATATATTTATTATATATTTATCATTTCACCTTTTAAAAAGAAAACACTCCTTGGTATAAAACCAATATATGGATGATAGAACATGTGGTAGGTACAGAAATGGACTGTGAAATAAATTTCTAAATTAATTTTATTATGAAATATGACCAACTGTACCGGGATTATTGAAAATTTTCAATTATCACTAATTCTGAATAATAATATAACCACAATTCCATCACAAATATTTTGACTGTTTATTTAAAATGATTTTAAGAAAGATTAAACTCTCCATATTTATATAAAATCATAACGGATGGCAGAAGGATGATAAGTAATGAAGATGGCAGTGAAATAATTGCCAATTCAAAGATATTATAATAAATATTCAACCATCATGAAAATCTAAATAAAATTCTCCTCTTGTCGTGAAATATACTGCAGTCACAATTCATCACAATTTCTAAATCTGGTTATAATTTTGATGAATTATAAATACAGTTTAGTTATTGATTTCAATTTCTGAATGAATAATCAATAAATAATTTTAAAATTGAAAAACAATTACAAGAGAAATATGCTGATCTATACACGACAAGAGGGAAACAAAAAATATATACAGCAAAAAAAATATGCAGCACTTCTAAACTCATACCACATGGTGTCTCTACAAAGTAAAAATTCAGAACAGATGGATGAAATAAATATAAGCACTTCTGATACCACTTGTTATCTCGCTCTCGAGAATTTTAAACACACCCCGGTGGCTAACATTTGTACCTCAGTCAACAGAAAAGATTTAATTTCAAAGCAAGCAACTCAAGCACACAAATTTTATTTATCAAAGCATGATAAACCTTTGATACCAAAACAAGCAGACCTCAAAAAAAAAAATTTACAAATCAATTTCTTATAATCAGAGCAGCATGATTCCAAAAACAAACATTTTTCAAAGAAAAACAGCATCAGAGCAGCACAGAGAAATCAGTATCACAACAGACTTGTCAAGATGTTGGTCACATAAGGTGGTTCATGATCCAAGATTTGCAAATATACTCTATTTTAAATCATTTGAAGAGATGTAAAAGTATTAGGATTTAATGAATCAATCACACCAGGTTATATTTCAGATTCAAGATATGTGTGAGATCCAATAAATCAATAATTTCAAATGATTTTAAACAAACATATATTCAAATCAAATAATCATGAAATAACAATGATTTTCAAAGACCATTTTTAAGAAAGCATTTTCAAGAATTTCTCAAAACTATTTCCGACAAGCCCAAGAGAAATTTCAGGTCATTTACATCAAATTTGAAAATATTCATGATCGGGATAATTTATTTGAAATCACATGAATCAATGTAAAGTTTTGGGATATAATGAATCAGTCACACGAGATTGACAATTTCAAAAATAAGAGGTGTGTGATATTCAAAACATCTAGAATTTCAGATGATTTCAAACAAACATATTTCATTATAATGATCATGAATAAAGATGAATTCCAAGATGTATCACTGATACAAGCCAATCTGAAAATCAATGAAATTATCACAACTGATAAATAACAGAGTGTTGTAATGAGTATAATATTTTGAGCTTTTCTAAAATGAATTAGAATAAACTCAGAACAACAAAGGTGTGTGACATTTCATTAAATATTCAGATCTTCAAAAAAAATTTAGAATTCTAGTTAATAGTGTTCAAGATATGATGAGAATACAACAACACTGTTATGAATTCAGAAATAAACAAAATCTCAAAAACAATTGCAGATATTTACAAAATTAAATTCAGGAAATGGAAATGATTAACACACGATGATTTTATAAATAAAGCATATTTCCAAAAAGATCACGAATTCTGCAACTGGAAGTTTAAGAAGTACAGACAAGGAAAATATGGCAGTGTCAAATCAAAAACAAAAAAAAAGAGAGAGGAAGGAATAAACACAGAAATTAAAAAACAAACAAAGAGAATATACAAAGGTGAGTTTAGAGATCATACCAGAATCCAATGTAAAGCAGAATATCTAACTCAACAGATGTGGCTAAGGAACTGTGAATGATTCTGTGATATGAAGCAGTTTGAATCCGTTTCTCTTTTCAGCACAGTTGTTCCTCAGCCTCCTTTGGTACCTAATGATTGAGATGATCAAGTGGTCGAACAAAATTTGTAAAACCACTCACAGTTGTATTCATTTGTTTTGGTACCCAGACTTGCTTATACAACAAACCATTAGAATTAACTTTTGTACCCTTAGGAACCCAAATCGATTTGAATTTAATAAAACCCGTTTTATTTTCATTTGAGATCCAAGAAGGTTTAAATGGTTTGTTATAAAACAAATCCTCATTTTGATTGTGATTTACAAATCCTTTGAAGTTTTTAGAGTTAAAATTTTCAAAACAAACATTTCTAAAGTGATTTGAGGGATTTTTAAAGTCACAAGAATTTTGATTTCTAAAAACATCATTTTTCCCGAATCCAAGTCCAGATTTATTTCCACGATAAACTTGGTTTTGTAACAGCATATTCAACGATTTTTCCCCATTAGAAAATTTATCCAATGTTGATTCTAATCGTTGAATTTTGGATTTCAGATCGCTATTTTCTTTTAATAAATTTGAGCAATTATTTATAGCGATCATCTGTTCAGCATTGGTCTGTTTCAAAACCAAATTCTCATTTTCTAACGATCTAATTTTGGCTTGGGATTCGGAAATTTCAAGTTCAAATTGTTTTTGCTTTTCCGACTCAAACTTCTTGGATTTTTCAATCTCATTTTCAAGTTCTTTCAAAATCAAACCACTTTTCTCCAAATTTTCATTTTCAGCAATTTCAAATTTGGAATATATATCAGTCTTAAAAATTACAAATTCCTTTTGTAGAAGATTGTTCAAATTTGATAACTCAATCTTGTTTTCTTTTAAGATCAGAATTTCCTTTTCAAACTTTTGAATATTTTTATTGAGATGAACAAGATTGGTTTTCAATTTTAAACAATTTTTGCAATTAGAATTTGAAGAATTCTTAGTGTTTTTGAGTTTTGATTCCAAAACATTATTTTTGCAGATCAACTCAAGCTTCTCAGATTTCAGAAGTTTATTTTTAGCTTTTAACTTCTCAACAGATTCAGTTAAACCATTTAAACGGTGAATCAAAGAAATATTTCCTGTTGAGTCTCCATCTGGATTTCCATCTGTACAACCTGTCAGGCACAAATTTGAAGCCGAGTTATCTTTCTGGGATTTTGAGCATTTGTCAATTTTTCCATATAGCGTGTTGAGAGTCTGCCAGATCTCCTGCGCAGTCAAACAATGGGAAATAAGGCTATATTGAATATCATCAATATGAGAATATAAAATATGAGTAGCATGTAAATTAAATTCAATATCAATCCTACTTACAATATCATACCCATTTTTAATACTATTCCAACATTTAATATCAACAGATTTTAAATAAGATTTCATTTCTGATTTCCAATTTAAAAAATCTGTACCATTGAAAATAGATGGAATATGACTGGACTGACTCTCTATGGACTGACAAATAGGATTCACCATTTCTCTAGAGTTAATGAAATTACCAGGCTCCGATACCACTTGTTGGATCTAGAATAACCCTAGAGGGGGGGTGAATAGGGTTTTTCACAGTTTTTAAATAGAATTGAAAAACTTAACAAGATATATAATAATAAACTGATCACAGAAAATAACAGAAACTGAAATGTAGAAAATAAATCACACAAAGATATACCCAGCTTCGGCAGAACCCTGCCTACTGCTGCATTTCTAAGGTATCTACTAGGTGATAGAACAGTTCCCGCATACAAGACAATGTACACTCGCAAACCCCTGCTCCTATTCTAACCCTACGCTCAAAACCCTAGACTGATCTAAACCCCTAGATCAGATTTCCCAAATTACAAACCCTGTAACTCGTAACTCAGATTTACAGACTCTGAAACTGACAGTCAACACCGTGACTGATTCCCCCTAGAGATTACAGACTCTAGAACTGTTTCGGTTTGATTTACAAAACAAAATAAAAAAATAAAAAAAAACAATACCAAAATAAAACAAACTAAATAGAAACCCTAGGAGATAAAATTAAAAGGGTCATCCCCTTATCCATTTAAACATGGCCGACCCATTTGTTTGTGTCCACTCTCATTTGCTTTGCCCCGATTTTGTTTCTCTGGAGAAAATTAATGGCGGCTAGGGTTTCTCCTATTGTCTCCAAATCGAATTGATGCAGTTGTTTGATTGTTGGAATTTGGCTTCTGGAATTAATCTCTGGTGCTTGAGTTAGATGCTCCTTCGTCGTTCGATTTGGTCCCTCTATCTAACGATCGAAAAACTGTGAGTAAAAATTGATTTTGAATCTTTGTTGCTCTCGAAATTGTGGTTGATTTTTGATGCCGATGTTTTGTTGGTTTTTTCCCCCTATGTCGATGATGAAATGGTGTGTATAATATAGGGTAGAATTGAAACCCTAACTTTACTCTGATTTCGCTAATATTGACTCGATCTGATATTGCCTCTGATTCGTGCGGTTTCCACTTTTGAAATGGTTTGATTGAATTTGAATTTTGCGTGGCCCCTTTTGAATTCTCGGTATTGAATGTATTGCCTTGTATGATTTTCAGTTTTACTGTCGAAAAAGAAATTTCCCTTTTGAAAAAAAAACAGCCTCGGCTCTGATTTGAATGTGGCAATTCTGGAGGAAATTAAACTCTTTCCAAATATGATTTTCTGCAAATTAAAACTCCTTGGCCCACTGTTAAAAACTCTCGAACATTTCTGGTAAGAAATAAACTGATTAATCTCCTTGGTTCTTATGCATCATTCTGGAAATTTGTATATGTAAATGATCGTGTGTCCCCCAAGTGATTTCTTGCTTCAAAATTGACTCATTGACTTGTTACTTGAATCAGCTTCAATCATCTATGACACAGCAGTAAATCAGAGCATAAATGTGCTCTGTCATTTGCTGTTTCACTTATGTATACTGAAGTGTTGCTTGTGTATTTGAGTATCCTTGACCAATTATTTTTGGCATGTCCACTTTTGCTGTTGACATTTAACCCTGTATGCATCACCACCTTGAAAGCTCCCTGTATTTTGAACTTGTTCCATGCACTGTTTTGCTCTAAATCACTATTTGAACCTTGTCTTGATCTATGTTGATGTCCCATGCTGATATGAGCCTTTTCATACTACTGTTTGCATTGCTGAACACTTGTAGTTTGCTTACCATCCTTGTCTTCATGTAGTTGATGTGCAATACTTCTTATGCTTGTGCTTGACCCATTAATGTTGAGCTTTGGCTCGACCATGACTGAAACTGTCTTGACAATTTTTGAGCATGCATGCTTGATCACTGTTGTACCCTAACCTGAGTTGTTCCTTACATTTGCTGCTTCCTTGTATGACTTGAAAAAAAAAAACTGAACCATGTATACTTGAGCTATGCTTCATGCTGCTCCATTACTTGCCCTGCAACTATGACTTGTACACCCGGATTGTGTCGAGTTGTATTTGCTCTCTTGATCATGCAAACTGTTTTGAAACTGACTTGAACCATTTGTATGTACCGAACCATGAATGAGTGTCTGGATCATGTTGCATATTTGTTGTTCCATTCATGACTACCATAATCAGTTTGTAATGTGTATCTTTATGTTGACTCAGCCATTTGCTTGCCAAACTTGTTGACTGAACCATGTTACACTGACTCTTTGATTATTACTCCTACATGTTGCAATGGCTCGACCACTTATCATTGTTATATTTGTACATGCTGTTAGCCATTTGTCTTGGCTGTGTATACTCTTGTTTCATTATGACTTGTCCACTTGATTACTGACTTGAATTGACTCGACACATGTTTGAGACATGTATGCATTTACATATTCCTGCTGCACTGTCTTGACCATTTTGCTTTTACTTGTCTCACCACTTGGACTTGTTTGCTGTTTTGGCTTTGCATGTGTGTGTTTGCACTTTGGCTTGACCATGTATTTTGTACCTGAGCCTTTGTTCCATGCTTATGCACATTCCTGAGCTTGAATCAGTGTTTCTGGCTTGTGCGTATATATGAATTGTGTGCATGTATACATATATGTATATATACACATATGTGTATATATATATATGTATGTATATATGTTTTTCTTTCGAGATGCTCGTCCACGTATGACTGTCTCTTGCTTGTGCACTGAGTCGAGCAGGTCCACGTGGCTACTCCTCAGTTACTCGCTGATTGGCGTGGCAGTGCACACGTGTATATTCATGCACGTGTGTACATGCAGCCGTTAGACGAGTTTTCCTGTCCCTGCACTGTAATATGTGTATATACATACACATGTATGTGTATACATGTATCGTGCGCGTGCTACATTAACATATCAGATCAAGTCATGAAAAAGGATGAGAAACACACCAGAAAACTGAGGCAAATAGAATTTTAAAAATAAAATTTATATTTGCATGTGTTCAGTTTTATTTCTATTGCAGTATACTCTGTGTGTGTGTTTCATGTGATAGGTAAGACGATGAGACTGAAGTGACTGGACCGACTGTGATGACTGGACTAAACTAACAGAAGACTGGACAGACAGTGAGCAGTGAAGACTGAAGATGAAGACAGAAGACTAACAGATAGTGTTAGTGTATCAGTGTATCAATGTGTTTGTAAATTGAAATGTAAATTGTATAGACAGAGTGTTACAGTGAGGAGCTGTGTAACAACAAAATTGTACTGATGTTTGTATTAAACAAGTTTGCATAAAATAAAATATTATTTTATTGTGTTCAACCAAACTTGTCTATTATATACAGTTTATTTTCAAGTACAATATTCATTGAATGTTTAAATAGTGGAGTCATAAAATTTGTACTGTTAGAATGTTGAAATATTATATTTATATTTAAATAAAATACTGTGTTAATATTTGAATGTCTGTACAGTAGTATTTCACTTAAATATAAATATTATATTCTTGTTTGAGGTGAATATAAAACAGTACAGTGACAAACACATTTAAGATAATATATACTTGTTTGTTATCATCAAACAAAAATCATATAATTGTGTATACAACACCGTTATATACAACAATGGGATCAAATCTCCATGGATTTTATTGATGACTTACCCCAAACTAGAAAAGGTGATGATAGTATTTGGGTGATTGTTTATAGTTTCACGAAGTTTGCCCATTTCATTCCTATCAGATCGACTAGAACAACACAAAGTTTGGCGAAAATTTATTTCAAGTAAATTGTCCAACTACATGGAGTCCCCAGTAGCATTGTAAGTGATCGTGACCCTATATTCGCTAGCAAATTCTAGGAAGCATTACAAGAAGAGCTGGGGACAACATTAAATCTAAGCACCGCTTATCATCCTCAAATAGATGGCCAGACTGGGAGGGTGAACCGTATGCTGGAAGACTTGTTGATGGCTTGTATTCTTGACTATGGCGGATCATGGGAAGATCACTTGCATTTGGTCGAGTTCTCTTATAATAACAGTTACCAAGCAAGCTTGAAAATGTCGCCATTCGAAGCACTGTATGGCAGGCCTTGTAGATCTCCCGCATGTTGGGTGAAACCAAGAAATAGACTGGTATTGGGTCTGGACATGATTCGAGAAGCTTCAGACAAAGTTGATTTTATTAAGAAGCAATTACTAGTAGCTCAGAGCCGACAGAAAAGTTATGCAGATGCAAGAAGAAGGGATTTAGAATTTTATGTTGGCGATTATGTGTACTTGAGAGTTTCTCCATTTTCAAGTATTTCTCCATTAAAAGGAGTAGTTCGCTTCAGGAAGACTGGGAGGTTGGCCCCGAAGTTCATTGGTCCATTTCCTATTCTAGAAAGAATTGGAACTCTCGCTTACAGGGTTCAGCTGCCTTACTGGTTGCTGGGGGTACATGATGTATTCCATATGTCTCAACTTCGGAAGCATGTACATGATCCAGACTTGATTATGGAGGAAGCTGCACCGCAAGATTTGGAGATTACCTCGAGCTTAGCAATAAGAAGGGAGCCGGTAAAGATCATTGGAAAAGAAACCCGAATTTTGAGGAACAAAAGAATTCATCTAGTCAAAGTGCAGTGGAGCGGAGATCTCAGAGCCTGTATAAGGGAGACCGAGGATCGCATCAAACAAGCTTATCCCCAGTGCAGAGTGGATATCTCTGACTAACTCTAGTGTACGTTACATTTACCATATTTTACATCTTCCGTTTTGTTTCCTGCTTTACCGTTGTTTCCTTTTTGGGGACAAAAAGCTTTTAAGTGTTAATGTAAAGATAGAATATAGAAAAATTGTTCATGTTTATAAAATAAACATGTTAACATTAAAAATCCCATTTTTAATGTAACGATAGGATATAGAAAAATTGTTCATGTTTTTGAAATAAAACATGCTAACATATTGTAACAACCCGGAAAATCAGAACCAATGTAAAATTTTTATTTTGACTATTTTATTGAATTTTGAATAGTTGAAATAATTTATTTTAAATAATACCGATTAAAAATTTATTTAAATCGAAGTATGAAATAATATATTTATCCTAATTTTAAAAGGAGTTAGAAATAACACGGGAGTTTGGAAATTTGAATTCGAACTTTGACTGACTGTAGAGGTTGCAAAATAAATCGGATTTTAGTTAAACCAAAAATATTTAAATCTATTTAACAATATATTTCCAACGAATCCGAAAAATTGAAATTCTATAGCGGGAATCAAAAGTTATGGTCAGTTGAATATTCAGAAAAATCGCTATAGAATTTATATATATTTAATATAATATATAGCCCGTATAAATTGCCATTTTGCAAACGACCTCTGTTTTTGACGAAACCATTTTTGTTGGAACCGGAATGTCAAATTATTGCCAGATTCCAATTTTCATAATTTTTGGAATTAATATGTGAGCATGGAAAAAGAAAATGTGTTTTGGCAATTTCAGTCAATTTCGATCGACTAGAGAATGGCCATTTTTCAAACGGTCTCCAAATTCGACGATATCTGTTTTGCTGAGACCGTATCGCCAAAACAAAGCTAGATATAATTTTTCTAGAATTTTTAGGATCAGTATGTAGCCCCGGTAAATTAAAATGTATGATCAAATTAAATAATAAAATGTTTTATTATTTAATTTAAACATATCGTAACAGCCGAATTGGGTTACAAAACATATCCCATCATGTCTGGCTTGGGGGTATTTTGCTAGGGCGACACTCGTTGGGTTTGAATTAGAGTTCATATAGCAAAAGGGTATTTTTTTTATTTTAGGATAATTAAATAAATAAAATATAAATATAAATACACTGTATATACGGTGGGAATACCCTAACCCTAAAATACATCTACAGGCGCCTTATACCTTCGTATCCATGGCCACCATGCTCAAGGTTTAGATCCCTAAATTCTTCTAATCCATACAATATTTTCAAGCACTTCATAAGACAATTTCGAAGATGATCGAGCCCCCTTCAGATCCGTACGGTTGGATCCTCTACAGTGGCTCGATTTTCGAGAATTCTGGCCTGGAAGTTATCGCCATCGGCCCCATTTCAGTGCAGCCTCAGACAACCGAGCTCGCTGCCGTTCAGGGGTGTGGCGCGTCCCTCCTAACTCCTTGGCGTGGCGGTGGTTGATCGCCTTCAAGTGCCTCAATCCGCATGAAAAACTGAGCCCTAGTATCGAACTAAACTAAAAACCCATCGGCCTTGTCTGTTGAAGGTTGAAGTAGGGTAAAAAAAATCCTTTTTTATTTTATTAATTTAAATTGTTATAAACACTATAAAAATCATAACTCTCATATACAATACCGAAATTCCATGAAATAGGAAACATTGGACTCATGGCATCGTACACGACATTTCAGAACTGACCGGAGAATTTTTGAAGCTTGTTACAATTTTTGGCATCGTCAAATCATTATGAGATTTCTGAATCCGAATTAATTAAATAAAATTATATTAGGATGCAGACGGAGTTTAGAAACTCCCGACACCTATCGTCCACAAACCATGGACGACTTGTTTAAGTTGTGATTTGAAATTTGGTGAATATTACGAATAGTTGATTGTTGATTTTGGTTGAAACCAAATAGGATTAGTTTGTGGCAAAATTCATCTGTGTACGAAATAGATTATTGAAATCCACGTTGTCAAAAGCCGCGAGGCTTTAAGGTAGCGCGAGGAGCCGTACATCGGGATGGTGCCGGTTTTAATTACCCTGTCGTTATGCTGCCGAAATTTTCTGAAATAGTCATGTGTTTTTAAATATTTATATATGAAATGAAATTTGTTTGAACATCCAAAATTCACATTTTTATTGTATATGAAAATTGTTCATTGTTTTAAGATAAAACATGTTTACATTAAAAATTTCATTTTTTATGTAAAGAAAGAATATAGAATTTTTTTTCATGTTTTTAAAATAAACATGTAAACATTAAAAATTCCATTTTTAATGTAAATGCTGAATATATGGAAATAGGTAATGTTTTAATAATAAAAACATGTTTACACGGAAAATCTCATTTTTAGTGTCATGTATGAAACTAGAAAAATGCTCATGTTTTAAAGATAAAACATATTAACATTAAAAGCTCAATTTTTATGTAATGAATGAATCATAAGGAAAGATTAAAAATATTCATTTGTTAGAAATGAAAATTTGTTTACAATAAAAATTTACATTTTATTGTATATAAGAAAAGGTTCAAAATGATCATTATTCAGAAGGAAGATTCTTAACAATAAATTCATATTTTTATTGTAAAATAAAATGATCATCTGTTGAAAAGAAAAATGGTTAAGTAGAAAAGATTACATTGTTATATAGTGTAATAAAAGAAAAGAAAGACTACATTTTTATATAATGTAATAAAAGGAAAGATAAGAATACATTTTTATATAATGTAATGAAAGAATAGGTAATATTACAGTTTAATGTAATACAAGAAAAGAAGAAATTTACATTTTTATTATAATGTAAAAAGATCACATTTTTAATGTAATCAAAGAATGAAATAAAAAGATTACATTTTTATACAATGTAAGAAGATTACTTTTTTACTTAATATAAAAAGATTATATTTTTATGCAGTATAAAAAGATTATATTTATATGCAATATAAAATGGATCATATTCTTATGCAACATGGGTTTAATGTAAAGGAGTTAAAAATATAAAGTTTACATTTTTAAGGTAGATGAGAACATAGAAAAATGTACATGTTTTAAATATAAAAACATGTTTACCTTGAAAACCTCATTTTTAATGTAAGAAATGAAATTAGAAAATAGTTCATGTTTTAAAAATAAAAACATGTTTACATTAAAAAAAATCACATTTCTAATGTAAAGAAAGGAAATATAAAAATGTTCATAGTTTGGAATGGAAAGGATAAACAATAAAAATTTACATTTATATTGTAATGTAAGGAATGAAGAAAATGTACATGTTTTGGAATAGACTTTTGTTCATTAAAAATAACATGAATATGAAGATTACAAAATCATTTAAAGATTAAAGAGCTTGAAATCATCGAATGAGCTATAATTATATATATATATATATATATATATATATATAAATTAAAATTAAACGAATCGCGCGCGGTAGTTTGCGATTTGGAATCGTAACTTTAAATGATTATACCGAGAGATCCGACTGTCGGATTTTCCCAAATCTGGAACGTTTGGATTCGCTTTTGAAAGATCTTTCCAATGATATAAAATTTCTTAAGATCCAATAGTTAGATTTTAAGAAATGTGTAAATTAAATTTCGATGAAAACCGCACCAAGGCCACCCTATGACCCGAAGCGTCGTTTAATTAAAAATGGCTATTTATATATATATATATAAAAATACCGATATATCGTTATAAAATATCATTAACGATATGGAATGAAATTAAACCAACTTCCTCTGGTTTATAAGTGTTTTGTATGGTTAAATTCAATCGATACTAATATGTAACGTTGGATTGAATTTGACCAAGCAAAGAAATGATTTTGAATTATATATATTCGCAAATTATTTGGAAAGGCTGAGTTAAATCTCATTCCAAATAATTATATGACGATTAAGATTCGAAGACATTGGTGATTGAAGACCGGCGATCTTCACATCGAATAGATGACTACTGATGCCCTGTATCGGTTAGCTCCCAGGAAAGGGTTATAGTGTTAGTTGTCCGGACGTACTTGTTGATTGTCCGGATATGCGAGAGCCTCTCTTCCGTATTGGACATATGGAACAAGGAATAAGGTGTCTCCGGTTTCGTTCAGACCCAGAATGAACTTATAGAAAGATGTGTGTATCACATTGGATTTTGTTCCTGTTGATTGATCTCTATTAATATTTATCTGTTGGTGGCGGAGAATTTAATCTCTTGCTTAACACCCTTAGAGGTTATATATTAATTGACATCAGTCGCATGGCATGAATTGTCAGTGTGGCATGCCAAGATGCAAATGATCAAGGCTTATTTTTGAAAAGCAAATCCTTGTGGTTGATGATCGAAGCATAGCCCATTTTAGGCATAGCTTTGTGTATAGCGTTACTTCGCGAGCCTCACACCCCGATATGAACCAAAAACGGAAGTAAGGACTGCAGGGAGGACATATGTTTCTTTCTAGCTAGAAGTGGTGTCATGATTTTACAAGGCCTGACATTTTTACTTATGTGGATGATGGAATGAGGCGGCTCAGTTATTTGAGTCCCTAGTGGCTCTATTTACGCCCATAGGGCGGGGAAACGTATTGTTCAGGCATTATTAATCCACTAACATATTTGTAGACCGGCCCTGAAGATCCAAGGTGCAGTTGCAACTGATCCTGAGGCACGGGCTAGAGTGTCTCGAATTTGGTAAGGACTATCTTTTGCCTTGGTTCACGATGGAAATCCTACTTCCAATACGACACCATGCGGTTTTGATTGTAAACCTATATATGGCAACATAGTATATGGTAGCTATGCCGTCTATGATTGATACACTATGATTCAAATTGGTTTTGAAACATATATATACACTAAAAATAATATCAGATCCGTTTTTACATATCAAGCATACTTTGACCATTATAATGTAAAACTCTATCCTCCGGTTTGCGTTGCATTGTGTGATGGGACTGGAGTCTTATAATGGTTTCATTTTTCTAAAAAGCATTGCGTTCTTTAGTGATTTACTTTACTTATGCACTGGCAATCCAATGGAGTAAACCCGTTCCGCGTTTGCAGTATGGTTCTGTGATTATCCTTATTATTAAATAAGTTAAATAAGATTTCTCATACCAGTCCCATGACTGACTCGCAGTTTGTTTCACTTTGCAAACTCGGGTGCCCTCTTTTCCACATAGGCAGCCTTATATACAGGTTTAGCAGATTCATTCTGGATAGCTATCAAGCTAAAGATGGATCTTACCATTTCAATTATGCTGTTCAGACTTCATTTATTATATTATGTTTGATTCCGCTGCAGACATTTTATATTAAGTTGAAAACTGTATTATGTACTAAGTATGATCCTATTATGCTATGTAACTCTGATGATTTATTATTCCTAGTATAATTTGAGATACATTTTTTGTTGTAATTCTATATTTCTGTTCTGCTGTTATTGTTTATGTGTCATATTCCAATGATTATCCTTGCTTTCGTAATGCGGAAGTTTGGGGTCATCACAGTTCCTTCCGGTAAATGGCTGTTGTTCCCAACCATTGGTCGTAATACATTCGGTGCACTCAAGCGAAATGAGTGACCTGTCATGTTTAGCCCGGGTTACAAGATGTACTTGTTGAACCCGGTGTATTCCTTTCTATAGATACACCGTCAAAATGTTGTCCTGTACCTTGCCAGTTGGAATCCATTACCCAATAAGTGCCGCGGATTTTGATTATATATTATATATGTGGAATGTGAGATGAAAGCATTATAGTAGATTGCTAGTTAATAGATTTAGACATTATTATAATATCAGAAGAGTATGGATTTTAAAAAGAATGTTTGGGTTATCGTAAGGTAAAACCAACCTTGTTTATGTGTGGATTGGTTTTATGATTATTCTTTCTTTTAATCAGGATTTTGAAAGTTAAACTAATGGCTGGAGTTTACTCACACCAGTCACATGACTGACCCAGAATTTATTTTGTTTTGTTTTCTCTAAACTCTAGGTGCCTAATTTTGTATGGGAAGTCAAGTAGTCGGGATTTTACAGATATACTTGAAGAGCTGGAGCTGGAGGCTTCAGAATTATATAGCTATTGTTTATTTCCACTGTGGTGTAAGTGTTATACTCAAATGATGATTTGTGTGTGTATATATATATATATGTAAATGACAGATTTGTATTTCCAAGTTATGTTGTATACTATATTTTATTCACTCCGCTGTGAGGTTTGTATTACTCTGATTCTGTTGTTATCTTCTTCTTCCTCTTCTATTCTAATTTTCTATCTTTTCTATTTCTCACCCTCTAACTTCTTCTATTAACGTTCCGATATTTCCAATTCTTGAATAGTCAACATGGGGTTGTGCGTCAATTTTCAAGGTTGAAAATTCACATTCGTTACAATAAAGCCAGGCCTAATAGTGCAGACCAGTATGTAAAGCAGATTCGCTACAGTATAACATCAGGCTCGGTAGTGCAGTCAAGCACGCAAATCAAAGTGGGAACAAGGACCAATCACATCATAAATTTTTTATTCACTCGAAACTTTACGTCGATATATTTCTAAGTGTTTTTCTTACCTTTACTCAAACAAGTTTTTTGCTTTACAAAACTAGCATACCAAAAGTCATTCCTTCATGGCCCTCATCTATGGATTTTGATTAGGAGCAAAACTTAACTCAACCTCCGCCAACAAGTCCAAGAACCGATGTTGATTGACTTATCGGATACCAAGATCAACACAATGAGGATGTGCATCGTGAGTACCCAGATTTAACCCAACTTAAACTTCAAGAACCTACTAATAATCTGATCACAAATTTTAGTCATCAGGTAGTTCCACGTATGTATCAACAAGAGGTACGAGTGGCTTCAATTACTCAACCTCCAACTCAAGAAGTACGAGAACAATACTCAGTAGTTCAACCTCTGTATGAACAAGAGGTACGAGCGACTTCAATTATTCAACCTCCAAATGGGTAAGAGGTTGACTCTTATCTCGTTTGTTTCCACTACAGGTACGTGGTGGAGGTTGTGGTTAGGGCGGATGGAGAAAATATTGGCCGTAGGATCCAGTTATGCTCATTGTGGTCGAACGGCTGCGATTACTATGAATGGATTGACGACTGTTTATGTCCAAGGGGTATTTCTTAAGCCAATGATTTAGAACAAGAGATAAGGCATCTTAGAACTGCTTCAGAATCCCTTGAGATTGAATGTAACATTTAGCTTGCGTGCGTAGTTATTTTTCTAGTCAACATCTTTTGTATCTTAAGTTTTCCTACTATTTCCTATATATGCTTTGATTTTTTAGTTGTTCTGTTGTATGATTAGTTGTAGTACCTATTTTCAATGTACGCTTTCTATGTAATCCGAATAATTCTTTAACTTTGGTTTTTTGAATGTAATACGACAATTATTGTTATTAGTGGTCAATGAGAAAACTTCGGGTAAAATGAGTCAAACCTGACAAGTGCTTTGAAATTTGTGCAACTGCAGCCACTTTATACTTTATACAATCCACTGTAACACTGTATACTACAACCACTTTGGATATTGTGCAGAGAAGTCACAAAAATTATAGTCAAGTGGGTGAGGACGACCAAGTCTTTGTATGTAATACGACAAATATTTTAACTCTTTGTTTTTTCAAATTTTCCTTTTGATTTGTTAAATAAATCACTAAATTTCATATACGATTATATAACGACCTTTTGAAAATTTGAGTTTGAAATAACTCGAAAAAGTACAATACAAAAACTCGAGTTTTCTTTTTCATTGGAATTGAATAATCATATAGATCCGATGATTTTATTTTTAAAGTATTCCGACATATATTTGAACCTGTATATTCAATTGAAGTTCAAACGTATAACTACGAACTACCGCGACTTCCGAGCTCGTTTTTATATAAGTTACAAATCATACGTTCAAACATCGATTAATTAATAAATTCATTTCAAATTTTCTTGAACATAGATTAATATATAATTTAGTCTGATTTGCATTATCCACCTCTATAAATACCCACCTACTTCTTCAAAGTATCTTTTGATATTTGAAATATGATTAAAGTTGCTCAAAAGTTGAGAAGTCACAAGCATAATATTCATGTGGTTGAGTACGACCGTAATTTATAACTCCTTTACGTTACGAAATGTTTACTTCACATGGGGACGACCCTAGTTTTTATCTCCTTCGTGTTCATAAAGGTACACACAACCTTTAACTTGCGTACAAACTTCGTTCAGTATAACAAAATGTAGGATAAAGGATACAGTCATCGTTCGACCCAAAATACAACTACAACACATCATAACATAACTTTGAATACAAACATATAATTACGACAAAGAACCATATAACTTGTAACGACCCGGATTTTTGGCCGTTGAATTCTGAGTATTTAAATTTGTTTTAAAATTTTTAATTGAATTATATATAGGAATTTATTGATTATAAAACAAAGTTTAAACGTATAATTTATAATATATTATAAAACGAGCTCGAAATGGCGCGGCAGTTCGTAATATAGAGTTTTGAACTTCAACTGAGGATACAGGATCCGATATAAGTCGGATTTCGGTGAAACAAGACACGTTGGAACCGTATTGACGATAATTTTCATATAAAAGAGAAAATTCAGATTTCGTATTATAATTTGTTAATTATGGCCAAATCAAAATTAGAAATAGTCGCTGTAGAATCGTATATAAGCCATAACGGTTTATTCAATATAACTAGAGATTGGTTGCGAATTTGGGCAAGGTTCTTTTGAGGCGTAGTGATAAATTAATTTTTAGAATTTTTATGTAATTTTTAATTAATTAAATATGCAACATTTTATTTGGAGTATTTTTGCACCCTATATCAATATTTTGGGGTTTCATAATATAAGTTAAACTACCGATATTAATATATTTTTGGGATCATGGCGTATTACTTGTCACGATCATATTTTTATTTCTGTCCGGAGCAATTGATAAAGTATAGAAAATAAAATACGAACTTGAAACGCCCAACATGAACGTTATAATATATTAAAATATCCAAAGTCATTTTCACAAATCTTTCCTACTCGAGACACAATCTTTGTCTAGTGTGGTGGTAATGTCAATGCACATATGTTTTCTGCCAATACTTGTTAAAAATATCGGCAAAAGCAATCTCGAAATCTTGACCGAAAATGCATCATCATCTTTGTTGCAGATCGTGGCACATGCATCTGAAACCGACCAATACCTTCTGTGCCTCGCAGACCATGTGCAAACTGTTGGATAAGGACACGCACAGACCAATGACTTGACACCAAACAATATATACACAATCTATTAACTAAATTTTGCTGTAGGCTAACTTATTGAAATGTAAAATCATCAACAACAAAAAAAATGACTGCGGCTTGTCCTTCAGATCAACATAGTTAAACACGCATGCCTATAAGAAATAACACTGAAAAATCTTGTCGTATGCCTAGAATCTAATGCGTGCTGCACATGTTACCGAATGCCTTCTGCACCTCACCAGTTAGCCATGTTACCATCTGTCGTCTGCCAATTCCAACAGGCAAGCTAAAAAGAAATTGCCACGGACTAAATTTGTACATAGCTATGGCTTTCAAATCAGGTACATCCCCTTAAAAGCATGCATATGGCTAAATAATTTACACAGCCTATGCTTTGCAATCGGCAGCCTAAATTGTTGAAAATCGACGTTGTAAAATCTGAGAACGTTCATGAAAATTTAAATCACGCACATGTATGGGCCCTCATCGAATTAATGAATCACATGCCTAGTTTGGGAAAAATTTCACCTATACTATTCTTCTATTACGTGGCCACCAAGGTACGTTGGGTATAAATGCTCGTTCACCCTCTCTGAGACAAGCCAGATAAAATGGAAGCTTTCCATTCGAAAAGGAAGAGAAAAATAAAATAAAAGAATATAAACTTGGATCTTATGCTGGTATTCATTTCAGAGTCTTCGAGCCTAAAATGATCCGCACAAATTCATACCAAGGTTGCTTCCGGTGGAGTTTTGATAGGGATGCATGTGACTAGGAATAGGGTATAGGCGGTTTTTTTGTTGTACACTAAGGGGCTGGGTGATCTCCGACATCAAGTTGGCCGGAGCAACTGCGGCAGTGGCTAATTTGTAAGCCACGGATAGGTCTTCAGCAGTTTGGTCGAGCGCTAGGTTTTAGATGGTGTTTTGGTGGAGATCGTGGAGGCAAGGTGACCTGGCAGGGTCCGACAGTCTGAGGATGGAGGAGGGACGTGTTGAACGATGCAGTCTTCTTCCATTCGAAGGTGAAGTTGTTGTATTCGATTTTTAGAGGGAAAAGGGATTAAAAGGGGTATTAACGAAGGGTTAATTTCACTTGAAATATACGGGTGGTTTCAGTTTCAGGATTAGTAAAGGAAAAATGGTGAAACATCAGTTAACCGATGGAAAGGTATGGGATCGAGAATTTGTTTGGCATTGGGTCTGTCGTGATAGCTGGGACGTTTAAGTGGAGACTTGCTTAGTTAAATGATTGAATTGAACGGAAGCAGTCCCGTTGGAATCATAATGCCGAAATCCACATTGTGGTATTAATGTAGCGGAGAGCCGAGTTATTGAAATTTCTTGGCAAATCAACGCTTGTTTGATTTTAACGGGAACAAAAGCAAAACCCTCTACTGCAAGACAAGGTGAGTAAACTCACTCGTTTAAAATTATTTTATAATGTGAAATGGTCGCTTGATTGAATAGTTGATAAATTGGTTGATATAATCATCGTTGATTGATTTATTTCATTAATGCGATATTTTTGATGTTACTAACATCTGTGGATGCAGGGAAACTGGTTGGAGGGATCCAACTGGATCCCTCAACATCTTATTTTACTGTTTTATTTTGATGGTGATATATGTTGTGCTACATTATCCATGGTTGAATTTGTGTGTTTGGTTTACCCTGGCCTTAGGAACCTGGTATTTTAGATACTGTAAAATATCATCGAATGTGAAAAAGGAAATTAGAATTTAAAAGCAGAGTTTATTTCCAAATTAGAAATAATTTCTTTTTCATTGAGTTGCAAATGGAAACCTATTCCATTGGGTAAACCAAGAAAAATGTTATAAATAAAGGTATAAATTAAGGGGATCATTAACCATTGGATAAATTAAAAGGTGAGTTCAAATATGAATGTATATTTGAAAGTGAGTATCGGTTTTGAAACCAATATTTGGAAATGGATTTGAATTTAGCAAATTACAGAGGAAAGTTTAAAGAAAGATTTCAAATGCTTAAAGTAAAGGAATAAATAGTTTAACCAAGGAAATATTTTGCAAATAAAATGTATATAAAAAAAGGGGATTTATAGAAATCGAATTAAGTGGTTAGAAGAATGTATAGTTTATAAATATGTTTAAAGGAGAACTTGAATTGTTTAAAATAAACAGAGTTTATAAATGAACAACGGAAGCGTGTGCGTCGCACACGGTATTTTACTCGAAACAGCAATTATAACGCTATAGTTATAAGAAATGCTTTTAAAATCTTAAACAGCGATTATAACGCTGTCTTTTAAAGAAATGCTTTTATAAAACTAAACAGCGATTTTAGCGCTGTTGTTATAATAGATGTTGTAAATATATATACAGCAATTTTAGACGCTGCTGTTATAATAAATGTTTTGGTAAATCTAAATAGCAATTCTAACGCTGCCGTTATAATAACTGTTTTAATAACAATCTTAATGCTATGGTTATGATAAGTGTTTTATAATGCTAGATAGCGGTTTTAACGCTGTTGTTGAAAGCAATGTTTTATATACCGAACATTTGAAGACATCAATTATAATGCTACCGTTATAATCAATATTTTTATAAAGAAGGTGTGTTCGTAGGTCAAATCCGAGAGTCGCGTAAGAAATGTTTGGTTTAAAGTTGTGAGCTCTGAATATTTCAAAGTGAATGATAGCAAGGGTTGGTTAGTGATATCGTTAATTAATGAATGATTTATGATTTAAGTCATAATAACGATGTTTATAACATCAGTAAATTCAAAGGATTTAGAAATGTTTTCTAACTGGAGTAAAAGATATTTTCTCAATAAAGGAATTATATATATTGGAAAAGTTTTCCAATATTCAGGTTAGAGAATAAAAGTCATATTTCGGATGCAGGGAATTATAACACCATTGTTATAATCAAGTGATTCCTGAAAAGGAAGTGGATTCAAAATCGAATCCGAGAGCAACATAAGGAAGCGTGTTAAAAGATTGGAAAGATGAACCTTGTCTATCTCGAAGTTAGAAATGTTGCTCAGTTAAGGTCTGAGAGGTAATTATACCCCAACTTGATTGACTTCGTTTTTAACTAAGAAATGGTTAAGGTTCGATAGTGGAAAGTGGTTAAGTGGAAAACAAATAAAGGAGATTTGGCATAGTGATGTTTATTCAAACATCTGTTTAAATCAAATGAAGGAGATTTGGAAACGTTTTCCAAATGAGAGTCAGAAATGTTTTCTGAATATAGAGGACAGATAATGGAAATGTTTTTCCAAGATTAATAGCGTATATTTTCTAAATATATTAAATAAGGAATGTAAATGAAAGTGAAAAGGGAAATGAATAAATGAATGAACTAAAAGGGATAAACGTTGAACAATGTTTGGTCGATAGAATTTTCTTCTGGAAATAATATCGTTGTTTGCACACCGACATGTTTTCATTTGATAGTTAAATCACCAACTATCAAAGTTTTGACCACTTTAACGTTGTTAATATGGAGAGACCGGTTGGATTATTATCCAGAGAACCACTCCGTATTGGCATAAGCGTTGCGAATCAAGTATGCTGAATATCTTGAAGACGGAGTGAAGTGCAAGGGCTATTGTATAAGTCTTAGATAACAGTGCCTAAGATGGATGTACTGAATAGTGCCTTCGGTTTGTCCAGACTCAGGACAACTTGTATGGACGAGTGTCTGACAGAGTATTTCCAAAGGAGGTTACGTACGTTGATTTCTTCAAACGTACGAAGTTGGTGGCATAGAAGGGAAACTTCTTTAGCCTAACAACCTGAGTATTTTTGTGGGAATCAATTAGTGATTTCCGATGGATCTGATGATGTGGCATTTAAAGTGAATGGTGGCCAGATGTTCTGGAAGATAATTCAAACCTCAAGCCTCATCA
The DNA here is from genome assembly GCA_030737875.1 of Allium sativum. NCBI lineage: Eukaryota > Viridiplantae > Streptophyta > Magnoliopsida > Asparagales > Amaryllidaceae > Allium > Allium sativum. Next base: position 124,522,450 of record CM060919.1, on the reverse strand, counting down.
ACCCGGAAGTGGACAAAAATCGGGCAGGCAGCATGGCTCTGTGGGTCGCACCCATTAGGATGTATGATCACCTATCTAGAGAAATTCCAATTGTTTCTTAAATCTATCGATGCTGCCCATTCGGGAGACGGTTGCTGATCCCAACCGTTGGTGATACATATTCGATACACTCAAGCGAAATGAGTGGTCGGTCATGTGAGGGCCGGGTTGCAAGACGTTCTTGTTGAACCCAGTGTATTTGCCTCTAGAGATACACGTTCGGAAGGTGGTCCCATACCTTGTCAAGTTGGAATCCAATCTCCAATAAGTGCCTGCGAGTTTGATTGTATATTATATATGTAGAGCGTGAGATGCAAGCGTTCTGCTAGATTGTTAATTACTTGTGATTAGACATTATTATAATATCAGATAATATATGATTTCCAAAGTGTTTTGGGTTATCGTAAGGTAAAAGCCGTCCGTATTTATGTGTGGATTGGTCTTACGATTATCTTTTCTTTTGAAAAGGATTTTGAAAAGTTAAACCAAATGATTGGAGTTTACTCACACCAGTCCCATGACTGACCCAGAGTTTATTCGTTTGTTTTCCCTAAACTCTTGGGTGCCCAAATTTGTACGGGCAGTCAAGTAGTCGGGATTTTTCAGATTCACTTGGAGGAGCTTGAAGCAGGAGGCTTCACCACTTAGCTATAGACTATCATATTTTCTGCTGTGTACTATGTTGTATATGGAAACAGGTGTTTATAACTGTTCCAGGGATAATGGTATGTATATACAAATACTGATTTGTGCTTCAAAGGTTATATTATATAGTATATTTTATTCGTTCCGCCGTGAGTTTGTGATCTTCGTTTTCTTCTATTCTAATATTTCTTTCTTTCTATTTCTCATCCTCTAACTTCTTTCTAATAATGGTTCGTATTTCTGTGCAATTTGAGTTGTACGTGTGGTGTTATTAGTCGACTCAAAGGGTACAGATTTGCGGGTCGTTTCATAACTACAACCCATAGTTTGGAGATGAAGTGTAGTACCTATACAACATTTCAGCCTTTGCTGCAACATTCATTCTTTCCAAGCGACCGACCTTTGCTTGCATCCCTAGTGCATACTGCACACCTCTCTCCATCAATGGTGAATCGATCCATAAAAAAATTACAATATTGCAACCCTTTTCGGTTATATGCATCAATGTACGCTTTGCAGCCATAAAAACGACGACCTGCATTCGTTTGACATTTAGAAACAACCACATTACATTCGAGTCTGCAATAGCAAAGGACTGAACGACCCGCCATGCTTGAGCTTGACTTATCGTGGTTCTATCGAGCAATTATTTCCCTCAACCAAGCATTGAGGGATTTTTGAACTGGTCCAATACATAGGACGACAACGTTTGGTTGTATGGCACTAAAGCGTTCAGACTCTACTTCTCCAACTTCTATTTGGACTTCCGATTGTATTTCGGGAACAAATTCGACATCTTCGGCTTGTTTCTTATTCCATTCATACTCATTGTACATTTGAACCATGATTTCATCATCGAATTCCCAACTAGACATTTTTACCTAGATGAGAAGTGGAAAATATAAAAACAAACAGGAGAGTTCAAAAATAATGGAGAGAGGAAAAGAGGTTGGCAGCTCTTTAATACCACAAGTCCCCTTATTTCATACTCTGCTTTATTAAAGCATTAAACATTTCGTACTCTGATTGCAGGAAGATTTAATCATTACGTCTTGTCAAGTCATCTTGTGTAATGTCCCGATTTTTTCTAGCTTTTGATAATCATTTTAATAAGGGAATTAAAATGAAATATGCTACTCAATAAACTAAAATGATTATAAACATGTGTGTAAATATATGTGTGCAAGAATATACAAATAATGTACATATTTAAGTTATGTTTAAACTTGATTAACATAATATAAATATGCAACATTAAAACTATAACTTGAAACATATTGGAAGTAAAACAATATGTATATATGTGTGTATACTTTAATACATATATATAGTTAAAACATAACACAAAATTCAAGCAAGAACTTTGCAACTAAAGCCTTAACTAAAACACAAAAATGATAACATAAAATATATGCAAGGAAAAAAGGGAGTATTGGTCACTTTAAAAATATAAAGGGGCTTTGAAACAAAAGACAACAAAAAAGTATACATGTGCAGGTGAGAAACAATTCGGCTAGCACATGCATGAAACATATATATAAATAATATTACACATAACATGTTTGACAAATTGACTAAGTAGAAATATCTAGGAATGCATATCAAAACAAAAGAGGCCAATTCAACAACCATTAATGAGATTTAACCATGAACATTAGACAAAAAATAGGTAACATTCATTACCTAAAAACACAAAAATACAAGTAGCAAATAAATAATTCTCTTTAAGCAAAATAGCAAGGACTTAGAAGGGAAGTAAAATCAGTGTATATCTGCTGAAAGGAAAGGGTATGCGCAACATTTAATGGAAGCATGGGTTGACTATTGTGTGCTTCTAGAAGGAAAACATAGGACAAAGTGATTGGGAAAACGTCTAAGTAAACAAATATTTTTTTCATGTATTGTCTACTGAAAACTTGGCGTAGAGAGCTAAACAAAGGAGTGAGCCTACATGATTTACTTACCGGAAGATGTGAAGAGTAATTAATTTTTAAATATGAAGTCTTGGCTATATATAGACCAAGAACCATGCATTTCTCTCCACACCAAAATCTGAGTGAACTAGAAGGAAATAGGAAAGCATTTCGATGAGTAAACTAAGCTTCTCTTTACTTTTTCTAGTCTAATGTAAGTTATGATAGCTGTATCATGCTGTTAAAAAGTTAGTGAGTAAACCTTGTCTAAATTCCTAGTTTTAAATATTTTACCGTAAACAGTTTTATATATGTATAGTTTTAACTATAAGTTCATGTGATGTCAACACTATCATCTTGCCAACAAACAACAAAGTATTGATGCTAGAAACCCTGAAATACATGTGTTTATGACTATTAGATTCATATATACTAGTACCTATATGATTGCACAAGTGTGTATAGTTTAAACCCTTAACTTATAAACTGCTACTGCGATCCTGTTAAACACAGAACATTATTTTCTAGAAAAGAACCATACAAATTGACTCACACTAGGTTGATATAAAAATAGATATAATGTATACATGTTACACATTAACAAATACAAACAAGAAGAACATTGAATTGAACCCTTATGCAAGAAACAGGAAACCAGAGATGATCTCTTTAAGTCCTCTATATACATGAAATTTCAAACCCAACGAAAACATGTTTTGATTATATAAATGAAAACCTGACACCAAACTATGATTGTTAAAGTTAATTTCATGATTTATAACGTTGAGGTGATTGAGGAATATTGATATGATCAAAAGAGGAACTTTGATCAAATTCCGGCCATCCAATGGATGAACTGACGAGGCATGAGGCAGGGAGGAGCGTGAGAGGTTCTAGAAAGTAGGAAAAATATAAAAGGATTTTTCTATAATGAAAAAATTGAAAACGGTTTCAAAATATGATTAGGGTTCATGTTTTATGACCTTTGTTCTTGCCGGAACTGCTCATCAAGGGGAGATACGGTACGGGGGGATCTGAGCGTAATGGAGCCACGGTGATGCGACCAAAATGGATGGTGATCTGATTAATGGTGGAGGAGAAATCAGAGCTTTCTTCGATGAACCCATTTATGACGTGGAGTGATCATACAGTGAAATCACTGTAGCGGTGGAGGCAGTCGAATTTGACGATGGCGATGCAACCTGGAGGTGATAGGTGATGTGTGGGGAGGGTCGCAGGTGGTCCACGATGTCTGGTTGGCGTGTACACGTGCACGTGTACGTGTACAGATGGAAAGGAAAAAGGAGTGATGGAGCATGGTGTTTACGTGGTGATCAGGGGGTTGGCACGGTGACTGGAGGCTTGGCACTTTGGTATTTGGCACTTTACAAACTACCAGGTGGTAGTTTGGTACTTTAAACAAAGTATGGTAATTACGTGGTGGTCAGGAGGGTTGGCACGGTAACTGGAGATCTGGTACTTTGGTACTTTGCAAAGTACCAAGTGGTACTTTGGCAAACTGAAATACACGGATGCGACAAGGGTTTCTGGGGGGAAATCACGAGCACAAGAGGGGGTGGTACTTTGCCACTTGGTAGTACCAAGTGGTACTATGGCAATGGAGGAGCGCATGAGAGTTGGAGACGTTTGGCAAGCGAAATCACAGTGTTTCGAAAAGTGGCACTGGTATTTTGGTGAAACCGCTAATAAATGAATTTCTGAACGAGGTTTTAAATTAAAAACAGTTTTAATTTAAAATAGGAAATAAATTAAATTGAAGAAAAATAAATAAATAAATAAAAATAGAATTTTTTGTTTAATTTGTCATAGGCAAGTGGAAGGCGGAAAATGGCAAGAAGACCTAGTACAGAAGTTGACCGAAGAAGTTCAACGAGTTTGGAAAATTAGAAATTTAAAATAGGTAATTTAAATAAATTATTAATTTAATTTATTTAAGATAAAATTTTAAGTAATAAAATAATTTATCAGAAGAACTGGAGCATTAAACATCGACTAAAACGTCGATGATAAACAAAGAAAAATACCGTTTGCGACGCACACACTTAAACTGTTCATTTATAAAAGATAATAAAAATATCCAGATGTGAACAATGCAAACGTATACTGTTTTTTTAATCTATAAAGGATATGTAAACTAAATTGTAATCAGATTAAACTGATAATTATTTATCGACTATAAAAGACATTTCGTACATCATTTCAAAGAGTCCGGGATAAATATTCCACTTCGACTCGAAGTATACGACGCGTGTCAAAAATATTGAAGACGAAGATATGCAAGGACTATTTTAAATAGTACTGTCGGTCTGTTCAGTCCAAGGACAAACCCGAATGGATGAGTGTCTGATAATGCATATTAGTTAGACTCTACACATCGAATTTAACGTAAGTATATTATGTTGGTGGCAGAGAAATTCGTTTCTCTTAGCTTCATTACCCGTAATATATTTGGGTAATCGAATTAGTGTTTCTGACAGATATGACAATGTGGCATTCAAAGTAATTGAAGAAATAATCTGTCCGAAGGATAAACGTAACCTCAAACCTCACAACCAGGAAATAACAAATGTTGGGCTAGGCAGCATGGCTAGCTGGGTCATACCCACGCAGGGTATATTATCACCATCTAGAGAACTTCCATATTTAACTTCTTAATCTCTTTTCGATGCTGAAACCTCCGGAATCGGTGGGTCATTCCCAACCGTGGAGGTGGTAATATATTCGTTACACTCAAGCTAAATGAGTGGACGGTCATGTGTGGCCAGGTTGCAAGATGTTCTTGTTGAACCCCAGTGTATCATCTCTAGAATACACTGATCGATAGGTGGTCCCATACCTTGTCTGTTGGGATCCAATCTCCAATAAGCGCTCTACGGTTTTAGATTGTATACTATGTACGTGACCGTGAGATGCAAGTGTTTCACTAGATGATTATTTATTTGACAAAACTATCATAATATCAAATGTTTTGATATAAAATACTTGGATCATTATCCATATATTAGTTATGGATTGGTCTAAAGATTTCTAAAGTAAATGAATCTGTAAATGTGGAAACCTTATCTTTTGTTTCCCTGTTTGCATCTTTTGACTATGTTTACTTACACCAGTCTCCTAACTGACCCAGAATTTATTTTCTGTGTTTCCTAAACTCTTGGGTACTCATAATATTTATTATGAGTAGACAAGTAATTCAGGTAGGCAAGTGGAACCTTATGAATTTCAAGTTCAGGACCCGTCTAGTAGTATAACTATTTCTATGTATCCAGTTTAAGTATCTGTAATGTCCTAAGTGATCGTGTATAATTTTGTTGTTGTACCATGATGATGTAGTGTAATGTTGTACTATGATGTATCAGACCCTATTATGTAATATATTATGTATTTGTGAAATTCCGCTGTGAGATTCTGATGTTTTTCTTATTCTTCTATTCTATTAGTTCTATCTTTTCTATCCCATCTTCTAAATTCTTTCAATAATGACACGACTTTCGAGGCATCGAAAATCGCGCCGTTACAGTTGGTATCGAAGCTTAGATTTTTTGAAACCTAGGCTTTGGATTAGTGTTGAGCGAGCGTATTTTTACAAAAACTATTATAGTATAGGATGACCTTAATTATCAACCTTAGTTGTTGACCTTAGTTATTGACTTAAGATTTTCCCTAAGACTGTTTTTCGATTGAGTATTAACTATTTTTATACTAAGAAACTGAAAATGAGTTCTCAAGGAAGACGAAGGCCGAGGAGCAAGTAGGACAACCACGACCAATGGGCACACTGTCAATCAAACTCAATTGGATACAACTGAAGTGGTCCCAGCTCCAATGCAGACAAACTTTGCTATGAATTGCAAGAACAACACTACTTTGGGAGGAAAAGTTTTTAAGGGTAGTAAATCACTGGTTGAAGTCCAAGCATGGATAAGATCATGTAAGAAGATTTTTAAGGGACTGAAGTTGGACGATGAATATAAACGTCTCTTAGCTTCATGGAATCTGGAGGGAGCCACAACAATATGGTGGGAAGCCCAGACAGCTAATACTCCTGAGGAAAGTTTTACTTAGGCCATGTTCAAAGAAGCTTTTGAAGCCCAGTATCTGCTAGCTGCTGGGAAGATAAGGATGTACCGAGACTTTATTGATCTAAAGCAAGAAAGCATGACGGTTACCGAATATGAAAAAAGTTCAATGCACTCTCAAGCTTTGGACCGGAATTGGTCAATACTTAAGTAAAGAAGAATGAGATGTTTGTAGCTAGTCTGAATTATAGTCTGCAAGGCAGGATGGTGGGACATTTGAAGGATCTGTTTGTTGAACTAGTAGATTTAGCAGTTAGGTATGAAGTTTTGGATGCTAAGAAACCAACAGAAAAGTTTCAGACTGGAGAAATCAATGAAGAGAATCCTTGGAAGAGGAAATTCAATCCAAATTGGGAGAACAAGGAAAAAGAAGATACAGGGGAAGAGATGTATGAAAATTGTTTCAAGAATAAGATATGTCACAACTGCAAACAAAGGGGGCATATAGCTAGATTTGTAAGGAGTCAAAGGATAAGGAACCAGAACAACCCCAACAACAACAGAAACCTCAGCAACAGCAGAATCAAAGGAATGAGATGGTGATAAAGAACCTTTGTTTCAACTATCATCAACCTGGACACATGATTAAGGACTGCCCACTAATGAAGAAGGCACCACAGATGTGACGGCCCGCCCCGCACCAACCGACATTTACTCCAAAGGTGCGCTGTACACATGTCCAGTTAGCACGGAACGGGTCATCAGAAGGAAAGGGAAGAAGGAAATGAACTAAAAAAGAACCTGTAGAATGTCTCACAGCGCATAGGATAAAATATAATAATAACATACTTGACATAAAACAGGTGAGACAATGCATAAGCTGAAACAACTAACATTGCAGCGGAAAGTGTAAGTACAGCTTATGATCCAAAGTTAAACATTATTACAACTTTTCAAACTGTCTCAAAGCAAAAGCCAGATAAAGGAGGTACACTACTAATGCCCAAGTAGCAAGCACCAACGACACAGGGAGAATATCTATATATTATACGTGGAAGCCTCCTGCCCGCCTCCGAATCAGCTACTCGCGCATCACCAGCTAACATGTCTCTAGTCTGCTCGTGTGAGCACCCAGAGTAATAAGAGGAGACATAAAACTCTGGGTCAGACATATAGCCTGGTATGAGCGATAAGCATCTAAACAGAACGATAACAGGTAGGCTAAAACATACCTGAACCTGGACCTACAACCAAAGAGTTAGCACTACATACTGTACGCCACTCTAAGGTGACATATCAAATGGTGTAAAGATACGGAGGTGGGGGTGTGCATGTCATAGTGATGACAAACAATCAAACATAGCATCCATCCTCACATCTCTCACTCAGTGCGTAAACCATACGATATTCACCACTTCGATCACCCAACATACCTTGCTACGATCACTTTACCCCATGAAGTAATAAATGGCTTCACTGCACTGATAACATAGCCACTAGTCCTTTGCTATGTCCACTTGCCCCATGGAGTTATTCACCCCATCTGCGCTGGCTCATAGCCTTACCAATCCTTTACTATGTCCACTTGCCCCATGGAGTTATTCACCCCATCTGCGATGGCTCATAGTCTTACCAATCCTTTACTATGTCCACTTGCCCCATGGAGTTATTCACCCCATCTGCGCTGGCTCATAGTCTTACTACGCATCACCTTGCCCTTCAAGTCATAATGACTCTACTGCACTGATAACGTAGTCTTGCTACCATTACCTTGCCCCTCGAGTCGCAATGACTCTACTGCACTGATACGTAGCCCATCATCCATTTTTAGTGGTGAATCGAAGTTATGAACGTCGACAACTCCTTAGCACACGTCCTGCAGCAAAGCCCAACCATGAAGTGAACTCATCGGTTCCCAACTGGATCCTGAGCTCTAACTTCCCATATTGGACTACCTTTGCATCTCGGGTTATTGGTCAATACTGGGTCGGGTCGGGTTCCTCTTCAAGCCAGTGGTTCGGGTCGGGTCCGGGTCCACTCCATCGCGTCGGTTCGGGTCGGGTGTCCCCCTTCGGGTCGGGTCGGGTGCTATCTCCCATCCAGTTCATGCTCCCGCTCCGATCAGCTCCTTCGTTCTTCACATGCTCCGATCCGATCCCTCCTCCTTTATCCGATCCGATCCCAGTTCAATTAGCGTGGCCTTCCTTTTTTCCAGTTTTCTCAAGTGTCAAGTTCCGATCCGATCGGATCCCTTGCCCAGTTCAACTTATCCGATCCGAGCCACCATATCCGATCTGATCATGCACTGTTTTCTGAAACTTTTCCAGCAAGTGTTTACGCCATTCGACGACATTTTCGACCATTCTAACTATTGAAATCAATCACAAAGCATATCATACAGTCATAGCAATATGCGTAATCAATCACAAACATCAAAACATCAATATGATAGGTTAAAATGGATCAAACATACCCAAAACCCCATATTTCCCCTTAAGCATGTTTAGGTGAAACTAATGATAGGATTAGCAAAACTTAACCAAATTAACCCAAATTCATATCAGAGTTCTAAAACATCAATTAAGAATTTATGAACATTTTTCCAGAATTTTATCATGTTTAAATTCACTAATTAACACTAATTACCCTTAATTAGCCATAATTAGTGCAAAACTATGCAAATCACTCACCTTAGCCACAAACAAACTAAGATCTGAAATAAATCTCTGATTTGATGCAAATCCCAATGCTAAACAGCAGCTCCATTGTTGATGTGGTGTTAATCTCCCTTGATTAGATGTTGCTAAGCTAAATCCTTGATTAAAAGATGATTTGGAGGTGATTTAGAGGTTGGAGGCCATTTTTATGGTTCCTTGGTGATAAGCGGAGGCTAGCAAACTGAAATGGAATGATTCTCTAACTCATTTCAGCCTCCCCATAACCCTAATCCCGAAATGGGTTATGAGCCTATTCACTAATCACCCTATTTGGCCGGTTAAGCAGTTTTTCACCTTCCAAACCATATTTCAGCCATATCTCCCAAACGGTAAGTCCTTTTGGCTATTATGACCACTCTACGGAAAGGTAAACCATCAAACGAATCTAATGGAAGTAGTTTCAGGTCAAAATTCCTTTCCAATCAAAAGTTATGGCCAAAATAAGATCAACTAGGGGCAAAACGGTCATTTAAAAATCGACAAAAATCATGAACATGGGAAATGACTCTAATGGATTTTTCCCAAAGCTAACTGACCATACGACTTCATATGGGAAAGAAATATTCTACGATCCTTTGATGCGTAGAATGCGGGTTGTTACATTCACCCCCCCCCCTTTAAGAAATTTCGCCCCCGAAATTCCCCAACCAAAACACACAAAGGGTCCCGCATGCCTATCAACCATAAAACAACAATCAAACATGCGAAACAAGCAAAACAAGTCTATCCTAGCATGCGGAATAACTAAATTGCGAAGTAAATTTTACCAGGCAAAGAGTTCTGGATATGCCTTCCTAATGCTCTCCTCTGTCTCCCAAGTACAATCATTCTCGTCCTCGCCCCATTGAACCTTGACTAGCTTCACCGCCTTCCTTCGAAGTTGCTTCGTATCGTGCCCCACAATACGAATCGGCTTGCGGTTCCCAACCGCCTCGGGTTCTACTTCGAAGTCCTCTAACTGATCAGGTGAAATAGTCACATCTGAGTCGTGAACGAACTTCCTTAGTTGGGAAACATGAAATACATTGTGAACTCCCGCCATCTTCTTTGGTAAGCCAACTCTATATGCCAAATTCCCGACTAGCTCAAGAACAGGGAATGGGCCAACAAATCTTGGTGCTAACTTGCCTCTCCTGCCAAATCGAATCACGCTCTTTAACGGAGAAATCTTGACAAACACCAAGTCACCAACGGAGAATTTCAAGTCTCTTCTCCTCGTATCAGCATAACTCTTCTGCCTATCTTGGGCAGCTTTCATTCGTTGTTGAATGATCTTAATCTTATCCGAAGTTTCCCTCACTACGTCTGGTCCAAGCATAAACTTCTCGCCAGTCTCTATCCAACATGATGGTGAGTTGCACGGTCTCCCGTATAGAGCTTCATATGGAGCCATACCGATACTGGATTGGTAGCTATTATTATATGCAAACTCTACTAGATGCAAATGGTCATCCCATGATCCACCAAAATCCAATATACAAGCTCTCAAGAGATCTTCCAATATACGATTCACCCTCTCCGTCTGACCGTCGGTATGAGGATGATATGCGGTACTGGGATGTAATTCTGACCCTAGAGCCTCTTGTAAGCTCTTCCAAAACCCACTAGTGAACAACGGGTCTCGGTCACTTACAATGCTTTTGGGTACTCCATGGAATCTCACTACCCACTTCATATACAATTCTGCCAACTTAGCTGTCGTTCTGGTCGATTTGACCGGTATAAATCTTGCACTCTTATCAATCGATCCATAATTACCCAAATGCTATCATATCCCGATCTAGTCCTTGGTAAACCATCGATGAAATCCATCGAGACTTGCTCCCATTTCCATTCTGGAACTTCTAATGGTTGCAACAACCCACTAGGCTTCTTTTGCTCGGCTTTAACTAGCTGGCAATTCATCCATTTGGATATAAACTTTCCAACGTCTCTTTTCATCCCTTCCCAGTAGTAAGTCTATCTCATGTCTCGATACATCTTATTACCACCGGGATGTATAGTCAGTTTTAAGTGATGACATTCTCTAAGCACTTCATCTCTCAAACCATTTACGTCGAGTACAACTAGCCTTACATTCTTCCGAAGCCATCCATCTCGATCAAGCCCATACGCATTCATCTCCTCACCGTCGATGTCCATCTCTAACTTGGATATGATTTCCAATAGATTAGGTTCGTCCCTCTGGCTGGAACCAATCCGCTCTATCAAAGTGGGTCTGATCGTCAAACTAGCTAACATGACTGGATCCAATTCGCACTTTGGTCTGAAATCAAACCCCGCGATATACTCCAGTTGTTTCCATTTAAGAAACATTGCCCCTAAACTGGTGTGTCTCGGCATCGGCTACCGCATTAGCTTTCCCAGGTGTATATGCGATATCAAAATCATACGAAGCCAAGAACTCTAACCATCTCTGCTGACGGAGATTCAGATCCTTCTGGGAGAAGAGATACTTTAACGATTTATGATCGGTGAACAACTCAAATCTTTCTCCCAAGAGATAGTGTCTCCACATCTTCAGCGCAAACACGATCGCTGCTAATTCCAAATCATGGGTAGGATACTTCTTCTCATGCGGCTTTAGCTGTCGACTAGCATAAGCTAAACCCTACCTCTTTGCATCAACACAGCACCTAGCCCGGTACCACAAGCATCTGTGTATACCGTCATCTCTTCATTCCCTTTAGGAATGACTAGCACTGGCGCACGCGTCAACCTTTCCTTTAGACTCATGAATGCATTCTCACACACTCCGTCCCAGATTAATGACTTATTCTTCTTAGTCAATTGAGTCAACGGTGCTGCTATCTTGGAGAAGTCCTGGATAAACTTTCGATAATATCCAGCTAACCCCAAGAAACTTCTTACATCTGTTGTATTCTTGGGCGTAGGCCAATCCTGTACCATAGCCACCTTCGCAGGGTCCACGGCAATAGCACTCTCTGAAACAACATGACCCAAAAATCTCACTTCCCTTCTCCAAAAGTGACACTTAGAGAATTTCGCTTTCAATTGGTGTTTCCTCAACACCTCCATCATTATCCTCAAGTGTCCCTTGTGTTCCTCCTCTGTCCATGAGTAAACAAGGATATCGTCTACGAACATAAGAACAAACTTATTCAACTGATCTCTGAATACTCGATTCATAAGATCTAAAAAGTAGGCTGGTGCATTGGTCAATCCAAATGGCATGACCAACCACTCATAGAATCCAAACGGCGTCCTAAATGTCGTTTTCGGAACACTCTCATCTGCTACTCGAAGCTGATGAAATCCTGTCGCGAGGTCCAACTGGGAGAACACTCTTGCTCCTTCGAGTTGATTAAACAAATCATCTATCCGTTGTAGAGGATACTTATTCTTCCTCGTTACCTTATTCAACTCGCGATAGTCCACACACAAACGAAGGGAACCATCTGCCTTAGTGGCAAACACAACTGGTGCTCCCCACTCGGAGACACTTCTTCTAATAAATCCATTCTTCAAAAGATTGCTGAATTGCACCTCGAGCTCTCGCTGCTCCCTTGGTGCCATACGACGAAGTGGCATCACTATAGGTCTGGCATCTTTCACTAAATCAATACGGAACTCAATCTCTCGGTGTGGTGGAAGCCCGGTCACCTCCTCAAAGACGTCCGGATACTGGCCAACCACGGGCACATCTGATAGCTCATCCTGTAGGATGTCGAGGGAAATTACAAAACTAGCCATAACCCCATCACTAGGTAGACTACCAAATACTACCCTCCGCCCATCATCCGCCCTAACTATCGCCAAAAAGCCCTCAAAGTCTACCACTACCCCGTATCTTTGGAGCCAATCGACTCCCAATATAATGCCATACCCAGTAAAGCCCAAAACCAAGCAATCACAAACAAACATACATCCATGACTCGATAAGACCAAATTCCTGCAAATCATACTAAGGCTTGTCGAACCAACAATCGGGTTCGTCATAACCAACGGTCTATCGACTATCTTGGGTTCCAGTCCTAACCTATCTACCAGGTCACTAGATATGAAGGAACGGGAAGCCCCTGTATCAAACAAAACTCGAACTGGTACATCATAAATAGATAGCATACCTTGAATAACAACATTCTTTCCTTTCTCCCCCGCAGTTGGGGCATTCGACGAAGAAGGAACAACATCAATAGCATATGCTTTCACAATCTGCTTCTCCTTAAGAGGTTGCAGACACTTATCCTTATGATGTCCCACTTGACCACAGTTTAGCACTTCCTTTCCGCTGGCTTGGCCCGACATTCTTTAGCATAATGGACCTTCTTACCACACCTGAAGCACTCAACATATTTCTTGTTCTTTTTCTGGCCACCCTTAGATTGGTCCTGCTTCCTCTTATTCTGAGAGTTATTCTTGCCTCCACCGCCTGCTTGCGGCTTCAGCCCTTCTGCAGATGCAGCCTCAGTCTTTGACTTAGGGTAAAGGCTCTCTGATCTCAAGACTTCCCCACAATTGATTCAAAAGTCTCATCGATGTGGTTAATTAGCCTTTCCCCCAAGTATCCATCCAAACCAGTAATGAACTTCTCATTCTTCTTCTCAGGAGTATCGATAAGAGACAGTCCATACTTTGACAAGGTGTCGAACTCAGCAATATAGTCAGAAACTGCCCTACCACTCTGCTTGAGCTCCAAGAATCTCTTAAACAACATTGACTTCTGAGCAGCTGGAATAAACTTCTCGCTAAAGCGAGCCTTGAACTGATCCCAAGTAACCTGATCTTCTGGAGTAGCTGTTCTAATGGCATTCCAATAATTCATTGCTCGCCCTTGCAGCTGACGAGACGCTAGCCTTCTCTTCATCGCATCTTCAAGACCCAAGTCATCGAAGATACTGTCACAGCTATCCATCCAGTCCTGAACATCTGTGGCCGACTCCATCCCATGGAACAGCTTCCCACCAAGGTTAGTGTAATCCTTGCACAACTTGGCGAAATCGACCCTAGGCGCCTGCACTACTGGGCCAACACCAAATCCGGGATTGGGAACTGCCCCTTGTACATTTCTAAGCATGTCCCTCATGAGGTCAGTAAACATCGCCCTCATGTCAGCAGCATTCTCATTATTGGCTCCCCTACCAGCACCTCTAGCATATCGGCTCATTGTCAATCTGTAAAAGGGGAAACGATTAACGACCCCATAGTGGTGCTAGTGCAGTACGACTTCATTCTTATACTACTAATAGTATATATATAACTTTTGAAAACCAAAGTAATCACAAATACGCGCTCTCATATACGTACTATCTCTCCCTGGTGTCTTTCCCTAGGTTAACTACGCAACCTTAAGCTCTGATACCAAATGTGACGGCCCGCCCCGCACGAACCGACATTTACTCCAAAGGTGCGCTGTACACATGTCCAGTTAGCACGGAACGGGTCGCCAGAAGGAAAGGGAAGAAGGAAATGAACTAACAAAGAACCTGTAGAATGTCTCACAGCGCATAGGATAAAATATAATAATAACATACTTGACATAAAACAGGTGAGACGGTGCATAAGCTGAAACAACTAACATAGCAGCGGAAAGTGTAAGTACAGATTATGATCCAAAGTTAAACATTATTACAACTTTTCAAACTGCCTCAAAGCAAAAGCAAGATAAAGGAGGTAAACTACTAATGCCCAAGTAGCGACCACCAACGACACAGGGAGAATATCTATATATTATACGTGGATGCCTCCTGCCCGCCTCCGAATCAACTACTCGTGCATCACCAGCTAACATGTCTCTAGTCTGCTCGTGTGAGCACCCAGAGTAATAAGAGGAGACATAAAACTCTGGGTCAGACATAAAGCCTGGTATGAGCGATAAGAATCTAAACAGAACGATAACAGGTAGGCTAAAACATACCTGAACCTGCAACCAAAGAGTTAGCACTACATACTGTACGACACTCTAAGGTGCCATATCAAATGGTGTAAAGATACGGAGGTGGGGGTGTGCATGTCATAGTGATGGCAAACAGTCAAACATAGCATCCATCCTCACATCTCTCACTCAGTGCGTAAAGCATACGATATTCACCACTTTGATCACCCAACATACCTTGCTACGATCACTTTGCCCCAAGAAGTCATAAATGACTTCACTGCACTGATAACATAGCCACTAGTCCTTTGCTATGTCCATTTGCCCCATGGAGTTATTCACCCCATCTGCGCTGGCTCATAGCCTTACCAATCCTTTACTATGTCCACTTGCCCCATGGAGTTATTCACCCCACCTGCGCTGGCTCATAGTCTTACTAATCCTTTACTATGTCCACTTGCCCCATGGAGTTATTCACCCCATCTGCGCTGGCTCATAGTCTTACTACGCATCACCTTGCCCCTCAAGTCATAATGACTCTACTGCACTGATAATGTAGTCTTGCTACCATCACCTTGCCCCTCGAATCGCAAAGACTCTACTGCACTGATAAGTAGCCCATCATCCATTTTTAGTGGTGAATCAAAGTTATGAACGTCGACAACTCCTTAGCACACGTCCCGCAGCAAAGCCCAACCATGAAGTGAACTCATCGGTTCCCAACTGGATCCTGATCTCTAACTTCCCATATTGGACTACCTTTGCATCTCGGGTTATTGGTCAATACTGGGTCGGGTCGGGTTCCTCTTCAAGCCATCGGTTCGGGTCGGGTCCACTGCGTTGCGTCGGTGCATGGTCTTCCTCTGGTAGCGGTTCGGTTCGGATCCACTCTATCGCGTCGGTTCGGGTCGGGTGTCCCCCTTCGGGTCAGGTCGGGTGCCATCTCCCATCCAGTTCATGCTCCCGCTCCGATCAGCTCCTTCGTTCTTCACATGCTCCGATCCGATCCCTCCTCCTTTATCCGATCCGATCCCAGTTCAATTAGCGTGGCCTTCCTTTTTTCCAGTTTTCTCAAGTGCCAAGTTCCGATCCGATCAGATCCCTTGCCCAGTTCAACTTATCCGATCCGAGCCACCATATCCGATCCGATCCTGCACTGTTTTCTGAAACGTTTCCAGCAAGTGTTTACGCCATTCGACAACATTTTCGACCATTTAACTATTGAAATCAATCACAAAGCATATCATACAGTCATAGCAACATGCATAATCAACCACAAACATCATAACATCAATATGATAGGTTAAAATGGATCAAACATACCCAAAACCCCATATTTCCCCTTAAGCATGTTTAGGTGAAACTAATGATAGGATTAGCAAGACTTAACCAAATTAACCCAAATTCATATCAGTGGTCTAAAACATCATTTAATAATTTATGAACATTTTTCCAGAATTTTATCATGTTTAAATTTGCTAATTAACACTAATTACCCTTAATTAGCCATAATTAGTGCAAAACTATGCAAATCACTCACCTTAGCCACAAACAAACTAAAATCTGAAATAAATCTCAGATTTGATGCAAATCCCAATGCTAAACAACAGCTCCAATGTTGACGTGGTGTTAATCTCCCTTGATTAGATGTTGCTAAGCTAAATCCTTGATTAAAAGATGATTTGGAGGTGATTTAGAGGTTGGAGGCCATTTTTAGGGTTCCTTGGTGATAAGTGGAGGCTAGAAAACTGAAATGGAATGATTCTCTAACTCATTTCAGCCTCCCCATAACCCTAATCCCGAAATGGGTTATGGGCCTATTCACTAATCACCCTATTTGGCCCGGTTAAGCAGTTTTTCACCTTCCAAACCTTATTTCGGCCATATCTCCCAAACGGTAAGTCCGTTTGGCTATTATGACCACTCTACGGAAAGGTAAACCATCAAACGAATCTAATGGAAGTAGTTTCAGGTCAAAATTCCTTTCCAATCAAAAGTTATGGCCAAAACAAGATCAACTAGGGGGCAAAACGGTCATTTAAAAATCGACAAAAATCATTAACATGGGAAATGACTCTAATGGATGTTTCTCTAAGTTACATGACCATACGACTTCATATGGGAAAGAAAAAAAATATTCTACGATCCTTTGATGCGTAGAATGCGGGTTGTTACAACAGACTAATGTCCATGCTATCATGAATGAGCCGTCAACTTTTGAGGACGTGAAAGGAAAAGGAATCGTGAAAGGTACCTTAAATTTTAGATAAAGGAGTTAAAGTGATTAGGGTCAGTGTCAGGATAAGTTAGATAACATTGAATTAAATTTAGAAAAAATATCTAGTAAATAAATTGGTATTTCCGTTAGTAAAAACTAGACTAGATATAAACTCATATGAGTTAAGTAAACTGATTTTATAATAAAATCAGAATTTTGAATTTCAGAAATTAAGATAACTAAATTCCAAATAAAGAAGGATTCCATTTAGGAGGAGGATAGATAGTTATGGACGTTTTTTACTAAAATAGGAATATGCACGTGACTTTATAATTTGGGGGACGAAATTCTTTTAAGTGGGGTGGACTGTAATGTCCCGACTTTTTCTAGCTTTTGATAATCATTTTAATAAGGGAATTAAAATGAAATATGCTACTCAACAAACTAAAATGATTGTAAACATGTGTGTAAATATATGTGTGGAAGAATATACAAATAATGTAAATATTTAAGTTATGTTTAAACTTGATTAACATAATATAAATATGCAACATTAAAACTATAACTTAAAACATATTGGAAGTACAACAATATGGATATATTTGTGTATACTTTAATACATATATATAGTTAAACATAACACAAAATTCAAGCAAGAACTTTGCAACTAAAGCCTTAACTAAAACACAAAAATGATAACATAAAATAGATGCAAGGAAAAGGGGAGTATTGGTCACTTTAAAAATATAAAGGGGCTTTGAAATAAAAAACAACAAATAAGTATAAATGTGCAGGTGAGAAAAATTCGGCTAGCACATGCATGAAACATATATATATATATATATATATATATATATATATATATAAATACTATTGCACATAACATATTTGACAAATTGACCAAGTAGAAATATCTAGGAATGCATATCAAAACAAAAGAGGCCAAGTCAACAACCATTAATGAGATTTAACCATAAAAAGTAGACTAAACATAGGTAACATTCATTACCTAAAAACACAACAATACAATTAGCAAATAAATAATTCTCTTTAAGCAAAATATCAAGGACTTAGAAGGGAAGTAAAATCAGTGTATATCTGCTGAAAGGAAAGGAAAAGCGCATCATTTAATGGAAGCATGGGTTGACTATTGTGTTCTTCTAGAAGGAAAACATAGGAAAAAGTGATTGGGAAAATATCTACGTAAACAAGTATTTCTTTCAAGTATTGTCTACTAAAAAATTGGCGTAGAGAGCTAAACAAATGAGTGAGCCTACATGATTTTCTTACTATAGAAGATGCGAAGAGTAGATAATTTTTAAATATGAAGTCTTGGCTATATATAGAGCAAGAACCATGCATTTCTCTCCACACCAAAATTTGAGTCAACTTGCAGGAAATAGGAAAGCATTTCCGTGAGTAAACTAAGCTCCTCTTTCCTTTTTCTAGTCTAATGTAAGTTATGATAGCTGTATCATGCTGTTAGAAAGTTATGAGTAAACCTTGTTTAAATTCCTAGTTTTAAATATTTTACTGTAAACAGTTTTATGTATGTTTAGTTTTAACTATAAGTTCATGTGATGTCAACACTATCATCTTGCCAACAAACAACAAAGTATTGATGCTAGAAACCCTGAAATACATGTGTTTTTGACTGTTAGATTCATATATACCAGTACTTGTATGATTGCACAAGTGTGGATAGTTTAAACCCTTAACTTATAAACTGCTACTGCGATCCTGTTAATCACAGAACATCGCTTTCTAGAAGAGAATCATACAAATTGAATCACACTATGTTGATATAAAAATAGATATAATGTATACATGTTATACATTAACAAATACAAACAAGAAGAACATTGCAAGAAACAAGAAACCAGACACAATCTCTGTAAGTCCTCTGTATACATGAAATTTTATACCCAACGAAAACATGTTTTGATTATATAAATGAAAACCTGACACCAAACTATGATTTTTAATGTTAATTTCGTGATTTATAATGTTGGGGTGATCGAGGAATATTGAGATGATCAAAAGAGGAACTTTGATCAAATTCTGACCATCCAATGGATGAACTGACGAGGCGTGAGACAGGGAGGAGTGTTAAAGGTTCTAGAAGTAGGAAAAATATAAAAGGATTTTTCTATAATGTAAAAATTGAAAATGGTTTAAAAATATGATTTAAGGTTCATGTTTTATGACCTTGGTTCTTGCTGGAACTGCTCATCGACGGTGGTGGAGGGGAGGTGCGGTCTAGGGGGGATCGGAGCATGGTGGAGCCGCAGTGATGTGACAGAAGTGGGACGGTGATCTGATTAATGATGGAGGAGAAATCAGAGCTTTCTCCGATGAACCCATTTTTGACGTGGAGTGATCATACAGCGAAATCACTGTAGCGGTGGAGGCAATCTGATTTGATGATGGCGATGCAACCTGGAGGTGATGGGTGATGTGTGGGGAGGGTCGTAGGTGGTCCACGATGTCTGGTTGTTGTGTACACATGCACATGTACATGTACAGATGGAAAGGAAAAAGGAGCGATGGATCGTGGTGTTTACGTGGTGATCAGGGGGTTGGCACGGTGACTGGAGGCTTGGCACTTTGGTACTTGGCACTTTACAAAGTACTAGGTGGTAGTTTGGTACTTTAACCAGAGCATGGTGATTACCTGGTGATGAGGAGGATTGGCACGGTAATTGGAGATCTGGTACTTTGGTACTTTGCAAAGTACCAAGTGGTACTTTGGCAAATCGAAATACATGAATGCGATAAGGGTTTTTGGGGGAAATCACGAGTGCAGGAGGGGGTGGTACTTTTCCATTTGGTAGTACCAAGTGGTACTTTGGCAATGGAGAAGCACATGAGAGCTGGAGGGGTTTGGCAAGCGAAATCACAGTGTTTCGAAAAGTGGCACCGGTACTTTGGTGAAACCGCTAAAAAATGAATTTCTGAACGAGGTTTTAAATTAAAACCAGTTTTAATTTAAAATAGGAAATAAATAAAATTGAAGAAAAATAAATAAATAATTAAATAAAAATAGAATTTTTATTTAATTTGTCATAGGCAAGTGGAAGGAGGAAAATGGCAAGAAGACCGAGTATAGAAGTTGACCGAAGAAGTTCAACGAGTTTGGAAAAATAGAAATTTAAAAGAGATAATTTATATAAATTATTAAATTAATTTATTTAAGATAAAATTTGAAGTAATAAAATAATTTATCAGAAGTACTGGAGCATTAAACATTGACTAAAACGTCAATGATAAACAAACAAAAATACTGTGTGCGACGCACACACTTAAACTATTCATTTATAAAAGATAATAAAAATATCCAGATGTGAACAATGCAAACATATACTGTTTTTTTTTAAGTATAAAGGATGTGTAAACTAAATTATAACCATATTAAACTAATAATTTTTTATCGACTATAAAAGTCATTTCGTACATCGTTTCGAAGAGTCTGGAATAAATATTCCACTTCGACTCGAAGTATACGACGCGTGTTAGAAATATTGAAGACAGAGATATGCAAGGACTATTTTAAATTGTACCGTTGGTCTGTTTAGTCCCAGGACAAACTCGAATGGACGAGTGTCTGACAACGTATATCAGTTAGATTCTACACACCGAATCTACGTAAATATATTATGTTGGTGGCAGAGAAATTCGTTTCTCTTAGCTTCATTACTCGTAATATATTTGGGTAATCAAATGAGTGTTTCTGATGGATATGAAGTTGTGGCATTCAAAGTAATTAAAGAAATAATATGTCATAAGGTTAACATGACCTCAAACCTCACAACCAGAAAATAACAAAAGTTGGGCTAGGCAGCATGGCTAGTTGGGTCATACCCAAGCAGGGTATATTATCACCATCTAGAGAACTTCCATATTTAACTTCTTAATCTCTTTTCGCTGCTGAAACCTTTGGAATTAGTGGGTCATTCCCAACCGTGATGGTGGTAATATATTCATTACACTCAAGCTAAATGAGTGGACGGTCATGTGTGGCCGAGTTGCAAGACATTCTTGTTGAACCCCACTGTATCATCTCTAGTGTGCACTGATCGGTAGGTGCTCCCATACCTTGTCTGTTGGATCTAGTCTCCAATAAGCACTCTGCGGTTTTAGATTGTATACTATGTACGTGAACGTGAGATGCAAGCGTTTTACTAGATGATTATTTATTTGACAAAACTATCGTAATACCAAATGTTTTGATATAAAATACTTGGGTCATTATCCATATATTAGTTATGGATTGGTCTAAAGATTTCTAAAGTAAATGAATCTGTAAATATGGAAACCTTATCTCTTATTTGCCTGTTTACATCTTTTGACTATGTTTACTCACACCAGTCCCCTGACTGACCCAGAGTTTATTTTCTGTGTTTCCTAAACTCTTGGGTACTCATAATATTTATTATGAGTAGACAAGTAATTCAGGTAGGCAAGTGGAACCTTATGAAGTTCAAGTTCACGACCCATCTAGTAGTATAACTATTTCTATGTATCCAGTTTAAGTATCTGTATTATCCTAATTGATCATGTGTAATTATGCTGTTGTACCATAATGATGTAGTATGATGTTGTACTATGATGTATCAGACCTTGTTATGTAATATATTATGTATTTGTGAAATTCCGCTGTGAGATTATAATGTTTTCTTATTCTTCTATTCTAGTAGTTCTATCTTTTCTATCTCATCTTCTAAATTCTTTCAATAATGACATGACTTTCAAGGCATCGAAAATCACACCGTTACATCTTGTTTATTTTCATTGGACAAGCTTTAGCATATTGCCCAAATTTTGCAGAGTGTAGTAACATCAATTTTTTTATGCCAGAGTAAAGGCAGCTCAACTTTTTGATGATAGAGTGTAGTAACTCCATTCGTTTAAATAGTTTATCCTCCGTCCTCCAACCATAAACTAAAATCTATTCTTACTTAATCATCTAAGACATTAGGATGAGAAACCATTATACATTTTGCTTCAAGGTAACTTCTTTTGTTTATAAAGATATTGCATTCTATTTATTTTGTGTAGTTTAAATAGCCGATTGGGAAATCACTGATGAAACTATGGGTAAAATGTTTGATGAGTATGAACAGAACAAGAAAGATAAGAAAGAGGGTGGATTCTATATGCAGATACACAAATAGAAGAGGTGGAACAACCAGGTCAGAATGAAATAATTTGTGGTACCCTAGGAATTTTTGAAGTACAAAATCCACAACCACGTTCACCATCCAACATAGCGATCTAAATCGAAAAAACTGAAGTAATGCAAGCTCTTGTACTACCACAATTGAATTTTCTCCTCAAGATTTATTTATCCTCGTAAAAGCATATATTGAAGTTGATCGAAGAAATGAGTTACTGTTGCAAAATGGAGGGGGAATAACACATGAAGAATTTTGGTCGATGGTAACAAGATTACATAAAAACCATCATACCTACACTACTAGATGATCTTCAGTTGAAATCCATGTGGCTCATCGTCGTTTCGTAGAAGCTTGTGAACGATACCAAAAGATTATCAAGATAGTTGAAGATGAAGACATATTTAAAACAACTAAATCAACTTTTGATTCTCGTTACCTAGCAGAGTACCATACTGATTTTGTTGGCCACAAGGCATATAAACTTTGCTATAGTTCGATAACCTAATATAGGGATGAGTAGGCTAATGGTATTTTTCTATTTTATTTTCATGGTTGAACTTCTGTTTTATTTTGTGATCCTATGAAAATTTGGAGTAATTATGCTTTTATACTTTAGCACAACATCCAAAACTATCAACTAATATAATGGTATATGTAGGAATATAGATAAACCGCGCATTTCACTCATAAGTAAATAGTTACTGCAATAGGAAATATAACGTAACTACATCAATGTAATACAAGAAGCTAGTAATAAAGATAGTGATTCAAAGCTATCTACAACTGAGGAAACTTTGACATTAGAATATGTAGTTTCATTCCCATCTAGTATTACTTCTCGCATTCATCCATTCCAGTCAAATCTTTGGCCATGATTGCATTCTCTTCTTGTTGTTGCTTATATGCTAACTCATTTGCTAGAATTTGCAGCCTCTTCTCTTCCAGATCGGCAAACATGCTCATAAACTCTATTTTTTTCTTTGCATCTTCACATCTTTCTATATGTCTACGATCGTGTTCTTTGTAGTGTGCATTGATTTTTTCCTTCAATGGTCAAATCAACTTTGCCCTTTCTTTTCACACCTTTAACTCCCTCAGGTCTAAAATCTTCGTCAATTGTGTTATTGAACTCATCAACTAGGTTTTCACCTTGACATGGAGAACTTTTTGCCATTGACAAGCTAGGACTAGACGAAAACTCATATTTTGAAGTTTTGTTCTTGCCATTGAAATAGTTTGAACATCGTGCAGGCTCTTAGCAAGTACAAAGTTCCATTTTGGTTGGCTTGTGAGCACTTCATAACAATGCAAAATTTTAAAATAATGTGGCCTTTTCACCTTATTTTCTCTAGTGAAAAGCTTCTTGAACTCCTCGTTCGCCATTCGTTTCTAATAAAAAAAAAGGGAATAATCTACATAAATAAAATTTATTCAACCACTTACATACATTGTACTAAAACTTACCAGATGATCCTCGCCTCTAATTCCACTAGGATTGGATATCTTTATTTTATAAACTTGTGATTCATAAAACATTGTTTGATGACTAATTTTGCCGAATCGACCCTGAATCTCCGACAACACTCGAAGCATAATGGATGCTTCTCAACGAAAGCAGTCTTAATTTTATTCCAAAACGTAGCAGATGATTGGTCATTCCCCGTAGCCGAGTCTTGTGAGAAATGGTAGTAAATGTTGCACAGATCGATGTCTTCCTCCTCTGTCCACGGCATAGTTGACGGTTTGCTTCGAGAAGTAGCTAGACCATAGTTAGTGTTGTCTAGAGAAAACTGTCTTCCTTCCATCATCGGATGTGAAAATTCTCCAAACGGTGAAGACATTAAACAATTTAAGTTTCTTCGGATTTAGGAGATTGAAAGGAAGTGAAATTATGTTGTGATGCATAATAAAGGAAGCAATTTATAGCTTAAAATATAGCCGTTTTCTAGCAGTTGGAAGAAATTATGACCATTTCAGAGCCATTGGAGAATAATATGACCCTTGTTCTGCAGTGTACCGAAAATACGACCATTTATCACAGATGGAGAATATTTCTCCAACATAACATAAGTTTTGAGAATGTGTTGATATTATCAGCGCATTTTGAAGTGCGCCGATTTTTGTAATGTGCGTTGAAAAATTTGTGTCTTCAAAACGCGTTGATAGTATCAACGCGCGAAGCCAATTCCAAATTCAGAAGTGGCCTTTGAATTTTCCCCGGAATATTAAGGGGAAAGATACCTTTTGGGAAGCCAAAAATTCTTTAATTCAGCATTCAAGGGCCGAATACTCCACTGTTGGAGATGCTCTAATGTTAATGAATTGGTCCATTTTAGCAAAAAGAAACATGTTTGGAGTAAGGCACTGATTAGCACAAAAATGCGTTTATTTTATGCTCTTATATCTAATCTTTTGTAAATAAATAAATATTACTTTAGGTATTTTTTTTTGTATGTTTTCACAGGTTCAATAATTGTCTCTTTCATTCAATTAAAGATCGCTTGATAAGAAAAAAAAGCTACTTTCCCATATCAACAAGTTTTCAATTACAAAGGAAGTTGTAGCTCATTGGTAAAGGCATAGAAATTTGTACAGAGTGGCCTGAGCTCGAACCTTAGCAAACCTTATTTTTGCTGAAAAAGGGAGCATGGATTTATACACAAACCGTCTTCTTTGCTCTGAAGAATATATGGAATAGTGATATGTTATATATATATATATATTCTTATGTGTATGTATAATGTATGCACTAATAAAGATTTAAAGGAATAGGCGTATTCTTCTCAAATCAAATCATTCATTTTCAACTTCCATATAAAAGAAGATTGGAATAAATTATTGCCAAAGAAAATCCAATCATGCTGCCACGTGTCAATAATCAAGGAGGAAGATCTTCAAGTAATATCTCAACAATTAGATCATATCTCTTTTATTTGTAAAAATATTATTTCAAGAGATTTACTCTTAACCCAATTATTATGATTGATAGGAGCCTACTTCCCCTATAAATACACATGATATCCATAGTAAACGAAATTCATTATGCTATACTTCTTTTCTCCATTAATAATGTCTCTTTTGTTTTTCTGCATTCTTTTATTTTCATGGCAATTTGTGTTGTCTAGTCGATTAGATTTGCTAGAACACTATTGTTGTTGCAACTACTTTTCTCATTAGTGATTGACTGTTTAATTAGATTCAATTGTAATCCTAACTTTATTTCTTGTTTGTTATTTAATTTCTGTGATTTTAACTTCTGTTTCTTTTATTTCTTTCCTAGGTCATATTGGATTGAACATAGATTTGATTAGATTCATATTAGTTTCAGTTCAATGACAATTTTATTTACTTTTCAGTTAATAATTTTGATTTGATCGTCGGTTCAATTAGGTTTGTTCTGAATGAAATTGCAGTTTCTATATTTTTTGTTTTCAAAATCAACCTCCAAGTTTTGTCTAACTCCCTCAAGAAATATATAAATAATAAAATTTAAAATTCCTCCCTTTTTTCGACCTGCATATTGCACGATCTGTGCGCTTGCAGTTATTATTTTAAAATTCGCTCTTTTCTACTCCTTAGAAAGCGTCGATCAAGTTTTTGGCGCCACTGCCGGGGAGGCAATAATTAAATTTTATTATTTATTTAATTTTCGATTCGTTTTAGTTTTTATTTTATCTTTCTTATTTTTTATTTTCCATATATAGAAAAAATCTTGATTAGTTGAATTGGGTATTACACATTGATACACAATCTCTAAGATTAAAAAAAACTGCATTTTTTTTCTTTCCTTCGATTTCTTTCTCTTTACAAATTTCCTTCCTAATATCACACATCCTTTCTTCTTTTACAAATTTCCGAAGAAAAAATATCTCTTCTTTCCTTCTCTGTTTTTCTATTTCAATACAGTTGCCTTCTATATTTAATGCCTCCTACCCCAAATTCCTATCCATGTTCACCACAAATCACGTACCACCTACAATTCTCGATCACAGATTACCATCCGACCATCTAATCGTCCCTCAACTAGCTTATGGCACCACCGCAGTCCCTCAACACACATACCAGCACCACAAATTCAACCCATCCATGAACAACACTTCATCTACCATCAACACATAACCGATCCACCTTGATCACTACTCCCAGTCCATCTACCGTGTTCATCCAGTTTACCATCTTCACGCGCAATAGTCCAACCCTTCCTCATTCACGCAGTCAACTACAATCCCTACCCAGTCCTAAATATCACCACATGCACCAACGTCCACCTTTTCATAACCAATTTCCCATTCACTCAAACCACAGTTCGTAGCCCATAAACCAATTACTCTCCTTCGTAGTACCCAAACTGCTACTCACGCTCGACATCGAATTCCAACCCCCTTACTCAAAACTCTAACCGCTTCAAGAAACTCGTTATCCAACAACCATCAAACCACTTTCTCCACTACCAATCACCAACACCACTCCATCCTCCCCTTCATCACAAACCACACAAACAGTAGCTTCCTCCAGCCATTGTTAAACCGCGCCAATACCCCACATACAGTCAAAAATCCTCGTGCCCATACACCGTAAATCACCTACGGCCACCAAATTCGGAAACCCTAGAACCCGATACGAAAACCCGAAACCCCCAATTTCCAAAACACCAACCATCAAGAACCCTGATTATGATTAAAATTGAAAAACCAAATTGCCTCAAATTGAAATCGTCTTCAAGAATTTGGTTGTGGGTTGTTTATTTTGGGAAAGGAGTGCGATTTATTTTTAATTTCTTTCTATTTTGGGAAAAAAGTCTTTGAGAAGAGGGAGTCTGAGTGCGGTTTGATTTGTTTGGGACATATTTATCTGCGTGCCTTGAGTTCGACTACGTGACATTGGTTTGGGTGCAATCTGTTTGGTCTAACCTTAGTTTAAATTCTTGAGCCAGTCGTTTTTTTCTTAATTAAACTAGTTGGTTTGTAGTTTAGTTTTTATTTTTATTCCGAGTAAGTTTCTGTTTTATTTCGCTTGTTTTCTTTTCTGCTTTGTTTAAAAAAAATCCTCAAAAAAAGGGTGCAAGGACCAAAGTGAAGAAAATCGTTCATACAAGGCGAACAAAGATATAAGAGTCAAGTGATTTGCAGGAAGTGAGAATTTAATCATTCAAACTGCTCAAATTTTTTGGACCGATAGCCATACTCCAATGTGGAATACTCTAAACTCTACAGGTACTCTACTACAAAGAAAAAATAAATAAAAATTGCTTGTAAAAATCTTCTGCAGGGTTAGCAGCTTGCTTGTACAATATTTTAAATTTCCACAGTTAATATTGTCTGAAGTTTGTGGTTGACTGATATTTCCATAACAGAAATCTTCATTCTCATTGTTTTCAACAATAAAAATAGACATTGCAAAATAATATAATTGAAAAGTGGTTATTTATGAAGTTGATTGTCTTGTATAATTGGATCATAGATATATAGTAGTTCAATTTGTTGAACTATTTGCAAAAGAGGTTGATACTACCGTAAAACATTGGTCTATCCCTTAGTATTTATACCATACGTGAACGACCATAAGACCATCTTCCTCCTTCTAATTGAGTCAGTTAATTAATAGAGCACAACTTAGTATTTTATACTATTTTGAAGTGAGAATATTTTTTGTCTTGTCGAGGCTTCATTAAAATGTCTGATTCAAAAAAATCCCTTAGAGGACTATGTGTACTAACCTGAGAAGATGCTCCCGATAAGAGTATGAGTATAAATTACAACCCATGAGGCAAAATTTTCTGAAATTTCCTGAGCCCAATGCCAACAATTTTCAATATTCTCCAAATGACCAACATTTTCAAAATCATAGTAATGATCGAAATTGTGATTTCAATTCAAGTTTCAATGATTTCGATTATGGGCCACATCCACATCAAAATAGCTTTGAATCCCAATATAGCTTTGAACCACATCAATATGGGGTTGTAAACCAAAATTTTCAAAATTATAGCCTATTTCAACATCTTGAAAATAACCAAAATCACTCAAATTTTAACGGTTTTTGTTACGAATATAATTTTTATAATCGAAATGATTTCCAATATCATTGTTATTTTTTCTAAAAGTTCAAACAACCACCGCATTGGAAGTAATATTGATCATGAAATTGATGTGGACTATAATTTTGAGAATCGAAGAATCCAAAATGAGATCTCTCAAATCAACAATTTTGAGGAATATCATCTTAACATACTTAGAGAGAGGAAAGAAAGGCTAGAAAAAAATATGGATGAACTACTTTGTTTAATGACATCTTTTGCATAACAACGCGAGCAACAAAATCAAATTCACACATGTGATGAATCAGAAAATAATCCAATTTTTGCTAACAGTGAAAATTTTCAAATGACAACTTTGGAAATTGAGAATAACGATCTGAATGAAGTTGTTAAAAATTCAATAAGTGATTTGGATTTCAGCTCTTTTCAGGAAAAAGATTTAAGCTCGGATTTTGATCTTTCTTTTTCAGGCTGCGAGAAACTTGAAATTTTAAAAATTAAATAGAATAAAAAATTTGAATTTTTTGAAAACTCAAAATTGGAGAAGGATTTTAATAAGCATGAATTTTTTAGATTAGATGAGGATGAGTTGCCAAATGAGGATGAAAGCTATAATTTGGTCAACCCGATCACCAAACTTATACCTGGAAAAACGATTGAAAATAATGTTAGCAATCCTGATAATCCTTCGATTGCAAACTCAAATCAAAATCTTGATGCTCTTCTAATGGTAACCAAGGCCAATTCGTCTGAACCTTCCAAATCTCCATCTTCTTCGAATGTTGGCAATCCCAACATCTCTTCTTCTGATGTCGGCAACCCCGACAATATCTCATCTTTGAATGTTTACAATCCTAAAAATTATCTTCTGTACCTTTACCTCCTTCACTTTCCATTTCAACACCTGTGACAACCCGCCCCGCACCAACCGACATTTTCTCCAAAAGTGCGCTGTACACATGTCCAGTTAGCACGGAACGGGTCGTCGGAAGGAAAGGGAAGAAGGAAATGAACATACAAAGAACCTATAGAATGTCTCACAGCGCATAGAATAAAATATAATAATAACATACTTGACATAAAACAGGAGAGACGGTGCATAAGCTGAAAACCAGAACTAAACATCATAGCAGCGGAAATCCAAAATATAGCTTATTACAACTTTTCAAACTATCTCAAAGCAGAAGTAAGATAAAGGAGGTACACTACTAATTCCCAAGTAGCAACCACCAACGACACAGGGAGAATGTGTGTGTGTGTGTGTATATATATATATATATGTATGTATGTATGTATCATACGTGGAAGCCTCCTGCCGCCTCCGAATCAGCTACTCGCGCACCACCAGCTAACCTGTCTCTAGTCTGCTCATGTGAGCACCCAGAGTAATAAGAGGAGACATAAAACTCTGGGTCAGACATGAAGCCTGGTATGAGCGATAAGCATCTAAAGTGAACAATAACAGGTAGACTAAAACATACATGAACCTGGACCTGCAACCAAAGAGTTAGCATTACATACTGTACAACACTCTAAGGTGCCATATAAAGCAATGTATAGATACGGAGGTGGGAGAGGTGTGCATGTCATAATGATGGCAAACAATCAAACATAGCATCCATCCTCACATCTCTCACTCAATGCGTAAAGCATACGATATTCACCACTTCGATCACCAAACATACCTTGCTACGATCACTTTGCCCCATGAAATCATAAATGGCTTCACTGCACTGATAACGTAGCCACAAATCCTTCGCTATATCCACTTTGCCCCATGGAGTCACAAGGACCCCACTACACTGGCTCATAGCCTTACTAATCCTTACTATGTCCACTTTGCCCCATGGAGTCACAATGACCCCACTGCACTGGCTCATAGTCTTACTACGCATCACCTTACCCCTCAGGTCATAATGACCCTACTGCACTGATAATGTAGTCTTGCTACCATCACCTTGCCCCTCAGGTCATAATGACCCTACTGCACTGATAAGTAGCCATCATTCATTTTTAGTGGTGAATCGAAGTTATGAACGTCGACAATTCCTTAGCACACGTCCCGCAGCAAAGTCCAACCATGAAGTGAACTCATCGGTTCCCAACTGGATCCTGAGCTCTAACTTCCCATATTGGACTACCTTTGCATCTCGGGTTATTGGTCAATACTGGGTCGGGTCGGATTCTCTTCAAGTTATCGGTTCGGGTGTCCTTCATTGGGTCGAGTCGGGTCTTCTTCTGGTACGGGTCGGGTCTTCTTCTGGTACGGGTCGGGTCGGGTGTTCTTCTGGTATGGGTCGGGTCGGGTGTTTCTCCTCGGGTCGGGTCGGGTGCTATCCCCCTCCAGTTTGTGCTTCCGCTCCGATCCGCCTCCTCATCCTTCACGTGCTCCAATCCGATCCATCTTCGTGCTTCCGCTCCGATACGTCCTCCTTAATCCGATCTGATCCCAGTTTAGTTAGTGTGGCCTTCCTTTTTGCCAATTTCCCCAAGTGCCAGGTTCCGATCCGATCGAATCCCTTGCCCAGTTCAACATATCCGATCCGAGCCCCTTATCCGATCCGATCCGAACCCTGCACTGTTTTCTGAAACTGTTCCAGCAAGTGTTTACGCCATTCGACGACGTTTTCGACCATCCTAACTATTGAAATCGTTCACAAAGCATTTCATATAGTCATAGAAACATGCATAATCAACCACAAACATCAAAACATCAATATGATAGGTAAAAATGGATCAAACATACCCAAAATCTCATATTTCCCCTTAAGCATGTTTAGGTGAAACTAATGATAGGTTTAGCAAAACTTAACCAAATTAACCCAAATTCATATCAGAGGTCTAAAATATCATTTAGGAATTTATGAATATTTTTCCCGAATTTTATCATGTTTAAATTCGCTAATTAGCACTAATTACCCTTAACTAGCCATAATTAGTGTAAAACTATGCAAATCACTCACCTTAGCCACAAATAAACTAAGATCTGAAATAAATCTCTGATTTGATGTGAATCCCAATGCTAAACAGCAGCTCCAATGTTGCTTTGGTGTAGATCTTCCTTGATTAGAGGTTGCTAAGCCAAATCCTTGACCAAAAGATGATTTTGAGGTGATTTAGAGGTTGGAGGCCATTTTTAGGGTTCCTTGGTGATAAGTGGAGGCTAGAAAACTGAAATAGAATGATTCTCTATCTCATTTCAGCCTTCCCATAACCCTAATCCCGAAATGGGATATGGGCCTACTCACTAATCACCCGATTTGGCCCGGTTAAGCAGTTTTTCACCGTCCAAACCTTATTTCAGCCATATCTCCCAAACGGTAAGTCCGTTTGGCTATTATGACCACTCTACGGAAAGGTAAACCACCAAACGAATCTGATGGAATTGTTTCAGGTCAAAATTCCTTTCCAATAAAAAGTTATGGCCAAAACAGTATCAACTAGGGGCAAAATGGTCATTTAGCAATCGACAAAAATCATGAACATGGGAAATGACTCTAATAGATGTTTCCCAAAGTTATGTGACCATACGACTTCATACAGGAAGGAAATAAATATTCTACGATCCTCCGATGCGTAGAATGAGGGTCATTACACTCTCCCCCCCCCCTTAAGAAATTTCGCCCCCGAAATCCCCTAATCAAAACACACACAAAAGTCCCGCATGCCTATCAATCATAAAACAACAATAACAAGCTAAACAAGTCTATCCTAGCGTGCGGAAAAACTAAATTATGAAGTAAGTCTTACCAGACAAAGAGTTCTGGATACGCCTTCCTAATACTCTCCTCTGTCTCCCAAGTACAATCATTTTCGTCCTCGCCCCACTGAACCTTGACTAGCTTCACCGCCCTCCTTCGAAGTTGCTTCGTATCGTGCCCCACGATACGAATCAGCTTGCGGTTCCCAACCGCCTCGGGTTCTACTTCGAAGTCCTCTAACTGATCAGGTGAAATTTTCATATCTGAGTCGTGAACGAACTTCCTTAGTTGGGAAACATGAAATACATTGTGAACTCCTGCCATTTTCTCTGGTAAGCCAACTCTATACGCCAAATTCCCGACTAGTTCAAGAACAGGGAATGGGCCAACAAATCTTGGTGCTAACTTGCCTCTTCTGCCAAATCGAATCACGCTCTTTAATGGAGAGATCTTGACAAACACCAAGTCACCAACGGAGAATTTCAAGTCTCTTCTCCTCTTATCGGCATAACTCTTCTGCCTATCTTGGGCAGCCTTCATCCGTTGTTGAATGATCCTAATCTTATCAGAAGTTTCCCTCACCACATCTGGTCCAAGCACTAACTTCTCGCCAGTCTCTATCCAACATGATGGTGAGTTGCACGATCTTCCGTACAAAGCTTCATATGGAGCCATACCGATACTGGATTAGTAGCTATTATTATTATATGCAAACTCTACTAGATGCAAATGGTCATCCCATGACCCACCAAAATCCAATATACAAGCTCTCAAGAGATCTTCCAACATACGATTCACCCTCTCCGTCTGACCGTCAGTCTGAGGATGATATGCGGTACTGAGATGTAATCCTGATCCTAGAGCCTCTTGTAAGCTCTTCCAAAACCCACTAGTGAAAAATGGGTCTCGGTCACTCACAATGCTTTTGGGTACTCCATGAAATCTCACTACCGACTTTATATACAATTCTGCCAACTTGGCTGCCGTTCTGGTCGATTTGACTGGTATAAATCTTGCGCTCTTAGTCAATCGATCCACAATTACCCATATGCTATCATATCCCGATCTAGTCCTTGGTAAGCCATCGATGAAATCCATCGATACTTGCTCCCATTTCCATTCGGGAATTTCTAATGGTTACAACAACCCACTAGGCTTCTTTTGCTCGGCTTTAACTAGCTGGCAATTCATGCATTTGGATATAAATTTCCCAACGTCTCTTTTCATCCCTTCCCAGTAGTAAATCCGCTTCATGTCTCAATACATCTTATTACCACCAGGATGTATAGTCAGTTTTGAGTGATGACATTCTCTAAGCACTTCATCACTCAAACCATTTACATTGGGTACAACTAGCCTTCCATTCTTTCGAAGCCATCCATCTCGATCAAGACCATACACGCTCATCTCCTCATCGATATCCATCTCTAACTTGGAGATGATTTCCAATAGGTTAGGATCGTCCCTCTGGCTGGAACCAATCCGCTCTATCAAAGTGGGTCTGATCGCCAAACTAGCTAGCATAACTGGATCCAACTCGCACTTTGGTCTGAAATCAAACCCCGCGATATACCCCAGTTGCTTCCATTCAAGAAACATTGCCCCTAAGATGGCATGTCTCCTACTCAAGGCATCGACTATCGCATTACCTTTCCCAGGTGTATATGCGATATCAAAATCATACGAAGCCAAGAACTCTAACCATCTTTGCTGATGGAGATTCAGATCTTTCTGAGAGAAGAGATACTTTAATGATTTATGATCGATAAACAACTCAAATCTTTCTCCCAAGAGATAGTGTCTCCACATCTTCAGTGCAAACACAATCGCTGCTAATTCCAAATCATGGGTAAGATACTTCTTCTCATGAGGCTTTAGCTGTCGACTAGCATAAGCTACAACCCTACCTCCTTGCATCAATACTGCACCCAGTCCAGTACCACAAGCATCCGTGTATACCGTCATCTCTCAATTCCCTTTAGGAATGAGTAACACTGGCGCACGCGTCAACTTCTCTTTTAGAATCTTGAAGGCATCCTCACACACTCCGTCCCAGACGAAGGACTGATTCTTCTTAGTCAACTGAGTCAACGGTGCTGCTATCTTGGAGAAGTCCTGGATAAACTTACGATAATATCCAGCTAATCCCAAGAAACTTCTTACATCCGTTGTATACTTGGGCGTAGGCCAATCTTGTACCGTAGCCACCTTCGCAGGGTCCACGGAAATACCACTCTCTAAAACAACATGACCCAAGAATCTTACTTCCCTTCTCCAAAAATGACACTGAGAGAATTTCGCTTTCAATTGGTGTTTCCTCAACACCTCCACCACTATCCTCAAGTGTCCCTTGTGTTCCTCCTCTGTCCTTGAGTAAATAAGGATATCATCCACGAACACAAGAACAAACTTATTCAACTGATCTCTGAATACTCGATTCATAAGGTCCACAAAATAGGCTGGTGCATTGGTCAACCCAAATGGCATGACCAACCACTCGTAAAATCCAGACGGCGTCCTGAATACCGTTTTCGGAACACTCTCATCCGCTACTCGTAGCTGATGAAATCCTGTCGCGAGGTCCAACTGGGAGAACACTCTTGCTCCTCCCAGTTGATCAAACAAATCATCTATCCGTGGTAGAGGATACTTATTCTTCCTCGTTACCTTATTCAACTCGCGATAGTCCACACACAAACGAAGGGAACCATCTGCCTTAGTGGCAAACACAACTGGTGCTCCCCACTTGGAGACACTCCTTCTAATAAATCCCTTCTTCAAAAGATTGCTGACTTGCACCCCGAGCTCTCGCTGCTCCCTTGGTGCCATACGACGAAGTGGCATCACTATAGGTCTGGCATCTTTCACTAAATCAATACGGAACTCAATCTCTCGGTGTGGTGGAAGCCCGGTCACCTCCTCGAAGACGTCCGGATACTGGCCAACCACGGGCACATCTGACAACTCATCCTGCGGGATGTCGAGGGAATTTACAAAACTAGCCATAACCCCATCACTAGGTAGACTACCAAACACTACCTTCCGCCCATCATCCGCCCTCACTGTCACCAAAAAGCCCTCACAGTCTACCACCACCTCGTATCTTTGGAGCCAATCGACTCCCAATATAATGCCATACCCAGTAAAGCCCAAAACAAAGCAATCACATACAAACATACATCCATGACTCGATAAGACCAAATTCCTGCAAATCATACTAAGGCTAGTCGAACCACCAATCAGGTTCGTCACAACCAATGGTCTATCGACTATCTCGGGTTCCAATCCCAACCTATCTACTAGGTCACTAGATATGAAGGAACGGGAAGCCCCAGTATAAAAAAAACTCGAATTGGTACTTCATAAATAGAAAGCATACCTTGAATAACAACATTCTTTCCTTTCTCCGCCACGGTTGGGGCATTCGACGAAGAAGGAACAGCATCAATAGCATATGCTTTCACAATCTGCTTCTCCTTAAGAGGTTGCGGACACTTATCCTTATGATGTCCCACTTGACCACAGTTGTAGCACTTCCTTTCCGCTGGCTTGGCCCGAATTCTTTAGCATAATGGCCCTTCTTACCACAGGTGAAGCACTCAACATCCTTCTTGCTCTTTTTCTGACCACCTTTAGATTGGTCCTGCTTCCTCTTATTCTGAGAGTTATTCTTGCCTCCACCGCCTGCTTGCGGCTTTGGCCCTTCTGCAGATGCAGCCTCAGTCTTTGACTTAAGGTAAAGACTCTCTGATCTCAAAGCCTTCCCCACAATCGATTCAAAAGTCTCATCGATGTGGTTGATAAGCCTTTCCCCCAAGTATCCATCCAAGCTAGTAATAAACTTCTCATTCTTATTCTCAGGAGTGTCGATAAGAGACAGTCCATACTTCGACAAAGTGTCGAACTCAGCAATATAATCAGAAACTGCCCTTCCGTTCTGCTTGAGTTCCAAGAACCTTTTAAACAACACTGACTTCTGGGCAGCTGGAATAAACTTCTCGCTAAAGCGAGCCTTGAAATGATCCCAAGTAACCTGGTCCTCTGGAGTAGCTGTTCTAATGGCATTCCACCAATTCATCGCTCACCCTTGCAGCTGACGAGATGCTAGCCTTCTCTTCATCGCATCCTCAAGACCTAAGTCATCAAAGATACGGTCACAGCTATCCATCCAATCTTGAACATCTGTGGCCAACTCCGTCCCATGGAACGGCTTCCCGCCAAGGTTAGTGTAATCCTTGCACAACTTGGCGAAATCGACCCTAGGCGCCTGCACTACTGGGCCAACACCAACTCCGGGATTGGGAACTGCCCCTTGTACTTCTCTAAGCATGTATCTCATGAGGTTAGCAAACATAGCCCTCATGTCAGCGACATTCCTCTGGTTGGTCCCTCTACTAGCACCCCTCGTGTCTCGGCTCATCGTCAATCTGAAAAAGGGAAACGATTAACGACCCCATAGTGGTGCTAGTGCAGTGCGACTTCATTCTTTATACTACTAATATTATATATATATATATAACTTTTGAAAACCAAAGTAATCACAAATACGCGCTCTCATATACATACTATCTCTCCCTGGTGTCTTTCCCTAGGTTAACTACGCAACCTAGAGCTCTGATACCAAGTGTGGCAGCCCGCCCCGCACCAACCGACATTTACTCCAAAAGTGCGCTGTACACATGTCTAGTTAGCACAGAACGGGTCGTCAGAAGGAAAGGGAAGAAGGAAATGAACATACAAAGAACCTGTAGAATGTCTCATAGCGCATAGAATAAAATACAATAATAACATACTTGACATAAAACAGGAGAGACGGTGCATAAGCTGAAAACCAGAACTAAACATCATAGCAGCGAAAATCCAAAATATAGCTTATTACAACTTTTCAAACTGTCTCAAAGCAGAAGTAAGATAAAGGAGGTACACTACTAATGCCCAAGTAGCGACCACCAACGACACAAGGAGAATGTGTGTATATATATATATATATATGTATCATACGTGGAAGCCTCCTGCCCGCCTCTGAATCAGCTACTCGCGCACCACCAGCTAACCTGTCTCTAGTCTGCTCGTGTGAGCACCCGGAGTAATAAGAGGAGACATAAAACTTTGGGTCAGACATAAAGCCTGGTATGAGCGATAAGCATCTAAAGTGAACAACGACAGGTAGACTAAAACATACCTGAACCTGGACCTGCAACCATAGAGTTAGCACTACATACTGTACAACACTCTAAGGTGCCATATAAAGCAATGTATAGATACGGAGGTGGTGGAGGTGTGCATGTCATAATGATGGCAAACAATCAAACATAGCATCCATCCTCACATCTCTCACTCAATGCGTAAAGCATACGATATTCACCACTTCGATCACCCAACATACCTTGCTACGATCACTTTGCCCCCATGAAGTCATAAATGGCTTCACTGCACTGATAATGTAGCCACAAATCCTTCGCTATGTCCACTTTGCCCCATGGAGTCACAAGGACCCCACTGCACTGGCTCATAGCCTTACTAATCCCTACCATGTCCACTCTGCCCCATGGAGTCGCAATGACACCACTGCACTGGCTCATAGTCTTACTACGCATCACCTTGCCCCTCAGGTCATAATGACCCTACGACACTGATAACATAGTCTTGCTACCATCACCTTGCCCCTCAGGTCATAATGACCCTACTGCACTGATAAGTAGCCATCATTCATTTTTAGTGGTGAATCAAAGTTATGAACGTCGACAACTCCTTAGCACACGTCCCGCAGCAAAGTCCAACCATGAAGTGAACTCATCGGTTCCCAACTGGATCCTGAGCTCTAACTTCCCATATTGGACTACCTTTGCATCTCGGGTTATTGATCAATACTAGGTCGGGTCGGATTCTCTTCAAGTTATCGGTTCGGGTCGGGTGTCCTTCATTGGGTCGGGTCGGGTCTTCTTCTGGTATGGGTCGGGTCTTCTTCTGGTACGGGTCGGGTCGGGTGTTCTTCTGGTATGGGTCGGGTGTTTCTCCTCGGGTCGGGTCGGGTGCTATCCCCCTCCAGTTTGTGCTTCCGCTCCGATCCGCCTCCTCATCCTTCAC
This sequence comes from Allium sativum, assembly GCA_030737875.1. NCBI lineage: Eukaryota > Viridiplantae > Streptophyta > Magnoliopsida > Asparagales > Amaryllidaceae > Allium > Allium sativum. The sequence continues at coordinate 124,484,040 of CM060919.1, read as the reverse complement.
GTGCTCCAATCCGATCCATCTTCGTGCTTCCACTCCGATCCGTCCTCCTTAATCCGATCCGATCCCAGTTTAGTTAGCGTGGCCTTCCTTTTTGCCAATTTCCCCAAGTGCCAGGTTCCGATCCGATCGAATCCCTTGCCCAGTTCAACATATCCAATCCGAGCCCCCTATCCGATCCGATCCGAACCCTGCACTGTTTTCTGAAACTGTTCCAGCAAGTGTTTACGCCATTCGACGATGTTTTCGACCATCCTAACTATTGAAACCAATCACAAAGCATTTCATACAGTCATAGCAACATGCATAATCAACCACAAACATCAAAACATCAATATGATAGGTAAAAATGGATCAAACATACCCAAAATCCCATATTTCCCCTTAAGCATGTTTAGGTGAAACTAATGATAGGGTTGCCAAAACTTAACCAAATTAACCCAAATTCATATCAGAGGTCTAAAACATCATTTAGGAATTTATGAATATTTTTCCCGAATTTTATCATGTTTAAATTCGCTAATTAGCACTAATTACCCTTAACTAGCCATAATTAGTGTAAAACTATGCAAATCACTCACCTTAGCCACAAATAAACTAAGATCTGAAATAAATCTCTGATTTGATGTGAATCCCAATGCTAAGCAGCAGCTCCAATGTTGCTTTGGTGTAGATCTTCCTTGATTAGAGGTTGCTAAGCCAAATCCTTGACCAAAAGATGATTTGGAGGTGATTTAGAGGTTGGTGGCCATTTTTAGGGTTCCTTGGTGATAAGTGGATGCTAGAAAACTGAAATGGAATGATTCTCCATCTCATTTCAGCCTTCCCATAACCCTAATCCCGAAATGGATTATGGGCCTACTCACTAATCACCCGATTTGGCCCGGTTAAGCAGTTTTTCACCCTCCAAACCTTATTTCAGCCATATCTCCCAAACGGTAAGTCCGTTTGGCTATTATGACTACTCTACGGAAAGGTAAACCACCAAACAAATCCAATGGAAGTGGTTTCAGGTCAAAATTCCTTTCCAATAAAAAGTTATGGCCAAAACAGTATCAACTAGGGGCAAAATGGTCATTTAGCAATCGACAAAAATGATGAACATGGGAAATGACTCTAATAGATATTTCCCAAAGTTATGTGACCATACGACTTAATACAGGAAGGAAATAAATATTCTACGATCCTCCGATGCGTAGAATGCGGGTCATTACAACACCTTTTTCTTCGATTGACCAAGATTCTAAAACACGATAATTCAATATGATGGAAACCATTGTTGATAACACGATAGATTTACCATTTCAGAAATTCTCTCATACTTCAATAGAATTATCCATGATGTCTTCCGAAGAACCTTTCGAAGATGAACTTAAACATCTAAATGACGAGAATGAATACATGGAACGTCTCAAAGATAATCCTAATTCCATACGATCGAACGAAATTGTGAGTGAAAACTTAAATTTATGGGATTATGATAATTTTCATCTAAATTGTATAAATCACTGTCACAACCAAATTTGCATAGGTAAGATTTTGAATTCAAAAGTTATTGACATGCCTCCTTTACCACAAAAATCATATACGAAATCATCATACATCGCTTTCGATAGAGGCAAATATGGGGGAAATTAAAATCCTATTTTTCACACAACACTCATCATCATCACAAATTTCATTTTGCATATGATTTTCATTCACATATAGTGGCTAAACTTCATTTCATTTTACAAATAATTTTGCTACTCATTCACCTTTGGGTACGTTCTTTCAAATTTAGGAAACGTTTACAATGTGGACACTAGTTTGTCCAAGTGTTGGGCAGTCTGCATTACATCCTTTTTATTTTTATTTTTTCCTTTTTCTTTTTCACTTTCATGCATTTAGATAGGAACATCATACATTTTAGATCATAGTAACATACCTTTTTTTGAAATACGACTCATTTTAGATTGATACAAAAAAATAAGTTAACGATTTTTAATCAGTTGATAGTATTTTTTCTCTCAACTAAGATCGAATAAGAAATATAATGAAAAGTTGAATTTTGAGGGACAATAATGTAACTGGTACATAGTAATATTCTTAGGTTATGGCTATGAAGTTTATTCTATACTGTAGTCTTTGTTTAATGAGTGGAGGACTTAAAATACTTATATTGGCTTTTCAAATATTTTAAACTAAGTTGTGTTAAGCTAAATTTACGTAACTCTCTCTTATTCTTATATTTTCAATAATAATTATAGTAATCCAAGGGAATCCAACATTGCTTGTACATCTAGCGTTGGTGTGCAAACCCGCCGAGCTCTATCCGACATGTTGTTGACAAAGTCAGCGTCGGTATACCTTGGTCTCATTTTATGAGTTGGACACCAAAGGATTACTGACATGTTGTTGACACAGCGTCGGTCTGCAAGATCCACCAAGCTCTTTCCCAACTCTTCGTCATCCCGCAAGGCAGTGCATGGGTGGTATACCTTGGTCTTTAAGTTAGGTATATGTAATTAATCATAAAATTTAATTTTTAAAGAGATAGAGAATAAGCGATGATGCCAAACACTTCTTGACCTTATTGATTTGACTAGTCATGCACAAGAAAATTAGAATACCACTTTGCGAACTATTAGAAACAAACTAAGAATTTATTTCATGGTTGCACTATGTTATCGACCGAACCAACTAGCCAAATTAGAGTTTAACATAGAAAATTTGTGACAAGTTGAGGTATCTAAAAAAATCAACTGATTAGAAATTGTTAACTTGATTTATTGTACCACTTTCCTAAAACTTGTCATGTTTTCGCTTTTATTTTCAATTACATAAGTCCTATGCATTCATTTAGTTACATTAGAGCCATAGCATACTGCATTTGGATTTTGTGGGTAGTATCCACTGAAAACATTCACGAGGCACCACTCTTCTACTAGAGATACCTAGAGGTTTAACAGCTTGTTGCATACACTCAATGCAATCGTGTTTCCTACGAAAGTGTGACCTATCTAGTTAGTTTTTAATTTTTGTTTTACTCAAGGACGAATAAAATATAAGTGTGGTGGTATTTGATTAGCACAAATATGTGTTTATTTTATGCTATTATATCTTATCTTTTGTAAATAAATAAATATTACTTTGGGTATTTTTTTCGTGTGTTTTCACAAGTTCAACAATTTCTCCTTCATTCAATTAAAGACCGCTTAATAAGAAATAAAGCTACTTTCCCATATCAACAAGTTTTCAATCACAAAGGAAGTTGTAGCTCACTAGTAAAGGCATAGAAATTTGAACAGAGTGGCTTGAGTTCGATCCTTGGCAAGCTCTATTTTTGCTGAAAAAGGGGCATGGATTTAGAAACAAACCGTCTTCTTTGCTCTGAAGAATATATGGAATAGCGATATGTTATATATATATATATATATATTCTTATGTATATCTATATATATAATGTATTCACTAATAAAGATTTAAAGGAATAGGCATATTCTTCTCAAATCAAATCATTCATTTTCAACTTCCGTATAAAAGAAGATTTGAATGAATTATTGCCATAGAAAATCCAATCATGCTGCCACATGTCAGTAATCAAGGAGGAATCTTCAAGGAATATCTCAACCATTATATCATATCTCTTTTATTTGTAAACATACTATTTCAAGAGATTTATCTTAGCCCAATTATTCTAATTGATAGGAGCCTACTTCCCCCATAAATACACATGATATACACTGTAAACGAAATTCATTATTCTGTACTTATTTTCTCCATTAATAAAGTCTCTTTTATTTTTCGACATTCTTTTATTTTCATGGCAATTTGTGTTTTCTAGTTAATTAGATTTGCTATAACACAATTGCTATTGCAACTACTTTTCTCATTAGTGATTGACTGTTTGATTAGATTCAATGGTAATCCTAATTTTATTTCTTGTTTGTTATTTAATTTATACGATTTTAATTTCTGTTTTTTAATTGTTTTCCTAGGTCATATTGGATTGAATATAGATTTGATTCGATTCAGATCTGGTTCAATTCAATAATAGTTTTATTTGCTTTTCAATTAATAATGATTTGATCGTCGGTTCAATTAGGTTTATTCTGAATCAAATTGCAGTTTCAATATTTTTTTTTTCAAAATCAACCTCAAAGTTTTGTCTAATTCGCCCAAGAAACATATAAATAAATAAAAATTAAAATTCCTCCTTGTGCTCGACCTGCATATTACACGATCTGTGCGCTTGCACTTATTATTTAAAATTCGAGCTTTTCTACTCCTTAGAAAGCGTCGATCAGGTGCTCAACTATAACAGGAAGTTTTGTCCAAGTAAAAGTGGTAATTTGTTGCATAAAAGAGTTCAAGTGAAATTGTCACTAGCTTTCTTGTTGAGAAATTGATCCCTTCTCGAGATCTGATTTTCGATGATCCAGTTGGAACACCTCAAGGAAATGTTGACAATGAAGTAGTGGATAAGGACATTAGTGTTTACCTTGGTTTATCTAACAGGTTAGATGCACTTGATCAGGAAAATTTTAGTGGACACACTGTTGAACTGCCCATGCAAAATAACCACCATAGTCTTGAAAATGAAGTGATTTTTATGTTTAATGATAATGTGAATGATGTCAATTATGTTGCTGATGGTAATTTAGCTAGTCCTCAGGTAGAAAGTGAGACGTCTGCTCTGATGGATAATAAAGTTAACGATGATGTTCATATTACTGGATCTCAGAACTTAGGAAGTAACATTGATAAGCAACATATATGCAAACTGACTGGCTTGGTTACTCAGATTAATACTGATCATGCTCAGAATGTCATTCCTTCTCTCACATCAGGTACATTTCATTTCAAACCAGGGTTCGTAAGTAAACAAATTGTGCCTAACAAGTTGAATATTGTTGCATCCATGACCTCCCCTTCTAGCAAGTCCACAATCAATTTGTGCACTCATGTATATGCAGCCAATACTACTTTTTCATCCAAGAAGGAAGTTGAAAACAATCAAGTAAACCCCTATGCGCACTTGATCCCCCCTGCAGTCTATAAACCACCCCTTCTACTCTCTATTGAAGAAATTAAACGACTTGCTTAAATTATATGAAACACCCCACCTCCATTAAGGTCACTCTCAAAGGGAATGCCTTAACTTTGATGGAGCATTATAGGTAAAAGAAACAGAAAAATTTACAAGACAGAAATATAAGCAGCGGAAAATAAAACTAACATTTATTTCATACGTGGTTCAATACAAAAATTATTACAGTAAATTGTCTCAACACTACTACCAAAACACTTCATCATAATCTCTGTCTTGATTAAAACATCAAGAAGCATATAACATAAATAAAACTGCATAAATCCCCAAGTCTAGTGTGTCCAAAGCCATAGCCAAAGATAAGAGATTCCAAGCTGTACATCACAAAGTCTTCAAGCTGGAAAAGATGAACGGTCCAAATTAAGCTGAGCTATTCCCTCCCTAGCTACCTGAAGGGGGGGGGGAGGGATGGAAGAAAAGAAGACAAAAGAAAAATGGGTCAGACATAAGCCTGAGTAAGTCTTGTGACTTTACAGTGTGTGAATAAGGAAAAGGTCATGATAGGAATAAACTGAAAATAGGACGGTACCAGAACAACAAACTAACATAAACTATATAAGGCAGGATAAACAGAATGTACATCGCACCTATGTTTAATTCTTCTGCACTTATTTATATTTGTCCAACTAGCACCATGTGCTGATGGTGAAATGATTCCCTTATATCGGTCGGCCCCTACTAGCATACATTTATCACATGCGTCCTTCGGCCATCGCTTGAATGTAGATACCTGTGCTGGTCCCACCAAGGGGTGTATCAAATCGTATATTGGCAAACCGACATGATTCAAAATGCGCAGTGTATGACTACTGATGCTCAGTGCCTGCTTTTTCCACTCTGGAGTACGTGCACGCCCGATACTCCACCGGAACCTACACTGATCCACCACCGCCGATGTTCTTGACCGCTTATAATCAGCCGAGTAATCGTGCCCCACCCTTCCTAGTTTAGGGTCCCATGATACGTCAATGTGGGTTACTGCTGAAACAGGTCCCCGTTGCTAGGGTTTTCCAGTCAACATGGTAAACTGGTTAAGTGTCCAAATTTACCTTAACCCCACCCATTAATTTAGCTAACATGTTGGATTTGTTAAGTGTTTCCTTAATTGACTTAACCCTACTACTCTTGACTTAGCCTTATTAGAGCACAAACCACTAACATTAGACAGGTATTGTTGTGGTCATTGGATGTACCGGTCGGTTCCGGGCAGTTTTACACAACAACTCAGTCTAACCTCGGGTCCTTTTTGGGCTCAATGCACTAACCACCCACATTAGACGGGTATTGTTGTGGTCACTGGATGTGTCGGTCGGTTCCGTGCAGTTTTACACCACAACTCAGTCTAACCTCGGGTTAGGCATATTCTCTTTTCTAAATTTATATATTTATTGTAACACCCCACGTCCATTAATGTCACTCACAAAGGGAACGCATTAACTTCTATGGAGCGTTTTAAGTGTGTATAGAACAGAAACTTAACAACAAAACAGATATAAACAGTACTTAAAAATTTCAAACTTCATTTCATTGCAGCGGTAAATACATAAGTTTGATTACATCATCAAAATCCAGAGTCAAAGTAATTAATATCCATCTTGACTAAATTAAAGTACATAAATTGAAAGACATAACCCCAACACAAAATAGCCATAAATAAGATAGGCTGAACATTTACTTCAGCGATCCAAGCAACTTCAAAAAAAAAGTGATACAGCTGTCCAAAATCAAGCTTCACTGGTGCTAGTTCCACCCTGAGCACCTGGGGGGAAAAAGGAAGAAAAGAGGTGGAAACAAAGGGGGTCAGACATAAAGTATGGCTAGTGCGATAACTTTAACAATATAATTATCAAAATAACCAGGCTAAGGCATAAGTTGGAAAATAAGGAAATGACTGTGAACAATTGGGTGTGACATAGTAAACAAGGAAATAAGATGAACAAAGATAATGTTAAAGGCGCAACTAAACCACTATAAGGTAATTACTATACTGCACCACCTCTAGTCACCCTAAGGTTGATCCTGCCTACAGAACTTAATAATGATAATGGTAGTTTCGTGCACCCCTAGTTCCCTTCATAGGTGCCGCCTGCCCCTATCTCCACTAGGTGTACCCACTACCCCCATGCGATCGACTCCCTAACTCGTAGATACCCGTGTTGGCCCTAAAGTGGGGTGTATCACTCCCTAAAGTGGCAACCCGATACCACCAGAAATGCATGGCTTATACCTACACGATGCAACAACGTCTTACCTATCAGCCTGGGCCCATACACGCACATGAACCCGTTGGACTTGCGTTGCCACCTCTAACCCGTTTTGGCCTCTTATAGTCAAGCCTAGTACGCATGTCCCGTCCTCGACTTGGGTCGAGCCCACAAAGATACTTATGGGTTACTGGTTGAAACGGGCCCCCATTACTTGACACAAGATATCCACCTAAGCTTGGTCCCCTCTAGTACATGCCACTTAACCCTCTTCTTATTCGTGTTCACTTACATGTTTCAATTTTGGTTAAGTGCATCTAATCGTATTTCAAATGCCACCCAAGGAACCCACTAAATTCCACATGCCACCCAAGGCACCCACTTAACCCCCTCATGTCCCACTACATATCTATCTGGTTAAGTGTTTCTTAATTCATTAACACCGTAACCTTGTAAAGACCTCCCACATTAGACTGGCATTTGTGGCAGCGGGATTTGCCGGGCGGGTCCGGGCAGTCTTACACCACAAACGAGCCTAACCTCGTGTCTTTACAAATGTTACGCATTTAATTTATGCCTAAGACCTCCCACATTAGACTGGCATTTGTGGCAGCTGGATTTTCCAGGCAGGTCCGGGCAGTCTTACACCACAAAAGAGCCTAACCTCGTGTCTTAGACGATTAATTACACAAAATTAATTATTCCCCAATTTGAATTAATTTCCCTACTCAAATTATCAATCAATTCCAAATTTAACTATGGCCATAATTGACTCAATTATGTCCATCTATTTATGGTATGCAAAATCATACCAATTTTCATCATAAATTTATTTTATGCCATTTAAGGCATTTATGCCAATTCTCAATATTAAATCTTTTAATATTATCCCATTTCCCCATGTTGTACGTTCGTTCGATTAACGTAAAATATACGTTATACTCGAATAGTCTAACTTATGGAATAAAGAGAAAACATCACAACATACATATAGATAAAACTAGATCTAAACATAAGGGGTGAACTTGCACGTGTGAATGAGGTTCTACATCTAAAACTTGCATATGCCAAATCTTTCATAAAACTACATATGTCATAGATCTAAATCTAAAGATGTAAACTTGTTTAGGTAATAGTCACAACTTGCATAAACCATGTATGTCATAGATCTAATCATAAGTTATAAACTTGCATAGGTAATAACCACAAACTTACATTACATGATTCATACTCCAAACATATATATAAACACACACACACACACACTTGCATATGTGATTTATGCAACATAAAGATGGTGTAAACTTACATCTAAACATGTAAACTAGCATATAGAATTTTTGTATACTAGCATATGATTCACACATGTCATAGCTTAACTTTAGATCCAATCTACAAAAATAGGTTTCATGAAACATGTAAGGTTGTATAAAATTTTCACTAACTTGCATATGATTCATATCTCAATTAACATCCTAACTTGCATACATACATATGATTTATCATATGAATTAGTTCAAACAACATAACCAACTAGCATATGAAACAACATTATGAACTAATTATACATAAGCCAATCATAGAATTACAACATAGATGATAACATCACAACTTTACAACATAGATGATAACATCATAGAATTTACAACATAAATAATAATATGCGGTCAATAATTCATAACATAACCATATAATCCACATCATATCTTAATCCAATTAAATTGTTGATTATTTTATTAAAGAAATCGAACTCACAACTCAAAGAAGGTCTTGAGTTCTGAAATCTGAGTTCTAAAGTTGAATTAGCTTTCCTTTGATGAAGACAATTTGTAGTTGATTCGTTGTTGTTTAGATTAGAGTTGAATTTGATTAGCTTTCTTCCTCTCTAATTGGTGGCGGCTATTCTAGGTTGTAAGGTGACGCCATGGAGGCCAAGATTCTAATTTTAATTTGATTTTAGGGTTTGAGTCTACATGTGTTTTTATAGAGTTTAGGATTAATTTAAGCCGTCCGGTCAACCCAGAATTAACCCCAGCTATTCAAAGCAGATCAGAAACCCTAATGACTCAGATGTAGTCAAAAACAGGTCATCAATCAAATCTGCCCGGGGGAGGGGGTAGGTCGACCCTATGGTCGACCTGGTGAGGGTAGGTCGACCCCCAGGTTGACCCTATTGTCGACCTGGCTCTGGAGGGAAATTTCCCGCCTAGCCCATTCTGACTCTGAAATTTGAATTTTTGAAATCTGTTTTCAATTTTCTGAAACTTCCGATGGCCATAACTTCTTCATACGAAGTCCAATTCATGCAAACTCGGACTCTATCTCAACCAGAATTCCGAGATGAACACAACGGCGCAACCCGTTTCCCTTGATTCTCATATCTGAGATCATTTATTCTTTAATTTGTGAACATTAATATTGAAAATTACGGGGTGTTACATTCTCCCCTCCTTAAAGGATTTCGCCCCCGAAATCTCCAAGTTAAGGAGAATGCATATCCTAACATCCAAACAACCATCTACTCAACCATCAAACACAGGCATCCGTTGTCCTTATAAAATTCCTAATGATGTATAAACATATGCAAGAAGTGTGTGTATATGTTCTTTATCTAATGCAAAATCAGGAAGTCTACTGATTCAGTTGACCTCCTTAATGCAAACCATGATAGTGCCATGTGTCCATTATGTATGCGAAAGAATCCTATCGATACATATTATTTCTACATGTATGCACTGCCATTCACCAAAATGCAACATCCATATGATGGTACAACCATTATACATCCATTACTTAAATATGTACACACATTTATATGCAATATGCAATATGAAGTGACTGAGCCGATCTAGTGCCTAAAGGGCATGTATATGTATCCAAGAGCAACCACTTGCATCCACATGCATCCATCATACATAACATGTCTCAAACACATGTTTCAACCATAGGACTACCCTATGTAAAGGTCAAAGATACTAGCGAGAGGACATACTAAAGATAAAACAAGTACAAGCTAAGCGATAAAGGAGAAATTAAAAGACATACCCTCGAAAAGAAAAGGGTACAATGAACGCATTTTCTCTTCCATCTCCCAAGTAGCGTTGCTCTCATCATCTCCCCATTTCACTTTGACTAGACTGACCTCTAGATTCCTCAACTTCTTAATCTCCGACCCAAGAATGCACGAAGGAGCTCGTCGAATCGTCGCATCACGCTCTATCTCCACCTCTCTAAGCAAGCTCGGCTCTACCACTTCCACGGTCTCATGCAAGCACTTCCTCAAATGTGATACATGAAATACATCGTGTACACCACTAAGACTCTCGGGCAACTCCACTCTATACGCCATTTGTCCAATCCTTTCTTTAATAGGAAACGACCCTACGAACCTTGGTGCTAACTTCCCAAAGGACCAAAAGCAAACAACATTCCGTAATGGAGACACCTTGACAAAGACCATGTCCCCAATATCAAACTCAAGATTTGTCCTCCTCTTATCCGCATAAGATTTCTACCTATCTTGCGCCGTCTTCATCCTCCTTTGAATCAAATCGATCATTTTCAAAGTCTCTCTAATCATATCGGGCCCAAGCAAGATCTTATCTGTAGATTCCCACCAACATGTAGGCGAATGACACGGCCGTCCATAAAGAGCCTCGAAAGGTGCCATGCCAATGCTAGACTGAAAGCTATTGTTATATGAGAACTCCACCAACGGAAGATGTTCCTCACATGTACCTCCGAATTCTAAGACACATAGCATCAATAGGTCCTCTAGAATACGATTCACCCTCTCGGTCTGGCCGTCCATCTGAGGATGATATGCGGTGCTCAAACATAACTGAGTCCCTACCGCCTCTTGCAAGCTCTTCCAAAACTCGCTAGTAAAGATAGGATCGCGGTCGCTTACTGTGTTTGAAGGAACACCGTGCAAATGAACTATCTCTCGAATGTATACGGAGGCTAACCATGGAGCAGTCCTCTTACTCTTCACAGGAATGAAATGGGCGCTCTTAGTAAGTCTGTCTACCACGACCCAAATCCCCGTATTACCCTTCCTCAATCTCGGTAACCCATCAATAAAGTCCATCGAGACACTTTCCCACTTCCATTGTGGGACCTCCAATGGATGAAGCAACCCACCGGGCTTCTTTTGCTCCGCCTTTACTTGTTGGCACACCAAGCATCTAGCGACAAACTCAGCCACATCCCTCTTCATGCCGGCCCAAAAGTAAACTCCTTTCATGTCCATGTACATCTTGTCCCCACCGGGATGGATGGTCATCTTTGAATGATGTGCATCATCAAGAATGGTTTTCCTCAAATTCTCGTCCGGTGGTACACAAAGTCTACCGTCCCCACGTAACCAACCCTTATCATCTAGGGTATACCTATAGAGATGGCTCGATGACTCCCCCCTTTTGAGCTTCTCTACTAACTCAACCAACTGTGGGTCGTCTCGCTGTGCCTCACCAATCCTTTCCAAAAGCGTAGGTCTGACCTCTAAGGATGCTAGCAAACTAGGTACAAAGTCAATAGAAGGTCTAAAGTCAAACGATCTCTACGCTTTGCCGCTCAACAAACAACAGACTCAAGGACAACCTTTTCCTACTTAAGGCGTCTGCCACCACGTAACCCTTGCCAGGGGTATATGCTATCTAGAAATCGTAGGACGCTAAGAATTCCATCCACCTTTGCTGCCTTAAGTTCAAGTCCTTCTGAGAGAACAAGTATTTTAGCGATTTGTGGTCAGTGAACAATTCAAATTTCTCGCCTAGAAGATAATGGCGCCAAGACTTAAGCGCGAAATCAATAACGACCAACTCTAGATCATGTGTAGGGTAATTTTTCTCATGGACTCTCAACTGCCTTCCTCCATAGGCTATTACCCTTCCCTCTTGCATTAAGACTGCGCCTAGTCCTGTTCCACAAGCATCGGTATAAATGGTAAATGGCTTACTCCCATCTAGCAACACTAAGACTGGGGCTGCGGTCAAAGCTCTCTTTAAACGTTGGAACGCATCATCATAATCTACGTCGCATGTGAAAACTAGGTTCTTCTTCGTCAAGCGTGTTAATGGGGTTGATATTTTTGCGAAGTCTTTGATAAACTTCCTATAGTAGCAAGCCAACCCTAAGAAACTCCTCACCTCGGTAGCATTTTTAGGGACCTTCCAATCTTGGATGGCCACTACCTTCGCGGAATCCACAACTATCCCTTCTTTGGAAACCACGTGCCCTAAGAATCGCACTTCCTTCCTCCAAAAGTGACATTTAGAAAATTTAGCTTTAAGGCTATGCGCTCGAAGGGTCTCCAACACATCCCTAAGATGTAGGGCTTGCTCTCCTCGCTCTTAGAAAAGATCAAGATGTCGTCCACAAAACCTACCACGAATTTATTAAGGTACTCCCTAAACACCCTACTCATCAAGTCAACAAAGTATGCGGGGGCGTTTGTCAAACCGAAGGGCATCACAAGCCACTCGAAGAAGCCGTCCGGAGTCCTAAAGGCAGTCTTGTCTATGCTATCCTCAGCCACTCTCAACTGATGGAAACCCATGGCTAAGTCCCATTGTGAAAACAATGAGGCGCCAACTAACTGATCGAAGAGATCGTCAATCCTCGGCAGTGGGTGCCTATTCTTCTTAGTAAGCTTATTAAGTTCTCTATAGTCCACACAAAGTCTAAGGGACCCATCTGCCTTCGTGACAAATACTACTGGAGCACCCCATTCCGATATACTACGTCTGATGAACCCCTTCACAAGCAATTCTTTCACTTGCTTACTGAGTTCTCTTCTCTCTCTTGGAGCCATATGAAGCACTGGCAATGCAAATGGCTTTGCATTATCTACTAGATATATTCGAAAGTCTATCTCACGTTTTGGGGGTAGACCCCTCACCTCGTCGAAGACATCAACATATTCACGGACTAAGTGAACAGAATGTAAATCATCATTGGATGCGTCAAGAGATTCTAGGTAGCTAAGCATTACTGGACCTCTAGGGTCACAAGAAATATCAGGGGTCTTTCCACAACGAGTCAACAATCTAACTACCCTTCTTTCACAATCTAGGATGGCCCCATATCTAGTTAGCCAATCCATACCTAGAATCAAGCCGTAGCCCATGAAGCCAAGAACAAAGGCATTGCATTCAAACTCAACGCCCAAGATAAACACTCTCAAATAATCCCGATAGATCATAGAAAGATGAGCCGAACCACCAATAGGATTTGAGACTACAAAGGGATTTGTAACTAGACTAGTATTTAGGTGCAGTGTTTCAACTAATGATGTCGAGATAAACGAATTTGATGCGCCAGAATCGAATAAAGTACGGACAGGATGATCAAATAGAAAAACTAAACTTTCAACGGAAATTGCTCTACCTCGTTCTTGCAGCAATGGTACCACGAGAGCCTGAACTTGCCCCCTTGCCTGCCCTGGTGCCATAAGAGCCTGCACCTGTCCTCCCGAGGTAGACCCTGCCCTCTTCCCTTTCCTTGGGCACTCCTTAATCAGATGTGCCACTTCGCCACAGTGGAAACAACCAGTCTTCTTTTTCTTCCTACATTATTTGCTTAGATGGCCTGATGTCCCATAGTTAAAGCATCTTTTCTTTCCCTTTACATGGTTGCCTTTACCACCTTTCTTGTTTTGTTGTTGTTGTTGCGGTTTCTTTTGATCCCCTTTCTTCTCGGGTGCCTTATTAGCATTGGTGCCCTTCTACTCTTCATGCATAAGCGCAATGTCAACTAGTCTCTCAAAGGTAGCTCCCATGGGGATGTGGGTCATAGCTAACCCATGAAGCGGCTCGTTCAAACCCTTAACAAATCTCAGGGCCTTCTTTTTTGGTGTATTCACCAAGTCCAAGCCAAATCTCGCCAACTGATTGAACTTGTTGACGTATTCTTTCACTGATAGATTCCCTTGCTTCCACGCCAAAAACCTTTCCATATATAAATTCTCTTCAGCCTGTGAGATAAACTTTTCCTCAAACCTCCGCCTGAAATCTGGCCATGTATCAACTGGACGCTCTCCATTAGTGACCTCCCACCAAAACGAGGCCTCATCCTTCATTAGCCAGGCAACTAACTGGACCTTTCTCCCATCTTCCACTTCAAAGATCCCATACAATTCTTCCACCGCCTTCAGCCAATTTCGAGCTTCAACAAATGTCTCCGTCCCATGAAAAGGTTTTCCACCCATTACCCGAAAATCCTTACATATCTTTGCAAAAGTATCGACACGAGGAGGAGGAGGGAGGAGGAGGAGCATTTGCTGGACCTACGGTGGTGGCCCTAGTCTCCAAATACCTCCTAAACCATCCTGGTATCGGTACCTCGGGTATCTCAGGAATTCCAGACGTCCTGAAACGAAAAAGGAAAGATTCAATACAAAAGAACCAAAGGAAAGATATATGGCTCTTGGGGTTATGCTTTCTAAAATAAGCTTTTCTCTTGAAAATACTTTCCTTAAAACATACTTTTGAAGGTACTTCTTTATAAAAGTGTTTTTGAAAAACAATTTTTCAAAATTCATATATGTTCTGGTAACCTTCAGCTTTGATACCACGTGTAACACCCCACGTCCATTAATGTCACTCACAAAGGGAATGCATTAACTTCTGTGGAGCGTTTCAAGTGTGTATAGAACAGAAACTTAACAACAAGACAAATATAAACAGTACTTAAAAATTTAAAACTTCATTTCATTGCAGCGGTAAATACATAAGTTTGATTACATCATCAAAAACCAGAGTCAAAGTACATAATATCCATCTTGACTAAATCAAAGTACATAAATTAGAGGACATAACCCCAACACAAAATTGCCATAAATAAGATAGGCTGAACTTTTACTTCAGCGATCTAAGCAACTTTTAAAAGCAAGTAATATAGCTGTCCAAAATCAAGCTTCACTAGTGCTAGTTCCACCCCGAGCACCTGGGGGAAAAAAGGAAGAAAAGAAGTGGAAACAGAGGGGGTCAGATATAAAGTCTGGAGAGTGTTATAACTTTAACAATATAATTACCAAAATAACTAGGCAAAGGCATAAGTTGGAGAATAAGGAAATGACTATGAACAATTGGGTATGACAGAGTAAACAAGGAAATAAGAAGAACAAAGATAACGTTAAAGGCGCACCTAAACCACTATAAGATAATTACTATACTACACCACCACTAGTCACCCTAAGGTTGATCCCGCCTACAGAACTTAATAATGATAATGGTAGTTTCGTGCACCGCTAATTGCCTTCATAGGTGCCGCCTGCCCCTATCTCCACCAGGTGTACCCACTACCCCCATGCGATCGGCTCCTTAACTCGTAGATACCCATGTTGGCCCCACAGTAGGGTGTATCACTCCCCAAAGTGGCAACCCGATACCACCAACAATGCACGACTTATACCTACACGATGCAACAACATCTTACCTATCAGCCCGGGCCCATACACGCACATGAACCCGTTGGACTTGCGTTGCCACCGCTAACCCGTTTTGGCCTCTTACAGTCAAGCCCAGTATGCGTGTCCCGTCCTCGACTTGGGTCGAGCCCGCAAAGATACTTATGGGTTACTGGTTGAAATGGGCCCCCATTACTTGACACAAGCTATCCACCTAAGCTTGGTCCCCTCTAGTACATCCCACTTAACCCTCTTCTTATTCATGTTCACTTACATGTTTCAATTTTGGTTAAGTGCATATAATCGTATTTCAAATGCCACCCAAGGCACCCACTAAATTCCACATGCCACCTAAGTCACTCACTTAACCCCCTCATGTCCCACTACATGTTTATCTGGTTAAGTGTTTCTTAATTCATTAACACCATAACCTTGTAAAGACCTCCCATATTAGACTGGCATTTGTGGCAGCTGGATTTGTCGGGTGGGTCTGGGCAGTCTTACACCACAAATGAGCCTAACCTCGTGTCATTACAACCATTACGCATTTAATTTATGCCTAAGACCTCCCACATTAGACTGGCATTTGTGGCAGCTGGATTTGCCAGGCGGGTCCGGGCAGTCTTACACCACAAAAGAGCCTAACCTCGTGTCTTAGACGATTAATTACACAAAATTAATTATTCCCCAGTTTGAATTAATTTCCCTATTCAAATTATCAATCAATTCCAAATTTAACTATGGCCATAATTGACTCAATTATGTCCATCTATTTATGGTATGCAAAATCATACCAATTTTCATCATAAATTTATTTTATGACATTTAAGGCATTTATGCCAATTCTAAATATTAAATCTTTTAATATTATCCCATTGCCGCACATTGTGCGTTCGTTTGATTAACATAAAGTACACGTTAGACTAGAATAGTCTAACTTATGGAATAAAGAGAAAACTTCACAGCATACATATAGATAAAACTAGATCTAAACATAAGGGGTGAACTTGCACGTGTGAATGAGGTTCTACATCTAAAACTTGCATAGGCCAAATCTTGCATAAAACTGCATAAGTCATAAATCTAAATCCAAAGGTGTAAACTTGTTTAGGTAATAGTCACAACTTGCATAAACCATGTATGTCATAGATCTAATCATAAGGTATAAACTTGCATAGGTAATAACCACAAACTTACATTACATGATTCATACTCCAAACATATATACATATATATACTTATACTAGCATATGTGATTTATGCAACATAATGATGGTGTAAACTTACATCTAAACATGTAAACTAGCATATAGAATTTTTGTATACTAGCATATGATTCACACATGTCATAGCCTAACTTTAGATCCAATCTACAAAAATAGTTTTCATGAAACATGTAAGGTTGTATAAAATTTTCACTCACGTGCATATGATTCATATCTCATTTAACATCCTAACTTGTATACATACATATGATTTATCATATGAATTAGTTCCGACAACATGACCAACTAGCATATGAAACAACATTATGGATTGATTATACATAAGCCAATCATAGAATTACAACATAGATGATAACATCACAACTTTACAACATAGATGATAACATCATAAAATTTACAACATAAATAATTACATGCGGCCAATAATTCACAACATAACCAAATAATCCACATCATATCTTAATCCAATTAAATTGTTTATAATTTTATTAAAGAAATCGAACTCACAACTCAAAGAAGGTCTTGAGTTCTGAAGTTGAATTAGCTTTCCTTTGAAGAAGACAATTTGTAGAAGATTCATTGTTGTTTAGATTAGAATTGAATTTGATTAGCTTTCTTCCTCTCTAATTGGTGGCGGCTATTCTAGGTTGCAAGGTGACGGCATAGAGGCCATGATTCTAATTTTAATTTGATTTCAGGGTCTGAGTCTACATGTGTTTTTATAGAGTTTAGGATTAATTTAAGCCGTCCGATCAACCCAGAATTAACCCCAGCCATTCAGAGTAAATCAAAAACCCTAATGACTCAGAATACAGTCAAAAACAGGTCATCAATCAAATCTGCCTGGGGGAGGGGGCAGGTGGACGCTATGGTCGACCTGGTGAGGGTAGGTCGACCCCCGGGTCGACCTGGCCGTGGCAGGAAATTTCCTGTCTTGCCCATTCTGACTCTGAAATTTGAATTTTTGAAATCTGTTTTCAATTTTTAAAACTTCCGATGGCCATAACTTCTTCATACGAAGTCCAATTCATGCAAACTCGGATCTATCTCAACCAGAATTCCGAGATGAACACAATGGTGCAACCCGTTTCCCTTAATTCTCACATCTGAGATTAGTTATTCTTTAATTTATGAACATTAATATTGAAAATTATGGGGTGTTACATTTATCCTTTTATGCTTATATGTAAATTTGTCAACAATTTATTGTTATGGCCCACTTTCCTTTTAAATCAAATTCATAATTTTTGGTAAGTAAATTATACCATTTTAATGCCTTACCATTTACATGGTTATGAGCTAAATATGTTAATTATGTATAATTCTCATGTTTTCCCCAACGTTACCCTCATTGTACGTTCGCCAAATTACATATGATGTCAGGCTCGACATTTTAGCCCAACTAATAAACTAAAAAGGGAAAAAGTTGGACTTGCAATATTCCAACATCATACAAAAATGTGGATCTAACTACAGATATGTCACATGAACTTGGCATAATATACTTTTAATTATGAACTTGCAAACTAGATCTATGCAACATGAACCATAAAATAATAGTATTACATAGAACTACCAAAATCTAATTAGATGTGTAGTGGTGAATTTTCATAGGTTGAATCATGTTAATATTGATCTAACATAAAGGCATACGGTTCTAACATGTAAAGTTGTAGATCTAAACATACAGGTTTACATAGTCATGTTTTTAACCTATAAACTTGCATGTATGCATAACATGATAGCAGTTACATAAACATGGCATAATTTCTAAATTAACATACAACATATAGATGTCATCACAAGGTCGTAGATCTAAACATGTATGCATAATGGATCTAAACAATTAGGCATAAACTATATGACTTAGCCAAAAATTGTATAATATCACAAAACTAATATATGATAATTTCATAACATCATAGGTTTATTCACCAATTTCCACAAAACATGGTAGACCACAATAATTCATAAGCATATACGATAGAACAGACATGAATAAACATAAATCAGCATCACATACAACTTGATACAATTTTATTTTAGATTTCATTACAAACCATGTCTTTAATTCATTTGCATCTGAAAGTTAAGTACACTTACAAACAAAAAGCAATTCTTGAGTTTTGGGATCTGTATTCTGAAATTGAATTGCTCGCCTTTGATCCAGATCGTTGAATTTTCTTAGTTGAATTAGATTAGATTTAATTTTGACGTAGCTTCAATCTTGCCTTTGAGTTGAAAGAGATGACGACAATCCTAGATACACCATTGACGACATGCCGGCTCTTGGTATGAATATTTTGTTATTTAGGGTTGAGAGTTAGGTTGCTTTTATAGAGTTTTAATTAATTTAGAGCCGTCATATTAACCCTAGAAATAATCTAGACCATCCAGTCAAGATAGGATAACACCTCAGCCCTAATGACTTAGCGGGGAGTCAGAAATCGTCATCCTTTCAGATCTGCCTGGGGGGAGGGGGGAGGGTAGGTCGACCCCTAGGTCGACCTGTAGGGTAGGTCAACACTAGGGTCGACCTCTTGGTTGACCTGGAATGTCCTGGGCGGGAATCTTTCCTGCCCTGCCCTCTTCTATGATTAAATTTGAATTTCGAGTTTTTGAAACTTCCGAAGGCCATAACTTCTTCATACGAAGTCCAATTCACACAGACTCAGACTCTATCTCAACCAAAAATCCGGGACGAACGCAACAGCGTAACCCATTTCCCTTAGTTCTCATATTTAAAATTATTCTTTAATTCATTACTATAAGGTTTATTGAAAACACGGGGTGTTACATTCTCCCCTCCTTAAAGGATTTCGTCCCCGAAATCTTCAAGTCAAGAAGAATGTATATCCTACCATCCAATCGTCCATATACTCAACCATCAAACACAGGCATCCATTGTCCTTAAAAGACTTCTAATGCTTCCTGATCATATGCATAGTGTGTGTACATGTCCTTATCTAATGCAAAATCAGGCGGTCTACTGATTCAGTTGACCTCCTTAACGCAAGTCATGTCGGTATCATGCGTCCATAATGTATGCAATCTTCCCTAATCATGCTTTCTACATGAGTGTACAATCATTCATACAAATGTAACATCCACATGATAACACATCAAGTTCCAATCATATACAAGTACATATATGCATATGTAATATGAAAGTGACCGAGCCGATCTAATACCTAAAGTGTGTGTATATGCATCCACGAGCAACCACTAGCAATCACTTGCAACCACTTGCAACCATCAATCATAACATGTTTCAAATACATGTTTACATCCATTGGTTTCTATCTTAGGATCGAGAACGACACTGAGGAAAATACTAAAAAAAAAGATAGATACGAGTACGAACATACTTAAGGAGAAAGAGATCAAAGATGTATCCTCAAAAAGAAAAGGGTAGGCTGCACGTATTCTGGCCTCAGTCTCCCAAGTCGCGTCTTCCTCAGCGTCACTCCATTGAACTTTTACAATTTTGACTTCGCGGTTGCGTAGCTTTTTGACTTATGTACCTAAGATACGAGTTGGAACTCTCCTCACAGTCGCCTCTCGTTCTACTTCTACGTCCTCTAATATGCTTGGTTCCACCACTTATGCAGACTCATGTAAGCACTTTCGTAAGTGAGAAACATGAAAGACATTATGAACTCCAGCCAATCTTTTGGGCATCTCTACTCTATAAGCCATCTTCCCCATCCTTTCAATGATAGGAAACGGCCCTACTAATCTTGGTGCCAACTTTCCTGTGGATCCGACGTTCCTCGAAGGACATACTTTAAGGAAAACCCTGCCCCCAACCTCAAACTCAAGGTCGGTCCTTCTCTTATCTGCGTAGGACTTTTGTCTATCTTTGGCAGTCTTCATTCTTTTTCGTATCAAGTCCACTTTCTTTGAAGTTTCTCTAATCATATCTGGTCCAAGTATGAGCTTATCTGTAGACTCCCACCAACAAATTGGTGATCGGCACAGTCTTCCATATAAAGCTTCGAAGGGTGCCATGCCTATGGTGGCTTGGTAGCTATTGTTGTAGGCAAACTCCACCAAAGGAAGGTGATCTTCCCATGTTCCTCCGAAGTCGAGAATGCATAATCTCAAGAGGTCTTCCAACACTTTGTTCACTCTTTCCGTTTGGCCATCGGTTTTGGGGTGATAGGCCATGCTTAAGCATAACTTTGTGCCTAAAGCTCTTCCAAAACTCGCTCGTAAAGATAGGATCTCGGTCGCTAACAATGCTGGAGGGTCTCCCATGGAGTCGGACTACCTCTTTAAGATATATGGATGCTAAAGATGAGGCAGTCCTTCTACTCTTAACGGGTATGCAGTGAGTGCTTTTTGTGAGCCTGTCCACTATTACCCAAATACTGTTATTGCCTCTTCTTGACCTAGGAAGTCCATCAATAAAGTCCATCGAGATGCTATCCCACTTCCACTGTGGGACCTCTAGAGGATGAAGCAAACCACCAGGCTTCCCTTTTTCCGCCTTGACTTGCTGGCATACTAAGCACTTCGAGACGAATTCAGATACATCCCTCTTCATGCCATCCCAAAATAAAACCCTTTTGATGTCTTTGTACATTTTGTCTCCACCTGGGTGTATGGTCAACTTGAATGGTGTGCCTCTTCGAGAACCTTCTTCACCAAATCCCTTGCTAGTGGGACACATAGCCTCCTATCCCATCTCAACCAACACTTATTATCGATGGAGTATGTATTGAGGTGACAAGAATCCTCAACCCTACTCAACTTACCTATCATATCAACTAGCTAAGGGTCTTTACGTTGTGCGGTCCCTATTGAAAAGAGTAGGCCGCACCTCTAGCAATGCTAACAAACCAGTCACATGATTGACAGAGGGTCTAAATTCAAAGTTGGCTATATACTCCAAGCTCTGCCTTTCAACAAAGAGAGGGCTTAAGGTCAGCTTCTTTCTACTCAAGGCATCTACTACCACATTTCCCTTGCCAGGGGTATAGGAAATCTCGAAATCGTAGGATGCCAGGAATTCCATCCACCTTTGTTGCCTCAAGTTAATATCTTTCTACGAGAAAAGGTACTTCAACGATTTATGGTCAGTATATAATTCAAACTTCTCGCCTAGGAGATAATGGCGCCAAGACTTAAGCGCAAAGACGACGGCTGCCAACTCTAGGTCGTGGGTTGGGTACTTTTTCTCATGTATTTTCAGTTGTCGGCCTCCATATGCTACTACCTTCCCTTCTTGCATCAAGACAACCCCTAATCCTGTACCACAAGCATCCGTGTATACGGTAAACATATTGCTCCCATCCGGCAATGTCAGAACTGGGGCTATTGTTAGAGCTCTTTTTAAGTGTTGGAAAGCAATATCGCAATCCAAATCCCAAGTGAAAGTTAAGTTATGCTTTGTCAACTTTGTAAGTGGAGCTGAGGTTTTCGCAAAATCTTTGATGAACTTCCGGTAAAAGCCCACTAGCCCGAGGAAGATTCGCACTTCGGTTGCATTCCTTGGGACCTTCCAATCTTGCACAGCAACTATTTTTGCGGGGTCCACAGCAAATCCCTCTTTGGACACCACATGTCCAAGAAACCTTACTTCTTCTCTCCAGAAGTGTCATTTGGAGAATTTGGCTTTTAACTGGTGTGCACGAAGAGTTTCCTTTAGATGCTGAGCATGCTCTTTCTCACTCTTCGAGAAAATCAAAATGTCATTTACGAAGGCCACAACAAAATTATTGAGGAACTCCCTAAACACTCTGCTCATCAAATCGATGAAGTAAGCGGGTGCGTTTGTCAAGCCGAAAGGCATGACAAGCCACTCGAAGAAACCATCCGGAGTTCTGAACACGGTCTTGTCAATGCTGTCATCAGCCATTCTCAGCTGATGAAACCCGGTAGCTAAATCTAGTTGGGAGAAAACCGATGCACCTACAAGCTGATTGAAAAAGTCATCTATTCTTGGAAGTGGGTGCCTATTCTTCTTTGTCAACTTGTTTAGCTCCCTATAATCAACACATAGGCGAACCGAACCATCCGCTTTAGTTGCGAACACTACTGCAGCACCCTATTCGGTAACACTACTGGAGCACCCCATTTGGAAATACTCTGCCTTATAAACCCCTTCTCAAGCAGCTCTTTAACTTGCTTACTGAGTTTTTTCTTCTCCCTTGGAGCCATTTGTTTAACGGGTAGAGCGACAGGTTTTGCGTTATCAACGAGATATATGCGGAAGTCTATCTCCCGCTTCGGAGGTAACCCTTTAACCTCTTCAAAGACATCCAGGTATTCACGGACCACTCTAACAGACTGCAAATCCTCAATAGACACATCAAGAGATTCTAGATAGCTAAGCATAACAGAGTTCACGGTATTACAAGAAATTTCGAGAGTGTTACCAAGGTGAATCATGAGTCTAACCACTCTCTTTTCATAGTCGAGGATAGCACCATTACTGGATAGCTAATCCATGCCTAGAATTAACACATAGCCCGTAAAGCCAAAAACATAGGTATTGCATCTAAACCCCACACTCAATATAGAAATTTCCAAATCCAAACAGATCATTGAAAAATAATTTGAGCCTCCAATTGGATTTGAAACAACTAAGGGATCCTCTACTAAACTGGTGTATAGGTGCAGAGATTCAACTAAAGAAGTAGATATAAAAGAGTGAGATGCGCAAGAATCAAAGAGTGTACGAACATGATGATAAAAAAGATAAACTAAACTCTCAACAGAAACATTTCTACCTTGTTCTTGCAGAGGTGCCATGAGAGCGTGAGCCTGCCCTCTAGAAGTAGGTCCAACTCTCTGCCCTTTCCCTTGCTTTCTTAAGCAGTCCCTAGCCATGTGTTCTGCCTCGCTGCAATGGAAATAACCAACCATCTTCCTTTTCTTCTTCCCGCTTTCCTTAACCAGATGTCCAGGAATGCAACAAAAATTACACTTCCTCTTGCCACGGGTTTTGTTGTTTTTCCCGCCCTTCTTGGAATCTGTCTTCTTACTCTGTGATCCTTCCCCTTTCTTATCTTGAGATGCTTCCACATTTGTCTCCTTCGTTCCAGCCTTATCTTCTTCTTGTAATAGTGCCATGTCCACCAGTCTTTCATAAGTCGCACCCATAGATATATGGGACATAGCTACGATGTGCAGTGGCTCATTCAATCCTTTAACAAAGCGGAGAGACTTCTTATGGGGAGTGTTCACTAACTCCAATCCAAACCCGGCCAGTTGATTAAACTAGTTAACGTATTCCTTGACCGACATACTTCCCTGTCTGAGAGCTAAGAACTTCTCCATCTGTAAGCTTCGTTCAGCTTGTGATAGGAATTTCATTTCAAACCTCATCCTAAAATCCATCCAAGTTTCAATTAGTCCTTCCGCGTTCTTCCCACCAATAGGAAGCTTCGTCTTTGAGCAACCATACCGCCAACTGTATCTTCTGCCTATCATCCACTTCGAAGATCTCGAACAAATCCTCAGTTTCTTTGAGCCAGTTTCTTGCTTCCACGAAGGATTCATTTCCATTGAAGTTCTTTCCACCCATGGCTCGAAAGTCCCTACATATTTTTGAGAAAGCATTTGCATGAGGAGGAGGAGGAGGAGGAACCGTTGCAGCTGGGGAGGAGGAATGTCTGCTGGGCCTGCGTCGTTGGCCCTAGCCTCTAGGTATCTCCTGAACCAGCCGGGTATCGGTACACCCTCCGGAAGGTTAAGATTCCCAGACATTCTGAAATGAAAAAGGAAAGATTCAAGACAAAGGATAGAAAGATAGTGCATATGGCTTTGGGGATTTATGCCTTTTAGAATAAAATAACACTCTTTCTTGAAAAATGATTCTTTTTTTTGAAAATAGTGTTCAAAAACTTTTATCTAATCCGGTAAAACTTTGCTCTGATACCAAGTGAAACACCCCACCTCCATTAAGGTCACTCTCAAAGGGAATGCCTTAACTTTGATGGAGCATTATAGGTAAAAGACATAAAAATTTATAAGACAGAAATATAAGCAGCGGAAAATAAAACTAACATATATTTCATACGTGGTTCAATACAAAAATTATTACAGTAAATTGTCTCAACACTACTTCCAAAACACTTCATCATAATCTCTATCTTGATTAAAACATCAAGAAGCATATAACATAAATAACACAGCATAAATCCCCAAGTTTAGTGTGTCCAAAGCCATAGCCAAAGATAAGAGATTCAAAGCCGTACATCACAGAGTCTTCAAGCTTGGAAAGTTGAACGGTCCAAATTAAGCTGAGCTATTTCCTCCCTGGCTACCGGGGGGAACAGAAGAAAAGAAGACGAAAGAAAAATGGGTCTGATATAAGTCTGAGTAAGTCTAGTGACTTTTCGGTGTGTGAATAAGGAAAAGTTCATGATAGGAATAAACTGAAAATAGGATGGTACCAGAACAACAAACTAACATAAAACTATATAAGGAAGGATAAACCGAATGTACATCGCACCCATGTTTAATTCTTCTGCACCTATTTAAACTTGTCCAACTAGCACCACGTGTTCATGGTGAAATGATTCCCTTATATCGAATGGCTCCTACTAGCATACATTTATCACATGTGTCCTTCGGCCCTTTCTTGACTGTAGGTACCTGTGCTGGTCCCACCAAGGGGTGTATCAAATCCTATAGTGGAAACTCGACATGATTGAAGATGCACAGTGTGTGACTACTGATGCTCAGTGCCTGCTTTTTCCACTCCAGAGTACGTGCACGCCTGATACTCCGCCGGAACCTACAATGATCCACCACCGCCGATGTTTTTGACCGCTTATAATCAGCCCAGTAATCGTGCCCTACGCTGCCTAGTTAAGGGTCCCATGGTACATCTATGTGGGTTACTGCTGAAATGGGTCCCCGTTGCTAAGGTTTTCCAGTCAACATGTTAAATTGGTTAAGTGTCCAAATTTACCTTAACCCTACCCATCATTTTAGCTAACATGTTGGATTGGTTAAGTGCTTCCTTAATTGACTTAACCCTATTACTCTTGACTTAGCCTTATTAGAGCACCAACCACTTATATTAGACAGGTATTGTTGTGGTCACTGGATGTGCTGGTCGGTTCCGGGCAGTTTTACACCACAACTCAGTCTAACCTCGGGTCCTTTTTGGGCTCAATGCACTAACCACCCACATTAGACAGGTATTGTTTTGGTCATTGGATATGCTGGTTGGTTCCGGGCAGTTTTACACCACAACTCAGTCTAACCTCGGGTTAGGCATATTCGTCTTTTCTAAATTTATATATTTATCCTTTTATGCTTATATGTAAATTTGTCAACAATTTATTGTTATGGCCCACTTTCCTTTTAAATCAAATTCATAGTTTTTGGTAAGTAAATTATACCATTTCAATGCCTTACCATTTACATGTTTATGAGCCAAATATGTTAATTATGTATAATTCTCATGTTTTCCCCAACGTTACCCCCGTTGTACGTTCGCCAAATTACATAAGATGTTAGGCTCGACATTTTAGCCCAACTAATAAGCTAAAAAGGGAAAAATATGAACTTGTAATATTCCAACATCATACAAAAATATTGATCTAACTACAGATGTGTCACATGAACTTGGCATAATATACTTTTAATTATGAACTTGCAAACTAGATCTATGCAACATGAACCATAAATTAATAGTATTACATAGAACTACCAAAATCTAATTAGACTGTAGTGGTGAACTTGCATAGGTTGAATCATGTTAATATTGATCTAACATAAAGGCATACGGTTCTAACATGTAAAGTTGTAGATCTAAACATATTAGTCATGTTTTTAACCAACAAACTTGCATGTATTCTTAACATGATAGCATTACTTAACTTGCATAAACATGGCATAATTTCCAAATTAACATACAACATATAGATGTCATCACAAGGTTGTAGATCTAAACATGTATGCATAATGAATAGAAACAATTAGGCATAAACTCTATGACTTAGCCTAAAACTTGTATAATATCACCAAACTTACAAATGATAATTTCATAACATCATAGGTTTATTCACCAATTACCACAAAACATGATAGACCATAATAATTCATAGGCATATACGATAGAACAGACATAAATAAACATAAATCAACATCACATACAACTTGATACAATTATATTTTACAATTCATTACAAACCATGTCTTTAATTCATTCGCATCTGAAAGATATTTACACTTACAAACAAAAAGGAATTCTTGAGTTCTGGGATCTGTATTCTGAAATTGAATTGTCGCCTTTGTTGTAGAACGTTGAATTTTCTTAGTTGAATTAGATTAGATTTAATTTTGATGTAGCTTCAATCTTGCCTTTGAGTTGAAAGAGATGACGGCTATCCTAAGCTCACCATTGAAGGCATAGAGGCTCTTAGTATGAATATTTTGTGATTTAGGGTTGAGAGTTAGGTTGCATTTATAGAGTTTTAATTAATTTAGAGCCGTCAAATTAACCCTAGAAATAATCTAGACCATCCAGTCAAGGTAGGATAACACCTCAACCCTAATGACTCAGCAAGGAGTCAGAAATCGTCATCCTTTCAGATCTGCCCGGGAAGGGGGGGGGGGTAGGTCGACCCCCAGGTCGACCTGTAGGGTAGGTCGACATCAGGGTCGACCTCCTGGTCGACCTAGCCTGGCCTGGGCAGGAATCTTTCCTTCCCTGCCCTGTTCTGTGTTTAAATTTGATTTTCGAATTTTTGAAACTTCCGAAGGCCATAACTTCTTCATACGAAGTCCAATTCATGCAGACTTGGACTCTATCTCAACTAGAATTCCGAGAAGAACGCAAGCGTAACCCGTTTCCCTTAATTCTCGCATTTAAAATTATTCTTTAATTCGTTACTATAAGGTTTATTGAAAACACGGGGTGTTACATTATAGATTGCATGACTTGAATTCCAATTGCATGACTTGCTTAAATTATAAATTGTGTAAATCTTTGGAAGTGATGAATGATAGGGTTAAAATATAATTTGCATGCTATAGTTTCAACATGTTTGGAATATGAATTAGTATAATCATGTCTTTGAAATGTGGAAATTAAATCAATAATTTATTATAACTTAGCATATTTGTTAAAACTATTAGAAATGTATTCGATTTTGTAGTTGGACAATATGATGGTTGTGAAATTTTTGGGATCAAAGTTGTTAGGAAGCAACTAGGACTACCAAATAATTCCAAGTTATGGAATTATATTTTGTGGAGCGATGTCTGCTTTATATTTCAGACGAAATTATTGTTTAGCATCTAAAAGATTCTCAACATGAGTTTTTATCCTTTTGATTCATATTGGGATTTTATTTATATAATATAGTTAAATTATGTTATATCTTAATTTATCCTTACTACAAAATTTTATTCAAAGCTTAAAATAAATAGTAGGAAACTATAAAATCTTTTAAAATTAACTTTTTCAAATATATAAATTTTGAAAATGTTTTTGATGCAAAAGATAAAATATAGATTTATTTTATAAATACCTTTGAATTCATCTTCTACTGAAATTTGGGCTTTTTTATGATATAAGGAATTTGATAAATGATTAAATTGTTGGATCGGTATAAGACTTTCTTTACAATTCATTCACTTATTATTATAACTTTTTAAATGGAGTTTAAATGAAATTTGCTGGCTTTTAGTAAATAATCGATTTTACTATCTGGCGTGAGATAGTTAGTTAAATTCTTGTGATTACTTAAGTACAATAGTTAACACTTAGAGTTTTACTATTTGGGGGTGTTCGGATTTCAGGCTTGTAACAACCCGAATTCTGACAGACCATTTTTTTTAAAATTCTAATCCATCAAAACCCGTGTTGGTTGCTCTAGTATCTTGCAGAAAAGACAGAGATATAAAATATATCAAAGCTTAGAAAATATCTCACAGCGAAATGGATAAAGTATAATATAAACATAGTATAGCCTTACCATAGTAACAATACTGCCTAACTAGTATCCAAAGCTACCATATCTCTACCACAAATATAACCTACAAGTATGTTAGGAGGAGGGGGTCAAAACACAAGTTTTGGTGACTGGATTTAAACTATACACTTTGGATAATCCTACATATACCATTCAATCACATTTTTTTATTTATTAGGTTACTTGGGTTAACAACACTCAAGGCTTACAAATACGTGTACCCATTTACTTCCCAGTGGACTAAACTAATACAATATATCTAAAGCTACCCCCCAAATATTGAGGTACACCCCATGGTACCCCACTCGCACCGTCTCCACCGTAATGCCACAGAAATGAATGCAGTCCCTCATCCTACGCATATGTGACGTACATATCCCTACATAACAATACTACGTTCCGCATATATCTGTCATTAATATGCTATGTAAGCATACAAACTACCACCTTTGATCGAGTCAGATTTCATACCAGAGTAATGCCCTTAAGTCTACGATACACCACCTAGAGCAGACATGCATGTATCTAGACTTTCCCACGTACGTATCGTCAATCGTATTCGATGCCTTAACCGCACATAATGTGCACCGAGTTCCGTGGCAGGGCTATACAAGAAATACGGAACTTGGTCGGGAGCTTTTCCATATCTGTACAGGCCCACCTTTAAGAGCCTCGAAATACAGATATCCCACAGGTCTATTTTTCATGGTGGCTATCACCCCACCTCGGCCCCTCCCTCAACTAGTAAAGACTACAAGAGCTAAGCGACTTGCCCCTAACAAACAATCTAAACATCTAGTTGGTGTCTCCCCTCAACCACCGTACCTCGATAGTGAAAGGTGAATGGTCTATTAGGTTTAGCTGATCTAGTCTTTTCGCATCCCACCAGCTACCGATGATGTGTACCAGACGATCTACTATCTTTGTTGGTCCTCACCTCTGCCTCCCCATTGAGGCAACTGCCGAATAACCCTAGTGTCACCACGTCATAGCACTCAGTCTGCAAGGCTACTTTTGCAGTCAAGACCTACCCACCAGGTAGTAACGCGCATACCCAACCTCTGCGAGCACAGCCTAAACATCTACCACCACACAGAGGACAACCAGGAGCACCTTACGTATCTCAGGAAGCC
The DNA here is from genome assembly GCA_030737875.1 of Allium sativum. Classification (NCBI taxonomy): domain Eukaryota; kingdom Viridiplantae; phylum Streptophyta; class Magnoliopsida; order Asparagales; family Amaryllidaceae; genus Allium; species Allium sativum. The sequence goes on along the minus strand of CM060919.1, from coordinate 124,454,036 downwards.
GCGTGCTTCCCCTTCCAATCCTTCGGAATCAACTGAATAATCAGACGAACGTGTGCTCACCTCATGCCTCATGACACCATGATGATCTACCCCGTTGGGTTATTCACCCTCAAATGTGCGGACTGGTCCAAGCGCCTCATTTTAATATGTTATTAGACCCTATGTCTAAACATTCCTTTATGTGCTTGCTTTACCTCATCAGGTTTCCATTTAACTTGGTTATTCTCATTCACATTGACATCTTATTCAAGTTACCAAGTTCCTCTTGCTTATTAATTTCATTCATATAACTTAACCAATTTAAGTTTATTAATAAGCCCACAACATGTTATTCTCTAGATTGTGATTCAAAGTCTGTAATCCACAATCTCTTTCTATTCTTGTTTTGATTTCATAGTTACAATAACATGTTCTACTTAATATGTAATTAAGTATATCTCAATTCACATGTTTTCTATTTAACATGTCACTTATCATTTATGGTTAAGTATAACTTATTCCATTTCATAAGTTGCCTCATTCTTTCTTATTTAATCAAAATTCCATCTTATACTGTCACTACAACTTATCGGTGTGTACTTATTAACTTAACTCTCTTAACGAAGGCTTACAAATAAGTTTCCTTTCCATTTATTATAACTAATTTCTTCTTGTCCCTGGGACAAGCCTTAATATGTTTTTCTTATTAGTATATTTCAAATTTCCAAGTTTATAGATTACTTAATTTATAATTAAGTACAACTTCTTACATTTCATAAATTTCCCTCTTTTCTTTACTGATTACAAACAACTAGTTTCAGTTTTCCCCATTTACTGATTACTTAATTTACAATTAAGTGCCACTTATCTCATTTCACCAGTTATCTCATTTCCTTACTAGTTTATTATAACCTAAATTATAATATCCACTTGTCCCTAGGACAAGTCTACCTATTATACAACATTCTCATTAATGTAATTTATTTATAATAGGTTATTATCATTCCTCATTCATTCCCTTCCTTTTACTGTTGTATCTTCTATTCAATTCCATTTATTTCCATTAATTACAATTAATGTTGTTTATCAGTCCTGCTATTTACATATATTTATATATATGTATATATTTATGCACTAGATCTCCCACATTAAGCCTACACTTGTGGATGCTGGATTTGCCGGCCGGTTCCGGGCAGACTTCTACCACAAGTTGACTTAACCTCGCGTCTTTGCACCATTACATGTTTTATTTATGCACTTAGACTACTCACATTAGATTTACCACTTGTAGATGCTGGATATGTCGGGTGGTTCCCGGCAGACTTCTATCATAAGTGTAATCTAACCTCGTTTTTAAATGTGGTTGTAGTTTCCTATTTATTGTAAATTTCCTGTATTTTACATGTCATCATATTTAACCTATTTTTTGTTGCATGTTCTTCCTAACATACAATAAATTCTACTCTAACATGTAATCGTTTAATCTGTACTTGTTTAAATCAAACAAACTAACATGTAAATTTTCTCAATTTCTACCGTTAATTGGTTAGATACTTTAATGTCAAAAGTTAACATGGAATTGAAACAACAGTAATCTTTACACATATTTTGACAAGTTTATATTTCAATATATAAACATTTTAGCATATTAAACATTTCAACATATGAATTTTCCAACATATTAATATCTTAGCATATTAATATTCCAATATGTCATATTCGTCACTTTAATCTTTTTATCATATGTTTAAACATTTTAACATATCATATTTCAACATGTCATATAAAACATTTCAATGCTTTTTTAATTATTCTAGCAAATTCACATCGTATAATAACGGGGAATGTTAAATGATAATATATCATTATCAAAAATGATATAACTTATCCATTCACCTCATTTGCTTTCCAAATCCTGGATCTGGTCCAGATCTAGCATTCCATGTGAAACGACCCAAACTTCCCCTTTCATGAAAGCCCGGATTGAGTTGAGAACACGACAAATCAGAACACAAACAGAATAACATTTCATTGTTTATTACAATAATTTACATCAGAGTACAAGAATATAACAGAGTATGAATAAATATTACACATTGGAAATACAATATCAGAGATTTAAATTACATTTAAATAGTAGCGGAAAAATAATACAAAACACAACTAGAAGAAATACACGGATACAGAGCTTTCTGAATATCACTTCAGCTGTAAACCAGAATCCTGTGAATATAATATATGCAAAACCAAAACTACTTGCTGCCCGTGTGAAACACGGGTACCTAGTGTAACACCCCACCTCCGCTAGGGTCACTCACAAAGGGAATGCACTAGTTTTGGTGGAGTATTATCTAGGTAAACATACACAGAGATATCACAAGGCAGAACATAAATAAAGCAGCGGTAGAAATTTAAAACCAAATTTCATTGCTTTCAAGAAAAGAGTCAAAACCTCATATATCCAAAGTACAAATTATTCCATTACATCAAGTTCTAAATAAATAAGCATAAACTGAAGATAACAAAAGTAAATTATTCCCCAAAAATAGCAGAAGTGCAGCCATAGCATAGCTCAAGACCAAACCGTACATGAGCTGACAGAAAGCAAGTTAAATCCAAGCTAATAGCTAGCGTTTCCTCCCTAAGAACCTTGGGGGGAAAACGAAAGAAAAAGAGGCAAAAGAAAAAGGGGTCAGTCATAAAGATTGGTAAGCCCTAGTGACTTTTAGTATAAAAACTAGTAAAGTTAACAAGACACGAGTAAACGGAAAGTAAACATAGGGATGATAATAAGTCTGGCAAGATAACTAAGAGAACAAGATAAATCAATTCTAGCATCGCATATTCAAGATTCGCTGCACCAACTGTACTAGTATTCTAACCCGTGTCAAGTATTAACCATGAAATGATCCCTTGGCCCAATATCATGAAATGACCCATTACAGGGTCCTATGGTACAATCTACTAATCGATCGGCTCCCTACAAGTTCTAGCTCGTCATGTGTCTGTCTCATACGGCCCAATCACGAAATGTAGTCACCTGTGCTAGGTCCACCATAGGGTGTATCAAGCCCTAGGGTGCCAACCACTGACACGAATCAAGCACGCACAGTGTAAACCTACTGGTGCCTAATGCCTGCTTTTTCAACTCCGGACTACGTGCATGACCATAGTCCGCCTGAACCTACAATGGCGCACCTACTCAACCGTCGTTTTGGTCGCTTACAATCAGTCTAGTAATCGTGCCCCACCCTGCCTAGTCCTAGGGTATCGTGATACATCTAAGTGGGTTACTGCTGAAAAGGACCGCGTAACTAGGGTTTCTAATGGGTTAAGTGTTGTCATTCAAATTCGTGACTTAACCCTATCCAAATCATGTATCAAGTTGGTTAAGTGTGTTCAAGCGGTTCATGAATTAACACTACTAAATTGTCGTGTCAAATTGGTTAAGTATATTCAAGTGGTTCATGACTTAACCCTATCCTGTAGCATAAATTCATTAATGCACCCTAACCTCTCACATTAGACCAGTTGTTGTGGTCACTGGATTTGCCGGACGGTTCCGGGTAGGTTTCCACCACAACATAGTCTAACCTCGGGTTTTAGGTGCGATATGACCAACTACCCACATTGGATCCTATTGTTTGCAGTCACTGGATTTGCCGGGCGGTTCCACGCAGATTTACACTGCAAACTCAACCCAACCTCGAGTTGGCCATTTTCAAGTTTATTCTAAGTGTCATGTCCAGGTTCAAGTTTCGATTCTAAATTCATGTAAAGTTTTCATAATCATGTTTCATGTCAAATCGTGTCAAGTTCAAGTCCATATCCAGGTTCAAGTTATAACAATGTTCACGTTTCAAGTTTATAGTAAATTCAGGTTTGCCTAAACTACCCAAATCGTATTCCCATCGCACGTGAATTCGAATCGATACAAACAAATCTAATTAGGGAATAACATAGAAAGAACGGGCATTAGGTAGCAAAAGTGATTATAAGTCAAGCATGGTATAACCTGAGATAAATGACTACAACAATACTGGCATATAGAATAGTGGTCTCAAATATCTAACCTAGCAAAATAGGGTGATAGTCATGGTAATAGTTAACATAAGATAATAACCCCAAACTTGTGAATAACAACTAATTCAACATCACAGGCATGTTAAAATCATGGACTTGAGGGGTTTAGGTTTACAACATGTTTAGGCCCCAAATCAATTTCATATAAATATTTCCACAAGTCAAGATTCAAGATGAATAGATCCAAGGTGAATAATAGTAGATTCAAAATAATAGATCCAAAAGGAACAATAATAGACCCAAGATATACAATGATAGATCCAAGATAATTATCATACTTAGGTTCAATTTCAATTTGCAACATGTCCATATTAAGTTTAAAGTTTAGATCTAAAAGTAACTTGGGCTTACAGATTGTGGTTTGAGAATTAGAAAACAAAGAGGCGATGTTGACTCTCGAGTCTAACAGAAATCCCCCAAATAGCAAAAGACTACTCGTAGTCTTGTTGGAGAAGAAGCAATCCCTTTTCTCTAACTTTTCAACCAGAGTTTTAGCAGCATAATACTAGAGAGAATTTGTGCAAAGAGACTAGAGTTAGGGGCTGTTTATGTAGGGTCAGGCCAACGAATGTTGACAGAAATCGGACTAGAAACATCAGAGTGAATCCTGACTCAAAAATGGGCTCGGCAACCAGGTCGACACCCAGGTCGACTCTATGGTCGACCTGGTCCTGGGCAGGTCAACACCATGGTCGACCCCCAGGTCGACCTGGCCTTGGGCGGGAAATTTCCCCCCCAGTTCGTTCTGGGGTTTAAATTCGAAATTTGAATTAGAATTCTGAGCTGTTTTTGAACTTGAAATTTCTGAGACTTTGAAGGGTCATAACTTGGTCATACAGACTCCGTTTTTCGAAAACTCGGACTCGTTTTCAAGCAGAATTTCGAGATGAACGCAATGGAGCAACCCGTTTCCCTTGATTCTTATTTTAAAAATTAATTCTGCCTTGATTTATAGTTATAACATGTTATCAAAATTTGGGTTGTTACATTCTCCCCTCCTTAAAGGATTTCGTCCCCGAAATCTCAAAATTAGGGAGGATGTGTCCTACCATCCGTCATTCATCTACTCAAAACATCATCCACAAACAACCATTTTCCTTAAAAGATTTCTAGTGCTATATGAACATATGCAGAAAGTGTGTGTATATGTACTTATCTGATGCAAAAGATCAGGTGGTTACTGATTCAATAGACCTCCTTAATGCAAAATATGTTAGTGTAATGAATCCAACATGTATGCAAAATTCCTAACATACTTTATAATATCTACCCGAGTGCACAAACATCCATTCATATGCAACATCCGATTGATAACGTAACAAGTTCCATCCATGTATAAGTATAAGCACTCATGCATATGCAACATGAAAATGTGACCGAGCTAATCTAGTGCCTAATGTGTGTCATGCATCCACTAGCAATTACTTGCAAACACCTGCAACCGTTTGCAAACATCAACCATAACATGTTTCAATCACATGTTTACATCCATATGGTTCTACCTAAGGTTCTCAAGACAAGATCGAGAAGATAACAAGGCAAACATAGGTAGTGAAAGCATGATACGAAGGTTTTCAAGTTTATAGGAAAAGGGATCGATAATGTACCCTAAAAAAGAAATGGGTAAAGCGCGCATATCTTCTCTTCGGTTTCCCAAGTTGCGTCTTCTTGGGCTTCAATCCACTGTATTTTAACTAGCTTGACTTCTCGATTCCTTAGCTTCTTGATCTCCGTTCCTAAGATACGAATCGGAACTCGCCTCAATGTTGCTTCTTTTTCCACTTCTACGCCTTAAAGGATGCTTGGCTCAACAACTTCGGCCGACTCATGTAAGCATTTTCGGAGATGCAAGACGTGAAAGACATTGTGTACTCCGGTCAGCTTCTCGGGTAAGTCTACCTTATAGGCCATCTGCCCAACCCTCTCAGTGATAGGGAACGGTCCTACGAACCTTGGTGCTAACTTTCCAACTGCTCCAAAACGAACCACATTGCGTAAAGGAGAAACTTTTATAAAGACCATATATCTGATTTCGAACTCTAGGTCTGTCCTTCTCTTGTCCGCATAAGATTTCTGTCTATCTTGGGCCGTTTTCATCCGTCTTCATATCAACTCAACCTTCTCAGAAGTTTCCCTTATCATGTCGAGCCCAAGTATAAGCCTGTTTGTCGTCTCCCACCAACAAGTTGGCAACTTGCACGGTCTTTCATACAGGGCTTCGAATGGTGCCATTCCGATGCTAGCTTGGTAACTATTATTATATGCAAACTCCACGAGAGGAAGATGGTCTTCCCAAGTACCACCAAAGTCAAGAATGCATAGCCTCAAAAGATCCTCTAGTACCCTATTTACCCTTTCGGTTTGTCCATCCGTCTGCGGGTGATAGGCCGTGCTTAAACTCAGTCGTGTACCCATTGCTTCTTGCAGGCTATTCCAAAACTGGCTAGTGAAAATCGAGTCACGATCACTAACTATGCTAGAAGGAACCCCGTGCAACCGTACTATCACTCGAAGGTAAATAGATGCTAGCCATGATGTGGTCCTCTTGCTTTTCACTGGAATGAAGTGAGCGCTTTTCGTAAGTCTATCAACTATGACCCATATGCTAGTATTTCCCTTCCTTGACCTAGGCGGTCCATCCACGAAATCCATCGAGATACTTTCCCACTTCCATTGTGGAACCTCCAAAGGATGTAATAGCCCACCGAGCTTCTTCGACTCGGCCTTTACTTGATGGCACACCATGCACTTTGAAACGAACTCTGCCATGTCCTTTTTCATTCCAGGCCAAAAGAAAATGTGTTTCATATATCTGTACATCTTATCCCCTTTGGGAGGTATAGTCATCTTTGAGTGATGCACCTCTTTGAGAACTTTATTTACTAATCCTCCCACTTGTGGGAGACATAGCCTTCCATCGCGCCTTAGCCATCCCTTGTCATCTATGGCATACCTACCGAGGTGACTTGACGTCTCACCGCTAATCAACTTGTTCATAATCTCGACTATCTGTGGGTCTTCCTTGTGTGAAGTCCCTACTTAATCTAGAAGTGTAGGTCTCAACTCAAGAGATGCTAACGTAACAGTCAATGACTCAGCAGCAGGTGTAAAATCAAAGGTTGCTATAAACTCTAGACTTTTCCTTTCGACAAACAAGGGGCTCAAGGTCAACCTTTTCCTACTTAGCGCATCCGCCACCACGTTACCCTTTCCAGGGGTATAAGCTATATCGAAGTCATATGATGCCAAGAATTCCATCCACCGCTGTTGTCTTAGATTTAAATCTTTCTGTGAGAAGAGGTACTTAAGCGATTTGTGGTCGGTATACAGCTCGAACCTCTCCCCTAGAAGATAATGGCGCCAAGATTTAAGTGCAAAAACGATCGCCGCCAACTCCAAGTCATGTGTGGGATAGTTCTTCTCATGAACTTTAAGTTGTCTACCCCCATAGTATATCACTTTCCCTTCTTGCATTACGACAACGCCTAATCCTGTGCCACACGCATCTGTGTACACCGTAAACATCTTACTTCCGTCGGGTAATGCCAAAACTGGAGCTGTGGTGAGGGCTCTCTTGAGTCTCTGAAAAGCAATCTCACATTCTATGTCCCATGCAAACGCTAGGTTTTTCTTCGTTAACCTAGTAAGAGGGGCTGAAATCTTAGCGAAGTCCTTAATGAACTTCCTATAGTAGCCTGCCAAACTGAGAAAGCTTCTCACCTCCGTTGCATTCTTAGGAATTATCCAGTCTTGCACTGCAACTACCTTTGCGGGGTCCACGACTATGCCTTGCTTAGGAACTACATGTCCAAGAAATCGAACTTCCTTCCTCCAAAAATGGCATTTGGAGAACTTAGCCTTTAACTGATGTGCTCTAAGCGTACCCATGACTTCCTTGAGATGTCTAGCATGCTCTTCTTCATCCTTTGAGAAGATCAAAATATCATCCACGAAAACCACTACAAACTTGTTAAGGAACTCCCGAAACACCCTACTCATCAAATCTACAAAGTACGCGGGTGCATTCGTTAACCCAAACGGCATGCCGAGCCATTCGAAGAACCCATCTGGAGTTCTAAACGCAGTTTTGTCAATGCTATCCTCAGCCACTCTAAGCTGGTGGAATCCTGTGGCTAGATCGAGTTGAGAGAAAACAGATGCTCCCACAAGCTGGTCAAACAAATCGTCGTTTCTTGGTAGTGGGTGTCTATTTTTCTTAGTTAGCTTGTTTAACTCACGATAATCTACGCATAGACGAAGCGAACCATCCGCCTTAGTAGCGAATACCACCGGAGCATCCCATTCAGAAATGCTTCGCCTTATGAAATTTTTCTTAAGCAACTCCTTAACTTGTTTACTGAGCTCTCTTCTTTCTCGCGGGGCCATGTGCCTAACGGGCAATGAAACTGGCTTGGCATTATCAACAAGATAAATTCGGAAGTCTATCTCGCGTTTAGGAGGTAACCCCTTCACTCCTCAAAGACATCTGGATATTCTCGGACCACTCTTATAGATTGCAAATTGTCGATGGACGAGTCAAGAGATTCAAGATAACACAACATGACCGGACCCTTAGGGTTACAAGAAATTTCAAGGGTATTACCAAGGCGAGTCATGAGCCTCACTACCCTTCGTTCACAATCAAGAATGGCTCCATAATTGGACAACCAATCCATACCTAAACTGTATCCCATAAATCCGAGAACATAAGCATTACAGGTGAATTCTACGCTTAAGATAGAAATCCTCAAATCCACACACATCATAGATAAATGGGCGGAGCCCCCAATTGGATTTGAAACACTAACGGGATCCTCAACTAGACTAGTACTTAGGTGTAGATTTTCAACAATATCAGAAGAAATAAAAGTATGCGATGCTCCAGAGTCAAATAAGGTTCGAACAGGAAATTCAAAAATGTAAACAAGGCTTTCTATGGAAATATTACTACCTCGGTCAAGTGCTGGAGTGGTGTTGAGAGCATGCAACTGCCCTCCAAAAGGTCCTGCTCGCTGGGCCTGCGCTTGCTCCTGCCCTTGCTTCTTAGGGCTATCTTTGCTAATGTGTCCAGTATCTCCACAATGAAAACATTCACCCAACTTTCTCTTCTTCCTTCTACAGTCTATAGCTAGATGTCCCGTAATACCACAAAAGTTGCACTTCCTTGTCTCACGTGGTTTGTTAGTATTGTTGTTGTTGTTCTTGTTATTCTTGTTGCCTCCCTTCTTGAAGTCAACCTTCTTATTCTGAATCTCATTAGGCTTAACCTCCTACTTGCTATTCTTGTCTTCCTCATGAAGTAGGGCCATATCCACTAAGCTTTCAAAGGTCGCCCCCATGGGTATATAAGTTATGGCCAAACTGTGTAGTGGCTCATTCAATCCTCGAGCAAAGCATACAACCTTCTTTTGATCTGTGTTAACCAAGTCCAATCCGAACCTAGCAAAATGATTAAACTTATTCACGTACTCCCTAACGGTCATGTCCCCTTGCTTAAGTGCTAGGAACCTCTCCATCTATAGTTCTCTTCTGCTGACGATAAGAATTTAAGCCCAAACTTCTCTCTAAAGTCTGCCCAAGTCTCAACTAGCCTGGTAGAGTAGGTGACTTCCCACCAAAATGCAGCTTCCTCTTTCAACAACCATGCTGTCAACTGTACTTTCCTATGATCCTCCACATCGAAGATAATAAACAAGTCTTTAGTCTCCTTTAGCCAGTTTCGTGCTTCAACGAAGGTTTCAGTTCCAACGAAATTCTTGTCTCCCATTGCTTTAAAGTCTTTGCATATTTTGGCAAAGGCGGTACCAGGAGGAGGAGGAACCACGGCCACTGGGGGAGGAGGAGGAGGGATGTCTGCTGGGCCCGCGCCGTTAGCCCTAGCTTCTAAGTACATTCGGAACCATCCAGGTACGGATACTCCCTCAGAAAGGTTAAGATCAGACATGCTGAAAAAAACGAAAAGAAAAAGATTCAAACGAGGAAACAAAGGAAAGTGCAAATGGCTTTTGGGGAATAGACTTTTTTTAAACATAAAACTTTTATTGAGAAATGCTTCTTTATAAACGACTTTGGAAAATAGTTTTGGAGGGTTTTTAATACTTTTGCTCCGTCTGGTTACCTTCTGCTCTGATACCAAATGTAACACCCCATCTCCGCTAGGGTCACTCACAAAGGGAATGCACTAGTTTTGGTGGAGTATTATCTAGGTAAACATTCACAGAGATATCACAAGATAGAACATAAATAAAGCAGCGGTAGAAATTTAAAACCAAATTTCATTACTTTCAAGAAAAGAGTCAAAACCTCATATATCCAAAGTACAAATTATTCCATTACATCAAGTTCTAAATAAATAAGCATAAACTGAAGATAACAAAAGTAAATTATTCCCCAAAAATTGAAGAAGTGCAGCCATAGCATAGCTCAAGACCAAACCATACATGAGCTGACAGAAAGCAAGCTAAATCCAAGATAAGAGCTAGCGTTTCCTCCCTGAGAACCTTGGGGGGAAAACGAAAGAAAACGAGGCGAAAGAAAAAGGGGTCAGCCATAAAGACTAGTAAGCCCAAGTGACTTTCAGTATAAAAACTAGTAAAGTTAACAAGACATGAGTAAACGGAAAGTAAACATAGGGATGATAATAAGTCTGGCAGGATAACTAAGACAACAAGATAAATCAAGTCTAGCATCGCATATTCAAGATTCGTTGCACCAATTGTACTAGTATTCTAACCCATGTCAAGTATTAACCATGAAATGATCCCTTGGCCCAATATCATGAAATGACCCATTACAGGGTCCTACGGTACGATCTACTAATCGATCGGCTCCCTACAAGTTCTAGCTCGTCATGTGTCTGTCTCATACGGCCCAATCACGAAATGTAGTCACCTGTGCTAGGCCCACCATAGGGTGTATCAAGCCCTAGGGTGCCAACCACCGACACGAATCAAGCACGCACAGTGTAAACCTACTGGTGCCCAATGCCTGCATTTTCAACTCCGGACTACGTGCACGACCATAGTCCGTCTGAACCTACAATGGCGCACCTACTCAACCTTCGTTCTGGTCGCTTACAATCAGCCTAGTAATCGGCCCCACCTTGCCTAGTCCCAGGGTATCGTGATACATCTAAGTGGGTTACTGCTGAAAAGGACCGCGTAACTAGGGTTTCTAATGGGTTAAGTGTTGTCATTCAAATTTGTGACTTAACCCTATCCAAATCATGTATCAAGTTGGTTAAGTGTGTTCAAGCGGTTCACTTAACCCTACCAAATCGTCGTGTCAAGTTGGTTAAGTATATTCAAGTGGTTCATGACTTAACCCTATCCTGTAGCATAAATTCATTAATGCAGCCTAACCTCTCACATTAGACTAGTTGTTGTGGTCACTGGATTTGTCGGTCGGTTCCGGGCAGTTTTCCACCACAACATAGTCTAACCTCGGGTTTTAGGTGCGATATGACCAGCTACCCATATTGGATCCTATCGTTGGCAGTCATTGGATTCGCCGGGCGCTTCCGCGCAGATTTACACTGCAAACTCGACCCAACCTCTAGTTGGCCATTTTCAAGTTTATTCTAAGTGTCATGTCCAGGTTCAAGTTTCGAGTCTAAATTCATGTCAAGTTTTCATGTCATGTTTCATGTCAAATCGTGTCAAGTTCATGTCCATATCCATGTTCATGTTATAACAATGTTCACGTTTCAAGTTTATAGTAAATTCAGGTTTGCCTAAACTACCCAAATCGTATTCCCATCGCACGTGAATTCGAATCGATACAAACAAATCTAATTAGAGAATAACATAGAAAGAACGGGCGTAAGGTGGCAAAAGTGATTATAAGTCAAGCATGGTATAACTTGAGATAAATGACTACAACAATACTGGCATATGGAATAGTGGTCTCAAATATCTAACCTAGAAAAATAGGATGATAGTCATGGTAACAGTTAACATAAGATAATAACCCCAAACTTGTGAATAACAACTAATTCAACATCACAGGCATGTTAACATCATGGACATGAGGGGTTTAGGTTTACAACATGTTTAGGCCCCAAATCAATTTCATATAAATATTTCCACAAGTCAAGATTCAAGATGAATAGATCCAAGGTGAATAATAGTAGATTCAAAATAATAGATCCAAAAGGAACAATAATATACCCAAGATATACAATGATAGATCCAAGATAATTATCATACTTAGGTTCAATTTCAATTTACAACATGACCATATTAAATTTAAAGTTTAGATCTAAAAGTAACTGGGGCTTACAGATCGTGGTTTGAGAATTAGAAAACAAAGAGGCGATGTTGACTCTCGAGTCTAACAGAAATCCCCAAACAGCAAAACTCTACACGTAGTCTTGTTGGAGAAGAAGCAATCCATTTTCTCTAACTTTTCAACTAGAGTTTTAGTAGCATAATACCAGAGAGAATTTGTGTAGAGAGACTAGAGTTAGGGGCACTTTATATAGGGTCAGGCCAACGAATGTAGATAGAAATCGGACTAGAAACACCAGAGTGAATCCTGACTCAAAAATGGGCTCGGCAACCAGGTCGACACCGAGGTCGACTCTATGGTCGACCTGGTCCTGGGCAGGTCGACACCATGGTCGACCCCCAGGTCGTCCTGGTCCTGGGCGGGAAATTTCCCGCAAGTTCATTTCGGGGTTTGAATTCGAAATTTGAATTCGAATTCTGAGCTGTTTTTGAACTTGAAATTTCTCAAACTTTGAAGGGTCATAACTTGGTCAAACGGACTCCGTTTTTCGAAAACTCAGACTCGTTTCCAAGCAGAATTTCGAGACGAACGCAATGGCTTGACCCATTTCCCTTGATTCTTATATTAAAAATTAATTTTGCCTTGATTTATAGTTATAACATGTTATCAAAATACAGGTTGTTACGCCTAGAGTTTAGGTTAAAACAATAAACTCCAGGTCAGTCATGGGACTGGTGTGAGAACTAAAACAGGTATTAATCTTAAATTTTAAAGTAGGGAAATCATGGGACCATGCCTTATAACACGGAACGGGTTTACTCCATATGGATCTTAGTTTAAATAAAAACCAAGCAATGCTTTTTTGAAAAATGAAGCTATTATAAGACTCTGGTCCCATCACATAATGCAACGCTAGCCGGAGGATAGAGTTTTCCCTTATAATAGCCAAATATGCATGATATGCGGAATTTCTTCTTTTATTATTACTATAATTGAAGAATTCAACTTCAAATATAAATGTATCAATCATAGGCGGCATAGGTACCATTATATTATGTCCCTATATATATATATATATATATATATATATATATATACACACAACAAAAATCGAATATCGCGTATTGGAAATTGGGTTTCCATCTATGAACCGAGGCAAGGGATCTTCCTCACCAATTTTGAGACATTCTAGCAAATCCCTCAGGATCGCACCTACAGGCAACCCTTGGATCTTCATGGCCGGTCATCCGTCGATGATTAGTTATAAAATAAACTATATGTTAGCCGGTTCTATCGAACCTCTAAAATGGGTCAGTAATGTCGACCACTCTAGAGCCACTAGGGGCTCAAATCATATCCGAGGTACCTTGCTTTCCATCAAATAATAAGGGAGTTCCACATAAGTAAACAGTCTGGGCTCCATACCATGACATTACTCGTAGCTAGAACTAACATATGTCAATTTCCATGCAGTCACTATCCCGTTTTTGGTTCATACTGGGGTGTGAGGCTCGCGAAGTAACATTACGCAAAGCTATGCTAATTAAAGCTGTGCTTTGATCATCAACCACGAGGCTTTTCTTTTCAACAAAAGCCTTGATCATTTGCAAATCAGCATGCCACATTGTCAATCCATACCATACCATTGATTTCTACCAATATATAACCTCTAAGCTAGTACGTCTCAGAGAAGGGTCGCCACCAAACAGATATATATTTAGCAGAGATCATAGAATACAGCATAAAGGAATACAACGTCAAACATACCATCCATTTAAAAGTCCGTTCTGGGTCTAAAAGAAACTGTAGGCACCTTATTCCTCGTCCTATATGTCTAATACAGGATAGAGGCCCTCGCATATCCGATCGATCTCCTCGTATGTTTGGACGATCACCACTTATTACTTTGTCTTGGGTGTACAGCCCAATCAAGACATCAGTAATAATCCAAACAATGTAAAGAACTCCGGTCTTCAACCACCGTTTTCATCATCGACTTTTGGTCGTCGTATTAATTATTTAGAATGGGTTAAACCTGGTCTTTTTGAATAACTCGCGTATTTTATAATCAAGTGCTACAAAAACACATCATACGCCTCATTCCAATTCAGAATATTCTTTTAATAAAATATTCACATTATTAGGGAAAGGTTCCTATTAATTTTATCAAAGATAAATTCTTTTAAATTTATTCTTTAATCTTCTTTTATATATCAATTTCAAAAGATTTATTTTATCTGTATCAATTCTAAACCAAATTAACGTTTATCTTCTAGTCGGGATTAGCGAGCCTTACCGAAGTAATCATTTATTTATTAATCCCAATCCCAACCTATTCATCCCATGGAGCAAAACTGGCAGTACTCCATATCTAACACCCATGGTGTTATCGGTAAATTTTAAAATTTAATTTCACATTCAAATCCGATTAAAGATTTAACTATCGCCTGGAGTAAACTGGTGGTACTCCATTCTCGATCATTTCATGAATTAGATAAATTTAATTACCTCTTTCGCATATTAATCTAATTAAAGATTCATTAAAACTCTAGTTAGGTTTTAATCTCAAAAATCATTACATAATGATTATTCAAATTTAAGAATTAATCTTTCTTTTAATTGGGTTAAAGAACCAATAGTATTTAAAACATTGTTCACGGTAAACCCAAAATCATCCTTCATTAAATATGGAATCTTCACAGAAATCAGATCAATATAATCGATATACATTTCCATATTAGACTAATAAGATAAATGGAATAACGGCAAAGCCTTTTAAATTCCATATATAGTAGCAGTCTTGTTTTACAGAAGCTTATCTCGATTATTATTAAATCGAATTCCATTCAATTCCAATTTAGTATATTAAATTGGAAATCTTTACTTTGGAAAATTTCCATTTAAATCTAAATAAAAGATTTATAAATTCCAAATTATATTTTCACTATTAATCAGGTTAAAGAACGAATGTCGTTAAAACACTGTTCATAATAAACCCAATTCACATTTCATTT
The DNA here is from genome assembly GCA_030737875.1 of Allium sativum. Classification (NCBI taxonomy): domain Eukaryota; kingdom Viridiplantae; phylum Streptophyta; class Magnoliopsida; order Asparagales; family Amaryllidaceae; genus Allium; species Allium sativum. Next base: position 124,438,731 of record CM060919.1, on the reverse strand, counting down.
TATTCCAATTACTAAATATAATTGGAAACTCTAATAATCTTAATTAAAAGATTTATCCTTTTCACGCGGGGTTTAAGAATAGTGTTATTTAAGACACCATCCACAATAAACCCAAAATCCAATTTATTTTGTTAAATTCCAACTAAATATTAATTAATTGGAAAACTTCATTAAATCTTAATTTAAAGATTTATTCTAGTTAATAACTAGTTCATTTTGATATAAATATATTTTTATCTTTACAAAATTTGAAATTTTCATCCAAATTATTTTAAAATCATTTATTATGGTTTTACATAATTTTTCTATATTTTTAATAATTTTATTAAGGCCCTTACAGTCGGTTTTCAATTACGGCCACCGAACTGCATTCACAATGACATTTTCCAAAATTGATTTGGACATATTTCCAAATCCAACCATTAGATTTCAAATCTCTTATATTCATTGGAAAGCTCTTTTCGATACGAACCCAACGTTTCTAGTTTTAGGAGAATCCAACAGTCGGATCTCCCGTAATGTTAATTCGAAGTCAATGGTCGAAATCCGCGAATGGTCGCTGCGTGGCGCATTCTATTCAGGCCATTAAATATATATAATATACGTATATTATATATACTTCATCGGTTTCCATTTAAAACGTATTTTATAAATCGTTTATAAATTCGTTTTAAAACGAGTTTAACTTCATTTTTTAATTTTGAATCAAAATTGAGTATTCTATATCTTTATCGTATTAAGATAATAATAATTTTGAAATATTAAATTTTGAAACAATTTCTTTTCGATAATCATTACAAAATGAATAAAATCGATCGATAAACCCGTTCAGGTTAAAATGGCATTTAACTACATAACTCGGCTTCACAAATTTCAATATTTTTATGTTCATCCAAAATCGGACATCAAAATCATAATTTTATTCTTCATTGAATATTATTTTAGAATATTCATTATAAAATATCCTTTGTTTTAAAAGATTCTTCATTTTCAAATATTCTTTATTTCAAAATGTGCTTTAGTATGAAATGTCCTTTATTGTAAAATATCCTTTATTATAAAATGTCCTTTTTATTCTAAAATAATCCTTTTTATTCTAAAATATCCTTTTACTCTAAAATGTCTTTTTATTCTAAAACGTATTTATTCTAAAATGTCTTTTATTCTAAAATGTTCTTTATTCTAAAATGTCTTTTTATTCTATAGTGTCTTTATTCTAAAAATGTCCTTTATTCTAAAATGTTCTTTATTCTAAAATGTGCTTTATTCTAAAATGTTCTTTTGTTCTGAAAATGTCCTTTATTCTAAAATGTTCTTTATTCTAAAATGTTCTTTATTCTAAAAACGTCCTTTATTCTAAAAATGTACTTTATTCAAAAACGTTCTTTATTCGAAAAATGTCCTTTATCCTAAAATGTTCTTTATTCTAAAAATGTCCTTTATTCTAAAATGTTCTTTATTCTAAAATGTTCTTTTTCTAAAATGTCTTTTGTTCTAAAATGTCCTTTTTCTAAAATATTCTTTTTATTCTAATAAGTTATTTATTATAAAACATTGTTTATTATAAAACATTGTTTATTTCTGAATCGGAATGCGAATCAATCAATCACCACATAATTTTAGTTATATGGATTTCATACATCGCATGTAAAAATAATCATTAAACAATCGATTCACATCCAAAGTGAAGTTTACAACTGTGTCAGCATTAAAATAAATAAATTAATAACGCTCATCACCGCCTATCAATCTATCGATTAACATATAACTAAATATTGGAAATAGTGTATGTCAAATATCATCTCAATACCCGCGTGGGGTTTTCAAACAAGAACAGTTTGTTTAAATAAATCATTGGACAATAAATTTAACCAATTCTAATTCAGTTTGAATTATTTTCTACTTAACCAATTTTCACCGTTTAAACTATAAATGAATATTTATAATATAATTTCACTATCACATTAATTATAACTTTTTTAATGTGTTAAACATTTCAACAATACAGACAACACACAATACCGTCAATTTAAATCGTCCATGGTTTGTGGATGAGGAAAATGATCTAACAGGCACTGTATACGGTTTATAATGATTAAACTGATAAAAAATTACACTTGCAATTCTATATATTTTTCAGTTATGAAAATAAATAAATAACCGTGCAGAAATTTTAGTAAGGAGTTCTTACCTTCGTTTCCACTCCGTCAGTCTTTATTTGGTTATTTTAGAACCTTTTGAGTTTGAATTTGACCCATATTCTAACTTGCCCCAAATTGGACCTAGTTAGTGTTGTTGCAAAGCTCTCGACTCCATGATTGCAATGGATCTAGTTTCATGCAATTTGGATTTCGTGGCAAAAAGTTATTAAGGTACAAAGTTTTAAAACTGTAATGTCCCAGAAATTTCATCAATTTGGAAATGAGATTTTTTTAAAAAAAATTTGAATTCTAACAATCAATTTTATATTGATACTTGGGGAGAAATGAGAAATCAAATGTACTATTCTAAGTTTGAATTGAATTGAATATTTAATTTCAATTGAAAGACAAAAGGGTTGAATAGACCATGTTAATGCCAAAACGAATAAAAGATTTTATTTGTGGAAATATATGGAAATAGGTCGAGATATGTGTGTATTAGTATATATAAAGAAATTAAAATTTAACGTATCAATTTTGGGATGAAACGGAGTTGTTGGTAAACAAGCAGAATAAAATATGTGAACCGATGAATTAATTAAAAATAAAAGCAACGTTGTACGAAAACGGAGTCGAATTTGCAACCAGATTAATTTTTATTGAATTCAGAAATCGAAGACGGAGCAGTATATATAAATTTTGTCGCATTAAGAGACTGTGTTAGTGGTGTGAATTTGGAGCGTTCTGTGGTATTCGGGGTAGAAACTATATTAAATTAAACATGGTTATAACCTACCCCGAATAACAATCCAGCTGACTATATCTGATAAAGTCGCATACCCTAAAACCTAGTGAAAACTACGTCATTCTTATCCCTTTATTTTTCCTGTTATAAAAAACTCGTCCTCCCAAATTCACCCAGCAACAAAAAAAAATCGCTTTCCCCTTTTTAATTTTTAATGGCTCCTCCCTAAATCATTGTTTTCCTCCTCCTCCTAAAAATCAACGGTGTTCCACTCCTCACCTGCTCGAAAACCCTCCTCCACCATCCGCTCGCTCCTCCGTACTCGTAGCCCAAACCCAAATTGTAAATTCCTCCAATCGAACCCTAATTCGCTCTTTCTCTGATTGAAAATTTTCCATTCAAGAAATCGAAGCCGCCATCACTCCACTATGGGTAAAAACCGCCATCATGATCCAACTGAAGGTCGAGCCTTCCGTGCTCGTCTCCACTGCAGTCGCTTCAACAACTTGAAAGTCGCTACATCAATCGAAACTGTTCCTTCTAAAATTCGTGAGCCACCCACTTCAGTATTGCCGCTAAAGTTTCCATTTTCTCCTCTTCGCCACTTCCGTTCTAAGGTGAGTATTCACTCTTGATTAATCTTTGATTCAAGTTCATTAACTTCGGTAATACATCTGAATACAATAGTTAATTTGGATTTCTCGGGTTGGATTAGCTCACTACACGATTATTGCCTTGTTGATTGTTGTTATTGGGTAGTTTATGTACATACACATACTTTTGCATCTGAGTATATATGTGTTAACAACATATTAGTCATGTTGAGAGTATTGTGATTTGTGAGTATGGAAGCATTCCGATCTAGACTCCATGGAACCACTTTAATAAGTCCATCCTGATCTGATGTTTTGGCTACAAAATGACAACACGCGGGTTAGAGAAAAGTGTCTAGTCTAATTTGGCAACTGAGTGGATTGATCCCATTCCATTGCTTTATTATTCATGAATGATTAAAATAAATATGAGTCACACAAACATAATAGAAGAATTTTATGACAGGCTGAACTCCTTTAAAAGATTAACATCAAACGAATATTAAAGAATGTATTGACATGGTAATAAAACACAGTTGTTTTATATGTTAATAAAACATAGCTGGGTTAAAGTTTTGTTGATCATCTATGTAGTGCATATAAAGTAAGTATACATATTTGATATCAATACCATAATGTTGAAGCCTGCATGTTTGATTTTCTATATTCCGTAAACATGAGTACAAGGAAGCTAAATAATCAAATCATAAATCGTTACCACAAAGTTTCTAAACTCGAGTGGTTGCATCAAGCAGGGTGTGGGTTTTCATTTTATAATCTAACCAAGTCACACACATTGTAACTTTCCTTCATTTGAAATCTAGAATATATATATATATGCTTTAGGCACATATACCATTTATGTGTTTAAAACTATGCAAACTCATGCTGTGATTATCATACTGAGTATCCTTTCCATGCCCTAAACCCATGTACATTTAGACATAGCACAAATTACTTTTACCTAGAAAATGTATACCTACACTCATTTTAATTGTATACATCCTTGTGAAAAGAAAATTCTAAGAAGCATCCTGTCATGATTTCATGCTAACGTGAATATTTGGAAAAATATTAGCATAATTCACCGAATAGAATATTCCATGCCCAGTAGTCTAAAATGCAAACATTTCAGTTGATTAGTTTATAATAATGAATAAGTTCATTTACACCTGTTAGTCTTGCAACAAGTGGGAAGTATTGAAAGCATTTCAGTGGAGTAAAGCCAGAAAAATGCATTGATTACCATAACTTCACTATAGCATGTAGATATTTTATTTTCTGGCGTTGGTACCACTGTTGCACTATACTGCACATGGTATATACACTGTTTTAACTCAGATCTAGAGAATAGGTTTATGCATGAAAACTTTGGTCACCATATATAATCCAGCCTTTCGTACAGTCTTCGCAAGACCACCAACTTCACTTGTCTGTTTGGGGAAATCTTTATATATGTCTATACGGTCATAGTTTTGGAATCTTAAGTTGGGTATTGGCTTTCTGCTTCATGTAAGTGCCTAGATTACATCAGAAAAGGAGTGCAACACCTTTAATAAATACCTTGTTCTTGCTATTAGTCATTTCTTGGCATATACCTTATCCAGAAAATAAACTACCACTACTGCACTTATTTCTTTGTGAGGTTTTAAATCTTAGAAGTATATTTAAGTAACTTCCATAGTTTTGTATATATATACTTACTACACTATTGAACCTGTTTTGAAACCTGAATATATATTAGCATTCATTTTACACTAATGTAGTCATTTTATAGTTACAGGACATATATATAATATGCATATGGAATTGTTACCTTAAATTTGAACCATTTGGTGTAAATTTACATAAACTGGAAATCTTATGTGGTTTTGATTAACAGTAAATGTTTGGTAGGACACAATAGTTGGTTAATCTGAAGCATATCTTTTATTATGTATGGATAAGTTGATACATTTCACCCTCTGTTTGTTAGGCGTGTATTTTTTTTGTTTTCTTCGTTGCCTCTTCATAATACGGAACTTCATGTGAGTAATTAATCTGCCGCAAGAAGCATGCTAGACCACCACTTTATCTCTTGATGTGCTGCTTTTTGGCTATTCCTTTTCTGCCCGTGACTTTTTGTTATCCTGTGCCTGATAGCTTTAAATCCGTGAATCACCCGTATTTACTTATACTTAAGTAAAAAAAATAGCAGTTTCACTTGGCTTAGTTGTATATGTGTGCACTCCTATACACCATTATAATCCATGGATCTGATTTTATTGTTAACCATATTTGTGAAAGTAAATATTTGGTATTTTTGCCAACCATATTTAAGACAATGAGTATTGGTATTTTGCCGAAAATTTGGATTTGATTGGTACTTGTTGCTTGTATGGTAATCACCTACTTCATGGACATCAACCTATTTTTACCTGTTTGATCTTGCTTTGACTTTTATATGCTGCATGAATCACTTGTATGCCATATGGATGTGGGGTTCTTTCCTGAACCATGTTCATGAATCAATCCATGCATTTTGCTTTGCCAGCCGTGTTTTGTTGGTTTGTTCGAGTACTTCCCCTTGCGCTCTTGACTATGTGCATGCTGTTGCTAGTTGCCGGATTGGGCTGCCCATTGCGAGTACCTTATGAACCTCACCGTACTTGATTATTTGTGGTCATGGGATGCTGGGGCAGTGCACACGTGTATCAGTACATGTGTGTACATGCAGGCTTCTATGACCGTTTGTCCCTAAATAAAAATTTATATGGACGACTACTACACTACCTTTATTTGGTATATATTTAAGAAGTAGGAATAATTGTTATAATTCAGTTTACATTGAAGTTAATTTACTTGAACTATGACTAATCCTGACCAGAGTGTTTTTATGTTTTTGCATGGAACGCTCGAGTCAGACCCTGGGCGTTACAGATTTAGAGATTACAGCTCATGATTTGAAGATTGGCAAAGCTGGGGATTCCAAAGACGGCGCACTTTGAAGATTTTAAAACAATAATATTTTCTTGTATCTAAACCATATCCTTATTCCGCTGTGTATAGAGAAAAAAAATCTTGTACTCAAAATTTTTGGTTATATATAAAAGTGATATTTTACTGTTAAATACCGTGTCTTTTAATTATTCTGTATATTCAGTATTAATTTTGTTTTAAAACTCTATAAGCTAAATACGCCCTGTCGATTTGGACCTTTTAAGTTGGTTTAATTTTAAATTTGAATCGGTCAAAAGGCGGGATGTTACAAGTGGTATCAGAGCTTTGGTTTATTCAAAACTTAGCTTATTGAGTTTAAAAACGGATCTTGAAAATAAAAACGTTTCGAAATATAAATTTTGAAAATACAATAATTTTAAAATAGATTTTGAAAGGGAAATTATTTTGGAACTAGTAATTTGAAATTTATAACAGCGGAAACAATTTATTTTTATTTTTTTATTTTTTGATATTCTAAATTTTGTTCGGAATCTCCAGTCTTCGGATCTAGGCTTGCGAGAGCTAATCTTCGATAAGGTCCATCTTAGATTTGAATCTAGAATATATCATCGAATGATATCTATGGAAGATAAGTATAAGGAAATCAACGAATCAAATTATCTAATCATGTATTTTGGAATTCAAAGATAACTAAAATGGATTGGAAATGTGAATTCAAATAAGAATTTAAACGAAAGGGGAAAATTTGAAACCATTTCAGGGACGAACTGATAAATTTATTTCGATGTTCGAAATATGAATTAATGAAAATGAAATTAAAAGGGTTATAATTGAAATTCGATTGTGTTAAATTGTATTACTAACCTGGCAAGATAAATTGTAAATGGTTTCAAACAATGAGGTATAATCGAATGTATATGAATTCGATAGTAAGATATAAATTTGTTAATTAATAAGAAGTGAATCATAAACAAGAGTTATAAATGAAGTGAACCGTGAATAAGATCAAGCGAAGTAAGAATGAAGATTTTAAAGAGATTTGAATGAAATCAAAGCTAATTTGGTGTGGCAAGTCAAGATTTCTATAAAAGGAATAATATTCACTTTTTAGAAGTGAACGATGTTGAAAGCAAAAATACTGCAAATAAAATTGAAGATAAAAGAAATGGAGTTGACCAGTACAGTGCAATTATTCTGAAGTTCAGAATATAAATCAAATGAGATTTTCCAAAGTTCGGAGTATATATTATCAAATAAGTGATTATTCGAAAGAAAAACTATTTATGTAAAATTTTAGGGAAGTATTATTTTTAGTCAAAATTTAACGTGTTATTAATTAATTGTTTATATATCCAGATTAATGAATAAGTATATTTTAAAGTTAAATATTTCGAAGGCATGAATTATTGTTAAATCAACGATTTTAGTAAAAGAAGTAAATTCTTAAATTGAATTCGAAAGATAAGATTGATGGTATTCGAAGTTGTAAATTTTATCAATTTCAAAGTCAATAATATTGTTTAGTTAAGGTATGAGGTAAATATACCCTAACTTGATTGACTTCATTGTTGACTAAGAAATGGTTAAGGTTCGATAGCACGAATTGATTAAGAGAATAAGTTAATGGGTGGCAACAGTTAAGTGAATAACGTATATTTTTGTAGAAAATAAAGATATGTAAATATATGGAAATATTTTCCAGTGATAATAAATGATTTTCTAAGAAAAGAGAAAATGAGTATAATTATTGGAAATGTTTTCAAAGGATAGCTAGAGGCTAACATAAATCAGAATGACAATAATTGAAGAACAAAGAGCCGCATGTCGAAAATAAAGGACGGCAGAACGTAAGAGAAATGGATTTGTTAGTTGAACTCGAGAATTGCATAAGCATTGATTTGATCAGAAATTTAGAAGTGGAGTTATGGAAATTAGAAGCTGACTGAAGATTAGTTAAATTGAATAATTTCCTGAGTGTCGATCTGATGTTGATTTCGGCCTTCGGGATTGATACTTAGGGAATTATTCGCTTGCTAATTGATGGTCAAAGGATGCGAATATGGAAGAGAAATAAAGAGTGAATGAGAAATTTGGTCCGAGAATGGAAAATTCAGAAATTTTAAGAACATAAAGACGTGAATGAAGCGACAAAATTAATAATTGAAAAAAAAAAATGGTTATAACCAATAGAGTCATGAATATGAGTTTGATTTTAGATATGTGAATTGATTAAGAGTTCAAAACTGAAAATTTGAAATTTAAGTGAAAGTTGAGAATATTCGATTTTAGATAGTGGATACAAATTTTTTTGGAACTTATATAAAAATATAGCGAAGTCGAGAGCTATTAGATAGGAAGATAATCAATTTGAAATGAAATCTTATATAACAAAAATTATATAAGTATGAGATATTTAGAAATGTGATTTGGAAGAAAATCGTAAATATGATTTATGAGGAGTATGAATTGAAGGACTATATGTATCGTATTATACGTTTTCAAAGCAAAATAAGGAAAGTACCTTCCTCCTTTGAATTTCGAGCTTTGTTGAGATATGCTGCTAGTGGCAGTAGGTTGTCCGAACATAAAACTCATGAGTTGTCGGTTAACACGACTGCTAGCGTAATTCGTAGGCCTGTAGATAGCCTACGGCGGTCGGATGTTTCCTGAGTGAATCAGGCGTAACCATTGTGATCGCTGCGATCTAGAGTTGTTTGAATTCGACCATGTAGGGTAATTCGCAGGGTTGTAGATAGCTTATGGTGGACAGATGTTTCTTGGGGGAACCAAGCGTAACCATTGTGACTGCTGCGATCTACAGTCGAATTATAAGGGCTTAATCCGCAAAGCTGTAAAAGCTTAGGGGTATGGACGTTTCCTGAGGGACCCAGGCGTAACCATTGTGTATCTGCGGTCCATTGAGATATCCTAGTGATTGAGCCACCAGCTTAATGCAGCAGTTTGTCTTTGTGAATTGATTAATCTTTATGACTCTATTAGTCCTCGTGACTTGATATATTTTCATAATTCCATGATTTGTTTTCATGACCTTGAGATAGAGCAGTGAACGCTCAGTGACCTCATTTTTCTTTTGATTCTACAATATCTTTCGTTGATCTGTCCATGACGAAATTCGCAGGGAAGTGAATTCCTATGGATACGAATGTTTTCTGGGGGATCCAGACGAAACCATTGTGTATCTGCGATTCATGAACAATCAACATCAATATCACATTGGTACTTTCCGTATCTGTTTTAAAAGAATTTTTAAAAAAAAATTCACTAGGAGTTAAAGAAAGAATATTTAGTGCTCGGAGATTTTAGCCATGCGCTTGGCTAGCGTATGCCTTAACATCTGTGAGAACGATAATAGACTTGTTAAACTTTGAGTTATCAAGTATTGTTTTTAATAAATATTTTGAGATTAAATTATATTTAATTTAATAAGTTAAGAAAGAAAATTTCAGAGTAATAATACAAAAAAATTCTTGGATAAAAATTATAAAGGATTTCAGATTTTGGAATTTTCAAGTCAACAGTTTGTAACTTAAAGAGGAGATGTCATTTACTCTCGAGTATTGGGAAATATTAAAGGAATTGAATATAAGGAGATGTGTTTGAACTTGGATTGTAATGAATAAGCGGAACCATGAATAAGTAAATATTGATAGATGAGATTATGAAGAGATTTGGAATAATTCGGGGATTCGTAAATCTAACTTATGCATAATTTGAAATTTTAGAAGAGAATGGTTTCGAAAGGAAACGTGATTTCCCGAGTTAATTGAGTATGATGAATAAAGAAAGGAATCGATGACTTAAATATCGATATTTAACTCAGTTATGGAAAAATTTCACACAAATATGAAAATTTAAAGCATACATTGTTATAACTCTAACGATCTTTCCTTTTCGAGGACGAAAAGTTTTAAAGGGGGGAAGATTGTAATGTCCCAGAAATTTCATCAATTTGAAATGAGATTATTTTTTTAAAAAAAATTTGAATTCAAACAATCAATTTTATATTGATACTTGGGGAGAAATTAGAAATCAAATGTACTGTTTTAAGTTTGAACTGAATTGAATATTTAATTTCGACTGAAAGACAAAAGGGTTGAGTAGACGTTGTTAATGCTAAAACGAATTAAAGACTTTATTAGTGGAAATATATGGAAATTGGTCGAGATATGTGTGTATTAGTATATATAAGGAAATTAAAATTTAATGTATCAATTTTGGGATGAAACGGAGTTGTTGGTAAACAAGCAGAATAAAATATGTGAACCAATGAATTAATTAAAAATTAAAGCAACATCGTATGAAAACAGAGTCAAATTTGCAACCAGACTAATTTTTATTGAATTCATAACGCGAAGACGGAGCAGTATATATAAATTTTGTTGCATTCAGAGACTGTGTTAAGGGTGCGAATTTGGAACGTTCTATGGTATTCGGGGTAGAAATTATATTAAATTAAACATGGTTATAACCTACCCCAAATAACAATCCAGCTAACCTATATCTGATAAAGTCACATACCCTAAAACCTTGTGAAAACTACGTCGTTCTTATCCCTTTATTTTTCTTGTTATAAAAACCCCGTCCTTCCAAATTCATCCAACAACCAAAAAAAAAATCGCTTTCCCCTTTTTAATTTTTAATAGCTCCTCCCCAAATCATTGTTTGCCTCATTCTCCTGGAAATCAATGATGTTCCACTCCTTACCTGCTTGAAAACCCTCCTCCACCATCCGCTCGCTCCTTCGTACTCAAAACCCAAACCCAAATTGTAAATTTCTCCGATCGAACCCTAATTCGCTCTTTCTCCGATTGAATTTTTTCCATTCAAGAAATCGAAGCAGCCATCGCTCCACTATGGGTAAAAACCGCCATCTTGATCCAATTAAAGGCCGAGCCTTCCATGCTCGTCTCCACTGTAGTCGCTTCAGCAACTTGAAAGCCGCTGCATCAATCGAAACTGTTCCTTCTAAAATTCATGTGCCACCCACTTCAGTATCGTAGCTAAAGTTTCCGTTTTCTCCTCTTCGCCACTTCCATTCTAAGGTGAGTATTCACTCTCGATTAATCTTTGATTCAAGTTCATTAACTTCGGAATATATCTGAATACAATTGTTAATTTAGGTTTCTCGGGTTGGATTAGCTCACTACACGATTGTTGCCTTGTTGATTGTTGTTATTGGGTTGTTTACATACGTACACATATTTTTGCATCTGAGTATATATGCATTAACAAGATGTTAGTCATGTTGAGAGTATTGTGATTTGTGAGTATGGAAGCATTCCGATCTAGACTCCATGGAACCACTTAAATAAGTCCATCCTGATCTGATGTTTTGGCTACAGAATGACAAAACGCGGTTTAGAGAAAATCCTAGTCTAATTTGGCAAATGAGTGGATTGATCCCATGCCTTTGCTTTATTATTCATGAATGATTAAAATAAATATGAGTCATGCAAACATAATAGAAGAATTTGATGATAGGATGGACTCCTTTAAAAGATTAACAGCAAACGAATATTAAAGAATGTATTGACATGGAAAAAAAACATAGTTGATTTTATTTGTTTATTTAATTTTTTTGAAAAATTGAATTTTCGGAAATAAATATTGTATGTGTTGTAATAAGTTGATTGCTTGCTAATGACTGATATCATTCGACACTGGTGATATTTGTTACTTATTTGTAGTCAGTTGGGTTAAAGTTTTGTTGATCGTCTATGTAGTGCATATAAAGTAAGTATACATATTTGATATCAATACCATAATGTTGAAGCCTGCATGTTTGATTTTCTATATTCCGTAAACATGCGTACAAGGAAGCTAAATAATCAAATCGTAAATCGTTACCACAAGTTTCTAAACTCGAGTGGTTGCATCAAGCAGGGTGTGGGTTTTCATTTTACAATCTAACCAAGTCACATACACTGTAACTTTCCTTCATTTGAAATCTAGAATATATATATATATATATATATATATATGTTTTAGGCACATATACCATTTATGTGTTTAAAAAATATGCAAACTCATGTAGTGATTATCTAACTGAATATCCTTTCCATGCCCTAAACCCATGTACTTTTAGACATGGCACAAATTACTTTTACCTAGAAAATGTATACCTGCACTCATTTTAATTGTATGCATCCTTGTGAAAAGAAAATCTGAGAAGCATCCTGTCTTGATTTCATGCTGATGTGAATATTTGAAAAAATATTAGTATAATTCACCGAATAGAATATTCCGTGCTCAGTAGTCTAAAATGCAAACATTTCAGTTGATTAGTTTACAATAATGAATGAGTTCATTTACACCAGTTAGTCTCGCAACAAGTGGGAAGTATTGAAAGCATTTCAGTGGAGTAAAGCCATCAAAAATGCATTGATTGCCATAACTTCACTATAGCATGTAGATATTTTATTTTCTGGCTTTGGTTCTACTATTGCCCTACACTGCACATGGTTTATACACTGTTTTAACTCAGATCTAGAGAATAGGTTTATGCATGAAAACTTTGGTCACTATATATAATCCGGCCTTTCGTACGGTCATCGCAAGACCATCGACTTCACTTGTCTGTTAGGGGAAATCTTTATATATGTCTATACGGTCATAGTTTTGGAATCTTAAGTTGGGTATTGGCTTTCTGCTTCATGTAAGTGCCTAGAATACTTCAGAAAAGGAGTGCAACACCTTTAATAAATACCTTGTCCTTGCTATTAGTCATTTCTTGGCATATACCTTATCCATAAATTAAACTACCACTACTGCACTTATTTCCTAGTGAAGTTATGCATCTTAGAAGTATACTTAAGTAGCTTCCATAGTTTTGTACATGACATATATACTTACTACACTATTGAACCTGTTTTGAAACCTGAATATATATAAGCATTCGTTATTACACAAATGTAGTCATTTTATAGTTACAGTACATATATATAATATGCATATGGAATTGTTACCTTAAATTTGAATCATTTGGTGTAAATTTACATAAACTGGGAATCTTATGTGGCTTTGGTTAACAGTAAATGTTTGAAAGACACACTAGTCGGTTAATCTGAAGCATGGCTTTTTTTATGTATGGATAAGTTGATACATATCACCCTCTGTTTGTTAGGCGTGCATTTTTTTTTTCGTTGCCTCTTCATAATCTGGAACTTCATGTGAGTAATTAATCTCCCGCAAGAAGCATGCTAGACCATGACTTTATCTCTTGATGTGCTACTTTTTGGCTATTCCTTTTCTACTCGTGACTTTTTGTTATCCTGGGCCTGACATGCTTTTAAATCCGTGATTCACCTGTATTTACTTATACTTAAGTAAAAAAATAGCAGTTTCACTTGGCTCAGTTGTATATGTGTGCACTCCTATACACCGTTATAACTCCATGGATCTGATTTTATTGTTAACCATATTTGTGAAAGTAAATATTTGGTATTTTTGCCAACCATATTTAAGACAATGAGTATTGATATTTTGACAAAAATTTGGATTAGATTGGTACTTGTTGCTTGTATGGTAATCACCTACTTCATGGACATCAACCTATTTTTACCTGTTTGACCTTACTTTGACTTTTATATGCAGCATGAATCACTTGTATGCCATATGGATGTGGGGTTCTTTCCTGAACCATGTTAATGAATATATCCATGCATTTTGCTTTGCCTACCATGTTTTGTTGGTTTGTTCGAGTACTTCCCCTTGCGGACTTGACTATGCGCATGCTGTTGCTAGTTGCCGGATTGGGCTGCACATTGCGATTACCATATGAACCTCACCGTACTTGATTATTTATGGTCATGAGATGCTGGAGCAGTGCACAAGTGTATCTGGCTTCCATTACCGTTTGTCCCTAAATAAAAATTTATATGGACGGCTGCTACACTACCTTTATTTGGTATATATTTCAGAAGTAGGATTAACTATTATAATTCAGTTTACATTGAAGTTAATTTTCTTGAACTATGATTTATCCTGACTCGAGTGTTTTTATGTTTTTGCACGGAACGCTCGAGTCAGACCCTGAGCATTACAGATTTAGATATTACAGCTCAGGATTTGAAGATTGGCAAAGCTGGGGATTCCAAATACGACGCACTTTGAAGATTTTAAAACATTAAAATTTTCTTGTATCTAAACCATATCCTTATTCCGCTGTGTATAGAGAAAAAAAAAATCTTGTATTCAAAATTTTTGGTTACATATAAAAGTGATATTTTACTGTTAAATACCGTGTCTTTTATTTATTCTATATATTCAGTGTTAATTCTGTTTTAAAACTCTGTAAGCTAAATACGCCCCGTCGATTTGGACGTTTTAAGTTGGTTTAATTATCAATTTGAAGTGGTCAAAAGGCGGGACGTTACAAAAACAAAATTAAATAATTAATTAATTTAAATTACCCTTCAAAATCATTCAACAGCCGCTGGCCACCAACCTTCATCCACCGTCGTCCCATCAGGCCACCTACGCCGTCGCCGACCCCTTCGCCGCCTTCCCCCATACCAGACGCGCCACCACCGGCCGGTGCTAGCCCCAACTCGCCCCTATCCGCCTAAATCGTCGGTTCCCATAATTCGAGATCACCATCAAATTCTCTGCCACGGTGCAACCATATGGTCGTGCACCACCGCCGACCTGACCGCCTCACCACCAGCAACCTCTGACCTTCTTACCCCATGACCCCTCGACGTCAACGTTGGCCAGAAAATGAACAAATATGTTCGTAGCTTCGCCAAAACATCCATCTCCGATCATCTTGATTTTGCCGACGGCTCGCCCATGTTCAGACCAACCACCTAAAGCAAAGTCTTAGCCCTTCCTCTCCTCTACAGTTTCTTCAACTGGATCTTCACCTAATTCTTCGCGGATTGATCAGAAAATGGCCAAAACCAAAACTATTTTTCTGCCTTTGGATTGAGATTCTGAGGAATCCATGCGACGATAGGCCATGGAATTTTTGTGGTAGGTAGAGATCATCATGATCTACAATACCCAGAAACCGTTTGGGTTAATTGTGTATGGATTGAGAGATATAAATTATTTTGTTTCTAGGGGATTATTTGCAAAATTGAGAGAGAGAGAGAGAGAGATGGCTGCTGTCAATTTTTGAGGAAGAAGAATAATGAGGGTTAGGGAAGGGGGAAAGATATTATATAGCGGTGGTTTATGATTTATTATTTATTGTTAATTCTTTAGTTCACACTGTCCCCAATTGACAGTTATCGATGCCACGGTCACATACGGACTCCGTTGGTGATGAAAATTGACATGCTGCTATGTCTTAACAATACGGTCCCAACAAAAATGGTTTCATCGAACTTGGAGATCGTTTGAAAAATGGTCTTTTTAATTGGTCAATTAAATTTAAACTGAAAGTTCAAAACATGTTTAAATTTACTGTGTTCACCTATTAATTCCAAAAATTATGAAATTTGAAACTTAACAATAATTTGACATTCCAGATCCAACAAAAGTGGTTTCGTCGAAAATGGAGGTCGTTTGCAAAATGGCTATATATTATATTAAAATATATATAATTTCCATAGCAACTATTTTATAATTTAAACTAGACATAACTTTTAATTTATAAAGTGAAATCTTATTTTCTTACAGTTGTTAGAAAGATATAGTTAAATCCATTCTAATGTTTCTTGTTTCATCCAATTCTGACATATATTGAGTTCTTCATATTCAATTGAAATTAGAAATCAAATTTTCAAACTACCACGCCATTTCAGGCTTGTTTTATATTTAAAATAAATTTATATATTCTAATTTCGATTTAAATAAATGTTTAGTCGTTAGTATTTAGAATAAATTATTTTAATTATACTAAATCCATTAAAATATCTGAAATTAAAATTTTAAATTGGTTCAGAAATTCCGGGTTGTTACAATCTCCCCCACTTAAAATCTTTTCGTCCTCGAAAAGGAATGGAGTTGAAAGTTGTTTAACTAGCCAACTCAACTTTCATTCCGGCTTTTATTCTTCAACTTTTCAGTTTCTAAGAATTTTCTAATTTCTCAAAAATTTGGCTAACACCCTAAATTTTCGAAAAATTCCGCCATAACCTCCTTTGTATGGGGTGATATTTAAAACCGCAACTAGCCTCACAGGGCTCTCATCAACCCAAAAGAAAAAGAAAAGGCCAAGCGGCTTGCTAATCGGCTCATAAAATCATCAAAACCCAAGAAATACAGTAAATATGTACCTATTTGTCGGGCATACAATTTTAGTCCTCTTCTTAGCTTCAATGCTATGACCTGTTCATTATATATACATGTATACGTATACAATTGCAATAAATTTTCAATTCAGTTCAATATTTTATCTGATTTGGCTTAATTTATCCTTTCATTCATATATTGGTTTAAATTAATTATCATTCCAATATTTTTATTTGTTAAACTAATAATCAAACATCACAACCAACAATCAATTAGTTGGTTAACTTTTCAAATATATATATATAACTTTTATGTAGTCAAAAATCATATTTTTAGTGCAAATTACAGCAATATATTCTAACTATATTTTGAATCTCACACCAGCCAATTGGAAATATATAGATATCCCACTTTTGAAACTAGAACATAAATGCTAATGATGCCATGGTCATCATCAGAACCATCTCCAGGAGATTAGAGTGTGATTCTATATCTATCCAGTATCTGAGGCTTCAAATATACATCTCCTCGGGAATATACTCAAAATCTCCATATACTAGATTGTCCGAATTCAATTTAAAATAAAATATTCAAATAAGAATAATTGATATAAAAATTTTAAAACTAATTTGATTTTTAAAAATAAAAATCTTCACACTCATTCTAGGATGCTACTGATCCTATCTCTAACGAGTCATTCTTATTGGATATTACTAATCCAATATCTGATGAATTCTTTCGTTCAGTTCTAATGTGTCTCGTTCTCTAGCTTTGTAAACCAAAGCTTTAATACCAAATGAAACGACCCAAACTTCCCCTTTCGGGAAAGCCCGGATTGAGTTGAGAACACGACAAATCAGAACACAAACAGAAGAACATTTTATTGCTTATTACAACAATTTACATCAGAGTACAAAAATATAATAGAGTATGAATAAATATTACACATTGGAAATACAATATCAGAGATTTAAATTAAATTTAAATAGCAGCGGAAAAATAATACAAAACATAACTGAAAAAATACACGGATACAGAGCTTTGCGAATGTCGCTTCAGCTTTAAACCAGGATCCTGTGAATATAATATCTGCAAAACCAAAACTACTACCTTCCCATATGAAAATAGGGGCACTCAGAGTTTAGGTTAAAACAATAAACTCCAGGTCAGTCATGGGACTAGTGTGAGAACTAAAACAGGTATTAATCTTAAATTTTAAAGTCGGGAAATAATGGGACCACGCCGTATAATATGGAACGGGTTTACTCCACATGAATCTTAGTTTAAATAAAAACCACGTAATGCTTTTTGAAAAAATGAAGCTATTATAAGACTCTGGTCCCATCACACAATGCTACGCAAGCTGGAGGATAGAGTATTTCCCTTATAATAGCCAAATATGCTTGATACGCGAAATTTCATCTTTTATTTTTACTATAAGTGAAGAAATCAACTACAAATATAAATGTATCAATCATAGGCGACGTAGTTACCATTATATTACGTCGCTATATATATGTATATATATATATATTTACAATTAAAACTAAATATCGCGTATTGGAAATTGGGTTTCCATCTATGAACCGAGGCAAGGGATCTTTCTCACCGATTTTGAGACATTCTAGCAAATGCCTCAGGATTAGACATACGGGCAACCCTTGGATCTTCATGGCTGGTCATCCATCATTGATTAGTTATACCATAAACTATATGTTAGCTAGTTCTATCGAACCTCTAAAATGGGTCAGTAATGTCGACTACTCCAGAGCCACTAGTGGCTCAAATCATATCCGAGGTACCTCGCTTTCTATCAAATAATAAGGGACTTCCACATAAGTAAACAGTCTGGGCTCCATACCATGATGTTACTCGTAGATAGAACTAACATATGTCAATTTCCATGCTGTCACTATCCCATTTTCTGTTCATACCAGGGTGTGAGGCTCACAAAGTAACGTTACACAAAGCTTTGCTAATTAAACCTGTGCTTTGATCATCAACCACAAGGCTCTTCTTTTCAAAAAAATCCTTGATCATTTGCAACTCAACATGCCACATTGTCAATCCATACCATACCATTGATTTCTGCTAATATATAACCTCTAAGCTCGTACGTCTCAAAGGAGGGTGTTAAGCAAGAGAATATATTTTCCGCCACCAAATAGATATATATTTAGCAAAGATAAACGAATACAGCATAAAGGAATACAACGTCAAACATACCATCCATTTACAAGTCTGTTCTGGGTCTGAACGAAACCGAAGGCACCTTATTCCTCGTCCCTTATGTCTAATACAGGAGAGAGACCCTCGCATATCCGGTCGATCTCCAAGTACGTTTGGACGATCACCACTTATTACCTTGTCTTGGGTGTACAGCCCAATCAAGACATCAGTAATCATCCAAACGATGTGAAGAACTCTAGTCTTTAACCACCGTCTTCATCTTCGACTTTTGGTCGTCGTATTAATTATTCATAATGGGTTAAACCCGGTATTTCTGGATAACTTGCGTATTTTATAATCAAGTGCTATAAAACCACATCATACGACACATTCCAATTCATAATATTCTTTTAATAAAATATTCATATTATTAGGGAAAGGTTCCCATTAATTTTATCAAAGATAAATTATTTTAAATTTATTCTTTAATCTTCTTTTGTATATCAATTTCAAAACATTTATTTTATCTTTTATCGATTCTAAACCAAATTAAGGTTTATCCTCTAGTCGGAATTAGTGAGCCTTACCGAAACAATCATTTATTTGTTCATCCCAATCCCAACCTATTCATCCCAAGGAGGAAAACTGGCAGTACTCCATATCTAACACCCATGGTGTTATCGGTAAATTTTAAATTTTCATTTCACGTTCAAATCTGATTAAAGATTTAGCTATCGCCTAGAGTAAAACTGGTGGTACTCCATTCTCGATCAATTCATGAATTGGATAAATTTAATTATCTCTTTCACATTTTAATCTAATTAAAGATCCATTAAAACTGGCAAAAACCACGTACTAGAAAACCCGCGTCAATGGCGTCTTCTTACTCCTTGGATCCTAACTCTTCTTCGTCTTTCTCTCTTGATTCGTCCTCCTTTCCTCCTTTACCTGTTCGTCCTCCCCCTCCAGATCCTCCTTCCCCTCCAGATTTTTCTAGCAATGCTTCTCTTGATCCTTCAATCATTGGAGTTACACCTTCTAAGAAAGCTTTTTCAGATCGCATCTTGGATCCTTCTTCTTCTTTCAGATCTACATGTGGTCTTATGAGTAATCTTGCTTATGTTAATCCTGGACTTCTGTCGAATGGCTTGCAAACAAATCCTTCTCTTGCTAAAGGTCAATCTGTGAATCTTGATTCTCTTCATCTCGATTCAATTAATCAAGCAAGCTATCACTTCTCTAAATTTCTCTGATAATCCTTCTAATCCTCTTGTGAACCTTTCATCGAACACATCAAGCTCATCCTCTTTCTCTGTCAAAAGGGATTATGCATCTCTTTTTAACTCTTTACCAAAGAATGCAGGTTTCTATAAGCCAATTCACTTTGACATATCAAGAGATGGGCAGCCAAATCATTTTCCAGATCAGGTTAAAGCTGAAGGTATGAAGTTTTGGGGAAAATTCTTGGTTGGTTTTTTCTTGATGGTACCCTTTCCTATCTCACAGTTGTCAATTCTTTGTTAAAAGTGTGGAAATTAAAGGGAGATGTTAATATCAAGTCAGATGGTATGTTTTCCTATTTCAAATTTGCTAATGAAGAGGAAAGGTAGAGAGTGTTGAGATCTGATCCAGTTTTTTATCAAAGGTAGAATGTTCATCATCAATGAATGGGATCCTTCAATCGGTAATTCTCAATCCCAAATCAAAAAGGTTCCCATTTGGATTCATTTGCATCGAATTCCTCTTCTATTATGGACATTGACAGGTATTAACTGGTTAGCTTGTCATATGGGGCGTCACATTGGTTTCGATTCGAGTACTGAAAAGCTTCAGAGGATCAAATATGCTAAGGCTTTGGTAGAAATTTCTCCAGATTATGAGTTACCAGAATGCATTGTAGTTCCCGATCTTGGTGAATCTTGTCATCCTGTCCAGGTATCATATGACTGGAGACCAATGATTTGTACCCATTGTAAAATTTTTGGTCATGAGACTATTAATTGTGAGCTGGTTGTAAAGAAGCATGTTGATTCTGGAATTCTGAATGAGGTTAACAGAGTTGAGGTGAAGAATAAAGCTGAACCACCTGTAATGCAGAGGCAAATGAATTATAGAAACATGAAACCTGCAGTTCATTCTATTGATAATCAAGGGGTGGAATAAAGTCATAAATAAAAAGAAACAAGTGTGGATGAGAAAGGAAAAGGAAAATAATTCTAGTATTGTTGATGATGTGAATAAAGTAATGGAAGATGTAGTGGAAATAATGGGTGGTGGGAATGGTGGTTTAGAAAAGGAAATAAATAATGAAGAGGAAATGAATATCAATATGGAGCTTAGTAAAAGGGGTAATCAAAAAATAGTAATTGCTGATGATCAAGGGAATCTCAATTTTCAATCTAATGATGATGTCAGTTTTGAAAGAATTCTAAATGATGTTGTTGCAAAGGAATTTCATGTTAATAATCCTTTTTCCATTCTTAATGATTATGATGATGATCCTCCAATAATTTCGTCTGCTTCCCAAACTATAGTCAATGTTTTGAATGACCATTCTGCATAAGGAATTCAAACTATTCCTTGCATCATGTCTTGTGCCTCTAATTTGAGCTCTCATTCCCCATCTTTTTGTGCCTTAAATTCTACTTCATCTTCTGTTTTTCAAGCTATTTCCAGTTCTTCTTCATCATCAACAAATTGTGCTTCAATCTCCCTATCTTCACACAATATTAATCCCATGTCACATATTTCTTCATCTTCTATTTTCTATTCCTCTTCATCAACATCTAATTGTACTTCATTTTCCTCTTTTTCTCATAATTCTAATACTATGTCATGTGCCTCTTCTTATAGTTCTCAATCTCCTTCTAATTCATCCTTCTGTTTTAATGTTCATACTTCCTCCCCATACTCCCATTTATCTCTACCTCCTCATATCATATTACCTCCTCCTGCTAATGCCTCTTCTTTACAAAATTCTTCAACTCCATTAGCAGAAGTTTCCTCTTTTGGGAGTAAAAAGAAAACAAGAAGGAAAAAGAAAATCATTTCAAAGGAGAATGTTCCTCTAGATGAGGATCTTAATGATGGAAAAGAATTCAGTCCAGAAGAAGTTTTACCATCCAAAAGCTCAAAAATATTAACAACAAGGCATACAAGAAGTCACCCCAATGTAATGGTTAACCCACTCCAGTTCAAATGACTAGTTCTATCTGCTTTTGGAATATAAGAGGGGCTAATCTACCCTTTAAGCAGTGTGAAATAAAGAATTTGATAGAGGAAAACAACATCGAGTTAATGTGCATGTCTAAGACAAATCTGGATATTTTGACAACTGAAAAAGTAGCAAAATTCATAGCTCCTTCATTGTCTTTCGATCATAATTTGGCTACAGCTCCTTTTGGAAGATTACTTACCATCTAGCATTCAGGTTTCTTTCATCTATCTAAGTTATCTGAATCTGGCCAGTTCATCCACTATAAATGCATTTTCCTTCCCAAAAATTCTTCCTTTTATCTCACATCAATATATGCTCATAACTCCCTAGCTTCTCGTTCATCTTTTCTTGAATCTATTCATTTATTAAATCCCTCTAATGATCCTTGGATATTAGGTGGTGATTTCAATTGTATGTTTAGTAGTATTCAAAAATTAGGAGGTTGCATTTTAACCCTGAAGGATATTGCACCTCTAAATCAAATGATCATCAAATCCTCTTTAATACCTATTCAATCTTACGGTTTATTATATAGTTTGTCAAATTGTGCTCGATCAGGTCCTTCTACCTTGTGTAAACTTGATCATCTCTTTGCAAACTCCTCCTTTTTTGATCTCTGGCTTAAATCTTTTTATCTTTTTCCTTCTCCAATTTTATCTGATCATAGTCCAATAGTGTTTCATTGGGGGAATGAAGTTACCAATGACTTGGGCATTAAATCTTTTAAATTTTTTAAATTTTGGTGCAATCACCTAGATTTTTCTAGTCTTCTTTTCCAGGTGTAGAGTATTGTAACAGCCCGAATTTTCTGTTAACAATAAATTAACAAATTAAAGTATAATTAATTCTAAATGAAAGAATTAAGGGAAATGGGTTACGCCATTGCGCTCGTCTCGGAATTCTGCTTGAGATAGAGTCTGAGTTTGCGTAAATCGGACTCCGTATGGAGAATTATGACCTCCGGAAGTTTCAGAATTCAATTTAAAATTCAAACGGTTCAAAATTCAGTTCAAAATTCGAAAGCAGACCCAAACTGGGCTGGGCGGGAATTTTCCCGCCCAGGACCCAGGTCAACCGGGGGGTCGACCAGCCCAATCAAACTGGTCAGGTCTTGGCTGGCCTGGTCGGTTTCTGGTCGAATTTCTGAGCTCTGGTGTGTCACTAGGGCTGATTTGTCACTTTCTGATTGGCTCCTCTTGGTGTGTATGGTCTGGATTCACTCTATGATCATCTGACGACTCAAATCAATCTGAAATTCTATAAATACAACCCAACACTCAACTTAAATTCACACAAATAAAATAGAACTAGAGCCGTCATGCTGCCGGGAAGAAACTAAGAGTAGCCGTCAGTTAGAGAAAGCTTAGAGGCGAGCAAAACTAAAGTGAAAACAAGAATCAAACAACGTTTATCTACCCAAAGGAAAGCATTGCAAATTTAGAACCCAGAATCCAGAATTCAAGTTCGTCGTTTGTTGTAAGTATAGTGGTTTTTCCAATGAGAATAAAATTGAGACTTGATTCGATGTAAAATGGAAATGGAATTTTACTATTGTATAACGACGATGCTAATTCATATCTGTGTGTTGCAATGATTGTATTGTGAATGGTATTGGGATTTTTGTGGTATAATTGACTTGATGTTGGTCCTATTGTGCATTTAG
Organism: Allium sativum; assembly: GCA_030737875.1. Taxonomy (NCBI): domain Eukaryota; kingdom Viridiplantae; phylum Streptophyta; class Magnoliopsida; order Asparagales; family Amaryllidaceae; genus Allium; species Allium sativum. Next base: position 124,415,063 of record CM060919.1, on the reverse strand, counting down.
AATGAAAGCAACATCACATACAAGTATATGGTTAATGTTAGAATTTACACCTATATGTTTATATGTTTAGTATAAGTTGTATACATTTTTCTAAGTCCAAGTTAAGGCTTACATACACATGTTCTATGTTAATACCGTTATGCCTACATGATAAAATCCCATGTATATGTTCTTATGTTCTTTGCAAGTTGTAATTGGGTCCATGCCAAGTACCATTCAGTTTCACACCATTATTACAAGTTTCATGTTATAATGGGATACATGATTCGATCTAGTTCACACTTTTGGGTTAATGTCAAAAACAGACATTTTTATGGACATGTAATAACTTTGTCACATGCTGTTTTGTGTTTGAAGCTATGCCAAGATAAAAAATATGTTTAGGCTTATGTTTTATGCAAGTCTAAATTACACCTATTTAATTAGATTCTTATTTGAATGCAAGTTCACATGACAAGTTGAAACCCATGATTTATGTTAATTGGATCGCAAAGTTGCAAGTTCATATGTCACACACCCTTTATGTCATTTAGAATATTTCATGTTCTTGGCTTTCCCTTCTATGTTTATAAGTTGGGCTGGAATATCTAGCCCAACATTCATTATAACCTTGCGAACGTACAAACGCGAGAATATCGTTGGGATTAAACATGAAAAATATATGGAATTGGCATGTTTGGCACATGCCAATAATTGGTAGCACTTAAAGGGTATAAATTCTTATACCAAAAAGGATGAACTTGGAAAGTGGGCCATAACATTTAATTGTTAACAAATTTGCATATAAGAATAAAAAGAACAAATATGTAAATTAGAAAATACGAGTATGCTTAACCCAAGGTTGGATTGAGTTGTGATGTAAACCTGCCCGGACCCGTCCGGCTGTCCAGTAATCACAACAATACCTATCCAATGTGGGAGGTTAAGCATTGAGCCCAATAAGGACCCAAGGTTATACTGAGTTACGGTGTAAACGTGCCCAGAACCGACCATCACATCCAGTAACTGTAACAGTACCTGTCTAATGTGAGTGGTCGGTGCTTTAACTAGTTAAAGTTAAGGACAGCCTAGTCAGGATGGTATGGTTAAGTTAACTAAAACACTTAACCAATTCAACGTGTTAATTAAACTGATGGGTGAAGTTAGGTAAATACAGACACTTAACCACTTAACATGTTTGACTAGAAAACCCTAGTAACGGGGACCCATTTCAGCATTCACCCAATTAGGTATCATGGTACCCTAAAACTAGGCAGGGTGGGGCACAATTACTGGGCTGATTATAAGCGGTCAAAAGCGAAGGCGGCTGGTGCAGCATTGTAGGTTCTAACGGAGTGCAGGCGTGCACACACTTCGGAGCAGACAAACAGGGCACTGGGCACCAGTAATATAACCTATGCATTCTAGAATTGTGTCGGGCCGCCACCATAGGACTTGATACACCCCATGGTGGGACCAGCATAGGTATCTACAATCATTGAGGGCCGTATGACACATATGATTTTGCGAGTAGAGGCCTATCTTTAGAAAGGGGATCACTTCACCCCGATCATAGGGAGCCAGTCGTAACGAATACAAGTAGGTGCAGAGATATAGTGTGGGGTGCGATAGTATATTCCGTTCAAAACTGCTTTATCTTACTTTATGATACTTTCCTATTTCCAGTTTGTACCTATCATGCCATTTTTCTTATTCTCATACTGAAGAGTCACTAGACTTACCAGGCTTTATGTATGACTCTATTTTTCTTTCGTCTTCTTTTCTTCCGTTTCCCCCCAGGTCCACAGGGAGGAAACAACCCAGCTTAATCAGACTCTTTGCAAGCTTCAAGATAGTAAATGTATGGTTTGGACTCTCTTCCCTTGGCTATGGCTTTTGGACACGTTCTATGGGGATTTATGCAGCTTAAATTATGTTTTATGCTTCTTTATTTAATAATCAAGACATAAATGATGATGTAATGTTTTGGAAGTTATTGTGAGAAAATTATGGAAATGTTTTGTATGAACACGTATTTATGGAATGAAAGTTTGTTTGTTTTCCGCTGCTTATATATATATGTTATATCTGTCTTGTGTTTTATCTGTGACTTTTACTTATAAACCTCCACCGAAGTTAAGGCATTCCCTTTGTGAGTGACCTTAATGGAGGTGGGGGTGTTTCACTTGGTATCAGAGCACAGGTTTACCAGATTAGATAATGGTTTTTGAAACTATTTTCAAAAAGAAGTTTAAAGAAGCATTTTTTTTCAAGAAAAAGCGTTGCTTTTAAAAGGCATAATTCCCCGAAGCCATATTCACTATCTCTCTATCCTTTTGTCTTGAATACTTTCCTTTTTGTTCCAGCATGTTTGGAGATCTTAACCTTCCAGAAGGGGTACCGATACCTGGCTGGTTCCGAAGGTACCTAGAGGCTAGGGCCAATGACGCGGGCCTAGCAAAAATTCCTCCTCCCACAGTGGCAGCGGTTCCTCCTCCTCCTCGTGGAAATGCTTTCGCTAAGAACTGTAGAGACTTCAAGGCTATGGGTGGAAAGGACTTTTATGGAACTGAATCCTTTGTGGTAGCAAGGAACAGGCTGAAGGAGACTGAAGATTTGTTCGTCATCTTCGAAGTTGACGACAGGAAAAAGATACAGCTAGCAGTGTGGTTGCTTAAAGACGAAGCTTCTTATTGGTGGGAAGTTACCCTTGCTGAGAGGCCAGTCGAAACTTGGGAAGATTTCAAGATGAGGTTTGAGATGAAATTCCTCTCCCAAGCCGAAAGAAGCCTGCAGATGGAGAAGTTCCTAACTCTTAAACAAGGAAGTATGACGATCAAGGAGTACGTCAATCAGTTTAACCAGCTGGCCAGATTTGGGCTGGATTTAGTAAACACCCAACACAAGAAGGCCCTTCGCTTCGTTAAAGGTCTGAATGAGCCTCTACACAGCCTTGCTATGACCCATATACCCATGGGAGCGACTTATGAAAGCTTGGTGGACATGGCGTTGCTACACGAGGAAGATAAAGGCAAGAAAGAGGCAAAGGTGGAAGTGCCTCAAGAAAAGAAAGACTGTTTACAAGCTAAGAAAACAGACTGCAAGAAAGGCGGGAAGAACAACAAATCCCGTAAAAAGAGATGGTTTAATTTCTATGGCATTATTGGACATATAGTGAAAGACTGCAGAAATAAGAAGGCGAAGATGAATGGTGGTTGTTTCCATTGTGGCGAGACTGGACACATGGCTAAGGACTGCCTAAAGAAGCAGGGGCAGGGACAGAGGACTGGATCCACTTCAGGGAGGACAGGTTCTCGCGCTAGTGGCATCTCCACAGGAACGAGGTAGTAATATTTCTGTAGAATGCTTAGTTTATCTCTGTGATCATCCAGTTCGCACTCTCTTTGATTCTGGTGCATCACACTCTTTTATTTCAACTGCTTTAGTAGAATCTCTGCACCAAGACACTAGTATGGTAGAAGATCCCTTGGTTGTTTCAAATCCAATTGGGGGCTCAGCTTATTTGTCAATGGTTTGTTTGGATTTGAAAATCTCTATTCTAAGTGTTGAGTTTAGATGTAGTGCCTTTGTTTTGGGTTTCTCGGGATATGGACTGATCTTAGGCATGGACTGGTTATCCAGTAAAGGTGCCATTCTTGATTGTGAGAAAAGAGTGGTTAGACTCTTAACTCGGCTCGGTAACACTCTAAAAATTTCTTGTAATCCCTTGAATGCAGTTATGCTTAGTTATCTAGAGTCTCTTGATGCTTCTGTTGAGAATTTGCAGTCGGTTAGAGTGGTCCATGAATATCCGGATGTCTTTGAAGAGGTGAAGGGCATACCTTCGAGGCGGGAAATAGACTTCCGCATATATCTTGTTGATAATGCAAAGCCCGTAGCTTTAACTGTCAGACACATGGATCCAAAGGAGAGAAAGGAGCTCAGTAAGCAAGTTAATGAGCTTCTCGAGAAGGGGATTATAAGGCGGAGTATCTCGGAATGGGGTGCTCCAGTGGTGTTCGCCACCAAAGCAGATGGCTCACTACGTCTTTGTGTGGACTATAGGGAGCTAAACAAGCTGACTAAGAAGAATAGACACCCGCTCCCCAGAATAGATGATTTGTTTGATCAGCTCGTAGGTGCGTCGGTCTTCTCCCTACTTGATCCGGATATTGGGTTCCATCAGCTAAGGGTAGTTGAAGATAGCATTGATAAAACGGCATTCAGAACCCCAGACGGCTTCTTCGGTTGGCTTGTCATGCCTTTCGGCTTGACAAACGCACCCGCTTATTTCGTAAACCTAATGAGTAGGGTGCTCAGAGAATTGCTCAATAAGTTCATGGTGGTCTTCGTAGATGATATTTTGATCTTCTCAAAGAATGAGGAAGAACATGCTCAGTATCTGAAGGAGATCATGGAAACCCTTCGAGTTCATCAGCTGAAAGCCAAATTCTCCGAGTGCCACTATTGGAGAGTGTAACAACCAGTATTTCTATAACATGTTATAACTATAAATCAAGGCCGAATTAATTTTTAAAATAAGAATCAAGGGAAATGGGTTATTCCATTGCATTCGTCTCAAAATTCTGCTTGGAAACGAGTCTGAGTTTTCAAAAATCGGAGTCCATATGACCAAGTTATTACTTTTCGAAGTTTTCAAGTTCAAAACAGCTCAGAATTCGAATTCAAATTTCGAAATTCAAACCTCAGAATGGACTGGGTGGGAAATTTCCCACCCAGGACCAGGTCGACCTGGGGGTCGATCATAGAGTCGACCTACCCAGGACCAGGTCGACCATAGTGTCGACCTGGGGGTCGACCTGGTGGCCGAGCCCACTTTTGAAGCTGGATTCACTTTGATGTTTCTGGCCTTGTTTCTGTCTACATTCGTTGACCTGACCCTATATAAACAGCCCCTAACACTAGTCTCTCTACACAAAATTCTCTCTCGCCTTATGTTGCTCTAATTCTGGTTGAAAAGTTTGAGAAAGAGACTACTTCTTCTACGTTGAAACATCGTTAAGAGAATTGCTGATTTGGGGATTTCTGTTAGGACTTGACTAAGCATATAAAGATTCAACGTCGACTCTCTTTTTCTAATTCTCGAACCACGATCTGTAAGCCCCAGTTACTTTTAGATTTAAACTGTAAATGTAATATGGATATGATGTAAATTGAAATTGGACCTGTGTATGATGACTGTTTTACATCCATTCTTGTTCATCTTGGATCTTGACTTTTGGGTATATCACTATGACATTGATTTGGGGCCTAGTCATGTTGTACATCAAAAAGAGAAACCCCTCGTTTTATCATGTTGAATCTGCTATTAGTCACAAGTTTATGACTATCACCTTATGTCAATCGTTACCATGACTATACTACCACCTTATGTCAATCATTACCATGACTATACTATCACCTTATGACAACTGTTATCTTGACTAGTACCTTCTTTTGCTAGATTTGGAATCTTTATGTTTGAGGCCAATATTCCATATGCCAATAATGTTATAATCATTTATCTCAAGTCATACCATGCTATGCTAGTGATCACTTTTGCCACCATATACCCGTCCCTTTTTATGTTATTCCCTAATTAGATTTATTTGTATCGATTCGAGTTTATGTGCGATGGGAATACGATTTAGGTAGATTAGGTAAAACATAAATTGGCTTTGAACATGAACGTTACTATAACTCGAACCTGGATATGGACATGAACTTGACACGATTTGACATGAAACATGACATGAAAACTCGACATGAATTTTGACATGAAAACTTGAACGTGGGCATGACACTTAGATAAACTTAAAAATGGCCAACTCGAGGTTGGGTTGAGTTTGAAGTGTAAATCTGCCCGGAACCGCCCGGCAAATCCAGTGACTACAAACAATAGGATCCAATGTGGGTAGTTGGTCATATCGCACCTAAAACCCGAGGTTAGACTATGTTGTGGTGTAAATCTGCCCGGAACCGCCCGGCAAATCCAGTGACCACAATAGTTAGTCTAATGTAAGAGGTTGGGGTGCATTAATGAATTAATGCCACATGATAGGGTTAAGTCACGAACCACTTGAATATACTTAACCAACTTGACACGATGATTTGATAGGGTTAAGTCATGAACCACTTGAACACACTTAACCGACTTGATACATGATTTGGATAGGGTTAAGTCACGAATTTGAATGACAACACTTAACCCATTAGAAACCCTAGTTACGCGGTCCTTTTCAGCAATAACCCACTTAGATGTATCACGATACCTTGGGACTAGGCAGGGTGGGGCACGATTACTGGGCTAATTGTAAGCGACCAGAACGACGGCTGAGTAGGTGCGCCATTGTAGGTTCAGGCGGACTATGGTCGTGCACGTAGTCCGGAGTTGAAAAAGCAGGCATTGGGCACCCGTAGGTTTACACTGTGCGTGCTTGATTCGTGTCGATGGTTGGCACCGTAGGGCTTGATACACCCTATGGTGGACCTAGCACTGGTAACTACACTTCAGGATAGGGCCGTATGACATGGACACATGACAAGCTAGAACTTGTAGGGACCCGATCGATTAGTAGATCATACCGTAGGACCCTGTAATGGGTCACTTCACGATATTGGGCCAAGGGATCATTTCATGATTAATACTTGACATGGGTTAGAACACTAGTATAGTTGGTGCAGTGAATCTTGAATATGCGATGTTAGATTTGACTTATCCTGTTATCTTAATTATCCTACCAGTTCTGTTATCATCCTTATGTTTAATTCCAGTTTTCACATATCATGTTACCTTTACTAGTTTTCCTACTGAAAGTCACTAGGGCTTACCAGTCTTTATGACTAACCCTTTTTCTTTCTCTTCTTTTTCTTTCGTTTCCCAACCAGGTTCTCAGGGAGGAAACACTAGCTCTTAGCTTGGATTTAGCTTGCTTTCTGATAGCTCATGTATGGTTTGGTCTTGAGCTATGCTATGGCCGCTTCTGCTATTTATGGGGAATAATTTACTTTTGTTATCTTAAGTTTATGCTTCTTTACTTGGAACTTGATGTAATGGAATAATTTGTACCTTGGATATATGGGGTTTTGACTCTTTTCTTAAAAGTAATAAAAATTTGGTTTTTAATTTCAACCGCTGCTTTATTTATGTTATGCCTTGTGACATCTCTGTGTATGTTTACCTAGATAATACTCCACCAAAACTAGTGCATTCCCTTTGAGAGTGACCCTAGCGGAGGTGGGGTGTTACAGAGAGAAGAAGTAAGGTTTCTTGGAAATATAGTGTCCAAAGAGGGGTTAGCTGTGAACCCCGCGAAAGTGGTGGCGGTGCAAGATTGAAAGACACCCAGAAATGCAACCGAAGTACGAAGCTTTCTTGGTCTAGCAGGTTTTTACCGAAAGTTCATTAGAGATTTCACGAAAATCTCAGCTCCACTCACAAGGCTAACAAAGAAGAATCTAGCGTTTGCTTGGGATTTGGATTATGATATTACTTTCCAACGCTTAAAAAGGGCTCTTACAACAGCCCCAGTTCTGACTTTGCCAGATGGAAGCAAGACATTCACAGTATACACGGATGCTTGTGGTACGGGACTAGGCGTTGTTCTGATGCAAGAAGGGAGGGTTGTAGCTTATGGTGGAAGACAATTGAAAGTTCATGAAAATAACTACCCAACCCACGATCTTGAGTTGGCTGCCATCGTCTTTGCGCTTAAGTCTTGGCGCCATTATCTCCTAGGTGAGAAGTTCGAATTATATACTGACCATAAATCGTTGAAGTATCTTTTCTCATAGAAAGATCTTAACTTGAGGCAGCAAAGGTGGATGGAGTTCCTTGCCTCGTATGATTTGAGATTACCTATACTCTTGGCAAGGGAAACGTAGTAGCAAACGCCTTGAGTAGAAAGAAGCTGACCTTAAGCCCTCTCTTTATAGAAAGGCAAAGCTTAAAGTATATAGCCAGTTTTGACTTTAGGCCCTCCTCTGATTTTGTACCTAGTTTGTTGGCATCACTAGAAGTACGGCCCACTCTTTTAGACTCAATAGGGGCCGCACAACGTGAAGACCCTCACTTGTTGATGTGATTGACAAACTAATTAGGGGTGAAACTTCCAGTCACCTCAATAGGTACTCCATCGATGATAAGGGTTGGCTGAGGTGAGATGAAAGATTATGCATCCCACAAGCAAGGGATGTGGTAAAGATGGTTCTCGAGGAAGCAACCCATTCCAAGATGAAAATACACCCAGGTGGAGACAAGATGTACAAGGACGTAAATAGAGTTTTCTTTTGGAGCAGCATGAAGAAAGATGTGGCAGATTTTGTTTCTAAGTGCATGACATGCCAACAGGTCAAGGCGGAACAAAAGAAGCCTGGAGGACTGCTTCATCCTCTAGAAGTCCCATAATGGAAGTGGGATAACATTTCAATGGAATTCATTGATGGGTTGCCTAGGTCAAGAAGGGGAAATACTAGCATTTGGGTAATAGTGGACAGGCTCACAAAAAGCGCCCATTTTATACCTGTCAAGAGTAGAAGGACTGCCTTGTCTCCAGCTTCTCTTTATCTCAAGGAAATAGTTCGACTCCATGAAATACCCTCCAGCATAGTGAGTGACCGAGATCCCATCTTCACGAGCGAATTTTGCCGGAGTCTGCAAGAAGCTGTAGGCACACAGTTATGCTTGAGCACGGCTTATCACCCCCAAACTGATGGTCAGACGGAAAGGGTGAACAGAGTATTAGAAGATCTTTTGAGACTGTGCGTTCTTGACTTTGGAAGGACATGGGAGGATCATCTTCCTTTAGTGGAATTCGCCTACAACAACAGCTACCAAGCCACCATCGGTATGGCGCCCTTCGAAGCTTTGTATGGAAGACCGTGCTGATCTCCAACTTGTTGGTGGGAGTCTACAGACAAGCTTATACTTGGGCCAGACATGATTAGAGAGACTTCAGAAAAAGTGTACTTGATACGAAGGAGAATGAAGACTGCCCAAGATAGACAGAAATCCTAACCGACCTTGATTTTGAGGTTGGGGACAGGGTTTTCCTTAAGGTATCTCCTTTAAGGAACGTCGTTCACTTTGGATCCGCAGGAAAGCTAGCACCAAGATTTATAGGACTGTTCCCTATCATCGAGAAGATTTGGAAGATGGCTTATAGAGTAGAGCTGCCTGAAAGGTTGGCTGGAATTCACAATGTCTTTCATGTTTCTCATCTCCGAAAATGTTTACATGAATCTGCGGAAGTGGTGGAGCCAAGCATTCTAGAAGAAGTTGAAATAGAACGAGAAATCACTGTGAGGAGAGTTCCAACTCGAATCATAGGAATTGAAATCAAAAAGCTACACAACCGTGAAGTCAAGCTCGTTAAAGTTCAATGGAGCGATGCCGAGGAAGACGCGACTTAGGAAACTGAGGACAGAATACGCGGCTTACCCTTTCCTTTTTGAGGGTACATCTTTGATCTTTCTTTTTCCTTAAGTTATGCTTGTATCTATCTTTTTAGGTATATCTCCTCGGTCTTACCCTTTTATCCTTAGGTAGAAACCCATTTGGATGTAAACATGTAGTTGAAACATGTTATGGTTGATGGCTGTAAGTGGTTGCTAGTGGATGCATATACACACACATCCTAGGTATTATATTGGCTCAGTCGCTTCCATATTGCATATGCATATATGAATTCATATTTGTATGTGGTTGAAACTTGATATGTCGTCATATGGATGTCGCATTTGTATGAATGGTTGCGCACTCATGTAGAATTATGAGGAGGGAAAGTTTTTCACACATAATGGATTCATGACACTTACATGATTTGCATTAAGGAGGTCAACTGAATCAGTAGATTGCCTGATTTTGCATTAGATAAGGACATGTACACACACTATGCATATGATCGTGAAAGCATTAGAAGTCTTCTAAGGACAATGGACACCTGTGTTTGTTGGTTCAGTAGATGGATGATTGGATGTTAGGAAATACGTTCTTCTAGACTTGAAGATTTCGGGGACGAATCCTTTAAGAAGGAGGGAACGTAACACCCTGAATTTTTTGTTAACAGTAAATTAACAAAATAAAGTATAATTAATTCTAAATGAAAGAATTAAGGGAAATGGGTTAGGCCATTGTGTTCATCTCGGAATTCTGCTTGAGATAGAGTCTGAGTTTGCGTAAATCGGACTCCGTATGGAGAAGTTATGACCTCCGGAAGTTTCAGAATTCAATTTAAAATTCAAACGATTCAAAATTCAGTTCAAAATTCGAAAATAGACCCAAAATAGGCTAGGCGGGAATTTTCCCGCCCAGGACCCAGGTCGACCTGGGGGTCGACCTGGGGGTCGACCTGGGTAACCAGGTCGACCACATGGTCGACCTCGGGGTCGACCTGGGGGTCGACCTGCCCAGTCGACCTGGTCAGGTCTTGGCTGGCCTAGTCGGTTTCTTGTCAAATTTCTGAGCTATGGTGTGTCATTAGGGCTGATTTGTCACTTTTTGATTGGCTCCTCTTGGTGTGTATGGTCTGGATTCACTCTATGATCATCTGATGGCTCAAATCAATCTGAAATTCTATAAATACAACCCAACACTCAACCTAAATTCACACAAATAAAATAGAACTAGAGCCATCATGCTGCATGGAAGAAACTAAGAGTAGCCATCAGTTAGAGAAAGCTTAGAGGCGAGCAAAACTAAAGTAAAAACAAGAATCAAACAACGTTTATCTACCCAAAGGAAAGCATTGCAAATTCAGAACTCAGAACCCAGAATTCAAGTTCGTCGTTTGTTGTAAGTATAGTGGTTTTTCCGATGAGAATAAAATTGAGACTTGATTCGATGTAAAATGGAAATGGAATTTTACTATTGTATAACGATGATGCTAATTCATATCTGTGTATTGCAATGATTGTATTGCGAATGGTATTGGGATGTTTGTGGTATAATTGACTTGATGTTGGTCCTATTGTACATTTAGAATGAAAGCAACATCACATACAAGTATATGGTTAATGTTAGAATTTACACCTATATGTTTATATGTTTAATATAGGTTGTATACATTTTTCTAATTCCAAGTTAAGGCTTATATACACATGTTCTATGTTAATACCATTATGCCTACATGATATAATCCCATGTATATGTTCTTTGCAAGTTGCAATTGGGTCCATGCCAAGTACCATTCAGTTTCACACCATTATTACAAGTTTCATGTTATAATGGGATACATGATTCGATCTAGTTCACACTTTTGGGTTAATGTCAAAAACAGGCATTTTTATGGACATGTAATAACTTTGTCACATGCTAGTTTGTGTTTGAAGCTATGCCTAGGTAAAAATATGTTTAGGCTTATGTCTTATGCAAGTCTAAATTATGCCATTTCATGTGACACCTATTTAATTAGATTCTTATTTGAATGCAAGTTCACATGACAAGTTGAAACCCATGATTTATGTTAATTGGATCGCAAAGTTGCAAGTTCATATGTCACACACCCTTTATGTCATTTAGAATATTTCATGTTCTTGGCTTTCCCTTCTATGTTTATAAGTTGGGCTGGAATATCTAGCCCAACATTCATTATAACCTTGCGAACGTACAAACGCGAGAATATCGTTGGGATTAAACATGAAAAATATATGGAATTGGCATGTTTGGCACATGCCAATAATTGGTGGCACTTAAAGGGTATAAATTCTTATACCAAAAAGGATGAACTTGGAAAGTGGGCCATAACATTCAATTGTTAACAAATTTGCATATAAGAATAAAAAGAACAAATATGTAAATTTAGAAACTACTAGTATGCTTAACCCGAGGTTGGATTGAGTTGTGATGTAAACCTGCCCGGACACGCCCGGCTGTCCAGTAATCACAACAATACCTATCTAATGTGGGGGGTTAAGCATTGAGCCCAATAAGGACCCGAGGTTAGACCGAATTACGGTGTAAACCTGCCCGGAACCGGCCGGCACATCCAGTAACCGTAACAATACCTATCTAATGTGAGTGGTCGGTACTTTAACTAATTAAAGTTAAGGACAGCCTAGTCAGGATGGTAGGGTTATGTTAACTAAAACACTTAACCAATTCAACATGTTAATTAAATTGATGGGTGGGGTCAGGTAAATACATACACTTAACCACTTAACATGTTTGACTAGAAAACCCTAGTAACGGGGACCCATTTCAGCCGTAACCCAATTAGGTATCATGGTACCCTGAAACTAGGCAGGGTGGGGCACGATTACTAGGCTGATTGTAAGCGGTCAAAAGCGACGGCGGTTGGTGCAGCAGTGTAGGTTCTAACGGAGTGCGAGTGTGCACACACTTCGGAGCAGACAAACAGGGCACTGGGCACCAGTAATATAACCTATACATTCTAGAATTGTGTCGGGCCGCCACCATGGGACTTGATACACCCCATGGTGAGACCAGCATAGGTATCTACAATCATTGGGGGCCGTATGACACATATGATTTTGCGAGTAGGAGCCGATCTTTAGAAAGGGGATCACTTCACCCTGATCACGGGGCGCCAGTCGGAACAAATACAATTAGGTGCAGAGATATAGTGTGGGGGTGCGATAGTATATTACATTCAAAACTGCTTTTCTTAGTTTATGGTACTTTCCTATTTCCAGTTTATACCTATCATGCCCTTTTTCTTATTCTCATATTGAAGAGCCACTAGACTTACCAGGCTTTATATCTGACTCTATTTTTCTTTCGTCTTCTTTTCTTCCGTTCCCCCCCCCCTCCCGGCCCCTCAGGTCCACAGGGAGGAAACAACCCAGCTTAGTCAGACTCTTTGCAAGCTTCAAGATAGTAGATGTATGGTTTAGACTCTCTTCTCTTGGCTATGGCTTTTGGACACGTTCTATGGGGATTTATGCAGCTTTAATTATGTTTTATGCTTCTATATTTAATAATCAAGACAGAAATGATGATGTAATGTTTTGGAAGTTATTGTGAGACAATTATGGAAATGTTTTGTATGAACACGTATTTATGTAATGAAAGTCTGTTTTTTTTCCGCTGCTTATATATATATATATATATATGTGTGTGTGTGTGTGTGTGTGTGTGTGTTTATATCTGTCTTGTGTTTTATCATGTACTTATACTTATAAACCTCCACCGAAGTTAAGCCATTCCCTATGTGAGTGACCTTAATGGATGTGGGGTGTTTCAAGTACAAGTCCTAGTAGAAATCCAATGATCAATCTTCTCAATAAGATGAAGTTATTAAAAACCAAGTTAAGAAGTTGGTTATCTTTAAATTTTGGCAAAGGTTCTCAAAAGTCTGATGCAATAAGACAGGAATTAGCTATTATTCAAAGGGATTCCCAGCAAAGGCCTTATGATCTCCTATTAAAGAAGGAAAAGGAGAAAAGGCAGCAGCTGCAGCTAATGCTAGAAATGGAATTGCAAGCTTTGAGACAACAAGCATTTATAAGACGTGAATTGGAAGGTGATAGGAATACCAAGTATTATCATAATTCTATCAAAACTCATAATGCTAGGAATAATATTTTCGTGATTAAAGATATGAAAGGGTTAGTGCAGAATTCTGATGAAAAGATAAATGAGGCTTTTGTCATTATTTTTCCTCCATTTTAGCCAATCCAAATGCCCTTAAAGTCAATATTAATCCTCTTTATCATATAATTTTGACAACCATTTCCTATCAACAATCTGAAAAGTTGATTGCTTTAATATCAAAGTATGAGATCAAAATGGCTGTTAATAATCTGGATTCTAGTAGTTGTGGTGGGCTAGATGGGTTCAATGTATTCTTTGTGCAGGAAAATTGGAAAATTATTGGAGACGACATATCAATTGCAATTCTGCATTTCTTTAAGTCTAATCATTTTCCACTAGCTGGGCTGCTACCTCTATTGCACTTGTGCCTAAAGTGGATAATCCAGTCTCTATTGCTCAGTACAGACCAATATCATGTTGCAATATTTTCTATAAAATCATTTCCAAGATCCTTGCTAATAGAGTTCAAGAATCTTGCCATCTATAATTTCTGCCAATCAATCAACTTTTATTCAAGGTAGATCCATATCAGATAATATTCTTCTTACTCAGGAGCTCTTGTATAGTTACAACAGAAAAGGAATTTCTCCTAGGTGTATGTTAAAACTTGACATTAAAAAAGCTTTTGACTCAGTTGCATGGCATTCAATCTTTGCAATTTTAGCCAGAATGAACTTTCCAGTTCCATTTATTGCCTGGATTTATTCATGTGTTAGTTCTCCAAGCTATTCTATTGCTAGAATGGGAAACTTCATGGTTATTTTAGAGGCACCCAAGGAGTAAGGCAAGGTTGTCCATTATCAGCGTACATTTTTATCATTGTGATGAAGCTTCTAAATTCACTTGTGATTGAGAATGTTAAGAGTAAAAGACTGGAGCTGCATCCAAAATGTAAGTCTCCAATGATTATTAATTTACTTTTTGCGGACGATTTAGTCCTATTTACTAAACCATCTGAAAGTAATATTCAATGCATCATGGACACTTTACATACTTTCTACTTGATAACTAGTCTATAAATTAATCTCAATAAATCCCACATTCTCATTTTTGGTTTATCAAACGCTAAGAAGAATGATTTAATTACAAAATCTGGTCTTAAAGAGATGTCTCTAAATTCCATCTATTTGGGTCTCCTCCTGGTTAGCTCATGTTTTACTAAAGATAATTGCCTACCTCTTTTTGAGAAGATTGTTTCAAAACTTCAGCAATGGCCTTCTTGTAGCTTATCTCAAGTAGGTAGATTAACCATTGTGCAATCTGTGGCGATGGCTTTCATTACCTATTGGACAAGACATTACGTGTTGTCTTCTAAACTAATCAGTATGATTATAAGTGCATTAAATAAATTTCTTTGGCACGATGACCCTTTTTCCAGAAAAATGATTCCAATTTCTTTTTATAAATTGTTTGATGATAAGTCGAAAGGGGTCTGGGAATTACAAATTTATCACTTTGGAACAAGGAAGCTATTGCTTCTTATATTGACAAATTATATGCAAAGGACAATTGTTTATGGACAGAATGGGTTAAAGTTAATTTGAATGGCAAAAAACATTTTTGGACAATGGAAATTCCATTGAATTGTAGTTGGAGTTGGAGGAATGTGCTCAAATTAAGGAGTAATTTTCTGCCTTTGATACAGTGTAATTACATGAATATTAAGGGTTTGTCATTTTGGTATGATCCATGGGCTAGTTCTTGAATGATTTTAAGTTTGGTTGTTGACTACAACTTGAGAAGGCTATTTGGTATACCAGACAATGCTAAAGTTGAAGATTATATACATGAAGGGCAGTTGTTACTACCTTATTCTAGTTCATCAGTTTTAAGATCCTTGTGGAGAGAATTATCTGATAATTTTGCAGTTTATGGTGAAAGAGCATTATTATGGAATAATAAGTCTTTTTCCATTCAGCATGTATACTCTTCAATGCAAGGTGAAAAGCAGTTGTTCCCTTAGGCTAAAAGAATATGGTCAACGAGTAATTCTGCAAAGGAAAACCTTCTCTCATGGAAGGTTATGGAAATTGCTATAAACACCAAAGATAAATTGGTTAAGATTGAGGTTGTATCTGATGGTATTTGTTATTTGTGCAAATCTGATGTGGAAACAAATGTGCATTTATTTTCTGAATGCAGCTTTTCCTTTCAAATCTGGGTGAGACTTATGGCAATCGGCGGTTATCACAGGCCTTCTTCCATCAGCAAGATTGAGTGGTTTAATCTTTACAAAGGAACCAGATGGAAGAACAAGAGAACCATGATGCTTTTATATATCTTAAAGAAGTTTGTCTTTGAAATATGGTGTGAAAGAAATCGCAGAGCCTTTGGTCAGGGTAGTTTGAATGCAAATCAAATCTTCAGTTGTATTCATGGGAAAATTCTGAAAAGTGTCAACGGGTTTTAATATTGATCTACATACTTGTTGGAGAAACTGGAGATTTTACTTGTTCAATTCTGAGTATATGTTCTTCCTTTTGTTCATTGATGGTCTCGGCTATGTACAGTTTTGAGTTCTTTTTTTTTGGGCTTTCAGGTTGTATGTTATAGTTTTTTTTTTCTCATCTCTGTAGTAGTCATTGTATTTGGGTTTTCGAAAGATTCATTAAAACTCTAGTTAGGTTTTAATCTCAAAAATCATTACTTAACTATTATTCAAATTTAAGAAATTAATCTTATCGTTAATTGGGTTAAAGAACCAATGTTATTTAAAACATTGTTCATGATAAACCCAAAATCATCTTTCATTAAATATGGAATCTTCACATAAATCATATCAATATATAATCGATATACATTTCCATATCAGACTAATAATATAAATGGAATAACGGCAAAGCCTTTTAAAATCCATATATAATAGCTGTCTTCTGTTACAGAAGCTCATATCGATTATTACTAAATCGAATTCCATTCAATTCCAATTTAATATATTAAATTGGAAATCTTTACTTTTGAAATTTTCCATTTAAATCTTAATAAAATATTTATAAATTCCAAATTATATTTTCAGTATTAATCAGGTTAAAGAATGAATGTCGTTAAAAACACAGTTCACAATAAACCCAATTCACATTTCATTTTATTCCAATTACTAAATATAATTGGAAATTCTAATAATCTTAATTAAAAGATTTATCCTTTTCACTCGGGGTGTAAGAACCGTGTTATTTAAGACACCATCCACGACAAACCCAAAATCCAATTTATTTTATTAAATTCCAACAAATATTTATTAACTGGAAAACTTCATTAAATCTTAATTTAAAATTTTATTCTAGTGAATAACTAGCTTATTTTGATAAAAATGTATTTTTATCTTTACAAAGTTGGAATTTTTCATCCAAATTCTTTCCAAATCATTTATTATGATTTTACGTAATTTTTCCACATATTTAATAACTTTAATAAGGCCTTACAGTCAGTTTTCAATAACGGACACCGAAATGCATTCACATCAACCTTTTCCAAAATTGATTTGGACATATTTCCAAATCCAGCCGTTAGATTTCAAATCTCTTATATTCATTGGAAAGCTCTTTTTGAGACAAACCGAACGGTTCTAGTTTTTGGAGAATCCGACAGAGGGATCTCTCGTAATGTCAATTCGAAGTCAGTGGTTGAAATTCGGGACCAATCGCTGCGCAACACGTTTTATTCTGGGCATTAAATATATATAATATATATTATATATACTTCTTCAGTTTCCAGTTAAAACGTATTTTATAAATCGTTTATAAATTCGTTTTAAAACGATTTTAACTTCATTTTTTCAATTTTAAATCAAAAATGAATATTCTATATCTTTATCATATTAAGATAATAATATTTTCGAAATATTAAATTTTGAAATCATTTCTTTTCGATATTCATTATAAAATGAATAAAATCGATCGATAAACCTGTAACACCCCACATCCGTTAGTGCCACTCACAAAGGGAATGCACTAAGTTCTGTGAAGTATTATAGGTAAAAGATGTAGATAAATTACAAGACAGATAAATAAAGTAGCGGAAAAGTGAATAAAAACTTTATTTCATTTATGACAGCTTGTACAAAGATTGTTATCCAACAACAAAGTATCCATCTTGTTTAACAAAATAAAGAAGCATAAATATACAATGATATTCCCCAATAAAACATTAGCTAGCCATAGCAGTGGAAAAGAGAGTCCAAAGCAGCACATCAAAGAGTCTTCAAGCTTGGAAAGAGTAACAGGTCCATACAAATCTAAGCTATTCCCTCCCTGACTACCTGGGGGGGGAACGGAAGAAAAGAAGACGAAAGAAAACATAGAGTCAGACATAAAGCCTGGTAAGTCTAGTGGTGTTTCGGTATATGAATAAGGAAAAGGACATGACAGGCATAAACTGAAAATGGGATAAACTAAGGCAAAGCAGTTTAGAATCGAAATTACTATCGCACCCCATACTAATCTCTGCACCACCTAACAAGTTTCCCAACTAGTAATCTGTATAAAATGATAACGTGATCCCAGTCCCGGTAACTGTGGTTGCCATCAGGCGCACATTTCT
Organism: Allium sativum; assembly: GCA_030737875.1. Taxonomy (NCBI): domain Eukaryota; kingdom Viridiplantae; phylum Streptophyta; class Magnoliopsida; order Asparagales; family Amaryllidaceae; genus Allium; species Allium sativum. The sequence goes on along the minus strand of CM060919.1, from coordinate 124,396,993 downwards.
TTATTACCTAGATTTAATCTAGGGTTTTCTATCGAGCGTTCCCTAGATTCAACTAGGGTTTATGCGACTTGTCTACTACTTCTCGGATTCAGGATTTATGCCACCTAGGTCCACTAGGGATTATGCTACCTGTCGAACGATGCCCCAAGTCTAGGACACACTACCTAGAGTGGTATATGTTCCTAGACTTTCCCCACGTATGTGTCGCGAATCGTTTATCGCTGTCTAGATGCACATGCCCTGAAATGTGCGACCAGAGTCCCGTGGCAGGGTTATTCTAGAAACACGGAACTCTGTCGGGAGCTTTTAGATACCTGCCGATGCAGATGCTAAGGTCTATTTTTCTACCAGTGGTTATGGTCCCACGTGATCCCTCCCTCAACTAATGAAAGGCAATCCAAGAAAATCAAGCACGAGAACTATACTCTTGCCACCCTATGCCCCACTTTCCTATTGTCCAGCCTCACCCATAACTAGATAGCAAGTATATGGTCTGTTGGGAGTTCTCTGCCTTTCCGCACGCGTAATACGATTGACTCAAGATGGTAGGTAGACGACGAGTCGCTATCACAGGGCTACTGGTCTCGTCGAATCACGCTGGTCCATCCCAGTCTTTAGGTTGACTTAAATTGCAACCAAGGCATACCCTTGGTTCTCCTGACGCAGACCTAAACCTCTGTGAGCCCAGGCTGATCATCTGCAACCTCACAGAGGGATACCAAGAGTACCCTCACGTCCCCGGAAGCTACGTTCTTCTAAACCCAGTCCGCTGGAGCCTTTTTCGAAATCGGATAAACGTTTGCTCCTTCTCATGTACACGTTAAGCGATGATTCTACCATATCGGGTTATTCATCTATTATGGACCGGCTCAGTTTTCTTGACTAAGAATTATTACTTATTTATTCTCAACTAAGGTTTACCACTTAGTTTCTTTTCTCATAAATCTTGTTAACTAAGGTTTATCACTTAGTTTCTTTAACTGGGGATTTCAACTTAGCTCCCGTTCTCGATTGTTTCTTAACTAGGGTTTTCTACTTAGCCCTCTATCTCGTCAAGTTGGATTGGTTAAGTGTCATTAGTCAATTCTGGTTAGCTTAACCCCTTCCTTTGTCATATTAAACTGTCTAAGTGTTATCAGTAGTTCATGTTGACTTAACCCTATCACAAACCAAGTTATATTGGTTAAGTATTTCTTATTACTTAACCCAACCCATTCATCTTGTATTGGTTAAGTCCCCCCTAACCTAATCTTGCCCATATGTTTTAACTAACATGTTATAACGGTTAAGTGTTCCCTTAGTTAACTTAACCCTAACATTTGTTTAATTAACATGTTCTAATGGTTAGGTATTGTCCCTTCATGTTTCAACTTAACCCTATTCAATTTATCACACTATGATGGTTAAGTGTTCTAAGTTTACTTAACCCTACCCTCTTGTCTAGCTAACATATTAAATTGGCTAAGTGTATTTACTTAACCTTACCCACTTATCTAGCTAACGTGTTATAATCGCTAAGTATTCTAAATTTACTTAACCTCACCCACTTATCTAATTATCAGGTTATAACGGTTAAGTGTCCTGAATTTACTTAACCTCACCCTCTAGTCTAGTTAATATGTTAAATTGGTTAAGTGTATTAACTTTACTTAACCTCACCTTCTAGTCTAGTTAACATGTTAAATTGGTTAAGTGTTTTCTTAGTTACTTAACCCCTACAAATCTTGTCTTGCTAACATGTTAAGTTGGTTAAGTGTTTTAGTTAACTTAACCCTACCAATCCTAGCTTAGCTTTAATTGTCTTATTAAAGCACCAACCACTCACATTAGACAGGTATTGTTGTGGCTGCCTGTATGTCGGTCGGTTCCGGGCAGTCTTACGCCACAACTCAGTCTAACCTAGGGTCTTTATTGGGCTTAATGCCTTAACCTCTCACATTGGATAGGAATTGTTGTGATTACTGGACAGCCGGGCGGGTCCGGCAGGTTTACATCACAACTCAATCCAACCTCGGGTTAAGCATGCTCGTATTTTCTAGATTTACATATTTGTCACTTTTCATTTTTATATGTAAATGTTTATGGCCCAATTATCCAAATTCACTAATTTTGGGTATAACAATCTATACTGCTTTAAATGTCACTAGTCATTGGCATGTGTCAAACATGCCAATACATGTATTTTATTTTAAACCCAACGTTTGTTTCCCCCGTTTGTACGTACGCAGCATAACATACGTTGGGCTTAACATTCCAGCCCAACTCATAAACATAAAAAGGGGAAGCACAGAATCATGAATTGTTCTAGAATAAATAAAAGTGTGTGGCGCTTGAACTTGCAACATAGCGTTTTCACTAACATAGATTGTGGATCATGTGAACTTGCATTCAATAAGGATATATCTAAATTGGTGTCGCATGAAATGGCGTACTTTTAGACTTGTTTAAACATGGTTTTATACACATATAACTAGGCATAATGTCAAACACCAATCTAGCATAAAAATGTCCACTTTTTGACTAACCCAAAGGTGTAAACTAACTTTACATCAAGTAGCTTATTTCCACATGAAACTAGTATAATTTTGTAACCAAATGGTACTTGCATAAACCCAATTATCACTTGCAAATAAACATAATAAGCTATAAGAATGTTTCAACTTGGAACATGATTACATGAGTCTCAACTTAGGCCTAAAAAGAAAAAGAATGTATGCTGACCATGTTAACGGCATAACATAAAGATGTCAATTCTTGTTTTTTTTCCTACAAACTTGCAAGTGATATTTATTTTCATATACAAATGTCAATAGGCTCGCATCAACCAATCTATGCCACAAACACCCAATACAAAATATGACATAATCAACGCAATACACAGAATTTACATCAATATTTTACAATAGTAAAACCCCAATTTCAATTACATCGAATCACATCGCAATTTATATTCATATTCAGAAAACCACTATACTTACAACGGGCGCTGAAACTTGTTTTCTGGTTTATGTTAGTCTGAATTTGCAAAGCTTTCCCTTGGAGTAGAAAACGTTGTGTAGAAATTAGGTTAGACTTTTGTTTCTTTTCAAGCGGAGGCTCTCCTTAATTTTCTTCTGACATCATGGCAGCTCAAGTTCTTATTTTTGTGTGAATTTTAGTTGGAGACCTAGGGTGTTTTTATAGAGTTGCAAGTTAATTAGAACCGTCGATGAAGCCAGGGTAATCAAAGCCATCCATTCTAAAGAGAAGCCAATCAAAAGAAGACAACTCAGCCCTAGTGACAAGACCAGGCACAGAAATTCGTCTAGAACACAGACCAGGCCAGCCAGACCTAACCAGGTCGATAGGGGAGGTCGACCCCATGGTCGACCTGGGTCAACCAGGTCGACACTATGGTCAACCTGGGCCCTGGGAAGGAGTTTTCCTGCCTAGCCCGGGTCTGGTCCTATTTTTGAATTTTGAATCTGTTTTTCGAGCTGTTTGAATATTAAATAAATTCTTAAACTTCCAGAGGTCATATCTCCTTCGTACGGAGTCCGATTTACGCAAACTCGGACTCTATCTCAAGCAAAATTTCAAGACGAACGTAATGGCGTAACCCGTTTCCCTTAATTCCCACATTTAGAATTAACTATACTTTAATTTGTGAAACTTAATGTTACAGAACTGCGGGGTGTTACATTCTCCCCCTCTTAAAAGGATTTCGTCCCCGAAATCTTCAAGTTAGGAAGAATGTGTCCTACTATCCAATCACCCATCTACTCAACCATTCAATCACAGGCATTCATTGTCCTTAAAAATATTTCTAATGCTTTCATGTTCATATGCATAGTGTGTGTATATGTCTTTATCTAATGCAAAATCAGGCGGTCTACTGATTCAGTTGACCTCCTTAATGCAAATTATGTCAGTGCCATGCGTCCAATCATGTATGCAAGCATCCCTAGTTATGTAAATGCTACATGTGTGCAAGCCCTTCATCCATATGCAACATCCATATGATAACATATCAAGTTAAATCCGTTAAGCAAATACATATATACGAATGAAATATGAAAGTGACTAAGTCGTTCTAGCGCATACGGTGTGTATAGGCATCCATGAGCAACCACTTGCAACCATCAATCATAACATGTTTCAAATACATGTTTACATCCATTGGCTTCTATCTAATGATCGATGATACGTCCTAGAGGATATACCTTAAAGGCTAGAAAGTATGCATAAAGTTCTTAAAAGTGATCAAGGATGTACCCTTAGGAAAAATGGTATGATGCGTGTATCTAGTCTTCAGTCTCCTAAGTCGCATCTTCTTGGGCTTCACTATTCTGTACCTTATCTAATTAATCTTCACGATTGCGAAGTTTCTTGACCTCCATTTCCAAAACTGTCATTGATCAGATAGCTGGCTTTGCATTGTCAACTGGATATATGCGGAAGTCTATCCCGCGTTTTAGGGGTAAACCCCTAACCTAATCAAAACATCTGCGTGCTCATAAACTATTCTAACGGATTGCAAATCGTCGATAAATGTGTTAAGCGGTTCTAGATAGCTAAGCCTAACTGATCCTTTTAGAGTCACATAATCTCGAGGGTATTTCCAAGGCAAGTCAAAATGTCTAACTTTCGGAATTACTAGCCAACCAACCCATGCCTAGGATCAACTCATAGCTCATTGAACCGAAACATTACGCTTAAACTCAACACTTAATGTGGTCGTTCTCAAATCCCTACAAACCAAAGGTAAACGGGCCGAACCACCAATTTGGATCTGAGACTAATTGGGATATTCTATTAAACTAGTACCTAGGTGCAGAGACTCAACTATGAAAGCAAGTATAAACGAATGCGAAGCGCTAAGGTCAAAAGAGTACTAACAGGTTGATCAATTGAAAAGCTAAACTTTTCTAATGGAGACGTTTACTATCTCTCTCCCAGGTATTATGGTGGTGAAAGCAAGCACTCGTTCTCCTGAAATTCCTTTCCCTCAGCCTTGCCTTTGTCTTTAATTATAAGCCCTATTCTACCATAGAAAAGCTACTTCCTCTTGTCTTAGGTTTTATAATTCCTTCCTCCTTCGTGAGCCAAGTCCATATCCATGAATTCCTCTTCCTTGGGTTGTGCCCCTTAGCCAAACTCCTCATCCTCTTCCTTGTGTAATCATGTCGACAAATCTCTCGAAAGCTGCCTCCATCGTACAGAAAACCCTATAAAGCTTGAAAGAAAACTAGCTGCAGGTGAAACTATCACGGCTATAGATGGAAGTCGGGCACTACTTCGCTCTTCGATGAGGTTACCTCCCAGAAAGCCAGGAGCCCCAGAGACTCAAGAAGAAAACAAGGACTCAAACAGAGAATCAAAAGATAGTGCATATGTCTTTGTGGAATATGCCTTTAAAACAAAAAATTTCTTTTTGAAAATGCTTCTTTTAAACCCGTTTTGAAAATAATTTTTCAAATCTTTTATCTGATCCGGTAACCTTCAGCTCTGATACCACGTGTAACATCCCACATCCATTTGTGTCACTGACAAAGGGAATGCACTAAGTTCTGTGAAGTGTTATAGGTAAAAGAGGAAGATAAATTACAAGATAGATAAATAAAGCAGCAGAAAAGTGAATAAAAAACCTTATTTCATTAATAACAGCTTGTACAAAGATTGTTTTCCAACAACAAAGTATCCATCTTGTTTAACAAAATAAAGAAGCATAAATATACAATGATATTCCCCAATAAAACATTAGCTAGCCATAGAGGTGGAAAAGAGAGTCCAAAGCAGCACATCAAAGGGTCTTCAAGCTTAGAAAGAGTAACAGGTCCATACAAATCTGAGCTATTCCCTCCCTGACTACCTGGGGAGAACTAAAGAAAAGAAGACGAAAGAAAACATAGAGTCAGACATAAAGCCTGGTAAGTCTAGTGGTGTTTCGGTATATGAATAAGGAAAAGGACATGACAGGCATAAACTGAAAATGGGAAAATACCATAAACTAAGGCAAAGCAGTTTAGAATCGAAATTACTATCGCACCCCATACTAATCTCTACACCACCTAACAAGTTTCCCAACTAGTAATCTGTATAAAATGATAACTTGATCCCAGTCTCGGTAACTGTGGTTGCCATCAGGCGCACATTTCTTTATTACCTGGATTTAATGTAGGGTTTTCTATCGATCGTTCCCTAGATTCAACTAGGGTTTATGCGACTTGTCTACTACTTCTCGGATGCAGGATTTATGCCACCTTGGTCCACTAGGGATTATGCTACCTGTCTAACGATGCCCCTAGTCTAGGACACACTACCTAGAGTGTTATATGTTCCTAGACTTTACCCACGTATGTGTCGCGAATCGTTTATCGCTGTCTAGATGCACATGTACTGAAATGTGCGACCTGAGTCCCGTGGCAGGGCTATTTTAGAAACACGGAACTGGTCGGGAGCTTTCAGATATCTACCGATGCAGATGCTAAGGTCTGTTTTTCTACCAGTGGTTATGGTCCCACGTGACCCCTCCCTCAACTAATGAAAGGAAATCCAAGAAAATCAAGCATGAGAACCATACTTTTGCCACCCTATGCCCCACTTTCCTATTGGCTAGCCTCACACATAACTAGATAACAAGTATATGGTCTGTTGGGAGTTCTCTACCTTTCCGCACACGTACTATGATTGACTCAAGATGGTAGGTAGACGACGAGTCGCTAACACAGGGCTACTGGTCTCGTCGAATCACGCTGGTCCATCCCAGTCTTTAGGTTGCCTTAAATTGCAACTAAGGCATACCCTTGGTTCTCCTGACGCTGACCTTAACCTCTGTGAGCCCAGGCGGATCATCTGCAACCTCACAGAGGGATACTAAGAGTACCCTCACGTCCCCCGAAGCTACGTGCTTCTAAACCCAGTCCGCTGGAGCCTTTTTCGAAATCGGATAAACGTTTGCTCCTTCTCATGTACTCGTTAAGCGATGATCTACCATATCGGGTTATTCATCAATTATGGACCGGCTCAGTTTTCTTGACTAAGAATTATTACTTAGTTGTTCTCAACTAAGGTTTACCACTTAGTTTCTTTTCCATAAATCTTGTTAACTAAGGTTTATCACTTAGTTTCTTTAACTGGGGATTTCAACTTAGCTCCCGTTCTCGATTGTTTCTTAACTAGGGTATACTACTTAGCCCTGTTTCTCGTCAAGTTGTATTGGTTAAGTTTCATTAGTCAATTCTGGTTAGCTTAACCCCTTCCTTTGTCATATTAAACTGGCTAAGTGTTATCAGTAGTTCATGTTGACTTAACCCTATCACAAACCAAGTTATATTGGTTAAGTATTTCTTATTACTTAACCCAACCCATTCATCTTGTATTGGGTAAGTCCCCCCTAACCTAATCTTGCCCATCTGTTTTAACTAACATGTTATAACGGTTAAGTGTTCCCTTAGTTAACTTAACCCTAACCTCTGTTTAATTAACATGTTCTAATGGTTAGGTATTGTCCCTTCATGTTTCAACTTAACCCTGTTCAATTTATCACACTATGATGGTTAAGTGTTCTAAGTTTACTTAACCCTACCCTCTAGTCCAGCTTTCATATTAAATTGGCTAAGTGTATTTACTTAACCTTACCCACGTATCTAGCTAACATGTTATAATGGCTAAGTATTCTAAATTTACTTAACCTCAACCACTTATCTAATTATCAGGTTATAACGGTTAAGTGTCCTGAATTTACTTAACATCACCCTCTAGTCTAGTTAATATGTTTAATTGGTTAAGTGTATTAACTTTACTTAACCTCACCTTCTAGTCTAGTTAACATGTTAAATTGGCTACGTGTTTTCTTAGTTACTTAACCCCTACAAATCTTGTCTTGCTAACATGCTAAGTTGGTTAAGTGTTTTAGTTAACTTAACCCTACCAATCCTAGCTTATCTTTAATTGTCTTATTAAAGCACCAACCACTCACATTAGACAGGTATTGTTGTGGCTGCCTGTATGCCGGTCGGTTCCGGGCAATCTTGCGCCACAATTCAGTCTAACCTCGGGTCTTTATTGGGCTCAATGCCTTAATCTCTCACATTGGATAGGTATTGTTGTGATTACTTGACAGCCGGGCGGGTCCGGGCAGGTTTACATCGCAACTCAATCCAACCTCGGGTTAAGCATGCTCGTATTTTCTAGATTTACATATTTGTCACTTTTCATTTTTATATGTAAATGTTTATGGCCCAATTATCCAAATTCACTAATTTTGGGTATAACAATCTATACCGCTTTAAATGTCACTAGAGATTAGCATGTGTCAAACATGCCAATATATGTATTTTATTTTAAACCCAACGTTTGTTTCCCCCGTTTGTACGTACGCAGCATAACATATGTTGGGCTTAACATTCCAGCCCAACTCATAAACATAAAAAGGGGAAGCATAGAATCATGAATTGTTCTAGAATACATAAAAGTGTGTGGCGCATGAACTTGCAACATAGCTTTTTCACTAACATAGATTGTGGGTCATGTGAACTTGCATTCAATAAGGATATATCTAAATTGGTGTCGCATGAAATGGCGTACTTTTAGACTTGTTTAAACATGGTTTTATACACATATAACTAGGCATAATGTCAAACACCAAACTAGCATAAAAATGTCCACTTTTTGACATAACCCAAAGGTGTAAACTAACTTTACATCAAGTAGCTTATTTCCACATGAAACTAGTATAATTTGTGTAACCAAATGGTACTTGCATAAACCCAATTATCACTTGCAAATAAACGTAATAATGTATAAGAAGGTTTCAACTTGGAACAAGTTTACATGAGTCTCAACTTAGGCCTAAAAAGAATGTATGCTAACCATGTTAACGACATAACATAAAGATGTCAATTCTAGTTTTTTTTCTACAAACTTGCAAGTGATATTTATTTTCATATACAAATGTCAATAGGCTTGCATCAATCAATTTATGCCACAAACACCCAATACAAAATATGACATAATCAACGCAATACACAGAATTTACATCAATATTTTACAATAGTAAAACCCCAATTTCAATTACATCGAATCACATCGCAATTTCTATTTATATTCAAATAACCACTATACTTACTACGGGCGCTGAAACTTGTTTTCTGGTTTCTGTTATTCTGAATTTGCAAAGCTTTCCCTTGGAGTAGAAAATGTTGCGTAGAAATTAGGTTATACTTTTGTTTCGATTCAAGCGGAGGCTCTCCTTAGTTTTCTTCTGACATCATGGCGGCTCAAGTTCTTATTTTTGTGTAAATTTTAGTTGGAGACCTAGGGTGTTTTTATAGAATTGCAAGTTATTTAGAGCCGTCGATGAAGCCAGGGTTAATCAAAGTCGTCCGTTCTAAAGAGAAGCCAATCAAAATAAGACAACTCAGCCCTAGTGACAAGACCAGGCCCAGAAATTCGACCAGAACACGGACCAGGCCAGCTAGACCTGACCAAGTCGACAGGGGAGATCGACCCTATGGTCGATCTGGGTCAACTAGGTCGACACTACGGTCGACCCTGTGGTCGACCTGGGTCAACCAGGTCAACACTGTGGTCGACCTGGGTCAACCAGGTCGACACTATTTTTGAATTTTGAATCCGTTTTTCGAGCTGTTTGAATTTTAAACAAATTCTTAAACTTCCGGAGGTCATATCTCCTTCGTACGGAGTCCGATTTACGCAAACTCGGACTCTATCTTAAGCAAAATTTCGAGATGAACGCAATGGCATAACCAGTTTCCCTTAATTCCCACATTTAAAATTAACTATACTTTAATTTGTGAAACTTAATGTTACAGAACTACGGGGTGTTACAAAACTCGTTCGGATTAAAATGACATTTAACTACATAACCCGACTTTACAAATTTCAATATTTTTGTGTCCATCCAAAATTGGATATCAAAATCATAATTTTATTCTTCATTGAATATTATTTTAGAATATTCGTTATAAATTATCCTTTATTTTAAAAGATTCTTTATTTTAAAATATTCTTTATTTTAAAATGTGCTTTATTATGAAATGTCCTTAATTCTAAAATATCCTTTATCTAAAATGACCTTTTTATTCTAAAATAATCCTTTTTATTCTAAAATGTCTTTATTTTAAAATGTATTTTATTCTAAAATGTTCTTTATTCTAAAATATCTTTTTATTCTAAAATGTCTTTATTCTAAAAATGCCCTTTATTCCAAAATACGCTTTATTCTGAAATGTTCTTTATTCTAAAATGTTCTTTATTCTAAAGATGTTCTTTATTCTAAAAATGTCCTTTATTCTAAAATGTTCTTTATTCTAAAATTGTCCTTTATTCTAAAATGTTCTTTATTCTAAAAATGTCCTTTATTCTAAAATGTTCTTTATTCTAAAATGTTCTTTTTCTAAAATGTCTTTTATTATAAAATGTCCTTTTTCTAAAATAATCTTTTTATTCTAATACGTTATTTATTATAAAACATTGTTTATTATAAAACATTGTTTAATTCTGAATCGGAATGCGACTCAATCAATCACCACATAATTTCAGTTATATGGATTTCATACATCGCATTAATCAATAATAATAATAAATAACCATTAAACAGTCCATTCACATCCAAAGTGAAGTTTACAACTTTATGAGCATTAAAATAAATAAACAATGCTCATCACAGCCTATCAATCTATCGATTGACATATAACTAAATATTGGAAATAGTGTATGTCAAATATCATCCCAATAACCGTGTGGGGTTTTCAAACAACAACAGTTTGTTTAAATAAATCATTGGTTAATAAATTTGACCAATTTTAATTCAGTTTGAATTATTTTTTATTTAAACAATTTTCACTGTTCAAATTATAAATGAATATTTATAATTTAATTTCACTATCACATTAATATTATCATTTTTAATGTGTTAAACATTTCAACAACACAAACAATACACAATACAGTCAATTTAAATCGTCCATCGTTTGTGGACGAGGAAAATGATCTAACAGGCACTGTATACAGTTTATAATGATTAAACTAACAAAAAATTACACTGGAAATTCTATATATTCTTCAGTTATGAAAATAAATAAATAAATAACCGTGCAGAAATTTTAGTAAGGAGTTCTCACCTTCGTTTCCACTCCATCAGTCTTTATTTGGTGATTTTAGAACCGTCTGAGTTTCAGTTTACCCCAATTTCTAAATTGCCCCAAATTGGATCTAGTTAGTGTTGTTGCAAAGCTCTCGATTCCACGATCGCAACGGATCCAGTTTCATGCAATTTGGAGTTCGTGGCAAAAAGTTATTAAGGTGCGAATTTTTAAAACAAAATTAATTAATTAATTAATTTAAATTACCCTTCAAAATCGTTCAAAAGCCGCTGGCCACCAACCATCATCCACCGTCGGCCCCTCAGGCCACCTGCGCCGTCGCCGACCCCTTCGCCGCCTTCCTCCGTGCCTGACGCGCCACCACCGGCCGGCGCTAACCCCAACTCGCCCTTATACGCCTGAATCGGCGGTTTCCCCTAATTCGAGATCACCAGTAAATTCTCTGCCACAGCGCCACCATACGGTTGCTCAACACTGCCAACCTGACCGCCTCACCACCAGCAACCTCCGACCTTCATACCCTATGACCCCTCGACGTCAACGTTGGCCAGAAATTGAACAAATATGTTCGCAGCTTCGCTAGAAAATCCACCTCTGATAATCTTGATTTTGCCGATGCCTCGCCCACGTTGAGACCAACCACCCAAAGTCAAAGTCGTAGCACTTCCTCTCCTCTACCATTTCTTCAACTGGTCCTTCACCTAATTCTTCGCGGATTGATCAGAAAATGGCCAAAACCGAAACTTTTTTCTGCCTTTGGATTGAGATCCCAGCGAATCCGTGCGACGATAGGCCATGGAATTTTTGTGGTAGGTAGAGATCATCATGATTTACAATATCCAGAAACCGTTTGGGTTAATTGTGTATGGATTGAGAGATATAAATTATTTTGTTTCCAGGGGCTTATTTGCAAAATTGAGAGAGAGGGAGATGGCTGCTGTCAATTTTTGAGGAAGAAGAGTAACGAGGGTTAGGGAAGGGGGAAATGATATTATATAGCAGTGGGTTAGGATTTATTATTTATTATTTATTATTAATTCTTTAGTTCATGCTGTCCCCAATTGACAGTTATCGATGCCACAGTCACATACAGACTCCGTTGGCGATGAAAATTGACATGCTGCTATATCTTGACGATAGGGTCCCAACAAAACTGGTTTCGTTGAATTTGGGGATCATTTGAAAAATGGCTCTTTTTAACTGGTCAATTAAATGTAAACTAAAGTTCGAAACACGTTTAAATTTACTGTGTTCATATATCAATTCCAAAAATTATGAAATTTGAAACTTCACAATAATTTGACATTCCGATCGCTTGCAAAATGGCTATTTTTAATGGCTATTTATTATATTAAGGGTGCGTTTATTACAGGTCCCTATTAACTTTTTAAATTAGGCTTATTGTAAATTTAGTCCCTATTTTTCAAAAATTAAACAAAAAATTAAAATTAAAAATTAAAAAAATCACGTAAATTCGTAATTAATTAAAACAATTAATCATGAAAAAATTCAGGTGAAAAAACAGCAAAAACCACATCAAAATCAAGAATTACACAAAAAACAACGAACAGTAAATTGCATCGATAGATGCATATAATTCAATTAGTAGCATACATGTATGCATTTATTTCAATTTTGCTTCAAAACTGCAGTATAAATGCATACATGGATACACATACTTTGAAAACATGCATCTTCTACTGCATAATTACGTGCAATTTGTTCACTTTTACATATATTTTGTCATATATGCACACATGTATGCAGTTATACAGAAAAACTGCATATATGTATGTAGTTATCCAAGAGGCGTGCATAAATATGTGTATGTGTATTCAAATAGTTGCGTAAATGTATGCAACTATTTGCAATAGTTGCATACATATATGCAACTAATTTTTTTCTTTGCGTGGACTTCTAGGATTATTTATAGATTTAGATTTTTTTTAACAAAAAAAAATCAGTTCGCATTTTTTTTGCTAGAAAATGAAGAAGGAGGAATGTTTGAAAGCAGGAGGCAAAATGTTTGAAAAGTGTCAGGCGGCACATAAAAATAGGGGGTGGGTTTACAATTAAAACATGGGAGGGATGTGATGTGTATTAAGTTTGAAAATAGGGATGTGTGCCTAATTTTCACTTATATTAAAATATATATAATTTCCATAGCGACTATTTTATATTTTAAACTGGACATAAATTTTAATTTATAAAGTAAAATCCCAATTTGTTACATTTGTTAGAAAGATATAGTTAAATCCATTCTAACATTTCCTATTTTGTCCAACTTTGACTTATATTGAGTTTTGTATATTCAATTGAAATTAGAAATCGAAATTTCAAACTACCACGCCATTTCAGGCTCGTTTTATAATTAAAATAAATTTATACATTCTAACTTCGATTTAAATAGATTTTTAGTTGTTATTATTTAGAATAAATTATTTTAAATATACTGAATCCATTAAAATATCTAAAATTAAAATTTTAAATTGGTTCAGAAATTCCGGGTTGTTACACCACGGTTTTCCCCTAATATAATACAAAACCTAACAAGCATGGATTCATAATTTTTACTAAAAGAAAAAGGAAGAAAGAGGAAGAAAATTGAATAGACCAGATCTAGAAAATTACCTCACTTCGCATATGATTCTGAACACCTTTTTATTAGCGTCAATTCTTTTTCTGCAGATCTTGATTTAGAATTTTCCTAAACTAATAATCTTAATTTTATGAAGATATTTTAAGGAGGTAGAAGAATAAGAGCTTCTGCTTTGTGTTAGAAATATGAGATTTAGGGTAGGCTCTACAGACTTATTTATAGGTGTTCAGCAACGAATTTAGACTAGAAAACACTCCACGTTCATGCACTGGTATCTACCCAGATCTACGGTGGGGTCGACCCCTAACGGTCTATTTTCCCTCTCAGATCTCCAGTTTTGTGAATTTGGTTTTCTGGACTAATTTATTTAATATATATATATATACACACACACACACACTCTTATAGGCTCCTTATATGTATGCAAAATTCTACTATCCATAACCTCTTCATAAGTTATCTGTTTTACGCAAACTTAGGGTCCATTTGAACCAGAATTCTGGGAAGAACGCAATGGTCATGTCGGTTTAGTTTAATTCTGAATATTAATTAAATTATTGTCTTTAACTAAAAATACGAGGTGATACATTCTCCCACCCTTAGGAAATTTCATCCCGAAATTTGATAAGGGTAAAATAGTTAATCCCTCGCATAATATACATCCATCATGTGTGCATCCATTTTTTGCAAACATTGTGCACTTGTGCAAAGTGAAATACAACATAATAATGCATGTATGCCTAAGCGGTACCTTCAAAAATCCTTTTAAAATATGTTGCTCGCATCCTAAATATACTGGCAATTCTACATGAATCCAATATTTTGAAAATCAAAATATATTTTCATCTAAATATCCCACATTCTTGCAGAGCAAGAATGTTGTTCATCCAATTTTTGCATCCAAAATCCTACCAACTAACTTTATTTTATCGAATTTCAGAAAAATCTAATTATCTAAATTTGATTTCTTATGTTATAAAAAGGCAGAAAATGGAGAACTTCCCATCTCCCATTTTCCTTTTTCGACCTTTTTCCAACTGTACTTGGATTTTATGAAACTATTTATAAAGATTCCCCTATTTTCCTATCTAAGCACAGTTCACATAAGAAAATTTTCTTGTTACAGATTTTCTTTTTCATCTTATCTTGGAAATTTATTATTTTTATCCATCTTTTCTCATAATTTTTCATTTTTCTTTAACTGTCATGTTTATTGCTTTACTGAATTTGTTGTTTCTTTTTTAGTTGTACCATTTCTCTTAGCTTATTTAATTATCTGATCTATGTTTAGTTTTCAAACGAGCCTTCTAGTCTTTCAACTAAAACATGAGAATAGTCACCCTATGCAGCTACTACTAATAGCCAAAAATCTTGGGACTATGTCCCCCTCAGACAGAAAAGTCCAAACCATGGGATCCACGAAAGGTTTAGGTGTTACCCTAACAACCCAACAAGAGAAAAAACAACGGAACGATCCCAACAGAAATGTAGTAACGGGTTTTACCCCGAACATTAAAATTAGCAACAGGGTCTAAACACTTACTTGCCCTTTTACTATCTAGTAGTCACCACTAGTCCTAGCTGTGTACCAACAACTATTTCAAGCAACACCGTAGGATTTTCAATGCTTATGCATTCTATTAGAACTAACTATTATTCCAAGATAATTCTCACTATTTGCCTCGTAACCTCAAAACTTTTCCCGTCTTCACTAGGCACTAATCCTTAATTACTCCATGCTTTTAAAACATAGTTTGGATTTTTCATTTAAATTTCCTTCCAAAAATTAAAAGTGTCAAAACCTTATTTTCATCACCGACACTAACTTTTGCCAAACCATAAAAACATGTCATCTTAAAAAAATGTAAATCAATTTTTTTTTAATCACAAAAACTGGAGTAGATAAGGATAACTATTTCTTAGTCTGGTTTATTACTTGTTCTTGCCTATAAGGTCAGTTCAGTCATTTACTACAAGGTGCAAACATCCACTTTATTCTTAATTTCTACAACATATTTTTGTCCACCCACTAAATCCTCTTTTAATTTTTTTTTATCAAAAATGATTGTCAAAAGAATAGAGACTTCAAAACTTTCTTTATTAAAATTTCTTGTATGAAATATAACAAGAAAACTAGCAAGCTATAGATGCTCTATAATATGCACCTTTTACAGAGAGAATTTTACTTTAGACAAAGTTTTCGCAAGAAATCACTATTCACAAAATATACCCCATTTTACTTTAAAACTCAATATGTATACTTTACATATTTAAAACTATAGCTTTTAAGATTAAAACTTGAAAAGACCATAAACCATTTTCCCAAAACTTTTACAATTTCAAGTTCTTAAAAGTTAACAATGGGTTAGACTCAAAGCGGGTTTCCAATTTTTCTAGGCTTTCTTAAACACTCCCACAAAGTCAATTCTCTCAACTATATATATTCCTAATCCATTTTTCTCTTTTCTACCTTTTCCAATTTATAAGGTTTTACTACCAAGCCCACTAATCTGAAATACTAACATATGGGATCCTCCTTTCTCTATTTCAAAATATATTGTACACTTCCCACCCAAATTTCCTAAGGGTCTCAGATTTCCATATTCATTCCTTTAGGATACAAAACAAACATCCCATTTCTTATCATATTATACTCTTTCAATTTAGTGGGTTTCTCTATGGATCTAGGTATATATATTATTTATATTTTTAAAAATACAAATACGTTCACTTACTATGTATGCAGGAATCGTAAACCAAAACTCTGATACCGGATGTAACAACCCGAATTCCGACAGACCAATTTTTTTTTCTCAAAATTCTAATCCATTGAAACCCGTGTTGGTTGCTCCGGTATCCTGCAGAAAAAACAGAGATATAAAATATATCAGAGCTCAGAATATATCTCACAGCGGAATGGATAAAGTATAATATAATCAAAGTATAGCCTTACTGTAGTAATAATACTGCATTACCACTATCAAAGCTATCATATCTCTTCCACAAATCTAACCTGCGAGTATGTTATGAGGAGGGGGTCAGAACACAAGTTCTAGTGACTGGATTTAAACTATACACTTTGGATAATCCTACATATACCGTTTAATCACATTTTATCATTTATTAGGTTACTTGTGTTAACAACACTCAAGGCTTACACCCACATCGTACTCATTTACTTCCCAGTGGATTAACCTAATACATTATATATGTAGCTACCCCCTAATATTGAGGAACACCCCATGGTATCCCACTCGCACTGTCTCCACCGTAATGCCACAGAAATGAAGGCAGTCCCTCATCCTAGGCCCGAGTGACGTTCGGATCTCTACATAACAATATTGGTCCGCATATATCTGTCATTACTATGCTACGTAAGCATATGGACTGCCACCTTTGATCGAGTCAGAATTCATACCAAAGTAATGCCACTAAGTCTACGATACATCACTAGAGTAGACATGCATGTATCTAGACTTTCCCACGTACATATCTTCAATCGTATTCGGTACCTTAACCGCACATAATGTGCACTGAGTTCCGTGGCAGGGCTATACAAGAAACATAGAACTCGGTCGGGAGCGTTTCCATATCTTTACATGCCCACCTTTAAGAGCCTAAAAATACAGATATCCCTCAGGTCTTTTTTTCATGGTGGCTATGGCCCCACCTCGGCCCCTTCCTCAACTAGTAAAGACTACAAGAGCTAAGTGACTTGTCCCTAACAAACAATCTAAACATCCGGTTGGCGTCTCCCCACAACCACCGTACCTCGATAGTGAAAGGTGAATGATCTATTGGGTTTAGCTCTAGTCTTTTCGCATCCCACCGGCCACCGATGACGGGTACTTGACAATCTGTAATCTTTGTTGGTCCTAACCTCTACCTCCCCGTTGAGGCGACCGCTGAATCACCCTAGTGTCACCACGTCACAGTATTCTGACTACAAGGCTATTTTTGCAGTCAAGGCCCACCCACCTGGTAGTAACACGCAGACCCAACTTCTGCGAGCACAGCCTAAGCATCTGCCACCACACAGAGGACTACCAGGAGCACCTTACGTATCTCAGGAAGCCGCGTGCTTCCCCTTCCAGTCTTTCGGAGTCGACAGAATAATCAGATGAATGTGTTCTCCCCTCGTGCCTCATGACACCACGATGATCTAAACCCGTTGGGTTATTCACGTTCAAACGTGCGGACTGGTCCAAGCGCCTCATTTTAATATGTTATTAGACCATATGCCTAGACAAGATAGAAACTTAGAATAGAAGAAGATCACAACAACAGAATCAGAGTAACACGAACCTCACAGCGGAGTGAATAATATATACTATATAACATAACTTTGAAATACAAATCTGTACTTGAATATACTTATCATCATCAAAGTACAACACTTAAAACACAACGGAAATAAACAATTACTATAAAAAGTTGCTGAAGCCTCCTGCTCCAAGCTCCATCTAGTGTATCTATAAATCCTGACTACTTGACTGCCCGTACAGAATTGGGCACCCAAGAGTTTATGGAAAACAAAACAAAATAAACTCCGGGTCAGTCATGGGACTGGTGTGAGTAAACAATTTTGAAACAGCTTGAGAAAATAAACGATATCTCATAACACCACACCGTATAACACGAACGGGTTTTTCCCTTATGAGAATCCAAAACACTTGATTTATCTTTCAAAACCCTTTTGAAGGAAACGATAATCTTTATATCAAAACTCTTTGGATATTATAATAGTGTCTATCAACCACAATATAATAATCATCTAGAAGAACGCTTTCATCTCACGTTCCACATACATAATATATAATCAAAAACCACGGGCGCTTATTGGGTAATGAATTCAATCTGGCAAGGTATGGGACCACCTTCCGACAATGTATCTCTAGAGAGGAATACACCGGGTTCAACAAGAACATCTTGTAACCCAGGCTAAACATGACCGGTCACTCATTTCACTTGAGTGTACCGAATGTATTATCACCAACGGTTGGGATCAACAACCGTTTCATGAAAGGGATAGCATCGAAATAGTTTAAAGAAATAAATGGAATTTCTCTAGATTAGGTGACAATACACCCTAATTGGCAGCTAACCACTTAGCCATTCGACCTACCCGATTTTATAACATTACTCGGTTGTGAGGCTAGAGGCCATAATGTATCCTTTTACAAGCCACACCTTTCTTCACTTTGAATGTCACATCATCTTACCCACCAAATCACAAATTGATTTCTCCAAACATACCATGGGTAAACAACTAAGAGAAACGAATTCCTCTGCCACTAAAACGTAAATACGTTTGAAGAGATTAACTTACGCGATCTATTAAATATACTCTGTCATACATTCTTCCATACAGGTTGTCCTGGGACTGGACAAACCGAAGGCACTATTATGTAAATCCATCTTAGGCAATTTCTACCTAGGATTTACTAAACAGCCCTAGCATAACTCCATCTTCAATTATCTTCATCATATTTGATTCTGTAACGACCCGGATTTTGAGCGACTTTGGTTATCGACGTAAGCTCGACGTCGATAACCAAAACATCGAAAAATCCCGGTAATTAATGAAAGAAATTAGAGGGTGAGAATAGATAAGATAGAAACTTAGAATAGAAGAAGAAGAAGAACACAACATCAGAGTAACATGAACCTCACAGCGGAACGAATAACATATGATAGATAACATAACCTTGAAATATAACAGTTATGTATACAATAGCACTTATCAGAGTACAACACTTACAACACAGCGGAAATAGCTATAGCTATATGATCTTGAAGCCTCCTGCTCCAAGCTCTCCAAGTATATCTGCAAATTCCTGACTACTTGACTGCCCGTACAAATTAGGCACCCAAGAGTTTAGGGGAAAACAACAAAGTAAACTCCGGGTCAGTCATGAGAATGGTATGAGTAAAACAGTTTAAACATGCATATGAACAAGTAAACGATATCTCATAAGACCACGCCGCAGAACGGAATGGGTTTTTCCCTTATGAGAATCCAAAATATCTTTATATCAAAAACCTTTTGATATTATAATAATGTCTATGTACAAATAGATATCAACTAGCAGAAACGCTTTCATCTCACGTTCTACATATATAGTATACAATCAAAATCGCAAGCACGTATTGGATAATGGATTTCCAACTATGACAAGGTATGGAACCACCTTCCG
Source organism: Allium sativum (assembly GCA_030737875.1). NCBI lineage: Eukaryota > Viridiplantae > Streptophyta > Magnoliopsida > Asparagales > Amaryllidaceae > Allium > Allium sativum. Next base: position 124,377,089 of record CM060919.1, on the reverse strand, counting down.
ATCAGTGTACTCTAGGAACGATACACTGGAGTTCAACAAGAACATCTTGTAACTCAGCCACACATGACCGACCACTCATTTCGCTTGAGTGTATCGAATGTACATCACCAACGGTTGGGATCAGCAACCGTTCCCGTATATATATATATATGGGACAGCATTGATAGATTTAGAAACAAATGAATATTCTCTAGATAGGTGATTATACACCCTACTTCGGTGCGACCGACTTAGCCATGCTGCCTGCCCGATTTCTGTCATTTACTGGTTGATGAGGCTAGAAGCTACGCTTTATCATCATATCAAATTCACTTCGAATGCCACATTGTCAGATCCATCGGAATCACTAACTGACGTCCACAACCATACATTACGTGTCAGCTAAAAAAAGTTTCCTTCTCCGCTTCCGCTCTTGGTATAGTTGAAGAAATCAATGTACGTGACCGTCTGGAAATACTCTGTCAGACATCCATCTTCATTCACTTAGAAATGTCACATCGTCATACCCGCCAAATCACAAATTGATTTATCCAAAAGTAACACGGGTATACAGCTTAGAGAAACGAATTCCTCTGCCACCAAACGTGAATACGTTTGAACAGATCAACTTACGCGATCCATTGGATATACTCTGCCAGACCTTCGTCCATACAAGTTGTCCTGGGACTGGACAAACCGAAGGCACTATTCCGTATATCCATCTTAGTCACTGTTATCTAAGACTTATACAACAGCCCTTGCACTTTACTCCGTCTTCAAATTATGTTTGGCATAAATGATTCGCAAAGCTTATGCCAATATAGAGTGGTTCTTTGGATAATAATCCAACCGGTCTCTCCATATTAACAACATTAAAATGGTCAAAACTTCGATAGTCTGTGATTTAACTATCAAAGAAAACAAGTGTGCAAACAACGATATTATTTCAGATGGAAATTATATCAAACAAACATCATTTAACATTTATCTCTTTAGTTCATTTTACATCTCCTGTTTCCCTATATTCAACATTTGCTATTTTCTATATTTAGAAAATATATGTTATCAACACTGGAAACATTTCCATTCCTTGTTTTCTGCATTTAGAAAACATTTCTGATTCTTGTTTGGAAAACATTTCCAAAACTCCTTTACGATCAAACCTTACCATTTCTTAGTTAAGAAGGAAGTCACTCAAGTTGGGGTATAATTACCTCTCAGACCTTAACTGAACAACGTTATAACTTCGAAATGGTCAAAGTTTATCTTTAAATCTTTAACAACTTCTTTACACCTTTCTCGGATCCAATTTTACTAATCTACTTCTATATTTAAAACATTGGTTATAACGATAACGTTATAATCCCTACTTTCGAATTATCTAACTTTAATTATAACTTCTATTCTTATTAGTGAATAATTAACCTAACACTTATTTATTTATAAATAAATAAATCTCTATTTAAACACTGGAAAGTATAAGTACTTTCCCGAATTCGATATAATCGAATTTGCCGATTAACTCTCTTCGAGAAATCTCTATTTGATTAACTCTTCTTCGAATAACCTATATTCGATTAACTTCTGCTCGAATAAACGATATTCGATAATCTCTCTTCGAATAACTAATATTCGGTAACTCTTCCTTTTCAAATATCTCATATTTGAAAATCTCACTTCGATGAAACTAACATCGATAACTCCCTTCGATGAAACTAACATCGATAACTCCTTTCGATGAAACTAACATCGATTTATCTAACTCGACGAACTTAACTCGTCTAACTTAACTTGATTCGACTAACTCGACTTACTTGGTTTATTTAACTCAACTTGATTAACTCCTATCGAATAACTAATATTCGATTTAACTCCATTTAACTCTATTCGAATAACTACTATTCGATTAACTCCATTTAATCTATTCGAATAAACTATATTCGACTAACTCTATTTAACTCCATTCGAATAACTACTATTCGACAACTCTATTTAACTCCATTCGCTTGACTCTAGATCGCAGCGATCACAATGGTTACGCCTGATTCCCTCAGGAAACATCCGACCACCGTAGGCTATTTACAGCCCTGCGAATTACGCTAGCAGTCGTACAAGATGGCAACTTACCCTGAGTACGATGTTTGACTAACTCTGTCTCAAATAACTGTATTTGATTAACTCTAGTTCGTTTTAACTCTAATCGATTAACTCTAACTAATTAACTCCAACTGGTTAACTCTAACTGATTAACTCTAACTGGTTAACTCTATTTGACTAACTCGACTTGACTAACCACTTTCGAATAACATATTCGATTAACTAACTTCGAATACCATATTCGATTAACTAACTTGGAATACCATATTCGATTAACTAACTTCGAATACCATATTCGATTAACTAACTTCGAATACCATATTCGATTAACTCCTTTCGAATGTCTATATTCGATTAACTAACTTCGAATACCATATTCGATTAACTCCTTTCGAATAACTAATATTCGATTAACTAACTTCGAATACCATATTTGATTAACTCCTTTCGAATACCATATTCGATTTACTTTATTCACTTTATAAAGATTTCCTTTTTAACAACGTTTTATTCATTTGAAAAGATTTACTTTTAAATAACGGTTCTACACTTTAAAAATGATTTCCTTTTTATAATGTTCCCTTTCCAATTCTATTTGTAAATGGTTTACAAATATTTCTTTTTCAAAGTTATTCTTGAAATATTCTAACTCCTTAAATTCCCGGGAAAATTTGCCATAACCTCCTTTGTATCGGGAGCATCGGGAAAATCCCCAAACTCGCCACACAGGCCTTTCCATTCAAAAAGAAATGTTTTGAATTTATTTCCTTTTTGAATATCTCCTATTTATAAATATTCCAATTTATAAACATTCCTTATTTATAAATATTCCACTTTATAAATATTCTATTTTCAATATCGCTTTGAAAATTCCCTTATCTACACTCCGGTATGTTATGGTATTCAATCATATCAAATTACGATGTTCAATATCGTCCAAGCACATATAATTGCCCACAGATTTTATATCACATCATATAACAATATATGAAAAACCATAAAATAACTATTGAGGAATCCAGTCGGATTCCTCCAACCTGTTTCCCTGCATCACAGATGTTAAACAATGTAATATAACATCACTTTCATTTCAATATGATATATTCTGTTAAACAGAATCAATATAGAAATTCAACTAACTGACTAGCAGTTAAATCAAACAATCAACACACAGCAATCAACAGATGATTAACAGCTCTAAAAATACATTATAAAAATATAAATGTTCAGAGTTGGTGAGTTTTACTCACATTGGACGATCATCGTTAATAACGATAATCATCGCTTGATTCAGATGGACAATTTATTTTGCTATAAATTTTAACGAGCTTCGATTCGCTTCTCGTCAGTTCCATTTGGTAGTGTCCGTCCATACGATCCCAACGGATCTTGTTTCGCTCAATTATGACATCGCACGACAAAGATATGGAGTTTAAAAGTTCGTACACTTTTAAATTAAATTGAAATAAAATTTATTTTGTTTCAAACTTATTGGGCCTTTACCTCATATCCGGCCCATCCCCCTTAATACCAATCCGCTCTAAACTCCTCTCCCCCTTCCAGAACACAACCCGTCCCCTGCTCCCCCACACCAGGCCACTGCCGATATTTCCTTCATCCATTTCTCCTCCTACCAACACCCTATACAAATTTCACACAGCTCGCACTCGTATGTTGAATTGCAACTTTGAGATTTCAACACCAAATCTACAGTCGACTACTGAAACAAATGATCACGGAAATCCCACGTTCTTCTCACAAAGAACACTCGCTCCCGATGTGAAACTCCACTACTGAAACCTCCAAGCATCCACACAACACTTTGAAATCCATTTACAACTTCTATTCATAGTACGTACACGAAATGTTCACCTCCCTTTACCTTATATCGCTCCCTTCACTTCGTACAAACACAGCACTACGGTGGCCATCAGTCAAGTTCGCACAACCAGAAAGCTTCGCCACTTCCATGCTCGTAAAGCTTGATAACTGCACCCTCAACACTCCACGAAATCCACTTCCGACAGCTCCATCCACCTTGCCTTCTCAATCTCCTTCTTTCTATCACCATTTCCCAGAACTCGATCACCATCAGCGGGTTTCGAAACCCAAGCTTCCGCGACCTCTTCCAGCAGTCGAGCAAAACTCTGTCCACCGAATACCCTCAAAAACTTCGTACTTGCTCCATTCTATCACGCAAACCCAAATATAACAACAACAACTAGAATCGAGGCTTTATTCTTCAGATTTCATAAACCCAAGAAAACGTGGTATCGGTAAAACCACATCGCACCGACCCAAAATATTATTGGATCGAAGCTCGTTGGTACCAGAACTCAATGGAACTTGATTTAAAATTATTAGATTTTTCCTTGATTTGTTTTATTTTGGTGAAGATCTCGAAATGGTTTTTGAGGTAGAAACAGTGCGGCGGACTCTCCGTTGACCCCAAACGAGAAATAGTTAGGGTTAGAAAATAAAGTAGTGTATTTATAGACATACTAGATATTTTATTTTTCGAATATTATATAAATTTAAAATCAATCGCTGTGTTTATTTGTCCTTTAAAATTCCTGAAATCACACATGACATCTAAAAATCACGAAACTGGACATGCAGCTACAGTTCGACATTACGGTCCCAACGAAACTGGTTTCGTCGAATTCCGACTTCGTATGCTCACACAACGTATTTTTAACCATCGAAATATTGACTGTTTTTCACTCTACAAATCCGTACGGTCACATACTGACTCTAAAAATCATGAAACTGGAATTCTAACAACTATTTGATGTTGCAGATCCAACAAAACTAGTTTCGTCGAATTCCGACTTCGTATGCAAAAGTGGCTATTTTTAAAGCTCTGGATGACCCATTTAAATATATAAATATATTTAAATATAATTAAATTAAATATAAACAAATTAATATTATCGTATATATATTCACCGAGGAATATCATACAGCTCCAGTATAATTATATACTCGCTATTCCGAGTCCAGATTGAATCGATATTCAATTTACATTGAAAATCCTTTTATAACGTATATAAAGTGTTACGAATTATAAAGGAATTCCACAGCGACTTTTCTGAAATTTGAATTGGACATATCTCAAAATCTACACGATGAAATCCCGATTTTTCTCTTCCATTAGAAAGATACAGTCCACCAGCTCTACACGTTTCTTGTTTCGCAGAAATCCGGCTTAAAACGAATCCTGTACATTCAGTTGAAGTTCGAATCGCCAAATAGCGAACTACCGCGTCGTTTCAAGCTCGATTTTAATTATAATATAATTATACGTTCAAACTGTCGTCGATTGAATATATTCGTCAATATAATTCAACTCTAAGCTGAATTAAATCTAAGGGATGACCCCGTTCACAGAATATTGTGATTTCCAATAATTCTGATTATTTCTGAATTAAATATATTATTTAATTTATTATTTTAATTAAATATTCCCAGTTATTTAATTCCACGACCATTAAATCCTTTAATTCACCATTTATATAATTAAATAAATTAATTATAACACCTCTGCCAATGCGGGTCATTACAGATTCGCTACGGAGTGGTTTTTCAGATAATATATCTGATCCCGGTCTCTCCATATTGACAATGGAAATGGTCAAAATCTTTGATAGTTGGTGATTTAACTATTAAAGGAAAACATGTGTACAAACAACGGTTGTATTTCCAAATGGAAATCTTACCAATCAATCATCATTTCATTTCCCAATTTCCCATTTATCGTTTCCATATATTCATATATTTCTTATTTTCTAAAATTAGAAAATATACGTTATTAACTTTGGAAATTTTTCCATTTCTGACTCATACATCAATATCTTCCCGCCTCTATCGGTTTGTAACTGTAAACTAGTAGGAGAACAACTTCCCAAGCATAAACCCCGAAGGCCGAAACCAACATCAGATCGATACCCAGAAAGCCATTCAACTCAACTAATTTCCAGTCAGTTTCCAATTTCAGTAATTCCATTTAAATTCCTAATCCAAACCCTGAATTCCTTTATAATATTTGATTTGCAAAATATTTACTTTCATCCTTTATTCACATTGAATGTGAATAATATTTCTTTATATAATCAAAACAGTTTGATTTCGTATTTAAAAACAATACCTCAAACCCCAATACTATTTATATTTTTATTTGTAGAATTATTCATCAAATCTCCTTCTTTTAATTTCTAACACTTAAATCTCATTTATAATTCCCTTTATATAATTCTATTTATTTTATATAAATCATTTTATATAATTCTATTTATTTTATATAAATTCTTTTATATAATTTTAACAACCCGGAATTCTAAACCAATTTAAAAATTTTATTTTAACCATTTTAATAGGTTTTTAACATTTAAAATGATTTATTTTAAATAATAACGACTAAAAATTATTTTTATCGAAGTTAAAACGTAATAATTTAATTTAATTATAAAAGGAGTTTAAAATGGCGCGGTAGTTCGAAAATTCAATTTCAATTTTTAATTGACTATATAAGATTCAAAATAAATCGGATTTCAGTAAAACCAGAAATATTAGAATCTGTTTAGCAATATCTTTCTAACGAATGTGAAAAATCCAAATTTCATAATAGAAATAAAAATTTATGTCCAATTCAAAATTCAGAAAATCTCTGTATAATTTATATATATTTTAATTAAATATATAGCCCTTAAAAATAGCCATTTTTCAAATGACCTCCGCTTTTGATGAAACCATTTTTGTTGGATTCGGAATGTCAAATTATTGCTAGGTTTAAATTTTCATAATATTTATAATTAATATGTGAGCGTGGCAAAAGAAAATGTGTTTTGTCAATTTCAGTCAAATTGAATCGACCTGAAAATTACCATTTTTCAAACGGTCTCCAAATTCGACGAAATTAATTTTGTCAGGACCATATCATCAAAACGTAACTAGAAATATTTTTTCTATAATTTTTAGAATCAGTATGTGGCCCTGGTAAATTAAAATGTCTGTTTAAAATAAATATATATTGATATATATTTAATTTAAAGAAAAACCTATTGAAACAGTTGATTTGGCTTACGGGACATACCCCATTGTGTCCGAAATAGGGGTATTTAGCTAGGGGTGACACCCGTTGGGTTTGAACTGGAGTTCGTATGAGCTAAAGGGTATTTTTGGATTTAAGGAGAGTTAAATAAGTAAATTAAATAAAAAATAGAATTACGTATATATATACACGCGTACGGTATAACCCTAATACCCGTTTTCCCATAGCCGTCGTATATCATATCAATGGCCATCCTCTTCGAATCTTCCTCCAATATCTTTTAATCCATGCAATATTTTCAAGTGATTCTTAAGACAATATTGGAGAGGGGGGATAGCTCTTCAGATCCATACGGATCTCAGCACCATCGTCGTGTATAACGCCTGAATCACCTTCCTAAACCCTAGCCATTCGCAGCCGATTTCCACCCTCCTAGTACGTGCGAGTTCGACAAAGGAAGGACCGTTGGAGGCGCCTCTCGTAGCTCTCCGATTTGTGACAGTCTGATCCAAGGCAAAGGGCCTGCGTTGCGCGCAAAGAGGAACCCTAGTTCCGAACCATTTTGTGAAACCCACGGCCTGTGTCTGTAGATAGAAGAAGAAGGTTAAAACCTTCATTATTTAATTAATTTATTTTATTCAAATTATTATCGACCTAAAACAGATCATATCTCACTCATATGAACTCGAAACTGAACGATTTCTGATCCGTTACAATCGTGAGTCCGAGATCTACGCTTCGGGACTGACTAGGACCAATTCTGAGCAGATCAAATTTTGGCCAAAATTTCAGATCTGAACCATTTAGATTTAAACGACGGCGAAAAATCTATTTTTTTTTTCAAATAATTAGAAATAATTCTGATTTTATTGTCATTAATCTACAGTTAATTCCTATTTGTCATTATTTATGATTTTTCTGTGCTAAATGTAATATATAGATCTGTTTGTTTGGTGATGTTATGTGGTGATAAAATTGTTAAACATTTTTGTTGTTTTTGTTGAATCAAAATATTCAACAAAATTGAAGCCTCACCTTTATTATATTTTCTTGGAATTAAATTTGCAATAAAAGTGAATCAAACATTTTTGTTATTTTTGTTGAATTAAAATATTCAACAAAAATGAAGTGTTACCTTTTATACATTTTGTTGAATCAAAATTACCAACAAAAATGAATCATACCTTTTTGTCACTTTAATTGAATTAGAATTTTCAATCAAAATGAAATATTCCCTTTTATACAATTTGTTGAATCAAAATTTTCAATAAAAATGAAATATACACTTTTGTTATTTGATTAAATTAGAATTATCAATAAAAAATAAATATACACTTGTGTTATTTGATTAAATTAGAATTATCAATAAAAATGAATAAAATAATAAATTTTGTCATTTTGTTGAATTAGAATATTCAACCAAAAATGAAATATAAATTTCTATCATTTTATGGAATTAATATAAAAATAGAAATGTTCATGTTTTTAAAATATGAACATAATTACATTAAAAAGTTCACATTTTTAATGTAATGTTAGAACATAGTAAATGTACATGTTTTAAAGTAAACATGTTTTACATTAAAACCTCATTTTTTAATGTAATAATAGATATATAGAAAAGGATTCATGTTTTAAAATGAAAACATGTTTTACATTAAAAATTCAATTTTTAATGTAATAATAGAATTTAGACAAAGATTCATGTTTTAAAATTTAAACATGTTTTACATTAAAAATTCACTTTTTAGTGTAATAATAGGAGTTGGACAAACATGCATGTTTTAAAATAAAAACATGTTTGCATTAAAAACTTTGTATTTAATGAAATGAATGAATCACTATAAAATGTTCACTTTTAAAACAAAAGCATGTTAACATTAAAAATATCGTTTTTATAAAAGAATGATTCATATGAAATTTTTTCATATTTGAATAAAAGTGTTGAAACCATTAAAATCATATTTTAATATAAAGTTTGATTCATTGGAAATATTGACTGCTTGAATAAAAATATTACGTTAGAATTAAAATATCATTTTGGTTAGAAATGTGCATTAGAATTAAAATATCATTTTGGTTAGAAATGTACATTAGAAATAAAATAACATTTTGTTATAAAATGTACATTAGTAAAAAATATCATTTTTGTTACAAAAATGTTATGTTAGATTAAAATATCACTTTTGTTAGAAATGTCATGTTAATTAAAACATCACTTTGGTTAGAGAAGTCTACTTAGAACAAAAGCATACCTTTCATTAGAAATGTTTGTTTAGAATGAAGATATCACTTTTGTTAAAAAAAATGTTTACTTAGATTAAACATGTCATATTAGTTAAAAAAAATATTTAGATTAAACATGTCATATTAGTTAAAAATGTTCATTTAGATTAAACATGTCATATTAATTAAAAATGTTTATTTAGATTAAACATGCCATATTAAATTAGAAATGTTTATTTAGATTAAAAATGTCATTTTATATAGGAATGTCACATTAGATTAAAAATGTTATTTTATATAGGAATATCACATTAGATGAAACGATCTGAACTTCCCCGTGAAGGAAAGCCAGGATTGTACTGAGGTCAACATGAATCAGATCACAAACAGAAGAACATTTCATTGCTTATTACAACAATTTTCATCAGAATAGAAGAATATACAGAGTACGAATAAATATTACGCATTTACTAAACATCAGAGATTTACAAGTTACAATGCAGCGGAAAATAATACAAAACACAACTTAAAAGAATATGCGGATACAGAGCTTTCCGAATATCATTCCAGCGGTAAACCAGGATCCTATGAATATAAATCTGCAAAACCAAAACTACTAGTTGCCCATGTGGGAAATAGGGGCACCCAGAGTTTAGGTTCAAACAATAAACTCCAGGTCAGTCATGTGACTGGTGTGAGAACTAAAACAGTTATTAATTTGATTTTAAAGTTAGGTAAATCGAGGGACCGCACCGTATAACACGGAATGGATTTTCCTCCAAGGAAACCAGTGCATAAAGCAAACAACGCAATGCTAAATAAAGAACAATGAAGCCATTATAAGACTCAGGGCCCATCACACAGTGCAACGCAAGCCGGAGGATAGATTTTTTACCTTATAGTAGCCAAAAATGCTTGGTACTTGAAGTTTACAATTAAAATGCCATAGTGGAAGTTGGATTTCCATCTGTGAACCAAGGGGAGGGGTCGTCCTTACGGCTTTGAGACTATCTTACCCGAGCCTCAGGAACAGAACGCATCGTCCCTTGGATCGTCAGGGCCGGTCCACTCGATGTGGATTAAAATGCCTGAACACTACGTTTCCCCACCATTTAGGGCATAAAATGTCATATCCTAACCAAACTATCGGCCCCGGAACAACCTATATAACTGAGGCGTCTCGCTATCCATCATCCACATAAGTAAAATTCCAGGGCATGCAAAACGCTGACACCACTCCAAGCTAGAAGGAAACGCATGTCCTCCCTGAAGTCCTCTCCCGTTTCTGGTTCACACTGGGGTCTGAGTCTCATGAATTAACGCTACACAAAGCTACCCTATATTAAAGCCATGCTTTGATCATCAACCACAAGACCCTGCTTTTCAACAGAAGCCTTGATAATTTGCATCTCAGCATGCCACATAGGCAATTCACGCTATGCAACCGATGTCTATCAATCACACAGAATGAAATCCGATGTCAGACACACATCCATTTACAAGTTTGTTCTGGGTCTGAATGAAACCGGAGGCACCATATTGCTCCCCCATATGTCCAATATAGGGGAGAGGCCCCTCGCATATCCGTCGATCTCCAAGTACGTTTGGACGATCACCACTTATTACCTCGCCTTGGGTGTACATCCCAATCAAGACATCAGTAATCATCCAAACAATGTGAAGACCTCCGGTCTTCAACCGCCATCTTCATCCTCGACACATCGTCGAATCGGTTATTCAGAATGGGATAAACCCGGTCTTTCTGAATAACTCGCGTATATAATAAACAAGTGCTATAAAAACACAACATATGCCTCATTCCAATCCAGAATATTTCTTTATCCAAATATTCATATACTGTGGGAAAGGTTCCCATTAGTTTTATCAAACATAAATTCTTTAAATTTATTCTTTAATCTTCCTTTGGATATCATTTCAATCGAATTAAAGATGCATTAAAACTCCACTTGGTTTTAATCTTCCCAAAAATCAATATTAACGATTGTTTAATTTAGGACATGGTTTACACAAACCCAAAATCACATTCCATACCATCAGCCTTTAACCGTAAATTAGGAAGTGAATAATTCCCTAAGTATTAACCCCAAAGGCCGAAACCAACATCAAATCAATACCTAGGAAACCATTCAACTTAACTAATCTCCAGTTAGTTTCTGATTTTCTTAACTCCATTAGGTCTAAGAACAGTATTATTAAAGATACCATTCACGACAACCCAAATTGTTATTCCTGTCTTTAACTGGGTTAAAGAACCAATGTCATTTAAAGCACGGTTCACGACAAACCCAAAATCACATTCCATTTCATCAGCCTTTAACCGTAAATTAGCAAGTGAACAATTCCCTAAGTATTAACCCCGAAGGCCGAAACTAACATTAGATCAATACCCAGGGAACCATTCAACTTAACTAATCTCCAGTTAGTTTCTGATTTTCTTAACTCCATTGGGTCTAAGAACAGTATTATTAAAGATACCATTCACGACAACCCAAAATCTTATTCCATTGTTAATTGGGTTAAAGAACAAGTGTGTTATTTAAAACACCGTTCACGATAAACCCAAATATCTATTTCAATTCCATTCCAATTAAATAAAAATTAATTGGTATACTTCATTAAATCTAAATAAAAAGATTTAATCTTTCCTCAACTGGGTTCAAGAACAGTGTTAATGAACACACCATTCATGACAAACCCAAAATCACATTTAATATTAAATACAAGGCTCTGAATAGAAAATATATCGGCTTATATTCAATATCAAATTCCGGAATCAACAAATACCGTATTGGAATAACGATATATATATCTTCCAATTTCCTCCACAATATCTGTATAATCATGGAATCCAATATTGAAATATTCCAAAGATAATTTCGATTCAAATCAGTTCCAATTCATATATTGGAAATTCCAACTATTTTTAAAACCATTTCAAATCCAATATATTTATTTAAAAATATTAGATTTCATAATTCTAGTTCATAACTAGTTCATTTCGGTAAAAATATATTTTTATCTTTTCAAATATGGAATTTTTCATCCCAATTCTTTCCAAATCATTTGTTATGATTTTACATAAATTATTGATATTTTTAATAATTTTATCAAGGCCCGTACAGTCGATTTCCATAAACGACCATCGAACTGCACTTACAACGAACTTTTCCAAATTTTATTTGGACATAATTCCAAATCCAACCGTTAGATTTCAAATCTCTAATATTCTTTAGAAAGAACTTTTCGATACGAAACCAACGGTTCTAGTTTTAGGAGAATCCGACGGTGGGATCTCCCGTAATGTCCATTTGAAGTCAATGGTCGAAATTCGCGAACTGCCACATCGCGGCGCGTTCAATTCAGGCCATTATATTATAAATATAATATATATATATATATATGTAATATATTTCATCGATTTCCATTTAAAACGTATTTTATAAATCGTTTTAAATTCTTTTTCAAAACGATTTCAACTTCATATTCAATTTCTAATCAAAATTGAATATTCCATATCATCGATATATAAATGATAATATTTTCAAAACAATAGATTTTGAAATCGATTCCTTTTCGATATTCATTATAAAAGTGAATAAAATCGATATAAATATCGTCCATGCCAAAATGGCGTCAATCTAATCAACACGGCTTTATACATTTAAATATATTCGTGTCCATCCCAAATCGGACATCAAAAATCATATTTTGATCCTTTACTGAATATTACTTTAGAATATTCGTTATATTTAAATAATCGTTATTTTAAAATATTCATTCTTTCTGAACTGGAATCAGACATAGTCAATTACCATATAATTTGATTATATGGATTCAATACAATACATGTATACAACAACAGTGATAAATAATCATACATCATCCATAGTGCATTCTACACTGTATAAGCATTAAATATAAATATTCAACGCTTACACAGCTTGTCAATCAATCGATCGACATACAGCTAATTATTGGGACTAGTGTATGTCATATATCATCCCAATACCCATGTGGGGTTTCAATCAACAAATACAGATTCATTTGTGCAATTGGGCGATGTGTAAAATTTATCATCCCAATCAATATCAATATAAATGGGTGTACATAAACAAATCGTTCGATTTGTAAATGAATATTTATTTTATTCATATACACATTAAAAATTATATTTTAAACTATAAAATATTTTCAACAATAAAATATTTTATTCCATTCCACATCACACAATCAATTTTCACAACACAACCAAACAAACAAACAAGTCGTCCATGGTCTGTGGACAACGGGTGTCGGGTGCTGCTAACCACCGTCTACATCCTAGTCTATATTTTAACTAGAAAATAAAATAAAAGTGAGAATTCTCACCTTTGGGTTCCACTCCTCCATTGTCTATTTTTGAATGGTTCGGATATGCCCATAATTCCAATGCGGCCTTTTCCTGCTTTTCATATATAAAAATCATATTTTTATCACTTCATTCCTATAAATAAATATCATATTTTTCATTTCTACTTCATATAGATAAAAATCGAATCTTTCTATCGCTAATGAATAAATAAAAATCACGTTTTTACATTGCCATTCAAACGATAAAAATCATATTTTTATTATCTATATAGTATAAAAACCATATTTTTACAATCTCTATAATATAAAAATCATATTTTTATAATCTCTATAATATAAAAATCATATTTTTATAATCTCTATTCGTTTAAAAAATATATTTTTAAACAAACAAAGGTTATATATATTTTTAAACAATTAACATTCATCACTTTATATTGTTAAAAATCATAACTTTACATACATAAAGATCTTATCTTTATGTTAATAAAAATCCATTCTTTTTATTTAAAACTCACTTCTTTATCTAAGTAAAACTCACTTCTTTATCTACAGTAAAAAAAATCACTTTCTTACGTACAATAAAAATCATATTTTTTTATTCTAAAATCATTTCAAAAATCCAATCTTTTTCCATTTATATAAAAATCAAAACCTTTATTTATTTTATATATAAAAAAAAAACTAAATCTAAAATCGCGACCAACCTCAGCCCCACGCCCCGCCGTCGCCTCGTCGAAAACGGAGGTCGTTTGCAAAATTTCCATTTTTAGGGCTATATTTCCATAGCGACTATTCTGGATTTTCAATTGGACATAACTTTTTATTCCCGCTATGAAATTTCAATTTTTCGGATTCTTGGAAAGATATTTTCAAAAAGATTCTAATATTTTTTGTTTTGCTAAAATCCAGTTTATTTTGAATCCTCTACATGTTGAAATTTGAAATCGAATTTTCAAACTACCATGCCATTTCCAATTCCTTTTATAATTAAAAATAAATATATATATTCTAACGTCGATTCAAATAAATATTATACGTTCTAATTCTATTCAAAATAAATTTCTCGTCATTATTAGTTATTTAAAATAAATTATTTTAAATATTCAAAATTAATTAAAATTGTCAAAATAAAATTTTTAAATTGGTTTGGATTTTCCGGGTTATTACAATCTCCCCCACTTAAAATCTTTTCGTCCTCGAAAAGGAAAGGAGCTGAAAGTTGTTTTACAAACCAACTCAACTTTCATTATTTCCATTATGGCTTACGTTCTTCACTTTTTAATTTCTAAAAACTTTCCAAATTTTTCCAAAATTTGGCTAACACCCTAAATTTTCGAAAAATTTCGCCATAACCTCCCCTGTACGAGAGTACCGGGAAATTCCCGAAATCGCCATGCAGGCTTCTCCAATCCAAAAAGAAAAGGAAACAACAAAGCGGCTAGCCAATTGGCTCATAAAATCATCAAAACCCCAAGAAATACAATAAACATATACCTATTTGTGGGCAAACAATTTTATTCCTCTGCTCTAGCCTCTTTGCAATGACCTGTTCAAAATATATGCATGTACATGTATGCAAATGCGATAAATTTTCAACACAGTTCAAGATTTGATATAATTTGGCTTAATGGTTCCAAATTCTAATTAATTAAAACAATAATCAAGCAACACAGTCAGCAATCAATTAGTTGATTAACATTTCAAATTCATAACTTTTTCTATACTCAAAAATCATGTTTTTAATGCCAATTCACAACAATGTATTCTAACTACATTTTGGTTATCACACCAGTCAATTGGAAATATATAGATATCTCACTTTCGAAACACGAACATAAATCCTGATGATGGAGCTCCATCATCAAAATCATCTATGGGCGACTAGAGTGTGATTCTATATCCATCCGGTATATTTGAGGCTTCAATACACGTCGATCAGACGTATATTCAAATCTCTATATACTTGATTGTCCAAATCAATTTAAAATAGATATTCAAATACGAATAATAAAGTTTAAATTTTCAAAACAAAATTTGTTTTCATTTTTATTTTAAAAATATCACTCTTTACACTCGTTCTAGGGTAATACTAATCCTATCTCTAACGAGTCATTCTCATTGGATATTACTAATCCAATTTCTAATGAATTCTTTCGTTTGGTTCTAATGTGCCTTGTTCTCTGAGCTCTGTAAACCAAAGCTCTGATACCAAACTGAAACGACCCGAACTTGCCCATGAAGGAAAGCCCGGATTGTACTGAGGACAACACGAATCAGAACACAAAGAGAAGAACATTTCATTGCTTATTACAACAATTTACATCAGAATACAAGAATATACAGAGTATGAATAAATAATACATATTTACTAAACATCAGAGATTTACAAGTTACAATGCAGCGGAAAATAATACAAAACACAACTGAAAAGAATATGCGGATACAGAGCTTTCCGAATATCATTCCAGCTGTAAACCAGGATCCTGTGAATATAAATCTACAAAACCAAAACTACTAGCTGCCCGTGTGGAAAATAGGGGCACCCAGAGTTTAGGTAAAAACAATAAACTCTAGGTCAGTCATGTGACTGGTGTGAGAACTAAAACAGTTATTAGTTTGATTTTAAAGTTAGGTAAATCAAGGGACCACGCCGTACAACACAGAATGAATTCACCCCCAAGGAAACCAGTGCATAAAACAAACAATGCAATGCTAAATAAAGAACAATGAAGCTATTATAAGACTCAAGCCCCATCACACAGTGCAACGCAAGCCGGAGGATAGAGTTTTTACCTTATAATAGCCAAAAATGCTTGTTACGTGAAATTTCATCTTTTATTATTACTATAAGTGTATAGTGTCAAAACAATTTCAATTATAAGTATCAATCATAGACGACATAAGTGCCACATACCACTATGTCGTCATATATAGGTTTACAATTAAAACCGCAAAATGTCGTATTGGAAGTTGGATTTCCATCTGTGAACCAAGGCAAGGGATCGTCCTTACCTCTAGAGACTGTCTAGCCCGAGCCTTAGGAACAGAATGCATCGTACCTTGGATCGTCAGGGTCGGTCCACTCAATGTGGATTAAAATGCCTGAACACTACGTTTCCCCACCCTATGGGGCGTAAACTGGTCATATCCTAACCAAACTATCGGCCCCAGAACAACCGATATAACCGAGGCGCCTCGCTATCCATCATCCACATAAGTAAAATGCCAGGGTGTGCAAAAAATTGACACCACTCCTAGCTAGAAGGAAACACATGTCGTCCTTGAAGTCCTCTCCCATTTCTGGTTCACACGGGGGTGTGAGGATCGCGAATTAACGCTGCACAAAGATACGCTATATTAAAGTCGTGCTTTGATCATCAACCACAAGACCCTGCTTTTCAAATGAAGCTTTGATCATTTGCATCTCAGCATGCCACACAGGAAATTCACGCTATGCAACCGATGCCTATCATTACTGTAATAACCCGGAAATTCTGAACCAGTTTAAAATTTTTATTTTGGCAATTTTTATGAATTTTGAATATTTAAAATAGATTATTTTAAATAATATCAACGAGAAATTTATTTTGAATATAATTCGAACGTATATATTATATACGTCGTCGTTAGAGTATAAATATTTATATATAATTATAAATAGAATTGAAAATGGCGCGGTAGTTCGATAATTCGATTTCAAACTTCAATTGAACGTACCGGGTGCAAAACAATCCGGATTTTACTGAAACCAAAAACATTAGGATCTATTTGATAATATCTTTCCAATGAATCCGACAAATCAAAATTTCATAGCGGGAATCAAAAGATATGTCCAGTTGAAAATTCTGAATAGTCGCTATGGAATTCAGGCCCTTAAAAATAGACATTTTGCAAACGACCTTGGATTTCGACGAAACCACTTTTGTTGGGTCCGTGATGTCAAAATATTGCTAGGTTTTAAATTTCATAATTTTTCGAATCAATATGTGAGCGTGGCAAAGGAAAATGCGTTTGACCAGTTTTAGTTGATTTTAATCGACTGGAAATTGGCCATTTTTCAAACGACCTCGGAATTCGACGAAATTAGTTTTGTTAGGACCGTATCGTCAATACGAAGCTATAAAATATTTTTCGAGAATTTTTAGAGTTAGTATGTGACCCCGGTAATTTGAAATGTACGTTAAAAATTCAATATAGTGATTTAAATGTAAATTTAACGGAAACTGATTGTAACAGCCGAATCAGCCTACGATACATATCCCATTGTGTTCGAAATGGGGGTAAAACGCTATAGACGACAGGCGGTGGGCCTCGTTTCGAGGTCGTATGTAAAAGTCAACTTTTTCATAAATAATAATAAATATATATATATATAATATAAAACACTCTCTCTCCCTCTCCCCCTATTTCTCTCTGTCCCTCCCCACGTTCATTCTTCAGATCGAAAAAAAAAGAAGAAGAAGAAGTCGAAGCGGGGAGGAGCCGCCGCCCTCCCCGAGACCACCACGCCACCGCCGAGACCCCCTCCCTCCGCCTCCCTCCTCCAGCAAGGGCCAGCCCCCCCCCCCAAACCCGATCCTCTCCCTCTCGATTGAAGACCGCACCCCCCTCGCGATCCACCACCGCCACAGCCGCCCCCCTTCCACCGATCCTCCTCCGTCCTTCCGCTCTGCCTCCCACCCTTCACCCTCCGTCGTAGAAAACCCCCTCCTCCTCCTTATTCCACTATAAGTTTTATTTTCAGTTTTTATTTTATTTTATTTTACTTTTTAGTAATAGGTTTTATTATATACAATAGCATTTATTAATTCAGTTTTTTATGAAAAATCATTGTTTTATAAAACATTAAATTTTAGTTTCAGAATTTAATAAAAGTAACATAGGTTAATAAGCATGGTTTCCAAAAATAGATTTGATTTTTATTGTATAAAGAAGAATTAAAAATATGATTTTTATATTTTTAAAGTATTAAAAATATAATCTTTACAATATAGATAGCGTAAAAATATGATTTTTGTTAATGTAGAGAATTAAAAATATAATTTTTACATGATAGGAATATTAAAAATATCATTTTTATATAGGTAGCAAAATAAAAATGTGATTTTAAATATGAAAAGACGATATTTTTAAATATGAAAAGACGATATTTTGATATGAGTAGTGAAGTAAAAATATGATTTTTACTTCGAGAAAAATATAAACTTTATATTTGAAAGGCGAAATCTTTATATTTGAAAAGGCGAAAACTTTATTTTTGAAAAGGCGAAATCTTTATTTATGTAGCAAAGTAAAAATTCGATTTTTATATATTGAATAGCATAGTAAAAATTCGATTTTTATATATTGAATAGCAAAGTAAAAATTCGATTTTTACATATGTAGTGACTACGGGCGACGAAAGTGATAAGATGCGAGAACGACGAAGACTTCTACAGAAGAAGAGTCAAGATGATTGGATAGCTATCTGTGAGAATTTCTCACTCTTCAATTTCTTTTCTAGTTATATATATATACTAGGATGTAGACGGTGTTTAGTAGCACCCGACACAATCGTCCACAGACCATGGACTTCATTGTTTGATTGCAAAAATTAGTTAGATGATTTGATTTGAATTTGGTTGTTTGGTAAATTTGAATGATGTGAATGGCGTGGGCCTTCACTAGACCGGGGATAAGGCTAGGCCTTGTCCCGTTTCTAGTATCATGCCGTTATGCCGCCGAAATTTTCTAAAATAAGTTAGAAAAATAAAAATATCATTTTTATTTTGTAAATGAACGGAATAGAAATTCATGTGTTAAAATAACATGTTTTATCGTTAAAAATATGATTTTTAACGTGAATGTGAATAAATAAATATTCATTTACAAACCGGACGGTGTGTTTATGTACACCTATTTGAAGGACATTGATTGGGTCGATAAATTTTACACATCGCCCAACTGCACAACTAAAATCTGTGTTTGATTGTTTGAAACCCCATATGGGTGTTGCGATGAAATTTGAAGTTCACTCATCCTGATTGATTAAATATGTCGATCGATTGATTGACAGGCTGTTATAAGCGTTGAATATCTATATTTGATGCTTATACAGTGTAATGCACTTTGGTTGATGGTTGATTATTTTTCAGTGCTATTATATACGTGTGATGTATGAAAATCCATATAATTAACATTATATGGTGATTGATTGGGCCTCATTCCAATTTAGAAAATAAAGAATAATATAAAATAAAGGTTCATGTGTTGACTGTACTCATCCGTTGAGATTAGTCATGTGTTGAACGAAATATTTTAATAATAAAATTTACATCTTTGTCAATACAAAATAAAGGTTCATGTGTTGACT
The DNA here is from genome assembly GCA_030737875.1 of Allium sativum. Lineage (NCBI taxonomy): Eukaryota > Viridiplantae > Streptophyta > Magnoliopsida > Asparagales > Amaryllidaceae > Allium > Allium sativum. The sequence goes on along the minus strand of CM060919.1, from coordinate 124,357,011 downwards.
GTACTCATCCGTTGAGATCAGTCATGTGTTGAACGAAATATTTTAATAATAAAATTTACATCTTTATCAATATAAAATAAAGGTTCATGTGTTGACTGTACTCATCCGTTGAGATTAGTCATGTGTTGAACGAAATATTTTAATAATAAAATTTACATCTTTATCAATATAAAATAAAGGTTCATGTGTTGACTGTACTCATCCGTTGAGATTAGTCATGTGTTGAACGAAATAATTTGTTAATAACAAATATTTTGATAATAGGAAATATTTGAAATAGAATATTTGAAAATAGAAATACTTTAAGCCGTGTTGATTAGATTGACGCCATTTTGACGTGAACGATATTTATATCGATTTTATTCATTTCAAAATGAATTGAATTGAAAACGATTTCGAAATGAATTGAATTGAAAACGATTTCGAAATGAATTGAATTGAAAACAATTTCGAAATGAATTGAATTGAAAACGATTTCGAAATGAATTGAATTGAAAACGATTTCGAAACGAATTGAATTGAAAACGATTTCGAAATGAATTGAATTGAAAACAATTTCGAAATGAATTGAATTGAAAACGATTTCGAAATGAATTGAATTGAAAACGATTTCGAAATGAATTGAATAGAAAATGAATTTAATTTCAATTGAATATATAACGAATTTAATTTCAATTGAATATATAATGAATTTAATTTCAATCGAATATATAACGAATTTGATTTCAATTGAATATATAACGAATTTGATTTTAATTGAATATATAATGAATTCGAATTGAATATAAAATGAATTTGATTCGAATTGAATATAAAACGAATTTGATTTCAATGGAATATATAATGGATTTGATTCGAATAGAAAACCAATTTGAATTGAATCGGATAGAAAACCAATTTGAATTGAATCGAATAGAAAACCAATTTGAATTGAATCGAATAGAAAACCAATTTGAATTGAATCGAATAGAAAACGACTTTGAAATTGAATTGAATTGAAAACGAATTCAAATTGAATTGAAAGCGAATTGAAATGAATTCAAATTGAATTGAAATTTGAATTGAATAGAAATGAATTTTAAAACGAATTTATAAAGAGAAATTCAATTTTAATTTGAATTGAAATGGAAGTTGAAATTGTTTTTGAAACAAATTTAAAACTATTTACAAAATTCGTTTTAAATAGTAATCGACGAAATATATATTATATATATTATATACATAATATAATGGCCTGAATGGAACGCGCCGCGCCGCGGCAGTTCGTGAATTTCGACCATTTATTTCAAACGGACATTACGGGAGATCCGACCGTCGGATTCTCCTAAAACCGGAACCGTTGGGTTCGTATCGAAAAGGGCTTTCTAACGAATATTTGAAATTTGAAATCTAACGGTCGAATTTGGAGATACGTCCAAATCAAATTCGAAAAAGGTCGCTATAGGTGCAGTTCGATGGCCGTTGTTGGAAATCGACTGTACGGGCCTTGATAAAATTATTAAAAATAGTAATAATTTGTGTAAAATCATAAGAAATGATTCGGGAAAAATTGGGGTGAAAAACTCCATATTTGAAAAGATAAAAATGGATTTTTATCGAAATGAACTAGTTTTGAACTAAATTTAAAACCCAATTTTTTTTAAATAAATAAATTAGATTTAAAAAGGGGTTTTAAATAATCGGAATTTCTAATATATTTGATTGGATTTGAAATGGGTTTATCGTGAACGGTGTTTTAAATAACACTAGTTCTTTAACCCGATAATAAATAGAATGTGATTTGGGTTTGTCGTGAACTGTGTTTTAAATAACACCTAGTTCTTTAACCCAGTAAAAGGAGTTTTAACGAATCTGCAATTAGGTTGAAATGTGAATCTATAATCTAAATTATCAAATTTAGAAATGTGCGAGAATGGAGTATCGCCAGTTTTGCTCCAAAGCGATAGTTAAATCTGTAATTAGATTTGAACGTGAAATGGTAATTAATTTTACCTATAACACCATAGTATTAGATATGGAGTATTACCAGTTTTGCTTCATGGGATGAATAGGTTGGGATTGGGAAATAAAATAAATAATTACTTCGGTGTGGTTCGCTAATCTCGACTAGTTGGAAAAACCATAATTTGGTTTGAAATGACATCCAAAGGAAGATTAAAGGATAAATTTTAAAGAATTTATCTTGGATAAAATTAATGGGAACTTTTCCCAAAGGATGTGGATATTTAAATAACAGAATATTCAGAATTGGAATGAGGCGTATGTTGTGTTTGTGTAACATTTGTTTTCAATATACGCGGGTTGTTCGGGAAGTCCGGGTTTATACCCATTCTGAATAACCGATTCGACGATATGTCGAAGATGAAGACGGTGGTTAAAGACCGGAAGTCTTCACATCGTTTGGATAATTACTGACGATCCTGATTGGGCTGTACACCCAAGAGGATGGAAACAGTTGGTGGTCGTCCAGACGTACTTGGAGATGGATGGATAAGCGAGGAAAGTGCCTCCGGTTTCGTTCAGACCCAGAACGAACTTGTAAATGGATTGTGTGTCTGACATTGGATTTTATTCTGTGTTGATTGATTTCTGTTAAATATATATCTGTTTGGCGGCGGAGAATTTATTCTCTTGCTTAACGCCCTTCTCTGAGACGTACGAGCTTAGAGGTTATATATCGATGGACATCAGTCGCATGGCATGAACTGCCTGTGTGGCACGCTAAGATGCAATGATCAAGGCTTCTGTTGAAAAGCAAAGTCTTGTGGTTGATGATCAAAGCACGGCCTTTGTGGCGTAGCTTTGTGTATAACGTGAATTCGCGAGCCTCACACCTCGGTATGAGTTAAAAACGAGATACGGGCTGTTGGGAGAACACGACGTTTCTTTCTAGCTTTGGTGGTGTCAGTGACTTACCAGCCCTGACATTTATATACTTTTCACTTTTGTGGTTGTTGGAATGAGGCGCCTCGATTATATGTCTGTAAGGACCGGGAAACATGTGTTCAGGAATAACTAATCCTCTAACGTAAGTGAGGACAGGCCCAGCCGATCCAAGTGGCTGCCCAGAGAGCGTAGTCCTGAGCATTTGCTAGAGTGTCTCGAAGCGGAGAGGAGCTTGCCCCTTGCCTCGACTCATGACGGAAATCCATTTTCCAATACGTGTATTGCGGTTTTAATTGTAGAACTAGTATGGCGACATGATAGATGGTACCCATGCTGCCTATGATTTATATTTATGATTGAAATTGTTTTGACACTATACACTTATTATAGTATCAAATGCTTTGTTTTAAACGTACCAAGCATGTTTGGCTATTATAAGGGAAATCCCTATCCTCCGGCTTGCGTTGCATTGTGTGATGGGACCTGGGTCTTATAATAGCTTCATTTTTCGAAAAAGCATTGCGTTGTTTATTGATATGCATTGGTATTCTTGGGAGGAAACCCGTTCCGTGTTATACGGCGTGGTCCCTTGAATTACTCTCTTGTAAAGTCAAGCTTTAAGTAACTGTTTTAGTTCTCACACCAGTCACATGACTGACCTGGAGTTTATTGTTTTAACCTAAACTCTGGGTGCCCCTATTTTCCGCACGGGCAGCTAGTAGTTTTGGTTTTGCAGATTTATATTCACAGGATCCTGGTCTACAGCTGGAATGATATCCAGAAAGCTCTGTATCCGTATATTACCTTCAGTTGTGCTTTGTATTATTTTCCGCTGCTATGTAATTTATTGTAATCTCTGATATTTATTGAATGTAATTTATTCATTTATACTCTGTATATTCTTGTATCTGATGGAATTGTTGTAATATACAATGAAATGTTCTTCCGTCTGCGTTCTATTTTGTCTTGTCCTCAACGCCATCCGTGCTTTCCTTCACAGGGATGTTCGGGTCGTGTCAGTTTGGTATCAGAGCTTTGGTTTACAGAGCTCGAGAACAAGACACATTAGAACCATATGAAAGAATTCATCAGATATTGGATTAGTAATATCCAATTAGAATGACTCGTTAGAGATAGGATCAGTAGTATCCTAGAACGAGTGTGAAGAGTATATTTTTCAAATGAAAACAATTTTGTTTTGAATTTTAAATCAATTCTACGTATTTGATTATTTATTTATTTTGAATATGGACAATCGAGTATATAAAGATTTCGCGTATACGCGTCATGAACGTATAGTCGAAGTTTTAATATACTGGATAGATATAGAATCATACTCTAGTGGCCCGAAGATGATTCTTATGGTTGAGTACTCGTCGTCAGAATTTATATTCGAGTGACGAAGGTGTGATTTCTATATATTTCCATAAGATTGGTGTGAGAACCAAAACTTATATAGCTAGAACACATTGTTGTGAATTGGCATCTAAAACAAGATTTTTTGTATATGTATCAAATTTATGAATTTGGAACTCTAATTCACTAATTGATTGATGTTTGTGTTGATTGTTTATTTGTTTGTTAATTTTGAACCATTTAGCCTAATTGAATCAAATATTGAATTGTATTGAAAATTAGTCGCATTTGCTTGCATATACATGTACTTACATTGAACAGGTCATAGCAAGGAGGCTAGAGCAGAGAATAAAATTTGTTTGCCCGACAAATAGGTACATGTTTACTATAATTTACTGTTTTGTTTGGGTAATGATGATTTTATGAGCCTATTGGCTAGCCGCTTGGCTTTTTCTTTTTCTTTTTGAGATCAGAAGGCCTATATGGCAATTTCGGGATTTTCTCGTGGCTCCCGGTGCAGGGGAGGTTATGCCGAATTTTTTCGAAAATTTAGGGTGTTAGCCAAATTTTTGAAAATTTGAAAATTCTCAGAAATTGAAAAGTTGGAGAATGGAAGCCAGATCGAACGTAGAGTTGATTAATCAAACCACTTTCGACTTTGTTCCTTTTCGGGGAAGAAAAGTTTTAAGTGGGGGAGATTGTAATAACCCGGAAATTCTGAACTAGTTTAAAAATTTTATTTTGGCAATTTTAATGAATTTTGAATTTTTGAAATAGATTATTTTAAATAATATCGACGAGAAATTTATTTTGAATATAATTCGAACGTATATATTATATACGTCGTCGTTAGAGTATAATTACTTATATATAATTATAAATAGAATTGAAAATGGCGCGGTAGTTCGATAATTCGATTTCAAACTTCAATTGAATGTACCGGGTGCAAAACAATCCGGATTTTACTGAAACCAAAAACATTAGGATCTATTTGATAATATCTTTCCAATGAATCCGACAAATCAAAATTTCTTAGCGGGAATAAAAAGATATGTCCAGTTGAAAATTCTGAATAGTCGCTATGGAATTCAGGCCCTTAAAAGTAGACATTTTGCAAACGACCTCGGATTTCGACGAAACCACTTTTGTTGGGTCCGTGATGTCAAATTATTGCTAGGTTTTAAATTTCATAATTTTCCGAATCAATATGTGAGCATGGCAAAGGAAAACGCGTTTGACCAGTTTCAGTTGATTTTAATCGACTGGAAATTGGCCATTTTTCAAACGACCTCGGAATTCGACGAAATTAGTTTTGTTAGGACCGTATCGTCAATACGAAGCTAGAAAATATTTTTCGAGAATTTTTAGAGTTAGTATGTGACCCCGGTAATTTGAAATGTACGTTTAAAATTCAATATAGTGTATTAAATGTAAATTTAACGGAAACTGATTGTAACAGCCGAATCAGCCTACGATACATATCCCATTGTGTTCGAAATGGGGGTAAAACGCTATAGACGAAAGGCGGTGGGCCTCGTTTCGAGGTCGTATGTAAAAGTCAACTTTTTCATAAATAATAAATATATATATATATATATATATTATAAAACACTCTCTCACCCTCTCCCCCTATTTCTCTCTGGCCCTCCCCACGTTCATTCTTCAGATCGAAAAAAAAAGACGTCGAAGCGGGGAGGAGCCGCCGCCGTCCCCGAGACCACCGCGCCACCGCCGAGACCCCCTCCCTCCACCTCCCTCCTCCTGCAAGGACCAACCCCCCTCCCCCCAAAACCCGATCCTCTCCCTCTCGATTGAAGACCGCACCCCCCCCCTTCGCGATTCTCCACCGCCACAGCCGCCCCCCCATCCACCGATCCTCCTCCGTCCTTCCGCTCTGCTTCCCACCCTTCACCCTCCGTCGTAGAAAACCCCCTCCTCCTCCTTATTCCACTGTAAGTTTTATTTTCAGTTTTTATTTTATTTTATTTTAATTTACTTTTTAGTAATAGGTTTTATTATATATAATAGCATTTATTAATTCAGTTTTTTATGAAAAATCATTGTTTTATAAAACATTAAATTTTAGTTTCAGAATTTAATAAAAGTAACATAGGTTAATAAGCATGGTTTCCAAAAATAGATTTGATTTTTATTGTATAAAGAAGAATTAAAAATATGATTTTTATTTTTTTAAAGTATTAAAAATATAATCTTTACTATATAGAAGGCATAAAAATATGATATTTGTTTATGTAGAGAATTAAAAATATAATTTTTACATGATAGGAATATTAAAAATATCATTTTTATATAGGTAGAAAAATTAAAATGTGATTTTTAAATATGAAAAGACGATATTTTTAAATATGAAAAGACGATATTTTTAAATATGTAAAGACGATATTTTGATATGAGTAGTGAAGTAAAAATATGATTTTTACTTCGAGAAAAATATAAACTTTATATTTGAAAGGCGAAATCTTTATATTTGAAAAGGCGAAAACTTTATTTTTGAAAAGGCGAAATCTTTATTTATGTAGCAAAGTAAAAATTCAATTTTTATATATTGAATAGCATAGTAAAAATTCGATTTTTATATATTGAATAGCAAAGTAAAAATTCGATTTTTACATATGTAGTGACTACGGGCGACGAAAGTGATAAGATGCGAGAACGACGAAGACTTCTACAGAAGAAGAGTCAAGATGATTGGATAGCTATCTGTGAGAATTTCTCACTCTTTAATTTCTTTTCTAGTTATATATATATACTAGGATGCAGACGGTGTTTAGTAGCACCCGACACAATCATCCATAGACCATGAACTTGTTTGTTTGATTGCAAAAATTAGTTAGATGATTTGATTTGAATTTGGTTGTTTGGTAAATTTGATTGATGTGTGAATGGCGTGGGCCTTCACTAGACCGGGGATAAGGCTAGGCCTTGTCCCGTTTCTAGTATCGTGCCGTTATGCCGCCGAATTTTTCTAAAATAAGTTAGAAAAATAAAAATATCATTTTTGTTTTGTAAATGAACGGAATAGAAATTCATGTGTTAAAATAACATGTTTTATCGTTAAAAATATGATTTTTAACGTGAATGTGAATAAATAAATATTCATTTACAAACCGGACGGTTTGTTTATGTACCCCTATTTGAAGGACATTGATTGGGTCGATAAATTTTACACATCGCCCAACTGCACAACTAAAATCTGTGTTTGATTGTTTGAAACCCCACACGGGTGTTGGGATGAAATTTGAAGTTCACTCATCCTGATTCATTAAATATGTCGATCGATTGATTGAAAGGCTGTTATAAGCGTTGAATATCTATATTTGATGCTTATACAGTGTAATGCACTTTGGTTGATGGTTGATTAATTTTCAATGCTATTATATACGTGTGATGTATGAAAATCCATATAATTAACATTATATGGTGATTGATTGGGCCTCATTCCAATTTAGAAAATAAAGAATAATATAAAATAAAGGTTCATGTGTTGACTGTACTCATCCGTTGAGATTAGTCATGTGTTGAACGAAATATTTTAATAATAAAATTTACATCTTTATCAATATAAAATAAAGGTTCATGTGTTGACTGTACTCATCCGTTGAGATTAGTCATGTGTTGAACGAAATATTTTAATAATAAAATTTACATCTTTATCAATATAAAATAAAGGTTCATGTGTTGACTGTACTCATCCGTTGAGATTAGTCATGTGTTGAACGAAATATTTTAATAATAAAATTTACATTTTTATCAATATAATATAAAGGTTCATGTGTTGACTGTACTCATCCATTGAGATTAGTCATGTGTTGAACGAAATATTTTGATAATAACAAATATTTTGATAATTGGAAATATTTGAAATAGAATATTTGAAAATAGAAATACATTAAGCCGTGTTGATTAGATTGACGCCATTTTGACGTGAACGATATATATATCGATTTTATTCATTTCGAAATGAATTGAATTGAAAACGATTCCGAAATGAATTGAATTGAAAACGATTTCGAAATGAATTGAATTGAAAACGATTTTGAAATGAATTGAATTGAAAACGATTTCGAAAAGAATTGAATTGAAAACGATTTCGAAATGAATTGAATTGAAAACGATTTCGAAATGAATTGAATTGAAAACGATTTCGAAATGAATTGAATTGAAAACGATTTCGAAATGAATTGAATTGAAAACGATTTCGAAATGAATTGAATTGAAAACGATTTCGAAATGAATTGAATAGAAAACGAATTTAATTTCAATTGAATATATAATGAATTTAATTTCAATTGAATATATAACGAATTTAATTTCAATTGAATATATAACGAATTTGATTTCAATTGAATATATAACGAATTTGATTTCAATTGAATATATAACGAATTCGAATTGAATATAAAATGAATTTGATTCGAATTGAATATAAAACGAATTTGATTTCAATGGAATATATAACGGATTCGATTCGAATAGAAAACCAATTTGAATTGAATCGGATAGAAAACCAATTTGAATTGAATCGAATAGAAAACCAATTTGAATTGAATCGAATAGAAAACCAATTTGAATTGAATAGAATAGAAAACGACTTTGAAATTGAATTGAATTGAAAACGAATTCAAATTGAATTGAAAGCGAATTGAAATGAATTCAAATTGAATTGAAATTTGAATTGAATAGAAATGAATTTTAAAACGAATTTATAAAGAGAAATTCAATTTTAATTTGAATTGAAATGGAAGTTGGAATTGTTTTTGAAAAAAATTTAAAACTATTTATAAAATTCGCTTTAAATAGTAATCGACGAAATATATATTATACATATTATATATATATAATATAATGGCCTGAATGGAACGCGCCGCGCCGCGGCAGTTCGTGAATTTCGACCATTTATTTCAAACGGACATTACGGGAGATCCGACCGTCGGATTCTCCTAAAACCGGAACCGTTGGGTTCATATCGAAAAGAGCTTTCTAACGAATATTTGAAATTTGAAATCTAACGGTTGGATTTGGAGATACATCCAAATCAAATTCGAAAAAGGTCGCTATAGGTGCAGTTCGATGGCCGTTGTTGGAAATCGACTGTACGGGCCTTGATAAAATTATTAAAAATAGTAATAATTTGTGTAAAATCATAAGAAATGATTCGGGAAAAATTGGGGTGAAAAACTCCATATTTGAAAAGATAAAAATGGATTTTTATCGAAATGAACTAGTTTTGAACTAAATTTAAAACCCAATTATTTTTAAATAAATAAATTAGATTTAAAAGGGGGTTTTAAATAATCGGAATTTCTAATATATTTGATTGGATTTGAAATGGGTTTATCGTGAATGGTGTTTTAAATAACACTTGTTCTTTAACCCGATAATAAATAGAATGTGATTTGGGTTTGTCGTGAACTGTGTTTTAAATAACACCTAGTTCTTTAACCCAGTAAAAGGAGTTTTAACGAATCTGCAATTAGGTTGAAATGTGAATCTATAATCTAAATTATCAAATTTAGAAATGAGCGAGAATGGAGTATCGCTAGTTTTGCTCCAAAGCGATAGTTAAATCTTTAATTAGATTTGAACGTGAAATGGTAATTAATTTTACCGATAACACCATAGTATTAGATATGGAGTATTACCAGTTTTTCTTCATGGGATGAATCGGTTGGGATTGGGAAATAAAATAAATAATTACTTTGGTGTGGTTCGCTAATCTCGACTAGTTGGAAAAACCATAATTTGGTTTGAAATGACATCCAAAGGAAGATTAAAGGATAAATTTTAAAGAATTTATCTTGGATAAAATTAATGGGAACTTTTTCCCAAAGGATGTGGATATTTAAATAACAGAATATTCAGAATTGGAATGAGGCGTATGTTGTGTTTGTGTAACATTTGTTTTCAATATACGCGGGTTGTTCGGGAAGTCCGGGTTTATACCCATTCTGAATAACCGATTCGACGATATGTCGAAGATGAAGACGGTGGTTGAAGACCGGAAGTCTTCACATCGTTTGGATAATTACTGACGATCCTGATTGGGTTGTACACCCAAGAGGATGGAAACAGTTGGTGGTCGTCCAGACGTACTTGGAGATGGATGGATAAGCGAGGAAAGTGCCTCCGGTTTCGTTCAGACCCAGAACGAACTTGTAAATGGATTGTGTGTCTGACATTGGATTTTATTATGTGTTGATTGATTTCTGTTAAATATATATCTGTTTGGCGGCGGAGAATTTATTCTCTTGCTTAACGCCCTTCTCTGAGACGTACGAGCTTAGAGATTATATATCGATGGACATCAGTCGCATGGCATGAATTGCCTATGTAGCACGCTAAGATGCAATGATCAAGGCTTCTGTTGAAAAGCAAAGTCTTGTGGTTGATGATCAAAGCACGGCCTTTGTGGCGTAGCTTTGTGTATAACGTGAATTCGCGAGCCTCACACCTCGGTATGAGTTAAAAACGGGATACGGGCCATTGGGAGAACACGACGTTTCTTTCTAGCTTTGGTGGTGTCAGTGACTTACCAGCCCTGACATTTATATACTTTTCACCTTTGTGGTTGTTGGAATGAGGCGCCTCGATTATAGGTCTATAAGGACCGGGAAACGTGTGTTCAGGAATAACTAATCCTCTAACGTAAGTGAGGACCGGCCCAACCGATCCAAGTGGCTGCCCAGAGTGCGTAGTCCTGAGCATTTGCTAGAGTGTCTCGAAGCGGAGTGGAGCTTGCCCCTTGCCTCGACTCATGACGGAAATCCATTTTCCAATACGTGTATTGCGGTTTTAATTGTAGAACTAGTATGGCGACATGATAGATGGTACCCATGCCGCCTATGATTTATATTTATGATTGAAATTGTTTTGACACTATACACTTATTATAGTATCAAATGATTTGTTTTAAACGTACCAAGCATGTTTGGCTATTATAAGGGAAAACCCTGTCCTCCGGCTTGCGTTGCATTGTGTGATGGGACCTGGGTCTTATAATAGCTTCATTTTTCGAAAAAGCATTGCGTTGTTTATTGATATGCATTGGTATTCTTGGGAGGAAACCCGTTCCGTGTTATACGGCGTGGTCCCTTGAATTACTCTCTTGTAAAGTCAAGCTTTAAGTAATTGTTTTAGTTCTCACACCAGTCACATGACTGACCTGGAGTTTATTGTTTTAACCTAAACTCTGGGTGCCCCTATTTTCCGCACGGGCAGCTAGTAGTTTTGGTTTTGTAGATTTATATTCACAGGATCCTGGTTTACAGCTGGAATGATATCCGGAAAGCTCTGTATCCGTATATTACCTTCAGTTGTGCTTTGTATTATTTTCCGCTGCTATGTAATTTATTGTAATCTCTGATATTTATTGAATGTAATTTATTCATTTATACTCTGTATATTCTTGTATCTGATGGAATTGTTGTAATATACAATGAAATGTTCTTCCGTCTGCGTTCTATTTTGTCTTGTCCTCAACGCCATCCGTGCTTTCCTTCACAGGGAAGTTCGGGTCGTGTCAATTACACAGAATGAAATCCGATGTCAGACACACATCCATTTACAAGTTTGTTCTGGGTCTGAATGAAACCGGAGGCACCATATTGCTCCCCTATATGTCCAATATAGGGGAGAGGCCCTTCGCATATCCGTCGATCTCCAAGTACGTTTGGACGATCACCACTTATTACTTCGCCTTGGGTGTACAGGCCAATAAATACATTAGTAATCATCCAAACGATGTGAAGACCTCCGGTCTTGAACCATCATCTTCATCCTCGAATCAGTTATTCAGAATGGGATGAACCCGGTCTTTCTGAATAACTCGCATATGTAATAAACAAGTGCTATAAAAACACAACATACGCCTCATTCCAATCTAGAATATTTCTTTATCCAAATATTCATATACTTTGGGAAAGGGTCCATTAATTTTATCAAAGAAAAATTCTTTAGATTTATTCTTTAATCTTCCTTTGGATATCATTTCAGTCTAATTAAAGATGCGTTAAAACTCCATTTGGTTTTAATCTTCCTCAAAATCAATAATTACGATTGTTTAACTTGGGAAATCATATCCTGTCTTTAACTGGGTTAAAGAACCAATGTCATTTAAAACACGGTTCACGACAAACCCAAAATCACATTCCATTCCATCAGCCTTTAACCGTAAATTAGCAAGTGAACAATTCCCTAAGTATTAACCCCGAAGGCTGAAACCAACATCAGATCAATACCCAGGAAACCATTCAACTTAACTAATCTCCAGTTAGTTTCTGATTTTCTTAACTCCATTAGGTCTAAGAACAGTATTATTAAAGATACCATTCACGACAACCCAAAATGTTATTCTTGTCTTTAACTGGGTTAAAGAACCAATGTCATTTAGAACACAGTTCATGACAAACCCAAAATCACATTTAATATTAAATACAAGGCTCTGAATAGAAAATATATTAGCTTATATTCAATATCAAATTCTGGAATCAACAAATACCGTATTGGAACAACGATATGTATATCTTCCAAATTCATCCACAATATCCGTGATCATGGAATCCAATATCCAAATATTCCAAAGGTTATTTCGATTCAAATCCATTCCAATTCATATATTGGAAATTCCAGTTATTTTTAAAACCATTTCAAATCCAATTTATTTATTTAAAAATATTGGATTTCATAATTATAGTTCATAACTAGTTCATTTCTGTAAAAATATATTTTTATCTTTTCAAATGTAGAATTTTTCATCCCAATTCTTTCCATATCATTTGTTATGATTTTACATAAATTATTGATACTTTTAATAATTTAATCAAGGCTCGTACAGTCGATTACCATAAACGGCCATCGAACTACACTTATAGCGACCTTTTCCAAATTTGATTTCGACATAATTCTAAATCCAACCATTACATTTCAAATCTCTAATATTCGTTATAAATCTATTTTCGATACGAACCCAACGGTTCTGGTTTTAGGAGAATCCAACGGTCGGATCTCCCGTAATGTCCATTCGAAGTCAATGGTCAAAATTCGCGAACTTCCGCGGCGTGGCGCATTTTATTCAGGCCGTTATATTATATATATATATAATATATATTATATATATTACATCGATTTCCATTTGAAACGTATTTTATAAATCATTTTAAATTCGTTTTCAAAACGATTTCAACTTCATATTCAATTTCCAATCAAAATTGAATATTCCATATCATCGATATATAAATGATAATATTTTCAAAACATTAGATTTTGAAATCAATTCCTTTTCGATATCCATTATAAAGTGAATAAAATCGATATAAATATCGTTCATGTCAAAATGGCGTCAATCTAATCAACACGGCTTTATACATTTAAATGTATTCGTGTCCATCCCAAATCGGACATCAAAATCATATTTTGATCCTTTACTGAAAATTACTTTAGAATATTCATTATTTTAAAATGACCGTTACTTTAAAATATTCATTCTTTCTGAACTAGAATCAGACACAGTGAATTACCATATAATTTGATTTTATGGATTTCATACAATACATGTATACAACAACCGTGATAAATAATCATCCATCATCCAGAGTGCATTTTACACTGTATAAGCATTAAATATAAATATTCAATGCTTACACAGCTTGTCAATCAATCGATCGACATACAACTAATTATTGGGACTAGTGTATGTCATATATCATCCCAATACCCGTGTGGGGTTTCAATCAACAAATACAGATTCATTTGTGCAGTTGGGCAATGTGTAAAATTTATCATCCCAATCAATATCAATACAAATGGGTGTACATAAACAAATCGTTCGATTTATAAATGAATATTTATTTTATTCATATACACGTTAAAATTATATTTTTAACTATAAAATATTTTCAACTATAAAATATTTTATTCCATTCCACATCACACAATCAATTTTCACAACACAACCAAACAAACAAACAAGTCGTCCATGGTCTGTGGACAACGGGTTCGGGTGCTGCTAAGCACCGACTGCATCCTAATATATATTTTAACTAGAAAATAAAATAAAAGTGAGAAGTTCTCACCTTTGGGTTCCACTCCTTCATTGTCTATTTCTGAATGGTTGGATATGCCCAAAATTCCAATGCGACCTTTTCCCGCTGTTCATATATAAAAATCATATTTTTATCGCTTCATTCCAATAAATAAAAATCAATTTTTTTTATTTCTACTTTATATAGATAAAATCGTATCTTTCTATCACTAATGAATATATAAAAATCATGTTTTTACATTGCCATTTAAACGATAAAAATCATATTTTTATAATCTCTATAATACAAAAATCATATTTCTATAATCTCTATAATATAAAAATCATATTTTTATAATCTCTATTCATTTAAAAATTATATTTTTAAATAAACAAAGATTATATATATTTTTTAAACAATTAACATTCATCACTTTATATTGTTAAAAATCATAACTTTACATACATAAAGATCTTATCGTTAAGTTAATAAAAATCCTTTCTTTTTATTTAAAAATCACTTCTTTATCTAAGTAAAACTCACTTCTTTATCTGCAGTAAAAAAAATCACTTTCTTACATACAATAAAAATCATATTTTTAATTCTAAAATCATTTCAAAAATCCAATCTTTTTCCATTTATATAAAAATCATAACCTTTATTTATTTTATATATAGAAAAAGAAAAAAAACTAAATCTAAAATCGCGACGCACCTCAGCCCCACCCCAGCCGTCGCCTCGTCGAAAACGGAGGCCGTTTGCAAAATTTCCATGTTTAGGACTATATTTCCATAGCGACTATTCTGGATTTTCAACTGGACATAACTTTTTATTCCTGCTATGAAATTTCAATTTTTCAGATTCTTCGAAAGATATTTTCAAATAGATTCTAATATTCTTAGTTTCGCTAAAATCCGGTTTATTTTGAATCTTGTACATTCATTTGAAATTTGAAATTGAATTTTCAAACTACCGTGCATTTCAAATTCCTTTTTTAATTAAAAATAAATATATATATTCTAACGTCGATTCAAATAAATATTATACGTTCTAATTCTATTCAAAATAAATTTCTCATCGTTATTATCTAAAATAAACCATTTTAAATATTCAAAATTCATTAAAATTGCCAAAATAAAAATTTTAAACTGGTTCGGATTTTCTGGGTTATTACATTTGATTAAAAATAACATTTTTGTTATAAAATGTCACATTTGATTAAAAATAACTTTTTTATAGAAATGTCACATTTGATTGAAAATAACATTTTATATAGAAATGTCAGATTAGAGTAAAAATAACATTTTTGTTATAATTTGTCATGTTAGATTAAAAATAACATTTTTGTTATGAATTGTCATGCTAGATAAAAATAACATTTTGTTAGATAATGTTATGTCAAAATTAAAAATAACATTTTTTTAGATAATGTTATGTCAAAATTAAAAATAACATTTTGTTAGATAAAGTTATGTCAAAATAACATTTGATTAGAAAATGTCAAGTGGAATAAAATGTCACTTTTGTCAAATTTAGAATTGACATATAATTTGCCCCTTTTGTCAAATTTAGAACTGACATTTAAATTTGACACTTTTGTTAAATTTAGAATTGACATATAAATTTTACACTTTTGTTATATTTAGAATTGACATATAAATTTGACACTTTTGTTAAATTTAGAATTGACATATAAATTTGACACTTTTGTTAAATTTAGAACTGACATATAAAATCGTCATTTTTGTTAAAATTAGAATTGACAATATAAAATCATCATTTTTGTTAAATAGAAATTGTAAACAAATAAAATTATCATTTTTATTTGTTAAGATTTGATTAGAAATTATGAACAAATAAAATCATCATCTTCTATTTGTCAAGTTGAATTAGAAAATGTATGTGTACAAATAAATATTCATTTTTATTTGTTATGTTAAATATAGGAAATTTGTATGCAAACAAAATATTCTTTATTTGACACTAGAAGTGTAGAATATGTCATGAAAATAAATTATCTTTTCATATTGTCATTTTAACATTGAAACCATGTCATGTAAATAAATTGTCTTTTCATGTTGTCATTAGAAATTAGAAAATGTCATTATAGTAGATAATGTCATGTTTATCATGATAGTTAAAATAATGGTAATATTAATATTGAAATTAAATTATATATATTTATTTATAATTTAAAGAGTGAAAATTTGTTAAATAGAAATAATTCAAACCGAATTATAATCGGTTAAATTCAGTATCCGATGATTTATTGATGTAGGCTATTGTTGTTTGAAAACCCCACACGGGTATTGGGATGATATTTTGTGACGACCCCAAAACCCCGTACTACGGTGTCAAGGGTAATCTTTGGAATATAACACATAAACAGATAATAGTAGAACAGAATTAAATAAATACACCAGATAATGAACAAATAATACACTGGATAAACATTATTATCAGAGTTACACAGTATACAGGATCATACTTAGTACAAATACAGTTCAGCTATACATAAATGTCCACAGCGGAAAACAAAACATAATGTACAATAGGAGCTGAACAGCATAAAAAGAGATAAATGGTAGAATCCATCTCAGCTCCAGCTATCCAGAAAGAGCCTGCTAATACCTGAATACAAGGTTGCCCGTGTAGAAAAAGGGGCACCCGAGTTTGCAAGTGAAACAAACTACTAGTCAGTCATGGGACTGGTATGAGAAATCTACTTAACACATTTTATACTATAGCTAATCACAGGACCACGCCACTTTCGCGGAACGGGTTTACTCCATTGGATTGCCAGTGCTTTAAAACAATTAAATCTTTTAAACATCGCAATGCTTTTTATAAAAATGAAGCCATTATAAGACTCAGTTCCCATCACACAATGCAACGCAAACCGGAGGATAGAGTTTTACCTTATAATGGCCAAAACATGCTTGATACGAATAAAAAAAGAATTCTTAATCAGACTCCAACTGTAAAATAGTAAGAGAACGATTCCATTGGTATTAACCCCGAAGGTCGAAACCAACATCAGACCAATACCCAGGAATCCATCCATCTTAGCTCGTTTCCGGTTAGTTTCTAATTTTATAAAACAATCATAAATATCAATCATAGACGGCATTAATGCCCCATACCACTATGACGTCATATATAGGTATACAATCAAAACCGCACAGTCACGTATTTGGAAATTGGATTTCCGTCATGAACCAAGGCAAAATATAGTCCTTACCGACTTTGCGACTCTCTAGCCCGAGCCATAGGGTCAGAGCGCATCGACCCTTAGAGCGACTGGGCCGGTCCACCGATGTGGATTAAAATTCCTGAACACTGCGTTTCCCCGCCCTTTGGGCGTAAATGAGCCAACGAATGACTCCATCGGTCCCGGATCGACCGATATATCTGAGGCGCCTCGCAACAGCAACAACCACATAGGTGAAAATAATATAAATGTCAGCCAGTTTAAGCACTGACACCACCTCTAACTAGAAAGAAATGCATGTCCTCCCTGAGGTCCTCTCCCATTTCTGGTTCATACCAGGGTGTGAGGCTCACGAATTCACATCATATACAAAGCTACACCACACAGGCGGTGCTTTGATCATCAATTACAAGACTTTGCTTTTCAACAAAAGCCCTAATCACTGCATCTTAGCATGCCACACAAGCAATTCACACCATGCAACTGATGGCTATCAATCACACAGAATGAATTCCAATGTCAGACACACAGTCCATTTGCAAGTCTGTTCTGGGTCTGAACGAAACCGGAGGCACTATATACCTCGCATATCCATCGATTTCCACGTATGTGACCACTCATTATCCATATTTCGGGATGCCTCCCAATCAGGACATCAGTTACCATCCAAACGAGGTGAAGATCTCCGGTCTTCGACCACCGTCATCATATTCGATTTCTTATCGTTGATTCAGTTATTCAGAATGGGATAAACCCGGTCTTTCTGAGCAACTCGCGTATATAATGAACAAGTGCTACACAAACACAACATACGCCTTATTTCAATTCATTAGTCACTAACCGTAAATCAGTAAGAGAACGATTTCCCAAATATTAACCCCGAAGGCCGAAACCAATATCAGATCAAAATCCAGGGAACCATTCGACTTAGCCAACCTTTAGTTAGTTTCTAAATTTCACATTCCATATCGTTTATAATATTTTATAGCGATTTATCGCTATTTTTATTTATTTAAAAATAGCTAATTTATTCAAACGACGCTTCGGGCCATAACGCGGTCATGGCGCTGTTTTTCTTCAGATTTGATTTACACATATCTGAAAATCTAACCATTGGATCTTCGCAAAATTTATATCATTAGAAGGATCTTTTCAAAACGAATCCAACGGTCCCAGTTTCGGGAAAATCCGACGGTCGGATCTCCCGGTACATTCGTTTGAAATTTCGATTTCAAAATATGAACTGCAGCGTCGTTATTCGATTTAATTTAATTATATATATATATATAATCGATTCTGGCGCTGTTTTTCTTTAGATTTGAATTAAACATTCCAGACAATCCAACTGTTGGATCTCTGCAAAGTTGGTGTCGTTGGAAAGATATTTCCAAAGCGAACCCAATGGTTTCAGTTTCGGGAAAATCCGATGGTCGGATCTCCTGCACTAATCATTTGAAATCACAGTTTCATAACACGAACTGCAGCTTCGTTATTCGATTTATTTTAATTATTTATATATAAATATAATTGATTCTTCGATTTCAAAACCATATTCATTTCATACCTTTGATAAAAATGATATTTTTATCAAACTAACTTCTATTTCAACACTTCACTATTTTTAGCAATTCATGTATATAATAAAAATATGATTTTTATTGTTAAACAATTTATTTCAAAACACGACTATTTTATATAGTTCATATAGATGGTAAAAATATGATTTTTATTATAAAACAATTTATTTCAAAACACGAATACCATTCAACACATGAATTTCCATTCAACGAATGAATTTCTATTCAACACATAAAGGTTTTCTATAGTTCGTATATACAAAAGTAAAAAAATGTGATTTTTTTTATTGCAAAACAATTTATTTCTAAACACGACTGTTTTATATAGTTCATATAGATGGTAAAAATATGATTTTTATTATAAAACAATTTATTTCAAAACATGAATACCATTCAACACAAGAATTTCCATTCAACGAATGAATTTCTATTCAACACATGAAGGTTTTCTATAGTTTATATATATATAGATAAAAAGGTGATTTTTATATTTAAAACATGAATACCATTCAACACATGAATTTCAATTCAACGAATGAATTTCTATTCAACACATGAAGGTTTTCTATAGTTTGTATATATAAAGTAAAAAATGTGATTTTTATTGCAAAACAATTTATTTCAAAACATGAATGTCATTCAATAGATGAATTTCTATTCAACACACGAATATAGTTTCAACACATGAAAATAATTCTAACACATGAATATTATTCAAAATTTCGGCAGCATAACGGCAGGGTAGTTAAAACCGGGGTCGTCCCTAGTACGACACCTCGCTCTACCTTAAAGCCTCACAGCTTTTGACAATGGGGATTTCATGCATCTAGTTCGCACGCAGGCGACATGTATATATTTTTCATTTCCACAAACTAATCCTATGTTGTTTCAACCAAATAATTCTCAACCACAAACGGGTATTTTTCAACCACTATCAATCAATTTCAACTACAAACAATTCTAATCAACCATTCGCTATCAACCAATTTTCACATCAATCACAACCAATAAATATCGTCCATGGTTTGTGGACGGGGGGAATATATATATATATATATATATATATATATTATAAGCATTTCACTTCTATTTCAACACATGTATAATTTTTACAACGCATATATAACTTATATATCGAATGCACAACTTATACAACGCTTATACATGAGGTATACAACGCTTATATAACTCATACATCGACTATATAATTTATACATCGTTGTTTTCCACATCGTTTTTAATTTAGAAATCTCACATTGGGTTCCACTCCACCAAAAATAGTAGGAGGCTCAGAAAAATATGCGGTCTCTTCTAGAATGTAGAAGACGTCCACACGAGTCCGCTGTCTCTTGTTTCACTAAATTTGACGTCTCTTGTTTCACTGAATTTCATCAAGAAACGAAAAAGATATGATTTTTACAGTGAAATCAAAAACTGTAGTGCTTTAAACCGCTATAATATGGTTTATTTAAAAATAGTCATATACCTCAGCTCGATCTTCAAAACTAGGTCTTCAATTACCTTCAAATCTGAAGCGCTTCATTCAGATCAGGTTTCACCATGTCCAAGACCTCCATGAGGCACATCGGCGCATGGAGGAGCGGTCAGGTCCGGTGCTAAATCGAAGGGGTGGCGGTAGTTTGAAGTTCTGACGTTTGGAGAGGTGATTCACGACGTAGGTTGAACGATAGGGGGTAAATCTTATATGGATTTGAAGCTCTCGTGATGCTCTTCAAAATTTTCAACTGGAGCTAGGTCTGATTTCGCGTGTAGAGGGAGTAATCGAAGGGGGAAGGTTGGAAGCAAAACCGCCATTCATCGAGAGCTGTCGGGGAGAGAGAGAAACTATTGACCAATGAGATTTTTTCGTTAATTTATATATTTTTAAATTTCTAAAATACCCTCTTTCACACACGAACCCCAATCCAAACCCAACGACTATCGTTTCTAGCTAAATACCCCTATTCCGAACACAATGGGATATGTTTCGAAGGCTCATTCGACTGTTTTAGTCAGTTTTCCTTCAAATTAAAATATAAAACATTCAATATTTAATTTGAACGTATAATTCAATTTTCCAGGGCCACAAACAGATTCGAAAAATTCCCGAAAAATAAATCTAGCTATGTTTTAACGATACGGTCCCAACAAAACTAGTTTCGTCGAATTCTGAGACCGTTTGAAAAATGCCCCATTTCTGGTCGATCCAATTTAATAGAAATCGACCAAACACATTTTCTTTTGCCACGCTCACATATTAACTTCAAAAATTATGAAATTTGAAACCTAGCAATAATTTGACATCCCGGATCCAACAAAAGTGGTTTCGTCGAATTCTGAGGTCGTTTGCAAAATGGCCATTTTCACGGGCTATATAAACTCTATAGCGACCTTTCTGAAAATTCATTTGGCCATAGCTTTTGCTTCCCACTATGAAACTTCGATTTTTTAGATTCGTTAGAAAGATATTCAATAACAGATTTAAATATTTTTGGTTTCACTAAAATCCGTTTTGTTTTGCACCCCGTACAGTCAGTCAAAGTTTGAATTCAAATTTTGAAACTACCGCGCCATTTCAGGCCTTGTTTATAATTCAAAGTAATTATATTTATTTTCAATGTTGATTCAAACTTACTTTTCATCGTTATTATTTAAAATATTTATTTTAAATATTTAAAATCCACTAAAATAGCCAATTTAAAATTTTTAAATTGGTTCAGATTTTCCGAGTCGTTACATATTTGACATACACTAGTCCCAATATTTATCTGTATGTCAATCGATGGATTGACAGCCTCCAATATTTATCTGTATGTCAATCGATGGAATGACAATCTATGATGAGCATTATGTATTTATTTATTTTAATGCTCACACAGTTATAAATTTCAATCTGGATGTAAATGGATTGTTTATTGATTATTTCCCATTATTGTTATATACACGTGATGCATGAAATCCATATAACTGAAATTATATGGTAATTGATTGAGTCGCATTCCGATTCAGAATATCTTTTAAATAAATATATGTTTTTATCAAAATGAACTAGTTATTAACTAGAATAAATCTTTAAAATTTAGATTTAATGAAGTTTTCTAATAAATTAACATTTGCCTTGAATTAAATAAATAAATTGGATTGTTGGGTTTGTCGTGAATGGTGTCTTCAATAACACCATTCTTAAACCCAGCTGAGAAAAGAAAAAATCTTTTAATTAAGATTATTAGAGTTTCCAATTATATTTAGTAATTAGAATAAATGAAATGTGAATTAGGTTTATTGTGAACTATTTTTTAAGCGACATCTTTCTTTAACCCAGTTGACAGTGAAAATGTAATTTGGAATTTATAAATCTTTTTATTTAGATTAATGGAAATTTTCCAAAGTAATGTTTTCCAATTTAATATATTAAATTGGAATTGAATGGAATTCGATTTAATAATAATTGAGACAAGATTCTATAAAAGAAGACCGATATTATATATGGAATTTCAAAGGCTTTACCGTTATTCCATTTATATTATTGGTCTAATACAGAAATTTATATTTATTATATATTGATTTGATTTCTGTGAAAATTCCATATTTGATGGAAGATGATTTTGAGTTTACTGTGAACTATGTTTTAAATGACATTAGTTCTTTAACCCGGTTAAAGATAAGAATAATTTCTTAAATTTAAATAATTATTAAATAATGATTTTTGTTATTTAAAACCAAATTGGAGTTTTAATAAATCTTTAAAAGAAAGATTTAAGATTAACTTTAAAGAATTTATCTTTGATAGAATAATGTGAATATTTTATTAAAAGAATATTCTGAATTAGAATGAGGTGCTTGATGTGTTTTTGTAACACTTAATTTTTTATTACAAAACACGCGAGTTATTCGGGAAGACCAGTTTTAACCCATTCTGAATAATTATTGCGACAATTAAAAGTCGAAGATGAAGACGGTGGTTGAAGACCGACGATCTTCACATCGAATGGATGACTACTAATGCCCTGGACTGGTTTACTCCGAAAAAAGGGTTAAAGTGGTAGTTATCCGGACGTACTTGTTGATTGTCCAGATATGCGAGCACCTCTCTTCCGTATTGGACATACGGAACGAGGAATAAGGTGTCTTCGGTTTCGTTCAGACCCAGAACGGACATGTAAATGGAGGTGTGTCTAACGTTGGATTTCATTCCATGTAAATTAAATTGATTTCTATTTAATATATATCTGTGATGGCAGAGAATTTATTCTCTTGCTTAACACCCTTCTTTGAGACGCATGAGCTCAGATGTTATATATTGGTAGTTATCAATCGCATGGCGTGAACTGTCAATGTGGCATGCCAAGATGCAAATGATCAAGGCTTTTGTTGAAAAGCAGGGCCTTGTGGTTGATGATCAATGCATAGCTTATTTCGGCATAGCTTTGTGTATAGGGATACTTCGCGAGCCTCACACCCCGGTAGAGTCCGAAACGGGACAAGGGAACGCAGGAAGTGCACACATTTCTTCCTAGATAGAAGTGATGTCAACGTTTACAAGCTGTAATGACCCGTAATTCCCCGATCTGGAACCAATGGCCTAGGTCTCGTCAGCCCGTTTGATTATCTCTAGTCTGTTTTATTTAATTTAATATTTATATCATTTATTTAATTAATTCCATCATACATTTAAATTCATCTGGGCCACATACGAACTCAGAAAAATCCAGAAAAATTATTTCTGTCTTTGTTTTAACAATACGGTCATAACAAAACTAATTTTGTTGAATTCTGAGACTGTTTGAAAAATGGTCATTTTCAAGTCAATTAAATTTGACTAAAATTGACAAAGCACATTTTCTTTTGCCACGCTTACATATTAATTCGAAAAATTATGAAAATTGAAACCAAGGAATAGTTTGACATTCTGGTTCCAACAAAAGTGGTTTCGTCGAAAAAGGAGGTTGTTTGTAAAATGGCTATTTTTAAGGCCATATATTATATTAAAATATGTATAAATTTTATAGCGACTTTTCGAAATTTCAAACTTTAACTGAATGTACAGGATTCAAAATAAATCGAATTTCAGTAAAACCAAAAATAATTGTAACAACTCGAAATTGTGGAAATTTCAACTCTGAACTATGCAGAATTAAAATCATGGTGAGAATTTTATTTCCTTTTAAATAATTAAAAATAAATCAATTATTATCGTGTATAGTAATCCTTGCATGTTTGAGATTTGATTTTAACTGTTTGATGCTGTTTGTTGACCTGTTTATTTGATAGAATTTTTTTTTATCGGTTGATATGATTGAATATTTTTGTTGTATTAGAATCAACAAATAAAAATGTCAATTTGGTTGTATTAGAACTGGCAAAATAAAATGTTATTTTTGTGTTACATGTTTGGAATTGCCAACAAATAAAATTATCATCTTTCCTTGCTTGGTTGAGTTAGAATTATTTGTTTGGTAAAATCGTATATAATGGAATTGTGGAGATTTGTTAGCAAATATAGAAATATCATCTTTATGTTAAATTAGAAATGTTACATAAAAATATCATACTTATGTTAAAATATAATTTTTATGTTAAATTAGAATTGTCATATGAAAACATCACTTTTATTAGAGAATGTCATGTTAATTGAAAACATAAATTTTGTTAAGAAATGTCATGTAAAATAAAAACATCATTTTAGTTATAAAATGTTGAGTTGATAAAAACCATTTTGTTTTATAGAATGTTAAATTAGGTAAAAATATCATTTTTGTTATAAGATGTTAAGTTTGATTAAAATATCATTTTTGTTATAAAATGTTAAGTTAGGCAAATATCACTTTTATATGTTTTATTGTGTTAGAATTGACGACAAAACAAATACATCACTTTTATATGTTTTGTTGTGTTAGAATGGGCGACAAAACAAATATATCACCTTTATATGTTTTGTTGAGTTAGAGTTGTCGACAAAACAAATATATCACTTTTATATGTTTTTTTGAAATAGAATTGTTGACAAAACAAAGTTATATTTTTATTTTTATTTTGTTGAAATGTTAGAAATGATTTAACATAAAAATATGCTTTTTATGTTAATATGAAATGTTAGAATGATGTAACATAAAAATATTTTTTATGTTAATATGAATGGTTAGAATTGTTAACATATAAAATATTCTTTTATATGATATTTGAAAACATAGAAAAATGTTAACATGGGAAAATATCCCTGTATATGATATTTGAATACATAGAATGTAGCGACCCGGAAAATTCGACACTCGAATTATCGACATTTACACAAACAGTGTCCCACTCGAGTATCAAATCTCCAGAAAGCTAGAAGAAAGAAGTTGGAGGATGAGAAAGATAAGATAGAAATATTAGAATAGAAGAAGAAGAAGGACCAACACAGAGTCTCACATCGCAACGGAACAAAATATAATACATAAATACATCTTTATTGAGAGCTTTTGAAAATACTTACAATATCAGAGTACAACACACATCTGGACAGTTTTGATAGTCTGTCCTCATATATATAACCACACAGCGGAATATTTTTCGTCTGAACATCTTCTCGGGACTCTGCAGTACCTGATAACCTGAACCTGTACACCCCGGGCTAACCCGAGCATTTACAAAACACCGGGTCAGTCTGGTGAACCAGAGTGAGAAAAACTCGCACAACAATTAAGGGTATCATGCAACTTGATTTTTAAGTTAAAATCCTTTCGAAAGAAAAGATAATCGTAAGACCGATCCACACATAAACACGGACGGTTTTTACCTTACGATAACCCAAATCATTTTGAAATCAATATCTTATTTGATATTATCATAGTGTCTAGATACAAATAAATATCAATCTAGTGGAACGCTTGCATCTCACGCTCCACGTATATATATACAAACAAAACCGCGGGCACTTATTGGAGATTGGATTCCGACCTTGACAAGGTATGGGACCACCTGCCGCTCGTGTATCTCTAGAGGCGAATACACTGGGTTCAACAAGAACGTCTTGCAACCCGGCCCTCACATGACCGACCACTCATTTCGCTTGAGTGTATCGAATGTATATCACCAACGGTTGGACTCAAACCACCGTTCCCGAATGGGCAGAATCGACAGAATAAGAAACAAAAGAAATTTCTCTAGATAGGTGATTATACACCCTAATGGGAGCGACCCACATAGCCATGCTGCCTGCCCGATTTCTGTCATTCCCCGGTTGTGAGGCTTGAGGCTAGAATTTTCTCTTTTAAACATCTGGCCACCATTCACTTTGAATGCCACATCGTCAGATCCTCTGGATATCACTAATTGACGCCCACAAAAATACCCTAGTTGGGAGCTAACCAACTATGATACGTTTGAAGAAATCAACGTACGTGGCCCATTGGAAATACTCTGTCAGACATTCGTCCATACAAGTCATCCAGGAACAGGATGAACCGAAGGTACTTTCCTACTGCATCCAATATAGGAATCACCCTAAGGATCAGTAGCGATCGTCCTTGCAATCCACAGTTTCAACCACGACAGAACCCCAGTATATCTCCGGGTCGAATCAGAGATTGTAAGTGGTTCTTCCGCTTCATGAAGATCTATGGTCTTCACATGCTCCATCTCGATCGTCACTTGATCTCTTCTTTATATTCGCATTTGTTGGTTGGAATGGTTTTCGAATAAACATTCGATCCCGGTCTTTCCATACCAACAATCGTAAAGGTCAGACTTGATAGTCGGTTATTTAACTATCAAGTAAACATCCATGAAACCATAAAAATATAATTACTGGACTGGTACTCAGTATCACTTGGCTTTTAAAACTTCTTGCCCAATTCCCTTTTTAATTCCATTAATAGGGAAAATATAAACTTATATCATTTCCTTTACTTTGGAAAACTTATCGCACACTCTCGCCATTACCAACTAGTATTATCCTTGAATAATCCCGAAGCCGTTCAAGTTGGGGTATTTTAATTACCTCTCAGACCTTGATTGACAACGTTCTTATCTTCAGATGAATACAAGTTGTAATTCAAAACCTTGTATTATTATTTCAATTCCTATTTTCAATCCCGTTTACCAATCTCGCATTTAAATCCCTTTTAACCAATTTCCTTTTCCTTTCTAGAAATCTCCTTTCGAATTAATTTAACTTAACACCAATATTAAGTATTTCCAATTAAAAACCAACGTTTAATTCACATTCCATTTATAACCTTCGTTTATAAATCTTAGGTTTAATATAAACCCTTTTGCATTTTCTCCTTCTTTTACTTAATTAAATTGTTAAGTAAAACCTACACTTATGCCTTATCTTCGTTTTAAAACTCTTGGTTGCTTCTCTATAAAACTCGAGTTCAAACCATAAAACTCATCACTAGCCTTTTTCCAACACTAAACCATTTCATTTCAAACTTGGTTTCTTAAAGATATTTCATTAGTGATTACCAACTCCTTGATTTCAACATTTCATCATTTAAATCAATTTGCTCCTTTATTTACTAGAATAATAAATTCCCTTTTTAATACCTTTCGAGGGTACATCAATTACTCATTAAGTTAATTCACTAATTTAAAGTATAACTAAGTTCAAATGGTCGACTCCATTCACCTAAAACATGATTAATCTCCTAACCAACTCTTTTTAATCCCTTCTTTAAATTAATTAAAATGTAATTAATTTAAATAACTTTATTTAAACATTCCTTAGACGAAATAAATCAAATACTTGACCCCTTTGCTTTTAATTCTTATTAACATAAGAATTCATTTTACAAACAAATTTCAAAATTTCTATACGAACTTTTAGATAAATATTTATTTCCCTTTTTAAATATTCTTTCACGTAGTAACTTCCAAAATATATTTTTCGTTATAAAACATATTTATAACTCGAATATTATCAATCCACTATTGATAAAACTCATATTTTATAAATCGATCGATTTAAAATCCAAGTGATGTCGATTTCCCCACCACACTACCCACTGGTTATTATCAGAACAAATGTTGAAATAAGGTTCAACAATCAATAATAATCAACCATCCCTTTTATATATGACTGGGAATTTCTATCACGGTCATCAATCAACAACAGATCATTCAAACAGTTCAACCATTTTCAAGCACGTTTTTAAACATGACCAATCAAGGGAATTACTTTGTTTGGGTCAAATCAACACGATTGGTGTTTCACTGAAATTAAACAACCGTTTAATTTCAGAAATTGAATCAACAATAAACATATATCACTAGCAAACAGTTAATCACTAACAACCAGAACACGCAAATTAAAAACCCAATTTATATAAAATATAAATGGGAAGAGCTGAGTGAGTTTAACTCACCTGGATTTGAATCTGTTGATCATCAGTCTGTTTTAATCAAATTAAACTGACGTTTAATTTGAATAAAAATTCCAGTCACTTTAGACCTGGACCAGACTCGCTCCATCTCGAAGTACTCGTCTCCACGGCCCCAACGCAACTGACCGCGTTAAAATCTGTTAACGTACATGCGAGATATCGTATAAATAAGTTTTATAAATAATTAAAACATAGATTTTATAATATTTTTTTTTTAAACGGGCTTATACCTTAACCCGTCAGCCCATATAGATCCGACCCGCCTTACAACATAAAACCCTCATCTCGATCCCTCTTTCATTCATACTGCCGCCTCCAAAAATTTCCCAAATCAAAACCCTAATTCCGTGCTGCTTGTTGGCGCCGCAACCTTCTTCTCGCACCCCTCCACTTCCATCGATCGGTCATCCTCCATTCACAAACCCTCCGCTCTCCTTCCTCTGACGATCCAGCGAACCCCTTCAGCAACTACCAACCCAAACTCCCCCAGACGAAGCGTCTTCCGTCTTCCTCCCTTAACTTAAGCTAAGTTTCCTTACTGCTTGATTTTAATTTCTGTAATGGTTTGATTTGATTTTTCTTCTTTGGTTTAATTCGTGTTGGTTTGTTTCGAATGGATTGCGCGTATATATATAGTTGCGGTTGGAACTAGATAAGAACACTGTCTTTCACTTGCTATGAATTGTTATGTCAATCAATATTCGAATCTGTAAAATTAGATTTTCGTTTAGATTTTTGGTATAAGATTTATAGCATATGTCCACCTGTTCGAAAAAGATTTTGATCGGATCTTGGATAGGTGATAGTGATGTTGTACTAGTGATGGTCGCTGGACAGTGATCACTATATGTTGGATTTTTAGCAGACATTTTGCTGAGTATTGTATTGTATTTTCAATGTCTACTGGTCTGGTTGACATGAAACCGTGATGGATCCTGTAGAGATTAGGTGGGATTTGGTTATGACTTGTTCATTCAGTCATGTATAAATCATCTATTTCGATTCGGCTGTAATTTAAATGGTATAAATATATACACGCATTGGATTTTGATTTCACTTAACTGTTCTTTGTGCTAGGAATTAATGAATGAATATTTTGATAGTATAGCTGTGTTGCTATTTCATTTAGCTGACTTGATCCTATATAGGTGTATGTGTGAATATATTTATATCTATCCCTTTGTACAGATTTGAAGTAAAAAAAAATGAGTATATTTAATTTTTCTTAGCTGTCCATACCCTCTCTCCTTAGCTATGTATTGTCTATTTCTTTTAGCTGTTTGTACTCTAATTTCCTTAGTTGTTCACACTAGGCTAGATGTATCAATTTTAGCTATTTACTTTAGCTGTTGCTATTTGATGTTTGAATATGTCCCACTGTTCATTGTCTGGTCTTTGCCGCCGTATTTGATGTGTAGAAAATATATATCTATTTTTCCTATGCATGGTACATTTTATTAGCTGTTTTAGCTATTGGTATAGCTATTCTTAGATTAGCGGCTCCAATACATCTATATGTTTTTAGTTGTGTACAACCTGTTTTTATCTTATTGATTTCAACATAAATGGCACTGTTTCCCAATGTATTTTCATGCGCATTCATTGTTTACATGTAGTTCTAGACTAGTGTATTCATAGCTATCCTTTTCTAATTGGAAATTATTTTACTGTTTTCAGGAAAGCGACAACACAGGAGCGGATCATGCAGAAGATGATTGTGTTGGATGATCATGTCCTTTTGATTTTTTTTATTTGGTCGAAAATTTTGTAAACATTTTTTATTTGTATTAACAGTTATATATATATATGAACATATTGTTCTCTTTGTACCATATTCTTTACGTCTTTATGTTGAATACAACCCATATATATATATATATATCTTGTTTCATTATTGTTAGAGATTGGATGGTTAATCATATGTCTTGCGATTTACTGTTAATGATGTTATGATATAAAATGTTTTTGTTTTAAATTTATAAGTCATTTCAGTTTTAGCAATGAATCCAAGGTTTATCTCATCACTGTCCAGTATGTTGAATCTAGAGGGTTGATTGGTCGACAAATGTTAAGTAATCAACTGTTGATCGTGCATGGTGGTTTCCTTCTTTTGTTGAAGAGAACGCTTTTAAATAATAATATAATTTGTCAGCTATAAAATCACATAGTTACTAATTTATGCTAACAAACTACCTACAGCATAACCAATTGAAGTAATCAACATGCATATGTCATTATCTCAGTGAACTATAAATTAGCCAATGGTTTTCTTCTATTTCTAATAAAAAGAAACTGTATTTACGTTGTACAAGCTCTAGATTGGTTTATTATTCTTAATCTCGCATAATCTCGATACATTATAAATTAAACTCAACTAATTAAATTAACGATAGTAAATTAATATCATCAAAATAACAGCTTCAACTTCAAATAGTTTATAACTCAATCTCGACATTAAAACCTAGTTTTAAAAATTCTTTAATTTAAATAAATAAATTCGATTATATTCCGAATATAATATATCAACTGATTTAAATATTCTAATTCACCTGGCCGAAAAATCTGGGACATTACATTCTTCCCCCCTTAGAATAATTTCGTCCTCGAAATTGTAAGGTAAGAAGAATATTCCGAATCGTATTATTAAAAAAAAAAAATCAGTACTTTTGAATTAAATTCAAAATGAATTCAAACTCTAAAAATTTTGCCAGCACCTTCTCTGCATGGCTCGATTTGTACGACTACCACTGCCACTCTAGGCCTCAATTTCTTCGGAAAGAATATTCAAAATCCAAATGGCAACCTTCTTTATTTGAATCCCAATTTATTTATTCAATAAATTTTCAAACCCCAATTCATTCAAGTTCACTCAAATTTGAATTCATTCTTACTTGATTTTTCCTTAACAGGGTTCAGCTTTACTTCCATATCCGATTCAATCGACGAATTCAATTTTATTTAAAAAAATTCAATTTTGATTTCAAATCAAATCAATCAGAACAACAAAACAACTCACATTAGTATAATATAGGAAATTATTCCTCTTTCTATATAAAAATATATCTTGGGTAAAATTATTTCTTCTACCCACCTTTAGAAAACCATATTGTATCCATTCACTAGTTCACTGCTTCTCAACACTTGAACCAGTCAAATAACACAATAGAAAATATTTGTATATAAAATCTACAAATACGCTCTCATATATATACACACTCAAACTCAATCGAGGGTGTTACTAACCCCATCTCTATCGAGTTACGCCACAGAGCCAAGGTTATCACTAAACCAATTGCTCTGATACCAACTGTAGCGACCCGGAAAATTCGACACTCGAATTATCGACATTTACACAAACAGTGTCCCACTCGAGTATCAAATCTCCAGAAAGCTAGAAGAAAGAAGTTGGAGGATGAGAAAGATAAGATAGAAATATTAGAATAGAAGAAGAAGAAGGACCAACACAGAGTCTCACATCGCAACGGAACAAAATATAATACATAAATACATCTTTATTGAGAGCTTTTGAAAATACTTACAATATCAGAGTACAACACACATCTGGACAGTTTTGATAGTCTGTCCTCATATATATAACCACACAGCGGAATATTTTTCGTCTGAACATCTTCTCGGGACTCTGCAGTACCTGATAACCTGAACCTGTACACCCCGGGCTAACCCGAGCATTTACAAAACACCGGGTCAGTCTGGTGAACCAGAGTGAGAAAAACTCGCACAACAATTAAGGGTATCATGCAACTTGATTTTTAAGTTAAAATCCTTTCGAAAGAAAAGATAATCGTAAGACCGATCCACACATAAACACGGACGGTTTTTACCTTACGATAACCCAAATCATTTTGAAATCAATATCTTATTTGATATTATCGTAGTGTCTAGATACAAATAAATATCAATCTAGTGGAACGCTTGCATCTCACGCTCCACGTATATATATACAAACAAAACCGCGGGCACTTATTGGAGATTGGATTCCGACCTTGACAAGGTATGGGACCACCTGCCGCTCGTGTATCTCTAGAGGCGAATACACTGGGTTCAACAAGAACGTCTTGCAACCCGGCCCTCACATGACCGACCACTCATTTCGCTTGAGTGTATCGAATGTATATCACCAACGGTTGGACTCAAACCACCGTTCCCGAATGGGCAGAATCGACAGAATAAGAAACAAAAGAAATTTCTCTAGATAGGTGATTATACACCCTAATGGGAGCGACCCACATAGCCATGCTGCCTGCCCGATTTCTGTCATTCCCCGGTTGTGAGGCTTGAGGCTAGAATTTTCTCTTTTAAACATCTGGCCACCATTCACTTTGAATGCCACATCGTCAGATCCTCTGGATATCACTAATTGACGCCCACAAAAATACCCTAGTTGGGAGCTAACCAACTATGATACGTTTGAAGAAATCAACGTACGTGGCCCATTGGAAATACTCTGTCAGACATTCGTCCATACAAGTCATCCAGGAACAGGATGAACCGAAGGTACTTTCCTACTGCATCCAATACAGGAATCACCCTAAGGATCAGTAGCGATCGTCCTTGCAATCCACAGTTTCAACCACGACAGAACCCCAGTATATCTCCGGGTCGAATCAGAGATTGTAAGTGGTTCTTCCGCTTCATGAAGATCTATGGTCTTCACATGCTCCATCTCGATCGTCACTTGATCTCTTCTTTATATTCGCATTTGTTGGTTGGAATGGTTTTCGAATAAACATTCGATCCCGGTCTTTCCATACCAACAATCGTAAAGGTCAGACTTGATAGTCGGTTATTTAACTATCAAGTAAACATCCATGAAACCATAAAAATATAATTACTGGACTGGTACTCAGTATCACTTGGCTTTTAAAACTTCTTGCCCAATTCCCTTTTTAATTCCATTAATAGGGAAAATATAAACTTATATCATTTCCTTTACTTTGGAAAACTTATCGCACACTCTCGCCATTACCAACTAGTATTATCCTTGAATAATCCCGAAGCCGTTCAAGTTGGGGTATTTTAATTACCTCTCAGACCTTGATTGACAACGTTCTTATCTTCAGATGAATACAAGTTGTAATTCAAAACCTTGTATTATTATTTCAATTCCTATTTTCAATCCCGTTTACCAATCTCGCATTTAAATCCCTTTTAACCAATTTCCTTTTCCTTTCTAGAAATCTCCTTTCGAATTAATTTAACTTAACACCAATATTAAGTATTTCCAATTAAAAACCAACGTTTAATTCACATTCCATTTATAACCTTCGTTTATAAATCTTAGGTTTAATATAAACCCTTTTGCATTTTCTCCTTCTTTTACTTAATTAAATTGTTAAGTAAAACCTACACTTATGCCTTATCTTCGTTTTAAAACTCTTGGTTGCTTCTCTATAAAACTCGAGTTCAAACCATAAAACTCATCACTAGCCTTTTTCCAACACTAAACCATTTCATTTCAAACTTGGTTTCTTAAAGATATTTCATTAGTGATTACCAACTCCTTGATTTCAACATTTCATCATTTAAATCAATTTGCTCCTTTATTTACTAGAATAATAAATTCCCTTTTTAATACCTTTCGAGGGTACATCAATTACTCATTAAGTTAATTCACTAATTTAAAGTATAACTAAGTTCAAATGGTCGACTCCATTCACCTAAAACATGATTAATCTCCTAACCAACTCTTTTTAATCCCTTCTTTAAATTAATTAAAATGTAATTAATTTAAATAACTTTATTTAAACATTCCTTAGACGAAATAAATCAAATACTTGACCCCTTTGCTTTTAATTCTTATTAACATAAGAATTCATTTTACAAACAAATTTCAAAATTTCTATACGAACTTTTAGATAAATATTTATTTCCCTTTTTAAATATTCTTTCACGTAGTAACTTCCAAAATATATTTTTCGTTATAAAACATATTTATAACTCGAATATTATCAATCCACTATTGATAAAACTCATATTTTATAAATCGATCGATTTAAAATCCAAGTGATGTCGATTTCCCCACCACACTACCCACTGGTTATTATCAGAACAAATGTTGAAATAAGGTTCAACAATCAATAATAATCAACCATCCCTTTTATATATGACTGGGAATTTCTATCACGGTCATCAATCAACAACAGATCATTCAAACAGTTCAACCATTTTCAAGCACGTTTTTAAACATGACCAATCAAGGGAATTACTTTGTTTGGGTCAAATCAACACGATTGGTGTTTCACTGAAATTAAACAACCGTTTAATTTCAGAAATTGAATCAACAATAAACATATATCACTAGCAAACAGTTAATCACTAACAACCAGAACACGCAAATTAAAAACCCAATTTATATAAAATATAAATGGGAAGAGCTGAGTGAGTTTAACTCACCTGGATTTGAATCTGTTGATCATCAGTCTGTTTTAATCAAATTAAACTGACGTTTAATTTGAATAAAAATTCCAGTCACTTTAGACCTGGACCAGACTCGCTCCATCTCGAAGTACTCGTCTCCACGGCCCCAACGCAACTGACCGCGTTAAAATCTGTTAACGTACATGCGAGATATCGTATAAATAAGTTTTATAAATAATTAAAACATAGATTTTATAATATATTTTTTTTAAACGGGCTTATACCTTAACCCGTCAGCCCATATAGATCCGACCCGCCTTACAACATAAAACCCTCATCTCGATCCCTCTTTCATTCATACTGCCGCCTCCAAAAATTTCCCAAATCAAAACCCTAATTCCGTGCTGCTTGTTGGCGCCGCAACCTTCTTCTCGCACCCCTCCACTTCCATCGATCGGTCATCCTCCATTCACAAACCCTCCGCTCTCCTTCCTCTGACGATCCAGCGAACCCCTTCAGCAACTACCAACCCAAACTCCCCCAGACGAAGCGTCTTCCGTCTTCCTCCCTTAACTTAAGCTAAGTTTCCTTACTGCTTGATTTTAATTTCTGTAATGGTTTGATTTGATTTTTCTTCTTTGGTTTAATTCGTGTTGGTTTGTTTCGAATGGATTGCGCGTATATATATAGTTGCGGTTGGAACTAGATAAGAACACTGTCTTTCACTTGCTATGAATTGTTATGTCAATCAATATTCGAATCTGTAAAATTAGATTTTCGTTTAGATTTTTGGTATAAGATTTATAGCATATGTCCACCTGTTCGAAAAAGATTTTGATCGGATCTTGGATAGGTGATAGTGATGTTGTACTAGTGATGGTCGCTGGACAGTGATCACTATATGTTGGATTTTTAGCAGACATTTTGCTGAGTATTGTATTGTATTTTCAATGTCTACTGGTCTGGTTGACATGAAACCGTGATGGATCCTGTAGAGATTAGGTGGGATTTGGTTATGACTTGTTCATTCAGTCATGTATAAATCATCTATTTCGATTCGGCTGTAATTTAAATGGTATAAATATATACACGCATTGGATTTTGATTTCACTTAACTGTTCTTTGTGCTAGGAATTAATGAATGAATATTTTGATAGTATAGCTGTGTTGCTATTTCATTTAGCTGACTTGATCCTATATAGGTGTATGTGTGAATATATTTATATCTATCCCTTTGTACAGATTTGAAGTAAAAAAAAATGAGTATATTTAATTTTTCTTAGCTGTCCATACCCTCTCTCCTTAGCTATGTATTGTCTATTTCTTTTAGCTGTTTGTACTCTAATTTCCTTAGTTGTTCACACTAGGCTAGATGTATCAATTTTAGCTATTTACTTTAGCTGTTGCTATTTGATGTTTGAATATGTCCCACTGTTCATTGTCTGGTCTTTGCCGCCGTATTTGATGTGTAGAAAATATATATCTATTTTTCCTATGCATGGTACATTTTATTAGCTGTTTTAGCTATTGGTATAGCTATTCTTAGATTAGCGGCTCCAATACATCTATATGTTTTTAGTTGTGTACAACCTGTTTTTATCTTATTGATTTCAACATAAATGGCACTGTTTCCCAATGTATTTTCATGCGCATTCATTGTTTACATGTAGTTCTAGACTAGTGTATTCATAGCTATCCTTTTCTAATTGGAAATTATTTTACTGTTTTCAGGAAAGCGACAACACAGGAGCGGATCATGCAGAAGATGATTGTGTTGGATGATCATGTCCTTTTGATTTTTTTATTTGGTCGAAAATTTTGTAAACATTTTTTATTTGTATTAACAGTTATATATATATATGAACATATTGTTCTCTTTGTACCATATTCTTTACGTCTTTATGTTGAATACAACCCATATATATATATATATATCTTGTTTCATTATTGTTAGAGATTGGATGGTTAATCATATGTCTTGCGATTTACTGTTAATGATGTTATGATATAAAATGTTTTTGTTTTAAATTTATAAGTCATTTCAGTTTTAGCAATGAATCCAAGGTTTATCTCATCACTGTCCAGTATGTTGAATCTAGAGGGTTGATTGGTCGACAAATGTTAAGTAATCAACTGTTGATCGTGCATGGTGGTTTCCTTCTTTTGTTGAAGAGAACGCTTTTAAATAATAATATAATTTGTCAGCTATAAAATCACATAGTTACTAATTTATGCTAACAAACTACCTACAGCATAACCAATTGAAGTAATCAACATGCATATGTCATTATCTCAGTGAACTATAAATTAGCCAATGGTTTTCTTCTATTTCTAATAAAAAGAAACTGTATTTACGTTGTACAAGCTCTAGATTGGTTTATTATTCTTAATCTCGCATAATCTCGATACATTATAAATTAAACTCAACTAATTAAATTAACGATAGTAAATTAATATCATCAAAATAACAGCTTCAACTTCAAATAGTTTATAACTCAATCTCGACATTAAAACCTAGTTTTAAAAATTCTTTAATTTAAATAAATAAATTCGATTATATTCCGAATATAATATATCAACTGATTTAAATATTCTAATTCACCTGGCCGAAAAATCTGGGACATTACATAGAAAAATGTAATCACATGAAATATTCTTTTATTAGTTGTTAGAATACATAGAAAATGTAAACAAATAGAATATTCTTTTATTTGTTATTAGAATACATAGAAAAAGTAAACAAATAATTTATTATTTTATTTGTCATAGAAAAAGTAAACAAATAATTTATTATTTTATTTGTCATTAGAATACATAGGAAATTGTTTAACAATGAATTTACATGTATATGAAACATTAAAAATAAACATTGTTATATAAAAATGTGTTTACACTGAATTTTGCATTTTTAATGTAAACGGGCCATTAAAATGATCATTGTTAAATGAAAAGGTCTTTATATTGAAATTTACATTTTTATGTAAATAAAAGTATATATATATAACAAAAATCTACATTTTACTATACATAAGAAAAGATTACATATTTATGCTATGTAAAAAGATACATTTTGTTCATTAGAAAGAATGAGACATTTTTGCTCATAAAAAATGATTAGACAAAAAGATACATTTTGTCCATTAGAAAGAAGGAGACATTTTGTCATTTAATTAGAAGTAGACAAAAACATTCGTTTTGTCTAAATTGAGAAAGAATGAAATTTAACATTCATTTTGTTATTGAATTGGAAGTAGACAAAAACATTCATTTTTGTCTAATTTAAAAGAATGACACTAAACACTCATTTTTGTCTAATTTGAATAAGAATATAAATAAACATTCATTTTGTCAAATTTAAGAGAATGTAACCAAACATTCATCTTTGTATCATTTAAATGGAATGAGACTAAAATATTTCTTTTTGTCATTTTAAAAGAATTAAGTAAAAATGTTCATAGTTAGAACAAAACATGAATTCATTAAAATATACAACTTTAATGCTAAAAAAAGAGAAGAACAAAAGTTACATCTTTACTTACATTTTAGATGTAAATTAAAAGAATAAATTTGAAGTGACACCTTTATTTACATTATAGATGTAAATAAAAAGATTAGATTAAAAGTTAAAATTTTATTTACATTTTAGATGTAAATTAAAAGATTTGATTAAAAGTGACATTTTTATTATCATTATAGAGACAATAAAAAGAGTAGAATTAAAAGTGACATTTTATTTACATTTTAGATGTAAATAAAAACATAGATTAAAAAAGTGACATTTGTATTTACATTTTAGATGTAAATAAAAACCATGGCTTAAAAAGTTTCATTTTTGTTTTCATTTTAGATATAAATAAA
Source organism: Allium sativum (assembly GCA_030737875.1). Classification (NCBI taxonomy): domain Eukaryota; kingdom Viridiplantae; phylum Streptophyta; class Magnoliopsida; order Asparagales; family Amaryllidaceae; genus Allium; species Allium sativum. The sequence continues at coordinate 124,318,337 of CM060919.1, read as the reverse complement.
TGAACAGAATAAAAGTGACATTTTTATCGTCATCTTAGATGCGATAAAACGAGTAGAAATAAAAGTGATGTTTTTATCGTCATTTTAGATGCGATAAAAAGAATAGATTTTAAAATTACATTTTCTATGTAATTAAAGAATGAAAGGAAAATTTACATTTTTCAATATAAGTAAAAATGAAATAAAGGATTACATTTTTCAAGGTAATAAAAGATTCGATAAAAACACTACATTTTTCAATGTAGTAAAAGATGAAATAAAAAGATTACATTTTGAAATAGTGTAATAAAAGAATAGAAAAAGGTTTACATTTTTATGTAATATAAAAAGTTCACATTTTTATGTAATATAAACCTCATTGTTAATGTAATGAATGAAAAATAAAAATGTCATGTTTTAAACTATTAAAACATGGTTACATTAAAAATCACATTTTTAATGTAAAGAAAGAGAATATAAAAATATTCATCATTTGAAATAGAAACGATAAACAATAAAAATTCACATTTTTATTGTCATATAAGGAATGAAGAAAATGTACATGTTTTGAAATAGACTTCTGTGCATTAAAGATAACTTGAATACGAAGTGTAGAAAATTATTTAAAGAATAAATAATTTGAAATCGCCAAATGAATGAATTATATATATATATATATATATGAATTAAAATAAAACGAATCGTGCTGCTGCAGTTCGCGATTTGAAATCGTAACTTCAAACGATTATATTAAAAGATCCGACCGTCGGATTTTCCCAGTACTGGAACCGTTAGTACCGCTTTGGGAAGATCTTTCCAACGATATAAATTTTGTTAAAATCCAACAGTTAGATTTCAAGATAAATGTAAATTAAATTTCGATAAAAACAGCGCCAGGGCCGCCCATCGACCCAAAGCGTCGTTGAATTAGATTGAGCTATTTTTATATGAATAAAATAGTGATAAATCATTATTAAATACTAATAACGATATGAAATGATTTTAATATATATATATATATATATATGCGAGGATCATTTGAAGAGTCTGAGTTAATCTCATTCAAATGATTATACGACGATCTAAGTCGAAGATTTGAAGACGGTGATTGAAGACCGGGATCTTCACATCGAATGGATGAGTTGCTACTGATGCCCATGATTGGAGTAGCTACCTTGAAGGGGCTACAGTGGTGGCCGTCCGGACATACTTGTTGATTGTCCGGATATGCGAGCACCTCACTTCCGTATTGGACATATGGGACGAGGAATAAGGTTACTCTGGTTTCGTTCAGACCCAGGACGGACTTGTAAATGGATGTGTGTCTGACGTTGGAGTTCATTCCATGTGAATTAAATCGATTTCTGTCTAATGTATATCCGTTTGGTGGCAAAGAATTTATTCTCTTGCTTAACACCCTCAGAGGGTATATATGGATAGTTATTGATCGCATGGCGTGAATTTCAATGTGGCACGCCAAGATGCAAATGATCAAGGCTTTTGTTGAAAAGTAGGCCTTGTGGTTGATGATCAAAGCATAGCCTGTTTAGGTGTAGCTTTGTGTATAGCATGACTTCGTGAGCCTCATATCCCGGTATGAGTCGAAAACGGGATCAGGACTGCAGGGAGTGCACACGTTTCTTTCTAACTAGAAGTGGTGTCAGTGACCTACCAGCCCTGACATTTTTACTTATGTAGATCATGGAATATGAGGTACCTCGGTTTTATAGGTTGTTAGTGGCCATATTAGAGGTTCAAAAGAACCGGGAAGCATGTGTTTAGGCATAACTAATCCAATAACGTATGTGTGGACCGGTCCTGAAGATCCAAGGGTTCACTGCGAGGAATCCTGAGGCATTTGCTAGAGTGTCTCGAATCGGAGAGGATGATCCCTAGCCTCGACTCATGATGGAAAACCAATTTCCAATACGACACCATGCGGATTTGATTGTAGAACTAGTATGGCGACATAGTAGGATGGGGTACTATGTCATCTATGATTGATACATTATGATTGAACTATTTTTGAAACATATATAAACTAGTAATAATATCAAAACCGTTTTTATCATATTAAGCATTTTTGACCACTATAAGGTAAAACTCTATCCTCCGGTTTGCGTTGCATTGTGTGATGGGACTTGAGTCTTATAATGGTTTCATTTTTTCTAAAAAAGCATTGCGTTGTTTAACGATTTACTTTATTTTATGCACTGGAAATCCAATGGAGTAAACCCATTCCACGTTAGCGGCGTGGTCCTGTGATTAGCCTTATTTTTAGATTAGTTAAGTTAGATTTCTCATACCAGTCCCATGACTGACCTGTAGTTTGTTTCACTGGCAAACTTGGGTGCCCATATTTTCCACACGGGCAGTCGAGTAGCTTTTTTTACAGATATTTATCTCTTGAGCAGAATTCTGGATTGAAGCTTAAAGTTGTGTCCAGAGCATTTATAGTCTTCCGCTACAATGTATTAAATTTTATTGTAATAAGTCTTCTGCTGTATTTTACTTATCGATGTACTCTGATATTCTGTACTCTAATTTAACATTATTATGATGTTTTATAAAAGTCTGCTGTTATTGTTCTAATTTGTTGTATGCACAGAGTTAATGCATTCGAAGATTTCCAACCTTAGGATCAGACTTGTGTGGTTTATGGTCGATTCAAAGGGTGGGGATTTTCGGGTCATTACACAAGCCCTGACATTTTTACTTATGTGGTTGACAGAATGAGGCGCCTCAGATTTATTGGTCGATTATGACCATTTTATAGGTTCAATAGGACCGGGAAACATGTGTTCAGGGTTTGCCAATCCACTAACGTTATTTGTGGACCGGCCCTGGAGGATCCAAGGGTTCACTACGGGGGATCCTGAGACATTGCTAGAGTGTCTCGAATAGGTAAGGAGATCGTCCCTAGCCTTGACTCATCATGGAAATCCAACTTACAATACGACACCATGCGGTTTTGATTGTAAAACTAGTATGGCGACATAGTATATGGTAGCTATGATTGAAATGTTTTTGAAACATATATACACTAACAATAATATCAAATCCGTTTTATCGTATCAAGCATTTTTGACCATTATAAGGTAAAACTCTATCCTCCGGTTTGCATTGCATTGTGTGATGGTACTTGAGTCTTACAATGGTTTCATTTTTCTAAAAAGCATTGCGTTGTTTAACGATTTACTTTACTTATGCATTGGCAATCCAATGGAGTAAACCCGTTCCGCGTTAGCGGCGTGGTCTTGTGATTAGCCATATTATTAAATAGGTTAAGTAAGATTTCTCATACTAGTCCCATGACTGACCTGTAGTTTGTTTCACTTTGCAAACTCGGGTGCCCTCTGTTCCACATGGGCAGTCGAGTAGCTTATTTTGCAGATATATTAAGCAGGATTCTGGATCGAAGCTTAAAGCTGTGTCCAGAGCATGATAGTCTTCGGCTGTGTTAATTTAATCGTTTCCACTGCATTATATTACATTTATTATAAATTTATCTTCCGCTGTATTTAATTCGATGTACTCTAATATATTCTATACTCTGATGTAACATTATTATAATGTTTATAAAAGTCTTCTGTTATCTGTTTTGATGTGTTATATGCCCAAAGTTAGCGTATTCGGGTTTTTGAACGGTCTTGGTCGATTTTGCAATCAATTAGGTCCGAGCAAAAATCAGAGTCGTTACAATAATTCTATTTATTTTATATAAATCCTTTTATATAATTCTATTCATTTTATATAAATCCTTTTATATAATTCTATTCATTTTATATAAAAATATTTCACTTTCAATATTCACTTTGAAAATTTCCTTTTATACATTCCAGTAATTCATATGGTATTTAAAATACCAAATAACATGACCAGTGTCATCATAATCAATCACAAATTATATATCACATCATATATCACAATATATGAAAACAAACAGTATTATAAATATTGAGGAATCCAGTTGGATCCCCCCAACCTGTTTCCCTGCATCCATAGATGTTAAACAATATAAACCTTGATTTCATTTCAATATGAAATATTTTGATAAACAGAATCAATGTTTGATTAACGATTTATATATATATATATATATATATATATCGTTATCTATATTTCAACCAATACATCAGCAATTCAACCAAACAATCAACACACAGCAATCAATCATCATTTATCAATACTAGATTATATTTATAAAAATGTAAACTATACAGAGTTAGTGAGATTTACACACATTAGACGATCATCGTTAAATAACGATAATTGTCAGTTGATTCAGACAAACAATTTATTTCTCTATAAATTGAACGAGCTCCAAGCCATGCCAAATCAGTTCCATTTTATAGCCACTGTCCATGTGATCCCAATGGATCTAACCGTTCGTGATTATGATGCCAGATGAACGAGATATCAATTTTACAAGTTTATACACATTTAAAAAAAATCGTTACTAATATAAGTATAATTAATTATATTTTAACCTTAATTATTATTCTAATGCATGCGTTAAAACTCATACCAGGCCGCCCATCCCCGTCTCTCCAAACCCAGAATTTCAAACCCAAACACCATTCTTCATTCTTATCTCGATCCTTCCTTTCTCCTTCGACATCCCATCGTTTTCAAAACCACTCACCTTAACTTCCTAACCACATTTTCTCGTGACTGGTTCTCCTCTCCTCTTCAAACCATGAACACCCGGTACATTATAACAGTTCTTGGCCAAGATTTCCTCTGCCCAACATCTCCTACCATCCACTAAATCATAAACTAATTACACCAAAATACTCAGCATCTAATTCTCATTACCCCCATATCAGTATCTTCAAACTCGCACGCAATTTGATGCTCGCGTTCGAGGCCATCGACGACCATTCACAGAGATCGATCGATCTTTTTGTGCGTAGAAATCGACAAAAAATTGTATAGAGGTGTCGAATCCTTCCAGGAAGTTAACTGTACAATCGAATTGCCACCAAAACACCTTGAATCTCCTCCGATTTAAATCCTAGCTCACATTGGTTTACTTAGAAATAGCAAAGCTCTTCTCTTATGGAATTCAAAAATATAAGTGTTTGGATTTACCCTTTTTTATGAAAATCTATGAATTTATAAAGCTCCGATTTGTTTTTTCTGTGAAGAGAAAAAATACGGCGGCTGAGTTTGAATTTGTATTGACCAGGGAGAAAGATGAAAATAGGGCTATAAGGATAAGGGTAATGGTATTTATAGGATGGTTTAAATAATTTTATATTCATTTTATATTGGTTTTAATCAACCATTGTTCGTTTTGTTGTTTAAAAATTCATATGATCATATATAATACCCAATTTCAATGAAACTGGACATGCAACTACAGTTTGACATTACGGACCTAATGAAACTTGTTTCGTCGAATTCTGAGTTTGTTTGCTCATGCAGCATATTTTTAAAGTCGAATTATTGACTGTTTTTCACATTAAATCCCATACGTCCACATACTGACTCCAAAAATCAGGAAAATTGAAATATAACAAAAATTTAACATTCTGGATCCAACAAAATTAGTTTCGTTGAAAACAGAGTTCGTTTACAAAACTGGCTATTTTAAAAGCTCTAAATAAACCCATTTAAATATTTTATATATTTAAAAATAATTAAATTTAATATTAATAAATTAATAGTATTGTATATATATTCACATAGAATATAATACAGCTCCAAAATATTCCTATCTGAATTTATAACTCGGCATTTCAAATCCAGATTAAATCAGTATTCAATTTATATTGAAATTCCATTTATAATTTAAATAAATCATTATAAATTATAAAGGAATTCCATAGCGACTTTTCAAAAATTTGATTTGGACACAACTCACAATCTACACGACGAAATCTCGATTTTTCTCTTCCATTAGAAAAATATACTTCACCAGCTCCGAACATTTCTTGTTTCATAGAAAACTTAAAATGGATTCTGCATATTCATTTAAAGTTCGAGTCACCAAATTACGAACTGCTCGCCATTTTGAGCTTGATTATAATTATAATATAAATTATATGTTCAACTAACATTTAAAAATAAATTCGTTAATATAATTCAATTCTATTCTGAATTATATATTTTAAATAGTCCAATTCACATAATATTGTGAATTCTGTTATTTCCGATTATTTCGGAAATAAATATATTATTCTATTATTTATATTAATTAAATATTCAATATTATTTAATTAAACAACGATTTATTTCCCTAAATCACTATTTAAATAATTAAATAAATTAATTATTATACCATAAAAATACGGGTCGTTATAATTTTAACCTGAACAGGTTTATCGATCGATTTTATTTATTTTATAATGAATATCGGAAAGCAGTGATTGCAAAATTTAATATTTTAAAAATATAAATATTTTAATATGACAAATATATACCATATCCAATTTTGATTTAAAATTTAAAATGAAGTTAAAGTCATTTTAAAATGAATTTATAAATATTTTATAAAATATGATTTAAATGGAAATCGACAAAATATATATAATTTATATATTACATATATAATGGCCTGAATAAAATGCGCCGCGCAGCGACCGTTCGCGGATTTCGACCATTAACTTCAAACTGATGTAACGGGAGATCTGACCGTTAGATTCTCCTAAAACTAGAACCGTTGGGTTCGTATCGAAAAGAGTTCTCCAATGAAAATAAGATATTTGAAATCTAATGGTTGGATTTGGAGTTATGTCCAAATCAATTTCAGAAAAGGTCGTTATGGATGCAGACTGTACAGGCCTTAATAAAATTATTAAAAATATTAATACATTATGAAAATTCATAATAAATGATTTGAAAAGAATTTGTATGAAAAATTTCAATTTTTAAAAGATAAAAATATATTTTTATTGAAATGAACTAGTTATTGACTAGAATAAATCTTTTAATTAAGATTTAATGAAGTTTTCCAATTAATTAATATTTAATCGGAATTATATAAAATAAATTGGATTTTTGGGTTCGTCGTGAATGATGTCTTAAATAACACTATTCTTAAACCCCATATGAAAAGAATAATTCTTTTAGTTAAGATGATTATAGTTTCCAATTACATTTAGTAATTGGAATAAAATAAAATGTGAATTGGTTTATTTTGAACTATGTTTTTAACGACATTCGTTCTTTAACCCAATTAACAGTAAAAATATAATTTGGAATTTATAAATCTTTTATTAAGATTTAAATGGAAATTTCCCAATTCCAATTTAATTGAAGAAATTGAAATTGAATGGAATTCGATTTAATAATAATCGAGACGAGCTTCTGTAAAAGAAGACCGATATTATATATGGAATTTAAAAGGCTTTTCCGTTATTCCATTTATTTTATTAGTCTGATACGTAAATTTATATCGATTATATATTGATTTGATTTCTGTGGAAATTCCATATTTAATGGAAGAAGATTTTGGGTTTATCGTGAACTGTGTTTTAAATGACACAGGTTCTTTAACCTTGTTAAAGAAAAGATTAATTTCTTAGAGTTGAATGATCATAAAATAATGATTTTTGATATTAAAACCAAATTGGAGTTTGAATGATTCTTTGAAAAGAAGATCAAAGAATAAATTTAAAAGAATTTATCTTTGATAAATTAATGGGAACCTTTCCCTAATAATGTAAATATTTATTTAAAAGAATATTCTGAATTGGAATGAGATGTTTGATGTGTTTTTATAGCACTTTATTATTGATTATAAGATACGCGAGTTATTCGGAAAGACCGAGTTTAACCCATTTTGAATAATTACTATGACGATTAAAAGTCGAAGATGAGGACGGTGGTTGAAGACCGGAGATCTTCACATCGCTTGGATGATTACTTTTGTCTTGATTGGGAGGCATCCCAAGACAAGGTAATAAGTGGTGATCGTCTAGACGTACTTGGAGATTAATGGATATGCGGGAACCTCTCTCCTGTATTGGACATATGGGACGAGGAATAAGGTGTCTCTGGTTTCGTTCAGACCCAGAACGGACTTGTAAATGGATGGTATGTCTGACGTTGTATTCCTTTATGTTGTATTCATTGATCTCTGCTAAATAAATATATATATATATATGTTTGGTTGCGGAGAATTTATTCTCTTACTTAACACCCTTCTCTGAGACGTACGAGCTTAGAGGTTATATATTGGCAGATATCAATGGTATGGTATGCATTGACAATGTGGCATGCTAAGATGCAAATGATCAAGGCTTTTGTTGAAAAGCAGAGCCATGTGGTTGATGATCAAAGCACAACTTTATTTAGCATAGCTTTGTGTAGCAAAACTTCGCAAGCCTCACACCTAGTATGAACCAGAAACGGGAGAAGGATCCAGGAAGAACATACGTTTCTTTCTAGGTAGGAGTGGTGTATGGGTTTTACAAGCCCAGATATTTTTATTTATGTGGATGATAGATTGTGAGGAGCCTCGTTATTTGAATCCCTAGTGGCTCTATTTTACGCCCCATAGGGCGAGGAGACGTATTGTTCAGGAATTTATATATAATCCCCCAACGTAAGTCGGGGACCAGCCATGTGGCTCCTAAGGGCTCACCTGAGTCCTGAGACATGGGCTAGATTGTCTCGAATTCAGTAAGGACTATCTCTTGCCTTGGTTCATGATGGAAATCCAACTTCTAATACAACACCATACAGTTTTGATTGTATAACTAGTATGGCAACATAGTATATGGTAGCTATGTCGTCTATGATTGATCCCTTATGATTGAATTGTTTTTGAAACATATACACACTAATAATAATATCAAATTCGTTTTATCGTATCAAGCATTTTTTACCATTATAAGGTAAAACTCTATCCTTTGGTTTGCGTTGCATTGTGTGATGGGACTTGAATCTTATCTTGGTTTCATTTTTCTAAAAAGCATTGCGTTGTTTAACAATTTACTTTATTTCTTGCACTAGCAATCCAATGGAGTAAACCTGTTCCACGTTAGCGGCATGGTCCTGTGATTAGCCTTATTATTAAATAGGTTAAGTAATATTTCTCATACTAGTCCCATGACTGACCTGTAGTTTGTTTCACTTGCAAATTCGAGTTCCCAAATTTTCCACATGGGCAGTCGAGTAGCTTGTTTTGCAGATATCTATTTATTAGACAGGATTCTGGGTCGAAGCTTAAAGCTATGGCCAGAGCAATTATAGTCTTCCACTGCATTGTGTTAAGTTTATTGTAAATTAATCTTCCGCTGTATTATTTATTCGATGTACTCTGATATTCTGTACTCTGATGTAACATTATTATAATGTTTATAATAGTCTTCTGTTATTTATTCTGATGTGTTGTATGCCCAATGTTAGCGTATTCGGGTTTTGAATGGTCTTAGTCAATTTTGCGATCGATTAGGTCAGGGCAAAATCCAAATCGTTACAGTTGGTATCAGAGCTTTGGTTAATTCAAATCTTTGGGGTATAACTCGTTAGAACTAAACAAAAGACTCATCAGAGGGAGGATTAGTAATATCCTATAAAAGAATACTCATTAGAGATAGTGTAATGTCCTGACTTTTTCTAGCTTTTGATATTTGATTTTTATAAGGAAATTAAAATAAAAGATGTGTGTTTAAAAAGCTATGACAAATTTGAATCGTATGTATATAAAATATATATATTAATAAATAACTAAATATATGTATAATAGGGACATTTGTTCACTTTAAAAATGAAAAGGGCTTTACAACAAAACAAAGTCAGTAAAGTGAACATATGCAGAGGATCCATTTCGGCCATGCATATATATATATATATATATATATATATATATATATGAACATAAAATGATATTGCACACCACACATTTGACTCTTTGACTCAATAGGGAAAATATCAAGAGGAATGCATGTGACAACAAAACAAAAGTAAGAAATTAAAGTTAATATCTTTAATGTGATTTAACAAGTAATAGTATAGCTAAAATATAGACTTAAGTCATCACCTAAGAAACCTCAATGCAACTTGCAAATAAAGAATTCATATTAGCAAAATATCTCATACTTATAGGGTAAGTAAACCATTTTATATTGCAAATAAAATCTGAGGAAATATGAACCATGTGCCGCATTTAAAGAGGTAAGGCTATGGATAGATTTTGTTTCTAGAAGGAAAGCATTGGACAAGGATATTGGTGGATATCTAAATAAACAATTATTTGCTTCATGCATTGGCTCCATGAAACATGGCATAGGAAGCTAGATTAAAGGAGTGAGTCTAAGGGAGGTAGTTACTGTAGTGAATAAGAAAAGAAAATGATTTTTAAATGTAAAGTTTTTGTTCTAAATATGGGTTTAAACTCTGCATTCTTCTCACACCCAAAAACACTGAAGTTCAAGTAGCAGGGAACTGGAAAGCATTCTACGTGACTAAACTTCTTTTATAAGATATATATTCATGTATTGCTTCCTTAGATTAGTATTAAGTTAAAACGAACCCACAAAACCAGTAAAACCGGTGAGTATAAATGTGAGGAAACATTTTTCTACTTCCTGTTATCATGCATTGGATCCTATATATCCAAAACTGTCAACTTGTATGTGTTAAAATGCTCCTGAATATGTGATTCTATTTTTATATTAAATCTAGAATGAATGAGGACTAAAACTAGAAACCTGGAACAATAAAACATATGCTCTGTTTAAGGTGTTAAACCACCATTTAGCTCCAAACATCCACCGTCCTTATTCTAGTTAGTTATATGTTGTAGGATTTACATGATTATTGTTTATTTAAGTATTCATTTTGTATTAATCCAACTGCAAATCGACTAAAAATGATAATAAGGGAAATCCATTAACAATAATATATATAATTCGGAAATTGGATATATAACTAGTAATTAACAATGAATGCGTGTAGCTAAGGATATGATAAGACACTTAATATATGTTATTAGAAAAACGTCCAGCATTATGTGTAGTTGAAGGTAAATGACAAGAGGCCGACATTAAATAATGACATGCTTTCGAGGCATCGAAAATTGATCCGTTACAGTTGGTATCAGAGCTATTGGTTGAGTAGTAACCTTGGCTCTGTGACGTAACTCAGTAGAGATAGGGCTAGTAAAACCCTAGATTGAGTTTGGCTAAGTATTGAGAGAGCTATTTTGAAAATTTAAACTATAAAATAAATTGTATACTTAGGACAACTAGAGTTATCGACTTAGATCACGGTTAAATAAATCTTCCGATTAAGTCTGATTATCAAGTTGTTATAATCAGATAGTTGAAAACAAGTAGGACTACCACGAAAACCAATGGAAGGAGTTTAGTGAATCAGGGTCAGCTCAGGATAAGTTTAATAACGTTGAATTAAATTTAGAGAAATATCCAGTGAATAAAATTGGTATTTCCCAGACTTGAGTTATTAGTAGGATATAAACCCATGCAAGTTAAGTAAACTGGTTTTGTAATGTAATCAAAATTTTGGATTTTAGGAATGGTTAACTAAATTAAAATTAAATAAGAAGTCTATCCGGAAAGTATGGTAGATAGTTATAGATGTGTTTGACTTTAGTTAAAACTAAAATCTATGCATGACTCTTTAATTTCGGGGATGAAATTCTTTTAAGGGGGATGGACTGTAATGTCCCGACTTTTTCTAGCTTTTGATATTTGATTTTTATAAGGAAATTAAAATAAAAGATGTGTGTTTAAAAAGCTATGGAAATTTGAATCGTATATATATAAAATATATATTAGTAAATAACTAAATATATGTATAATAGGGACATTTGTTCACTTTAAAAATGAAAAGGGCTTTGCAACAAAACTAAGTCAGTAAAGTGAACATATGCAGAGGATCCATTTCGGCCATGCATATATATATATATATGAACATAAAATGATATTGCACACAACACATTTGACTCTTGACTCAATAGGGAAAATATCAAGAGGAATGCATGTGACAACAAAACAAAAGTAAGAAATTAAAATCAATATCTTTAATGTGATTTAACAAGTAATAGTATAGCCAAAATATAGACTTAAGTCATCACCTGAGAAACCTCAATGCAACTTGCAAATAAAGAATACATATTAGCAAAATATCTCATACTTATAGGGTAAGTAAACCATTTTATATTGCAAATAAAATCTAAGGAAATATGAACCATGTGCAGCATTTAAAGAGGTAATGCTTTGGATAGATTTTGTTTCTAGAAAGAAAGCATAGGACAAGGTGTTTGTTGGATATCTAAATAAACAATTATTTGCTTCATGCATTGGCTCCATGAAACATGGCATAGGAAGCTAAGGGAGGTAGTTTGAGACGACCCGAACTTCCCCGTGAAGGAAAGCACGGATAGAATTGAGTACAAGACATAATAGAACGCAGACGGAAGAACATTTCATTGTTATTACAACAATTCCATCAGATACAAGAATATACAGAGTATAAATGAATAAATTACATTCAACAAATATCACAGATTTAAATTACATTTAAATACATCACAGCGGAAAATAATACAAAAGTACAACTGAAAGTAACACACGGATACAGAGCTTTCCGAGCATCGTTCCAGCTGTAAATCAGGACCCTGTGAATATAAATCTGCAAAACCAAAACTACTAGCTGTCCGTGCGGAAAATAGGGGCACCTAGAGTTTAGGTTAAAATAATAAACTCCAGGTCAGTCATGTGACTGGTTTGAGAACTAAAACAGTTATTAATCTTTATTTTAAAGTTCGGTAAATCAAGGGACCACGCCGTATAACATGGAACGGGTTTCCTCCTAAGAATACCAGTGCATAAATCAAACAGCGCAACGTTAAACAAAGAAAGATGAAGCTGTTATAAGACCCAGGTCCCATCACACAATGCAACGCAAGCCGGAGGATAGGGTTTTTACCTTATAACAGCCAAAGCATGCTTGATACGTTTAAAACACATTATTTGATACTATTATAAGTGTATAGTGTCAAAACAATTTCAATCATAAATATCAATCATAGGCGGCATGAATGACCCATACCACTATGTCGCCATACTAGGTTCTACAAATAAAACTGCACTATAACGTATTGGAAACTGGATTTCCGTCATGAGCCAAGGCAAGGGGAAAGCTCCTCTCCGCGTTCGAGACACTCTAGCAATGCCTCAGGACCCCACTATGATCCTTTGGAACCTCCAAGGCTGGTCCTCTCTTACTTTTGAGGATTAGTTATTCCTGAACACACGTTTCCCGGTCCTTACAGACCTATATCCGAGGCGCCTCGTATCCAACAACCACACAGGTGAAAAGTATATAAATGTCAGGGCTGGTAGGTCACTGACACCACCCTAGCTAGAAAGAAACGTCGTGCACTCCTTGGGTCCGTATCCCGTTTTTGACTCATACCGAGGTGTGAGGCTCGCGAATTCACGTTATACACAAAGCTACGCCACACAGGCCGTGCTTTGATCATCAACCACAAGACTTTGCTTTTCAACAGAAGCTCTGATCAATTGCCACTTACGCGTGCCACACTGGCAATTCACTCCATGCGACTGATGTCCACCAATATACAACCTCTGAACTCGTACGTCTCAGAGAAGGGCGTTAAGCAAGAGAATAAATTCTCCGCCGCCAAACAGATGTATATTTAATAGAGATCAATCAACACAGAATAAAGTCCAATGTCAGACACACAATCCATTTACAAGTTTGTTCTGGGTCTGAACGAAACCGGAGGCACTTTCCTCGCATATCCATCCATCTCCAAGTACGTCTGGACGATCACCGACTGTTTCCCTCATCTTGGGTGTACAGCCCAATCAAGATCATCAGTAATCACCCAAACGATGTGAAGACTTCCGGTCTTCAACCACCGTCTTCATCTTCGACATCTCGTCGAATCGGTTATTCGGAATGGGATAAACCCGGCCTTTCTGAATAACCCACGTATATAATAAACGAATGTTACACAAACACAACAAACGCCTTCTGAATATTCTTTTATTCACAAAATCACATTCTTAGGGAAAGGTTCCCATTAATTTTATCCAAGATAAATTCTTCTAAATTTATCCTATAATCTTCCTTTGGATATCATTTCAAACTAGTCGGGATTAGTGAACCACACCGAAGTAATTATTTATTTTATTTCCTAATCCCAACCTATTCATCCCATGGAGCAAAACTGGTAATACTCCATATCTAATACCACAGTGTTATCGGTAAAATTAATTACCATTTCACGTTCAAATCTAATTAAAGATTTAACTATCGCTTTGGAGCAAAACTGGTGGTACTCCATTCTCGATCACCTTTCAGATTTGACAATTTAAATTATCAATTCACTTTCAATCTAATTAAAGATTCATTAAAACTCCACTTAGTTTTAATCTTTTCAAAAATCAATATCTTGTCTTTAACTGGGTTAAAGAACCAATGTCATCTAAAACACGATTCACCACAAACCCAAATCACATTTGATATTAAATACAAGGCTCTGAATAGAAAATATACCGGCTTGTATTCAATATCAAATTCTGAAACCAACAAATATCGTATTGGAAATAACGATATAAAATATATCTTTCAAATTCCCATAACAATATCTGTATAGTCACGAAATCCAACATCGAAATATTTCGAAGATAATTTCGATTCAACTCCAGTCCAATCCACGTATTGGGAATATTGATTGTTTTTAAAATCACTTTCAAATTCAATTTATTTATTTCAAAAATAAATTGATTTTAATTCTAGTTCAAAACTAGTTCATTTCGACAAAAAACCCATTTTTATCATTCAAATGTGGAATTTTTCAGCCCAATTTTTCCCCAAATCATTTCTTACGATTTTACACAAATTATAGATATTTTTAATAATTTTATCAAGGCCCGTACAGTCGATTTCCATCAACGGCTATCGAACTGCACTTACAGCGACCTTTTTCAAATTTGATTTGGACATAATTCCAAATCCAACCGTTAGATTTCAAATTTCTAATATTCATTGGAAAGCTCTTTTCGATACAAACCCAATGGTTCAGGTTTTAGGAGAATCCGACGGTCGGATCTCCCGCAACATCAATTCGAAGTTAATGGTCGAAATTCACGAACTGCCGCGGCGCGGCGCGTTCTATTTAGGCCATTATATATATAATGTATATATTATATATATTTCGTCGATTTCCTTTTTAAAACGAATTTTTAATTCATTTTAAATTCGTTTTCAAAAACAATTTCAAATTCATCTTCAATTTCAAATCGATTTGATTTCAATTCAATTCGAATTCATTTCAATTTTTATTTAACTCGAATTCAAATTCGTTTTAATTCAATTCAAATTCTAATTCGTTTTAATTCAATTCAATTTGAATTTACCTTCTATTTACTTCAATTCGAATTCATTTCAAATTGATTTCAATTCAATTTCAGTTCGTTTTAAATTTCATTCAAAATGATTTCAATTCGTTTTTAATTCAATTTCAATTTAATTCAATTTGAATTCATTTATATTCAATTCGAATTCAAATTCACTTTCTATTCAATTTCAATTCAATTTCACTTTCTATTCAATTTCAATTAAAATTCACTTTCTATTCAATTCGAATCGAATTCATTTTCTATTCGATTCGAATTCATTTCAAATTGATTCAATAAAATTTCAATTTGAATTATAACCTAATTTAATTTGAGTTTCATTTCAAAATATTAAATTTTGAAATCACTTTTCAATATTCATTATAAAACGAATAAAATGGATATAAATATCGTTCGTGTCAAATTAACGCATCTCTAATCAACACGGCTTTATATTTTTCAAAAACTTCTTTATTCTATTCAACAAATGAATATTTATTCTATTCAACACATGAATATATATTTCTTTCAACAAACGACTAATCTCAACACATGAGTACAGTCAACACATCACTATTTTTGTTATGTAAAATATTTTATAAAACTATGGTATATATCGTTTGATTTTAACTAGACTCCACCGTGAAGTAGTTCTAATTTTAAATATGATAAAGATGTAAATTTTATTATTTAAAATATTTTACTCAACACATAATTAGTTTCAACACATGAATTTTCTTTTGTAATATTCATTATTTTCCCGATTGGAATGAGGCCCAATCAATCACCATATTACGTTAATTATATGGATTCCATACAACACATGTATATAATAGCAATAATAAATAATCAACCATCATCCAAGGTGCACCACACAACTGCATAAGCATCAATATAAATAATCAACGCTTACACAGTCTGTCGACCAATCGATCGACATACAATTAAATAATTGGGATTAGTGTACGCCAAATTTCATCCCAACACCCGTGTGGGGTTTCAAATAAACAAACACAGATTTTTATTTGTGCAGTTGGGTGATGTGTAAAATTTATCTTCCCAATCAATATCCGTCAAATCAGTGTATATATAGAAATCGGCCAATTTGTTTATAAATATTTATTTACTCACATTCACGTTAAAAATTATATTTTTAACGATAATTAATTTATTTCAACACATGAATATATTTCATTATCTATTTCACATCAACTTCACAAACAAATTTTCACAACATATCAATCAAACTAAAAAGCCATCCATGGTCTGTGGATGACGGGTGTCGGGTGCTACTGAGCACCATCTGCATCCTAGTATATATATATAACTAGAAAAAGAAATTTGAGTGAGAAGTTCTCACCAATAGCTATCCCAACTCCACGACACTTCATTTGTAGGAAATCAAAGCCATTCTCGCCTTTTGTGTCTCCTTCGTTGCCCGTATTCTCTACATATGTAAAAATCGAATTTTTACTTCGCTATTCAATATACAAAAATCGAATTTTTACTTTGTTATTCAATATATAAAAATCGAATTTTTACTTCGCTATTATATAGATAAAAATTCTATTTTTACATTGCTATTATCTATACAAATATTTCTTCTTTTCAAAAATAAATATTTCTCCTTTTCCTACTTTAAAAATTCGTCTTTCACTACATAAAAATATCGTCTTTTTATATCCTACCATATAAAGATCACATTTTTATCATTTATATAATATGAAAATTATATTTTCTACCTTTGCATACGATAAAAATTATATTTTGAACTCTCTACAACATAAAAGATTATATTTTTATCCTCCTACAATATAAAATTTTAGATTTTTAATTGCTAAAATTAATTAAATAAGACAAAATAAAAATAAAAAGGAAAAAGGGAGCTCACAGTGTTCGACTGCAGAGGGGGGGGGTTTCACTGTTGCCGGAGGTTGGAGGGGTCGGCGGGGTCGTGTGGGTGGCGCAGCACTCGAGGTGGCAGCGACGGTTGCGTTCCAGGCGGAGGAGGGGGCTGGGGTCCCATGACGGCGTCGGTCTTCGCGTCAGGGGGGGAGCGATTGGAGAAGAAGGTCGGGGGAAGGAGAAGGGGAGGGGGAGGCTCTGGTGGCGGGCGCGCCACATGGGGGCGCGATACGGTGGCGGCGGCGGTGGTTCATCCCCCCACCCCTTTTCATCATTTTTTTTTCTTTTTCTTCTGATTTAAATCGAACGGGGGGGCAGAACGAATAAAGGGAGAGGGTTTTATTTTTTTAATTATTTTATTTAATTATCTCCCAAAAAGTTGACTTTTACATACGACCTCTAAACAAGGCCCACCGCCTATCGTCCATAGCTAATTACCCCCATTCCGAACACAATGGGATATGTATGATAGGCTGATTCGATCGTTTCGATCTGTTTCCATTAAAATCAACATATAACTCTATATATTGAATTTGAACGCGCATTTCAATTCACTGGGGTCACATACGAGCTTTATAAATCCCAAAAAAATATTTTCTAGCTTCGTATTGACGATACGGTCCTAACAAAACTAGTTTCGTCGAATTCTGAGACCGTTAGAAAAATGGCCATTTTTCAGTCAATTAAAATCAACTAAAAATGGTCAAACGCGTTTTCCTTTGCCACGCTCACATATTGATTCGAAAAATTATGAAATTTGGAATCTAGCAATAATTTGACACTGCGGATCCAACAAAAGTGGTTTCGTCGAAATCCGAGGTCGTTTGCAAAATGTCTATTTTTAAGGGCCTAAATTCCATAGCGACTATTCAGAATTTTCAACTGGACATATCTTTTGATTCCCGCTATGAAATTTCAAATTTTCAGATTCGTTGGAAAGATATCCTCAATTAGATCCTAATGTTTTTGGTTTTGCCAAAATCCGGTTTATGTTGCACCCGGTACATTCAATTGAAGTTTGAAATCGAATTATCGAACTACAGCGCCATTTTCAATTCTATTTATAATTATATATAATTATTTATATTCTAATGACGACGTATATAATATATACGTTCGAATTCTATTCAAAATAAATTTCTCGTCGATATTTTTCAAAATAATCTATTTTAAATGTTCAAAATTCGCTAAAATTGCCAAAATAAAAATTTTAAACTGGCCCAGATTTTCGGGTTGTTACAATCTCCCCCACTTAAAACTTTTCGTCCCCGAAAAGGAACAAAGTCGAAAGTGGTTTGACCAATCAACTCCACGTTCGATTTGGCTCCCATTCTCCAACTTTTCAGTTTCTGAGAATTTTCAAATTCTTCAAAAATTTGGCTAACACCCTAAATTTTCGAAAAATTTCGCCATAACCTCCCCTGCACCGGGAGCCACGGGAAAATCCCGAAATTGCCATATAGGCCTTCTGATCTCAAAAAGAAAAAGAAAAAGTCAAGCGGCTAGCCAATAGGCTCATAAAATCATCATCACCCAAACAAAACAATAAATTATATAGTAAACATGTACCTATTTGTTGGGAAAACAAATTTTATTCTCTGCTCTAGTCTCCTTGCTATGACCTGTTTAATGTAAGTACATATATATGCATGCAAATGCGACCAATTTTCAACACAATTCAAGATTTGATACAATTAGGCATAATGGTTCAAAATTATCAAACAAATAAACAAACAACACAAACATCAATCAATTAGTGGATTAACGTTTCAAATTCATAATTTTGATATATACAAAAAATCATGTTTTTGATCCCAAATCACAACAATGTATTCTAGCTATATTTTGGTTCTCACACCAGTCTAATGGAAATATATAGATTTCACACCTTCGAAACACGAACATAAATATTGATAATGCGGCCGCATTACCAGAATTATCTCTGGGCGATTAGAGTATGATTTTATATCTATCCAGTATATTAAAACTTCGAATATACGTTCATGACGCGTATACGCGAATTCTTTATATACTCGATTGTCCAAATTCAAAATAAATAATTAATCAAATAAGTTTAAAACGATTTAAATTTTCAAAACAAAATTGTTTTCATTTGAAAAATATACTCTTCACACTCGTTCTCGGATACTACTGAACCTATCTCTAACGAGTCATTCTAATTGGATATTACTAATCCAATATCTGATGAATTCTTTCGTATGGTTCTAATGTGTCTTGTTCTCGAGCTCTGTAAACCAAAGCTCTGATACCAAACTGAGATGACCCGAACTTCCCCGTGAAGGAAAGCACGGATAGAATTGAGTACAAGACATAATAGAACGCAGACGGAAGAACATTTCATTGTTATTACAACAATTCCATCAGATACAAGAATATACAGAGTATAAATGAATAAATTACATTCAACAAATATCAGAGATTTAAATTACATTTAAATACATTGCAGCAGAAAATAATACAAAAGTACAACTGAAAGTAACACACGGATACAGAGCTTTCCGAGCATCGTTCCAGCTATAAATCAGGACCCTGTGAATATAAATCTGCAAAACCAAAACTACTAGCGGCCCGTGCGGAAAATAGGGGCACCCAGAGTTTAGGTTAAAACAATAAACTCCAGGTCAGTCATGTGACTGATTTAAGAACTAAAACAGTTATTAATCTTTATTTTAAAGTTCGGTAAATCAAGGGTCCACGCCGTATAACACGGAACGGGTTTCCTCCCAAGAATACCAGTGCATAAAACAAACAGCGCAATGCTAAATAAAGAAAGATGAAGCTATTATAAGACCCAGGTCCCATCACACAATGCAACGCAAGCCGGAGGATAGGGTTTTTACCTTATAACAGCCAAAGCATGCTTGATACGTTTAAAACACATTATTTGATACTATTATAAGTGTATAGTGTCAAAACAATTTCAATCATAAATATCAATCATAGGCGGCATGAATGACCCATACCACTATGTCGCCATACTAGGTTCTACAAATAAAACCGCACTATCACGTATTGGAAACTGGATTTCCGTCATGAGCCGAGGCAAGGGGCAAGCTCCTCTCCGCGTTCGAGACAATATAGCAATGCCTCAGGACCCCACTATGATCCTTTGGAACCTCCAAGGTCGGTCCTCTCTTACTTTTGAGGATTAGTTATTCCTGAACACACGTTTCCCGGTCCTTACAGACCTATATCTGAGGCGCCTCGTATCCAACAACCACACAGGTGAAAAGTATATAAATGTCAGGGCTGGTAGGTCACTGATACCACCCTAGCTAGAAAGAAACGTCGTGCACTCCTTGGGTCCGTATCCCGTTTTTGACTCATACTGAGGTGTGAGGCTCGCGAATTCACGTTATACACAAAGTTACGCCACACAGGCCGTGCTTTGATCATCAACCACAAGACTTTGCTTTTCAACAGAAGCCCTGATTAATTGCAACTTACGCGTGCCACACTAGCAATTCACTCCATGCGACTGACGTCCACCAATATACAACCTCTGAGCTCGTACGTCTCAGAGAAGGGCGTTAAGCAAGAGAATAAATTCTCCGCCGCCAAACAGATGTATATTTAATAGAGATCAATCAACACAGAATAAAATCCAATGTCAGACACATAATCCATTTACAAGTTCGTTCTGGGTCTGAACGAAACTGGAGGCACTTTCCTCGCATGTCCATCCATCTCCAAGTACGTCTGGACGATCACCGACTGTTTCCCTCATCTTGGGTGTACAGCCCAATCAAGATCATCAGTAATCACCCAAACGATGTGAAGACTTCCGGTCTTCAACCACCGTCTTCATCTTCGACATCTCGTCGAATCGGTTATTCAGAATGGGATAAACCCAACCTTTCAGAATAACCCACGTATATAATAAACGAATGTTACACAAACACAACAAACGCCTCATTCCACTTCAAAATATTCTTTTATTCACAAAATCACATTCTTAGGGAAAGGTTCCCATTAATTTTATCCAAGATAAATTCTTCTAAATTTATCCTATAATCTTCCTTTGGATATCATTTCAAACTAATCGGGATTAGCGAACCACACCGAAGTAATTATTTATTTTATTTCCCAATCCCAACCTATTCATCCCATGGAGCAAAACTGGTAATACTCCATATCTAACACCACGGTGTTATCGGTAAAATTAATTACCATTTCACATTCAAATCTAATTAAAGATTTAACTATCGCTTTGGAGCAAAACTGGTGGTACTCCATTCTCGATCACCTTTCAGGTTTGACAATTTAAATTATCAATTAACTTTCAATCTAATTAAAGATTCATTAAAACTCCACTTAGTTTTAATCTTTTCAAAAATCAATATCTTGTCTTTATCTGGGTTAAAGAACCAATGTCATCTAAAACACGATTCACCACAAACCCAAATCACATTTAATATTAAATACAAGGCTCTGAATAGAAAATATACCGGCTTATATTCAATATCAAATTCTGAAACCAACAAATATCGTATTGGAAATAACGATATAAAATATATCTTTCAAATTCCCATAACAATATCTGTATAGTCACGAAATCTAACATCGAAATATTCCGAAGATAATTTCGATTCAACTCCAGTCCAATCCACGTATTGAGAATATTGATTATTTTTAAAATCACTTTCAAATTCAATTTATTTATTTCAAAAATAAATTGATTTTAATTCTAGTTCAAAACTAGTTTATTTCGACAAAAAACCCATTTTTATCATTCTAATGTGGAATTTTTCAGCCTAATTTTTCCCCAAATCATTTCTTACGATTTTACACAAATTATAGATATTTTTAATAATTTTATCAAGGCCCGTACAGTCGATTTCCATCAACGGCTATCGAACTGCACTTACATCGAACTTTTTCAAATTTGATTTGGACATAATTCCAAATCCAACCATTAGATTTCAAATTTCTAATACTCATTGGAAAGCTCTTTTCGATACGAACCCAACGGTTCCGGTTTTAGGAGAATCCGACGGTCGGATCTCCCGCAACGTCAATTCGAAGTTAATGGTCGAAATTCACGAACTACCGCAGCGTGGCGCGTTCTATTCAGGCCATTATATATATAATATATATTATATATATTTCATCGATTCCCTTTTTAAAACGAATTTTTAATTCGTTTTAAATTCGTTTTCAAAAACAATTTCAACTTCATCTTCAATTTCAAATCGATTTGATTTCAATTAAATTCGAATTCATTTCAATTTTTATTTAACTCGAATTCAAATTCATTTTAATTCAATTCTAATTCTAATTCGTTTTAATTCAATTCAATTTGAATTTACCTTCTATTTACTTCAATTCGAATTCATTTCAAATTGATTTCAATTCAATTTCAGTTCGTTTTAAATTTCATTCAAAACGATTTCAATTCGTTTTTAATTCAATTTCAATTTAATTCAATTTGAATTCATTTCTATTCAATTCGAATTCAAATTTACTTTCTATTCAATTTCAATTCAAATTCACTTTCTATTCAATTTCAATTCAAATTCACTTTCTATTCAATTCGAATCGAATTCATTTTCTATTCGATTCGAATTCATTTCAAATTGATTCAATAAAATTTCAATTTGAATTTTAATCTAATTTAGTTTGAATTTCATTTCAAAATATTAAATTTTGAAATCACTTTTCAATATTCATTATAAAACGAATAAAATTGATATAAATATCGTTCATGTCAAATTAACGCATCTCTAATCAACACGGCTTTATATTTTTCAAAAACTTCTTTATTCTATTCAACAAATGAATATTTATTCTATTCAACACATGAATCTATATTTCTTTCAACAAACGACTAATCTCAACACATGAGTACAGCCAACACATCACTATTTTTGTTATGTAAAATATTTTATAAAACTATGGTATCTATCGTTTGATTTTAATTAGACTCCACCGTGAAGTAGTTCTAATTTTAAATATGATAAAGATGTAAATTTTATTATTTAAAATATTTTACTCAACACATAATTAGTTTCAACACATGAATTTTCTTTTGTAATATTCATTATTTTCCCGATTGGAATGAGGCCCAATCAATCACTATATAACGTTAATTATATGGATTCCATACAACACATGTATATAATAGCAATGATAAACAATCAACCATCATCCAAGGTGCAACACACAACTGCATAAGCATCAAATATAAATAATCAATGCTTACACAGTCTGTCGACCAATCGATCGACATACAATTAAATAATTGGGATTAGTGTACGCCAAATTTCATCCCAACACCCGTGTGGGGTTTCAAATCAACAAACACAGATTTTTATTTGTGCAGTTGGGTGATGTGCAAAATTTATCATCCCAATCAATATCTGTCAAATCAGTGTATATAAACAAATCGGCCGATTTGTTTATAAATATTTATTTACTCACATTCACGTTAAAAATTATATTTTTAACGATAATTAATTTATTTCAACACATGAATATATTTCATTATCTATTTCACATCAACTTCACAAACAAATTTTCACAACATATCAATCAAACAAACAAGCCATCCATGGTCTGTGGATGACGGGTGTCGGGTGCTACTAAGCACCATCTACATCCTAATATATATATATATATAACTAGAAAAAAGAAATTTGAGTGATAAGTTCTCACCAATAGCTATCCCAACTCCACGACACTTCATTTGTAGGAAATCATCGCCATTCTCGCCTTTTGTGTCTCCTTCGTTGCCCGTATTCTCTACATATGTAAAAATCGAATTTTTACTTCGCTATTCAATATATAAAAATCGAATTTTTACTTTGTTATTCAATATATAAAAATCGAATTTTTACTTCGCTATTATATAGATAAAAATTCTATTTTTACATCGCTATTATCTATACAAATATTTCTTCTTTTCAAAAATAAATATTTCTCCTTTTCCTACTTTAAAAATGTCGTCTTTCACTACATAAAAATATCGTCTTTTTATATCCTACCATATAAAGATCACATTTTTATCATTTATATAATATGAAAATTATATTTTCTACATTTGCATACGATAAAAATTATATTTTGAACTCTCTACAATATAAAAGATTATATTTTTATCCTCCTACAATATAAAATTTCAGATTTTTAATTGCTAAAATAAATTAAATAAGAAAAAATAAAAATAAAAAGGAAAAGGGAGCTCACAGTGTTCGACTGCAGAGGGGGGTTGTTTTCACTGTTGCCGGAGGTTGGAGGGGTCGGCGGGGTCGTGTGGGTGGCGCAGCACTCGAGGTGGCAGCGGCGGTTGCGTTCCAAGCGGAGGAGGGGACTGGGGGTCCCACGACGGCGTCGGTCTTCGCGTCAGGGGGGAGCGATTGGAGAAGAAGGTCGGGGGAAGGAGAAGGGGAGGGGGAGGCTCTGGTGGCGGGCGCGCCACATGGGAACGCGATACGGTGGCATTTCATCCCCCCCGCCCCTTTTCATCATTTTTTTTCTTTTTCTTCTGATTTAAATCGAACGGGGGGGGGGGGCAGAACGAATAAAGGGAGAGGGTTTTATTTTTTTAATTATCTCCCAAAAAGTTGACTTTTACATACTACCTCTAAACGAGGTCCACCGCCTGTCGTCCATAGCTAATTACCCCCATTCCGAACACAATGGGATATGTATCATAGGCTGATTCAATTGTTTCGATCTGTTTCCGTTAAAATCAACATATAACTCTATATATTGAATTTGAACGCGCATTTCAATTCACTGGAGTCACATACGAGCTTTATAAATCCCAGAAAAATATTTTCTAGCTTCGTATTGACGATACGGTCCTAACAAAACTAGTTTCGTCGAATTCTGAGACCGTTAGAAAAATGGCCATTTTCAGTCAATTAAAATCAACTGAAAATGGTCAAACGCGTTTTCCTTTGCCAAGCTCACATATTGATTCGAAAAATTATGAAATTTGGAATCTAGCGATAATTTGACACTGCGGACCCAACAAAAGTGGTTTCGTCGAAATCCGAGGTCATTTGTAAAATGTCTAATTTTAAGGGCCTAAATTCCATAGCGACTATTTAGAATTTTCAACTGGACATATCTTTTGATTCCCACTATGAAATTTCAAATTTTCGGATTCGTTGGAAAGATATCCTCAATTAGATCCTAATGTTTTTGGTTTCGCCAAAATCCGGTTTATTTTGCACCCAGTACATTCAATTGAAGTTTGAAATCAAATTATCGAACTACAGCGCCATTTTCAATTCTATTTATAATTATATATAATTATTTATATTCTAATGACGACGTATATAATATATACGTTCGAATTCTATTCTCGTCGATATTTTTCAAAATAATCTATTTTAAATGTTCAAACTTCGCTAAAATTGCCAAAATAAAAATTTTAAACTGGCCCAGATTTTCGGGTTGTTACAATCTCCCCCACTTAAAACTTTTCGTCCCCGAAAAGGAACAAAGTCGAAAGTGGTTTGACCAATCAACTCCACGTTCGATTTGGCTCCCATTCTCCAACTTTTCAGTTTCTGAGAATTTTCAAATTCTTCAAAAATTTGGCTAACACCCTAAATTTTCGAAAAATTTCGCCATTACCTCCCCTGCACCGGGAGCCACGGGAAAATCCCGAAATTGCCATATAGGCCTTCTGATCTCAAAAAGAAAAAGAAAAAGCCAAGCGGCTAGCCAATAGGCCCATAAAATCATCATCACCCAAACAAAACAGTAAATTATATAGTAAACATGTACCTATTTGTCGGGCAAACAAATTTTATTCTCTGCTCTAGCCTCCTTGCTATGACCTGTTTAATGTAAGTACATATATATGCATGCAAATGTGACCAATTTTCAACACAATTCAAGATTTGATACAATTAGGCATAATGGTTCAAAATTATCAAACAAATAAACAAACAACACAAACATCAATCAATTAGTGGATTAACGTTTCAAATTCATAATTTTGATATATACAAAAAATCATGTTTTTGATGCCAAATCACAACAATGTATTCTAGCTATATTTTGGTTCTCACACCAGTCTAATGGAAATATATGGATATCACACCTTCAAAACATGAACATAAATATTGATAATGTGGCCGCATTACCAGAATTATCTCTGGGCGACTAGAGTATGATTTTATATCTATCCAGTATATTAAAACTTCGAATATACGTTCATGACGCATATACGCGAATTCTTTATATACTCGATTGTCCAAATTCAAAATAAATAAATAATCAAATACGTTTAAAACGATTTAAATTTTCAAAACAAAATTGTTTTCATTTGAAAAATATACTCTTCACACTCGTTCTAGGATACTACTGATCCTATCTCTAACGAGTCATTCTAATTGGATATTACTAATCCAATATCTGATGAATTCTTTCGTATGGTTCTATTGTGTCTTGTTCTCGAGCTCTGTAAACCAAAGCTCTGATACCAAACTAAGACGACCCGAACTTCCCCGTGA
This sequence comes from Allium sativum, assembly GCA_030737875.1. Lineage (NCBI taxonomy): Eukaryota > Viridiplantae > Streptophyta > Magnoliopsida > Asparagales > Amaryllidaceae > Allium > Allium sativum. The sequence goes on along the minus strand of CM060919.1, from coordinate 124,291,615 downwards.
AGGAAAGCACGGATAGAATTGAGTACAAGACATAAAAGAACGCAGACGGAAGAACATTTCATTGTTATTACAACAATTCCATCAGATACAAGAATATACAGAGTATAAATGAATAAATTACATTCAACAAATATCAGAGATTTAAATTGCATTTAAATACATCGCAACAGAAGATAATACAAAAGTACAACTGAAAGTAACACACGGATACAGAGCTTTCCGAGCATCGTTCCAGCTGTAAATTAGGACCCTGTGAATATAAATCTGCAAAACCAAAACTACCAGCTGCCCGTGCGGAAAATAGGGGCACCCAGAGTTTAGGTTAAAACAATAAACTCCAGGTTAGTCATGTGACTAGTTTAAGAACTAAAACAGTTATTAATCTTTATTTTAAAGTTCGGTAAATCAAGGGTCCACGCCATATAACACGGAACGGGTTTCCTCCCAAGAATACCAGTGCATAAAACAAACAGCGCAATGCTAAATAATGAAAGATGAAGCTGTTATAAGACCCAGGTCCCATCACACAATGCAACGCAAGCCGGAGGATAGGGTTTTTACCTTATAACAGCCAATGCATGCTTGATATGTTTAAAACACATTATTTTATACTATTATAAGTGTATAGTGTCAAAACAATTTCAATCATAAATATCAATCATAGGCGGCATGAATGACCCATACCACTATGTCGCCATACTAGGTTCTACAAATAAAACCGCACTATCACGTATTGGAAACTGGATTTCCGTCATGAGCCGAGGCAAGGGGCAAGCTCCTCTCCACGTTCGAGACACTCTAGCAATGCCTCAGGACCCCACTATGATCCTTTGGAACCTCCAAGGCCGGACCTCTCTTACTTTTGAGGATTAGTTATTCCTGAACACACGTTTCCCGGTCCTTACAGACCTATATCCGAGGCGCCTCATATCCAACAACCACACAGGTGAAAAGTATATAAATGTCAGGGCTGGTAGGTCACTGATACCACCCTAGCTAGAAAGAAACGTCGTGCACTCCTTGGGTCCGTATCCCGTTTTTGACTCATACCGAGGTGTGAGGCTCGCGAATTCACGTTATACACAAAGCTACGCCACACAGGCCGTGCTTTGATCATCAACCACAAGACTTTGCTTTTCAACAGAAGCCCTGATCAATTGCCACTTACGCGTGCCACACTGGCAACTCACTCCATGCGACTGATGTCCACCGATATACAACCTCTGAGCTCGTACGTCTCAGAGAAGGGCGTTAAGCAAGAGAATAAATTCTCCGCCGCCAAACAGATGTATATTTAATAGAGATCAATCAACACAGAATAAAATCCAATGTCAGACACATAATCCATTTACAAGTTCGTTCTGGGTCTGAACGAAACCGGAGGCACTTTCCTCGCATATCCATCCATCTCCAAGTACGTCTTGACGATCACCGACTGTTTCCCTCATCTTGGGTGTACAGCCCAATCAAGATCGTCAGTAATCACCCAAACGATGTGAAGACTTCCGGTCTTCAACCACCGTCTTCATCTTCGACATCTCATCGAATCGGTTATTCAGAATGGGATAAACCCGACCTTTCTGAATAACCCACGTATATAATAAACGAATGTTACACAAACACAACAAACGCCTCATTCCACTTCAGAATATTCTTTTATTCACAAAATCACATTCTTAGGGAAAGGTTCCCATTAATTTTATCCAAGATAAATTCTTCTAAATTTATCCTATAATCTTCCTTTGGATATCATTTCAAACTAGTCGGGATTAGCAAACCACACCGAAGTAATTATTTATTTTATTTCCCAATCCCAACCTATTCATCCCATGGAGCAAAACTGGTAATACTCCATATCTAACACCACGGTGTTATCGATAAAATTAATTACCATTTCACGTTTAAATCTAATTAAAGATTTAACTATCGCTTTGGAGCAAAACTGGTGGTACTCCATTCTCGATCACCTTTCAGATTTGACAATTTAAATTATCAATTAACTTTCAATCTAATTAAAGATTCATTAAAGCTCCACTTAGTTTTAATCTTTTCAAAAATCAATATCTTGTCTTTATCTGGGTTAAAGAACCAATGTCATCTAAAACACGATTCACCACAAACCCAAATCACATTTAATATTAAATACAAGGCTCTGAATAGAAAATATACCGGCTTATATTCAATATCAAATTCTGAAACCAACAAATATCGTATTGGAAATAACGATATAAAATATATCTTTCAAATTCCCATAACAATACCTGTATAGTCACGAAATCCAACATCGAAATATTCCGAAGATAATTTCGATTCAACTCCAGTCCAATCCACGTATTGGGAATATTGATTATTTTTCTAATCACTTTCAAATTCAATTATTTATTTCAAAAATAAATTGATTTTAATTCTAGTTCAAAACTAGTTCCTTTCGACAAAAAACCCATTTTTATCATTCAAATGTGGAATTTTTCAGCCCAATTTTTTCCCAAATCATTTCTTACGATTTTACACAAATTATAGATATTTTTAATAATTTTATCAAGGCCCGTACAATCGATTTCCATCAACGGCTATCGAACTGTACTTACAGCGACCTTTTTCAAATTTGATTTGGACATAATTCCAAATCCAACCGTTAGATTTCAAATTTCTAATATTCATTGGAAAGCTCTTTTTGATACGAACCCAACGGTTCCGGTATTAGGAGAATCCGACGGTCGGATCTCCCGCAACGTCAATACGAAGTTAATGGTCGAAATTCACAAACTGCCGCAGCGCGGCGCGTTCTATTCAGGCCATTATATATATATAATATATATTATATATATTTCATCGATTCCCTTTTTAAAACGAATTTTTAATTCGTTTTAAATTCGTTTTCAAAAACAATTTCAACTTCATCTTCAATTTCAAATCGATTTGATTTCAATTCAATTCGAATTCATTTTAATTCAATTCAAATTCTAATTCATTTTAATTCAATTCAATTTGAATTTACCTTCTATTTACTTCAATTCGAATTCATTTCAAATTGATTTCAATTCAATTTCAGTTCGTTTTAAATTTCATTCAAAACGATTTCAATTTGTTTTTAATTCAATCTCAATTTAATTCAATTTGAATTCATTTCTATTCAATTCGAATTCAAATTTAATTTCTATTCAATTTCAATTCAAATTCACTTTCTATTCAATTTCAATTCAAATTCACTTTTTATTCAGTTCGAATCGAATTCATTTTCTATTCGATTCGAATTCATTTCAAATTGATTCAATAAAATTTCAATTTGAATTTTAATCTAATTTAATTTGAATTTCATTTCAAAATATTAAATTTTGAAATCACTTTTCAATATTCATTATAAAACGAATAAAATCGATATAAATATCGTTCATGTCAAATTAATGCATCTCTAATCAACACGGCTTTATATTTTTCAAAAACTTCTTTATTCTATTCAACAAATGAATATTTATTCTATTCAACACATGAATCTATATTTCTTTCAACAAACGACTAATCTCAACACATGAGTACTGCCAACACATCAGTATTTTTGTTATGTAAAATATTTTATAAAACTATGGTATCTATCATTTGATTTTAATTAGACTCCACAGTGAAGTAGTTCTAATTTTAAATATGATAAAGATGTAAATTTTATTATTTAAAATATTTTACTCAACACATAATTAGTTTCAACACATGAATTTTCTTTTGTAATATTCATTATTTTCCCGATTGGAATGAGGCCCAATCAATCACCATATTACGTTAATTATATGGATTCCATACAACACATGTATATAATAGCAATAATAAACAATCAACCATCATCCAAGGTGCACCACACAACTGCATAAGCATCAATATAAATAATCAACGCTTACATAGTCTGTCGACCAATCGATCGACATACAATTAAATAATTGGGATTAGTGTACGCCAAATTTCATCCCAACACCCGTGTGGGGTTTCAAATAAACAAACACAGATTTTTATTTGTGCAGTTGGGTGATGTGTAAAATTTATCATCCCAATCAATATCAGTCAAATCAGTGTATATAAACAAATCGGCCGATTTGTTTATAAATATTTATTTACTTACATTCACGTTAAAAATTATATTTTTAACGATAATTAATTTATTTCAACACATGAATATATTTCATTATCTATTTCACATCAACTTCACAAACAAATTTTCACAACATATCAATCAAACAAACAAGCCGTCCATGGTCTGTGGATGACGGGTGTCGGGTGTTACTAAGCACCGTCTACATCCTAGTATATATATAACTAGAAAAAGAAATTTGAGTGAGAAGTTCTCACCAATAGCTATCCCAACTCCACGACACTTCATTTGTAGGAAATCATCACCATTCTCGCCTTTTGTGTCTCCTTCGTTGCCCGTATTCTCTACATATGTAAAAATCGAATTTTTACTTCGCTATTCAATATGTAAAAATCGAATTTTTAATTTGCTATTCAATATATAAAAATTGAATTTTTTACTTCGCTATTATATAGATAAAAATTCTATTTTTACATCGCTATTATCTATACAAATATTTCTTCTTTTCAAAAATAAATATTTCTCCTTTTCCTACTTTAAAAATGCCATCTTTCACTACATAAAAATATCGTCTTTTTATATCCTACCATATAAAGATCACATTTTTATCATCTATATAATATGAAAATTATATTTTCTACCTTTGCATACGATAAAAATTATATTTTGAACTCTCTACAATATAAAAGATTATATTTTTACCCTCCTACAATATAAAATTTCAGATTTTTAATTGCTAAAATTAATTAAACAAGACAAAATAAAAATAAAAAGGAAAAAGGGAGCTCACAGTGTTCGACTGTAGAGAGGGGGCGGTTTTCACTGTTGCCGGAGGTTGGAGGGGTCGGCGGGGTCGTGTGGGTGGCGCAGCACTCGAGGTGGCAGCGGCGGTTGCGTTCCAGGCGGAGGAGGGGGCTGGGGTTCCCACGACGGCGTTGGTCTTCGCGTCAGGGGGGGAGAGATTGGAGAAGAAGGTCGGGGGAAGGAGAAGGGGAAGGGGGAGGCTCTGGTGGCAGGCGCGCCACCTTGGGGCGCGATACGGTGGCGGCGGTTCGTCCCCCCCCCCCCGATCGCTCCTTTTCATCATTTTTTCTTTTCTTTTTCTTCTGATTTAAATCGAACGGGGGGGGGGGGGCAGAATGAATAAAGGGAGAGGGTTTTTTTTTAATTATCTCCCAAAAAGTTGACTTTTACATACGACCTCTAAACGAGGCCCGCCGCCTGTCGTCCATAGCTAATTACCCACATTCCGAACACAATGGAATATGTATTGTAGGCTGATTCGATCGTTTCGATCTGTTTCCGTTAAAATCAACATATAACTCTATATATTGAATTTGAACGCGCATTTCAATTCACTGGGGTCACATACGAGCTTTATAAATCCCAGAAAAATATTTTCTAGCTTCGTATTGACGATACGGTCCTAACAAAACTTGTTTCGTCGAATTCTGAGACCCTTAGAAAAATGGCCATTTTTCAGTCGATTAAAATCAACTGAAAGTGGTCAAACGCGTTTTCCTTTGCCACGCTCACATATTGATTCGAAAAATTATGAAATTTGGAATCTAGCAATAATTTGACACTGCAGATCCAACAAAAGTGGTTTCATCAAAATCCGAGGTCGTTTACAAAATGTCTATTTTTAAGGGCCTGAATTCCATAGCGACTATTCAGAATTTTCAACTGGACATATCTTTTGATTCCCGCTATGAAATTTCTAATTTTCGGATTCATTGGAAAGATATCCTCAATTAAATCCTAATGTTTTTGGTTTCGCCAAAATCCGGTTTATTTTGCACCCGGTACATTCAATTGAATTTTGAAATCGAATTATCGAACTACCACGCCATTTTCAATTCTATTTATAATTATATATAATTATTTATATTCTAACGACGACGTATATAATATATACGTTCGAATTCTATTCAAAATAAATTTCTTGTCGATATTTTTCAAAATAATCTATTTTAAATGTTCAAAATTCGCTAAAATTGCCAAAATAAAATTTTTAAACTGGCCTAGATTTTCGGGTTGTTACATAGTTACTGCAGTGAATAAGAAAAGAAAATGATTTTTAAATGTAATGTTTTTGCTATAAATATGGGTTTAAACTCTGCATTCTTCTCACCCCCAAGAACACTGAAGTTCAACTAGCAAGGAGCTGGAAAGCATTCTATGTGAGTAAACTTCTTTTATAGGATATAGATTCATGTATACTTGTTGTCTGTTTCCTTAGATTAGTATTAAGTTAAAACGAACCCAGAAAACAAGTAAAACCAATGAGTTTAAATGTGAGGAAACATTTTTCTACTTCCTGTTATCATGCATTGGATCCTATATATCCAAAACTGTCAACTTGTATGTGTTAAAATTCTCATGAATATGTGATTCTATTTTTATATTAAATCTAGAATGAATGAGGACTAAAACTAGAAACCTGGAACAATAAAACACATACTTTGTTTAATGTGTTAAACCACCATTTAGCTCCAAACTTCCACCATCCTTATTCTAGTTAGTTATAGGTTGTAAGATTTACATGATTATTGTTTATTTAAGTATTCATTTTGTATTAATCCAACTGCAAATCGAATAAAAATGATAATAAGGGAAAGCCATTCACAATAATATATATAACCCGGAGCTTGGATATATAACTAGTAATTAATAATGAATGCGCGCAGCTAAGGATATGATAAGACACTTAATAGATGTTATTAGAAAAACGTACAACATTATGTGTAGTTGAAGGTAAATGATAAGAGGCCGACATTCAATAATGACACGACTTTCGAGGCATCGAAAATCGCGCCGTTACAGATAGGATCTGTAGTATCCTAGAGAAAACTCGTTAGAGATGGGGTTAGTAATGCCCTAGGAGGAGTTGAGAGTGACAAGTTTATAATTAACGTATTTGTGATTATATATATAATCTGATCTCAGAAAACATGATTTTTCAATATATAAAAAGTTATATATATTTCAAAAGCTAATCAACTAATTGATTGATGATTGTGTTGTGCGATTATTAAAATTACTGAAACCAATAAAAGAATGAAAATCAAATTGGTTAATTAAACAATTTTTATCTCCGTTCCTTTTCGAGGACGAAAAGATTTTAAGTGGGGGAGATTGTAACAACCTGGAAAATCAGGGCCAATTTAAAATTTTTATTTTGGCTATTTTAATGGATTTTAAATTGTTAAAAATATTATTTTAAATCATAACAATTAAAAATCTATTTAAATTAAATATATTTATTTTAATTTTAAAAGGAGTTAGAAATAGCGCGGTAGTTTGAAAATTTGAATTTAAACTTTGACTGAATGTACGGTATGCAAATTAAATCGGATTTTAGTGAAACTAAAATATCTTTCTAGCGAATTGAAAAATTGAAATTTCATAGCCGGAATCAAAAGTTATGGCTAGTTGAATATTCAAAATAGTCGCTATGGAATTTAATATAATTTATAACCCGTATAAATAGCCATTTTGCAAAAGACCTCCGTTTTCAATGAAACCACCCTAGTTGGATCCGGAATGTCCATTTATTGCAAGATTCCAATTTTCATAATTTTTGGAATTAATATATGAGCGCAGTAAATATAAACGTGTTTTGTCAATTTCAATCAAATTGGATCGACCAGAAAGTCGCCATTTTTCAAACGGTCTCCAAATTCGACTATATTAATTTTGTTAGGACCGTATCGTCAAAACATAATTACTAGAAATAATTTTTATGGAATTTTTGGAGTTAGTATGTGGCCTCGGTAAATTAAAATGTACGATCAATTTAAATATTAAATGGTTTATATTTTAATTTAAAGAAAAGAGGGCTGAGACGATCAAACAGGCTGACGGGACCTAGTCCATTGTGTCCGGAATAGAGGTATTTGGCTAGGGGCAACATTAGTTGGACTGGAATTGGAGTTATTAAGAAGTAACGGGATTTTTAGTGAATTAATGAATTAATAATATATCTTATATATAAATATCCCTCGATTTTCGTGCCAACCCTAATCCTATATTCCTATAGCTACCGCCACTTTGGAATGAATGGCCAGAGTTGTTCTAATTTCGATCCCTAATCATGACCAATCCATTTCGATTTTCAACCTACCCCTAAAGCAAAAAACCATAGATCTTTCTGAGGGCTACAGGATCATACGGGTTTGATGGATTCTAGGTGTTTGTGGCTCTCGATTTTTTTGCATGAAGGTGGCTCATTCATGGCCTATTTCTCGTGAATGGGGGTGTGCGAGTTGGGAGAGGCTTACGGCATGGGGAGCTCAGACCATGGTAGATGTCGTGGAGCCGGTGGATCGATCTCTAGTGACCGGATTTGTGGCGCATGGTGAAGTTTTCAAATGGAAAAAATGGGTTTGGTGGTTTTTTGATATCAGCCTGAGTAACGTGTTGAAGAGGAAGGATTAATACCCTTTAAAATGTAATTAAATTATTGTTAATTATAATTATTTGATTAACTTATGTAATTAAAATTTGAGTGGTTAAACAACAATAAGTTTTGCATACAAAATTGAAACTGAACGATTTTCATTGCGTTGGAATCGTGAGATCTAGATCTACATTTTAGAACTGACTAGAACTAAAACAAAGAAAATCAGAATTTGGGGAAAATTCTAATCTGAACTGTACAGAATTAAAATCATGGTGAAATTTCTGAATTTAAAATAAAATTTATTATTAATTGTGGTGTGAATTTCATGTATGCATTGTATAAAATTGAAACTGACTGACTGATGTTGGTTGTGATGATTTGGTGAATTATATTCATGTAAAATATAAATAACATTTTGTTAGATAATGTTATGTAAAATATAAATAACATTTTGTGAGATAATGTTATGTAAAATATAAATAACATTTTGCAAGATAATGTTATGTAAAATATAAATAACATTTTGTGAGATAATGTTATGTAAAATATAAATAACATTTTGTTAGATAATGTTATGTAAAATAACATTTTATTAGATAATGTTATGTCAAAATAACACTCTGATTAGAAAATGTCAAGTGGAACAAAATATTCATTTTTGTTAAATAGAAAAGTTTTAAAACAAAAATATCAATTTTGTCGAATTAGATTATTATTAACAAAATAAAAATATCATTTTTAATTGTTTGTTGAAAAAGATTTGTCAACAAAATAAATTATTTTTCTATATTGTCATGTAAATAAATTATCTTTTTATATTGTCATGTAAATAATTTCTCTTTTTATTTTGTCACTATAATAAAAATGTTATTATATTAGAAGTGTTACATTAAAAATGTCATTATTTAGGATATTGTTACATGAAATAAAAATGTCATTATTTAGGATATTGTTACATGAAATAAAAATGTCATTATTTAGGATAATCTTACATGAAGTAAATGGAAATGTCATTTATTTAGACTACATTTATGTTAAATGAATATGTCATTTATTTAGACTACATTTATATTAAATAGAAATGTTATTAATTTAGTCGACATTTGTGTTAAATAGAAATGTCATTTATTTAGACTACGTGCATGTTAAATCATAAATATGTCATTTATGTAGAAATCATATTTTGTAAATAAAACATGTCATTTAGTTAGAATAACGTTTTGTTAATATAAAAATATCATTTTTAGTTAGGAATGTTAGGTTAATAGGAAAATGTCATTTTTAGTTAGGAATGTTATGTTAATAGAAAAATGTCATTTTTAGTTAGGAATGTTTTGTTAATATAATGTCATCTTATTAGATAATGTTACGTTAAAATAAAAAAAAATACATTAAAAATTGCATTTTTAATGTAAGTAGGAATCATTAAAATATGCATTTGTTTAATATTAACATTTACATGTTATAGAGGTAGAAATGTACATTTGTTTAATATCAACATTTACATGTTATAGAAGTAGAAAATGTTCATTTGTTTAATATTAACATTAACATGTTAGAGAAGTAGAAAGATGTACATTTGTCTAACATTATCATTATTATATTAGTGATATTAGAAATAATTCAAACCGAATTATAATTGGTTAAATTTATTAACCAATGATTGATTTATATAAATTGTTGTTGTCTGAAAACTCCACACGGGTATTAAGTGATATTTGACATAAACTAACCCCAATATTTAATTAATTGTCAATCGATGGGTTGACAGTCTGTGATGAGCGTTATTTATTTATTTTAATTCTCACATAGTTGTAGATTACACTTTGGATGTACATGGATTGTTGAAAGATTATTTATCATTGTGGTTATATACATGCAGTGTATGAAATCCATATAACTGAAATTATATGGTAATTGATTGAGTCGCATTCCGATTCCGAACATTTTTATGTAAAGAATATTTTAAAATAAAGAATATTTTAAAATAATATTCAATGAAGAATAAAATTATGATTTTTATGTCCATTTTTGGACGGACACAAAAATATTAAAAAAAATATGAAGTTGAGTTAAGTAGCAGATGCCATTTTAACCCGAACGGGTTTATCGAACGATTTTATTCATTTTATAATGAATATCGAAAAGCAGTGATTGCAAAATTTAATATTTTGAAAATATTAATATTTTAATATGATAAATATATACCATATCCAATTTTGATTTAAAATTGAAAATGAAGTTGAAGTCGTTTTAAAATGAATTTTTAAATATTTTATAAAATACGATTTAAATGGAAATCTATGAAATATATATATTATATATAGAATGGCCTGAATAGAACGCGCGGCGCAGCGACCGTTCATGAATTTCGACCATTAACTTCAAAATGATGTAACGGGAGATCCGACCGTCGGATTCTCCTAAAACAGGAACGGTTAGGTTCATATCGAAAAGAGCTTTCCAATGAAAATAAGAGATTTGAAATTTAACAGTAGGATTTGGAATTATGTCCAAATCAATTCCAGAAAAGGTCGTTATGGATGCAATTCGGTGGCCGTTATTGGAAACCGACTATACAGGCCTTAGTAAAATTATTAAAAATATTAACAAATTATGAAAAATTCCTAATAAATGATTTGAAAAGAATTTGGATGAAAATTTTCAATTTCGAAAAGATAAAAATATATTTTTATCGAAATGTACTAGTTATTGACTAGAATAAATTTTTTAATTAAGATTTAATGAAGTTTTCCAATTAATTAATATTTAATTAGAATTAAATAAAATAAATTGGATTTTTGGGTTTATTGTGAATGGTGTCTTAAATAACACTGTTCTTAAACTCCGTATGAAAAGAATAAATCTTTTACTTAAGATTAATAGAGTTTCCAATTATATTTAGTAACTGGAAAAAAATGAAATGTGAATTGGGTTTATTTTGAACTATGTTTTTAACGACATTTGTTCTTTAACCCAATTAATAGTAAAAATATAATTTGGAATTTACAAATCTTTTATTAAGATTTAAATGGAAATTTCCAAAAGTAAATTTTTCCAATTTAATAGAAGAAATTGGAATTGAATGGAATTCGATTTAATAATAATCGAGATGAGCTTCTATAAAAGAAGACCGATATTATATATGGAATTTAAAAAGCTTTGTCGTTATTCCCTTTACATTATTAGTCTGATACGAAAATTTATATCGATTATATATTGATTTGATTTCTGGGGAAATTCCATATTTAATGGAAGATGATTTTGGGTTTATCGTGAACTGTGTTTTAAATGACATAGGCTCTTTAACCCTGTTAAAGACAAGATTAATTTCTTAAAGTTGAATGATCATGAAATAATGATTTTTGATATTAAAACCAAATTGGAGTTTTAATGAATCTTTGAAAATAAGATCAAAGAATAAATTTAAAAGAATTTATCTTTGATAAATTAGTGGGAACCTTTCCCTAATAATGTGAATATTTATTTAAAAGGATATTCTGAATTGGAATGTGGTGTTTGATATGTTTTTATAGCACTTTATTATTGATTATAAAATATGCGAGTTATTCGGAAAGACCAGGTTTAACCCATTTTGAATAATTACTACGACGATTAAAAGTCGAAGATGAAGGCGGTGGTTGAAGACCGGAGATCTTCACATCGTTTGGACGATTACTGATGTCTTGATTGGAAGGCATCCCAAGACAAGGTAATAAGTGGTGATCGTCCAGGCGTACTTGGAGATCAATGGATATGCGAGAACCTCTCTCTTATATTGGACATACGGGACGAGGAATAAGGTGTCTCCAGTTTCGTTCAGACCCAGAACGGACTTGTAAATGGATGGTATGTCTGACGTTGTATTCCTTTATGTTGTATTCGTTGGTCTCTGCTAAATATATATCTGTTTGGTGGCGGAGAATTTATTCTCTTGCTTAACACCCTTCTTTGAGACGTACGAGCTTAGAGGTTATATATTGGCAGAAATCAATGGTATGGTATGGATTTACAATGTGGCATGCTAAGATGCAAATGATCAAGGCTTTTGTTGAAAAGCAGAGCCTTGTGGTTGATGATCAAAGCACAGCTTTATTTAGCAAAGCTTTGTGTAGCGATACTTCGCGAGCCTCACACCCTGGTATAAACCAGAAACGGGAGAAGGATCCAGGAAGAACATGTGTTTCTTTCTAGCTTGGAGTGGTGTCTGATTTTTCCAAGCCTAAATATTTTTATTTATGTGGATGATGGATTGCGAGGCGCCTCGGTATCTGAGTCCCTAGTGGATCTATTTTACGCCCCATAGGGTGGGGAGGCGTATTGTTCAGGAATTTATATATAATCCACCAACGTAAGTCGAGGACCGGCCCAGTGGCTCATAAGGGCTCACCTGAGTCTGAGTCCTGAGACATGGGCTAGATTGTCTCGAATTCGGTAAGGACTATCTCTTGCTTTGGTTCATGATGGAAATCCAACTTCCAATACGACACCATACGGTTTTGATTGTATAACTAGTATGGAGACATAGTATATGGTAGTTATGTCATCTATGATTGATACCTTATGATTGAATTGTTTTTGAAACATACACACACTAATAATAATATCAAATCCGTTTTAACGTATCAAGCATTTTTGACCATTATAAGGTAAGAACTCTATCCTCCTGTTTGCTTTGCATTGTGTGATGGGACTTGAGTCTTATAATGGTTTCATTTTTCTAAAAAGCATTGTGTTGTTTAACGATTTACTTTATTTCTTGCACTGGGAATCCAATGGAGTAAACTCGTTCTGCGTTAGCGGCGTGATCCTGTGATTAGCCTTATTATTAAATAGGTTAAGTAAGATTTCTCATACCAGTCCCATGACTGACCTGTGGTTTGTTTCACTTGCAAACTCGGGTGCCCATATTTTCCACATGGGCAGTCGAGTGGCTTGTTTTGCAGATATCTATTTATTAGACAGGATTCTGGGTCGAAGCTTAAAGCTGTGGCTAGAGCAATTATAGTCTTCTGCTACATTGTGTTAAGTTTATTGTAAATTAATCTTTCGATGTACTCTGATATTCTGTACTCTGATGTAACATTATTATAATGTTTATAAAAGTCTTTATTTGTTCTGATGTACTATATGTCGAAAGTTAGGATATTCGGGTTTTGAATGGTCTTAGTCGATTTTGCGATCGATTAGGTCCGGGCAAAATCCAAATCGTTACAGTTATAATTTCCTCTTGTCCCTAGGACAAGCCTTAATATGTTATTCTTATCAGTAGATTTCAGATTTCCAGGTTTACAGATTACTTAATTTATAATTAAGTACAACTTCTTACATTTCATAAATTTCCCCCTTTTCTTTACTTATTACAAACAACTGGTTTCAGTTTTCCCAATTTACTAATTACTAATTTACAATTAAGTGCCTCTTATCTCATTTCACCAGTTATCTTGTTTCCTTATTATTTATTATAACCTAAGTTATAATATCCACTTTTCCTTCGGACAAGTCTACCTATTATACAACATTCTCATTAATGTAATTTATTTATAATAGGTTATTATCATTCCCCGTTCATTCCCTTCCTTTTACTATTGCATCTTATATTTAATTCCATTTATTTCCATTAATTACAATTAATGTTGTTTATCAGTCCTACTATTTGCATATATATATATATATATATATATATATATTTATGCACTAGACCTCTCACATTAAGCCTACATTTGTGGATGTTGGATTTGTTGGGCGGTTACGTGTAGAGTTCTACCACAAGTTGACTTAACCTCGTGTTTGAGCACCATTACATGTTTTATTTATGTACTTAGACCCCTCACATTAGAGTTACCACTTGTGGATGCTGGATATGTCGGGCGGTTCCGGGCAGACTTCTATCACAAGTGTAATCTAACTGCGTGTCTAAATGTGGTTAAAATGTCCTATTTACTGTAAATTTCCTATATTTTACATGTCATCATATTAAGCCCATTTTATGTTGCATGTTCTTTCTAACATGAAATTCTATTCTAACATGTAATTGTTCAAATCAAGCAAATTAACATGTAATTTTTCTCAATTTCTACCGGTAATGGTCCAGGTACATAAATGTCACAAGTTAACATGGAATTGACACAACATTAATTGCTACACATATTTTGACAAGTTTATATTTCAACATATAAACATTTTAGCATATTAAACATTTCAACATATGAATTTTCCAACATATTAATATTTTATCATATTAATATTCCAACATGTCATATTCATCACTTTAATCTTTTTAACATATGTTTAAACATTTCATCATATCATATTTCAACATGTCATATATAACATTTCAATGTTTTTCTAATTATTCTGGGAAATTCACATCGTATAATAACAGGGAATGTTAAACGATAATATATCATTATCAAAAATTATATAACTTAAATACACTCACCTCATTTGCTTTCCAAATCCTGGATCTGGTCTAGATCTAACATTCCATGGTTTTCCCCTAATTGGATCCAGAACATAACAACCATGGATTCATAATTTTTTCTAAAAGAAAAGGGGAAAAAAGAGGAAGAAAATTGAATAGACGAGATCTGGAAAATTACCTCACTTCGTATATGATTATGAACACCTTTTTATTAGCGTCAATTCTTTTCCTCCAGACCTTGATTTAGAATTTTCCTAAACTAATAATCTTAATTTTATGAAGAGATTTAATGAGGAAGAAGAATATCAGAGCTTCTGCATAGTCTCAAAAATATGAGAATTTGGGTAGGCTCTACAGGCTTATTTATAGGTGTTCAACAACGAATTTAGACCAGAAAACAATCCATGTTCACGCACTGGAATCTGCCAAGATCTGCTGTGAGGTCGACCCCCAACGGTCTATTTTCCCTCTTATATCTCTCACTTCGTGAATTTGATTTTCTGGACTAATTTATTTAATATATATACATATATGTTCCTTATATGTATACAAACTTCTATTGTCCATAACTTCTTTATACGTTATCCATTTTACGCAAACTTAGGGTCCATTTAAACCAGAATTCCGAGACAAACGCAAAGGTCATGTCGGTTCAATTTAATTTTGAATATTAATTAAGTTATTATCTTTAACGAAAAATACGGGAGTTTACAAGGCTGACTTATTCTTAAGAAACAATGACTCATTTATCATCGAATTATGATTCGATACACTCTTTGATTTGGGTAGACCAACCTATTTTGCTAAGTTAGGTTTGCCCTAGAATAATGCAACCATTCTTTTGTTGTTTGGATAGGTGTTACATTGCAACGCTATCATTTTATTTGGTTTATAGTTTGACAATGTTTTCTTAGTTTATTGAGATAGGCGTATTTGCATTACCGATCTATTTTCTTGCGTTAGATTGTTATCCTATTTTATTGGGTTAGAGTATTACACTATGTGGTAGTGTCTATCTTGTTGAGTTAGACTTTGAATTATTGTATTAAGCAGACAATTGACTATGATTGTTATTTCATTAGTTATGATTGTTCTCTGGAGATTTTTGATGGATATTTAGTATCTTTCATGTCTAAAGAATTTTGAACAATTATTGCCATATTTCGATGACAGTCCTTTGGTGACTTAAAATGAATTTATAAGATGGTAGTTTTGATGTATATGCCTATTTATGATTGTTCGGTTTTAGGCATATTTCTATTATAGCTTATTTTAATGTTTAACCAAATTTCTATAATAATGGATTTACGAAATAACAATTTTGATCTGTACACCTTAGTGTAATTGTTTGGATTTAGGAAAATCTATTATGAATTAGTATTCTACTTTTAAGTCATATATTAATATAGATTTTTAGAAATGGTGATACAGTTTGGTATGTCTTGGTAGGATAAATTTATTTTAGATATATTTTAAGCTTGCTTATTGTAACACCCTGAAATTTTCACGAAACTAAAGATGATGAATTAAAGAATAATTAGTGTGAAATACACTATTAACAATGAATTAAGGAAAACTTAATTAAATATTCATAATTAAGTAAAACGGACTGCGCCATTGCGTCCATCTTGAAATTATGCTCAAAATAAATATCTGGTTTGCGTAAATCGGACATCATATAAAGAAGTTAATAAGGTTTGAAGTTTGTACGTGTATAGGAAAGATATATATATATATATACATATAAAATTCAAAAATATTCAAAAATCACCAAAACCAGAAATTCGGCGCGTAAATCGAGGAAAGGCCGACATTTTGAAATCGACCGAGACCCAGCTGGGTTGACCTAGGGGTCGACCCACCTGAAGGGGGGTCGACCCACCAGGGGATCTGGAAGCTTCTCTGATGCGGACGATTTTGATGGCTTCTGGTCCAATCTGAAGGTCTTGGTTGCTCCGCTACTCCTATATAAAGGACCCTAGACCTAGGTTTTATTCATCTAAAAACAATGGTGATGACGAAGCTCCGCTGCAACGAAGATTGAATGGCCTAATCCACTCCAAATCTATTTCAGCAAACATTATACAAATTCAACGACTGCTACAACAAATTCGGCGATGGCTACAATAACTTATTCAACATGTTCTTCGCAGTAGTTTGGATCCATTTCCTTAGATCTATTCACTTTAAATTCACGTTATTTTTAGATCTAAATATTTAAATAGTAATCTTGATATGTATTTAAAAATTGGATCTTGAATCGGTGCCTAATCAATTCTATTATGACATAATTATGAGATCTGCTTTTATATGTTCATATCACCACCATGTTAAATTTTGTCATAATATGCCTATTCAGTTTATACTTATTTCTATCAGTTTATTATTGATTCGTTATTATGCCTATTCACGATTCTCTTCTCTCCCTCTTTTTCCTTTTAATTTTATATAGCTAGGCAACCTTCGAGCCTAGTTCTAACACTGAAAAATGCGAATGTGTGAAATTGGCAATGATTGGGAAAGACATAATTTAGGGCATAATTGATATTGGAAAAATATGAATATAAGTTTAGGCATAAAATGTGGAAATATACAAATATGTATTTGGGGACATATATCGTGTTTTATAATATGAATATGAATTTAGGCGAACATTGGAAAATATGATTTGGCATAAATTATGTAAAATATGATTTGGGCATAGATTGGAATATATGTTAATATGAATTTGGGCACAACTTGTATTGAAATATGTGAGTATGAACTTTGGACATAAGTTGGAAAAAAATGTAGATTTGGGTTTATGCATAACATATATATATGTATGTATGTATGTATGTATGTATATGCCTTGACTTATAACATCGGAAAAAGAGCATATGGTGCATATTTAAAAGCTGAATTGAAAAGGGGCGAAAAAGTCTATGATTTTAGTAGTGAATTGGGCGTATAATTAAATATGGGGAAAAGGAGAAATAATCACCTATAATGACATAGGTAGATTTGGATAAAAATGGAATGTCTAGTAATTACAATTAGGAATTGTAATTGCACTTATGATACGAAGTTAGTTTGCATTAGTGGTGGAAGTCTACCCGGACCTGACCGGCATATCCAGCAACCACTAATGTTGAACCTAATCTGAGAGGTCTAAGTGCGCAAATATGAGACGTGCTCAGACACGTGGTTAAGCCCAAATTTGTGGAATAAGTCTGCCCGGAGCCGCCCGACATATCCAGCATCCACAAATGGCAGGCTTAATGTGGGAGGTCTAGCATACAGCAACCATAAATGAAAATATGGGAATAAATCTTGAACACTTAACCTAGTATAATCCATAGGGATTATATGAAGATTAACTAAAGTTGTGTTAAGTGAAAATTGGTTGAACAGTGGGTGGGTTAAGTAAATCTAAGGGGGTGGGTAATATTTACATATAGGCCCATAAACTTAACCTGATAAGGTTATGTAATTAAGGACACCTAGTGGTATACATAACCGGTAGAAATAAAAAAGTTATGTAATTGAAAGACACCTTGTAGGGTAAGCATAACTTGTAGAAATAGATATGCATAATAATCTGCTAAGTAGACAACGATAAGTTGTAGTGACGGTGTAAATAGAATTTATGATTAAATGAGAAAGGATGGGGAAAACTTATAAAATGAAATAAGTTATACTTAATCATAAATGGTAAGTGACATGTTAATTAGAAAACATGTGAATTGGATACACTTAATAACATATTAAGTAGAACATGTTATTGTAATGATGTAACTAAGCAAGAATATAAAATAGATTGTGGGTTACAGACCTTGGGCCACAATCTAGAGAATAACATGTTGTGGGCTTATTAATAAACTTGAATGGATTAAGTTATATGATTGAAATTAATAAGCAAGAGAAATTTGGTAAATTGGAATAGGAATTCAATATGAATGGGAATAACCAAGTTAAATGGGAACCCGGTGAGGTAAAGCAAGCGTGTAAAAGAATGTTTAGACATAGGATCTAACAACATATTAAAGAAATGTGCTTGGATCAGTCCATACGTTTGTGGGTGAATAACCCAACGGGGTAGATCATCAAGGTGTTATACCACACGAGGGGAGCGCACATTCATTTGATTGTCATCACAACTCCAAAGGAATGGGAAGGGGAAGCACACGGGTTCCTAAAGTACGTAAGGTGCTCCTAGTAGTCTTTTATGCGGTGACAGATGTCTAAAGCTGTACTCGCAGAGGTTGGTTCTACGTGTAACTACTAGGTGGGTGGGCCATGAATGCAGATGTAGCTATGCAATCGGAATGTTGTGACGAGGTGACACCAGGGTGATTCTATGATTGCCTCATGAGGAGGTAGAGAGGGTCACGACCAACAAGGATAGTAGACCGTTGGATATCCGTCATCGACAGCCAACGGGATGCGAAAGACTAGAGCTAAACCCAAGATACCATTTCACCTTTCACTATCGAGGTATGGGTTTGAGGGTAGACGCCACATGTATGTTTAGATTGGTTGATATTAGGGGCGGTCACTTAGCTCTTGTAGTCTTTACTAGTTGAGGGTGGGGCTGAGGTGGGGCCATAGCCACCATGAAAACAGACCCTAGATACATCTGTATATAGAGGCTCTTTAAAGACGGGCCTGTATAGATATGGAAAAGCTCCTGACCGAGTTCTATGTTTCTTGTATCGCCCTGCCGCGGAACTTGGTGCACATTAGAGGACGTGCGATTAAGGCATCGAGCTACAATTACAGTACAAACGTGGGACAATCTAGATACATGCATATCTGCTCTGAGTGGTGTAACGTAGACTAGAGGGCATTTTTCCGATAAGGAATCTGATTCGATCGATGGTGGCAGTCCGTACGCTTACATAACATAGTAATGACTGATATATGCAGAACGTTACATTGTTATATAGAGATCCATACGTCACTCCGGCGTAGGATGAGGGACCGCGTTCACTACGGTGGAGACCGTGTGAGTGGGTCACCATGGGGTGCATCTCAATATTGAGAGATAGCTACGTATATTGTATTAGGTGGATCCATGGGAAAGTAAATGGGTATGATGCGCGTATAAGTATTGAGTGATATTAACCTAAGTAACCTAATAATCAAGAAAATGTAACAGAATGGTATTAGTAGGGATCATTCTATTTCTGTTATACTAATATTTGCGCGGTGCAGAGAAATGTATTTAAGAAACACAATATATCATGTTCATCTTATCTTGCTCAGTTCACACTTGTTATTGTTATTGTTATCTTGTTCTTCCAGTTTTATATACCTGCCATGATACTTTTATTTATTTATATTTAAAAGTAACTGGACTTGCTAGACTTTATGTCTGACCCTTTTGTTCCCTCTTCTCTCTCTTCCGTTCCCCTCCCCCCCCCCCAAGGTTCTTAGGGTGGAAGTGGTTAGATTTGATTTGGATTCTTTCAACTTTGCTTGGATTTTGGATATAGATGTACTGCTTTGACTTCTTGTCAACTCTTTTATGGCTTTGCAAGGGAAATATGGTTTTATGATTTTGTACTCTGATACTTTTGGCAAGATAGATTATTAATGTAATTAGTTATTTATGATGTAAACTCAGTATTTGGGGCCATGATGTTGTGATTTAAATAAAGTTTTTAATTCTGTTGCTATTTTACATATAGGTCTTGTGCTACTATGTTGTTATTTACCTATAAAGCTTCATGAAACTTAATGCATTCCCTTAGTAAGTGACATTAAAGGACGTGGGGTGTCACATTTGGTATCAGAGCATATGGTTATAAGATCAAATAAAATATTTTGAAAATGGTTTTCAAAAAGGTCTCAAAAACAAAGTATTTTAAAATAAAAAGTCTGTTTTTGAAAAGCATATTTCCGAAAGCCATAAATATCTTCTCGATTCTCCGCTTGATTTCCTTTCCTGTTTTTGATCGGGGAACCGTTTTCTCTCGAAAGGGTATCCCTATTTTGGCATAGTTCCATAGGCATGTTAAAACTACAGTACATGTCGAAGGGCAAAGAAGTGCCCAACCTCCATCTTTAGCCGAAGTGTTTTCACCTGCATCTTATTTTCTCTCAAGCCTCGAAAGGATTTCCGTGCGATGGAGGCCGCTTTCAAGAGACTTGTTAGCATGTTGCGCAAGGATGGTAAAAAGGAGAATAAGGGAATTGGGGCTAAGGAGCACAGCCCAAAGATGAAAGAAGATGGTGGCTTAAGAAGGGGAATATAGATAAAAGAAGAAAAGAGGAAATACTATAACTTCAGAACGGTGGGTCATCTAGAAAAGGACTGCAGAAGGAGAAAAGGCATTTGCTACCACTTTGTTAAGGAAGGACACCTCATTAAGGAGTATCCAAAGAGACAAAGACAAGGCCAGAGGTCAGGAACTTCTAGGGGGCAAGCTAATGTTCTCATATCTGGTGGACATGATAGGGGTAGGAAAGTTTCCATCGAAGGATTGATTTCTATTTTTGATCATCCTGTTAGGATTCTTTTTTCTGGTGCTTTGCATTATTTTATATCTGATCTTTTAGTTGAGTCTCTGCACCTAGATACTAGTATGGTTTTGGATACCGTTAGTGTCTCAAACCCATTGGAGATACCTCTCATTTATCGAGGATTTTTCGAGGTTTGAGAATCTCTGTGTTAGGCGTCGAGTTTGGTTGTGACGCATATGTTCTTGATTTCATAAGATACGGTTTGGTTCTAGGGATGGATTGGTTAACTACATATATGGATCCATTCTAGATTGTGAGAGGAGAGTCGTTATACTTCTAACTTGCCATGGAAAGACCCTCGAGATTTCTTATGACTCCAAAAGGGTCTGTCATGCTTAGTCTCCTAGAACCTCTTGACATATCTATCGATGATTTGCAATTTGTACCAATAATTGCGAGTATCTTCATGTTTTGATGAGGTTCGGGGTTTGCCGACAAGGCACGAGATTGGTTTCCGCATATACTTGGTGGACAATGCAAAGCGGGTCGCATTGTCGGTGCGACATATGACTCCTAAAAGAAAAGAGGGAACTTTATAAGCAAGTAGGGGATCTACTTGAGAAGAGTTTTGATAGGTGAACTATATCGGAATGGGACACCTATTGAAGACTATCCTTGAGGAAGCCCATAATTCTAAGATGACTATTCATCAAAGAGGCGACAAAATGTATAGAGTTCGAGGTAGTGGAGCCAAACTTGCGAGCGGAAGTGATAGTAGATAAGGAAGCAATGATAGGACGAGTTCCGACTTGCATACTTGGATCGGAGGTTAAGAAATGGGGAAAGATCCATGAGAATGCTACTTGAGAGGCTGAAGACAAGATTTGCGTTTCATATTCTTTCCTTTTCAAGAATATGTTCTTAACTTCTTTTCCAAGCTTCGAATTAATACTTGTATCTATCGTTTGAATATCTCCTATCGATCGAGTCTTTAGGTAGAGAACTAATGAATGTAAACATATGTTTGAGACATGTTATGTTTGATGGATGCAAGTGGCTGCTAGTGGTTGCTCATGGATGCATATACACACACAATAGGCACTAGATCGGCTCAATCACTTACATAATACATATTGATGTGTGTACATTTTAAATTTTTATGGATGAAAATGGGCATATCAATACATTGATGTTGTATTTGGATGGATGATTGTGCACACATATAGAACTTACATGTATTAGGATAATTTGCATACATTTTGGTTGCATGGCACAAACATGCATTGCATTAAGGAGGTCAACGGAATTAGTAGACTGCCTGATCATTCGCATTAGTTTATGGACATATACACACACTATTGCGTATATTGATAAAAGCATTAGAAATTCCTTAAGGAAAATGGATGCCTGTGATTGCTAGATGGATGTATGAGTGTTGGATGTTAGGATATACATTCTTCTTAACTTAGAGATTTCGGGGACAAAATCCTTTGAGTATGGGAGAATGTAACACCCCGAAATTTTAACGACGCTAAAGATGATGAATTAAAGAATAATTAGTGTGAAATACACTGTTAACAATAAATTAATAAAAAACTTAATTAAATATTCATAATTAAGTAAAACAGACTGCACCATTGCATCCGTCTTGAAATTCTGGTCAAAATAGGTACCTGGTTTGCGTAAATCGGACACCATATGAAGTAGTTATTAAGGTTTGAAGTTTGTATGCATATAAGAAAGATATATATATATATATATACGCATAAAATTCAAAAATATTCAAAAAGTAGCAAAACTAGAAATCCGGCACACAAATCGAGGAAGCGCCGACATTTTGAAGTTGACCCAAGACCCTGCTGGGTCGACCTAGGGGTCGACCTAGGCTCATGGGAGTCGACCTCGGGGTCGACCCAACTAAAGGGGGGTCGACCCACCTGGGGATCTAGAAGCTTCTCTAACGCGGACAATTCAGATGGCTTCTGGTACAATATGAAGGTTTTGGTTGCTCCGCTACTCCTATATAAAGGACCCTAGACCTAGATTTTATTCATCTAAAAACAATGGTGACGGCGAAGCTCCGCTGCAATGAATATTGAATGGCCTAATCCACTCCAAATCTAATTCATCAAAAAGTATACAAATTCAAGGATTGTTACAACAAATTCAGCGATGGCTACAACAAATTATTCAACATGTTCTTCGCAGTAATTTGGATCCATTTCCTTAGATCTATTCCTTGTATGTTCATGTTATTTTTAGATCTGAGTATTTAAATAGTAATCTTGATATGTATATAAAAATTGGATCTTGAATCGGTGCCTAATTAGTTCTATTATGACATAATTATCAGATCTGCTTTTATATATTCATATCACTATCATGTTAGATCTTGTTATAACATGCCTATTCAGTTTATGCTTATTTCTATCAATTTATTATTGATTCGTTATTATGCCTATTCTTGATTCTCTTTTCTCCCTCTTTTTCCTTTTAATTTTATATAGCTAGGCAACCTTCGAACCTAGGCCTAACGCTGAAAAATGCGAACGTGTGAAACTGGGAATGATTGGGAAAGACATAATTTGGGGCATAATTGATATTAAAAAAATATGAATATAAGTTTGGGCATAAAATGTGGAAATATACAAATATGGATTTGGGGACATATATCGTGTTGTATAACATGAATATGAATTTAGGCGAACATTGGAAACTATGATTTGGCATAAATTATGTAAAATATGATTTGGGCGTAGATTGGAATATATGTTAATATGAATTTGGGCACATCTTGTATTGAAATATGTGAATATGAACTAGTGACATAAATTGGAAAACATGTAGATTTGGGTTTGTGCATAACATATATATACGTATATGCCTTGACTTATAACTTGGGAAAAAGGGCATATGGTGCATATTTAAAAGGTGAATTGTAAAGGGGCGTAAAAGTCTATGATTTGAATAGTGAATTGGGCGTATAATTAAATATGGGGAAAAAGAGAAATAATCACCTATAATAATGACATAGGTAGATTTGGATAAAAATGGAATGTCTAGTAATTACAATTAGGAATTGTAATTGCACTTATGACATGAGGTTAGATTGCATTAGTGGTGGAAGTCTGGCGGGACCCGATCGGCATATCCAGAAACCACTAATGTTGAACCTAATGTGAGAGGTTTAAGTGTGCAAATATGAGACGTGCTCAGAAATGAGGTTAAGCCCAAATTTGTGGAATAAGTCTGCTCGGAGCCGCCCGACATATCCAGCATCTATGAGTGGCAGGCTTAATGTGGGAGGTCAAGCATACTGTAACCATAAATGAAAATATGGGAATAAATATTGAATACTTAACCTAGTGGACTCCATTGGGATTATGTAAAGATAAACTAAAGTTGGGGTTAAGTAAAAATTGGTTGAACAGTGGGTGGGTTAAGTAAATCTAAGGGGGTGTGTAATATTTACATATAGGCTCATAAACTTAACCCGATAAGGTTATGTAATTAAGGACACCTAGTTGTATACATAACCGGTAGAAATAATAAAGTTATGTGATTGAAAGACACTTTGTAGGGTAAGCATAACTTGTAGAAATAGATATGCATGATAATCTGCTAAGTAGACAACGATAAGTTGTAGTGACGGTGTAAATTGAATTTATGATTAAATGAGACAGGATGGGGAAAACTTGTAAAATGAAATAAGTTATACTTAATCATAAATGGTAAGTGACATGTTAATTAGAAAACATGTTGTTTGCGAACAAATTAAACAATTGTAAACAACTGTAAAATCCGTTCGGCTTTGCTAAACAACAAGGATTGTTGTAGAGGGTTTCGAACTCTAGGACCAAAAATATTTAAACTAGTAAATCTAATCAAGTTATTCCAGAATTTTGATTGGTTGAAAACACAGAAAATAATAGAAATTAAATAAAAGTGAGTTTTTTATATGAGTATAGAAAGCAATTAAGGAGCAATGGCATAGATTAAATTAACGTGAACTAATAACCAAATAGATTAATCAGATCTAATTCATGTTTCTGTCACGAACATGAATCAACGCTTATTAGGTTTCTAGAAACCATTATGTGAATAACGACAAGTATAGCCTATGCAGGAGCTAAGCACTTAAACAACCATAGGCTACCAGGACAGATTCACTATTATTTCTAAAACCCTGAATGTTAGATCTAAATCTGATAAACGTTAGATTGAACACGAATATACGCTGTGAAGGAGCATAGCTCTTAAACGACACAGAATATGAAGGTTCAGATCTAACCCTTAGTTCAGATCTAGATCCATATACGTGAAGTTCTAATCTCTTTGGCTATGTGATTCATGATTAACCTAATTTAAGCGTCACCCCCTAATTAAATGAGATTAGCTTGAAATAGCTGGAAGAGAAACAGAAAATAAACAACATAAATAAAATACAATAAAAATTAAAGAGAAAGGAAGAAGAATGTTTTATTCCAAGAAGTGAATTACAGAATAAAACCCAATGTGTTTTCTAAATGAACAAGGTACAAGTGTATTTATAGCTGATATGACAAAGAGTAATTGGCTAATTACACAATGTGGGACTAAAGATTTAGCCCAAATAACACATAAGCCAGTGTGAACACAGTTGTAAAGTGAGTGGCCTTGCAAATGAGCTAATGTGAATGCAGCATGAGTAATCATTGAGCCAAATTTCCCTAAATAAACTCTATTTGCGGCCCTTCTTCAAGCTTTACACTCTTCAAGCTTTAGTAATTTCAAGCTTCACTCTTTTTAAGCAAATTCTTCATGCTTCATCCATCAAATGCTCTAAACCATGCTTTTTATAAACAATCTGAAAACACAGCTATAAATACACAATATCAATTATTTTAAAGGGAAAATAAGATAAATAAGCGAATAAAATATACACATTTACATGTATATCACATGTGAATTGGATATACTTAATAACATATTAAGTAGAACATGTTATTGTAATGATGTACTAAGCAAGAATATAAAATAGATTGTGGGTTACAGACCTTGGGCCACAATCTAGAGAATAACATGTTGTGGGCTTATTAATAAACTTAAATGGATTAAGTTATATGATTGAAATTAATAAGCAAGAGAAACTTGGTAAATTGGAATAGGAATTCAATATGAATGAGAATAACCAAGTTAATTGGGAACCCGGTGAGGTAAAGCAAGCGTGTAACGACCACGGGATTTTCGACTCCGAAAATCGACACAAAACCCAGCGTCGACTGTTCAGACATCGAAAATACTGAATCATTAATAGAAAGAAATTAGAGGGTGAGATAGAAAAGATAGAACTAATAGAATAGAAGAAGAAGAAGAAGAACACAACTGAGCATAATCAGAGTAAACACGAATCTCACAGCGGAACGGATAAAATATATTATATAACATAACTTTGAAATACAAAACTGTATTGTATATTCATACCATCATCAGAGTACAACATAACATTTGATACAGCAGAAATAACTATAGATAACTGACGGTGGAGCCTTATACTTTAAGATCCTCCAAGTGCATCTGCAAAGCCTGAAACACTTGACTGCCCGTACAAATTTGGGCACCCAAGAGTTTAGGGAAAAACAAACAAAATAAACTCTGGGTCAGTCATGGGACTGGTGTGAGTAAATTCCAACCATACGGTTTAACTTTGAAAATCCTTTCGAAACAAAAGGATAATAGTAAGACCAATCCACACATAAACATGGACGGCTTTTACCTTACTATAACCCAAAATATTTTTGATATCAAAATCCAGTGATATTATAATAATGTCTAATCAAATAAATAACAAAATAGTAGAACGTTTGCATCTCACGCTCTACGTACATAGTATAAAATCAAAAACCGCAGGGCGCTTATTGGAGATTGGATTCCAACTTGACAAGGTATGGGACCACCTTCCGATAGTGTATCTCTAGAGGCGAATACACTGGGTTCAACAAGAACGTCTTGCAACCCGGCCCACACATGACCGACCACTCATTTCGCTTGAGTGTATCGAATGTATATCACCAACGGTTGAGCTCAAACCACCGTTCCCGAATGGGCAGAATCGATAGATTTAGAAACAAAAGGAATTTCTCTAGATAGGTGATTATACACCCTAATGGGAGCGACCCACATAGCCATGCTGCCTGCCCGATTTTTGTCATTTCCTGGTTGTGAAGCTAGAGGCTACGTTTACCTTTTAGGACATCTGGCCACCATACACTTTGAATGCCACATCGTCAAACCCGTCAAATCACTAGTTGATCTTCCCAAAATATTACGGGTATAAAAGCCAAGAGAAACGAATTTCTCCGCCACCAGATGTAATATCTTGAAAAGAACGTCTTAGGTGATCTTCTAAGAATACGCTGTCAAATATTCATCCATACAAGTTGTCCTGGGTCTGGACAAACAGAAAGCACCATTCTGAACAGGACGACCCTTGCACTTCACTCCGTCTTCAATTTTCTTCAGCATAATTTGCAGCGCTTATGCCTATACGGAGTGGTTCTCGGATAATATATCCAGCCGGTCTCCCCGTATTGACAACGATGGTCAAAACACTTCGATAGTCGGTTATTTAACTATCGAAGTAAAAACAAACATCCATTCAAATGTTCAACTAACCATCACACAACAACGGGCACTTTATTTAACATTCGTCATCATCGAATTTTATTTCCCGTTTCTAATAGTGTTATTTAACTCTAATCATATTTCAAACATCAAAATGATGTCATCGTTTTCTGAAACGATTCTCCACTACTCGTTCTTATATTTCTTTGGACAATCATCGTTACTTATTACTTTCGAATAAGTGGATTCCAAAATAAACTGTTTACATTCCCTATGGAGTAGTGCTGTACAAAAATCATACTTAAGTTTGGTCAACAGCGCTAAATTATCGTTATAGTTCAAAACTTGTCATGCGCTGTGATATTCTCCTTATAATTAATCTTGACATAACAGTCACGCATTAGCCTAGTCACAGCGTTATTTTATCGCTATAGTTGAAAACTTACAACACGCTACTATATTCCACTTTATAATTAATCTCAACACTTCTTTCCGTTACAAAAATATTAACATCTCTTTTCATTACAAAAATCTTGATATCTCTTTTCGTTACAAAAATCTTTGATAGTCGGTGTTTTGAAAATAAACATCCATCGAACCATTTCACAATCTCGGCACTTTCTAATATTTCATTATTCATATTTTTTTCAGATATTTCCAAAACTTTTTAACCTCATACTTCTTTGAAAAACCCATTTCCAAATATTATAGCACTTGTTCACCCACATTCTAGAAGATATACATTTATTTAATATCTGGAACATTTCCATCTTCCTTACCTTTCTTATTTTTTGTACTTTTAGAAAATACACATTATTAATGTTGGAAAAAACATTTCAAAACTCCATTTCTAAACTTCTCGTTAATCAGATCAATTTAGTTTAACACAAATAGAAATATCTACTTACAAAATGTTTACTTTCTGACCACTATTCACTTTTATTAAAATATCATTCGCAATAGGAATCTAGACCCGTTTTACTACCCTTATTTCAAATACGATCATACTCCAAACATAGAATTATACTTTATTTCATAAGCATCTTTAAAATCGACTACTTGTTTTTGATATACTTAAAACAAGTCATCGCCTCCTTGTTTAATCAAGATTCAATTTCTGTTATTTAGAAATAATAAATAATCGATTCTTCCTGTTTAAACTCGAATCAATTTATATCTAACTCACGGTATTAAAAATACCAGTTTATAATAGAACTTCTATTATAATTTATAATTTTGCTTCAATTGTAAAGATATAATTTTTATAATTGAACTTCGTTGGTTTGCTTGACGGTCAACCAATTTCTTAACAAAATGGGTTTATGGTTGACTGTCGCTGATATCGTTTGTTCACCAAATCAATATAACGTTGAATTTCCATTCAACATGGTTCAAACAGTGCACAAACAGTACATCTAAATATTTAGGAATCCGGTTGAGTTCCTCCAACCGGTTTCCGCATCCATAGGTGTTATTCAAATCAGTATCCAACCAATGGTGTGTGCATATGCACTGATATATATTTATTCAACCAATTTAACCATAATCTGTCTAAACAACCATCACACAGCATTCAACCATTATTTAAAATATAATTAAAATATTTTAAATAAAATAGAGTTAGTGAATTTACTCACCTTGGCGCGTTAACCGTTAAATACGATTTGCGTCGGTCGATTAAACCAGACGTGCACTTCTGCCAATGCTACATTCACGTTCGCTCTTCACCGTGCATGAAACCACCTTGTAAAGAAAACACGCCCCTTTGCTTTCCAATATACTATGTTCCATTTTGCCAAAGTATTTCCGTTCCATCCAGCGTTCAACTCCCCGCTACACCACTGGCAAGCAACCGGACCACCCGCCTTTGTCAACCCAGTTCCTCCACATTTTCGGACGGCGCGCCAATCCTTCGTACAAACCCATTCTGGCCATACTTTATCTACTTCTTCCTTGTACCAAGAAATGCTCAGCTCCATCATGGAAAAACACCATAGCCGTATGTGGTTCCTCCCTTTTTACAAACAACCACGCCCATTTGCAAATGCACATTTTAAAAGCTCCACTTCCTTCTTTGCAGCCAACACCATTCTTCCTTTCTTCACTATCCTACTCAACTGTCAACTCGCAAGGCATGATCCCCTCAAATGCTGCATGGGCTCACTTCTCTACTACAGACATATGCGCCCTCCATGCAACATCAATAAATATATTTCCATCTCCTTTTAACGCCTTGCATGCACACTCTAGAAACAGCTCACCTTAGAATTTGATCCGCAATAAACAATGCGCTCCCTCCCCTTAAACAATACGCAGCCATCATCTTCCTTCGGTTTTTAAAACTCCAGTAACTCATTCCATCAAAAGAACCCTTCATTAGTATACCCTTGAGTCTCCATATTGAACTTTAAGCCTCCCGTTCTCTTCACCGAACATCATATACAACTTGGCTTTCCCCCATGATTCAAGAATTTTATGTATTTATATTTTCAGTGGAGTATTTTAAATATGTTTCATTTTTTTTCTTTTTCTGGAGCTTAGTAATGAAACCTAGCCAAAGCTGTTAGTGTATTTATAGCCTTCGAATTACTTGGTGGCCAAGGAGTGGAGCACATATAGGATGTACACCCCCTCCCTTAGGTTTGCAGATTACCTTATTTCTGATTTGGCAAGACATATATAGTTCTGAAGTGATATGAAATAGTTTAAGTATGAGTGTTTGGTGAAATATAGGTCTGAGGCAATAGCGTTGGTCGGCTTGAAAGTGAAAACACATGTGGTAGCATGTGCGCTATAGGTAGGAAGTCTGGGTTTGATCACTTTCTAGCTAACTTCGGTATTCACGTATTTTGCTTCAGGGGGTGGATTGATTTGATAAAAGTAATTTCTGTGTGGGGTAGATGAGATTTGAAAATACATTCTGCGATTTTTCTTAGCTGTGAAGACACATTTTGCATGAAAACAGTTGATGAGTAGCTAGGGTCGGCTATGAAATTTCACTTCACTGATTTGCTTGGACATGAAATGGCGCAGCTTCAACTAGGTAGGGGTATGGGTCTCATGTGTACGTTTTTCTTTGCCTGCAAGCTTCTTTTTCTCGGTTAAGTAATAGTTGAAAATAGTGTCTGCGATGGAAAAGTTTAGAATAGGGTAGCATTGTGTATTTTCTTAGGCATGTGCTTTGATTTGAATACACAAAGGCGTGAAGCACAAAACTGCATGAATGAATTTGTCGGCAAGTTTCTACATATAGGGTGACGGTGGCACCATACATAGGTCTGGCATGTGAAGTTTGATCCTATAGACTTTTCTTTAGAAAGGAGCGGTTTTCTTTAGAAAGGAGCGGCTGTGCAAACTTGCCAGTAAAGGAAAACAAAAACATACAGGATATTTATTTGAGAAAAGAGTGGTCATAAGAGATATATATATATTATACTACTTGATTTTGTCGTTGTAATAACTGTTCACATTGAGTTGAACGGACGTCGCATTGGGAGTGAGGATAAAGAAGATGGAGTGACAAGGATGAGTTGGGCGTGATGCTGGTCGTGTAAGTACAGGCAATTGAGTTAACACGAGAGGATACTAGTCTAGCATGCAAATAAGAGGAAGCTGAAGCAAGGATGTATGTCCTTAAGGAATTATCAAACATGGACTCGAGGCTACGAGTAAAAGATTTAAAGTCTCCGATAGAAACATATATACATCATTGCGTAGGTTTAAGGCTATAGGGAACTTTAATGTTGTATATGGACATGAGTTATGCAAACGAAAAATCATGGGAACTGATCATTTGCAAGTGTTTAGATTATAAGGTTTTGCGTACCCATTACACAACATTTTGTTCATCTCCGAGCTACTACGGACAGAAGTAAGATTACGGTTGTGTCCAACGAGGTGCCACGATCCCAAAAATATAATAATACCGGTAAGTTGACTCATATTTTGAAACCCCAAAATATCAATATATGGTGCTAAATACTCCAAATAAAAAGTTGCGTATTTAATTAATTAAAAATTACAGTTAAATTCTAAAAATTAAATTATAACTACGCCTCAAAAGAACCTCGTCCAAAATCGAATCCGATATCTAGTTATTACCAACAAACCGTTCTAGCCAAAAACGAATATGACGCTGCTTTTCTGAATATTTAATTTAGACATAACTTCTCATTTATAATACGAAATCTTGATTTTTCACTTCCATTAGAAAGATATTGTTCAACAGATTTCAACGTTTCTCGTTTTGCAGAAATCCGATTTATAATGAGTCCTGTACGCTCAGTTGAAGTTCAAAACGTTAAATTACGAACTGTCGCGATATTACGGGCTCGATTATATTTAATATATATTTTTATACGTTCAACTTCGTTTAATTAATATATAAATCCACTTATATTACGAATTCAATATTTAAACTGATTTAAATATTCAAATACAAGTCGATAAAAATGCGGGGCGTTACATTCCTTTCCCCTTAAAATAATTTCGTCCTCGAAATTGCTAAGATAGGGAAATGCTACAATCTCTGTTGTAAACAGGTTAAAATCTTTTTGGTTTACTTCATATTTCAGTTTCAACTGAACTGATCAAAATATCAATTCCCTTCTTCGTAACAAAAATTTTCAAAATTCTGAAAATTTTCCTAACACTTTAATTTTCGGAGAATTTCATCAATCTCTCCGCTGCACTGTTCATTCGGTACTATTACAACACGCCACTCTGGGCCTTCTCCCTTTATTGGGCATCCAATTTTCTAGCTTCCATTTGCAATCCATTCAGCATACCCAAATGCATCTCCAACCGATCTCCAGTCAGTTTATTCTCAATCAATAATCCCAACACAAATTTCTTCTTCAAACTCCAGTTCAATTCCAATTCCAAATAATTAAATTTCCAAACCAAGTTCGGTTCCATTCCCAATCTCAATTCACAACTCAAACTACTTTGCCAAGTCAAATCCTTATTCCAGTACGATTTCCACTTATTTGGCTTCAATTCAACTCAAATTTTATTTGACTTATTTAAATTCTCTGTTTATTTACTTCATAAGTAAATTTAAATTCCAGAATTCAAATTCCTGAGGTTTTCATTTCAAATCAGTTGAAATAATATATATATTCATAATATAGCAATTCAAAACCTTTGAATTCCTGACAACTTGTTTCCTCACAATAATTTAAAAACAAAATCTTTGGTAGTAATCCGGCACTTAGAACTCGAAAATGAACACCGATAATGGTCGACTTCATCATCGGAATTTATTTCCAGCGATCAAAGTGAGTTCAATACTATATCACTTTCAAGACTCATATTCAAATACTTCTATTTGAAATTATTTCAAAAATATCTTTTCGAAACTTGGATAATATTTCAGAATTTCCCCAGGATCTTAAAATTCCATATATTTAATTCAAATTTCATTTACAAACATTTTCATGTTTCAGAATTTTTATTCCAATTCTAGTTTAAATTTCAGATTCAGTTCATCTGATTTTACAAATTATATTTATAAAATATTTCGATTAGTTATTTATATAACCAATTCAATTATAAATCTTATTCGATCATAAGTTCACCCAACACATTCAATATATATTAGATAATTCCAATATATATGTTTTCTTTATATCAAAATATATTTCGAGTAAAATTATTTCATTCACTCTTTTTCAAAACAATACTATGTCAAAATTCTCTATCCAAGCGTTTATAAATCCCTATCGACCTCGTCAGCTAAACGCATCGATCTGGAATTTATATACCACTCATCAGATCAATCAACACAATATAAAACAGTTTTTATATAAATTTACAAATATGCGCTCATATATATACACTCAAACTCAATCTAGAGTATTACTAACTCCATCTCTATTGAGTCACGCGACAGAGCCAAGGTAATCACTTAACCTTCAGCTCTGATACCACTGTAACGACCACGGGATATTCGACTCCGAAAATCGACACAAAACCCAGCGTCGACTGTTCAGACATCGAAAATACCGAATCATTAATAGAAAGAAATTAGAGGGTGAGATAGAAAAGATAGAACTAATAGAATAGAAGAAGAAGAAGAAGAAGAACACAACTGAGCATAATCAGAGTAAACACGAATCTCACAGCGGAACGGATAAAATATATTATATAACATAACTTTGAAATACAAAACTGTATTGTATATTCATACCATCATCAGAGTACAACATAACATTTGATACAGCGGAAATAACTATAGATAACTGACGGTGGAGCCTTCTACTTTAAGATCCTCCAAGTGCATCTGCAAAGCCTGAAACACTTGACTGCCCGTACAAATTTGGGCACCCAAGAGTTTAGGGAAAAACAAACAAAATAAACTCTGGGTCAGTCATGGGACTGGTGTGAGTAAATTCCAACCATACGGTTTAACTTTGAAAATCCTTTCGAAACAAAAGGATAATAGTAAGACCAATCCACACATAAACATGGACGGCTTTTACCTTACTATAACCCAAAATATTTTTGATATCAAAATCCAGTGATATTATAATAATGTCTAATCAAATAAATAACAAAATAGTAGAACGTTTGCATCTCACGCTCTACGTACATAGTATAAAATCAAAAACCGCAGGGCGCTTATTGGAGATTGGATTCCAACTTGACAAGGTATGGGACCACCTTCCGATAGTGTATCTCTAGAGGCGAATACACTGGGTTCAACAAGAACGTCTTGCAACCCGGCCCACACATGACCGACCACTCATTTCGCTTGAGTGTATCGAATGTATATCACCAACGGTTGGGCTCAAACCACCGTTCCCGAATGGGCAGAATCGATAGATTTAGAAACAAAAGGAATTTCTCTAGATAGATGATTATACACCCTAATGGGAGCGACCCACATAGCCATGCTGCCTGCCCGATTTTTGTCATTTCCTGGTTGTGAAGCTAGAGGCTACGTTTACCTTTTAGGACATCTGGCCACCATACACTTTGAATGCCACATCGTCAAACCCGTCAAATCACTAGTTGATCTTCCCAAAATATTACGGGTATAAAAGCCAAGAGAAACGAATTTCTCCGCCACCAGACGTAATATCTTGAAAAGAACGTCTTAGGTGATCTTCTAAGAATACGCTGTCAAGCATTCATCCATACAAGTTGTCCTGGGTCTGGACAAACAGAAAGCACCATTCTGAACAGGACGACCCTTGCACTTCACTCCGTCTTCAATTTTCTTCAGCATAATTTGCAGCGCTTATGCTCATACGGAGTGGTTCTCGGATAATATATCCAGCCGGTCTCCCCGTATTGACAACGATGGTCAAAACACTTCGATAGTCGGTTATTTAACTATCGAAGTAAAAACAAACATCCATTCAAATGTTCAACTAACCATCACACAACAACGGGCACTTTATTTAACATTCGTCATCATCGAATTTTATTTCCCGTTTCTAATAGTGTTATTTAACTCTAATCATATTTCAAACATCGAAATGATGTCATCGTTTTCTGAAACGATTCTCCACTACTCGTTCTTATATTTCTTTGGACAATCATCGTTACTTATTACTTTCGAATAAGTGGATTCCAAAATAAACTGTTTACATTCCCTATGGAGTAGTGCTGTACAAAAATCATACTTAAGTTTGGTCAACAGCGCTAAATTATCGTTATAGTTCAAAACTTGTCATGCGCTGTGATATTCTCCTTATAATTAATCTTGACATAACAGTCACGCATTAGCCTAGTCACAGCGTTATTTTATCGCTATAGTTCAAAACTTACAACACGCTACTATATTCCACTTTATAATTAATCTCAACACTTCTTTCCGTTACAAAAATATTAACATCTCTTTTCATTACAAAAATCTTGATATCTCTTTTCGTTACAAAAATCTTTGATAGTCGGTGTTTTGAAAATAAACATCCATCGAACCATTTCACAATCTCGGCACTTTCTAATATTTCATTATTCATATTTTTTTCAGATATTTCCAAAACTTTTTAACCTCATACTTCTTTGAAAAACCCATTTCCAAATATTATAGCACTTGTTCACCCACATTCTAGAAGATATACATTTATTTAATATCTGGAACATTTCCATCTTCCTTACCTTTCTTATTTTCTGTACTTTTAGAAAATACACATTATTAATGTTGGAAAAAACATTTCAAAACTCCATTTCTAAACTTCTCGTTAATCAGATCAATTTAGTTTAACACAAATAGAAATATCTACTTACAAAATGTTTACTTTCTGACCACTATTCACTTTTATTAAAATATCATTCGCAATAGGAATCTAGACCCGTTTTACTACCCTTATTTCAAATACGATCATACTCCAAACATAGAATTATACTTTATTTCATAAGCATCTTTAAAATCGACTACTTGTTTTTGATATACTTAAAACAAGTCATCGCCTCCTTGTTTAATCAAGATTCAATTTCTGTTATTTAGAAATAATAAATAATCGATTCTTCCTGTTTAAACTCGAATCAATTTATATCTAACTCACGGTATTAAAAATACCAGTTTATAATAGAACTTCTATTATAATTTATAATTTTGCTTCAATTGTAAAGATATAATTTTTATAATTGAACTTCGTTGGTTTGCTTGACGGTCAACCAATTTCTTAACAAAATGGGTTTATGGTTGACTGTCGCCGATATCGTTTGTTCACCAAATCAATATAACGTTGAATTTCCATTCAACATGGTTCAAACAGTGCACAAACAGTACATCTAAATATTTAGGAATCCGGTTGAGTTCCTCCAACCGGTTTCCGCATCCATAGGTGTTATTCAAATCAGTATCCAACCAATGGTGTGTGCATATGCACTGATATATATTTATTCAACCAATTTAACCATAATCTGTCTAAACAACCATCACACAGCATTCAACCATTATTTAAAATATAATTAAAATATTTTAAATAAAACAGAGTTAGTGAATTTACTCACCTTGGCGCGTTAACCGTTAAATACGATTTGCGTCGGTCGATTAAACCAGACGTGCACTTCTGCCAATGCTACATTCACGTTCGCTCTTCACCGTGCATGAAACCACCTTGTACAGAAAACACGCCCCTTTGCTTTCCAATATACTATGTTCCATTTTGCCAAAGTATTTCCGTTCCATCCAGCGTTCAACTCCCCGCTACACCACTGGCAAGCAACCGGACCACTCGCCTTTGTCAACCCAGTTCCTCCACATTTTCGGACGGCGCGCCAATCCTTCGTACAAACCCATTCTGGCCATACTTTATCTACTTCTTCCTTGTACCAAGAAAGGCTCAGCTCCATCATGGAAAAACACCATAGCCGTATGTGGTTCCTCCCTTTTTACAAACAACCACGCCCATTTGCAAATGCACATTTTAAAAGCTCCACTTCCTTCTTTGCAGCCAACACCATTCTTCCTTTCTTCACTATCCTACTCAACTGTCAACTCGCAAGGCATGATCCCCTCAAATGCTGCATGGGCTCACTTCTCTACTACAGACATATGCGCCCTCCATGCAACATCAACAAATATATTTCCATCTCCTTTTAACGCCTTGCATGCACACTCTAGAAACAGCTCACCTTAGAATTTGATCCGCAATAAACAATGCGCTCCCTCCCCTTAAACAATACGCAGCCATCATCTTCCTTTGGTTTTTAAAACTCCAGTAACTCATTCCATCAAAAGAACCCTCCATTAGCATACCCTTGAGTCTCCATATTGAACTTCAAGCCTCCCGTTCTCTTCACCGAACATCATATACAACTTGGCTTTCCCCCATGATTCAAGAATTTTATGTATTTATATTTTCAGTGGAGTATTTTAAATATGTTTCATTTTTTTTCTTTTTCTGGAGCTTAGTAATGAAACCTAGCCAAAGCTGTTAGTGTATTTATAGCCTTCGAATTACTTGGTGGCCAAGGAGTGGAGCACATATAGGATGTACACCCCCTCCCTTAGGTTTGCAGATTACCTTATTTCTGATTTGGCAAGACATATATAGTTCTGAAGTGATACGAAACAGTTTAAGTATGAGTGTTTGGTGAAATATAGGTCTGAGGCAATAGCGTTGGTCGGCTTGAAAGTGAAAACACATGTGGTAGCATGTGCGCTATAGGTAGGAAGTCTGGGTTTGATCACTTTCTAGCTAACTTCGGTATTCACGTATTTTGCTTCAGGGGGTGGATTGATTTGATAAAAGTAATTTCTGTGTGGGGTAGATGAGATTTGAAAATACATTCTGCGATTTTTCTTAGCTGTGAAGACACATTTTGCATGAAAACAGTTGACGAGTAGCTAGGGTCGGCTATGAAATTTCACTTCACTGATTTGCTTGGACATGAAATGGCGCAGCTTCAACTAGGTAGGGGTATGGGTCTCATGTGTACGTTTTTCTTTGCCTGCAAGCTTCTTTTTCTCGGTTAAGTAATAGTTGAAAATAGTGTCTGCGATGGAAAAGTTTAGAATAGGGTAGCATTGTGTATTTTCTTAGGCATGTGCTTTGATTTGAATACACAAAGGCGTGAAGCACAAAACTGCATGAATGAATTTGTCGGCAAG
Source organism: Allium sativum (assembly GCA_030737875.1). Classification (NCBI taxonomy): domain Eukaryota; kingdom Viridiplantae; phylum Streptophyta; class Magnoliopsida; order Asparagales; family Amaryllidaceae; genus Allium; species Allium sativum. The sequence continues at coordinate 124,253,088 of CM060919.1, read as the reverse complement.
TTTCTACATATAGGGTGACGGTGGCACCATACATAGGTCTGACATGTGAAGTTTGATCCTATAGACTTTTCTTTAGAAAGGAGCGGTTTTCTTTAGAAAGGAGCGGCTGTGCAAACTTGCCAGTAAAGGAAAACAAAAACATACAGGATATTTATTTGAGAAAAGAGTGGTCATAAGAGATATATATATATATATATTATACTACTTGATTTTGTCGTTGTAATAACTGTTCACATTGAGTTGAACGGACGTCGCATTGGGAGTGAGGATAAAGAAGATGGAGTGACAAGGATGAGTTGGGCGTGATGCTGGTCGTGTAAGTACAGGCAATTGAGTTAACACGAGAGGATACTAGTCTAGCATGCAAATAAGAGGAAGCTGAAGCAAGGATTTATGTCCTTAAGGAATTATCAAACATGGACTCGAGGCTACGGGTAAAAGATTTCAAGTCTCCGATAGAAACATATATACATCATTGCGTAGGTTTAAGGCTATAGGGAACTTTAATGTTGTATATGGACATGAGTTATGCAAACGAAAAATCATGGGAACTGATCATTTGCAAGTGTTTAGATTATAAGGTTTTGCGTACCCATTACACAACATTTTGTTCATCTCCGAGCTACTACGGACAGAAGTAAGATTACGGTTGTGTCCAACGAGGTGCCACGATCCCAAAAATATAATAATACCGGTAAGTTGACTCATATTTTGAAACCCCAAAATATCGATATATGGTGCTAAATACTCCAAATAAAAAGTTGCGTATTTAATTAATTAAAAATTACAGTAAAATTCTAAAAATTAAATTATAACTACGCCTCAAAAGAACCTCGTCCAAAATCGAATCCGATATCTAGTTATTACCAACAAACCGTTCTAGCCAAAAACGAATATGACGCTGCTTTTCTGAATATTTAATTTAGACATAACTTCTCATTTATAATACGAAATCTTGATTTTTCACTTCCATTAGAAAGATATTGTTCAACAGATTTCAACGTTTCTCGTTTTGCAGAAATCCGATTTATAACGAGTCCTGTACGCTCAGTTGAAGTTCAAAACGTTAAATTACGAACTGTCGCGATATTACGGGCTCGATTATATTTAATATATATTTTTATACGTTCAACTTCGTTTAATTAATATATAAATCCACTTATATTACGAATTCAATATTTAAACTGATTTAAATATTCAAATACAAATCGATAAAAATGCGGGACGTTACAAAGCATGTAAAAGAATGTTTAGACATAGGGTCTAACAACATATTAAAGAAAGGTGCTTGGATCAGTCTGTACGTTTGTGGGTGAATAACCCAATGGGGTAGATCATCGAGGTGTTATAAGACATGAAGGGAGCGCACATTCATCTGATTGTTATGACGGATCTAATGGAATGGGAAGGGGAATCACGCAGCTCCCTGAAGTACGTAAGGTGATCCTAGTAGTCCTCTGTGCGATGACAGATGTCTTAGGCTGTACTCGCAGAGGTTGGGGTCTGCACGTAACTACTAGGTGGGTGGGCTTTGACTGCAGATGTAGCTATGCAGTCAGAATGCTGTGACGAGGTGACACCAGGGTGATTCGGTGGTTGCCTCACGAGGAGGTAGAGAGGGTCACGACCAACAAAGATAGTAGACTGTCAGATATCTGTCATCAAGAGCTAGTAGGATGCGAAAGACTAGAGCTAAATCCAAGATACATTTCATCTTTCACTATCGAGGTACGGGGTTGAGGGTAGACGCCAAATGGATGTTTAGATTGGTTGTTATTAGGGGTGGTCGCTTAGCTCTTGTAGTCTTTACTAGTTGAGGGAGGGGCCGAGGTGGGGCCATAGCCACCACGAAAACAGACCTTAGGTTCATCTGTATATAGAGGCTCTTTAAAGACGAGCGTATACAGATATAGAAATGCTCCCGACTGAGTTCCGTGTTTCTTGTATCGCCCTGCCGCGGAACTCGGTGCACATTAGAGGATGTGAGATTGAGGCATCGAGCTACAATTACAGTACATACGTGGGACGGTCTAGATACATACATATCTTCCCTTAGTGGTGTATCGTAGGCTAGAGGGCATTATTCCGATAAGGAATCAGATTCGATCGATGGTGGCAGTCTGTACGCTTAGGTAGCATAGTAATGGCAGATGTATGCGGAACATAACATTGTTGTATAGAGATCCGTACGTCACTCCGGCTTAGGATGAGGGACTGCGTTCACTATGGTGGAGACCGTGCGAGTGGGTCACCATGGGGTGTATCTCAATGTTGAGAGATAGCTACATATATTGTATTAAGTGGATCCATGGGAAAGTAAATGGGTACGATGCACGTATAAGTTTTGAGTGTTATTAACCGAAGTAACCTAATAATCAAGAAAATGTAATGGAATGGTATTAGTAGTGTAACGACCCAGCGGTTTTCGGCCCCGAAAATCGACATGAATACCCTTACTGTATCTCATGCCGACCTTTCAAACACCGAGAACACCGGATTGTTAATGAAAGAAATTAGAGGGTGAGATAAGAAAGAAAGAAATATAAGAATAGAAGAAGAAGAAGAACACACCACAGAGTCTCACATCGCAGCGGAACAAAATATAATATAAAAATAAATCTTTATAACTTACAACATCAGAGTACGTGAGCACATCTGGACAGTTTTAATAGCCTGCCCTTATATACAATACAGCGGAATGATATCATACGACTGAACTCTTCCAGCTCGTCTCTTTCAGCTTCGAACCTGAACCTGTACACTTCGGGCTAACCCGAGCATTTACAAAACACCGGGTCAGTCTGGTGAACCAGAGTGAGATAAAACTCGCACAGTATTTAAGGTAAATCATCCAGTCGTGATTTTAAAGTCAAAAGCTTTTCAAAGAAAAGGATAATCGTAAGACCAAATCCACACATAAACACGGACGGTTTTTACCTTACGATGACCCAAAACAGTTTTGAAACCATATACTTGTCTGATATTATACTAATGTCTAAATACAAGTATATAACAATCTAGTGGAACGCTTGCATCTCACGCTCCACATATATAGTATACAATCAAAACCGCAGGCACTTATTGGAGATTGGATTCCAACTCTGACAAGGTATGGGACCACCTGCCGATAGTGTATCTCTAGAGGCGAATACACTGGGTTCATCAAGAACGTCTTGCAACCCGGCCCTCACATGACCGACCACTCATTTCGCTTGAGTGTATCGAATGTATATCACCAACGGTTGGACTCAAACCACCGTTCCCGAATGGGCAGAATCGATAGAGTAAGAAACAAAAGGATTTTCTCTAGATAGGTGATTATACATCCTAATGGGAGCGACCCACATAGCCATGCTGCCTGCCCGAATTTTTTTGTCATCTCCCGGTTGATGAGGCTTGAGGCTAGAATTCATCTCTTCGAACATCTGGCCATCATTCACTTTGAATGCCACATCGTCAGATCCGTCAAATCACTAATTGACGTCCACAAAAATATTCTGCAGCTGACAGAGGTATGTTTGTAAAAATCAATGTACGTGATTCTTAGGAAATACTCTGTCAGACACTCGTCCATACAAGTCACCCAGGAACAGGATGAACCGAAGGCACCTTCCTACTGCATCCTAGGAATCACCCTACAGATCAGTAGTGAGAAGTCCTTGCAATCCGTAGATTCCAATCACGACAGAATCACCGTTGAAATATCTCCGGCCGCTAAACCTGAGAAATCCAATCAGTAGTCCTTCCGCTTATGAAGATCAACGGTCTTCAATGCTCCATCTCGATCATCTTCTGATCTCTTCACGTATTTGTTGGTCGGAACGGTTTTCGAATATAAATTCGATCCCGGTCTTTCCATACCAACAATCGTGTGGGTAAGGTTTGATAGTCGGTGTTTTAACTACCAAATAAATAAGTGTGAGCATACATGGGTTTATCAGTTCAGTACCAGCACTACATAGCCTCTTTAATTCAGAACGGTTAACGATAATTAATCCCTAACCCTTAAACATTTCAAATTTCAAATATATTTATTTGAAGTAAATTTCTTTCCTTAAACATCTCGTTTTCATGTTTATGAAAATATCCCATAATCACACTCAATTATTTCAAAACCCCTTTCCTATTTCATTAACCAAACTGGAACACGACTCAACTTATTTCAAGTTAAGCAATACTTTGAAATATCCTTTTCTATTATCACTTGAAAAATAATCAACGATTATTCACTTAGGATAAATTATCCTTAAAACTTTACTTTCCCAATTCCCTTTAATCTTCAGAAATACCATTTTAACTCCCCACCCCTTTTCTTTTCATTTATCTGACCCTTGACATTGATATATAAATAAGTATCAAATTCTTTCTCTTCTGTCATTTGGAAAATCTCATTATAAACTCTCGACCTTTTTCTTTACATCTCGTTTTTATTTCCATATGAAAATAATAATTTATTTCTCTCCTTACACACTACCAACTAAGATTATCTTTAGACAATACCGAGGTCGTCCAAGTTGGGGTATTTATTTACCTCTCAGACCTTGACCAACCACAGCCTTCTCTTCAGATAGATATTAGCTGATTTCAAAACCCGAAGTCATTCCTATGTCAAATATACCATATTTGCTATTTTGTATATTTATAAAACTTCTTTCCCTTCAAATATCATCATTCTTAATCCATTTATTAAAAAAAAAAACCATTTACAAAGTATCACATTTTCTTTTACTTCTTTAAGCGATACTCTTTTCCCTTGGATTTTTGTTAAAATCCCATCACTTACCACATTTACCATATTCACCCTTGAATCTTTCGCTTGGAGGCTTATTTCAGAACCTTACTTAATTCCTTCATTAAGTAACATTTATTTATACTTTATTTCCTTTCCATAACTTCATTGAAAAACATGGTTCAACAAAATCACTTTTCTTTTCACTCTCGCCTTTACTTCGAACTTCCTTTTATTTATATCTCATAAACGATTATTCAAATCTATAATAGATTTCTTTTCATACTCCTATGAATCTGATAAATATTTGAAATCTCTTTTATAAGATCATTTAAAAACCCATTTATAACTCAATTCATAATTAACAATATTTATTTCTTTTTCAACTTTTGTTCAAAAATACAGGTTTAAAATCTGTCATCAGTTATAAAAAATATATTTTATAACTTAAATTTTGACGATATTCATGAACGACTAATCCCTAGGCCATGCACTGCCAATTTCTCAACCAGTCGTACCCGTTGGTTAAAACTAAACAAATATTGAATTTCAAGTTGATATTCAATAACTGGACGACCCATCAAATAAAACAATTCAAATAAATAATGGTCAACCCAAATTTATTTCACACATCCATGACAGTTCAACAATCCATGAAATCATGTTTATTTTATAAACGTGGTCAGTAAGGTGAATTACCTTGACTGGGACCCATCGAAAAAAAATAACGATACGGGTTTCACCGAAATTAAACAACGTTTAATTTCGTCAGTTCAAACAACATATGAATATCTATCAGCAATCAATCACTAGCAATCAAAGCGTACAAAAACAAACACCCAGCTTATAAAATATAAGCGGGAAATAACTGAGTGAGATTTACTCACATCGGATTTGATTCGTCGATAGATCTGCCTATTTTTAGTTGAATTGGACGATATTTCATTTATTTGAAAAATCCAACGGCTGCCTGCCCTTCTCAAACCTCAGCCATTGCGTAGTGCTCGTCTCCAGGATTCTGGTGTTTTTCGTTTCGTCAGAATCTGACCACGTGAGCTCTCGAAATCAATATTTAAAGTTTATAAAGCTTTTAACTTAGTTTAAAACAAAATAAAATAAATATATAATGGGCCTTACCTACATTCTCCGTCCAGCCTACCCGAATGAGCCCAAACCCGAAACCCTCATCCACTAAAAACCCTCAAAACACCAGACCCTCCATCATTTTGCAGCCGCCACCAAAAAAAATCAATGAGAAAAAGAATGGAAACCCTTCCACCTCCGATTCTTGCTTCGTCTGTCTCACTCCCCTCTCCCCCAGTACTTCGTTCCTACCACCTTGCGTCAGCCTCATCTTCCATTGTTCCACCACACACGAGGGACCAGACGAGATCGAAGCTTCACCACCACTGCAACGGACGAGACCTAAGCTCCGCCATTCCTGAAGAACGAGACCGACTCCCCCATCAAAAACTAAGTAATTATTTCCAAATTTTAATTTCTGTTTTAATTTCCTTTTTCTTTTGAGTTCGGGTTTTTTTTTTCTTTGTGTCGATCTGGTTTTGTTGTGGCCATTTTATTATCCTGCTTGTGTATTTATACTAGTGAATGGTGACAGTGATTCATGAATTGTTACATCTAGTTTAAACTTCAGTCGTGCCTAATCCTAGGTGCTACGGTTCTGCTATGATATGTTTGATGGGTTTCATGTGATGTTTACAGTGAATAATGAGGATTTCCAGTTGGCTTTTCGTGTATTGTCTGCTTAGATATATGTACGAAAATTGAACTGTTCCCATGTGAATTTGGTGAAGTAAATCTGTGCGTACTGTTTATTTCCTGTTCGAATTGTATTGTCAGTTCATCCTGTCCATTGTCTGTTCACATTAAAATTGGTATTCGAGTTGTCTAGTCCTCCTTGTAGATTTGAACTGGTGGGTTTGTGTTGTACGGTTGTCTGCTTAGATGTATACATTGATCGGGCTGTTCATGTATAGATTTGGTAGGGCTATGAAGCCATTTGTATTGTCATTTCCACATATCTTTTGTTCTGATCTTGGTCTTGTTCAAAAAGGATTTTAGTAGATCCTATATCTAATTTATGGACAACAGTCCTCCTGGATTCGTAGCTGAGATTTTCTATTTGTTTCATTTCCAAATTTTCAGATTTGAATTCATTTTTTTATCTGAAAACTTTCAACTCTATAACTATACATTAACCTACTTTCTAGCTACTTATAGCTATGTTTTCTTCTGTCTTCTCAGGTTTATTTGGTGGTGGCAAATGGTGACTTGATGGGAATGGTGATGGCTGAGCGTAACAGTGCAGATGGTGTTGGATTTCCCCATGTGCACCCTGCTAAAGTCGTCCCTAAAATAGACTAGGTTCTATGGTTTTTCTTTCTTCTTTGTGGTTTCCTTTTTTTTCTTTTCTGGATCATTTGTCTTTTCAATTTATATAGTTGAAATTTGAATTTGATGAATAGACTTATGTTTTTATTGTTCAGGATTTTGTGTATGTAAGTGTACTCTGCATGTTGTTATCACAATTATGTGGATCAATACTTGATTGCTTTATTTTGTATTACAGTTTATTTACAGTAACTAATGTGCTGCGAGGACTATACTTGTTTGTTTCATTATCATGATCAGATGCATAATATGAATGAGTGTAATCACTTGAGTGTTTTGTCTTTGCCATGCAGTAACCATTTTTGGTTTTCATTGATCTAAATTCTACTACGTTTGAACTTTGTTATGTGCAGTTTAAATCTAATTTTTATTTGTCGTAGTTGAATATTTCAAAGAGCTCTGGCGCATTGTTTTCATTTCTACGACTATGTCCTTTGTATTGAATTGGATATTGTTCATTGTTAGCAATCAGAAGTAAAAAGAAGACATTGTGATGTCATGGTTTTTTTTATATGTTTTAGTTTTTGGTTCATATTCTAAATCTCAAAGAATATCGTTACAAAATAAATTAAATTGTAAAATAGTTGCAATAAATCGATATTATTGAATATACCAAAATGGAATAACGTATAATTTCGAAATAGGACTAAGATAAGCTTTCAAATTCAATACTTACAAATTTGGTTAAGTGATATATATATATTTATATATATATATATAAATTAAAACTTTGTTTTATAAACAGAATATATACTTCAAATCTATTCTAAACCAATATTTAAAATTAAATAAATTAAATATGTGCCTGCCAAAAACACGGGATATTACATTCTTCCCCCCTTAAAATAATTTCGTCCTCGAAATTGCTAAGGTAAGAAAATGTTGTAAATTCCAGTAACCTTTAAATAACACTTCATTTTTTTTTTCGGGTTTCGATTTAATCTCCTTATCAACCCATGGACGAATTATATTCAATCAACCTAATAAGCATACAAAAATCAACCAATAATCAAGGCACAACAACTCAACTAAATCACTGAATTTACTATTCTTATTTAATTCAACATATCTGAACAGCTGATTTATATTCAATTTAATTATATTAAATTTCCAAATTCGAGTTAACTTTATTTAATTCAATTTCAATATGGAAATTAATTATTTAATATCGCTTAACTCAATTGATCTTCAATTCAAAATTTTAACCAAAATTTTGAATTCTATTCAAATCAGTAACACACCATATCCAAATAATTTGAGAAAATTATTACTTTTCAATAACTTCGGGTAAAATTATTTCGTTTACCCCTTTTTCTTCAAAACGATATTGTGTCCCTTATCAGTTTAACGCTTTTCAACACTTGAACCGATCAACAACACAATACAAAACATTTATATATAAAATTTACAAATACGCTCTCATATATATATATATACTCAAACTCAATCTAGGGTGTTACTAACCCCATCTCTATCGAGTTACGCCACAGAGCCAAGGTTATAACTAAACCAATAGCTCTGATACCAACTGTAACGACCCAGCGGTTTTCGGCCCCGAAAATCGACATGAATACCCTTACTGTATCTCATGCCGACCTTTCAAACACCGAGAACACCGGATTGTTAATGAAAGAAATTAGAGGGTGAGATAAGAAAGAAAGAAATATAAGAATAGAAGAAGAAGAAGAAGAAGAAGAACACACCACAGAGTCTCACATCGCAGCAGAACAAAATATAATATAAAAATAAATCTTTATAACTTACAACATCAGAGTACGTGAGCACATCTGGACAGTTTTAATAGCCTGCCCTTATATACAATACAGCGGAATGATATCATACGACTGAACTCTTCCAGCTCGTCTCTTTCAGCTTCGAACCTGAACCTGTACACTTCGGGCTAACCCGAGCATTTACAAAACACCGGGTCAGTCTGGTGAACCAGAGTGAGATAAAACTCGCACAGTATTTAAGGTAAATCATCCAGTCGTGATTTTAAAGTCAAAATCTTTTCAAAGAAAAGGATAATCGTAAGACCAAATCCACACATAAACACGGACGGTTTTTACCTTACGATGACCCAAAACAGTTTTGAAACCATATACTTGTCTGATACTATACTAATGTCTAAATACAAGTATATAACAATCTAGTGGAACGCTTGCATCTCACGCTCCACATATATAGTATACAATCAAAACCGCAGGCACTTATTGGAGATTGGATTCCAACTCTGACAAGGTATGGGACCACCTGCCGATAGTGTATCTCTAGAGGCGAATACACTGGGTTCATCAAGAACGTCTTGCAACCCGGCCCTCACATGACCGACCACTCATTTCGCTTGAGTGTATCGAATGTATATCACCAACGGTTGGACTCAAACCACCGTTCCCGAATGGGCAGAATCGATAGAGTAAGAAACAAAAGGATTTTCTCTAGATAGGTGATTATACATCCTAATGGGAGCGACCCACATAGCCATGCTGCCTGCCCGATTTTGTTTGTCATCTCCCGGTTGATGAGGCTTGAGGCTAGAATTCATCTCTTCGAACATCTGGCCATCATTCACTTTGAATGCCACATCGTCAGATCCGTCAAATCACTAATTGACGTCCACAAAAATATTCTGCAGCTGACAGAGGTATGTTTGTAAAAATCAATGTACGTGATTCTTAGGAAATACTCTGTCAGACACTCGTCCATACAAGTCACCCAGGAACAGGATGAACCGAAGGCACCTTCCTACTGCATCCTAGGAATCACCCTACAGATCAGTAGTGAGAAGTCCTTGCAATCCGTAGATTCCAATCACGACAGAATCACTGTTGAAATATCTCCGGCCGCTAAACCTGAGAAATCCAATCAGTAGTCCTTCCGCTTATGAAGATCAACGGTCTTCAATGCTCCATCTCGATCATCTTCTGATCTCTTCACGTATTTGTTGGTCGGAACGGTTTTCGAATATAAATTCGATCCCGGTCTTTCCATACCAACAATCGTGTGGGTAAGGTTTGATAGTCGGTGTTTTAACTACCAAATAAATAAGTGTGAGCATACATGGGTTTATCAGTTCAGTACCAGCACTACATGGCCTCTTTAATTCAGAACGGTTAACGATAATTAATCCCTAACCCTTAAACATTTCAAATTTCAAATATATTTATTTGAAGTAAATTTCTTTCCTAAAACATCTCGTTTTCATGTTTATGAAAATATCCCATAATCACACTCAATTATTTCAAAACCCCTTTCCTATTTCATTAACCAAACTGGAACACGACTCAACTTATTTCAAGTTAAGCAATACTTTGAAATCTCCTTTTCTATTATCACTTGAAAAATAATCAACGATTATTCACTTAGGATAAATTATCCTTAAAACTTTACTTTCCCAATTCCCTTTAATCTTCGGAAATACCATTTTAACTCCCCACCCCTTTTCTTTTCATTTATCTGACCCTTGACATTGATATATAACTAAGTATCAAATTCTTTCTCTTCTGTCATTTGGAAAATCTCATTATAAACTCTCGACCTTTTTCTTTACATCTCGTTTTTATTTCCATATGAAAATAATAATTTATTTCTCTCCTTACACACTACCAACTAAGATTATCTTTAGACAATACCGAGGTCGTCCAAGTTGGGGTATTTATTTACCTCTCAGACCTTGACCAACCACAGCCTTCTCTTCAGATAGATATTAGCTGATTTCAAAACCCGAAGTCATTCCTATGTCAAATATACCATATTTGCTATTTTGTATATTTATAAAACTTCTTTCCCTTCAAATATCATCATTCTTAATCCATTTATTAAAAAAAAAAACATTTACAAAGTATCACATTTTCTTTTACTTCTTTAAGCGATACTCTTTTCCCTTGGATTTTTGTTAAAATCCCATCACTTACCACATTTACCATATTCACCCTTGAATCTTTCGCTTGGAGGCTTATTTCAGAACCTTACTTAATTCCTTCATTAAGTAACATTTATTTATACTTTATTTCCTTTCCATAACTTCATTGAAAAACATGGTTCAACAAAATCACTTTTCTTTTCACTCTCGCCTTTACTTCGAACTTCCTTTTATTTATATCTCATAAACGATTATTCAAATCTATAATAGATTTCTTTTCATACTCCTATGAATCTGATAAATATTTGAAATCTCTTTTATAAGATCATTTAAAAACCCATTTATAACTCAATTCATAATTAACAATATTTATTTCTTTTTCAACTTTTGTTCAAAAATACAGGTTTAAAATCTGTCATCAGTTATAAAAAATATATTTTATAACTTAAATTTTGACGATAATCATGAACGACTAATCCCTAGGCCATGCACTGCCAATTTCTCAACCAGTCGTACCCGTTGGTTAAAACTAAACAAATATTGAATTTCAAGTTGATATTCAATAACTGGACGACCCATCAAATAAAACAATTCAAATAAATAATGGTCAACCCAAATTTATTTCACACATCCATGACAGTTCAACAATCCATGAAATCATGTTTATTTTATAAATGTGGTCAGTAAGGTGAATTACCTTGACTGGGACCCATCGAAAAAAAATAACGATACGGGTTTCACCGAAATTAAACAACGTTTAATTTCGTCAGTTCAAACAACATATGAATATCTATCAGCAATCAATCACTAGCAATCAAAGCATACAAAAACAAACACCCAGCTTATAAAATATAAGCGGGAAATAACTGAGTGAGATTTACTCACATCGGATTTGATTCGTCGATAGATCTGCCTGTTTTTAGTTGAATTGGACGATATTTCATTTATTTGAAAAATCCAACGGCTGCCTGCCCTTCTCAAACCTCAGCCATTGCGTAGTGCTCGTCTCCAGGATTCTGGTGTTTTTCGTTTCGTCAGAATCTGACCACGTGAGCTCTCGAAATCAATATTTAAAGTTTATAAAGCTTTTAACTTAGTTTAAAACAAAATAAAATAAATATATAATGGGCCTTACCTACATTCTCCGTCCAGCCTACCCGAATGAGCCCAAACCCGAAACCCTCATCCACTAAAAACCCTCAAAACACCAGACCCTCCATCATTTTGCAGCCGCCACCAAAAAAAATCAATGAGAAAAAGAATGGAAACCCTTCCACCTCCGATTCTTGCTTCGTCTGTCTCACTCCCCTCTCCCCCAGTACTTCGTTCCTACCACCTTGCGTCAGCCTCATCTTCCATTGTTCCACCACACACGAGGGACCAGACGAGATCGAAGCTTCACCACCACTGCAACGGACGAGACCTAAGCTCCGCCATTCCTGAAGAACGAGACCGACTCCCCCATAAAAAAGCTAAGTAATTATTTCCAAAATTTAATTTCTGTTTTAATTTCCTTTTTCTTTTGAGTTCGGGTTTTTTTTTCTTTGTGTTGATCTGGTTTTGTTGTGGCCATTTTATTATCCTGCTTGTGTATTTATACTAGTGAATGGTGACAGTGATTCATGAATTTTTACATCTAGTTTAAACTTCAGTCGTGCCTAATCCTAGGTGCTACGGTTCTGCTATGATATGTTTGATGGGTTTCGTGTGATGTTTACAGTGAATAATGAGGATTTCCAGTTGGCTTTTCGTGTATTGTCTGCTTAGATATATGTACGAAAATTGAACTGTTCCCATGTGAATTTGGTGAAGTAAATCTGTGCGTACTGTTTATTTCCTGTTCGAATTGTATTGTCAGTTCATCCTGTCCATTGTCTGTTCACATTAGAATTGGTATTCGAGTTGTCTAGTCCTCCTTGTAGATTTGAACTGGTGGGTTTGTGTTGTACGGTTGTCTGCTTAGATGTATACATTGATCGGGCTGTTCATGTATAGATTTGGTAGGGCTATGAAGCCATTTGTATTGTCATTTCCACATATCTTTTGTTCTGATCTTGGTCTTGTTCAAAAAGGATTTTAGTAGATCCTATATCTAATTTATGGACAACAGTCCTCCTGGATTCGTAGCTGAGATTTTCTGTTTGTTTCATTTCCAAATTTTCAGATTTGAATTCATTTTTTTATCTGAAAACTTTCAACTCTATAACTATACATTAACCTACTTTCTAGCTACTTATAGCTATGTTTTCTTCTGTCTTCTCAGGTTTATTTGGTGGTGGCAAATGGTGACTTGATGGGAATGGTGATGGCTGAGCGTAACAGTGCAGATGGTGTTGGATTTCCCCATGTGCACCCTGCTAAAGTCGTCCCTAAATTAGACTAGGTTCTATGGTTTTTCTTTCTTCTTTGTGGTTTCCTTTTTTTTCTTTTCTGGATCATTTGTCTTTTCAATTTATATAGTTGAAATTTGAATTTGATGAATAGACTTATGTTTTTATTGTTCAGGATTTTGTGTATGTAAGTGTACTCTGCATGTTGTTATCACAATTATGTGGATCAATACTTGATTGCTTTATTTTGTATTACAGTTTATTTACAGTAACTAATGTGCTGCGAGGACTATACTTGTTTGTTTCATTATCATGATCAGATGCATAATATGAATGAGTGTAATCACTTGAGTGTTTTGTCTTTGCCATGCAGTAACCATTTTTGGTTTTCATTGATCTAAATTCTACTACGTTTGAACTTTGTTATGTGCAGTTTAAATCTAATTTTTATTTGTCATAGTTGAATATTTCAAAGAGCTCTGGCGCATTGTTTTCATTTCTACGACTATGTCCTTTGTATTGAATTGGATATTGTTCATTGTTAGCAATCAGAAGTAAAAAGAAGACATTGTGATGTCATGGTTTTTTTTTATATGTTTTAGTTTTTGGTTCATATTCTAAATCTCAAAGAATATCGTTACAAAATAAATTAAATTGTAAAATAGTTGCAATAAATCGATATTATTGAATATACCAAAATGGAATAACGTATAATTTCGAAATAGGACTAAGATAAGCTTTCAAATTCAACACTTACAAATTTGGTTAAGTGATATATATATATTTATATATATATATATATATAAATTAAAACTTCATTTTATAAACAGAATATATACTTCAAATCTATTCTAAACCAATATTTAAAAATAAATAAATTAAATATGTGCCTGCCAAAAACACGGGATATTACAAGTAGGGATCATTCTATTTCTGATATACTAGTATCTGCGCAGTGAAGAGAAATGTATTTAAAAAACGCAATATATCCTGCTCATCTTATCTTTCTCAGTTCACACTTGTTATTGTTACTGTTATCTTGTTCTTCCAATTTTATATACCTGCCATGATACTTTTATTTATTTATATTTAAAAATAAATGGACTCGCCAGACTTTATGTCTAACCCTTTTTGTTTCCTCTTCTCTCTTTTCCGTTCCCCCCTCCTCCCCCCAGGTTCTCAGGGTGGAAGTTCTTAGAGTTGATTTGGATTCTTTCAGCTTAGCTTGGATTTTGGATATAGATGTACTGCTTTGACTTCTTGCCAACTCTCTTATGGCTTTGCAAGTGAAATATGGTTTTATGCTTTTGTACTCTTATAGTTTTGGCAAGACAGATTATTAATGTAATTACTTACTTATGATGTAATGTAGTGACCCGTAACTTCCCCAGTAAGGAAAGCCCGGATTGCTTTGAGGACAAGGCCAATCAGACCACAAACAGAAGAACATTTCATTGCTTATTACAACAATTCTATCAGAATACAAGAATATACAGAGTATGAATAAATGTTACACATTTGATAAATATCTGAAATTTAAATACATTACTGCAGCGGAAAAATAATACAAAACATAATTGAAAGAAATACATGGATACAGAGCTTTTCGAATATCACTCCAGTTATAAACCAGGATCCTGTGCATATAAATCTACAAAACCAAAATTACTAGCTGCCCGTATGGAAAATAGGGGCACCCAGAGTTTAGGTTAAAACAATAAACTCCAGGTCAGTCATGTGACTGGTGTGAGAACTAAAAATAGTTATTAATCTTTACTTTCAAAGAGAGTAATTCAAGGGACCACGCCGTATAACACGGAACGGGTTTCCTCCCAAGAACACTAGTGCATATAACAAAACAGCGCAATGCTTTTTGGAAAAATGAAGCTATTATAAGACCCAGGTTCCATCACACAATGCAACGCAAGCCGGAGGATAGGGTTTTCCCTTATAATAGCCAAACATGCTTGGTACGTTTAAAACAAATCATTTGATACTATTATAAGTGTAAAGTGTCAAAACAATTTCAATCATAAATATCAATCATAGACAGCATGGGTACCATATATCATGTCGCCATACTAGTTCTACAATTAAAACCGCAATGTCACGTATTGGAAATTGGATTTCCGTCATGATTCGAGGCAAGGGGCAAGCTCCTCTCCGTTCGAGACACTCTAGCAAATGTCTCAGGACCACACACATCGATCCCTTGTAACCTCCAAGGCCGGTCCACTCTAAGTGAAAAAGTGGATTAGTTATACCTGAACACACGTTTCCGGTCCTATAGGACCTATATATAATGGTCTGTATGTCAGTTCACATAGTGCCAGTTATCGACCATATATTTGAGGCGCCTCGCATTCCAACAACCACACAGGTAAAAACTATATAAATGTCAGGGCTGGTAGGTCACTGACATCACCAATAGCTAGAAAGAAACGTCGTGCACTCCTTGGGTCCTTATCCCGTTTTTGACTCATACCGAGGTGTGAGGTTCGCGAATTCATGCTATAAACAAAGCTATGCCACACAGGCCGTGCTTTGATCATCAACCACAAGACTTTGCTTTTCAACAAAAGCCTTGATCATTTGCCACTTAGGCATGCCACACAGGCAATTCACTCCATGCAACTGATGTCCATCGATATACAACCTCTGAGCTCGTACGTCTCAGAGAAGGGCGTTAAGCAAGAGAATAAATTCTCCGCCGCCAAACAGATGTATATTTAATAGAGATCAATCAACACAGAATAAAATCCAATGTCAGACACATAGTCCATTTACAAGTTCGTTCTGGGTCTGAACGAAACCGGAGGCACTTTCCTCGCATATCCATCGATCTCCAAGTACGTCTGGACGATCACCAACTGATTTCCTCCTCTTTGGTGTACAACCCAATCAAGATCATCAATAATCATTCAAACGATGTGAAGGCTTCTAGTCTTCAACCACCGTCTTCATCTTTGACTTATCGTCGAATCGGTTATTCAAAATGGGTATAAACCCGGCCTTTCCGAATAACCCGCGTATGTAATAAACAAATGTTACACAAACCCAACATACACCTCATTCCAACTCAGAATATTCTTTTAATCAAATCTTCACATTCTTAGGGAAATATTTGCATTAATTTTATCAAAGATAAATTCTTCTAAATTTATTCTTTAATCTTCCTTTGGATATCACTTCAAACCGTATTATGGTCTTCCAAACTAGTCGGGATTAGTGAACCACACCGAGGTAATTAAATATTTTATTTTCCAATCCCAACCTCTTCATCCCATGGAGCAAAACTGGTAATACTCCATATCTAACACCACGGTGTTATCGGTAAATATTAATTACCATTTCGCGTTCAAATCTAGTTAAAGATTAAACTATCGCTTAGGAGCAAAACTGGTGATACTCCATTCTCGATCACTTTAATCTAGTTAAAGATTCATTAAAACTCCACTTAGTTTTAATCTCCCCAAAAATGAATATCCTGTCTTTAACTGGGCTAAAGAACCAATGTCATCTAAACCACGATTCACGATAAACCCAAAAATCAATTCAAATTCAATTCCAATTAAATATCATTTAATTGGTACACCTCATTAAATCTAAATAGAAAGATTTAATCTTTTTTTTTTCAACTGGGTTTAAGAACAGTGCTAATGAAGACACCATTCACGATAAACCCAAATCACATTTGAAATTAAATACAAGGCTCTAAATAGAAAATATATCGGCTTATATTCAATATCAAATTCTATGACTAACAAATATCGTATTGGAAATAACGATATAAATATATCCTTCAAATTTCCATAATAATATCTGTATAATCACGAAATCCAACATCGAAATATTCCAAAGACAATTTCGATTCAAATCCATTTCCACTTTATATATTGGAAATTCTGGTTATTTTCAAAACCATTTCAAATCCACTTTATTTATTTTTAAAAATAAATGGGATTATAATTCTAGTTCAAAACTAGTTCATTTCGATAAAAATATATCTTTATCCTTTTAAATGTGGAATTTTTCATCCCAGTTCTTCACAAATCGTTTCTTATGATTTCACACAAATTATTAATATTTTTAATAATTTTATCAAGGCCCG
Source organism: Allium sativum (assembly GCA_030737875.1). Lineage (NCBI taxonomy): Eukaryota > Viridiplantae > Streptophyta > Magnoliopsida > Asparagales > Amaryllidaceae > Allium > Allium sativum. The sequence goes on along the minus strand of CM060919.1, from coordinate 124,235,644 downwards.
TACAGTCGGTTTTCAATAACGGCCACCGAACTGCACTTACAGCGACCTTTTCCAAATTTGATTTGGACATAATTCCAAATCCAACCGTTAGATTTCAAATTTCTAATATTCATTGGAAAGATCTTTTCGATACGAACCCAAGGTTCCAGTTTCAGGAGAATCCGACGGTCGGATCTCCCGCAACGTCAATTCGAAGTCAATGGTCGAAATTCACGAACTGCCGCAGCGTGGCGTGTTCTATTCAGGCCATTATATATATATATATATTATATATATTTCGTCGATTTCCTTTTAAAACGTATTTTATGAATCGTTTTAAATTCGTTTTCAAAACAATTTCAACTTCGTATTCAATTTCAAATCAAAATTGAATATTCCATATAATTAATATAAAAATGATAATATTTTCAAAATATTAGATTTTGAAATCACTTCTTTTTCTATATTCATTATAAAAATGAATATAATCGATATAAATATCGTTCGCATCAAAATGGTGCATCTCTAATCAACACGGCTTTATATATTTCAATAACTTCGTTATTCCAGTCAACAAATGAATATTTATTCTATTCAACACATGAATCTATATTTCTTTCAACACATGAATATTCTCAACATATGAGTATCGTCAACACATGACTATTTTTGTTATTTAATATATTTTATAAAATTATGATAAAGATATAAATTTTATTGTTTAAAATATCTTACTCAACACATGAATATATATTTTATTCAACACATGAATATATATTTTATAATATTCTTTATTTTAACAATTTGAATAAGGCCCAATCAATTACCATATAATGTTAATTATATGGATTTTATACAACACATGTATATAATAGCAACGATAAATAATCAACCATCATCCAAAGTGCACCACACAACTGCATAAGCATTAAATATAACTAATTAACGCTCATACAGTTTGGTAATCAAACGAACGACATACCACAAAACAATTGGGATTAGTGTACGTCAAATATCATCCCAACACCCGCGTGGGCTTTCAATACACAAACACTGAATATTATTTATGCAGTTGGGCGACGTGTAAAATGTAATAACCCGCAAAATCTGGGCCAGTTTAAAATTTTTATTTTGGCAATTTTAGCGAAGTTTGATTATTTAAAATGAATTATTTTAAATAATATCGACGAGAAATTTATTTTGAATATAATTCGAATGTATATATTATATACGTCGTCGTTAGAATATAAAAATTTATATATAATTATAAATAGAATTGAAAATGGCGCGGTAGTTCGATAATTCGATTTCAAACTTCAATTGAATGTACCGGGTGCTAAACAATCCGGATTTTAGTAAAACCCAAAATAATGGAATCTAATTGATGATATCTTTCCAACGAATCCGACCAATCGAAATTCATAGCGGGAATCAAAAGATATGTCCAGTTGAAAATTCTGAATAGTCGCTATGGAATTCAGGCCCTTAAAATGGACATTTTGCAAACGACCTCGGATTTCGACGAAACCAGTTTTGTTGGGTCCGGGATGTGAAGTTATTGCTAGGTTTCAAATTTCATAATTTTTCGAATCAATATGTAAGCGTGGCAACGGAAAACGCGTTTGACCAGTTTCTGTTGATTTTAATCGACCGGAAATTGGCCATTTTTCAAACGGTCTCAGAATTCGACGAAACTAGTTTTGTTAGGACCGTATCGTCAATACGAAGCTAGAAAATATTTTTCGGGAATTTTTCTAGTTAGTATTTGGCCCCGGTAAGTTGAAATGTGCGTTTAAATGGAATATATAAAGAATTATACTTTAAATTCAACGGAAACTGATCGAAATGATAGAATCAGCTTGCGATACATATCCCATTGTGTTCGGAATGGGGGTAATTAGCTATGGATGACAGTCGGTGGGTTCAGTTTGGGGTTCAAATGTAAAGGGCACTTTATATGGAACAATAAATAAAATAAATAAAATAATAATTATATAAATATACACCCCATCCCCCTTTATACTCCCGTAACCCTCGTTTCCCCAAAAGAAACCCAAATCGCGATCAGCCACCACTTTCACCCGGCCACCGCACTTGCGCCGCCGACTCCTACCGCCAGCCACCGCCATGTCGGACCCCCACTGATCCATCGCCGCCCCCACCCCTCTCCCCTCCATCAGAAGTGAAACCCTAACTCCAATACACGAAAACCCACCGAGCCTGGCATTGTTGACCCCCACCTGGCCACCACTGGCCATTGCGCCTTCACCCCTGACCCTCCGACGAACCACACGCTGCCCCCTCTCTCCATTTCGATTAGCAGCACCCTTTCCCCCTCCTTAATCCACACAGCATCCCTTCTCCGCATTCGAACCAGCACACTCCCCACCCCCCCCTCCCCCGCTCGAGCCACCACCGAGCTCCAGCCTACGCTAGCATCCTCCGATAAAAAAAATGTGAGTCCTTTTTCCTTTCTTGATGATTTTTAGTTTAGAAGAAAACATGATTTTCAGTTTAAAAAGGGTTAGTTTTTTTTATAAATATAAAGCTTAGATTTTTATACACTATAAAGACGAGATTTTTTTTAAATGGTAATGTTTAAAATGAATAGCATCGTTATGAAAGTATGATTTTTAGTGAAATAAAAATATGGTTTTTATATTCTTAGCATAACAAAAAAAAATTTATATTTTTCTTTATTTGAAAGAAGTATTAAGAAAAAAAAAGACAAATGTTTGATCTTTAAAAAGAAATGGTTTTTATATACAGAAAAGATAAGAATGCGAACACCATGGTAAAGATACGATTTTTAATGTGATAAAAATATACTTTTTACTTAGGGAAAATACGATTTTTCTTTGTTTGAAAGGAGAGCAAAAATTCGATTTTTATATATTGAATAACATAGTAAAAATGCGATTTTTATATATTGAATAGCGAAATAAAAATGTGATTTATATATATGTAGAGAATACGGACGACGAAAGTAACAGAAGGCAAAGAACGACGAAGATTTCTACATAAGAAGAGTCGAGGCATTGGATTAGCAATTCTGTGAGAATTTCTCACCTTTCAATTTCTTTTCTAGTTTTATATATATACTAGGATGCAGACGGTGCTTAGTAGCACCCGACACAATCGTCCACAGACCATGGACTTGTTTGTTTGGTTGCATAGATTAGTTATATGATGTGATTTGAATTGGTTGTTTGGTGATTTTGATTGATGTGTGAATGGCGTGGACCTTCACTAGACCGGGGATAAGGCTACGCCTTGTCCCGTTTCTACTATCGTGCCGTTATGCCGCCGAAATTTTCTAAAATAAGTTAGAAAATAAAAATATCATTTTATTTAAAGAATGAACTGAATAGAAATTCATATGTTTGAATAAAATGTTTTAGTCGTTAAAAATATAATTTTTGACGTGAATGTGAATAAATAAATATTCATTTACAAACCAGACGATTTGTTTATGTACACCTATTTGAAGGACATTGATTGGGTCGATAAATTTTACACATCGCTCAACTGCACAAATAAAATATTTGTTGGTATGTTTGAAACCCCACACGGGTGTTAGGATGAAATTTGAAGTTCACTCATCCTGATTGATTAAATATGTCGATCGATTGATTGACAGGCTGTTATAAGCGTTAGATATTTATATTTGATGCTTATACAGTGTAGTGCACTTTGGTTGATGGTTGATTATTTATCGTTGCTATTATATACATGTGTTGTACGAAAATCCATATAATTAACTTTATATGGTAATTGATTGGGCCTCATTCCAATCGTGAAAGTAAAGAATATTTTGATAATAACAAATATTTTGATAATAGGAAATATTTGAAATAGAATATTTGAAAATAGAAATATGTGAAGCCGTGATGATTAGATTGACGCCATTTTGACGTGAACGATATTTATATCGATTTTAAACGATTTCGAAATGAATTGAATTGAAAATGATTTCGAAATGAATTGAATTGAAAACGATTTCGAAATGAATTGAATTGAAAACGATTTCGAAATGAATTGAATTGAAAACGATTTCAAAATGAATTGAATTGAAAACGATTTCGAAATGAATTGAATTGAAAACGATTTCGAAATGAATTGAATTGAAAACGATTTCGAAATGAATTGAATTGAAAACGATTTCGAAATGAATTGAATTGAAAACGATTTCGAAATGAATTGAATTGAAAACGATTTCGAAATGAATTGAATTGAAAACGATTTCAAAATGAATTGAATTGAAAACGATTTCGAAATGAATTGAATTGAAAACGATTTCGAAATGAAATGAACTGAAACCGAATTCAAATTGAATTGAAAGCGAATTGAAATGAATTCAAATTGAATTGAAATTTGAATTGAAAAGAAATGAATTTTAAAACGAATTTATAAAGAAGAATTCAATTTTGATTTGAATGGAAATGGAAGTTGAAATTGCTTTTGAAACGAATTTTAAAACTATTTATATAATTCGATTTAAATAGAAATCGACGAAATATATATTATATATATTATATATATAATATAATGGCCTGAATAGAACGCGCCGCGCCGCGGCAGTTCGTGAATTTCGACCATTTATTTCAAACGGACATTACGGGAGATCCGACCATCGGATTCTCCTAAAACCGGAACCGTTGGGTTCGTATCGAAAAGAGCTTTCTAACGAATATTAGAAATTTGAAATCTAACGGTTGGATTTGGAATTATGTCCAAATCAAATTTGAAAAAGGTCGCTGTAAGTGCAGTTCGATGGCCATTGATGGAAATCGACTGTACGGGCCTTGATAAAATTATTAAAAATAGTAATAATTTGTGTAAAATCATAAGAAATGATTTGTGAAGAATTGGGATGAAAAACTCCATATTTGAAAAGATAAAAATAGATTTTTATCGAAATGAACTAGTTTTGAACTAGAAAAATAATTCTATTTATTTATAAATAAATAAATTGGATTTGAAATGGTTTTGAAAATAACCAGAATTTCCAATGATTGCATTGGAGTGGATTTGAATCGAAATTGTCTTCGGAATATTTCGATGTTGGGATTCGTGGTTATACAGATGTTGTTATGGAAATTTGAAAGATATATATTTATATCGTTATTTCCAATACGACATTTGTTAATCGTAGAATTTGATATTGAATATAAGCCGATATATTTTCTATTCAGAGCCTTATATTGAATATCAAATGTGATTTGGGTTTGTCGTGAACGGTGTCTTCACTAACACTGTTCTTGAACCCAGTTGAGAAAAGATTAAATCTTTTATTTAGATTTAATGAAGTGTACCAATTAAATTATATTTAATTGGAATTGAATTGGTATTGATTTTTGGGTTTATCGTGAACAGTGTTTTAAATAACACTTGTTCTTTAACCCGATAATTAATGGAATGTGATTTTGGGTTTATCGTGAACCGTGTCTTAAATGACACTGATTCTTTAACCCAGTTAACGATTAAAACTAAGTGGAGTTTTAATGAATCTTTAATTAGATTGAAAAGATCGAAAATGGAGTACCACCAGTTTTGCTCCAGGCGATAGTTAAATCTTTAATTAGATTTGAACGTGAAATGGTAATTGAATTTACCGATAACACCGTGGTGTTAGAGATGAAGTATAACCAGTTGTACTTCATGGGATGAATAGGTTGGGATTGGGAAATAAAATAAATGATTATTTCGGTGTGGTCCGCTAATCCCGACTAGTTTGAATTGATATTCAAAGGAGATTAAAGAATAAATTTAAAGAATTTATCTTGGATAAAATTAATGGGAACTTTTCCCAAAGTATAGGAATATTTGGATAAAAGAATATTCTGAATTGGAATGAGGCGTATGTTGTGTTTGTGTAACACTTATTTAAAATATACGCGAGTTATTCAGAAAGACCGGGTTTATCCCATTCTGAATAACTGATACGACGATAAGTCGAAGATGAAGACGATGGTCGAAGACCGGAGGTCTTCACGTCGTTTGGGTGATTACTGATGATCTTGATTGGGCTGTACACCCAAGAAGATGGAAACAGTTAGTGATCGTCCAGACGTACTTGGAGATCGATGGATATGCGGGGTACTAGGTGCCTCCGGTTTCGTTCAGACCCAGAACGGACTTGTAAATGGACTGTGTGTCTGACATTGGATTTTAGTCCGTGTGGTTGATCTCTATTAAATATATATCTGTTTGGCGGCAGAGAATTTATTCTCTTGCTTAACGCCCTTCTCCGAGACGTACGAGCTCAGGGGTTATATATTGATGGATATCAAACGCATGGAGTGAATTGCCTGTGTGGCATGCCTAAGTGGCAATTGATCGAGGCTTCTGTTGAAAAGCAAAGTCTCGTGGTGATGATCAAAGCACAGCCTGTGTGGCACAACTTTGTGTAACGGGAATTCGCGAGTTTCACACCCGGTATGAACCAAAAACGGGAGACGGACCTCAGGGAGGACTTGCGTTTCTTTCTAGCTAGAAGTGGCGTCAGTGGTTTTACACGCCCTGACGAGTTTGACTTATGTGGTTGTTGCTGTTGCGAGGCGCCTCGGTTATATCGGTTTCGGCCGTTGCATTCTGGTCGGCTGACGGACCAGACTTACACCCCATAGGGTGGGGAGACGTAGTGTTCAGGCATAATAATCCACATCGGTGGACCGGCCCTGACGATCCAAGGGGCAGTTGCGGCTGTTCCTGAGGCTCGGGCTAGACAGTCTCGAATCGGTTTAGGACGATCCCTGGCCTCGGTTCATAGATGGAAATCCAATTTCCAAATACGTGACTTTGCGATTTTGATTGTAAACCTATATATGGCGACATAGTGGCATGGGACGCTTATGCCGCCTATGATTGATACTTATGCTTTGAAGTTGTTTTATACACTATGCACTTACAATAGTATCAAATGATTTGTTTTAAAACGTATCAAGCATTCTTTGGCTGTTATAAGGGAAAACCCTATCCCCCGGCTTGCGTTGCATTGTGTGATAGGACCTGGGTCTTATAACACCTTCATTTTTCTTTATTTAGCATTGCGCTGTTTGTTTTATGCACGGTATTCTTGGGAGGAAACCCGTTCCGTGTTATACGGCGTGGTCCCTTGATTTACCTAACTTTGAAAATAAAGATTAATAACTGTTTTAGTTCTCACACCAGTCACATGACTGACCTGGAGTTTATTGTTTTAACCTAAACTCTGGGTGCCCTTATTTTGACACGGGCAGCTAGTAGTTTTGGTTTTGCAGATTTATATTCACAGGATCCTGGTTTACAGCTGGAACGATATCCGGAAAGCTTTGTATCCGTATATCCCTTCTAGTTGTGTATTGTATTATTTTCCGCTGCTATGTATTTAAATGTAATTTAAATCTCTGATATTTCTGTGTAATATTCATTTATACTCTGTATATTCTTGTAATCTGATGCATTGTTGTAATATACAATGAAATGTTCTTCTGTATGTGTTCTGTTGTGGCTTGTTCTCAAACGATAGGGCGTTTCGAACGGCCTGGATCGGTTTAGCGACTGGTTCGGACCGAGCGAAATTCCTTCTCGTCACAGTTGGTATCAGAGCTTTGGTTTACAAAGCAGAGAACAAGGCACATTAGAACCCTACGAAAGAATTCATCAGATATTGGATTAGCAATATCCAATGAGAATGACTCATTAGAGATGGGATCAGTAGTATCCTAGAACGAGTGTGAAGAGTATATTTTTAAAGTGAAAACAAATTTTGTTTTGAAAATTTAAATCAATTACTCGTAGTTGATTATTTATTTGTATTGATTTGGACAGTCCAGTATATAAAGAATTTGCATATACGCCTTGCAAACGTATATTCGAAGTTTTAATATACTGGATAGATATAGAGTCACATTCTAGACACCCGGGGATAATTCTGGTGATGTGGCCACATCATCAGTATTTATGTTCGTGTTTCGAAGGTGTGATTTTCTATATATTTCCATGAGACTGGTGTGAGAGCCAAAACTTATATAGCTAGAATACATTGTTGTGAATTGGCATCAAAAACATGATTTTTGTATATGTACCAAATTATGAATTTGAAACTCTAATTCACTAATTGATTGATGTTTGTGTTGTTTGTTTAATTGTTTGAAAATTTTGAACCATTATGCCTAATTTGATCGAATAATGAATTGTATTGAAAATTGGTCGCATTTGCTTGCATAAACATATACTTACATTGAACAGGTCATAGCAAGGAGGCTAGAGCAGAGAATAAAATTTGTTTGCCCGACAAATAGGTACATGTTTACTACATAATTTACTGTTTTGTTTGGGTGATGATGATTTTATGAGCCTATTGGCTAGCCGCTTGGCTTTTTCTTTTTCTTTTTGAGATCTGAAGGACCGGGGAAGCTATTTGAGATTTCCCGATGCTCCCATTGCAGGGGAGGTTATGGCGAAATTTTTCGAAAATTTAGGGTGTTAGCCAAATTTTTGAAATTTTGAAAATTCTCAGAAACTGAAGAGTTGGAGAATGGAAGCCTGATCGATCGTTGAGCTGAATAATCAAACCACTTTCGACTTTGTTCCTTTTCGGGGACGAAAAGTTTTAAGTGGGGGAGATTGTAATAACCCGCAAAATCTGGGCCAGTTTAAAATTTTTATTTTGGCAATTTTAGCGAAGTTTGATTATTTAAAATGAATTATTTTAAATAATATCGACGAGAAATTTATTTTGAATATAATTCGAACGTATATATTATATACGTCGTCGTTAGAATATAAAAATTTATATATAATTATAAATAGAATTGAAAATGGCGCGGTAGTTCGATAATTCGATTTCAAACTTCAATTGAATGTACCGGGTGCTAAACAATCCGGATTTTAGTGAAACCCAAAATAATGGAATCTAATTGATGATATCTTTCCAACGAACCCGACCAATCGAAATTTCATAGCGGGAATCAAAAGATATGTCCAGTTGAAAATTCTGAATAGTCGCTATGGAATTCAGGCCCTTAAAAATGGACATTTTGCAAACGACCTCGGATTTCGACGAAACCAGTTTTGTTGGGTCCGGGATGTGAAGTTATTGCTAGGTTTCAAATTTCATAATTTTTCGAATCAATATGTGAGCGTGGCAACGGAAAACGCATTTGACCAGTTTTTGTTGATTTTAATCGACTGGAAATTGGCCATTTTTCAAACGGTCTCAGAATTCGACGAAACTAGTTTTGTTAGGACCGTATCGTCAATACGAAGCTAGGAAATATTTTTCGGGAATTTTTCTAGTTAGTATTTGGCCCCGGTAAGTTGAAATGTGCGTTTAAATGGAATATATAAAGAATTATACTTTAAATTCAACGGAAACTGGTCGAAATGATCGAATCAGCTTGCGATACATATCCCATTGTGTTCGGAATGGGGGTAATTAGCTATGGATGACAGTCGGTGGGTTCAGTTTGGGGTTCAAATGTAAAGGGCACCTTATATGGAACAATAAATAAAATAAATAAAATAATAATTATATAAATATACACCCCATCCCCCTTTATACTCCCGTAACCCTCGTTTCCCCAAAAGAAACCCAAATCGCGATCAGCCACCGCTTTCACTCGGCCACCGCACTTGCGCCGCCGACTCCTACCGCCAGCCACCGCCATGTCGGACCCCCACTGACCCATCGCCGCCCCCACCCCTCTCCCCTCCATCAGAAGTGAAACCCTAACTCCAATACACGAAAACCCACCGAGCCTGGCATTGTTGACCCCCACCTGGCCGCCACTGGCCATTGCGCCTTCACCCCTGACCCTCCGACGAACCACACGCTGCCCCCTCTCTCCATTTCGATTAGCAGCACCCTTTCCCCCTCCTTAATCCGCACAGCATCCCTTCTCCGCATTCGAACCAGCACACTCCCCCCCGCTCGAGCCACCACCGAGCTCCAGCCTACGCTAGCATCCTCCGATAAAAAAAATGTGAGTCCTTTTTCCTTCCTTGATGATTTTTAGTTTAGAAGAAAACATGATTTTCAGTTTAAAAAGGGTTAGTTTTTTTTATAAATATAAAGCTTAGATTTTTATACACTATAAAGACGAGATTTTTTTTAAATGGTAATGTTTAAAATGAATAGCATCGTTATGAAAGTATGATTTTTAGTGAAATAAAAATATGGTTTTTATATTCTTAGCATAACAAAAAAAAATTTAGATTTTTCTTTATTTGAAAGAAGTATTAAGAAAAAAAAGACAAATGTTTGATCTTTAAAAAGAAATGGTTTTTATATACAGAAAAGATAAGAATGCGAACACCATGGTAAAGATACGATTTTTAATGTGATAAAAATATAATTTTTACTTAGGGAAAATACGATTTTTCTTTGTTTGAAAGGAGAGCAAAAATTCGATTTTTATATATTGAATAACATAGTAAAAATGCGATTTTTATATATTGAATAGCGAAATAAAAATGTGATTTATATATATGTAGAGAATACGGACGACGAAAGTAACAGAAGGCAAAGAACGACGAAGATTTCTACATAAGAAGAGTCGAGGCATTGGATTAGCAATTCTGTGAGAATTTCTCACCTTTCAAATTCTTTTCTAGTTTTATATATATACTAGGATGCAGACGGTGCTTAGTAGCACCCGACACAATCGTCCACAGACCATGGACTTGTTTGTTTGGTTGCATAGATTAGTTATATGATGTGATTTGAATTGGTTGTTTGGTGATTTTGATTGATGTGTGAATGGTGTGGGCTTTCACTAGACCGGGGATAAGGCTAGGCCTTGTCCCGTTTCTAGTATCGTGCCGTTATGCCGCCGAAATTTTCTAAAATAAGTTAGAAAATAAAAATATCATTTTATTTAAAGAATGAACTGAATAGAAATTCATATGTTTGAATAAAATGTTTTAGTCGTTAAAAATATAATTTTTGACGTGAATGTGAATAAATAAATATTCATTTACAAACCAGACGGTTTGTTTATGTACACCTATTTGAAGGACATTGATTGGGTCGATAAATTTTACACATCGCCCAACTGCATAAATAAAATATGTGTTGGAATGTTTGAAACCCCACACGGGTGTTAGGATGAAATTTGAAGTTCACTCATCATGATTGATTAAATATGTCGATCGATTGATTGACAGGCTGTTATAAGCGTTAGATATTTATATTTGATGCTTATACAGTGTAGTGCACTTTGGTTGATGGTTGATTATTTATCGTTGCTATTATATACATGTGTTGTATGAAAATCCATATAATTAACTTTATATGGTAATTGATTGGGCCTCATTCCAATCGTGAAAATAAAGAATATTTTGATAATAACAAATATTTTGATAATAGGAAATATTTGAAATAGAATATTTGAAAATAGAAATATGTGAAGCCGTGATGATTAGATTGACGCCATTTTGACGTGAACGATATTTATATCGATTTTAGACGATTTCGAAATGAATTGAATTGAAAACGATTTCGAAATGAATTGAATTGAAAACGATTTCGAAATGAATTGAATTGAAAACGATTTCGAAATGAATTGAATTGAAAACGATTTCGAAATGAATTGAATTGAAAACGATTTCGAAATGAATTGAATTGAAAACGATTTCGAAATGAATTGAATTGAAAACGATTTCGAAATGAATTGAATTGAAAACGATTTCGAAATGAAATGAACTGAAACCGAATTCAAATTGAATTGAAAGCGAATTGAAATGAATTCAATTTGAATTGAAAAGAAATGAATTTTAAAACGAATTTATAAAGAAGAATTCAATTTTGATTTGAATGGAAATGGAAGTTGAAATTGCTTTTGAAACGAATTTTAAAACTATTTATATAATTCGATTTAAATAGAAATCGACGAAATATATATTATATATATTATATATATAATATAATGGCCTGAATAGAACGCGCCGCGCCGCGGCAGTTCGTGAATTTCGACCATTTATTTCAAACGGACATTACGGGAGATCCGACCGTCGGATTCTCCTAAAACCGGAACCGTTGGGTTCGTTTCGAAAAGAGCTTTCTAACGAATATTAGAAATTTGAAATCTAACGGTTGGATTTGGAATTATGTCCAAATCAAATTTGAAAAAGGTCGCTGTAAGTGCAGTTCGATGGCCATTGATGGAAATCGACTGTACGGGCCTTGATAAAATTATTAAAAATAGTAATAATTTGTGTAAAATCATAAGAAATGATTTGTGAAGAATTGGGATGAAAAACTCCATATTTGAAAAGATAAAAATAGATTTTTATCGAAATGAACTAGTTTTGAACTAGAAAAATAATTCTATTTATTTATAAATAAATAAATTGGATTTGAAATGGTTTTGAAAATAACCAGAATTTCCAATGATTGCATTGGAGTGGATTTGAATCGAAATTGTCTTCGGAATATTTCGATGTTGGGATTCGTGGTTATACAGATGTTGTTATGGAAATTTGAAAGATATATATTTATATCGTTATTTCCAATACGACATTTGTTAATCGTAGAATTTGATATTGAATATAAGCCGATATATTTTATATTCAGAGCCTTATATTGAATATCAAATGTGATTTGGGTTTGTCGTGAACGGTGTCTTCACTAACACTGTTCTTAAACCCAGTTGAGAAAAGATTAAATCTTTTATTTAGATTTAATGAAGTGTACCAATTAAATTATATTTAATTGGAATTGAATTGGTATTGATTTTTGGGTTTATCGTGAACAGTGTTTTAAATAACACTTGTTCTTTAACCCGATAATTAATGGAATGTGATTTTGGGTTTATCGTGAACCGTGTCTTAAATGACACTGATTCTTTAACCCAGTAAATGACTAAAACTAAGTGGAGTTTTAATGAATCTTTAATTAGATTGAAAAGATCGAAAATGGAGTACCACCAGTTTTGCTCCAGGCGATAGTTAAATCTTTAATTAGATTTGAACGTGAAATGGTAATTGAATTTACCGATAACACCGTGGTGTTAGAGATGAAGTATTACCAGTTGTACTTCATGGGATGAATAGGTTGGGATTGGGAAATAAAATAAATGATTACTTCGGTGTGGTTCGCTAATCCCGACTAGTTTGAATTGATATTCAAAGGAGATTAAAGAATAAATTTAAAGAATTTATCTTGGATAAAATTAATGGGAACTTTTCCCAAAGTATAGGAATATTTGGATAAAAGAATATTCTGAATTGGAATGAGGCGTATGTTGTGTTTGTGTAACACTTATTTAAAATATACGCGAGTTATTCGGAAAGACCGGGTTTATCCCATTCTGAATAACTGATACGACGATAAGTCGAAGATGAAGACGATGGTCGAAGACCGGAGGTCTTCACGTCGTTTGGGTGATTACTGATGATCTTGATTGGGCTGTACACCCAAGAAGATGGAAACAGTTAGTGATCGTCCAGACGTACTTGGAGATCGATGGATATGCGGGGTACTAGGTGCCTCCGGTTTCGTTCAGACCCAGAACGGACTTGTAAATGGACTGTGTGTCTGACATTGGATTTTAGTCCGTGTGGTTGATCTCTATTAAATATATATCTGTTTGGTGGCGGAGAATTTATTCTCTTGCTTAACGCCCTTCTCTGAGACGTACGAGCTCAGGGGTTATATATTGATGGATATCAAACGCATGGAGTGAATTGCCTGTGTGGCATGCCTAAGTGGCAATTGATCGAGGCTTCTGTTGAAAAGCAAAGTCTTGTGGTGATGATCAAAGCACAGCCTGTGTGGCACAACTTTGTGTAACGGGAATTCGCTAGTTTCACACCCGGTATGAACCAAAAACGGGAGACGGTCCTCAGGGAGGACTTGCGTTTCTTTCTAGCTAGAAGTGGCGTCAGTGGTTTTACACGCCCTGACGAGTTTGACTTATGTGGTTGTTGCTGTTGCGAGGCGCCTCGGTTATATCGGTTTCGGCCGATGCATTCTGGTCGGCTGACGGACCAGACTTACACCCCATAGGGTGGGGAGACGTAGTGTTCAGGCATAATAATCCACATCGGTGGACCGGCCCTGACGATCCAAGGGGCAGTTGCGGCTGTTCCTGAGGCTCGGGCTAGACAGTCTCGAATCGGTTGAGGACGATCCCTGGCCTCGGTTCATAGATGGAAATCCAATCTCCAAATACGTGACTTTGCGATTTTGATTGTAAACCTATATATGGCGACATAGTGGCATGGGACGCTTATGCCGCCTATGATTGATACTTATGATTTGAAGTTGTTTTATACACTATGCACTTACAATAGTATCAAATGATTTGTTTTAAAACGTATCAAGCATTCTTTGGCTGTTATAAGGGAAAACCCTATCCCCCGGCTTGCGTTGCATTGTGTGATAGGACCTGGGTCTTATAACAGCTTCATTTTTCTTTATTTAGCATTGCGCTGTTTGTTTTATGCACTGGTATTCTTGGGAGGAAACCCGTTCCGTGTTATACGTCGTGGTCCCTTGATTTACCTAACTTTGAAAATAAAGATTAATAACTGTTTTAGTTCTCACACCAGTCACATGACTGACCTGGAGTTTATTGTTTTAACCTAAACTCTGGGTGCCCTTATTTTGACACGGGCAGCTAGTAGTTTTGGTTTTGCAGATTTATATTCACAGGATCCTGGTTTACAGCTGGAACGATATCCGGAAAGCTTTGTATCCGTATATCCCTTCTAGTTGTGTATTGTATTATTTTCTGCTGCTATGTATTTAAATGTAATTTAAATCTCTGATATTTCTGTGTAATATTCATTTATACTCTGTATATTCTTGTAATCTGATGCATTGTTGTAATATACAATGAAATGTTCTTCTGTATGTGTTCTGTTGTGGCTTGTTCTCAAACGATAGGGCGTTTCGAACGGCCTGGATCGGTTTAGCGACTGGTTCGGACCGAGCGAAATTCCTTCTCGTCACATAAAATTTATCGTCCCAATCAATATCCTTCAAATAGGTGTACATAAACAAACCGTCCGGTTTGTAAATGAATATTTATTTATTCACATTCATGTTAAAAATTATATTTTTAACGATAATTAATTTATTTTAACACATGAATGTTTTATTATCTATTTCACATCAACATCACAAACAAACTTCACAACACATCAAACAAGCATACAAGTCGTCCATGGTCTGTGGACGACGGGTGTCGGGTGCTGCTAAGCACCGTCTGCATCCTTGTGTATATTTTAACTAGAAAACAAGATTTAAAGTGAGGAGTTCTCACTGATTAGCTAAACCAAACGCTGTAACTCTTTATATGTAGGAAACCTTCGCCATGTTTGCCTTTCATCACTTTCGTTGTCCATTTTTGCTACATATATAAAAATCACATTTTTATATTGTTGCTATGTGTATAAAAATCACATTTTTATATTGTTGCCATGTATATAAAAATCGCATTTTTATACCGCTACTATCTAGATGAAAATTCTATTTTTACACCGCTATTATATAGATAAAAATTCTATTTTTATACCGGTGTTCATATAATAAAGATTATATTTTTCCCTCGCCATTCTCTATACAAAAATCACATTTTTATATATAGAGATCGTATTTTTATATCTCTACTACCTATGTAAAAATTACTCCTTTACAACGCTACTTCCATGATAAAAATTATATTTTTATCTTGTTGGTAATATATTAAAAATTATATTTTTATTACTCTACATAAATAAAAATCATATTTTTATTCTTCCTATGATATAAAAGATCATATTTTTAATCTCTACATCATATAAAAAATATATTTTTATTGTCTGTACTATATAAAGATTATATTTTTATCACGCTAGCTTCATAATAAAAATTATATTTTTATATCGCTCTTTTTCTAATAAAGATCAACTCTTTTTAAAGCTACTTACATAATTAAAAACAAATCTTTTTGCTAATGTTCTTATAAGAAAATCAAATCTTTTTCTTTGTAAAACAATGTATATTTTCATTTATAAAAATCAGATTTTTTATATTGATTAAATCGATTACACTAACCTAAATATTTAAAATAAATTAAAATAAAATAGATAGACTTACAGTGAAGGGGGAGATGGCGGTTTTCAGAAGGGGGGCGGCGCTCGCGGTCTCTGGTGATGGTTGCGTCGGAGAAGAAGAAGGGGAGGAGGGAGGAAGGAGGAACGGCGGAGAAGGAGGCGGAAGGAGGGGGTGCGGGTAGGGTTTTAGGCGGCGGATGGGGTGGGCTTGGGTTTGGGTACATCGGAGAAGGAAAGGAGGGACGGGGGAAAAGGAGGAGGCTAGAGGGTGGTCGGCGGTGGGGGCGCGCCACCTGGGGGGCCGCGATGGAGTGGCGGCGGCGATTCCCCCCTCCCCCCCACCCCCGTCACCCTTCCCTTTTTTCCCCTTTTTTATTTTCTTTTATTCGATCTATTGTAAACGATGAAGGGGGGAGGGCTTTGACCGGGTTAGGGAGAAAAGGGCTGTGACCCACTCATTTATCCAATTATTTAATTATTTTAATTTTCCAAAAAGTTGATTTTTCATTCAAACTCTAAACGATACCCAATGACTATCGCCCCTAGCTAATTACCCCCATTCCGAGCACAATGGGATACGTATCATAAGCAGATTCGATTGTTTCGATCAGTTTTCATCAAAATCAAAATATAACTCTATATATTGAATTTTGAACGCACATTTCAATTTACTGGGGTCACATACTAACTCGAAAATTCCTCGAAAAGTATTTTCTAGCTTCGTATTGACGATACGGTCCTAACGAAACTAATTTCGTTAAATTCTGAGAACGTTTGAAAAATGGCCATTTTTTGGTCGATCAAAATTCACTAAAACTGTTAAAACACGTTTAGCTTCGCCACACTTACACATTGATTCAAAAAATTATGAATTTTGGAATATAGCAATTATTTGACATCCCGGATCCAACAAAAGTGGTTTCGTCGAAAACCGAGGTCGTTTGCAAAATTTCCATTTTTAAAGGCCAGAATTCCATAGCAACTATTTTGAATTTTCAACTGGACGTAACTTTTGATTCCCGCTATGAAATTTCAATTTTTCAGATTCGTTGGAAAGATATTCCCAATTAGATTCTAATATTTTTGGTTTCGCTAAAATCCGGTTTATTTTGAATCCTATGCATTCATTTGAACTTTGAAATCGAATTTTCAAACTACCGCGCCATTTACAATTCCTTTTATAATTTAAAATAAATATTTTATTCTAACGACGATTCAAGTAAATATATACGTTCTACTACTATTTAAAATAAATTTCTCGTCGTTATTATTTAAAATAATTCATTTTAAATATTCAGAATTCATCAAAATTGCCAAAATAAAAATTTTAAATTGTCTCAAAATTTCCAGGTTATTACATGTAAACTCGGTATTTAGGACCATGATGTTTTTATTTAAATTAGGTTTTTAATTCCGCTGCTATTTTACATGTCTGTCTTGCTATTATGTTCTTATTTACTAATAACACTTCACGAAACTTAATGGATTCCCTTTGTGAGTGACATTAACGAACGTAGGGTGTCACACTTATTTTATGGTTATTTATATATATTTATATCAGTATCTCACCTTATTTATATATATATATTGACCCATGTAACGACCCGCAAATCCGTGCTATCTGAGTTGACTAATAACACTACGCGTCCAACCCAAATAACACAGAAATACGAACCATTATTAGAAAGAAGTTAGAGGGTGAGAATTAGAAAGATAGAAATATTAGAATAGAAGAAAACGAAGATCACAAAACTCACAGCGGAACGAATAAAATATATTATATAACATAACTTTGAAATACAATATGTTTGTACATATACACATACCATCATCAGAGTACACATAACATTTGATTCAGCGGAAGTAACTCTAAATAACTAACGTTGAAGCTTCCTTCTTCAAGCTCCTCCAAGTGTATCTGTAAAAGCCTGAAACACTTGACTGCCCGTACAAATTTGGGCACCCAAGAGTTTAGGGAAAACAAACAAAATAAACTCTGGGTCAGTCATGGGACTGGTGTGAGTAAACTCCAACCATTTGTTTAACTTTAAAAATCCTTTCAAAAGATAATAGTAAGACCAGCCCACACATAAACATGGACGGCTTCTACCTTACTATAACCCAAAACACTTTGATATCAAATCCAATGATATTAT
Organism: Allium sativum; assembly: GCA_030737875.1. Lineage (NCBI taxonomy): Eukaryota > Viridiplantae > Streptophyta > Magnoliopsida > Asparagales > Amaryllidaceae > Allium > Allium sativum. The sequence goes on along the minus strand of CM060919.1, from coordinate 124,217,483 downwards.
AATAATGTCTACATCAAATAAATAATCAAATAGCAGAACGCTTGCATCTCACGCTCCACATATATAGTACAAAATCAAAAAAACCGCATGGCGCTTATTGGAGATTGGATTTCCAACATGACAAGGTATGGGACCACCTTCCGACAGTGCATCTCTAGAGGCGAATACACCTGGGTTCAACAAGAACGTCTTGCAACCCGGCCCTCACATGACCGACCACTCATTTCGCTTGAGTGTATCGAATGTATATCACCAACGGTTGGACTCAAACCACCGTTCCCGAATGGGCAGAATCGATAGATTTAGAAACAAAAGGAATTTCTCTAGATAGGTGATTATACACCCTAATGGGTGCGACCCACATAGCCATGCTGCCTGCCCGATTTTTGTCCTTTCCCGGTTGTTGAGGCCTGAGGCTACGCATACTTACCATTCATTGATAGCACAATCACTTTGAATGCCACATTGTCAGATCCGTTAATCACTAGTTGAGTTTGCACAAATATTCTGGATATTATGCTAAGGGATAAATCCATTGCAACCATATATATTCATACAGACCAACCCATTTGATCATTGGAAATACTCTGTCAGACATTCGTCCATTTACGTTCGTTTTGGGATTGAACGAAACCGAAGGCACTATTTCTATAAATAGAAAAGCCCTTGCACTTTACTCCGTCTTCAATATATTCAGCATACTTGGTTCGCAACGCTTATGCCAATACGGAGTGGTTCTTTGGATAATAATCCAACCGGTCTCTCCATATTGACAACGATGGTCAAAACTTCGATAGTCTGTGATTTAACTATCGAATAAAAAAAACAAGTGTTCATCCAACATATCAACAAATCACTGGGCTCTTTAATTAATATTTCATTAATTAAACCACTTCTCTATTTTCTCTATCAATATTTGTTACCCAAATATTTCAATAATCATCTTGCCTTTTATGCCATTTGGAAAACGTTTCCAAATATTAACTTCTTTTATTTTCTATATATTAGAAAAAATCTCTATTTGCAATTGGAAACAATTCCAATCACTTATCTCTATCCCCTTTTTGTTTACAATATTCGATTTTTATATTCACTTTCCTATCGAATATTCAATTCGTCGATACAATGATTTCTAATTATCAAAATATCTTAAAAATATTCTAACTCCTTAAATTTCCGGAAAATTTCGCCATAACCTCCCCTGTATCGGGAGCATCGGGAAATTTCAAATAGCTTCCCGGTATCTTCTAATCTCAAAAAGAAAAAGGAAAAGCCAAGCGGCTTGCCGATACGGCGCATAAAACCCATATATGAATTAAACATGTACCTTTTGTCGAGCACATTATTTATATACCTGCATTATCCTTGTCCCATACCTGTCTCCTGTATGTCTATACCTGTCCAATTTATTTCAACTTCATACACTCGTTTGATTCAATTCGTTAAAGTAATTCTTTAACTAACTCTCTGCCTATCTCGCTTGTATATTTGAATATAACACGCTTTTAAATATATTTCCACTTACTTATCAATCAATTGAATTCAAATTTCAATTTTAGTTCTATATTCGATTTCGAATATATATATTTACAATCCCAAATTTCACTTTTCAAAGTTCGATTTTAGTTCAAACTCGATTAACTAATTCTTCTTTAGTTAATTCTATTCAATAATCAAAAATATGATTATTGTTTCAAAAATCATCTTCTTTACTCACTTGAGTCCATATTTATTTTCTAACTCAAGTCTAGATTTTTAAATGGAAATCCGGATTTTTATTTGCTTAAAAATCCCAATATTTATATATAAAATCCATTATGGTTTATAATGGTTTCTGGCGCTGCATTTTTGAAATTTTGATTTTGACATAACTCAAAATCTATACGACGAAATTCAGATTTTTCTCCTTCATTAGAAAACTATTATCAAATTGGTCCTGACGTTTCTTGTTTCGAAGAATTCCGACTTCAATTGCGTTCTGTATACTCGATTGAAGTTCGAATTGCCAATTTACGAACTGCAGCGCTGCGGCGAGTTCGTTTTAATTATATTTATATATATAAATTTTAAACTTCGTATAAAATGAATTTAACCCCCTTCTAATATATATATAGATATATATTCCAAATTCCATTTGAATCTTTACATTTCAAATTCCATAGTTTTAAATCTTGTATTCAAATCCCATTTGAAATCCTTTATTCGAATTTCATTTCAAATCATTTATTCGAATTCCATTTCAAATCCTCCATTCGAATTCCATTTCAACTCCTTTTTGAATTTCTATATTTGAAATTCATACTTGAATTTAGATATCCAAACTCCATTTAAATTTCTATTTGAAATTCTAAATGTTTCAAATTCCATTTGAACTTCTATATTCCAATTTCTATATTTGAATTCTATTGAAATTCAAATATTCAAACTCCTTTTTAAATTCTATATTCAAAATTCCATAGTTAAAACCCATTTGAATTTCATATTCAAATCCCATAGATCAAATCCTATTTGAATTCAATTTGAATCTCTTATATTCAAATTTCATTTTACATTTGAATTCTAATATTCAAATTCATTTCCAGCCCCATTTGAATTCTAATATTCAAATTTATTTTTAACACCATTTGAATTTCTTCACTCAAATCCATTTGAATTTCCTTGAATTCAAATTCCATTTCAAAACCCATTTGGATTTCCTATTTTGAAATTCTATTTGAAATTCTATTTCCAATTCTACTTTGAAATCATATTTCCAAAGTTTATTTCAAATTCTATTTTTGAAATCTCATATTCCAATTTCTACTTGAATTTCTGTATTCAATTCCATGTTCAAATTCAATACTCGAATTTCTATTTCAAATCTCTATTCAAACTTCATATTTAAATTCCATTCAAATCTTTATTCAAATTTCACATTTGAATTCTCCCTTGAAATACTATATTTCAAATTCTATTCAATTCCTCTTTGAAATTCTATATTTCAAATTCTATTTTGAAATTCCACATTCAAATCTCTATTTGAATTTCTTTATTCGAATTCCTTTGGATTCAAATTTTATTTTAATTCCTTGAATTCAAATTCTATTTTTTTTCCATTCTAATTTCGTCTATTCAAATCCTATTTGAACTTCTATTTGAATTTCTAATATTCAAATATTTAAACTCCCCTTTAAAATTCAAATGTTATATTCAAATTTCATTTGAGATATATATTTAAAAATTTCATTTCACATCCTGTTTTGAAAATTTCTTTTCAAATCCCAATTCCACGCTTGTATTTCTATTTCTGAATTATCAAATGATAATTCTTTTCACTTCATTTATAACTTCGTTATAAAAGAACTATTTATAAATTTCGTTTAAAAAGAAACTACTTGTTTTATTTTTCAAAACAAGTTTATATTATATTTCCCTTAAAAATTCAAATTCTATTTAAAAATAGAATTTTCCCTTTTAAAATCTCAAATGTCCTTTTAATTGGCCCAGTGATATTTAAACACACAAAGCAACGAATTATTTATTTTCCTAGCACATCATATATAACAATATATATGCAAACAAATAAACAAACAGATAATATATTTTTGAGGAATCCTGTTGGATTCCTCCAACCTGTTTCCCTGCATCCACAGATGTTAGCACATAAATAATACCCATTCTGCTTCGTGGCAAAATATCGCGGTATAGAAGGTCATCCACTAATCATAGCGTGGGGCGTATAGGGTAATCATCCGCTATGAAACTGCGGGCATCCGCTAATGAGACTGCGGGAATCCAACCAATCAATCAACCCAATATATATATATATAGCCTAAATAACTAATATATATATAAACAAGCAGAAAAATCCAAACAAGCAACAACAATTATTTTTAACGAAATAAAAAAAATTATAGATAAAAGGTGAGTGAGATTTACTCACCAGGATTTTCCTTTGTCGAATATTCATCTTTTCGAATTATAAAATCCTTAGCTGACTCAGAAAAATCTCTAATGAGTCCCATCTCATAGATTTCCCCATCAAACGTGACAATGCCTATTCAATTCATCCAATTAACATATAATTATTATATTTGTATTCAGCTAATACGATAATATTTCTATTGAGCTAATATATTCTCATTAGCCAATATTTCCAACTTAAACACTTCGCAGTTATGCATTGCTTGACAGATTCCATCCCGTAAAATCTTGTACTTTAATGGCATTCATTATTTATTATGCAATTTAAAATGAAAATAAAATAAAAATAGGATTATTAGATTAAAATAATTACCTTAATATGTTGTTAACCTCTCTACCCAAATTAGGAATGCATGCCGAAGCTCACTCCTTCCTTCTAATTTACATTCAGCAAATCCTCCTTTTCCCCACTGTTAAACAATTCAAACTCTCGCAATTCCTTATCCAGCTTCATTGCCTGAGCATTTCAAGTTCAATGGTCAACCTTCCTTTGCGATGAGCAGAAGAACCCACGCATCTCAATATTTCCTTCCATCCTTGATAACACACCATCCTGTTCGTTCATCTCGTGAAGTCTATAAGCTGAAGTCCCTTGCAACTATCGTTCAAGTTCAAACATCGATAAAAGCCACATCGCACCAAATCTGAACTTCGCAAGAAGTTGATCGAAGGATTCCCAAACCCTATGCGAGCGCCTCCTTTGAAACAATCGTGTCCTTCTTTCACTCGGGCACCTCAATAGCAATCGGAATCCCCCAATTCAACCCAATCGCAACCATCAAAGTGGGTCTTCCACTCCTCAGTCGTCGCACCTCTAACTACAGTCGAAATCCACTTCCAACATCGAGTCGAGCTCGATCTAAAAAGGGCCTACTTCCCATCGCACTTCAGTTGATTCGAATGGAGTGATTCGAGTATGAGGGCAAGAGGATTTGAAGGGCGATTTCGAATTCCTATTTGGGATTTTCGATCTGAAGCTCTCGGTTTTGATTTTTACTGAGGAATGGAAGAAAGAAAATGTGAAGAAAAAGGGAAAAGATGGTCGGGATTTATAGAAATGGAAGGGGACCATTCGTACATACGAATTAAAATGATGTAGGACTAAGTACAAGCATGTTTTATACGATTTGATTTTTCTTTAATTAAAAACTAAACTATATCGCGGTCCTTTAATTTAAAATTCTGAACCGCTATTTTAACGTATAGACCGACGTTTCAATATTATAACGCTATTTTGAATTTAACGAAATAGACTGCATAATTTAATTCGAACGTTAAAAATAACATATTAAATTGATATAATATGATTTAAATTCCAAAAAAATACATTCCTTAAAATTAAATTACTATTATTATCTTTCAAATTCAATTAAAATTCATATTAACCATTTGAATCACTCAGAATCCATTATAAATTCAAATTGAATCATTTCAGTTCTCGTATTTCGAAAAATATATACATACGAAATAAATCATATTTCGATTATTAAATCGATAACCCAATAAAATACCATTTATATTATGAATTCAATATTTAAAATCATACTAAATATTTAAAATAAACTGTTCAAAAATCTGGGTCGTTACATTTTTCCCCCCTTAAAATAATTTCGTCCCCGAAATTGCTAAGGTAAGAAAATGGTACAAATCCATTACTTTCCACAACTTCTTTATATTGCAACTCAACTCCTCATATTTCAATAAATTAACTCCAACCAAAACTTTTGGTCTTCACACATTTGATTCGAATGATCTACGATCAATCCATTTATATCCAATCTATATTCCAATAAACCTATTCAAATTGATTCTAATCAATTCATTCACTTCGACCCATTTAACTTGTTTAAGTTAAATTTAAATTTAAATTCCAGAATTCAAATCCCTGGGTTTTCTTTTCAAATTCTTCTGAAATCCCATAAATATATACATATATTTATTTCCATCACAAATTGAAAACATTTGAATATTCAAACCAATTTGTTTTCTTTCAAACAAATTTCCATCAAAACTTTCTAAGGTAGCAATCCATCACTTAGAAACTCGAAAATGAACACTGATGATGTTGCAATCATCATCAGAATTATCTTCCAGTCACTGAAGTGAGTTCAGTGCTTTACCACATTCAAAATCCATTAAAAATGATTTTCTTTCAAATCCTTTTAAAACAAACCTATATTATTTTAATTACTTTGAAAAAATATTTTTCAACTTCCCAGGATTTTGAATTCTTATTCTGGTTTGAATTTAATTCTAATTCATCTCATTCGTATATTTAATTCATATACAAATTCTATTTTGGTTATAAATAACCATTCCAATATTATAATTTTGTTTGACTATAATCCTAACAATCAACACATCCATATATTATAATAATTTCAGAAAATTATTAGTTATATAACAAAATAGAATTTTGGGTAAAATTATTTCATCTACCCATTTTAAAACTATACCGTGTTCAATCTTCTGTTCAAGTATTTAGAAACTCCTATCGACTTCGTGGCGTCCCACGATTCGACCAGAATTCACAAACTACTCAACAGACTAGCAAACACAATATAAAACAACTTTTATATATCAACTAACAAATACGCTCTCTCGTATATATATACTCATCTCATTCTAAGGTACTACTGACCCTATCTCTAATGAGTACATGCCACACAAGCCTAGGTATTCGCTCAACCTAAGCTCTGATACCACCTGTAAAGGCCCGCAAATCTGTGCTATCTGAGTTGACTAATAACACTACGCGTCCAACCCAAATAACACAGAAATACGAACCATTATTAGAAAGAAGTTAGAGGGTGAGAATTAGAAAGATAGAAATATTAGAATAGAAGAAAACGAAGATCACAAAACTCACAGCGGAACGAATAAAATATATTATATAACATAACTTTGAAATACAATCTGTTTGTACATATACACATACCATCATCAGAGTACACATAACATTTGATTCAGCGGAAGTAACTCTAAATAACTAACGTTGAAGCTTCCTTCTTCAAGCTCCTCCAAGTGTATCTGTAAAAGCCTGAAACACTTGACTGCCCGTACAAATTTGGGCACCCAAGAGTTTAGGGAAAACAAACAAAATAAACTCTGGGTCAGTCATGGGACTGGTGTGAGTAAACTCCAACCATTTGTTTAACTTTAAAAATCCTTTCAAAAGATAATAGTAAGACCAGCCCACACATAAACATGGACGGCTTCTACCTTACTATAACCCAAAACACTTTGATATCAAATCCAATGATATTATAATAATGTCTACATCAAATAAATAATCAAATAGCAGAACGCTTGCATCTCACGCTCCACATATATAGTACAAAATCAAAAAAACCGCATGGCGCTTATTGGAGATTGGATTTCCAACATGACAAGGTATGGGACCACCTTCCGACAGTGCATCTCTAGAGGCGAATACACCTGGGTTCAACAAGAACGTCTTGCAACCCGGCCCTCACATGACCGACCACTCATTTCGCTTGAGTGTATCGAATGTATATCACCAACGGTTGGACTCAAACCACCGTTCCCGAATGGGCAGAATCGATAGATTTAGAAACAAAAGGAATTTCTCTAGATAGGTGATTATACACCCTAATGGGTGCGACCCACATAGCCATGCTGCCTGCCCGATTTTTGTCCTTTCCCGGTTGTTGAGGCCTGAGGCTACGCATACTTACCATTCATTGATAGCACAATCACTTTGAATGCCACATTGTCAGATCCGTTAATCACTAGTTGAGTTTGCACAAATATTCTGGATATTATGCTAAGGGATAAATCCGTTGCAACCATATATATTCATACAGACCAACCCATTTGATCATTGGAAATACTCTGTCAGACATTCGTCCATTTACGTTCGTTCTGGGATTGAACGAAACCGAAGGCACTATTTCTATAAATAGAAAAGCCCTTGCACTTTACTCCGTCTTCAATATATTCAGCATACTTGGTTCGCAACGCTTATGCCAATACGGAGTGGTTCTTTGGATAATAATCCAACCGGTCTCTCCATATTGACAACGATGGTCAAAACTTCGATAGTCTGTGATTTAATTATCGAATAAAAAAAACAAGTGTTCATCCAACATATCAACAAATCACTGGGCTCTTTAATTAATATTTCATTAATTAAACCACTTCTCTATTTTCTCTATCAATATTTGTTACCCAAATATTTCAATAATCATCTTGCCTTTTATGCCATTTGGAAAACGTTTCCAAATATTAACTTCTTTTATTTTCTATATATTAGAAAAATCTCTATTTGCAATTGGAAACAATTCCAATCACTTATCTCTATCCCCTTTTTGTTTACAATATTCGATTTTTATATTCACTTTCCTATCGAATATTCAATTCGTCGATACAATGATTTCTAATTATCAAAATATCTTAAAAATATTCTAACTCCTTAAATTTCCGGAAAATTTCGCCATAACCTCCCCTGTATCGGGAGCATCGGAAATTTCAAATAGCTTCCCGGTATCTTCTAATCTCAAAAAGAAAAAGGAAAAGCCAAGCGGCTTGCCGATACGGCGCATAAAACCCATATATGAATTAAACATGTACCTATTGTCGAGCACATTATTTATATACCTGCATTATCCTTGTCCCATACCTGTCTCCTGTATGTCTATACCTGTCCAATTTATTTCAACTTCATACACTCGTTTGATTCAATTCGTTAAAGTAATTCTTTAACTAACTCTCTGCCTATCTCGCTTGTATATTTGAATATAACACGCTTTTAAATATATTTCCACTTACTTATCAATCAATTGAATTCAAATTTCAATTTTAGTTCTATATTCGATTTCGAATATATATATTTACAATCCTAAATTTCACTTTTCAAAGTTCGATTTTAGTTCAAACTCGATTAACTAATTCTTCTTTAGTTAATTCTATTCAATAATCAAAAATATGATTATTGTTTCAAAAATCATCTTCTTTACTCACTTGAGTCCATATTTATTTTCTAACTCAAGTCTAGATTTTTAAATGGAAATCCGGATTTTTATTTGCTTAAAAATCCCAATATTTATATATAAAATCCATTATGGTTTATAATGGTTTCTGGCGCTGCATTTTTGAAATTTTGATTTTGACATAACTCAAAATCTATACGACGAAATTCAGATTTTTCTCCTTCATTAGAAAACTATTATCAAATTGGTCCTGACGTTTCTTGTTTCAAAGAATTCCGACTTCAATTGCGTTCTGTATACTCGATTGAAGTTCGAATTGCCAATTTACGAACTGCAGCGCTGCGGCGAGTTCGTTTTAATTATATTTATATATATAAATTTTAAACTTCGTATAAAATGAATTTAACCCCCTTCTAATATATATATATAGATATATATATTCCAAATTCCATTTGAATCTTTACATTTCAAATTCCATAGTTTTAAATCTTGTATTCAAATCCCATTTGAAATCCTTTATTCGAATTTCATTTCAAATCATTTATTCGAATTCCATTTCAAATCCTCCATTCGAATTCCATTTCAACTCCTTTTTGAATTTCTATATTTGAAATTCATACTTGAATTTAGATATCCAAACTCCATTTAAATTTCTATTTGAAATTCTAAATGTTTCAAATTCCATTTGAACTTCTATATTCCAATTTCTATATTTGAATTCTATTGAAATTCAAATATTCAAACTCCTTTTTAAATTCTATATTCAAGATTCCATAGTTAAAACCCATTTGAATTTCATATTCAAATCCCATAGATCAAATCCTATTTGAATTCAATTTGAATCTCTTATATTCAAATTTCATTTTACATTTGAATTCTAATATTCAAATTCATTTCCAGCCCCATTTGAATTCTAATATTCAAATTTATTTTTAACACCATTTGAATTTCTTCACTCAAATCCATTTGAATTTCCTTGAATTCAAATTCCATTTCAAAACCCATTTGGATTTCCTATTTTGAAATTCTATTTGAAATTCTATTTCCAATTCTACTTTGAAATCATATTTCCAAAGTTTATTTCAAATTCTATTTTTGAAATCTCATATTCCAATTTCTACTTGAATTTCTGTATTCAATTCCATGTTCAAATTCAATACTCGAATTTCTATTTCAAATCTCTATTCAAACTTCATATTTAAATTCCATTCAAATCTTTATTCAAATTTCACATTTGAATTCTCCCTTGAAATACTATATTTCAAATTCTATTCAATTCCTCTTTGAAATTCTATATTTCAAATTCTATTTTGAAATTCCACATTCAAATCTCTATTTGAATTTCTTTATTCGAATTCCTTTGGATTCAAATTTTATTTTAATTCCTTGAATTCAAATTCTATTTTTTTCCATTCTAATTTCGTCTATTCAAATCCTATTTGAACTTCTATTTGAATTTCTAATATTCAAATATTTAAACTCCCCTTTAAAATTCAAATGTTATATTCAAATTTCATTTGAGATATATATTTAAAAATTTCATTTCACATCCTGTTTTGAAAATTTCTTTTCAAATCCCAATTCCACGCTTGTATTTCTATTTCTGAATTATCAAATGATAATTCTTTTCACTTCATTTATAACTTCGTTATAAAAGAACTATTTATAAATTTCGTTTAAAAAGAAACTACTTGTTTTATTTTTCAAAACAAGTTTATATTATATTTCCCTTAAAAATTCAAATTCTATTTAAAAATAGAATTTTCCCTTTTAAAATCTCAAATGTCCTTTTAATTGGCCCAGTGATATTTAAACACACAAAGCAACGAATTATTTATTTTCCTAGCACATCATATATAACAATATATATGCAAACAAATAAACAAACAGATAATATATTTTTGAGGAATCCTGTTGGATTCCTCCAACCTGTTTCCCTGCATCCACAGATGTTAGCACATAAATAATACCCATTCTGCTTCGTGGCAGAATATCGCGGTATAGAAGGTCATCCACTAATCATAGCGTGGGGCGTATAGGGTAATCATCCGCTATGAAACTGCGGGCATCCGCTAATGAGACTGCGGGAATCCAACCAATCAATCAACCCAATATATATATATATAGCCTAAATAACTAATATATATATAAACAAGCAGAAAAATCCAAACAAGCAACAACAATTATTTTTAACGAAATAAAAATAATTATAGATAAAAGGTGAGTGAGATTTACTCACCAGGATTTTCCTTTGTCGAATATTCATCTTTTCGAATTAAAAAATCCTTAGCTGACTCAGAAAAATCTCTAATGAGTCCCATCTCATAGATTTCCCCATCAAACGTGACAATGCCTATTCAATTCATCCAATTAACATATAATTATTATATTTGTATTCAGCTAATACGATAATATTTCTATTGAGCTAATATATTCTCATTAGCCAATATTTCCAACTTAAACACTTCACAGTTATGCATTGCTTGACAGATTCCATCCCGTAAAATCTTGTACTTTAATGGCATTCATTATTTATTATGCAATTTAAAATGAAAATAAAATAAAAATAGGATTATTAGATTAAAATAATTACCTTAATATGTTGTTAACCCCTCTACCCAAATTAGGAATGCATGCCGAAGCTCACTCCTTCCTTCTAATTTACATTCAGCAAATCCTCCTTTTCCCCACTGTTAAACAATTCAAACTCTCGCAATTCCTTATCCAGCTTCATTGCCTGAGCATTTCAAGTTCAATGGTCAACCTTCCTTTGCGATGAGCAGAAGAACCCACGCATCTCAATATTTCCTTCCATCCTTGATAACACACCATCCTGTTCGTTCATCTCGTGAAGTCTATAAGCTGAAGTCCCTTGCAACTATCGTTCAAGTTCAAACATCGATAAAAGCCACATCGCACCAAATCTGAACTTCGCAAGAAGTTGATCGAAGGATTCCCAAACCCTATGCGAGCGCCTCCTTTGAAACAATCGTGTCCTTCTTTCACTCGGGCACCTCAATAGCAATCGGAATCCCCCAATTCAACCCAATCGCAACCATCAAAGTGGGTCTTCCACTCCTCAGTCGTCGCACCTCTAACTACAGTCGAAATCCACTTCCAACATCGAGTCGAGCTCGATCTAAAAAGGGCCTACTTCCCATCGCACTTCAGTTGATTCGAATGGAGTGATTCGAGTATGAGGGCAAGAGGATTTGAAGGGCGATTTCGAATTCCTATTTGGGATTTTCGATCTGAAGCTCTCGGTTTTGATTTTTACTGAGAAATGGAAGAAAGAAAATGTGAAGAAAAAGGGAAAAGATGGTCGGGATTTATAGAAATGGAAGGGGACCATTCGTACATACGAATTAAAATGATGTAGGACTAAGTACAAGCATGTTTTATACGATTTGATTTTTCTTTAATTAAAAACTAAACTATATCGCGGTCCTTTAATTTAAAATTCTGAACCGCTATTTTAACGTATAGACCGACGTTTCAATATTATAACGCTATTTTGAATTTAACGAAATAGACTGCATAATTTAATTCGAAAATTAAAAATAACATATTAAATTGATATAATATGATTTAAATTCCAAAAAAATACATTCCTTAAAATTAAATTACTATTATTATCTTTCAAATTCAATTAAAATTCATATTAACCATTTGAATCACTCAGAATCCATTATAAATTCAAATTGAATCATTTCAGTTCTCGTATTTCGAAAAATATATACATACGAAATAAATCATATTTCGATTATTAAATCGATAACCCAATAAAATACCATTTATATTATGAATTCAATATTTAAAATCATACTAAATATTTAAAATAAACTGTTCAAAAATCTGGGTTGTTACAACCCATTTATTTTTGAAATACTCGTGTTGGATCGAAGATCTACAGGTACAGGGACTCGTTGGTTTTTGGATTTTGAGCTAATTAACGTTGAATTAGACTATCTTAATATTTTTTTAGTTTACTTCATACTGGAATATATTGACGTTTAGGAGTGTATACCGTGCATATAATTTAGTATCCACTATATACATGATATAGTATTACGTATGTGATGTATATTATTCCGCTATGATATGTGACTTTGATACCGATTATCTGTATTCTAAATTGTTCTGAATAATTTGAGTCAATGTGTTTATTACTTTATATAAATATTGTATACGTCAAATTTTTAGTTTATATCCTTATAATGGTATCAAAGGCGTGCCTATGTTAGTTCAAATAAATATATTCACATTTTATCGCCCTTAACTAATCATATTCTCTATGTTATTACATGTTATTACTTGTAATGTAATCGAAAATCGCTTTGTTGATTAGTAATTTTTATTCATCAAACTCTTTGCAACTTGAGTGTTATGATACAAACATATTAATAAGAAACAAATCATCTTTCTTCAATAACACATAAGTTAATCATGTACTAAAAAAAGTAAGTAATTTTAATTAAAGGAAACAAAATCTCTTGGTTTAAGGAACATTATTTTAAGGATCATGCTTTAAGAAATCTTGTTTTGAGGAGCACCATATCTTGTGTCATGGTTAAATCGGGCTTAAGTAATCTTTTCCACTTTATTCTCAAGGTCTTTTAGCCACTTTTCCACTAAGTTCCTAAGCTTATAAATATGCATGTCTTTTACTCCTCTTTTTAACAAATCCACTTGCATCTTCGTTTTCATTCATTCACATCTTCGTTCTCATCATCTTCTTCATGTTAAAATCCATGTCTTCTAACTCCTCCCTTCGTAACATTCTTTAAACTAATATAACTTAAATGTTGTTCAACTCTCTCAAACTTTTAGTATCATCCTAATGCACAGTATAATAAACTTCCATCACTTCAAAGTCCAATAAATGAAGCACTCCACCTATTTCTTGGTTTGGTCAAGAGAAATAAAGCCTTCTAAGACTTGGTCGTTCACTTCTAAGCCTCTTATCCTCTTGATGTGATTTTTCTTAAGCTTGTGTGCTAAACGAAGGAAGTGTATTGTGATTTTATTAGTGGTAGGAAGTTAGAAAGAAAATTGTGAGTTAGACTCACTTTGAATACGTGTGTGTGCATATGTGTGTGTACGTGTGTGTGTGTATGTATATATATGGGGGGTGTGCATGTGTGCGTTAATATTGATCTCTAATTGCTTGATAAACTTGCTTGTTATTGTGATAATAACATTTCTAACAGCTTAAAGTTAAACTCATATTCATGTGCTTGAAAAGGTGAAATTTTATTAAGTTAGTAGTTTAAAATGACATCTAATTTTAACTAAACTAAGTACACATAGTCATTTAGTTTGACGTGTTAATCAAGTATATTTGTTAACTCACATTTCATAATGACATGTTTTGAAATTGAAAATCGTATAAAATAGTATGATATAGAATATTAGATTAAAACTCTCGTACATTTTATCTAGAGGTATACAGATTCGACCGATATATCCTTACCTTTACATAAATGAGATTTTTCTTCAATACGAGCCCTCGGACTTAATGTATGCCTACCAAGTTGAAATGTAAACATTTCAGTTACCTTATTTATTTATTTATGGATTCTGGACATTATTATGATATCACTCGATTGTCTAATATAAAATGTTTTAGATTATCTTAAAGTAAACAAACTCATCTTTGTTTATATGTAGCGTGGTCTTATGAGATACCTTTTATTTCAACAAGTTTTATAAGTTAAAATAAATAATTTTTTTGTGATTCGAGTTTTCTCATGTTGGTTTATCAAAATGACCTAGACGTTATTTTCTGATAATGTTTAGATCTTCCTGAGCATGTATTCCAAGTTTAGTTGGACACTTGGTTCGGAAACGTAGATTCTATTAAGAACTATTTCCATACTTAGTTTTTTTGTTGTTATTTGTTCTGTTTGTATTTACCAAAAATTTTAAGGATATGTTGTTATAACTATCCAAACGGATAATAAGTTAGTATATTCTGATATAGGATTAAAGTTTTATTTCCGGTTGTATAAGTGAAATTTCAAATGAAGCATTTTAAAAGTGGAATAAGATTTTTTATCTTTTAAATTCTTAGGAGTTACTTGATAATTAAATTATGTACATTATTCCAACTGTAGGAATATCATATACATAGCGAAAGAAATAATGGAAAACTAGGATAATAAATTATTTATTAATAGCTCGGAGAGTGGAGCTTATTCATTCAGCCATTATTCCTATGATTTTATATTGGTTGATTTTATATCAGATTTTCATCACTTTTACTGGGAAAATCAATAATGTGTGCAGAATTTTTTATAAGGAAAACATGAACATAAAATAGCACGAAATGCGATCTGCAGATCTAAGAAGAAAGGAGATACAAGCTTAAAAACTTTACCGAGCTTATAAAAGCAACTTATATGAAATTCCTATGACAATTCCTGACTGAAGACTATATGTGGTCTAAATTGCTTTATAACAAATGTTGTGAATGAAAACTAATGGAATATGAATATCGACAAAAACAGCTCTTCCACTTGAAAAACAATTCTCGAAGCTAAAGAGAAATGTACAATTTATTCCAAACGGTAAAGATGCCTCATTATGGTTTGTTGGATTAATAACAAATTTATTATGGTTATTTCATATATTTCAAATAAGAAACTACGGTTTAGATTTGGAAAGTTCCACATTGCTGGATAACTTGAAGAAATGGTGTGTACATATAAGTTTATAGGCATATAACATCAGAGATACCTTTTGTTTCAACAAAGTATGTGCCAACTCATATGCGTACATCATGTGCTGGAGATGAAAAGCTCGGTCCAATTGTTGGTTCATAACCATAGTATCAGAACCGAAGATTGCGAAGTTGACCAAGCAAAACAAAATAGTGCTTCCAAAAGTACTTCAAAGGGATGCTAATTAAGAGGAAGACTATTAGAGTTGTCTAGCATGTTGCAAAGGAGGAACGGTGCTTTAAATTTGAAAAGTAGCACATTGATAAATATCTTGAACAAGTAGTGTATTAATATGAGTAAATTGGCGTGTTACATAAAAGATTCTTTTTTACAACGAAAATTGTGTTAACTCATAAAAGAATGTCATGTGTTAGAGATGGGAAGTTTGATCTGACCCTCGTTGCATAACAAAATAAAGAGTAGAATTGCTAGGTTTGGATAAAGCTTTAACTAGTGGGAAAGTATAGAATAAAGTAAGCGATGATATAAGAAATAACCTATTGGATCCATCATTTTTTTCTAAAACTAGAGAACTTAAAGTTTCAATAAACAACCATTATTTGTACAAATAACAGAGAAAATTATTGGAAATGGGTTAAGGAAAAATCTCATTTAAAGATGCTTAGGAAAAAACAGAAATTCAAATGATATTCTTCCTTGAACGGATGTTGTATGGCATAACATTATTAGCGTAAATTGACTTTTTGCACTTACCAATGTTAGGAATGCGGAATTGATCTAAAGACTAATATTAACATTAGAAGAGGTGAATAGTGTTTATTTTATTATATGATTATTTTAGACTTTTAGCATATGTATACTCAAACTGATGTTATTAACAATCACAAAAACATAATGCATATAAAACTAGACGTAGTAAAGTAAAATAAAAAAACACGTCAGAAGTTTTATATCGGTTTGAAGTTATCCTAAATCTAGTCAGGCACGGAACCCATGCAAAAAAAAAATCAACTAGTAAATGCAATTATAGTCTCATTTCAAGGCCAAGAGACACATTCTCCAGAATTTCGATCTTAATAAAATGCTTTATAAAATATTCTGAAAATTTTATAAAATCATTTTAAACATAGTTTATACATATTTCAATCTTAATGGAATTTATAAAACTTTACAAAATAATTTTCGAAATATTCAATATAAAACATTAAATATAATAAATATATAACATATAAAACTATAAAATTCAAAATTTAAGAAAATTGCCAAAGGCATAAATTTACAAAATCAATGTATTAGGTAATATAAAGGTTTGAAATCAAAAACTATGTTTTTGAAAACTTATCATTTTGAAAACAATGATTGTTTGGAAACCATTTTGAAAAACTGTTTTGAAAATCTTTTGTTAAATCATTTGAAAAAAAAAAGATCAACTACTACTAAAATTTTAACATACATTCTAAAACTATATACTTATATGGAACATATTGAAATCCTGAACTCTTTAATACTTATGAGTCTTCAATTTCTAACTCTTGAATTTATATCAGCATCATCATCTTGACACTTAATATCATATAGTCTCCATCATCAACATGTATGCATTATATATACAATATATATCTAGATTAACATTAGTTAGTATAAGTTATATTATTTCTTCAATTGAATACTAGCTTCGAATTGATACTTCACTTGTTAATGGAGACTAGGCAAATTTTCTTCTTGCCTGATTATTTTCTTTATCTTCTTGGTTGCATTCCTCTCCTTTCCACTCTTATACAACTCGTCCTCTCCATCTCTACTCCAATCTACCTAGTTTTCGCCTGCGTAGTTGAAGTGTCGATTTTGACTTTCATATCTAGCTCGCCAAATTTGAATTTCTTTTCTCAACAAATCCCCTTAATTTTCATATCCTCTTTCCACTCCTCACTCCTAATGCCTACTCTTCTTTTGACTTTCTCCACACTGCCTAACACGGTGGCTCTATCTGGAACTTGTTTCTCCTTGTCGTAGCTTGTGCTAGTCGTGCCTCGCGACTTCCCAGTTTATTTTTCTCCTTGTAGATGTCTCGGTTGCAATGCTAGATACCCAAGCGAGTACGTTCGCATTCATTTCTTGGTGAGCATTTGTACGACGTAGTCTAACCTCGTCAGGAGGAGTAGGGTTTGTCTGGTGCTTGTTGGTGCACTTTGGTTCTGGGTTGCAATGGAGGTTATTGGTCGTTTTATGGAGAGTTCGAATTGCTTGGAAGACATGGCCTAGATGCCAAAGTGGAGTGCCCGGTTCTTACTGCGTTGTCGATGCTTTATAATGACCCGCATTTTCAGCGATATAATAATTAATTTATTTAATTATTTAAAAGGTGATTAAGAGGATTTAATGGTCGTTGAGTTAAATAGGAGTGAATATTTAATTTAAATAATAATTAAATAATATATTTAATTCTGAAATAGTCGAAAATAGTGAATTGACAATATAATGTGAACTGGACAATTCAAAGTATATAATTCAGTTTAGCGTTGAATTATAATAACGAATATATTATATAAACGACAGTTGAACGTATAAATTATAATCGTGCCTGTAATGGCGCGGCAGTTCGCTATTTGGCGATTCGAACTTCAATTGAATATACAGAAGCTGTTTTAAATCGGATTTCTGTGAAACAAGAAACGTTAGGAGCTGGTGAAGTATATTTTTCTAGTGGAAGAGAAAAATCGAGATTTCGTTGTGTAGATTTTGAGTTATGTCCAAAACAAATTTTATAAAAGTCGCTATAGAATCATTTATCGACTGTAATGGTTTATTCGATATAACTAGATACCGGTTTCGAATTTAGACTAGGTTCTTTTGAGAAGTAGTGATAATTTAATTTTTAGAATTATACTGTAGTTTTTAATTAATCAAATACCTGACTTTTTATTTAGAGTATTTTGCACCCTGTAACCAAAATTTTAGGGTTTCACGATACGAGTTTATCTACCGGTATTATTATATTTTTGGGACCGTGACACACTGTTCGTCACAATGATATTTTTGTTTCTGTCTGTAGCAGTGCATATGTTGACAAAATATTAAGTAACGAGTACTATATATAAGTATGTAACGCAAATGGAATAAAGGAATATGCCTTGACCCTTACACTAAAAATACCCTAATCAATTTATGATCGAGAACATGCCACGACCCCTTTTTTCTTTCAGCTGCACGAATCCTTGTGGCCTCAAATGCAAAAAATGTGGAAACAATCTTCACCAAAAGAAATAATGTATAAGACCCCTATATAAAACTATCGTCCATTTACAAACAAACGAGACGCCGCTTCAAAAATCAAAACGCAAGGAAACAAAAATCAAGAACAATCAAAGTAAAAATCCTTAAATTAGGTAATACTTATACTTGAGATCCTTGTGAGGTCCTCTACAATCTGGCACAGTTTTTACTAAACTCGACGTCAGTTTGGGTTTGTCGTGAGAAGCTAGGGTTGGTCCTTTTGATCGATGGAAGCAACGAAGTTGAAAATGGTTATTGTTTTTGTGATTAGCATGGTAAGTCGCATCATTGTTGATAGTTTGGAAAGGATCGATGTTTAAAAGGATTGTGAGTTGTCTGAAGTCATGGTGTACAACCGGAGAACGCATTTCCATTAATGCGTGCGAGTTCAAATTCAAGGGGATGGGGGAGTGCGGTTTTGGTTGTGGAGTTAGATGATGGTATTGGTTTGTTAATTCGTGAAGTGTTTGTGGAGAAATGAGGAATCAAAGAATCGGTGATGGCCATGGTTTAATACAGGAGTTCGCAAGTTTCAGTCGGGGAAGAAGGAAAAATGTGGGAGCGGGTTTGCGCCTGATGGAATTGGGCCAGTTAGTTAAAGTGGTAAGGCCCACGTGAATAAAAATCTACTTTTTATTTTAATTTAAAAGTGTATGAATTTCGTAACATCGTATATTCTATATACCAAATCAGATTGAGGAACAGTAAGTTGCATTGGGACCGTATGGACGAGAGCTACCCAATGGAACTGACTGGGAGAGAATTCGACCTCGTTGCAATTTATAGCGAAATAAATTGTCCGTCTGAATCAAGCGATGGTTATCGTTG
The DNA here is from genome assembly GCA_030737875.1 of Allium sativum. Classification (NCBI taxonomy): domain Eukaryota; kingdom Viridiplantae; phylum Streptophyta; class Magnoliopsida; order Asparagales; family Amaryllidaceae; genus Allium; species Allium sativum. The sequence continues at coordinate 124,197,784 of CM060919.1, read as the reverse complement.
TTAACGATGATCGTCCAATGTGAGTAAGTCTCACTAACTCTGTTCAGTTTATATTTTTATAAATTGTACCTTATTTTTGATAAATATTGATTGATTGTTGTATATAGACTGTTTAGATGGACTGTTAAATAATTGATTGAAAACACAGTTATGGTTATATATATACATATATATATATCATCATTAAATATTATTTCTGTCGATCAGAATATTTCTTCTTGAAATGAAAGTGATGTAGTCTATATTATTTAACATCTGTGATGCAGGGAAACAGGCTGGAGGGACCCAACTGGGTTCGTCAAATATTTAAATACTGTTTTGTTTCATATATTGTGATATATGATGTGATATATAATCTGTTGATGATTATGTGTGTTTAAATGATATCGATCATTGTAGTTTGGTATTGTAAATACCTTAAGAAATACTAGGATGTAAAAAGGGGATTTTAAAAGTATATTTTGAAAATAAATTAGTTATATAAAAGCAATGGATTTTATATATAAAAAGGAAAAGGATTTTTTAAAAGGAAATAATTATAAAATCAAATAGTTAAAAAGGATATAAGGGAAAATATTTGTAAAACGATTACAAATAAAATAGAAAGAGAAATTTTTGTAAAAACTTTTAACAATGGAATTGGAAAAAGGAATATTTGTAAAACAATTACAAATAGTAATAAAAAGGAAAACATTTGTAAAACATAAATAAATAGAATTTAAATAGGAAATATTTTTAAAACATTTACAAATAGATCAAATGGAGATATTTATTTATAGGATAAATAAAGTTATCAAGGGAATATTTATTTGTTAAATAAATAGAATTGAAAGGGAATATTAATTTGTTAAATAAATAGAATTGAAAGGGAATATTTATTTGTTAAACAAATAGAATTGGAAAGGGAATAGTCATTTGTTAAGTAAACAAATAGAAAAGGGAAATATTTGTATGAACAAATAGAAAGGGACATATTTGTATAAACAAATAGAAAAGGAATTAATCAAAGGAGTTAATTCAAAGGAATTAATCAAAGGAGTTAATTTAAAGGAAATAGTCAAAGGAGTAAATTCCAAGGGATAAATAAAAGGAGTTAATTTCAATGAGTAAATTAAATAGAGTTAAACAGTTAAGGTTGACCAGTCAGAGTTAATCAATTAGGGTTGACCAGTCTGAGCTGATCAGTTAGAGTTAACTAGTTAGAGTTAACCAGTTAGAGTTATTCAAATAGAGTAAAACGAATTAGAATAAATTGATTAGAGTTAGTCGAAAAAGGAGTTAATCGAATATAGTTTATTCGAATAGAATTAAAGGAGTTAATCGAATATAGTTTATCCGAATAGAGTTAAAGGAGTTATCGAATATAGTTTATTCGAAAGGAGTTAAGTAAGGAAGGTTGTTAAAGGGTTAAAAGATAAACTTTGTCTATTCTGAAGTTAAAACTTTGTTCAGTTAAGGTCTGAGAGTACCCCAACTTGATTGACCTCCTTCTTAACTAAGGAATGGCAAGGTTTGATAGTGAATGATTGTAATAACCCGTAAAATCTGGGCCAGTTTAAAAATTTTATTTTGGCAATTTTAGCGAATTTTGAACATTTAAAATAGATTATTTTAAATAATATCGACGAGGAATTTATTTTGAATAGAATTCGACGTATATATTATATACGTCGTCGTTAGAATATAAATATTTATATATAATTATAAATAGAATTGAAAATGGCGCGGTAGTTCGATAATTCGATTTCAAACTTCAATTGAATGTACCGGGTGCAAAACAATCCGGATTTTAGTGAAACCAAAAACATTAGGATCTAATTGACGATATCTTTCCAATGAATCCGACCAATCGAAATTTCATAGCGGGAATCAAAAGATATGTCCAGTTGAAAATTCTGAATAGTCGCTATGGAATTCAGGCCCTTAAAAATAGACATTTTGCAAATGACCTCGGATTTCGACGAAACCACTTTTGTTGGATCCGTAGTGTCAAATTATTGTTAGATTCCAAATTTCATAATATTTCGAATCAATATGTGAGCGTGGCAAAGAAAAACGTGTTTTGACCATTTCAGTTGATTTTAATCGACTGAAAATTGGCCATTTTTCTAACGGTCTCAGAATTCGACGAAACTAGTTTTGTTAGGACCGTATTGTCAATACGAAGCTAGAAAATATTTTTCGGGAATTTTTAGAGTTAGTATGTGACCCCGGTAATTTGAAATGTACGTTTAAAATTCAATATAGTGATTTAAATGTAAATTAAACATGAACTGATTCAAACGATCAAATCAGCTTACGATACATATCCCATTGTGTTCGGAATGGGGGTAATTAGCTAGGGGCGGCAGTCGTTGGGTTGGACTTGGTGTTCGAATTAAAAAGTTGCTTTTTGAAAACAAATTAAAATTAATATATATATTATTATATAACACCCTTACCTCAGCCCCCTTTTCCTTATTTTCTAACCCTAAATAAAAAACTCAAAATCTCGGTCAGTACCCCCCGATCCCGCCGCACGCCACCAGCCTCCCCGCCACCGTTCCTGGCGCCGCACCCCCCCTTGAGCTGCCGTCGCTCCCCTTCCTCCCTCCCCCTTCTCTTCCCCCTTCTCCATTTCGAGAAACCACTCCCGAAACCCATGCCCTAGGCTAGAATCCACGCCGCCAGTCCACCCTAGCCCACCATGCCTGGCCGATGACTCTCCCCTCCCACCAGACTCCAGCGATGACGGTAAACTCCCTCCAGCTCAGATCGAAATATACAGTAAGTATTTCTATTTTTTTTATTATTTATTTATTTTTCTTTTATTTTTATCTTCAAGCATTGTATAATTTCTGATCTTTAAAATAACCAATAAAACAAGTAAAAAAATACGATTTTTAACATAGAAGAAGGAAGAGATTTTTATTTAAAGAATTAGAGATTCTTATTTAAAAGAAAGTTAGGACTTTTAAATATAAAATGTTTTGGTTTTTATGATATAAACATCCTTATAAAAGAATGTGATTTTTATGATGAAAGTGAAATTGTAAAAATGGAATTTTTAAAATGTAAGCATCGAGAATAAAAATATGGTTTTTATATGTTGAACTTCGAAATAAAAATATGGATTTTATATGTTGAACTTCGAAATAAAAATAGGATTTTTAGATGTTGAACTTCGAAATAAAAATATGGTTTTTATATGTTGAACTTCGAAATAAAAATTCGATTTTTATATATTGAATAGCATAGAAAAAAATCCGATTTTTAAATATAGGAAGGGATTATAAAAATATGACTTTTAAATTGAAAAGTAAACAAATAAAAATGTGACTTTTATTTTAAAGACATCAAAATATAAAAATGTGTGGTTTTTATATATGTAGTGACTACGGGCAACGAAGATGATAAAAAGGCGAGAATGAAGAAGATTTCTATAAATGAAGTATCGTGAAGTTGGATAGCTATCGGTGAGAACTTCTCACTCTAAATTCTTTTTCTAGTTATATATATACTAGGATGTAGACGGTGCTTAGTAGCACCCGACACCCGTCATCCACAGACCATGGATGGCTTGTTTGTTAAATTGTTTGGTTGTGTAGTTGGTTAGTATAATTGGTTTGAATTGAATTGTTTGGTGAAATGGAATGGATTTGATTGATGTGTGAATGGCGTGGGCCTTCACTAGACCGGGGATAAGGCTAGGCCTCGTCCCGTTTCTAGTATCGTGCCGTTATGCCGCCGAAATTTCCCAAAATATGTTAGAAAAATAAAAATATCATTTTTATTGTGTAAATGAACTGAATAGAAATTCAAGTGTTAAAATAAAATGTTTATCGTTAAAAATATAATTTTTAACGTGAAAGTGAATAAATGAATATTTATAAACAAATCGGCCGATTTGTTTATATACACTGATTTGACTGATATTGATTGGGTCGATAAATTTTACACGTCGCCCAACTGCACAAACAAAAATATGTGTTTGTTGATTTGAAACCCCACACGGGTGTTGGGATGATATTTGGCGTACACTAATCCCAATTATTTAATTATTGTCGATCGATTGGTCGACAGACTGTGTAAGCGTCGATTATTTATATTTGATGCTTATGCAGTTGTGTGGTGCACTTTGGATGATGGTTGATTGTTTATTATTGCTATTATATACATGTGTTGTATGGAATCCATATAATTAACGTTATATGGTGATTGATTGGGCCTCATTCCAATCGGGAAAATAATGAATGTTATAAAAGAAAATTCATGTGTTGAATATAAAAATAGTTATGTGTTGACGATGTTCATGCGTTGAAAATATTCGTGTGTTGAGTGAAATATTTTATACAATGAAAAATTACATCTTTATCATATTTCAAAATTAGAACTACTTCCCAGTAGAAGTCTAATTAGAAATCAAACGATAGATACCATAGTTTTATAAAATATTTTACATAACAAAAATAGTCGTGTGTTGAAAGAAATATAGATTCATGTGTTGAATAGAATAAATATTCATTTGTTGAATAGAATAAAGAAGTTTTGAAAAATATAAAGCCGTGTTGATTAGAGATGCGTTATTTTGACGCGAACGATATTTATATCGATTTTATTCGTTGTATAATGAATATTGAAAAGTGATTTCAAAATAAAATATTTTGAAATGAAATTCAAATTGAATTAGATCAAAATTCGAATTGAATAGGAAGTGAATTTGAATAAAATAGAAATGAATTCAAATTGAATTAAATTGAAATTGAAATTGAAATTTAAAACGAACTGAAATTGAATTGAAATCAATTTGAAACGAATTCAAATTGAATTAAATAGAAGGTGAATTCGAATTGAATTGAATTGAAACGAATTTGAATTTGAATTGAATTGAAATGAACTCGAATTGAATTGAAATCAAAACGATTTGAAATTGAAGATGAAGTTGAAATTGTTTTTGAAACGAATTTAGAACGATTTATAAAATTCGTTTTAAAAGGAAATCGACGAAATATATATAATATATATATATATATATATTATATATATAATGGCCTGAATAGAACGCGCCGCGCCGCGGCAGTTCGTGAATTTCGACCATTTATTTCAAACGGACATTACGGGAGATCCGACCGTCGGATTCTCCTAAAACCAGAACCGTTGGGTTCGTATCGAAAAGAGCTTTCCAATGAATATTAGAAATTTGAAATCTAACGGTTGGATTTGGAATTATGCCCAAATCAAATTCGAAAAAGGTCGCTGTAAGTGCAGTTCGATAGCCGTTGATGGAAATCGACTGTACGGGCCTTGATAAAATTATTAAAAATATTAATAATTTGTGTAAAATCATAATATGTGATTTAGGAAAAATTGGGCTGAAGAATTCCACATTTGAAATGATAAAAATAGATTTTTATCGAAATGAACTAGTTTTGAACTAGAATTTAAAATCAATTTATTTTTGAAGTAAATAAATTGAATTTGCAAATGATTTTAAAAATTATCAATATTCCCAATACGTGGATTGGACTGGAGTTGAATCGAAATTATCTTCGGGATATTTCGATGTTGGATTTCATGACTATACAGATATTGTTATGGGAATTTGAAAGATATATTTTATATCGTTATCTCCAATACGATATTTGTTGGTTTCAGAATTTGATATTGAATATAAGCCGATATATTTTCTATTCAGAGCCTTGTATTTAATATCAAATGTGATTTGGGTTTATCGTGAATCGTGTTTTAAAAGACATTGGTTCTTTAACCCAGTTAAAGACAAGATATCGATTTTTGAGAAGATTAAAACTAAGTGGAGTTTTAATGAATCTTTAATTAGATTAAAATGTGAATTGATAATTTAAATTATCAAATCTGAAAGGTGATCGAGAATGGAGTACCACCAGTTTTGCTCCAAGCGATAGTTAAATCTTTAATTAGATTTGAACGTGAAATGGTAATTAATTTTACCGATAACACCGTGGTGTTAGATGTGGAGTATTACCAGTTTTCTCCATGGGATATATAGGTTGGGATTGGGAAATAAAATAAATAATTACTTCGGTGTGGTTCGTTAATCCCGACTAGTTTGAAATGATATCCAAAGGAGGATTAAAGAATAAATTTAGAAGAATTTATCTTGGATAAAATTAATGGGAACCTTTCCCTAAGAATGTGATTTTGTGAATAAAAGCATATTCTGAATTGGAATGAGGCGTTCGTTGTGTTTATGTAACATTTGTTTATTATATACGTGGGTTATTCAGAAAGGCCGGGTTATACCCATTCTGAATAACCGATTCGACGAGATGTCGAAAATGAAGACGGTGGTTGAAGACCGGAAGTCTTCACATCGTTTGGGTGATTACTGATGATCTTGATTGGGCTGTACACCCAAGATGAGGGAAACAATTGGTGATCGTCCAGACGTACTTGGAGATGGATGGATATGCGAGGAAAGTGCCTCCGGTTTCGTTCAGACCCAGAACGAACTTGTAAATGGATTGTGTGTCTGACATTGGATTTTATTCTGTGTTGATTGATCTCTATTAAATATACATCTGTTTGGCGGCGGAGAATTTATTCTCTTGCTTAACGCCCTTCTCTGAGACATACGAGCTCAGAGGTTGGATATCGATGGACATCAGTCGCATGGAGTGAATTGCCAGTGTGGCATGCGTAAGTGGCAATTGATCAAGGCTTCTGTTGAAAAGCAAAGTCTTGTGGTTGATGATCAAAGCACAGCCTGTGTGGCGTAGCTTTGTGTATAACGTGAATTCGCGAGCCTCACACCTCGGTATGAGTCAAAAACGGGAGATGGACCGCTGGGAGAGCACGACGTTTCTTTCTAGCTATGGTGGTGTCAGTGACCTACCAGCCCTGACATTTATATACTTTTCACCTGTGTGGTTGTTGGATACGAGGCGCCTCGGATATAGGTCTGTAAGGACCGGGAAACGTGTGTTCAGGAATTGCCAATCCTCAAAAGTAAGAGAGGACCGGCCCATCCGATTCCAAGGATCATAGTGGGGTCCTGAGGCATTTGCTAGAGTGTCTCGAATCGGAGAGGAGCTTGCCCCTTGCCTCGGCTCATGACGGAAATCCAATTTCCAATACGTGATAGTGCGGCTTTATTTGTAGAACCTAGTATGGCGACATAGTGGTATGGGTCATTCATGCCGCCTATGATTGATATTTATGATTGAAATTGTTTTGACACTATACACCTATAATAGTATCAAATAATGTGTTTTAAACGTATCAAGCATGCTTTGGCTGTTATAAGGTAAAAACCCTATCCTCCGGCTTGCGTTGCATTGTGTGATGGGACCTGGGTCTTATAGCAGCTTCATTTTTCTTTATTTAGCATTGCGCTGTTTGTTTTATGCACTGGTATTCTTGGGAGGAAACCCGTTCCGTGTTATACGGCGTGGTCCCTTGATTTACCTAAATTTAAAAATAAAGATTAATAACTGTTTTAGTTCTCACACCAGTCACATGACTGACCTGGAGTTTATTGTTTTAACCTAAACTCTGGGTGCCCCTATTTTCCGCACGGGCAGCTAGTAGTTTTGGTTTTGCAGATTTATATTCACAGGGTCCTGATTTACAGCTGGAACGATGCTCGGAAAGCTCTGTATCTGTGTATCACTTCTAGTTGTGTTTTGTATATTTTTCCGCTGCTATGTAACTTATTGTAATCTCTGATATTTGTCGAATGTAATTTATTCATTTATACTCTGTATATTCTTGTATCTGATGGAATTGTTGTAATAGCAATGAAATGTTCTTCCGTATGCGTCCTTTTGTGTGTTGTTCTCAAAGTATTCGTGCTTTCCTTCACGGGGAAGTTACGGGTCCTTACAGTTTGGTATCAGAGCTTTGGTTTACAGAGCTCGAGAACAAGACACATTAGAACCATACGAAAGAATTCATCAGATATTGGATTAGTAATATCCAATTAGAATGACTCGTTAGAGATAGGATCAGTAGTATCCTAGAACGAGTGCGAAGAGTATATTTTTCAAATGAAAGCAATTTTGTTTTGAAAATTTAAATCGCTTTATACGTATTTGATATTTATTTATTTTGAATATGGACAATCGAGTATATATAGATTTCGCGTATACGCGTCATGAACGTATAGTCGAAGTTTTAATATACTGGGTAGATATAGAGTCACATTCTAGACACCCGGGGATAATTCTGATGATGTGGCCACATCATCAGTATTTGTGTTCGTGTTTCGATGGTGTGATATCTATATATTTTCATTAGACTGGTGTGAGAACCAAAACTTATATAGTTAGAACACATTGTTGTGAATTGGCATCAAAAACATGATTTTCTGTATATGTATCAAATTTTATGAATTTGAAACTCTAATTCACTAATTGATTGATGTTTGTGTCGTTTGTTTAATTGTTTGCTAATTTTTGAACCATTTATGCCTAATTAAACCAAATATTGAATTGTATTGAAAATTGGTCGCATCTGCATGCATATACATATACTTGCATTGAACAGGTCATAGCAAGGAGGCTAGAGCAGAGAATAAAATTTGTTTGCCCAACAAATAGGTACATGTTTACTACATAATTTACTGTTTTGTTTGGGTGATGATGATTTTATGAGCCTATTGGCTTTTTCTTTTTCTTTTTGAGAGCTGAAGGACCGGGGAAGCTATTTGAAATTCCCCGATGCTCCCGGTGCAGGGGAGGTTATGGCGAAATTTTTAGAAAATTTAGGGTGTTAGCCAAATTTTTGAAAATTTGAAAATTCTCAAAAACTGAAAAGTTGGAGAATGGAAGCCAAATCGAACTTAGAGTAGATTAATCAAACCACTTTCGACTTTGTTCCTTTTCGGGGACGAAAAGTTTTAAGTGGGGGAGATTGTAATAACCCTCAAAATCTGGGCCAGTTTAAAATTTTTATTTTGGCAATTTTAGCGAATTTTGAACATTTAAAATAGATTATTTTAAATAATATCGACGAGGAATTTTTTTTGAATAGAATTCGACGTATATATTATATACGTCATCGTTAGAATATAAATATTTATATATAATTATAAATAGAATTGAAAATGGCGCGGTAGTTCGATAATTCGATTTCAAACTTCAATTGAATGTACCGGGTGCAAAACAATCCGGATTTTAGTAAAACCAAAAACATTAGGATCTAATTGACGATATCTTTCCAACGAATCCGACCAATCGAAATTTCATAGCGGGAATCAAAAGATATGTCCAGTTGAAAATTCTGAATAGTCGCTATGGAATTCAGGCCCTTAAAAATAGACATTTTGCAAATGACCTCGGATTTCGACGAAACCACTTTTGTTGGATCCGCAGTGTCAAATTATTGTTAGATTCCAAATTTCATAATATTTTGAATCAATATGTGAGCGTGGCAAAGGAAAACGTGTTTTGACCATTTCAGTTGATTTTAATCGACTGAAAATTGGCCATTTTTCTAACGGTCTCAGAATTCGACGAAACTAGTTTTGTTAGGACCGTATCGTCAATACGAAGCTAGAAAATATTTTTCGGGAATTTTTAGAGTTAGTATGTGACCCCGGTAATTTGAAATGTACGTTTAAAATTCAATATAGTGATTTAAATGTAAATTAAACAGGAACTGATTCAAACGATCAAATCAGCTTACGATACATATCCCATTGTGTTCGGAATAGGGGTAATTAGCTAGGGGTGGCAGTCGTTGGGTTGGACTTGGTGTTCGAATTAAAAAGTTGCTTTTTGAAAACAAATTAAAATTAATATATATATTATTATATAACACCCTTACCGCAACCCCCTTTTCCTTATTTTCTAACCCTAAATAAAAAATTCAAAATCTCGGTCAGTACCCCCCGATCCCGCCGCACGCCACCAGCCTCCCCGCCACCGTTCCTGGCGCCGCACCCCCCCCTTGGGCTGCCGTCGCTCCCTTTCCTCCCTCCCCCTTCTCTTCCCCCTTCTCCATTTCGAGAAACCACTCCCGAAAACCATGCCCTAGGCTAGAATCCACGCCGCCAGTCCACCCTAGCCCACCATGCCTAGCCGATGACTCCCCCCCTCCCACCAGACTCCAGCGACGACGGTAAACTCCCTCCAGCTCAGATCGAAATATACAGTAAGTATTTCTATTTTTTTTTATTATTTATTTATTTTTCTTTTATTTTTATCTTCAAGCATTGTATAATTTCTGATCTTTAAAATAACCAATAAAACAAGTAAAAAAATACGATTTTTAACATAGAAGAAGGAAGAGATTTTTATTTAAAGAATTAGAGATTCTTATTTAAAAGAAAGTTAGGACTTTTAAATATAAAATGATTTGGTTTTTATGATATAAACATCCTTATAAAAGAATGTGATTTTTATGATGAAAGTGAAATTGTAAAAATGGAATTTTTAAAATGTAAGCATCGAGAATAAAAATATGGTTTTTATATGTTGAACTTCGAAATAAAAATATGGGTTTTATATGTTGAACTTCGAAATAAAAATAGGATTTTTAGATGTTGAACTTCGAAATAAAAATATGGTTTTTATATGTTGAACTTCGAAATAAAAATTCGATTTTTATATATTGAATAGCATAGAAAAAAATCCGATTTTTAAATATAGGAAGCGATTATAAAAATATGACTTTTAAATTGAAAAGTAAACAAATAAAAATGTGACTTTTATTTTAAAGACATCAAAATATAAATGTGAAAACCCGTAACTTCCCCGTAAAGGAAAGTGTCGGATAGTTCGAGAACAAGCCACAACAGAACGCATATAAAAGAACATTCCACTGTATATTACAACAATGCATCAGATTACAAGAATATACAGAGTATAAATGAATAAATATTACACAGAAATATCAGAGATTTAAATTACATTTAAATTTATAGCAGCGGAAAATAATACAATACACAACTAGAAGAGATATACGGATACAAAGCTTTCCGGATATCGTTCCAGCTGTAAACCAGGATCCTGTGAATATAAATCTGCAAAACCAAAACTACTAGCTGCCCGTGTCAAAATAAGGGCACCCAGAGTTTAGGTTAAAACAATAAACTCCAGGTCAGTCATGTGACTGGTGTGAGAACTAAAACAGTTATTAATCTTTATTTCAAATCATTAGGTAAATCAAGGGACCACGCCGTATAACACGGAACGGGTTTCCTCCCAAGAATACCAGTGCATAAAACAAACAGCGCAATGCTAAATAAAGAAAAATGAAGCTGTTATAAGACCCAGGTCCTATCACACAATGCAACGCAAGCCGGGGGATAGGGTTTTCCCTTATAACAGCCAAAGAATGCTTGATACGTTTAAAACAAATCATTTGATACTATAATAAGTGCAAAGTGTATAAAACAACTTCAAATCATAAGTATCAATCATAGGCGGCATGGGTACCATATATCATGTCGCCATATATAGGTTTACAAATAAAACCGCAAATGTCACGTATTTGGAAATTGGATTTCCATCTATGAACCGAGGCAAAAGATAGTCCTCAACCGATTCGAGACGCTCTAGTCCGTGTCTCAGGACCCAGACACAGGTGGGCCCTTGGATCCTCAGGGCCGGTCCACCGATGTGGATTAAAATGCCTGAACATGCGTCTCCCCACCCTATGGGGTGTAAGTCTGGTCCGTCAGCCGACCAGAAGCATCGGCCGAAACCGATATAACCGAGGCGCCTCGCAACAGAAACAACCACATAAGTCAAACTCGTCAGGGCGTGTAAAACCACTGACGCCACTTCTAACTAGAAAGAAACGCATGCCCTCCCTGACGTCCTCTCCCGTTTTTGGTTCATACCGGGTGTGAAACACGCGAAGTAAACGTTACACAAAGCTACGCCACAAAGGCCTTGCTTTGATCATCACCACGAGACTTTGCTTTTCAACAGAAGCCTCGATCAATTGCCACTTAGGCATGCCACACAGGCAATTCACTCCATGCGTTTGATATCCATCAATATATAACCCCTGAGCTCGTACGTCTCAGAGAAGGGCGTTAAGCAAGAGAATAAATTCTCCGCCGCCAAACAGATATATATTTAATAGAAATCAATCACACAGACTAAAATCCAATGTCAGACACACAGTCCATTTACAAGTCCGTTCTGGGTCTGAACGAAACCGGAGGCACCTAGTACCCCGCATATCCATCGATCTCCAAGTACGTCTGGACGATCACTAACTGTTTCCATCTTCTTGGGTGTACAGCCCAATCAAGATCATCAGTAATTACCCAAACGACGTGAAGACTTCCAGTCTTCGACCATCGTCTTCATCTTCGACTTACCGTCGTATCAGTTATTCAGAATGGGATAAACCCGGTCTTTCCGAATAACTCGCGTATATTTAAATAAGTGTTACACAAACACAACATACGCCTCATTCCAATTCATTAGTCACTAACCATAAATTAATCAAGAGAATAATTCCCCAAATATTAACCCCGAAGGCCGAAACCAACATCAGATCAATATCCAGAAAACCATTCTGCTTGGCCAACCGACAGTTAGTTTCTAAATTTCACATTCATAGGGAAAGGTCCCCATTAATTTTATCCAAGATAAATTCCTGGAATTTATTCTTTAATCTTCTTTGAATATCGATTCAAACTAGCCGGGGTTAGCGAACCTTACCGAAGTAATCATTTATTTTAATTTCCCCATCCCAACCTATTCATCCCATGAAGTAAAACTGGTAATACTTCATATTTAACACCACAGTGTTATCGGTAAATTCAATTACCATTTCGCGTTCAAATCTAATTAAAGATTTAACTATCGCCTGGAGCAAAACTGGTGATACCCCATTTCGATTATCTCAATCTAATTAAAGATTCATTAAAACTCCACTTAGTTTTAATCTTTGACTGGGTTAAAGAATCAGTGTCATTTAAAAACACGGTTCACGATAAACCCAAAATCACATTCATTAATCATCGGGTTAAAGAACGAGTGTTATTTAAAACACTGTCCACGATAAACCCAAAAATCAATATCGATTCAATTCCAATTAAATATTATTTAATTGGTGCACTTCATTAAATCTAAATAAAAAGATTTAATCTTTTCTCAACAGGGTTCAAGAACAGTGTTAGTGAAGACACCATTCACGACAAACCCAAATCACATTCGATATTCAATACAAGGCTCTGAATAGAAAATATATCGGCTTATATTCAATATCGAATTCTACGACTAACAAATGTCGTATTGGAAATAACGATATAAATATATATCTTTCAAATTTCCATAACAACACCTGTATAATCACGAATTCCAACATCGAAATATTCCGAAGACAATTTCGATTCAAATCCACTCCAATGCAATCATTGGAAATTTTGGTTATTTTTAAAACCCTTTTCGAATTCAATTTATTTATTTAAAATTAAATAGAATTATAATTCTAGTTCAAAACTAGTTCATTTCGATAAAAATCTATTTTTATCTTTTTAAATATGGAGTTTTTCCTCCCAATTCTTCTCAAATCATTTCTTATGATTTTACACAAATTATTGTTATTTTTAATAATTTTATCAAGGCCCGTACAGTCGATTTCCATCAATGGCCATCGAACTGCACTTACAGCGACCTTTTTCGAATTTGATTTGGACGGATCTCCAAATCCAACCGTTAGATTTGGAATTTCTAATATTCGTTAGAAAGTTCTTTTCGATACGAACATAACGGTTCCGGTTTTAGGAAAATCCGACGATCGGATCTCCCGTAATGTCCGTTTGAAATAAATGGTCGAAATTCGCGAACTGCCGCGGCGCGGCGCGTTCTATTCAGGCCATTTTATTATATATATAATATATTTCGTCGATTTCTATTTAAAACGAATTATATAAATAGTTTTAAAATTCGTTTCAAAATCTATTTCAACTTCCATTTCAATTCAAAGCAAAATTGAATTCTTCTTTATAAATTCGTTTCAAAATTCATTTCTATTCAATTCAAATTTTAATTCAATTTGAATCCATTTCAATTCGCTTTCAATTCAATTTGAATTCGTTTTCAATTCATTTCGAAATCGTTATATATTCAATTCATTTCGAAATCGTTATATATTCAATTCATTTCGAAATCGTTATATATTCAATTCATTTCGAAATCGTTATATATTCAATTCATTTCGAAATCGTTATATATTCAATTCATTTCGAAATCGTTATATATTCAATTCATTTCGAAATCGTTTAAAATCGATATAAATATCGTTCACGTCAAAATGGCGTCATTCTAATCAACACGGCTTCATAAATTTCTATTTTCAAATATTCTATTTCAAATATTTCTTTTTCAAAATAGTTTTTATTATCAAAATATTTCGTTCAACACATGACCAATCTCAATGAATGAGTACTGTCAACACATGAACTTTTATTTTATATCGATAAAGATGTAAATTTTATTATTAAAATATTTCGTTCAACACATGACCAATCTCAATGAATGAGTACTGTCAACACATGAACTTTTATTTTATATTATTCTTTATTTTTTTCAAATTGGAATGAGGCCCAATCAATTACCATATAAGGTTAATTATATGGATTTTCATACAACACATGTATATCATAGCATTGAAAAATAATCAACCATCAACCAAAGTGCACTACACTGTATAAGCATCAAATATAGATATTCAACGCTTATAACAGTCTGTCAATCAATCGATCGACACATTTAATCAATCAGGATGAGTGAACTTCAAATTTCATCCCAACACCCGTGTGGGGCTTCAAACAATCAAACACCTATTTTATTTGTGCTGTTGGGCGATGTGTAAAATTTATCGTCCCAATCAATGTCATTCAAATAGGTGTACATAAACAAACCGTCTGGTTTGTAAATGAATATTTATTTATTCACATTCACGTTAAAAATTATATTTTTAACGATAAAACATTTTATTTCAACCTATGAATTTCTATTCAATTCATTTATTCAATAAAATGATATTTTTATTTTTCTAACATATTTTAGAAAATTTCGGCGGCATAACGGCACGATACTAGAAACGGGACGAGGCCTAGCCTTATCCCCGGTCTAGTGAAGGCCCACGCCATTCACACATCAATCAAATCAATTCGTTATGCAAACCACAAAATTTGGAGTAAGGGTCTAACCTAGCCTTACTCCTTCGCCTTATAACGGCGCACGTCTAATCCTAACCAATTTATCGATTCGATTTTTCACACCACAAATCACATTCAAACCAATATCGCAATCAATCACCAAACAGTCAAACAAACAAGTCCATGGTCTGTGGACGGGTGTCGGGTGCTACTAAGCACCGTCTGCATCCTAGTATATATATAACTAGAAAAATAAATTGAAAGGTGAGAAATTCTCACTTATAGCTATCCTAGCTCCACGGCTCTTCATTTGCAGAAACCTTCGTCGCTACCGCATCTTCGTCATCTTCGTTGTCCGCTTTCACTACCTATGTAAAAATCGAATTTTTACTTCACTATTCCATATGTAAAAATCATATTTTTATTTCAAAGTTCAATATAAAAAATCATATTTTTACTTCGATGTTCAATATATAAAAATTCTATTTTTACTTCGATGTTCAATATATAAAAATTCTATTTTTAGTTCAAAGTTCAATATATAAAAATCGAATTTTTACTTCAAAGTTCAATATATAAAAATCGAATTTTTACTTCAAAGTTCAATATATAAAAATCGAATTTTTACTTCAAAGTTCAATATATAAAAATCGAATTTTTACTTTAAAGTTCAATATATAAAAATCGAATTTTTATTTCGATGCCATATAGATAAAAATTCCATTTCAAAAATATAGACTTCGCCTTTTCTAATAAAAAGTTTTCCTTTTTTTTCTAATAAAGATCAAATCTTTTTCCTTTTAAAGTTAAAACATTTTCCTATATTAAACCTTAAAATAAAATTCAGTTTTAACCTAAAATAAAATTCTGTTTTATACTAAAAAAAAAATTCAGTTTTAACCTAAAATAAAATTCTGTTTTATACTAAAAAAAAATTCAGTTTTAACCTAAAATAAAATTCTGTTTTATACTAAAATAAAATTCTGTTTTATACTAAAATAAAATTCTGATTTATCCTAAAATAAAATTCTGTTTTAACCTAACTAAAATTCTGTTTTAACCTAACTAAAAAAAACAGTTTTAACCTAACTAAAAAAAACAGTTTTAACCTAACTAAAAAAAACAGTTTTAACCTAACTAAAAAAAACAGTTTTAACCTAACTAAAAAAAACAGTTTTAACCTAACTAAAAAAAACAGTTTTTACTAACATAAAAATAATTTAAACAAATAAGAAAAACTTACAGGAGGGGGGGGGGTCCTTCGTCGCCGAACAGCAGCAGGGGGGGTCCTTCGTCGCCGAACAGCAGCAGGGGGGGTTCCTTCGCATCGCACTTCGATTGACGGGGGGGGAAAGGGGGTTTGGTTGCGTCGGTGGAGAGGGGGGGGATGCGCGGCGCCTTGGGCGGCGCGGCTAGCACGGAGGAGGCGGCGGCGGTCTTCGCGCTGAGGGGGGGGGGGGCGATTTCGATTCGATTTTGTTTTTTTTTTTTCTTTTCGTCTGAGCGATTTAAGAAATAGGGGGGGCTAGAAGATAAAAGGGGGAAAGTGTTGTTTTTATTTTATTTTATTTTATTTATTATTTAATTATTATTTTAAATTCTTTTGAATCCAATTGTTACATGTTTATCCATATGAAATCCAAATCAAACCCAACGACTGTCGCCCCTAGCTAATTTCCCCCATTCCGAACACAATGGGATATGCTGCGTAACCCAACTCGGCTGTTACGATCAGTTTTCGTTAAATTTAAAATATAACTCATTATATTGGATTTTAAACGTACATTTCAGATTACCGGGGCCACACACTAACTAGAAAAATTCCTGAAAAATATTTTCTAGCTTCGTATTGACGATACGGTCCTAACAAAACTAGTTTCGTCGAATTCTGAGAGAGTTTGAAAAATGGCCAATTTCCAGTCGATTAAAATCAACTGAAATGGTCAAAACACGTTTTCCTTTACCACGCTCACATATTGATTCGGAAAATTATGAAATTTGAAACCTAGCAATAACTTGACATCACGGACCCAACAAAACTGGTTTCGTCGAAATCCGAGGTCGTTTGCAAAATTGCTATTTTTAAGGGCCTTATATATATAAAAATATATATAAATTCCACAGCGACTATTTCTAATTTTAAACTGGACATATCTTATCATTTCTAAGATGAAATCTCAGTTTGTTAACTTCGTTACAAAGATATAGTTATACAGATTCAAATATCTCTTGTTTCGTTCAATTCTGACTTATATTGAATTCTGTATATTCATTTGAAATTAGAAATCGAATTTTCGAACTACCGCGCCATTTTCAATTCCTTTTATAATTATATATAATTATTATATATTCTAACGACGACGTATATAATATATGCGTTCGAATTATATTCAAAATAAATTTCCTGTCGATATTATTTAAAATAATTCATTTTAAATAATCAAAATTCGCTAAAATTGCCAATTTAAAAATTTTAAACTGGCCCAGATTTTCGGGTTGTTACAATCTCCCCCACTTAAAACTTTTCGTCCCCGAAAAGGAACAAAGTCGAAAGTGGTTTGATTATTCAGCTCTACGCTCGATCAGGCTTCCATTCTCTAACTTTTCATTTTCTGAGAATTTTCTAAAATTTCAAAAATTTGGCTAACACCCTAAATTTTTGAAAAATTTCGCCATAACCTCCCCTGCACCGGGAGCATCGGGGAATTTCAAATAGCTTCCCCGGTCCTTCAGATCTCAAAAAGAAAAAGAAAAAGCCAAGCGGCTAGCCAATAGGCTCACAAAATCATCATCACCCAAACAAAACAGTAAATTATGTATTAAACATGTACCTATTTGTCGGGCAAACAAATTTTATTCTCTGCTCTAGCCTCCTTGCTATGACCTGTTCAATATAAGTATATGTATATGCAAGCAGATGCGACCAATTTTCAATATAAGTCAATATTTGATTCACTTAGGCAAAATGGTTAAAATTTAGCAACCAATAAACAAACAACACAAACATCAATCAATTAGTTGATTAGCTTTTCAAATGAATAACTTTGATATATAGTCTAAAATCAGATTTTTGATGCCAAATCACAACAATAGGCCCTATCTAATTTTGGTTCTCACACCAGTCAATAGGAAATATATAGATATCACACCTTCGACACTCGAACACTAATTCTGATGATGAAGCTTCAATCATCAGAACCATCTCCGGGCGACTAGAGTGAGAATCTATATCTATCCAGTATATTAAAATTTCAAATACACGTTTGCAAGGCGCATATGCAAAATCTTTATATACTGGACTGTCCTAATCAATACAAATAAATAATCAAATACGAATAGTTGATTTTAAATTTTCCAAACAAAATTCGTTTTCATTAAAAAAAAATATACTCTTCACACTAGTCCTAGGATACTACTGATCCCATCTCTAACGAGTCATTCTAATTGGATATTGCTAATCCAATATCTGATGAATTATTTCGTATGTTTCTAATGTGTCTTGTTCTCTAGCTTTGTAAACCAAAGCTCTGATACCAAATGTGAAAACCCGTAACTTCCCCGTAAAGGAAAGTGTCGGATAGTTCGAGAACAAGCCACAACAGAACGCATATAAAAGAACATTCCACTGTATATTACAACAATGCATCAGATTACAAGAATATACAGAGTATAAATGAATAAATATTACACAGAAATATCAGAGATTTAAATTACATTTAAATTTATAGCAGCGGAAAATAATACAATACACAACTAGAAGAGATATACGGATACAAAGCTTTCCGGATATCGTTCCAGCTGTAAACCAGGATCCTGTGAATATAAATCTGCAAAACCAAAACTACTAGCTGCCCGTGTCAAAATAAGGGCACCCAGAGTTTAGGTTAAAACAATAAACTCCAGGTCAGTCATGTGACTGGTGTGAGAACTAAAACAGTTATTAATCTTTATTTCAAATCATTAGGTAAATCAAGGGACCACGCCGTATAACACGGAACGGGTTTCCTCCCAAGAATACCAGTGCATAAAACAAACAGCGCAATGCTAAATAAAGAAAAATAAAGCTGTTATAAGACCCAGGTCCTATCACACAATGCAACGCAAGCCGGGGGATAGGGTTTTCCCTTATAACAGCCAAAGAATGCTTGATACGTTTAAAACAAATCATTTGATACTATAATAAGTGCATAGTGTATAAAACAACTTCAAATCATAAGTATCAATCATAGGCGGCATGGGTACCATATATCATGTCGCCATATATAGGTTTACAAATAAAACCGCAAATGTCACGTATTTGGAAATTGGATTTCCATCTATGAACCGAGGCAAAAGATAGTCCTCAACCGATTCGAGACGCTCTAGTCCGTGTCTCAGGACCCAGACACAGGTGGGCCCTTGGATCCTCAGGGCCGGTCCACCGATGTGGATTAAAATGCCTGAACATGCGTCTCCCCACCCTATGGGGTGTAAGTCTGGTCCGTCAGCCGACCAGAAGCATCGGCCGAAACCGATATAACCGAGGCGCCTCGCAACAGAAACAACCACATAAGTCAAACTCGTCAGGGCGTGTAAAACCACTGACGCCACTTCTAACTAGAAAGAAACGCATGCCCTCCCTGACGTCCTCTCCCGTTTTTGGTTCATACCGGGTGTGAAACACGCGAAGTAAACGTTACACAAAGCTACGCCACAAAGGCCTTGCTTTGATCATCACCACGAGACTTTGCTTTTCAACAGAAGCCTCGATCAATTGCCACTTAGGCATGCCACACAGGCAATTCACTCCATGCGTTTGATATCCATCAATATATAACCCCTGAGCTCGTACGTCTCAGAGAAGGGCGTTAAGCAAGAGAATAAATTCTCCGCCGCCAAACAGATATATATTTAATAGAAATCAATCACACAGACTAAAATCCAATGTCAGACACACAGTCCATTTACAAGTCCGTTCTGGGTCTGAACGAAACCGGAGGCACCTAGTACCCCGCATATCCATCGATCTCCAAGTACGTCTGGACGATCACTAACTGTTTCCATCTTCTTGGGTGTACAGCCCAATCAAGATCATCAGTAATTACCCAAACGACGTGAAGACTTCCAGTCTTCGACCATCGTCTTCATCTTCGACTTACCGTCGTATCAGTTATTCAGAATGGGATAAACCCGGTCTTTCCGAATAACTCGCGTATATTTAAATAAGTGTTACACAAACACAACATACGCCTCATTCCAATTCATTAGTCACTAACCATAAATTAATCAAGAGAATAATTCCCTAAATATTAACCCCGAAGGCCGAAACCAACATCAGATCAATATCCAGAAAACCATTCTGCTTGGCCAACCGACAGTTAGTTTCTAAATTTCACATTCATAGGGAAAGGTCCCCATTAATTTTATCCAAGATAAATTCCTGGAATTTATTCTTTAATCTTCTTTGAATATCGATTCAAACTAGCCGGGGTTAGCGAACCTTACCGAAGTAATCATTTATTTTAATTTCCCCATCCCAACCTATTCATCCCATGAAGTAAAACTGGTAATACTTCATATTTAACACCACAGTGTTATCGGTAAATTCAATTACCATTTCGCGTTCAAATCTAATTAAAGATTTAACTATCGCCTGGAGCAAAACTGGTGATACCCCATTTCGATTATCTCAATCTAATTAAAGATTCATTAAAACTCCACTTAGTTTTAATCTTTGACTGGGTTAAAGAATCAGTGTCATTTAAAAACACGGTTCACGATAAACCCAAAATCACATTCATTAATCATCGGGTTATAGAACGAGTGTTATTTAAAACACTGTCCACGATAAACCCAAAAATCAATATCGATTCAATTCCAATTAAATATTATTTAATTGGTGCACTTCATTAAATCTAAATAAAAAGATTTAATCTTTTCTCAACAGGGTTCAAGAACAGTGTTAGTGAAGACACCATTCACGACAAACCCAAATCACATTCGATATTCAATACAAGGCTCTGAATAGAAAATATATCGGCTTATATTCAATATCGAATTCTACGACTAACAAATGTCGTATTGGAAATAACGATATAAATATATATCTTTCAAATTTCCATAACAACACCTGTATAATCACGAATTCCAACATCGAAATATTCCGAAGACAATTTCGATTCAAATCCACTCCAATGCAATCATTGGAAATTTTGGTTATTTTTAAAACCCTTTTCGAATTCAATTTATTTATTTAAAAATAAATAGAATTATAATTCTAGTTCAAAACTAGTTCATTTCGATAAAAATCTATTTTTATCTTTTTAAATATGGAGTTTTTCATCCCAATTCTTCTCAAATCATTTCTTATGATTTTACACAAATTATTGTTATTTTTAATAATTTTATCAAGGCCCGTACAGTCGATTTCCATCAATGGCCATCGAACTGCACTTACAGCAACCTTTTTCGAATTTGATTTGGACGTATCTCCAAATCCAACCGTTAGATTTGGAATTTCTAATATTCGTTAGAAAGCTCTTTTCGATACGAACCCAACGGTTCTGGTTTTAGGAAAATCCGACGGTCGGATCTCCCGTAATGTCCGTTTGAAATAAATGGTCGAAATTCGCGAACTGCCGCGGCGCGGCGCGTTCTATTCAGGCCATTTTATTATATATATAATATATTTCGTCGATTTCTATTTAAAACGAATTATATAAATAGTTTTAAAATTCGTTTCAAAATCTATTTCAACTTCCATTTCAATTCAAAGCAAAATTGAATTCTTCTTTATAAATTCGTTTCAAAATTCATTTCTATTCAATTCAAATTTTAATTCAATTTGAATCCATTTCAATTCGCTTTCAATTCAATTTGAATTCGTTTTCAATTCATATCGAAATCGTTATATATTCAATTCATTTCGAAATCGTTATATATTCAATTCATTTCGAAATCGTTATATATTCAATTCATTTCGAAATCGTTATATATTCAATTCATTTCGAAATCGTTATATATTCAATTCATTTCGAAATCGTTTAAAATCGATATAAATATCGTTCACGTCAAAATGGCGTCATTCTAATCAACACGGCTTCATAAATTTCTATTTTCAAATATTCTATTTCAAATATTTCTTTTTCAAAATAGTTTTTATTATCAAAATATTTCGTTCAACACATGACCAATCTCAATGAATGAGTACTGTCAACACATGAACTTTTATTTTATATCGATAAAGATGTAAATTTTATTATTAAAATATTTCGTTCAACACATGACCAATCTCAATGAATGAGTACTGTCAACACATGAACTTTTATTTTATATTATTCTTTATTTTTTTCAAATTGGAATGAGGCCCAATCAATTACCATATAAGGTTAATTATATGGATTTTCATACAACACATGTATATCATAGCATTGAAAAATAATCAACCATCAACCAAAGTGCACTACACTGTATAAGCATCAAATATAGATATTCAACGCTTATAACAGTCTGTCAATCAATCGATCGACACATTTAATCAATCAGGATGAGTGAACTTCAAATTTCATCCCAACACCCGTGTGGGGCTTCAAACAATCAAACACCTATTTTATTTGTGCTGTTGGGCGATGTGTAAAATTTATCGTCCCAATCAATGTCATTCAAATAGGTGTACATAAACAAACCGTCTGGTTTGTAAATGAATATTTATTTATTCACATTCACGTTAAAAATTATATTTTTAACGATAAAACATTTTATTTCAACCTATGAATTTCTATTCAATTCATTTATTCAATAAAATGATATTTTTATTTTTCTAACATATTTTAGAAAATTTCGGCGGCATAACGGCACGATACTAGAAACGGGACGAGGCCTAGCCTTATCCCCGGTCTAGTGAAGGCCCACGCCATTCACACATCAATCAAATCAATTCGTTATGCAAACCACAAAATTTGGAGTAAGGGTCTAACCTAGCCTTACTCCTTCGCCTTATAACGGCGCACGTCTAATCCTAACCAATTTATCGATTCGATTTTTCACACCACAAATCACATTCAAACCAATATCGCAATCAATCACCAAACAGTCAAACAAACAAGTCCATGGTCTGTGGACGGGTGTCGGGTGCTACTAAGCACCGTCTGCATCCTAGTATATATATAACTAGAAAAATAAATTGAAAGGTGAGAAATTCTCACTTATAGCTATCCTAGCTCCACGGCTCTTCATTTGCAGAAACCTTCGTCGCTACCGCATCTTCGTCATCTTCGTTGTCCGCTTTCACTACCTATGTAAAAATCGAATTTTTACTTCACTATTCCATATGTAAAAATCATATTTTTATTTCAAAGTTCAATATAAAAAATCATATTTTTACTTTGATGTTCAATATATAAAAATTCTATTTTTACTTCGATGTTCAATATATAAAAATTCTATTTTTAGTTCAAAGTTCAATATATAAAAATCGAATTTTTACTTCAAAGTTCAATATATAAAAATCGAATTTTTACTTCAAAGTTCAATATATAAAAATCGAATTTTTACTTCAAAGTTCAATATATAAAAATCGAATTTTTACTTCAAAGTTCAATATATAAAAATCGAATTTTTACTTCAAAGTTCAATATATAAAAATCGAATTTTTATTTCGATGCCATATAGATAAAAATTCCATTTCAAAAATATAGACTTCGCCTTTTCTAATAAAAAGTTTTCCTTTTTTTTCTAATAAAGATCAAATCTTTTTCCTTTTAAAGTTAAAACCTTTTCCTATATTAAACCTTAAAATAAAATTCAGTTTTAACCTAAAATAAAATTCTGTTTTATACTAAAAAAAAAATTCAGTTTTAACCTAAAATAAAATTCTGTTTTATACTAAAAAAAAAATTCAGTTTTAACCTAAAATAAAATTCTGTTTTATACTAAAATAAAATTCTGTTTTATACTAAAATAAAATTCTGATTTATCCTAAAATAAAATTCTGTTTTAACCTAACTAAAATTCTGTTTTAACCTAACTAAAAAAAACAGTTTTAACCTAACTAAAAAAAACAGTTTTAACCTAACTAAAAAAAAACAGTTTTAACCTAACTAAAAAAACAGTTTTTACTAACATAAAAATAATTTAAACAAATAAGAAAAACTTACAGGAGGGGGGGGTCCTTCGTCGCCGAACAGCAGCAGGGGGGAGGTCCTTCGTCGCCGAACAGCAGCAGGGGGGGTTCCTTCGCATCGCACTTCGATTGACGGGGGGGAAAGGGGGTTTGGTTGCGTCGGTGGAGAGGGGGGGGGATGCGCGGCGCCTTGGGCGGCGCGGCTAGCACGGAGGAGGCGGCGGCGGTCTTCGCGCTGAGGGGGGGGGGGGCGATTTCGATTCGATTTTTTTTTTCTTTTCGTCTGAGCGATTTAAGAAATAGGGGGGGCCAGAAGATAAAAGGGGGAAAGTGTTGTTTTTATTTTATTTTATTTTATTTATTATTTAATTATTATTTTAAATTCTTTTGAATCCAATTGTTACATGTTTATCCATATGAAATCTAAATCAAACCCAACGACTATCGCCCCTAGCTAATTTCCCCCATTCCGAACACAATGGGATATGCTGCGTAACCCAACTCGGCTGTTACGATCAGTTTTCGTTAAATTTAAAATATAACTCATTATATTGGATTTTAAACGTACATTTCAGATTACCGGGTCCACAAACTAACTAGAAAAATTCCTGAAAAATATTTTCTAGCTTCGTATTGACGATACGGTCCTAACAAAACTAGTTTCGTCGAATTCTGAGAGAGTTTGAAAAATGGCCAATTTCCAGTCGATTAAAATCAACTGAAATGGTCAAAACACGTTTTCCTTTACCACGCTCACATATTGATTCGGAAAATTATGAAATTTGAAACCTAGCAATAACTTGACATCACGGACCCAACAAAACTGGTTTCGTCGAAATCCGAGGTCGTTTGCAAAATTGCTATTTTTAAGGGCCTTATATATATAAAAATATATATAAATTCCACAGCGACTATTTCTAATTTTAAACTGGACATATCTTATCATTTCTAAGATGAAATCTCAGTTTGTTAACTTCGTTACAAAGATATAGTTATACAGATTCAAATATCTCTTGTTTCATTCAATTCTGACTTATATTGAATTCTGTATATTCATTTGAAATTAGAAATCGAATTTTCAAACTACCGCGCCATTTTCAATTCCTTTTATAATTATATATAATTATTATATATTCTAACGACGACGTATATAATATATGCGTTCGAATTATATTCAAAATAAATTTCCTGTCGATATTATTTAAAATAATTCATTTTAAATAATCAAAATTCGCTAAAATTGCCAATTTAAAAATTTTAAACTGGCCCAGATTTTCGGGTTGTTACAATAAAAATGTGTGGTTTTTATATATGTAGTGACTACGGGCAACGAAGATGACAAAAAGGCGAGAATGAAGAAGATTTCTATAAATGAAGTATCATGAAGTTGGATAGCTATCGGTGAGAACTTCTCACTCTAAATTCTTTTTCTAGTTATATATATACTAGGATGTAGACGGTGCTTAGTAGCACCCGACACCCGTCATCCACAGACCATGGATGGCTTGTTTGTTAAATTGTTTGGTTGTGTAGTTGGTTAGTATAATTGGTTTGAATTGAATTGTTTGGTGAAATGGAATGGATTTGATTGATGTGTGAATGGCGTGGGTCTTCACTAGACCGGGGATAAGGCTAGGCCTCGTCCCGTTTCTAGTATCGTGCCGTTATGCCGCCGAAATTTCCCAAAATATGTTAGAAAAATAAAAATATCATTTTTATTGTGTAAATGAACTGAATAGAAATTCAAGTGTTAAAATAAAATGTTTATCGTTAAAAATATAATTTTTAACGTGAAAGTGAATAAATGAATATTTATAAACAAATCGGCCGATTTGTTTATATACACTGGTTTGACTGATATTGATTGGGTCGATAAATTTTACACGTCGCCCAACTGCACAAACAAAAATATGTGTTTGTTGATTTGAAACCCCACACGGGTGTTGGGATGATATTTGGCGTACACTAATCCCAATTATTTAATTATTGTCGATCGATTGGTCGACAGACTGTGTAAGCGTCGATTATTTATATTTGATGCTTATGTAGTTGTGTGGTGCACTTTGGATGATGGTTGATTGTTTATTATTGCTATTATATACATGTGTTGTATGGAATCCATATAATTAACGTTATATGGTGATTGATTGGGCCTCATTCCAATCGGGAAAATAATGAATGTTATAAAAGAAAATTCATGTGTTGAATATAAAAATAGTTATGTGTTGACGATGTTCATGCGTTGAAAATATTCGTGTGTTGAGTGAAATATTTTATACAATGAAAAATTACATCTTTATCATATTTCAAAATTAGAACTACTTCCCAGTAGAAGTCTAATTAGAAATCAAACGATAGATACCATAGTTTTATAAAATATTTTACATAACAAAAATAGTCGTGTGTTGAAAGAAATATAGATTCATGTGTTGAATAGAATAAATATTCATTTGTTGAATAGAATAAAGAAGTTTGGAAAAATATAAAGCCGTGTTGATTAGAGATGCGTTATTTTGACGCGAACGATATTTATATCGATTTTATTCGTTGTATAATGAATATTGAAAAGTGATTTCAAAATAAAATATTTTGAAATGAAATTCAAATTGAATTAGATTAAAATTCGAATTGAATAGGAAGTGAATTTGAATAAAATAGAAATGAATTCAAATTGAATTAAATTGAAATTGAAATTTAAAACGAACTGAAACTGAATTGAAATCAATTTGAAACGAATTCGAATTGAATCAAATAGAAGGTGAATTCGAATTGAATTGAATTGAAACGAATTTGAATTTGAATTGAATTGAAATGAACTCGAATTGAATTGAAATCAAATCGATTTGAAATTGAAGATGAAGTTGAAATTGTTTTTGAAACAAATTTAGAACGATTTATAAAATTCGTTTTACAAGGAAATCGGCGAAATATATAATATATATATATATAATGGCCTGAATAGAACGCGCCGCGCCGCGGCAGTTCGTGAATTTCGACCATTTATTTCAAACGGACATTACGGGAGATCCGACCGTCGGATTCTCCTAAAACCGGAACCGTTGGGTTCGTATCGAAAAGAGCTTTCCAATGAATATTAGAAATTTGAAATCTAACGGTTGGATTTGGAATTATGTCCAAATCAAATTCGAAAAAGGTCGCTGTAAGTGCAGTTCGATAGCCGTTGATGGAAATCGACTGTACGGGCCTTGATAAAATTATTAAAAATATTGATAATTTGTGTAAAATCATAATATGTGATTTAGGAAAAATTGGGCTGAAGAATTCCACATTTGAAATGATAAAAATAGATTTTTATCGAAATGAACTAGTTTTGAACTAGAATTTAAAATCAATTTATTTTTGAAGTAAATAAATTGAATTTGCAAATGATTTTAAAAATAATCAATACTCCCAATACGTGGATTGGACTGGAGTTGAATCGAAATTATCTTCGGGATATTTCGATGTTGGATTTTATGACTATACAGATATTGTTATGGGAATTTGAAAGATATATTTTATATCGTTATCTCCAATACGATATTTGTTGGTTTCAGAATTTGATATTGAATATAAGCCGATATATTTTCTATTCAGAGCCTTGTATTTAATATCAAATGTGATTTGGGTTTATCGTGAATCGTGTTTTAAAAGACATTGGTTCTTTAACCCAGTTAAAGACAAGATATCGATTTTTGAGAAGATTAAAACTAAGTGGAGTTTTAATGAATCTTTAATTAGATTAAAATGTGAATTGATAATTTAAATTATCAAATCTGAAAGGTGATCGAGAATGGAGTACCACCAGTTTTGCTCCAAGCGATAGTTAAATCTTTAATTAGATTTGAACGTGAAATGGTAATTAATTTTACCGATAACACCGTGGTGTTAGATGTGGAGTATTACCAGTTTTCTCCATGGGATATATAGGTTGGGATTGGGAAATAAAATAAATAATTACTTCGGTGTGGTTCGTTAATCCCGACTAGTTTGAAATTATATCCAAAGGAGGATTAAAGAATAAATTTAGAAGAATTTATCTTGGATAAAATTAATGGGAACCTTTCCCTAAGAACGTGATTTTGTGAATAAAAGCATATTCTGAATTGGAATGAGGCGTTCG
The DNA here is from genome assembly GCA_030737875.1 of Allium sativum. NCBI lineage: Eukaryota > Viridiplantae > Streptophyta > Magnoliopsida > Asparagales > Amaryllidaceae > Allium > Allium sativum. The sequence goes on along the minus strand of CM060919.1, from coordinate 124,169,473 downwards.
TTGTGTTTGTTTAACATTTGTTTATTATATACGTGGGTTATTCAGAAAGGCCGGGTTATACCCATTCTGAATAACCGATTCGACGAGATGTCGAAGATGAAGACGGTGGTTGAAGACCGGAAGTCTTCACATCGTTTGGGTGATTACTGATGATCTTGATTGGGCTGTACACCCAAGATGAGGGAAACAGTTGGTGATCGTCCAGACGTACTTGGAGATGGATGGATATGTGAGGAAAGTGCCTCCGGTTTCGTTCAGACCCAGAACGAACTTGTAAATGGATTGTGTGTCTGACATTGGATTTTATTCTGTGTTGATTGATCTCTATTAAATATACATCTGTTTGGCGGCGGAGAATTTATTCTCTTGCTTAACGCCCTTCTCTGAGACATACGAGCTCAGAGGTTGGATATCGATGGACATCAGTCGCATGGAGTGAATTGCCAGTGTGGCATGCGTAAGTGGCAATTGATCAAGGCTTCTGTTGAAAAGCAAAGTCTTGTGGTTGATGATCAAAGCACGGCCTGTGTGGAGTAGCTTTGTGTATAACGTGAATTCGCGAGCCTCACACCTCGGTATGAGTCAAAAAAGGGAGATGGACCGCTGGGAGAGCACGACGTTTCTTTCTAGCTAGGGTGGTGTCAGTGACCTACCAGCCCTGACTTTTATATACTTTTCACCTGTGTGGTTGTTGGATACGAGGCGCCTCGGATATAGGTCTGTAAGGACCGGGAAACGTGTGTTCAGGAATTGCCAATCCTCAAAAGTAAGAGAGGACCGGCCCAGCCGATTCCAAGGATCATAGTGGGGTCCTGAGGCATTTGCTAGAGTGTCTCGAATCGGAGAGGAGCTTGCCCCTTGCCTCGGCTCATGACGGAAATCCAATTTCCAATACGTGATAGTGCGGTTTTATTTGTAGAACCTAGTATGGCGACATAGTGGTATGGGTCATTCATGCCGCCTATGATTGATATTTATGATTGAAATTGTTTTGACACTATACACCTATAATAGTATCAAATAATGTGTTTTAAACGTATCAAGCATGCTTTGGCTGTTATAAGGTAAAAACCCTATCCTCCGGCTTGCGTTGTATTGCGTGATGGGACCTGGGTCTTATAACAGCTTCATTTTTCTTTATTTAGCATTGCGCTGTTTGTTTTATGCACTGGTATTCTTGGGAGGAAACCCGTTCCGTGTTATACGGCGTGGTCCCTTGATTTACCTAAATTTAAAAATAAAGATTAATAACTGTTTTAGTTCTCACACCAGTCACATGACTGACCTGGAGTTTATTGTTTTAACCTAAACTCTGGGTGCCCCTATTTTCCGCGCGGGCAGCTAGTAGTTTTGGTTTTGCAGATTTATATTCACAGGGTCCTGATTTACAGCTGGAATGATGCTCGGAAAGCTCTGTATCTGAGTATCACTTCTAGTTGTGTTTTGTATATTTTTCCGCTGCTATGTAACTTATTGTAATCTCTGATATTTGTCGAATGTAATTTATTCATTTATACTCTGTATATTCTTGTATCTGATGGAATTGTTGTAATAGCAATGAAATGTTCTTCCGTATGCGTCCTTTTGTGTGTTGTTCTCAAAGTATTCATGCTTTCCTTCACGGGGAAGTTACGGGTCCTTACAGTTTGGTATCAGAGCTTTGGTTTACAGAGCTCGAGAACAAGACACATTAGAACCATACGAAAGAATTCATCAGATATTGGATTAGTAATATCCAATTAGAATGACTCGTTAGAGATAGGATCAGTAGTATCCTAGAACGAGTTCGAAGAGTATATTTTTCAAATGAAAGCAATTTTGTTTTGAAAATTTAAATCGCTTTATACGTATTTGATATTTATTTATTTTGAATATGGACAATCGAGTATATATAGATTTCGCGTATACGCGTCATGAACGTATAGTCAAAGTTTTAATATACTGGGTAGATATAGAGTCACATTCTAGACACCCGGGGATAATTCTGATGATGTGGCCACATCATCAGTATTTGTGTTCGTGTTTCGAAGGTGTGATATCTATATATTTCCATTAGACTGGTGTGAGAACCAAAACTTATATAGTTAGAACACATTGTTGTGAATTGGCATCAAAAACATGATTTTCTGTATATGTATCAAATTTTATGAATTTGAAACTCTAATTCACTAATTGATTGATGTTTGTGTCGTTTGTTTAATTGTTTGCTAATTTTTGAACCATTTATGCCTAATTAAACCAAATATTGAATTGTATTGAAAATTGGTCGCATCTGCATGCATATACATATACTTGCATTGAACAGGTCATAGCAAGGAGGCTAGAGCAGAGAATAAAATTTGTTTGCCCGACAAATAGGTACATGTTTACTACATAATTTACTGTTTTGTTTGGGTGATGATGATTTTATGAGCCTATTGGATAGCCGCTTGGCTTTTTCTTTTTCTTTTTGAGATCTGAAGGACCGGGGAAGCTATTTGAAATTCCCCGATGCTCCCGGTGCAGGGGAGGTTATGGCGAAATTTTTCGAAAATTTAGGGTGTTAGCCAAATTTTTGAAAATTTGAAAATTCTCAGAAACTGAAAAGTTGGAGAATGGAAGCCAAATCGAACTTAGAGTAGATTAATCAAACCACTTTCGACTTTGTTCCTTTTCGGGGACGAAAAGTTTTAAGTGGGGGAGATTGTAATAACCCGCAAAATCTGGGCCAGTTTAAAATTTTTATTTTGGCAATTTTAGCGAATTTTGAACATTTAAAATAGATTATTTGAAACAAAATCGACGAGGAATTTATTTTGAATAGAATTCGACGTATATATTATATACGTCGTCGTTAGAATATAAATATTTATATATAATTATAAATAGAATTGAAAATGGCGCGGTAGTTCGATAATTCGATTTCAAACTTCAATTGAATGTACCGGGTGCTAAACAATCCGGATTTTAGTGAAACCAAAAACATTAGGATCTAATTGACGATATCTTTCCAATGAATCCGACCAATCGAAATTTCATAGCGGGAATCAAAAGATATGTCCAGTTGAAAATTATGAATAGTCGCTATGGAATTCAGGCCCTTAAAAATAGACATTTTGCAAATGACCTCGGATTTCGACGAAACCATTTTTGTTGGATCCGCAGTGTCAAATTATTGTTAGATTCCAAATTTCATAATATTTCGAATCAATATGTGAGTGTGGCAAAGGAAAACGTATTTTGACCATTTCAGTTGATTTTAATCGACTGAAAATTGGCCATTTTTCTAACGGTCTCAGAATTCGACGAAACTAGTTTTGTTAGGACCGTATCGTCAATACGAAGCTAGAAAATATTTTTCGGGAATTTTTAGAGTTAGTATGTGACCCCGGTAATTTGAAATGTACGTTTAAAATTCAATATAGTGATTTAAATGTAAATTAAACAGGAACTGATTCAAACGATCAAATCAGCTTACGATACATATCCCATTGTGTTCGGAATGGGGGTAATTAGCTAGGGGCGGCAGTCGTTGGGTTGGACTTGGTGTTCGAATTAAAAAGTTGCTTTTTGAAAACAAATTAAAATTAATATATATATTATTATATAACACCCTTACCTCAACCCCCTTTTCGTTATTTTCTAACCCTAAATAAAAAATTCAAAATCTCGGTCAGTACCCCCCGATCCCGCCGCACGCCACCAGCCTCCCCGCCACCGTTCCTGCCCCCCCCCCCCCCTTGGGCTGCCGTCGCTCCCTTTCCTCCCTCCCCTTTCTCTTCTGTAATGTCCCGCATTTTTATCGGTTTATATTTGAATATTTAAATCAGTTTAAATATTGAATTCTTAATATAAGTAGATTTGAATATTAATTAAAACGAAGTTAAACGTATAAAAATATATATTAAATATAAACGAGCTCATAACGACGCTGCAGTTCGTAATTAAACGTTGTGAACTTCAACTGAGTGTACAGGACCCAGTTTAAATCGGATTTCTTCGAAACAAGAAACGTTGGAATCCGTTGAATTGTATCTTTCTAACAGAAGTGAAATATTGAGATTTCGTCCTATAGATTGCAAGATATGTCAAAATCAAATATTCAGAAAGTCGCTGTAAAATCGGTTATCGACCGTAACGGGTTATTCGATATAACTACACACCGGATTCGAATTTGGACGAGGTTCTTTTGAGGCGTAGTGATAATTAAATTTTTAGAATTTTACTGAAATTTTTAATTAATTAAATATGCAACTTTTTATTTGAAGTATTTTGCACCCTGTATCAATATTTTGGGGTTTCAAAATAAAGGTTAAACTACCGATATTATTATATTTTTGGATTCGGGACACCTCTCTCGTTACAATGATATTTTTATTTCTGTCCGTGACAGCTCTTACGTGAACAGAATTGGGTATATCGGGTATATAACTCTTTAAAACAAGTATTTTGCAACTCCCTTATCGCAATGACCTAAGGAAATAGGAAATAGCAACCTAATGAAGTGAAAATACATGGCAGACTTTGATGAAGCGAAAGCAAATGTACTCTTTGTCCCACTCAGTACATAGCAATGAGCTGGAAACTACCACCCTATCCTAAAGCCTTGCGCATGCCATATTAAATCAGCAGCCTACAATTTCAAATCGGCAGGAACAAGAAATGAAATGAAAAGAAAACTCAAAATCACTGCACACTCTATAAACTGTCACCCTATCATCCTATGCATGCTATTCCTTCAGCATCAAGTTGTCTATTAATATATATACGACTTCCTTTTGTTCTCGTTTTTTTTTCTCCAAGCTGCAACGTTCCTTTTCCTCCATATATATTGCGTTGAAAAAAAAACAAAAAAAAAACAAAAAGAAAAAAAAACAACCAAAGCTTCACTGGAAGCAAGTTCGGCGAGTAAGAGAGAAAGATGGGAATTGACATGCACGTGACCAAAGACCAAGGGTGCTGAAGTTGTATGGAAATGGTGTACTATTGTTTTGCTTGGAGCATGGCACTTTGACGCGAGCTAGGGGGTTGTGCGCACTGTTTTCATTGGGAAAGGCCAAAGAAAAAGGGTGATTACATGCGGTTGTACAGGGGGGAAAGTGCTACATGGGAATTGAGAAGTGATTTGCAAAGGAAAGGGGTGTCATGAATTGTGTACACAGCAGTATGTACAAGAGAAGGCGGTTAAAGCTTGTTTGGGGTCAGGCTTGAGAACTGGTGGCCGTGTCGGAGCAAAAGAGAATGGATGGGCATTGTCGGTTCGAGGCTTCGAGCTGATGGACGAGAAGGTGAGCACGTCGTTTGCTGAATGGACGGACCCTTGTACATGGCTGTTGCGTTCTGAAGTGGGGAATAATTGAGTGCGTGCATGGTTGAGTTGGCCATTACGTTTAAAAGAGGGAGGTTTGGTCATGCGCTGGGTATATGGGAAAATATGGTGGAGTGCTGGGAAGCTTACAGAAGTTGGCAACGCTATAAAGTCGGTTTGAAGCGATTTGAAGTACGTTGAGTTCAGAGCAGAATTGAACGCTGGAGTAATCAACCAACGCAAATCGTTATTTAACGGTTAAAGCGCCAAGGTGAGTAAATTCACTAACTCTCTTTTTATTTAAAATATTTTAATTATATTTTAAATAATGGTTGAATGCTGTGAGATGGTTGTTTAGGCAGATTATGGTTAAATTGGTTGAGATATTACATATCGTTGCATATGTACACATCACCGGTTGGATACTGATTTCATCGATTATAATATTCCTTAGGATAGAACCAGTGATAATTGTTGATTAACATCGGTGGATGTAGGAAATCGGTTGGAGGAATCCAACCGGATTCCTCAATATTTACATGTACTGTTTGTTTTATATAGATGCACTGTTTGAACCCAAATGCCTTTTGAAACCTTGTGTTGATATTAGCGTTGAATGGAAATTCAAACGTTGCTTTGGCTTAATCAATAAATGGTATGGATTAGAAAAAAAATGGCAACAACCAACCATAAATGTATCATTTGTTTTAACCGCTATTGTTTACCAAAATCTCACCATGTGCGAAGCACGTGTTTCACCGTACTTACTAAATGATCTGGTAAAGTGGACTCTTATATAAATGAGATTAACAAGTAAGTAGGCGGAGATTAACTTGATGATTAATAACAGAATTTATTGTTTCAAGAACAATTAAATGAGATACTGACAAATAGATTATGGTTGATTTCATATTAAGTCAGATTAGTTAGAATCGATTATCGTTTATTTAATAGTAAATGAGATTATTTAGAAATAAATTATTTTTCTATAGTGATCGATACAAGGGAAATTATTTGGGTTAATAAATGTTATTTATTCAAAATGAAAAGCTTTGTTAGAATTGATTAGTTGGTAAATCGGGGCTAAATATTTACCAAGCAAACTGTTTTGATCAATAATTGGTTATTTAATCAAGTTAGATTGGGCTGATTTATCTAATGTAATAAAATTGACGAATAGTTGATTTAATTTAAATAAGATTTTAAAGTATAAGGGATTTGTCCAAGGAAGACAAAGCGAAGAGGAATGTTTAAAAAGAGATTTGTCTAAGGAAGACAGAGCGGAGAGAAATGTTTAAAAATGGATTTGAATAAGGAAGTTGAAGCTAATGTAAATAACCGAGTTTTCAAAATAAGGATATGGCGTCATAAAACCATATTTGAATTATAACAAGAAGCATGTTTACTGATTTAAAAGTATAAGGGGTTAGAGTTACAAATTTATATCTATTCTAAGGTAAGAACGTCGTCGATCAAGGTCTGAGAGGTAATTAAAATACCCCAACTTGAACGGCTTCACAATTATCGAGGGATGGTATTTGTTTTTGTAACAGAAGGAGATGTTAAGAATTTTTGTAACAGAAAGAGATGTCAAGATTTCTGTAACGGAAAGAGATGTTAAGATTTCTGTAACGGAAAGAGATGTTAAGATTTTTGTAACGGAAAGAGATGTCAAGATTTTTGTAACGGTAAGAGATGTCAAGATCAGTATAAAGTGGAATATAGCAGCGTATTTCAAGTATTTGAACTACAGCGATAAAACAACGCTGTTGACTAGGCTTAAGCGTGACTGTTATGTCGAGATTTGTTATAAAAGGGGAATATCACAGCGTATGAGAAATGGCTAAGCTTAAGCATGATTTTTATATAGCACTACTCCCTAGGGAATGTAACAGTTTGTTTGAAGTCCACTTATTCTAAAGTAATAAGTAACGATGATTGTCAAAAGAGATATAAGAACGAGTAGTGGAGAATCGTTTCAGAAAACGATGACATCATTTCGATGTTTGAATATGATTAGAGTTAAATAACACTATTAGAAATGGGAACTATAATTCGACAATGACGAATGTTAAGTAAAAGTGCCCATGATTGTGTGATGATAATTATACATTTGATTGGATGTTTGTTTTTACTTCGATAGTTAAACAACCGACTATCGAAGTGTTTTGACCATCGTTGTCTATACGGGGAGACCGGTTGGATATACTATCTGAAACCACTCCGTATAGGCATAAGTGCTGCGAATTATGCTGAAGAAAATTGAAGACGGGGTGAAATGCAAGGGTCGTCCTGTTCAGAATGGTGCTTTCTGTTTGTCCAGACCCAGGACAACTTGTATGGATGAATGCCTGACAGCGTATTCTTAGAAGATCACCTAAGACGTTCTTTTCAAGGTATTGCGTCTGGTGGCAGAGAAATTCGTTTCTCTTAGCTTTTATACCCGTAATATTTTTGGGAAGATCAACTAGTGATTTGACGGGTTTGACGATGTGGCATTCAAAGTGAATGGTGATCAGATGTTTTGAAGATGGACGTAGCCTCTAGCTTCACAACCAGGAAATGACAAAAATCGGGCAGGCAGCATGGCTATGTGGGTCGCACCCATTAGGGTGTATAATCACCTATCTAGAGAAATTCCTTTTGTTTCTAAATCTATCGATTCTGCCCATTCGGGAAACGGTGGTTTGAGTCCAACCGTTGGTGATATACATTCGATACACTCAAGCGAAATGAGTGGTCGGTCATGTGTGGGCCGGGTTGCAAGACGTTCTTGTTGAACCCAGGTGTATTCGCCTCTAGAGATACATCATCGGAAGGTGGTCCCATACCTTGTCATAGTTGGAATCCAATCTCCAATAAGCGCCCTACGGGTTTTGATTTTATACTATGTATGTAGAGCGTGAGATGCAAGCGTTCTACTATTTGGTATTTATTTGATTAGACATTATTATAATATCACTGGATTTTGATATCAATAATGATTTGGGTTATAGTAAGGTAAAAGCCGTCCGTGTTTATGTGTGGACCGGTCTTACTATTATCTTTTCTTTCAAAGGATTTTTGAAGTTAAACCATATGGTTGGAGTTTACTCACACCAGTCCCATGACTGACCCAGAGTTTATTTTGTTTGTTTTCCCTAAACTCTTGGGTGCCCAAATTTGTACGGGCAGTCAAGTGTTTCAGGCTTTTACAGATACGCTGGAAGGAGCTAAAAGCAGAAGGCTTCACCGTTAGTATTTAGAGACTATTTCCGCTGTGATATGATGTATTGTACTCTGATATGGTATGTATACACAAAACAGATTTGTAGTTCAAAGTTATGTTATATAATATATTTTATTCGTTCCGCTGTGAGATTCGTGTTTACTCTGATTCTGCTCAGTTGTTGTCTTCTTCTTCTTCTATTCTATTAGTTCTATCTTTTCTATCTCACCCGCTAATTTCTTTCTATTAATGATCAGGTATTTTTGATGTCTGAACAGTCGACGCTGGGTTTTGTGTCGATTTTTCGGAGTCGAAAATCGCTGGGTCGTTACAGTGGTATCAGAGCTAAAGGTTAAGTGATTACCTTGGCTCTGTGGTGTAACTCAATAGAGATGGAGTTAGTAATACTCTAGATTGAGTTTGAGTGTATATATATGAGCGCGTATTTGTAGATTTGATATGAAATTGTTTTATATTGTGTTGATTGATCTGTTGAGTGGTATATGAATTCCAGATCGACGCGTTTAGCTGACGAGGTCGATAGGGATTTATAAACGCTTGGATAGAGAATTTCGACATAGTATTGTTTTGAAAGAGAGTAAATGAAATAATTTTACTCGAAATATATTTTGATATAAAAAAAAAATTATATATATTGGAATTATCTAATATATATTGAATGTGTTGGGTGAACTTATGATCGAATAAGATTTATAATTGAATTGGTTATATAAATAACCAATCGAAATATTTTATAAATATAATATGTAAAATCAGATGAAATGAATCTGAAATTTAAACCAGAATTGGAAAAAAAAAATTCTGAAACATGAAAGTGTTGTAAATGAAATTTGAATTAAATATGGAATTTTAAGATCTTGGGGAAATTTTGAAATATTATCCAAGTTTCGAAAAGATATTTTTGAAGTAATTTCAAATAAAAGTATTTGAATATGAGTTTTTAAAAGTGATATAGTATTGAACTCACTTTGATCACTGGGAAATAAATTCTGATGATGACGGCCGCATTATCAGTGTTCATTTTCGAGTTCTAAGTGACGGATTTCTACCAAAGGTTTGTTTTGAAACGAGTTGTTCGAAATTCAAATGTTTTGAATTGCTATGTTATGAATATATATGATTTCAAACTGATTTGAAAAAAAAAACCCTAGGGATTTGAATTCTGAAATTTAAAATTTACTTATGAAGTAAATAAACAGAGAATTTAAATAAGTCAAATAAAATTTGAGTTGAATTGAAGCAAAGTAAGTGGAAATCGCACTGGAATAAGGATTTGACTTGGTAAAGTAGTTGAGTTGTGAATTGGGATTGGGAATGGAACCAAACTTGGTTTGGAAATTTGATTATTTGGAATTGGAATTGAACTGGAGTTTGAGAAAGAAATTTGAGTCGGGATGTAAGAAAATTATTGATTGAAGATAAACTGACTCGAGATCAGTTGGAGATATATTCGGGTATGCTGAATGGATTGCAAATGAAAGCGAGAAAGTTGGATGCTCAATAAAGGGGGAAGGCCCAGAGTGGCGTGTGGTAATAGTACCAAATGAACCGTGCAACAGAGAGACTGATGAAATTCTCTGAAAATTAAAGTGTCAGAAAATTTTCAGAATTTTGAAAATTTTCATTACAAAAAAGGGAATTAATATTTTGATCAGTTCAGTTGGAACTGAAATTATGAAGTAAACCAAAAGAATTTTTAACATATTTACAACAGAAATTGTAGCATTTTTCCTACCTTAGCAATTTCGAGGACGAAATTATTTTAAGGGGGAAGGAATGTAATGTCCCGCATTTTTATCGGTTTATATTTGAATATTTAAATCAGTTTAAATATTGAATTCTTAATATAAGTAGATTTGAATATTAATTAAAACGAAGTTAAACGTATAAAAATATATATTAAATATAAACGAGCTCATAACGACGCTGCAGTTCGTAATTAAACGTTGTGAACTTCAACTGAGTGTACAGGACCCAGTTTAAATCGGATTTCTTCGAAACAAGAAACGTTGGAATCCGTTGAATTGTATCTTTCTAACAGAAGTGAAATATTGAGATTTCGTCCTATAGATTGCAAGATATGTCAAAATCAAATATTCAGAAAGTCGCTGTAAAATCGGTTATCGACCGTAACGGGTTATTCGATATAACTACACACCGGATTCGAATTTGGACGAGGTTCTTTTGAGGCGTAGTGATAATTAAATTTTTAGAATTTTACTGAAATTTTTATTTAATTAAATATGCAACTTTTTATTTGAAGTATTTTGCACCCTGTATCAATATTTTGGGGTTTCAAAATAAAGGTTAAACTACCGATATTATTATATTTTTGGATTCGGGACACCTCTCTCGTTACAATGGTATTTTTATTTCTGTCCGTGACAGCTCTTACGTGAACAGAATTGGGTATATCGGGTATATAACTCTTTAAAACAAGTATTTTGCAACTCCCTTATCGCAGTGACCTAAGGAAATAGGAAATAGCAACCTAATGAAGTGAAAATACATGGCAGACTTTGATGAAGCGAAAGCAAATGTACTCTTTGTCCCACTCAGTACATAGCAATGAGCTGGAAACTACCACCCTATCCTAAAGCCTTGCGCATGCCATATTAAATCAGCAGCCTACAATTTCAAATCGGCAGGAACAAGAAATGAAATGAAAAGAAAACTCAAAATCACTGCACACTCTATAAACTGTCACCCTATCATCCTATGCATGCTATTCCTTCAGCATCAAGTTGTCTATTAATATATATACGACTTCCTTTTGTTCTCGTTTTTTTTTCTCCAAGCTGCAGCGTTTCTTTTTCCTTTTCCTCCATATATATTGCGTTGAAAAAAAACAAAAAAAAAACAAAAAGAAAAAAAAACAACCAAAGCTTCACTGGAAGCAAGTTCGGCGAGTAAGAGAGAAAGATGGGAATTGACATGCACGTGACCAAAGACCAAGGGTGCTGAAGTTGTATGGAAATGGTGTACTATTGTTTTGCTTGGAGCATGGCACTTTGACGCGAGCTAGGGGGTTGTGCGCACTGTTTTCATTGGGAAAGGCCAAAGAAAAAGGGTGATTACATGCGGTTGTACAGGGGGGAAAGTGCTACATGGGAATTGAGAAGTGATTTGCAAAGGAAAGGGGTGTCATGAATTGTGTACACAGCAGTATGTACAAGAGAAGGCGGTTAAAGCTTGTTTGGGGTCAGGCTTGAGAACTGGTGGCCGTGTCGGAGCAAAAGAGAATGGATGGGCATTGTCGGTTCGAGGCTTCGAGCTGATGGATGAGAAGGTGAGCACGTCGTTTGCTGAATGGACGGACCCTTGTACATGGCTGTTGCGTTCTGAAGTGGGGAATAATTGAGTGCGTGCATGGTTGAGTTGGCCATTACGTTTAAAAGAGGGAGGTTTGGTCATGCGCTGGGTATATGGGAAAATATGGTGGAGTGCTGGGAAGCTTACAGAAGTTGGCAACGCTATAAAGTCGGTTTGAAGCGATTTGAAGTACGTTGAGTTCAGAGCAGAATTGAACGCTGGAGTAATCAACCAACGCAAATCGTTATTTAACGGTTAAAGCGCCAAGGTGAGTAAATTCACTAACTCTCTTTTTATTTAAAATATTTTAATTATATTTTAAATAATGGTTGAATGCTGTGAGATGGTTGTTTAGGCAGATTATGGTTAAATTGGTTGAGATATTACATATCGTTGCATATGTACACATCACCGGTTGGATACTGATTTCATCGATTATAATATTCCTTAGGATAGAACCAGTGATAATTGTTGATTAACATCGGTGGATGTAGGAAATCGGTTGGAGGAATCCAACCGGATTCCTCAATATTTACATGTACTGTTTGTTTTATATAGATGCACTGTTTGAACCCAAATGCCTTTTGAAACCTTGTGTTGATATTAGCGTTGAATGGAAATTCAAACGTTGCTTTGGCTTAATCAATAAATGATATGGATTAGAAAAAAAAATGGCAACAACCAACCATAAATGTATCATTTGTTTTAACCGCTATTGTTTACCAAAATCTCACCATGTGCGAAGCACGTGTTTCACCGTACTTACTAAATGATCTGGTAAAGTGGACTCTTATATAAATGAGATTAACAAGTAAGTAGGCGGAGATTAACTTGATGATTAATAACAGAATTTATTGTTTCAAGAACAATTAAATGAGATACTGACAAATAGATTATGGTTGATTTCATATTAAGTCAGATTAGTTAGAATCGATTATCGTTTATTTAATAGTAAATGAGATTATTTAGAAATAAATTATTTTTCTATAGTGATCGATACAAGTGAAATTATTTGGGTTAATAAATGTTATTTATTCAAAATGAAAAGCTTTGTTAGAATTGATTAGTTGGTAAATCGGGGCTAAATATTTACCAAGCAAACTGTTTTGATCAATAATTGGTTATTTAATCAAGTTAGATTGGGCTGATTTATCTAATGTAATAAAATTGACGAATAGTTGATTTAATTTAAATAAGATTTTAAAGTATAAGGGATTTGTCCAAGGAAGACAAAGCGAAGAGGAATGTTTAAAAAGAGATTTGTCTAAGGAAGACAGAGCGGAGAGAAATGTTTAAAAATGGATTTGAATAAGGAAGTTGAAGCTAATGTAAATAACCGAGTTTTCAAAATAAGGATATGGCGTCATAAAACCATATTTGAATTATAACAAGAAGAATGTTTACTGATTTAAAAGTATAAGGGGTTAGAGTTACAAATTTATATCTATTCTAAGGTAAGAACGTCGTCGATCAAGGTCTGAGAGGTAATTAAAATACCCCAACTTGAACGGCTTCACAATTATCGAGGGATGGTATTTGTTTTTGTAACAGAAGGAGATGTTAAGAATTTTTGTAACAGAAAGAGATGTCAAGATTTCTGTAACGGAAAGAGATGTTAAGATTTCTGTAACGGAAAGAGATGTTAAGATTTTTGTAACGGAAAGAGATGTCAAGATTTTTGTAACGGTAAGAGATGTCAAGATCAGTATAAAGTGGAATATAGCAGCGTATTTCAAGTATTTGAACTACAGCGATAAAACAACGCTGTTGACTAGGCTTAAGCGTGACTGTTATGTCGAGATTTGTTATAAAAGGGGAATATCACAGCGTATGAGAAATGGCTAAGCTTAAGCATGATTTTTATATAGCACTACTCCCTAGGGAATGTAACAGTTTGTTTGAAGTCCACTTATTCTAAAGTAATAAGTAACGATGATTGTCTAAAGAGATATAAGAACGAGTAGTGGAGAATCGTTTCAGAAAACGATGACATCATTTCGATGTTTGAATATGATTAGAGTTAAATAACACTATTAGAAATGGGAACTATAATTCGACAATGACGAATGTTAAGTAAAAGTGCCCATGATTGTGTGATGATAATTATACATTTGATTGGATGTTTGTTTTTACTTCGATAGTTAAACAACCGACTATCGAAGTGTTTTGACCATCGTTGTCTATACGGGGAGACCGGTTGGATATACTATCTGAAACCACTCCGTATAGGCATAAGTGCTGCGAATTATGCTGAAGAAAATTGAAGACGGGGTGAAATGCAAGGGTCGTCCTGTTCAGAATGGTGCTTTCTGTTTGTCCAGACCCAGGACAACTTGTATGGATGAATACCTGACAGCGTATTCTTAGAAGATCACCTAAGACGTTCTTTTCAAGGTATTGCGTCTGGTGGCGGAGAAATTCGTTTCTCTTAGCTTTTATACCCGTAATATTTTTGGGAAGATCAACTAGTGATTTGACGGGTTTGACGATGTGGCATTCAAAGTGAATGGTGATCAGATGTTTTGAAGATGGACGTAGCCTCTAGCTTCACAACCAGGAAATGACAAAAATCGGGCAGGCAGCATGGCTATGTGGGTCGCACCCATTAGGGTGTATAATCACCTATCTAGAGAAATTCCTTTTGTTTCTAAATCTATCGATTCTGCCCATTCGGGAAACGGTGGTTTGAGTCCAACCGTTGGTGATATACATTCGATACACTCAAGCGAAATGAGTGGTCGGTCATGTGTGGGCCGGGTTGCAAGACGTTCTTGTTGAACCCAGGTGTATTCGCCTCTAGAGATACATCATCGGAAGGTGGTCCCATACCTTGTCATAGTTGGAATCCAATCTCCAATAAGCGCCCTACGGGTTTTGATTTTATACTATGTATGTAGAGCGTGAGATGCAAGCGTTCTACTATTTGGTATTTATTTGATTAGACATTATTATAATATCACTGGATTTTGATATCAATAATGATTTGGGTTATAGTAAGGTAAAAGCCATCCGTGTTTATGTGTGGACCGGTCTTACTATTATCTTTTCTTTCAAAGGATTTTTGAAGTTAAACCATATGGTTGGAGTTTACTCACACCAGTCCCATGACTGACCCAGAGTTTATTTTGTTTGTTTTCCCTAAACTCTTGGGTGCCCAAATTTGTACGGGCAGTCAAGTGTTTCAGGCTTTTACAGATACGCTGGAAGGAGCTAAAAGCAGAAGGCTTCACCGTTAGTATTTAGAGACTATTTCCGCTGTGATATGATGTATTGTACTCTGATATGGTATGTATACACAAAACAGATTTGTAGTTCAAAGTTATGTTATATAATATATTTTATTCGTTCCGCTGTGAGATTCGTGTT
Source organism: Allium sativum (assembly GCA_030737875.1). Taxonomy (NCBI): domain Eukaryota; kingdom Viridiplantae; phylum Streptophyta; class Magnoliopsida; order Asparagales; family Amaryllidaceae; genus Allium; species Allium sativum. The sequence goes on along the minus strand of CM060919.1, from coordinate 124,154,279 downwards.
TACTCTGATTCTGCTCAGTTGTTGTCTTCTTCTTCTTCTATTCTATTAGTTCTATCTTTTCTATCTCACCCTCTAATTTCTTTCTATTAATGATCAGGTATTTTTGATGTCTGAACAGTCGACGCTGGGTTTTGTGTCGATTTTTCGGAGTCGAAAATCGCTGGGTCGTTACATCTTCCCCCTTCTCCATTTCGAGAAACCACTCCCGAAACCCATGCCCTAGGCTAGAATCCACGCCGCCAGTCCACCCTAGCCCACCATGCCTGGCCGATGACTCCCCCCCTCCCACCAGACTCCAGCGACGACGGTAAACTCCCTCCAGCTCAGATCGAAATATACAGTAAGTATTTCTGTTTTTTTTAATTATTTATTTATTTTTCTTTTATTTTTATCTTCAAGCATTGTATAATTTCTGATCTTTAAAATAACCAATAAAACAAGTAAAAAAATACGATTTTTAACATAGAAGAAGGAAGAGATTTTTATTTAAAGAATTAGAGATTCTTATTTAAAAGAAAGTTAGGACTTTTAAATATAAAATGACTTGGTTTTTATGATATAAACATCCTTATAAAAGAATGTGATTTTTATGATGAAAGTGAAATTGTAAAAATGGAATTTTTAAAATGTAAGCATCGAGAATAAAAATATGGTTTTTATATGTTGAACTTCAAAATAAAAATATGGGTTTTATATGTTGAACTTCGAAATAAAAATAGGATTTTTAGATGTTGAACTTCGAAATAAAAATATGGTTTTTATATGTTGAATTTCGAAATAAAAATTCGATTTTTATATATTGAATAGCATAGAAAAAAATCCGATTTTTAAATATAGGAAGCGATTATAAAAATATGACTTTTAAATTGAAAAGTAAACAAATAAAAATGTGACTTTTATTTTAAAGACATCAAAATATAAAAATGTGTGGTTTTTATATATGTAGTGACTACGGGCAACGAAGATGATAAAAAAGCGAGAATGAAGAAGATTTCTATAAATGAAGTATCGTGAAGTTGGATAGCTATCGGTGAGAACTTCTCACTCTAAATTCTTTTTCTAGTTATATATATACTAGGATGTAGACGGTGCTTAGTAGCACCCGACACCCGTCATCCACAGACCATGGATGGCTTGTTTGTTAAATTGTTTGGTTGTGTAGTTGGTTAGTATAATTGGTTTGAATTGAATTGTTTGGTGAAATGGAATGGATTTGTTGATGTGTGAATGACGTGGGCCTTCACTAGACCGGGGATAAGGCTAGGCCTCGTCCCGTTTCTAGTATCGTGCCGTTATGCCGCCGAAATTTCCCAAAATATGTTAGAAAAATAAAAATATCATTTTTATTGTGTAAATGAACTGAATAGAAATTCAAGTGTTAAAATAAAATGTTTATCGTTAAAAATATAATTTTTAACGTGAAAGTGAATAAATGAATATTTATAAACAAATCGGCCGATTTGTTTATATACCCTGATTTGACTGATATTGATTGGGTCGATAAATTTTACACGTCGCCCAACTGCACAAACAAAAATATGTGTTTGTTGATTTGAAACCCCACACGGGTGTTGGGATGATATTTGGCGTACACTAATCCCAATTATTTAATTATTGTCGATCGATTGGTCGACAGACTGTGTAAGCGTCGATTATTTATATTTGATGCTTATGCAGTTGTGTGGTGCACTTTGGATGATGGTTGATTGTTTATTATTGCTATTATATACATGTGTTGTATGGAATCCATATAATTAACGTTATATGGTGATTGATTGGGCCTCATTCCAATCGGGAAAATAATGAATGTTATAAAAGAAAATTCATGTGTTGAATATAAAAATAGTTATGTGTTGACGATGTTCATGCGTTGAAAATATTCGTGTGTTGAGTGAAATATTTTATACAATGAAAAATTACATCTTTATCATATTTCAAAATTAGAACTACTTCCCAGTAGAAGTCTAATTAGAAATCAAACGATAGATACCATAGTTTTATAAAATATTTTACATAACAAAAATAGTCGTGTGTTGAAAGAAATATAGATTCATGTGTTGAATAGAATAAATATTCATTTGTTGAATAGAATAAAGAAGTTTTGAAAAATATAAAGCCGTGTTGATTAGAGATGCGTTATTTTGACACGAACGATATTTATATCGATTTTATTCGTTGTATAATGAATATTGAAAAGTGATTTCAAAATAAAATATTTTGAAATGAAATTCAAATTGAATTAGATTAAAATTCGAATTGAATAGGAAGTGAATTTGAATAAAATAGAAATGAATTCAAATTGAATTAAATTGAAATTGAAATTTAAAACGAACTGAAATTGAATTGAAATCAATTTGAAACGAATTCGGATTGAATCAAATAGAAGGTGAATTCGAATTGAATTGAATTGAAACGAATTTGAATTTGAATTGAATTGAAATGAACTCGAATTGAATTGAAATCAAATCGATTTGAAATTGAAGATGAAGTTGAAATTGTTTTTGAAACGAATTTAGAACGATTTATAAAATTCGTTTTAAAAGGAAATCGACGAAATATATATAATATATATATATATTATATATATAATGGCCTGAATAGAACGCGCCGCGCCGCGGCAGTTCGTGAATTTCGACCATTTATTTCAAACGGACATTACGGGAGATCCGACCGTCGGATTCTCCTAAAACCGGAACCGTTGGGTTCGTATCGAAAAGATCTTTCCAATGAATATTAGAAATTTGAAATCTAATGGTTGGATTTGGAATTATGTCCAAATCAAATTCGAAAAAGGTCGCTGTAAGTGCAGTTCGATAGCCGTTGATGGAAATCGACTGTACGGGCCTTGATAAAATTATTAAAAATATTGATAATTTGTGTAAAATCATAATATGTGATTTAGGAAAAATTGGGCTGAAGAATTCAACATTTGAAATGATAAAAATAGATTTTTATCGAAATGAACTAGTTTTGAACTAGAATTTAAAATCAATTTATTTTTGAAGTAAATAAATTGAATTTGCAAATGATTTTAAAAATAATCAATATTCCCAATACGTGGATTGGACTGGAGTTGAATCGAAATTATCTTCGGGATATTTCGATGTTGGATTTCATGACTATACAGATATTGTTATGGGAATTTGAAAGATATATTTTATATCGTTATCTCCAATACGATATTTGTTGGTTTCAGAATTTGATATTGAATATAAGCCGATATATTTTCTATTCAGAGCCTTGTATTTAATATCAAATGTGATTTGGGTTTATCGTGAATCGTGTTTTAAAAGACATTGGTTCTTTAACCCAGTTAAAGACAAGATATCGATTTTTGAGAAGATTAAAACTAAGTGGAGTTTTAATGAATCTTTAATTAGATTAAAATGTGAATTGATAATTTAAATTATCAAATCTGAAAGGTGATCGAGAATGGAGTACCACCAGTTTTGCTCCAAGCGATAGTTAAATCTTTAATTAGATTTGAACGTGAAATGGTAATTAATTTTACCGATAACACCGTGGTGTTAGATGTGGAGTATTACCAGTTTTCTCCATGGGATATATAGGTTGGGATTGGGAAATAAAATAAATAATTACTTCGGTGTGGTTCGTTAATCCCGACTAGTTTGAAATGATATCCAAAGGAGGATTAAAGAATAAATTTAGAAGAATTTATCTTGGATAAAATTAATGGGAACCTTTCCCTAAGAACGTGATTTTGTGAATAAAAGCATATTCTGAATTGGAATGAGGCGTTCGTTGTGTTTGTGTAACATTTGTTTATTATATACGTGGGTTATTCAGAAAGGCCGGGTTATACCCATTCTGAATAACCGATTCGACGAGATGTCGAAGATGAAGACGGTGGTTGAAGACCGGAAGTCTTCACATCGTTTGGGTGATTACTGATGATCTTGATTGGGCTGTACACCCAAGATGAGGGAAACAGTTGGTGATCGTCCAGACGTACTTGGAGATGGATGGATATGCGAGGAAAGTGCCTCCGGTTTCGTTCAGACCCAGAACGAACTTGTAAATGGATTGTGTGTCTGACATTGGATTTTATTCTGTGTTGATTGATCTCTATTAAATATACATCTGTTTGGCGGCGGAGAATTTATTCTCTTGCTTAACGCCCTTCTCTGAGACATACGAGCTCAGAGGTTGAATATCGATGGACATCAGTCGCATGGAGTGAATTGCCAGTGTGGCATGCGTAAGTGGCAATTGATCAAGGCTTCTGTTGAAAAGCAAAGTCTTGTGGTTGATGATCAAAGCACGGCCTGTGTGGCGTAGCTTTGTGTATAACGTGAATTCGCGAGCCTCACACCTCGTTATGAGTCAAAAACGGGAGATGGACCGCTGGGAGAGCACGACGTTTCTTTCTAGCTAGGGTGGTGTCAGTGACCTACCAGCCCTGACATCTATATACTTTTCACCTGTGTGGTTGTTGGATACGAGGCGCCTCGGATATAGGTCTGTAAGGACCGGGAAACGTGTGTTCAGGAATTGCCAATCCTCAAAAGTAAGAGAGGACCGGCCCAGCCGATTCCAAGGATCATAGTGGGGTCCTGAGGCATTTGCTAGAGTGTCTCGAATCGGAGAGGAGCTTGCCCCTTGCCTCGGCTCATGACGGAAATCCAATTTCCAATACGTGATAGTGCGGTTTTATTTGTAGAACCTAGTATGGCGATATAGTGGTATGGGTCATTCATGCCGCCTATGATTGATATTTATGATTGAAATTGTTTTGACACTATACACCTATAATAGTATCAAATAATGTGTTTTAAACGTATCAAGCATGCTTTGGCTGTTATAAGGTAAAAACCCTATCCTCCGGCTTGCGTTGCATTGTGTGATGGGACCTGGGTCTTATAACAGCTTCATTTTTCTTTATTTAGCATTGCGCTGTTTGTTTTATGCACTGGTATTCTTGGGAGGAAACCCGTTCCGTGTTATACGGCGTGGTCCCTTGATTTACCTAACTTTAAAAATAAAGATTAATAACTGTTTTAGTTCTCACACCAGTCACATGACTGACCTGGAGTTTATTGTTTTAACCTAAACTCTGGGTGCCCCTATTTTCCGCACGGGCAGCTAGTAGTTTTTGTTTTGCAGATTTATATTCACAGGGTCCTGATTTACAGCTGGAACGATGCTCGGAAAGCTCTGTATCCGTGTATCACTTCTAGTTGTGTTTTGTATATTTTTCCGCTGCTATGTAACTTATTGTAATCTCTGATATTTGTCGAATGTAATTTATTCATTTATACTCTGTATATTCTTGTATCTGATGGAATTGTTGTAATAGCAATGAAATGTTCTTCCGTATGCGTCCTTTTGTGTGTTGTTCTCAAAGTATTCGTGCTTTCCTTCACGGGGAAGTTACGAGTCCTTACAAGGATGGTTAAGTGAATTTAGTAAATGGTTTGAGTTGGCACAGCGATGTTTTATTTAAACATCAGTTTAAATCCAGTGAAGGAGTTTGGAAATGTTTTCCAAATAAGAATCATAAATGTTTTCTGATAATAGATAATAAGAAATGTTGAATATATGGAAACAAGAGATAAGTAAATTAATGAACTAAAGAGACAAATGTTCAGTGATGATTGATCGATATAATTTCCATTTGGAAATAATATCACTATTTGCACACGTGTTTTTCTTTGATAGTTAACTCACCGACTATCGCAGTTTTTGACCATTTTAACGTTGTTAATATGGAGAGACCAGTTCGATTATTATCCGAAGAACCACTCCGTATTGGCATAAGCGTTGCGAATCAAGTATGCTGATATATTGAAGATGGAGTAAAGTGCAAGGGCTGTTGTATAAATCTTAGATAACAATTGCCCAAGATGGATGTACTGAATAGTGCCTTCGGTTTGTTCAGTCCTAGGATGACCTGTATGAAAGAATGTCTAACAGAGTATATTTGGTAGATCACGTAAGTTGATCGTTTCAAATTTATTTATGTTGGTGGCGGAGGAATTCGTTTCTCTTAGCTGTATACCTGTGTTATTTTTGGATAAATCAATTTGTGATTTGGCAGGTATGACGATGTGACATTCTAGGTGAATGAAGATATGATATGTAAAAAGATAAGTGTAGCTTCTAGCCTCACATCCAGTAAATGACAGAAACTGGGCAGGCAGCATGGGTATGTAGGTCGCACTTATTAGGGTGTATAATCACCTGATCTAGAGTTTCATTTTCTTATAAAAATCTATTGTTGATGTTGTCCCATTTGGGAAACGGTTGCTGATCCCAACCGTTTGTGATATACATTCGATACACTCAAGCGAAATGAGTGGTCGGTCATGTGTGGCCGGGTTGCAAGATGTTCTTGTTGAACCCAGTGTATTCCTCTCTAGAGGTACACTAGCGAAAGGTGGTTCCATACCTTGTCATAGTTGGAAATCCATTATCCAATACGTGCTTGCGATTTTGATTGTATACTATATATGTAGAACATGAGATGAAAGCGTTTTTGCTAGATGATTATTATATTGTGGTTGATAGACATTATTATAATATCAAAAGGTTTTTGATATAAAGATTTATCATTACTTTCAAAATGATTTGAAAATTGAATCAAACTGATTTGGATTCTCATAAGGGAAAACCCGTTACGGTATACGACGTGGTCTTATGAGATATCGTTTGCTTGTTCAAACTGTTTTAAACTGTTTTACTCATACTAGTCCAATGACTGACCCGGAGTTTATTTTTTTTGTTTTCCCTAAACTCTTGGGTGCCTAAATTTGTACGGGCAGTCAAGTAGTCGGGATTTTACAGATACACTTGGAGAGCTTGGTGCAGGAGGCTTCAAGATTATATAGCTATTGTTTATTTCCGCTGTGTTGTAATTGTTGTACTCTGATAAGTGTTATTATATACATACTGTTTGTATTTCAAAAGTTATGTTATATGTTATTCGTTTCGCTGTGAGATTCGTGTTACACTGATGTTTTGTTCTTCTTCTTCTTCTGCTATTCTAAGTTTCTATCTTATCTATCCTCACCCACTAATTTCTTTCATTAACTACCGGCATTTTTGATGTTTGGTTAGTCGACATTGAGTTTATGTCGATAACCAAAGTCGCTTAAAAACCGGTTCATTACAGTTGGTATCAGAGCTTAAGGTTAAGTAATTACCTTGGCTCTGTGGCGTGACTCAGTAGAGATGGGGTTAGTAACACCCTAAATTGAGTTGAGTGTATGTATATGAGTGAACGTATTTGTTATTTGATATAAATGGTTTTATATTAAGTAGATTTATTGGTTTAGTTGTTTATGGATTCTGATCGATGGTGGGGCACCACAATATCGATACGGGTTTCTAAACACTTGAATACGATGGGTCGACCACGTTATGTTTTGAAAAAAGGGTAAATGAAAATAATTTTACACAAAGTATGTTTTGATATAAAGAAAATATATATATTGGAATTATAATATATTGGATATATTGGTTGTTATTATAATTGAGTAAGATTATTAAAAGTGAAATGGTTATGTAAATAATCGACCAGAATTCATATAAGTGAAATATATGAAATCGAAATGAATTAAATCTGAAATTTCAAATCAGAATTTAAATTAAAACCCTAGAATTTGGAAAGGTGTTTGTAAATGGATTTGAACTGAATATATGAAAATTTTAAGATCCTGGGAGATTTTAAATTGTTTTACAAGTATTGTAAAGAATATTTTGAATTGATTTCAAAATAGAGGTGTTTTGAAAACAAGTTTTGAAAATGTTATAGTATTGAAATCACTTTGATCGCTGGAAAATAACCCTGATGAGTGTGGCCACATCATCAGTGTTCATTTTCGAGTTTCTAAGTGGCGGATTACTACCGAAGAATTTTGTTTTTGAATTTGTTTTGGGAAAAACAAGTTGTGTCGAATTTCAAAAAGGAGATATTTGATTTTGAAAAGCGAAGCTGTTTAAAACTCCCAAGAAAGAGGTGTTTGGATTAAAACCAAATCGAATTAGAGTTTGTAAAAGCAAATAGAAATTGAAATTGAATTGAAACCCGTAAGTGGGAATTGAATTGAAATAGGAAAATCGAAAATGGAACTTTGATTTGAAATTGAATTCGAATTAGGTATAAGCGAATGGTTGGATTTGTGGATAAAAACAGATTGGAATTTGATTGGGATGACCCTTGTATCTGCTGAATTGATAACAGGTGGAAAGGATATAATGATATGCCGACAAAAAGGTACAAGTTTATATTTCTATTGGATATAAGATTTATGAGCCGAATTGGCAAGCCGCTTGGCTGTTTAATTTTCTTTTGGGTTGGAGACGGCCCAGAGAGGCGAGTTGTGGTTGTACCGATAAAGACGTACAAAGGAGGTGCTGGCGAATTTTTTTGAAAAGTTAAGGCATTAGAAAATTTTCAGGATTTTTAAAAATTTTCGTTCATAAGAATAAGTCAATATTTAATTAAAATAAATTAGTTCGATTGAGACTGAAGTTAAAAAGTAAACAAATAATTTTAAACCAGTTAATGGGGTTTGTTTTCTACCTTAGCAATTACGAGGACGATATTATTTTAAGTGGGGAAGAATGTAATTACCCCCATTTTCAGCGATATAATAATTAATTAATTTAATTATTTAAAAGGTGATTAAGAGGATTCAATGGTCGTTGAATTAAATAGGAGTGAATATTTAATTTAAATAATAATTAAATAATATATTTAATTTTGAAATAGTCGAAAATAGTGAATTGACAATATAATGTGAACTGGACAATTCAAAGTATATAATTCAGTTTAGAGTTGAATTATAATAACGAATATATTACATAAACGACAGTTGAACGTATAAATTATAATATAATTATAATCGAGCCCGTAATGGCGCGGCAGTTCGCTATTTGGCGATTCGAACTTCAATTGAATATACAAAAGCTGTTTTAAATCAGATTTCTGTGAAACATAAAACGTTTGGAGCTATTGAAGTATATTTTTCTAGTGGAAGAGAAAAATCGAGATTTCGTTGTGTAGATTTTGAGTTATGTTGAAATCAAATTTTATAAAGTTGCTATAGAATCGTTTATCGACCGTAATGGTTTATTCGATATAATTAGATACCAGTTTCGAATTTAGACTAGGTTCTTTTGAGACATAGTGATAATTTAATTTTTAGAATTTTACTGTAATTTTTAATTAATTAAATATATGACTTTTTATTTGGAGTATTTTGCACCCTGTAATCAAAATTTTGGGGTTTCACGATATGAGTTAATCTACCGGTATTATTAAATTTTTGGGACTGTGTCACACTGTTCGTCACAATGATATTTTTGTTTCTGTCTGTAGCGGTGCATATGTTGAAAAAATATTAAGTAATGAGTACTATATATAAGTGTGTAACTCAAATGGAATAAAGGAATATACCTTGACCCTTACACTTAAAATACCCTAATCAATTTATGATCGAGAACAGGCCACGACCCCTTTTTTTTCTTTCATCCGCACAAATCTTTATGGCCTCAAATGCAAAAAACGTGGAAACAATCTTCACCAAAAGAAATAATGTATAAGACCCCTATATAAAACTATCGTCCATCTCCAAACAAACGAGCCGCCGCTTCAAAAATCAAAACGCAAGGAAACAAAAATCAAGAACAATCAAAATAAAAATCCTTAAATCAGGTAATACTTATACTTGAGATCCTTTTGAGGTCCTCTACAATCTGGCATAGTTTTTACTGAACTCGACGTCAGTTTGGGTTTGTCGCGAGAAGCTAGGGTTGGTCCTTTTGATCGTTGGAAGCAACGAAGTTGAAAATTGTTATTGTTTTTGTGATTAGCATGGTAAGTCGCATCATTGGTGATAGTTTGAAGGGATGGATGTTTAAAAGGATCGTGAGTTGTCTGAAGTCGTGGTGTACGACCGGAGAATGCATTTCCAGTAATGCGTGCGAGTTCAAATTAAAGGGGATGGGGGAGTGCGGTTTTGGATGTGGAGTTAAATGATGGAATTGTTTTGTTAATTCGTGAAGTGTTTGTGGAGAAATGAGGAATCAAAGAATCAGTGATGGCCATGGTTTAATACAGGACTTCACAAGTTTCAACCGGGGAAGAAAGAAAAATGTGGGAGCGGGTTTGGGCCTGAAGGAATTGGGCCAGTTAGTTAAAGGGTAAGGCCCACGTGAATAAAAATCTACTTTTTATTTTAATTTAAAAGTGTATGAATTTCGTAATCGTATATTCTACATACAATATCAGATTGATGAACCGTAAGTTGCTTTGGGACCGTGTGGACGAGAGCTACCCAATGGAACTGACTGGGAGAGAATTCGACCTCGTTACAATTTATAGCAAAAAAATTGGTCCGTCTGAATCAAGCGATGGTTACGTTATTAATGATGATCGTCCAATGTGAGTAAATCTCATTAACTCTGTTCAGTTTATATTTTTATAAACTGTACTTTATTTTTGATAAATATTGATTGATTGCTATATATGGACTGTTAAATAATTGATTGAAAACACAGTTATGGTTATATATATACATATATATATATCATTATTAAATATTAATTCTGTCGATCGGAATATTTCTTCTTGAAATGAAAGTGATGTTATCTATATTATTTAACATCTGTGATGCAGGGAAACAGGTTGGAGGGACCCAACTGGGTTCCTCAAAATATTTAAATACTGTTTTGTTTCATATATTGTGATATATGATGTGATATATAATTTGTTAATGATTATGTGTGTTTAAATGATATCGGTTATTGTGGTTTGGTATTGTAAATACCGTAAGAAATACTGGGATGTAAAAAGGGGATTTTAAAAGTATATTTTGAAAATAAATTAGTTATATAAAATCAATGGATTTTATATATAAAAAGGAAAAGGATTTTTTAAAAGGAAATAATTATTAATTCAAAGAGTTAAAAAGGATATAAGGGAAAATATTTGTAAAACGATTACAAATAAAATAGAAAGAGAAATTTTTGTAAAAACTTTTACAAATGGAATTGGAAAAAGGAATATTTGTAAAACAATTACAAATAGAAATAAAAAGGAAAACATGTGTAAAACATAAATAAATAGAATTTAAAGAGGAAATATTTGTAGAACATTTACAAATAGATCAAATGGAGATATTTATTTATAGGATAAATAAAGTTATCAAGGGAATATTTATTTGTTAAATAAATAGAATTGAAAGGGAATATTTATTTGTTGAATAAATAGAATTAAAAGAAAATATTTATTTGTTAAATAAATAGAATTGGAAAGGGAATAGTCATTTATTAAGTAAACAAATAGAAAAGGGAAATATTTGTATAAACAAATAGAAAGGGACATATTTGTATAAACAAATAGAAAAGGAATTAATCAAAGGAGTTAATTCAAAGGAATTAATCAAAGGAGTTAATTCAAAGGAATTAGTCAAAGGAGTAAATTCCAAGGGATAAATCAAAGGAGTTAATTTCAAGGAGTAAATTAAATAGAGTTAACCAGTTAGAGTTAAACAGTTAGAGTTGACCAGTTAGAGTTAATCAATTAGGGTTGACCAGTTAGAGTTGATCAGTTAGAGTTAACCAGTTAGAGTTATTCAAATAGAGGAAAACGAATTAGAATAAATCGATTAGAGTTAGTCGAAAAAGGAGTTAATCAAATATAGTTTATTCGAATAGAATTAAAGGAGTTAATCGAATATAGTTTATTCGAATAGAGTTAAAGGAGTTATCGAATATAGTTTATACGAAAGGAGTTAAGTAAGGAAGGTATTTAAAGGGTTAAAAGATAAACTTTGTCTATTCTGAAGTTAAAACGTTGTTCAATTAAGGTCTGAGAGGTAATTATGCCCCAACTTGATTGACTTCCTTCTTAACTAAGGAATGGTAAGGTTTGATAGTGAATGATGGTTAAGTGAATTTAGTAAATGGTTTGAGTTGGCATAGCGATGTTTTATTTAAACATCAGTTTAAATCTAGTGAAGAAGTTTGGAAATGTTTTCCAAATAAGAATCATAAATGTTTTCTGATAATAGATAATAAGAAATGTTGAATATTTTGAAACAGGAGATAAGTAAATTAATGAACTAAAGAGATAAATGTTCAGTGATGATTGATCGATATAATTTCCATTTGGAAATAATATCGTTGTTTGCACACGTGTTTTTCTTTGATAGTTAACTCACCGACTATCGAAGTTTTTGACCATTTTAACGTTGTTAATATGGAGAGACCGGTTGGATTATTCTCCGAAGAACCACTCTGTATTTGCATAAGCGTTGTGAATCAAGTATGCTGATATATTGAAGACGGAGTAAAGTGCAAGGGCTGTTGTATAAATCTTAGAAAACAATTGCCCAAGATGGATGTACTGAATAGTGCCTTCGGTTTTTTCAGTCCCAGGACGACCTGTATGGAAGAATGTCTAACAGAGTATATTTGGTAGATCACGTAAGTTGATCGTTTCAAATGTGTTTACATTGGTGGCGGAGGAATTCGTTTTTCTTAGCTGTATACCCGTGTTATTTTTGGATAAATCAATTTGTGATTTGGCGGGTATGACGATGTGACATTCTAAGTGAATGAAGATATGATATGTAAAAAGATAAGCGTAGCTTCCAGCCTCACATCCGGTAAATGATAGAAATCGGGCATGCAGCATGGCTATATAGGTCGCACCTATTAGGGTGTATAATCACCTGATCTAGAGTTTCATTTACTTCTAAAAATCTATCGTCGATGCTGTCCCATTCGGGAAACGGTTGCTGATCCCAACCGTTGGTGATATTCATTCGATACACTCAAGCGAAATGAGTGGTCGGTCATGTGTGGCTGGGTTGCAAGATGTTCTTGTTGAAACCAGTGTATTCCTCTCTAGAGGTACACTAGCGAAAGGTGGTTCCATACCTTGTCATAGTTGGAAATCCATTATCCAATACGTGCTTGCGATTTTGATTGTATACTATATATGTAGAGCGTGAGATGAAAGCGTTTCTGCTAGATGATTATTATATTGTGGTTGATAGACATTATTATAATATCAAAAGGTTTTTGATTCAAAGATTTATCGTTACTTTCAAAATGATTTGAAAGTTGAATCAAACTGATTTGGATTCTGATAAGTGAAAAACCCATTCCGTTATACGGCGTGGTCTTATGAGATATCGTTTGCTTGTTCAAACTGTTTTAAACTGTTTTACTCATACTAGTCCCACGACTGACCCGGAGTTTATTTAGTTTGTTTTCTCTAAACTCTTGGGTGCCTAAATTTGTACAGGCAGTCAAGTAGTCAGGACTTTACAGATACACTTGGAGAGCTCGGAGCAGGAGGCTTCAGGATTATATAGCTATTGTTTATTTCCGCTGTATTGTAAGTGTTGTACTCTGATAAGTGTTATTGTATACATACTGTTTGTATTTCAAAAGTTATGTTATATGTTATTCGTTCCGCTGTGAGATTTGTGTTACTCTGATGTTGTGTTCTTCTTCTTCTTCTATTCTAAGTTTCTATCTTATCTATCCTCACCCTCTAATTTCTTTCATTAACTACCGGTTTTTCGATGTTTGGTTAGTCATCATTGAGTTTATGTCAATAACCAAAGTCGCTTAAAAACCGGGTCGTTACATGCTTCGAGCTTCTTCGCGACTTGTTCTTCTACCTACACTGGTAAGCTGAGCTATATCCCTCACATATTTGCCAAGTATACTTAGGGGCAGCTGTAATCTGTCTCTATCTTTGTGAGCAATTCGTGAGAGGCTTGGTTCGATTGATTTTAGGCGGGGTGTACCTATGTTGCTGTTGTTTGAGGTATTTGATTTCATTGTCTGTTTCGGGTGTCGTCTTGTTGGAATTTAGCCATTGGCTATTGTAAGTTTTGATGTTTGTGTTGCCGTGTAGAGTAATGTGTGTAGTTTGGGATTTGGTGATTACAGCTTGGTTGGCTGTTTGAGATGTTACTTGATTGTGCTGCTGCCTTTGGTGGTTGTATGATTGAAGTATGCTTAATTTAGAGAAGGAATGTTCGTGATATGTTTCACTGGCTGTGACTAATATAAGTACTGGTGTATCGGATTTAGTGTGCTCCACTGTCTTCTTTTCAGCATTCAAGGTGAAACTTAGACTATCAAATATGTTAGATTATATGGTGATCTTATTTGCATTCATTACTCATGTCCCCTCATTTTTCTAGCATTTATGGTGATAGCTATGGTCATGCTGCCTTGCTAATTCTCCTTTCGTATGTCAAGCACTATTTGAAATTTTGGTTGGAATGTCATTTCCTAGCTTATCTGGTTGTCAATGATGTTGTCCGTTCAGCACTTGCTCTAGTCATTGTACTTTGTTCCTTTTTGTTGCATTGGAACTTTGTTGTCTGGTGTATTATGGTAGTTATGTGTTGCAACGACCCATATTTTAGTAAGAAATATTTAATGGACATTAAATATTTAAAACGATTTATTTCAAAAAAAATATGACTTGAAATTTATTTAAATTAATGTTTGAACGTATAATTTATAATGTAATTTAAATACGAGCTCGCAGCGATGCGGTAGTTCGTAATATTACATTTCGAACTTTGAATGAACGTACAAGATTCAATATAAGTCAAGATTCGTTGAAACAAGAAATGTTGGAATCTATTTCACTATATCTTTCTAACGAAAGGGGAAAATCGATATTTCACCTTGTGGATTGTAAGTTATGTCCAAATCAAATTTCCAAAAAGTCACTGTGGAATCGTTTATAAACCATAACGTTTTAATTAATAAAATAAAAGGATATTATTATAAAATGAATATTGATTTAGCTTAAAAATAAGATATCGAGTTAAATCCAAGTATGTTATTTTGAAGCTATATGAAGTTTTATTTGGATATATATATATATATATATGATAATAATAATTAGTTTATTATTTAGTTGAATAGTTTTGGAATCAAATAATATTATAATAATATTACATAGGCCTTAAAATAGTCATTTTACAAATGACCACGGTTTTTGATGAAACCAATTTTGTTGAATCCATAATAATTAATTATTGTTAGATTTTAAATTTCATGCCAATCAGAGTTGTTTTGTGACCGTGCGTAGTTTAAATGTGAATCAATCAATAATTTGACTTTAAAATAACGATCACTACAACAAAATAACCATATTATAACGGTGGAACACCGTTGTAATATACATTTTATAACGGTGGGCAAACCGTCGTGTATTAAAAAGTTGTATTAGGCTAAAATCTTTTACAACTTTTTTGCGCTGTTGCAACACAGTTGTAATATGTATATTTTACAATTTTTTTCCACCGCTGTAATAGACTTTATTACAACAGTTATGCACTATTGTAATAAAATCTACTACAACTGTTATGCACCGTTGTGATTGACATTTGGGTTTTTAAAAAAAATAAACATCTTTTTCAACTGAAAAGAACAATACACTAAATATATCAATACTCCATAGCAAATCAGGTATTACGGTTATTTGCAAATTAATTTACAAAAATACTCAAATATTCAGTATAATAAACAATAAGTTTTAGATAACATTTCGTACATTATTATATACTTGACCGTTACAAAGCAACTTAGTACAAGCACAAGTTATCCACAAAAAATTGCATATCCTACGGGAGTACACTAGTCGAGGACAACGAAATCTTTACGCCATTTATCTTTTTGGTACAGGTTCATTGTAGTGATCAAACCTATTGCATAAGAATATGTCTATTGCTTGAAAAAAGAACAAAAATTATATTTTTAAGCCAACAATACCAAATCTTAACAATAATGCTTAATGTACCTGATAGCATGAACTGCATGTGGTCCAAAGCCCCTTTTTAAACAATTGGATGTTGCACAACTTCTAAAAAAAGAGCATTTGCACTTGGTCTTTAAGAAAACAAATTAGCAAATAATAATATTGACATGGTAGCTAAATCCATTAAAAAACAAAGTAGTCATTTAATCCAAACTTTCTAACCTGTGAATGAAACATTGCCAAACTAAAACAGTAACATGTAAACTCCAAAAATTATCCTTCATTCTTCATGTTCCATTTTTGAAGACCAGATGTTTGACTGCCATGTTATTATCCACTTAGTAAATAAAATTTTAATATCAAGTTCTTTAGGCAAAGGCTTCCACTTCCAAATACGATTGTCGTTATCTTATCTCTTCCATTTTTGAAGACCTTCTTACTTCCCAAAGAATCTAAAGTCAATTTTTATTTAAATATAACATCTAAAAGATCCTTTCGAATGAAACATAAATCATTTTTTCGTGTCCATGAGTATGGTTTGTTTTCAAAAGCGTAGAGAACACAATTACATAAGAATGCAACTGCAAAATATCAGTAGAATTACAAGGATTCCGAGTAAAGTTGAGATTTTGTATGTTTATTTTCTCCCATTTGTTATGTTGTCCTTGCGGCAAATGACTCGTATATTTAGTAAAATCTTATGCAGATTATGCAGATGTTGGCAATTCACAAAAAGAAAAACCACTGCACCATTACATGGCATATTTAAACAATTAAAATAATTGTTGTCACCCATGCGTAAAAGAGAAGCCTAATGATGGGCTTCTTACACTTGGCTGGAATTCAATCTATAACTTTTGGAAATTGTTATAAATCTTCATTTTTCATTCTCTTGCCATATACGATTTGCTTAGGTTAGAAATAATATACCATTTCGGCAGTACTAAGCATATCATCGATGTTCTGACCTTTTAATCCATCCACTTTCTTTGCAAAAGTAGTAACATTGACGACACACTAGTGTGAACAGATAGGGAAGTCACCCTAATAGTTAGTAGTGCATATCTATTCACGGAACAGTCTACATCTAGTGCAAGTATAGCTTGCACATCATAGACGGACTAACTATGGTTGCTTTAGGCATCCCTTTAAATGCCAACTCTATATGTAATATCTACATATGCAAACTAATACTGAAATATGATGGTTGGTTGTTGACAGGGAAAAAAAGAAGTTAATTTTTTAATTCACGGCCTGTTAGTTTATCCACGGTGGACTTACTAACAAATACATTTGTGGATTAATTTATTAAAGTTAAATATGTGGATAAACTAACAAAATTAGTGCATATGAATAAAAAAATTCCTATTCCAAGTGCTGGGTAGAATTTACTTTTGGCAATATGTAGTTCGTTTAACTTTGAAGCCAACTTGACAACTAGTAAATTGTTTAACTATTCTCTAACTAAAGGAACAGTGAAGAAGGAATAACCTTCTCAGCAACCAAGGACCAACCAAATAAAGAACTCTCAGTCACAGTCAACCGCAATCAAAACAACTCTAGTTTTTAATGAAGTTAATGTGCTCGAATCAAAATTACTCCTGAATGCTCATCTTTGCAACGCTGAGAATGAAGCGGGCTTCGCAGCGGTTTTAGTGGCAAAGGAAGAGCATCATTTTGGTGGTGGCTGCGATGACGCGGAGCTGAGTTGCCAAGGTAGCTTGTATACGGATCTGACGCAACGATGGAAGAACAACAACAAAGGAGGCAGGGGTTCACAAGAAAACCGGCTGAGGCGATTTGATTGGAGTGGAGAGAAGGGTTCACGGTCGCGGCTTGGCAAAGGACGAGGCGGACGAAGAACCATCGTTGGGTGAGAGGAGCGGTGGCGCGATGCAGCACGGGTTCTGATCGATCGATAAGGGAAAGGCTTCAGCCCGAGGTTGAAGCAGGACTGAATGCTGACTGGTGGAGGGGATGTTAGGCCGACAGACCAGAGTTGGGGACCGACGTTAGGTGGTAGAAGGAGGGTTCAGGAAGAAGGGAACAGATGATCTGAGAGAAATTAGGGATCCATTATGATTTAGGGAAGAGTATAGGAGAGCTCGGACACAAAGTAAAATTTAATACGAGAGATATTTTGGAGCCAATTTTTCATGTTTCCCGCCTGGATTTCATTCTTTTGCATTAACCTGAGCGTTAGTTCTTCATTGGTCATTATCAATTTTTTTTCTTTTGAATAATAAACGACTAACAGGTTATACATACTCAAAGAGAACCATAAATTTTCCTGGGTTAGCTTTGGTCTGATTTGCGAGTCATTGGTCAGTTCCAATGTGATTCAAATGCTCAATTTTGTCAAGTTTTCTCTTAAGTTCATCAAAATTTTTTCAAAGTTTTTAAAATTAACTATTATTGGTAATATTGATTATTAGACATTTATTACAAGTGGCAAAATAAACTAGTAATTTAATATTAATAATTACTATTTTGAAAGTTATTTAACATGGTAAGTTAAATAATATATAATAGCTATTTATTAATCTTATGATTTTTCTTTTTTTATTTTATGAAAAAATGTAATAGAATATTATATAAATTGCTTGAGATTTTCATTCAAATATTTAAAAAGTAATTATTTAATTATTACTTCTTATTTAATGATTACTAAAATTAATTATTCATTACGAAAAAATAATTTTTATTTATTTATTTTTAATTTCTAATAATAATACATAATTATTATTTATTAATTATTATATAGCGAAAAGAAATTATTAATATTAGTTATTACATATTTTCAAATAAACTATTTTTATTAATATTATTAAACAATAGTTATTTATTATTATTATTTTAATTAATTATTGAATTTTTATTAATTATTAATATGGTATTTTTGTTGTAGTGTAGTCGTATATATAACAACAGTCAAAAAATAAAAGTTGTTATAGGCTTTTATTACAACTGTCAAAATAACACAGTTGTTAAAAATAAGTTTATTACAGCTTTTCTGGAAAAAAGTTGTAAAAAAACATTTATTACAATGGTGATTTGACCACCGTTGTAAAATTAAAGTTGTAATATGGTGTTTTTGTTATAGTGGATGTGTGAGAAAACGGACTCGGATTTGGACAAAATAAGTTTCATTGGGTCTATAATGTCACACTATAATTGTTTGTCCATTTTCATCGAAATTGGGTATCATATGTGATTATACGAATTTCTAACAAACGAATGGAGGTAACGATTGAATAAAAATTAATATAATAACTGAATAAAAAAATATTTGTCTACCCTATAAATAATTCTAAACACTCCTAACCCTAACTTATTCATTCCATAATCAACAAGCAATATGCCGCCACTCGTTCTTCTTTTCAGCAAACGTGAGATTTAGAAATTGTGTTAAATCCATAGAAAATCCATAAATCATGAAACCAACTTATTTGAACTCCTTGGATTATTCTGTTCAATCCCATACATGTTTTGAGGTTTGAACGTTTTTTACTTCACACCAAAATATACAACGTGGGGTATTTTGTGCTAAGGTTGAGTGATTTGGAAATTTGAAGCATTGTTTGAGGTTTTAAAGCTTAGATTGGAGATTGTGGGGGGGGGGGAATAGAGTTTGTTTGCAAAATTTTAAGGGAGTTGGTGTTGACTGAGGTCGCGGGTTTCCTCTTACAACGACGAGGGAGGATGAAGTCGGGTTGCAATGGAACGATCGAATTTAATGTGAAGGGTATGAGGAGGAAGAGGAGTTGAAGAGAAGATTTGTGGTGATTTTAGTTAAATTTATAATGAAGTGGTTAGGGAGGTTCCTGGATTCGAAATAATCATTTAATTATACAGAAGTTGTAATATTAATATCTCGTGCATCGTAATTAGAGTCCGACGAAACAAAATCCATTGGGATCGTACGGGCACAAGCTATGCAATAAAATTGATTTGGTTGGATTTGGAGCAAATTTGAATTTTGGGTTAAATTAAACCCACGATTAATTTAATCCAAAAAGCGATTGTTATTATGACGATAGAAACTCAATGTGAGAACTCCTTGAACTGACTTATAACGTTATTATATCATTATTTGATTTATATTGATTGCTTGTGGTTGCAATGGTTGCTTCGTGATTAATGGACGTTTATTTTACATTTTTATGTACACTGTTTATGTATATATAAGCGCAAAAAATTATAGCACTTATCCTATAACTGTTATTTGATGGATGATGGACTGTTATGGTTGTTAGTATAATTATTCACACAATTGACACCATCAATATGGAATTACTTGGGAATTGATTGAGTCGAATTCTATTCGGATTTTAAATGAATATTACATTCATTTAAATAAAATAAGGCATGAAAATGAAAATTGGATTTTTAAATCCGAAATGATTTGGAAATGAAGTTAAAATGTTTTCAAACAACTATTAAAAAGGTTGAAATGGATTTAAAAGATATTTGAATTAATAATGGCTTGTTTTAATTCAAATTAGAATTTGAATAGTAAATTCAAAAGTGAATTCGAGTTAGATATATAAATGACATTTTTAAACATGAATGGATTATTCCACTTATTTATTTATTTTATGGATTTCAAGAAATTTTGGATTTCAAAGTATTATATTTTGAAAAATATTATCATTTTAATATTAAATAATATAGAATATTCAATTTTGATGAATAACTGAATTTGGAGTTTGAATCATTTTTGAAAACGAGTTTATAAATGTTTTATAAAAAAAACATTTGGATCGAATCAATGAGTTTCAATTTAAACAATAATATGGTTTGAATAGGACAAGTCGCGAAGCGACAGTTCGCGAATTTCAACTATGAACTTCAAGCGCCATAACTAGTGAAGCTTAAATCGGATTCCCCCAAAATAGGAAACGTTAGCTTTATATTGATAAGAGCTTTCAAATGAAAGAAGAATTGTGGAATTTCAACTTATAGATTTCAAGTTATGTTTAAATCTATTTTTGAAAAGGTCGTTATAAACGCAGTTCGATGATTGCAAGAAATCGTTCGAAATGGCCATATCAGAATTACTAAAAATACGAAAAAAATATGATAAGTCATAATAAGTAATTTTAAAGCGATTTGGAAAATAAACAAGAAGTTTTGAACTATATTTCGATATTTTTGTTTTTCATCCTAACTTAGGGAATACGGTAAACACTATTTTTGACGTTTAAAGTTGAATACGGAATATATAGTTTTTAAAAGTTATTATATATGGTTTATATAATTAATAAATTATTTAGGAAGTAATTCTGCTTGATTTTTAAAATATAAATCGAGTTTGGTCTGAATAGGACAAGTCGCACAGCGATAGTTCGCGAACGTCGACCGTTAACTTCAAACTGACGTACCGGGAGATCCGACCATTGGAATTTCATGAAACAAGAAGCGTTTAGTTCATAATGAAAAGAGTTTTCAAACGAATAAGGAAGTTAAAAGATCCAACAGTTAGACCTTGAAATATGTGAAATACAAATTTGAATAAAATTTGATTTGAATAAAAATAATCTACGAAAATTTGGTATTGATTAGCGTTGTGTAGACATTTACTTTTTTGAGGAATTTGGAAGATGTTTTACATCATTATTCCACTTATAGTATTCAGTGGTTTCGAGAATTGGTGTTGAATATAAGTTGATGGAAATTATATCTAAATCTTATATTTAATATCACTTGTGAAACACCCCGCCTCCGTTATGGTTACTCACAAAGGGAATGTCTTAACTTCGGTGGAGCATTATAGGTAAAAGATGCAGATAAATTACAAGACAGACAAATAAAGCAGTGGAAAAATAAAGTCATTTTATAAACAACTTAATTCAGTCAAGCTTTTACAATAATTTTCTCAAATCATACTTAAAAGTAATACATAGAACTTCTGTCTTGATTTAATAACTTCCAAGTATAAAAGAAGCACAAAAATAACAATGATATTCCCCCATAAAGCAGGAACCAGCCATAGCAGTGGAAGAGAGAGTCCAAAGCAAAACATCAACCATCTTCGAGCTCGAAAAGAAAACTGAGCAAAGTGGTAACATTTCCTCCCTGTGAACCTGAGGGGAACGGAAAAAAAGAAGCAAAACAAAACTAGGTCAGACATAAGTCTGGTAAGTTCAGTGATTATTCAGCATATAAACTGGTAAGAGAATCATGACATGAATAAACTGGACGCAGGACAATAACAAAGAAATAAGGTAACATAGGATAAGCATAAGGTATGGTAAGGCAAGATAAACTAAATGCGCTCCTATTCTTTTTCTGCTTCGCTACTACCTTGTTATTCTGATTTTTATATCTATCTCTGCACTACCTAACTAGTGTCCCAACTAGTTATCTGTATAAAATGATAACGTGATCCTAATCCCCGTAATTATGGTAGCTTTCAGGTGTACATCTATCATGAGGATTCCACCTCAATCAGCCTAATTGCACATGCTAAATGTACCCTTACTACCCTATCGATCGGCTCCCTACTTGTATTCATTTCTCTTGTGTCAGTTTCAACCGGCCCTCTCTTGCATGTAGATACTTTGTGCTGGTCCCACCATAAGGTGTATCAATCCTTATGATAGCGAGCCGACATGATTCAAGATGCACAGTGTATAACTACTAGTACCCAATGCCTGCTTTTTCCCACTACGGAGTACATGCACACGCGTAAACCGTCGGAACCTACACCGACGTACCCCTTGCCTCTGCTTTGACCACTTATAATCAGCCCAGTAATCGTGCTCTACCCTCCCTAGTTCAGGGTACCGTGATACATCTATGTGGGTTACTGCTGAAATGGGTCCCTGTTACTAGGGTTTCCTGTTGGTTAAGTTTATGGGCCTATATATACAAATATTACCCACCTACACGAGATGTACTTAACCCTCCCACTGATTCTAGCATGTTTACTTAACGGTTAAGTTTGTGGGCCTATATGTACTAATATTACCCACCTACACGAAATGTACTTAAACCTCCCATCGATTCAAGCATGTTTATTAAACGGTTAAGTTTGTGGGCCTATATGTACTAATATTACCCACCTACACGAGATGTACTTAACCCTCCCACCGATTGAAGCATGTTTATTTAACGGTTAAGTTTGTGGGCCTATATGTACTAATATTACCCACCTACACGAGATGTACTTAACCCATCCATCATTAAAGCATGTTTATTTAACGGTTAAGTTTGTGGGCCTATATGTACTAATATTACCTACACGAGATGTACTTAACCCTCCCACCGATTCAAGCATGTTTATTTAATGGTTAAGTTTGTGGGCCTGTATGTACTAATATTACCCACCAACCCGATATGTACTTAACCCTCCTGCACATTATTCCATATTGGTTGAGTGTCACCCGTTCATGTTAACTTAACCAACACATTAGTCATGTCATGTTGGTTAAGTGTTTCTTATTAACTTAACCCTCCTTACTTATCATGTTTAATTGGTTAAGTGTTTCCTATTAACTTAACCCCGTTCGTCCATCAAGTTATATTGGTCAAGTGTTCCTTGTTAACTCAACCCCACGTGTTCATCATGTTGTATTGGTTAAGTGTCATCAATCAATTCAAGTTAACTTAACCCACCTACTTGTCATATTACTTTGGTTAAGTGTTGCCTTCTTGTTTTAACTTGTAACGACTCGGAATTTTGGGGCCAATTTAAAATTTTTATTTTAGAAATTTTAATGGGTTTTAATATTTAAAATAATCTATTTTAAATAAGAACGACTAAAAATTAATTTTAAAATGAATAAATTTACTTTAATTATAGAAGGAGTTTAAAACAGCGGTGCAGTTCGAAATTTTGAATTTAAACTTTGACTGAATGTATAGGATTCAAAATAAATCAGAATTGAGTGAAATCAGAAATATTTAAATCTGTTTAATCATATCTTTCCAACGAATCTAAAAAATCTAAATTTCACTTTAAAAATCAAAAGTTATGTCCAGTTTAAAATTTAGAAAAGTCGCTATAGAATTTATATATATTTTAATATAATGTATTAGCCTTAAAAATAGTCATTTTTCAAACGACTTCGGTTTTTGACGAAACCACTTTTGTTGGAACCGGAATGTCAAATTATTGCTATGTTTCAATTTTCAGAATTTTTCGAATTAATATGTGAGCGTGGTAAAGAAAAACGTGTTTTGTCAATTTCAGTCAAATTTAATCGACTTGAATATGGCCATTTTTCAAACAGTCTCAGAATTTGACGAAATTAGTCTCGTTAGAACCGTATCGTCAAAACATAACTAGAAATAATTTTTCTGTAATTTTTAGAACTAGTATGTGGCCTCGGTAATTTAAAATGTACGTTTGAATTTAATAATTAAATGATTTTTAATTAAATTAAAAGAAAAACATATCGTAACAGTCGAATTGGGTTATAAAACATGTTCTATTGTGTTCGGGAAGGGGTTATTAGCTAGGGGCGTCATTCGTTGGATTTAATTTGGAGTTCCGGACGATATACAAATTTAATAGGATTAATTGAATTAAAATAAATGGAAAATACGCGTATAAATACGCTTGCCAATACGAACCCTAGAAACCTAATTAGAGCGGCATCCA
Organism: Allium sativum; assembly: GCA_030737875.1. Classification (NCBI taxonomy): domain Eukaryota; kingdom Viridiplantae; phylum Streptophyta; class Magnoliopsida; order Asparagales; family Amaryllidaceae; genus Allium; species Allium sativum. The sequence continues at coordinate 124,129,905 of CM060919.1, read as the reverse complement.
GTTTTATCCTTTTAATGGCCAGAAACGCACGATCTTCAAACCTTAACCTTTTCCAATCCACAATGAATTAGATCAAGTGCCATATATCAAACTGAAGAGATTTTTGTGCTCTTCGAAACCATATGGGTATGATCGGTTATCGGCTCCTGGATTGATCGGAATTTCAGCGAGAAGGCGGCGGCTTTGGCATGCGATTCGAGGGAGCGAGGTCCACCGAGGTGGCGGCGGTTCTGGGCGTGGAGGCGGCGTTCGAAGGCGGTCATCGTGGTGTCGTCTGATCAGAGCACAGAGGACCGTGGGTGGTGCGGCGTCGGCATGAAGAAATCGAGGATGGGTTTCTCCAATTACAGTGAACAACCGAGAAGAAGAAGAAAAAGGACAGCGCATAAGGCAGCGCTTGTTTAACGTTATAAAAGGGTAATTTAGTTTTAATTATAATTTAACTATCTAATTATGTAATCCAAGTTTAAAATTTGATATCTCCTTCGTACGAAGTCCGTTTTGCGAACCGTCAGTTGCGTTGGAATCACAATAGAGAACACTACACCATGGAAAAGACTAGAACTGAAAATGGAGCAATTCTGAATTATGGAAATTTCAAACCTGAACTGTTCTGAATTAGACTGTCGGTGAGAAATCTATTTATTTCTTTCTTTTAAAATTTGAAATAAATTCTGAAATTATTGTTATAGATTTGCAGTTAATTCATACTGTTATTATTCTGTGTTAATTGTAAATACACCTCTGTTTGTTTGATGTTGATTGTGGCGATAGAATTGTTAAAAGTTACATTTCTGTTGATTAGAATTAGATTGAACAAATTTATTATTTTGTTCATTTTATTGTTAAAAATTAAGTTTTCTGTTAATTTGAATTAGACTAAACAAAATTATCATTTTGTTTGTTGTACTATCGAATTTGAAACATTTTTGTAAATTAGGAATTGGTTTAAACAAAAATATACCATTTTTGTTTATATAAAAAGAATCAAATGTGTATCACACCAAATGTTGTAAATATGTTGAATTAGAAATTTTCAACATACATGTAACTCAGAATTTTGATAATTTGTTAAATCAGCAATTTTGTTGATAAAATGTTAATATGATAAAAGAAAAGACATTTTGTTTATAAAATGTTAATATGATTAAAATGGACATTTTTGTCATATTAAAAGAACAAAGTAAAAAAATCACATTTTTGTCATTAATAAGGATTAAAACAAAAATATACATTTTTGTTCATTTAGAAGAAAGATCACATTTTGGTCATTAAAAAGGATTAAAGAAAATTAGCATTTTTGTTTACTTTAAAAGAATGAAGACAAAAATGACATTTGTGTTTACATTGAAAAGGTTAGACAAAATTATCATATTTTGTTACATTGAAAAGGATTTAACAAAAGTACCTTATTTTGTACATTAAAAAGGAATTAGACAAAATTACAATTTTTGTCACTTTAAAAGAATTAGAACTAAAAGTACATTTTTGTTAGAAAATGTTATTAAATAAAAACAATCTTTTTATTTGAAATGTGTTATGCAAACAAAATGACATTTTTCATTAGAAACTTGTTATGTAAATAAAATCAACATTTTTATTTGAAATGTATTATGCATATAAAAATGACATTTTGATTTGAAAGTTGTTATATAAACAAAAACCACATTTTTGTTAGAAATGGGTTTTGCAAATTAAAATATCATTTTGTGTAAAACATGATTAGTGAAGAAAAATATCATATTTTGTTTATTTAAAAAAGATTAGAACAAAATGATTATTTTGATTAAGAAAAAAAAGTTAGAACAAAATGATTATTTTGATTATATGAAGAGAATAGAATAAGAAGATTTCATTTACATATAATATTGTTATCATTAAAGAGAATAGAATAAGAGGATTACATTTATATGTAATATTGATATCATTAAAGAGAATAGAGTTAGAAGATTACATTCTCATGTAATATTGTTTTCAGTTGAAAGAATAGATTTTATTTGTCATTTGTTTACAATAATAAGAGTTGGAATAAAAGATAGATTTTTATTGATATTCTATATTAAATAAAAAGACTGGATTTATAAGCTGCATTTTTATTGTCACTTGGTAACAATAAAAGAATAGAAATAAAAAGTATTTTTTTTATTTACATTTTAGACGTAAATAAAAACATAGAAATAAAAAGTATGTTTTTATTTACATTTTAGATGTATGTAAAAACATAGATTTAAAGTCACACCTTTGTTTGCATTTTAGATGTAAATGAAAAGAGTGGATTTAAAGCGACATTTTTATTGACATTTTTATTCAATAAAAATATTAGAATTAAAGTGATATTTTTATTTACATTTTAGATGTAAATAAAAGAATATATTTTTAAGTTATATTTTTATTTCCATTATATATGCAATAAAAAGAATATATGTAAGTGTCACATTTTCATTGTCATTTTAGAGACAATAAAAAATAGTAGAATTAAAAATCATGTTTTATTGTCATTCGAGTACAATAAAAAGAGTGAGCATTAAAAGAATATATTTTCAATGTAAATAGTTTCCATGGAAAAGAATTAGTCTTTTAAATATGGTGTTAGTGATGGGTGAAATATATGTTTGTTGTATAGAAATGTTTGATGTATTAGAGACAAATGTTTGTGTATTCAAGTTGAATATTACACTCCCATTTACAGGTTACCAGACTTGTTTATGTGATTGGGACGATAATTTTTACACATCGCCCAAATGCACGAATAACCTATTATTTGGTTGATGGATGAAACCCCACACGGATATTGGGATGATACTGGATACACACTAATCCCAATATTTAGTTATCTGTTAATCAATGGATTGACAACCTGTGATGAGCGTTAGCTATTTACTTTAATGCTCACACAGTTATAAATTCCACTTTGGTCGTCATTTGGATGTTTGATAATTATTTATCATGATTGTTGACTACATACAATATATGGTTGTTGATTGAGTCACATTCCAATAAAGAATATCCTTAGAAAGAGAATACATTTTAGAAAAAAAAATATTTTAGAAAAATATATTTTTATTGAAATGAACTAGTTATTAACTGGAATAAATCATTAAATTTAGATTTAATAAAGTTTCCAATATGTTAATATTTAATTTAAGTTAAATTAAATAAATTGGATTTTGAGTTTGTCGTGAATAGTGTCTTAAATAACACTGTTCTTAAAACCCGTATGAAAAGAATAATCTTTTAATTTAGATTATTAAATTTTCAATTATATTTAGTAATTGAAATAAGATGAAATGTGAGTTGGGTTATTGTGAACGGTGTTTTTAAGTGACATGTGTTCTTTAGCCCAACTGGCACTGAAATTAGGATTTAGAATTTATAAATCTTTTATTAAGATTTAAATGGAAATTTTCCAAAAGTAAAGTTTTCCAATTTAATATATTAAATTGGAATTGAACGGAATTCGAATTAACATTAACCGAGATAAACCTCTGTAAAAGAAGACCGATACTACATATGGAATTTAAGAGGCTTTGCCGTTATTCCATTTATATTATTGGTCGGATACAGAAATTTATAACGATTATATATTGATTTGATTTCTGTGAAGATTCCCTATTTTATGGAAGTCGATTTTGGGTTTATCGTGAACGGTGTTTTAAAATGACATTAGTTCTTTAACCCAGTTAAAGATAAGATTAATTTCTTAAATTTAATTAATCATTGAATAATGATTTTTGATATTTAAAACCAAATTGGGTTTTTAATAAATCTTTAAAAGAAGGATTTAAGAATAAACTTAAAGGGTTTATCTTTGATAAAATAATGCGAATATTTTATTAGATGAATATTCTGAATTGGAATGAGGCGTTGGATGTATAACACTTGATTTTTAATTATAAAGTACTTAAGTTATTCGGGAAGACCGGGTTTAACCCATCCCGAATAATTACTACGACGATGAAGAGTCAAAGATGAAGACGGTGGTTGAAGACCGACGATCTTCACATCGAATGGATGTGTTGCTACAGAGACCCTTGATGGGAGTAGCTACCTTGAAGGGGCTTCAGTGGTGGCCGTCCGGACTATTGTTGATTGTTCGGATTTGGTTTTCGCTCATACCCAGAGCATAAGCTAGTAAATGGATGCGTGTCTGACAATGGATTTCGTTCCATGTGAATTAAATCGATTTCTGTTAATGTATGTCTGTTTGGTGGTGGAGGATTTATTCTCTACTTAACACCCTGGTATATATTAACAGTGATTGATCGCATGGCGTGAATTGTCAATGTGGCACGCCAAGATGCAAATGGTCAAGGCTTTTGTTGAAAAGAAGGGCCTTGTGGGATGATCAAAGCATAGCCCATTTCGGCATAGCGTTGTGTATAGCGTGACTTCGCGAGCCTCACACACCGGTATGAGTCAGAAACGGGATATGGACCGTAGGGAGTGCACACGTTTCTTTCTAGATAGTGGTAGTGTCAGTGCTTAAACTGGCTGGCACTTTACTTATGTGGATGATGGATTTTGAGGCGCCTCGGATTTTTATAGGCCGTCAGTGGTCATACTATAGGTTCAAAGGAACCGGGAAACGTGTGTTTAGGCATAACCAGCTGAAACGACCCAAACTTCCCCAGTGGGGAAAGCCCGGATAGAGTTGAGAACAAGCCACAACAGAACGCAGACGGAAGAACATTTCATTTTTTATTACAACAATTCCATCAGAATACAAGAATATACAGAGTATAAATCAATATTACACATTATAAAATATCAGAGATTACAATAAATTATATAGCAGCGGAAAATAATACAATACACAACTAGAAGAGATATATGGATACAAAGCTTTCCGGATATCATTCCAGCTATAAACCAGGATCCTGTGAATAAAAATCTGCAAAACCAAAACTACTAGCTGCCCGTGTCAAAATAAGGGCACCCGGAGTTTAGGTTAAAACAATAAACTCTAGGTCAGTCATGGGACTGGTGTGAGAACTAAAACAGTTATTAATCTTTATTTTAAAGTTAGGTAAATCATGAGACCGCGCCGCTAACGCGGAACGGGTTTCCTCCCAAGAATACCAGTGCATAAAACAAACAGCCCAATGCTAAATAAAGAACAATGAAGCTATTATAAGACCCAGGTCCCATCACACAATGCAACGCAAGCCGGAGGATAGGGTTTTTACCTTATAATAGCCAAGAATGCTTGATACATTTAAAACAAATCATTTGATACTATTATAAGTGCAAAGTGTATAAAACAACTTTAAATCATAAGTATCAATCATAGACGGCATAAGCGCCCCATCCCACTATATCGCCATACTAGGCTCTACAAATAAAACCGCAAAGTTACGTATTGGAAGTTGGGTTATCATTTATGGTATGAACGGGGGCTAGGGATCGTCCTCACCGATTCGAGACAATCTAGCCCATGTCTCAGGCAAGCGCGCAGGCAAGCCTTGGATCGTCAGGGCCGGTCCACCGATGTGGATTATTATGCTTGAACAATACGTCTCTCCTCCCTATGGGGCATAAATGAGCCAACAAATGACTCCATCGGACCCGGATCGTCCGATCAAACCAAGGTGCCTCGCAATAGCAACAACCACATAAGTCAAACTCGTCAGGGCGTGTAAAATCACTGACGCCACTTCTAACAAGAAAGAAACGCATGCCCTCCCTAAGGTCCTCCCGCTTCTGGTTTATACCGGGTGTGAAACTCGCGAAGTAAACGTTACACAAAGCTACGCCACAAAGGTCGTGCTTCGATCATCAACCACAAGACTTTGCTTTTCAACAGAATCCTTGATCATTTGCCCCTTAGGCATGCCACACAGGCAATTCACTCTATGCGTTTGAAATCCATCATTATATAACCCCTGAGCTCGTACGTCTCAGAGAAGGGCGTTAAGCAAGAGAATAAATTCTCCGCCGCCAAACAGATATATATTTAATAGAAATCAATCACACAGACTAAAATCCAATGTCAGACACACAGTCCATTTACAAGTTCGTTCTGGGTCTGAACGAAACCGGAGGCGCCTAGTACCCCGCATATCCATCAATCTCCAAGTACGTCTGGACGATCACCAACTGTTTCCATCTTCTTGGGTGTACAGCCCAATCAAGATCATCAGTAATTACCCAAACGACATGGAGACTTCCGGTCTTCAACCACCGTCTTCATCTTTAACTTATCGTCGTATCAGTTATTCAGAATGGGATAAACCCGGTCTTTCCGAATAACTCGCGTATATAATAAACATGTGTTACACAAACACAACATACGCCTCATTCCAATTCATCAGTCACTAACCGTAAATTAGTAAGAGAATAATTCCCCAAATATTAACCCCGAAGGCCGAAATCAACATCAGATCAATATCCAGAAAACCATTCTGTTTAGCTAACCGACAGTTAGTTTCTAAATTTCACATTCTTAGGGAAAGGTTCCATTAATTTTATCAAAGATAAATCCTTTAAATTTATTCTTTAATCTTCCTTTGAATATCACTTCAAACTAGTCGGAACGAACATTACCGAAGTAATCGTTTGTTTTAATTTCCCAATCCCCACCTATTCATCCCATGAAGTAAAACTGGTCTTACTTCATATCTAACACCATAGTGTTATCGGTAAATTCAATTACCATTTCACGTTTAAATCTAACTAAAGATTTAACTATCGCCTGGAGCAAAACTGGTGATACTCCATTCTCGATCTTTTTAATCTAATTAAAGATTCATTAAAACTCCACTTAGTTTTAATCCTTGACCGGGTTAAAAAATCAGTGTCATTTAAAACACGGTTCACGATAAACCCCAAAATCACATCACATTTCAATCAGTCCCTAACCGTAAATCAGCAAGTGAGCAGTTCCCTAAGTATTAACCCCGAAGGCCGAAACCAACATCAGATCAATACCCCAGAAACCATTCAGCTTAACTAATCTTCAGTTAGTTTCTGATTTTCTCAACTCCTTTTTGGGTCAAAGAACAGTATTATTAAAGATACCATTCACGACAACCCAAAATCACATTTCATTAATTATCGGGTTAAAGACAAGTGTTATTTAAAACACTGTTCACGATAAACCCAAAAATCAACAACAATTCAATTCCAATTAAATATTATTTAATTGGTACACTTCATTAAATCTAAATAAAAAGACTTATTCATTTTCTCAACTGGGCTTAAGAACAGTGTTAATGAGGACACCATTCACGACAAACCCAAATCACATTTGATATTAAATACAAGGCTCTGAATAAAAAATATATCGGCTTATATTCAATATCAAATTCTATGACCAACAAATATCGTATTGGAAATAACGATATATATATGTTTCAAATTTCCATAACAACATCTGTATAATCACGAAATCCAACATCGAAATATTCCGAAGACAATTTCGATTCAAATCCATTCCAATGCAATTATTGGAAATTCTGGTTATTTTCAAAACCATTTCAAATCCCATTTATTTATTTTAAAAATAAATAAATTATTATTCTAGTTCAAAACTAGTTCATTTCGATAAAAATCTATTTTTATCTTTTCAACTATGGAGTTTTTCATCCCAATTCTTCACAAATCATTTCTTATGATTTCACAAAAATTATTGATATTTTTAATAATTTTATCAAGGCCCGTATAGTCGATTTCCATCAACGGCCATCGAACTACACTTGCAGTGACCTTTTCCAAATTTGATTTGGACATAATTCCAAATCCAACCGTTAGATTTCTAATTTCTAATATTCATTAGAAAGCTCTTTTCGATACGAACTCAACGGTTCTGATTTTAGGAGAATCTGACGGTCGGATCTCCCGCAATATCCATTTGAAGTCAATGGTCGAAATTCGCGAACTGCCGTGGCGCGGCGCGTTCTATTCAGGCCATTATATTATATATATATAATATATATAATATATATAATATATACTTCATCGATTTCCTTTTAAAACGTATTTTATAAATCGTTTTAAATTCATTTTCGAAACGATTTCAACTTCATTTCAAATTCAAATCAAAATTGAATTTTCCAATATAAATTCGTTTTACATTCATTTCACATTGATTTCAATTCAAATCGATTTTAGTTCGATTTAAATTAGTTTTATTTTCAATTCAATTCAATTCGAATCTGTTTTATATTCAATTCAATTCAAATTTGTTTTACATTCAATTCAATTCGAATTCGTTTTATATTCAATTCAATTTGAATTCGTTTTATATTCAATTCAATTCAATATAATTCGAATTTCAATTCTATTCAATTTCAATTCTATTCAATTTCTATTCTATTCAATTTCAAATCGGTTTCAATTCAAATCAATTTCAATTCAATTTCAATACGTTTTAAATTCAATTCAAAACGATTTCAATCTAATTCGAATTTCAATTCCTTTCAAAAAATCTGATTTTGAAATCACTTTCGATATTCATTGTAAAATGAATAAAATCGATATAAATATCGTTCACGTCAAAATGGCGTCAATCTAATCAACATGGCTTCATATATTTCTATTTTCAAATATTTTATTTCAAATATTTCCTTTTCAAATATTTCTTATTCAAATATTCTATTTCAGAACTGGAATGAGTCCCAATCAATTAGCATATAATGTTAATTATATGGATTTTCTACCACACGTGTATACAATAACAACGATAAATAATCAACCATCATCCAAAGTGCATTTTACACTGTATAAGCATTAAATATAAATATTTAATGCTTATAACAGTATGTCCATCAATCGATCGACATACAGCAAATTATTGGGACTAGTGTATGTCATATATTGTAACACCCCACCTCCATTAAGGTCACTCACAAAGGAAATGCCTTAACTTTGATGGATCATTTTAGTAAACAGAACAGAATGTTACAAGACAGATATAAAAATAGTACTTGAAAAACTTTATAACTTTATTGCAGTGGACAGAAATCAGTTTGGTTACAACTTTACCAAAAACTCAAGTACATATATATCAGCCTTGTTCAAAAGCCATCAGAATACAAAACTTTAAAATCATAATCCCCACAGAACGGAAGCTATACAGAGCCAAGCCATACTTTAAGCACTTCAAGCAGAAGGAATCCGGATCAAGCTAAAGTATTCCCTCCTTGGATAACCTGGGGGGAGAAACGGAAGAAAGGAGGCGAAACAACAAGGGTCAGACAAAAGTCTGGCAAGTCCAGTGATTTTCAGTTATGAACAGATAATAATAACATGACATGAAAATAAAACTGGATGAGAGATAACCGTAACAGATGTAGCAGATATGACAGAAGAACAGAACTATATAAGCTATTGCTTTACACTTCTCTGCACTAATACTAGTATAACAGAATTAGGTGTCACCCTAATGTCTAAACTGAAACAGAAACAGGTACAGAGTAATTTCCACGCTAGTAATGGGCCTTTACCACCCGATCAGAAACAGATAGAAGCAGAATGTAGCATAAGGTGTACACTAGTAATTGGGCCTTTACCACACGAACAGACGGTACCACGCAGAAACAGACAGGTGTTGCCACCCAACAGAAACAGATGGTACCAACAGAAACAAACAAAATTAAGTGTACCCTAAAACCCTACCCCAAGCGATCGGCTCCCTAATACATAAATACCCTGTGTCAGCCCTACCGAAGGGTGTATCATTCCCTAAAGTGGCAACCTTTGAATGACACAGACCTATTTACAGATGTCATGGCGTCTTACATCCTCAGAGGCAGACCAGGATCCATGCACGCACATGACCCAGTTGGAACGCACCATCAACACCCATCGCCATTATCAGAATGAACCGCTTATAATTAGTTCAGTAAGCGTGCCCGGACCTACCTACTGTTGGGTCAAAGTTTTGATACCAGAAAGGGTTACTGACTAGTATGGGTCCCAAACAACAAATGACACAACTAATTCCCCTCCTATCCTTGTGTCCCCAGACTAACAGATTTCAGATTAACAAGTTCAGACATACAGAATTCAGATCAACTAGTTCACAGGTCAGACAAGTTTTAGACTAATGGATCAGATATACGGATTTAACAGATTTACAGATTTGTCTAACTTTGTAATTGGGCCTACTGATTCACGGAAAAGATTTATTAAACTCATCAGTCTAGTGGGTTTAACCCTATCCGCCCAACACGTTTTAGACATTATATTTATCTCAGATTTTCATTAATTAAATATTAATGCCCAGACCTCTCACATTAGACTGACAGTTTGCGGCTACTGGTTAGCATGGTTGGTTCCGGGCAGATTTCTGCCGCAAACTGAGTCTAACCTCGGGTTTCAAGCACGTTATAACTAACTTCTCACATTAGAACCTATTGTTTGCGGCCACTGGATGTGCCGGGCGGTTCTGGGCAGGATTACGCCGCAAACTCATTCTAACCTCGAGTCAGCCATGTTTATCTTTGCGGCCAATTAATTATTAATTTACCATTTATTCCCACGCCTAATATACATGTCAATTTTCATAATTATATCTAATTCAGATTATGTTAATAACAGACAAAATATATCAACTCAACAGATATGGCAGATAACAGATTTAGCAGATTAGGCGACTTAACGGATTCAGCAGATTAAGCAGTTTAGCAGATTTAGCATATAACAGTTTAGGCATCTTCAGCAGACTTAGCAGATGACAGATTTGGTATATGAACAGATATAGCAGATTGTAGCACAACTACCAGATTAGGCAATATAACAGAACTAGCAAATTAGGCAATATAACAGAACTAGCAGATTAGGCCATATAACAGATTTAATCATTCCTTAAAGTTTCATAAACATATCTTGCCTAATTATAAATTTGGCCTAAGTTTGCATGCCTAAATAGTTGTCATGATTCACATTATGATCATATACCCCATGTTTGCATTGAATTTACATGGCACAAATTATGGTCATAATTTACCATATAACACACGTCTCAAATTTAGTTAAACTTGCCTAGTACAAAAGATTCACATTTAAATTATACCAAATATAGCCATCGATTTCAATGCATGTCATATATTCAAAAATCTCCCACTTAGGTGTTATTCACATTTAATAGTTATCAAATTTTAACATAAATCTTCACACCTAAGTCATATTCCCTTTTTATCCCAAATCATGAATCTCTATATAAACAATATGCCCAACAATCTAGAACTTTAAATTATAATAGATCTTTAATTCAAAAATATGCGTTATGTCCAATGTCTCAAGTCACATGTTAATATACAATGGTTCCTCTTCTTCCAATTCACAGAATATGCATAGATCTAAATCTAGTTTACAAGCTATGTCCTTTTAGTCATAGACTAGCCATGTCCAATTATGCCATCATTCATTATTTGTCCCAAAGTTTAACGTTTGTGCGTTAATCTCTTATGAGATTTGGCGCAGGCTCGGGGTAGCCTGGCTATAGAACAGAAAGAAGAAAGAGATATAGAATAAAATAGATCAGAACATACGCAATCTCAAATTCAGATTTACAATCATGTCACAATTATAATTAAAGTTTATATCGGAAAATAACTGCACTTGCCTTGGTTGGATTCTAAAAGAAAAAGGTGTTGTAGTTGTTCTCTTTTAATCCTAATCAGAATTGGAGGAAGAAGAAGCACAAGTCCTAGCTTAGGTTTCAGCAGAGTAGAGACGCCATTGATTTATTTTTTTAAAGAGGAAGAGAGCAATGGAGGCTAGAGAATTGTATATGAGATTTAGGTTTAGGTTAGGGATGTATATATAGGTGTAGGAAGTTATTTAGGACCATTAGATTAACCCTGAATAATGAGAACCATTCAAATGCAAAATCTGCATTTGTGCGAATCGGCCCACGGGATGACAGCCAAACACCCTGGATTAACCCCTAGTCGACCCAGCGGGGCTTGGGTCGACCTCAAAAATGGGCCAGTTCGGTTTTCCCCCCTCCCAATCGCTGTTTTGAACTTTTTGCATATTTATTTATTTAATTTTTATATATATCTATATATATTTCTCTCATATGCATACAAACTTCAAGGCTTAATAACTTCTTCATAATTAACCATTTTCATACTAAACTACTCTTTGAACTGCGTTCACACTAAGCCACTTTTTAGCCATTCCCCAAAAACAAAAATATGGCACTGGCGGGGATCGAACTCCGTACCTCTTGTATGCAAGTCACATGTTCTAACCAAATGAGCTACTAAATCTTTTTCTTACAAAACTTAGAACAATGCTATCATTCTTTTCTCATTCCTCTTTTTCAAATTAATTATTCTTTAATTTGTATTTTTAATATTCTCAGAAAATACGGGGTGTTACATTCTCCCTTCCTTAAAAGGATTTCGTCCCCGAAATCTTCAAGTTAAGAAGAATGTATCCTGACATCCAACATACATCTACTCAACCATTCAATCACAGGCATCCATTGTCCTTAAAAGGTTTCTAATGTTGTATGAACATATGCAAAGTTTGTGTATATGTTTCTTATCTAATGCCAAATCAGGCGGTCTACTGATCAGTTGACCTCCTTAATGCGAATCATGTTAGTGCCATGTGTCCAAATATGTATGCAAGAAATCCTATTTGATACACATCATTTCTATATGAGTGGGTAACCATTCATCCAAATGCAACATCCATGTTCTGAGTCAATCATTTTGCATCCACAACAATTGAAAATGCTCACACATCCATATGCAGTATGAGAGTGTTTTTGAGCCGATCTAGTGCCTAGTGTGTGTATATGCATCCATGAGCAACCACTAGTAACCACTTGCATCCACTTGCAACCATCAAACATAACATGTCTCAAACATATGTTTACACCCATTAGTTTCTACCTAAAGTTCGAAGATTCGATCGATAGGATACAGTCAAACGATGGAAGCGAGTACAGATAAAACAAAAACTTGGTTCCCACTAGACATTGGTTGAGAGAATAATTCCCCTAAGTGTCAACCCCAAAGACCGAGATCAATATCAGATTGACACTTAGAGGATTACCCTCTTTAGACAATGTCAAAACTGGAAATCTTAACCTTATCAGAGATATTCAGATATTTACAGACTACTAGTATAGATCAGATTACCAAATGATTCTTAGAAAACTAAGCATGATAAAACCCAGAATGTATGCGTCCTGCTTGACGCCTAACACAGATATCTCTCAAACCCCAACCTATCACCAGCAGATGAGTCGTAACCCCTATGGGGTTTGAGACTATAACCAGATCAGAAACAAGACTAGTATTAAAGTGCAGAGACTCGACTACAGAATCAGAATGCCATAATCAGAAAGAGTTCTAACTCAATAATTAGATAAGGAAACTAAACTCTCTACAGAAATTTTCCTACTTATATCCTATCCACCAACTATGAGAGCATTCACCTGCCTTCCCGAAGTAGGTCATGTCCTCTGTCCTTGCCCCCGTTTCTTCGGGCAGTCCCTAGTGAAGTGTCCCATCTCACCACAGTTGAAGTGAGTGTCCTTCCTCTTTTGGAAATCCTTGTTCAGATGAGTCAAGCTTCCATAAGTAAAGCACATTTATCCTCCTTTATCATCAGACTTTTCTTCCTTCTTTTGTGTTTCCTTTTTGCCTACTTTGTGAACCAAGTCCATATCCATGAGTTTCTCATCCTTGGGTTGTGCTCCTTAGCCAAACTCCCTCATTCTCATCTTTACTATCTGTGTGTAACACGTTGACAAGTCCCTCGAAAGTGGCTTCCATCGCATGGAAAATCCTACAAAGCTCGAATAAAAATTAGCCGTAGGTAAGACTACTGCGGCTACAGATGGAAGTCGGGCGCTTATTTGCCCTTTGACCGGTGTCGTAGTCTTATCAAGCCTACAGAACCATGCCACGATGAGGTTACCTCCCAGAAAGCCGGGAGCCCCGGAGAAAGAAGGAAACAAAGATTCAAACAGAGGATCAAAAGATAGATATATGGCTTTTGGGGATTGTGTTTTTCAAAAATAAGCTTTACTTTTGAAAATACTTCCTTTTTAAATCCTTTTTGAAAATAGTTTTCAAAACTTTTTATCAAATCTGGTAACCTTCAGCTCTGATACCAATTGTAACACCCCACCTCCGTTAAGGTCACTCACAAAGGGAATGCCTTAACTTTGATGGAGCATTTTAGTAAACAGAACAGAATGTTACAAGACAGATATAAAAATAGTACTTGAAAAACTTTATAACTTTATTGCAGTGGACAGAAATCAGTTTGGTTGCAACTTTACCAAAAACTCAAGTACATATATATCAGCCTTGTTCAAAAGTCATCAGAGTACAAAACTTTAAAATCATAATCCCCACAGAACGGAAGCTATACAGAGCCAAGCCATACTTTAAGCACTTCAAGCAGAAGGAATCCGGATCAAGCTAAAGTATTCCCTCCTTGGATAACCTGGGGGGAGAAACGGAAGAAAGGAGGCGAAACAACAAGGGTCAGACAAAAGTCTGGCAAGTCCAGTGATTTTCAGTTATGAACAGATAATAATAACATGACATGAAAATAAAACTGGATGAGAGATAACTGTAACAGATGTAGCAGATATGACAGAAGAACAGAATGATATAAGCTATTGCTTTACACTTCTCTGCACTAATACTAGTATAACAGAATTAGGTGTCACCCCAATGTCTAAACTGAAACAGAAACAGGTACAGAGTAATTTCCACGCTAGTAATGGGCCTTTACCACCCGATCAGAAACAGACAGAAGTAGAATGTAGCATAAGGTGTACACTAGTAATTGGGCCTTTACCACCCGAACAGACGGTACCACGCAGAAACAGACAGGTGTTGCCACCCAACAGAAACAGACGGTACCAACAGAAACAGACAGAACGAAGTGTACCCTAAAACCCTACCCCAAGCGATCGGCTCCCTAATACATAAATACCCTGTGCCAGCCCCACCGAAGGGTGTATCATTCCCTAAAGTGGCAACCTTTGAATGACACAGACCTATTTACAGATGTCACGGCGTCTTACATCCTCAGAGGCAGACCGGGATCCATGCACGCACATGACCCAGTTGGAACGCACCATCAACACCCATCGCCATTATCAGAATGAACCGCTTATAATTAGTTCAGTAAGCGTGCCCGGACACTACCTACAGTTGGGTCAAAGTTTTGATACCAGAAAGGGTTACTGACTAATATGGGTCCTGTAACGACCCGTGTTTTTGTCCATTTAATATTTAATTTAATTTAAATATTTTATTTGGAATATCGATAGAATTAATATCTAATTCTCTATTTAAACAAAGTTCGACATTATATATTTATATAATTTTAAATAGAGCTTGAAATATAGCGCTGCAGTTTGAAAATTCGAGTTTGAACTTCAACTGGACATACAGAGTTCGATATAAGTCGGATTTCTGTGAAACAAGACACGTTGGGACCGTATTGACGATAATTTTCATATGAAAGAGAAAATTCCAGATTTCATGTTATAATTTGATAGTTATAGCCGAATCAAATTTTGAAATAGTCGCTATGGAAAATCGTTATTAAATTATAGGCCTTTAAAGTAGCCGTTTTGCAAACGGACTCTGTTTTCGACGAAACCAGTTCCGTTGAGTTCATAGCGTCGATTATAGTCAGGATATGTATATAGTTTGTTATTTTTAGAGATAGGAAAATTTGACGTTAAAAAGGGTAGGGCGGTTCGCGGTAAAAATAGTCTACCGGGGCAACAGTCTCAGAATGCGACGAAATTAGTGTCGTTGGGTTCGTATCGAAAAGTTATTGTCAATATTCACAGTTTCAAGTTGATTTGATTTATCTAGTGATCGTGGTAAATTAAAATGTGTGTTCATTTCTGGTTTCATAAAGGAAATTTTTTCATACGACCTCGGATTTCGACAAAACTTATCCCATTGGATCCGGAATACCTTTTTACATCAAGATTAGCTTTTTTATCAGAAAAACAGAAATCATTTATAGTGATTTTTTTCAATTACTTTAGCATGGAGTTTCCGAAAAAAGAATATTTTATTCCTATCGTATATCAGCAAAACGTTCAGCTAACCTTAAGAATTTAGCTGCATGGACCAAAATATCTACACCTACCATGTGAAATCTTTGAGTCACCCTAGATTTAGATCTTTTTCGACATGTCCGTTCTTTTCAAATTGATACTACCCATGCCTATCTAGTATGAATAACCCACATCATGCACTGTCTTCTAATTTCCTTATACAACCTACCCAAGTATATACCGCAGCACATATTTCAATTCAACAGTCATTCGTACCGCCACATCTTTTCTTATTCAGTAGCGGTGTATTTTCTTTTCACTAAGTATATGAAGCCTTGCCGACAAAGTTTTAGACACCATGTAGCTACCAGGTTTAGCCGCAGACCTAAATACTTATATATATATATATATATAAACATATACCGTGCCAAACATGTCTCTCCTACTATAAATACGACAACCTCGACTTCCTTTCCAAACCCACAAGACATGGAGCCTTCCTCTAGAACTCAAACTAAAGCATGTTAAAAAAAAAGAAAAAAAAAGTTGAACGCAAGAAAGGAAACTGCAGTAGAAAGAAACAAAGGAAAAGAAGGGAGGAATGGGCGGTAGTAGAATATGAAGGAAGAAAGGGGTGCGAGAGTAATAAGATGGGAGTGGTGGAGTTGTTTTTGGTCTGTAGAAGGAACGCGGAAACAATATGAGGACGATAGAAGTGGGTGGCTTGTACAGTGCGAGGTTGGAAAGGAGGAGTGGAGTGATGGCGAACCGTTTCAGGTAGTGAAGTTCATGCTTGCGTTTTAGTCACTAATGAGAAAGAAAAATAAATAAATAAATGCGGAAAGGAAACAAAATAGGAGACCAGTGTTGAACGGTTGAAGGATAATGAAGCAAGGGAGAGAATTGGCCGAGGAGATGAGGACATGTACTGGAAATGAAGCACGGATCATGGAGGGTTCAAACGTGTTGTGAGGGAGCAGTAACAGAATGGAACAAAATCAGAGGCGCGTTGCGACTGTATCGACGAGCGTAATGTTGTGGGATTCGACGGACATAGTTGAACGCAGTCGGAAGCATGTAAAACAAACTGTTCCAGCGATGGACGAATCAAGGTGAGTTAAACTCACTCAGTTTCCAATTTATATTTTATATAAATTGGGTTTTTATTTTGTGTGTTCTGTTTGCTGATGATTGCCTGTTTGCTAGTTATACCTCTGTTTGTTGATTTAACTGATGAAATTAAACTATGTTTAATTTCAGTAAATTTTCAAATCGTATTTTAACGATTTGTTCCGATAGAGGTAACTTACCTCATCAGTCACGTTCACCAAAATAAATGTGTTTAATGATTTGAATTGTTTGATCTGTTTGATCTGTTTGAACTGTTGGATCTGTTTGAACTGTTTGATGATAACCATTATGATTTCAGGGAAGAACAGGTTGGAGGGACCCAACCGGATCCCTCAAATGTATTATTTATTTTCATATTATCATATATGAACCGATCTGTTTGATTGATTGATTTGATTGTTGTTTATTGACTGAATATTCAACATCTGTTTGGGTTGAACCGATGGGCGGTATTGGTTAAGTGTTTGGCAGTGTATGGCCTTTAAAATCAATCGGTTTATAGAGATTGATTCACCGTCAGGTGAATCGATAGAACTGAAGTTATAAAATTTATTTTATAACTGAAGTTAGATTTTGAATATATTATTTTGAATTAAAGTTAATAAAGATAAATAAATATTTTATTTATTTAAGGTTTCGATTTGTTAATAGTTTATTTTATAAAATAAAATATGTTCTTAATCAGATTTACAAGCAAGAGATCATGGAATGAATAGAATGGTTAAACTTTGGAAATTGTTTGTAAAAGGAAACAATTAATGGGATTATTTAAATTTATTATATTTTTAAGTGAAAATTAATTAGAATCGATTAAGGAGATAATCGAGTTTTGAGTGAATTAAATCGGCTGTGTTGAATTGGAATAAATTATCAAATTGATGAATTTTGGGTTGAATAGTAAAATGAGTATTGTTTAAATTTAAATGAGGCGTTAAAGGGGATTTACTATTTATTTTAGTTAATAAAGAAATTAACTATTTTAAAATAGTTAATGATTAAAGAAAGGTATTATCGTGATGTATAGTGAGTTAGGAAATTTGTTTTAATTGAATAAATGTAAGAAGTGATCGAAGGTGAAATGTGATCTATTTGGAAGGTGAAAGGAATCTATGACGGGTTTTTATATTTAAACACAAACTTGTCTATAACAAAGTATAAAAGGAATTCCAAGCAAATAACATAGTTTGAAATGAATATTACTTAATCATTTGAATTAAGTAAAGAGGGTTTTAGAGAATAAAGGGTTTATCATAAACCAGAGTTTACGTATGGGATTTAAAGTGTTAAAAACGTTGATTTTAAATTTACGTTACTGGAAAATTAGATCAAGTAAAAGTGGAAAGTGAAATGAGATTTCCAAAGTATGGGATGTATAAATAGATTTAAAAGGAGATCGGTATAAGTGAATTTGAATAAAGAAGTCGAAGGGATTGTATAACCAAGTCCCAGTCATGATGGAATTTGTTTGGAACTGGAATAGTATATTGGGCGGTTACAACTGATATTTATTTGAGGATAAGAACGTTGTTTGATCAAGGTCTGAGAGGTAATTAAAATACCCACTTGAATAACATCGGGATTATCTGAAGATAGTATTAGTTGGTAATCGTAAGAGACGTTAGTGGATATGTTTTGAAAATCTAAACAGCGATTTTAGCGCTGTTATTATAATATAAGTTTTGTAAATCTAATATAGCGATTGTAGCGCTTTTGCTATAGTAAATGGGTTGTAAACCTAAACAGCGGTTATAGCGCTGTTGTTTTGTAAATTTAAATAGTAATTATAACGCTATTGTTATAACATATGTGTTATAAATTTCTTTGTTAAAACTAATGGATTTCCGAATTTAAAAGATGATTTGAAAGAAGATTTAAGTGGGTAATTGAATATAATTATTCGAGCTAGAGTTAGTCAAACATAGTATTCAAGGTAAGTTGCCATTGCTTACGACTGCTAGCGTAATTCGCAGGGCTGCAGATAGCCTACGGCGGTCGGATGTTTCCTGAGGGAATCAGGCGTAACCATTGTGATCGCTGCGATCTAAAGTCAAGCGAATGGAATTAAGTCGAATATCAGTTAATCAATTGGAGTTAATCTATTAGAGATAAATCGAATTAGAGTTATTCAAACATCGTATTTTGAATATTAAAAGAGTTGGAGTTTTTAATGTAACAAAAGTAAACCAGTTTGTTAAAGGCCAGGTGATGCTGAATACTTAACCAGTGAACTCATTGGAGTATCATGATTGAAACACTATATATTTTGATAGTTAAATCACCGACTATCAAATCTGGCCAATACGATTGTTGGTACGGAAAGTCCGGGATCGAATTTATACTCGAAAACCATTCTGACCAACAAATACGTGAAGATCTCAGAAGATGATCGAGATGGAGCATTGAAGACCGTGGATCTTCATAAACGGAAGAACCACTAATGTTCTCTGCCTGGCAAGTAGAGGAAAGCTGTGATTCTGTCGTGGTTGGAATCAATGGGTTGCAAGGACTTCTCGCTACTGATCCATGGGGTGATTCCTATATGGATGCGGTAGGAGAGTGCCTTCGGTTCCTCCTGTTCCTGGATGACGTATATGGACGGATGTCTGACAGAGTATTTCCAAAGGATCACATACGTTGATTTCTTCAAACGTGCTATAGTGTTGGCGGAGAATCGCCGTTCTCTTAGCTTAACTGCTAGAGTATTTTTGTGGATGTCAATTAGTGATATCTGATGGATCTGATGATGTGGCATCCAAAGTGAATGACGACCAGATGTTCAGAAGTTATTCTGACCTCAAGCCTCATCAACCGGGGAATGACAAAAATCGGGCAGGCGGCATGGCTATGTGGGTCGCTCCCATTAGGGTGTATAATCACCTATCTAGAGAAAATCCTATTGTTTCTTGTATCTATGTTCGATGTTGTCCCTTATCGGGAGACGGTTGCTGATCCCAACCGTCGGTGGTATACATTCGATACACTCAAGCGAAATGAGTGGTCGGTCATGTGAGGGCCGGGTTGCATGACGTTCTTGTTGAACCCAGTGTATTCGTCTCTAGAGATACACTATCGGCAGGTGGTCCCATACCTTGTCAGAGTTGGAATCCAATCTCCAATAAGCGCCCGCGGTTTTGTTTGTATACTATATATGTGGAGCGTGAGATGCAAGCGTTCCACTAGATTCTATTTACTTGTATTTAGACATTATTATAATATCAGAAAAGATATTGGTTTCAAAACTGTTTTGGGTTATCGTAAGGTAAAAACCGTCCGTGTTTATGTGTGGATTTGGTCTTACGATTATCCTTTCTTCTGAAAAGATTTTGAACTTTAAATCATGATTGGATGATTTACCTTATTACTGTGCGAGTTTATCTCACTCTGGTTCACCAGACTGACCCGGTGTTTTGTAAATGCTCGGGTTAGACCGGGTTGTACAGGTTCAGGTTATCGACTACCGTGAAGAGACGAGCTGGAAGAGTCCAGACGTATGATATTACTAGTATTCCGCTGTGTGTTGTATGAGGACAGATTATCACTGTCCAGATGTTGATGTACTCTGATATTGTAAGTATTTTCAAAGTTCTCAATAAATATTTACTTCTGTATTATATTTTGTTCCACTGCGATGTGAGACTCTGTGTGGTGTCGTGTTCTTCTTCTTCTTCTATCCTAATATTTCTTTCTTTCTTATCTCACCCTCTAACTTCTTTCTATTAATGATCTGGAATGTTCGATGTCTGAATGGTCAACACGGTAGTTTGATGTTGATTTTCGGAGTCGAAAATTCCAGTTCGTTACAGTGGTATCAGAGCTGAAGGTTAAGTAATTACCTTGGCTCTGTGGCGTGACTCAGTAGAGATGGGGTTAGCAACACCCTAGATTGAGTTGAGTGTATATATACGAGTGAATGTATTTGTAGATTTTATAAAAATTGTTTTATATTGTGGAGATTTGTTGGCTGAGTTGTTTATGGGTTCTGGTCGATCAGTTTGATCCACTGTATCGATAGGAGTTTCTAAACACTCAAGTACGATAAATCGACGCAGTATGTTTTAAAAGAGGGTAAATGAAATAATTTTATCCAAATTATATTATAATATAAAAGAATGATATATATTTGAAGTATTATAGTATATTGGATGTGTTGGTTGATTATAACTGGAATGGTTATATAAATAACCAATTAAAATTCGTATAATATGGAATCAAATGAATTAAATCTGAAATCTAAATCAGAATTGGAATTAAAACTCCTTAAAGTGGGATAAATGATTGCAAATGAACTTGAATTGAATATATGAGAATTTTAAAATCCTGGGAGATTTTAATTTTGTTACAAGCATTGAATGGGATATTTTGAAATGGATTTCAAAATGAAAGTGTTTAGAACTAGTTTTGAAAGTGACATAGTATTGAACTCACTTCGATAGCTGGAAAATAGATTCTGATGATGATCCGGACATCATCCGTGTTCAATTTCGAGTGGCAAGTGACGGATTACTACCAAAGATTTGATTTTGAATGGCTTTGAGAGAAACAAGTTGTTTGAATCCTGAAAAGGAATATTTGTTTTTTTGAAAGAGCTGAACTGTTTAAAAACTCCCAGGGAGATTGTTTGAACAAAGGCAAAATTAAATAGAAATTTGTGAAAGAAAATATGAATTGAATTGAAAACAATTAACTGGAAATTTAATCGGGAGATAATATATCTAATAGGATCAGATTTTGAGTTGTGAGACAAAAATCTGAAATGGTGTTGGACTGGTAAGTCAAGAAGTGAAATTGATAATGGATGGAAATTAAGTTAAAAATGGGATTTGGCTTGGACAAGTGAAGGATTGGTTATGAGGCTGAAATTGGAATTTTGTTGGAAATACATTTGTATATGCTGATAGGGCAGCAGATGGAAGGGATATAATGATATGCCCGACAAAAAGGTACATGTTTATTTTTATATGAGTTTGGTGATTTATGAGTCTATTTGGCAAGCCTCTTGGCTGTTTATTTTCTTTTGGATTTGAGAAGGCCTAGAAATGCGAATTGGAGTTGTACCGATTGAGCCGTACAAAGGAGGTGCTGGCGAATTTTTTTTCGGAAATTTAAAGTGTTAGAAAATTTTCGATATTTTTTAAATTATTTATTCACAGTATTGAATTGGTTTCTAATTTAATATAAAATTAGATTTGAAATTAATGAGCTTATAACGTTCTTTCTTACCTTAGCAATTTCGAGGACGAAATTATTTTAAGGGGGGGAAGAATGTAACGACCTGTGTTTTTGTCCATTTAATATTTAATTTAATTTAAATATTTTATTTGGAATATCGATAGAATTAATATCTAATTCGCTATTTAAACAAAGTTCGACGTTATATATTTATATAATTTTAAATAGAGCTTGAAATATAGCGCTGCAGTTTGAAAATTCGAGTTTGAACTTCAACTGGACATACAGAGTTCGATATAAGTCGGATTTCTGTGAAACAAGACACGTTGGGACCGTATTGACGATAATTTTCATATGAAAGAGAAAAATCCAGATTTCGTGTTATAATTTGACAGTTATGGCCGAATCAAATTTTGAAATAGTCGCTATGGAAAATCGTTATTAAATTATAGGCCTTTAAAGTAGCCGTTTTGCAAACGGACTCTGTTTTCGACGAAACCAGTTCCGTTGAGTTCGTAGCGTCGATTATAGTCAGGATATGTATATAGTTTGTTATTTTTAGAGATGGGAAAATTTGACGTTAAAAAGGGTAGGGCGGTTCGCGGTAAAAATAGTCTACCGGGGCAACAGTCTCAGAATGCGACGAAATTAGTGCCGTTGGGTTCGTATCGAAAAGTTATTGCCAATGTTCGCAGTTTCAAGTTGATTTGATTTATCTAGTGATCGTGGTAAATTAAAATGTGTGTTCATTTCTGGTTTCATAAAGGAAATTTTTTCATACGACCTCGGATTTCGACAAAACTTATCCCATTGGATCCGGAATACCTTTTTACATCAAGATTAGCTTTTTTATCAGAAAAACAGAAATCATTTATAGTGATTTTTTTCAATTACTTTAGCATGGAGTTTCCGAAAAAAGAATATTTTATTCCTATCGTATATCAGCAAAACGTTCAGCTAACCTTAAGAATTTAGCTACATGGACCAAAATATCTACACCTACCATGTGAAATCTTTGAGTCACCCTAGATTTAGATCTTTTCCGACATGTCCGTTCTTTTCAAATTGATACTACCCATGCCTATCTAGTATGAATAACCCACATCATGCACTGTCTTCTAATTTCCTTATACAACCTACCCAAGTATATACCGCAGCACATATTTCAATTCAACAGTCATTCGTACCGCCACATCTTTTCTTATTCAGTAGCGGTGTATTTTCTTTTCACCAAGTATATGAAGCCTTGCCGACAAAGTTTTAGACACCATGTAGCTACCAGGTTTAGCTGCAGACCTAAATACTTATATATATATATATATAAACATATACCGTGCCAAACATGTCTCTCCTACTATAAATACGACAACCTCGACTTCCTTTCCAAACCCACAAGACACGGAGCCTTCCTCTAGAACTCAAACTAAAGCATGTTAAAAAAAAAAAAAAAAAAAAAGTTGAACGCAAGAAAGGAAACTGCAGTAGAAAGAAACAAAGGAAAAGAAGGGAGGAATGGGCGGTAGTAGAATATGAAGGAAGAAAGGGGTGCGAGAGTAATAAGATGGGAGTGGTGGAGTTGTTTTTGGTCTGTAGAAGGAACGCGGAAACAATATGAGGACGATAGAAGTGGGTGGCTTGTACAGTGCGAGGTTGGAAAGGAGGAGTGGAGTGATGGCGAACCGTTTCAGGTAGTGAAGTTCATGCTTGCGTTTTAGTCACTAATGAGAAAGAAAAATAAATAAATAAATGCGGAAAGGAAACAAAATAGGAGACCAGTGTTGAACGGTTGAAGGATAATGAAGCAAGGGAGAGAATTGGCCGAGGAGATGAGGACATGTACTGGAAATGAAGCACGGATCATGGAGGGTTCAAACGTGTTGTGAGGGAGCAGTAACAGAATGGAACAAAATCAGAGGCGCGTTGCGACTGTATCAACGAGCGTAATGTTGTGGGATTCGACGGACATAGTTGAACGCAGTCGGAAGCATGTAAAACAAACTGTTCCAGCGATGGACGAATCAAGGTGAGTTAAACTCACTCGGTTTCCCATTTATATTTTATACAAATTGGGTTTTTATTTTGTGTGTTCTGTTTGCTAGTTATACCTCTGTTTGTTGATTTAACTGATGAAATTAAACTGTGTTTAATTTTAGTAAATTTTCAAATCGTATTTTAACGATTTGTTCCGATAGAGGTAACTTACCTCATCGGTCACGTTCACCAAAATAAACGTATTTAATGATTTGAATTGTTTGATTTGTTTGATCTGTTTGAACTGTTGGATCTGTTTGAACTGTTTGATGATAACCATTGTGATTTCAGGGAAGAACAGGTTGGAGGGACCCAACCGGATCCCTCAAATGTATTATTTATTTTCATATTATCATATATGAACCGATCTGTTTGGTTGATTGATTTGATTGTTGTTTATTGACTGAATATTCAACATCTGTTTGGGTTGAACCGATGGGCGGTATTGGTTAAGTGTTTGGCAGTGTATGGCCTTTAAAATCAATCGGTTTATAGAGATTGATTCACCATCAGGTGAATCGATAGAACTGAAGTTATAAAATTTATTTTATAACTGAAGTTAGATTTTGAATATATTATTTTGAATTAAAGTTAATAAAGATAAATAAATATTTTATTTATTTAAGGTTTTGATTTGTTAATAGTTTATTTTATAAAATAAAACATGTTCTTAATCAGATTTACAAGCAAGAGATCATGGAATGAATAGAATGGTTAAACTTTGGAAATTTTTTGTAAAGGGAAACAATTAATGGGATTATTTAAATTTATTATATTTTTAAGTGAAAATTAATTAGAATCGATTAAGGAGATAATCGAGTTTTGAGTGAATTAAATCGGCTGTGTTGAATTGGAATAAATTATCAAATTGATGAGTTTTGGGTTGAATAGTAAAATGAGTATTGTTTAAATTTAAATGAGGCGTTAAAGGGGATTTACTATTTATTTTAGTTAATAAAGAAATTAACTATTTTAAAATAGTTAATGATTAAAGAAAGGTATTATCGTGATGTATAGTGAGTTAGGAAATTTGTTTTAATTGAATAAATGTAAGAAGTGATCGAAGGTGAAATGTAATCTGTTTGGAAGGTGAAAGGAATCTATGAACGGGTTTTTATATTTAAACCCAAACTTGTCTATAACAAAGTATAAAAGTAATTCCAAGCAAATAACATAGTTTGAAATGAATATTACTTAATCATTTGAATTAAGTAAAGAGGGTTTTAGAGAATAAAGGGTTTATCATAAACCAGAGTTTACGTATGGGATTTAAAGTGTTAAAAACGTTGATTTTAAATTTACGTTACTGGAAAATTAGATCAAGTAAAAGTGGAAAGTGAAATGAGATTTCCAAAGTATGGGATGTATAAATAGATTTAAAAGGAGATCGGTATAAGTGAATTTTAATAAAGAAGTCGAAGGGATTGTATAACCAAGTCCCAGTCATGATGGAATTTGTTTGGAACTGGAATAGTATATTGGGCGGTTACAACTGATATTTATTTGAGGATAAGAACGTTGTTTGATCAAGGTCTGAGAGGTAATTAAAATACCCCAACTTGAACAACATCGGGATTATCTGAAGATAGTATTAGTTGGTAATCGTAAGAGACGTTAGTGGATATGTTTTGAAAATCTAAACAGCGATTTTAGCGCTGTTATTATAATATATGTTTTGTAAATCTAATATAGAGATTGTAGCGCTTTTGCTATAGTAAATGGGTTGTAAACCTAAACAGCGGTTATAGCGCTGTTGTTTTGTAAATTTAAATAGTAATTATAACGCTATTGTTATAACATATGTGTTATAAATTTCTTTGTTAAAACTAATGGATTTCCGAATTTAAAAGATGATTTGAAAGAAGATTTAAGTGGGTAATTGAATATAGTTATTCGAGCTAGAGTTAGTCAAACATAGTATTCAAGGTAAGTTGCCATTGCTTACGACTGCTAGCGTAATTGGCAGGGCTGCAGATAGCCTACGGCGGTCGGATGTTTCCTGAGGGAATCAGGCGTAACCATTGTGATCGCTGCGATCTAAATTCAAGCGAATGGAATTAAGTCGAATATCAGTTAATCAATTGGAGTTAATCTATTAGAGATAAATCGAATTAGAGTTATTCAAACATCGTATTTTGAATATTAAAAGAGTTGGAGTTTTTAATGTAACAAAAGTAAACCAGTTTGTTAAAGGCCAGGTGATGCTGAATACTTAACCAGTGAACTCATTGGAGTATCATGATTGAAACACTGTATATTTTGATAGTTAAATCACCGACTATCAAATCTGGCTAATACGACTGTTTGTACGGAAAGTCCGGGATCGAATTTATACTCGAAAACCATTCCGACCAACAAATACGTGAAGATCTCAGAAGATGATCGAGATGGAGCATTGAAGACCGTGGATCTTCATAAACGGAAGAACCACTAATGTTCTCTGCCTGGCAAGCAGAGGAAAGCTGTGATTCTGTCGTGGTTGGAATCAACGGGTTGCAAGGACTTCTCGCTACTGATCCATGGGGTGATTCCTATATGGATGCGGTAGGAGAGTGCCTTCGGTTCCTCCTGTTCCTGGATGACGTATATGGACGGATGTCTGACAGAGTATTTCCAAAGGATCACGTACGTTGATTTCTTCAAACGTGCTATAGTGTTGGCGGAGAATCGCCGTTCTCTTAGCTTAACTGCTAGAGTATTTTTGTGGACGTCAATTAGTGATATCTGACGGTTCTGATGATGTGGCATCCAAAGTGAATGACGACCAGATGTTTAGAAGTTATTCTGACCTCAAGCCTCATCAACCGGGGAATGACAAAAATCGGGCAGGCAGCATGGCTATGTGGGTCGCTCCCATTAGGGTGTATAATCACCTATCTAGAGAAAATCCTATTGTTTCTTGTATCTATGTTCGATGCTGTCCCTTATCGGGAGACGGTTGCTGATCCCAACCGTCGGTGGTATACATTCGATACACTCAAGCAAAATGAGTGGTCGGTCATGTGAGGGCCGGGTTGCATGACGTTCTTGTTGAACCCAGTGTATTCGTCTCTAGAGATACACTATCGGCAGGTGGTCCCATACCTTGTCAGAGTTGGAATCCAATCTACAATAAGCGCCCGCGGTTTTGTTTGTATACTATATATGTTGAGCGTGAGATGCAAGCGTTCCACTAGATTCTATTTACTTGTATTTAGACATTATTATAATATCAGAAAAGATATTGGTTTCAAAACTGTTTTGGGTTATCGTAAGGTAAAAATCGTCCGTGTTTATGTGTGGATTTGGTCTTACGATTATCCTTTCTTCTGAAAAGATTTTGAACTTTAAATCATGATTGGATGATTTACCTTATTACTGTGCGAGTTTATCTCACTCTGGTTCACCAGACTGACCCGGTGTTTTGTAAATGCTCGGGTTAGACCGGGTTGTACAGGTTCAGGTTATCGACTACCGTGAAGAGACGAGCTGGAAGAGTCCAGACGTATGATATTACTAGTATTCCGCTGTGTGTTGTATGAGGACAGATTATCACTGTCCAGATGTTGATGTACTCTGATATTGTAAGTATTTTCAAAGTTCTCAATAAATATTTACTTTTGTATTATATTTTGTTCCACTGCGATGTGAGACTCTGTGTGGTGTCGTGTTGTTCTTCTTCTTCTATCCTAATATTTCTTTCTTTCTTATCTCACCCTCTAACTTCTTTCTATTAATGATCTGGAATGTTCGATGTCTGAATGGTCAACACGGTAGTTTGATGTTGATTTTCGGAGTTGAAAATTCCAGTTCGTTACAGGTCCCAAACAACAGATGACACAAGTAATTCTCCTCCTATCCTTGTGTCCCCAGACTAACAGATTTCAGATTGACAAGTTCAGACATACAGAATTCAGATCAACTAGTTCACAGGTCAGACAAGTTTTAGACTAACGGATCAGATATACGGATTTAACAGATTTACAGATTTGTCTAACTTTGTAATTGGGCCTACCGATTCACGGAACAGATTTATTAAACTCATCGGTCTAATGGGTTTAACCCTATCCGCCCAACACGTTTTAGACATTATATTTATCTCAGATTTTCATTAATTAAATATTAGTGCCCAGACCTCTCACATTAGACTGACAGTTTGCGGCTACTGGTTAGGCCGGTTGGTTCTGGGCAGATTTCTGCCGCAAACTGAGTCTAACCTCAGGTTTCAAGCACGTTATGACTAACTTCTCACATTAGAACCTATTGTTTGCGGCCACTGGATGTGTCGGGCGGTTCCGGGCAGGATTACGCCGCAAACTCATTCTAACCTCGAGTCAGCCATGTTTATCTTTGCGGCCAATTAATTATTAATTTACCATTTATGCCCACGCCTAATATACATGTCAATTTTCATAATTATAGCCAATTCAGATTATGTCAATAACAGACTAAATATATCAACTCAACAAATATGGCAGATAACAGATTTAGCAGATTAGGCGACTTAACGGATTCAGCGGATTAAGCAGTTTAGCAGATTTAGCATATAACAGTTTAGGCATCTTTAGCAGACTTAGCGATGACAGATTTGGTATATGAACAGATATAGCAAATTATAGCAGAACTAGCAGATTAGGCAATATAACAGAACTAGCAAATTAGGCAATATAACAGAACTAGCAGATTAGGCCATATAACAGATTTAATCATTCCTTAAAGTTTCATAAACATATCTTTCCTAATTATAAATTTGGCCTAAGTTTGCATGCCTAAATAGTTGTCATGATTCACATTATGATCATATACCCACGTTTGCATTGAATTTACATGGCACAGATTGTGGTCATAATTTACCATATAACACACGTCTCAAATTTAGTTAAACTTGCCTAGTACAAAAGATTCACATATAAATTATACCAAATATAGCCATCGATTTCAATGCATGTCATATATTCAAAAATCTCCCACTTAGGTGTTATTCACATTTAATAGTTATCAAATCTTAACATAAATCTTCACACCTAAGTTATATTGCCTTTTTATCCCAAATCATGAATCTCTATATAAACAATATACCCAACAATCTAGAACTTTAAATTATAATAGATCTTTAATTCAAAAATATGCGTTATGTCCAATGTCTCAAGTCACATGTTAATATACAATGGTTCCTCTTCTTCCATTTCACAGAATATGCACAGATCTAAATCTAGTTTACAAGCTATGTCCTTTTAGTCACAGATTAGCCATGTCCAATTATGCCATCATTCATTATTTGTCCCAAAGTTTAACGTTTGTGCGTTAATCTCTTATGAGATTTGGCGCAGGCTCGGGGTAGCCTGGCTATAGAACAGAAAGAAGAAAAAGATATAGAATAAAATAGATCAGAACAGAACATACGCAATCTCAAATTCAGATTTACAATCATGTCACAATTATAATTAAAGTTTATATCAGAAAATAACTGCACTTGCCTTGGTTGGATTCTAAAAGAAAAAGGTGGTGTAGCCGTTCTCTTTTAATCCTAATCAGAATTGGAGGAAGAAGAAGCACAGGTCCTAACTTAGGTTTCAGCAGAGTAGAGACGCCATTGATTTATTTTTTTAGAGAGGAAGAGAGCAATGGAGGCTAGAGAATTGTCTGTGAGATTTAGGTTTAGGTTAGGGATGTATATATAGGTGTAGGAAGTTATTTAGGACCATTAGATTAACCCTGAATCATGAGAACCATTCAAATGCAAAATCTGCATTTGAGCGAATCGGCCCATGGGATGACAGCCAAACACCCTGGATTAACCCCTAGTCGACCCACCGGAGCTTGGGTCGACCTCAAAAATGGGCCAGTTCGGTTTTTCCCCCTCCCAATTCGCTGTTTTGAACTTTTTTGCATATTTATTTATTTAATTTTTATATATATCTATATATATTTCTCTCATATGCATACAAACTTCAAGGCTTAATAACTTCTTCATAATTAACCATTTTCACACTAAACCACTCTTTGAACTGCGTTCACACTAAGCCACTTTTTAGCCATTCCCCTAAAACAAAAATATGACGCTAGCGGGGATCGAACTCTGTACCTCTTGTATGCAAGTCACATGTTCTAACCAAATGAGCTACTAAATCTTTTGCTTACAAAACTTAGAACAATGCTATCATTCTTTTCTCATTCCTCTTTTTCAAATTAATTATTCTTTAATTTGTATTTTTAATATTCTCAGAAAATACGGGGTGTTACATATATCATCCCAATACCCGTGTGGGGTTTCAAACAATCAAACACAGATTTTATTCGTGCAGTTGGGCGATGTGTAAAATTTATCGTCCCAATCAATATCAATCAAATCAGTGTATATAAACACATCTCCGATTTGTTTATAAATATTTATTTTATATACAC
Source organism: Allium sativum (assembly GCA_030737875.1). Taxonomy (NCBI): domain Eukaryota; kingdom Viridiplantae; phylum Streptophyta; class Magnoliopsida; order Asparagales; family Amaryllidaceae; genus Allium; species Allium sativum. The sequence continues at coordinate 124,099,187 of CM060919.1, read as the reverse complement.
GTTAAAAATTCTATTTTTAACTATAAAATATTTCTAACTATATAATATTTTATTTCATTTCACATCACATCACACAATCAACTACACATCAAAATCAAACAAACAAGCATACAAGTCGTCCATGGTCTGTGGACGACGGGTGTCGGGTGCTACTAAACACCGTCTGCATCCTAGTATATTTTAACTAGAAAAACAAAATTAAAAGGTGAGAAGTTCCCACAGAGTGTTCCATTCCGCCGTGCTTTGCTATTGAACTGCTGGACCGTCTGGATTCCTTTGAAATTCCAATGCGATCCTTTTCATGCTGTTCATAATAAAAATATTATTTTTTATTACTTCATTTCAATAAATAAAAACATATTTTTATTTCTACTTCATATATTTTTACAACGTTTATTTCTATATAAAAATTATATTTTTATATTTCTCCTTTAACAAAAACCCTATTTTTAATACTCTACCTAAGTAAAAATCATATTTTTATTTCGCCACACATATAAAGGTAATATTTTTATATTCTCTATTATATAAAAATCATATTTTTATATTTCACATATGATAAAAATCATATTTTTTACCTTGCTTTTTGATTAACCATACAAACTTCTCTCTATAAAAATATAACCTTTATTTAAAAGAAAATCTAAACTTTATATTAAATAAAAATATAATCTTTCATGTAAAAGATCCTACCTTTCTACTTGGTAAAAATCTAAGCTTTTCTTATTTTAAAATCCTAACTTTTTTTATAAATCGAACCTTTTATAGTTTAAAAATCCAGTTTTTTATATAAAAAAGAAAAATCAAATCATTTTTAATGGCATTAAATAAATAAAACAAAAGAAATATAAAGCTTACAGTGTTCGTTCGAGGCAAAAGGAGGGCTCGGGGTAACGCGGGGCTTGCTGGAGTTCACGGTGGAGGCACTCACAGGTGGGTGGCGCGGTGGCAGGGTGTAGCGGCAGTGGTGGAGCGGGTTTTCTAGAGGAAAAGGGGGTTTTCAGTCGAAGGGGGGTCCTACAGCACGCTGACTTGGTGGAGGAGGGTGGTGTGGGATCAGAGAGGTGGTGGTGGGTGGTCGGGGTAGGGACTGGCGGCGGATTGGAGGGATTTTAGGGGTTTGGGTTCGCGTTGGGGAGAGAAGAGGGGCTAAGGAGGGAGGGGATCGTCGGAGAGGGGAGCGCCCGAGGTAGCGGCGGCGGGTGGCGGCGTCCGACGGTGGTGGCGGCTCTAGGTGAGGGAGCGACGGGCGGGAAAGGGCATGAGCGGTTTTTCCCTTTTTTTTATTTCTGTTCGATGGTTCTGAGGTGGAAACGGGGTGAAAGGATATAGGCGTTGACCAAATATATTTAATATATTTTTATATTATTTTAAATCCCAAAAAGTAACTTTTTATTTCGACCTTGAAACGAGACCCACCGCCTGTCGTCCATAGCTAATTACCCCCATTCCAAACACAATGGGATATGTATTGTAAGTTGATTCGATCGTTTCGATCAGTTTTCGTCAAAATCAACATATAACTCTATATATTGAATTTGAACGCGCATTTCAATTTACTGGGGTCACATACGGGCTCGAAAAATTCCAGAAAAATATTTTCTAGCTTCGTATTGACGATACGGTCCTAACAAAACTTGTTTCGTCAAATTCTGAGACCGTTTGAAAAATGGCCAATTTCCAGTCGATTAAAATCAACTGAAACTGGTCAAACGCGTTTTCCTTTTCCATGCTCACATATTGATTCAAAAAATTATGAAAATTGGCATCTAGCAATAACTTGACATCACGGATCCAACAAAAGTGGTTTCATCGAAATCCGAGGTCGTGTGCAAAATTTCCATTTTTAAGGGCCAAAATTCCATAGCGACTATTCTGAATTTTCAACTGGACATATCTTTTTATCCCCGCTATGAAATTTTGATTTTTCGACTTCGTTGGAAAGATATTATCAATTAGATTCTAATATTTTTGGTTTCACTAAAATCCGGTTTATTTTGCACCCGGTACTTCCATTTGAACTTTGAAATCGAATTATCGAACTACCGCGCCATTTTCAATTCCTTTTATAATTTAAAATAAATATTTATATTCTAACGACGATCTATATAATATACACGTTCGAATTCTATTCAAAATAAATTTCTCGTCGATATTATTTAAAATAATTCATTTTAAATAATCAAAATTCATCAAAATTGCCAAAATAAAAATTTTAAATTGGCCCAGATTTCCGGGTTGTTACACCAATCCACTGCCGATAGGCAGGGACCGGCACTACCGCTCCAAGGGTTGCCTATAGGTGTGATCCTGAGGCATTTGCTAAAGTGTCTCGAATCGGAGAGGAGCTTGCCCCTAGCCTCGACTCATGATGGAAATCCAATTTCCAATACGACCTTGCGGTTTTGAATGTAGAAATAGTATGGCGACATGATATATGGTACCCATGCCGTCTATGATTGATACATTATGATTGAAATGTTTTTATTAGAACATATACACACTAATATTAAACCCGTTTTATCGTATCAAGCATCTCTTGACCATTATAAGGTAAAACCCTATCCTCCAGTTTGCGTTGCATTGTGTGATGGTGGGTCTTATAATGGTTTCATTTTTCTAAAAAGCATTGCGTTGTTTAACGTTTTACTTTATTTTATGCACTTGCAATCCAATGGAGTAAACCCGTTCCGCGTTAGCGGCGTGGTCTTGTGATTAGCCTTATTATTAGATAGTTAAGTTAAGATTTCTCATACCAGTCCCATGACTGACCTATAGTTTGTTTCACTAGCAAACTCGGGTGCCCACATTTTCCACACGGGCAGTCGAGTAGCTTCTTGCAGATATATTTACAGGATTCTGGCTTACAGCTGCAGCTGTGTAACAACCCGTAAAATGCGAGCCAGTTTGAAAATTTTTATTTTGGCAATTTTAGCGAATTTTGATATTTAAAATGGATTATTTTAAATAATATCGACGAGAAATTTATTTTGAATATAATTCGAACGTATATATTATACGCGTCGTCGTTAGAATATAAATAATTATATATAATTATAAATAGAATTGAAAATGGCGCGGTAGTTCGATAATTCGATTTCAAACTTCAATTGAATGTACCGGGTGCAAAACAATCCGGATTTTAGTGAAACCAAAAATAATGGAATCTAATAGTGAATATCTTTCCAACGAATCCGAAAAATCGAAAGTTAGTAGCGGGAATCAAAAGTTGTCCAGTTGAAAATTCTGAATAGTCGCTATGGAATTCAGGCTCTTAAAAATGGACATTTTGCAAATGACCTCGGATTTCGACGAAACCACTTTTGTTGGATCCGCAGTGTCAAGTTATCGCTAGGTTTCAAATTTCATAATTTTTCGAATCAATATGTGAGCGTGGCATAGGAAAACGCGTTTGACCAGTTTCAGTTGATTTTAATCGACTGGAAATTGGCCATTTTTCAAACGGTCTCAGAATTCGACGAAACTAGATTTGTTAGGACCGTATCGTCAATACGAAGCTAGAAAATATTTTTCTGGAATTTTTCTAGTTAGTATGTGACCCCGGTAATTTGAAAGGTACGTTTAAAATTCAATATAGTGATTTAAATGTAAATTTAACGGAAGCTGATTGTAACAGCCGAATCAGCTGACGATACATATCCCATTGTGTTCGGAATGGGGGTTAAACGCTATGGACGACAGGCGGTGGGCCTCGTTTCGAGGTCGTATGTGAAAGTCAACTCTTTAGGATAAAATTAAATAATTAATTAATTAAAAAAAGAAAAAAAAGCTTCCTCCCTTAAAAACCTTCTGGCCCCCCCTTTCATTTTTAAAATCGATTTATAAAAAAAAAAAAAAAAAAAAAGAAAAGGAAAGGGAGAGCGACAGGGGAGGAGCCGCCGCCCCTCCCCGATGATCCTCCGCCGCCGTACGATGGCGGTGCCATCTCCCCACCTCCGCCTGAGAAGGCGATGCCCCCTCCGCCATGATACGACGTTCGAGCCCCCCCTCCCCTCAAGCCCGACCCCCCCTCCAGGCGCCAGGCGCCGCGAAACCCACAACCGCCCCCCCCCAGCGACTGCCTCCGGCCACCCCTATTCCCCAAGCGCCCCCAGGTAATTTTTAATTTATTTATTTTATTTTTATTTTGCTTTGTTTAAGAAAAATGAAGAAAAACTGATTTTTAACAAAAGAAAAACTGATTTTATTAGAAATGTAAAACTGATTTTATAAGAATTGCAAAAACTGATTTTTTATATTTTGTTAAAACTTTTTTTTTTTTTTTTATGAATAAAAACTGATTTTACTTTATGGTTTAAAAAATGAATTTGCTTTGAAAATATAATTTTTGTATTGTTTAAATCGAAATAAAAATATAATCTTTACTATATAGGAATATTAAAAATATGATTTTTATATTTTTAAAGTATTAAAAATATAATCTTTATAGGATAGAGAAGTTAAAAATATCACCTTTGTATATGTGGCGAAATAAAAATCTGATTTTTATTTTATATACATTGAAATCAAGTGATGAAATTTGAAAAGGTGAAATCTTTGAATTTAAAAAGGCGAGATTTTTATATATTGAACTTCGATAGAAAAATAGGATTTTTATATATTGAACTTCGAGTTAAAAATTCGATTTTTATATATTGAACTTTGAACTAAAAATTCGATTTTTATATATTGAACTTTGAACTAAAAATTCGATTTTTATATATTGAACTTTGAACTAAAAATTCGATTTTTATATATTGAACTTTGAACTAAAAATTCGATTTTTATATATTGAACTTTGAACTAAAAATTCGATTTTTATATATTGAACTTTGAAATAAAAATTCGATTTTTATATATTGAATAACATAGTAAAAATTCGATTTTTACATATGTAGAGAATACGGGCGACGAAAGCGATAAAAGGCGAGATTGGTGAAGATTTCTATCAATGAAGAGCCGTGGAGCTGGATAGCTATAATGTGAGAACTTCTCACTCAAAGTATATTTTTCTAGTTATATATATATACTAGGATGCAGACGGTGCTTAGTAGCACCCGACACAATCGTCCACAGACCATGGACTTGTTTGTTTGGCTGTTTGGTTATGGATTGTGATATTGGTTTGAATGTGGTTTGTGGTGTGAAAAATCGAATCGATAAATTGGTTAGGATTAGACGTGCGCCGTTATAAGGCGAAGGAGTAAGGCTAGGTTAGACCCTTACTCCAAATTTTGTGGTTTGCATAACGAAAGTGAATTCGATTGATGTGTGAATGGCGTGGGCCTTCACTAGACCGGGGATAAGGCTAGGCCTCGTCCCGTTTCTAGTATCGTGCCGTTATGCCGCCGAAATTTTCTAAAATAAGTTAGAAAAATAAAAATATCATTTTATTTAAAGAAATGAATTGAATTGAAAACGAATTCGAATTGAATTGAAAACGATTTCGAAATGAATTGAATTGAAAACGAATTCGAATTGAATTAAAAACGATTTCGAAATGAATTGAATTGAAAACGATTTCGAAATGAATTGAATTGAAAACGAATTCAAAATGAATTGAAAATGAATTCGAATTGAATTGAAAACGATTTCGAAATGAATTGAATTGAAAACGAATTCCAAATGAATTGAAAACGATTTCGAAATGAATTGAATTGAAAACGATTTCGAAATGAATTGAATTGAAAACGAATTCGAATTGAATTGAAAACGATTTCGAAATGAATTGAATTGAAAACGATTTCGAAATGAATTGAATTGAAAACGATTTCGAAATGAATTGAATTGAAAATGAATTCGAATTGAATTGAAAACGATTTCGAAATGAATTGAATTGAAAACGATTTCGAAATGAATTGAATTGAAAACGATTTCGAAATGAATTGAATTGAAAACGAATTCGAATTGAATTGAAAACGATTTCGAAATGAATTGAATTGAAAACGAATTCGAATTGAATTGAAAGCGAATTGAAATGAATTCAAATTGAATTGAAATTCGAATTGAATAGAAATGAATTTTGAAACGAATTTATAAAGAAGAATTCAATTTTGATTTGAATTGAAAAGGAAGTTGAAATTGCTTTTGAAACGAATTTTAAAACTATTTATATAATTCGTTTTAAATAGAAATCGACGAAGTATATATTATATATATTATATATATAATATAATGGCCTGAATAGAACGCGCCGCGCCGCGGCAGTTCGTGAATTTCGACCATTTATTTCAAACGGACATTGCGGGAGATCCGACCGTCGGATTCTCCTAAAACCGGAACCGTTGGGTTCGTATCGAAAAGAGCTTTCTAACGAAGGCTAGAAATTTGAAATCTAACGGTTGGATTTGGAATTATGTCCAAATCAAATTCGAAAAAGGTCGCTGTAAGTGCAGTTCGATGGCCGTTGATGGAAATCGACTGTACGGGCCTTGATAAAATTATTAAAAATAGTAATAATTTGTGTAAAATCATAAGAAATGATTTGTGAAAGTTTGGGATGAAAAACTCCATATTTGAAAAGATAAAAATAGATTTTTATCGAAATGAACTAGTTTTGAACTAGAATTATAATTCTATTTATTTTTAAATAAATAAATTGAATTTGAAATGGTTTTGAAAATAACCAAAATTTCCAATGATTGCATTGGAGTGGATTTGAATCGAAATTGTCTTCGGAATATTTCGATGTTGGAATTCGTGATATTACAGGTGTTGTTATGGAAATTTGAAAGATATATATTTGTATCGTTATTTCCAATACGACATTTGTTAGTCGTAGAATTCGATATTGAATATAAGCCGATATATTTTCTATTCAGAGCCTTGTATTGAATATCGAATGTGATTTGGGTTTGTCGTGAATGGTGTCTTCACTAACACTGTTCTGGAACCCAGTTGAGAAAAGATTAAATCTTTTTATTTAGATTTAATGAAGTGTACCAATTAAATGATATTTAATTGGAATTGAATTGGTATTGATTTTTGGGTTTATCGTGAACAGTGTTTTAAATAACACTTGTTCTTTAACCCGATAATTAATGGAATGTGATTTTGGGTTTATCGTGAACAGTGTTTTAAATAACACTTGTTCTTTAACCCGATAATTAATCGAATGTGATCTGGGTTTGTCGTGAATGGTGTCTTCACTAACACTGTTCTTGAACCCAGTTGAGAAAAGATTAAATCTTTTATTTAGATTTAATGAAGTGTACCAATTAAATGATATTTAATTGGAATTGAATTGGTATTGATTTTTGGGTTTATCGTGAACAGTGTTTTAAATAACACTTGTTCTTTAACCCGATAATTAATCGAATGTGATCTGGGTTTGTCGTGAATGGTGTCTTCACTAACACTGTTCTTGAACCCAGTTGAGAAAATATTAAATCTTTTTATTTAGATTTAATGAAGTGTACCAATTAAATGATATTTAATTGGAATTGAATTGGTATTGATTTTTGGGTTTATCGTGAACAGTGTTTTAAATAACACTTGTTCTTTAACCCGATAATTAATGGAATGTGATTTTGGGTTTATCGCGAACCGTGTTTTTAGATGACACTGATTCTTTAACCCAGTCAAAAGATTAAAACTAAGTGGAGTTTTAATGAATCTTTAATTAGATTGAAAAGATCGAGAATGGAGTATCACCAGTTTTGCTCCAGGCGATAGTTAAATCTTTAATTAGATTTGAACGTGAAATTTAGAAACTAACTGTCGGTTAGCTAAGTAGAATGATTTTCTGGATATTGATCTGATGTTGGTTTCGGCCTTCGGGGTTAATATTTGGGGAATTATTCTCTTGATTAATTTACGGTTAATGACTAATGAATTGGAATGAGGCGTATGTTGTGTTTGTGTAACACTTATTTAAAATATACGCGAGTTATTCGGAAAGACCGGGTTTATCCCATTCTGAATAACTGATACGACGATAAGTCGAAGATGAAGACGATGGGAAGACCGGAAGTCTTCACGTCGTTTGGGTGATAACTGATGATCTTGATTGGGCAGTACACCCAAGAAGATGGAAACAGTTAGTGATCGTCCAGACGTACTTGGAGATCGATGGATATGCGGGGTACTAGGTGCCTCCGGTTTCGTTCAGACCCAGAACGGACTTGTAAATGGACTGTGTGTCTGACATCGGATTTCATTCTGTGTGACTGATATCGGTTGCATAGGATGGTTTGCCTGTGTGGCATGCTAAGATGCAAACGATCAAGGCTTCTGTTGAAAAGCAAAGTCTTGTGGTGATGATCAAAGCACGGCCTTTGTGGCGTAGCTTTGTGTAACGTTTACCTCGCGTGTTTCACACCAGGTATGAACCAAAAACGGGAGACGGACCTCAGGGAGGACTTGCGTTTCTTTCTAGCTAGAAGTGGCGTCAGTGGTTTTACACGCCCTGACGAGTTTGACTTATGTGGTTGTTGCTGTTGCGAGGCGCCTCGGTTATATCGGTTTCGGCCGATGCTTCTGGTCGGCTGACGGACCAGACTTACACCCCATAGGGTGGGGAAACGTAATGTTCAGGCATTTTAATCCACTCCGTGTGGACCGGCCCTGACGATCCAAGGGTCGATGCGCTCTGACCCTGTGGCTCGGGCTAGAGAGTCACGAAAACGGTTGAGGACTATCTTTTGCCTCGGTTCATAGACGGAAATCCAATTTCCAAATACGTGATCTTGCGGTTTTAGTTGTAATCCTATATATGGCGACATAGTGGGATGGGGCGCTCATGCCGCCTATGATTGATACTTATGATTTGAAGTGTTTTATACACTATGCACTTATATTAGTATCAAATGATTTGTTTTAAACGTATCAAGCATTCTTTGGTTGTTATAAGGGAAAACCCTATCCTCGACTGCGTTGCATTGTGTGATGGGACCTGGGTCTTATAACAGCTTCATTTTTCTTTATTTAGCATTTCGCTGTTGTTTTATGCACTGGTATTCTTGGGAGGAAACCCGTTCCGTGTTATACGGCGTGGTCCCTTGATTTACCTATCTTTAAAAATAAAGATTAATAACTGTTTTAGTTCTCACACCAGTCCCATGACTGACCTGGAGTTTATTGTTTTAACCTAAACTCTGGGTGCCCCTATTTTTGACACGGGCAGCTAGTAGTTTTGGTTTTGCAGATTTATATTCACAGGATCCTGGTTTACAGCTGGAACGATATCCGGAAAGCTTTGTATCCGTATATCTACTTCTAGTTGTGTATTGTATTATTTTCCGCTGCGATGTATTTAAATGTAATTTAAATCTCTGATATTTCTGTGTAATATTCATTTATACTCTGTATATTCTTGTAATCTGATGCATTGTTGTAATATACAATGAAATGTTCTTCTGTATGCGTTCTGCTGTGGTTTGTTCTCGAACTATCCGACGCTTTCCTTTACGGGGAAGTTGCGGGTCTTTACACGTGGTATCAGAGCTTTGGTTTACAAAGCAGAGAACAAGACACATTAGAACCATACGAAAGAATTCATCAGATAATTGGATTAGTAATATCCAATGGGATGACTCGTTAGAGATAGGATCAGTAGTATCCTAGAACGAGTGTGAAGAGTATATTTTTGAAAATGAAAACAAATTTTTGTTTTGAAAATTTAAATCAATTATTCGTATTTGATTATTTAGTTTATATTGATGTGGACAATCCAGTATATAAAGATTTTGCGTATACGTCTGATCCGCGTGTATTCAAGGTTTTAATATATTGGATAGATATAGCATCACACTCTAGTCGCCCGAAGATGATATTGATGATAGCGATCGCATCATCAACATTTATGTTCGAGTTTCGAAGGTGTGATTTTCTATATATTTCCATTAGGCTGGTGTGAGAACCAAAACTTATATATGGCTAGAATTCATTGTTGTGATTTGGCATCAAAAATCTGGTTTTCGACTATGTATCAAAGTTATGAATTTGAAACCCTAATTCACTAATTGATTGATGTTTGTGTTGGCTGTTTAATTGTTTGCTAATTTTGAACCATTATGCCTAATTTAATCGAATATTGAATTATATTAAAAATTGGTCGCATTTGCTTGCATATACATATACTTACATTGAACAGGTCATAGCAAGGAGGCTAGAGCAGAGAATAAAATTTGTTTGCCCGACAAATAGGTACATGTTTACTACATAATTTCCTGTTTTGTTTGGGTGATGATGATTTTGTGAGCCTATTGGCTAGCCGCTTGGCTTTTTCTTTTTCTTTTTGAGATCTGAAGGACCGGGGAAGCTATTTGAAATTCCCCGATGCTCCCGGTGCAGGGGAGGTTATGGCGAAATTTTTCGAAAATTTAGGGTGTTAGCCAAATTTTTGAAATTTTGAAAATTCTCAGAAACTAAAGAGTTGGAGAATGGAAGCCAGATCGAACGTAGAGTTGATTAATCAAACCACTTTCGACTTTGTTCCTTTTCGGGGACGAAAAGTTTTAAGTGGGGGAGATTGTAACAACCCGTAAAATGCGAGCCAGTTTGAAAATTTTTATTTTGGCAATTTTAGCGAATTTTGATATTTAAAATGGATTATTTTAAATAATATCGACGAGAAATTTATTTTGAATATAATTCGAACGTATATATTATACGCGTCGTCGTTAGAATATAAATAATTATATATAATTATAAATAGAATTGAAAATGGCGCGGTAGTTCGATAATTCGATTTCAAACTTCAATTGAATGTACCGGGTGCAAAACAATCCGGATTTTAGTGAAACCAAAAATAATGGAATCTAATAGTGAATATCTTTCCAACGAATCCGAAAAATCGAAAGTTAGTAGCGGGAATCAAAAGTTGTCCAGTTGAAAATTCTGAATAGTCGCTATGGAATTCAGGCTCTTAAAAATGGACATTTTGCAAATGACCTCGGATTTCGACGAAACCACTTTTGTTGGATCCGCAGTGTCAAGTTATCGCTAGGTTTCAAATTTCATAATTTTTCGAATCAATATGTGAGCGTGGCATAGGAAAACGCGTTTGACCAGTTTCAGTTGATTTTAATCGACTGGAAATTGGCCATTTTTCAAACGGTCTCAGAATTCGACGAAACTAGATTTGTTAGGACCGTATCGTCAATACGAAGCTAGAAAATATTTTTCTGGAATTTTTCTAGTTAGTATGTGACCCCGGTAATTTGAAAGGTACGTTTAAAATTCAATATAGTGATTTAAATGTAAATTTAACGGAAGCTGATTGTAACAGCCGAATCAGCTGACGATACATATCCCATTGTGTTCGGAATGGGGGTTAAACGCTATGGACGACAGGCGGTGGGCCTCGTTTCGAGGTCGTATGTGAAAGTCAACTCTTTAGGATAAAATTAAATAATTAATTAATTAAAAAAAGAAAAAAAAGCTTCCTCCCTTAAAAACCTTCTGGCCCCCCCTTTCATTTTTAAAATCGATTTATAAAAAAAAAAAAAAAAAAAAAGAAAAGGAAAGGGAGAGCGACAGGGGAGGAGCCGCCGCCCCTCCCCGATGATCCTCCGCCGCCGTACGATGGCGGTGCCATCTCCCCACCTCCGCCTGAGAAGGCGATGCCCCCTCCGCCATGATACGACGTTCGAGCCCCCCCTCCCCTCAAGCCCGACCCCCCCTCCAGGCGCCAGGCGCCGCGAAACCCACAACCGCCCCCCCCCAGCGACTGCCTCCGGCCACCCCTATTCCCCAAGCGCCCCCAGGTAATTTTTAATTTATTTATTTTATTTTTATTTTGCTTTGTTTAAGAAAAATGAAGAAAAACTGATTTTTAACAAAAGAAAAACTGATTTTATTAGAAATGTAAAACTGATTTTATAAGAATTGCAAAAACTGATTTTTTATATTTTGTTAAAACTTTTTTTTTTTTTTTTATGAATAAAAACTGATTTTACTTTATGGTTTAAAAAATGAATTTGCTTTGAAAATATAATTTTTGTATTGTTTAAATCGAAATAAAAATATAATCTTTACTATATAGGAATATTAAAAATATGATTTTTATATTTTTAAAGTATTAAAAATATAATCTTTATAGGATAGAGAAGTTAAAAATATCACCTTTGTATATGTGGCGAAATAAAAATCTGATTTTTATTTTATATACATTGAAATCAAGTGATGAAATTTGAAAAGGTGAAATCTTTGAATTTAAAAAGGCGAGATTTTTATATATTGAACTTCGATAGAAAAATAGGATTTTTATATATTGAACTTCGAGTTAAAAATTCGATTTTTATATATTGAACTTTGAACTAAAAATTCGATTTTTATATATTGAACTTTGAACTAAAAATTCGATTTTTATATATTGAACTTTGAACTAAAAATTCGATTTTTATATATTGAACTTTGAACTAAAAATTCGATTTTTATATATTGAACTTTGAACTAAAAATTCGATTTTTATATATTGAACTTTGAAATAAAAATTCGATTTTTATATATTGAATAACATAGTAAAAATTCGATTTTTACATATGTAGAGAATACGGGCGACGAAAGCGATAAAAGGCGAGATTGGTGAAGATTTCTATCAATGAAGAGCCGTGGAGCTGGATAGCTATAATGTGAGAACTTCTCACTCAAAGTATATTTTTCTAGTTATATATATATACTAGGATGCAGACGGTGCTTAGTAGCACCCGACACAATCGTCCACAGACCATGGACTTGTTTGTTTGGCTGTTTGGTTATGGATTGTGATATTGGTTTGAATGTGGTTTGTGGTGTGAAAAATCGAATCGATAAATTGGTTAGGATTAGACGTGCGCCGTTATAAGGCGAAGGAGTAAGGCTAGGTTAGACCCTTACTCCAAATTTTGTGGTTTGCATAACGAAAGTGAATTCGATTGATGTGTGAATGGCGTGGGCCTTCACTAGACCGGGGATAAGGCTAGGCCTCGTCCCGTTTCTAGTATCGTGCCGTTATGCCGCCGAAATTTTCTAAAATAAGTTAGAAAAATAAAAATATCATTTTATTTAAAGAAATGAATTGAATTGAAAACGAATTCGAATTGAATTGAAAACGATTTCGAAATGAATTGAATTGAAAACGAATTCGAATTGAATTAAAAACGATTTCGAAATGAATTGAATTGAAAACGATTTCGAAATGAATTGAATTGAAAACGAATTCAAAATGAATTGAAAATGAATTCGAATTGAATTGAAAACGATTTCGAAATGAATTGAATTGAAAACGAATTCCAAATGAATTGAAAACGATTTCGAAATGAATTGAATTGAAAACGATTTCGAAATGAATTGAATTGAAAACGAATTCGAATTGAATTGAAAACGATTTCGAAATGAATTGAATTGAAAACGATTTCGAAATGAATTGAATTGAAAACGATTTCGAAATGAATTGAATTGAAAATGAATTCGAATTGAATTGAAAACGATTTCGAAATGAATTGAATTGAAAACGATTTCGAAATGAATTGAATTGAAAACGATTTCGAAATGAATTGAATTGAAAACGAATTCGAATTGAATTGAAAACGATTTCGAAATGAATTGAATTGAAAACGAATTCGAATTGAATTGAAAGCGAATTGAAATGAATTCAAATTGAATTGAAATTCGAATTGAATAGAAATGAATTTTGAAACGAATTTATAAAGAAGAATTCAATTTTGATTTGAATTGAAAAGGAAGTTGAAATTGCTTTTGAAACGAATTTTAAAACTATTTATATAATTCGTTTTAAATAGAAATCGACGAAGTATATATTATATATATTATATATATAATATAATGGCCTGAATAGAACGCGCCGCGCCGCGGCAGTTCGTGAATTTCGACCATTTATTTCAAACGGACATTGCGGGAGATCCGACCGTCGGATTCTCCTAAAACCGGAACCGTTGGGTTCGTATCGAAAAGAGCTTTCTAACGAAGGCTAGAAATTTGAAATCTAACGGTTGGATTTGGAATTATGTCCAAATCAAATTCGAAAAAGGTCGCTGTAAGTGCAGTTCGATGGCCGTTGATGGAAATCGACTGTACGGGCCTTGATAAAATTATTAAAAATAGTAATAATTTGTGTAAAATCATAAGAAATGATTTGTGAAAGTTTGGGATGAAAAACTCCATATTTGAAAAGATAAAAATAGATTTTTATCGAAATGAACTAGTTTTGAACTAGAATTATAATTCTATTTATTTTTAAATAAATAAATTGAATTTGAAATGGTTTTGAAAATAACCAAAATTTCCAATGATTGCATTGGAGTGGATTTGAATCGAAATTGTCTTCGGAATATTTCGATGTTGGAATTCGTGATATTACAGGTGTTGTTATGGAAATTTGAAAGATATATATTTGTATCGTTATTTCCAATACGACATTTGTTAGTCGTAGAATTCGATATTGAATATAAGCCGATATATTTTCTATTCAGAGCCTTGTATTGAATATCGAATGTGATTTGGGTTTGTCGTGAATGGTGTCTTCACTAACACTGTTCTGGAACCCAGTTGAGAAAAGATTAAATCTTTTTATTTAGATTTAATGAAGTGTACCAATTAAATGATATTTAATTGGAATTGAATTGGTATTGATTTTTGGGTTTATCGTGAACAGTGTTTTAAATAACACTTGTTCTTTAACCCGATAATTAATGGAATGTGATTTTGGGTTTATCGTGAACAGTGTTTTAAATAACACTTGTTCTTTAACCCGATAATTAATCGAATGTGATCTGGGTTTGTCGTGAATGGTGTCTTCACTAACACTGTTCTTGAACCCAGTTGAGAAAAGATTAAATCTTTTATTTAGATTTAATGAAGTGTACCAATTAAATGATATTTAATTGGAATTGAATTGGTATTGATTTTTGGGTTTATCGTGAACAGTGTTTTAAATAACACTTGTTCTTTAACCCGATAATTAATCGAATGTGATCTGGGTTTGTCGTGAATGGTGTCTTCACTAACACTGTTCTTGAACCCAGTTGAGAAAATATTAAATCTTTTTATTTAGATTTAATGAAGTGTACCAATTAAATGATATTTAATTGGAATTGAATTGGTATTGATTTTTGGGTTTATCGTGAACAGTGTTTTAAATAACACTTGTTCTTTAACCCGATAATTAATGGAATGTGATTTTGGGTTTATCGCGAACCGTGTTTTTAGATGACACTGATTCTTTAACCCAGTCAAAAGATTAAAACTAAGTGGAGTTTTAATGAATCTTTAATTAGATTGAAAAGATCGAGAATGGAGTATCACCAGTTTTGCTCCAGGCGATAGTTAAATCTTTAATTAGATTTGAACGTGAAATTTAGAAACTAACTGTCGGTTAGCTAAGTAGAATGATTTTCTGGATATTGATCTGATGTTGGTTTCGGCCTTCGGGGTTAATATTTGGGGAATTATTCTCTTGATTAATTTACGGTTAATGACTAATGAATTGGAATGAGGCGTATGTTGTGTTTGTGTAACACTTATTTAAAATATACGCGAGTTATTCGGAAAGACCGGGTTTATCCCATTCTGAATAACTGATACGACGATAAGTCGAAGATGAAGACGATGGGAAGACCGGAAGTCTTCACGTCGTTTGGGTGATAACTGATGATCTTGATTGGGCAGTACACCCAAGAAGATGGAAACAGTTAGTGATCGTCCAGACGTACTTGGAGATCGATGGATATGCGGGGTACTAGGTGCCTCCGGTTTCGTTCAGACCCAGAACGGACTTGTAAATGGACTGTGTGTCTGACATCGGATTTCATTCTGTGTGACTGATATCGGTTGCATAGGATGGTTTGCCTGTGTGGCATGCTAAGATGCAAATGATCAAGGCTTCTGTTGAAAAGCAAAGTCTTGTGGTGATGATCAAAGCACGGCCTTTGTGGCGTAGCTTTGTGTAACGTTTACCTCGCGTGTTTCACACCAGGTATGAACCAAAAACGGGAGACGGACCTCAGGGAGGACTTGCGTTTCTTTCTAGCTAGAAGTGGCGTCAGTGGTTTTACACGCCCTGACGAGTTTGACTTATGTGGTTGTTGCTGTTGCGAGGCGCCTCGGTTATATCGGTTTCGGCCGATGCTTCTGGTCGGCTGACGGACCAGACTTACACCCCATAGGGTGGGGAAACGTAATGTTCAGGCATTTTAATCCACTCCGTGTGGACCGGCCCTGACGATCCAAGGGTCGATGCGCTCTGACCCTGTGGCTCGGGCTAGAGAGTCACGAAAACGGTTGAGGACTATCTTTTGCCTCGGTTCATAGACGGAAATCCAATTTCCAAATACGTGATCTTGCGGTTTTAGTTGTAATCCTATATATGGCGACATAGTGGGATGGGGCGCTCATGCCGCCTATGATTGATACTTATGATTTGAAGTGTTTTATACACTATGCACTTATATTAGTATCAAATGATTTGTTTTAAACGTATCAAGCATTCTTTGGTTGTTATAAGGGAAAACCCTATCCTCGACTGCGTTGCATTGTGTGATGGGACCTGGGTCTTATAACAGCTTCATTTTTCTTTATTTAGCATTTCGCTGTTGTTTTATGCACTGGTATTCTTGGGAGGAAACCCGTTCCGTGTTATACGGCGTGGTCCCTTGATTTACCTATCTTTAAAAATAAAGATTAATAACTGTTTTAGTTCTCACACCAGTCCCATGACTGACCTGGAGTTTATTGTTTTAACCTAAACTCTGGGTGCCCCTATTTTTGACACGGGCAGCTAGTAGTTTTGGTTTTGCAGATTTATATTCACAGGATCCTGGTTTACAGCTGGAACGATATCCGGAAAGCTTTGTATCCGTATATCTACTTCTAGTTGTGTATTGTATTATTTTCCGCTGCGATGTATTTAAATGTAATTTAAATCTCTGATATTTCTGTGTAATATTCATTTATACTCTGTATATTCTTGTAATCTGATGCATTGTTGTAATATACAATGAAATGTTCTTCTGTATGCGTTCTGCTGTGGTTTGTTCTCGAACTATCCGACGCTTTCCTTTACGGGGAAGTTGCGGGTCTTTACAAGCTGTATTCGTAAAGCTCTGTATTCGTGTATTCCTTTCAGTTGTATATTTGTAATATTTTTCCACTGCTATTTAAATGTAATTTAAAACTCTGATATTATTGTATTTCTATTATGTAATAAGTATTCATACTCTGTTACATTCTTGTACTCTGATGTAATTGTTGTAATCAGCAATAAAATGTTCTTCAGTTTGTGTTCTGATGTGTATTGTTCTCAAAGCAATCCAGCCTTTCCTTTACTGGGAAGTTTGGGTCGTTTCATAACTTAACCATACCACAAATCAGGTAATACTGGTTAAGTGTTGCCCTCCTATTTTAACTTAACCTTACCACAAATCAAGTTATTTCGGTTAAATGTTGCCCTCTTGTTTTAACTTAACCCTACCACAAATCAAATTATATTGGTTAAGTGTTTCTTATTACTTAGCCTTACCCATTCATCATGCTATATTGGTTAAGTGTTTCCTATTAACTTAACCCTAGTAATTCATCTTGTTATATTGGTTAATTAACTTAACCCTGCCATTCCTGTCTTAGCTTTAATTCATTCATTAAAGCACCAACCATTCACATTAGATAGGTATTATTGCGGTTACTGGATTTGCCGGGTGGTTCCGGGCAGTTTTACACCGTAACTCAGTCTAACCTCGGGTTATTTTGGGCTTGATTCACTAACCTCTCACATTAGATATATATTGTTACGGTTGCTGGATGTGTCGGGCGGTTCCGGGCAGTCTTACAGCGTAACTAAATCTAACCTCGGGTCAAGCATATTTGTCTTTTCTAAATTTACATATTTACCTTCTATATTTATATGTAAATTATTATCAATCAAGTCATGCCCAATTTCTCTCTAAATCATGTTCATAATTTTAGGTATATAAATTATACCATTTCAATGCCACTAATCATTTAAAATATGCCAATAACATGTAACTTCATGATTTTCCCAATGTTACCCCCGCTAAACATTCGCTTCAATTTCATAGAATGTTAGGCTTCGCAATTTAGCCTAAATCAAAATCAAGAGGGGAAAAGGAAGAGACACGTAGCATTCAAGACAAGCATAATATGGATCCAACATATGTCACATAAATTTGGCATAAAATAAATATGTGTTTAATTATGAACTTGCAATTTTGAACCTAATCAACATGAACCATATGCATATGGATGGGAGTTTACATAGAACTACACAATTCCAATTAGTCATATAAAGGTGAACTTGCATTTTTGGGTCTAATTAACATGGGTCTTAAACATACGAAATTTCCCAAATTCACCTAGGCATGTATATGCAAACTTTTATTTTGGGTCCAATGAACATAAACCTTAAGCATATAGAATTGCACAAGTTCAACTAGACATGTGAATGTAAACTTTAATTTGGATCCAACAACCATGAATCTTAAGCGTATGGTTTTACACAAGTTTAACAAGGCATGTAAATATGAGCTTTAATTTTTAAATCCAATTTTCATATATCTAAATGTGAATCTAAACATAATACATGTCTTAGCCTAACAACTTGCATGATTCAATAAACATAGATCTAAATGTAGATCTAAACATAATACATGCCTTAGCCTAACAGCTTGCATAAACATAACAAAATTCCCAAGTTGACATACAACATATAGGTGTCATCATGATATGTCATCGCCAAAATTATACAACATGGTATGTCATCGCCAAATTACACAACATGATATGCCATTGCCAAATTATACAATAATATGTCATCGCCAATTTATTCAACATGATATGTCATCGCCAAAGTATACAACATAATATGTCATCGCTAAATTACACAACATATATGTCTTTGCCAAATTATACAACATATGGATTCATTGCCAAGCATTTAACATTTATCATCAAATCACATACAACATGGCCACAAACTTAATCATGATAAGAGTCATAGTCTTAACCAATTCAGTTTAACAAAAAGGATAGGCATAAATTTACATAGGGCGTTGTTCTACATCTAGGTCTAAATGATAACTGGACTTACAAAAAGGAGACTAGTCTTGTGCTTTGGGATCTATAATCTGAAATTGAATAGCTCTCCTTTGTTGTAGATGTTGAATTCTCTTAGTTGAATTAGATTTGATTTGTAATTCCTACTTCCTTTCTAGTTGAAGGAGAATGGCGGCTATTCTAGGCTAAGTACTGACAGCATGACAGTCTTAGGAATATTTTTTGTGTAGCTTTAGGGTTTAGATTTACGTTGCTTATATAGAAGTTTGATTTAATAGGAGCCGTCAGATTAACCTAGAGAACATCAAAGCCATTCAAACCTAAGAGAACCAACCAGAACGTGCCACACAAGCCCTAATGACACAGCAATTTGTCACAGGAGAAAACACGTCAGATTTCAGATCTGACCCAAGGGGGAGGTCGACCCCAAGGTCGACCTGTATATAGGGAGGTCGACCCTATGGTCGACCTGGCCTGGGGTAGGTCGACCCCTAGGTCGACCTACCTTGGTATTTACTTTTCTGAATTGTTTTAAATAATTTTCTGAAAGTTCCGAGGGCCATAGCTTCTTCATACGAAGTCCGATTTTCGAAAACTTGGACTCTATTCCAAGAAGAATTTCGAGACAAATGCAATGGCGTAACCCGTTTTCCTTAATTCTTAAATTTGAAATTAATTATTCTTTAATTTGTTATCTTAATATTCTCAGAAAATATGGGGTGTTACAACTTGGTTTTGGGTTTGTTGTGAATCACGTCTTAAATAACGTTATTCTTTTAACCTAACTATGCTGAGATATGATTTGGAATAGAATGAATAATATTTTACTTAAGATTTAATGAAGTTTTCTGTGACGGCCCGCCTCGCACCAGCCTGCATTTCCTCCAAAAGTGCGTTGTACACATGCCCGACTAGCACAAGATGGTCGTCATAAGAAAGGAAAGAAGGGAATGAACTAATCAAAGAACCTGTAGAATGTCTCACAGCGCATGGAATAAAATATAATAATAATGTACTTGACATAAAACAGGCGAGACAGTACATAAGCTGATAACTAAAACCAACATCAATCTCAAAGCAGCGGAAATCCAAATACAGCTTATTACAACTTTTCCAAATTTACTGTCTCTAAACAAAAGAAAGCTGAAGTAGAAGATACACCAACAATGCCCAAGCAGTGATCTTCAACAACACAGGGAGAATACTATATATATTACGTGGAAGCCTCCTGCTCGTCTCCGGATCATCTACCCGTGCATCACCAGCTAACCTGTCTCTAGTCTGCTCGTGTGAGCACCCAGAGTAATAAGAGGAGACATAAAACTCTGGGTCGGACATAAAGCCTGGTATGAGCGATAAGCATCTAAACAGAATAATAACAGGTATACTAAACCATACCTGAACCTGGACCTGCAACCAAAGAGTTAGTACCACATACCGTACAATACTCCAAGGTGCCATAATAAATAGTGTAAGAATACGGGGGTGGGGTGTGCATGTCAAAATGAGAGCAAGCAAATCATCCATAGCAACCATCCTCACGTCTCTCGCTCAGTGCGTAAAGCATACGACATCTACCACTTTGGAACACTAGACAAACTGAGGTAACGACGAATCCCGACTTGTAGAAACCCTGCTGTGACCAAGCCAATCACTTGGAGTCATGACCAAACATTTCAATGACCCACTTCATTGGTCGTAGCCCTTGGTTCTACCGATGCCATAATGGCCCTGAATCCGCCTTCGCACCTCCTACCATAGTGGTCCAAAGCTATAGACGTCGATAACTCCTTAACACGCGTCCCGCAGCAAAGCCCAACCATGAAGCGAACTCGTTGATTCCCATCTGAATCTTGAACTCTAACTTCTCATTTGGACTTCCCTTGCATCTCGGGTTCGGTCGAATTGGAGTTGGTCTTCAGAAGAGTCATCACGAAGTAGTAAGAGTACACGTCCGGTTCCCCATGCTCGGTTCGGTTCGGATACGTTCCCCGGTTCGGTTCGGAGTGCCACCATCCTCTGGGTTCGGGTCTTTCTCCCTCATGCGGTTCGGTTCGGTGCTTTCGGTTCGGTTCGGTGGTTCTGAAGCGGTGCGGTTCGGATACCCCATAGCTTGAGTGTCTCCGTCTCCGTCTCGTCAGCATCAGTTCGGTTCGTGTATTGCTCTCGATTCGGTTCGGAATATGGTATCCATGCTCCTCTTTCTTCTACTTCAGTCCTCGTTGTTCCTTCCGATCCCACGCTATGCCCCTCCGATCCGATCAGGCCTTCCTTGTTGCCTCTTCACGTCATGCCCCAGAAGGTACCACGCCCCGGTCCGGTTCGGGTATGTCCGATCCGATCCCCTACCCGATCCGATCCCCTACCCGATCCGATCCGGTTAGATACCCTGCAGTTTTCTGCAACTTTCCATCAACTGTTTATACGCCTCTCGACGGCGTTTTCGACCAATCTAACTATTGGAATCAATCACAAAGCATACCAAAGAGTCATAGCAACATATAACAGCAACCGCAAGCAACAAACAACAATTTAAATGAACCATAATGGATCAAAAGTGGCCAAAACCTCACATTTTCCTATAATCCCTCTTAATCATGTTTAAGCATACGATTAGCAAAACACATCGAAATTAACCCAAATTTCTAGCAGAGCCTTAAAACATTATTTTAGAATTTTAAGAATTTTTCCAGAATTTATTTACGTATAAATTCGCTAATCTTCACTAATTACCCTTAATCACCGTAATTAGTGCAAAAACTATGCAAATCACTCACCTTGGCCACAAACAAAATTCTCAGAACTGAAACTCCTCTGATTTGGACGAATACTGATGCCCAACAGCAGCCCTAACCTTGCTTTGGTGCTTTTTCTTCTTAATTTGATACCTCTAAGCCTTAATCCTTGATTAGGAAGTGATTTTTGGGTGTTTTAGAGAGATTTAGAGAGTGGAGGCCATGGCTAGATCAAGAGGAATGAAAGTGGCGGTTGGAAAATGTCTAAAGAAATGTTCACTAACTCTAATCAGCCCCTAAATGCCCCTAAACCCGAAATCCCCCTTGGGCCTAGCTGCTAATCACCCGTTTAAGCCCAATTAGGCTGTTTTTCACCATCTGAAACTTGTTTCAGCCATATCTCCCAAACGGTGAGTCCGTTTGGCTAATGTGACCACTCTACGGAAAGAGAAACCATCATCCGGAGCCAATGGAAGTGGTTTCAGGTCAAAATTCCTTCCCAGTCAAAAGTTATGGCCAAAACAGTGATAACTAGGGGCAAATGGTCATATAAAAATCGAGAAAAATCATGAACATGGGAAATGACCCCAATAGTCGTCTCCCAAAGTTACATGACCATACGACTTCGTATGTGAAAGAAATAAATATTCTACAATCCTATGATGCGTAGAATGCGGGTCGTTACATTTTCCAAAGTGAAGTTTTCCGATTAATAAATTAAATTGGAATTAAATGGAAGTTTGATTTTGGTTTTATCGTGAACGTTGTTTTAAATAAAATTTGTTCTTCAACCTAGTAAAAGGAGAAGACGATTTCTCAAGGTTAGTTGAAAAGGAATCCTTTATTAAATTTGGATATAAAGATTGAATGAAAGAGTTTTCACTAACAAACAATAATGGGAAGATCGTTTGAAGATAAACGTGTTTTCCTTAATGGAAAGATTTAAAGAAATGGATTTTGGATTTAACAAGTTTTCAAATATGAACTTTGTTAATAATGAGAAATCATAAGTACGATTTTGGGTAAGAGGTGTGATTGAGGAAAGATTTAAACATTGGTTTAAAGAATGTAAATCTTTGATGAGATTTAAGGGAGTAATTCCCAATGGAAAGAACGATTTGAGTAAATGTATATTCCAAAATGAAATGAGACTCATGATATGTTTATATATCAAAATTGGTTTTAAAAGAAAACTAGTTATTTCAAAAAGATTAGGTTCCAACCCATTCTGAATAACTCTACAACGAGTATTTAAAATACTAAAGATGGTGGTTGAAGACTGGGGATCTTCACATTGTTTGGATTATTGCTAATGTCTCAATTGGGAGGTACACCCAAGATGAGGTTAAATAAGTGGCAGTCGTCTAGATGTACTTGAAGATTGTACAGATTTGCAAGGGCCTCTCTCCTTTATTGGACAAAAAATAAGGTGCCTTCAGTTTCGTTCAGACCAGAACGGACTTGTTAATGGATGTGTGTCTAACGTTGTATTTTACAATATAACCAATTGGTTTCTACATATGTTATATCAATTGGTGGCGGAGAATCTATTCTCTTAGGTTAGCACCCTCCTTTTAGACATATGCACTCAGTGGGTTATATATTAATAGACACCGATTATATGTTGTGAATTGACAATGTAGCATGCTAAGTGTTGAGATAATTAAAGCTTTTTGTTGAAAAGCTGAGCTCTGTGGATGATGATAAAAGCATGGCTGATATAGCATAACTTTATGTTGAAACATGACTTTTGTGCCTTACAACCCGTGAATGGCCGAAAACAGGATGATGGTTAGTGGAGTAAGGGCATGCGTTTCCTTCTAGCTAAAAGTGATGCCATGGTATGGATCTCAGGAAATTTTCTTATGTGGATGATGGATTGAGGCACCTCGATGATGGTCAAATACGACCATGGGAACGTTATGTTCAGGAGTATCCCGAACTCACCGGGAATTGACAGGTCGACTCTGCTGATAAGAAGGATCACATGCGTGTAAGTCCTGGACATCTTGCTAGAGATGATCCGAACGGTTAACGAAGATCCTTTTCCTTGGTCATTGATGGAATCCATCTTCCAATATGAGTTTCGCGTTTTCAGTTGTAACCTAAAAGCCAACATAATGGGATGGTGCATTATGCGAGCTAAGATTTATACATTTACTTTCGAAAGTGATTTCCACACTATGCACCAGTAATAATATCAAAAATATTTGTTTTCCGCGTACCATGCATGTTTGGTTATTAAAAGATAAAACTCTTTCCTCTGGTTTGCATTGCATTGTGTGATGGGACTTGAATCTTATAACAGCTTCATTTTTCAAAAAGAATTGGGAGTTGTTTATTAATTGGTATTCATGTGGAGATAACCCGTTCCGTGTTATATAAGTCGTGGTTCTGTGATTTACCCAACTTTACGATAAAGTTTAAAAAACTGTTTTAGTTCCCATACCAGTCTCATAATTGACTCAAAGTTATTGTTTCCCACCTAAATTCTGGGTGCCCATATTTTCCACATAGACAGTCTAGTAGTTTCGGTTTGCAGATATTTTATAGAGAAGGTGCTGGATTAAAGCTGTGCCCAGACCATTTTACGTCTTTTGCCGAGTTATGTGTTTTATGTTGTGTACATGTTATATTCTGATAGTTATTTTTGTTGTGCATTGTACTTATAATTATACTCTGATATCTTTGGTACTCTAATGTAAAAGTTATTGTAATATTGTAATGATAATGAAAAAGTTGGTTTGTTCAGTTCTTATTAGTAGTAATCCCAAATGATATGTCTTGTTGATCGGTTTAAGTCAGTTGGATTATCAGTTTGGATTGGGGGAGTCGTCATACGTGGTATCAGAGCATTGGTTAATTCAAAGCTTTGGGGTACGACTCGTTTGAACTGAATGAAAGGACTCATCTAAAATAGGATTTGTATTATCCTATAAGAGAAACCCATTAGAGATAGGGTTAATAATGCCCTAGAATAAGTTTAAAGAGTGTTATATATAGAAGAGAACGAATATGCGTATACATATAAAATGAATTTAGTTTTGAAAGATTATCTTATAATAAGAGTTTAAATGTTTATTTGGTGCTGAAGTTGGACTATCGAGTATAAGAAGATTTTGAATATACTCCTTGCAAACGTATATCCGAAGTCTCAAATATACTGGATAGATATAGAAACGTATTTTAGTCGCTTAGGGATGATTCTGGAGATGATCATGGCATCACCCGTATTTATTTTCGAGTTTCGAAAGTGGGACGACTATATAATTCCATTTGACTGTTGTGAGAACCAAGAACTTGGTCAAAATTTAATGTTTATAATTTGGCAAATGATTAAGATGATTTGAGCTTTAAATTTAACTGGTACAAGTTAATTAAATTGAAAAGACAAAAGTGAATCATACGAAATAAATTTTAACTTAAGAGAGGTTAAAAAAAATTGGAATAATAGAACCAATATGAAAATGGAAGATAAGTCAAATTTAAAGTTAATGTTGAATTGAGTAGGAGATTAGTTGGAATTGGACATAGATATATCGGACAGGTTATTGTATGGAAGCAAAGAAGAGGAATAAAATTGAATGTACAACACAAACAGACATATTTATTGTATTGAGTGAGTTTGGTGATTTTATGAGCCGGTTGGGAAGCCATTTAGCTTTTGGATTTTCTTTTGATTTTTGAGGGCCTAGACAGGCTAGTTGTAGTTTTATCGATAGGGACGTAAAAAGGAGGTTATGGCGAATTTTTTTGAAAATTTAAGGCGTTAGCAAAATTTCGGGAACTGCGAATGTTCTTAGAAACTAAAAAGATGAAAAACTTGAGTTAGTAGAATGAAGGATGAGTTGGTTAAGTAAACGACCTTCAGTATCGTCTTCGATTTTGGGGATGAAATCTTTTTAAGCAGGAGAGAATGTAACCACGCGGATTTTATTAACAAATATTTAATGGATATTACATATTTAAAATGATTCATTTTAAGAATTAATGACTTGAAATTAATTTAAATAAAGGCTTGAACATATAATTTATAATTTAATTTAAATACGAGCTCGTAGTGGTGCGGCAGTTCGTAATATTACGATCGGAACTTTGAATGAATGTACAAGATTCAATATAAGTCTGAATTCGTTGAAACAAGAAACATTAGAATCTATTTAACTATATTTTTATAACAAAAGGGGGGAAATCAGGATTTTGCCTTGTGGATTGTAAGTTATTGTAACAACCCGTATTTTAATAACGTGTTATAACCATAAATCTAGGCAGAATTAAATTTAAAAATAAGAACCAAGGGAAACGGGTTGCGCCATTGCGTTCGTCTCGGAATTCTGCATGAAATCGAGTCCAAGTTTTCGAAAATCGGAGTCTGTATGACCAAGTTATGGCTCTCCAAAGTTTCAGAAATAATCAGAGTTCAAAACAGCTCGAATTCGAATTCAAAATTCGAATTTCAAACGCAGAATAGACTGGGCGGGAAATTTCCCGCCCAGACCCAGGTCGACTGGGCAGTCGACACCCCCAGGACCAGGTCGACTGCGCAGTCGACTTGGTAGTCGACCTGGTCACCTAGTCTGTTTTTGAGCCAGATGTATCTGGTCTCGTTGCTTGTCCAGATTCACTCTCTAAACGCTATATAAACAGCCCCTGACCCTAGACTTTCTATCACATTCTTGTCCGACCATATGCTGCTGAAGTTCTGACTGGAAGATAGAGAATAAGGAGGCTATTCAGGACTTTGTTAGTGCTACGTTGGTTTGGGAATTTGCTAGAGATTCTGCTTCTACTCTTTTTTCTTTCTCATTCTCTAGACTACGATCTGTAAGCCCTTTGTCACTCTTAGATTTAAACTGTAAATTTAACCTGAACATGATGTAAACTGAAATTATGCCTAAACATGATAACTAAGTTGGATCTACTCTTGTATATCTTGGATCTATGACTATCACTTTTAAATCTGTTATTTTGAATCTAGTTCTATACACCCCAGATCTATTCATCTAAAATGTTGACTTGTGGAATATCAGTATGAACTTGATTTGGATATATTCATGTTTAATCTAAAACCCCTTTTCGATCTTTATCTTGCCATGCCTATGATGTTGAAACTATTATTGGGGTACTATTTTATGTCAATCCTTTACCATGTCTATCACCATGTCTTGTTAAGTTGATGTTGAGACCCTATTTCATATGCCTGTAATGTTATAATCATCATGCTTAACTTGTGAACACCTTTGCCATTCTATGACTATCCTATTTGTGTTATTCCCTATTTTGACATGTTGTATTAATGTGAATTCACGTACATTGGGGATACGTTTTGGGTAGATTAGGCAAACTTGAAAATTGGCTATGGAATTGACATGATATGACACGAAAATATGACATGAAAACTTGACATGAGAATAAGCTTGAAAACATGAATTTGGGACATGAAAATTAGATAACTTGAAAATGACCAACTCGAGGTTGGGTTGAATTTGCAACGTAAATCTGCCCGGAACCGCCCGGCAAATCCAGTAGTTGCAAATAATAGGACCCAATGTGAGTACTTGGTCATATAGCACTTTAAACCCGAGGTTAGACTAGGTTATGGTGTAAATCTGCCCGGAACCGCCCGGCACATCCAGTAACCATAACCAAGTCTAATGTGAGAGGTTGGGGTGTGTTAAGTGAATTAATGACACATGGTAGGGTTCAGTCATGGACCCCTTGAATATACTTAACCAGTTTGACACGTCGATTTGATAGGGTTAAGTCTTGAACTGCTTGTATATATACTTAACCAACTAGATACATGTTTGGGTAGGTTTAAGTCATGACCTTTTTAATGACAATACTTAACCCATTAGAAATCCTAGCCACGTGGTCCCTTTCAGCAGTAACCCACTTAGAAGTATCACGATACCCTGGGGACTAGGCAGGGTGGGGCACGATTACTGGGCTGATTGTAAGCGACCAAGAATAACGGCTGAGTAAGGTGCGCCAGTGTAGGTTCAGGCGGACTAGGGTCGTGCACTTAGTCCGGAGTTGAAAAAGTAGGCATGGGCACCCGTTGTACTACATTGTGCGTGCTTGAATTGTGTCAGTGGTTGACACCCTAGGACCAAATACACCCTAGGGTGGACCTAGCACATGTGACTACATTCCGCGATTGGGCCGTACGACACCGATACACGACGAGTAAAGCCGATCGATTAGGATGGACTGTTGGACCCCTTATTGGGTCATTTCATGTTATTGGGCCTAGGGATCGTTTCTGGATTTATACTTGACATGGATTTGGACACTAGTACAGTTAGTGCAGTAAACCTTGTATATGCGATGCCACCCTTATCTTGTTACCTTTTATTGTCATGCCAGCCTAGTTATTATCTTTATGTTTAATCTCAGTTTCTCATGTCCAGTTAACTTTATTAGTTTTTATGCTGATAGCCACTAGGGCTTACCAGTCTTTTTGACTGACCTGTTTTCTTCCACCTCTTTTTCTTTCGTTTAGCCCCCCCCCCCCCCCCAGGTTCTCAGGGAGGAAACCCTAGCTCTTAGCTTGGACTTTGCTTGCTTTCTGACAGCTCATGTACGGTTTGGTCCTGAGCTATGCTATGGCTGCACTCATGCTCTTTTTGGGGTATAATATTGGACTTATGTTGTTTTAAGTACTTTGCTTCTTTAGAACTTGATGTAATGAAATAATGACTTGGTATTTTGATGTAAGAGGTTTTGACTCTATTTTCCAAGTAATGAGATTTGGTTAAATTTATATCCGCTGCTTTATATACTCTGTTTAATTTATGTTCTGTCTTGTGTTATCTCTGTGCCTGTTTACTAGATAATACCCCTCCAAAACTAGTGCATTCCCTTTGTGAGTGACCCTAGCAGAGGTGGGGTGTTACAGTTATGACGAAAACAAATTTCCAAAAAGTCGTTATGGAATTTTTTATAAACCATAATGTTTTAATAAATAAAATAAAAGGATTTTATTCTAAAACGAATATCGATTTAGCTTAAAAATAAGATATCGAGCTTAAATCTAGCATGTTTATTCTAAAGCTATATGAAATTTTATTTCGGTATATATATATATATATATGATAATAATGATTAGTTTATTATTTAATTGAATAGTTTTTGAATTAAATAATATTATAATAATATTACATAGGCCTTAAAAATAGCCATTTAAAAAACGACCTCGGATTTTCACAAAACCAATTTTATTAAATCCGCATTAATTAATTATTACTAGAATTTAAATTTCGCACCTATAGGAGTTGTTTTGTGACCATGCATAATTTAAATGTAAATCGATCAATAATTTGACTTTAAAATAATGTTGTATGAGCGGACGGACTCAGGTTTCGATAAACAAGTTTCATTGGTTCTGTAATGTCAAACTATAATTGTTTATCCATTTTCATCTAAATTGTGGGGTTGTTATGGTAACGGTAATTTTACCATAACCGTACTGTTACCAACTTAGAAATTACCAATAATTTGTAATATTAGCATACCAATTCTATAATGTCTCGGATTTTTAATGACCGAATAATCAATTTATTTAATAATGTTAATATAGTGGTTTGATAATTTAATGGTTTAAATTCAAATATTTTGAATATTTAATTAATATAACTAGTGAAATAATAAATTTAATTCTGAAATAATCGAAATGAGTTGAATTTGCAATATTATGTGAGTCGGATCATTTTAAAGATTAAATTCAGGTTAGAATTGAATTATAATAACGAATTTATTATTAAACGACGTTTGAACGTATTATTTTAACAAAATTATAATTGAGCTCGTAACGTCGTCGTAGTTCGTAATTTAACGATTCAAACCTCAATTGAGCATATAGAAATAAATATAAATCGAAATTTGATGAAACAAGAAACGTTGGAATCTATTGAATTATATTTTTCTAATGGAAATGAAAATCAATATTTCGTGTTATAGATTGTGAGTTATGTCCAAATCAATTTTTCAGAGAGCTGCTATGAAATCGCTTATAAGCCATAATGATTTATTTAATATAATAAATCATTGGTTTTAAATTTGGACAAGATTTTTAAGACGTATTTTTTATTTTATTTATAGAATTTTTCCACAATTTTTAATTTGGAAAATAAGCTGCTTTTTGTTTAACGTATTTTGCACCATATATCAGTGTTTTTAGAATTTTACAGAATAAGTTAACTTGTCTCTTATGTTGTATTTTTGGGATTGTGGCACATCACTCGAAGCAATCGTATTTTTGTTTTTGTCTGTGGCGGCTCGTACGCGAGTGAAGTTTTTTTAAACGAGGTACAGTAAATCGTAAACCCAAACAAAATTAAATGTTTCAACATATACAATGCTCCCATTTAAAAATAGGTCCATTGTTTAGAATGTGCGGTGTATTGTTCCACCATTTGAATCAAAATTTCATTTTTCACAACCCTGTTGTTCATTTAAAAATATGTTATGTGCGTACAGGCACCACTATCACAACTATTGAGTGGGAATGA
This sequence comes from Allium sativum, assembly GCA_030737875.1. Classification (NCBI taxonomy): domain Eukaryota; kingdom Viridiplantae; phylum Streptophyta; class Magnoliopsida; order Asparagales; family Amaryllidaceae; genus Allium; species Allium sativum. The sequence continues at coordinate 124,068,931 of CM060919.1, read as the reverse complement.
GATTTTAAGCCGATGTACAGACACCACTTGATCAATACGTACAATACAGTTTACTTAATAACAGATAATATGCTAGATTTGTTGCCAAACTTGACGAATGAAGATGTATGTCTAGATCCAAACATCAACTTTGAATAACCACAAGACTACCCAAAAACAGTATAATGACAAACCGATGCTCCCCCGACATTCCTCATACTTAAGAAACGTACAGATAAAAGAAATGACCTACCCTACTCTTTCATTTTGCAGACCTCTGTTATACCTAAAACTTCATGTCCAAGCTCTTCTCTGTTCCCTACCCAAACTAATTCGCAGATTAAGAAACTAGCTAAGCTATGTGAAGGCAAATCAACTGCAAACCTATTTTATCTTCGCCACCTTAAAAAAAAAATCAAATCAGCAAGCTGCAGCTGATCTACCTAATTACAGCTATCCTACTTGCGTGCTCACCAAACTTCTTCCATCTATAAATACCCATTCCCGAACCTTCAATTTTTCTTCTTCACAAATATATGTTTGTACATAGATTTCGTGACTGTTCCTGCTGCATAAAACCAAGGCGGTAAGGCTAGGGCTGGAATCAACTCGAGTTATAGACATCGGTTGGCGAAACAAAGGTTTAATTTAGGTTTAGCATGAAATTTCACACCAAGAAACAATTTCTGGAAGGGTTTTGAGCTGAGACTGTTCGCACGTTTCTCTGTGTAAATAGCCAGGGGACCAAAATTAACATAAGGCATTCAAGTTTATTGAGAAGGTGACGGGGCGGTGTAGTTTTTGACGGGGAGTTGTGCAGTGGTCTTAAGCTTAGATTTCATGAATTAAAGAGGAAAGGATTGGAGATGGGTGTTGTAACGACCCGTGTTTTTGACCGTTAAATATTTAATTTAATTTATTTAATTTAAATATTATATTGGGAATATTAATGAAATTTAATATTGAATTCGCTATTTAGAACGAAGTTGAACGTTATATATTTATATATAATATAAATCGAGCCTGAAATGGCGCTGCAGTTCGCAATATAGAGTTCTGAACTTCAACTGAGAATACAGGATTCGATATAAGTCGGATTTCTGTGAAACAAGACATGTTGGGAGCGTATTGACGATAGCTTTCATATGAAAGAGAAAAATCCAGATTTCGTGTTATAGATAGCAAGTTATGGCCAAGACAAATTTTGAAATAGTCGCTATGGAAAATCGTTATCAAATTATAGGCCTTTAAAATAGCCGTTTTGCAAACGGACTCAGATTTCGACGAAATCAGTTTCATTAGAACCGTATCGCTAAATTATTGTACGGGGGTGAATTGTGTGGAAAACCAATGTCGTATGTGGCCACGGTAGCCAAAACCGCTCGTTCAAATTCTATAGCGTATATTAAATAAATAAATGGATATTGGAATGTAACTTGAGCAGACGATCGAATTAGGCCACGAAACCAGTTCCGTTGAGTTCGTATCGTCGATTAGAGTCAGGATAGGTATATAGTTTGTTATTTTTAGAGACCGGAAAATTTGGTGTTAAAAGAGGTATAGCGGTTCGGGGTAAAAACAGCCTACCGGGGCAACAGTCTCAGAATGCGACGAAATTAGTGTCGTTGGGTTCGTATCGAAAAGTTATTATCGATGTTCGCAGTTTCAAGTTGATTTGATTTATCTAGTGACCGTGGAAAAATTAAATGCGTGTTCATTTCTGGTTTCATAAAGGAAATTTTTCCATAAGACCTCGGTTTTCGACGAAACTTGTCCCATTGGGTCCGGAATACCTTTTTACACTGAGATTAACCTTTTTATCAGAAAACGGAAGTCGTATAAAAGGATTGTTTTGTGGAAAGCTTCGTGTAAGTGGGGATATGTTAAAATAATAATATAATTATGTCCACATTCACCATTCTTGCCCCGCAAACCTTTTATTTCTTTCTTGTCTGCCAAACTACCATACCTTGCCGACCAAGGGTTTGATTTCCAACCACCGTACACACTTATATCAGCTACTCTACAAAATTACTGCAAACCTATAACCTCAATTACTTGCCTCCCACGACGCTTTCCCTTATAAATAGGTGCGCTTCATTGTTTTCTTCGGTTTGTTCAACAATAAAAAAAAAGGAAAAGAAGGCTGTTGTCCCATAAACGAAGAAGGTGGAGTCCAAAGTGGATGGTGCGCATGCATATATGGGGGAAGATGGATGCATGCTGGTGCGAAGAAAGGTGTGGACGTGGAGAGAGATGTTCGGTGTGGTGAAGGCTAGCTCGATCTGAAGGAAAACGAAAGGAGAAACTCAAAAAAAAAAAAAGAAAAAAAAAAAACAGGAGGACGGAGAGGACAAGTGGCGTGGGGGTCTCAACGTTGGGAAATCGGACGTACTGGCGAGGCAAGAGGAGTACAAGAGGGAGTAGTATGGACTCGTATGGGATGGAACTATGCAAATGTATGGAGAAGTAAATAGGTTTACTTATATTATAATCAAACCTTTTAGTTATCCTAAATAATATACTGATCATCACGTTGAATCCGCACAGGTAAACAAGAAGAACCCTTTAGGTGTATCAACGGATGGTAGAAGGAACGACTGTTGGCCTCAAATTTTCCGATTAAAATGTAATTAAACATTATTATATTATAATTAAGTTGTTATTTAATTAAAAACTGACTTGATATTGGTGTATTTTAGCCAAGCCTGGTACGTGAAAAGGAGACTTCGGCCTTACGAGGACAAAGGAAACAAGAGATTTAACCGGCCTATTAACCGTAAACAAAAGTAATTAAGTCAATAATGGATTAAGGAAATATTATTTAGTTAATTTAGTTAAATCACATTCGGTTATAATGGTATATCTTATGCCTACGTTGACAGAACTGATCTAACTAGGAAGTGTGGAGATCGTACTGCCGGACACTACCTTCTGGAACTGGTCTGGATAGGAATGGGAATATTGGAATCTCTTGTTAAATTAAACGTCGTTTAATTTAACTGACAACTCAAACAGCTTTAGTGATAAAGGGACAAGGTGAGTTAAACTCACTCAGTTACCCTTTTTATATTTTATATAAATTGGGTATTTTTATTTTGTGTGCTCTGCTTGCCAATGATTGACTGTTTGCTAGTCATACATTTATTTGTTGATTTAACTGATGAAATTAAACCGTGTTTAATTTCAGTGAAATTCCAAATCGTTATTTTTAACGATTGGTTCCAATAAAGGTAACTCACCTTGGTTGGTCACGTTATTATAAACGTGTTTAAATGGTTGAATTGTTTGAATTGCTTGTGGTTGATGTTGAATGGTTGCTATTTAGTGTTATCAGTTAAACAAAACTGAATAGTCTGATTTGAGATAACCATTTTGAATACAGGGAAGAACAGGTTGGAGGGATCCAACCGGATTCCTCAAATGTATTATTTATTTCATATGATCATATATGGACTGATCTGTTTGTGTGATTGATTTGATGGTTGATTATTGACTGGATATTCAACATCTGTTTGGTTTAAACCAATGGGCGATATTGGTTAAGTGTTTGGCAGAGTATGGCCTTTAAAAATCAATCGGGTTACAGATATTGATTCACCGTCAGGTGAATCGATAGAGATGCAGTTATAAAATTTATTTTATAACTAGAAATAGAATTTTGGAATATACTATTTTGAATAAAAGTTATATAAAGAGAGATAAATGAATAGTTTACTTATTTAAGACTTTGATTTATTATTAAGTGATTTTAGAAAGTTAATCAGTTTGATAAGTACGGAAATAAGAAATAAGCCGAATGGTTTAGCTTGGGTAATTATTTGATCAAGCGAAATGAGGAGTTCATGAATAGGTTTTATTTTAAACCCAAGTTTTTTTAACGAAGTTATAAAAGGAATTTTAAGCGAGAATGAGAGCTTGAATTAAATATTGCTTAATCATTTGAATTAAGTCGAAGGAGATTTCGATAAAAGGGTTTAAGATAAACCAAAACATATAAATGAGTTTTGAATTGTTAAGACGTTAATTTTACATTAACGTTATTTGAAAACGAGATCTAGTAAAAAGGAGAATTTTAAATGAGATTTCAAAATGGGAAATTGGATATAGTTATTCAAGATAGAATTAGCCAACATAATTATTCGGCTAAGTTGCCATTTTGTACGACTGCTAGCGTAATTCGCAGGGCTGCAGATAGCCTACGGCGGTCGGATGTTTCCTGAGGGAATCAGGCGTAACCATTGTGATCGCTGCGATCTAGGGTCAAGCGAATGGATTTAAGTCAAGTATTAGTTAATCGATTAGAGATAAATCGAATTAGAGTTATTCAAACATCGTATTTTTGAATATTAAAAGAGTTGGAGTTTTAATGTAACCAAAGTAAATCAGTTTGTTAAAGGCCAAATGATGCTGAATACTGAACCAGTGAACTCATTGGAGTGTCATGATTGAAACACTGTATATTTTGATAGTTAAAACACCGACTATCAAATCTGTTCAATACGATTGTTGGTATGGAAAGACCGGGATCGAATTTATATTCGAAAACCATTCCGACCAACAAATACGTGAAGATCTCAGAAGATGTTCGAGACGGAGCATTGAAGACCGTGGGTTTTCATAAATGGAAGAACCACTAATATTCTCTGCCTGGCAAGCAGAGATAAGCTGTGATTCTGTCGTGGTTGGAATCTACGGGTTGCAAGGACTTCTCGCTACTGATCCATGGGGTGATTCCTATATGGATGCGGTAGGAGAGTGCCTTCGGTTCATCCTGTTCCTGGATGACTTGTATGGACGAATGTCTGACAGAGTATTTCCAAAGGGTCACGTACGTTGATTTCTTCAAACGTACGATAGTTGTTGGCAGGGAATTGCCATTCTCTAGCTTTCAGCTAGAGTATTTTTGTGGACGTCAATTAGTGATATCTGACGGATCTGACGATGTGGCATTCAAAGTGAATGACGACCAGATGTTCAAGAGTAATCTAGACCTCAAGCCTCATCAGTCGGGAAATGACAAAAATCGGGCAGGCAGCATGGCTATGTGGGTCGCTCCCATTAGGGTGTATGATCACCTATCTAGAGAAAATCCTATTGTTTCTTGTATCTATGTTTCGATGCTGTCCCTTGTCGGGAGACGGTTGCTGATCCCAACCGTCGGATATACATTCGATACTCTCAAGCGAAATGAGGGGTCGGTCATGTGAGGGCCGGGTTGCAAGAAGTTCTTGTTGAACCCAGTATATTCGTCTCTAGAGATACACTATCGGAAGGTGGACCCATACCTTGTCAAGTCGGAATCCAATTCCCAATAAGCGCCTGCGGTTTTCGTTTGTATACTATATATGTAGAGCGTGAGATGCAAGCGTTCTACTATATTTCTATTTATTTGTATTTAGACATTATTATAATATCAGACAAGATATTGGTTTCAAAAATGTTTTGGGTTATCGTAAGGTAAAAACCGTCCGTGTTTATGTGTGGATTTGGTCTTACGATTATCCTTTTCTTTTGAAAGGATTTTGAACTCTAAAATCAAGATTGGATGGTTCACCCTTATTACTGTGCGAGTTTATCTCACTCTGGTTCACCAGACTGACCCGGTGTTTTGTAAATGCTCGGGTTAGGCCGGGTTGTACAGGTTCAGGTTATCGACTACTGTGAAGAGACGAGCTGGAAGAGTCCAGACGTATGATATTACTAGTATTCCGCTGTGTGTTATATGAGGACAGATTATCACTGTCCAGATGTTGATATACTCTGGTATTGTAAGTATTTTCAAAGTTCTCAATAAAGATTTACTTCTGTATTATATTTTGTTCCGCTGCGATGTGAGACTCTGTGTGTGGTTCTTCTTCTTCTTCTATTCTAATATTCCTTTCTTTCTTATCTCACCCTCTAACTTCTTTCTATTAATGATCTGGAATGTTCGATGTCTGAATGGTCAACATGGTAGTTTGATGTTGATTTTCGGAGTCGAAAATCCCGGTTCGTTACAGTGGTATCAGAGCTATTGGTTAAGTAATTACCTTGGCTCTGTGGCGTGACTCGGTAGAGATGGGGTTAGAAATACCCTAGATTGAGTTTGAGTGTATATATATGAGTGAACGTATTTGTAGATTTTATAAAAAAAAATTGTTTTATATTGTGGAGATTTATTGGTTGAGTTGTTTATGAGTTCTGGTTGATCAGTTTGATCCACTGTATCGATAGGAGTTTCTAAACACTCAAGTACGATAAACCGACCCAGTATGTTTTGAAAGAGGGTAAATGAAATAATTTTACCCAAATTATATTTTTGATATAAAGGAAATTTATGTATTGGAAACATTATGGTATATTGGATGTGTTGGTTGATTATAATTGAAATGGTTATATAAATAACCAATTAGAATTCGTATAATATAAAAGCAGATCTATTAAATCTGAAGTTAAAATCAGAATTGGAATTAAAATTCCTTAAAGTGGGATAAATGATTGCAAATGAACTTGAATTGAATATATGAGAATTTTAAGATCCTGGGAGGTTTTAAATTTGTTTCACGAGCATTGTGTTTAGTATTTTGAAATAGATTTCAAAAGGAAAGTATTTAAAATTGGAATTTTGAAATGTTACAGTATTGAACTCACTTGATAGCTGGGGAATAACTCTGAGGATGCTGGCCACATCATCAGTGTTCATTTCCGAGTTCTAAGTGACGGATTACTGCCAAAAATCTTGTTTTGAACTGCTTTGAGAAAAAACGAGTTGTTTGAATCCTGGAAAGAAATATTTGATCTTTGAAAAGAGATGAACTGTTTAAAAACTCCAAGGGAAATTGTTTGAACAAGAACAAAATTTAGTAGAAATTGGGAAAGAAAATATGAATTGAATTGAAACCAATTATCTGGAAATTTGGATCAGGACATATTATCTAGTAGAATCAGATTTTGACTAAGGAGATAGGAATCTGAAATGGTATCGGACTGGGAAGTTAAGAGTCAGAATTGATAATGGATGGAAATTGAGTTAAGAATGGGATCTGGCTTGGACGCGTGAAGGATTTGGTTTTGAGGATAAAAGTTGGAATTTCGTTGGGAATGCATTTGTATATGCTGACAGGGTAGCAGATGGAAAGGATATAAAGATATGCCCGACAAAAAGGTACACGTTTATTTTTATATGGTTTGGTGATTTATGAGCCTGTTTGACAAGCCGCTTGGCTGTTTTCTTTTCTTTTGGATTGGAGAAGGCCTAGAAAGGCGAGTTGGGGTTGTACCGATTGAGCCGTACAGAGGAGGTGCTGGCGAAATTTTTCAGAAATATAATATGTTAGAAAATTTTCAATATTTTTGAAAATATTTATATACAGTATTGAATTGGTTTCTAATTTAAAAATAAATTGGATGTGAAAGTTAGTAAGTTTATAACGTTCTTTCTTAACTTAGCAATTTCGAGGACGAAATTATTTTAAGGGGGGAAGAATGTAACGACCCGTGTTTTTGACCGTTAAATATTTAATTTAATTTATTTAATTTAAATATTATATTGGGAATATTAATGAAATTTAATATTGAATTCGCTATTTAGAACGAAGTTGAACGTTATATATTTATATATAATATAAATCGAGCCTGAAATGGCGCTGCAGTTCGCAATATAGAGTTCTGAACTTCAACTGAGAATACAGGATTCGATATAAGTCGGATTTCTATGAAACAAGACACGTTGGGAGCGTATTGACAATAGCTTTCATATGAAAGAGAAAAATCCAGATTTCGTGTTATAGATAGCAAGTTATGGCCAAGACAAATTTTGAAATAGTCGCTATGGAAAATCGTTATTAAATTATAGGCCTTTAAAATAGCCGTTTTGCAAACGGACTCAGATTTCGACGAAATCAGTTTCATTAGAACCGTATCGCTAAATTATTGTACGTGGGTGAATTGTGTGGAAAACCAATGTCGTATGTGGCCACGGTAGCCAAAACCGCTCGTTCAAATTCTATAGCGTATATTAAATAAATAAATGGATATTGGAATGTAACTTGAGCAGACGATCGAATTAGGCCACGAAACTAGTTCCGTTGAGTTCGTATCGTCGATTAGAGTCAGGATAGGTATATAGTTTGTTATTTTTAGAGATCGGAAAATTTGGTGTTAAAAGAGGTATAGCGGTTCGGGGTAAAAACAGCCTACCGGGGCAACAGTCTCAGAATGCGACGAAATTAGTGTCGTTGGGTTCGTATCGAAAAGTTATTATCGATGTTCGCAGTTTCAAGTTGATTTGATTTATCTAGTGACCGTGGAAAAATTAAATGCGTGTTCATTTCTGGTTTCATAAAGGAAATTTTTCCATACGACCTCGGTTTTCGACGAAACTTGTCCCATTGGGTCCGGAATACCTTTTTACACTGAGATTAACCTTTTTATCAGAAAACGGAAGTCGTATAAAAGGATTGTTTTGTGGAAAGCTTCGTGTAAGTGGGGATATGTTAAAATAATAATATAATTATGTCCACATTCACCATTCTTGCCCCGCAAACCTTTTATTTCTTTCTTGTCTGCCAAACTACCATACCTTGCTGACCAAGGGTTTGATTTCCAACCACCGTACACACTTATATCAGCTACTCTACAAAATTACTGCAAACCTATAACCTCAATTACTTGCCTCCCACGACGCTTTCCCTTATAAATAGGTGTGCTTCATTGTTTTCTTCGGTTTGTTCAACAATAAAAAAAAAGGAAAAGAAGGCTGCTGTCCCATAAACGAAGAAGGTGGAGTCCAAAGTGGATGGTGCGCATGCATATATGGGGGAAGATGGATGCATGCTGGTGCGAAGAAAGGTGTGGACGTGGAGAGAGATGTTCGGTGTGGTGAAGGCTAGCTCGATCTGAAGGAAAACGAAAGGAGAAACTCAAAAAAAAAAAAAAAAAAAAAAAAAAAAAACAGGAGGACGGAGAGGACAAGTGGCGTGGGGGTCTCAACGTTGGGAAATCGGACGTACTGGCGAGGCAAGAGGAGTACAAGAGGGAGTAGTATGGACTCGTATGGGATGGAACTATGCAAATGTATGGAGAAGTAAATAGGTTTACTTATATTATAATCAAACCTTTTAGTTATCCTAAATAATATACTGATCATCACGTTGAATCCTCACAGGTAAACAAGAAGAACCCTTTAGGTGTATCAACGGATGGTAGAAGGAACGACTGTTGGCCTCAAGTTTTCCGATTAAAATGTAATTAAACATTATTATATTATAATTAAGTTGTTATTTAATTAAAAACTGACTTGATATTGGTGTATTTTAGCCAAACCTGGTACGTGAAAAGGAGACTTCGGCCTTACGAGGACAAAGGAAACAAGAGATTTAACCGGCCTATTAACCGTAAACAAAAGTAATTAAGTCAATAATGGATTAAGGAAATATTATTTAGTTAATTTAGTTAAATTACATTCGGTTATAATGGTATATCTTGTGCCTACGTTGACAGAACTGATCTAACTAGGAAGTGTGGAGATCGTACTGCCGGACACTACCTTCTGGAACTGGTCTGGATAGGAATGGGAATATTGGAATCTCTTGTTAAATTAAACGTCGTTTAATTTAACTGACAACTCAAACAACTTTAGTGATAAAGGGACAAGGTGAGTTAAACTCACTCAGTTACCCTTTTTATATTTTATATAAATTGGGTATTTTTATTTTGTGTGCTCTGCTTGCCAATGATTGACTGTTTGCTAGTCATACATTTATTTGTTGATTTAACTGATGAAATTAAACCGTGTTTAATTTCAGTGAAATTCCAAATCGTTATTTTTAACGATTGGTTCCAATAAAGGTAACTCACCTTGGTTGGTCACGTTATTATAAACGTGTTTAAATGGTTGAATTGTTTGAATTGCTTGTGGTTGATGTTGAATGGTTGCTATTTAGTGTTATCAGTTAAACAAAACTGAATAGTCTGATTTGAGATAACCATTTTGAATACAGGGAAGAACAGGTTGGAGGGATCCAACCGGATTCCTCAAATGTATTATTTATTTCATATGATAATATATGGACTGATCTGTTTGTGTGATTGATTTGATGGTTGATTATTGACTGGATATTCAACATCTGTTTGGTTTAAACCAATGGGCGATATTGGTTAAGTGTTTGGCAGAGTATGGCCTTTAAAAATCAATCGGGTTACAGATATTGATTCACCGTCAGGTGAATCGATAGAGATGCAGTTATAAAATTTATTTTATAACTAGAAATAGAATTTTGGAATATACTATTTTAAATAAAAGTTATATAAAGAGAGATAAATGAATAGTTTACTTATTTAAGACTTTGATTTATTATTAAGTGATTTTAGAAAGTTAATCAGATTGATAAGTACGGAAATAAGAAATAAGCCGAATGGTTTAGCTTGGGTAATTATTTGATCAAGCGAAATGAGGAGTTCATGAATAGGTTTTATTTTAAACCCAAGTTTTTTTAACGAAGTTATAAAAGGAATTTTAAGCGAGAATGAGAGCTTGAATTAAATATTGCTTAATCATTTGAATTAAGTCGAAGGAGATTTCGATAAAAGGGTTTAAGATAAACCAAAACATATAAATGAGTTTTGAATTGTTAAGACGTTAATTTTACATTAACGTTATTTGAAAACGAGATCTAGTAAAAAGGAGAATTTTAAATGAGATTTCAAAATGGGAAATTGGATATAGTTATTCAAGATAGAATTAGCCAACATAATTATTCGGCTAAGTTGCCATTTTGTACGACTGCTAGCGTAATTCGCAGGGCTGCAGATAGCCTACGGCGGTCGGATGTTTCCTGAGGGAATCAGGCGTAACCATTGTGATCGCTGCGATCTAGGGTCAAGCGAATGGATTTAAGTCAAGTATTAGTTAATCGATTAGAGATAAATCGAATTAGAGTTATTCAAACATCGTATTTTTGAATATTAAAAGAGTTGGAGTTTTAATGTAACCAAAGTAAATCAGTTTGTTAAAGGCCAAATGATGCTGAATACTGAACCAGTGAACTCATTGGAGTGTCATGATTGAAACACTGTATATTTTGATAGTTAAAACACCGACTATCAAATCTGTTCAATACGATTGTTGGTATGGAAAGACCGGGATCGAATTTATATTCGAAAACCATTCCGACCAACAAATACGTGAAGATCTCAGAAGATGTTCGAGACGGAGCATTGAAGACCGTGGGTTTTCATAAATGGAAGAACCACTAATATTCTCTGCCTGGCAAGCAGAGATAAGCTGTGATTCTGTCGTGGTTGGAATCTACGGGTTGCAAGGACTTCTCGCTACTGATCCATGGGGTGATTCCTATATGGATGCGGTAGGAGAGTGCCTTCGGTTCATCCTGTTCCTGGATGACTTGTATGGACGAATGTCTGACAGAGTATTTCCAAAGGGTCACGTACGTTGATTTCTTCAAACGTACGATAGTTGTTGGCAGGGAATTGCCATTCTCTAGCTTTCAGCTAGAGTATTTTTGTGGACGTCAATTAGTGATATCTGACGGATCTGACGATGTGGCATTCAAAGTGAATGACGACCAGATGTTCAAGAGTAATCTAGACCTCAAGCCTCATCAGTCGGGAAATGACAAAAATCGGGCAGGCAGCATGGCTATGTGGGTCGCTCCCATTAGGGTGTATGATCACCTATCTAGAGAAAATCCTATTGTTTCTTGTATCTATGTTTCGATGCTGTCCCTTGTCGGGAGACGGTTGCTGATCCCAACCGTCGGTGATATACATTCGATACTCTCAAGCGAAATGAGGGGTCGGTCATGTGAGGGCCGGGTTGCAAGAAGTTCTTGTTGAACCCAGTATATTCGTCTCTAGAGATACACTATCGGAAGGTGGACCCATACCTTGTCAAGTCGGAATCCAATTCCCAATAAGCGCCTGCGGTTTTCGTTTGTATACTATATATGTAGAGCGTGAGATGCAAGCGTTCTACTATATTTCTATTTATTTGTATTTAGACATTATTATAATATCAGACAAGATATTGGTTTCAAAAATGTTTTGGGTTATCGTAAGGTAAAAACCGTCCGTGTTTATGTGTGGATTTGGTCTTACGATTATCCTTTTCTTTTGAAAGGATTTTGAACTCTAAAATCAAGATTGGATGGTTCACCCTTATTACTGTGCGAGTTTATCTCACTCTGGTTCACCAGACTGACCCGGTGTTTTGTAAATGCTCGGGTTAGGCCGGGTTGTACAGGTTCAGGTTATCGACTACTGTGAAGAGACGAGCTGGAAGAGTCCAGACGTATGATATTACTAGTATTCCGCTGTGTGTTATATGAGGACAGATTATCACTGTCCAGATGTTGATATACTCTGGTATTGTAAGTATTTTCAAAGTTCTCAATAAAGATTTACTTCTGTATTATATTTTGTTCCGCTGCGATGTGAGACTCTGTGTGTGGTTCTTCTTCTTCTTCTATTCTAATATTCCTTTCTTTCTTATCTCACCCTCTAACTTCTTTCTATTAATGATCTGGAATGTTCGATGTCTGAATGGTCAACATGGTAGTTTGATGTTGATTTTCGGAGTCGAAAATCCCGGTTCGTTACAGTGGTATCAGAGCTATTGGTTAAGTAATTACCTTGGCTCTGTGGCGTGACTCGGTAGAGATGGGGTTAGAAATACCCTAGATTGAGTTTGAGTGTATATATATGAGTGAACGTATTTGTAGATTTTATAAAAAAAAATTGTTTTATATTGTGGAGATTTATTGGTTGAGTTGTTTATGAGTTCTGGTTGATCAGTTTGATCCACTGTATCGATAGGAGTTTCTAAACACTCAAGTACGATAAACCGACCCAGTATGTTTTGAAAGAGGGTAAATGAAATAATTTTACCCAAATTATATTTTTGATATAAAGGAAATTTATGTATTGGAAACATTATGGTATATTGGATGTGTTGGTTGATTATAATTGAAATGGTTATATAAATAACCAATTAGAATTCGTATAATATAAAAGCAGATCTATTAAATCTGAAGTTAAAATCAGAATTGGAATTAAAATTCCTTAAAGTGGGATAAATGATTGCAAATGAACTTGAATTGAATATATGAGAATTTTAAGATCCTGGGAGGTTTTAAATTTGTTTCACGAGCATTGTGTTTAGTATTTTGAAATAGATTTCAAAAGGAAAGTATTTAAAATTGGAATTTTGAAATGTTACAGTATTGAACTCACTTGATAGCTGGGGAATAACTCTGAGGATGCTGGCCACATCATCAGTGTTCATTTCCGAGTTCTAAGTGACGGATTACTGCCAAAAATCTTGTTTTGAACTGCTTTGAGAAAAAACGAGTTGTTTGAATCCTGGAAAGAAATATTTGATCTTTGAAAAGAGATGAACTGTTTAAAAACTCCAAGGGAAATTGTTTGAACAAGAACAAAATTTAGTAGAAATTGGGAAAGAAAATATGAATTGAATTGAAACCAATTATCTGGAAATTTGGATCAGGACATATTATCTAGTAGAATCAGATTTTGACTAAGGAGATAGGAATCTGAAATGGTATCGGACTGGGAAGTTAAGAGTCAGAATTGATAATGGATGGAAATTGAGTTAAGAATGGGATCTGGCTTGGACGCGTGAAGGATTTGGTTTTGAGGATAAAAGTTGGAATTTCGTTGGGAATGCATTTGTATATGCTGACAGGGTAGCAGATGGAAAGGATATAAAGATATGCCCGACAAAAAGGTACACGTTTATTTTTATATGGTTTGGTGATTTATGAGCCTGTTTGACAAGCCGCTTGGCTGTTTTCTTTTCTTTTGGATTGGAGAAGGCCTAGAAAGGCGAGTTGGGGTTGTACCGATTGAGCCGTACAGAGGAGGTGCTGGCGAAATTTTTCAGAAATATAATATGTTAGAAAATTTTCAATATTTTTGAAAATATTTATATACAGTATTGAATTGGTTTCTAATTTAAAAATAAATTGGATGTGAAAGTTAGTAAGTTTATAACGTTCTTTCTTAACTTAGCAATTTCGAGGACGAAATTATTTTAAGGGGGGAAGAATGTAACGACCCGTGTTTTTGACCGTTAAATATTTAATTTAATTTATTTAATTTAAATATTATATTGGGAATATTAATGAAATTTAATATTGAATTCGCTATTTAGAACGAAGTTGAACGTTATATATTTATATATAATATAAATCGAGCCTGAAATGGCGCTGCAGTTCGCAATATAGAGTTCTGAACTTCAACTGAGAATACAGGATTCGATATAAGTCGGATTTCTATGAAACAAGACACGTTGGGAGCGTATTGACAATAGCTTTCATATGAAAGAGAAAAATCCAGATTTCGTGTTATAGATAGCAAGTTATGGCCAAGACAAATTTTGAAATAGTCGCTATGGAAAATCGTTATCAAATTATAGGCCTTTAAAATAGCCGTTTTGCAAACGGACTCAGATTTCGACGAAATCAGTTTCATTAGAACCGTATCGCTAAATTATTGTACGTGGGTGAATTGTGTGGAAAACCAATGTCGTATGTGGCCACGGTAGCCAAAACCGCTCGTTCAAATTCTATAGCGTATATTAAATAAATAAATGGATATTGGAATGTAACTTGAGCAGACGATCGAATTAGGCCACGAAACTAGTTCCGTTGAGTTCGTATCGTCGATTAGAGTCAGGATAGGTATATAGTTTGTTATTTTTAGAGATCGGAAAATTTGGTGTTAAAAGAGGTATAGCGGTTCGGGGTAAAAACAGCCTACCGGGGCAACAGTCTCAGAATGCGACGAAATTAGTGTCGTTGGGTTCGTATCGAAAAGTTATTATCGATGTTCGCAGTTTCAAGTTGATTTGATTTATCTAGTGACCGTGGAAAAATTAAATGCGTGTTCATTTCTGGTTTCATAAAGGAAATTTTTCCATACGACCTCGGTTTTCGACGAAACTTGTCCCATTGGGTCCGGAATACCTTTTTACACTGAGATTAACCTTTTTATCAGAAAACGGAAGTCGTATAAAAGGATTGTTTTGTGGAAAGCTTCGTGTAAGTGGGGATATGTTAAAATAATAATATAATTATGTCCACATTCACCATTCTTGCCCCGCAAACCTTTTATTTCTTTCTTGTCTGCCAAACTACCATACCTTGCTGACCAAGGGTTTGATTTCCAACCACCGTACACACTTATATCAGCTACTCTACAAAAATACTGCAAACCTATAACCTCAATTACTTGCCTCCCACGACGCTTTCCCTTATAAATAGGTGTGCTTCATTGTTTTCTTCGGTTTGTTCAACAATAAAAAAAAAGGAAAAGAAGGCTGCTGTCCCATAAACGAAGAAGGTGGAGTCCAAAGTGGATGGTGCGCATGCATATATGGGGGAAGATGGATGCATGCTGGTGCGAAGAAAGGTGTGGACGTGGAGAGAGATGTTCGGTGTGGTGAAGGCTAGCTCGATCTGAAGGAAAACGAAAGGAGAAACTCAAAAAAAAAAAAAAAAAAAAAACAGGAGGACGGAGAGGACAAGTGGCGTGGGGGTCTCAACGTTGGGAAATCGGACGTACTGGCGAGGCAAGAGGAGTACAAGAGGGAGTAGTATGGACTCGTATGGGATGGAACTATGCAAATGTATGGAGAAGTAAATAGGTTTACTTATATTATAATCAAACCTTTTAGTTATCCTAAATAATATACTGATCATCACGTTGAATCCTCACAGGTAAACAAGAAGAACCCTTTAGGTGTATCAACGGATGGTAGAAGGAACGACTGTTGGCCTCAAGTTTTCCGATTAAAATGTAATTAAACATTATTATATTATAATTAAGTTGTTATTTAATTAAAAACTGACTTGATATTGGTGTATTTTAGCCAAACCTGGTACGTGAAAAGGAGACTTCGGCCTTACGAGGACAAAGGAAACAAGAGATTTAACCGGCCTATTAACCGTAAACAAAAGTAATTAAGTCAATAATGGATTAAGGAAATATTATTTAGTTAATTTAGTTAAATTACATTCGGTTATAATGGTATATCTTGTGCCTACGTTGACAGAACTGATCTAACTAGGAAGTGTGGAGATCGTACTGCCGGACACTACCTTCTGGAACTGGTCTGGATAGGAATGGGAATATTGGAATCTCTTGTTAAATTAAACGTCGTTTAATTTAACTGACAACTCAAACAACTTTAGTGATAAAGGGACAAGGTGAGTTAAACTCACTCAGTTACCCTTTTTATATTTTATATAAATTGGGTATTTTTATTTTGTGTGCTCTGCTTGCCAATGATTGACTGTTTGCTAGTCATACATTTATTTGTTGATTTAACTGATGAAATTAAACCGTGTTTAATTTCAGTGAAATTCCAAATCGTTATTTTTAACGATTGGTTCCAATAAAGGTAACTCACCTTGGTTGGTCACGTTATTATAAACGTGTTTAAATGGTTGAATTGTTTGAATTGCTTGTGGTTGATGTTGAATGGTTGCTATTTAGTGTTATCAGTTAAACAAAACTGAATAGTCTGATTTGAGATAACCATTTTGAATACAGGGAAGAACAGGTTGGAGGGATCCAACCGGATTCCTCAAATGTATTATTTATTTCATATGATAATATATGGACTGATCTGTTTGTGTGATTGATTTGATGGTTGATTATTGACTGGATATTCAACATCTGTTTGGTTTAAACCAATGGGCGATATTGGTTAAGTGTTTGGCAGAGTATGGCCTTTAAAAATCAATCGGGTTACAGATATTGATTCACCGTCAGGTGAATCGATAGAGATGCAGTTATAAAATTTATTTTATAACTAGAAATAGAATTTTGGAATATACTATTTTAAATAAAAGTTATATAAAGAGAGATAAATGAATAGTTTACTTATTTAAGACTTTGATTTATTATTAAGTGATTTTAGAAAGTTAATCAGTTTGATAAGTACGGAAATAAGAAATAAGCCGAATGGTTTAGCTTGGGTAATTATTTGATCAAGCGAAATGAGGAGTTCATGAATAGGTTTTATTTTAAACCCAAGTTTTTTTAACGAAGTTATAAAAGGAATTTTAAGCGAGAATGAGAGCTTGAATTAAATATTGCTTAATCATTTGAATTAAGTCGAAGGAGATTTCGATAAAAGGGTTTAAGATAAACCAAAACATATAAATGAGTTTTGAATTGTTAAGACGTTAATTTTACATTAACGTTATTTGAAAACGAGATCTAGTAAAAAGGAGAATTTTAAATGAGATTTCAAAATGGGAAATTGGATATAGTTATTCAAGATAGAATTAGCCAACATAATTATTCGGCTAAGTTGCCATTTTGTACGACTGCTAGCGTAATTCGCAGGGCTGCAGATAGCCTACGGCGGTCGGATGTTTCCTGAGGGAATCAGGCGTAACCATTGTGATCGCTGCGATCTAGGGTCAAGCGAATGGATTTAAGTCAAGTATTAGTTAATCGATTAGAGATAAATCGAATTAGAGTTATTCAAACATCGTATTTTTGAATATTAAAAGAGTTGGAGTTTTAATGTAACCAAAGTAAATCAGTTTGTTAAAGGCCAAATGATGCTGAATACTGAACCAGTGAACTCATTGGAGTGTCATGATTGAAACACTGTATATTTTGATAGTTAAAACACCGACTATCAAATCTGTTCAATACGATTGTTGGTATGGAAAGACCGGGATCGAATTTATATTCGAAAACCATTCCGACCAACAAATACGTGAAGATCTCAGAAGATGTTCGAGACGGAGCATTGAAGACCGTGGGTTTTCATAAATGGAAGAACCACTAATATTCTCTGCCTGGCAAGCAGAGATAAGCTGTGATTCTGTCGTGGTTGGAATCTACGGGTTGCAAGGACTTCTCGCTACTGATCCATGGGGTGATTCCTATATGGATGCGGTAGGAGAGTGCCTTCGGTTCATCCTGTTCCTGGATGACTTGTATGGACGAATGTCTGACAGAGTATTTCCAAAGGGTCACGTACGTTGATTTCTTCAAACGTACGATAGTTGTTGGCAGGGAATTGCCATTCTCTAGCTTTCAGCTAGAGTATTTTTGTGGACGTCAATTAGTGATATCTGACGGATCTGACGATGTGGCATTCAAAGTGAATGACGACCAGATGTTCAAGAGTAATCTAGACCTCAAGCCTCATCAGTCGGGAAATGACAAAAATCGGGCAGGCAGCATGGCTATGTGGGTCGCTCCCATTAGGGTGTATGATCACCTATCTAGAGAAAATCCTATTGTTTCTTGTATCTATGTTTCGATGCTGTCCCTTGTCGGGAGACGGTTGCTGATCCCAACCGTCGGTGATATACATTCGATACTCTCAAGCGAAATGAGGGGTCGGTCATGTGAGGGCCGGGTTGCAAGAAGTTCTTGTTGAACCCAGTATATTCGTCTCTAGAGATACACTATCGGAAGGTGGACCCATACCTTGTCAAGTCGGAATCCAATTCCCAATAAGCGCCTGCGGTTTTCGTTTGTATACTATATATGTAGAGCGTGAGATGCAAGCGTTCTACTATATTTCTATTTATTTGTATTTAGACATTATTATAATATCAGACAAGATATTGGTTTCAAAAATGTTTTGGGTTATCGTAAGGTAAAAACCGTCCGTGTTTATGTGTGGATTTGGTCTTACGATTATCCTTTTCTTTTGAAAGGATTTTGAACTCTAAAATCAAGATTGGATGGTTCACCCTTATTACTGTGCGAGTTTATCTCACTCTGGTTCACCAGACTGACCCGGTGTTTTGTAAATGCTCGGGTTAGGCCGGGTTGTACAGGTTCAGGTTATCGACTACTGTGAAGAGACGAGCTGGAAGAGTCCAGACGTATGATATTACTAGTATTCCGCTGTGTGTTATATGAGGACAGATTATCACTGTCCAGATGTTGATATACTCTGGTATTGTAAGTATTTTCAAAGTTCTCAATAAAGATTTACTTCTGTATTATATTTTGTTCCGCTGCGATGTGAGACTCTGTGTGTGGTTCTTCTTCTTCTTCTATTCTAATATTCCTTTCTTTCTTATCTCACCCTCTAACTTCTTTCTATTAATGATCTGGAATGTTCGATGTCTGAATGGTCAACATGGTAGTTTGATGATGATTTTCGGAGTCGAAAATCCCGGTTCGTTACAGGTGTTCACCAAAGTGGGTTATATTTTCTGGGGCTTGCGTTTTTTTAATTTTGGGAAGATGGAGATACAGAGGAGCAAAAGTGGGTTATGTAGAAGCACGGTTGTAGGCTGGTAGATTAAATTAAATGGGCCGAGAAATCAAAACAGTGAGGCTTAATTAAATTAAAAAGGAAAAAAGGAAATGATGGCATGAACCAGCATTGTTCGAACGAGTTACTAGAAGGAAAGGATGAGGACCAGTATTATCACATAATCGATATAATTAAGGGTAATTAAGTCACGATTAAATAGATAATGAATTATTAAGATATTTAATATGCGTCGACTTATAAAATACACAACTTTTGCATACGTTATCAGAAATTGATGAAACAAGACCCGTTAGGATCGTATGGTCACATGCTACACCATGGAAACAGTTTGGAATGATTTGGAGCACGTTACAATTTTAGGAAAAATAAAACGTCTGACCAGATCTATCAAACGTTAATCAGTTCTCAACAGTTAACGACCTAAGTGAGTAAACTCACTAATTCTATCCAGTTTTATAATATTATAAACATTATTTAATATTTATAATTGATGATAGAATGTTGTGTGATGATTGTTTGAATGAATTACTTATAAATTGGCTGAAATTACAGATAGATTGTTTATATAAAATGTTGATTAAATATTGATTCTATTTATTATGGTCTCTCATATTGATATGGAATTGATGTTATGTATGTTGACTAACTTCTGTGGACATAGGGAAACAGGTTGGAGGGATCCAATTGGATTCCTTAACAATTATATTGTCAATTTTCAAATATTGCATTATATGTTGTGGCAAGTAATCTGGTGTTGACTATTGTGTGTTTGGGATGTTTAAATAAAATTGACCCCGAAATAATTGGTATTTAAATACCGTAAAAATATATTTGACTAAAATGAAATGAAATAATTATCATTGAATAGTTTGGAAATATAAATTCAATAATGAAAATAAAAACGGGAAATGGGAAATCATTTTAAGGGAAAACGATGAAACAATTTCGATGTTCAAAATGTAAGTAAAATTGAAATAAATACATAAGGATTTGTAATTAGAATCCGACGACGTCGAATGTTATAAAAGTAATTTATTTTTA
Organism: Allium sativum; assembly: GCA_030737875.1. NCBI lineage: Eukaryota > Viridiplantae > Streptophyta > Magnoliopsida > Asparagales > Amaryllidaceae > Allium > Allium sativum. The sequence continues at coordinate 124,048,626 of CM060919.1, read as the reverse complement.
GAAATTATATATTATATAATTTAGAATTTGATAAGATAGTTAATAATTAGTTTAAACCAATAATTTATAATGGAATATGCATCAAGACTAAGTTATAGACTTGATGTTTATTTAACAAGAAGTTGACTTATAAACAAAGTTAATGAAGTAGAATGGGAATATGAGTTTATAAAATAACTTGGTAAACAGGATTTGAACCTGTAAGGATATTTATAAATAAAATGAAGATAAAGTTGGTGTAGCGAGTTCAGTTTTTCTGTAAAGAAATAATATTCATATTTTAAAGTGAATAATGATTTAAAAGTAAACGTTTTGCAAATTGGAATGGTTATTGTAATGTCTCAAAAATTTCGATAACTAAAATATGGAATAAATTAAAGATTTAACTATCGATAATTAATTTTATTAGGATTTAAAATAAAAAAATTAAAGTCGAATATGTGGTTTAAAACTGATATTCAATGTAGAATAGGTGGTTCTAAAATCGAATAATTATTTGTGAAGATTTGAATTGAATTTGGTTGAATATTCTAATTGGATTGAATTTCGATTTGAAAATATAAACGGTTGAAATTATAAAATAAGTTATTCACGTTGTAATGACCCGGATTCTTATGGGTTAATTTTTGAATATTTAATATTTAATTTAAATATTGGGTGGATAAATGTAAAAGGAATTTTTATATTTAGTTATCGATTTAAAAATCGAAATATGATTTATTTCGAATTTATATAATTATCGAGAAGTTGAAATAATTGAATTTGAATTATAGTTTGAATCAGAATAGTTCATATGGTCAGTGTCAATGGTTGAGTTCAAAAAGGAGTTCTGGATCAGGTTGGTACATTAATTTAAGGATATGGGTCCTAAAACAAATTAAATTAAAACAAAAATATCAGTAGACTTATGGTCGGAAACAAAACAACAATAAGAAACTAAAGCAAAACCCATGGCTCTTTTACATCCTCAAACTAAAACAGTCCCATGGCCTCTTTGTCTCCACAAACTAAACCGAACACCTCAAATAAAAGGGGCCGATCCTCCCTTATTTCATTTGCAAAAAAATCGAGCTTCAGCTATATAAGAAGGGTCGCTCCCTTCATTTATCACAATCGCCCCTTTTCCATCCAAGGGCAGATTGAAAACATCATTCTTGAGCTTGAATCGAGCTGCTCCTCACTATAGTACGGATGCTCTGGTTGCGATGCTGATTGGGGTTCGCGAGTTCAACTCCACTGGTGTTTGGGAATTCGCAACACTGTGTTGGGGGACTGGGTAATTAGGAAGACTGAAGCGTGCGATGGGATCTGGGTGGTTCGAGCTCGAGTTCTGCCTGTAATCGAGAGTGAGGCGGAGTTGGGTTGGTTCGATCGCTGTCGCGACTTGGTTTGGGGGAAGGAATCAACTCGCGAACCAGAAGGCTAGGTTTAGATTGAGGCAACAAAGGAGGGAATCGATTTCATGAAAGCTGAGGATGGTATTAGTGATTGGAACAGTGTTGATTTTGATTGGGATTAGAGGAGCGAATACTTTTGCGAACGTATGAATGAAGTCAGAGAGTTTTGCTCGTCATTAGAAGGAGGAGGCGTGATGGTGGCTTCTGGGTGACAAGGATGGAAAGGGTTAGAGTCTCGTGGTAGTGTCAGGAGGTGCTCGCGAAGTAAGGGTGATTAGGCATGGATTTTCCAGTATTTAAGCAGAAAATGTGAAACAAGAATTAAGGTAAACTATTTAATTAATTTAGTTAATTAATAATGGTTACTTTATAAATATACAACTTGGGATAATAATGATAATAAGAAGCACAATAATATGTCCATCTGTCTTGGAATTAAATTCCATACATGGTCCTTGGAAATATATTTTTGTTTGATAATCAATCTAGAAAAAAAATATTAGTTGTTAGTTAATCACTTTTAATTAAATTAAATCAGTTTAATTTATATTAAATTTGTAACGACTATATTCATTCATACTGATTCAGATTCAAACGAAAACAATTGGGATACAACCATGACAAAATTATCCTCGCAATGGAATTGGTTTTGGAGTTTTTGAAGTCAATTGGAATCAGCTTTGGGATTTTTATTTAAATCGAACATCGTTCGATTTAAGTTAGAATCATATTGGATTAGCAAATAAAAATCACGGTGAGTAAATCTCACCTTTGATTTCGAAATTATTTTTATATAATTAAAAATATTTGTCTGTGTTTGTTTGAATGCTGTCAGATTGTTTTAATATATAGTTATTTAGGATTGGTTGACTATTATATATATATATATTGGGTTGATGATTTGTTGGATTCCCGCAGTCTCATTAGCGGATGCCCGCGGTTTCATAGCGGATGATTACCCTATACGCCCCACGCTATGATTAGTGGATGACCTTCATACCGCGATATCCTGCCTCGAAGCAGGATGGGTATTACTATGTTGACTAACATCTGTGGATGCAGGAAAACAGGTTGGAGGAATCCAACTGGATTTCTCAAAAATATATTATCTGTTGTTGTTTGTTTGATATCATATATATTCATATATGATGTGTTAAAAATCAAATGATTGAAAATAGGTTGATTTGATTGTTTAAAATATCACTGAGGCTTGAATATTGATTTATAAAAATATCGAAAAGGGTATTTGAGATTTTAAAAAGGAAATTCTATTTTTTTTAAATAGAATTTGAATTTTTAATAAGACTATAAAAAGTATTAACTTGTTTGAAGGTATATAAAACAAGTAATCGAATTTATAAACTTTGTTTATAAATGAAAATATAGGATTTGAATCGAATTTATAAACTTTGTTTATAAATGAAAATATGGGATTTGAATCGAATTTATAAACTTTGTTTATAAATGAAAATATGGGATTTGAATCGAATTTATAAACTTTGTTTATAAATGAAAATATGGGATTTGAATCGAATTTATAAACTTTGTTTATAAATGAAAATATGGGATTTGAATCGAATTTTTAAACTTTGTTTATAAATGAAAATAGGGGATTTGAATTGAAGTTATAAACGTTGTTTATAAATAAGGCCGAGAATTCAAATGGAATTTGAATAATAGAATTCAAATGGAGTTAAACTATAGATTTGAATATAGAAATTCAAACGGACTTTAAACTATGGAATTTGAATATAGAATTCAAATGGAATTTAAACAATAGAATTTGAATAAAGAGAATTCAAATGGGATTTATATTATAGGATTTGAATAATAGAAGACAATAGAATTTGATATATAGAAATTGAATAATAGAAGTGAATTGGAGTTTGAATATAGAATTCAAATATTAATAGAGAAATAGACTAAAGAGATAATTAACAAATTGAGTTAAAACGATTTGGTATAGTTAAAATATATTGGACAGGCATAAATATACAGGAGACAGGTATGGAATAAAGTATAGAAGTGAAATAAATAGAATGCCCGACAAAAAGGTACGTATTTAAATTCATATATGAGATTTTATGCGCCGTATCGGCTAGCCGCTTGGCTTTTTCTTTTTCTTTTTGAGATGAGAAGGACCGGGAAAGCTATTTGAAATTTCCCGATGCTCCCGGTACAAAGGAGGTTATGGCGAATTTTTTCAGGAATTTAAGGAGATAGAATATTTTTAAGATAATTTGATAGTTAGAAATCAACATATCAAATTATATAGAAGTCGATAAGAAAACGAACTTAGAAATAGAATAGTATAAAAAAAAGGAAAGTATAAGAATAAAATCTCGTAGGAATAGAAAGAGAAAGTGTATATGTGTTTAAAGGTGAATAATCAGTTGTATGGCATTGATTATTCGAGTAAGTAGTCTTGTCTGTTTTGACGTTAAATGTTATTCAGTCAAGGTCTGAGAGGTAATTATACCCCAACTTGGTTGATTTCATGATATACCGATAAGTAGCAAGATTCAGGCTCGAAGATCAATGTGGAATAAGAATTAGTTAAATACTGTATTTGGGTTGTCGTAACGATGTTTTACACAACATCTATTTTAACCCAAATATGTGCAAAGCTTGGAAATAGAATAATGAATATTTCCTAGTATAGAAAATAAAAGAAGGCGATATATGGAAATGTTTTCCAAATAACGTATAAGGCCAATATGGTTATTGAAAATATTTGGTTAACAAATATTGATAAAGAAATAGAGAAGAGATTTAATTAATGGAATATTAATTAAAGGTTCAGTGATTGTTGGATGTTTGGATGAACACTTGTTTTATTCGATAGTTAAATCATCGACTATCGAAACACTTGTTTTTATTCGATAGTTAAATCACAGACTATCGAAGTTTTGACCATCGTTGTCAATATGGGGAGACTGGTTGGATTATTATCCGAAGAACCACTCCATATCGGCAGTAGCGTACGAATCAGATTATATAAAGATAATCGAAGACGGAGTAGAGTGCAAGGACTTTTTCTATTAATAGAAATACTGCCTTCAGTTCATCCTGTTCCTGGGTGACTTGTATGGATGGATGTCTGACAGAGTATTTCCAGAAAGGTCACGTACATTGATTTCTTCAACCGTACCAAGAGTGGAAGCGGAGAAGGAAACTTCTTTTAGCTGACACGTAATGTATTGTTGTAGACGTCAATCGGTGATTTGATGGGTTTGACGATGTGACATTCGAAGTGAATCTGGTGTGATGATAAAGCGTAGCTTCAAGCCTCATCATCCGGTAAATGACAGAAATCGGGCAAGCAGCATGGCTATGTAGGTCGCACCTATTAGGGTGTATAATCAACTGATCTAGAGTTTCATTTACTTCTAAAAATCTATTGTCGATGTTGTCCCATTCGGGAAACGGTTGCTGATCCCAATCGTTGGTGATATACATTCGATACACTCAAGCGAAATGAGTGGTCGGTCATGTGTGGCTGAGTTGAAAGATGTTCTTGTTGAACTCGGTGTATTCTCCTCTAGAGATATACCAGCGGAAGGTTTTTCCATACCTTGTCATAGTTGGAAATCCATTACCCAATACGTGCTTGCGGTTTATGATTGTAATTATATATGTGGAACGTGAGATGCAAACGTTTCACTAGATTGTTATCTACTTGATTTAGACATTATTATAATATCAAAAGAGTTTTGATATAAAGATAAATCAAGTGTTTGGATTCTCATAAGGGAAAAAACCCGTTCCATGATATACGGCGTGGTCTTATGAGATATCATTTAGTTTTCTGAAACTGTTTTAAACTGTTTACTCATACCAGTCCCATGACTGACCCGGAGTTTATTTGTTTTGTTCTACCTAAACTCTTGGGTGCCTAAATTTGTACGGGCAGTCAAGTAGTTCAGGATTTTTCAGATATATCTAAAGGAGCTTGGAGCAGGAGGCTTCAGCGTTATCTAGTTATAGTTTTGTTCCGCTGTGTTGTAAGTGTTGTACTCTGATAAGTATATGTTATACAGTTGAGCTTTTGTATTTCAAAGATATGATATATTATATTTTGTTCCGCTGCGATGTGAGATTCTGTGTTGTTATTTCTGTTCTTCTTCTATCTCTTTCTTCTAAAAAAAATGTTCCGTATTTTCGTGATATTTGGGTTGGACGTATGATGTATATAGTCAACTCCGACGTTGCGGAAATCTGGGTCATTACAGTTGGTATCAGAGCTTAGGTTGAGCGAATACCTAGGCTTGTTGGAATGTGCTCGTTAGAGATAGGATCAGTAGTATCCTAGAACGAGTTGAGTGTATATATATACGAGAGAGCGTATTTGTTATTTGATATAAAAACTGTTTTATATTGTGTTGACTAGTCTGTTGAGTGGATTATAAATTTTGGTCGAATCGTGGGATGCCACGAAGTCGATAGGAGTTTATAAACACGTGAACAGAAGATTGGGCACGATATTGTTTTTAAATCGTTGAATTGATTGTTAGGATTATAATCGAATAAGATTATAAGAAATGAAATAGTTATATATATAACCAATGGAATTTGTATATGAAATCAAATATACAAATGAGATAAATTGAAATTGAATTCCAACCAGAATTCAGAATTTAAAATCCTGGGAGTTTGGAAAATATTTTTCTAAATGGATTTTGAAAGAAATATAGCACTGGACTCATTCAGTAGATGGGAAATAATTCTGATGATGGTCGCAACATCATCAGTGTTCATTTTCGAGTTTCTAAGTAATGAATGGCTGCCTTAGAAAAGTTTTTGATGGGATTTGTTTGAAAAGAAACAAGTTGTTTGAAAATTCAAATGTTTTGAATTTGAGATAGATATAAATATTTTTATATATTTATATAACTTCAAAGGAATTTTGAAATAGGAATTGGAATATAGATTTCAAATAGAAGTGAAATAGAATTTGAATTCAAAGGAATTCAAATGAGTTTGAATAGAAGAAAATTCAAATAGAAATTGAATAGAAGAAAATTCAAATAGAAATTGAATAGAAGGAAATTCAAATATAGAGTTTGAATAAAGAGATTCAAATGGAATTTGAATATTGTAAATGAAAATATAGGATTTGAATAAAGAAGTGAAATAGATCGGGAATATTATGTTGAAATGGAAAAATGGATTTGATATATATTAAAAATATATCAGAATGGAGTTGAATTTATATTATAAACAAAGTTAAAACGTTTATATTTATAAATTAATTAAAACGAGCTCGCCATAGCACGGCAGTTCGAAATTTGGCAACTCGAACTTCAATTTAGTATACAGAACTCAATTGAAGTCGGAATTCTGTGAAACAAGAATCGTCGGGACCGGTTGAACAATAGTTTTCTAATGAAAGAGAAAAATCTGGATTTCGTCGTATAGATTTTGAGTTATGTCAAAATCAAATTTTTAGAAAAGCAGCGCCAGAACCATTATAAAACCATAACGGTTTAATGAAATAAATAGAAGGATTTTTAGGAAATAAAATCCGAATTGGCATTAGAAAAAATCCAGACTGGAGATATAAAATAAATATGAACTCCAGTGAAGTAAGTGAAATGATTTTTAAGACAAAAAATCATATTTTAAATGGTTAAATAGAATTAACTAAATTGAAAAAAATAATTAGTTAAAGGAAATTTGAATCGAAATTGGGTTTTTGGATAAGTGAAAGAGATTGAGAATTTATATTCGAAATCGAATATATAACTCGAGTTGAAAATATAATTAGATTAGTTTATAATTAAGTTGACATTTATTTGAACAAGTTATATTTAAATAAAAAGGGTGGAATAGGCAAAACGGTTAATTAGCAACTAGTTAATGGGAATTTGAATGATTGGAACTAAATTTAACTTAAGTAAGTTAAAATGGATCGAAATGAATAAATTGAGTAAAATCAATGTGAATGAAATATGAATTGGGTATGAATAAAGGAAAACCAAAAGAGTATAAAAGGAAATATATTTGTAACACAAATACAAAGGAAGTTATGTGCAAACAAATAGAAGGAGAAATATTTGTAAAACCAATTACGAATAGAATTTAAAAGGGGAAATATTTGTAAAACATTTACAAATAGATTAAATGGAAATATTTATTTATAGAAATAAATATAATGTTATAGATAAGATATTTATTTGTTAAATAAATAAAATTTAATCAAGGAATATTTAGAAGATGAATAGAAAATGGAAATCTGTTTTTAACAGATAAATAGAAAAGATTTATTTATAAATAACAGTTTATAAATTAAATTAAATATTTATCATTCGATAGATGGAATATATAAGTCTGAACTTATATAGAGAAGAGATATTGGTTTTTAACACCAATAGTTTTAAATAGAAGGGGTACACAACACTTGTATAAGTGAAGTAACATTATTAAAGAGAACATTTATAAAGTGAAAAACCGTTACTAAAAGTAAATCTTTATAATTGAATAAACGTTATCCAATAAGAGTTATTCGAATAGGAGAAGTCGATTAGAGTTAGAAATAATCGATTATAGTTAGAATAAATCGATTAGAGTAAGAGTTAACTAGATAGAGTTAATTGAACATAGTTAATCGAATTAGGATTTAATTGAATGATAGTTATTCAGTTAAAGTTGGTCGAATATAGTTATTGAGATAGAGTTGGTCAAACATAGCTACTCAGGATAAGTGTCATTTCGAACGACTGCTAGCGTAATTCGCAGGGCTGCAGATAGCCTAGGGCAGTCGGATGTTTCCTAGGGGAATCAGGCGTAACCATTGTGATTGCTGCGATCTAGAGTCAAGCGAATGGAGTTAAATGAATTATCGAATATTAGTTATTCGAATAGAATTAAAGGAGTTATCGATTATTAGTAAATCGAAGGAGTTATCGATTATTTGTTAATCGAAATGAGTTATCGATTATAGTTTAATCGAAAAGAGTTATCGATTAGTTTAATCGAAGTGAGTTATAGAATATTGGTTAATCGAAGGAGTTATCGAATTTAGTTATTCAACGGAGTTAATCGATAAGAGTTAAATCCAATAGAGTAAATTGATAAAAGTAAATTGAATTGAGTAAATCGAATATAGTTTATTCAAAGAAAGGTTTTCGAATCTAGTTATTCGAAAGAGAGATTATCGAATATAGTTATTCGAAGGGAGGAGTTATCGAATAAGGATTTATTCGAAAGAGAGTTACGTAAGGAAGTTTGAAATGTTGAGTATCAACATAAATAAAGTTTTGAAAAGTTAATGGGTTTGTAGCACTTTTCCTACCTTAGCAATTTCGAGGACGAAATTATTTTAAGTGGGGAAGATTGTAATGACCCGGATTCTTATGGGTTAATTTTTGAATATTTAATATTTAATTTAAATATTGGGTGGATAAATGTAAAAGGAATTTTTATATTTAGTTATCGATTTAAAAATCGAAATACGATTTATTTCGAATTTATATAATTATCGAGAAGCTGAAATAATTGAATTCGAATTATAGTTTGAATCAGAATAGTTCAGATGGTCAGTGTCAATGGTTGAGTTCAAAAAGGAGTTCGGGATCAGGTTGGTACTTTAATTTAAGGACATGGGTCCTAAAACAAATTAAATTAAAACAAAAATATCAATAGACTTATGGTCGGAAACAAAACAACAATAAGAAACTAAAGCAAAACCCATGGCTCTTTTACATCCTCAAACTAAAACGGTCCCATGGCCTCTTTGTCTCCACAAACTAAACCAAACACCTCAAATAAAAGGGGTCGATCCTCCCTTATTTCATTTGCAAAAAAATCGAGCTTCAGCTATATAAGAAGGGCCGCTCCCTTCATTTATCACAATCGCCCCTTTTCCATCCAAGGGCAAATCGAAAACATCATTCTTGAGCTTGAATCGAGCTGCTCCTCACTATAGTACGGATGCTCTGGTTGCGATGCTGATTGGGGTTCGCGAGTTCAACTCCACTGGTGTTTGGGAGTTCGCAACACTGTGTTAGGGGACTGGGTAATTAGGAAGACTGAAGCGTGCGATGGGATCTGGGTGGTTCGAGCTCGAGTTCTGCCTGTAATCGAGAGTGAGGCGGAGTTGGGTTGGTTCGATCGCTGCCGCGACTTGGTTTGGGGGAAGGAATCAACTCGCGAACCAGAAGGCTAGGTTTAGATTGAGGCAACAAAGGAGGGAATCGATTTCATGAAAGCTGTGGATGGTATTAGTGATTGGAACAGTGTTGATTTTGATTGGGATTAGAGGAGCGAATACTGTTGCGAACGTATGAATGAAGTAAGAGAGTTTTGGTCGTCATTAGAAGGAGGAGGCGTGATGGTGGCTTCTGGGTGACAAGGATGGAAAGGGTTAGAGTCTCGTGGTAGTGTCAGGAGGTGCTCGCGAAGTAAGGGTGATTAGGCATGGATTTTCCAGTATTTAAGCAGAAAATGTGAAACAAGAATTAAGGTAAACTATTTAATTTATTTAGTTAATTAATAATGGTTACTTTATAAATATACAACCTGGGATAATAATGATAATAAGAAGCACAATAATATGTCCATCTGTCTTGGAATTAAATTCCATACATGGTCCTTGGAAATATATTTTTGTTTGACAATCTTTCTAGAAAAAAAATATTAGTTGTTAGTTAAACACTTTTAACTAAATTAAATCAATTTAATTTATATTAAATTTGTAACGACTATATTCATTCATATTGATTCATATTCAAACGAAAACAATTGGGATACAACCACGACAAAATTATCCTCGCAATGGAATTGGTTTTGGAGTTTTTGAAGTCAATTGGAATCAGCTTTGGGATTTTTATTTAAATCGAACATCGTTCGATTTGAGTTAGAATCGTATTGGATTAGCAAATAAAAATCACGGTGAGTAAATCTCACCTTTGATTTCGAAATTATTTTTATATAGTTAGAAATATTTGTCTGTGCTTGTTTGAATGCTGTCAGATTGTTTTAAATATATATATAGTTATTTAGGATTGGTTGACTATTATATATATATATATATTGGGTTGATGATTGGTTGGATTCCCGGAGTCTCATTAGCGGATGCCCGCGGTTTCATAGCGGATGATTATCCTATACGCCCCACGCTATGATTAGTGGATGACCTTCATACCGCGATATCCTGCCTCGAAGCAGGATGGGTATTACTATGTTGACTAACATCTGTGGATGCAGGAAAACAGGTTGGAGGAATCCAACTGGATTCCTCAAAAATATATTATCTGTTGTTTGTTTGATATCATATATATTCATATATGATGTGTTAAAAATCAAATGATTGAAAATAGGTTGATTTGATTGTTTAAAATATCACTGAGGCTTGAATATTGATTTATAAAAATATCGAAAAGGGTATTTGAGATTTTAAAAAGGAAATTCTATTTTTTTTAAATAGAATTTGAATTTTTAATAAGACTATAAAAAATATTAACTTGTTTGAAGGTATATAAAACAAGTAATCGAATTTATAAACTTTGTTTATAAATGAAAATATAGGATTTGAATCGAATTTATAAACTTTGTTTATAAATGAAAATATGGGATTTGAATCGAATTTATAAACTTTGTTTATAAATGAAAATATGGGATTTGAATCGAATTTATAAACTTTGTTTATAAATGAAAATATGGGATTTGAATCGAATTTATAAACTTTGTTTATAAATGAAAATATGGGATTTGAATCGAATTTTTAAACTTTGTTTATAAATGAAAATATGGGATTTGAATCGAATTTTTAAACTTTGTTTATAAATGAAAATATGGGATTTGAATTGAAGTTATAAACGTTGTTTATAAATAATGCCGAGAATTCAAATGGACTTTGAATATAAGGAATTGAAATGGAATTTGAATAATAGAATTCAAATGGGGTTAAACTATAGATTTGAATATAGAATTTCAAACGGACTTTAAACTATGGAATTTGAATATAGAATTCAAATGGAATTTAAACAATAGAATTTGAATAAAGAGAATTCAAATGGGATTTATATTATAGGATTTGAATAATAGAAGACAATAGAATTTGATATATAGAAATTGAATAATAGAAGCGAATTGGAGTTTGAATATAGAATTCAAATATTAAAAGAGAAATAGACTAAAGAGATAATTAACAAATTGAGTTAACACGATTTGATATAGTTAAAATAGATTGGACAGGCATAAATATACAGGAGACAGGTATGGAATAAAGTATAGAAGTGAAATAAATAGAATGCCCGACAAAAAGGTACGTATTTAAATTCATATATGAGATTTTATGCGCCGTATCGGCTAGCCGCTTGGCTTTTTCTTTTTCTTTTTGAGATGAGAAGGACCGGGAAAGCTATTTGAAATTTCCCGATGCTCCCGGTACAAAGGAGGTTATGGCGAATTTTTCCAGTAATTTAAGGAGATAGAATATTTTTAAGATAATTTGATAGTTAGAAATCAACATATCAAATTATATAGAAGTCGATAAGAAAACGAACTTAGAAATAGAATAGTATAATAAAAAGGAAAGTATAAGAATAAAATCTCGTAGGAATAGAAAGAGAAAGTGTATATGTGTTTATAGTTGAATAATCAGTTGTATGGTATTGATTATTCGAGTAAGTAGTCTTGTCTGTTTTGACGTTAAATGTTATTCAGTCAAGGTCTGAGAGGTAATTATACCCCAACTTGGTTGATTTCATGATATGCCGATAAGTAGCAAGATTCAGGCTCGAAGATCAATGTGGAATAAGAATTAGTTAAATACTGTATTTGGGTTGTCGTAATGATGTTTTACACAACATCTGTTTTAACCCAAATATGTGCAAAGCTTGGAAATAGAATAATGAATATTTCCTAGTATAGAAAATAAAAGAAGGCGATATATGGAAATGTTTTCCAAATAACGTATAAGGCCAATATGGTTATTGAAAATATTTGGTTAACAAATATTGATAAAGAAATAGAGAAGAGATTTAATTAATGGAATATTAATTAAAGGTTCAGTGATTGTTGGATGTTTGGATGAACACTTGTTTTATTCGATAGTTAAATCATCGACTATCGAAACACTTGTTTTTATTCGATAGTTAAATCACAGACTATCGAAGTTTTGACCATCGTTGTCAATATGGGGAGACTGGTTGGATTATTATCCGAAGAACCACTCCATATCGGCAGTAGCGTACGAATCAGATTATATAAAGATAATCGAAGACGGAGTAGAGTGCAAGGACTTTTTCTATTAATAGAAATACTGCCTTCAGTTCATCCTGTTCCTGGGTGACTTGTATGGATGGATGTCTGACAGAGTATTTCCAGAAAGGTCACGTACATTGATTTCTTCAACCGTACCAAGAGTGGAAGCGGAGAAGGAAACTTCTTTTAGCTGACACGTAATGTATTGTTGTAGACGTCAATCGGTGATTTGATGGGTTTGACGATGTGACATTCGAAGTGAATCTGGTGTGATGATAAAGCGTAGCTTCAAGCCTCATCATCCGGTAAATGACAGAAATCGGGCAAGCAGCATGGCTATGTAGGTCGCACCTATTAGGGTGTATAATCACCTGATCTAGAGTTTCATTTACTTCTAAAAATCTATTGTCGATGCTGTCCCATTCGGGAAACGGTTGCTGATCCCAATCGTTGGTGATATACATTCGATACACTCAAGCGAAATGAGTGGTCGGTCATGTGTGGCTGAGTTGCAAGATGTTCTTGTTGAACTCGGTGTATTCTCCTCTAGAGATGTACCAGCGGAAGGTGGTTCCATACCTTGTCATAGTTGGAAATTCATTACCCAATACGTGCTTGCGGTTTATGATTGTAATTATATATGTGGAACGTGAGATGCAAACGTTTCACTAGATTGTTATCTACTTGATTTAGACATTATTATAATATCAAAAGAGTTTTGATATAAAGATAAATCAAGTGTTTGGATTCTCATAACGGAAAAAACCCGTTCCGTGATATACGGCGTGGTCTTATGAGATATCATTTAGTTTTCTGAAACTGTTTTAAACTGTTTACTCATACCAGTCCCATGATTGACCCGGAGTTTATTTTTTTTGTTCTACCTAAACTCTTGGGTGCCTAAATTTGTACGGGCAGTCAAGTAGTTCAGGATTTTTCAGATATATCTAAAGGAGCTTGGAGCAGGAGGCTTCAGCGTTATCTAGTTATAGTTTTGTTCCGTTGTGTTGTAAGTGTTGTACTCTGATAAGTATATGTTATACAGTTGAGCTTTTGTATTTCAAAGATATGATATATTATATTTTGTTCCGCTGCGATGTGAGATTCTGTGTTGTTATTTCTGTTCTTCTTCTATCTCTTTCTTCTAAAAAAAATGTTCCGTATTTTTGTGATATTTGGGTTGGACGTATGATGTATATAGTCAACTCCGATGTTACGGAAATCTGGGTCATTACACACGTTATAACAAATTAGCAATGTTATTTGTTGAAAATGTATAGAAATTGGTCTGGATATGTGTGTATTTGTTTGTATAAAGAAATTGGAATTTATTGTTTCAAATTTCGAATCGAACAGAGTTATTTTATAGACAAACAGAATCGAATTAGTGAACCGATTAATAATTGAAAGTCAAAACATTAGAGGTTATTTTGTAGGTGAAATTAACATTAAATTATAATAAAATATAACCTACCTCAGGACAAACTGAAATTAACCTATTTCTGAAACCGCCACTCCCTATAACCCTATATGTGAACTCCGTTCTTATCTTCAACGGATTATTTCTATAAAAATCAACACTTGCCCTAAATTTCTTCAAAACAAATCAATTTTCTCCACTTTCTTCATCTGAATATTTATTCTTCCTTTCCATTTTAAATGGTTGAAGCCCAAATTGCTATGGCCCCTCCACCGTTCCTCCTAAATTCATGAGCCACTTAAAAACCCTAGCACCTCCTTGCGGTCGCTGCCATCTCTATTTAAGTATTGCATCAGTCCACCGCAACGTGAATAAGTCCGACAGCGCCGTGTCGCCTTCCTTTCGAAGTAGCAGTTTTCGATAACAACAGATAAGCATGACATCGAACCACCTAAGAATCGTTGTCCAGCTCACCATCGTTTTCCGCCTTATTCGCTGTCCAAAGGTGAGCATTGAATCACAATTAAATTTTAGTTCCAAGAAATCTGATTTTAATAAGGACTAAATATAATAGTATAACCAAGATTGAAATTTACTTGTGTGATTTTTGGTTTTGCCATACATATTCGCACACAACCACACTTGAATCTGATTAAATGGTGTATCTTAGATGTGCTCATTTGTTTATCTGGATTCCAACTCGTAAAACCTTCATTTGTTAATACTGTTAAGAAATAAACAAGGGAATACTTACTACTAATTCACATATGCAAAAACTTATCTGGGAACCATACACTGGACCATATGCATTTGTGTGACATATTTTGCATACACATGTTGTCGGTACACGGGTTGATGATTTTGTCACTTAAGAGGATGGTTTGGACATGTTTTACTCAACCTCTGTATACTTGGGAATCTTCTGAATATATATTGATGTGAAATTCAGAATTATTGCCAATAGTTTCGCTCTGAACTAGAAATGTATATATTAGCATCATACTATATTTTGGTAAATAATCACGGTTGGACATGCACACTTCTGGAAACTTTGGTGACATGCTTATACTGAAATACACACTTGCTGTTGATGGGATAGTGGGTTTGCTATGTTCGCATATATGAAAGAGAAAAAGGGACAGGATATAAAAATGTACATCTGTATTTAACAAGTTAGAATGTTTTGAGCTGCTTACTATTGCATTTCATATTTCAATTTTATTTTATTTTATTTTATTTTATCAGAATGAATATATTGTTGAAAAAGATTGCAAGATGTTTCTAAGCCATAACTAATATGAATTTATTTATAGTAGAATGATATAGGAGAAGTTAGAAATGAATTTGCGGACATTCTGTCTACTGAAATGAATTTGTTGAACCATTTTTGTGACCACCCATGTATGGCGTGAACATCATGTCAGTACCTTATTGACTTGTTTTCGAAATTTGACTTGGCCATACTCAGAGTTGTTTACACTACATTTGAAATTCACTGCTACATTGTTCATAAGAAACTGTTAAGATATACTTTGCCAATTTTCATAAGAAAATTTACAGCAGCTTTTGTGTTAAACAAGTATATCCCTCTTGCATTCAAATTGTTAAGCAAGTATATTGTTGTTGCCTTCTATTTGATATTGCTGTAGACATCATTTAGTCGTCACTAACATAACGATAATTGGTAAATGGCATTCTTCTGTGTTAAACCAATGTTTGCCTTATATTTCATTCCAGTGCACGTGCTAAACAGTGGCCAAGTAAATTACACATAATTTATTTATATTTACATACATACATGTCTTGCCTTAGTTAGTGAAGAAAGTTGGTGGTTGCTATCATTTTTAAAATGTGGCTTATGTAACTGGGTATGCATGCAAAATTTGACCACTATGCACCCTGGTATGAAGTTTTATAGATCTCAATTCGCACCTGCACTTGAAATATAAATGACACACTTGCATGGTATTACTACACCACCCGTGTCACTGCATATTTATTTGCTATTTGGGAATAGTTGAACATGCCTTTTACTGTACGTGTATACCAAGGACAATGTTAATGAACCAATTTGCTTCTTTGTCTTTTTGAATAGCAGGTCTACCAATTTATAAGGCATAGCGATAAGACAGATGTTAACTGTCCTCTTATAGGAATCAAATGTTGGATGCAAATTCAAAAGTAAAATGTTACGTTTATTAAAATCTTGACTGAAATCTGCCAGTTCCACCTTAAAGTCATAGTAGTTGGATCTTGCATGTTAAACGAATATGAACCTCTATTTTGAACTGCATGTAAATATTCATGCATGTAGGAATGTTGAACTGCATTTGTTTATCCCTTAGCTACATTGATTAAACTGCCTTGGGTATTGATTGATATGTATATACACACACCAGCATAGATTTATAGCCGTTATGTAAAACTGGAATATTTTATTCACTTTTGAGTTCACCTGAAAGATATATAATGTTATTAAATTTACATATGCCAACCTGCAATGTAAGGACCCTCAACTTCCCCGGTAAGGGAAGTGCGGATACTTTGAGAACAACACACAAAAGAACGCAGACAGAAGAACTTTTCATTGTTTATTACAACAATTCCATCAGAAATACAAGAACATACAGAGTATGAATGAATAAAATACATTCGATAAATATCAGAGATTACAATAAATTACATAGCAGCGGAAAATAATACAAAACACAACTAGAAGTAATACACGGATACAGAGCTTTTCGAGTATCGTTCCAGCTGTACATCAGGATCCTGTGAATATAAATCTGCAAAACCAAAACTACTAGTTGCTCGTGTCAAAATAAAGGCACCCAGAGTTTAGGTTAAAAAAATAAACTCCAGGTCAGTCATGGGACTGGTGTGAGAACTAAAACAGTTATTAATCTTCACTTTAAAGTTCGGTAAATCAAGGGACCACGCCGTATAACACGGAACGGGTTTCCTCCCAAGGATACCAGTGCATAAACAAACAGCGCAATGCTAAATAAAGAAAAATGAAGCTATTATAAGACCCAGGTCCCATCACAGAATGCAACGCAAGCCGGAGGATAGGGTTTTTACCTTATAATAGCCAAAGAATGCTTGATACGCTAAATTTCATGTTTTAATTCTTAATCAGACTCCAACCGTAAATTAGTAAGAAAACGATTTCCTAAGTATTAACCCCGAAGGCCGAAACCAACATCAGACTAATACCCAGGAAACCACCCATCTTAGCTCGTTTCCAGTTAGTTTCTGATTTTATATACAATCATAAATATCAATCATAGACGGCATAAGCGCCCCATCCCACTATGTCGCCATACTAAGCTCTACAAATAAAACAGCAAAATCACATATTGGAAGCTGGATTTCCGTCTGTGAACCGAGGCCAGGGATCGTCCTCTACCGATTCGAGACAATCTAGCCCATGTCTCAGGGTCTGAGCGCATCGACCCTTGGAGCGACAGGGCCGGTCCACCTATGTGGATTAAAATTCCTGAACATTGTGTTTCCCCGCTCTTTGGGGCGTAAATGATCCAACAAATGACTCCATCGGCTTCACATAGTCACCGATATATCCGAGGCGCCTCGCAACACCAACAACCACATAAGTCAAACTCGTCAGGGCGTGTAAAACCATTGACGCCACTTTAGCTAGAAAGAAACGCATGTCCTCCCTGAGGTCCTCTCCCGTTTCTGGTTCACAACCGGGGTGTGAGGCTCGCAAATCAACGATACACAAAGCTATGCCACACAGGCTGTGCTTTGATCATCAACCACAAGACTCTGCTTTTCAACAGAAGCCTTGATCATTTGCATCTTAGCATACCACACAGACAGACCACTCCATGCAACTGATATCTATCAATCACACAGAATGATATCCAATGTCAGACACACAGTCCATTTACAAGTTCGTATTGGGTCTGAACGAAACCGGAGGCACCTAGTACCCCGCATATCCATCGATCTCCAAGTACGTATGGATGACCACTAACTGATTCCCTCCTCTTGGGTGTACGGCCCAATCAAGATCATCAGTAATCGCCCAAACGACGTGAAGACCTCCGGTCTTCAACCACCGTCTTCATCTTCGACTTATCATCATATCAGTTATTCAGAATGGGATAAACCCAGTCTTTCCGAATAACTAGCGTATATAATTAACAGGTGTTACACAAACACAACATACGCCTCATTCCAATTCATCAGTCACTAACCTTAAATTAGCAAGAGAATGATTCTCCAAATATTAACCCGAAGGCCGAAACCAACATCAGATCAATACCCAGGAAACCATTCTGCTTAGCTAACCTACAGTTAGTTTCTAATTTCACATTCTTAGGGAAAGGTTCCCATTAATTTTATCAACGATAAATTCTTTTAAATTTATTCTTTAATCTTCCTTTGTATATCAATTCAAACCAAATTATGGTTTATCCAAACTAGCCGGGATTAACGAACCTTACCGAAGTAATCATTTATTTTAATTTCCCAATCCCAACCTATTCATCCCATGAAGTAAAACTAGTAATACTTCATATCTAATTAAAGATTCATTAAAACTCCACTTAGTTTTAATCTTTAACTGGGTTAAAGAATCGATGTCATTTAAAACACGGTTCATGATAAACCCCAAAATCACATTTCAATCAGTCCCAAACCGTAAATTAGCAAGTGAGCAATTCCCTAAGTATTAACCCCGAAGGACGAAACCAACATCAGATCAATACCCAAGAAACCATTCAACTTAACTAATCTCCAGTTAGTTTCTAATTTTCTTAACTCCGTTGGGTCTAAGAACAGTATTATTGAAGATATCGTTCAAGACAACCCAAAATCACATTCCATTAATTATCGGGTTAAAGAACAAGTGTTATTTAAAACACTATTCACGATAAACCCGAAAATCAATACTAGTTCAATTCCAATTAAATATTATTTAATTGGTACACTTCATTAAATCTAAATAAAATGATTTAATCATTTTCTCAACTGGGTTTAAGAACAGTGTTAATGAAGACACCATTCACGACAAACCCAAATCCCATTTGATATCAAATATAAGGCTCTGAATAGAAAATATATCGGCTTATACTCAATATCAAATTTTGAAACCAACAAATATCGTATTGGAAATAATGAAATAAATATATCTTTCAAATTTCCATAAAAACATCTGTATAATTACGAAATCCAACATCGAACTATTCCAAAGATGATTTCGATTCAAATCCATCCCAATTCTATTATTGGAAATTCTGGTTATCTTTAAAACCATTTCAAATCCACTTTATTTATTTTAAAAAATAAAAAGAATTATAATTCTAGTTCAAAGCTAGTTCATTTCGATAAAAATCTATTTTTATCTTTTCAAATATGGAGTTTTTCATCCCAATTCTCCACAAATCATTTCTTATGATTTTACACAAATTATAGATATTCTTAATAATTTTATCAAGGCCCATACAGTCGATTTCCATCAACGGCCATCGAACTGCACTTACAGCGACCTTTTCCAAATTTGATTTGGACATAATTCCAAATCCAACCGTTAGATTTCAAATCTTTAATATTCTTTAGAAAGCTCTTTTCGATACGAACCCAACGGTTCTGATTTTAGGAGAATCCGACGGTCGGATCTCCCGCAATATCCATTCGAAGTCAATGGTCGAAATTCGCGAACTACCGCGGCGCGGCGCGTTCTATTTAGGCCATTATAGTTATAATATATATATATATTATTATATATTTCGTCGATTTCCTTTTAAAACGTATTTTATAAATCGTTTTAAATTCGTTTTCGAAACGATTTCAACTTCATTTCAAATTCAAATCAAAATTGAATTTTTCCACATAAATTCGTTTTAAATTCATTTCAAATTGATTTCAATTCAAATCGATTTTCAATTCAATTTCAGTTCGTTTTCAATTGAATTCAATTTCTATTCGATTTTGAATTTATTTCAAATCGATTTCTATTAAATTTCAATTCAGTTCGAATTCATTTCAATTTGATTTCAATTCGAATTCAATTTTAATTCGAATTCAATTCTATTCAACTTTAATTCGAATTCAATTCTATTCAATTTCAATTCTATTCAATTTTAAATCGAATTCAATTCTATTCAATTTCAATTCGAATTCAATTCTATTCTATTTCAATTCGAATTCAATTCTATTCAATTTCAATTCGAATTCCAAATCGTTTCAAAATATCAGAATTTTAAATCACTTCCTTTTCTATATTCATTATAAAAATGAATAAAATCGATATAAATATCGTTCACGTCAAAATGGAGTCAATCTAATCAACACGGCTTCATATATTTCTATTTTCAAATATTCTAGTTCGAATATTTCTTTTCAAATATTTCCTTTTTCAAATATTTCTATTCAAATATTTCCTTTTCAAAACTGGAATGAGGCCCAATCAATTACCATATAATGTTAATTATATGGATTTTCTACAACACATGTATAAAATAACAACGATGAATAATCAACCATCATCCAGAGTGCACCACACAACTGCATAAGCATTAAATATCAATAATTAAAGCTTACACAGTATGTCAATCCATCGATTGACATACAACTAAGCAATCGGGATTAGTGTACGTCAGATCTCATCCCAATACCCGTGTGGGGTTTCAAATCAACAAACACAGAATTTATTTGTGCAGTTGGGCGATGTGTAAAATTTATCGTCCCAATCAATATCAGTCAAATGTGTGTGTATAAACGAATCGTCCGATTTGTTTATATTTATTTCATTCTATATATACACGTTAAAATTTCTATTTTTCAACTTTAAAATATTTTAACTATATAAATATTTCATTTCACATCACACAATCAACTACACATCAAAATCAAACAAACAAGCATACAAGTCGTCCATGGTCTGTGGACGACGGGTGTCGGGTGCTACTAAACATCGTATGCATCCTAGTATATATTTTTAACTAGAAATTTAAATTAAACGTAAGGAGTTCTCACCGACTAGTTGATCCAAACGCCACGACTCTTCTTATGTAGGAAATCTTCATCGTGTCTCCAACGAGATCTGTTTCACGCGGTATATGTTAAAAATTACATTTTTAACGATGCTACTTCCTATATAAAGATTATATTTTTATATTGTCGCCATATGAATAAAAATAAATTTTTTTACTTCTCTACACACATAAAAACCGAATTTTTATTGCTACTTCATATATATATAAAAATCGAATTTTTACTTTGTTTTCAAGACGATAAAAATCATATTTTTATATTCGCTACTTCGTTATAAAAAATCATATTTTTCATATGAACAAAATTTATACTTTTAACTTCTTACTATGATAAAAATTATAATTTTAACTTCTCCATGATACAAAAATAATATTTTTGTTTCGCTTCATATATTGTAAAGATCATATTTTTATTTCACTTTATATATATTAAAGATCATATCTTTATCCTCGCCATTTTATCTTTTCAAACCAAAGTGTTTTCATGTTTTCAAACTTCGAAAAATCGTTTCTTTGTATATTTAAAAATCCAATCTTTTTATAAAGAAAAATCACATCTTTTTATTAAGAAAAATCAAATCTTTCTATATAAACTAAATCATATTTTCAACTCGCTTTCATGTTAATAAAAATCTCCATTTTATATAAACATAAATCTAATCCTTTTTACAGTAAAAATCTAATCTAAAACTGAAAATAAGACTAAGTAAATAAATAAAAACTTACTTTTGTAATTCCAGAGGAGGGAGTGGTGCTCGACGTGGGCGCCGGGGTTAGGGAGGTCAGGGGAGGCTCCAGCGGCCGACGGTGGGTGTTGGTGGGCCATTAGCGGCGGTTTGGGCGAGGTAAGGCGTGGCAGGGGGTTTTGATTGAAGCAGGAGGAGATGGGGAGAAGGAGACGCGAGTGGGGGGCGGAGTCGACGAGGGGCAGACGAAGGGGGCGGAAGTGGCGCGGTGGCCCACCCAGGCGGTGGCGGCTGCTATCGCGTCCTCCTCCCTTTTCTTTTTTTTCTTTTTTTTTATTTCTGACCCAAATTGATTCTAACGGGGAGAGAGGGAAAAGGTTTGGGGGCCTTATGTAATAAAATAAATATTATATTTAACAATTTCAAAAATAAAAGGTTGAATTTTTATGCGAACTCAGAATCAAACCCACTGATTGTCGTCCCTAGCTAACTGCTCCCATTCTAAACACAATAGGATAAGTCTGGTAAGCCAATTCGGCCATTACGATTAGTTTCCGTTGAAATTCAAATATAACTCTATATATTCAATTTTAAACGTACATTTCAATTTATCGAGGCCACGCAGAGTCTCTAAAAATTCCTGAAAAATATATTCTAGCTTCGTATTGAAGATACGGTCCTAACAAAACTAATTTCATCAAATTCTGAGACCATTTGAAAAATGGCCGTTTTCCAGTCGACTAAAATCAACTGAAACTGGTCAAACGCGTTTTACTTCGCCACGCTCACATATTGATTCGAAAAATTACGAAATTTGAAATCTAGCAATAACTTGACATCACGGATCCAACAAAAGTGGTTTCGTCGAAAACCTAGTTCGTTTGCAAAATTTCCATTTTTAAGGGCCGAAATTCCATAGCGACTATTCTGGATTTTCAACTGGGCATAAATTTTCATCCCCGCTATGAAATTTCAATTTTTCGGATTTGTTGGAAAGATATTCTCAAATAGATTCTAATATTTTTTGTTTCGCTAAAATCTGGTTTAATTTGCACCTGGTACATTCATTTGAACTTTGAAATCGAATTTTCAAACTACCGCGCCATTTTCAATTCCTTTTATAATTTAAAATAAATATTTATATTCTAATGACAACGTATATAAATATATACGTTCTATTTCTATTCAAAATAAATTTCTCGTCGATATTATTTAAAATAATTCATTTTAAATATTCAAAATTCGCTAAAATTGCCAAAATAAAAATTTTAAACTAGCTCAGAATTTCCGGGTTATTACATGCAACGTGCTGTAGCTTTTGCATTTGGCTTTGGTGTGCCATGCCATGACTGACCTAAAAGTTTTTGGAATTTGTTTATATACCCATTTCACCCATAGCTGATCATTTGATATGATGTACTTGTGAGTTTGGAACTTGTTGCATGTCTTGATACCATGTGCGGCCATAGATACAAATACGTTGTCTTTATCAGGTTGACATCAGTTGGTCCGTGGCCTGTAGCATTTGTTATGACCTGATATAAAAAAAGAAGAAAAAAAGAAACTTGTCCCTTACCTCTTTATCACCCTTGCTATTGAGTCATTTTCCCTGGTCTTGCCTTTGTACTTTGACAAAGCCTTGACTGTTGATGCCTGCGCATGTTTTTATTTGATACCTTGATTTTTACGCTGCATCTTGCGTATGCGTTCATATTTGGGATGTTGAGGAAATGCACACATGTGCTTGTACATGTGTGTACATGTAAGCTTCCAGAATCACTTACGTTATTATTTATATTCGGTTCGGGATGTTGAGGCGGCGTACACGTATATTATATATACTCATACACTCGCAAGCTCCCGTAAACGTTCGTCCCTGGAAATAGATAGAACCGATATGAAGAGATACCACCACTATTTATTTTATATATTACGTCGATGTTGGGATTAACTATTATATTTCAGTTTATGTTGACGTTAATTTACTTGAACTATGATTTAATCATGACTCGAGTGTTTTATGTTTTTGCATAACGCTCGGGTCAGACCCGAGTGTTACAGATTTAAAGATTACAGCTTGGGATTCGAAAATTTACGGAACTGGGGATTCCAATGACGGCGCACTCTGAAGTTTTTAAACAATAAATATATTTTCTTTTGTTCAAATTGATTTTAAATTCCATTGTAGATAAACTTCTTGTATTCAAAATTCTGAATATATATATATATAAGTGATATTTTACTGTTCAATATTGTGTCTTCTATTTATTCTGTATTTTTCTGTGTTGATTCTGTTTTTAAACTCTGTAAGCTAATAACGATCCATCGTTTTGAATGGTTTAAGTTGGTTTAATCACCAATTTGAAGCGGTTAAAATGGCGGGACGTTACAAGTGGTATCAGAGCTTTGGCTTATTCAAAGCTTAGCTTATTGGGTTTAAAAACGAATCTTGAAAATAAAAGGTTTCAAATTATAAATTTTGAAAGTGTGTGTAAAATATTTTTAAAAATATCATGTATTCCGAAACTATTATTTTGAAACTAAAACATAGGAAAAAGTATTTTGAGATTTAATTTTTGTTCGGAATCCCCAGTCTTCAGAAGTCTTCGAATCCTGGTCTGTGAGAGCTTTTCTTTGATAAATCCCTTTAGGATTGAATCTCGAATCCGGTATCGAAGGGTATCCAAGGGAAGATAAGTATACGAGAATCCACAAATTGATTTCTGTAATCGTGTATTTTAGAAATCAAGATAACTGAAATTGATTGGTAATAAAAATTCCAATGAAAATTTAAATGAAAATGGAAAATTTGGAATTGTTTCAAAAATGAAATAATAGATTTTATTCGGGATGGAAATGAAAATAAAATCGGAAAAGAGATAATTGCAATACGACTTTGTAAAATTTTATTAATTCAGAACATGACAAGATAAATTATAATTGGTCTCAAACCATTGACATATGATCGAATATATGAATTCGATAGTAAATATAAACTTGTTAGTTAATTAACAAGATGTGAATCGTGAACATGAGTTATAAATGAAGCTAGATATGGATGGAGATTTTAAAAAGAGATTTGAACCTATATTTGAATGGAATTAAAATTAATTTGACGTGACGAGTTCATATTTCGATAAAAGGAACAATATTTACTTTTTAGAAGTAAATAACGTGTGCAAGCAAAAATGCTGAAAATAAATTGGGAATGAAGGAAATAGAGTTAACCAGTACGGAGTGATTATTCTAAAGTTCAGAATATAAGTCAAATGAGATTTTCTGAAGTTCAGATATGGTATCGAATAAAGGATTATTCGAAAGGAGGTAATGCAGAAAAATATTACTTACTTTTTGTTTTTATTAAAATTTAAAATATTAATTATTTATATATATTCAGATAAACTAATAAAGTATAATTTAAAATTAAATATTTTGAAGGTATGAATTATCGTTATAATCAACGATTTTCATAAGAAAAGTGAATTCTTACTTGAATTTGCATGTTTTGGTGTTCGAAGTTGTGAATTTTATCTAATTCAAAGTTATTAATATTGTTCAGTTAAGGTATGCGAGGTAAATATACCCCAACTTGATTGACTTCATTGTTGACTAAGAAATGGTTAAAGTTCGAATTGGTTAAGTGAAGTAAGCTAATGAGTGTCAACGGTTAAAGTGGAAATAAAGATGTTTGTTTGCATTTGTCCAAATAACGAATTTAGAAATGTTTTCATCAGAATAAAATATATTTTCTATAGAAAATAATCGTTTTTGAATATATTGAAAAAAAATCAGCTGCAATAATAGATTTTATAAATAAGATAATTCGAAATGTATTCAAAAGATTGTGAGAAGCTAAAAGATTTTGATAAGCCAAAATGGCAAGAACCTAAAAACAAAAAAAAGCCATAGGTCGAGAACGAAGGATGACAGAACGTAAGGAATGGATTCGTATATTGAATCTGAGAGTTGTGTAAGAAATGAAAAAAAAGAGTGAGAAAATAAATGGAGCTAAGGGAGTTAGAAATTGACTAGAGATTAGTTAATTTGAATGATTTCCTGAGTGTTGATCTGATGTTGGTTTCGGCCTTCGGGGTTGATACTTGGAGAGTTGTTCGCTTGCTAATTTACGGTCGAAGAATGTGAATATGGAGGAGTAATAATGCGTGAATGGGAATTTGATATAAAAATGTAAAATTTTGAAATTTTAAGAGTATAAAAATTTGTAGAAGGCGATGAACTTGATAATGGGGAAACTGAAAGAGGTTTTGGTCTATCACCAATCGATTCATAAATCTAAGTTTAAAGTATATCAAAAATCTAAACTGATAAAGAGATCAAATTGAAATTTTTAAATTTGAATGGAAACTTGAGGATATTCGATTTGAGATATCAGATGTAGAAGTTTTTGAAAATATAAATATGAATATAGCGAATCCAGAAACCGTTGGTTTGGAAGGTAATGAATTGAGATAAATTTTATATAACAAATTTTATATAAGAATGAGATGAGATGTTTGGAAATATGATTTGAAAAGTAGATCTTATGTAACTTGACATAAGTATGATTTAGGAGGATTTTGAAATGAAGTACTATATGTATAGAGTATTATGTGTTTTCAAAGAAAAATAAGGGAAGTACCATCCTTCTCCTTCGAATTTCGAGCTTAGCTGAAATATGTTGCAGGTGGCAGTAGGTTGTCCGAACGTAAAACTCATGAGTTGCCATTGAGCACGACTGCTAGCATAATTCACAGGGCTATAGATAGCCTATGGCGGTCGGATGTTTCCTGAGGGAATCAGGCGTAACCATTGTGATCGCTACGATCTAGAGTCATTGAATTCAACCGTGTAGCATAATTCGCAGGGCTGTAGATGGCCTACGGCGGACGAATGTTTCTTAGGGGAACCAAGCGTAACCATTGTGACTTCTGCGATCTACAGTCGAAATGTAAGGGCGTAATCCGCAGAGCTGTTAAAGCTTATGGGTATGGTTGTTTCTTGGGGGACCCAGGTGTAACCATTGTGTACTTGCGGTCCATACGATATATCTACAAGTAAAAGAGATGTAACCACTAGAGTTACTAAAGGTAGAATGGAGCCACCTGCAGCAGTTTGTCTTTGTGACTTGATTATCTTCGTAACTTGATTGATCCTCATGACTTGAGTTAATTTCATTTGATGATTTCATGATCCTGAGGTAGAGCTATCAACGCTCAATGACCTTAGATTTTCTTTTGAATCTTAAATATTATCCGTTGATCTGTCCATGACGAAATTCGCAGGGAAGTGATTTCCTACGGGTATGGATGTTTTTTGGGGGATCCAAACGAAACCATTGTGTATCTACGATTCATGAACAATCAACATATCAGTATCACATCGTTACTTTCCGAATCTGTTTTTAAAGAAATTTTTGAAACATTTTTCCACTGGGAGTTGAAACAAGGATATTTAGTACTTGGGGATTTTAGTCGAGCGCCTGACCAGCGTATGCCTAACATCTATGAGAATGACAATAGACTTGTCAAACTTCAAGTTATCCAGTATGCTCAATTAAAATATACCTAACGTAATAAGTTAAAAGGAAATTTTGGAGTATTTTCAGGTCTATGGCTTTGAGATAATAATAATTCAAATAATTTTTGTATAAAAATTATAAATGATTTTTGGAAATTCTCAAGTCGATAATTTGTGACTTGAAGTGGAAATGTTATTTACACTCTTCAATGAGTATTGGGAATAATTAAATAAACTATAATGAGTGAGTTACACTTGGATCGTAAGAAGTAATTGTATCGATGAACAAGCAAACATTGGTGAGTTGGTTTTGGAATAGTTTGAGATGCTGAAGAGATTGGTCGGAAAAGAAACTTGATTTTTCTAGTTAATAGAAGTATGATGGATAAAGAAAAAGGATTGATGGCTTAAATATCGATATATAAAGGGGTTATGGAAAATTTTCACATAAAATATTAGAAATATACATTGGTATAACCCCAACGATCTCTCCTTTTCGAGGATGAAAAGATTTAAAGGGGGGAGATTGTAGTGTCCCGAAAATTTTGATAACTAAAATACGGAATAAATTAAAGATTTAACTGTTGATAATTAATTTTATTGGGATTTAAAATAAAAAAATCTAAAGCTGAATATGTGGTTTAAAACAGATATTCAATGTAGAATGGGTGGTTCTGAAATCAAATAATTATTTATGAAGATTTGAATTGAATTTGGTTGAATATTCGAATTGGATTGAATTTCGATTTGAAAATATAAACGGTTGAATTTATAAAATAAATGTTATTCACGTTAAATAAATTAGCAATGTCATTTGTTGAAAATATATAGAAATTGGTCTGTATATGTGTGTATTTGTTTGTATAAAGAAATTGGAATTTAACGTTTCAAAATTCGAAACGAACAGAGTTGTTTTATAGACAAACAGAATCGAATTAGTTAACCGATTAATATTTTAAATTTAAAATATCATTGTATAAAACCAGAGTTGGATTATGACCGGGATAAATTTATTGGGTTCAAAATGCAAAGACGAAAGGGTGCGTATAAATTTTATTACGCTTAGAAGTTGCGTTAGCGGTTCAAAGTCAGAACATTACAGGGTATTTTGCGGGCAAAATTAATATTAAATTATAATAAAATATAACCCACCTCCGGACAAACTGATGTTAACCTATTTCTGAAAGCGCCACTCCCTATAACCCTATACGATGGAACTCCGTTCTTTAGATTTTTTTTCTATAAAAATCAACGCTTAACCTAAATTTCTTCAACGCAAATCAATTCCTCCCCAATTTCTTCATCTGAAAATTTATTCTTCCTTCCCATTTTAAATGGCTGAAACCCAAATCGCTATGGCCCCTCCACTGTTCCTCCTAAATTCGTGAGCCACTTAAAAACCCTAGCACCTCCTTGCAGTCGTCGCAATCTCCATTTAAGTATTACACCAGTCCACCGCAATGTGAACAAGTCCGACAACGCCATGCCGCCTTCCCTTTGAAGCAATAGTTTTTGATAACAACAGACAAGCCTGACGTCGAACCACCTAAGAATCGCTGTCCAGCTCACCACTGTTTGCTGCCTTATCCACTGTCCAAAGGTGAGCATTGACTCACGATTAAATTTTAGTTTCAAGTAATCTGATTTCAATAAGGACTAAATATAATAGTACAACCTAGACTGAAATTTGCTTGTGTGATTTTTGATTTTGTCGTATATTTTCACACACAACCACACTCGAATCTGATTAAATGGTGTATCTTGGATGTGCTCATTTCTTTGTTTGGATTCCAACTTGTAAAACCTTCATTTGTTAATACTGTTAAGAAATAAACAAGGGAATACTTACTACTAGTTCACATATGTAAAAACTTATCTGGGAACCATACACTAGACCATATGCATTTATGTGACTTATTTTGCATACACATGTTTTCGATACATGGGTTGATGATTCTGTCACTTAAGAGGATGGTTTGGACATGTTTTACTCAACCACTGTATACTTGGGATCTTCTAAATATATATTGATGTGAAATTCAGAATTACTACCAATGGTTTCGCTCTGAACTAGAAATGTATATATTAGCATCATACTATATTTTTGTAAATAATCATGGTTGAACACGCATACTTCTGAAAACTTTGGTGACTTGCTTATACTGAAATACACACTTGCTGTTGATGGGATAATGGGTTTGCTATGTTCAAATATATGAAAGAGAAAAAGGGGCGGGATATAAAAATGTACATCTATATATAACAAGTTAGAACGTTTTGAGCTGCTTACTATTGCACTTCATATTTCAATTTTATTTTATTTTATCAGAATGAATATGTTGCTGAAAAAGATTGCAAGATGTTTCTAAGCCATAACTAATATGAATTTCTTTATAGTAGGATGATATAGGAGAAGTTAGAAATGAATTTGCGGACATTCTCTCTACTGAAATGAATTTGTTGAACCATTATTGTGACCATCCATGTATGGCATGAACATCATCATGTTAGTACCTTATTGACTTGTTTACAAATTTCTACTTGGCCGTACTTAGAGTGGTTTACGCTGCATTTGAAATTCACTACTAGCTTGTTTATAAGAAACTGTTAAGATATACTTTGCCAATTTTCATAAGAAAATTTACAGCACTTTTTGTGTTAAAAAAGTATATCCCTCTTGCATTCAAATTGTTAAGCAAGTATATTGTTGTTGCCTTCTATTTGATATTGTTGTAGGCATAATTTAGTCGTCATTAACATACACGATAATTGGGAAGTGGCATTCTTCTATGTTAAACCAATGTTTGCCTTATGTTTCAATTCCAATGCACATGTTGAACAGTGGCCAAGTAAATTACACATAATTTGTTTATATTTACATAAATGTCTTGCCTTAGTCAGTTAAGAAAGTTGGTGGCTACTATCATTTTTAAAACGTGGCTTATATAACTGGGTATGCATGCAAAATTTGATCATTATCCACCCTGGTATGAAGTTGTATAGATCTCAATTAGCACCTGCACTTGAAATATAAATGACACACTTGCATGGTATTGCTACACCACCCGTGTCACTGCATATTTATTTTCTATTTAGGAATAGTTGAACATGCATTTTACTATACGTGTATACCAAGGACAATGTAAAATGAACCAATTTGCTTATTTATCTGTTTTGAATAGCATGTCTACCAATTTGTAATGCACAGCGATAAGACAGATGTTAACTGTCCACTTATAGGAATCAAATATTGGATGCAAATTTAAAAGTAAAATGCTACGTTTATTAAAATCTTGACTGAAATCTTCCAGTTCCACCTTAAAGTCATAGTAGTTGGATCTTGCATGTTAAATGAATATGAACCTCTGTTTTGAACTGCATGTAAATATTCATGTATGTAGGAATGTTGAACTGCATATGTTTATCTCTTAGCTACATTGATTAAACTACCTTGGGTATTAAGTGATATGTATATACACACAGCAGCATAGATTTATTGCCATTATGTAAAACTAGAATATTTTATTCACTTTTGAGTTCACCTGAAAGATATATAATGTTATTAATGCCTACCGGCAATGTGTTGTGGCTTTTGCATTTGGTCTTGGTGTGCCAAGTCATGACTGACCTGAAAGTATTCGACATTTGTTTATATACCCATTTCACCTGTAGCTGATCATTTGATCTGATGTACTTATGAGTTTGGAACTTGTTGCATGTCTTGATACCATGTGTGGCCATAGATACAAATACGATGTCTTTATCAGGTTGACCTCAGTTGGTCCGTGGCCTATAACATTTGTTATGACCTGATTTGAAAAAAGAAACGAAAAAAGAAACTTGGCCCTTACCTCTTTATCAGCCTTGCTATTGTGTCATTTTCCCTGGTCTTGCCTTTGTACTTTGACAAACCTTGACTGTTGATGCCTGCGCATGCATATATTTGATACCTTGGTTTTTACGCTGCATCTTGCATATGCTTTCCTATCTGGGATGTTGAGGCAGTGCACACATGTACTTGTACATGTGCATACATGAAAGCTTCCAAAATCACCTATGTTATTGTTTATATTCGGTTCGGGATGTTGAGGCGGTGTACACGTATATTATATATATGCGTACACTCTCAAGCTCCCGAAAACGTTCGTCCCCAGAAATAGATAGAACTGGTATGAAGAGCTACCACCACTGTTTATTTTATATATGACGTTGATGTTGGGATTAACTATTATATTTTAGTTTATGTTGAAGTTAATTTACTTGAACTATGATTTAATCCTAACTCGAGTGTTTTATGTTTTTGCATGGAACACTCGGGTCAGACCTGAGTGTTACAGATTTAAAGATTACAGCTTGGGATTTGAAGGTTGATGGAACTGGGGATCCCCAAGACGGAGCACTTTGAAGTTTTTAAACAGTAAATATATTTTATTGTGTTCAAATTGATTTTAAATTCTGCTGTAGATAAACTTCTTGTATTCAAAATTCTGTACATATATAAAAGTGATATTTTACTATTCAATGTTGTGTCTACTATTTACTCTGTATTTTTCTGTGTTGATTCTGTTTTTAAACTTTATAAGCTAATAACGATCCGTCGTTTTGAATGGTTTAAGTTGGTTTAATCACCAATTTGAAGCGGTCAAAATGGCGGGACGTTATAGTTATGAAAATGAAATTGGTAAATATTTTGAAGTGATAAATTCAAAATAAATTTAGAAATTGAGTCGACCTAAAACGGAAAATTATTCCGACGTTCGGAACGTTAATCGAATGGAGATTATTAAGAATAGAGTTATACGTTGAAATTCGATTATATCGAATTCGAGAAATACTATTTACTTTCTATTTTTAACAAAGATTTATTATTTATTTATTCAAATTAATAAATAAAAGTTATATTTTGAAGTTAAATAATTTGGAAGCAAGGTTATAACGCTATCGTAATAATCAACAATTTCCGTTAAAGAAGTGGATTCGTAAATTGAATCTGAGAGTTGCGTAAGAAATGTTAAGATTAGAAATTAAGAAATGGAAATGTCTTCCAATGTAAATAACGTATAATTTCTAAATATAGAAAATAAGAATTTGTGAACATATGGAAATGTCTTTCTGATGTTAACAAGAATATTTTCTAGAGTATAGAAAATAAATAGTAATAATAAATGGAAACGTTTTCCAAGGATCGTGAGAGGTTAAACGAGTTGGAAAAATATTTGGGTAAGGATATTGAAGTGAAATTGGGAAATGAATAAGTTAATTGTAACACCCCGTACTTTCTTTGAACGTATAAGTAACAAATCAGAGGATAATTAATTTTTAAAATAAGACTCAAGGGAAACGGGTTGCGCCATTGCGTTCTTCTCGGAATTCTTCTTAGAAACGAGTCCGAGTTTGCAAGAATCGGAGTCCGTATGAGGGAGATATGACCCTCCGAAGTTTCAGAAATTTTCAGAATTGAAAACAGCTTGAAATTCGAATTCAAAATTCGAATTCAAACCCAGAAGCAGGCTGGGCGGGAAATTTCCCGCCCAGGACCAAGGTCGACTGGGCAGTCGATCCCCCAGGACCCAGGTCGACTGGGGAGTCGACTGGGCAGTCGACCCCCCAGACCAGGTTGACTGGGCAGTCGACCAGGGAGTCGACCTCCCTGGTCAAACTTGGTGCGTGTGTGTGCAATTTGAGGGCTGTGACGTGTTTGGACGGACCTGATGAGTTCTAGGGTTAATCTGAGGGCCTAAATGAGTTCCTACACCTATAAATACATCCTAAGACCTAGCCTTCTCTACACACAATTCTATTATGCTTCTACTCTACCTCTGTTCTAATAAAAAATAAAAATGGCCTCGCTACTCTGCTAGAATCAAAACTAGAAGCTAACCAACATCAACCTAAGCAACTCAATTCAATTTAGAGATTAAAGCTTCTGCAACGATTCTACAACAATTAAAGTTCTTTCTTTAATCCAATCAAGGCAAGTACAGTTATTTTCCAATATAAACGTTAATTCTGATTGTGATATGAATTGTAAATCTGAATCTGAGGTTATATCTGTTCTGTTCTGTTTAGATCTATCTTATTCTGTATCTCTTTCTTCTTTCTGTTCTATAGCCAAGCTACCACGAGCCTGAGCCAATCTCATAAGAGATTAACATACGCTAATGTTTGGGACAGTAAAATGAATGATGCATAAATTGGGCATGACCAATAGGTGACTGATTTGAGGAAAGAACATGGACAGTAGCTAGAACATAAATCTGAGACATATGACTGGACATGTTTTATTGATAACATAAAAGGGTATTGAACATATGATTTGAAATAAAGAGAATATGGCTTAGGTATAAAGATTTACATGAAAGTAGGGTATCTATTAATGTAAATAAACACCTAAGTAAGGGATCTTTGGGATATATGACATGCATAGTAATCGATGGCTATATTTGGTATAATTTATATATGGATCTTCCGTGCTATGCAAGTTTAATAAAAATTGAAACATATGATATATGGTAAATTATGACCATAATCTGTGCTATGTAAATTTAATCCAAACATGGGGTATATGATCATATTGTGAATCATGACTAATATTTATGCATGTGAACTTAGGCCAAATTTATAATTAGGCAAGATATGTTTGTAAAACTTTAAGGAATGATTAAATCTATTATATTTGCCTAATTTTCTAGTTCTGCTATATTGGCCTAATCTGCTAGTTCTGTTATATTGCTTAATCTGCTAGTTCTGCTCTACTGCCTAGTCTGCTAGATTTGTTCATCTGCCAAATCTGTCATCTGCTAAGTCTGTTGAAAATGCCAAATCTGCTAAACTAAATCTGTTGAGATGCCTAATCTGTTGTCTGCTAAATCTGCTAGTTTTCTTAATCTGCTAAATCTGTTAGGTCTCCTAATCTGAAAAATCTGTTATCTGCTATATCTGCTGAGTTGATATAATTAGTCTTTTAGTGACATAATCTGAATTGGCTATAGTTATGAATAATTGACATGTATATTAGGCGTGGGTATAAATGGTAAATCATTAATTAATTGGCCGCAAAGATAAACATGGCTAACTCGAGGTTAGAATGAGTTTGCGGTGTCATTCTTCCCGGAACCGCCCGTCATATTCCAGTGGCCGCAAACAATAGGTTCTAATGTGAGAAGTTAGTCATAACGTGCTTGAAACCTGAGGTTAGACTCAGTTTGCGATAGAAACCTGCCCGGAACCAACCGGCCTAACCAGTAGCTGCAAACTGTCAGTCTAATGTGAGAGGTCTGGGCATTAATATTTAATTAATGAAAAGCTGAGATAAATATGATGTCTAAGAAGTGTTGGGTGGGTAAGGTTAAACCAATTGGACCAATGAATCTGATAAAACCCGTTTCGTGAATCTGTAGGCCCAATACAAAGTTAGACAATTTGTAACCGGTTAATCTGTAAGTCTGTTAATCTTTAACCAGTTAATCTGTAAGTCTGTTAATCTATAACCATTAAATCTATAAGTTTGTTAAATCTGTATATCTGATCCGTTAGTCTGAAAACTTGTCTGTTAACTAGTTGATCTGAATTCTGTATGTCTGAACTTGTAAACAAGTTAATCTAAAATCTGTTAGCCTGGGGACACAAGGATAGGAAGGGAATTACTTGTGTCATCTGTTGTTTGGGACCCATATTAGTCAGTAACCCTTTCTGGTAACAATACTTTGACCCAACAGTAGGTAGGGTCCGGGCACGCTTACTGAACTAATTATAAGCGGTTCATTCTGATAATGGCGAGGGTTGTTGATGGTGCGTTCCAACCGAGTCATGTGCGTGCATGGATCCCGGTCTGCCTCTAAGGATGTAAGACGCCGTGACATCTATAAATAGGTCTGTTTCATTCAAAGGTTTCCACTTTAGGGAATGATACACCCTTTTGTGGGGCTAGCACAGGGTATTTATGTATTAGGGAGCCGATCGCTTGGGGTAGGGTTTTAGGGTACACTAAGTTCTGTCTGTTTCTGTTGGGTGGCAACACCCGTCTGTTTCTGCATGGTACCATCTGTTCGGGAGGCAAAGGCCCAATTACTAGTGTACACCTAATTCTACATTCTGTTTCCATAGGGATTAATCTGTTTCTGTTCGGGTGGTAAAGGCCCATTATTAGCATTCTGTTTCTGTGGAAATTATTCTGTACCCGTTTCTGTTTCAGTTTAGACATTAGGGTGACACCTAATTCTGTTATACTAGTATTAGTGCAGAGAAGTGTGAAGCAATAGCTTATATCATTCTGTTCTTCTGTTATATCTGCTACACCTATTATGGTTATCTCTCATCCAGTTTTATTTTCATGTCATCTTATTATTATCTATTCATAACTGAAAATCACTGGACTTGCCAGACTTTTTGTCTAACCCTTATTGTTTCGCCTCCTTTTCTTCCTTCCCCCCCCCCCCAGGTTTTCTAAGGAGGGAACGCTCTAGCTTGATCCGGATTCCTTCTGCTTGAAGTGCTTAAAGTATGGCTTGTCTTCTTCTGTGGGGATTATGATTTTAAACTATGCATTCTGAAGGCTTTTGTACAAGACTGATATTTTGTACTTGAATTCTGATATTGTGATTTGAAAGGATGTAACCTAGCTTATTTCGGTTTCTGTTGTAATAAAGTTATAAATTTTTCAAGTACTGTTTTATTTGTCTTGTAAGTTTCTGTTCTGTTTACTAAAATGCTCCACCAAAGTTAAGGCATTCCCTTTGTGAGTGACCTTACCGGAGGTGGGGTGTTACACTTGGTATTAGAGCTAAAGGTTACCAGATCAGATAAAAGATTTTGAAAACTAATTTCAAAAAGGATTTGAAAGGAAGTATTTTCAAAAATAAAGCTTAGTTTGAAAAACATAATCCCAAAGAGCCATATACCTTTCCTTCGGTCCTTTTTTGTAATTGAATCTTTCCTTTTTCGTTTCAGCATGTCTGAAGCATCTGAGATACCAGAGGGTGTTCATGTACCCGGTTGGTTTCGTCAATATCTTGAGGCTAGGACCGCCGCCGCAGGTCCAGCAAATGATCCCCCTCCTCCACCCCCTCCTCGTGCAATTACTTTCTCAAAGATCTGTAGAGATTTTAGGGCCATGGGTGGAAAGGATTTCAAGGGAACTGAATCATTCGTAGAAGCGAGGAACTGGCTCAAAGAAACTGAGGATCTATTCGTTATCTTCGAGGTGGACGATAGGCAGAAGGTACAGTTGCGATATGGCTGCTCAAAGACGAAGCTTCCTATTGGTGGGAAGTCACTAATGCCGAGAGGCCAGTTGAAACATGGATGGATTTCAGAACAAGGTTTGAGACAAAATTCCTCTCGCAAGCTGAACGAAGTCTACAACTGGAAAAGTTCTTATCTCTTAAGCAAGGAAGTATGATGGTCAAGGAATACGTCAACCAGTTCAACCAACTAGCTAGGTTCAGATTGGATTTAGTCAACACTCAGCATAAAAAGGCTCTCCGCTTTGTTAAAGGATTGAACGAGCCACTGCACAGCTTTGCCATGACCCATGTACCCATGGGAGCGACTTATGAGAAATTGGTGGACATGGCACTACTGCACGAGGAAGACAAGGGCCCAAAAGAGACAAAGAAGGAAGAACCACAGAATAAGAAAGCAGGGCCCAAAAAGGAAACACAAAGGAAGGATGAGAAGTCTGAAGATAAGAAAGGGAAAAGGTGCTTTACTTGTGGAAGCTCGACTCATCTGAACAAGGATTGCAGAAAAAGGAAGGGCACTTGGTTCAACTGTGGAGAGATGGGACACCACTAGGGACAGCCCAAAGAAACAAGGGCAAGGAGGGCAGGTGAACACTCTTGAGGCTAGTGGCTAGGATAGAAATAGGAAAATTCCTATAGTAGGTTTAATATCTTTATCTGATTATGGAGTTAAGACTCTTTCTGATTCTGGTATTTTGATTTTGTAATCGATACTCTGCACTTTAATACTAGTATTGTTTCTGATTCCGCTGTAGACCCAAACCCATAAGGGTTATGACTCATCTGTTTGTGATAGATTGGGGTTTGAGGGATATCTGTGTTAGGCGTCAAGTATGACGCATACATTCTGAGTTTTTATGGGGTATGATTTTATCATGCTTAGCTTCCTAAGAATCATTAAGGAACCTGATATGTACCAGTAACCTGTAAATATCTGAATAATTCTGATTTCCAGTTTTGACATTGTCTAAAATGGGTAATCCTCTGGGTGTCAATTTGATGTTGGTTTCGGTCTTCAGGGCCGATACTTAGGACCCATGTCTAATGGGAACCAAGTTTTTGTTTTATCTGTACTCGCTTCCATCATTCGACTGTATCCTATCAATCGAATATTCAAACTTTAGGTAGAAACTAATGGGTGTAAACATGTGTTTGAGACATGTTATGTTTGATGGTTGCAAGTGGATGCAAGTGGTTGCTAGTGGTTGCTCGTGGATGCATATACACACACTAGGCACTAGATCGGCTCGAAAACACTCTCATACTGCATATGGATGTGTGAGCATTTTTAAATTTTTGTGGATGCAAAATGATTGACTCAGCACATGGATGCTGCATATGACTGAATGGTTGTGCACTCATATAGAAATGATATGTATCGAGTAGGGAAATTGCATACATGTTGGACTCATGGCACTGGCATAATTCGCATTAAGGAGGTCAACTGAATCAGTGGACCGCCTGATCTTTGCATTAGATAAGGAACATATACACACACCTTTGCATATGTTCATACAACATTAGAAGTTTCTAAGGACAATGGACGTCATTGATTGATGATTGAGTAGATGGATGTTGGATGGTAGGACACATTCTTCTTAACTTAAAGATTTCGGGGACGAAATCCTTTAAGGAGGGGAGAATGTAACACCCCATACTTTCTGTGAACGTATAAGTAACAAATCAGAGGATAATTAATTTTTAAAATAAGAATCAAGGGAAACGGGTTGCGCCATTGCGTTCGTCTCGGAATTCTGCTTGGAAACGAGTCCGAGTTTGCAAGAATCGGAGTCCGTATGAGGGAGATATGACCCTCCGAAGTTTCAGAAATTTTCAGAATCGAAAACAGCTCGAAATTCGAATTCAAACCCAGAAGCGAGCTGGGCGGGAAATTTCCCGCCCAAGACCCAGGTCGACTGGAGAGTCGACTGGGCAGTCGACCCCCCAGGACCCAGGTCGACTGGGCAGTCGACCCCCCAGACTAGGTCAACTGGGCAGTCGACCTAGGAGTCGACCTCCCTGATCGAACTTGGTACGTGTGTGTGCGATTTTGAGGGTTGTGACGTGTTTGGACGGACCTGATGAGTTCTAGGGTTAATCCGAGGGCCTAAATGAGTTCCTACACCTATAAATACATCCTAAGACCTAGCCTTCTCTACACACAATTCTATTCTGCTTCTACTCTACCTCTGTTCTAATAAAAAATAAAAATGGCATCGCTACTCTGTTGGAATCAAAACTAGAAGCTAACCAACATCAACCTAAGCAACTCAATTCAAATTAAAGATTAAAGCTTCTGCAATGATTCTACAACAATTAAAGTTCTTTCTTTAATCCAATCAAGGCAAGTACAGTTATTTTCCGATATAAACGTTAATTCTGATTGTGACATGAATTGTAAATCTGAATCTGAGGTTATAACTGTTCTGTTCTATTTAGATCTATCTTATTCTGTATCTCTTTCTTCTTTCGGTTCTATAGCCAGGCTAACACGAGCCTGAGCCAATCTCATAAGAGATTAACATATGCTAAAATGTTTGGGACAGTAAAATGAATGATGCATAAATTGGGCATGACCAATAGGTGACTGATTTGAGGAAAGAACATGGACAGTTGTGAAAACCCGTAACTTCCCCGGTGAGGAAAGCGCGGATAGTTCGAGAACAAGCCACAACAGAACGCAGACGGAAGAACATTTCATTGCTTATTACAACAATGCACCAGAATACAAGAATATACAGAGTATAAATGAATATTACATAGAAATATCAGGGATTTAAATTACATTTAAATACATCGCAGCGGAAAATAATACAATACACAACTAGAAGAGATATACGGATACAAAGCTTTTCGGGTATCATTCCAGCTGTAAACCAGAATCCTGCGAATATAAATCTGCAAAACCAAAACTACTAGCTGCCCGTGTCGAAAATAAGGGCACCCAGAGTTTAGGTTAAAACAATAAACTCTAGGTCAGTCATGGGACTGGTGTGAGAACTAAAACAGTTGTAAATCTTTATTTTAAAGTAAGGTAAATCAAGGGACCACGCCGTATAACACGGAACGGGTTTCCTCCCAAGAACACCAGTGCATAAACAACAGCGCAATGCTAAATAAAGAATAATATAAAATAAAGGTTCATGTGTTGACAGTACTCATCCGTTGAGATTAGTCATGTGTTGAACGAAATATTTTAATAATAGAAATATTTGAAATAGAAATATTTGAAAAGGAAATATTTGAAAAAGAAATATTTGAAATAGAATATTTGAAAATAGAAATATATGAAGCTGTGTTGATTAGATTGACGCTATTTTGACGTGAACGATATTTATATCGATTTTATTCATTTTAAAATGAATATTGAAAAGTGATTTCGAAATCGAATATTTTGAAATGAAATTTGAATTAAATTGAATAGAAAACGAATTCGAATTGAATATATAATGAATTTGATTTCAATTGAATATATAACGAATTTGAATTGAATAGAAAATGAATTGAATTTGATTTGATTAGAAAATGAATTGAATAGAAAATGAATTGAATTTGATTTGATTAGAAAATGATTTGAATTTGAATTGAATAGAAAATGAATTGAATTTGAATTGAATAGAAAATGAGTTGAATTTGAAATAAAGGTTGAAATTTTTTTTGAAACGAATTCAAACTATTTATAAAATTCGTTTTAAATAGTAATCGACTAAATATATATTATATATATAATATAATGGCCTGAATAGAACGCGCCGCGCCGCGGTAGTTCGCGAATTTCGACCATTAACTTCGAACGGATATTACGGGAGATCCGACCGTCGGATTCTCCTAAAACCGGAACCGTTGGGTTCGTATCGAAAAGAGCTTTCTAACGAATATTATAAATTTGAAAACTAACGGTTGGATTTGGAGATATGTAACAATCCGGGAATTCTGAACCAGTTTAAAAATTTTATTTTGACACTTTTAGCGAATTTTGAATATTTAAAATAATATCGACGAGAAATTTATTTTGAATATAATTCGAACGAATATATTATATACGCCGTCGTTAGAATATAAATAATTTATTTATATATAATTATAAATAGAATTGAAAATGGCGCGGTAGTTCGATAATTCGATTTCAAACTTCAATTGAACGTATCGGGTGCAAAACAATCCGGATTTTAGTGAAACCAAAAACATTAGGATCTAATTGTGAATATCTTTCCAACGAATCCGAAAAATCAAAATTTCATAGCGGGAATCAAAAGATATGTCCAGTTGAAAATTCTGAATAGTCGCTATGGAATTCAGGCCCTTAGAAATTGACATTTTGCAAACAACCTCGGATTTCGACGAAACCACTTTTGTTGGATCCGTGATGTCAAATGATTGCTAGATTCAAAATTTCATAATTTTTCTAATCAATATGTGAGCGTGGCAGAGGAAAACACGTTTGACCACTTTTAGTTGATTTTAATCGACTGGAAAATGGCCATTTTTCCAACGGTCTCAGAATTCGACGAAACTAGTTTTATTAGGACCGTATCGTCAATACGAAGTTAGAAAATATTTTTTGAGAATTTTTAGAGCCCGTATGTGGGCCCGGTAAATTGAAATGTACGTTTAAAATTCAATATAATGATTTAAATGTAAATTTAACGAAAACTGATCGAAACAGTCGAATCAGCCTACGATGCATATCCCATTGTGTTCGGAATAGGGGTAATTAGCTATGGACGACAGGCGGTGGGATTGATTTCGACTTCGAAATTAAAAGTTACTTTTTAAAGAGAAAGTAAAATAAATTAATATATATTTATTATATAAACCCCCCCCCCCCTCATTCTTCTCAATCAAACCCGAACCGAAATAAAAAAAAGGAAAAAAAACCCGCCGCTCTTGGTTTCGCCGCCGCCCCACCCTCCAGGAGCCGTCGCGCAACGTCAGATGCCCACCGCCCCTCCTCTCCGACCTCCCTCGCTCTCCCTGTTCCCACCGCCAAAACCGCGAAGCCCCTTTTCTCCAGTGGAACACGCTGCGCCCCCCTAGGCCCACATCTCGCCATACCGCACCCCTAGCATCCACCTCGCCCTCTCTGGCCACCACCGAAGATGAGGCTCCCCCGCCCCCCTTCCAATTCGTACAGAGGTCAGTTTTATTTTATTTTATTTTTATTTTTTTTGTGTATAGAATAAAGGATTTAATTTTTTTATATATACAGATAGTATTGTTTTCTTTTCAAAATTTTAATGATAAAAGAAGTAATTTTTAGAAATCTAAGAAATGATTTTCATTGTTTACAAAGATTTGATTTTCATTGTTTATAAAGATTGATTTAAAAATATTATTTTCATATGAATAACGTAATAAAGAAACAATCTTTATGTATATGATTTCATATGAAAAATGTAATCTTTTTATTTGTAGTAGCATGAAAAGAATGGGATTTTTATACATATGATTGCAAGATAAAAATTCGATTTTTATATATTGAATAGCGAAGTAAAAATTCGATTTTTATATATTGAATAGCAAAGTAAAAATTCGATTTTTATATATTGAATAGCAAAGTAAAAATTCGATTTTTATATATTGAATAGCAAAGTAAAAATTCGATTTTTATATATCGAATAGCGAAGTAAACATGTGATTTTTACATATGTAGAGAATACGGGCAGAGAAAGTGACAAGAGGCAAGAACGACGAAGGTTTCTACCTAAGAAGAGTCGTGGGATTGGATTAGCAAATCGGTGAGAACTTCTCACTCTTCAATTCCTTTTTCTAGTTATATATATACAAGGATGCAGACGGTGTTTAGTAGCACCCGACACCCGTCATCCACAGACCATGGATGGCTTGTTTGTTTAATTGTTTGGTTGTGTAGTTGGTTAGATTATTTGGTTTAAATTGAATTGTTTGGTGAAATGAAATTGATTTGATTGATGTGTGAATGGCG
This sequence comes from Allium sativum, assembly GCA_030737875.1. Lineage (NCBI taxonomy): Eukaryota > Viridiplantae > Streptophyta > Magnoliopsida > Asparagales > Amaryllidaceae > Allium > Allium sativum. The sequence continues at coordinate 124,006,190 of CM060919.1, read as the reverse complement.
TGGGCGTTCACTAGACCGGGGATAAGGCTAGGCCTTGTCCCGTTTCTAGTATCGTGCCGTTATGCCGCCGAAATTTTCTAAAATAAGTTAGAAAAATAAAAATATCATTTTTATTTTGAAAATGAACTGAATAAAATTTCATGTGTTAAAATAAAATATTTGATCGTTAAAAATATAATTTTTAACGTGAATGTGAATAAATAAATATTCATTTACAAACCGGACGGTTTGTTTATGTACAACTATTTGAAGGACACTGATTGGGACGATAAATTTTACACATCGCCCAACTGCACAAATAAAAATCTGTGTTTGATTGCTTGAAACCCCACACGGGTATTGGGATGATATTTGACGTACACTAATCCCAATAATTAGTTGTATGTCGATCGATTGATTGACAGGCTGCTATAAGCGTTGAATATTTATATTTGATGCTTATACAGTGTAGAATGCACTTTGGATGATGGTTGATTATTCATCGTTGTTATTGTATACATGTGTTGTAGAAAATCCATATAATTAACTTTATATGGTAATTGATTGGGCCTCATTCCAGTTTCGAAAAAGAAATATGTGAAATAGAAATATTTGAAATAGAAATATTTGAAATAGATATAAATGAAATATTTGAAATAGAAATATTTGAAATAGAAATATTTGAAATAGAAATATTTGAAATAGAATATTTGAAAATAGAAACATATGAAGCCGTGTTGGTTAGATTGACGCCATTTTGACGTGAACGATATTTGTATCGATTTTATTCATTCTTCAATGAAAATTGAATAGATTTGAAATTGAATAGATTTGAAATTCGAACTATATAGAAATGAATTCGAATTGAAAATAAATAGAAATGAATTCGAATTGAAAATAAATAGAAATGAATTCGAATTGAAAATAAATAGAAAAGAATTCGAATTGAATTTGAATATAAATGAATTCGAATTGAAATCGATTTGAAAAGAATTTAAAACGAATTTATATTGGAATATTCAATTTTGATTTGAAATTGAATATGAAGTTAAAACCGTTTTGAAAATGAATTTAAAACGATTTATAAAGCACGTTTTAAAAGGAAATTGACGAAGTACATATTATATATATTGAATATATAATATAATGGCCTGAATAGAACGCACCGCGCCGCGGCAGTTCGCGAATTTCGACCATTTACTTCGAACGGATATTACGGGAGATCCGACCGTCGGATTCTCCTAAAACCGGAACCGTTGGGTTCGTATCGAAAAGAGCTTTCTAATGGATATTTGAAATTTGAAATCTAACTGTTGGATTTGGAATTATGTCCAAATCAAATTTGAAAAAGGTCGTTGTAAGTGCAGTTCGATGACCGTTGATGGAAATCGACTGTACGGGCCTTGATAAAATTACTAAAAATAGTAATAATTTGTGTAAAATCATAAGAAATGATTTAGAAAGAATTGGGATGAAAAACTCCATATTTAAAAAGATAAAAATAGTTTTTTATCGAAATGTACTAGTTTTGAACTAGAATTATAATTCTATTTATTTTTAAATAAATAAATTGAATTTGAAAAGGGTTTTAAAAATAACCAGAATTTCCAATGATTACATTGGAGTGGATTTGAATCGAAATTGTCCTCGGAATATTTCGATGTTGGAATTCGTGATTATACAGAGGTTGTTGTGGAAATTTGAAAGATATATATTTATATCTTTATTTCCAATACGACATTTGTTAATCGTAGAATTTGATATTGAACATAAGCCGATATATTTTCTATTCAGAGCCTTGTATTGAATATCAAATGTGATTTGGGTTTGTCGTGAATGGTGTCTTCATTAACACTGTTCTTGAACCCAGTTGAGAAAAGATTAAATCTTTTTATTTAGATTTAATGAAGTGTATCAATTAAATGATATTTAATTGGAATTGAATGGATATTGATTTTTGGGTTTATCGTGGACAGTGTTTTAAGTAACACTCGTTCTTTAACCCGATAATTAATGGAATGTGATTTTGGGTTTATCGTGAACTGTGTTTTAAATGACACTGATTCTTTAACCCAGTTAAAGATTAAAACTAAGTGGAGTTTTAATGAATCTTTAAATAGATTGAAAAGATCGAGAATGGAGTATCACCAGTTTTACTCCAAGCGATAGTTAAATCTTTAATTAGATTTGAACGTGAAATGATAATTGAATTTACCGATAACACTGTGGTGTTAGATATGAAGTATTACCAGTTTTACTTCATGGGATGAATAGGTTGGGATTGGGAAATAAAATAGATGATTACTTCGGTATGGTTCGCTAATCCCGACTAGTTGAATCGAAATTCAAAAGAAGATTAAAGAATAAATTTTAATGATTTATCTTTGATAAAATTAATGGGAACCTCTCCCTATGAATGTGAAATTTAGAAACTAACTGTCGGTTAGCCAAGCAGAATGGTTTTCTGGATATTGATCTGATGTTGGTTTCGGCCTTCGGGGTTAATATTTGGGGAATTATTCTCTGGTTAATTTACGGTTAGTGACTGATGAATTGGAATGAGGCGTATGTTGTGTTGGTGTAACACTTTTATAATATATACGCGGGTTATTCAGAAAGACCGGGTTTATCCCATTCTGAATAACAGATACGACGATAAGTCGAAGATGAAGACGGTGGTCGAAGACCAGAAGTCTTCACGTCGTTTGGGAGATTACTGATGATCTTGATTGGGCTGTATACCCAAGAAGATGGAAACAGTTGGTGATAGTCCAGACGTACTTCGAGATCGATGGATATGCGGGGTACTAGGTGCCTCCGGTTTCGTTCAGACCTAGAACGGACTTGTAAATGGACTGTGTGCCTGACATTGGATTTTAGTCCGTGTGATTGATCTCTATTAAATATATATCTGTTTGGCGGCGGAGAATTTATTCTCTTGCTTAACGCCCTTCTCTGAGACGTACGAGCTCAGGGGTTATATATTGATGGATATCAAAAGCATGGAGTGAATTGCCTGTGTGACATGCCTAAGTGGCAATTGATCGAGGCTTCTGTTGAAAAGCAAAGTCTTGTGGTGATGATCAAAGCACAGCCTGTGTGGCACAGCTTTGTGTAACGTGAATTCTCAAGCCTCACACCCCGGTTGTGAACCAAAAATGGGAGAGGACCTCAGGGATGGCATGTGTTTCTTTCTAGCTAGGGTGGTGTCAGTGACCTACCAGCCCTGACATTTATATACTTTTCACCTATGTGGTTGTTGCTGTTGCGAGGCGCCCTGGTTTAATCGGACGATCCGAGTCCGATGGAGTCATTCGTTGGCTCATTTACGCCCCAAAGGGCGGGGAAACGTAGTGTTCAGGCATAATAATCCACATCGGTGGACCGGCCCTGACGATCTAAAGGCTTGCCTGCGCGCTTGCCTGTGGCTCGGGCTATAGAGTCACGAATCGGTAGAGGACGATCCCTAGCCTCGGTTCATAGATGGAAATCCAAATTTCCGAATACGTGACATTTGCGGTTTTAATTGTAGAACTAGTATGGCGACATGATATATTGTACCCATGCCGCCTATGATTGATACTTATGATTTGAAGTTGTTTTATACACTATGCACTTATAATAGTATCAAATGATTTGTTTTAAACGTATCAAGCATTCTTTGGCAGTTATAAGGGAAAACCCTATCCCCCGGCTTGCGTTGCATTGTGTGATAGGACCTGGGTCTTATAACAGCTTCATTTTTCTTTATTTAGCATTGCGTTGTTTGTTTTATGCACTGGTATTCTTGGAAGGAAACCCGTTCCGCGTTGCGGCGTGGTCCCTTGATATATTTGATTTAAAATAAAGATTAATAACTGTTTTAGTTCTCACACCAGTCACATGACTGACCTGGAGTTTATTGTTTTAACCTAAACTCTGGGTGCCCTTATTTTGACACGGGCAGCTAGTAGTTTTGCAGATTTTTATTCACAGGATCCTGGTTTACAGTTGGAACGATATCCGGAAAGCTTTGTATCCGTATATCTCTTCTAGTTGTGTATTGTATTATTTTCCGCTGCGATGTATTTAAATGTAATTTAAATCTCTGATATTTCTGTGTAATATTTATTCATACTCTGTATATTCTTGTGATCTGATGCATTGTTGTAATATACTATGAAATGTTCTTCCGTCTGCGTTCTGATTTGTCGTGTTCTCAAACGATAGGGCGTTTCGAACGGTCTGGGTCGGTTTAGCGACTGATTCGGACCGAGCGAAATTCCTTTTCGTCACAGTTGGTATCAGAGCCTTGGTTTACAAAGCAGAGAACATGACACATTAGAACCATACGAAAGAATTCATCAGATATTGGATTAGTAATATCCAATGAAGAGTGACTCGTTAGAGATGGGATCAGTAGTATCCTAGAACGAGTGTGAAGAGTATTTTTGAAAGTGAAAACAAATTTTGTTTTGAAAATTTAAATCAATTATTCGTATTTGATTATCTATTTATATTGATTAGGACACTCCAGTATATAAAGATTTTGCATATACACCTTGCAAACGTGTATTTGAAGTTTTAATATACTGGATAGATATAGAATTACACTCTAATCGCCCGGAGATGATTTTGATGATGGAGCTCCATCATTAGAATTTATATTCGAGTGACGAACGTGTAATATCTATATATCTCCTATTGACTGGTGTGAGAACCAAAATTAGATAGGGCGTTTCGAACGGTCTGGGTCGGTTTAGCGACTGATTCGGACCGAGCGAAATTCCTTTTCGTCACAAGATACGTCCAAATCAAATTCGAAAAAGGTCGCTGTAAGTACAGTTCGATGGACGTTGATGGAAATCGACTGTACGGACCTTGATAAAAATTATTAAAAATAGTAATAATTTGTGTAAAATCATAAGAAATGATTTGGGAAAAATTGGGATGAAAAACTCCATATTTGAAAAGATAAAAATAGATTTTTATCGAAATGAACTAGTTTTGAACTAGAATAATAATTTATTTATTTATTAAATAAACAAAGTGGATTTGAAATGGTTTTGAAAATAACCAGGATTTCCAATATATTGATTGGAAATGGATTTGAATCGAAATTGTCCTCGGAATATTTCGATGTGGGATTTTGTGATTATACAGGTATTGTTATGGGAAATTTGAAAGATATATTTATATCGTTATTTCCAATACGATATTTGTTGGTCGTAGAATTTGATATTGAATATAGGCCGATATATTTTCTATTCAGAGCCTTGTATTTAATATCAAATGTGATTTGGGTTTGTCGTGAATGGTGTCTTCATTAACACTGTTCTTGAACCCAGTTGAGAAAAGATTAAATCTTTTTAATTGGATTTAATGAAGTGTACCAATTAAATAATATTTAATTGGAAATGAATTGATATTGATTTTGGGTTTATCGTGAACAATGTTTTAAATAACACTTGTCCTTTAACCCGATAATTAATAGAATGTGATTTTGGGTTGTCGTGAACGGTATCTTCAATAATACTGTTCTTAGATCCAAAGGAGTTAAGAAAATCGGAAACTAACTGGAGATTAGTTGAGTTGAATGTTTTATGGGGTATTGATCTGATGTTGGTTTCGGCCTTCGGGGTTAATACTATGGGAATTGCTCACTTGCTAATTTTTGGTTAGGGTCTGATTGAAATGTAATGTGATTTTGGGTTTTTAGTGAACCGTGTTTTGAAATGACACTGATTCTTTAACCCAGTTAAAGATTAAAACTAAGTGGAGTTTTAAATGAATCTTTAATTAGATTGAAAAGATCGAGAATGGAGTATCACCAGTTTTGCTCCAAAGCGGTAGTTAAATCTTTAATTAGATTTGAACGTGAAATGGTAATTAATTTTACCGATAACACCGTGGTATTAGATATGGAGTATTGCCAGTTTTACTTCATGGGATGAACAGGTTGGGATTGGGAAATAAAATAAATAATTACTTCGGTGTGGTTCGCTAATCCCGACTAGTTTGGAAAACCATAATTTGGTTTGAAATGACATCCAAGGGAAGATCAAAGAATAAATTTTAAAGAATTTATCTTTGATAAAATTAATGGGAACCTTTCCCTAAGAACGTGAAATTTAGAAACTAACTGTAGGTTAGCTAAGAAGGATGGTTTCCTGGGTATTGATCTGATGTTGGTTTCGGCCTTCGGGGTTAATATTTGGGGAATTGTTCTCTTGCTAATTTACGGTTAGTGACTGTTGAATTGGGATGAGGCGTATGTTGTGTTTAGGTAACATTTGTTTACTATATACGCGGGTTATTCGGAAAGGCCGGGTTTATACCCATTCTGAATAACCGATTCGACGATATGTCGAAATGAAGACGGTGGTCGAAGACCGGAAGTCTTCACATTGTTTGGGTGATTACTGATGATCTTGATTGGGATGTACACCCAAGATGAGGGAATCAGTTGGTTGTTGTCCAGACGTACTTGGAGATGGATGGATATGCGAGGAAAGTGCCTCCGGTCTCGTTCAGACCTAGAACGGACTTGTAAATGGATGGTATGTCTGACATTGTATTCCTTTATATTGTATTCGTTGATCTCTGCTAAATATATATCTATTTGGCGGCGGAGAATTTATTCTCTTGCTTAACGCCCTTCTCTGAGACATACGAGCTCAGAGGTTATATATTGGCAGAAATCAGTGGTACGATATGGATTGATAGTGTGGCATGCTGAGATGCAGTGATCCAGACTTTTGTTGAAAAGCAAAGTTTGGTGGTTGATGATCAAAGCGCAGCTTTAATATAGCATGGTTTTGTGTATAGCGTTGATTCGCGAGCCTCACACCCCGGTATGGTGGTAAACTGATGGTTTGATCAGTATGCTTTTTAGTGGATGGGCACCTTAGTGGTGTCGTGGATTCGGTCGACCAAGATGAGCTTAGTGCTCAGGGATATATAGAGTAAGCGGTGTTTTCTCTCGCTGGGACGTAAGCCACGGTGATACTCTGGTCCCAAATGTGCGGATGTGCAGACGGTGTTTTCTCTTGCTGGGACGTAAGCCGTGGGGAATTGCACTACGCGATCGATCTTTCGAATCAAGAGCCACCATGATGGAAATCCAATTTCCAATACATGTATTTCGGTTTTATTTGTAGAGCCTAGTATGGCGACATAGTGGGATGGGGCGCTTATGCCGTCTATGATTGATACTTATGATTTGAAGATATTTTATACAATATGCACTTATAATAGTATCAAATGATTTGTTTTAAACGTATCAAGCATTCTTGGCTATTATAAGGGAAAACCCTATCCTCCGGCTGCGTTGCATTGTGTGATGGGACCTGGGTCTTATAATAGCTTCATTTTTCTTTATTTAGCATTGCGCTGTTTGTTTTATGCACTGGTATTCTTGGGAGGAAACCCGTTCCACGTTATACGGCGTGGTCCCTTGATTTACCTAACTTTAAAATAAATATTTACAACTGTTTTAGTTCTCACACCAGTCACATGACTGACCTGGAGTTTATTGTTTTAACCTAAACTCTAGGTGCCCCTATTTTCCACACGGGCAGCTAGTAGTTTTGGTTTTGCAGATTTATATTCACAGGATCCTGGTTTACAGCTGGAATGATATCCGGAAAGCTTTGTATCCGTATATCTCTTCTAGTTGTGTATTGAATTATTTTCCGCTGCGATGTATTTAAATGTAATTTAAATCTCTGATATTTCTGTGTAATATTCATTTATACTCTGTATATTCTTGTATTCTGGTGCATTGTTGTAATTAACAATGAAATGTTCTTTCGTCTGCGTTCTGTTGTGGCTTGTTCTCGAACTATCCGCGCTTTCCTCACCGGGGAAGTTACGGGTTTTCACAACAGTAGCTAGAACATAAATCTGAGACATATGACTGGACATGTTATATTGATAACATAAAAGGGTATTGAACATATGATTTGAAATAAAGAGAATATGGCTTAGGTATAAAGATTTACATGAAAGTAGGGTATCTATTAATGTAAATAAACGCCTAAGTAAGGGATCTTTGGGATATATGACATGCATAGTAATCGATGGCTATATTTGGTATAATTTATATATGGATCTTCCGTGCTATGCAAGTTAAATAAAAATTGAAACATATGATATATGGTAAATTATGACCATAATCTGTGCAATGTAAATTTAATGCAAACATGGGGTATATGATCATATTGTGAGTCATGACTATTATTTATGCATGTGAACTTAGGCCAAATTTATAATTAGGCAAGATATGTTTGTAAAACTTTAAGGAATGATTAAATCTGTTATATTTGCCTAATTTGCTAGTTCTGCTATATTGGCCTAATCTGCTAGTTCTGTTATATTGCTTAATCTGCTAGTTCTGCTCTACTGCCTAGTCTGCTAGATTTGTTCATCTGCCAAATCTGTCATCTGCTAAGTCTGTTGAAAATGCCAAATCTGCTAAACTAAATCTGTTGAGATGCCTAATCTGTTGTCTGCTAAATCTGCTAGTTTGCTTAATCTGCTAAATCCGTTAGGTCGCCTAATCTGAAAAATCTGTTATCTGCTATATCTGTTGAGTTGATATAATTAGTCCGTTATTGACATAATCTGAATTGGCTATAGTTATGAATAATTGACATGTATTTTAGGCGTGGGTATAAATGGTAAATCATTAATTAATTAGCCGCAAAGATAAACATGGCTAACTCGAGGTTAGAATGAGTTTGCGGCGTAATTCTGCCCGGAACCGCCCGGCATATTCCATTGGCCGCAAACAATAGGTTCCAATGTGAGAAGTTAGTCATAACGTGCTTGAAACCCGAGGTTAGACTCAGTTTGCGATAGAAACCTGTCCGGAACCAACCGGCCTAACCAGTAGCCGCAAACTGTCAGTCTAATGTGAGAGGTCTGGGCATTAATATTTAATTAATGAAAAGCTTAGATAAATATGATGTCTAAGACGTGTTGGGTGGGTAAGGTTAAACCAATTGGACCAATGAATCTGATAAAACCCGTTTCGTGAATCTGTAGGCCCAATACAAAGTTAGACAATCTGTACCCGGTTAATCTGTAAGTCTGTTAATCTGTAATCAGTTAATCTGTAGGTCTGTTAATCTGTAACCAGTTAATCTGTAAGTCTGTTAAATCTGTATATCTGATCCGTTAGTCTGAAAACTTGTCTGTGAACTAGTTGATCTGAATTCTGTATGTCTGAACTTGTTAACAAGTTAATCTAAAATCTGTTAGCCTGGGGACACAAGGATAGGAAGGGAATTACTTGTGTCATCTGTTGTTTGGGACCCATATTAGTCAGTAACCCTTTCTGGTATCAAAACTTTGACCCAACAGTAGGTAGGGTCCGGGCACGCTTACTGAACTAATTATAAGCGGTTCATTCTGATAATGGCGAGGGGTGTTGATGGTGTGTTCCAACCGGGTCAAGTGCGTGCATGGATCCCGGTCTGCCTCTAAGGATGTAAGACGCCGTGACATCTGTAAATAGGTCTGTGTCATTCAAAGGTTGCCACTTTAGGGAATGATACACCCTTTTGTGGGGCTGGCACAGGGTATTTATGTATTAGGGAGCTGATCGCTTGGGGTAGGGTTTTAGGGTACACTAAGTTCTGTCTGTTTCTGTTAGTACCGTCTGTTTCTGTTGGGTGGCAACACCTGTCTGTTTCTGTGTGGTACCGTCTGTTCGGGAGGTAAAGGCCCAATTACTAGTGTACACCTAATTCTACATTCTGTTTCCGTAGGGATTAATCTGTTTCTGTTTCTGTTCGGGTGGTAAAGTCCCATTATTAGCGTTCTGTTTTTGTGGAAATTATTCTGTACCCGTTTCTGTTTCAGTTTAGACATTAGGGTGACACCTAATTCTGTTATACTAGTATTAGTGCAGAGAAGTGTGAAGCAATAGCTTATATCATTCTGTTCTTCTGTTATATCTGCTACACCTGTTACGGTTATCTCTCATTCAGTTTTATTTTCATGTCATGTTATTATCATCTGTTCATAACTGAAAATCACTGGACTTGCCAGATTTTTTGTCTGACCCTTGTTGTTTCGCCTCCTTTTCTTCCTCCCCCCCCCCCTCCCCCCAGGTTTTCTAAGGAGGGAACGCTCTAGCTTGATCCGGATTCCTTCTGCTTGAAGTGCTTAAAGTATGGCTTGTCTTCTTCTGTGGGGATTATGATTTTAAACTATGCATTCTGAAGGCTTTTGTACAAGACTGATATTTTGTACTTGAATTCTGATATTGTGATTTGAAAGGATGTAACCAAGCTTATTTCTGTTTCTGTTGTAATAAAGTTATAAATTTTTCAAGTACTATTTTATCTGTCTTGTAAGTTTCTGTTCTATTTACTAAAATGCTCCACCAAAGTTAAGGCATTCCCTTTGTGAGTGACCTTACCAGAGGTGGGGTGTTACATTAATGATAAATTAATTTAAAGGGTCGGTGTTGATTGATGATTGATCGGTTGGATTTCTATTTGGAAATATGATCGTTGTTTGTATGGATGTTTTCCTTTGATAGTTAAATCACCGGCTATCAAAGAATTTTTTTGACCATCGCTGTCAATACGGAGAGACCGGTTGTATTCATTGTCCAAAAACCACTCCGTATCGGCATAGGCGTTGAGAATTAGACTATGCTGAAGATAACTGAAGATGGAGTAAAATGCAATGGTTGTTCTGTTTACAGGATAGTGCCTTCGATTTGTCCAGTCCCAGGACAACTTGTATGGATGAATGTCTGACAGAGTATTCCTAATAGATCACATAAGACGATCTTTTCGAGGTATTACGTTGGTGGCGAAGGAATTCATTTCTCTTAGCTTTTATGCCCATAATATTTTTGGGAAGATCAACTAGTGATTTGACGGTTTTGATGATGTGGCATTCAAAGTAAATGGTGGCGTGTTGTTCTAGATAGATAATCATTATCTCAAGCCTCACAACCGGGAAATGACAAAAATCGGGCAGGCAACATGGCTAGTTGGGTCATACCCAAGCAGGGTGTATTGTCACCAATCTAGAGAAAATTCATTTGTTCTTCTTTCAGTTCTGTATCTTAAGGGTTACGGTTCAATGGCCGACAATCATGGGTGATAATACATTCGGTCTACTCAAGATAAACGAGTAACCGACCATGTGTGACCAGGTTACAAGATGGTCTTGTTGAACCCCAGTATATCCCCTCTAGAGTACACTGATCGGAAGGTGGTCCCATACCTTGTCATAGTTGGAATCCAATCTTCAATAAGCCCCTGCGGTTTTTGATTTTATACTATGTATGTAGAGCGTGAGATGCAAGCGTTCTGCTAGATGGTTACTTATTTGATTATACATTATTATAATATCACCGGATTTCGTATCAAAAATGTTTTGGGTTATAGTAAGGTAAAAACTATCCATGTTTACATGTGGGTTGGTCTTACTATTATCCTTTTCTCTCAAAAAGGTTTTTACAAAGTTAAACAATATGGTTGTAGTTTACTCACACCAGTCCCATGATTGACCCAAAGTTTATTTTGTTTGCTTTACCCTAAACTCTTGGGTGCCCAGATTTCTATGGCAGTCAAGTGTTTCAGGTTTTTACAGATACACTTGGAGGAGTTTCAAGCAGGAGGCTTCACCGTTAGTTATTTAGAGTTATATCCCGCTATGGTATATGTGTGTTGTACTATGATATGGTATGTAAATACAGTTACAAGTTTGTATTTCCAAAGTTATGTTATATAATATATTTTATTAGTTCCGTTATGAGATTCGTATTTACTCTAATTCTGTTGTGTTCTTCTTCTTCTATTCTAACTTTCTTTCTTTCTATTTCTCACTTTCTAACTTCTTTCTATTAATGACCTGATATTTTCGATACTTGGATAGTTGATATGGTGTTTTATGTCAATTTTCGAGGTCAAAAATCCCCGGATTATTACAAATTATATTGCTATGGTAACAGTAAAATTATTGTTTGTTATGGTAAATATTTCGGTAAGAAAAAATTGAAAACCGTAGGTAACGGTAAATTTACTAACAAGTTACAAAAAATTAATTAAGCATATAAAGTGACAATTTGCTGATAAATAAAAAGGACTTAGACCTTTAATTTCTGCTTAATTAAATGGTTAGTAAACTTATTAAATGATGAATCTATATCTTTAAACAACAACCATTGACCGGAGCCAAAGGATTTTGTTTATACTAGATATAGGCCTTCTATTATTAGGTTTTCTTTTTAACTTACCTGTAAAAAGAAAACGCTACTTGTTTCCTTCCTCATTTATTTCTTCCCATTCTTCATCGTTTCACACTTTTATAGTTTACTACTTCACGGTTCTACTTCTACATCGTAAGGAGACTGAAAATCGGAAAATAAAATCAACCTTATTCTCTTCACTACCTTCATTTTTATTTATATTTATAGCAAAGAAGGATTTGGTTCACTTAAATGTTTTAAATCAAATTGAAGGTGTGGGAACTGCTACTCATCCAGTTCCTACAACAGAAAGTGAAGCTCCTCAATCTATCGTTGTTTCTTTAATAGGTAAAAATCGCAAATTGAATGGCTCCTCAATCCATCGATGTTTTCTTCCTAGGATCTTTAAACTATGGTATCTAAATAATTGAATGGCTCGGTAGTCCCATTTATTTTTGATTTTATTGTGCCAAGTGATTCCATAAAGTTTATTAGTAGCAGGCTTGATTACAAAAATAATAAAAGATAAACGACTGACAATAGTTTATGTTTTAGATTGAAACGATATATGTTACCATTTGTTGTCTTATTTGGACGAATTCAGGAAAGAATGCTGATTCTTACCACTTGCCAGAAGTTCATTTGTAGATCCAATTTGGTTGAGATGGAAAGAAATCAATAGTGCTTTTTATGTATTAGAACTGGAAACTACTTTCTACGTGCTATATTTGAATTTGAACTATTTTTTTTTACCTTAGCTGTAGATTAGATGATAGTGCTAGTAAATGATTCAGAAATAAAGCAGATAATAATACAGCAATTGTTTGTTCGAGTATGATTTAAGACAAATCCCATATACATGAATTTTTTTAGTTATGTCCATTATCCTGTTTTCTTCTACCTTGAATCATGTCTAGTCAATATTATTTATTATTGTCTACTGCCATATGGGATATTTAAATATTTTCTTTGGGTGTGCTTCTTCCAGCACAATGAACATCTCTTCTTTTCCTTGTCTAGCAGTATGTTTATTCAATCAATATCTCTTCTAAACAATAAATCCATTATATCTATAAATATATTTGAATGTTGATTTCACATTTAATTTGCAGGTAAGAGGAAAGCTTCATGGGTATGGGAATTCGCAGAGAAGGAAATGAAAGTGGATGTCGATGGAAAAGCTTACCAAGTCGGGGTTTGCAAGGCATGTGAAAAGAAATAAAAGCTGATGGTAAGACTTATGGAACCACAGGTATAGCGAATCATTTAGCAAAACAATGTAAGAAATATCCTACTTATGGTCGTATCTAATTGCAAAAAGTCAAGAGATGCCTTCATAAGACAGCATGGAAGGAGTATTGGTGCCTCACACGTTTAACCAAAAAAATGTAAGGATAGATTAGTTAGATTAATTATCATAGATGAAATGCCCTTTAGGGTGGTTGAAGGCAAAGGCTTTCGAGAATTGTTAAAAGAGTTATGCCCTCGATTTTTTGTCCCAACAAGACAGAAGATTGTTGTTCTAGTGTGGGAATTGTATAACTTAGAGAAGGCTAAAGTAATGAGTATAATAGGAGATAGACAAGTGAGCATCACAACCAATACTTGGACGTCTATGCAAAATATAAATTATATGATTGTGACAACTCATGCTATGGATAGTTAATGGAAGTTACATAAACGAATAATCAACTTCATGAAAATCACTAGTCATAGAGGCGATGCCATTGGAAGGAGTTTGGAGGTGTGTTTGAGAAGCTGGGGAATTTAAAAAGTCATTAGTATTATGATTGATAATGCCTCCTCTAACGATAGAGCTATCGAATATATGAAAAGGAGATTGTAATGTCCCGTATTTTGAATGGTTGAATAATTAATTAATTTAATTATTTAAATAATGGTTTGGTAATTTTAAATGACTTGAATTAAATTTTATTGAAAACAAAATTAATATAATTAATAAAATAATATATTTAATTTTGAAATAATCGAAAATAGTAGAATTTGCAATATTGTGTGAATTAGATGGTATAAGAATTTGATTAAGTTTAGATTCGAATATTTATAACAAATTTATTTATAAAACGACACTAGAATGTATTAATTATAATATAATTTAAATCGAACCCGTAATGTTGCGTTAATTCATAATATTGAGTTTTGAACTTCAATTGAATATACAGAATCTGTTTTAAGTTAGATTTCTATGAAATAAGAAACGTTCAAATCCATTAAACTGTATTTTTCTAATGGAAGAGAAAATCGATATTTCGTCATGTAGATTGTGAGTTATGTCCAAATCAAATTTTCAAATAGTTGTTATGGAATTCATTTATAATTTATAACGATTTATTTATATTATAAATGGATTTTTAATATAAATGGAATATCGATTTAACTTGGATTTGAGAATATCAAGTTATAAATCTAAGTGTGTTTAATTTATAGATGTATGATATTCTATGTGAATATATACGATAATATTAATTTATTAAAATTAAATTAAATTGTTTTTAAATATATTAATATTTATTTGGTTTATTTAGAGCCTTAGAAAATAGTCATTTTTGCAAATGATCTCCGTTTTCGACGAAATTAATTTTGTTGGATCCGAAATATTAAATTATTATTAAATTTAAAATTTTGTGATTTTTGCAGTCAGTACCTGGCCATATGTGATTTTAATGTGAAAAACAATCAATATTTTAACTTTAAGAATACGTTGTGTGAGCAAGCGAATTCGGAATTCAACGAAACAAGTTTCGTTGGGTCCGTAATGTCAAAATATAGTCATGTGTCCATTTTCATTAAAATTGGATATCATATGTGATCATACGGAATTTTAGAAGACAAATACAACTAGCGGTAACTAGATAAATTAATATAAAAATATACGAAGCTTCTGAGATAAGCCAACCTATTCTATAAATACCCTAACTTATCTTTAACCCTAGAATTTTCATTCTACAGTCAAGCATTATTTTCCGTCGCCGGTCTCTTTATTCCAAACGTGAAAACCGATCTTCAAAAATCCATAAAAGTTCCAACTAAAATCAATAAATCATGAAATTTGTGTTTTTGAAATGCCAGTGAGATTCTCTTCAACTTAGTGTAACTTGCGTAGGGTTCGACAGTGATCCAGTTCGAACAATATGATGACAGCGGACCTGGGGTTTTTCGAATTCGTGGAGATTTAGGCTTGAATTCGACATTAATGAGGGATTCATGAATAGGTTTAGAGCATTGTGTGAAATTTTCGATGATTTTGATGCATAACCACTTCGATGTTGTACAGTTTTTGCGCGAAACGACCTGAGAACTTCCTGCTAGAATGACAAATCGTGTTCAGCAAAGTGTATATGGAAAGAAGGAGCTCGCCACAGGATAATGAATGGTGGTTGTGGTTTTGAAGATGGTGGAGAAATGGTGTTAATGGAGTTCGATGCTTTTCCTGTCGCTGTGCACTTTAATCTGGAAGTCGCATTTCACTATGATGATAGAGCAGCCTTCAAATGGTGAGGAAGAGATGGAAATTTTTTTGAGAGTTTAAATGATGGTTTCTGTTTTCGAAATCACAATGAAATTGAAGGATCGTGGAAATGGGATTGTCGGCGGGTGTCCGGTGTTGGAGCTGTGTTACGGGATAGAAAATAATGAGGAATGGGTATAAGGATTTAAACGTGATTAGTAAAGTAATTAATTAATTTTTAATATAAGTTAATGATGTGTTATATGTTCAAACTTGAAATGTGTGACACCCCACGTCCGTTATTGTCACTCATTAAGAGAATACATTAAGTTTCGTGAAGCGTTATAGGTAAACAGAAACATTACAAGATAGATATAAAATAGCAGCAGAATTAAAAATTTTATTAATCAATAAGCATCGTGGTTCAAAACATCATATGTCTGAAAATACATAAACCTAGTACATCTTAAAATCTCTGTCTTGCAATTAAAACATCCGAGTACAGAAAATAAAAGAAGCATAATCCCCAAATAAAAACATAGCCATAGTAGCAAAGATAGGAGCTTGAGCAATACATCTAAGCAGCTCCAGCAAAATGATAGCAGAATCTTGATTAACCTTGAGTATTCCCACCCTGAGAACCTGGGGGGAAATGGAAGAAAGAAGAGGAAACAAAAAGGGGCAGACATAAATTCTGGCAACTCCAGTTAATTTTAGCAAATAAATAAGTAAAAGTATCATGACAGGCATATAAAGTGGATAAGAAAGGTATTATCACAAAAGACAGGTACGACAAGGTAAACATGACAGAGTGTATACGCTTCTCTAATGATTACTCTGCACCAATACTAGTATAGCCAGAATGATACGATCCTAATAACTATAAGATGGTAGACTTAGGCGTACTTTTGGTGAGAGGTTTTAACCCCATACAATCCGCAGGCAGCCCAACCTAACTGTAATAACCCGAAAATCTGGGCCAGTTTAAAATTTTTATTTTGGCAATTTTAGTGAATTTTGAATATTTAAAATAGATTATTTTAAATAAAATCGACGAGAAATTTATTTTGAATAGAATTCAACGTATATATTATACGCGTCGTCGTTAGAATATAAATAATTATATATAATTATAAATAGAATTGAAAATGGCACGGTAGTTCGATAATTCGATTTCAAACTTCAATTGAATGTACCGGGTGCAAAACAATCCGGATTTTAATGAAACCAAAAACATTAGGATCTAATTGATGATATCTTTCCAACGAATCCGAATAATCAAGATTTCATAGCGGGAACCAAAAGATATGTCCAGTTGAAAATTCTGAATAGTCGCTATGGAATTCAGGCCCTTAAAAATGGACATTTTGCAAACGACCTCGGATTTCGACGAAACCACTTTTGTTGGATCCGCAGTGTCAAGTTATTGCTAGGTTTCAAATTTCGTAATTTTTCGAATCAATATGTGAGCGTGGCAATGGAAAACGTGGTTGACCATTTCAGTTGATTTTAATCGACTGGAAATTGGCCATTTTTCCAACGGTCTCAGAATTCGACGAAACTAGTTTTGTTAGGACCGTATCGTCAATACGAAGCTAGAAAATATTTTTCTGGAATTTTTCTAGTTAGTATGTGACCCCGGTAATTTGAAATGCACGTTTAAAATTCAATATAGTGATTTAAATGTAAATTCAACGGAAACTGATTGTAACAATCAAATCAGCTTGCGATACATATCCCATTGTGTTCGGAATGGGGGTAAAACGCTGTGGACGACAGGCGGTGGGCCTCGTTTCGAGGTCGTATGTAAAAGTCAACTTTTAATAATAATAAAATAATAAATTAAAATAAATAAAAAAAATTTATCTTCCCTCCTTAAAACACTCTGCCCCCCCCCCCCCCCCCCCCCCGATTACATATTTCAGAATTAAAAAAAAAAAAAGAAGAAACAGGAGACGAAGGCGACGGGGAGAGCCGCCGCCACCTCGCGCCCCCCCCCCCCCCCCCAGCGGCGCCGCCGCGAGACCCCCCTCCCCCCTTCCCTTCTTCTTCCCTCCTCTGCCACGAAACCCCTATCGCACGAAACCCGTATCGCCCAAAACCCCATCCGACCCACCTCCAGCCCCCCCCCTCCGATCCTCCGCCTTCTTCTCCCCTCCTCCCTCCACTTCCCCGACGATGAACAGCGCCCCCTCTCCAATTCGATTTCCCCCCCCCCCTGTAAGTTTTTTTTTCTTTTTATTTATTTTATTTTTGTTTTATAAAAACTGAATTTTATTTTACTTAAAAACTGAATTTTATTTTACTTAAAAACTGAATTTTCTTTACTTAAAAACTGATTTTTTTATTTACTTTAAAAACTGTTTTTTTATTATTTATGTTGAAAAGTGTTAACAATGTAATCTTTTACATTATAGAAAGATAAAGGTATGATCTTTATATTTTTAAAGTGTTAAAAATATGATTTTTATATTTTTAAAGTATTAAAAATATAATCTTTACTATTTAGAAGTGTTAAAAATAAGATTTTTATATTTTTTATATTTTTAAAGTATTAAAAATATAATCTTTACTATTTAGAAGTGTTAAAAATATGATTTTTATATTTTTAAAGTATTAAAAATATAATCTTTATGGGATAGAGAATATAAAAATATAATCTTTGTATACGTAGCGAAATAAAAATCTGATTTTTATTTTATATACGTTGAAATAAAGTGGTGATTTTCATAACGATGTAAACTTTATTTTCATAACGATGAAAACTTTATTTTCATAACGATGAAAACTTTATTTTTATAAAGGCGAAAACTTTATTTTTATAAAGGCGAAAACTTTATAGTTGAAAAGGCGAGATCTTTATATATAGAATAACGATGTAAAAATGGAATTTTTATCTATATAGTAGCGGTGTAAAAATAGCATTTTTATCCATATAGCGTGAAAGTAAAAATGTGATTTTTTTTTGAACTTCGAAGTAAAAATATGATTTTTATATATTGAATAGCATAGTAAAAAAAAATTCGATTTTTAAATATATGAAGCGGTTATAAAAATATGATTTTTAAATTGAAAGTGAATAAATAAAAATGTGATTTTTATTTTAAAGACATCGAAATATAAAAATGTGATTTTTATATATATAGTGACTACGGGCAACGAAGATGACGAAGATACGATGAAGATGAAGATTTCTATCAAATGAAGAGCCGTGGAGCTAGGATAGCTTTCGGTGAGAACTTCTCACTCTTAATTCTCTTTTTCTAGTTATATATATATATACTAGGATGCAGACGGTGCTTAGTAGCACCCGACACCCGTCATCCACAGACCATGGATGGCTTGTTTGAAAATTGTTTGGTTGTGTAGTTGGTTAGATTAATTGGCTGTTTGGTGATTGATTGTGATATTGGTTTGAATGTGGTTTGTGGTATGAAAAATCGAATCGATAAATTGGTTAGGATTAGACGTGCGCCGTTATAAGGCGAAGGAGTAAGACTAGGTTAGACTCTTACTCCAGATTTTGTGGTTTGCATAACGAAAGTGATTTGATTGATGTGTGAATGGCGTGGGCCTTCACTAGACCGGGGATAAGGCTAGGCCTTGTCCCGTTTCTAGTATCGTGCCGTTATGCCGCCGAAATTTTCTAAAATATGTTAGAAAAATAAAAATATCATTTTATTTGATAAATGAAATGAATAGAAATTCATGTGTTGAAATAGAATATTTTATCATTAAAAATAGAATTTTTAACGTGAAAGTGAAAGTGAATAAATATTTATAAACAAATCGGCCGATTTGTTTATATACACTGATTTGACTGATATCGATTGGGTCGATAAATTTTACACATCGCCCAACTGCACAAATAAAATCTGTGTTTGATTGTTTGAAACCCCATACGGGTGTTGGGATGAAATTTGAAATTCACTCATCCTGATTGATCAAATATGTCGATCGATTGATTGACAGGCTGTTATAAGCGTTAGATATCGATATTTGATGCTTATACAGTGTAGTGCACTTTGGTTGATAGTTGATTATTTTTCGACGCTATTATATACATGTGTTGTATGGAATCCATATAATTAACGTTATATGGTGATTGATTGGGCCTCATTCCAATTGGGAAAATAAGGAATATTATAAAAGAAAATTCATGTGTTGAATATAAAAATAGTCATGTGTTGACGATGTGCATGTGTTGAGTGAAATATTTTATATAATCAAAATTACATCTTTATCACATTTAAAATTAGAACTACTTCCCAGTAGAAGTCTAATTGAAAATCAAACGATAGATACCATAGTTTTATAAAATATTTTACATAACAAAAATAGTGAGGTGTTGACAGTACTCATGTGTTGAGATTAGTCGTGTGTTGAAAGAAATATAGATTCATGTGTTGAATGGGATAAATATTCATTTGTTGAATAGAATAAAGAAGTGGTGTAAAATATAAAGCCGTGTTGATTAGTTTTGCGCCATTTTGACGTGAACGACATTTATATCGATTTTATTCAATTTAAAATGAATATTGAAAAGTGATTTCGAAATCGAACATTTCGAAATGAATTGAATTGAAAACGATTTCGAAATGAATTGAATTGAAAACGATTTCGAAATGAATTGAATTGAAAACGATTTCGAAATGAATTGAATTGAAAACGATTTCGAAATGAATTGAATTGAAAACGATTTCGAAATGAATTGAATTGAAAACGATTTCGAAATGAATTGAATTGAAAACGATTTCGAAATGAATTGAATTGAAAACGATTTCGAAATGAATTGAAAACGAATTCAAATTGAATTGAAAGTGAATTGAAATGAATTCAAATTGAATTAAAATTTGAATTGAATAGAAATGAATTTTAAAACGAATTTATAAAGAAGAATTCAATTTTGGCTTTGAATGGAAATAGTATTGAAATGGTTTTGATACGAAGTTAAAATGATTTATAAAATTCGTTTTAAAAGGAAATCGACGAAATATATATTATATATATTATATATATAATATAATGGCCTGAATAGAACGCGCCGCGCCGCGGCAGTTCGTGAATTTCGACCATTTATTTCAAACGGACATTGCGGGAGATCCGACCGTCGGATTCTCCTAAAACCGGAACCGTTGGGTTCGTATCGAAAAGAGCTTTCCAATGAATATGAGAAATTTGAAATCTAACGGTTGGATTTGGAATTATGTCCAAATCAAATTCGAAAAAGGTCGCTGTAAGTGCAGTTCGATGGCCGTTGTTGGAAATCGACTGCACGGGCCTTGATAAAATTATAAAAAAAAATATCTATAATTTGTGTAAAATTATAATATGTGAATTGGAAAGATTTGGGCTGGAAAATTCCACATTTGAAAAGATAAAAATAGATTTTTATCGAAATGAACTAGTTTTGAACTAGAATTGAAATCAATTTATTTTTAAAATAAATAAATTGAATTTGAAAGTGATTTTGAAAATAATCGATAATTTCCAATACGTGGATTGGACTGGAGCTGAATCGAAATTATCTTCGGGATATTTCGATGTTGGATTTCGTGACTATACAAATATTGTTATGGGGATTTGAAAGATATTTTATATCGTTATTTCCAATACGATATTTGTTGGTTTCAGAATTTGGTATTGAATATAAGCCGATATATTTTCTATTCAGAGCCTTGTATTTAATATCAAATGTGATTTGGGTTTGTCGTGAATCGTGTTTTGATGACATTGGTTCTTTAACCCAGTTAAAGGCAGGATATTGATTTTTGAAAAGATTAAAACTAAGTGGAGTTTTAATGAATCTTTAATTAGATTAAAATGTGAATTGATGATTTAAATTATCAAATCTGAAAAGTGATCAAGAGTGGAGTACCACCAGTTTTGCTCCAATGCGATAGTTAAATCTTTAATTAGATTTGAACGCGAAATGGTAATTAATTTTACCGATAACACCGTGGTGTTAGATATGGAGTATCACCAGTTTTGCTCCATGGGATACATAGGTTGGGATTGGGAAATAAAATAAATAATTACTTCGGTGTGGTTCGTTAATCCCGACTAGTTTGAAATGATATCCAAAGGAAGATTATAGGATAAATTTAGAAGAATTTATCTTGGATAAAATTAATGGGAACATTTCCCTAAGAATGTGTTTTTGTGAATAAAAGAATATTCTGAATTGGAATGAGGCGTTTGTTGTGTTTGTGTAACATTCGTTTATTATATACGTGGGTTGTTCAGAAAGGCCGGGTTTATACCCATTCTGAATAACCGATTCGACGAGATGTCGAAGATGAAGACGGTGGTTGAAGACCGGAAGTCTTCACATCGTTTGGGTGATTACTGATGATCTTGATTGGGCTGTACACCCAAGATGAGGGAAACAGTCGGTGATCGTCCAGACGTACTTGGAGATCGATGGATATGCGAGGAAAGTGCCTCCGGTTTCGTTCAGACCCAGAACGGACTTGTAAATGGACTGTGTGTCTGACATTGGATTTTAGTCCGTGTGATTGATCTCTATTAAATATATATCTGTTTGGCGGCGGAGAATTTATTCTCTTGCTTAACGCCCTTCTCTGAGACGTACGAGCTCAGGGGTTATATATTGATGGATATCAAACGCATGGAGTGAGTTGCCTGTGTGGCATGCGTAAGTGGCAATTGATCAAGGCTTCTGTTGAAAAGCAAAGTCTTGTGGTTGATGATCAAAGCACGGCCTGTGTGGCGTAGCTTTGTGTATAGCGTGAATTCGCGAGCCTCACACCTCGGTATGAGTCAAAAACGGGAGATGGACCGCTGGGAGAGCACGACGTTTCTTTCTAGCTAGGGTGGTGTCAGTGACCTACCAGCCCTGACATTTATATACTTTTCACCTGTGTGGTTGTTGGATACGAGGCGCCTCGGATATAGGTCTGTAAGGACCGGGAAACGTGTGTTCAGGAATAACTAATCCTCAAAAGCAAGAGAGGACCGGCCCAGCCGATTCCAAGGATCAAAGTGGGGTCCTGGGACATTTGCTAGAGTGTCTCGAACGCGGAGAGGAGCTTGCCCCTTGCCTTGGCTCATGACGGAAATCCAATTTCCAATACGTGATAGTGCGGTTTTATTTGTAGAACCTAGTATGGCGACATAGTGGTATGGGTCATTAATGCCGCCTATGATTGATATTTATGATGTGAAATTGTTTTGACACTATACACTTATAGTAATATCAAAATAATGTGTTTTAAACGTATCAAGCATGCTTTGGCTGTTATAAGGTAAAAACCCTATCCTCCGGCTTGCGTTGCATTGTGTGATGGGACCTGGGTCTTATAACAGCTTCATTTTTCTTTATTTAGCATTGCGCTGTTTGTTCTATGCACTGGTATTCTTGGGAGGAAACCCGTTCCGTGTTATACGGCGTGGTCCTTTGATTTACCAATCTTTAAAACCAATATTAATAACTGCTTTAGTTCTCACACCAGTCACATGACTGACCTGGAGTTTATTGTTTTAACCTAAACTCTGGGTGCCCCTATTTTCCGCACGGGCAGCTAGTAGTTTTGGTTTTGCAGATTTATATTCACAGGGTCCTGATTTACAGCTGGAACGATGCTCGGAAAGCTCTGTATCTGTGTATCACTTCTAGTTGTGTTTTATATATTTTTCCGCTGCTATGTAATTTATTGTAATCTCTGATATTTATCGAATGTAATTTATTCATTTATACTCTGTATATTCTTGTATCTGATGGAATTGTTGTAATAGCAATGAAATGTTCTTCCGTATGCGCTCTATTTTGTCTTGTCCTCAATTCTATCCGTGCTTTCCTTCACGGGGAAGTTCGGGTCGTCTCAGTTTGGTATCAGAGCTTTGGTTTACAGAGCTTCAGAACAAGACACATTAGAACCATACGAAAGAATTCATCAGATATTGGATTAGTAATATCCAATTAGAATGACTCGTTAGAGATAGGATCAGTAGTATCCTAGAACGAGTGTGAAGAGTATATTTTTCAAATGAAAACAATTTTGTTTTGAAAATTTAAATCGTTTTAAACGTATTTGAATATTTATTTATTTTGAATATGGACAATCGAGTATATATAGATTTCGCGTATACGCGTCATGAACGTATATTCGAAGTTTTAATATACTGGGTAGATATAGAATCACATTCTAGACATCCGGGGATGATTCTGATGATGGTGCATCATCATCAGTATTCATATTCGAGTTTCGAAGGTGTGATTTCTATATATTTCCATTAGGCTGGTGTGAGAACCAAAACTTATATAGTTAGAACACATTGTTGAGAATTGACATCAAAAACAAGATTTTCTGTATATATATCAAAATTATGAATTTGCAACTCTAATCCACTAATTGATTGATGTTTGGGTTGGTTTGTTTAATTGTTTGCTAATTTTAACCATTTATGCCTAATATAATCAAATATTGAACTATATTGAAAATTGGTTGCATTTGCTTGTATATACATATACTTATATTGAACAGGTCATAGCAAGGAGGCTAGAGCAGAGAATAAAATTTGTTTGCCCGACAAATAGGTACATGTTTACTACATAATTTCCTGTTTTGTTTGGGTGATGATGATTTTGTGAGCCTATTGGCTAGCCGCTTGGCTTTTTCTTTTTCTTTTTGAGATCTGAAGGACCGGGGAAGCTATTTGAAATTCCCCGATGCTCCCGGTGCAGGGGAGGTTATGGCGAAATTTTTCGAAAATTTAGGGTGTTAGCCAAATTTTTGAAATTTTGAAAATTCTCAGAAACTAAAGAGTTGGAGAATGGAAGCCAGATCGAAGGTAGAGCATATTAATCAAACCACTTTCGACTTTGTTCCTTTTCGGGGACGAAAAGTTTTAAGTGGGGGAGATTGTAATAACCCGAAAATCTGGGCCAGTTTAAAATTTTTATTTTGGCAATTTTAGTGAATTTTGAATATTTAAAATAGATTATTTTAAATAAAATCGACGAGAAATTTAGTTTGAATAGAATTCAACGTATATATTATACGCGTCGTCGTTAGAATATAAATAATTATATATAATTATAAATAGAATTGAAAATGGCGCGGTAGTTCGATAATTCGATTTCAAACTTCAATTGAATGTACCGGGTGCAAAACAATCCGGATTTTAATGAAACCAAAAACATTAGGATCTAATTGATGATATCTTTCCAACGAATCCGAATAATCAAGATTTCATAGCGGGAACCAAAAGATATGTCCAGTTGAAAATTCTGAATAGTCGCTATGGAATTCAGGCCCTTAAAAATGGACATTTTGCAAACGACCTCGGATTTCGACGAAACCACTTTTGTTGGATCCGCAGTGTCAAGTTATTGCTAGGTTTCAAATTTCGTAATTTTTCGAATCAATATGTGAGCGTGGCAAAGGAAAACGTGGTTGACCATTTCAGTTGATTTTAATCGACTGGAAATTGGCCATTTTTCCAACGGTCTCAGAATTCGACGAAACTAGTTTTGTTAGGACCGTATCGTCAATACGAAGCTAGAAAATATTTTTCTGGAATTTTTCTAGTTAGTATGTGACCCCGGTAATTTGAAATGCACGTTTAAAATTCAATATAGTGATTTAAATGTAAATTCAACGGAAACTGATTGTAACAATCAAATCAGCTTGCGATACATATCCCATTGTGTTCGGAATGGGGGTAAAACGCTGTGGACGACAGGCGGTGGGCCTCGTTTCGAGGTCGTATGTAAAAGTCAACTTTTAATAATAATAAAATAATAAATTAAAATAAATAAAAAAAAATTATCTTCCCTCCTTAAAACACTCTGCCCCCCCCCCCCCCCGATTACATATTTCAGAATTAAAAAAAAAAAAAAAGTAACAGGAGACGAAGGCGACGGGGAGAGCCGCCGCCACCTCGCGCCCTCCCCCCCCCCCCCCCCCAGCGGCGCCGCCGCCAGGCGCCTCCGCCGCGAGACCCCCCCTTCCCTTCTTCTTCCCTCCTCTGCCACGAAACCCCTATCGCACGAAACCCGTATCGCCCAAAACCCCATCCGACCCACCTCCATCCCCCCCTCCGATCCTCCGCCTTCTTCTCCCCTCCTCCCTCCACTTCCCCGACGATGAACAGCGCCCCCTCTCCAATTCGATTTCCCCCCCCCCCCCCTGTAAGTTTTTTTTTTCTTTTTATTTATTTTATTTTTGTTTTATAAAAACTGAATTTTATTTTACTTAAAAACTGAATTTTATTTTACTTAAAAACTGAATTTTCTTTACTTAAAAACTGATTTTTTTATTTACTTTAAAAACTGTTTTTTTATTATTTATGTTGAAAAGTGTTAACAATGTAATCTTTTACATTATAGAAAGATAAAGGTATGATCTTTATATTTTTAAAGTGTTAAAAATATGATTTTTATATTTTTAAAGTATTAAAAATATAATCTTTACTATTTAGAAGTGTTAAAAATAAGATTTTTATATTTTTAAAGTATTAAAAATATAATCTTTACTATTTAGAAGTGTTAAAAATATGATTTTTAAATTTTTAAAGTATTAAAAATATAATCTTTATGGGATAGAGAATATAAAAATATAATCTTTGTATATGTAGCGAAATAAAAATCTGATTTTTATTTTATATACGTTGAAATAAAGTGGTGATTTTCATAACGATGAAAACTTTATTTTCATAACGATGAAAACTTTATTTTCATAACGATGAAAACTTTATTTTTATAAAGGCGAAAACTTTATTTTTATAAAGGCGAAAACTTTATAGTTGAAAAGGCGAGATCTTTATATATAGAATAACGATGTAAAAATGGAATTTTTATCTATATAGTAGCGGTGTAAAAATAGCATTTTTATCCATATAGCGTGAAAGTAAAAATGTGATTTTTTTTGAAGTTCGAAGTAAAAATATGATTTTTATATATTGAATAGCATAGTAAAAAAAAAATTCGATTTTTAAATATATGAAGCGGTTATAAAAATATGATTTTTAAATTGAAAGTGAATAAATAAAAATGTGATTTTTATTTTAAAGACATCGAAATATAAAAATGTGATTTTTATATATATAGTGACTACGGGCAACGAAGATGACGAAGATACGATGAAGATGAAGATTTCTATCAAATGAAGAGCCGTGGAGCTAGGATAGCTTTCGGTGAGAACTTCTCACTCTTAATTCTCTTTTTCTAGTTATATATATATACTAGGATGCAGACGGTGCTTAGTAGCACCCAACACCCGTCATCCACAGACCATGGATGGCTTGTTTGAAAATTGTTTGGTTGTGTAGTTGGTTAGATTAATTGGCTGTTTGGTGATTGATTGTGATATTGGTTTGAATGTGGTTTGTGGTATGAAAAATCGAATCGATAAATTGGTTAGGATTAGACGTGCGCCGTTATAAGGCGAAGGAGTAAGACTAGGTTAGACTCTTACTCCAGATTTTGTGGTTTGCATAACGAAAGTGATTTGATTGATGTGTGAATGGCGTGGGCCTTCACTAGACCGGGGATAAGGCTAGGCCTTGTCCCGTTTCTAGTATCGTGCTGTTATGCCGCCGAAATTTTCTAAAATATGTTAGAAAAATAAAAATATCATTTTATTTGATAAATGAAATGAATAGAAATTCATGTGTTGAAATAGAATATTTTATCGTTAAAAATAGAATTTTTAACGTGAAAGTGAAAGTGAATAAATATTTATAAACAAATCGGCTGATTTGTTTATATACACTGATTTGACTGATATCGATTGGGTCGATAAATTTTACACATCGCCCAACTGCACAAATAAAATCTGTGTTTGATTGTTTGAAACCCCATACGGGTGTTGGGATGAAATTTGAAATTCACTCATCCTGATTGATCAAATATGTCGATCGATTGATTGACAGGCTGTTATAAGCGTTAGATATCGATATTTGATGCTTATACAGTGTAGTGCACTTTGGTTGATAGTTGATTATTTTTCGACGCTATTATATACATGTGTTGTATGGAATCCATATAATTAACGTTATATGGTGATTGATTGGGCCTCATTCCAATTGGGAAAATAAGGAATATTATAAAAGAAAATTCATGTGTTGAATATAAAAATAGTCATGTGTTGACGATGTGCATGTGTTGAGTGAAATATTTTATATAATCAAAATTACATCTTTATCACATTTAAAATTAGAACTACTTCCCAGTAGAAGTCTAATTGAAAATCAAACGATAGATACCATAGTTTTATAAAATATTTTACATAACAAAAATAGTGAGGTGTTGACAGTACTCATGTGTTGAGATTAGTCGTGTGTTGAAAGAAATATAGATTCATGTGTTGAATGGGATAAATATTCATTTGTTGAATAGAATAAAGAAGTGGTGTAAAATATAAAGCCGTGTTGATTAGTTTTGCGCCATTTTGACGTGAACGACATTTATATCGATTTTATTCAATTTAAAATGAATATTGAAAAGTGATTTCGAAATCGAACATTTCGAAATGAATTGAATTGAAAACGATTTCGAAATGAATTGAATTGAAAACGATTTCGAAATGAATTGAATTGAAAACGATTTCGAAATGAATTGAATTGAAAACGATTTCGAAATGAATTGAATTGAAAACGATTTCGAAATGAATTGAATTGAAAACGATTTCGAAATGAATTGAATTGAAAACGATTTCGAAATGAATTGAATTGAAAACGATTTCGAAATGAATTGAATTGAAAACGATTTCGAAATGAATTGAATTGAAAACGATTTCGAAATGAATTGAATTGAAAACGATTTCGAAATGAATTGAATTGAAAACGATTTCGAAATGAATTGAATTGAAAACGATTTCGAAATGAATTGAATTGAAAACGATTTCGAAATGAATTGAATTGAAAACGATTTCGAAATGAATTGAATTGAAAACGATTTCGAAATGAATTGAATTGAAAACGATTTCGAAATGAATTGAAAACGAATTCAAATTGAATTGAAAGTGAATTGAAATGAATTCAAATTGAATTAAAATTTGAATTGAATAGAAATGAATTTTAAAACGAATTTATAAAGAAGAATTCAATTTTGGCTTTGAATGGAAATAGTATTGAAATGGTTTTGATACGAAGTTAAAACGATTTATAAAATTCGTTTTAAAAGGAAATCGACGAAATATATATTATATATATTATATATATAATATAATGGCCTGAATAGAACGCGCCGCGCCGCGGCAGTTCGTGAATTTCGACCATTTATTTCAAACGGACATTGCGGGAGATCCGACCGTCGGATTCTCCTAAAACCGGAACCGTTGGGTTCGTATCGAAAAGAGCTTTCCAATGAATATGAGAAATTTGAAATCTAACGGTTGGATTTGGAATTATGTCCAAATCAAATTCGAAAAAGGTCGCTGTAAGTGCAGTTCGATGGCCGTTGTTGGAAATCGACTGCACGGGCCTTGATAAAATTATAAAAAAAATATCTATAATTTGTGTAAAATTATAATATGTGAATTGGAAAGATTTGGGCTGGAAAATTCCACATTTGAAAAGATAAAAATAGATTTTTATCGAAATGAACTAGTTTTGAACTAGAATTGAAATCAATTTATTTTTAAAATAAATAAATTGAATTTGAAAGTGATTTTGAAAATAATCGATAATTTCCAATACGTGGATTGGACTGGAGCTGAATCGAAATTATCTTCGGGATATTTCGATGTTGGATTTCGTGACTATACAAATATTGTTATGGGGATTTGAAAGATATTTTATATCGTTATTTCCAATACGATATTTGTTGGTTTCAGAATTTGGTATTGAATATAAGCCGATATATTTTCTATTCAGAGCCTTGTATTTAATATCAAATGTGATTTGGGTTTGTCGTGAATCGTGTTTTGATGACATTGGTTCTTTAACCCAGTTAAAGGCAGGATATTGATTTTTGAAAAGATTAAAACTAAGTGGAGTTTTAATGAATCTTTAATTAGATTAAAATGTGAATTGATGATTTAAATTATCAAATCTGAAAAGTGATCGAGAGTGGAGTACCACCAGTTTTGCTCCAATGCGATAGTTAAATCTTTAATTAGATTTGAACGCGAAATGGTAATTAATTTTACTGATAACACCGTGGTGTTAGATATGGAGTATCACCAGTTTTGCTCCATGGGATACATAGGTTGGGATTGGGAAATAAAATAAATAATTACTTCGGTGTGGTTCGTTAATCCCGACTAGTTTGAAATGATATCCAAAGGAAGATTATAGGATAAATTTAGAAGAATTTATCTTGGATAAAATTAATGGGAACATTTCCCTAAGAATGTGTTTTTGTGAATAAAAGAATATTCTGAATTGGAATGAGGCGTTTGTTGTGTTTGTGTAACATTCGTTTATTATATACGTGGGTTGTTCAGAAAGGCCGGGTTTATACCCATTCTGAATAACCGATTCGACGAGATGTCGAAGATGAAGACGGTGGTTGAAGACCGGAAGTCTTTACATCGTTTGGGTGATTACTGATGATCTTGATTGGGCTGTACACCCAAGATGAGGGAAACAGTCGGTGATCGTCCAGACGTACTTGGAGATCGATGGATATGCGAGGAAAGTGCCTCCGGTTTCGTTCAGACCCAGAACGGACTTGTAAATGGACTGTGTGTCTGACATTGGATTTTAGTCCGTGTGATTGATCTCTATTAAATATATATCTGTTTGGCGGCGGAGAATTTATTCTCTTGCTTAACGCCCTTCTCTGAGACGTACGAGCTCAGGGGTTATATATTGATGGATATCAAACGCATGGAGTGAGTTGCCTGTGTGGCATGCGTAAGTGGCAATTGATCAAGGCTTCTGTTGAAAAGCAAAGTCTTGTGGTTGATGATCAAAGCACGGCCTGTGTGGCGTAGCTTTGTGTATAGCGTGAATTCGCGAGCCTCACACCTCGGTATGAGTCAAAAACGGGAGATGGACCGCTGGGAGAGCACGACGTTTCTTTCTAGCTAGGGTGGTGTCAGTGACCTACCAGCCCTGACATTTATATACTTTTCACCTGTGTGGTTGTTGGATACGAGGCGCCTCGGATATAGGTCTGTAAGGACCGGGAAACGTGTGTTCAGGAATAACTAATCCTCAAAAGCAAGAGAGGACCGGCCCAGCCGATTCCAAGGATCAAAGTGGGGTCCTGGGACATTTGCTAGAGTGTCTCGAACGCGGAGAGGAGCTTGCCCCTTGCCTCGGCTCATGACGGAAATCCAATTTCCAATACGTGATAGTGCGGTTTTATTTGTAGAACCTAGTATGGCGACATAGTGGTATGGGTCATTAATGCCGCCTATGATTGATATTTATGATGTGAAATTGTTTTGACACTATACACTTATAGTAATATCAAAATAATGTGTTTTAAACGTATCAAGCATGCTTTGGCTGTTATAAGGTAAAAACCCTATCCTCCGGCTTGCGTTGCATTGTGTGATGGGACCTGGGTCTTATAACAGCTTCATTTTTCTTTATTTAGCATTGCGCTGTTTGTTCTATGCACTGGTATTCTTGGGAGGAAACCCGTTCCGTGTTATACGGCGTGGTCCCTTGATTTACCAATCTTTAAAACCAATATTAATAACTGCTTTAGTTCTCACACCAGTCACATGACTGACCTGGAGTTTATTGTTTTAACCTAAACTCTGGGTGCCCCTATTTTCCGCACGGGCAGCTAGTAGTTTTGGTTTTGCAGATTTATATTCACAGGGTCCTGATTTACAGCTGGAACGATGCTCGGAAAGCTCTGTATCTGTGTATCACTTCTAGTTGTGTTTTATATATTTTTCCGCTGCTATGTAATTTATTGTAATCTCTGATATTTATCGAATGTAATTTATTCATTTATACTCTGTATATTCTTGTATCTGATGGAATTGTTGTAATAGCAATGAAATGTTCTTCCGTATGCGCTCTATTTTGTCTTGTCCTCAATTCTATCCGTGCTTTCCTTCACGGGGAAGTTCGGGTCGTCTCACTAACAGGCTCCTAAACTTTACCAGAGTCTAGATGTACCCTAACTAGTACCCTAGTCGATCGGTTCCCTACTCCGTAGATACCCTGTGTCGTCCCTACAGTAGGAGGTATCACTTCCTAAAGTGGCAACCCTTCGTTGATGTGCACAACCATATCTACAGGTGTCATGCTCATCTTATCCCCTTCTGCCCGGACCATGCACGCACATGGCCCCGGTCGGTTTGCGCCACCCACACCATCCTCCACGTTTGGATCTCTTACAATCATCCCAGTAAGTTTGTCCCGACTCTGACCTAGGGCGGAGTATCGTTTGATACCGTTCTATGGGTTACTTACTGAAACGGGTCCCCCACACAAGATGATACAAGCTCTCCCCTTTGTCTTGTATCCCCACTAGGATTTCCACAGGTTATGCTCACCTATTGGTGTATTTAATTACATAACCCCATCAGGTTAAGTTTGTGGGTCTATATATAAATATTACCCAGCCCCCTTAGATTTACTTAACCCACCCACTGTTCAAACAAGTTTGCTTAACCCCTATTTAGGTTCATGTTCATACAATCCTTATGGATTCAACTAGGTTAAGTATTCCAATTCATTACCATGTCAATTTATGGTTATAATGTGCTGGACCCCTCACATTAAGCCTACCACTTGTGGATGCTGGATATACCAGTCGGTTCCAGGCAAACTTCCTCCATAAGTCGGGCTTAACCTCGTGTCTTAGCTCGTCTCGTATTTGTGCACCTAGACCACTCACATTATATTTACCACTTGTGGTCGCTGGTTATGCCGGGCGGTTTCAGGTAGACTTCTACCATAAGTATAATCTAACCTCATGTCTAGGCGCAGTTACAATTTCTAATTACTATAATCCTAGGCATTTCATTATTAGCCAATTTTACCTATGTCGTTATAGGTTTTCATGCCCCTTCCCCAAGTTATGTTCATAATAAACTATATGCCCAAATTCATATTCACACATTTTATTCAGGTTATGCCTAAATTCCCAATTAAAGTTATGCCCAATTTCAATGTTTTTCCCCTCGTTCCCCGTTTAACGCGTTCGCATATTTCAGCAGCATGCCTAGGCTCGAAAGGAGCCAGGTTATATAAAATAAAAAGGGAAAGATGAAGGGATGATGATAGAAATGTTCATACTAACTAGATTGACATATAATGGCATAAACATATAGTGGCATAATGACAAGATAGGCACATAGGAACTGATCTGATGAACATATGATAATAGAACTGAATCTAACATAATAGGGATGTCATAACAGGCATGATAAGATCTAAACAACGGTTTAGATATCCAATTAATAACATATCCAATTTAACCACAAACATGATAGGGACGAGTATAAGGTGATCTAAACAGCGAAACAATGGCAGATCTGACATGATAAATAGGTGAAGGTGTAGATCTAAGTCATAATCATGTCATAACATCATAGATACACTGGTTATAGAAGATTTGATTCAAACGGTCATAGGCAGAGATCCAAGTTAATGTCATATCAAGTTTTACTTTTAATTATTCAGATCTAAAAGTGACTTAAACTCAAAGAGTTTGGATCTAGAAAAATAGAAGGAGAATAGCAGATGTTGAATCATAGATCTACACTTGAATGACTCTAAACTTGATTAACTTGATTGCAGGAGAAGAAAAAGGTTTGATACAATCCGGGTAGCGACAGCATCTAGTCCTTCATTATTTTCAGTGTGAGAAAACTAGAGAAATAAGGCCATATTTATAGCAAAAACCCCGAAACCCTAATCTGCCCAGACTGTCGCTAGGGGGTCGACCCCCCTATTGGGGTCGACCATGGGTCGACACCCCCCTTGAGGGGTCGACCCAGGGGTTGACACCCCCCTTAAGGGGTCGACACCACTGCGGCGAGAAATTTGCCGCTCCCTGAATTTCGAAATTTGAACTGAAATTTGAATTTCTAATTTAATTATATATATATAATTCTCTTGCGCGTATACAAATTTCAAACCTTCATAATTTCTTCTTATGATGCCCATTTTACGCAAACCAAGTGTCTATCTTGACCAGAATTTCGAGATGGACGCAATGGCGCAGTCCGTTTCCCTTACTTCTGAATATTAAATTAATTATTCTTTAATTTGTCCTCTTTAGTGTTGTTAAAATACGGGGTGATACAAAATGCTAACAGTTATCACATATATTATCAAAATTCATCGAAACAAGATCCATTGGGATCGCATGGACGAGGCCTACACCATAGAACTGTTTTGGAGTGAATCGGAGCTCATTACAAATTATGGTAAAATTAAGCGCCTGAATCAAATCAGCGAAAGTTATCGTTATTTAACGATAAACGTCCAAAGTGAGTAAAACTCACTAACTCTATCCAATTTATTATTTTATAAATGTAATTTAGTACTAACAAATGATGATTGATTTATGTGTGATGATTGTTTAAATGAATTACTAATTAATTCGCTAAAAATATAGATATAGTTATACATATATGTCGTTAATTAAATATTGATTCTGTTATCAGAATATTTGATATTGATATGAAATTGATATAAATTATGTGATTAACATCTATAGATGCAGGGAAACAGGTTGGAGGGATCCAACTAGATTCGTCAATATTTATGTTATTGTTTTTCATATATTGTGATATATGAAATGATATATAATCTTCCATTGATTATGTGTGTCGGGATGATACAGATCCTTTTTTATTTGGTATTTTAAATACCATAATTAATATTGGAATATATAAAAAGAATTTTAGAAGTGAGTATTGAATTTAAGTATTTTATAAAATCAACAGATTTTTATAAAAGGAAATATTGGAAAATAAAAAGAATTATAAAAGGGAATTGGCAATATATAAAAGCAGTATGCGAAGATGGATATAAAGTAGATTTGTAACGACCTAGAAAATCTGAACCGATTTAAAATTTTTAAATCAGCTAAAATAATGGATTTTAAATATTTAAAATAATAACGATGAAAAGTGAGTTTGAATCGACAATTGAAAACGAATATAATTAATTCTAATTATAAACAAGGCATGAAATGGCGCGGTAGTTTCAAAAATTGAATTCAAACTTTGTCGGACTGTACCGGGTGCAAAACAAAATGGATTTGAATGAAACCAAAAATATTTAAATCTGTTAGT
This sequence comes from Allium sativum, assembly GCA_030737875.1. Lineage (NCBI taxonomy): Eukaryota > Viridiplantae > Streptophyta > Magnoliopsida > Asparagales > Amaryllidaceae > Allium > Allium sativum. The sequence continues at coordinate 123,971,359 of CM060919.1, read as the reverse complement.
GAATACCTTTCTAACGAATCTGAAAAATCGAAGTTTCATAGCAGAAAGCAAAAGTTATGGCCAAATGAATTTTCAGAAAGGTCGCTATGGAATTTATATAGCCTGTGAAATTGGCCATTTTGCATACGACCTCGAAATTCGATGAAACCACTTTTGTTGGATCCGGGATGTGAAGTTATTGCTAGGTTTCAAATTTCATAATTATTGAAGCTAATATGTGAGCGTGGCAAAGGAAAACGTGTTTTGGTCAATTACAGTTAAATTGGATCGACCAGAAATGGGCCTTTTTGCAAACGGTCTCAGAATTCGACGAAACTAGTTTTGTTGGGACCGTATCGTCAAAACATAGCCAGATTTATTTTTCTGGAATTTTTGAATCAGTTTGTGGCCCTGGCAAATTGAAATGTACGTTCAAATCGAATACTGAATGTTATATATATTTTAAATTGAATGGAAACTGACTGAAACAGTCGAATGGGCCTACGAAACATATCCCATTGTGTTCGGAATGGGGTAAAACGCTAGGGACGAATGGAGGTGGTCCGGTGATCGGAAGTGGTGTGTGGCGGCGGGATTTCGTGGTTGAACGGAAACGTTCTTGCTTGATTTATGGCGATCTGGGTAGGTTTGGGGTGGTCGCGCTTCAGGCGAGGGGGCGTCAGGTTGCAGCGGTTCAGGCGGTCAGGTCGAGGTGGGCCCAGGTCATCAGGTGGCGTCGCGGTGAGGGTTTGAGGGGTTGGTGCTGAACCGTGAAAGCATCGGGATGTTGAAGGTGAAGGAGATGAAAACCATCGGGTTTTTGCTGTTTGGTTGGGAGAAACTGTGTTTCTCTGATGACGTGGAGGGACCGTTATTAAGGTAATGATCTTTTTAACTATCTAATTAAATTATTAATTTATTAATTAGTTAATCGTATAATATACCAAACATGAAACTAGTGTAACTTCCTCGTACGTTAACGAAATATGACGAAACTGGATCCGTTGAGATCACAGGGACGAGACATAGACAATGGCACTGATCTGACGCAGTTGAAATTTCAGCTAATTTTGAACGTTCATTTCAAATTAAAAGGAACAAACGCGATCACCGTCAACTGAATAATCTGGTGAGTTAATTCTCACACCTTCTGGAATCTTGTGATGTGGTAAATTCATATTAAAATATAATTTACCATTAAAAATATAAATTGGTTGCTTGGTTGTTATTGGTTGTTTACTGTTTTATTGGTTGTTGCCGTTTATATTCCATCGTTTAAAATTAGTTGATCATATGAAATTTATTTCATATATTATTATAAAATGTATAACGAGCTGTGATGCAGGGAAGAACAGGTTGGAGGGATTCGACCGGATTCCTCAAATATTATATAGGTTGTTTGTTTGTTTTATATTGTTGACAATTGAACTGATGGAATCCTGTAGTGGAACCTGTTTGAACATGATGATTGAATAAATATTCACATGTGTTGTGTTTAAAATCAACCGACAGCGTTGATTGAGTAGTTGGCAGTGAATGGCCTAAAATGTGTTGTTTTAGACGTCATTCTACCGTTCGGTGAATCGACGTAGGTTTTAAAGTTATAAATTATTATATAATTGAAATGAAGCTTTTTAGCTATTTTATACTAGAAATTGAATTAGAAGTTTATAAATAAGTATTTTAATAGAATTTATAAGAGAAATTATTTAAAGGGTTATGTAATCAAATCTGGTGGTTTGTACAAGTTCTGAAAGCCGGAGAATATACATACGGTTTAGTAAAATAAAATAATTGTTTTCAAAACAATTAAATGGTGTTTTAAATTAATTAAGTTGTTTAGTTAATTTAAAAAGGGGAAATGATAATGGTAAATGTTTTAAAAATAAAATATAAGAAGTTGTTAAATTTTACTTAAGGAATTATTATAAGTATTCAAAGGGAAATCCATGCGTGGTTTAGAAGGGAGTTTTTAAACCAAAGGATACCTTTGAAAAGCTAAAGAATGGTTTAAACGAAACATTATAATTGGGATAAGGATTTCAAAAGCAAGCGGGAAAACATATAGTGATTTTGGTTCAAAATTGGTAAATGGAATTTGGAGATAAAATCCAAAGTAACAAGTCCTTATCGGAAAGGAGGAGGATAAACATATTTCAATTATGTAATCCAAGATAAAAAGTATTATAAGAAATGCTCGAATGGATGAAAGTAAATTATTTGACATACTGTTTTTATTGTAAATCCAAAGTTTATAAGTGGAATGTTGATTTTAGTTAAAAGTGGTGTTTGTGAACTTTTACTTAATCAAACAAATTAAGTGAAGAGATTATGTTGGAAGGGATTTCAATTATAAAAAATGGTTTATAAAACCAGGTTTGAAATCAAGGTGGTAAATGAGATTTTGATAATCAGTGGTTAAGTGACAAACTAACATTATTCTAAGATAAGAATGTTGTCGACCAAGGTCTGAGAGGTAAATAAAATACCCCAACTTGAACGGCCTCATTATTATCGAGGAATGATATTGGTTTGAAACGAGTAAAGGATGTTGAAAGTGGTGTGATATTCCATATGAGAAATGGAACATAAGTGTGAGGTTTTGGAATATAATAAGACTACAATGTTAGTTCGAATGGTAAATAAGAATATTAGGTTTAAATTACACAATTCGACATTTGCTTTGCCGTATCAGCATCGGTAATTTGTTTAAACATTAGGTGTAATATATATATATACACACATATGTATATATCGAGATGTCGAATTTAAGGAAATGTAAAAAGGGTGAAATTAATATAACGATATACCCAATATTAATAGAAATGGAAAACTAAATATATAAAAACATACGCTGAAACTTATAAAAGAGTCCTTGTTAAATTAAGAATAAAGATAATGTTTAAAATATATTGGAAGATTTAAAAGTTGATTAACCATTTGGTTAAGTATATATATTTTTTAAAGAGACCAAGTAAGTGCCAAGTACCGAATCAATAAACTTACTCACACTATTGTTATTTGATAGTTTAATCACCGACTATCAAACCAGACCAATACGATTGTTGGTACGGAAAGACCAGGATCGAATTTATATTCGAAAACCATTCCGTCCAGCCAATATGAACACGTTGAAGACGCTGATTCGAAATGGAGCTATTGAAGACCATGATCTTCATAAGCGGAAGGATTACTTAAATCTCTGACTTGCAAGCAGAGATAAACTGTGATTCTGTCATGGTTGAAATCTACGGATTTGCAAGGACTTCTCGCTACTGATCCATGGGGTGATTCCTATATGAGATGCAGTAGGAGAGTGCCTTCGGTTCGTCCTGTTCCTGGATGACTTGTATGGACGAATGTCTGACAGAGTATTTCTTAAGGATCACGTACATTGATTTTTACAAACGTATTTCTATTATATGCGGAGAGGGGCACCTCTCTTAGCTTAATGAGCAGAGTATTTTTGTGAACGTCAATTAGTGATTTGCCAGGTCTGACAATATGGCATTCAAGGTGAATGATGACCAGATGTTCTAAAGATAAAATTCTAGCCTCAAGCCTCATCAATCGGGAAATGACAAAAATCGGGCAGGCAGCATGGCTATGTGGGTCGCTCCCATTAGGGTGTATAATCACCTATCTAGAGAAATTATATTTTCTTCTTTAATCTATATTCGATACTGTCCCTTTTCGGGAGGCGTCTGCTGATCCCAACCGTCGGTGATATATATTCGATACACTCAAGCGAAATAAGTGATCGGTCATGTGTGGGCCGGGTTGCAAGACGTTCTTGTTGAACTCAGTGTATTCGCCTCTAGAGATACACTATCGGCAGGTGGTCCCATACCTTGTCATAGTTGGGATCCAATTTCCAATAAGCGCCCGCGGTTTTGTTTTGTATACCATATATATGGAGCGTGAGATGCAAGCGTTCCACTAGATTGTTAATTATTTGTATTTAGACACTATGATAATATCAGAATAAATTATGATTTCAAAAACGTTTTGGGGTATAGTAAGGTAAAAACTATCCGTGTTTATGTGTGGGCTGGTCTTACTATTATCCTTTGATTTCATAAAGAATTTTCCAAAGTTAAACAAGTTGTGTGTTATGTGAATTTATCACTGAAAGTATTCCAGACTGACCCGGTGTATTTTGCTTTGCTTCAAATTTTATCGGGTCAGACCGAGTATGTTCCAGGTTAGGTTTCGCTTTGAGTATCAGGAGCTGGAAGTAGGAGGCTTCACTGCTAGTTATATAAAGTTATTTTTCCGCTGTGTCTGATATATATTGTGCTCTGATGATTGGTATGTGTATGCAGTTTCTTTTGTATAAAAAGATTTGATATTATATTTTATTTGTTTCGTTGTGAGATTCTGATGTGGTGTTCTTCTTCGTTCTTCTATTCTAATATTCTTTCTTTCTTTTCTCACCCTCAAACTTCTTTCTATTGACAATCTGGGGTTCGATACTTGGGTTTTTGGCAAGTAATACAGGTTTATGTATTATTGTTAAAAATTCGAGCGTCGAGTTTTCCCCGGGTTGTTACAGAGCATTAACAATGGTAATTACCATACCCACCACATATCTTTAACAATACATATTTATATTCTTATATTTCATCATTTATGTTTATTACATAACAACGAACTTCTAATATGTAATGATTTAATGAAATTCCTAGGAATATACTATTACGATACAAGATTAAATGCAATTTTTATCATATATTTTAGAAATAGTATAATTTATATGATATTTTAGTTCATCCATAATGTTTTCTTACATGTTTGACTACGGAAAATAAGATAGATAAAAAATAATATAATGACACAAAAATCAATTTTAATATTTAATATTTTAACGTGAAATATTGTGAACAAAATGATCTCATGCTAGTAAACGGCAAAAACTTATTACTGACATCTACCAACCATAAACCGAACTGTTGGTAACCGATTTTTTGATTGGTAATAGTATGATTTTTCTATTACCATATAAATCGGTACGGTAATGGTTTTGAATACAAAGTTCTGGTACCGAACCGATTCCACCCCTAGATGCATGCATATTTTGTTGCCTATTTTGGATTAGTGAATATACTATGTTGTATAGATTGTTACCACATTTTGTATTAAATATTAATGCCTAGTTGTAATGAAAAACTAAAAATGCCTTACTATTGCCATATTGTGTTTTAATGTCTTACTGTTGCCATATTTTGTATTAACGATTTTTTTCAACAGTAAATTTACCGTTACATAAGATCGGTATATTGATATATTGGTATACCGACTGTTAGTATGCCGATGATTTTGGAAACAGTAACGGTTCTGATTTTAGATTTACCGATAGTATTGGTACGGTAAAAAAAAATACTGTATTGGTAACGGTAACCGTTACGGTTACAGCCCTAATCATATGTGATCATACGAATTTTTAAATAATAAACAAAGGTAATGATTGAATAAAAATTAATATAATAACGAAACAAAAAATATTTTTCTACCCAATAAATAATCCTAACCTCTCGTAACCATAACTCATTCATTCCACATTCAACAAACAATACGCCGCCACTCCTTCTTTTCAGCAAATGTGAGCTTTAGAAGTTGTTTTAAATTCATAGAAAATTCTATAAATCATGAAACCAATTTATTTGAACTCCTAGGATTGTTCTCTTCAAACCCATACATGTTTTGCAAGGTTCGAACGCTTTTTTAGTTCACACTAAAATATACAGCGCGGGGTATTTTGTGCTTGGGTTGAGTGATTTGGAAATTTGAAGCATTGTCTGAGGTTTTAAACCTTAGATTGGAGATTGTGGGGGTGGAACAGAGTGTGTCTGCAAAATTTTGAGGGAGTTGGTGCTTATTGAGGTTGCGGGTTTCCTCTTACAGCGATGAGGGAAGCAGAAGTCGGGTTTCAATGGGGGGATCAAATTTAACATGAAGGGTATGCGGAGGAAAAGGAGTTGAAGAGAGGATTTGTGGTGATTTTAGTTGAATTTATAATGGAGTGGTTAGGGAGGTTCTTGAATTTGAAATAATCTGCTATGGCTTGAAACGATGGAGCGGGTGAAGGGGAAGAAATCATCGGGGCGCTAATTACATGGGCTAGAGATTAATTAAGGTAATTAACTGAGTGGTTAATTATAGTTAATGATCATTTTATTATACAGAACTTGTAATATTAGTATCTCGTGCATACGTGATTAGAATCTGACGAAACAGGATTTGTTGGGATCGTATGGACGCAGAAACTGATTTGATTGGATTTGGAGTAAATTGGAATTTTGGGTTAAATTAAACCCGCGTTTAATTTAATACAAAAAGCGATTGTTATTATAACGATCAAAACTCAATGTGAGAACACCCTGAACTGATTTAAAAAGTTATTATAATCATTATCTGATTTATACTGATTATTTATAGTTGTAATGGTTGCTTCATGATTGATGGATGTTTATTTATAGTTTTATATACATTGTTTATGTACATTTATGCATTAAAAATTATAACATTCATCTTATAACTGTTGTTTGATGGATGATGCACTGTTATGGTTATTATTATAAGTGTTCATACAATTGACACCATGAATATGAAATTAGTTAGGAAATGATTAAGACGAATTCCATTGGGATTCTAAATGAATTTTATATTCATTTAAATAAAATAAGGCTAGAAAATGGAAATTGGATTTTTGAACCTGTAATGATTCGGAAATGAAGTTAAAATGTTTTCAAACAACTATTGAAAAGGTTGAAATGGAATTGAAAGAGATCTGAATTAAAAATGGCTTGTTTTAATTCACATTAGAATTTGAAAAGTAAATTCGAGTTAGATATGTAAATGATGTTTTTAAATCGAACGGATTATTCCACTGGTCTAATTTATTTTTTTATGGATTTCAGGAAAGATTAGATTCAAAATATTATATTTTGAAAAATATTACTATTTTAATATTATAATAATATAGAATATTCAATTTTGATGAATAACTGATTTTAGAGTTTGAATCGTTTTTAAAAATGAGTTTATAAGTTTTATAAAATACGTTTGGATCAAGTCAACGAATTTTAATTTAAATAATAATATGATTTGAATAGGATGTGTCGCGGCCATGAACTTCAAACGACCATAACTAACGAAGTTTAAATTGGATTTCCCCGAAACTAGAAACGTTTGTTTTCTATTGATAAGAGCTTTCAAATGAAAGAAGAATTTTGGAGTTTCAACTTATATATTTCAAGTTATGTTTAAATATATTTATGAAAAGGTTGTTGTAAACGCAGTTCGATGACCATAATTCGAAATCATTCGAATTTGCCATATAAGAATTATTAAAAATACGAAAAAATTATGATAAATCATAATAAGTAATTATAAAGAGATTTGGAAAAGAAATGTGAAGTTTTGAACTATATTTCGATATTTGTGTTTTTCAGCCTAACATGCTGAATACGGTAAATGCAATGTTTGACGTTTAAAGTTGAATACGGAATATATATAGTTTTTAAAAGCTATTATATATGGTTTATATAATTAATAAATCATTTGGAAAGTAATTGGACTTGATTTTTAAATATAAGTCGAGTTTGGTCTGGATCGGACTAGTCGCACAACGAAAGTTCGCGAGCGTTGGCCGTTAACTTCAAATTAACATACCAGGAGATCAGACCATTGAATTTTCTTAAAATGAGAAGTGTTTGGTTCGTAATGAAAAGAGTTTTCAAATTAGAAGGAAGTTAAAATATCCAACGATAATATCTTGAAATATGTGAAATTCAAATTTGAGTAAAATTTGATTTTAATAGAAATGATCTTCGGATATTTGGTATTAATTACTGTTGTGTAGATGTTTACTATTTTGGGGAATTCGGAAGCTATTTTACATCGTTATTCCATTTCAGTATTCGTTGATTGCGAGAATTGGTGTTGAATATAAGTAGATGAAAATTCTATTTAAATCATATATTTAATATCAATTGGTTTTGGGTTTGTTGTGAATGACGTCTTAAATAATGTTATTATTTTAACCCAACTATGACGAGACATGATTTGGAATAGAATGGTTAATTTTTTAATTAAGATTTAATGAAGTTTTCCAAAGTGAAGTTTTCCAATTAATAAATTAAATTGGAATTGAATTGAAGTTTGATTTCAAGTTTATCGTGAACGATGTTTTAAATAATATTAGTTCTTTAACCCAGTAAAAGGAGAAGATGATTTCTCAAGGTTAGTTGAAAAGAAAACTCTATTAAATTTGAATATAAAGATTATATGAAATAGTTTTCCCTAACAAACAATAATGAGAACCAAGTTTAAAGATCATTTAAAGATAAACGAATTTTCCTTAACAGAAAGATTTTAGATTTAACAAGTTTTCAAATATGAACTTTGTTAAGAATGAAAAATTGTAAGTACGATTTTTGGGCGAGAGGTATGATTGAGGAAAGATTTAAACAATGGTTTAAAGAATGTAAATCTTTGACAAGATTTAACGGAGTAATTCCAAATGGAAAAAATTATTTGAGTAAATGAAGATTCCGAAATGGAATGAGATTCATGATATGTTTATATATCAAATTTGATTTTAAAGAGGCGTTAGTTATTTCAAAAAGACCAGCTTCCGACCCATTCTGAATAACTATACGACGAATATTGAAAATACTGAAGACAGTGGTTGAAAACCAGGGATCTACACATTTTTTTAATTATTGCTGATGTCCCGATTGGGAGGTACACCCTAGATGAGGTTATAAGTGGCAGTCATCTAGATGTACTTGGAGATTGTCCAGATTTGCAAGGGTCGCTCTCCTTTATTGGACAAGAAATAAGGTGCTTTTGGTTTCGTTCAGACCCAGAACGGACTTGTAAATGGTTGTGTGTCTGACGTTGTATTTTACAATATAACCAATTCGTTTCTATTGATGTTATATCAATAGGTGCGGAGAATTTATTCTCTTAGCTTAATACCCTCCTCTGAGACTTATGCACTCAGAGGGTTATATACTAGTAAACACCGATTATATATTGTGAATTGACAATGTGACATGCTAAGTGTTGAGCCAATCAAAGCTTTTTGTTGAAAAGAAGAGCTTTGTGGATGATGATCAAAGCATGGATGATATAGCATAGCTTTGTGTTGAAACGCGACTTTTGAGCCTTACAACCCGTGAATGACAGAAAACAGGATGATAGACAGTAGAGCAAGGACATACGTTTCCTTCTAGCTAAAAGTGATGCCATGGTATGGATCTCAGGCAATTTACTTATGTGGATGATAGATTGAGGCGCCTCGGGTGATGGTCAAATACGACCAGGACGACAGTCAAATACGACCGTGAGAATGTTTTGTTCATGAGTAACCCGAACTCATCGGGAATTGGTGGGCTGGCTCTGCCGATCCGAAGGATCACATGCGTGTGAGTCATGGGCATCTAAGTAGAGATGATTTAAATGGTTAAGGAAGATCTTTTACCTTGCTAATTGATTTAATCCAACTTCGAATACGAGTTTTGTGTTTTCGTTTGTAACCTATTAGCCAACATAATGCGATGGGGCATTACGCGAGCTAAGATTTATACATTTACTTTCGAAAGTGATTTCCACACTATGCTCTAGTAATAATATCAAAAATATAAGTTTTTTTCGCGTATCAAACATGTTTGGTTATTATAAGGTAAAACTCTTTCCTTCGATTTGCGTTGCATTGCGTGATGGGACTTGAGTCTTATAATAACTTCATTTTTCAAGAAGTATTGCGAGTTGTTTATGAATTGGTATTCATGCGGAGATAACTCATTCCGTGTTATACGACGTTGTCCTGTGATTTACCCAACTTTAAAAAAAAGTTTAAATAATTATTTTAGTTCTCACACCAGTCTCATGACTGACTCGGAGTTTATTGTTTCCCACCTAAATTGTGGATGTCTATATTTTCCACACGGACAATCTAGTAGTTAGTTTTGGTTTGCAGATATTTTATGCAGCAGGTGCTGGATTAAAGGTAAAGCATTGTGTACATGTTACATTATGACAGTTATTTCCGTTGTGCATTTTACTTATAATTGTACTATGATATCTTTAGTATTCTAATGTAAAAGTTATTGTAATGAAAATGAAAATGTTGTTTTGTTCAGCTCTTATTAGTCGTAAGCCCAAGCGATACATCTTATTGATCGATTTAAGTCGGTTGGATTATCGGTTTGGATCGGCTAGCAGGGCGGGTCGTCACACGTGTCCTTTGATATGTTTTCATATTGTTCTTGACACTGTATGTAATCACTCCCTGCATGGAGTATGTAACTAGTAGTCTAAAATTAGTATCTAACTCATGCGTTATAATCTAGATAGGATGGTGGTGGACGGTCCATCTTAAAAACCGTATTTGTAGCAGTTTGATATCTGTCAATCTTCTATAATATTTATAATTATTATTTATTATAACAATAAGTTTTTGCGATCACTTTAAAAACCGATCGATTTTGCCAAAAAATTATATTATTTCTTACTCGCACATGGTACTAACAGCGAGACCTTTATGGAAACACCAAACACTAAAGACAAATTACGTTTATTGTATAATTATCATCAATGGATAGTTCTATTAACCATAAATGATTTATGAGATAGATAATGAAAGAATATAACAATTTTTTTTAATGCAATATCAGTGTTTTCATTTGAGTTTTCATTGTCCTGAACTTCTCATACTTATCAAAACGTATTGTATGAGTTGAATGAAAGTAGTTTTTTTCTAAACAAAAAAAAAAAAAAAAAAAAGTAAAGCAATAGTATAGTTTAAAATTTAGCTAGATGCATTTTCATAAATTAGAACAAGAGAGAAACTCTCGTATCATTGGCAACACAAGCGTGATATATTACAGCTTACAAGAAGAATCACCGTTGCTACTTATTATCGCGTAATGACTTCAAATAGAATATAAAACGCTTTCCATTGTGAGGTCTTAAGAAGGTGGGATATAAATTTGAAAATGAAGGATGAATCTAAATGTCTTTCACGTGCTAGACTGCGACCCATGTTAGACTGACTGAAATTTTAAACTTTCAAAATACTGCAAGCAGGTGCGTCTATCATGCATTTATTAACTATGAACATGAATTTATGATCAATAGTTGACTAGTCAACACAACTGGATATAAAAAGATCAAATTGTCTCATACAATCCCATCTCTTTGAATAGTACGATACAGTTCACGCTAATGGATGCTTTCAACAGATAACCAACTATACAATTGCTGCCAGAGTAAGCTGTACAAAACAAAAGTTGAAATTTGAAATATCTTAGCCCAAAAGGGTGGCTATGAACTGATAAAATATTATTACCAAAGTTAACTGCACAGACTCAAACGAAACAGCAGCACTAACTACTAAGTACTAACTGACATAATCTTGGGTAAAGGAATTGAAACAAATACTAGTTGGTATAAATATTAGCAAATCAGATAGCAAGAAGCTTGTATTCCCAAATAAAGGGAGAAACTGTATTCTAATACCACCTAAAATACAAATGAATTTCATTACAAAGTCCGTTAGGATGGGACTTGGTTCGGTAAATACCAGATGACTGAAGGATTGAGCGGAGGAGAAAACGAGCAATGAGTATCTATCTGAATATCACCAGATGATCAACAAAGGCTATTCTGATTCCAAATCATCCTCATGTAATCCAATCCCATGTTTAGGTTCCAGATTGCAAAGCTGTCAATATCTTCTTCCTTGGACCCTAAAGCCATTTGAAAAATTGTCTTGTAAGGACTAAAAGTATCATGGAATTTGGTATAAAGCCCAAGAACAATAATTCAGCATCTTAATAAATGGATTCAAGGCTAACATTTGGATTTATATAGTACACAGAAATTCAAAAATGTTACTACGACAAAAAAATGATTTTGTCAAAATTTTACACCAGAGATGATTATAAAAGGAACAACACACTGATTTACCAGATTATCCCCATGAATCACTCCAATTTCAACCCAAATGTACTATTGCAATTTGACAAAAAAAATGTTTTTATCATAGTAGCAAAACCCCAGAAAACTACCTTAAATATTTGACCAGACCCGGTTCTTGGTGGTTAAGGGCCTAATTAAGGTATTGCATCTTACAAATTACTCATTAAATGTAAAACCTATAATTAAAACTTGTTGCCATTGTTTTTTTAATTGATTTGAATTAGAAAAATCAAGAAATGGATGAAGAATGGTTAAAATTAATTCTAACCAAATTTTTTAGTAATTTTTATATGTAGCATATGCATCTTTTAATTAAATATATTTCCAAGCAGCTTACCAGCAATCAGGTGGAAAAAAGAGTGCCATCCTTGCTTTATTTGGACATGCTAAATTATCTTACTTTAAAGTTTAAAATGAATTGAGCGACGTTGTATATGCTAAATTATCTTACTTTAAATTATCTTACTTTAAATTATCTACTATGTATCCGATAAAGAGACATGCATACTTCCTTTCAAGGTGGTAGAAGTGTGGTTATTTCTTATTGAAAGATTGGAACGGTGGAATCCTTTTTTGATGCCGTGATCTCAACAGTATGGTAAAGATCTGAGTGTGATAGCACTTCGATGTTTTTTTTTTAAAGAAGCTTTTAGATGGAGCTAATCCTACCATCATCAGAAGAAAAGTCTTCATGGTCATATAAGTCTGTCAGTTGACTCAATAAGAAAGCAAGCTCTTCCAACTCCATTTGGGTACACTTTTGTAAAATTCCTTATATTATTTGGTCATGGTTTAAAATGAATTAAATGGTTGTCCTATGATCATTGGAGATCTCACTTGTATTGACGCCTTAGGGGAGATGTTACAGAGATCTGAGTATGCTAAGGCATTAATCGAAGTTAACCAAATAAACCATTGCCGATAAAAATTCAGGTTTGCACTTCTGAAAATAGCCATGATTTTGAAAACAGTACGGTTCTGTGGATGTTTATTAAGACTGAAACCCAAATATGTGCACCCCTTGTCACTCATTTGGTCATGTTACAATGAACTGCATCTATGCTTATCCTAAGCCCCCTCTCAAACAATAGAAAGTCAATGGAAAGAATCAACTTCCAATGCTTGATTCTCTTAACCATGAAAACACATCCCCTGAAACATCCTCCCATGTAGCTACTTCACCTCATGCCTATACTGCAACTTCACGCATCGCTGCATCTCTCAAGCTACCACTTCCCAACTCCTGATGTGGCTCCCATGTAGTTACTTCACCTCATGCCTATACTGCAACTCTCAAGCTACATCCTCCCATGTAGCTACTTCACCTCATGCCTATACTGCAACTTCACGCATCGCTGCATCTCTCAAGCTACCACTTCCCAACTCCTGATGTGGCTCAAGCCTTGTTGAAAAACTCCTGATGTGGCTCAAGCCTTGTTGAAAAAACGGCTTCATTGTCACTTTAAATCACTTCTACACCCTCAGTTGGACCTTCAATTGTCAACCCAGGGCCCAGGCCATCAAAACAAGGCAATCAAGATAACAAAAAATTAGCCAAATTCAAGAATAAGTCAACAATTAAGACACATACAACCCATAGCAACGACGCTTCTTCCAAGTAAAACTTCCCATCCTCCTAACAAATCAAATGATTATGTATATTGGGACAACATGATTCGAGAGGGCGGTTAGTACATTGTAGTAGGAGATAAATTAGGTTACCATGAGCACGATAATTCTATCAACGAAGAAGAGCCTAAATATCCCTTTCAACTAATGGATTGACATGCATGCAGAGCAACAGTGGAATTATCAAATTTTTATACCTATAATTAATTCAGAATTAAATGGAAGTTGTGACGTAAAAATGCTATTTGTAAACCCCATGCACTGGCTTTTCACTGCCATCAATTATTTAAAAAAAAAATGATTAGATGATTAACGAAGTGAAAAGGCCACCGGTTTTCTTTGTTTTGAAGTTTAGAGAACAAACGAACCATATTAAAATAATGTAGTAAAGAAATAATTATACACAATTGTAGTTGTAAACTTACAAATTCCAAATCCTAAGGTATGCAATTACAAACATAAATTCTTATTTTGGTTAGATTACAGTTCGCTTGATATCCGGAAAAGGAGTATATGATTACTCGTTCGACATGCTACATAAAAAATGGTGCACTTCACACATCTCTCCGCAAGTGGGTGGCGTAAAACTATAAAAAGGAATTTTCATAACAAAGTACATCAAGAAAATAACAGACACTGACTTTTTTTTCCTCGGTCTTAATTTACTTCTAAAATAGAATTTGATTTTTGAGCACTGCAATCAAACTTAAAACATAAGGTAGCGTTTGGTTTATTGTATGTTTTGTGTTTTGAGTTTTCAATATTAGTTACAAAAAATAGAAGAGTGGAAGGACGACGAAGAGGATGGAAGGAAGATGAAGAGGACAGCAGCTAGGTTGGAGGAACGATAGAAGGATGAGTTGTCTCTCATCCGTCCGTTATTTTTCAAAACAAGAAAAATAAGAAATATTATTTATTTATTTTTTTGTGTTAACTCTGCCTTTTGAAATGGACGATTTTACGATGTACAAGCGCCTTTTGCACTTTTATACGAGCGAAAACCCGAAACTTGAAAGGGTAAACCGAACGCACTCTAATTTTCTCACCTATTTTTTTGTTTACACTTATTTTTCTCTCCTGCCTTATTTTATGTTATTTCAAAATTTGAATAGTAGATTTAAGCAGTGACTTGACATTTTCTACTTCAATATGGATCAAATGCCAAACAGCTTCTCTAAAAAAGATATTAACATGATTTTCAGCAAAAAATCCCTAAATAATAATGGAACTTTCTAGCTTGATAAAATGTAATGTTGACTTACCATTGGAACACCTAGAGCTTTAAGATCATCATCGGACATATGCACAAGCGCTGTCATGTCAACCTTCACGAACAATACACAGACAGATACAGACCACGGTATAAATTACACCTACAAAACGTTCACATATAAGAATGAAAGAGAGTATGCAAGGATATATTACCTCTTCTGCCTGAAACTGGATTGAGTACTTCTCTAAACCCAAAGATTTAAGCAATTCTTCTACAGTAACGTTAGACTGCAAATCAAAATTCACAAGATCAACGTCAATAAGTGTAATGGGTAAGCAAAATGCAAGCAAGAAAAAAAAAATCATATTATTATTGTAATTGTTATTACGAGATTTTGGCACATGCATATAGAAATATAAGATATAGTATGGTTTCGATATTATTCAATTTTAGTTTTGTATACTGACTAAGTAAACATAAAATGCGAAGCATTCCTATTATTAATAAAGAATGATTTTGCTGTTATAAACGAAAATGAGCATGCAACATGTAGAAACTACCAAACACGATGTGGAAAAACAACATACAAGTTTCTTTAGAAGTATTATAGTTTGCTAGCTGCTTTAATTCCTCCTTCCTTCTTGCATTTTAATTAGTTTATTACATGTTTGCTTACAATTTGTTTTGGTTATAAATATACAAGTTTGGGAAGATTGTAAAGAAAGCTACCTAAACAATACAGCTCCGAACGCTTTAGGAAGAGAGGTCACGTATGACCCTGAATTATGCTTCTGTGGAAGTTGTCAAACTATGGTAAATAAGTACATCTAACCAGGGCAAACCTGAATACATGTAGGGCCATCACTAAGTACCCAAAAATCCGAAATCCATCCGTATCCGAAAATACGAAAAAATATGTGCTATTCCAAAAACAGATACAAAAGTCCGATATCTGAAAACGTTTCCAGATATGAATATGGAGCTATCCCTATCCGGAAAATATCCGTCCATTATTAAATCAAACAACTATTTTGGTTTTTAGACAATGTTTTAAAACGCAAAAGGCGTACGCGAGGCGTTTTCGGGTCCGTGAGGCGAGGCGTAAGCCTCGAAGCGTTGAGGCGTAAGCCTTTCAGGGAAAGATGAGGCGTTTGCTCATTTTTAAACTAGCCTGGACATCCCAAAAAATGAAAATAAAAATAAAAATTAAAACTGCTGCAGCAGCCCTCTGTATAGAAAGAAAAGACAAAAGAAAAAAACCCTTTTCTCTTTCGATTCCAGTGAAGAATTGAGTTCGATTCCTTCACAGGAATCGAATTTGATTCCGTAAGAGGAATCGAATTTGATTCCGTAAGAGGAATCGAACTCGATTCCAGTTATGGAATCGAACTCGATTCCTTAACTGGCATCAAGCTCGATTCCTATTCGAATGTAATTTCAATTATTTTTTAACCTCATCGAGTCTGGAGTAAAAGTGACTGCGTGAAAGCTCGATTCCTTAATTATTATTATTTTTTTACATTTATACACGTACACCTTAGCTGCTTGAGGCTCTGAGGCGTACGCTTTTGGTGATTTTCACGCCTCAACAGAGTGAGGCTTAAGCCTCACGAGGAAAACGCTTTTCCAACCACGCCTCTAGGCGTTTTACCCTCGCCTCGAGGCACGCCTCAGGCGCGTTTTTTAAAACATTGTTTTTAGATCATACTCAATTCTTAAACTTTGAAAATTATAAATCAATTTAAACAACCATGAAACCATTGATTATTTTCAATCATTGATCCGAGAAAATTGTGTTTAACTTGACGGACGCGACATTTTCGGATAACCAAAAAAACCAGTATTCGCCACGTTATTGAATCAAATATCTATTTCTATTTCCATATTATACCTAATTCTTAAACTTCGAACAATTATAACTCAGCTTAAATAACCATGAATGAAACCCATGATTATTTCCGGTCATCGATACAAGAAAATCATGTTTACCTTGATGGATGTGGATATTTTCGGATATTCGTATCATCCAAAGCGGATACGAATATTTTTTAATCCGAAAATATTCACATATGCGGATGTGGATGTGGATGTGGATGCGGATGCGGATAGGGATGTGAATTTTATTTTTCGGACATGGATGCAGATACAGCACTATTCGCATCTGTTTACAACGTTTAAATACATGCGAGATGCATGCATTGTAAATGATTAAATCATAATGTCTCCAATGGATACACTACTTTAAAAACCATATACATGATAAAACAAATATGGTCCATCGAAACTCAAATGTGGTCAAATATCATGATACTACACAGTATAATAAAAAACGCGCCTGAGGCGCGCTTGGAGGCGAGGCATTGGCAAAAACGCATCTCAAGAGGCGCTTTACCTCTGAAGCTTAAGCCTTAACCAATTGAGGCGTCAAAAACCGTAAAAAAAGTTAAAAAAAAAAACTCTTGTTTAGGAGACTTTTTTTAGCCTTTTTTAACTTTCTTTTTGTGTGTTTGTTGCCTTTCATTGAAAAGTCATTTTAATCATTTCCTCATTTCTATTGTTGGCTAGGTTAATTTAAAATGAGCAAGCGTGATATTGCATGGAAGTGGGTCAAAGATTTACCGAATTTTACAAATTCAAAATATTTTCTTTGTGGATTTTGTGATCATATATGCACCGGAGGAAGATATCATTTGATCTTTTGCAATTTATATTAAATGTGCAAGGACGATTGTATTTTTTTGAATTGCTTTGAATGCTTTATGGTTTTTACTTACTATTTGACGCTTAATGTTACTCCATATTAAAAATTAAGTATATGTTTTGCGCTTTTCTTTTACCCGAAAGGTTTACGCCTCGCCCCATGGACCCGAAAACGCCTCACGTACGCCTTTTGCGTTTTAAAACATTGATATTACATGACAAACATCCTTGTCTCGGCTGGTTAGAACATAGGAGCAGGATGCAAGAGGTCATGGATTCGATTTTGTCGGACCTTTTTGCCATGACAGTATGGTTCATACTATCCAAATTCGTACTTAAGTACCCAATTTCAAAAAAAAAAAAATGATACTGCATGACTTTATTATAAAATAAAACACAAATTCGGTCAATTTGAACTCAACTGGAAAATATTTAATACATCATTGTAATCCAATACATAAATAACTTCGGATAAATATATTACTGATGCGACTTTATTATAAATAGAACACAAATTCAGTCAATTTGAACTCAACTGGAAAATAACTGATGCATCACCTTAATCCAATAAATAAATAAATTTGGATAAATATATTACTGATGCATCCCAAAAGAAATCTGAAACAGGTACAAACCGTATGGAACAAATTAAGTTTTCGGAATAGTAGTACAAGCGATTAAAAAAAGGCAGAGAGTTCAAGTTTCTTTCTCAAATTTTTTTTTGAAACAGTTCCTATGCATGAACGTTTTTCCTCACATCTGTTGCACATGCAAAACAGTTGGTGTCTTGTACGATGATGTTTTTTTTCTTCACTACGTCCAGCCAACTTAATTCATACATGATTAGAATTTAGAACCAATAGACTTTTATGAGTCACGTTCTTGCATACTTATAAAATTAAACATAACTGAATACGTTTAAATATAGCATCAATGTTATTTTTGAACTAAAGCGCAACTGCAACATTTTAATCGTTGAAGCCTGGTTCCGGATATCGTGCATGGCTATAAATACAATGTATCACAAAATGGACATGTTCCGTTCCATATTGTATTCCCATCATCAAACCTGAATGACATCATTTGAGTTGTGATTAACACAAACCTCATGCACAATCTACTTAAGGTTCATGGCACTACTCATTTACAATCTTGGTACTTTGTTGCACCTACAGACCCAACTAAGTGTCTACATTAACATGAGAATCATAAGCACATATGCACATTATTTACATTTAGTTGACACGCAGGTGAAACAGTGGTTTAGATTAACCTGTGTTTTAAGTCTAAATGCAAGAGCAATACAAAGATAACTTACAATGGAAAAAATATTATGAAGCCATCATCAAATTAGCAGAATTCACTAACCCCAGTTGGTATATGCGCAACTAAAAACAAAAATAGAGAGGTAATCCCTAACTTGAACTGATATATCAGAGGCCTCAAATTATAACAGCTTGCAGAAGTCAAACCTAATACCGGTTGCCCTTACCTTGTTTGGCCGATTTTTACCAGAAGATGGCACAGACACCTTCTTCATCTCTGTTTTGGTTGTCTCCATAGAAGGGCCACTTTTTCGAACAACTTTAGCATTATCTTGAACTGCCTTATTTGGTGCTGTCTTAGTTTTTAATGAATTTACATTTGCACTTGCTGGTTGTAGATTCATGGTACCAGATAACTTTTCACGAAGATCCTGCGCTCTTGATTCTCTAATATTGGTTGTGGTACCAGATAACTTTTCACGAAGATCTCGTACACCTGATCCATTACTACCATGGTTTGTTGTTTTATTTAGAAGCCTTAACCTTAGATCCCGTGAACCTAGTTTGGTGTCTATAATGTTACAATTTCAAATGTTACCAAAAAATATATCAAGAAACAGTAAACAAAAACATAAATGTTTGACTTGACTTGTTATAAATATTATACTTGATACTTGAGGTGCTTTAGCAGATTCATAAAGATCATGTTTCCACCTCTCATCACTACCACGCTGCCTGCAGAGATACCAGTAATCAGTGGTGCAATATGTTAAAGCATACCCTATTACAGTTTGAAGACAGCAATACAGCTTATACAAAGAAAATCAGGTTTGGTAATGTGATTGATGATAATAAAAAATACGCAGCACGTGATGAATGTGTATAACATACTCCAAAATTAGCAATAACACAATCAAGCAGGCAGAATCTAAAACCTCAGCTCACATTTCTTCAATCAATAATAGCTATTTTCATTTGTATGCATGATGACATGATAGTTATATATACCCCTGACATGTGATGACCATACAATCCATTGCAAAGTTAACCGCCTCACAGTCTAACAGGACTAATCAAAAAGAAGGTTTTAAAGTTACCCCCTTTCAGATAAAGGAAGAATAATTTTCTGTTAAAAGGACCGAAATTTTGATATACTCCCATATGTTTTATTTTTGCTACATTTACAAGCAAATTAACATAATCGTTGCATGACTGGGAATAAAGTTCAATGCATCCCTCCCCTCTTTTCAGACTGTAGGTACCCTTCTCCATTTCTAAAAGTGTTGCTATTCACCCAGAAAAGCACTTAAAATTACCTAATATTATTTTTAAATAATAACACAAAAGGTCCTAAAATTAACCAAGCATCTCTTAATCTTTATTGACATCTACTTATTCTCGTCAACAGTAAACCCTAAACATTTGAACTTCATTACCATCAGACCAGGAAGAAATAAATTTTAAAAAATAAAATAAAATTCAACTGTGAACTATCGATGATTAGGGGAAAGGTGCAGACAGAAAGACAATAACTGATTCAAAATTCAAATGCAAGCTTACGACGTTGCGTTGTCTGAGAATGTGACATGCCATCTTGCGATGATTTTTCTGAAGCAATCATTGTCGATGAATTTGGTGATTTAGGACGTAAAAGAAGCCACGAGTTTGTATTGCCAATTGATTTTTTTTTTTAACTGTGGTTGTTGAATATGTAAAAGTAAAGCTGAGTAATATTAAAGCGTGAGCTATCATCAGTATAAAATGTGAGGTGAATAGCAGCACTCATTTTGAAGGCCCCTTTAACCATTCCAAACTATAACTTTCAGATCACTTTCAGAAAAAGGATAAAAGCTAAATTCATTCTCATACACAAGCAAACAGCGTAAAATTTTCGGTCAGTAATGTTGACAGCATCTCTCTGTTTCTAGGCACTATAAAAATCCATACTTCGTCCGAATCCTATAACGGTCATAATATGAAAGCTGTCATCATCGAGTTGACGTAACCTAATTGCATATACTGATATACTCCATTACAGTTATTTAGTGGCGATGCTAAGGTTTAAATACAAAAAGCTCGAAAGAAACTCCGTCTTCTAACAAAATGCTGTAGACATGCCTAATTTTATATATATTGACGACCAGAATAAGTAGAAGGCTATCCTAGTTAGAAAATAAAAAGGATTACCGTTTAAGCGAGCTTGATCTATTTGTATCGTGTGCCAGATCGCCGTCGAGACGATCTCTGATCGATCTCTTCGCTCCTGAGGCGACACGATCAGCGTACATCCCAGTTTCGAAGTATAGTTTTAAAATTAATGAGAGATCGAGGGAAGAGAGAAAGCTAGGGTTAGGTTTACGTGAATTTCAACTGGAGAGAGAGAACGGGTGAAGAAAGAGCACATACAGAAACGAATGATGGAAGGCCCAAGTAAACGTGGGATATGTGGGATCTGAACTTCAGTGGAGGAAATTAATGGGAAAATCATAATCATGTGCACCTAAGATGAATTTCGTGTGTTTTTTTTTTTATTTTTATTTTTTTTTTATTTTTTTTTTTTTCCTTAACAAAATTTCCCACCTACAAAAATTGTTGTACAAAAATATATTAGTTGAGTTACCAATACCACATTTGAAACAACATAAAAAACGTTTGAAAGAGAAATTGATTGTTTTGTTATGATTAATTATAAATGCTAATGTGTCAGTCACACAGTTTTGACACACATGCAATAAAAATGAAAAAACACAATCAATGAAAATTGTATAACACCCAACATTTTTGCAACTTAAATTATAATAATTGTCGATACCACAAAATACGATTGCAAAATCTATAAACTACAATAAGGAATAATATAAATAATGATTCTAATATCTACATTTTGAAATCGGCTTCTACCACGGTTTTGCTAGTGGTCTTCTTAGATTTGGCCATAATGTTGAAGAAGGATGCGACTTAGAACCTTAACGGCAAGGCGTGAGTAGAGGTAGGAGATGTGAACGCGGCCCCACGGTAGGCGCCAAATGTTGAAATCGAAATTTGTCATCAACACCAAAGGTGCATGAAATGCACTTCACCAATCCGGTAAGGGAGAATAAAGTGAGACCGCAATCGAAGATGTACTAAAAACATAAAAGTAAGAACACAAAGTTTTTATAGTGGTTCGATCCAATGAGGATCTACGTCCACTTTCATAAGAGATTCCATTATCAATATGTTGATTACAAGATTTACTTCTCTCTTACAACAAATTTATCACTCTTTCCCACATAGATCTTATTCGGATTCACTTAGGATCTTCACTTGATTTTAGAGAATAAATGCTTAGATTTGCTTAGGATAGTTGTGGAAAGGTTTTGGCAGCACTTCGTGACCCCAAAAAGCTCTCTCCCCCCCCCCCCAAGTGAAGGAATGTGGAGGGTATTTATAGGTGGAGTTCAGACCATGTGGCAATTATGTAAATATTGTGCTCTTGCTTTAGGTCATAGGCGGACTAGAATGGACATTACACGGTCCAAAGCAGGGGAGGATGTGCTAAACAAGGCGGAGCGACCCAAGCATGTTCGGAACGGGGTAAACCAAAATGAAACATGTTCGGAACAGGCTTTGATGAAACGGGCTAAAACCTTTAGTGAGCTGGCGATCCTAGAACCATGCGAGTTAGCCTTTGAGTGGACCAAGATACCCCAACGACTTAAGATGTTCAAACTAGCCAAAGCCTCATGAACACCACATATTATTTGAACGATCTAAGATGTTGTAACGACCTAGGGCACTCATGTGAGTTAGGGAGCTCGTCGAGCTAGAGAGGACACGACGACCCAAAGGGCCTAATGACCTAAAATCATAAACCAACCAAAACATACTCATTATTTTCTAGAACATATTTTATGGGTTAACATTTGCCCATCGAAGTTCGTATTTATTAAAAATAATACGGGCTTCGAATCAGGTTAATGAAACGACCCTGAACTTCCCCGTTAAGGAAAGCTTGGATTGCTTTGAGAACAACACACATCAAAACACAAACTGAATAATATTTTATTGCTGGTTACAACAATTACATCAGAGTACAAGAATATAACAGAGTATGAATACTTATTACACAAGAGAAATACAATAATATCATAGATTTAAATTACATTTAAATAGCAGCGGAAAAATAATACAAATATACAACCGAAAGGAATACACGGATACAGAGCTTTCCGAATACCGCTTCAGCTGTAAACCAGGATCCTGTAAATATATCTGCAAAAGCTACTCGACTGCCCGTGTGGAAAATATGGGCACCCGAGTTTGCCAGTGAAACAAACTACAGGTCAATCATGGGACTGGTATGAGAAATCTTAACTTAACCTATATAATGATAATAATAAGGCTAATCACAAAATCATGCCGCTAACGTGGAACAGATTTACCCCATTGGATTGCCAGTGCATAAAATAAGGTAAATCGTTAAACACCGCAATGTTTTTTAGAAAAATGAAACCATTATAAGACTAAGTCCCATCACACAATGCAACGCAAACCGAAGGATAGAGTTTTACCTTGTAATGGTCAAAAGATGCTTGATACGATAAAACGGATTTAGTATTGGTGTGTATATGTTTTAATAAAAATATTTAAATCATAATGTATCAATCATAGACGGCATAGCTACCATATACTATGTCGCCATACTAGTTCTACAATTAAAACCTCAAGGTCGTATCGGAAGTTGGATTTCCATCATGAGTCAAGGCTAGGGATCGTCCCCTCCGATTCGAGGCACTCTAGCAAATGCCTCAGGATCCCCCGCAGTGAACCCTTGGAGCGGTAGGGCCGGTCCATACCTGTCGAAAGTGGATTAGTTATGCCTGAACACACGCTTCCCGGTCCTTTTGGACCTCCATATGACCACTTCCGGCCTATAATCCCGAGGCGCCTCAATCCATCAACCACATAAGTAAAAATGTCAGGGCTGGTAGGTCGCTGACATCACTCTAGCTAGATAGAAACGTGTGCACTCCCTACGGTCCATATCCCCTTTTTGACTCATACCGAGGTGTGAGGCTTGCGAAGTCACGCTATACACAAAGCTATGCCGTATTAGGCTATACTTTGATCATCCCACAAGGCCCTGTTTTTCAACAAAAGCCTTGATCAATTGCATCTTGGCGTGCCACATTGACAATTCATGCCACGCGATCGATAATTATTAATTTATACCAGGGTGTTAAGTAGAGAATAAATTCGCCAACACCAATCAGATATACATTAATAAACAAAACAATTTAAATCACATGGAATGAAATCCAATGTCAGACACACATCCATTTACAAGTCCGTTCTAAGTCTGAACGAAACCGGAGACACTTGAGAGGTCCTCGCATATCCGGACAATCAACAATACGTCTGAACGGCTACCACTGTAGCCCCTTCAAGGTAGCTACTCCAATCATGGGCATCAGTAGCAACACATCCATTCGATCTGAAGATCGTCGGTCTTCAACCACCGTCTTCATCTTCGACTCTTCATCGTTGTAGTAATTATTCGGAATGGGTTAAACCCGGTCTTTCCGAATAACTCTCCTAATTTTATAATTACAAATCAAGTGCTATAAAAACACATCCAACGCCTCATTTCAATTCAGAATTATTCTTCTAATAAAATATTTGCATTATTCTATCAAAGATAAATTCTTTAAATTTATTCTTAAATCTTTCTTTTAAAGATTTATTAAAACCCCAATTTGGTTTTAAATAACAAAAATCATTATTCAATGATTATTTAAACTTAAGAAATTAATATTATCCTTAATTGGGTCAAAGAACTAATGTCATTTAAAACATAGTTCACGGCAAACCCAAAATCATCTTCCATAAAATATGGAATTTTCACAGAAATCAAATCAATATATACTCGTTATAAACTTCTGTATCCGACCAATAATATAAATGGAATAACGACAAAGCCTCTTAAATTCCATATGTAGTATCGGTCTTCTTTTACAGAAGCTTATCTCGGTTATTATTAATTCGAATTACATTTAACTCCAATTTAATATATTAAATTGGAAAACTTGGCTTTTGGAAAATTCCCCTTTAAATCTTATAAAAGATTTATACATTCCAAATCATATTTTTACTGTCAGTTGGGTTAAAGAACACATGTCACTTAAAAACACAGTTCACAATAAACCCAACTCACATTTCATCTTATTTCAATTACCAAATATAATTGAAAACTTTAATATTCTAAATTAAAAGATTATTCATTTCATATGGGGTTTAAGAACAGTGTTATTTAAGACACTATTCATGACAAACCCAAAATCCAATTTATTTAATTTAACTTCAATTAAATATTAGCAAATTGGAAAACTTCATTAAATCTAAATTTAATGATTGATCCTAGTTAATAACTAGTTCATTTCAATAAAAATATATTTTTCTAAAATATTTTTTTTCTAGAATAATTTCTAAAATGTGATTTTTCTAGAATATTCTTTATTGGAATGTGACTCAATCAACAACCATATATTGCATGTAATCAATAATCATGATAAATAATTATCAATGTGACGACCCCAAACCCTGTACGACGGTGGCAAAGGTAATCTTTGGAATATAACACATAAACAGATAACAGCAGAACATTAATAAATAAATAAATACACTAGATAATGTACAATAGAATACACTGGATAAACATAATCATTAGAGTTACACTGCATACAGGATCATACTTAGCAATACAGTTCAACTATACATAAATGTCTACAGCGGAAAACAAAACATAATATGTACAACAGGAGCTGAACAGCATAAAAAGAGATAAATGACAGAATCCATCTTCAGCTCCAGCTATCCAGAAAGAGCCTGCTAAAACCTGAATACAAGGTTGCCCATGTAGAAAAAGGGGCACCCGAGTTTGCAAGTGAAACAAACTACGAGTCAGTCATGGGACTGGTATGAGAAATCTACTTAACAAATTTTATAATATGGCCAATCACAGGACCACACCACTTTCGCGGAACGGGTTTACTCCATTGGATTGCCAGTGCTTTAAAACAAGTAAATCTTTTAAACATCACAATGCTTTTTGTAGAAATGAAGCCATTATAAGACTCAGTTCCCATCACACAATGCAATACAAACAGGAGGATAGAGTTTTACCTTATAATGGCCAAAATATGCTTGATACGAATAAACCAAAAGCATTTGATATTATTACTAGTGTTTATATGTTTTAAAAACAATTTCAAATCATAACTATCAATCATAGACGGCATGGGTACCATATATCATGTCGTTATATATATATATATATATATATATATATATATATATATATATATATATATATATATATATATACAATCAAAACCGCACGGTGTCGTATTTAGAAATTGGATTCCCATCATGAACCAAGGCAAAAGATAGTCCTTACCGAATTCGAGATGCTCTAGCCCGCCCCTCAGGAACAGCTGCAACTGCACCTTGGATCGTTAGGGTCGGTCCACCGATGTGGATTATAATGCCTGAACACTGCGTTTCCCCGCCCTATAGGGCGTCACTGGTCATATCCGACCAAATCATCGGCTCCAAAGTGACCGAACTAACCGAGGCCTCGCTTTCCATCATCCACATAAGTGAAATACCCGGGCGTGCAAAACTGAAAGCACCACTCCTAGCTAGAAGAAACGCATGTCCTCCCTGATGTCCTCTCTCGTTTCTGGCTCATACCGGGGTGTGAGGCTCGCGAAACAACGCTATACACAAAGCTACGCCACACAGGCCGTGCTTTGATCATCAACCACAAGACTTTGCTTTTCAACAGAAGCCTTGATCATCTGCCACTTAGGCATGCCACACAGGCAATTCACTCCATGCGACTGGTTTCTATCGATATATATCCTCTGAGCTTGTACGTCTCAGAGAAGGGCGTTAAGTGAGAGAATAAATTCTCCGCCGTCAAACAGATATATATTTAATAGAGATCAATCAGCACTGAACAAAATCCAATGTCAGACATATGGTCCATTTACAAGTTCGTTCTGGGTCTGAACGAAACCGGAGGCACTCAATACCTCGCATATCCGTACAATCAACAAGTACGTCCGGACGGCTACTACTTCGGCCCCTTCAAGGTAACTACTCATATCATGAGCATCAGTAGCACCCCTCCATTCGACGTGAAGATCATCGGTCTTGCACCATCTTCGTATCTTCGACTTTCAATCGTCGATCGATTATTTGAAATGAGAATCAACTCGGCCTTTTCAAATAATTCATGTATATTTAGAATTTCAAATCAATTCATTTCAATGGTTAAATTATTCGATATCACTAATTCTGTTCTTTAATGTAATTTTCACACCAAACACATTCAACCATCAAATATCATATAAACCGAGCAAATTCAGTTTATTTCCATCCCATATCGTTTATAATATTTTATCACGATTTATCGCTATTTTTATTTATTTAAAAATAGCAAATTCATTCAAACGACGCTTCAGGCCATAACGCGGCCGTAGCGCTGTTTTTCTTCAGATTTGATTTAAACATATTTGAAAATCTAACCGTTGGATCTTCACAAATTCTATATCATTAGACAGATCTTTTCGAAACGAATCCAACGGTTTCAGTTTTGGGAAAATCCGACGGTCGGATCTCCCGCACTAATCGTTTGAAGTTACGATTTCAAAATACAAACTACAACGTCGTTATTCGATTTAATTTAATTATATTTATATATGTATATAAATATAATCGATTCTGGCGCTGTTTTTCTTCAGATTTGAATTAAACATTTCAGACAATCCAACCGGTTGATCTTTACAAAGTGGGTGTCGTTGGAAAGATATTTCCAAAGCGAACCTAACGGATTCGGTTTCGGGAAAATTCGATGGTCGGATCTCCTGCACTAATCATTTGAAATCACGGTTTCAAAACACGAACTACAGCTTCGTTATTCGATTTATTTTATTTATATTTATATATATATATATAAATATATTTCATTCTTCGATTTCAAAACCATATTCACTTCATATATTTGATAAAAATGATATTTTTATCCAACAGATATTCATTTCAACACATCACTATTTTTAACACTTCATATTCACAATAAAAATGTAGATTTTATTGTTTAATCTATATATTCAACACATGAATGTTTCCGACTTCACACATACGATAAAAATATGATTTTTATCGTTCTAGCCCTTTATTCAACACATGAATGTTTTCTATAGTTTATATATATAATAAAAATGTGATTTTTATTGTAAAACAATTTATTTCAAAACACGATTATTTTATATAGTTCATATATAAGGTAAAAATGTTATTTTTATATTTCAAAGAATTTATTCAACACATGAATTCCTATTCAACACATGAATTTCTATTCAACACATGAATTTCTATTCAACACATGAATTTGGTTTCAACACATGAAAATAATTCTATGATTTATATATATATATATATATAATAAAAATGTGATTTTTATTGTAAAACAATTTATTTCAAAACACGATTATTTTATATAGTTCATACATAAGGTAAAAATGTTATTTTTGGTGTTAAAACAATTTATTTAAAATACTATTATTTTATATAGTCTATATATATAATAAAAATGTTATTTATCTTTCAAAGCATTCATTCAACACATGAATTCCTATTCAACACATGAATTTCTATTCAACACATGAATATAGTTTCAACACATGAAAATAATTCTAACACATGAATATTATAGAAAATTTAGGCAGCATAACGGCAGGGTAGTTAAAACTGGCACCGTCCCGAGTACGGCTCCTCGCTCTACCTTAAAACCTCGCGGTTTTTGACAATGGGGATTTCATACATCTAGTTCGCACGTAGGCGAATTTTCCCATATACTAATCCTATTAGGATTTCAATCACAATCAATCATTTCAAATCAACCATTCATGATATTCACCAAATTTCACATCAACCAATAATCCAAACAATATCACAACCAATATATATCGTCCATGGTCTGTGGACGAGGGGAGTATATATATAAACATATTTCGATTTCACTTCAATATCATTTCAATTTATTTCAACGCATATATTATTTTTACAACGTATATATAACTTATATATCGAACATACAACTTATACCACACTTATACATGAGGTGTACAACGCTTATATAACTCATACATCGACTATATTATTTATACATCGTTGTTTTCCATATCGTTTATAAATTAGAAATCTCACGTTGGATTCCACTCCACCAAAAATTGCAGAAGGCTCAGAAAAATATCCGGTCTCTTCTAAAATGTAGAAGACGTTTGCATGAGTCCACTGTCTCTTGTTCCACTGGATTTCTTCAACAAACGAGAAAGATATGATTTTTACAGTGAAATCATAAACCGTAGCGCTTTAAAGTGCTATAGAACAGTTAAAAAAACACTGTCGTACCTTTCTGAAATCATTCGAAACTAGGTTTCGATCTAGCGCCTAATCCGTTGCACGAGGTTGAAATCGAGTTGTGCCACGTTGAAGGGCATCGAAGGCCGTGTCGGACCAGGGTAGAGGCGTTGAACTCGGTCAATGGTGGAGGGCAGGGCGGCGCTGTGAAGGTGGCAACTTCGAGGCTTCGAAACTCGAAAGATACTCAATGAAAAATCACGAATCCTATATGGGTTTGAAGATGGAGGAGAGCACGACAAAATCCTCCAAAGGAGCACCCTGTTTTGATGCGCGTGGAAGGAGAAATCAAAGGGGGAAGGTTTGAGCTTCTATCACCGTCGACGAGCCGTTGCGGGGAGAGAGAAATCGGGGTGTCGAGTTATGATTGGCTCGTGGTTTTTTTTTTATTTATATATTTTTAAAATTCCTAAAATACCCCTTCCACCTACTAGCTCCAATCCAAACCCAACGACTGTCGCCCATAGCTAAATACCCCATTCCGAACACAATGGGATATGTTTCGTAGTCCCATTTGACTGTTTCAGTCAGTTTTCCTTCAAATTAAATATAAAACATTCAATATTCGATTTGAACGTACATTTCAATTTGTCGGGGCCACATACTGATTCTAAAAATTCCCAAAAAATAAATCTAGCTATGTTTTGACGATACGGTCCTAATAAAACTAGTTTCGTCGAATTCTGAGACCGTTTGAAAAATGACCATTTTCTGGTCGATCCCATTTAACTAAAATTAACCAAACACATTTTCCTTTGCCACGCTCACATATTGACTTCAAAAATTATGGAATTTGAAATCTAGCAATAATTTGACATCCCGGATCCAACAAAAGTGGTTTCGTCGAATTCTAAGGTCGTTTGCAAAATGTCTATTTTCAAGGGCTATATATTCTCTATAGCGACCTTTCTAAAAATTCCTTTGGCCATAACTTTTGACTCCCGCTATGAAACTTCGATTTTTCAGATTCTTTAGAAAGATATTCACTAACATATTTAAATATTTTTGGTTTCACTAAAATCCATTTTATTTTGCACCCGGTACAGTCAGTCAAAGTTTGAATTGAAATTTTGAAACTGCCGCGCCATTTCAGACCTTGTTTACAATTAAAAATAATTTCATTTATTTTCAAACATCGATTCAAACTTACTTTTCGTTGTTATTATTTTAAATATTTAAAATTCACTAAAATAGCCAAATTAAAAATTTTAAACTGGCTCAGATTTTCCGGGTTGTTACAATCTCCCCCACTTAAAACTTTTCGTCCCCGAAAAGGAACAAATTCGAAAGTCGTTTAATTAACCAACTCAACTTTCCTTCTGGCTTCCATTCTCCAACTCTTCAGTTTCTAAGAATTTTCAAATTCTTCAAAAATTTGGCTAACACCCTAAATTTTCGAAAAATTTCGCCATAACCTCCTTTATACGGGGAGCTTCGGGATAATTCAAATAGCCTCCCATGGCCCTCACCAATCCAAAAGAATAAGGAAAAGCCAAGCGTCTAGCCAATCGGCTCATAAAATCATCAAATCCCAAGAAATACAATAAACATGTACCTATTTGTCGGGCAAACAATTTTATTCCTCTGCTTAGCTGTTTATCCAAAACCTGTTCACACATATATAATACACATGTATATATTTCTATCTGTTTCTAAATCAGTTCAATACTTGATTCACTTGCATACATTTAACTTCATTCTCGTATTGATTAAATTAACTATCATTCTAATAATTTAATTAATCAAATCCACAATCACACAACGCAACCAACAATCAATTTTTTTTTTTTTTACTTTTCAAAAATATACTAATTAATTCACGTACTCTCTTGAAAATTCAGACTACATAATTAAAAAGTTTACATGCATGAAAAGAAAACAATAGCAAAGTGGAGAACAACATGGTAATGCAAAGATATGGTAAATGTACCTTGCACCAGAGTCAATCAGAGATATCCACCCTGCACTTAAGATAGGCTTTCTTAATGCTTTCCTCTGTTTCCCAAGTACAATCTCGCGGATCTCCACTTTATTGCACTTTGACTAAGTGAACCTTCTTGTTCCTCAGTTCTTTGGTTTCTTTGCCAATTATCTTCAGCGGCTCTCTTCTCACAGCCAATTCTGGAGTAATTTCTATATCCCATTGTGCTGCTTCTTCCACGATCAAGTCTAGATCATGAACATGCCTTCGAAGTTGAGATACGTGAAACACATTATGTACTCCAGGCAACCAATCTGGTAATTGAACCCTATAAGCGAGAGTTCCAACCCATTCCAGAATAGGAAACGAACCAATAAATTTGGGCCCCAATTTTCCTGTTTTACCGAACCGGATAACTCCTCTCATCCGAGATACCTTCAAATACACGTGGTCGCCAACATCAAATGATATATCTCTTCTTCTCTTATCTGCATAGCTTTACTGCCGGCTTTGGGCAGCTAGTAATCGTTTCTTAACGAATTTGACTTTGTCCGCAGCTTCGCAAATCATATCGGGTCCCAATACGAGTCTATCACCAAGTTCTACCCAACAAGCAGGAGATCGGCACGGCCTACCATACAATGCTTCGAATGATGACATTTCCAGGCTCGTTTGGTAGCTGTTGTTGTATGAGAACTCGGCCAAATGCAAATGGTCTTCCCATGATCCGCCGAAATCAATAACACAAGCTCGCAATAAATCTTCTAGAATACGATTCACCCTCTCAGTTTGACCATCTGTTTGAGGATGATATGCAGTGCTCAAGTTTAGTTTTGTTCCCAATTCTATTTGGAATGCTTCCCAGAATTTACTAGCAAAAATCAGGTCACGATCACTAACGATGCTCATGGGAACTCCGTGCAGTCTAACTATTTCCTTGAAATAAATCTGCGCTAGACTCTGAGCAGTTCTATTCGATCTGACAGGTATGAAATGGGCAGTCTTCGTGAAACGATCTACGATCACCTAAATAATGTCATTTCCTTTCCTGGTTCTGGGCAAACCATTTATGAAATCCATAGAAATCTGTTCCCACTTCCCACCTAGAATTTCCAAAGGTTGCAGCAATCCAACGAGCTTCTGTTGATCGCTTTTGACTTGTTGACAAGTAGAAACCCCGCTAACATATAAAGAAATGTCTCGTTTCATAGATTTCCACCAGAAAGTGCATTTGATATCATTATACATCTTGCTCACTCCTGGATGGATAATAAGCTTGGCTTTGTGACATTCATCTAATACTTCTCTCTGGAGTTCAGGAATGTTTGGCACACATATTCGGCCTTTCAACCTAAGAATCCCCTCGTTATCCATTTGAAAACTCGAGGGCTCACCTTTCTGGATTCTCTCTCTGATCTTCTGAATGAAGTGGTCATCCTTCTGAAGAGCAGATATGTTATCAATCAATGAAGGTGTGATGATAAGACTGGCGATAATTACATTCTTTCTGCTAAGCGCATCAGCCACAACATTAGCTTTCCCCGGAGTATATAAGATATCAAGATCATATGCCACGATGAAATTCTAACCAGCGTTGTTGTCTCATATTCAGATCCTTCTGGGTGAATAAATATTTCAATGATTGGTGATCAGCATATAATTCAAACTTCTCACCCAATAGATAATGCCTCCAGATTTTCATAGCAAACACGATGGCCAACAATTCAAGATCGTGAGTTACAGAATTCTTTTCATGTGGTTTCAATTGACGGCTAGCATAAGCGACTATATAGCCTCTTTGCATTAACACTATGCCAAGGCCTTCTTTAGAAGCATCGGTCCAGACTTTTAAATCCGGATTGCCGTCAATAATTGTGAGCACTGGAGCAGTCGTCAATTTTAACTTCAGCTCCTGGAAAGCTGCCTCACATTCGGGAGTCCAGCTGAATCTCGAATGTTTCTTAGTAAGCTTTGTTAAGTGACTGGATATCTTCGAAAAATTCTTAACGAACTTCCGATAATAACTGGCCAATCCGAGAAAACTTCTGACTTCTATGGGTGTACGAGGTTGTTTCCAATTTTGAATAGCAGTGATTTTACTGGGATCCACAGAAGTTCCTTCCTTTGACACGACGTGGCCAAGAAATTTGACTTCTTCTTGCCAGAATATACATTTGGAAAACTTTGCTTTCAAAATATTCTTTCTGAGAATTTCTAACACTTGTTCCAAATGTTTTTCGTGCTCGCTTTCTGACTTAGAGAAGATCAATATATCATCAATGAAAACCAGAACAAATTTATTCAATACTTCTTTGAATACTCAGTTCATTAGATCGACAAAATAAGCTGGAGCGTTACATAAGCCGAACGGCATTACTAACCACTCGTAGAATAAATCTGGACCTCTGAATGCTATCAAAGGAACACATTCTTTGGCAATACGAAGTTGATGGAAACCCGTAGCTAGGTCCATTTATGAAAATACTTGGGCGCCATTCAATCGATCCAACAAATCATCAATCCACGGCAATGGATATCTGTTCTTCAATGTCTGCTTATTCAAGTCACGATAATCCACACATAGTCTGAGAGTACCGTCTGATTTCGGGACAAATACCACTGCTGCTCCCCAGTCAGAGAAACTAGGGCTGATCAGACCTTTTCGTACTAGCTGTCGAGTTTAACTGTCTAACTCTTCTTTCTCCTTCAAGGTCATTCTTCGATTAGCATGAACTACTGGCCTTGCATTCGGAACTAAAGAGATTTTAAAATCAATTTCTCTCTGCGGAGGTAAGCTAACAACTTCTTCGAACACATCCTCATAGTTCTTGACAACTGGAATATTTTCAATGTCGACCGGAATATTCTCGAGAACGACAGGAACAAGTTCTAATTGAGCAGGAGAAACATCCAAAGCCGACCAAAAATCTTTTCTATCTGAATTCGGCCCTTCACATGGAATGGTTATATAATTGCCTGATTTAATCTTCGCCCTTACGACTCTGTTGGCGCATTTAACCTCGGCTTCGTATTTGGTTAACCAATCCATTCCCGCAATCAGATCCAACTCTGTAAAATTCATGACGATCGCGATAGTAGGGAATCGATAGCAGGAAGAAGAAACAGGAACCCCGCAAACCCAACTAAGATCGAGGGAACCCCCCACCGGATTATGGCCAGTAATGGGTGATTTGAGCTTTCTCAAATTCAAATCCAGTTTCTTAGCCGCATTCTTTGCAACAAAGCTTCGTGACGCGCCTGTATCAAACAGTACTTTAGCCGGAATGTTTTTGACAGCAAGCGTGCCTTCTAAAACATCTGGCCTTGCTTAACTTACTGAGGGTTCAGAAGTTTCTGCCACTTCATTCACTTGTACTACTTCTGGTTTCTTTAATAGCCGGCAATCCTACTTTACGTGGCCAGCCCGATGGCAAAGATTGCATCTTCTATTCTCTTGAAACTTGCACTTGGGTTCAAATTTATCCTTCTTCCGTTCGTTCCAAGATTTACAATTTATCGCCAAATGTCCTCACCTTTTGCAGCTCGAGCACATGGCAGTCGTTATTGGCACTTCCTCAGATTTAACCTTTCTCCTGTTGAATCGAGGCTTCTATCTGATTCTAGACATCGTACTTGGCTCAACCTGTGTACTTGTCTCTGGGCTATCAATTTCAGTTTTCCTTCTGTTGCTCGAACTGACTTCCTCTTCGTCGACTAAAAGACCTCGATTATTTGGATCTTCATACTGGTAAGCCATGTATATCATTTCAGAAAAAGGAAGCTTCACATGCCCCCATTACTTTATTCTGGTATTTTCTTTGAAGACCATTAATAAACCTCAGATTCTTCCTCTTTGGATCTTGAATTAGATGTGGGGCAAAACGAGAAAGTTCATTGAATCTCCTATGATATTCTGGAATATTCATATCCCCTTGTATCATATAATAGAATTCATCACTTAACCGCTAAGTTGCTTCTGGAGGAGCAAACCTTTCTTGGAAAATTTCTTTAAATCTATCCCGGGTAATGTTACCTTCTGGATCATCATTAATAATTGTTTCCCACCAGAACAAAGCTTCGTCTTTGAGTGCCCAAGATGCCAGTAATCTTTTCTGATCATCTCTTAGCTGGAGACACTCAAGAATTCTTTCTGCAGAACGCATCCAATCTTGGGTTTGACTAATGGATTCATTGCCCAAGAATGATACTCCACCCATATTTCGATATTTCTTTAATAGAGCTGCTAGATCTGGTTCTGTATTCCTTCTTCTGTTTCTGACACTCATTTTCTAGTACTTCTGCAAATAGCAGGCCAAGTGTCAAGTCAATAGAAAAGATATTATAAAGCATAGAAACATATACTCGAATGTAAATGCGTCTATTGGGGTGTATTTCATTCTGCCTTACTCATACTAGGAGCTTACTGATCCTATCTGTAATGAGCTATTCGTCCTAGAACACTACTGGTTCTATTTCTGATGAGTTCATTCATATGTTATATTCCAAAACTAAGCTTAACCAAAGCTCTGATACCACGATTGTGACGACCCCAAACCCCGTATGACGGTGGCAAGGGTAATCTTTGGAATATAACACATAAACAGATAACAGCAGAACATAAATAAATAAATACACCAGATAATGTACAATAGAATACACTAGATAAACATAATCATCATAGTTACACAGTATGCAGGATCATACTTAGTACAAATACAGTTCAGCTATACATAAATGTCTACAGCGGAAAACAAAACATAATATGTACAACAGGAGCTGAACAACATAAAAAGAGATAAATGATAGAATCCATCTTCAACTCTAGCTATCCAGAAAGAGCCTACTAAAACCTGAATACAAGGCTGCCCATGTAGAAAAAGGGGCACCCGAGTTTGCAAGTGAAACAAACTATGAGTCAGTCATGGGACTGGTATGAGAAATCTACTTAACACATTTTATAATATGGCAAATCACATGACCACGCCACTATCGCGGAAGGGGTTTATTACATTGGATTGCCAGTGCTTTAAAACAAGTAAATCATTTAAACATCAAAATGCTTTTTATTAAAATGAAGTCATTATAAGACTCAGTTCCCATACATAATGCAACACAAACCGGAGGATAGAGTTTTACCTTATAATGTCCAAAATATGCTTGATACGAATAAAACAAAAGCATTTGATATTATTATTAGTGTTTATATGTTTCAAAAACAATTTCAAATCATAAGTATTAATCATAGACGGCATGGGTACCATATATCATGTCGCCATATATATACAATCAAAACCGCACGGTATCGTATTTGGAAATTGGATTCCCATCATGAACCAAGGCAAAAGATAGTCCTTACCGAATTCGAGACGCTCTAGCCCTCCCCTCAGGAACAACCGCAATTGCACCTTGGATCGTCAAGGCCGGTCCACCGATGTGGATTATAATGCCTGAACACTGCGTTTCCCCGCCCTATGGGCCATCGCTGGTCATATCCCACCAAATCGTCGGCTCCAAAGAGACCGAACAAAACCGAGGCTTCTCTTTCCATCATCCACATAAGTAAAATACCCGGGCGTGCAAAACCCAAAGCACCACTCCTAGCTAGAAGGAAACGCATGTCCTCCCTGATGTCCTCTCCCGTTTCTGTCTCATACCGGGGTGTGAGGCTCGCGAAACAACGCTATATACAAAGCTATGCCACATAGGCTGTGCTTTGATCATCAACCACAAGACTTTGTTTTTCAACAGAAGCCTCGATCATCTGCCACTTAGGCATGCCACACAGGCAATTCACTCCATGCGACTGATTTCTATCGATATATAACCTCTGAGCTCGTACGTCTCAGAGAAGGGCGTTAAGCAAGAGAATAAATTCTCCACCGCCAAACAGATATATATATATTTAATAGAGTTCAATCAGCACAGAACAAAATCCAATGTCAGACACACAGTCCATTTACAAGTTCGTTCTGGGTCTGAACGAAACCGAAGGCACTCAATACCTCGCATATCCGTACAATCAACAAGTACGTCCGGACGGCTACTACTTCAGCCCCTTCAAGGTAGCTACTCCTATCATGAGCATCAGTAGCACCCCTCCATTCGACGTGAAGATCATCGGTCTTGCACCGTCTTCATATCTTCGACTTTCAATCGTCGATCGATTATTTGAAATGAGAATCAACTCGACCTTTTCAATTAATTCACATATATTTAGAATTTCAAATCAATTCTTTTCAATGGTTAAATTATTCGATATCACTAATTCTGTTCTTAAATGTAATTTTCACACCAAACACATTCAACCATCAAATATCACATAAACCGAGCAAATTCAGTTTATTTCCATTCCATATCGTTTATAATATTTTATCACGATTTATCGCTATTTTTATTTATTTAAAAATAGCCAATTCATTCAAACGACGCTTCAGGCCATAACGCGGCCGTGACGCTGTTTTTCTTCAGATTTGAGTTAAACATATCTGAAAATCTAACTATTGGATCTTCACAAATTTTATATTATTAGAAAGATCTTTTCGAAACGAATCCAACGGTTTCAGTTTTGGGAAAATCCGACGGTCAGATCTCCCGCTCTAATCGCTTGAAGTTACGATTTCAAAATACGAACTGCAGCATCGTTATTCGATTTAATTTAATTATATATATATATATAAATATAATCGATTCTGACACTGTTTTACTTCAGATTTGAATTAAACATTCCAGACAATCCAACCGTTGGATCTTTACAAAGTGGGTGTCGTTGGAAAGATATTTCTAAAGCAAACCCAACGGTTTCGGTTTCGGGAAAATCCGATGGTCGGATCTCTTGCACTAATCGTTTGAAATCACGGTTTCAAAACATGAACTACAGCTTCGTTATTCGATTTATTTTATTTATATTTATACATATAAATATATTTCATTCTTCGATTTCAAAACCATATTCACTTCACATGTTTGATAAAAATGATATTTTTATCCAACAGATATTCATTTCAACACATCACTATTTTTAACACTTCATATTCACAATAAAAATGTAGATTTTATTGTTCAATCTATA
Organism: Allium sativum; assembly: GCA_030737875.1. Taxonomy (NCBI): domain Eukaryota; kingdom Viridiplantae; phylum Streptophyta; class Magnoliopsida; order Asparagales; family Amaryllidaceae; genus Allium; species Allium sativum. The sequence continues at coordinate 123,933,122 of CM060919.1, read as the reverse complement.
TATTCAACACATGAATGTTTTCGACTTCACACATACGATAAAAATATTATTCTTATCGTTCTAGCCTTCTATTCAACACATGAATGTTTTCTATAGTTTATATATATAATAAAAATGTGATTTTTATTGCAAAACAATTTATTTCAAAACATGATTATTTTATATAGTTCATATATAAGGTAAAAATGTTATTTTTATATTTCAAAGAATTTATTCAACATATGAATTCCTATTCAACACATGAATTCCTATTCAACACATGAATTTCTATTCAACACATGAATTTGGTTTCAACACATGAAAATAATTCTATAGTTTATATATATATATACATATATATATATATAATAAAAATGTGATTTTTATTGTAAAACAATTTATTTCAAAACACAATTATTTTATATAGTTCATACATAAGGTAAAAATGTTATTTTTGGTGTTAAAACAATTTATTTAAAATGCAATTATTTTATATAGTTTATATATATAATAAAAATGTTATTTTTATCTTTCAAAGCATTTATTCAACACATGAACTTCATTCAACACATGAATCCCTATTCAACACATGAATTTCTATTCAACACATGAATACAGTTTCAACACATGAAAATAATTCTAACACATGAATATTATTGAAAATTTCGGCAGCATAACGGCAGGGTAGTTAAAACCGGCACTGTCCCGAGTACGGCTCCTCGCTCTACCTTAAAACCTCGCGGTTTTTGACAATGAGGATTTCATACATCTAGTTCGCACGTAGGCGAATTTTCCCATATACTAATCCTATTGGGATTTCAATCACAATCAATCATTTCAAATCAACCATTCATGATATTCACCAAATTTCACATCAACCAATAATCCAAACAATATCACAACCAATATATATTGTCCATGGTCTGTGGACGAGGGGAGTATATATATATATATATATATATATATATATATATATGTATTCGTATATAAATATATTTCGATTTCACTTCAATATCATTTCAATTTATTTCAACGCATATATTATTTTTACAACGCATATATAACTTATATATCGAACATACAGCTTATACAATGCTATACATGAGGTGTGCAATGCTTATATAACTCATACATCAATTATATAATTTATACATCGTTGTTTTCCATATCATTTATAAATTAGAAATCTCACGTTGGGTTCCACTCCACCAAAAATTGCAGAAGGCTCAGAAAAATATCCGGTCTCTTCTAAAATGTAGAAGACGTCCGCATGAGTCCACTATCTCTTGTTTGACTGGATTTCGTCAACAAACAAGAAATATATGATTTTTACAGTGAAATCATAAACCGTAGCGCTTTAAAGTGCTATAGAACAGTTAAAAAAAACATTGTCGTACCTCTATGAAATCATTCGAAACTAGGTTACGATCTAGCACCTAATCCGCTGCACGAGGTTGAAATCGAGCTGTGCCACGTTGAAGGGCATCGAAGGCTGCGCCGAACCAGGGAGGAGGCGTTGAACTCGGTCAACGGTGGAGGGCAAGGCGGCGCTGTGAAGGTGGCAACTTCGGGGCTTTGAAACTCGAAGGATACTGAATAAAAAATCACGAATCCTATATGGATTTGAAGATGGAGGAAAGCACGACAAAATCCTCCAAAGGAGCACCCTGTTTTGATGCGCGTGAAGGAGAAATCGGAGGGGGAAGGTTTGAGCTTCTATCGCCGTCGACGAGCTGTTACGGGGAGAGAGAAATCGAGGTGTCGAGTTATGATTGGCTCGTGGGTTTATTTATTTATTTATATATTTTTAAAATTCCAAAAATACCCCCTTCCACCTACTAGCTCCAATCCAAACCCAACGACTATCGCCCCTAGGTAAATACCCTCATTCCGAACACAATGGAATATGTTTCGTAGGCCCATTCGACTATGTCAGTCAGTTTTCCTTCAAATTAAATATAAAATATTCAATATTTGATTTGAATGTACATTTCAATTTGTCGGGGCCACATACTGATTCTAAAAATTCCTGAAAAATAAATCTAGCTATGTTTTGACGATACGGTCCCAAAAAAACTAGTTTCGTCGAATTTTGAGACTGTTTGAAAAATGGCCATTTTCTGGTCGATCCCATTTAACTGAAATTAACCAAACACATTTTCCTTCGCCACGCTCACATATTGACTTCAAAAATTATGGAATTGGAAATCTAGCAATAATTTGACATCCCGGATCCAACAAAAGTGGTTTCGTCGAATTCTGAGGTCCTTTGCAAAATGTCTATTTTCGAGGGCTATATATTCTCTATAGCGACCTTTCTGATATTCATTTGGCTATAACTTTTGACTCCCGCTATGAAACTTCTATTTTTCAGATTCGTTAGAAAGATATTCACTAACAGATTTAAATATTTTTGGTTTCACTAAAATCCGTTTTATTTTGCACCCGGTACAGTCAGTCAAAGTTTGAATTGAAATTTTGAAACTCCCGCGCCATTTCAGGCCTTGTTTATAATTAAAAATAATTTCATTTATTTTCAAACATCGGTTCAAACTTACTTTTCATCGTTATTATTTTAAATATTTAAAATTCACTAAAATAGCCAAATTAAAAATTTTAAACTGGCTCAGATTTTCCGGGTTGTTACAATCAAGCATCCAAATAACACCCAAAGTGGATTCTACACTAAATATTGGGACTAGTGTAGATCGAATATCATCCCAACACCCGTGTGGGGTTTCATCCAACAATCAAATAATAAATTATTTGTGTACTTATCGACCCAATCACATAAACAAGTCGGATGACTTATAAATGGAAGTGTAATATTCAGTTTGAATATACTAACAATATATTTAACACACCAAACATTTCAACATCACAGACATAGGTTTCAATTATTTTTGTTGTGAACAAATGGCAATAAAAATCTAGTCTTTTATTTCCATTCTTTTTATTGTTGACAAATGACAAAAAAAAAATCTTAACTTTTGTTTCAATCCTTTTTATTGTTAATGAATGACAATAAAGTCTTAACTCTTATTTATTGACCAAAAAGTATATTTTTGGTCTCATTCATTTTTAAATGACAAAATGAATACTTTACTTCATTCTTTTAAAAATGACAAAAATGTCTCCTTTATTCTAATTCTTTTAAAGTGACAAAAATTGTAATTTTGTCTAATCCCTTTTACTGTACAAAATATGATCATTTTGTCAAATTCTTTTCAATGTACAAAATATGATAATTTTGACAAATTCTTTTCAATGTAACAAAATATCGTACTTTTGTCTAATCTTTGCAATGTAACAAAATATGATGATTTTGTCTAATCTTTTCAATGTAACACAATATGATGATTTTGTCTAATCTTTTCAACGTAACAAAATATGATACTTTTGTCTAATCTTTTCAACTTAACAAAATATGATGATTTTGTCTAATCTTTTCAACGTAACAAAATATTATACTTTTGTCTAATCTTTTAAAGTAAACAAAAACGTTAACTTTGTCTTCATTCTTTTAAAGTAAACAAAAATGCTAATTTTTCTTTAATCCTTTTTAATGATCAAAATGTAATCTCTCTTCTTAATGAACAAATTTTTTTTTTGTTAAACTCTTTTGTTTATAACCAAAAATAAATGTTTTTGTTTTATTCCTTATAAATGACAAAATGTGTATTTTTACTTCGTTCTTTTTTATGTGACAAGAATGCCCATTTCTAATTCATTCTTTTTAATGCATAAAAATATACATTTCTAATTCATTCTTTCTAATGTATAAAATATACATTTCTAATTCATTCTTTATAATGCATAAAAATATACATTTCTAATTCATTCTTTGTAATGCATAAAAATATACATTTCTAATTCATTCTTTTTAATGTATAAAAATATACATTTCTAATTCATTCTTTCTAATGTATAAAAATATACATTTCTAATTCATTCTTTTTAATGTATAAAAATATACATATCTAATTCATTCTTTTTATATCTAATGAATATTTTTGCTATTCTTTTACATTTGACAAAAATGAATATTTTCATTGTTTAAATATTCTAACCATTCATATTGACATAAAAGGAATATTTTTATGTCACATCATTTCTAACATTTCACACTTACATAAAAAGAATAATTTATGCTAAATCAATTTTAACATTTTTACAAAAGCAAATAAAAAGATAACTTTGTTTTTGTCGACAATTCTATTTCAACAAAAACAAATTAAAAGTTCTATTTTTATCAACTCAACATTTTATAACTTAAAATGTTATTTTTATAAATTGTAACATTTTATAACTAAAATGTTATTTTTATCCAATATTAACATTTATAACTTAAATGTTATTCTTATCAGTTCTTAACAAAATTGAGGTTTTAATTAACATGACATTCCTCAATAAAAGTAAATAACATCATGCTTATTTTTCCAATTCTAGTATGACAAAAATATCCCATCAAATTAACAGATAAACAAGCATCATCAAACAATTTTAAATCCAATCACGAACATTCAACAAAATATTACAGCACATGTGTAACACCAAAATTATGATTAACAATTTTAATTATATAAATAAAGGACTAGAATTTCTCACATTGATTATCCGTTCAGTTCAGATCTGAATTTTTTCTCTAAATTCTGATTTGCTCCTTTTCAGATCTAGTCAGTTCCGTGAGGTAGATCCGGATTTCGCGAGTCCAACGCAACGAAGTTTGCGGATTTCTGATTCAATTTGCAAAAGTTATAGCGATTCGAATATTAATTACTTTAATTTAATTAACATAATTAAGTATTTGAATTATCTTTAACCTTTCTTCTACATCAAAAACAACGGCCGCCGAGTTTGTCTTCTGTTCAGAACCGAGGGTTCGTTCCTGCTCGCGACAGGAGGCTCCGGAGGGTGATCGGTGGTTACAGCGAGAAGGGGCTAGGGGAGGCACTCTGGGCGGTGGTGCTCTGGCCACGTGCGATTGCCAGTTTGGGGTGCGGTTTGCTGATGGGCGGCGGCTGTTCGGCAAGGTGATTCGGCCGTCACAGGACACGATTTCTGATCTCAACCGTACTGAATCGAAGAGCTTGAGGATTACTTCGATTTTATCTTTAGGTTGGGTTCTAATTCGTTGTGGATTGATAGGTACTAAGGGATAAAGTGGGAAGCACGGTGGTCATTAAAATCCATATACGGTGGCTAAGGAAGATGGAAATAGGGTCAGCCATATCCTAGCGTATTTATACTGTATTATGTACTGTATTTTATATTATTTATTTATTTTAATTCAAGAAAATGTTTGTTCGTTGATACTAACACCGAATCGAACCCAACGAATGTCGCCTCTAGCTAATAACCCCAGTCCCGGACACAATGGAATATGTTTCGTAACCCAGTTTGGCTGTTATGATATGTTTTTCTTTAAATTAAATTATAAATCATTTAATTATTAAATTTAAACGTACATTTTAAATTACCGGGGCCACATACTGACTCTAAAAATTGCAGAAAAATTATTTCTAGTTATGGTTTGACGATACGGTCATAACCAAACTAATTTCGTTGAATTTCGAGACCATTGGAAAAATGGCCATTTTCAAGTCGATTGAATTTGACTGAAACTAACAAAACACGATTTCCTTTGCCACACTCACATATTAATTCGAAAAATTATGAAAATTGAAGCCTAGCAATAATTTGACATTCCGGTTCCAACAAAAGTGGTTTCGTTGAAAATAGAGATCGTTTGCAAAATGGCTTTTTTTAAGGCTAATATATTTAATTAAAAAATATATAAATTCTATAGCGACTTTTCTAAATTTTAAACTGGACATAACTTTCAAATTATAAAGTGAAATTTCAATTTTTCAGATTCGTTGGAAAGATATAATTAAACAAATTCAAATATTTCTTGTTTCGCTCAGTTCTGATTTAAAATGAATCATGTACGTTCAGTCAAAGTTCAAATTCAAATTTTCAAACTACAACGCTGTTTTAAACTCCTTTTATAATTAAATTAAATTTATTCGTTTTAAAATAAATTTTTTTAGTCGTTATTATTTAAAATAAATCATTTTAAATGTTAAAAACCCATTAAAATTTCTAAAATAAAAATTTTAAATTGGCCCCAAAATTCCGGGTTGTTACAATCTCCCCTACTTAAAATCTTTTCGTCCTCGAAAAGGAACATAGCTAAAAGTTATTAAATTAACCAACTCAATTTTCAATTTTAATTTATTAGTTTCAATAATTTTATTAGTTAAACTAATAATCAACATTCCACCAGCAATCAATTAGGTGATTAACTTTTTAAATATATATAACTTTTATATATAGTCAAAAATCATATTTTTAGAGCAAATCACAGCAATATATCCTATCTATGTTTTGGTTCTCATACCAGTCCATGGAAATATATAGATATACCACTTTCGAAACTCGAACATAATTTCCGATGATGTTTCGAACCACCATCAGAACATCTCAGGGTGACTAGAGTGTGATTCTATATCTATCCAGTGTATTAAAACTTCGAATATCCGTTAATTACTCGTATATTCGAAATCTTTATATACTCGATTTTCCAAATCGATTTAAAATATAATATTCAAATACGAATAATAAGGTTTAAATTTTCAAAACAAAAATTGTTTTCATTTTTATTTTAAAGAAAATAATACTCTTCACACACGTTCTAGGATACTACTGATCCCATCTCTAACGAGTTATTCTCTAATCCAATCTCTGATGAATCCTTTCGTTTGGTTCTAATGTGTCTTGTTCTCGAGCTATGTAAACCAAAGCTCTGGTACCAAATGAAACGACCCTGAACTTCCCCGTTAAGGAAAGCCTGGATTGCTTTGAGAACAACACACATCAGAACACAAACTGAAGAACATTTTATTGTTGGTTACAACAATTACACCAGAGTACAAGAGTATAACAGAGTATGAATACTTATTACACAATAGAAATACAATAATATCAGAGATATAAATTACATTTAAATAGCAGCGGAAAAATAATACAAATATACAACCGAAAGGAATACACAGATACAGAACTTTCCGAATACCGCTTCAGCTGTAAACCAGGATCCTGTAAATATATCTGCAAAAGCTACTCGACTGCCCATATGGAAAATATGGGCACCCGAGTTTGCCAGTGAAACAAACTACAGGTCAGTCATGGGACTGGTATGAGAAATCTTAACTTAACCTATATAATGATAATAATAAGGCTAATCACAGGACCACGCCGCTAACGCGGAACGGGTTTACCCCATCGGATTGCCAGTGCATAAAATAAGGTAAATCGTTAAACACCGTAATGCTTTATAGAAAAATGAAACCATTATAAGACTTAAGTCCCATCACACAATACAACGCAAACCGGGGGGTAGAGTTTTACCTAATAATGGTCAAAAGATGCTTGATACGATAAAACAGATTTAGTATTGGTGTGTATATGTTTTAATAAAAATATTTAAATCATAATGTATCAATCATAGACGACATAGCTACCATATACTATGTCGCCATACTAGTTCTACAATCAAAACCGCAAGGTCGTATTGGAAGTTGGATTTCCATCATGAGTCGAGGCTAGGGATCATCCTCTCCGATTCGAGACACTCTAGCAAATGCTTTAGGATCCCCCGTAGTGAACCCTTGGAGCGGTAGGGCCGGTCCACACCCGTCGAAAGTGGATTAGTTATGCCTGAACACACGCTTCCCGATCCTTTTGGACCTCCATATGACCACTTCCGGCCTATAATCCAGAGGCGCCTCAATCCATCAACCGCATAAGTAAAAATATCAGGGCTGGTAGGTCGCTGACATCACTCTAGCTAGATAGAAACGTGTGCACTCCCTACGATCCATATCCCGTTTTTGACTCATATCGGGGTGCGAGGCTTGCGAAGTCACGCTATACACAAAGTTATGCCGTATTAGGCTATACTTTGATCATCCCACAAGGCCTTGCTTTTAAACAAAAGCCTCGATCAATTGCATCTTGGCATGCCACATTGACAATTCACGCCATGCGATCGATAATTATTAATATATAGCAGGGTGTTAAGTAGAGAATAAATTCTCCACCACCAATCAGATATACATTAATAAAAAATCAATTTAAATTACATGGAACGAAATCCAATGTCAGACACACATCCATTTACAAGTCCGTTCTAAGTATGTACGAAACCGGAGACACCTGAGAGGTCCTCGCTTATCCGGACAATCAACAATACGTCTGGACGGCTACCGCTATAGCCCCTTCAAGGTAGCTACTCCAATCATGGGTATTAGTAGCAACACATCCATTTGATGTGAAGATCGTTGGTCTTCAACCACCGTCTTCATCTTCGACTCTTCATCGTCGTTGTAATTATTCGGAATGGGTTAAACCTGGTCTTTCCGAATAACTCTCGTATTTTTATAATTACAAATCAAGTGCAATAAAAACACATCCAAAGCCTCATTCCAATTCAGAATTATTCTTCTGATAAAATATTTGCATTATTCTATCAAAGATAAATTCTTTAAATTTATTCTTAAATCTTTCTTTTAAAGATTTATTAAAACCCAATTTGGTTTTAAATATCAAAAAACATTATTCAATGATTATTTAAACTTAAGAAATTAATTTATCTTTAACTGGGTCAAAGAACTAATGTCATTTAAAACATAGTTCACGGTAAACCCAAAACCATCTTCCATAAAATATGGAATTTTCACAGAAATCAAATCAATATATACTCGTTATAAATTTCTGTATCCGACCAATAATATAATGGAATAACGACAATGCCTCTTAAATTCCATATGTAGTATAGGTCTTCTTTTACAGAAGCTTATCTCGGTTATTATTAATTCCAATTCCATTCAACTCCAATTTAATATATTAAATTGGAAAACTTGGCTTTTGGAAAATTCCCCTTTAAATCTTAATAAAAGATTTATAAATTCCAAATCATATTTTTACTGTCAGTTGGGTTAAAGAACACATGTCACTTAAAAACACAATTCACAATAAACCCAACTCACAGTTCATCTTATTTCAATTACCAAATATAATTGAAAACTTTAATATTCTAAATTAAAAGATTATTCATTTCATACGGGGTATAAGAACAGTGTTATTTAAGACACTATTCACGACAAACCCAAAATCCAATTAATTTAATTTAACTTCAATTAAATTTTTAGCAAATTGGAAAACTTCATTAAATATAAATTTAATGATTAATCCTAGTTAATAACTAGTTCATTTGAATAAAAATATATTTTTCTAAAATACATTCTTTTTCTAAAATATTTTCTAAATGTTATTTTTCTAGAATATTCTTTATTGGAATGTGACTCAATCAACAACCATATATTGCATGTAATCAGTAATCTTGATAAATAATTATCAAGCATCCAAATAACACCCAAAGTGGATTCTACACTAAATATTGGGACTAGTGTAGATCGAATATCATCCCAACACCCGTGTGGGGTTTCATCCAACAATCAAATAATAAATTATTTGTGCACTTGGGCGATGTGTAAAAATTATCGACCCAATCACATAAACAAGTTGGATGACTTATAAATGTGAGTGTAATATTCAGTTTGAATATACTAACAATATATTTAACACATCAAATATTTCAACATCACAAACATATGTTTCAATTCTTTTTATTGTGAACAAATGACAATAAAAATCTAGTTTTTTATTTCCATTCTTTTTATTGTTAACAAATGACAAAAATAAATCTTAACTTTTATTTCAATCCTTTTTATTATTAACGAATGACAATAAAGTCTTAACTCTTATTTATTAACCAAAAAGTATATTTTTGGTCTCACTCATTTTTAAATGACAAAATGAATATTTTACTTCATTCTTTTAAAAATGACAAAAATGTCTCCTTTATTCTAATTCTTTTAAAGTGACAAAAATTATAATTTTGTCTAATCCCTTTTAATGTACAAAATATGATCATTTTGTCAAATCCTTTTCAATGTACAAAATACGATAATTTTGACAAATTCTTTTCAATGTAACAAAATATGATACTTTTGTCTAATCATTGCAATGTAACAAAATATGATGGTTTTGTCTAATCTTTTCAATGTAACACAATATGATGATTTTGTCTAATCTTTTCAACGTAACAAAATATGATATTTTGTCTAATCTTTTCAACGTAACAAAATATGATGATTTTGTCTAATCTTTTCAACGTAACAAAATATGATACTTTTGTCTAATCTTTTAAAGTAAACAAAAACGTTATTTTTGTCTTCATTCTTTTAAAGTAAACAAAAATGCTAATTTTTCTTTAATCCTTTTTAATGATCAAAATGTAATCTCTCTTCTTAATGAACAAAAATGTATTTTTTTTTTGTTAAACTCTTTTGTTTATAACCAAAAATAAATGTTTTTGTTTCATTCCTTATAAATGACAAAATGTGTATTTTTACTTCGTTCTTTTTTATGTGACAAAAATGCCCATTTCTAATTCATTCTTTTTAATGCATAAAAATATACATTTCTAATTCATTCTTTTTAATGTATAAAATATACATTTCTAATTCATTCTTTATAATGCATAAAAATATACATTTCTAATTCATTCTTTGTAATGCATAAAAATATACATTTCTAATTCATTCTTTTTAATGTATAAAAATATACATTTCTAATTCATTCTTTCTAATGTATAAAAATATACATTTCTAATTCATTCTTTTTAATGTATAAAAATATACATTTCTATTTCATTCTTTTTAATGATGTAATGAATGTTGTCTATTCTCATTCTATTATATTTGACAAAACTGAATGTACTTGACAAAAATGAATATTTTTGCTATTCTTTTACATTTGACAAAAATGAATATTTTCAATGTTTAAATATTCTAACCATTTATACTAACATAAAAGGAATATTTTTATGTCACATCATTTCTAACATTTCACACTTACATAAGAAGAATAATTTATGCTAAATCAATTTTAACATTTTTACAAAAACAAATAAAAAGATAACTTTGTTTTTATCAACAATTCTATTTCAACAAAAACAAATAAAAAGTGCTATTTTTATCAACTCAACATTTTATAACTTAAAATGTTATTTTTATAAATCGTAACATTTTATAACTAAAATGTTATTTTTATCCAATCTTAACATTTATAATTTAAATGTTATTCTTATCAGTTCTTAACAAAATTGAGGTTTTAATTAACATGACATTCCTCAATAAAAGTAAATAACATCATGCTTAATTTTCCAATTCTAGTATGACAAAAATATCTCATCAAATTAACAGATCAACAAGCATCATCAAACAATTTTAAATCCAATCACGAACATTCAACAAAATATTACAGCACATGTGTAACACCAAAAGAATGAAGAAAATGCTTGTTTATACTATAGGGTTAGCCATATCCTAGCGTATTTATACTATATTATGTACTGTATTTTATATTATTTATTTATTTTAATTCAGGAAAATGCTTGTTTGTTGATACTAACACCGAATCGAAGCCAACGAATGTCGCCCCTAGCTAATAACCCCCGTCCCGGACATAATGGAATATGTTTCGTAACCCTGTTCGGCTGTTACGATATGTTTTTCTTTAAATTAAATTATAAATCATTTAATTATTAAATTTAAATGTACATTTTAAATTACCGGGGCCACATACTTACTCTAAAACTTGCAGAAAAATTATTTTTAGTTATGTTTTGACGATATGGTCCTAACAAAACTAATTTCGTCGAATTCCGAGACCGTTGGAAAAATAACCATTTTCAAGTCGATTAAATTTGACTGAAACTGACAAAGCATGATTTCCTTTGCCACGCTCACATATTAATTCGAAAAATTATGAAAATTGAAGCCTAGCAATAATTTGACATTTCGGTTCCAACAAAAGTGGTTTCGTCAAAAACAGAGGTCGTTTGCAAAATGGCTATTTTTAAGGCTAATATATTTAATTAAAATATATATATAAATTCTATATCGACTTTTCTAAATTTTAAACTGGACATAACTTTAAAATTACAAAGTGAAATTTCAGTTTTTCAGATTCTTAGAAAGATATAATTAAACAGATTCAAATATTTCTTATTTCGCTCAATTCTGATTTAAAATGAGTCCTGTACATTCAGTCAAAGTTCAAATTCAAAATTTTAAACTGCAGCGCTGTTTTAAACTCCTTTTATAATTAAATTAAATTTATTCGTTTTAAAATAAATTTTTTTAGTCATTATTATTTAAAATAAATCATTTTAAATATTAATAACCCATTAAAATTTCTAAAATAAAAATTTTAAATTTTCCCCAAAATTCCGGGTTGTTATAGTTAGATTAACATGCAATTTAAGATTTTAAGTCGCTCGGGCCTTTAGACCGCGTGAGCCCTTAGAGTATTTCATTCCTAGGTCGTCTAGCTACTTAGGTCGTGATATGGTTTCAAGTCGTCACGATTTCTGGGTCGCGTATTTGTAAATGTCCATTGGTATTCTCCTTGGGATTAGACCGCTATGGGGCCCTGCGAACTTGGTTTATTCACTTAACCCCCCTTTTATCTCCTCTTCAAGTCATCATTCTCTTAAAACCTTCACTTAAGCTAAAAACCCTCATCAATGGCGGCTAATATCAACTAAATCCACCGATTCACACCATCATCAAAGCAATTGAAGTCCAAATAATCTCTTAGCCTTATAATCAAGTTCGAAGTTCCTCATCACCAAGAACCAGGTGCGATTCAAGACTTTTACTTACAGTATACATGTATATTTTAAGTTGAACTTGATATTATTAGACTTTGTGAGATTATTGTTTGGTACAATTTCAATCGTGCATTTGATGAAAATGTTGATGGGTTTAGCGACTGTGGGCGTGCTATTTGTGATGATTTTTAGCTTAACTTTCATGTACAAATTGTCACAACTTGGTCGTGGCTATAACCGATAAATACTACACACACTAGGATAATAACCTTGCTCAACTCTGTAGTTTTTTGATGTCCTTAATTTGCAACATCATGCCTCGTCGTTCTTTTCAAAGTTGAAGCGCCTCTGTTGGTTGTACATCTCAGGTCGTTGTTTTGTAATGGCTCGTGTTGAATTAGGTCATTGCAACCACTTTCAGGTTTTAGACCACAACCCCACTCTAGGTCGTTGTGATAATTCAAGGCCTTAGATCATCATTTCAGTCCTAAACTTTGAGTCGCTGAACCCTTGCAGTCTTATGTTGTTCATGACCTAAAAAACTTGGAGTAAAAGACTTCATGAGGAACCGGACTGTTGTAGAGACCTAATGCTTCTTGATTGTGTAGAATGACCTAGAGCCCGATACCACACAGAACGACCTAAATTCTAAGGCTGGTAGGAACGATCTAAAACATCTTGAATATGCTGTTTTCCGGTTTGATATTCACTTTTTGACATTTCTATTTGCACAGGATGTCTAAAAGAACTGAAGGGACTTCAAGTGAGGACCCAACTCGCAAGCACCGTAGGTTGGAAAAACTCCCGATGTCAGAAATTGAAACTGCCCCTGTTGCCCCCTATTTGGCCGAGCTAAAAGCCATCATATACAAGCCTAGTTATGTCTCCAAACCACACATCTCTGAGCTTGCTAATCGCTTCGAAGGTTTGCGTCTTCAAGGAGTGAACTTTGACCAGTTTAGCTTGGATATATATCCGTCTGACAATCGAACAGTCTCCGTAGATTTGGACATTGTGAAGAACCATTCGCTGATGCAACTCGACGCTATTAGGACTTGGATGGACAAGCGCCTTGATGAAATTAGTCAATATTACACACGCAAATTAGGAGCCTGGAACACTTTTGCTTGCGAGCTTCAAAGGCTGAATAGGGAGAACACTGAGCTCATCACCACTTTGGAGAAGGACAAGGCTACGCTTATTCAGGCTCTTAGGTCTCAGGATGAGATCACTGCTAAGCTATCAAGTCCTGGAGGCAAGGCGGAGATGACTAGTACTCCTCCCCCCACTCAAGGTGGGGAATGATCTATTGATGAAAGGAAGTAGTTCTCTTGTTTGTGTTTTGTTATTTATCTTTTATGTGCTCATGCTGTAGACCAGTTGTATATGCGAGTGTCGGTCCCCGCGAACACGCATATGATATTTTGCATCCAGTGTCTCTGTATTAGACTTATGATTTAGTGATGAAACTGTATTTTGCCTGATGCACTTCAAGCCTTTATGCTAAAATAAAAAACTATTCGCTGTGGCAATCTTTTGATTTTGAATTTGTTCGTCTCGTGCTTCCTGTTCTGCATTTAAGACAAAACTTAACATGATTTTGGACTTATACTCGTTATCAACTATCCATATTGACAACAAATTAGTTAGAGAATAATTATAACGAACTTTGACTTGCGTTGAATTAAAAGCTAGCTTAGGACCATCTTATCTGACGGTCCAAAACCCATTAAGTATTGTTCGCATAGTCATAGTATTCTAATTCAAATTCGTGTTATCACTTAAAGTTGACCTGTCAACTCAGGTTGACTGTAGGTCCTAGACGTTATCACTCTAATGACTCATATGAGCGTGTTCATCACTTTTTGCATCTGAGATTCCAGATGCTACGCGAGTGGACTTTTTTCATTCTTCACATCTGACATTTCAGATGCTATGTGAATAGTTCAATATTTTTCACATCTAAGATTTCAGATGTTACGTAAATGGACTTTTTTCATTCTTCACATCTGACATTTTAGATGCTATGTGAATAGTTCGACACTTTTCACATCTGAGATTTCAGATGTTACGTAAGTGGACTTTTTCCATTCTTCACATCTGGCATTTCAGATGCTACGTGAATAGTTCGACACTTTTCACATCTAAGATTTCAGATGTTACGTAAGTGGAATTTTTTTAATTCTTCACATCTGACATTTCAGATGTTACGCGAATAGTTCGATACTTTTCACATCTGAGATTTCAGATGTTACGTAAGTGACTTTTTCATTCTTCACATCTGACATTTCAGATGTTATGTGAATAGTTCGACACTTTTCACATCTGAGATTTCAGATGTTACGTAAGTGGATTTTTTTTATTCTTCACATCTAACATTTCAGATGCTACGCAAATAGTTCGACACTTATCACGTCTGAGATTTCAAATGTTACATTAGTGGAATTTTTCATTCTTCACATCTGACATTTCAGATGCTACGTGAATAAATTTTTGGCTGTTTTGTCGCCGCGAGGGGTGGCTATCAGTCCCTTTACCATATGCTTGAGTTGCCAAGTTATTCTGGTTCAGGAGCTGAAGCTCTGGACCCCTCATGTAGGGAGGTGCCCTTTTGATAAAAGTTTCAGCTTTTATGTGTATTTGTCGTGGCGCTTGCTCACTGTTTAAATCTTTGTGACTTTTCCGTTTACTTTTCAAGGCAATGCTTTTCGCATTCGCGCGTGTTGGGTATTCACAGCATTGAACCCTTGAATAAGCACTGTCGGGGGCGCTATGATACAAGAGCAAGCACTCGACAGCTGACTTGCAATATGAAATCAACTTTACATAAAGGTTTCAATTTGACATATGACTTCACAAGTGAGAAACTCATTCAAACATATATGCTCTTAGTCGCAGAGCTTATGTTCAGTGTATCACCTGCAGATTATTACAGACCATTCTACAATAAATCTTGAATATAACAGAAAGTAAAATGCGAAGCAAAGCATGAACCAAGGCAAGAAGTAGAGCATAAGGTAAGGATATAACAATGCTAATTGCTTATTCCAAGCCGCCCAAGCTGGAGCACTCTCAACAAATATTAGTTGATAATCAGTCTTGGATTGGCTTGAACAGAAGCTACGTTGCCTGGACCAGACTGATCACCTGATTCCCCTTGCCCCTGAGGAATTGCAGAAGGATTCAAAGCCTGCGGTTTTTTTTACATATTGCTGCAACCTGTTTTTCTTGATCAACTCCTCAATGAGGTTCTTTAAGTGTCGGTACTCGTTAGTGTTGTGACCAGGTTGGTTGTGAAATCTGCAGAACTTTCCCGAGTTTGCTGCTTTGTTACTTATCCTCATCGGGTTTGGCTCTACATACTCCTTAGAATTCTTGGTCGCCAGATAGATGTTTTCAGGAGTGTCGTTCAAAGGAGTTAGCTCTGACGAATTGAAAAGGCGAGACTTCTTAGTAGCTTTGTTGTCGTTTCCGCCATTGATCCGCTTCTGCCCTTGAATACTCTTTTGGTTGGATTACATGGCTGCACTTGTGGGAGCCTTAAGAAGCGGGTTACTATCAATGATCTGAAGGGGCATAGGATTGTCATCTATCCTCATGTATTCCTCTGCTTTTTTGTAGAATTTATCGAGCATAGTCAGTTCTTTCATCTTTATCCACCTTCCGAATTCGCTCATTTTGTTTATAGCTTCGAGTAGAGCCATGAGGACTATGCACGACTATGGATTCCTTACTTCAGATAAGGCAACGTTGAATCGACTAAGGAAGGCTTTGACAATTTCTCCTGACTTCTGTTTCATGGCTGAGAGTGTTATAGAGTCCTTGGCTTTGGTAGCATATAAGCGTAACTACTCTTTGAACTTTTTGGTCAGATCGAAGAACCGATCGATAGAATTAGGAGGTAGTTTTGTGAACCAGAGCGATGCGACTCCTTCTAGGTAGAGAGGAAAATACGTGCATCTCATCTCATCCGTTGCCTTAACCGCACTCATATGCAACTCATATTTGAACAAAAAGTAGTTCGGGTCAACGAGGCCATTATACAGAGGCAGAGTTGGTGGGTTGAACTTCTTCGGACATTCTGCTTCGAGGATTCTCTCGGTGAATGGAGTCTTATAGGGAGAGAAGTCCCATTCCCTTTCATCATCTTTGCTAGCTTGATTCTTTTTCATAGCTCGTTCTATCTTATTCGAGATGTATTCTTCGTTGTTATGATGCTCTACGAATCTGAGCTCCTTACCAAACATTCGTCCAGGAATACGGTTGTGATTAAAGAGCTTAGGTGCTTGGCCTTCTCGCTGGGAGGGTGCACATGTGACAGGGTTAATGACCTTTTGAGCATTCATTTCTGAATGACTCTTAGCTTTCGATCTCGATTCTTCAATATTAGCTTTATCTCTGTCACTTGCCCCATCATAACCGTCTTCCATATTGTTGTTGCGGTTATGATCGGAAGCGGGCGACTTGTCATTCCCTTCGAGATCTACATGCACTTTCGGAGGAACCGGATTTGATCGAGTGTTAAAAATCGCGTCAAGTTTCTCCATCATCATTTTGGTAGAGGCATCCATCCGTCTATTGACGTTGGCAATAGCGACTTTTAATTCGTTTCTGGTCACACCGGCTCCGCTTTCCGAATTTTTGCCAACTTCAAAGCGGTTTGTGAGTGGCGGTTCTTCATTAGCAACATCATCGGCCTCTACCACGGTTTTACTAGTGGTCTTCTTAGATTTGGCCATAATGTTGAAGAAGGATGTGACTTAGAACCTTAACGGCAAGGCGTGAGTAGAGGTAGGAGATGTGAACACGGCCCCACGGTGGGCGCCAAATGTTGAAATCAAAATTTGTCTTCAACACCAAAGGTGCATGAAATGTACTTCACCAATCCGGTAAGGGAGAATAAAGTGAGGCCGCAATCGAAGATGTACTGAAAACATAAAAGTAAGAATACAAATTTTTTATAGTGGTTCGATCCAATGAGGATCTACGTCCACTTTCATAAGAGATTCCATTATCAATATGTTGATTACAAGACTTACTTCTCTCTTACAACAGATTTATCACTCTTTCCCACATAGATCTTATTCGGATTCACTCAGGATCTTCACTTGATTTTAGAGAATAAATGCTTAGACCTGCTTAGGATAATTGTGGAAAGGTTTCGGCAGCACTTCATGACCCCCAAAAGCTCTTCCCCCAAGTGAAGTAATGTGGAGGGTATTTATGGTGGAGTTCAAACCAGGTGGCAATTATGTAAATACTGTGCTATTGCTTTAGGTCGTAGGCGGGCTAGAATGGACGTTACATGGTCCAAAGAAAGGAAGGACGTGCTAAACAAGGTGGAGCGACCCAAGCATGTTCGGAACGGGCTAAACCAGAATGAAGCATGTTTGGAATGAGCTTTGATGAAACGGGCTAAAACCTTTAGTGAGCTGGCGATCCTAGAACCCTACGAGTTAGCCTTTGAATGGACCAATATGCCCCAACGACTTAATATGTTCAAATGAGCCAACACCTCATGAACACCATATATTATTTGAACGGTCTAAGATGCTGTAACGACCTGGGGCACTCATGTGAGTTAGGGAGCTCGTCGAGCTAGAGAGGACACAACGACCCAATGGGCCTAATGACCTAAAATCACAAATCAACCAAAACATGCTCATTATTTTCTGAAACATATTTTTTGGGTTAACACTACAAACTACAATAAGTAATAATATTTAAAAGTCGGACCTCGAATAAATAGTAGGAAATATAAATACCATAATAATGAATGTTGGAATTTTTTTTTCAATTTCCTTTATTGAAATTATATGTTTCTTTGTGGAGAACATCACATTTTCAAACACTTATATATAACATAAATAATAAGGTATTAACGTCGTAAGAAAATTGAAATATTGTTCTAATTTTTGCTTAACACATCAAATGCCAATCTTCGTTTGTAGCAACACTTTGTAGAAATAAACTTAGCATCTATAACAGTAAGCATTACCATGCAAAGCTAACGTGACTAATGATAAATATTAGAATTTCTAAAAATATAGAACTACAGAGAATACAAATTATCATATTAAGGACTTTTATTAATTTAACCAAGTTCATAAAGTATCCATTATGGACATAATTCTCGGTGTTCTATCGAGCAAGGAATACGATGGACTCTCTTAGTTCATTAATTCAGATAAGTTAAACAAAGAGTAAGACCCTTTAAATATAAACCAAGTGTGTTTCTCTCATGGAATCTCGAACGTGCATAAGATATGGCATGTAGTAACAACATATTGTTATTCCATATTCGTTGTTTAGTAAACAGGAACTGTTAGATCAAGAATTGGCCAATCTTGGAATTGGGCTAATGAATCGTGAAAACGGATGTTACTTCTGATCACTAGTCCTAAAATGTAAAATTAAGAGGGAAAAAAAGAACTGGCAAAACAAAACCAATGACAAAATGATATAGAGCGCTTTGGCAAAAGCAAAGTAAACGCAAAGTATGTAAAGTGGTTTGGCAAACCTGCCTACGTTTGTATAAAGATCTCTTGCTATGTATCTCTTTACAATTATATTGAAGTACAAGAGAACAATAATAAATAAATTGCTTAAGACTAAAATGGTAATAAATCGTAAGAGCTTAAGGTTTTGGTTTGATGCAAGGAGTAATAGAGTTGAGAGATAATGTTAAGTGATCTAATTCGGTTATTTCTAAACCAGACAGATGAATCGGGATCCCTTCATGAATGAATTGGAAATCAACTAGTTTCCAACTCCTTTGGAGTTGCATTGTTAATGTAACGACCCAGATTTTTGAACAGTTTATTTTAAATATTTAGTATGGTTTTAAATATTGAATTCATAATATAAATGGTATTTTATTGGGTTATCGATTAAATTATCGAAATACGAGAAGTTTGAAATAATTCAATTCAAATATAAAACTGAATAGAAACAGTTCAGTTAATTCATATTAAATTAGAACGATAATAGTAATTTATTACCGAAGAATTTAACTGTGTAAAAATGATTTATATATTTAAATCAGATTTCATTTAAATCGTTTATTTAAAATTGTTATCTCTTTTATACAGTTGAAATGAATTCCAGAATCAGTTCCGTGGAGTTCAGAATAATGCCATAATCTGTTAACGTAAGTCGTTACGTTAAAATAAGCAGTTCGGGGTTTCAAAGTAAGGGGACCGTGAGATATTTAGTCATTTAATTAAAACTAATTCAAAAACAAATTTTATTCATCTGACCTATTCCTACTCCGCAGACCTAAAACGAAAAACCGCAGACCTAATGGTTTTCTCGAGCAAAATGTTTTGTCTCCCAACTTCATTACTGAAGCAAACATGATACAATGGCCTTTGTACCTGTTGTCTGCTTTCGCGTCTATATAAATCGAACCCATGCTCTTTGTTTTCACCATTCCTGAAATTCCAGGAAAACGAATTCGATTTCTTTCCCAATCTCATAACAAAATCAAATCCTCCGATCAATTAAAAAAAAAAATAGAATCAAAATCGCGATTTCAACTTGAGCGTTCTGAAGCTCGACCCCATGCCAGGGCTGCTCGCAATTTGGGGAAAAACATGGTCGCGATTAAGGAAGAAACCCACATCGAAATCGTGTGGTTCCCTGAGCCCGACATCGAGCTTGAAGCGCTCGCGAATAAGAAGCGCTCGCGTATGTTTTTGAAGTTGTTCTGAGGGGTGCGGTTGCTTTCATTCGAGCCGAGTTGTAATTGGGGATTTTGGAGCGGTCGAGTTTGAAAACGGTGGTGTGGTGTTGGGATTACAGGAGTACAACTGTAGACGATTAAGGGAAGTCTTAGGGCTGGTAGAACGAGGGTATTGGGGTTTTGAACTGAAGGTTAGGCGGTGTCAGGTGTCGAACTGAGGTGATTTTGTAGAGTTCGGTCTTTGATTTTGAGGGTGAACGCGATGATGGATGTGAGGAGATGATTGAAGCTAGTGTCCACGGAGCTGTGTTATTCAAGTTGTTGGGTTTTTGTTCAAATTAGAGGAAATGGCTCGAGGGTAATGGAACTAGTAAGAAGAAGGGCGAACTGACCAGGACAAAGGTTTACAACAGGGTTGAGGTCAACCTAAGTGGTGCAGCATTGGCACGACAGTAGCGAGAGGCGATAGAGAAGGGAATGGTGATTGATAATGAGGTATTCGATGAAATTCCAAGGTGGTGAAGGCCAGTGTTTGGGGCTGATTTCAACAGGCAAGGACCGATGATTTTTAGTTAGCTTTTTGATTGATGGAAGCAGCAAGGTATACATTTTTAATAAAATTTAAAAATACTTCGGAGAGTTAATTAATTCATTTAGTAGTTTATTTAAATTGATAAGATGTTAAATGGATTCGATAGGAGATAATAGAGGTAGGACGAGGTGTCTAGTCAGAAATGGATGGTGGGAATCTTTGGGAACTGTTCGTAAGTTTTTCCCATGGATTGATCGAGTAGTTTGAAATAACCGGTAAGATATACTCTTTACATAATTTAAATATACATGGGATAGTTTATTTATTTATTTTAATAACCGTTTAATCGATGAATTAAAATAAAATCGTAGGAACCTGATAAATTCAGTTAAGACGATTGAAGACGATTCATGGAAAGCAGGATATGGAAATAAAATGGATATTCGACAATGGAAAATCATTTGTGAGTAAATCTCACTCACCTTTTATTTACAATTATTTTTATTTCGTTAAAAATAATTGTTGTTGCTCGTTTGGATTTTTCTGCTTGCTTTATATATATTAGTTATTTAGGCTATTATATATATAGATATTGGGTTGATTGATTGGTTGGATTCCCGCAGTCTCATTAGCGGATGCCCGCAGTTTCATAGCGGATGATTACCCTATACGCCCCACGCTATGATTAGTGGATGACCTTCTATACCGCGATATTCTGCCACGAAGCAGAATGGGTATTATTTATGTGCTAACATCTGTGGATGCAGGAAAACAGGTTGGAGGAATCCAACTGGATTCCTCAGAAATATATTATCTGTTTGTTTAATTGTTTGCATATATATTGTTATATATGATGTGTTAGAAAAATAAATAATTGGTTGCTTTGTGTGTTTAAATATCACTGGGCTAAGTGTTAATTTATTTAAAATATCATGGCAGGATATTTGACATTTAAAAGGGAAAATTCTATTTTTAAATAGAATTTGAATTTTAAATGGAAAAAAAATATAAACTTGTTTTTGAAAAAAAAAACAAGTAGTTTCTTTTTAAACGAAGTTTATAAATAGTTCTTTTATAACGAAGTTATAAATGAAGTGAAAGAATTATCATTTGATAATTCAGAAATAGAAATACCAGTGTGAAATTGGAATTTGAAATGAAATTTCAAAATAAGAATGTGAAACGAAAATTTTAAATATATAACTCAAATGAAATTTGAGTATAACATTTGAATAGTAGAATTAGAAAGGGAGTTTAAATATTTGAATTTTAAAAGGAGATTTAATATTAGAAATTCAAATAGAAGTTCAAATAGAATTTGAATAGATAAAATTAGAATGAAAAATAGAATTTGAATTCAAGGAATTAAAATAAAATTTGAATTCAAAGGAATTCGAATAAAGAAATTCAAATAGAGATTTGAATGTAGAATTTCAAAATAGAATTTGAAATAAACTTTGAAATAGGATTTTCAAAGTAGAATTGGAAATAGAATTTCAAAGAGGATTTCAAAATAGGAAATCCAAATGGTTTTGAAATAGAATTTGAATTCAAGGGAATTCAAATGGATTTGAGTGAAGAAATTCAAATGGTGTTAAAAATAAGTTTGAATATTAGAATTCAAATGGGGTTGGAAATGAATTTGAATATTAGAATTCAAATGGAAATGGAAAAACGAACTTTGAATATAAGAGATTCAAATTGAATTCAAATAGGATTTAATCTATGGGATTTGAATATGAAATTCAAATGGGTTTTAAACTATGGAATTTTGAATATAGAATTGAAAAAGGAGTTTGAATATTTGAATTTCAATATAATTCAAATATAGAAATTGGAATATAGAAGTTCAAATGAAATTTTAAATATAGAGTTTGAATAAGAGAATTCAAATGAATTCAAACATAGAATTTGAATATAGGGAATTCAAATAGAAATTCAAGTATTGAATTTGAATATCAAATAGAAAAGGAATTGGAATTTGAATATAGAATTCAAATAAAAGTGAGATTGGAATTTGAATCAAGAAATTCAAATAGAGTTAAATGAAGTAGAATTCATTTTAAAGAAGTTTAAAAGTTTATATATATAAATATAATTAAAACGAACTCGCCGCAGCGCTGCAGTTCGTAAATTGGCGATTCGAACTTCAATTGAGTATACATAACTCAATTGGAGTCGGAATTCTTCGAAACAAGAAACGTCCGGACCGATTTGATAATAGTTTTCTAATGAAGGAGAAAAATCTGGATTTCGTCGTATAGATTTTGAGATATGTCAAAATCAAATTTTCAGAAAAACAGCGCCAAAATCGTTTTAAACCCATAACGGTTTATTTAATTTTATAAAAGGATTTTAAGCAAATAAAATTCGAATTTCTATTTAGAAAATTTCAGATTCTGAGATGTAATTATATGTGAACTCAAGTGAAGTACTGAATTTGATTTTTGAAACAGAAATCAGATTTTTGATTATTGAATAGAATTAACTAATTCGAATAGGAATTAGTAAATGAGATATTGAATTGATCTTGGGCCTTAAATAAGCAAACTCGATTTGAAAATTTATATTCGAAATCGAAAGGGAAGCTAGAATTGGAAATTTGAAATTCAATTTGGATATAAGCTAATTAAATATTTTGTTTGAACATGTTATGTTCAACAAAGAAGTGAAATAGGCAAAAAGGCTAATTAAAGAATAATTGAGCGAAACTGAATTCAAACGATTCAAAATAGAATTCAAACGAATGGATTGAGTTGAATTGAATTGGAAACAGGTGAACAGGTGTTAAACAGATATGGGATGGAGTATATGAAGATTTTTATTTATGTGCCCGACAAAAAGGTACATGTTTAAATTCATATATGGGTTTTATGCGCCGTATCGGCAAGCCGCTTGGCTTTTTCCTTTTTCTTTTGATTTAGGAAGATACCGGGAAGCTATTTGAAATTTCCCGATGCTCCCGATACAGGGGAGGTTATGGCGAAATTTTCCGGAAATTTAAGGAGTTAGAATATTTTTAAAGACATTTTGTTAGTTAAAAATCAATGTATCGATATATGTAGAATTCGATAAGGAAACGAAGTCAAAAATAGAATATTGTAAACAAAAAGGGAAAAATCTAAATTAGAAATAGAAAGCGAACTTTATACATGTTTTAAAAATGAACAATTGGATTGTATAATGTGTTACTCGAGGTAAGTGGTTTTGCCGTTTTGAAGTTGAGGATGTTTTCAGTTAAGGTCTGAGAGGTAATTTTACCCCAACTTGATTGATTTCATTTTTAATGGATAAATAGCAAGATACAGTCTCGAAGAGAAGTGTTTGAAAAAGAGTGAGTTGAATAAAATATATTTGGGTTGTTGTAACGATGTTTTACACAACATTCGTTTTAACCCAAGTGATGGAATTTTGGAAATATAAAAGTAAATATTTCCTGAGTATAATTAAAATAGTCGGAATAGAGATAAGTGATTGTAATTGTTTTCAATTGCAAATAGAGACATTTTCTAATATATAGAAAATAAAAGAAGTTAATATTTGGAAACGTTTTCCAAATGGCGTAAGAAGCCGAGATGATTATTGAAATATTTGGGTAACAAATATTGATAAGGAAATGGAAAAGAGATTTAATTAATGAAATATTAATTAAGGAGCCCAGTGATTTGTTTGATATGTTTGGATGAACACTTGTTTTTATTCGATAGTTAAATCACAGACTATCGAAGTTTTTGACCATCGTTGTCAATATGGAGAGACCGGTTAGATTATTATCCGAAGAACCACTCCGTATCGGCATAAGCGTTGCGAACCAAGTATGCTGGATATATTGAAGACGGAGTAAAGTGCAAGGGCTTTTCTATTAAATAGAAATAGTGCCTTCGGTTTCGTTCAACCCCAGAACGAACGTAAATGGACGAATGTCTGACAGAGTATTTCCAATGATCAAATGGGTTGGTCTGTATGAATATATATGGTTGCAACGGATTTATCCCTTAGCATAATATCCAGAATATTTGTGCAAACTCAACTAGTGATTAACGGATCTGACAATGTGGCATTCAAAGTGATTGTGTTATCAATGAATGGTAAGTATTCGTAGCCTCAGGCCTCAACAACCGGGAAAGGACAAAAATCGGGCAGGCAGCATGGCTATGTGGGTCGCACCCATTAGGATGTATAATCACCTATCTAGAGGTTCATTTAATTTCTTATTCTGTTCGATGCTGTCCCAGTCGGGAGACGGTTGCTGATCCCAACCGTTGGTGATATACATTCGATACACTCAAGCGAAATGAGTGGTCGGTCATGTGTGGGCCGGGTTGCAAGATGTTCTTGTTGAACCCAGTGTATTCCTCTCTAGAGATACACTAGCGGAAGGTGGTTCCATACCTTGTCATGTTGGAAATCCAATCTCCAATAAGCGCCATGCGGTTTTTGATTTTATAATATATATGTGGAGCGTGAGATGCAAGCGTTCTGCTATTTGGCTATTTACTTGATATATACATTATTATAATATCACTGGATTTTCGTATCAAAGTGTTTTGGGTTATAGTAAGGTAAAAAACCGTCCATGTTTATGTGTGGGCTGGTCTTACTATTATCTTTTCTTTTGAAAGAATTTTTAAAGTTAAACAAGTAGTTGGAGTTTACTCACACTAGTCCCATGACTGACCCAGAGTTTATTTTGTTTTGTTTTCCCTAAACTCTTGGGTGCCCAAATTTGTACTGGCAGTCAAGTAGTCGGGATTTCACAGATTCATTTGGAGGAGCTGAAAGCAGGAGGCTTCACCGGTTAGCTATAGACTATCATATATTCCGCTGTGTACTATGTTGTATCTAGAAACAGATGTTTATAACTGTTCCAGAAATGACTGTTGTGCTCTGATGATGGTATGTATATAAAGTTACTGATTTGTATTTTCAAGAGTTATATTATGAAATATATTTTATTCGTTCCGCTGTGAGTTGTGATCTTCGTTTTTCTTCTATTCTTATATTTCTTTCTTCCTATTTCTCATCTTCTAACTTCTTTCTATAAATGGTTCGTATTTCTGTGTTATTTGGGTTGGACGTGTAGTGTATTTAGTCAACTCAGATAGCTCAGATTTGCGGGTCACTACAGTTGGTATCAGAGCTTAGGTTGAGCGAACACCTAGGCTTGTGTGACATGTGCTCATTAGAGATAGGGTCAGTAGCACCCTAGAATGAGTTGAGCGTATATATACGAGAGAGCGTATTTGTACATTGATGTAAAATTATTTTATATTGTGTTGGCTAGTCTGTAGAGTGGTTTATGAATTCTGGTCGAATCGTGGGACGCCACGACGTCGATAGGAGTTTCTAAATACTTGAACAGAAGACTGAACACGATATAGTTTTAAAATGGGTAGATGAAATAATTTTACCCAAAATTCTATTTCGATATATAACTAATAATTTTCTGAAATTATTATAATATATGGATGTGTTGATTGTTAGGATTATAATCAAACGAGATTATAATATTGGAATGGTTATTTATAACTAAAATAGAATTTGTATAGAAAATTAAATATACAAATGAGATAAATTAGAATTAAATTCAAACCAGAATTAAGAATTCAAAATCCTGGGAAGTTGAAAAATATTTTCAAAGTATATTAAATAATATAGCTTTGTTTTGTAAAGGTTTTGAATAAAAATCATTTTTAAATGGATTTTGAAAGAAATAAAGCACTAAACTCACTTCAGTGGCTGAGAAATAATTCTTATGATGATTGCAACATCATCAGTGTTCATTTCCGAGTTTCTAAGTGATGAATTGCTACCTTAAAAAAGGTTTTTGATGGAAATTTATTTGAAAGAAAACAAATTGGTTTGAATATTCAAATGTTTTGAATTTGAATTAGTTATAAATATATGTGATTTCAAAAAGGGTTTGAAATAAAAACCCTGGGATTTGGATTCTGGGAATTAAAATTTAACTGAAGCAAGTTAAATGGTTCGAGGTGAATAAATTGACTAGAATCAATTTGAAATAAATATGAATTAGAATACATATGAATGGAAACCAAAAGTTTTGGTTGAAACTAAAATCATAGAAATATGAGGAGTTGAGTTTCAACATAAGTGAATTTTTGAAAAGTAATAGATTTGTACCATTTTTCCTACCTTAGCAATTTCGAGGACGAAATAATTTTAAGGGGGGAAGAATGTAACGACCCAGATTTTTGAACAGTTTATTTTAAATATTTAGTATGGTTTTAAATATTGAATTCATAATATAAATGGTATTTATTGGGTTATCGATTAAATTATCGAAATACGAGAAGTTTGAAATAATTCAATTCAAATATAAAACTGAATAGAAACAGTTCAGTTAATTCATATTAAATTAGAACGATAATAGTAATTTATTACTGAAGAATTTAACTGTGTAAAAATGATTTATATATTTAAATCAGATTTCATTTAAATCGTTTATTTAAAATTGTTATATCTTTTATACAGTTGAAATGAATTCCAGAATCAGTTCCGTGGAGTTCAGAATAACGCCATAATCTGTTAACGTAAGTCGTTACGTTAAAATAAGCAGTTCGGGGTTTCAAAGTAAGGGGACCGTGAGATATTTAGTCATTTAATTAAAACTAATTCAAAAACAAATTTTATTCATCTGACCTATTCCTACTCCGCAGACCTAAAACGAAAAACCGCAGACCTAATGGTTTTCTCGAGCAAAATGTTTTGTCTCCCAACTTCATTACTGAAGCAAACATTACAATGGCCTTCGTACCTGTTGTCTGCTTTCGCGTCTATATAAATCGAACCCATGCTCTTTGTTTTCACCATTCCTGAAATTCCAGGAAAACGAATTCGATTTCTTTCCCAATCTCATAACAAAATCAAATCCTCCGATCAATTAAAAAAAAAAAAGAATCAAAATCGCGATTTCAACTTGAGCGTTCTGAAGCTCGACCCCATGCCAGGGCTGCTCGCAATTTAGGAAAAAACATGGTCGCGATTAAGGAAGAAACCCACATCGAAATCGTGTGGTTCCCTGAGCCCGACATCGAGCTTGAAGCGCTCGCGAATAAGAAGCTCTCGCGTATGTTTTTGAAGTTGTTCTGAGGGGTGCGGTTGCTTTCATTCGAGCCGAGTTGTAATTGGGGATTTCGGAGCGGTCGAGTTTGAAAACGGTGGTGTGGTGTTGGGATTACAGGAGTACAACTGTAGACGATTAAGGGAAGTCTTAGGGCTGGTAGAACGAGGGTATTGGGGTTTTGAACTGACGCTGATGAACTGAAGGTTAGGCGGTGTCAGGTGTCGAACTGAGGTAATTTTGTAGAGTTCGGTCTTTGATTTTGAGGGTGAACGCGATGATGGATGTGAGGAGATGATTGAAGCAAGTGTCCACGGAGCTGTGTTATTCAAGTTGTTGGGTTTTTGTTCAAATTAGAGGAAATGGCTCGAGGGTAATGGAACTAGTAAGAAGAAGGGCGAACTGACCAGGACAAAGGTTTACAACAGGGTTGAGGTCAACCTAAGTGGTGCGGCATTGGCACGACAGTAGCGAGAGGCGATAGAGAAGGGAATGGTGATTGATAATGAGGTATTCGATGAAATTCCAAGGTGGTGAAGGCCAGTGTTTGGGGCTGATTTCAACAGGCAAGGACCGATGATTTTTAGTTAGCTTTTTGATTGATGGAAGCAGCAAGGTATACATTTTAAAAATTTAAAAATACTTCGGAGAGTTAATTAATTCATTTAGTAGTTTATTTAAATTGATAAGATGTTAAATGGATTCGATAGGAGATAATAGAGGTAGGACGAGGTGTCTAGTCAGAAATGGATGGTGAGAATCTTTGGGAACTGTTCATAAGTTTGTCCATGGATTGATCGAGTAGTTTGAAATAACCGGTAAGATATACTCTTTACATAATTTAAATATACATGGGATAGTTTATTTATTTATTTTAATAACCGATTAATCGATGAATTAAAATAAAATCGTAGGAACCTGATAAATTCAGTTAAGACGATTGAAGACGATTCATGGAAAGCAGGATATGGAAATAAAATGGATATTCGACAATGGAAAATCATTTGTGAGTAAATCTCACTCACCTTTTATTTACAATTATTTTTATTTCGTTAAAAATAATTGTTGTTGCTCGTTTGGATTTTTCTGCTTGCTTTATATATATTAGTTATTTAGGCTATTATATATATAGATATTGGGTTGATTGATTGGTTGGATTCCCGCAGTCTCATTAGCGGATGCCCGCAGTTTCATAGCGGATGATTACCCTATACGCCCCACGCTATGATTAGTGGATGACCTTCTATACCGCGATATTCTGCCACGAAGCAGAATGGGTATTATTTATGTGCTAACATCTGTGGATGCAGGAAAACAGGTTGGAGGAATCCAACTGGATTCCTCAGAAATATATTATCTGTTTGTTTAATTGTTTGCATATATATTGTTATATATGATGTGTTAGAAAAATAAATAATTGGTTGCTTTGTGTGTTTAAATATCACTGGGCTAAGTGTTAATTTATTTAAAATATCATGGCAGGATATTTGAGATTTAAAAGGGAAAATTCTATTTTTAAATAGAATTTGAATTTTAAATGGAAAAAAAATATAAACTTGTTTTTGGAAAAAAAAAACAAGTAGTTTCTTTTTAAACGAAGTTTATAAATAGTTCTTTTATAACGAAGTTATAAATGAAGTGAAAGAATTATCATTTGATAATTCAGAAATAGAAATACCAGTGTGAAATTGGAATTTGAAATGAAATTTCAAAATAAGAATGTGAAACGAAAATTTTAAATATATAACTCAAATGAAATTTGAGTATAACATTTGAATAGTAGAATTAGAAAGGGAGTTTAAATATTTGAATTTTAAAAGGAGATTTAATATTAGAAATTCAAATAGAAGTTCAAATAGAATTTGAATAGACAAAATTAGAATGAAAAATAGAATTTGAATTCAAGGAATTAAAATAAAATTTGAATTCAAAGGAATTCGAATAAAGAAATTCAAATAGAGATTTGAATGTAGAATTTCAAAATAGAATTTGAAATAAACTTTGAAATAGGATTTTCAAAGTAGAATTGGAAATAGAATTTCAAAGAGGATTTCAAAATAGGAAATCCAAATGGTTTTGAAATAGAATTTGAATTCAAGGGAATTCAAATGGATTTGAGTGAAGAAATTCAAATGGTGTTAAAAATAAGTTTGAATATTAGAATTCAAATGGGGTTGGAAATGAATTTGAATATTAGAATTCAAATGGAAATGGAAAAATGAACTTTGAATATAAGAGATTCAAATTGAATTTAAATAGGATTTAATCTATGGGATTTGAATATGAAATTCAAATGGGTTTTAAACTATGGAATTTTGAATATAGAATTGAAAAAGGAGTTTGAATATTTGAATTTCAATAGAATTCAAATATAGAAATTGGAATATAGAAGTTCAAATGGAATTTTAAATTAGTTTGAATAAGAGAATTCAAATGAATTCAAACATAGAATTTGAATATAGGGAATTCAAATAGAAATTCAAGTATTGAATTTGAATATCAAATAGAAAAGGAATTGGAATTTGAATATAGAATTCAAATAAAAGTGAGATTGGAATTTGAATCAAGAAATTCAAATAGAGTTAAATGAAGTAGAATTCATTTTAAAGAAGTTTAAAAGTTTATATATATAAATATAATTAAAACGAACTCGCCGCAGCGCTGCAGTTCGTAAATTGGCGATTTGAACTTCAATTGAGTATACAGAACTCAATTGGAGTCGGAATTCTTCGAAACAAGAAACGTCCGGACCGATTTGATAATAGTTTTCTAATGAAGGAGAAAAATCTGGATTTCGTCGTATAGATTTTGAGATATGTCAAAATCAAATTTTCAGATAAACAGCGCCAAAATCGTTTTAAACCCATAACGGTTTATTTAATTTTATAAAAGGATTTTAAGCAAATAAAATTCGAATTTCTATTTAGAAAATTTCAGATTCTGAGATGTAATTATATGTGAACTCAAGTGAAGTAATGAATTTGATTTTTGAAACAGAAATCAGATTTTTGATTATTGAATAGAATTAACTAATTCGAATAGGAATTAGTAAATGAGATATTGAATTGATCTTGGGCCTTAAATAAGTAAACTCGATTTGAAAATTTATATTCGAAATCGAAAGGGAAGCTAGAATTGGAAATTTGAAATTCAATTTGGATATAAGCTAATTAAATATTTTGTTTGAACATGTTATGTTCAACAAAGAAGTGAAATAGGCAAAAAGGCTAATTAAAGAATAATTGAGCGAAACTGAATTCAAACGATTCAAAATAGAATTCAAACGAATGGATTGAGTTGAATTGAATTGGAAACAGGTGAACAGGTGTTAAACAGATATGGGATGGAGTATATGAAGATTTTTATTTATGTGCCCGACAAAAAGGTACATGTTTAAATTCATATATGGGTTTTATGCGCCGTATCGGCAAGCCGCTTGGCTTTTTCCTTTTTCTTTTGATTTAGGAAGATACCGGGAAGCTATTTGAAATTTCCCGATGCTCCCGATACAGGGGAGGTTATGGCGAAATTTTCCGGAAATTTAAGGAGTTAGAATATTTTTAAAGACATTTTGTTAGTTAAAAATCAATGTATCGATATATGTAGAATTCGATAAGGAAACGAAGTCAAAAATAGAATATTGTAAACAAAAAGGGAAAAATCTAAATTAGAAATAGAAAGCGAACTTTATACATGTTTTAAAAATGAACAATTGGATTGTATAATGTGTTACTCGAGGTAAGTGGTTTTGCCGTTTTGAAGTTGAGGATGTTTTCAGTTAAGGTCTGAGAGGTAATTTTACCCCAACTTGATTGATTTCATTTTTAATGGATAAATAGCAAGATCCAGTCTCGAAGAGAAGTGTTTGAAAAAGAGTGAGTTGAATAAAATATATTTGGGTTGTTGTAACGATGTTTTACACAACATTCGTTTTAACCCAATTGATGGAATTTTGGAAATATAAAAGTAAATATTTCCTGAGTATAATTAAAATAGTCGAAATAGAGATAAGTGATTGTAATTGTTTTCAATTGCAAATAGAGACATTTTCTAATATATAGAAAATAAAAGAAGTTAATATTTGGAAACGTTTTCCAAATGGCGTAAGAAGCCGAGATGATTATTGAAATATTTGGGTAACAAATATTGATAAGGAAATGGAAAAGAGATTTAATTAATGAAATATTAATTAAGGAGCCCAGTGATTTGTTTGATATGTTTGGATGAACACTTGTTTTTATTCGATAGTTAAATCACAGACTATCGAAGTTTTTGACCATCGTTGTCAATATGGAGAGACCGGTTGGATTATTATCCGAAGAACCACTCCGTATCGGCATAAGCGTTGCGAACCAAGTATGCTGGATATATTGAAGACGGAGTAAAGTGCAAGGGCTTTTCTATTAAATAGAAATAGTGCCTTCGGTTTCGTTCAACCCCAGAACGAACGTAAATGGACGAATGTCTGACAGAGTATTTCCAATGATCAAATGGGTTGGTCTGTATGAATATATATGGTTGCAACGGATTTATCCCTTAGCATAATATCCAGAATATTTGTGCAAACTCAACTAGTGATTAACGGATCTGACAATGTGGCATTCAAAGTGATTGTGTTATCAATGAATGGTAAGTATTCGTAGCCTCAGGCCTCAACAACCGGGAAAGGACAAAAATCGGGCAGGCAGCATGGCTATGTGGGTCGCACCCATTAGGATGTATAATCACCTATCTAGAGGTTCATTTAATTTCTTATTCTGTTCGATGCTGTCCCAGTCGGGAGACGGTTGCTGATCCCAACCGTTGGTGATATACATTCGATACACTCAAGCGAAATGAGTGGTCGGTCATGTGTGGGCCGGGTTGCAAGATGTTCTTGTTGAACCCAGTGTATTCCTCTCTAGAGATACACTAGCGGAAGGTGGTTCCATACCTTGTCATGTTGGAAATCCAATCTCCAATAAGCGCCATGCGGTTTTTGATTTTATAATATATATGTGGAGCGTGAGATGCAAGCGTTCTGCTATTTGGCTATTTACTTGATATATACATTATTATAATATCACTAGATTTTCGTATCAAAGTGTTTTGGGTTATAGTAAGGTAAAAAACCGTCCATGTTTATGTGTGGGCTGGTCTTACTATTATCTTTTCTTTTGAAAGAATTTTTAAAGTTAAACAAGTAGTTGGAGTTTACTCACACTAGTCCCATGACTGACCCAGAGTTTATTTTGTTTTGTTTTCCCTAAACTCTTGGGTGCCCAAATTTGTACTGGCAGTCAAGTAGTCGGGATTTCACAGATTCATTTGGAGGAGCTGAAAGCAGGAGGCTTCACCGGTTAGCTATAGACTATCATATATTCCGCTGTGTACTATGTTGTATCTAGAAACAGATGTTTATAACTGTTCCAGAAATGACTGTTGTGCTCTGATGATGGTATGTATATAAAGTTACTGATTTGTATTTTCAAGAGTTATATTATGAAATATATTTTATTCGTTCCGCTGTGAGTTGTGATCTTCGTTTTTCTTCTATTCTTATATTTCTTTCTTCCTATTTCTCATCTTCTAACTTCTTTCTATAAATGGTTCGTATTTCTGTGTTATTTGGGTTGGACGTGTAGTGTATTTAGTCAACTCAGATAGCTCAGATTTGCGGGTCACTACAGTTAAGGTTATTTATTATGGCTGTAGAAGATTAAATGTCTAAAGCAAACAAGAAAGGCAAACAAGAAAGATGTACGGTCGTTGATCTGGTCATCCTGATTAATGGAAAACAACTGTAAAGGAAGAGTGGAATATTTGTTGTGAGGCATATCAGTTGTCTCTTTGTACCAGGCTCATGCGTTACATTTAATGTGCATTAGACACTGACTGTATGCCATAAGAATAGATATGCTTCAAGCTGCTTTGCTATACCATCTAACCAGTGGCATAACTCAGATTCCAACTTGACAAGGCCACGAAATAAAAAAAAATAGAGAATTCATGGACAATACCTATAATTATTTTAGTCTTTAACTCAAGCATTTTTCAAACTATTCATACCAAATTATTAATCATAAATTAAATGTTGATATAGTAAGTTATTAAACAATAATTTCCATGTTAATATCCAATTTAAGTAATAAAAGGAATGTAGTAATTCATTAGAAAAAAGAATATATAATTTGTGTGTTATAAACATTTTGATATTTTTCAAATAATTATTATTTTAAACCCACGAACGGATTTTAAAGAAATGTAAGAGCGTGAAAGCAGAATGAAATTTGTATTTTGATTGATATTTATTATAGGTCGTATGTTGTATTTATACAAAAGAATGATTATGGACTTCGGCACACATAGCTTGTTACATAATGTAAAAACTTCTGTTTTACAGAACGATACATTTCACAGCATGGATAAATGTTAAAGAAGACTCGACACCCAAATAAAAAACGATGAGTATATGGTAAGAAAGCCATCATTGAGAGTGAAACATAGAGAAATATCTAGTGTAACATAATTGTTCTTTTTCTTCAATAATTATCCCTTCCAAATATTAGCGTGTCAAACCCAAGATGGTATCCTCTTTTATTCAGCAATAGCAGTCAAATTTATGGTGGGGTCACTTGCCCGCTCCAGCCATAGTGTGGCTCCGCCAACGCATCAAACATGGTGTTGGAACTGATTCACTACACATCAGAAGTTACCTGGTGAATTTTAAAAAATAAGTAACATATTAGATCTTTATTGGGTCTAAATTTAATTTAAATTAAATATTTTATTTCATTTAAATTTATAAATTATTGATAAATATTTATTTATTTTTTTGTCAATTGATATACGTACATATCATGTACAATTTTTTGAAAATGTATTATATAGATGTACATATGCGTACATATATATTAGTATGTATATGTATGTGCATGCGTAACATGATATTATATGTTAGGTATAACATGCCAGTATGTAGATGTTGAGATTTATATCGCAATGGACATGTAAGCTCATCTTATATGTTTTGCATGTTGTCCAAATACGTGTATATATAATTATAATTGTAATTATTATATATGAATATACAAGTGTGTGTGGGTGTGTATGTGTATGTTATGAGAAATATTATACTATTTATTTATTTAAATAAAATAAAATATGATAACATTAAATATTAACAAACGTGTGTGTATATATGTTAGATACAAGTTCATTTATTTAATATATATATATATATATATATATATGTATGTACATATATGTGTGTGTGTGTGTGCGCATGCGTGCGTGTATGTATATGTATATATGTATGCATGCATTAAAGCAATATAATCGTATAATATAAGTGTTTGTGTATATAAGTATAAATTATAATAATTAAATGGAAATATGAATTAATATAGTTTATATATATATGTATCTATTTTGAAAATTTCTTTAAATATTACCGATCAAGTATACAACATATTAGAATTATTTATAATTTTATTATATTGATATATATAATGAATTATTATTAATTAATTAAACAAATCAAAAGGAGCTTTCCTATTCTTCAACGGCAATTAGGGTAAATCCCGTCGCCACTCTTTTTCTTTGCCAAATTTTATTCATTTCATTCGCTTTCTAACTCTTCCGCCTCCAAATCCATCTCACCTTCATTTATTTGCTCTGGTTATCTTTCCCTTTCCCCAGTTTTCGTTGCTCAGTATATATAGCTCTTCATCCACTTTTACAGATCTCGTGACCCCTTCTACCGATCTTTTCCGCCTCTCATACGGTATCCTCCACCAAACAATTCGCCATTTCCATTTCCCTTGCTTCGCCTTATCCTCCTTGGTAAGCCCTAGTTTCAACTTCTCGTGTCCTCCGTATATAGCCTGTTTGAGTTCCTCTCGCCATTTCTTTTGCCAATCTTCGGTAGAATTTTCGCGACATGTCGCGACTAAGGCATCAAATCTGTACCTTTCTTATGAAGCTGGTGCTCATTATCTCAGTTTCTGTTAGCATCTCTTCGAAAGGTAGGCTGGATCATCTCTTTCTCGAGCTTTGAACTTGTTTCAATGTGCTGGCTGTTTAAGTTGTTGCTTACTGCTCTGGTGTTTCACCACTGCAAGAGTTTGGGGTTTCCTAGTTTTGGTTGATGTTGGTTTTTTGCTTGTCTTCAGCTACTTTTAAGTGTGTGTTTATGTGTCGTGAGTGTTACGTCTTGGATATATGTGCGAGAGGTGCTTAAGTTAGTTGTGTTGTGGTTTTCTTTGGTGGTTATCGGTTTACTGGTAGCTTTGGTTTTGTTGTTCGCCTTTTTGTCGGTTTTGTCATAGGTGCTACTTTGTGGTTTGGGTTGCTTTGGTAGCTAGGAGTTTGGCTTGTTACCACTCGTCCAGTGGATTTTCTATTATGGTAGCCTTGTACTAAATGTAGTGTAAGGTTTATGTCATTTTGTCACCCTGCATGGTGAAAGGAGTCTCACCCATTGTGTTGATGTATTAGTAGTTCAGGCTTGATTGCTTAACTCCTATTTGTAAGCTTGTTTAGTTTTCTAATTCAGCAGTTTGTGAGTTAGTCTAACTTCTGTTGTAAAATGTGTTTGTTACTTTGTTGTAATGAAAGTGTATTACAAATCACTATAAAAACTGATCGGCTTTTCCCATAAAAAGTATTTAAACAAATGTAAATAAATGATTGAAAATATCTATATAACGTATATTTCAGATTTTAATCTTTTCAGAAATCAATGATAATGTATTATAGATTAATTTTTTTTTGATATTTTTTCAAGTGAAATTTTATTTTTATTAACTAAATAATTTCGATTGAATCAAAATATGATTATTATTATTCTTAAATGTTTTTGAAAACTTGCTTTCACAACCTAGAGCTTATAACATGAAAAATCAATTCTAGGAAATCAAATTTTCAAAACATAATTTATTTTATATGAATTACTTAATCCGTACAGTTATTAAATAATAGTAATAATAAATATTAAATTATTACCTTAAAATTATTTTCTATCACCAAAAATAATAATTAATGTAAATATACATACTAAAAATATTAGTCCAACTATTTATATGATATAATAATATATTTTAATTCAAATCATATGGTTAAATTAGTTAGCATATCAATATATATATATATATATATATAATGATAATTAATAAAAAATAATGATTACAACTGTCTATTTCAAATGTTTCATTAAAAATTATTTATTATTTGGTATATATATATATATTATCAATTGATATAGAACAACATTAATACCTATATGGATCTCACCTAACTAACAAAATAATGATAATAACATATATATATATATATATACACACACACACACACATACATATTTTGGCACGTTTGATGAGAAATAGATATTAAAAACACGGTTTGTATGATTTGTTAATTTTTAAATAGCAATGATCTTTTATGAACTATTAAGTTTATCTTACATGTTCTTGCAAACTTTGCAAACACATATATTTCTGCAAAAATTAAGATGTTAAGATTGAAAAAGTTTTCTGAGCGCGGTAAAATTCCAGTCATGTAAATTTTAAAACTTCATTAACATCCAGATGTGTAAATATGGCTTTTATTTCAATATAATTAGCTACCTCTTAATATGTACAGTTAGTTCGTACATGTAGGAAATAAAGGTAAATAAACCATTATGCAATATCCATATATTTTAGAAGTAAAATTTTGTGATTTTTATTTTCTTATCTATCATCTAATCTTAATAGCATTAGTAAAGTTATTTTGTCTTAACTTAATAATCGCATTTGCATTTACTTGCATATGAAAGTTTCCTACACCATCAAGCTCATTTCTTATCAAGCATCTATAACTATATTAATTACACATTACATAATAGATATATTAATTGAGTATAGTGGAAAAGATCACAAACCATTATGGAATATTCAAATATTTACAAGACTCGGTCAGGAGATAACATGTTGAATTTACAAACAAACATTAGTTAGTAAGTTTTCAAGTAAATTAGTTCTTAAAATTTTCTTTTTGTGTACCTCGTTTATTTTATGACTGATTTATCCCTATAGTAAATGAGCTCTAAAAAATCAATGAAGAAGAATAAAAAAATAACATGGAATTTGTTTATATGGAGGGCAGACTTTTTATTATTACATCGAGATCATGGATTTAATAACTCATTTGTAAATAAAGTACAATATTATGTCATATATACACAAATATTTTGATTGATGTGTATTTAATAAAAAATAATAATATCACTTTAGCAATTTTGTGTAATGTTTTTTAGAGAAATGTAGGGGGTGGCAATTAGACCCGACCCAATGGACCTGGACCTGACCCAACGGGTCTTGATTCTAGGCGGGTCGGTTTTTGTCAGGTCTAAACGTACATTTCTAAAATTTGGATCCGACCCGAGCTTCGGGTTGGGTTGGGTTCGGTTGAATAATAATACTAAAAATACATATATTTCAATGTTTTTTGGACGAATCTTTCAGGTTGGGTCCATTCGGGCCAGGTTTGATCGGGTCTAGATTGTATTTTTCATCACCTAGACTCGATCCTGGACCCATCGGATGCGGTTCGGGTTCGCGTCTTGTCGGGTCGGTTCAGTTCGGGTTTTTGGTTCTCGATTCTAATTGCCAACAGTAGAGAAATGGACTATAAGGTTGTCATTTTAGAATTTATTTAATATATATCATCGATATAAGTGTTGTCCATTTCTTTGAATCCATATATAAAATAAAAATGGACTATAAATGTTGTCATTTTGGTATGATGTTTTTATTCACTTATCTGACCAAAATAACAACACTTATAGTCCATTTGCATGTGTTATTATCAAAACGACAACACTTACAGTCCATTTCTTTTAATCCATATATAAATAAAAATAGCTTCACAAACTCCAAGCATTCGGTTTCATCTAAATTCACTGCTAATAATTCAAGATTTCTGCTCAAGCTTACAAAGAATGAATGCACATGCAAAATTAGTTGATATAATAAGAGTTTTCATTATTAAAGCAATTATCGAGATTATTTTTATTTTAAATATGTCAGAAGCGTTTTATCTAAACTACTTTCTAAGCTGGCACTATAAGAATTTTTATACATCTCATTATGTGGTCCATATAACGAATATGGAATTATTAATTTAATATTAAATTTCATTATATGGTCATTTGCGGAGTTCGTTGATTTGATAGGATAAGATTGAAATAGAAGGTATATTCCTTTAAATATGATATTCTCTATTAACGATCAAACTTGGTGAACGGTTGAGATTATATCCATAACGGAATTTGGCCTCTCTCTCTGCCTATAAATATAACTTAATATTCATCATTAGGGTTATCGAAAAAACATCACAAATAATAGTACGACTAAGAGAGAGAAGACAATTTCCAAATCTACAACTTACAGATCTACATCTTATTATCTTCTACTCAATCAATGTCTACAGGTATGATTTAT
Organism: Allium sativum; assembly: GCA_030737875.1. NCBI lineage: Eukaryota > Viridiplantae > Streptophyta > Magnoliopsida > Asparagales > Amaryllidaceae > Allium > Allium sativum. The sequence continues at coordinate 123,893,636 of CM060919.1, read as the reverse complement.
GTATTGTTTGTAACTAAGAGCATGGTCAAGATCTTAAACAAAAATACAATAATGAATAAAAATCAGATTCACTTGATATTATTTTTACATGTGGTATCGGAGCAAGGTTGAAGTTCCTATTCTTAGTTCAAATTCATAGTAGAATCATGCTGGTATTATGTTTTTCCTCAATTATTCAGGTTGATTCTTGTATAATGTCATGTACTGATTACATTTATTCAAATTACATGTTATTATTATTATTATTATTATTTCTTAACTGGTTTAACGATTTATTATGATTATGATGCAATAATTATTTTGGGTCTATTTTTCATTTTTTTGGTATCACTAACAAGGTTTTAAATCTCGGATATCGGTCGCGTTTCATCTCGAGGATTTTAGAGACTTGAACTCATATCGAGGGAGATCACGGATGAGATGAGCCTAACTCGGGTGTTCGTCTCAGATTTCCATCTTGGGTCTGAAAGTTCATATCGGAACAATATCGGGGTACATGATATATTAAAAAAATGATATTTTTACACAATGATTTTATGAATGTTATTATAAATATAGAAATTTAAACTTGAGTTGCAAAATCATTTCATTATTCTTAATCTACTAAAGAACATTTATACCCTAAGTCGTAATATGCTTAAGATAAAAATATAACACAATGCAAAAAGATTGGTGCTTACAATATATAATCCATGAACATGAATTATTGTTAGACATAAAGCACAAAGAAAGCCAACAACATTAAAATTTCAGCATAAGTAGAACATAAAACATATTATTTCATAGGTAATATGTATGTAAAAAAATTCGAATATGAAAATCGTAAGCATTGCAGAACATATATGATCATACGATATGGTCATTTAACATGCAAAATGATAAATAGCTGGAGATTATCGTGGTTAGATTTCAGTCTTTTAAATATTGTTCTATTTTGGACATCGATTTATATTTTAACCAAAAAACCAATATCTCGGACGATATTACCGGATCTCGTCTCGGTCGATATATCGTTCGATATCGTAATATCTCGGGCGATATATTCGAAAGGAGATTTGCAATAAGATTTGTTGTTTCGTTTTCGGTAGGAGCCCATCCAAAAATTGTTTTGAATTTAGAATTCAATGAAATATCTTTATTTCTGCCCATACAATCAATCGCGCATTTGTGAAAAACTAAATGAAAAAGTTTTCTTTTTATAGAAAAATCAGACCAAAAGGTGACACAAACGGATAGTGGATTATTGAATCTTTAATTTTGAATCTATTCCTTGGAAGAAAATAAGTTTCTTGTTTTTTTCTTTAATTGTATCTTTGATGAAAGGGATTTTTTCAAAAAGAATCTATCGAATCGTCAAAAATATAGTGAAATCGTCTTTCCCATTCTTTCCCCAGACCCTGCTACAAAGAAAGACAAGACAAGGCCGCAGGTGACCAACGGGAGGAAGAGGACATGAAACATAGAACCTGGCTGAATCCGGGCTGGGTCGCCTTGCCCTGTTGATCACACCTACTAGCCTGATGTTTGGGCAGTAGTACAGCCCTTTCGTAAGTCTCTGTTCAGAAGCTGGTCTGCTTCTAATTAGAAATTAATAGGGCATTATTCAACTATGAAGCGGAGAGAGGAGATGGGTAGGTCACAAATTAGGAGAATTCGCGCCAACTCTGACTTTTGCGAGACATGCGAGAAACGATAATAAATAAAACGAGATATCGGAGGAGATCTCGGGCGATATTTTCGAGATCTGAAACAGTGATCACTAATAGGCCAAAACATGCCTTTTGTATCAAAATTGAATGAAAATTTCATAGTTAATTGAAAACAACAAGATCTCTGAGCAATCATCGCTCTGTTGTGAATTTTTACATTTTTTTAAAATCATTTATACCCATAAGATTGCATTTTTTTACTACTTTTCCAGCAACAACCGTAATGATGATTCATGATAGTTGAAATTTCATATGATGTTTTTGCGAAATTTTGGTTGAGTAGAATTAAACTTACTCCTTTAAAGTATTTGTGTATCTTCTTATCATTGAAATAAATGTTGATGACACTAATTTAGATTATTATTTGATCCACATAACGGCCAATTACATTTATTTCTATAACAAATGCGTTAAATGTGGTAGTTACGATGATCAATTAATCAATCAATTGTCATAAATGCATTAATTGTTTCGGTTATACTAAATTAATGGTGAAGCAAGTTGGTATTTAGTAAATGGAAAGACATATATATTTTAGTGAAAATTTGGCTCACATCCTCCCCTTTTTTAACATATAAAATTCATCCTTATTTTTGAATTAGCGTCATTTTTTTGACAGATTTGCCCAAAATACAAATATCGGCCGAAAATCAGGAAACAAATCCGATTTTTCATTTTCATCAGATGCGATAAAGGTTATTACTCATTTATCTTCTTCAAAACATTTTTTTTAATGGCGGCGGCTTCTTCTTCGTAAATATCTGAACTTCGAATTTCTTCGTTAATTATTTCATAAATTTTGTATTGATCGAGCTGGTGTATCAGAGATATAATTTGATCAACGTTTTATTTAGTAAATGGGTGCGTCTTCGCCAAGGTATTTTTTTCTGTTTATTTTTTTTAAATTTCTATATACTGATATCATTTTTTCAATCGAATTATGTTTATTTTTTTAATTAGTATAATTATGTTGAAATGGATGCGTCTTCCTTCAGGTGAAATATACAGTTTTATTTTTTATTTTTAAATTTTGTATACTGATTTCATTTATTCAATCTATTTTTGTTGATTTATTATTCTGAATTAATGAAATTGTCTATTTTTATTGATGTGTATTTAATTATTTTATAAACTTTCATTTTTGTTGCAGATTGTATAGTAGTAAAAATAAATTTGTCAACATATTTTTTACTCAGTTCTTTTTAGATGTGAAAAAATATGTATATAGTGTGAATATGTGCATATAAAAATACAACTATTCGTATAGTACTTATTCTTCAATACAACTTGCATATAAGTATGCAATTTTTTTGTATATATGCATACATGTATACTGAAATTACTGTTTGTCTGCGTGCTCATTTAAGGATTACTTGCATACTTCTATGAATATATTTTAAACATAAGTATAGTAGAAGTGTTCTAGATTTATTTTGTAATAAAGAGTGTGCATACATTCTGAATTTTTGCATTTAAGTATGCAAATATTTCTATTATTTATTATAAATGCATCTACTTATAATTATATGATTTCGTTTTTGTACTTTTATTTGATTATTGCAGATTAATCTGATTTTTTTTCTCAAGATGTGGCTGTTGAAGACGCAATTATAGCTCCTCCAAAAGGTAGAAGAATGCCTGGTCGTCCATCGTCTTCTAAAAGGTTGAAATCAGTAGGCAAGTTTACAAAGACTACAAGATGTGGTTTGTGCAAGAAGCTCGGTCATAACAAAAGAACTTGTTCTTCATCATAGTATTACATATGTTGTGTTTTTTTTTCTTTGCACAATTGGCTGTAGTGTGAATTGTTGCGAATAGTTATGTGCCGTTTTAAATTTATTTCTATAATTTACTGTTAACTTCTCTGAATTTTAGATGCATCTATTTAATATCTTATTTGTATGCAATTATTTCTATATAGTTGCAAACATTTACGCAATTATAATTTATATTCGTATCATATTGATGATATTTTGCGTACAAGAGTAAACATATGAAACATATCTGATTTGCTGCATACAGGTATGAAAGCTTAAATATAACCTGATAATGTTTACAACTATTCTATTTTGTTGCATAAAATAATGCAACAATTCATATTATGTGCATACTAGTTTGCAAATTTCGTCATGTAGGCATATATATATTTTTTATCTTTGCATACTTGTCTCCTTTTTACATCACGAATTATTTTTACCTAAGTCTTTTCTAATTTTAGAATTACTCACCTTAAAAAATATATAACATTGACTATTATACTATTACTACAAATATTTGCACTAAAGTAACCCATTATATACAAAAAAATGCATAATTGTATGCTATTATTCAAAAAAAATTCTGTTAAAATATAGCATACAGCATTCGCTGTTACGCTTGTAAATAACAATACTTTTATATAACTACGAAATTTTATCGATTCATTTTCAAAAAGAATTACAAACAAAATTTATCAATCTTTGCATTTAATTATGCAAGTATTATATATATATATATATATCTTCTTACAGGGAAGCAACAAATTAGAAACATTACATAACTCAGAGACATATTCAAAACATTACATTCAGAACATAAAATATTTCATCATTCCAGCTAACAAACTACATAATATTGTCACCGTATCTTTAGAATTTAATACCTTTGATAGTATATACAAGAAACGTGAACAATATCTTTCACAAATTTAAACTATCTTTTTTGCCAAAGATAGCAAGAAATTTTGGGTCAAGTTTTCAGTTATATTCCAACTATGCGGTTTACAGTTGAGAATCTTGGAAGCAAAAACAACTCTTTGTAGATACATCGCTTGTGGACTGTAAATTTCATCTTCCATATCTGAATCTATGTACTCACTTCGTTGTTTCATAAAATTCATCACAAATATTGCGCAATCGACCCTGCAAAAATAGAAAAAATTAATTAGTTAGTACAATGAATTAAACTTTTTACAGAACTATTTTCTTTAAATTGCATATAATCATGAATTAATTTCAAATAAATGCATCTTCCTTTTTTACTGCTCTCGGTACGTCTTCAATTTTCTTTTTCTTTCTAACCTGTAGCAATGTTGTCGCTTGATCAGTCGTAACTAATGCCTTTCCAGCATCGCTTGCATCAACTACATTTTCTTCTTCGTTTTGTCTCTATAATAAAACGTACATAACTTTCCAGTTACGTTGATTAAATTTATTCAATTATGAAAAAACAATTCTCAATTACAAACTTGCAAACATAATTTTGATTAACTGCAATTTAATTTTAAACATACTTTAGATACTTGTACACTATTATGTAACAGTTATAATTTACTGCATATCGTAATGCAACAGAACAGTGATATTTTCACAATTGAACGACCACCAAATGTTAAACTGCATACATTAATGAAACAATTACATATAACTGCATACAATGATTAACATGCTTACAGTTTACCAGTTTCATTAATCATTAATATTTATGTGCATACATTGATGTATCTAAATGTAGATATTTGCACACTTGAATGAAACTTTTCTTCTTAACTACATACTATAATGAAACAACTAAAATTAACATAATACAATGATCAAATTGCTGACATTTGCACACAATCATGAATAAATTAAATTAAGGTAGATGCAGTGGTACAACTATATGTTGATAGTGTCACACTTGAATGAAATTTTCCTAAATAACTACATATTTTTATGAAACAATAATGCACCAATCTGTTAAGCAATATTTAAATTAAATAATCTACTGAACATTTCTAAATATCTTCATGAACATACGTAAATTTTCTGAAATTAGTCATCTACATCTATAAATGATTTGGGAATATGCTTGTATGATTGTATATGGACTTTTTAAATGCACATTATTATGAATTTATTCCAAATAAATGCATACTTCAATTATTATTTTCTACATAAACTCATTTTCAGATGTCTAAACTGCATTTACAACTTTTTTATACATTCATTTGTGAATTGTTTCCCATCCAGTGTTTAAGCATTACACTGATACATCAACACATTATTGCGTAGTTTAATAACAATATCTTAAAAAAATAGCATTCATAAATGCAAATATTTTGTACTTACATTCACAAGTATGCATGTACTTTGGATATCTGAATTCCATCGTTCTTCTACAATGAATATATGCATTCAAACAATCCATTAATTTTAAAAACTTGCATACAACCATACAGATTTGCTGATCAAATAACATACAACCAAATAAATATATCATACGAATTCATAATGTTGTGTAATACCTAACTTGTAAAAAACAAACGAAAAAACTAGATTTGTTATTAACATCATACAATTATGCAAGTTTTCCTAATAATATCCAAAAAAAATAAACTGATTCTTCTTAACATCAAAATCTCATTCGAACTAATTGTTTCAGTCTTATTACAGTATACAACTAGAAAATACAAAAAATATAGGATACGAAATTAAATCATCAGATTTATACCTTCTTTTTCGCTATTTTCGTATAATTTGTAGACGTCGACAACAATTTTGGAACAAAAAAGGAAGATCTTGATTAAAAAGATGAGCATTGCCTCTTGACTCTAAATTGCGATTTACAGTTCTATGGTTTTGTGGAATTGTGGAATTAGGTTTTGGGGAGATATTGATTCAGCGTGTTGACTGATAAAATGATCCTGAATCGTTGACGGATAGTTTTTTAATTGCGTAAGGGTATGACTGGTACTTTTTCAGCGGTAATTCAAAAATAAGGATGTATTTTATATTCTTTTTATCAGCGGGTTTTTTTTATATTTTAAAAGTTAATAGGGACCTGTAAAAAACGCACCTTATATTTTATTATTAGATGCATTTTATTATCATATAAATATTTGTGACTTTACCTATTGGAAAAAGTTTCGTTTTATGCATAGGTTAGCGTAAACTAAATAGAAATAATAGTTGATTTGAGTTATTTGGTATGATATTTTCTATGTCATTTAGATATAAGTTTATGTGGCACTTAATTTTAGCATTCAAATGTGATTTTCTTTATGTAATTATTTATGAAGTCCGTTATTATACTTATTTAGGGAATGTCATGAATATAACCACATATTTAAAGCAAAATTTGTAATATCTATAGCTAAAATATATGGAGCTACAGTTATAATTTCATCACTTTGAAATTTCGTGATTTTTTTTTTGTTACATGTTTAACTTAATGAAGTCAATATTCATATTATATTGCTTTGAGTATCACCACAGTGATAGCAATTTAGTACATGAATATTGTAATTATTAATACTTTCAGCAGTGCAATATTCATATTATATTTTTTTGATTATCACCATAGTGATAACAAATCAATACATGTATATTGTATTTTCTCAGGATCAGTACATTCAACAATACAATATTCATATTATATTGTTTTGATTATCACCACACTGATAACAATTCAATACATGTATATTGTCTTTCATTATCATATGACATTCATATTATTATTTGTAATCTGCCACAGCATAATCAAAATATGTCTTGAATGTTGGATTAAATAATCTTATTGTTGGTTAAATTCTTAGCATAATGTTTTACCCATAGCTAGACTATGCATCATGAAACACCCCACCTCCGTTAGGGTCACTCTCAAAGGGAATGCCCTAATTTTGATGGAGGTTTATAAGTATAAGTCATAGATATACAAGACAGATATAAGAACACATATTTTTGAACAGCGGAAAACAACAACTTTTATTTCATTAAAATATATGTTACACCAACCATACCATAATTTGTCTTACAATACTTCCAAAAACATAACATCTTCATAACTGTCTTGATTACATTATTTAAAGAAGCATAAAGGAAACATAAATAAACTGCAAAAGTCCCATAGTTGCTGTCCAAAGCCATAGTCCAAAACGAAAAGATCCAAGCAACACATTCTTTCTCTTCAAGCTGGATATGAAGGCTGGTCAAGCTGCGGTATTCCCTCCCTGTGGACCTGGATGGGGGGGGAACGGAAGAAAAGAAGACGAAAGAAAAGTAGAGTCAGACATAAAGCCTGAGTAAGTCTAGGACTATTCAGTCTATGAATAAAGAACTGGGTATGATAAGTATAAACTAAAAATGGGAAAGCACTATAAACTTAGTTAAGTTGTCTAGGGTCGAATATACTATCGTACCCCATATTAATCTCTGTACCCATATAAACTAGTTCCCAACAGGCACCCCATAATCAGGGTGAAGTGATCCATTTTATGATGATCGGCTCCTACTCGCATAGTTACATGTGTCTTACGGCCCCCGATGTTGTAGTTACCTATGCTGGTCCCACCATGGGGTGTATCAAGTCCCATGGTGGCGGCCCGACACAATCCTAGAATGCACAGGTATGCTACTGGTGCCCAGTGCCTTATTTTTCTGCGCCGGAGTGTGTGCACGCCCACACCCCGTTAGAACCTACACTGCTGCACCACCGCTGTCGATTTGACCGCTAACAATCAGCCCAGTAATCGTGCCCCACCCTGCCTAGTTTCAGGGTATCATGATACCTAATAGGGTTACTGCTGAAAAGGGTCCCCCACTACTAGGTTTTCTATTTCTAGCCAACATGCTAAGTTGGTTAAGTGTTTTATAAACCTAACCCCCAATCAGTCTGTTTAGTTTAGCATGTTCCATTCTGATTAAGTATAATATAATTTACTTAATCCTATCAATCCTGACTCAGCCTTAATTGTCTTATTAAAGCCTTGACCTCTCACATTAGACAGGTATTGTTGTGGCTGCCTGTTGCCGGTTGGGTCCGGGCAGTCTTACGCCACAACTCAGTCTAACCTCGGGTCCTTATTGGGCTCCATGTTTAACCACCCACATTGGATAGGTATTGTTGTGACTACTGGACAGCCGGGCGGTTCCGGGTAGGTTTACATCACAACTCAATCCAACCTCGGGTTAAACACACCGTATTTTCTACATTTACATATTTTGTCTCTTTTCTTTATTTTCTTATATGTAAATATTTGCGGCCCATTATTCAAAATCAATTTAAGCTAATGGTGTAAAGGTTCACACCAATCATGGGCCCAACCCATTCTTGAATTTGGGCCCATCTACTTTTATATTTTCATTTATTAATTAATTTGGCCCAACGCTATTTCCCCCGTTTAATACGTTCGTTTGTTATAATATATGTTGGGCTTACCCTTTTAAGCCCAACTTAGCCACGTGAAAAAGGAGAGGCTTAAAACGTGATTATATACACAAAAAAGGGAATGTGAACGCATGAACTTGCAACATAACGTTGGAACTACAAAATAGAAACTGGTGTACTTGCATTGTAGTAACATATACTTTGGTCATAAAGCGTAAGTGACATGAATCAAACCATGTAAACTTGTAGTTAATTTAAGAATCTAACTAAATTAGATATCATTATTGACACATAGTCTTAACTACAACATAAACCTATATTTTTACTTAGGCATAATGTCAAACATAAGCAAATCATGTTTATAAAATTACTATATGTTTACAAAGGTGCTTACTTTTGTTACTAATACAAAAGTATGGTTCAACTAGAATTATCCCAACATAATTCTTATATGAATCATGTTTTTCATTCTATTCATAGAATTATAGCATAAACATATCTAAACTTACATCATGGTTTTTATTTTATCTATGTAAACTTGCAAGAGGAATGTAATTCTAATGTAATTCTAATGTAATTCTAATGTAACTTATGATAACAAATGAGCCTAAAATCATGTTTTTCAATTGGGCATAATAACGAACATAGTTTAGTCATGTTCATAAAATTAATACAAATTTACAAAGATGCGTGCTTTTGTCACTATCACAAAAATATGATTTTTATACTTGAACTATGATGCCAATTCCAACATAACTTCATATGAATCATAATACTTAGGTGAATCAAGTTACACTAAAGATGACCATAGAATTTTACATCATGTTGTCATAACAATAGATCATGGACTTGCATGAATTCCAATTAAAATATCATAACATATAGTTGTTAACATGAATCATATACTTGCATGAATCTTAAATAAATTATTACAATATATAGTTGTTAACATGAATCATATACTTGCATGAATCTTAATTAAATTATTACAACATATAGTTGCTAACATGAATCATATACTTGCATGAATCTTAAATAAATTATTACAACATATAGTTGTTACTTTCAACATGAATCATATGCTTGCAATTATCAAATGGGTGTTGTAAATAACTACCACAAACATGTAGTTTTTCAATATGAATCATATGCTTGAATTAAATTTCCACAACATGTGGTTGTCAACATAAATCATATACTTGTATGAATCCAATCGTACACCATAGTATTGCCAAATCGTTAGAATCAAAATAACATACAAATATAGATTATTATCGTCACAATTCCATTTCGCAAATCACGTTCTTGCGAATATCCAATCGTATACCACAATATTCCCAAATCGTTTAGCATCAAAGCAGCATACAAATATAAATTATTATCGCCACAATTCCATTTCTTTCTTTACACAAATCAACACAATTATTTAATTCATATCGGAATAGCACTCTACTTACAGCGTATGACGAATCTTCAATTCAGAATTCTGAATTTGGAGATGCTATCCTTTATTGTAGGCGTTGCTTTGATTGATTAACGTTGCTTTAAGCTTTGAATTGATTTGTTGTTCGTCTCTTTTCAAGTGGAGGCTCTCTTTAGTTTCCCTCCGACAGCATGGCGGCTCACGATCTTATTTTGTGCGTATTTTTTTAGTTGAGATTTGAGTTGTATATATAGAATTTTAGGATTAATTTACGCTGTTTGATTAATCCTAGAAATGACCACAACCGTTCAGTTAGGATAGAGTTATCCTATTGACTCAGCCATGAGTCAGAAATGACTCAGCATTGACTCAGCGATGAGTCAGAAATGACTCAGCGTATTAAATGTTCACCAATTCAAACGTAAATACGTATTTAATAGATACATTTTCCCCTTTACCGTATTAATTACCCATATATAAATATTTATTTATATATGAATAAATATTTTCTTACCTTTAATTTGTCATAATTCCAAATTGGAGAAGGCCCAAAAAAAAAAACCATCCTTGACAACCAAAAATGCGCAACATACGCTACATGATGCGTACACGTCATATATATATATATGCGTATATGTATATATATATTATATATATATTCATTTTTTTTCTCTATCTTCCCAATTACCCATTTTCACACTAAACCACTTTTTGAACTGCGTTCACACTAGGCTATTTTAAGCCATTCCCCTAAAACAAAAATAGGGCGCTGGCGGGGATCGAACTCTGTACCTCTTGTATGCAAGTCATGTGTTCCAACCATATGAGCTACTAAGTCTTTTGCTTACAAACCCTAGAACAATGATAAACATTATTCGTTTCCCATTCTTTTTTTTTTCATGTTTTGCTGCGATATTTAAATTAAAGATATCTTCTTCACACGTTATCTGTTTTGCGTAAACTCGGACTCTATCTCAAGCAGAATTTCGAGGCGGACGCAATGGCGTAACCCGTTTCCCTTAATTCTTATGTTTTTAATTAAGTATACCATAGTTTATTAAATTATTGTCAACCGAAAACTCGGGGTGTTACATTCTCCCCCACTTAAAAGGATTTCGTCCCCGAAATCTTCAAGTTAGGAAGAATGTGTCCTACCATCCAATCACCCATCTACTCAACCATTCAATCACAGGCATTCATTGTCCTTAAAAGACTTCTAATGCTTCATGATCATATGCGAAGTGTGTGTGTACATGTACTTATCTAATGCAAAATCAGGCGGTCTACTGATTCAGTTGACCTCCTTAATGCGAATTATGTAAGTGCCATGAATCCATTATGTATGCAAATTTTCCTATTCATGATTCTACATGAGTGCACAATCATTCATATAAATGCAACATCCATATGATAACACATTAAACTTCAACCATATACGAATGCAAACATATATGCATATGCAATATGAAGTGATTGAGCCGATCTAAAACCTAGATTGTGTGTGTATATACAACCAGGAGCAACCACTAGCAATCACTTGCAACCACTTGCAACCATCATCCATAACATGTTTCAATTACATGTTTTCATCCAAAGAGTTTCTACCTAAAAGATAAGGTCGAGGAGATATACCTAAAAAGATAGATAAAAGCGCAACTCAAGGAAAAAGAAAGATCAAGGATGTGCCCTCGAAAAGAAAAGGGTAGGCAGCGCGTATTTTAGCTTCAGTTTCCCAAGTTGCATCTCCTTCGGCGTCGCTCCACTGAACTTTGACGAGCTTGACTTCGCGGTTGCGTAGCTTCTTTACTTCCGTTCCTAATATGCGGGTTGGAACTTTCCTCACGGTTGCTTCGCGCTCCACTTCAGCTTCTTCTAGGATATTTGGCTCTACCACTTCAGCAGACTCATGTAGACATTTTCGGAGATGTGAAACATGAAAAACGTTGTGAACTCCGGCCAATTTTTCGGGTAGCTCTAATCTATAGGCCATTTTCCCAATTGTTCCTATCTAAAGGTATAGTCGAATGATAGAATCAAGTAAAAGCTTTGTGCCCATTAGGCAATGTCAAAACATGAAATCTATGTCACATATATATTGATTAGGAGAAGAACTCTCTAAGCGTCAGCCCCGAAGACCGAAATCAACATCAGACTGACACCCAAAGAATTACTCAACCCAACCACTATATATGATTCTAGGAAACTAAGCATGATGGACTCCTTTTTGGTCACAAGGGAGTCCCTTCCTAAGACCAACCCGTATCCTATTAAACCCAAAAAGTTTGGTCAATCCAACGAACACCCTCAAGCTCCAACATGTGTTACTAACAGATGAGTCATACTCCCTATGGGGTTTGCAATAGAAATTGGATTAAGAATAGGACCGAGAGGATATACACAAAAGTTAGCATGCAAATGAGCTTTACAGGAAGAGAGGGATCAAGGATATACTCTTAAGAAGAGATATGATGCACGAATCTAGTCTTCAATCTTCTAAGTCGCATTTCCTTGAGCTTAACTCCATTATGCTTTGTCCGCCTTTAACTTCACAATTTCGTAGCTTCTTAATTCTTGTAATATGAGTTGGAACCTTTTTTCATTGTTGCCTCTCGTTCCACTTTCACTTATTCTCCTTCTAGTATACTTGGCTCAAGCATAACTGCGTACTCATGGTTCCATGCAAGCTCTCCAAAATTCACTAGTGAATCTTGGATCTTGTTCACTTACTAGAAGGTATTCCACATAGATGAATTATCTCTTGAAAATAAACAAATGTCAAATGAACTTACTAAGGTGATTCTTCACAACTCATGCATAAGCGAAATGAACCTTCTGCCTTAGTGGCGAACACTACTAGAGCGCCCCATTCTGAAATGCCCCTTCTAATGAACCCCTTCTCTAGAAGCTCTTTAATCTGTTTACTGAGCTCTTTCCTTTTTCCGTGGAGCCATGTGTCTAACGGGCAACACAACGGGCTTTGCATTATCTACAAGATATATACGGAAGTCTATCTCCCGCTTCGGAGGCAAGCCCTTCACCTCTTCGAAGACATCCGGATATTCCCGGACCACTCTAACCGATTGCAAATTTTTCTAACGATTCAAGATAACTAAGCATAACCGCATACGAGGGATTACAGGAAATTTCCAAAGTATTACCGAGCTGGGTTAGGAGCCTAACAACCCTTTTCTCACAATCAAGGATGGCCCCATTACTGGATAGCCAATCCATGCCCAAAATCAAACCATATCCCGAAAAGCCCAAAACAAAGGCACTACATTGAAATTATACGCTTAGAATAGAAATTTTCAATCCCAAACAGATCATAGACAAATGAGCTGGGCCCCCAATTGGGTTTGAAACAATTAAGGGGTCCTCTACCGTACTAGTTTTTAGGTGCAGAGATTTTAACTAAAGCAGACGAGATAAAGGAGTGTGACGCGCCGGAATCAAATAAAGTGCGAACGGGGTGATCATACTACACTTTCTACAGAAGTATTTATACCTCGTTTCTTTGGGCAGTCCTTAGCCATGTGGCCTATCTCACCGCAAGAAAAGCACCCACCATTCATCTTGGCCTTCTTTTTCCGACAATCTTTCACTAAGTGCCCCACTTTGCCATAGAATTTACACTTCCTCTTCTCTCGGGACTTGTTGTCTTTCCCGCCCTTCTCAAAGTCTGTCTTCTCAGGGCAGTCTTTGCTGATGTGTCCAGTCTCCCCACAATGAAAATATTCTCCTTGCTTTCTTTTCCTCTTTCTACAATCCTTGGCTATGTGCCCCTCCGTACCACAAAAATTGCATTTCCTTTTTTCTCGTTTCTTATTATTACTATTACGATCCTTTCTTGTTTGACTGTTATTCGTCTTTCTACTATGGGACTCTTCCGCTTGCTGGTTCACGTGGAGGAGGAGGAGGAGTGAAAGCGTCAGCAGCTGGGGAGTAAGGTCTCCAGACATGCTGAAACAGAAAGGATAGATTCAAAACGAAGGATAGAAGATAGTACCTATGGCTTTGGGGGGACGTTGCCTTTTTAAAATAATATAATATTTTATCTTTTTTTCTTTTTTAAATGCTTCTTTAAATTTCCTTTTTGAAAATAAATTTTCAAAACTTTTTATCTTATCTTGTAAACCTATGCTCTGATACCAAGTGAAACACCCCACCTCCGTTAGGGTCACTCTCAAAGGGAATGCCCTAATTTTGGTGGAGGTTTATAAGTATAAGTCACAGATATACAAGACAGATATAAGAACACATATTTTTGAACAGCGGAAAACAACAACTTTTATTTCATTAAAATATGTGTTACACCAACCATACCATAATTTGTCTTACAATACTTCCAAAAACATAACATCTTCATAACTGTCTTGATTACATTATTTAAAGAAGCATAAAGGAAACATAAATAAACTGCAAAAGTCCCATAGCTGCTGTCCAAAGCCATAGTCCAAAACGAAAAGATCCAAGCAACACATTCTTTCTCTTCAAGCTGGATATGAAGGCGGGTCAAGCTGCGGTATTCCCTCCCTGTGGACCTGGGGGGGAACGGAAGAAAAGAAGACGAAAGAAAAGTAGAGTCAGACATAAAGCCTGAGTAAGTCTAGGACTATTCAGTCTATGAATAAAGAACTGGGTATGATAAGTATAAACTAAAAATGGGAAAGCACTATAAACTTAGTTAAGTTGTCTAGGGTCGAATATACTATCGTACCCCATATTAATCTCTGTACCCATATAAACTAGTTCCCAACAGGCACCCCATAATCAGGGTGAAGTGATCCATTTTATGATGATCGGCTCCTACTCGCATAGTTACATGTGTCTTACGGCCCCCGATGTTGTAGTTACCTATGCTGGTCCCACCATGGGGTGTATCAAGTCCCATGGTAGCGGCCCGACACAATCCTAGAATGCACAGTTATGCTACTGGTGCCCAGTGCCTTATTTTTCTGCGTCGGAGTGTGTGCACGCCCACACCCCGTTAGAACCTACACTGCTGCACCACCGCTGTCGATTTGACCGCTTACAATCAGCCCAGTAATCGTGCCCCACCCTGCCTAGTTTCAGGGTATCATGATACCTAATAGGGTTACTGCTGAAAAGGGTCCCCCGCTACTAGGTTTTCTATTTCTAGCCAACATGCTAAGTTGGTTAAGTGTTTTATAAACCTAACCTCCAATCAGTCTGTCTAGTTTAGCATGTTCCATTATGATTAAGTATAATATAATTTACTTAATCCTATCAATCCTGACTCAGCCTTAATTGTCTTATTAAAGCCTTGACCTCTCACATTAGACAGGTATTGTTGTGGCTGCCTGTTGCCGGTTGGGTCCGGGCAGTCTTACGCCACAACTCAGTCTAACCTCGGGTCCTTATTGGGCTCCATGTTTAACCACCCACATTGGATAGGTATTGTTGTGACTACTGGACAACCGGGCGGTTCCGGGCAGGTTTACATCACAACTCAATCCAACCTCGGGTTAAACACATCGTATTTTCTACATTTACATATTTTGTCTCTTTTCTTTATTTTCTTATATGTAAATATTT
This sequence comes from Allium sativum, assembly GCA_030737875.1. NCBI lineage: Eukaryota > Viridiplantae > Streptophyta > Magnoliopsida > Asparagales > Amaryllidaceae > Allium > Allium sativum. Next base: position 123,877,823 of record CM060919.1, on the reverse strand, counting down.
GCGGCCCATTATTCAAAATCAATTTAAGCTAATGGTGTAAAGGTTCACACCAATCATGGGCCCAACCCATTCTTGAATTTGGGCCCATCTACTTTTATATTTTCATTTATTAATTAATTTGGCCCAACGCTATTTCCCCCGTTTAATACGTTCGTTTATTATAATATATGTTGGGCTTAGCCTTTTAAGCCCAACTTAGCCACATGAAAAAGGGGAGGCTTAAAACGTGATTATATACACAAAAAAGGGAATGTGAACGCATGAACTTGCAACATAACGTTAGAACTACAAAATAGAAACTGGTGTACTTGCATTGTAGTAACATATACTTTGGTCATAAAGCGTAAGTGACATGAATCAAACCATGTAAACTTGTAGTTAAGTTAAGAATCTAACTAAATTAGATATCATTATTGACACATAATCTTAACTACAACATAAACCTATATTTTTACTTAGGCATAATGTCAAACATAAGCAAATCATGTTTATAAAATTACTATATGTTTACAAAGGTGCTTACTTTTGTTACTAATACAAAAGTATGGTTCAACTAGAATTATCCCAACCTAATTCTTATATGAATCATGTTTTTCATTCTATTCATAGAATTATAGCATAAACATATCTAAACTTACATCATGGTTTTTATTTTATCTATGTAAACTAGCAAGAGGAATGTAATTCTAATGTAATTCTAATGTAACTTATGATAACAACATGAGCCTAAAAACATGTTTTTCAATTGGGCATAATAACGTACATAGTTTAGTCATGTTCATAAAATTAATACAAATTTACAAAGATGCGTGCTTTTGTCACTATCACAAAAATATGATTTTTATACTTGAACTATGATGCCAATTCCAACATAACTTCATATGAATCATAATATTTAGGTGAATCAAATTACACTAAAGATGACCATAGAATTTTACATCATGTTGTCATAACAATAGATCATGGACTTGCATGAATTCCAATTAAAATATCATAACATATAGTTGTTAACATGGATCATATACTTGCATGAATCTTAAATAAATTATTACAACATATAGTTGTTAACATGAATCATATACTTGCATGAATCTTAAATAAATTATTACAACATATAGTTGTTAACATGAATCATATACTTGCATGAATCTTAAATAAATTATTACAACATATAGTTGCTAACATGAATCATATACTTGCATGAATCTTAAATAAATTATTACAACATATAGTTGTTACTTTCAACATGAATCATATGCTTGCAATTATCAAATGGGTGTTGTAAATAACTACCACAAACATGTAGTTTTTCAATATGAATCATATGCTTGAATTAAATTTCCACAACATGTGGTTGTCAACATAAATCATATACTTGTATGAATCCAATCGTACACCATAGTATTGCCAAATCGTTAGAATCAAAATAACATACAAATATAGATTACTATCGCCACAATTCCATTTTGCAAATCACGTTCTTGCGAATATCCAATCGTATACCACAATATTCCCAAATTGTTTAGCATCAAAGCAGCATACAAATATAAATTATTATCAGAACAATTCCATTTCTTTCTTTACACAAATCAACACAATTATTTAATTCATATCGGAATAGCACTCTACTTACAGCGTATGACGAATCTTCAATTTAGAAATCTGAATTCTGAATTTGGAGATGCTATCATTTGTTGTAGGCGTTGCTTTGATTGATTAACGTTGCTTTAAGCTTTGAATTGATTTGTTGTTCGTCTCTTTTCAAGTGGAGGCTCTCTTTAGTTTCCCTCCAACAGCATGGCGGCTCACGATCTTATTTTGTGCATATTTTTTAGTTGAGATTTGAGTTGTATATATAGAATTTTAGGATTAATTTACGCCATTTGATTAATCCTAGAAATGACCACAACCGTTCAGTTAGGATAGAGTTATCCTATTGACTCAGCCATGAGTCAGAAATGACTCAGCATTGACTCAGCGATGAGTCAGAAATGACTCAGCGTATTAAATGTTCACCAATTCAAACGTAAATACGTATTTAATAGATACATTTTCCCCTTTACCGTATTAATTACCCATATATAAATATTTATTTATATATGAATAAATATTTTCTTACCTTTAATTTGTCATAATTCCAAATTGGAGAAGGCCCAAAAAAAAAAAACCATCCTTGACAACCAAAAATGCGCAACATACGCTACATGATGCGTACACGTCATATATATATGCGTATATGTGTATATATATATATATTATATATATATTCATTTTTTTTTTCTCTATCTTCCCAATTACCCATTTTCACACTAAACCACTTTTTGAACTGCGTTCACACTAGGCTATTTTAAGCCATTCCCCTAAAACAAAAATAGGGCGTTGGCGGGGATCGAACTTTGTACCTCTTATATGCAAGTCATGTGTTCCAACCAAATGAGCTACTAAGTCTTTTGCTTACAAACCCTAGAACAATGATAAACATTATTCGTTTCCCATTCTTCTTTTTTTCATGTTTTGCTGCGATATTTAAATTAAAGATATCTTCTTCACACGTTATCTGTTTTGCGTAAACTCAGACTCTATCTCAAGCAGAATTTCGAGGCGGACGCAATGGCGTAACCCATTTCCCTTAATTCTTATGTTTTTAATTAAGTATACCATAGTTTATTAAATTACTGTCAACCGAAAACTCGGGGTGTTACACATCATAAGTAAAAATAGTCATTAAGTAGATGGCTTAGTTATGTGACTGAGCATGTATAGGATATCCACATATACCATACTTGTTAATTATAAGCCATAAGTCACTTATTTATGTCAAAATATTAGTCATGAATTATATATATATATATATATCTAAAATTTAACTATTGTAAGATCGTTCCAATGTTGCAGTTCCTTAAACTACCCAACTTAATTCCTTTGTCAATTCAGTTCCTGAACTAAATGTAAATAATTATAATGAGTGAAAAAACATGGTGAGTTCTACTTAGGTGTACTAGAGATAGACTTGAGTTTGACTATGGATAAACCCGCAAATCTTACTGTTGTGTCCACAGAGGATGAGAAACTTGCCCATGACGCATGGAGTAAAGCCAATAAACTATGTTTGAAGTTCCTACGTTTAACCACTGCATCCAGCATTAAGTCTTCCATTCCTGAAATGAAACCTTAACTGCTAAGGAATACTTAAAGATAATCAATGAACGCTTTAAGCCTGGCGACAAAGCTGTTACTGGAAAACTCATGGTTGAAGTAACTACTGCCTGTTATGATGGTACTAAGGCCATGCAGCAACATGTACTTGACATGACTGGCTTGGCTGCAAAGTTGGGTAAATTGGGTATGAAAATAGATGATTCATTCCTAGTCCAATTTATTCTTAGCTCCTTGCCTCCACAGTATGGACCTTTCCAGATTCATTATAACACGATTACGAAACGTAGAATGTGAATAAATTGACCAATAAGCTGGTTCAAGAAGAGGCTAGAATTAAGCAGCAAAACAACCATGTTGCTAACATAAATTCCATGCAGGAATGTGAATGGGAAGAACAAACTCAGAAAGAAAAATTAGAATGACACTAAGAAGCGTTTCTCCAATCAGAATAGTTCTTCCAGCCACTCCAGTCGACCTACATCAAAGAAGGTTAAGAAGAATGATAAGTTCCACTTTTGCAAAAAGAGTGGATACATCCAGAAGGATTGCGTAAAGCACAGAGAATGGTTCAAAAAGAAGGGTTAGCCTCTGGCTTTTGTTTATTTCGAATCAAATTATGTAGAAGCACCTTCTAACACTTGGTGGATTGACTCTAGATCTAATGTTCATGTTTCAAACTTAATGCAGGGATACCTTACAACCCGAAACATAAGTCCAAATGAAGCCTACCTTTACATGGGAAATAGGATGAAAGCACCAGTTAAAGCCATTGGAAATATTCATTTAACATTAAGTATTGGTTTTCATTTATATTTAGAGTACTTTCTTTGTGTTCCTACAGTTTCTCATAATTTGATTTCCTTGTATAAACTTGATCTTGATGGTTTTTCTTAATGTACTGGTGATGGATGTCTTAAGTTGTTTAAAAACAATGAATTAGTGGGTTCACGAATTTTAGTTAGTGGTTTATATCAAATTACTCTTAATAATTCATTTTCTAAATCGCTTAATGTAACCTTTCATCCTAAAAATGGGTTTGAAACGTAGTAGGGCAAGTAAGACTTCTTCATTCATGTGGCATAAAAGACTCTGTCATATATCCAGAGAAAGAGTTAACTCATTAGTGAAAGAAGGAATTCTTCCAATCCTTGATTTCATTGATTTTGAGGTTTGTCAAGATTGCATTAAGGGTAACAAACTAAACATACCAAGAAAGGAGCCATAAGAAGTACTAGAACTACTTGAAATTGTACATATAAACATATGCAGACCTTTTGATTATCCATCTTTTGGTGGAGAAAAACATTTCATTACCTTCATCGATGATTAATCATGTTATTTTTATCTTTATCCTTTGCATGATAAATCTCAATCTGTAAATGCTGTAAAATCTGACATAATTGAGAGGCAATTAGGTAAAAAGGTATAAATCGTTAGGTCTGATAGAGGTGCGAATATTACGGAAAGTATGATGAGTCAGGACAACACCCTGGCCCTTTTGCTGAACTTCTTGAAAAAATAGGAATTGTTCCTCAGTACACAAGCCTAGTTCACCATGGATGAATGGTGTTGCTGAGAGATGTAATCGTACACTTTTAGAGATGGGTAAGAGTGTGATGAGTAATTCAAACTTACACATATCATTGTGGATGCATGCCCTTATGACTGCTGTATATATCTTGAACCAGGTTCCTAGAAAGTTGTCCCTAAAACACCTTTTGAGATGTGGAAAGGATGAAAACCAGTTTAAGACATTTACGTGTTTGGGGATGTCCAGCAAAGGCATGCATTTATAGTCCACATGAGAAGAAATTGGACCCAAAAACCCATCAGTGGGTTTTTTGTTGAATATCCAGAAAGATCAAAAGGGTATAAGTTTTACTGTCCTAATCATAGTACCAGAATTGTAGAAATCAGTACTGCTAAATTCCTTGAGAATGGAGAAGTAAGTGGGAGTGATCCAGTAAGAGAAGTGGTCATCAGAGAGATTAGGGCACCTATACCAATTCCTTTGCCTAGAATTTCGACTGGCATTATTCTACCTAATGTTGTTGGCCCAACCAATAATGTAGAACCAATTGTCAATGATCATGCATTTCATCATGAGTCTGTCGCCATTGAACCAAATGTGAATACATCACCTTAGGTAGCATTAAGGAGGTCCGTTAGACCACGAAGATCAGCTATTTTAGATGATTATATGTTGTACTTGCAAGAATGTTAATTTAACGTGTGATTAGAAAAAGATCCGGCTACGTATTCATAAGCCATGAAAAGTGAAGATCATGATAAATTAATTGATGCCATGTTTGAAGAGTTGAAATCTATGTCTGCAAATAAAGTTTGGGAATTAGTCGATTTACCAGAAGGACATATGCAAGTCAGTTGTAAATGGGTATATAAGACTAAACATGACTCTCTTGGTAAAATCGAATGACATAAACCTAGACTTGTAGCTAAAGGGTTTCATCAAAAGGAGGGCACCGATTATAGTGAGATATTCTCTCCGGTTTCAAAAAAGGATTCTTTACGAATCATCATGTCTTTAGTAGCTCATTTTGAATTAGAGTTACATCAAATGGATGTGAAAACGGCTTTTCTGAATGGGATTTTAGAAGAAGTATATATGGCTTAGCCAGAAGGCTTCATTATAGATGGAAATGAAAACATGGTCTGTTTATTTAAAAGATCAGTATATGGACTAAAGCAAGCTTCTTGGAAATGGTGCCTTAAGTTTCATGATACCATTTCCACCTTTGGGTTCATTGAAAACATGGTTGATCAGTGCATATACCTAAGATTAGTAGGAGCAAGTTTGCATTTCTGCTTCTATATGTTGATGATATCTTTATAGCAAGTAGTGACCTTGGCTTATTATGGGAAACCAAGGACTTTCTTTCTCAAAACTTTGAAATGAAAGATATGGGAGATGCTTCTTATGTGATTGGGGTAGAAATATTCCTTGACAGATCACGTAGGATTTTAGGGCTATCTCAAAATACCTATATCACAAAAGTGTTGGAAAAATTTGGCATGGCATCATGTGATCCTAATGCTGCTCCAATTCAGAAGGGGGACAAATTCATCTTAAGTCAGTATCCTCAAACTGAGTTTGAACTTGATCGAGTGAGAGACTATCCTTATGCATCTCTTGTAGGGAGTTTGGGATATATATACAGGTTTGCACTAGACTGGACATCAGTTTTGCAGTTGGCATGCTAGGTCGCTACCAAAGCAATCCAGGCATTGATCATTGGAAAGCTGCAAAGAAAGTGCTGAGGTACTTACAAGGGAAAAAGAAACTTATGCTCACATTTAGGAGTGTTGATCAACTTGAAGTAACTGGATACACAGATTTAGATTTTGGTTGATGTGTGGACACTAGGAAGAGCACTTTTGGTTATGTATTCATATTAGTTGGTGGTGTTGTCTTGTAACGACCCGTATTTTCAGCGATATATAATTAATTTAATTATTTAAATAGTGATTTAGGGAACTAAATAGTTGTTTAATTAAATTATATGGCATATTTAATTAATATAAATAATAGAATAATATCTTTAATTTCGAAATAGTCAAAATTAGTGAATTGACAGTATAATGTGAACTGGACAATTTAAAATATTTAATTCAGCTTAGAATTTGAATTAGAATAACGAATATATTTAAATAATGATAGGTTGAACGTATAATTATATTATAATTAAAATTCGAGCTTGAAATGGCGCGGTAGTTCGCTATTTGGCGATTTGAACTTCAACTGGATATACAGGGTCCGTTTTAAATCGGATTTTTGTGAAACAAGAAAGTTAGGAGCTGGTTGAAGTATATTTTTCTAATGAAAGAGAAAAATCGATATTTCTTCTGTTAAATTGTAAGTTATGACAAAATCAAATTTCCAGAAAAACAGCGGTATAATCGGTTTTGACCAAAACGGTTATTTAAATATAATTAAATATTGGTTTCGAATTTGGACAAATCCTTTTAGGCCTAGTGATAATTTAATTTTTTTAGAATTTTACTGTAATTTTTAATTAATTAAATACGCAACTTTTTATTTGGAGTATTTTGCACCATATATCAATATTTTGGGGTTCATAATATGAGTTAACATACCGATGTTATTATATTTTTGGGATCGTAAAGCACTGCTCAATACAAGGGTATTTTTATCTCTGTCATTTGAAATTCGTATATATAAACAAAATAGTGTACAAAGGGGTATCTATATTTTTCATTTTTAAAAGGTGGAAAAAGGGCCACGCCCTCATCATTTTCAACCGCTAGTTCTTAAGGTCCTCAAAACAAAACGTGGCCTCCTCCAGATTAAAGAAAAACACTATATAATATCACCAACCCCTTTTAAGCCAAATTCATTTTTCTCCGATCAAAACAAAGGCCACGCAGTCTTTTTCCAAGCCGCCACAAAACCGTTTCTTCTCAACCAAAAACCGAAAGGGGAAATCAACGAAAAATCAAAATAAAATCCAACAAAAAATCCTAAAATCATAAATCCAACACCATGAAGCTCGTTCTGAAAGAAGCTTCGATCTCATACCCCTTTTTTTGAATCCGAGTTTGATCTTGTTCGTTGGAAATTTTCCAGCGTAGCTCTATATTGCCTAAGGCACGAGTTCTCTGAGCAGTGGAGCAAAGATTCAAGGTTTGGAGGTTACAGCTGGAATCGTAGCATGATTTTGCACCTGTTCGGATAACTTAAGGAATTTTGGTGCTTATAAATGTCGATCCAATTCAAAAAGGAAAGCATCTTTTCCGAAGTCGCGCACGGTAGAAGGCAGATGCGAATTCGACATGATTGGTAAAAGTAGATGGAGATTTAGAAGAGAAAAGGAGTTGTGATGTTCTCGTAGGCTTTAAGGAAGCAGTGATGGAGAATGGGAGATGAAAACTTGGCATAATGGCTGTGGATTTTTGCGTATTTTCCTGGAGTTCGAACTATAGAAAGGGAAGAAGGAAGCAAGAAGGTATCGGCGGTGGAAGGGTGCATTTTTCTGGAGAGAGTTTGGTGTGAATTTTTGTATAAATCTGTTGGGCGAAGTACAATAGTAGCGAGTTCTTGGTAGTGGACGAGAGGAAGGAGACTCTTGGGTTGAGTTCAGCTACACGAGAGTGTTGGTGGGAAGGAAAGAGTAGTTTACATTGGGAAGTTAATAATGGTGACATGTATGAACGAGAAGAGGAGTATCGTTTCGAAGAAAATGGAAATGGAATGGTTTGGGAAGAAGCAAATTCGGGTGCGGGTTATTTTGGTTTGGCAGATCAGTATGAGATGGGCTGGATTTTGGTAAAGCCTATAATGAATTTAAATCCAAGTTAAATTAGTTTATAAATAGTGTATTAAATTATAACATCATAACTTTATCGTACATTATCCGAATTCAGAAAAGAAAAAAAAAACAGGATCCGTTGGGATCGTAGGAACGGACACTACACAACAGAACTGACTGGGAGTGAATTCGAGCTCGTTACAATTTATAGCAAAATAAATTCTCTGATCCAAATCAACAATAGTTTACCGTTATTTAACGATGAACTGCCAATGTGAGTAAAACTCACTAACTCTGATCAGTTTATATTTTTATAAACGTATTTTAGAATTGATAAAAATGATTGAATGCTGTGTATGATAATTATTTGATTGATTTCTAGTTAACTGTTTGAAAATATAGCTATAGTTATAAATATAAACCGTTAGCGAATATTGATTCTGTTTATCAGAATATCTCATGTTGAAATGAAAGTGATGTAATATATATTGTTTAACATCTGTGGATGCAGGGAAACAGGTTGGAGGGATCCGACTAGATTCCTCAACATTTATTTTACTGTTTTTCATATATTGTGATATATGATGTGATATATATTCTGTTATTGATTATGTGTGTTAGAATGATAATCATCATTGGGTATTTGAAATACCATAAGAAAGACTAGAATTTAAAAAAAAAATTCAAAGTGAATATTGAAAACGAGGTATTTATAAAATCAAAGGGGTTTTATAAAAGAAGATATTTATAAAATCAAAGGATTTTATAAAAGGAAATATTTAGAAAATAAGTAGAATTATAAATTAAATATTTATTTAGAAAATAAATAGATTATAAAAGGAAATACTTGAAAAATGAAAGAAGTGTATAAAAAGAGAATTTTACACTAGGAAAGTTTCAACCCGTGCTTCGCACACGGGTATAACAGAATATGAATTTAAAGTGAATATTTAAGAGAAATCTATTTTAACAGATAAAGTAAGAACATTAATTTATAAATAAGGTTTTACAAATTAAGTAAAATATTTATCATTGGATAAATAGAATATATAAGTCAGGACTTATATAGTGTAGTAAGAATCGATTTCAACATCAATATTTGAAACTGAATATGGACGAAGAGTAAATTGGATAGGGTTAATCAGTTAGAGTTAATCATTTAGAGTAAATTAGTTAGAGTTAATCAATTAGAGTTAATCAGTTAGAGTTAACCAGTTAGAGTTAACCAGTTAGAGTTAATCGATTAGAGTTAAATCGAACTAGAGTTAATCGAATAAGAGTTAGTCGAATATTAATTATTCGAATAGAGTTAATTGAATTAAAGTTAGTCGGATTAGAGTTATTCGAATAAGGTTATTCGAAGAAGTGAATTAATCGAATATAGGCTATTCGAAAAGAGATTACCGAATATAGGCTATTCGAAAAGAGATTATCGAATATAAGTTATTCGAAAAGAGATTATCAAATTTAGTTTATTCGAACGGATTTATCGAATTTAGTTTATTCGAAAGGAGTTATCGAATTTAGTTTATTTGAAAGGAGTTATCGAATATAAGTTATTCTAGGGAGTTAATCGAATATTAGTTATTCGAAGGAGTTAATCGAATAGAGATTACTCGAAAGAGAGTTATACGTCGAATTCGATTATATCGAATTTGGGAAAGTGTTATTTACTTTCCAGTTTTTAAATCAAGAGTATATATTAATAAATTAATTGTCGGCATATTTATTCAAAATAAGGATTTAAGTTAGATTTCTAAGTTAGATATTTCAAAAGTAGGGTTTATAACGTTAGCGTTATATTAAATGTTTTTCATAAAAGAAGTGGATTCATAATCCGTATCCGAAAATTTGCATAAGCAAATGATTGTAGAAATTGGAGCTGTCAGCTTTGTCTATGGCAAGGTTAAGAACGTTGTTCAGTTAAGTTCTGAGAGGTAATTATACCCCAACTTGATTGACTTCCTTACTTAACTAAGAAATAGTTGAGGTTCGATGGCAAGAGTTAGTTAGAAATACAGTTAAGTAATAAGCGACTAATGGACTGAGCGGTCGTAACGATGCTTTATACAACGTTAGTTTGAAATCCATATAAATGAGTTTTGGAAACGTTTTCCAAATATAGAATCATAGATATTTTCTAAACATAGAAAATAGAATGTTTTATTTATAAAGAATTAAGAAATGGAGTTAAGCCAAAATTAGAAACTGACAGGAGATTAGTTAAGTTGAATGGTTTTCTAAGTGTCTATTTGATGTTGGTTTCGACCTTCGGGATTGATACTTAGGGAATTGTTCTCATACTAGTTTACAATCAGAGACTGGTAGTGGTGGAAGAATAGTGATACGTAAATAAGCTATGGAAATGTTTTCCAGTGTTAATAACATATATTTTCTAAACATAGAAAATAAGGAAATATGAATATGTATATATATATATATATATGTTTGATGATTTGATCGATAATTCCATTTGGAAATAAGATCATTGTGTGTGCACGGACATTTTTCATTTGATAGTTAAATCACCGACTATCAAAGTTGTCGACCATTTTAACGTTGTTAATATGGAAAGTCCGGTTGGATTATTATCCAAAGAACCACTCTGTATTGGCATAAGCGTTGCAAACCAAGTATGCTGAGTATATTGAAAACAGAGTAAAGTGCAAGGGCTGTTGCATAAATCTTAGGTAGAGATTGCCTAAGATGGATGTACTGAATAGTGCCTTCGGTTTGTCCAGTCCCAGGACAACTTGTATGGACGAATGTATGACACAATATATCTAAAGGATCGCGTAAGTTGATCTCTTCAAACGTAGTTACGTTTGGTGGTGGAGGAATTCGTTTCTCTTAGATATATACCCATGGTATTTTTGGGGAAATCAATTTGTGATTTTGTAAGTATGACGATGTGGTATTCCAAGTAAATGAAGATATGATATGTAAAAAGATAAGCTTAGCTTCTAGCCTCACATCCGGAAATGACAAAAGTCGGGCAGGCAACATGGCTATGTAGGTCGCACCTATTAGGGTGTATAATCACATATCTAGAGAATATTCATTTGCTTCTTAAATCTATCATTGTTGACCCTTATCGGGAAACGGTTTTTGATCACAACCGTTGGTGATATACATTCGATACACTCAAGAGAAATGAGTGGTCGGTCATGTGTGGCCGGGTTGCAAGATGTTCTTGTTGAACCCAGTGTATTCCTCTCTAGAGGTACACTATCAAAAGGTGGTTCCATACCTTGTTATAGTTGGAAATCCATTATCCAATAAGTGCTCGTGGTTTTGATTGTATAGAACGTGAGATGAAATCGTTTCTGCTAGATGATTATTATATTGTGGTTGATAGACACTATTATAATGTCAAAGGAATTTTGATATAAAGATTATTTTGGATTCTCATAAGGGAAAAACCCGTTCCGTTATACGGTGTGGTCTTATAAGATATCGTTTTATTGCTCAAACTGTTTTAAATTAGTTTTACTGAAACGACCCGCAAATCCGTGCTATCTGAGTTGACTAATAACACTACACGTCCAACCCAAATAACAAAGAAATACGAACCATTATTAGAAAGAAGTTAGAGGGTGAGAATTAGGAAGATAGAAATATTAGAATAGAAGAAAACGAAGATCACAACTCACAGCGGAACGAATAAAATATATTATATAACATAAGCTTTGAAATACAAATCTGTTTTGTACATATATACATACCATCATCAGAGTACACATAACATTTGATTCAGCGGAAGCAACTCTAAATAACTAACGTTGAAGCCTCCTGCTTCAAGCTCCTCCAAGTGTATCTGTAAAAGCCTGAAACACTTGACTGCCCGTACAAATTTGGGCACCCAAGAGTTTAGGAAAAACAAAACAAAATAAACTCTGGGTCAGTCATGGGACTGGTGTGAGTAAACTCCAACCACTTGTTTAACTTTAAAAATCCTTTCAAAAGAAAAGATAATAGTAAGACCAACCCACACATAAACATGGACGGTTTTTACCTTACTATAACCCAAAACACTTTGATATCAAATCCAATGATATTATAATAATGTCTACATCAAATAAATAATCAAATAGCAGAACGCTTGCATCTCACGCTCCACATATATAGTATAAAATCAAAACCCGCATGGCGCTTATTGGAGATTGGATTTCCAACATGACAAGGTATGGAACCACCTTCCGACTGTGTATCTCTAGAGAGGAATACACTGGGTTCAACAAGAACATCTTGTAACCCGGCCCACACATGACCGACCACTCATTTCGCTTGAGTGTATCGAATGTATATCACCAACGGTTGGGATCAGCAACCGTCTCCCGACTGGGCAGAATCGATAGATTTAGAAACAAAAGGAATTTCTCTAGATAGGTGATTATACACCCTAATGGGTGCGACCCACATAGCCATGCTGCCTGCCCGATTTTAGTCCTTTCCCGGTTGTTGAGGCCTGAGGCTACGAATACTTACCATTTATTAATAGCACAATTACTTTGAATGCCACATTGTCAGATCCGTTAATCACTAGTTGAGTTTGCACAAATATTCTGGATATTATGCTAAGGGATAAATCCGTTGCAACCATATATATATTTATACAGACCAACCCATTTGATCATTGGAAATACTCTGTCAGACATTCGTCCATTTACGTTCGTTCTGGGATTGAACGAAACCGAAGGCACTATTTCTATTTAATAGAAAGAGTCCTTGCACTTTACTCCGTCTTCAATATATTCAGCATACTTGGTTCGCAACGCTTATGCCGATACGGAGTGGTTCTTCGGATAATAATCCAACCGGTCTCTCCATATTGACAACGATGGTCAAAAACTTCGATAGTCTGTGATTTAACTATCGAATAAAAACAAGTGTTCATCCAACATATCAAACAAATCACTGGGCTCTTTAATTAATATTTCATTAATTAAATCTCTTCTCCATTTCCTTATCAATATTTGTTAACCAAATATTTTCAAATAGCCATATTGGGATTTTATACTATTTGGAAATCATTTCCCAATATCAACTTCTTTTATTTTCTATATATTAGAAAATATCTCTATTTGCAATTGGAAACAATTCCAATCACTTATCTCTATCCCGACTATTTTAATTATACTCAGGAAATATTTACTTGTTATATTTCCAAAGTTCCATCACTTGGGTTTAAAACGAATGTTGTGTAAAACATTGTTACAACAACCCAAAATCTTTTATTCAACTAACTCTTTTTCAAACACTTCTCTTCGAGACTGGATCTTGCAATTTATCCATTAAAAATGAAATCAATCAAGTTGGGGTAAAATTACCTCTCAGACCTTAACTGAAAACATCCTCAACTTCAAAACGGCAAAACCACTTACCTCGAATAAACACACTATACAATCCAATTGTTCATTTTTAAAACATGTATAAAGTTCGCTTTCTATTTCTAATTTATAGATCTCTCTTTCTGTTTACAATATTCGGATTTTTATATTCACTTACCTATCGAATTCTATACGTCGATACAATGATTTCTAATTATCAAAATATCTTAAAAATATTCTAACTCCTTAAATTTCCAGAAAAATTCGCCATAACCTCCCCTGCATCGGGAGCATCGGGAAATTTCAAATAGCTTCCCGGTAACTTCTCATCTCAAAAAGAAAAAGAAAAAGCCAAGCGGCTTGCCGATACGGCGCATAAAATCTCATATATGAATTAAATATGTACCTTTTGTCAAGCATTCTATTTATTTATCTTCATACGCTTCACTCCATACCTGTCAAATACATACTTATCCAATTCCGATTTATTACAACTCGATCCGGTCATTTTAACTCAATTTGTTAATAAATTTGCTAATCAGCTCTTTTGCCTATTTCACTTTTATATTTGAACATAATATGTTCAAAATGTTTTTAATTTGATTATACAGTTATTGAATTTCCTTTTCCAATTCAAATTTCATATTCGAGGTCGAATATGAATTTACAATTCCAATTTCCTTATCGAAGCCCAATTTCAATTCAACTCTTCACTTACTAATTCTTCTAAAAATTAGTTAATTATATGCAACACTTAAAAATATGATTTTTGTTTCAAAAATTCGTTTCATTTGCACAACTTGAGTTCGTATTTATTTCACAACTCAAGTCTGGATTTTCAAATGGAAACTCGGATTTTATTTGTTTAAAATCCTTATATTTATTTAAAGGGTTCTGGCGCTGCATTTTTTAAAAATTTGATTTTGACATATCTAAAAATCTATTTGACGAAATCCAGATTTTTCTCTTTCATTTGAAAGCTATTATTCAGTCGGTACTGGCGGTTCTTGTTTCAAAGAATTCCGACTTAATTTGACTCCGATATACTCAAATGAAGTTCGAGTCGCCAATTTCCGAACTGCAGCGCTGCGGCGAGTTCGTTTTAATTATATATATATAAACTTTTAAACTTCATTTGAATGAATTTAAACTCCATTCTGATATATTTTAATATATTCAAATCCATAGTTTCAATTCCATTTGAATTCCAGATTCAAATCCCATAGTTAATTCTATTTCGAGTTCTATTTGAAATTCTATTTTCAAAATTTTATTTCAAGTTCTACATTTGAATTTCCCTTATTCAAATCCCATTTTCAATCTCCATTTAGATTTCCATAATCAAATCTATTTTCATTCTATTAGAATTTTCAAATTCCATATTAAATTTCACTTTGAATCCAAATACCATATTTAAATTTCTCTTGAATTCAAATTCTATATTTATATCTCTTTGGATTCCGATTCTAATTTGTATCTCTTGAATTCAAATTCTGGATTTAAACTCCATTTTCAAATTTGTTTGAAATTCCTATAATTAAAGTCTATTTGAATTCTCGAATATCCCAACTCCATTTTAATTCTATTTGAAATTCAAATATTCAAACTCCTTTTAAATTCTATTTGAAATTCTAAATGTTTCAAATTCCATTTTCTCTTATTTGAAATTCTCAATATT
Source organism: Allium sativum (assembly GCA_030737875.1). Lineage (NCBI taxonomy): Eukaryota > Viridiplantae > Streptophyta > Magnoliopsida > Asparagales > Amaryllidaceae > Allium > Allium sativum. The sequence goes on along the minus strand of CM060919.1, from coordinate 123,862,368 downwards.
TCAAATTACATTTTCTTTTATTTGAAATTCCATTTTTGAATTTCCTTTATTCCAATCCCATTTGAATTCCTTTGAATTCAAATTCTATTTCAATTCCCTTGAATTCAAATCCCATATTTAAATTCCTTTGAATTCAAATCCTATATTTAAATTCCTTTTGAATTTCTATAGTCAAATTCTCTTTCAATTATATTTGAATTCAAATTTCATTGCAAGTCTATTTTTGAAATTCTATTTTTAAAGTCTATTTCAAATTCTCTTTTGAAAATTCTATTTTGAATATCTATTTCAAATTCTATTTGGAAATTCTATTTCAAATTCTCTATATCCAAACTCCATTTGAAAGTTCTATATTCGAATCCACTTTGGATTTTCTATTTGAATTCTATATTCAAAATCTATATTCCATTAAAAATTCAAATTCTATTTAAAAATAGAATTTTCCCTTTTAAATCTCAAATATCCTTCCACGATATTTTAAATAAATTAACACTTAGCCCAGTGATATTTAAAACAATCAAATCACCCAATTTTCAATCATTTTCTTTTTAATACATCATATATGAATATATGAAATTAGCAAACAACAAACAAATAATATATTTTTGAGGAATCCAGTTGGATCCCTCTAACCTGTTTTCCTGCATCCACAGATGTTAGCACATAAATAATACCCATTCTGCTTCGTGGCAGAATATCGCGGTATAAAAGGTCATCCACTAATCATAGCGTGGGGCGTATAGGGTAATCATCCGCTATGAAACTGCGGGCATCCGCTAATGAGACTGCGGGAATCCAACCAATCAATCAACCCAATATATATATAGTATAGCCTAAATAACTAACATATATAAAACAACCATAAAACATTCACACAAGCAACAAACAATTATTTTTAATGAAATAAAAATAATTCTAAAGGTGAGTGAGATTTACTCACCTCGATTTGCCGAATATTCCGATTTATCTCGTATTGTTGCGGCTACGAATTCTACTTGAGTTGAATCGACTTAGTATCTACGATTTTTTTTTTGATCGATTAATCATTTATTCAAATAAATTAACTATTAACAATAATAAATTCCCTTATGTATTTTAAATTCCAAAAATGAATACCTTACATTCTATTTTGTCCCAGACGCTACAACTTCTTCGAACCAGCAACCACCTTACCCGAACTCCAACTGCAGCGTTGTCCATTGCTTCCAGCCCTGATGAATACTATTGCAGCATATCCTCAAACACCTACAGTGCAGTACTGCTAGTTCTCTCACCAGCTCGCCCGTTTGCTAGTGCCAACACCAAACTGCTGTAGCATACCCACACCACTACCGCATAAAAACAACATCGACTGTATCCAGACCCTCCTCTAACAAATGACCATCTCCACCATGCCTACTTTCACTATTTCCAGAAACCTGAGATTGAATCCCCATCGCGACTGTACCCATTTCACCATCGCAAAGAGATCGAACTCCCTAGCAAACACCGCAGAACCCATGACCGATTATCACCTACACAACTCCCCTACACTGCCTTAAACCTCTCGAGCTCGCTACAGGTCGCGACCTTCACCACAACCACATCGCGCCCACATCGAGCGGCTCCTCCTTCAGACTTCCGCTTCCAAAGCACCGCACCCTCCCCTAATCCCTTCTCAGTCTCGAACGAGATCTATGAACCACGGACTGATCGATTTGCCCCGCTCCAACTTTGATTCTTTATATATATATATTAGTCGATTGATTTTTATTGGGAGAAAAAGGAAACGAAGGAAGAGGGAATTGAAAATGCATCTGTTGGTTTGGAGAATGATATAACACAGGCGATGGTTTTCATTTATATAAGTGAGAAAGAGGACCATTGTACAATTGCTATTAAACACTGGTTTCCTAGATATCGAAGGTAGAAGACAGTAATTTCAGCTCGAGGAAATCATAGGTCTGTGCGTTTCCATTTTTAGGGTGGCGAAAATAAAAGAGTAGGTCGGCTGATGTTTTGACTTGATTTGTTTTTTTTTTTTAAAAATAATATCCTACGGTCCCCTAAATTAAAAATCTGAACCGCTATCTTAACGTAATGACCGCTATTTTCAGATTATATCGTTGTTCCGAACTTAATGGATCTGATTCCAAGATTTTAATTTGAACGTATATATGGGATAATCCTATTAAATTGAAAATATATAATTCAAAACAAACAACTTCGTGATAATAAGTTATTATTATCGTATATTTTCAAAAAAATTTATATTTATCGACTGAATCATTTTTATTTAGTTTTAATTTCGATTTCAATATTTAAAACCATACTAAATATTTAAAATAAATCGACCAAAAATCCGGGTCGTTACATTCTTCCCCCCTTAATATAATTTCGTCCTCGAAATTGCTAAGGTAGAAAAATGGTACAAACCCATTACTTTTCACAACTTCTTTATGTTGAAACTCACCTCTTCATATTCCAACAAATTTAATTCCACCAAAACTTTTGGTTTTCTTTCATATGCATTCTAATTCATTCAAATTGATTCTGATTCAATTTATTCACTTTGATTCATTTTACTTGTCAAAGTTAAATTTAATTCCAGAATTCAAATTCCCGGGTTTCTATTCCAAATCCTTTTGAAATCACACAAAAATATACATATATTTATTTCCATCTCAAATTCAAAACATTTGAATATTCAAACCAATTTGTTTTCTTTCAAACAAATTTCCATCAAAAACTTTTTCTAAGGTAGCAATTCATCACTTAGAAACTCGGAAATGAACACTGATGATGTTGCAATCATCATCAGAATTATTTCCCAGCCATTGAAGTGAGTTCAGTGCTTTATCATTTTCAAAACCCATCTAAAATGATTTTCTTTCAAATCCTTCTAAAACAAAGCTATATTATTTTAATATACTTTGAAAAATAAATTTCAACTTCCCCGGATTTTGAATTCTTAATTCTGGTTTGAATTTAATTCTAATTCATCTCATTTGTATATTTAATTCCTATACAAATTCTATTTGGTTATAAATAACCATTTTAATTTTATAATCTCATTTGATTATAAAATCAACATCCAACACATCCATATAATAATAATTCTAGAAAATTATTCTTTCTATATCAAAAATAGAAATTTTGGGTTAAATTATTTCATTTACCCATTTAAAAACAATATCATGTTGTATTTTCTGTTCAAGTGTTTAGAAATCCCTATCGACTTCGTGGCGTCCCACGATTCGACCAGAATTCATAAACCACTCACAGACTAGTCAACACAATATAAAACAACTTTTATATCAACTAACAAATACGCTCTCTCGTATCTATACACTCAACTCATTCTAGGTTACTACTGATTCTATCTCTAATGAGCACATGCCACACAAGCCTAGGTATTCGCTCAACCTAAGCTCTGATACCAACTGAAACGACCCGCAAATCCGTGCTATCTGAGTTGACTAATAACACTACACGTCCAACCCAAATAACACAGAAATACGAACCATTATTAGAAAGAAGTTAGAGGGTGAGAATTAGGAAGATAGAAATATTAGAATAGAAGAAAACGAAGATCACAACTCACAGCGGAACGAATAAAATATATTATATAACATAAGCTTTGAAATACAAATCTGTTTTGTACATATATACATACCATCATCAGAGTACACATAACATTTGATTCAGCGGAAGCAACTCTAAATAACTAACGTTGAAGCCTCCTGCTTCAAGCTTCTCCAAGTGTATCTGTAAAAGCCTGAAACACTTGACTGCCCGTACAAATTTGGGCACCCAAGAGTTTAGGAAAAACAAAACAAAATAAACTCTGGGTCAGTCATGGGACTGGTGTGAGTAAACTCCAACCACTTGTTTAACTTTAAAAATCCTTTCAAAAGAAAAAATAATAGTAAGACCAGCCCACACATAAACATGGACGGTTTTTACCTTACTATAACCCAAAACACTTTGATATCAAATCCAATGATATTATAATAATGTCTACATCAAATAAATAATCAAATAGCAGAACGCTTGCATCTCACGCTCCACATATATAGTATAAAATCAAAACCCGCATGGCGCTTATTGGAGATTGGATTTCCAACATGAAAAGGTATGGAACCACCTTCCGACTGTGTATCTCTAGAGAGGAATACACTGGGTTCAACAAGAACATCTTGTAACCCGGCCCACACATGACCGACCACTCATTTCGCTTGAGTGTATCGAATGTATATCACCAACGGTTGGGATCAGCAACCGTCTCCCGACTGGGCAGAATCGATAGATTTAGAAACAAAAGGAATTTCTCTAGATAGGTGATTATACACCCTAATGGGTGCGACCCACATAGCCATGCTGCTTGCCCGATTTTAGTCCTTTCCCGGTTGTTGAGGCCTGAGGCTACGAATACTTACCATTTATTGATAGCACAATTACTTTGAATGCCACATTGTCAGATCCGTTAATCACTAGTTGAGTTTGCACAAATATTCTGGATATTATGCTAAGGGATAAATCCGTTGCAACCATATATATATTTATACAGACCAACCCATTTGATCATTGGAAATACTCTGTCAGACATTCGTCCATTTACGTTCGTTCTGGGATTGAACGAAACCGAAGGCACTATTTCTATTTAATAGAAAGAGTCCTTGCACTTTACTCCGTCTTCAATATATTCAGCATACTTGGTTCGCAACGCTTATGCCGATACGGAGTGGTTCTTCGGATAATAATCCAACCGGTCTCTCCATATTGACAACGATGGTCAAAAACTTCGATAGTCTGTGATTTAACTATCGAATAAAAACAAGTGTTCATCCAACATATCAAACAAATCACTGGGCTCTTTAATTAATATTTCATTAATTAAATCTCTTCTCCATTTCCTTATCAATATTTGTTAACCAAATATTTTCAAATAGCCATATTGGGATTTTATACTATTTGGAAATCATTTCCCAATATCAACTTCTTTTATTTTCTATATATTAGAAAATATCTCTATTTGCAATTGGAAACAATTCCAATCACTTATCTCTATCCCGACTATTTTAATTATACTCAGGAAATATTTACTTGTTATATTTCCAAAGTTCCATCACTTGGGTTTAAAACGAATGTTGTGTAAAACATTGTTACAACAACCCAAAATCTTTTATTCAACTAACTCTTTTTCAAACACTTCTCTTCGAGACTGGATCTTGCAATTTATCCATTAAAAATGAAATCAATCAAGTTGGGGTAAAATTACCTCTCAGACCTTAACTGAAAACATCCTCAACTTCAAAACGGCAAAACCACTTACCTCGAATAAACACACTATACAATCCAATTGTTCATTTTTAAAACATGTATAAAGTTCGCTTTCTATTTCTAATTTATAGATCTCTCTTTCTGTTTACAATATTCGGATTTTTATATTCACTTACCTATCGAATTCTATACGTCGATACAATGATTTCTAATTATCAAAATATCTTAAAAATATTCTAACTCCTTAAATTTCCGGAAAAATTCGCCATAACCTCCCCTGCATCGGGAGCATCGGGAAATTTCAAATAGCTTCCCGGTAACTTCTCATCTCAAAAAGAAAAAGAAAAAGCCAAGCGGCGCATAAAATCTCATATATGAATTAAACATGTACCTTTTGTCGAGCATTCTATTTATTTATCTTCATACGCTTCACTCCATACCTGTCAAATACATACTTATCCAATTCCGATTTATTACAACTCGATCCGGTCATTTTAACTCAATTTGGTAATAAATTTGCTAATCAGCTCTTTTGCCTATTTCACTTTTATATTTGAACATAATATGTTCAAAATGTTTTTAATTTGATTATACAGTTATTGAATTTCCTTTTCCAATTCAAATTTCATATTCGAGGTCGAATATGAATTTACAATTCCAATTTCCTTATCGAAGCCCAATTTCAATTCAACTCTTCACTTACTAATTCTTCTAAAAATTAGTTAATTATATGCAACACTTAAAAATATGATTTTTGTTTCAAAAATTCGTTTCATTTGCACAACTTGAGTTCGTATTTATTTCACAACTCAAGTCTGGATTTTCAAATGGAAACTCGGATTTTATTTGTTTAAAATCCTTATATTTATTTAAAGGGTTCTGGCGCTGCATTTTTTAAAAATTTGATTTTGACATATCTAAAAATCTATTTGACGAAATCCAGATTTTTCTCTTTCATTTGAAAGCTATTATTCAGTCGGTACTGGCGGTTCTTGTTTCAAAGAATTCCGACTTAATTTGACTCCGATATACTCAAATGAAGTTCGAGTCGCCAATTTTCGAACTGCAGCGCTGCGGCGAGTTCGTTTTAATTATATATATATAAACTTTTAAACTTCATTTGAATGAATTTCAACTCCATTCTGATATATTTTAATATATTCAAATCCATAGTTTCAATTCCATTTGAATTCCAGATTCAAATCCCATAGTTAATTCTATTTCGAGTTCTATTTGAAATTCTATTTTCAAAATTTTATTTCAAGTTCTACTTTGAAATTCTACATTTGAATTTCCCTTATTCAAATCCCATTTTCAATCTCCATTTAGATTTCCATAATCAAATCTATTTTCATTCTATTAGAATTTTCAAATTCCATATTAAATTTCACTTTGAATCCAAATACCATATTTAAATTTCTCTTGAATTCAAATTCTATATTTATATCTCTTTGGATTCCAATTCTAATTTGTATCTCTTGAATTCCAATTTTGGATTTAAACTCCATTTTCAAATTTGTTTGAAATTCCTATAATTAAAGTCTATTTGAATTCTCGAATATCCCAACTCCATTTTAATTCTATTTGAAATTCAAATATTCAAACTCCTTTTAAATTCTATTTGAAATTCTAAATGTTTCAAATTCCATTTTCTCTTATTTGAAATTCTCAATATTTCAAATTACATTTTCTTTTATTTGAAATTCCATTTTTGAATTTCCTTTATTCCAATCCCATTTGAATTCCTTTGAATTCAAATTCTATTTCAATTCCCTTGAATTCAAATCCCATATTTAAATTCCTTTGAATTCAAATCCTATATTTAAATTCCTTTTGAATTTCTATAGTCAAATTCTCTTTCAATTATATTTGAATTCAAATTTCATTGCAAGTCTATTTTTGAAATTCTATTTTCAAAGTCTATTTCAAATTCTCTTTTGAAAATTCTATTTTGAAAATCTATTTCAAATTCTATTTGGAAATTCTATTTCAAATTCTCTATATCCAAACTCCATTTGAAAGTTCTATATTCGAATCCACTTTGGATTTTCTATTTGAATTCTATATTCAAAATCTATATTCCATTAAAAATTCAAATTCTATTTAAAAATAGATTTTCCCTTTTAAATCTCAAATATCCTTCCACGATATTTTAAATAAATTAACACTTAGCCCAGTGATATTTAAAACAATCAAATCACCCAATTTTCAATCATTTTCTTTTTAATACATCATATATGAATATATGAAATTAGCAAACAACAAACAAATAATATATTTTTGAGGAATCCAGTTGGATCCCTCCAACCTGTTTTCCTGCATCCACAGATGTTAGCACATAAATAATACCCATTCTGCTTCGTGGCAGAATATCGCGGTATAAAAGGTCATCCACTAATCATAGCGTGGGGCGTATAGGGTAATCATCCGCTATGAAACTGCGGGCATCCGCTAATGAGACTGCGGGAATCCAACCAATCAATCAACCCAATATATATATAGTATAGCCTAAATAACTAACATATATAAAACAACCATAAAACATTCACACAAGCAACAAACAATTATTTTTAATGAAATAAAAATAATTCTAAAGGTGAGTGAGATTTACTCACCTCGATTTGCCGAATATTCCGATTTATCTCGTATTGTTGCGGCTACGAATTCTACTTGAGTTGAATCGACTTAGTATCTACGATTTTTTTTTGATCGATTAATCATTTATTCAAATAAATTAACTATTAACAATAATAAATTCCCTTATGTATTTTAAATTCCAAAAATGAATACCTTACATTCTATTTTGTCCCAGACGCTACAACTTCTTCGAACCAGCAACCACCTTACCCGAACTCCAACTGCAGCGTTGTCCATTGCTTCCAGCCCTGATGAATACTATTGCAGCATATCCTCAAACACCTACAGTGCAGTACTGCTAGTTCTCTCACCAGCTCGCCCGTTTGCTAGTGCCAACACCAAACTGCTGTAGCATACCCACACCACTACCGCATAAAAACAACATCGACTGTATCCAGACCCTCCTCTAACAAATGACCATCTCCACCATGCCTACTTTCACTATTTCCAGAAACCTGAGATTGAATCCCCATCGCGACTGTACCCATTTCACCATCGCAAAGAGATCGAACTCCCTAGCAAACACCGCAGAACCCATGACCGATTATCACCTACACAACTCCCCTACACTGCCTTAAACCTCTCGAGCTCGCTACAGGTCGCGACCTTCACCACAACCACATCGCGCCCACATCGAGCGGCTCCTCCTTCAGACTTCCGCTTCCAAAGCACCGCACCCTCCCCTAATCCCTTCTCAGTCTCGAACGAGATCTATGAACCACGGATTGATCGATTTGCCCCGCTCCAACTTTGATTCTTTATATATATATATATATTAGTCGATTGATTTTTATTGGGAGAAAAAGGAAACGAAGGAAGAGGGAATTGAAAATGCATCTGTTGGTTTGGAGAATGATATAACACAGGCGATGGTTTTCATTTATATAAGTGAGAAAGGGGACCATTGTACAATTGCTATTAAACACTGGTTTCCTAGATATCGAAGGTAGAAGACAGTAATTTCAGCTCGAGGAAATCATAGGTCTATGCGTTTCCATTTTTAGGGTGGCGAAAATAAAAGAGTAGGTCGGCTGATGTTTTGACTTGATTTGTTTTTTTTTAAAAAAAATAATATCCTACGGTCCCCTAAATTAAAAATCTGAACCGCTATCTTAACGTAATGACCGCTATTTTCAGATTATATCGTTGTTCTGAACTTAATGGATCTGATTCCAAGATTTTAATTTGAACGTATATATGGGATAATCCTATTAAATTGAAAATATATAATTCAAAACAAACAACTTCGTGATAATAAGTTATTATTATCGTATATTTTAAAAAAAAATTATATTTATCGACTGAATCATTTTTATTTAGTTTTAATTTCGATTTCAATATTTAAAACCATACTAAATATTTAAAATAAATCGACCAAAAATCCGGGTCGTTACATTTACTCACACAAGTCCCATGACTGACCCGGAGTTTGTTTTGTTTTATCTTCCCTAAACTCTTGGGTGCCCAATTTTGTAGTCAAGTAGTCAGGATTTTACAGATATACTTGGAAAGCTGGAGCAGGAGGCTTCAGCAGCGTTCATATAGCTATTGTTTATTTCCGCTGTGTTGTAAGTGCTGTACTTTGACAATGATATGTATATTCAAGTACAATCTTTTATTTCAAAGTTATGTTATATTTTATTCGTTCCGCTGTGAGGTTCGTGTTTACTGTGATGTTGTATGTTCTTCTTCTTCTATTCTAAGTTTCTATCTTATCTATCCTCACCCTTTGTTTTCTTTATATTAGTTTTCTGGTTTCCAGTGCAATGTGGGTTGGACTTGTGTTATTTGGTCATCTCAAATTGTACCAGAATTTCGGGGCACTACAATTGGTATCAGAGCTTAAGGTTAAGTAATTACCTTGGCTCTATAGCGTGATTCAGTAGAGATGGGGTTAGTAACACCCTAGATTAAGTTGAGTGTATATATATACGAGTGAACATATTTGTTATTTGATATAAATGGTTTTATATTGAGTAGATTTATTGGTTGAGTTGTTCATGGATTCTGGTCGATGGTGGGGCACCACAATATTGATAAGTGTTTCTAAACACTCGAATACGATGGGTCGACACGATATGTTTTGAAAAGAGGGTAAATGAAAATAAGTTTACCCAAAGTATATTTTGATATAGAGAAGATATATATATTGGAATTATAATATATTGGATATATTGGTTGTTATTATAATCGAGTAAGATTATAAATTAAATGGTTATGTAAATAACTAATCAGAATTCATATAAGCGAAATATATGAAATCGAAATGAAGTGAATCTGAATTTAAATCAGAATTGAAATTAAAACCGAGGAAATTTGGAAAGGTGTTTGTAAATGGATTTGGATTAAGTATATGAGAATTTTAAAATCCTGGGAGATTTTAAATTGCTTACAAGCATTTTGAAGGATATTTTGAAATGAATTTCAAAATGGAACTGTTCAGATATGGTTTTGAAAGTGATATAGTATTGAACTCACTTCGATAGTTGGAAATAGATTCCGATGAGGATCATGACATCATCGTTGTTCATTTTCGAGTTTCTACGTGACAGATTACTACCAAAGATTGTGTTTTGAATTGTTTTGAGGGAACAAGTTATTTAGAAATTCAAAGGTTTTGAATTGGTATTATGATTTCAAATTGATTTGAAATAAACTCAGGAATTTAAATTCTGGAATTTAAATTTAACATATGAAGTTAAATAGATTAAGTTGTAAAGGTAAAAATAAAATAAAATTTAACTTGAATTAAGTTAATCAAAACTGGATTTGATTATAGAATAATCTGGAATGAAATTGAGTTGATGAGTTTAGAATTTGGAATTTGAGATTAGAGTTCGAATGGAATTCGACTTGGATATGAGCAAATGATTTGGTTTGAGGATATAAACCGATTAGAGTTTGATTGGGATGACATTGTTATATGCTGAATTGATAGCAGATGGAAAAGATATAATGATATTCCCAACAAAAAGGTACAAGTTTATTTTGATATGAGTTTGGGATTTATGAGCCGATTTGGCAAGCCGCTTGGCTGTTTGATTTACTTTTGGGATGGAGAAGGCCTAGAGAGGCAAGTTGGAGTTTGAGCTATTGACCAATACAATGGAGGTACTAGCGAATTTTTTCGAAAAGCAAAGGTGTTAGGAAATTTTCAGGATTTTTGAAAATTTTCGTTAGTAGGAATGAATTCATTATTTAATTGAAACTAAATTTGTTCAGTTGAAATTGAAGTTAAGAAGTAAGTAAATAAATTTTAACCAATTAATAGGGTTTGTTATCTACCTTAGCAATTTCGAGGACGAAATTATTTTAAGGGGGGAAGAATGTAACGACCCGTATTTTCAGCGATATATAATTAATTTATTTAATTATTTAAATCGTAATTTAGAGAATTAAATAGTTGTTTAATTAAATTATATGGAATATTTAATTAAATAAATAATAGAATAATATATTTAATTTCGAAATAGTCGAAATTAGTGAATTGAAAGTATAATGTGAACTGGACAATTTAAAATGTTTAATTCAGCTTTGAATTTGAATTAGAATAACGAATATATTTAAATAATGACAGGTTGAACGTATAATTATATTATAATTAAAATTCGAGCATGAAATGGCACGGTAGTTCGCTATTTGGCGATTTGAACTTCAATTGGATATACAGGGTCCGTTTTAAATCGGATTTCTGTGAAACAAGAAACGTTAGGAGATGGTGAAGTATATTTTTCTAATGAAAGAGAAAAATCGAGATTTCGTCTGTTAAATTGTAAGTTTTGACAAAATCAAATTTCTAGAAAAACAGAGGTATAATTGGTTTTGACCATAACGGTCATTTAAATATAATTAAATATTGGTTTCGAATTTTGAAAAATCCTTTTAGACGTAGTGATAATTTAATTTTTTAGAATTTTATTGCAATTTTTAATTAATTAAATCCGCAGCTTTTTATTTGGAGTATTTTGCACCCTATATCAATATTTTGGGGTTCACAGTATGAGTTAACCTACCGATGTTATTATATTTTTGGGATCGTAGAGTACTGCTCAATACAAGGGTATTTTTGTCTCTTTCATTTGTAGTTCGTATATATAAACAAAATAGTGTACAAAGGGGTATCTATATTTTTCATTTTTAAAAGGTGGAAAAAGGGCCACGCCCTCATCATTTTCAGCCGCTAGTTCTCAAGGTCCGCAAAACAAAACGTGGCCTCCTCAAGATCAAAGAAAAACACTATATAACATCACCAACCCCTTTAACCCAAATTCATTTTTCTCCAATCAAAACAAAGGCCACGCAGCCTTCTTCCAAGCCGCCACAAAACCGTTTCTTCTCAGCCAAAAATCGAAAGTGGAAAATCAACGAAAAATCGAAATAAAATCCAGTAAAAAAATCCTAAAATCATAAAACCAACACCATGAAGCTCGTTCTGAAAGAAGCTTCGATCTCATACCCCTTTTTCTGAATTCGAGTTTGATCTTGTTCGCTGGAAATTTTCCAGTGTAGCTCTATATTGCCTAGGGCGCGAGTTCTCTGAGCAGGGGAGCAGAGATTCAAGGTTTGGAGGTTATAGTTGGACTCGTAGCATGATTTCTCACCTGTTCATATAACTTGAGGAATTTTGTTGCTTATAAATGTCGATCCAATTCAAAGGGGAAAGCAACTTTTCCGAAGTCGCGCACGGTAGAAGGCAGCTGTGAGTTCGACATGATTGATATAAGTAGATGGAGATTTAGAAGAGAAAAGGAGTGGTGATGTTCTCGTGGGTTTTAAGGAAGCAGTGATGGAGAATGGGAGCTGGAAACTTGGCATAATGGCTGTGGACATTTGCGTATTTTCCTAGAGTTCGAACCATAGAAAGGGAAGAAGGAAGCAAGCAGGTTTCGGCAGTGGAAGGGTGCATTATTTTCTGGAGGGAGTTTGGTGTGAATTCTTGTATAAATCTGTCGGGCAAAGTAAAGTAGTAGAGAGATCTTGGTGGTGGACAAGAGGAAGGAGACTCTGTGGTCGAGTTCCAGATTTTCTTAGTCATTCTAATCCCCATTGAGATCGCTCACTTACTAAGCGGAGTCGGATAATGAATAGCTACACGAGAGTGTTTGTGGGAAGGAAAGAGTAGTTTATGTTGGGAAGTTAATAGTGGTGACAAAGATGAATAAGAAGAGGAGTACTGTTTCAAAGAAAATAGAAATGGAGTGGTTTGGGAAGAAGCAAATTCGGGTGCGGGTTATTTTGGTTTGGCAGATCAGTATGAGATGGGCCGAATTTTGGTAAAGCCCATAACGAATTTAAATCCAAGTTAAATTAGTTTATCAATAGTGTATCAGGTTATAACATCATAAGTTTATCGTACATTATCTGAATTCAGAAAAAAAAGGATCCGTCGGGATCGTTGGAATGGACACTACACAACAGAACTGACTGGGAGTGAATTCGAGCTCGTTACAATTTATAGCAAAATAAATTGTCCGATCCAAATCAAAAACAGTTTACTGTTATTTAACGATGAGCTGCCAATGTGAGTAAAACTCACTAACTCTGATTAGTTTATATTTTTATAAACGTATTTTAGAATTGATAAAAATGATTGAATGATGTGTATGATAATTATTTGATTGATTGCTAGTTAACTGTTTGAAAATGTAGCTATAGTTATAAATATAAATTGTTAGCAAATATTGATTCTGTTTATCAGAATATCTCATGTTGAAATGAAGGTGATGTTATATATATTGTTTAACATCTGTGGATGTAGTGAAACAGGTTGGAGAGATCCGACTGGATTTCTCAACACTTATTGTACTATTTTTCATATATTGTGATATATGATGTGATATATAATATGTTATTGACTATGTGTGTTAGAATGTTAATGATCATTGTTTATTAGGTATTTGAAATACCATAAGAAAGACTAGAATTAAAAAAGAAAGAAATTTTCAAAGTGAATATTGAAAATGAGGTATTTATAAAATCGAAGGGGTTTTATAAAAGAAGATATTTATAAAATCAAAGGATTTTATAAAAGGAAATATTTAGAAAATAAATAGAATTATAAAGGAAATATTTATTTAGAAAATAAATAGATTATAAAAGGAAATACTTGAAAAATGAAAGAAATGTATAAAAAGAGAATTTTACACTAGGAAAGTTTAGACCTGTGCTTCACACACAGGTATAACATAATATAATTTAAAGTGAATATTTAAGAGAAATCTATTTTAACAGATAAAGTAAGAAGATTAATTTATAAATAAGGTTTTATAAATTAAGTAAAATATTTATCATTGGATAAATAAAATATATAAGTCAGGACATATATAGAGAAGTAAGAATCGATTTCAACATAGATATTTGAAACTGAATATGGACGAAGAGTAAATTGGATAGGGTTAATCAATTAGAGTTAATCAGTTAGAATTAAATCGAACTAGAGTTATTCAAATAGAGTTAATCGAACAAGAGTTAGTCGAATATTAGTTATTCGAATAGAGTTAATTGAATTAGAGTTAGTCGGATTAGAGTTATTCGAATAAGGTTATTCGAAGAAGAGAATTAATCGAATATAGGCTATTTGAAAAGAGATTATCGAATATAGGCTATTCGAAAAGAGATTATCGAATATAAGTTATTCGAAAAGAGATTATCGTATTTAGTTTATTCGAAAGGATTTATCAAATTTAGTTTATTCAAAAGGAATTATCGAATTTAGTTTATTCGAAAGGAGTTATTGAATATAAGTTATTCGAGGGAGTTAATTGAATATTAGTTATTCGAAGGAGTTAATCGAATAGAGATTACTCGAAAGAGAGTTATACGTCGAAATCAATTATATTGAATTTGGGAAAGGGTTATTTACTTTCCAGTTTTAAAATCAACAGTATATATTAATAAATTAGTTGTCGGCTTATTTATTCAAAATAAGTATTTAAGTTAGATTTCTAAGTTAGATATTTCAGAAGTAGGGTTTATAACGTTAGCGTTATAATAAATGTTTTTCATAAAAGAAGTGGGTTCATAATCCGAATCCGAAAATTTGCTTAAGCAAATGATTGTAGAAATTGGAGTTGTGAGCTTTGTCTATGGCAAGGTTAAGAACGTTGTTCATTTAAGGTCTGAGAGGTAATTATACCCCAATTTGATTGACTTTCTTACTTAACTATTAAATAGTTGAGGTTTGATGGCGATAGTTAGTTAGAAATACAGTTAAGTAATAAGCGATTAATGGACTGAGCAGTCGTAACGATGCTTTATACAACGTTAGTTTGAAATCTATATAAATGAGTTTTGGAACCGTTTTCCAAATATAGAATCAGAGATATTTTCTAAACATAGAAAATAGAATGTTTTATTTATAAAGAATTAAGAAACGGAGTTAAGCTAAATTAGAAACTAACTGGAGATTAGTTAAGTTGAATGGTTTTCTAAGTGTCTATCTGGTGTTGGTTTCGACCTTCGGGATTGATACTTAGGGAATTGTTCTCATACTAGTTTACAATCAGAGACTGATAGTTATGGAAGAATAGTGATACGTAAATAAGCTATGGAAATGTTTCCCAGTGTTAATAACATATATTTTCTAAACATAGAAAATAAGGAAATATGAATATATATATAAATGTTTGATGATTCGATATTTCCATTTGGAAATAAGATCGTTGTGTCGACACGGACATTTTTCATTTGATAGTTAAATCACCGACTATCAAAGTTTTTGACCATTTTAACGTTGTTAATATGGAGAGGCCGGCTGGATTATTATCCAAAGAACCACTCTGTATCGGCATAGGCGTTGCAAACCAAGTATGTTGAATATATTGAAGATGGAGTAAAGTGCAAGGGCTGTTGTATAAATTTTAGGTAGAGATTGCCTAAGATGGATGTACCGAATAGTGCCTTCAGTTTGTCCAGTCCCAGGACAACTTGTATGGACGAATGTCTGACAGAGTATATCTAAAGGATCACGTAAGTAGATCTCTTCAAACGTAGTTACGTGTGGTGGCGGAGGAATTCGTTTCTCTTAGCTGTATACCCGTGGTATTTTTGGGGAAATCAATTTGTGATTTGGCGGGTATGACGATGTGGTATTCCAAGTAAATGAAGATATGATATGTAAAAAGATAAGTGTAGCTTCTAGCCTCACATCCGGAAATGACAAAAGTCGGGCAGGCAGCATGGCTATGTAGGTCGCACCTATTAGGGTGTATAATCACCTATTAGTTTTCTTTCTATTAGTTTTCTGGTTTCTAGTGCAATGTGGGTTGGACTTGTGTTATTTGGTCAGCTCAAATTGTATCGGAATTTCGGGACACTACATGTCTCATGGAAAAGTGCCAAACAATCCATCATAGCAACATCCACTATGGAGGCTGAATTCATAGCATGCTTTGAGGTTACGATTCAAGCATTGTGGTTGCAAAACTTTTTTTAGGGCTTATAGTCATGTATTCTATTATTGTACCGCTGAAAATTTATTGTGATAACACTGCAACTGTATTCTTCTCAAAGAATGATAAGTATTCTAAGAGTATAAAGCACATGGAGATGAGATACTTACCAGTAAAGGATGAAATTCGGAAGAAAAGAGTGTTAATTGCGCACATCAATACTCGTGATAATATAACATATCCATTAACTAAGGGGTTGCCACCTAAGACATTTAAACAACATGCTAAAGCAATAGGTCTTGAGAGTAACCAGTAATGTCACTCTTCTTATTTATGAATTTGTGGATTGCTGAGTGCTTTTACCATGTCACTTTTTAAGTATACATAATTGCAACTTCTAAAATTTTCCATTTCATATAATGAATCTTTACGTTTATGTACATATCAAAGTAATACATGATAATAGAACTGGTCTTTCATCAAGACATGAATGTGGACCATTATGGTTACTTCTACTTATACAGGCTTAGTTGTTTTGATTGTATGTTAGTGGTATATGGAAGGGACTATGTTCTTTAATTAATGTAGAACCGCCATGATCCTAATTGATGATTCATATCGACTAATTGTAATTAAGATAAACTTATCAAAAATATCATTTCAGCATTTATGCATGTCTTATGTTTGTTCCTATATGACTATTAAAGCATTTGTCATATGGACCAAGTGGGGGAATGTAAGAATTTTTATACATCTCATTATGTCGTCCATATAACGAATATTGAATTATTAATTTAATATTAAATGTCATTATGTGGTCATTCATGAAGTCCGTTGATTGATAGGATAAGATTGAAATAGAAGGTATATTCTTTTAAATATGGACATTTTCTATTAACGGTCAATCTTGATGAACGGTTGAGATTATATCCCTAACGGAATTTGGCCCCTCTCTCTACCTATAAATATAACCTAATATTCATCGTTAGGGTTATTGAAAAGACATCACAAATAATAGTATAGCTAAGAGAGGGAAGGAAATTTCCATATCTACAACTTACAGATCTACATTTCATTATCTTCTTCTTAATCAATGTCTACAGGTATGATTTATGTATTCTTTGTAACTAAGTGTACAGTCAAAATCTTAAACAAAAATGCAATAATGATTAATAATCAAATTCACTTGATACTATGTTTACAGGCACAATATATGAAAAAAGAAGTTACCACATTAAGATTTGTACTCTTATATGAAAAATAAATAAGTTGTAACTTTGACATGTTAGTGAATGGAATAAGCCAAAACCATAAGAAAAATGGTTCATGTGAATCCTATATGCAAGTCATCATTCACATACTAAAATTACATGGAAATGAAGAATATATTCTAAAAAGTGTATTAAAAACATACATAAAACTATCAAAATAATAAACATAGAAAAATAACTAAAAGTAAACATCATTCCAAGAATTCGAGAATCTTATTAGAGATTTCATAAAATTCTTAGAATTCCAATTAGCAATATTATCATCCATTCATTTTTGAGTACTTAATCCCCTTGAACATGTAAAATATAAAAAAAAATGTAAGAAGAAATATTGCGAAAACATACAGTTAAGCTTAAAATAAAAAAGGAAACCCATAGTTTAAAAGTTAAAAAGAGCATATGATTGTCGATGCAAATGGGTTGTGTGTAAAAAAAAATCCACTTTACATTAGAAAATCCTAATCTATATGGTTAACACAGGATAATACCGTGATATATCTCGTTTCCCTTTTAACCACTTTTTCTAAAATGCCGCTTAAAATATCATTATCAGTATACCGACATATCGTTAAAGTATTTAGTGTAAAATCTCTAGTTTTTTAAGAATATTATTCATTATTATACATGTAACAACCTATAATTTTTTGATGATTGGATATTTATTTAAAAATTCAATCATTAAGCTGTGGATTTCCATTTATACTCAAATTTTACATACGATTAAATTAGGACTTAAGATCTCTTTCATTAAGTCTGGATCTATGGTGGGAACCTTTTTAAACATAAGCATCAATATATTTCAGTGGATGGACTTTTAGCTGGTAGCCTACAGTAATTCGTAAGTCAATCCAAAACACTATTTTTTTGCATATGATGAAAGTTGGTCTCGAAACCTTTTCCGTTGGGTCCGGAATAGTTTCATGGTTTTTTTTAGTACAAGGTTCGATATGTTTGGAGATGGTTAGTGAATAGTGATTATTGAGTGGGTGAGAGGAATTCAGGCTAGGCCCCTTTACTTAGCCTATTTGAGGTTAACTACCATATAATTCCACTCTCATTCCCATTTCAGGTTCATCTCTTCTCCATTTTCCCTAATGGCCTTCAATCACCTCTTAATCCCTAAACCTATTGAATAATTTTTTTAAAATCAAATAAAATCACCTTAAATCTTATCTTCTTATTCTCTACAATACTAGCAAAGGAATTGGCTTCAATCTAATTTTGGAGATGGATCTTAAATCCCCAAAAAAGCTTTGGAGTGAGTTTTGGTGATCAGAGCTTGATTTAGGCTTATGGAAGGTAAGTGGGATGATTTTCCTTATCAATTTATATGTTATTCATCATATTTTCATTTGTTGATGATTATAAAATCATATGAAGTGATTAGGATATTTCCATGTTAAGATTTAAGGTTATAGTCATACTGCAAACATGTTTCTCTAAGCTAATTAATTGTTTAAAATGCTAATATTATGTTTTGAATACATTAGTAAGCATTGATATTGATTTGGGCTAATCGGGCGACTGCTTGTGATGCTAATATGTGATTGTGGGGTTAGTTATGTAGTGTAACTGTTGTATATAACAATTATATGATTTTTTTTTATGATAATATATATATATATATTATAAATGTTTTGTAATTGTACTATTCTACTACATCACATACATAATTAAATATTTATATTTAAACAGAATACTACTGCACAAGAATTCAAATATTCAAACAGTAATTTATTTAAGTATAATATTTATTTTCAACATTTCAATAGTACAAAATTTATAACTCCACTATTTGTACATTTCATTGTAATACAATACATTCCATTTCATATTCAATTTCATATACACAATTCCTCATTACAACACTCAGTCACTCAAGTTACATTTCATTTACAGACTCACTTATATTTCACTCTGTTGTACTCACTCATATACATACAATGACATACTCAGTTACACACTCTCTCATATACAAACACACACAATTTTATATACACACTCAATCACACTTGTCTTTTGCGTGCCTCACTCAGTCCAGTCACCTGCATACCTGTTACAGAAACACATACAGTAAACATGAAAAAAATAATTTTAAATTCTAGGAGATATAGTTTTATTATAAAATTTATTTTCCTTAGAATATTTGTGTGTTTCTCATCATATTTCATGACTTGATCTGATATGCATATTCATCCATCTGTGTTTAGACATCTTGTGATATTCACAATGATTTATTATACATACCATTAGGTATACAGTGTCCCTAGTGCTCATATTCTATATAATAAAATACCTTTGTACATAAACAAAGAGACAAAGAGTGGTTCAGATTTTAACTTGCTATACATATCAAGTGGCTATGATTATAACACATCATCGATGATTAAAAGGAGCGATTCAACAAGCGCAGATTAAACAATTAGGCCACGATCTATTACATTGAGAAACTAGAATGAGGCCCGTGCTTCGCATACGGGCTACTGTTTTTTTTATTGATGTTAGATGTGACAGATGGAACTTGTTGAGCTTGGTCGATATTAATCGTGGATTCTTCATTTGAGCAAACGAGAATATAATTGTTTTACTGCAGTTTATGTCAAATGAAATATATATTTTCTCCAAGCTTGATGTGCAGTCCGTACTGCAAGTTGAATAGGAGTATTATATGTCATGTAGTAGACATATAGTTACTCCACTTACCACCTTTCATTATTATTTGGTTTGCATGAAAGTGTTAGTGGCAAGTTTCATTATATCTGCAGTCTAATTCAATGTGGCAGTAATATGGAATTCATCCAGCACAAATGAGTTTCCCACATCATTGACCTATCCTTTTTCATCTGCACACATTTTTTATATTTATTACCGAGTAGTTATTTACTTATATTCACTATCCTGCGCTAACATTTTTGATTGTGGACGTGTACCTTTTCCGCCTTTCTGTGCTTTATCATAGACTTGTTTCATAACGCCCATACCTTCCATTATGAAATAAAAATTGTACAAACTCTATAAGACTGCATGCATACATGAAATCCTATTATAAGGTAGATGGGGTTAATTTGTGTACATGTAGATATCAAAATCTGTAAAGACTGCATGGGCAACAAGATAAGTATTAATTCAGACAGCAAGCAAACATCAACAATTTTCAGATAAACATCAAGTAGCAAATACTATGTACACAGTTGAAATTGGTTACAAATATGTACAACACATGTTACAATAATCGTTAATTCACACAGCTATTTACGTGAATTTGTGTGGACATTTATTCATCATCTAATTCTGCACTGCGTACACCTTTCTTCTGTCCCTTGGAGGTTGCATGTTTGTTGTTGTTTGTCTTAGCAACTGATGGTGCAGTCTCCCCCTTCTGTTAGTGGAAAGCAATGTAGTTGTCAAATCCAAAAGTAACATCAACTACTCATGATAACTATGTGAAAAGATGTTTTTAAATGGCGCAGGGGAACTTACATTGATTACTATTCCCGCACATCAACACTTAACTCCCGTCTGTACAACCGATTGATACTTCATTTTTTGCTTCTTATTGGCATGATCATCATCTTGCACAGAGTCCTACGTAAATACAAAAAGTAGTATAATTTGTTAGTAAGCAATTTGATTAGTAAATCACCTGTTCTACAATTTTCTTCCCCTTGTAGTCATCCTTTATCTTTTGTTGGCTAGTTTCAGTGTACCCTAGGTGGTCTTCATTAGACTGTTGGCAAATGATAGGTAGTGAGAAGCATTAGTTTTTTTTAATTGCAGAAGCAATTTATTAAATTCAACGCAGTACTTAGTTTTTTTTTCCGTCAATATTACCTCTTTGACAAGTTGTGTGTTGACGACATTGGTAGATTTCTTAGTTATCTTTCTTGCTGTTAAGAAGGTATCCAGATTGTTTATCTCATAGTTAGTTGGATGGAATTCAAACAGCGCATCAACTCCAACTAGTTGTTGGAAAATGTTTTCAGCCTTTTTTGTTCCACCTTCCCGTATACAATTAAAATACAGAGCCAGTTATATATATATTTTAGAACCGGTTGGAAGTTTGTATGAGTAATTTTCATAATTCCGCATAGATTGCGAAAAATGTCTAACCATTTTAGAAATTGCTAGCATTGCATCAACGTCTCTCCCGATAAATTTTTCAGCCTCCTTGTCGAATGCGGTGATAGTTGTTGATGAAGTACTATCCAGTATGTCAACATTAACTCGATACCTGTTTCTCTGTGCAATTAATTTATATTGAATTATGATTTATATTTGTGTAGATACTTTTTCATACCTATATATTGGTTCACCGGACATTTCAGGGCACTTAGTTTTGTACACATGTATCTATGAGCAGGAAATCGTAGATTAAGGGAAACAACAAACCAATAATATGAAAGGCTGAAAGAATAAGTTTAAGTAGAAATAAAGTTATCAAATAAATTGATAATAAATTGTTATAACGATATGTGGACAGTTGGATGGTTATTGAACACATGACCAGTAGGCATCCATACTGGAAACAAATAGGAAATTTTAATAATTACGGGAATATGATTGGATCCAAGTACAGTCCAGAAGTAGCATTAAACTAATGTTTCCTGCTTGTAATAGTGAATAATAGTTATTGTATAATATTCATTATGGTGTAGAACTTCCTCCCTTTAAATATGCATGACCATGTACACAACAGTAAACTGGTATATGAAACTGATGATATACTTGTTGTTTCTAGAGTAGTAGTATGCATAAAAATGCAGAGTTTAATATCTTTCTGAATGAAGTTATAGAAATCATAAGCAATGTAGCAGTATATATAGAAATCTTATGTATTGACCAACGTTTTTTATATTGTGGGTGTTTTCTAAGTAATATTGTGAATGTTTATTGTGTATTTTGAATCATAATGTATATCAACTATACATTGTATTGGTAACTTTTTGGCTTTTGAGCAGTAAATTTCACACTTTACTACATTATTAGAGTACGTGTCTACACAATAAATTTTTTGGACCATAACCATAGTTCTAAATGTAGATGGATATATGCAAAGTAACAAACATTGTGCTGCCAACATATGTGTGTTTCTTCCATCAATTGTAGTCCTGAATTACTTGTCATGTTACACTCATTAGTCGATGTGTGCGAATGATCGGAGTCACATTGCATAAAAAATAGACTCATTATTTTCGTAAATGGTAAGTATATTTCTGATTTAACTATACAATTTAATAGGTGTTGTAACACTATTAGGCCTAAAAGGTTTCAAATTTTCAAACTTCTACTACACTGCTACAGTTTTATTTACCACTCTGTCACAGCACAACTTACTCATCTAAATGTAAAGTGCAACTTATATCTTCATTCTCCTATAGTAAACCCAACATCCGATAGCACTACAGTGCACATGGGAAGACTAAGTTGACCCATAAAATTTTGTGCTCAAATTCGATGTTTCACATCACCTACTGAGTACCATGATCAAGTGTCGGTTACTGACCCTTGTAAGTATGAGACATGATGAATGTAAATGAAGCTAGTTGCTTGAATCTCTTATGATCATCAAGGCTTCATCACAACAACTAACGATTCTTTTCTGTTCTAAATGGGCAATTGAACTAATCCCAATAATATGTGACCCAAAGCTCCAAAAACCAGTTATAAAATGTAGTTTGTATAGCCTAAAATGATCCAAATTAAAATCGGCAAGTTCCCAAATCCGAACAACGTTGGAATAGTAACAAGAACTTCAATCACTACATTTCAGCATCATGCACTAACATTTACAGGGTAGTTTAAACCGAAATAATAGCCAGCTTAATCTTATAGCAAAATTAAAAGGCTACATATATGTCCATTGACCAAATAAAAAATGATCTATAGATGGACTCCTACATCATGGTACATAAATTTTGCAAACGCGCTAATAGGAATAAAAGCTATGTTGTAACTTATTTGTGTAATGCTAGTACTATGATAAATTAGCAGGTTGACATTTTAGCAAATAACACCTAAATTGGCATAATTTTTGTGATGATATAAATTGGAAAAAAACCTTCTTAGAAGTAAATTCAAAAGCAATTTCTAGCATATAAAAATATATCTGCCATGTAGAGAACTTAAAGCAGTGATGATTATTGTAGTGGGTACCAATTCTATGGATGGACAGAAAAATAAATGGATTTATATTAATTTTGCATTAAGCTTAATGTGATTAACATAGATAGATAACAGTAGGCAATGCCAAATCGATAGTTAATCATAAAAAGTCTATTTCTTTTGAATCTGCAGTGCATGTATGCAAATGTGGCCGAACGTTAACATGTTTTAGTGATACGATTATTTATGATGTGCAATAGATGATATAAATCGATGTCAAGGATCATTTCCTACAAATATTAATGGCCACCTAAGGGTGTGTTGTAAATATAAACCGTTTACGATATATAAATACATGATTATTTATTACATGACAAATCACGTTTTTATAATACATGTTTGTCTAACTGTCGACGTAGATAATAAATATTTATAGACGAATCCAAAGTGTGAGCTAACGCATCTGCAATTTTTATTTGTTAACCAACCTAAGGAAATCTCCACAAAATTCAAACATAAGGGAAACAATATCATAAGTTATGCATCTACTGTGTACTGCAAAGTAATTAGTCATCTCATTCTCGTAGAAAAATATTATAGCTTGTAATCCAAGTACACAAAAAATCATCTGTTATTAAGATGATCTAAGGACATATTCCCATGAAGACGTCCAATTCCTGTATGCAAGATATACCAAGTGACAATTAGAGAAAGATGGATCTGAGGAAGTAGTGTGAAAACTATCAGTTTGGCATAGTAGGTTTGGTGTAGAAAATTAGCCAATGTACGAATTTTACAGAGTATTGCATAGAAAAGTATAATTAATTTTAAAACAACAGAAAGAACATGTAAAACAATTTTAGAGCATGCAAGAAAAAACCAGAAGAAATCGCAAAATTTGAGTCAAACTTAGTAATCAACATGAGCAAGAATAAAAACAACACTAACAGCAGATAGAGCAGCAGAGCAAGAGCAGAAGCAGGACTAGAAGTAGCTGTTATTGTAACTATAGCCTTAAGGATTGAACAAATGTCCAAATGCTTCTAGAAGAAAAATTAATCTATATGACTAACGTAAGACATCATCATTGTTGTGTGGAACAAATTAAATCTTTCAACTATGTATATGAGATGATTAGTTACTGGAATTATGAACCAAGCTTTTAGAAAAAAAAGATCCGTATAACTAATGCAAGACACAATTGTTGTGTTAAAAATTTATGAAAACCTAATTTCTTCTCATAGTTGGTAAATAGAGTATACATAAACTCATTTACCATAGGCAGCCTTTTTCGTTCATACGACCTAACCAACGATCATTTATTGTTATTGATACACTCTGCTTCATTCAAGTTAACTGGTAGCAGAAATAAACTACATATATGTATATCCATGTATGAATGCATACCTTAACATTCACAGTTTTTGATGTCATATTAATTTAGCTTAATCATATATTCCAGTCTTTATGCCACTTTTTTGTGCGTACGAAGTAAAAACACAGTGCGCATCAAATAACATTATGTTTAGTTATTTAGTTAATATAAAAGACATTATAAACTAATACATTTTATGGGTGTGATATATTATTTCAATCATTATATAAGAATAAAATCAATGAAAAAAAATACGTCATAATCATTTATTCCTAATTCTTTAAAATAAATATTTATGCGTAGAAAAAAAATGTTCGTCTAACAGTAATTTAAGTAGGTCAATGCAATAGATGTAACTTTCAATAGTGGCATAGACATCATAAAAAAATACCAATAAATACATAATAAGTAAATAAAATAAAACAGGCCATAATTCCAACTGAATTCAAGAGCTCCAAAAAGCAATAATCGCTAGAATAATTGAAAAATCCGTAGCAGTGAGCAGTAGTATAGCAACAAAAGGATATCCTATAAACCACACGTATGGAGTATTAAATAACTAAATGAGTACTAATGATACTTTACTTAAATGTACTGATAGTCATGCCATATTTTCAATGTCACTGTTGTGTCTCTCACGCTATGGTGTAACTGTTATTATATTTTCAACTGTTATATTGTACAAAATCGTATATAACGTTAATTTTTTATTATGTTACTGTATATTATGAAAAAATAATTCATGTCTAATATGCATTAAGTTATGTATATAGTTGTAACTTTCCAGTTTTTGCAATCTACAGTTAAAACCTACAAAATAATAGTTCGAACAAAGCTACCTCGGCACGCAACTTTCTCAGCCTCCTACCACTGCTGCAAATGACCAAACGCTGCCCTACATGCATCGACGATCACTCCTTCCCCATCTCTCTAACGCCACTGGTCTTAAGCCAAACGATGAACTACACCCCGCAAAAACCCGTAAAAACAATGCCGATTTTGAGTGACCAACCACTCCACACCAGTGTTTCAAGTGCCGCCATTCTCCAGTCGTAGGTCCCCGACCACTTACTCTACCTTTTCCTTTCAGGTCTGATCACCAAAAATGTCTGCACCTGCCGGAATAACCCAAGATTCTCAGGAGAAAGGAACCAAAAGGCAAGTGTCGTTCCTCCAATACATATTCGTTAAGATATGAAACCAATCTTATTTTTAATGATTATTCAGTTAGTGCAATGTTTGGTGCTAATTTCCCATGTATATGTAACAATTTGATTTAATTTAATTTTTTTAATCCTGTCTATATAATGCACGTACAAGGATTGTAAAGAAATCTGAATTATTTTGTATGATGAAAAGGTGTAGAGACAGCAAAGGAGAAAGATGAAAATGAAATTTTTATTACTTCCCTCAATTATGTGTTTTACTGTCTCTTGACCGCTGCAAAAATCTATTAGATGCATGTTTGGCACTTTATACGCAGGAAAATTGTTCAGAGGACAATTTGCATGCGTACGAGTAATCAGTGATCGAATTACATCGTATGAACCGTACAAAAAGTACATGTAATGCTGGGTCATTTTTGTAGTAAAGCTATCCAATAACGCCGCATTTGTATCTTAAAATTTATAAATAATCTAAGCAATGAGGGAAACAGAACGTAACAAAATAAATTAGGGAGTAGACTTCCAATTCAAAATGTCAGAAGTAAATAAGCAATGGTGATAAAATAAAATTTCGCAATCTGACCTACACTTTTTACAAATAATACACAAAATGGTAATAGTAAACATGAGCGCATCAAAAATTAAGGACCAAGCATGCAGGATAAATTGAGTAAACATCAAAAAAAATTAAAAAACGATTAACTCAGAGACGATGGATGGCAGCAATAAGAATATGTAAAGAATAATATGGTTAGGTCAGACTGAGAAAGGGCAGCATTCGGTCGTTTGGCGGTGGTAGGAGGCTGAAAAAGTTGTGTGCCGAGGTAGAAAAAAAGGCTTTAAATGATGGATTAGTGAATGATCTTAATATAGCCATGATCATAATTAGCTATATGCTTGTAAAAGAATACATTGGAAATTAAAAAGTGTTATATTAATCAGGATAAACTGTGGAATTGTTTAATGAGCCATGGAAAGAAAATTATAAATGCCAATTTTCCACTTCCATACATGTGATTTTTAGGAATTCAGAGATATAATTGAATAAATTAACAGTGCTAAAAGATGACGCTATGAACCAATAAGTAGGGTTGGGCTGAAAACTTCTATTTTCATTCGAATATAGAAGTTGTAGTAGTGTAAATGTGGATGGAGAAGTGCACATAAGTGCATGCAATGTTTTTCAAAACATAGGTTTAGCAGATGACAGATGACAGAACAGGGTATGAATAATTTACCAGTGAACCAGGATTATTAATATGGTGACCAATTTCAACAGCATGTCATAGTGGGCAAAAATTAGCAGAAGATTGTAATTGGGAGAAAACTAACCTGCGGTCCTGTTAACTTGACGGTAAGTAGGTTTGCAGAACTCTAAAACTTGAAACCGATGGCCTCTGGCCGACGACTGATGATTCAAAACTTGGATGAAACTGGTGGCCTCTGACCAATTTCAATAATATATTCGTCCTAATATCCGTTCATCAGAAATCTCCTTAGTTGGAGTGATAATTTTTGAACAAATTACTTGCTAGAAGTATGAGCACCATGACGTGAACCTGTAATTCATAGGCAGAGGCAGTAAATAAATTGCAGAGTAGTTGAATAGTTGAAAATCATAGATTTGGTGTATAATATCCTCAATTATTTAATCTCGGTGGAGTTTAAAAATACTAATGCTCTTGTGCAAGTGCATGACCGTAACAAAAAACAATGGCACACAGTGTTACTATCAAATATATTTTTATAAGAAGTACACATTGTCGGTTTCTAATGAAAATAAAGTTGTTTGATTATTTGATATACAATTGGTTCTGAACTCATAAAACTATATCTTATTTCAACATAAACTGCATTGAGTGAAACCCATTTAATATATAGTATGAGTACTTTATATAGCATGGTTCAACCAAACAGATGGATTCAAGAATGTGCAAATATATCACATAACTGAATCAACATTGAGTTTATGAACCTTGAGATGAGACTAATCCAAAGTTGATTATCAGAATACACAAAACAAATTGGATCCACTTGCTTCAAATTTCAGTCTTATTTTCTACAAGTTTCAATTACTCAGTTATTAACATCGAACAGATGGATACCATTAGTTATTGCTTCTTCCTTCCTGTTTTGTACCCAAGGCTAAATTGAAACATGTTCACGCATGTTTATTACAAGCACATGACAAAATTGGAAGGTAGTAAATCAAAATTAGAAAACTGAAACAAGTTTTTAACAATCGTACAATAGGGTTGCAACCGTTGGAATGAATACGTACCTCCATTGCTAATTGAAAAGGTGATGAAAGAAAATAGTTGGACCTTGCGGTGTCAGTAGTCCACCATCAAAATTAGGGTCCATTCATGGATAAGTTGTTCATATTTAGGTTTGGAGTTGATTTTAGGCCTAAAATAGCTGTGTTAAACGGAGATTCCACTGATCGGAATCAAATCGGGAAATTGAATGGTAAATGATCATCAATGGAAGGCGGCTGTTGGAATTGATGGCGAAGCGAAGATCGCGTCGGTAGATATATGAATTTGAGTAGATAGTGGCTAAAATATTTGGAAAAAGTGGAGTTTAGTGATAATTTGAGAAGAAATTTGTTGAACTGTTACAGTCAATGTGTTTATTCTAGGGATCTGGGGGCAGTTTGTTGTGGGAGATGGGGAAAAGGGGAATACGCGCAGGGATGAATATTTTGAAATAGAGAGTTAAAAATAGATCCACGATAGCGGTGTGAGGATCCCGTTTTCTAGTTTAAGTAATAGATTTACCCAACTGTACAGGCCACGACCTATTTTCAGTTCCCTCTTTCTCCTTTCTCCTTCCTTCATCAAAAAAATTAGTTTATCTGATTCAGTTATCTTCCCGTCGCCTATTCATCTATGCTTCGCATCAAACGAGTAACTGCTATTAATCTTCATTTGACAACGGTGAAATAAGTGGAGAGTGTTTTTTCGATTTGATCATTTCTATATAAAAAATTCTGCAATAATCGAACTCCAGTCGTTTTATGATATGTTTTGGCGATCTTTTATCTCATCATCTAAATATATTTGTTTAGCTGACACTTTTCTACTAATTTCTACAACTTTTAGAATATATGGGTCAAGGCTGGGATGAAGATAAATGGAAGAAATACAGAGTGTTCTGGTATAAGTTTTTATGTATGTATTTTATATCAGACTCGGTTTAACAAAAAGAATTCGGGTTTCACAACCTTTTGCTTTCATTCAAATATTTGATGCTGGAATTATGGCCTAACAATGTCAAATTTTGAAGCAACTTTGTCAATGGAGTGCACCGACTGATTAGTTGATCTATTTAAGGTAATTTATACTGTCAACGATCTATTTCAAATGAATAAATCTTGATACTGATCGTTGACTTTCCTAGGTCGAAAAGTTATAAGAGTCTCAAAAGGGTGCATATAAGTTTACTTCAGCTATCCAGTGTTGATGTGCAAAATATGATTTCTGGGTGTCCAATGATTGGAAGTTTACATATTGAAACTTGTTATTTTTGGTGGCAGTGGAAGTCTTGATGTTTATTCTTGGACATTGAGGCATTTGAAGATAGAAGATGGTAGTGTCAGACTGTCATTGGGGTTCGGTTTCACGCTCCGAATTTCTTAACTGCGTTATGAATGGTATTTTGTGGGTGAGGCATGGTTTGATGATATTCCATCTATTTCAGTAACTTGCAAGTTGCAACTATTGAAAAAAAAAGATTAATTGACTGGAATAATCCAATGTTCAACGTGTCCGCCCATATTAATCTCAAGTTTGCGTTATTTAAAAATAATCCCAAGTTTGGGGGATGTCTTCCCATATTGATCCTGATGACTTAGTGACCTGTTTAGCCGGTTTCCACCCTACCTCCGTTACCTTTCTTCTTCTCCTCGGCTTCTCTTCTGTCTGCCTTTCTTTTTATTTCCTCCAATCGATTTGACAAGCTTTAATAAAAATGTTCGCTTCTAAAAATCAAGGTTGTTATATTTCCCTCTTTCTCAAAATTAAAAACAAGAACCGTCCGTTCCATAAATAAAAGAAACTTCTTGAAATTTGTTTTCTTGTTCTTCAATCCTAGTCATAAATAAAAGAACACAGCTCCAATATCCTTAAACTAATGTGCAAATCAAAAGGCTGCAACTGGGAAGAACGCTGCATCGATCATGTATGGGTATTTTTTGAAGCCGTGCAGTTGAGGCACTGTTTGAATCCACCCTCTTGGAGATATAATTCAACCTGCCTGAACTTGTCTCCAACCTGCCTGAACTGCATTGCCACTATTCAACTGTAGACGCAAACCATAGACAACACCACCATATTCGCAGCTTCTTTCAGAACAACACCACCACCATATCCACAGTTCACCCAAGGTCACCATCTTCATTAAACTCAAACAATCATCAACATCACAAAACAGTCCCAAACCAACTTCAACGTCACCCAACACAACTTCATACGACTGCCTCCTCCTCCCTGTAACTTCCTACAACACAAATTCACAACCACTACATCACCCACAACAACCGTCCCCTATCCAGTTTTCACCACAACCAAATCTCCTACGTTACATAGTCCCCGTACATCAGTATAACCCTTCCAACATACTCTTCTTGCTCACTTCAAACACAACACCACCTGAAAAACCACTCAAATCCTACTGCACCAGTACCATACACACCAACACCACCCTCAGCAACAGCTCTTCGAACAAAGTCCTCAAATGCAAACCACCACATTCCGACTGTAAATTCGCATCCAGTCGTCATACTATCTCCTCAACTCCACGCAGGTCAATAGAGCATAATCAAGCCGCTTTCATCAACCAATCGAAATCGTACGAAGTCGCGCCATCAAATTCACCGACCACCGGATTGAAATCGAGATTACCATTTGTGATTCCCCGAATTCATCCAAATCCCAATCGGAATCGCTTTCAATATTGATTTCTACGTTAACTGTTTTGCGTGATTTGTCTTTGCGTAGATTTGTGATTTCTGGTTTAAACAATTTTGAGTAAAAGTTGGGAAATTTTGCAGGTAGAAAGAGAAGTGTTTTTTAACAATGATCTCCAGTTGAGAAACGAAAAAGAGCCGAGGAAAGAACAAGAAACATGAATTCATAATTGATTTGGGAAAATGAAAAGTTGAAACCGGTTGTAACAGATCACCAAGTTACAGAGATCAATATGGGAAGACACCCCCTAAACTTGGGATTATTTTTAAATAACGCAAACTTAGGATTAATATGGACGGAAACGTTAAACATTGGATTATTCCTGTGAATTAATCCAAAAAAAAGAAAAAAACCAGTCCCTGAATCCCTATTATGCATAAACAAATATGCTTTTACACACACATATACGAACTTATCATGTTTACATATATTTTTATTTACAGTTTAGGTAGCATTGAATTAAGAATGCTTATCGTATCATAATGTGATAAAACCTGTTACATGTTTGTTGTAACTGGTACCCAATTTTAGGACTGACCTCTTTTGACATCATATTTAACCGAATTTTAACATGATAAGTTAGAACTTTAGCACTGTCAAAATTATGACCATAATTCCTGTCAACTAATCCTTATGAACGAAAATCAATGTTGACCAAGATACTTAATGATACTTTATTACTACGACATCACATTAATATATTGTTAGTAGTTCACTACAACTCCAATTTTCAATCAAATCAATACAGTAACACTAACATTCATTGTTTTTACCTGGCTACAAATAAATCTAAAATAACAAGTTTTTGTTCATTTTATTGGATTTTTCTTTTTTTTTTCTTTTCTTGAGTTTTTGTTTCCACAAAAATTCATTATATTTTAGGACCTAAAAGAGTACAACTATTGTTGATCACCGTGATTGAATGTTAGGTCTTTGTAATTAAACTATATATGTATTATGCTAGCCTTCCTATGCATGAATTAGAAAACAACAATGATGCATTCTTCTTTTCAACTATGGCATTGTCTACTTCAAACTGAGTTGCATATGTAGTTTAGAATTTGTGCTTCATATCAAAGAATATGGGCAATCTTATTCTGATAGTGGCTATATTCGTGCATCCTTCGACCATGATAATTATACACATTACATAGTCCATTATGTGTCATTTTAAGCCATTATTTTGCGTCTACACCAAGATGCATATGCATTTTTAGCTTATGCCTTTTTGTGCTTTTTTAAAAGCTAAGTACCATGTTTCAACAAAATACTTGGTAATGATAAATCTTCAACTGATATATGTTAGAATTATACAGTTTTTCTCTTTCAATTTTCATGTTTGTATCTACTGATTCACTTTTAAGTATAGTCAGCATTCTTTTCCACTTCTCATATTCCTAACTACTCCAGCATTTGTTAGTCTATTGTGCACTTTATGTTCATCTCCCATGTTTAGGGCAGTTTAACTATTTTGCTACGAAAATCTGGAAATCCATGAATCTACTCAAGGCGTACACAAAATATCATAATGAATGCAAAGCTTATCACATCATTTGCTTAATTACCTTTATTTCGGTGACTATTCAATATCTTATGGTCAAATCATGTATGAAATTTGGTCATATGATGGAATGAGTAGGACACCATGTTTAATACATAAATGTATTGATAACTGATAAAAATATTGCAATAGGCCTGCATAATCCACAGATGTACAGTTGACATACACAATATTTGAAATCAGGAGTCCATGATGATAAGATTTACCTTTCATTATGGCATCTAATGGTTAGCGCTGATTTCAGTCGAAAAGAGTTTAAGGCATGAATGAAATAACATGACAAAGAAGACGCTTCAATTTGCTAAAAAAATAGTTAGTTTTTGGAACACTGAAGGGAACAAGGATCAGTGTATAGTTAGGAAGAATGATTTATCTGCACTTTAATGTATATCTGTAATTTTAGTAACCCATTTTTTTCTTTTCCCCTCTTACTGTTGTCGTATGTTTAGTTATAACTCATACATATGATAGTAGAATTTAATTCAGAATAAAATGAAATACAAAGATTTTTCACTTTAGTTTACCTGTCACAGTGGTTCAACTCTGCCAATTAAAACAATAGAATAAAATACTGTCAACTGAACAAATGTAAATTCTAAGTCTACAGACCAGTTTTGTGCATATCAACTGAGTATGGGTCTGTATACAGTTAACATATATGTTATATCTTACAGATAATAGTATCGATGTTCCAAGAATTAACACTGGAGTGAAATATGTGTGTATTGTTTTCTAAAGCAACTGTCATATTCCACTACTTTCGTTCTTTGTCCTATACGATTTCTTAAGGGATGGTGGCTACAATCCAATATTTTGGCGATTGCGGTATTTTTAAGAAAAAGGTAATTTTGCTAATTTCATATTTGATTTGAAGTTTCCACGCATTCTTATTTATTTCCACATGGACCCTTTTAATTTGTAGGTGCTTGCCTCATAGACAACAAATTTAAACATTGCCAACAGCTATATGTCCATGATCACTAAAATTGTAATGAAAAATTTATCATGCAGAATTCTACGGCTACACCATGAATCCATTTTTGCTTAATATAGTAATTACATGCTTATATCCCAGCATGACATGATCCACTTCACAGCTGAAATATATATATATATATATATATATATATATATATATATATATATAGACACACACACGCACATTATTTTTTAAGATTATTTCTCTATTTTTTGAGTTTTGCTATATCTATTTGTCACCCCTTTTGTTTAGACAATGAAATGATAGTTAAATATGCATATACTTATATAGCCACAATTAAATTCGTACTAACAGTCACTTTACTCTACGAAATGCAGATGCATGATCTGATAATGGCTAGCGTGAACAAAACAAAGTTTTCATTTTCATCAAATTTAAACATTGCCAACAGCTATATGTCCATGATCACTAAAATTGTAATGAAAAATTTATCATGCAGAATTCTACGGCTACACCATGAATCCATTTTTGCTTAATATAGTAATTACATGCTTATGTCCCAGCATGACATGATCCACTTCACAGCTGCAATATATATATATATATATATATATATATATATATATATATGTGTATATATATATGTGTATATATATATATATATATATATATATGTATATATATATATATAGACACACACACGTTATTTTTTAAGATTATTTCTCTGTTTTTTGAGTTTTGCTATATCTATTTGTCACCCCTTTTGTTTAGACAATGAAATGATAGTTAAATATGCATATACTTTTATAGCCACAATTAAATTCGTACTAACAATCACTTTACTCTACGAAATGCAGATGCATGATCTGATAATGGCTAGCGTGAACAAAACAAAGTTTTCATTTTCATCCTCCATGTTTACATACATAGATGCCTTTGAGGAATGATATTACAACCTGGGCTGGTGACACATGTTTTATTGTGCTTGAAAAAGATATATAATGTAGAATTTTTTTTGCTAAATCACTTTATGAACCTAGAACCAATATACACTTTTCCCATTTACATTTTTAATGTGTATCATTGGGTTTATGTTATAATAATGAAGTTGATTTGATTTATAATATATTGTCCAATATAGAAAAGATAATTTTTATTCTAATCCACGGTTTTAATAAGTTAATCCACAATTTTACTTTAATAAGTTAATCCACAACTATTTTGTAATTTAATCCACGAGTGGATTAACTTAAAGATTTCACCCTATCATATAGCTTACATTCGATTTTTGTACTTCTTGTTTTATCATGACATTACAAAACCCATCATTCTACTGGACAATTAAATGCAACAAACTTTTTTTTTAGAGAACATGATTTTTATAAAAATTACATTAGTTATCTAATTAACTTTTATAAGCTTACCTTTTTTCAATTATAATAAAATTCAGTTGATCCACATTTGTTGTATGATAGCTCAGATCAATATAATAAATCCTTCAAGAAATAAACAACACTAGCCAAGCTTACTGAAAATACATATCTACAAGAAGGCTATACTATTCTTACTGCAAACTAATTTCATTATAAGTTGGTGTGGAGCGTCTTCAAGGTTTCATTCACAATCTTGCAAATTACAGTGTTAGAGAGCTAAAGTATTCCTTCCTCACTGATATTGATCAATTCTTTAACTGAATTTCCCTGACTAGCCATCAAAACTCCAAAGGATTTACAAGTGACTGGTCACATCAGTGATAAGAGTATAGTGTAAGTCTCTAAGTCCACCTGACTTTCTGTTTGAACCCAAGCAAGCAACAGTTCAAAAGAAAAATATAGCTAAGGTCAACTGAATATTAACCATGAAATAAAAGAATGCATGGAAGTAACATTGAAAGGAGAATACATGCAATGAGCAATAGTTCAATAGTTCTTGTTAATGCCTATTTTAGTTCAGTATGCATATAATACAATTATATGTGATAATGGTGATTATTAAAATAAAAAAACAATTTTGTATATGGTTAATCAACTTCAAACAAAAAAATTAAACAAACTATTAGTGTTATTACATTGAATTACTCCACCTAAACTTAGATTTATATGATAGGATTTTAGAAACAAAAATATGACGCAAAACGCAAAGAAGAAGACTGAATAGAAAAAAAATAAGTACATTTTTTTAGGTGGATACACTGATTAAAATTTAAATTTTAATAAAATTCAACGATCCTATAAAATGGGGTGGATTAACTTACTAAAATTGTGGATTAGAATAAAAATTACCTATAGAAAAATATATAGCAAGCTAAAAGATGGTTGAAATTCTCAATTGAAGGTGGAGTTGATTATGCCATATTGATTGGGTCGTGCTTCTCATAACAAATTATTATATATAAACACACATCTTCTTATGTGTCTGTGGTTTATGATAACTTAGTTGTAAAGACGTCTCCCATTTTTGTATTCTCTTTCACTCAAAATCTACTTTATTTATAGTATATTTATGCAAAGGATTAGTCTGTTGGAAGTAAGAAACATATGTACTTATTTACTCTAAATTTCACTATTACTGTCCATTTTCATTTTTTTATATTATAAACTATTTATTTGTTTATTAGGTTTTCGTTTGTACTAAAGGGAATCTGTATCAACTTTATTTCTCTTGCTACGCATAGTCATTGACATCGCTCTTTAGTTTGCTTCAATTTTAATTTCTATGCTAATATAACTGTTATATCATGAAATCTTTGCATTATGTTTATTAGTGGTCTTCCGCGAACAGAGTTACCTTTCCTGTACTATTCGTAGTTTTTGCTGATATTGGTTTCATTAATCAGTTCTGCCTCCGTATAAGTTTTAGAAAATCACCTCTGTCTTATAACCAAGCAAGAGTGCACTGTATAGTTTGTTAGTACTGATTTTGTTCATACGCATTACTAATTATTTATTCTTTTGAAATTGCAATTGTTGACATCGATTGTGTAAGTGTTGATTCACTACGTTTTAATCATTTGCTCTTTGTTTCACAACCGACTGTGTCAGAATTTATAATTCATGATATGTAATAAATATTAGAATGCATAATCCATTGGGAAGAAACAATGCAATATTTGTACTAACAAATACCCAACCAAAACAAATATTAGTCTTAAAGACCCGTGCAACGCACGGGCTGTATACTAGTACATATATATATATATATTCTGCATATATACAATACACATACATGTGCATGTATATACACATATATTTTGTGTAGGGACAATTTGGTCAAACAATGAATTAGCCAAGGACATATATATCAAGTATGATATGTTCAGGTGAAGCTTGACAACACATACATGCTGCAAGTATCCATGAACACACAAGTGCAACAAAATAGGACTGGCCACACACAAAATACAAACACACACATATATACACACACACATATGTGTATATATACATATGTATATGGGTACGTGCACAAGGAACTAGTCGAGCAAATTGCAAGTGGACATTGTAGCAGTTTTCATATGCAAGCAAATGTTACAAATTGGACAAAGTATTATATTTGAACCATCATTACAAGAACAACAATGAAACTGGGTTTAGCATGGTTGAATAAACAAAGCACATGGCTGAGCAAGTAAATGAAAACTTCTAGGTTTTCAATGAACAATGACCAGGTCACCTATGCAATTCAAGTACATGGACATTCATGTATTATGCATAAGATAATTTAAAAATAGAAAATACTCATGTGCACATAGTCAAGGCAAAAGTGAAGCAGGAATACCAGACATATGTGCACAAGATGAGTGACATATAAAATGCTTATGCGTAGAGCAAATATTGCCAAAATCACAAGTAAGTAAGTGTTGCAAATGAAGATAATGCTAAGATTCTTAAATATGCCTTCAAGACCATGCAACTCATGTGAACATATCATTGCACAAGAACCAAGTGACACAAATAATCAAGGCAGTTTAAATATGCATCATGGTCGAGGCAGCTCAGTAACATGGAAGTAGCACATTTGCACACACACACACACTCTCTCTCTCTTGTGTATATGTATATGTATATGTGTACTATATACATACACATGTTATGGTAGCATAAAAATGCACAACTAAACAATATGTGCAGGATCAAATCATGCAAAAGCATATCAAAGTAACCACAAGACCAGTGTCATATCAAAGTTTAAATTAGCCACAACAGTGCATGGATCAGCATGCAACATGTATACATTGTCAACATGGCAAAACTGGGATGAACCAGTCCAGCATGGTACAAGACACAAAGAAGCAACGGTACAAGGAACAAATATACAAGAGAAAGGCATATTGCAATTCAAACATTTCAAAGTGATGTTCTGTGTCAAGGCAGCTACAATGACATGTGACACAAACTATGGTGAAAATGCAGTCATGTATATTGCAGCATGGATATACATATAGGTGCAAGTGAGCAAAACAGAAATGCATGGATATGCATACATGATTCCGTGCAACAACAAACTGAGTTAAACATGGTGGAACAAGGCAAGAATGGACAGAGAATTCAAACCAGGCCAAACAGTGGGTCAACACACACAATAGTGCTTCATCCGTGAATAATAATAAGGCAAGCAACATAAATATGTGTATTCACACATTTGTATACATATACACATATATTTATGCATATGTGTACCAAATGGATGTACCGTGTTGATCATGTCTAGTCACAAGTGCAAATTGGAATTGTCGAATAAGTGCGGTAAGAAAGAAAAGATTTTTTGTTAATCCTCGAATTCGAATTAAGGGAATGGATTCAATACTACACTATTGGCCTGAATCATTTTTTGGAAAGTAGGATTTTGAAAATCAATGCACAAATTTTCACAAAGGGAAATGAAATTGGCCAGGTTCGTCAAGCAGTTAAGGAAAGTGCTCAACAACAAATCACAAAACCAAATTTTGGGAAAGAATCATTTTCTGCAATTCAGAAGTATTCCAAAAATACACGATGAAATTTCACGGGGAATAAAATCAAATCGGTTGTTTCCACAAATTCACGAAATTAAACAAGGCAAGTCGTAATTTGAAATTAGAGAATTAAGGGTTCTTAAACCCTATTTATACACTCTATACATGTAACACCCCGAATTTTCTGCTAACTATATGATAACAAATTAAAGTATAATTAATCCTTAACGGAAGAATTAAGGGAAACGGGTTACGCTATTGCGTTCGTCTCGGAATTCTGCTTGAGATAGAGTCCGAGTTTGCGGGAATCGGACTCCGTATGAAGGAGTTATGACCTCCGGAAGTTTCAGAATTCGAATTAAAATTCAAACAGTTCAAAACGAAGTTCAAAAATTCAAAAATCAGACCAAACTGGGCTGGGCGGTAAAATTCCCGCCCGTGCACCAGGTCGACCTTGGTGTCGACCTGGGTGACCAGGTCGACCTGGTTCGGCCCTGGGTGGCCTGGTCGGGTTCTAGTCGATTTCTAAGGCTTGGCGGTGTCACTCAGGCTGACATGTCGCATTTTGTATGGCTCCTTTCGAAGTGAATGGTCTAGATTCGTCTGTGATCATCTGACGGCTCAAATCAATCCGAAATTCTATAAATACAACCTAAGACTCCAACCTAAATTCACATAAGAAATTAGAGACGGAGCCGCCATGCTGTCGGTAGGAAATTGAGAGGAGCCTCCACTTATAGAAAAGCTTAGAGGCAAGCCAAATTAGAGTTAAAACAAGAATCAAATCAACGTTTGTCTACACAAAGGAAAGCATATCAAATTCAGAACTCAGAAATCAGAAAACAAGACCGTCGTTCGTTGTAAGTATAGTGATTCTTTCGATGTGAATAAAAGTTAGGAATTGATTCGATGTAAAATGGAAATGGAATTATGTTATTGTGTAACAACGACATAAATTCACATATTTGTATTGAAATGATTGTGGTATTGTGATGTTTGTGGTATAGTTGAATTGATATTGATCCTATTGTACATATAGAATCACATGCAAGTTGTATAGTTCATGTTGTAATCGACACCTATATGTTTATGTGATTATATAGGTTGTATGTGATTAAGATTTCATGCATATATATGCTAGAACCTTTATGCCTAAACGATTGTGTTTACATTCATGCTAGTATGTTTGTAACAAAGTTGCAAGTTAATTGGATCCATGTCAAGATCCACTTTAATATATGTTTCATGTTGTAGTTAGACATATGATTGGATCTAGTTCACACATGCGATGAAATTATACATACCTTATGAAAACGCCACATTCTTGTCATATGCTAGTTATGTTCGATGTTATGCCTAGATCCAAAAACATGTTTAGGCTTATGTTGTCTAAATCATATGCTAATTTATGTGACACTTATTTGGTTAGATCCCTATTTCAATGCAAGTTCACATATATGAAAGTTGATTTAGGCTATGCTGTAAATTCACATGTATGTTGATTAGTCTATGTTGCAAGTTCACACCAATGACATTCATGTTGACTATTTTGCAAGTTCACACCTATGATGTTCATATTGACTATGCCAAAAGTGCCAAGTTTACACCTATGTCATGTTCATGTTTATGAATTCCCTTATGCCAATTTTGTATGCACTAAATTAGGCTAAGTTTATAGCCTAATATCATATGTTAAAACCATGCGAACGAAAATTAGGCTAAGATTGTTAGCCTAATATTTAAATGGGGTAACGTTGGGGATATTGGTAAAACTTGACATAAATTGGTAAAAAAAATAAATATATGAAATTGGCATGTTTGCCACATACCAAAATTGGCGGCGTTTGAATGGTATAAATTCTTATACCAAAAACGTTAAACTTGGAGAGTGGGCCACAACATTTAATTGTTGACAAATTTACATATATTAAGTAATAAAGACAAATATGTAAATTTAGAAAATACGAATATGCTTAACACGAGGTTAGATTGAGTTGTGATGTAAACCTGCCCGGACCTGCCCGGTTGTCCAGTAGTCACAACAATACCTATCCAATGTTGGTGGTTAAGCATGGAGCCCAATAAGGACCCGAGGTTAGACTGAGTTAATGTGTAAATCTGCCCGGAACCGACCGGCACATTCAGTAACCATAACAATACCTGTATAATGTGAGTGGTCGGTGCTTTAAAAAGCTAAGGACAGATTGTCAGGATGGTAGGGTTAAGTTAACTAAAACACTTAACCAATTCAACATGTTAATGAAATTGATGGGTGGGGTTAGGTAAATACAGACACTTAACCACTTAACATGTTTGACTAGAAACCCTAGTAACGGGGACCCATTTCAGCGGTAACCCAATTAGGTATCATGGTACCCTGAAACTAGGTAGGGTGGGGCACGATTATTGGACTGATTGTAAGCGGTCAAAAGCGACGGCGGTGGGTGCAACAGTGTGGGTTCTAACGGAGTGCGGGCGTGCACACACTTCAGACAGACAAACAGGGCACTGGGGGCACCAGTAGTATAACCTATGTATTTCCAGTTTTGTGTCGGGTCGCCACCATGGGACTTGATACACTCCATGGTGGGGCCAGCATAGGTATCTACAAATCTTTGGGGGCCGTAAGACACAGATGATTATGCGAGTAGGAGACGATCTTTAGAAAAAGGGGATCACTTCACCCTCAACATAGGGTGCCTGTTTAGAACTAATACATGTAGGTGCAGAGAGACGTATAGTATGGGGTGCGATAGTATATTCGATTCAAACTAATTATCTTAGTTTATGACACTTTCCTGTTCCAGTTTATACTTATCATGCCCTTATTCTTATTCTCATACTGAAGAGTCACTAGACTTACCAGGCTTTATGTTTGACCCTTTTTTCTTTCGTCTTCTTTTCTTCCGTTTCCCCCCAGGTCCACAGGGAGGAAACAACTCAACTTAGTCGGACTCTTTGCAAGCTTCAAGATAGTAGGTATACGGTTTGGACTCTCTTGCTTTAGCTATGGCTGTTGGACACAATCATGGGGATTTATGCAGTTTTAATTATGTTTTATGCTTCTTTATTTAGTAACCAAGGCAGAAGTGATGTTGTAATGTTTTGGAAGATGTTTTGTGACAATTATGGAAATGTTTTGTATGAACATATTTTTATGAAATAAAAAGTATGTTGTTTTCCGCTGCTTATATATATGTGTTTATGTATCTGTCTTGTGTTTATCTGTGACTTTTACTTACAAACCTCCGCCAAAGTTAAGGCAGTCCCTTTGTGAGTGACCTTAATGGAGGGTGGGGTGTTTTACTTGGTATCAGAGCATAGATTTACCAGACTAGATAAATTTTTTTTGAAACTATTTTCAAAAGAAATTCAAAGAAGCATTGTTTTCAAAAAAAGTCTTGTTTTTTTAAAAAAGGCATAATTCCCCAAAATCTATATGCACTATCTCTCTATCCTTTGTCTTGAATACTTTCCTTTTTTTGTTCCAGCATGTTTGGAGATCTTAACCTTCCGGAAGGAGTACCGATACCCGGCTGGTTCCGAAGGTACCTAGAGGCTAGGGCCAATGGCGTGGGTCCAGCAGACATTCCTCCTCCCACCGTAGCAGCAGTTCCTCCACCACCTCCTCCTCCTCGGGGAAATACTTTCACTAATATATGTAGAGACTTCAAAGCTATGGGTGGAAAGGACTTTTATGGAACTGAATCCTTTGTAGTAGCAAGGAACTGGCTGAAGGAGACCGAAGACTTGTTCATCATCTTCGGAGTTGACGACATGCAAAAGATACAGCTAGCAGTGTGGTTGCTTAAAGATGAAGCTTCCTATTGGTGGGAAGTTACCCATGCTGAAAGGCCAGTGGAGACTTGGGAAGATTTTAGGATGAGGTTTGAGGTGAAATCCCTCTCCCAATATGAAAGAAGCCTGCAAATGGAGAAGTTCATAACCCTTAAACAAGGAAGTATGACAATCAAGGAGTAGGTAAATCAGTTTAATCAACTGGCCAGATTTGGGCTGGATTTAGTAAACACCCAACACAAGAAGGCTCTTCGCTTCGTCAAAGGTCTGGATGAACCTCTACACAGCCTTGCAATGACCCATATACCTATGGGGGCGACCTATGAAAGCTTGGTGGATATGGCGCTGCTACACGAGGAAGATAAAGGCAAGAAAGAGACAAAGGCGGAAGCGTCTCAAGAAAAGAAAGAAGGTTTACAGGATAAGAAAACAGACTTCAAGAAAGATGGGAAGAACAACAAAACCCGTGAAAAGAGAAAGTGCAATTTCTGTGGCATTGTGGGACATATATCAAAAGACTGTAGGAAGAAGAAGGCAAAAATGAATGGGGGATGTTTCCATTGTGGAGAGACTGGACACTTGGCTAGGGACAGCCCAAAAAAGCGGGGGCAGGGACAAAGGACTGGATCCACCTCAGGGGGACAAGTTCACGCGCTGACGGCACCTCCACAGGAAAGAGGTATTTCTGTAGAAAGCTTAGTTTATCTGTATGATCATCCAGTTCGCACTCTCTTTGATTTTGGTACATCACACTCCTTTATTTCATCTGCTTTAGTAGAATCTCTGCACCTAGACACTAGTATGGTAGAAGATCCCTTGGTTGTTTCAAATCCAATTGGGGGCTCGGCTTATTTGTCGATGGTTTGCTTGGATTCGAAAATCTCTATGCTAAGTGTTGAATCTAGATGTAGTGCCTTTGTTTTGGGCTTCTCGGGATATGGACTGATCTTAGGCATGGACTGGTTATCCAGTAAAAGTGCCATTCTTGATTGTGAGAAAAGAGTGGTTAGGCTCTTGACTCGGCTCGGTAACACTTTAGAAATTTCTTGTAATCCCTTGAATGT
This sequence comes from Allium sativum, assembly GCA_030737875.1. Taxonomy (NCBI): domain Eukaryota; kingdom Viridiplantae; phylum Streptophyta; class Magnoliopsida; order Asparagales; family Amaryllidaceae; genus Allium; species Allium sativum. Next base: position 123,818,878 of record CM060919.1, on the reverse strand, counting down.
TGTTAAGCTTAGTTATCTAGAGTCGCTTGACGCTTCTGTTGAGAATTTACAGTCGGTTAGAGTGGTCCGGGAATATCCGGATGTCTTTGAAGAGGTGAAAGGCTTACCTCCGAAGCGGAAAATAGACTTCCGCATATATCTTGTTGATAATGCAAAGCCTGTAGCTCTGCCTGTTAAGGAGCGAAAAGTATCTCGGAATGGGGTGCTCCAGTGGTGTTCGCCACCAAAGAAGATGGTTCACTACGTCTTTATGTGGACTATAGGGAGCTACTGGGTTCCATCAGCTAAGGGTAGCTGAAGATAGTATTGATAAAACGACGTTCAGAACCCCAGACGGTTTCTATTAGTGGCTTGTCATGCCTTTCGGCTTGACAAACGCACCCGCTTATTTCGTAGACCTAATTAGAAGGGTGTTCAGAGAATTCCTCAATAAATTCGTGGTGGTTTTCGTAGACGATATTTTGATCTTCTCAAAGAATGAGGAAGAACATGCTCAGCATCTGAAAGAGATCATGGATACTCTCCGTGCACATCAGCTAAAAGCCAAATTCTCCAAATGCCACTTTTGGAGGGAAGAGGTCAGATTTCTTGGGCATATAGTGTCCAAAGAGGGGTTAGCTGTAGACCCCGCAAAAGTAGTGGTAGTGCAAGATTGGAAGACACCAAGAAATGCAACCGAAGTCCGAAGCTTTCTTGGGCTAGCCGGTTTTTACCGAAAGTTCATTAAGGATTTCATGAAAATCTCAGCTCCACTCACAAGGCTAACAAAGAAGAATCTGGCGTTCGCTTGGGATTTGGATTGCGAGTTTGCTTTCCAATGATTAAAAAGGGCTCTCACAACAGCCCCGGTTCTGACCTTGCCAGATGGAAGCAAGATGTTCACCGTATACACTGATGCTTGTGGTACGGGGCTAGGTGCTGTTCTAATGCAAGAAGGGAGGGTAGTAGCTTATGGTGGAAGACAATTGAAAGTGCATGAAAGGAACTACCCAACCCATGATCTTGAGTTGGCCGCCATCGTCTTTGCGCTTAAGTCTTGGCGTCATTATCTTCTAGGTGAGAAGTTTGAATTATATACTGACCATAAATCGTTGAAATATCTCTTCTCGCAGAAAGATCTTAACTTAAGGCAGCAAAGATGGATGGAATTCCTTGCCTCGTATGATTTTGAAATTTCCTATACTCCCGGCAAAGGCAACGTAGTAGTAGACGCGTTGAGCCGAAAGAAAGTGACCCTAAGCCCTCTCTTTGTAGAAAGGCAAAGCTTGGAGTATATAGCCAATTTTGACTTTAGGCCTTCCTCAGATTTTATACCTGGTTTATTGGCATCCCTAGAAGTACGGACCACTCTTTTAGACTCAATAAGGGCCGCACAACGTGAAGACCCGCAGCTTGTGGACATGATTGATAAGCTAATTAGGGGTGAAACTTCCAGTCACCTCAATAGGTACTCCATCGATGATAAGGGTTGGCTGAGGCGAGATGGAAGACTGTGCGTCCCACAAGCAAGGGAGTTAGTAAAGAAGGTTCTTGAGGAAGCACATCATTCCAAGATGACAATACACCCAGGCGGGGACAAGATGTACAAGGACGTAAAGAGAGTTTTCTATTGGAGCGGCATGAAGAAGGACGTAGCATATTTCATTTCTAAGTGCGTGACATGCCAACAGGTCAAGGAGGAACAAAAGAAACCTGGAGGACTGCTTCACCCTCTAGAAGTCCCGCAATGGAAGTGGGATAGCATTTCAATGGACTTCATTGACGGGTTGCCTAGGTCAAGAAGAGGCAATACTAGCATATGGGTAATAGTGGACAGGCTTACTAAAAGCGCCCACTTTATACCTATCAAGAGTAGAAGGACTGCTTCGTCCCTAGCTTTTCTTTATCTCAAGGAAATAGTTCGACTCCATGGAATACCTCCAGCATCGTGAGTGACAGAGATCCCATCTTTACAAGCGAATTTTGGCGAAGTCTGCAAGAAGCTGTAGGTACACGGTTATGCTTGAGCACGACCTATCACCCCAAACTGATGGCCAGACAGAAAGGGTGAATAGATTATTGGAAGATCTTTTGAGGCTATGCGTTCTTGACTTCAGAGGGACCTGGGAGGATCATCTTTCTCTAGTGGAATTCGCCTACAACAACAGCTACCAAGCCACTATCGGTATGGCGCCCTTCGAAGCTTTGTATGGAAGACCGCGCAGATCACCAACTTGTTGGTGGGAGTCTACTGACAAACTTATACTTGGGTCGGACATGATTCGAGAGACTTCAGAGAAAGTGGATTTTATACGGAGGAGAATGAAGACAGCCCAAGACAGACAGAAATCCTACGCCGACAAAAGAAGGACTAACCTTGAGTTTAAGGTTGGGGACAGGGTTTTCCTTAAGGTATCTCCTTTAAGGAACGTCGTTCTCTTTAGATCCCCAGGAAAGCTATCACCAAGATTCGTAGGACCATTCCCTATCATCGAGAATATTGGGAAAATGGCTTATAGAGTAGAGCTGCCCGAAAGGTTGGCCGGAATTCACAACGTCTTTCACGTTTCTCATCTCCGGAAATGTCTACATGAATCTGCGGAAGTGGTGGAGCCAAGCATTCTAGAAGAAGCCGACATGGAAGGCGAAGCAACTGTAAGGAGAGTTCCAACTCGAATCGTAGGAACTGAAATCAAAAAGCTACGCAACCGCGAAGTTAAGCTCGTCAAAGTTCAGTGGAGCGACGCCGAGGAAGACGCAACTTGGGAAACTAAGGACAGAATACGCGCGACTTACCCTTTTCTTTTTTAGGGTATATCTTTAATCTCTCTCTTTCCTTATGTTGTGCTTGAATCTATCTTTTTAGGTATATTTCCTCGACAGTATCCTTTTATCCTTAGGTAGAAACTAATGGATGTAAACATGTATTTGAAACATGTTATGGTTGATGGCTGCAAGTGGTTGCAAGTGGTTGCTCGTGGATGCATATACACACACAACCTAGGTTTTAGATCGGCTCAGTCACTTCATATTGCATATGCATATATATGTATTCATATTTGTATGTGGTTGAAAAATTGATATGTTGTCATATGGATGTCGCATTTATATTAATGGTTGCGCACTCATGTAGAATTATGAATAAGGATTTTTTTTGCATACATAATGGATTCATGGCACTTACATGATTTGCATTAAGGAGGTCAACTGAATCAGTAGATCGCCTGATTTTGCATTAGATAAGGACATGTACACACACTGTGCATATGATCATGAAGCATTAGAAGTCTTTTAATGACAATGGACGCCTGTGTTTGATGGTTGAATAGATGGACGATTGGATGTTAGGACTTACATTCTCCTAGACTTGAAGATTTCGGGGACGAAATCCTTTAAGGAGGGGAGAATGTAACACCCCGAATTTTCTGTTAATTGTATAATAAAAAATTAAAGTATAATTATTCCTTAATGAAAGAATTAAGGGAAACGGGTTACGCTATTGCGTTCGTCTCGGAATTCTGCTTGAGATAGAGTTCGAATTTGCGGGAATCAGACTCCGTATGAAGGAGTTATGACCTCCGGAAGTTTCAGAATTCGAATTAAAATTCAAACAATTCAAAACGAAGTTCAAAAATTCAAAAATCAGACCAAACTGGGTTGGGCGGGAAAATTCCCGCCCAAGCACCAGGTCGACCTGGGGGTCGACCTGGGTGTCGACCTGGGGGTCGACCTGGGTGTCGACCTGGGTGACCAGGTCGACCATAGGGTCGACCTGCCCAGTCGACCTGGTTCGTCCCTGGCTGGCCTGGTCGGGTTCTAGTCGATTTCTGAGGCTTGGCTGTGTCACTAGGGCTGACATGTCGCATTTTGGTTGGCTTTTTTCGAAGTGAATGATCTAGATTCGTCTGTGATCATCTGACGGCTCAAATCAATCCGAAATTCTATAAATACAACCTAAGACTCCAACCTAAATTCACATAAGAAATTAGAGACGGAGCCGCCATGTTGTCGGTAGGAAATTGAGAGGAGCCTCCACTTATAGAAAAGCTTAGAGGCAAGCCAAATTAGATTTAAAACAAGAATCAAATCAACGTTAGTCTACATAAAGGAAAGCATATCAAATTCAGAACTCAGAAATCAGAAAACAAGACCGTCGTTCGTTTTAAGTATAGTGATTCTTCCAATGTGAATAAAAGTTAGGAATTGATTCGATGTAAAATGGAAATGGAATGGTGTTATTGTGTACCAACGATGTTAATTCACATATTTGTATTGAAATGATTATGGTATTGTGATGTTTGTGGTATAGTTGAATTGATATTGATCCTATTGTACATGTAGAATCACATGCAAGTTGTATATGTTGTAATCGACACCTATATGTTTATGTGATTATATAGGTTGTATGTGATTAAGATTTCATGCATATATATATGCTAGAACCTTTATGCCTAAATGATTATGTTTACATTCATGCTAGTATGTTTGTAAGAAAGTTGCAAGTTAATTGGATCCATGTCAAGATCCACTTTAATATATGTTTCATGTTGTAGTTAGACATATGATCAGATCTAGTTCACACATGCGATGAAATTATACATACCTTATGAAAACGCCACATTCTTGTCATATGCTAGTTATGTTCGATGTTATGCCTAGATCCAAAAACATTTTAGGCTTATGTTGTCTAAATCATATGCTAATTTATGTGACACTTATTTGGTTAGATCCCTATTTCAATGCAAGTTCACATATATGAAAGTTGATTTAGGCTATGTTGTAAATTCACATGTATGTTGATTAGTCTATGTTGCAAGTTCGCACCTGTGACAGTCATGTTGACTATTTTGCAAGTTCACACCTATGATGTTCATATTGACTATGACAAAAACGCCAAGTTTACACCTATGTCATGTTCATGTTTATGAATTCCCTTATGCCAATTTTGTATGCGCAAAATTAGGCTAAGTTTTTAGCCTAATATCATATGTTAAAACCATGCGAACGAAAATTAGGCTAAGATTGTTAGCCTAATATTTAAATGGGGTAACGTTGGGGATATTGGTAAAACTTGACATAAATTGGTACAAAAAATAAATATATGAAATTGGCATGTTTGCCACATGCCAAAATTGGCGGCGTTTGAATGGAATAAATTCTTATACCAAAAACGTTAAACTTGGAGAGTGGGCCACAACATTTAATTGTTGACATATTTACATATATTAAGTAATAAAGACAAATATGTAAATTTAGAAAATACGAATATGCTTAACACGAGGTTGGATTGAGTTGTGATGTAAACCTGCCCGGACCCGCCCGGCTGTCCAGTAGTCACAACAATACCTATCCAATGTGGGTGGTTAAGCATGGAGCCCAATAAGGACCCGAGGTTAGACTGAGTTACGGTGTAAATCCGCCCGGAACCTGTAACACCCCGGATTTTTCCGTTAACAGTAAATTAACAAATTAAAGTATAATTAAATTGTAACAGAAAAATTAAGGGAAACGGACATCACCATTGCGTTCGTCTCAGAATTCTGCTTGAGATAGAGTCTGAGTTTGCGCAAAACGGATAACGTATGAAGAAGATATCTTTAATTTAAATATTACAGCAAAACATGAAAAAGAGAAGTAAGGAGAGGACAATAATTATTATTATTCTAAGACTTATTAACAAAAGCCTCTGTAGCTCAGTTGGTTAAGGCATTGGATTTGTAGCATGGAGGTCGGGGGTTCGAACCCCGGCGGCGACATAATTTTTATCTCTGTTTTAGAGAGGGCCAACTGAGCATGCAAATACATGTACGTATACAAATTCAAATTTTGAAAGGATAAGAACGTACATATAAGGAAATAAAGAAAATATATGTATATATATGAGAATATATATATATATATATATATATATATGCAAAAATATATGTATACAATAGATAAAATTCAAACAGACTAAAACAGCTCAATTTAAAGTTTAATTTTTGAAAATCGAACCCAGTCCCTCCTGGCTGGCCTGGTCTGTGTTTGGTCGAATTTCTGTGGGTTGCTTTGTCATTAGGGCTAGGTGGCAAGTTTTAATTGGTCTCTCTATCGAATGAATGGCTACGATCTAACCTAGCAACATCAATGGTCCTAATCAATTCCTAACCTCTATATAAACAACCCTAGACTAAACCCTAATCTATTCATTCAAATTAAGAACATAGCCGCCATGTTGCTGAGGAACGACTAAGAGTAGCCGCCATCTAGAGAGAGAGGATTAGGGAGAAAGTTCTAAAGCCTAAAGCAATTCAAGCAACCTAAAGCTAATCAATTCAACAAAGGAATCATATCTCTTAATTAGTGAATTTGCCGCAACCATTGTAAGTAGAGTATTATTTTGGTATGAACAAATAATTGTGTTGGTTTGTATATTTGATTTGTGGCGATAAAGTAATTCATATTTGTGCGTTCTTATCAATTTATATACGTTTGGATATTCTGAATTATGTCATTCAATTATAAAGAACTACATGCGGTAGTTCTATGCAAATATACGTTTGGAATATTCGCAAATTATGTGACCTATGTTGAAGCTACATGTATGTAGTTGATTGGAATTTCATGCAAGTTTGGGGCTTTGTTATTATGCCACCATGATGTCTATTTTTGTGCATAAATCATTTTGCAAGTAATTGAGACAAGTTTGGTTGTTATAGTTCATATGAAACTATGTTGGAATTTTGACACCATAATCCATGTATTAAGTCATGCTTTTGCAAAACTTATGAATATGGCTAGGCTATGAATGATATTGGGCATAATTGAAATTCATGATTAAGTCTATCTTGTTTAAAAGAATTATATGATGACATATGTGAGACATGGCTAAGTTAGACACAAAAATCCCTTTTTTGCAAGTTAAAAGCAAACACCATGATTAGGAATATTTATGCATAAGTATACCATCGTTATGTGATTAAATTTAATTAAGTTGAACTATGCTTTTGTGTTAGTAACAAAGTATCCTCTTTGTAAACATGTAGAAACCTTATGAACATGACTTGTTTATATTTATGCCATGAACAAATTTAACTATACCTATGCCATGCTTATGTTTGATATTATGCCATGCTTATTTATGCCATGCTTATGTTTGACATTATGCATAAATAAGGATATAGGTTCATGTTGCAGTTAAACCTATGCAAGTTCACATGCTTTGATTCATGTCACCTATGTTACCGCTATGCAAGTACACCAGTTTCTAGTATGTATTTCCAACGTCATATGCAAGTTCATGCGCTCACCTTCCCCCTCTTTGTGTATGTAATTACGCCATAAGCCTCCCCTTTCGCATGGCTAAATTGGGCTTTAAAAGGCTAAGCCCAATATACATAAAACGGACGTGTAAAAACGGAGGTAAATAACGTTGGGCTAAATTAATTTAATGAATGAAAACTAAAGTAAAAGGGCCCAAATTCAAGTATGGGTTAGGCCCATGATTGGTGTAACCTTTACACCATTAACTTAATAATGGACCGCAAATATTTACATATAAGAAATAAAGAAGAATGACAAGATATATAAATGTAGAAAATACGATATGTTTAACCCGAGGTTGGATTGAGTTGTGATGTAAACCTGCCCGGAACTGCCCGGCTGTCCAGTAGTCACAACAATACCTATCCAATGTAGGAGGTTAAACATGGAGCCCAATAAGGACCCGAGGTTAGACTGAGTTGTGACGTAAGACTGCCCGGAACCAACCGGCAACAGGCAGCCACAGAAATACCTGTCTAATGTGAGAGGTTAGGGCCTTAATAAGACAATTAAGGCTGAATCAGGATTGTTAGGATTAAGTGGACTAAGACTTAATCAAAATGGAACATGCTAAACTAAACGGACTGGTGGGGTTAGGTTAGAAAACACTTAACCAACTTAGCATGTTGGCTAGAGATAGAAAACCTAGTAACGGGGGACCCTTTTCAGCAGTAACCCTACACGGTGTATCATGATACCCTGAAACTAGGCAGGGTGGGGCACGATTACTGGGCTGATTGTAAGAGGTCAAAAATCGACGGCGGTGGTGTAGCAGTGTAGGTTCTAACGGAGTGCAGGCGTGCACACACTCCGGCGCAGAAAAATAAGGCACTGGACACCAGTAGCATACCTGTGCACTCTAAGGTTGTGTCGGGTTGCCACTATGGGACTTGATACACCCCATGGTGGGACCAGCATAGGTAACTACGACATCGGGGGCCGTAAGACACATGTAACTATGCGAGTAGGAGCCGATCATCATAGAATGGATCACATCACCCTGATTATGGGGTGCCAGTGGGAAACTAGTTTATATGGGTTCAGAGATTAACATGGGGTACGATAGTATATTCGACCCTAGACAACTTAACCAAGTTTATAGTGCATGCCCACTTCTCGTTTATACTTATCATACCCAGTTCTTTATTCATAGACAAAATAGTCCTAGACTTACTCAGGCTTTATGTCTGACTCTACTTTTCTTTCGTCTTCTTTTCTTCCGTTCCCCCCCCAGGTCCACAGGGAGGGAACACTGCAGCTTGACCGACCTTAACATCCAGCTTGAAGAGGAGAAATGTATTGCTTGGACCTTTTCGTTTTGAACTATGGCTTTGGACAACCACTATGGGGCTTTTGCAGTCTATCTATGTTTTCTTTATGCTTCTTTAAATAATGTAATCAAGACAGATTATGAAAGTGTTATGTTATGTTTTTGGAAAGGATGTAAGACAATCATGGTGATGTTGCCGTAACACGTATTTGCTTTATGAAATAAAAAGTTGTTTGTTCTTCCGCTGTTTTACAAATATGTGTTCTTATATCTATCTTGTATATCTGTGACTTATACTTATAAACCTCCACCAAAATTAGGGCATTCCCTTTGAGAGTGACCCTAACGGAGGTGGGGTGTTTCACTTGGTATCAGACCATAGGTTTACCAGATAAGATAAAAAGTTTTGAAAATTTATTTTCAAAAAGGAAATTTAAAGAAGCATTTTTAAAAGATATATATATTATTTTATTTTAAAAGGCAAAGTCCACTCCCCAAAGCCATAGGTACTATCTCTTGTCCTTCGTTTTGAACCTATCTTTTTTGTTTCAGCATGTCCGAAGATCTTAACTTGCCGGAAGGGGTACCAATACCTGGTTGGTTTAGACGGTTCTTAGAAGCAAGGGCCACTCAGCCAGGTCCTACCGTTCCTCCTCTCCCAGCTGCAGGAAATCATCCAGCTGCAGCAGCACCTCTTCCTCCACCTCCTCCACGAGGAAACGCGTTTGCTAAGATATGTAAGGATTTTAAAGCTATGGGAGGAAGGGATTTCCATGGAACTGAATCCTTCGTAGCAGCTAGAAATTGGCTGAAGGAAACTGAGGATCTATTCATCATCTTTGAGGTGGAGGACAGACAAAAAGTACAATTGGCGGTGTGCCTATTGAAGGGCGAGGCTTCCTACTGGTGGGAAGTCACTAATGCTGAAAGACCAGTAGAAACATGGGAGGACTTTAGGGCAAGGTTTGAGACCAAATTTCTCTCAGATGCGGAAAGAAGTTTGCAGTTGGAGAAATTCTTATTTCTTAAGCAAGGAGACAAGACTGTTAGAGAGTATGTGAATCAGTTTGATGAGCTGGCTAGGTTTGGGCTTGACCTAGTCAACACCCCGCACAAGAAGGCTCTCCGTTTCGTCAAAGGGTTAAATGAGCCATTACACAGTTTGGCCATGACACATATACCCATGGGGGCCACGTATGAAAGATTGGTGCAAATGGCATTGCTGAATGAGGAGGATAAGGGCAAGAAGGAGACAAAGGCAGAAAGCTCTCAAGGGAAGAAAGAGGGTTTGCAACCTAAGAAGACAGACTTTAAGAAAGGCGGGAAAGGCAACAAGGAGAAGAGGAAGTGTAATTTCTGTGGCAAAGTGGGGCACTTAGTAAAGGACTGCCGGAAAAAGAAGGCCAAGGAGAATGGTGGGTGCTTTTCTTGCAGTCAGACAGGCCACAGAGCTAGGGACTGCCCAAAGAAACGAGGGCAGGGGCAGGGGTCTGGATCCACTCCAGGGGCACAGGTTCATGTGTTGGAAGCGCCACCTTTGCAACAGCGAGGCACAAACACTTCTGTAGAAAGTGTAGTTTATCTTTATGATCACCCCGTTCGCACTTTATTTGATTCTGGCGCATCACACTCCTTTATCTCGTCTGCTTTAGTAGAATCTCTGCACCTAAAAACTAGTATGGTAGAGGACCCCTTAATTGTTTCAAACCCAATTGGGGGCCCAGCTCATTTGTCTATGATCTGTTTGGATTTGAAAATTTCTATTCTAAGTGTAGAATTTGAATGTAGTGCCTTTGTTTTGGGCTTTTCGGGATATGGTTTGATTTTGGGCATGGATTGGCTATCCAGTAATGGGGCCATCCTTGATTGTGAGAAAAGGGTTGTCAGGCTCCTAACCCAGCTCGGTAATACTTTGGAAATTTCTTGTAATCCCTCGTATGCGGTTATGCTTAGTTATCTTGAATCGCTAGATGCCTCTGTTGAAAATTTGCAATCGGTTAGAGTGGTCCGGGAATATCCGGATGTCTTCGAAGAGGTGAAGGGCTTGCCTCCGAAGCGGGAAATAGACTTCCGCATATATCTTGTAGATAATGCAAAGCCCGTTGCGTTGCCCGTTAGACACATGGCTCCATGGGAAAGGAAAGAGCTCAGTAAACAGATTAAAGAGCTTCTAGAAAAGGGGTTCATTAGGAGGAGCATTTCAGAATGGGGCGCTCCAATAGTGTTCGCCACTAAGGCAGAAGGTTCATTTCTCTTATGAATGAGTTGTGGAGAATCACCTTAGTAAGTACATTTGGCAACATAATTGACATTTGTTTATTTTCAAGAGATAATTCATCTATGTGGAATACCTTCTAGTAAGTGATCAAGATCCAAGATTCACTAGTGAATTTTGGAGAGCTTGCATGGAACCATGAGTACGCAGTTATGCTTGAGCCAAGTATACTAGAAGGAGAATAAGTGAAAGAGGAACAAGAGGCAACAGTGACATAGGTTCCAACTCATATTTTGGAAACAAGAATTAAGAAGCTACGAAATTGTGAAGTTAAAAATGGACAAAGCATAATGGAGTTAAGCTCAAGGAAATGCGACTTAGAAGATTGAAGACTAGATTCGTGCATCATATCTCTTCTTAAGAGTATATCCTTGATCCCTCTCTTCCTGTAAAGCTCACTTGCATGCTATCTTTTGTGTATATCCTCTCGGTCCTATTCTTAATCCAATTTCTATTGCAAACCCCATAGGGAGTATGACTCATCTGTTAGTAACACATGTTGGGGCTTGAGGGTGTTCGTTGGATTAACCAAACTTTTTGGGTTTAATAAGATACGGGTTGGTCTTAGGAAGGGACTCCCTTGTGACCTAAAAGGAGTCCATCATGCTTAGTTTCCTAGAATCATATATGGTGGTTGGGTTGAGTAATTCTTTGGGTGTCAGTCTGATGTTGATTTCGGTCTTCGGGGCTGATGCTTAGAGAGTTCTTCTCCTAATCAATATATATGTGGCATAGATTTCCAGTTTTGACATTGCCTGATGGGCACAAAGTTTTTACTTGCTTCTATCATTCGACTATACCTTTAGGTAGAATCATTTCCTATCACTGAGAAAATTTGGAAAATGACCTATAGATTAGAGCTACCCGAAAAATTGGCCGGAGTTCACAACGTTTTTCATGTTTCATATCTCCGAAAATGTCTACATGAGTCTGCTAAAGTGGTAAAGCCAGATATCCTAGAAGAAGCTGAAGTGGAGCGCGAAGCAACCGTGAGGAAAGTTTTAACCCGCATACTAGGAACGGAAGTGAAGAAGCTACGCAACCGCGAAGTCAAACTCGTCAAAGTCCAGTGGAGCGACGCCGAGGGAGACGCGACTTGGGAAACTGAAGCTAGAATACGTACTGCCTACCCTTTTCTGTTCGAGGGTACATTCTTGATCTTTCTTTTTCCTTAAGTTGCGCTTTTATCTATCTTTTTAGGGTATATTTCCTCGACCTTATCTTTTAGGTAGAAACCCTTTTGGATGAAAACATGTAATTGAAACATGTTATGTATGATGGTTGCAAGTGGTTGCAAGTGATTGCTAGTAGTTGCTCGTGGCTGCATATACACACACAATCTAGGTTTTAGATCGGCTCAGTCACTTCATATTGCATATGCATATATGTTTGCACTCGTATATGGTTGAATTGTAATGTGTTGTCATATGGATGTTGCATTTGTATGAAAGATTGTGCACCCATGTAGAATCATGAATAGGAAAAATCTGCATACATAATGGATACATGGCACTTACATGATTCGCATTAAGGAGGTCAACTGAATCAGTAGACCGCCTGATTTTGCATTAGATAAGTTCATGAACACACACATTTCGCATATGATCATGAAGCATTAGAAGTCTTTTAAGGACAATGGATGCTCGTGTTTGATGGATGAGTAGATGGATGATTGAATGTTAGGATTTACATTCTTCCTAAACTTGAAGATTTCGGGGACGAAATCCTTTTAAGTGGGGGAGAATGTAACACCCCGGATTTTTCCGTTAACAGTAAATTAACAAATTAAAGTATAATTAAATTGTAACAGAAAAATTAAGGGAAACGGACATCACCATTGCGTTCGTCTCGGAATTCTGCTTGAGATAGAGTCTGAGTTTGCGCAAAACGGATAACGTATGAAGAAGATATCTTTAATTTAAATATTACAGCAAAACATGAAAAAGAGAAGTAAGGAGAGGACAATAATTATTATTATTCTAAGACTTATTAACAAAAGCCTCTGTAGCTCAGTTGGTTAAGGCATTGGATTTGTAGCATGGAGGTCGGGGGTTCGAACCCCGGCGGCGACATAATTTTTATCTCTGTTTTAGAGAGGGCCAACTGAGCATGCAAATACATGTACGTATACAAATTCAAATTTTGAAAGGATAAGAACGTACATATAAGGAAATAAAGAAAATATATGTATATATATGAGAATATATATATATATATGCAAAAATATATGTATACAATAGATAAAATTCAAACAGACTAAAACAGCTCAATTTAAAGTTTAATTTTTGAAAATCGAACCCAGTCCCTCCTGGCTGGCCTGGTCTGTGTTTGGTCGAATTTCTGTGGGTTGCTTTGTCATTAGGGCTAGGTGGCAAGTTTTAATTGGTCTCTCTATCGAATGAATGGCTACGATCTAACCTAGCAACATCAATGGTCCTAATCAATTCCTAACCTCTATATAAACAACCCTAGACTAAACCCTAATCTATTCATTCAAATTAAGAACATAGCCGCCATGTTGCTGAGGAACGACTAAGAGTAGCCGCCATCTAGAGAGAGAGGATTAGGGAGAAAGTTCTAAAGCCTAAAGCAATTCAAGCAACCTAAAGCTAATCAATTCAACAAAGGAATCATATCTCTTAATTAGAGAATTTGCCGCAACCATTGTAAGTAGAGTATTATTTTGGTATGAACAAATAATTGTGTTGGTTTGTATATTTGATTTGTGGCGATAAAGTAATTCATATTTGTGCGTTCTTATCAATTTATATACGTTTGGATATTCTGAATTATGTCATTCAATTATAAAGAACTACATGCGGTAGTTCTATGCAAATATACGTTTGGAATATTCGCAAATTATGTGACCTATGTTGAAGCTACATGTATGTAGTTGATTGGAATTTCATGCAAGTTTGGGGCTTTGTTATTATGCCACCATGATGTCTATTTTTGTGCATAAATCATTTTGCAAGTAATTGAGACAAGTTTGGTTGTTATAGTTCATATGAAACTATGTTGGAATTTTGACACCATAATCCATGTATTAAGTCATGCTTTTGCAAAACTTATGAATATGGCTAGGCTATGAATGATATTGGGCATAATTGAAATTCATGATTAAGTCTATCTTGTTTAAAAGAATTATATGATGACATATGTGAGACATGGCTAAGTTAGACACAAAATCCCTTTTTTGCAAGTTAAAAGCAAACACCATGATTAGGAATATTTATGCATAAGTATACCATCGTTATGTGATTAAATTTAATTAAGTTGAACTATGCTTTTGTGTTAGTAACAAAGTATCCTCTTTGTAAACATGTAGAAACCTTATGAACATGACTTGTTTATATTTATGCCATGAACAAATTTAACTATACCTATGCCATGCTTATGTTTGATATTATGCCATGCTTATTTATGCCATGCTTATGTTTGACATTATGCATAAATAAGGATATAGGTTCATGTTGCAGTTAAACCTATGCAAGTTCACATGCTTTGATTCATGTCACCTATGTTACCACTATGCAAGTACACCAGTTTCTAGTATGTATTTCCAACGTCATATGCAAGTTCATGCGCTCACCTTCCCCCTCTTTGTGTATGTAATTACGCCATAAGCCTCCCCTTTCGCATGGCTAAATTGGGCTTTAAAAGGCTAAGCCCAATATACATAAAACGGACGTGTAAAAACGGAGGTAAATAACGTTGGGCTAAATTAATTTAATGAATGAAAACTAAAGTAAAAGGGCCCAAATTCAAGTATGGGTTGGGCCCATGATTGGTGTAACCTTTACACCATTAACTTAATAATGGGCCGCAAATATTTACATATAAGAAATAAAGAAGAATGACAAGATATATAAATGTAGAAAATACGATATGTTTAACCCGAGGTTGGATTGAGTTGTGATGTAAACCTGCCCGGAACCGCCCGGCTGTCCAGTAGTCACAACAATACCTATCCAATGTGGGAGGTTAAACATGGAGCCCAATAAGGACCCGAGGTTAGACTGAGTTGTGGCGTAAGACTGCCCGGAACCAACCGGCAACAGGCAGCCACAACAATACCTGTCTAATGTGAGAGGTTAGGGCCTTAATAAGACAATTAAGGCTGAATCAGGATTGTTAGGATTAAGTGGACTAAGACTTAATCAAAATGGAACACGCTAAACTAAACGGACTGGTGGGGTTAGGTTAGAAAACACTTAACCAACTTAGCATGTTGGCTAGAGATAGAAAACCTAGTAACGGGGGACCCTTTTCAGCAGTAACCCTACACGGTGTATCATGATACCCTGAAACTAGGCAGGGTGGGGCACGATTACTGGGCTGATTGTAAGAGGTCAAAAATCGACGGCGGTGGTGTAGCAGTGTAGGTTCTAACGGAGTGCGGGCGTGCACACACTCCGGCACAGAAAAATAAGGCACTGGACACCAGTAGCATACCTGTGCACTCTAAGGTTGTGTCGGGTTGCCACTATGGGACTTGATACACCCCATGGTGGGACCAGCATAGGTAACTACGACATCGGGGGCCGTAAGACACATGTAACTATGCGAGTAGGAGCCGATCATCATAGAATGAATCACATCACCCTGATTATGGGGTGCCAGTGGGAAACTAGTTTATATGGGTTCAGAGATTAACATGGGGTACGATAGTATATTCGACCCTAGACAAATTAACCAAGTTTATAGTGCATGCCCACTTCTCGTTTATACTTATCATACCCAGTTCTTTATTCATAGACAAAATAGTCCTAGACTTACTCAGGCTTTATGTCTGACTCTACTTTTCTTTCGTCTTCTTTTCTTCCGTTCCCCCCCCCAGGTCCACAGGGAGGGAACACTGCAGCTTGACCGACCTTAACATCCAGCTTGAAGAGGAGAAATGTATTGCTTGGACCTTTTCGTTTTGAACTATGGCTTTGGACAACCACTATGGGGCTTTTGCAGTCTATCTATGTTTTCTTTATGCTTCTTTAAATAATGTAATCAAGACAAATTATGAAAGTGTTATGTTATGTTTTTGGAAAGGATGTAAGACAATCATGGTGATGTTGCTGTAACACGTATTTGCTTTATGAAATAAAAAGTTGTTTGTTCTTCCGCTGTTTTACGAATATGTGTTCTTATATCTATCTTGTATATCTGTGACTTATACTTATAAACCTTCACCAAAATTAGGGCATTCCCTTTGAGAGTGACCCTAACGGAGGTGGGGTGTTTCAGAACCGGCCGGCACATCCAGTAACCGTTACAATACCTGTCTAATGTGAGTGGTCGGTGCTTTAAAAAGCTAAGGACAGATTGTCAGGATGGTAGGGTTAAGTTAACTAAAACATTTAACCAATTCAACATGTTAATGAAATTAATGGGTGGGGTTAGGTAAATACAGACACTTAACCACTTAACATGTTTGACTAGAAACCCTAGTAACGGGGACCCATTTCAGCAGTAACCCAATTAGGCATCATGGTACCCTGAAACTAGGCAGGGTGGGGCACGATTACTGGGCTGATTGTAAGCGGTCAAAAGCGACGGCGGTGGGTGCAACAGTGTGGGTTCTAACGGAGTGCGGGCATGCACACACTTCAGACAGACAAACAGGGCACTGGGGGCACCAGTAGTATAACCTATGTATTTCCAGTTTTGTGTCGGGTCGCCACCATGGGACTTGATACACTCCATGGTGGGGCCAGCATAGGTATCTACAAATCTTTGAGGGCCGTAAGACACAGATGAATATGCGAGTAGGAGCCGATCTTTAGAAAAAGGGGATCACTTCACCCTCAACATAGGGTGTCGGTTTAGAACTAATACATGTAGGTGCAGAGAGACGTATAGTATGGGGTGCGATAGTATATTCGATTCAAACTGCCTTATCTTAGTTTATGACACTTTCATGTTCCAGTTTATACTTATCATGCCCTTATTTTATTCTCATACTGAAGAGTCACTAGACTTTCCAGGCTTTATGTTTGACCCTATTTTCTTTCGTCTTCTTTTCTTCCGTTTCCCCCCCAGGTCCACAGGGAGGAAACAACTCAGCTTAGTCGGACTCTTTGCAAGCTTCAAGATAGTAGATGTACGGTTTGGACTCTCTTGCTTTAGCTTTGGCTGTTGGACACAATCATGGGGATTTATGCAGTTTTAATTATGTTTTATGCTTCTTTATTTAATAACCAAGGCAAAAGTGATGTTGTAATGTTTTGGAAGATGTTTTGTGACAGTTATGGGAATGTTTTGTATGAACACATTTTTATGAAATAAAAAGTCTGTTGTTTTCCGCTGCTTATATATATGTGTTTATGTATTTGTCTTGTGTTTATCTATGACTTTTACTTACAAACCTCCACCAAAGTTAAGGCAGTCCCTTTGTAAATGACCTTAATGGAGGGTGGGGTGTTTTAATACATCATCGGCAGTATACATTGAAAACCAAAGTAAAATTTTCGAGAGAAAAAAATGAAATTAAATCAGAGTACTCACATTTTCGATCGCGACCCCAGATTGGTGACCAAGAGCATCGAAAGAATCATCAGGGAACATACTTCCAGAACTATTGAAGTCGTGATTTGGAGCAAATGAACAAAGCCCTATTTTTTGTGTCGGCCATTAAAAAGCAACAAGCAGGGTAAACAGATTTATTTGGTCAAAGCAAATAGACGATGGCTGGCTTTGTTTTAATTTTAAAGGGGTTTTGTTTTTAGTGTATTGTTTCCTTTTATAACTAATCCACACTATTTTCTAGTTTTTGGTAAAACTAGGATTTTCTAGTTATAGGATTTATAAATAGGATTTACGAGTTACATTTTTGTAATTCGAGAAGAATCCGATTTTGGAGTCAAAGACCAGTACAGGGTTTGAGCGTATGATTAGAACAGTTGGTAGCAGGTGTCGCGAGTTTACAGGGATTTTGTAAGCATAGAGATTGTTTTAATTTTAGTAAATAACCTTGGGGAATGCGGGAGTAGGCAGGGTTTGCCGAAGCTGGGTAAAATTAGGGCTGTCAACGGATACCCGAAAAATCCGATAACCGTCCGAATCCGTACCCGAAATATCCATTATCCGGCATTATCCGAAAAGCTGATACGGATATTCGGTCTCCGAATCCAAAAAATATCCGTTCGACTAATTGATGTTATATATATAACTCAAAACAGAAAAATAGAGTTCATAATTATTTTGTAACTGTTGGATGTTACTATGACATAATTCTTTGTCCAAAATTATAGTTTTAGTGTTTGATTTTGGAATATTTTTGGATATACTTATGGATATTAGTATAAAACAATGTTTCCTCATTATATTTCTTTATTTCCTTGTTTTTTATAAATATTAATACAAAAATTATTTTATGTTGATCCAAATTTTTTTATTTATGCTCTTAAATTTATTAATTACAGGCGGAGCGGATAAATATCCGATATCCGTCCGTATCCGAAAATTAAGCGGATACGGATATCCAATATCCGAAAATTAAATGGATACGGATATCCGATATCCGAAAATAATTTTGGATACGGATACGGATATGGCACTATCCGTATCCGAAAGCATCCGTTGACAGCCCTTGGTAAAATCGGTGTTATTTATTTTCTCTACTGCAATCTGTACTGTGATATTTGCAATAGCTCGAAAAAAATCCAATAAACCCTATTCACCACCTCTAGGGTTAATCTAGATCCAACAAGTGGTATAAGAGCAGGTATTTCATTAACTCTAGAGTCATGGTTTGTGACGACCGCCCATAACTCCTACACTTAACAAAGGGAATAATATGCTGAAAACGTGCTAGGAAGCTATGGACGATTATCTAGGTAGGATAACACAAGCGAAACCTGTCGTATAACTCACAGCGCAAGAGTAAAATATATAGAACATATACAATAGGCAATAATTGTTACTACTATAATTTAACAGTGGAATGAGCTGGCGGTGAAGAGGTATTAGATGACCGAAAGCTCATTGAAGGCTCAACAGAAAGTGGGACCAAGTACTAGGAAGGGCTAAGAGCAGGAAGAAATAACCCGAAAAGCTGCATCAACTGAAACCCTCATAGGGGAAAGGATCGTAGAAGCTATAGAGTATAACCGACGGGATCTATCCGCTAGGGCCAATCCGATAAAATCTTTCCGACAGAAAGAATACGTGGCAAAGAGTTATCCTAATCAGAAACCAACAAAGTCAAAAGCAACAAACCCATCAGATGAAGCTCAAATGAATCTTCGGTAACGACCTACCTAAATACCGATACACCTGAAGGCGAGGGCATCAAAGGTACTAGTCCAAGAGAGCACAGGGTCACCCAGAACCTACTTCTGAAGCATCTGCCGTACAAATACCGAAAAACCACGTCCAAAAATAAACAGAAGTGACTAGAGGCCATCCTCCGAGAATCCAAGCTACCGCAAAGGGCTTCGCCAAAGGGCTAACCGAGACCCAAGTAGAGATACAGGCTACCCGTACTAATTTACCTAGTACCGAAACCCACAACGGCTTCGAACCGACAGTTATCAACATACATCACGAGGGTAGGCCCCTCTAAGTATTTACAATAAAGCCAGAGGCCAACATCCCAAAGCTAACATCCGAGAGCATACATTCAGGAGCTGTTATCAAGAGTTCAAGTACAATCCGAAGACCATAACTGATACTCCAAAGAGGACCGAATGTCAAATGCCCGAAACAAAGGAAAAAGCGACCAACAAAGACCCCCACAGGCCCAATAGCCCATCAGCGGAAGGAGTCCTGAACCACTATAAATAAGACCCCAGGTGTCACATTTAGGCGATCAGTTTTTTCCTTTATATTTGTACTCTTAAAAAGAAGCTTGGCGCTGAGATTACTTCGGGGATTTCCCCCATTATCTCTATGTACTCCCAATGAAAGTCTAATAAAAAGGGATCCTTATATAAGAAAATTGCTCTGTAAGTTTATATTGTTATTTTACAATCATCACCATCGCAGTTTATTATTAATTCTCCATATAAGCACGGATTCCCATCTATACATGTTCTCGAGTAGGAGAATATACCTCCTTCTTTGAGTTCAAATCCATTCTGATAGTCCTTGGCGATCCCACACCTTCAAGCTTCGATATCTAGGGTGGTGACCCGATTTAACCCAAAAATAGCCAATCCACCTATTTCTCCTTTGGATCTGTTCCTGCTAACCCATCTCCGGTGTTGACGAAAAATACCATTAACATTTTGGTGTTAGAAGGAGGGCCTGAACCTACGATCCTTTGGTTAACCCCATCACATATCTACCTGAGTTGTTCTATCCCGGATTGGACTAGCTTTGAAGAAGCAAAGTTATGAGTAAAAGACTCAGACTAAAGTTTTCAGGATCTCGAGCAGATAAGTCAAAAACCACCAACCATGGGGTGAGGGAGGAGCAAAGGTTAAGAGAAAAAGGCTTGCGGGTGATAAAGAGGAAGAGAAAAATGGAACTGCATGCTTATGATACCGGGGATGATAGCTTTTCCCACAAAGGAAAAACCTTAGCGCTTCCACCCAGTGGATCTACATTAGAGGATACTAGTGTTTTCTCTCACCTAAAAAATGTTGTCTATGGGCAAGTTAGGGGAATGACACTCGAACGAGAGATAATGGACGATTTCAACCACTTCGCCAACAAACGGTTAAAAGAGATGTCATCTCAATTTCAGTGTGTTCCGGGAGGAAAGAACGAAAGTATGAGCGCCACAGCTAGGCTAAACCACAGGAGGATTAGGCCCCAGCAGCAAAGAGGAGAACCTATGCAGAGGGTACCCAAAGAATACTACCTCACTACTTCGATGGAGAATGTTTACTTCTTAACCACATGAACTCAACTATTGGACATCCACAAAGAAGAAGCCCAAATACGAAAGGAAATAGGGAGGGCCTTACTGTCATTACCACCTGATGAATGGACATGAGACTAACCATCGTTCCAATTACGAGAATTTGTGAAAAGATCGAGGTGAATTTGGTAAGAATCCCTAGGAAAAAGATTACCAAACATGATTCAAGGGTACGAAAAACCCTCTTCTTAGAAGTCACAAGGAAACCCAAAAGGGATCAGACTGTAAACAGATTAAATCTCTCATAATCACCAAATTGGTCAGGACGAGGCATCCCCCCGGGGGGGAGGGGGGTGACGTGGTAGTCTTTCTCCATGCCCAAATCAGGGGGGCAGGGTTAAAGCATCAAAAGCGTAAGCCTCCTTTTCATACCAGAGATGGTCGTGGTGGTGCATCTAAAATTAACAAGCCCAGCCTCTGCTCGTAGAAGAATACGCCCTGCCTCTGCTAAAACTAAGCATGTCCTACCTCTGCTCGCAGGAGAGCACATCCTACCTCTGCTTATGTTCCGCGTTACCCGCAGAAGGGAACACAAACCCCTATACTCCCCTCCTGAATAGCCACTCATGCTTACGCAAGCCTGACTTTGATCTACTCCTTTAAGGGAACCCAAAGTAATAAGAAGCAATGCATACAATTCTAGATTATTTAATGGTCTGGTGTGAGCAATAGTAATCCCAAATACTAAAATAAGATAGGAAAACCAATATGCGAGATTACACCTTACATGTCTTGCATCCACAGAGTTAGTACATGTAAAGATTATATACTACTCTATAATCATTATGTAAAAAGGTATTATAGATGTCTAAATGTTAAGGTGATAGAAAATAAACAAGTATAACATTCATTATTCATCCTCACGTTAACCTACATAGTGCATTCAATGCATGGTATGTCTGGTTTCCTGATACTCAAATCCATTTCACTCAGTAGCCATGAACTAGGTTGTGTCGACATGCACATGGTCTAAGTGGATGCCATAGATTTCCCAGTTGGGGAATGTATCTCCCGACGTGAAGACAAGGAAGTGACATGGCTTAAATGGACATCACACTCAAACCCCTTTTTCACGAGCAACTGCAAAAACTTTTTGTATCAATTATTCATTTGTGCATGATCCGCAGGGAGTCCATCCTAGGAACAACTCATATGACTCCCGTCAAGAGTCTCCTCATTTGGGATTTATTATAGACAACCGACTTGTTATCCAGCTATATCACATGCCTGTAACCCTTCCTAGAAGCTTCCCCTTTACCCACTACTGTTACTCAACATCTCGAAATGTATCTAGTCGTTTTTGAAGTCATTCTCCAAGAAGTGTCATTGTCATCAAATTAATATGCACCAACTTGAAGTTGTTTCACTTCAAGTGAACCAGATCCACACCTTCCCTACTGAAATGAAGCTATGCTAATCCGAGCTTTGTCCAACTCAAGGTTAGGCCGATCCAATGTTAGGTCGGTCCAGTGTCAAAGATACACATTGAATTAAAACCATTTTGATCTGAACTGCTCAGCTACCTATGCTGATTCAAACCTTTTCCACTTCAAAGCATGATCATCCGATTCAAAGCCCTCTCGCACGGACCAATTCAAAGATATTCCCTTCCGTTTATTCGAACCTTATAATGAGTCCAATTGGCATTATGCCGACTAAGGCACACTGATCTGAAGTTCAATCCTCGATCAATCTGAACTTTTTAAGCTATAACTTGAACATACAAACTCCAAACGACTTGAAACTTGATTTGCTGCTTCTTAGGACCTTCCTTGTTACCCCTTTTTGGTTGCACCCATATAAAACACTTTACCCGAATCGAATCCAAATTGGGAAGCGCCTCCATTCAACATACTACAACTATTGTCGCCATTCGGTCAACATTTGCATCCATCAAAATATGCTTATAGCAAGTACACAACATACAAAATACATTCAGAAAGCATTTACTCAAATCAAGGTGGATCAAAGTGTATATCCAAGGGAATATCATCATGCTCATAGTTTTTTTTTTATAAATTATGTACATGCTCTAACCTAGTCAAAACTTGCATATATGCAATAACTTAATTAAACATGATTTTTAAGCATTTGCAGAGGATTTTAGAAGGTAATTTAGTAACTACTACGACCAAATTAGTAAGTAGGAGCATTGATCACTCACCTTATTCCATGCTAACTCCTAAACATCTTTTGAATATAAATTAGTATGGATCCATATGCGATTGCAGCAACAAATCTTAAAGGTTTAAGTTGATTTTCTTTAAACTTCCCTTAATGGCAAGATTTGGTTAGTTAAAGTAAGGGTTTAGGTCATTTTAGGAGGAAGAAGCCATTAACGGAGGTATAGATCTATTTTAGGAGTTTTGAAATAATTATGAGAAGGTTTTCTCAACTCCTGCATCCCATACACACACATAAATCCCATGGGTTAGAGACCCATTCCACGAATGATCTTAATTACACATTTAAGATACCTAAAGCTCATTAAACATTAAAGGAACCATGTCTTCCAAATGGTAATTGTGTTTTCTTAATGTGATCACTTTGGAAACCAACATCTGGACCTAACTACAGAAGTTATAGACGAAATACAATTCATCTAGGGGAAATGGCCACAAAAAACTATGGCAAAACTCTTGAATATGAGAAATGACCCTAGCGATTATTTTCGAAGATTACAGTACATACGACCTCTTATGGAAATAGTGTAAATATCCTATGATCCTCTGATACATAGAATACATGTCGTTACAACTTGTAACTTATTTATAACACTGGCTAGTTATGATCCGAAGAGATCAAACATGTATAGGTTGAACTGGACATAAGCAGGAGTAAAACAAATCACTATAATTCTATATCCTTTTACTTTTTCTGCATTTTACTACTTTAACAGCGTTTGCTATCCTTTTGACTGATATTATCATACTGGATATAGGTATTTATCAAATTTTCGGGTTAACAATATTAAATATTATTTACACAAAATTTTGAAATTTGTTTTAAGATAATTAAATAAATGATTTTATGCTCTTTAAATTTAAATTTATGTTATTATGATTAATTAAAATAAAATAAAATAATTAATTAATTAAAAGTTAATTGATTAAAACATTTTTAAATGCTGTTAGTAACTTGCAAAATAGTACATAACAAGTTTAACATACTAACACAAATAAAGCTAAAACAAACATGCATAAAAAAGAAAGAACATAAGATTAAATACAAACATAAAACTATGAAATAGACTAAAGGTTCCAACCTTACACTTCAACTCGTAAAACAAGTTGCTACATGTTTTCGTACAGTTGAATCACATTCTCTTGTGCTACAAGATTTCCATTCATGATAAATCTCGAAATCACTTTTTGGCATTGGTCCATTATCCCATCGTGCATGTGTAATAACAACATCATAATTAACTCCAAGTTCTATAAATATAACTGAGTCAACATTTTAGTAGGAAAATTGCCATAAAGTTCCTCTTCTCATTTGTAACTGTATCGAATCCTTGAATCCACAATTCTTTGTGATTGCGTAAATTGTCCTTCTCGATCACAAATCTTCAATTTTTGAAATAACATAAAACCCTATATAAGCAGCATCTTCTTTCTAACTTAAAAGTACAAATCGAACTGACTAAGTAATACTGATGATCTTCTGCTTATATATTATATACGTTGATATACTTAGCAGAAGATCTTAATTTTTCGAACAGTAATTTGCATAATAATCCATAAACAAACCTCATCAACCATATAAAGATGTATTCCTAAGATCTGCTTTCCAAAATCACAAATTGGTGCACATAAAATTGAAAATCAATGCAAAAAATTGGCAAGATAGTGATTACGAGTGTATTACAATTGTTAACCATTAACATATTGCCTCAGATTTGATTAATCCATTGTCAATGATCTAACAATTTAAACATAAAATTTCATTTACATTAAACGATGAAGATGTAGATTGGTTTAACTATATACCCTTCTCCAATAATTGGCAAATACAATATCTAATGAGCTACAAATCGTCATTAAAATCAGAAATAATCCTATAAAATGAGTAATTGGAACTCCATGACTACCAAACCAAATAGCGCAACAAATCTTGAAATTGAGAACAAGTACAAATATTGCTACATGTTTAAATCAAAAGCGGCATACAGATCAATTTATCTAGAAGATTTGTGTAAAGAGTCGAGATCATCGGCACAAGATGTTGAAAGATGGAGTCAATTTTGCCGAATCACCTACTCTTGGTGTCTTGATCATCTAAGACTCGAAAGGCACTAGATCTCAATCTCCTGAAGATTTGAATAATGGAAATCAAAGAAATGTTGGAAGTTGAAGAGTTATTTCACCAAAAGGATCCAATTTTATGCCTCATTTTCAATGAAAGAAGATTTGCACGATGAATCAGGATTTTGTGAATGTCAGAAGTCACAAGTCCTATTGTAGTTTCTCTCCACATGGGAAAGAAAACTCCCTAACTTCTTATTATATGTATATAATTGATTAAGACATTTATATATAGCTATAGTTGTTACAATTACTTTCTTATGTTAAAATTTATTATGGTGAATCAAATTAAAATTTCAAATAAATTAAAATATTTAATTGAATTATATAAATATATAAAATTAATTAAACAAAATTAATTAAAGTTAATTAATTAAAACATGTACTTACATTGATATGTACTCATAAAAAACTATAAATATTATATTTAGTGGACAATATATCTTAAACAGTCTAGATAGTAGTATAAAATAAATAAGTAATAATAATAATTATTAATATATATATATATATATATGCTATTATAATAAAATTAGATTGTAAAAGTTATAATAAGTTCATACTTATATATATAATTAAGTGGAACATGAAATAAACTCAAATTATATTTAATAAATAAGTACATACATATAGTACATATACCGTGATTTCGGATGTGTATGACAGTTGAATCATAAGGGTATTTCATAAGAAATATATTACTCCCAAAGTTGATAAAGCTTGATACATGTTGAAGATTATGAATCCTTAATATACAATTTATCCTCTGCCATTCATATAATAATAAATTATCAGCACACTCTTTAATTGTTGATTATCCTCAAGGTAGAGATGTTATGCGTACTACTCTCAATCTATTGGCTATACAAAGAAAGATACATGCATGTGTTAGAAATCATCAAGGCATATGCATTATACATTGGCCATTGTGAAACTATTGGTATGAGTAAACAATCACTTTCGGCTTATTGATGTTTCTCAAGGCTAAGAGGGGAATAGGGAAAAAGTGATAGGTTAAGAGTCGTATTTGATACAACCTATAAAGTTTATCCATTACTTGTAATCCTATGATTTTTTAACATTTCATACAGATATACTTCTAAGTCAAGTAGGTTTTGAAGCCCATTTGAGAAATCGAAGATTTTTAAGGTTTTGAGAAACATAAAGTCTAGTGGGAGTCTTATTTGAAAAATAAAATGGCAAATTTAGCCTTTGTAATATTGTGACATACCTACCCTAGTGGATCATCATTATTATAACTGCATCTATTGTGCCTCCACCTTCAAAACACTTTTGCACATCTACATTAGCCATAAAGTCAACACATCGAAGTTTTGTAGCCATTATGTCAAAGTGTCATACCTTTGCGTAATCATTTTACTGTCGATCTTCACTCTCCTGCTATCATCTGAATTAAATTTAAAATGACCAAACAAATGCACGTACGTGAACTCCACGATATCATAGGCACAACACTAGAAATTAGACCTGGTTTCTCACCATCAAAAGTGATTGGTACTGATCACAAAAATGACTGGTACCATTCACAGTGGCCTTCTTGAAAATTTATCAAATTGAAGTTTTCCTCTTCTATTGCCTTAACTAATCACCCAGAACATCATTTGGGCTAGAATCAAAATGAACCTCCAAAATCCCTAAAGTATACTTCCTTTTTTCTTGAAGATAGAAGTGATCGGTATTAAGCTCGTTCCTTATCTTAATTTGACTAAATCTAAAGTTTCTCCCCTACTCCATCACAATCTTAGCCTAAAGCATCTTTCCCATAAAAACAAAGCTCTTGCCTTTTGGACTTAAAGCATCATCTACCTCAACCACTTTGAGTTACTGGTAATCTGATTTGCTCACCATCGATTTGATTTTATCGTCAAAATTTGAAGAATCATATCAACTTCAAATCGCATACTTTTTTAAGTATTATCCCTATGGCCTCAAGCATAACATATCTAAATTTCATCATATTTTGAGCATTTTGGTTTCATTTGCACCAAACAACATATCATATTCCTCATATCCAAAACTAGCAAAAATATTAAAATAGTTAATGCTAAAGCTAAATATCATCCAAGCAGCAAATATAAATCATCCAAATATGAATTATAGTGCCCTAGATCATGTTTACAGGAAAATAACGATTATGATTTGTAAATGGTGTAAGTCATATCAAAATCCAACTTTTTATATATGGTTATTTGTTATTATTAACACTAGTTCTAAGTTTTAAAACCATTAATTTTTGAAAATCATTATTTTTGTATATCTACATAAAAATAGGATAGAAAAGGACATAATTTCACTCACTTATGCTAGAATTATCCAATAATCTCTTGAAATCCAATATGAACAGTAGGGGAATTCTTCCTCATGCTACCATATAATATGTTTAGAGATTTCCTTTGATAATTATCTTTTAATTATGGTTTTTTACATATTAAAATACGTAAAAGAGGATCCTTTTGATAAAAAAACGTTGACGGAAATTTATACTTGTATTTGGAAGTAGGAAAGGCCCCATCATCTCCAATTAGGAATAAATTCCTAAATGTGATAGTGTTCTTAACTTTGGCCTTAACCATCCCATTAATATTGCCGGTAGTAATTAAAAATTTCAAATGGCCATATCTCCTAATTAGTAATTTGTTTTCCTTTCATAACCACTTAAAAAAGATAAAGCATTATCCCAATTTTGTGGAAGTGGTTCACCTTCCCATTCATCTCTTATTAAATATTATATGCTTTACAAAAAATTTAATGTTAAATTGTCTAATAGAAATTTCAAGGATGCAAAGTGTCTCTTGTAGTAATTTTCCAAAGCTATAAAGTCAAATGAATTTAAAAATAATATGCTATAATCCTTCACATAAAAAATATATGACATTGCACCCTTGATTGGGCTCTACCAATTATAGAAGTGTCAATGGGTCAGGTTCAGGTCGGGTCAAGTCGGGTTCAGGTTGATTTTAAATGGGTCGAATCAACCCGTTTATTAAACGGTCAGGAATAGCTGAACTTGAACCTGACCCGTTTATGAATGGGTTGATCCGACCCAACTCGTGTAACCCATTTAGTTTGGCTAGGGGGCCGTAAACGGGTCATGGTAGGTCGGGTCGTAAATGGGTCACAAACGGATCAAATTCGGGTTCACGGGTCATAAATGGGTCAAATTCGGGTTCACGGGTCAAATAGGTTGTAAACTGGTCGAGTTAACCCATATAAATATAAACGGGTTATAGACGGGTCAAATTCAGGTTAGCGGGTTAACCCGAAACCCATTCGTTTATAAATGGATCAAATTCGGGTTGAACAGAAAATGACTTGCCAACTAAACGGGTCGGGTTAACCTGCTAATTACTGTGTGGGTTTCGGGGTCGCATAGGAAATTGGCAGCCCTACCAATTAGTAATAGAACTATTCTAGACTTGATCTTGTAATAGGTCAACCATCCATTTAATATCCTATTTTTTGTGTGTGTACATATATTTATGGATGAGACTGCAAGATAAGTTGATATTAACTAGTATTTTGGGAAATAGTAAAGAGAATGAATATTGATGACTATAATTAAACTTATCCATAATATAACTTATATTTGCTAAAACTACTATTAGATTACTTTTGATTTTTAATATTAAGAGACATTTATTTATTTTTAAAAGAAGAAAAGTATATTGTCACACAACACGAGCCAATTGGTTACAATGAGCATCCCATAAGTCTATGGACCCAAATGATAACAAGAATAGGGAAAGAAAGGCTCATCACTTAGACCATCCGGATCAGTTACCAATCAAGAGATAGGCGATGCTTAAAACAACCTTTTTGGTGATGACGACGACCGCCTACATACTTTATTAGTATGCACGTTTAGTCGATAAATAAACTTCACTATCTTACAAGTGTCGATATTATGTGGCTAACTGTTTAGCTTTATTAATTGTTTTTTCTTTTCATTTATTTTTTGTTAAGGTCGAATGTCTTATGTGTGGTTTTAGAGGCATTAAGTTTTATTTTCCTCCACTTATTTAAATTTTCAGTCCCGATTGCTTATAGTGTCTCGCATTGTAAGTTAATATATGAAAATAATGTGTACTCTTTTCCCGTGCAAGGTCCCAAACTTATAGGAGGTAGCAAGGTTTTGATGAGACATATTATGGAAACATATATGTTTTACCATTCGATATAAGTACCTTTTCAAAAAATTATACACTACTCAAATAACTACTTATGTTATTGACTATGTTTATCATATCACATCTTACTTGATTACTTTTAAGTGATGTTGCCCCTCATTACATTATTATGTGATTGTTAGGAGATGATTAGTTTTCAATAGTACAAACAAGGGTCGAAAATCAAGAAATCAGGATCATCACAGAACGTTTGGTTAAATGAAAATCAAGATAGAAATGAGAAGTATATTTTACATTAATGGATAGTGGAAGAATAGAGTCTGAGAGTACTT
Organism: Allium sativum; assembly: GCA_030737875.1. Classification (NCBI taxonomy): domain Eukaryota; kingdom Viridiplantae; phylum Streptophyta; class Magnoliopsida; order Asparagales; family Amaryllidaceae; genus Allium; species Allium sativum. The sequence continues at coordinate 123,789,406 of CM060919.1, read as the reverse complement.
TGACTAATGGACAAGGAGGAGAAGTGGACCTGAATGTCAAGTTTGAGGCCGAGGCTCATATGTTTGCTCTGGTTGTGGGAAATGTATATATAAATTCATTTTTCTGAAAATTTATGGCAAACTTGTCCCAGTAATAAGTACTACCACAAACCTCAAATGTGCCAAGGGGTCTGATGCACTAGATATAAAACATTTTCTAAGAACAATAAGAATTTTTGAAGCTTAAAAGGAAATATGTTTGATGGGATAAAGCAAGCATTAGAGGCAGTGTTTCTATGGAAATATGTGACTGGATTTGTGGAGACCTGGAGTTGACTGATGCAAAAATTTGAAGGTGGTATAGAGGAAGTTAAAAGGGTTGGTAAGTATCTTACAAAATACTATGTAGGTAAAGAATCCTGAGTAGAAGTTACATAGGAATGGTATAGAAAATGCTTGAGGAACTTTTCATTCTTGGACCAGTTTTGTTTCCATTTTCTTAGGGAATTTGTTGAATAACAATAAGGGAATATGATCGTCCGTGCATTTGTGTGGAATTTTAATGCATTATCTAAATATAGGACTGATCTAACTATAACACCAAGGAAGATGGAAGAAATACTTATTTGGGGTTTTAGGCAAAGGCTGGATGATACGATAATAACTCTAGTACTTTCATTCAACGAAGTGGTAGATAATGACAAGGCCATATAAGTTTATTTATAATGAAAGGAGAAGTATGGGACTTTAGTCTCAAGATGATAAAAAGAAGTTCACTCTATGCCAAAAGGAAAGAAGGGATACCAATAGAAAGGTAAGCTCAATGATAAGTATCCTGAAAGGATATTTATAAGGTCAATTTTTAAAGTTGGGATCATTTTGGGTATTGTGCATCTAGTTTCCTATACCTAAAGGGAGTATTTTAAGTCAAATGTGTTTTACTATGATATAACTAGTGATAAGACAAAGGATTGTCTAAAGTTGAAGTGAGCATGGATCTTTCCATTGGATGGAATGAAGGGAGGATCATCATCCTAAGAGAAGGTAAGAGAAATATCTAAAAATGTATGACTTTTGGTATTTATGTTAGAGTACTATTTGATATTGATGATATAGACTCATTTATAATGGACTTATTGTTAGATTTATGTTAAAGATTACCCATTTAGTCACGTTTTATGTGTGGTAGATCAAACAGGATATGTTATTGTCAGATTTAGGTATACTAACCTAGAAATTGAGTTAAATGGGTGTAATTTTTTGTGTGATCCATATGCGTTTGACCTCATATTCATTGAAACTATTTCGTGGATTAATTGTTCGCTACTGTAGGGATATACCAATGCAAAAGTATTATTGAATTAAGACCCCTAACCAAAATATAAAGTTTTCACAACTTTAGAGAGGTTCATTTTTAAAGGAGTACTATTTGGTCTAGCTTAGGAGGAAGAAGCTATTATAAAGGTTTGAGTATTTAAGGACTTCCTTGATGTATCTGAATTAGTTTCGAGATTACCACCTTCAAGTGATATCGAATTTTGCATTTAGTTGATTCCAAAGCTTAGACTTTTCTAAAAAAAGGTCGTGTATGACTTTAAGGTTGTATATGGACTTAAGCGGAAATGACTACGATATACTAATTTAGATTAATACAACAGTTATGCAGGTAAAACTAAGCTAGATAGAATATCTCAAATAAATAAAAGTAGTAAGTAAAGACACCAGGAATTTTATATTGGTTCGGACTTCCCGTCCTACGTCCAGTCCCGAAGCTCCTCTTCGGAATTCACTAACAACGCCCTCTCTTTACCCAGTGGAATAGGTCACAATACACCCGAGCACCAACAAGAATGTCCCTGCCTGAGCACCCACAAAGGACTTCACAAATTACAAAGGAGTTTTGACTTCTAAATGTGTTCTCGTATCAACACTGATTAGCCAACGGTTAAGTAAACCCTTCCTATAATCTTATCCTCAAGTATTTGATGTGTATGTGAAGACTGAAGGAAGTATGTCTCTTATTGAATCAAGAGATATGAAATAATTTGAATGATTCAACAAGCAACTTGAATATTAGAGAGCTTTTAGAATGCAGAGAGTATAGAGATGTAAATCAGAAATTAGAATAGAATAAGTGAGAATCGGTGTAACACCTCGTGTTTTCTATTAACATAAACTAACTAATTAAAGAATACTTAATTTTAAATGTGAGAATCAAGGGAACGGGTTACGCCATTGTGTTTGTCTTAGAATTCTGGTTGAGATAGAGTCCGAGTTTGCAAAAAATGGACTTCGTATGAAGAAGTTATGGCTGTCGGAAGTTTCCAGAAAATTTAATAAAATTCAAAAAGCTCAAAATAAATTCAAATTTTAAATCAGAAGCCAGAAGCGGGCTGGGCGGGAAAATTCCCGCCCAGGACCCAGGTCGACTAGGGGGTCGACCCTAGTGTCGCACTCCCCCCTACAGGTCGACCTGGGGGTCGACCTGCCCCCCCGGGTAGATTTGAGTGATGACGATTTTGTGACTGGTTGCTGAGTCATTAGGGTTTCTGGATAGTTATGATCTGGACTGAATGGTTGTGGTTAGTTCAAGGTTGATCGGATGGCCTAAATTAATCCTAAACTATATATAAACACATGTAGACTCAAACCCTAAAACCTAATTAAAATTATAACCATGGTCGTCATGCTATCACCTTGCAACCTTGAGTAGCCGCCACCAATTAGAGAGAAAGTAAAGCTAATCAACTCAATCCAATTCAAGATTATAACAACAACTACAACGAATTGTCTACTTCAGAGGCGAGCTAAATCAATTTCAGAACTCAGATTTCAGAACTCAAGACCTTCTTCGAGTAGTGAGTTCAATTTCTTTAATAAGATAATTAACAAGTTAATTAGGTTGAGATATAAATTGGGTTATATGGCTATGTTTGTGAATCATTTGAAAAATGTAATCTTTTGTGAATATATGCTAGATGTTTATCATGATAGTTTTGTTGTGGATCCCTTTTCATATGCCAAATCATCTATGTTCAACTTGATTCACGTTTGACATCATTTTATATGCAAGTTTGGGTGTAGATTATATGCTAGTTTCTATGTGAATTATACACTAGTTTACATTTGAATCAAATAAAGTGATTATATGCAAGTTTAGGTAGAAATTGGATTCACATATATGCAAGTTCACCCTTTAGATTTAGATCTATGACATACATCGTTTTATTCAAGTTTGTGATTATGGCCTATGCAAGTTTTAGGTGAAAAACTATATCACATATATACAAGTTTACACCCCTATGTTTAGATCTATGACATGTATAGTTTTATGCAAGTTTGTGATTATGGCCTATGCAAGTTTTAAGTGAAAAACCATATCATATACATGCAAGTTCACACCTTTTAGGTTTATGTTTAGATTCATGACTATAAAAAGTTTATGCAAGTTATGTTGTAATTCTTATTTGCAAGTTAGATCTATTTTGGGCATTAGGCAAATTTGTGATGTTTCTTCCCTTTTATGTATTATACTAATTTATAGTCTAATATATATATATATATATATATATATGTCATGATAAACGAACAAACAACGTGCAGACGATGGGGGTAATATTGAATATACACCTATTGGGAATTGGCATAAATGGCCTGAAAAAGGCATATAGTAAATTTAACATATTAATTGGCATAATTGGTATTTATGGACATAATTGAGACAATTATGGACATAAATGAATTTGGAATTTATTTATAAATTTGAATAGGGATAATAATCCAATTTTGGGTTAAATGAAGATATGTAATAATAAACCGCCTAAGACACGATGTTAGACTCTTTTGTGGTGTAAGACTGCCCGGACCCGCCCGACAAATCCAGCTGCCACAAATGCCAGTCTAATGTGAGAGGTCAAAGGCATGAATTAAATGCGTAACAGTTGTAAAGACATGAGGTTAGGCTCGTTTGTGGTGTAAGACTGTCCGGACCCGCCCGACAATTCCAGCTGCCACAAATGGCAGTCTAATGTGGGAGGTCTTTACAAGGCTACGGTGTTAATGAATTAAGAAACAATTAACCAGATAAACATGTGGTGGGGCATAGGGGGGGGGGGGTTAAGTGGGTGCCTTGGGTGGCATGTGGAATTAAGTGGGTGCCTTGGGTGGCATTTGAAATACGATTAGATGCACTTAACTAAGATTGAAACATGTAAGAAGACATGAATAAGAATGGGGTTAAGTGGGAAAACCTTAGAGGGGACCAAGCATAGGTGGAAAGCTTGTGTCATGCATGATGGCCCTTTTCAAACCAGTAACCCATTAAGTATCTTTGTGGGCTCGTCCCAAGTCGAGGACGGGACACGCGTACTGGATTTGATTGCAAGAGGTCAAAACGGGTTAGCGGTGGCAACGCAAGTCCAACGGGTTCATATGCGTGTGTGGGCCCGGGCTGGTAGGTAAGACGTTGTTGCATCGTGTAGATATAAGCCGTGCATTTTTGGTGGTATCGGGTTGCCACTTTGGGAAGTGATACACCCCACTGTGGGGCCAGCACGGGTATCTACGAGTTAAGGAGCCGACCGAAAGGGGGTAGTGGGTACACCTAGTGGAGATAGGGGCAGACATCACCTATGAAGGTAGCTAAGGGTACACGAAACTACCATTATCATTATTAAGTTATGTAGGCGGGATCATCCTTTAGGGTGACCAGTGGTGGTGCAGTATAGTAATTATCCTATAGTGATTAGGGGCGCCTTTAACGTTATCTTTGTTCATCTTATTTCCTTTGTTTGCTCTGTCATACCCATTTGTTCACAGTCATCTCCTTATTTTCCAGCTTATGTGTAACGACCCGCATTCTACGCATCATAGGATCGTAGAATATTTATTTCTTTCACATACGAAGTCGTATGGTCATGTAACTTTGGGAGACGACTATTGGGGTCATTTCCAATGTTCTTGATTTTTCCCGATTTTTAAATGACCATTTTGCCCCTAGCTAATCTTGTTTTGGCCATAACTTTTGACTGGAAAGGAGTTTTGACCTGAAACCACTTCCATTGGCTCCGAATGATGGTTTACAATTCCGTAGAGTGGTCACATTAGCCAAACGCGGTCACCATTTGGGAGATACGGCTGAAACAAGTTTCAGATAGTGAAAAACAGCTTAATTGGGCTTAACCGGGTGATTAACAGCTAGGCCCAATGGGGAATTTCGGGATTAGGGTTATGAGGAGGCTGAAATTAGTTAGAGAACGATCTTATCTTCATTTTTCAGCCGCCACTTTCATTCTTGAACCATAACAATGGCCGTCAACATCTAGAAACATCCCCAAATCACTTTCTAATCAAGGATTAAACTTAGCAACATCAAATCAAGGAGAAATAGCACCAAATCAGTATTAGAGCTGCTGTTATACATTAGTATTCACCCAAATCAGCGAGGTTTCAGTTCTGAGAATTTAATTTGTGGCCAAGGTGAGTGATTTGCATAGTTTTGCACTAATTACGGTTAATTAAGGGTAATTAGTGAAGACTAGCGAATTTATACATTAATAAATTCTGGAAAAATGTTTAGAAATTCTTAAATAATATTTTATGCCTCTGTTAGAAATTTGGTTTGATTTGGTTAAGTTTTGTTAACCCTATGATTAGTTTTGCTTAAACATGCTTAAGGGAAATATGGGATTTTGGGTATGTTTGATCCATTTTACATGCTATAATTATTGTTTTGATGTTTGTGGTTGATGTTACATGTTGCTATGACTATATGACATGATTTGCGATTGTCTAGAAGTGTTAGATTGGTCGAAAACGTCGTCGAATGGCGTAAACAGTCACTGGAATGAGTTGCAGGGATTTGGCCGATTCGGATCGGATCGGAGGGAGGAGCCCGAACCGAACCGACCAGGAGACTTCCCCACGAACCGATGTTCTGGAGTCAGGTAGCCTCACGAGCTGAACTGAAGGAGCATATCCAAACCGAACCGACCTAGTGCTATGGAGCTAGAATCCCGAGCCGACCTGATGGAGAAGCTTGAGAGACCCGACCCGATCCGATTGCTTGGGAAGAAGGACCGAACCAGAGGAGTTTTCCATGAAGCCAGGAGGTGTGGACTCAGATTCGAACTGCTGGAGGAAGATCACCCCGATCCGACCCGAAGCAGAGAGGAAGGTTGAGCTGGAGATTCCGAACCGATCCGATTGCTTAAGGTGGAGTACTCCGATCCGAACCGAGGAGCTTATGACCACAACCTGAAGTAAAGTAAAATGAAGAAATGAAGACCGGTCCAGAGAAGAAGGTGATGACCAGAACCCGAGATGCAAAGGAAGTCCAAATGAGGAGCTTTGACTTAGGATCCAGTTGGGAACAAATGAGTGAGCTTCATGATTGGGCTTTGCTGCGGAATGTGTGCAAAGGGGTTGTCGATGTCTGTAGCTTTGAATCACTATGTGTAGGGAATACGTGAACGGATTCAGGGCCACGGTGGCCTAGGTATGACTAAAGGGGCTATAGACCAATGAAGTGGGTTCATTTGTAAAGATTTGGTCATGACTCCATGTGGTAAGCTTGGTAGTAGCAGTAGTTGTACAAGTCGAACTCCGTCACTACTTCGATGGGTCTAGTGATTGACAATGGTGGACATCGTATGCTTTACGCACTGAGTGAGAGATGTGAGGATGGTTGCTATGCTTGATTTGTTTGCCATCATTATGACATGCACACCCAACCCCCGTATCCTTTACACTATTTGTTATGGCACCTTAGAGTATTGTACGGTATGTAGTGCTAACTCTTTGGTTGCAGGTCCAGGTTCAGGTATGGTTTAGTATACCTGTTATTGTTCTGTTTAGCTGCTGATCGCTCATACCAGACTTTTTGTCTGACCCAGAGTTTTATGTCTCTTCTTATTACTCTGGGTTCTCTCACGAGCAGACTAGAGACATGTTAGCTGGGTATGCACGAGTAGCTGATTCGGAGACGAGCAGGAGGCTTCCACGTATGATACATATAGTATTCTCCCTGTGTTGTTGAAGATCACTGCTTGGGCATTAGTAGTGCATCTTCTACTTTAGCTTTCTTTTGCTTTAGAGACAGTTTAAAGTTGTAATAATCATATTGGATCATAAGCTGTATTTGGATTTCCGCTGCTCTGATGATGATGTTAATGTTGGTCTTAGTTATCAGCTTATGCACTGTCTCACCTGTTTTATGTCAAGTATGTTATTATTATATTTTGTTCCATGCGTTGTGAGACATTCTACAGGTTCCTTGTTAGTTAATTTTCTTCTTTCCTTTCTTTGGCGACCGTTCCGTGCTAGTCGGGCATGTGTATAGCGCACCTTCGGAGGAAATGCAGACTGGTGCGGGGCGGGCCGTCACACTTGGTATCAGAGCTGTAGGTTGCGTAGTTAACCTAGGGAAGTCATCAGGGAGCGATAGTATACGTATATGAGAGAGCGTATTTGTGACTATTTTGGTTTTCAAAAGCTATATATATATATAATATTAGTATAGCTAAGGATGAAGTCGCACTGCATTAGCACCACCATAGAAATGGTTAATCGTTTTTCTTTACAGATTGAACGATGAGCCGATACGCCAGAGGTGCGGTAGAGGAGCCAATAATGGGAATGCTGCTGACATGAGGACGATGTTTACTGACCTCATGAGAGAGATGCTTAAGGATGTGCAGAGGGCAGCTCCCAATGGTGATAATGGTGGTGGTCCAATAGTGCAGGCGCCTAGGGCCGATTTCTCCAAGCTGAATAAGGATTATACTAGTCTTGGTGGGAAGTCGTTCCACGGAACGGAGTCGACTACGGATGTTCAGGATTGGTTGGATAGTTGTGAACGTATCTTCGAGGATTTGGGTATCGAGGATGCGATGAAGAGAAAGCTAGCGTCCCGTCAGCTGCAAGGGCGGGCAATGAATTAGTAGAATGCTATAAAGGCAGCTACTCCCGAGGATCAGATTACTTGGGAGCAGTTTAAGGTTCGCTTTAGCGAGAAGTTCATTCCAGCTGCTCAGAAGTCAGTGCTGTTTAAGAAATTCTTGGAGCTCAAGCAGAATGGCAGAGCTGTCTCGGAGTATATTGCTGAATTTGATACTTTGTCAAAGTATGGGTTATATCTTATTGATACTGCCGAGAGAAAAAAATGAGAAATTCATAACTAGTTTGGATCAGTACTTGGGGGAAAGGCTTATTAACCACATCGATGAGACGTTTGAATCGATTGTGGGGAAAGCATTGTGATCAGAAAGTCTCTACCCTAAGCCAAAGACTGAGGTTGCATCTGCAGAGGAGCCAAAGCCACAAGCAAGTGGTGGAGGCAAGGGTGGTTCCCAGAATAAGAGAAAGCAGAATCAGACTAAGGATGGTAAGAAGAAATAGAATAAGCAAGATGTTGAGTGCTTCAGCTGTGGTAAGAAGGGCCATTATGCTAGTAATTGTCGGGCCAAGCCAGCGGATAGGAAGTGCTTCAACTGTGGCCAAATGGGACATCACAAGGACAAGTGTCCGCAACCCCCTAAAGAAAAGCAAATGGTGAAAGCATATGCCCTTAATGCTATTCCTTCTTCGTCGAATGCCCCAACCGCGGCGGAGAAGGGAAAGAATGTCGTCATTCAAGGTATGCTTTCTATTTATGATGTTCCTGTTAGAGTTTTGTTTGATACCGGAGCTTCCAGTTCTTTCATATATAGTGACCTGGTAGATAGGTTAGGATTGGAGCCCGAGATTGTCGATAGACCTTTAGTAGTGACGAACCCGATTGGTGGTTCGACTAACCTTAGCATGATTTGTCGTAATGTGGTCTTATCGAGTCATGGATGCATGTTTGGTTGTGATTGCTTTGTTTTGGGCTTTACTGGGTTTAGCGTTATTTTGGGAGTCGACTGGCTCTAAAGATACGGGGTGGTGGTAGACTGTGAGGGATTTTTGGTGACAGCTAGAGCGGATGATGGGAAGAGGGTTGTGTTTGGTGGTCTACCTAGCGATGGGGTATTTGTCAGATTTTCCCGTGGTTGGCCAGTATCCGGATGTCTTCGAAGAAGTGACCGGGCTTCCACCACATCGAGAGATTGAGTTCCGTATTGATTTTGTGAAAGATGCCAGACCTATAGTGATGCCACTTCGTCGTATGGCACCAAGGGAGAAGCGAGAGCTCGGGGTGCAAGTCAGCGATCTTTTGAAGAAGGGATTTATCAGAAGGAGTGTTTCTGAATGGGGAGCACCAGTTGTGTTTGCTACCAAGGCGGATGGTTCCCTTCATTTGTGTGTAGACTACCGCGAGTTGAACAAAGTGACGAGGAAGAACAAGTACCCTCTACCGCGGATAGATGATTTGTTCGATCAGTTGAGTGGCGTGAGAGTATTTTCTCAGTTGGATCTCGCGACAGGTTTTCATCAGCTTAGAGTGGAAGCTGAGAGTATAGCTAAAACGGCATTTCGGACGCCGTCTGGATTTTATGAGTGGTTGGTCATGCCATTCGGGCTGACCAATGCCCCAGCATATTTTGTGGATCTTATGAATAGGGTATTCAGAGATCAGTTGAATAAGTTTGTCCTTGTGTTCGTGGATGATATTTTGGTCTACTCGAGGACAGAGGAAGAACACAAGGAACATTTAAGAATAGTGATGGAGGTGTTGAGAAAACACCAATTGAAAGCAAAGTTTTCTAAGTGTCACTTCTGGAGGAGGGAAGTGAGCTTCTTGGGCCATGTTGTTTCGGAGGATGGTATCGCCGTGGATCCTGCAAAGGTGGCTACGATACAAGATTGGTCTACGCCCAAGAATGCAACGGACATAAGAAGCTTTTTGGGATTAGCTGGATATTATTGTAAGTTTATCCCAGGTTTCTCCAAGATAGCAGCACCATTGACCCAGTTGACCAAGAAGAATCAAGCTTTTGTCTGGGACGAAAGGTGTGAGAATGCATTCAAGAGTCTAAAGGAAAAGTTGACGCGCGCACCAGTGTTAGTCATTCCTAAGGGGAATGAAGAGATGACGGTATACATGGATGCCTGTGGTACCGGACTAGGTGATGTATTGATGCAAGGCGGTAGGGTTGTAGCTTATGCAAGTCGGCAACAGAAACCACATGAGAGAAGATACCCTACCCATGATTTGGAATTGGCAGCGATCGTGTTCGCGTTGAAGATGTGGAGACACTATCTCTTGGGAGAAAGATTTGAGTTGTTTACAGATCATAAGTCGTTGAAGTATCTTTTCTCTCAGAAGGATCTAAATCTCCGGCTACAAAGGTGGTTTGAATTCTTAGCTTCCTATGATTTCGACATCGCATATACACTGGGAAAGGGCAACGTGGTGGCTGATGCATTAAGTAGGAGACATGCCAGTTTAGGGGCTATGTTTCTAGAATGGAAGCAATGGAGTACATCGCTGGGTATGATTTCAGACCAAAGTGCGAATTGGATCCAGAAATGTTAGCAAGTTTGACGATCAGACCCACTTTGATTGAGCGGATTGGTTCCAATCATAGGAACAATCCTAATCTTTTAGAAATCATCTCCAAGTTAGAGATGGGAAGCGATGAGGAGATGAACAAGTACGGGCTTGATCGAGATGGATGACTTCGAAAGAATGGAAAGCTAGTTGTACCCAATGTCAATGGATTGAGAGATGAAGTGCTTAGAGAATGTCATCACTCAAAACTGACTATACATCCCGGTGGTAACAAGATGTATCGAGACATGAAGTGGACATACTACTGGGAAGGGATGAAAAGAGATGTGGGAAAGTTTATATCCAAATGCATGAACTGCCAGCTAGTTAAAGCTGAGCAAAAGAAGCCTAGTGGTTTGTTACAACCATTGGAAATTCCAGAATGGAAATGGGAACAAGTGTCAATGGATTTCATTGATGGGTTACCAAGGACTAGATCGGGCCATGATATCATTTGGGTGATTGTGGACCGATTGACCAAAAGTGCAAAGTTTATACTCGTCAAGTCAAACAGGATGACAAATAAGTTAGCGGAACTGTATATAAAGTGGGTAGTGAGGTTTCATGGAATACCCAAAGGCATTGTGAGTGACCGAGATCCGTTTTTCACTAGTGGATTTTGGAAGAGCTTACAAGAGGCGTTAGGATCAGAATTACATCTCAGTACCGCATACCATCCTCAGACCGACGGACAAACAGAGAGGGTGAATCGAGTATTAGAGGATCTCTTGAGAGCCTGTGTATTGGATTTTGATGGATCATGGGATGACCATTTGCATCTACTAGAGTTTGCATATAATAATAGCTATCAGTCTAGTATTGGTATGGCTCCGTTTGAAGCTTTGTACGGAAGACCGTGCAACTCACCGTCATGTTGGTTAGAAACTGGTGATAAGTTTGTGCTTGGACCGGATGTGATAAGAGAAACATCAGACAAGATTAAGGTTATCCAACACTGAATGAAGGCTGTCCAAGATAAGCAGAAGAGTTATGCCGATAAGAGGAGAAGAGATTTAAAGTTCTCCATTGGCGACTTGGTGTTTGTCAAGATTTCTCCGTTGAAGAGCGTGATACGATTTGGCAGGAGAGGCAAGTTAGCACCAAGATTCGTTGGTCCATTCCCAATTCTTGAGCAAATTGGGAATTTGGCATATAAAGTTGAATTACCAGAGAAGATGGCAAGAGTTCACAACGTATTTCATGTTTCCCAGTTAAGGAAATTCGTGCACGACCCAGATGTGACTATTTCACCTGATCAGTTGGATGATGTCGAAGTTGAACCCGAGGCAATTGGGAACCGCAAGCCTATGCGTATTATTGGGAACGATACGAAGCAACTTCGAAGGAAAGCGGTGAATCTAGTCAAAGTTCAGTGGGGCGAGAATGAGAATGACTGTACTTGGGAGACAGAGGAGAGCATTAGGGAGACGTATCCAGAACTCTTCGCCTGGTAAGATTTTAACTTCGATTTAGTCTTTCCACATGCTAGGATAGGCTTGTTTTGCATGTTTGATGGTTGTATGTGGCTGTTAGGAATGCGGGATCCTTTGTATGTTTTGGGTTAAGGAATTTCGGGGATGAAATTTCTTAAGGGGGGGGGGGGGGGAGTGTAACGACCCGCATTCTACGCATCATAGGATTGTAGAATATTTATTTCTTTCACATACAAAGTCGTATGGTCATGTAACTTTGGGAGATGACTATTGGGGTCATTTCCCATGTTCATGATTTTTCCCAATTTTTAAATGACCATTTTGCCCCTAGCTAATCTTGTTTTGGCCATAACTTTTGACTGGAAAGGAGTTTTGACCTGAAACCACTTCCATTGGCTCCGGATGTTGGTTTACAATTCCGTAGAGTGGTCACATTAGCCAAACAGACTCACTGTTTGGGAGATATGGTTGAAACAAGTTTTAGATAGTGAAAAAAGCTTAATTGGGCTTAACCGGGTGATTAACAGCTAGGCCCAATGGGGAATTTCGGGATTAGGGTTATGAGGAGGCTGAAATCAGTTAGAGAACGATCTTATCTTCATTTTTCAGCCGCCACTTTCATTCTTGAACCATAACAATGGCCGCCAACATCTAGAAACATCCCCAAATCACTTTCCAATCAAGGATTAAGCTTAGCAACATCAAATCAAGGAGAAATAGCACCAAATCAGTATTAGAGCTGCTGTTATACATCAGTATTCACCCAAATCAGCGAGGTTTCTGTTCTGAGAATTTTATTTGTGGCCAAGGTGAGTGATTTGCATAGTTTTGCACTAATTACGGTTAATTAAGGGTAATTAGTGAAGAGTAGCGAATTTATACATTAATAAATTCTGGAAAAATGTTTAGAAATTCTTAAATAATATTTTATGCCTCTGTTAGAAATTTGGTTTGATTTGGTTAAGTTTTGTTAACCCTATGATTAGTTTTGCTTAAACATGCTTAAGGGAAATATGGGATTTTGGGTATGTTTGATCAATTTTACATGCTATAGTTATTGTTTTGATGTTTGTGGTTGATGTTACATGTTGCTATGACTGTATGACATGATTTGCGATTGTCTAGAAGTGTTAGATTGGTTGAAAACGCCGTCGAATGGCGTAAACAGTGGCTTGAATGAGTTGCAGGGATTTGGCCGATCTGGATCGGAGGGAGGAGCCCGAACCGAACCGACCAGGAGACCTCCCCACGAACCGATGTTCTGGAGTCAGGTAGCCTCACGAGCTGAACTAAAGGTGCATATCCGAACCGAACCGACCTGGTGCTATGGAGATAGAATCCCGAGCCGACCCGATGGAGAAGCTTGAGAGACCCGACCCGATCCGATTGCTTGGGAAGAAGGACCAAACCAGAGGAGTTTTCCATGAAGCCAGGAGGTGTGGGCTCAGATCCGAACCGCTGGAGGAAGATCACCCCGATCCGACCCGAAGCAGAGAGGAAGGTTGAGCTGGAGATTCCGAACCGATCCGATTGCTTAAGGAGGAGTACTCCGATCCGAACCGAGGAGCTTATGACCACGACCTGAAGTAAAGTAAAGTGAAGAAATGAAGACCGGTCCGGAGAAGAAGGTGATGACCAGAACCCGAGATGCAAAGGAAGTCCAAATGAGGAGCTTTGACTCAGGATCCAGTTGGGAACAAATGAGTGAGCTTCATGATTGGGCTTTGCTGCGGGACGTGTGTAAAGGGATTGTCGATGTCTGTAGCTTTGAATCACTATGTGTAGGGAGTATGTGAACGGATTCAGGGCCACAGTGGCCTAGGTATGACTAAAGGGGCTATAGACCAATGAAGTGGGGTCATTTGTAAAGATTTGGTCATGACTCCATGTGGTAAGCCTGGTAGTAGCAGTAGTTGTACAAGTCGAACTCCGTCACTACTTCGATGGGTCTAGTGATTGACAGTGGTGGACATCGTATGCTTTACGCACTGAGTGAGAGATGTGAGGATGGTTGCTATGCTTGATTTGTTTGCCATCATTATGACATGCACACCCAAACCTCGTATTCTTTACACTATTTGTTATGGCACCTTAGAGTATTGTACGGTATGTAGTGCTAACTCTTTGGTTGCAGGTCCAGGTTCAGGTATGGTTTAGTATACCTGTTATTGTTCTGTTTAGCTGCTTATCGCTCATACCAGACTTTTTGTCTGACCCAGAGTTTTATGTCTCTTCTTATTACTCTGGGTGCTCTCACGAGCAGACTAGAGACAGGTTAGCTGGGTATGCACGAGTAGCTGATTCGGAGACGAGCAGGAGGCTTCCACGTATGATACATATAGTATTCTCACTGTGTTGTTGAAGATCACTGCTTGGGCATTAGTAGTGCATCTTCTACTTTAGCTTTCTTTTGCTTTAGAGACAGTTTAAAGTTGTAATAATCATATTGGATCATAAGCTGTATTTGGATTTCAGCTGCTCTGATGATGATGTTGATGTTGGTCTTAGTTATCAGCTTATGCACTGTCTCACCTGTTTTATGTCAAGTATGTTATTATTATATTTTGTTCCATGCGCTGTGAAATATTCTACAGGTTCCTTGTTAGATAATTTTCTTCTTTCCTTTCTTTGGCGACCGTTCCGCGCTAGTCGGGCATGTGTATAGCGCACCTTCGGAGGAAATGCAGACTGGTGCGGGGCAGGCCGTCACATTATGCCTTATCCTAGTTACTTAATAATTATATTGTTAAAGCTATTGCACTCGCCAGACTTTATGTCTGACCCCCTTGTTTCCACCTCTTTTCTTCCCTTCCCCCCAGGTGCTCAGGGTGGGATTAGTACTAGTGGAGCTTGATTTGGACAGCTTTATCTCTTTCTTTGGAAGTTTCTTGGATCGCTGAAGTACAAGTTCAACCTATCTTATTTATGGCTATTTTATGTTGGGGTTATGTCTTTTATTTTATATACTCTGATTTAATCAAGATGGATATTATGTACTTGACTCTAGTCTTTGCTTTTTGATGATGTAATCAAACTTATCTGTTACCGTTGCAATGAATAAAGTTTTAAATTTTTAAGTACTGTTTTATATCTGTCTTGTTGTTAAGTTTCTGTTCTATACACACTTAAAACGCTCCATACAAGTTAATGCATTCCATTTTGAGTGACATTAATAGACATGGGGTGTCACACGTGGTATCAGAGCTGAAGGTTACCAGAACAGATATGAATTTTGAAAAACTATTTTTCAAAAGCGCTTTTATAAAGAAATACTTTCAAAAGTACGTTTTAAGAAAGTATTTTCAAGAGAAAAGTTTATTTTGAAAACATAACCCCCAAGAGCCATATATCTTTCTTTCGAATTCTTCGATTGAATCTCTTCATTTTTCTTTTCAGTATGTCTGGAATTCCCAAGATACCCGAGGGGATACCGATACCAGGATGGTTTAGAAGGTATCTGGAAGCTAGGGCCAACGTCGCAGGCCCAGCAAATACTCCTCCTCCTCCCCCCTCATCCTCCCCGTGTTGACACTTTCGCAAAGATACGCAAGGACTTTCGGGCAATGAGTGGGAAATCTTTTCACAGGTCGGAGATGTTTGTTGAAGCTCGAAATTGGCTAAAGGAGGTGGAAGAATTGTTTGGAATCCTTGAGGTAGAAGATGGAAGAAAGGTCCAATTAGCTACCTGATTAATGAAGGATGAGGCCTCGTTTTGGTGGGAGGTTACTAATGGAGAGCGTCCAGTTGATACATGGCCGGATTTCAGGCGTAGGTTTGAGGCAAAGTTTCTCTCATGGGCTGAAGAAAATTTATATATGGAAAGAATTTTGGCGTTGAAGCAAGGGAATCTATCAGTGAAAGAATACGTTAAGAAGTTCAATCAGTTGGCGAGATTTGGCTTGGACTTGGTGAATACACCCGAATAGAAGGCCCTGAGATTTGTTAAGGGTTTGAACGAGCCGCTACATGGGTTAGCTATGACCCACATTCCTATGGGGGCCACCTTTGAAAGACTAGTTGACACAGAGCTTATGCATGAAGAGGAGAAAGGCGCCAATGCTAATAAGGCACCTGAGAAGAAAGGAGATCAAAAGAAACCACAACAGCAAAACAAGAAAGGAAGGAAGAACAATAATGGCAAATGAAAGAAGAAGTGCTTTAATTGTGGGACACCAAGCCATCTGAGTAAACACTGTAGGAAAAAGAAGAAGACTGGCTGTTTCCACTGTGGAGAGGCAGGTCATCTAGTTAAGGATTGCCCAAGGAAACATGGGCAAGGGCAAAGAACTTCTGGAGGGTAGCTTCAGGCTCTCATGGCACCAGAGCAGACAAGGGAGTAGGTCCAGGCTCTCGCGGTCCCACCGCTGCAAGAACGAGGTAGAAACATTTCCATTGAAAGTTTAGTTTTTCTGTTTGATCATCCTATTCGTACTTTGTTTGACTCTGGCGCTTCACACTCGTTTGTGTCTGCTTCATTAGTTGAAACACTGCATCTAAATACTAGTCTAGTTTCGGATCCCATAGTAGTCTCAAATCCTATTGGTGGTTCAGCTCATCTTTCTATGATTTGTTGGGATTTGAGAATGTCTATCTTGGGCGTTGGTTTTGAATGCAACGCCTTTGTTCTTGGCTTCATGGGCTACGACTTGATTCTAGGTATGGATTGGCTAACTAGATATAAGGCCATCCTAGACTGTGAAAGAAGGGTAGTTAGATTGTTGACTCGTTGTGGGAAGACCCTTGATATTTCTTGTGACCCTAGAGGTCTGGTAATGCTTAGCTACCTAGAATCCCTAGACGCATCCAATGATGATTTGAAATCTGTTCATGTGGTCCGTGAATATAGTGACGTCTTCGATGAAGTTCGAGGTTTACCCCCGAGGCGTGAGATAGACTTTCAAATATACTTAGTAGATAATGCAAAGCCAGTTGATTACCAGTGCGCCACATAACTTCGAGAGAGAGAAGAGAACTCAGTAAGCAAGTGAAAGAACTGCTTGAGAAGGGGTTCATTAGGAGAAGTATTTCGGAGTGGGGTTCTTAGTCGTTTTGCTACAAAAGCTGATGGTTCACTTAGATTGTGCATGGACTATAGAGAGCTGAATAAGCTAACAAAGAAGAACAAACACCCTTACCGAGAATAGATGACTTGTTTGATCAGTTGGTGGGTGCTTTGGTTTTCTCGCAACTGGATTTGGCTACAGGATTTCATCAGCTATGGGTGGCTGAAGATAACATCGATAAGACTGCCTTTAGAACTCCTGACGGTTTCTTCGAGTGGCTCGTCATGCCTTTTGGTCTGACGAATGCACCCGCATACCTTGTTGACTTAATGAGTTGGGTGTTTAAGGAGTTTCTGAACAAGTTTGTGTAGTCTTTGTAGACGATATTCTGGTTTTCTCTAAAAAATGAAGAAGAGCATGCCCTACGTCTTAGGGAAGTCTTAGAGACCCTACGAGCACATCAGCTAATAGCTAAGTTCTCCAAGTGCCATTTTTGGAGAAGAGAAGTGAGGTTCTTAGGACACGTGGTCTCTAAAGAAGGGATAGCTGTGGATCCCGCCAATGTAGTGGCAATCCAAGATTGGAAAATGCCTAAGAACGCAACCGAAGTAAGAAGCTTTTTAGGGCTGGCTGGCTATTATAGGAAGTTCATTAAGGACTTCGCAAAGATATCAGCCCCTCTCACTCGATTAACGAAGAAGAATTTGACTTTTACTTAGGACATTGACTGTGACGATGCTTTCTAACGTTGAAGAGGGCTTTGACGACAACTTCATTTTTAGTTTCGCAAAGATATCAGTATTAGGCTTTGAAACAGTGGTTAGCAGAGGACAATTTATTCCTTTGTGAAGCGTCCTCTAACATGATAGGCCTTTCATTGAATATGATGGCGTTTCTGATGAATAATTATCCCAAACCCTCATTTTTGAGTTTTCTAAGGACCATGCTTTGTTGACTGGGGCAGGAGTGTATTTTCAGAAGACAAGCCCTTCAGTGTCACCGAAAGGGGCTTTTCTTCATCCCATATGCTTATTGTCTTTAGATACTCTTTACTATTACTTTTCTTTTTTCCTTTTTTTTAGTGTAGACACACCTTTGGCTTTCGTATGAAGCCTTTGGTTTCTCCGAAAGTCTTCATTTTAGTTAAGTTTTAAAGGACCTTGTTCCTCCCTGCTTTCTTTAGAAGTTTCCTCCTACATGCTGGACTTCTTTCACCGTGTCTACCTTAAGGAATATTTACGGTTAACATTCAGCCCTCCCCTAGTGTGAAAGAAGTTTTTATTCTTGAGGGGAAAAAATCATGAATGCTTTTGTTACTTTTTACCTACAAGCTCATTTTTGCTAGCGTTTGTGTCGGATTAAAAGTTCAATAATAGTGTATATGCATAAGTTCTCTCAATTGTACTTAGTTGAAAGAGTGGAATATCAACTCTAATGTAATAGTATAAATGAAGCCCTCTTTTTTGTTTTAGAAGATTTAACATTTATATTCTAACATGACAGAAATCTAAAATACATTCTTATGGTAGTAATAAAATAGATGAAGCCATCCTCGACTTATAGAATTCCTTTGAAAACAATTGAGAACCGTAACTTCTTTGGCGTTTAGAAGTCCCAAAACCCAAAGTCGAGTATGAATTAAATAGAAGTCCAGAAACTCACTTCTGGAAGTAATGGAGGATCAAAGCAACTTTCAGCATTAGAAGATTAGAAACCTAGATTCCAATATGAATCAAATAGATGCCCAAACATTCACTTTCGAAAATAATGGAGGACCGAAACTTTTTTTGGTATTAGAAAACCAGTAACCCAGATTCGGGTAATAAGTAAATAAAAGTCCAAAAGCCTTCTTCTGAAAATAATTAGAATAAATGAAGCCTCTCTAAACTTAAGCAAACCCAAAACACAAATTCATGTGTTATAATAATAGAAATCCAAAACCCCTTTTCTTCTTTGGAACTGAAAGAAACAAAAATACTTTCTATTTCGGAAGTCTTGATGCCTATTTTAGGCTTTTTCTCAAAGCAGAGGCTAGGTGTTCTATAAATGCTCCTTTTGCGCTTTCATTCCCTTCTACAGGACGAGGCGTAAAGAAAGATAGGGCATGCTCATATCGAAGCAAAAGCAGGGTATCCTTAGCCAAATAAAAGGAAACACTTGTCCTAAAAAGGAATAAAGGCAGAGCATGCTTCATTCGAAGTCGGAGGCATGTCCCCGGGCTTAGTCATCTCTCTTCTAAAGGGCGTCTTGATGTCAAGGGCCTATGCTGCATCAACCTGGCCATATAGATGTGGATGTAATGCTTATCCTGCTCCCTCTAAGAGGCTCCCAAGATATATCTAAGGCTTGGTGCCAGACGCATTGCCTTGGGCTTACCGTTCTCTCTCTTTGGGGAAGAACCTAGGTATACCAAGGAATTTAGTAGGTGCCTGGCGCATGTCCCCGGGCTCACCCCTTCTCCCTTTTGGGAAGCGCCTTGATTACGTTAATGACTTTTAATGTTTTCCATAAATAAAGGGCATTCTACCCCCAACATGGTAGAATTTTTTATTTTGGTTTCCATAAGAAGACAGTATCCATTGTTCTTATCTATTTAGACAAAATTAACAATGCTTATTTGAGTCTTGATTCCATCATTTGTCATTTGAACCAGATTTCCTTAAGCTTTGATAAAATGTTTCTTTTGATGAATCACTTTATTAACTTATGGAGGGAAAATAAGGTCTTATGTGTTCTGCATTCCATATTCTCGGAGCCATGTTGCCGCCGGGATGACGCAAGCAGTAAGCTCCTAGAGGAATTACCGTATGAATAATTAGCGGTCCTTCCTAATTTGTTTCTAATGGTCCATCTATCGGATTCTTAGTGTTGGCCATAACTCTTCGAAGTACTAAGTCTCCCTCTCTGAATACTCTTGATTTTAGTTTTGAATTATAGTAATGTGTCATTCTTCTCTGATATTCTGTTGTTTGAATAACAGCTTCATCTCTTAGTTTATGGATTAAGTCCAAAGATTTTTTTCCTTAATTCCTTCATGTCGAAAGCGTAAGCAACTCTTCGGTGGGATGGTATCTCAATTTCGATTGAATGAATTGCTTCGCTTCCGAAGATCAAAGAATAAGGTGCTTCGCTTCCGAAGATCAAAGAATAAGGTGTATGACGTGCATCTATCTTAGAAGAGGTATGTAAGCCCAAAATACCCATAATAGTTCCTCTACCTAATTTCCTTTAGCCTTGTTTCTTTAGTATAGCCATTATGGTTTTGTTAGCTGCTTCTACAGCTCCATTTGGCTTCAGATCCATTACCGAAGAAAAACTCAAAATAATTCCATTATTAAAATAAAACTGTGAGAACTCCTCACTTTCAAATTGCGTTCGGTTATCAGATACAATTTTATGGGGTACTTCAAATCTAGTGACGACATTATTGATAATAAATCTTAAAACTTTATTGGAAGTTAATTTTGGAAGCGATTCCATTTCTACCCATTTGGTGAAATAATCTACCTCCAGTACTGCATATTTTGCACCTCCATTTGAAATTGGTAATGGGCCAATAAGGTTAATTCTCCATACGTCGTACGACCATGAACTTGTTACAGGAGTTAGATTGCTAGTGGTAGCGGAGGGATCTTATAATATCCTTGACATTTGGCGCATCTTTTTACCAAATCTGTGGCCTGCTTAATCAATTTTGACCAGAAGAATCCCTGTCTTACCACTCTCTTAGCCAAATTTATCCCATTAGAGTTATCCCACATAACACTTCTTACACTTCCTTCAATAATTCAGTCCATCTTCAGGACTTACACATCTCAAGTATGGAAGTGCATATCCTTTTTTATACAATATCCCATCTAAAATGGTAAAATTTGATATCTGCCTCTTAATTTTCCTGGCCTCCGTCTTATCCCTAAGAAACATATTATTAGTCAGATACTCAGGGACTAGTTCCATCTAGCTTTTTAGTCATATCATCCGAAAGACTTTTTTTATTCGAGCAGAACCTCCATTTCAGTTTCTTATTGAGCCTGTGCTTGCAATCTAGTCAGAACTAAGGATTCTTTTCCTTTCTCGATTTCTTTTCCTCAATATTAGGAGTTGTCTGGTATACAACATGAATAATTTGAGTTTACGGAGCTACTTTCAAGCTAGCTAACTTAGCTAAGGAATCTTCTTGAGAATTCTTTCCTCTTGTAATCTGGTGTATTTGGAAATCCTCGAAAGATACCAGCATTCCCAATGTTTTCTTCACATATTAAGATAGTTTCGGGTCCTTTGTCTGGTACGCTTGCTTTAGTTGTTTACCATTATTTGGGAGTCACTAAAAATTTGGGTCCATGAAATCTTAAGTTGCTTTACTAGAGTTAACCTGGAAACCATTATGTTATTTGTTGTAGAGAAATACAATTTCGTGACATAACGTAGGTAATGCCCATCTATTGTTATGATAACATATCTTGCTCCTGCACCTTGTTCATTAGATGCTTCATCGATAAATAATTGCCATTTTGGCTCTAAATCCTTTTCTCTTACTGGTTTTTGTGTGATGAATCATGTACATTCATTTACAAAATCCGCTAAATCATGCCCTTTGATAGTTGTCTGTGGTTTGTACTCTATATCATATTGTCTTAGCTCAATTCCCTACTTCACCAGCCTTTCGAGATATCTATTTTGTAAATACCTATTTTAGGGGGATGTTGGTTAAAATCCTGATTGGATGTGCCCGAAAAAATAACCATAGCTTTCGGGCATTTAGAATTAATCCGTAAGACAATTTCTTAATCACTAGATATCGGGTATCGACAACTTTTAACCTTCATCTCACGTAATATATGGGGATCTATGTTCTGTTGTCCTCTAGAATCAATATTGCACTGATAGCATGTTCCGAAACAACAGTATAAAGATATAAGGTTTCTTCATCCTTTGGACTAGACACTGTGAGTTTTTTTTCCAAATGATCCTAATTTTTGGAAGAGTTTTTCCAAACGATCATTTAATCATGGAATACCCTTCAACATTCTTCTCCCCACTCGAAATCCTTTTTTCTTTCTGATCACATCAAAGAATAACACACATTTTTTCAGTAGCCTTTGAGACGAACCTAAGTAGGGCCCCTGTCTTTCCATTCAAACTCATTACATCTTTACACATTTTAGGTTCGTCCATGTCTCTTATCAATCGTATCCAAGGGGATTAGCCTCTATTCCCTGCTCACTTATGATATAGCCCAGGAACTTTCCTAAGTGAACTCCAAAGCGACACTTTTGAGGATTTAACTTCATTTAGTACTTGCAAATTACCTCAAATATTTCTCGGAGACCCTTCAAATGGTCTTCTTCCCTTCGCGACTTTACCAACATCCACGCAAACCTCTATGTAACTTCTGATCATCTCATATAATGTGTTGTTAACCAATCTTTGATATGTTGCCCCGACATTCTTTAGTATGAAGGTCATAACCTTATAACATTATGTTCCATTAAGCTTCTGTGTTCCTCGTCGGGTTTAAGCTTGGCTATTTGGTCGTATCCGAGGTAAGCATCCATAAGTGTAATAACTTGTGTCCACTTATGGCGTCCACTAGCTAATTAATTTTAGGTAAAGGATAGTAGTCTTTCAGACAAGCCTTATTAAAATTCATGTAATCAACACACATCTCCCATTTCCTATTGGATTTTTTTACTAGAATAGGTTTGCTGACGATTTTAGGTAAAAGCCTTCTCAAATCAACTCATTCTCAAGAAATTCCTATACTTATTTTTTATTTCTTCTTTTAGGGCTTCCGATCGTATCTTATCAAATTTTCTTTTCTTCTGTTGGATAGGGGTTATACTTGGGTCAATATTAAGAGTGTGGCATATGATCGAAGAGTATACTTCTACCATATCGGAATGTGTCCATCCAAAAATATCCTTATTCTCCTTGAAAAAGAGGATTAGCTCCGCTTTCACGTTCGATTCAAAAGTTTTTCATACTTTGACAGTTTCTCCTAAATCAGTTGGACCTATGCACACTTCCTTAATTTCGTCAGAGGGTTCAATCATTTCGAATCCCCCCACACAATCTAGACCCGTCACAATTTACTCTTCTTCTATGTTATTCACTTCTTGCTTTTTCCTTTTTCCTTCTTTCACGCTGCAATTTTTTTCTTACGCGTAACAAATTGATTATTTCTTATCTTCAATTCGAATGTTGAATCTAGGAACCTCTCATCCAAAGGGTGAAATTCAGTAGAAGCATCAAAATAAGTAAAGTACTACCCTTAATACTGGTTAAGAGTGGAAAAGTATATTTCTTTTAAGCTAAATTCCTCCCCTTTGATTGTCCTCTATCCTTTCTTTATTGGGAATTTGACCATCATATACTTAGGAGAGACGAAGGCATCCACTTCATCCTGCGTGCTTGTATATGACAATTACATAACTTCCACTGTCTACCAGAATTATAACGACTATAGAATATCCAATTTGATCAACGATCATTAAAGGGTTATTATGAGGATGGTAAATCCCATTTTGAAGTTCCTATGGTATTACAACCAGAGTGTGCATATGAAGAACTCTCGGTGGGTGAACTGATGATGACTTCTCCCGAATTGAGAATACTCCATCTTTTGCCTCCTCGATATGACAATTCTTCGCACCTCGACTACTTCCGATAACGTGGGGATCCCTTAGGATTATATAAGTGTGATTAATAGGTGAGCTCATATCCAAGATATCATCTTCTTCAACAACATTCACATCCATCAGATGGCTTCTGATATCCTCTGTTGTCTTGGAAATCATTCTGAGTGTTTTGGATGAATTCTTGCAACTGCCTCTCTCGTATGAGCTGTTGAATGTACCACTAAGACCTTCAACTCATTGGTTTTTTGGTCATTTGCTATGTGATATATATAGTAAATATCACCTTTCTCGGCTTTTAGATTAGTTTAAGCTTTGAGAAGAATGGGAAGTTTACTTTTCCCATCATTGTTGAGTCAATAAAGTATATGGGTCTATTTAGCACCACTACTGTCATCTTCCTCCTGTCATGTTTTCTTAGTGTCAATGTCGGGTCTAGATCCTTCTTTCCAAGTGAGGTCTCTCTTTGTCGCATGATAAATTTCATCCATGCAAATGAACTTGTCTGCTCGAAAATGAAATTCTTACAGGTCTTCACATTCATTCACAATAAGGTATTTCCAAAATGGGGTATTCATTTGAAGTCTTGGATGTTCAGCTAACAACTTAGACATATCATTTGTTTCCTTCGCCCTTACTTTCTCGACATCAAATCTCTTTAGATATTCTTCCATGGGCTCCCCCTGTTATTTCTTGATGTTATCAATCATTGTTTAATGAGTGAAGGGATCTTTACTGATGCAATATTATGCTGGGAATTCATAAGAGAACTGCTTCCATGAAATAATATTCTTTCGCGATATTTTTAATACCATTTGGCAGCGGCTCCTTGTAGTATTACAGGGAATAGCCTGCATCGAACAACCCTAAAATCATTATGCAGATCCATATGATTATCGAAAGCCATAAGCCAATCATCTGCACCAGTGGTTTCTTGGTATTTAATGGTTGAAATCTTCACCTTTGATGAAATAACAGCTGCAATGATTTCATCAGTGAATAGGATGACTCTTTCATTGCCATTAACTTGCGTATTAAAGGCCCTCTTTCCCTTATAGTTAAGCAAGTCATTAACAACCTTTCTACTAAGTCTTTGATGTAGGCCTCTTCATTGTGATAGTTCATACGACCAGGGGCGGAGGCACACTAAGGTGAGCTAGAGCCTCCGCCCTAGCTGAAAATTTGGAAACCCATGAAGAAAAACTTGATTTTGGCACTTCGCCCTACCTGGATAATGAAACTTGCCCTACCTGATGGTCTTCCAGGCTGAAAGAGTAAGCCAACAGCCATATTCTAGACCACACAGCCTTGCCTACAGTCATTACAGCATGTTTATTCAGTTATTTGTATATATACAACATAAGTTTTTCTATTTTAGTGATGTGAGACATTTTTTTAAGCCCTACCTGGATTATAAAGCTGGCTCCGCCACTGCATACGACGTGGGTCATATCCTGGATAATGGAGCTCCTAGATTGTTCCTCTTTATTTCAGGGCTTTCCTTGATAGTCAGCCTCGTATCTTCTTTTTTTCGCTTTTTGGATTTGAGCAGTGAAGATCCAACTTTGGCTTTTCTTTTCCGGTTGGTTGACCTTAGAACCTCTTTCTAGGGAGTCAACCTCATGATCAACTATTGTATTTGTGTTCTTAATGCTTTTGCTTTTAGAAGAATTCCGAGCGAACACCTAACAAAGCAACATTTTTTGGTCTTCCATTTCCTCTTTCATTTATTTGATAATCTCGACGCCCATTTTCTTCGTCTCCATTGTCGAAGGTTCCCCTTGGATAGTGTTTGCTAGGTTAAAATATAGTGTTATTCCATCCTTTAGCTTAGCAATATGTACCACGTCTTCATTTATGGTATCGAGCCTCTTAGATTTAGTCTTTATTTTTCCTACATACATTTAAATTTGAAAAGTTAATTCATATTAACCCAAAGGACGGATGCTCTAGCCCTCCCTCTAGATCAAAAAATGGTAATTATAAAAGTGATTTACATCCCAAACCAGCTAATGATGATTGAATTATGAAAGCATGTGCTTTCATTGAGGTTTCATTATCAAAGATTGTTCCAAAAGAAATTGATTATCATCCTCCGATATCATTAGAAGATTTTTTTGGAATAAGTATGTAGATACATTTAATTTTTTTTCTTTCGGTTTACCGAAGCCTTGTAGAACTAAGGTTTTGCAAGTCCTTACTCACCGGAACCTTAGGCAAGCTTTAGACCCAAGACGTTTTTGGATGATCAGTGGCCGAGTCGGTGGTTTTAATTTAAACCTTCCACAATGACTAATGAACAAAGAATCTTATATTATGGAACCCAATAAAGAAGGATGAATTTTATTACATCACAAAGAGAGAGTCAGGTTTTGTCAACGATAACTGTCCTTCCCCCTTTGGGTGAGGTTTCACTACTGTCGGCCTTGAATTTTTTATTCTTCCTTATGGGATCTACAACAGTGCAACATGACTTCGGATAAGAATAAGAAAATAGAAGTCAAAATCATGTGCAATTGGTTGCTAAATGAGTTAATATTCCATATAATTATCTCCCTCTCTTAGAATTAAAATTCATTAAGTTATGATTTTAAATATCCTCCTTTTATTATGAATTGCCAAAATAAGATTAAAGGAATGGTGAAATCCCCAAATTGATTCCTGAATATGGGGTTTACACTTTGCATTTTTAGTTATAGATTTTTGAATGGAATTACTTATCTTGATTCTGGATCCTTGGGTCATATTTATAGGTATGGGTTGACCTCCTTTTTGGACAATAGACTTTGTCTTGATTCCTCTTTGGAGGCGGTCCTAAGAGCTTAGCAAAGGTGCATTTGTTGGTAAGCAGCTAGCGCTTATGATACAACCAAAGGGCATCTTGCTGAAAGTGGATTTGGCTGCTATGAAAGGCATGTGTTTATACAAGCTCCTATCTTTTGGTGTTCGCAAAGGACAGTTTATCTCTATGTGAAGCATCCTTCGGCACTATAGGCCTTTTTGGTTGAATACAATGTCGTTTCTAATAAATAATTCTTCGGAATCCCCTTTTCTAAGTTTTCTAAGGACTATGCTTTGCTACTTGGGTCAGGAGTGTATCACCAGAAGGGCTTTTCTTCATTATCCCAGTTTCCTCTTGTCATGGTGACTATTCACAACTGATTTTCTTTTCACCTTTTGTTTAGTGGTGACACACCCTTTGGCTTTCATACAAAGCCTTCAGTTTCTTCCGTAGTCTTTATTTTAGTTAATTAAGGATTTTGCTTCTCCCAGCTTTCTTTAGAAGTTTCCTCCTGTATGTTTGCCTTCTTTCCCCTTGTCTACTTTAAGGAATATTTTTGGTTAACAAAAACGTTTTAACGTTTTGTAAAGAGAAAAATCGAGAGCTATTTACATTCAGCGCTACAAGTCAATATTAAGGCTTATGTTGGCTAAAATAGGTAATAAAATTTAAAAGTTCATTCATGGCAATAAACAAAAACTTAGGTGAAAGGCCATAAGTGACAACCGAAAGTCTATTCTTGACATTAAATGAAAGCTTTTGTATGAGGCCCTGAGTGGCACCCAAAAGTCATTTTATGACATTAATGTAGGCGTCAATGTGAGTCCAAAAGTGGAGTCTGAATGTGTATGATAGTTTAAGGCTATAGGTGACAATTGAATGTCTATCTTTTTTATGTTTGATAACACCACTACAAGACCAAAGATGCAATTGAATTCCTGTTCATGACATTATATCAAAGTCCAAAATTTGGTTTAAATGGTAAATCTGAATGAATAACTTAGGGATCCTAGTTATGATATTAAAAGTGAGTAAAGACACTTGCATTTTTATGAACCTTGTTATGAGGTTCGCCATCCTTGGTATTTTTATGTAGTATAGTCAAGTACTTTAATGATGTAATCCCACTATATGCTATACTCATGATTTTGTATTACTCATACTAGGCTTTATATCTGAATTGAGTTTCATTAATGTTCTTTTTCTAAGTTCAGAGGTAGTCATTCGAGTAAGGTGATATAATAGAATAAACGATTTAATTAGGAAATATGATCAAAGAACACCTAAGATGAAGCAAGGTAGTTAGCTAACATTAAGAGTTATTTTATATTTACTTGTACAAATATTCATGTCAAGCATGACATAAGCTTCCATGTTTTACTTATATTTTTACCCCTACATGGCATAGTTTTGGGATATCAAAATTCTAAAAATGTTTTTTTGATGATTTTCAAAAAAATAGGGACTTAATTTAAAAAGTTTTAAAATACTGAGTTTTTTTGTATTTTGAAACTTAAACTAGATCTGAGTCAAACCGTCCCTTTAAGTTATCTACTCAATGCCCAAGGGTCGATATTCCCTAGTCATCTGAGCCTACGACTCATGCCTCTTTATCGCATGTAATATTCTAGTACTTTCTCTAATGCCAAACATGAACAACAACACAATTATGCTTATATTATTCAAGAGTATTATATGGTAATGCTATTAAATAATATTAAAAATGAGGTGATATGGTGTACTCATGTGCATATTCCCTTGGATCAAGATCGGTGCATCTCTAGTATCATAAAATACATACCACTAATGTACATAGTCTCAATAAAAATCAACAAAAGCATATGCTACCAGGACAAAGAAGTACATAATCATAGAGTATATTGAAGTACATAATGTCATAACGCAACAGATAAAATATAATAAATAACACTGTATGTACTCCATATATACCTACCATAATGATCATATCTATCACAAAATAACATACAACATCACATACTACATAATGGATAAGATGAGGCTGCAAAATGTATACATAATATACCATTCTAAAACTATTAGTGACACTTTAAATACTAAAGCTAATCCAGCAATCTACATAGTGTTAGAGGAAGAGAAACTAGAGGAAAAATTCTTGTTTAAGTGGAGAACTTCTTCAATTTCTTGCCTTCTTACTTCCTTATAACATTCTAGTTTCCCCTTACAAACACAACAAAATGATCACATATATATAGTGGATTACATAGACATGACTCTTCACTGAACGGACATGACTCTTCATTGAACGGACACGACACTTCACTGAACGAACATGACTCTTTACTGAATGGACATGACTCTTCACTTGAGTAGACACTTGTAATACATGAACCAACATAAGTCAAAAATAGCAAAATACCATTTCAAATTATATTCCAAAACTCCCTCCTAATTTCAAAATTTTCTTTCTTACTCTTTTTCGGTTGAGTGGCTCGAGTTTCATAGGTTGTATCTTCTTTCCAATCAAGCTCTTTCCTTTCTCATTTTCATCTTCATAATACTTCATGATATTCTTCACATCATTACAGGCAGATTTCATAGTTGGCCCAGTTGTCCAACTCACCTTTTATGGACTTGCATTTTGATTTTCTCATCTGTTCAACTATCGAACTCAACCTTCTGTTTTCAACAGAAACACATGTACCACAACCCATAGGAAAATCCTGAATAACTGATAATTGCCCTTTCCTTCCAAACTGAACCTTATGCAACAACTTAAGCTCACATGGTTTCTTTCGTGCTAGTCTGTAACCCACTTTGGGTATATCCTCCAGTGGGTTATCGAATCCCTTATCAACTACAGTATTCCTCTCTGGCTCTTTTTCGATGACTTCAACCAATCTTTCCACTGACTCTCTCTCTCTTTAATATGACGTTCAATCAAAGGAGTAGGAAAACTTAGTATTGCCACTTTTGTTTTTTTCGAACCTCTGTTTCTTTTCCTCTTCTTTTGGTTCCGCTTTCTTGTCTCTTGCTCCAGTTCTTTGCGAAACTTTTCTCCAACTTCTATATCTCTTTCTTGTCCTTAATCCTCCATTTGTATCCTTCTCTTTTTTTGTAATTTGGTCTTCTTTATCTTCTGGATTGTCCTTTGCTTGAGCATCTTCAGCTTTAGTCATTCTAGCATCCAGTTTTTCATTCTCGCTTTTGTCTTCTCTTTCCACATCCATTTTTTCTTCACTTTTGTTTTCTTCTTTGTTCGTCATCTCCATATCATCCGCCTTTGAATTGCTCTGTTCACCTGCTTTCTTATCTTTGTTTGTGACATTCTCATTTTTCAAATCTTGTGCAATATTGTTCTCTTCTTCTTTGTTAGCATCATTTTCATTTTCCAAATCCTCTTTGATGTTTACATCGTGATCTTTATCACCATTTTTCTCCTCCACAATATTTTTCGCGTTCTCTTTGTCAACAATCAAATTGTCTTCTTCAATCAATTTTTTGTCATCCTTTGCATACAACTCTTTCAATAATTTACATGAAACTTTTGCGGATCTTTGTCTATAAATATGACGATATGCTTCTTCGTCGACATTCTCACTCATCACAGCACGAGCTTGAAGACCTTTCCGTCTCCAACTTACAAATGATTTTCTTTCTTTCTCCGTCATCTTTTTATCTTTCGGCCTTTCATAGCCACTTTCAACGATTTCCCATAACCCTTTGGAAATCAGCTCATCTTTCTTTTTATTACTCCATTCTTCAAAATTTTCTTTTGTGAGAACAGTGAGAAGAAACGATGGAAGAAATAGATGCAGATGCGCCATACTTCAACTAGGATCTGATACCACTTTGTTAGAGGAAGAGAAACTAGAGGAAGAATTATTATTTAAGTGGAGAACTTCTTTTAATTTCTTGCCTTCTTACTTCCTTATAACATTCTAGTTTCCCCTTACAAACACAACAAAATGACCACATATATATAGTGGATTACATAGACATGTCTCTTTGAATGGACATGACTCTTCATTGAACGGACATGACTCTTCATTGAACGGACACGACTCTTCACTGAACGAACATGTCTCTTTACTGAATGGACATGACTTTTCACCTGAGTAGACACTTGTAATACATGAACCAACATAAGACATAAATTGCAGAATACCATTTCAAATTATATTCCAACACATAGAACATGTTCATGTAGTTTCTTGGATTGACCCGAACATAAAGTACACTGGTTAGACTATGTATATAACGATTTATGAGTGACGATAAATTATAATAAAATGTCTGTGAATAGGTGTTTTGATCAATCATTTAAACATAATATTTGTGATGTAATATAATAAGTATCCATTAATCCATTCATATAAACATATCGAATACTAAATTAAAATCTAGCCAGTAGTGATGGGAATCAACTATACTACGAACTTAAGGTCTCAAGCAGAGTTATCTCCTTATGAAGGTTACCTAACTTAAATCTGTACTTAGTGAGGAGTAAATTGATATATGTCCATCCATTATTATAGTGCCATACGAGAGACTAATCGTAAGGCTGCTTTAGAAATCAGTCACCTGGCCAGATCTATTCTTATGGTCTTATGACGGAATCATGGCTTGTTTCGAATAGTGGCTTGACAATGCATAGCCTCGATCATGAAAATACTTTGGCCATATAAGTAATAGATTACTGGCTTATCCGATATAATTGGCCATAGCTAGGGAACCTGCCATATGGGCCAACTAATCCAATGATATAAGATACTGCAGATCTAGGGTGCAATCCCACGGTCAGACCGCCAGGGTGGGAACTGGCTTAATCTAATTCTTTCGACCACCAATAACATGACTACATCATGACAATCACACACAATATCAACAAATATAGGCATCCTAGTTTGCTCATACCTATAAGCATCACCTTACTTAACTATTACCATTGAATTAGTGTTATCTAATAACACCAAATAATCAACTAAATATCACATTGGCATCCTGTAAGTCATAGAAGTTTGTTTATTCAATGTCCTTAAACTTCACTCAATCCATTAAATATCACTATATAGGAAAATGAATAGCCATAAAAGTGTTACCAGAAGTTCTGTACTTGATGGTATCACCAAATCATTTATTATAATTCCTCATCACAGAAAAAATAATAACACATAATAATAATAATCAAGGTAGTTAAATATATACATTATATTCGAAACCAAATAATTATACTATTTAAAAAACAACATTTATAAGTTCGATCCATTTAATTATCATACCTTTTAAATATTATTCATATCCAAGTATGAATAAATACTATAGTGTAATAAGTTTATATTATATAACTCATATTACTATATATTAATTTGTGTGTATTGGGACAAGTAAGGGAACAAGTTGCAACCGCTCGTTGAGTAGCAGCGGTCAACCGATCGGTGGAGGGTTTGATCAATTAAGGCTTCATCGATAGGATTATCAATGCATATATTTTCTCATTTTGACCAACTTCTCCTTCGTTACTCTCTTCTTATATTATTCAGTGCACACAGTCAAGCATAACCATTTCTATGATTCAACCGATTCAAGCAATGAACAATTATCTTAAGAATCAATCAAAATTAATGTCATATGGGTTAAAGGAGCAATATAGGAAGATGAGAATGGTGTTATAGATGTATAGGAACAGACGGCGATGTTGTAGATGTATAGGAACACATGGCAGTGCTGTATATGTATAGGAAAACAAATCGTTTTAGATTTCTATTCAGCATTATTAACAAACATAAAAGTGAGTAGATACAATTACCAAGATGTAAGATTCCCACTTACAGAACTAGATTTTTTATTCTTGGTCTTCCTTTCTCCTTTGCTATAAATGGCTTTTTGCTTTAAGTTAATGAACAAAAACTTTATTTCTTACTTACTACTTGATGTAGAAATGTCAAGATGCTTAAATTGGATCATATAGGTTTTATATGATGTATTTTATTTTATTTTAAATTACATAGAAGTAAGGTTTGAGTAGGATTTTGATTTCTCAAAGAAAAATAATGCATATATTAGGGTTGTATTTTTGAAATACCCCACCTTCGTTAAGGTCAGTCACAAAGGGAATGTTTTAACTTCGGTGGAGCATTATAGGTAAAAGATGTAGATAAATTACAAGATAGACAAATAAAGCAGCTGAAAATAAAGTCATTTTATAAACAACTTAATTAAGTCAAGCTTTTACAACAATTTTCTCAAATCATACTTAAAAGTAATACATTGAACTTCTGTCTTGATTTATTAACTTCCAAGTATAAAAGAAGCACAAAAATAACAATGATATTCCCCCATAAAGCATGAACCATCTATCGCGAGGATTCCACATCAATCAGCCTAATTGACATGAACATGTTAGATGTACCCTTACTACCATATCGATCGGCTCCCTACTTGTATTCATTTCTCTTATGTCTGTGTCAACCGGCCCTCTCTTGCGTGTAGATACCCTGTGCTGGTCCCACCATAAGGTGTATCAATCCTTATGATAGTGACTAGACACGATTCACGATGCAAAGTGTATAACTACTGGTACCCAGTGCCTGCTTTTTCCCACTCTGGAGTACGTGCACGCCCATAAACCGTCGGAACCTACACTGACGTTGTAATAACCCGGAAAATCTGGGACAGTTTAAATTTTTTATTTTGGCAATTTTAATGAATTTTGAATATTTAAAATGGATTATTTTAAATAATATCGACGAGAAATTAATTTTGAATATAATTCGAACGTATATATTATATACGTCGTCGTTAGAATATAAATATTTATATATAATTATAAATAGAATTGAAAATGGCGCGGTAGTTCGATAATTCGATTTCAAACTTCAATTGAATGTACCGGGTGCAAAACAATCCGGATTTTAGTGAAACCAAAAACATTAGAATCTAATTGATAATATCTTTCCATCGAATCCGAAAAATCAAAATTTCACAGCGGGAATCAAAAGATATGTCCAGTTGAAAATTCTGAATAGTCGTTATGGAATTCAGGCCCTTAAAAATGGGAATTTTGCAAACGACCTCGGAATTCGACGAAACCACTTTTGCTGGATTCGTGATGTCAAATTATTGCTAGATTCCTAATTTCATAATTTTTCGAATCAATATGTGAGCGTGGCAAAGGAAAACGCGTTTGACCAGTTTCAGTTGATTTTAATCGACTGGAAAATGACCATTTTTCCAACGGTCTCAGAATTTGACGAAACTAGTTTTGTTAGGACCGTATCGTCAATACGAAGCTAGAAAATATTTTTCTGGAATTTTTCAAGTTAGTATGTGACCCCGGTAATTTGAAATGTACGTTTAAAATTCAATATAATGATTTAAATGTAAATTCAACGGAAACTGATCGAATCAGCCTACGATACATATCCCATTGTGTTCGGAATGGGGGTAAAACGCTATGAACAACAGGCGGTGGGCCTCGTTTCGAGGTCGTATGTAAAAGTCAACTTTTTGAAAATATAATAAATTTTTTTTAAAACTCTCCTCTTCCCTTTATTTGTTCTGGCCCCCCCTTTTTTTTTCTCGTTTTCATTCTTTCAGAAATCAAAATAAAATAAAAAAATAGAAAAAGGTGGAGAGCGACGGGGGGAGCCGCCGCTGCATCGCCCCCCCCGATGATCGTCGCCGTCGCCTTAAAGGAGGGCGCCACCTCCGAAACCCTACCCCCCTTCCCTCCTACCGCCGATCGACGAGAAACCCCCCCCCCCAGGCGCCAAAGACACCGCGAAAACCCCACCCCCTGCTCGACCTCCTCGCGCCCTCCCCTCCTCTTCTTCCCCCTCCCTTCTTTTTCCTCCTCCCCCTTGCTTTTCCTCGACCGCAACGCCTAGACCGCCCCCTCTCATCCACCGACCGAAGACCCCCTCCCCGCCTCCCACTTGAAGACCAACGTCCCCCTCAACCCTCCTCATATCCGAAAATTTGTAAGTTTTATAGTTTACATTGTTTTTAATTTTTAATTTTCAGTTTTACTATATTATATCCGTGTTTAAAAATCAGTTTTTATTATATATGTAACCATAAAGAAAAATGAGTTTTACATATAGTTTTGAAATTAAAAATATGATTTTTATATTTTTAAAGAATTAAAAATATGATTTTTATATTTTTAAAGTAATAAAAATATAATCTTTACTATATAGAAGATGTAAAAATATGATTTTTGTTTATGTAGAGAATTAAAAATATAATTTTTACATGATAGGAATATTAAAAATAGCATCTTTATATGTGTAGCAAAATAAAAATGTGATTTTTATAATGATATATTTGAAAAGGCGAAATATTTATTTTTGAAAAGGCGAAATCGTTATATGAAGGATAGCGTGATGAAAATATAATCTTTGCTATATGAACATCGATGTGAAAATATAATTTTTATCTATATAGTAGCGGTATAAAAATTCGATTTTTATATATTGAATAGCAAAGTAAAAATTTGATTTTTATATATGGAATAGCATAATAAAATTTTGATTTTTATACATTGAATAGCATAATAAAAATTTGATTTTTATATACTGAATAGCATAATAAAAATTTGATTTTTATATATTGAATAGCATAGTAAAAATTCGATTTTTATATATTGAATAGCATAGTAAAAATTCGATTTTTATATATTGAATAACGAAGTAAAAATTTGATTTTTACATGTGTAGTGGCTACGGGCAACGAAGATGACAAAGATGCGAAACGATGAAGATTTCTATCAATGAAGTGGCATGGAGTTGGGATAGCTATCTGTGAGAATTTCTCACCTTTCAATTTCATTTTCTAGTTATATATATATATACTAGGATGCAGACGATGTTTAGTAGCACCCGACACAATCGTCCACAGACCATGGACTTGTTTGTTTGGTTGCATAGATTAGTTAGATGATTTGATTTGAATTTGGTTTTTTGGTGAATTTGATTGATGTGTGAATGGCGTGGGCCTTCACTAGTCCGGGGATAAGGCTAGGCCTCGTTCCGTTTTTAGTATCGTGCCATTATGCCGCCGAAATTTTCTAAAACATGTTAGAGAAATAAAAATATCATTTTATAGAACAAATGAACCGAATAGAATATTCATAGTTTGAATAAAATATTTTGGTCGTTAAAAATATAATTTTTAACGTGAATGTGAATAAATAAAATATTCATTTACAAACCGGACGGTTTGTTTATGTACACTGATTTGACTGACATTGATTGGGACGATAAATTTTACACATTGCCCAACTGCACCAATAAATTCTGTGTTTGATTGTTTGAAAACCCCACACGGGTGTTGGGATGAAATTTGAAGTTCACTCATCCTGATTGATTAAATATGTCGATCGATTGATTGACAGGCTGTTGTAAGCGTTAGATATCTATATTTGATGCTTACACAGTGTAGTGCACTTTGGATGATGGTTGATTATTTATCGTTGCTATTATATGCAAGTGTGGTATGGAATCCATATAGTTAACGCTATATGGTGATTGATTGGGCCTCATTCCAATTTAGAAAATAAAGAATATTATAAAATAAAGGTTCATGTGTTGACTGTACTCATCCATTGAGATTAGTCATGTGTTGAACGAAATATTTTAATAATAAAATTTACATCTTTATCAATATAAAATAAAGGTTCATGTATTGACTGTACTCATCCGTTGAGATTAGTCATGTGTTGAACGAAATATTTTAACAAAAATAGTCACACGTGGACAGTAGTCATTCGTTGAGATCAGTCGTGTGTTGACAAAAATAAATATTTATTCGTTGAATAGAATAAAGGAATTATTGAAATATATAAATCCGTATTGATTAGAGATGCGCTATTTTGGCGCGAACGATATTTATATCGATTATATTCGTTTTTAAATTTGAATTGAATCGAATAGAAAACCAATTTGAATTGAATCGAATAGAAAACCAATTTGAATTGAATCGAATAGAAAACCAATTTGAATTGAATCGAATAGAAAACCAATTTGAATTGAATCGAATAGAAAACCAATTTGAATTGAATCGAATAGAAAACCAATTTGAATTGAATCGAATAGAAAACCAAAGAAAACGAATTTGATTTGAATAGAAAATGAATTGAATTCAAATTGAATTGAAAACGAATTGAAATAGAAGTGAAATCAATTTTAAATGAATTCAAATTGAATTGAAATTTGAATTGAATTCAAATGAATTTTAAAACGAATTTATAGGGAAAAATTCAATTTTGATTTGAATTGAAATGGAAGTCGAAATTGTTTTCGAAACAAATTTAAAACTATTTATATAATTTGTTTTAAATAGTAATCGACGAAATATATATTATATCTATTATATATATAATATAATGGCCTGAATAGAACGCGCCGCGCCGCGGCAGTTCGTGAATTTCGACCGTTTATTTCAAACGGACATTACGGGAGATCCAACCATCGGATTCTCCTAAAACCGGAACCGTTGGGTTCGTATCGAAAAGAGCTTTCTAACGAATATTAGAAATTTGAAATCTAACGGTTGGATTTGGAGATACGTCCAAATCAAACTTGGAAAAGGTCGCTGTAAGTGCAGTTCGATGGCCGTTGATGGAAATCGACTGTACGGGCCTTGATAAAATTATTAAAAATAGTAATAATTGGTGTAAAATCATAAGAAATGATTTGGAAAGAATTGGGATGAAAAACTCCAAATTTGAAAAGATAAAAATAGATTTTTATCGAAATGAACTAGTTTGAACTAAATTTAAAACCCAATTATTTTTAAATAAATAAATTAGATTTAAAAAGGGTTTTAAATAATCAGAATTCCTAATATATTTGATTTGAATTGAATTAGAATTGATTTGTGGGTTTATCGTGAACAGTGTTTTAAATAACACCAGTTCTTTAACCCGATAATAAATAGAGTGTGATTTGGGTTGGTCGTGAACTGTGTTTTAAAGGACATTAGTTCTTTAACCCAATAAAAGGAGTTTTAATGAATCTGCAATTAGATTGAAATGTGAATTGATAATCTAAATCATCAAATTTAGAAATGAGCGAGAATGGAGTATTACCAGTTTTGCTCCAAAGCGATAGTTAAATCTTTAATTTGATTTGAACGTGAAATGGTAATTAATTTTACCGATAACACCACGGGGTTAGATATAGAGTATTACCAGTTTTTCTTCATGGGATGAATAGGATGGGATTGGGAAATAAAATAAATAATTACTTCGGTGTGGTTCGCTAATCTCGACTAGTTTAGAAAACCATAATTTGGTTTGAAATGTCACCCAAAGGAAGATTAAAGATAAATTTTAAAGAATTTATCTTGGATAAAATTAATGGGAACCTTTCCCTAAGAATGTGATTTCGTGAATAAAAGGATATTCTGAATTTGAATGAGGCGTAGGTTGTGTTTGTGTAACATTTTTTTAATATACGCGGGTTGTTCGGAAAGGCCGGGTTTATACCCATTCTGAATAACCGATTCGACGATAAGTCGAAGATGAAGACGGTGGTCGAAGACCGGAAGTCTTCACATCGTAGGGATAATTACTGACGATCCTGATTGGGCTGTACACCCAAGAGGATGGAAATAGTTGGTGGTCGTCCAGACGTACTTGGAGATGGATGGATATGCGAGGAAAGTGCCTCCGGTTTCGTTCAGACCCAGAACGGACGAGTAAATGGATTGTGTGTCTGACATTGGATTTTATTCTATGTTGATTGATTTCTATTAAATATGCATCTGTTTGGCGGCGGAGAATTTATTCTTTTGCTTAACGCCCTTCTCTGAGACGTACGAGCTCAGAGGTTGTATATCGATGGACATCAGTCGCATGGCATGAATTGCCTGTGTGGCACGCTAAGATGCAATGATCAAGGCTTCTGTTGAAAAGCAAAGTCTTGTGGTTGATGATCAAAGCACGGCCTTTATGGCGTAGCTTTGTGTATAGCGTGAATTCGCGAGCCTCACACCTCGGTATGAGTTAAAAAGGGATACGGGCCGTTGGGAGAACACGGCGTTTCTTTCTAGCTTTGGTGGTGTCAGTGACTTACCAGCCCTGACATTTATATACTTTTCACCTTTGTGGTTGTTGGAATGAGGCGCCTCGATTATAGGTCTGTAAGGACCGGGAAACGTGTGTTCAGGAATTGCCAATCCTCTAACGTAAGTGAGGACCGGCCCAACCGATCCAAGTGGCTGCCCAGAGTGTGTAGTCCTGAGCATTTGCTAGAGTGTCTCGAAGCGGAGAGGAGCTTGCCCCTTGCCTCGACTCATGATGGAAATCCAATTTCCAATACGTGTATTGCGGTTTTAATTGTAGAACTAGCATAGCGACATAGTGGTATGGGACATTCATGCCGCCTATGATTTCTATTTATGATTGAAATTGTTTTGACACTATACACTTATTATAGTATCAAATGATTTGTTTTAAACGTACCAAGCATGTTTGGCTGTTATAAGGTAAAACCCTATCCTCCGGCTTGCGTTGCATTGCGTGATGGGACCTGGGTCTTATAATAGCTTCATTTTTCGAAAAAGAATTGCGTTGTTTATTCTATGCACTGGTATTCTTGGGAGAAAACCCGTTCCGTGTTATACGGCGTGGTCCCTCGAATTACTCTCTTTTTAAAGTAAAGTTTTAAATAACTGTTTTAGTTCTCACACCAGTCACATGACTGACCTGGAGTTTATTGTTTTAACCTAAACTCTGGGTGCCCCTATTTTCCGCACGGGCAGCTAGTAGTTTTGGTTTTTGCAGATTTATATTCTTAGGATCCTGGTTTACAGCGGGAATGATATCCGAAAAGCTCTGTATCCGTATATCACCTTCAGTTGTGCTTTGTATTATTTTTCCGCTGCTATGTAATTTATTGTAATCTCTGATATTTATCGAATGTAAGTTATTCATTCATACTCTGTATATTCTTGTATTCTGATGGAATTGTTGTAATAACAATGAAATGTTCTTCCGTCTGTGTTCTGTTTTGTCCTGTTCTCAAACGATCAGGGGTTTTGAACGGTCCAGATCGGTTTAACGACTGATCCGGATCGAGCGAAATTCCTTGCCGTCACATTTGGTATCAGAGCTTTGGTTTACAGAGCTCGAGAACAAGGCACATTAGAACTATACGAAAGAAATCATCAGACATTGGATTAGTAATATCCAATTAGAATGACTCGTTAGAGATAGGATCAGTAGTATCCTAAAACGAGTGTGAAGATTATATTTTTCAAATGAGAACAATTTTGTTTTGAAAATTTAAATCGTTTTAAACGTATTTGATTATTTATTTGTATTGAATATGGACAATCCAATATATAAAGGTTTTGTATATACGCGTCATGAACGCATATTCGAAGTTTTAATATACTGGATAGATATAGAATCATACTCTAGTGGCCCGAAGATGATTCTGATGGTTGAGTACTCATCGTCAGAATTTATATTCGAGTGACGAAGGTGTGATATCTATATATTTCCATTAGACTCGTGTGAGAACCAAAACTTATCTATATAGCTAGAACACATTGTTGTGATTGGCATCAAAAACATGATTTTTGACTATATATCAAAATTATGAATTTGAAACGTTAATCCACTAATTGATTGATGTTTGTGTTGTTTGTTTATTTGTTTGATAATTTTGAACCATTTTTGCCTAATTGAATCAAATATTGAATTGTATTGAAAATTAGTCGCATTTGCTTGCATATACATGTGCTTACGTTGAACAGGTCATAGCAAGGAGGCTAGAGCCAGAGAATAAAATTTGTTTGCCCGACAAATAGGTACATGTTTACTATAATTTACTGTTTTGTTTGGGTGATGATGATTTTATGAGCCTATTGGCTAGCCGCTTGGCTTTTTCTTTTTCTTTTTGAGACCAGAAGGCCTATATGGAAATTTCGGGATTTTCCCGTGGCTCCCGGTGCAGGGGAGGTTATGGCCAAATTTTTCGAAAACTTAGGGTGTTAGCCAAATTTTTGAAAATTCTCAGAAACTGAAAAGTTAGATAATGGAAGCCAGATCGAACGTAGAGTTGATTAATCAAACCACTTTCGACTTTGTTCCTTTTCGGGGACGAAAAGTTTTTAGTGGGGGAGATTGTAATAACCCGGAAAATCTGGGCCAGTTTAAATTTTTTATTTTGGCAATTTTATTGAATTTTGAATATTTAAAATGGATTATTTTAAATAATATCGACGAGAAATTTATTTTGAATATAATTTGAACGTATATATTATATACGTCGTCGTTAGAATATAAATATTTATATATAATTATAAATAGAATTGAAAATGGCGCGGTAGTTCGATAATTCGATTTCAAACTTCAATTGAATGTACCGGGTGCAAAACAATCCGGATTTTAGTGAAACCAAAAACATTAGAATCTAATTGATAATATCTTTCCAACGAATCCGAAAAATCAAAATTTCATAGCGGGAATCAAAAGATATGTCTAGTTGAAAATTCTGAATAGTCGCTATGGAATTCAGGCCCTTAAAAATGGGAATTTTGCAAATGACCTCGGAATTCGACGAAACCACTTTTGCTGGATCCGTGATGTCAAATTATTGCTAGATTCCAAATTTCATAATTTTTCGAATCAATATGTGAGCATGGCAAAGGAAAACGCGTTTGACCAGTTTTAGTTGATTTTAATCGACTGGAAAATGGCCATTTTTTCAACGGTCTCAGAATTTGATGAAACTAGTTTTGTTAGGACCGTATCGTCAATACGAAGCTAGAAAATATTTTTCTGGAATTTTTCTAGTTAGTATGTGACCCTAGTAATTTGAAATGTACGTTTAAAATTCAATATAATGATTTAAATGTAAATTCAACGGAAACTGATCGAAACGATCGAATCAGCCTACGATACATATCCCATTGTGTTCGGAATGGGGGTAAAACGCTATGAACAACAGGCGGTGGGCCTCGTTTCGAGGTCGTATGTAAAAGTCAACTTTTTGAAAATATAATAAAAAAAAATTAAAACTCTCCTCTTCCCTTTATTTGTTTTGGCCCCCCATTTTTTTTTCTCGTTTTCATTCTTTCAGAAATCAAAAAAAAAAAAAAAAATAGAAAGAGGAGGAGAGCGACGGGGGGAGCTGCCGCTGCATCGCCCCCACCCCGATGATCGCCGCCGCCGCCTTAAAGGAGGGCGCCACCTCCGAAACCCTACCCCCTTCCCTCCTACCGCCGATCGACGAGACCCCCCCCAGGCGCCAGAGGCGCCGCAAAAACCCCACCCCCCTGCTCGACCTCCTCGCGCCCTCCCCCTTCTCTTCTTCCCCCTCCCTTATTTTTCCTCCTCCCCCTTGCTCTACCGCAACGCCTAGACCCCCCCATCCACCGACCGAAGACCCCCTCCCCGCCTCCCACTTGAAGACCAACGTCCCCCTCAACCCTCCTCATATCCGAAAATTTGTAAGTTTTATAGTTTACATTGTTTTTAATTTTTAATTTTCAGTTTTACTATATTAGATCCGTGTTTAAAAATCAGTTTTTATTATATATGTAACCATAAAGAAAAATGAGTTTTACATATAGTTTTGAAATTAAAAATATGATTTTTATATTTTTAAAGAATTAAAAATATGATTTTTATATTTTTAAAGTAATAAAAATATAATCTTTACTATATAGAAGATGTAAAAATATGATTTTTGTTTATGTAGAGAATTAAAAATATAATTTTTACATGATAGGAATATTAAAAATAGCATCTTTATATGTGTAGCAAAATAAAAATGAGATTTTTATAATGATATATTTGAAAAGGCGAAATATTTATTTTTGAAAAGGCGAAATCTTTATATGAATAGCATAATAAAAATTTGATTTTTATATATTGAATAGCATAATAAAAATTTGGTTTTTATACATTGAATAGCATAATAAAAATTTGATTTTTATATATTGAATAGCATAATGCAAATTTGATTTTTATATATTGAATAGCATAGTAAAAATTCGATTTTTATATATTGAATAGCATAGTAAAAATTCGATTTTTATATATTGAATAACGAAGTAAAAATTTGATTTTTACATATGTAGTTGCTACGGGCAACGAAGATGACAAAGATGCGAAACGATGAAGATTTCTATCAATGAAGTGGCGTGGAGTTGGGATAGCTATCTGTGAGAATTTCTCACCTTTCAATTTCATTTTCTAGTTATATATATATATATACTAGGATGCAGACGATGTTTAGTAGCACCCGACACAATCGTCCACAGACCATGGACTTGTTTGTTTGGTTGCATAGATTAGTTAGATGATTTGATTTGAATTTGGTTGTTTGGTGAATTTGATTGATGTGTGAATGGCGTGGGCCTTCACTAGTCCGGGGATAAGGCTAGGCCTCGTCCCGTTTTTAGTATCGTGCCGTTATGCCGCCGAAATTTTCTAAAACATGTTAGAGAAATAAAAATATCATTTTATAGAACAAATGAACCGAATAGAATATTCATAGTTTGAATAAAATATTTTGGTCGTTAAAAATATAATTTTTAACGTGAATGTGAATAAATAAAATATTCATTTACAAATCGGACGGTTTGTTTATGTACACTGATTTGACTGACATTGATTGAGACGATAAATTTTACACATCGCCCAACTGCACCAATAAATTCTGTGTTTGATTGTTTGAAAACCCCACACGGGTGTTGGGATGAAATTTGAAGTTCACTCATCCTGATTGATTAAATATGTCGATCTATTGATTGACAGGCTGTTGTAAGCGTTAGATATCTATATTTGATGCTTACACAGTGTAGTGCACTTTGGATGATGGTTGATTATTTATCGTTGCTATTATATGCAAGTGTGGTATGGAATCCATATAGTTAACGCTATATGGTGATTGATTGGACCTCATTCCAATTTAAAAAATAAAGAATATTATAAAATAAAGGTTCATGTGTTGACTGTACTCATCCGTTGAGATTAGTCATGTGTTGAACGAAATATTTTAATAATAAAATTTACATCTTTATCAATATAAAATAAAGGTTCATGTGTTGATTGTACTCATCCGTTGAGATTAGTCATGTGTTGAACGAAATATTTTAGCAAAAATAGTCACACGTGGACAGTACTCATTCGTTGAGATCAGTTGTGTGTTGACAAAAATAAATATTCATTCGTTGAATAGAATAAAGGAATTATTGAAATATATAAAGTCGTATTGATTAGAGATGCGCTATTTTGACGCGAACGATATTTATATCGATTATATTCGTTTTTAAATTTGAATTGAATCGAATAGAAAACCAATTTGAATTGAATCGAATAGAAAACCAATTTGAATTGAATCGAATAGAAAACCAATTTGAATTGAATCGAATAGAAAACCAATTTGAATTGAATCGAATAGAAAACCAATTTGAATTGAATCGAATATAAAACCAATTTTAATTGAATCGAATAGAAAACCAATTTGAATTGAATCGAATAGAAAACCAATTTGAATTGAATCGAATAGAAAACCAATTTGAATTGAATCGAATAGAAAACCAATTTGAATTGAATCGAATAGAAAACCAATTTGAATTGAATCGAATAGAAAACCAAAGAAAACGAATTTGATTTGAATAGAAAATGAATTGAATTCAAATTGAATTGAAAACGAATTGAAATAGAAGTGAAATCAATTTGAAATGAATTCAAATTGAATTGAAATTTGAATTGAATTCAAATTGAATTCAAATGAATTATAAAACGAATTTATAGGGAAAAATTCAATTTTGATTTGAATTGAAATGAAACTCGAAATTGTTTTTGAAACGAATTTAAAACTATTTATATAATTCGTTTTAAATAGTAATCGACGAAATATATATTATATATATTATATATATATAATATAATGGCCTGAATAGAACGCGCCGCGCCGCGACAGTTCATGAATTTCGACCGTTTATTTCAAACGGACATTACGGGAGATCCGACCGTCGGATTCTCCTAAAACCAGAACCGTTGGGTTCGTATCGAAAAGAGCTTTCTAATGAATATTAGAAATTTGAAATCTAACAGTTGGATTTGGAGATACGTCCAAATCAAACTTGGAAAAGGTCGCTGTAAGTGCAGTTTGATGGCCGTTGATGGAAATCGACTGTACGGGCCTTGATAAAATTATTAAAAATAGTAATAATTAGTGTAAAATCATAAGAAATGATTTGGGAAGAACTGGGATGAAAAACTCCATATTTGAAAAGATAAAAATAGATTTTTATCGAAATGAACTAGTTTGAACTAAATTTAAAACCCAATTATTTTT
This sequence comes from Allium sativum, assembly GCA_030737875.1. Classification (NCBI taxonomy): domain Eukaryota; kingdom Viridiplantae; phylum Streptophyta; class Magnoliopsida; order Asparagales; family Amaryllidaceae; genus Allium; species Allium sativum. The sequence continues at coordinate 123,744,798 of CM060919.1, read as the reverse complement.
AAATAAATAAATTAGATTTAAAAAGGGGTTTTAAATAATCGGAATTCCTAATATATTTGATTTGAATTGAATTAGAATTGATTTGTGGGTTTATCGTGAACAGTGTTTTAAATAACACCAGTTCTTTAACCCGATAATAAATAGAGTGTGATTTGGGTTGGTCGTGAACTGTGTTTTAAAGGACATTAGTTCTTTAATCCAATAAAAGGAGTTTTAATGAATCTGCAATTAGATTGAAATGTGAATTGATAATCTAAATCATCAAATTTAGAAATGAGCGAGAATGGAGTAGTACCAGTTTTGCTCCAAAGCGATAGTTAAATCTTTAATTTGATTTGAACGTGAAATGGTAATTAATTTTACCGATAACACCACGGGGTTAGATATGGAGTATTACCAGTTTTTCTTCATGGGATGAATAGGATGGGATTGGGAAATAAAATAAATAATTACTTCGGTGTGGTTTTCTAATCTCGACTAGTTTAGAAAATCATAATTTGGTTTGAAATGTCATCCAAAGGAAGATTAAAGGATAAATTTTAAAGAATTTATCTTGGATAAAATTAATGGGAACCTTTCCCTAAGAATTTGATTTCGTGAATAAAAGGATATTCTGAATTGGAATGAGGCGTATGTTGTGTTTGTGTAACATTTGTTTTAATATACGCGGGTTGTTCGGAAAGGCCGGGTTTATACCCATTCTGAATAACCGATTCGACGATAAGTCGAAGATGAAGACGGTGGTCGAAGACCGGAAGTCTTCACATCGTAGGGATAATTACTGACGATCCTGATTGGGCTGTACACCCAAGAGGATGGAAATAGTTGGTGGTCATCCAGACGTACTTGGAGACGGATGGATATGCGAGGAAAGCGCCTCCGGTTTCGTTCAGACCCAGAACGGACGAGTAAATGGATTGTGTGTCTGACATTGGATTTTATTCTGTGTTGATTGATTTCTATTAAATATGCATCTGTTTGGCGGCGGAGAATTTATTCTTTTGCTTAACGCCCTTCTCTGAGACGTACGAGCTCAGAGGTTGTATATCGATGGACATCAGTCGCATGGCATGAATTGCCTGTGTGGCACGCTAAGATGCAATGATCAAGGCTTCTGTTGAAAAGCAAAGTCTTGTGGTTGATGATCAAAGCACAGCCTTCGTGGTGTAGCTTTGTGTATAGCGTGAATTCGCGAGCCTCACACCTCGGTATGAGTTAAAAACGGGATACGGGCCGTTGGGAGAACACGACGTTTCTTTCTAGCTTTGGTGGTGTCAGTGACTTACCAGCCCTGACATTTATATACTTTTCACCTTTGTGGTTGTTGGAATGAGGCGCCTCGATTATAGGTCTGTAAGGACCGGGAAACGTGTGTTCAGGAATTGCCAATCCTCTAACGTAAGTGAGGACCGGCCCAACCGATCCAAGTGGCTGCCCAGAGTGTGTAGTCCTGAGCATTTGCTAGAGTGTCTCGAAGCGGAGAGGAGCTTGCCCCTTGCCTCGACTCATGACGGAAATCCAATTTCCAATACGTGTATTGCGGTTTTAATTGTAGAACTAGTATGGCGACATAGTGGTATCGGACATTCATGCCGCCTATGATTTCTATTTATGATTGAAATTGTTTTGACACTATAAACTTATTATAGTATCAAATGATTTGTTTTAAACGTACCAAGCATGTTTAGCTGTTATAAGGTAAAACCCTATCCTCCGGCTTGCGTTGCATTGTGTGATGGGACCTGGGTCTTATAATAGCTTCTGAAACACCCCACCTCCGTTAGGGTCACTCTCAAAGGGAATGCCCTAATTTTAGTGGAGGTTTATAAGTATAAGTCACAGATATACAAGACAGATATAAGAACACATATTTGTAAACAGCGGAAAATCAACAACTTTTATTTCATAAAAGCAAATACGTGCTACAACAACAACACCATAATTGTCTTACATCTTTTTCCAAAACATAACATAACACTTTCATAATCTGTCTTGATTACATTAGTTAAAGAAGCATAAATAAAACATAGATAAACTGCAAAAGCCCCATAGAGTTTGTCCAAAGCCATAGTTTCAAACGAAAAGGTCCAAGCAATACATTTCTCTTCTTCAAGCTGGATGTTAAGGCTGGTTAAGCTGCAGTGTTCCCTCCCTGTGGACCTGGGGGGGGGGGGGAACGGAAGAAAAGAAGACGAAAGAAAAGTAGAGTCAGACATAAAGCCTGAGTAAGTCTAGTACTATTTTGTCTATGAATAAAGAACAGGGTATGATAAGCAAAATCGAGAAGTGGGAAAACACTATAAACTTGGTTAAGTTGTCTAGGGTCGAATATACTATCGTACCCCATGTTAATCTCTGAACCCATATAAACTAGTTCCCTACTGGCACCCCATAATCAGGGTGAAGTGATCCATTCAATGATGATCGGCTCCTACTCGCATAGTTACATGTGTCTTACGGCCCCCGATGTTGTAGTTACCTATGCTGGTCCCACCATGGGGTGTATCAAGTCCCATGGCAGCGGCCCGACACAACCTTAGAATGCACAGGTATGCTACTGGTGCCCAGTGCTTTATTTTTCTGCGCCGGAGTGTGTGCACGCCCGCACCCCGTTAGAACCAACACTGCTACACCACCGCCGTCGATTTGACCTCTTACAATCAGCCCAGTAATCGTGCCCCACCCTGCCTAGTTTCAGGGTATCATGATACACCTTATAGGGTTACTGCTGAAAAGGGTCCCCCGTTACTAGGTTTTCTATCTCTAGCCAACATGCTAAGTTGGTTAAGTGTTTTCTAACCTAACCCCCACCAGTCCGTTTAGTTTAGCATGTTCCATTTTGATTAAGTTTTTAGTTTACTTAATCCTAACAATCCTGACTCAGCCTTAATTGTCTTATTAAAGCCTTGACCTCTCACATTAGACAGGTATTGTTGTGGCTGCCTGTTGCCGGTTGGTTCCGGGCAGTCTTACGCCACAACTCAGTCTAACCTCGGGTCCTTATTGGGCTCCATGTTTAACCTCTCACATTGGATAGGTATTGTTGTGACTACTGGACAGCCGGGCGGTTCCGGGCAGGTTTACATCACAACTCAATCCAACCTCGGGTTAAACACATCGTATTTTCTACATTTACATATTTTGTCTTTCTTCTTTATTTATACGTAAATATTTGCGGCCCATTATTAAGTTCATGGTGTAAAGGTTACACCAATCATGGGCCCAACCCATACTTGAATTTGGGCCCTTCTACTTTATATTTTCATTTATTAATTAATTTGGTCCAACGTTATTTTCCCCCGTTTACTACGTTCGTTTGCATGTTGGGCTTAACCTTTTTAAGCCCAACTTAGCCATGCGAAAGAGGGGAGGCTTAAAGCGTGATTACATACACAAAAAGGGGATTGTGAGCGCATGAACTTGCAATGTGACGTTGGAACTACAAATTAGAAACTGGTGTACTTGCATAGTAGTAACATATACTTTGGTCATAAAGCATAAGTGACATGAATCAAAGCATGTAAACTTGTAGTTAAGTTAAGAATATTACTATCGACACATAGGCTTAACTACAACATAAACCTATATTTTTATTCAGGCATAATGTCAAACATAAGCAAATCATGTTCATAAGATTACTACATGCTTACTAAGGGGATTACTTTTGTGGCTAATACAAAAGTATAGTTAAATTTGTTCACATAACCATGGCATACATATTTCTAACATGAAATCATGATTTTTACTTTAGTCATGTAAACTTGCAAAAAGGGGTTTTTGAATTTAACCTAGCCATGTACCACATATGTCATCCTATAATTCTTGTTAATAATATAGACCTAACATGGTTTCAATTATGCAAAATATCAATCATAGCCTAGCCATATTCATAAGTTTGCAAATAGGTTTCTAGTAAAAAACATGGCTTGATACATAGATCATGGTGCCAAACTTTTCAATATAATTTCATATGAATTATGATAATCCCAACCTTATTCCAATTACTTCACAAAAATGATGTTTGTATAAAAATACACATTATGATGGCATAGTAACAAAATCCCAAACTTGCATGAATTTCGATTAATCAACTACATACATGTAGCTTCAACATGGATTACATAATTTGCGAATATTCCAAACGTATACTTGCATAAAACTACCGCATGTAGTTTTTTTACAATGAATAATATGCTTTGCGAATATCCAAACGTATACAATATTCCAAATCGATAGCAACGCACAAATATGAATTACTTTATCGCCACAAATCAAATATACAAACCAACACAATTATTTGTTCATACCAAAATGATACTCTACTTACAATCGTTGTGGCGAATTCTCTAATTTAGGAATTTAGAGATGCGACTCCTTTTGACGTAGGCATTGATTTGATTTGCTTGAATTGCTTTAGGCTTTAGAATTTGCCTCCTAATCTTCTCTCCAATTTGGTGGCTACTCCTAGACGCTCCTCAGCAACATGGCGGCTTTGTTCTTATTTTTGAATGAATAGATTAGGGTTGAGTCTAGGGTCATTTTTATAGGAGTTATGAACTGATTAGAGCCATCGATGTTGCCTGGATTGATCGTAGCCATTCATTCTAAAGAGAGACCAATTAGAGCCTGCCACATAGCCCTAATGACAAAGCAGACCACAGAAAATCGGCCAAACACAGACCTGGCCAGCCAGGTTGGGCTGGGTTCGACCTGGCTCCCGACCAGGTCGACACCCCTGTCGACAGGGCTGTCGACATGGCCCAGGTCGACAGCCCAATCGACCTGGGTGCGTCAGGCGGGACTTTTTCCGCCCTGGCCCATTGGGCCCCACTTCGGAATTTTTTATTTGTTTTATTCTGTTTTAAATTTAATTCAGAAACTTCCGAAGGCCATATCTCCTTCATACGGACTCCGTTTTTCGAAAACTCGGACTCTATTTCGCGTATTTTTCCGAGACGAACGCAATGACGTATATCGTTTCCCTTAGTTCTTTGATTTGAATTTGATTATACTTTAATTTGTGAATTTCACAGTTATAGAATTCGTGGGGTGTTACATTCTCCCCCACTTAAAAGGATTTCGTCCCCGAAATCTTCAAGTTAGGAGGAATGTATATCCTAACATCCAATCATCCATCTACTCATCCATCAAACACGAGCATCCATTGTCCTTAAAAGACTTCTAATGCTTCATGATCATATGCGAAGTGTGTGTGTACATGAACTTATCTAATGCAAAATCAGGCGGTCTGCTGATTCAGTTGACCTCCTTAATGCGAATCATGTAAGTGCCATGAATCCATTATGTATGCAAATTTTCCTATTCATGATTCTACATGAGTGCATAATCATTCAATACAAATGCAACATCCATATGACAACACATTAAAGTTCAACCATATACGAATGCAAACATATATGCATATGCAATATGAAGTGACTGAGCCGATATAAAACCTAGATTGTGTGTGTATATGCAACCACTAGCAACCACTAGCAATCACTTGCAACCACTTGCAATCATCATCCATAACATGTTTCAATTACATGTTTCCATCCAAAGGGTTTCTACCTAAAAGATAAGGTCGAGGAAATATACATAAAAAGATAGATAAAAGCGCAACTTAAGGAAAAAGAAAGATCAAGGATGTACCCTCGAAAAGAAAAGGGTAGGCAGTGCGTATTCTAGCTTCAGTTTCCCAAGTCGCATCTCCCTCGGCGTCGCTCCACTGAACTTTGACGAGCTTGACTTCGCGGTTGCGTAGCTTCTTCACTTCCGTTCCTAGTATGCGGGTTGGAACTTTTCTTATGGTTGCTTCGCGTTCCACTTCGGCCTCTTCGAGGATATTTGGCTCTACCACTTCAGCAGACTCATGTAGACATTTTCGAAGATGTGAAACGTGAAAGACGTTGTGGACTCCAGCCAACTTCTCGAGTAGCTCTAATCTATAGGCCATTTTCCCAATCTTCTCGATGATAGTGAATGGTCCTACGAACCTTGGTGCCAGCTTTCCTGTGGTTCCGAAACGAACAACGTTCCTTAGCGGTGATACCGTGAGAAAAACTCTGTCTCCAACCTCAAATTCAAGGTCGGTCCTCCTCTTGTCGGCATAGGACTTTTGTCTGTCTTGGGCCGTCTTCATCCTTCTTCGTATTAAGTCTACTTTCTCTGAAGTCTCTCGGATCATATCTGGTCCAAGTATAAGCTTATCAGTGGACTCCCACCAACAAGTGGGCGATCGGCATGGTCTTCCATATAAAGCTTCGAAGGGCGCCATTCCGATGGTTGCTTGATAGCTGTTGTTGTAGGCAAATTCCACCAAAGGAAGGTGGTCTTCCCATGTCCCTCCGAAGTCAAGGACGCATAGCCTTAAAAGGTCTTCCAAAACTCTGTTTACTCTCTCTGTTTGGCCGTCGGTTTGCGGATGATAGGCTGTGCTCAAGCATAACTGCGTTCCTACTGCTTCTTGCAGACTCCGCCAAAACTCGCTGGTGAAGATGGGGTCTCGGTCACTAACAATGCTAGACGGTATTCCATGGAGTCGAACAATTTCCTTGAGGTAAAGTGATGCTAGGGATGAGGCAGTTCTTTTACTTTTGACAGGTAAAAAGTGGGCGCTTTTAGTAAGCCTATCCACTATTACCCAAATGCTAGTGTTGCCCCTCCTAGACCTAGGCAGCCCATCGATGAAGTCCATTGAGATGCTATCCCACTTCCACTGCGGGACCTCTAGAGGATGTAGTAGTCCGCCAGGCTTTTTCTGTTCCGCCTTAACCTGTTGGCACACCATACACTTAGAAACGAATTCTGCCACGTCCTTTTTCATGCCGTTCCAGAAGAAATTCCTTTTTATGTCTTTGTACATTTTATCTCCGCCTGGGTGTATCGTCATCTTGGAGCGATGTGCTTCCTCGAGAACTTTCTTTACTAAATCTTTTGTCTGTGGGACACATAGTCTTCCGCCTCGTCTTAGCAAACCCTTATTGTCGATGGAGTATCTGTTGAGGTGACTTGAAGTCTCAACCCTAATTAGCCTATCAATTATTTCTACAAGCTGAGGGTCTTCGCGTTGTGCTGTCCCTACTGAATCCACTAAAGTTGGGCGCACTTCGAGAGATGCTAGCAAGCCTGGTACGAAATCGGAGGAGGGCCTAAAGTCGAAGCTGGCTATAAACTCTAGGCTTTGTCTTTCAACAAACAACGGGCTTAGGGTCAATTTCTTTCGGCTCAACGCGTCTGCCACTACGTTGCCTTTGCCCGGAGTATAGGAGATTTCGAAATCGTACGAGGCAAGAAACTCCATCCATCTTTGTTGCCTCAAGTTAAGATCCTTCTGCGAGAAAAGATATTTCAACGATTTATGGTCAGTGTAAAGTTCGAACTTCTCACCTAGGAGATAGTGTCGCCAAGACTTGAGTGCAAAGACAATGGCGGCTAACTCAAGATCGTGGGTCGGGTAGTTCTTTTCGTGCACCTTCAACTGTCTCCCGCCATAAGCTACTACCCTTCCTTCTTGCATTAAGACGGCGCCTAGCCCTGTCCCACATGCATCCGTATAAACAGTGAACATCTTGCTCCCATCTGGCAACGTCAAAACTGGGGCTGTTGTAAGAGCCCTTTTTAGTCGTTGGAAAGCAAACTCGCAATCCAAGTCCCAATTGAACACTAGATTCTTCTTAGTTAATTTCGTGAGCGGAGCTGAGATTTTCGCAAAATCCCTTATGAATTTTCGATAGAAACCTGCTAGTCCTAGAAAGCTTCGGACCTCAGTTGCATTCCTTGGTGTCTTCCAATCCTGCACCGCCACTACCTTAGCAGGGTCCACCGCTAACCCTTGTTTGGATACTATGTGCCCAAGGAACCTCACCTCTTCTCTCCCAAAGTGGCATTTGGAGAATTTGGCTTTTAGTTGATGGACTCGCAAAGTTTCCATGATTGCCCTTAAGTGTTGAGCATGTTCCTCTTCATTCTTTGAGAAGATAAGGATATCATCTACGAAGACGACTACGAATTTGTTGAGGAAATCTCTAAATACCCTACTCATCAGGTCCACGAAGTAAGCAGGTGCATTTGTCAAGCCGAAAGGCATGACAAGCCATTCAAAGAAGCCGTCTGGGGTTCTGAACGCTGTTTTATCGATGCTATCTTCAGCCACCCTTAGCTGATGAAAACCGGTTGCTAAATCGAGCTGGGAGAAAACAGACGCTCCTACAAGCTGGTCAAATAAATCGTCAATTCTAGGGAGAGGGTGCCTATTCTTTTTCGTTAGCTTGTTGAGCTCCCTATAGTCAACACATAGACGGAGTGAACCATCCGCCTTTGTAGCGAACACCACTGGAGCGCCCCATTCTGAAATGCTCCTCCTAATGAACCCCTTTTCTAGAAGCTCTTTAATCTGTTTACTGAGCTCTTTCCTTTCTCGTGGAGCCATGTGTCTAACGGGCAACGCAACGGGCTTTGCATTATCTACAAGATATATGCGGAAGTCTATTTCCCGCTTCGGAGGCAAGCCCTTCACCTCTTCGAAGACATCCGGATATTCCCGGACTACTCTAACTGATTGCAAATTTTCAACAGAGGCATCTAGCGATTCAAGGTAACTAAGCATAACCGCATACGAGGGATTACAAGAAATTTCCAAAGTATTACCGAGCTGGGTTAGGAGCCTAACAACCCTTTTCTCACAATCAAGGATGGCCCCATTACTGGATAGCCAATCCATACCCAAAATCAAACCATACCCCGAAAAGCCCAAAACAAAGGCACTACATTGAAATTCTACACTTAGAATAGAAATTTTCAATCCCAAACAGATCATAGACAAATGAGCTGGGCCCCCAATTGGGTTTGAAACAATTAAGGGGTCCTCTACCATACTAGTTTTTAGGTGCAGAGATTCTACTAAAGCAGACGAGATAAAGGAATGTGATGCGCCAGAATCAAATAAAGTGCGAACGGGGTGATCATAAAGATAAACTACACTTTCTACAGAAGTATTTATACCTCGCTGTTGCAAAGGTGGCGCTTCCAGCACATGAACCTGTGCCCCTAGGGTGGATCCAGCCCTCTGCCCCTGTCCTCGTTTCTTTGGGCAGTCCTTAGCCCTGTGGCCCGTCTCATCGCAAGAAAAGCACCCACCATTCTCCTTGGCCTTCTTTTTCCGGCAGTCCTTTACTAAGTGCCCCACTTTGCCACAGAAATTACACTTCCTCTTCTCTTTGTTGCCTTTCCCGCCTTTCTTAAAGTCTGTCTTCTTAGGCTGCAAACCCTCTTTCTTCCCTTGAGAGTTTTCTGCCTTTGTCTCCTTCTTGCCCTTATCCTCTTCATTCAGCAATGCCATTTGCACCAATCTTTCATACGTGGCCCCCATGGGTATATGGGTCATGGCCAAACTGTGTAATGGCTCATTTAACCCTTTGACGAAACGGAGAGCCTTCTTGTGCGGGGTGTTGACTAGGTCAAGCCCAAACCTAGCCAGCTCATCGAACTGATTCACATACTCTCTGACAGTCTTGTCTCCTTGCTTAAGAAATAAAAAATTTTCCAACTGCAAACTTCTTTCCGCATCTGAGAGAAATTTAGTCTCAAACCTTGCCCTAAAGTCCTCCCATGTCTCCACTGGTCTTTCAGCATTAGTGACTTCCCACCAGTAGGAAGCCTCACCCTTCAATAGCCACACTGCCAATTGTACTTTTTGTCTATCCTCTACCTCGAAGATGATGAATAGGTCCTCAGTTTCTTTCAGCCAATTCCTAGCTGCCACGAAGGACTCAGTTCCGTGGAAATCCTTCCCTCCCATGGCTTTAAAATCTTTACATATCTTAGCAAATGTGTTTCCCCGTGGAGGAGGTGGAGGAAGAGGTGCTGCTGCAGCTGGATGATTTCCTGCAGTTGGGGGAGGAGGAACGCTAGGACCTGGCTGAGTGGCCCTTGCTTCTAAGAATCGTCTAAACCAACCAGGTATTGGTATCCCTTCCGGTAAGTTAAGATCTTCAGACATGCTGAAACAAAAAGGATAGGTTCAAAACGAAGGATAAGAGATAGTACCTATGGCTTTGGGGAGTGGACTTTGCCCTTTAAAATAATATATTTTTTTTCTTTTAAAAATGCTTCTTTAAATTTCATTTTTGAAAATAAATTTTCAAAATTTTTTTTTATCTTATCTGGTAAACCTATGCTCTGATACCAAGTGAAACACCCCACCTCCGTTAGGGTCACTCTCAAAGGGAATGCCCTAATTTTGGTGGAGGTTTATAAGTATAAGTCACAGATATACAAGACAGATATAAGAACACATATTTGTAAACAGCGGAAAATCAACAACTTTTATTTCATAAAAGCAAATACGTGCTACAACAACAACACCATAATTGTCTTACATCTTTTTCCAAAACATAACATAACACTTTCATAATCTGTCTTGATTACATTAGTTAAAGAAGCATAAATAAAACATAGATAAACTGCAAAAGCCCCATAGAGTTTGTCCAAAGCCATAGTTTCAAACGAAAAGGTCCAAGCAATACATTTCTTTCTTCAAGCTAGATGTTAAGGCTGGTTAAGCTGCAGTGTTCCCTCCCTGTGGACCTTGGGGGGGAAAACGGAAGAAAAGAAGACGAAAGAAAAGTAGAGTCAGACATAAAGCCTGAGTAAGTCTAGTACTATTTTGTCTATGAATAAAGAACTGGGTATGATAAGCAAAATCGAGAAGTGGGAAAACACTATAAACTTGGTTAAGTTGTCTAGGGTCGAATATACTATCGTACCCCATGTTAATCTCTGAACCCATATAAACTAGTTCCCAACTGGCACCCCATAATCAGGGTGAAGTGATCCATTCAATGATGATCGGCTCCTACTCGCATAGTTACATGTGTCTTACGGCCCCCGATGTTGTAGTTACCTATGCTGGTCCCACCATGGGGTGTATCAAGTCCCATGGCAGCGGCCCGACACAACCTTAGAATGCACAGGTATGCTACTGGTGCCCAGTGCTTTATTTTTCTGCGCCGGAGTGTGTGCACGCCCGCACCCCGTTAGAACCTACACTGCTACACCACCGCCGTCGATTTGACCTCTTACAATCAGCCAAGTAATCGTGCCCCACCCTGCCTAGTTTCAGGGTATCATGATACACCTTATAGGGTTACTGCTGAAAAGGGTCCCCCGTTACTAGGTTTTCTATCTCTAGCCAACATGCTAAGTTGGTTAAGTGTTTTCTAACCTAACCCCCACCAGTCCGTTTAGTTTAGCATGTTCCATTTTGATTAAGTTTTTAGTTTACTTAATCCTAATAGTCCTGACTCAGCCTTAATTGTCTTATTAAAGCCTTGACCTCTCACATTAGACAAGTATTGTTGTGGCTGCCTGTTGCCGGTTGGTTCCGGGCAGTCTTACGCCACAACTCAGTCTAACCTCGGGTCCTTATTGGGCTCCATGTTTAACCTCTCACATTGGATAGGTATTGTTGTGACTACTGGACAGCCGGGCGGTTCCGGGCAGGTTTACATCACAACTCAATCCAACCTCGGGTTAAACACATCGTATTTTCTACATTTACATATTTGGTCTTTCTTCTTTATTTATACGTAAATATTTGCGGCCCATTATTAAGTTCATGGTGTAAAGGTTACACCAATCATGGGCCCAACCCATACTTGAATTTGGGCCCTTCTACTTTATATTTTCATTTATTAATTAATTTGGTCCAACGTTATTTTCCCCCGTTTACTACGTTCGTTTACATGTTGGGCTTAACCTTTTTAAGCCCAACTTAGCCATGCGAAAGAGGGGAGGCTTAAAGCGTGATTACATACACAAAAAGGGGATTGTGAGCGCATGAACTTGCAATGTGACGTTGGAACTACAAATTAGAAACTGGTGTACTTGCATAGTAGTAACATATACTTTGGTCATAAAGCATAAGTGACATGAATCAAAGCATGTAAACTTGTAGTTAAGTTAAGAATATTACTATCGACACATAGGCTTAACTACAACATAAACCTATATTTTTATTCAGGCATAATGTCAAACATAAGCAAATCATGTTCATAAGATTACTACATGCTTACTAAGGGGATTACTTTTGTGGCTAATACAAAAGTATAGTTAAATTTGTTCACATAACCATGGCATACATATTTCTAACATGAAATCATGATTTTTACTTTAGTCATGTAAACTTGCAAAAAGGGGTTTTTGAATTTAACCTAGCCATGTACCACATATGTCATCCTATAATTCTTGTTAATAATATAGACCTAACATGGTTTCAATTATGCAAAATATCAATCATAGCCTAGCCATATTCATAAGTTTGCAAATAGGTTTCTAGTACAAAACATGGCTTGATACATAGATCATGGTGCCAAACTTTTCAATATAATTTCATATGAATTATGATAATCCCAACCTTATTCCAATTACTTCACAAAAATGATGTTTGTATAAAAATACACATTATGATGGCATAGTAACAAAATCCCAAACTTGCATGAATTTCAATTAATCAACTACATACATGTAGCTTCAACATGGATTACATAATTTGCGAATATTCCAAACGTATACTTGCATAAAACTACCGCATGTAGTTTTTTTATAATGAATAATATGCTTTGCGAATATCCAAACGTATACAATATTCCAAATCGATAGCAACGCACAAATATGAATTACTTTATCGCCACAAATCAAATATACAAACCAACACAATTATTTGTTCATACCAAAATGATACTCTACTTACAATCGTTGTGGCGAATTCTCTAATTTAGGAATTTAGAGATGCGACTCCTTTTGACGTAGGCGTTGATTTGATTTGCTTGAATTGCTTTAGGCTTTAGAATTTGCCTCCTAATCTTCTCTCCAATTTGGTGGCTACTCCTAAACGCTCCTCAGCAACATGGCGGCTTTGTTCTTATTTTTGAATGAATAGATTAGGGTTGAGTCTAGGGTCATTTTTATAGGAGTTATGAACTGATTAGAGCCATCGATGTTGCCTGGATTGATCGTAGCCATTCATTCTAAAGAGAGACCAATTAGAGCCTGCCACCTAGCCCTAATGACAAAGCAGACCACAGAAAATCGGCCAAACACAGACCTGGCCAGCCAGGTTGGGCTGGGTTCGACCTGGCTCCCGACCAGGTCGACACCCCTGTCGACAGGGCTGTCGACAGCCCTGTCGACATGGCCCAGGTCGACAGCCCAGTCGACCTGGGTGCGTCAGGCGGGACTTTTTCCGCCCTGGCCCATTGGGCCCCACTTCGGAATTTTTTATTTGTTTTATTCTGTTTTAAATTTAATTCAGAAACTTCCGAAGGCCATATCTCCTTCATACGGACTCCGTTTTTCGAAAACTCGGACTCTATTTCGCGTATTTTTCCGAGACGAACGCAATGGCGTATACCGGTTCCCTTAGTTCTTTGATTTGAATTTGATTATACTTTAATTTGTGAATTTCACAGTTATATAATTCGCGGTGTGTTACAGCTTCATTTTTCGAAAAAGCATTGCGTTGTTTATTCTATGCACTGGTATTCTTGGGAGAAAACCCGTTCCATGTTATACGGCGTGGTCCCTCGAATTACTCTCTTTTTAAAGTAAAGTTTTAAATAACTGTTTTAGTTCTCACACCAGTCACATGACTGACCTGGAGTTTATTGTTTTAACCTAAACTCTGGGTGCCCCTATTTCCGCATGGGCAGCTAGTAGTTTTGGTTTTGCAGATTTATGTTCTCAGGATCCTGGTTTACAGCTGGAACGATATCCAGAAAGCTCTGTATCCGTATATCACCTTCTGTTGTGCTTAGTATTATTTTTCCGCTGTTATGTAATTTATTGTAATCTCTTATATTTGTCGAATGTAATTTATTCATTCATACTCTGTATATTCTTGTATTCTGATGGAATTGTTGTAATAACAATGAAATGTTCTTCCGTCTGCGCTCTGTTTTGTCCTGCTCTCAAACGATCAGGGGTTTTGAACGGTCCAGATCGGTTTAACGACTGATTCAGATCGAGCGAAATTCCTTGCCGTCACAGACGTACCCCTGCCGCTGCTTTTACCACTTACAATCAGCCCAGTAATCGTGCCCCACCCTGCCTACTTCAGGGTACCATGATACATCTATGTGGGTTACTGCTGAAATGGGTCCCCGTTACTAGGGTTTCCTTATTGGTTATGTTTATGGGCCTATATATACAAATATTACCTACCTACACAAAATGTTCTTAACCCTCCCACTGGTTCTAGCATGTTTACTTAACGGTTAAGTTTGTGGGCCTATATGTACTAATATTACCCACCTACACGAGATGTACTTAACCCTCCCATCGATTCAAGTGTGTTTATTTAACGGTTATGTTTGCCGGCCTATATTTACTGATATTACCCACCAACCCGAGATGTACTTAACCCTACCATCGATTCAAGCATGTTTATTTAACGGTTAAGTTAGTGGGCCTATATTTACTAATATTACTGTAACGACCCGGATTTTTGGCCGTTGAATTCTGAATATTTAAATTTTGTTTAAGAATTTTAATTGAATTACATATAGGAATTTATTAACTAAAAACGAAGTTTGAACGTTAATTTATAATTTAATTATAAAACGAGCTCGAAATCGCGCGGCAGTTCGTAATATAGAGTTTTGAAGTTCAACTGAGAATACAGAATTCGTTATAAGTCGGATTTCTGTGAAACAAGAAACGTTGGAACCGTATTGATTGTAATTTTCATATGAAAGAGAAAAATCCAGATTTCGTGTTATAATTTGTTAGTTATGGTCAAATCAAATTTTGAAATAGTCGCTATGGAAATCGCTATTTAAATACAGGCCTTTAAAATAGCCGTTTTGCAAACGGACTCAGATTTCGACAAAATCAGATCCATTGGGACCGTATCGTTAAATTATTGTACGGTGGTGAGTGGCGTGGAAAACCGATGTCATATGTAACCACAGTAGCCGTAAACGCTCGTTCAGTGCAATTAAATTAATTCAACTGAATAAAGGGATATTAGAGTGTGCTTGAACAGACGATCGAATCAGGCCACGAAACCAGTTCCGGTGAGTTCGTAGCGTCGGATATAGTCAGGGTAGGTATATAGTTTGTTATTTTTAGAGATCGGCAAATTTGGTGTTCAGAAGGGCAGTGCGGTACGCGCCAAAAACAGTCTACCGGGGCAACAGTCTCAGAATGCGACGAAACTAGTGCCGTTGGGTTCGTATCGAAAAGTTATTGTCGGTGTTCGCAGTTTCAAGTTGTTTTGATTTATCTGGTGATCGTGAAAAATTTAAACGTGTGTTCATTTCTGGTTTTATAAAGGAAATTTTTTCAAACGATGTCGGAATTCGACGAAACTTGTCCCATTGGGTTCAGAATACCTTTTTACACCAAGATTAGCTTTTTAATCAGAATACAGACTATTCATTTATATGATTATTCATTCATTTCCCTGGATGTCAATTCATTGGACCTATATTCTATCCTTATCCTTTTAATAGGACTATAGGACCAACTGGAAAACGTGCTGTCCAAACTATTGAAGTGTGCCTGTCAAGGTATTATACATAAAAAAATATAATAAATAAAAAGAAGAAACGTGACTACCAATCCAACTCGATTTCGTGCGTGCCAAGCTTTTTTGTATCCGTGCTAACCAAGGCGTTGTTTTCCTTTAAATACTGGACTTGTATTCCTTAAATCCCTAATGCCCCAAATCTCACTCTGGTTTCCCGTTCTTTCCTCAACTCAAAATATTTCTTCTAGCAAATAAATCGATCTTCATTTTCACAAACAATTTGAGTGGTGCGAACAAGTTATAGGGATCGACGTTTTTACAAAGCCACCTAGGGCTAAGGGCGGTCGCCGCTATAGGCCGCGATTTGGGTCGAGAGGGGTGGTGCTGGGTTTGTTGAGGTGAGGCAAACGTATGGAAGCTTCCTGACGGAGGTTCGGTGATAGTCGTGTCGCACTGGTGGAGCGCTCATTGGAAACGCAGTGAGATAAAGGGGAGGGGCAGGTCCTGTGCATGGTTTGTTGGAGTGGGGACTGGTTTGTGGTGGAAACAAGTATGGAATGGAAGTGTATCGATGTAGTGTGGATCCGAGAAGGGAAGGTCTGTCAAAGTTTGGCATCAGTTTTGGCTTCAGCGAGTGTGAATGATATTGCAAGGAGGAAGCGGGTTCTTTTCTAAAAGACCTGGTGATACTTTTAAAACGTAATTAAAGACAAACAATATTCGAATTATTAGTTGGAGATTTTGGTAGCTGTTGGTAGACAAAAATAGTTGTGGAGTTTTAAAAAAAAAGTGAAGAATTGGATGTCCCAGTGAACCGTGTTTTGCACTATAGAAGGTGGAAGTGGTAGGATGGATAGAGGTGGATTGTTTGATGAGTCTGGAGTGCGTTTCACTATGGCAGGAAGTTAGAATACTGTTTTCAAGGAGGAAAGATTAGTGGGCTTAAACATGATTAGTGGATAATTAAAAAGTTAAGATGGCCAGTGTTCGAAATTTGCCTGTAGGAGGATGGCCTGATTTAGAGTAGGTCACGGCAGTGCTAAATCTGCTAATGATTCAGGGTAAGGCTCTAATTCCGGATATTTTAAGAGGGAAATGGTGATTTATTATAATTTAAGTTAATCGAATTTTGTATAAAGCTATAAACCATATATCTTGCCATATTGAGCAGAATTCAACAAAACCAAACATGTGGGGTTCGTAACGGCACAATCTATGTTGTGGAACTAGTATGGTTGAGGTGGAAGCTACTGGAATTTCAAGGAAAAATCAACCGCTGTTTGATTTTTAAACGAAATAGAAGTTGAACCATTAACGGCGAACAAGGTGAGTAAACTCACTAACTCCCTCTCGTTTATATTTTTATATATAAACGAGTTTTAAATTATTTTATAATGTGAAATGGTTGCTTGGTTGAATAGTTGATAAATTGGTTGATATAATCACATCGTTGATTGACTAATGCGATATTTTTGATGTACTAACATCGGTGGATGCAGGGAAACAGGTTGGAGGGATCCAACTGGATCCCTCAATATTTTATTTACTGTTTTATTTGATGGTGATATATGTTATGCTACACTATCCATGGTTGAATTTGTGTGTTTGGTTTACCCTGGCCTTAGGAACCTGGTATTTTAGATACCGTAAAATATCATCGAATGTGAAAAAGGAAATTAGAATTTAAAAGCAGAGTTTATTTCCAAATTAGAAATAATTTCTTTTTCATTGAGTTGCAAATGGAAACCTATTCCATTGGGTAAACCAAGAAAAATGTTATAAATAAAGATATAAATTAAGTGGATCATTAACCATTGGATAAATTAAAAGGTGAGTTCAAATATGAATGTATATTTGAAAGTGAGTATCGGTTTTGAAACCAATATTTGGAAATGGATCCGAATTTAGCAAATTACAGAGGAAAGTTTAAAGAAAGATTTTCAAATGCTTAAAATAAAAGAATAAATAGTTTAAAACAAGGAAATATTTTGCAAATAAAATATAAAAAGGGGAGTTATAGAAATCAAATTAAGTGGTTAGAAGAATGTATAGTTTATAAATATGTTTAAAGAAGAACTTGAATTGTTTAAAATAAACAGAGTTTATAAATGAACAACGGAAGCGTGTGCGTCGCACACGGTATTTTATTCAAAACAGCAATCATAACGCTGTTGTTATAAGAAATGCTTTTTAAAATTTTAAACAGCGATTTTAACGCTGTCTTTGTAAGGAATGCTTTTATAAAACTAAACAGCAATTTTAGTGCTGTTGTTATAATAGATGTTGTAAAATCTATACAGCAATTTTAGACGCTGCTGTTATAATAGATGTCTTGGTAAATCTAAATAGCAATTTTAACGCTGTCGTTATAATAACTGTTTTAATAGCAATCTTAATGCTATGGTTATGATAAGTGTTCTATAATGCTAGACAGAGGTTTTAACGCTGTTGTTGAAAACAATGTTTTATAAACCAAAACATTTGAAGACAGCGATTATAACGCTACCATTGTAATCAATATTTCTATAAAGAAGGGGTGTTTGTAGATCAAATCCGAGAGTCGCGTAAGCAATGTTTGGTTTAAATTTGTGAGTTCTGACTATTTCAAAGTTAAGAATGTCGTTCAGTTAAGGTCTGAGAGGTAATTATACCCCAACTTGACTGACTGCATTATTGACGGACAAATGGTTAAGGCTTGATAGGAAGGGTTGGTTAGTGATATCGTTAGTTAACGAATGATTTATGATTTGAGTTTTTATAACGATGTTTATAACATCAGTTAATTCAAAGGATTTAGAAATGTTTTCTAACTGGAGTAAAAGATATTTTCTCAATTAAGGAATTATATATATTGGAAATGTTTCCAATAATCGTGAGAGAAAATAGTGCTTTAAAAGAACACGAAAGGTGGGAAATGGAAAATTGGGAATGATAATGAAATAAAGAATTAATATAAAAAGGGCCCAATGTTGTTTGATGCTTGATTGATAGAATTTCCATTTGGAAATAGGACCGTTGATTGTATGGGTGTTTCTTTGATAGTTAAATCACCGACTATCAAAGTTTTGATTTATTTTATACCTCCGTTGTCAATATGGAGAGACCGGGATCAGATTTGATATCTGAAAACCACTCCGTATTGGCGTAAGCGTAGTGAAGCAACTTATGCTGAAGAAAATTGAAGACGGAGTTATGCAAGGGCTATCCTGTTACGGGTTAGTGCCTTCGGTTTGTCCAGACCCAGGACAACTTGTATGGACGAGTTTCTGACAGAGTATTTCCAAAGGGGGTTACGTACGTTGGTTCCTTCAAACGTACGAAGTTGGGGCATAGAAGGGAAGCTTCTTTAGCCTAACAATCTGAGTATTTTTGTGGGAATCAATTAGTGATTTCCGATGGATCTGATGATGTGGCATTCAAAGTGAATGATGGCCAGATGTTCTGGAAGATAATTCAAACCTCAAGCCTCATCAAACCGGAAGTGGACAAAAATCGGGCGGGCAGCATGGCTATGTGGGTCGCACCCATTAGGATGTATGATCACCTATCTAGAGAAATTCCTTTTGTTCTTAAATCTATCGATGCTGTCCCTTTTCGGGAGGCGGTTGCTGATCCCAACCGTCGGTGATATACATTCGATACACTCAAGCGAAATGAGTGGTCGGTCATGTGAGGGCCGGGTTGCAAGACGTTCTTGTTGAACCCAGTGTATTTGCCTCTAGAGATACACGTTCGGAAGGTGGTCCCATACCTTGTCAAGTTGGAATCCAATCTCCAATAAGTGCCTGCGAGTTTGATTGTATATTATATATGTAGAGCGTGAGATGCAAGCGTTCTACTAGGTTTTAATTACTTGTGATTAGACATTATTATAATATCAGATAATATATGATTTCCAAAGTGTTTTGGGTTATCGTAAGGTAAAAACCATCCATGTTTCTGTGTGGATCGGTCTTACGATTATCATTTCTTTTGAAAGGATTTTTGAAAGTTAAACCAATGGTTGGAGTTTACTCACACCAGTCCCATGACTGACCCAGAGTTTATTTTGTTTGTTTTCCCTAAACTCTTGGGTGCCCAAATTTGTACGGGCAGTCAAGTAGTCGGGATTTTACAGATTCACTTGAAGAAGCTTGAAGCAGGAGGCTTCACCAGTTGGCTATAGACTATTATATTTTCCGCTGTGTACTATGTTGTATCTGGAAACATGTGTTTATAACTGTTCCAGGAATAACTGTTATGCTCTGATAATGGTATATATATACAAATACTGATTTGTGCTTCAAAGTTATATTATATAATATATTTTACTCGTTCCGCTGTGAGTTTGTGATCTTCGTTTTCTTCTATTCTATTAGTTCTTTCTTTCTACTTCTCATCCTCTAACTTCTTTCTAAAAATGATTTGTATTTCTGTGCAATTTGAGTTGGACATGTGGTATGATTAGTCGACTCAAAGGGTACGGATTTGCGGGTCGTTTCAATTACCCACCAACCCGATATGTACTTAACCCTCCCGCACATTATGCCATATTGATTAAGTGTCGCCCGTTCATATTAACTTAACCCACCCATTAATCATGTCATGTTGGTTAAGTGTTTCTTATTAACTTAACCCTCCTCACTTATCATGTTGAATTGGTTAAGTGTTTCCTATTAAATTAACCCCGTTCGTCCATCAAGTTATATTGGTCAAGTGTTCTTTGATAACTCAACCCCATGTGTTCATCATATTGTATTGGTTAAGTGTCATCAATCAATTCAAGTTAACTTAACTACACGTGTTCATTGTGTTGTATTGGTTAAGTGTCATCAATCAATTCAAGTTAACTTAACCCCACCTACTTGTCATATTACTTTGGTTAAGTGTTGCCTTCTTGTGTTAACTTAACCCTACCACAAATCAAGTTATATTGGTTAAGTGTTGCCCACTTGTTTTAACTTAACCTTACCACAAATCAAGTTGTATCGGTTAAGTGTTTCTTATTACTTAACCCTACCCATTCTTCATGCTATACTGGTTAAGTGTTTCCTATTAACTTAACCCTAATCATTCATCTTGTTATGTTGGTTAAGTGTAACATTAATTAACTTAACCCTACCATTCCTGTCTTAGCTTTAATTCATTCACTAAAGCACCAACCACTCATATTAGACAGGTATTGTTGCGGTTACTAGATGTGCCGGGCGGCTCCGGGCAGTTTTACACCGCAAATCTGTCTAACCTCGGGTTCTTTTGGGCTTGATGCACTAACCTCTCACATTAGGTATATATTGTTACGGTTGCTGGATGTGCCGGGCGGTTCCGGGCAGTCTTACACCGTAACTCAATCTAACGTCGGGTTAGGCATATTTGTCTTTTTTTAATTTACATATTAACCTTCTATATTTATATGTAAATTATTGTCAATTAAGTCATGCCCAATTTCTCTCTAATCATGTTCATAATTTTAGGTATATAAATTATACCATTTCAATGCCACTAATCATTTAAAATATGTCAATAACATGTAACTTCATGTTTTTCCCAACGTTACACCCGCTAAACGTTCGCATAAATTTCATAGAATGTTAGGCTTCGCAATTTATCCTAACTCAAAATCAAGAGGGGAAAAGGAAGAGATACGTAGCATTCAAGACAAGCATAATATGGATCCACCACATGCCACATAAATTTGGAATAGAATAAATATATGTTTAATTATGAACTTGCAATTTTGAACCTAATCAACATGAATCATACACACATGGGAGTTTACATAGAACTACACAATTCCAATTAGTCATATAAAGGTGAACTTGCATTTTTGGATCTAATTAACATGGGTCTTAAACATACGAAATTACCCAAATCCAACTAGGCATGTATATGCAAACTTTTATTTTGGGTCCAATGAACATAAACCTTAAGCATATAGAATTGCACAAGTTCAACTAGACATGTGAATGTAAACTTTAATTTGGATCCAACAATCATGAATCTTAAACATATGGAATTACACAGGTTTAACAAGGCATGTAAATATGAACTTTTATCTTGGATCCAACAAACATGAATCTTAAGCATATGGTTTTTAACAAGGCATGTAAATATGAGCTTTAATTTTTGAATCCAATTTTTCATAGATCTAAATGTGAATCTAAACATAATACATGTCTTAGCCTAACAACTTGCATAAACATAGAAAAATTCCCAAATTGACATACAACATATAGGTGTCATCATGATATGTCATCGCCAAAATTATACAACATGGTATGTCATCGCCAAATTACACAACATGATATGCCATTGCCAAATTATACAATAATATGTCATTGCCAATTTATTCAACATGATATGTCATCGCCAAAGTGTACGACATAATATGTCATCGCTAAATTACACAACATATATGTCTTTGCCAAATTATACAACATATGGATTCATTGCCAAGCATTTAACATTTATCATCAAATCATATACAACATGGCCACAAACTTAATCATGATAAGGGTCATAGTCTTAATCTATTCAGTTTAACAAAAAGGATAGGCATAAATTTACATAGGGCGTTGTTCTACATCCAGTTATTTAGTCATAATTCTAATATCGTTTAGGTCTAAATGATAACCGGACTTACAAAAAGGAGACTAGTCTTGTGTTCTGGGATCTGTATTCTGAAATTGAATAGCTCTCCTTTGTTGTAGACATTGAATTCTCTTAGTTGAATTAGATTTGATTTGCAATTCCTAACTTGATTTCTAGTTGAAGGAGAATGGTGGCTATTCTAGGCTAAGTACTGACAGCATGACGGTCTTAGGAATATTTTTGTGTGGCTTTATGTTTTTGATTTTGGTTGCTTATATAGAAGTTTGATTTAATAGGAGCCGTCAGATTAACCTAGAGCAAATCAAAGCCGTTCAAACCTATGAGAACCAACCAGAACGTGCCACACAAGCCCTAATGACACATCAATTCGTCACAGGAGAAAACACATCAGATTTCAGATCTGACCCGAGGGGGAGGTCGACCCCCAGGTCGACCTGTATATAGGGAGGTCGACCCCATGGTCGACCTGGCCTGGGGTAGGTCGACCCCCAGGTCGACCTACCTTGGTATTTAATTTTCTGAATTGTTTTATATAAATTTATGAAAGTTCTGAGGGCCATAACTTCTTCATACAAAGCCCGATTTTCAAAAACTTGGACTCTATTCCAAGCAGAATTTCGAGACGAACGCAATGGCGCAAGCCGTTTCACCTATTTCTCACGTTTGAAATTAATTATTCTTTAATTCGTTACTTTAATGTTTAGAGAAAATACGGGGTGTTACATTCTCCCCTCCTTAAAGGATTTCGTCCCCGAAATCTTCAAGTTAAGAAGAATGTATATCCTTTCATCCAACCATTCATCTACTCAACCATCAAACATAGGCATCCATTGTCTTTAAAAAGATTTCTAATGCTTTCATGATCATATGCATAGTGTGTGTACATGTCCTTATCTAATGCAAAATCAGGCGGTCTACTAATGCAGTTGACCTCCTTAATGCGAATTGTGTCAGTGCCATGAGTCCATCATATATGCAATTATTCCTAATCGTACTTTATAACTTCTACATGAGTGCACAATCATTCATACAAATGCAACATCCATATAATAACACATCAAGTTTCAGTTGATATATAAGAATTCACTCATACATATGCAATATGAAAGTGACTAAGCCGATCTAGTGCCTAATGTGTGTATATGCATCCACGGACAACCACTAGCAACCACTTGCAACCACCAATCATAACATGTTTCAAACACATGTTTACATCCATTGGCTTCTACATAAGGATTAAAGATATGACCTAGAGGATATACCTAAAAAGATAGAAACAAACATGCATAGAATTCCTAGAAAAAGAGATCAAGGATATACCCTCAAGAAAAAGGGTACGATGCGCGTGTCTTATCTTCAGTCTCCCACGTCGCGTCTTCTTGAGCTTCACTCCAATGTACCTTAACTAATTTAACTTCACAGTTGTGAAGCTTCTAAAACCCACAAGTAAATTTAGGACCTCGATTACTTACTATGCTAGAGGGTATCCAATGTAGTCGAACTATCTTTCCACGATAAACAGATATTAACCATGATACCAAGTGTATATACTAAGATGATTAGAGGTCTCTCTTCTACTTAGCCTATCCATCATGTCACAAATCTGAGGGTCGATATCTCTCACGCAAACCTTCCTAGTTGAACTTGACATCCCTTAAGTACAAGCCCCAAAGGCCTAAACCAATATCAGACAAGCACCCAAGGAATACCTCCTCCGAATTTGGACAATTTATGTGAGATAATACTAGCAAAACAACCAAACAATTGAGCACTTAATCGACTCTGGCTATCCACACCAATCTTGCTCCAAAACTATCATTGATCGCATAACTGGCTTTGCATTGTCATCTAGATATATGTAGAAGTCTACCTCACGTTTTTAGGGGACTAACCCCTAACCTAAATCAAAAACATCTACGTACTCATGGACTACCCCAACGGATTGAAAATCTTTGATAAATCCATAAAGTGATTCTAGTTAGCTAAGACAAACTGAACCCTTAGGATCGCACGAAATTTCGAGGGTATTCCTGAGGCAAGTCAAAAGTATAACTACCCTCCTTTCACAATTACTAGCTAACTCATCCATGCCTAGAATCAACCCATAGCCCATGAAACCAAAAACATAAGTATCTCAAATCCTTACAAACCAAAGATAAATGAGCCGAACCACAAATTGGACTTGATACAATAATGGGATCCTCTACTATACAAGCTCTAGGGTGTAGAGACTCAACTATGGAAGCAGATATAAATGAATGTGAAGCGCTAAAATCAAAAGAGTACTAACAAGATGATCAAAAGAAAAACTAGAATTTTTCAATGGAAACTTTATTACCACTCTGAGGTATGCTGGCAGTGAGAGCATGCATTTGTCCTTCTGAAAATCCTGTCATTTGGTCTTGCCCTTGCCCTTAATTATACGACCTATTATACCATAATAAAGATACTTCCTCTTGTTTTAGGTTTTACTATTGTTTCCTCTCCTCCTTTGTGAACCAAGTCTATATCCATGAGTTCCTCATCCTTGGGTTGTGCTCCTTCGCCAAACTCCCTCATTCTTATCTTTTCCATCCTTGTGTAACTTGTTGACAAGTCTCATGAAAGCTGCCTCCATCGCATGGAAAATCCTATAAAGCTCGAAAGAGAATTAGCCGTAGATGAAACTACTACGACTATGGATGGAGGTTGGGCACTTCTTCGCCCTTTGTCAGGTGTCGTAGTCTCATCGAGCTTACGGTACCATGCCGCGATGATGTTACCTCCCAGAAAGCCAGGAGCCCCAGAGACTCAGGAAAGAAGGAAACAAGGTTTCAAACAGAGGATCTAAAGATAGTGCTTATGGATTTGGGGAATATGCCTTCAAAAACAAAACTTTTCTTTAGAAAATGCTTCTTTTAAAATTGTTTTGAAAATAAATTTTCAAATCTTTTATCTGATCCGTTAACCTTCAGCTCTGATACCAAGAGAAACACCCCATCTCCGTTAAGGTCACTCACAAAGGGAATGCCTTAACTTCGGTGGAGCATTATAGGTAAAAGATGCAGATAAATTACAAGACAGACAAATAAAGCAGCGGAAAATAAAGTCATTTTATAAACAACTTAATTCACTCAAGCTTTTACAACAATTTTCTCAAATCATACTTAAAAGTAATACATAGAACTTCTGTCTTGATTTATTAACTTCCAAGTATAAAAGAAGCACAAAAATAACAATGATATTCCCCCATAAAGCATGAACCAGCCATAGTAGTGGAAGAGAGAGTCCAAAGCAAAACATCGACCATCTTTGAGCTTGAAAAGAAATCTGAGCTAAGTGGTAACATTCCCTCCCTGTGAACCTGGGGGGGAGAGTGGGGGGGGGGGAACAGAAGAAAAGAGGCGAAACAAATCTAGGTCAGACATAAGTTTGGTAAGTCCAGTGTTTATTCAGCATATAAACTGGTAAGAGAACCATGACATGAATAAACTGGACGCAGGACAATAACAAAGAAATAAAGTAACATAGGATAAGCATAAGGTATGATAAGGGAAGATAAAATGAATGCGCCCCTACTCTTTCTCTGCTTCGCTACTACCTTGTTATTCTAATTTTTATATCTATCTCTGCACCACTTAACTAGTGTCCTAACTAGTTATCTGTATAAAATGATAACGTGATCCTAATCCTCGTAATTGTGGGAGCCTACAGGTGTACATCTATCGTGAGGATTCCACCTCAATCAACCTAATTGCCATGAACATGTTAGATGTACCCTTACTACCCTATCGATCGGATCCCTACTTGTATTCATTTCTCTTGTTTCTGTGTCAACCGACCCTCTCTTGCGTGTAGATACCCTGTGCTGGTCCCACCATAAGGTGTGTCAATCCTTATGATAGCTACCCGACACGATTCAAGATACACAGTGTATAACTACTGGTACCCAATGCCTGCTTTTTCCCACTTCGGAGTACGTGCACGCCTGTAAACCGTCGGAACCTACACCGACGTACCCCCTGCCGCTGCTTTGACAGCTTACAATCAGCCCAGTAATCGTGCCCCACCCTGCCTAGTTCAGGGTACCGTGATACACTATGTGTGTTACTGCTGAAATGCGTCCCCGTTACTAGCGTTTCCTTATTGGTTAAGTTTGTGGGCTTATATATACAAATATTACCCACCTACACGAAATGTACTTAACCCTCCCACTGGTTCTAGCATGTTTACTTAACAGTTAAGTTTTTGGGCCTATATGTACTAATATTACCCACCTACACGAGATGTACTTAACCTTCCCATCGATTCAAGTATGTTTATTTAACGGTTAAGTTTGTGGGCCTATATTTACTAATATTACCCACCAACCCGAGATGTACTTAACCTTACCATCGATTCAAGCATGTTTATTTAATGGTTAAGTTTGTGGGCCTATATTTACTAATATTACCCACCAACCCGATATGTACTTAACCCTCCCGCACATTATGCCATATTGGTTAAGTGTCGCTCGTTCATGTTAACTTAACCCACCCATTAATCATGTCATGTTGGTTAAGTGTTTCTTATTAACTTAACCCTCCTCACTTATCATGTTGAATTGGTTAAGTGTTTCCTATTAACTTAACCCCGTTCGTCCATCAAGTTATATTGGTCAAGTATTCTTTGTTAACTCAACCCCACGTGTTCATCATATTGTATTGGTTAAGTGTCATCAATCAATTCAAGTTAACTTAACCCCACGTGTTCATCGTGTTGTATTGGTTAAGTGTTATCAATCAATTCAAGTTAACTTAACCCCACCTACTTGTCATATTACTTTGGTTAAGTGTTGCCTTCTTGTGTTAACTTAACCCTACCACAAATCAAGTTATATTGGTTAAGTGTTGCCCTCTTGTTTTAACTTAACCTTACCACAAATCAAGTTGCATAGGTTAAGTGTTTCTTATTACTTAACCCTACCCATTCTTCATGCTATACTGGTTAAGTGTTTCCTATTAACTTAACCCTAGTCATTCATCTTGTTCTGTTGGTTAAGTGTAACCTTAATTAACTTAACCCTACCATTCCCGTCTTAGCTTTAATTTATTCATTAAAGCACCAACCCTCACATTAGACAGGTATTGTTGCAGTTACTGGATATGTCGGGCTGTTCCGGGCAGTTTTACACCACAACTCAGTCTAACCTCAGATTCTTTTGGGCTTGATGCACTAACCTCTCACATTAGGTATATATTGTTACGGTTGCTGGATGTGCTGGGTTGTTCTGGGCAGTCTTACACCGTAACTCAATCTAACCTCGGGTTAGGAATATTTGTCTTCTTTAAATTTACATATTAACCTTCTATATTTATATGTAAATTATTGTCAATCAAGTCATGCCCAATTTCTCTCTAAATCATGTTCATAATTTTAGGTATATAAATTATACCATTTCAATGCCACTAATCATTTAAAATATGTCAATAACATGTAACTTCATGTTTTTCCCAACGTTACCCCCGCTAAACGTTCACATAAATTTCATAGAATGTTAGGCTTCGCAATTTAGCCTAACTCAAAATCAAGAGGGGAAAAGGAAGAGACAAGTAGCATTCAAGACAAGCATAATATGGATCCACCATATGTCACATAAATTTGGAATAGAATAAATATATGTTTAATTATGAACTTGCAATTTTGAACCTAATCAACATGAATCATACACACATGGGAGTTTACATAGAATTACACAATTCCAATTAGTCATATAAAGGTGAACTTGCATTTTTTGATCTAATTAACATGGGTCTTAAACATATGAAATTACCCAAATCCAACTAGGCATGTATATGCAAACTTTTATTTTGGGTCCAATGAACATAAACCTTACATATAGAATTGCACAAGTTCAACTAGACATGTGAATGTAAACTTTAATTTGGATCCAACAATCATGAATCTTAAACATATGGAATTACACAGGTTTAACAAGGCATGTAAATATGAACTTTTATCTTGGATCCAACAAACATGAATCTTAAGCATATGGTTTTTAACAAGGCATGTAAATATGAGCTTTAATTTTTGAATCCAATTTTCATAGATCTAAATGTGAATCTAAACATAATACATGTCTTAGCCTAACAACTTGCATAAACATAGAAAAATTCCCAAATTGACATACAACATATAGGTGTCATCATGATATGTCATCGCCAAAATTATACAACATGGTATGTCATCGCCAAATTACACAACATGATATGCCATTGCCAAATTATACAATAATATGTCATTGCCAATTTATTCAACATGATATGTCATCGCCAAAGTGTACGACATAATATGTCATCGCTAAATTACACAACATATATGTCTTTGCCAAATTATACAACATATGGATTCATTGCCAAGCATTTAACATTTACCATCAAATCATATACAACATGGCCACAAACTTAATCATGATAAGGGTCATAGTCTTAATCTATTCAGTTTAACAAAAAGGATAGGCATAAATTTACATAGGGCGTTGTTCTACATCCAGTTATTTAGTCACAATTCTAATATCGTTTAGGTCTAAATGATAACCGGACTTACAAAAAGGAGACTAGTCTTGTGTTCTGGGATCTGTATTCTGAAATTTAATAGCTCTCCTTTGTTGTAGGTGTTGAATTCTCTTAGTTGAATTAGATTTGATTTTCAATTCCTAACTTGCTTTCTAGTTGAAGGAGAATGACGGCTATTCTAGGCTAAGTACTGACAGCATGACGGTCTTAGGAATATTTTTGTGTGGCTTTAGGGTTTAGATTTAGGTTGCTTATATAGAAGTTTGACTTAACAGGAGTCGTCAGATTAACCTAGAGCAAATCAAAGCCATTCAAACCTAAGAGAACCAACCAGAACGTGCCACACAAGACCTAATGACACAGCAATTCATCACAGGAGAAAACACGTCAGATTTAAGATATGACCCGAGGGGGAGGTCGACCCCCAGGTCGACCTGTATATAGGGAGGTCGACCCCCTGGTCGACCTGGCCAGGGGTTGGTCGACCCCCAGGTTGGCCTGCCTTGGTATTTAATTTTCTGAATTGTTTTATATAAATTTCTGAAAGTTCCGAGGGTCATAACTTCTTCATACGAAGCCCAATTTTCGAAAACTTGGACTCTATTCCAAGAAGAATTTTGTGATGAATGTAATGGCACAACCCGTTTCACCTGTTTCTCACATTTGAAATTAATTATTCTTTAATTCGTTACTTTAATGTTTATAGAAAATACGGGGTGTTACAATTTATATCTAAAGTGAATCTTTAAGAGAAAGAAAATTCTAGAGATTGAAGGATCACAAATATAGGGCTTAGGCTAAGTAGTAATGAGATTTGTTTAATCATTACTTATTTCTTTATTTTTGTTTTACTTTCATTTATATATATATATATATATATATATATATATATATATAAGTCTAAATGGACACAAAATCTGAGCCATTAGATTTCCCCCTGAATTACACCTTACACATAAAGACAAACAAATCTTATAGTCCAGATTTTGTGTACATAATTTTGTGTCCTTGTAGCCGCTCCCTATATATATATGTATATATGTACGTACGTATGGATGTATTTGTGTGTGTATATGAGCCCACTTACAAAATCAGTTATATTACACCCACTTTTACTTGAAACATATTATTAACTATTTCAAAGCCCTATAATTTATTTATTTAACCAATTATTATATTTAAACTATGTTTTACTAGCTAAATTTAATGTTCATTAACAAAATACATTCTTTTATTAAAATAAACATTCAAACCTATTTTGTTTAATCTAACAATTATTCCAAATAATTTATTTATATTTACATATTTCAAATTTTTTAAATAGAATATAAAATCATTTTCTTTTATACCTATTTTTTTATCATTTTTAATAAGATAATTCCACCTGATTTCCGAACTACTTCAAAATTTTCATATTAATTAATTCAAATTATATTTAGAACATTCATTATTATTATGTAATTGTTAATTAATTGTTTATTGATAATAGATTGTTATAAATGATAAAAATCAAAGTTCATATAGGGTCCATCCTTTTATGATTAAATGATAGGACTCTCTCTAGATATACATTGCCATATTGAATAATCAAATATGAGCGGAAATACAATAATGAGACCGCCATTCAACAGTTAGTCAAGTAAGTGGGCAAGCATTGGGAAGCAATTAACAGTTAGTCAAGTAAGCGGGCAAGCATTGGGAACCAAACGATTCCTTAAGCATCAAACAAGTGAGTTTTACATAAACCAAAAAGTTGTTATCTTATCGATCGACATAGTGATTGGAATGATAGTTGGGCTTCGTTACTTGATGAATAGTCAAACAAGTACAGATACATATACATACGTTAACCAAATTTTTGGAATGGTTCCGAAGAATAGTTAAAGACCACCCGACTCGGTCCACCGCGTGGATCAACTGGCCAGAAGCATAGCTGAGACATCAAGAACCAAAGTTTAGACAGAAGCAAAGACATTTTATCTGGTTTAGCCAAATCACTCGACAACTAATCTGCGATCCAAGATTGGACCTCGGCCTCTCCATCAGCTCGTACCCGGCATCATACCTCCACGAGGCCCACTACAACGCGAGTATCGCATCCCCCTATGTGATAAGATTGTGTATCCCTCAAATGATGCGAATTTGTATCCCTCATGGGATGCGAACTCGCATCCCGCTTACGCCCTATGGGATGCGAACTAGCATCCCTTCTTGGGATGCGAATTCGCATCCCGTGTACATCCCATAGGATGCGAACGCGCATCCCTTCTTGGGATGTGAATTCGTGTCCCATGTACATCCCACGGGATGCGAACTCGCATCCCGTCTCCTCTTCATGGGTTGCGAACTTGCATCCCCTCTTAGGATGTGATTTCGCAATCTGGCCACCCGAATCAGGGGCGGCTTCACATCCAAAATACGGTATACGAAATCGTGTCCCTATCCAAAGGATACGAATTCGGATCCGGTCCTTTATGGGATGCGAAATCCCCCTAACACGCGGGATACAAAATCTTAATGGTGCTACCCACTTTTAACTTACTCAACTACCAAACCACTCCTATAAATACTCCCTCATTTCCGGCGTGAGAGAGGTGGGTTCATGCTCTCCTCCAAGCTCTAATGGATTCCTCAGAAGAATATAACCTTCTCAAAGCCTCCCTAACATCTTACATAACCTTAGGAAGAAGAAGAAGCATATTCTTGGACACATGAGCACATTCTTGGACATTTGACCATACTTTTGGACATTAAACCACTTTGGGCTGTTTTGGCATCCAGAAGAAGATAAAGAAATCATCTTTGGACCTCCTTGCCACCACAAGCACACTTATGACGTGAAAACTTCGTAACTACGTCATCCATACCCAACCAAGCTTGGGATTCTCAAACACTCGAAGTTTCCTTCTTCCGCTACCAAACATTCGGATAACAAAGAAGAACCTTCCTCCTCCACCAAGCATAACACTCGGAGATTATTCAGCTATGCACTGAATAATATCAAAACTCATGTATACTCAGATACATTCCGGCCAAACGTTGTAACTTGTACCAAGAGCTTAATAAAAGAACAAAACCATTCAAAGTGAACGTAGGCTCCGATAAGCTGAACCACTATAAATTCTATGTGATTGTTTACTTGCCCTTTTCCTTTATACATTATATTACTGCTTACTTTCTACCACTAGACATTTATTTTTCACTCACGTTGTAACATCCCGAGTTTTGCGACGATTTGAATTATTAAATTTAATGTGATTTCTATTAAAAATTGTTTTAATTACTAAAAAATAATGATTTATGTCGTATATTATAAAGATATTAACTTGATTTGACTTGTTAACAATGAATCTCAATAATTATATTCAATAATAATTAATGTTTGATAATTTATTTATTTTTACAATTTAATTAACATTAAAAAATTTCCTATAAATTATTTTTTCTCTCAATTCCCTGTAAACATGATGCTGTATCTTTAAAATGATATTTCAATGGCCGCCTTTGATCCAATCTTCAAACAATAATATAAAATATATGACTTCATGAAATCAAAAACAAATGGGTTCGTTGATCTCAATCAACGAGATCTCTACATCCATGGCCTTAGTTTTGGGTGTGGCATAAGGTCTGGGGATCGACTTTTCATAGCCGAAGCTGGGTTTGCGAACACAATGATTGCTGGTGGCGTAGAAGGCAAAACAGGATGTGTGTGAAGTTCGTGGAGGCAAGAGGGGAAGATGGCCAGAGTTTGGAGGATTTCTGGGCATAAAAGTTTCGCATCCTATACAGTGCTCGAATGGAGAAGACAACAAATGCATTTTTCATGTTTCATTCGAGATATAGGTGAAGGACGTGGATGCGGAGAGCTGCAATGAGGAGTTTGTAGCAATCGACAGATGTTCAAATCTTGTAGGAATGAGGCAGAAATTGTGATTAGAAAATCACGAGAATGGATTACTGGAGTCATCGTGAGTAGTTTTAGATAATGGGAGAAGAAGAAGGGATGACATGGAAAGTTAAGCTGACGTGTTAAAATTGTATTGGTGAGGTTTTATTTATTTTATTTTAATTTGAACTTCCAAATGTTTAAATGGGTATAACTTTCTGCTACGAGGTCAAAATCGAACGAAATAAATTGTGTTGGATTCGTATCGTCGAGCTCTTCACGATGGTACTGATTTGGACTGATTATGAGACCGTTGAATTTTGGGCTAAAAATTGGATTTCAATCTCGTTTAAAGCCAAGGTGAGTGATTAAACAAACTCACGCGTATCTAAAGTATTCTAATATTAGTTAAATTGATATTATATCATGATATGATTGTTTGGATTGATGTTTGACAGTTTAAATTTTCATATTTACATTTATTTGCATCGATAACATAGTTAACTTTGACTGTTAAATATAAGTTTACAGTTAAGTAAAAATCCGACATTTAATTGCTGTTTAAAACCCGACATCTGAAAATTTGTAAGTTTATATGATATTTGACTGTTTGTATATATTGATGTGATGAATGACTTAATTTGATATGTTTGACATATTGATGTTAATTGTGTGAATTTACCTGTTATTCACATTTATTCATATATGACCATTTGTTTGCGCTGATTAATCCCAATCATTACCCCAGATGTTACGGGCATCGAATAAACCCGGAATTAATCATTAAAATGAATTAAGAACGTAGGTTGAAATGATAAATACCTATGACCTTGATTTGGATTGAAATGATATATATCCTTTCCCATAATACTAAAATTAAAATTTAAGTATCACTTGGCCATAGGATAGAAAATTATATACGGACACCGGTTGGTTAAATAAAATTTGTTTTAACCATGAATTTTGAAATATTGTTTTGAAGACAATATAAGCGATGTTTTATAATTTATTTCCTTTGAACTTGAACCTTGAAAAAAAAGGGAAATAAATTTGTATTGTAACTGAAGCTAAATAAAAAGTGGAATATAATCAAATTTATTGAAATTGAATGGTTTCGCAAACCTTTGAATTTTATTATGAATCAACATTGATTTGAATTATATATATGAATTATGAACTCAATATTTGCCATAAATTAAAATCATTGAAAATGAGAAACTGATTTGGAATGTAACTAGTTGAATTAATTTGATCGAATTGAAATGAACGTAAATTGGAAGTTTAATCGATGGAATTATTGAAAATTGAGTTGGTTGAATTGAAGTCGAAATTTGACTTCAGGTTTAATTGAAAATGTTAGAGAAACGATTCTAATTCCAACTATAGTATTTCAAATCATTTTATAAACTATTTTAATAATAATTATTTTTGTTTATAAACTATTTTACTTTATTACTATTTTATTTTATAAATTATTTTAAATAAATCATTTTAAAATTAATTATTTATATTATAAATTACTTAATGTTTTAACTATATATTTTAATAAATTTGATAAATTCTATTTTAAATTACAAACTATTTATTTTCAAACTATTTCAATTATATATCTAAAATATTTTAAATATACGGTTAATTATTTTAATATTCAAATTATTAAAGTTGGAATTGTTTCAAAATTTTAACTGGTTCAAATGGAGATTTTAGTATGAATAATATTCTATCTTGAATATTGAATGATTTTGAAACTCTGATATTTTGATATGAAGTATGAACCTCTTTGAAATGTAAAAGAACCGACCGGTGTGAAAAATGTAAACTATTGGTTGTTAAAGAGACCGGGATCGGATATTGTCATACTCTCTGCCAATACCAAAAACCACTTTAACAACTGTGTACGCGGTGGAGTTCCAGAAATGGTGTTGGATGGATTTGGGAGCGATTAATGGATTTGAAGAAAGAGAACGATGATGGATATCCTTGTCCTTCAGGTCATAATTAAAATGACTAAAACAGGACTATACCGTGACCAAGTGGGGTTAGCTACCTCCATCGGCAACACTTCTTCCTTTATTGCTATAGTCCCTCGATTTGATTGATTTGATGCGCATCTGTGATTTCGGAGTGTTGTTCGAGGTGGGCGGTAGTTGCGGCTATGCGTTACCACCAGTACGGGCATGCAACTAGTGTATTCCTACTCTAGTGATTCCTTGTATGCCTTGTCATATTATCTTGATCGAGCCCCCTACGATTTTGATTTGTACCTTACCTTTGGAGTGCCCTATAATAGCCACTACGTACTGTGGACTTTACGGTATCTGTATAGACTACGGTATTATAAACGGTGTAAGGGTAAAAATGTAATCCCGGTTACGCTATTTTGATATGTTATATTTAACCGTAGACACTATTATAATAGCGTATTATATTATATGATATTAGTTTGATGGATCCTTAGGAGATGGGAATTCCCGTAACATCTCTTAAGTTATTGCATTCATATTATTACATGAAATTTGATTTAACTAATATGAGAATGATTTATTTCTGATCCGAGTGTTTGTTGTGTTTCTTTTTGTTGCAATATGCTCGGGTCAGACCGAGTTATAGTTAGCGAAGATTCCCTTGCTTTGAAGATTCCATTATGAAGATGAAGATGGAGCTCAATAGACGTATTAAAATTATTATTCCGTTGCATTTATTGGTATGTTGTATGTTAATTTACTCTGATAAATTGTGTAAATATAATCAAATGTATGTTTTTAACAGCTTCATGAACTGTTATTTAATTATTATATTTTGTCCTTTCGCTGTGAGATTCTGTATTTGTTTCCTTCTTTCTTCTTTTTCTTATTTTAATCCCAATAACTATCCGTATTTTTGATCTGTTTATGTCGACATTAAGGATCATTGTCGATTTGAACGGTCGAAAATCAGGAATGTTACATTTGGTATTAGAGCTTTGGTTTAGCGAAAACATTGGCTCTATTTAGGATTAACTCATTAGAGATGGAGTAGTAATTCTCTAGAATGAGTTTGAGTGTATATGAGAGAGCGTACCTGTATTTTGATATAAAAATGATTTTGTATTGTGTTGATTTGTTCTCTTGAGTATTTTTGAATTCTGGTCGGTACTTGGGGCCCTAAGGAATCGATAGGGATTTCCAAACACTCGAACAGAGCTTATCGACATAATTTTGTTTTGAATTATATTATATATATAATTATTTGAAAATGTATGAATTTTGATTTTGTTGATGATAATATTAAATTTGCATCATTTATCATTCGATTAATTAATAATTAGAACCATTGATTATTAAACGGTTTAAGAAAATCAAATATTGAAAATTTATTGATAATGAAATAAGATGTAAAATATGAATTTGAGAATTTGATTTCGTGTGATTTTGTAATATTGATTTTCAAATGATTTGAAATAATATATTTATATTTTAAAAGTATTTAATATAGAAATTGTTTTAAATGAATTATTGGAAAAAAATAATAACAATAAGTGTATACCCTCTTTTCTTTGAAAATGATTTCGGTGATGAGTGCACACATCATCAATGTTTATTTTCAAGATTCTAAGTAGGGAGACATTTAATATTTTGTATTTTGGTTTATGAAATTGAACTTTATTTAAATCCCTTTTTATAATATGGTTTTATGTAAATGATATATTAAATGAAAAAAAGCCCGAAATTTAATTCTTGAAATCTTGAATAGTAATGAATTGGAACTTCTAAATATTAAGAGAGTTATAATTAAAATAAAATTCTTAAGAATTGGATAATAAAATGAAACGAATGGTAACCGTTGAAATTTTTGTAATAATTAATTATGTTCTGTAGCATGAATAACTTACCAATTAATTAAAAAGTTAAATGTTATAAGAATAAACAATAAAAAAAATGCATAAGTATAAGAATGGATAATGAAGTGGAAACTTTGATTGGTTAAAAATAAATAAAACTTAAGTTATGTAATAAACGATGTACACTTAGTTATGTTATGGTTAGTAATATGAATTAACCAAATCAATGAAAAATTGATTAAGAGAATTATTTAGTAATAAACCAAATATATTGATATTAATGTTTGGTTTTGCGAAAATATAAGTCAATGAGCTTATAATTTATAAACTTAATGAAGGTTGAACGAATAAATTTTATTTGGTTAAAAACAAGCTCGTCGCGAAGCTGCAGTTCGTAATTTTCTGAATTGAAGTTTAAATAAATGTATAGGATCCAAATAAAATCGGAATTCTTTAAAACAAGAATCCTTGGGATATGTTTGAATTAGTTTTCTAATGAGAGAGAAAAATTAGATTTCGACTTGTAGATTTTAAGATATGTGTAATTCAAATTTTCAAAAAAATCGTGGTACAGAAATTCCTGATTTGAAAATAAAATACTAATAAAATCAAGTTGAAAAAATTATGTGGAAAAACATATATATAAATTGACAACCTTCATACTACGCCTTTTCGAGGATGAAAAGTTTTAAATGGGGGAGAGTGTAACATCCCGAGATTTGCGACAATTTGAATTATTAAATTTAATGTGATTTCTTTTAACAATTGTTTTAATTATTAAAAAATAATTATTTATGTCGTATACTGTTAAGATATTAACTTGATTTGACTTGTTAACAATGAATCTCAATAATTATATTCAATAATTATTTATGTTTGGTAATTTATTTATTTTTACAATTTAATTAACACTAAAAATTTGCCCATAAATTCTCTTTTCTCTCAATTCCCTGTAAACATGATGCTGTATCTTTAAAATGATATTTCAATGGCTGCGTTTGATCCAATCTTCAAACAATAATATAAAATATATGACTTCATGAAATCGAAAACAAATGGGTTCGTTGTTCTCATATCAACGAGATCTCCACATCCATGACCTTAGTTTTGGGTGCGGCATAAGATCTGGGGATCGACTTTTCATAGCCATAGCTGGGTTTGCGAACACAATGATTGCTGGTGGCGTAGAAGGAAAAACGGGATGTGTGTGGAGTTCGTGGAGGCAAGAGGGGAAGATGGCCAGAGTTTGGAGGATTTCTAGACATAAAAGTTTCACATCCTATACAGTGCTCGAATGGAGAAGATAGCAGATGCATTTTTCATGTTTCATTCGAGATATAGGTGAAGGACATGGATGCGGAGAGCATGCAATGAGGAGTTCGTAGCAATCGACGGATGTTCAAATCTTGTAGGAATGAGGCAGAAATTGTGATAAGAAAATCACGAGAATGGATTACTGGAGTCATCGTGAGTAGTTTTAGATAATGGGAGAAGAAGAAGGGATGACATGGAAAGTTAAGCTGACGTGTTAAAATTGTATTGGTGAGGTTTTATTTATTTTATTTTAATTTGAACTTCCAAATGTTTAAATGGGTATAACTTTCTGCTACGAGGTCGGAATCGAAAGAAATAAATTGTGTTGGATTCGTATCATCGTGCTCTTTACGATGGCACTGATTTGGACTGATTCTGAGACCGTTGAATTTTGTCCTAAAAATTGGATTTCAATCTCGTTTGAAGCCAAGGTGAGTGATTAAACTCACTCACGCATTACTAAAGTATTCTAATATTAGTTGAATTGATATTATATCATGATATGATTGTATGGACTGATGTTTGACAGTTTAAATTTGCATATTTACATTTATTTGCATCGATAATGTAGTTAATTTGACTGTTGAATATAAGTTTACAGTTAAGTAAAAATTCGACATTTAATTGCTGTTTAAAACCTAACATCTGAAAATTTGTAAGTTAATATGATATTGAACTGTTTGTATGTATTGATGTGATGAATGACTTAATTTGATATGTTTGACATATTGATGTTAATTGTGTGAATTTACCTGTTATTCACAATTATTCATATATGACCATTTGTTTGTGCTGATTAATCCCAATCATTACCCCAGATGTTACGGGCATCGAATAAACCCGGGATTAATCATTAAAATAAATTAAGAACGTAGGTTGAAATGATAAATACCTATGACCCTGATTAGGATTGAAATGATATATATCCTTTCCCAAAATACTAAAATTAAAATTTAAGTATCACTTGGCCATAGGATATAAAATTATATACGGACACCGGTTGGTTAAATAAAATTTGTTTTAACCATGAATTTTGAAATATTGTTTTAAAGACAATATAAGCGATGTTTTATAACTTATTTCCTTTGAACTTGAACCTTGAATTTTGAAAAAAAGGGAAATAAATTTGTATTGTAACTGAAGCTAAATAAAAAGTGAAATATAATCAAATTTATTGAAATTGAATGGTTTCACACACCTTTGAATTTTATTATGAATCAACATTGATTTGAATTGTATATATGAATTGTGAACTCGATATTTTCCATAAATTGAAATCATTGAAAATGAGAATCTGATTTGGAATGTAACTAGTTGAACTAATTTGATCGAATTGAAATGAACATAAATTGGAAGTT
Organism: Allium sativum; assembly: GCA_030737875.1. Lineage (NCBI taxonomy): Eukaryota > Viridiplantae > Streptophyta > Magnoliopsida > Asparagales > Amaryllidaceae > Allium > Allium sativum. The sequence continues at coordinate 123,705,764 of CM060919.1, read as the reverse complement.
TAATCGATGGAATTATTGAAAATTGAGTTGGTTGAATTGAAGTCGAAATTTGACTTCAGGTTTACTTGAAAATGTTAGAGAAACGATTCTAATTCCAACTATAGTATTTCAAATCATTTTATAAACTATTTTAATAATAATTATTTTTCTTTATAAACTATTTTACTTTATTACTATTTTATTTTATAAATTATTTTAAATAAATCATTTTAAAATTAACTATTTATATTATAAATTATTTAATGTTTTAACTATATATTTTAATAAATTTGATAAATTCTATTTTAAATTACAAACTATTTATTTTCAAACTATTTCAATTATATATCTAAACTATTTTAAATATACTATTAATTATTTTAATATTCAAATTATTAAAGTTGGAATTGTTTCAAAATTTTAACTGGTGAATATTGAATGATTTTGAAACTCTGATATTTTGATATGAAGTATGAACCTCTTTGAAATGTAAAAGAACTGACTGGTGTGAAAAATGTAAACGATTGGTTGTTAAATAGACCGGGATTGGATATTGTCATACTCTCTGCCAATACCAAAAACCACTTTAACAACTGTGTACACGGTGGAGTTCTAGAAATGGTGTTGGATGGATTTGGAGGCGATTACTGGATTTGAAGAAAGAGAACGATGATGGATATCCTTGACCTTCGGGTCATAATTAAAATGACTAAAACAAGGCTATACCGTGACCAAGTGGGGTTAGCTACCTCCATCGGCAACACTTCTTCCTTTATTACTATAGTCCCTCGGTTTGATTGATTTGATGCGCATCTGTGATTTCGGAGTGTTGTTCGAGGTGGGTGGTAGTTGCGACTATGCGTTACCACCAGTCCAGGCATGCAACTAATTTATTCCTACTCTGGGCATTCTTCGTGTGCCTTGTCATATTATCCTGATTGAGCCCCATACGATTTTGATTTGTACCGTACCTTTGGAGTGCCCTCTGATAGCCACTACGTACTGTGGACTTTACGGTATCTGTATAGACTACGGTATTATAAACGGTGTAAGGGTAAAAATGTAATCTCGGTTATGCTATTTTAATATGTTATATTTAACCGTAGACATTATTATAATAGCGTATTATATTATATGATATTAGTTTGACGGACCCTTAGGAGATGGGAATTCCCATAACATCTCTTAAGTTATTGCATTCATATTATTACATGAAATTTGATTTAACTAATATGAGAATGATTTAGTTCTGATCCGAGTGTTTATTGTGTTTCTTTTTGTTGCAATATGCTCGGGTCAGACTGAGTTATAGTTAGCGAAGATTCCCTTGCTTTGAAGATTCCATTATGAAGATGAAGATGGAGCTCAACAGATGTATTAAAATTATTATTCCGCTATATATATTGGTATGTTGTATGTTAATTTGCTCTGATAAATTGTGTAAATATAATCAAATGTATGTTTTTAACAGCTTCATGAACCGTTATTTAATTATTTTATTTTGTCCTTCCGCTGCGAGATTCTGTATTTGTTTCATTCTTTCTTCTTTTTCTTATTTTAACCCCAATAACTATCCGTATTTTTGATCTATTTATGTCGACATTAAGGATCATTATCGATTTGAACGGTCGAAAATCGAGGATGTTACACACGTGGAATCAGAGCGTTGACGACCACTTATCGGCGTCAACAACATATATAAGGCTATCATCTCATCAAATGATAAAATGAATGGACTAATGTATCAATAATTGTCTTTCCAAACATATAATGATGTGGATAATATGGCTACATGTCTTTCACTCAGTTAATCAATCATGTAAGTGGGGTGACATTTTAGTTTATCCATTCAATTGATTAGTCAAGTAGATAGGTACATAAATATTAGTAGTTACTTATCATTAGCCACTTCATTATATTTTCTGGATGAAAAATTTCTAATTAGATTACATGTAAACCTTCCCAAATCGGATACTCTAGGTAAAGGTAGCCATCTTTCCCCCAATATTATAGTACATTGGTTTCAATTGAATTCGCAATACATAGTTTTTTTGAACGAGTCATTATACCTAGCAGTTGTAAAAATTAATTTATTGCAAACAGTGTCAGCCCTTGGTCTGGGCAACCTGGGCGGTAGCCCAGGTCCCAATTTCCAAAGGGGCACATTTCATTTAAAATCCAACATCATTATTTTCCCAGTCCAGGAAGAAACTCTGCCTTTAAACGAACAGAAGCCAAAACGATCCATCGCGATTTTCGATTTCCAATTTCCAATTTTCAAAAGAAACTACTCGATAATCAATGGAGATATTGTTCCTCTCCGTAAATCTTTTAATTCGGGTTTTTTTTCCCTCTTCTAATTTCACCAATCTTCCAATTTGTAAAATTGTGCCTGAGGTTTCACAATTCACAAATCACAAGTTATCAGCATCTGTTGATTCTCCTCAAATTCGGATTTTTTTGAATTTTAGAATTCAAGTACATGGTAAGTTTTAAATTTGAGTATTTAATTTGATTACATTTTTTATAGTTTTGTATTACTTTGGTAAGACGGTAACTTATCACATCCCTAATTTTTTAAAACTTTGATTTGCTGTTTGTATGCATTACTTGGATTCACAAATCACAACTTTGTTGTTTGTTCCTTAATTTTTAAATCAAATTCAGATTTGCTCTTTAGATTTTCTTTATTGTATTACTTCTATAAGACAATAACTAATTTGCAGTTTTATGCTGAATTCTGATGTATGCATGTCTAAAGTTGACATTTAAAAAGTGTAATTATATCTTAGAAATAGTAAGATGTTAGATGTAGAGACTGCAAGGTCTTGACTTCTAAATAGATTTTAAATAGCTCGTGTTAATACTGATTTCAATAAGATGTTCGATGGTCTTGTTTCTTTTTCTGAAAATTATAGAGAAAACGGATTTGATTTATCAATTGAAGAAGCAAAAAAAGGTATAGATATGGAAATTGAACCAAAATTTCCTATAAAATGACGAATTCAAAGAAAAAATATATTTTGATGAAACAATTGATAATGGTAAAGAACAATTGTTTGCACAAGAATCATTTAGAATTGACTATTTTATTCACATAGTTGATATGGCTCCCTTCCAGTTAAGGACTAGATTTGAACAAATGAAACCTTTTTGAGTCTATAACTCTATATTCGATGCTAAAAAATTAATATATTTGGATGATCGAGAATAATAATTGCTTGTGTAAATGTTGAAAATGATCTAAAAGAAGATGAAAATTCTGATGTAATTGGAAAAAATTTATGTTCTAAACTACAGATATTGCAAGTAATGCTGCCAAAGGAATCGTATGGAACAAACAAGCGATGGACTTCAACGAGAATGATCGAGTTTGTAAGGGAAACAGATATGCTCCCGAATGTAATGATTGCTTAAAGAGTATTATTAACTATCCCTGTGACGGTCGCATCTGTTGAGCGAAGCTATTCTAAATTATTGCTTCTCATATTTGCGGACTTCTATGTCTCAAGATAGGTTGAACAGGCTAGTAATTCTTAGCAACGAAAAAGGTATCTTGGAAAATATTAAGCAAGATGATATAATTAATGATTTCACTATAAAAAATGCATTAAAAGCAATTTTTAAATGATGTCGTTGGACTTAACATTTTGTCTTTTAAATGATTAAGAAGTTGTAAGTTTCATATTTTTGGAGATGTAACGAAAAAATTAATATTAGCTTTAAGAAAATCATTGTTGCATTTGATATATGTTTTTATTATTGTCTGAAATTTTGGTTATCTTATAAATTTTCAAATCAATGTTTTGGGGGTATGGGGTTTACCTTTGAAGAGAAGTAAGAAAGAAGGAAGGGGTAAAAGGTTTTGTTCCACATTGTGGAATAAATGTGTGTATGCTTCATACTTAAGTAGCCTTCTGAAGAGGATGTTGGGGCCTTGGGGAACCCAAATGTTTACTTTGTTGTGAGGAGGGAGATCATGCATATAGACGATACGCGCGCGCTGTCTGTTCGAACGACCGAACCGAACCGGGCCAGGCTGGGTACGGGTACGGGTTTCGGGTTCGAGTCAAATAAGAAATAATTTTTTGACCGGAATTTATAAATAGTAAACGGGCCAAATCTGGGCCCTTTACGGACCCGAAATAATTAAAACTGGGCGGGTTTATTAATGGGCGTGGAAATTTGATTTTGTAACGCTTCGAAACGTCACAGATGAAAAGATGCAATGCTTCGATTTGAAACAGAGATGACCATTACAACGTTAGCGACGCCTGGCCAAGAGACGCCTCCTTTCAGCGCATATAAATAACAACGCTGGAAGTGTTTCATACATCTTCGAAAATTAACTTCTTCTTCCTCCTCTTTCTGATTCGTGATGCCATTAAGCGTTTCAAACGCTTCAGTTTTGTAATGTCATCAAGGCGTTGCAAATTCCAGAAGCGTCGCATATTAGAACTTATTCTTCTCCTCTTCTTATCTGCTTGATTCTTGCATCATCAGAAATATATATTCGGAGTGTTCTTGATCGGATCTGTAACATCCCATAGTTTTTACCAAGTTGATTGGGATTTTTAATATATGAATTTGGATTTTTATTATATAATGTTGGATTTTCTGAATATATATTTGTTTTTATAAGGTTTGAATATATGAATTTTTAATTTTGAATAAAGTATCTTGTTTTATTTTATAAATTATGATTTTGTATAAGGAAAATTTATTTTAAAAGTTTTTATTTAATTTATAAGATTTCATGTTTAAGTAATAATATTTTCAAATTTTGATAATATTGATTTGTAAATGATTTTTGTAAAGGATAATTTATTTTATGATTTTTACAAGAATGATTATTATATTTTATTTTGGTAAATTATAATTGCATTCATAAAATTTTATAAGGATTGATAGGCATTTATTCTAAACCATTTGTTAGTATAAACTTTGGTAAATTATATGATAAGTAATATAGATAAATATTTCAACTATTTATAGGTTATTATAAATATTCTTTAATGATTTTTAGTTTGAAATAAGATTTTTACAAGAATGATTATTTTATTACTTAAATAAATTATAATGGTGGTTATAAAATCTATAAATTTGTAGGATTAATAATTATTTATTTTTAACCATTTATGAATTTTGGTAAAGTGTATATATATATATTTGATGAATAATAAATATTTTTGGAATATTAATAAGTGATAAGCATTTTGATAAACTTTAAATAATATTAATAAGTTATATATTTATATATAGTAAGTGGTAAGAAGGTTACATTTAAGTATAACTAAATTTGGTTACATCTATAAGTGTTGCAACTCATGTTGCTAAAATTAATTAATTAATTAAAATGAGGTGTCCTCTTACATGTCATGATGCATGGAGTAGTTGATGTGGTAGAGCCATGTAGCATGTATGTGTAATACAGGCGTGAAGTTGAATTAAAGGAAGGACATGTGTCCTCCTACTTGTCATCATGCGTGAAAGAGTTCATGTTGTAATACCATGTGTCCCCTTAGGTGTCATCATGCATGGGAAGGTTTGATGCCATGAGCCATGTGTCCCTTATCAAAATTCCTATAATACCCTTGAACATCTCTATATAAGGAAGGCTAAACCCCATTTTTCATACACTTCATCCATTGGCCACTTGCGATGAAAATCCTCTCGTCATTCTTCTTCTTGCTCCTTGTTTTTAAAATTTCCTGTACATGAAATTTACACCTCTCTTCATTGAAAATTTCAAATCTCTCAATCCACTTCAAATTGATCAATGCCGTCTGCGCCATTGAGATCAGCGGTGTATGTAGTATTTTTCATGTGATTTTGGTTCGATTCTGTGTCGACAACTTGAGATCGTCGGAATTTGGGTTGGAGTTCATCAAGGGTGGAGGTGATGATAGAAGAATCGGTGAATGGCGTTGTGACGAGCGAAGAGAGAGCTTCAAAGTGGTGTAATTTGACGGAGATTGGAGAAAATAAGTGTCGATACTTCTTTTGGGTTCACACAACTTTTCGTTCCAGGTTCGGAAATGGGGGGATCGCATTTTGATGTTTGGAGCCGAAGAGGTGGTGGTGCGGTGCAATTGAATGAGGAGACGAAGAAAAAATTGTTGGTGGTCTCGGATCAAAGAATGATGGAATGTTTGGATGGTGTATGTGCACTACCGTGCACAAGGTGTTGGGTTCCATGGAGCGTGAATAATGAGATAGGAGGAGGAAGAAGAAGAAAGGGATGCGGGCTTGGATCGGGTTGAAGTATTTGGGCTTTTGGGTTTGGGCCTAGTTAATAGAAAAATCTCCAACCGCTAATGGAAGTGAACTGAAAATAGTACGAGTAGCAATGACAGTATTCAATTGGTCTATTCGCTCTGGTAATGAAGATGTTGGAGCTTGTCTGGTGAGAACTTCTAATTTAAATTTTATTTAAATTAGTTAATTTTAATTAGATGAGATTAATTATAATTTGTTGATGATGATTGTGTGATGGATGTTGATGTTTGAATGGTTGTTCATGAATTAGATAATACACTGAACACGAGTAAGCGTTATTGTCTGTAACGCTTGTGCACAGTTAAATGTTGTTGTGATGAATGAATTCATATCCATTTGATCGTATAGTTCATTTGGATAGATATGATTGCATTGTATGATATCACACACACACAAACACACCGTGGTTGTGGAATATATGGGTGATCGATTTAGATTCTCCTTTATATATATGATTTTATTTAATTATTATATAATATTTAAAAATTTTGGTTTTGAATTTAATATCAACTTTTAAATATTGAATTAGGATTTGGAAAATAATTTAAATTATGTATTGATTTTGTATAACGATCTTTATATCTATGTGAAAATGGTTTTGGTAAAAATATTTTCAATTTAAAATTCAAAATGAGATTTTTAATTTGAATATGGTTTTTATATAATAATGATATAATATACACCAGAACATTCTAGGATGACAGAGAGGATGGTGTCTAGGCTTGGGTTTGGAAATTCAGTTTCCTGCTCTCCCTGGCTATCCCTAACTGATCCGACGGATGGGATGGTTAAATAAAAATCTAATTTGAAATTATTTGAATGGTGATTTAATTAAAAAAAAAGTTGTGTTTTAAATCCAAATAATTTGAAAAGTTAATTTAAATGATTTATATAAGTTATAATGATTTTTAAGGTAATTTGAAGTATTTAAGAATAATGATTATTTCTTGTCGCATTATGGCAAATGTAAATGCTTATAACTTTTCCAATTTAAATCGGATTTCCACGAAACGAAAAACGTTTGACTCCTATTTACGAGAGCTTTCAAATGAGTGAAAGCAGATTTTAATTTCGGGTTATAGTTTTCAAGCTATGTTTAAAACCGTTTTGGAAAAGATCGTTGTAAGGGCAAAGTTTTGTAACGCTTTTGAAACGTTGTTGTACCGCTTTTATTAAAAGCAATCTATTTTGAAGTTTTAACCCGCAAACAATTTTCCAAGCTATGAGAAATCATTTTTAAATGATTTGTAGGATGTTTTCAAAGGTTTAGAAGTATTCGAAATATTGTATATGGGATTTAAATTGATTTATTTAAATAGTAAAATAAGTTTTCCAATTTTGAATAATTGGATATGGTGGGAAATAAATCTTCGATGTTTAATATTAATTCAGTAGATGATGACTCTTACTATTTGAGGAATTTAAAAGGTAGTTCATCGTTATTCCTCTTATAGTATGAGTTGGATACGGAGGTTAATATTGAGGATAAGTTGATGATATTTTCTATCCAGATCTAATGTCAAAGAGTTGGATAAATCTTTTAATTATGATACAAGTCCCTAATTTGATTAAGATAAGTTGGATTGAAATAATCTTCGGATATTTGATATGAAATTCTGTGGCGTAAACGTATACTATTTGAGGAATTTGGAAGATATTATTATTTTTATATCGATATTCCCCTTATGGTGTTCGTTGATTATGAGAATTGATATCGAATATAAGTAGATACAATTTCTGTGTAACTTATGTTCAATATCAATTGATTTGGGTTTTGCCGTGAGTGGTATTTTCAAAGATATCGTTCTTGAAACCCGATGAGATTGAATGGTGGAAATTCATATCGTAATTGGGGATTTAATCAAATCTTTGATTTGAGGGAATTAAAGGTAAGAAATTTGAAGCGAAGGTATAATCTTTGATTTCAAAGAAGAGATAAGCGGAAAATGAGATGTATGAAATTAAAGTAATTCAAAATCTTGAGTTATATATGAATTGATAATCATCTGGAAGGAGATTTGAATTGAAAAGCATGTGTGAACCATAGCTATTGTTTAAAGTACGCTTATTACTTGGAAAGACCATGATCGAATATATGTTCGAAAACCATTCAAGTAATTATACGACGTTATGAAACAACTCAAGACTTGAACGACGAATGAAGACCGTGAATATTTAAATTTGTTTAGATTGATTGTTGATTAATATCCCGGTTAGGTAGGCCACCGATACGAGGTATGAGTTACATGAGACCTGAACATATTTAAGTATTTTCGGGTTGTTGTTCCGTTCAAACCCAGAACGGATTTGTATGGATGGTGTGTCTGACGTTGAAATTGACCGCATAGCACTGATTTCCGTTAATGTATATCGGATTTGTGGCAATATATTATCCTCATCCCTAAGTCATATGAACTTAGAGGGTAAGCATTGATTTAAATCAGTGATATGTCGTGAATTGTCAATGTGTCATGCCCGAGTTATGGAACGAGCTAGTGATGATCAAAGAATGGCTTATCGAAGCATCGCTTTCTGTATGACGTGACATCGACAAACCTCACACCCCGAATTGATGAGAAACTGGCTGTTAGACTTTTACTTATATATGAATTGATGATGAAGCTGTGCAGCAGTCGGAAACCACTTATGAACCTGGGGAAGTTGGGTATGTTCGGGGGGTCGTGTCTGATCGAAAACCGTTGATCTGCCCTGACGATGTGTAGTCGGTGTCCGCATGATGGATGAAAAAGCCGTTGAGGCACTTCGTTTGTATCCCTGATTGATCTTTCGTGCCAGGAATCATCAATTTGGAAATCCAATCTCCAATATGAGCCATACGGTTTTGGTTTATATATATATGGCGAGATAATATTAATGGTATTATGTCGTCTAGGATTAATACATTTATTTGCGAAATTTGTTTTCCACACTATATGATAATATTAGAAGAGGATTTTTCACGTATGAAAGCACGTTTGGTTATCATAAGATAAAACTCGCCCATCTGGTGTGCGCTTGCATTGTGTGATGTGGGACGAGCTTATGATAGCTTCATTTTCAAAAGTCATAGCGAATTTCTATGCACGAGAATTCATATAGAGTTAACCGTTCCGCGTTAGCGGCGTGGTACCTTGAATTACCCAACTTTAAAATGAATCCTAAATAACAACTGTTTTTGAGTTCTCACACCAGTCCCACGACTGACTTGGAGTTTATTGTTCCTTTCTAAACTCTGGGTGCCCATTAATTTCCACACGGGCAGCTAGTGTTTAGTTTTGCAGTTATAGGTCATTGGAGCAGGATTCGAAGCGCTTTTAAAGTTGGAGTCCACACTAGAGTTGGAGCTTTCGCTATAGCATACAGTTCTTCCACTGAGAGTATATTTACTTTTCTTCCGCTGTATATGTTGTAACTCTGATATTCTGTGTAGCTCTGATGTAACATTGTATTTTGCAATAAAGAGTTCTGTTATTCTGTTCAATATATGTATGCACCCATAACAATTCATCTTTGTGAATGGTTTAAGTCGGTTTAATTAACGGCGAAAATTGGGCAAAAAGATGGGTCGTTATAAGTGGTATCAGAGATTTGGTTATACAAAGCTATGAGGTACGTACATATTTGGACAAAAGAATAGGACTCCTCAGAGTTATATTATCTCATTAGAGATAGGGTTAGAAATACCCTAGAATGAGATTTTGGAATATTATGATCGAGAGAGCGTACTCTGAAAATAAAGTGTTTTAAAGAACAAAATTATTTTTAATGATAGCTTTAGTAAGAAATCTTTGGGTGTTTTATTGGACGTCACGATTGGACTATCGAGTATGTAAGAGTTTTAAATATACATCTGATCAACGTATATGCGAAATCAATATATACGAGATAGATATAGAGCCATACTCTAGTCGCTCGGGGATGATCTGATGATGATTGCAACATCATCAGTACTCATTTTCGAGTTTCGAAAGTGGGATGACTATATGACTCCAGTTAAGACGTCAAGGGATACTTAAATTATTTCGATAGGTTGGAACTATTAAGAGGGAATTTAATATGTTATAAATTCAAACTATTTTAATAACCAGTAGCATTTTGAGGAAAATCCACTTTAAGATTGGGAAGCTAATGTGGGGAAATAAGATAATACATTAAGAAATTATATCAAAAACAACACCCATACTTCAAGTTAAACAAGTCATAACTAATGTCTGAATATGATCTAATAAGTTGTAACCAGAAAGATATTATATTTCTCAAAGAATGTTAATATGTTAATGTAAGCAATAGATTTGGATAAAACCTTAACATGAATTGTAAATGAGAATATCCAAGAATATCTTAGCTATCAGAACCCCTTAAGAAATCTGAAGATGATTTAGACTTAAGTTAAGAATTTGTGTAAAGAGATGATTTTGGCTTAAGTTAGAAATGAGTTTAAAGGGTTAATTCAAATCGTAACAAATATCGAAGTAGGAAAAATTTGGGTCTTTGAATTATTAAATGTGAAGAAGTGAGTTCTGAAAATGTTAAGATCAATATTTGAAACAACCCTAGCTTGATCAGAGTGCGCAGAGGAAGCATGATGGCATTTTAAATAAAATTGTTTTAAGGGATTTTCCGGCTAGATAAGTAAGAAAAATTTCTAGACAAGATTGATATGTAAACAAGAATGAAAAGTGATATATATTTATGAATTTTAAAGTGGATTTAGAAAAAGTGTTATTCGATTAGGTGAATATGACAACTAAAATATGAATATTAAATGAGTATAACTTATAAATGGGTTAATGAGAAATTTGAAACAATTGGAATATTTGAAATAGAATGAGTGTTTCGGAAATACAATTCTATCTCTTCCTTTATCGCTGGGTTTTGCTCGACCCATTGTCATCTTTTAAATATCACCCGAATAATCATGCTTGAAATTTTAACTATCCAACTTTATTTCTGAATTCTTCCTTTTTCCTGCTCTGATAAAGTCATGGACAAGTGAATTAATTTGGATTTGGAACCAGTATTTTGAATTACCTCTAAAATTGAACTTGAATTTGTATTAAGAGCAATAGAATTTCTAATACTGAATTTAGCGAAGATGGTATTTTGCAGGATAATTGAATGATAAGGGAAAGGATTATGTGAGAATTTAGATTTAAATTTCTAGTTTAAACACTTGGTCTTATAATTGATAAGAAAATCATGGGTCCCATAAGAGTAAGTTAGAATGATAACTTCCAGCTTTAAAACTTTCTTAAGGTCATAGACCTCTAAGAATTAGACCGTATCTTTCCCAGTTTCTCCTTAGTGGTAGGATAGCAGCTCTGAGTCTAACTCAGAGAATTCGATTATAAACAAGACCGTGACAACCCAAGTAATCACGAGATTATGAAAGTTTCCTTATACTCTACCTTTAGTGAGAATTAGATAGAGTACCCTGAGAATGATATGAGCCTTGGTTCTGACCATTACATTCCGATATGTTAAGGAGAAATGGGAATTTAAAATTGGTTAAGGAGTTTAAATTTACTCGACTTCCTTTTCGAGGATGAAAAGTTTCTAAGGGGGGGGGGGGGGGTGAATGTAACATCCCATAGTTTTTACCAAGTTGATTTGGATTTTTAATATATGAATTTGGATTTTTATTATATAATGTTGGATTTTCTGAATATATATTTGTTTTTATAAGGTTTGAATATATGAATTTTTAATTTTGAATAAAGTATCTTGTTTTATTTTATAAATTATGATTTTGTATAAGGAAAATTTATTTTAAAAGTTTTTATTTAATTTATAAGATTTCATGTTTAAGTAATAATATTTTCAAGTTTTGATAATATTGATTTGTAAATGATTTTTGTAAAGGATAATTTATTTTATGATTTTTACAAGAATGATTATTATATTTTATTTTGGTAAATTATAATTGCATTTATAAAATTTTATAAGGATTAATAGGCATTTATTCTAAACCATTTGTTAGTATAAACTTTGGTAAATTATATGATAAGTAATATAGATAAATATTTCAACTATTTATAGGTTATTATAAAGATTCTTTAATGATTTTTAGTTTGAAATAAGATTTTTACAAGAATGATTATTTTAATACTTAAATAAATTATAATGGTGGTTATAAAATCTATAAATTTGTAGGATTGATAATTATTTATTTTTAACCATTTATGAATTTTGGTAAAGTATATATATATATATATATTTGATGAATAATAAATATTTTTGGAATATTAATAAGTGATAAGCATTTTGATAAACTTTAAATAATATTAATAAATTATATATTATATATAGTAAGTGGTAAGATGGTTACATTTAAGTATAACTAAATTTGGTTACATCTATAAGTGTTGCAACTCATGTTGCTAAAATTAATTAATTAATTAAAATGAGGTGTCCTCTTACATGTCATGATGCATGGAGTAGTTGATGTGGTAGAGCCATGTAGCATGTATGTGTAATTAATGCATAAAGTTGAATTAAAGGAAGGACATGTGTCCTCCTACTTGTCATCATGCATGAAAGAGTTCATGTTGTAATACCAAGTGTCCCCTTAGGTGTCATCATGCATGGGAAGGTTTCGTGCTATGAGCCATGTGTCCCTTATCAAAATTCCTATAATACCCTTGAACATCTCTATATAAGGAAGGCTAAACCCCATTTTTCATACACTTCATCCATTAGCCACTTGCGATGAAAATCCTCTTGTCATTCTTCTTCCTGCTCCTTGTTTTTAAAATTTCCTGTACGTGAAATTTACACCTCTCTTCATTGAAAATTTCAAATCTCTCAATCCACTTCAAATAGATAAATGTCGTCTACGCCATTGAGATCAGCGGTGTATGTAGTATTTTTCATGTGATTTTGGTTCGATTCTGTGTCGACAACTTGAGATCGTCGGAATTAGGGTTGGAGTTCATCAAGGGTGGAGGTGATGATAGAAGAATCGGTGAATGGCGTTGTGACGAGCGAAGAGAGAGCTTCGAAGCGGTGTAATTTGATGCAGATAAATGTATTTATTGCAAATCGGATAACATCGGTTATGTTATAATATGTTTATACATTGATGACATGCTAATATTTGGTTCCAATATATCATGTATGAATGAAGCTAAGAAGTTTCTATCTTCTAAATTCGATATGAAAGATCTAGGAGAGGCTGATGTAATTTTAGGAATTAAAATCTTTAGGAAAGCGGGGGGAGGGGGTTATTACTAACCCAGTCTCATTACATTGAGAAGTTCCTAAAGACGTACGGTCATTATGATGACAAACCAGCTCCAACTCCTTTAGATCCAAGTATCAAATTAGAAAAGAACACTGGACATACGATTTCTCAACTTGAGTATTCTAGTGTTATTGGGAGTCTTATGTATGCTATGAATTGCACTAGACCCGACATCGCACATGCTATAAGTGTATTGTGTTGATTTACGAGTAACCTAGGTTTCAAACACTTGAAAGCGATTTCTAGAGTTTTAGCTTATTTGAAAGGAACTATTAACTATGGTTTATCTTATAAAGGATATCTTGCTGTAATAGAAGGATAAAGTGATGCAACCTGGAACAATGTAGAATCCAATCCAAGTCTATGACTGGTTGGATATTTACATTAGGAGGCGCTGCTGTATCTTGGGCTTACAAGAAGCAGACCTATATATCTGATTCAACTATCTTATCAGAATTGATTGCATTAGAAGATGCATGTAAGGAAGCGGAATGGCTTAGGAATTTGTTAATGGAAATCCCATTGTGGAAGAAGCCATCTCCAGCAGTCTTGATTAACTGTGATAATCAAGCAACGATATATAATGTTTCTAATAAAACATATAATGGAAAGTCTAGACATGTAAGTCTAAGACATCACATGGTGAGATAGTTACTCAAAAGTGGAGTTATAACTGTTGACTACATAGAAACAAAGAAAAACTTGGCTGATCAACTTACTAAAGGTCTTCCAAAGGATATGGTTTCTATAAAGTCAAAAGAAATGGGACTAAGGTCTGTGAATGAAGATTGATCATCCTTAACAGAAACCCAACATGTGTCTTGAAAAGGATAGACAAAGTTCAATAGGTACCAACAAGTTAAGAGCATGATTATGGAACACTAAATCGATAATCCCAAAATATTTAGGGTTGGATTCTGCAAGAACAAAGGATGGATAAATGTCCTCAATAATCTAAAAACCTTAAAAGGTGTCTCACAGAAACACCTTAAGAGACTTACCTATATGAGTATGGAAATCAGGCCGTTTCCTAGAAAGTAAGACCCCTTTCTAAAGTAGACTCATGAATCATGATTAAAGCACATGGCCATTAACGTGTTGAGCAATACAGAACACTCTAACTTAGGAAATTGACATGTGTGATTGTTCCGGTTTTATCACTAAGGGATACTTGGTTCAAGATTCATTCACCATAGAATCTCGATAGAACTTCAAATGGTTTACACTAAGCAATGGTTCAAATCCAAAAGAGACCTTTTATTTATTTGTTATTTCCACGATGATGCAAAATTTGATCTTAGAACTACATAGGCTTGATCCCACTTGGATATGTAGGAATCACACTAGTGATTCATTGGTCCACTTTATTTATTTCTTTATTTTGAAAATTGGGGGAGATTGTTAAAAATTTTCAAATCAATGTTTTGGGGTATGGGGTTTATCTTTGAAGAGAAGTAAGAAAGAAGGAAGAAGGAAGGGGTAAATGGTTTTGTCCCACATTGTGGAATATATGTGTTTATGCTACTTACTTAAATAGCCTTCTCAAGAGGATGTTGGGGCCTTGGGGCACCCAAATGTTTACTTTGTTGTGAGCAGGGAGACCATGCATATAGACCACACACGAGCGTGCTGTTTGTCCGACCGATCGAACTGAACCGGGTACGGGTACCGGGTTCGGGTCAAATAAGAAATATTTTTTTGACCGAAATTTAAAAACAGTAAACGGGCCAAATCTGGGCCCATTACGGACTCAAAATAATTAAAATAGGGCGGTTTTATTAATGGGTGCGGAAATTTGAATTTGTAATGCTTCGAAACGTTACAGATGAAAAGATGCAAGGCTTCGATTTGAAATAGAGATGACCGTTACAATGGTCGCGATGCCTGGCCAAGAGACGCCTCCTTTCGGCACCTATAAATACCAATGTTAGAAGTGTTTCAAACATCTCCGAAAATTAACTGCTTCTTCCTCCTCTTTCTGATTTGTGACGCCATTAAGCGTTTCAAACGCTTCAGTTTTGTAACGTCGCCAAGGCGTTGCAAAATACAAAAGCGTCGCAGATTGGAACTTGTTCTTCTCCACTTCTTATCTACTTGATTCTTGCATCATTAGAAATATATATTCATAGTGTTCTTGATTAGATCAAAGTCGTACAAACTTTGAATCTGATTTCGCTGTTCCAAGGCTTTATTGAATCCTGAAAGTCAATAGTTCGATAATTCGTTTGTACTTCGTGGATTGAACTATTGACTTTAAGAATTTGCTCCGCAAATCCTTAAAGTCTGAAGTACGGCATTCATACGACGATTATCATCATTCGATAGCCTCAAACCTCAAAATCTCCAACAGTTTATTTTTGTGTGAGAGTGCCCAAATTTGATTTCGGTCTATGGCACAACATGATCTAGGACCGGCCCTGATTGCAAATCTTAGGATAATGAAAAGAAAATTATTCATTCGAAGTAATTCTTATCAATAAACTAAATAATAAAACCATTTTAACAATCTAAAGATTGAATGATTTATAAAGAAAACAAAACAAGAAATTATTGCGTAATTATAATAGCAGTGAAGCTGCTTGAAATTCCATGATCCTGAAGTTGGTTCCATTTCCATTATAACTAGTTTGAATGTTCTATCCATAAGCTTTGTTTTAATAACCCACTTGAATGATATATCTGCAAGTTTCATTTCAATAACGATGGGTACTTCTAAATATTGACTCAATTCTGTAACGACCCAGATTTTTCATCGATTAATTTTAAATATTTAATATGATTTTAAATATTGAATTGATAATATAAAGGAATTTTATCGAATTAAAAATATCAATTCCGATTTTTATATCGAATTATCGTGATACGGAAACAGTAATAATTGAATTCAAATTCGAATTATCGTGTTGAATTTAAATTACATTTATTTAATATGGTTATTTTAAATATACGTTCAAATTTAATTGTATAATCTATTTCATTGAATTCAGAATAGTGGATAACGTTGGAAACATCGGTCGTCACGGTTGAATAGTGGTTCAGGATTACTAGTTAAGGACCGCGAGATATTTTATTTATTTAATTAAAATAAAATCAATATAAATAATAAAGGTAAAAGTAAAAGAAGAAAAAAAAAAGAGAAAAAATATAATAAATGGCCGACCTATCGTTAAATCAAGCCACCCTACCTTGTCCATCGCACAGATCTACTCCTTCTCGAGCAAACAACGTTGTCTCCAAGTTTCACGATAAGGCAAACATGATTTTTAATGGCTCTTGTACTCCTGTCTGCTCTCTTACTTATAAATAAGCTTCGCCTTCGTTATTTTTTTCTTTCCTATACCCTAAACCAGAAAACCAATCGCACCTGACAAATTGAATCCATTTACTTTCCTTTCCACTGTTTCAAAATCGAATCGAAAATCGCGTTCGCAAACCCCTGAAGCTCGACATCGACCAGAAGACGCTCGCGATGTAAGGTGGAACTCAAGATTTGAAGTGCTGGCTTCAGAACTGTGTACTGTGGGGTGCGGAGGCAAGTTCGATGGTTCGAACTATGCAAGCAAGTTTGGGATCGATCAGGGAGGAGGCGCCGCCTCTGGTTTGGGTGCGGTGACCGCTCAGTAGAGGAGGTTTGATTGGAGGCTTCGATTCAAGGGAAATCAAGGGTGCGATTTAGGAATTGGGGGAGAAGCGAATCGATGAAGGCCTGTGAGAGTTCGAAGTTGCGACTTGTTTGTTGGTGAGTGGCAGTTGGCGACATCAAGGAGGAGGTCGAGGGTGGCGTTGGAGTCAAGACTGGTGCGATGGGATAAGTCATCGATGCAGGGTAGGAGCAGAGTTGTGAGCCAAAGGGAGTTTTGCGTGGGTAGTTTGGAGGAATTTGGTAAAGTTGTTGGGATTTCGTCGAAGATGGAGGCTGTGAGATCGGTGGATGGACGGGTCAGCAAACAATGGTGGTCAACAAGTAAAAGGCTAGGGAGAGGGATTGAGTTCCTGAGGTGAATTCAGAAAAGAAGGGCATAAGGTAATTTTATTTATTTATTTCTAAATTAAAATTTTATCAAGAATTTAGTTTATATAAAAAGAAAATAAATTTATATAATTAGCTTATAGAAAATAAATTAGTTAGTTTTGATTCTTTGATTTAAACCATATTAGTTTGATTCAGATTTCAAACTCAAAATAAATAAAAGAAGTTGGATATTTAATTAAAACAATTTGATGTTTTATTTAAATGAGAAAAGGGATACATAGATATAAGACATTTATTTATTCGTTAATTGAAATGTTAATCGTTAAATTAATATTCGTAGGTGAAAGGTGAAATTAACTCGAATAGATTCAGTTGATGATGACTTGAGTAAATTCGTAAACAACGATACAACATTTGAATGGATGTTCGGCAAATGAAATCACGGTGAGTAAATCTCACTCACCTTTAGAATTATTTTTATTTCGTTAAAAATAATTGTTTGTTGCTTGTTTGAATGGTTCTGCTTGTTTATATATATTAGTTATTTAGGCTATATATATATATATATATTGGGTTGATTGATTGGTTGGATTCCCGCAGTCTCATTAGCGGATGCCCGCAGTTTCATAGCGGATGATTACCCTATACGCCCCACGCTATGATTAGTGGATGACCTTCTATACCGCGATATTCTGCCACGAAGCAGAATTGGTATTATTTATGTGCTAACATCTGTGGATGCAGGAAAACAGGTTGGAGGAATCCAACTGGATTCCTCAAAAATATATTATCTGTTTGTTTTTTTGTTTGCATATATATTGTCATATATGATGTGTTAGAAAAATAAATAATTGGTTGCTTTGTGTGTTTTATCACTGGGCTTAAGTAATGATATTTAAAAATATCGTGGAAGGGTATTTGAGATTTAAAAAGGGGAAAATTCTATTTTTAAATAGAATTTGAATTTAAATGGAAATGAAAATATAAAACTTGTTTTGAAAAATAAAACAAGTAGTTTCTTTTAAACGAAGTTTATAAATAGTTCGTTTATAACGAAGTTATAAAATGAAGAGAAAAGAATGATAAATTGATAATTCAGAAATAGAAATACAAGTTTGAAATTGGAATTTGAAATGAAATTTCAAATAGGATTTGAATAGACGAAATTAGAATGCAAAATAGAATTTGAAATCCAAGGAATTAAAATAAAATTTGAATTCAAAGGAATTCGAATAAAGAAATTCAAATGGAGATTTGAATGCAGAATTTCAAAATAGAATTTGAAATATAAAATTTCAAAGAAGAATTTAAATAGAATTTGAAATATAGTATCTCAAAGAAGAATTCAAATATGAAATTTGAATAGAGATTTCAAAGAAGAATTCAAATATGAAATTTGAATAGAGATTTGAAATAGAAATACAAGTATTGAGTTTGAACTTGGAATTGAGTATAGAAATTCTAGTAGAAATTTGAATATGAGATTTCAAAATAGAATTTGAAATAAACTTTGAAAATAGGATTTCAAAGTAGAATTGAAATTTAGAATTTCAAATAGGATTTCAAATAGAAAATCCAAATGGTTTTGAAAATGGGATTTGAATTCAGGGGAATTCAAATGAGTTTTGAGTGAAGAAATTCAAATGGGTTTGAACACTAGAATTCAAAATGAGTTTGAATATTAGAATTCAAATGGGGCTGGAAATGAATTTGAATATTAAAATTCAAATGAAAAATGAAATTTGAATATAAGAGATTCAAATTGAATTCAAATAGGATTTGATTTATGGGATTTGAATATGAAATTCAAATGGGTTTTAACTATGGAATTTTGAATATAGAAATTCAAAAAGGAGTTGGATTTGAAATGGGAATTCGAATAAAGAATTTGAAATGAAATTCGAATAAGGAATTTGGAATGGAATTCGAATAAAGGGTTTCAAATGGGATTTGAATACAGGATTTAAACTATGGAATTTGAAATGTAAATATTCAAATGGAATTTGAAATATATATGAATATATATATATAAGAGTGGAGTTGAATTCATTTTAAAACGAAGTTTAAAGTTATTATATATATAAATATAATTAAAACGAACTCGCCGCAGCGCTGCAGTTCGCAAAATAGCGATTCGAACTTCAATTGAGTATACAGAACGCAATTGAAGTCGGAATTCTTCGAAACAAGAAACATCAGGACAAGTTTGATAATAGTTTTCTAATGAAGGAGAAAAATCTGGATTTCGTCGTATATATTTTGAGTTATGTAAAAATCAAATTTTCAGAAAAACAGCGCCAGAATCGTTTTAAAACCATATGGTTTATTTAATATTATAAGTGGATTTTAAGCGAGAAAATCCGAAGTTTCTATTTAGAAAATTTCAGAGTGAGTTGTAAAATATATGCGAATTCAAGTTGTGTAAATGAATATGATTTTTGAAACAGAAACCAGATTTTGATTTATTGAATAGAATTAACTAAATTGAATGGAAATTAGTTAAATGAGTTTTTGAATGGATATTGAACTTTAAATAAGTAAATTCGATTTGAAATTTATATTCGAAATCGAAAAGGAAACTAGAATTGAAATTCAATTTGGTTATGAACAAGCTAAATACTTTGTTTAAAAATGCTATGTTCAAACAAAAGAGAAAAATAGGCCAGATGGCCGATTTAAAGAATAAATGGGCGAAACGGAATTCAAACGATTAGATGGTATTGAATTGAATTGAAAATAGGTGAACAGGTGTTAGACAGGTATGGGATGAGATATATGAAGTTATAAATGAAATGCTCGACAAAAAGGTACATGTTTAATTCATATATGAGATTTATGCGCCGTATCGGCAAGCCGCTTGGCTTTTTCTTTTTCTTTTTGAGATTAGAAGATACCGGGAAGCTATTTGAAATTTCCCGATGCTCCCGATACAGGGGAGGTTATGGCGAAATTTTCCGGGAATTTAAGGAGTTAGAATATTTTTAAGAAATTTGACAATTAGAAATCTATATATCGATATATATATATAGAATTCGATAAGGAAACGAAATCAAAAATAGCGTAAAAGGCCACTATGGTTATTGAAATATTTGGGTAACAAATATTGATAAGGAAATGGAAAAGAGATTTAATTAATGAAATATTAATTAAAGGGCCCAGTGATTTGTTTGATATGTTTGGATGTACACTTGTTTTTATTCGATAGTTAAATCACAGACTATCGAAGTTTTTGACCATCGTTGTCAATATGGAGAGACCGGTTGGATTATTATCCGAAGAACCACTCCGTATCGGCATTAGCGTTGCGAACCAAGTATGCTGAATATATTGAAGACGGAGTAAAGTGCAAGGGCTTTTCTAGTAATAGAAATAGTGCCTTCGGTGTCGTTCAATCCCAGAACGAACGTAAATGGACGAATGTCTGACAGAGTATTTCCAATGATCAAATGGGTTGGTCTGTATAAATATATATGGTTGCAACGGATTTATCCCTTAGCATAATATCCAGAATATTTGTGCAAACTCAACTAGTGATTAACGGATCTGACAATGTGGCATTCAAAGTGATTGTGTTATCAAGGAATGGTAAGTAATCGTAGCCTCAGGCCTCAACAACCGGGAAAGGACAAAAATCGGGCAGGCAGCATGGCTATGTGGGTCGCACCCATTAGGGTGTATAATCACCTATCTAGAGAAATTCCTTTTGTTTCTAAATCTATCGATTCTGCCCATTCGGGAACGGTGGTTTGAGTCCAACCGTTGGTGATATACATTCGATACACTCAAGCGAAATGAGTGGTCGGTCATGTGTGGGCCGGGTTGCAAGACGTTCTTGTTGAACCCAGGTGTATTCGCCTCTAGAGATACATCATCGGAAGGTGGTCCCATACCTTGTCATGTTGGAAATCCAATCTCCAATAAGCGCCATGCGGTTTTTGATTTTATAATATTATGTGGAGCGTGAGATGCAAGCGTTCTACTATTTGGTTATTTACTTGATGTAGACATTATTATAATATTACTGGATTTCGTATCAAAGTGTTTTGGGTTATAGTAAGGTAAAAACCGTCCGTGTTTATGTGTGGGCTGGTCTTACTATTATCTTTTCTTTTGAAAGGATTTTAAAGTTAAACAAGTGGTTGGAGTTTACTCACACCAGTCCCATGACTGACCCAGAGTTTATTTTGTTTGATTTCCCTAAACTCTTGGGTGCCCAAATTTGTACGGGCAGTCAAGTGTTTCAGGCTTTTACAGATACACTTGGAGGAGCTTGAAGCAGAAGGCTTCAACGTTAGTGATTTAGAGTTACTTCCGCTGGATCAAATGTTATGTGTACTCTGATGATGGTATGTATATATGTACAAAACAGATTTGTATTTCAAAGCTTATGTTATATAATATATTTTCTTCGTTCCGCTGTGAGTTGTGATCTTCGTTTTTCTTCTATTCTAATATTTCTTTCTTTCTATTTCTCATCCTCTAACTTCTTTCTAATAATGAGTCGTATTTCTGTGTTATTTGGGTTGGACGTGTGGTATATCTAGTCAACTCAGATAGCACGGATTTGCGGGCCTTTACAGTTGGTATCGGAGCTTAGGTTGAGCGAACACCTAGGCTTGTGTGGTATGTGCTCATTAGAGATAGGGTCAGCAGTGCCCTAGAATGAGTTGAGTGTATATATACGAGAGAGCGTATTTGTTAATTGATATAAAATTTGTTTTATATTGTGTTGGCTAGTCTGTTGAGTGGTTTATGAATTCTGGTCGAATCGTGGGACGCCACGACGTCGATAGGAGTTTCTAAATACTTGAACAGAAGATTGAACACGATATAGTTTTAAAATGGGTAGCTGAAATAATTTTACCCAAAATTCTATTTTGATATATAACTAATAATTTTCTGAAATTATTATATTATATGGATGTGTTGATTGTTAAGATTATAATCAAACGAGATTATAAAATTGAAATGGTTATTTATAACCAAAATAGAATTTGTATAGAAATTGAATATACAAATGAGATAAATTAGAATTAAATTCAAACCAGAATTAAGAATTCAAAAATCCTGGGAAGTTGACAAATATTTTTCAAAGTAATATAGATTTGTTTTAGAATGATTTGAAAGAAAATCATTTTAGATAGATTTTGAAATAATAAAGCACTGAACTCACTTCAGTGGCTGGGAAATAATTCTGATGATGATTGCAACATCATCAGTGTTCATTTTCAAGTTTCTAAGTGATGGATTGCTACCTTAGAAAGTTTTGTTAGAAATTTGTTTGAAAGAAAACAAGTTGGTTTGAAAATTCAAATGTTTTGAATTTGAAATGAAAATAAATATACATGTATATATTTATGGGATTTCAAAAGAATTTGAAAAGAAACCCAAGGATTTGAATTCTGGAATTAAAATTTAACTTAAACAAGTTAAATGGGTCGAAGTGAATGAATTGATTAGAATCAATTTGAATAGGTTTATTGAAATATAGATTGGATATAAATGGATTGATCGTAGACCATTCGAATCAAATGTGTGAAAACCAAAAGTTTTGGGTGAAATTAAATATGTTGAAATATAAGGAGGTGAGTTTCAACATAAAGGAGTTTGAAAGGTAATAGGTTTGTATCATTTTTCTACCTTAGCAATTTCGAGGACGAAATTATTTTAAGGGGGGAAGAATGTAACGACCCAGATTTTTCATCGATTAATTTTAAATATTTAATATGATTTTAAATATTGAATTGATAATATAAAGGAATTTTATCGAATTAAAAATATCAATTCCGATTTTTATATCGAATTATCGTGATACGGAAACAGTAATAATTGAATTCAAATTCGAATTATCGTGTTGAATTTAAATTACATTTATTTAATATGGTTATTTTAAATATACGTTCAAATTTAATTGTATAATCTATTTCATTGAATTCAGAATAGTGGATAACGTTGGAAACATCGGTCGTCACGGTTGAATAGTGGTTCAGGATTACTAGTTAAGGACCGCGAGATATTTTATTTATTTAATTAAAATAAAATCAATATAAATAATAAAGGTAAAAGTAAAAGAAGAAAAAAAAAAGAGAAAAAATATAATAAATGGACGACCTATCGTTAAATCAAGCCACCCTACCTTGTCCATCGCACAGATCTACTCCTTCTCGAGCAAACAACGTTGTCTCCAAGTTTCACGATAAGGCAAACATGATTTTTAATGGCTCTTGTACTCCTG
Source organism: Allium sativum (assembly GCA_030737875.1). Taxonomy (NCBI): domain Eukaryota; kingdom Viridiplantae; phylum Streptophyta; class Magnoliopsida; order Asparagales; family Amaryllidaceae; genus Allium; species Allium sativum. The sequence goes on along the minus strand of CM060919.1, from coordinate 123,682,055 downwards.
TCTGCTCTCTTACTTATAAATAAGCTTCGCCTTCGTTATTTTTTTCTTTCCTATACCCTAAACCAGAAAACCAATCGCACCTGACAAATTGAATCCATTTACTTTCCTTTCCACTGTTTCAAAATCGAATCGAAAATCGCGTTCGCAAACCCCTGAAGCTCGACATCGACCAGAAGACGCTCGCGATGTAAGGTGGAACTCAAGATTTGAAGTGCTGGCTTCAGAACTGTGTACTGTGGGGTGCGGAGGCAAGTTCGATGGTTCGAACTATGCAAGCAAGTTTGGGATCGATCAGGGAGGAGGCGCCGCCTCTGGTTTGGGTGCGGTGACCGCTCAGTAGAGGAGGTTTGATTGGAGGCTTCGATTCAAGGGAAATCAAGGGTGCGATTTAGGAATTGGGGGAGAAGCGAATCGATGAAGGCCTGTGAGAGTTCGAAGTTGCGACTTGTTTGTTGGTGAGTGGCAGTTGGCGACATCAAGGAGGAGGTCGAGGGTGGCGTTGGAGTCAAGACTGGTGCGATGGGATAAGTCATCGATGCAGGGTAGGAGCAGAGTTGTGAGCCAAAGGGAGTTTTGCGTGGGTAGTTTGGAGGAATTTGGTAAAGTTGTTGGGATTTCGTCGAAGATGGAGGCTGTGAGATCGGTGGATGGACGGGTCAGCAAACAATGGTGGTCAACAAGTAAAAGGCTAGGGAGAGGGATTGAGTTCCTGAGGTGAATTCAGAAAAGAAGGGCATAAGGTAATTTTATTTATTTATTTCTAAATTAAAATTTTATCAAGAATTTAGTTTATATAAAAAGAAAATAAATTTATATAATTAGCTTATAGAAAATAAATTAGTTAGTTTTGATTCTTTGATTTAAACCATATTAGTTTGATTCAGATTTCAAACTCAAAATAAATAAAAGAAGTTGGATATTTAATTAAAACAATTTGATGTTTTATTTAAATGAGAAAAGGGATACATAGATATAAGACATTTATTTATTCGTTAATTGAAATGTTAATCGTTAAATTAATATTCGTAGGTGAAAGGTGAAATTAACTCGAATAGATTCAGTTGATGATGACTTGAGTAAATTCGTAAACAACGATACAACATTTGAATGGATGTTCGGCAAATGAAATCACGGTGAGTAAATCTCACTCACCTTTAGAATTATTTTTATTTCGTTAAAAATAATTGTTTGTTGCTTGTTTGAATGGTTCTGCTTGTTTATATATATTAGTTATTTAGGCTATATATATATATATTGGGTTGATTGATTGGTTGGATTCCCGCAGTCTCATTAGCGGATGCCCGCAGTTTCATAGCGGATGATTACCCTATACGCCCCACGCTATGATTAGTGGATGACCTTCTATACCGCGATATTCTGCCACGAAGCAGAATTGGTATTATTTATGTGCTAACATCTGTGGATGCAGGAAAACAGGTTGGAGGAATCCAACTGGATTCCTCAAAAATATATTATCTGTTTGTTTATTTGTTTGCATATATATTGTCATATATGATGTGTTAGAAAAATAAATAATTGGTTGCTTTGTGTGTTTTATCACTGGGCTTAAGTAATGATATTTAAAAATATCGTGGAAGGGTATTTGAGATTTAAAAAGGGGAAAATTCTATTTTTAAATAGAATTTGAATTTAAATGGAAATGAAAATATAAAACTTGTTTTGAAAAATAAAACAAGTAGTTTCTTTTAAACGAAGTTTATAAATAGTTCGTTTATAACGAAGTTATAAAATGAAGAGAAAAGAATGATAAATTGATAATTCAGAAATAGAAATACAAGTTTGAAATTGGAATTTGAAATGAAATTTCAAATAGGATTTGAATAGACGAAATTAGAATGCAAAATAGAATTTGAAATCCAAGGAATTAAAATAAAATTTGAATTCAAAGGAATTCGAATAAAGAAATTCAAATGGAGATTTGAATGCAGAATTTCAAAATAGAATTTGAAATATAAAATTTCAAAGAAGAATTTAAATAGAATTTGAAATATAGTATCTCAAAGAAGAATTCAAATATGAAATTTGAATAGAGATTTCAAAGAAGAATTCAAATATGAAATTTGAATAGAGATTTGAAATAGAAATACAAGTATTGAGTTTGAACTTGGAATTGAGTATAGAAATTCTAGTAGAAATTTGAATATGAGATTTCAAAATAGAATTTGAAATAAACTTTGAAAATAGGATTTCAAAGTAGAATTGAAATTTAGAATTTCAAATAGGATTTCAAATAGAAAATCCAAATGGTTTTGAAAATGGGATTTGAATTCAGGGGAATTCAAATGAGTTTTGAGTGAAGAAATTCAAATGGGTTTGAACACTAGAATTCAAAATGAGTTTGAATATTAGAATTCAAATGGGGCTGGAAATGAATTTGAATATTAAAATTCAAATGAAAAATGAAATTTGAATATAAGAGATTCAAATTGAATTCAAATAGGATTTGATTTATGGGATTTGAATATGAAATTCAAATGGGTTTTAACTATGGAATTTTGAATATAGAAATTCAAAAAGGAGTTGGATTTGAAATGGGAATTCGAATAAAGAATTTGAAATGAAATTCGAATAAGGAATTTGGAATGGAATTCGAATAAAGGGTTTCAAATGGGATTTGAATACAGGATTTAAACTATGGAATTTGAAATGTAAATATTCAAATGGAATTTGAAATATATATGAATATATATATATAAGAGTGGAGTTGAATTCATTTTAAAACGAATTTTAAAGTTATTATATATATAAATATAATTAAAACGAACTCGCCGCAGCGCTGCAGTTCGCAAAATAGCGATTCGAACTTCAATTGAGTATACAGAACGCAATTGAAGTCGGAATTCTTCGAAACAAGAAACGTCAGGACAAGTTTGATAATAGTTTTCTAATGAAGGAGAAAAATCTGGATTTCGTCGTATATATTTTGAGTTATGTAAAAATCAAATTTTCAGAAAAACAGCGCCAGAATCGTTTTAAAACCATATGGTTTATTTAATATTATAAGTGGATTTTAAGCGAGAAAATCCGAAGTTTCTATTTAGAAAATTTCAGAGTGAGTTGTAAAATATATGCGAATTCAAGTTGTGTAAATGAATATGATTTTTGAAACAGAAACCAGATTTTGATTTATTGAATAGAATTAACTAAATTGAATGGAAATTAGTTAAATGAGTTTTTGAATGGATATTGAACTTTAAATAAGTAAATTCGATTTGAAATTTATATTCGAAATCGAAAAGGAAACTAGAATTGAAATTCAATTTGGTTATGAACAAGCTAAATACTTTGTTTAAAAATGCTATGTTCAAACAAAAGAGAAAAATAGGCCAGATGGCCGATTTAAAGAATAAATGGGCGAAACGGAATTCAAACGATTAGATGGTATTGAATTGAATTGAAAACAGGTGAACAGGTGTTAGACAGGTATGGGATGAGATATATGAAGTTATAAATGAAATGCTCGACAAAAAGGTACATGTTTAATTCATATATGAGATTTATGCGCCGTATCGGCAAGCCGCTTGGCTTTTTCTTTTTCTTTTTGAGATTAGAAGATACCGGGAAGCTATTTGAAATTTCCCGATGCTCCCGATACAGGGGAGGTTATGGCGAAATTTTCCGGGAATTTAAGGAGTTAGAATATTTTTAAGAAATTTGACAATTAGAAATCTATATATCGATATATATATATAGAATTCGATAAGGAAACGAAATCAAAAATAGCGTAAAAGGCCACTATGGTTATTGAAATATTTGGGTAACAAATATTGATAAGGAAATGGAAAAGAGATTTAATTAATGAAATATTAATTAAAGGGCCCAGTGATTTGTTTGATATGTTTGGATGTACACTTGTTTTTATTCGATAGTTAAATCACAGACTATCGAAGTTTTTGACCATCGTTGTCAATATGGAGAGACCGGTTGGATTATTATCCGAAGAACCACTCCGTATCGGCATTAGCGTTGCGAACCAAGTATGCTGAATATATTGAAGACGGAGTAAAGTGCAAGGGCTTTTCTAGTAATAGAAATAGTGCCTTCGGTGTCGTTCAATCCCAGAACGAACGTAAATGGACGAATGTCTGACAGAGTATTTCCAATGATCAAATGGGTTGGTATGTATAAATATATATGGTTGCAACGGATTTATCCCTTAGCATAATATCCAGAATATTTGTGCAAACTCAACTAGTGATTAACGGATCTGACAATGTGGCATTCAAAGTGATTGTGTTATCAAGGAATGGTAAGTAATCGTAGCCTCAGGCCTCAACAACCGGGAAAGGACAAAAATCGGGCAGGCAGCATGGCTATGTGGGTCGCACCCATTAGGGTGTATAATCACCTATCTAGAGAAATTCCTTTTGTTTCTAAATCTATCGATTCTGCCCATTCGGGAACGGTGGTTTGAGTCCAACCGTTGGTGATATACATTCGATACACTCAAGCGAAATGAGTGGTCGGTCATGTGTGGGCCGGGTTGCAAGACGTTCTTGTTGAACCCAGGTGTATTCGCCTCTAGAGATACATCATCGGAAGGTGGTCCCATACCTTGTCATGTTGGAAATCCAATCTCCAATAAGCGCCATGCGGTTTTTGATTTTATAATATTATGTGGAGCGTGAGATGCAAGCGTTCTACTATTTGGTTATTTACTTGATGTAGACATTATTATAATATTACTGGATTTCGTATCAAAGTGTTTTGGGTTATAGTAAGGTAAAAACCGTCCGTGTTTATGTGTGGGCTGGTCTTACTATTATCTTTTCTTTTGAAAGGATTTTAAAGTTAAACAAGTGGTTGGAGTTTACTCACACCAGTCCCATGACTGACCCAGAGTTTATTTTGTTTGATTTCCCTAAACTCTTGGGTGCCCAAATTTGTACGGGCAGTCAAGTGTTTCAGGCTTTTACAGATACACTTGGAGGAGCTTGAAGCAGAAGGCTTCAACGTTAGTGATTTAGAGTTACTTCCGCTGGATCAAATGTTATGTGTACTCTGATGATGGTATGTATATATGTACAAAACAGATTTGTATTTCAAAGCTTATGTTATATAATATATTTTCTTCGTTCCGCTGTGAGTTGTGATCTTCGTTTTTCTTCTATTCTAATATTTCTTTCTTTCTATTTCTCATCCTCTAACTTCTTTCTAATAATGAGTCGTATTTCTGTGTTATTTGGGTTGGACGTGTGGTATATCTAGTCAACTCAGATAGCACGGATTTGCGGGCCTTTACAAATTCCCTGGAAAACACGAATACACATTTTAGAACTTAGTAACCAACCTTGATCCTTTAATTTTCAATATTTGCCTTGTATTAGCAAGCTACCATTTGCTACTAATTGCAAACCTTTGATCAGTCTTATCACCTTTTACATTAGCAAAATCTAGTGAAATATTAAGAAAATCCTCATTTTCCTTTGAAATGTAATATTTGCATTGATACAATAGTATAACTACATTGATCAGATTAACTAAAACCCTTAGTCCAATATTAATTTTAAGATTAATTTAAGATTTCACTGAACACATGCCCATTGCATTTTTGAGTGAACTATCGTTGAGAAGCTCTTAGTCGTTCATATTTGTTGTAGAAATTGGTGAATTCAGTGTGTTGACCATAAATCTAACCAATACGAAGTGATAATTAATGAGATTTATAATGAAGATAACTTAAATGAAAACATCATTGGACATGAAACTGATAAATAAATGGTAGTAAAACATGGTGTAAGTAGGTAAATAATGTGAAATGTCCAGTGTGAGTGGTCCTAATGTCTACTAACTGGAATGGCGTACTATGTCTTACTCGCTCAAAGGAGCGGTGTTGCTTAGTTTTCTCACTAGTAACTATCATGCTAACTTAAGACTGCTAGACCTAATCAAAGTTATGTACCTCATGAGGTAATAGTGTCAAATACATTGAGACTACATTACATATCTATTGCTCATAGTGCTACACATATAAAAGCGAAATATCACATAATTGAGTAATACAACATAGCTTCTCCATGTTCCTCTAGTGATCCACTAAAACATCACCAAAACCTCTTATCCAATCTACTCACTAGCATCATTGATGAGCATCTAAAATAAGAGGAAACCAAAAACCTTGGGTCAAACAACAGTTTAGTGTGAGTGATACTGTTAAAAAGCTATACTGTAAAATATGCTAATAGACAGGTTTAATTATTATACCTGATCTACCCTTGCAATCAAAAAGTTAGCATGTAATAATATGGAATTATATGCTACCTATGATAATATATATCACAAGATACCCCTGCTTGGGTAGACTATCACATATCCCATTGGACATACCCGTGAAACCCCTGCTTTGAGTTACAACTTGAACACTTAACAAAGATTCATTGGCATTCTCACCCTTACTGAGTATGAAATCATGGTTTGAGTCTCACTACTCAACCAAATCCATTATAATGTAGCCGCATCTTTGTCTCGAGCTACCTATCCATTACTCCTTTTTTTCCTAATTCCAGAGTTTCCAATCGAAGAGTCAACACTTTGTCATATCATAGCCTCTACACTACTAGAAAAACTTAATTTTCCAATGGGGGGAGGGGATAGCGACGACTTCCGACGGTTATTTTACGATGGCTTTCGACGTGTCGTAGGAAGCCATCATAATATTACCGATATCTGCCAAGCCGAGACTCTTCTTTCCAATTTCCACTTCTCCCAAACCCCTCTCCAACATGAAAACCTAATCCCCAATCCGCCTAAATTCGATTTTCAAGCCCCCAAACACCGATTCAGTAGCTTTAAACCTCCCCTGACGTCAAAATCAACATCTACAACAACTAATTTCATGTATTATCTCTTATTTCATTAAAAATCAAATTTTTACCTTAAACTTATATTTGTATATACTTGTAAATTAGGGTTATATAATGATTGTAATGACATCTAGTAGCATAGTAATGGTTTATAACATCGCTTTTTGTGCATATTTCACATGTTAATGTTAAGTAGAAAAATGTATGTACAAATTGTTGTTGTATGTGTACATGTAAATAAACCATTATATGCATGTGTTGGTGTTACCACTGAATTGGGTTAATTTGAATGCACAAGTTAGAAATATTGTATTGTGCTCATGTTAACTTATGCAAAGAAAATGAATGCATGAGTATAAAAATAATATGAGTGTGTTGACAACAATGTTAAAGCAGTGTTAATTATATAAATCGATGAAATACGTTAATATAAAATGTGATAAATTTAAATATCTTTTTAAAATATATAACAATAAGTAAAAATATATTATTTTTTGTAAAATGCATACATTTTGACTTATGTCACTTAGATAATTTTTGGCCTCGTCCTATGGGTGTTGGACATGTTCCTTATATAAATAGTCGTCTTCATCATAAAACAGTCATTTATATTCATCTGTTACAACACTTGTTGGATTTATCCTTATACTTGGACAAATTATAAACACAGTAAGCAAGTATATTTCGCATATTACTTCATTCAAATAGTTCACAAAATTTGTGTTAAATTTTCTTTTTTGTTTATTGCGTACATGCATTTGTATACAATGCAGGGAACAAAAGGGAAATGCTGCCCAAATTTTGTTGAATCATTTGAGATGAAATAATATATGAAATGTAAATGCTTACTACGCCTGTAATAGGAAGTAGGATGTTGACCATGAAAACAAGCTTTTTCGTATTTGTATTCTTGGAAATAAATATTAATTTTTGAACCTGTGACTCATTTTCTCAAATAGGAAAAATGATTTATTACTTTGTTGATCGGAGGAGTAAGATGTATCAAAGAAGATTATAAATAGGCTTAATAAAAAAAGATTTTTTTAATGGCATAAACATACGTTTTTGTTGAGTATTTGCTTTAATTAATAACGAAAATGATCCAGAAATTTGTTGTCCGTGTAACAAATGTAGACATTTAAAGTATTTTTTACCCTATATTGTGAAAGTCCATTTGTGCAAAAAATAGATTCGTACCTGAGTATTATGTTTGGGATCGTTATGAAGAAGTTGTGGGTAATATTTTTGTGGAGTCTGAGGTAGAAAGTGCTATTAATGAAAATGTTAATATTACCCATATTGAAAATATGGTCGAAGATGCAGCACGATCAATGTCTTCTATGGTTGAAGTTGACGATGATGATGGAAATGTTGAAGAACTAAGTATTAAAGCAAGTATTTTTTATGATTTACTAGATGCTGCTAAGAAAGCTATTTGGGTTGGTTGTAAAAGCGACACTCAGCGGTTAATAATCGCAGAATACATTGCGATGAAGTCAAAATACAACATCACTGAAGTTGGATTTATGGCTATTGTACAAGCTACAAAAAGACACATGCTACCCAATAATTTAATGTGTGAAAATCACTACGAAATTCAAAAACTTTCGTCGGCTTTTGGTTCACCTAAGCGTAAAATAGATACTTGTTTAAATAGCTGGATGTTATTTTGGAAAGATGGCATAAACCTTAGAAATTTTAAATTATGTAATCAGGAAAGGTATAAACTAAGAAAAAAGAAGGGAAAGGAAGTTTTGCACAAGTGTATGCTTTGCTTACCTATAACTCCAAGGCTTCATAGATTATATGCATCGTCTGTAACTGCTTCTCATATGAGATGGCATAGCGTGAGATCAGAGGAAGACGGTACGTTGACCCATCCAGCCGATGGAGAAGCATAAAAGCGTTCAAATAAAACTTATCCCAGTTTTGCAGTGGAGAGCCGTAATGTTAGACTAGAATTATGTATGGATGACTTTTCAATGTTTTCTTAGTTTGATGCTAAATATCCATCATGACCCATTATTGTATAATTTACCTCCATTGGTGTGTATAAAAACATAGTATATGTTTCTTACCATTGACATTTCTAGACCTGAGGATCCGACACAAGGGATTGATGTTTATTTATACAGTTGATAGAGGAATTAAAAACACTATGGAACGAAGGAGTAGGAACATATGATATTTTAAAGAGAATTTTTTTGTATGTTTGCTTATTAATTATAAATTATAAGTGATTTTTCTGCCTATGCTATATTTTCAGGATGGAGTACTGTCAATTGTCTAGCATGTCCATATTACACGGAGATACACGAGCGTTTTCTTTACCGCATGGCAAGAAAATTTTGTGGACTGTCATCGATGTTTTCTCTGTAACGAACTGGAATTTCGACTCCGAAAATCAACACACAACACCATGTCAACTATTCCAGTATCGAAAATACTGGAATGTTAATAGAAAGAGGTTAGATCATGAGAAACTAGAAAAAAAAAAGTTAGAATAGAAGAAGAAGAACATAGCAAAAGAATCAAGTAACACGAATCTCACAGCGGAACGAATAAAATAAAGTACACAACATAACTTTCAAATACAAATCTATCATTTGTATATACATACCATCATTATAGTGCAACACTTACATCCCAGCGGAAATAAACGATAGCTATAAAATGCTGTTGAAGCCTCCTATTCCGAGCTCCTTCTAGTATATCTGTAAAATCTCGACTACTTGACAGCCCGTACAAATTTGGACACCGAAGAGTTTAGGGTAAAACAAAAAAGATAAACTCTGGGTCAGTCATGGGACTGGTGTGAGTAAACTCCAACTATTTTGTTAACTATTAAAATCTCCTTAAAAGAAAGGATAATCGTAAGACTGATCTACACATAAACACAGATGGTTTTTATCTTACGATAACCCAAATTATTCTTTCTATCATGCTCTTCTGATATTATAATAGTGTCTAAATCAAATAATTAACAATTAAATGGAACGCTTGCATCTCACGCTCCATATACATAATATACGATCAGAAACCGCATGCTCTTATTGGATACTGGATTCAAACTGGCAAGGTATGAGACCACCTTCCTACAGTGTATCTCTCGAGAGGAATATACCGGGTTCAACAAGAACATCTTGCAACCCAGGCTAAACCTGACCGACCACTCATTTCGCTTGAGTGTACCGAATGTATTATCACCAACGATTGGGATCAGCAACCGTTTCCTGAAAGGGACGACATAAAAATAGATTAAAGAAGCAAATGGATTTTCTCTAGATCAGGTGACAATACACCCTAATTGGGAGCTACCCACTTAGCCATGCGACCTACCCGATTTTATACCATTTCCCGGTTGTGAGGCTTGAGGCCACATTTGTCTCTTTACATAACACATCTTCATTCACGTTGAATGCCACATCGTCAAACCTTCCAAATCATTTATCGATTTCCTAATAATATCACAGATATAAAGCTAACAGAAACGAATTCCTCTGCCACCATAAGTAATACGTTTGAAGAGATCAAAATATCTGATTTGTTAGGGATACTCTGTTAGACATTCATCCATACATGTTGTCCTAGGATTGGACAAACCGAAGGCACCATTTCATCAATCCATCTTAGGCAGTTTCTACCTAGGATTGCTAGAACAGCCCTTGCATAAAATCCGTCTTCAATTATCTTCAGCATAATTTGATTCACATTGGTTATGCCAATATGAAGTGGTTTTCAAATAATATTCTGATCCCGGTCACTCCGTTGTGACAACGGAAAATTTGCCAAAAACTTTGATAGTGGGCTATTTAACTATCAAAGGAAACATCCATACAAACAATGATCTAATTTCCAAATGGAAATTCTATCGATCAACCATCAATCAACATTTATCCCTTTGAGTTAATTTATTCGTTTCTCCATTTCTCTTCAATATCTTTACTCAAATCTTTCTCTAACTCGTTTAGCCTTTCACAATTCTCGGAAAACGTTTCCATCTATTATAAACTATATATTTTCTATATTCTAGAAAATATCTCTTTTTAATCATCAGAAAACATTCTCATATATATATATATATACATCTTTCTTATTTCTATATTTAGAAAATATACGTTATTAACATTGGAAAACATTTGCATTTCTTATTCACACCTCATTATCCTTCCCCATTCATCAGTCCCTAAGTATCAACCCCGAAGGCCGAAACCAACATCATATCGATACTCAGGAAACCATTCAATTTAACAAATCCCCAATCAGTTTCTAATTTCCTTAACCCTATTTCTTAACTTCCTATCAAATCATTACTTGCACAACTCTCAGATTCAGTTTACAATTCCACTCCTTTTATGAAAAACATTGATTATAACTATAGTGTTATAATCCCTAACTCTGAAATTTCTAACATCAAAGTATAACTTTTATTTCTAATTTTGAATAAGTAAATAAACAACAAATTTATTAAGAAATAAATCTTATTAAAAATCGGAAAGGGCATAGTACTTTCCCGAATTTGATATAATCGAATTTCAGTGTATAGCTCTCTTTCGAATAATCTCTATTCGATAACTCTCTTTCGAATAACCTATATTTGATTAATGTTCCGAACGTTGGAATAAATTTATCATTTCAAGCACACTCAATTTCCAAATTCATTTTTGAACTTATCACTTACAACATTTACCAATCTCCTTTAATAACCATTTTAAATCTGTAAAACGTTTGCTTTAAAAACCATTATCCACTTTAAAACGTGAAATTATTCCTTCACAAATATTTGGACTTGTTTTATCAAATCAAAACTTGATTTCAATTTATAAATATTATTACACGTTCAAATTCTTTTTATCGAGTCATTTTATAAATCCACAACTAATATATTTTCCCCGAAATAGAATCCACTATTTTATTTTAATGCAATTTTCTATCTCATTCAAACTCCCATTTAATTTTCTATTTCAAAACCCAATTTCCTTTATAAATGTTTTTGATTTGCAAAATATTTACTTTGACCCATTTTTCACATTGAATGTGAATAACATTTCTTTTATATAATCAATTCAGTTTAATTTCGCCTTTAAAAATAATATCTCATTACCAAATTCTACTTATACTTCTATTTATAAAATTGTACTTACAAGATTCTATATTTATTTCCGATCACCTGTAATCTCCTTTATAATTCCCTTTATAAATGGTAAGTTTACATTCCATAAAAATATTGATGTTAAAACCGATTTTTACTTCTTAATATAAATTCAGACTTATATATATATATATATTCAATTTATCCAATAATTAATATTTTAATTAATTTATAAGTATCACCTATAAATTAATTTTCTGGAATTATCTCTTAAAAACAGATTTTTTTTATTTACAACTACTTTATATGAAACTTCTTTTATAACTTGCAATTCACTTTTATAATTCAACCAATTTTCCAAATATTTCCTTTTATAAAATCATTGATTTTATAAAATACTTAAATTCAATACTCACTTCAAAAATTCTTTTTATTTTAGTTTATTCCAATACTACTTATGGTATTTAAAATACCAAATAAAAAGGATCAATATCATCCCAACACACATAATCAACAACAGATTATATATCATCTCATATATCACAATATATGAAAAACAATAATATGAATGTTGAGGAATCCAGTTGGATCCCCCCAACCTATTTCCCTGCATCCACGGATGTTAAAAAACATCAATTCATTCCACCATAAAATTTTATAGCAAATGAAATTAATATTCAAACAAACGACTTATATATATAACTATATATATTTATTATCTCAACCAATTATCAACAATTCATCCAAACAATCATCACACAACATCAAATCATCATTTATCAATTTTAAAATACATTATAAAATATATTCTGGACAGAGTTAGTGAGCTTACTCACACTGGACGTTTATCATTAAAATAACGATAAACTTTTATTGGTTTGATTTAGGTGTTCTTTTTTCTCTGAAATTCTCATGAGCTCTGAATCTTTCCAAACTTTACAGGCTTGTAGTACTTTTCGATACGGTCCTATCGGCACTTGATTTGTCAGTTTTTGATAATGTATGACAAAGATATTCATTTTGCAAGTGGATCTATACTTTAAGTGTACAACTTATATTAGTTTTAAACATTATGGGCCTCACCTTTTCTAACTTGGCCCAACATCCACCCAACTGCAACTTCTTGTTCCACAATCGTGAGTTCCTCCAGTATACATCATGCAAGAAAAAAATGGCCGTTATCGCCCTTTCCTTCCACAAGAACTCTCTCAACTCTCCACTTAAATTCAAATAAAATCGCCAAAATATATCTCGTTCAATCCTCTTTCAAACCGCCTAAATCGTACGACTCATGTTTCCCATTCAAATCACATCAAAACCCTGGAACGCAAGTATACAGTAAAACGTTCGAACTATTTTATCATCATCTTCCACCAAAAATTCAAAAAACATGCTAATCGATACGCTGAATCCAAAACAACTTCCAAATCACTTCTAGATGCGTTGATTTCACTTATGATCGAACCCTAATTCACTGTTCCAAAATTCGAATAGTACATGATGGGGTCTCACTTATTTAAACTGGTACAGGAGAAAAGAGCATCGTTTGAGGAATCCAAAAATACATGTTTCATGATTTTAGGACTTTTGTTTGATTTTTAAACAATTTATAAGGGTCACGAATTCATGTTTACTGAAGAAAACATGGCGGCGCAAATATCACTGACTAGAGAAAAATGATTTTAGGGGTTAGGGAGTAGTTGGATGTTTGTAGGGGAGAATTTTTTTTATTCAAGTTTTATATTAATTTATAGCTTATCGCTATTTGTATTCGTCAATTAAAAATCCATATAGTCACATAAGATATTCAATTTTAAGGAAAATGGACACACACCTATAGTTTGAAATTACGGACCCAACGAAACTTGTTTCATCAAATTCTGAGTCCGTTTGCTCACACAGTGATATTTTAAAGCCAAAATATCAATCAATTCACATTTAAATTGTGCACGGTCACAAAAAATCCAATTGGCGTGAAATTTGAAATATAGCAATAATTAATCATTACGGATTTAATAAAATTCGTTTCATCCAAAACAGAGGTCGTTTGCAAAAACTGCTATTTTTAAGGCATGAGTAAACCAATATAATATTAATATATTCAAAACAATTATATTTAATATTATCGTATATATTCACATAAATAACATACAGCTTCAAAATAAACATACTTGGATTTATAACTCGATATCTCGAAAATCTAAGTTAAATCGATATTCAACATATATATTAAAATCCTTTTATTATATAAATAAACTATTATAAATTATAAACAAATTCCATAGCGACTTCCTAAAAATTTGATTTGGACATAACTCACAATCTACTAGACGAAATCTCGATTTTTCTCTTCCATTAGAGTACTACCATTCAATAGATTCGAACGTTTCTTATTTCAAAGAAACCCGACTTATATTGAATTATGTACATTCAATTAAAGTTCAAAATGTAATATTACGAACTACCGCGCTGTAACACCCCAAAATTTTAACGACACCAAAGATGATGAATTAAGGAATGATTAGTGTGAAATACACTATTAATAATGAATTAAGGAAAAAATTAATTTAATAACCAAAATTAAGCGAAGCGGACTACGCCATTGCGTCCGTCTCGGAATTCTGGTCAAGATAGACATTTGGTTGAAACGGACACCGTACGAAGAAGTTATTAAGCTTTGAAGTTTGTATACGCATAGGAAGAATATATGTATATATATATACATATATATTAATAAGTTCAGAAATTCAAAATTGGGTCCCGAAATTCGAAATTCAGTTCAAAAGTCGAAATTTGGGAAGGCGACAGATTTCCCGCCCAGGTGGGTCTACCCACCCAAAGGGGGGTCGACCCACAGGTCGACCCACTCAAAAGGGGGTCGACCCACCCCTGAACAGATCTGGGCAAAATACTTCGCTTTGTATCTGAATACCTTTCTGAGCAAGATTTATTGGTCCTAAGGCTATATAAAGGATAGAGTTTTACCTTATAATGGCCAAAATATGATTGATACGAGTAAAACAAAAGCATTTGATATTATTACTAGTGTTTATATGTTTCAAAAACAATTTGAATCATAACTATCAATCATAGGCGGCATAGGTACCATATATCATGTCGCCATATATATATACAATCGAAACCGCACGATGTCATATTTGGAAATTGGATTTCTGTCATGAACCAAGGCAAAAGATAGTCCTTACCGAATTCGCGACTCTCTAGCCCGAGCCACAGGATCAGAGCTCGAGTGACCCTAGGAGCGACAGGGCTGGTCAACCGATGTGGATTAAAATTCCTGAATAATACGTTTCCCCGCCCTTTGGGGCGTAAACGAGCCAAAGAATGACTCCATCAGACCCGGATCGTCCGATCAAACCGAGGCGCCTCGCAACAGCAACAACCACATAAGCCAAACTCGTCAGGGCGTGTAAAACCACTGACGCCACTTCTAACTAGAAAGAAACGCATGTCCTCCCTGAGGTCCTCTCCCGTTTCTGGTTCATACCGGGGTGTGAGGCTCGCGATTTCACGTTATACACAAAGCTACGCCACATAGGCGGTGCTTTGATCATCACCACAAGACTTTGCTTTTCAATAGAAGCCCTGTTCATTTGCCACTTAGGCATGCCACACTAGCAATTCATGCCATGCGACTGATGTCCATCAATATACAACCTCTGAGCTCGTGCGTTTCAGAGAAGGGCGTTAAGCAAAAGAATAAATTCTCCGTCGCCAAACAGATGTATATTTAACAGAGATCAATCAACACAAAATAAAATCCAATGTCAGACACACAGTCCATTTACAAGTCCATTCTGGGTCTGAACGAAACCGGAGGCACTATATACCTCGCAAACCCTTCGATCACCACGTACGTCTGGACGATCACCACTTATTATCCATATTTCGGGATGCCTCCCAATCAGGACCTCGATTACCACCCAAACGTGGTGAAGATCTCCAGTCTTCGACCACCGTCTTCATCTTCGATTTCTTATCGTCGATTCAGTTATTCAGAATTTGCTAAACCCGGTCTTTCTGAACAACTCGCGTATATAATAAACAAGTGCAACACTAACCTACACACGCATCATTTCAATTCATTAGTCACTAACCGTCAATCAATAAGAGAACGATTTCCCAAATATTAACCACGAAAGCCGAAACCAACATCAGATCAACACCCAGGAAACCATTCGACTTATGTAACAACCCGTAAAATCTGGGCCAGTTTAAAATTTTTATTTTGGCAATTTTATCGAATTTGGATTATTTTAAATGAATTATTTTAAATAATATCGACGAGAAAGTTTAGTTTGAATAGAATTCGATCGTATATATTATACGCGTCGTCGTTAGAATATAAATATTTATATATAATTATAAATAGAATTGAAAATGGCGCGGTAGTTCGATAATTCGATTTCAAACTTCATTTGAATGTACCGGGTGCAAAACAATCCGGATTTTAGTGAAACCAAAAATAATGGAATCTAATAGTGAATATCTTTCCAACGAATCCGAAAAATCCAAAGTTCGTAGCGGGAATCAAAAGATATGTCCAGTTGAAAATTCTGAATAGTCGCTATGGAATTCAGGCCCTTAAAAATGGACATTTTGCAAACGACCTCGGATTTCGACGAAACCAGTTTTGTTGGGTCCGTGATGTCAAATTATTGCTAGGTTTCAAATTTCATAATTTTTCGAATCAATATGTGAGTGTGGCAAAAGAAAACGCGTTTGACCAGTTTCAGTTGATTTTAATCGACTGGAAATTGGCCATTTTTCCAACGGTCTCAGAATTCGACGAAACTAGTTTTGTTAGGACCGTATCGTCAATACGAAGCTAGAAAATATTTTTCTGGAATTTTTCTAGTTAGTATATGACCCAGGTAATTTGAAATGTACGTTTAAAATTCAATAAAGTGATTTAAATGTAAATTAAACGGAAACTGATTCAAACAGTCGAATCAGCTTGCGATATATATCCCATTGTGTTCAGAATTGGGGTAATACGCTATGGACGACAGGCGGTGGGCCTCGTTTCGAGGTCGTGAGTAAAAGTCCACCCGTTTGCAAATTTAAATAATAAAATAAAGAAAAAAAAATAATTTTTAATTTCCCTTTCCCCCCTTTATCTTCTGCTTGGCCCCCCCGTTCACTTTTATTTCAATAAACAAAAAAAAAAAAAAAAAAAGAAGAAGAAAGCAGCAGAGGAAGCCGCCGCCCCTCTTACCCTCGACGCCGACGAAACCTGAAGCCGCCGCCCACCTCGAAAGCATCGCGAGCCCCCCCCTTGAAGTCAACGCCTCCTCCGATTCGCCATTCGAAGCCGCTCCCCGTTCGAACCCCCACTGAAGCCGCAACCCATCGCGAGGCAAAGCACCCAAACCCGCCACTCTGTTGAACCCCGCGCTCAGCACTCCGCCCCCCCCCCCCCCCCGACCTTCGATGAAGCCTCCGACGAACTGAAGGACCCCCCCTCTTTTTCTGTAAGTCGTTTTATTTTATTTTTAGTTGTTATTTTGTTAAATAATAAAAACTGAAAATGTTTAAAAGTAAAGTTAAAACTGATTTTATAAAAAGGTTAAACTGATTTTAAAATGATTTTTAAAAACCTAAAAGATTTGATTTTTAAAAACCTAAAAGATTTGATTTTTAAAACCTAAAAGATTTGATTTTTAAAACCTAAAAGATTTGATTTTTAAAACCTAAAAGATATGATTTTTAAAAACCTAAAAGATTTGATTTTTAAAAACCTAAAAGATTTGATTTTTAAAACCTAAAAGATTTGATTTTTAAAACCTAAAAAATTTGATTTTTAAAACCTAAAAGATTTGATTTTTAAAAACCTAAAAGATTTGATTTTTAAAACCTAAAAGATTTGATTTTTTTTTAAAATGATTAGAGAATAAAGATAGGATTTTTATCTAAGAAAAAGGTTCATATTTTTGTTTAGAAAAGGTTCATATGTTTGTTTAGGAAAAGATCGTATTTTGTTTGGAAAAAGATCGTAGTTTTGATTTAGGAAAAAATTAGATTTTTGAAATGAAATTCGATTTTTATATATTGAACTTTGAAATAAAAATTCGATTTTTATATATTGAACTTTGAAATAAAAATTCGATTTTTATATATTGAACTTTGAAATGAAAATTCGATTTTTATATATTGAACTTTGAAATGAAAATTCGATTTTTATATATTGAACTTTAAAATGGAAATTCGATTTTTATATATTGAACTTTGAAATGGAAATTCGATTTTTATATATTGAACTTTGAAATGGAAATTCGATTTTTATATATTGAACTTTGAAATGGAAATTCGATTTTTATATATTGAACTTTGAAATGGAAATTCGATTTTTATATATTGAACTTTGAAATGGAAATT
Source organism: Allium sativum (assembly GCA_030737875.1). Lineage (NCBI taxonomy): Eukaryota > Viridiplantae > Streptophyta > Magnoliopsida > Asparagales > Amaryllidaceae > Allium > Allium sativum. The sequence goes on along the minus strand of CM060919.1, from coordinate 123,663,740 downwards.
CGATTTTTATATATTGAACTTTGAAATGAAAATTCGATTTTTATATATTGAACTTTGAAATGGAAATTCGATTTTTATATATTGAACTTTGAAATGAAAATTCGATTTTTATATATTGAACTTTGAAATGAAAATTCGATTTTTATATATTGAACTTTGAAATGGAAATTCGATTTTTATATATTGAACTTTGAAATGGAAATTCGATTTTTATATATTGAACTTTGAAATGGAAATTCGATTTTTATATATTGAACTTTGAAATGGAAATTCGATTTTTATATATTGAACTTTGAAATGGAAATTCGATTTTTATATATTGAACTTTGAAATGGAAATTCGATTTTTATATATTGAATAGCGAACTAAAAATTCGATTTTTATATATTGAGAAGTGAAATAAAATTCGATTTTTATATATTGAATAACGAAGTCAAAATTCGATTTTTATATATGTAGTGGCTACGGGCGACGAAGCTGACGAAGATTCGAAAAAGAAGTGCCGTGGAGCTAGGATAGCTATCTGTGAGAATTTCTCACCTTTCTATTTCTTTTCTAGTTATATATTTATACTAGGATGCAGACGGTGCTTAGTAGCACCCGACACAATCGTCCACAGACCATGGACTTGTTTGTTTGGCTGTTTGGTTATTGATTGCGATATTGGTTTGAATGTGGTTTGTGGTGTGAAAAATCGAATCGATAAATTGGTTAGGATTAGACGTGCGCCGTTATAAGGCGTAGGAGTAAGGCTAGGTTAGACCCTTACTCCAAATTTTGTGGTTTGCAAAATGAAATTGATTTGATTGATGAGTGAATGGCGTGGGCCTTCACTAGACCGGGGATAAGGCTAGGCCTCGTCCCGTTTCTAGTATCGTGCCGTTATGCCGCCGAAATTTTCTAAAATATGTTAGAAAAATAAAAATACCATTTTATTTAAAGAATGAACTGAATAGAAATTCATATGTTAAAATAAAATGTTTTATCGTTAAAAATATAATTTTTAACGTGAATGTGAATAAATAAATATTCATTTACAAGCCGGACGGTTTGTTTATGTACACCTATTTGAAGGACATTGATTGGGTCGATAAATTTTACACATCGCCCAACTGCACAACTAAAAATCAGTGTTTGATTGTTTGAAACCCCACACGGGTGTTAGGATGAAATTTGAAGTTCACTCATCCTGATTGATTAAATATGTCGATCGATTGATTGACAGGCTGTTATAAGCGTTAGATATCTATATTTGATGCTTATACAGTGTAGTGCACTTTGGTTGATGGTTGATTATTTTTCAATGCTATTATACATGTGTCGTATGAAAATCCATATAATTAACTTTATATGGTAATTGTTTGGGCCTCATTCCAGTTTAGAAATAGAAATATTTGAAATAGAAATATTTGAAATAGAATATTTGAAAATAGAAATTTATGAAGCCGTGTTGATAAGATTGACGCCATTTTGACGTGAACGATATTTATATCGATTTTATCGATTTCGAAATGAATTGAATTGAAAACGATTTCGAAATGAATTGAATTGAAAACGATTTCGAAATGAATTGAATTGAAAAACGATTTCGAAATGAATTGAATTGAAAACGAATTCGAATTGAATTGAAAGTGAATTGAAATGAATTCAAATTGAATTGAAATTTGAATTGAATAGAAATGAGTTTTGAAACGAATTTATAGAGAAGAATTCAATTTTGATTTGAATTGAAACGGAAGTTGAAATTGCTTTTGAATCGAATTTAAAACTATTTATATAATTCGTTTTAAATAGAAATCGACGAAATATATTATATATATATATTATATATAATATAATGGCCTGAATAGAACGCGCCGCGCCGCGGCAGTTCGTGAATTTCGACCATTTATTTCAAACGGACATTACGGGAGATCCGACCGTCGGATTCTCCTAAAACAGGAACCGTTGGGTTCGTATCGAAAAGAGCTTTCTAATGAAGGTTAGAAATTTGAAATCTAACGGTTGGATTTGGAATTATGTCCAAATCAAATTCGAAAAAGGTCGCTGTAAGTGCAGTTCGATGGCCATTGATGGAAATCGACTGTACGGGCCTTGATAAAATTATTAAAAATAGTAATAATTTGTGTAAAATCATAAGAAATGATTTGAGAAGAATTGGGATGAAAAACTCCATATTTGAAAAGATAAAAATAGATTTTTATCGAAATGAACTAGTTTTGAACTAGAATTATAATTCTATTTATTTTTAAATAAATAAATTGAATTAGAAAAGGGTTTTAAAAATAACCAAAACTTCCAATGATTGCATTGGAGTAGATTTGAATCGAAATTGTCTTCGGAATATTTCGATGTCGGAATTCGTGATTATACAGGTGTTGTTATGGAAATTTGAAAGATATGTATATATATCGTTATTCCCAATACGACATTTGTTAATCGTAGAATTTGATATTGAATATAAGCCGGGATATTTTCTATTCAGAGCCTTGTATTTAATATCAAATGTGATTTGGGTTTGTCGTGAATGGTGTCTTCACTAACACTGTTCTTGAACCCAGCTGAGAAAAGATTAAATCTTTTGATTTAGATTTAATGAAGTGTACCAATTAAATAATATTTAATTGGAATTGAATGGATATTGATTTTTGGGTTTATCGTGAACAGTGTTTTAAATAACACTTGTTCTTTAACCCGATAATTAATGAATGTGATTTGGGTTTGTCGTGAATGGTGTCTTCACTAACACTGTTCTTGAACCCAGCTGAGAAAAGATTAAATCTTTTAATTTAGATTTAATGAAGTGTACCAATTAAATAATATTTAATTGGAATTGAATGGATATTGATTTTTGGGTTTATCGTGAACAGTGTTTTAAATAACACTTGTTCTTTAACCCGATAATTAATGAATGTGATTTGGGTTTGTCGTGAATGGTGTCTTCACTAACACTGTTCTTGAACCCAGTTGAGAAAAGATTAAATCTTTTAATTTAGATTTAATGAAGTGTACCAATTAAATAATATTTAATTGGAATTGAATGGATATTGCTTTTTGGGTTTATCGTGAACAGTGTTTTAAATAACACTTGTTCTTTAACCCGATAATTAATGAATGTGATTTTGGGTTTATCGTGAATCGTGTTTTAAATGACACTGATTCTTTAACCCAGATAATGATTAAAACTAAGTGGAGTTTTAATGAATCTTTAATTAGATTGAAAAGATCGAGAATGGAGTATCACCAGTTTTGCTCCAGGCGATAGTTAAATCTTTAATTAGATTTGAATGTGAAATTTAGAAACTAACTGGCGGTTAGCCAAGCAGAATGGTTTTCTGGATATTGATCTGATGTTGGTTTCGGCCTTCGGGGTTAATATTTGGGGAATTATTCTCTTGATTAATTTACGGTTAGTGACTAATGAATTGGAATGAGGCGTATGTTGTGTTTGTGTAACACTTATTTAAAATATACGCGAGTTATTCGGAAAGACCGGGTTTATCCCATTCTGAGTAACTGATACGACGATAAGTCGAAGATGAAGACGATGGTCGAAGACCGGAGGTCTTCACGTCGTTTGGGTAATTACTGATGATCTTGATTGGGCTGTACACCCAAGAAGATGGAAACAGTTAGTGATCGTCCAGACGTACTTGGAGATCGATGGATATGCGGGGTACTAGGTACCTCCGGTTTCGTTCAGACCCAGAACGGACTTGTAAATGGACTGTGTGTCTGACATCGGATTTCATTCTGTGTGACTGATATCGGTTGCATAGGATGGCTTGCCTGTGTGGCATGCTAAGATGCAAATGATCAAGGCTTCTGTTGAAAAGCAAAGTCTTGTGGTGATGATCAAAGCACGGCCTTTGTGGCGTAGCTTTGTGTAACGTTTACCTCGCGTGTTTCACACCAGGTATGAACCAAAAACGGGAGACGGACCTCAGGGAGGACTTGCGTTTCTTTCTAGTTAGAAGTGGCGTCAGTGGTTTTACACGCCCTGACGAGTTTGACTTATGTGGTTGTTGCTGTTGCGAGGCGCCTCGGTTATATCGGTTTCGGCCGATGCTTCTGGTCGGCTGACGGACCAGACTGACACCCCATGGGGTGGGGAAACGTAGTGTTCAGGCATAATAATCCACATCGGTGGACCGGCCCTGTCGCTCCAAGGCTTGCCTGCGCGCTTGCCTGAGACACGGACTAGAGCGTCTCGAATCGGTTGAGGACTATCTTTTGCCTCGGTTCATAGAAGGAAATCCAATTTCCAAATACGTGACTTTGCGGTTTTATTTGTAAACCTATATATGGCGACATAGTGGTATGGGGCATTCATGCCGCCTATGATTGATACTTATGATTTGAAGTTGTTTTATACACTATGCACTTATAATAGTATCAAATGATTTGTGTTAAACGTATCAAGCATTCTTTGGCTGTTATAAGGGAAAACCCTATCCCCCGGCTTGCGTTGCATTGTGTGATAGGACTTGGGTCTTATAACAGCTTCATCTTTCTTTATCTAGCATTGCGCTGTTTGTTTTATGCACTGGTATTCTTGGGAGGAAACCCGTTCCGTGTTATACGGCGTGGTCCCTTGATTTACCTTTGAAAATAAAGATTAAAAACTGTTTTAGTTCTCACACCAGTCACATGACTGACCTGGAGTTTATTGTTTTAACCTAAACTCTGGGTGCCCTTATTTTGACACGGGCAGCTAGTAGTTTTGGTTTTGCAGATTTATATTCATAGGATCCTGGTTTACAGCTGGAACGATATCCGGAAAGCTTTGTATCCGTATATCTCTTCTAGTTGTGTATAGTATTATTTTCCGCTGCGATGAATTTAAATGTAATTTAAATCTCTGATATTTCTGTGTAATATTCATTTATACTCTGTATATTCTTGTAATCTGATGCATTGTTGTAATATACAATGAAATGTTCTTTTATATGCGTTCTGTTGTGGTTTGTTCTCGAACTATCCGACGCTTTCCTTTACGGGGAAGTTGCGGGTCTTCACAGTTGGTATCAGAGCTTTGGTTTACAAAGCTTAGAGAACAAGGCACATTAGAACCATACGAAAGAATTCATCAGATATGGGATTAGTAATATCCAACGAGAATGACTCGTTAGAGATGGGATCAGTAGTATCCTAGAACGAGTGTGAAGAGTATATTTTTAAAGTGAAAACAAATCTTGTTTTGAAAATTTAAATCAATTATTCGTATTCGATTATTTATTTATATTGATGTGGACAATCCAGTATATATAGATTTTGCGTATACGTCTGATCCGCGTGTATTCGAAATTTTAATATACTGGATAGATATAGATTCACACTCTAGTCGCCCGGAGATGATTCTGATGATTGTAGCTACATCATCAGAATTAGAGTTCGTGTGTCGAAGGTGTGATATTTATATATTTCCTATTGACTGGTGTGAGAACCAAAATTAGATAGGGCTTATTGTTGTGATTTGGCATCAAAAATCTGATTTTTGTATATGTATCAAAATTATGAATTTGATAATCTAATTCACTAATTGATTGATGTTTGTGTTGTTTGTTTAATTGTTTGATAATTTTGAACCATTATGCCTAACTGAATCAAATATTGACTTGTATTGAAATTTGGTCGCATTTGCTTGCATATACTTGTATATCATTGAACAGGTCATAGCAAGGAGGCTAGAGCCGAAGAATAAAATTCGTTTGCCCGACAAATAGGTACATGTTTACTACATAATTTCCTGTTTTGTTTGGGTGATGATGATTTTGTGAGCCTATTGGCTAGCCGCTTGGCTTTTTCTTTTTCTTTTTGAGATCTGAAGGACCGGGGAAGCTATTTGAAATTCCCCGATGCTCCCGGTGCAGGGGAGGTTATGGCGAAATTTTTCGAAAATTTAGGGTGTTAGCCAAATTTTTGAAATTTTGAAAATTCTCAGAAACTAAAAAGTTAGAGAATGGAAGCCTAATCGATCGTAGAGCTGAATAATCAAACCACTTTCGACTTTGTTCCTTTTCGGGGACGAAAAGTTTTAAGTGGGGGAGATTGTAACAACCCGTAAAATCTGGGCCAGTTTAAAATTTTTATTTTGGCAATTTTATCGAATTTGGATTATTTTAAATGAATTATTTTAAATAATATCGACGAGAAAGTTTAGTTTGAATAGAATTCGATCGTATATATTATACGCGTCGTCGTTAGAATATAAATATTTATATATAATTATAAATAGAATTGAAAATGGCGCGGTAGTTCGATAATTCGATTTCAAACTTCATTTGAATGTACCGGGTGCAAAACAATCCGGATTTTAGTGAAACCAAAAATAATGGAATCTAATAGTGAATATCTTTCCAACGAATCCGAAAAATCCAAAGTTCGTAGCGGGAATCAAAAGATATGTCCAGTTGAAAATTCTGAATAGTCGCTATGGAATTCAGGCCCTTAAAAATGGACATTTTGCAAACGACCTCGGATTTCGACGAAACCAGTTTTGTTGGGTCCGTGATGTCAAATTATTGCTAGGTTTCAAATTTCATAATTTTTCGAATCAATATGTGAGTGTGGCAAAAGAAAACGCGTTTGACCAGTTTCAGTTGATTTTAATCGACTGGAAATTGGCCATTTTTCCAACGGTCTCAGAATTTGACGAAACTAGTTTTGTTAGGACCGTATCGTCAATACGAAGCTAGAAAATATTTTTCTGGAATTTTTCTAGTTAGTATATGACCCAGGTAATTTGAAATGTACGTTTAAAATTCAATAAAGTGATTTAAATGTAAATTAAACGGAAACTGATTCAAACAGTCGAATCAGCTTGCGATATATATCCCATTGTGTTCAGAATTGGGGTAATACGCTATGGACGACAGGCGGTGGGCCTCGTTTCGAGGTCGTGAGTAAAAGTCAACCCGTTTGCAAATTTAAATAATAAAATAAAGAAAAAAAAAAATTTTTAATTTCCCTTTCCCCCCTTTATCTTCTGCTTGGCCCCCCCCCGTTCACTTTTATTTCAATAAACAAAAAAAAAAAAAAAAGAAGAAGAAGAAAGCAGCAGAGGAAGCCGCCGCCCCTCTTACCCTCGACGCCGACGAAACCTGAAGCCGCCGCCCACCTCGAAAGCATCGCGAGCCCCCCCTTGAAGTCAACGCCTCCTCCGATTCGCCATTCGAAGCCGCTCCCCGTTCGAACCCCCACTGAAGCCGCAACCCATCGCGAGGCAAAGCACCCAAACCCGCCACTCTGTTGAACCCCGCGCTCAGCACTCCGCCCCCCCGACCTTCGATGAAGCCTCCGACGAACTGAAGGACCCCCCCCTCTTTTTCTGTAAGTCGTTTTATTTTATTTTTAGTTGTTATTTTGTTAAATAATAAAAACTGAAAATGTTCAAAAGTAAAGTTAAAACTAATTTTATAAAAAGGTTAAACTGATTTTAAAATGATTTTTAAAAACCTAAAAGATTTGATTTTTAAAAACCTAAAAGATTTGATTTTTAAAACCTAAAAGATTTGATTTTTAAAACCTAAAAGATTTGATTTTTAAAACCTAAAAGATATGATTTTTAAAAACCTAAAAGATTTGATTTTTAAAAACCTAAAAGATTTGATTTTTAAAACCTAAAAGATTTGATTTTTAAAACCTAAAAGATTTGATTTTTAAAACCTAAAAGATTTGATTTTTAAAACCTAAAAGATTTGATTTTTAAAAACCTAAAAGATTTGATTTTTAAAACCTAAAAGATTTGATTTTTTTTTAAAATGATTAGAGAATAAAGATAGGATTTTTATCTAAGAAAAAGGTTCATATTTTTGTTTAGAAAAGGTTCATATGTTTGTTTAGGAAAAGATCGTATTTTGTTTGGAAAAAGATCGTAGTTTTGATTTAGGAAAAAATTAGATTTTTGAAATGAAATTCGATTTTTATATATTGAACTTTGAAATAAAAATTCGATTTTTATATATTGAACTTTGAAATAAAAATTCGATTTTTATATATTGAACTTTGAAATGAAAATTCGATTTTTATATATTGAACTTTGAAATGAAAATTCGATTTTTATATATTGAACTTTGAAATGAAAATTCGATTTTTATATATTGAACTTTGAAATGGAAATTCGATTTTTATATATTGAACTTTGAAATGGAAATTCGATTTTTATATATTGAACTTTGAAATGGAAATTCGATTTTTATATATTGAACTTTGAAATGGAAATTCGATTTTTATATATTGAACTTTGAAATGGAAATTCGATTTTTATATATTGAACTTTGAAATGAAAATTCGATTTTTATATATTGAACTTTGAAATGGAAATTCGATTTTTATATATTGAACTTTGAAATGAAAATTCGATTTTTATATATTGAACTTTGAAATGAAAATTCGATTTTTATATATTGAACTTTGAAATGGAAATTCGATTTTTATATATTGAACTTTGAAATGGAAATTCGATTTTTATATATTGAACTTTGAAATGGAAATTCGATTTTTATATATTGAACTTTGAAATGGAAATTCGATTTTTATATATTGAACTTTGAAATGGAAATTCGATTTTTATATATTGAACTTTGAAATGGAAATTCGATTTTTATATATTGAATAGCGAACTAAAAATTCGATTTTTATATATTGAGAAGTGAAATAAAATTCGATTTTTATATATTGAATAACGAAGTCAAAATTCGATTTTTATATATGTAGTGGCTACGGGCGACGAAGCTGACGAAGATTCGAAAAAGAAGTGCCGTGGAGCTAGGATAGCTATCTGTGAGAATTTCTCACCTTTCTATTTCTTTTCTAGTTATATATTTATACTAGGATGCAGACGGTGCTTAGTAGCACCCGACACAATCGTCCACAGACCATGGACTTGTTTGTTTGGCTGTTTGGTTATTGATTGCGATATTGGTTTGAATGTGGTTTGTGGTGTGAAAAATCGAATCGATAAATTGGTTAGGATTAGACGTGCGCCGTTATAAGGCGTAGGAGTAAGGCTAGGTTAGACCCTTACTCCAAATTTTGTGGTTTGCAAAATGAAATTGATTTGATTGATGAGTGAATGGCGTGGGCCTTCACTAGACCGGGGATAAGGCTAGGCCTCGTCCCGTTTCTAGTATCGTGCCGTTATGCCGCCGAAATTTTCTAAAATATGTTAGAAAAATAAAAATACCATTTTATTTAAAGAATGAACTGAATAGAAATTCATATGTTAAAATAAAATGTTTTATCGTTAAAAATATAATTTTTAACGTGAATGTGAATAAATAAATATTCATTTACAAGCCGGACGGTTTGTTTATGTACACCTATTTGAAGGACATTGATTGGGTCGATAAATTTTACACATCGCCCAACTGCACAACTAAAAATCAGTGTTTGATTGTTTGAAACCCCACACGGGTGTTAGGATGAAATTTGAAGTTCACTCATCCTGATTGATTAAATATGTCGATCGATTGATTGACAGGCTGTTATAAGCGTTAGATATCTATATTTGATGCTTATACAGTGTAGTGCACTTTGGTTGATGGTTGATTATTTTTCAATGCTATTATACATGTGTCGTATGAAAATCCATATAATTAACTTTATATGGTAATTGTTTGGGCCTCATTCCAGTTTAGAAATAGAAATATTTGAAATAGAAATATTTGAAATAGAATATTTGAAAATAGAAATTTATGAAGCCGTGTTGATAAGATTGACGCCATTTTGACGTGAACGATATTTATATCGATTTTATCGATTTCGAAATGAATTGAATTGAAAACGATTTCGAAATGAATTGAATTGAAAACGATTTCGAAATGAATTGAATTGAAAAACGATTTCGAAATGAATTGAATTGAAAACGAATTCGAATTGAATTGAAAGTGAATTGAAATGAATTCAAATTGAATTGAAATTTGAATTGAATAGAAATGAGTTTTGAAACGAATTTATAGAGAAGAATTCAATTTTGATTTGAATTGAAACGGAAGTTGAAATTGCTTTTGAATCGAATTTAAAACTATTTATATAATTCGTTTTAAATAGAAATCGACGAAATATATTATATATATATTATATATATAATATAATGGCCTGAATAGAACGCGCCGCGCCGCGGCAGTTCGTGAATTTCGACCATTTATTTCAAACGGACATTACGGGAGATCCGACCGTCGGATTCTCCTAAAACCGGAACCGTTGGGTTCGTATCGAAAAGAGCTTTCTAATGAAGGTTAGAAATTTGAAATCTAACGGTTGGATTTGGAATTATGTCCAAATCAAATTCGAAAAAGGTCGCTGTAAGTGCAGTTCGATGGCCATTGATGGAAATCGACTGTACGGGCCTTGATAAAATTATTAAAAATAGTAATAATTTGTGTAAAATCATAAGAAATGATTTGAGAAGAATTGGGATGAAAAACTCCATATTTGAAAAGATAAAAATAGATTTTTATCGAAATGAACTAGTTTTGAACTAGAATTATAATTCTATTTATTTTTAAATAAATAAATTGAATTAGAAAAGGGTTTTAAAAATAACCAAAACTTCCAATGATTGCATTGGAGTAGATTTGAATCGAAATTGTCTTCGGAATATTTCGATGTCGGAATTCGTGATTATACAGGTGTTGTTATGGAAATTTGAAAGATATGTATATATATCGTTATTCCCAATACGACATTTGTTAATCGTAGAATTTGATATTGAATATAAGCCGGGATATTTTCTATTCAGAGCCTTGTATTTAATATCAAATGTGATTTGGGTTTGTCGTGAATGGTGTCTTCACTAACACTGTTCTTGAACCCAGCTGAGAAAAGATTAAATCTTTTGATTTAGATTTAATGAAGTGTACCAATTAAATAATATTTAATTGGAATTGAATGGATATTGATTTTTGGGTTTATCGTGAACAGTGTTTTAAATAACACTTGTTCTTTAACCCGATAATTAATGAATGTGATTTGGGTTTGTCGTGAATGGTGTCTTCACTAACACTGTTCTTGAACCCAGCTGAGAAAAGATTAAATCTTTTAATTTAGATTTAATGAAGTGTACCAATTAAATAATATTTAATTGGAATTGAATGGATATTGATTTTTGGGTTTATCGTGAACAGTGTTTTAAATAACACTTGTTCTTTAACCCGATAATTAATGAATGTGATTTGGGTTTGTCGTGAATGGTGTCTTCACTAACACTGTTCTTGAACCCAGCTGAGAAAAGATTAAATCTTTTAATTTAGATTTAATGAAGTGTACCAATTAAATAATATTTAATTGGAATTGAATGGATATTGCTTTTGGGTTTATCGTGAACAGTGTTTTAAATAACACTTGTTCTTTAACCCGATAATTAATGAATGTGATTTTGGGTTTATCGTGAATCGTGTTTTAAATGACACTGATTCTTTAACCCAGATAATGATTAAAACTAAGTGGAGTTTTAATGAATCTTTAATTAGATTGAAAAGATCGAGAATGGAGTATCACCAGTTTTGCTCCAGGCGATAGTTAAATCTTTAATTAGATTTGAATGTGAAATTTAGAAACTAACTGGCGGTTAGCCAAGCAGAATGGTTTTCTGGATATTGATCTGATGTTGGTTTCGGCCTTCGGGGTTAATATTTGGGGAATTATTCTCTTGATTAATTTACGGTTAGTGACTAATGAATTGGAATGAGGCGTATGTTGTGTTTGTGTAACACTTATTTAAAATATACGCGAGTTATTCGGAAAGACCGGGTTTATCCCATTCTGAGTAACTGATACGACGATAAGTCGAAGATGAAGACGATGGTCGAAGACCGGAGGTCTTCACGTCGTTTGGGTAATTACTGATGATCTTGATTGGGCTGTACACCCAAGAAGATGGAAACAGTTAGTGATCGTCCAGACGTACTTGGAGATCGATGGATATGCGGGGTACTAGGTACCTCCGGTTTCGTTCAGACCCAGAACGGACTTGTAAATGGACTGTGTGTCTGACATCGGATTTCATTCTGTGTGACTGATATCGGTTGCATAGGATGGCTTGCCTGTGTGGCATGCTAAGATGCAAATGATCAAGGCTTCTGTTGAAAAGCAAAGTCTTGTGGTGATGATCAAAGCACGGCCTTTGTGGCGTAGCTTTGTGTAACGTTTACCTCGCGTGTTTCACACCAGGTATGAACCAAAAACGGGAGACGGACCTCAGGGAGGACTTGCGTTTCTTTCTAGTTAGAAGTGGCGTCAGTGGTTTTACACGCCCTGACGAGTTTGACTTATGTGGTTGTTGCTGTTGCGAGGCGCCTCGGTTATATCGGTTTCGGCCGATGCTTCTGGTCGGCTGACGGACCAGACTGACACCCCATGGGGTGGGGAAACGTAGTGTTCAGGCATAATAATCCACATCGGTGGACCGGCCCTGTCGCTCCAAGGCTTGCCTACGCGCTTGCCTGAGACACGGACTAGAGCGTCTCGAATCGGTTGAGGACTATCTTTTGCCTCGGTTCATAGAAGGAAATCCAATTTCCAAATACGTGACTTTGCGGTTTTATTTGTAAACCTATATATGGCGACATAGTGGTATGGGGCATTCATGCCGCCTATGATTGATACTTATGATTTGAAGTTGTTTTATACACTATGCACTTATAATAGTATCAAATGATTTGTGTTAAACGTATCAAGCATTCTTTGGCTGTTATAAGGGAAAACCCTATCCCCCGGCTTGCGTTGCATTGTGTGATAGGACTTGGGTCTTATAACAGCTTCATCTTTCTTTATCTAGCATTGCGCTGTTTGTTTTATGCACTGGTATTCTTGGGAGGAAACCCGTTCCGTGTTATACGGCGTGGTCCCTTGATTTACCTTTGAAAATAAAGATTAAAAACTGTTTTAGTTCTCACACCAGTCACATGACTGACCTGGAGTTTATTGTTTTAACCTAAACTCTGGGTGCCCTTATTTTGACACGGGCAGCTAGTAGTTTTGGTTTTGCAGATTTATATTCACAGGATCCTGGTTTACAGCTGGAACGATATCCGGAAAGCTTTGTATCCGTATATCTCTTCTAGTTGTGTATAGTATTATTTTCCGCTGCGATGAATTTAAATGTAATTTAAATCTCTGATATTTCTGTGTAATATTCATTTATACTCTGTATATTCTTGTAATCTGATGCATTGTTGTAATATACAATGAAATGTTCTTTTATATGCGTTCTGTTGTGGTTTGTTCTCGAACTATCCGACGCTTTCCTTTACGGGGAAGTTGCGGGTCTTCACAACTTAGCCAACCTTCAGTTAATTTTTAAATCACATCCATATCGTTTATAATATTTTATAATGATTCTTCGCTATTTTTATTTATTTTAAAATAGCCATTTTATTCAAAACGACGCTTCGGGCCATAACGCGGCCGTGGCTCTATTTTTCTTCAGATTTGATTTACACATATCTGAAAATCTAACCATTGGATTTTCACAAAATTTACATCATTAGAAAGATCCTTTCAAAACGAATCCAACGGTTCCAGTTTCGGGAAATTCCGACGGTCGGATCTCCCGGTATAATCGTTTGAAGTTTCGATTTCAAAATACGAACTGCAACGTCGTTATTCGATTAAATATAATTATATTTATATATTATATAAATATAATCGTTTCTGGCGCTGTTTTTCTTCAGATTTGAATTAAACATTCCAGACAATCCAACCGTTGGATTTTTACACAGTTGGTGCCATTGGAAAGATTTTTCCAAGGCGAACCCAACGGTTGTGATTTCGGGAAAATCCGAGGGTTGGATCTCCCCGTATAATCGTTTGAAATCACGGTTTCAAAATACGAACTACAGCGTTGTTATTCGATATATTTTAACTCTATTTCTATATATATATCGATTCTTCGATTTCAAAGCTATATTCTTCTCATACATTTGATAAAAATCAAATTTTTATCTAACTGTCTTCTATTTCAACACTTCACTATATTTAACAATTCATGTATATAATAAAAATGTTATTTTTATTGTAAAACTATTCATTTCAAAACACTATTGTTTTATATAGTTTATATAGGTAATAAAAATAGGATTTTTATTATAAAACAATTTATTTCAAAACGAGATTATTTTACATAGTTCATATAAATGATAAAAATGTGATTTTTATTATAAAACAATTTATTTCAAAATATGAATACCATTCAACACATGAATTTCAATTTAACGAATGAATATCGATTCAACACATGAAGGTTTTCTATAGTTTGTATATATAGATAAAAATGTGATTTTTATATTTAAAACACGAATACCATTCAATACATGAATTTCTATCCAACGAATGAATATCGATTCAACACATGAAGGTTTTCTATAGTTTGTATATATAGATAAAAATGTGATTTTTATATTTAAAACACGATTACCATTCAACACATGAATTTCAATCCAACGAATGAATATCGATTCAACACATGAAGGTTTTCTATAGTTTGTATATATAGATAAAAATGTGATTTTTATATTTAAAACACGAATACCATTCGACACATGAATTTCAATCCAACGAATGAATATCGATTCAACACATGAAGGTTTTCTATTAAACGAATAAATATAGTTTCAGCAAATGAAAATAATTCAAACACATGAATATCATATAAAATTTCGGCAGCATAACGGCAGGGTAGTTAAAACCAGGACCGTCCCTAGTACGGCTCCTCGCTCTACATCAAAACCTCGCGGTTTTTGACAATGGGGATCATGCATCTAGTTCGCACGCAGGCGGCATGTATATATTTATTTCATTTCCACAAACTAATCCTATGTGGTTTCAACCAAATATTTCTCAACCACAAATGGGTATTTTTCAACCACAATCAATCAATATCAACCACAAACAATCCCAATCAACCATTCGCCATCAATAAATTTTCACACCAATCACAACCAATAAATATCATCCATGGTTTGTGGACGAGGGGCGTATATATATATATATATATTTATATATAGCAATTCACTTCTATTTCAACACATATATAATTTTTACAATGCATATACAACTTATACATCGAACGTACAACTTATAAAACGCTTATACAAGAGGTGTACAACGCTTATATAACTCATACATCGACTATATAATTTATACATCGTCGTTTTCCATATCGTTTATAAATTAGAAATCTCACATTGGGTTCCACTCCACCAAAAATAGCAGAAGGCTCAGAAAAATATGCGGTCTCTTCTAGAATGTAGAAGACGTCCACACGGTCACGATGTTTCCTGTTTCATCGAATTTCGTCAAGAAACGAAAAAGATATGATTTTTCAAAGTTTGCAACACTTTAAAGTGTAAAAACAGTTCAAAAATCATCAGTCGTATACCTTATTTGGATGTTCAAAACTAGGTCTTAGATTTTCTTTCAATCTGAAGCACATGGTCTCGATCAGGTTGCGCGACGACGTAGGGGGTGGAAGGGGCTTCATGCATGTGGTGGTGGCTGGCGATTCGGTGGTCCCTACCGGTGGTGGCGGCGGTCGAAAGGGAGCAACTTTGAGGAGGTCGTTCTCGCAGGTGGCGCGATGGGGGGTGGTGAGACTTGGTCGGATTTGAAGGGGGGAGAGGCTCTCGAACGTGGGTGGTGGTGATGGCTGCAGGTGGCGGAGGCGGCCGGAATCGGGTCGGAAAGGGAGGAGCTCTTTTTCGCCTTCAGATCGGGGAGAGAGAAAAAAGGGATTTTCTTTTTTTTATTTAAAAAAAAAATGATTGGTCGGTGGAGTTTTAAAGGAGTTTTCTGATTTGACCACCAATCTAAACCCAACGACTGACGTCCCTAGCGTTTTACCCCCATTCCGAACACAATGGGATATGTTTTGTAGGCTCATTCGACTGTTTCAGTCATTTTTCCTTCAAATTAAAATATATAACATTCAATATTCAATTTGAACGTACGTTTCAATTTGCCAGGGCCACAAACTGATTCAAAAAATTCCAGAAAAATAAATCTAGCTATGTTTTGACGATACGGTCCCAATAAAACTAGTTTTGTTGAATTCTGAGACCGTTTGCAAAAAGGCCCATTTCTGGTCGATCCAATTTAACTGTAATTGACCAAAACACGTTTTCCTTTGCCACGCTCACATACTAGCTTCAAAAATTATGAAATTTGAAACCTAGCAATAACTTCACATCTCGGATCCAACAAAAGTGGTTTCGTCGAATTCCGAGGTCGTTTGCAAAATGGCCAATTTCACGGGCTACATAAATTCCATAGCGACCTTTCTGAAAATTCATTTGGTCATAAATTTTGCTTTCCTCTATGAAAATTCGATTTTTCAGATTCGTTAGAAAGGTATTCACTAACAGATTTAAATATTTTTGGTTTCACTCAAATCCGTTTTGTTTTGCACCCGGTACAGCCCGACAAAGTTTGAATTCAATTTTTGAAACTGTAGCGCCATTTCAGGCCTTGATTATAATTAGAATTAATTATATTCGTTTTAAATTGTCGATTCAAACTCAGTTTTCATTGCTATTATTTAAAATATTTATTTTAAATATTTAAAATCCATTATTTTAGCCAATTTAAAAAATTTAAATTGGTTCAGATTTTCTGGGTCGTTACAATCTCCCTCACTTAAAACTTTTCGTCCCCGAAAAGGAACAAAGTCGAAAGTGGTTTGATTAATCAACTCTACGTTCGATCTGGCTTCCATTCTCCAAATTTTCAGTTTCTGAGAATTTTCAAATTCTTCAAAAATTTGGCTAACACCCGGAATTTTCGAAAAAATTCTCCTTAACCACGGGGAGGGGTTTGGAAATTTATTGGGCCGTATTAGGTACCCAATAAATCCTAATAAGCATGCACATATTTATAGTGATATATTCTGGTGTTTACAAGGGAGCATGTATTGATAATAATTCCAGAGAATAAATTCTCGTCACCCTGTCAAAGCCTGAGGGAGTGTGTATTTTAAATGCTCCAGAGGATAAATTCTCGTCACCTCGTCCCGTGTGGGAAATAAATAGTCCATGTGCCGTATCTAATAACTAGAGAGACGTGATTATTGTCAACTCCAGACCCGTGTGGGGTTTTTATTAATCTGGCAATTTTATCGTTACAATTTAAATAGTCCATATCAGTCATCAGTTCAACCTGTAAAATATAGTCATCGCCATACAAACCTCTTGCTCGTATGGTAAATCTTCCACCTCGTCACACAAGCTCCAAATGCTTATGTGGTATATGATGAATTATGCCTCTCTTCTGAAGTATGTCATGTAATGTAGTTCAAAATTAATTGTTACTATCCTATGGCGACGTTTATTATTTCACACAGAAAAACCGGCACTCCGCATCCAATGGCATTCACAGGAGTTGATATAATAATATTTCGCATCCAACTCATTAAGGTTTACCTATTTGTCGGGCACACAAATAAAATCTTTACTCAATAGCTAATCCATTTACCTGTTCAAACATATATAATGCACAAGTATATATACATTTCCATCTATTTTTAAATCAGTTCAATGTGTGATTTAAATGAATAAATTCTACCATTAATCTCTTATTAATTAAATTAACTATCGTTTCAATAATTTAATTAATCTAATTTACTATCACACAACACAAACAGCAATCAAATTGTTTTTAACTTTTCAAAATCGTACTAATCAATTCCTATTTTCTTTTAAAATCATTCAGACTATAGAATTAAAAGCGCACATCCATGAAAAGAAAATAACAACAGAGTAGAGAACTAAATGGTAATGCAAAGTATGGTAAATGTACCTTGCACCGGAGTCAATCAGAGATATCCACTCGGCATCTAGGATAAGCTTTCTGAATGCTCTCCTCGGTTTCCCAAGTACAATCTCGCGGATCTCCACTCCATTGCACTTTGACTAAGTGAACCTTCTTGTTCCTCAGTTCTTTGGTCTCTTTGCCGATAATCTTTAGCGGCTCTCGTCTCACAGCTAATTCTGGAGTAATTTCAATATCCTGTTGAGCTGCTTCTTCCACGATCAAGTCTGGATCATGAACGTGCTTTCGAAGATGAGATATACGAAATACATCATGCACTCCAGGCAACCAATCAGGCAATTTAACCCTATAAGCGAGAGTTCCGATCCGTTCCAGAATAGGAAACAGACCAATGAATTTGGGCGCCAACTTTCTAGTTTTACCGAACCGGATAACTCCTCGCATCGGCGATACTTTCAAATATACATAGTCGCCCACAGCAAACGATATATCTCTTCTTCTTCTATCGGCATAGCTCTTTTGTCGGCTTTGAGCAGCCAGTAATCGCTTCTTAATAAAATCGACTTTGTCGGCAGCTTCTCGGATCATATCAGGCCCTAACACAAGTCTATTTCCGGGTTCGACCCAACAAGCAGGAGATCGACACGATCTACCATACAACGCTTCGAATGGTGACATTGTCAGACTCACCTAGTAGCTGTTGTTATATGAGAATTCAGCCAAATGTAGATGGTCTTCCCATGATCCACCGAAATCTAGAACACACGCCCGCAATAGATCTTCTAAAATACGATTCACCCTCTCAGTCTAACCGTCTGTCTCAGGATGATAAGCGGTGCTCAGGTTCAGCTTCGTTCCCAGCTCTACTTGAAATGCCTCCCAGAATTTACTAGTAAATATTGTATCTCTATCACTGACTATACTGAGTGGCACTCCATGTAGTCTAACTATTTCCTTGAAGTAAATCTGCGCCAGACTCTGAGCGGTTCTATTTGATCTAACAGGTATGAAATGGGCGGTCTTCATGAAGCGATCTATGATCACCCAAATACTGTCATTCCCTTTTCTGGTTCTGGGCAAACCATCTATGAAGTCCATTGAAATATGTTCCCACTTCCAACCAGGAACTTCTAGCGGTTGTAACAATCCAGCCAGTTTCTGTTGGTCACTTTTGACTAGCTGGCAAGTAGGGCATCAGCTAACATATAAAGAAATGTCCCTCTTCATCGACTTCCACCAGAAAGTGCGTTTGATGTCATTATACATTTTGCTTACTCCCGAATGGATACTAAGTTTTGACTTGTGGCATTCATCCAGTACTTCCTTTCGAAGCTCAGGAATGTTAGGGACACAGATTCGACCTTTCAGCCTTAGAAACCCCACATCATCCACTTGAAAACTCGAGGGTTCGCCTTTCTGAATTATCTCTCTGATCTTCTGAATGAAGTGATCATCCTTCTGAAGAGCAGATATTTTATCCATCAATGAAGTCGTGATAATAAAACTGGCGATCATCTCATTCTTTCGGCTTAACGCATCGGCCACGACATTGGCTTTCCCTGGGGTGTATATAATTTCAAAGTCATATGCTGCAAGAAACTCCAACCAACGTTGTTGCCTCAGATTCAAGTCTTTCTGGGTGAACAGATACTTTAACGAATGGTGATCTGTAAACAGTTCAAATCTCTTACCCAGAAGATAGTGTCTCCAGATTTTTAAAGAGAACACGATAGCCAACAACTCAAGATCATAAGTTACATAGTTTTTCTCGTGCGGCTTCAGCTAACGACCAACATAAGCAATCACTTGGTCCTTTTGCATTAACACTGCGCCAAGGCCTTCTCTAGAAGCATCAGTCCAGACTTTCAAATCCTGATTGCCATCGATGATGGTTAACACTGGAGCTGTCGTTAATCTTAATTTTAGCTCTTCAAAAGCCTCTTCACTTTCTGGAGTCCATTTGAATTTAGAGTGCTTCTTTGTAAGCTTCGTTAAATGACCAGATATCTTCGAAAAGTTTTTAACGAACTTCCAGTAATAACTAGCCAATCCGAGAAAACTACGGACTTCAGTGGGGGTACTGGGCTGTTTCCAATTCTGAATAGCTGTGATTTTTCTTGGATCCACAACAATTCCTTCTTTAGATACGATGTGGCCTAGAAATTTCACTTCATCTTGCCAGAATATACATTTGGACAGTTTGGCTTTCAATACATTCCTTCTGAGGATTTCCAGAACCTGTTCCAAATGCTTTTCATGTTCGGCCTTTGATTTAGAGAAGATTAGAATATCGTCAATGAAAACCAGAATAAATTTATTCAAAACTCCTCTGAACACTCTATTCATCAGATCGACAAAGTAAGCTGGAGCGTTACATAAGCCGAACGACATTACTAACTACTCATAGAATAAGTCGGGACCTCTGAATGCTGTCATTGGAACACACTCATCGGCAATTCGAAGCTGATGGAAGCCTGTAGCTAGGTCCATCCTTGAGAATACATGTGCTCCATTTAATCGATCCAACAAATCATCTATTTGTGGCAATGGATATTTGTTCTTTATGGTTTGCTTGTTCAAATCACGATAATCCACACATAGCCGTAGAGTACCGTCAGATTTTGGGACAAACACCACTGCTGCTCCCCAGTCAGAGAAACTAGGCCTGATCAGACACTTCCATACGAGATGTCGTGTTTGATTGTCTAATTCCTCTTTATCTTTCAAGGACATTCTTCGAATAGCGTGAACTACCGGCCTTGCATTCGGAATCAAAGCAATCTTGAAATCTATTTCTCTCTGCGGAGGTAAGCGAACAACTTCTTCAAACACATCCGCATAGCTCTGGACGACATGAATATCTTTTATGAGGTCGGGAATATTCTCTGTGACTTCAGGGATATTTTCTATTTGGGCTGGAGAAACTTCCAAAGCTGCCCAGATGTCCTTTATATTTGAAGTCGGGCCTTCACATGGTATGGTTATATAATTCCCCGATTGGGCCTTTGCCTTAACAACTCTCTCGGCGCATCTAACCTCTGCTTCATATTTAGTTAGCCAATCCAATCCCAAAATAAGATCGAATTCATTAAAATTCATGACGATAGAGATAGTAGGGAATTTATAGCAGGAAAAAGAGACAGGTACTGCACAAACCCAGCTGAGATTGATGGAGCCCCCAACTGGATTTTGGACAGTCATTGGCTCTTTGAGCTTCTTCAATTTCAAATCCAACTTCTTGACTGCGCTCTTTGAAATAAAGCTTCTGACGCGCCTGTGTCAAACAGTACTTTAACTGGAATGTTTTTGACATTGAGCGTGCCTTCTAAAACATCAGACCTTTCCTGAGCAGAAGAAGATGCAGGTACTTCTACCACTTCATTTACATGTACTGCTTTAGGTTTTCTGAATAGCGGGTAGGCCTTTGAAAGATGACCGGTCTGCTGGCATTGACTGCACTTTCTATTCTCTTGAAACTTCTCACCGGATTTAGACCCATCCTTTACTCGTTTCTTGAGAGATCTGCAACTTACCAAAAGGTGCCCTTGCCTATTGCAGTTACTGCATACAGCTGTCGTTACTGGTTCTTTTTCGAATCTGGCCCTTTTTCGATTTACTTTGGGCTCCTTACTGACCTCAGACATTGTACTGGCCTCAGGACGATCAGTTTCAGACTCAATTTTATTACTAGAGCTGACTTCTTCTTCGTACTGTAACATACCTTTCTTGTCTAGATCTTCGTACTGATAAGCCATGTATATCATTTCAGAAAAGGGGAGCTTCACATTCCTCATTACACTGTTCTGATATTTCCTTTGAAGCCTATTGATAAACCTCAAATTCTTCCTCTTCGGTTTTTCAATTAGATGAGGGGCAAAGTGGGAAAGTTCATTGAATTTCTTATGATATTCAGGAATGGTCATATCTCCTTGTATCAGATAAGAAAATTCATCACATAGCCGTTCAATTGCTTCAGGAGGAGTAAATCTTTCTAGAAAAATCACTTTGAATCTATCCCAGGTGATATCACCTTCTGGATTATCCTTAATAACAGAATCCCACCAGAACAAAGCTTCGTCTTTGAGTGCCCAGGAGGCCAGTAATCTTTTCTGGTCATCCCTCAGCTTTAATCCTTCGAAGATTTTCTCAGCCGAACGAATCCAAGCTTGTGTTCTCATAATTGATTCCTCACCCGAGAAGGGCTTTCCACCCAGATTTCTATATTTCATATATAGGGCTTCAATATCCGGGTCAATGTCACTTCTTCTGTTTCAGGCACTCATTTTCTAGTTCTTCTGCAAATAGCAGATCAAGTGTCAAGTCACAGAAAAGATATTTCAAAATATAGAGACAAATACTTGAATGTAAATGCGTCTATCGAGGTGTTATTTCATTCAGCTACTTATACTAGGATATTACTGATCCTATCTGTAATGAGTGACTCGTCCTAGAACACTACTGGTTCTATTTCTGACGAGTTCATTAATATGTTATATTCTAGAACTAAGCTTAACCAAAGCTCCGATACCACGATGTGACGACCCCATTTCCCGTACAGACGGAGACAAGGGTAATCTTTGGAATATAACATAGAAACAGATAATAGCAGAACAGAATTAAATAAATACACCAGATAATGAACAATAGAATATACTGGATAAAAGTAATCATCAGAGTTACACAGTATACAGGATCATTCTTAGTACAAATACAGTTCAGCTATACATAAATGTCTACAACGAAAATAAACAAAATATGTACAATAGGAGATGAACAGCATAAAAAGAGATAAATAATAGAATCCATCTTCAGCTCCAGCTATCCAGAAAGAACCAGCTAAACCTGAATACAAGGCTGCTCGTGTAGAAAAAGGGGCATCCGAGTTTGAAAGTGAGACAAACTACGAGTCAGTCATGGGACTGGTATGAGAAATCTACTCAACACATTCAAAATATGGCTAATCACAGGACCACGCCACTTTCGTGGAACGGGCTTACTCCATCAGATTGCCAGTGCTTTAAAAACAAATCTTTCTTTTAAACATCGCAATGCTTTTTATAAAAATGAAGCCATTATAAGACTCAGTTCCCATCACACAATGCAACGCAAACCGGAGGATAGAGTTTTACCTTATAATGGCCAAAATATGATTGATACGAGTAAAACAAAAGCATTTGGTATTATTACTAGTGTTTATATGTTTCAAAAACAATTTGAATCATAACTATCAATCATAGGCGGCATGGGTACCATATATCATGTCGCCATATATATATATATATATATACAATCAAAACCGCACGATGTCGTATTTGGAAATTGGATTTCCGTCATGAATCAATGCAAAAGATAGTCCTTACCGAATTCATGACTCTCTAGCCCGAGCCACAGGATCAGAGCTCGAGGGACCCTAGGAGCGACAGGGCCGGTCCACCGATGTGGATTAAAATTCCTAAACAATACGTTTCCCCGCCCTTTGGGACGTAAACGAGCAAACGAATGACTCCATCAGACCCGGATCGTCCGATCAAACCGAGGAGCCTCGCAACAACAACAACCACATAAGTCAAACTCGTCAGGGCGTGTAAAACCACTGACGCCACTTCTAACTAGAAAGAAACGCATGTCCTCCCTGAGGTCCTCTCCCGTTTCTGGTTCATACCGGGGTGTGAGGCTCGCGATTTCACGTTATAGACAAAGCTACGCCACATAGGCGGTGCTTTGATCATCACCACAAGACTTTGCTTTTCAACAGAAGCCCTGTTCATTTGCCACTTAGGCATGCTACACTAGCAATTCATGCCATGCGACTGATGTCCATCAATATACAACCTCGGAGCTCGTGCGTTTCAGAGAAGGGCGTTAAGCAAAAGAATAAATTCTCCGCCGCCAAACAGATGTATATTTAACAGAGATCAATCAACACAGAATAAAATCCAATGTCAGACACACAGTCCATTTACAAGTCCGTTCTGGGTCTAAATGAAACTGGAGGCACTTTATACCTCGCAAACCCTTCGATCACCACGTACGTCTGGACGATCACCACTTATTATCCATATTTCAGGATGCCTCCCAATCAGGACCTCGGTTACCACCCAAACGAGGTGAAGATCTCCGGTCTTCAACCACCGTCTTCATCTTCGATTTCTTATCGTCGATTCAGTTATTCAGAATGGGCTAAACCCGGTCTTTCTGAACAACTCACGTATATAATAAACAAGTGCAACACTAACATACACATGCATCATTTCAATTCATTAGTTACTAACCTTGAAGGCCGAAACCAACATCAGATCAACACCCAGGAAACCATTCGACTTAGCCAACCTTCAGTTAATTTCTAAATCACATCCATATCGTTTATAGTATTTTATAACGATTTGTCGCTATTTTTATTTATTTTAAAATAACCATTTTATTCAAAACGACGCTTCGGGCCATAACGCGGCCGTTGCGCTATTTTTCTTCAGATTTGATTTACACATGTCTGAAAATCTAACCGTTGGATTTTCACAAAATTTACATCATTAGAAAGACCTTTTCAAAATGAATCCAACGGTTCCAGTTTCGGGAAATTCCGACGGTCGGATCTCCCGGTATAATCGTTTGAAGTTTCGATTTCAAAATACGAACTGCAGTGTCGTTATTCGATTAAATATAATTATATTTATATATTATATAAATATAATCGTTTCGGGCACTGTTTTTCTTCAGATTTGAATTAAACATTCCAGACAATCCAACCGTTGGATTTTTACAAAATTGGTGCCGTTGGAAAGATTTTTCCAAGACGAACCCAACGGTTGCGATTTCGGGAAAATCCGAGGGTCGGATCTCCCGGTATAATCGTTTGAAATCACGGTTTCAAAATACGAACTGCAGCGTCGTTATTCGATATATTTTAACTCTATTACTATATATATCGATTCTTCGATTTCAAAGCTATATTCTTTTCATACATTTGATAAAAATGATATTTTTATCTAACTGTCTTCTATTTCAACACTTCACTATATTTAACAATTCATGTATATAATAAAAATGTGATTTTTATTGTACAACTATTCATTTCAAAACACTGTTATTTTATATAGTTTATATAGGTAATAAAAATAGGATTTTTATTATAAAACAATTTATTTCAAAACGAGATTATTTTACATAGTTCATATAGATGATAAAAATGTGATTTTTATTATAAAACAATTTATTTCAAAATATGAATACCATTCAACACATGAATTTCAATTCAACGAATGAATATCGATTCAACACAAGAAGGTTTTCTATAGTTTATATATATAGATAAAAATGTGATTTTTATATTTAAAACACAAATACCATTCAACACATGAATTTCTATTCAACGAATGAATATCGATTCAACACATGAAGGTTTTCTACAGTTTGTATATGTAGATAAAAATGTATTTTTATATTTAAAACACGAATACCATTCAACACATGAATTTCAATCCAACGAATGAATATCGATTCAACACATGAAGGTTTTCTATAGTTTGTAAATATAGATAAAAATGTGATTTTTATATTTAAAACACGAATACCATTCAACACATGAATTTCAATCCAATGAATGAATATCGATTCAACACATGAAGGTTTTCTATTCAACGAATAAATATAGTTTCAGCAAATGAAAATAATTCAAACACATGAATATCATTCAAAATTTCGGCAGCATAACGGCAGGGTAGTTAAAACCGGGACCGTCCCTAGTACGGCTCCTCGCTCTACCTTAAAACCTCGCGGTTTTTGACAATGGGGATCATGCATCTAGTTCGCACGCAGGCGGCATGTATATATTTATTTCATTTCCACAAACCAATCCTATGTGGTTTCAACCAAATATTTCTCAACCACAAATGGGTATTTTTCAACCACAATCAATCAATATCAACCACAAACAATCCCAATCAACCATTCGCTATCAATCAATTTTCACACCAATCACAACCAATAAATAACGTCCATGGTTTGTGGACGAGGGGCGATATATATATATATATATATATATATATATATATATATATATAGCAGTTCACTTCTATTTCAACACATATATAATTTTTACAATGCATATACAACTTATACATTGAACGTACAACTTATACAACGCTTATACAAGAGGTGTACAACACTTATATAACTCATACATCGACTATATAATTTATACATCGTCGTTTTCCATATCGTTTATAAATTAGAAATCTCACATTGGGTTCCACTCCACCAAAAATAGCAGAAGGCTCAGAAAAATATGCGGTCTCTTCTAGAATGTAGAAGACGTCCACACGGTCACGATGTTTCCTGTTTCATCGAATTTCGTCAAGAAATGAAAAAGATATGATTTTTCAAAGTTTGCAACACTTTAAAGTGTAAAAACAGTTCAAAAATCATCAGCCGTATACCTTATTTGGATGTTCAAAACTAGGTCTTAGATTTTCTTTCAATCTGAAGCACGTGGTCTCGATCAGGTTGCGCGACGACGTAGGGGGTGGAAGGGGCTTCACGCGTGTGGTGGTGGCTGGCGATTCGGTGGTCCCTACCGGTGGTGGCGGCGGTCGAAAGGGAGCAAATTTGAGGAGGTCGTTCTAGCAGGTGGCGCGATGTGGGTTGGTGAGACTTGGTCGGATTTGAAGGGGGGGAGGGGCTCTCGAACGTGGGTGGTGGCGATGGATCCAGGTGGCGGAGGCGGCCGGAATCGGGTCGGAAAGGGAGGATCTCTTTTCCGCCTTTAGATCGGGGAGAGAGAAAAAAAGGGATTTTCTTTTTTTTTATTTAAAAAAAAAGGATTGGTCGGGGGAGTTTTAAAGGAGTTTTCTGACACGACCACCAATCTAAACCCAACGACTGACGTCCCTAGCGTTTTACCCCCATTCCGAACACAATGGGATATGTTTGGTTGGCCCATCGACTATTTCAGTCAGTTTTGCTTCAAATTAAAATATATAACATTAAATATTCAATTTGAACGTACATTTCAATTTGTCAGGGCCACAAACCGATTCGAAAAATTCCAGAAAAATAAATCTAGCTATGTTTTGACGATACGGTCCCAACAAAACTAGTTTCATCAAATTCTGAGACCGTTTGCAAAAAGGCCCATTTCTGGTCGATCCAATTTAACTTTAATTGACCAAAACACGTTTTCCTTTGCCACGCTCACATACTAGCTTCAAAAATTATGAAATTTGAAAACTAGAAATAACTTCACATCGCGGATCCAACAAAAGTGGTTTCGTCGAATTCCGAGGTCGTTTGCAAAATGGCCAATTTCACGGGCTATATAAATTCCATAGCGACCTTTCTGAAAATTCATTTGGCCATAACTTTTGCTTTCCGCTATGAAAATTCGATTTTTCAGATTCGTTAGAAAGGTATTCACTAACAAATTTAAATATTTTTAGTTTCACTCAAATCCGTTTTGTTTTGCACCCTGTACAACCCGACAAAGTTTGAATTCAATTTTTGAAACTGCAGCGCCATTTCAGGCCTTGATTATAATTAGAATTAATTATATTCGTTTTCAATTGTCGATTCAAACTCAGTTTTCATTGCTATTATTTAAAATATTTATTTTAAATATTTAAAATCCATTATTTTAGTCAATTTAAATTTTTTAAATTGGTTCAGATTTTCTGGGTCGTTACACTAAACATGATCGACCACTCATTTCGCTTGAGTGTACCGAATGTATTATCACCAACGATTGGGATCAGCAACCGTTTTCCAAAAGGGACAGAATCGAAACAGATTAAAAAAGCAAATGGATTTTATCTAGATTAGGTGACAATACACCCTAATTGAAAGCTATCCACTTAGCCATTCGACCTAACGATTTTATACCATTTCCCGGTTGTGAGGCTTGAGGCCACATTTATCTCTTGACATGCCATATCTTTATTTACTTTGAATGTCACATCGTCAAACCTACCAAACCATTTATCGATTTCCTAACAATATCATGGGTATAAAGCTAAGAGAAATGAATTTCTCTGCCACTAGATGTAATACATTTGAAGAGATCAACATATCTGATTTGTTACAGGTACTCTGTCAGACATTCGTCCATATAGGTTGTCCTAGGACTGGACAAACTGAAGGCACCATTTTGTCAATCCATCTTAAGCAATTTCTACATAGGATTACCAAAACAACCCTTGCATAAACTCCATCTTCAATTTTCTTCAACATAATTTAATTCACATCGCTTATGCCAGTACAGAGTGGTTTTCAGATAATAATCTGATCCTGGTCTCTCCGTATTGACAACGGAAAATTTGTCAAAAACTTTAATAGCCGATCATTCAACTATCAAAGGAAATATCCATACAAACAACGATCTTATTTCCAAACTGAAATTCTATCGATCAATCATCAATCAAAATCTACCCCTTTTAATTAATTTATCATTTATTTATTCATTTCCCCAATTCTCTTCAATATCTTTACTCAAATATTTCTCCAACTAGTTTAGCATCTCACGATTCCTGAAAAACGTTTCCATCTATTATAAACTATGTATTTTCTATATTTCAGAAAATATCTCTTTTTAGTCATCGGAAAACATTCTCATATATATATTCACATTTTTCTTATTTCTATATTTAGAAAATATACGTTTTTAAAATTGGAAAACATTTCTTTTTCTTATTCATGCCTCATTATCCTTTCCCATTCATCAGTCCTTAACTGTAAACTAGTAAGAGAGCAATTCCCTAAGTATTAACCCCGAAGGCCGAAATCAACATCAGATCGATACTCAGGAAACCATTCAACTTCACTAATCCCTGGTTAGTTTCTAATTTCCTTATTTCTATTTCTTAAATTCTTATCAAATCATTACTTGCGCAACTTTCAGATTCAGTTTATGATTCCATTCCTTTTATGAAAAACATTGATTATAACTATTGCGCTACAATCCCTACTTCCGAAATATCTAACTTCAAAGTATAATTTTTATTTATAAATTTGATAAATAGATAAACAACTAATTTGTTAATAAATAAATAAAACTTGATTAAAAATCGGAAAGTACATAGTACTTTCCCAAATTCGATATAATCGAATTTCAACACATAACTCTCTTTCGAATAACCTATATTCGATTAACGTTCCGAAAATATGAATAAATTCAACATTTCAGGCCCACTCAATTTCTAAATTTGTTTTGGAATTTATCACTTTCAACATTTACCAATCTCATTTAATAACCATTTTAAATCTGCAAAACGTTTGCTTTAAAAACCTTTATCCACTTTAAAACGTGAATATTATTCCTTTACAGAAATCTGGGCTTGTTTTATCAAATCAAAACTTGATTTCAATTTATAAATATTATTATAGGTTCAAATTCTGTTTGTCGAGTCATTTTATAAATCCAAAACTAATCTATTTTTCCCGAAATAGAATCCACTATTTTATTTTAATGCAATTTCCTATCTCTTTAAACTCCCATTTAAATTCCTATTTCAAAACCCAATTTCCTTTATAAATGCTTTTATTTGCAAAATATTTACTTTAATCCATTTTCACAATGAATGTGAATAACATTTCTTTTATATAATCAATTCAGTTCGATTTCGCATTTAAAAATAACATCCTATTTCCAAATTTTATTTATACTTCTATTTATAGAATTTCCCATACAAGATCCTATTTTTATTTCCAATCACCTATAATCTCCTTTATATTCCCTTTATAAATGGTAAGTTTACATTCCATAAAAATATCGATGTTAAAACCGATTTTTACTTCTTAATATAAATTCAGACTTACACACATATATATATATATATGTATATTCAATTTATCCAATAATGAATATTTTAATTAATTTATAAATAGTGCTTATAAATTAATTTTCTCAATTTATCTGCTAAAAACAGATTTTTTTTATTTAAAACTACTTTATATGAAACTTCTCATAGTTCTTTTATAACCTACAAATTCCCTTTTATAATTATATTAATTTTCCAAATATTTCCTTTTATAAAATCATTGATTTTATAAAATACCTAAATTCAATACTCACTTCAAAAATTCTTTTTATTTTATTTTATTCCAATACTACTTATGGTATTTAAAATACAAAATAAAAAGGATCAATATCATCCTAATACATAATCAATAACAGATTATATATCATCTCATATATCACAATATATGAAAAACAATAACGTAGATGTTGAGGAATCCAGTTGGATCCCTCCAATCTATTTTCCTGCATCCATAGATGTTAAATAACATAAATAACGTCTATTTCATTCCACTATAAATTTTTATAGAAAATGAAATTAGCATTCAAACAAACGACTTATATATATACTATCTCAACCAATTATCAACAATTCATCCAAATAATCATCACACATCATCAAATCATCATTTATTAATTCTAATATAAACATATAAACTGGACAGAGTTAGTGACTTTACTCACATTGGACGTTTATTATTAAATAATGATAAACTTTCGTTGATTTGATTTAGGCGTTCTTTTTTCTCTGAAATTCTCACCAGCTCTGAATCATTCCAAACTTAACAGGCTTGTAGTATTTTTCGATATGGTCCCATCAGCACTTATTTTGTCAATTTCTGATAACGTATGACAAAGATATTCATTTTACAAGTGGATCTATTCTTTAAATATACAACTTATGTTAGTTTTAACATACTGGGCCTCACCTTTTCTAACCAAGCCCAACATGAACCCAATCGCAACTTCTTCTCCTATAACCGTGAGTTCCTCCAGTATACATCACGTAAGAAAAACATGGCCATTGCCTCCATTTCCTTCCACAAGAACACCCTTATCTCTCCACTTAAATTCGAACAAAAATCACCAAAATATATCTTGTTCCATCTTCTTTCAAACCATAACTAAATCGCACGACTACTGCTTCCATTCAAATCATGTCGAATCTTTGGAACGCAAGTATATAGTAAAACATTCGAATTCTTTTATCATCATGAAACACCCCACCTCCGTTAAGGTCACTCACAAAGGGAACGCCTTAAATTCGTTGGAGCATTTTAGGTAAAAGATGTAGATAAATTACAAGACAGACAAATAAAACATCGGAAAATAAAGTCATTTTATAAACAATGTGGTTCAGTCAAGCTTTTACAATAGTTGTCTCAATCATACTTAAAAGTAATATATAGAACTTTTGTCTTGATTTAAAAACTTCCAAATATAAAAGAAGCATAAAAATAACAATGACATTCCCCAATAAAGCATGAACCAACCATAGTAGTGGAAGAGAGAGTCCAAAGAAATTCACCGACTATCTTAGAGCTTGGAAAGAAAACTAAGCTAAGTGGTAACATTTCCTCCCTGTGAACCTGGGGGGAGGAGGGAAACGGAAGAAAAGAGGCGAAACAAAACTAGGTCAAACATAAGTCTTATAAGTCCAGTGACTTTCAGCATATAAACAGGCAAAAGCATCATGACATGAGTAAACTGAATATAAGACAATACCATGAGAACAAGGATAACAAGATAACATACGATTAGTATAGATATGATAAGGAAAGATAAACTGAATGCGCTTCTACTCTTTCTCTGCTTCGCAACTACCTTGTTATTCTGATTTTTATATCTCTACACCACCTAATAGTGTCCCAACTAGTAATCTATATAAAATGATCATATTGTAATGTAATCCCAATCCCCGCAATTGTGGTAGCCTTCGGGTGTACATCGATCGTGTGGATTCCACCTCAATCTGCCTAATTGCCATGAACATGTTAGATGTACCCTTACTACCCTATCGATCGGCTCCTTACTCGTATTAATTTTTCCTTGTGTCTGTGTCAATCAGCCCTCTCTTGCATGTAGATACCCTGTGTTGGTCCCACCATAAGGTGTATCAGTCCCTATGATACAACCCGACACGATTCAAGATGCACAGTGTATAACTACTGGTACCCAGTGCCTGCTTTTTCCCACTTCGGAGTATGTGCACGCCCGTAATCCGTCGGTGTAACGACCTGGATTTTTCGGCCATTTGATTCGAATATTTAAATTTTTTTAAATATTTTATTTGGAATTTAATATCGAATTTGTTTATCAAACGACGACTAAGCATTTATATTTATATTTTAAATTATAAAACGAACTCGAAACTGCGCGGTAGTTCGTAAAATTGAATTTGAACTTCAATTGACCATACTGAATCCGTGTTAAGTCGGATTTCAACGAAACAAGAAGCATCTGAATCTGGTTGATAATATTTTTCTAATGGAAGAGAAAAGTCGAATTTTCGTATTGTAGATTTTATTTTACGTCCAAATCAAATTTTAAAATAGTCGCTGTGAAATCATTTATAAACCATAACGGTTTAATTAATATAATTAAATATTGGGTTCGGATTCGGACAAGCTCTTTGGGGCGTAGTTATAATTTAATTTTTAGAATTTTACTGTAATTTTTATTTCGTAAAATAATCTATTTTTTTATTTGAAGTATTTCGCACCCTATATCGGCATTTTTGGAATTTCATAACATAAGTTAACCTACCGATATTATTATATTTTTGGGATCGTGGCACCTCGCTCGACACGATGGTATTTTTATTTCTGTCGATAACGGATCGTATGCGGATGGAGTTGTATATAATGGGGTACGCTAACTTTAAACTGAAACTCGCTAGTCAGTTTCATTAAAAACAAATCATAATCGTAAATAAACCAGAACTTATGATATGTGTTTATCCTAAAAAATAATAATAATAATAATAATATATATATATAAAAGAAAAATCGTTTGTCATGTCTTATTAAAAATTTCTGCCGTTCCCATGTTAGTGCCATGACTTCATTCTGTAGCGACCATGTTCCTATCTAAAAATAGGGAGGAAACATCTCTTCACGAACCAGTAAACCATGTGAGAAAGCGACATCGTTTTTATCTTTTCCTCTTTGAAACTAGCATCTATATACGAAGGACATACAGTAGGGTATGGTGTGTTTTTCTTTTCCAAAGCATACAGCTGTCAACCTAATAAACAAACCAAAAATATCTTTGTTTCTCCCATCTATAGATACACATGCTACGTTATCTATCTTTGCAACTCTCTATAGAAAATATCCATTCTTATTTATAAGATGGCAAATTATACTTGCCTAGTATTTCTATTTCTTCCCATTAAATTAAACGAAACCATGCAGTCGTTTTCAAAACCTACCCTATACATATCTATGTATTCTTCATCGTTAAGCAACATAGAAAACGTGAAATCTCTGTAGCTTGGATTCCCTTCTACTAACCTATTGCCATCAAAAATCAAATAGCACATGCATTATGTACTCATCTACTCTAAAATACATGAGAAAACCAATACGTAGACATGCATATCAAAAACACAGGCCGAATGGAAATAAAATTTCAGACACAACATGAACTGAAGGCTCAGACACAGCTACCTCTCTTGAATACACTAGCATGCCTTGTCTCCTTCAAGTTTTCACTTCACTGCAGCCTAAAGCACCTTAATCTACTCCCTACGGTGTACCAGGAGACTTGGCGGCCAAACAATCTTCCTTTATAAATACAGCAAGTTTGATCCATTTACACTTCACAAACAAGATAAAACAGTTCTTTTCTTTCCATAATCAAGTAAACTTCCTCCAAATAACACTGTGAAACAAAAACATGGAACAATATAATTGAGAAAAGGAGCGTGGGGTATTTTTCTGGGCGTGGGTGCGTGGTTTAATGTATTAGCAGCAGAGTGGAAGGAATTGCACAAGGAGAAAAGGAGCAGTAGAGTTGAACAGCGGTGATGGGGGTCCGAACTTTGTACTGTGGTGAGGTCTATGTGATTGTTTTGGTTCATCCTGGTGGTCGGGTCAGCGCCAGAATGCCTAAGGCGGTGCTGATGATCCACGGAGTAGTGGCAAGTTCGTTTAATCATAAACTGGTTTCAGTCGATGGCGAACTGTGATCATTGTGTAAACTCTAGGGGCTCGAGCTTCAAGGGGGTTGGTGCTTGAATGGATGGGTAGCGTTGGAAGGGAGCCGAACTGTTTTTGGCTGGGTTCCATGGCGCGGAAGGTGTATTGATGTAAGGGGAGTAGGAAAGTTCAGAGCGCATGGTGCTGGGGATTTAAGGGAGGAAGGTGCCGGCATTTGAGAATTGAGGGCGGAAGTTACGGTGCATGGCGATCTGGGTTTATAAAAAAAAGATTTAAAAAAATGGAAGAAATGAATGGCCTGGATAAAGTAAAGAAGTGGGCGGTTTGGTTCTTAGCGAAGGAAGGCTTGTGTGTTCGGTGCAATCCAATGGTGACAGTAGGGGAGTTAGTTGTGACTGTGAGGAGTTTTTAACGTGCGGTTATGAAAGGGGTGCTGGCATGAGGTAATTAACAAATTTTAGTTTAGTTTAATTATTATTTAATTAAGGAAGATCAATTTTTGTAGTAGTGTATGCTCGCAGAACGATGAAGTATGTGTGAAGGAAGCTATATACGTTTTTGTTGGAGTACAGTTCAAACGTGGTGATAAAGGGAGAGTTTTTCATGTTGGCTGTGGGTGCATTGTATACGGAAAAATGGCAATATTTTGGGTCCGTTTAGTTTGCTGTAGCCATAAAATGTTGGTGCCTGAAACCGGAAGAAGACGGGTTTAAGCAATCCGATGACGCAGATTAAAATTTTTAACGGTAAGTAATGAATTTGATAAAATAATTATATTTATGAACGGTATATATTCAGATTGTTTTAAAACTGTAGCATGTCAAAGGGAGATGGAACGTAGGATCTATCAGCTTGGGGTTCCTATCGGTCTACAGCGATCGATATCGACGGTAGTGATGAAATAATTGAGTAGAGAATTGGCACGGTAATAATAATATAACGAGAAATTTATAATTAGCTAATTTAATTGTTTTAAATTATATGCAAACCATGTAATCGAAATAACTGGATCATACATTGTCAGAATTACGCCAAATCGGACACTTTGAAATCGCAGTGAAGATCGCTACGCTGCTGTATTAATTTGGAGAGGATCGGAGACAGTTGGATTTTTCACGTCGGTTTAAAATTAAATGGATCAACGCGACAACCGTCAGTCGAAAATAAAGGTGAGTTAATTCTCACACATTTCTGAAATACTAGGATGTGCTAAATTCATATAATTAGATTAAATCATTGATAATTGGTTGATTGGATTCCTTGATTTCCTATGGTTGATTTATATGGTTGATGTGAATTATATCATCGTCGGATGATATATTCAAATTAAATCATATGCCATTATAAATTATATACCGATCTATGATGCAGGGAAGAACAGGTAGGAGGAATCAAACCGGATTCCTCAAATATTTAGTATTCTGTTATTTCATATTTTATATGAGCTAGTTTTGACTTTAAAATCCTATTGGTTTTTTATTGTGGTTGAGCTTTGAATCAATATACAGTATTGATTCCGGAGTAAATAGCAAATGGCCCAAATATACACCGTTTTATAAAGATCGATTCACCGTCAGGTGAATCACTAGAAATAAAGTTATGAAATTTATTTAACCAAATATAGATTTTAAAATATATTATTTTAAATGAAGTCCTAAAAGGGGAATAAACCAACCACATAAATACATTGATTGGTTTAACCAAAATTTACCGTGCGCGAAGCACATGCTTATTAAGTAAGTGTTAAATGACTTTATTTAGCTAATTCAAGTGACCAGAAGTAACGTAACA
Source organism: Allium sativum (assembly GCA_030737875.1). Classification (NCBI taxonomy): domain Eukaryota; kingdom Viridiplantae; phylum Streptophyta; class Magnoliopsida; order Asparagales; family Amaryllidaceae; genus Allium; species Allium sativum. The sequence continues at coordinate 123,628,235 of CM060919.1, read as the reverse complement.
ATTAGAACGGATTTACATTGATATTAATTTAATAGAAATCAAAGTGAATAGAATTATTTATATTAATTAATTATTAATTAATTTAAAGGGCAAGATCGATAACGATTGACTAACGAGTTAGTCATGTTTAGAGAAAAACAAGTTAACGGCGTTAGCTGAACTTGTTATTAAATTAGTTCATTAATTTGAAGAGGATAGTTAATAGTAATGAAACCATTTTTATTTTAATAAATGTTAACACTTGATTATTAGTCATGTTAGCCTGCTTTGTGACCAGGCTACCCAAAGCAAATATCATATTGAAACACTTTTCGGCAGATGCTGTCACATATGGAATCTCTGGATAACATCGCTCTCTGGCATTGGGAGCATCGTCAGAAGACACAAGGCAGTTTGGTCAAAATCACAACATCAGTATAAACTGGCCCGAAACCCCTATCAAATGACCTCATTTGGATCTATTCACCTCATATACTCGTAGCCCTTTGAATTAGCTTCAGTTTGAGCTTTGGTTTGGCTTAATCGGACTTACGGTTTGAGAGTTACGCCCATTTCCGTGAACGAGTGTAAGCTGGCATATGACCGCGATCCGATCCGCCCTTGCCTACGCGATCCGGTCCGCCTTTGCCTACGCGATCTGATCCGCCCTTGCCTACGCGATCCGATTCGCCCTTGCCTACGCGATCCGATCCGACCTTGCCTACGCGATACGACTTATGACCACGATCCGACCCATGACCGCGATCCGACCCATGACCGCGATCCGACCTATGACCGCGATCCGAACTTCGGACCTGTTCACACGCAGCTTGTTTTGACATATTCTCAAGGCTACTGGCTCTCCTATTTTTCTGGATCGCCTGCCACGTACCCCATCACGAACCAGTCCTCCCAGGAGCCTTCCTACAGCTATAAATACACCTTCAGAGGGCATTTTCAGGGGACTTTTGGCATCTCAACTTCCATGGCTGCCATGGCCAACACTTCTCCATGAATAACCACCATCTTCCTCAATAAATTCAATGGATTCGGAGAGAATTATTCATTGAATTCAAGTGATTGAAAGACAATATTCATTGTAATTGTAATCTATGAGTGAAATGAGAAAATATGAAGTGGACGTAGGCTCGTTAACGCCGAACCACTATAAAAATCATGTTGTCTTGCTTTTCTCTTATTTTTTCAGTTATTTCTTCATATCCTACGCTCTAAATACGATAATTTGGGTGTTAGGACCATTTTTTGGTCTAACAAGTCATTTAATAATAATCGAAGTGGTAATTTGGAATGTGAAATTTATTAGTCTTAAATGGTCAAGTGATGCTGTGTATAAACCAATGGATCTGTTTTATTTTTATGGTTGTTTATTTTGATAGCCAAATAACCAACTATCAAAATCTGACCCAACGGTATTGGTATGGAAAGACCGGGATCGAATTTATATTCGAAAACCATTCCGACCAATAAATACGAATACGTCGAAGACGCTGATCGAGATGGAGCAATTGAAGACCGTAGATCTTCATGAAGCGAAAGAGTTACTTACAATCTCTGGCTGATCCCAAGGGATATACTGTGATTCTGTCGTGATTGGAATCTACAGGTTGCAAGGACTTCTCGCTGCTGATCCATGGGGTGATTCCTATATTGGATGCAGTAGGAGAGTACCTTCGGTCCATCCTGTACCTGGATAACGTATATGGACGATGTGAATAGTGGCCAGATGTTTCAAAAGTCGATTATAACCTCAAGCCTCGACAACTGGGAAATGACAAAAAAATCGGGCAGGCAGCATGGCTATGTGGGTCACACCCATTAGGGTGTATTGTCACCATCTAGAGAATATTCATAATTGTTACTTCTTTTCATTTCTGTATCTCCCGGGAACTACGGTGGTCATGACAAAAGCCGTGAGGTGACAATATACTCGATACACTCAAGAGAAATGAGTGGTCGGTCATGTCTAGGCCGCGTTGCAAGACGTTCTTGTTGAACCCAGTGTATTTGTCTCTAGAGATACATTATCGGCAGGTGGTCCCATACCTTGTCATAGTCGGAATCCAATCTCCAATAAGCGCCCGTGGTTTTGATTTTATACTATATACATGGAGCGTGAGATGCAAGCGTTCCACTAGATTCTATCTACTTGTATGTAGACACTATTATAATATCAGAAGAAGATATTGATTTTAAATTGTTTGGGTATAGTGAGGTAAAAACCGTCTGTGTTTATGTGTGGACCGGTCTTACTATAATCCTTTTTATTTCAAAAATATTTTCAAAGCTTAGCAAGTTGTTTGTGTTATGAATTTATCATTGAAAGTATTCCAGACTGATCCGGGTGAATTTTGCTTTGCTTCAAATGTGCTCGGGTCAGACCGAGTATATTATCAGGTTAGGTATCACTTGGAGCTGCAGAAAAGGAGTTGAAGTCGAGATCTATATATACTAGTACAAGTTTATTTCCGCTGTGAGTTGAATGTATACTCTGATATTGTAATATACAGTTCTTTTATAAAGTATCGTTGATTATTATATTTTATCCATTCCACTGTGAGACTCTGATCGTCTTATACTTCTACTCTAATATTTTTTTGTTTCTTCTCTCACCCTCTAACTTCTTTCTATTAGCTTTTTGGGTTTTCGATACTTGAGTTTGGACACAGGACGTGTTAGTGTCTGAAATTCGAGTGTCGGAAACGTCGGGTCGCTACAGTCGGAACCTACACTGACGTACTCCCTGCCACTATTTTGACCGCTTATAAATAGCCCAGTAATCGTGCCCCACCCTGCCTAGTTCAGGGTACCATGATACATCTATGTGGGTTACTGCTGAAATGGGTCCCTATTACTAGGTATTCCTACTGGTTAAGTTTGTGGGCCTATATATACAAATATTACCCACCTACACGAGATGTACTTAACCCTCCCACTGATTAAAGCATGTTTATTTAATGGTTAAGTTTGTGGGCCTATATATACTAATATTACCCACCTACACGAGATGTACTTAACCCTCCAACTGATTCAAGCATGTTTATTAAATGTTTAAGTTTTGTGGGCCTATATTTACAAATATTACCCACCAACCCGATATGTACTTAAGCCTCCCACACATTATGTAATATTGGTTAAGTGTTCTCCTTTATGTTAACTTAACCCACCCATTCATCATGTCATGTTGGTTAAGTGTTTCTTATTAACTTAACCCTCCTCACTTATTGCGTTGGATTGGTTAAGTGTTTCTTGTCAACTTAACCCCACGTGTTCATCATGTTGTGTTGGTTAAGTGTCATCAATCAATTCAAGTTAACTTAACCCACCTACTTCTCATGTTACTTTGGTTAAGTGTTGCCTTCTTGTGTTAACTTAACCCTACCACAAGTCAAGTTATATTGGTTAAGTGTTGCCCTCTCGTGTTAACTAAACCCTTCCCATTCATCATGTCATGTTGGTTAAGTGTTTCTTATTAACTTAACCCTCCTCACTTATCATGTTGGATTGGTTAAGTGTTGCCCTCTTGTTTAAACTTAACCTTACCACAAATCAAGTTATATTAGTTAAGTGTTTTTTATTAACTTAACCCTACACATTTATCATGCTACACTGGTTAAGTGTTTCCTATTTACTTAACCCTAGTCATTCATCTTGTTATATTGGTTAAGTGTTTCTTGTTAACTTAACTCTACCCATTTATCATGCTATACTAGTTAAGTGTTTCCTATTAACTTAACCCTAGTCATTTCTTAGCATGTCTTGTTCATAAGCATTAATTTATTTATTAATACACCAACCTCTCACATTAGATATGTGTTGTTGAGGTTACTGGATGTGCCGGGCGGTCCCGGGCAGTTTTACACCACAACTCAATCTAACCTCGGGTTTTTCTTGGGCATGATGCACTAACCTCTCACATTAGATAGGTATTGTTGTGGTTACTGGATGTGCCAGGCGGTTCCGGGCAGTTTTACACCACAACTTAATCTAACCCCGGGTTAGGCATGTTCATCTTTATTTTACACATTTACCAAATATACCCAAATCTTGATTTTACATTCTAACTACCAAATTCTCCATAACTAGTCATGTTCCAATTCCCAAGTTATGCCCAACAAATTTCCAATTTCAAGTTATTAATCAAAATTGGCTATACCCAGTCTTCCCTAAATTTACAATAATAGTCAACTCCAAAATCACAATATACACTATGCTTGGCGTAGCAACTAACAATTATGCCCAATCTAGATTTAATATTCTATTTTACAGTTTATGCCCAAAACTAGATTTTTCACGCCAAATTACATACTTTGTCGTTAATGCCAATTCTAGGTTCAATATGTCAAATTACATGTTCCATAATTCATGTCAAATTACCCTAAATTGCATCTTAGTAGTCATGCCAAAATACAAGTTCCAAATTATGCCAAATAATGTAAATTTTATGTTATACCCAATTACCCCTGCATTCATAACGTACATATTTTGAGATTCAACTCAAGATTCATAAAATAAGCGGAGAAACAATATGGAACATAAGAGGCATAAGAATAGGCATATGACGATAAGAACTATTGGTCCAATAAATTTTATATGCCAAATTGACAAGTTTTGTATTAAATACATTGCAGGCATATATATATGATACGAATATCACCGTGAACCGTCACAGACATATAGGTTTGACAAGAGTTATATCATGAACTTAAATAGGATTACGATTCCGATAAACAACAAGGATAGATATGGTTGGACCAATTCCATAGTCAACAATGGTTCCCAAAGGCATATACAAGCATGGATTCAATTGAAAGGATTACTTACACCAGGCATAAATCTAATGGATTAGATTTGAATAACATCGCAGGCATAAATCTAATAGATTAGATTTGATAAATCTGAAAGGATTATATCATAATCAAGTATAGCCTAGATCCAGATTATTACATGCCAAGAATTTCAATTAAGAATTCACATCTGAAAGTACCTTGAACTTACAGAAAGAGAATGATTCTTGTATTTCTAGAATCTGTTTTCTGAAACTGAATAGCTCTCCCTTGAAGTAGACTATCGATTCTCTAATTAAGATTTGATTCGATTCGATTTGTAACTTCTAATTTGCTTTCTAATTGGAGAAGAGCAGCGACTACTCTAGGTTGACCATGGACAACATGATGACTCTTGGAATGAATTTTTGTGTGATTTAGGGTTGAGGGCATCAGTTGTTTATTTAGAAGTTTAAACTAATGTAAGCCGTTAGATCAACCTAGGAGCAATCAAGACCATCCAGACCGGATAGAGTTATCCAGAAACAGCCACCTATGCCCTAGTGACTCAGCCACAAGTCAGAAATCGTCACAGTTCGTATCTGCCTGAGGGGGTAGGTCGACCCCCAGGTCGAACTGTATAGGGGAGATCGACCCCCTAGTCGACCTGGCCTGGGGCAGGAAAAATCCCACCCAGCCCGCTTCTTTGTTTTCATTTGAATTTTGAATTTAAATCTGAGTTGTTTTAATTTATTTAAATTCCTGAAACTTCTAAGGGACATAACTTCCTCATACGAAGTGCGATTTACGAAAACTTGGACTCTATTCCAAGTAGAATTTCGAGACGAACGCAACGGCGTAACTCGTTCCCCTTAATTCTCACTTTAAAAATTAGGTATTCTTTAATTTGTTCTTTTAATATTCTCAGAAAATACGGGGTGTTACATTCTCCCCTCCTTAAAGGATTTCGTCCCCGAAATCTCTAAATTAAGAAGAATGCATATCCTAACATCCAACATCCATCTACTCAACCATTCAATCATAAGTGTCCATTGTCCTTAAAAAGATTTCTAATGATTTCATAGTCATATGCATAGTGTGTGTACGTGTCCTTATCTAATGCAAAATCGGGAGGTCTACTAATTCAGTTGACCTCCTCAATGCGAATTATGTCAGTGCCATTAGTCCATCATGTATGCAATTATTCCTAATCGTACTTTATAACTTCTACATGAGTGCACAATCATTCATACAAATGCAACATCCTTATGATAATACATCAAGTTTCAGTTCACATATATAAAAATTCACTCACGCATATGCAATATGAAAGTGACTGAGCCGATCTAGTGCCTAATGTGTGTATATACATCCACGAGCAACCACTAGCAACCACTTACAACTACCAATCATAACATGTTTCAAACACATGTTTACATCCATTGGCTTCTACCTAAGGATTGAGAATAGGATCGAGAGGATATACTTAAAAGACTAGCATGCGAATAAATTTTTCTGAAAAAGAGGAATCAAGGGTATACCCTCAAAAAGGGTATGATGCGCGTATCTTGTCTTCAGTCTTTGAAGTCGCATCTTCTTGAGCTTTATTCCATATTGCTCTGACTGTCTTAACTTCATGATTTGCGTAGCTTCTTAATTTCTGTTTCCAGAATATGCATTGGAATTCATTTCACTGTCGCCTCCCGTTCCACTTTTTTTTTCTTATAGTATACTTGGCACTACAACTTCTGCCGTGTCATGCTAACATTCCCAGAACTATCTCTTGAAAATAAATAGATGCTAACCTAGTTACCAAGTGTATATACAAAGATGATTAGATTCTTCCTCGTTAATATAGTAAGTGGGGCCGATACCTTCATAAAGTCCTTAATTAACTTCCTATACCAGCTCGATAATCCAAGAAAGCTTCTTACTTCTGTTGCATTCCTTGGGACCTTCAAGTCTTGCCTCGCAACTACTTTTGCGGGATCTACTGCTATCCCTTCTTTGGGCGCCACATATCCTAGAAATCTTTATTCTTTTCTCCAAAAATGGCATTTTTGGAGAACTTGGCCTCAAGTTGATGTGCTTAGAGGGTATCTGAGACTTCCCTTGGATGAAAAGCTTGTTCTTCCTCATTCTAAAATATCATCTATGCACAAGCGAAGTGAACCATCCGCCTTCGTAACGAAAACGACTAGAGTACCCCATATAGAAATACTTCGCCTTATGAACCCTTTTTCAAGTAACTCTTTTGCTTGTTTACTAAGCCCTTCCTTTCCCCAAGATTCATGTGTCGTGCAGGCAATGCAACTAGCTTTGCATGTTCAACTAGATATATGCGGAAGTTTATCTCGCGTTTTAGGGGACAAATCCCTAACCTAATTAAAAACAACTGCGTACTCATGGACTACTCTAATGAATCGCAAATTGTTGATAGATGCGTCAGGTGATTCTAGGTAGCTAAGCCAAACTGATCCCTTAGGAACGCACGAAATCTCGAGGGTATTCCCGAGGCAAGTCAAAAGTCTAACTACCCTCCTTTCACAATTACTAGCTAACCAATCCATGCCTAGAATCAACCCATAGCACATGAAACCAAAAACATAAGCATTACACTTAAACTCAATACTTAACATAGCTATTCTCAAATCCTTACAAACCAAAGATAAATGAGCCGAACTACCAACCGAATTTGACACAATAGTGGGATCTTCTATTATACTAGTACTAAGGTTTAGAGACTCAACTATAGAAGAAGATATAAACGAATGTGAAGCGCTAATATCAAAAAGAGTACTAACAGGATGATCAAAAAGAAAAACTAAACTTTACTATCTTTCTCTCAGGTACACTGGCGGTGAAAGCATGCACTTGCCTTCCTGAAAATCCTGTCCTTTGTCCTTGTCCTTCGGGCAATCCTTGATAAGATGCCATGCCTCACCATGCTGAAAACAACCACTTGTCTTTTACTTCCTACAATTAAATGACCCGCTATACCACAGAAAAGATACATCCTCTTGTTGTGGGATCTATTATTTCCTCCGCCCTTATTATATTCCAATCCCTTGTTTGTGATTCTTCCCCTTTGGCTCTTTCTTTTTACCTCCTTTGTGAATCATGTTGACAAGTCTCTCAAAAGTTGCCTCCATCACACGGGAAAACCTCCAAAGCTTAGAAGAGAATTAGCCGCAGGTGAAACTACTACGACTATGGATGGAGGTTGGGCACTTCTTCGCCCTTTGACGGGTGTCGTAGACTCATTGAGCCTACGGAACCATGCCGCGATGAAGTTACCTCCCAGAAAGCCAGGAGCCTCGGAGACTCAGGAAAGAAGGAAACAAGGATTCAAACAAAGGATCAAAAGATAGTGCATATGGCTTTAGGGAATATGCATTTAAACAAAACCTTTCTTTTGAAAATACTTCTTTTAAAACTATTTTGAAAATAATTTTTCAAATCTTTTATCTGATCTGGTAACCTTCATCTCTGATACCAAGTGAAACACCCCACCTCCATTAAGGTCACTCACAAAGGGAATGCCTTAACTTCGGTGGAGTATTTTAGGTAAAAGATGCAGATAAATTACAAGACAGACAAATAAAGCAGCGGAAAATAAAGTCATTTTATAAACAATGTGGTTTAGTCAAGCTTTTACAATAGTTGTCTCAATCATACTTAAAAGTAATACATAGAACCTTTGTCTTGATTTAAAAACTTCCAAATATAAAAGAAGCATAAAAATAACAATGATATTCCCCAATAAAGCATGAACCAGCCATAACAGTGGAAGAGAGAGTCCAAAGCAATACATCGACTATCTTTGAGCTTGGAAAGAAAACTGACCTAAGTGGTAACATTTCCTCCCTATGAACCTAGGGGTGGAACGGAAGAAAAGAGGCGAAACAAAATTAGGTCAGACATAAGTCTGGTAAGTCCAGTGACTTTCAACATATAAACAGGCAAAAGCATTATGACATGAATAAACTGAATATAAGACAATACCGTGAGAACAAGGATAACAAGATAACATACGATTAGTATAGATATGATAAGGCAAGATAAACTGAATGCGTTTCTGCTCCTTCTTTGCTTTGCTACTACCATGTTATTCTGATTTTTATATCTCTACACCACCTAACTAGTGTCCCAACTAGTAATCTATATAAAGTGATCATATTGTAATGTGATCCAAATCCCCACAATTGTGGTAGCCTTCAGGTGTACATCTATCATGAGGATTCCACCTCAATCTGCCTAATTGCCATGAACATGTTAGATGTACCTTTACTACCCTATCGATCGACTCCTTACTCGTATTAATTTTTCCTTGTGTTTGTGTCAATTGGCCCTCTCTTACATGTAGATACCCTGTGCTGGTCCCACCATAAGGTGTATCAGTCCCTATGATAGCAACCCCCACGATTCAAGATGCACATTGTATAACTATTGGTACCCAATGCCTGCTTTTTCCCACTCCGGAGTACGTGCACGCCCGTAATCCTTCGGAACCTACACTGACGTACCCCCTACCGCTATTTTGACTGCTTATAATCAGCCCAGTAATCGTGCCCCACCCTGCCTAGTTGAGGGTACCATGATACATCTATGTGGGTTACTACTGAAATGGTTCCCCGTTACTTGGGTTTCCTACTGGTTAAGTTTGTTGGCATATATATACAAATATTACCCACCTACGCGAGATGTACTTAACCCTCCCACTGATTCAAGCATGTTTATTTAATGGTTAAGTTTATGGGCCTTTATATACTAATATTACCCACCTACACGAGATGTACTTAACCATCCCACCGATCTAAGCATGTTTATTTAATGGTTAAGTTTTGTGGGCCTATATTTACAAATATTACCCACCAACCCGATATGTACTTAACCCTCCTACACATTATGTCATATTGGTTAAGTGTTGTCCTTTCATGTTAACTTAAGTCGCCCATTCATCATGTCATGTTGGTTAAGTATTTCTTATTAACTTAACCCTCCTCACTTATTGTGTTGGAATGGTTAAATGTTTCTTGTTAACTTAACCCCACGTGTTCATCATGTTGTATTGGTTAAGTGTCATCAATCAATTCAAGTTAACTTAAACCACCTACTTATCATGTTACTTTGGTTAAGTGTTGCCTTCTTGTGTTAACTTAACCTTACCACAAATCAAGTTATATTGGTTAAGTGTTGCCATCTCGTGTTAACTAAACCCTTCCCATTCATCGTGTCATGTTGGTTAAGTATTTCTTATTAACTTAAGCCTCCTCACTTATCATGTTGGATTGGTTAAGTGTTGCCCTCTTGTTTTAACTTAACCTTACCACAAATCAAGTTATATTAGTTAAATGTTTCTTATTAACTTAACCCTACCAATTAATCATGCTATACTGGTTAATTGTTTCCTATTAACTTAACCCTAGTCATTCATCTTGTTATATTGGTTAGGTGTTTCTTGTTAACTTAACCCTACCCATTTATCATGCTATACTGGTTAAATGTTTCCTATTAACTTAACCCTAGTCATTTCTTAGCATGTCTTGTTCATTAGCATTAATTTATTTATTAATGCACCAACCTCTCACATTAGATACGTGTTGTTGCGGTTACTGGATGTGCCGGGCGGTTCCGGGCAGTTTTACACCACAACTCAATCTAACCTTGGGTTTTTCTTTGGCATGATGCACTAACCTCTCACATTAGATAGGTATTGTTGTGGTTACAGGATGTGCCAGGAAGTTCCGGGCAGTTTTACACCACAAATCAAACAACATCGAGTTAGGCATGTTCATCTTTATTTTACACATATACCATATATACCCAAATCTAGATTTTACATGATAATTGCCAAATTCACCAAAAATAGTCGTGTTCCAATTCCCAGGTTATGCCCAACAAATTTCCAATTTCAAGTTATTAATCAAAATTGGATACCCAATCTTCCTCAAATTTACAATAATAGTCATGCTCAAAAATCACAATATACACTATGCTTGGTGTTCCAACTAACGATTATGCCCAATCTAGATTTAAAATTCTATTTTACAGCTTATGCCGAAAACTAGATTTTTCACGCCAAATTACATACTTTGTTGTTCATGCCAATTCTAGGTTCAATATTTCAAATTACATATTCCATAATTCATGTCAAATTACACTAAATTGCATCTTAACAGTCATGCCATAATACAAGTTCCAAATTATGCAAAATAATGTAAGTTTTATGTTATACCCAATTACCCCTGCATTCATAACGTACGTATTTTGAGATTCAACTCAAGATTCATAAAATAAGCGGAGAAACAATATGGAACATAAGAGGCATAAGTATAGGCAATGACGATAAAAACTATTGGTAAAATAAATTTGATATGCCAAATTGAAATTTTTTTCATTGAATACATTGCAGGCATATAGATATGATATGAATATCATCGTGAACCGTCACAGACATATAAATTTGACAAGAGTTATATCATGAACTTAAACAGGATTACGATTCCGATAAACCACAAGGATAGATATGATTGGACCAATTCCATAGTCAACAATGGTTCCCAAAGGCATATACAAGCAAGGATTTAATTGAAAGGATTACTTACATTAGGCATAAATCTAATGGATTAGATTTGAATAACATCGCAGGCATAAATCTAATAGATTAGATTTGATAAATCTGAAAGGATTATCTCATAATCAAGTATAGCTTAGATCCAGATTATTACATGCCAAGAATTTCAATTAAGAATTAACATCTGAAAGTAACTTGAACTTACAAAAAGAGAATGATTCTTGTATTTCTAGAATCTGTTTTCTAAAACTGAATAGCTCTCCCTTGAAGTAGACTATCGATTCTCTAATTTAGATTTGATTTGATTCGATTCATAGCTTCTAATTTGCTTTCTAATTGGAGAAGAACGACGACTACTCTAGGTTGACCATGGACAACATGACGGCTCTTGGAATGAATTTTTGTGTGATTTAGGGTTGAGGGCATCAGTTGTTTATATAGAAGTTTAAACTAATGTAAGTCATTAGATCAACCTAGGAGCAATCAAGACCATCCAGACCAGACAGAGTTATCCAGAAACAGCCACCTATGACCTTGTGACTCAGCCACAAGTCAGAAATCATCACAGTTTGTATCTGCCCGAGGGGGTAGGTCGACCCCCAGGTCGACCTGTATAGGGGAGGTCGACCCCCTGGTCGACCTGGCCTGGGGCGGGAAAAATCCCGCCCAGCCCGCTTCTTTATTTTCATTTCAATTTTGAATTTAAATCTGAGCTGTTTTAATTTATTTAAATTCCTGAAACTTCTGATGGCCATAACTTCCTTATACGACGTCCGATTTAATTAATTATTTGAAACATAGTGATTAAAGAAATTAGTTAGGGTATGTATGACGGGGTAATTAGTTTAACTAAATGGGATTAGTTTATTTAATTTATAATTAAGGGTTAAGTTAATTTAATTAAATCTTTAACATTCAAACATTTATAACTTGTTCATATATTGACAGAAATGGGGCAAAACAACTTGTGCTACGATTATGACAACCAGCAGAACTTTATGGAAAAAATCTGGACAGAGCTGGAGACAGCGAGAATTCACAGTTAAATTAAGAAAACTTGGACTCTATTCCAAGTAGAATTTCAAGATGAACACAATGGCATAACCCGTTTCCCTTAATTATCACTTTAAAAATTAAGTATTCTTTAATTCATTCTTTTAATATTCTCAGAAAATACGGGGTGTTACACATCATCTTCCACCAAAAATTCACAACACATGCTAATCGATACGCTGAATCCAAAACAACCTCCAAATCACTTCTATATGCCTTGGTTTCACCTACGACCGAACCCTAATTCACTGTTCCAAAATTCGAATAGTACATGATGGCGTCGCACTTATTTAAACAAGTACAGGAGTAAAGAGAATCGTTCGAGGAATCCAAAAATTATATTTCATGATTTTATGACTTTTATTTGATTTTTAAACAATTTGTGAGGGTTACGAATTTATGTTTCTAGAAGAAAACATGGCAGCGCAAATATCGCTGAGTAGAGAAAAATGATTTTAGGGTTAGGAAGTAGTTGGATATTTATAGGGGAGAAATATTGTTTTTTATTCGGGTTTTATATTAATTTGTAGCCTACCACTATTTGTATTCATCAATTAAAAATCCATGTAGTCACATACGATATCCAATTTTTATGAAAAATGGACACACACCTATAATTTGAAATTACGGACCCAACAAAACTTGTTTCGTCGAATTCCGAGTTCGTTTGCTCACATAGTGATATTTTAAAGCCAAAATATCAATCAATTCACATTTTAATTGCACACGACCACAAAACAACTCCAATACGTGTGAAATTCGAAATCTAGCAATAATTAATCATTACGAATTTAATAAAATTCGTTTCGTCGAAAACAGATGTCGTTTTCAAAAATTGCTATTTATAAGGCTTGAATAAACCAATATAATATTAATATATTCAAAACAATTATATTTAATATTAATAAATTGATATTATCATATATATTCACATAGAATATCATACAGCTTTAAAATAACTATGCTTGGATTTATAACTCGATATCTCGGAAATCTAAGTTGAATCGATATTCAGTATATATATTAAAATCCTTTTATTATATAAATATACCGTTATAAATTATAAATGAATTCCATAGAAACTTCCTAAAAATTTGGTTTGGACATAACTCATAATCTACTAGATGAAATCTTGATTTTTCTCTTCCATTAGAAAAATATCATTTAATAGATTCGAACGTTTCTTATTTCAAAGAAATTCGACTTATATTGAATTATGTACATTCAATTAAAGTTCAAAACGTAATATTACGAACTACCGCACCATTACAAGCTTGATCATAATTATAATATAATTAATACGTTCAATGTCGTTTATAAATAAGTTCGTTATTATAATTAAATTCTAAACTGAATTAAATTAGTTAATCAACCAATTCACACAATATTGTGAATTCTACTATTCCCGACTATTTCGAAGTTTATAATTTATTATCCACTATTTATATTAATTAAATAATCAAAATTATTTAACTCAAATTATCGATATTACCAAATCGATTTTTAAATAATTAAATTAATTAATTATTCAATCGTCCAGAAATCTGGGATGTTGCATGCTCCATGTAAATCACCGTTTTGAAGGAGACAAGAAATTTTTTAGGTAATAGAGTAGAAATCAGACAATGACCAACGATATGGTCAAGAGAAGACATATCGAACTGGCTAGGGACTATTCAAAGATATACGAAACTGGAATGCAAACCAAAATCGAAGGCAAATTGACTGTTCATAATTGCTGCAAACAATCTATTTTTTGGGAGTTGTAGTATTGGAAACATCTTTTGCTTCTTCATAGTATTGATGTGGTGCACAATGAGAAAATTATATTTGATAATGTCTTTAACACAATTTCGAATGTCAAAGGGAAGACTAAAAATGATTTGAAATCAAGACGTAATATAGAAGAATTTAGAAAATGTTCTGAGCTTTGCATTAAACCAAATGATAATAAAAAAAAATCAAAGTTATGTTAAGAATTAGATAGTAATCAAGTTAAATTTGTGTTAAAATGGGTGGAAGTGTTAAGATTTCCTAATAGGATTCTGTAAAATATTCGTAAATGTGTTGACTTTAAAAATGATAGATTGGGCGTAATAAAAAGCCATAGATTGGGCGTAATAAAAAGCCACGACTATTACGTAATGACAGAAAATTATACCCATTATGTAAAAAGGACTACTGCCATTAAAAGTTTGGAAAGTAGTAACTGAGCTTGGTATGTTTTATAAAGAGCGTTGTTTAATTACTTTGAAAGCATAACGTTTACGAAAAGTCGAAGTAGATATTCCTATATTTCTCTGCAAATTAGATAAAATATTTCCTCCAAGTATTTTTTAATGTAATTGAGTATTTACCTGTTCATCTCCCGTCTGGAGCACAACTTCGAGGTCCCGTCCAACATGGATGGATGTATCCATTATATTGCAGCCTCATCTTCTTTCCAAGCTACTTATGACTACTTCGATTGGATCCAATTCTCAAGTTTCCATCCGAAAGTTAAAATTTCATTATGCTATCTTCCATCCCATAGAAGCAATTAATGAGCCGTAACTTTTTATATAATCCCGAAGTCCGCTCCTTGCATCACCATGGATTAATCCTTTAATTATAAAATTTGATGGATCAACACTGATCCATCCTTTATGGATCAATGCCGATCCATTTACTTAGCCAAAATCTTATCTTTGGCACTTTTGGTCTTCTACCCAAATTTTATTGATGTCTTGGACTCCAACGCATCTATCTTAAGTGGAGTCCAATATCCACTTGCACCACGATTGATTCATATCAATCGATTGATGCTTTATTCTGATTGATCAATTAACTTATTTTCACCTTAATCTTAAATTATATTATTTAATTTTCTTATATTATTATTTATAGTTTATTTGTTAAGTACTTTATTATTATTTTCAAATCATTTTTTAAGTATGTTTAACAAGGATTATTAGTTACTTATATTATGATTAGAATGTTTTGCAAAGTCTCAAAATTGTTTTAACAAGTTTCAAAGTCAAAATTTCAATATATATTTAAGTTTTAATATCACTTTTAAATATTATAAATATATGTTTTAAATTTATATTACTACTCTGTTATACTATCTTATAATATAAGAAAATAGTTTATTCAAACTTCAAAATTACCCATATCGACAAGGTAGCCATTTTTTTTGAATTTTTTTTCAAAAGAAGCATCTATTCGTTTAAACCATTTCCTGAATAGACATGGATTTTGATTCCCTACATATACCCAAGCAAAAACAATTTTTTTAAACTACTTTTCATTATCGTCTTCACTCCTTCTTCTACACTCCATTTCCTTTTTAAATTTTCAAGATTTCTTAGCTAAAATCTACTGAAATTTAAATCAAACTAGATCTAGTTTAATTCTCTACTACTCTCTCAAAGATCTAAGTGTTATTCAGAATGGTATGGGAAGATTTAATCAAAGATTGAAAGATCAAAGTCCTATCGAGTCTCTCTACCAAACTATTACTAAAATGGTGTGGTTATAGCCTGTTCAAATCAAGTAGTTGTGGTTGTAGCCTATCAACTGAGTGTGATTGTAGGCTGTAAATCAACTAGGTGATCTTGTATCCTGGTTAAATCAAGAGAGCTTCCTGTGATCAAAAGCAGGTGGGGATGGACCTCGTGGCATTGAAATCGAGGATTGTGATATTGAAGATTACTTGAAAAGAAATATGTACAACCAAGAATTACGTTGGACTGGATGTAGGGTAACTCCAAACCAGTATAAAATCTTGGAGTGTTCTTTCATTTATTGCTTTTACTTATTATTTGCATTTGTGTTTGATTTTGTGATTGTTTCATATATGTGATTTGCATTTGATTATGTTATATTTAGAAAGATCATAAATTACATTAAACACTATTCATCTCCTCTCCAGTGTTAAGTTAGTCTTAAGATCCATGATCTAAATTTTCAACAGCCTTATCCAGTTCTAACTTAAAATTCAGAAAGTCATCTATCAACCACCATGTACTCCCCTTATAGACCGCACCTATTTTGATGGATCAACATCAATCTATAACATATTGATCAATGTCAATCTATAACATATGGATCAATATTGATCCATGTAATTAAATTCAATAAATTTCAATAATTTAGCTTAATCTCGACATTCTCAGTCTATCCTGAAACTTTCATGTGATTTTCACGAACTATGCTTCCTACATGCGATGACGTTCAACCTAAATCCTAATGATGCAAAACGCTAATACAAGAATTAATCATAACATCAAATAAGAGCAATTCAATGATTCAAATAATAAAGCACATCAATTTCTAGCATAGATAATAACCCAATTGCAAATGAAAATGTATCCATTAATTCTAAACATAGATTTAGCATTCAAACATGGTTAACTACTTAGTGTCTACACTGGACTCAATATGTTATTCCATTATATACTCAGTTAGGTTTGCATAGGGTTATCAAATATAAAGTTACCTAATCAAAATTTATTTTAGGGATATTATAATATGTAAGTGATTAAATCTCCTAACTACAACATATAATGTAATATGGACAAGTGAGAAATCATAACCACACCAAATCAATAAACATATCAAGATCCAATCCGAATAGAAAGAAATCTGATGTAAATTCTATCAAGTGATGAAATTGAGCCAATCTATGTGAATCTAGCCTTTATTTGGCAATTAAAGGCAATTTGACAGTTTTGGGTGGGATTCATGAATATAGGGATAAATTTCGAATTAGGGGTGATGAGAAGTAAGAAATGAAGCTATCTCCTTTCGTCCCTATTTATAATTGAGGGCTATTAGACTAATGAGTTTTCTAATTTAAACCCATTAGCATCGTCCCAATTCTGGCTAATAGCTTTAAAATTTTAAATTTTCTATATCGTCCAAACCACTTGTCCAGTTTTCTTATATGATCAAACTACAGTAGGAAACCACTACTTTAAAGTAACGAGATATTTTAGAACTTCTAGTTCTACTCCTATCAAAAGTTATGGTAGGAAAATGATACTCTAGGGAAGAAATGGTCATATAAGAATTTAGCAAAACTCTTGGATGTGTAAACGATCCCTAGAAGACATTACGAATCAGATATGCCAAAGACAATTGAAGATGAAGTTTATCCAAGGGATGTTCTGGAAAATCCTAGGTATAAATTGCCTAAGATGGAATTATAGAATAGTGCCTTTGGTTTGTCCAATCCCAGGACAACATATATGGACGAATATCTGAGAGAGTATATCTAATAGATCGCATAAGTTGATCTTTTCAAACATATTTACGTTGATGGGGGAGGAATTCATTTCTCTTAGCTTTATACTCGTGGTATTTTTGGGGAAATCAATTTGTGATTTGGCGGGTATGACGATGTGGCATTCAGAGTAAATGAAGGCGTGATCTTTCAAGATATGTTATGACCTCAAGCCTCATCAATCGGGAAATGACAAAAATCGGGCAGGCAAAATGGCTTAAATGATCGCTTCCAGTTAGGGTATATTGTCACCATCTAGAGAATATCCATTTTTGTACTTCTTTCTCTTCTGTATCTACCAGGAACGGTTATGTTGGTATACCAACCATAAGGTAACAATATATTCAGAACATTCAAGCAAAATGAGTGGCCGGTAATGTGTGGCCGAATTGCAAGATGTTCTTGTTGAACTCTAGTGTATCCCCTCTAAAGGACATTAATCAGAGGGGGGTTCCATACCTTGTCACAGTTGGAAATCTGTTACCCAAAAAGAGCCCGCAGTTTTTTATTGTATATTATATATATAGAGCGTGAGATGCAAGCGTCCTGCTAGATTGCTATTTGCTTGATTTAGACATTATTATAATATCAGAAAAGTATTGATTTTAAGAAATGTTTTGGGTTATCGTAAGGTGAAAACCATCCGCACTTATATGTAGATCAGTCTTACAATTATCCTTTGTTTTGAAAAGGATTTTGAAAAGTTAAACCGGAATGATTGGAGTTTACTCACACCCGTCTCATGACTGACCCAAAGTTTATTTTGTTTTATTTTACCCTAAACTCTTGGGTGCCCAAATTTGTACGGGCTATCAAGTGGTCGGGAGTTTACAGATACTTGGAAGAGCTTGGAGCAGAAGGCATCAACATTAGATATATATATAGAGAGAGTTCATTTGCGCTATGAAGTTATGAGTTGTACTCTGAAATTGTATGTATATACATTTATAAGTTTGTATTTCAAAAAGTTGTGTTATATAATATATTTTATTCGTTCCGTTGTGAGATTAGTGTATACTCTGATTCTGTTCTTTTATGATCTTCTTCTTCTATTCTAACTTTCTTTCCTTTTATTCTCATCCTCTAACTCTTCTATTAATGATCTGGTATTATCGATGCTTGAATAGTTGACATGAGGTTTATGTCGATTTTCAGGGTCGAAAATTCTTAGGTCGTTACAATGGTATAAGCGCTGAAGGTTAAGTGATTACCTTGGCTCTGTGGCATGACTCAATAGGGATGGGTTTAGTAATACCCTAGATTGGGTTGAGTATATACATACGAGAGAGCGTATTTGTAAATTAATTTAAAATGATTTTATATTGTGGAGATTTATTGGTTGAGTGGCTTATGAATTCTGGTCGACAATGGGGCACCACAATGTCGATAGGGGTTTTTAAACACTCGAATACGATGAACCGAAATAGTATTTTTTGAAACTGGGTAAATGAAATTTTTTACCCAAAATATATTTTGATATAAATAAGTATATATATTGGAATTATTATATATATTGGATGTGTTGGTTGTTATTACAATCAAATAAGATTGTAATTGAGATGGTTATAAATAACCAATCAGAATTCGTATAGTATAATATATATAATTAGATGGATTAAATCTAAATTTAATTAAATTTGGAATTAAAATCACGGTAACTTGGGAAGGCGTTTGAAAATGAATTTTGAATTAAGTATAATCCTAGGGGATTTTGGAAATGTTATCCAAACATTGTAAAGAATATTTTGAAGTAATTTCCAAATCGAATTGTTTAAGAATGAGTTTTATAAGTGATATGTATTGAACTCACTTCAGTAACTAGAAAATAATTCTGATGATGATTTGGTCGCATCATTAGAGTTCATTTTTGAGTTTCTAAGTGACTGATTACTACCAAAGATTTTGTTTTTGAATTTTTTCGAGAAAACGTGTTGTTTTGAATTCCGAAAAGAAATGTATGATTTTAAAGAAAGACTAAGTTGTTTAAAACTCCCAGGAAGATATCGTTTTGAATTAAAAACAAGTATACATAATGAATTTATAATGGTGAAATAAAATTTACTTAAGGAACTTATATAGAAATTTGTGAAAGCAAATTAGAATCGAACTGAAGCTGGTTAAAGTGGAAATTGAATTGAAATAAAGTAATATTTAGTGAAATTGGGTTTTGAAATATAATTGGACTTAGGTAAATAAATGGATGGATTTTGAAATAAAAATCAGATTTTGAATTTTGAATTGAAGGAAACTGGTTAGAGAAATTAATTTGGGAATGGAACTTAACTTATTAAGTAATTTTATTGTTGAGTAAGAATTTGGAATTGAGATTGGAACTAGAATTTGAAATGGAATTTTTCTTGGCTATAAGAGGATGATTGGATTTAAGGATGAATTGATTGGGGATCAATTGGGATGGCATTGGTATAAGCTAAAGTGGTGGTAAATGGAAGAGATAAGGTTGGATTCCCGACAAAAAGGTACAAGTTTTTATTTTAAATGAATGTGAGATTTATAAGTCTGTTTTGCAAGCTACTTGGCTGTTTGATTTTCTTTTGAATTGGAGAAGGTCTAAAAAGGCGAGTTGTAATTGTACCGATTGAACCATGCAAAGGAGACGCTGACAATTTTTTTTTTTTTGGAAATTTGAGTTGTTAAAAAATTTGCAGAATTTTTGGAAATATTCGTTTGTAACAACCTGGAAGATCAGAACCAATTTAAAATTTTTATTTTAGCTATTTTAGTGAATTTTGAATATTCTAAAATGATTTATTTTAAATAATAACAACGAGAAATTTATTTTGAATAGAATTAGAACGTACAAATTTATTTGAATCGAAGTTAGAATATAAATATTTATTTTAATTATAAAAGGAATTGAAAATAGTGTGGTATTTTGAAAATTCGATTTCGAATTTCAAATGAATGTACAGGATCCCAAAATAAACCGGATTTTAGTGAAACTAGAATAATGATTTATTTTAAGTAATAACGACGAGAAATTTATTTTGAATAGAATTAGAACGTACGAATTTATTTGAATCGAAGTTAGAATAAAAATATTTAGTTTAATTATAAAAGGAATTGAAAATAGTGCAGTAGTTTGAAAATTCGATTTTGAATTTCAAATGAATGTACAGGATTCAAAATAAACCGGATTTTAGTGAAACCAGAAATATTTGAATCTGTTCGAAAATATCTTACCAAGAATGTGAAAATTTGAAATTTCATAGTGGGAATAAAAAGTTATGCCCAGTTGAAAATTCAGAATAGTCGCTTTGGATCAACCAAAAAATGGCCATTTTTCAAATGGTCTCCAAATTTGATGATATCAATTTTGTTAGGAACGTATCATCCATACGAAGCTAGAAATAATTTTTGTGGAATTTTTGGGGTCCGTATGTGATCCCAGTAAATTTAAATATATGTTAAAAATTTAATATAATGATTTATATTTTATTTTTAACGAAAATAGATCGAAACAATCGAATTGGGTTACGAAACATATCCCACTGTGTTCGGAATGTGGGTAATTAGCTAAGGGCGACAATCGGTGGGTTCGATTTGGTGTTCGAAATAAAAAGTTGTTTTTTTTTAAATTAAAATAATTAAATTATATTTCTATAGGGCCCCTCCCATTTATTCCTCTCTCTCTCTCATTCAGTCAAACCCCCCATATTGTTCACTTCAGATCGATCGAACAGAATAAAATAAATAAAAAAGAAAAGGAAGAACGACGGGGGAGGAGCCGCTGCTCCAGCCACCCACGTCCGTCGCGACGCCACCGCAGGGGCCTCCGTCTCCGACCAAGCTTCGCCTCCCCCTACTTTTCCCCTCAGATGCAAGCGAGCCCCAAAACCCCCTTCCCCAGCGATGCAACCATCCCTCCGACTATTCGATCCCCAATTCGACCGGCGCCCCCCCATGCCCACACCAGGACCCCAAAAATTGTGAGTTAATTATGCCAAAGCTCTGACATGGAACCCCCTCTGACCTCAAACAGCGATGGTGGACCCCATCCCATTTGCCAAGACCATAAAAAATTGTGAGTTTTCTTCTTTTTACTCATTCGATTGGTAATTTTTGTTTATGCAAAGTTAGAATATTTATTTTTAGAAGGATTTGATTTTTATATACATAAAGACTAGATTTTTAGTCATATAAAAATTGGATTTTTAGAATATAAAGTTTAGATTTTTATATGTTATAAAAAATAGATTTTTATATGATAAAAATAAAAAGATTATATTTTTAAACATAAAAAGATTATATTTTTAAACGTGAAAAGTTTATATTTTTAAACATGAAAAGATTGTATTTTTAAACATAAAAAGATTACATTTTTCAACATAAAAAGATTATATTTTTAAACATGAAAAGTTTATATTTTTAAACATGAAAAGTTTATATTTTTATACATGAAAAGTTTACATTTTTATTTATGAAAATATTATATTTTTAGTTAGGAAAAGATACAAATTTTAAATATATAAAAATTCGATTTTTTTATATATGAAGCAGCGATGTAAAGGTTGGATTTTTATTACGAAGTTAGCGAAATAAATATATGATTTTTATTATCCAGAAAACAAAATAAAAATGTGATTTTTATTATCTAGATAGCCATACAAAAATATGATTTTTATATGCAAAATAGCGTTATAAAAATATAATTTTTATAACGAGGTAGCGGTATAGAAATGTGGTTTTTAATATAAACAGCATATTAAAAATGTGATTTTTACTATGGAGCGTAAAACAGATTACATTGGGATTACGGTGAGGAACACAACGCACTGGAATCAAAATCCAAATCTAGACCGTTCAGAAATAAAGAATGGCAGAGTGGAACCCAAAGGTGAGAACTCCTCACTAAAATTATTTCTGTACAGTTATCTATTTTATAATTGCATATATGATTTGCTCCTCGTCATCCATAGACCATGGACGACTTGTTTGGTTGTGTGTTTAGATTGATTGAGTTGTGAAATTTGGTTTGTGATGTGTCGAATAAGATAAAATATTCATGTGTTGAAAGAAATATTTTATCATTAAAAATATAACTTTTAACATGTATATGAATAAAATAAATATTCATTTACAAATCAGACGATTTGTTTATGTACACCCATTTGACTGATATGGATTGGGATGATAAATTTTACACGTCGCCTAACTGCATAAATTCTGTGTTTGTGGATTGAAACCCCACACGGGTGTTGGGATGATATTTGACGTACACTAATCCCATCTGTTTAGTTGTATGTCAATCGATATGTTGACAGACTGTTGTAAGCGTCAAATATCTATATTTAATGCTTATACAGTGTAGAATGCACTTTGGATGATGGTTGATTGTTTATCATGGCTGTTGTATACATGTGTTGTATGAAATCCATATAAATCACATTATATGGTAATTGGCTGTGTCTGATTCCAGTTCAGAAAGAAGGAATAATTTAAAATAATATTCAGTAAAAGATCAAAATCTGATTTTGATGTCCGATTTGGGATGGACACGAATATATTTAAATATATAAAGCCGTGTTGATTAGATTAATGCCATTTTGACGTGAACGATATTTATATCGATTTTATTCATTTTTATAATGAATATCGAAGAGGAAGTGATTTCTAAATATAATATTGTGAAAATATTATCATTTATATATTAATGTTATGCAATTTTCAATTTTGATTTAAAATTGAATATGAAGTTGAAGTCGTTTTGAAAACAAATTTAAAACGATTTATAAAATACGTTTTAAATAGAAATTGATGAAATATATATAATATATATATTAAAAGGCCTGAATAGAACGCGCCGCGCCGCGACCGTTTGCGAATAGCGACCAATGACTTCGCATAGACATTACGCGAGATCCGACCGTCGGATTCTCCTAAACCCGGAACCGTTGGGTTCATATCAAAAAGAGCTTTCCAACGAATATTAGAGATTTGAAATCTAATGGTTGGATTTTGAATTATGTCCAAATCAAATTTGGAAACGGTCGCTGTAAGCGTAGTTCGATGACCATTTATGGAAATCGACTGTACGGTCCTTGATAAAATTACTAAAAATATTAATAATTTGTGTAAAATCATAATAAATGATTTGGAAATAATTGGGATGAAAAATTCCATATTTGAAAAGACAAAAATATATTTTTATCGAAATGAACTAGTTATTAACTAGAATTATAATCCAATTATTTTTATATAAATAAATTGGATTGAGAGGGGGTTTTAATATAACCAGAATTTCCAATATATGAATTGGAATGGATTTGAATCGAAATTATCTTCGGAAAGTTTCGATGTTGGATTTCGTGATTATACAAATATTGTTATGGAAATTTGAAAGATATATTCATATCGTTATTTCCAATACGATATTTGTTGGTTTCAGAATTTGATATTGAATATAAGCCGATATATTTTCTATTCAGAGCCTTGTATTTAATATCAAATGGGATTTTGGGTTTGTCGTGAATGGTGTCTTGAATAACACTGTTCTTAAACCCAGTTGAGAAAAGAATAAATCTTTTAATTAAGATTTAGGGAAGTTTACCAATTAATTAATATTTAATAGGAATTAAATTTAAATAGGATTTTTGGGTTTATCGTGAACGGTGTTTTAAATAACACTTGTTCTTTAACCCGATTAACAATGGAGTTAAGAAAATTAGAAACTAATTGGAGATTAGCTAAGTTGAATGGTTTCCTGGGTTCTAATCTTATGTTGGTTTCGACCTTCGGGGTTAATACTTAGGGAATTGTTCTCTTACTAATTTAGGTTAGAGACCGATGGAATGTGATTTTGGGTTTATCGTGAATGGTGTTTTAAATGTCATTGGTTCTTTAACCCAGTTGGAGATAAGATAATTTCTTAGCTTTGTATAATCATTAATATTGATTTTTGGGAAGATTAAAACTAAATGGATTTTTAATGAATCTTTAATTAGATTGAAATGTGAAGTGTGATAATTAAAATTATCAGTTCAGGAAAATGATCGAGAATGGGGTATCACCAGTTTTGCTCGAAGCGATAGTTAAATCTTTAATTAGATTTGAACATGAAATGGTAATTAATATTTACCGATAACACTGAAGTTTTAGATATGAAGTATTACCAATTTTACTTCATGGGATGAATAGGTTGGGATTGGGAAATTAAACAAATGATTACTTTGGTAAGGTTCGCTAATCCCGACTAGTTTGGATAAACCATAATTTGGTTTGGATTGATATCCAAAGAAAGATTAAAAAATAAATTTAAAGAATTTACCTTTGATAAAATTAATGAGAACCTTTCCCAAAAGATGTGAATATTTGAATAAAAGAATATTCTGAATTGGAATGAGGCGTATGTTGTGTTTTTATGGCACTTGTTTATTATATTCGTGAGTTATTTAGAAAGACCGGGTTTATCCCTTTCTGAATTACTAATTCGACGATAAGTCGAAGATGAAGACCGTGGTTGAAGAACGGAGGTCTTCACATCATTTGTATGATTACTGATGTCTTGATTGGGCTGTACACCCAAGACGAGGTAATAAGTGGTGATCGTCCAGACGTACATGGAGATCGACGGATATGCGAGGGCCCCTCTCCTGTATTGGACATACGAGACGAGGAATAAGGTGCTTCCGGTTTCATTCTGAGCCAGAATGAACTTGTAAATGGACTGTGTGTCTGACACCGGATTTCATTCTATGTGATTGATAGACATTGGTTGCATAGCGCGAATTGCTTGTGTGGCATGCTAAGATGCAAATGATCAAGGCTTCTGTTGAAAAGCAGCGTCTTGTGGTTGATGATCAACTCTTGGCTTTAATATAGCATAACTTTGTGTATAGCGTTAATTCGCGAGCTTCGCACCTCGGTGTGAACTAGAAACGGGAGAGGACTTCAGGGAGGGCATGCGTTTCCTCCTAGCTAGGAGTGGTGTCTGGGTTTTGCACGCCCAGTTTTTTTACTTATGTGGATGATGGATAGCGAGGCGCCTCGGATATATCAGCACTACGGGGACGATGGATGGTATGTGTAACACCCCACCTCCGTTAAGGTCACTCACAAAGGGAACGCCTTAACTTTGTTGGAGAGTTTTAGTAAACAGAACAGAATATTACAAGACAGATAAACAGTACTTGAAAAATAATAACTTTATTACAGCGGAAAACAGAAATCAGTATGGTTACATCTTTATCAAAAACTCAAGTACATAAATATCAGCCTTGTTCAAACTGTCAGAGTACAAAACTTTAAAAGCATAATCCCCACAGAAGAGAAGCTATCATGAGCCAAGCCATACTTTAAGAACTTCAAGCAGAAGGAATCCGGATCAAGCTAGAGTATTCCCTCCTTAGAAAACCTGGGGGGGGAGGGAACAGAAGAAAAGGGGCGAAAACAAGCAAGGTCAGACATAAAGTCTGGCAAGTCCAGTGATTTTCAGTTATGAACAGATAATAGTAATGATGACATGAACATAAAGCTGGACAAGAGATAACGTAACAGAAGCAAAAGATATACTTAAGTTAAACAGAAGAAACAGAATTACATAAGCTATTACTTTTCACTTCTCTGCACTAATACCAGTATAAAAGAATTAGGTGTTACCCTGGCGTTCAGAATACAACAGAAACGGAGTCAGAATAATTTCTACAGAAACAGAGTACTAGTAAATGGGCTTTTACCGCCCAAGCAGAAACATATGGTACAGAAACAGAAACAGAGTGCTAGTATTGGGCCTTTTCCACCCGAACAGAAATAATGGGCCTTTACCACCCGAACAGACGGTACCACACTGAAGCAGATAAGTATTACACCTAATAGAAACATATGGTACCCCAACAGAATTAGATAGAATTAGATGTACCCTAAATTCTACCCCAAGCGATCGGCTCCCTAATACATAAATACCCTGTGCCAGCCCCACAGAAGGGTGTATCGTTCCCTAAAGTGGCAACCTTTGAACGACACAGACCTATTTATGGATGTCACGGCGTCTTACATCCACAGAGGCAGACCGGGATCCATGCACGCACATGACCCGGTTGGAACGCACCATCAACACCCCTCGCCATTATCAGAATGAGCCGCTTATAATTAGTTCAGTAAGCGTGCCCGGACCCTACCTACTGTTGGGTCAAAGTTTTGATACCAGAAAGGGTTACTGACTAATATGGGTCCCAAACAACAGATGACACAAGTAAATTCCCTCCTAACCTTGTGTCCCCAAACTAACAGATTTCAGATTAACTTGTTTACAAGTTCAGACATACAGAGTTCAGATTTACCAATTCACAGATCAGAAAATCCAATCAACAAGTTTTCAGACTAACGGGTCAGATGTACAGATTTAACAGATTTTCAGATTTGTCTAACTTTGTATTGGGCCTACAGATTCATGAACAGGTTTATCACATATATTAGTCTAGTTGGTTTAACCCTATCCACCCAACACGTTTTTGATGTCATATTACTTAACCCACCCATTCTTACCATATTGGTTAAGTGTCATTAGCCTAATCATATTACTTAACCCACCCATTCATACTATATTGGTTAAGTGTCATTAGCCTAATCATATCACTTAACCCACCCATTCATACTATATTGGTTAAGTGTCATTAGCCTAATCATATTACTACCGCAAACCTGTAGGACCTCTCACATTGGGCTACCATTTATGGTTGCTAGATTCGCCGGGCTGGTCCGGGCAGTCTTATACCATAAATGAGTCCAACCTCGTGTCCATACAGTTGTCACGCATCTAATTTTCAAATTAGGTTTTTTAAGGTAACCATCCCGTCCATCGGATCAGTTAGGGATAGCCAGGGAGGGCAGGAAACTTGTATTTTCCAAACCCAAGCCTAGACACTATCCTCTCTGTCACCCTAGAACATTCAGGTATATGTGTCATTAATCTATTCATAAATTCACTATAAAGTTATGCCAATTTATAGCCTTTTATTCACACGTAAGTTATTTCTAATTTACTTACTCCATAATTTACATTAATAAACATTTATTATTATGGCCCACCTTCCCTTCAAATCATGTTTATAATTTTTGGTATGTAAATTATACCAAATTAAATGTCACTAACCATGATTATGCTAACATGACAGTTACATGTAATTTCAAATTGTTAATCAGAGTAGGTCGTACCCTACCTTCCCAAACTTGCCATAATAGCCATGCCCAAAATTACTATGTCATATATTTGGCGTTCCAAATCAATAGTTAAGCCTAATCTAGATTTAATGTTTATATTTACATTTTATACCAATCTAGATTAAATATCCAAATTCACAATTCATGTCCAAACTATATCTAGTTTACAGTTTATGCCTAAAACTTGATTTACCTGCCAAACTCACGCATATACCCAAAATTATATGTACACCATATTTACACCAATTTACCTATAACAAGTTCTAGCTTTTTACATATATCATGATACATGTCAAATTACATATACTAATTTATATATGCCTAATCCTAGCCAATTTACATATATACCAAGTTTCTTGCCTTTCTACATTACATAGATCCAATTTATGCCAAATATCCAAAATCTATATTTAGGCGTGTTCACATTAATAGTTATCCTATTTTAATATAGGTCTTTTATGCCTAAGCCACACATTCCTTTTTGTTCAAGTCATAGTCCGTTATATAAAATATGCCCAAGGATCTAGGTCTAACATGTATTATGTCTTTTAATTCAGATCTTAATTTTTAATTTGCCTTATATTCCAAATTTACAAGTCATATATTATCATATGATAATCCCAAACTGACATATATGCACAGATCTAGATCTAGTTTACAACCTATGTCCTTTACTCAAATCAGTCACAAATCAATCCAATTTTGCATCATTCATTGCATTGTCCCAAATATTTTAGCGTATGTTAATCTCTTATGAGATTGGCTCAGGCTCGTGGTAGCCTGGCTATAGAACAGAAAGCAGAAAGAAATACAGAGTAAAATAGATCAGAACAGAACATCCTCAAATTCAGATTTACAATCATGTCATAATTATAATTAAAGTTTATATCGGAAAATAACTGTGCTTGCCTTGATTGGATTAAAGAAAGAATCTTTAATTGTTGTAGAATCGTTGCAGAAGCTTTAATCTTTTACTTGTATTAGCTTTGTTGTTTGTCTCTTTCAAATGGAGGCTCCCTCTAATTCTCATTCGACAGCATGGCGGCTTCAACTCTTATTTTCATGTGAATATTTAGTTGGAGACCTAGGGTCTTTTTATAGAGTTGCATTTTAATTTGAGCCGTCCGATAATGCTAGGGTTAATCAAGGCCATCAATTTCAAAAGAGGCCAATTATGTTCACAATTAAGGACTGTAAATTACTCCCATTTTTAATTATGTCATAATTACTATGCATGCAAATTACCCCCATTTTGAATTATGCCATAATTATTATGCATGCAAATTACCACCATTTTGAATTATGCCATAATTACTATTTCAATTACATGTAATTTCATGTTTTAGCATATATATATATACACACACTCTACAATGTACACATTTCTCATAGGACAAATCCTATATGTAAATAATTCCTAATTTTACTTATGCCATAATTACTCTCTTAATGTACATTATCAACATTTACTATTATTTGTTTATCCATATAAATATGTACACATTAGATACATCCCCCCTTTACACACTTATTATTATTTTTATATGCACATTAGATACATCCCCCCTTTACTCACTTATTATTATTTTTGTATGCATATTAGATACATCCCCCCTTTTACAAACTTATTATTATTTTTGTAACCTTAATGTTAACAGAAAATTCGGGGTGTTACATTCTCCCCTCCTTTTAGGATTTTGTCCCCAAAATCTTCAAGTTAGGAAGAATGTGTCCTACCATCCAATCATCCATCTATTCAACCATTCAATCACAGGAATCCATTGTCCTTAAAAAGACTTCTAATGCTTCATGATCATATGCAAAGTGTGTGTATATGTCCTTATCTAATGCAAAATCAGGCGGTCTACTGATTCAGTTGACCTCCTTAATGCAAATTATGTCAGTGTTATGAATCCATTATGTATGCAAATTTTCCTATTTGATACATATCATTTCTATATGAGTGCACAACCATTCACTCATATGCAACATCCACGTGCTGTTTCAACCAATTTTCATCCATAAAAATTTAAAATGCTCACACATCCATATGTAGTATGAGAGTGTTTTCGAGCCGATCTAGTGCCTAGTGTGTGTATATGCGTCCACGAGCAACCACTAGCATCCACTTGCAACCATCAAACATAACATGTCTCAAACACATGTTTATATCCATAGGATCCCTATCTATAGGTTGAATATTCGATCGATAGGATACAGTCGAGTGATGGAAGAGAGTACAGATAAAACAAAAACTTGGTTCCCATTAGACATTGGTTGAGAAAATAATTCCCCTAAGTATCAACCCCGAAGACCGAAATCAACATTAGATTGACACCCAGAGGATTACCTTCTTTAGACAATGTCACAACTGAAAATCAGAATTATTCAGATTTTTACAGATTACAGGTAAAGATCAGATTATCAAATGATCTTTTTTTTAGGAAACTAAGCATGATAAAATCATATCCCACAAAAACTCAGAATGTATGCGTCATACTTGACGCCTAACACAGATATCTCTCAAACCTTAATTTAAAACAGATGAGTCATAACCCTTATGGGTCTGAGTCTACAGCTGAATCAGAAACAATACTAGTATTGAAGTGCAGAGTACCAATTACAGAATCAAAATACCAGAATCAGAAAGATTCTTAAACTCCATAACCAGATAAGAAAATTAAACCTTATACGGAAATTTTCCCTATTTCTATCCTATCCACTAGCCTCGAGAGTGTTTGCCTGCCCTCCAGAAGTTGTCCCTGCCCTCTGCCCTTGCCCTCGTTTCTTCGGGCAGTCCCTAGTGAAGTGTCCCATCTCCCCACAATTGAAGCAAGCGCCCTTCCTCTTTCTGCAATCCTTGTTCAGATGAGTTGAGCTTCCACAGGTAAAGCACTTTTTCTCCTTCTTATCTTCAGACTCCTTACCTTTCCTTTGGTTCTCTTTTTTGGGCCATGCCTTCTTGTTCTGTGGTTCTTCCTTCCTTGCCTCTTTCTTCTTGGGTGCCTTATCAGCTTTAGCGCCTTTTTCTTCATGCATGTATGCCATTTCTACTAGCTTCTCAAAGGTGGCCCCTATAGGGATGTGTGTCATAGCCAATCCTTGCAACGGCTCATTCAAGCCTTGAACGAACCTTAGAGCCTTCTTCTCTGGTGTGTTCACCAAGTCCATGCCAAATCTTGCTAACTGATTAAATTTGTTAACATATTCTTTCACTGATGAGCTTCCTTGCTTTAATGTCAAGAACCTTTCCATATACAGATTTTCTTCTGCCCGTGAGAGAAACTTCGCCACAAACCTACGTCTGAAATCCGCCCAAGAGTCAACAGGACGCTCCCCATTAGTGACCTCCCACCAAAACGAGGCCTCTCCCTTCATCAACCAAGCCGCTAAACGGACTTTCCTTTCGTCTTCTACTTCAAAGATTCCAAGCAATTCCTCCGTCTCCTTAAGCCAGTCTCTAGCTTCTACAAACAACTCTGAGCCTTGAAAAGTTTTTCCGCCCATAGCCTTAAATTCCTTGCACGTCTTTGCAAAAGTATCAACGCGAGGAGGAGGAGGAGGAATGGGTGCAACAGGGGGTGGAGGAACATCTGCTGGGCCTGCGGCGGTGGCCCTAGCCTCCAAATACCTCCTAAACCATCCTGGTACCATTACACCCTCCGGAAGGTTCAAATCTTCAGCCATGCTTAAACGAAAAAGGAAAGATTCAAAAAGGAGAATTCGAAAGATAAGATATATGGCTTTTTGGGGACTATGTTTTTTTTTCAAAATGAGCTTTACTTTTGAAAATACCTCCTTTTTCAAAACCTTTTTGGAAATAGTTTTCAAAAACTTCTATCTAATCTGGTAACCTTAAGCTCTGATACCAAGTGTAACACCCCACCTCCGTTAAGGTCACTCACAAAGGGAACGCCTTAACTTTGGTGGAGAGTTTTAGTAAACAGAACAGAATATTACAAGACAGATAAACAGTACTTGGAAAATAATAACTTTATTACAGCGGAAAACAGAAATCAGTATGGTTACATCTTTATCAAAAACTCAAGTACATAAATATCAGCCTTGTTCAAACTATCAGAGTACAAAACTTTAAAAGCATAATCCCCACAGAAGAGAAGCTATCATGAGCCAAGCCATACTTTAAGCACTTCAAGCAGAAGGAATCCGGATCAAGCTAGAGTATTCCCTCCTTAGAAAACCTGGGGGGGAACGGAAGAAAAGGGGCGAAAACAAGCAAGGTCAGACATAAAGTCTGGCAAGTCCAGTGATTTTCAGTTATGAACAGATAATAGTAATGATGACATGAACATCAAGATGGACAAGAGATAACGTAACAGAAGCAAAAGATATACTTAAGTTAAACAGAAGAAACAGAATTACATAAGCTATTACTTTTCACTTCTCTGCACTAATACCAGTATAAAAGAATTAGGTGTTACCCTGGCGTTCAGACTACAACAGAAACGGAGTCAGAATAATTTCTACAGAAACAGAGTACTAGTAAATGGGCTTTTACCGCCCAAGCAGAAACATATGGTACAGAAACAGAAACAGAGTGCTAGTATTGGGCCTTTTCCACCCGAACAGAAATAATGGGCCTTTACCACCCGAACAGACGGTACCACACTGAAGCAGATAAGTATTATACCCAATAGAAACAGACGGTACCCCAACAGAATTAGATAGAATTAGATGTACCCTAAATTCTACCCCAAGCGATCGGCTCCCTAATACATAAATACCCTGTGCCAGCCCCACAGAAGGGTGTATCGTTCCCTAAAGTGGCAACCTTTGAACGACACAGACCTATTTATGGATGTCACGGCGTCTTACATCCACAGAGGCAGACCGGGATCCATGCACGCACATGACCCGGTTGGAACGCACCATCAACACCCCTCGCCATTATCAGAATGAACCGCTTATAATTAGTTCAGTAAGCGTGCCCGGACCCTACCTACTGTTGGGTCAAAGTTTTGATATCAGAAAGGGTTACTGACTAATATGGGTCCCAAACAACAGATGACACAAGTAAATTCCCTCCTAACCTTGTGTCCCCAAACTAACAGATTTCAGATTAACTTGTTTACAAGTTCAGACATACAGAGTTCAGATTTACCAATTCACAGATCAGAAAATCCAATCAACAAGTTTTCAGACTAACGGGTCAGATGTACAGATTTAACAGATTTTCAGATTTGTCTAACTTTGTATTGGGCCTACAGATTCATGAACGGGTTTATCACATATATTAGTCTAGTTGGTTTAACCCTATCCACCCAACACGTTTTTGATGTCATATTACTTAACCCACCCATTCTTACCATATTGGTTAAGTGTCATTAGCCTAATCATATTACTTAACCCACCCATTCATACTATATTGGTTAAGTGTCATTAGCCTAATCATATCACTTAACCCACCCATTCATACTATATTGGTTAAGTGTCATTAGCCTAATCATATTACTACCGCAAACCTGTAGGACCTCTCACATTGGGCTACCATTTATGGTTGCTGGATTCGCCGGGCTGGTCCGGGCAGTCTTATACCATAAATGAGTCCAACCCCGTGTCCATACAGTTGTCACGCATCTAATTTTCAAATTAGGTTTTTTAAGGTAACCATCCCGTCCATCGGATCAGTTAGGGATAGCCAGGGAGGGCAGGAAACTTGTATTTTCCAAACCCAAGCCTAGACACTATCCTCTCTGTCACCCTAGAACATTCAGGTATATGTGTCATTAATCTATTCATAAATTCACTATAAAGTTATGCCAATTTATAGCCTTTTATTCACACGTAAGTTATTTCTAATTTACTTACTCCATAATTTACATTAATAAACATGTATTATTATGGCCCACCTTCCCTTCAAATCATGTTTATAATTTTTGGTATGTAAATTATACCAAATTAAATGTCACTAACCATGATTATGCTAACATGACAGTTACATGTAATTTCAAATTGTTAATCAGAGTAGGTCGTACCCTACCTTCCCAAACTTGCCATAATAGCCATGCCCAAAATTACTATGTCATATATTTGGCGTTCCAAATCAATAGTTAAGCCTAATCTAGATTTAATGTTTATATTTACATTTTATACCAATCTAGATTAAATATCCAAATTCACAATTCATGTCCAAACTATATCTAGTTTACAGTTTATGCCTAAAACTTGATTTACCTGCCAAACTTACGCATATACCCAAAATTATATGTACACCATATTTACACCAATTTACCTATAACAAGTTCTAGCTTTTTACATATATCATGATACATGTCAAATTACATATACTAATTTATATATGCCTAATCCTAGCCAATTTACATATATACCAAGTTTCTTGCCTTTCTACATTACATAGATCCAATTTATGCCAAATATCCAAAATCTATATTTAGGCGTGTTCACATTAATAGTTATCCTATTTTAATATAGGTCTTTTATGCCTAAGCCACACATTCCTTTTTGTTCAAGTCATAGTCCGTTATATAAAATATGCCCAAGGATCTAGGTCTAACATGTATTATGTCTTTTAATTCAGATCTTAATTTTTGATTTGCCTTATATTCCAAATTTACAAGTCATATATTATCATATGATAATCCCAAACTGACATATATGCACAGATCTAGATCTAGTTTACAACCTATGTCCTTTACTCAAATCAGTCACAAATCAATCCAATTTTGCATCATTCATTGCATTGTCCCAAATATTTTAGCGTATGTTAATCTCTTATGAGATTGGCTCAGGCTCGTGGTAGCCTGGCTATAGAACAGAAAGCAGAAAGAAATACAGAGTAAAATAGATCAGAACAGAACATCCTCAAATTCAGATTTACAATCATGTCATAATTATAATTAAAGTTTATATCGGAAAATAACTGTGCTTGCCTTGATTGGATTAAAGAAAGAATCTTTAATTGTTGTAGAATCGTTGCAGAAGCTTTAATCTTTTACTTGTATTAGCTTTGTTGTTTGTCTCTTTCAAATGGAGGCTCCCTCTAATTCTCATTCGACAGCATGGCGGCTTCAACTCTTATTTTCATGTGAATATTTAGTTGGAGACCTAGGGTCTTTTTATAGAGTTGCATTTTAATTTGAGCCGTCCGATAATGCTAGGGTTAATCAAGGCCATCAATTTCAAAAGAGGCCAATTATGTTCACAATTAAGGACTGTAAATTACTCCCATTTTTAATTATGTCATAATTACTATGCATGCAAATTACCCCCATTTTGAATTATGCCATAATTACTATGCATGCAAATTACCCCCATTTTGAATTATGCCATAATTACTATTTCAATTACATGTAATTTCATGTTTTAGCATATATATATATATATATACACACTCTACAATGTACACATTTCTCATAGGACAAATCCTATATGTAAATAATTCCTAATTTTACTTATGCCATAATTACTCTCTTAATGTACATTATCAACATTTACTATTATTTGTTTATCCATATAAATATGTACACATTAGATACATCCCCCCTTTACACACTTATTATTATTTTTATATGCACATTAGATACATCCCCCCTTTACTCACTTATTATTATTTTTGTATGCATATTAGATACATCCCCCCTTTTACAAACTTATTATTATTTTCGTAACCTTAATGTTAACAGAAAATTCGGGGTGTTACAGTATGGTCTTTATACAGACCAATTTTACGCCCCATAGGATAGGGAAACATAGTGTTCAGGCATTTTAATACACATCGAGTGGACCGGCCATAACGATCCAAGGGTCGATGCGTTCTGATCCTGAGGCTCGGGCTAGAGAGTTTCGAAGTGGTAAGGACGATCCCTTGTCTTGGTTCACAGATGGAAATTCAACTTCCAATACATGAAATTTCGGTTTTATTTGTAGAGCCTAGTGTGTCGATATAGTGGGATGGGGGCACTATGCCATCTATAATAGATACATTTATATTTGAAGTTGTTTTCATACACTTTACTCTATAATAGTATCAAAATGATTTGTTTTAAATGTACCAGGCATATTTGGCTATTATAAGGCAAAACTATGTCCTCTGGCTTTCGTTGCATTGTGTGATGGGACTTGAGTCTTATAATAGCTTCATTTTTTTCAAAAAGCATTGCGCTGTTTGTTTTATGCGTTGGTATTCTTGGGAAGAAACCCATTTCGTGTTATATGGCATGGTCCCTTGATTTACTTTATTTTAAAGTAAAGATTTAATAATTGTTTTAGTTCTCACACCAGTCACATGACTGACCTGGAGTTTGTTATTTTAACCTAAACTCTGGGTGCTCCTATTTTTCACACGGGTAACTAGTAGTTTTGGTTTTGCAGATTTATATTCATAGGATCCTGGTTTACAAATGGAATGATATTCGGAAAGCTCTATATTCGTTTATCTCTTTCAGTTGTGTTTTGTATTATTTTTCTGCTGCTATGTATTTAAATGTAATTTAAATCTCTGGTGTATATTAAATGTGTATTATTTATCCGTACTCTGTTATATTCTTATATTTTAATAGAATTGTTGTAATAAGCAATGAAATGTTCTTCTGTTTGTGTTCTGATTTTTCGTGTTCTCAACTCAATTTGGGCTTTCCTTTACGGGGAAGTTTGGGTCATTTCATTTTGGTATCAGAGCTTTGGTTTACAGAGCTCGAGAACAAGGCACGTTAGAACCAAACGAAAGAATTCATCAGAGATTGGATTATTAATATCCACTGAGAATGACTCGTTAGAGATGGGATCAGTAGTATCCTAGAATGAGTCGGTAGTGTTATTTTAAATAAAAATGAAAACAAATTTTATTTTGAAAATTTAAATCTAATTATACATATTTGAATATTTATTTTAGATTGATTTGGACAATCGAGTATATGGAGATTTTGAATATACGCATAATTAACGTGTATTTGAAGCCTCAAATATACTGGATAGATATAGAATCACGCTCTAGTCACCCGGAGATGATCCTGATGATCGCTATAGCATCATCTATGCTTGTGTTCGAGTTTCGAAGGTGGGATATCTATATATTTCCATTGGCTGGTGTGAGAACCAAAATTAGATAGGATTATTTGTTGTGATTTGGCAACAAAAACATGATTTTGACTATTTATGTAAAAGATACATGTTGGAAAATCTAATCAACTAATTGACTGTTGGTTGTGTTGTTTAATTATTAGTTTCAACAATTAGGATAATGAAACCAATATGAATATGCATGGTAAATATAATCAAATTGTGTCGAATGTTGAACTGAGTTGAAAATTATTTGAAATTGCATGCATATACATGTATATACATTGAACAGGTCATGGCAAGGAGGCTAGAGCAGAGGAATAAAATTGTATGCCCGACAAATAGGTACATGTTTACTAATTTATTGGGTTTGGATGATTTTATGAGCCGATTGGCTAGCCGCTTGGCGTTTTCTTTTTCTTTTTGAGATGAGAGGGCCTGTGTGGCTGTTTGGGGATCTTCCCGGTGCTCCCCGTACATAAGAGGTTATGGCGAAATTTTTCGAAAATTTAAGGTGTTAGCCAAATCATTGAAGAATTAGAAAATTCTTAGAAAATGAAAAGTTGAAGAGTGAAAGCCAGAATGAAAGTTGAGTTAGTTAGTTAAACAACTTTTAGCTCCGTTGCTTTTTGAGGACAAAAAGATTTTAAGTAAGGGAGATTGTAACAACCCAGAAAATCGAAACCAATTAAAAAAAAATTATTTTGGCTATTTTAGTGAATTTTGAATATTCAAAATGATTTATTTTAAATAATAACGATGAGAAATTTATTGTGAATAGAATTAGAATGTACAAATTTATTTGAATCGAAGTTAGAATATAAATATTTATATTAATTATAAAAGGAATTGAAAATAGCGCGGTAGTTTGAAAATTTGATTTCGAATTTCAAATAAATGTACAGGATTCAAAATAAACCGGATTTTAGTGAAACCAGAAATATTTGAATCTGTTCGAAAATATCTTTCTAACGAATGTGAAAAATTGAAATTTCGTAGCGGGAATAAAAAGTTATGCCCAGTTGAAAATTCAGAATAGTCGCTATGGAAATATAGCCCTTAAAAATAGCAATTTTGCAAACAACCTCCGTTTTTGACGAGACTACTTTTGTTGGAACCGAAATGTTAAATTATTGCTTGATTCTAATTTTCATAATTTTTGGAATCAATATGTGAGCGTGGCAAAAGAAAACGTGTTTTGTCAATTTGAGTCAATTTGGATCGACCAGAAAATGACCATTTTCAAACGGTCTCCAAATTTGACGAAATTAGTTTTGTTAGGGTCGTATCATCAATACGAAGTCAGAAATAATTGTTTTGGATTTTTGGGATTCGTATGTGATCCCAGTAAATTGAAATGTGCGTTAAAAATTCAATATAATGGTTTATATTTTATTTTTAATGAAAACTGATCGAAGCAATCGAATTGGGTTACGAAACAAATCCAAATGTGTTCGGAATGGGGTTAGTTAGCTAGAGGCGACAGTCGATGGGTTCGATTTGGTGTTCGAAATAAAAAGTTGTTTTTAAAAATTAAAATAATTAAATTATATTTCCATAGGGCCCCTCCCCTTTATTCCTCTCTCTCATTCAGTCAAACCCCCCATAGTGTTCACTTCAGATCGATCGAACAGAATAAAATAAATAAAAAAGAAAAGAAAAGGAAGAGCGATGGGGGGAGGAGCAGCCGCTGTAGCCACCCACGTCCGTCGCAACGCCACCGTAGGAGCCCCCGGCTCCGACCAAGCCTCGCCTTCCCCTTCTTTCCCCCTCAGACGCAAGCGAGCCCCAAAACCCCCTCCCCAGCAATGCAACCACCCCTCCGACCATCTGAGCCCCCATCCGACCGGCGCGCCCCCCCATGCTGACACTAGGACCCCTGCGCCTCCTCCGCTAAACCAAAGCTCTGACGTGGAACCCCCTCCGACCTCAAACAGCGATGGTGGACCCCCCCCCCCCCAATTTGCCAAGACCATAGAAAAATTGTGAGTTTTCTTCTTTTTACTCATTCGATTGATTATTTTTGTTTATGCAAAGTTAGAATCTTTATTTTAGAAAGGATTTGATTTTTATATACATAAAGACTAGATTTTTAGTCATATAAAAATTGGATTTTTAGCATATAAAGTTTAGATTTTTATATGTTATAAAAATTAGATTTTTATATGTTAATTTTTAAATATAAAAATATTATATTTTTAAACATAAAAAGATTATACTTTTAAACATGAAAAGTTTATATTTTTAAACATGAAAAGATTATATTTTTAAAGATGAAAAGTTTATATTTTTAAACATAAAAAGATTATATTTTTAAACATGAAAAGTTTATATTGTTAAACATGAAAAGTTTATATTTTTATAAAAAGTTCACATTTTTATTTATGAAAAGAATATATTTTTAGTTAGGAAAAGATACGATTTTTAAATATATTAAAAATTCGATTTTTTATATATGAAGTAGCGATGTAAAGGTTAGATTTTTATTATGAAGTTAGCGAAATAAAAAAATGATTTTTATTATCCAGAAAATGAAATAAAAATGTGGATTTTTTATCTAGATAGCCATGTAAAAATATGAGTTTTATATGTACAATAGCATTATAAAAATATAATTTTTATAACGAGGTAGCGGTAAATATAAACATCATATTAAAAATGTGATTTTTACTATGGACAACATATAACAGATTACGCTGGGATTACGGTGAGGAACACAACGCACTGGAATCAAAATCCAAATATAGACCGTTCAAAAATAAAGAATGGTGGAGTGGAACCCAAAGGTGAGAACTCCTCGCTAAAATTATTTCTATATAGTTATTTATTTTATAATTGCATATATAAATTGCTCTCCCTTGTCCACAGACCATGGATGACTTGTTTGGTTGTGTTTTTAGATTGATTTAGTTATGAAATTTGGTTTGTGATGTGTCAAATAAGATAAAATATTCATGTTTTGAAAGAAATATTTTATCATTAAAAATATAATTTTTAATGCGTATATGAATAAAATAAATATTCATTTATAAATCGGATGATTTATTTATGTACACCCATTTGACTGATATGGATTGGGACGATAAATTTTACACGTCGCCCAACTGCTCAAATAAATTCTTTGTTTGTGGATTGAAACCCCACACGGATGTTGAGATGATATTTAACATACACTAATCCCAACTGTTTAGTTGTATGTCAATCGATAGGTTGACAGACTGTTGTAAGCATTAAATATTTATATTCAATGCTTATACAGTGTAGAATGCACTTTGGATGAGGGTTGACTGTTTATCGTGGCTGTTGTATACATGTGTTGTATGAAATCCATATAAATCACATTATATGGTAATTGACTTTGTCTGATTCCAGTTCAGAAAGAAGGAATATTTTAAAATAACGAATATTTTAAAATAATATTCAGTAAGAAATCAAAATCTGATTTTGATGTCCGATTTGGGATGGACACGAATATATTTAAATATATAAAGCCGTGTTGATTAGATTAATGCCATTCTGACGTGAACGATATTTATATCAATTTTACTCATTTTTATAATGAATATCGAAGAGGAAGTGATTTGTAAATATAATATTTTGAAAATATTATCATTTATATATTAATGATATGCAATATTCAATTTTGATTTAAAATGGAATATGAAGTTGAAGTCGTTTTGAAAACGAATTTAAAACGATTTATAAAATGCGTTTTAAATAGAAATCGATGAAATATATATAATATAATATATATATATATTAAATGGCCTGAATAGAACGCGCCGCGCCGCGACCATTCGCTAATTTCGACCATTGACTTCGCATGGATGTTACAGGAGATTCGACCGTCGGATTCTCCTAAAACCAGAACCGTTGGGTTCATATCGAAAAGAGCTTTCTAACGAATATTAGAGACTTGAAATATAATGGTTTGATTTGGAATTATGTCCAAATCAAATATGGAAAAGGTCACTGTAAGTGCAGTTCGATGACCGTTTATGGAAATCGACAGTACGGGCCTTGATAAAATTATTAAAAATATTAATAATTTGTGTAAAATCATAATAAATGATTTGGAAAGGATTGGGATGAAAAATTCCATACTTGAAAAGATAAAAATATATTTTTACAGAAATGAACTAGTTATTAACTAGAATTAAAATCCAATTATTTTTAAATAAATAAATTGGATTGAGAGGGGTTTTATTATAACCAGAATTACCAGTATATGAATTGGAATGGATTTGAATTGAAATTATCTTCGGAATGTTTTGATGTTGGATTTCGTGATTATACAGATATTGTTATGGAAATTTGAAAGATATACTTATATCGTTATTTCCAATACGATATTTGTTGGTTTCAGAATTTGATGTTGAATATAAGCCGATATATTTTCTATTCAGAGCCTTGTATTTAATATCAAATGGGATTTTGGGTTTGTCGTGAATGGTGTCTTGAATAACACTGTTCTTAAACCCAGTTGAGAAAAGAATAAATCTTTTAATTAATATTTAGGGAAGTTTACCAATTAATCAATATTTAATAGGAATTAAATTTAAATAGGATTTTTTGGTTTATCGTGAATGGTGTTTTAAATAACACTTGTTCTTTAACCCGATTAACAATGGAGTTAATAAAATTAGAAACTAATTGGAGATTAGCTAAGTTGAATGGTTTCCGGGGTATTGATCTGATGTTTGTTTCGGCCTTCAGGGTTAATACTTAGGGAATTGTTCTCTTACTAATTTATGGTTAGAGACTGATGGAATGTGATTTTGGGTTTATCGTGAATGGTGTTTTAAATGACATTGGCTCTTTAACCCAGTAAGAGATAAGATTAATTTTTTAGCTTTAAATAATCATTAATATTAATTTTTGGGAAGATTAAAACTAAATAGAGTTTTAGTGAATCTTTAATTAGATTGAAATGTGAATGGGATAATTAAAATTATCAATTTAGGAAAATGATCGAGAATGGGGTATCACCAGTTTTGCTCCAAGCGATAGTTAAATCTTTAATTAGATTTGAACGTGAAATGGTAATTAATATTTATCGATAACACTGTGGTGTTAGATATGAAGTATTACCAGTTTTACTTCATGGGATGAATAGGTTGAGATTGGGAAATTAAACAAATGATTACTTCGGTAAGGTTCGCTAATCCCGACTAGTTTGGATAAACCAAAATTTGGTTTGGATTGATATCCAAGGGAAGATGAAAGAATAAATTTAAAGAATTTACCTTTGATAAAACTAATGCAAAAGATGTGAATATTTGAATAAAAGAATATTCTGAATTGGAATGAGGTGTATGTTGTGTTTTTATAGGACTTGTTTATTATATATACGAGTTATTCAGAAAGACTGGGTTTATCCCATTCTGAATTACTGATTTGATGATAAGTCAAAGATGAAGACGGTGGTTGAAGACCGGAGGTCTTCACATCGTTTGGATGATTACTGATGTCTTAATTGGGTTGTACACTCAAGACGAGGTAATAAGTGGTGATCGTCCAGACGTACTTGGAGATCGACGGATATGCGAGGGCCTCTCTCCTATATTGGACATACAGGGTGAGGAATAAGGTTCTTCATGTTTCGTTCCAACCCAGAACGAACATGTAAATGGACTGTGTATCTGATACCGGATTTCATTCTATGTGATTGATAGACATCGGTTGCATAGCGTGAATTGCCTGTGTGGCATGCTTAGATGCAAATGATCAAGGCTTCTATTGAAAAGAAGGGTCTTGTGGTTGATGATCAAAGCACGGCTTTAATATAGCATAGCTTTGTGTATAGCGTTAATTCGCGAGCCTCGCACCTTGGTGTGAACCAGAAACGGGAGAGGACCTCAGG
This sequence comes from Allium sativum, assembly GCA_030737875.1. Classification (NCBI taxonomy): domain Eukaryota; kingdom Viridiplantae; phylum Streptophyta; class Magnoliopsida; order Asparagales; family Amaryllidaceae; genus Allium; species Allium sativum. The sequence continues at coordinate 123,585,498 of CM060919.1, read as the reverse complement.
GAGGGCATGCATTTCCTTCTATTTAGGAGTTATGGCTGGGTTTTGCACGCCCATATGTTTTACTTATGTGGATGATGGATAGTGAGGTGCCTCGGATATATCGGCACTGCGGGGCCGATGGATGGTACGGTCTTTATACAGACCAATTTTACGCCCCATAGGGTGGGGAAACGTAGTGTTCATACATTTTAATCCACATCGAGTGGACCGACCCTGATGATCCAAGGGCCCATGCGTTCTGACCCTGAGGCTCGGACTAGAGAGTCTCGAAGCGGTAAGGACGATCCCTTGCCTTGGTTCACAGACGGAAATCCAACTTGCAATACGTGACATTTCGGTTTTATTTGTAGAGCCTAGTATGGCGACATAGTGGGATGGGGCACTATGCCGTCTATGATTGATACATTTATATTTGAAGTTGTTTTCATACACTTTACATTATAATAGTATCAAAATGATTTGTTTTAAAAGTACCAAGCATGTTTGGCTATTATAAGGTAAAATTCCATCCTCTAGCTTGCGTTGCATTATGTGATGGGACCTGAGTCTTATAATAGCTTCATTTTTTTCAAAAAGCATTGCGCTGTTTGTTTTATGCACTGGTATTCTTGGGAGGAAACTCGTTCCGTGTTATACGACGTGGTCCCTTGATTTACTTTGTTTTTAAAGTAAAAAATTTAATAATTGTTTTAGTTCTCACACCGGTTGCATGACTGACCTGGAGTTTATTGTATTAACCTAAACTCTGGGTGCCCCTATTTTCCACATGGGCAACTAGTAGTTTTGGTTTTGCGGATTTGTATTCACAGGATCCTGGTTTACATCTGGAATGATATTCGGAAAGCTCTATATCCGTTTATCTCTTTTAGTTGTGTTTTGTATTATTTTTCCGCTGTTATGTATTTAAATGTAATTTAAACCTCTGATGTATATTAAATGTGTATTATTTATCCATACTCTATTATATTCTTATATTCTGATGGAATTGTTTTAATAAGCAATGAAATGTTCTTTTGTTTGTGTTCTGATTTGTCGTGTTCTCAACTCAATCCGGGCTTTCCTTTACGGGGAAGTTTGGGTCGTTTCATTGCTGGTAGGAATGAGTTAATATTTTAATTAAAATTAATTTGTTCGGTTGAAACTAAAGTTAAAATGTAAAACATAAGATTTCTAACCTAGTTAATAAGATTTGTAGCATTTTTCTACCTTAGTAATTTCGGGGATGAAATTCTTTTAAGGGAGAAGGGCGTAATGTCCCGAAATTTTAAAGATTTAATAATTAATTAATTTAAATATTTTAATATAATGGTTTGGGAATTTAAATGGTTTGAATTTAAATATTTTGAACACTTGATTAATATAAATAATGGGATAATAAAATTATTTTTAAATAGTCGGAAATAGTTGAATTTGCAATATTGTGTAATTTGGATAATATATGAATATTTAGTTTAGTTTATGCTCGAGTTATAATAACGAATATATTATTTAAACGACAACTGAAAGTATTAATTTTAATATAATTATAAACGAGCTCATAACGTTGCAGTAGTTCATAATTTTATGTTTTGAACTTCGATTGAGTATACATGATTCATCTTAAGTTGGATTTCTTTGAAATAAGAAATATTCGAATCTGTTGAACAATAATTTTCTAATGGAAGTGAAAAATCGAGATTTTATATTATAGATTGTAAGTTATATCTAAATTAAATTTTCAAATACTCGCTACAGAATCATTTATAAACCATAACAATTTGTTTAATATAATAAAATATTAGGTTCGAATTTTATAAGATTTTTAAGACATATATTTAATTTATGGAATTTCTGCATAATTTTAAATTTGGAAAATATGCAGCTTATTATTTAACGTATTTTATACACTATATCAGCGTTTTGGAACTTCTATCGTTTTGTGATCGTGGCGCATTGCTCGACACGATGATACTTTTATTTTTGTTGATAGCAATCTGTATGTGAATGAAGTTTTATAAAGTAGGTATTTTTTAGAATATGTCTATGCACAAGTTTCAATTTCCTTAGCAATGAAGTAAACGTATACATTAATTTTTTTGTACGTCTTCTGTCTCTTAGCAGGTAAGAAATCTAAGTCTGTGTATATGCTATATACCTAGGATGTGCTTAAGCATATCTCCATGTTCTGTTGGATAAAAATCACCATACTCAACATTGTATAATCAAATCACGTCGGAAAGAAAAAAGTGGGAAATGCAAAACCTAACCTACCCTATTCATATTCCCTTAACACTTAAGTTTACTGCTGCAATGTAAGCGCAAGCATCTACTTGGTTTTAGGAATACTCAGGCCATGCATTTCAACGACCTAAAATATTATAAACAAGTAAACTACTCAATTAAAAATCCTAACAAAAATATGCGTAAGCTCGAAGCAACATTCTCTTTAACCTTGTCACAAATTCACACATTTCGACGCAAAGCTTTGTCACTGGAAATTCACGTAGCAGCTAGGTTTTCATTTCGAGAAGATACAAGCATTTATGTGAAACATGATTTACGGATCTGAGTCCATAATAAGGAATGGCAGTTGCTTGCAAAAAGTCGATGGGGTTTGGCGCTAGTAAATTGCGCATTTGTGTGTTGGAGCATTGAAGTCGAGGTAAAGAAATGAGGCTCGAGTTTTGAACTATAGGTAAGGTGCGGAGGAGATCAAGAAGAGGTGTTGAATGGTGATGTTGGTTTAAAAACAGTGCAAATTTCTGTCGAGGTTTTACGGTAGCTAGCTCTAGAGGTTATCGGTGCATTTTGGTCTTGAAGTGCAAATGGTATGTTAGGGATATTGGGAGGAAGAGGGAGTGACGAGTTGGTTGCTAGTGTTCTCGGTTTGAATGTTTATGAAATAAAGGGGGAAAGAACGACGTTCGAAGTAATGCAAATAGTGGAGCAAAGAAGCTGGAGCTCGCGTTTTAAAGGCTGGAGCAGTCTCTTTATTTTGTGCATATGGTAATGGGGAAGAAGCTTACCATTTTCATGCGGGCGGGCTGTATTAGGAATGGGCCAAAAGAAAATAATGATGGGCCTGTTTATATAAAAAAGGAAGGAAGTCCATTTGTAAAAGAAAAAAGGGGTTAACATTGGTAAGAAAATGATAGAGTCAGTACGTGTTTTCATGATTGATTTAAGGGTTGTTAATAAAGATGGTGAAAAGAATGAGCAGGTTACGGTTTTAAATGAGAAGAAGAGACCACTGATGCAGATTGAATTTGCGTGGGCCGAGATTAAAATCTAGTAAGGCCCGATTAAAACTAATTTTAGTTTTAGTTAAATAAAATTGCGTATTAACATGTTAATTTAATATCTCGTCCTTACAACATCAGAATTTCGAATGGTTTATCACGTTGGAATCGTAGGATCGTAGGCTACGCTATGAAGTTGATTTGGAACCATTTACAGCTTGTTTAAAATTATGGAGAAACAAAACGCCTGATTTGAATCAACTGACGCTAATCGTTTTTGAACAATTAATGACCAAGGTGAGTAAACTCACTAACTCTATCCAGTATTTTAATGTTATAAACGTTATTTAATATTGATATATAATGATTGAATGTTGTGTGATGGTTGTTTGAATGAATTGCTTATAGATTGGTTAAAATTATAAATACAATTATATATATATAACATTGGTTAAATATTGATCCTGTTTATTAAGATATTTCACAATGATATGAAATTGTATTATTAATGTTGATTAACGTCTGTGGATGCAGGGAAATAGGTTGGAGGAATCCAGCTAGATTCCCCAGCAATTATATTGTTTTTTTTTCATATATTGCATTATATGATGTGACAAATAATAGGGTGTTGATTATTGTGTGTTTGGGACATTTGAATAACATTGACCTTGAAATAATTGGTATTCAAATGCCATATAAATTTATTAGAAAAGAAATTCGAGTTTTAAAAGGGAAAAAAACTATTTTTGAATAGAAGTTGAATTTCGAATGGACTAGAATATAATAACTTGTTTTAATTATATTAAAACAAGTAGTTCGATTTGTAAAGGATGTTAGAAATAAAATGAAGTAATTATCATTAAATAATTTGGAAATATAAGAATGAATTTAGGAAAGGGAAATGTAAATCGTTTTCAAAAGAAAACAATGAAATTTATTTCGATGTTCGAAATGTGAATAGAACTAAATAAAAGCATAAGAATTTGTAATTAGAATTCAACAATGTCGAGTGTTTGTTAAAATAATTTATTTTTATAAATTATATATTATATAATTTGGGATTTGAAATAATAAATAATATTTGGTTAAAAACCAATAATTTGTAATCGAATATGTAATTGCGATTTAGTTAGGAACTCGATATATAATTAATAATAAGTTGACTTGTAAAATGGAGTTTATGAATGAAACACCCCATCTCCGTTAAGGTCACTCGCAAAGGAAATGCCTTAATTTCGGTGGAACATTATAGGTAAAAGATGCAGATAAATTACAAGACAGACAATTAAAGCAGCGGCAAATAAATAAAACTTTATTTCATTGATAAACAGGTTGTACAAAGAATGTTTTACAATACCAAAGTATCCTGTCTTGTTTAACAAAAACAAAGAATCACAAAATGATTTCCCCAAATAAAGCATGAGCCAGCTATAGCAGTAGAAGAGAGGGTCCAATGCAACACGTCAAAGAGTCTTCAAACTTGGAAAGAGTAACGGTCCAAACAAACCTGGGCTATTTCCTCCCTGACTACCTTGGGGGGGGGGGAACTGAAGAAAAGAAGATGAAGTCTGGTAAGTTCAGTGATTACTAGCATTTAAACAAGGAAAAGGGATCATGACATGAGTAACAGAACATAGGACAATACCCTAATATAAGACAAGATAGGTTGAACATGTGATCGCACCCATTACTATAATCTCTGCACCGCCTAACTAGTGCCTCAACTAGTAATCTGTATAATTACGATAATCGTGATCCCAACCCCCGTAATTGTGGTAACCTTCAAGTGTACATCTATCGTGAGGATTCCACCTCAATCAGCCTAATTTCCATGAACATGTTAGATGTACCCTTACTACCCTATCGATCGTCTCCCTACTTGTATTCATGTTCCATGTGTCTGTGTCAATCGGCCCTCTCTTGCGTGTAGATACCCTGTGCTGGCCCCACCATAAGGTGTATCAATCCTTATGATAGCAACCCAAAACGATTCAAGATGCACAGTGTATAACAACTGGTACCAAGTGCCTGCTTTTTCCCACTCCGGAGTACGTGCACGCACGTAAACCGTCGGAACCTACATTGACGTACCCCCTGCCACTAAATTTTTTTTAACCGCTTATAATTAGCCCAATAATCGTGCCCCACCCTGCCTAGTTACAGGGTACCATGATACATCTATGTGGGTTACTGCTAAAATGGGTCCCCGTTACTAGGGTTCCCTGTTGGTTATGTTTGTGGGCCTATATATATACAAATATTACCCACCTACACGAGATGTACTTAACCCTCCCACTGATTCTAGCATGTTTTCTTAACGGTTAAGTTTGTGGGCCTATATATACTAATTTTACCCCCCTACGAGATGTACTTAACCCTCCTATAGATTCAAGCATGTTTATTTAACTGTTAAGTTTGTGGGCCTATATGTACTAATATTACCCACCAACCCGACGTGTACTTAACCTTCCCACAAATTCAAGCATGTTTATTTAATGGTTAAGTTTTGTAGGCCTATATTTACTAATATTACCCACCAACCCTACATGTACTTAACCTTCCCACAAATTCAAGCATGTTTATTTAATGGTTAAGTTTTGTGGGCCTATATTTACTAATATTACCCACCAACCCGATGTGTACTTAACCTTCCCACAAATTCAAGCATGTTTATTTAACGGTTAAGTTTTGTGGGCCTATATTTACTAATATTACCCACCAACCCGATATGTACTTAACCCCCTACTCGTCAAGTTGTGTTGGTTAAGTGGTTCTTATTAACTTACACTTTCTCGCTTATCTTGTTGGATTGGTTAAATGTGATTTATTAACTCAACCCTGTTCAGTCATCAGGTTATATTGGTTAAGTATTTCCCATTTAACTTAATCCCATTCGTTCATCAAGTTATATTGGTCAAGTGTCATTAATCAATTCAAGTTAGCTTAACCTACCCACTCGTCACGTCATGTTGGTTAAGTGTTTCCTTATGGTGTTGACTTGACCCTACCTCAAATCATGTTATATTGGTTAAGTGTTGCCCTCTCGTGTTAACTTAACCCTTCCCAGACATCATGATATATAACTGGTTAAGTGTTTTCCTCTTGTATTACTTAACCCCACCATATGTTATTATATATTTTGGTAAAGTGTTACCTTAGTTAACTTAACCCTATCATCTGCTTAATTAACATGTTACAACGGCTAAGTGTTCTAAATTTACTTAACCTCACCCACTTGTCTAATTAACATGTTGTAACGGTTAAGTGTTCTAATTTTACTTAACCTCACCCACTTGCCTAGTTAACATGTTATTACGATTAAATGTTCTAAATTCACTTAACCTCACCCATTTGCCTAGTTAACATGTTATTACGGTTAAGTATTCTAAATTTTCTTAACCTCACCTTCTAGTCTAGTTAACATGTTATAACGGTTAAACATTTACTTAACCTTACCCACTTGTCTAGTTAACATGTTATAATGGTTAAGTGTTTCCTTAATTAATTAACCCTATCAATCCTGACTTAGCTTTAATTTATTCATTAAAGCACCAACCACTCACATTAGACAGGTCTTGTTGTGGTCACTGGATGTGCCGGTCGGTTACGGGCAGGTTTACAACACAACTCAGTCTAACCTCGGGTTCTTTTGGGCTTGATGCACTAACCACCCACATTAGACAGGTCTTGTTGTGGTCACTGGATATGTCAGTCGGTTCCGGGGAGATATACACCACAACTCAGTCTAACCTCGGGTTAGGCATGTTCGTCTTTTCTAAATTCACATTTTCCTATATATGTCTAATTTCTTTATGTAAATTTAATTTAATCATGCTATAATTACCCTTTGATTATGCTCACCATAAATGGTATATCAAATATACCATTTAATGAACAAATCTATGCCATGAATTTTCATATTTTCCCATCGCTACCCCCGTGGAAAGTACGCATGAATCACATAAAATGTTGGGCTAGTAAATTAGCCCAACCCATAAACAAGAAAAGGGGTAATAAACAAGGGACATGAAATAAACATAAAATAGCATACATTTCAACTCGTCATGTGTAACTTGGCATAGAGGTATCATTAACTTTAATTAAATGGGTAAAGGTGAACTTGTGACTAAGTTGAGTCGAATTGTCATGTAAACTTGACAAAGGTCTAGCATGGAGGTTTAACATATAATCACAGTTTCAACCCACAACTTAGCGTATTAACTTATGTATGTCAAAACATAAAAAAAACTACTATAATCATTTTTAAAACATAAATAGATTCAACCTAACAAGAATATACATGAGTGTTGATCTAACATATAAGCATGTGTTTTAGATCATAAACTTACAAATAACAACCAATTTATAACATGACATATTTCACCATTTAATCGGCAAAATAAACCCATTACCCAATCATAATAAATTCCAATAACATACAATATGTTCATCACCACAAGCATATAAATATGATTAATATATAATATGTTCATTACCACAAGCATATAGACATGATTAATATATAATATGTTCGTCACCACAAGCATATAGACATGATTAATTTCAACGATACTTTAAGATAAACGAGAATCAAATCTTATACATAAGCATCACTCTATATTCAAATCACAACATGTTATGATTCATTTGAAACGTTTAAATCTACGTAATAACCAACTTACAAACTAAAAAGCAATTCTTGCGTTCTGAAATCTGAATTCTGAAATTGGTAAGCTCGCCTTTGATGTAGAACGTTGAATTTGATAACTTTTAATTTGATTTTTGATTCATGTTCTTATCTTGTCTTTGAATTGGTGACGGCTACTCCAAGTTCTCAATTGACTGCATGATAGTTCTAGGATTATTTTTGTGTGATTTTTAGGTTTGAGCATTGGGTTGTTCATATAGAATTTCAATTCAATTTGAACCGTCGGATGACCCTAGTGTTAATCGCAACCATTCAGACCAGATCAGAACTGTCCAGAAACCCTAGTGACTCAGCAGCAAGTCATCAGTCATCAAAATTCAGATTTGGTCGGGGGTTAGGTCGACCCGCAGGTCGACCTGTACGGGGAGGTCAACACTAGGGTCGACCTGGGTCCTTGGCGGGAATTTTCCCGCCCAGCCCGCTTCTAACTTCTGATTTGAATTTGTTTTCGAGCTGTTTGAATTTATTTGATTTTTCTGGAAACTTCTGACAGCCATAACTTCCTCATACAAAGTCCAATTTACGCAAACTCGGACTCTATCTCAACCAGAATTCCGAGACGAACACAATGGCATAACCCGCTTCCCTTAATTCTCACATTTTAAATTAAGTATTGTTTAATTCATTACTATACCGTTAACAGAAAATACGGGGTGTTACATTCTCCCCTCCTTTTAGGATTTCGTCCCCGAAATCTTCAAGTCGAGAAGAACTTATATCCTACCATCCAATCACCCATTTACACAACCATCAAACACAGGCATCCATTGTCCTTAAAAAATTTCTAATGCTTCATGATCATATGCATTGTGTGTGTACATGTCCTTATCTAATGCAAAATCAAGCGGTCTACTGATTCAGTTGACCTCCTTAATGCAAATTATGTCAGTGCCATGAGTCCATTATGAGTGCAATTATTCCTAATCGTACTTTATATATTCTACATGAGTGCACAATCATTTGTACAAATGCAACATCCATATGATAACACATCAAGTTTCAATTCATAAGTATAAAAATTCACTCATGCATATGCAATATGAAAGTGACTGAGCCGATCTAGTGCCTAATGTGTGTATATGCATCCATGAGAAACCACTAGCAAACACTTGCAACCACTTGCATCCACCAAACATAACATGTCTCAAACACATGTTTACATCCATTGGCTTCTACCTAAGGATCGAGGATAGGACCGAGAGGATATACTTAAAAGCTAAAGACTAGCATGCAAATAGATTTTACAGAAAAAGAGGAATCAAGAATATACCCTCAAAAAGGGTAAGATGCGCGTATCTAATCTTCAGTCTTCTAAGTCGCATCTTCTTGAGCTTCACTACGTTGTACCTTAGCTAATTTAACTTCACGATTGCGAAGCTTCTTGATTTCCATTTCCAAAACCCACTAGTAAAGATAGGACCTCTATCACTTACTATGCGAGAGGGTAGCCAATGTTGTCGAACTATCTTTCCAAGATAAATAGATGTTAACCATGATGCCAAGTGTATATGATTAGAGGTCTCTCTTCTTCTTAGCTTATCCATCACGTCACAATTCTGAGGGTCTAAAGCTAAAGGTTGCTAGTACTTTTTACCTTTCTTAAGGTCAGTCTTACTTAGGGTGCCAGCCCCAACCATTTATTTCTCACGCAAACCATCCTAGTCGAACTCGACATCCCTCAAGTACAAACCCCAAAGGCCTAAACCAATATCAGACAAGCACCCAAGGGATACCTCCTCTGAATTTGGACGATCTATGTGAGATGATACTAACAAAACAACCAAACCATTGAGCACTTTACCGACTCTAGCTATCCTCGCCAATCTTGCTCCAGAATTATCGTTGATCGCATAACTGGCTTTGCAGTGTCATCTAGATACATGTGGAAGTCTTTCTCGAGTTTTAGGGGGAAAACCCCTACCCTAATCAAAACATCATGCGTACTCATGGACTACTCCCACGGATCAAAAATCGTCGATAGATAAATAAAGTGATTCTAGGTAGCTAAGACAAACTGATCACTTAGGATCGTACGGAATCTCAAGGGTATTCCCGAGGCAAGTCGAAAGTCTAACTACCCTTGTTTCACAATTACTAGCTAACCAATCAATGCCTAGAATCAACCCATAGCCCAAAAACATAAGCATAAATATAGCTATTCTCAAATCCTCACAAGTCAAAGATAAATGAGCCGAACCAACAATTGGATTTGAGACTATAATGGGATCCTCTACTATACAATATCTAGGGTGCAGAGACTCAACTATGGAAGCAGATATAAACGAATGTGAAGTGCTAAAATCAGAAGGAGTACTAACAAGAAAATCAAAAAGGAAAAACTCTTTCAACAGAAATCTTACTGCCTCTCTCTCAAGTATACTGGCGGTGAGAGCATGCACTTGCCTTCAGGAAAATCTCTTCCCTTGTTCTTGCCCTTGCCCTTGCCCTTAATTATACGACCCGCTATACCAAAATAAAGATACTTCCTCTTGTTTTAGATTTTACTATTCTTTCCTCCCCTCCTTTGTGAATCAAGTCCATATCCATGGGTTCTTCATCCTTGTGTTGTGCTCCTTAGCTAAACCCCCTCATTCTCAGCTTTGCCATCCTTGTTTAACTTGTTGACATGTCTCTCAAAAGCTGCCTCCATCGCACGGAAAATCCTACAAAGCTCGAAAGAAAATTATGGCTACAGATGGAAGTTAGGCACTTATTTTCCCTTTGACAGGTGTCGTAGTCTCATCAAGCCTACAGAACCATGCCGCGATGAGGTTACATCCTAGAAAACCAGGAGCCCAGGAGACTCAAGAAAGAAGGAAACAAGGATTCAAGAAGAGGGTCAAAAGATAGTGCATATGGCTTTGGGGAATATACCTTTAAAACAAAATCTTTATTTTGAAAATGCTTCTTTTAAAATCGTTTTGAAAATAACTTTTCAAATCTTTTATCTGATCTGGTAGCCTTCGGCTCTGATACCAAGTGAAACACCCCACCTCCGTTAAGGTCACTCGCAAAGGGAATGCCTTAATTTCGGTGGAGCATTATAGGTAAAAGATGCAGATAAATTACAAGACAGACAATTAAAGCAGCGGCAAATAAATAAAACTTTATTTCATTGTTAAACAGGTTGTACAAAGATTGTTTTACAATACCAAAGTATCATGTCTTGTTTAACAAAAATAAAGAAGCATAAAATGATTTCCCCAAATAAAGCATGAGCCATCCATAGCAGTAGAAGAGAGAGTCCAAGGCAACACGTCAAAGAGTCTTCAAGTTTGGAAAGAGTAACGGTCCAAACAAACCTAAGCTATTCCCTCTCTGACTACCTGGGGGGAACGGAAGAAAAGAAGACGAGAGAAAACGGGTCAGACAATAAGTCTGGTAAGTTCAGTGATTACTAGCATTTAAACAAGGAAAAGGGATCATGACAGGAGTAACAGAACATAGGACAATACCCTAATATAAGACAAGATATGTTAAACATGTGATCGCACCCATTACTATAATCTTTGCACCGCCTAACCAGTGTCTCAGCTAGTAATCTGTATAATTACGATAATCGTGATCCCAACCCCCGTAATTGTGGTAGCCTTCAGGTGTACATCTATTGTGAGGGTTCCACCTCAATCAGCCTAATTGCCATGAACATGTTAGATGTACCCTTACTACCCTATCGATCGACTCCCTACTTTTATTCATGTTCCATGTGTCTGTGTCAATCGGCCCTCTCTTGCGTGTAGATACCCTATGCTGGCCCCACCATAAGGTGTATCAATCCTTATGATAGTGACCCGATAAGATTGAAAATGCACAGTGTATAACTACTAGTACCGAATGCCTACTTTTTCCCACTTCGGAGTACGTGCACGCCCGTAAACCGTCGGAACCTACACTGACGTACCCCCTACCGCTAATTTTTTTTTGGACTGCTTACAATCAACCCAGTAATCGTGCCCCACCCTGCCTAGTTTCAGGGTACCATGATACATCTATGTGGGTTACTGCTGAAATGGGTCTCGGTTACTAGGGTTTCCTGCTGGTTAAGTTTGTGGGCCTATATATATACAAATATTACCCATCTACACGAGATGTACTTAACCCTCCCACGGATTCTAGCATGTTTTCTTAACGGTTAAGTTTAGGGGCGTATATGTACTAATATTACCCACCTACGAGATGTACTTAACCCTCCCATTGATTCAAGCATATTTATTTAATGGTTAAGTTTATGGGCCTATATGTACTAATATTACCCACTAACCCGACGTGTACTTAACCTTCCCCCAAATCCAAGCATGTTTATTTAATGGTTAAGTTTTGTGGGCCTATATTTACTAATATTACCCACCAACCCGACGTGTAATTAATCTTCCCACAAATTCAAGCATATTTATTTGATGGTTAAGTTTTGTGGGCCTATATTTACTAATATTACCCACCAACCCGACGTGTACTTAACCTTCCCACAAATTCAAGCATGTTTATTTAATGGTTAAGATTTGTGGGCCTATATTTACTAATATTACCCACCAACCCGATGTGTACTTAACCTTCCCACAAATTCAAACATGTTTATTTAATGGTTATGTTTTTTGGGCCTATATTTACTAATATTACCCACCAACAAGACGTGTACTTAACCTCCTACTCGTCAAGTTGTGTTGGTTAAGTGGTTCTTATTAACTTAACCTTTCTCGCTTACTTGTTGGATTGGTTAAATGTGATTTATTACCTTAACCCCGTTCAGTTCATCAGGTTATATTGGTTAAGCATTTCCCAATTAACTTAATCCCATTCGTTCATCAAGTTATATTGGTCAAGTGTCATTAATCAATTCAAGTTAGCTTAATCCACCCACTCGTCACGTCATGTTGGTTAAGTGTTTCCTTTTGGTGTTGACTTGACCCTACCTAAAATCATGTTATATTAGTTAAGTGCTGCCCTCTCGTGTTAACTTAACCTTTCCCAGACATCATGATATATAATTGGTTAAGTGTTTTCCTCTTGTATTACTTAACCCCACCACATGTCATTATATATTTTGTTTAAGTGTTACCTTAGTTAACTTAACCCTATCATCTGCTTAATTAACATGTTACAACGGTTAAGTGTTCTAAATTTACTTAACCTCACCCACTTGTCTAATTAACATGTTGTAACGGTTAAGTGTTCTAATTTTACTTTACCTCACTCACTTGCCTAGTTAACATGTTATTACGGTTAAGTGTTCTAAATTCACTTAACCTCTCCCATTTGCCTAGTTAACATGTTATTACAGTTAAGTATTCTAAATTTTCTTAACCTCACCTTCTAGTCTAGTTAACATGTTATAACGGTTAAACATTTACTTAACCTTACCCACTTGTCTAGTTAACATGTTATAATGGTTAAGTGTTTCCTTAATTACTTAACCCTATCAATCCTGACTTAGCTCTAATTTATTCATTAAAGCACCAACCACTCACATTAGACAGGTCTTGTTGTGGTCACTGGATGTGCCGGTCGGTTCCGGGCAGGTTTACACCACAACTCAGTCTAACCTCGGGTTCTTTTGGGTTTGATGCACTAACCACCCACATTAGACAGGTCTTGTTGTGGTCACTGGATATGCCGGTCGGTTCCAGACAGATTTACACCCCAACTCAGTCCAACCTCGGGTTAGGCATATTCGACTTTTCTAAATTCACATTTTCCTATATATGTCTAATTTCTTTATGTAAATTTAATTTAATTTAATCATGCCATAATTACCCTTTGATTATGCTCACCATAAATGGTATATCAAATATACCATTTAATGAACAAATCTATGCCATGAATTTTCATATTTTCCCATCGCTACCCCCGTGGAACGTACGCATGAATCACATAAAATGTTGGGCTAGTAAATTAGCCCAACCCATAAACAAGAAAAGGGGTAATAAACAAGGGACATGAAATAAACATAAAATAGCATACATTTCAACTTGTCATGTGTAACTTGGCATAAAGGTATCATTAACTTTAATTAAATGGGTAAAGGTGAACTTATGACTAAGTTGGGTCTAATTGTCATGTAAACCTGACAAAGGTCTAGCATGGAGGTTTAACATATAATCACAGTTTCAACCCGCAACTTAGCATATTAACTTATGTATGTCAAAACATAAAAAAACTACTATAATCATTTTTACAACATAAATAGATTCAACCTAACATGAATATACATGAGTGTTGATCTAACATATAAGCATGTGTTTTAGATCATAAACTTGCAAATAACTACCAATTTATAACATGACATATTTCACCATTTAATTGGCAAAATAAATCCATTACCCAATCATAATAGATTCCAATAACATATAATATGTTCATCACCACAAGCATATAGATATGATTAATATATAATATGTTCATCACCACAAGCATATAGACATGATTAATATATAATATGTTCATCACCACAAGCACATAGACATGATTAATTTCAACGATACTTTAAGATAAACGAGAATCAAATCTTATGCATAAGCATCATTCTATATTCAAATTACAACATGTCATGATTCATTTGAAACGTTTAAATCTACGTAATAACCAACTTACAAACTAAAAAGGAATTCTTGCGTTCTGAAATCTGAATTCTGAAATTGGTAAGCTCGCCTTTGATGTAGATCGTTGAATTTGATAACTTTTAATTTGATTTTTGATTCAAGTTCTTATCTTGTCTTTGAATTGGTGACGGTTACTCCAAGTTCTCAATTGACAGCATGATATTTCTGGGATTATTTTTGTGTGATTTTTAGGTTTGAGCATTGGGTTGTTCATATAGAATTTCAATTCAATTTGAACCGTCGGATGATCCTAGGGTTAATCGCAACCATTCAGACCAGATCAGAACTGTCCAGAAACCCTAGTGACTCAGCTGCAAGTCATCAGTCATCAAAATTCAGATCTGGTAGGGGGGTAGGTCGACCCCCAAGTCGACCTGTAGGGGGGACGTCGACAATAGGGTCGACCCCGTGGTCGTCCTGGGCCCTAGGCGGGAATTTTCCCGCCTAGCCCGCTTTTGACTTCTGATTTGAATTTGAATTTGTTTTCGAGCTGTTTGAATTTATTTGAATTTTCTGGAAACTTATGACAGCCATAACTTCCTCATACGAAGTCCAATTTACACAATCTCGGACTCTATCTCAACCAGAATTCCGCGGCGAACACAATGGCGTAACCCGTTTCCCTTAATTCTCACATTTTAAATTAAGCATTGTTTAATTCGGTACTATACCGTTAATAGAAAATATGGGGTGTTACAATGAAGTTGAATATGGATATGAATTTATAAAATAACTCGATAAATGGAATTTTAACCTGAAATGGTATTTATAAATAAAAATCAAGATTTGATTTGATAGAATGAATATAGATTTCTATAGAGAAATGATATTCACTTTTGAAGTGAATAATGATTTAAAAGCAAACATTTTGCAGATTAAATGGTTAAAAAGGGATTTTGGTAATGTTTTGGAAATGATAAATTCAAAAGTGAATTCAAAAATGGAGTTGACCTAAAACGGTGAATTTATTCTAATGTTCACAACTTTAATTGAATATAGATTATTGGAAAGGGAGTTATGAGTTGAAATTCGATTTTATCGAATTCAGGAAAGTATTATTTACTTCCTGATTTTTATCAAGATTTTTTTGAATATTATTTTATTTATTCAAATAAATGAATAAAAGTTATATTTTGAAGTTAACATTCCAGAAGTAGGGATTATAACGTTATCGTTATAATAAATGATTTCCGTTAAAGAAATAGATTCGTAAATTAAATCCGAGAGTTACGTAAGCAATAATTTGATAAGAAATTAAGAAATGGAGTTAAGGAAATTAGAAAATAACTAGAGATTAGTTATGTTTAATGGCTTTCTGAGTATCAATCTGATGTTGGTTTCGGCCTTCGAGGTTGATACTTAGGGAGCTGTTCTCTTACTAGTTTACGGTTAGGGACTGATGAATGTGAAAGAATAATGATACGTGAATAAGAAATGGAAATGTTTTCGAGTGTTCATAACGTATAATTTCTAAATATAGAAAATATGAAGTCGTGGATATATGGAAATGTTTTTTCGAGAATCATGAAAGCTGAACGGGTTTAAGAAAAATCTAGGAGAAATATGGGAAATTGGTAAACGAATAACTTAATTTAAAAGGCTTGGTGTTAATAGATGATTGATCGGTCAAATTTCTACTTGGAAATAAGATCGTTGTTTGTATGGATGTTTTCCTTTGATAGTTAAATAACCGACCATCAAAGTTTTTGACCCATTTTCCGTATCAATATGGAGAGATCGGGATCTGATTTATTATCTGAAAACCACTCTGTATGGGTATAAGCATTGCGAATCAAATATGCCGAAGACAATTGAAGATAAAGTTTATGCAAGGGCTATTCTGGAAAATCCTAGGTAGAAATTGCCTAAGATGGATTTATAAAATAGTGCCTTCGGTTTGTCCAGTCCCGGGATGACATGCATGGACGAATGTCTGACAAAGTATATCTAATAGATCACGTAAGTTGATATTTTCAAACGTATTTGCGTGGGTGGTGGAGGAGTTCGTTTCTCTAAGCTTTATACCCATTGTATTTTTGGGGAAATCAATTTGTGATTTGGCGGGTATGACAATGTGGCATTTAGAGTAAATGACGGCGTGATCTGTCAAGATACGTTATGACCCCAAGCCTCATCAACTGGAAAATGAAAAAAATCGGGCAGGTAGCATGGCTAAGTGGGTCGCTCCCAATTAGGGTATATTATCACCATCTAGAGAATATTCATTTTTGTACTTCTTTCGCTTCTGTATCTCCCAGGAACGGTTATGTTGTTATAACCGTAAGGTGACAATATATTTGGAACATTCAAGCGAAATGAATGGCCGGTCATGTGTGGCTGAGTTGCAAGATGTTCTTGTTGAACTCCACTGTATCCCCTTTATAGTACACTAATCGGAAGGTGGTTCCATACCTTGTCATAGTTGGAAATACATTATCCAATAAGAGGGCGCGGTTTTTGATTGTATGTTATATATGTAGAGCGTGAGAAGCAAGCATTCTGCTAGATTGCTATTTTCTTGATTTAGACATTATTATACTATCAGAAAAGTATTGATTTTAAGAAATGTTTTGGGTTATCATAAAGTAAAAACCATCCGTATTTATGTGTGGATCGGTCTTACGATTATCCTTTCTTTTGAAAAGTTAAGCCGGACTGATTGGAGTTTACTCAAACCAGTACCATGACTGACCTAGTGTAACGACTCGGAATTTTTGGGCCAATTTAAAATTTTTATTTTAGAAATTTCACTGGACTTTAGTATTTAAAATAATTTATTTTAAATAAGAACGACTAAAATTTTACTTTAAAATGAATAAATTCAATTTAATTAGAAAAGGAGTTTAAAACAGCGCTGCAGTTTGAAAATTTGAATTTGAACTTTGACTGGCTATACAGGATTCATTTTAAATCAGAATTGAGCGAAACAATAAATATTTAAATGTGTTTAATAATATCTTTCTAACGAATCTGAAAAATTGAAATTTCATAGCGGAAATCAAAAGTTATGGCCAATTCAATTTTTAGAAAGGTCGCTGTAGAATATATATATATATATATATATATATATATATATATATATATTATATAGGGTTTGAAAAGCTACTTTTCACATATGAAGGAATTTCGACTCGAAACCACTTCCATTGAGTTCAGAATGACGTTTCTGCATTGAAAAATAGTAAACACTTATATATTTTGAGTTTCGGGATTTATTTGTTTAAAAATGTATTTTTAATGTTAAATATATTAGCCTTAAAAATTGTCATTTTTCAAACGACCTCGGTTTTCGATGAAACCACTTTTGTTGGAACCCGAATGTCAAATTTTTGCTAAGTTTCAATTTTCATAATTTTTCGAATTAATATGTGAGCGTGGCAAAGGAAAACGTGTTTTGTCAATTACAGTCAAATTTAATCGACTAGAAAATGGTCATTTTTCAAACAGTCTCAGAATTCGACGAAATTAGTCGTGTAGAACCGTATCGTCATAAGAAAGCCAAAAATAATTTTTCTGTAATTTTTAGAGGTCGTATGTGGCCCCAGCGTATTTAAATGTACGGTCAATATTTAATTAATTAATTTTTAATGGAATTTTAAATAAAATATATACAATTTCGGAATTGGGCCCCGAGACCCTTTCCATTGCGTTCAGAAGGTGTCAAAACCTTAAGAACGACAGTAAGCAAGCCCAAATCGGAGAAAGTCCGAAAATCCACCTTTTATGCACATTTTTCGAGTTTAAATAATAAAATATTATTAAATTTCGGAACCCTAATTTATGGCAGCCGCCGCCCTATTTTCGAAGGCTGAAATCATCCGAAATTGATATACTAATATCTTTTGATCCGCTCAATAAAAATCGACGTATGATATACCAAATCGAAGCTCTTCGAGAGACCTTTCCATCCATACGGTTAAGATCGGGTTTTGGTTCACAGATTTCGCGAATTCTCAGCCTAAAGGCCAGCGGTTTAGGTTCAATTTCATGGTGATTGGTGAGGCCGAGCTTCAGGTGGTTGGTAGAGCGAGCAGGTGGTGGCACGAGCTTCGAGTTGGCGGTGTTTGATCGGCGAGCGGTGCGCCGTGGGTAGGTGCGTGCAGGAGATGGAACGTGGAAGCATGGGTTCGGCGGTAACAGGTAACCTTGAGGAAGGAGAAAACTAATTAAGGTTAAGGATAATATTAATTAACTAATTAAGGATTTTATTATTTATTAAATTATACAAACTTTAAAACGTTGTAACTTCTACATACAGCGACGAAATTCAACGAAACGAAGTGCGTTGGGATCGTATTTCAGAGATCTACGCTATGACACAAACCTGAACTGAAATAGAGCAGATCAATTTTTGACCAAATTACCGATCTGATTTATTCTGAATAAAAAGCAAGGTGAGAAATCTATTTATTTTCTTTCCTTTATAATTATAAATAATCCTGAAATTATTGTTGTTAATCTACAGTTAATTCATGTTGTTATTATTCTGTGCTGAATATAATATATACATCTATTTGTCTGATGATGTTATGTGGCGATAGAATTGTCAAAATTAACACTTTTTAATTAGAATTTGATTAAACAAATAAAAATATATATAATTTTTATTTATATAAAAGATCAAATGGATAAGACAACAAATTTTGTAAATTTATTGAATTAGAATTTTCAACACATGTGAGACACAGAATTTTGGTCAATTTGTTAAAACAGAATTTGCAACAAAATTGAAAACACAAATATTGTTGTTATATTTGTTGAACTAGATTTCAACAAAATAGAACAAACATCTTTATCTCTTTTTGTTGAACTAGTTTTTCAACAAAAATATGAATATATATATTTGTGTAATATTATTTACAGTAAAAGGAACGGAATTAAAAGATGATTTTTTTATGTAACATTGCTTACAATAAAAAGTAGAAATTTTAAAAATACATTTTTATTATCAGATTTAAAGACAATAAAGAGAATAGATTTTAAAGATGTATTTTTATTGTCAAATTAAAGTCAATAAAAAGAACTGATTTCAAGGTTGCATTTTGTTGACATGTTAGAAGTAATATAAAGACTAGGCATAAAAGATTTACATTTTTATGTCAATTTGTTTCAATAGAAAGATTACATCTTTTAAATGTAATTTGTTTTCATTTAAAAATTGTTTTCATTTAAAAGACTACATTTTCAATGTGGTTATGTTTTCATTTTAAGATTGAAAATATATACATCATTTTAATTTGATAATGTTACATTAGCTTTAAAAATACATTCTCGTATAAAATGTTACATGAGATTAAAAGTACATTTTTGGTTACAAGATGTAACGTTAGATTTAAAACTACATTTTGCTAGAAAGATTGCATTATAAATAAAAAGAGATTTTTGTTTAAAATGTTATATAGGAAATAAAATATACATTTTTGGTTAGAACTTTATTAAGTGAAATAAGATATACATTTTTGGTTAAAACATAGTATTGAGATAAAAATCACATTCTTTGGTCAAAACTTTATTAGTGAGATAAAGATCACATTTTGGTTAAGGCATGATTAGTGGAATAAAACTCACTTTTATCTATCATTGGAAACTCAGAATTTATTTGACAAATAAAATTTACTTTTTATTTGTCATTTGAAAATTAGAATTTATTATACAAATAAATTCACTTTTATTTGACATTAGAATACATAGAAAAATATTCACATATAAAATATTCTTTTATATGTTATTAGAACGTATAGAAAAGTATAAACAAATAAAAGGATTTCTTTTATTTGTTATTAGTACACATAGAAAAGTGTAAAACGTAAAATACCATTTTTATGTTATTCTAGAATTGAAATTAAAGTTTGATCTTCTATTTGCATTCACTAATGCAAACATACATTGAAAATAAAATTTATTCTTGTATTTGCATTCTCCGATGCAAATATATATTGAAAATGAAATTTATTCTTTTATTTGCATCCACCAATGCAAATATATTAAAAATAAAACATTGAAATATAATTTGTCCTTTTAATTTATATTCACTAATACAAATAAAACATTGAATTGGAATTTATTCTTTTATTTTTATTCACATATACAAATAAATCATTGAAAACAAAGGTTCACTTTTTACTTGTATTCACAAATACAAGTATACACTGAAAATAAACTTGTTCTTTTATTTGCATCTACAAATGCAAATGTACATGGAAAATAGAATTTGTTCTTTTATTTGCATTCATTATTGTAAATAATCACTTTTGTCAATTTACACTAGTGGAAACAAAACAAACACTTTTGTAAATTTATATGAGTTGGAAGTAAAATATGATTTAAAGAGTTGCATTTTGTTTGCAATCTTAGATGCAAACAAATATTACATTTTTATTTTTGTATTTTAGTTTAGAAATAGGAATATACATGTTTTTTTAAAAATTTAGTTGCAAACAAAATATTTAATAAAGATTATATTTTTATTTGCATATTTAGATGCAAATAAACGTCATAGTTACAAGATTACATTTTATTTGCATATATAGATGCAAATAAACATCGTAGTTAAAGATCATATCTTTCATTCGCACATTTAGAGGCAAATGAACACCGTCGGAAAAAGATGCATTTTGTTTACAACTTTAGATGTAAACAAAACATTAAAAGTTAAATATATTTGCATACAAATAAAAGAAAATAGAAAATTATCTTTTATATGTCATCCACAGTAATGCCACATAAATAGATTACAGTTTATTAGACCTTAGAAATAAATAGGGAAATTATACGAGTAAAAATATACTTGTACTCGATATTAGAAATATTATAACATGTGAGTCCATTGTCACCAACATGTCAATAGAATTAAACTGGTTAAATTCTTTAACCAATCATTTATTTATAAGTATTGTTGTTGGCTGAAAACCCCACACGGGTGTTGGGATGAATTTACATACACTAGTCCCAATATTTAGTTACATGTCGATCGATAGATTGACAGGCTGCGATGAGTGTTATAATTTTTTTCTTCATTTTAATACTCACACAGTTATAAACTTCACTCTAGTTGTGAATGGACGCTTGATGATTATTTATTTTGACTGTCATATACATACAATGTATGAAACCCATATACCTAAAGTTATATGGTAACTGATTGAGTCACATTCCAGTTCAGGATTTCTTTAAATAAAGAATATCTTTTAAAAATAAGAATATTTAGAATAAAGAACATTGTAATATACATACCTTTTAAAATAAAGAATATTGTATTATGAAGAATATTTTATATAAAGAATCCTTTTTATTTAAAGTAATTTTTTTTAAACAACAAATATTTTAAGACAATATTTAACAAAGGATAAAATAATGATTTCTATGTCCATTCTTAGATGGACAAAAGATAATATTAACTTTCTATTGAAGTAAACTAGTTATTAACTAGGATAAATTTTTTAATTAAGATCTTTAGAGTTTCAATTATATTTTGTAGTTGAGATAAATTGATATGTGAATTGGGTTTATCGTGAATTATGTTTTAAACGACATTTGTTCTTTAACCCAATGTACGGTGAAAATATGATTTAGGAATTATAAATCCTTTTATTAAGATTTAAAAAGAAATTTTCTTAAGACAAGTTTCCCAATTTAATACTAACTAAATTGGGATTGAGTGGAAATTCAATTTGATAATAATCGGGATAGGCTTCTGTAAAAGAAGACTGATACTATATATGGAATTTAAAAGGCTTTGCCGTTATTCCATTTATATTATTAGTCCGATAAAGAAATTTATATCGATTATATATTGACTTGATTTCTGTGAAAATTCCATATTTAATGGAAGGCGACTTTGGGTTTACCGTGAACAATGTTTTTAAATGACATTGATTCTTTAACCCAATTAAAGATAAGATTTATTTCTTAAATTGGAATAATCATTTAATATTGATTTTTTATATTAAAATCAAATTGGAGTTTTAATGGATGTTTAAAAAGAATAAATTTCAAAGAATTTATCTTTGATATCATTTATGGGAATTTTTCCTATAAAATGAATATCCTATTAAAAGAATATTCTGAATTGGAATGAGATGTTGGATGTGTTTTACGGTACTTGATTTTTAATTATAAAAATACGCTAGTTATTCGGAAAGACCGGGTTTAACCCATTCCGAATAATTACTACGACGATGAAGAGTCGAAGATGAAGACGGTGTTGAAGACCGACGTTTGTAACAACCCGTAAAATCTGGGCCAGTTTAAAATTTTTATTTTGGCAATTATAGCGAGTTTTGATTATTTAAAATGAATTATTTTAAATAATATCGGCGAGAAATTTATTTTGAATATAATTCGAACGTATATATTATACGCGTTGTCGTTAGAATATAAATATTTATATATAATTATAAATAGAATTGAAAATGGCGCGGTAGTTCGATAATTCGATTTCAAACTTCAATTGAATGTACCGGGTGCAAAGCAATCCGGATTTTAGTGAAACTAAAAACATATGGAATCTAATAGTGAATATCTTTCTAACGAATCCGACAAATCAAGATTTCATAGCGGGAATCAAAAGATATGTCCAGTTGAAAATTCAGAATAGTCGCTATGGAATTCAGGCCCTTAAAAATAGACATTTTGCAAACGACCTCGGATTTCGACGAAACCAGTTTTGTTAGGTCCGTGATGTCGAATTATTGCTAGATTCCAAATTTCATAATTTTTCGAATCAATATGTGAGCGTGGCAAAGGAAAACGCGTTTGACCAGTTTCAGATGATTTTAATCGACTGGAAATTGGCCATTTTTCCAACGGTCTCAGAATTCGACGAAATTAGTTTTGTTAAGACCGTATCGTCAATACGAAGCTAGAAAATATTTTTCGGGAATTTTTCTAGTTAGTATGTGACCCCGGTAATTTGAAATGTACGTTTAAAATTCAATATAAAGATTTAAATGTAAATTCAACGGAAACTGATTGTAACGATCGAATCAGCTTGCGATACATATCCCATTGTGTTCGAAATGGGGGTAATTAGCTAGGGGCGACAGTCGTTGAGTTTGATTCGGGGTACGGATGGATAAGTAACTATTTGAAAATGAAAATTAAATAAATAATATAATTATATAATTATATATATCCTCACTACTCTCCCTCCTCTCTCTCTCTCTCTCTCATTCGGTCAACGCCCGATTATAAAAAAAAAATAAAAAAAAAAAAAGAGATCGATCGATCGGATCCCTCATCGATGCCTCCCGCCTGGCCGTCGCCCACGCCGCTGCTCCCTTCGCCAGCCCCTCCGACGATCCCTCGCAACCCTCTCTCCTCCTTTCCCACTGCAAAACGCGCAACCCCCTAGCCCGCCGCCAGAACTTCCCCGACCACCTGGAAGCGAGCTCCGCCTCCTCTCAGACGATCTGCGAAACCCCCCTCTGTGAGTTTTTATTTTATTTATTAAACTGAATTTATTTCATTTTGAAAACTGATTTTATTTCATTTTGAAAACTGATTTTATTTCATTTTGAAACCTGAATTTTATTTTAATATAAAACTGAATTTTATTTTAATATAAAACTGAATTTTATTTTAGTATAAAACTGAATTTTATTTTAAGGTTTAATATAGGAAAAAGGTTTTAACTTTAAAATAGGAAAAAAGTTTTAGCTTTAAAAGGAAAAAGAATTGATCTTTATTAGAAAAAAAAGGGAAAACTTTTTATTAGAAAAGGCGAAGTCTATATTTTTAAAATAGAATTTTTATATATAGAACTTCGAAATAAAAATAGAATTTTTATATATAGAACTTCGAAATAAAAATATGATTTTTATATATAGAACTTCGAAATAAAGATAGAATTTTTATATATAGAACTTCGAAATAAAAATATGATTTTTATATATTGAATAGCGAAGTAAAAACTCGATTTTTACGTATGTAGTGAAAGCAGCAACGAAGATGCGATAGGAATGAAGATTTCTATCAATGAAGTGCCGTGGAGCTAGGATAGCTATATGTGAGAATTTCTCACCTTTCTATTTCTTTTCTAGTTATATATATATATATACTAGGATGCAGACGGTGCTTAGTAGCACCCGACACAATCGTCCACAGACCATGGACTTGTTTGTTTGGTTGCATAGATTAGTTGAATTATTTGTTTGAATTGAATTGTTTGGTGAGATGAAATTGATTTGATTGATGTGTGAATGGCGTGGGCCTTCACTAGACCGGGGATAAGGCTAGGCCTTGTCCCGTTTCTAGTATCGTGCCGTTATGCCGCCGAAATTTTCTAAAATATGTTAGAAAAATAAAAATATCATTTTATTGAATAAATGAATTGAATAGAAATTCATAGGTTGAAATAAAATGTTTTATCGTTAAAAATATAATTTTTAACGTGAATGTGAATAAATAAAATATTCATTTACAAACCAGACGGTTTGTTTATGTACACTTATTTGAAGGATATTGATTGGGTCGATAAATTTTACACATCGCCCAACTGCACGAATAAGATATTGGTTTGATTGTTTGAAACCCCACACGGGTGTTGGGATGAAATGCGAAGTTCACTCATCCTGATTGATTAAACATGTCGATCGATTGATTGACAGGCTGTTATAAGCGTTAGATATTTATATTTGATGCTTATACAGTGTAGTGCACTTTGGTTGATGGTTGATTATTTTTCAATGCTATTATATACATGTGATGTATGAAAATCCATATAATTAACCTTATATGGTAATTGATTGGGTCTCATTCCAATTTGAAAAATAAAGAATATTATAAAATAAAAGTTCATGTGTTGACAGTACTCATTCATTGAGATTGGTCATGTGTTGAACGAAATATTTTGATAATAACAACTATTTTGAAAAGGAAATATTTGAAATAGAATATTTGAAAATAGAAATTTATGAAGCCGTGTTGATTAAATTGACGCCATTTTGACGTGAACGATATTTATATCGATTTTATTCATTTTAAAATGAATATTAAAAAGTAATTTTGAAATCGAAAATTTCGAAATGAATTGAGTTGAAAACGATTTCGAAATAAAGTGAATTGAAAACGAATTCAAAGTGAATTGAAACCGATTTCGAAATAAAGTGAATTGAAAACGAATTCAAAGTGAATTGAAAACGATTTCGAAATAAATTGAATTGAAAACGAATTCAAAGTGAATTGAAAACGATTTCGAAATAAAGTGAATTGAAAACGATTTCGAAATAAAGTGAATTGAAAACGATTTCGAAATAAAGTGAATTGAAAACGAATTCAAAGTGAATAGAAAACGATTTCGAAATGAATTGAATTGAAAACGAATTCAAATTGAATTGAAAGCAAATTGAAATGAATTCAAATTAAATTGAAATTTGAATTGAATAGAAATGAATTTTAAAACGAATTTATAGAGAAGAATTCAATTTTGATTTGAATTGAAATGGAAGTTGAAAGGGTTTTTGAAACGAATTCAAAACTATTTATATAATTCGTTTTAAATAGAAATCGACGAAATATATATTATATATTATATATATATAATATAATGGCCTGAATAGAACGCGCCGCGCCGCGGCAGTTCGCGAATTTTGACCATTTATTTCAAACGGACATTACGGGAGATCCGACCGTCGGATTCTCCTAAAACCGGAACCGTTGGGTTCGTATCGAAAAGAGCTTTCTAAAGAATAATAGAAATTAGAAATCTAACGGTTGGATTTGGAATTATGTCCAAATCAAATTCGAAAAAGGTCGCTGTAAGTGCAGTTCGATGGCCATTGATGGAAATCGACTGTACGGGCCTTGATAAAATTATTAAAAATAGTAATAATTTATGTAAAATCATAAGAAATGATTTGTGAAGATTTGGGATGAAAAACTCCATATTTGAAAAGATAAAAATAGATTTTTATCGAAATGAACTAGTTTTGAACTAGAAATATAATTCTATTTATTTTGAAATAAATAAATTGAATTTGAAAAGGGTTTTAAAGATAACCAAAATTTCCAATGATTGCATTGGAGTGGAATTGAATCGAAATTGTCTTCGGAATATTTCGATGTTGGAATTCGTGATTATACGGATGTTATGGAAATTTGAAAGATATATATTTATATCGTTATTTCCAATACGACATTTGTTAATCGTGGAATTTGATATTGAATATAAGCCGATATATTTTCTATTCAGAGCCTTATATTGAATATCAAATGTGATTTGGGTTTGTCGTGAATGGTGTCTTCACTAACACTGTTCTTGAACCCAGTTGAGAAAAGATTAAATCTTTTTGTTTAGATTTAATGAAGTGTACCAATTAAATAATATTTAATTGGAATTGAATCGATATTGATTTTTGGGTTTATCGTGGACAGTGTTTTAAATAACACTCGTTCTTCAACCCGATAATTAATGAATGTGATTTTGGGTTTATCGTGAACTGTGTTTTTAAATGACACTGATTCTTTAACCCAGTTAAAGATTAAAACTAAGTGGAGTTTTAATGAATCTTTAATTAGATTGAAATAATCGAAATGGAGTATCACCAGTTTTGCTCCAGGCGATAGTTAAATCTTTAATTAGATTTGAACGTGAAATGGTAATTGAATTTACCGATAACACCGTGGTGTTAGATATGAAGTAAAGCCAGTTTTACTTCATGGGATGAATAGGTTGGGATTGGGAAATTAAAATAAATGATTACTTCGGTAAGGTTCGCTAATCCCGACTAGTTTGAATTGATATTCAAAAGTAGATTAAAGCATAAATTCAAGAATTTATCTTTGATAAAATTAATGGGAATCTTTCCCTATGAATGTGAAATTTAGAAACTAACTGTCGGTTGGCCAAGCAGAATGGTTTTCTGGATATTGATCTGATGTTGGTTTCGGCCTTCGGGGTTAATATTTGGGGAATTATTCTCTTGATTAATTTACGGTTAGTGACTAATGAATTGGAATGAGGCGTATGTTGTGTTTGTGTAACACTTTTATAATATATACGCGAGTTATTCGGAAAGACCGGGTTTATCCCATTCTGAATAACTGATGCGACGATAAGTCGAAGATGAAGACGATGGTCGAAGACCGGAGGTCTTCACGTCGTTTGGGTGATAACTGATGATCTTGATTGGGCTGTACACCCAAGAAGATGGAAACAGTTAGTGATCGTCCAGACGTACTTGGAGATCGATGGATATGCGGGGTACTAGGTGCCTCCGGTTTCGTTCAGACCTAGAACGGACTTGTAAATGGACTGTGTGTCTGACATTGGATTTTAGTCTGTGTGATTGATCTCTATTAAATATATATCTGTTTGGCGGCGGAGAATTTATTCTCTTGCTTAACGCCCTTCTCTGAGACGTACGAGCTCAGGGGTTATATATTGATGGATATCAAACGCATGGAGTGAATTGCCTGTGTGGCATGCCTAAGTGGCAATTGATCGAGGCTTCTGTTGAAAAGCAAAGTCTTGTGGTGATGATCAAAGCACGGCCTTTGTGGCGTAGCTTTGTGTAACGTTTACCTCGCGTGTTTCACACCCGGTATGAACCAAAAACGGGAGACGGACCTCAGGGAGGGCATGCGTTTCTTTCTAGTTAGAAGTGGCGTCAGTGGTTTTACACGCCCTGACGAGTTTGACTTATGTGGTTGTTGCTGTTGCGAGGCGCCTCGGTTATATCGGTTTCGGCCGATGCTTCTGGTCGGCTGACGGACCAGACTTACACCCCATAGGGTGGGGAAACGTAGTGTTCAGGCATTTTAATCCACATCGGTGGACCGGCCCTGTCGCTCCAAGGGTCGATGCGCTCTGACCCTGTGGCTCGGGCTAGAGAGTCACGAAAACGGTTGAGGACTATCTTTTGCCTCGGTTCATAGATGGAAATCCAATTTCCAAATACGTGCCATTTGCGGTTTTATTTGTAAACTTATATATGGCGACATAGTGGTATGGGGCATTCATGCCGCCTATGATTGATACTTATGATTTGAAGTTGTTTTATACTCTATGCACTTATAATAGTATCAAATGATTTGTTTTAAACGTATCAAGCATTCTTTGGCTATTATAAGGTAAAAACCCTATCCTCGGCTGCGTTGCATTGTGTGATGGGACCTGGGTCTTATAACAGCTTCATTTTTCTTTATTTAGCATTGCGCTGTTTGTTTTATGCACTGGTATTCTTGGGAGGAAACCCGTTCCGTGTTATACGGCGTGGTCCCTTGATTTACCTAATGATTTAAAATAAAGATTAACTGTTTTAGTTCTCACACCAGTCACATGACTGACCTGGAGTTTATTGTTTTAACCTAAACTCTGGGTGCCCTTATTTTGACACGGGCAGCTAGTAGTTTCGGTTTTTTTGCAGATTTATATTCACAGGATCCTGGTTTTCAGCTGGAACGATATCCGGAAAGCTTTGTATCCGTATATCTTCTTCTAGTTGTGTATTGTATTATTTTCCGCTGCGATGTATTTAAATGTAATTTAAATCTCTGATATTTCTGTGTAATATTCTTTTATACTCTGTATATTCTTGTAATCTGATGCATTGTTGTAATATACAATGAAATGTTCTTCTGTATGCGTTCTGTTGTGGTTTGTTCTCGAACTATCCGACGCTCTCCTTCACGGGGGAGTTGCGGGTTTTTACAGTTGGTATCAGAGCTTTGGTTTACAAAGCAGAGAACAAGACACATTAAAACCATATGAAAGAATTCATCAGATATTGGATTAGTAATATCCAACGAGAATGACTCGTTAGAGATAGGATCAGTAGTATCCTAGAACGAGTGTGAAGAGTATATTTTTGAAAATGAAAACAAATTTTTGTTTTGAAAATTGAAATCAATTATTCGTATTTGATTATCTATTTATATTGAGTTGGACAGTCCAGTATATAAAGATTTTGTGTATACGTCTGATCCGCGTGTATTCGAAGTTTTAATATATTGGATAGATATAGAATCATACTCTAGTGGCCCGAAGATGATTCTGATGGTTGAGTACTCATCGTCAGAATTTATATTCGTGTGACGAAGGTGTGATTTCTATATATTTCCATTAGACTGGTGTGAGAACCAAAATTAGATAGGGCCTACTGTTGTGATTTGGCATCAAAAATCTGATTTTTGACTATGTATCAAAGTTAGCAATTTGAAACTCTAATTCACTAATTGATTGATGTTTGTGTTGTTTGTTCATTTGTTTGCTAATTTTGAACCATTTAGCCTAATTGAACCAAATATTGAACTGTATTGAAAATTGGTCGCCTTTGCTTGCATATACATGTATATCTTTTGAACAGGTCATAGCAAGGAGGCTAGAGCCAGAGAATAAAATTTGTTTGCCCGACAAATAGGTACATGTTTACTACATAATTTCCTGTTTTGTTTGGGTGATGATGATTTTGTGAGCCTATTGGCTAGCCGCTTGGCTTTTTCTTTTTCTTTTTGAGATCTGAAGGACCGGGGAAGCTATTTGAAATTCTCCGATGCTCCCGGTGCAGGGGAGGTTATGGCGAAATTTTTCAAAAATTTAGGGTGTTAGCCAAATTTTTGAAGTTTTGAAAATTCTCAGAAACTGAAAAGTTAGAGAATGGAAGCCTGATCGAGCGTTGAGCTGAATAATCAAACCACTTTCGACTTTGTTCCTTTTCGGGGACGAAAAGTTTTAAGTGGGGGAGATTGTAACAACCCGTAAAATCTGGGCCAGTTTAAAATTTTTATTTTGGCAATTATAGCGAGTTTTGATTATTTAAAATGAATTATTTTAAATAATATCGGCGAGAAATTTATTTTGAATATAATTCGAACGTATATATTATACGCGTCGTCGTTAGAATATAAATATTTATATATAATTATAAATAGAATTGAAAATGGCGCGGTAGTTCGATAATTCGATTTCAAACTTCAATTGAATGTACCGGGTGCAAAGCAATCCGGATTTTAGTGAAACTAAAAACATATGGAATCTAATAGTGAATATCTTTCTAACGAATCCGACAAATCAAGATTTCATAGCGGGAATCAAAAGATATGTCCAGTTGAAAATTCTGAATAGTCGCTATGGAATTCAGGCCCTTAAAAATAGACATTTTGCAAACGACCTCGGATTTCGACGAAACCAGTTTTGTTAGGTCCGTGATGTCGAATTATTGCTAGATTCCAAATTTCATAATTTTTCGAATCAATATGTGAGCGTGGCAAAGGAAAACGCGTTTGACCAGTTTCAGTTGATTTTAATCGACTGGAAATTGGCCATTTTTCCAACGGTCTCAGAATTCGACGAAATTAGTTTTGTTAAGACCGTATCGTCAATACGAAGCTAGAAAATATTTTTCGGGAATTTTTCTAGTTAGTATGTGTCCCCGGTAATTTGAAATGTACGTTTAAAATTCAATATAAAGATTTAAATGTAAATTCAACGGAAACTGATTGTAACGATCGAATCAGCTTGCGATACATATCCCATTGTGTTCGAAATGGGGGTAATTAGCTAGGGGCGACAGTCGTTGAGTTTGATTCGGGGTACGGATGGATAAGTAACTATTTGAAAATGAAAATTAAATAAATAATATAATTATATATATCCTCACTACTCTCCCTCCTCTCTCTCTCTCTCTCTCTCTCTCATTCGGTCAACGCCCGATTATAAAAAAAAAAAAAAAATAAGAGATCGATCGATCGGATCCCTCATCGATGCCTCCCGCCTGGCCGTCGCCCACGCCGCTGCTCCCTTCGCCAGCCCCTCCGACGATCCCTCGCAACCCTCTCTCCTCCTTTCCCACTGCAAAACGCGCAACCCCCTAGCCCGCCGCCAGAACTTCCCCGACCACCTGGAAGCGAGCTCCGCCTCCTCTCAGACGATCTGCGAAACCCCCCTCTGTGAGTTTTTATTTTATTTATTAAACTGATTTTATTTCATTTTGAAAACTGATTTTATTTCATTTTGAAAACTGATTTTATTTCATTTTGAAAACTGAATTTTATTTTAATATAAAACTGAATTTTATTTTAATATAAAACTGAATTTTATTTTAGTATAAAACTGAATTTTATTTTAAGGTTTAATATAGGAAAAAGGTTTTAACTTTAAAATAGGAAAAAAGTTTTAGCTTTAAAAGGAAAAAGATTTGATCTTTATTAGAAAAAAAAGGGAAAACTTTTTATTAGAAAAGGCGAAGTCTATATTTTTAAAATAGAATTTTTATATATAGAACTTCGAAATAAAAATAGAATTTTTATATATAGAACTTCGAAATAAAAATATGATTTTTATATATAGAACTTCGAAATAAAGATAGAATTTTTATATATAGAACTTCGAAATAAAAATATGATTTTTATATATTGAATAGCGAAGTAAAAACTCGATTTTTACGTATGTAGTGAAAGCAGCAACGAAGATGCGATAGGAATGAAGATTTCTATCAATGAAGTGCCGTGGAGCTAGGATAGCTATATGTGAGAATTTCTCACCTTTCTATTTCTTTTCTAGTTATATATATATATACTAGGATGCAGACGGTGCTTAGTAGCACCCGACACAATCGTCCACAGACCATGGACTTGTTTGTTTGGTTGCATAGATTAGTTGAATTATTTGTTTGAATTGAATTGTTTGGTGAGATGAAATTGATTTGATTGATGTGTGAATGGCGTGGGCCTTCACTAGACCGGGGATAAGGCTAGGCCTTGTCCCGTTTCTAGTATCGTGCCGTTATGCCGCCGAAATTTTCTAAAATATGTTAGAAAAATAAAAATATCATTTTATTGAATAAATGAATTGAATAGAAATTCATAGGTTGAAATAAAATGTTTTATCGTTAAAAATATAATTTTTAACGTGAATGTGAATAAATAAAATATTCATTTACAAACCAGACGGTTTGTTTATGTACACTTATTTGAAGGATATTGATTGGGTCGATAAATTTTACACATCGCCCAACTGCACGAATAAGATATTGGTTTGATTGTTTGAAACCCCACACGGGTGTTGGGATGAAATGCGAAGTTCACTCATCCTGATTGATTAAACATGTCGATCGATTGATTGACAGGCTGTTATAAGCGTTAGATATTTATATTTGATGCTTATACAGTGTAGTGCACTTTGGTTGATGGTTGATTATTTTTCAATGCTATTATATACATGTGATGTATGAAAATCCATATAATTAACCTTATATGGTAATTGATTGGGTCTCATTCCAATTTGAAAAATAAAGAATATTATAAAATAAAAGTTCATGTGTTGACAGTACTCATTCATTGAGATTGGTCATGTGTTGAACGAAATATTTTGATAATAACAACTATTTTGAAAAGGAAATATTTGAAATAGAATATTTGAAAATAGAAATTTATGAAGCCGTGTTGATTAAATTGACTCCATTTTGACGTGAACGATATTTATATCGATTTTATTCATTTTAAAATGAATATTAAAAAGTAATTTTGAAATCGAAAATTTCGAAATGAATTGAATTGAAAACGATTTCGAAATAAAGTGAATTGAAAACGAATTCAAAGTGAATTGAAACCGATTTCGAAATAAAGTGAATTGAAAACGAATTCAAAGTGAATTGAAAACGATTTCGAAATAAATTGAATTGAAAACGAATTCAAAGTGAATTGAAAACGATTTCGAAATAAAGTAAATTGAAAACGATTTCGAAATAAAGTGAATTGAAAACGAATTCAAAGTGAATTGAAAACGATTTCGAAATGAATTGAAAACGAATTCAAATTGAATTGAAAGCAAATTGAAATGAATTCAAATTAAATTGAAATTTGAATTGAATAGAAATGAATTTTAAAACGAATTTATAGAGAAGAATTCAATTTTGATTTGAATTGAAATGGAAGTTGAAAGGGTTTTTGAAACGAATTCAAAACTATTTATATAATTCGTTTTAAATAGAAATCGACGAAATATATATTATATATATTATATATATAATATAATGGCCTGAATAGAACGCGCCGCGCCGCGGCAGTTCGCGAATTTCGACCATTTATTTCAAACGGACATTACGGGAGATCCGACCGTCGGATTCTCCTAAAACCGGAACCGTTGGGTTCGTATTGAAAAGAGCTTTCTAAAGAATAATAGAAATTAGAAATCTAACGGTTGGATTTGGAATTATGTCCAAATCAAATTCGAAAAAGGTCGCTGTAAGTGCAGTTCGATGGCCATTGATGGAAATCGACTGTACGGGCCTTGATAAAATTATTAAAAATAGTAATAATTTATGTAAAATCATAAGAAATGATTTGTGAAGATTTGGGATGAAAAACTCCATATTTGAAAAGATAAAAATAGATTTTTATCGAAATGAACTAGTTTTGAACTAGAAATATAATTCTATTTATTTTGAAATAAATAAATTGAATTTGAAAAGGGTTTTAAAGATAACCAAAATTTCCAATGATTGCATTGGAGTGGAATTGAATCGAAATTGTCTTCGGAATATTTCGATGTTGGAATTCGTGATTATACGGATGTTATGGAAATTTGAAAGATATATATTTATATCGTTATTTCCAATACGACATTTGTTAATCGTGGAATTTGATATTGAATATAAGCCGATATATTTTCTATTCAGAGCCTTATATTGAATATCAAATGTGATTTGGGTTTGTCGTGAATGGTGTCTTCACTAACACTGTTCTTGAACCCAGTTGAGAAAAGATTAAATCTTTTTGTTTAGATTTAATGAAGTGTACCAATTAAATAATATTTAATTGGAATTGAATCGATATTGATTTTTGGGTTTATCGTGGACAGTGTTTTAAATAACACTCGTTCTTTAACCCGATAATTAATGAATGTGATTTTGGGTTTATCGTGAACTGTGTTTTTAAATGACACCGATTCTTTAACCCAGTTAAAGATTAAAACTAAGTGGAGTTTTAATGAATCTTTAATTAGATTGAAATAATCGAAATGGAGTATCACCAGTTTTGCTCCAGGCGATAGTTAAATCTTTAATTAGATTTGAACGTGAAATGGTAATTGAATTTACCGATAACACCGTGGTGTTAGATATGAAGTAAAGCCAGTTTTACTTCATGGGATGAATAGGTTGGGATTGGGAAATTAAAATAAATGATTACTTCGGTAAGGTTCGCTAATCCCGACTAGTTTGAATTGATATTCAAAAGTAGATTAAAGCATAAATTCAAGAATTTATCTTTGATAAAATTAATGGGAATCTTTCCCTATGAATGTGAAATTTAGAAACTAACTGTCGGTTGGCCAAGCAGAATGGTTTTCTGGATATTGATCTGATGTTGGTTTCGGCCTTCGGGGTTAATATTTGGGGAATTATTCTCTTGATTAATTTACGGTTAGTGACTAATGAATTGGAATGAGGCGTATGTTGTGTTTGTGTAACACTTTTATAATATATACGCGAGTTATTCGGAAAGACCGGGTTTATCCCATTCTGAATAACTGATGCGACGATAAGTCGAAGATGAAGACGATGGTCGAAGACCGGAGGTCTTCACGTCGTTTGGGTGATAACTGATGATCTTGATTGGGCTGTACACCCAAGAAGATGGAAACAGTTAGTGATCGTCCAGACGTACTTGGAGATCGATGGATATGCGGGGTACCAGGTGCCTCCGGTTTCGTTCAGACCTAGAACGGACTTGTAAATGGACTGTGTGTCTGACATTGGATTTTAGTCTGTGTGATTGATCTCTATTAAATATATATCTGTTTGGCGGCGGAGAATTTATTCTCTTGCTTAACGCCCTTCTCTGAGACGTACGAGCTCAGGGGTTATATATTGATGGATATCAAACGCATGGAGTGAATTGCCTGTGTGGCATGCCTAAGTGGCAATTGATCGAGGCTTCTGTTGAAAAGCAAAGTCTTGTGGTGATGATCAAAGCACGGCCTTTGTGGCGTAGCTTTGTGTAACGTTTACCTCGCGTGTTTCACACCCGGTATGAACCAAAAACGGGAGACGGACCTCAGGGAGGGCATGCGTTTCTTTCTAGTTAGAAGTGGCGTCAGTGGTTTTACACGCCCTGACGAGTTTGACTTATGTGGTTGTTGCTGTTGCGAGGCGCCTCGGTTATATCGGTTTCGGCCGATGCTTCTGGTCGGCTGACGGACCAGACTTACACCCCATAGGGTGGGGAAACGTAGTGTTCAGGCATTTTAATCCACATCGGTGGACCGGCCCTGTCGCTCCAAGGGTCGATGCGCTCTGACCCTGTGGCTCGGGCTAGAGAGTCACGAAAACGGTTGAGGACTATCTTTTGCCTCGGTTCATAGATGGAAATCCAATTTCCAAATACGTGCCATTTGCGGTTTTATTTGTAAACCTATATATGGCGACATAGTGGTATGGGGCATTCATGCCGCCTATGATTGATACTTATGATTTGTAGTTGTTTTATACTCTATGCACTTATAATAGTATCAAATGATTTGTTTTAAACGTATCAAGCATTCTTTGGCTGTTATAAGGTAAAAACCCTATCCTCGGCTGCGTTGCATTGTGTGATGGGACCTGGGTCTTATAACAGCTTCATTTTTCTTTATTTAGCATTGCGCTGTTTGTTTTATGCACTGGTATTCTTGGGAGGAAACCCGTTCCGTGTTATACGGCGTGGTCCCTTGATTTACCTAATGATTTAAAATAAAGATTAACTGTTTTAGTTCTCACACCAGTCACATGACTGACCTGGAGTTTATTGTTTTAACCTAAACTCTGGGTGCCCTTATTTTGACACGGGCAGCTAGTAGTTTCGGTTTTTTTGCAGATTTATATTCACAGGATCCTGGTTTTCAGCTGGAACGATATCCGGAAAGCTTTGTATCCGTATATCTTCTTCTAGTTGTGTATTGTATTATTTTCCGCTGCGATGTATTTAAATGTAATTTAAATCTCTGATATTTCTGTGTAATATTCTTTTATACTCTGTATATTCTTGTAATCTGATGCATTGTTGTAATATACAATGAAATGTTCTTCTGTATGCGTTCTGTTGTGGTTTGTTCTCGAACTATCCGACGCTCTCCTTCACGGGGGAGTTGCGGGTTTTTACAACGATTTTCACAAGGAATGGATGTGTTGCTACAGAGACCCTGATGGGAGTAGCTACCTTGAAGAGGCTTCAGTGGTGGCCGTCCGGACTACTGTTGATTGTTCGGATTTGGTTTTCGCTCAGACCCAGAGCATAAGCTAGTAAATGGATGCGTGTTTGACATTGGTTTTCATTCCATGTGAATTAAAATCGATTTATGTTAATGTATGTCTGTTTGGTGGTAAAGGATTTATCTTCTACTCAACACCCTGGTATATATTAATAGTGATTGATCGCATGGCGTGAATTGTCAATGTGGCACGCCAAGATGCAATTGATCAAGGCTTTTGTTGAAAAGAAGGGCCTTGTGGGATGATCAAATCATAGCCTATTACGGCATAGCTTTGTGTATATCGTGAATTCGCGAGCCTCACACTCCGGTATGAGTCAAAAACGGGATATGGACCGTAGGGAGTGCACACGTTTCTTTCTAGCTAGTGGTAGTGTCAGTGCTTTAACACAGCCTGGCATTTTACTTATGTGGATGATGGATTTTGAGGCGCCTCAGATTTTTATAGGCCGATAGTGGTCATATTATAGGTTCAAAGGAACCGGGGAACGTGTGTTCAGGCATAACCAATCCACTGCCGATAGGCGGGGACCGGCCCTGCTGCATCCAAGGGTTCACTGCGGGGGATCCTGAGGCATTTGCTAGAGTGTCTCGAATCGGAGAGGAGCTTGCCCCTAGCCTCGACTCATGATGGAAGTCCAATTTCCAATACGACCTTGCGGTTTTGAATGTAGAACTAGTATGGCGACATGATATATAGTACCCATGCCGTCTATGATTAATACATTATGATTGAAATGTTTTTATTAGAATATATACACACTAATATTAACTCCGTTTTATCGTATCAAGCATTTTTTACCATTATAAGGTAAAACCCTATCCTCTAGTTTGCTTTGCATTGTGTGATGGGACTTGGGTCTTATAATGGTTTCATCTTTTCTAAAAAGCATTGCGTTGTTTAACGTTTTTACTTTATTTTATGCACTGGCAATCCAATGGAGTAAACCCGTTCCGCGTTAGCGGCGTGGTCCTGTGATTAGCCTTATTATTAGATAAGTTAAGTTAAGATTTCTCATACCAGTCCCATGACTGACCTGTAGTTCGTTTCATTGGCAAACTCGGGTGTCCATATTTTCCACACGGGCAGTCGAGTAGCTTTTTGCAGATATATTTACAAGATCCTGGCTTACAGCTGAAGCGGTATTCGGAAATCTCTGTATCCGTGTATTCCTTTCAGTTTAATATTTATAATATTTTTCCACTGCTATTTAAATGTAACTATGATATTATTGTATTTCTATTATGTAATTAGTATTCATACTCTGTTACATTCTTGTACTCTGATGTAATTGTTGTAATCAGCAATAAAATGTTCTTCAGTTTGTGTTCTGATGTGTGTTGTTCTCAAAGCAATCCAGGCTTTCCTTTACTGGGAAGTTTGGGTCGTTTCAGTTGGTATCAGAGCTTTGGTTTACAGAGCTCGAGAACAAGGCACATTAGAACTGAACGAAAGAATTCATCAGAGATTGGATTAGTAATATCGAATGAGAATAACTCGTTAGAGATGGGATCAGTAGTATCCCAGAACGAGTGTGAAGAGTATTATTTTCTTTTAAATAAAAATGAAAACAAATTTAGTTTTGAAATTTTTATCTTAAAATACGTATTTGAGTATATTATATTTTAATGTGGACAATCGAGTATATAAAGATTTCGAATATACGAGTATTTAACGGATATTCGAAGTTTTAATATACTGGATAGATATAGGATCACACTCTAGTCGCCCGGAGGTAATTCTGGTGATAGGTCGACCATCACCAGTATTTATGTTCGAGTCTCGAAGTGGGATTTCTATATATTTCCACTGACTGGTATGAGAACCAACACTTAGTTAGGACACATT
Organism: Allium sativum; assembly: GCA_030737875.1. NCBI lineage: Eukaryota > Viridiplantae > Streptophyta > Magnoliopsida > Asparagales > Amaryllidaceae > Allium > Allium sativum. The sequence continues at coordinate 123,546,941 of CM060919.1, read as the reverse complement.
GTTGTGATTTGCACTGAAAATATGATTTTTGGCTATATATAAAAGTTATATATATTTGAAAGGTTAATCACCTAATTGATTGCCGGTTATGATGTTTGATTATTAGTGAACTAATAAAAGTATGGAAATAATAATTAATTTAACTAATAAGAGTATGGAAACCAATAAAGTGGAGTTGGTTAAATTAAACAACTCTTAGCTATGTTCCTTTTCGAGGACGAAAAGATTTTAAGTGGGGGCGATTGTAACGACCCGGAATTTTTGGGCCAATTTAAAATTCTTATTTTATAAATTTTAATGGACTTTAATATTTAAAATAATTTATTTTAAATAAGAACGACTAGAAATTTACTTTAAAATGAATAAATTCAATTTAATTAGAAAAGGAGTTTAAAACAGCGCTGTAGTTTGAAAATTTGAATTTGAACTTTGACTGGCTATACAGGATTCATTTTAAATCAGAATTGAGTGAAACAATAAATATTTAAATGTGTTTAATAATATCTTTCTAACGAATCTGAAAAATTGAAATTTCATAGCGGAAATCAAAAGTTATGGCCAATTCAATTTTTAGAAAGGTCGTTGTAGAATTTATATATATATATATATATATATATATATATATATATATATATATATATATATGGCCCGAAAAGCTACTTTTCACATATGAAGGAATTTCGAATCGAAACCACATCCATTGAGTTCGGAATGACGTTTCTGCATTGAAAAATAGTAAACACTTATTTATTTTGAGTTTCGGGATTTATTTGTTTAAAAATGTATTTTTAATATTAAATATATTGGCCTTAAAATAGTCATTTTTCAAACGACCTCGGTTTTTGACGAAACAACTTTTGTTGGAACCGGAATATCAAATTTTTGCTAAGTTTCAATTTTCATAATTTTTCAAATTAATATGTGAGCGTGGCAAAGGAAAACGTGTTTTGTCAATTACAGTCAAATTTAATTGACTAGAAAATGGCCATTTTTCAAACAGTCTCAGAATTCGACGAAATTGGTCTTGTTAGAACCGTATCGTCATAAGAAAGCCAAAAATAATTTTTCTGTAATTTTTAGAGGTCGTATGTGGCCCCAGCATATTTAAATGTACGGTCAATATTTAATTAATTAATTTTTAATGGAATTTTAAATAAAATATATACAAATTTCGGAATTGGGCCCCGAGACCCGTTCCATTGCGTTCCGAAGGTGTTAAAACCTTAAGAACGACAGTAAGCAGGCCCAAATCGGAGAAAGTCCGAAAATCCACCATTTAAGCACATTTTTCGAGATTAAATAATGAAATATTATTAAATTTCGGAACCCTAATTTATGGCAGCCGCCGCCCTATTTTCGAAGGCTGAAATCATCCGAAATTGATATGCTAATATCTTTTGATCCGCTCAACGAAAATCGACGTATGATATACCAAATCGAAGCTCTTCGAGAGACCTTTCCATCCATACGGTTAAGATCGGGTTTTGGTTCATAGATTTCGCGAATTCTCAGCCTCAAGGCCAGTAGTTTAGGTTCAATTTCGTGGTGATTGGGGAGGCCGAGCTTCAGGTGGTTGGTAGAGCGAGCAGGTGGTGGCACGAGCTTCGAGTTGGCGGTGTTTGATCGGCGAACGGTGCGCCGTGGGGAGGTGCGTGCAGAAGATGGAACGTGGAAGCATGGGTTCGGCGGTAACAAGTAACGTTGAGGAAGAAGGAGAAAACTATTTAAGGTTAAGGATTATATTAATTAACTAATTAAGGATTTTATTATTTATTAAATTATACAAACTTTAAAACGTTGTAACTTCTACATACTGCGACGAAATTCAACGAAACGAAGTGCGTTCGGATCGTATTTCAGAGATCTACGCTATGATACAAATCTGAACTGAAACAGAGCAGATCAAATTTTGACCAAATTACCGATCTGATTTATTCTGAATAAAAAGCAAGGTGAGAAATCTATTTATTTTCTTTCCTTTATAGTTATAAATAATCCTGAAATTATTGTTGTTAATCTACAGTTAATTCTTGTTGTTATTATTCTGTGTTGAATATAATATATACATCTATTTGTCTGATGATGTTATGTGGCGATAGAATTGTCATAATTAACACTTTTTAATTAGAATTTGATTAAACAAATAAAAATATATATAATTTTTGTTTATATAAAAGATCAAATGTATAAGACAACAAATTTTTTAAATTTGTTGAATTAGAATTTTCAACACATGTGAGACACAAAATTTTGGTCAATTTGTTAAAACAGAATTTGCAACAAAATTGAAAACACAAACATTGTTGTTATATTTGTTGAACTAGATTTTCAACAAAATAGAACAAACATCTTTATCTCTTTTTGTTGAACTAGTTTTTCAACAAAAATATGAATATATATATATATATATATTTGTAATATTATTTACAGTAAAAGGAACGGAATTAAAAGATGATTTTTTTTTATGTAACATTGCTTACAATAAAAAGTAGAAATTTTAAAAATACATTTTTATTGTCAGATTTAAAGACAATAAAGAGAATAGATTTTAAAGATGTATTTTAATTGTCAAATTAAAGTCAATAAAAAAATTGATTTCAAGGTTGCATTTTGTTGACATGTTAGAAGTAATATAAAGAGTAGGCATAAAAGATTTACATTTTTATGTCAATTTGTTTCAATAGAAAGATTACATCTTTTAAATGTAATTTGTTTTCATTTAAAAATTGTTTTCATTTAAAAGACTACATTTTTAATGTGGTTATGTTTTCATTTTAAGATTGAAAATATATACATCATTTTAATTTGATAATGTTACATTAGCTTTAAAAATACATTCTCGTATAAAATGTTACATGAGATTAAAAGTACATTTTTGGTTACAAGATGTAACGTTAGATTTAAAACTACATTTTGCTAGAAAGATTGCATTATAAATAAAAAGAGATTTTTTTTTTTAAAATGTTATATAGGAAATAAAATATACATTTTTGGTTAGAACTTTATTAAGTGAAATAAGATATACATTTTTGGTTAAAACATAGTATTGAGATAAAAATCACATTCTTTGGTCAAAACTTTATTAGTGAGATAAAGATCACATTTTGGTTAAAGCATGATTAGTGGAATAAAACTCACTTTTATCTATCATTGGAAACTCAGAATTTATTTGACAAATAAAATTTACTTTTTATTTGTCATTTGAAAATTAGAATTTATTATACAAATAAATTCACTTTTATTTGACATTAGAATACATAGAAAAATATTCACATATAAAATATTCTTTTATATGTTATTAGAACGTATAGAAAAGTATAAACAAATAAAAGGATTTCTTTTATTTGTTATTAGTACACATAGAAAAGTGTAAAACGTAAAATACCATTTTTATGTTATTCTAGAATTGAAATTAAAGTTTGATCTTCTATTTGCATTCACTAATGCAAACATGCATTGAAAATAAAATTTATTCTTGTATTTGCATTCTCCGATGCAAATATATATTGAAAATGAAATTTATTCTTTGTCGTGCATCCACCAATGCAAATATATTAAAAATAAAACATTGAAATATAATTTGTCCTTTTAATTTATATTCACTAATACAAATACAACATTGAATTGGAATTTGTTCTTTTATTTGTATTCACGTACACAAATAAAACATTGAAAACAAAGGTTCACTTTTTACTTGTATTCACAAATACAAGTGTACACTGAAAATAAACTTGTTCTTTTATTTGCATCTACAAATGCAAATGTACATGGAAAATAGAATTTTTTCTTTTATATGCATTCATTATTGTAAATAATCACTTTTGTCAATTTACACTAGTGGAAACAAAACCAACACTTTTTTTAAATTTATATGAGTTGAAAGTAAAATATGATTTAAAGAGTTGCATTATGTTTGCAATCTTAGATGCAAACAAATATTACATTTTTATTTTTGTATTTTAGTTTAGAAATAGGAATATACATGTTTGTTTATAAATTTAGTTGCAAACAAAATATTTAATAACGATTATATTTTTATTTGCATATTTAGAAGCAAATAAACGTCATAGTTAAAAGACTATATTTTATTTGCATATATAGATGCAAATAAACATCGTAGTTAAGGATCAAATCTTTCATTCACACATTTAGAGGCAAATGAACACCGTCGGAAAAAGATGCATTTTGTTTACAACTTTAGATGTAAACAAAACATTAAAAGTTAAATATATTTGCATACAAATAAAAGAAAATAGAAAATTATCTTTTATTTATCATCCACAGTAATGCCACATAAATAGATTACAGTTAATTAGATCTTAGAAATAAATAGGGAAATTATACGAGTAAAAATATACTTGTACTCGATATTAGAAATATTATAACATGTGAGTCCATTGTCACCAACATGTCAATAGAATTAAACTGGTTAAATTCTTTAAACAATCATTTATTTATAAGTATTGCTGTTGGCTGAAAACCCCACACGGGTGTTGGGATGAATTTACATACACTAGTCCCAATATTTAGTTACATGTCGATCGATAGATTGACAGGCTGCGATGAGTGTTATATATATATATATTTTTCATTTTAATACTCACACAGTTATAAACTTCACTCTAGTTGTGAATGGACGCTTGATGATTATTTATTTTGACTGTCATATACATACAATGTATGAAACCCATATACCTAAAGTTATATGGTAACTGATTGAGTCACATTCCAGTTCAGGATTTCTTTAAATAAAGAATATCTTTTAAAAATAAGAATATTTAGAATAAAGAACATTGTAATATACATACCTTTTAAAATAAAGAATATTGTATTATGAAGAATATTTTATATAAAGAATCCTTTTTATTTAAAGTAATTTTTTTTAAACAACAAATATTTTAAGACAATATTTAACAAAGGATAAAATAATGATTTCTATGTCCATTCTTAGATGGACAAAAGATAATATTACCTTTCTATTGAAGTAAACTAGTTATTAACTAGGATAAATTTTTTAATTAAGATCTTTAGAGTTTCAATTATATTTTGTAGTTGAGATAAATTGATATGTGAATTGGGTTTATCGTAAATTATGTTTTAAACGACATTTGTTCTTTAACCCAAGTTACAGCGAAAATATGATTTAGGAATTATAAATCCTTTTATTAAGATTTAAAAAGAAATTTTCTTAAGACAAGTTTCCCAATTTAATACTAATTAAATTGGGATTGAGTGGAAATTCGATTTGATAATAATCGGGATCGGCTGCTATAAAAGAAGACTGATACTATATATGGAATTTAAAAGGCTTTGCCGTTATTCCATTTATATTATTAGTCCGATAAAGAAATTTATATCGATTATATATTGACTTGATTTCTGTGAAAATTCCATATTTAATGGAAGGCGACTTTGGGTTTACCATGAATAATGTTTTTAAATGACATTGATTCTTTAACCCAATTAAAGATAAGATTTATTTCTTAAATTGGAATAATCATTTAATAATGATTTTTGATATTAAAATCAAATTGGAGTTTTAATGGATGTTTAAAAAGAATAAATTTCAAAGAATTTATCTTTGATATAATTTATGGGAATTTTTCCTTTAAAATGAATATCCTATTAAAAGAATATTCTGAATTGGAATGAGACGTTGGATGTGTTTTACAGTACTTGATTTTTAATTATAAAAATACGCTAGTTATTCGGAAAGACCGGGTTTAACCCATTCCGAATAATTACTACGACGATGAAGAGTTGAAGATGAAGACGGTGTTGAAGACCGACGATCTTCACATGGAATGGATGTGTTGCTACAGAGACCCTGATGGGAGTAGCTACCTTGAAGGGGCTTCAGTGGTGGCCGTCCGGACTATTGTTGATTGTTCGGATTTGGTTTTCGCTCAGACCCAGAGCATAAGCTAGTAAATGGATGCGTGTCTGACATTGGTTTTCGTTCCATGTGAATTAAAATCGATTTTTGTTAATGTATGTCTGTTTGGTGGTAAAGGATTTATCCTCTACTCAACACCCTGGTATATATTAATAGTGATTGATCGCATGGCGTGAATTGTCAATGTGGCATGCCAAGATGCAATTGATCAAGGCTTTTGTTGAAAAGCAGGGCCTTGTGGGATGATCAAATCATAGCCTATTACGGCATAGCTTTGTGTATATCGTGACTTCGCGAGCCTCACACCCCGGTATGAGTCAAAAACGGGATATGAACCGTAGGGAGTGCACACGTTTCTTTCTAGCTAGTGGTAGTGTCAGTGCTTTAACACAGCCTAGCATTTTACTTATGTGGATGATGGATTTTGAGGCGCCTCAGATTTTTATAGGCTGATAGTGGTCATATTATAGGTTCAAAGGAACCGGGAAACGTGTGTTCAGGCATAACCAATCCACTGCTGATAGGCGGGGACCGGCCCTACCGCATCCAAGGGTTCACTGCGTGGGATCCTGAGGCATTTGCTAGAGTGTCTCGAATCGGAGAGGAGCTTACCCCTAGCCTCGACTCATGATGGAAGTCCAATTTCCAATACGACCTTGCGGTTTTGAATGTAGAACTAGTATGGCGACATGATATATGGTACCCATGCTGTCTATGATTAATACATTATGATTGAAATGTTTTTATTAGAATATATACACACTAATAATAACTCCGTTTTATCGTATCAAGCATTTTTGACCATTATAAGGTAAAACCCTATCCTCTGGTTTGCGTTGCATTGTGTTATGGGACTTGGGTCTTATAATGGTTTCATTTTTTCTAAAAAGCATTGCGTTGTTTAACGTTTTTACTTTATTTTATGCACTGGCAATCCAATGGAGTAAACCCGTTCCGCGTTAGCGGCGTGGTCCTGTGATTAGCCTTATTGTTAGATAAGTTAAGTTAAGATTTCTCATATCAGTCCCATGACTGACCTGTAGTTTGTTTCATTGGCAAACTCGGGTGTCCATATTTTCCACACGGGCAGTCGAGTAGCTTTTTGCAGATATATTTACAAGATCCTGGATTACAGCTGAAGCGGTATTCGGAAAGCTCTGTATCCGTGTATTCCTTTCAGTTGTATATTTATAATATTTTTCCACTGCTATTTAAATGTAACTCTGATATTATTGTATTTCTATTATGTAATAAGTATTCATACTCTGTTACATTCTTGTACTCTGATGTAATTGTTGTAATCAGCAATAAAATGTTCTTTAGTTTGTGTTCTGATGTGTGTTGTTCTCAAAGCAATCCAGGCTTTCCTTTACTGGGAAGTTTGGGTCGTTTCAGTTGGTATTAGAGCTTTGCTTTACAAAGCTCGAGAACAAGGCACATTAGAACTGAATGAAAGAATTCATTAGAGATTGGATTAGTAATATCCAATGAGAATAACTCGTTAGAGATGGGATCAGTAGTATCCCAGAACGAGTGTGAAGAGTATTATTTTCTTTTAAATAAAAATGAAAACAAATTTAGTTTTGAAATTTTTATCTTAAAATACGTATTTGAGTATATTATATTTTAATGTGGACAATCGAGTATATAAAGATTTCGAATATACGAGTAATTAACGGATATTCGATGTTTTAATATACTGGATATATATAGGATCACACTCTAGTCGCCCGGAGGTAATTCTGGTGATAGGTCGACCATCACCAGTATTTATGTTCGAGTCTCGAAGTGGGATTTCTATATATTTCCACTGACTGGTATGAGAACCAACACTTAGTTAGGACACATTGTTGTGATTTGCACTGAAAATATGATTTTTGGCTATATATAAAAGTTATATATATTTGAAAGGTTAATCACCTAATTGATTGATGGTTATGATGTTTGATTATTAGTGAACTAATAAAAGTATGGAAATAATAATTAATTTAACTAATAAGAGTATGGAAACCAATAAAGTGGAGTTGGTTAAATTAAACAACTCTTAGCTATGTTCCTTTTCGAGGACGAAAAGATTTTAAGTGGGGGCGATTGTAACGACCCGGAATTTTTGGGCCAATTTAAAATTTTTATTTTAGAAATTTTAATGGTCTTTAATATTTAAAATAATTTATTTTAAATAAGAACGACTAAAAATTTACTATAAAAAGAATAAATTCAATTTAATTAGAAAAGGAGTTTAAAACAGCGTTGCAGTTTGAAAATTTGAATTTGAACTTTGAGTGGCTATACAGGATTCATTTTAAATCAGAATTGAGCGAAACAGTAAATATTTAAATGTGTTTAATAATATCTTTCTAGCGAATCTGAAAAATTGAAATTTCATAGCGGAAATCAAAAGTTATGGCCAATTCAATTTTTAGAAAGGTCGCTGTAGAATTTATATATATATATATATATATATATATATATTATATAGGGCCCGAAAAGCTACTTTTCACATATGAAGGAATTTCGACTCGAAACCACTTCCATTGAGTTCAGAATGACGTTTCTACATTGAAAATAGTAAACACTTTTATATTTTGAGTTTCGGGATTTATTTGTTTAAAAATGTATTTTTAATATTAAATATATTGGCCTTAAAAATAGTCATTTTTGAAACGACCTCGGTTTTCGACGAAACCACTTTTGTTGGAACCGGAATGTCAAATTTTTGCTAAGTTTCAATTTTCATAATTTTTTGAATTAATATGTGAGCGTGGCAAAGGAAAACGTGTTTTGTCAATTACAGTCAAATTTAATCGACTAGAAAATGGCTATTTTTCAAACAGTCTCAGAATTCGACGAAATAAGTCTTGTTAGAACTGTATCGTCATAAGAAAGCCAAAAATAATTTTTCTGTAATTTTTAGAGGTCGTATGTGGCCCCAGCGTATTTAAATGTACGGTCAATATTTAATTAATTAATTTTTAATGGAATTTTAAATAAAATATATACAAATTTCGGAATTGGGCCCCGAGACCCGTTCCATTGCGTTCAGAAGGTGTCAAAACCTTAAGGACGACAGTAAGCAGGCCCAAATCGGAGAAAGTCCGAAAATCCACCTTTTAAGCACATTTTTCGATATTAAATAATAAAATATTATTAAATTTCGGAACCATAATTTATGGCAGCCGCCGCCCTATTTTCGAAGGCTGAAATCATCCGAAATTGATATGCTAATATCTTTTGATCTGCTCAACGAAAATCGACGTATGATATACCAAATCGAAGCTCTTCGAGAGACCTTTCCATCCATACGGTTAAGATCGGGTTTTGGTTCACAGATTTCGTGAATTCTCAGCCTAAAGGCCAGTAGTTTAGGTTCAGTTTCGTGGTGATTGGGGAGGCCGTGCTTCAGGTGGTTGGTAGAGCGAGCAGGTGGTGGCACGAGCTTCGAGTTGGCGGTGTTTGATCGGCGAACGGTGCGCCGTGGGGAGGTGCGTGCAGAAGATGGAACGTGGAAGCATGGGTTCGGCGGTAACAGGTAACGTTGAGGAAGAAGGAGAAAACTAATTAAGGTTAAGGATAATATTAATTAACTAATTAAGGATTTTATTATTTATTAAATTATACAAACTTTAAAACGTTGTAACTTCTACATACACCGACGAAATTCAACGAAACGAAATGCGTTGGGATCGTATTTCAGAGATCTACGCTATGACACAAACCTGAACTGAAACAGAGCAGATAAATTTTTGACCAAATTACCGATCTGATTTATTCTGAATAAAAAGCAAGGTGAGAAATCTATTTATTTTCTTTCCTTTATAAATATAAATAATCCTGAAATTATTGTTGTAAATCTACAGTTAATTCATGTTGTTATTATTCTGTGCTGAATATAATATATACATCTATTTGTCTGATGATGTTATGTGGCGATAGAATTGTCAAAATTAACACTTTTTAATTAGAATTTGATTAAACAAATAAAATATATATAATTTTTGTTTATATAAAAGATCAAATGTATAAGACAACAAATTTTGTAAATTTATTGAATTAGAATTTTCAACACATGTGAGACACAGAATTTTGGTCAATTTGTTAAAACAGAATTTGCAACAAAATTGAAAACACAAACATTGTTGTTATATTTATTGAACTAGATTTTCAACAAAATAGAACAAACATCTTTATCTCTTTTTGTTGAACTAGTTTTTCAACAAAAATATGAATATATATATTTGTGTAATATTATTTACAGTAAAAGGAACGGAATTAAAAGATGATTTTTTTTTATGTAACATTGCTTACAATAAAAAGCAGAAATTTTAAAAATACATTTTTATTGTCAGATTTAAAGACAATAAAGAGAATAGATTTTAAAGATGTGTTTTTATTGTCAAATTAAAGACAATAAAAAGAATTGATTTCAAAGTTGCATTTTGTTGACATGTTAGAAGTAATATAAAGAGTAGGCATAAAAGATTTACATTTTTATGTCAATTTGTTTCAATAGAAAGATTACATCTTTTAAATGTAATTTGTTTTCATTTAAAAATTGTTTTCATTTAAAAGACTACATTTTTAATGTAGTTATGTTTTCATTTTAAGATTGAAAATATATACATCATTTTAATTTGATAATGTTACATTAGCTTTAAAAATACATTCTCGTATAAAATGTTACATGAGATTAAAAGTACACTTTTGGTTATAAGATGTAACGTTAGATTTAAAACTACATTTTGCTAGAAAGATTGCATTATAAATAAAAAGAGATTTTTGTTTAAAATGTTATATTGGAAATAAAATATACATTTTTGGTTAGAACTTTATTAAGTGAAATAAGATATACATTTTTGGTTAAAACATAGTATTGAGATAAAAATCACATTCTTTGGTCAAAACTTTATTAGTGAGATAAAGATCACATTTTGGTTAAAGCATGATTAGTGGAATAAAACTCACTTTTATCTATCATTTGAAACTCAGAATTTATTTGACAAATAAAATTTACTTTTTATTTGTCATTTGAAAATTATAATTTATTATACAAATAAATTCACTTTTATTTGACATTAGAATACATAGAAAAATCTTCACATACAAAATATTCTTTTATATGTTATTAGAACGTATAGAAAAGTATAAGCAAATAAAAGGATTTCTTTTATTTGTTATTAGTACACATAGAAAAGTGTAAAACGTAAAATACCATTTTTATGTTATTCTAGAATTGAAATTAAAGTTTGATCTTCTATTTGCATTCACTAATGCAAACATACATTGAAAATAAAATTTATTCTTGTATTTGCATTCTCCGATGCAAATATATATTGAAAATGAAATTTATTCTTTTATTTGCATCCACCAATGCAAATATATTAAAAATAAAACATTGAAATATAATTTGTCCTTTTAATTTATATTCACTAATACAAATAAAACATTGAATTGGAATTTGTTCTTTTATTTGTATTCACATATACAAATAAAACATTGAAAACAAAGGTTCACTTTTTACTTGTATTCACAAATACAAGTATACACTGAAAATAAACTTGTTCTTTTATTTGCATCTACAAATGCAAATGTACATGGAAAATAGAATTTGTTCTTTTATTTGCATTCATTATTGTAAATAATCACTTTTGTCAATTTACACTAGTGGAAACAAAACAAACACTTTTGTAAATTTATATGAGTTGAAAGTAAAATATGATTTAAAGAGTTGCATTATGTTTGCAATCTTAAATGAAAACAAATATTACATTTTTATTTGTATTTTAGTTTAGAAATAGGAATATACATGTTTGTTTATAAATTTAGTTGCAAACAAAATATTTAATAAAGATTATATTTTTATTTGCATATTTAGATGCAAATAAACGTCATAGTTAAAAGATTATATTTTATTTGCATATATAGATGCAAATAAACATCGTAGTTAAATATCATATCTTTCATTCGCACATTTAGAGGCAAATGAACACCGTCGAAAAAAGATGCATTTTGTTTACAACTTAAGATGTAAACAAAACATTAAAAGTTAAATATATTTGCATACAAATAAAAGAAAATAGAAATTTATCTTTTATTTGTCATCCACAGTAATGTCACATAAATAGATTACAGTTTATTATACCTTAGAAATAAATAGGGAAATTATACGAGTAAAAATATACTTGTACTCGATATTAGAAATATTATAACATGCGAGTCCATTGTCACCAACATGTCAATAGAATTAAACAGGTTAAATTCTTTAACCAATCATTTATTTATAAGTATTGTTGTTGGCTGAAAACCCCACATGGGTGTTGGGATGAATTTACATACACTAGTCCCAATATTTAGTTACATGTCGATCGATAGATTGATAGGCTGCGATGAGTGTGTTATATATATATATATATATATATATATATATATATTTCGTTTTAATACTCACACAGTTATAAACTTCACTCTAGTTGTGAATGGACGCTTGATGATTATTTATTTTGACTGTCATATACATACAACGTATGAAACCCATATACCTAAAGCTATATGGTAACTGGTTGAGTCACATTCCAGTTCAGGATTTCTTTAAATAAAGAATATCTTTTAAAAATAAGAATATTTAGAATAAAGAACATTGTAATATACATACCTTTTAAAATAAAGAATATTGTATTATGAAGAATATTTTATATAAAGAATCCTTTTTATTTAAAGTAATTTTTTTAAACAACAAATATTTTAAGACAATATTTAACAAAGGATAAAATAATGATTTCTATGTCCATTCTTAGATGGACAAAAGACAATATTACCTTTCTATTGAAGTAAACTAGTTATTAACTAGGATAAATCTTTTAATTAAGATCTTTAGAGTTTCAATTATATTTTGTAGTTGAGATAAATTGATATGTGAATTGGGTTTATCGTGAATTATGTTTTAAACGACATTTGTTCTTCAACCCAATTTACAGTGAAAATATGATTTAGGAATTATAAATCCTTTTATTAAGATTTAAAAAGAAATTTTCTTAAGACAAGTTTCCCAATTTAATATTAACTAAATTGGGATTGAGTGGAAATTCGATTTGATAATAATCGGGATAGGATCTGTAAAAGAAGACTGATACTATATGTGGAATTTAAAAGGCTTTGCCGTTATTCCATTTATATTATTAGTCTGATACAGAAATTTATATCGACTATATATTGACTTGATTTCTGTGAAAATTCCATATTTAATGGAAGGTGACTTTGGGTTTACCGTGAACAATGTTTTTAAATGACATTGATTCTTTAACCCAATTAAAGATAAGATTTATTTCTTAAATTGGAATAATCATTTAATAATGATTTTTGATATTAAAATCAAATTGGAGTTTTAATGGATGTTTAAAAAGAATAAATTTCAAAGAATTTATCTTTGATATAATTTATGGGAATTTTTCCTTTAAAATGAATATCCTATTAAAAGAATATTCTGAATTGGAATGAGATGTTGGATGTGTTTTACAGTACTTGATTTTCAATTATAAAAATACGCTAGTTATTCGGAAAGATCGGGTTTAACCCATTCCGAATAATTACTACGACGATGAAGAGTCAAAGATGAAGACGGTGTTGAAGACCGACGATCTTCACATGGAATGGATGTGTTGCTACAGAGACCCTGATGGGAGTAGCTACCTTGAAGGGGCTTCAGTGGTGGCTGTCCGGACTATTGTTGATTGTTCGGATTTGGTTTTCGCTCAGACCCAGAGCATAAGCTAGTAAATGGATGCGTGTCTGACATTGGTTTTCGTTCCATGTGAATTAAAATCGATTTCTGTTAATGTATGTCTGTTTGGTGGTAAAGGATTTATCCTCTACTCAACACCCTGGTATATATTAATAGTGATTGATCGCATGGCGTGAATTGTCAATGTGGCAAGCCAAGATGCAATTGATCAAGGCTTTTGTTGAAAAGCAGGTCCTTGTGGGATGATCAAAGCATAGCCTATTACGGCATAGCTTTGTGTATATCGTGACTTCGCGAGCCTCACACCCCGGTATGAGTCAAAAACGGGATATGGACCGTAGGGAGTGCACACATTTCTTTCTAGCTAGTGGTAGTGTCAGTCCTTTAACACGGCCTGGCATTTTACTTATGTGGATGATGGATTTTGAGGTGCCTCAGATTTTTATAGGCCGATAGTGGTCATATTATAGGTTCAAAGGAACCGAGAAACATGTGTTCAGGCATAACCAATCCACTGCCGATAGGCGGGGACCGTCCTTACCGCATCCAAGGGTTCACTGCGGGGGATCCTGAGGCATTTGCTAGAGTGTCTTGAATCGGAGAGGAGCTTGCCCCTAGCCTCAACTCATGATGGAAGTCCAATTTCCAATACGACCTTGCGGTTTTGAATGTAGAACTAGTATGGCGACATGATATATGGTACCCATGCCGTCTATGATTAATACATTATGATTGAAATGTTTTTATTAGAATATATACACACTAATATTAACTACGTTTTATCGTATCAAGCATTTTTGACCATTATAAGGTAAAACCCTATCCTCTGGTTTGCGTTGCATTGTGTTATGGGACTTGGGTCTTATAATGGTTTCATTTTTTCTAAAAAGCATTGCGTTGTTTAACGTTTTTACTTTATTTTATGCACTGGCAATCCAATGGAGTAAACCCATTCCGCGTTAGCGGCGTGGTCCTGTGATTAGCCTTATTATTAGATAAGTTAATTTAAGATTATTCATACCAGTCCCATGACTAACCTGTAGTTTGTTTCACTGGCAAACTCGAGTGTCCATATTTTCCGCACGGGCAGTTATGGGACTGGTATGAGTAAACACTTTAAAACAGTTTTGGAAAATAACGATATCTTATAAGACAACGCCGTATAACGGAACGGGTTTTTCCCTTATGAGAATCCAAATCAATTTGATTTAACTTTCAAATCATTTTTAAAGAAACAATGATTTTTTATATCAAAACTCTTTTGATATTATAATAGTGTCTATCAACCACAATATAATAATCATCTTGCAGAACGCTTTCATCTCACGTTCCACATATAGAGTATACAATCAAAACCGCGAGCACTTATTGGGTAATGGGTTTCCAACTATGACAAGGTATGGAACCACCTTCCGATAGTGTACCTATAGAGAGGAATACACTGGGTTCAACAAGAACATCTTGCAACCCGGCCACACATGACCGACCACTCATTTCGCTTGAGTGTATCGAATTTATATCACCAACGGTTGGGATCAGCAACCGTTTCCAGAATGGGACAGCATCGAACAGATTAAAGAATGAAATGAATATCTCTAGACAGGTGATAATACACCCTACTTGGCAGCCAACCACTTTGCCATGCTGCCTGCCCGATTTTTGTCATTTCCCGGTTGTGAGGCTAGAGGCCAGGCTTATCTTTGACAGATCACACAATTATTCACTTTGAATTTCACATCGTCATACCCGCCAAATCACAAATTGATTTCCCAAAAAATACAATGGGTATACAGCTAAGAGACACGAATTCCTCTGCCACCAAACGTATATATGTTTGAAGAAATCAACTTACGCAATCTATTATATATACTCTGTCAGACATTCTTCCATACAGGTTGTCCCAGGACTGGACAAACCGAAGGCACTATTCTGTAAATAGGACAGTCCTTGCATAACTCCATCTTCAATTATCGTCATCATATTTCGATCAGAACGCTAATGCCCATATGGAGTGGTTTTCATATAATGAATTTGATCCCGGTCTCTCCGTATTGACAATGGAAAAATGGTCAAAAACTTCGATAGTCAGTGAGTTAACTATCAAAGAAAAACATGTGTGTAAACAACGATATTATTTCTAGATGGAAATTCTATCGATCAATCATCATTTAACGTTTATCTCTTTAGTACATTAATTTGTTTATTTCCTGTTCCTATTTCCATAAATTCAACATTTCTTATTTTCTAAATTTAGAAAATATACGTTATTAACATTGGGAAACATTTCCATTTCTTATTTCACGTATCACTGTCATTCAAGTTGTAATAACCCGGAAATCGAACCAATTTAAAAAAAATTATTTTGGCAATTTTGATGAATTTTGAATATTTAAAATGAATTATTTTAAATAATTACGATGAGAAATTTATTTTGAATAGAATTAGAACGTATATGTTTATTTGAATCGACGTTAGAATATAAACATTTTATTTTAATTATAAAAGGAATTGAAAATGGCGCGGTAGTTTGAAAATTGGATTTCAAAATTTAATTGAATGTACATGATTCAAAATAAACCGGATTTTGGCAAAACCAAAAATATTAGAATCTATTTGAGAATATCTTTCCAATGAATCCGAAAAATTGAAATTTCATAGCGGGGATAAAAAGTTATGCCCAGAATAATATTCAGAAAAGTCGTTGTGGAATTTATATATATTTTAATATGTATAAAGGCCTTAAAAATAACCATTTTGCAAACGACCTCGGTTTTCGACAAAACCATTTTTGTTGGATCTGTGATGTCAAATTATTGCTTGATTCAATTTTCCATAATTTTTAAAATCAATATGTGAGTGTGGCAAAAGAAAACGTGTTTTGATAGTTTCAGTCAATTTAGATCGACCAGAAAGTGACCATTTTTCAAATGGTCTCAGAATTTGACGAAATTAGTTTTGTTAGGACCGTATCGTCAATACGAAGCTAGAAATAATTTTTCTGGAATTTTTAGAGTCTGTATGTGGCCTCAGTAAATTAAAATGTGCGTTCAAATTCAATATGTAGATTTATATTGTAATTTTAACGAAAACTGATCGTAACAGTCGAATTGGCTTACGATGCATATCCCATTGTGTTCGAAATGGGGGTAATTAGCTAGGGGCGTCAGTCGTTGAGTTCGATTTGAAGATCAAACGAAAAAGTTACATTTTGGAATTAAATAAATAATTAAATAAATAACTATATAAGCCCTTAACCTATCTCCCCAGAAGAAATCGCGCCTCCTTTTTTAAAATTAAAAACCGTAAACCCGCTTCTCGATCCCTATCACCCTTCCCATCGCGCCGTCGTCGCCGGAGGTGGCCGCCGCCTCAACCCCAAACCACTACGACCCCTTTCTCCCTTCTCTCTCCTCTCCAGCGCCGAAGTCGAGACTCCCCTAGCCCCCAAAACCGCACCCCAACCCGAATTGACCACCGCCGACGCCCTGACAGGCCCGCCTCCTCCTATTACGACTCCTGACGCCTCCTACCGTGCCTGCGCCGCCCTCCTCACTCCTCTCCTCCTCCCTCTTTCCTTCTTTAAACTGCTACCACCCAAAACAAACCTCACGCCTAGCCTTGAACCACCACCTCGACGCAAAAGCATCCCTAGCCCTTAAACATCCGACGCCATCTCGAGGAACCCCCTCCTCCGTTCAAGAAGAAAAAAAGTGAGCTTTTTATTTTATTTTTCTTTGTTTTCGTTTCAGTTTTAATGTAAATTTGTAGTGAATTTATTTTCAGATTTTATATGAAAAATATGGTTTCTATTTAAATAACTTCGCTTTAAAAAGATTTGATTTTTAAATTGAAAAAGATTTGATTTTTAATTTGAAAATATAAAGAAATAATTTATATATATATATATATATTAGAAAAAAATTCGATTTTTATCATCTTGAAAGTGAAGTAGAGATATGATTTTTATAATCTTGAAAGTGAAGTAATAAAAATACGATTTTTATAATTGAAGTAGAGATATAAAAATTAGATTTTTATATATGTGTATAGCGTCATCTAAATATGACTTTATATTTATAACGGCATAATAGAAATATGATTTTAATCATGAAGAGAAGAATATAAAAATTAGTTTTTTATATATGAAGTAGCGGGTTAAAAATACGATTTTTAGCTTATGAAGGTTATTAATAAAAAATCAATCATGTATGATATCGTGTTCACTTAAGGTTGTAGTCGATGAAGTGTCCATCTTCTTTGCTTTGAAAGAATTAATGGCGGAGTGGATCCCCAAGGTGAGAACTCCTCATTTTTATTTTATTTTCTAGTTGAAATATATACTAGGATGTAGACGGTGCTTAGCAACACCCGACATCCGTCGTCCACAGACCATGGATGACTTGTTTGTTTGATTTATGTGTTGTGAAAATTTATTGTGTGATGTGGAATGAATAAATATTTCATAGTTAAAAATATAATTTTTAACGTGTATATAAAATAAATATTTATAAACAAATCGGATGATTTGTCTATATACACACATTTGACTGATATTGATTGGGATGATAAATTTTACACATCGCCCAACGGCACAGATAAAACCTGTGTTTGATTGTTTGAAACCCCACATGGGTGTTGGGATGAAATTGGACATACAATAATCCCAATAATTAGTTGTATGTCGATCGATTGATTGACAGGCTATTATAAGCGTTAAATATTTATATTTGATGCTTACACAGCGTAGAATGCACTCTGGATGATGGATTGTTGGTTTCATTGTTGTTATACACATTTGTTGTGTGAAATCCATATAATCAAAATATATGGTAATTGACTGTGTCTGATTCCAGTTCAGAAAGAATGAATATTTTAAAATAACGTTTATTTTAAAATAACGAATATCTTTAAATAATATTCAAAAAAGAATCAAAATTTGATTTTGATGTCCGATTTGGGATGGACACGAATATATTTAAATATATAAAGCCGTGTATGATAGATTGACGCCATTTTGACATGAACGATATTTATATCGATTTAATTCATTTTTATAATGAATATCAAAAAGGAATTGGTTTCAAAATCTAATGGTTTGAAAATAATATCATTTATATATCGATGATATGGAATATTCAATTTTGATTTGAAATTGAATATGAAGTTGAAATCGTTGTGAAAACGAATTTAAAACGATTTATAAAGTATGTTTTGAAAGGGAATCGACGAAATATATATAATATTTATATTATATATATATAATGGCATGAATAGAATGCGTCGCGTTGCGGCAGTTCGCGAATTTCGACCATTGAATTCGAACGGACATTACGGGAGATCTGACCGTCGGATTCTCCTAAAATCGGAACCGTTAGGTTTCTATCGAAAAGAGCTTTCTAAAATATATTAGATATTTGAAATCTAATGGTTGGATTTGGAATTATGTCCAAATAGAATTTGGAAAAGGTCGTTGTAAGTGCAGTTCGATGGCCATTAATGGAAAGCGACAGTACGGGCCTTGATAAAATTATTAAAAATATTAATAATTGGTGAAAATTCATAAGAAATGATTCGAAAAGAATTGGGATGAACAAATCCATATTTGAAAAGATAAAAATAGATTTTAATTGAAATGAACTAGTTTTGAACTACAATTATAATCCATTTATTTTTAAAAATAAATAAATTGGATTTGAAATGGTTATAAAAATAACCAGAATTTCCAATATGTAAATTGGAATGGATTTGAATCGAAATTGTCTTCGGAGTACTTCGATGTTGGATTTCGTGATTATACGGATATTATTATGGAAATTCGTTAGATATATTTATATCGTTATTTCCAATACGATATTTGTTGGTCGTAGAATTTGATATTGAATATAAGCCGATTGTTTTCTATTCAGAGCCTTGTATTTAATATCAAATGGAATTTGGGTTTGTCGTGAATGGTGTCTTCATTAACATTGTTCTTAAACCCAGTTGAGAAAAAGATTAAATCTTTTTATTTAGATTTAGTGAAGTATACCAATTAAATAATATTTAATTGGAATTGAATTGGAATTGATTTTTGGGTTAATCGTGAACGGTGATTTAAATAACACCTGTTCTTTAACCCGATAATTAATGGAATGTGGATTGGGTTTATCGTGAACTGTGTTTTAACGACATTCGCTCTTTAACCCGATTTACAGTGAAATGGGATTTGGGATATATAAATCTTTTTGATAAGATTTAAAGGAAATTTTCCAAAGTAAAGTTTTCCGATTTAATAAAATAATTGGAATGGAATGGAATTCGATTGGGTAATAATCGAAGTGAATTTCTGTGGAGGAAGACTGCTAATATATGTGTAATTTAAAAGGCTTTGCTGTTATTCCAGTCATATTATTAGTCGGATATGGAAGTTTATATCGATTATATATACGGATCTGTTTTCTGTGAAAATTCCATTGTTAATGGAATGTGATTGTGGGTTTATCGTGGACCGTGTTTTAAATGACATTGGTTCTTTAACCCAGTTAAAGACATGATTTATTTCCTGGATTGGAATAATCATTAAGTAATGATTTTTGGAAATTAAAACTGAATTAGAGTTTTAATGAATCTTTAAATAGATTGAAAGGTGAATTTGATAACTAAAATTATCAAATTCAAGAAATGACCGAGAATGGAGTATCACCAGTTTTGCTCCAGGCGATAGTTAAATCTTTAATTAGATTTGAACGTGAAATGGTAACTGAATTTACCGATAACACCGTGGTGTTAGATATGAAGTATTACCAGTTCTTGTTGCGGTCATGATGGGGGGTTCTCACCATGTGGTTTGGTGGCGAACAGTGGGCTCTTACCCCTACGTGTCCCTTGTGAGGGTTGGTTAGGCTGCGGCCGGGAGGCTCGAGAGGGTCGCCGTAAAACAAGTGAGACTGGGGGACCACTGGGAGCCATAGTGTGTTTTACCTGCTGCTTTGGGGGATGAAGGGATGGTTACAAAGCCTACCGAATTTCGTCGGGCTATCTCATTGTGGTATCAGAGCTTTGGTTTACAGAGCTCGAGAACATGACACATTAGAACTGAACGAAAGAATTCATCTGAGATTGGGTTAGTAATATCCAATGAGCATGACTCGTTAGAGGTGGGATCAGTAGCATCCTAGAACGAGTGTGAAGAGTATATTTTAAAAATTAAAATGAAAACAAATTTTGTTTTAAAATTTAAATCGTATTATACATATTTGAATATTTATTTTAAATTGATTTGGACAATCAAGTATATAAAGATTTTGCATATATGTCTGATCCACGTATATACGAAGTCTTAATATACTGCATAGATATAAGATCACACTCTAGTCACCAGAAGATGGTTCTGATGGTTGCTATAGCGATCATCAGTATTCATGTTCGAGTTTCGAAGATGGGATGTCTATATATTTCCTATTAACTGGTGTGAGAACCAAAACTAGATAGGGCTTATTGTTGTGATTTGGCACCAAAAATGTGATTTTTGACTATGTATCAAAGTTATGAATTTGAAAAGCTAATCAACTAATTGATTGCTGATTGTTGGTTGTGGTTATGTGATTACTTATTTAAACCCATATGTGAAAGGATGGTAAATGTAGCCAAATTGAACCAAATATTGAACTGACTTGAAAATTATTTGGAAATGCATGCATGTACATATATATGTAGGTCATTGCAAGGAGGCTAGAGCAGAAGAATAAAATTGTTTGCCCGACAAATAGGTACATGTTTAATGTATTTCTTTGGGTTTGGATGATTTTATGAGCCGATTGGCTAGCCGCTTGGCTGTTTCTTTTTCTTTTTGGATTGGAGAGGCCTCTATGGAAATTTCGGGAATTTCCCGGTGCTCCCGTGCAGGGGAGGTTATGGTGAATTTTTTTGAAAATTTAGGGTGTTAGCCACTTTTGAAGAATTTAAAAAGTTCTTAGAAACTGAAAAGTTGAATAACTTAAGCCATAATGAAAATAATGAAAGTTGAGTTGACAAGTTAAACAACTTTCAGCTTCGTTCCTTTTCGGGGACGAAAAGTTTTAAGTGGGGGAGATTGTAATAACCCGGAAATCCGAACCAATTTAAAAAAATTTATTTTGGCAATTTTGATGAATTTTGAATATTTAAAATGAATTATTTTAAATAATTACGACGAGAAATTTATTTTGAATAGAATTAGAACGTATATATTTATTTGAATCGACATTAGAATATAAATATTTTATTTTAATTATAAAAGGAATTGAAAATGGAGCGGTAGTTTGAAAATTCAATTTCAGAATTCATTTGAGTGTACAGGATTCAAATTAAACCGGATTTTGGCGAAACCAAAAATATTAGAATCTATTTGAGAATATCTTTCCAATGAATCCGAAAAATTGAAATTTCATAGCGGGGATAAAAATTTATGCCTAGAATAATATTCAGAAAAGTCGCTGTGGAATTTATATTTATTTTAATATATATAAAGGCCTTAAAAATAGTCATTTTGCAAACGATCTCGGTTTTCGACAAAACCACTTTTGTTGGATCCATGATGTCAAATTATTGCTAGATTCAATTTTCCATAATTTTCGAAATCAATATGTGAGTGTGGCAAAAGGAAACGTGTTTTGATAGTTTCAGTCAATTTAGATCAACCAGAAAATGGCCGATTTTCAAACGGTCACAGAATTTGACGAAATTAGTTTTTTTAGGACCGTATCGTCAATACAAAGCTAGAAATAATTTTTATGGAATTTTTAGAGTCTCTATGTGGCCCAGTAAATTAAAATATGCATTCAAATTCAATATATAGATTTATATTGTAATTTTAACGAAAACTGATCGTAACAGTCGAATTGGCTTACGATGCATATCCCATTGTGTTTGGAATGAGGGTAATTAGCTAGGGGCGTCAGTCGTTGAGTTCGATTTGGAGATCGGGCGAAAAAGTTACATTTGTGAATTAAATAAATAACTATATAAGCCCTTAACCCTAACCTATCTCCCCAGAAGAAATCGCGCCCCTTTTCTAAAATTAAAAACTGTAAACCCGCTCCTTGATCTCTGTCGCCCTTCCCATCGTGCCCCGTCGCCGGAGGTGGTCGCCGCCTCAACCCCAGACCATTGCGACCCCTTTCTCCCTTCTCTCTCCTCTCTAGCGCCGAAGTCGAGACTCTCCCAGCCCCTAAAACCGCACCCCACCACGAAGTGACCACCGCCGACGCACTGACAGGCCCGCCTCCACCTGTTGCGACTCCTGATGCCTCCCACCGTGCCTGCGCCACCCTCCTCACTCCTCTCCTCCTCCCTCTTTCCTTCTTTAAACCGCTACCACCCAAAACGAACCCCATGCCTAGCCTTAAACCACCACCTCGATGCAACAGCACCCTCTAGCCCCTTAGACATCCGGCGCCATCTCCAGGAATGTAACGACCCGTGTTTTTGCCCGTTAAATATTTAATTTAATTTATTGGTTTTAAATATTATATTGGGAATATTAATGAAATTTAATATTGAATTCGCTATTTAAAACGAAGTTGAACGTTATAATTTATATATAATATAAAATCGAGCTCGAAAATGGCGTGCAGTTCGTAATATTTGGTTTTGAACTTCAACTGAGAATACAGGATTCGATATAAGTCGGATTTCTGTGAAACAAGACACGTTGGGACCGTATTGATGATAATTTTCATATGAAAGAGAAAAATCCAGATTCCATGTTATAGATAGTAAGTTATGGCCAAATCAAATTTTGAAATAGTCGCTATGGAAAATCGTTATTTAATTTATAGGCCTTTAAAGTAGCCGTTTTGTAAACGAACTCTGTTTTCGACGAAACCAGTTCCGTTGAGTTCGTATCGTCGATTAGAGTCAGAATAAGTATATAGTTTGTTATTTTTAGAGACCGGAAAAATTTGGCGTTAAAAAGGGTAGGGCGGTTCGAGGTAAAAACAGCCGACCGGGGCAACAGTCTCAGAATGCGACGAAATTAGTGCCGTTGGGTTCGTATCGAAAAGTTATTGTCAGACTTCGCAGTTTCGAGTTGATTTGATTTATCTGGTGATCGTGGAAAAATTAAACGCGTGTTCATTTCTGGTTTCATAAAGGAAATTTTTTCATACGACCTCGGATTGTGACGAAACTTGTCCCATTGGGTCCGGAATATCATTTTACATTAAGAAAAGCCTTTTTATCAGTAGACAGAAATCGTTTATAGTGACTTTATCGTATTATTTTATGGTGAAGTTCAAAATATATACTATATTAAATGGAAGCTCTATATAAACCCCTATATATGTTAAACCCTCATCGAAATACACTGCATGGTCGGCAAACAGACCCGCTGACATTTCAAAACACGCACAGCTACCCCTCTGTTCCCTTTCACACCAACATTTCCATGCACATGCTGTACTTTCACCTCACATCACGTATTACTGAAATGGAACAATGTACTGTAGCATGAAACCGTGCCTGCCAAGTAAAATATTGTCGTGGCCATCACGGTTTCCCTCCTATAAATACGATGGGCTCCATCTGTTTCTTCGCAAGCCAAAGGCACAAAGCCTTTCCCTCCAGTCTGTTTTTGAAGAACAGCAAACGAAAAAAAAAAAAGAGAAATAGGACGGACGTAAAATGGAAGGGGAAGGAGAGCAAAAGTGGAAGGCGGAGGGGACTGAGGCGTTTCGGTCAGGGCTGGTGGATGGTGGTCCGGTGGGCCATCGAAGCTGCGGCAGTGTGAAGAAGGACGGAATGCGATGGGGTAAAGGGGTGGACTTGCGTTGGCAGTTGCTGAAGAAATGAGGGGTCGGCCGAATGTAATCAAGGTTTAAACTGAGTTTTAATTTTAATTATGTTACTTAGCTTAAAGTCTGAAACCATTTCTACTGTCTGCGTTTAGCAGATTTTGGGAAATAAGCACGGTGAGATGCCTGGAAATTGGGAACGAGATTAAAGGGTAACTAACGAAATGAGTATATTATACAGTGATTCATTTAGACTAATGTGTAGTTAATAATTAACTAATCAATTAATTAAATCAGTTCTTATGTATGCAGATCGAACGAAATAAATTGGAACGTGAGGATCCTGGGGAGGGAACGGTTGACCTCGGTAATCATAACAACGTAAGGAAATTAGGACAGTCACTTACATATATTTACTAGTGTAATTGGCCACCAAGTCAAAGTGATTAAGGAATGAATTTAATTAAATTATATATTAATCTGATTATGTTTTGTACAGCTTTTGGGAACCATCTGCAGTGTTAAAGAGGGTCGGTCCACCTTTTTGCTTAACCTGCAAATGTTAGCAGTATGCCTTGGCTTGTCAAAATAAAGTGATTTCGCAAACCATAAGTAATTAGATTATATTAAGACTAGGAATTAGAAAATTAAAATACCTTAATTAGTGATTTGTTTGAATGCTAATAACAGGTGCAGTAGGATCCAAACCAAGAGAGTGTGGCAGCTGTTATCAAATAAGATCAAAATGATGCACAAGGAAATGTGGCCTGATAGTGATTAAATTAAAAATTGGACCAGGCAAGAAGCAGTGGGACCATACTATCGAATATTATGGAACCGACTTGAACATAATTGATCGACCGGGATTTTTAATTAAATTAAACACCTGTTTGATTTAATTAAAAACCAACCATTCAACGAAATCAAATCAAGGTGAGTTAAACTCACTCAGTTACCCTTTTTATATTTTATATAAATTGGGTATTTTTATTTTGTGTGCTCTGCTTGCCAATGGTTGACTGTTTTGCTAGTTATCTGCTTATCTGTTAATTTAACCGATGAAATTGAACTGTGTTTAATTTCAATGAATTACCAAATCGTTATTTTTAACGATTGGTTCCAATAAAGGTGACTCACCTTGGTTGGTCACGTTTATTTATAAACGTGTTTTAAATGGTTGAATTGTTTGAATTGATTATGGTTGATGTTAAATGGTCGTTGTTTAATTTATCAGTTAAACAACACTGAATAGCCTGATTTGAGAAAACCATTTGAATACAAGGAAGAACAGGTTGGAGGGACCCAACCGGATCCCTCAAAATGTATTTTTATTTTCATATTCTCATATATGAACTGATCTGTTTGTGTGATTGATTTGATGGTTGATTATTGAATGTTCAACATCTGTTAGTTTAAAACCAATGGGTGATATTGGTTGAGTATTTGGCAACGTATGGCCAATAAAATCAATCGTTTTATAGATATTGATTCACCGTCAGGTGAGTCAATAGAGGTGAAGTTATAAAAATGCTTTTTATAACTGGAGATAGATTCTTGAACATATTATTTTAAATAGAAGTTATTCAAGAGAAAGAAATAAATATTTTATTTATGTAAGACTTTAAATTATTTTCAATTGATTTTATAAAGCAAGTTCCGATGTAAATCAGATTGATAAGTACGAGATAGGAAATAAAATCGCATGGTTAGGATTGGATAATCGTTTTGTTAAGAAACCATTTAATGGAAATTATTTAAATTAATTATATTTTTAATTAATTTAAAGTGAGAATTTATTTGGAATCGGCTAACGAGATAATCAAGTTTGAGTGAATTAAATCGACCATTTTGAATTTGAATTGATTATCAAATTAATGTGTTTTTTTGGATTAAATATCGTTTAAATTTAGATAAGGTTTTAAAAAGGGTTAAGATAAACCAGAATATATAAATGAGTGTTAAGGTGAAAATTGTTAATATTAAATTAACGTTATTTGAGAATGAGATCAAGTAAAAAGGGAAATTTGAAATAAGATTTCAAAAGTGGGGAATGGTCGAACATTTTTGAAAGAAGATTGGAAATAAATGAATCTGGTTAAAGAAGTGGGTTATAGGGTTGTATAACTAAACCCAAGTTATAATGGAATGTATTTCGATATGGAAATGGGAATATTGATTTGGTGATTACAACTGATATTCATTTGAGGATAAGAACGTTGTTTGATCAAGGTCTGAGAGGTAATTAAAATACCCCAACTTGATCAACATCGGGATTATCTGAAGATAGTATCAGTTGGTAATCGTAAGAGACGTTAGTGAATATGTTTTGAAAATCTAACAGCGATTATAGCGCTGTTGTTTTGTAAATCTAAATGGTAATTATAACGCTATTGTTATAACATGTGTTATAAATCTAAACAGCGTTTTAACATATGTGCTATAAATTTCCTTATTTAAACAAATGTATTTCCTGATTTAAATGATAAGAATGAATTGCCATTTCGTACGACTACTAGCGAAATTCGCAGGGCTGCAGATAGCCTAAGGCGGTCGGATGTTTCCTGAGGGAATCAGGCGTAACCATTGTGATCGTTGTGATCTAGAGTCAAGCGAATGGATTTAAGTCAAGTATTAGTTAATTGATAGGAGTTAAATAAGTCGAGTTAATCAATTAGAGTTAACCAGTTAGGGTTAATCAGTTTGAGTTAATCCATTAGAGTTAAATCGAATTAGAGTTATTCAAATATCGTATTTTGAATATTAAAAGAGTTGGAATTTTTAATTTAACCAAAGTAAATCAGTTTGTTAAAGGCCAAGTGATGCTGAATGCTGAACCAGTGAACTCATTGGAGTGTCATGATTGAAACACTGAATATTTTAATAGTTAAATCACCGACTATCAAATCTGTCCAATACGATTGTTGGTAAGGAAAGACCGGGATCGAATTTATATTCGAAAACCATTCCAACCAACAAATACGTGAAGATCTCAGAAGATGATCAAGATGGTGCTGTGAAGACCGTGGATTTTCATAAACGGAAGAACCACTAATGTTCTCTGCCTGGCAAGCAGAGATAAGCCGTGATTCTGTCGTGGTTGGGATCTACGGGTTGCAAGGACTTCTCGCTACTGATCCATGGGGTGATTCCTATATGAATGCGGTAGGAGAGTGCCTTCGGTTCCTCCTGTTCCTGGGTGACGTGTATGGACGAGTGTCTGACAAAGTATTTCCAAAGGATCACGTACGTTGATTTCTTCAAACGTGCGATAGTTGTTGGCAGGGAATTGCCATTCTCTAGCTTTCAGCTAGAGTATTTTTGTGGACGTCAATTAGTGATATCAGACGGATCTGACAATGTGGCATTCAAAGTGAATGACGACCAGATGATCAGAAGTAATTCTGGCCTCAAGCCTCATCAACCGGGAAATGACAAAAATCGGGAAGGCAGCATGGCTATGTGGGTCGCTCCCATTAGGGTGTATGATCACCTATCTAGAGGAAGTCCTATTTGTTTCTTTAATCTATGTTTCGATGTTGTCCCTTGTCGGGAGACGGTTGCTGATCCCAACCGTCGGTGATATACATTCGATACTCTCAAGCGAAATGAGGGGTCGGTCATGTGAGGGCCGGGTTGCAAGAAGTTCTTGTTGAACCCAATGTATTCGTCTCTAGAGATACACTATCGGAAGGTGGACCCATACCTTGTCAAGTCGGAATCCAATTCCCAATAAGCGCCTGCGGGTTTTGATTGTATACTATATATGTGGAGCGTGAGATGCAAGCGTTCCACTAGATTTCTATTTACTTGTGTTTAGACATTATCATAATATCAGACAAGATATTGGTTTCAAACTGTTTTGGGTTATCGTAAGGTAAAAACCGTCCGTATTTATGTGTGGATTTGGTCTTACGATTATCCTTTTCTTTTGAAAAGGTTTTGAACTTTAAAATCATGATTGGATGGTTCACCCTTATTACTGTGCGAGTTTATTTCACTCTGGTTCACCAGACTGACCCGGGGTTTTGTAAATGCTCGGGTTAGGCCGGGTTGTACAGGTTCAGGTTATCGACTGCTGTGAAGAGACGAGCTGGAAGAGTCCAGATGTATGATATTATTATTCCGCTGTGTGTTATATGAGGACAGATTAGTATCACTGTCCAGATGTGTACTCTGATATTGTAAGTATTTCAAAAGCTTTCAATAAAGGTTATTTCTGTATTATAATTTGTTCCGCTGCGATGTGAGACTCTGTGTGGTGTTTCTTCTTCTTCTTCTATTCTAATATTTCTATCTTATCTATCCTCACCCTCTAACTTCTTTCTATTAATGATCTGGAATGTTCGATGTCTGAATGGTCAACATGGTAGTTTGATGTTGATTTTCGGAGTCGAAAATCCCGGTTCGTTACAAGGAACCCCCTCCTTCGCTCTACCTTAAAGCCTCGTAGCTTTTGACAATGGGGATTTCATGCATCTAGTTCGCACGCAGGCGGCATGTTTATTTTCCTTTTCCACAAACTAATCCTACGTGGTTTCAACCAAATAATTCTCAACCACAAACGGGTATTTTTCAACCACAATCAATCAATTTTCACACCAATCACAACCAATATATATATATATATATATATATATATATAAGTAAATCTCACTTCTATTTCAACACATATATAATTTTTACAACGCATATATAACTTATACACCAAACATACAACTTATACAACGCTTATACATGAGGTGTACAATGCTTATATAACTCATACTTCGAATATATAATTTATACATCGTCATTTCTATATCGTTTATAAATTAGATATCTCACATTGGGTTCCACTCCACCAAAAATAGCAGTAGGCTCAGAAAAATATGCGGTCTCTTCTAGAATGTAGAAGGCGTCCACATGAGTCAACTGTCTATTGTTTCACTGAATTTCGTCAACATAGCACAAAGATATGATTTTTACAGTGAAAACACAAACCGTAGCGCTTTAAAGTACTATAGAATAGTTTAAAATAAAATAGGTTGTACCTTTCAAAATCTGTTCAAAACTAGGTTTTGATTTTACCACTAATCCGTTGTACTGCGTTCAGATCAGGCTATACGGTGTCGAAGAGGGTCGAGAGGCGCAGCTATCGAGGTAGGTGGTGCAGCTCGACGGCGTCTGGGCTAGGCGGCGGGTGGTTGAACGTCTGAACTTCGTGGCGTCCGTTCTCCTTGAATGCTGAACGTAAAGATCCAATCCCTACATGGATTTGAAGCTCGTCTCGAGCTCTTCAAAATCTTCAACTGGAGGAGGGACTGAATTTCCTTGTAGAGGGAGAAAATGAAGAAAGAAGGGATGAAGCTTTCTTCGCCATCGGTATTCAGGTATCGGGGAGAGAGACGATGGTTTGGGCCAATGAGATTTTTTCATTTTATTTATATATTTTTAAAAATTCGAAAATACCCCTTGTCTCATACAAACTCCAATCCAAACCTAATGACTGTCGTCCCTAGCCAAATACCCCCATTCCGAACACAATGGTATATGTTTCGTAGGCCCATTCGACTACTTGAGTCAGTTTCTCTTCAAATTAAAATATAAAACATTCAATATTTAATTTGAATGTACATTTCAATTTGCTGGGGCTACATACTGATTCTGAAAATTCCCGAAAAATAAATCTAGCTATGTTTTGATGATACGGTCCCAACAAAACCAGTTTCATCGAATTCTGAGACCGTTTGAAAAATGGCCCTTTTCTGGTCGATCCAATTTAATAGAAATCAACCAAACACATTTTCCTTTGCCACACTCACATACTAGCTTCAAAAATTATGAAATTTGAAACCTAGCAATAATTTGACATCCCGGATCTAACAAAAGTGGTTTCATCGAATTCTGAGGTCGTTCGCAAAATGACCATTTTCACGGACTATATATTCTATAGCGACCTTTCTGAAAATTCTTTTGGCCATAAATTTTACTTCCCGATATGAAACTTTTATTTTTCAGATTTGTTAGAAAGATATTCACTAACAGATTTAAATATTTTTAGTTTCACTAAAATCCGTTTTATTTTGCACCCGGTACAGTCAGTCAAAGTTTGAACTGAAATTTTGAAATTGCCGCGCCATTTCAGGCCTTGTTTATAATTAAAATTAATTATCTTTATTTTCAAACGTTGATTCAAACTCACTTTTCATTTTTATTATTTAAAATATTTATTTTAAATATTTAAAATCCACCAAAATAGCCAATTTAAAATTTTCAAACTGGTTCAGATTTCCGGGTTGTTACATTTTATTTGATTTTATTTTGTTTTTGAAAGATAATTGAAGGGGTTCTGGAGGAATACCCAGCGGCGCTCTTGTTGTTGACCGTGGAAAAGTAGTGAATTAGGCTTAGGATGTTGATAGGTATTTATAGAAAGATTTAGATATTTTTTTTCGAATATTATATTAAATTATAATCAACTATTGATTTTTTTTGTCCTTTAAAATTCCTGTAGTCACACATGACATCTAAAAATCACGTAAATGGACATGCAGCTACAATTCGACATTACGGACCCAACGAAACTGGTTTCGTCAAATTCCGACTCCGTTTGCTCACATAGCGTATTTTTAACTGTCAAAATATCGACTGTTTTCACATTAAAAATCCATTCGGCCACATATTGACTCTAAAAATCACGGAAACTGAAATCTAATAATAATTTAATATTTCGGATCCAACAAAATTAGTTTCTTTGAAAACAGAGGTTGTTTGCAAAGCTGGCTATTTTTAAAGCTCTAAATAAACCTATTCAAATATTAATATATTTAAAAATAATTAAATTAAATATTTATAAATAAATATTATCATATATATTCACACAGAATATCATACAGCTCTGAAATAACATATTTGGATTTATGTCTCCACATTTCAAGTCCAGAGTTAAATCGATATTCAATTTATATTGAAAATCCATTTAAATATAAATAAATCGATATAAAATTATAAAGGAATTCCATAGCGACTTTTCAAAAATTTGATTTGGGGATAAATTAAAATCTACATAATGAAATCCCGATTTTTCTCTTCCATTAGAAAATTGTACTTCACCAGCTCCGAGCGTTTCTTGTTTCACAGAAATCCGACTTAAAACGGACCCTGTATATTCAATTGAAGTTCGAATCGCCAAATAGCAAACTGCCATGCCATTTCGAGCTCGATTATAATTATAATATAATTATACGTTCAGACTTCATTTATATAATATATTCGTGAATATAATTCAACTCTAAACTGAATTATATATTTTAAATAATCCAAATTACACAATATTGCGAATTCCACTATTTTTGATTATTTCTGAAATTAAATATATTATTCTATTATTTAATTAAATAATTCATATTATTTAATTCAATGACCATTTAAATTTCTAAATCACTATTTAAATAATTAAATAAATTAATTATTATACCATAAAAATACGGGTCGTTACATTCTTTCCCCCTTAAAATAATTTCGTCCTCGAAATTGCTGAGGTAGAAAACAAACCCTATTAACTAGTTAAAATTATTTGTTTACTTCTTAACTTCAGTTTCAACTGAACAAATAAACTTTAATTAAAATATTAATTAACTTTTACCAACGAAAATTTTCAAAAATCCTGAAAATTTTCTAATACCGGAAATTTCCGAAAAATTCACCAACACCTCCTTTGTACTGGTCAATCGGTACAATTACAACTCGCCTCTCTAGGTCTTCTCCAGCCAAAAAGAAAATCAAATAGCCAAGCGGCTTGCCAGATCGGCTCATAAATCTCATGCTTATACCAAATATAAACTTGTACCTTTTTGTCGGGCATATCAACTCTATCACTTTTACCTGTTATCAATACAACATATACCAATGTCATCTCAACCAATTTCCAGTCAATATTTGTTCAACACAGCTATTCACTTATATCCAAACCAAATTTCATTTGGAACTCAAGTTCTATCCTTAATCCCAAATTCTTAACTCATCAACCCAATATCGTTTCAAATTCCTATCTCATAATCTGATTTGTTTCAATACCATTCTAAACCAATCCAATTCCAATTACCACTTAACTGATTTCAATTCAATTCCAGCTCAGTTTCACCCATTTCTATTTAAATTGGTTTTTAATTCGAACAACCTCTTCTTGGGAGTTTTAAACAAATTACCTTTTCCAAAACAAAAACCAAATATTTGCTTTTTGAAATCAAAACCACTTGTTTTCTCAAAACAATTCAAAAACAATATCTTTGGTAGTAATCCGTCATTTACAATTCGAAAATGAATACCGATGATGTCATGATCATCATCGGAATCTATTTGCAGCTATCGAAGTGATTTCAATACTATATCACTTTCCAAACCATATCTAAACACTTAAATTTTGAAATCCATTTCAAAATACCATTTTCAATGCTTGTAACCAAATTAATATCTCCTAGGATTTTAAAATTCACATATATTTAACCAAGATTCATTTACATCACCTTTATAACCTTTCACGGTTTTAATTCCAATTCTGATTTAAATTCAGATTTAATCCGTCTAATTCCATATACTACACTTATATGAATTCTAATTTGTTATCTACATAACCATTTAATTTATAATCTTACTCGATTATAATAACAACCAATATATCCAATATATTATAGTTCCAATATATATATTTTCTCTATATCAAAATATACTTTGGGTAAAATTATTTTCATTTACCCTCTTTTCAAAACATATCGTGTCGACCCATCGTATTCGAGTGTTTAGAAACTCCTACCGATACAGTGGATTAAACTGATCGACCAGAACCCATAAACAACTCAATCAATAAATCTCCACAATATAAAACAATTTTATATTGAATAACAAATACGCGCTCATATATGTATACTCAACTCAATTTAGGGTATTGCTAACCCTATCTCTACCGAGTCACGCCACAGAGCCAAGGTAATTACTTAACCTTAAGCTCTGATACCACTGTAACAACCCAGGGAATTTTCGATCTTGGATATCGGCATACAACACTATGTCGACTATTCAAGCATCGGAAACACTGGATAGTCCATGAAAGAAATTAGAGGGTGAGGATAGGTAAGATAGAAACTTAGAATAGAAGAAGAAGAAGAAGAAGAACATACAGCATCAGAGTAAACACGAATCTCACAGCGGAACGAGTAAATATATTTCATAACATAACTTTGAAATAAAACAGTATCTATATACAATACCATTATTAGAGTATAACACTTACAACACAGCAGAAATAACAATCTATATAATCCTGAAGCCTCCTGCTCCAACTCTTCAAGTATCTGTAAATCCCGACTACTTGACTGCCCGTACAAATTTAGGCACCCAAGAGTTTAGGGAAAAAAACAAAAAAAAAACTTTGGGTCAGTCATGGGACTGGTATGAGTAAACATTTTAAAACAGTTTGGGAAAATAACGATATCTCATGAGACCACGCCGTATAATGGAACGGGTTTTTCCCTTATGAGAATCCAAATCAATTTGATTTTAACTTTCAAATCATTTTGAAAGAAACAATGATATTTTACATCAAAACTCTTTTGGTATTATAATAGCGTCTATCAACCACAATATAATAATCATCTTGTAGAACGCTTTCATCTCACGTTCCACATATATAGTATATAATCAAAACCACGAGCACTAATTGGGTAATGGGTTTCCAACTATGATAAGATATGGAACCACCTTCCGATAGTGTACCTCTAGAGAGGAATACACTGGGTTCAACAAGAACATCTTGCAACCCGGCCACACATGACCGACCACTCATTTCGCTTGAGTGTATAGAATGTATATCACCAACGGATGGGATCAACAACCGTTTCCCGAATGGGACAGCATCGAATAGATTAAAGAATGAAATGAATATCTTTAGATAGGTGATAATACACCCTACTTGGCATCCAACCACTTAGCCATGCTGCCTGGCCGATTTTTGTTATTTCTCGGTTGTGAGGCTAGAGGCCATGCTTATCTCTGACATATCACACAATTATTCACTTTGAATGTCACATCGTCATACCCGCCAAATCACAAATTGATTTCCCCAAAAATACAATGGGTATACAACTAAGAGAAACGAATTCTTCCACCACCAAACGTATATATGTTTAAAGAGATCAACTTACACGATCTATTATATATACTCTGTCAGACATTCTTCCATACAGGTTGTCCTGGGACAGGACAAACCGAAGGCACTATTCTGTAAACAGGACAGTCCTTGCATAACTCCGTCTTCAATTATCTTCATCATATTTTGATTGCAACGCTAATGCCCATACAGAGTGGTTTTTAGATAATGAGTCTGATCCCGGTCTCTCCGTATTAACAACGGGAAAATGGTCAAAAACTTCGATAGTCGGTGAGTTAACTATCAAAGAAAAACACGTGTGCAAACAACGATATTATTTCCAGATGGAAATTCTATCGATCAATCGTCATTTAACGTTTATCACTTTAGTTCATTAATTTGTTTATTTCCTGTTCCTATTTCCATAAATTCAACATTTCTTATATTCTAAATTTAGAAAATATACGTTATTAACATTGTGAAACATTTCCATTTCTTATTTCACGTATCACTATCATTCCAGTATTCTTTATTATCCAACATTTCATTTTCTATGATTAGAAAATATCTCTGATTTATATTTGGAAAATGTTTCCAAACTCATTCATTGGATTTAAACAGATGTTTAAATAAAACATCGCTATGTGCATTCAAATCATTACCTTCATTAACTAAATTCAATTAACCAACCTTCACTATCAAACCTTAACCATTCCTTAGTTAAAAATGGAGTCAATCATGTTGGGGCATAACTACCTCCCAGACCTTAACTGAACCACATTTCTAATTCCGAAAATAGACAAAGTTCACCTTCTAAATCTTTAACAAACTTCCTTACATAACTCTCGGATTCTATTTATGAATCCACTTCTTTTACGGAAATTATTTGATTATAACAATAGTGTTATAATCCCATGCTTTCGAAATATAATAACTTAAGTATAACTTTTATTTACTAATTCGGATAAATAAACAAACAACTAATTTATTTATAAATAAATAAATCTTGATTAAAAACGGAAAGTGAATAGTACTTTCCTGAATTCGATATAATCGAATTCAATGTATAATTCTCTTTCGAATAATCTCTATTCGATAACTCCTTTTCGAATAAACTATATAGCTCTTTCTTTGAATAACTATATTCGATAATCTCTCTTTGAATAACTATATTCTATAATCTCTCTTCTAATAACTATATTCGATTAACACTCTTCGAATGATTTACATTCGATTAACTCTCTTCGAATGATTTACATTCGATTAATCTCCTTTCGAATAAACTATATTCGATTAACCCCTTTTAACTCTATTTGAATAACTAATATTCGATAACTCCTTTTAACTTTATTCGAATAACTAATATTCGATAACCTCTTGTCGAATAACTAATATTCGATAACCTCTTGTTCAATTAACTCTATTTGAATAACTCTAGTTCGATTTAACTCTAACCGATTAATTCTAACTGGTTAACTCTAACTGGATAACTCTAACTGGTTAACTCTAACTAATTAACCCTATCCAATTTACTCTTCGTCCATATTCAGTTTCAAATATCGATGTTGAAATCGATTCTTACTTCTCTATATAAGTCCTGACTTATATATTCTATTTATCCAATGATAAATATTTTACTTAATTTATAAAACCTTATTTATAAATTAAACTTCTTACTTTATCTGTTAAAACAAATTTCTCTTAGTTCACTTTGAATTCATATTTTGTTATACCCGTGTACGAAGCACGGGTCTAAACCTTCCTAGTGTAAAATTCTCTTTTTATACAATTCTATTCATTATCAAGTATTTCCTTTTATAATCTATTTATTTTCTAAATAAATATTTCCTTTTTAATTCTATTTATTTTGTAAATAAATATTTCTTTTTATTACTCTATCTATTTCATAGATAAATATTTCCATTTATAATCTATTTGTAAACGTTTTACAAATACTTCCTTTTCAATTCTATTTGTAAATGTTTTACAAATACTTCCTTTTCAACATCCGTTGATTTTATAATTATTTTCTTCTATAAAATCCTTTTCCTTTTATATATAAAATCCATTGATTTTATATAAATAATTTATTTTCAAAATACACTTTGAAAATCCCCTTTTCTACATTCCAGTATTTCTTATGGTATTTAAAATACCTAAATAACAATGATCGATATCATTCAACACACGTAATCAACACAAATTATATATTACATCATATATTACAATATATGAAAACAGTAAAATAAATGTTGAGGATTCTAGCTAGATTCCTCCAACCCGTTTCCCTGCATCTACAGATGTTAAACAATATAATAACATCGATTTCATTTCGATATTAAATATTCTGATAAACAGAATTAATATTTGATTAACGATTTATATATATATCGTTATCTATAATTTCAACCAATACATAAGCAGTTCAACCAATCAGTCATCACACAGCAATCAGTCATCATTTATCAGTTCTAAATATATGTTATAAAAATATGAACTGGTAGAGTTGGTGAGTTTTACACACATTGGACGATCATCGTTAATAACGATAACCATCGCTTGATTTGATTCTGACAATTTATTTCACTATAAATTGTAACGAGCTCTAACTCACTCCCAGTCAGTTCCATTGTGTAGCCGCTGTCAGTAACAACTCGAATTTTAATAACATGTTAAAACCATAAATCAATGCAGAATTATTTTTTAAAACAAGAATCAAGGGAAACAGGTTGTGCCATTGCGTTCGTCTCGAAATTCTGCATGGAAACGAGTCCAAAGTTTTCGAAAATCGGAGTCCGTATGAGGGAGACATGACCCTCCGAAGTCCGAGTTTATTCGCTATTATTTACACCAAAACCATTGGATCCATTATCCTTGTATTTGGCTTGCTTTTGCATGCCTTTTCTTTTATGTCAACTTTTATCATGACTATCGCCTTATTTTGCTAGATTTGAAATCCTATATGCCAGTGATGTTGTAACCAATTATCTCAAGTTATATCATGCTAGTCTTGTAATCCCTTTTTATCGCTTTATGCTCATCCCTTTTGCCTATCATAGTTTTGATGTTATTCCCTTTATTTTGGGATTTGGATTTATTTGTAGTATAGATCGATTCACGTTTACGTGCAATGGGAATACGATTTGGGTAGATTAGGCAAAACATGAATTGGTTATGAACATGAATTATGAACTTGATAATAGGCAAGACTTGAAACATGAACATTGTTATAACTTGAATCTGGATGTGGACATGAAACTTGCCTTGAAACTTGACACGAACTTGACATGAAAATTTGAACATGGACATGACACTAGAATGAACTTGAAAATGGCCAACTCGAGGTTGGGTTGAGTTTGCAGTGTAATTCTGCCTAGAATTTCCCGGCAAATCCAGTTACTGCAAACAATAGGATCCAATGTAGGTAGTTGGTCATATCGCACTTGAAAACCCGAGGTCAGACCGAGTTGTGGTGTAAATCTGCCTAGAACCGCCCGGCATATCCAGTGACCACAACAACAGGTCTGATGTGAGAGGTTGGGGTGCATTAATGAATTAATGCCACATGATAGGGTTAAGTCATGAACATGAAAGACAACACTTAACCAACTTGACACATGATTCGTAGGGCTAAGCCATGAACTTGAACGACGACACTTAGCCAATTTGACATGACACGTAGGCGGGTTAAGTCACGAACTTGAATGACAACACTTAACCAACTTGACATGCTAGACTGATAAGGGTTAAGTCACGGATTTAAATGACAACACTTAACCTATTGGACAGAAACCCTAGTTACGTGGTCCGTTTCAGCAGTAACCCACTAGATGTATCATGGTACCCTGGAACTAGGCAGGGCGGGGCGCGATTACTGGGCTGATTGTAAGCGACTAGAACGACGGCTGAGTTAGTGCACCAGTGTAGGTTCACGCGGACTATGGACTTGCACGTAGTCCGGAGTTGATAAAGCAGGCATTGGGCATTAGTAGGTTTACCTGTGCATGCTTGATTCGTGTCGGTGGTTGGCACCCTAGGGCTTGATACACCCTATGGTGGACCTAGCACAGGTGACTACATTCGTGAAAGGGCCGTATGACACAGACACACGACGAGCTAGAACTTGTAGGGAGCCTATCGATTAGTGGATCGTTCCGTTGGACCTAGTAATGGATCATTTCATAATATTGGGCCAAGGGATCATTTCATGATTAATATAGGACATGGGTTTGGGACTCTAGTACAGTTGGTGCAGCAAACCTTGAATATGTAATGCTATACTTGATTTCACTTGAATTATCATGCTATATTAGTCTATCTTGCCCATCTTGATAGTATCCTTATGTTTACTTTCAGTTTATACATGTCATGTTACCTTTACCTGTTTTTATGCTGAAAGTCACTTGGACTTACCAGTCTTTATGACTGACCCGTTTTCTTTCGCCTCTTTTTCTTTCGTTTCCCCCTAGGTTCTCAGGGAGGAAACTCTAGCACTTAGCTTGGATTTCACTTGCTTTAGGTTCGGATTATGTACGGTTTGATCTTGAGCTATGCTATGGCTGCATTTCTGCTACCTTTGGGGAATTAAGCTACTTTTGTTGTTTTAAAGTTTATGCTTCTTTATTTATGCAAGACAGAATTTGATGTAATGGAAAACAATTACTTTGGCTATTTGGTACTTTGGATGTAAAAGGTTTTGACTCTTCTTGAAAGTAATGAAATTTATCTTCTGATTCTTCTGTTGTTTTACTTATGTTCTGTCTTGTAATATTTCTGTGTTTGTTTACCTCGATAACGCTCCTCCAAAACTAGTGCATTCCCTTTGTGAGTGACCCTTCTAAAACTATTTTCAAAACCGTTTACAAAGAAGCATTTTTTCAGAAAAGTCTTGTTTTATTTAAAGGCTATTCCCCAAAAGCCATTAGCACTATCCATTGTTTCCTCGTTTAAATCTCTCCTTTTTCATTTTAGCATGTCTGGGAATCTTAACTTTCCAGAGGGTGTGCCAATACCTGGCTGGTTCAGGAGGTAATTAGAGGCTAGGGACAACGATGCAGGCCCAGCAGATATTCCTCCTCCAGCTGCAGTGATTCCTCCTCCTCTGCCCCCTCCTCGTGCAATTATTTTCTCAAAGATCTGTAAAGATTTTAGGGCCATGGGTGGAAAGGATTTCAAAGGAACTGAATCATTCGTAGAAGCGAGGAACTGGCTCAAAGAAACTGAGGATCTGTTCGTTATCTTCGCGGTGGACGATAGGCAGAAGGTTCAGTTGGCGGTATGGTTGCTCAAAGACGAAGCTTCCTATTGGTGGGAAGTCACTAACGCCGAGAGGCCAGTTGAAACATGGATGGATTTCAGAATAAGGTTTGAGACGAAATTCCTCTCGCAAGCTGAACGAAGTCTACAGTTGGAAAAATTCTTTTCTCTTAAGCAAGGAAGTATGACGGTCAAGGAGTACGTCAATCAATTCAATCAGCTGGCTCGGTTTGGACTAGACTTAGTAAATACTCCGCATAAGAAGGCTCTCCGTTTTTTCAAAGGATGGAATGAGCCGCTTCACAGCTTGGCTATGACCCGCATACCAATGGGGGCTACTTACGAAAAGTTAGTAGACATGGCGCTCTTAAATGAAGAAGACAAGAATGGCAAGAAGGAGGTCAAGGCGAATGAGTCTCAAAACAAGAAGGTAGACTCCGAGAAAGGAGGCAAGAACAACAACAATAATGATAACAAGACACGTGAGAAAACAAAATGTCACTTCTGTGGTATTGAGGGGCATATAGTCCAGGATTGTAGAAAGAAGAAGATGAAGATGGGAGCATGCTTTCAGTGTGGTGATACTGGACATATCAGCAAGAACTACCCTAAGAAGCAAGGGCAAGGCTCGCAAGCAGGACCTTCTGGGGTATATCTTTAACTTCTTCTCCTAGATGCTTTGTTTTATCTTGCTTATCTTCCAAATCCTTTCTTAAGAACCTTAGGTAGAACCATTTTGGATGTAAACATGTGATTGAAACATGTTATGGTTGATGTTTGCAAATGGCTGCAAGTGGTTGCAAGTGGTTGCTCGTGGTTGCATAACACACATTAGGCACTAGATCAGCTCAGACACATTTTCATATTGCATATGCATGAGTGTTTATACTTGTTTATGGATGAATTTGAATGTGTTATCATGTGGATGTTGCATATGGATGGATGTTTGTGCATACATATAGTGTTTATGTGACTAGGACTATTTGCATACGTGTTGGACTCATGACACTAAACATATTTTGAATTAGGAAGATCAATCAGGCCTGATCATTTGCATTAGATAAGGAACATAAGCACACACTTTCTGCATATGTTCATATAGAATTAGAAATCTTTTAAGGACAATGGTTGCTTGTGGATGATGGTTGAGTAGATGGTTGATAGGATACATTCTTCTTAACCTGAAGATTTCGGGGACGAAATCCTTTAAGGAGGGGAGAATGTAACAACCCGAATTTTAATAACATGTTAAAACCATAAATCAAGGCAGAATTAATTTTTTAAAACAAGAATCAAGGGAAACGGGTTGCGCCATTGCGTTCGTCTCGAAATTCTTCTTGGAAACGAGTCCGAGTTTTTGAAAATCGGAGTCCGTACGAGATATGACCC
Organism: Allium sativum; assembly: GCA_030737875.1. NCBI lineage: Eukaryota > Viridiplantae > Streptophyta > Magnoliopsida > Asparagales > Amaryllidaceae > Allium > Allium sativum. The sequence continues at coordinate 123,505,791 of CM060919.1, read as the reverse complement.
TCCGAAGTTTCAGAATCAAAAATAGCTCGAAAATTCGAATTCAAATTCGAATTCAAAACCCAGAACAGGCTGGGCGGGAAATTTCCGGCCCAGGGACCAGGTCGACCTTGGGGTCGACCATAGTGTCGACCTCCCAAGGACCAGGTTGACCATAGTGTCGACCTGGGGGTCGACCTGCCTCCCGAACCCATTTTCTGAATCTGATGCATTCTGATGTATTTAGACTCGTTTCGTGACCAGATTCATCCGCCTAATCCTATATAAACAGCCTCATTCTCTTTACACCATTCTTTTCTAACCTTATGCTGCACAAATTCTTGATGAACATGGCTTCTTCTTCTTCCTCTAAATTAAATTAAATTAAAATTAAAATGCGAAGATTATTTCTTGAAGACTACGGCTAGGAATTTCATGTTGGGGGATTTGCTTCTACAATCAAAGCAAGATTCAACGATTCAACAATTCGAGGACAAATTTCTAGAGTTGACTTCTGCATCTAAATTTCTTAGACCACGATCTGTAAGTTCAAGTTACTTTTAGATAAAAACTATAAACTTAATGTGGACATGTTATAAATTGGAATTGGATCTATGTATGATTCATATCTATTCTTGTTCATCTTGGATCTTGACTTTTGGGAATATTGCTATGAAATCGGTTTGGACCTATTCATGTTGTAAATCTGTAACGACCCGCCCTGCACTAGCCGACATTTCCTCCGAAAGTGCGCTGTACACATGTCTAACTAGCGCGAAACGGTCGTCGAAAGGAAAGAAAGAAGGTGAAGAACTAACACAGAACCTGTAGAATGTCTCACAGCGCATGGAATAAAATATAATAATAACATAACTTTGACATAAAGTAGGCGAGACAGTGCATAAGCTGAAAAACTCAATCATGTCTAACATGGCCGCGGAAATCCAAAATACAGCTTATGATCCAACATCCTTATTACAACTTCAAAAATACTGTCTCTAAGCAAAAGAAAGGAAAAAATACACTACTAATGCTCAAGCAGTGACCATCGATAACACAGGGAGATAATACATAAATATCATACGTGGAAGCCTCCTGCTCGTCTCCAGTACAGCTACCCGTGCAACCACCTAACCTGTCTCTAGTCTGCTCGTGTGAGCACCCAGAGTAATAAGAAGAGACATAAAACTCTGGGTCAGACAAAAAGTCTGGTGTGAGCGATAAGCAGCTAAACAAAACAGAAGAATAACATGTATAATCCAATCATACCTGAACCTGGACCTGCAACCAAAGAGTTAGCACTACATACTGTACAATACTCTAAGGTGCCACTAAGCATAAGGTGTAAAGATACGGGGGTGGGGTGTGTATGTCATGGTGATGTCAAACAAATCAAGCATAGCAACCATCCTCACATCTCTCACTCAGTGCGTAAAGCATACGATATCCACTACTTTGGTCACCTAATCCTTTGGGCCTTGATGAAGTCCAACTTCGTATAACTACACTACGAGCCCCTAATCCATCTCTCAGTGATGAACCAAAGTTATGGACACCGATAACCCCTTTGCACACGTCCTGCAGCAAAGCCCAAATCATGAAGTGAACTCATTGGTTCCCATCTGGATCCTGAGCTCTAACTTCTCCTTTGGACTACCTTTGCATTTCGGGTTTTGGTCGTCATCTTCATTCGGATCGGTCTCCCTTCAGTTCGGGTCGGATCGCGCCCCCTGCATCGGATCGGGTCATGGTTCCCCAGGTGACCGGGTCGTGCTCCTCCATTTACTCGTGAACCCAATCTCCATCGGATCGGATGGGCCATCACTTCTAGTACACCGGATCGGGTCGCCCTACAAGCTCCGGGTCGGATCGTGTGACTCCCTTCAATTCGGATCGTCCTTCAGGCTTCAAACTCCAATATGTTGCTTCGGGTCGGTTTTCACCATCCCTGGTCGGTCTGAAGTTCATACGGGGTCGGTCGGTCAGAAGCCCCTCCTGGTTGGTCCAAAATCTGGTCGTTCGAAACTCCCCTGGTCGTCCAAACTCGGTCGCTCGAAACTCCCCTGGTCGATCGAAACCCCTCTGGCCGGTCCAAAACCTGATCGGTCGAAGCTCCCCTGGTCGGTCCAAAACCTGATAGGTCGAAAACTCGTCAACCCTGGTCGGTCGTTCTGTTCCGCACGGTCGGTCGGAGCCTGGTCGGTTTTTCCTCCTGGTCGTTTATACCGATCCAAAAACCTGCATCATTCCAGCAAGCTATTTTCGCCTCTCGACGGCGTTTTCGACCAATCTAACACTTCTAAACAATCACAAAGCATACCATACAGTCATAGCAACATGTAGAAACATCCACAAACAGCAAAACAACAATATGATATGTCAAAACGGATCAAACATTCCCAAAAACTCATATTTTCCCCTTAAGCATGTTTAAGCAAATCTAACGATAGGATTAACAAAACTTAACCAAATCAATCCAAATTTCTAACAGAGGTCTAAAATAATATTTAAGAATTTATACATATTTTTCCAGATTTTTAACATGCATAATTTCGCTAATTATCACTAATCACCCCTTAATCCCCTAAATTCCGGGATTAACAAAATTAGTCGAAATTAACCCAAATTCATATCAGAGGCATAAAAAGGTGTTTTAGAATTTTAGGAATTTTTCTAGATTTTTCTGAGCCATAGTTTCGCTAATCTTCGCTAATTACCATAACTAGCCGTAATTAGTGAAAAACAATGCAAATCACTCACCTTTGCCACAATTTAACTTTCAGAACTGAAACTCCTCTGATATAGATCCAATCTCTATGTGTTCCAGCAGCTCTATTCCAAATCCTATGCTAATTCGCCTTGATTTGATGTAGTTTTGCTTAATCTTTGATTAGAAAGTGATTAGAGGTGATTTGGAATGATTCTAGATGTTGGAGGCCATGACTAGGGTTGAAGAAAATAAGTGGCAACTGGAAAAATGAAGTAAAACCCGAAATCCTAACCCTAGCAGCCCTTAAATACCACTAATCCCGAAATCCCCCAATGGGCCTAATTACTAACTACCCGGTTAAGCCCAATTAGCTGAAAATAACCCTTTAAACCTTAATTCAGCCATATCTCCCAAACGGTAAGTCCATTTGACTATTATGACCACTCTACGGAAGGAGAAACCTTCATCTGGAGCTAATGGAAGTGTTTTCAGGTCAAAATTCCTAATCAATCAAAAGTTATGGACGAAACAAGATCAACTAGGGGCAAAATGGTCATTTAAAAATCGGCAAAAATCATGAACATGGGAAATAACCCTACTAGTCGTTTTCCAAAGTTACATGACCATACGACTTCGTATCAAAGAGAAATAAATATTCTACGATCTTCCGATGTGTAGAATGCGGGTCGTTACACTCTCCCCCCCTTAAGAAATTTTGCCCCCCAAATTCCTTAACTAAGAGACAACAATGGGTCTCGCATGCCTATCAACCAATTTCAAACAATCAAACATACATGATAGCACAACAAGCATATCCTAGCATGCGGTTTACTAACAAGGGAAGAACCATCGCCCCTTGGACTTTCACTAATTTCGCCGTCTCCCTTCGTAATTTCTTCGTATCGTCCTCGACAATGCGAATCGGTCTCGCGGTTCCCAACCGCCTTGGGTTATATTTCGATATCGTCCAACCGGTTTGGCGAAATAGCTAAATCAAAATCATGCGTAAACTTCCTTAACTGAGAAACATGAAATATGTCATGTACTCCTGGCATCTTTTTAGGTAAGCCAACCCCATTTGTCAAATTACCAACTACATTCCAAATGTCCTTTCAAGTCTAACCCGAATCTTGCCTACATCCATACTACACGTCCAACGTATATTCACTTCCTAGAGGCAAACTAGATCCATCCAATGACCCTAGGCACTACATCCATATCCGTACTGTACGTCCAACGTACGTTCACCTTCCAAAGGAGAACTAGACCCATCCAATGAATCCAGGTACTCCACCTATATTTGTACTGTACGTCCAACGTACATTCACCTTCCAAAGGTGAACTAGACTCATCCAATGAATCTAGGTACTCTACATACGAGTCCAAGTCCAACTTGAAACTCCTATTTCCGCTGAATCTCCAAGATCAACGGACGCTCCACAATTCCCAAACATACTTCAAGTCTAACGTAAAGTATCTTCGTATCCGTTATATCACCATGACTAACGAACTCGTCCCATTTCCATTCAACATAATCCTACAGGTGATAGTCTACTCAAAAGAAGAAAGGTAGGAACAAAATAACAACCATAGCATCCATCAAACAAGTCGTATCTATCACCTGCTAAAAGCCATGAATACATCAATACCTATAAGTCTGGTCCAACCAACATCAATAACTAATGGAAGCCTAGCCTCCAAATGGACTACCGTACGTCCAACGCATGTTTATCCTCCAAGGATAACTAGATCACGTCCAACGGATCCAAGGTAACGGGCGTCCCCAGATACCCCTGCTTTTAGTCCGCCTGAAACACTCGAGTCCCACCCAAGTCTATCCCTTATCTTGCTGCCCTCTCGAGTCCAACCTGTAACAACCCGTATTTCAATAACATGTTAAAACGAGAATCAAGGCAGAATTTAATTTTAAATTCTGAATCAAATTAAATGGGCTATGCCATTGCGTTCGCCTCGGAAAAATACGCGAAATAGAGTCCGAAATTTTGTAAATCGGAGTCCGTATGACTCGGTTAAGGCCCAAAGAAGTTTTCGGGAAATTTGAATTTCGAAACATGCAGAGATGGGCCAGGCGGGAAAATTCCCGCCCAGACAAGTCGACTTGGCTGTCGACAGGGCTGTCGACTTGCATGTCGACAGGCATGTCGACAGGGCTGTCGACTTGCCCTGTCGGCTGATTCTGGCCTGGTGCACCTATTTTCTATCTTGGCTAGGTTTTTGGGCCTGGTTTGAAATCTGACGGTTCAGGTTGGTCCTAGGGTTAATCTAAGGGCCTAAAACTATCCTAATCTCTATAAAAAGACCCTAAACCTACCCCTAAACCTTCATTATTCACTCATGTAACTAAACTATGGCCAAATTTCTACTCTCTTGGCCTCCACTCAACTATCCTAGCCTCCACTTCATTTCTATGAGAGGTTTCATGATCATGAGAGTGTTAGAGAGTCCCTATGTTGGTATCAGAGCAGAAGGTTACTGGACTGGGCAAAAGTTTTTTTAAAGACCTTCTGAAAAGTATTTGAAAAACCGTTTACAAAGAAGCATTTTTTTCAAGAAAATTTTCTTTTAAGAAAAAAAAGCTATTCCCCAAAGGCCATTAGCATTATCCTTGTTTCCTTGATTTAATCTCTTTTCCTTTCTTTCCTCCATCTGTAGTCACAGTGGTTTTGACTGCGACTAGTCTTTCTAGCTGCGTAAGTGTTTCCCGTACGATGGAGGTGGTTCTCTAGAGACCGTTGCAGAGTTATGCATGAAAGGATAGTAAGAACAAGGATAAAGGATACGAGTTCAGGGATAAGCAACATGTTGGTATGGCTGAGTCCTAAAAGGAGGGAGAAAGATGAACAATGAAACCCATGACGAGAGGGTACCTTTGGCATAGTGAAACGGGATAGATAGTTAAGTATCATGGGACAAGGACAAGATCATCGGGAGGGCAATAGTATGCTCTCATTTCTAGGGTACCTCAGAAGGAGGGTAACGATCTTGTTAAAGGTTTAGCTTTTCTTCTCTATCATCCTGTCGGGACTTTGTTTTGATCATCGCATCTTTTAAGTCCGCTTCGATAGTTGAGTCTCTGCACCTTAGTACTAGCGTAGTAGGGGATCCTGTTTTTGTCCCAAGTCCTATTGGAAGATCGGTCCATTTATTCATGACTTGTTTGGATTTGAGAATGTCTATGCCAAGTATTGAGCTTGGAAATAATGCTTATGTTTATAAGCTATGGATGGATTCTAAGGATGAATTGGTTATCCAGTAAGTGGTGCCACTCTCGGTTTTAGAAGGAGGGTAGTTAGACTCTTGGCTTGTTTTGGTAATACCCTTGAAGTATCGCGTAACCTTTTGGGTTCTGTCATGATTAGTTACTTAGAATCCCTAGATGCCTTTGTTGGGAATTAGAAACCCGATCGAGTGGTGTTCGCTAATAAAACAGGAAATAAGAAGCTGCGAAATCGTGAAGTAAAAGGGGCGGTCAAGGCACGAAGGAACTAAGCTCAAGGTAATGCGACTCAGGAGACTGAAGACTAAATACGTGCATGATATCTCTTTTGGGAATATATCCTCGATCCCTGTTTTTCTGTTGAGCTTGCTTGTAGGCTATCTTTTATGGATATCCTCTCGGTCCTGTCTCTGTTACAAACCCCGTACGGAGTTTGTTTTGTTTATCTTCTCGACCCTGTTTCAGGGAATCTTAGGTAGAACCCTATGGATGTAAACATGTATTTGAAACATGTTATGATTGATGTGGTTGCAAGTGGTTGCAAGTGGTTGCTCGTGGATGCGCGAATACATATTAGATACTAGCTCGACTCGGTCACATTTCATATTGCATATGCACGAGTATTTATACTTGTTTATGGATGAAATTGAATGTGTTATCATGCGGTTGTTGCATATGAATGAATGATTGTGCACGCATATAGTATCTATATGACTAGGACTATTTGCATACATGTTGGATTCATGGCACTATACATATTTTGCATTAGAAAGATCATTCAGGCCTGATCATTAGCATTAGCTAAGGAGCATATACACACACGTTTTGCATATATTCATACAGCATTAGAAATCATCTAAGGACAAAGGTTGCTTGTGGATGATGTTTTGATGTACTCTGATGTAAAAGGCTTTAGACCTTATGTATTCATGTTATGAAAGATTGATTTTACTTCCGCTATTTTATGTGTTCTGTCTTGTGATATTTCTGTGCATGTTTACCAATAATGCCCCTCTAAAGCTAGTGCATTCCCTTGCGAGTGACCCTAGCGGAGGCGGGGTGTTACACAACCCGAGCCAATCCAATTCCTTGCAGCTTCCTCGAGTCCATCTCGAGTCAATCTATCACCCATAAACTCAGACCCAGTCTTGAGTATCCGTTGCCTACAAACTCTAGTCCAACGTGAGTCGTCTCCTTATTCGTTGCATCTCTAAGATCAATCGAACATCTACTTTCTTTTACGAGTTCAAGTCCAACTTGAACCGTCCTAACCTTCGTTGTATCTTCCATGATCAACGAACACATCCTATTCCTTCAAAAAGAACATCAACATAGGGTCCTAAACAATCCATTGCTTCGCATCTTTCTCAAGTCCCACTCGAGTCATCTCATAACTCTATCGAGTCTAACTTGGGCAGTCCATACCATCGAATAGTCTTATCACGTCACGGCTGCCCATCACTGCTCGAGTAAACCAAGATATCATCCAATGAAAATCACAACAACCACTTATCTCTCACGCAGACCATCCTAGTCAACCTCGACATTCCCCGAGCATAAGCCCCAAAGGCCTAAACCAATATCAGACAAGCACCCAAGGAACATCTCCTCCGAGTTCAGACAATCTACGTGAGATGATATGAGCAAAACATCCAAACACTTAAGCATCCATAACTGACTCTGGCTATCCTCGCCAATCTTGCTTGAAACTATCGTCGATCGCATGACCAAGTCCTGACCAAACTACTGTACATCCGATGTACATTTGCTTCTTTAACTCTCGTTATCATCTTCATCATAAGGTAGGCGATCCAATACCACCTTTCGTCCATTATCCACTCTAATGGTCGTCAAAGACTCTTCACAATCTACTATCACTCCATACATTTGGAGTCAATCGACTCCCAAAATCAAGCCAACCCTAGTAAAGCTCGAAATAAAGCAATCAAAACAAACATACATCCATGACTCGATAAGACCAAATTACAACAAGTCATACTAAGGTTAGTCAAACCACCTATCGGGCTTGTCACTACTAAAGGTCTATCGACTACCTCGGGTTCCAATTCCAACCTATCTACCAGGTCACTAGGTATGAAGGAATGGGAAGTCCCGATATCAAACAAAGCTAGAACATGAACATCTTAAATAGAAAGCATACCTCGAATAACGACACCTTTTTCCTTCTGCGCCGCAGTTGGGGCATTCGACGAAGAAGGAACAGCGTTGATAGCATATGCTTTCACGACCTGCTTCTCCCTAGGAAGTTGTGGACATTCATTCTTGTGATGTCCCGCCTGGCCACAATTAAAGCACTTCCTTTCCCCAGGCTTTTCTCGACAATCTCTGGCATAGTGGCCCTTCTTGCCACAACTAAAGCACTCGCCATCTTTCTTATTCTTCTTACTCTGACCATCCATGGTTTGGTCTTGTTTTCTCTTATTCTGGGAATTATTCTTGCCTCCACCGCCTGCTTGCGGCTTTGGCTCCTCTGCAGATGCAGTAGCGACCTCAGTCTTAGGCTTAGGGTAAAGACTTTCTGACCTTAATGCCTTTCCTACAATCGATTCAAACGTCTCATCGATGTGGTTTATAAGCCTCTCCCCCAAGTACCCATCTAAACCAGTTATGAACTTCTCGTTCTTCTTCTCGGCAGTGTCGATAAGAGATAACCCGTATTTCGATAAAGTATCGAACTCAGCAACATACTCTGAAACTGCCCTTTCGTTCTGCTTAAGCTCCAGAAACTTTCTAAACAATTCTGACTTCTGAGTAGCTGGTATAAACTTATCGCAAAAACGAGCCGTAAACTGGTCCCATGTAATCTGATCCTCTGGAGTTGCTGCCTTAATAGCATTCCACCAATTCATTGCTCGTCCTTGAAGCTGACGGGATGCTAGCTTCTTCTTCATGGCATCTTCAATACCCAAGTCTTCGAAGATACGCTCACAGCTATCCAACCAATCCTGAACAACCGTAGCCGACTCCGTTCTGCGGAACGGCTTCCCACCAAGACTAGCATAATCCTTGTTAAGCTTGGCGAAATCGGTCCTAGGCGCCTGCACCGCTGCACCACCACCGTTAGCAACATTAGGAGCCGCTCTCTGGACATCCCTAAGCATCTCACTCATGAAGTCAGTGAACATAGTCCTCATCTCAGTAGCATTCCCATTATTGGCTCCTCTACCAGTGCTGAAACACCCCACCTCCGTTAGGGTCACTCTCAAAGGGAATGCCCTAATTTTGGTGGAGGTTTGTAAGTATAAGTCACAGATATACAAGACAGATATAAGAACACATATTTTTGAACAGCGAAAAAACAACAACTTTTATTTCATTAAAAATACGTGTTACAACAACCATACCATAATTGTCTTACAATACTTCCAAAAACATAACATCTTCATAACTGTCTTGATTACATTATTTAAAGAAGCATAAAGAAAACATAAATAAACTGCAAAAGTCCCATAGTTGCTGTCCAAAGCCATAGTCCAAAACGAAAAGATCCAAGCAATACATTCTTTCTCTTCAAGCTGGATATGAAGGCTGGTCAAGCTGCGGTGTTCCCTCCCTGTGGACCTGGGGGGGGGGGGAAACGGAAGAAAAGAAGACGAAAGAAAAGTAGAGTCAGACATAAAGCCTGAGTAAGTCTAGGACTATTCAGTCTATGAATAAAGAACTGGGTATGATAAGTATAAACTAGAAATGGGAAAGCACCATAAACTTAGTTAAGTTGTCTAGGGTCGAATATACTATCGTACCCCATATTAATCTCTGTACCCATAATAACTAGTTCCCAACAGGCATCCCATAATCAGGGTGAAGTGATCCATTTTATGATGATCGGCTCCTACTCGCATAGTTACATGTGTCTTACGGCCCCCGATGTTGTAGTTACCTATGCTGGTCCCACCATGGGGTGTATCAAGTCCCATGGCGACGGCCCGGCACAACCCTAGAATGCACAGGTATGCTACTGGTGCCCAGTGCCTTATTTTTCTGCGCCGGAGTGAGTGCACGCCCACACCCCGTTAGAACCTACACTGCTGCACCACCGCCGTCGATTTGACCTCTTACAGTCAGCCCAGTAATCGTGCCCCACCCTGCCTAGTTTCAGGGTATCATGATACCTTATAGGGTTACTGCTGAAAAGGGTCCCCCGCTACTAGGTTTTCTATTGCTAGCCAACATGCTAGTTTGGTTAAGTGTTTTGTAAACCTAACCCCCAATCAGTCTGTTTAGTTTAGCATGTTCCATTTTGATTAAGTATTAATATAATTTACTTAATCCTATCAATCCTGACTCAGCCTTAATTGTCTTATTAAAGCCTTGACCTCTCACATTAGACAGGTATTGTTGTGGCTGCCTGTTGCCGGTTGGGTCCGGGCAGTCTTACGCCACAACTCAGTCTAACCTCGGGTCCTTATTGGGCTCCATGTTTAACCACCCACATTGGATATGTATTGTTGTGACTACTGGACAGCCGGGCGGTTCCGGGCAGGTTTACATCACAACTCAATCCAACCTCGGGTTAAACACATCGTATTTTCTACATTTACATATTTTGTCTTTCTTCTTTTTATATGTAAATATTTGCGGCCCATTTTTCAAAATCAATTTAAGCTAATGGTGTAAAGGTTTACACCAATCATGGGCCCAACCCATTCTTGAATTTGGGCCCATCTACTTTTATATTTTCATTTATTGATTAATATGGCCCAACGCTATTTCCCCCGTTTAATACGTTCGTTTATTATAATATATGTTGGGCTTAGCCTTTTTAAGCCCAACTTAGCCACGTGAAAAAGGGGAGGCTTAAAACGTGATTATATACACAAAAAGGGGAATGTGAACGCATGAACTTGCAGCATAACGTTGAAACTACAAAATAGAAACTGGTGTACTTGCATTGTAGTAACATATACTTTGGTCATAAGCATAAGTGACATGAATCAAACCATGTAAACTTGTAGTTAAGTTAAGAATCTAACTAAATTAGATATCATTATTGACACATAGTCTTAACTACAACATAAACCTATATTTTTACTTAGGCATAATGTCAAACATAAGCAAATCATGTTTATAAAATTCCTATATGTTTACAAAGGTGCTTACTTTTGTTACTAATACAAAAGTATAGTTCAACTAGAATTATTCCAACTTAATCATGATTTTTAATCTATTCACATAATCATGGCACAAATATACCCAAACATGAAATCATGGTTTTTGATCTATTCATGTAATCATGGCATAAATATTCCTAAACATGAAATCATGGTTTTTACTTTATTCATGCAAACTTGCAATTGGAATGTAAATCTAACTTAGCTATGTGTCACATATATTATCATATAATTCTTGTTAACAATATAGGCCTAACATGTTTTTCAATTAGGCATAATACCAAACATAGCCTAGTCATATTTATAAAATCAACATAAGTTCACAAAGAGGCTTACTTTTGTTTCTAATACAAAAGTATGGTTTTATACATAGATCATGATGCCAATTCCAACATAATTTCATATGAATCATAATACCCCAAATTTGATCCAATTACACAAAAAGTGATTTTTTTTTTTACAAAAATATACATTATGTTGGCATAGTAGCAAAACCACATACTTGCATGAATCTCAATTAAACAACCACAAACATGTAGCTTCAACATGAATTACATACTTGCGAATATCCAATCGTATACTTGCATAAATCTCAAATAAACTACTGCAAACATGTAGTTTTTATCATGAATTACATACTTGCGAATATCCAATCGTTATACAACATTCCAAATCGATTAGAATCATAGCAACGCACAAATATGAATTACTATCACCACAAATCAAGTGTAATTCTCATTTTACACAAATCAAACACAGTTATTTATTCACATCGGAATAGTACTCTACTTACAATTATGTGAAGAATTCTTCAATTCAGGAATCTGAATTCTGGATTTGGAGATGCTATTCCTTTGATGTAGGCATTGATTTGATTTGTTTAAGTTTAACTTGTAGTTGCTTTATGCTTTAGAGTTTGTCTCCTAATCGTCTCTCAAATTGGTGGCTACTCCTAGTCGTTCCTCAGCAGCATGATGGCCTCATTCTTATTTTTGAATGAATAGATTAGGTAGAGTCTAGGGTCATTTTTATAGAGTTTATGAACTGATTAGGACCATCGATGTAGCTTGGGTTAATCGTAGCCATTCATTCGAAAGAGAGACCAATCAGGAGCTGACACCTAGCCCTCGTGACAAAGCAAGGCTCAGAAAATCGACCAAACACAGACCAGGCCAGCCAGGGTGGGCTGGGTTCGACCTGGCTCTGGGGCCAGGTCGACAACCCAGTTGACAGCCCTATCGACAGCCCTGTCGACCTGGCTAGCCCAGGTCGACTGCCAAGTCGACCTAGGTGCCTTAGGCGGGAATTTTCCCGCCCTGGCCAATTGGGCCCGATTTTGAATTTTAAACTTGTTTTCTGAGCTGTTTTCGTCTGTTTGAATTTTAACCTGAATTCTGAATCTTCCGGAGGCCATATCTTCTTCATACGGACTCCGTTTTTCGAAAACTCGGACTCTATTTCGTGTATTTTTCCGAGACGAACACAACGGCGTATCCCGTTTCCCTTAATTCTTTGATTTGAAATTAATTATACTTTAATTTGTGAATTTCACGGTTATAGAATTCACGGGGTGTTACATTCTCCCCCACTTAAAAGGATTTCGTCCCCAAAATCTTCAAGTTAGGAGGAATGTATATCCTAACATCCAATCATCCATCTACTCATCCATCAAACACGAGCATCCATTGTACTTAAAAGACTTCTAATGCTTCATAATCATATGCGAAGTGTGTGTGTGTACGTGTACTTATCTAATGCAAAATCAGGCGGTCTACTGATTCAGTTGACCTCCTTAATGTGAATTATGTAAGTGCCATGAATCCATTATGTATGCAAATTTTCCTATTAATGATTCTACATGAGTGCACAATCATTCATACAAATACAACATCCATATGACAACACATTAAAGTTCAACCATATACGAAAGCAAAAATATATGCATATGCAATATGAAGTGACTGAGCCGATCCAAAACCTAGATTGTGTGTGTATATGCAACCACGAGCAACCACTAGCAATCACTTGCAACCATCATCCATAACATGTTTCAATTACATGTTTTCATCCAAAGGGTTTCTACCTAAAAGATAAGGTCGAGGAAATATACCTAAAAAGATAGATAAAAGCGCAACTTAAGGAAAAAGAAAGATCAAGGATGTACCCTCGAAAAGAAAAGGGTAGGCAGTGCGTATTCTAGCTTCAGTTTCCCAAGTCGCGTCTCCCTCGGCGTCGCTCCACTGAACTTTGACGAGTTTGACTTCGCGATTGCGTAGCTTCTTCACTTCCGTTCCTAATATGCGGGTTGGAACTTTCCTCACGGTTGCTTCGCGCTCCACTTCAGCCTCTTCTAGGATATTTGGCTCTACCACTTCAACAGACTCATGTAGACATTTTCGGAGATGTGAAACATGAAAAACATTGTGAACTCCGGCCAGCTTTTCGGGTAGCTCTAATCTATAGGCCATTTTCCCAATTTTCTCGATGATAGGGAATGGCCCTACGAACCTTGGTGCTAGCTTTCCTGTGGTTCCAAAACGAACAACGTTCCTTAGCGGAGATACCTTAAGAAAAACTCTGTCCCCAACCTCAAATTCAAGGTCGGTTCTCCTCTTGTCGGCGTAGGACTTTTGTCTGTCTTGGGCCGTCTTCATCCTTCTTCGTATTAAGTCTACTTTCTCTGAAGTCTCTCGGATCATATCTGGTCCAAGTATGAGCTTATCAGTAGACTCCCACCAACAAGTGGGCGATCGGCACGGTCTTCCATATAAAGCTTCGAAGGGCGCCATTCCGATGGTTGCTTGATAGCTGTTGTTGTAGGCAAATTCCACCAAAGGAAGATGGTCTTCCCACGTTCCTCCGAAGTCAAGGACGCACAGTCTTAAAAGGTCCTCCAAAACTCTATTCACTCTTTCCGTTTGGCCGTCGGTTTGGGGATGATAGGCTGTGCTCAAGCATAACTGCGTGCCTACCGCTTCTTGCAGACTCCGCCAAAACTCACTTGTGAAGATAGGGTCTCGGTCACTAACAATGCTGGATGGTATTCCGTGGAGTCGGACAATTTCCTTGAGGTAAAGAGATGCTAGAGATGAGGCAGTTCTTTTACTTTTGACAGGTAAGAAGTGGGCGCTTTTAGTAAGCCTATCCACTATTACCAAATGCTAGTGTTGCCTCTCCTAGACCTAGGCAGCCCATCGATGAAGTCCATTGAGATGCTATCCCACTTCCACTGCGGGACCTCTAGAGGATGTAGCAGTCCGCCAGGCTTTTTCTGTTCCGCCTTAACCTGTTGGCACACCATACACTTAGAAACGAATTCTGCCACGTCCTTTTTCATGCCGTTCCAGAAGAAAGTTCTTTTTATATCTTTGTACATTTTATCTCCGCCTGGGTGTATCGTCATCTTGGAGTGATGTGCTTCCTCGAGAACCTTCTTTACTAAATCCCTTGTCTGTGGGACGCATAGTGTTCCGTCTCGCCTTAGCAAACCCTTATCGTCGATGGAGTATCTGTTGAGGTGACTTGAAGTCTTACCCCTAATTAGCCTATCAATCGTTTCCACAAGCTGAGGGTCTTCGCGTTGTGCTGTCCCTACTGAGTCCACTAAAGTTGGGCGCACTTCGAGAGTTGCTAGCAAGCCTGGTACAAAATCGGAGGAAGGCCTAAAGTCGAAGCTAGCTATAAACTCTAGGCTTTGTCTTTCAACAAACAGCGGGCTTAGGGTCAATTTCTTTCGGCTCAACGCGTCTGCCACTACGTTGCCTTTGCCCGGAGTGTAGGAGATCTCGAAATCATACGAGGCAAGAAACTCCATCCATCTCTGTTGCCTCAAGTTAAGATCTTTCTGCGAGAAAAGATATTTCAACGATTTATGGTCAGTGTAAAGTTCGAACTTCTCACCTAGGAGATAGTGTCGCCAAGACTTGAGTGCAAAGACGATGGCAGCTAACTCAAGATCGTGGGTTGGGTAGTTCTTTTCGTGCACCTTCAACTGCCTCCCGCCATAAGATACTACCCTTCCTTCTTGCATTAAGATGGCGCCAAGCCCTGTCCCACATGCATCTGTATAAACAGTGAACATCTTGTTCCCATCTGGCAATGTCAAAACTGGGGCTGTTGTAAGAGCCTTTTTCAGTCGCTGGAAAGCAAACTCGCAATCCAAGTCCCAATTGAACACTAGATTCTTCTTGGTCAATTTCGTGAGCGGAGCTGAGATTTTCGCAAAATCCCTTATGAACTTTCGATAGAAACCTGCTAGTCCTAGAAAACTTCGGACCTCAGTTGCATTCCTTGGTGTCTTCCAATCCTGTACCGCCACTACCTTAGCAGGGTCCACTGCTAACCCTTGTTTGGATACTATGTGCCCAAGGAACCTCACCTCTTCTCTCCAAAAGTGGCATTTGGAGAATTTGGCTTTTAGCTGATGGACTCGCAGAGTTTCCATGATTGCCCTTAAGTGCTGAGCATGTTCCTCTTCACTCTTTGAGAAAATAAGGATATCGTCTACGAAGACCACTACGAACTTATTGAGGAAATCTCTGAATACCCTACTCATCAGGTCCACGAAGTAAGCAGGTGCATTTGTCAAGCCGAAAGGCATGACAAGCCATTCAAAGAAGTCGTCTGGGGTTCTGAATGCCGTTTTATCGATACTATCTTCAGCCACCCTTAGCTGATGAAAACCGGTCGCTAAATCGAGTTGGGAGAAAACAGACGCTCCTACAAGCTGATCAAACAAATCATCAATTCTGGGGAGAGGGTGCCTATTCTTTTTCATTAGCTTGTTGAGCTCCCTATAGTCAACACATAGACGGAGTGAACCATCCGCCTTTGTAGCGAACACCACTGGAGCGCCCCATTCTGAAATGCTCCTCCTAATGAACCCCTTTTCTAGAAGCTCTTTAATCTGTTTACTGAGCTCTTTCCTTTCCCGTGGAGCCATGTGTCTAACAGGCAACGCAACGGGCTTTGCATTATCTACAAGGTATATGAGGAAGTCTATCTCCCGCTTCGGAGGCAAGCCCTTCACCTCTTCGAAGACATCCGGATATTCCCGGACCACTCTAACTGATTGCAAATTTTCAACAGAGGCATCTAGCGATTCAAGGTAACTAAGCATAACCGCATACGAGGGATTACAAGAAATTTCCAAAGTATTACCGAGCTGGGTTAGGAGCCTAACAACCCTTTTCTCACAATCAAGGATGGCCCCATTACTGGATAGCCAATCCATGCCCAAAATCAAACCATATCCCGAAAAGCCCAAAATAAAGGCACTACATTGAAATTCTACGCTTAGAATAGAAATTTCAATCCCAAACAGATCATAGACAAATGAGCTGGGCCCCCAATTGGGTTTGAAACAATTAAGGGGTCCTCTACCATACTAGTTTTTAGGTGCAGAGATTCTACTAAAGCAGACGAGATAAAGGAGTGTGATGCGCCAGAATCAAATAGAGTGCGAACAGGGTGATCATATAGATAAACTACACTTTCTACAGAAGTATTTATACCTTGCTGTTGCAGAGGTGGCGCTTCTAGCACATGAACTTGTGCCCCTGAGGTGGATCCAGCCCTCTGCCCCTGTCCTCGTTTCTTTGGGCAGTCCTTAGCTCTGTGGCCTGTCTCACCGCAAGAAAAGCACCCACCATTCTCCTTGGCCTTCTTTTTCCGGCAGTCTTTCACTAAGTGCCCCACTTTGCCACAGAAATTACACTTCCTCTTCTCTTTGTTGCCTTTCCCGCCCTTCTTAAAGTCTATCTTCTTAGGCTGCAAACCCTCTTTCTTCCCTTGAGAGCTTTCTGCCTTTGTTTCCTTCTTGCCCTTATCCTCTTCGTTCAGCAATGCCATTTGTACCAATCTTTCATACGTGGCTCCCATGGGTATATGGGTCATGGCCAAACTGTGTAATGGCTCATTCAACCCTTTGACGAAACGGAGAGCCTTCTTGTGCGGGGTGTTGACTAGGTCCAGCCTAAACCTAGCCAGCTCATCGAACTGATTAACATAATCTTTGACTGTCTTGTTCCCTTGCTTAAGAAATAAGAATTTTTCCAACTGCAAACTCCTTTCCGCATCTGAGAGAAATTTAGCCTCAAACCTTGCCCTAAAGTCCTCCCATGTCTCCACTGGTCTTTCTGCGTTAGTGACTTCCCACCAGTAGGAAGCCTCGCCCTTTAGTAGCCATACTGCCAGTTGTACTTTCTGTCTATCTTCTACCTCAAAGATGATGAATAAGTCCTCGGTTTCTTTCAGCCAATTTCTAGCTGCCACGAAGGACTCAGTTCCATGAAAATCCTTTCCTCCCATAGCTTTAAAATCTTTACATATCTTAGCAAAAGTGTTTCCCCGCGGAGGAGGTGGAGGAAGAGGTGCTGCTGCAGCTGGATGATTTTTTGCAGCTGGGGGAGGAGGAACGGTAGGACCTGGCTGAGTGGCCCTTGCTTCTAAGAACCGTATAAACCAACCAGGTATTGGTACACCCTCTGGCAAGTTAAGTTCTTCGGACATGCTGAAACAAAAAGGATAGATTCAAAATGAAGGATAAGAGATAGTACCTATGGCTTTGGGGGGGACTTTGCCTTTTTAAAATAAAATAATATTTTTCTTTTAAAAATGCTTCTTTAAATTTCCTTTTTGAAATAAATTTTCAAGACTTTTTATCTTATCTGGTAAACCTATGCTCTGATACCAAGTGAAACACCCCACCTCCGTTAGGGTCACTCTCAAAGGGAATGCCCTAATTTTGGTGGAGGTTTATAAGTATAAGTCACAGATATACAAGACAGATATAAGAACACATATTTTTGAACAGCGGAAAAACAACAACTTTTATTTCATTAAAAATACGTGTTATAACAACCATACCATAATTGTCTTACAATACTTCCAAAAACATAACATCTTCATAACTGTCTTGATTACATTATTTAAAGAAGCATAAAGAAAACATAAATAAACTGCAAAAGTCCCATAGTTGCTGTCCAAAGCCATAGTCCAAAACGAAAAGATCCAAGCAATACATTCTTTCTCTTCAAGCTGGATATGAAGGCTGGTCAAGCTGCGGTGTTCCCTCCCTGTGGACCTGGGGGGGGAAACGGAAGAAAAGAAGACGAAAGAAAAGTAGAGTCAGACATAAAGCCTGAGTAAGTCCAGGACTATTCAGTCTATGAATAAAGAACTGGGTATGATAAGTATAAACTAGAAATGGGAAAGCACCATAAACTTAGTTAAGTTGTCTAGGGTCGAATATACTATCGTACCCCATATTAATCTCTGTACCCATAATAACTAGTTCCCAACATGCACCCCATAATCAGGGTGAAGTGATCCATTTTATGATGATCATCTCCTACTCGCATAGTTACATGTGTCTTACGGCCCCCGATGTTGTAGTTACCTATGCTGGTCCCACCATGGGGTGTATCAAGTCCCATGGCGGCGGCCCGACACAACCCTAGAATGCACAGGTATGCTACTGGTGCCCAGTGCCTTATTTTTCTGCGCCGGAGTGAGTGCACGCCCACACCCCGTTAGAACCTACACTGTTGCACCACCGCCGTCGATTTGACCTCTTACAGTCAGCCCAGTAATCGTGCCCCACCCTGCCTAGTTTCAGGGTATCATGATACCTTATAGGGTTACTGTTGAAAAGGGTCCCCCGCTACTAGGTTTTCTATTTCTAGCCAACATGCTAGTTTGGTTAAGTGTTTTGTAAACCTAACCCCCAATCAGTCTGTTTAGTTTAGCATATTCCATTTTGATTAAGTATTAATATAATTTACTTAATCCTATCAATCCTGACTCAGCCTTAATTGTCTTATTAAAGCCTTGACCTCTCACATTAGACAGGTATTGTTGTGGCTGCCTGTTGCCGGTTGGGTCCGGGCAGTCTTACGCCACAACTCAGTCTAACCTTGGGTCCTTATTGGGCTCCATGTTTAACCACCCACATTGGATATGTATTCTTGTGACTACTGGACAGCCGGGCGGTTCCGGGCAGGTTTACATCACAACTCAATCCAACCTCGGGTCAAACACATCGTATTTTCTACATTTACATATTTTGTCTTTCTTCTTTTTATATGTAAATATTTGCGGCCCATTTTTCAAAATCAATTTAAGCTAATGGTGTAAAGGTTTACACCAATCATGGGCCCAACCCATTCTTGAATTTGGGCCCATCTACTTTTATATTTTCATTTATTAATTAATTTGGCCCAACGCTATTTCCCCCGTTTAATACGTTCGTTTATTATAATATATGTTGGGCTTAGCCTTTTTAAGCCCAACTTAGCCACGTGAAAAAGGGGAGGCTTAAAACGTGATTATATACACAAAAAGGGGAATGTGAACGCATGAACTTGCAGCATAACGTTGAAACTACAAAATAGAAACTGGTGTACTTGCATTGTAGTAACATATACTTTGGTCATAAAGCATAAGTGACATGAATCAAACCATGTAAACTTGTAGTTAAGTTAAGAATCTAACTAAATTAGATATCATTATTGACACATAGTCTTAACTACAACATAAACCTATATTTTTACTTAGGCATAATGTCAAACATAAGCAAATCATGTTTATAAAATTCCTATATGTTTACAAAGGTGCTTACTTTTGTTACTAATACAAAAGTATAGTTCAACTAGAATTATTCCAATTTAATCATGATTTTTAATCTATTCACATAATCATGGCACAAATATACCCAAACATGAAATCATGATTTTTGATCTATTCATGTAATCATGGCATATATATTCCTAAACATGAAATCATGGTTTTTACTTTATTCATGCAAACTTGCAATTGGAATGTAAATCTAACTTAGCTATGTGTCACATATATTATCATATAATTCTTGTTAACAATATAGGCCTAACATGTTTTTCAATTAGGCATAATACCAAACATAGCCTAGTCATATTTATAAAATCAACATAAGTTCACAAAGAGGCTTACTTTTGTTTCTAATACAAAAGTATTGTTTTATACATAGATCATGATGCCAATTCCAACATAATTTCATATGAATCATAATACCCCAAATTTGATCCAATTACACAAAAAGTGATTTTTTTTTACAAAAATATACTTATGTTGGCATAGTAGCAAAACCACATACTTGCATGAATCTCAATTAAACAACCACAAATATGTAGCTTCAACATGAATTACATACTTGCGAATATCCAATCGTATACTTGCATAAATCTCAAAAAACTACCGCAAACATGTAGTTTTTATCATGAATTACATACTTGCGAATATCCAATCGTTATACAACATTCCAAATCGATTAGAATCATAGCAACGCACAAATATGAATTACTATCACCACAAATCAAGTGTAATTCTCATTTTACACAAATCAAACACAGTTATTTATTCACATCGCAATAGTACTCTACTTACAATCGTGTGAAGAATTCTTCAATTCAGGAATCTGAATTCTGGATTTGGAGATGCTATTCCTTTGATGTAGGCGTTGATTTGATTTGTTTAAGTTTAACTTGTAGTTGCTTTATGCTTTAGAGTTTGTCTCCTAATCGTCTCTCAAATTGGTGGCTACTCCTAGTCGTTCCTCAGCAGCATGATGGCCTCATTCTTATTTTTGAATGAATAGATTAGATAGAGTCTAGGGTCATTTTTATAGAGTTTATGAACTGATTAGGACCATCGATGTAGCTTGGGTTAATCATAGCCATTCATTCGAAAGAGTGACCAATCAGGAGCTGACACCTAGCCCTCGTGACAAAGCAAGGCTCAGAAAATCGACCAAACATAGACCAGGCCAGCCAGGGTGGGCTGGGTTCGACCTGGCTCTGGGGCTAGGTCGACAGCCCTGTCGACTGCCAAGTCGACCTGGGTGCCTTAGGCGGGAATTTTCCCGCCCTGGCCAATTGGGCCCGATTTTGAATTTTAAACTTGTTTTCTGAGCTGTTTTCGTCTGTTTGAATTTTAACCTGAATTCTGAATCTTCCGGAGGCCATATCTTCTTCATACGGACTCCGTTTTTCGAAAACTCGGACTCTATTTCGCGTATTTTTCCGAGACAAACACAACGGTGTATCCCGTTTCCCTTAATTCTTTGATTTGAAATTAATTATACTTTAATTTGTGAATTTCACGGTTATAGAATTCTTGGGGTGTTACAAGTACCCCTCGCATATCGGCTCATCGTTCAATCTGTACAGAGCAAACGATTAACCATCTTCTTTGTGGTGTCAGTGCAGTGTAATTTCATCCTTAACTATACTAATAGTATATATATATCCATACAGCTTTGAAAACCAGTTTTGAAAAAATCAAAATAATCACAAATACGCGCTCTCATATACGTATAATATCTCTCCCTGATGACTTTCCCCAGGTTAACTACGCAACCTGGCTCTGATACCAAATGTAACGACCCGCCCTGCACTAGCCGACATTTCCTCCAAAAGTGCGCTGTACACATGTCTAACTAGCACGGAACGGTCGTCGAAAGGAAAGAAAGAAGGTGAAGAACTAACACAGAACCTGTAGAATGTCTCACAGCGCATGGAATAAAATATAATAATAACATAACTTTGACATAAAACAGGCGAGACAATGCATAAGCTGAAAAACTCAATCATGTCTAACATGGCAGCGGAAATCCAAAATACAGCTTATGATCCAACATCCTTATTACAACTTCCAAAATACTGTCTCTAAGCAAAAGAAAGGAAAAAGTTCACTACTAATGCCCAAGCAGTGACCATCGATAACACAGGGAGATAATACATAAATATCATATGTGGAAGCCTCCTGCTCGTCTCCAGTACAACTACCCGTGCATCCACCTAACCTGTCTCTAGTCTGCTCGTGTGAGCACCCAGAGTAATAAGAAGAGACATAAAACTCTGGGTCAGACAAAAAGTCTGGTGTGAGCGATAAGCAGCTAAACAAAACAGAACAATAACAGGTATAATCCAATCATACCTGAACCTGGACCTGCAACCAAAGAGTTAGCACTACATACTGTACAATACTCTAAGGTGCCACTAAGCATAAGGTGTAAAGATACGGGGGTGGGGTGTGTATGTCATGGTGATGTCAAACAAATCAAGCATAGCAACCATCCTCACATCTCTCACTCAGTGCGTAAAGCATACGATATCCACTACTTTGGTCACCTAATCCTTTGGGCCTTGACGAAGTCCAACTTCGTATAACTACACTACGAGCCCCTAATCCATCTCTCAGTGATGAACCAAAGTTATGGACACCGATAACTCCTTTGCACACGTCCTGCAGCAAAGCCCAAATCATGAAGTGAACTCATTGGTTCCCATCTGGATCCTGAGCTCTAACTTCTCCTTTGGACCACCTTTGCATCTCGGGTTTTGGTCGTCATCTTCATTCGGATTGGTCTTCCTTCAGTTCGGGTCGGATCGCGCCCCCTGCATCGGATCGGGTCATGGTTCCCCAGGTGACCGGGTCGTGCTCCTCCATTTACTCGTGAACCCAATCTCCATCGGATCGGATCGGCCATCACTTCTAGTACACCGGATCGGGTCGCCCTACAAGCTCCGAGTCGGATCGTGTGACTCCCTTCAATTCGGATCGTCCTTCAGGCTTCAAACTCCAATATGTTACTTCGGGTCGGTTTTCACCATCCCTGGTCGGTCTGAAGTTCATACGGGGTCGGTCGGTCAGAAGGCCCTCCTGGTCGGTCCAAAATCTGGTCGTTCGAAACTCCCCTGGTCGTCCAAACTCGATCGCTCGAAACTCCCCTGGTCGGTCGAAAAGCTGGTCGGTCGAAACCCCTCTGGCCGGTCCAAAACCTGATCGGTCGAAGCTCCCCTGGTCGGTCCAAAACTTGATACGTCGAAAACTAGTCAACCCTGGTCAGTCGTTCTGTTCCCCACGGTCGGTCGGAGCCTGGTCGGTTTTTCCTCCTGGTCGTTTATACCGATCCCAAAACCTGCATCATTCCAACAAGCTATTTTCGCCTCTCGAAGGCTTTTTCGACCAATCTAACACTTCTAAACAATCACAAAGCATACCATATAGTCATAGCAACATGTAGAAACATCCACAAACAGCAAAACAACAATATGATATGTCAAAACGGATCAAACATACCCAAAAACCCATATTTTCCCCTTAAGCATGTTTAAGCAAATCTAACGATAGGATTAACAAAACTTAACCAAATCAACCCAAATTTCTAACAGAGGTCTAAAATAATATTTAAGAATTTATACATATTTTTCCAGATTTTTAACATGCATAATTCCGCTAATTATCACTAATCACCCCTTAATCCCCTAAATTCCGGGATTAACAAAATTAGTCGAAATTAACCCAAATTCATATTAGAGGCATAAAATGGTGTTTTAGAATTTTAGGAATTTTTCTAGATTTTTCTGAGCCATAGTTTCGCTAATCTTCGCTAATTACCATAACTAGCCGTAATTAGTGAAAAACAATGCAAATCACTCACCTTTGCCAAAATTTAACTTTCAGAACTAAAACTCCTCTGATATAGATCCAATCTCTATGTGTTTCAGCAGCTCTATTCCAAATCCTATGCTAATTCGCCTTGATTTGATGTAGTTTTGCTTAATCTTTGATTAGAAAGTGATTAGAGGTGATTTGGAATGATTCTAGATGTTGGAGGCCATGACTAGGGTTGAAGAAAATAAGTAGCGGCTGGAAAAATGAAGTAAAAACCGAAATCCTAACCCTAGCAGCCCTTAAATACCACTAATCCCGAAATCCCCCAATGGGCCTAATTACTAACTACCCGGTTAAGCCCAATTAGCTGAAAATAACCCTTTAAACCTTAATTCAGCCATATCTCCCAAACGGTAAGTCCGTTTGACTATTATGACCACTCTACGGAAAGAGAAACCATCATCTGGAGCTAATGGAAGTGGTTTCAGGTCAAAATTCCTAACCAATCAAAAGTTATGGACGAAACAAGATCAACTAGGGGCAAAACGGTCATTTAAAAATTGGCAAAAATCATGAACATGGGAAATGACCCTACTAGTCGTTTCCCAAAGTTACATGACCATACGACTTCGTATCAAAGAGAAATAAATATTCTACGATCTTCCGATGCGTAGAATGCGGGTCGTTTCAAAATCAGACTCTTTCATGTCCATAACATTATTATGCCTATGATGTTGAAACTATTGTTAATGGCCTAAGACTATGACTTTGAACATAAGACTATGCCTATACCTATGACTGTGAACATAAGACTATGCCTATGCCTATGACTATGAACATAAGGCTATTGCCTATGACTATGATGAGGACAATTGTGGCTAATCACCTATGACTCATGATTAGGAGAATTATTGCCTATGATTATGAACATAAGACTATTGTCTATGGCCATGACTTTGAAACTATTACAGTTAATTGCTTATGACTATTTAGGGTAGTTGCCTAGAACTATTTTGGATAATTATCCATGACTATTGTGATTAATCGCTTATGATTCATAACTATGAGATTTCTACCTATGACTATTGTGGTTAATTGCCTAAGACTATTATAGGTTATTGTTCATGCATATAACACTATAGTTGAAAACCATGTTGTACACCGAATTGGCATTTTGTTGGATCTCATACCTAGGGTGTGACTTGCTTAGTTTATTCGCTATTATGTACACCAAAACCATTGGATCCATTATCCTAGTATTTAGCTTGCTTTTGCATGCCTATTCTTTTATGTCAACTTTTATCATGACTATCGCCTTATTTTTCTAGATTTGAAATCCTATATGTCAGTGATGTTGTAACCAATTATCTCAAGTTATATCATGCTAGTCTTGTAATCCCTTTTTATCGCTTTATGCTTGTCCCTTTTGCCTATCATAGTTTTGATGTTATTCCCTTTATTTTGGGATTTGGATTTATTTGTATTATAGATCGATTCACGTTTACGTGCAATGGGAATACGATTTGGGTAGATTAGGCAAAACATGAATTGGTTATGAACATGAATTGTGAACTTGATAATAGGCAAGACTTGAAACATGAACATTGTTATAACTTGAATCTAGATGTGGACATGAAACTTTCCTTGAAACTTGACATGAAAATTTGAACATGGACATGACACAAGAATGAACTTGAAAATGGCCAACTCGAGGTTGGATTGAGTTTGCAGTGTAATTCTGCCCAGAACTGCCCGGCAAATCCAGTTACTGCAAAGAATAGGATCTAATGTGGGTAGTTGGTCATATCGCACTTGAAAACCCGAGGTCAGACTGAGTTGTGGTGTAAATCTGCCTGGAACCGCCCGGCATATCCAGTGACCACGACAACAGGTCTGATGTGAGAGGTTAGGGTGCATTAATGAATTAATGCCACATGATAGGGTTAAGTCATGAACATGAAAGACCACACTTAACCAACTTGACACATGATTCATAGGGCTAAGTCATGAACTTGAACGACGACACTTAGCCAATTTGACATGACACATAGGCGGGTTAAGTCACGAACTTGAATGACAACACTTAACCAACTTGACATGCTAGACTGATAAGGGTTAAGTCACGGATTTAAATGACAACACTTAACCTATTGGACGGAAACCCTAGTTACGCGGTCCGTTTCAGCAATAACCCACTAGATGTATCATGGTACCCTGGAACTAGGCACGGTGGGGCACGATTACCGGGATGATTGTAAGCGACCAGAACGACGGCTGAGTTGGTGCGCCAGTGTAGGTTCAGGCGGACTATGGACGTGCACGTAGTCCGGAGTTGAAAAAGCAGGCATTGGGCATTAGTAGGTTTACCTGTGCATGCTTGATTCGTGTCGGTGGTTGGCACCCTAGGGCTTGATACACCCTATGGTGGACCTAGCACAGGTGACTACATTCGTGAAAGGGCCGTATGACACAGACACACGACGAGCTAGAACTTGTAGGGAGCCGATCGATTAGTGGATCGTTCCGTTGGACCTAGTAATGGATTATTTCATGATATTGGGCCAAGGGATCATTTCATGATTAATATAAGACATGGGTTTGGGACTCTAGTACAGTTCGTGCAGCGAACCTTGAATATGTGATGCTATACTTGATTTTACTTGAATTATCATGCTAACTTAGTCTATCTTGCCCATCTTGATAGTATCCTTATGTTTACTTTCAGTTTATACATGTCATGTTACCTTTACCTGTTTTTATGCTGAAAGTCACTTGGACTTACCAGTCTTTATGACTGACCCGTTTTCTTTCGCCTCTTTTTCTTTCGTTTCCCCCCAGGTTCTCAGGGAGGAAACTCTAGCACTTAGCTTGGATTTCACTTGCTTTAGGTTCGGCTCATGTACGGTTTGATCTTGAGCTATGCTATGGCTGCATTTCTGCTACCTTTGGGGAATTAAGCTACTTTTGTTGTTTTAAAGTTTATGCTTCTTCATTTATGCAAGACAGAATTTGTTGTAATTGAAAATAATGACTTCGGCTATTTGGTACTTTGGATGTAAAAGGTTTTGACTCTTCTTGAAAGTAATGAAATTTATCTTCTGATTCTTCCGATGTTTTACTTATGTTCTATCTTGTAATATTTCTGTGTTTGTTTACCTTGATAACGCTCCTCCAAAACTAGTGCATTCCCTTTGTGAGTGACCCTAGCGGAGGTGGGGTGTTACACTTGGTATCAGAGCAGAAGGTTACTAGACTGAGCAAAAGTTTTTAGAAAACCTTCTAAAACTATTTTCAAAACCGTTTACAAAGAAGCATTTTTCAAGAAAAGTCTTGTTTTTTTAAAGACTATTCCCCAAAATCCATTAGCACTATCCTTTGTTTCCTCGTTTGAATCTCTCCTTTTTCATTTCAGCATGTCTGGGAATCTTAACTTTCCAGAGGGCGCACCAATACCTGGCTGGTTCAGGAGGTAATTAGATGCTAGGGCCAACGATGTAGGCCAAGCAGATATTCCTCCTCCAGCTGCAGCGATTCCTCCTCCTCCGCCCCCTCCTCGTGCAATTACTTTCTCAAAGATCTGTAAAGATTTTAGGGTCATGGGTGGAAAGGATTTCAAAGGAACTGAATCATTCGTAGAAGCGAGGAACTAGCTCAAAGAAACTGAGGATTTGTTCGTTATCTTCGTGGTGGACGATATGCAGAAGGTACAGTTGGTGGTATGGTTGCTCAAAGACAAAGCTTCCTATTGGTGGGAAGTCACTAACGCCGAGAGGCCAATTGAAACATGGATGGATTTCAGAATAAGGATTGAGACGAAATTCCTCTCGCAAGCTGAACGAAGTCTATAGCTGGAAAAATTCTTATCTCTTAAGCAGGGAAGTATGAAGGTCAAGGAGTACGTCAATCAATTCAATCAGCTGGCTCGGTTTGGACTAGACTTAGTAAATACTCCGCATAAGAAGGCTCTCCATTTTGTCAAAGGATTGAATGAGCCACTTCAAAGCTTGGCTATGACCTACATACCTATGGGGGCTACTTACGAAAAGTTAGTAGACATTGCGCTCTTAAATGAAGAAGACAAGAATGGCAAGAAGGAGGTCAAGGCGAATGAGTCTCAAAACAAGAAGGTAGACTCCGAGAAAGGAGGCAAGAACAACAACAACAATAATGATAACAAGACATGTGAGAAAAGAAAATGTCACTTCTGTGGTATTGAGGGGCATATAGTCCAGAATTGTAGAAAGAAGAAGATGAAGATGGGAGCATGCTTTCAGTGTTGTGATACTGGACATATCAGCAAGAACTGCCCTAAGAAGCAAGGGCAAGGCTCGCAAGCAGGACCTTCTAGGAGTACATCTTTAACTCCTTCTCCTAGATGCTTTTTTTTATCTTGCTTATCTTCCCAATCCTATCTTGAGAACCTTCGGTAGAACCCTTTTGGATCTAAATATGTGATTGAAACATGTTATGGTTGATGTTTGCAAATGGCTGCAAGTGGTTGCTCGTGGTTGCATAACACACATTAGGCACTAGATCGGCTCAGACACATTTTCATATTGCATATGCATGAGAGTTTATACTTGTTTATGGATGAATTTGAATGTGCTATCATGTGGATGTTGCATATGGATGGATGTTTGTGCACACATATAAAGTTTATGTGACTAGGACTATTTGCATACATGTTGGACTCATGACACTAAACATATTTTGCATTAGGAAGATCAATCAGGCTTGATCATTTGCATTAGATAAGGAACATATACACACACTTTCTGCATATGTTCATATAGCATTAGAAATCTTTTAAGGACAATGGTTGCTTGTGGATGATGGTTGAGTAGATGGTTGATTGGATGATAGGATGCATTCTTCTTAACCTGAAGATTTCGGGGGCGAAATCCTTTAAGGAGGGGAGAATGTAACAACCCAAATTTTAGTAACATGTTAAAACCATAAATCAAGGCAGAATTAATTTTTAAAACAATAATCAAGGGAAACGGGTTGCGCCATTGCATTCGTCTCGAAATTCTGCTTGGAAACGAGTCTGGGTTTTCGAAAATCGGAGTCCGTATGAGGGAGATATGAGCCTTAGAAGTTTCAGGAATTTTCAGAATTAAAAACTGCTCGAAAATTCGAATTCAAATTCGAATTCAAAACCCAGAACAGGCTGGGCGGGAAATTTCCCGCCTAGGGACCAGGTCGACCTGGGGGTCGACCATAGTTTCAACCTCCCAGGGACCAGGTCGACCTGGAGGTCGACCTGCCTCCCGAACCCATTTTCTGAACCTGATGCATTCTGATGTATTTAGACCCGTTTCGTGACCAGATTCATCTGCCTAATCCTATATAAACAGCCTCCTAGCCTCATTCTCTTTACACCATTCTTCTCTAACCTTATGCTGCACAAATTCTTGATGAACATGGCTTCTTTTTCTTCCTCTAAATTAAAATTAAAACGCGAAGATTATTTCTTGAAGACTACGGCTAGGAATTTCATGTTGGGGGATTTGCTTCTACAATCAAAGCAAGATTCAACGATTCAACAATTCGATGACAAATTTCTATACTTGACTTCTGCATCTAAATTTCTTAGACCACGATCTGTAAGTTCAAGTTACTTTTAGATAAAAACTATAAACTTAATGTGGACATGTTATAAACTGGAATTGGATCTATGTATGATTCATATCTATTCTTGTTCATCTTGGATCCTTACTTTTGGGAATATTGCTATGAAATCAGTTTGGACCTATTCATGTTGTAAATCAGACTCTTTCATGTCCATAACATTATTATGCCTATGACGTTGAAACTATTGTTAATGGCCTAAGACTATGACTGTGAACATAAGACTATGCCTATGACTATGACCGTGAACATAAGACTATGCCTATGCCTATGACTGTGAACATAAGACTATTGCCTATGACTATGACAAGGACAATTGTGGCTAATCACCTATGACTCATGACTAGGAGAATTATTGCCTATGATTATGAACATAAGACTATTGTCTATGACCATGACTTAGAAACTATTACAGTTAATTGCCTATGACTATTTAGGGTAGTTGCCTAGAACTATTTTGGACAATTATCCATGACTATTGTGATTAATTGCTTATGATTCATAACTACGAGATTTCTACCTATGACCATGACAATGACTATTGTGGTTAATTGCCTAAGACTATTATAGTTGATTGTTCATGCCCATAACACTATAGTTGAAAATCATGTTGTACACCGAATTGGCATTTTGTTGGATCTCATACCTAGGGTGTGACTTGCTTAGTTTATTCGCTATTATGTACACCAAAACCATTGGATCCATTATCCTTGTAATTGGCTTGCATTTGCATGCCTATTCTTTTATGTCAACTTTTATCATGACTATCGTCTTATTTTGCTAGATTTGAAATCCTATATGCCAGTGATGTTGTAACCAATTATCTCAAGTTATCATGCTAGTCTTGTAATCCCTTTTTATCGCTTTATGCTCGTCCCTTTTGCCTATCATAGTTTTGATGTTATTCCCTTTATTTTGGGATTTGGATTTATTTGTAGTATATATCAATTCACGTTTACGTGCAATGGGAATACGATTTGGGTAGATTAGGCAAAACATGAATTGGTTATGAACATGAATTATGAACTTTTAATAGGCAAGACGTGAAACATGAACATTGTTATAACTTGAATCTGGATGTGGACATGAAACTTGCCTTGAAACTTGACACGAACTTGACATGAAAATTTGAACATGGACATGACACTAGAATGAAATTGAAAATGGCCAACTCGAGGTTGGGTTGAGTTTGTAGTGTAATTCTGCCCGGAACCGCCCGGCAAATCCAGTTACTTCAAATAATAGGATCCAATGTGGGAAGTTGGTCATATCGCATTTGAAAACCCGAGGTCAGACTGAGTCGTGGTGTAAATCTGCCCGGAACCGCCTGGCATATCCAGTGACCACAACAACAGGTCCAATGTGAGAGGTTGAGGTGCATTAATGAATTAATGCCACATGATAGGGTTAAGTCATGAACATGAAAGACAACACTTAACCAACTTGACACATGATTCGTAGGGCTAAGTCATGAACTTGAACGATGACACTTAGCCAATTTGACATGACACATAGGCGGGTTAAGTCACTAACTTGAATGACAACATTTAACCAACTTGACATGCTAGACTGATAAGGGTTAAGTCACGGATTTAAATGACAACACTTAACCTATTGGACGAAAACCCTAGTTACGCGGTCCGTTTCAGCAGTAACCCACTAGATGTATCATGGTACCCTGGAACTAGGCAGGGTGGGGCACGATTACTGGACTGATTGTAAGCGACCAGAACGACGGCTGAGTTGGTGCGCAAGTGTAAGTTCAGGCGGACTATGGACGTGCACATAGTCCGGAGTTGAAAAAGCAGGCATTGGGAATCAGTAGGTTTACCTGCGCATGCTTGATTCGTGTCGGTGGTTGGTACCCTAGGGCTTGATACACCCTATGGTGGACCTAGCACAGGTGACTACATTCGTGATAGGGTCGTATGACACAGACACACGACGAGCTAGAACTTGTAGGGAGCCGATCGATTAGTGGATCGTTCCGTTGGACCTAGTAATGGATCATTTCATGATATTGGGTCAAGGGATCTTTTCATGATTAATATAAGACATGGGTTTGGGACTTTTGTACAGTTGGTGTAGCAAACCTTGAATATGTGATGCTATACTTGATTTCACTTGAATTATCATGCTATCTTAGTCTATCTTGCCCATCTTGACAGCATCTTTATGTTTACTTTCAGTTTATACATGTCATGTTACTTTTACCTGTTTTTATGCTGAAAGTCACTTGGACTTACCAGTCTTTATGACTGACCCATTTTCTTTTGCCTATTTTTCTTTCGTTTCCCCCCAGGTTCTCAGGGAGGAAACTCTAGCCCTTAGCTTGGATTTCACTTGCTTTCGGTTCAGCTCATTTACGGTTTGATCTTGAGCTATGCTATGGCTGCATTTCTGCTACCTTTGGGGAATTAAGCTACTTTTGTTGTTTCAAAGTTTATGCTTCTTTATTTATGCAAGACATAATTTGTTGTAATAGAAAATAATGACTTTGGCTATTTGGTACTTTGGATGTAAAAGGTTTTGACTCTTCTTGAAAGTAATGAAATTTATCTTCTGATTCTTCCGCTGTTTTACTTATGTTCTGTCTTGTAATATTTATTTGTTTGTTTACCTCGATAACGCTCCTCCAAAACTAGTGCATTCCCTTTGTGAGTGACCCTAGTGGAGGTGGGGTGTTACACTGTCCATACGAACCTAATGGATCTGACCATTCGAAATTCTGACCTTGTATGAGCGAGATACAATAATTGTAAGTTCATAGGAACAATTAAATGGTTTGAATTAAAACTAAGTTAATTAAATTTCAAATCGGGCCTCATACCAATTTAACCCGGCCCACTACCAAAGTAAACCCACTCAATCCTTCTTCCTTCAGAAACTAACCCGAGCTCCAGTAATCCTCTTCACCATGTCGATTTCTTCCATCACACTTATCGAGCTAGTTCCTTTACGTAATCCACTTCTGAGACCTCATATATGTCTCTCATCACCATCTCCATCACTCCACCACTATCAAGCTCAACTCGAGCTCATGCCTTGCTTCGCGGTTTTAGGCGAACCATACGCACCCCAAGTGAAAATCGCGTCACTTTGTATCACGAAAAACCCCAAGAAAATCACAGCAAGCACCTCTCTCTACCCTCAATCCAAATATACCACCGAAAACTGAAATAAATGTTTGATTTACCCAAACTCATAAGCCCTAGAGTCCGCTGTACCAATTTCAGCGAATCCAAAAGAGTTCGAACCCACTAAAAATTACCCCATGTCGACGACCATCTCCCCAGGATCTCATATATGTATGATTTGGGATTTATGGTATTTTATTTGATTTTATTTTGTTTTTGAAAGATCATGGAAGGGGTTTTGGAGGAATACCCAGCGACGCTCTTGCTGTTGACGGTGGAAAAGTAGTGAATTAGGTTTAGGATGTTGATAGGCATTTATAGAAAGATTTAGATATTTTTTTCCGAATGTTATATTAAATTAGAATTAACTGTTGTTTGTATTTGTCCTTTAAAATTCCTGTAATCACACATGACATCTAAAAATCACGAAAATGGACATACAGCTACAATTCTACATTACGGACCCAACGAAACTGGTTTCGTCAAATTCCGACTCCGTTTGCTCACACAGCATTTTTTTAACCGTCAAAATATCAACTATTTTTTACATTCAAAATCCGTACGGCCACATACTGACTCTAAAAATTACGAAAATTGAAATCTAACAATAATTTAATATTGCGGATCCAACAAATTAGTTTCATCGAAAACAGAGGTCGTTTGCAAAACTGGCTATTTTTAAAGCTCTAAATAAACCTATTTAAATATTAATATATTTAAAAATAATTAAATTAAATATTTATAAACAAATATATCATATATATTCACACAAAATATCATACAGCTCTGGAATAACATATTTGGATTTATATCTCCATATTTCAAATCCAGAGTTAAATCGATATTCAATTTATATTGAAAATCCATTTAAATATAAATAAATCAATATAAAATTATAAAGGAACACCATAGCGACTTTTCGAAAATTTGATTTGGGCATAAATCAAAATCTACACAATGAAATCCTTATTTTTCTCTTCCACTAGAAAAATATACTTCACCAGCTCTGAGCGTTTCTTGTTTCACAGAAATCCGACCTAAAACGGACCCTGTATAATCAATTGAAGTTCGAATCGCCAAATAGCGAACTGCCGCGCCATTTCGAGCTCGATTATAATTATAATATAATTATACATTCAAACTTCATTTATATAATATATTCGTGAATATAATTCAACTCTAAACTGAATTATATATTTTAAATAATCCAAATTACACAATATTGTGAATTCCACTATTTTTTATTATTTCTAAAATTAAATATATTATTCTATTATTTAATTTAATTAAATAATCCATATTATTTAATTGAATGACCATTTAAATCTCTAAATCACTATTTAAATAATTAAATAAATAAATTATTATACCGTAAAAACACGGGTCGTTACAAGGTCGTTATAATATGTGTGTGACAGAGTTTACAAATAATATAATTTATGGAAACACGAATAATATATTATGTTAAGTGATCGTAGTTTTGGAAAATTTGTGCGAACATGAGTTTTGTGCTTATGCGAAATTATTTGCTGTATAAATTATTTTAATAATAATCATCGTAGTTAGATTCAATAAATTATGAAAATATATAATTTAGTATACATGTAATAAAACGGTAAAATATAAACAAATTTTATATTTAAATTTAATATAGACAAATATTTAAACCTTAGATATTATTTGGCTCCGTCTAACAAGTGGCGTATATGATTGTTACATGGATATTCGTTTTTTTCTACAAAATATACATCTCTATTAATCTGATACATAATTTGTCATATTTGTCCATGTATTGGACAAGTTACAAACACTATAAAGTAATTATATTTCATAGATCATATCACTTTAACAGTTTACAAAATTTCGATGTCACTTCCTCTATGTTCCTTGTGTACACGCATGTGTGTATGATACAAGGAACATGGGGGAAATGCTGCCGAAATTTTGTGAAATCGTTTAAAATGATATTATTTATGAAATATAATTACTATTGTGTTTGTAATGGGAAGTGGGATAACCGACCATCAAAGAGGACAAATAAGCGTCAATGAACAAATAGTTGTTTATTTAAATAAAGTTTGTAAAAAATATATAAAATTAATTAGTACATAAATCAGTAAATAAAATTTAAACGACATATAAAATTTATGATTAATTTTTTTTACTTCACCAAAGGTTTTAAAGTAGGAAAAAAGGTCAATTACTTTATTGATCGGAGCTGGATGTATCAAGAAGGGAGATTAGTGGTGCAATAAGTGAACATTTTGAAAATGGGGAAAAAGTGTTCATTGAATTTGCGATAAATAATTTTGGAAACATTATAGAAATTCATTGTCCATATAGTAGGTGCAAATTGTTGAACTATTTAATACCGATTATGGTTAAGATTCATTTGCACCAATACGCTTTCCTACATAATTATTTGCTGTGGGATCAACATGGTGAAATTGTAACCTCTAATAATGAAAAACAGTCAATGGAGGTCAATAGTGTTGAAGTTAGTACGAATCTCATATAAAATATGGTCAAAGATGTTGCATGATCTATGTTCCCTACCTTTGAAATTGGCAAAGATGATATTGACGTCGAAGAGGAACCAAATGTTGAAGGTAAAAAAATATATGATCTATTAAATAATGCTAAAAAAACCTTTGGAATGGATGTGAAAGTGACACTCAATTCTCGGTAACTGCAGAATACATTACAATGAAATCAAAATACAACCTTACGGAAGCTGGATTTACAGTTGATGTTTAAGCTACTAAACGTCATATGTCATTCGATAATTTAATGTGCGAAAATTATTATTAAGTGAAAAAACTTATGTCATCTTTCGATTTTCCATATCAGAAAATAAATACATGTTTAAAGGGTTGCATGTTGTATTGGAAACAAGACATTAATCTTAGAAAATGTAAAATTTGTAATCAAGAAAGATAAAAACCAAGGAAAAAGATGGGTAAAGAAGTTCCATACAAGTGTATCATTATTTACCCATCACTCCTAGACTTCAAAGATTATATGCATCATCTGAAACAGTGCATCACATGAGATGACATAGTGTGAGAACACCTCAAGAAGGTACATTGACACACCCATTGGATGGAGACGCATGGAAATAACTTGACAATAAATATCCCGATTTCGCAGTGGACAGCCGCAACATTAGACTAGATTTATGTACAGATGGCTTCTCACCTTTTTCTCAGTTTGATTCTAAATATTCATCTTGGCTTATAATAATCACACCTCACAATCTACCTCCTGGATGTGTATGAAAACTCCATATGTGTTTCTAACAATTATCGTCCCTGGCCCTGGTGATCCAACACAGGGCATTGATGTTTACTTACAACTGTTAATTGAAGAGTTGAAAAAATTATGGTATGAAGGAGTTGAAACATACGACATATCAAAAAAGAAAAAAATTTGTATGTTCTCTTCTTTATTATGGACAATTAGTGATTTTCTTGCATATGCAATGTTTTGGGGCTGGAGTACGGCCGATCATTTTTCTTGTCCTTATTACATGGAATAAACACGAGCATTTTCATTACCGTATGTGAAGAAAATTTCATGGTTTGATTGTCATCGGTGTTTTCTTCATATTAATCATCCTTTTAGAAGTGACAAACAAAACTTCACGGCTAATAGACATGGACATGAGACCTCGAGTAGGTTCAGCGACACTGGAACTCGAAGGTTGCTAAGAATTACAGGGAAAAAACTAATGAGATTAAAAAATTGGGCAAGAAACCTAGGTGGATGAGCGATGAAGTATTTAATAAGATGGTTGAGTGGTGGAAAACATATGAGTTCAAGGTAAATTATAACGAATCTCATTTATTTTTTGTCGATTATTAAATAATTAGTCAATGAATATTTGCAGGCGGAGTCCGCAAGGAACTCCGCAAACAGGAGCAAAAATCCAGTAACTAATCGTGGAGGATCCAAGTCTTTCAAGCATCCCCGAAGTACTTGGTAAATTTATCAATTATTACATGTGTATGTTGTTCAGTTCAGTAATTAACTATGTTGAATTGAATTATCCAAATTATCAATCACAATAACGAGCTCGTGGACACCACGTGTCCTATATAGACGTATATACTCACACTCATGCATCTAGGCATGTAGAGGAGGATGGCAATGTCACATATCAGTGGGATGATCAGGATTGGGCTATAGCTGCATATATGTATTTAAAATTCTATTACTCACCTCGAAAAGTATATTAATTACTACTAATGTAAAATATAAATAGCATTTTATTATTTTTTAAATGAAGTTGTTTTTTGCATTATAGGCAAGGTTTCAGGATGCACGAGCTCATTTGCTTGAGGAGTCTGGTCGTGATGAGTTGACATCAGAGGAGGAAGACAACATATTTGAAGCCGTTATGGATCCCTCGCAGCGAAGAAGACGTTATGACTTCGGTAACCTAAAGGTAATGAATCTTTCTGCATACATATAATAAATTAACGTTTAAATACATAGTGCTATAATATTTTGACATAACCATTTTGCTATTCTCTATTTGCAGGCAAAACAAGCTATAAAGGCCTAAGATAAAGAAGAAATTAAAGAGCTTAGAATCATGATTGAGCAGCTACATGAGAAAAACCTCTTCAGGCTATGCAAATAGAGTAGCTATATCATAAGCTTATGGAGTATGTGCACAATCATGGTACTTTTCCTTCATTATCTGGAGCTTTCGGAGGCGACGAAGATGATGCTTGAGGTATGTGTTTTTCTATGACTTGGAGATGGTGACATTTTGTTTGAATATTGTATATATTGGCAAGAAGTAGGTGAGGATGATACTTTTGATATGTTTTGATGGTTTGTGGACATGTAACTTTGATGTATTTGTTTTATGGACATGCATGCGTTGGTTTTCTAGATGTTTGGATGGTTTGTTTTGTATATATTGATGTTTCTTTGATTTATATTGGTTATTTATATTGTTATTGGTATATATGTGTTGTATATGTGGAATTGATTGGAATTGGATTGAAAATGAATTGAAAATGGAATGGATTGAAAATGGGGTGGCTGGAAGGTTATTTGTTTGCTGTTATAAAAAAAATCCAGTTTTTCCAACGATACGGCTTCCAACGGCAAATTTGTCAATTTTTTCAAATGGTTTCTAACGACAAATGACCGTTTGAAGACATTGGAACAGCCGTTGGAAAGATCTCGTTGGATCCATCGGAAAGCATTAACACTATTCCAGTGGCTTTAAATGACCTTCAACGGCTATGAGCCGTTGAAATAGCCATGTATTCTTGTAGTGTTAGTAAGATTTCCAAACCGTTTCATATCATCGATAGTAGGTCAACTGTCTCAATAAGATTTGTCATATGAGCACTCAAGCAAACAACAATTTTTTCTTCCACCTATTTGAAGCACTGTAGCTAGGAGGATGGACTGATGTCAAATACCGTTAGCATTAAATGATTATTTTGTATTAAATTCCTAGGTCATGTATGTTTCAAATGAGTAATGAGTATATTTTCATCCCCCTTACATCTTCTTACACCTAAACAGATTCCATCTATCCATCCTTACTGCTATATGGAGACTTGATGTTTCGCACCCCAATTTAATGGCTCATGCTCGATCGTACATCATCCAATTTAGCAGTTATAAGTATCATTTACACTGCAACTTCAAATAATTTACAACGGCCTCAAATACTAAATAAGATTCAAGGCTCTTAATATCTCAAGTCTTTAAGATTACACAAGTTTATTAGTCTTAAGTACTTTAAAATTTCTCATTTTTTCCCTTGTAATTTCTTATAGTCGTAAGAGAAATATATAGTAAGAGAATTTCATGGTGGACATAAGAAGCCTTGCCAAAATACTATATGTCTTGTGTTATTCACCTTTTATCCATACAATTGACTCCTTATTTCTCACTTCAATTAGGGGTGTAAATCTATCGGACCGAACTGAGCGGAGGTGTGTTAAGTTTCTATCCTAGATAAAATCGGACTGGATACGGATCGAATCAAAATTTTTTCTTGTACAAATTTTGTTGTCCTAGCTCGTATCCTAAATAAAATCGATCGGATGCAGACATGTGTTTTTCAGACATAGACATGAACGGACTAGGTCAGACATGCCTATTTACATCAAAATTTACACTTTTTATTAGACTTTCTTTCAACTATATACCGAATTACGAGGAATTCAGATGAACAAGGTCCGAACGTAGTTTTTTCTCATACAAATTTTTTTGTCCTAACTCGTGTTCTTAATGAAAATTGAATGGATTCGGACGGACGTATTTCAGTCATGGACACGAACGAATACCGGACATTCATACAAAATTTACAACCCTAACCTGAATCTTGGTGTTTGCAAGTAACCTTTACGCATTATTCCGATCTTGATGTTAGTTAAATCTTTAGTCAATAAGAGATAAGGGGCAGGGAGTGTTTATTTTGCAGTGGAACTTTGGCTAGAGCGACAGTAACGTAAAAAGAGTAGTTGGGTCATAATAGTTCTTTTGCCAAATGAACAGTGTAATCATGATGCTTTTCTTAAAGGAATAGTTTGTAGTTGTCACCTATTTGTAAGAGTGGATAAGATTTTTTATCATAACTTTAGTTGCATATGAAAAAACGAAGACAAATGAGTCAACGTCGCACAGTTGACTTAGACAATGGTAGGTACGATGTAAAGGTGTGCGAAGAGAGGTTGGAATGTGCCATCTACTTAGGTTTGCTATTGACCACTGTAACGACCCGCATTCTACGCATCGGAGGATCGTAGAACATTTATTTCATTTTCATACGAGTTCGTATAGTCATGTAACTTTGGGGAAAGATTATTGGGGCCATTTCCCATGTTCACGATTTTTATCGATTTTTAAATGACTGTTTTGCCCCTGGCGAATCTTGTTTTGCTTGTAACTTTTGATTGGAAAGGTGTTTCAACCTGAAACCACTTCCATTAGATTCGGATGATGGTTTACCTTTCCGTAGAGTGGTCACATTAATCAAACGGACTTACCGTTTGGGAGATATGGCTAAAATAAGATTTGGAAGGTGGAAAACATCTTAACCAGGCCAAATAGGGTGATTAGCAGCTAGGCACATTGGAAAATTTCAGGATTAGAGTTGCATAAAGGCTGAAAAGGTTAGAGGAACCTTTTTTTGTCATTTTTACAGCCACCATTTACGTCTCTTCAAGCCTAACAACGGCCTTCACCTTCTAAATCACCCCCAAATCACCGTTTAAGCATATATTAGACTAATCAACATCAAATCAAGGCAAATCAACACCAAATAAGAGTTGGAGTTGCAGTGTGGCGTAGGAATTCGACCCAAAACAGTTGAGAAGTTCATATCTATAATTCATTTGTGGCTAAGGTGAGTGATTTGCATTGTTTTTCACTAATTACGGCTAATTAGGGTGATTTAGTGATAATTAGCGAAATTATGCATGATAAAATTCTGGAAAAATATGTAAAAATTCTTAAATATTATTTTAGGTCTCTGATAAAAATTTGGTTAAATTTGGATTAAGTTTGTTAATCCTATGGTTAAAACATGCTTGAGGGGATTAAGGGGAAATCATGCTTTTCGGGTATGTTTGATCTAAAATGACCTATATGCTTCATATTTTGACCTTATTGATTGATCCTAAATGTTGCTACTACTATTTGGAATGTTTTATGATTGATTAGGAAGGTTAGAATGGTTGAAAATGCCGTCGTATGGCGAAAATGGATGATATACACTCATTGGAAAATGTGCAGGGTTTCGGATCGGATCAGATTATAAGGCTCGGATCAGATCGGAGAATCGAGTAAGGAAATTCGAACTGGACCAGACCTTGGCATAAGAGGAAGCTTGGCAAGAAGGAAGGCCATTTACATAGAATGGGAGTTGTTTCAGATCAGAAGCGAGGGCGTGAGGATCGGATCCGAAATGGTGAGCACGAACCGAACCGGGGCTGTAGCAATCTAACCGAAACAAGTTGGAGGATGGCACCCAAACTGAAACGAATGGAGGATGGATCCCGAACCGAACCAAATTAGGGACCCGAACCGAACCGAATGAGTGACCCGAACTGAATCGATGAGGATTGGAGTACTATGCATATTCAAACCGAACCAAGGCGTGGGCTATGAGCACCGAACCGAACCGGGTATGGAGAACCGAGCCGAACTAGATGTATACTTTTACTTCTACGCGACGACTCTTTTGAAGACCAACTCTAGTTCAACCAAAACCCGAGATGCAAAGGAAGTCCAATTTGGAGGTTATTACTCAGGATCCAAATGGGGATCAACAAAGCTAACTTCATGAGTTGGGCTTTGCTGTGGGACGTGTGCAAAGGGGTTATCGATGTCTATAGCTTTGACTCACCACGGAGGGACGGATATTGGCTATGGATCAGTGCAGTGGAGTTATCATGACTCCGTGGGGCAAAGTGATTGTAGCAGGGCTATGAGCCAGTGCAGTGGAGTTGTTATGACTCCATGGGGGCAGAGTGGACATAGCAAAGGATTAGAGGCTACGGATCAGTGCAGTGGAGTCATCATGACTCCATGGGGCAGAGTGATCGTAGCAAAGGATTGAGTGATTAAAGCGGTAGATATTGTATGCTTTACGCACTGAGTGAGAGATGTGAGGAATGTTGCTATGATTGATGTTGGCTATCACCATGACATGCACACCCCCTCACCATTATTTTCACACCATGTGTTAGTATCACCTTAGATTATTGTACATCCTGTTGTGTTAACTCTTTGGTTGTATGTCCAGGTTCAGGTATGGTTATGTATACCTGTTATTGCTCTGTTTTTGCTACTTATCGCTTGTACCAAACTTTTGTCTGACCCAGAGTTTTATGTCTCTTCTTATTACTCTGGGTGCTCCTAAACGAGCAGACTAGAGACAGGTTAGCTGATTATGCACGAGTAGCCGTCCGGAGACGAGCAGGAGGCTTAAACCTATTGTTCCCATGAATTTTCCCTATGTTGTTGTTGGTCACTACTTTCGGCGTTAGTAGTGTACCTGCCTATTTTGCTTTAGAGACAGTTTTGAAAGTTGTAATAACGATGGTTTGGATCGTAAGATCTATTTTGAATTTTCTGCTGCCACGATGCTTATGCAATGTCTTGCTTGTTTATATCAAGTTATGTCATTATTATATTTTGTTCCATGCGCTATGAGATATACTACAAGTTTTTGTTGATTTATCATCTTCTTTCTTTTCTTTTGACGACCGTCCCGTGTTGGATGGGCATCGGCACAACGCATTTCATGGGAAATGTCGGCTGGTGCGGGGCGGGCCGTCACACTTGGTATCAGAGCTCTAGGTTGCGTAGTTAACCTAGGGAAAGACATCAGGGAGAGATAGTATACGTATATGAGAGTGCGTATTTGTTATATTTTGGGTTTTTAAAAGTTATATATATATATATTATTAGTATATCTAAGGATGAAGTCGCATTGCACTGGCACCACTGAATATGGTTAATCATTTTCTATTTACAGATTGAACGATGAGCCGATATACGAGGGGTACGGGTTCAGGGGCCAATAATAGGAATGTTCCTGATATGAGGACGATGTTCACTGACTTCATGAGAGATATGCTTAGGGATGTTCAGAGGTCAGTTCCTAATGCTGCTGACTGAAGGTCTATTCTTAGGTATGCTTTCTGTTTATGATGTTCCTGTTTGAGTATTGTTTGATACTAGGGCTTCCTATTCCTTCATATCTAGTGACCTAGTAGATAGGTTGGAATTGGAACCTGAGATAGTCGATAGACCCTTAATATGACAAACCCGATTGGTGGTTCGACTAGCCTTAGTATGATTTATCGAAGTTTGGTCTTATCGAGTCATGGATGTATGGTTGCTTGTGATTGCTTTGTTTTGGGCTTTAATGGGTTTGGCATTATTTTGGGAGTCGATTGGCTCCAAAGATATAGGGTGGTGGTAGACTGTGAGGGATTTTATGTGACTATTAGGGCGGATGATGGGCGGAGGGCAGTGTTTGGTGGCCTACCTAGTAATGAGGTGATAGCTAGTTTTCTAAATTCCATCGACATTCCACAGGACGAGTTATCAGGGGTTCCCATTGCTGGCCAGTATCCAGATATCTTCGAGGAAGTGACCAGACTTCCACCATACCAAGAGATTGAGTTTTATATTGATTTAGTGAAAGATGCCAAACCTATAGTGATGCCACTTCGTCGTATGGCACCAAGGGAGCAGCAAGAGCTTGGGGTGCAAGAAAGCGATCTTTTGAAGAAGGGATTTATCCGAAGAAGTGTCTCCGAGTGGGGAGCACTAGTTGTATTTGCCACTAAGGCAGATGTTTCCCTTCGGTTATGTGTAGACTATCGCGAGTTGAATAAGGTGACTAGGAAGAATAAGTATCCTATTCCATGGATAGATGATTTGTTTGATCAACTGGAAGGAGCGAGAGTGTTCTCCCAGTTGGATCTCGTGACAGGATTTCATCATCTTCGAGTAGCAGTTGAGAGTATTCCTAAAACGGCCTTTCGGACGCCGTTTGGATTCTATGAGTGGTTGGTCATGCCATTCGGGTTGACCAATGCACCAACATATTTTATGGATCTTATGAATAGGGTATTTAGGGATCAATTGAATAAGTTTGTTCTTGTGTTCGTAGACGATATCTTGGTTTACTCGAGGATAGAGGAAGAACACAAGGAACATTTGAGGATAGTAATGGAGGTGTTGAGAAAACACCAATTGAAAGCGAAATTTTCGAAGTGTCACTTCTGGAAGAGGGAAGTGAGATTCTTGAGCCATGTTGTTTCAGAGAATGGTATTGCCGTGGATATTGCGAAGGTACGGTACAGGATTGGTCCATGCCCAAAAATGCAATAGACGTAAGAAGTTTCTTGGGGTTAGCTGGATATTATTGTAAGTTCATCCAAAACTTCTCCAAGATAGCAGCACCATTAACTCAGTTGACCAAGAAGAATCAAGCTTTCGTATGGGATGAAAAGTGTGAAAATGCATTCAAGAGCCCAAAGGAAAAGTTGACGCGTGCGCCAGTGTTAGTAATTCCTAAAGGGAATGAAGAGATGACAGTATACATAGATGCATGTGGTACCGGACTAGGTGTTGTATTGATGCAAGGAGGTAGGGTTGTAGCTTATGCTAGTCGGCAATTGAAACCGCATGAGAAAAGATATCCTACCCATGATTTGGAATTGGCAGCGATTGTGTTTGCGTTGAAGATGTGGAGACATTATCTCTTAGGATAAAGATTCGAGTTGTTTATCGATCATAAGTCGTTAAAGTATCTCCTCTCTCAGAAGGATCTAAATCTTCGACAGCAAAGATGGTTAGAATTCTAAGCTTCCTATGATTTCGATATCGCATACACACTAGGAAAGGGCAATGCAGTAGGGGATGCATTGAGTAGGAGACATGCCAGTTTAGGGGCTATGTTTCTTGAATGGAAGCAACTAGATTATATCGTAGGATATGATTTTAGACCTAAGTGCGAATTAGATCCAAAGATGTTAGCAAGTTTAGCGATCAGACTGACTTTGATTGAGCGAATTGGTTACAATCAGAGAGATGATCCTAATCTACTGGAAATCATCTCCAAGTTAGAGATGGGTATCGACGAGTAGATGAACAAGTATGTATTTAATCGAGAAGGATGGCTTAGAAAGAATGGGAGATTAGTTGTACCCAACGTTAATGGATTGAGAGAAGAAGCGCTTGGAGAATGTCATCACTCAAAACTGACTATACACTTCGGTGGTAACAAAATGTATCAAGACATGAAGCAGACCTACTACTGGGAAGGTATGAAAAGAGACGTTGGGAAATTTATATCCAAATGCATGAATTGCCAACTAGTTAAAGCCGAGCAAAAGAAGCCTAGTGGTTTGCTGGAACCATTGGAAATTCCAGAATGGAAATGGGAACAAGTCTTAATGGATTTCATTGATGGGTTACTAAGGACTAGATCGGGCCATGATAGCATTTGGGTGATTGTGGACCGATTGACCAAGAGTGTAAGGTTTATACCCATTAAGTCGAATAGAACATCAGCTAAGTTAGCAGAACTATATATGAAGTGGGTAGTGAGATTTCATGGAATACCCAAAAGCATTGTGAGTGAACGAGACCCGTTGTTTACTAGTGGATTTTGGAAGAGCTAACAAGAGGCTTTAGGGTCAAAATTACATCTCAGTACCGCGTACCATCCTCAAACCGACGGTCAAACAGAGAGGGTGAATCGAGTATTAGAAGATCTCTTGAGAGCTTGCATATTAAATTTTGGAGGGTCATGGGATGACCATTTGCATCTGGTTGAATTCGCATATAATAATAGTTATCAGTCCAGTATGGCTCCATTTGAAGCTTTGTACAGAAGACCGTGCAACTCACCATCGTGTTGATTGGAAATCGATGAGAAATTTATGCTTGGACCAGATGTAATAAGAGAAACATCAGATAAGGTCAAGGTTATTCAACAGCGAATGAAAGCTGCCCAAGATATGCAGAAGAGTTTAAGATTTCTCCGTTAAAGAACGTAATTCGATTTGGTAGGAGAGGCAAATTAGCACCAAGATTTGTTGGTCCATTTCCAGTACTCGAGCGAGTTGGGAATTTAGCATATAAA
The DNA here is from genome assembly GCA_030737875.1 of Allium sativum. Taxonomy (NCBI): domain Eukaryota; kingdom Viridiplantae; phylum Streptophyta; class Magnoliopsida; order Asparagales; family Amaryllidaceae; genus Allium; species Allium sativum. The sequence goes on along the minus strand of CM060919.1, from coordinate 123,460,892 downwards.
GTTGGATTACCTGACAAGATGGCAGGAGTTCACAATGTATTTCATGTTTCCCAATTAAGGAAACTCGTGCACGACCCCGATAATACTATTTCACCAGATCAGTTGGATGACATTGAAGTAGAACCCGAGGCAGTTGGGAATCGCAAGCCGATCAGTATTGTGGAGTACGATATGAAGAAACTTCGAAGGAAGGCGGTGAAACTGGTTAATGTTCAGTGAGGCGAGAACGAGAATGATTGTACTTAGGATATAGAGAAGAGCATAAGGAAGACACATCCCGAACTCTTTGTCTGGTAAGATTTTAGCTGCGATTTAGCTATTCCGCAGGGTAGGATAGACTTGTTGTGTTATTATGTGTGTTTGATTGTTTGTAAATGGCTGATAGGCATGCGGGATCCCTTGTATGTTTGGTTAAGGAAATTTGGGGGCGAAATTTCTTAACAGGGGGAGAATGTAACGACCCGTATTCTAGGCATCGGAGGATTGTAGAATATTTATTTCATTTTCATACGAGGTCATATAGTCGTGTAATTTTGGGGAACGACTATTGGGGTCATTTCCCATGTTCACGATTTTTGCCAATTTTTAAATGGTTGTTTTGCCCCTGGTGAATCTTGTTTCGCCTATAACTTTTGATTGGTAAGGAGCTTCGACCTGAAGCCACTTCCATTAGATTCGATGATGGTTTACCTTTCCATAAAGTGGTACATTGATCAAATGGACTTACCCTTTGAGAGATATGGCTAAAATAAGGTTTGGAAGGTGAAAAACAGCCAAACCGGGCCAAATAGGGTGATTAGCAGCTAGGCCCATTGGGGAATTTCGGGATTAGGGTTGCATAAAGGCTGAAAAGGGTTAGAGAAACCTTTATTTGTCATTTTGATAGCCGCCACTTACCTCTCTTCAACCCTAACAATGGCCTCCACCTTCTGAATCACCCCCAAATCACCGTTTAAGCATATATTAGCCTAATCAACATCAAATCAAGGCAAATCAACACCAAATCAGAGTTAGAGTTGCAATGTTGCATAGGAATTCGACCCAAAACATTAGAGAAGTTCAGATCTATAATTCATTTGTGGCTAAGGTGGGTGATTTGCATTGTTTTTCACTAATTACGGCTAATTATGGTGATTAGTGATAATTAGCGAAATTATGCATGATAAAATTCTGGAAAAATGTGTAAAAATTCTTAAATATTACATTAGGGCTCTGATAAAAATTTGGGTTAATTTGGATTAAGTTTGTTAATCCTATGGTTAAAACATGGTTGAGGGGATCAAGGGGAAATCATGCTTTTTGGGTATGTTTGATCTAAAATGACCTATATGCTTGATGTTTTGACCTTATTGATTGATCCTATATGTTGCTACTATTGTTTGGAATGCTTATGATTAATTAGGAAAGTTAGAGTGGTTGAAAATGTCATCGTATGGCAAAAATGGACGATATATGCTTGATGGAAATGTGCAGGGTTTTGGATCGGATCGGATTATAGGGCTCGGATCAGATCGGAGAACCGAGTAAGGAAATTCGAACTGGACCAGAACTTGGCATAAGAGGAAGCTGGGCAAGAAGGAAGGCCATTTACATAGAGTGGGAGTTGGTTCGGATCAGAAGCGAGGGCGTGGGGATCGGATCAGAAATGGTAAGCACGAACCGAACCGGGGCTGGAGCAATTTAACCGAAATAAGTTGGAGGATGGCACTCGAACCGAAACGAATGGAGGATGGCACCCGAACTGAAACAAATGAAAGACCCAAACCAAACCAAATGAGAGACCTGAACCGAACCGATGAGGATTGGAGTACTATGCATATTTAAACCGAACAAAGGCGTGAGCTATGAGCACCGAATCGAACCGGGTATGGAGTACCGAACTGAACAAGATGTATACTTTTACTTCTATGCGACGACTCTTCTGAAGACCAACTCCAATTCGACCAAAACCCGAGATTCAAAGGAAGTCCAAATGGGAGGTAATTACTCAGGTCTTAATGGGGATCAATGAGCTAACTTCATGAGTTGGGCTTTGCTACGGGACGTGTGCAAAGGGGTTATCGATGTCAATAGCTTTGACTCACCACGGAGGAACGGATATTGGCTATGGATCAGTTCAGTGGAGTTGTCATGACTCCATGGGGCAAAGTGATCGTAGCAGGGCCATGAGTCAGTGTCGTGGAGTTGTTATGAATCTATGAGGCAGAGTGGACATTGCAAAGGATTAGTGGCTATGGATCAGTGCAGTGGAATCATTGTGACTCCATGGGGCAGAGTGATCGTAGCAAAGGATTGGGTGATCAAATCGGTAGATATTGTATGCTTTACGCACTGAGTGAGAGATCCGAGGATGATTGCTATGATTGATGTTTGCTATCACCATGACATGCACACTCCCTCCCCATTATTTTCACACCATGTGTTAGTGTCACCTTAGAGTATTGTACATCTTGTTGTGCTAACTCTTTGGTTGCAGGTCCAGGTTCAGGTATGGTTATATATACTTGTTATTGTTCTGTTTTTGCTGCTTATCGCTCATACCAGACTTTTGTCTGACCCAGAGTTTTATGTCTCTTCTTATTACTCTGGGTGCTCCTAAACGAGCAGACTAGAGACAGGTTAGCTGGTTATGCACGAGTAGCCATTCGGAGATGAGCAGGAGGCTTACACGTATTGTTCCCATATATTCTACATGTATTGTTGTTGGTTACTACTTTGGGCATTAGTAGCGTACTTTCCTATTTTGCTTTAGAGACAGTTTTGAAAGTTGTAATAATGATGGTTTGGAACATAAGCTGTATTTTGAATTTTCCGCTGCTATGATGCTTATGCACTGTCTCGCCTGTTTATATCAAGTTATGTTATTATTATATTTTGTTCCATGAGCTATGAGATATACTACAGGTTTTTATTGATTTATCTTCTTCTTTCTTTTCTTTTGACGACCATCCTATGCTGGTTGGGCATCGGCACAACACATTTCATGGGAAATGTCGGTTGGTGCGGGGCGGGCTATTACAACCACTGTCCTTAAGGAGACTACATACATGATCTTAGACAGGGATCATGTGGTAGATAGGTCGTGGAAGTGAAGCACATTGCATTATGAAGAGGCGAGGCCATAAGGAATGCTAGTTTACACTTTTTAAAAAAGGTCTCCATTGTTATTCTTCGAGCATAATGCATGGTTATATTTAAACGAGCGATGCATAGTTATATTTTAACTAGCAATTCCTTGACACTCTAATTCACATCTATGAGTAGCAGCAGACTAATATTATTCTTAGTTGATGCATATGCCATTTAACTAAGCTCTCATAAGTTATAACCAATACAAGAAACATTTAAAATTTCGAGAGGATGGGGCAACGGTTTGCGTCGGCAAATTTTCGATGGCTTTCGATGGGCCGTCGGTGACCGTCGAAAATTACCGAGATATACTACCTGTCGACCCCTTTCTTTCCCGTTTCTCGCTTCTTCCATATGTTTCCAACATACCAGCCCTAAGTTTGATTTTTTTGCCTCCAAACATCAATTTCTTTGCGTACAATCCTCCTCGGCTTCAATTCCTACCTCTAGAGCAAATATTTTGAGGTATAATCTATTTATTTGCATAAAAAACAATTTTCTACCTAAACATATATATGCTTAAAATCAAAAATTAGGGTTATCTATTGATTGTAATTTGTTCCAATAGCATTATAGTGGATAATAGCATTCTATTATGTGCATGTTTCATGTGATATAGTGAAACTGAAAATTTTATGAGCAGTGTTTGGTTATTTATGCATATATCCCTGTTAGCTTGGTTTTGACCATTGTATAATTGTGTTTATTTGTGTATGTATGCACCTTTGTGTACGTGTAATTCTTGTATTATGTTCATCGTTGTAGGAAAAACTAAATGCACGAGCTATGAATAGTACATTTTGCACGTTTTGACTTATACACAAAAAAACATGGGTCTAAATTCTAACTGAGTCTACTGAAACAACAATAATAGTAAATTAGCTTTTAAATTGATTGATACGTCAAACAAATATGTTAAATTAAAATACTTTTATGTTGTAGTAAAACTATATTTACCTTGTAAAACGTGCACATCTAATTGACTAATATCCCCTAGAGTGATTTCGTCTCCGTCAAACGAGTGTTGTACATGATCGTTATATACATAGTCGCTTTTGTTAAAAAACCGACCGTTTATATTCGTCGGGTGTAATATTTGTTGGATTTGTCCTTGTATTGGACAAGTTATAAACGCAGTAAGCATCTATATTTTATATACTACTTCGTTTCAAACAATTCACAAAAATTCGATTTAATTTTTCTTTTTGTTTCCTGTGTACATCCATTTGTGTACAATGCAAGAAACAAAAGGAAATGTTGCCGAAATTGTTTTGAATCATTTGAGACAAAGTAATATACAAAATGTAAATGTTTACTTTATTAATAATGGAAAGTAGGATGTCTGACCAGGTAAAAAAGTTACATTAAAAAAATGTACTATATTTGAAATTATTTTTAACTTTATGAAATTGTTATGTGCTTTCAACCGTTATATATACATGTGTTGTACGACCATGAAAACAAGCTTTTCCGAATTTGTATTCTTGAAAATAAATATTAATTTTTGAGCTTGCGAGTAAATTTCTCAAATAGGAAAAATGATTAATTATTTTATTGATTGGAGGAGTTGGATGTATCAAAGAAGAAGACATAGAGGTTCAATAAAAGAAGATTTTTACAATGGTATAAATGTCTTTTTTGAATTTGCTTTAAGCAAAAACGGAAGCGATCTAGAAATTCGTTGTTTGTTGTAGCAAGTGTAGACATTTGAAGTATTTGCTACCCAGTATTGTGAAAGTTCATTTGTGCAAAAACGGATTCATACTTGAGTATTATTTTTGGGATCGTCTTGGAGAATTTGTACAAGTTTTTTTTAATGAAAATGTTAGTACAACCCGTATTGAAAATATGGTCGAAGATGCAACATGATCAATGTTTCCTATGGTTGCAATTGACGATGATGATGGAAATGCTGAAAAACTGAATATTGAAGCTAAGAATATTTATGATTTACTGGATAATGCAAAGAAACCTATTTGGTATGGTTGTAAAAGCGACACTCAGCTATAGATAATCCCAGAATACATTGCGATTAAGTCAAAATACAATATCACTGAAGTTAGGTTTACAGCTATTGTGCAAGCTACAAAAAGGCACATGCCGCCCGATAATTTAATGTGTGAAATTCACTACGAAGTTAAAAAGCTTATGTCGGCATTTGGTTTACCTTATCAGAAAATAGTACATGTTTAAAAGGATGCATGTTGTTTTCGAAAGATGATGTAAACCTTAGAAATTATAAAATATGTAATCAAGAAAGATATAAACCAAGAAAGAAGAAAAGAAAGGAAGCTCCATATAAACGCATGCATTACTTACCCATTGCTCCAAGACTTCAAAGATTATATGCATTTTCTGTAACTACATCTCATATGAGATGACATAAAGTGAGATCGAAGGAAGAAGGTATGTTGATCCATCCGGTCGATGGGGAAGCATGGAAGAATTTCGAAACAACTTATCCCAATTTGCAGTGATGACACAAGGGGAGATCGTAGGAAGAAGGTACGTTGATCCATCCAGTCGATGGAAAAGCATGGAAGCATTTCTGTAACACCCCGCATTTTTTAAATTAAAAATGTACAAATATGTATATATGCATAGATAGATAAATAATGGTGATGTATAATAAAAATTAATTAATATATGGAAGAGAAGGAAAAATTAATTCAATAGCAGTTTGCATAACGGAAAAGATAATAAAATAAGGATATTTAATTTAAATATCAGGAATTAAGTAAAACGGACATCACCATTGCATTCGTCTTGGAATTCTACTTGGAATAGAGTCTAAGTTTTCAAAAACCGGACTCTGTATGAAAGAGTTAAGGCCTTCGGAAGATTCAGAAGAAATTCAGAAATTAAATAGTAAAATAACCTAGACAGGTCGACCAAGAGGTCGACCTATACCAAGTAAGGTCGACCTGGAGGTCGACCTCCCCCTCCCCCCTCCCCCCCCCATCTGGGCAGAATTCATTTTCTACACCTGGACGCGATTTATGAGCTGATACGTTGACTAAACAGCTATATAATGACCCTTAACCCATTCTTTTTCTTCACCCAAGCCTATGGCGATGCCGTGGCTCTGTTCTAACTCAAATTCTTTTTCTCCAAGAGATTTATAGATCCACTTTCTTCCACTTTTCTCTCCAAAACATCTATTCTTAAAATTAAAAAGTTTAGAATCAAGATAACCCCCAAATTAAAGAGAAAAAAGGATTCAGATCCACAATTTACACTACGCAAGGAATAGAAATTCAGATTCACAACTTACGCTTCATAAAGAAATCAATGATAGATCAGATGTATGTATTGGGGCATAAAATCAATCAAAGTTAAATCAAATCCATGAATTGAAGATGAAAAGCAAGGAGAGTGGAATTACAATAAACTTGTTGCATAATAGTATTATTATCGTTCGTCATTCCCCAGTTATAAATCCAATTCAAGATTCATGTTATAATAATTGTCCTTTTATTCTCCTTCCCCTTTTTATTTTTGGATCTAGGTTATCTCGAACCTAGACGAAATCTTATTAGACATACGTACGATTGAAATATGGGAATATTGGGGCATAATTTAGTTTATGCAATCGAGGAATATAATCTGTAAATTGTGAATTATGGCATAACAATTATTATTGAAAATATTGGGACAGTTGGCGAATTGTATATTGGGATTATTCAATGAAATAAAGTTTGAATTGGGAATTTTGGAGTGTATTTCAATAACGAATCATTGGGTATGTTTTGGAAACATGAATTTATGCTGAATAGTGCGCAATTATGAATTCCGATTTATAATGTTAACCTGAAATTGTGTAAATTTAATTGGAATTATTGAATATGGAACGGGATTAGGAAGAAGTGATTTATTTCAAATCTAATATTGCGGGATTGAGGTTTGAAACTATAAGTTTAAATTTTGGGTTTTGGGAAAAACGAATATAAAGGTAAGAATCCTAAGTTGATGAAGGAATGGATAAAACATAGCTTATGCGATTATGAGACCTCTTATGTGATTATGAAACCTAACTCATAACCTGAAATTGATGCTTAACGTTCTCATAAAAATCGTTAATTGGCTAAAGATGAAACATGAGTAACTCAAGGTTAGAATGAACTTTGAGGTGTAATTCTGCCGGAACCGCCTGGCATATCCAGCGGCTGCAAACAATAGGGTCTAATGTGAGAAGTTAGTCACAACGCGCTTAAACCCGAGGTTAGATTGAGTTGTAGTGTAAGACTGCTCGGAACCGCCCGGCACATCCAGCAACCGCAACAATATGTCTAATGTGAGAGGTTGGTGCATTAATAATCAATTAATGCTAATGACACATGCTAGTATGGTAAGGTTAGGTTAACAACACTTAACCAATTTGACATGATGCGTGGGTGGGTTAAGTCAATATGAACTGAAAGACAACACTTAACCAAATTTGTGGAATTTACGAGTAGTCGCATGAGCAGGAAGGTAGGGTTAAGTAAAACTCAACATATGGACAAACTTAACCTAATGGGGAATGATAACTACTTATTATAAGCCAGAGTTGCGGTAATGTAAAATTAAATAATAGGTAAACTTGTCCTAGGGACAAGGGAAGATTATGACGTAAGATGTAATACAAGACTTGAAGGGTGGGACGACTTATACTATGAAATAAGTTAATCTAATATGAAAATGTGGGAAAGCACCTGTACGCTATCATTTGATAAAGAAAACTTAAGTCATGTTTGAGTTCATTGGTAAACCTTAGTTAGTGAACTAAGTAAATAACGATAAAGGAAACCAAGTGTTGAACCATAGTTAGAGAACTAAGTAAATAAAGATGGAGTTAACCAAGTTTTGAACCTTAGTTAGAGAACTAAGTAAATAATGATGATGGCAACTGGGTAATGAACCTTAGTTTGAAAACTAAGTAAAATGGAAATCGAAGTAACAAACCTTAGTTAGATACCTAAGTAAGCAACTGTAAAGATAACTAAGTAAGTAAACCTTAGTTGAAGAGGACTAAGTAATAAACCTTAGTTAAAGAGAAACATGGTAATTAGAATTGAAGGACAACATAAACGAGGATAACCAAGTTAATAAGACAAAGCAAGCGCGTAATCATAAGTTTAGACATAAGGTCTAATAGTACGAAAGGATAAGGCGCTTGGACTAGTCCATACAATAGGGGATGAATAACCAAACTCGGTAGATAATCACTGTGCCGTAGGGCGCGAGGGGGAGCGTACGTCCATTTGATCATATAGAAGGCTCCAACGGACTGGGTTATGGAGCACGCGACTTTGAGGGGACATGAGGATACTCTTGGTATCCCTATGTGAGAATGCAGATGATCCGCCTGGGCTCACAGAGGTTAAGGTCTGCGTGAGAAGAACTAAGAGTATGCATTGGTTGCAATAAAAAGGCAACCTAAAGACTAAGATGGACCATCGTGAGTCAGCGATAACCAGTTGGCCCTGTGATAGCACGTTGTCGGTTACCTACCATCTTGAGTCAGTCGAGCACGAAAAGCGAAAAGGCGGAGAATTCCAAAAGACCATATACTTGCTATCTAGTTATGGGTTAGGTTGGCCAATAGGTTTGTGGGGGCATAGAGGGCCTGCGTACAGTTCTCATTTTTGATATTCTTGGGTGCCTTTCATTAGTTGAGAGAGGGGTCAAGTGGGACCATAGCCACAGTAAAAACAGACCTTAGCATCTGCATCGACAGATAACTTAAAGCTTCCGACTGAGTTCCGTGTTTCTTGATTTGCCCTGCTACGGGACTCGGGTCGTAATATAGAGGACATGTGCTACTAGATATCTAGCACGTTTAACGATACGGTTAGGACGTAAAGTCTAGGAATGCATATCGCTCGGGGTAGTGTGTCCTAGACTAGAGGGCATTGTTCGATAGGTAGCATAAACCCTAGTTAGACCTAGGTAGCGTAAACCCTGGTTGAACCTCGTAAGCGTTCGATAAAGTAAACCCTAGTTGGACCTAGGTAACACTCGATGGTAAACCCTAGTTGGATCTAGATAGTATTCGTTAACAGAACCTAGTAAGACCTAGGTTGGTAGTCCAAACGCTTAAACAATAAAGGAATGGTGGTTTTACGCAAATGTAGTGATAATATATATATATATATATATATATATATATACATGAAATCCCATACGACGTACGACATTGGATAAGGAACTGCATACATATGACAAGATGACACGAGTTGGATAAGGGACTGCATACACATGAAAAGAGGACACGAGTAGGGGGTAACTACATATACATTGTATTAGGTTAATCTACTAGTGGATGGATAAGTATAGCTTAAAGAGCTAACATTGTTAACAACCTAATAACCAATAAAATGTAATTGAATGGTATATGTAGGATTATACAGTAGTTTATTCTAAGTCCAATCACACAGAACTTATGTTCTGAACCCCTCCTCATTACATACTTCCAGGTTAGGTTCATGACAAAGATGGTATAGCTTTGGATACTGGTTTAGCAGTATTGTTAATAAGGTAAGGCTATATTTGAATATATTTTACTTTATTTCCTTCCGCTGTGAGATGCTTTGCGAGTTCTGACATGTTTCTTTTTCTTTGCCTTTTTCTGCAGGATACCAGAGCACCCAACTCGGGTTTCGATAAATTGGATTTTTGAAAAATAATTCAGTCTGTCGGAATCCGGGTTGTTACATCTGGTATCAGATCTTCGGTTTAGTGTTCCTAGGGAGATAATGAGTGAACATATTTGTATTTTCTAAAATGTAAATATATTATATATAAAAACCTAAATCCATAAAGTAGCCCACTAGGTACGGATAGAGATGGGATAAGTATTTTTTACACTAAAGGAATGAACCTAGAAATTTTAAGACCCTTAGGTGGTTTGGTTAGAAAGTGTACAATATGATTTGGTATTGGAGAAAGGAAGTATCCCATAAGATATAAAACTGAATGTTATTATTTCAGAGTAGTGGATTTAGAAGTGAAACCTTATAAACTAGAAGAAGGTTAAAATGTGGAAAATGGATTAGGAATATATGTAGTTAAGAGAATTGGTTTGGAAAGTGCCAAGGAAAGCCTAGTTGAGTTGAAAGACCCACTTTGAGTCTAGCCCAATGATTAACTTTTAAGAACTTGGATTTGTAAAAGTTTTGGAAGAAAGATATTGTAGTATTTTCAAGTTTTGATCTTAAAAGGTAATTTTGGATGTTTGAGAAATTATTTAGTGCATGTTAGGTTTTAAAAGTAAAGTGCGGTATATTTTGTAAAATAATGATTATTTGTTTTAAAAAAAAAGAATTCTCTCATTAAAAGGTGCATAATATAGAGCAAATATAGCTCGCTAGTTTTCATATTATAATATATGAAAGGATTGAAAAGAAAGTGTTGTGTTTTGTAAAAGAAGTTTTAAAATCTCTATTCTGTTAACAATAAATTTTTATTATTGATTTACAAAGAAATTTTTTTGGGTGGACAAAATAAGTTATAGGAATAGAATAGATGTCTGCACCTTATAGGGAGTAGTTAAATTAACACTGTAATTAGAAACAATGTAAGCCCGATAGCCGTCCTTGTCTACTCCAGTTTTGTGATTTGAGAAAAATGTTTCGAATTTTATTTTGTAACATGTTTTTATGGTTTGGCGAAAATAAGTTTTGGAAAAGAAAATAAAGTTTTAACACTTTTAATTTTGAAAGCAAAATGCAATGAAAAGAAAGGAGGCCAAACCATGTTTTAAAAAGAATGGAGTAGGTAAGGATTAGTGTAACAACCCGAAAATCAGGGCCAGTTTAAAATTTTTATTTTGGCAATTTTAGCGATTTTGAACATTTAAAATGAATTATTTTAAGTAATATCGACGAGAAATTTATTTTGAATATAATTCGAACATATATATTTATACGCGTCGTCGTTAGAATATAAATATTTATATATAATTATAAAAGGAATTGAAAATGGCGCGGTAGTTCGATAATTCGATTTCAAAATTCAATTGAATGTACCGGGTGCAAAACAATCCGGATTTTAGTGAAACCAAAAACATTAGGATCTAATTGATGATATCTTTCCAACGAATCCGAAAAATAGAAATTTCATAGCGGGAATCAAAAGATATGTCCAAAAGAAAATTCTGAATAGTCGCTATGGAATTCAGGCCCTTAAAAATGGAGATTTTGCAAACGGCCTCGGATTTCGACGAAACCACTTTTGTTGGATCCGTGATGTCAAATTATTGCTAGGTTTCAAATTTCATAATTTTTCGAATCAATATGTGAGCGTGGCAAAGGAAAACGCGTTTGACCAGTTTTAGTTGATTTTAATCGACTGGAAAATGGCCATTTTTCCAACGGTCTCAGAATTTGACGAAACTAGTTTTGTTAGGACCGTATCGTCAATACGAAGCTAGAAAATATTTTTCTGGGATTTATAGAGTTCGTATGTGACTCCGGTAAATTGAAATGCGCGTTCAAATTCAATATATAGAGTTATATGTTGATTTTGACGGAAACTGATCGAAACGATCGAATCAGCCTACGATACATATCCCATTGTGTTTGGAATGGGGGTAAAACGCTATGGACGACAGGCGGTGGGCCTCGTTTTGAGGTCGAAAATAAAAGTTTCTTTTTGGTGGAAAATAAAATAATTAAATAATAAATTAAAGCTTTCTCTCTCTCTCTCTCTCTCCTTCCTTTATCTGGCCCCCCCTCCTCTTCAAATTTGATTAGCATAAAATTAAAAAAAAAAAAGAGGGCTACAGAGAAGAAAAGGGGAGGAGCCGCCGCTCCTCCCATCGTCGCCGCCGCCAGGCAGCGACACCCCCCTGTCTCCCCCTCCTCTCGCGCCGACCCCCTTCCCCCCTCCCCCCGAAACCCCCTGCCTAGCGACACAGCCCCCCTGCCACCTCCGAAGCGACACCCCCCCTCCTTCCCTGCTGAGTCGCGACAGGACACCCCCTCGTTCGAAGGCCGACGCATCTGAACCCCACCCCGACATCAGAACCCCCACGCAGCCCTGCAGCGCCATCCCAAGCCTGCCACCGACGTATCGACCACCAACACCCCCTCCTTCTTTAAACAGTGAGTTCTTTATGTTATTTTCTTATTTATTTTATTTCAGTTTTTTTTTGTGATTATAATCCTTAAGTAAGACCTGATTTGCAAGCCTATAAAAGTGATGGTCTTTCGAGGTGTAAAGATTGAATTTCTTTTTATATATACATGAATTGAAAGAAGAAAATTGGATTCTTATATATATGATAAAATAGAAAAGATTAAATCTTTAAATTTGAAAAGGCGAAATCTTTAAATTTGAAAAGGCGAAATCTTTAAATTTGAAAAGGCGAAATCTTTTTATATAGTAGCAGTGTAAAAATAGAATTTTTATCTATATAATAGCGAAGTAAAAATTCGATTTTTATATATTGAATAGCATAGTAAAAATTCGATTTTTATATATTGAATACCGAAGTAAAAATTCGATTTGTATGAAGTGATTATAAAAATATGATTTTTAAAATTAAATGTGAACAAATAAAAAATGTGATTTTTATTTTAAAGACATCAGTATATAAAAATGTGATTTTTTATATATGTAGTGACTACGAGCAACGAAAGTGACGGAAGGCGAGAACGGCGATGATTTCTCTAAACAAAGTGTCGTGGAGTTGGAATAGCTATTGGTAAGAACTTCTCACTCTAAATTTCCTTTTCTGGTTATATATATATATATATATATATATATATACTCGGGTGCGGACGGTGTTTAGTAGCACCCGACACCATCGTCGACAGACCATGGACTTGTTTATTTGGTTGTGTAGTTGGTTAGATTGTTTGGTTTGAATTTGAATTGTTTGGTGAAATGGAATGGATTTGATTGATGTGTGAATGGCGTGGGCCTTCACTACACCGGGGATAAGGCTAGGCCTCGTCCCGTTTATAGTATCGCGCCGTTATGCCGCCGAAATTTTCTAAAATAAGTTAGAAAAATAAAGATATCATTTTATTTAATAAATGAACTGAATGGAATATTTTCATAGGTTGAATAAAATGTTTTATTGTTAAAAATATAATTTTTAACGTGAATGTGAATAAATAAATATTCATTTACAAATCAGACGGTTTGTTTATGTACACTGATTTGACTGACATTGATTGGGACGATAAATTTTACACATCGCCCAACTGCACAAATAAAAATCTATGTTTGTTGATTTGAAACCCCACACGGGTATTGGGATAAAATACGACATACACTAATCCCAATAATTAGTTGTATGTCGATCGATTGATTGACAGGCTGTGATAAGCATTAGATATCTATATTTGATGCTTATACAGTGTAGTGCACTTTGGATGATGGTTGATTATTTGTCGTTGCTATTATATACATGTGTGTATGGAATCCATATAATTAACTTTATATGGTAATTGTTTGGGCCTCATTTCAATTTGAAAAATAAAGAATATTATAAAATAAAGGTTCATGTGTTGACCGTACTCATCCGTTGAGATTAGTCATGTGTTGAACGAAATATTTTAATAATAAAATTTACATCTTTATCAATATAAAATAAAGGTTCATGTGTTGACAGTACTCATCCGTTGAGATTAGTCATGTGTTGAACGAAATATTTTAAAAATAGAAATATTTGAAATAGAAATATTTTGAAAAGAAATATTTGAAATAGAATATTAAAAAATAGAAATATATGAAGCCGTGTTGATTAGATTGACGCCATTTTGACGTGAAAGATATTTATATCGATTTTATTCATTTTAAAATGAATATTGAAAAGTGATTTAGAAATCGAATATTTTGAAATGAAATTTGAATTAAATTAAATAGAAAACGGATTCGAATTGAATTCGAATTGAATATATAACGAATTTGATTTCAATTGAATATACAATGAATTTGATTTGAATGGAATAGAAAACGAATTTGATTTGAATGGAATAGAAAACGAATTTGATTTGAATGGAATAGAAAACGAATTTGATTTGAATGGAATAGAAAACGAATTTGATTTCAATTGAATATATAACGAATTTGATTTCAATTGAATATACAACGAATTTGATTTGAATTGAATAGAAAACGAATTTGAATTGAATTGAAAAGAAAATGAATTCGAATCGAATTAAAATCGATTTGAATTGAAATCAAATAGAAATGAAAGTAAAAAGGATTTATAGTAGAAAATTCAATTTTGATTTGAATTTGAAATAAAGGTTGAAATTCTTTTTGAAACGAATTCAAAACTATTTATAAAATTCGTTTTAAATAGTAATCGACGAAATATATATTATATATATAATATAATGGCCTGAATAGAACGCGTCGCGCCGCGGCAGTTCGCGAATTTCGACCATTGACTTCGAATGGACATTACGGGAGATCCAACCGTCGGATTCTCCTAAAACCGGAACCATTGGGTTCGTATCGAAAAGAGCTTTATAACGAATATTAGAAATTTGAAATCTAACAGTTGGATTTGGAGATACGTCCAAATCAAATTTGAAAAAGGTCGCTGTAAGTGCAGTTCGATGGCCGTTGTTGGAAATCGACTGTACGGGCCTTGATAAAATTATTAAAAATAGTAATAATTTATGTAAAATCATAAGAAATGATTTGGGAAAAATTGTGATGAAAAACTCCATATTTGAAAAGATAAAAATAGATTTTTATCAAAATGAACTAGTTTTGAACTAAAATTAAAACCCATTTATTTTTAAATAAATAAATTGGATTTGAATGGGTTTTAAATAGAATTGATTCATGGGTTTATCGTGAAGGGTGTTTTAAATAACACTAGTTCTTTAACCCGATAATAAATAGAATGTGATTTGGGTTTGTCGTGAACTGTGTTTTAAATGACATTAGTTCTTTAACCCAGTAAAAGGAGTTTTAATGAATCTGTAATTAGATTGAAATGTGAATTGATAATCTAAATTATCAAATTTAGAAAGTGAGCGAGAAGGGAGTATCACCAGTTTTGTTCCAAAACGATAGTCAAATCTTTAATTAGATTTGAACGTGAAATGGTAATTAATTTTACCGATAACACTGTGGTGTTAGATATGGAGTATTACCAGTTTTGCTTCGCGGGATGAATAGGTTGGGATTGGGGTTCGCTAATCTCGACTAGTTTGGAAAACCATAATTTGGTTTGAAATGACATCCAAAGGAAGATTAAAGGATGAATTTTAAAGAATTTATCTTGGATAAAATTAATGGGAACCTTTCCCTAAGAATATGAAATTTAGAAACTAGTTGTAGGTTAGTTAAGAAGAATGGTTTCCCGGGTATTGATCTGATGTTGGTTTCGGCCTTCGGGGTTAATATTTGGGAAATTGTTCTCTTGCTAATTTACGGTTAGTGACTAATGAATTGGAATGAGGCGTATGTTGTGTTTGTGTAACATTCGTTTTAATATACGCGGGTTGTTCGGAAAGGCCGGGTTTATACCCATTCTGAATAACCGATTCGACGATATGTCGAAGATGAAGACGGTGGTTGAAGACCGGAAGTCTTCACATCGTTTGGGTGATTACTGATGATCTTGATTGGGCTGTACACCCAAGATGAGGGAATCAGTTGGTGGTCGTCCAGACGTATTTGGAGATCGATGGATATGCGAGGAAAGTGCCTCCGGTTTCATTCAGACCCAGAACGAATTTGTAAATGGATTGTGTGTCTGACATCGGATTTTATTCTGTGTTGATTTATTTCTATTAAATATATATCTGTTTGGCGGCGGAGAATTTATTCTCTTGCTTAACGATATTCTCTGAGACGGACGAGCTTAGAGGTTTTATATCGATAGATATCAATCGCATGGCATGAATTGCCTGTGTGGCATGCTGAGTTGCATGGATCAAGGCTTCTGTTGAAAAGCAAAGTCTTGTGGTTGATGATCAAAGCACGGCCTACGTGGCAGCTTTGTGTATAGCGTGGATTCGCGAGCCTCACACCCCGGTATGAGTTAAAAACAGGATACAGACTGCAGGGAGAGCACGACGTTTCTTTCTAGCTTTGGTGGTGTCAGTGACTTACCAGCCCTGACATTTATATTCTTTTCACCTATGTGGTTGTTGGATGAGGCGCCTCGATTTTAGGTCTGTAAGGACCGGGAAACGTGTGTTCAGGAATACTAATCCTCTAACGTAAGTGAGGACCGGCCCTGAAGATCCAGGATTGCCCAGAGTGTGTAGTCCTGAGACATTTGCTAGAGTGTCTCGAAAGCGGAGAGGAGCTTGCCCCTTGCCTCGACTCATGATGGAAATCCAATTTCCAATACATGTATTTCGGCTTTAATTGTAGAACTAGTATGGCGACATAGTGGTATGGGACATTCATGTCGCCTATGATTTATATTTATGATTGAAATTGTTTTGACATTATACACTTATTATAGTATCAAATGATTTATTTTAAAACGTACCAAGCATGTTTGGCTATTATAAGGGAAAACCCTATCCTCCGGCTTGCGTTGCATTGTGTGATGGGATCTGGGTCTTATAATAGCTTCATTTTTCGAAAAAGCATTGCGTTGTTTATTCTATGCACTAGTATTCTTGGGAGGAAACCCGTTCCGTGTTATACGGCGTGGTCCCTTGAATTACTCTCTTTTAAAGTAAAGTTTTAAATAATTGTTTTAATTCTCACACCAGTCACATGACTGACCTGGAGTTTATTGTTTTAACCTAAACTCTGGGTGCCCCTATTTTCCGCACGGGCAGCTAGTAGTTTTGGTTTTGCAGATTTATATTCACGGGATCTTGGTTTACAGCTGGAATGATATCCGGAAAGCTCTGTATCCGTATATCACCTTCAGTTGTGCTTTGTATTATTTTTTCGCTACTATGTAATTTATTGTAATCTCTGATATTTATCGAATGTAATTTATTCTTTTATACTCTGTATATTCTTGTATTCTGATGGAATTGTTGTAATAACGATGAAATGTTCTCCCGTCTGCGTTCATTTGTGTGTTGTTCTCAAACGATCAGGGGTTTCGAACGGTCTAGATCGGTTTAACGACTAAATCGGATCGAGCGAAATTCCTTGCCGTCACATTTAGTGCCTAGAAAAGAACGAGAGAAAGTTAAAGCTATGAATCAAGCAATTGGAACCAACTAGAGAATGGTTGATTTGAGTGATTCTCTGAGTGTCAATCTGATGTTGATTTCGGTCTTCGGGGTTGATATTTAGGGAGTTACTCTCTTGCTAATTTACAGTCAGGGATTAGCTAATATTAAACTAATGGAAAATTTCCCGTCGAATGCATAAGCATTGAGAAACCAAGGTTTGTTGCTTGAGAAAAAGAAAAAGGATAGGCTATTAATACATAGTAAGGACTAGTAGTGACTACTAAGTAGTAAAGGGCAAGTAAGTGGGTAGATCCTGTTGTGTGGACTTGCAATTATCTAAGATGAAAAAGTCTTAAGATTCTTGGCCCATAGTAGTAGCTGTGTAGGATGATGTTTGAGTTGAAAATGAAAAGGCTTATTTGAAAATAATAAACTTAAGTAATTTGATTAAGTCAAATAAGCTAAGAAAGAAACTAGCCTAACTAAAAAGAAAACAACAAATCCAGTAAGACAACAAATGTGATGGAAAAAGAAAATGAAAATCTTGAGAAAAAGATTAATAAATATGAAATTTTTCCAAGATAAGTTGAAAAAGAGAAGAAATTTTCTTATGTGGTTGTATTTGGATAGGAAAATAGGAAATCTTCATAGAATAGTCATATAAAAATCCAAGTACGATTAGAAAAGAAAAACGGAGGATGTGAATTTTTCTGTTTTATACCTTTTCGTAACATAAGGAAATTGAATTTGGAAAATTAGATTTTTCTAAATTTCGAATTTAATGATGGGTGGTAGGGTTTTAGATGCGATAATTCGGTGAACTATGCTCATATTCTATAAGAGTATGGGAAACTTGGATGAAAAATATTTTGATTTTTCAAGAATATTACATTCATACAGAACTACAAGTATATTTAGGATGTGAGCATCATGTTTTGAAAGAGTTTTTAAAATTTGCATACACATAGGTGGATCCAAATTAGGCATACATACTTAACTATGATGTATCTCACTTTGCACATGTGCACAATGTTTGCAATAATTGGATGCACACTTGATGGATGGATATTGCAAGGGATTATCTATTTTACTCTTAACGAATTTTAGGGACGAAATTCTTAAAGGGTGGGAGAATGTAATACCCAGCATTTTTTAAATTAAAAATGTACAAATATGTATATATGCATAAATAGATAAATAATGGTGATGTATAATGAAAATTAATTAACATATGGAAGAGAAGGAAAAATTAATTCGATAGCAGTGTGCGTAACGGAAAAGATAATAAAATAAGGATACTTAATTTAAATATTAGGAATTAAGTGAAACGGACATCACCATTACGTTCCTCTCGAATTATACTTGGAATAGAGTCCAAGTTTTCGAAAATCGGACTCCATATGAAAGAGTTACGGCCTTTGGAAGATACAAGAGAAATTGAGAAATTAAATAGTAAAATAACCCAGACAGGTCGACCTATACCAAGGCAGGTTGATGTGGAGGTCGACCTCCCCCCCCCCCCCGCAAATCTGGGCAGAATTCATTTTCTGCACCTAGACGCGATTTCTGACCTAACACATTGAATAAACACCTATATAATGACCCTTAACCCATTCTTTTTCTTCACCCTAGCCTATGGCGACGCCATGGCTCTGTTCTAACTCAAATTCTTCTCCAAGAGATTTCTAAATCCACTTTCTTCCGCTTTTCACTTCAAAACATCTGCTCTTAAAATTAAAAAGTTTAGAATCAAGACAACCTCCAAATTATAGAGAAAAAGGGATTCAGATCCGTAATTTACACTACGCAAGGAGGAGAAATTCAGATTCACAACTTACGCTACGCAAAGAAATCAAAGATAGATCAGATCTATGGATTGGGGCATAAAATCAATCAAAGTTAAATCAAATCCATGAATTGAAGATGAAAAGCAAGGTGAGTGGAATTACAATAAACTTGTTGCATAATAGTATTATTATTGTTCGTCATTCCCCAGTTATAAATCCAATTCAAGATTCATGTTATAATAATTGTCCTTTTATTCTCCTTCCCCTTTTTATTTTTGGATCTAGGTTATCTCGAACCTAGACAAAATCTTATTAGACATATGTACGATTGAAATATGGGAATATTGGGGCATAATTTATTTTATGCAATCGAGGAATATAATCTGTAATTTGGGGATTGTGGCATAACAATTATTATTGCAAATATTGGGACAATTGGTAAATTGTATATTGGGATTATTCAATGAAATAAAGATAGAATTGAGAATTTTGGAGCTTATTTCAATAATGAATCTTTGGGTATGTTTTGGAAACATGAATATATACTAAATAGTGCACAACTATGAATTCTGATTTATAATGTTAACCTGAAATTGTGTAAATTTAATTGGAATTATTGAATATGGAATGGGATTGGGAAGAAGTGATTTATTTCAAATCTAATATTGCGGGATTGAGGTTTTAAACTATAAGTTTAAATTTTGGGTTTTGGGAAAAACGAATCTAAAGGTAAGAATCCTAAGTTGATAAAGAAACGGATAAAACTTAGCTTATGCGATTATGAGACCTCTTATGTGATTATGAAACCTAACTCATAACCTGAAATTGATGCTTAACGTTCTCATAAAAATCGTTAATTGGCAAGAGATGAAACATGACTAACTCAAGGTTAGAATGTGTTTTGCGGTGTAATTCTACCCGGAACCGCCTGGCATATCCAAGGGTCACAAACAATAGGGTCTAATGTGAGAAGTTAGTCACAACGCACTTAAACCCGAGGTTAGATTGGTGTAAGACTGCCCAGAACCGCCCGGCACATCCAGCAACCGCAACAATAGGTCTAATGTGAGATGTTGGTGCATTAATAATCAATTAATGCTAATGACACATGCTAGTATGGTAAGGTTAGGTTAACAACACTTAACCAATTTGACATGATGCGTGGGTGGGTTAAGTCAATACGAACTGAAAGACAACACTTAACCAAATTTGTGGAATTTACGAGTAATCGCATGAGTGGGAAGGTAGGGTTAAGTAAAACTTGACATATGGACAAACTTAACCAACACAGTAATGGGGAATGATAACTACCTATTATAAACCAGAGTTGCGGTAATGTAAAATTAAACAATAGGTAAACTTGTCCTAGGGACAAGGGAAGATTATGACTTAAGATGTAATACAAGACTTGAAGGGTGGGACGACTTATACTATGAAATAAGTTAATCTAAGCTAAAAATGTGGGAAAGCACCTGTACGCTATCGTTTGATAAAGAAAACTTAAGTCATGTTTGAGTTCATTGGTAAACCTTAGTTAGTGAACTAAGTGAATAACGATAAAGGCAACCAATTGTTGAACCTTAGTTAGAGAACTAAGTAAATAAAGATGGAGTTAACCAAGTGTTGAACCTTAGTTAGAGAACTAAGTAAATAATGATGATGGCAACTGGGTAATGAACCTTAGTTTGAAAACTAAGTAAAATGGCAACCGAAGTAATGAACCTTAGATAGAGAACTAAGTAAGCAATGGTAAAGATAACTAAGTAAGTAAACCTTAGTTGAAGAGGACTAAGTAATAAACCTTAGTTAAAGAGAAACTTGGTAATTAGAATTGAAGGACAACATAAACGAGGATAACCAAGTTAATAAGACAAAGCAAGCACGTAATCAGAAGTTTATACATAAGGTCTAATAGTATGAAAGGATAAGGCGCTTGGACCAGTCCATACGATAGCGGATGAATAACTAAGCTCGGTTGATCATCACGGTGCCGTAGGGCGCGAGAGGGAGCGTACGTCCATCTGATCATATAGAAGGCTCCAACGGACTGGGTTACGGAGCACGCGGCTTCGAGGGGATATGAGGATACTCTTGGTATCCCTCTGTGAGAATGCAGATGATCCGCCTAGGCTCACAGAGGATAAGGTCTGTGTAAGAAGAACCAATAGTATGTCTTGGTTGCAATAATAAGGCAACCTAAAAACTAGGATGGACCATCGTGAGTCGGCGATAACGAGTTGGCCCTGTGATAGCACGTTGTCGGCTACCTACCATCTTGAGTAAGTCGAGCACGAAAAGCGAAAAGGCGGAGAACTCCAAAAGACCATATACTTGCTGTCTACTTATGGGTGAGGTTGGCCAATAGGTTTGTGGGGGGCATAGAGGGCCTGCGTACAGTTCTCATTCTTGATATTCTTGGGTGCCTTTCATTAGTTGAAGGAGGGGTCAAGTGGGACCATATCCACAGTAAAAACAGATCTTAGCATCTGCATCGGCAGATAACTTAAAGCTCCCGACCGAGTTCCGTTTTTTCTTTATTTGCCCTGCCACGGGACTCGGGTCGCACATATAGAGGACATGTGCAACTACATATCTAGCACATTTAACGATACAGTTAGGATGTAAAGTCTAGGAACGCATATCGCTCGAGGTAGTGTGTCCTAGACTAAAGGGCATTGTTCAATAGGTAGCGTAAACCCTAGTTGGACCTAGGTAGCGTAAACCCTAGTTTAACCTAGGAAGCATTCGATAAAGTAAATCCTAGTTGGACCTAGGTAACACTCGATGGTAAACCCTAGTTGGATCTAGGTAGTATTCGATAACATAACCTAGTAAGATCTAGGTTGGCAGTCCAAATGCTTACGCAACAAAGAATTGGTGGTTTTACGCAGACGTAATGAGAATATATATATATATATATATATATATATATATATATATATACACACACATGAAATCCCGTACGACGTACGGCATTGGATAAGAAACTGCGTACATATGACAAGATGACACGAGTTGGATAAGGGACTGCGTACACATGAAAAGAGGACACGAGTAGGAGGTAACTACATATACGTATTAGGTTAATCTACTAGTGGATGGATAAGTATAGCTTAAAGAGCTAACATTGTTAACAACCTAATAACCAAGGAAATGTAACTGAACGGTATATGTAGGATTATACAGAAGTTTATTCTAAGTCCAGTCACACAGAACTTATGTTTTGACCCCCTCCTCATTACATACTTCTAGGTTAGGTTCATGACAGAGATGGTATAGCTTTGGATATTGGTTTAGCAGTATTGTTAATAAGGTAAGGCTATATTTGAATATATTTTAATTTATTTCCTTCCGTTTTGAGATGCTTTGCGAGTTCTGACATGTTTCTTTATCTCTGTCTTTTTCTGGAGGATAGTAGAGCACCCAACTTAGGTTTCGATAGATTGGATTTTTGAAAAAAAATCGGTTTGTCGGAATCCGGGTTATTACAATTTCAATAATACTTATCTCAATTTTGCAACGGAGAGTCATAGTGCCAGACTAGGATTATGTACAGATGGTTTTTCACCATTTTGTCAATTTGTTACTAAATGTTCATCATGACCCATTATCATCACACCTTATAATTTACCATCATAGTTGTGTATGAAAACGCAATATATATTTCTTACTGTTATTGTTCCTGGCCCCTACGATCCGACAATAGGAATTGATGTTTATTTACAATCGTTGATTGAAGAATTAAAAACATTGTGGAACGAAGGAGCAGAAATATACAATGTTTCAAAAAAGAATTTTTTTCGTATGTTTGCTTCTTTATTGTGGACTCTAAATGATTTTCCTGCCTATGCAATGCTTCCAAGATGGAGTACTATTGGTCGTCTAGCATGTCCATATTGCATGGAAGAAGCACGAGCGTTTTCCTTACCTAATAGTAAAAAATAATCATGGTTTGACTGTCATCGATATTTTGTCCAATTAAATATCCTTTCGGAGTAGACAGGAATAACATTTTAGCTAATAGAGTAGAAACCAGACAACCACCAATGATATAGTCTATCGAAGACATATATGAACAGGTTAAAGAAATGTAACAATTCGGATTTCGCCCGGACCTAATCGATCGCAAAATCGACTAAGACCGTTTGAAAACCCGAATACGCTAACTTTGGGCATACAACACATCAGAACAAATAACAGAAGACTTTTATAAACATTATAATAATGTTACATCAGAGTACAGAATATCAGAGTACATCGAATAAATAATAATACAGCGGAAGAATAATTTACAATAAACTTAACACAATGCAGCGGAAGACTATCATTGCTCTAGCCACAGCTTTAAGCTTTGATCTAGAATCCTGCCTAATAATCTGTAAAACAAGCCACTCGACTTCCCGTGTGGAAAAGAGGGAACCCAAATTTGCAAGTGAAACAAACTACAGGTCAGTCATGGGACTGGTATGAGAAATCTTACTTAACTTATCTAATAATAAGGCTAATCACAGGACCACGCCGCTAATGCGGAACGGGTTTACTCCATTGGATTGCTAGTGCAAGAAAATAAAGTAAATCGTTAAACAACGTAATTCTTTTTAGAAAAATGAAACCATTATAAGACTCAAGCCCCATCACACAATGCAACGCAAACCGAAGGATAGAGTTTTACCTTATAATGGTCAAAATATGCTTGATACAATAAAATAGATTTGATATTATTACTAGTGTATATGTGTTTCAAAAACATTTCAATCATAATGTATTGATCATAGACGGCATAGCTACCATATACTATGTCGCCATACTAGTTATACAATCAAAACCATATGGTGTCGTATTGGAAGTTGGATTTCCATCATGAACCAAGGCATGGGATCATCCTTACCGAATTCGAGACACTCTAGCTCGTGCCTCAGGATACAACCGCAACTGCACATAGGAGCTACAGGGCTGGTCCCCAACTTACATTGGTGGATTATATATAAATTCCTGAACAATACGTCTCTCCGCCCTATGGAGCGTAAAATAGAGCCACTAGGGATTTAAATACCGAGGCGCCTCGCAATCCATCATCCACATAAGTAAAAATATATGGCCTTGTAAAACCCAGACACCACTCCTAGCTAGAAAGAAACGCATGTTCTCCCAGGATTCTTCTCCCGTTTCGGGTTCATACCGAGATGTGAGGCTCGCGAAGTATCGCTATACAAAGCTATGATAAATAAAGCTGTGCTTTGATCATCAACCACATGGCTCTGCTTTTCAACAAAAGCCTTGATCATTTGCATCTTAGCATGCCACATTGTCAATCCATACCATACCATTGATTTCTACCAATACATAACCTCTAAGCTCGTACGTCTCAGAGAAGGATGTTAAGCAAGCGAATAAATTCCCCGCCACCAAACAGATATATATTTAGCAGATCAACTAATACAGCATAAAGGAATACAACGTTAGACATACCATCCATTTACAAGTCCGTTCTGAGTTTGAACGAAACTGGAGACACCTTAATCCTTGAAACACCCTACCTCCGTTAAGGTCACTCACAAAGGGAATGCCTTAACTTTAATGGAGCATTATAGGTAAAATATGCAGATGAATTACAAGACAGACAAATAAAGCAGCGGAAAATAAAAAAAATCATTTATAAACAATATGGTTCAGTCAAGCTTTTACAACATTTGTCTCAATCATATTTAAAAGTAATACATAGAACTTCTGTCTTGAATTAAAACATAAAGAAGCATTTAAACAACAGTAAGGCAGCACAAATCCCCAATAAGAGAGTATCCAAAGCCATAGCCCAAGGAAAAAGATTCCAAGCAATACACCTACTTTCTTCAAGCTGGAAAAGATCCGACCTAAGCTAAAGTGTTCTCTCCCTGCGGACCTGGGGGGAGGGGGAATTGAAGAAAAGAAGACGAAAGAAAATGGGCCAGACATGAGTCTGGTAAGTCCAGTGACTATTTAGTATGTAAACAAGAAAAAGAGTTATGACATGAATAAATTGAATCTAGGACAACACCCTAGAAATAAGATAATAAGGCTAAATATGTTATCGCACTCATTTCACTTCTCTACACAACCTAACTAGTGTCCCAACTAGTAATCTATATAAAATGATCATATTGTAATGTGATCCCAATCCCCGCAATTGTGGTAGCCTTCAGGTGTACATCTATCGTGAGGACTCCACCTCAATCTTTCTAATTGCCACGAATAAGTTAGATGTACCCTTACTACTCTATCGATCGGCTCCTTACTCATATTAATTTTTCCTTGTGTCTGTGTCAATCGGTCCTCTCTTACGTGTAGATACCCTGTGCTGGTCCCACCATAAGGTGTATCAATCCTTATGATAGCAACCCGACACGATTCAAGATGCACAGTGTATAACTACTGGTACCCAGTGCCTGCTTTTTCCAACTCCGGAGTACATACACTACCAAAAACCATCGGAACCTACACTGACGTACCCCCGCCGCTATTTTGACCTCTTATAATCAGCGCAACGATCGTGCCCCACCCTGCCTAGTTTCAGGGTACCATGATACATCTATGTGGGTTACTGCTGAAATGGGTCCCCGTTACTAGGGTTTCCTGCTAGTTAAGTTTGTGGGCCTATATATACAAATATTACCCACCTACACGAGATGTACTTAACCCTCCCACCGATTCTAGCATGTTTTTTTAACGGTTAAGTTTATGGGCCTATATGTACTTATTTGACCCACCTACACGAGATGTACTTAACCCTTCCATCGATCAAACATGTTTATTTAACGGTTAAGTTTGTGGGCCTATATGTATTAATATTACCCACCTACACGAAATGTACTTAACCCTTCCATCGATCAAGCATGTTTATTTAACGGTTTAGTTTGTGGGCCTATATGTACTAATATTACCCACCTACACGAGATGTACTTAACCCTTTCATCGATTTAAGCATGTTTATCTAACGGTTAAGTTTGTAGGCCCATATTTACTAATATTACCCACCAACACGATATGTACTTAACCCTCCCGCACATTATGTCATATTGGTTAAGTGTTGTCCATTCATGTTAACTTAACCCACCCATTCATCGTGTCATGTTGGTTAAGTGTTTCTTATTAACTTAACCCCATTCGTTCATCAAGTTATATTGGTTAAGTGTTTTCTTGTTAACTTAACCCCATGTGTCCATCATGTTATATTGGTTAAGTGTCATCAATCAATTCAAGTTAACTTAACCCACCTACTTGTCATGTTACTTTTGTTAAGTGTCACCTACTTGTGTTGACTTAACCCTACCATAAATCAAGTCATATTGCTTAAGTGTTGCCCTCTTGTTTTAACTTAACCTTACCACAAATCAAGTTATATTGCTTAAGTGTTTCCATCTTGTTTTAACTTAACCTTACCACAAATCAAGTTATATTGGTTAAGTGTTGCCCTCTTGTTTTAACTTAACATTACCACAAATCAAGTTATATTGGTTAAGTGTTTCCCTCTTGTTTTAACTTAACCTTACCACAAATCAAGTTATATTGGTTAAGTGTTTCTTATTACTTAACCCTACCCATTCATCATGTTATACAGGTTAAGTGTTTCCTATTAACTTAACCCTAGTCATTTATCTTGTTATATTGGTTAAGTGTTCCTCATTAACTTAACCCTAGTCATTCATTTTGTTCATTAGCATTAATTGATTTATTAATGCACCAACCTCTCACATTAGATATGTGTTGTTGCGGCTACTGGATGTGCCGGGCGGTTCCGGGCAGTTTTACACCACAACTCAATATAACCTCGGGTTTTCCTTGGGCATGATGCACTAACCTCTCACATTAGATAGGTGTTGTTGTGGTTACTGGATGTGTCGGGTGGTTGCGGGCAGTTTTACACCACAACTCAATCTAACCTCGGGTTAGGCATATTCGTTTTTTTCTTATTTACATATTTATCTTTCAAATTTATATGTAAATTATCCACAATTATTGCCATTCAAGTCATGCTCCATTTACCCTCTAAATCATATTTTCAATTTTTGGTATATAAATTATACCAATTTTATGACACTAACCATTCATTTATTTATGGGCCAAATTATGCTAATAATAATAATTTTTAAGGTTTTCCCAATGTTACCCCGTTATACGTTCGCAAAACTCACATAGGATGTTAGGCTCGTAACTTAGCCTAACTTATATACAAAAGGTGAAAAGATGGGAGCATGCACCATTCACACAACATAAAATTGTAAGGATCTAACTAAACATGTGTCATGAAAGTGTGGCATAAAATAATGAACTTGCATTTTTGGATCCAATTACATGATTCTAAGCATATGAAATTACCCAAATCCAACTACTTGTAAATGTAATCTTGCAATTTGGATCCAAATAAATATAAATCTTAATCACATAGAATTGCACAAGTTCAACTAGACATATGATTGTAAACTTTAATTTGGATCCAATAATCATGAATCTTAATCATATGAATTACACAGGTTTAAGAAGGCATGTAAATATGAACTTTTATCTTGGATCCAACAAACATGAATCTTAAGCATATGTTTTTACACAAGTTTAACAAGGAATGTAAATATGAGCTTTAATTTTGGATCCAATTTTCATAGATCTAAATGTGAATCTAAACATAATACATGTCTTAGCCTAACAACTTGCGCGATTCAATAAACATAGATCTAAATGTAGATCTAAACATAATACATGTCTTAGCCTAACAACTTGCATGATTCAATAAACATAGATCTAAACAACTTGCATGATTCAATAAACATAGATCTAAATGTAGATCTAAACAACTTGCATGATTCAATAAAAATAGATCTAAATGTAGATCTAAACAACTTGCATGTTACATAACATGAAAAAGTCACCAAATTTACATAATATACGATTGGTTTAACATCAACATAATAACCACAATAATCTCACAAGCATATACGATAGAATCGTTACAAGAATAGGCATAAATCAGCATCGTCATTATCTTATAACTAGGAATTACTCTAGTTTTCATTTTATTACAAATCACAACTTTTAATCGTTCACATCTAAATAATAACAGGACTTACAAAGAAAAGAAAGTCTTGTTTTCTGGGATCTGTTTTCTGAATTTGAAAAGTAATCACTTGAAGGAGACTATCAATTCTCTAAGTTAGTTTTGATTCGTAGCTTTTGACTTGTTTTCTAATTGAAGAAGGAATAGTGGCTAGGCTAGAACGAGCATGGATAGCATGGTGGCTCCTTGGAATGAATTTGTGTGATTTAGGGTTTGAGGATTAGGGTTGCTTATATAGAAGTCTAGGTTTAATTCTAGCCATTAGATTAGTCTAGGAGTAATCAGAGCCATCCAACTAAAGCAATGTGTCACTCAGCCAATCATAGCATGACACATAATCCCTAACACCTCAGAATTTGTCACAAAGCAAATCAGAGAAGGCCACGTGAAAATGACAATCCTTGACCAACAAAAAATGCGCCACGTGCGCCACATGATGCGTACACGTCATATATATATATATAATCTATATATATATATTCTTTTTATCTATCTTCCCAATTAATCATTTTCACACTAAACCATTTTTTGAACTGCGTTCACACTACGCCACTTTTTAGCCATTCCCCTAAAACAAAAATATGGCACTGGCGAGGATCGAACTCTGTACCTCTTGTATGCAAGTCACATGTTCTAACCAAATGAGCTACTAAGTCTTTTTCTTACAGACCTTAGAACAATGCTAAACATTATTCTTTTCTCATTCTTCTTTTTTCATGTTTTGCTGCAATATTTAATTTAAAGATATCTTCTTCATACGGAGTCCGATTTAGGTAAACTCGGACTCTATCTCAAGCAGAATTCTGAGATGTACGCAATGGCGCAACCCATTTCACCTATTTCTTCTTTTTCAAATTAATTATTCTTTAATTTGTTATTTTAATATTCACAGAAAATACGGGGTGTTACATTCTCCCTTCTTAAAGGATTTCGTCCCCGAAATCTTCAAGCTAAGAAGAATGTATATCCTACCATCCAATCATCCATCTACTCAACTATCAAACACAGGAATCCATTATCCTTAAAAATATTTCTAATGCCTTCATAATCATATGCATAGTGTGTGTATATGTCCTTATCTAATGCAAAATCAGGCGGTCTACTTATTCAGTTGACCTCCTTAATGCGAATTATGTTAGTACCATGAGTCCATCATGTATGCAATTATTCCTAATGCACTTTATAACTTCTACATAAGTGCATAATCATTCATTCAAATGCAACATCCATATGATAACACATCAAGTTTCAATCCATATACAAATACATACATTCATATGCATATGCAATATGAAAGTGATTGAGCCGAATTAGTGCCTAATGAGTGTATATGCATCCACAAGCAACCACTAGAAACCACTTGCAACCGTCAATCATAACATGTTTCAAATACATGTTTACATCCATTGGCTTCTACCTAAGGATCGAAGATATGACCTAGAGGATATACCTTAAAAGATAGAAACAAACATGCATAGAATTCCTAGAAAAAAAGATCAAGGATATACCCTCAAGAAAAAGGGTATGATGCGTGTGTCTTATCTTCAGTCTCTCACATCGCGTATTCTTGAGCTTCACTCCACTGCACCTTAAGTAATTTAACTTCACAGTTGCGAAGCTTCTTGACCTCCATTTTCAAAACTCAATAGTAAAGATAGGACCTCGATCACTTACTATGCTAGAGGGTATCCAATGTAGTCGAACTATCTTTCCAAGATAAATAGGTGTGAGCCATGATACCAAGTGTATATACTAAGATGATTAGAGGTCTCTCCTCTACTTAGCTTATATATCATGTCACAAATCTGAGGGTCTAAAGCTAAAGGTTGCTATGTACTTTTTACCTCTCTTAAGGTCAGTCTTACTTTAGGGCGCCTGTCACAACCATTTATTTCTCACGCAAACCATCCTAGTCGAACTCGACATCCCTCAAGTACAAGCCCCAAAGGTCTAAATCAATATCAGACAAGCACCCAAGGAATACCTCCTCCGAATTTGGATGATCTACGAGAGATGATACTAGCAAAACAATTAAACAATTGAGCACTTAACCGACTCTGGCTATCCTCGCCAGTCTTGCTCCAAAACTATCGTTGATCGCATAACTGGCTTTGCATTGTCAACTAGATATATGTGGAAGTCTATCTCGAGTTTTATGGGGATAATCCCTAACCTAATCAAAAACACCTGCGTACTCATGGATTACTCTAGAGGATCGCAAATCGTCGATATATGCATCAAGTGATTCTAGGTAGCTAAGCCTAACTGATCCCCTCAGGATCGCACGAAATCTTGAGGGTATTCCAGAGGCAAGTAAAAAGTCTAACTACCCTCGTTTCACAATTACTAGCTAACCAATCCATGCCTAGAATCAACCCATAGGCCATGAAACCAGAAACATAAGCATTACACTTAAACTCAATCCTTAATATGGATATTCTTAAATCCTTACAAACCAAAAAAAATGAGCCGAACCACCAACCCGATTTGAGAAAATAATGGGATCTTCTATTATACTAGTACTAAGGTGCAGAGACTCAACAACGAAAGCAAATATAAGCGAATGTGAAGCGCTGAAATCAAAAAGAGTACTAATAGGATGATCAAAAAGAAAGACTAAACTATACTATCTTTCTCTCAGGTACGTTGGCGGTGAAAGCATGCACTTGCCTTCCTGAAAATCTTGTCCTTGTCCTCTGGGAAATCCTTGATAAGATGTCCTGCCTCACCATGCTGAAAACAACCACTTGTCTTTTACTTTCTATAATTAAATGACCCGCTATACCGTAGAAAATATACTTCCTCTTATTGGGGGATCTGTTATTTCCTCCGCCCTTCTTATATTCTAATCCCTTGTTTGTGATTCTTCCCCTTTTTCCTCTTTCTCTTTACCTCCTTTGTGAACCATGTTGACAAGCCTTCCGAACGTTGCCTCCATCACACGGAAAACCCTATAAAGCTTGGAAGAGAATTAGCCGTAGGTGAAACTATAACGACTATGGATGGATGTTGGGCACTTCTTCTCCCTTTGACAGGTGTCGTAGTCGCATCGAGCCTACGGAACCATGCCGCGATGAGGTTACCTCTCAGAAAGCCAGCAGCTCCGGAGACTCAGGAAAGAAGGAAACAAGGATTCAAATAGAGGATCTAAAGATTGTGCTTATGGCTTTGGGGAATACGCCTTTAAAACAAAACTTTTCTTTTGAAAATGCTTCTTTTAAAACCGTTTTGAAAATAATTTTTCAAATCTTTTATCTGATCCGGTAACCTTCAGCTCTGATACCAAGTGAAACACCCCACCTCCGCTAAGGTCACTCACAAAGGGAATGCCTTAACTTTGCTGGAGCATTATAGGTAAAAGATGTAAATGAATTACAAGACAGACAAATAAAGCAGAGGAAAAAAAATCATTTTATAAACAATATGGTTTAGTCAAGCTTTTACAACAATTGTCTCAATCATACTTAAAAGTAATACATAGAACTTCTGTCTTAAATTAAAACATAAACAAGCATTAAAACAATAGTAAGGCATCATAAATCCCCCAATAAGAGAGTATCCAAAGCCATAGCCCAAGGAAAAGATTCCAAGCAATACACCTACTTTCTTCAAGTTGGAAATGATCCGATCTAATCTGAAGTGTTCCCTCCCTGCAGACCTGGGGGGAACGAAAGAAAGAAAGACGAAAGAAAATGGGTCAGACATAAGTTTGGTAAGTCCAGTGACTATTTAGTATGTAAATAAGAAAAAGGGCTATGACATGAATAAACAGAATCTAGGACAACAGCCTAGAAATAAGATAATAAGGCTGAATATGCTATCGCACTCATTTCATTTCTCTGCACCACATAACTGGTGTCCCAACTAGTAATCTATATAAAATGATCATATAGTAATGTGATCCCAATCCCCACAATTATGATATCCTTTAGGTGTACATCTATCGTGAGGATTCCACCTCAATCTGCCTAATTTCTATGAACAAGTTAGATGTACCCTTACTACTCTATCGATTGGCTCCTTACTCGTATTAATTTTTCCTTGTGTCTGTGTCAATCGGCCCTCTCCTGTGTGTAGATACCCTGTGCTGGTCCCATCATAAGGTGTATCAATCCTTATGATAGCAACCCGACATGATTCAAGATGCACAGTATATAACTACTGGTACCCAGTGCCTGTTTTTCCCACTTCGGAGTACATGTACGCCCATAAACCGTCGGAACCTACACTGACGTACCCCCTGCCGCTATTTTGACCGCTTATAATCAGCGCAGTGATCGTGCCCCACCCTGCCTAGTTTCAGGGTACCATGATACATCTATGTGGGTTACTGCTGAAATGGGTCCCCGTTACTAGGGTTTCCTGCTGGTTAAGTTTGTGGGCCTATATATACAAATATTATCCACCTATACGAGATGTACTTAACCCTCCCACCGATTCTACCATGTTTTTTTAATGGTTAAGTTTGTGGGCCTATATGTACTTATATGACCCACCTACACGAGATGTACTTAACCCTTCCATCGATCAAACATGTTTATTTAACGGTTTAGTTTGTGGGCCTATATGTATTAATATTACCCACCTACACGAAATGTACTTAACCCTTCCATCGATTCAAGCATGTTTATTTAACGGTTAAGTTTGTGGGCCTATATGTACTAATATTACCCACCTACACGAGATGTACTTAACCCTTCCATCGATTCAATCATGTTTATTTAATGATTAAGTTTGTGGGCCTATATGTACTAATATTACCCACCTACACGAGATGTACTTAACCCTTCCATCGATTCAAGCATGTTTATCTAACGGTTAAGTTTGTGGGCCTATATTTACTAATATTACCCACCAACCCGATATATACTTAACCCTCCCGCATATTATGTCATATTGGTTAAGTGTTGTCCATTCATGTTAGCTTAACCCACCCATTCATCGTGTCATGTTGGTTAAGTGTTTCTTATTAACTTAACCCCGTTCATTCATTAAGTTATATTGGTTAAGTGTTTTCTTGTTAACTTAACCCCACGTGTCCATCATGTTGTATTGGTTAAGTGTCATCAATCAATTCAAGTTAACTTATCCCACCTACTTGTCATGTTACTTTGGTTAAGTGTCGCCTTCTTGTGTTAACTTAACCCTACCATAAATCAAGTCATATTGCTTAAGTGTTGCCCTCTTGTTTTAACTTAACCTTACCACAAATCAAGTTATATTGGTTAAGTGTTGCCCTCTTGTTTAACTTAACATTACCACAAATCAAGTTATATTGGTTAAGTGTTGACCTTCTTGTTTTAACTTAACCTTACCACAAATCAAGTTATATTGGTTAAGTGTTTCTTATTACTTAACCCTACACATTCATCATGCTATACTGGTTAAGTGTTTCCTATTAACTTAACCCTAGTTATTCATCTTGTTATATTGGTTAAGTGTAACGACCCGCATTTTCAGCAACAGAATAATTAATTAATTTAATTATTTGAATAGTGATTTAGATAATTAAATGATCGTTGAATTGAATTATAGTGAATATTTAATTAGATTAAATAATAGAATCATATATTTATTTCTGAAATAGTCAAATAGTGGAATTCACAGTATTGTGTGAATGGGCAGTATAAAATATATATAAATCAGTTTATATTGGATTATATTGACGAATATATTTATAAACGCCATTTGAACGTATAATTTAAATTATAATTATAATAGAGCTCGAAATGGCGCTGCAGTTCGCTATTTGGCGATTCGAACTTCAACTGGTTATACAGGATTCGTTTTAACTCGGATTTCTGTGAAACAAGAAACGTGTGGAGCTGGTGGAGTATATCTTCCTAGTGGAAGAGAAAAATCGAGATTTCGTCGGGTGGATTTTGAGTTATGTCCAAATCAAAATTTAGAAAAGTCGCTGTGGAATTCCTTTATATTTTGCAACGCTTTATTAACGTTATAAATGGATTTTGAATATAATTTGAATAGCGATTTATCCTGGAATTTGAATAACGAGCTATAAACTATGATATGAATATTTTAGAGATGTGGTATATCGTATGTGAATATATACGATAATATTTATTTTTAAATATTTAATTTAAATGTTTTTAAATATATTTATATATTTAAAAGGGCTATTTAGGGCTTTAAAAATAGCTAGCTTTGCAAACGAACTCCGTTGTCGACGAAACTAATTTTGTTGGATCCGGAGCGTCAAATTATTGCTAGATTCCAAGTTTGGTGATTTTTAGAGACAGTGTGTGGCCGTACGGATTTTTAATGTGAAAAACAGACAATTTTCGATGGTTAAAAATACGCTGTGTGGGCATACGGAGTCGGAATTCGACAAAACCAGTTTCATTGGGACCGTAATGTCAAACTGAAGGTGCAGGTCCAGTTCGGTGATTTTTGGGTGTTGTATGTGACCACAGGAATTTTTAGAGTGCAAATGCAAGTAACGATAGCTTAAAAATAAATAAAATATCTAATAAAAAAATATTTTTACTACCCTATAAATATCACTATACTGTCTTAACCCTAATTCCATTTTTCCTCAGCAGAAAAAAATCCGCCGCCACCGAAATAAAATTCCCACAGTAAAATCACCTCTTTGAAAAATCAAAACAATTCTTGCAAAAATCTATAAATTTCAAATGTTATGTATTGGAGTTCCTGAGCTTGTTCTCTTCGATCCAATACCTGTCTTGTGGTGTTCGACGCTGATTTTCCGTCGTTCTCTTTTTAACAGTAAACCTAGGGTTTAGGTTCTTGGAGAATTTAAGCATCGATTGGGATTTTCGAGTTTATATTCGAACTGGTGGCAAGAAGTGGCTTCACGTGTGAATTATTGGGGAAGTTCGGTTGTCATTTGGGTGGAGCGAAAATGTACAGTACGCATGAAACCACTGAAGTCGCAACAGGGAGATGGAGACCGAGTTGGGTAAAACTGGTGTGGAGAGGAAGGATTTCCGAAGAGAAATCTGATGGTGAGATTTGTGTTTGAAATCGTAAAGGAGAATGGGAGATGAGTGGATGGGAACGGCTTGCGTGGATGGCCATTTTTAGGAGGATCGGGATTTGCTGAAAGTAGAAGAAGGAGGACGTGGGCTTTAAGGGGTATTGGGCTGAAGGAAATAGGGGTAAAGCCCGATAATTTAATGAATTTAATAGGTTGTTTAAAATTAAAAAGTGTATTAACTTTGCAATACAATATCTTGATCATACAAGATCAGAACGACGAACCGTAAGTTGCGTTGGGACCGTATGGACGAGCACTACACAATGGAACTGACCGCAAGTGGATTGGAGCTCGTTTGGATTTATGGCAAAATTTAACGCCTGAACCAAATCAATGACTAATTATCGTTGTTCAACGATAATCCGACCAAGGTGAGTAAATCTCACTAACTCTGAACGCTTTATATTTTTATAAAGTATTTTTAGAATTGATAAATATTGGCTGATTTGCTGTGTATTGGTTGTTTGGTTGAACTGCTAGTCAGTTGATTGAAATCATCGATAACGATATATATAAATCGTATCGAAATATTGATTCTGATATTCAGAATATTTTACCTTCATGCTATATATGTTGACTAACATCTGTGGATGCAGGGAATCAGGTTGGAGGGACCCAACTGGGTTCCTCAACATTTATTTACCGCTTTTCATATATTTTGATATATGATGTGTTATATCATCCGTTATTGATTTTGCGTGTTTGAATGATGACCGATCATTTTGATTTGATATTTTTACACCTAAGTGATACGAGAAAATGAAAAGGGAGATTTTCAAAGTGTATTTGAAATAGATTACTTATATATATAATCAATAGATTTTATGTATGAAAGGAAAACGGGTTTATAAAGAAAAATCATTTTGTAAATCAAAGAAATAGAGGAAAAATATTGGTAAAACCAATATAGAAGAATATTTGTAAAATAATTACAAAAGGAACAAAAAGAGAAACATCTGAGAGATAGTTACAAATGAAATTAGGAAGAAATATTTGTAAACATTTCAAATGGACTAAAAGGAAAAATGAATTTAGAAAATGAACTGAGTTAGAAAAGGAATTATTTATTTTGGAATTAAATAGAATAATGAAATACTTGAAAATGGATAAAAGTGTAATAAAGGAGAATTTTACACTAAGGAGAGTTTAGACCCGTGCTTCGCACACGGGTAAGCAGAATATGAATTCAAAGAGAGAATTTAAGAGAGATCTATTTTAACAGATAAAGTGAGAAGGTTAATTTATAGATAAAGTTTTATAAATTAATTTAGTTATTTATCTTTGGGATAAATAGAGTATATAAGTCAAGACTTATATAGAGAAGAAAAAATCGATTTCCACATCGATGTTTGAAACTGAATAAGGACGAAGGAGAATTTATCGAATAAGAGTTATTCGGAGTAAAGTTATCGAATATCAGTTTATTCGAAAGGAAGTTTATTGAATACTAGTTATTCGAAATGGGTTGATCCAATAGAGTTAATCCAATAGAATAAATTTATTGAGATCAACCGATAGAGTTAAACTGTTAGAGTTAAACTATTAGAGTTGAACTGTTAGAGTTAAACCGTTAGGGTTAAACCGTAGAGTTAAACCGTTGGGGTAAACATTTAGAGTTATTTAGTTAGAGTTAACCAATTAGAGTTAATCAGTTAGAGTTAATCGATTAGAGTCTAATCGAACTAGAGTTATCCAAATATAGTAATCGAATGAGGGATGATGGAATATTAGTTGATCAATTAGATTTGCTCGAATTTAGTTATTCGAGATAGAGTTAAACAGAAGTAGTCATTTAAGATAGTCTACCAGTGAGCACGACTGCTAGCGTAATTCGCAGGGCTGTAGATAGCCTAAGGCGGTCTGATGTTTCCTGAGGGAATCAGGCGTAACCATTGTGATCGCTGCGATCTAGAGTCGAGCGAATGGTGTCAAGTCAAATATTAGTTAATTGATAAAAGTAATTTAGTCGAGTTAATTAAGCTAAGTTAGTCCAGTTGAACTGATCAAGTAAGTGGGTCAAAATGAGTAAATCAGACCGAGTTATCTGAACAAGGGTTAGTCCAGTTAGAATTAAATAGAATAAGAGTAAATTGAATAAGGGTTACAACTTAGAGTTAACCGAGTATGAGTTAATAATTTAGTTCGTTATTTATTCGAGTTAGAAAATCAAAGTATTTATAAAGTCATTATAATTCGGATGAAGGGGATTATAACACTATTGTTATAATCAAGCGTTTTCCCGTACGAGAAGCGGATTTGTAAATAAAATCCGAGAATGTCGTAAAGAAGTGTTAAAGATTTAGAAAGATGAACTTTGCCTATTTCGAAGTTAGAAATGTTGTTCAGTTAAGGTCTGAGAGGTAATTATACCCCAACTTGATTGGCTTCGTTTTTAACTAAGAAATGGTTAAGATTCGATGGTGAAAAGTGGTTAAGTGGAAACCAAATGAAGGAGATTTGGCATAGTGATGTTTATTCAAACATCTGTTTAATCAAATGAAGGAGATTTGGAAATGTTTTCCAAATGAGAAGCAGAATTGTTTTTCTGAATATAGAAACAAGAGATGGAAATGTTTTCCAATGATAATGATATATATTTTCTAAATATAGTGAATAAGAAACATTAAACAACAGGAATAGGGAAATGGACGAATGAATGAAATGATGATTGTTCGATAGGATTTCCTTCGGGAAATAATATCGTTGTTTGCACACCGACATGTTTTCGTTTGATAGTTAACTCACCGACTATCAAAGTTTTGACCATTTTACGTTGTTAATATGGAGAGACCGGTTGGATTATTATCCAGAGAACCACTCCGTATTAGCATAAGCGTTGCGAATCAAGTATGCTGAATATATTGAAGACGGAGTTGTGCAAGGGCTATCCTGTTTACAGAATAGTGCCTTCGGTTTGTCCAGTCCCAGGACAAACGTGTATGGACGAGTGTCTGACAGAGTATATCCAATAGATCGCATAAGTTGATCTCTTCAAACGTACTTATGTTTGGTGGCAGAGGAATTCGTTTCTCTTAGCTGTATACCCGTGGTATTTTTGGTGAAATCAATTTGTGATTTGGCGGGTATGACGATGTGGCATTCAAAGTAATGGAGGTGTGATCTGTCAAAAGATACGTTATGACCTCAAGCCTCATCAACCAGGAAAGGACAAAAATCGGGCAGGCAGCATGGCTAAGTCGGTCGCTCCGAAGTAGGGTGTATGATCACCTATCTAGAGAAATTCCTTTTGTTCTTAAATCTATCGATGCTGTCCCATTTCGGGAGGCGGTTGCTGATCCCAACCGTCGGTGATATACATTCGATACACTCAAGCGAAATGAGTGGTCGGTCATGTGTGGGCCGGGTTGCAAGATGTTCTTGTTGAACCCAGTGTATTTGCCTCTAGAGATACACGTTCGGAAGGTGGTCCCATACCTTGTCAAGTTGGAATCCAATCTCCAATAAGCGCCCGCGGTTTTTGATCATATACTATATATGTGGAGCGTGAGATGCAAGCGTTCCGCTAGATTGCTAATTACTTGTGATTAGACATTATTATAATATCAGATAATATATGAATTCCACAAGTGTTTTGGGTTATCGTAAGGTAAAAGCCGTCCGTGTTTATGTGTGGATCGGTCTTACGATTATCTTTTCTTTTGAAAAGGATTTTGAAAGTTAAACCAAATGATTTGAGTTTACTCACACCAGTCCCATGACTGACCCAGAGTTTATTTTGTTTTGTTTTCCCTAAACTCTTGGGTGCCCAAATTTGTACGGGCAGTCAAGTAGTCAGGATTTACAGGTATGCTTGAAGAGCTTGGAGCAGGAGGCTTCAAGATTTTTTCTAGCTATTGATTATTCCGCTGTGATGAAAGTGTTGTACTCTGATAATGTTATGATATACATATACTACTTTGATTTCAAGATATGTTGTCTATTATATTTTATTCGTTCCGCTGTGAGATTCGTGTTACTCTGATGTTGTTGTGTTCTTCTTCTTCTTCAGTTCTAATTTTCTATCTTATTTATCCTCACCCTCTAATTTCTTTCTTGGACTATCCGGTAATTTCGACTTTTGATTGTTCGATAGGTGTTATATATCGGATAACCAAGGTCGCTTTTTCCCGGGTCGTTACATTAAGTGTTCCTCATTAACTTAACCCTAGTCATTCATCTTGCTCATTAGCATTAATTGATTTATTAATGCACCAACCTCTCACATTAGATATGTGTAGTTGCGGTTACTAGATGTGTCGGGCGGTTCCGGGCAGTTTTACACCACAACTCAATCTAACCTCAGGTTTTCCTTGGGCATGATGCACTAACCTCTCACATTAGATAGGTGCTGTCTTGGTTACTGGATTGCTAGGAGGTTCCAGGCAGTTTTACACCATAACTCAATCTAACCTCGGGTTAGGCATATTCGTCTTTTTCTTAATTTACATATTTATCTTTCAAATTTATATGTAAATTATCCACAATTATTGCCATTCAAGTCATGCCCCATTTTCCCTCTAAATCATATTTTAAATTTTTGGTATATAAATTATACCAATTTTATGGCACTAACCATTCATTTATTTATGGGCCAAATTATGCTAATAATAATAATTTCTAAGGTTTTCCCAATGTTACCCCCGTCATATGTTCGCAAAATTCACATAGGATGTTAGGCTCGTAACTTAGCCTAATTTATGTACAAAAGGGGAAAAGATAGGAGCATGCACCATTCACACAACATAAAATAGAAAGGATCTAACTAAATATGTGTCAAGAAAATGTGGCATAAAATAATGAACTTGCATTTTTGGATCCAATTAACATGAGTCTAAGCATATGAAATTACGCAATCCCAACTAGGCTTGTAAATGTAATCTTGCAATTTGGATCCAAATAAATATAAATCTTAAGCATATAGAATTGCACAAGTTCAACTAGACATGTGAATGTAAACTTTAATTTGGATCCAATAATCATGAATCTTAATCATATGTAATTACACAGGTTTAACAAGGCATGTAAATATAAACTTTTATCTTGGATCCAACAAACGTGAATCTTAAGCATATGGTTTTACACAAGTTTAACAAGGCATGTAAATATGAGCTTTAATTTTGGATCTAATTTTCATAGATCTAAATGTGAATCTAACCATAATACATGTCTTAGCCTAACAACTTGCATGATTCAATAAACATAGATCTAAATGTAGATCTAAACATAATACATGTCTTAGCCTAACAACTTGCTTGATTCAATAAACGTAGATCTAAATGTAGATCTAAACAACTTGCATGATTCAATAAACATAGATCTAAATGTAGATCTAAACAACTTGCATGATTCAATAAACATAGATCTAAATGTAGATCTAAACAACTTGCATGATTCAATAAACATAGATCTAAATGTAGATCTAAACAACTTGCATGTTACATAACATGAAAAAGTCACCAAATTTACATAATATACGATTGGTTTAACATCAACATAATAACCACAATAATCTTAGAAGCATATACGATAGAATCGTTACAAGAATAGGTATAATTCAGCGTCGTCATTATCTTACAACTAGGAATTACTCTAGTTTTCATTTTATTACAAATCACAACTTTTAATCGTTCGCATCTAAATAATAACAGGACTTACAAAGAAAAGAAAGTCTTGTTTTCTGGGATCTGTTTTCTGAATTTGAAATGCAATCCCTTGAAGAAGACTATCAATTCTCTAAGTTAGTTTTGATTCGTAGCTTTTGACTCGTTTTCTAATTGAAGAAGGAATGGTGGCTAGGCTAGAACGAGCATGGACAACATGGTGGCTCCTTGGAATGAATTTGTGTGATTTAGGGTTTGAGGATTAGGGTTGCTTATATAGAAGTCTGGGTTTAATTCTAGCCATTAGATCAGTCTAGGAGTAATCGGAGCCATCTAACTGAAGCAATTTGTCACTCAGCCAATCATAGCATGAAACATAAGCCCTAACACCTCATAATTTGTCACAAATCCAATCAGTGAAGGCCATATAAAAATGACAATCCTTGACCAACAAAAAATGCTCCACGTGCGCCATATGATCCGTACACGTCATATATATGTGTGTGTATATATAAATATATTTTCTATATATATAAATATATATTTTTCATTTTATCTATCTTCCCAGTTAACCATTTTCACACCAAACCACATTTTGAACTGCGTTCACACTAAGCCACTTTTTAGCCATTCCCGTAAAACAAAAATATGGCACTGGCAGGGATCGAACTCTGTACCTCTTGTATGCAAGTCACATGTTCTAACTAAATGAGCTACTAAGTATTTTTCTTACAAACCTTAGAACAATGCTAAGCATTATTCTTTTCTCATTCTTCTTTTTTCATGTTTTGCTACAATATTTAATTTAAAGATATCTTCTTCATACGGAGTCCGATTTACGCAAACTCGGACTCTATCTCAAGCAGAATTCCAAGATGAACGCAATGGATCAACCCATTTCACTAATTTCTTCTTTTTCAAATTAATTATTCTTTAATTTGTTATTTTAATATTCTCAGAAAATACGGGGTGTTACATCCCTTGTCCCATATGTCCAATACAGGAGAGAGGTTCTCGCATATCCATCGATCTCCAAGTACGTCTGGATGATCACCACTTATTATCTTGTCTTGGGATGCCTCCCAATCAAGACATCAGTAATCATCCAAACGATGTGAAGATCTCCGATCTTCAACCACCGTCTTCATTTTTGACTTTTCATCGTCGTAGTAATTATTCAAAATGGGTTGAACCTGGTCTTTTCGAATAACTCGCGTATTTTATAATCAATAAATTAGTGCTATAAAACACATCATACGCCCCATTCCAATTCAGAATATTCTTTTAATAGAATATTCACATTATTTGGGAAAGGTTCCCATTAATTTATCAAAGATAAATTCTTTTAAATTTATTCTTTAATCTTCTTTTTAAAGATTCATTAGAACTCCAATTTGGTTTTAATATCAAAAATCATTACTTTATGATTATTCAACTTTAAGAAATCAATCTTGACTTTATCTGGGTTAAAGAACCAATGTCATTTAAAACACAGTTCACGATAAACCCAAAATCATTTTCCATTAAACATGGAATTTTCACAAAAATCAAATCAATATATAATCGATATAAATCTCCGTATCAGACTAATAATATAAATGAAATAACGGTAAAGCCTTTTAAATTCCATATATAATAACGGTCTTCTTTTACAGAAGCTCATCTCAATTATTATTAAATCGAATTCTCTTCAATTCCAATTTAATATATTAAATTGGAAAACTTACTTTGGAAATTCCCAATAAATCTTAATAAAAAGATTTATAAATTCCAAATTATATTTTCACTGTTAATTGGGTTAAAGAACGAATGTCATTAAAAACATAGTTCACAATAAACCCAATTCACATTTCATTTTATTCCAATTACTAAATATAATTGGAAACTCTAATAATCTTAAATAAAAGATTTATTCTTTTTATATGGGGTTTAAGAACAATGTTATTGAAGACATCATTCACGACAAACCCAAAAGTCCAATTTATTTTATTTAATTCCAATTTAATTAATTGGAAAACTTCATTAAATCTTAATTTAAGGATTTATTCTTATTAATAACTAGTTCATTTCGATAAAAAATATACTTTTATCTTTTCAAATATGGAATTTTTCATCCAAAATCTTTTCAAATCATTTATTATGATTTTACATAATTTTTCCATATTTTTGATAATTTTATTAAGGCCCGTACAGTTGGTTTCCAATAATGGCCACCGAACTACATCCATAACAACTTTTTTCAAATTTGATTTGGACATAATTTGATACGACCCGAACTTCCCCGTGAAGGATAGACCGGATTGCTTTGAGAATAACACACATCGGAACGCAAACAGAAGAACATTTCATTGTGTATTACAACAATTCCATCAGAATACAAGAATATACAGAGTATGAATAAA
This sequence comes from Allium sativum, assembly GCA_030737875.1. Lineage (NCBI taxonomy): Eukaryota > Viridiplantae > Streptophyta > Magnoliopsida > Asparagales > Amaryllidaceae > Allium > Allium sativum. Next base: position 123,417,763 of record CM060919.1, on the reverse strand, counting down.
TATTTCACATTCGATAAATATCAGAGATTACAATAATTTACACAGAAGCGGAAAAATAATAAAAAACACAACTGAAAGAAATACACCGATACAGAGCTTTTCGAGTATCGTTCCAGCTGTAAACCAGGATCCAGTGAATATAAATTTGCAAAACCAAAACTACTAGCTGCCCGTGTGGAAAATAGGGGCACCCAGAGTTTAGGTTAAAACAATAAACTCCAGGTCAGTCATGTGACTGGTGTGAGAACTAAAATAGTTATTAATCTTTATTTTTAAGTTAGGTAAATCAAGGGACCACGCCGTACAACACGGAACGGGTTTCCTCCCAAGAATACCAGTGCATAAAACAAACAGCGCAATGCTAAATAAAGAAAAATGAAGCTATTATAAGACCCAGGTCCCATCACACAATGCAACGCAAGCCGGAGGATAGGGTTTTACCTCATAATAGCCAAAGAATGCTTGATACGTTTAAAAACACATTATTTTGATATTACTATAAGTGTATAGTTTCAAAACAATTTCAATCATAAGTATCAATCATAGGCGGCATAGCTACCATCTACTATGTCGCCATACTAGTTTCTACAAATAAAACCGAAAGTCACGTACTGGAAATTGGATTCCATCATGAGTCGAGGCAAGGGGGAAGCTCCTCTCCGTTCGAGACACTCTAGTAAAAGCCTCAGAACCACACACAGCGATCCCTTGGAACCTCCAAGGCCGGTCCTCTCTTACTTTTGAGGATTGGCAATTCCTGAACACACATTTCCCGATCCTATAGGACCTATATAATGGTCTGTACGTCGGCTCACATAGTGCCAGTTATCGACCATATATTCGAGGCGCCTCGCATTCCAACAACCACACAGGTGAAAAGTATATAAATGTCAGCCAGTTTAAGCACTTACACCACCACTAGCTAGAAAGAAACGTCGTGCACTCCTTGGGTCCTTATCTCGTTTTTGACTCATACCGAGGTGTGGGGCTCACGAATTCACGCTATACACAAAGCTGCGCCACACAGGCTGTGCTTTGATCATCAACCACAAGACTTTGCTTTTCAACAGAAGCCTTGATCATCTGCCACTTAGGCATGCCACATAGGCAATTCACTCCATGCTACTGATGTCCATCGATATACAACCTCTGAGCTCGTACGTCTCAGAGAAGGGCGTTAAGCAAGAGAATAAATTCTCCGCCGCCAAACAGATGTATATTTAATAGAGATCAATCAACACAGAATAAAATCCCATGGCAGACACACAGTCCATTTACAAGTTCATTCTGGGTCTGAACGAAACCGGAGGCACTTTCCTCGCATATCCATCGATCTCAAAGTACGTCTGGACGATCACCAACTGATTCCCTCATCTTGGGTGTACAGCCCAATCAAGATCATCAGTAATCACCCAAACGATGTGAAGACTTCCGGTCTTCAAGCACTGTAACACCCCACCTCCACTAGGGTCACTCACAAAGGGAATGCACTAGGTTTGGTGAAGCATTATCGAGGTAAACATACACAGAAATATTACAAGACAGAACATATGTAAAACAGCGGAAGTAAAACAAATTTCATTACCTTATAAAATAAGGTCTAAAGCCTTTTACATCAGAATACATCAAAACCTGTCTTGCAATAGTAAAGAAGCATAAAACCATTTCATAAATTATTCCCCAAGTAAAACAGTAAAGTAGACATAGCCAAGAAAAGTCCAAGCCATGTGTGATGACCTTCAAGCAGAAGAAGTTCGAACTAGATAACAGTGTTTCCTCCATGAAACCTTGGGGGGAAACGGAAGACATAGAGGCGAAACAAAACGGGGTCAGTCATAAAGACTGGTAAGTCCTATCTACTTCCAGTATAAAAACAGGTAAAGGTAACATGACATGCATAAACTGAAAGTAAACATAAGGATGACTACAAGATAGATAAACCAAACCAGGGTAACAGGCTGAACTACTGTAGCAAGGTAAACTAAGATATCATGATAAACTACGGTGTCATGATAAATCAAGGTATCAGATCATCAGGTTTCTATCAAGTATACTATCCCATGGTATCTATCATGTATACCATCCCATGGTGTCTATCATGTATACCATCCTAAGGTATTTATCATGTATATTTGCTCTGCACCTCTCGTACTAGTATCCCAACCCACGTCATGTGTCAACTATGAATGTCCCTTGCCCAATGTCATGTAATGGTCCATGTCAACCTAATATATAGCATATGTAGGTTTTCCCAACTCGTATGTTTCTTTCCATGTATAAGTTCAGTCCTTTGCCGTAGGCCATACGGGCTTTCCCATGTAAACGTTTTATCCTTGAGGTTATTTTGGACTGCTACCCTTGATCTGGTTATGTTTTCTTACCATGAACTATCACGTGTTCACTTAGTATTTATGCCACCTAGGACCACTAGGGATTATGCTACCTAATGAACGTTTCGGTGTCTCGGTTTGGGTTCAAGCCACCTAGGGCCACTAGGGATTATGCCACCCGTCAACCGCGCCCTTTATCCCACGTATGTATCGTGAATCGTTTTCCATGTCTAGACGCACATGTATCTCAATGTGCCATCCGAGTTCCGTGCCAGGGAAAATCGAGAAATACGGAACTCGGTCGGGAGCTTTTAGTCGTCTGCTGATGCAGATATCAAGGTCTGTTTTTGTATCCGTGGCTATGGTCCCACGTGACCCCTCCCTCAACTACTGAAAGGCAATCCAAGAAAAATCATGTATGAGAACTACATCCCGGCCCCACTATAGCCCCACTTTCCTATGGGCCAACCTCACCCATGACTCGATAGCAAGAACATGGTCTGTTGGGAGTTCTCTGCCTTTCCGTTCGTACACGATTGACTAAAGATTGTAGGTAGTCGGCGACGTGCTATCCAGGGCAAAAACAAGTATCGTCGACTCCACGCTAATCCATCCCAGCCTTTAGGTCGCTCGCATAGCAAACAAGGCATACTCTTGGCTCTTCTACCGCAGACCTTAACCTCTATGAGGCCGGGTTTCATGGACCACCTGCCACTTCGCAGAGGGATACCAAGAGTACCCTCACGTACCCCGAAGCTACCGCTTCTTCACGCAGTTCGCTGGAGCTTTTTATCCAAGTCGGATAAGTTGCTCCTCCTCGTATACTAAGCGATGACCTACCGTATCAGGTTACTCATCTCTTTATGAACTAGTCCCATGTCCTTGGCTAAGAATTATTACTTAGTTATCCTTAACTAAGGTTTACCACTTAGCTCCTCTTTCCGTTATCCTTGTTAACTACGATTTTCAGCCTAGTCCCCTGAGCTAGGGTTTTGTCAAATGGGTTAAGTGTTGTTATCCAAGTTCATGACTTAACCCGCCTACGAATCATGTCAAGATTGGCTAAGTGCTCAAGTTCAAGGCTTAGCCCTACAAGTTGGTTAAGTGTACCAAGAAGCTCATGACTTAACCCTATCAAGTCAAATTGGTTAAGTGTTTATTTGTCTTAACCCTATCAGATTATCATGTTAGATTGATTAAGCATAGATTATCTTTATCCCATCAGATTATCGAGTCGGATTGGTTACGTATGGGTTAGCTTAACCCCATCCACTAATCGTATTACAATTGTTAAGCCTAATTTGAAAGGTCTTGTGACTTAACCCCGTCAGGTCCACATATTAGATTGGTTAAGTATAGGTTACTTAACCTCATCAAATCATCATGTATAATTGGTTAAGTATAAGTTACTCAACCCCATTAAATTGTCATGTTAATTTGGTTAAGTATTGGTTACTTAACCTCATTGAATTACCAAGTTTAGATTGGTTAAATGTTTAACTTAACCCCATCGAATTACCGTGCTTAGATTAGTTAAGTGAAAGTTACTTAACCCCATCTAATTACCGTGTTTGATTAGTTAAGTATGGATTACTTAACCCCATTTAATTACCATGTTTAGATTAGTTTAGTGTAGGTTACTTAACCCCATCTAATTACCAAGTCGGATTAGTTAAGTGTAAATTACTTAACCCCATCCCTTAATTGTCTTATATGGTTAAGTGTCATTAAGAAATCAAGTCCGGTTCCACTTAACCTACCCATTCGTGTCATATCGGTTAAGTGTCATTAGTCAAAATTACTTAACCTTTTCATGTGGCATTAATTAGATTAATGCACCCAAGCCTCTCGCATTAGACTTTGTTGTGGTTACTAGTTAAGCCGGGCGGGTCCGGGTAGATTTACACCACAACCTAGTCTAACCTCGGGTTTTAGGTGCTATATGACCAACTACCCACATTAGGTCCTATTGTTTGTAGCCACTAGTTAAGTCGGGCGGGTCCGGGTAGATTTATGCTACAAACTCAACCCATCCTCGAGTTGGCCACTTTCATGTTTGGTCTAGTGTCTTATTACACTTACAACCCACCCATGTCTAGTTCAAGTTCCATGTTTTCCCCATGTGTCATGACCATATTTAAATGTATCATGAATGTCATGTTCTCATGTAAACCCCATGTCAAGTTTTTCATGTCATACCCACGTTTTTCCTAAGCTACCCAAACGTATTTCCAACCCAAGTGGAAGCGAGTCACATAGTAGGGTATTATTGCCAACATATTGGCCACAAACATGCATAGTATCATAAGGGGATTTGGCCACAAACATGCATAGTATCATAAGGGAATTTGGCCACAAGCATGCATAGTATCATAAGTGAATTTGGCCACAAATATGCATAGTATCATAAGTGAATTTGGCCACAAACATGCATAGCATTCTAAGGTAATTTGGCCACAAACATGCATAACATTATAAGGTAATTTGGCCACAAACATGCATAAGCCCCAAAGTCAAGTCTTTGCCCATGTTTCACAAGTCAAGTGGTTCCCAAAGGTTCATGATAACATTTCATAGATAAAGATTCAAACTTGCAAGATATACTAGGTTAAACATAACATGAATGACATGATTAAGTCGCTACAACTTAGCCCAAGGTCATAGATCATAGAAAAGGGGCAAATTTAGGTTCACATAAGCTAGCATACTTATGTTTCATCACATTTTATCCCATGTCACATTAGAACCACCATTAGAATCTACAAGTAGCTAGAACTTACAAAGCGTGGCAAGAGGGCTAGGGGCATGAATCGTCTTGATGAAGAAAGGTGGCTCCTTTGTGGAGAATTGTCATGAAGTTTGCATAGCAACGTTGATCCACCCTCGATTTGATGTAGCAAGCTTGCATCTTTTGATTTGGATCCGATTTGAATGCATAGTCTCTTGGAGTTGAAGATGGTGGCCATGATCACTTGGCATTTGGGCGGCACTTCGTGGCATGAGTGATTTGTGAGGGCTTAGGGTAGGATTAGGGGTCTTTTTATAGAGATTAGGACTAGTTTAGGCCCTTAGATTAACCCTAGGATAGATCTGAGCCATCAAACCACGTCAGAAGCTTCCAGAACAAGGCCAGAGACAAGTGCAGGTGCACCAAGCCAAAATGGCTCGGCCACCCGTGTCGACAGGGGTGTCGACTGGGCAGTCGACACCACCTGGGGTGTGTCGACACCCAAGTCGACTTGTGCCAGGGCGGGAAATTTTCTTGCCTCTTCTGATTTGCTCCAGATTTGAAATTCGAACTCGAATTTGAACTTTGAATTTTCTGAAAACTTCGTCGGGCCATAACTTGGTCATACAGGCTCCGATTTTCAAAAACTCGGACTCTATTTCGCGTATTTTTCTGAGACGAACGCAAAGGCACAACCCATTTCCCTTGATTCAGATTTTAAAATTTAATTCTTCCTTAATTCTTGTCTCAACACGTTGTAAAAATTCGGGTTGTTACATTCTCCCCTCCTTTAAGGATTTCGTCCCCGAAATCTCCAAGTTAGGAAGAATGTATCCTACCATCCATCATCCATCTTCTCAAAACATCATCCACAGGTAACCATGGTCCTTAAAAGACTTCTAATGCTTTATGTACACATGCAGAAAGTGTGTGTATATGTTTCTTAGCTAATGCTAATGATCAGGCCTGAATGATTTTCTACATGCAGAATATGTTTAGTGCCATGAATCCAACATGTATGCAAATAGTCCTAGTTATATAAACACTATATGTGTGCACAAATATTCATCCATATGCAACATCCACATGATAACATGTTCAATTTCATCCATAAACAAGTATAAATACCCGTGCATATGCAACATGAAAACGTGACTAGGTCGATCTAGTATCTAATGTGTATTCGCGCATCCACGAGCAACCACTTGCAACCATTTGCAACCATATCAATCATAACATGTTTCAAATACATGTTTACATCCATAGAGTTCTACCTAAGGTTCCCAAGATAGGATCGAGAAGATAAGCAAGACAAACTCCTTATGGAGTTTGCAACAGAAACAGGACCGAGAGGATATTCCTAACAGATGGCATACAAGTAAGCTCTACAGAAAACAGGGATCCAGGATATACTCTTACAAAGAGATATTGATGCGCGCGTCTAGTCTTCAACTTTTGAAGTCGCATTTCCTTGAGCTTAATTTCCTTTGTGCCTCGACCATCTTTTAACTCCCAGATTTCGTAGCTCCTTGATTCCTATTCCCAAGATATGAGTTGGAACTCATTTCACTGTCGCTTCTCGTTCCACTTTCACTTATTCTTTCCCTAGTATACTTGGCTCAAACATCTCTGCGTTACTCTTGCAAGCTCTCCAAAATTCACTAGGGAATTATGGATCTCGTTTACCGATGTCAATCCATGTTGCCAAGTGTACTTACTAGGGTGATTCTTATAACTCATGCTCAAGCGAAATGAACCATCCGTCTTATTGGCGAACGTTACTCGATTGGATCAGAGATTTCCGATAAATGTATCAAGTGATTCTAGGTAACTAACCATGACAAAACCCAAAAGGTTACACGAGACTTCGAGGGTATTACCAAAGCAAGCCAAGAGTCTGACTACCCTCTTTTCAAAACCGAGAATGGTATCCCTTACTGGATAACCACTTTATCCCTAGAATCCATCCATAGCTCAACAATAGAAGCATGGCTTCCAATCTCAACACTTGACATTTACTCTCTCAATTCCAAACAAGTCATGAATAAATGGACCGACTCTCCAACCAGATTTTGGGACTAAAGTGGGATCTTCTACCATGCTAGTACTAAGGTGCAGAGACTAAACTATCGAGGCAGACTAAAATGATGCGATGATCAAAACAAAGTCTAGACGGGACGATAGGAAAGAAAGGCTAAGCCTTTGACAGAAACGGTACTATTTCTCTTAGGTACGCTAGGAATGAGAGCATACAGTTGCCCTCCCGATGATTTTGTCTTCCTTTTAGGGATTAAGCCATACCAACAAGTTGCTTTTCCTTAAGCTCGTATCCTTTATCCTTGCTCTTATTATCCCTTCTTATACTTCGGTAACAGGTCTCTCGAGAACTTCCTCCATCGCACGGGAAAACACTTACGTAGCTAGACAAGGATTAGTCGCAGTTAAAACTACTGTGACTACAGATGGAGGAAAGAAAGGAAAAGAGATTCAATCAAGGAACCAAAGGATAGTGCTAATGGATTTTGAGGAATAGCCTTTAAAAACTTTTCTTGAAAAATGCTTCTTTGTAAACGGTTTTTCAAATAGTTCTCAGAAGGTTTTAAAAACTTTTGCCCAGTCTGGTAACCTGGCTCTGATACCAAATGTAACACCCCACCTCCACTAGGGTCACACACAAAGGGAATGCACTAGGTTTGGTGAAGCATTATCGAGGTAAACATACACAGAAATATTACAAGACAGAACATATATAAAACAGCGGAAGTAAAACAAATTTCATTACCTTATAAAATAAGGTCTAAAGCCTTTTACATCAGAATACATCAAAACCTGTCTTGCAATAGTAAAGAAGCATAAAACCATTTCATAAATTATTCCCCAAGTAAAACAGTAAAGTAGCCATAGCCAAGAAAAGTCCAAGCCATGCGAGATGACCTTCAAGCAGAAGAAGTCCGAACAAGATAACCGTGTTTCCTCCCTGAAACCTGGGGGGGAAACGGAAGACAAAGAGGCGAAACAAAACGGGGTCGGTCATAAAGACTGGTAAGTCCTATCTACTTCCAGTATAAAAACAGGTAAAGGTAACATGACATGCATAAACTGAAAGTAAACATAATGATGACTACAAGATAGATAAACTAAACCAGGGTAACAGGCTGAACTACTGTAGCAAGGTAAACTAAGATATCATGATAAACTACGGTGTCATGATAAATCAAGGTATCAGATCGTCAGGTTTCTATCAAGTATACTATCCCATGGTATCTATCATGTATACCATCCCATGGTGTCTATCATGTACACCATCCCAAGGTATTTATCATGTATATTTGCTCTGCACCTCTCGTACTAGTATCCCAACCCGCGTCATGTGTCAACTATGAATGTCCCTTGCCCAATGTCATGTAATGGTCCATGTCAACCTAATATATAGCATATGTATGTTTTCCCAACTCGTATGTTTCTTTCCATGTATAAGATCAGTCCTTTGCCGTAGGCCATACGGGCTTTCCCATGTAAACGTTTTATCCTTGAGGTTATTTTGGACTGCTACCCTTGATCTGGTTATGTTTTCTTACCATGAACTATCGCGTGTTCACTTAGGATTTATGCCACCTAGGACCACTAGGGATTATGCTACCTAATGAACGTTTCGGTGTCTCGGTTTGGGTTCAAGCCACCTAGGGCCACTAGGGATTATGCCACCGGTCAACCGCGCCCTTTATCCCACGTATGTATCGTGAATCGTTTTCCATGTCTAGACGCACATGTATCTCAATGTGCCATCCGAGTTCCGTGCCAGGGAAAATCGAGAAATACGGAACTCGGTCGGGAGCTTTTAGTCGTCTGCTGATGCAGATATCAAGGTCTGTTTTTGTATCCGTGGCCATGGTCCCACGTGACCCCTCCCTCAACTACTGAAAGGCAATCCAAGAAAAATCATGTATGTGAACTACACCCCGGCCCTACTATAGCCCCACTTTCCTATGGGCCAACCTCACCCATGACTCGATAGCAAGAACATGGTCTGTTGGGAGTTCTCTGCCTTTCCGTTCGTACACGATTGACTAAAGATGGTAGGTAATCGGCGACGTGCTATCCAGGGCAAAAACAAGTATCGTCGACTCCACGCTAATCCATCCCAGCCTTTAGGTCGCTCGCATAGCAACCAAGGCATACTCTTGGCTCTTCTACCGCAGACCTTAACCTCTATGAGGCCGGGTTTCATGGACCACCTGCCACCTCGCAGAGGGATACCAAGAGTACCCTCACGTACCCCGAAGCTACCGCTTCTTCACGCAGTTCGCTGGAGCTTTTTATCCAAGTCGGATAAGTTGCTCCTCCTCGTATACTAAGCGATGACCTACCGTATCAGGTTACTCATCTCTTTATGAACTAGTCCCATGTCCTTGGCTAAGAATTATTACTTAGTTATCCTTAACTAAGGTTTACCACTTAGCTCCTCTTTCCGTTATCCTTGTTAACTACGATTTTCAGCCTAGTCCCCTGAGCTAGGGTTTTGTCAAATGGGTTAAGTGTTGTTATCCAAGTTCATGACTTAACCCGCCTACGAATCATGTCAAGATTGGCTAAGTGCTCAAGTTCAAGGCTTAGCCCTACAAGTTGGTTAAGTGTACTAAGAAGCTCATGACTTAACCCTATCAAGTCAAATTGGTTAAGTGTTTATTTGTCTTAACCCTATCAGATTATCATGTTAGATTGATTAAGCATAGATTATCTTAATCCCATCAGATTATCGAGTCGGATTGGTTACGTATGGGTTAGCTTAACCCCATCCACTAATCGTATTACAATGGTTAAGCCTAATTTGAAAGGTCTTGTGACTTAACCCCGTCAGGTCCACATATTAGATTGGTTAAGTTTAGGTTACTTAACCTCATCAAATCATCATGTATAATTGGTTAAGTATAAGTTACTCAACCCCATTAAATTGTCATGTTATGTTGGTTAAGTATTGGTTACTTAACCTCATTGAATTACCAAGTTTAGATTGGTTAAGTGTTTAACTTAACCCCATCGAATTACCGTGCTTAGATTAGTTAAGTGAAAGTTACTTAACCCCATCTAATTACCGTGTTTGATTAGTTAAGTATGGATTACTTAACCCCATTTAATTACCATGTTTAGATTAGTTAAGTGTAGGTTACTTAACCCCATCTAATTACCAAGTCGGATTAGTTAAATGTAAATTACTTAACCCCATCCCCTAATTGTCTTATATGGTTAAATGTCATTAAGAAATCAAGTCCGGTTCCACTTAACCTACCCATTCGTGTCATATCGGTTAAGTGTCATTAGTCAAAATTACTTAACCTTTTCATGTGGCATTAATTAGATTAATGCACCCAAGCCTCTCACATTAGACTTTGTTGTGGTTACTACTTAAGCCGGGCGGGTCCGGGTAGATTTACACCACAACCTAGTCTAACCTCGGGTTTTAGGTGCTATATGACCAACTACCCACATTAGGTCCTATTGTTTGTAGCCACTAGTTAAGTAGGGCGGGTCCGGGTAGATTTATGCTACAAACTCAACCCAACCTCGAGTTGGCTACTTTCATGTTTGGTCTAGTGTCTTATTACACTTACAACCCACCCATGTCTAGTTCAAGTTCCATGTTTTCCCCATGTGTCATGACCATATTTAAATGTATCATGAATGTCATGTTCTCATGTAAACCCCATGTCAAATTTTTCATGGCATACCCACGTTTTTCCTAAGCTACCCAAACGTATTTCCAACCCAAGTGGAAGCGAGTCACATAGTAGGGTATTATTGCCAACATATTGGCCACAAACATGCATAGTATCATAAGGGGATTTGGCCACAAACATGCATAGTATCATAAGGGAATTTGGCCACAAGCATGCAAAGTATCATAAGTGAATTTGGCCACAAATATGCATAGTATCATAAGTGAATTTGGCCACAAACATGCATAGCATTCTAAGGTAATTTGGCCACAAACATGCATAACATTATAAGGTAATTTGGCCACAAACATGCATAAGCCCCAAAGTCAAGTCTTTGCCCATGTTTCACAAGTCAAGTGGTTCCCAAAGGTTCATGCTAACATTTCATAGATAAAGATTCAAACTTGCAAGATATACTAGGTTAAACATAACATGAATGACATGATTAAGTCGATACAACTTAGCCCAAGGTCATAGATCATAGAAAAGGGGCAAATTTAGGTTCACATAAGCTAGCATACTTATGTTTCGTCGCATTTTATCCCATGTCACATTAGAACCACCGTTAGAATCTACAAGTAGTTAGAACTTACATAGCGTGGCAAGAGGGCTAGGGGCATGAATCGTCTTGATGAAGAAAGGTGGCTCCTTTGTAGAGAATCGTCATGAAGTTTGCATAGCAACGTTGATCCACCCTCGATTTGATGTAGCAAGCTTGCATCTTTTGATTTGGATCCGATTTGAATGCATAGTCTCTTGGAGTTGAAGATGGAAGCCATGATCACTTGGCTTTTGGGCGGCACTTCGTGGCATGAGTGATTTGTGAGGGTTTAGGGTAGGCTTAGGGGTCGTTTTATAGAGATTAGGACTAGTTTAGGCCCTTACATTAACCCTAGGATAGATCTGAGCCATCAAACCACGTCAGAAGCTTCCAGAACAAGGCCAGAGACAAGTGCAGGTGCACCAAGCCAAAATGGCTCGGCCACCCGTGTCGACAGGGGTGTCGACTGGGCAGTCGACACCACCTGGGGTGTGTCGACACCCAAGTCGACACGGGTGTCGACTCTTGCCAGGGCGGGAAATTTTCCCGCCTCTTCTGATTTGCTCCAGATTTGAAATTCGAACTCGAATTTGAACTTTGAATTTTCTGAAAACTTCATCGGGCCATAACTTGGTCATACGGGCTCCGATTTTCAAAAATTCGGACTCTATTTCGCGTATTTTTCCGAGACGAACGTAATGGCACAGCCCGTTTCCCTTGATTCAGATTTTAAAATTTAATTCTGCCTTGATTCTTGTCTCAGCACGTTGTAAAAATTCGGGTTGTTACAACCACCGTCTTCATCTTCGACATATCGTCGAATCGGTTATTCAGAATGGGTATAAACCCGGCCTTTCTGAATAACCCGCATATATAATAAACACGTGTTACACAAACACAACATACGCCTCATTCTAATTCAGAATATTCTTTTATTCAAATTTTCACACTCTTAGGGAAAGGTTCCCATTAATTTTATCAAAGATAAATTCTTCTTAATTTATTCTTTAATCTTCCTTCGGATATCATTTTAAACCATATTATGGTTTTCCAAACTAGTCGGGATTAGCGAACCACACCGAAGTAATTATTTATTTTATTTCCCAATCCCAACCTATTCATCCCATGGAGCAAAAATGGTAATACTCCATATCTAACATCACGGTGTTATCGGTAAAACTAATTACCATTTCACGTTCAAATATAATTAAAGATTTAACTATCGCTTGGAGCAAAACTGGTGGTACTCCTTTCTCGATCACTTTAATCTAATTAAAGATTCATTAAAACTCCACTTAGTTTTAATCTTCCCAAAAATCAATGTCCTGTCTTTAACTCGGTTAAAGGACCAATGTCATCTAAAACACGATTCACGATAAACCCAAAATCACTTTCTATTGTTAATCGGGTTAAAGAACAGGTGTTATTCAAAACACTGCTCACGATAAACCCAAAACCAATTTAAATTCAACTCCAATTAATATTATTTAATTGGTACACTTCATTAAATCTAAATAGAAAGATTTAATCTTTTTTCTCAACTTGGTTTAAGAACAATGTTAATGAAGACACCATTCATGACAAACCCAAATCACATTTGATATTAAATACAAGGCTCTAAGTAGAAAATATATCGGCTTATATTCAATATCAAATTCTACGACCAACAAATATCGTATTGGAAATAACGATATAAATATATCTTTTAAATTTCCATAACAATATCTGTATAATCATGAAATCCAACATCAAAATATTCCGAAGATAATTTCGATTCAAATCCATTCCAATTCACGTATTGGAAATTCTGATTATTTTTAAAACCACTTTCAAATTCAATTTATTTATTTCAAAAATAAATTGATTTTAATTCTAGTTCAAAACTAGTTCATTTCGATAAAAATCTATTTTTATCTTTTCAAATATGGAGTTTTTCTTCCCAATTCTTCCCAAATTATTTCTTATGATTTTACACAAATTATTGATATTTTTAATAATTTTATCAAGGCCCGTACAGTCGATTTCCATCAACGGCCATCGAACTGCACTTACAACGGCCTTTTCCCAATTTGATTTGGACATAATTCCAAATCCAACCGTTGGATTTCAAATTACTAATATTCTGGAAAGCTCTTTTCGATACGAACCGAACGGTTCCGTTTTTAGGAGAATCCGACGGTCGGATCTCCCGTAACGTCAATTCAAAGTCAATGGTCGAAATTCGCGAACTGTCGCGACGCGGCGCGTTCTATTCAGGCCATTATATATATAATATATGTATATATATATATATATTTCATCGATTTCCTTTTAAAACATATTTTATAAATCGTTTTAAATTCGTTTTCGAAACGATTTCAACTTCATATTCAATTTCGAATCAAAATTGAATATTCCATATCATCAATATACAAATGATAACATTTTCAAAACGTTATATTTGAAATCACTTCCTTTTCTATAATTATTATAAAAACGTATATAATCGATATAAATATCGTTCGCGTCAAAATAGCGCATCTCTAATCAACACGGCTTTATATATTTTAATAACTTTGTTATTCTATTCAACAAATGAAGATTTATTCTATTCAACACATGAATATTCTCAACACATGAGTATCGTCAACACATGACTATTTCTATTATTTAATATATTTTATAAAATTGTGGTATCTATCGTTTTATTTTTAATCAGATTCCAACCGTAAAGTAGTAAGAGAACGATTCCCTAAGTATTAACCTCGAAGGCCGAAACCAACATCAGATCAATACCTAGGAAACCACTCATCTTATCTAGTTTCCAGTTAGTTTCTAATCTTAAATATGATAAAGATGTAAATTTTATTGTTAAAATATTTTACTCAACACATGATAAGTTTCAACACGTGAATATTCTCAACACATGAGCATCGTCAACACATGACTATTTCTTCTATTCAACACATGAATCTATATTTTATAATATCCTTTATTTCCCAATTGGAATGAGGCCCAATCAATTACCATATAATGTTAATTATATGGATTCCATACAACACATGTATATAATAGCAACAATAAATAATCAACCATCATCCAAAGTGCACTACACAACTGCATAAGCATTAAATATAACTAATTAACGCTCATACAATCTGTCAATCAAACGATCAGCTTACCACTAAACAATTGGGATTAGTGTACGTCAAATATCATCCCAACACCCGTGTGGGGTTTCAATCCACAAACACTGAATATTATTTGTGCCGTTGGGCGATGTGTAAATTTTATCGTCCAAATAAATATCCTTCAAATGGGTGTACATAAACAAACCATCTGGTTTGTAAATGAATATTTATTTTCTTCACATACACGTTAAAAATTATATTTTTAACGATAAAATATTTATTCTCAACACATTAATGTTTTATTATCTATTTCACATCAACATCACAAGCAAATTTCACAACACATCAAACAAGCATACAGGTCGTCCATGGTCATTGGACGACGGGTGTCGGGTGCTGCTAAGCACCGTCTGCATCCTAGTATATATTTTTAACTAGAAAACAAGATTTAAAGTGAGAAGTTCTCACCGACTAGCTGAACCAAACACCACGACTCTTCTTATGTAGAAATCTTCGTCGTGCTCGCCTTTTGTCAATTTCATTGTCCGTAGCCACTACACATATAAAAATCACATTTTTACATTGTCACTATGTATATAAAAATCATATTTTTATATTGCTACTATATAGATAAATATTTATTTTTACACCGCTGCTATATAGATAAAAATCATATTTTTACAATGGTGTTCATATAATAAAGATTATATTTTTACCACGCTAACTTCATAATAAAAATTATATTTTTATATCGTTCTTCTACTAGTAAAGATTATATTTTTACTTTGCTAAAAATCAAATCTTTACTTCATTAAAAATCCAACCTTTCTTCGCTAACATCATATATAAAAATTTGACCTTTCTTAGCTAACATCACATATAAAAATCCGACCTTTCTTAGCTAACATCACATATAAAAATCCGACCTTTCTTAGCTAACATAAAAATCCGATCTTTCTTTGCTAAAATAAAAATCCAATCTTTCTTTGCTAAAATAAAAATCCGATCTTTTTATAATGTTACCTATATAAAAATAAGATTTTTAACTACTTAAACTAAATAGAATAATAAAAAAATAAAAAAAACTCACCTCTCACTCTCAAAATCGAAGTCAGTTGCTAGGGGGAAATTCTCGTCGGAATTGGGGGGAAGCGTCGGGCTGGGCCTCAAGTGGCGGGGGGGGTGGGGGCGCTCGACATCGGCTAGGGTTTGTGGGAAGGCGGGCGGCATTGGGGTTCGGATTTGCGGCTTCAAGAGGGAGAAGTGGCAGAGGGGGTCGCGGAAGTTGAGATCGGTGGGGGGGCTGGTCCTCGCCGGAGGCGGCGCACTCGCCAGGGCGTGGTGGCCTTCAGTGGAGGGGCGACAGCTCCTCCCTTTTCTTTTTTTTTTTTTAATTTCTGAATTGATTTGTGATGGGGGAAGGTAAGAGGGGGGTAAGGGCTTAAACGAAAATTAATTTATATTTTATTATTTTCCATTTAATTTTATTCAACTTAAAGTTGACTTTACATTTGAACTCGAAATCAAGCCCACCGACTGTCGCCTCTAGCTAATTACCCCCATTCCGAACACAATGGGATATGTATCATAAGCTGATTCAATCGTTTCGATCAGTTTTCGTCAAAATCAAAATACAACTCTATGTATTGAATTTGAATGCACATTTCAATTTACCGGGGCCACGTATGAACTCTAAAAATTCCCGAAATATATTTTTTAACTTTGTTTTGACGATACGGTCCTAACAAAACTAATTTCGTCAAATTCTGAGACCATTTGAAAAATGGCCATTTTCCAGTCGATTAAAATCAACTGAAACTGGTCAAACGCGTTTTCCTTTGCCATGCTCACATATTGATTCGAAAAATTACGAATTTGGGAATCTAGCAACAATTTGACATCACGGATCCAACAAAAGTGGTTTTGTCGAAAACCGAGGTCATTTGCAAAATTTCCTTTTTTAAGGGCCAGAATTCCATAGCGACTATTCTGAATTTTCAACTGGACGTAACTTTTGATTCCCGCTATGAAATTTCCATTTTTCGGATTCGTTGGAAAGATATTCTCAAACAGATTCTAATATTTTTGGTTTCACTAAAATTTGGTTTATTTTGCACCCGGTACATTCATTTGAAATTCGAAATCGAAATATCGAACTACCGCGCCATTTTCAATTCCTTTTATAATTATAAATAATTATTTATATTCTAACGACGATTCAAATATAAATATATACGTTCTAATTGTATTCAAAATAAATTTCTCATCGATATTATTTAAAATAATTCATTAAATATTCAAAATTCGCTAAATTCGCCAAAATAAAATTTTTAAATTGGCTCAGAATTTCAGGGTTGTTACATAATTCCAAATCCAACTGTTAGATTTCAAAACTCTTATATTCGTTGGAAAGCACTTTTCGATACGAACGCAACGGTTCTGGTTTAGGAGAATCCGACGGTCGGATCTCCCATTACATCAATTTGAAGTTAATGGTCGAAATTCGCAAACGGTCGCTGCGCGGCGCGTTCTATTCAGGCCATTAAATATATATAACATATTATATATATATATATATTTCGTCGATTTCCATTTAAATCGTATTTTATAAAATATTTATAAATTCGTTATAAAACAGCTTTAACTTCATTTTCTATTTTAAATCAAAATTGGATATTCTATATATTTATCCTGTATTAATATTTTCAAAATATTAGATTTTGAAATTACTACTTTTCGATATTCATTATAAAATGAAATATGTAACGACCCGCAAATTCGTACTATCTGAGTTGACTAATAACACCACACGTCCAAACCAAATTGCATAGAAATACGAATCATTATTAGAAAGAAGTTAGAGGATGAGAAATAGAAAGAAAGAAATGTTAGAATAGAAGAAAACAAAGGAAATAGATCTCACAACGGAACGAATAAAATATATTATATAACATAACTTTTGAAATACAAATTAGTAATTTTATATACATACCATCATCAGAGCACAACAGTCATTCCTGGAACAGTTATAAACACCTGTTTCCAGATAGAACAAAGTACACAGCGGAAATATGATATTCTATAGCTAACTGGTGAAGCCTCCTGCTTCCAGCTCTTCCAAGTGAATCTGTAAAATCCCGACTACTTGACTACCCATACAAATTTGGGCACCCAAGAGTTTAGGGAAAACAAACAAAATAAACTCTGGGTCAGTCATGGGACTGGTGTGAGTAAACTCCAACCATTTGTTTAGCTTTCAAAATCCTTTCTAAAGAAATGATAATAGTAAGACCAGCCACACATAAACATGGACGGATTTTACCTTACTATAACCCAAAACACTTTGATACAAAAATCCAGTAATATTATAATAATGTCTAATCAAATAAATAGAATCTAGCGGAACGCTTGGATCTCACGCTCCACATACATAGTATAAAATCAAAAACCGCAGGGCGCTTATTGGAGACTGGATTTCCAACATGACAAGGTATGGAACCACCTTCCGCTAGTGTATCTATAGAGAGGAATACACTGGGTTCAACAAGAACATCCTGCAACCTGGCCCACACATGACCGACCACTCATTTCGCTTGAGTGTATCGAATGTATATCACCAACGGTTGGGATCAGCAACCGTTTCCCGAATGGGACAGCATCGAATAGAATAAGGAATTAAATGAATCTCTAGATAGGTGATAATACACCCTAATGGGAGCGACCCACTTAGCAATGCTGCCTGCCTGATTTTTGACATTTCCCGGTTGTTGAGGTCTGAGGCTGCGATTTCTTATCATTCATTGATAGTGAAATCACTTTGAATGCCACATTGTCAGATCCGTTAATCACTAATTGATTTGCACAAATATTCTGGATGTTATGCTAAGGGAATAAATCCGTTGCCACCATGTATATTTATACAAACCAACATATTCGATCATTGGAAACACTCTGTCAGACATTCATCCATTTATGTTCGTTCTGGGATTGAACGAAACCGAAGGCACAATTTCTATTAATAGGAAAAGCCCTTGCATTTTAATCCATCTTCGATTATCTTCATAAAATCTGATTCGCAACGCTACTGCCAATACAGAGTGGTTCACGGATAATAATCCAACCGGTCTCTCCATATTGACAACGATATTGGAAAACACTTCGATAGTCGGTTATTTAACTATCGAAGTAAAACAAACATCCATTCACAGCATCAAACAATCACTGGGCCTTTTGATTACTATTCATTAATTAAATCACCCTTTCCATTTCCATATCAATATTTGCTAAACAAATATTTTCAATTATCATCTCGGTCTCTTACATTCTTTGGAAAACATTTCTATATCTCGCCTTCTTTTGTTTTCTACACTTAGAAAATATATTCTATTTGAAATTGAAACAATTTCAATCACTTATCTCTTTCCCGACTACTTTAATTATACTCAGGAAATATTTACTTTTATATTTCGAAAACTCCATCACTTGGGTTAAAACTAATGTTGTATAAAACATCGTTACAACAACCCAAAATATTTTATTCAACTAACTATTATTCAAACACTTCTCTTTGATACTGGATCTTTCTATTTATCAATTAAAAATGAAATCAATCAAATTGGGGTAAAATTACCTCTCAGACCTTGACTGAAAATGTAACGACCCGCAAATCCGAGCTATCTGAATTGACTAAAAACACCACACGTCCAACTCAAATTGCACAGAAATACGACTCATTATTAGAAAGAAGTTAGAGGATGAGAAATAGAAAGAAAGAAATATTAGAATAGAAGAAAACGAAGATCACAAACTCACAGCGGAACGAATAAAATATATTATATAACATAACTTTGAAATACAAATCAGTAACTTTATATACATACCATCATCAGAGCACAACAGTCACTTCTGGAACAGTTATAAACCCCTGTTTCCAGATACAAACAAGGTCCACAGCGGAATATATGATAGTCTATATCTAACTGGTGAAGCCTCCTGCTTCCAGCTCTTCCAAGGGAATCTGAAAATTCCTAACTACTTGACTGCCCGTACAAATTTGGGCACCCAAGAGTTTAGGGAAAACAAAACAAAATAAACTCTGGGTCAGTCATGGGACTGGTGTGAGTAAACTCCAACCACTTGTTTAACTTTCAAAACCCTTTTCGAAAGAAAAGATAATAGTAAGACCAGTCCACACATAAAACATGGACGGTTTTTACCTTACTATAACCCAAAACACTTTGATACGAAAATCCAGTGATATTATAATAATGTCTACATCAAGTAAATAACCAAATAGCAGAACGCTTGCATCTCACGCTCCACATATATATTATATAAAATCAAAAAAAACCGCAGGGCGCTTATTGGAGATTGGATTTCCAACATGACAAGGTATGGAACCACCTTCCGATGATGTATCTCTAGAGGCAAATACACCTGGGTTCAACAAGAACGTCTTGCAACCCGGCCCACACATGACCGACCACTCATTTCGCTTGAGTGTATCGAATGTATATCACCAACGGTTGGACTCAAACCACCGTTTCCCGAATGGGCAGAATCGATAGATTTAGAAACAAAAGGAATTTCTCTAGATAGGTGATTATACACCCTAATGGGTGCGACCCACATAGCCATGCTGCCTGCCCGATTTTTGTCCTTTCCTGGTTGTTGAGGCCTGAGGCTACGAATACTTACCATTCATTGATAGCACAATCACTTTGAATGCCACATCGTCAGATCCGTTAATCACTAGTTGAGTTTGCACAAATATTCTGGATATTATGCTAAGGGATAAATCCGTTGCAACCATATATATTCATACAGACCAACCCATTTGATCATTGGAAATACTCTGTCAGACATCCGTCCATTTACGTTCGTTCTGGGCCTGAACGAAACCGAAGGCACTATTTCTATTAATAGAAAAGCCCTTGCACTTTACTCCGTCTTCAACATATTCAGCATACTTGGTTCGCAACGCTTATGCCGATACGGAGTGGTTCTTCGGATAATAATCCAACCGGTCTCTCCATATTGACAACGATGGTCAAAACTTCGATAGTCTGTGATTTAACTATCGAATAAAAACAAGTGTTCATCCAAACATATCAAACAAATCACTGGGCTCTTTAATTAATATTTCATTAATTAAACCACTTCCATTTCCTCTATCAATATTTGTCAACCAAATATTTTCAATAATCAATCTTGCCTCTTATGTCATTTGGAAAACGTTTCCAAATATTAACTTCCTTTATTTCCTATATATTAGAAAAATCTCTATTTGCAATTGGAAACAATTCCAATCACTTATCTCTATTCCTTTTTGTTTACAACATTCGATTTTTATATTCACTTTACTATCGAATTCAATACGTCGATACAATGATTTCAAATTATCAAAATATCCTAAAAATATTCTAACTCCTTAAATTTCCGGAAAATTTCGCCATAACCTCCCCTGTATCGGGAGCATCGGGAAATTTCAAATAGCTTCCCGGTATCTTCCTCAATCAAAAAGAAAAAGGAAAAGCCAAGCGGCTTGCCGATACGGCGCATAAAACCCATATATGAATTAAACATGTACCTTTTGTCGAGCACAAAAATTTAAATCTTCATATACTCATCCCATATCTGTTTAACACCTGTTCACCTGTTTCCACTTCAATTCCATACCATCTAATCGTTTGAATTCAGTTTCGCCCATTTATTCTTTAATTAGTCATTTTGCCTATTTCACTTCTTTGTTGAACATAACATGTTCAAACAAAATATTTAACTTTCTCATAACCAAATTGAATTTCAACTTCATACACTCGTTTGACTCAATTCGTTAAAGTAATTCTTTAACTAACTTTCTGTCTATCTTGCTTGTATATTTGAATATAACACGTTTTTAAATATATTTCCACTTACTTATCAATCAATTGAATTCAAATGCAATTTTAGTTCTATATTCGATTTCGAATATATATTTATAAATCCCAAATTTCACTTTCCAAGTTCGATTTTTAGTTCAACTCGCTTACTAATTCTTCTTTAGTTGATTCTATTCAATAATCAAAAATATGATTATTGTCTCAAAAATCATCTTCTTTACTTCACTTGAGACCATATTTATTTTCTAACTCAAGTCTAGATTTTTGAATGGAAATCCGGATGTTTATTTGCTTAAAAATTCCAATATTTATATATAAAATCCATTATGGTTTATAATGGTTTCTGGCGCTGCATTTTTGAAATTTTGATTTTGACATAACTCAAAATCTATACGACGAAATTCAGATTTTTCTCTTTCATTAGAAAACTATTATCAAACCGGTCCTGACGTTTCTTGTTTCAAAGAATTTCGACTTCAATTGTGTTCTGTATATTCAATTGAAGTTCGAATCGCCAATTTACGAACTGCAGCGCTGCGGCGAGTTCGTTTTAATTATATTTATATATATAACTTTTTAAACTTCTTAAAAATGAATTCAACTTCGTCCAATATATATATATATATATATATATATTCATATACATTTCAAATTCCATTTGAATCCTTACATTTCAAATTCCATAGTTTTAAATCCTGTATTCAAATCCCATTTGAAATCCTTTATTCGAATTCCATTTCAAATTCTTTATTCGAATTCCATTTCAAATCCTCCATTTGAATTCCATTTCAACTCCTTTATTCGAATTCCCACTTTAATTTAACTCCTCTTTGAATTTCTATATTTGAAATTCATACTTGAATTTAGATATCCAAAACTCCATTTAAATTTCTATTTGAAATTCTAAATGTTTCAAATTCCATTTGAATTTCTATATTCCGATTTCTATATTTGAATTCTATTCAATATTCAAACTCCTTTTTAAATTCTATATTCAAATTTCCATGGTTTAAAACCCATTTGAATTTCATATTCAAATCCCATAGATCAAATCCGATTTGAATTCAATTCAAATCTCTTATATTCAAATTTCATTTTCCATTTCCCTTTTGAATTCTAATATTCAAATTCATTTCCAACCCCATTTGAATTCTAATATTCAAACTTATTTTTACCACCATTTGAACCTCTTCCCTCAAATCCATTTGAATTCCCTTGAATTCAAATTCCATTTCAAAAACATTTGGATTCCCCATTTTGAAATCCTATTTGAAAGTCTATTTCAAATTCTACTTTGAAAATCCTATTTTGAAGTTTATTTCAAATTCTATTTTGAAATCTCATATTCAAATTTCTGCTTGAATTTCTGTATTCAATTCCATGTTCAAATTCAACACTTGAATTTCTATTTCAAATCTCAATTCAAATTTCATATTTAAATTCCATTCAAATCTCTATTCAAATTTCACATTTAAATTCTTCCTTGAAATACTATATTTCAAATTCTATTCAATTCTCCTTTGAAATTCTATATTTCAAATTTTATTTTGAAATTCTACATTCAAATCTCTATTTGAATTTCTTTATTTGAATTCCTTCGAATTCAAATTATAATTTAATTCCTTGAATTCAAAATTCTATTTTTCATTCTAATCTCGTCTATTCAAATTCTATTTGAATTTCTAATATTCAATCCCCTTTTAAAATTCAAATATTTAACTCCCTTTTCTAATTCTACTATTCAATTGTTATACTCAAATTTCATTTGAGTTATATATTTAAAATTTCCTTTTCACATCTTATTTTGAAATTCCATTTCAAAATTCCAATTTCACACTTGTATTTCTATTTCTGAATTATCAAAAGATAATTCTTTTTCACTTCATTTATAACTTCGTTATAAAAACTATTTATAAACTTCGTTTATAAAGAACTACTTGTTTTATTTTTCAAAAACAAGTTTATATTTTATTTCCATTTAAAATTCAAATTCTATTTAAAAATAGAATTTTCCTTTTTTAAATCTCAAATATCCTTCCAATTGGCCCAGTGATATTTAAACAATCAAATCACCCAATTTTCAATCATTTGGCTTTTACACATCATATATGAATATATATGAAATCAAACAAACAACAAACAAACAGATAACATATTTTTGAGGAATCCAGTTGGATTCCTCCAACCTGTTTTCCTGCATCCACAGACGTTAGTACATAAATAATACCCATTCTGCTTCGTGGCAGAACATCGCGGTATAGAAGGTCATCCACTAATCATAGCGTGGGGCGTATAGGGTAATCATCCGCTATGAAACTGCGGGCATCCGCTAATGAGACTGCGGGAATCCAACCAATCAATCAACCCAATATATATATATATATATAGCCTAAATAACTAATATATATAAAGCCAGCAGAAAAATCCAAACAAGCAGCAATAATTATTTTTAACGAAATAAAAATAATTAAAAATAAAAGGTGAGTGAGATTTACTCACCGTGATCTTCGTTTGTTGAATATTTAAAATTCCTTATCGTTTTGGCCTTGAATCCAGTTAAATCATTTCATACCTACAATGATTTACTTTTATCGATAAATCGATTACTTATTTAGATTAACTTATTATAAATAAATAAAAACAAATAATTCTAAGAATTTTTAAATTACTAAACAACGTATACCTTGTTGTCTCCGCATATCACTCGACCAATTATCAACAACTCGGCCATCGATGACTGCAATCAGCCCCAAAACTGACTTCGACATTTTGTCGAACAACTCACAGTCAAGCTGCTATTCCCTACTAACACTCATTGACAAAGCCTACTACCGAATACTGCTCCTCCTGCCTTCACACACTACTGTCGCTCCTCCTTCTTTACCTCAGAAAAATTGCACTCCGGAAAACCAAATCAAGCTCAGCCCAAAAATCCATCGTATCGATTTCCTACTTGAAACCCTTGAAAGACTCAACCACCAACGCGCCTAAATTTGCCACTGTCGCACCCCCAGATCGACTTTACTCAGTAGCCATCTACCAGCGTCGACCCCTTTCCCTACATCGCGGTGCCTTATCCGAACCGCACCCTTAAAAGCTCCTCTATATGCGATCGCCTTCACCTTCGAATGCTCAACAACTTCACAGCGCGCCTCCTCCTATGCTTGTCGACGTTGAACAGGCCCAAGAACTCATCGCGACTTCAAATCGAACGCGACTTACTGTCGTTTTTTCCATCAGGAGTCTCGCGATAAATCGATTTACTGTGATTTCGTTTGAATCGATTTCCCCCTTTACGATTTTTACTGAGGGATGGTCGAAAGAAAATGTGAAGGGAAAGGAAAAGAGGTCGCGGATTTATAGAAATGGAAGGGGAAAGCACAGTTTTATAGTGGTGAAGAGGAGACAGGAGTACTTCTCCATTACATCGTTGTTGGCTTGATTTCGAAGATAGAAAACAAGTTTGGCAACTCGAAGCAGTAGGTCTGCGTAACTAAAATATTTAGGTCGGCTTAGGTTGTATGAAATGTTTGCTTAAGTACTAACACAGAAATAAAAATATATATTTTTTTATTTAATTCCTTTTGATTTGATTTTATATATGATACCCAAAAATACCTTGCGGTCCTTGCTTCAACCACGAATCCTTATTTTTACTTAACGACCGACACCTCTAAGTTATACTATTATTCTGAACTTACCGAATATATTTTATATTTATTTTAAACATATATAGAAAAATCATTTTAACTAAATATAAAAATTTATAAACAAATAAATTTCTCAATAATATATCATTATCATTATCGATTACATTCATATAGAATTTATATTTATTATCTGAACTGTTTTGATTCAATTCTAACTTTGAATTCAATATATCTCGTATTACGGTAATTAGATCTATGACTAAATATGAAAATCGATTTATATTATCAGCTCTATATTTAAAATAATATTAAATATTTAAAATAAACCGACCAGAAAAATCTGGGTCGTTACATTCTTCCTCCCTTAAAATAATTTCGTCCTCGAAATTGCTAAGGTAAGAAAAATGGTACAAATCTATTACTTTTCAAAAATTCACTTATGTTGAAACTCAACTCCTCATTTTTCAACAAATTCAATTCTACCAAACTTTTGGCTTCCATTCATATTGAATATCACACTATAAATGCTTTCATTCATTTAACTCTGAATGATTTGCAATTAAGTTATTCACATCCAACTCATATTCTATTCATATTGGTTCAACCCCAATTTATCCAAATTGATTCTAGTCAATTGATTCACTTCGACCCATTTACTAGCTTAAGTTAAGTTCCAATTCCAGAATTCAAATCCCTGGGTTTTTATTTCAAATTCTTTTGAAATCCCATAAATATATACATATATTTATTTTCATTTCAAATTCAAAACATTTGAATATTCAAACCAATTTGGTTTCTTTCAAACAAATTTCCATCAAAATTTTCTAAGGTAGCAATCCATCACTTAGAAACTCGGAAATGAACACTGATGATGTTGCAATCATCATCAGAATAATTTCCCAGCCACTGAAGTGAGTTCAGTGCCTTATTATTTCAAAATCCATCTAAAATGATTTTCTTTCAAATCCTTTTAAAACAAAGCTATATTGTTTTAATTACTTTGAAAAAATATTTTTCAATTCCCCAGGATTTTGAATTCTTAATTCTGGTTCGAATTTAATTCTAATTCATCTCATTTGTATATTTAATTTCTATACAAATTCTATTTGGTTATAATTAACCATTCTAAGTTTATAATCCCATTGATTTATAATCCTAACAATCAACACATCCATATATTATAATAATTTCAGAAAATTATTCTTTCTATATCAAAATAGAATTTTGGGTAAAATTATTTCACCTACCCACTTGAAAACAATATCATGTTGTATTTTCTGTCCAAGTGTTTAGAAATCCCTATCGACTTCGTGGCGTCCCACGATTCGACCAGAATTCATAAACCACTCAACAGACAAGCCAACACAATATAAAACAATTTTTATATCAAATAACAAATACGCTCTCTCGTATATATATACACTCAACTCATTCTAGGATACTACTGACCCTATCTCTAATGAGCACATCTCCACAAAGCCTAGGTATTCACTCAACCTAAGCTCTGATACCAACTGTAACGACCCGCAAATCCGAGCTATCTGAATTGACTAAAAACACCACACGTCCAACTCAAATTGCACAGAAATACGACTCATTATTAGAAAGAAGTTAGAGGATGAGAAATAGAAAGAAAGAAATATTAGAATAGAAGAAAACGAAGATCACAAACTCACAGCGGAACGAATAAAATATATTATATAACATAACTTTGAAATACAAATCAGTAACTTTATATACATACCATCATCAGAGCACAACAGTCACTTCTGGAACAGTTATAAACCCCTGTTTCCAGATACAAACAAGGTCCACAGCGGAATATATGACAGTCTATATCTAACTGGTGAAGCCTCCTGCTTCCAGCTCTTCCAAGGGAATCTGAAAATTCCTAACTACTTGACTGCCCGTACAAATTTGGGCACCCAAGAGTTTAGGGAAAACAAAACAAAATAAACTCTGGGTCAGTCATGGGACTGGTGTGAGTAAACTCCAACCACTTGTTTAACTTTCAAAACCCTTTTCGAAAGAAAAGATAATAGTAAGACCAGCCCACACATAAAACATGGACGGTTTTTACCTTACTATAACCCAAAACACTTTGATACGAAAATCCAGTGATATTATAATAATGTCTACATCAAGTAAATAACCAAATAGCAGAACGCTTGCATCTCACGCTCCACATATATATTATATAAAATAAAATAAAAACCGCAGGGCGCTTATTGGAGATTGGATTTCCAACATGACAAGGTATGGAACCACCTTCCGATGATGTATCTCTAGAGGCAAATACACCTGGGTTCAACAAGAACGTCTTGCAACCCGGCCCACACATGACCGACCACTCATTTCGCTTGAGTGTATCGAATGTATATCACCAACGGTTGGACTCAAACCACCGTTTCCCGAATGGGCAGAATCGATAGATTTAGAAACAAAAGGAATTTCTCTAGATAGGTGATTATACACCCTAATGGGTGCGACCCACATAGCCATGCTGCCTGCCCGATTTTTGTCCTTTCCCGGTTGTTGAGGCCTGAGGCTACGAATACTTACCATTCATTGATAGCACAATCACTTTGAATGCCACATCGTCAGATCCGTTAATCACTAGTTGAGTTTGCACAAATATTCTGGATATTATGCTAAGGGATAAATCCGTTGCAACCATATATATTCATACAGACCAACCCATTTGATCATTGGAAATACTCTGTCAGACATCCGTCCATTTACGTTCGTTCTGGGCCTGAACGAAACCGAAGGCACTATTTCTATTAATAGAAAAGCCCTTGCACTTTACTCCGTCTTCAACATATTCAGCATACTTGGTTCGCAACGCTTATGCCGATACGGAGTGGTTCTTCGGATAATAATCCAACCGGTCTCTCCATATTGACAACGATGGTCAAAACTTCGATAGTCTGTGATTTAACTATCGAATAAAAACAAGTGTTCATCCAAACATATCAAACAAATCACTGGGCTCTTTAATTAATATTTCATTAATTAAACCACTTCCATTTCCTCTATCAATATTTGTCAACCAAATATTTTCAATAATCAATCTTGCCTCTTATGTCATTTGGAAAACGTTTCCAAATATTAACTTCCTTTATTTCCTATATATTAGAAAAATCTCTATTTGCAATTGGAAACAATTCCAATCACTTATCTCTATTCCTTTTTGTTTACAACATTCGATTTTTATATTCACTTTACTATCGAATTCAATACGTCGATACAATGATTTCAAATTATCAAAATATCCTAAAAATATTCTAACTCCTTAAATTTCCGGAAAATTTCGCCATAACCTCCCCTGTATCGGGAGCATCGGGAAATTTCAAATAGCTTCCCGGTATCTTCCTCAATCAAAAAGAAAAAGGAAAAGCCAAGCGGCTTGCCGATACGGCGCATAAAACCCATATATGAATTAAACATGTACCTTTTGTCGAGCACAAAAATTTAAATCTTCATATACTCATCCCATATCTGTTTAACACCTGTTCACCTGTTTCCACTTCAATTCCATACCATCTAATCGTTTGAATTCAGTTTCGCCCATTTATTCTTTAATTAGTCATTTTGCCTATTTCACTTCTTTGTTGAACATAACATGTTCAAACAAAATATTTAACTTTCTCATAACCAAATTGAATTTCAACTTCATACACTCGTTTGACTCAATTCGTTAAAGTAATTCTTTAACTAACTTTCTGTCTATCTTGCTTGTATATTTGAATATAACACGTTTTTAAATATATTTCCACTTACTTATCAATCAATTGAATTCAAATTCAATTTTAGTTCTATATTCGATTTCGAATATATATTTATAAATCCCAAATTTCACTTTCCAAGTTCGATTTTTAGTTCAACTCGCTTACTAATTCTTCTTTAGTTGATTCTATTCAATAATCAAAAATATGATTATTGTCTCAAAAATCATCTTCTTTACTTCACTTGAGACCATATTTATTTTCTAACTCAAGTCTAGATTTTTGAATGGAAATCCGGATGTTTATTTGCTTAAAAATTCCAATATTTATATATAAAATCCATTATGGTTTATAATGGTTTCTGGCGCTGCATTTTTGAAATTTTGATTTTGACATAACTCAAAATCTATACGACGAAATTCAGATTTTTCTCTTTCATTAGAAAACTATTATCAAACCGGTCCTGACGTTTCTTGTTTCAAAGAATTTCGACTTCAATTGTGTTCTGTATATTCAATTGAAGTTCGAATCGCCAATTTACGAACTGCAGCGCTGCGGCGAGTTCGTTTTAATTATATTTATATATATAACTTTTTAAACTTCTTAAAAATGAATTCAACTTCGTCCAATATATATATATATATATATATATTCATATACATTTCAAATTCCATTTGAATCCTTACATTTCAAATTCCATAGTTTTAAATCCTGTATTCAAATCCCATTTGAAATCCTTTATTCGAATTCCATTTCAAATTCTTTATTCGAATTCCATTTCAAATCCTCCATTTGAATTCCATTTCAACTCCTTTATTCGAATTCCCACTTTAATTTAACTCCTCTTTGAATTTCTATATTTGAAATTCATACTTGAATTTAGATATCCAAAACTCCATTTAAATTTCTATTTGAAATTCTAAATGTTTCAAATTCCATTTGAATTTCTATATTCCGATTTCTATATTTGAATTCTATTCAATATTCAAACTCCTTTTTAAATTCTATATTCAAATTTCCATGGTTTAAAACCCATTTGAATTTCATATTCAAATCCCATAGATCAAATCCGATTTGAATTCAATTCAAATCTCTTATATTCAAATTTCATTTTCCATTTCCCTTTTGAATTCTAATATTCAAATTCATTTCCAACCCCATTTGAATTCTAATATTCAAACTTATTTTTACCACCATTTGAACCTCTTCCCTCAAATCCATTTGAATTCCCTTGAATTCAAATTCCATTTCAAAAACATTTGGATTCCCCATTTTGAAATCCTATTTGAAAGTCTATTTCAAATTCTACTTTGAAAATCCTATTTTGAAGTTTATTTCAAATTCTATTTTGAAATCTCATATTCAAATTTCTGCTTGAATTTCTGTATTCAATTCCATGTTCAAATTCAACACTTGAATTTCTATTTCAAATCTCAATTCAAATTTCATATTTAAATTCCATTCAAATCTCTATTCAAATTTCACATTTAA
This sequence comes from Allium sativum, assembly GCA_030737875.1. Classification (NCBI taxonomy): domain Eukaryota; kingdom Viridiplantae; phylum Streptophyta; class Magnoliopsida; order Asparagales; family Amaryllidaceae; genus Allium; species Allium sativum. Next base: position 123,387,590 of record CM060919.1, on the reverse strand, counting down.
ATTCTTCCTTGAAATACTATATTTCAAATTCTATTCAATTCTCCTTTGAAATTCTATATTTCAAATTTTATTTTGAAATTCTACATTCAAATCTCTATTTGAATTTCTTTATTTGAATTCCTTCGAATTCAAATTATAATTTAATTCCTTGAATTCAAAATTCTATTTTTCATTCTAATCTCGTCTATTCAAATTCTATTTGAACTTCTTATTTGAATTTCTAATATTCAATCCCCTTTTAAAATTCAAATATTTAACTCCCTTTTCTAATTCTACTATTCAATTGATATACTCAAATTTCATTTGAGTTATATATTTAAAATTTCCATTTCACATCTTATTTTGAAATTCCATTTCAAAATTCCAATTTCACACTTGTATTTCTATTTCTGAATTATCAAAAGATAATTCTTTTTCACTTCATTCATAACTTCGTTATAAAAACTATTTATAAACTTCGTTTATAAAGAACTACTTGTTTTATTTTTCAAAAACAAGTTTATATTTTATTTCCATTTAAAATTCAAATTCTATTTAAAAATAGAATTTTCCTTTTTTAAATCTCAAATATCCTTCCAATTGGCCCAGTGATATTTAAACAATCAAATCACCCAATTTTCAATCATTTGGCTTTTACACATCATATATGAATATATATGAAATCAAACAAACAACAAACAAACAGATAACATATTTGAGGAATCCAGTTGGATTCCTCCAACCTGTTTTCCTGCATCCACAGACGTTAGTACATAAATAATACCCATTCTGCTTCGTGGCAGAACATCGCGGTATAGAAGGTCATCCACTAATCATAGCGTGGGGCGTATAGGGTAATCATCCGCTATGAAACTGCGGGCATCCGCTAATGAGACTGCGGGAATCCAACCAATCAATCAACCCAATATATATATATATAGCCTAAATAACTAATATATATAAAGCCAGCAGAAAAATCCAAACAAGCAGCAATAATTATTTTTAACGAAATAAAAATAATTAAAAATAAAAGGTGAGTGAGATTTACTCACCGTGATCTTCGTTTGTTGAATATTTAAAATTCCTTATCGTTTTGGCCTTGAATCCAGTTAAATCATTTCATACCTACAATGATTTACTTTTATCGATAAATCGATTACTTATTTAGATTAACTTATTATAAATAAATAAAAACAAATAATTCTAAGAATTTTTAAATTACTAAACAACGTATACCTTGTTGTCTCCGCATATCACTCGACCAATTATCAACAACTCGGCCATCGATGACTGCAATCAGCCCCAAAACTGACTTCGACATTTTGTCGAACAACTCACAGTCAAGCTGCTATTCCCTACTAACACTCATTGACAAAGCCTACTACCGAATACTGCTCCTCCTGCCTTCACACACTACTGTCGCTCCTCCTTCTTTACCTCAGAAAAATTGCACTCCGGAAAACCAAATCAAGCTCAGCCCAAAAATCCATCGTATCGATTTCCTACTTGAAACCCTTGAAAGACTCAACCACCAATGCGCCTAAATTTGCCACTGTCGCACCCCCAGATCGACTTTACTCAGTAGCCATCTACCAGCGTCGACCCCTTTCCCTACATCGCGGTGCCTTATCCGAACCGCACCCTTAAAAGCTCCTCTATATGCGATCGCCTTCACCTTCGAATGCTCAACAACTTCACAGCGCGCCTCCTCCTATGCTTGTCGACGTTGAACAGGCCCAAGAACTCATCGCGACTTCAAATCGAACGCGACTTACTGTCGTTTTTTCCATCAGGAGTCTCGCGATAAATCGATTTACTGTGATTTCGTTTGAATCGATTTCCCCCTTTACGATTTTTACTGAGGGATGGTCGAAAGAAAATGTGAAGGGAAAGGAAAAGAGGTCGCGGATTTATAGAAATGGAAGGGGAAAGCACAGTTTTATAGTGGTGAAGAGGAGACAGGAGTACTTCTCCATTACATCGTTGTTGGCTTGATTTCGAAGATAGAAAACAAGTTTGGCAACTCGAAGCAGTAGGTCTGCGTAACTAAAATATTTAGGTCGGCGTAGGTTGTATGAAATGTTTGCTTAAGTACTAACACAGAAATAAAAATATTTTTTTTTTTATTTAATTCCTTTTGATTTGATTTTATATATGATACCCAAAAATACCTTGCGGTCCTTGCTTCAACCACGAATCCTTATTTTTACTTAACGACCGACACCTCTAAGTTATACTATTATTCTGAACTTACCGAATATATTTTATATTTATTTTAAACATATATAGAAAAATCATTTTAACTAAATATAAAAATTTATAAACAAATAAATTTCTCAATAATATATCATTATCATTATCGATTACATTCACATAGAATTTATATTTATTATCTGAACTGTTTTGATTCAATTCTAACTTTGAATTCAATATATCTCGTATTACGGTAATTAGATCTATGACTAAATATGAAAATCGATTTATATTATCAGCTCTATATTTAAAATAATATTAAATATTTAAAATAAACCGACCAGAAAAATCTGGGTCGTTACAGAAAACATCCTCAAATTCAAAACGGCAAAACCACTTACCTCGAATAAACACACTATAAAACCCAATTAATCATTTTTAAAACATGTATATGGTTCGCTTTCTATTTCTAATTTATAGATTTCCATTTTTGTTTACAATGTTCTATTTTTTATTTCGTTTCCTTTTAGAATTCAATATATTTTGATATATTGATTACTAACTATCAAATTATCTTAAAAATATTCTAACTCCTTAAATTCTCGGAAAAAATCGCCATAACCTCCCTTGTACCGGGAGCATCGGGATATTTCAAATAGCCTCCCATGGCCCTCACCAATCCAAAAGAAAAAGAAAAAGCCAAGCGGCTTGCCGATACGGCGCATAAAACCTCATATATGAATTCAAACATGTACCTTTTTGTCGGGCACACGAATTATAATCTTCATACACTTCATATACGACATTCCATACCTGTCTAACGCATATTCACATGTTTTCAATTCAACTCAATCCATTCGTTTGAATTCAGTTTCCCCCATTTATTCTTTAATTAGTTATTTTGCCTATTCCACTTCTTTGTTTGAACATAACATGTTCAAACAAAATGTTTAACTTGCTCATAACCATACTGAACTTCAATTTCAATTCTAGTTTCCTTTTCGATTTCGAATATAAATTTTCAAATCGAATTCACTTATTCAAAGCCCAATATCAATTCAAAATTTCATTAACTAATTACTATTCGAATTAGTTAATTCTATTCAATAATCAAAAATCTGATTTCTGTTTGAAAAATCAATTCATTACTCCACTTGAGTTCACATATAATTTACAACTCAAATCTGGAATTTACTAAATAGAAATTCGGATTTTATTCTCTTAAAATTATTTTATAAAATTAAATAAACCGTTATAGTTTTTAAATGGTTATAGCGTTGTTTTTATGAAAATTGATTTTGATATAACTCAAAATATATATGACGAAATTCAGATTTTTCTCCTCCATTAGAAAACTATTATCAATCGGTCCTGACGTTTCTTGTTTCAAAGAATTCCGACTTCAATTGAGTTCTGTATACTCAATTGAAGTTCGAAACGCCAATTTACGAACTACAGCACTGCGGCGAGTTCGTTTTAATTATATTTATATATATAACGTTTTAACTTCGTTTATAATAAATTCAACTCCATTCTGATATATTTTTAATATATATCAAATCCAATTTTCCAATTCTACATAATATTTTCGATCTTCTAAAATTGTCGATTTTCTTTAGCTCAGAAATAAATGTATTTATACTTCGATCTGCTATATTCAAATTCTATTTCAAATTGAATTTCCTATATTCGAATTCCATTTTCAATCTTCATTTGAATTTCAATTTTCAAATCTATTTTCAAACTTCATTTGGATTTTTATATTCAAATCTATTTTCAAACCCCATTTGAATTATATATTCCAATTCCCATTTCAACTCTATTCTATATTCAAATTCCCATTTCAAATTCTATTTTGAAATTCTATTTTCAAATTCCACATTTAAAATTTCTTTATTCAAATTCCATTTCACTTTCGATATTCAAATTCTATATTTGAATTTTCTTTATATTTTCTATATTCAAATTCTATATTTGAATTACATTTGAATTTCTATATTCAAACTCCATTTGAATCTTATTTTCAAATTCTATAGTTAAACTTCATTCAAATCTCTATTTGACTTTTCTTGATTCAAATCCATTTGAATTCCTTTGAATTCAAATTCTATTTCAATTCCTTTGAATTAAATTCTATTTCAATTCCTTTGAATTCAAATTCTATTTCAATTCCTTTTTAATTCTATATTCAAAGTCTATATCTAATTCTCTTTGAATCCTACATTCAAAGTCCATATTTAATTTTTCTTTGAATTCTACATTCAAAGTCCATTTCAATTTCTCTTATATTAAAATTCTATTTGAATTTCTCATATTCAAATTCTATTTGAATTTCTCTTATTCAAATTTCAAATTCTATTTTAGAAAAAAAATAGAATTTCCTTTTTAAACCTGCAAAATTCCTTTTCATGATATTTTTAATTATCAATATGTGGGGCCAGTGATATTTAAACACCAAACAACCAATTAATTATTTCTCTAACTCATCATATATGACAGTATATATGCAAACAAATAAACAAACAGATGATATATATTTTTGAGGAATCCAGTTGGATCCCTCCAACCTGTTTTCCTGCATCCACAGACGTTAGTCAACATAAATAATAACCATCCTGTTTCGTGGCAGGATATCGCGGTATGAAGGTCATCCACTATCATAGCGTGGGGCGTATAGGGTAATCATCCGCTAATGATACCGCGGGCATCCGCTAAAGAGACTGCGGGAATCTAACCACCAAACCAATATATATATATATAATAGTCACCCTAAATAACTAATATATTTAAAATAACCAAAAAGCATTCAAACAAGCAACACAATTATTTTTAACGAATAAAAATAATTCTAAAGAAAAAGGTGAGTGAGATTTACTCACCTTGACTTCTTTTGTTGAATATCCCGTTTAAATTCAGCATCGCGCGACTACGAATCAACCCGAATCATCTCGAATGCATTTATTTCGTACCTTAACCCATGCTTTAACTATCTCTGTTAATTTCGACTCCCCTTGAACAATACACTGCATCCTTCTCCTCCTAATCCCCTTCTTCACTTCACCTTTCCATATATGCCGCAAATCAACCCCGATTAATGCTCTATTCCTTCTCGACATTTCATCGAACACCAAATAGTTGAGTTCTACCATCGCTGCCACACCACTACAATGACCTCAACATTGTTGTGCTATCCACATCCAAACCACTGATCATCCCTCAGCATCCACAATCAACCCAGACAGTCGAACTCCATCAGCACCACTTCACTATCGCACCTTGTTTCCAATGCATACCAGCCCCTTTGACTTCCCAGCTGACATAGCACCACTCCATGAAACCACCGTGACCTCTTCCCTCCCACTCGAACACCTTATCAACATCGAATCCCTACGCCAGTGACATCGCGACCTAAATTTCCTTCACCATCGCACCCCAGAAGACATCACGGTTTAGCACAGGACTCCGCATCCCTGACCGCGTCATCGACTTCCACAAAAATCACCCATCGTCGAACTCGTAATCCAAGGAAAAACTGGTCGCACTCAATTCGAACTCGATCTTTCGCTGAACGCTGCCACTCACTGCCTTCAAATAACATCACGGATCCCTTTTCTAATTTGATTTTCAAGTAAAAAAAATGAAACGAGGTGGAAGCTAGCTTCAACCTTCGATTTTAGTTTGAACGGACAACCATCGATTTTAATTAAGGGGGAAACGTGCCATTATTTCGTTCGGGCTTTAATTTGAGAAGGGAGGTAATGGTTTTTGGTTTAGCTAACGTGGAAGAGGGAAAGCAATCTTTTTAGTTGGCATAAGGAATTAAAAAGAGAGAAATAGGGTGCGGTTTCTCTTTGATTTATCGAAGAAGAAAAATAACAGAAGGAACCGAGTGATCGCGATTTTATAGATGAGGAATTACTTGGCCCTTAAGGAATGTGTGGTACAATACAATTAATGTGATTTGAAATAAAGCGATTCTTATTCTTTTTAATTGGATTCTAATTTGATTTCGAATCTATCCACAATCAGATATTTCAGGGTTCATTAATTTAAACCACGAACCGCTATTTTAACGTAACCACTGTTATTTCAACAGTGTAACACTATTCTGAACTAACTGAATATATTTTGATATTTAATTTGAACGTAAATATAAATAACCAAAATAAATTAATATAATATAATTTAAATTCAAATAAAAATTCATATAAATCATTTTGACTCCATTTCAAATTGAATTACTTAAGATCCTCGTATTACGATAATTATATCGATAATTCAATATAAAAATTGATTTATATTATCAGCTCAATATTTAAAATAATACTGAATATTCAAAATAAATCGACCAGAAAATATGGGTCGTTACATTCTTCCCCCCTTAAAATAATTTCGTCCTCGAAATTGCTAAGGTAGGAAAAATGGTACAAATCCATTACTTTTCAAAATCTCACTTATGTTGAAACTCACCTCTTCATATTTTTAACAAATTATCTCCAACCAAAACTTTTGGTTTCCACAAATTTAATCTAAATGATTTACACCCAATTCAAATTCCATTCAATCTTATTCAATTTGAATTTCATTAATTTATTTACCTCGATCCATTTAACTTGCTTAAGTTAAATTTAAACTTCAGAATTCAATTTACTGGGTTTTCCTTTCGAATCCTTCTGAAATTACATAAATATATACATATATATTTATTTCCATTTCAAATTAAAAACATTTGCATTTTCAAACCATTTGTTTTCTTTCAAAACAAATTTCCAACAAAACTTTTTATAAGGTAGCAATTCATCACTCAGAAACTCGAAAATGAACACTGATGATGTTGCATTCATTATCAGAATTATTTCCCAGCCACTGAAGTGAGTTCATTTCTTTATCTATTTCAAAATCCATCTAAAATTGATTTTTATTCAAAAATCCCTTTCAAAACAAAGCTATATTATTTTAATATATTTTGAAAAATATTTTCTAACTTCCCAGGATTTTAATTTTCAAATTCTGGTTTGAATTCAATTTTAATTCATCTCATTTGTATATTTTATTCATATACAAATTCTATTTTGGTTATATATAACCATTTCATTTCTTATAATCTCATTTGATTATAATAATAACAACCAACACATCCATATATTATAATAATTTCAGAAAATTATTACTTCTATATCAAAATATAGTTTTGGGTAAAATTATTTCATTTACCCATTTTAAAACCATATTATGTCGTATCTTCTGTTCAAGGGTTCAGGAATTCCTATCGACTTCGTGGCATCCCACAATTCGATCAGAATTCATAAACCACTCAACAAACTAGCCAACACAATATAAAACAATTTTTTATATCAATTAACAAATACGAGCTCTCGAATATATACACTCAACTCATTCTAGGGTACTACTGACCCTATCTCTAATGAGTACATCCCACCCAAGCCTAGGTATTTGCTCAACCTAAGCTCTGATACCAACTGTAACGACCCGGGAATTTGGTAGGCTTTTCAACCATCCCTCATCCCCCAAGGCAGAGGGCTAACCTCCCCCTGTGGCTTACACTGATACCTCAGAACTGCTTTTACGGCCAACCACGCGACTCGACCAACCCACAATGTCGGGAGATGTAGGGGTAAGAGTCTCCCGTTCGCCACCTAACGCGAAGCGAGAACCCCCTATCATCCTTACCAATTAAGAACCCAGCTCTGATACCAACTGTAACGACCCGCAAATCTGTACTATTTGAGTTGACTAATAACACCACACGTCCAACCCAAATTGCACAGAAATACGAATCATTATTAGAAAGAAGTTAGAGGATGAGAAATAGAAAGAAAGAAATGTTAGAATAGAAGAAAACAAAGGAAACAGATCTCACAACGGAACGAATAAAATATATTATATAACATAACTTTTGGAATACAAATCAGTAACTTTATATACATACCATCATCAGAGCACAACAGTCATTCCTGGAATAGTTATAAACACCTGTTTCCAGATACAACATAGTACACAGCGGAAATATGATATTCTATAGCTAACTGGTGAAGCCTCCTGCTTCCAGCTCTTCCAAGTGAATCTATAAAATCCCGACTACTTGACTGCCCGTACAAATTTGGGCACCCAAGAGTTTAGGAAAAACAAACAAAATAAACTCTGGGTCAGTCATGGGACTGGTGAGAGTAAACTCCAATCATTTGTTTAACTTTCAAAATTCTAAAGAAATGATAATAGTAAGACCATCCACACATAAACATGGACGGTTTTTACCTTACTATAACCCAAAACACTTTGATACAAAAATCCAGTGATATTATAATAATGTCTAATCAAATAAATAGAATCTAGCGGAACGCTTGCATCTTGTAACGACCCGTGTTTTTGGCACTCGAATATGTAATTTAATTTATTTAATTTAAATATTATATTTGGAATATCGATGAAATTAATATCTAATTCGCTATTTAAACAAAGTTCGATGTTATATATTTATATAATTATAAATAGAGCTTGAAATATAGCGCTGTAGTTTGAAAATTCGAGTTTGAACTTCAACTGGACATACAGAGTCCGACATAAGTCGGATTTCTGTGAAACAAGAAATGTTGGGAGCATGTTGACGATAGGTTTCATATGGAAGAGAAAAATCCAGATTCCGTGTTATTGGTTGCGAGTTATGGCTAAATCAAATTTAGGAGAAAACGCTGTGGAAATCGTTATCGACCGTTAAAATAGTCGTTTTGCAAACGGACTCTGTTCTCGATGAAATTAGTTTCATTGGGACCGTATCGCTAAATTATTGTCAGAAAGTCAAACGACGTGGCAAACAGATGTCGTATGTGACCACAGCAACCGTAAACGCCCGTTCAAATTCTATAGCGCGCATTCAAATAAATATAAGGAGTATTTGGACGTAACTTGAGCAGATGATCGAATTAGGCCGCGGAACCAGTTCCGTTGAGTTCGTATCATCGATTAGAGTCAGGATAGGTATATATTTTGTTATTTTTAGAGATCGAGAAATTTGGCGTTAAAAAGGGTAGGGCGGTTCGGGGTAAAAACAGCCTATCGGGCAAACAGTCTCAGAATGCGACGAAACTAGTGCTGTTGGGTTCGTATCGAAAAGTTATTGCAAGATATCAAGGTTTCAAGTTGATTCGATATAGCTGGTGGTCGTGGTAAATTAAAAAGCGTATTTATTTCTGGTTTTATAAGGGAATTTTTTCATACGACCTCGGATTTCGACGAAACTTGTCTCATTGGGTCCGGAATATCTTTTTACATTAAGAATAGTTTTATTATCAGTAGACGGAAGTCGTTTGTTGTGGTTTCGGTGTGTTACTTCGCAACGAAGTTTCGAAAATAATATTTTATTAAACCCCTACCCTATATATATACCATATATCCATTGAAACCCTTGTCAAACATTCATCTGTGGTCAACAGACAAAACCGTCGCCACCCTAAATTCTTAACGGTAGAAATAATCCCACTTTTCTCCTAAAATACTTACAAATCCGTTCTTGTATTCAACCGACCTTTCAACTACAAAATCCTCAAGGGATTCGAGACCCTTAATTCAACCCTGCAAGATCTTATTTCCTTTACTCAATTGGCCAGAAAAGGCGCAGCCTCAAGCGCCGATTGCTGGCAACAGGCGGAGCGGGTTAACCTCGGTTTGGGTCCGCATCTCGAGCAGGGAGGCGCGTTTCTTCCAGCGACATTGGGTGGTCTCCGGTAAGTCAACGGAGGAGTCAGGCGTCTCGAGGTTGGAGGCGCAGTCGGTGGGGGATGTCGATGGGATTCCGGCGCAAGAGTCGAGGTGCAGTAAAGGAGTACGGTTTTGTTTTGGGTGGTGATTTTCGGTGGAAGGCTGAAGCGTGAATAATGGGAATGAAGGGATGAAGGGTTCAAATGGGTACCCTTTGTTGAAACAGCAGTTATCATAAAGCAAAGAGGGATACGAGAAAGAAAGAAGTTTCACCGGTCCTGGATTGAAAACGGTATGAGTAAGGACAATATAATTGGTTTAAATCCTTCACTATGTTTTTTAGCATGCTGAGAGGAACGAGAAGAACTTATTCGGCCCAGGAAAAAACGTAAATCGTAATTTTCATTTTTAATCTTAATTAATAACTAAAAGGTTAATCAATTCATCTCTAACACAATGAATGGATTTGCAGGTACTTAGGGAAAAGGGAACCTGGCCGTATTCGCCATTCAGCATTACAAAAAGTAATTATTAGTTTAACTAAGTGATAATTATAGCTATTTAAAACCATTATATTCAAGATTTGTTTTAACTGTGTTCAAATGGATGTCAAGGGAATTAAAGAGGAGGATACCACCTTTGTTCGGAAGTCAGTTTGACGGAAGGAATTTACATAAGAAAGTGACTTAAGTTAAGTAACATAATTAAAGATCGATTAATATAAGTAATTAAAGAATTGGTTCAGTTAGTTTATGTGAACTAAATGGACAGTTTTTCCCAGGCCTAGGATGGTCACCGGTACGAGAGGAACAAAAACTATCAACTGTTTTGCTTTAATAATAATGGAACACAACAAGCGGTGCCGGGACTGTATGAATGGGATCTACATCCTGGAACAGAAACGAGCGCAGTAGAACGCAGCTGGAAATCCCAGTTAAATTAAACGCAAGTTTAATTTAATCAAATCAGTTGTTATTATAACAACGCAACTCAAGGTGAGTTAAACTCACTCAGTTTCCCATTTATATTTTTATATAAATTTGGTTTTTGTTTTGTGTGCTCTTTTGACTGATGATTGAACTGTTTGCAAATTATTTATCCGTTGTTAATTTAACTGATGAAATTAAACTATTGTTTAATTTCAGTATAAATACCAAATCGTTATTTTTAACGATTGGTTCCAATAAAGTTAACTTACCTTATTGGTCACGTTTATCAATAAACGTGTTAATGGTTTGAATTGTTTGATCTGGTTGAACTGTTTGATCTGTTTGAACTGTTTGGAAATAACCGTTTGTATACAGGGAAGAACAGGTTGGAGGGACCCAACCGGATCCCTCAAAATGTATTATTTATTTTCATATTATCATATATGAACTGATCTGTTTGTGTGATTGATTTGATGGTTGATATTGACTGAATATTCAACATTAGTTTGGTTTAAACCAATGGGCGATATTGGTTAAGTGTTTGGCAGAGTATGACCTTTAAAATCAATCGGGTTATAGACAGTGATTCACCGTCAGGTGAATCGATAGAGATGAAGTTATAAAATTTATTTTATAACTGGAGTTAGATTTTGAAGATATTATTTTGAATAAAAGTTATTAAAGAGAAATAAATAAATATTTTATTTATTTAGACTTTGGTCTATTATTAAGTTATTTTATAAAGTTAATCCTGATATTGATCAGATCTATAAGTACGAGAATAAGGAAGAAACTGAATGGTTAAGCTTGGATAATTATTTGATCTAGAAACAAATTAATGGAATTATTTAAATTAATTATATTTTTAATTAATTTAAAGTGAGGATTAATTGGAGTCGATTAACGAGATAATCGAGTTTTGAGTTAATTAAATCGACCAGTTTGAATTGAAATTGATTTTCAAATTAACGTGTTTTGATTAAAATAGTTAAATGAATATTGTTAAACTTAAAATAAGGGTTTTTAAAGGGATTTACTATTTATTTTAATAAATAAAGGAATTAACTACTAATGTAGTTAATGATTGAAATAAATTATTATTCTAATTAATGAAAATGTAGAAAATTTACTTTTTAAATGGGTATGCATTTAAAAGGGTGACCAAAGGTGAAATGTAATATATTTGAATGGTGTAAGGAGTTATGAATGGGTTTTATATTTAAAACCCGAACTTTTTATAATGAAGTTATAAAGAGAAGATTGAGCGAGTAAAAAGGGCCTGGAATGAATGATACTTAATCATTTGAATTAAGTTAGAGGGATGTAAGATAAAGGGTTTATATAAAACCAGGGTTATGTAAATGAGATTTTTAGTGTAAAAGCGTTGATATTCGATTAACGTTATTTGAAATTGAAAATCCAAGTTATGAGGAAAATTGTTTTGAGAACTGAAATGGGATAATGGGTTTTGATTACAACCGATATTTATCTGAAGATATGAACGTTGTCGATCAAGGTCTGAGAGGTAATTAAAATACCCCAACTTGAACAACATCAGGATTATCGAAAGACGATATTAGCTGGTAATCTTAAATGAGGTTAGTGATAGTTCATTATGCCCATTAGTGAAATAATGCAATGGTTGGTGTAATTTGAGATTATATAATGAGAATTTCAAAGTAGAAAGGAAAGGAAAAGGGTAACGTGAAAATATAACGCTAATTAAAGAAAAATGAGTTGAATGGATTTTCCATGTTTTAAATAATAAGGAATGATGTTGAAATGTTTTGGAAGGAAAATTAAGTGGAAATTGAATATGGTTATTTTACCAAGTATTATAAAGAATTAGTTTTGAGAACATTAGTATATTAAATGAGAATTCAATTATCGTATTTTTAAAGGATTAAAGGAGTTAAAAGTTTTAATTAAGCAGAAGTGAACTAGTGGTTAATTAAAAAAAAAGGCCAAGAAATGTTGAATACTGAACCAGTGAACTCATTGGAGGGTCATGTTTGAAACACTGTATATTTTGATAGTTAAATCACCGACTATCAAATCTGTCCAATACGATTGTTGGTACTGAAAGACCGGGTTCGAATTTATATTCGAAAACCATTCCAACCAACAAATACGTGTAGATATCAGAAGATGATCGAGTTGGTGCTGTGAAGACCGTGGACTTTCACAAGCAGAAGAACCACTAATATTCTCTGCCTGGCAAGCAGAGATAAGCTGTGATTCTGTCGTAGTTGGAATCTACGGGTTGCAAGGACTTCTCGCTACTGATCCATGGGGTGATTCCTATATGGACGCGGCAGGAGAGTGCCTTCGGTTCATCCTGTTCCTGGATGACCTGTATGGACGAGTGTCTGACAGAGTATTTCCAAAGGATCACGTACGTTGATTTCTTCAAACGTATCATAGTTGGTGGCGGAGAATTTGCCGTTCTCTTAGCTTCCAGCTAGAGTATTTTTGTGGACGTCAATTAGTGATATCTGACGGATCTGACGATGTGGCATTCAAAGAGAATGGTGACCAGATGTTCAAAGATAAATTCTGGCCTCAAGCATCATCAACCGGGAAATGACAAAAATCGGGCAGGCAGCATGGCTATGTGGGTCGCTCCCATTAGGGTGTATAATCACCTGTCTAGAGAAAATCTTATTTGCTTCTTAAATCTATGTTTCGATGCTGTCCCTTTTCGGGAGACGGTTGCTGATCCCAACCGTCGGTGATATACATTCAATACACTCAAGCGAAATGAGTGGTCGGTCATGTGAGGGCCGGGTTGCAAGATGTTCTTGTTGAACCCAGTGTATTCGTCTCTAGAGATACACTATCGGCAGGTGGTCCCATTCCTTGTCAAGGTCGGAATCCAATCTTCAATAAGCGCCTGCGGGTTTTGATTGTATACTATATATGTGGAGCGTGAGATGCAAGCGTTCCACTAGATTGTTATTTACTTGTATTTAGACATTATTATAATATCAGACAAGATATTGGTTTCAAAACTGTTTTGGGTTATCGTAAGGTAAAAACCATCCGTGTTTATGTGTGGATTTGGTCTTACGATTATCCTTTTCTTTTGGAAAGATTTTTGAACTTTAAAATCATGATTTGATGATTTTCTCTTATTACTGTGCGAGTTTATCTCACTCTGGTCCACCAGACTGACCCGGTGTTTTGTAAATGCTCGGGTTAGCCCGGCGTGTACAGGTTCAGGTTATCGAATGCTGTGAAGTCCAGAGACGAGCTGGAGATGTTCAGGCGTATGATACTATATAGCTACTATTCCGCTGTGTGTTGTATATGGGAATAGACTATTATAACTGTCCCATTGTATGATGTAATCTGATACTGTAAGTATTTTCAAAGTTCTCAATAAAGATTTATTTCTGTATTATATTTTGTTCCGCTGCGATGTGAGACTCTGTGTGGTGTTGCTTTCTTCTTCTTCTTCTATTCAATATTTCTACCTTATCTATTCTCACCCTCTAACTTCTTTCTATTAATGATCTGGAATGTTCGATGTCTGAATGGTCAACACGGTAGTTTGATGTTGATTTTCGGAGTCGAAAATCCCAGTTCGTTACAGTGGTATCAGAGCTGAAGGTTAAGTAATTACCTTGGCTCTGTGGTTTGACTCAGTAGAGATGGGGTTAGCAATACCCTAGATTGAGTTGAGTGTATATATACGAGTGAACGTATTTGTAGATTTTACAAAAATTGTTTTGTATTGTGGAGATTTATTGGTTGAGTTGTTTATGAATTCTGGTCGATCAGTTTGATCCACTGTATCGATAGTGGTTACTAAACACTCAAATACGATAAACCGACATAGTATGTGTAATGTCCCGCATTTTTATCGGTTTATATTTGAATATTTAAATCAGTTTAAATATTGAATTCGTGTTATAAGTGGATTTATATATTAATTAAACGGAGTTGAACGTATAAAAATATATATTAAATATAATCAAGCTCATAACGACGCTGCAGTTCGTAATTTAACGTTCTGAACTTCAGCTGAGTATACAGAATTCGTTATAAGTCAGATTTCTGCGAAACAAGAAACACTGGAATCTGTTGAACTGTATCTTTCTAACAAAAGTGAAAAACCAAGATTTCATGTTACAGAGTGGAAGTTATGTCCAAAATTAATATTTAGAAAAGCAGCGGCATAATCGTTCTTGGCCATAACGGTTATTTGAATATAATTAGATATAAGATTCGAATTTGGATAAGGTTCTTTTGAGGCGTAGTGATAATTTAATTTTTAGAATTTTACTGTAATTTTTAATTAGTTAAATAAGCAACTTTTTATTTGGAGTATTTTGCACCCTATATTGATATTTTGGGGTTTCACAATATGAGTTAACCTACCGATATGATTATATTTTTGGGATCGTGACACCTCATTGGACATGATTGTGTTCTTATTTCTGTCCATAGCGGTTTGAACATGAATATAATTTTGTGTAACAGGGGTACACAATATGTTATAATTTAAAACACACGCCTACCCATTCTCTATGACCATTTGAAAACCCCACCGTGTGTACGCTTTCAAACCCAAGACTGATTGAAGTGAAAAATCTGAGCCTACCACATACAAATATATACGTTGAAGCCAACTTTTGCAAACCACCCTATAAGGTCTATACAATCCTACTCCTTCCTTTCTAAGCAAACGCACTGTACCTCCTATATACTAGCTAGGAACTTATTGTCAAAGGACCCATTTAAAATAAATTAAAGCTCATCCTAGATTTTAGACTAGAAGCATGGGTATGTATTAATTAATAATCGTGTAGAGAGAGATATGTATCTGAACAGCAAACCTACCCTAAGTTACTTTACCATGCCTGTCTATTATCGAAACCATGCAAACCATGTTCATCACAGTGCCGACAGAGGAATCAGATCAGTGTATATTTGCAAACCTCTTGACATGACTTAACTTTGAAAACATAAACTACCCTACACCCTACAAACCCTATATCCGTGGCCTCCAAGTTATCATACAGTATAAATACTCAACCTTGCTCCACCGTTACTCAGCAAGACAAACGAAAACAAAACCTCTCATTATAAAAAAAAAAGAAAAAAAAAAAAGAAAATAATACTGAAACAAGATCTGTCGTTCTTCCAGTGTAAAGAGCTTCGAGTACCCTGGGTGCTGGTTTGAACGGTGAGTGTTTAACTTGAACACAGTGAGGAGAACGTGGAGAAGCACTGAAGGATTTAAGGGTAAAATGGTGAAGCTTCAGGCAAGTGGTGGTGGGATATTGTGTGTGTACTTTGGAGATGAAGTTTGGGTGATGGATGTTTTTAAAACGTGGGTGACTTTCACGTTGAAATCGAGTAGGAGATGGAGTATAAGAGAGCGTGGGGCTAAGGAAGAGGCTATAGTGCTTACGTGGGTATTAACTTGGTAGTGGGCTTGCGTATACATGAAAATGAAAAGGGAATGAGGGTGTAGACGTGATGAATGAAGCTGTGCACGTGTATCAGTGGAGTAAGGGTGTGTTTGGCGTATTAACTAGGAGTTGAACTAGTGGGATTCGATGGAGAAATATCAGCATGAGAAATGGGTCAAGTTGCAGTGATAAGATGGAAAACATCTGGAGCATGCGACATGTATTTTGTAGAGGAACAAGCTGGTGGGTTTGTTTTGAGATGGGAAGAATGCACATGGACATTGGTGTTTGGAGGAGCACAGTCAAGGTGGGAAGAAGGAGCATCGGATTTATCAGTACTGAAAGCGGGTGTGAGCAGAGTTTGGGCCAGGTAGTATATAATTGCAAACAGCTTGTCGCATTTGTATCGCATGGACACACGCTATGTTATGGAGCTGTTTGGAACCACTTGAAGCACGGTGAATTTATGGCAGAATTGAACGTCTGCTTTACTCGACGGACGCAAATCGTTATTTAACGGTTAACGTGCAAAGGTGAGTAAATTCACTAACACTCTTTTTATTTAAAATATTTTAATTATATTTTAAAAATGGTTGAATGCTGTGTGATGGTTGTTTAGGCAAATTATGGTTAAATTGGTTGAATTATATATCGTTGCATATATATATACACATCATTGGTTGGACTGATTCCATCGATTATAATATTTCCTAGTATGGAATCAGTGTTAATTGTTGACTAACATCGGTGGATGCAGGAAACCGGTTGGAGGAATCCAACCGGATTCCTGAATATTTATATGTACTGTGTGTTTTATATAGATGCACTGTTTGAACCCAAATGACTTTTGAAACCTTGTGTTAATATTAGCGTCGAATGGAAATTCAAACGTTATTTTGATTTAATCAATAGATGATATCGATTAAGAAAGTGGCAACCACCAACCATAAATGTATCATTTGTTTTAAACCGCTATTGTTTTACCAAATCCCACTGTGTGCGAAGCACGTGTTTCACCATACTTACTAAATGCTTTGGTAAGTAGATTCTTATATTGATAAGATTAATAAGTATGTAGGCGGAGATGAACTTGATGATTAATAACAAGTATTTATTGTTTTAAGAACAAGTAAATGAGATATATACAAATGGATTATGGTTGATTTCATATTAAGTAAGATTAGTTAGAATCGATTATTGTTTATTTAATAGTAAATGAGATTATTTAGAAATAAATTATTTTTCTATAGTAATCGATACAAGTGAAATTATTTGGATAAATAAATGTTATTTATTCAAAATGAAAAGCTTTGTTAGAGTTGATTAGTGGGTTAAGCATGGCTAAATATTTACCAAGCAAACTGTTTTGATCAATAATTGATTATTTAATTAAGTTAGATTGGGTTGATTTATCTAATGTAATAAAATTGACGAATAGTTGATTTAATAAGATTTTTAAAGTATAAGGAATTTGTCTAAGGAAGACAAAGCGAAGAGGAATGTTTAAAAGGAGATTTGTCTAAGAAAGACGAAGCGGAGGAAATGTTTAAAATGGGTTTGAACAAGGAAGTTGAAGCTAATGTAAATGACCGAGTTTTAAAAATAAAGATATGGCGTCATAAAACCATATTTAAAATATAGCAAGACGCACGGATACTGATTTTAAAGTATAAGGGATTAGAATTACGAACTTATATCTATTCTAAGGTAAGAACGTCGTCGATCAAGGTCTGAGAGGTAATTAAAATACCCCAACTTGAACGGCTTCACAATTATCGAGGGATGGTATTTGGTTTGTAACAGAAAGAGATGTTAAGATTTTTGTAACGGGAAAAGATGTCAAGATTTTTGTAACGGAAAGAGGTGTCAAGATTTTTGTAACGGAAAGAGGCGTTGAGATTAATTATAAAGTGGAGTATAATAGCATATTGCAAGTCTGTGAACTATAGCAATAAAATAACGCTGTTGAGGTTTAGGCGTGACTGTTGTGTCGAGATTAGTTAAAAATGGGAATATTACAGCGTATGACAAGTTTGAACTATAACGTTAAATTAACGCTGTTGGCCAAGCTTAAGCATGATTTTTGTATATAGCATTACTCCCTCGGGAATAAAGACAGTTGGTTTGAATCTACTTATTCTAAAGAAATAAGTGACGATGTTTTGCCCAAAGAAAATATAGGAGTATTATGTTGGGTGGGGAACAAAGACGAATATAGGTTCATAATAACTGGAAACGTTCTCCAAG
The DNA here is from genome assembly GCA_030737875.1 of Allium sativum. Lineage (NCBI taxonomy): Eukaryota > Viridiplantae > Streptophyta > Magnoliopsida > Asparagales > Amaryllidaceae > Allium > Allium sativum. The sequence goes on along the minus strand of CM060919.1, from coordinate 123,369,106 downwards.
AGATGCAAATGGCTAAACGAGTCTTGGAATATATCTGGGAAGATATGGAAAATTGGGGAAGTAACGTTAAATAAAAAGGGGCTAGTGATTGTGTGATGCTCGTTATACATTTGAATGGATGTTTGTTTTTACTTCGATAGTTAAATAACCGACTATCGAAGTGTTTTGACCATCGTTGTCAATACGGGGAGACCGGTTGGATATATTATCCGAAAACCACCCCGTATAGGCATAAGCGCTGCGAATTCGATTATGCTGAAGAAATTGAAGACGGAGTGAAAGGCAAGGGTCGTTCTGTCCCAGAATGGTGGTTTCTGTTTGTCCAGTCCCAGGACAACTTGTACGGACGAATGTCTGACAGAGTATTCCTAACGGTCACATAAGACGAACCTTTCAAGGTATTACGTCTGGTGGCGGAGAAATTCGTTTCTCTTAGCTTTTATACCCGTAATATTTTTGAGAGGATCAACTAGTGATTTGACGGGTTTGACGATGTGGCATTCAAAGTGTATGGTGGCTAGATGTCCTAAAAGGTAAACGTAGCCTCTAGCTTCACAACCGGGAAATGACAAAAATCGGGCAGGCAGCATGGCTATGTGGGTCGCACCCATTAGGGTGTATAATCACCTATCTAGAGAAATTCCTTTTGTTTCTAAATCTATCGATTCTGCCCATTCGGGAACGGTGGTTTGATTCCAACCGTTGGTGATATACATTCGATACACTCAAGCGAAATGAGTGGTCGGTCATGTGTGGGCCGGGTTGCAAGACGTTCTTGTTGAACCCAGGTGTATTCACATCTAGAGATACACTATCGGAAGGTGGTCCCATACCTTGTCAAGTTGGAATCCAATCTCCAATAAGCGCCCTGCGGTTTTTGATTTTATACTATGTATGTAGAGCGTGAGATGCAAGCGTTCTACTATTTGGTTATTTATTTGATTAGACATTATTATAATATCACTGGATTTTGATATCAAAATATTTTGGGTTATAGTAAGGTAAAAGCCATCCATGTTTATGTGTGGATTGGTCTTACTATTATCCTTTTTGTTTCAAAAAGGATTTTCAAAGTTAAACCGTATGGTTGGAATTTACTCACACCAGTCCCATGACTGACCCAGAGTTTATTTTGTTTGTTTTTCCCTAAACTCTTGGGTGCCCAAATTTGTACGGGCAGTCAAGTGTTTCAGGCTTTACAGATACACTTGGAGGAGCTTGAAGACGAAGTTTCCACTATTGATTATTTAGAGTTATTTCCGCTGCATCGAATGTTATGTTGTACTCTGATATGGTATGTATACACAAAACAGATTTGCATTTCAAAGTTATGTTATATAATATATTTTATTCGTTCCGCTGTGAGATTCGTGTTTACTCTGATTATGCTCAGTTGTGTTCCTCTTCTTCTACTTCTATTCTATTAGTTCTATCTTATCTTTCTCACCCTCTAATTTCTTTCTATTAATGATCTGGTATTTTCGATGTCTGAATAGTTGACGCTGGGTTTTGTGTCGATTTTCGGAGTCGAAAATCTCCGGGTCGTTACAGTGGTATCAGAGCTGAAGGTTAAGTGATTGCCTTGGCTCTGTGGCGTGACTCAATAGAGATGGAGTTAGTAATACTCTAGATTGAGTTTGAGTGTATATATATGAGCGCGTATTTGTAGATTTGATATAAAATTGTTTTATATTGTGTTGATTGATCTGTTGAGTGGTATATGAATTCCAGATCGACGCGTTTAGCTGACGAGGTCAATAGGGATTTATAAATGCTTGGATAGAGAATTTCGACATAGTATTGTTTTGAAAGAGAGTAAATGAAATAATCTTACTCGAAATATATTTTGATATAAAGAAAACATATATATTGGAATTATCTAATATATATTGAATTTGTTGGGTGAACTTATGATCGAATAAGATTTATAATTGAGTTGGTTATATAAATAACCAATCAAAATTCACATAAGTATAAAATGCAAATCAGATGAACTAAATCTGGATTTAAAACCAGAATTGAAATAAAATTTTAGAAACATGGAAAGGTGTTGTATATGAATTTTGAATTAAATATGGGAATTTTAAAATCCTGGGAGAGATTTGGAAATATTTTCCAAGCATTTTGAAAAGATATTTTGGAAGTAAATTTCAAATAAGAGTGTTTGGATATGAGTTTTTAAAAGTGATATAGTATTGAACTCACTTTGATCACTGGGAAATAAATTCTGATGATGACGGCCGCATTATCAGTGTTCGTTTTCGAGTTCTAAGTGACGGATTACTACCAACGATTTTGTTTGAAATAAGTTGTTCAGAAATTCAAATGTTTTGAATTGCTATGTTATGAATATATATATATATATATGATTTTATACTGATTTGAAATGAAAATCCCAGGTATTTGATTTCTGAAATTTAAATTTTTCTTATGAAGTATATAAATAATGAATTTGACTAAGTCAAATAAAATTTGAGTTGAATCAAAGCCAAGTAAGGGGAAAACGTACTAGAATGAGGATTTGACTTGACCAATTAGTTGAGTTGTGAATTGAGATTGGGAATGGAACCAAACTTGGTTGGGAAGTTTGATTATTTGGAATTGGAATTGAACTGGGGTTTGAAAAAGAAATTTGAGTTGGAATTATTGATTGAGAATAAACTAACTGGAGATCAGTTGGAGATGCATTTGGGTATGTTGAATGGATTGCAAATGGAAGCGAGAAAGTTGGATGCCCAATGAAGGGAGAAGGTCCAGAGTGGCGTGTGGTAGTAGAACCGAATGAACCATGCAGCAGAGAGGCTGACGAAATTCTCCGAAAATTAAAGTGTTAGAAAATTTTCAGAATTTTGAAAATTTTCGTTACAAAGAAGGGAATTAATATTTTGATCAGTTCAGTTGGAACTGAAATTATGAAGTAAACCAAAAGAATTTTTAACATGTTTACAACAGAAATTGTAGCATTTTTCCTATCTTAACAATTTCGAGGACGAAATTATTTTAAGGGGGAAGGAATGTAATGTCCCGCATTTTTATCGGTTTATATTTGAATATTTAAATCAGTTTAAATATTGAATTCATGTTATAAATGGATTTATATATTAATTAAACGGAGTTGAACGTATAAAAATATAAATTAAATATAATCAAGCTCATAACGACGCTGCAGTTCGTAATTTAACGTTCTGAACTTCAGCTGAGTATACAGAATTTGTTATAAGTCGGATTTCTGCGAAACAAGAAACGCTGGAATCTGTTGAACTGTATCTTTCTAACAAAAGTGAAAAACCAAGATTTCATGTTACAGAGTGGAAGTTATGTCCAAAATTAATATTTAGAAAAGCAGCGGCATAATCGTTCTTGGCCATAACGGTTATTTGAATATAATTAGATATAAGATTCGAATTTGGATAAGGTTCTTTTGAGGCGTAGTGATAATTTAATTTTTAGAATTTTACTGTAATTTTTAATTAATTAAATAAGCAACTTTTTATTTGGAGTATTTTGCACCCTATATTGATATTTTGGGGTTTCACAATATGAGTTAACCTACCGATATGATTATATTTTTGGGATCGTGACACCTCATTGGACATGATTGTGTTCTTATTTCTGTCCATAGCGGTTTGAACATGAATATAATTTTGTGTAACAGGGGTACACAATATGTTATAATTTAAAACACACGCCTACCCATTCTCTATGACCATTTGAAAACCCCACCGTGTGTACGCTTTCAAACCCAAGACTGATTGAAGTGAAAAATCTGAGCCTACCACATATAAATATATACGCTGAAGCCAACTTTTGCAAACCACCCTATAAGGTCTATACAATCCTACTCCTTCCTTTCTAAGCAAACGCACTGTACCTCCTATATACTAGCTAGGAACTTATTGTCAAAGGACCCATTTAAAATAAATTAAAGCTCATCCTAGATTTTAGACTAGAAGCATGGGTATGTATTAATTAATAATCGTGTAGAGAGAGATATGTATCTGAACAGCAAACCTACCCTAAGTTACTTTACCATGCCTGTCTATTATCGAAACCATGCAAACCATGTTCATCACAGTGCCGACAGAGGAATCAGATCAGTGTATATTTGCAAACCTCTTGACATGACTTAACTTTGAAAACATAAACTACCCTACACCCTACAAACCCTATATCCGTGGCCTCCAAGTTATCATACAGTATAAATACTCAACCTTGCTCCACCGTTACTCAGCAAGACAAACGAAAACAAAACCTCTCATTATAAAAAAAAAAGAAAAAGAAAAGAAAATAATACTGAAACAAGATCTGTCGTTCTTCCAGTGTAAAGAGCTTCGAGTACCCTGGGTGTTGGTTTGAACGATGAGTGTTTAACTTGAACACAGTGAGGAGAACGTGGAGAAGCACTGAAGGATTTAAGGGTAAAATGGTGAAGCTTCAGGCAAGTGGTGGTGGGATATTGTGTGTGTACTTTGGAGATGAAGTTTGGGTGATGGATGTTTTTAAAACGTGGGTGACTTTCACGTTGAAATCGAGTAGGAGATGGAGTATAAGAGAGCGTGGGGCTAAGGAAGAGGCTATAGTGCTTACGTGGGTATTAACTTGGTAGTGGGCTTGCGTATACATGAAAATGAAAAGGGAATGAGGGTGTAGACGTGATGAATGAAGCTGTGCACGTGTATCAGTGGAGTAAGGGTGTGTTTGGCGTATTAACTAGGAGTTGAACTAGTGGGATTCGATGGAGAAATATCAGCATGAGAAATGGGTCAAGTTGCAGTGATAAGATGGAAAACATCTGGAGCATGCGACATGTATTTTGTAGAGGAACAAGCTGGTGGGTTTGTTTTGAGATGGGAAGAATGCACATGGACATTGGTGTTTGGAGGAGCACAGTCAAGGTGGGAAGAAGGAGCATCGGATTTATCAGTACTGAAAGCGGGTGTGAGCAGAGTTTGGGCCAGGTAGTATATAATTGCAAACAGCTTGTCGCATTTGTATCGCATGGACACACGCTATGTTATGGAGCTGTTTGGAACCACTTGAAGCACGGTGAATTTATGGCAGAATTGAACGTCTGCTTTACTCGACGGACGCAAATCGTTATTTAACGGTTAACGTGCAAAGGTGAGTAAATTCACTAACTCTCTTTTTATTTAAAATATTTTAATTATATTTTAAAAATGGTTGAATGCTGTGTGATGGTTGTTTAGGCAAATTATGGTTAAATTGGTTGAATTATATATCGTTGCATATATATATACACATCATTGGTTGGACTGATTCCATCGATTATAATATTTCCTAGTATGGAATCAGTGTTAATTGTTGACTAACATCGGTGGATGCAGGAAACCGGTTGGAGGAATCCAACCGGATTCCTGAATATTTATATGTACTGTGTGTTTTATATAGATGCACTGTTTGAACCCAAATGACTTTTGAAACCTTGTGTTAATATTAGCGTCGAATGGAAATTCAAACGTTATTTTGATTTAATCAATAGATGATATCGATTAAGAAAGTGGCAACCACCAACCATAAATGTATCATTTGTTTTAAACCGCTATTGTTTTACCAAATCCCACCGTGTGCGAAGCACGTGTTTCACCATACTTACTAAATGCTTTGGTAAGTAGATTCTTATATTGATAAGATTAATAAGTATGTAGGCGGAGATGAACTTGATGATTAATAACAAGTATTTATTGTTTTAAGAACAAGTAAATGAGATATATACAAATGGATTATGGTTGATTTCATATTAAGTAAGATTAGTTAGAATCGATTATTGTTTATTTAATAGTAAATGAGATTATTTAGAAATAAATTATTTTTCTATAGTAATCGATACAAGTGAAATTATTTGGATAAATAAATGTTATTTATTCAAAATGAAAAGCTTTGTTAGAGTTGATTAGTGGGTTAAGCATGGCTAAATATTTACCAAGCAAACTGTTTTGATCAATAATTGATTATTTAATTAAGTTAGATTGGGTTGATTTATCTAATGTAATAAAATTGACGAATAGTTGATTTAATAAGATTTTTAAAGTATAAGGAATTTGTCTAAGGAAGACAAAGCGAAGAGGAATGTTTAAAAGGAGATTTGTCTAAGAAAGACGAAGCGGAGGAAATGTTTAAAATGGGTTTGAACAAGGAAGTTGAAGCTAATGTAAATGACCGAGTTTTAAAAATAAAGATATGGCGTCATAAAACCATATTTAAAATATAGCAAGACGCACGGATACTGATTTTAAAGTATAAGGGATTAGAATTACGAACTTATATCTATTCTAAGGTAAGAACGTCGTCGATCAAGGTCTGAGAGGTAATTAAAATACCCCAACTTGAACGGCTTCACAATTATCGAGGGATGGTATTTGGTTTGTAACAGAAAGAGATGTTAAGATTTTTGTAACGGGAAAAGATGTCAAGATTTTTGTAACGGAAAGAGGTGTCAAGATTTTTGTAACGGAAAGAGGCGTTGAGATTAATTATAAAGTGGAGTATAATAGCATATTGCAAGTCTGTGAACTATAGCAATAAAATAACGCTGTTGAGGTTTAGGCGTGACTGTTGTGTCGAGATTAGTTAAAAATGGGAATATTACAGCGTATGACAAGTTTGAACTATAACGTTAAATTAACGCTGTTGGCCAAGCTTAAGCATGATTTTTGTATATAGCATTACTCCCTCGGGAATAAAGACAGTTGGTTTGAATCTACTTATTCTAAAGAAATAAGTGACGATGTTTTGCCCAAAGAAAATATAGGAGTATTATGTTGGGTGGGGAACAAAGACGAATATAGGTTCATAATAACTGGAAACGTTCTCCAAGAGATGCAAATGGCTAAACGAGTCTTGGAATATATCTGGGAAGATATGGAAAATTGGGGAAGTAACGTTAAATAAAAAGGGGCTAGTGATTGTGTGATGCTTGTTATACATTTGAATGGATGTTTGTTTTTACTTCGATAGTTAAATAACCGACTATCGAAGTGTTTTGACCATCGTTGTCAATACGGGGAGACCGGTTGGATATATTATCCGAAAACCACCCCGTATAGGCATAAGCGCTGCGAATTCGATTATGCTGAAGAAATTGAAGACGGAGTGAAAGGCAAGGGTCGTTCTGTCCCAGAATGGTGGTTTCTGTTTGTCCAGTCCCAGGACAACTTGTATGGACGAATGTCTGACAGAGTATTCCTAACGGTCACATAAGACGAACCTTTCAAGGTATTACGTCTGGTGGCGGAGAAATTCGTTTCTCTTAGCTTTTATACCCGTAATATTTTTGAGAGGATCAACTAATGATTTGACGGGTTTGACGATGTGGCATTCAAAGTGTATGGTGGCTAGATGTCCTAAAAGGTAAACGTAGCCTCTAGCTTCAAACCGGGAAATGACAAAAATCGGGCAGGCAGCATGGCTATGTGGGTCGCACCCATTAGGGTGTATAATCACCTATCTAGAGAAATTCCTTTTGTTTCTAAATCTATCGATTCTGCCCATTCGGGAACGGTGGTTTGAGTCCAACCGTTGGTGATATACATTCGATACACTCAAGCGAAATGAGTGGTCGGTCATGTGTGGGCCGGGTTGCAAGACGTTCTTGTTGAACCCAGGTGTATTCACCTCTAGAGATACACCATCGGAAGGTGGTCCCATACCTTGTCAAGTTGGAATCCAATCTCCAATAAGCGCCCTGCGGTTTTTGATTTTATACTATGTATGTAGAGCGTGAGATGCAAGCGTTCTACTATTTGGTTATTTATTTGATTAGACATTATTATAATATCACTGGATTTTGATATCAAAATATTTTGGGTTATAGTAAGGTAAAAGCCATCCATGTTTATGTGTGGATTGGTCTTACTATTATCCTTTTTGTTTCAAAAAGGATTTTCAAAGTTAAACCGTATGGTTGGAATTTACTCACATCAGTCCCATGACTGACCCAGAGTTTATTTTGTTTGTTTTTCCCTAAACTCTTGGGTGCCCAAATTTGTACGGGCAGTCAAGTGTTTCAGGCTTTACAGATACACTTGGAGGAGCTTGAAGACGAAGTTTCCACTATTGATTATTTAGAGTTATTTCCGCTGCATCGAATGTTATGTTGTACTCTGATCTGGTATGTATACACAAAACAGATTTGCATTTCAAAGTTATGTTATATAATATATTTTATTCGTTCCGCTGTGAGATTCGTGTTTACTCTGATTATGCTCAGTTGTGTTCCTCTTCTTCTTCTTCTATTCTATTAGTTCTATCTTATCTTTCTCACCCTCTAATTTCTTTCTATTAATGATCTGGTATTTTCGATGTCTGAATAGTTGACGCTGGGTTTTGTGTCGATTTTTGGAGTCGAAAATCTCCGGGTCGTTACAGTATGTTTTGAAAGAGGGTAAATGAAATAATTTTACCCAAATTATATTTTGATATAAAAGAATGATATATATTTGAAGTATTATAGTATATTGGATGTGTTGGTTGATTATAATTGAAATGGTTATATAAATAACCAATTAGAATTCGTATAATATGGAATCAGATGAATTAAATCTGAAATCTAAATCAGAATTGGAATTAAAAATTCCCAAAAAAATGGGAAAGGTGTTTGCAAATGAACTTGGATTGAATATATGAGAATTTTAAAATCCTGGGAGATTTTAATTTGTTTTATGAGCATCGTGTTCGGTATTTTGAAATAGATTTCGTAATGAAAATGCTTAAATACGGTTTTGATAAGTAATATAGTATTGAACTCACTTCGATCGCTGGAAAATAACTCTGACGATGCTGGCCACATCATCAGTTTTCATTTTCGAGTTCTAAGTGACGGATTACTACCAAAGATTTTGTTTTCAAATTGCTTTGAGAAAAACAAGTTGTTTTGGATCCTAAAAAGGAATATTTGATTTTTGAAAGAGCTGAACTGTTTAAAAACTCCCAGAGGAATTGTTTGAACAAAAACAAAAATTTAATAGAAATTGGGAAAGCAAATATAAATTGAACTGAAACCAATTAACTGGAAATTGAATCGGGATATAATATATCAAGTCGAATCAGATTTTGAATTATGAGACAGGAATCCGAAATGGTGTTGGACTGGTAATTTAAGAGTTGAAATTGGTAATGGATGGAAATTGAGTTAAGAATGAGATTTGGCTTGGACACGTGAAGGATTTGGTTTTGAGGATAAAATTGGAATTTTGTTGGAAATGCATCTGTATATGCTGACAGGGCAGCAGATGGGAAGGATATAATGATATGCCCGACAAAAAGGTACACGTTTATTTTTATATGGGTTTGGTGATTTGTGAGCCTATTTGGCAAGCCGCTTGGCTGTTTTGTTTTCTTTTGGATTGGAGAAGGCCTAGAAAGGCGAGTTGGAGTTGTACCGATTGAGCCATACATAGGAGGTGCTGGCGAAATTTTTCGAACATTTAAAGTGTTAGAAAATTTTCGATATTTTTGAAAATATTTATTTACAGTATTGAATTGGTTTCTAATTTAATATAAAATTAGATTTGAAATTAATGAGTTTATAACGTTCTTTCTTACCTTAGCAATTTCGAGGACGAAATTATTTTAAGGGGGGAAGAATGTAATGGCCCGTGTTTTTGGCACTCGAATATGTAATTTAATTTATTTAATTTAAATATTATATTTGGAATATCGATGGAATTAATATCTAATTCGCTATTTAAACAACGTTCGATGTTATATATTTATATAATTATAAATAGAGCTTGAAATATAGCGCTGCAGTTTGAAAATTCGAGTTTGAACATCAACTGGACATACAGAGTCCGATATAAGTCGGATTTCTGTGAAACAAGAAACGTTGGGAGCGTGTTGAAGATAGGTTTCATATGGAAGAGAAAAATCCAGATTCCGTGTTATTGGTTGCGAGTTATGGCTAAATCAAATTTTGGAGAAAACGCTGTGGAAATCGTTATCGACCGTTAAAATAGCCGTTTTGCAAACGGACTCTGTTCTCGATGAAATTAGTTTCATTGGGACCGTATCGCTAAATTATTGTCAGAAAGTCAAACGACGTGGCAAACAGATGTCGTATGTGACCACAACAACCATAAACGCCCGTTCAAATTCTATAGCGTGCATTCAAATAAATATAAGGAGTATTTGGGCGTAACTTGAGCAGACGATCGAATTAGGCCGCGGAACCAGTTCCGTTGAGTTCGTATCATCGATTAGAGTCAGGATAGGTATATAGTTTGTTATTTTTAGAGATCGAGAAATTTGGCGTTAAAAAGGGTAGGGCGGTTCGGGGTAAAAACAGCCTATCGGGCAAACAGTCTCAAAATGCGACGAACCTAGTGCCGTTGGGTTCGTATCGAAAAGTTATTGCAAGATATCAAGGTTTCAAGTTGATTCGATATAGCTGGTGGTCGTGATAAATTAAAAAGCGTGTTTATTTCTGGTTTTATAAGGGAATATTTTTCATACGACCTCGGATTTCGACGAAACTTGTCTCATTGGGTCCGGAATATCTTTTTACATTGAGAATAGTTTTATTATCAGTAGACGGAAGTCGTTTGTTGTGGTTTCGGTGTGTTACTTCGCAACGAAGTTTCGAAAATAATATTTTATTAAACCCCTACCCTATATATATACCATATATCCATTGAAACCCTTGTCAAACATTCATCTGTGGTCAACAGACAAAACCGCCGCCACCCTAAATTCTTAACGGTAGAAATAATCCCACTTTTCTCCTAAAATACTTACAAATCCATTCTTGTATTCAACCGACCTTTCAACTACAAAATCAGCAAGGGATTCGAGACCCTTAATTCAACCCTGCAAGATCTTATTTCCTTTACTCAATTGGCCAGAAAAGGCGCAGCCTCAAGCGCCGATTGCTGGCAACAGGCGGAGCGGGTTAACCTCGGTTTGGGTCTGCATATCGAGCAGGGAGGCGCGTTTCTTCCAGCGACATCGAGTGGTCTCCGGTCAGTCAACGGAGGAGTCAGGCGTCTCGAGGTTGGAGGCGCAGTCGGTGGGGGATGTCGATGGGATTCCGGCGCAAGAGTCGAGGTGCAGTAAAGGAGTACGGTTTTGTTTTGGGTGGTGATTTTCGGTGGAAGGCTGAAGCGTGAATAATGGGAATGAAGGGATGAAGGGTTCAAATGGGTACCCTTTGTTGAAACAGCAGTTATCATAAAGCAAAGAGGGATACGAGAAAGAAAGAAGTTTCACCGGTCCTAGATTGAAAACGGTATGAGTAAGGACAGTATAATTGGTTTAAATCCTTCACCATGTTGTTTAGCATACTGAGAGGAACGAGAAGAACTTATTCGGCCCAGGAAAAAACGTAAATCGTAATTTTCATTTTTAATCTTAATTAATAACTAAAAGGTTAATCAATTCATCTCTAACACAATGAATGGATTTGCAGGTACTTAGGGAAAAGGGAACCTGGCCGTATTCGCCATTCAGAATTACAAAAAGTAATTATTAGTTTAACTAAGTGATAATTATAGCTATTTAAAACCATTATATTCAAGATTTGTTTTAACTGTGTTCAGATGGATGTCAAGGGAATTAAAGAGGAGGATACCACCTTTGTTCGGAAGTCAGTTTGACGGAAGGAATTTACATAAGAAAGTGACTTAAGTTAAGTAACATAATTAAAGATCGATTAATATAAGTAATTAAAGAATTGGTTTAGTTAGTTTATGTGAACTAAATGGACAGTTTTTCCCAGGCCTAGGATGGTCACCGGTACGAGAGGAACAAAAACTATCAGCCGTTTTTCTTTAATAATAATGGAACACAACAAGCGGTGCCGGGACTGTATGAATGTGATCTACATCCTGGAACAGAAACATGCGCAGTAGAACGCAGCTGGAAATCCCAGTTAAATTAAACGCAAGTTTAATTTAATCAAATCAGTTGTTATTATAACAACGCAACTCAAGGTGAGTTAAACTCACTCAGTTTCCCATTTATATTTTTATATAAATTGGGTTTTTGTTTTGTGTGCTCTTTTGACTGATGATTGAACTGTTTGCAAATTATTTATCCGTTGTTAATTTAACTGATGAAATTAAACCATTGTTTAATTTCAGTATAAATACCAAATCGTTATTTTTAACGATTGGTTCCAATAAAGGTAACTTACCTTATTGGTCACGTTTATCAATAAACGTGTTAATGGTTTGAATTGTTTGATCTGGTTGAACTGTTTGATCTGTTTGAACTGTTTGGAAATAACCGTTTGTATACAGGGAAGAACAGGTTGGAGGGACCCAACCGGATCCCTCAAAATGTATTATTTATTTTCATATTATCATATATGAACTGATCTGTTTGTGTGATTGATTTGATGGTTGATATTGACTGAATATTCAACATTTGTTTGGTTTAAACCAATGGGCGATATTGGTTAAGTGTTTGGCAGAGTATGACCTTTAAAATCAATCGGGTTATAGACAGTGATTCACCGTCAGGTAAATCGATAGAGATGAAGTTATAAAATTTATTTTATAACTGGAGTTAGATTTTGAAGATATTATTTTGAATAAAAGTTATTAAAGAGAAATAAATAAATATTTTATTTATTTAGACTTTGGTCTATTATTAAGTTATTTTATAAAGTTAATCCTGATATTGATCAGATCTATAAGTACTAGAATAAGGAAGAAACTGAATGGTTAAGCTTGGATAATTATTTGATCAAGAAACAAATTAATGGAATTATTTAAATTAATTATATTTTTAATTAATTTAAAGTGAGGATTAATTGGAGTCGATTAACGAGATAATCGAGTTTTGAGTTAATTAAATCGACCAGTTTGAATTGAAATTGATTTTCAAATTAACGTGTTTTGATTAAAATAGTTAAATGAATATTGTTAAACTTTAAATAAGGGTTTTTAAAGGGATTTACTATTTATTTTAATAAATAAAGGAATTAACTACTAATGTAGTTAATGATTGAAATAAATTATTATTATAATTAATGAAAATGTAGAAAATTTACTTTTTAAATGGGTATGCATTTAAAAGGGTGACCAAAGGTGAAATGTAATATATTTGAATGGTGTAAGGAGTTATGAATGGGTTTTATATTTAAAACCCGAACTTTTTATAATGAAGTTATAAAGAGAAGATTGAGCGAGTAAAAAGGGCCTGGAATGAATGATACTTAATCATTTGAATTAAGTTAGAGGGATGTAAGATAAAGGGTTTATATAAAACCAGGGTTATGTAAATGAGATTTTTAGTGTAAAAGCGTTGATATTCGATTAACGTTATTTGAAATTGAAAATCCAAGTTATGAGGAAAATTGTTTTGAGAACTGAAATGGGATATTGGGTTTTGATTACAGCTGATATTTATCTGAAGATATGAACGTTGCCGATCAAGGTCTGAGAGGTAATTAAAATACCCCAACTTGAACAACATCAGGATTATCGAAAGACGATATTAGCTGGTAATCTTAAATGAGGTTAGTGATAGTTCATTATGCCCATTAGTGAAATAATGCAATGGTTGGTGTAATTTGAGATTATATAATGAGAATTTCAATGTAGAAAGGAAAGGAAAAGGGTAACGTGAAAATATAACGCTAATTAAAGAAAAATGAGTTGAACGGATTTTCCATGTTTTAAATAATAAGGAATGATGTTGAAATGTTTTGGAAGGAAAATTAAGTGGAAATTGAATATGGTTATTTTACCAAGTATTATAAAGAATTAGTTTTGAGAACATTAGTATATTAAATGAGAATTCAATTATCGTATTTTTAAAGGATTAAAGGAGTTAAAAGTTTTAATTAAGCAGAAGTGAACTAGTGGTTAATTAAAAAAAAAGGCCAAGAAATGCTGAATACTGAACCAGTGAACTCATTGGAGGGTCATGTTTGAAACACTGTATATTTTGATAGTTAAATCACCGACTATCAAATCTGTCCAATACGATTGTTGGTACGGAAAGATCGGGATCGAATTTATATTCGAAAACCATTCCAACCAACAAATACGTGTAGATATCAGAAGATGATCGAGTTGGTGCTGTGAAGACCGTGGACTTTCACAAGCAGAAGAACCACTAATATTCTCTGCCTGGCAAGCAGAGATAAGCTGTGATTCTGTCGTAGTTGGAATCTACGGGTTGCAAGGACTTCTCGCTACTGATCCATGGGGTGATTCCTATATGGACGCGGCAGGAGAGTGCCTTCGGTTCATCCTGTTCCTGGATGACCTGTATGGACGAGTGTCTGACAGAGTATTTCCAAAGGATCACGTACGTTGATTTCTTCAAACGTATCATAGTTGGTGGCGGAGAATTTGCCGTTCTCTTAGCTTCCAGCTAGAGTATTTTTGTGGACGTCAATTAGTGATATCTGACGGATCTGACGATGTGGCATTCAAAGAGAATGGTGACCAGATGTTCAAAGATAAATTCTGGCCTCAAGCATCATCAACCGGGAAATGACAAAAATCGGGCAGGCAGCATGGCTATGTGGGTCGCTCCCATTAGGGTGTATAATCACCTATCTAGAGAAAATCTTATTTGCTTCTTAAATCTATGTTTCGATGTTGTCCCTTTTCGGGAGACGGTTGCTGATCCCAACCGTCGGTGATATACATTCAATACACTCAAGCGAAATGAGTGGTCGGTCATGTGAGGGCCGGGTTGCAAGATGTTCTTATTGAACCCAGTGTATTCCTCTCTAGAGATACACTATCGGCAGGTGGTCCCATTCCTTGTCAAGGTCGGAATCCAATCTTCAATAAGCGCCTGCGGGTTTTGATTGTATACTATATATGTGGAGCGTGAGATGCAAGCGTTCCACTAGATTGTTATTTACTTGTATTTAGACATTATTATAATATCGGACAAGATATTGGTTTCAAAACTGTTTTGGGTTATCGTAAGGTAAAAACCATCCGTGTTTATGTGTGGATTTGGTCTTACGATTATCCTTTTCTTTTGGAAAGATTTTTGAACTTTAAAATCATGATTTGATGATTTTCTCTTATTACTGTGCGAGTTTATCTCACTCTGGTCCACCAGACTGACCCGGTGTTTTGTAAATGCTCGGGTTAGCCCGGCGTGTACAGGTTCAGGTTATCGACTGCTGTGAAGTCCAGAGACGAGCTGGAGATGTTCAAGCGTATGATACTATATAGCTACTATTCTGCTGTGTGTTGTATATGGGAATAGACTATTATAACTGTCCCATTGTATGATGTAATCTGATACTGTAAGTATTTTCAAAGCTCTCAATAAAGATTTATTTCTGTATTATATTTTGTTCCGCTGCGATGTGAGACTCTGTGTGGTGTTGCTTTCTTCTTCTTCTTCTATTCAATATTTCTACCTTATTTATTCTCACCCTCTAACTTCTTTCTATTAATGATCTGGAATGTTCGATGTCTGAATGGTCAACACGGTAGTTTGATGTTGATTTTCGGAGTCGAAAATCCCAGTTCGTTACAGTGGTATCAGAGCTGAAGGTTAAGTAATTACCTTGGCTCTGTGGTTTGACTCAGTAGAGATGGGGTTAGCAATACCCTAGATTGAGTTGAGTGTATATATACGAGCGAACGTATTTGTAGATTTTACAAAATTTGTTTTGTATTGTGGAGATTTATTGGTTGAGTTGTTTATGAATTCTGGTCGATCAGTTTGATCCACTGTATCGATAGGGGTTACTAAACACTCAAATACGATAAACCGACATAGTATGTTTTGAAAGAGGGTAAATGAAATAATTTTACCCAAATTATATTTTGATATAAAAGAATGATATATATTTGAAGTATTATAGTATATTGGATGTGTTGGTTGATTATAATTGAAATGGTTATATAAATAACCAATTAGAATTCGTATAATATGGAATCAGATGAATTAAATCTGAAATCTAAATCAGAATTGGAATTAAAAATTCCCAAAAAAATGGGAAAGGTGTTTGCAAATGAACTTGGATTGAATATATGAGAATTTTAAAATCCTGGGAGATTTTAATTTGTTTTATGAGCATCGTGTTCGGTATTTTGAAATAGATTTCGTAATGAAAATGCTTAAATACGGTTTTGATAAGTAATATAGTATTGAACTCACTTCGATCGCTGGGAAATAACTCTGACGATGCTGGCCACATCATCAGTTTTCATTTTCGAGTTCTAAGTGACGGATTACTACCAAAGATTTTGTTTTCAAATTGCTTTGAGAAAAACAAGTTGTTTTGGATCCTAAAAAGGAATATTTTATTTTTGAAAGAGCTGAACTGTTTAAAAACTCCCAGAGGAATTGTTTGAACAAAAACAAAAATTTAATAGAAATTGGGAAAGCAAATATAAATTGAACTGAAACCAATTAACTGGAAATTGAATCGGGATATAATATATCAAGTCGAATCAGATTTTGAATTATGAGACAGGAATCCGAAATGGTGTTGGACTGGTAAGTTAAGAGTTGAAATTGGTAATGGATGGAAATTGAGTTAAGAATGAGATTTGGCTTGGACACGTGAAGGATTTGGTTTTGAGGATAAAATTGGAATTTTGTTGGAAATGCATCTGTATATGCTGACAGGGCAGCAGATGGGAAGGATATAATGATATGCCCGACAAAAAGGTACACGTTTATTTTTATATGGGTTTGGTGATTTGTGAGCCTATTTGGCAAGCCGCTTGGCTGTTTTGTTTTCTTTTGGATTGGAGAAGGCCTAGAAAGGCGAGTTGGAGTTGTACCGATTGAGCCATACATAGGAGGTGCTGGCGAAATTTTTCGAACATTTAAAGTGTTAGAAAATTTTCGATATTTTTGAAAATATTTATTTACAGTATTGAATTGGTTTCTAATTTAATATAAAATTAGATTTGAAATTAATGAGTTTATAACGTTCTTTCTTACCTTAGCAATTTCGAGGACGAAATTATTTTAAGGGGGGAAGAATGTAATGGCCCGTGTTTTTGGCACTCGAATATGTAATTTAATTTATTTAATTTAAATATTATATTTGGAATATCGATGGAATTAATATCTAATTCGCTATTTAAACAACGTTCGATGTTATATATTTATATAATTATAAATAGAGCTTGAAATATAGCGCTGCAGTTTGAAAATTCGAGTTTGAACATCAACTGGACATACAGAGTCCGATATAAGTCGGATTTCTGTGAAACAAGAAACGTTGGGAGCGTGTTGAAGATAGGTTTCATATGGAAGAGAAAAATCCAGATTCCGTGTTATTGGTTGCGAGTTATGGCTAAATCAAATTTTGGAGAAAACGCTGTGGAAATCGTTATCGACCGTTAAAATAGCCGTTTTGCAAACGGACTCTGTTCTCGATGAAATTAGTTTCATTGGGACCGTATCGCTAAATTATTGTCAGAAAGTCAAACGACGTGGCAAACAGATGTCGTATGTGACCACAACAACCATAAACGCCCGTTCAAATTCTATAGCGTGCATTCAAATAAATATAAGGAGTATTTGGGCGTAACTTGAGCAGACGATCGAATTAGGCCGCGGAACCAGTTCCGTTGAGTTCGTATCATCGATTAGAGTCAGGATAGGTATATAGTTTGTTATTTTTAGAGATCGAGAAATTTGGCGTTAAAAAGGGTAGGGCGGTTCGGGGTAAAAACAGCCTATCGGGCAAACAGTCTCAAAATGCGACGAACCTAGTGCCGTTGGGTTCGTATCGAAAAGTTATTGCAAGATATCAAGGTTTCAAGTTGATTCGATATAGCTGGTGGTCGTGATAAATTAAAAAGCGTGTTTATTTCTGGTTTTATAAGGGAATATTTTTCATACGACCTCGGATTTCGACGAAACTTGTCTCATTGGGTCCGGAATATCTTTTTACATTGAGAATAGTTTTTTTATCAGTAGACGGAAGTCGTTTGTTGTGGTTTCGGTGTGTTACTTCGCAACGAAGTTTCGAAAATAATATTTTATTAAACCCCTACCCTATATATATACCATATATCCATTGAAACCCTTGTCAAACATTCATCTGTGGTCAACAGACAAAACCGCCGCCACCCTAAATTCTTAACGGTAGAAATAATCCCACTTTTCTCCTAAAATACTTACAAATCCGTTCTTGTATTCAACCGACCTTTCAACTACAAAATCAGCAAGGGATTCGAGACCCTTAATTCAACCCTGCAAGATCTTATTTCCTTTACTCAATTGGCCAGAAAAGGCGCAGCCTCAAGCGCCGATTGCTGGCAACAGGCGGAGCGGGTTAACCTCGGTTTGGGTCCGCATATCAAGCAGGGAGGCGCGTTTCTTCCAGCGACATCGGGTGGTCTCCGGTCAGTCAACGGAGGAGTCAGGCGTCTCGAGGTTGGAGGCGCAGTCGGTGGGGGATGTCGATGGGATTCCGGCGCAAGAGTCGAGGTGCAGTAAAGGAGTACGGTTTTGTTTTGGGTGGTGATTTTCGGTGGAAGGCTGAAGCGTGAATAATGGGAATGAAGGGATGAAGGGTTCAAATGGGTACCCTTTGTTGAAACAGCAGTTATCATAAAGCAAAGAGGGATACGAGAAAGAAAGAAGTTTCACCGGTCCTGGATTGAAAACGGTATGAGTAAGGACAGTATAATTGGTTTAAATCCTTCATCATGTTGTTTAGCATACTGAGAGGAACGAGAAGAACTTATTCGGCCCATGAAAAAACGTAAATCGTAATTTTCATTTTTAATCTTAATTAATAACTAAAAGGTTAATCAATTCATCTCTAACACAATGAATGGATTTGCAGGTACTTAGGGAAAAGGGAACCTGGCCGTATTCGCCATTCAGAATTACAAAAAGTAATTATTAGTTTAACTAAGTGATAATTATAGCTATTTAAAACCATTATATTCAAGATTTGTTTTAACTGTGTTCAGATGGATGTCAAGGGAATTAAAGAGGAGGATACCACCTTTGTTCGGAAGTCAGTTTGACGGAAGGAATTTACATAAGAAAGTGACTTAAGTTAAGTAACATAATTAAAGATCGATTAATATAAGTAATTAAAGAATTGGTTTAGTTAGTTTATGTGAACTAAATGGACAGTTTTTCCCAGGCCTAGGATGGTCACTGGTACGAGAGGAACAAAAACTATCAGCCGTTTTTCTTTAATAATAATGGAACACAACAAGCGGTGCCGGGACTGTATGAATGTGATCTACATCCTGGAACAGAAACAAGCGCAGTAGAACGCAGCTGGAAATCCCAGTTAAATTAAACGCAAGTTTAATTTAATCAAATCAGTTGTTATTATAACAACGCAACTCAAGGTGAGTTAAACTCACTCAGTTTCCCATTTATATTTTTATATAAATTGGGTTTTTGTTTTGTGTGCTCTTTTGACTGATGATTGAACTGTTTGCAAATTATTTATCCGTTGTTAATTTAACTGATGAAATTAAACCATTGTTTAATTTCAGTATAAATACCAAATCGTTATTTTTAACGATTGGTTCCAATAAAGGTAACTTACCTTATTGGTCACGTTTATCAATAAACGTGTTAATGGTTTGAATTGTTTGATCTGGTTGAACTGTTTGATCTGTTTGAACTGTTTGGAAATAACCGTTTGTATACAGGGAAGAACAGGTTGGAGGGACCCAACCGGATCCCTCAAAATGTATTATTTATTTTCATATTATCATATATGAACTGATCTGTTTGTGTGATTGATTTGATGGTTGATATTGACTGAATATTCAACATTTGTTTGGTTTAAACCAATGGGCGATATTGGTTAAGTGTTTGGCAGAGTATGACCTTTAAAATCAATCGGGTTATAGACAGTGATTCACCGTCAGGTAAATCGATAGAGATGAAGTTATAAAATTTATTTTATAACTGGAGTTAGATTTTGAAGATATTATTTTGAATAAAAGTTATTAAAGAGAAATAAATAAATATTTTATTTATTTAGACTTTGGTCTATTATTAAGTTATTTTATAAAGTTAATCCTGATATTGATCAGATCTATAAGTACTAGAATAAGGAAGAAACTGAATGGTTAAGCTTGGATAATTATTTGATCAAGAAACAAATTAATGGAATTATTTAAATTAATTATATTTTTAATTAATTTAAAGTGAGGATTAATTGGAGTCGATTAACGAGATAATCGAGTTTTGAGTTAATTAAATCGACCAATTTGAATTGAAATTGATTTTCAAATTAACGTGTTTTGATTAAAATAGTTAAATGAATATTGTTAAACTTTAAATAAGGGTTTTTAAAGGGATTTACTATTTATTTTAATTAATAAAGGAATTAACTACTAATGTAGTTAATGATTGAAATAAATTATTATTCTAATTAATGAAAATGTAGAAAATTTACTTTTTAAATGGGTATGCATTTAAAAGGGTGACCAAAGGTGAAATGTAATATATTTGAATGGTGTAAGGAGTTATGAATGGGTTTTATATTTAAAACCCGAACTTTTTATAATGAAGTTATAAAGAGAAGATTGAGCGAGTAAAAAGGGCCTGGAATGAATGATACTTAATCATTTGAATTAAGTTAGAGGGATGTAAGATAAAGGGTTTATATAAAACCAGGGTTATGTAAATGAGATTTTTAGTGTAAAAGCGTTGATATTCGATTAACGTTATTTGAAATTGAAAATCCAAGTTATGAGGAAAATTGTTTTGAGAACTGAAATGGGATATTGGGTTTTGATTACAACTGATATTTATCTGAAGATATGAACGTTGCCGATCAAGGTCTGAGAGGTAACTAAAATACCCCAACTTGAACAACATCAGGATTATCGAAAGACGATATTAGCTGGTAATCGTAAATGAGGTTAGTGATAGTTCATTGTGCCCATTAGTGAAATAATGCAATGGTTGGTGTAATTTGAGATTATATAATGAGAATTTCAAAGTAGAAAGGAAAGGAAAAGGGTAACGTGAAAATATAACGCTAATTAAAGAAAAATGGGTTGAACGGATTTTCCATGTTTTAAATAATAAGGAATGATGTTGAAATGTTTTGGAAGGAAAATTAAGTGGAAATTGAATATGGTTATTTTACCAAGTATTATAAAGAATTAGTTTTGAGAACATTAGTATATTAAATGAGAATTCAATTATCGTATTTTTAAAGGATTAAAGGAGTTAAAAGTTTTAATTAAGAGGAAGTGAACTAGTGGTTAATTAAAAAAAAAGGCCAAGAAATGCTGAATACTGAACCAGTGAACTCATTGGAGGGTCATGTTTGTAACACTGTATATTTTGATAGTTAAATCACTGACTATCAAATCTATCCAATATGATTGTTGGTGCGGAAAGACCGGGAACGAATTTATATTCGAAAACCATTCCAACCAACAAATACGTGTAGATATCAGAAGATGATCGAGTTGGTGCTGTGAAGACCGTGGACTTTCACAAGCAGAAGAACCACTAATATTCTCTGCCTGGCAAGCAGAGATAAGCTGTGATTCTGTCGTAGTTGGAATCTACGGGTTGCAAGGACTTCTCGCTACTGATCCATGGGGTGATTCCTATATGGACGCGGCAGGAGAGTGCCTTCGGTTCATCCTGTTCCTGGATGACCTGTATGGACGAGTGTCTGACAGAGTATTTCCAAAGGATCACGTACGTTGATTTCTTCAAACGTATCATAGTTGGTGGCGGAGAATTTGCCGTTCTCTTAGCTTCCAGCTAGACTATTTTTGTGGACGTCAATTAGTGATATCTGACGGATCTGACGATGTGGCATTCAAAGAGAATGGTGACCAGATGATCAAAGATAAATTCTGGCCTCAAGCATCATCAACCGGGAAATGACAAAAATCGGGCAGGCAGCATGGCTATGTGGGTCGCTCCCATTAGGGTGTATAATCACCTATCTAGATAAAATCTTATTTGCTTCTTAAATCTATGTTTCGATGCTGTCCCTTTTCGGGAGACGGTTGCTGATCCCAACCGTCGGTGATATACATTCGATACACTCAAGCGAAATGAGTGGTCGGTCATGTGAGGGCCGGGTTGCAAGATGTTCTTGTTGAACCTAGTGTATTCGTCTCTAGAGATACACTATCGGCAGGTGGTCCCATACCTTGTCAAGGTCGGAATCCAATCTCCAATAAGCACCTGCGGGTTTTGATTGTATACTATATATGTGGAGCGTGAGATGCAAGCGTTCCACTAGATTGTTATTTACTTGTATTTAGACATTATTATAATATCAGACAAGATATTGGTTTCAAAACTGTTTTGGGTTATCGTAAGGTAAAAATCGTCCGTGTTTATGTGTGGATTTGGTCTTACGATTATCCTTTTCTTTTGGAAAGATTTTTGAACTTTAAACTCTGGTCCACCAGACTGACCCGGTGTTTTTGTAAATGCTCGGGTTAGCCCGGCGTGTACAGATTCAGGTTATTGAATGCTGTGAAGTCCAGAGACGAAAGGGAGATGTTCAGACGTATAATACTATATAGCTACTATTCCGCTGTGTGTTGTATATGGGAACAGGCTATTATAACTGTCCCGTTGTATGATGTACTCTGATACTGTAAGTATTTTCAAAGCTCTCAATAAAGATTTATTTCTGTATTATGTTTTGTTCCTCTGCGATGTGAGACTCTGTGTGGTGTTGCTTTCTTCTTCTTCTTCTATTCAATATTTCTACCTTATCTATTCTCACCCTCTAACTTCTTTCTATTAATTATCTGGAATGTTCGATGTCTGAATGGTCAACACGGTAGTTTGATGTTGATTTTCGGAGTCGAAAATCCCAGTTCGTTACACATCTCACGCTCCACGTACATAGTATAAAATCAAAAACCGCAGGGCGCTTATTGGAGACTGGATTTCCAACATGATAAGGTATGGAACCACCTTCTGCTAGTGTATCTATAGAGAGGAATACACTGGGTTCAACAAGAACATCTTGCAACCCGGCCCACACTGACTGACCACTCATTTCGCTTGAGTGTATCAAATGTATATCACCAACGGTTGGGATCAGCAACCGTTTCCCGAATGGGACAACATCGAATAGAATAAGGAATTAAATGAATCTCTAGATAGGTGATAATACACCCTAATGGGAGCGACCCACTTAGCCATGTTGTCTGCCCGATTTTTGTCATTTCCCGGTTGTTGAGGCCTGAGGATACGATTTCTTATCATTCATTGATAGCGAAATCACTTTGAATGCCACATTGTCAGATCCGTTAATCACTAATTGATTTGCACAAATAATCTGGATGTTATGCTAAAGGAATTAATCCGTTGCCACCATGTATATTTATACAGACCAACATATTCGATCATTGGAATACTCTATCAGACATTCGTCCATTTATGTTCGTTCTGGGGTTGAACGAAACCGAAGGCACAATTTCTATTAATAGAAAAAGCCCTTGCACTTTACTCCATCTTCGATTATCTTCATAAAATATGATTCGCAATGCTACTGCCAATACAGAGTGGTTTACGGATAATAATCCAACCGGTCTCTCCATATTGACAACGATATTGGCAAACACTTCGATAGTCGGTTATTTAACTATCGAAGTAAAACAAACATCCATTCACAGCATCAAACAATCACTGGGCCTTTTGATTACTATTCATTAATTAAATCACCCTTTCCATTTCCTTATCAATATTTGTTAAACAAATTTTTTCAATTATCATCTCGGTCTCTTACATTCTTTGAAAAACATTTCTATATCTCGCCTTCTTTTATTTTCTACACTTAGAAAATATATTCTATTTGAAATTGAAATAATTTCAATCACTTATCTCTTTCCCGACTACTTTAATTATACACAGGAAATATTTACTTTTATATTTCGAAAACTCCATCACTTGGGTTAAAACGAATGCTGTATAAAACATCGTTACAACAACCCAAAATATTTCATTCAACTAACTACTATTCAAACACTTCTCTTCGAGACTGGATCTTGCTATTTATCAATTTAAAATGAAATCAATCAAGTTGGGGTAAAATTACCTCTCAGAACTTGACTGAAAACATCCTCAAATTCAAAACGGCAAAACCACTTACCTCGAATAAACACACTATAAAACCCAATTATTCATTTTTAAAACATGTATATGGTTTGCTTTCTATTTCTAATTTATAG
Organism: Allium sativum; assembly: GCA_030737875.1. Classification (NCBI taxonomy): domain Eukaryota; kingdom Viridiplantae; phylum Streptophyta; class Magnoliopsida; order Asparagales; family Amaryllidaceae; genus Allium; species Allium sativum. The sequence continues at coordinate 123,344,993 of CM060919.1, read as the reverse complement.
ATTTCCCTTTTTGTTTACAATATTCTATTATTTATTTCGTTTCCTTATAGAATTCAATATATTTTGATATATTGATTAATAACTATCAAATTATCTTAAAAATATTCTAACTCCTTAAATTCCCGGAAAAATTCGCCATAAACTCACTTGTACCGGGAGCATCGGGATATTTCAAATAGCCTCCCATTGCCCTCACCAATCCAAAAGAAAAAGCCAAGCGGCTTGCCGATACGGCGCATAAAACCTCATATATGAATTTAAACGTGTATCTTTTTGTCGGGCACACGAATTATAATCTTCATACACTTCATATACGACATTCCATACCTGTCTCATGCATATTCACCTGTTTTCAATTCAATTCAACTCAATCCATTCGTTTGAATTCAGTTTCCCCCGTTTATTCTTTAATTAGCTATTTTGCCTATTCCACTTCTTTGTTTGGACATAACATGTTCAAACAAAATGTTTAACTTGCTCATAACCATATTGAATTTCAATTTCAATTCTAGTTTCCTTTTCGATTTCGAATATAAATTTTCAAATCAAATTCAATTATTCAAAGCCCAATATCAATTCAAAATTTCATTAACTAATTACTATTCGAATTAGTTAATTCTATTCAATAATAAAAAATCTGATTTCTGTTTCAAAAATCAATTCATTACTCCACTTGAGTTCACATATAATTTACAACTCAAATATGGAATTTGCTAAATAGAAATTCGGATTTTGTAACGACCCGCAAATCTGAGCTATCTGAGTTGACTAATAACACTACACGTCCAACCCAAATAACACAGAAATACGAACCATTTTTAGAAAGAAGTTAGAGGGTGAGAATTAGAAAGATAGAAATATTAGAATAGAAGAAAACGAAGATCACAACTCACAGCGGAACGAATAAAATATATTATATAACATAAGCTTTGAAATACAAAATCTTACATCATATATAGATATCACCATCAGAGTACAATACAGCATTTGGTACAGCGGAAGTAACTCTACATAACTAATGTTAAAGCCTCCTGCTTCAAGCTCCTCCAAGTGTATCTGTAAAAGCCTGAAACACTTGACTGCCCGTACAAATTTGGGCACCCAAGAGTTTAGGGAAAACAAACAAAATAAACTCTGGGTCAGTCATGGGACTGGTGTGAGTAAACTCCAACCACTTGTTTAACTTTCAAAATCCTTTTCGAAAGAAAAGATAATAGTAAGACCAGCCCACACATAAACAAGGACGGTTTTTATCTTACTATAACCCAAACCATTTTTGATATCAAATCCAGTGATATTATAATAATGTCTAATCAAATAAATAACCAAATAGTAGAACGCTTGCATCTCACGCTCTACATATATAGTATAAAATCAAAAACCGCAGGGCGCTTATTGGAGATTGGATTCCAACTATGACAAGGTATGGGACCACCTTCCGACAGTGCATCTCTAGAGGCGAATACACCTGGGTTCAACAAGAACGTCTTGCAACTCGGCCCACACATGACCGACCACTCATTTCGCTTGAGTGTATCGAATGTATATCACCAACGGTTGGACTCAAACCACCGTTCCCGAATGGGCAGAATCGATAGATTAAGAAACAAAAGGAATATCTCTAGATAGGTGATTATACACCCTAATGGGTGCGACCCACATAGCCATGCTGCCTGCCCGATTTTTGTCCTTTCCCGGTTGTTGAGGCCTGAGGCTACGAATACTTACCATTCATTGATAGCACAATCACTTTGAATGCCACATTGTCAGATCCGTTAATCAATAGTTGAGTTTGCACAAATATTCTGGATATTATGCTAAGGGATAAATCCGTTGCAACCATATATATCCATACAGACCAACCCATTTGATCATTGGAAATACTCTGTCAGGCATTCGTCCATTTACGTTCGTTCTGGGATTGAACGAAACCGAAGGCACTATTTCTATAAATAGAAAAGCCCTTGCACTTTACTCCGTCTTCAATATATCCAGCATACTTGGTTCGCAACGCTTATGCCGATACGGAATGGTTCTTCGGATAATACTCCAACCGGTCTCTCCATATTGACAACGATGGTCAAAACTTCGATAGTCTGTGATTTAACTATCGAATAAAAACAAGTGTTCAATCAACATATCAAACAAATCACTGGGCTCTTTAATTAATATTTCATTAATTAAATCACTTCTCTATTTTCTCTATCAATATTTGTTACCCAAATATTTCAATAACCATATTGGCCCTTTTCGCTATTTGTTGATTTCGTTTCCTTATCGAATTCTATATATATCGATATATAGATTTCTAATTGTCAAATTTCTTAAAAATATTCTAACTCCTTAAATTTCCGGAAAATTTCGCCATAACCTCCCCTGTATTGGGAGCATCGGGAAATTTCAAATAGCTTCCCGGTATCTTCTAATCTCAAAAGGAAAAAGAAAAAGCCAAGCGGCTTGCCGATACGGCGCATAAAACCCATATATGAATTAAACATGTACCTTATTGTCGGGCACATACATTAAAAATCTTCATATACTTCATCCCATATTTGTTTAACACCTGTTCACCTGTTTTCAATTCAATTCAACTCAATCCATTCGTTTGAATTAAACTTTGAATCGCTTGAATTCAGTTTTGCTCAATTATTCTTTAATTAGCCTTTTTGCCTATTTCACTTCTTTGTTGAGCATAACATGTTCAAACAAAATGTTTAACTTGCTCACTACCAAATTGAGTTTCAATTTCAATTCTAGTTTCCTTTTTGATTTCGAATATAAATTTTCAAATCGAATTTACTTATTTAAACCCCAATATCCATTCGAAATCTCATTAACTAATCTTTATTCAATTTAGTTAATTCTATTCAATAAATCAAAATCTGGTTTCTGTTTCAAAAATCATATTCATTTACACAGCTTGAATTCGCATATATTTTACAACTCAACTCTGAAATTTTCCAAATAGACAATTCGGATTTCTCGCTTGAAATCCTTTTATAACATTAAATAAACCATTATGGTTTTAAAACGATTCTGGCGCTGCTTTTCTGAAAATTTGATTTTGACATAACTCAAAATATATACGACGAAATCCAGATTTTTCTCCTTCATTAGAAAACTATTATCAAATCGGTCCTGACGTTTCTTGTTTCGAAGAATTCCGACCCCAATTGAGTTCTGTATACTCAATTGAAGTTCGAGTCACCAATTTACGAACTGCAGCGCTGCGGCGAGTTCGTTTTAATTATATTTATATATATAAACTTTTAAACTTCGTTTAAATGAAATTCAATTCCATTCTGATTTTAATATATTCAAATCCATAGTTTCAATTCCATTTGAATTCCATATTCAAATCCCATAGTTAATTCTATTTCGAGTTCTATTTGAAATTCTATTTTCAAAGTTTTAATTCAAGTTCTACTTTGAAATTTTACATTTGAATTTCCTTATTCAAATCCCATTTCCAATCTCCATTTAAATTTCTATACTTAAATCTATTTTCATTCTATTAGAATTTCAAATCTCATATTAAACTTCACTTTGAATTCAAATGCCATATTTAAATTTCTCTTGAATTCAAATCCTAGATTTATATCCCTTGGATTCAAATTCTAGATTTATATCTCTTGAATTCCAATTCTGGATTTAAACTCCCTTCTCAAATTTTGTTTGAAATTCCTATATTCAAAGTCTATTTGAATTCTCGAATATCCCAACTCCATTTGAAATTCAAATATTCAAACTCCATTTAAATTCTATTTGAGATTCTAAATGTTTCAAATTTCATTTTCTCTTATTTGAAATTCCCAAAATTTCAAATTACATTCTTCTTTTATTTGAAATTCCATTTTTGAATTTCCTTTATTTCAATCCCATTTGAATTCCTTTGAATTCAAATTTTTTTCAATTCCCTTGAATTCAAATTCTATTTCAAAACTATTTGGATTTCCTATTTTGAAATCCTATTCCAATCCTACTTTGAAATCCTACTTTCAAAGCTTATTTCAAATTCTATTTTGAAATTCCATATTCAAATTTCTACTTGAATTCCTATATTCAATTTCATGTTCAAATTCAATACTTGAATTTCTATTTCAAATCTCTATTCAAATTTCATATTTAAATTCCATTCAAATCTCTATTCAAATTTCACATTTGAATTCTTCTTTGAAATACTATATTTCAAATTCTATTCAATTCTTCTTTGAAATTCTATATTTCAAATTCTATTTTGAAATTCTTCTTTGAAATTCTATATTTCAAAGTCTGTTTTGAAATTCTACATTCAAATCTCTATTTGAATTTCTTATTTGAATTCCTTTGAATTCAAATTTTATTTTAATTTCTTGAATTCAAATTCTATTTTTCCATTCTAATTTCGCCTATTCAAATTCTATTTGAACTTCTATTTGAATTTCTAATATTCAATCTCTTCTTAAAATTCAAATATTTAAACCCCTTTTAAAATTCAAATGTTATACTCAAATTTCATTTGAGTTATATATTTTAAAATTTTCTTTCACCTCCTGTTTTGAAATTCCATTTCAAATCCCAATTCCATGTTTGTATTTCTATTTCTGAATTATCAAATGATAATTCTTTTTACTTCATTTATAACTTCCTTATAAAAGAACTATTTATAAACTTCGTTTATAAAGAAACTACTTGTTTTATTTTTCAAAAACAAGTTCATTTTTTTATTTCCATTTAAAATTCAAATTCTATTTAAAATAGAATTTTCCCTTTTTAAATCTCAAATATCCTTCCACGATATTTTTAGATATCATTACTTAAGCCCAGTGATATTTAAACACACAAAGCACCGAATTATTTGTTTTTCTAACGCATCATATATAAAAATATATATGCAAACAAATAAACAAACGGATAATATATTTTTGAGGAATCCAGTTGGATTCCTCCAACCTGTTTCCCTGCATCCACAGACGTTAGCACATAAATAATACTCATTCTGCTTCGTGGCAGGATATCGCGGTATAGAAGGTCATCCACTAATCATAGCGTGGGGCGTATAGGGTAATCATCCGCTATGGTACCGCGGGCATCCGCTAATGAGACTGCGGGAATCCAACCAATCAATAAACCCAATATATATATATATATATATATATATATATATATAGCCTAATTAACTAATATATAAACAAGCAGAAAAGTCCACACAAGCAACAACAATTATTTTTAACGAAATAAAAATAATTCTAAATAAAAGGTGAGTGAGATTTACTCACCGAGATCTCCATTGTTCGATCCATTCTGATCCAATTGATTTTTGAAATTTCCAATCCAACATCCAATAGTATTTTCTGCAACTATATTCTAAGGAACTGGCTTCTCGATTTAATTACCTTGTATAAATTTAAATTTTTCATTTATCAGATATACGGATTATATCGACTAATAAGATTAAAGGTAAACTAAATTTGATTTTTAACTTACTTTAAATTAATAACTTATGTGTTAACTAAATTCCAACTAAAATCTTAACTGATTACTTTATAGATTTTATTTCTAACTAACTAATCCCTTTATATAAACTAACTTAAAAATCCTAATCACTTTATAAATTAACTAAATTAACTAAAATGTTATTAACAAATTTAACAACCATTATTAACTTGCAAATTTGAATTAAATTAAATAATTTATATTACCTTAATTACTTCTTTCTCCTCGGCATTTCACCAAGCACTTCTCCTTCACTTTCGAAAACTGCTCCTCACAGCCGTAATCCCCCATTCGAACTCCTCTGATTTGCACGCCTCACTATGGCGTTGACCGCGAGGACCTCGTGGTCTCCAATTTGATCGCGAATCCCTCCTCAACTTTGCAGCTTCCATGTAGCGACTTCGAGCATCATGTTCTGACCCAAAAAGACTACCGTAACCTCATCGCTCCATTCACCCACCACAACCGCATCAACATCTCCTCTGACAAATCCCACGATAGCCTCGACAACCCCATTTCCTGCAATCGCAAGTGCCCTCAGCGCCTACTCGAGTTCCAGACTTCGTCGCAGTCTTTGATTTCGATTTCTGGAACTCGCGATTCAACTCTTTTTTTTTTATATATATATAGGAGGAATCGCCTTCCGTGATTTTCAGAGAAAAAGAACAGAAGGGGAAAATGAAAAGGATCTCACGATGGACCTGGGTTTTATAGGAGAGAAAGGAAACAGAATCGTACTGCCATTAATTTGATGTCTCCTGGATATCGAAGAGAAGAGACCATATTTTTAGCTCAAGAAAAACTATGTCTGCGAAATGAAAGTTTAGGATGGTACTAGTATGAATTTAGGTCGGCCAATATATAGTTTAGGGTGGTTGTAGTACTGTTAATTTATTTTGATTTGAAATTAAATATTACACCAAAATATCTCGTGGTCCACCACACTAAATTCTAAACCGCTACTTAACTGTAACGACAGATATTTCCACTATGATTTGGTATCCTAGTCCCAACGGAGCGGGTTTTTTTTTTTAAAATTTAATTCGCCTATATAAAGAAGATAACTAATTTAAATTGACGATTAATAAGAAGTTCAATTGACATACATTGATTTTAAATAGTTTAATTCATTGAAAATAAACAATTATTATCACTCTAATTTGATACAGAATTTATATCGATTGACTAAATTGTTTCGACTCAATTTTGACTTCAACATTCAATTACTTAACATCCTTGTATTACGATAATTATATCGATAATTCAAAATAATCGATTTAATTTATCAGCCCAATATTTAAAATAATATTAAATATTCAAAATAAATCGACCAGAAAATCTGGGTCGTTACATTCTTCCCCCCTTAAAATAATTTCGTCCTCGAAATTGCTAAGGTAGGAAAAATGGTACAAACTCATTACTTTTCAACACTCTATTATGTTGAAACTCATCTCTTCATATTCCAACAAATTTAATTCCACCAAAACTTTTGGTTTTCTTTCATATGCATTCTAATTCATTCAAATTGATTCTGATTCAATTTATTCACTTTGATTCATTTTACTTGTCCAAGTTAAATTTAATTCCAGAATTCAAATTCCCGGGTTTCTATTCCAAATCCTTTTAAAATCACACAAAAATAGACATATATTTATTTCCATCTCAAATTCAAAACATTTGAATATTCAAACCAATTTGTTTTCTTTCAAACAAATTTCCATCAAAAACTTTTTCTAAGGTAGCAATTCCTCACTTAGAAACTTGGAAATGAACACTGATGATGTTGCAATCATCATCAGAATTATTTCCCAGCCACTGAAGTGAGTTCAGTGCTTTATTATTTCTAAATCCATGATTTTCTTTCAAATCCTTTAAAACAAATCTGTATTATTTTAATATACTTTGAAAAATATTTCCCAACTTCCCAGGATTTTGAATTCTCAATTCTGGTTTAAATTTAATTCTAATTCATCTCATTTGTATATTTAATTCCTATACAAATTCTATTTGGTTATAAATAACCATTCTAATTTTATAATCTCATTTGATTATAAAATCAACATCCAACACATTCATATAATAATAATTCTAGAAAATTATTCTTTCTATATCAAAATAGAAATTTTTGGGTAAAATTATTTCATATACCCACTTAAAAACAATATCGTGTTGTATTTTCTGTTCAAGTGTTTAGAAATCCCTATCGACTTTGTGGCGTCCCACTATTCGATCAGAATTCATAAACCACTCAACAGACAAGCCAACACAATATAAAACAACTTTTATATTAACTAACAAATACGCTCTCTCATATATATATACACTCAACTCATTTTAGGGTACTACTGACCCTATCTCTAATGAGCACATGCCACACAAGCCTAGGTATTCGCTCAACCTAAGCTCTGATACCAACTGTAACGACCCGCAAATCTGAGCTATCTGAGTTGACTAATAACACTACACGTCCAACCCAAATAACACAGAAATACGAACCATTTTTAGAAAGAAGTTAGAGGGTGAGAATTAGAAAGATAGAAATATTAGAATAGAAGAAAACGAAGATCACAACTCACAGCGGAACGAATAAAATATATTATATAACATAAGCTTTGAAATACAAAATCTTACATCATATATAGATATCACCATCAGAGTACAATACAGCATTTGGTACAGCGGAAGTAACTCTACATAACTAATGTTAAAGCCTCCTGCTTCAAGCTCCTCCAAGTGTATCTGTAAAAGCCTGAAACACTTGACTGCCCGTACAAATTTGGGCACCCAAGAGTTTAGGGAAAACAAACAAAATAAACTCTGGGTCAGTCATGGGACTGGTGTGAGTAAACTCCAACCACTTGTTTAACTTTCAAAATCCTTTTCGAAAGAAAAGATAATAGTAAGACCAGCCCACACATAAACAAGGACGGTTTTTATCTTACTATAACCCAAACCATTTTTGATATCAAATCCAGTGATATTATAATAATGTCTAATCAAATAAATAACCAAATAGTAGAACGCTTGCATCTCACGCTCTACATATATAGTATAAAATCAAAAACCGCAGGGCGCTTATTGGAGATTGGATTCCAACTATGACAAGGTATGGGACCACCTTCCGACAGTGCATCTCTAGAGGCGAATACACCTGGGTTCAACAAGAACGTCTTGCAACCCGGCCCACACATGACCGACCACTCATTTCGCTTGAGTGTATCGAATGTATATCACCAACGGTTGGACTCAAACCACCGTTCCCGAATGGGAAGAATCGATAGATTAAGAAACAAAAGGAATATCTCTAGATAGGTGATTATACACCCTAATGGGTGCAACCCACATAGCCATGTTGCCTGCCCGATTTTTGTCCTTTCCCGGTTGTTGAGGCCTGAGGCTACGAATACTTACCATTCATTGATAGCACAATCACTTTGAATGCCACATTGTCAGATCCGTTAATCACTAGTTGAGTTTGCACAAATATTCTGGATATTATGCTAAGGGATAAATCCGTTGCAACCATATATATCCATACAGACCAACCCATTTGATCATTGGAAATACTCTGTCAGGCATTCGTCCATTTACGTTCGTTCTGGGATTGAACGAAACCGAAGGCACTATTTCTATAAATAGAAAAGCCCTTGCACTTTACTCCGTCTTCAATATATCCAGCATACTTGGTTCGCAACGCTTATGCCGATACGGAGTGGTTCTTCGGATAATACTCCAACCGGTCTCTCCATATTGACAACGATGGTCAAAACTTCGATAGTCTGTGATTTAACTATCGAATAAAAACAAGTGTTCAATCAACATATCAAACAAATCACTGGGCTCTTTAATTAATATTTCATTAATTAAATCACTTCTCTATTTTCTCTATCAATATTTGTTACCCAAATATTTCAATAACCATATTGGCCCTTTTCGCTATTTGTTGATTTCGTTTCCTTATCGAATTCTATATATATCGATATATAGATTTCTAATTGTCAAATTTCTTAAAAATATTCTAACTCCTTAAATTTCCGGAAAATTTCGCCATAACCTCCCCTGTATTGGGAGCATCGGGAAATTTCAAATAGCTTCCCGGTATCTTCTAATCTCAAAAGGAAAAAGAAAAAGCCAAGCGGCTTGCCGATACGGCGCATAAAACCCATATATGAATTAAACATGTACCTTATTGTCGGGCACATACATTAAAAATCTTCATATACTTCATCCCATATTTGTTTAACACCTGTTCACCTGTTTTCAATTCAATTCAACTCAATCCATTCGTTTGAATTAAACTTTGAATCGCTTGAATTCAGTTTTGCTCAATTATTCTTTAATTAGCCTTTTTGCCTATTTCACTTCTTTGTTGAGCATAACATGTTCAAACAAAATGTTTAACTTGCTCACTACCAAATTGAGTTTCAATTTCAATTCTAGTTTCCTTTTTGATTTCGAATATAAATTTTCAAATCGAATTTACTTATTTAAACCCCAATATCCATTCGAAATCTCATTAACTAATCTTTATTCAATTTAGTTAATTCTATTCAATAAATCAAAATCTGGTTTCTGTTTCAAAAATCATATTCATTTACACAGCTTGAATTCGCATATATTTTACAACTCAACTCTGAAATTTTCCAAATAGACAATTCGGATTTCTCGCTTGAAATCCTTTTATAACATTAAATAAACCATTATGGTTTTAAAACGATTTTGGCGCTGCTTTTCTGAAAATTTGATTTTGACATAACTCAAAATATATACGACGAAATCCAGATTTTTCTCCTTTATTAGAAAACTATTATCAAATCGGTCCTGACGTTTCTTGTTTCGAAGAATTCCGACCCCAATTGAGTTCTGTATACTCAATTGAAGTTCGAGTCACCAATTTACGAACTGCAGCGCTACGGCGAGTTCGTTTTAATTATATTTATATATATAAACTTTTAAACTTCGTTTAAATGAAATTCAATTCCATTCTGATTTTAATATATTCAAATCCATAGTTTCAATTCCATTTGAATTCCATATTCAAATCCCATAGTTAATTCTATTTCGAGTTCTATTTGAAATTCTATTTTCAAAGTTTTAATTCAAGTTCTACTTTGAAATTTTACATTTGAATTTCCTTATTCAAATCCCATTTCCAATCTCCATTTAAATTTCTATACTTAAATCTATTTTCATTCTATTAGAATTTCAAATCTCATATTAAACTTCAATTTGAATTCAAATGCCATATTTAAATTTCTCTTGAATTCAAATCCTAGATTTATATCCCTTGGATTCAAATTCTAGATTTATATCTCTTGAATTCCAATTCTGGATTTAAACTCCCTTCTCAAATTTTGTTTGAAATTCCTATATTCAAAGCCTATTTGAATTCTCGAATATCCCAACTCCATTTGAAATTCAAATATTCAAACTCCATTTAAATTCTATTTGAGATTCTAAATGTTTCAAATTTCATTTTCTCTTATTTGAAATTCCCAAAATTTCAAATTACATTCTTCTTTTATATGAAATTCCATTTTTGAATTTCCTTTATTTCAATCCCATTTGAATTCCTTTGAATTCAAATTTTATTTCAATTCCCTTGAATTCAAATTCTATTTCAAAACTATTTGGATTTCCTATTTTGAAATCCTATTCCAATCCTACTTTGAAATCCTACTTTCAAAGCTTATTTCAAATTCTATTTTGAAATTCCATATTCAAATTTCTACTTGAATTCCTATATTCAATTTCATGTTCAAATTCAATACTTGAATTTCTATTTCAAATCTCTATTCAAATTTCATATTTAAATTCCATTCAAATCTCTATTCAAATTTCACATTTGAATTCTTCTTTGAAATACTATATTTCAAATTCTATTCAATTCTTCTTTGAAATTCTATATTTCAAATTCTATTTTGAAATTCTTCTTTGAAATTCTATATTTCAAAGTCTGTTTTGAAATTCTACATTCAAATCTCTATTTGAATTTCTTATTCGAATTCCTTTGAATTCAAATTTTATTTTAATTTTTGAATTCAAATTCTATTTTTCCATTCTAATTTCGTCTATTCAAATTCTATTTGAACTTCTATTTGAATTTCTAATATTCAATCTCTTCTTAAAATTCAAATATTTAAACCCCTTTTAAAATTCAAATGTTATACTCAAATTTCATTTGAGTTATATATTTTAAAATTTTCTTTCACCTCCTGTTTTGAAATTCCATTTCAAATCCCAATTCCATGCTTGTATTTCTATTTCTGAATTATCAAATGTTAATTCTTTTTACTTCATTTATAACTTCGTTATAAAAGAACTATTTATAAACTTCGTTTATAAAGAAACTACTTGTTTTATTTTTCAAAAACAAGTTCAATTTTTTTATTTCCATTTAAAATTCAAATTCTATTTAAAATAGAATTTTCCCTTTTTAAATCTCAAATATCCTTCCACGATATTTTTAGATATCATTACTTAAGCCCAGTGATATTTAAACACACAAAGCACCGAATTATTTGTTTTTCTAACGCATCATATATAAAAATATATATGCAAACAAATAAACAAACAGATAATATATTTTTGAGGAATCCAGTTGGATTCCTCCAACCTGTTTCCCTGCATCCACAGACGTTAGCACATAAATAATACTCATTCTGCTTCGTGGCAGGATATCGCGGTATAGAAGGTCATCCACTAATCATAGCGTGGGGCGTATAGGGTAATCATCCGCTATGGTACCGCGGGCATCCGCTAATGAGACTGCGGGAATCCAACCAATCAATCAACCCAATATATATATATATATAGCCTAATTAACTAATATATAAACAAGCAGAAAAGTCCACACAAGCAACAACAATTATTTTTAACGAAATAAAAATAATTCTAAATAAAAGGTGAGTGAGATTTACTCACCGAGATCTCCATTGTTCGATCCATTCTGATCCAATTGATTTTTGAAATTTCCAATCCAACATCCAATAGTATTTTCCGCAACTATATTCTAAGGAACTGGCTTCTCGATTTAATTACCTTGTATAAATTTAAATTTTTCATTTATCAGATATACGGATTATATCGACTAATAAGATTAAAGGTAAACTAAATTTGATTTTTAACTTACTTTAAATTAATTACTTATGTGTTAACTAAATTCCAACTAAAATCTTAACTGATTACTTTATAGATTTTATTTCTAACTAACTAATCCCTTTATATAAACTAACTTAAAAATCCTAATCACTTTATAAATTAACTAAATTAACTAAAATGTTATTAACAAATTTAACAACCGTTATTAACTTGCAAATTTGAATTAAATTAAATAATTTATATTACCTTAATTACTTCTTTCTCCTCGGCATTTCACCAAGCACTTCTCCTTCACTTTCGGAAACTGCTCCTCACTGCCGTAATCCCCCATTCGAACTCCTCTGATTTGCACGCCTCACTATGGCGTTGACCGCGAGGACCTCGTGGTCTCCAATTTGATCGCGAATCCCTCCTCAACTTTGCAGCTTCCATGTAGCGACTTCGAGCATCATGTTCTGACCCAAAAAGACTACCGTAACCTCATCGCTCGATTCACCCACCACAACCGCATCAACATCTCCTCTGACAAATCCCACGATAGCCTCGACAACCCCATTTCCTGCAATCGCAAGTGCCCTCAGCGCCTACTCGAGTTCCAGACTTCGTCGCAGTCTTTGATTTCGATTTCTGGAACTCGCGATTCAACTCTTTTTTTTATATAGGAGGAATCGCCTTCCGTGATTTTCAGAGAAAAAGAACAGAAGGGGAAAATGAAAAGGATCTCACGATGGACCTGGGTTTTATAGGAGAGAAAGGAAACAGAATCGTACTGCCATTAATTTGATGTCTCCTGGATATCGAAGAGAAGAGACCATATTTTTAGCTCAAGAAAAACTATGTCTGCGAAATGAAAGTTTAGGATGGTACTAGTATGAATTTAGGTCGGCCAATATATAGTTTAGGGTGGTTGTAGTACTGTTAATTTATTTTGATTTGAAATTAAATATTACACCAAAATATCTCGTGGTCCACCACACTAAATTCTAAACCGCTACTTAACTGTAACGACAGATATTTCCATTATGATTTGGTATCCTAGTCCCAACGGAGCGGGTTTTTTTTTAAAAAAATTAATTCGCCTATATAAAGAAGATAACTAATTTAAATTGACGATTAATAAGAAGTTCAATTGACATACATTGATTTTAAACAGTTTAATTCATTGAAAATAAACAATTATTATCACTCTAATTTGATACAGAATTTATATCGATTGACTAAATTGTTTCGACTCAATTTTGACTTCAACATTCAATTACTTAACATCCTTATATTACGATAATTATATCGATAATTCAAAATAATCGATTTAATTTATCAGCCCAATATTTAAAATAATATTAAATATTCAAAATAAATCGACCAGAAAATCTGGGTCGTTACAGATTTTATTCTCTTAAAATTATTTTATAAAATTAAATAAACCGTTATAGTTTTTAAATGGTTATGGCGCTGTTTTTATGAAAATTTGATTTTGATATAACTCAAAATATATATCACGAAATTCAGATTTTTTTTCTCCTCCATTAGAAAACTATTATCAAATCGGTCCTAACGTTTCTTGTTTCAAAGAATTCCGACTTCAATTGAGTTCCGTATACTCAATTGAAGTTCGAAACGCCAATTTACGAACTGCAGCGCTGCGGCGAGTTCGTTTTAATTATATTTATATATATAACGTTTTAACTTCGTTTATAATAAATTCAACTCCATTCTGATATATTTTTAATATATATCAAATCCAATTTTCCAATTCAACATAATATTTTCGATCTTTTAAAATTGTCGATTTTCTTTAGCTCAGAAATAAATGTATTTATACTTCAGTCTGCTATATTCAAATTCTATTTCAAATTGAATTTCCTATATTCAAATTCCATTTTCAATCTTCATTTGAATTTCAATTTTCAAATCTATTTTCAAGCTTCATTTGGATTTCTATATTCAAATCTATTTTCAAACTCCATTTGAATTATATATTCCAAATCTCATTTCAACTCTATTCTATATTCAAATTCCCATTTCAAATTCTATTTTCAAGTTCCACATTTAAAATTTCTTTATTCAAATTCCATTTCACTTTCGATATTCAAATTCTATATTTGAATTTCCTTTATATTTTCTATATTCAAATTCTATATTTGAATTTCTATATTCAAACTCCATTTGAATCTTATTTTCAAATTCTATAGTTAAACTTCATTCAAATCTCTATTTGACTTTTCTTTATTCAAATCCATTTGAATTCAAATTCTATTTCAATTCCTTTGAATTCAAATTCTATTTCAATTCCTTTGAATTCAAATTCTATTTAAATTCATTTTTAATTCTATATTCAAAGTCTATATCTGATTCTCTTTGAATCCTACATTCAAAGTCCATATTTAATTTTTCTTTGAATTCTACATTCAAAGTCCATTTCAATTTCTCTTATATTCAAATTCTATTTGAATTTCTCATATTTAAATTCTATTTGAATTTCTCTTATTCAAATTTCAAATTCTATTTTAGAAAAAAAATAGAATTTCCTTTTTAAATCTACAAAATTCCTTTTCATGATATTTTTAAATATCAATATTTGGGCCCAGTGATATTTAAACACCAAACAACCAATTAATTATTTCTCTAACTCATCATATATGACAGTATATATGCAAACAAATAAACAAACAGATAATATATATTTTTGAGGAATCCAGTTGGATCCCTCCAACCTGTTTTCCTACATCCACAGACGTTAATCAACAGAAATAATACCCATCCTGCTTCATGGTAGGATATCGCGGTATGAAGGTCATCCACTATCATAGCGTGGGGCGTATAGGGTAATCATCCGCTAATAGTACTGTGGGCATCCGCTAATGAGACTACGGGAATCCAACCACCAAACCAATATATGTATAATAGTCACCCTAAATAACTAATATATTTAAAAGAACCAGAAAGGATTCAAACAAGCAGCACAATTATTTTTAATGAATAAAAATAATTCTAAAGAAAAAGGTGAGTGAGATTTACTCACCTTGACTTCTTTTATTGAATATCCCGTTTAAATTCAGCATCGTGCGACTACGAATCAACCCGAATGCATTTATTTCGTACCTTAACCCATGCTTTAAATATCTCTGTTAATTTCGACTCCCCCTTGAACATTACACTGCATCCTTATCCTCCTAATCCCTTTCTTTACTTCACCTATCCATCTATGCCACAAATCAACCTCGAATTAATGCTCTATTCCTTCTCGACATTTCATCGAACCCCAAATAGTCGACTTCTACCATCGTTGCCACACCACTACAATGACCTCAACACTGCTGTGCTATCCACATCCAAACCACTGATCATCCCTCAGCATCCACAATCAACCCAGACAGTCGAACTCCATCAGCACCACTTCACTATCGCACCTTGTTTCCAACGCATACCAGCCCCTTCGACTTCCCAGCTGACATCGCACCACTCCATGAAACCACCGTGACCTCTTCCCTCCCACTCGAACACCTTATCAACATCGAAACCCTACGCCAGTGACATCGCGACCTAAAATTCCTTCACCGTCGCACCCCAGAAGACATCAGGTTTAGCCCAGAACTCCGCATCCCTATCCGCGACTTTGACTTCCACAAAAATCACCCATTGTCGAACTCGTAATCCAAGGAAAAACTGGTCGCACTCAATTCGAACTCGATCCTTCGCTGAACGCTGCCACTCACTACCTTCAAATAACATCACGGATCTCCTTTCTACTTTGATTTTTGAGTAAAAAAATGAAATGAGGTGGAAGCTAGCTTCAGCCTTCGATTTTAGTTTGAACGGACAACCATCGATTTTCATTGAGGGGGAAACGTGCCATTATTTCGTTTGGGCTTTAATTTGAGAAGGGAGGTAATGGTTTTTGGTTTAGCTAAAGTGGAAGAGGGAAAGCAATCTTTTTAGTTGGCAGAAGGAATTAAAAAGAGAGAAATAGGGTGCGGTTTCTCTTTGATTTAACGAAGAAGAAAAATAACAGAAGGAACAGGGTGATCGCAATTTTATAGATGAGGAATTACTTGGCCCTTAAGGAATGTGTGGTACAATACAATTAATGTGATTTGAAATAAAGCGATTTTTATTCTTTTTAATTGGTTTCTGATTTGATTTCGAATCTATCCACAATCAGATATTTCAGGGTTCATTAATTTAAACCATGAACCACTATTTTAACGTAACCACTGTTATTTCAACAGTGTAACACTATTCTGAACTAACTGAATATATTTTGATATTTAATTTGAAAGTAAATATAAATAACCAAAATAAATTAATATAATATAATTTAAATTCAAATAAAAATTCATATAAATCATTTTGACTCCATTTCAAATTGAATTACTTAAGATCCTCGTATTACGATAATTATATCGATAATTCAATATAAAAATCGATTTATATTATCAGCTCAATATTTAAAATATTATTAAATATTCAAAATAAATCGACCAGAAAATATGGGTCGTTACAAAATAAATCGATCGATAAACCCGTTCGGGTTAAAAAAATGGCGTTTCTATACTTAACCCGGCTTCATATTTTTATATCTTTGCATCCATCCAAAAATGGACATAAAACTCATAATTTTATTCTTCATTAAATTTATTTTAAAATACTCTTTATTTAAAAATATTCTTTATTTAAAAATGTTCTTTATATTAAAATATTTTTTATATAAAAATATTTTGAATCAGAATGCGACTCAACCAATTACCATATAATTTCAGTTATATGGATTTCATACATGTATATAACAATAATGATAAATAATCATTAAGCAATCCATTTACATCCATAGTGAAATTTACAACTGTGTGAGCATTAAAATAAATAAATAACGCTCATTGCAGACTGTCAATCCATCGATTGATATATAACTAAATATTGGACTAGTGTATAACAAATATCATCCCAATATCCGTGTGGGGTTTTCAAACAACAACAATTTATATAAATAAATCATTGGTTAACAATTTAACCAATTATAATTCAATTTAATTGTTTTCTATATAACAAATTTTCACTGTTTAAAACTATAAATGAATATTTATAATCTAATTTCAACTGCCATATTAATATTAACATTATTATGATAATGTTTTAATCTAGCACAAATCATATTTTTAACATACGACCAATTTTCTAATATTGCTAACATATCAATGATAATGTTTTAATCTTTAGCATATTTTTGTATTTCTAACTCATTATCATTTTAATCATTTCTACATGCACTACAAAAATGTAAATTTTATCATTGACATATTTTAACATAACATTTTCTAATAAAATGACATTTTTAATCTAACATACATGATTCTAACAAAATGATCTTTTTAATTAACATAACATGATCTAACCAAAAATGGTATTTTTATTTCACATGACATTTTCTAACTAAATAACATTTTTATTTAACATGACAATTTTAATGTTTTACATTTCTAATGGCAAAAAAGAAGAGGTATTTATTTGCATACATTTTTCTATATATTTTAATGACAAATAAAAGAATAATTTATTTGCACACAAATTCAATGTTTCACCATAAGAAGTAAAAAATGATACTTTTTTGTGTTGACAATCCTAATTCAACATAACAAATAAAAAATGAAAATTTTATGTTGACAATTCTAATTCAACGAAATGAATAAAAACGACGACCTCATTTTGTTAACAATTCTAGCTTAACAATGTGAATAAAAATGACAATTTCATTTTATCTAAAATTCCATTTCAACAAAATGAATAAAAGTGACGACTTCATTTTGCTAACAATTCTAGCTTAACAAAATGAATAAAAATGGCAATTTCATTTGTGTTGACAATTCCAGTTTAATAAAATAATAAAAGTGATCTTCTCATTTTTGTTGACAATTCTATTTCAACAAAATTAATATTATTGCTTTAACACAAATCTATCATAACAAAATGTTATCTTTGTTTTAACAAAAACCTCCTTAATAAATGTTATTTTGTGTTATGACACAAATCTTTTTGACAAAAATGTTATTTGTATTTTGACACAAATCTATTTGACAAAAATGTAATTTTTTTTTTGTTCTAACTCAATTCTAATTTACAAAAATGTAATTTTTGTTTCAACCATTATATTTTGACAAAAATGACATATTTGGCTCTAATTATTATTATTCAATAAAACGATATTTTTAATTCACATAACATTATTCTAACAAAATGGTATTTTTAATTAACATAACATTATTCTAACAAAATGATATTTTTAATATGACAATTCTAAATTAACATAAGAATGATGTTTTTATGTGACATTTTCATTTCAAAAAAATTGTTCATTTTGTTTCAATTACTCTATTTTGACAAAATTGTAAATTTTGTCTTTAATTATTCTATTTTGATGAAATTGTAAATTTTATCTCAACTATTTTGTTCAACAAAAATTGATAATTTTGTTTCAACAATTCGGTTTCAACAAAAATGATATATCTCTGCTTCACTGTTTTCTTACAACAAAACGTCCTTTTTATTTAACAAAACATTATTTTAACTGAATGTCATATTTATATTTAACAAAGCATTATTCTAACTGAATGACATATTTATATTTAACAAAACATTATTATAACTGAATGACATATTTATATTTCAAAATATGTTTTCTAACTGAATGACATATTTATTTCAAAATATATTTTTATGACAATAAAAAGAAAAGAATTTTTATTTGTCTACACAAATTTCTATATTTTAACAAGGCAAATAAAAATGAATTTTTATTTCAAACATGAATATTTTAATGATTCATGTACGCAATGAAAATCTGATCTTTATTGTATAAACAGTTTTTTTTATCAAACGTTAACATTTTATATATACATATGTACTTAATTAAATCCATTCATTCATCGCAGTCACAAATAATCAATCCAAAATTTTATACAACATTTATATAGCGTACGTATTTAATATCACATCATAATCAATAATTAATTTTAATTTTGGATTAGAGATCTCACATTGGGGGTTTTGAATTCTTCAAAATTTTAGATCGCTCTGTTTCAGTTCTGGTATGTTCCATGTTGTAGATCTCACTGCTATGAATCCAACACTTCTGAAATCGTCTGATTTCATTGCTGTTTGAAGAAGTTATGGTAAATAACGTGTTGGATAATTTATTAAGATAATTAATTAGTTAATTAAGTAATTAAACTTTTTGAACCTTCCTTCTTCCTTCTGTAACCTCACGTAACCGAGAACCCATCCTCCAACTTCGATTATCACCATTGCACCATCCCCACGAAGCACCGTACTCCGATCAAACCCCCTCACTGCGTGCTCCTCCTCCTGCGCCCCCAACGCCCACAACCCCGGCAGACTCGCACCTCTATAGGGCCCCAAAAATCAGTTCAAACCCATCATGTATGAGTGCAGGAATCTCACAATTTGTTTAGGAAAATCGATCACTCCTTTACATATTTGTAGAGCATAGAAGATTCTACGATTTTTGCTTTAGGGTGAGGATTAAATCTGAATTAGATTGGGAAATTTAAAGGATTCTAATTTGGGTGTTTCTGGCCACTGAGTATAGAGATGGCGGCTCTGAACATTTGAATGGGATTAGGGTTTTTGCTTGGATATATATAATTAAATAATATACTTAATTCTTTGATTTCTAAAAAGCCCATTAATTCTTACCGATTCCAAATACAACCCAGCTAATGTCCCCCTAGTCAAATACCCCCATTTCGGACACAATGGACTAGACCCTGTTAGCCCGTTTGATCGTCTCAGCTCACTTTTCTTTAATCTAAAATATAAAACATTTAATTGTTAAATTTGATCGTACATTTTAATTTACTGGGGCCACATACAGACTCCAAAAATTCCCGAAAATAAATCTAGCTATGTTTTGACGATACAGTCCTAACAAAATTAATTTCGTCGAATTTGGCGATTGTTTGAAAATGGTCATTTTCTGGTCGATCCAAATTGACTGAAATTGACAAAACACGTTTTCTTTTGTCACGCTCACATATTAAATCCAAAAATTATGAAAATTGGAATCTTGTAATAATTTGACATTCTGGATCTATCCAAAGTGGTCTCATCGAAAACGGAGGTCGTTTGCAAAATGGCTATTTATACGGGTTATATATTATATTAAATTCCATAGCGAATATTCTGAATATTCAACTGGCCATAACTTTTGATTCCCGCTATGAAATTTCAATTTTTCAGATTCGTTGGAAAGATTTTTTAAATGGATTTAAATATTTTTGGTTTCACTCAAATCTGATTTGTTATGAATCCTGTACATTCAGTCAAAGTTCAAATTCAAATTTTCAAACTTTCGCGCTATTTCAAACTCCTTTTATAATTAAAATAAATATATTCATTTTAACTTCAATTTAAATAAATTTTTAATCATTATTATTTAAAATAAATTATTTTAAATATTCAAAATCCATTAAAATTTCTAAAATAAAATTTTTAAATTGATTCCAAAATTCCAGGTTGTTACAATCTCCCCCACTTAAAATCTTTTCGTCCTCGAAAAGGAGAGCTGAAAGTTGTTTAACTAACCAGCTCAACTTTCATTCTTTTATTATTGGTTTCAATTATTTTATTATTTGTATTAATAATCACACAACACAATCATCAATCAATTAGTTGATTAGCTTTTCAAATATATAACTTTTATATATTCAAAAACCAAATTTTCTAAGATTGAATTTGTAACACCTGAATTTTTGAATAATCGAATAAATTAAATTAAAGAATAATTAATCTCAGATGTGAGAATTGAGGGAAACGGGTTGCGCCATTGTGTTCGTCTAGGAATTCCGGTTGAGATAGAGTCCGAGTTTGCGTAAATTGGATTTCGTATGAAAAAGATATCTTTAAATTAAATATTGCAGCAAAACATGAAAAAAAGAATGAGAAAAGAATAAATGTTCAACATTGTTCTAAGGTTTGTAAGCAAATGACTTAGTAGCTCATTTGGTTGGAATACGTGACTTGCATACAAGGGGTATAGAGTTCGATCCCCGCCAGCGTCATATTTTTGTTTTAGGGGAATGGCTTAAAATGGCTTAGTGTGAACACACTTCAAAAAGTGGTTTAGTGTGAAAATGGGTAATTGGGAAGATAGAGAAAAAGAAAATATGTATATAGAAAATAAATATATATACACATATA
Source organism: Allium sativum (assembly GCA_030737875.1). NCBI lineage: Eukaryota > Viridiplantae > Streptophyta > Magnoliopsida > Asparagales > Amaryllidaceae > Allium > Allium sativum. Next base: position 123,323,204 of record CM060919.1, on the reverse strand, counting down.
TATATATATATATGACGTGTACACATCATGTGGCGTACGTGGCACATTTTTGGTTGTCAATGATTGTTTTTTTTATGTGGCCTTCTCTGATTGGATTTTATGACAAATTAAAGTTAAGAAAGATTTATGTATAAATGGATATTTGTAAATGGTTAATTAATGTATACGGTAAAAGGGAGAATATGTAATTAAAAATAATAGATTTATAATTTACATATAATTATGAAGGATAAACATGAAAATTACATGGCATAGATTGGTTCATGAAATGATATATTTAGTATATAATTAATTGTGAGCATAATTAAAAATATAGTTATGGTATGATTAAAATGGGAATAATTTACATATGGAATTTGTCATAAATAAGAAATATGTAAATTATAGAAAAAATGAACATTTAATACACTGTGCTGAGTCATTAGGGCTGAGGTGTCACCCTATCTTGTTTGGATTGTTCAGGTTGCTTCTAGGTTGATCGGATGGCCTAAATTAATCCTAAACTCTATAAAAACACCTCTAGACTCAAACCCTAAAATCAAAAAAAAAAATAGATTCATGGCCTCCATGTCGTCACCTAGCAACTCAGCATAGCCACCACCAATTAGAGAGGAAGAAAGCTAGTCTAAATCAATCCTTTTCAACTTTAACAACGGATCTTCTTCAAGGGAAAGCTATTACAACTACAGAACTCAGAATTCAGAATTTAAGACCTTCTCTGAATTGCGAGTTCGATAATTTTAATAAAATAATTAGCAAATTAATTGTATTGAGTTATGATGTGGACTATTTGGATATGATGTGAATTATTGACCGCATGTTATTATTCATGTAGTAAAATTGTGATGTTTATGTTGTAAATTCTTTGATGCTATCTTGCAAAGTTGTGATCATCTATGTTGTAATTTTATGATTGGCTTATGTATAATCGAATCACCATGTTGTTTATATGCTAGTTTGGGTATGTTGATTCATATGATAAATCATGAGTATGTATGCAAGTTTAGATTTTTATTAAGACATGAATCATATGCAAGTTGGGGAAAATTATATATAACCTTATATGCTTCATGGCATCTATTTTAGATCTAAAGTTAGGCTATGACATGTGTGAGTTATATGCCAAATTCTACATGCTGGTTTACATGTTTAGATGTAAGTTTATACTATTGTTATGTTGCATAAATCACATATGCAAGTTTATATGAATACATGTGTTTGGAAATGAATCATGTTATGCAAGTTTGTGACCATTATCTAAACAAGTTCACATCTTTAGATTTGGATTTATGACATATGTAATTTTATGCAAGTTGTAACTTTGGCCTATGCAAGTTTTAGATGTAGAACATCATTCACACATGCAAGTTCACCCCTATGTTTAGATCTAGTTTTAATTATATGTATGTTGTGATGTTTTCTCTTTATTCCATGAGTTAGACTATTCGAATCTAATGTATATTTTACGTTAAACGAACGAACGGACAACGTGGGGTAAAAGGGGATAATATTAAAAGATTTAATTGGCATAAATGCCTTAAAAGGCATAAAATAAATTTGTGATGAAAATTGGTATGATTTTACATACCATAAATAGATGGACATAATTGAGTCAATTATGGCCATAGTTAAATTTGGAATTAATTGATAATTTGAATAGGGAAAGTAATTCAAATTTGGGGAATGATTAATTAGGAGTAATTAATCGTCCATGACACGAGGTTAGGCTCTTTTGTGGTGTAAGACTGCCCGGACCCGCCCGGCAAATCCAGCTGCTACAAATGCCAGTCTAATGTGGGAGGTCTAAGGCATAAATTAAATATGTAACAATTATAAAGACACGTGGTTAGGCTCTTTTGTGGCGTAAGACCGCCCGGACCCGCCCGGCAAATCCAACTGCCACAAATGTGAGTCTAATGTGAGAGGTCTTTATGAGGTTACGGTCTTTATGAGTTAAGAAACACTTAACCAGATAAACATGTAGTGGGACATGAGGGGGTTAAGTGGGTACCTTGGGTGGCATTTGAAACACGATTAGAAACACTTAACCAAAATTTGAAACATGTAAGTGAACATGAATAAGGAAAGGGTTAAGTGGGATGTACTAGAGGGGACCAAGCTTAGGTGGATAGCTTGTGTCAAGTAATGGGGGCCCGTTTCAACCAGTAACCCATGAGTATCTCTGTGGGCTCGACCCAAGTCGAGGACGGGACACGCGTACTGGGCTTGAATGTAAGAGGCCAAAACGGGTGAGAAGTGGCAACGCAAGTCCAACGGGTTCATGTGCGTGTGTGGGCCCGGGCTGGTAGGTAAGACATTGTTGCATCGTGTAGGTATAAGCCATGCATCTCTGGTAGTATTGGGTTGCCACTTTGGGGAGTGATACACCCCACTGTGGGACCAGCACGGGTATCTACGAGTTAGGGAGCCGATCGAATGGGGAAGGTAGTGGGTACGACTAGTGGAGATAGGAGCAGGCGGCACCTATGACTGCAGCTAGGAGTACAGCTACCATATTATGAATATTGTAATTGGTAATGGGGAGGGTAGTGGGTACCACTAGTGGAGATAGGAGCAGGCGTCACCTATGATAGCGGCTAGGGGTACACGAAACTACCATTATTATTATCACTTATGTTCAGTAGGCGGGATCAACCTTAGGATGACTAGTGGTGGTGTTGTATAGCAATTACCTTATAGTGGAGGTGCAATATAGTAATTATCTTACAGTGGGTTAGGTGCGCGTTAACGATATCGTTGTTCATCCTATTTCCTTGTTTACTCTGCCATACTCAATGGTTCATGGTCATTTCCTGATTTTCCAACTTATGCCTTAGCCTAGTTACTTTGGTAATTATATTGTTAAAGTTAACGCACTCGCCAGACTTTATGTCTGACCCCCCTTTGTTTCCTCCTCTTTTCTTCCTTCCCCCCATCCCCCCAGGTGCTCAAGTTGGAACTAGCACCAGTGGAGCTTGATTTTGGACAACTGTGCTTCTTGCTTTTAGAAGATTGCTTGGATCGCTGAAGTAAAGTTCAGCCTCTCTTTTATTTAGGGCTATTTTGTATTGGGGATTATGTCTTTCAATTTTTGTACTTTGATTTAGTCAAGATGGATATTATGTACTTGGCTCTGGTTTTGATGATGTAATCAAACATATGTATTTTCCGCTGCAATGAAATAAAGTTTTTAATTTTTCATGTACTGTTTATATCTGTCTTGTTGTTAAGCTTCTGTTCTATACTCACTTAAAACGCTCCATATAAGTTAATGCATTCCCTTTGTGAGTGACATTAATGGACATGGGGTGTTACACGTGGTATCAGAGCTGAAGGTTACCAGAACAGACATGAATTTTGAAAAGTTGTTTATCAAAAACAATTTTATAAAGAAGTACCTTCAAAACTATGTTTTAAGGAATGTATTTTCAAGAGAAAAACTTATTTTATAAATCATAACCCCAAGAGCCATATATCTTTCCTTCAATTCTCCATTTTTGAATCTCTTCCTCTGCGTATATATGCTTTTTCTTAAGATATATAAGGACTTCCGCACGATGGGCGGAAAACCGCTTCATGGGACTTAGAAGTTCGTCGGGGCTAGAAGTTGACTATGACGCGTACATTCTGGTTTTTTTTTCATGCTTGGTTTCATACGAATCATTTGATAATCTAATCTGTACCAGTAGTCTGTATCTGAATATTTCTGATAAGGTTAAGGGTGAAGCGGGAAGTAGATTTCCAGTTGGGCATTTGTTTAATGGAAGCGATTCTCTGAGTATCAATCTGATGTTAATTTCGGTCTTCGGGGTTGATACTTAGGGGATATTCTCTTAAACCGATGTATGATAGGAACAAAGCTTTTGTTTTAATCGTACTTGCCTCTGTCACTCAGTTGTATCATATCGATCGAGTCTTCGACCTTTGGGTAGAAACTATGGTTGAAACATGTGTTTGACACATGTTATGTATGATGGATGCATGTGGATGCAAGTGTTTGCTAGTGGTTGCTTGTGGATGCATATACACACACTTTAGGCACTAGATCGGCTCAGTCACTTCATATTTCATATTGCATATAAATGTGTGTACATATTTAAGTAATGGATGTATAATGGTTGTACTATCATATGGATGTTGCATTTTGGTGAATGGTTGTGCACGCATGTAGAGATAATACGTATCGATAGGATTCTTTCGCATACATAATGGACGCATGGCACTATCATGGTTTGCATTAAGGAGGTCAACTGAATCAGTAGACCGCCTGATTTTGCATTAGATAAGGAACATATACACACACTTCTTACATATGTTCATACAGCATTAGAAAATTTAAGGACAATGGATGCCTGTGTTTGATGGTTGATTAGATGGTTGTTTGGATGGTAGGATACGTTCTTCTTGACTTAGAGATTTCGAGGACGAAATCCTTTAAGTAGAGGAGAATGTAACACCCTAAATTTTTGAATAATCAAATCAATTTAATTAAAGAATAATTAATCTCAGATGTGAGAATTAAGGGAAACGGGTTGCGCCATTGTGTTCGTCTCGGAATTCCGGTTGAGATAGAGTCCGAGTTTGCGTAAATTGGATTCCGTATGAAAAAGATATCTTTAAATTAAATATTGCAGCAAAACATGAAAAAAAAAGAATGAGAAAAGAATAAATGTTCAGCATTGTTCTAAGGTTTGTAAGCAAAAGACTTGGTAGCTCATTTGGTTGGAACACGTGACTTGAATACAAGGGGTATAGAGTTCGATCCCCGCCAACGCCATATTTTTGTTTTAAGGGAATGGCTTAAAATGGCTTAGTGTGAACACAGTTCAAAAAGTGGTTTAGTGTGAAAATGGGTAATTGGGAAGATAGAGAAAAAGAAAATATATATATAGAAAATATATATATATATACACACACACACATATATATATATGACGTGTACGCATCATATGGCGTACGTGGCACATTTTTGGTTGTCAATGATTGTTTTTTTTTATGTGGCCTTCACTGATTGGCTTTTATGACAAATTAAAGTTAAGAAAGATTTATGTATAAATGGATATTTGTATATGGGTAATTAATGTATACGGTAAAAGGGAGAATATGTAATTAACAATAATAGATTTATAATTTACATATAAATATGAAGGATAAACATGAAAATTACATGGCATAGATTGGTTCATGAAATGGTATATTTAGTATATCATTAATTGTGAGCATAATTAAAAATATAGTTATGGCATAATTAAAATGGGAATAATTTACATATGGAATTTGTCATAAATAAGAAATATGTAAATTATAGAAAAAATGAACATTTAATACACTGTGCTGAGTCATTAGGGCTGAGGTGTCACCCTATCTTGTTTGGATGGTTCAGGTTGCTTCTAGGTTGATCGGATGGCCTAAATTAATCCTAAACTCTATAAAAACACCTCTAGACTCAAACCCTAAAATCAAAACAAAATTAGATTCATGGCCTCCATGCCGTCACCTAGCAACTCAGCATAGCCGCCACCAATTAGAGAGGAAGAAAGCTAGTCTAAATCAATCCTTTTCAACTTTAACAACGAATCTTCTTCAAGGGAAAGCTATTACAACTTCAGAACTCAGAATTCAGAATTTAAGACCTTCTCTGAATTGTGAGTTTGATAATTTTAATAAAATAATTAGCAAATTAATTGGATTGAGTTATGATGTGGACTATTTGGATATGATGTGAATTATTGACCGCATGTTATTATTCATGTAGTAAAATTGTGATGTTTATGTTGTAAATTCTATGATGCTATCTTGCAAAGTTGTGATCATCTATGTTGTAATTTTATGATTGGCTTATGTATAATCGAATCACCATGTTGTTCATATGCTAGTTTGGGTATGTTGATTCATATAATAAATCATAAGTATGTATTCAAGTTTAGATTTTTATTAAGACATGAATCATATGCAAGTTGGGGAAAATTATATATAACCTTATATGCTTCATGGCATCTATTTTAGATCTAAAGTTAGGCTATGACATGTGTGAGTTATATGCCAAATTCTACATGCTGGTTTACATGTTTAGATGTAAGTTTATACTATTGTTATGTTGCATAAGTCACATATGCAAGTTTATATGAATACATGTGTTTGAAAATGAATCATGTTATGCAAGTTTGTGACCATTATCTAAACAAGTTCACACCTTTATATTTGGATTTATGACATATGTAATTTTATGCAAGTTGTAACTTTGGCCTATGCAAGTTTTAGAGGTAGAACATCATTCACACATGCAAGTTCACCCCTATGTTTAGATCTAGTTTTAATTATATGTATGTTGTGATGTTTTCTCTTTATTCCATGAGTTAGACTATTCGAGTCTAACGTATATTTTACGTTAAACAAACGAACGTACAACGTGGGGTAAAAGGAGATAATATTAAAAGATTAAATTAGCATAAATGCCTTAAAAGGCATAAAATAAATTTGTGATGAAAATATGTATGATTTTACATACCATAAATAGATGGACATAATTGAGTCAATTGTGGCGATAGTTAAATTTGGAATTAATTGATAATCTATTATTTAAACAGGAAAACAGGAACTAAGCAGAGCGTATGTGTACACTGTAATTGATCTGCGTTCACCGCATTCTCTAATATCAGACAATTCACTGGTTTCTCCCTTACTCGCCGCTTTTTTTCCTATTTCGCTTTTCCCAAATTGCCAAACCGCTTTCACTTTTCCCAAATTGCCAAACCGTTTTCTCTCCAATTTTTCTCTCCTCCATCTTCACCCGCTAATCTGCATCCATTATTACATCTTCGGCCGCTGCTTTTGGAGAAAACAACACAGTACCCAGATCCCCTTCTTCCTACACACGGTGATTGGACAATTTTTAATCTCTAATTTCTGGTCCCACGAATCATTCACACCACTGTAGATCTTCTTTTAATGTAAGCCACGGTAATTGATACTTACTATATTTTTTCTTCCTGTGTGAATTACTTAATCCATCTTCTTTTATGTCCAGTATGTGTATACTAAACGAATCTACTTTTTTTTACATTCGATTCCACGTGATTTCTCCTCCCACTTTTAAAATCGAATGAATTTTGTTTATTATTGCGTTTTTCTCATTATTTCGTTACTTTTTCTCTACACAATTATGGTTGAAATCAACATTAGCCTATAATTTGGGTGATTAATACAGTAGTTATACCATCTACTTCGAAAACAGTTATTTTTCTGCTTTTAAAGCAAGTTATCTACATTGTTTGTCAGGTTGTTATAACATTTGATTTGTGGTTGGTTATTTTTTCTGATTCTTATTCCTATCCTATAATCGGTTCTTGGATCAATCAATTACAGAAATAATTTGTTTTCCCTAACTATTAACAGTTATTGGCCGTTCAAACCACTGGTAGGTATTACGGGAGAACAGGTAGAAATGTTATTGAGAATCTGAGATGTACATGGAAGTATCACAGTTCATCTGATTTTCTGACCGTGTTCTAGCTGCAACCAATAGTTATTTTCTCCATTGATATTTACATTCTCCATGATGAAAATTATTACCTCAATACTATCTCTAACACACTGTGTTGCTCTTTTAGCCGCTAACAATGTGGAAGGATTGAGTTGGATAAGACCAGGGACAAGGTACATTGGTATTTCCTCTACAATTTTTATTTCCATAATTTTGTTTAAATTAAATTTGCATATTTTTATATGCAACAAACCACAAATTCTATGTAATTCAGGTTAAACAGATATTTTTTCGACCAAAGAACCCCTTGAATTTGAATTAACTCGCTACATCAGTTGTAGTTCTTCCCTTACAGGTTAGGCATGCTTCTTCGTGATCATATTTGCACTACATATGACCAAAAACACTGCTGTATTTTTACATTCATCCATAGCAATTAACATTCGAACCGCTTATGGTTTTAAGCTCTAATGAGACAACTTAAAATGTGTCCACTAATTTATTTTGCTTTAACTGATGAAAACATATTACAATGCATTTACGACAATAATGATCTCTAATCACTATACCATTCTTTTAGTGCTAGAGACATATATGTATATGTTTGGTTACCTAAATGTTATGTTAAAATTTTGTAGATGTGTTACAGAGTAAAATTACAGAGGATGCAATTAATTTTTAGAACATTTTTCATATAACAAAAATACAGTGTCATTGTATGCGCTACCTCTAAAATCCTTTTTCCAGTTTTTTTTTTTTTTTTTTTTTACAACCATCTAATTTCTTATATCTTCTAAGACTGAAAAACTTATACCAAATGCAATTCAATTTTATGCTAAATTCGACCCGATTTAAGTTTTTAGTCTATTTTGAATTTTATCTTTGAAAGTATTAGCTGTCATGCATCCTTAGAGCATTCTACCTTGATACTCTAACTATAACCATTGAGTTCTGGTGAAAGTATTACCAGTTTGTTACAACTAAAAATATTACATGTTCTGGTAATATTTGCAAATATCTGAATTATCAAACAATTCAATAAACATGACCACTTGCAGTAACAATGGCCTATCAAATAATCAAACAATTAAAAACCTGTCAAATATTTTCCATAGTTTCTGATCTAAAAGCATATAAGCTCTCCACTTTTGAATTTACCAAAGAAACGAAAAAACAAGAAAACCTGTAAATACGGATGGATGTATTTATTAACCTTTTTGAGTCTTCCCCTCATACATATAGGGATTTGTTTTTGGCTTAAACTTGCACTATACAAATACCACTTGCTTTGTTTCACAAGGTTTCTTCTCTTTTTTATATTGCTTAAACTGCTTCACATAGTCGATGTATGTAGAAAAGGAGAGGAAACTTGTATAAGTATAAAAAGTGGTTGGTGCATTAGCTTTTAATGCCAGTGACGTAATACTATGCTTTGAACAACATAAGTGCATGCATATATGCCATTGATTTTTTCCTTGCTCTAAATGGTAATAGCCTTTTGCAATGAAAACAATTAAATATTGTAAGTTTATAAACTGGGTGGGCGCATGCTCGCTTTGTGATGTTTACAACTTTCCATCATTCAAAATAACACAGAATTCTATTGTCTACATTAAACTTTCACCAGTTTAGCATTATCATATTCTTACTATATGGCACACAAGGCTTCTTTCTCTCTCTCTCTCCTTTTAAGCTTAACATATGAATATGGCAACTACTATTTACTCTTTTGTCTAACTGGCCCAATATAGATGCAAAAAATCGCGACAATACTCGGACAACATGTAACCTTTCCAATAATAATAACCATAACATGTACTGAGTGCTTCCCTGATTAATAATTTACTACTAACATTTGCTTATTTTGGACTGCTTTAGTGCTTATAGTTTCAACTAACTTTGATTGGAATTTCAGGACAAATCTTGATACTGCACCCTTATCAATCCATAATGAGTTTTTTGGATGCTACATGAAGTCTTAACCATATAACATATAAAGCCTTGCGATTCATCCAGGTAATGGTATAACGCTACGTCTTAAGTTTGAAAAACATATCAATCAGGGAAACATTCATATAAGTCCATCACACATATATTTGACAGTGAAATTGTTATTAAAGATATCATTAAATAGACTGCAAACATGTATTTGTCAACATCCAGCGGTAGACTAACTAGACAAAATGTTTTGATCATGATTTTGTCAATGCGTTCACATTATAAGCCTGTGTTTATTTTCTCCAACAAGTTCCTTAATGCAAATTCTGAAATATTAATCAGAACTTTCAGCATTGCCTGTTTTTCAAAACTCTTCTGGTTTAAGATACTTGCTCAGGAGTCAATATTTTAACCATTTTTTCCTGCTGATTTAAGCTACTTATCCACAAATAATCTTCAATTCTTTTAGACAATATTTTTTCCTTTTACAACTAAGCAAGTCAGTAGCAAAGCCAGTTAAGAAAAATATGACATATTATTAATACCCATACGAACTTCTCCGTACCTGAGGTTCTCACATAAATTTATCGTACAAAAATGCACATTGATCTTCATGTAATAGATTATTATTTGCATACAGTTTAGGTTGTTGGTTTAAGTAATCATGAAGACGACATTAATGGATCTTCTGTCGGTAGCACGTTTCTTCTTTACAAAAAGAATGACGTTGTCAAGCTTCAAATTTTAATTTTTAACTCTTTTTGTTTAGCTAATCAAACAATACTTGGATACATATACAATTATACTCCACGAATAACTTATTACTACTAATCAATTTCAATTCAAAATATGAAGATGTTTGATCTAATTAAGGCTACACTGAAAGAAATCCAAATTATAGGCAATATTCACCATCTTTTTGTTGCTCATTAGGTGTGCTAGGTAAGGATTAAATATTTTGGCTTCTTCACATATATGGGATACTCATTAGTATTGCCATTTGAATCTTCATGTCAATTTAAAAGTAAGCAGTTTTCAATATTTTACATCTACTACAACCAAGTTTTGCAACTTATTTGGCGTATAGGGCATCATTAATGGATTTCAGGCAGCAACATTGTCACATTACTGGGTAGGACTTCAAGTTATTTAATAGAAAAATCTCTAATTGAAAATGGGACATGCTATTAGTAGGATTGATATCACATTTGTAATTATACCAAAGTTTTCAAACGCAAAAGGCGTACATGATGCATTTTCAGGACTACGAGGCAAGGCGTGGCGTACATCTCGAACATTGAGGCGTAAATCTCGAACGTTGAGGCGTAAACTTTTCGGGTAAAAATAAAACACAAAATAAAGAAAGAAATTATGACACTTTTAATTAACCAATGAAAAAAATGAAAAACAAATAGTTTAAGATCCGACTTTTCCCAAGTATATATTTTTGTTATAGATTAAAAATAAATAATCGAAACTCATATGATTCAAATTTTAATTTCTCAAAACTATTTGAAGATCACATCTAACTCTAATTTTGATAGGGTCTATCAATTCAACTCGATTTGCAAAATCTATTTTAGATTTAACAAAGTTTATTGAAAAACATTCGTAAAATAACAATGAGAAAATTCATTACATAGCTCATGATCATTATTTCATAAACAATCTTACTTGATTATGTCGATATTGAAATTGAAAAGTTAAAAATGCTAATTTTTACTTTCTTAAATTTTTATTTTCATTAAATAATTAAAGTTTAATGACTTTTATCTGTGTTAATATCTACAACTAAAGATAAAAAGATTTTTAAGTCATATGCCTCAGCTATTTGAGGCGTGCGAAGCGCATGATTTATGCGCTGTGTATGCCTCAAGTTGTTGAGGCGTAAGTTTTACATGTAAAAAGCCTTTTGGAATGAGCCTCAAGGCGTTTTATCTCTTATTTCCACGAGGCGGGCCTTGAGGCGAGTACCGAGGCGTTTTTTTTTTACAATGAGTTATACTATACTTAAAAAAGGATGTCTCATTCGCTACTCGTACAATAGGAAGCTACTATGTTGCTTTGCAGATTGCTACAATAATCTTATTCATATGCTGTCATTAATAATTTAAATTTTATGTTTGTGGTGACCACATTTTTTGTATAACTTTCTGTCCACCATTATTAAAGTTGAGTATATTCAGAATTATATTATTTGGTACGTACTTAGCAGGTTAAGTACCAATCCAAATGTGAAAATAAAATTTCAAAAGCAAAGCTCAACATGGACATGTTGATAATTACCGACTTTGTTGCTCTGATATATGTTACATCTAATAAATTATTGTTGGTAAATAGTATCTGCGACTTTGTAATTTGTATATGTGTACATTTTACGTATTACTATTTATCCATATCTGTGTGTAGTTAGAACTTCAAACACATATAAATTATATGTACACTTATAGCTACTGCTACGTGTCCAGTATGCTTATACGTATATGTTGAAAATAAACAATTGTTTGAACCTATGCATATATAGATAAGATAAGATAATATACATTCTTATGTATCAAGTACAGCAACTTTTTGCTTCCATTTTTGCTCTGAACTTTGATTTATCTTTTTTAAGAATGGCTGTACGGGTGTATCTCCTATTCTTCTGTCTATAATATTGGAAATAGAATGAAATTCCACACATTTTAAACCCTTTTTATTCCTGACTAAACATGTATTTCATTTCTTGAATACAGATACGATGATTTTCTTTGGTGTACAACTGCTGCATTCACTCAGTTGCTACCTGCAGCATAAGGGGTATTGAGCGGCAAATTATCATGCATTTGTATTGGATCCATATTCGGATCAAATTTTTCATAGATGGAAGGCGAAGGAATCCAAGTTAAGAATATGTTAACAGTTACAAATATGCACCATATATCCTGTCGGAAAGCAAATTTGTAATGCCAAATAAGTTCACGTTGTTGTTACTTGACGTTAGTCTCAAATTAGGCAAAGTGATTGTAATTTTCCAATAAGTTACTCATGTTATTAATTTACTCAATCCTACTTGAATAGTCAAAAAGGTCATATTTGTTCATTTTAAGAAATAGCGTTAGCTAATTCATTTTGCACTACATAATTGTTCAATATTGCTACTGTAGAAAATGTCGATGCTACTCTGTTATCGTCACTCAGCTATCATTTTGTTTTTGTATAATATTAAGTAGCAACGATCATTCGTTCCATTAGGCTTGAATTTTATTTCATCTCTACTGCATTAGCACAGTAATTGTTCCAAATCTTAACTCAGCTGTAAGCCTGCATCGGTTTATTATCTGTATTAATTTTAGTTTGAACTTTCATTATTACGGATGTGCAGTTAATAATAAGATACGAACATTTATTTTTGTTCAGATATTCTGCAGTTCATTGTTGTATGTCACTTTTAACCCCCTTCAATAACTACTCCATCATTCTCATACTACTTAGCATCCATGTTACAAGTTTATATATCAGTTAGGAAACGTCTTTCTACTATCTGTTACATGGTTTATCAACTGAAAGAAAAACACACCAAAGACTAAAAATTAACCCTCCAATCCTTCTGCTCAAGCTTACAACAAGGGGTCTATTCTACAAACTGCCCATTTGCGAAGCACGGGCCTCATCCTAGTTTGAATAGGGAAAGTAATTCAAATTTGGGGAATGATTAATTAGGAGTAATTAATCGTCTAAGACACGAGGTTAGGCTCTTTTGTGGTGTAAGACTGCCCAGACCCGCCCGGCAAATCCAGCTGCTACAAATGTCAGTCTAATGTGGGAGGTCTTAGGCATAAATTAAATACATAACAATTGTAAAGACACGAGGTTAGGCTCTTTTGTGGCGTAAGACTGCCCGGACCTGCCCGGCAAATCCAGCTGCCACAAATGCGAGTCTAATGTGAGAGGTCTTTATGAGGTTACGGTCTTAATGAATTAAGAAACACTTAACCAGATAAACATGTAGTAGGACATGAGGGGGTTAAGTGGGTGCCTTGGGTGGCATGTGGAATCTAGTGGGTGCCTTGGGTGGCATTTGAAATACGATTAGAAACACTTAACCAAAATTTGAAACATGTAAGTGAACATGAATAAGGAAAGGGTTAAGTGGGATGTACTAGATGGGACCAAGCTTAGGTGGATAGCTTGTGTCAAGTAATGGGGGCCCGTTTCAACCAGTAACCCATGAGTATCTCCGTGGGCTCAACCCAAGTCGAGGACGGGACACGCGTACTGGGCTTGACTGTAAGAGGCCAAAACGGGTGAGCGGTGGCAACGCTAGTCCAACGGGTTCATGTGCGTGTGTCGGCCCGGGCTGGTAGGTAAGACGTTGTTGCATCGTGTAGGTATAAGCCGTGCATCTCTGGTAGTATTGGGTTGCCACTTTGGGAAGTGATACACCCCACTATGGGACCAGCACGGGTATCTAAGAGTTAGGGAGCCGATCGAATGGGGAAGGTAGTGGGTACGACTAGTGGAGATAGGAGCAAGCGGCACCTATGAGTACAGCTACCATATTATGAATATTGTTATTAGTAATGGGGAGGGTAGTGGGTACCACTAGTGGAGATAGGAGCAGGTGGCACCTATGATAACAGTTAGGGGTACACGAAACTACCATTATTATTATCACTTATGTTCAGTAGGCAGGATCAACCTTAGGATGACTAGTGGTGGTGCAGTATAGCAATTACCTTATAGTGGAGGTGCAGTATAGTAATTATCTTACAGTGGGTTAGGTGCGCTTTAACGATATCGTTGTTCATCCTGTTTCCTTGTTTACTCTGCCATACTCAATGGTTCATGGTCATTTCCTGATTTTCCAACTTATGCCTTAGCCTAGTTACTTTGGTAATTATAATGTTAAAGTTATCGCACTCGCCAGACTTTATGTCTGACCCCTTTTGTTTCCTCCTCTTTTCTTCCTCCCCCCCCCCCTCCAGGTGCTCAGGTTGGAACTAGCACCAGTAGAGCTTGATTTTGGACAACTGTGCTTCTTGCTTTTAGAAGATTGCTTGGATCGCTGAAGTAAAGTTCAGCCTCTCTTTTATTTAGGGCTATTTTGTATTGGGGATTATGTCTTTCAATTTATGTACTTTGATTTAGTCAAGATGGATATTATGTACTTGGCTCTGGTTTTGATGATGTAATCAAACATATGTATTTTCCGCTGCAATGAAATAAAGTTTTTAATTTTTCAAGTATTGTTTGTATCTGTCTTGTTGTTAAGTTTCTTTCTACTCACTTAAAACGCTCTATAGAAGTTAATGCATTCCCTTTGTGAGTGACATTAATGGACATGGGGTGTTACAGAGTTATTTATATAATCACAAATACGTTAATCATGAACTTGTTACTCTCAACTAATTCTAGTGCATTACAAACCCCATCTCTAATGAGTTTTCTCATTCTAGGATACTACTGATCCTATCTCTAATGAGTATTCTTTTATAGGATATTTCTAATCCTACCTTTGATGAGTCTCTTGTTCAGTTCTAACGAGTTGTACCCCAAAAATTTGAGCTAACCAAAGCTCTAATACCAACTGTAATGATTCGGATTTCGACCGGACCTAATCAATCGCGAAATCGACTAAGACCGTTCAAAAACCCGAATACGCTAACTTTTGGCATACAACACATCAGAAAAAATAACAGAAGACTTTTATAAACATTATAATAATGTTACATCAGAGTACAGAATATCAGAGTACATCGAATAAATAATAATACAGCGGAAGATTAATTTACAATAAACTTAACACAATGCAGTGGAAGACTATCATTGCTTTGGCCAATGCTTTAAGCTTCGATCTAGAATCCTGCCTAATAAATAGATATCTGCAAAAAAAGCCACTCGACTGCCCGTGTGGAAAAGTGGGCACCCGAGTTTGCAAGTGAAACAAACTACAGGTCAGTCATGGGACTGGTATGAGAAATCTTACTTAACTTATCTAATAATAATAAGGCTAATCACAGGACCACGCCGCTAACGCGGAATGGGTTTACTCCATTGGATTGCCAATGCAAGAAAATAAAGTAAATCGTTAAACAACGCAATGCTTTTTAGAAAAATGAAATCATCATAAGACTTATGTCCCATCACACAATGCAACGCAAACCGGAGGATAGAGTTTTACCTAATAATGGTCAAAATTTGCTTAATACGATAAAATGGATTTGATATTATTATTAGTGTATATGTGTTTCAAAAACATTTCAATCATATTAATCATAGACGGCATAGCTACCATATACTATGTCGCCATACTAGTTATATAATCAAAATCGTATGGTGTCGTATTGGAAGTTGGATTTCCATCATGAACCAAGGCAAGGGATCGTCCTTACCGAATTCGAGACACTCTAGCCCGTGCCTTAGGATACAGCCGCAACTGCACCTAGGAGCCATAGGGATGGTCCCCAACTTACGTTGGTGGATTATATATAAATTCCCGTACAATACGTCTCCTCGCCCTATGGGGCGTAAAATAGAGCCACTAAGGACTCAAATACCGAGGCGCCTCGCAATCCATCATCCACATAAGTAAAAATATTTGGGCTTGTAAAAACCCAGACACCACTCCTATCTAGAAAGAAACGCATGTTCTCCCTGGATCCTTCTCTCATTTCTGGTTCATATCGAGGTGTGAGGCTCGCAAAGTATCGCTACACAAAGCTATGCTAAATAAAGTTGTGCTTTGATCATCAACCATAAGGCTCTGCTTTTCAACAAAAGCCTTGATCATTTGCATCTTAGCATGCCACATTGTCAATCCATACCATTGATTTCTGCCAATACATAACCTCTAAGCTCGTATGTCTCAGAGAAAGGTGTTAAGCAAGAGAATAAATTCGCCGCCACCAAACAGCTATATATTTAGCAGAGATCAACTAATACATCATAAAGGAATACAACGTCAGACATACCATCCATTTACAAGTTCGCTCTGGGTCTGAATGAAACCGGAGACACCTTATTCCTCGTCCCATACGTCTAATATAGGAGAGAGGTTCTCGCATATCCATCGATCTCAAAGTACGTCTGGACGATCACCACTTATTACCTTGTCTTGGGATGCCTCCTAATCAAGACATCAATAATCATCCAAACGATGTGAAGATCTCCGGTCTTCAACCACCGTCTTCATCTTCGACTTTTCATTGTCGTAGTAAATATTCAGAATGGGTTGAACCCGGTCTTTCCGAATAACTCGCGTATTTTATAATCAATAATTAAGTGTTACTAAACACATCATATGCCCCATTCCAATTCAGAATATTCTTTTAATAGAACATTCACATTATTAGGGAAAGGTTCCCATTAATTTATCAAAGATAAATCTTTTAAATTTATTCTTTAATTTCTTTTTAAAGATTCATTAAAACTCCAATTTGGTTTTAATATCAAAAATCATTACTTTATAATTATTCAACTTTAAGAAATCAATCTTGTCTTTATCTAGGTTAAAGAACCAATGTCGTTTAAAACACAGTTCACGATAAACCCAAAATCATCTTTCATTAAATATGGAATTTTCACTGAAATCAAATCAATATATAATCGATATAAATCTCCGTATCAGACTAATAATATAAATGGAATAATGGCAAAGCCTTTTAAATTCCATATATAATAATGGTCTTCTTTTACAGAAGCTCATCTCGATTATTATTAAATCGAATTCTTTTCAATTCCAATTTAATATATTAAATTGGAAAACTTACTTTGGAAATTTCCATTAAATCTTAATAAAAAGATTTATAAATTCCAAATTATATTTTCACTGTTAATTGGGTTAAAGAATGAATGTCGTTAAAAACACAGTTCACAATAAACCCAATTCACATTTCATTTTATTCCAATTACTAAACATAATTGGAAACTCTAATAATCTTAAATAAAAGATTTATTATTTTTATATGGGGTTTAAGAACAATGTTATTGAAGTCACCATTCACGAAAACCAAAAAATCTAATTTATTTTATTTAATTCCAATTTAATTAATTGGAAAACTTCATTAAATCTTAATTTAAAGATTTATTCTTATTAATAACTAGTTCATTTTGATTAAAAAAATATACTTTTATCTTTTAAAATATGGAATTTTTCATCCAAAAGCTTTTCAAATCATTTATTATGATTTTACATAATTTTCCATATTTTTGATAATTTTATTAAGGCCCGTACAGTCGGTTTACAATAACGACCATCGAACTGCATCCATAGCGACCTTTTTCAAATTTGATTTGGACATAATTCCAAATCCAACCGCAAAACTCTTATATTCGTTGGAAAGCTCTTTTCGATACGAACCCAACGGTTCCGATTTTAGGAGAATCCGACAGTCGGATCTCCCGTTACATCAATTTGAAGTTAATGGTCGAAATTCGCGAAGGGTCGCTGCGCGATGCATTCTATTCAAGCCATCAAATATATAAAATATATTATATATATATATATATATATATATTTCGTAGATTTCCATTTAAATCCTATTTTATAAAATATTTATAAATTCGTTACAAAACGGCTTTAACTTCATTTTCAATTTTGAATCAAAATTGGATAGTCTATATATTTATCCTATATTAATATTTTCAAAATATTAGATTTTGAAATCACTACTTGTCGATATTCCTTATATAATGAAATAAATTGATCGACAAACCCGTTCGGGTTAAAAAAAATGGCGTTTCTATACTTAACCCGGCTTCATATTTTTATATTTTTGTGTCCATCCAAAAATGGACATAAAACTCATAATTTTATTCTTCATTAAATTTATTTTAAAATATTTTTTATTTTAAAATGTTCTTCATTTAAAAATGTTATTTTTATTAAAATATTCTTTATATAAAAATATTCTGAATCGGAATGCGACTCGACCAATTACCATATAATTTTAGTTATATGGATTTCATATATTGCATGTATATAACAATAATGATAAATAATCATTAAGCAATCCATACATCCAGAGTGAAATTTACAACTGTGTGAGCATTAAAATAAATAAATAACGCTCATCACAGACTGTCAATCCATTGATTGACATATAACTAAATATTGGGACTAGTGTATAACAAATATCATCCCAATACCCGTGTGGAGTTTTCAAACAACAACAATTTATATAAATAAATCATTGGTTAACAATTTAACCAATTATAATTCAGTTTGAATTGTTTTCTATATAACAAATTTTCACTGTTTAAAACTATAAACGAATATTTATAATCCAATTTCAACTGCCATATTAATATTAACATTATTATGATAATGTTTTAATCTAGCACAAATCATATTTTTAACATACGACCAATTTTCTAATATTGCTAACATATCAATGATAATGTTTCAATCTTTAGCATATTTTTGTATTTCTAACTCATTATCATTTTAATCATTTCTACATGCACTACAAAAATGTAAATTTTATCATTGACATATTTTAACATAACATTTTCTAATAAAATGACATTTTTAATCTAACATACATGATTCTAGCAAAATGATCTTCTTAATTAACATAACATGATCAAACCAAAAATGATATTTATATTTCACATGACATTTTCTAACTAAATAACATTTTTATTTAACATGACAATTTTAATATTCTACATTTCTAATGGCAAATAAGAAGAGGTATTTATTTTGCATACATTTTTCTATGCATTTTAATGACAAATAAAAGAATAGTTTATTTGCACACAAATTCAATGTTTCACCATAACAAGTAAAAATGATACTTTTATGTGTTGACAATCCTAATTAAACATAACAAATAAAAAATGAAAATTTTATGTTGACAATTCTAATTTAATAAAATAAATAAAAATGAGACCTCATTTTGTTAACAATTCTAGCTTAACAAAATAAATAAAAATGACAATTTCATTTTATCTAAAATTCCATTTCAACAAAATGAATAAAAGTGACGAATTCATTTTGCTAACAATTCTAGCTTAACAAAATGAATAAAAATGGCAATTTCATTTGTGTTGACAATTCCAGTTTAACAAAATAATAAAAGTTATATTCTCATTTTTGTTGACAATTCTATTTCAACAAAATTAATATTTTTGCTTTAACACAAAACTATCTTAACCAAAATATTATTTTTGTTTTAACATAAACCTCCTTAACAAAAATGTTATTTTCTGTTCTGACACAAATCTTTTTGACAAAAAGATTATTTGTATTTTGACACAAATCTATTTGACAAAAATGTAATTTTTGTTTTGTTCTATCTCAATTCTAATTTACAAAAATGTAGTTTGTTTCAACTATTATATTTTGACAAAATTGACAAATTTGGCTTCAACTATTATTATTCAATAAAATGATATTTTTAATTCACATAACTTTATTCTAACAAAATGGTATTTTTAATTAACATAATATTATTCTAACAAAATGATATTTTTAATATGACAATTCTAAATCAACATAAAAATGATGTTTTTATGTGACATTTTCATTTCAACAAAAAATGTTCATTTTGTTTCAACTACTTTATTTTGACAAAATTGTAAATTTTGTCTTCAATTATTCTATTTTGACGAAATTGTAAACTTTATCTCAATTATTTTGTTCAACAAAAGTTGATAATTTTGTTCAACAATTTTGTTTGCGAACAAATTAGACAATTGTAAACAACTGTAAAATACGTTCGGCTTTCCTAAACAACAAGGATTGTTGCAGAGGGTGCCGAACTCTGGGACAAAAAATATTTTAATTAATAAATCCAATCAAGTTATTCTAGGATTTTGATTGATTGAAAACACAGAAAATGACAACAATTAAATAAAAAGAGAGATTTATATAATAAGAGAAAGCAATTAGGGGATAATGACATAGATTGGATTCATACTCATCAATAGCCAACAAATAAGCATAGATCTAATTCATGTTTCTGTCACAAACATGAATCAATGATAATTAGGTTCTTATAAACAAATAAGTAAATAACAACAAGCATAGCCTACGCGGGAGCTGAGCTCTTAAACAACCATAGGCTATCAGGACAGATTCATTAATTAATTTCTAAAATCCTAAAATTAGATCTAAATCTAATAATTGTTAGATCGAACACGAATATACCCTGTGAAGGAGCATAGTTCTTAAACGACACAGAATATGAAGGTTCAGATCCAACCCTTGATTCAGATCCAGATCTACATGTATAAAGTCCTCATCTATTGGCTATGTGATTCATGCTGAATCATATGTATTAGCATCATCACCCCCTAATCAAAGGGGATTAGCTAGACATAGCTAAAGAAGAAGAGAAAAAGAAACTAAATAACATGAACATAAATAAAATAACAACTGAGAGAAAGGTAGAAGAAGAGTTTTATTCCGAGAAGAGAATTACAGAATAAAACTAAGTGTAATCACAAACGAAGGAGATACATTGTATTTATAGTTGCATTGGCCAAGACTAAGAGGCTAATTACAAAATGTGAGACAAAATCCCTTTTCTAAAATAACACATGAACCAGTGTGAACGCAACATGAATGAGAGGCCTTGCAAATGAGCTAATGTGAACGCAATGTGAATGGATTTGCAATTGGCATAGCTTATGGGCATCAAATGACATCATATTCAATTGTTTTGAGCATGAATAGGAACTCCATAACATTTGCGACAAGCAATCTTTATAAAAAGGCATTGAATCATTAAAATATGTGGTAGAAGGTGGTTGAACAGCAACATTTCTTCAAGCTTTAATCTAGCTCTCAAAATCAACACTCTTCATACACCAATTCTTCAAGCTTTTCAACAATTAAGTGCATTAATCCACTCATCATAAATAATCCGAAAACACAACTATAAATACACAGTATCAATTATTTTAAATATAAAATAAGATAAATAAGCGGATAAAATGTACACATTTATGTGTATATCAAATACCCCCACACTTATCTTTTTTACTCGTCCTCGAATAAACTAAACTAAGATATGTCACACTTTCGTAGGAAATACGATTGCATTTAGCGTATGCAACAAGCCGTTAAGCCCCTAGGTGTCCCTAGTAGGACGAGTGTTGTCTCGTGGGGGTTTTCAGCGGATACTACCACAAAATCCAACGGGTCTTATGTACACGGATTAATCAAACAATATATTTAAGGTCTTTTATATTCCAAGGACTTTACCTGACTTCAATAATAACGGTTTAGTCCCAAATTGTCCATCCCATTATTGGTGCAAAAATGAATAAAAATTTTCAAGCTGATTCATAATTCCTTGATAACACTGTAATTGTCTTGAAGGTTAAGAGCGTGGTGTCAACCAAAGTTCTACACATCGACAATGTGCACCCAATCATTTATTCTTTTTTTTTTTTGAATAATTTTGCACCAGTGTAACTGTAATGTATTGGATATGAGTTATGCATAGATGAAGGAGAAATTTGTAAGTTCTAAAAATATTATTAATAAGAGGGCAAGTGTATTAGTTGAACTTCAAACTACAAAATGTAAAGTAATACTAAGGCACATATGGACGTTTTGTTTCCTTTCATCACCTCTACTACAATCCTTGCTTCTAAGTACAGCATGATGGATGTGGATGGAATGGAAATGAATGCTTTATAGTCAAGAATGACGAGTGACTATTTTATTCTCAGAGATTTTCTCTTTATTTGATTCCTTCTCTACTAAGCGAATCATAACCAACACTTCATAAAAGGAAAGTTTTGTGCCCTAGTTACTTTACTTCTATAACTCTAATTCAACACACAAGTCTGGATTGATGTTATATAAAAAGCTGAAACAAATGATAAGCAAAGGTTCGTAAGATAGATAACCCATATAAAATAAGATGTGGTATATGGTTATCCAACCTTAAAACAAGTACGGAGTGGGTAGTGTAATATTGGTATAAAAAGTGACATTTTTGAACCTTTGAAAATAAATTAGTACAAGGTTCTATACCAATCCAACATAAGAAAAACTTGTCGAAACATGGATGTAAATCGACTAAAACTTAGGTTTGAATAATGTGGGGTATCGAAGAAGAACACTACAATGAGTCATTTCTCCTTAATTGGGCCAAGTGGACTTTAGAACTTACAAGTTTGAAAAAATTGAGTGAGAAAAATATTATGCATGAAAATGAACTCAGAAAATCCAACAAATATAGGTGCAAAACCTTTGTATTTCATGATTTTTTTTTATTATTTTTACTTGCACATTCTAACATGTATAATAAAGGTTGACATGCTTACTCCAGAACAAGACTAACGTCCGCACAGTCTCAAGCTAGCATCTTAAAAAGACACATTACAACTCAATGAGTAAATAATGTTCATTACCATCACCCAACAATTCAACTTATCAAACAAGAACCAGGGTGTTATTTATGAATTTAAGTTAATCCTTGTTCAATTAATTACCTACTTCATAAAATTTGATTGCTGATGTAATGTAAATTCCCCCCATACTTGAGTGTGACTGTGTCCTCACAGTCGTTAATCAGACATATCTTAGTGAAAGGGAAAAACAAATAAGAGAATATTGACACATGTACAAAAGAGGGTTAGTGCGTCTTACCGAATGTAATGTGGCTCATGGAGGACCATGAGCTCTTCCTCCTGGTTGGGTATTGGTTACAAGTAA
Organism: Allium sativum; assembly: GCA_030737875.1. Taxonomy (NCBI): domain Eukaryota; kingdom Viridiplantae; phylum Streptophyta; class Magnoliopsida; order Asparagales; family Amaryllidaceae; genus Allium; species Allium sativum. The sequence goes on along the minus strand of CM060919.1, from coordinate 123,300,126 downwards.
GGTCTAAGGCGTTGAACATTAACTTTATAGGATGAACCATCGATTGGATTCTCAATTTCTACCGTACCATGCGGGAAAACAGTCCGTATAGTATAAGGTCCTATCCATCTAGATTTTAACTTACCCGGAAATAAATGCAATCTTGAGTCGTATAACAAAACATTTTTGACCTGGCATGAAAGTTTTACGTAAAATGGATTTATCATGAAAAACTTTTGTCTTGTCCTTGTAAATTTGTTCGTTTTCATAAGCATCAATTCGAATTTCATCAAGTTCATTAAGTTGAAGCTTCCTAAGTTCACCTGCTTGCTCTAAGTCAAGATTTAAAGTTTTTATTGCCCATAACGCCCTACGTTCTAGTTCAACTGGCAAGTAACATGGCTTACCAAAAATCAACCGATAAGGGGATGTACCTAAGTTTGTTTTGAAAGCGGTGCGACAAGCCCAAAGAGCGTTGGTTAACTTTTGGGACCAGTCTTTGCGATTTTGATTCATAGTTTTCTCAAGGATTTTCTTAATGTGCTTATTCGATACTTCAACCTGCCCACAAGTTTGAGGATTGTAAGGAGTGGATAACATGTGGGTTATTGAATACTTTCTCATGAGGGCTTCAAAAGAATGGTTACAGAAGTGTGTGCCGTTATCACTGATTATCGAGTGAGGTGTGCCAAACATAGAAAATATATTTTTCTTTCAAGAAGCGCACAACAACCTTGTTGTCGTTTGTTTTGCATGGAACAGCTTCGACCCATTTAGAAACATAACCTACAGCTAAGAGAATGTAAAGGTTCCCAAAAGAACTAGGGAAGGGTCCCATGAAGTCTATACCCCAAACATCAAAAATTTCGACCTCTAGAATGGGGTTTAAGGGAATCATATTCCTTTTAGAAATTTTCCCTAAAAATTGACAACGATCACAAGTTTTGCAAAATTCGTACGCGTCTTTGAAAAGGTTGGGCCAGTAGAAACCCGATTGGAGAACCTTTTCGGCTGTCTTTTTGGGACCGAAGTGACCACCACAGGCTTGGTCATGACAGAAAGAGAGGACACTGTGAGTTACAGTGTCGGGAACACACCTTCGAATGATTTGATCGGGACAATACTTGAAACACCCCACCTTCGTTAAGGTCACTCACAAAGGGAATGCCTTAACTTCAGTGGAGCATTATAGGTAAAAGATACAGATAATTTACAAGACAGACCTATAAACAGCGAAAAAACTAAATTTATTTCATAAGTACGTGGTTCAGTTAAAACATTACCACGACTGTCTCAAACCAACTTCCAAATTATTACAACAAAATCTCTGTCTTGAATTAAAACATAAAGAAGCATTAAAACATAAAGAAGCATTAAAACAACAGTAAGGCAGCATAAATCCCCAACAAGAGAGTATCCAAAGCCATAGCCCAAGGAAAGAGATTCCAAGCAATACATCTATTCTCTTTAAGCTGGAAATGATCCGAACTAAGCTGAAGTATTCCCTCCATGCGGACCTGAGGGGAGGGGACAGAAGAAAATTAGATGAAAGAAAATGAGTCAGACATGAGTTTGGTAAGTCCAGTGATTTTTTAGCATGTAAACAAGAAAAAGGATTATGACATGAATAAACCGAATCTAGGACAACACCCTAGAAATAAGATAATAAGGCTGAATATGCTATCACACTCATTTCAACTTCTCTGCATCCCCTTACAAGTGTTTCAACTAGCACCATGTGTTCAAGATAAGTGATCCCCTTTTCTTTTTATCGATCGGTTCCTACTCGTATACGTTTACCACTTGTGTCATTCGGCCCCGCATGATTGTAGATACCTATGCTGGTCCCACCATGGGGTGTATCAAATCCTATGGTGGCAACCCGACACAATTCAAGATGCACAGTGTATAACTACGATGCCCAGTGCCTGCTTTTTCCACTCCGGAGTACGTGCACGCCCGCACCCCGTCGGAACATACACTGACGCACCACCCGCCGTTGTTTTGACCGCTTATAATCAGCCCAGTAATCGTGCCCCACCCGGCCTAGTTCAGGGTACCATGATACATCTATGTGGGTTACTACTGAAATGGGTCCCCGTTACTAGGGTTTCCTAATCAACATGTTAAAATGGTTAAGTGTTCTCAAATTAACCTAACCCCACCCATCAGTTTAGTTAACATGTTGTATTGGTTAAGTGTTGCCTTAATTAACTTAACCCTAACATTCCTGTCTAAGCTTTAATTCATTCATTAAAGCACCAACCACTTACATTAGATATGTATTATTGCGGTTGCTAGATGTGCCGGTCGGTTCCGGGCAGTCTTACACTACAACTCAATCTAACCTCGGGTTCTTTTGGGCTTGATGCACTAACCTCTCACATTAGATATATATATTGTTACGGTTGCTGGATGTGCCGGGAGGTTCCGAGCAGTCTTACACCGTAACTCAATCTAACCTCGGGTTAGGCATATTCGTCTTTTACTTAATTTACGTATTTACCTTTCATATTTATATGTAAATTATCCACAATTATTGCCATTTAAGTGATGCCCCATTTACCTTCTAAATCATATTCAAGATTTTTGGTATATAAGTTATACCATTTTTATGCCACTAATCATTCATATATTTTTGGGCCAAATTATGCCATTAATATAAATTTAAGGTTTTTCCCAACGTTACCTCTGTCATACATTCGCAAAATTCACATAGAATGTTAGGTTCGTAACTTAGCCTAACTTATATACAAAAGGGGAAAGAAGGGAGCATGTACCACTCTTACAACATGATAAGGATCTAACTAAACATGTGTCATATAAATTTGGCATAAGACAATAAACTTGCAATTTTTTATCCAATCAACATGAGTCTTAAGCATATGAAATTACCCAAATCCAACTAGGCATGTAAATGTAAACTTGCAATTTGGATCCAATAAATATGAATCTTAAGCATATAGAATTACACAAGTTCAACTAGGCTTGTGAATGTGAACTTTTATTTTGGATCCAATAAAGATGAATCTTAAGCATATGGAATTACACAAGTTCAACTAAGCATGTAAATGTGAACTTTTATTTTGGATCCAATAAACATGAATCTTAAGCATATGGAATTACACAAGTTCAACTAGGTATGCGAATATGAACTTTTATTTTGGATCCAATAAACATAAATCTTAAGCATATGGGATTACACAAATTCAACTTGGCATGTAAATGTAAACTTTTATTTTGGATCTAATTTTCAAACATCTAAATGTAGATCTAAACATAATACATGTCTTAGCCTAGCAACTTGCAAGTAACATAACATGAAAAGTCACCAAATTTACATAATACATGATTGGTTTAACATCAACATAATAACCACAATAGTCTCATAAGCATATACGATAGAATCGTTACAAGAATAGACATGTATCAGCATCACCATTATCTTACAACTAGGAATAACTCTAGTTTTCACTTTATTACAAATCATAACTTTTAATCGTTCACATCTAAATAATAACAGGACTTACAAACAAAAGAAAGTCTTGTTTTCTGGTATCTATTTTCTGAAATTGAATAGCAATCCCGTGACGAAGACAATCGATTCTCTAAGTTAGTTTTGATTTGTATCTCCTAACTTGTTTTCTAGTTAAAGAAGAAATGGCGGCTAGGCTAGGACGATCATGGACAGCATGGTGGATCCTTGGAATGAATTTGTGTGATTTAGGGTTGAGGAATAGGGTTGCTTTTATAGAGGTTTAAACTTATATGAGTCGTTAGATCATCCTAGGAGCAATCAAAACCATCTAAACTAGATAGAGTTATCTAGAATTGCCACCTATGCCCTAGTGACTCAGCAACAGGTCAGAAAAGACTCGGCAACAAGTCAGAATCGTCACTGTTTTGGATTTGGGTGAGGAGGGTAGGTCGACCCCCAGGTCAACCTGTATAGGGGAGGTCGACCCCCTGGTCGACCTGGCCTGGGGCGGGAAAAATTCCGCCCAGCATGCTTCTTTTCTTTCATTTGAATTTTTGAATTTTAATCTGAACTGTTTTTAATTTATTTAAATTTCTGAAACTTCTGAGGGCCATAACTTCCTCATCCAAAGTCCGATTTACGAAAACTTGGACTCTATTCCAAGCAGAATTTCGAGACGAACGAAATGGCATAACCCTTTCCCTTAATTCTCACTTTTAAAATTAAGTATTCTTTAATTCTTTCTTTTAATAGTCATAGAAAATTCAGGGTGTTACATTCTCCCCTCCTTAAAGGATTTCGTCCCCGAAATCTTCAAGTCAAGAAGAATGTATATCCTACCATCCAATTGTCCATCTACTCAACCATCAAACACAGGCGTCCATTGTCCTTAAAAAGACTTCTAATGCTTTCATGATCATATGCATAGTGTGTGCACATGTCCTTATCTAATGCAAAATCAGGCGGTCTACTAATTGAGTTAACCTCCTTAATGCAAATTATGTTAGTGCCATAAGTCCATTATGCATGCAATTATTCCTAATCATACTTTCTACATGAGTGCACAATCATTCATACAAATGCAACGTCCATATGATAACATTTCAAGTTTCAATCCATACACCAATACATATATGCATATGCAATATGAAAGTGATTGAGTCGATCTAACACCAAATGTGTGTGTATATGCATCCACGAGCAACCACTTGCAACCATCAATCATAACACGTTTCAAATACATGTTTACATCCATTGGTTTCTACCTAAGGATAAAGAATAGGACCGCGAAGATATACTTAAAAGATAGATATAAGCATGAATAAACTTATGGAAAAATAGATCAAGGAGGTACCCCCAAAAAGAAAAGGGTAGGCTGTGTGTATTTTTCTCTCAGTTTCCCAAGTTGCATCTTCCTCAGCATCACTCCATTGAACTTTAACAAGCTTGACTTCTCGGTTGCGTAGCTTTTTGACTTCCGTACCCAAGATATGAGTTGGAACTCTTCTCACAGTCGCTTCTCGTTTCACTTCTACTTCCTCTAGTATACTTGGCTCCACAACTTCCACAGACTCATGTAAGCACTTTCGTAGTTGAGAAACATGAAAAACATTATGAACTCCAGCTAGTCTTTCGGGTAGCTCCACTCTGTAAGCCATCATCCCAATCCTTTTAATGATAGGAAATGGTCTACAAATCTTGGTGCCAACATTCCTACGAACCCAAAGCGAATGACATTCCTCAAAGGAGATACTTTAAGGAACACCTTATCTCCAACCTCAAACTCAAGGTAGGTCCTTCTTTTGTCTACGTAGGACTTTTGTCTATCTTGTGCAGCCTTCATCCGTCTTCTTATCAAGTCCACCTTTTTTGAGGTTTCTCTAATCATGTCTAACCCAAGTACGAACTTGTCTGTAGGCTCCCACCAACAAGTTGGTGATCGGCATGGTCTTCCAGATAAAGCCTCGAAGGGTGCCATGCCTATGGTGGGTTGGTAGCTATTGTTGTAAGCGAATTCCACCAAATGAAGATGATCCTCCCATGTTCCTCCAAAGTCAAGAATGCACAATCTCAAGAGGTCTTCTAATACTCTATTCACCCTTTCCGTCTGACCATCGGTTTGGGGGTGACAGGTCATGCTTAAGCATAATTGTGTGCCTACAAACTCTTCCAAAACTCGCTCGTAAAGATAGGATCTCGATCACTCACTATGCTGGAGGGTATCCCATGGAGTCGAACTATCTCTTTAAGATAAATGGATGCTAGGGACGAGGCAGTCCTTCTACTCTTAACAGGTATAAAGTGAGCGCTTTTAGTGAGCCTGTCCACTATTACCCAAATACTGATATTGCCCCTTCTTGACCTAGGCAACCCATCAACAAAATCCATCGAAATGTTATCCCATTTCCACTGTGTGACCTCTAGAGGATGAAGCAGACCACCAGGCTTCTTCTGCTCCGCTTTGACTTGTTGGCATATCAAACACTTAGCAACGAACTCAGCTACATCCCTCTTCATGCCATTCCAAAAGAAAACCCTTTTTATGTCTGTATACATCTTGTCTCCGCCTGGGTGTATGGTCAGCTTAGAATGGTGTGCTTCTTCGAGAACCATCTTCACCAAATCCCTTGCTTGTGGGACGCATAGTCTTCCATCCCGTCTCAACCATCCCTTATCATCGATGGAGTATCTATTAAGGTGACTAGAAGTCTCACCCCTAATTAGCTTATCCATCATATCAACTAGCTGAGGATCTTCTCGTTGCGCGGTTCCTATTGAGTCCAAAAGAGTAGGCCGCGCCTCTAGCGATGCTAATAGACCAGGTACAAATTCAGAGGAGGGTCTAAAGTCAAAGTTTGCTATGTACTCCAAGGTTTGCCTTTCTACAAAGAGTGGACTGAAGGTCAGTTTCTTTCTACTCAAGGCGTTCGCTACCACATTGCCCTTGCCAGGGGTATAGGAAACCTCAAAATCATATGAGGCCAGAAATTCCATCCACCTTTGTTGTCTTAAGTTAAGATCTTTCTATGAGAAAAGGTACTTTAATGATTTATGGTCAGTAAACAATTCAAACCTTTCTCCTAGTAGATAATGACGCCATGACTTAAGAGAGAAAACAATGGCAGCTAGCTCCAAATCATGAGTTGGGTAGTTCTTCTCATGTACCTTCAATTGTCTTCCCCCATAACAAACTACCTTGCCTTCTTGCATCAAGACAGTGCCTAATCCTGTACTGCATGCGTCTGTGTATATGGTAAACATTTTGCTCCCATCAGGCAATGTCAGAACTGGGGCTGTTGTTAGAGCCATTTTCAAACGTTGGAAAGCAATATCACAATCCAAATCCCAATCAAAAGTTAGGTTCTTCTTTGTTAATCTTGTGAGTGAGGCTGAGATTTTTGCAAAGTCTTTAATGAACTTTTGGTAAAAGACCGCTAGCCCGAGAAAGCTTCAGACTTCGGTTGCATTCCGTGGAACCTTCCAATCTTGCACCGTAGCGGGGTCCACAGCTATCCCCTCTTTGGACACCACATGTCCAAGAAACCTGACTTCTTCTCTCCAGAAATGGCATTTGGAGAATTTGGCTTTCAGCTGATGTGCACGAAGAGTATCCATGACTTCCCTTAAATGCAAAGCATGCTCTACTTCATTCTTCGAGAAAATCAAAATGTCGTCTACGAAGACCACCACAAACTTATTAAGGAACTCCCTGAACACCCTGCTCATCAAGTCAACGAAATAAGCGGGTGTGTTTATCAAGCCGAAAGGCATGACAAGCCATTCAAAGAAACCATCCGGGGTTCTGAACGCGGTCTTATCAATGCTGTCTTCAGCCACTCTTAGCTGATGAAACCCAGTAGCCAGATCTAGTTGGGAGAAAACCGACGCACCTACAAGCTGATCAAACAAGTCGTCTATTCTTCTTGGTCAGCTTGTTTAGCTCCCTATAATCAACGCATAGGCGTAGTGAACCATCTGCTTTGGTTGCGAATACTACTGGAGCACCCCATTCATAAATACTCCGCATTATAAACCCTTTTTCGAGCAGCTCTTTCACTTGCTTGCTAAGCTCTTTTCTCTCCCTTGGAGCCATGTGTCTAACGGGTAGAGCTACGGGTTTTTCATTATCAACAAGGTATATGCGGAAGTCTATCTCTCGTTTCGGAGGTAAGCCCTTCACCTCTTCAAATACATCTAAGTATTTACTGACCACTCTAATAGACTGCAAGTTTTCAACAGACGCATCAAGAGATTCTAGGTAGCTAAGCAAAACATAATGTATGGGATTACAAGAGATTTCGAGAGGGTTACCGAGGTGAGTCATAAGTCTAACCACCCTCTTTTCACAATCGAGGATGGAACCATTACTTGATAACCAATCCATGCCTAGAATCAACCCATAGCCCGTGAAGCCCAAAACATAGGCATTACATCTAAACCCAACGCTTAGTATAGAAATTTCCAAATCCAAACAAATCATTGACAAATAGGCTGAGCCCCCAATTGGATTTGAAACAACCAAGGGATCCTCTACTATACTGATGTCTAGGTGCAGAGATTCAACTAAAGCAGTAGATATAAAAGAGTGCGATGCGCTAGAATCAAAGAGTGTACGAACAGGATGATCAAAAAGATAAACTAAACTCTCAACAGAAATATTTCTACCTCGTACTTACGGAGGTGCCATGAGAGTGTGAACCTGCCCTCTAGAAGTAGATCCAGTCCTCTGCCCTTGCTTTCTTGGGCAGTCCTTAGCCATGTGTCATGTCTCGCTGCAGTGAAAACAACCACCCATCTTCCTCTTTTTCTTTCTGCAGTCCTTAATCAGATGTCCAGGAATGCCACAAAAATTACACCTCCTCTTGTCACGGGGTTTGTTGTTATTCCCTCCCTTCTTTGAGTCTGTCTTCTTATTCTGCAATCCCTCCACTTTCTTATTTTGAGGTACTTCCACCTTTGCCTCTTTCTTGCCATCCTTGTCTTCCTCCTATAGCAATGCAATGTCCCCCAGTCCCTCATAAGTTGCACCCATAGGTATATGGGACATAGCTAGGTTGTGCAGTGGCTCATTCAACCCTTTAACAAAACGGAGAGCCTTCTTACGGGGAGTGTTCACTAACTCCAGTCCGAACCTAGCCAGCGGTTGAATTAGTTGACGTATTCCTTGACCGACATACTTACCTGTTTGAGAGCTAAGAATTTCTCCATCTGTAGGCTACGTTCAGCTTGTGAGAGGAATTTCATTTCAAACCTCATTATGAAATCCTCCCAAGTTTCGATTGGTCTCTCAGCATTAGTAACTTCCCACCAATAAAAGGCTTCGTCTTTAAGCAACCATACGGCCAATTGTATCATCTGCCTATCGTCCACTTTGAAGATAACAAACAAATCCTCAATTTCTTTGAGCCAGTTTCTTGCTTCTACAAATGACTCAGTCCCATTAAAGTTCTTTCCACCCATCGCTCAAAAATCCCTACATATCTTGGAGAAAGCATTTGCACGAGGAGGAGGAGGAGGAGGAACAGCTGCAACTGGGGGAGGAGTAATGTCTGCTGGGCCTGCATCATTAGCTCAAGCCTCTAGGTACCTTCTGAACCAGCCAGGTACTGGTACGCCCACTGGAAGGTTAAGATCCCCAGACATGCTAAAATAGAAAAGAAAAGATTAAAAACAAAGGATCAAAAAAATAGTGCATATGGCTTTGGGGGGGATTATGCCTTTAAAAACAACACTTTTTCTTGAAAACGCTTCTTTAAACTTCTTTTTGAAAATTAGTTTTCCAAAAAATTTATCTGATCTGGCATCCATCAGTTCTGACACCAAGTGAAACACTCCACCTTCGTTAAGGTCACTCACAAAGGGAATGCCTTAACTTCGGTGGAGCATTATAGGTAAAAGATACAGATAATTTACAAGACAGACATATAAACAGTGGAAAAACTAAATTTATTTCATAAGTATGTGGTTTAGTTAAAACATTACAACAACTGTCTCAAACCAACTTCCAAATAATTACAACAAAATCTCTATCTTGAATTAAAACATAAAGAAGCATTAAAACAACAGTAAGGAAGCATAAATCCCCAATAAGAGAGTATCCAAATCCATAGCCCAAGGAAAGAGATTCCAAGCAATACATCTATTCTCTTCAAGCTGGAAATGATCTGAACTAAGCTGAAGTATTCCCTCCCTGCAGACCTGGGGGGGGGGGGGAACGGAAGAAAAGAAGATGAAAGAAAATGGGTCAGACATGAGTCTGGTATGTCCAGTGATTATTTAGCATGTAAACAAGAAAAAGGATTATGACATGAATAAACTGAATCTAGGACAACACCCTAGAAATAAGATAATAAGGCTGAATATGCTATCACAGTCATTTCAACTTCTCTGAACCCCCTTACAAGTGTTTCAATTAGCACCATGTGTTCAAGATAAGTGATCCCCTTTTCTTTTTATCGATCAGTTCCTACTCGTATACATTTACCACTTGTGTCATTCGGCCTCGCATGATTGTAGATACCTGTGTTGGTCCCACCATGGGGTGTATTCAATCCTATGGTGGCAACCCGACACAATTCAAGATGCATAGTGTATAACTACTGACGTCCAGTGCCTGCTTTTTCCACTTCGGAGTACGTGCACGCCCGCACTCCGTCGGAACCTACACTGACGCACCACCCGCCGTTTTGACCGCTTATAATCAGCCCAGTAATCGTGCCCCACCCTGCCTAGTTCAGGGTACGATGATACATCTATGTGGGTTACTGCTGAAATGGGTCCCCGTTACTAGGGTTTCCTAATCAACATGTTAAAATGGTTAAGTGTTCTCAAATTAATCTAACCCCACCCATCAGTTTAGTTAACATGTTGTATTGGTTAAGTGTTGCCTTAATTAACTTAACCCTACCATTCCTGTCTTAGCTTTAATTCATTCATTATAGCACCAACCACTCACATTAGATATGTATTGTTGCGGTTGCTGGATGTGCCGATCGGTTCCGGGCAGTCTTACACCGCAACTCAATCTAACCGCGGGTTCTTTTGGGCTTGATGCACTAACCTTTCACATTAGATATATATTGTTACAGTTGCTGGATGTGCCGGGCGGCTCCGAGCAGTCTTACACCATAACTCAATCTAACCTCGAGTTAGGCATATTCATCTTTTACTTAATTTACATATTTACCTTTCATATTTATATGTAATTTATCCACAATCATTGCCATTCAAGTAATGCCCCATTTACCTTCTAAATCATATTCAAGATTTTTGTTATATAAATTGTACCATTTTTATGCCACTAATCATTCATATATTTTTGGGCCAAATTATGCCATTAATATAAATTTAAGGTTTTTCCCAACGTTACCCCTGTCATACATTCGCAAAATTCACATAGAATGTTAGGCTCGTAACTTAGCCTAACTTATATTAAAAACGGGAAAGAAGGGAGCATGTACCATTCATACAACATAATAAGGATCTATCTAAACATGTGTCATATAAATTTGGCATAAAACAATAAACTTGCATTTGTGGATCCAATCAACATGAGTCTTAAGCATATGAAATTACTCAAATCCAACTAAGCATGTAAATGTAAACTTGCAATTTGGATCCAATAAATATGAATCTTAAGCATATAGAATTACACAAGTTCAACTAGGCATGTGAATGTGAACTTTTATTTTGGATCCAATAAACATGAATCTTAAGCATATGCAATTACACAAGTTCAACTAGGCATGTAAAAGTGAACATTTATTTTGGATCCAATAAACATGAATCTTAACCAGATGGAATTACACAAGTTCAACTAGGCATGTGAATATGAACTTTTATTCTGGATCCAATAAACATGAATCTTAAGCATATGGGATTACACAAATTCAACTAGGAATATAAATGTAAACTTTTATTTTGTATCTAATTTTCATAGATCTAAATGCAGATCTAAACGTAATACATGTCTTAGCCTAGCAACTTGCATGTAACATAACATGAAAAGTCACCAAATTTACATAATACATGATTGGTTTAACATCAACATAAAAACCACAATAGTCTCATAAGCATATACGATAGAATCGTTACAAGAATAGACATGAATCAGCATCACCATTATCTTACAACTAGGAATAACTCTAGTTTTCACTTTATTACAAATCATAACTTTTAATCGTTCACATCTAAATAATAACAGGACTTACAAACAAAAGAAAATCTTGTTTTTTGAGATCTGTTTTCTGAAACTGAAAAGCAATCCCTTGATGAAGACTATCAATTCTCTAAGTTAGTTTTGATTTGTAGCTCCTAACTTGTTTTCTAGTTGAAGGAGAAATGGTGGCTAGGCTAGGACGATCATGCACAACATGGTGGCTCCTTGGAATGAATTTGTGTGATTTAGGGTTGAGGAATAGGGTTGCTTTTATAGAGATTTAAACTTATGTGAGCCGTTAGATCATCCTAGGAGCAATCACAACCGTTCAGACTAGATAGAGTTACCCAGAGTTGCCACCTATGCCCTAGTGACTCAGCAATAGGTCAGAAAAGACTCAGCAGCAAGTCAGAATTGTCACTGTTTTGGATCTGGGCGAGGGAAGTAAGTCGACCCCCGGATCGAACTGTATAAGGTAGGTCGACCCCCTGGTTGACCTGGCCTGGGGCAGGAAAAATCCCGCCCAACCTGCTTCTTTGCTTTCGTTTGAATTTTTGAATTTTAATCTGAACTAATTTTAATTTATTTAAATTTCTGAAACTTCTGAGGGCCATAACTTCCTCATACGAAGTCCGATTTACGAAAACTTGGACTCTATTCCAAGCAGAATTTCGAGATGAACGAAATGGCATAACCCGTTTCCCTTAATTCTCACTTTAAAATTTAAGTATTCTTTAAATCGTTATTTTAATAGTCATAGAAAATTCAGGGTGTTACAATACTTAAAAAGATAAGGGTCGTCCCAAAAAAATGTTTCACTTGGGAAAAGAATTTGTGTTTATCCTGCTTGGACCAAAAAGAAGGGGTCTACTTAGTGACTAAGTAGTTGACAATGTCAGCGAACCAAGGATCAGTGGATAGAGAAAATAGCTGTTCATCAGGGAAATTCTCGTTGATTGGAAGAGAAGAAGACGAGGCATTTAGAAGACGAGACAAGTGGTCCGCAATAACATTGTCATATCCTTTCTTATCCTTAATGGTAAGGTCAAATTCTTGAAGTAGAAGGATCCAATGAATGAGACGAGCCTTAGCATCCTTTTTAGAGAAAAGGTACCTAAGTGCAGAATGATCAGTATGAACAGCGATGTGCGAGCCAACTAGATAAGGTCTGAATTTTTCTAGAGCGAAAATGACTGTTAAGAGTTCCTTTTCACTGGTCGTATAATTGATTTGAGCATCGTTCAGAGTCTTACTCGCGTAGTAAATGACATGAAGAATCTTATCGATACGTTGTCCTAAGATAATGCCAACAGCGAAATTTGAGGCGTCACACATGATTTCAAAAGGCAGCTTCCAATTAGGAGAGCATATGATTGAGGCAGAGACAAGTTCATTTTTAAGATGCTCAAAAGATGAAATGAAATCAGAATTGAAGTCGAAAGGAACATCCTTACCAAGAAGACTGGTCAAAAGTCGAGTGATTTTTCTAAAATCCTTTATAAAGCGACGGTAAAAGCCAGCATGACCTAAAAAGGATCGGATGTCCTTAACAGATTTGGGAATGGGAAGATTCGAGATAACCTCAATTTTGGCTTTGTCTACTTCAAGTCCTTTATTAGAGATGACATGTCCTAAAACAATGTCATGTTTGACCATGAAGTGACACTTTTCCCAATTAAGCATTAAGTGTTTATCTTTGCAATGGTTAAGAACAAGATCCAGGTGATGTAAACACTCAATGTAAGAATCCCCGAAGATGGAAAAATCATCCGTGAACACTTCCAAAAATCACTCGATCATATTAGAAAAAATGTTAATCATGCACCTCTGAAAGGTTGCAGGTGCATTACAGAGACCAAAAGTCATACGACGGTACACAAATGTACCAAATGAACAAGTGAAAGTGGTTTTCTCTTGGTCCTCAAAAGCGATAGGGATTTGATTGTAGCCCGAGTACCCGTCAAGGAAACAATAGTACTCGTGACCGGCTAGTCATTCTAACATTTGATCGATAAATGGCAGAGGGAAATGATCCTTACGTGTTGTAGCGTTAATTTCCTATAGTCAATGCAAACACGCCAACCAGTCTGGATGCGGGTTGGGATAAGCTCGTTAGCTTCATTTTGGATCACGGTAATCCCTGATTTCTTAGGTACGACATGAATCGGACTAACCCATTGACTATCGGAAATAGGGTAGATGATTCCATTGTTAAGACATTTAAGTATTTCAGCACGAACTGCTTCTTTCATGATGGGGTTTAGTCGACGCTGGGGGTCACGAGTGGGTTTGGCATCATCTATAAGGTGGATTCGATGTTGGACTATCGAAGGACTAATCCTCTTAATATCAGCCATGAACCAACCAATTTCTTCCTTATTTTTCTTAAGGATGGGAAGGAGCAATTGTTCTTGCTCTAAAGTAAGGTCAGAAGCGATAATGCCAGCAAAAGATTCATTGTCTCCTAAGTAAGCGTACTTAAGATGACTGGGCAACACTTTGAGTTCAGATTTTGGGGACGACTCAATTGAGGAAACTGGTTGAGGGACAGACTCAATTGTGAGCGGCTCAATAGGAATCAAATCAGAGACATTTTCGGGAATATCTTGAAACAAGTTTTTGTAATTCAATTCAATTGTGTTATTCAGATGGTCGAGCTCGGGTTCATTGTCGTTGATTGAATGAATTTCAGAAAACTGATCCATGTAAGAGTTAGGAGAGTTTTCGGTTCTAAAGACGTTTAGCTCAACAGTCATGTTACCGAAAGAAAGTTTCATAGACCCATTTCTGCAGTTGATAAGCGCATTAGAGGTTGCTAAGAAGGGTCGTCCTAGAATCAAAGGGATCTGGTTTGCAGGATTGCTTACCTGTTGAGTTTCTAGGACAATGAAATCAACTGGAAAACTAAATTCGCTTATTTTGATCAATACATCCTCGATTTCGCCCACAGGCTTCTTAATTGAACGGTCAGCAAGCTAAAGGGTAACCTTGGTGGATTTCAGTTCTCTTAGCCCTAATTGGTGATAGACGGAATATGGAAGCAAGTTAAGTCTAGCAGGCATCTATCGATTTTATTGTCCCCAATAGTACATGATATTATGGGGCAGCCAGGATCTTTGTATTTCACTAGCATTGATTGGGACAAGACTTCGCTTAGAGTTGCCGCCAGAAACACTTTCTTAGGTACATGTGTATGACGTTTTTGAGTGCACAAATCTTTTAGAAATTTCGCGTACTGTGGAACTTGTTGTATAATATCTAAAAGAGGAATGTTCACTTTAACTTGCTTAAATATTTCAAGGATCTTTTCTAGCTGATCCGTCTTTTTCCTATGTCAGAGTCTATGAGGAAATGGAGCAGACAACTCAGTAGATTGGGCTACTTGAGTTTGAGGATGGTCCTTGACAGAAATTGGCTCAATGTTCTGATCCAAGTTGGTCAATTTTTCGGTGGGGTTTGGAAGATCGTCCGGTAAAGCATTTGGGTTGACCACATGGTTGTCAATATTTTTGCCGGATCTAAGAGTCATGGCAGCATTCAATTGACTAACGTTTGAATCTTGAATGATGTGAATTTGGTTGGATTTTGAATTTTATCCTCTAGGGTTTTGGATGGGTTGACTTGGAAACGTACCCTTTTCCCTTTCACTTAATCTAGCGTTGAGTTGAGACATTTGTTTTTGAAGTTCACCCATTTGTTGATTCATGTTTTACATATATGAGTGTAACATGTTATCTAACTTGTTTTGATTTTCAACACTTTGCTTAGTCATTTGCGCTAATAAGTTGCTCACCTAAGATAAATTCCCCTTAATCGTAGAAAGGCGTTTTTCATGTTGGGGTGCCACCGTTTGATGAGATTAGTGGAAAGGCGCCTGGTTCGAATTGTACTGATTTTGCCTAAGAGGAGGGTTCGAAACATTGTTCGGAAATGCTCGATTCGAGGGTCTGTTCATCAGGGGGTTATTTGGACTGTAAGAAAGAATTGGGTGGTTATTGGGTCTATTGAAAGCATTCACTTGCTCAAGGGACTGGAGACAGTCATCAGCCGTATGATTAGAGTTAAGACATATGTGACACATGGCTTGGGAAACGTTATTAGACTGAGTGTGTTCTAACAACGTTCAGTATGACATCAACAAGAGTATTAGAAGAAGAAGAAGAGGAGGAGGAGGAGGATTCAACAGAATTACTACTGGATCACGAATAGAGAGATTTTTCATTAGTTCGTTCCCATTGTTTCGATTTTTCTGCTAACTCGTCTAGAAATTCCCAAGCTTCTACATCAGTTTTTTTTAGAAAATTGCCCTGACACATGGATTCTAACATTTGTCTAGAACTATTATCGAGTCCATTGTATACAGTTTGACATAACGACCATGTTTCATAAACATGATGGGGACAACTTAACAACAGTTCTTTAAATCTTTCGAAGTATTGCCAAAAAGATTCACCCCATTTTTGGGGGAAATTAGTGATTTCGTTTCTGACTCTAGCCGTTTTTTCTGGAGGGTAGAACTTTTTAAGGAAAACTGTTGTAAATTCATCCTATTTTTTAATCGAATTTGGGGGCAAGCTGAGAAACCATTTTTCTGCCAAGTCAGTTAGTGCAAATGGAATCAAACGAAGTTTAATACCATGCTCACATAATTGTTGTAATTTAAAGGTTGCACAAGCATATTCAAACTTTGTTAAGAAACTATATGGTTCGTCATGAGAAAAATTACCGAATTTGGGAAGGATGTTTATCTAACTCGATCGGATTTCAAAGTGATTACCCATAGGATTGGGTAAC
The DNA here is from genome assembly GCA_030737875.1 of Allium sativum. Taxonomy (NCBI): domain Eukaryota; kingdom Viridiplantae; phylum Streptophyta; class Magnoliopsida; order Asparagales; family Amaryllidaceae; genus Allium; species Allium sativum. The sequence continues at coordinate 123,283,717 of CM060919.1, read as the reverse complement.
TGAATGCAAGAAGGGACAGAAACTCTATCGGGAAGAATTATGTCCACCAGGGAACGAGGTGCGGGCTCGTTAGCCATTCCTAAAGGTTGGTCGAGTAAATTGGGTTTTGAGGAAATAGAATGTGGTTCGATTCTAACTAAACGACGAGATTCTTGGTCACGTGTTCAAGTTTGCATGCACCAAAAAGAAGAAGAAAAGAGTTCACCAAAGAAATTTAGACAATGGAGAAGTTTTGAAAGAGGTGTGAGAAAGAGAAGAAAAGTTTTTTTTTTTGAAAATGGGAGTTTTTGAAAATTCCAACCTACAGAACTAATGAGGGCTAAAGAATAAAAAGAAGTTAATTTTTTTTTCAATTTTTTATTTGTTTTTGAGGAATTTTGATTTTTTTTTTTCAATTCACAAAACAATCAAATACACAGAGATTGGCTACAATGAAATTTTCTGTCCTTAATAGCTCCTAACCCAAAATTATATAGTGACATGTTTGATTACTTAGGACAAAAGATTTCTCAGCCAGTTAACGGACAGGAGTTATCGGTGCACCAGGAATCACCCTAGCAATGCAGCCAAAAGTTTAAGTACCTTCAGAGTAACAACCGATACAATATTTACGAATCACCGTAATATTTATAAACGTTTATTTCTCTGTCGTAGTCTAGGCACTAAGAAATAATTCATTCCAAGTAAATCAACTATCAAAATACAATTAAGCCCTATACGAGCCCGCGACTCCCTTAAGTCCAATGTCTAATCGTTATTATTAGTCAGATTCAACGATGAAATGCAATTTGTGGGCTAAGGAAAGGGTGATGAAATCCCTCACCTTATTTGAATTGGGGTATTGCCCTTAACAGAATGAATACAGATGCAGAAATAATAATCACAGAAATTAAAAGATTTTACAAGCAAGCTGCTGCCCCTGCAGAAGATTTTTACAAGCAATGTCTATATTTTTTTATTTGCAGCAGCAGTCCCTGTAGAGTTTAGAAAAATCTCACCTAGATCAGTAGTCCGTCCAGTGCAATTGAGAAGCATTAGCGCGTCTACACCCCACGTGGTGTGCAACCGCTCGAACCCCGAATTGTCCGCCGCTTCCTGTTGTTGTCGCCTCCTATTAATTGCTTGACTACGCTGTGGCACGGGATCGGGCTAGGAGCCCGGGAAATAAAATTTATGACCTTTTTCAAATTACCGCTGTACCAGTTTTTGAAAAATCTTCTCCCCCTTTTTTTTAATGAAAATTTGAATGAAAATAAAATGAGTGAAAAATAAAATGGAAACAAAACTAGACTACCAACCCTAATTAAACAAAAGAAAGATTTTTTTTTAAAATGATAACCAAAAGAACGATTAGTGGTTTTTTTGTTTTTTTTATGAGCAATGAAATGAAACAAAAATGAAACCCAAACTTAAAAAACAACACTTCAAACTTGGAAGCAAAATAAGACTTTTATTTTTAAAGGCTAAATATCCACACAACAGACAACAACTGAAATATGCGCACAAGCAAATCCAAACAAACCCAATCGGCCCGCAATAAAACCAACTGCTAAGCCCACTCTATATGTTATCTTGCAACAGTCGATAGTACTTGGAATTCCACTATAAAAAAAATACTCCGAAGCCCACTAAAAAGAAATCCCTAAAAACCGAAGTACTCAAATTCTTCACCAAACTGAACTCCAAATCTAAGTTCGTTTTTTGAGTTCGTTTAGTGAATCACGAACTGAGGTGGTTCGCACTTGATTTCGTTTAAGTTAGGTGATTTCGAATTTCTCGATTTCGAATAAGCAATTTCGTTCAGGGATTCGGGGGAAAAGGGTTTTCGGTGATGGTCAATTTGGTCTGTGCGATCGGAGGATTTGCGGTTGAATCGAGATTTTTGGGTGAAGATGAAGGCCAGTTTAGGGGTTTAGGCGAACGAGGTAGGGTTTGTAGTTGAAGTGGATCTGGGGAACGGATGTTGGAAAGACAATGGTTGAGGGTGAAGGAGTGTGTGGCAGTGGCGTTTAAATGGAAGGGGGCGTTGGTGTTTGTGTGCTGACTAGTGGAAGTGAAGTTTGAACGTGAAACAAGGGTGAGTGAAGGTGGAGTGACGTGATTGCGAGCTTGGAAATTTTGAGATTCTGTAGGGTGACGTTGACGACTTGTTCAATGTTTGTGAGACCGGCTATTGTAGATCGGGTTCTGGATTTGGTCGGAAATATGGTGTGGTTGAAAGTTGTGTTGGAGAGGAAGTTGTTGAATGGTGATTGTATGATGTGGAGGTTGCTGCAGAATAGAAAGATGGCGGTGGAGTTGTATAATGGTGATTGTGCGGACTGTTTTGCAAGAGGGTAGTGATGGATGGTATGGTAGAAGTATTGGTAGTGGCTTCAGATGTCTTAATGGTGACTGTGGAGATCGGCAAGCAATGGGGTAATTTGGCGAATTGTTGATGAGGCTTTGGGAGAAGAAGTCCAGGATGGTTGATGAGAAGGGAATGCGGCAAAGATAGATGGGAATATAAAAGAAATAGAAAACATAAAAGAAATCTTCTGTAATCCTTTATTTAAAAAAAACACTTGCAAAAGAAGAAATGAAAGAAAATGGAAGGAGATTGTAAAAAGGAAAGAAATCAAACTAAATTTGCAAGTTATTTTTTTTCTCTTATTTGGTAGATTACGGTATCACAGATCGAATACCAAATCAACCAATAAGAATTTTTTTTCTATCTATACTAAAAAACAAAATAAATGAATAAAAATATTTTTTTTGTTTTTTTATGAAAAATAAAATAAGAAAATAAAATATAACCTGAAGGATGTAGTAATAAAAATTATTTTGGTCCCTGGCAACGGCGCCAAAATTTGTTTGCGAACAAATTAAAAAATTGTAAACAACTGTAAAATCCGTTCGGTTTTCCTAAACAACAAGGATTGTTGTAGAGGGTGTCGAACTCTGGGACCAAAAATATTTTAATTAATAAATCCAATCAATTTATTCCAGGATTTTGATTGATTGAAAACACAGAAAATAACAACAATTAAATAAAAAGAGAGATTTATATAATAAGAGAAAGCAATTAGGGGATAATGACATAGATTGGATTCATACTCATCAATAGCCAACAAATAAGTATAGATCTAATTCATGTTTCTGTCACAAACATGAATCAATGATAATTAGGTTCTTATAAACAAATAAGTAAATAACAACAAGCATAGCCTATGCAGGAGCTGAGCTCTTAAAAAACCATAGGCTATCAGGACAGATTCATTAATTAATTTCTAAAATCCTAAAATTAGATCTAAATCTGATAATTGTTAGATCGAACACGAATACACCCTGTGAAGGAGAATAGTTCTTAAACGACACAGAATATGAAGGTTCAGATCCAACCCTTGATTCAGATCCAGATCTACATGTATAGAGATCTCACATTAGGGGTTTTGAATTCTTCAAAATTTTGGATCGCTCCATTTCAGCTCTGGTATGTTCCATGTTGTAGATCTCACCGCTACGAATCCAACGCTTCTGAAAACATTTGATTTCATTGTTGTTTGAAGAAGTTATGGTAAATAATGCGTTGGATAATTTATTAAGATAATTAATTAAATAAACTTTTTGAACCTTCCTTCCTTCTGTAACCTCACGTAACCGAGAACCCATCCTCCAACTTCGATTATCACCATCGCACCATCCCCCTGAAGCACCATGCTCCGATCAAACCCCCTCACCGCGTGCGCCTCTTCCTGCGCCCCCAAGGCCCACAACCCCGACCGACTCGCACCTCTACAAGGCCCCAAAAATCAGTTCGAACCCATCACGTTTGAGTGCAGAAATCTCACAATTTTCTTAATGAAAATCGATCACTCCTTTACATATTTGTAGAGCGTAGAGGCTTCTATGATTTTTACTTTAGGGTTAGGATTAAATCTGAATTAGATTGGGAAATTTTAAGGATTCTAATTTGGGTGTTTCTGGCCATTGAGTATAGAGATGGCGACTCTGAACATTTGAATGGGATTAGGGTTTCTGCTTAGATGGATATATATAATTAAATAATATACTTAATTCTTTGATTTCCAAAAAGCCCATTAATTCTTACCGATTCCAAATACAGCCCAGCTAATGTCCCCCCTAGCCAAATACCCCCATTTCGGACACAATGGACTAGACCCTGTCAGCCCGTTTGATCGCCTCAGCCCACTTTTCTTTAATTTAAAATATAAAACATTTAATTATTAAATTTGATCGTACATTTTAATTTACTGGGGCCACATACAGACTCCAAAAATTCTCGAAAAATAAATCTAGCTACGTTTTGACGATCGGTCCTAACAAAATTAATTTCGTCGAATTTGGAGACTGTTTGAAAAATGGTCATTTTCTGGTCGATCCAAATTGACTAAAATTAACAAAACACGTTTTCTTTTGTCACGCTCACGTATTAATTCCAAAAATTATGAAAATTGGAATCTTGCAATAATTTGACATTCTGGATCCTACCAAAGTGGTCTCATCGAAAACGGAGGTCGTTTGCAAAATGGCTATTTATACGGGCTATATATTATATTAAATTCCATAGCGACTATTCTGAATATTCAACTGGCCATAACTTTTGATTCCCGCTATGAAATTTCAATTTTTCAGATTTGTTGGAAAAATATTTTTAAATTGATTTAAATATTTTTTGTTTCACTAAAATCGGATTTATTTTGAATCATGTACATTCAGTCAAAGTTCAAATTCAAATTTTCAAACTGTCGCGCTATTTCTAACTCCTTTTATAATTAAAATAAATATATTGGTTTTAACTTCAATTTAATTAAAATAATCGTTATTATTTAAAATAAATTATTTTAAATATTCAAAATCCATTAAAATTTTAAATTGATTCCGAAATTCCGGGTTTTTACAAAAAAACTGGAGTCCAAACAGAAATTAAAGGCAAATCGGCTGTTCACAATTGATGCAAACAGTCTATTTTTTAGGAGTTGCCATATTAGAAACATCTTCTGCTTCATCATAATATTGATGTGATGCACAATGAGAAAAATGTATTTGATAATGTCTTTAACATAATTTTGAATGTCAAAGGGAAGACTAAACATGATTTGAAATGAAGGCACGATATAGAAGAATTATGCAAACGTCTCGCACTTCATATGAAAATAAATGATATTAAAAGAACCCAAAGCATGTTATGGATTAGATAATAATCAAATTAAAGTTGTGTTAAAATGGGTTGATGGTTTAAGATTTCCTGATGGGATTTCATCAAACCTTGGTAGATGTGTTGACTTTAAAAATGGTAAACTGAGTGGAATGAAAAGTCATGATTGTCCCATTATGATGGACCATTTGTTTCTCGTTATGTTCAAAGAACAATTGCCGTTAAAAATTTGGAAGGTAGTAATAGAGCTTAGTATGTTTTACAAAGAGCTTTGTTCGACTACTTTAAAAGTGCAACGTTTACGTAAACTTAAACTCGATATTCCTATATTTCTCTGCAGATTAGAGAAAATATTTCCCCCAGATTTTTTTAATGTAATGGTGAATTTACTTATTCACCTCCTAACTGAAGCACGACTTTAAGGTCCCGTCCAATATGGATGGATGTATCTATTTGAGAGATATATATAAACATGTTACCTACTAATTTAATTGCACTTAAAATATGAAATAAATCTGAATCATCTAAAGAAAAAAGTGAGACAAAAGCATGAGTTGAAGGTTCGATATGTAAATTTTACATCGAAGAAGAAGCTTCATTCTTTTTCTCTCATTATTTCAGTGATCATGTGAATATATCATTTGAACGTGTTCATTGAAATGACGAAGGAGACAAACAAGAATCGTCTCAAATAGTGTTGTCTATTTTTAGACAACATGGTTGACCGTCTGGGAAATATGTAGACATATGGTAGATGATAGAGATCTTCATGTAGCACACACTTATATTCTTGTAAATTGTGCTGAAGTTGCACCATTTGTTAGGTAATCTGAAATATCAATTAGTGCTTTATTCATTTCCGTAGTGCTTGTGTGTTTATAATCTAATGTAATATTTTATTTATATATACAACATTTATGAACGTGAACATACAAACGAAGATCTCATTAAAGAATTTTCTACTTGGCTTACAAATTACGTTTATGAACTCAGAAATTGTGTCATTGATTAAGGGTTGAAACATCTTGCAATGAGACCAAAAAGAATGGTCAAGACATATCCAATATACATTGTTAGTGGATATAAATTTAACACCAAAGAATACGATGCTGAGAAATTAACAAATAATACAAGTGTATTCGTTAAAGGAAGTGACGATCCAGATAATCACATAAATGATTTTTATTGTATTTTAACATAAATTTTGCAACTGACATATTTCTCACGACCTACAGAGGAGGTGTTTCTATTTAAATCCAATTGGTTTAACAGTGTTCCAGGTTCTAGGATTAACGTGCACAAGGATTATAATCTAATTGAAATAAAGCATACACCGCACTATTGCAAGTATGATCCTCTTGTACTAGTCAAACAAGCATTCCAATTTTATTACGCTCCTTATTTGTCTCCAAAAAGAGATAAAGCAGACTGGTTGGCAGTTTTTAAAACAAAGGCCAGATTTACGTTTGATGGGAAGAATTTTCCAAATGAAGGAGCCTATCAGGCAGATCTCGAGCAGAACAATGAAATAATAATTGAAGACGATCATGTAGATTTTGGACCTCTGATCGATGAATCGAATGTTTTGTAGAAGCACTCGAGAGTGCGGAGGAAAATATCGTAAAATCTGAGACTGAATCTAAATTAGAAGACGATGATGACTGATGTAGATGATGAGAATTATCTTTCTAATTGTAATGTAATTATGGAGTATACAAGTGTATTTTGCAATTCATGTAACTCTATTAAATTTTTGAATATTATGATCATTATTTACATCTTTTATGTCATATATGCAGTTTTTTCTATTTACTTATCTTAAAACTCCAAAGTAATATGTTACTCTTTGGAATATGAGACTCAACCTAATACAGGTATAAACAATTTCATTTTCTTTTATGCCATTTATTTAGCAACTTATATCGTTCGTGTAAGTTAACTGTAAAATAAATTTTAATATGATGTTATAGTTATCTTTTAAACTGATTTGTATGTAACAAATATGCCATCGAGAGGGAATTCTTCAGGCGATGGTTCTGGTCCATCCAACACTCACAAGGTCTCGTCGTCTCCTTAGTGCCTACGACTTTGGGGTAAAAAATAAACTTTATTTATACCAGCTATATACTTATGCATATCATATTTAACACAAAGGTTACGATTTTCAACCTTCGAAGATTATTTTAGATGTATCAAGAGCAGCATACAGGACTTAAATGTAGGCATGTTGGCCGAAGTGGGATCAGATCCCACCTCACATTATAGAGGTCATTTTGTAGGATGTCCTCGTAAGTATTTTTCTTATATATATTTTTTCATTTTAATTTTTAAATCGTTGATATACTATACATATTTTACTGCTATTGTTTGTTTCACGAGATATGCATGCCGAAGTGGATATACAAACACATGACTTACAACTGGCTCAGACCTACTGGATGCAAAAAATGAGAAAGAATTATAAGAGTTGCATATCTACATTAAAGAAAAACATGAAAAAGCTAGCTGGATCGGAGCAGCCGTGTGGAATGGATTTCTTAGATATTAGGAGATTGATGAGGCGAAGGTAAGTGTAATAATCTTTTTAAATATAAAAAATATTTGCTCGATAAGTTATGTATCGATTTTTGAATGTACAGGCGGAGTCAGAAAGAAACTCTGCAAATCCTGTCACTCATCGAGGAGGATCTAAGTCATTTCAGCAGTACCGACAAGAGCTGTTAAATTTTATAAATGCGACTTATAAAAAATTAGTATGCTATATAATTTTGAATGTGTAATAATTGTATGTAATAATCAAATTCAAGAGGCTGAGGGGCCGGGTCCAGTCTCATATATGGACGTGTTCACTCATATGCATGCCATCGAGCATGTCAATCCAGATGGGACCATCTCATATACATGACATGATGACAAATATAGGAAGAGCCATGTAAGATTTCATTTTATGTAGAATTATTTGTAGTAATTGTTAAATTAAAATAAAATAAGATACCATTATATTAATTTTATCTACATTCTTATTTGGTCTTGCAGGAGAAGTTTATGGAGCAGCGCCAGAAGCGTTTAGCTGAGACTGGAAAATAGCAATTCATGATGGGTTGTGACTACCTTGGTTGACTCACAACAGTTTATTGACATAGTGTATGTAAGAAATACAAATGATGGGCTGTGTCGATAGCCGTTGGAAACTCTATTTCTCGACGTCCCTAAAAGCCACGGCTATTTCCGGCGGCTGCCGACGGTATTGAGTTGTCGGAAATATCCTGTTTTCTTGCAGTCAACAAGTCGTATCACAAGCGGTTTCTGGGATTCAATGTTCGATTTAATTGTGCACTCAGTGTAATATCTTGCGATCTAGATCATTTGCTACCCATCTCATCTTAGTGTTGGAAACGAAAATCTATCGAAGGAGGAGAAGATCTCCATCTTCTTCTTCTATACTACAACTTATATAAAAAAAAAATACAATTACCAAACACCAAATTTTCATCAATTTTATTGAGACTTCCTTTAATATTTTTTTAGCAAAAGCGAGTAGTTTCTACTCTCCTTTCTCTTGCTTTTCATTGTACTTACTATTGTTTTAAAGTTTTTTTTCTGGAAGATTATTTGTATTCCATATTGATCCATTATAGTTTTTATAGGGTTGTTTAATTTATTACGTAGCCTTCACATGTATAGAGTGTTAACCATAGTTCATCGCTAGTTCTACGCGGCTAGTTTGGCATTTTGTCCTAGCCTTTGTCCTGAACTTGAAAAAATTGTTAAATTATTGAACCTGCCCCTCCACTTAAGGAATAACACAGTAGATAGGATATTGTGGCAAGGCTTGTTAATTGCACCAACATGGAATTTTTGAGTAAATGCGCAACTTCGTTGAGTCGTTATGTTTAAGCCTTGCAACAATGACCTAAATATGCGAGTGTTGATCAATTTTATGTTCATGAACACCACTTTGGGAATGCTAGTGTTATTATCGATCTCCATCGTATGTAGGGAGTATTCTCCCTTAAGGTTATTGTGTTTTCTTAACTTGCTATGAGATGGTTCAGTAACTAGGTTGTACTCGTGGTTTCAAAAATGATGAAAACAATGAAAGTTGCTTTTGAGAGTGCCTATGTGTTTGGTCATCATTTTGAGGGTATCCTCTCCATGTTTGATGGCGATAAGGATAATCAATAAGAAGCCTTCTCGAGCATTGTGTTTTAGGCATGATCTTGCTATTTCCAATGCTTAAAGGTAAGAAGAATAACCCCCACTGGGCTATTTCACATGGATACTGTAACGACCCGCATTCTACGCATCGAAGAATCGTAGAATATTTATTTCTTTCACACGCGAAGTCGTATGGTCATGTAACTTTGGGAGACGACTATTGGAGTCATTTCCCATGTTCATGATTTTTGCCGATTTTTAAATGACCGTTTTGCCCCTAGCTGATTTTGTTTTGACCATAACTTTTGACTAGAAAGGAGTTTTGACCTGAAACCACTTCCATTAGCTCCAGATGATGGTTTACCTTTCCGTAAAGTGGTCATATTAGCCAAACGGACTCACCGTTTGGGAGATATGGCTGGAACAAGTTTCAAATGGAGAAAAACAGTTTAATTGGGCTTAACCGGGTGATTAACAGCTAGGCCTAAAGGGGAATTTCGGGATTAGGAGTTTAAAAGGGCTGTTAGGGTTTGGAGAATACATTTTTCTCATTTTTCAGCCGTTACTATTCATTCCTCTTAACCTAGTCATGGCCTCCACTCTCTAAATCTCTTCAAAACACCTCTAAACCACTTTCTAATTGAAGATTAGGCTTAGCAAACATCAAACTAAGGAGAGAAAGCACTAAAGAAAGGTTAGAGCTGTTGTGTTGCATTGGGAACAGCGCCAAATAGAGAATCATTTCAGATTTTGTATTTTATTTGTGGCCAAGGTGAGTGATTTGCATAGTTTTGCACTAATTACGGTTAATTAAGGGTAATTAGTGAAGATTAACGAAATTAGGCATGATAAAATTTTGGAAAAATATTTATAAATTCGAAAATAATGTTTTAGGTCTCTGTTAGAAAATTTGGTTAATTTGGTTAAGTTTTGTTAATCCTATCATTAATTATGCCTAAACATGCTTAAGGGGAAAATATGGGTTTTCGGCTATGTTTGATCCATTTTACATGCTAAGATTATTGTTTTGATGTTTATGGTTGATTCTCTATGTTGCTATGACTATATAGTATGCTTTGTGATTGATTAGAACAGTTAGAAGGGTCGAAAACGCCGTCGTATGGCGTAAAACAGTCGCTGGAAAAGTCGTAGGAAAATTGTGCAGGGTTTCGGATCGGATCGGTTGAAAGGGCTCGGGTCGGATAGTGGACTGGGCAAGAGTGCACCGAACCGAACTGGAACTTAGCACAAGATAAAGCATGGTGAAAAGGAAGGCCATTAGGATCGTGTTGGAGTTGGGATCGGGCGGAAGCTTGGCGTGGGGATCGGATCGGATTAGAGCTAGAAAGTGGGATCGGATCGGAATGACAGGAGGGCATGGGATCGGATCAGACTAACTGGAGGGATAGAGGACTGAACCGTATCTAAGCAAAAGCACCCGAATCGAACCGAGTTGGAGGATGGCACCCGAACCGAACCGAATGAAGGAGCTGATCCAAACCACGATGGAGAATCCGAACCGAACCGAACGAGAAATCTGAGGATGATGTATAGCCGAACCGAACCAGACTTAAGCTACTTCTACTCGACGACTTTTCTGAGGACCAACTCCAATTCGACCGAAACCCAAGATGCAAAGGAAGTCCAAATAGGAAGTAGAACTCAGGATCCAGTTGGGAACCAACGAGTTAACTTCATGAGTTGGGCTTTCTCGCGGGACGTGTGCTAAGGGGTTGTCGATGTCTGTAACTTTGGATCACTATGTGTAGGGGGTACGTGAACGGATTCAGGGCCACAGTGGCCTAGGTACGACTAAAGAGCTATAGACCAATGAAGTGGGGTCATCTGTAAAGATTTGGTCATGACTCCATGGGGTAAGCTTGGTAGTAGCAGTAATTGTACAAGTTGAACTCCGACACTGCTTCGATGGGTCTAGTGATTGACAGTGGTGGACATCGTATGCTTTACCCACTAAGTGAGAGATGTGAGGATGGTTGCTATGTTTGATTGGTTTGCCATCATTATGACATGCACACCCCCACCCCTGTACTCTTTACACCATATGTTAATGGCACCTTAGAGTATTGTATGGTATGTAGTGCTAACTCTTTGGTTGCAGGTCCAGGTTAAGGTATAGTTTAGTATACCTGTTATTATTCTGTTTGCTGCTTATCGCTCATACCAGACTTTTTGTCTGACCCAGAGTTTTATGTCTCTTCTTATTACTCTGGGTTCTCTCACGAGCAGACTAGAGACAGGTTAGGTGGTATGCACGAGTAGCTGTACCGGTGGCTTCCACGTATGATACATACATACATACATATATATATATATATATATATATATATATATTCTCCCTGTGTTGCTGCGGTCACTACTTTGGGCACTAGTGGTGTACCTTTCTTTCTTTTGTTTAGAGATAGTAATTTGGAAAGTTGTAATAAGCTGTATTTGGATTTCTGCTGCTATGATGTGTAGTTTTAGTTTTCAGCTTATGCACTATCTCGCCTGTTTTATGTCAAGTATGTTGTTATTATATTTTATCCCATGCGCTGTGAGACATTCTACAGTTCTTGATTAGTTCATTCTCTTCTTTCCTTTCTTTGGCAACCGTTCCATGCTCGTCGGGCATGTGTACAGCGCACTTTCGGAGGAAATGCCGGCTGGTGCGGGGCGAGCCGTCACAGATACCCCCATATGAGATGCATCCGACCATATTGCTTCTTCTGTTCTCGTCTGCATCGTAAACATGCATTATGTGGTGTATGCCCAATTGATCCTTAATGGATATAACATATGGAAAGACTCTATATCATCAGTATTTTGCATGGAAGTATCATTAGTATTCTATATGACCGAGCTATTTTCAAAGACTCCATATAACATATGATCCCACTTGCTTAGACTGTTTCTAATTTGACAATTGTAGGAATGGAGTCATATTAACAAATGCCAATCTTATAAAGTTTTTATACTATTTGATTAATTGATCAGACTGTAATTATGGAGATTGTATGAATAAAGAAGTAACGAAATGTAAAGAAAGTACTGTAAAAATTTTATATACTTCGAATGAATTGATCTATACATAATACTGCACTATTTATAATAACATTGTGCAGAGTCTTTGCGTATTGGGCTAAGTCCAGCTCAATACATATATTTACATAATATATAATGTCTTTAACTATTTGCCGAGCATAACCATCAGTATATCGACATTTCTTTATTACCCCCTCTCAAACCTAAGGTTAGGTTACGAAATAAAAAACCCTAGATTTGTTTAAATGGCGAAATCTGATGAATCGAATGTCCAACTTGCTTTCTTCTTTCCTTTTTAATCTTCAATGAAGCTTGATTAGGCTTGGCAACTTCTTGATCTTCAAATTGTTCGAGGGTCGTTTGCCGCCTGTATTAAGACTTCGGTTGATATGAGGAGGAAGAAAAGGCCAGATCTGAGCAAATCGAGCTACTTTTGAGTTGAATCGGTAGATTCAAAGTTTTTGACATTCTGAATCTTCAGTTCATCTCGCAATATGATAAAACTCTTTACCAACAGTGCCTTGGTAAGGATATCGGCTTTCTGATGGTAAGATGGTATGTAGTTGACTTGCAATTTTTCTTCTTTGACTAGATGTCGAACAAGATATATGTCTATTTCAATGTGTTTAGTTCGAGCACGCTGAATTGGATTTGTAGACATATAGATTGAGCTTTGATTATTACACCATATTGTAGCAGTAGTTGTGTTCAGTAGTTTTAACTCTTTTAACGTTGATTGTAACCATATGATTTCGGCTAAAGCACTGGCAATACTTCTATATTCTGCTTCAATACTAGATTTTGATATTGTTGACTGCTTCTTGGAACTCCATAAAATTAGATTATTTCGAATAAAAATTCAGTAGCCAGTGATATACTTTCTGTCATCTGGATCTGTAGCCCAATCTGAATCACTATATCCAGTAATGTTTAGATTGCTTGAACCCTTTTGTTGTAATCCAAGGTTAATGGTCCCCTTTAAGTACCTTAAGATTCTCTTTACAGCTTTCCAGTGCTCCTCATTAGGGTCTTGTAAAAATTGAGACACTTTGTTAACACATAACGATATGTCAGGTCTAGTTATGGTTGCATACTGTAATGCACCTACAACACTCCTGTATTATTTAATATTATTAATAGCTTCCCCATGTTTTTGGAGTAATGCCGATTTGTGATCATTGGAGTTGATTATGGCTTTGCTTCATTCATATTTGTTTTGTGTAGCAACTCTGTTATATATTTCTTTTGACATAGCATCATCTCTATGTTGGATTTTCTCACAACTTCTATTCCTAGGAAGTATGATACATCTCCTAGATTCTTGATGGAGAATTTCTTGTTTAGGTAATCTATTAATTCTTTTATTTCTGCTTCATTATTACCTATCACAATCAAATCATCAACATATATTATGATGTATATAGTAGAACACTTGTTGATCTTAGTAAACAATGAATTGTCCGATTTTGTATATTGATAACCCATTGATGACAATGTTGACTTTAATCTTTCGAACCATACTCTTGGAGCCTGCTTTATACTATATATTGCCTTTTTTTAATTTGCACACATAATTTTCATTCTGCACATATCCTTTTGGTTGCACCATATATATTTCTTCCTGTAAAATTCCATTCATGAATGCATTATTAACATCTAAATATGTAATTTTCCATTTATTGTTTAATGCAATGGTAAAAATTAATCTGATGGTTGCTGGTGAGAAGGTCTCACTATAGTCAAATCCATATTCTTGAGTATACCCCTTCGCTAAAAGTCTGGCCTTGTGCCTACTTATTGAACCATCTGAATTTCTTTTTACTTTGTAAATCCACTTGCATTTTATCAGATTTTTATTTGCTGGCAATTCGACAACTCCCAAGTTTGATTCTTAATGAGTGCTTCATATTCTTCATTCATTACAGTTCTCCAATGCTTGAATTTAACTGCTTGTTCATATGTGCAGGGTTCATCATTGATAATTGTGGCAGTATATGTTTTAGGTTTAAATATGCCACTTTTTCCCTTGTTATCATGTGATGCCCTGGTGTTGTAGTTGATTTGTTGGTAGTATGACTTGATGAACTTGTGCTACTGTTGTTCACTAGTATTTTGCTATCAGAATTATTAACGTGTTGTCATTATGTGTATAGCCTTCATTGATGACTCTTTCTTCTTCTTCTTCTGTTGTAGGTAGAGGATTGGCGAGGCTAGGTGGCTCACAACCATCATTGTTGTAATGGCTATCTTCAATGATGCTTGTTGATGAATCATCAGCAGCCGCTTCTTTCTCAGTAGGCAGTAGAAGATCAGTGTAGTTTGGAATTTCAGGAATAACAATTTTATCATTCACAACTTGATTAGTTGTCTTAATATCTGATCTGCTATATGGAAATACTCTTTCATTAAATACCACATGCCTGCTAATAAAAACTCTACCATTATCATTTATGCATCTATATCCTTTTTGTCTAGCCGCATAGCCAATGAATGTACAGGGTTTAGACCTAAAATTCAATTTATTTGAATTATAGGGTCTGAGATATGGGTAACATAGACACCCAAATGTTTTTAGCCCATGATAGTCTGGTTTAACATCATATAACTTTTCTAGAGGACTTCAATCTTTTAGTACTTTGGTAGGAATTCTATTAATTAAATATACAATAGTGCTGAAAGATTCAGACCAAAACTTTAGTGGTAGCGATGCATGAGCTAATAATGTTAAACCTGTCTCAACTATATGTCGATGTTTTCTTTCTACAATTCCATTTTGCTCAGATGTATATGGGAAAGATGTTCTTTATATTATCCCCATATTTTTAAAATAATTGAACAAAATTTTATACTCAGACCCTCCATCAGTTTTTATAATTTTAACTTTGGTACTGAACTGATTTTCAATCATATTCAAAAAATTCATAACAGTGTCATGTGTTTCAGACCTAGTTTTCATGAAAATATCCAAGTATATCTAGTAAAAGCATCGACAAATGAAATATAGTGTTTATACCCATAGTCAGAATATATACGTGCAGGACCCCACAAATCAGAGACAACTAATTCAAAAGGTTTGGTGTAAACAGTCACAGATTTACTAAAGGGTAATTTATGTTGTTTACCCATTTGGCAGTAAGTACATATGTAAGGAAATGCAACATTAGCATAGGAAATATTATTCTTATCAAGAGTATCTTTAACAATTTTTGCACTAGGATATCCCAACTTATAATGCTAAATATCGAAAACATTTTTACTGGCATTTTCTTGCTGTATCTCAGAATTGTAACAGGAATTGTCTTTTGGTTTGTTGACATTGTCACCATGTCTGAACTTATATAATCCATTATTTTATTCACTATGCAAAAGAATGTCACTAGTTTGAATGTCTTTAACTAAACAATACTTAGAATAGAATTCGAAATATACATTATTATCTTTAGAAAATTGAGATACGCTTATCAGATTTTTCTTGATATTGGGAACGCTTAAGAAATTATGTAAATATAGTTGTTTTTTCCCTTTAGTATAACATTTCCAGTATGAGAAATTTTAATACACTTACCATCTCCCATGCTTATTGAATGTTTACCTCTATACTCTTTATTACCTTGATTGAGATTCTCTAAGTTATTGGTCATGTGATTAGTTGCTCCAGAGTCTGATACCAGTTGTCATCTTGTGTATGGTCGGTTCTTGTACTTTCACCTTGACTGTGACCATTATTGTCTGATTGTGTGACTTTGAACAAAATTAGCATTAGGATTTGACCCCCTCTGGTTGTTATCACTCTGACCTGAGTTATAATTTGAATTATATCTGAAATAACACCTTGATGCAATGTGTCCAACTTTTTTCACAAATTTGACATTTGGGTCGATTGGAATTATTCCATCTACCCCTTCCTCTACCTCTATTAGAATATCCTCCCCTCTAGTTAGAGTAGTTACCTCTATTGTTTTGACCTCTTCCTCTGTTACTGGCAAAAATGTTTAATGAATATTCATTTTATGATGGTTTTTTTGTATCAGTTCTTACTTCATGTGCAAGAAGAATTGAATGTACATCATCTAGTGGTGGAGTTACTTTCTGTAATGTTATTACTACTACTACAGCCTCATACTCTTCACCAAGACCACTAAGTAATGATAATACTTGTTCTGATTCATCTACACCCCTTCCTGCAGCTTGTAACATATCACATAAGTTCTTGATTTTGGCTAGGTATTCTCTCATGCTTGTATTTTCTTTTATGCAGTTTTGTAGTTTCCTTTTGTAATGTAATGCCTTTGCAGCAGATTGAGAATTAAAATTCTTTTCTACAGTTGTCCAAATTTTGTTTGCAGTTTTGCAACCAATCACTTGAGATAACAAATTGGGATTAATGGAGGATAAAAGCCAAGCACTTATCAATCTCTTTTGTCTATAATATTCTGTGTATTCATTATTACTGACTACATTATTTTGATTGTCAGTAATGAATCGAAGAGGAATTAGCAGAGTTCCAAGAATGTAGCCATCGAGCCCATATCCTTGGATTGCAATTTCAACTTGCAATTTCCAAAGGAGATAGTTATTCTCATCGAGACAAACAATTATAAGTTGACTTTGCAGACTTATAACTGTTTGTATGAGTTTCTCTACAGACTGAGTCCCTTCGGATCTTCTTGATGATGTAGTACTGTTATTGTCTGCAACTGATGGTTTAACCATGCGGAAAACAGTAGTGTGAGAGGTATGTCTTTAACTCTATGGCCTTGAATTGGGATGCTTCAGGAATTTAATTACTGTCAGATTTGTTCTCAACGATGATGTATTGAAAATACATTGTTTTGAGATGAAAGAAAATTTGAGAGACTTCTCTAGTTGTAGTGAATTCTTGATCTTCTTGATCGGTTACACAGAATTTTAGAATGCCTCTACGATTCAGTATTATAATCTGATGATGCAGCCAACGTCAATTAGGCATGGCACATCAGTGAATGTTGAATCTTGATCTCAGGTGATGATAATACTCTGATGAGATCAAAGAACCACATGATGAAATCTTTCTGATGGTTCCAAGAGCAATGCCCCACAAACTGGATTAATGATTCAAAGATTCATTGCTGTTAAGCTGATAAAAGGATCTAATACCATATAAAGTTTTTATACTATTTGATTTGATCAGATTGTAATTGTGGAGATTGTATGAATAAAGAAGTAATGAAATGTAAAGAAAGTACTGTAAAAATTTTATATACTTCGAATGAATTGATCTGTACATAATACCACACTATATATAATAACATTGTGCAGAGTTTTTGCGTATTGGGCTAAGTCCATCCTAATGCATATATTTACATAATATATAATGTCTTTAACTATTTGCCGAGCATAACCATCAGTATATCGACATTTCGTTATTAATGTTGAATAGGGGTGGTGAACCTTGGGTAAATCATGACGAGAAATAAAGTGTTGAAACTCAATACTAATGAGAAAGAGACGACTAGGGTCGGTTCTCGGACTGAGGAAAGTGACAACAAGAGGTAATTGGAGGGGCGCAATTGGGACGGACTAGGGGTGGTCATAGGGGTGGACCATAGTCATAATGTTAAGTGTGTTGAATTAGTTGTATAGAGTTGTACATGTGTTTCGTATAAATTGTTGTTCATGTTTTACATTGTTTTTCTCTTTTGGGCTTTACTTTTGCGTTGTAACTGTTTTGTATAATAATGTAGGGTATTGGACTACTGTATTTTCATTCGTTACTTATAATAAAAGATTTCTCTGTTTCGACTTTAATGGAGTTTATCATGGTATCAGTGCGAATCAAGATCCAAACCAAATTTTTTCTTCTTTCTTAGTCAAATTTTTCTGAAATGGAAAATGAATCGGAGAATTCCTCTTTCAATTCCACTCCACAACAAAGCAACATCATAATCAATTACAATGATCCCTATTTTCTCACTGCTGGAGACACTTCAACAGTACCAATTGTCAGTTATGTCTTCAAGGGGGCAATTTTATTAACTGGAGCAGGGCGATAAGGATGGCGCTGATTGCTCGAAATAAATTAGGGTTTATTGATGGAACCCTAGCAAAACCCGAGGTAACTTCTTCTGATTACCAAAAGTGGATCTGAAATGATTATATTGTTATGAATTGGCTATCGAATTCTATTGATAAATCAATATCCGAAACTTTATTTTCTGTGATTCATCTCGTCAACTATGGACTGAGATTCTTGAAAGATTTGGTAAAACGAATGTTCCACAGTTATATGATTTACGTCGTCAATTGATGTTAATTGAACTAGGAGATTTATCGATTTTTGAGTATTATTGTAAGATGAAAAGGGTTTGGGATGAGTAACAAATTATTGATGGTTTCCCTGATTACACTTGTGGGATAATGAAGGATTGTACTTGTGGGATCTAAAATTAATTGAAGATGATCAGAGAATGAAGCTAATTCAATTTCTGTCTCGACTAAATAAGAGCTATGATCAAGTCAGAATTAACCTGCTTAGTTCAGATCCCTTACCAACTGTTATTCGAGCTTACAACATTTTGCTATAGGTTGAGAGACAGAATTTGAATGGAATCAATAATGTTTCTGTTGAGACAAGTGCCTTCCAAGTACAATCTGCAAAGCAAAATTTAAAGAGGCTTTTACCATAGAATTCTAGAAAATGAGATTTCAAGAAACTCAAAAGTGATTTGAATTGTGAACATTGCAAGATGAAAGTTCATTCCATTGATCAATGTTTTAAACTGATAGGGTATCCGGATTGGTTTCACAAAGGAAAAAAATATGAAGCCAACAAATAAAACGGCAGCAAATGCATCTGGATCTGGAATTTTGGGAAATGCTCCTGTGCAGGGTGATGAAAAGAGCAGCAGTTCAGGAACTCGGCTTGATCAAAAATGGTTACTGAAGTTTACAAAGCTATAGTACACATGATGCAACAGGACTCTTCTTCTGATCCTTTGTCACAGAATTATGCTGCAGTGAATTTTGCAGATATAATTTCTTCCAATGTTATTCATGATACAAATACTACTTATACTAATTGGATCAAAGACTCTGGTGCATCTGCCTATATGGCATATGATTTAAAATGTTTTGCTTCATTTCAAACACTAAAACATCCTTTAAGTGTTAGTTTGGCTGATGGAACTGTTAAAAATGTTACAAAAATTGGGACAATTCATTTAGCACCTCAAATAACTCTAAAAAAATGTCTTATATATTCCTAACTTCAAGCATAATCTCTTGTCCATTGGAAAATTACTTGATCATAACAATTTTATGGTCTATTTTGATCAAACAAAATGTTTGTTTCAGGACCTACACTCTAAACAAGTGCAAGGATCTGACAAAAGAGAAGTTAGATTATACAAATTTAATGGAGGAATTTTAAATTCTATTCCTAGTACTTCTTCTTCTTCTTCAGTTTTATCTACTATCCATAATTCCTATACTGAAAACTCTGGAAATATACTAGCAAACATTTCTACTTCTGTACCTAGTTTTAATATTCTTCATGCAAGACTAGGACATATGAGTTTATCCACTATGAAACATTTAATAGTTTCTTGCTCTAACAATAAAAGTGATGATTTTAGTTGTGAAGCATGCATTTTAAGTAAACATCATAAGTTGCCATTTGTTTTGTCATCTTCCATTGCTGCTCAATCTTTTGAAATGATTCATATAGATTTATGGGGACCATATAGAACACCTACATTGTCTGGTGCAAGTTATTTTTTTTAACCATTTTGGATGATTATAGTAGAACTACATGGGTTCATCTCTTGCACAGCAAACAACAAGTTTACAAAATAATTTCAAATTTTCTAGCTTAGGTTGACACTCAATTTGCTAGCAAAGTTGAAATAGTCAGAAGTGATAATGGAACAGAGATACTAAATGAATCATGTAGTAATTTATTTGCTCAAAAAGGGATTATACATCAAAGAAGTGTACTAGGTGTTCCTCAACAAAATGGAAGAGTAGAAAGAAAACACAAATACCTTTTAGAAACTGTCAGGTCAATAAAAATACATGCCAATTTGCCTGTTAAGTTTTGGGGAGATTGTATTTTAGCAGCTGCACACTTAATTAACTTAATGCCTAGTGTTGTGATTCAGTGGAAAACACCATATGAAAAATTAATGGGAAAGAATCCTGATTATGGACATCTTAGAGTGATTAGTTGTTTATGTTATTCTGCCATAAATCAACTGACAAATTTGCACGTTGTGTAATGATTGGATATCCATGTGCTCAAAAAGGATACAAATTATATGATTTGGATGAGCACAAGACTGTTACAGGGATGTGATCTTTGAAGAATCCATTATTCCTTATCATAATACAAACTCTTTTCCATGCACAAAAACTCAATCTCAAACTCAACCTCTTCAGATTCAAAATTTAATCCATGATGAACAAATTTGTGGATCAAATTTAAATATTCCTCCTTTTCCCCTCTTCACAGAATCTTCCTACAAAATCTTCCTATAGATGATAGTATACTTCCCGGAACCCCTCCTACCTCCACTCAATTTCAACAACATCATTCTGATGTTAATGAACAGACTGAACCTGTTATTTCTGCAATTCCTCCTCAAAGAAAATCAACCAGACTAATAAAATTACCTTTCAAGTTTAAAGATTTTGAAGTTCAATATGTTAAACCGTTATCTATACCACATGATTCATCAGTTACATCTACGAGTTTTAATGTATTCTCAGAACCATCGTTATCACATTTAAATTCTGAAGCTTTGACAAATCTCAACAAAATGCTATCTACAAAAGAACCTGCCTCATATAATCAAGCAAAGGAAGACCCTAGATGGGTAGCAGCAATGCAACAAGAGATTGAAGCAATGGAAAAGAATAACACTTGGGAATTGGTGGAATTACCATCTGACAGAACTGCAATAAGAAGCAAATGGGTATATCAGACCAAATTTTTGAAGAATGGAGATGTTGAAAGGTGTAAAGCCAGAATTGTAGCAAATGGGGACAAGCAGATAAAAGGTAAAGATTTTAAATATACCTTTAGTCTGGTTGCTAGATTTACAACAGTTAGAACTATAATTTCTTTAACAACAGCTTATAATTGGCATTTACATCAATTGGATATAAATAATGCATTTTTGCATGGTTTTATTGATGAAGAGTTATATATGAGACCCCCTCCTGGTTATACTAAAGCACAGCCTAGACAAGTATGCAAATTAAAAAAAATCAATATATGGACTTAAGCAAGCTGCTAGATAGTGGAATAAAGAGCTTAAGAATTTTCTGCTTCATATTGGTTTTGTTCACTCTAAGCAGGACTGCTCATTATTTAGTAGAACTGATCAAAATGATTTTACTGTTATAGTATGTTATGTAGAAGATTTGCTTGTAATTGGTTCAAGTATTCAGATTATTTTAGAAATTAAGAAGGAATTACATCAAGCATTTACCATTAAGGATTTAGGGGAGCTCACTTTCTTCCTTGGAATTGAAGTTACCAGAACAAGTAGAGGTATTTTCTTAAATCAAAGAAAATATATATTGGATATGCTCAGTTCTACAAGCATGGAGAACTCAAAAATTGCACCATTTCTTCTTCCTAAAGGTTTGAAGCTAAGTACTATTAAAGGTACACAATTAACCAATCCAGAAATATATAGAAGGTTAATTGGAAATTTGCTTTATCTAAACATTACTAGGCCAAATATATCTTATGTCATGCAGCAGTTAAGTCAGTTTATGCAGGATCCTGGAACCCCACATTTTTCAGCAGCTTTGCATGTTCTAAAGTACTTGAAGAGCACTTTGAATCATGGATTGTTCTATGCAGCTAACAATGTATTGCAGGTTAAGGCATACAATGATGCAGACTGAGGTAGTTGCACATTTTTCGGAAAATCTCTTACTGGGTTTTTTATTTTTCTTGGTGATTCTTTTATCGTGGAAGACGAAGAAATAGAAAGTTACTTCTAGGAGTTCAACTGAGGCTGAATATAGGGTTATGAGTCAAACAACAAGCGAGATGGTTTGGATAGAAGGCTTGTTGCAAGAGTTGTTGGTAAACATCTCTAAACCAATTTCTCTTCTCTGTGACAATAAATCCATACAGTACATTGCTGAGAATGAGGTTTTTCAATAGAGAACTAAACACTTAAGAATGGATTGTCACTATATAAAAGATCATATAAAGAGCAATTTCATTGCATTATCTCATGTTGGTACAGCTATGCAATTAGCTGATTTAATGACAAAACCACTAAGTGTTGAGCAGCATCGTTTTCTGTGTTCCAAGGTTGGCCTTGTTTCTTCAATTTCAACGAGTCAATCTTGAGGTGGGGATGTTGAGTATGTTGAATTAGTTGAATAGAGTTCTACATGTGTTTCGTATAAACTGCTGTTCATGTTTTACATTGTTTTTCTCTTTTGTGCTTCACTTTTACGTTGTAACTGTTTTGTACCAATACACCTTAGATGCAGGCGACGTGGATTGGACACTTGAGATAGTTTGGGTTCCTTCAGGATGTCCCTCTGCCAAGAACATGTCCATCTTTTGGGATACTAGGCGTTGCAAATGATATACTATACCATTTCTTATTATTCGCTTCTTGCTAGGAAGAAGCGTCCGACACAGCCCCACCAGCAAGGATAAATAGAATTTTAGTTTTCTTTTCTTTATCGCATAGAATTATCTCATTCATATCACAATTAACTCATTTCTTTCTTATAACATGTAAAATATTAACTAGCATCCCAACAACATTAACTTCATAAATCACCAAAATCTTCAAGTAATGTGCAAATGCCACCACATATAGCTTGAAAACCATTGCTGTTACATAGTTCAGGAAGGCTGCATCTCTCACAATGCTTTTTCTTCAAACATATATGATGAAACTCAAGAGGAAAAATATGATTTAACTTATGCATCAGATGTTAGGAGAGCAATCATGGAGTCTGCAGATTCAGGTCCTTCATTGTTTACACTGGGAATTATGTGCTTTGGTGATAAAAACTGTACAAATTCTTTGAGCTCCGAGAAGCTGCTATGTTCACTGTATGGTACTTCATACCTGCACAACACAAATTTTAAAGTTAGTCATAAGAGACTACAAATGCAAACCAAAGATTATATCATCACCTAAGACCTCATGTAATGAGAAGATCACGATAATAGAAGGACCCAAATCCTTGTTATGATGATGCAAATGTAACAGAGAAGTATGCGTAAACGACGATACCTACAGATATTTGCTACAACACTTGTGATTACAAACTGGGTAATGTCTAAATAGTCATAAACAAGATAAACGACCAAATGCGACATTAACAAGTATTGAAAGTAAAGAGCTTTGCCAAGTTTGGAGCATCTCTAGCAAAGGGCTGGTCTTGAGCATGAGGAGGAAGGAAAAAAAAAACTAGAGAATTATCGTCCATCCAGCAACAAACGCAAAGAAATACCCACGGCACACTCATATAATAAGAGAATGATTCTCATATTATCTTCTCCTCACGCTTAATTTTCCGCTACTACAGCGTAAGATAGAAAATAAATGTGGGAATACATATCACATATATTCTTCTTTGGCTCCTGATGGCGATGCACTTAGTGAAAATATTACTAAGTAAATGCTACTTCCCGACAGGACAAAGTGTGGATCTGCATATGTTATGTATTTCTAATGTTTTCTGCTTTCAAGTAAGATTTAACTTTTTTTTGAGTAAGAATAACATTCTGAAAGGTAAACCAATCTCCATTAGTGTTTAAAACGGGAAAGTCTATTGAGACAAATTAAGAAACACAAAATTTGGCACTGTTAAGTCTCATCCTCATTTTTACTTCAAATTTGAACACAATAAGATCAAATGGTCAAAGATATATTGTGTCAAATTTTATGTGTTATTCCTTAAATGTGAGTCACTGACACTGCATCATAAAAGTTGATATCTCTTTTTTATATCTAAAATTAAATTACATAATTTAAAGGTTGCAGCATGCAAGGTTAACCTGACTATCGTGCCCTGCTGCCATCTTCTCCCAGGAGTCTTCTTTTTTCCTTTTCCAAACGTCCAGCCAGTTGGAGAGAATGCAACTATCAGGTTGAACCGGTTCTAATGTTCAAATTAAAATAGGCATAAATACAATAATTTAAATTGCTTATAAAAAATTATAAGTAAATAAAGAAAAAGGACAGTCAAGCGACACCGCTTCTGTTGTTTCATAATTGAATCAGCCTAGTAATTGCAAGAAATCTTTATTATGTTCACTTTCTAAATTGTGTATGCAACAGGGTAAAAGATGTCTAGTAAACATGACTCATATGATATATTGTTTGGTTTAGTTGAGTATAGTTCATATTATCACCACAAATTCAAGTTAAATAAGAGCATGCAAGCCTTACAGAATATTGGTTAGATAAATGCTTCATCCTTTTAAAGCTTGCTATTGTCCACATAGGAACAACATGAATATGACTCTCCAGCTCATTCTCAGTGAACCATTGCATGTCCTCACTACAAAGCCCCAGGCATTTAAGTAACCTTAACTTAGCAGCTCCAACATAAATTTTCTTTTTTAGTAGGCGAGCAACTTCTAGAAACAGCCTCTCTTTCCCTGTGTATAGACGAATGCATCTCACATTTAATGTCTACACTATTTCGGGGTTCAAAGGAAAGTTATTTTTTAATGCATATGGTTGCTTGCAGTTCTCTTCAATCATAGCTTGTAAGTAATAACAACTCAATAAAACAACAAAGTTAGGCCTATTTCAAGCTCTGGTACGAAACAAGGTGCAAATGAATTATTATACAAACAACACAACAAATTAATAAATTGCCTATGAAAACAAAAAAACGATGTTTAAGTAGTAGAAATATGTATAAGAGGGAGGCATGGAATCATATGCTTAAGTAGATTACATCTGAAACACCGATACTTCTAGAACATACACTGACAACATTGATGAATGTAACAATAATTTCCTAAAATATTACACTAAGATGAAGATTTTATATTCTTGTTTCCATTTTACATGTTTTACAAAGTTTTGTACTAGAGTAGATACGTACGTGTATGCATAACGACGCAAATATAGGATTTTGATGCAGATAGCAAAATTGACAAGTAAAATACGTAGTTTGTATCCACTCTGTTATGTATGATACTCAGTGAGGTACATAGTGCAAGTTATACTATCTTCTTCACGTTTAGCATCTACTTGGACACTTACCAATTGTATATGTACCAATCAGGAATAGAGTTTTCGGATTAAACGCTTCTGCTTGAATAGCTTCAATGACAAACTGAATCACAGCTTCTTGCTTAGGGAAATCATACTGCATATGGTTTCAAACTTCAGCAAAACAAATTTGGAAAGCCTTCAACAGTTCAACTGCAATATTAAAGAAACTAAATCATTCTAAAATAAAAAAAAAAAAAAAAAAAAAAAAATTACCTGAGGGTTACAGTAGGTAGTGTCAAGAACAAGTGTATGCACTGGACATGATCTCAAAATGGCAGAGCATGCCATTTCTGAAGAAAATCGGAAATCACCAGTGTGCAGAACAGCCTGAAAAGAAATTATAGCAATTTAAGTTTTCGTCTTTCAATAACTTTTTACGTAAAGGAAAAATAATTTGGCATACCTTTCCATTGGGTGGTTCAAAAAGAATGATGATAGATCCTGGGCAGTGGTTTGCATCTAAACATGTTATGCTGACACCATCAATTGTAATTTTTTGGTTCATTGGTAAAATTTCGATCCTTTCCCACGGCACACCAATCTTCATGTTCACAAGGTGAGCAGTAATGGAAGAACAATATATCTTTCCATGGCAAAAGCTTCTTGTAAGACCCTGATAATCTGCCCAAAACAATTTTCAGTGCTCAACCATAAACTCATCAACTATGGTAAAGATACCAAATTACTTCCCTACTGGCAAAGCATGGTGATTATTCCAAGCACATAACTATGAAGTCAGCAATCAATTTCAATTTTAATACATGATGTATATCATATGTGCATATATTGCTAAAGCTTTAATAGTGGTCTAGTAAAGAGAACGCTATAATGCTTGAGGTTAAAAGTAGTGTTATAATTGGTTTCCCTACTGGACATAGTCTGGAGTGGATGCCTCGCTGAACTACTGGATTAACTGTCAAAGCCACTTCAATCCTACTAGAAAGTTCAAACATAAACACTTAGACAGCAATTGGGTTGGGGTATTTAGTGTGGATCGGCTTAAGGTCATAGGTGCAGCCTAGGAGATTAAATAAAAGAAAGATTACTTGCTTGTGCAAAATTATAAAATATAAATCTATTAAGGATAAGATAGATGTAAAGGCTTACGATCCATATGAAAGTGCGTCAAAAACCAGTAGGAACAATCTCCTCTTAGAAAACGGAAGGCATCCTGAGAATTACAAAATCACACAGTTACCCATAAGAATTGAAAACATCGAAAACATAGCTTACATTGGCGAGCTTCAATTACGTCGATGTTAAAATAAATAAAAAAACTGTTCACTGCAATGTTATAGAAGCGTATAATGACACTGTTACCTTGGAGTTAGTACACATGAAGAAGAAACAGATTAATGGAGTTGGTTTCGTTAATTGGATGTGTGTGTGTGTGTGACCAAACAATTTAATGAGCCCACGCAGAAAGAAGCATACATAGGTTTACCATGGAATTTACAGAACACGCTGTCTGCATTCATATACTTAAGAAATATGTCACCTCAAACTTAATGCAAGCAGTTTATCATTCATCAACTAAACTTCACATAAATTTATGTCATTTTTGCTTGAATCATGTTACGTCCTAAATATATTTTTTTGTTTTGTTTGATGAGACTCTGAAGATGAAAACACACACATATTACATATGGGTAAGGATCGTCTTCCTGATTTCCACTACTCGTTTACATTAAAATAAATTGGTGGATGGATAGATAGTTAGCAGAAGAAGACAGAAACTTGGATATCAGAAGGCTATTAGAATGTTGTTGAACGCGTGCACGCGCGCGCGCGCGTTTGTGTGTGTAGAAACTAAGAATAATATCAATGGATCACAGAAGAACAAAGTACTATAAGATCAATCAAAAATTAAGAAAGAAGGGAATACCACTTTAAATGGCGTTCCAGGTACACAACACCATGGCGGTATATCTTTAACTTTGCCTTTACGAACATGTTTTCTAGAAGCAGCCTTCTTACGTGTTGAAACTGTATCATCATTATGCATCCTTTGTTGAGGATTGCAAGGTATATTCATTCTATTAGAAGAGCCTTGAAAAAATTCTGTAATCAATTTATTCCCTGCTACTGGTGTTTTTTTACTACTGTTTAAACCTGTATTCGGTTTGTTTTTCTCCACTCCCTGGGCACAACTACTATTTTTTCTGAGCTCACTGAGAGCGTTGACTATCTTTTTTCGAGGTCCAAGTGCCACAATACCTATATTCAGAAGATCCTACAGGATTTCAAATACAAATCCTTAAATATATCTTTCATTTATATTTTATATTTACATACAAATTATGTTTATCATAGACATGCTAACCTCTTCGGTTAGCCATTGCAAAGTCTCCCAGTCAACTTCTTCTTTGATAAATATGTCTTCATATTTGGACAGACCAAGTGACCGTAGCCATTCAATAACGGGATTTGCACCAGCCACTTGTTGAAAATTCACATTTTCATCATCAGGAGTAATTACCTGAAGTACAACGGTATAAAACTTTTTATCAAATCATTACACATCAAAGCCATTCAAATGCCAACTAAGATATAAATATAACAGATAGCATCCATAATGTTTTTCTGCTAGCAGAAATGCGAACTAATGAAACCACTTTTTCCAAAACCAAACTATTCCTCTTGGTTCGACTATGACAATACTACATATATAGAATAAGTTGATTTATAGCTTAGCTAACGATTAAAAGTAGAAAACCTGAAAATTGTAATTAAACCCATCGTATGCCTTCATCTACCAACTACAAAAATATCCTTATGCTGTTTAAACAATGTTTTTGATCATGCATATCAGAATATTATTGTTTTAACTTTTAACCCTTCAATCAATGTTTAGGTTAACAAGTACATCTAATAAAGCCTGAACTCCATATTAATCCATGATCACAAGAAAATTTGTAGAATCGTATAAATTATTTGACAAAAAAGTACAATGGGAGACCTATGTATAAATTGTTGTGTAAAATTTAAGAATGACCATTTAAAAGATATTGAGCATGTTCTTCATTTAAGAGTTCAAATTCGCTATGGTTTACCACATACCTGAGCTGTATCAATTTTGTCTAGACAATTGTTTGTATGAACTTGTCGCGACTCTTCATTCAAATCAGAGATATCCTGCCTACATAATGGACACTCTACTACTAACCCATTGTGCTGAAATGGAAATTCATCATTTTTTAAAACATCATCTCCCATTTCACAACAAAGATTTATTATTTCGTTCAATTGAGTCCCAGGCTCAAAATCATCATTTGTTTCTCCAGATTTCAATAATCTTGATTCAATTGAATTAGAATAATAGCTGCCCTTTCCTTCCTTCAAACACATTATCTCCTCATCTGTTACTTTATCTACTTTCACAGGCCCATTTTCACCATCAGGATTTGTTGGCCATACCTCGTTGGAAATTAAACTACTAACAACATCAAGATCTGATTCATCGCAGTAAGTTGATAGACACCCAGTTGAATCAAAAAGCTTATTCTTTTCCTCCCCTATCGTACCCATCTCCTCCAAATTACAAGAACCCTTTGACAGATCCTCTTCTTTCTCAAATATATTTACAGGCACACTATTAAGAGAGCTCAGAAGCTGTTTCTTTTCATTTTCCAGTCCATTTTTCTCATTGGAACTTTTTGAACGCTTTATAGCATCAGGTAACTTATCTTCTTTTTTCAATTTTTTTACTAACCCGGTTTCAAGTGAGCACGAAAGCTGCCTCTTCTTTTGAGCCATAGTGTTTCTATTTTCTTTGCCATTTGAAATGTAAGATTTCCGCCTCTTTTGGGGAGGATTCGACCCGCTTGAAGTTGGTGTTAATGATTTTTTAATTGAGGAGAGGATTAAGGTTTGAGATATGGCGATTGGTTCGGTAGGGTTTTGGAAATCGTCGTCGTCCTCTTCTAAGACAAAGTTAGGGATTTCTAGGGATTTGGAACTGGTTTTGAGATTGGAATGGGAAACGATTGTTTTCATAATGAGTTCAGGATCTGGAGAAAGTGGGTTTGAAGCTTCTTCCTACAGCAGGAGAAGTGAGTTCAGGATCTGGAGAAAGTGGGTTTGAAGCTTCTTCCTACAGCAGGAGACGAGAGGAGGGAAAGAAATTGAACTGAGCACCAGGGCATTATTGTAATTTTTGAAATTCAAATCGACGAACAAGAAACGCCATTGAGTTTAGCATTTGGTGGTAATTAGACCATCTCCAACAAAGGGAGAATTCAGCCCCTTAATACTGAATCGGGGTAAAAAACCTACCCAACAAACGTTACGCCATGTAACATTTAGCGGAATGTTACGGGACCAATTCAGAATTCTGAATTGGTCCGGCGAGCCGATTTTATCGGCTCGCCATCTCCCCTCTCCAATTCCCCAACGGCTATCTCATTCCAATGGCTTCCAACGGCCATTTCCGCCTCGATTTTGATTACCAACGGCCATAAAACGGTTAAAACTTTTCTAACGGCCATATTTTCAGTTATAAAAGCATTCCATTCGCATTCTTTCTTCATCACAACATATTCATAACTTCTTTTTACATCTCTCTACTCCACACCAAGTCTTGCTACATAATGTCTTCCCCATTCGGAGATTTTTCGCATCCGACGAGAGATGGAACTCAGTTCTCGCAAGGCAACACGAGCAATATATTTGAAACTCCATCGAGCAGGCAAGGAACCAGTCCGTGGACTGAAGAAGACATTTCTCTATGCAACATATATTGTCATTTCACACAAGATTCTGCAACGGGGAACGACCAAACAGCCGTTGCGTTTTGGAAAAAAGTGGAAAAAGCCTTCGTTGAGAGGCATCCGGAATGCCATAGGACGTTATCGGCGATCCAAGGTCGTTTTGGGAAAATAAGCCGTCAAACCCAATATTATGAGTCACAAGTGTACAAACTAAAAATAGCGAATCCAAGCGGCATGGGAGGGGAAGATAATCTGGTATGTTTGTATTTGTACGTACTTTATTTGTGGTTGTTAGCATGTTAATTGATACATTTTCTGTTGGAAAGTAGAAACGACTAGCAAACGAGGGGTTCAAGAAGCTTTTTCCTAGAGAAAATGGGACGAAAAAGCCACACTATTACCAGTTTATGCATTGTTATGATCTGCTTACTAGTCAACCGAAGTGGAACTCAGAACTTGCCAAGAGTCTCCGAGATGTTCAAAGTGCTAGCAAGGGCAAGAAAAAAAGTTCAAAATCGGGTTATTCTTCTAGTCCTAGCGGCTCAGGTGCCAATATTTCTCAATGTGTAGGGGAAAACCTACTTGATGAGTTCAATGCCACGAATGACGAAGATTTTAGACCTGAGGGATGCAAAGCGGCGAAAAGAAGGGGCAAAACAACGGTTGAGCTTGAATCAAAAGTGAACTCCCGACACGAAGAACACAGTCGTAGAGCGGAAAAAAGGCTTGTAGAAGCTAGGGAAAGAACAGAAGTTTTGAAAAGGATTGCTGATCTGGAAGAGAAGAAACTTCAAATTCTTTCCGAGGACTTAGCGTATAAGAAAGAGCACGATGAGTATAAGAAACAGCAAGATGCGTATAAAAAAGAACAAGAAGAGAACGCTATCATTGACAAAGATCTGGATGGAATGTCTTATTTGGAAAAGGAATTTTGGAATGGGATGAAACGTCGTATTATAACGTCAAGGTTTCCGGAGTTGATGTAGTAACGTATTAGTAGTTGCTCGTATTAGTAGATGCTCGTATTATGTTGTTGTAGTAACGTTGTATTTCCTTCTGTAGCAACCGCTTTCGTATTTGTATGTCTTATTTCCCTGTATTTTGTGTAACATTATGTGGCAAAGGCTGAAATGTTGTAGGTATTGTATTTGGTTCTGTCAACTTTCACACACCTTATCTCCCTCAACACACAAAGTAGAGCCAGTGTCTGTTCACATCAAGACAGTAAGAAAAAGAGATTCCCTACAGTTTTACGTCAGGCGAAACAGTGACCGGTACCATCATGATTTTTTTTATTGATTTGTACACTCCTTGCCTATATATCTCAATGCAATTTACTCACATAATACCTCACTCAAACAACTTCGTTCTCATTCTACTACTTACTCACTCAAAAATGCCTTCTTGGCCATCCGAAGCTGACTCTGATGAACAGACGTACGAACAGATGAGACTTCAAGAGCTCGAAGACGAATTCGAGTTTCTAATCCAAATTACACCCCAGGATGAACCATCACATGAACAGGGGAACCTCCAGCATCTACAAGAAGTTCAAGTGCCACATGTTTAACTAGCAAACGAACAGACTCTCGCTCAACCACAACAAGAAGTAGAGTTCTACCGAGTACCACCGCATGAACATGAAGGTGAATCTTATCCTGTACTTTGCTACTGCGGTCTTGCGGTCGAAGTTGTGGTTCGTGCAGAAGGCGACAATATAGGTCGGCGCATGCAGAAATGTCAATTCTATCCAAATGGATGCAGCTACACGGAATGGATTGACGAGCCGTTGTGCCCAAGGGGAATAGTATATGCAAACCAACTCGAACGAGAGATTAGGCGTCTCGAAAATCTTGTTCAATAGTTACGACTGAACGCAATGCGACTCCCTTGAAATTGAATTTGTACTTTTAATGTTTGCGTTGATGTTGTAGTAGGCATGTACTATTATTCGGTGTTGTATCTGTAACGGTCGGTTGTATCTGTATGGTTATTGTTATGCGAAAACCCACTAGTTGAATTATTGTAATCTTTCCTATATAAAAATTTCATGTTCTATGTATTTAAAATATAATCTTTCGTATATAATCTTCCTACTAATAAAAATTAATAAGTAGATAAAAAAAACCCAAATATTTAGTCAAATGAACACACATTCCACACCCCCCCCCCCCAAACTTCCCGAGCCATATAAGTTTGAGTGTCTCTTTATTGGTCTGAGTGTCTCTTTATTGGTTTGAGTGTCTCTTTATTGGTCTGAGTGTCTCTTTATTGGTTTGAGTGTCTCTTTATTGGTCTGAGTGTCTCTTTATTGGAATCGTTTATTGGTCTGAGTGTCTCTTTATTGGTTTGTGTGTCTCTTTATTGGTTTGAGTGTATGTTTATCGGAATCCTTTATTGGTCTGAGTGTCTCTTTATTGGTTTGAGTGTCTCTTTATTGGAATCGTTTATTGGTCTGAGTGTCTCTATATTGGTTTGAGTGTCTCTTTACTCATTTATTGGTCTGAGTGTCTCTATATTGGTTTGAGTGTCTCTTTACACGTATGTAAGAAGGAGTTAAAAAGGATTTTAAAAGGAGGGTCGCCCACTTATCTACATAATGTAAACATTTAAGCACGCGAAGGAGTTAAAAAGGAGTTTAAAACTAGGGTCGTCCACTAACCCGTGATATTTACACGTATATAAAAAGGAGTTCAAAAGGAGTTTAAAAGGAGGGTCGTCCACTTATCCTCATAATGTAAACATTTAAGCACCCGAAGGAGTTTAAAACTAGGGTCGTCCACTAACCCGTGATATTTACACGTATATAAAAAGGAGTTCAAAAGGAGTTTAAAAGGAGGGTCGTCCACTTATCCTCATAATGTAAACATTTAAGCACCCGAAGGAGTTATAAAGGAGTTTAAAACTAGGGTCGTCCACTAACCCGTGTTATTTAAACGTATATACAAAGGAGTTAAAAAGAAATTAAAAAGGAGGAAATTAAAATTAAACTAATATAACAACCCCCCCCCCCCCCCCCCTCCCGAGCCATATATAGGCTCGGGACAGGCGCGAGCCGATTTTATTAGCTTGCGCCCGTTGGGAGATATCAAAGATATCTCCCGTAATGTTACGGGCCGTAACGTTACGGCCCGTAACACTGTTGGAGATGCTCTTACATCTTATCTATCTGACGTAACAGTTACCCCAGCATTTCCGTCAGCTCAAAATGAAACGGTTTTTTTTCGTTTCGCCTCAATTTTGAAGACTTATAATATAAATAACTACTTTTACCATGAAATAACGTCAGTGTCATAAGATTCTTTTTTTTATTTAAGCGTCTGAGGCAGCATTTCAAATTCCTTCCCGAACCTTTTACAGGCTCAAAGCAGAGTCGACATTTTCATCTCTTTCACTATTCTCTTATTTCAAAACCAAGCCAAATCCGATTTTTTCTCTCCAAATCTAAAATCAATCTCCATTTTTGTTGATTTATTCGCTGAATATAGCTCATCAATGCAAGAAACTTCTATAGGCATGATTTCTACAATCAATTTCCGGATTTACTTAAATTTAGTGTTGATGAATTGGACGAATTTTCAAATTTGATGTTGTACTTTTAATTGTTCGATGATTGTAGGATGTTTGACGTATAAAATGTTAAATTGCCGATATTAATCGGCCTTTTGGTCCGGTTATCAAAAGCATATCAGGCTCACTCGACTCGGCCCATCGCGTGATACAAAAGCTTGAAATGTCGCCAAACACTCAGGATCCAGACCCCGAAGGAGTCGTGCGAGCGTAGGCCTCACAACCCCTCAAAAGTGTCCTCAACATACAATTCACATCCCACGCCAATTCACATCTCATGCCAATTCCCATGCACCTCATATCCACCAAGACAATATTTCGCATCCTCAACTAGTTGACATCCCTCTCACTTCGTATCCCTCGGGATACGAGAATTCGTATCCTTCGGGATACGAGAATTTTGTATCCCTCGGGATACGAGAATTCGTATCCCATAGGATACGAGCTTTCTTATCCCATCGGATACGAAACTCGTATCTTCGGATACGAGTTTTCGTATCCTACGATATACTAAAGTCGTATCCTACGGGATACGAGTCGCCGTCTTTAACGGGCTGCGAAATTTATATCCCTAGGGGGATGCGAAATCTCCACTTCGACTACTTCGAGATGAGAATTTCAGCCTGGGATCCCCAATTTTCATCTACTCCCACCTAATCCACTACCTATAAATATCTCCCTACCTCATACTTCAAGGGGGTTGGTATTTGCTTGATTTGACACCTTGAAAGTACCATTGAACACCATTAATGGCTTCTTGAGCTTTGGAGAAAAAGAAGAACTAATTTTTTTCTTAAGGCTTTCTATATACAAACAGTGACTCCCGAAAACTTAACCAAATATTGTAAATCATTGTAATGATGATGTCCATCATTATAAACCTTTGATTGTGAATAAAATTGGGAAACGCTTTAAAAGTGGACATAGGCAATACAAACTGAACCATTATAAATTCTGATATTCTTGCTTTCTGCACTTATTTTCCGTACGAAAGGCTTTGTTCTCGTATGCTCGAGAATCGTTGGGTGTGACGCCAATTTTTCACATCAACGCTTTAGTGCTTTCACTGAGAAATACTCGAATCCTCGAGACTCGCTTCTTTCCGACCGACTTCCGTCTCAACTTGGAAGCATTACTTAGGTTTTCATGACTTATCTTCTGAGTTTGTTTAGATGGGTAGAAAAGGAAAGAACCCAATGACCGGAATTTTCACAATGGCTGACATTGAAACTTCTCCGCAGCTCCAACCCTCGGAAAACCCGATCGACATGAAAATCGCTCCCTCATATAATTCTGACTCTCTGGCAACCCAAGGCTAACACTTCGAGCTCAACAAGAAGTTGGAAGAAAGGACGTAAGAACTTAACGACCAGTTGAGAACAAACATCGAGCTAATGCGGCAACTTCAAAAAAGTCAACGCGATGTTGCTCGTTTTGAACTCAATTGGAACACTCGTTCTTTACCTAACATCTTGAAAAGCTCTTCTTCCGATACCCATCACGAGAACTGAAGCCAAAAGGAGGAGCGCTAACGCCAACGTCAGTGTTAACGACAGCGGTAATGGCACTACCGTGACCTTCAGTGAGGGAACACGTCAACGCGACCATTTTCGGTTGAGTATTAATGACGAAGCAGGACCTAGTGCCTAACCCCTTCCTTGACATAACCCACCTGTCATCACTCAGAACTTGCCGCCTAGCAGCCCAACAAGTCCAAGTTCAACCTAATCAACCTCAACAAAATCAAGCAGTTGAGGTTGGCGATATGGACGAAAATAATGCTGATATTCATCCAAGAAGGCGTCCACAGCTCCGAACTCGTGAGCTGAAACACGACTGCTGGAATCCAACAGAGGTTCAAGCTGCGATTCTCACCAAAATGGTCCGAAGGATCATGAGAGAAACGCAGGGAAACACCACCGATGTTTGGAAAACCAATACGAGGCATAACCCCTTCACTCGAGCCGTCCATGATGCCAAATGGCCTCAATGCTTCAATATGCCCCAGCTAACGGCTTACCTGGGGAAGACCAATCCTTACAACTTATTAAACCGTTATGAATGACATATAGACTCAAGTCAAGCAACCGATGCCGTCAAATGCATGTGCTTTCCAGTGTTCTTAGAAGGCATCGCTCTCCTCTGGTTTTCCCATCTTCACGCACGATCCATCTCTACCTTCAATCGGTTAGCTTTCGAACTAGTAGAGCAATTCAGAATGCACGTTGTAAAACCGAACGACACCCTAACTCTTTCTAACCTCTACCAGAGAATGGGAGAAAGTCTCAAGAGTTACCTCAAACACTTCAACAACGCCCTAGCGGAGGTTGATGTTCCATAGTCACGCATAGTCTTGGTTCAACTTGGTAAGGGCATCCTGCCCAACTCCGAATTTGGAGCTCTGATCGACAGGAAGCAGCTAGCTGAAGGCTCTTAAGACTTTATATGAAAAGGAGAATCAGTTTTTGTGCTAAGAAGAAGCGCGCAGGAAAAGGGAAGCTCAGACAGACCATCCTCACAACCCATACTCGGGCCTTGTTCAAGACAACGTCAAGGGAAAGCAAGTCGGATAAGCTTCTGACAGGGATAAATGGATGGCACCATTCAAGCCTAAGACTAACAATGGTAAACCAAGTGGAAGTAGTAACCAATCACCTGGAGATTATAAGAAGCACGATCGCTACCCAACCTACAAGGTCTACACTCCACTCAACCGCGAGTTGGAGGCAATTTATCTCGAGACCTACAATACTATCTAGTACAAGAAGTCGAATACTGGGAAGTCTACCGACCGAGAGAAGAACTCCGACAAATACTACAAATTTCACGAAATGTTCAGCCATAATATGAAAGACTACCATCACCTCAAGTATAGCAATCGAGAAGCTCGTCCGAGAGAAGCACTTAAATCGGTATGTTCAAGATCATGTTCCATAAGAAGCAACTGCGGTCCCTTCAACGCCCACACTTCCTCCATCTCACACGACCCTAGGGTCATTTAATCCAAGACCACCTCACGAAGATATCATGATTAACACCATTTGCGGTGGACCTCATCCTGCAAACGAAAGCTTCCGGCGTATGGAGAAATACGCCAACTCTATTAAGCATGATAACTTGGAGGCGTGCTCCGCCCGGGACGAATTTGCCCCGACAAAGCTTCAGAAGACTATGCAGGATGACATAGTTTTCCGTGAGATGGATTCTACCAGAATCGAGATTTCAACCATTGATCCTCTTGTCATTTATGCTACCATAGGCCATGCCTATGTCCGAAGACTTCTCATCGACTCAAGGAGTTCTGTTAATATCATTTTCAAGTCGGCTTACAACCAAATTAGTCTAGAGGCAAAAGACTTGAAGCCTTTCCATGCCACAATCCATGGCTTCAATGGCTCCTCCAACTGGCCAGTAAGAATGTTAGACCTGCCTGTCGAGCTCGAAGATCGGGATCGCAGCAAAGTTTGGATCCTCGCTTTTATAGTTATCGATGTCATTTCTCCTTACAATGTCTTTTTAGGACGTCATTCCTCGTAGAATTCCGAGTCTGGATGGCACCATGGTCCCTTCTCATGAAGTCTCCAACTGAGAACGGGATCAGAACCATCAAGGGCGACCAAGCCACAGCGAGAGCATGCTACCTCGCCGAATGGAAGGATGCCATCAACAAGGAGAAGGGAAAGAGAGAAGAACCAATCCATTGCGCCAAAATCTCCAGTGTATAGCAACCAGTGGATCTGGGTCCTAGCTTAGACGTCGCTGCCATCTTTCCGATGACCTCGATCCAAGGGAAGACGAAGAGCCTAATTTTGAAATGGCTACCCCGGTGGAACCAATTGTCGACATTCCAATCAATATTTAAAACACATAGCAGCAAAAGCATGATTAAAACACATAGGGTTGGTGGAAGTATGATCGGTTATAAGAATACTGGAATAAGCATGATTTTGCACAAGGAAAATTAAATGCACTGTCAAGAAGCATATATGCCAAGATGGGTACGCTATAAGTACCCAGTACAAAAATTACCTTCAACGCTATTTTAGCAGAAACCCAGTATCGAAACTACGGAGTTTAAGTTTGCTAGATGTAACTATGTGTCTGTATGCATGTGTGTGTATATATGTATGTATATCATCAATATTTCAGTTAATTCAAAGTTTCGAACCAAGTGTATCTTGGAAGTGGACATATCCTAAGTCCAAAGCTTCACAACTAAAGAAGCCTACAAGTTGTAGCTTGTTCGCAAAACAATATTTCTATTGAATTAGAAAATCGTCACGAATATTGAAATAACCGCAAGTGCACGGCGTACTATTGTAATATGTAGTGAGTGCGAGTCGATCCTCAAGGAAAGAATAATTTCAATCTTATCCAATCAAATTAAACCAAACTTTAAATTGTGTTAACTAAAATTTAACAAAACTAAAGACTAAGTTGAAAATAACACTATTGGTTAAGAACAATTTAGAGGTGTTTTCACTCTCTAGATCA
This sequence comes from Allium sativum, assembly GCA_030737875.1. Lineage (NCBI taxonomy): Eukaryota > Viridiplantae > Streptophyta > Magnoliopsida > Asparagales > Amaryllidaceae > Allium > Allium sativum. The sequence continues at coordinate 123,245,327 of CM060919.1, read as the reverse complement.
CACAAATCAACATGATGAAGTTATGATCTCTACTTGTTTGGTCATAAGTGAAATTAGGTATTGTGCTTATCATAAGTATGACATATATATGTTATTAATTAGCATAACATAAGTCGTCAAACTATAGCACAAATCTAATTCACTATTCAACTCTTATGAAAATAAACAACAAGTTGAAGGCAACATCAATTGTAAGCATATTCTATTTACTATTAATTAGTAATATAGAATATCAAATGTTGATTATCACCTCCTCTTTTTGCCAAAATCATTTATATATATACGTATGTATGAAGAGGCAAATTTTGTTGTGTCATTTGATCAAGCATGATCTATCCTCTATTAATTAGAGGCATAGACCATCAAAACCAAGCATGATTAACAAAATACACCAAACATCCATTCTTTAATAAGCATAAGTAGAGAGCATGAAAAATAAACTATGTTGATTCTATGTGATTTGAGAGCTTCATCACCCCTAAATTAAAGGGGTTTAGCTCATGTGTGTTATTATTTCAACACAAATAGATCTCAACATAAAAACAAACAAAACAAAAGAAAGAACTAATTAACAAAAAAATAAAATAAAACTAGACTAATTGCATAAAATTAAACTACACTAGTGCATAAAGTAAATCTAAGCTATGAACATGAAATTAAATCTAAGCTATCAGCATAAAGTAAATGAACATGAAATTAAATTGCATTGAAATAAAAAAGTTACATAAAGAAAATGGCTAAGTAGCCATAGAAATACAAGAGTGCTTTTGATCCTCAACTAAACTAAACTAAAATGGACAAGAGAGAGGATAAAAGAGAGGGTCTTTACATTACGTAAAGGGGTATATATACATGTTTGAAACCCTAAAACCCTAATCACTTTTGTTGGGAACTCCCTAAAGTGACCCTTCATGAAGATTCTAATCCTCTCTTAGCCACTAATGAGTCATGTATAATGCATGAGACCTTTTGTCTTATTCAATTAGTCTTTAATAAGAAGCTTAAGAGAAAGAGGGTAATTTAAGAGGTGGGGTCCTCCATGATCATGTATGAGAATTATTTCCTCCTCACTCCTTTGTATGCATGCATTTGTGCTCCAAATCTTCATGTGTATGCATTATTTGTGCTCCAAAATTCCTATAAGAGACAAATACAAATAACAAGTAAATGCAATCACGAATTAAAACATGCACAAGTGACCATTTTACACCTTAAATGAGGATGAATGCATGACAAATTGAAAATTTTAGGATTTTGGTTAAAAACATGTAAAAATAGCCAATTATGTTATTTATTTAATTAAAACAAGAATAAATGTTTGAATATAAATGTGCACATTTACGTGCACATCAAATACCCCTACACTTATCTCTTTATTCGTCCTCGAATAAAAAAACTAAGATAAATCCGTTTTCGTAGGGAGCACAATTGCATTGAGCGTATGCAACAAGCTGTTAAACCTCTGGGTGTCCCCAGTAGGACGAGTGTTGTCTCGTGAGGGTTTTTAGCGGATACTACGCACAAAATCCAAATGTTAAATGCAAAAAATATTTACAAAATGCAAGATTAGAAAATATGTGCAAGATGAATGCAATATTATTTACAAATGCGTAATTTACTTTTAAATTTTACACGAAGGAGTTAACACAAGTTTGGGTCGTCACTATGAAATTTAAGTCCGTTACTAATCAAAACTTCAAAAAAAAGTCATTTATCACTACAAACTTCTCCAGCTTGGCCAGTTGTTTTGGTAGAAACATAGTGCAAATATGAAATGAATTCTGTAATCGATATCAACAATCGTACATTGGCATCTTTATTTACTTTTCATTAGCAAGTTAGGTCAAATAAGTGAAGAGTGTGCTTGGATTTTAAGTGCTAACTCTCTCCTTATTACAAAATATTTACATTATTATTAATTACAAATACCTAGGTATACCACCTCGACACTGCACTACGACTAACGTGAGGGTCAGTAATCCTAAGATGTCCAACTCATAAAATGAGACCAAGGTATACCGACGCTGACTTTGTAAACAAGGTGTCGGAAAGAGCTTGGTGGGTTTGTACACCAACGCCAGATGTACTAGCAATGTTGGATACCCTTGGATTATTATATATATTCCTTTTTTTTTCTTTTTTCTTTTTTTTCTTTTTACATAAGAGAGATAGAGAGAGAGTTTAGCGAGAATATCTTAGCACAACTTCACTTAAACGATCTAAAATGTTATCGCAAGTAATCTAAATCAACCATTTATTTAATCGGATTACAATTTAGAAAACACTTCATACTCATCACCTATGAATTTCCCTATATACCGGTTACACTAAATTTGTCATAATTCAAACTTTTCTTTCGTTATCCATTAACAGAAGTAAAATTCCAAATATTTTAATCGTACGACCAAAACTGTATATCTACTTCATCATGCCCATTTAAAAGTAAATTAAAATGCAATTTTTTTTGAATTTTTTTTTTGAATGAAAAAAGAAAAGAAGAGCGAAATCTATGCAAAACCAAAATAAATATGAAACTCCCCCTACACTTGATTTTGACTGTGTCCCCACAGTCAACCCAAGTGGAAGGAGAAAAGAAAAGAAAATTTTGAAAATATGCGCTATATTTACAAGAGAAAAGAAAAAAAATTATTTACAGTATATTAGAAAATATATTGGCAAGAAGTAAATGAAACGGTCTTCTAAAGACCGATTCATTTGTCTCTTCAAGTGTAAGAGACACAGCTTAAGCTCGAAAAACCAAATCGTAAAAGCTTTTGATGTTAGGCGTAGATTTGGAAAAACAAATGTTGTTTTATTAAAAGTCGAATGAGTTGGTTTATTTTCGATGATTCTTGGGGTAGATTGAATAAATGGTTGAAATTCATTTTTAATTTCACCAATTTGAATTTTAAAGTTATCATTGAAAATTTGTTCAAAAATAATGATTTCAAAATCCAATTGGTGATTCAAATCTACTCTTTCACGATTCAACTCGTCCAAAATTTTTGCGTTCATTAAATTCATCTTCCTTTGAATTATTAACAACTTCATTAATTATATCATTTTCAAAGTCTAAAATTGTTATTTTCAAATTTTCAGAAAAAGGAAGATTGAATTTTAAATTTTGTTCCACCTTCTCATAAGAATTGAAATCCAACTCAATTATTGTATTATTAACAACCTCGTTAAGATCGTCATTTTCTATTTCGAAAGTTATTATTTCAAAATCATCAATTGTGGGCAAAGGTGGATTATCGTTCAAATCGCCACACGTTGAAACTTGATTTTATTGGTCACGTCGTTTCAAGTATGTTTCAAATGCCAAATCCGTGTGATTATCAAAAATTTCGTTCATTTGCTCAACAAAATCAAACTTATAATTATTAACTTGAGTAGTTTGAAATTGTTGAGAACAAAAATCATTAATCGCAGCATCATTGAAATTATTCCCATTGCCAAAATCATTTGAAAAATTATTCACATTTTCATTTTGAATTTGAAATTCATTTTGGAGTTCGAAATTGATTTGGCAAGGGTTATAATCAAAATCATTTGAATTTGGAAGTGAATTCAAATTTTGATTATTCTGAAAACTTTGACTTGAAATGTTGCACAAGTATGAATTACACCATTCATTTATTCTTTGATTTTGCGGTGCACTCATTTCAAGTAAAGATTCAATTTGTGTTTGAAGAGTTGAAGGTTGGTCGTTAGTTTGAAAATTATGTGGTGCAAATTCGGAGTTATTTTGAAAATTTTGAAAATTGGATGGTGTAAAATCCAAATTGCTTGTATAATTGTTGTTATTAAAATATCCATACGAATTTGGTGTAAAACTATATGGATTATACAGATTTTCACAACCATCGTAAAATCCGTAGGAATAAGGAAGTTGGGACATTTTCAAGAAAGCTTTTTTAGAATTTATTTTTTGGTTATTTTTTTTTAAAAAAAGAAGAAGAAAAGGAAATTTACACAAAAGAGTCTTTTTTTCTGAATTTTAGATTTTTTTTATTTTTTTTGGTTATATATATATATATATATATATATATATATATATATATATATATATGCATGAACCTAATGCAACTATATGAATGCAAACTACTTATTTACAAATTTTCTAAAATTATATAATGGCAGTTAGATTAATTTCAACAAAAAATTTCTCAGTCAGTTAACGGACAAGAGTTATCGGTGCACCAGGAATCACCCTAGCAATGCAGCCGAAGGTTTAAGTACCTTCAGAGGAACAACCGATATAATATTTACGAATCACCATAATATATATAAACGGTTATTACTCTGTCGTAGTCTAAACACCGAGAAATAAATCGTTGGAAAGAAACCAATTTGTCATTATATAATAATGTCCTAAAAAAAACTAAATGAATGCAAAACAGAAATTAAACGTGAATAACGATGCAGCTACAAATGAATTTTATTTTGTTTTGGGATTTTTTTAATGCAAATGCAAGCAAACAACTATGCGATTAAAATAATGGGTTAAAACACTATACTTGAGCGTGTAGAATTTATTAGCATATTTTTTAGCAAGCGCAAGCAAAGTGGTGCAAAGCAATCCAAACAAGCAAGCAAGCCCAATCTGCCTTTTTCACCTGAAAGAGTCGAGCTGATATATAAAAGCAAAGGAAGGGAACGATTTTTTTTTTATTAAAAGAAAATCAAAATGAAGAAAAAATGAAATTACAAATAAAATGAGTGAAAAAAACTAAGCCTAACTAAACAAAAGGAAGTTTTTTATTTGTGTGTTTAGGTTTAAAATCAAAAGAACCTAGTTAATAAAACAGGCCAAAAACAATTTTGAACGAACTCAATACTCAAAGCCCATAAAGAAGGCGGTCCAAATATAATCAGTCCCTTTGTATACCCACAAACTTCCACCGCCTTAGTCAAAATAAAAACACGAACAGAAAAAAAATCAAACGAAAATGAAAATCGCGATTTCAGAAATGAAAACAGAGATTAAAATCGAGTGTTCCTTCGGGGTTTGAGTTCGTGATGCGGTGATTGGTTCTCGAAGGTGTTTGGGCTGTGGATGTTCGCGAGTTCGAAGAATTGGGTGTTCGTGAATTGGGGTTAGAAGTTGCGGAATTGGAAATTGGCGGATGGGAATGAAGGAAGTGAAGGGAAGATTATGTTATTGGGTGGCAGTACGAGGTTGATTTTAAGAGGAGGAAAGGGGTTGACACAATTGATTTCGGGAGGGTAAAAGTGAAGTTTTGTGGGGAATGAATGATGGAAGAATTTGGCTTGGTGGTTTTGTGTATGATGAGGATCGTGAAAGAGTTAAGTTGCCGTATGGTTTGGACGGATCTGTTGGGTTGATGGTTGGTTTATGGGTGCAATCGCTTAAGTTTGAATTCGAGGGAGGAATTAGGGTTGATGTGTCGATTGAAGGTTGTCTATTTTCGGAGGTGAACTGGCAGGCAGCAGCGACAGTTGAGGATGGTTTTGGGTGCTGTGTGAAGGGGAGGTTGTCAAAAACTATGTGACTGTTGTGACGTAGGTGATATGTAATGGGAGTGATGCTGATTTCCTGTTTGGTGAAGAGGAGCAAAAGCAGTATGAAGGTGGTGGGGTAGTATGAGTTGTGGTGGTAAGATGTTGAATGATGAAGGGGAGCTTGTAGTGTTTTTGGGTGATGGATTTGGGTTAAATGTGTGTGGCAGAAGGGGATGTGGTTTGTATAATATGTTGGACTAGGCACTGAAGGCAATTTTGGTTTGGGGAATGTTTGATGGTGAGAAGATTATTGCAGAGGATGGTTGTGAACTGGAGTTTTGTGTTGACAGTTTTGAAGTTAGTAAGGTATGTAGGCTGTTTGTGGAGATGAAAAAGAGAAATGTAGGAGATGCACAGCAAGACAGAATTGTAGGAGAGAAATGTGCAGAAAGAAATGCACAGGAAAATGATGATGCTCTTGTAACTGAAATGTAAACTCAGAAACTTATTGAAATGTAAACACAGAGTTGTAAGCTAGTAAAAATTTGAATGAATGCTCTTGGAACCAGTGAAAGGAAATGGCAAGGATTTTTTTTCTTCTTTTTCTTAAAAATATGAATCAGAAAAACAAAAACAGTTGGAACAGAAGAGAGAAAAACACAGAAGAAATGATGTCTTGTAGAGAAGTGCACAAAATGAAAATGCTAACCCTTTTTTTTTAAACAGAACAAACAAACATGAACAAATAGAAATGAAAACAGAACACTAAGAACTGTGAAAATGCACAGCAAAAAGAAAACAAGGAAAATATTGTATCTTAAATTTTCTGGGATTCATCTAGAAGTTATTGAAAATACTTCGAATTAACTAGCAAATATGAGACATATTATGTTTCTATCCATCTTCTCTTTGAATTAACAGAAGTATGATATATATTTACATGCTGGTGATATGTATATGCATGAATATTTTGATACCACAATATGTAAATGATGTGATAGATGTACAAAAATGTTGTAGAATAAAGAACATGTAAACTTTCAGAAAATGCTGTGATATGTGGCAAAACGGTGTAGAAAAGGGGAGATGACAACATTTCTGCAATGATATAAAACGTTGTACAAACATAAGAACAACACCAATTCAAACGTTGCAGTATGTCGATTTTCTACAACATTTTGGTATGTGTTGTAATATTTTCGTGACCTATAACAAATTGTCGGTAAAAAACATACATCATGACGCTGTTAAAGGTTTATCACAACGTTTTTTCAATGTTGTGAATGGGCAAATTTTCTATAGTGTTATTTTCGTCTTTAGTAAAAAAATATTGAGTCAGGCCATCAACATTTCTAATTTTCTCCTCTTTTTTTCTCCTGTTAAATTCTTAAAAGATAATTCCAAGTCCTTATTATCAATTTAATATAGAAAATTCAATCATATTAATCATAAAACACCATGACATCATTAACTTGTTCTTGCATATTAGCATCTCATTAACTAAACATGAAAAAATAGAAATTTATACAATACTATGTTGGTCTGATCATTTGTTGTCCTTGTTGCATATTATCTTGACCATGTTATTTTCCTTACTGGCATGTGACTATGATCATTTTTCATTTCCCCTTGTCATTGCTCCATATGCTACTAGTTGTTGCTATGCTTATGGTTGTGTTATTTGCTTTACACCTGAAACTGACCTGCTTGTGCTCATGGTTCTTGACCATTTTCTTTTCACCTTGTCTTGACTGGCACCTATTGCTTGGCTATGTGACCTTTGTTTGTTTATATTGCTTTACTGGCATGATGTATTGCTGGCCATGTGTGTTATGCACTTTGATACTGGCATGATTTGTATGCTTTACTCAACTGCTTTCCTTTTTACTTATATCTTCACCATGTTTTGCTTAGGCCATTATGTATTGCATGTATTCACTGGCCATGTTGGTTTTCATTTGTCACATGCTAGTTTCTTTCCATCTACTAGCTGCACTGCTTCATATGCCATGACCAATTCCTGTTGCACATGCCATGCTTTGATCTCTTGCTTATCACTGATGTGCATTATAATTATTGGACTGCCATGATGTATTTCTTTGGCCTTATCCAATGTTCACGTGAAAAGATAACTATACACTTGTGTGTGTGTGTGTGTGTATATATATATATATATTATATTTTTAATCAGTAGACTAACTATATGTTGTCTCGAGGCTAGTCAAGATCAGCAGACCACATTTGTGAGTCGAGGCTGGTCTTGATCAGCTGACCACTATGGCTGTGTTGAGGCTAATCCATGAGCACTAGTATTCAGTCTACCATGTGGTATTTAAAGTGAATCACTGTAAGTATCACAAGTAGTCTAGACTCAAATATATATATATATATATATATATATATGACCAAGTGTAACAGCCCGCATTTTACGTATCGGAGAATCATAAAATATTTTTATTCCTAAAGGACTGGATCATTCTCATATTTTAATTTTTTGTTTATGGGGATGTGAGACATTTCCATAATTTTTACCAATTTTGTTTGTGACCATTTTTCCCTTGTCAGTCTTGTACATGACATAACTTTTGACTCAGGTCGAATCAAGTGTTGAGACCTGTGCCAACGGAAAGGAAATGATGATTTCCTTTCCGTAGAGTGGTCACTTTAAAGATTTGAATCAGCGGTTTGTGAGGAATTGTTGTTTTAAGGTTTTACAGTTGGTTGTTCAGGCTTTGCAAGCCATAATGGTCTAATTTAGGGAGGCCCATTAGTGGGCTGGTGGAGGCTATAAATAGGGGGTAGAAGGCATGGAGAATAGTTTACTTTTTCCATTCTCTCATTTGGTAGAGTGAGAGCTCCTCCATTTCTCCATTTTCTTACATATTTCCACCATTAAAGTTTAGAGAATTGAAGATCTACATCATTTGGGGCTAGATCTACTCAAATCCAAGAGAGATATCATCGAATTGAAGAGTTTGGATCAACTACTTTGCTATCTGGAATCATATTTCATTGCTTTTAGCTTGTTTGGAGAATTGGTGAGTGATATGCATCCGTCACACGGATTCAAACAAGTATATGAGTTGTATACACATATTTTCATCATTTTAAATCGATTTCTCCTAGATCTACACCATGGTAAGCTTATTTTCATAGGAATCGCCATAGGATATAATTTAGCAACTTAAAACCGGTAATTCTCATATATTTTTATATATTTATGCAAGTTAGATCCATAATGTTCATATGTTCATTTATCATGATTTTCGTGAAATTTGCATAATTTTGGTGAAAATCATCATATTCATGTTGTTAGTGATTTCATAACATGCTTATGGTTGCGTTGGATGAATTAGATGAGTATATTTTGTCGATTGTGTCAATTGATGGAGTTTTGGTCGAAATTGGACTTGGATTGGGGTTGTACAGGCCATGGGTCGAGCATGGCTTGGGGAGCAAGTCACATGGAGTGGTCGGTCGAGCATGGAGTGACCAGTTTTGCACATGGAGTGGTCAGTCGAGCATGGAGTGGCCAGTTTTGCACATGGAGTGGTCGGTCGAGAATGGAGTGGCCAGTTTTGCACATTGAGTGGTCGGTCGAGCATGGAGTGGCCGGTCGAGCATGGAGTGTCCAGTTTTGCACATGGAGTGGTCGGTCGAGCATGGAGTGGTCGGTCGAGCACGGAGTGGCCAGTTTTGCACATGGAGTGGTCGGTCATGGATCTAATGTTGATTCAATGATGTTGTGACTTCGAAGTGAATTCATTGGGGAATGTCGAAGTGATGTGAAGTGTTCGTTTCTAGTCATAATGCAACGGGTGTGATGACAACTCAAAAGCGTTTTGAGCTTGTCGGAAATGGTTGGATGGTCACCGTCGATAACGACTAGATATACCGAAGGCCGAGGAATTATCGTTATCGTAGGTTCTAGCGGTCTCAAAACAGGGGTACAATAGAGACGTCTAAAAGACCGGTTGTAGGTCGAGTACTCTGGGCGTCGTGTATGGCCAAGATATGTCAAATTGTATGACATATAGGATTTTAGCTAGAACCGGGGTTTACCATTGGCCCTTGACAATTGATGGCAAATTGTTTAGCCAGTCATAAGATTAAAGATGGTTTCGAAGCAGGATTGGCGGTGATAGCCAGAGTCTGTCATGCATGCTGGATGTTTTGTTTGTACCATCTCATGTAAATTAACCAATGTTGAAGGATATGTTCCTTAAGTGCTTGTCTAATATTGGTTTAGGCCTTTGGGGCTTGTGTTTGGGGGGATGTTGAATCCGATTAGGATGGTTTACGTGAGATATATAATCTGGATGTTATGAGTGTTATTGATTGGTTGCTTCTAATTTCCATTTTGATGCCCATGGATGAATGGTTGAAATGTTTGATGTAAAGGCTATCACTGTCCGATGTGGTGAAGATGAGAGTTGTGTTCTTCTCTAGTGTTGTGGGTAGGTTAGGTCGTTTATTTACCCATCCTAATATACTTTAATGATGAAGTTTGTTAGGTGCTTATCATTCACTAAGACTGTTGTCTGACTCAAGGTCTTATGTTTCCCTTTTATTACCTTGAGTTGTCCATCCGATTGTTGGATGTGCAGACTAGGTCGTAGGTGACAGCTGATAGCTTAGTGAGGACGATGTTGCTGTTCGGAGGCGCGCAGGAGGCTAGCGTATTATCTTTACTACTATCTAGTACCTTTGTTTTCCACTGTTTGTTATTCTTCTCTGAGTGTTGTAGTGAGGCAAAAATGTATAAACACTATTGTTGAATCCAAGTGTATGGATATTACTTTCTAGTCATTATGAAAGTTTAGTGTTTTCTGCTTCACTAACATTACCTGTTGTATATGTTATATTATATTTTATCCTTGCGCTGTGAGTTTTACGACAGGTACCGTTGTGCTTCATACCTTGATGATCGTCCGTAGATGTCTGGCATACCTTTCAATGCATTATCTCTCGTATTTAGTGCAGGGACTATCGGCGGTCGTCACATTTGGTATCAGAGCTCTGGTTATCGATTTTAGCCAAAGTTCGAATACTTAATTACGTATGAGAGATGTATTTGTAGATTTCAGTTGGATGTATACTATATAGTATAGTAGCGTTTGTACTTCTTTAGCAACTTTTCTTGAAAGTGGTTAATCATTCAAATTTGCAGATTTAGAATGAGCCGACGTGATTAATGACATAATGCTGGAGGGCTATTCCTAGAGGAAGCAATGGTAGTGCACCAGATTACCCAGCCATGTTTGAGGCCATGGTGGAAGCATTCATGCGAAGGGTACCCGCTCCAGTTGCAGCCATGGTAGATGTAGGTGTGCAAGTTCCTAGAATAGTGGATTTCAAAAAATTATGGAAGGACTTTACGTCTCTAGGAGGAAAGCCATTCAAAGGAACGGAACCGTCTGAGGAGGTTCATAGGTGGATGGACTCTTGTGTTTGCATTTTTGGAGACTTGAGTTTAGATGATGCTACTAAGAGGAAGCTTGCATCAAGGCAGCTGCAAGGTAGGGCCATGGAATGGTGGAATTCAGTTACACTTGAGACTCCAAAGGAGGAGATTTCATGGGAGAAATTCCAAGCAAAGTTTGAGGCAAAGTTTATCTCCATAGCTCAGAAATTTTCCCTATTCAAGAAGTTCGTAGAGTTGAAACAGAATGGTCATCTGGTGCTTGACTACATTTCTGAATTTGAAGCCTTGTCCAAATATGCTCATTCATACATTGATACACCCTATCAAAAGAACGAGAAGTTTGTTATGGGTTTGGATGCCCGCATAGGAAGACCGTCGGTGGAACATCTTGAAGAATCATTTGAGAAGCTTGTGGAAAAAGTCGTGAGGCATGAGAGCTTGTTTCCGAAAGAGGAAGTTGTTTTTGTTGCATCCAAGGAAACTCCAAAGCCACAACAGGGTGGTAATAATAAGAAAAGGAAGCAGTAACAGCAGGAAGGAAAGGATGGCCAGAAGAAGCAGAAGGGAGAGGTGACTTGCTTTAACTACTAGCAGAATGGCCATTTATCTAGTGAGCGCAAGAACTCCAAAGCTGAGAAGAAGTGCTTCAAGTGTTGAAAGCCTGGGCATGAGAATAAAGATCGCCCAGAATCAGCTAAGGGTAAACAGGTTGTGAAGGCTTATGCTTTGGAAGACGTACAATCTCCTTCGAGGGCTCCTGCTGCAGAGGAAAAGGGAAAGGGTGTCATCGTACAAGGTACTCTTCCAGTTAATGATGTTTCAGTTCGTGTGTTTTTCGATACTGGGGCATCGCATTCTTTCATTTGCAATGAGTTTGTGTGCCGCTTGGGTTTGGAACCCGAGATTTGTGATAGACCATTGATCGTGACTAATCCAGGTTGGGGTTCTTCCAGTTTGTGCATGTTGTGTCGTGGTCTAGTATTGTCGAGTCATGGTTGCTTTTTTGTGTGTGATTGCTTTGTTGTTAATTTCGCTGGGTTTGGGATTATCTTGGGTATGGATTGGCTCAAGAGGTATGCGATAAGAGTGAATTGCGAGAAGCTAGAGGTGAAGTCGGGGATGTGGAAGGGAGAAAAGTGTTGATTCGGTGTAAGCCCGAAGATGGTGTCTTCGTGAGCTATCTATATTCGCCTGTGATTCCATAGGAAGACTTGTCATCTGTGATGATCACTAATGAGTATGAGGATGTCTTTGAGGAAGTCAAAGGTTTATCGTCGCATCGTGAGATCGAGTTTAGGATCGATTTAGTCGATGGCGCTAGACCAATCGTTATTCCTCCTAGGCAGATGGCACCTAAGGAACAGTGAGAGTTGAAAGTGCAAGTTCGTGACCTTCTAGGAAAGGAATTCATTCGGAGAAGTGTTTCCGAATGGGGTGCACCAGTCGTGTTTGCAACCAAGGCGGATGGCTCGTTAAGATTATGTATGAACTTTCGTGAGATGAATAAGGTGACTAAGAAGAATAAGTACCCATTGCCAATAATTGATGGCTTGTTCAATCAGCTTCATGAAGCCAAAGTGTTTTCTCAGATGGATTTGGCAACGGGATTTGACCAGTTAAGAGTGACAAAGGATAGTGTGCCAAAGACTGCTTTTAGGATACCATCTGGTTTCTTCGAATGGTTAGTGATGCCATTTGGGTTGAGTAACTCGCCAGCGTATTTTGTGGATCTTATGAATAGAGTTTTCAGAGATCAGTTAAACAAGTTCGTGCTTGTGCTCATGGATGATATTCTAGTTTACTCTCGGAATGAGGAAGAGCACAAGACACACTTGCAAGTTGTGTTGGAAATCTTGCGAAAGCATCAGCTGAGAGCTAAGCTTTCAAAGTGTCACTTCTGGAAGAAAGAAGTGAGATTCTTTGGCCATGTTATTTCTGGAAATGGGATAGCGGTTGACCCCACTAAGGGGGCAGATATCCAGGACTAGGATCGACCTAAGAATTCGACGAATGTCCAGAGTTTCCTTGGGTTGGCAGGATATTACCGATGGTTTATCAAGGATTTCTCCAAGATAGCTGCACCGTTGACAGGATTGACGAAGAAGAACCAAGTGTTCACATGGGATGCAAAGTGTGAACAAGCATTCGGGATCTTAAAGGAGAGGCTTATGATTGCTCCTATTCTGACCATTACAAGTGGGAATGAAGAGATGATTATGTACACCGATAAATGTGGTACTGGACTTGGAGTAGTGCTGATGCAGAAGGATAAGGTTGTGGCCTACGCGAGTCGACAGCTGAAGTCGCATGAAAAGAATTACCCAACTCATGATTTAGAGTTGGCAGCGATTGTGTTTGCTCTGAAGATGTGGAGACATTACATGTTGTGAGTTCGATTCGAGTTGTTCACGGATCACATGTCATTGAAGTATATTTTCTCCCAAAAGGATTTGAATCTTCGGCAGCAAAAGTGGCTAGAGTTTATGGCGTCATATGACTTTGGTATCGCCTATACTCCTAGCAAAGGAAACACAGTAGCTGATGCATTGAGTCGAAGACACGCAAGTTTAGGAGCGATTTTTTCAGAATGGAAGAGCCTCGAGCACTTGGCAAGGTTTGATTTCAGGCCAAGGTGTGAATTGGAACCTGAAATGTTGGCAAGCTCATCAATAAGACATACTCTCATCGAAAGGATTGGCGAGAGCCAAAAAAAGATGCAAAGCTTGTCGAGTTTATCTAGAATCTGGAACCATAAGAAAAAGAGTTCGAGGTCGATCGAGAAGGTTGGCTTCGAAAGCTAGGACGACTGGTTGTTCCTGATATTGATGGATTGAGAGATGAGGTTCTGAGGGAATGTCATGACTCAAAGTTGACGATTCATCCCGGTGGTAATAAGATGTATCAGGACATGAAGTGAGTCTACTATTGGGAAGGGATGAAAAGAGATATTGGAAAGTTCATTTCCAAATGCATGAAGTGTCAGTTGGTGAAAGCTGAGCAGAAGAAGCCGAATGGTTTACTCCAGCTATTGGAAGTCCCTACATGGAAGTGGGAGCAGATACCGACGGATTTTATCGATAGACTACCTAGAACAAGGGCAGGAAATGACGGAATTTGGGTCATCGTGGATCGTTTGAACAAAAGTGCAAGGTTTATTCCTGTCAGATCGACTAGGACAACATCGAAATTGGTTGAACTTTATGTGAAATGGATAATTAGATTCCTTGGTATCCCAAAGAGCATAGTCAGTGATCGAGATCCATTGTTCACCAGTGAATTTTGGAAGAGTTTGCAAGAGACTTTGGGAACAGAGTTGTGTTTAAGTATAGCTTATCATCCCAAACTGATGGTCAAACCGAGAGGGTTAACCGAGTTTTGGAAGATCTCCTGAAGGCTTGTGTGTTAGACTTCGGAGGATCGTAGGAAGACCATCTACATCTAGTTGAGTTTGCGTATAATAATAGCTACCAATTGAGCATTGGGATGGCACCATACGAGGCGTCGTATATGAGGCCATGCAATTCTCCAGCTTGTTGGTTAAAAACTGGAGATAAGTTGATGTTTGGGCCAGAGATGATCAGATAAACCTCGGATTGTATCGAGATCGTTTAAAAACGAATGAAGGCAGTCCAAGATCGTCAGAAGAGTTATGCTGACAAATGTCGTAAGGATTTGGAATTCGACGTTGGCGATATGGTTTTCGTGAAGATTTCTCCATTGAAGCATGTGATTCGATTCAGAAACAAAGGGAAGCTAACTTCAAGGTTCGTTGGGCCATTTCCGATAGTGGAGCGAATTGGAAAGCTCGCATATAAATTGGAGTTACCCGAGAAGATGTCGAGTGTGCACAGTGTGTTTCATGTGTCATTTCTACGGAAGTTCGTGCACGATTCAAATGTAGCGGTATCTCCAGAGCAGTATGAAGACCTATAAGTAGAGACCATAGTTGCGAGACCTCGTAAGCCACTTTGTGTTGTGGGGAATGAGACGAAATAGCATAGGAGGAAGACGGTTAAGTTGGTCAAAGTACAATGGGGTGAGGATGGCGACGATTGTACATGGGAGATGAAGAGAGCATGAAGGCGACCCATCCAGAACTCTTCGTCGGTATAACTAGTTAGTATCGTATCGCCTTACATCATTGTAACATGTGCTATGGTTGTTTTTAGAATTCCGCGTGCTAGGATAGGGATATGGATGCATGGTCTGATGGCTGCTAGTTTGGATTATAGAATTGGTTGCTCATGAGTGATAGGCATGCAAAATTGTTGTGGTTGCTTGTGTATGCTGGAATTTCGGGGGCAAAATTTCTAAAGGAGGGGGGAGGAGAATGTAACAGCCCGCATTTTACGTATCGAAGAATCATAAAATATTTTTATTTTATTCCTAGAGGACTGGATCATTCTCATATTTTAATATGTTGTTTATGGGGATGTGAGGCATTTCCATATTTTTTACCAATTTTGTTTGTGACCATTTTTCCCTTGTCAGTCTTGTACATGGCATAACTTTCGACTCAGGTCGAATCAGGTGTTGAGACCTATGCCATCGGAAAGGAAATGATGATTTCCTTTCCGTAGAGTGGTCACTTTAAAGATTTGAATCAGAGACTTGGGAGGAATTGTTGTTTTAAGGTTTTACAGTTGGCTGCTCAGGCTTTGCAAGCCATAATGGTCTAATTTGGGGAGGCCCATTAGTGGGCTGGTGGAGGCTATAAATAGGGGGTAAAAGGCATGGAGAATAGTTTACTTTTTTCATTCTCTCATTTGAAAGAGTGAGAGATCCTTCATTTCTCCATTTTCTTACATTTTTCCACCATTAAAGTTTAGAGAATTGAAGATCTACATCATTTGGGGCTAGATCTACTCAAATCCAAGAGAGAGATCATCGAATTGAAGAGCTTGGAACGAATTCTTCTCTATCCAGAATCATATTTCATTGCTTTGAGCTTGTTTGGAGAATTGGTGAGTGATATGCATCTGTCACACGGATTCAAACAACTATATGAGTTGTATACACATATTTTTCATCATTTTAAATTGATTTCTCCTAGATCTACACCATGGTAAGCTTATTTTCATATAAATCGCCATATGATCTAATTTAGCAACTTAAAACCGGTAATTCTCATATATTCTTATAAGTTTATGCAAATTAGATCCATAATTATGTTTATATGTTAATTTATCATGACTTTGGTGAAATTTGCATGATTTTGGTGAAAATCATAATATTCATGTTGTTAGTGATTTCATAACATGCTTATGGTTGTATCAGATTTTCGTTGATCGTGTCGATTGGCGGAGTTTTGGTCGAAATTAGACTTGGATTGGGGCTGTACAGGCCACGGGTCGAGCATGGCTTGGGGAGCAAGTCACATGTAGTGGTCGGTCGAGCATGGAGTGGTCGATCGAGCATGGAGTGGCCAGTTTTGCGCATGGAGTGGTCGGTCATGGAGTTGCCGGTTATGGATCTAACGTTGATTCAATGATGTTATGACTTCGAAGTGAATTCAATAGGGAATGTCGAAGTGATGCGAAGTGTTCGTTGCCAGTCGTAATGCAAAAAGGGTGTGATGACAACTCAAAAGTGTTCTGAGCTTGTCAGAAATGGTTTGATGGTCGTCGTCGATGACGACTAGAGAAACCGAAGGCCGAGGAATTATCGATATCGTAGGTTCTCGCGGTCTCAAAGCAGGAGTACAATAGAGATGTCTAAAAGACCGGTTGTAGGTCAAGTACTCTGGGCGTCGTGTATGGCCTAGATATGTCAAATTGTATGACATATGGGGTTTTAGCTATAACCGGGGTTTACCATTGCCCTTTGACAATTGATGGCAAATTGTTTAGCCAGTCATAAGATTAAAGATGGTTTCGAAGCAGGATTGGCGGTGATAGCCAGAGTCTGTCATGCATGCTGGATGTTCTGTTTGTACCATCTCATGTAAATTACCCAACGTCGAAGGATATGTTTCTTGAGTGCTTTTCTGATATTGGTTTAGGCCTTTGGGGCTTGGGGGATGTTGAATCCGATTAGGATGGTTTACGTGAGATATATAATCTGGATGCTATGAGTGTTATTGATTGGTTGCTTCTGATTGCCAATTTGGTGTCCATGGATGAATGGTTGAAATGTTTGATGTAAAAGCTATCATTATCCGATGTAGGGAAGATGAGAATTGTGTTCTTCTCTGGTGTTGTGGGTAGATTAGTTCGTTTATTTACCCATTCTCGTATACTTTATTGATGAAGTTTGTTAGTTGTTTATCGCTCACTAAGACTGTTGTCTAACTCAAGGTTTTATGTTTTCCTCTTATTACCTTGGGTTGTCCATCCAATTGTTGGATGGGCAAACTAGGTGGCAGGTGACAGGTGATAGCTTAGTGAGGACGATGTTACTGTTCGCAGGCGAGCAGGAGGCCAACGTATTATCTTTACTACTATCTAGTACCTTTGTTTTCCGCCGTTTGTTATTCTTCTCTAAGTACTGTAGTGAGACAAAATTGTATAAACACTATTATTGAATTCAAGTGTATGGATATTACTTTCTAGTCATTATGTAAGTTTAGTGTTTTCTGCTTTACTAATATTACTTGTTATATATGTTCTATTATATTTTATTCTTGCGCTGTGAGTTTTACGACAGGTACCGTTGTGTTACATACCTTGATGATCGTCCATAGTTGCTTGGCACACCTTTCAGTGCATTATCTCTCTTGTTTAGTGCAGGGGCTGTGGGCAGTCGTCACACCAAGTCTAGAAAAGTGATGAGAAACACACTAAAAAAATTATATCTGCCAACATTTAAATCTATTTTTTTTCTTTTCATTTTACTGTGTGTGTTTTTGTGATTAGTATACAAGTGACTGGACTAGATCTTGAAGCAATTGAAGACTCAATGTGTGCATATGAAATTGAGTGAAATGAGTGATCAGTCTGTAGTGGAAAATATATGTATATGTGGATTGTACAATAGTGGAGTCAGAAAATTCGTAGTTTTTCAGATATTGAAATAAAATGTTTAATTGAATAAAAATACCGTTTGAACATTAAACTATGTGCAATAACATTTTATTCAATATATACTTGCATCTATATGAGATGTAATATAGAATAGTACGGTTACTAACACATTTATATAATAGTATATATGTTTGTTATTATCAAACAAAAATCATATTCTTAGTGTGCTGCTATTCACACCCCCATTCAGACTTCTGGCCACCTATACTAAAACTCACCTCTTTTTTATGCCTCTTTACTCCTTTACACCACCTAAATTGTTCAATTTCTAATCGACTACCACCTCTACCTTTAATTCTTTATCGTTCCAAAAAAAATGTCTTCTTCCTAAAAAAAAAATTCCATCGCTCTACAAGCTTGAAGATTTCCCTAAATTATCAACGCAAATTCAAGCGTCCAATCAGCTGATTAACACCATCGAACCGCTCTACAACAATATTCAACTTTTTCCCTGTTGTTTAACACCAACGAATCAGCGCGTTCTGCGAATCAAATACCCGAAATCACATCGTTTAACCAAAAAAATTAACATACTTTCGGTTTTACATAAATAATAGTGATTGTAAATTAAGTACAAACTACATACTTCATCAGTTGTAAAATGATCTGTCAAATCAACTTTTGTGTCTTCAACGGCATTTGACCGATCATCTTGCGGCCTATTGCTATCATCCACATAGTAATCAAGTTTATTGTCAATAACATTATCTTCTTACAAAAATTAAATAAAAATAATTAAAATATTTTTTTGTAAATTTTGACATATAAATTGTTGTTGTATGAAGAAAACCCTAAAATTCAATAACATACAATGTCATTCTCTATTACAACCTCATCGAAATTAATGTCTTCCAAACTCGAAGTAGAGAGAAGGGTGAAAGAAAGCTCCTACAAAAATTAATACAAAACCCTAAAAAAATAATTATATAACAACAGAATAGATTATGTAGCATGATATACAAAACTAACATCTTTTTTATCTTTATCTTTCATTCTCTACTCAGCCAAAAAAAATTATTTTTTTTCTTATGATTTAGGGTTTGATATCTGAGAATTTACATTGTTTGAGAAGAGAAGAGACAATATGACTATTATTGACTGAGTGAAAAGAAATAAAGTGGTGGTAGGAAGCAGGTCAAAAATAATGCAATCTATTAATTTTTTAATGGTGGCCAGTAGTCTAAATGGGTGTGTGAATAGCAGCACACTATTCTTATACCCAACAGTACTAAATTTTAAATAAAATAACATGTACTAAACTTTTTAAAAAGCAAACTATACGAAAATGTATTGTACCAAACTATCAACTAAATGTAAATTAGGATTACTTTTAAGCCTAAATCTTTAATTGTTATGATTCTAAAAGTTGTAGTTTTTTCCACTCACTTAAGGTTCTAAGCTGGCGTCCTCAAGCCTTTCTCGATTCTCTTTCTCTAGATCTTCTAATATTTCAGTTATTATCTACTTTCCCAAAGAAAATATTTGATTTTGGCCTCAACTTCTAAAAATTAAGAGGGAAACCTGGGCATAGAGAAAGTAGAATACGCAGAATGAAAGGTTTAGGCTAGGCTCTATTAATAGGTCTACAAGAGGATCTTGGAAAATTGGATCAACCAGATCCGATTTAACACAGCCGTGCCATGGTTTTAATTCTAACCCTAGACTAACTTTTCAATTCACATCTTGCCTTAGATTTAATTTACTTCAGCTCGAACCCTTTAGCTAACCTACCAAAATAAATTCTAGCCTTCAACTAAATTTTCAACCTTAACTAAAAATTACCACCCGTTCATTACGTACCTGACCATAAAATTAGTCAGCTACTACTCTTGTTGGGCGTTTTCCTCCTTCCTTGGGCGATGACCCTATCACGGGATGGTCGACCGCCGACGATCGACCTCCCTTTGGGGGCGGTTGACGCCCTCCCCCTCCACACACGCGCACATACACACACGCATATATACACACACACAAAAATATTGATTTTCCTTCGTAACCTTCTTGTCCTAATTCGAATCATGATCGGTCAGGTTATCAGAAAATCGTCATAGACACAATGGTAATGTTTCTGTATCCAAATTCGGACCTCTGTAAAAGTTTTTATTTTAGTTCTTTTTTTTATCGAATTCGTTTATGTTTATTAATCTTTGTCATTATAGATTTCTTGGATGTTACACCATACATGAATTTGTACCCAGTCGAGTTATTCTCAATAGTTTACGCATGCACTGCATCAAAATCCTAACAAGCTTCATTTATAAAGTTATATGTTGGATCTAGATATCTTTTGTTTTGTACTGGTTTTTTGCTATGTCTCAAACTCCACTACTTTTTGATTACCACATGAATATTTATGTTCCTTCGCTTTTTCCAAAACAAATTCATCATATACCACCAAAATTACTAAAATAGACCATTAAAAAAAGAGCAGTGCTAAATGCACCACGATATGAGTTTCTTTTTACCCATTATCCATTTTACCCAGCACCATACAGTTACATACTTCAAAATACCCATCATTTTTTTTCATTTTATCCATTCAACAAACGATTTCATACCGTCAAACGACAATACAACATCGTCCCGCAACGTTGATGGTTTAAAACAAACGATTTGGACGGCCTTCTACTACGGATTGTATGTGGTGTTTCGAAAAAACAGAACAATATTTCAAATGGCCTTATATTGCCTTTCGGTTGAATTGAACTGTTCATACTGGGTAAAATGAAGACATGTTCTTTTTTTGGGTAAAAAGAAGCCCTTAACGCGGTGCATTTAGCACTGCTCAAAAAAATTTAACGGCCAGAGATCCAATAAACAGAAGGCACTACATCATTCTACTTAGCTTAACTAGGAAATATGCATCATGAAATACGTAATAAATTATATATGTATAATTAATTATGGAGTCAACCTTAAGATAATCAAGGCTACTTGTAGCTCTATTGTTTATTTTTCCTAATGGTACACCACTTTCTACCTAACTGAGTTGCGTCGAATGTTTTAATGAAACGATTACTGCAGTTGCACATTATAAACACTATCAAATAAATAGGTGGGCTTATATAAGTGGAACATAAGCAATCAATTATACAGTATTTCATACATTAGAGGAAGAAATATAATAATTAGCAGACGATATCCATTCACCGGCTAACATAGGAAAACAACCACAAGAAGATCTTTTCTCAAGAATAGACATGTAGGCATTGCTTTTGTAGACATATAAGAGATCAGTATTAGAAATATAGAAATATATTTAGCTTGGTGACACAAGATACGAGAGCAAAAAATATGTGTGCATGCGTTGAAAATGTTGCTCATAGTGATTTTATGGTAACCATGCTTAAAGTTGCACCATTATAGAGTTACTAATAATCTGTAGCGCACTCGAAGTATTACGTTTTTGCGACTTTAGGAGCGATAGTAAATAGAGGATCCAAACATCCTAGTAAAAGTTTTGTTTTCGCGACTTCCACACCTTTATTTTTAGGTTTGCCAAATAAAAACTCCTTCCAAAAAATAACACTCATATTTTTAATATAAAGAAAAAAATCGGAAAATAATTCTGAACATTAATCATATTGCTTCAATGATTAATTTTTTTTTTGAACAAAAAGATGTATATATAAATATTTGTAGAAATTTGCATAATACTTGCAAATATTTGCATTTCAGAAACTTTAAATAGTTGCAGAATTTTTTGTAAATGTTTGCGGAAACTTGCATAGTATTATGCAAATATACACAGTTTAGAAACTTCAAACATTTGAACTTTTCTCTGCATGCAGAGTTTTCTGCAAATAATATAAAACTTAAAAATATGATTTAAATCCGTTTTGAAGATTAGCGCACTACGCCATAGATGGCCTACGGCAACCCCAGAGTAATGACGCATTAGGTGCCAAAAAGTGTTGGTACAGGCAAAAAATGATCTGTGACAACACTTTTTTGGGGTTGCCTTTTGCCACGTTGCCTTAGAGTCAAAGGCAACATGTTTGCGACCCTAAGGCAACATCATCACCGGTGTTGCCACAGGTACTAAATTTACAAAAATGTGGGGTCCACTAAAATCTGTAACCCGGGTTCACGAAATCCTGTTGCGGCTGTAGCCCGGGTTCATGGAATCAGGTTGTGGGACCCACATGCATTAATCTTTGCAACACTTTTACCATCCAATGGCAACATCATATCATAACAATGACAACAGTTCACATTACATACAGCAACATTATATAAGAGCAACGACAATATTAAATCACATACTGCAACATTACAGATTTTAACATCACACTGATCAATTAAACTACTGATTATCTCGGATTCACAAGTGACACAAATTTTAGTACTTACAAACATACTTACAAACGTAGCCAGAAAAATCATGTTCACAGAGCATACTTACAAACACAGCTAGTACGTGCTAAATATCAATTCATGTTCACTGCAGTTTCGCACAAAGATTCCCTAATATCATGACTAAGAGCGCGAGCCACCACTGCGTTCACTACTTTCAGTTTCAGTGCCTTTGCTGCGAACCGTCACACAAAAATCCCCAATATCAATGTGCATGTGCGGGTTTGCTTCACCCAATTTCTTCAGCATCCTTATCAAGTTCTCCTGAACTTTTTCGTCCACCTTTGCATCAAATTCACTTTGGACCATCTTGTTCACCTTTGCTTCGACTTCGTCGGCTATATCTTCCCTTATCTTCGTTGCCAGCTCCTGTATGTATGTGCCTGCTGTTGGAGCAGCTTTTGAAACTTTTGGAGACTTGGTGTGCCGTCCTATAAGCCATGATGGACCGTGCGACTTTCCATCAGAAACAAGTTCATGAACAACTCCATCGTTGCTTCCTTCACCAATTGCTTTTTCGATCTTCTCCTGTAAAATAAAGCAGTTTTAAAATGTGACATTAAATAAAATTAACAATTTTTAAACAAGAATTACGGCATATACACACTGAAACCCAAAGTAAAAGGTCACACACATTGCTATGATCGATCCTGCTATCGGTTTCAACAAAACAGGATCTAATTCTACAATAATGATGATCATGTGCAATATGAAGCATTGTTTTTGACACCTGATTGAAGAGAAAATAAAATTCTTACAATTCTGTAGTTCAATATTGAAGCATCAGTCTTGTACACCTTTCCTTCTTTCCGCTTGCGAGTTTTAACATAAAGTTCTCCATCAGATTCCTTGGCCTGATACAAATTAAAAAACATTAGATAGTAAAAGGATATCAAACCAATTGTTCCAGAACATATATCACTAATATTGCTAAACAAGTTAAACAAGGATGTGTAGTTTATTCACAAGTTAAACAAGGATACTGCATTCGAGTTAAACAAGGATACTGCAATATTCGAGTTAAATAAGCAAAATACATACCATTTTATGCTGAATTTGGGAAAATAGTTTTGGACCATCAGTGTGCGTGTCAGTATACGATTTCCGATTTGCAGAATTTGTAAGGGCCTTGGACTACAAAACAACATGAAATAAATATGTTTATCTGACTGATTTGAATGAATAAAAAGGGAAAAAAAATCTGTGATAAAACTTAAAATTATACCTGAACTTTTTCATCTCCCCAAAACTGCAAAAGTACTTTGAAATCCTGAAGTGGAATTTCGTCCGGCCTATTTTCAAGCCTCTCTTCATCAGTTTCATAAGCTGTATAGTGTGCCTTTTTAATACAACTCTTGTACCCCCTCCAAGCGTCACGAATTGACCTCAAAGCCTAATATTCACATTCATTCGGAATAATATACCGTTGCTTAAATATAAATCAAACATTAAAAAGAACAGTCATGCTACTTTTGTGACAAATTTATTATATTTAAGTAAAATTCAGCTAAGTTTGCAAATTACCTTCACATAGCTCCACAGCGTGTCTTTCAAACTTGCAGGAACATCAAACCATGACTTGTAAGTAAGTGGAATACTCCTCTTAAGTGTTCCTAAAAAATAACTCAGTTCAGTCATTACTTGGTCATCGTCTGAAATAGGTTGGCCTCGATCATTCATTTGGATTACAACTCTTTTGTCATATGGCCTTGAATGAACTTCATCCATCTTTGTTTTTCCCCTGAGCCTTCTGGGAGCTCCGACTACCGTTACAAAGTACATACAATAGTAATGAGAAAGCTAGGCAAAACATAAATGAGAACTTAAACTATTAAAATCAGAACTCAATCAAATACTACCTTCATCTTCTTCGTTTTCAATATTTGTCGAGACATTTCCGACAACAGCCTTATTCCTTACACTTCCACTTCCACTACTGTTAATCTTCTGGCGTTCTCGCATAGCCAAATAAGCCGCCATTGTTCCTATCCCTTCATTGTGTGGTAACTCAACGCTACATGGTGGACCATCAGATTGCGTACGAACTCGTACTTCCCCTGCCTTAGGAGTTGCATTATTATCAGTTGCAGATTCGACATTGGCTCGTAAACGAGTTGTTGGTCCAGACTGAGGCTTTGTAACCCTATCTTTTTTTGTTCTCTAAAATACGAACACAAAAACAGTAAAATAAAAAATAATGAAGCTAGTCTATGATTACCAATATAAAATTAATTCTTTAGCTATAACGCACCTTTGCCTGATTTTTTGAAGTATCATCTTCAAATTCTGGAACATAATCTTCGCTTTCCTCATCAAGCATCTTTGATTTTGCTTTATTTTTTCCAAATTCATTTCTCATTCCAGAAACTAATTTAGGCATCCCAAGTTTTTCAAAAACTTTATTCTTTTGTCTCTCTCCATTTCGTACTCTGTAAGCGGTGGAGGTGGCGGAGGTGGTAGATCATCATTCTGAAAGTAATTAAACAAGACATTATTGTAAATATTAGCAAAATATGTAGATCATATATTAGAAGATCAGATTGTAGTCTTCTTACCAGAAACTCATTTTCATCTGTATTTTCCTCTTCATCATGTGGAGTATTGAAATCCAATTTACTCTTGACACCTGCTGAGTGGGTATTCAAAGTTGCATCGCTGACTTCAGTTGGATTTTACTTCTCGGGTAACTTCATCGAACTACTGACTCTAGTTGACTTCTTGTTGACTGCCTTTTTCTTCTTCATACGTGGAATCGCTGCGGTTTTGCTTATCACTTCTGGATTGTTCGTCACTGGATTATTTAGTCGTGCCGACTTTCTAGGAGTAAAGACTTGATCGGTCTGCTTGTTGTTGATAGGTGGACTCACAGTAGCTTCGCTGATCATTTAGGAATTGTTAGCCATGTCGACTTTCTAGGAGTAAAGACTTGACCGGTCTGCTGCTTCTTTTTTGGTACCTGTTGTAGAGGGTGAGAGGTGACAAACTGCCATTTCAGTGATTTCGCAGCTGCAACATACAAGTTCTTTATTATTCTACTAAATGCACTAAAAATCAAACAAGTCCTAAATGAAAAACATATTCAGCAAAATGACCAACTTCATCAAAATAGTACAAATAAGAAGACATGTTTATACCTGGAAACAAATTCTTCCTCTAGCGTACGATGACATGTGACTGCATTTGTTTAATTGGCTCGGTACTATCCTCGACGACAATGTCGACATAGAAATCAATGTAATCACCATTATTTTTTATTTGCATCATAAACAACAGCTCTACATCATCAGCCACCAATTTCCACCCACTCGTTGGACCTTTCCATGTATATATTCCTCCAATTCGGTGTACTCTAGCTCTTCCTTGACAAACTCCATTAGTACTGTGTACGAAAACCCTATCCAGATCAACATCCTTGACACTAGCCTCTTCTCCACCAACATATCCATTCTTCCCAAATTTTCCCTTGTGATGGAACCTAAGATTTGCCTCCATCCTACACAAAATGGAGAAATTAGCATTCGATTGAAATAATTACAAAATAAAATAAACCAACCGCATTATAAAATAAACATAATTTAGCATGTAGTCATTTGGACATGCATGTATTCTTTGGTAATCGAGGCCTAAATTTACACACAAATAACATGCAGCCATCTGAACTTATGAAGTTCTGCCCATATTTTTTCCTCGTTCATCACTAATTTACACACAAATAACATACACAAATATTATTTAGCCATGACTATAAGGCAAAAAACTAGAATAATATCATATCAGCAGTGCTCAACATAAGTTTGTTACAAAAATAAACATAATAATAAAATCAGGAATATGATTACGCCTGAATACACAAGTAAATCTGTGAATTAGGCAACACAACAATCAAATTAGGAAATACTTGAAATATACATTGAGTGATACCTTAAGTAGCAGATTAAATCGAAGCCCTAACTGAAATTTGAGACCCAGACGAACCCAATTGAAGACCTAATTGAAACACCGAAGCCCTAATTGAACTTGAACTCGAACTTGCCGTAATCGAACCCCAATTAAGCTTGTAAACTTGAACTTTTAGCCCTAATTGAAATTGCGAGTGAGAGTCTTTGACAGATTGAGCGGCGGCGTATTTTGTAAAGTTTTCGATTGAAACTCTAATTGAAAATTTGGCTAAGTTTTTTGCCGCTTTGTTTTTTGTTTTTGCTTCCCGCGTTAAAGATTATTTCACGTCATGCGAATTGCTAACGTGGACCGTTGGATCGTAATCACCCGGATTGATAAATTTATTCACGTGGCTACTGCAACACCTTGGATTTTCTATGGTAACACTTTGAAGCCTGTGTTGCAATAGACAAAAAACAACATACCTATAGTAATATTGTAGCTAGCAACACCTTGGATTTTCGTTGCGATAGACCATCTATGGTGTAGTAACGTCAGTTTATTTTGAAATTAGATGAAGATGCTTTTGTAGAAGTTCCCAAAATCCTAAACTATTCCATCATCATATCATAAAACAAATACACCATAGAAGTATCTATAGACACAACTATTTATGATGTAATAAAATATATGGCTATGAAATACTAGTATTATCGTATATGGTGGGAAAAACCGACCGTTAGTGTTCAATATGAAATAAAAATCATTTGTTAAAACATATTTCAAATTAGATTTTATTTTAAAAATTATAGGGTAACTTAAGTGGAAATGAAAGTAACTAATAAAGTATAAATTCAATTAAACTGAATTTTACATGTAAACCAGCTTGAGACAAGAATATACTATCAATGTATTGATTCGAATCAGTCACAGAAACATACATGCATTTTTATTATATATCAAATAGGATCAATGTAATCTTAATGTTTAGTTATTTTGCAACTATAAACGATTAATGGAATGAAGAAATAAAAAGGGAAACTGACTTTGTAGTATATAACTGATAAAAAAATTATTTTGTCGTAGTTTTTTAATATTTACAATATACAACGAATAACAAGATACAAAAAAAAATTTACATGTATTATTACAAATTAGAAATAATTACATTAACCAACAAGCACAGATATTGAATACACTAATAAATATTCATGAAAAAAGTCAAAAAAGATTGGTTGCGCATGAACACTTCAACAGTTTCACCATTCTGTTTGTCCTTGTCCTTGTCTTAAGATGCATGTTCTTGGAACTATGAAAATTAGTTCATCACATGGCTAGGTGAAGGAGGCACGTCAACTGCAGAATAGGTTCCCATTTCACAAAAATGAGAAAAATGTCATTCAGACGTGTACACTATTTCCTAATGCAATGACACAATCTGTCATTTGGCAATACAATCATATTCAGTAGCCACCAAGAATCACAGTAGATCATTAATAAACCAAAAACTCTGAGAATCAAAGCTTTCGAATGCATCAGATTTCTGTATCACCTCGACAACCATTGGCCAACATCCGACATTAGGCTTGCCTATATTTTGTTGTACCAATATTCCGAAACTCCGTAAGCCTGCTTCAATAACCCTTACTGGGAGTATAGGCAAGGCCTGATTTTAGAAACACATCAAGTTATTATACCCAAAATCCCTTAGCCCTGTAGCAAGTACATGAAGTTCAATGATGAGTCGATGGTGTTGTATATTTCCTCTCTAGGCCTCCCACAAATTGAATTGGACCCCAATTTCCTTCCCTGTTAAGCCCAGTTACCTATATATTTGGTTACCCACAAATCAAAGGCATTCCCTCTTATACTAATTAACCAACCCAAAGAGAGACTACCAAGCTAGCTTGGACAGCTCTACTACTTCACACATTAACCTAGCCATATCATTTAACTCTCCTCCATATTACCAGGTACAAAAGAATGGGCAGCAATGCTCTCAAGCATATTTGATGATATAAACACTCATGTTAAAATTTTGATTAACGCTAAATTATTTGATGGTAATGCTAAAGCAAATATACCAAAAGACATGCACAGACATGCACAAAACAACACAATAATTTTTTAGGCCCTATCAATGCCATGCCACACTACACTGATATTATTTGCTACCTAATTCCAAGTTTATGTACCAATCACACTACACTTGACAATGACGAAAAATTCCAATATTGGTCGTCGATCAAAAATATCACTTTTATTGGTTTGAACAAAAAATAAAAAAGATGCATATGTGTCTATATATTTGAACAATTTAGCACAAAAAGATGAAGGGATGATTTTTAGACAAATAAATAAATAAATTGTGAACATGCATATACATAAACATGTGTATTCATATTATTTTTAATGTTGATAGCCATAAGGAACCAACTTACCAACTCATGATTTTGATCCTCTTTACCAAATCTAAGAACATCCAAGAACGTCTTATTCAAGTAAGCACCTGGATAATAAGATGATAGGTTAACTTGAAAACAAAAAATTTAATACATTAGATATCTTAGCGATTTGTGATTCAACTCATGCTAATAAGAAATATAGTCATCCCGAACAACACTTTAATTGAAGAGACAGCAAGCATGAGTGCTAACAAATTTAAAGTTAATATTAACAGAGCAAAATACATCAGTTGCATAATCACAAAAACTTCCTTTAGAAAACCAATTATATGACGTGTTGGAACCAAATTTTGCTTCAAAGACATGGATATGTCCTCACTAGATATTATTAACTAAACACATAGAAATTATCCTTACCTTCGGTGCATTTCCGTATATTGACGCTTATATTAAATTTTAGGCAATCTACAATGCTAATACGCCTAAATGTTTTGTGGTCTCCTTTTGTTTGTCAAGTATGTTGGCCTCTCATTTCTCTATATGCAGGAAACCAGATTGAGATATTTACTTAAACCCCCAATGATATATACATAGTCTATGTCATCGGGTTGGTTTTACATATAACTAAACTGCAGTTGTGGCATTTGGAAATGTCATTACATCTTTAAACTCAGCATGCATTGTCAAATAACATTAATTATGGAAAGCTTGCTCTGCTATCAGGCATTTTCTCATCAGGTTAAATGCAGCTTCATAAAAAATAAGTAGTACCATGATTACAAACAAGTGGATAAAAAATGAGACCCAAAAGGTCAACTTGAGTAAATAAAGCATTATACCCACGCCTTTAAATGCAATGTAATAAAATCATGTAATAAAATCAAATAGTTTGAATGTTGCAGAAATAAAAACATCGGTCTAAAAGACAGTAATAATTATCAAATGGAAAACTTTTAACACCTCACCAAAAAAAGGTGGATTAAACTTGAAAACTAGGTAAAATTAAAGTCAATATTCTTCTTCTGAGCTTATTACTTGATCCACCTGAAACACATTTTGTTTGATACCTTAATGTTAAACAGAAATCACTTAACTTCTCTTTGAGATATTTATAGATGCTAAATATTTTTGATTTCACATTGGTATTGCAAATGGAAATAAAATTATATTTGTGCTCGAAAATATTTATACAGTAACTTGAAAAAGTAAATAAAGAGAATGAAGACTAACATTAATAACTCTTTACTGAATAACAAAATCCATCAAAACCAGTTAGTAGTTTTACATTTGCTAGAAAATTTAATCTAAATTAATGTTCAGGTTTTCTATCAATGCATAAGCAACATGACACTATTCACTTTCTTATATGACAACTCTATATTGGTAATTATATTTTTTTTATGATTTTTATACTTCATACATTACTGCTCAACGCATAACATCTACAACTGATGTAAAAATCAATTTCAAAAGTTTCAACCCATAACTGATACATTTAAAAAATAGAAGGAAAAAAAAGCAATAACCTCGATTACAAATGAAGCACTTCTGAATCACAGAAACAACTGCTGAGAAATCATCAAATCAACAGCGTTATCGTAGACAGCTAACTGTCTAGGTTCATACGCGCTTCAAAGGACGCGACTAGAAAAACAATTGATGCCGTCGAGGCCACCGACGGAAGCCGCCGATGTCACTTGAGGCGTGAAGCTCGGTTGATACGTGGAGAGAGAAGAGGAAATTTTGGAAATTAGAACGACATTCAATGGAAATGTGAAAAGGAAAGGGAGGAAAGGAGGAAGATAATGTAAAAATTGGGATGTTTTTGCGGAAATCAAAGAGAACAAGGTAAGAGGATACTTGATTTGAGGATAAATCGGATTTAGAGTGGATACTGGATTTGAAGATAAATCGGATTTAGAGTGATACTTGTTTTGAGGAGAAGCAAGAAAAAACGAATAAAAGGAAGGAAAACGAGAAGAAATAGGGATAATGGAGAAGGAATAGGAATATGAGGAGAAACAAGAATATGAGAGAAATAAAATGCTAGGAGAACGCCATGTTTTTTAGCTTCAGAGAATTCTTTTTTGGGCAGCGACAGTAAGCAGACCTCCCTAACGGTCGGTTTGATAATACTACTATGATTTAGACAAATATGTTTAGAAAAATATTATATACATCAGTGTAACCATTCGATTGATCCACCACAATTTCAGTATTGTTTTTATTTTCATCTTTAGTAAAAAAAAAAAAAATTCAGTCAACCCACCAACATTTCTAATATTTTCCTCTATAGTTAAATTATAAAAAGATAACTTCAAGTCCTTATTATCAATTTAATATAGGAAATTCAATCATATTTATCACATAAAACACCATGACATCGTTAACTTATACATGCATATTAGCATCTCATTATAAACATGAAAAAAATAAAAATATATACAATACAATTGTAGCTGTTACTTTGTTTAGTGTTGCTTCATGTTTTTTATTCAACTTCCACCATATTGTAGTTCCTAGATCATCATAATTGATTATATATCATATGCAATTAGCATATATATATATTGTGTGTTTATTGTCACATTTAGTATTGAGGAGCACCAACATGCGTTGATAAAGGTTGTCTAAGTAGGTAAAGGAGGGAAGCTACCTCCAGGAACTTGAACCTAGTAAAATAGTAGTGTTACTATGGATGCATGTACCCTGCACCTGTTCCTCCCACATCTTTTGACTAAAGCATTGGTATTTGTGTAGAATTATTCGCCAATCTTTGGAGATGTGGGACTAAAATGACAAATTTACCTTATTAGTTGTCCCAGAGCCAAAAGTATCATTTAAGCCCTTGCTGAAAGCAGTATGATTATTGATGCAGATATCAATATCGAAAAACTGTAAACTTGTTTAGCATATGACCGATTATTGTTTTTCTATTAAAACATATATTTGCTAATTACAAAATGAGCTTTAGGCAACAATAAAATAAAATATAGCACATAAACCATACGATATTTTGGACCAGGAAGACCATAAACTGGGTAAGATTATTGAAACCAAATGGTACAACTCTATGCCACCCCGGTCAGTCACACAGAAACTCCTTCAACGTTATCGGCCTTTATATACTTCTGTATATGTTATATGTTGTTGGCAATTCTTTCCTTTAGAGGTCGAAAAATCCATGAGCAGAAGAATTATCAAATGCACGGTCACATAATCAAATGCATGTGATCATCATACAAAATATACTAAGGACATGGTACATTAAAGCCGTGAAATGCGAACGAAAGGTTCAACACATATAAGAATACATTCACAAAGCTAAGAGAGAGCAACGATAATCAAACCAACCATTAAGGAGGATTCCCTACTCACTACAACAAACACACCATATTACAAGTGTCACATAATGACAGTTGTAATAAAGGTTTATTACAACAGTTTTTTATCCAAAGTTCTAATAAACATATTTTTAACAACTTTTTTATTTTGTCTGTTGTAATAGATGTCTATTACAACCTTTACTTTTTGTCTGTCGTAATAGATGGCTATTTTCAACATTAATAATTAGTATAATTAATAATTAATTTTTCCTCCCTGCTGTCGAATTCTAAAAATCCCCGGTCGTTCATCTCCCAAATCAATGTAGGGTTCACGAAATCCTTTAATCTTCCGCATGTAGCGTCACCACCGAGGTAGACGTGATTTCGATTGACGATTCAGACAAAGCAAAAGTAGCAGCTTGCCCAGGCTTACCGTCGACTCATGAATTCTCAAAATCCCTAGTCGTTCGTCTCCCAAATCAATTTAGGGTTCACGAAATCCTCTAATCTTCCACATGTAGCGTCACCACCGAGGTAGACGTGATTTTGATTCACATCTCAGACAAAGCAAAAGCAACGGCTTACCCAGGTTCACCGTCGACTCGCTAAGTTCTTTCCGATTTTTTCTAATTTCTAAACCCAAAAGTTTACAAATTCGTAATTATCACGTATTGTATTTATCACGTTTGTTTTTATAGTAGATTAGATATGTACAAAAAAATTCACTGAACCAAGCTCAAGCCTAATAGTTTAATTTATATGTCGCTCATTATTTCTCTAGATTCTACTAGCCTGCAGTAAGTTTTTGAAATGCAGGTAATGGAAACGGTGTCAGTTTTGAGAAATCCATTAAGAAATTAAAAAATAATAATCTACTTCTGGACAATCTCTCATCCCTATTCACTTTCTACGGAAAAAATGGCGTTGTTTGTTTTGTACCTTGCTAATTTTAGTAATGGGTAGTGATGGTAATGGGGAAATAGTCTATTAAAAATATAACTTTAATTATAAATTATATCTTTTATTGCTCTTCCATTTTGCGTTACGTAGAAAAAATTGAATTTATTTTTCTTTACATAAATAAAATGAAAAATTAGTTCTAGCCAAAAGCGATGCTCAGTTGGAAATATACCATTCATGAAGGAACACCAAATATAAATTCTTGAATTTTTATTAAATTACACCAATATTCAAGTAGCTCTCAGTTATTTAAATACTGTTCTTCAAATTTTGATAGATGGTGTTAGTTGATACACTTGAAAGGTTTAGTTGTTTCTTCCCCAGTGTAGCATGACTCTTCGATTCTATTTCAGACAGAGTTCTTCTAATCAAAACCGCATGGTCACTATACAAGTCCCTGAAAAAGTTTGTAATTTCAATGTGAATATAAATGATGTTATCTCCACCATTCATTTACATGAGACAGCATTATAATTTTTCTATTTGATTACCTGTGGTACTATGCCTCGCTATCGCCTGAAAAGTTGGTTGTCATAACTATAAAATCACTTCATCTTTAATGCTACTATAGTTTCTGCGTATTTAGTTTCCATCAACACGTTCACTTAGACTGTACATAATGGATACTGTGGTTAAGTGTGATACACTACTGAAGTTATACATTTATCATTTACTTTATACAGTGGTTGGATTCTTCCATCTACGGAAGTTGTTATAATAAACAAGTTCTAATATGACCCAAATAAAATTACTATAATATTAAACATATTCCATTACTTTGTTGGTGCAAAGTAGCTTCATTGTTTTAAGCAAAGAGGATGACAGACAGTACCCACTCATCTTCTCATATAATCTTTCTTTAGGAATTTGATTTCATTCGAATAATTATTGTGCCCATTTATCCGATTGATGTTTTGCGCTATTCATAAAAACTGTTATTTTATTGCCATTTATGGCATGGTTGGATTGTGTGTTTGATTTCTTATTGACAGGCTCCATAAATTTAGCTTTGTAACTGTGGTCATTTAATATAAAAATTGCTGGGGTCAAATATGAATTTATGGCTTTTTAACTATAATTGAACTGCTAACATGACTCATAATTTGTCACCATGCAGATTTACTGACTTAACTTTTGAATGTTCTAATATTTCTCCATCTAATATTGTTATGAAAAATGCCAGAGAGTATTTGAGCTAATTGTAATTGCACGACTTTGGTGTTCTATACATATAAAATTTCATTTTTACATTAAACTATTCAATTGCGGTTGGCTATCTCATATTGTCATACATACCTGGTCTTTGTACTTAGACAATTTCAAAGGCAATACAAAATGCGGATAGTAAGTAGGGATAATGATGTTAATGTGTAGTTTACTAAATCATTGAATGTTGCGAGCATCAATTATTTTTCCCACGTCTGTCTAAACAATTGGTTTTTCTCATTTATGGTCCAATTTTTAATATTGCCTAATGTATTTTTCCTTCTAATATCACTATGATGTATGCCATACAGCATTTGAGGTAAATACTGATTACACATAACATGGGTTTGATCTTTTATAGAAAGCAAATTTCATATTAACATGAAGCTATTCATATATCTTTGGTTTTCCCATAAAGTATTTAGATTTGCAAAATGTCAGTAGGTTGAATTTTAGTTTTGATGTTTGCAGGAATGATAATTCTATTCTGGAATATTTTTCCAGTTTCTTGGGTTTTCTGTAATTAGTTATTCTATATGTAATGCTATAGGAATCACAGGTTGATGGTTTGTATATTGTTACCAAATTCTTGGATGAAAGCCTTGGAAGAGGAACCAAGATCACCCTTTTCCTGAAGGAAGATCAAATAAATTCATCCATGAATTTCCGTCTTCTTGTTAATGAACTGGTATGTTTGTTGCAATTGAGTTTTTATATTTAGCATGATTATTATTATGTTTATTGAGAAGTTGGATCTTTAGCTTACAATTGAGTTAATGAACTAGCATGCTCCATTTCACGTTCACAAATTATTGCTTAAGTAGCAAAATATATGTTTACTTGTAAGCTACCCGCATTTTTTACGAACCGTGCGGTTGAATCCAAATATGGTTGGCATATATCGTATGCCATGAACCAAAGTTTAAAGTTTCAGCTTTAACCTTGAAATTTTAGGTGTTCCAGTTCAGCTTGGTCGCATTCTTATTCAAATTGGTGAAAATATTGGTTTCAGTTTGGTTGTGGTATTAGAATTGGGAAACTGTTTTGGTTTCTGCGCTGAAATAGGAAAATAAATAAATATAAATTGACCTTTTATGGGCTTCGGCTCTTGAATAGGGAAAATGAACACGATATATTTATATTGCAGATCCATCATGAGAATAATTTATCTACTGATCCCATATCTTTGTTATCGATTGTTTTCTTTTCAGATTAAAGTGATTCAATCTGATCTGACTGTAATCTAGTGGATCTTGGATTTACAATGGAATTTTTTTAATAAAAAAAAAAAATTGTTCACTAATGTAATGATTTTAGTCCCGGCTTGCATGCATATTCTTTGGAAGGTCATCTTTTACACATACTGAAGGTGCACCAGTTTTACTAACGTAAGGATTTTATTAAAACCAAGAATTTTTCCAGTGATTACTTTAACTCTTGTGGCTGCCAATTTCATTGAACTATGAATATTTTCAGTGATTAGCTTTAGCTTTTACTGTTTTTAAAGGAGTATTAGATTGGCTTTATGGTCACCTATCAGTTGCAGCTGTTATTCAATTTATCTTCTGACCGTTTTTCGGATCAAATTAAAAATAGTACTTGGAATTTGAATTCAAAAGGTTCATTGCATAACATTAATAAACTGAACATTTACAGCCAATTAATATATCTATTGCATAGACTGACCAAATATTACATGTAGACTAATATATCTATTTTTAGAAACTTGAGGTTTGTGCATACAGTAAATCCTTTACAAACAGAAGTTTGTATCTCAGTTTTTTTTTTTTTTTTTCAATTGGGGACAAACACCTCTGTTAATTCAAAATTGCAATCAACCCTCGGCCACATAGATATTAAGATCGGAGGTTAATCTATGCTTGATCGCAAAATTTCCTTCAGGTGTTCTGTAAATTTTTCCAAAAACATGGAATGAGAAAGCGCAGGTATACTGGAAGTGCAATTATGAGTATATGCTTCGCTGATAACATATTTGTTTATGATTTTATGGATATATGTCATTACAGCCACACTGGTTTAAAGTGTGCATGGTTTGCTTGCTTTTGGATTTATATCTCAATACCCCTTCATTTCTTACAGGGAATATATAATTGTTCAAGTTCAGTGTAAGATTGGGTTTATGGAGTCTGATTCTTGGTTAGGTCCATGGTACAAGACTGCAAAATTCACATCAAGTAGTGATCAAGGTCTTAAAGCCTAATAAAGAAGATGTTTCCATAGGCGGTGGATCCAGAAGCTTTTTTATGGAAGCTGAATTCCGAGATGCCTAGCGTATTCCTGTCAAATATGCATTTTGGAATGACTGTTTTTGTAATGGCTTAGTTGGTGATGTAAATGATTATTTTGGATTATTTTGTTGGTTATGTATTGTATTTTGATTGAATACAATGATTTTTAATACATATGAATGAATTTGATTTAGTTATATTTGTTGCATTGATATATGAGTTATATTATTATTAACAGGAAAATATCGTGAAGGACAAATTGTTGAAATTTTTTGAAAAAAGGACAAGAGGCTAAAAATTTATTCAAAAGGACAAAACAAAGGAAAATTTTATTCAAAAGGACAAATTCTTTTTTTTTAGAAAAAAAAAGCTACTTTTTTTTATAAAAAATTTATGTTCTTTAATTTTTTTTTCCAGATTTATGTATCAGTTTTGTATGTCCGTAGTTATCAGTTTGCTATCTGCAGCTAATAGGTATCAGTTTTGTGTGTCTGAAAGTATCAGTTTTTAGCCTACAACTTGTTTTGTGTGTCTGCAACTAAAAACTGATATCCAACAACATGCAAAACTGATACCTAAAAATCTAAAAAAAAAAAAAAAAAAAAAACTAGGAAAAACAACTTTTTTTAAAAAAAATCCTTTGTTTTTTCCTTTTGAATAATTTTTTTCTTTGTTTTGTCCTTTTGAATAAATTTTTATTCTCCTGTCCTTTTGGTTAAAATTTTCAAACAATTTGTCCTTGTAATAAAAATTCCCGAAAATAAATTGATTTTGATATAGTATCGAAAATCCTTAACACTTTAACCAGAGATTAGGAAAGAAAGGTCTTGGTGATCAAAGAAGATAATGATCTCTCGACCATGAAACAAGAAGAGTTAATAGAAAATCTAATGTCATATAGAGTAAATTGTCCAGCAAAAAGAGTTCATGCTCAGGACAAAAAAAAATTATTTTCCTTGCAAATAAAAGAAGAATCGGTTGAAGAAGATCTAGCTTTTATTGCCAAAAACTTTAATAAGTTTTTGAAATATAAGAAGGCAAACAAAAACAATGGGAAAAAGAATTTCAATAACAATAAACCATTATTGGCATCAATTGAATGTCTCAGATGTCACAATAAATGGAATTTACAAAAAGATTGTCCAGACCAGAAGAAAGAATATCGAAATAAACACAAGAAGGAAAAATCTAAGAGGAAGGCATATTCATTAACATGGGATGACTCATATTCCTCATCTTCAGAAAGCGGTAGTGATAGTGACAACGAACAAGCTAACGTATGCTTTATGACCAAAGAAAACGAGGTTAGTGATTTTACTTTTGATGATATGGTAGAAATGAATTCATAATTATTAGAATCCAAGAATAATTTCAAAAGAAAATATAAACAAGCTAATCAAGACCAGAAAAAGGCAGAAGTCAGAAGAGATATGCTAAAAGATGAGAAATATAAATGGTGGAAGAAATTAGGAAACTACAACAATCTCTTTCTAATGTTAATTCTTAGCTTACTTTATTAAGTCAAGAAATTAAAACTCAAAAAGAAAAGAATAAAGCACGTATTTATGATAATTAGGAGATGAAAACTAAGATCAAAATAACAAAATTAGACAATTCTAGTCTTAAAATCAACTTAGAAGATAATACTAAAAATGTATCGAATTTTAATAAAGGAAGGGAGGATTTGTCTAAAATTATAGAAATCTCTCAACCTATATCTAGCAAGAGAGGACCAAGATATAAAAAGAAGAGTGATATTCAAACTAGAAAGAAATTAAACAGAAAGAAGACTAAACTTAGTAGTTCATCAAAACCTTCCAAAAGAAAAATGATTTATAAAAATATCAACATATGGGTTCCTAAAACAAAGATTTTTTTGATTAGGAATAAATATATAAAGTCATTTTTAGAAACTATTCATAAAAATAAAAATTATATTTATAAAAGGGACACTGAATCTTCTTGGGTTTAGTTTTCTAGAATCAAACTCTTAGAACCCTATTAAAAAGCCGGTGTTAACGTCATTAATTATTTTTTGCAGGTCCCACTAAAGAAAAGAGGAAAATGGATACTCAACAGTGGTTGCTTAAAATATATGACAAGAGATAAAGAGATGCTAACAAATATAATCTATTCAAAAAAGGGGAATTGTAACTTTTGAAGATGATTCCAAAGGTTACATTATACTAATTATAATATATGACAAGAGATAGCTTAAAATATATACAAATAATTATAATAGATAACTTTGGAATCATCTTCAAAAGTTACAATTCCCCTTTTTGAATAGATTATATTTGTCAGCATCTCTTTATCTCTTGTCATATATTTTAAGCAACCACTATTGAGTATCCACTTTCCTCTTTTCTTTAGTGGGACCTGCAAAAAATAATTAATGACGTTAACACCGGCTTTTTAATAGGGTTCTAAGAGTTTGATCTTAAAAAACTAAACCCAAGAAGATTCAGTGTCCCTTTTATAAATATAATTTTTATTTTTATGAATAGTTTCTAAAAATGACTTTATATATTTATTCCTAATCAAAAAATTATTTGTTTTAGGAACCCATATGTTGATGTTTTAATAAATCATTTTCTTTTGGAAGGTTTTGATGAACTACTAAGTTTAGCCTTCTTTCTGTTTAATTTCTTTCTAGGTTGAATATCACTCTTCTTTTTATATCATGGTCCTCTCTTGCTAGATATAGGTTGAGAGATTTCTATAATTTTAGACAAATTCTCCCTTCCTTTATTAAAATTCGATACATTTTTAGTATTATCTTCTAAGTTGATTTTAAGACTAGAATTGTCTAATTCTGTTATTTTGATCTTAGTTTCTAACTAATTTTCATAAATATGTGCTTTATTCTTTTCTTTTTGAGTTTTAATTTCTTAACTTAATAAAGTAAGCTAAGAATTAACATTAGAAAGAGATTCTTGTAGTTTTCTAATTTCTTCCACCATTTATATTTTTCATCTTTTAGCATATCTCTTCTGACTTCTGCCTTTTTCTGGTCTTGATTAGCTTGTTTATATTTTCTTTTGAAATTATTCCTGGATTCTAATAATTCTGAATTCATTTCTGCCATATCATCAAAAGTAAAATCAATAACCTCGTTTTCTTTGGTCATAAAGCATACGTTAGCTTGTTCGTTGTCACTATCACTACCGCTTTCTGAAGATGAGGAATATGAGTCACCCCATGTTAATGAAAATGCCTTCCTCTTAGATTTTTCCTTCTTGTGTTTATTTCGATATTCTTTCTTCTGGTCTGGACAATCTTTTTGTAAATTCCATATATTATGACATCTGAAACATTCAATTGATGCCGATGATCGTTTATTGTTATTGAAATTCTTTTTCCCATTGTTTTTGTTTGCCTTCATATATTTCAAAATTTATTAAAGTTTTTGGCAATAAAAGCTAGATCTTCTTCAACCGATTCTTCTTTTTTTTTGCAAGGAAAGCTATTTTTTTTTTGTCCTGAGCATGAACTCTTTTTGCTGGATAATTTACACTGTATGACATTAGATTTCCTATTAACTCTTCTTGTTTCATGGTCGAGAGATCATTATCTTCTTTGATCACCAAGACCTTTCTTTCCTAATCTCCGGTTAAAGTGTTAAGGATTTTTGATACTATATCAAAATAAATTTATTTTCCTTTCTCCTAGACCTACTAGTGAATGATAAATATCTAGAAATCTGGAGTACATATCATTTATAGTTTCATCTTGATTCATTCTAAAGTTTTGAATTGACTTTTAAGCATGGATATCTTATTTTGCATAACCTTGTTAGTTCCTTCATGAGTTACTTTTAGTATTCTCCATAGGAGATTTTTACCACAAGGACAAATTGTCTGAAAATTTTAACCAAAAGGACAAGACAATAAAAATTTATTCAAAAGGACAAAACGAAGAAAAAAATTATTCAAAAGGACAAAACAAAGGATTTTTTTTTTTTTTTTTTTTGCAGATTTTTAGGTATCAGTTTTGCATGTTGTTGGGTATCAGTTTTTAGTTGCAGACATACAAAACAAGCTGTAGGCTAAAAAATGATACTTTCAGACACACAAAACTGATACTTATTAGCTGCAGATAGCAAACTGATACCTATAGACATACAAAACTGATACCTAAAACCTAAAAAAAACAATTCATTCTATTTGTCTCTAGGCCCACAATCTTATTATGCATCCTAGTTAAGTCAGTCCCAATTATACATTTGAATATCACTTTTACTTTATCGCATATCACCAAAATAAAAGGTGTGGAAATGCTTTGGCATTACCTACATCCAGTGATTCTGACGTTTATGAGTGTATATTTTGCAAGACATCACCACAACCTAATATTAATTATTGGTTAAAAGGGATTTAAATTCGAATTGGCTTATCATGTTATTTATAAGTTTAAAATAACAATATTTTAAATTGAGAGTTTTTAATTCCATATAAACTTATTTAAATGGACACCAAAACCTTTTGGGTATATTATATTTTAAATAGCTTAAATAATTAAATATACCCAACCATTGTTTTGAATATTTCAAACCAAATTGCTGGTAGACATCAATTATAAAAAAATATTTCGAGGAGAAAACAATCCATAATTTTATATTGTCTTTAGTATAAATTAAAACAAGTCTTTTATGTCCATTAAGTTGTACGACCTTTTTGATCATAATTTATGTACAGAATGCTTCTCTTTGAACATGCAGCAATACATATATATTACAGTCAATAATATTTCATTTATACAAACTGTGTAAGTGACTGACCAATGCATTTTAATATAATATTATATATAAAAAATGCCAGTGATCTCCAAATTTAACATTCTATGCGTCATGATTTTAAATATGCAAATTTGCATATGTAAACAACTATAGACATCACAGTGTATGTATAATCTCATCAATGATAAAAACATATAGAAACTGGGGTCAATTGTCTATACTTAACATTTATATAGATGTTCAATGTTACTTAAAGTCTCTCTGTGCTCCATGCACATATTTATCTGTAATATAGCAAAACAGAACAACAATGCATGTTCTGTCTTTTAATTCTGTATATTACTAATAATGATGTGAGCCCAGTTAATCAATATTGATTCTTTAAACATTCTACAAAATCCTTTCCTAAAAAAAAAAAAAAAAAAAAAAAATCTAAATGATATAAAGGAAGCAAAACTATTCCAGTTCATATCAGCGGATCGTTTGTAGTTTGGGAGGATTAGTGTATAATACACATTTCATTACTAAACAGATCAAATCTTATAGTGCACTGATGAAATCAATTCGCCATAAACTAGTGATACATGATGATATTATATCTTATTTTAAAACGAATTGAGCGACATTGTACATGGTATGGTCACTGTCTCCCCTTGACTCTACCCCGCTAAACAATTTTTCAACATTAGCCACCTCTATGATAGGATGTTGATCGCTGTTCAGATTAGTACATGGGTAACCAGAAAAAAGAAAATTGGGAAGTGATGGTGAGAATTAAAAATCAGCAACAAAGGAGAAGAAAATTGCGGTCCTACTTCCCCTATTGCGAAGTACTTTCAAAGACGGGTGAAAATTGTAGAAAGCCAAGAAAGCTGTGATGTAGTTTGGAAGACTGCTGGAAAAAGTTCTCCGGGAACGACTGCATGTTTCTATCATTTGCCAAGAAAATGGCATTCCATATGTATATGCTACTTCATAGGAGCTTGCTAATGCAGTTGCCACCAAGAGGCCAACATGCTGCAAGCTGGTGATGACAGCTAGCAAAAGGAGCATTGACAAAGAATGGGAAAGGAAGCTTCAAGCTCCAGGCCGCCCAAATAAACAAAACATAAAAAAAAATGATGGAAATAAGCTATGTAACTAATTGATATTTACACTACTGTCGCTGGACTTATGGCATCCGAATCAAATAGAACTACTTATAGCTGATCTTCTTTGTTCAAGCGCAAATCTAAGAACGCAGGCTCAAAAATCCAAAGATCAACTATGTATCTGATAAAGAGACATGCATACTTCCTTTTAAGGTGGTAGAAATGTGGTTATTTCTTATAGAAAGATTTGATCGGTAGAATCCTTTTTTGATGCCGTGATCTCAACAGTGTGGTAAAGATCTATGTGTGATAGCACTTTGATATTTTTTTTTTTTTAAGAAGCTTTTAGATGGAGCCAATCCTACCATCATCAGAAGAAAAGTCTTCATCGTCACATAAGTCTGTCAGTTGACTCAATAAGCGAGCAAGCTCTTCCAACTCCATTTGGGTACACTTTTGTAAAATTCCTTACCGTATCTGATCATGGTTTAAAATGAATTAAATGGTTGTCCTGCGATCATTGGAAATCTCACTTGTACTGACGCCTTAGGGGAGATGTTACAGAGACCTGAGTATGCTAAGGCATTAATCGAAGTTAACCAAATAAACCATTACCCATAAAAATTCATGTTTGCACTTCTGAAAATAGCCATGATTTTGAAAATAGTACGGTTCTGTGGATGTTTATTAATAAGAGTGAAACCCAAATATGTGCACCCCTTGTCACTCATTTGGTCATGTTGCAGTGAACTGCATCCATGCTTATCCTAAGCCTCCTCTCAAATGATAGAAAGTCAATGGAAAGAATCAACTTCCAATGCTTGATTCTCTTAACCATGAAAACACATCCCCTGCAACATCCTCCCATGTAGCTACTTCACCTCATGCCTATACTGCAACTTCACGCATCGCTGCATCTCTCAGGCTACCACTTCCCAACTCCTGATGTGGCTCAAGCCTTGTAGAAAACGGCTTCATTGTCACCTTAAATCACTTCTACACCCTCAGTTGGACCTTCAATTGTCATCCCAGGGCCCAGGCCATCAAAACAAGGCAATCAAGGTAACAAAAAATTAGCCAAACTCAATAATAAGTCAACAACTAAGACACATACAACCCATAGCAACGAAGCTTCTTCCAAACAAAACTTCCCATTCTCCTAACAAATCAAATGATTATGTATATTGGGACAACATGAGGACGGTTGGTACATTGTAATAGGAGATAAATTAGGTTACCATGAGCACATCAATGCTATCAACGAAGAAGTGCCTAAATATCCCTTTCAACTAATGGATTGACATGCATGCAGAGCAACAGTGGAATCATCAAATTTTTATACCTATAATTGATTCAGAATTAAATGGAAGCTGTGACGTCAAAATGCTATTTGTAACCCCCATGCACGAGCTTTCCACTGCTATCAATTATTTAAAAAAAAAAATGATTAAATGATTAACGAAGTGCAAAAGGCTACCGGTTTTCTTTCTTTTGAAGTTTAGAGAACCAACGAACCATATTAAAATAATGTAGTAAAGAAATAATTATACACAATTGTAGTTGTAAACTTACAAATTCCAAATCCTAAGATATGCAATTATAAACATAAATTTTTATTTTGGTTAGATTACAGTTCGCTTGATATCCGGAAAAAGAGTATATGATTACTCGTACGACATGCTACATAAAAAATGGTGCACTTCACACATCTCTCGGTAACATAAATAGTAGGTGCCGTAAAACTATAAAAAAGAATTTCAAAATAACAGACACTGACTTTTTTTTTTCTCTCGGT
This sequence comes from Allium sativum, assembly GCA_030737875.1. Lineage (NCBI taxonomy): Eukaryota > Viridiplantae > Streptophyta > Magnoliopsida > Asparagales > Amaryllidaceae > Allium > Allium sativum. The sequence goes on along the minus strand of CM060919.1, from coordinate 123,201,409 downwards.
CATAATTTACTTTTAAATAGATTTTGATTTTTGAGCACTGCAATCAAACTTAAAACTGAAGGTAGCGTTTGGTTTGTTTTATGTTTTGTGTTTTGAGTTTTCAATATTAGTTACAAAAAATAGAAGAGTGGAAGGACAGGGAGGATGGAAGGTAGATGAAGAGGACGGCGGCTAGGTGGGAGAAACGATAGAAGGATGAGTTGTCTCTCATCCGTCCGTTATTTTTCAAAACAAATAAGAAAAAAAATATTTTTTGTTTTATGTGTTAACTCCGCCTTTTAAAACGGATGTTTTTATGATGTACATGCGCCTTTTGCACTTTTATACGAGCGAAAGCCCGAAACTTGAAAGGGTAAACCGAACGCACTCTAATTTTCTTACCTATTTTTTGCTTATGCTTATTTTTCTCTCCTGCCTTATTTCATGTTATTTCAAAATTTGAATAGTAGATTTAAGCAGTGACTTGATATTTTCTACTACAATATGGATCAAATGGCAAACAGCTTCTCTAAAAAAGATATTAACATGATTTTCAGCAAAAATTGCCTAAATAATAATGGAACTTTCTAGCTTGATAAAATGTAATGTTGACTTACCATTGGAACACCTAGAGCTTTAAGATCATCATCGGACATATGCATAAGCGCTGTCATGTCAACCTTCACGAATAATACACAGATAGATACAGACCACAGTATAAATTACACCTACAAAATGTTCACATATAAGGACGAAAGAGAGAATGCAAGGATTTATTACCTCTTCTGCCTGAAACTGGATTGAGTACTTCTCTAAACCCAAAGATTTAAGCAATTCTTCTACAGTAACGTTAGACTGCACAACAAAATTCACAAGGTCAATATCAATAAGTGTAATGGGTAAGCAACATGCAAGCAAGAAAAAAAAAATCATATTATTATTGTTATTGTTATTACGAGATTTTTGGCACATGCATATAGAAATACAAGATACAGTATGATTTCGATATTATTCAATTTTAGTTTTGTATATTGACTAAGTAAACATAAAATGCGCTGCATTCCTATTATTAATAAAGACTGCTTTTGCTGTTATAAACGAATATGAGCATGCAACATGTAGAAACTACCAAACACGATGTGGAAAAACATCATACAAGTTTCTTTAGAAGTATTATAGTTTACTTAGAGTATGCTAGCTGCTTTAATTCCTCTTTCCTTGTTGCATTTTAATTAGTTTATCATAAGCTTGCTTACAATTTGTTTTGGTAATAAATATACAAGTTTGGGTAGATTGTAAAGAAAGCTACCTAAACAATACAGCTCAGAACACTTTAGGAAGAGAGGTCATGTACGACCCTGAATTATGCTTCTGTGGAAGTTGTCAAACTATGGTAAATAAGTACATCTAACCAGGGCAAACCTCAATACATGTAGCGCCATCACTAAGTACCCAAAATTCCGAAATCCATCCATATCCATATCCGAAAATACGAAAAATATGTGTTATTCCAAAAACGGATACAAACGTCCGATATCCGAAACGTTTCCGGATACAAATATGAATACTTAATTCTTAAACTTTGAAAATTATAAATCAGTTTAAACAACCATGAAACCTTTGATTATTTTCAGTCATCAATCCAAGAAAATCATGTTTAACTTGACGGACGTGATATTTTCGTATAACCAAAAAAAATCTGTATTTGCCACGTTATTGAATCAAATATCTATTTCTATTTTCATATTATACTTAATCTTAAACTTTGAACAATTATAACTCAACTTAAATAACCATGAAACCCTTGATTATTTTCAGTCATCGATACGAGAAAATCATGTTTAACTTGATGGATGTGGATATTTTCGAATACCCGTATCAGCCAAAGCAGATACGAATATTTTCGAATCCGAAAATATTCCACAGATGCGGATGTGGATGTGGATGCAGATGCGGATAGGGATATGGATTTTATTTTTCGGACACGGATGCAATTACACCGCTATTCGCGCCTGTTTACAACCTTTAAAAACGTGTGAGATGCATTGTAAACGATCAAATCATAATGTCTCCAATGGAATGATACACTACTTTAAAAACCATATGCATGATAAAACGCATATGGTCCATCAAAACTCAAATGTGGTCAAATATCATGATACTACATGACAAACATCCTTGTCTGAGCTGGTTAGAACAAAGGAGCAGGATGCAAGAGGTCATGAATTCGATTCTATCGGACCTCTTTGCCACCATAGTATGGTTCATACTATCCAAATTTGTACATAAGTACCCAGTTTCAGAAAAAGAAAAAAAACATGATACTACATGACTTTATTATAAAATAAAACACAAATTCAGTCAATTTGAACTCAACTGGAAAATATTTAATGCATCACCGTAATCCAATACATAAATAACTTCAGATAAATATATTACTGATGCGACTTTATTATAAATAGAACACAAATTCAGTCAATTTGAACTCAACTGGAAAATAATTGATGCATCACCTTAATCCAATAAATAACTAACTATGGAGAAATATATTACTGATGCATCCCAAAAGAAATCTGAAACAGGTACAAACCATATGGAAAAAATTAAGTTTTCGGGATAGTTTTACAAGCGATTAAAAAAAAAGGCAAAGAGTTCAAGTTTCTTTCTCAAAATCTTTTTGAAACAGTTCCTATGCATGAACGTTTTTCCTCGCATCTGTTGCACATGCAAAACAGTTGGTGTCTTGTACAATGATGTTTTCCTTCACTACGTCCAGCTAACTTAATTCATACATAATTAGAGTTTAGAACCAATAGCCTTTTATGAGTCACGTTCTTGCATACTTATAAAATTAAACAACATAACTGAATACATTCAAATATAGCATCAATGTTATTTTTGAACTAAAGCGCAACTGCATCATTTTAATCGTTGAAGCCTGGTTCCGGATATTGTGAATGGCTATAAATACAACGTATCACAAAATGGACATGTTCCGTTCCATGTTGTGTTCCCATCATCAAACCTGAATGATAATATTTGAGTTGTGATTAACACAAACCTCATGCACGATCTACTTAAGGTTCATTGCACTACTCATTTACAATCTTGGTACTTTGTTGCACCTACAGACCCAACTAAGTGTCTACATTAACATGGGAATCATAAGCACACATGCACATTATTTACATTTAGTTGACACGCAGGTGAAACAGTGGTTTAGATTAACCCGTGTTTATGTCTAAATGCAAGAGCAATACAAAGATAACTTACAATGGAAAAAATATTATGAAGTCATCATCAAATTAGCAGAATTCACTAGCCCCAGTTGGTATATGTGCAACTAAAAACAAAAATAGAGAGGTAATCCCTAACTTGAACTGATATATCAGAGGCCTCAAATTATAACAGCTTGCAGAAGTCAAACCTAATACAGGTTGCCCTTACCTTGTTTGGTCGATTTTTACCAGAAGATGGCACAGACACCTTCTTCATCTCTGTTTTGGTTGTCTCCATAGAAGGGCCACTTTTTCGAACAACTTTAGCATTATCTTGAACTGCCTTAATTGGCGCTGTCTTAGTTTTTAATGAATTTACATTTGCACTTGTTGGTTGTAGATTCATGGTACCGGATAACTTTTCACGAAGATCCTGCGCTCTTGATTCTCTAATATTGGTTGCGGTACCAGATAACTTTTCACGAAGATCTCGTGCTCCTGATCCATTACTACCATGGTTTGTTGTTTTATTTAGAAGCCTTAACCTTAGATCCCGCGAACCTAGTTTGGTGTCTATAATGTTGCAATTTCAAATGTTACCAGAAAATATATCAAGAAACAGTAAACAAAAACATGAATGTTTGACTTGACTTGTTATAAATACTATACTTGAGGTGCTTTAGCAGATTCATAAAGATCATGTTTCCATCTCTCATCACTACCACGCTGCCTGCAGAGATACCAGTAATCAGTGGTGCAATATGTTAAAGCATACCCTATGACAGTTTGAAGACAGCAATACAACTTATACAAAGAAAATCAGTTTGGTAATGTGATTGATGATAATAAAAAATATGCAGCACGTGATGAATGTGTATAACATACTCCAAAATTAGCAATAGCACAAATCAAGCAAGCAAAATCTAAAGCCTCAGCTCACATTTCTTCAATCAGTAAAAGCTATTTTCATTTGTATGCATAATGACATGATAGTTATAAATACCCCTGGCATGTGATGATTCCATACAACCCATTACAAGTTAACCGTCTCACAGTCTAACAGGACTAATCAAAAGGACGGTTTTAAAGTTACCCCCTTTCAGATAAAGGAAGATAATTTTCTGTCAAAAGGACCCAAATTTTAATATACTCCCATATGTTTTATTTTTGCTATATTTACAAGCAAATTAACATAATTGTTACATAACTGGGAATAAGGTTCAATGCATCCCACCCCTCTTTTCAGACTGTAGGTACCCTTCTCCATTTTGAAAAGTGTTGCTATTCACCCAAAAAAAGCACTTAAATTTACCTAATATTATTTTTAAATAATAACACAAAGGTCCTAAAAGTACCCAAGCATCTCTTAATTTTTATTGACATCTACTTATTCTCGTCAACAGTAAACCCTAAACATTTGAACTTCATTACCATCAGACCAGGAAGAAATACATTTTAAAAAATAAAATAAAATTCAACTGCGAACTATCGATGATTAGGGGAAAGGTGCAGACGGAAAGACAATAATTGATTCAAAATTCAAACGCAAACTTAAGACGTTGCGTTGCCTGAGAATGTGACATGCCATCTTGCGATGATTTTTTTGAAGCAATCATTGTCGATGAATTTGGTGATTTAGGACGTAAAAGAAGTCATGAGTTTGTATTGCCAATTGATTTATTTATTTATTTTAACTATGGGTGTTGAATAAGTAGAAGGCTGAGTAATATTAAGACGTGAGCAATCATCAGTATAAAATGTGAGGTGAATAGTAGTACTCATTTTGAAGTCCCTTTAACCATTCCAAACTAGGGGTGTCAAATGGGTTGGGTTGGGTAGAAATGGGTTGGTTCAAAAATTAACCTAACCCATTTAAATAAAAATTGACCCAACCCATTAGACCCATCTATTAAACGGTTCAACCCAACCCAACCCACAAATTTAATGGGTTCACCCATTTAACCCATTATGGACAAAGCTACATAAAAACATGCACAATCTTATATAATCAATACCAAATATTAAAATGTTCATTTCATTATCATTATTTAGTCAAGATAAACAATGTAAACATCATTCACATTTAAGTCGAGATCAATTTAGTTCACATAAACAAAACATATATCCAAACTAAATGTTTACATGCAAACAGGAACAAGTATTATGATAAAAATGATGATGGCCGATAACCTGTGATACCTAAAATAGAGTATCACGTATGAAGCAACCACAAGCAAACAAAAGATTAAAACCCAAGAAAGAGCTCCAATTACATCATGTCTGCCAAATAGAAACAATAGTTTATAAATAAAGGCAGTTCAGTCATACACTCATACTCCTCAATATAAAAATGTATATTTTCATGCAACTTATTTTAAACAAATGCTTGTTAATTGTTAATCAAATTACAATTTTAAATTTCAACACTGTTTATCATTGTTTTAAGTTGACAGCAGTGTTTTTCTGATTTCAAAGCAAGAATACAAGTATAAATGCAAGTTGAAATGGAGATCTCAAATTAGAAAAGACTCAGGAATGAATTAATCCTAATTACCTTTGTATACTGGGATATGCACAGTAAATAAATGTAATTTGAATTAACAGCAATATTCATGCATAATATTTATCAAAAACGAAAAATATGATAGTATAAACTATAAAAATATGGTAGCAGCAATTCTGTTTAATATACAAAAAAGTTAACGAGTACTATCTGGGATTACTTCACTCTGTAATATAAAAGAATGTGTTGCTTTCGTATAAAAGCCAATACATTCTGTTTGGCATACTTTCTCAAATCATAAAAGAATATACTTCACTCAAAAGAATGTATTGGAGGAATATTTAAGGTAACAAAGGAAAATTTGGCCACTACAATAATGCATGCACTATAGGAAAATTTGGATCTAGATATGCAAATGTATATTGATAATAGAACTTTGCAGATAACAAAGAAGGATAAATCAACTTTAGGTATGGCTATTCTATTAATAGTGTTAATATCAATTAACAAGCAAGGTAGGAAATCTGATGGTGTTCCTAATAGTGAAACAGATATGGAGAATGATTTTTGTATGAGTGAAGCTGTCAATATTAAGGAGAAATCAAAAATCTCTGGTGCGAATAATTTGAACGGTATAAGAAAGAAATTGACACATCAAACAAATCTGAAGCATTAAGGTCAGAATACCAATACAATGGTGGAGCTATTGAACACAATAAAATCACTTTGACTGACGAAGTTGGCAACAATATTGATACTGACAATATTAAAGATGTTGAAGCCGAACTTATGTTGGAAGAAACAGATAATTTAAATAACAATATGCAAAATTTTTGGGTATCCAGAATAATTCCAAATTGGCCAGCAGTCCAACGTAGGTTAATACACAGTAATATTCATTATTATTTTTGGACTGAAAAGCATATTGTATTCCATTTTTAGGATTGAGGTGATTTAATAGCGATAGCAACAGTTAAGTGCGCATGGCAGGATATGTTTACTTCTAAATCTAATGGTTGTTGTTTCTATAAATTATTTATTATTCAGTACCTCAGCAGTCCAAAGCTGCAGTAAAAGCAAGAGCAGAAGTAGTAGCACTCAAAAACCCTCAAATACTTGAAGCAGAACCAGAAGCTGCAGTAGAAACCTGTTTCATAAGGGAAATGTTAAATTTGGGAATTTTCAATCTTTTATTAGTTCAAAATTTATTAGTAGTGGCATTATGCAACAAGGGATATTTGCATATTTTAGAGATGAATGCACCTGCAGCCACTTGAATTTGATATCAAATTTCATCTTTGTCAACACTCTCAGCATATAGCAGCTGTAAGTTGTTATCTGGCAAGGCAAACAAAAATCATTTAGTGTAAACAAAAGGAAATTCAAAATACATAGAAATTTAATAAGATGATAGGTTAACTTGAAAACAAAAAATTTAATACATTAGATATCTTAGCGATTTGTGATTCAACTCATGCTAATAAGAAATATAGTCATCCCGAACAACACTTAAATTGAAGAGACAGCAAGCATGAGTGCTAACAAATTTAAAGTTAATATTAACAGAGCAAAATACATCAGTTGCATAATCACAAAAACTTCCTTTAGAAAACCAATTATATGACGTGTTGGAACCAAATTTTGCTTCAAAGACATGGATATGTCCTCACTAGATATTATTAACTAAACACATAGAAATTATCCTTACCTTCGGTGCATTTCCGTATATTGACGCTTATATTAAATTTCAGGCAATCTACAATGCTAATACGCCTAAATGTTTTGTGGTCTCCTTTTGTTTGTCAAATATGTTGGCCTCTCATTTCTCTATATGCAGGAAACCAGATTGAGATATTTACTTAAACCCCCAATGATATATACATAGTCTATGTCATCGGGTTGGTTTTACATATAACTAAACTGCAGTTGTGGTATTTGGAAATGTCATTACATCTTTAAACTCAGCATGCATTGTCAAATAACATTAATTATGGAAAGCTTGCTCTGCTATCAGGCATTTTCTCATCAGGTTAAATGTAGCTTCATAAAAAATAAGTAGTACCATGATTACAAACAAGTGGATAAAAAATGAGACCCAAAAGGTCGAACTTGAGTAAATAAAGCATTATACCCACGCCTTTAAATGCAATGTAATAAAATCATGTAATAAAATCAAATAGTTTGAATGTTGCAGAAATAAAAACAACGGTCTAAAAGACAGTAATAATTATCAAATGGAAAACTTTTAACACCTCACCAAAAAAAGGTGGATTAAACTTGAAAACTAGGTAAAATTAAAGTCAATATTCTTCTTCTGAGCTTATTACTTGATCCACCTGAAACACATTTTGTTTGATACCTTAATGTTAAACAGAAATCACTTAACTTCTCTTTGAGATATTTATAGATGCTAAATAGTTTTGATTTCACATTGGTATTGCAAATGGAAATAAAATTATATTTGTGCTCGAAAATATTTATACAGTAACTTGAAAAAGTAAATAAAGAGAATGAAGACTAACATTAATAACTCTTTACTGAATAACAAAATCCATCAAAACCATTTAGTAGTTTTACATTTGCTAGAAAATTTAATCTAAATTAATGTTCAGGTTTTCTATCAATGCATAAGCAACATGACACTATTCACTTTCTTATATGACAACTCTATATAGGTAATTATATTTTTTTATGATTTTTATACTTCATACATTACCGCTCAACGCATAACATCTACAACTGATGTAAAAATCAATTTCAAAAGTTTCAACCCATAACTGATACATTTAAAAAATAGAAGGAAAAAAAGCAATAACCTCGATTACAAATGAAGCACTTCTGAATCGCAGAAACAACTGCTGAGAAATCATCAAATCAACAGCGTTATCGTAGACAGCTAACTGCCTAGGTTCATACGCGCTTCAAAGGACGCGACTAGAAAAACAATTGATGCCGTCGAGGCCACCGACGGAAGCCGCCGATGTCACTTGAGGCGTGGAGCTCGGTTGATACGTGGAGAGAGAAGAGGAAATTTTGGAAATTAGAACGACATTCAATGAAAATGTGAAAAGGAAAGGGAGGAAAGGGAGGAAAGGAGGAAGATAATGTAAAAATTGGGATGTTTTAGCGGAAATCAAAGAGAACAAGGTAAGAGGATACTTGATTTGAGGATAAATCGGATTTAGAGTGGATACTGGATTTGAAGATAAATCGGATTTAGAGTGATACTTGTTTTGAGGAGAAGCAGGAAAAAACGAATAAAAGGAAGGAAAACGAGAAGAAATAGGGATAATGGAGAAGGAATAGGAATATGAGGAGAAACAAGAATATGAGAGAAATAAAATGCGAGGAGAACGCCATGTTTTTTGGCTTCAGAGAATTCTTTTTTGGGCAGCGACAGTAAGCAGACCTCCCTAACGGTCGGTTTGATAATACTACTATGATTTAGACAAATATGTTTAGAAAAATATTATATACATCAGTGTAACCAACTAACCATTCGATTGATCCACCGCAATTCCAGTATTGTTTTTATTTTCATCTTTAGTAAAAAAAAATAACCAGTCAACCCACCAACATTTCTAATATTTTCCTCTCTAGTTAAATTATAAAAAGATAACTTCAAGTCCTTATTATCAATTTAATATAGGAAATTCAATCATATTTATCACATAAAACACCATGACATCGTTAACTTATACATGCATATTAGCATCTCATTATAAACATGAAAAAATAAAAATATATACAATACAATTGTAGCTGTTACTTTGTTTAGTGTTGCTTCATGTTTTTTTATTCAACTTCCACCATATTGTAGTTCCTAGATCATCATAATTGATTATATATCATATGCAATTAGCACATATATATTGTGCGTTTATTGTTACATTTAGTATTGAGGAGCACCAACATGCGTTGATAAAGGTTGTCTAAGTAGGTAAAAGAGGGAAGCTACCCCCAGGAATTTGAACCTAGTAAAATAGTAGTGTTACTATGGATGCATGTACCCTGCACCTGTTCCTCCCACATCTTTTGACTAAAGCATTGGTATTTGTGTAGAATTATTCGCCAATCTTTGGAGATGTGGGACTAAAATGACAAATTTACCTTATTAGTTGTCCCAGAGCCAGAAGTATCATTTAAGCCCTTGCTGAAAGCAGTATGATTATTGATGTTGATATCAATATCGGAAAACTGTAAACTTGTTTAGCATATGACCGATTATTGTTTTTCTATTAAAACATATATTTGCTAATTACAAAATGAGCTTTAGGCAACAATAAAATAAAATATAGCACATAAACCATACGATATTTTGGACCAGGAAGACCATAAACTGGGTAAGATTATTGAAACCAAACGGTACAACTCTATGCCACCCCGGTCAGTCACACAGAAACTCCTTCATCGTTATCGGCCTTTATATACTTTTATATATGTTATATGTTGTTGGCAATTCTTTCCTTTAGAGGTCGAAAAATCCATGAGCAGAAGAATTATCAAATGCATGGTCACACAATCAAATGCATGTGATCATCATACAAAATATACTAAGGACATGGTACATTAAAGCCGTGAAATGCGAACGAAAGGCTCAACACATATAAGAATACATTCACAAAGCTAAGAGAGAGCAACGATAATCAAACCAACCATTAAGGAGGATTCCCTACTCACTACAACAAACACACCATATTACAAGTGTCACAAAATGACAGTTGTAATAAAGGTTTATTACAACAGTTTTTTATCCAAAGTTCTAATAAACATATTTTTAACAACTTTTTTATTTTGTCTGTTGTAATAAATGTCTATTACAACCTTTATTTTTTGTCCGTTATAATAGATGGCTATTTTCAATATTAATAATTAGTATAATTAATAATTAATTTTTAATAATTATTAAGAAGTAATCATTAATATAAATTACAAGAAGTAATAATCAAGAAGTAATATTTAATGTTTAGTAATTTATGTTTGATAAATAATAATTAAAATGTTTTTAGTAGAAAATTATACAAACTTATTTTTAGCTGTTCTTTTTTCTACTTGTTATAATAGTGGTCTATTAGATATTAACAATAGTTAATATTTAATAACTAATATTTAAGAATAATTAATAAATAGTAATTATGTTTTGCTAAAAAAAATAGCAACTATTTTTAGGTACACTGGTTTCCTTGTTGAGAGTGGTCTGCAGATCAGTACGAAAAACAATGTGATGTGCAGCATCGAGGAACATTGAAAAACATCAATTGAATGTTAATTACATTCATTACTTTCGTTCAAACAAAAGTATCAAATATAGACCCTGAACGAAGAGAAGCGGCAGCGCGGGAATTTTAGGCGGGCTAACCATGATTTTACTATGCCCGATGCTCACTTTCTTTTAACTAAATTTTTCCTGGATCATACTGCATCGACCCGCGAAAATGCGGTCAAAACGTCAGGATCTGGTAAGGAACGGACAGCAACTCAGGTGTTACGAGATGCAATTCAGGGAGGACCGTTGATTTTACTTTCGGTGAAATTCACTCCTTTATTTTTGGTCGACACAGTACTGTCGATTTTTCCTCCCCGCTGTCGAATTCTAAAAATCCCCGGTCGTTCATCTCCCAAATCAATGTAGGGTTCACGAAATCCTCTAATCTTCCGCATGTAGCGTCACCACCGAGGTAGACGTGATTTTGATTCACATCTCAGACAAAGCAAAAGCAACGGCTTACCCAGGTTCACCGTCGACTCGCTAAGTTCTTTCCGATTTTTTCTAATTTCTAAACCCAAAAGTTTACAAATTCGTAATTATCACGTATTGTATTTATCACGTTTGTTTTTATAGTAGATTAGATATGTACAAAAAAATTCACTGAACCAAGCTCAAGCCTAATAGTTTAATTTATATGTCGCTCATTATTTCTCTAGATTCTACTAGCCTGCAGTAAGTTTTTGAAATGCAGGTAATGGAAACGGTGTCAGTTTTGAGAAATCCATTTAGAAATTAAAAAATAATAATTTACTTCTGGACAATCTCTCATCCCTATTCACTTTCTACGAAAAAAAATGGCGTTGTATGTTTTGTACCTTGCTAATTTTAGTAATGGGTAATGATGGTAACGGGGAAATAGTCTATTAAAAATATGACTTTAATTATAATTTATAACTTTTATTGCTCTTCCATTTTGCGTTACGTAGAAAAAATTGAATTTATTTTTCTTTACATAAATAAAATGAAAAATTAGTTCTAGCAAAAAGCGATGCTCAGTTGGAAATATACCATTCAAGAAGGAACACCAAATATAAATTCTTGATTTTTTATTAAATTGCACCAATATTCAAGTAGCTCTCATTTATTTAAATACTGTTCTTCAAATTTTGACTGATACACTTGAAAGGTTTAGTTGTTTCTTCCCCAGTGTAGCATGACTCTTCGATTCTATTTCAGACAGAGTTCTTCTAATCAAAACCGCATGGTCACTGTACAAGTCCCTGAAAAAGTTTGTAATTTCAATGTGAATATAAATGATGTTATCTCCACCATTCATTTACATGAGACTGCATTATAATTTTTCTATTTGATTACCTGTGGTACTATGCCTCGCTATCGCCTGAAAAGTTGGTTATCATAACTATAAAATCACTTCATCTTTAATGCTACTATAGTTTCTGCGTATTTAGTTTCCATCAACACGTTCACTTAGACCGTACATAATGGATACTGTGGTTAAGTGTGATACACTACTGAAGTTATACATTTATCATTTACTTTATACAGTGGTTGGATTCTTCCATCTACGGAAGTTGTTATAATAAACAAGTTCTAATATGACCCAAATAAAATTACTATAATATTAAACATATTCCATTACTTTGTTGGTGCAAAGTAGCTTCATTGTTTTAAGCAAAGAGGATGACAGTACCCACTCATCTTCTCATACAATCTTTCTTTAGGAATTTGATTTCATTCGAGTAATTATTGTGCCCATTTATCTGATTGATGTTTTGCGCTATTCATAAAAACTGTTATTTTATTGCCATTTATGGCATGGTTGGATTGTGTGTTTGATTTCTTATTGACAGGCTCCATAAATTTAGCTTTGTAATTGTGGTCATTTAATATAAAAATTGCTTGCGTCAAATATGAATTTATGGCTTTTTAACTATAATTGAACTGCTAACATGACTCATAATTTGTCACCATGAAGATTTACTGATTTAACTTTTGAATGTTCTAATATTTCTCCATCTAATATTGTTATGAAAAATGCCAGAGAGTATTTGAGCTAATTGTAATTGCACGACTTTGGTGTTCTATACATATAAAATTTCATTTTTACATTAAACTATTCAATTGCGGTTGGCTATCTCATATTGTCATACATACCTGGTCTTTGTACTTAGACAATTTCAAAGGCAATACAAAATGCGGATAGTAAGTAGGGATAATGATGTTAATGTGTAGTTTACTAAATCATTGAATGTTGCGAGCAGCAATTATTTTTCCCACGTCTGTCTAAACAATTGGTTTTTCTCATTTATGGTCCAATTTTTAATATTGCCTAATGTATTTTTCCTTCTAATATCACTATGATGTATGCCATAAAGCATTTGAGGTAAATACTGATTACACATAACATGGGTTTGATCTTTTATAAAAAGCAAATTTCATATTTACATGAAGCTATTCATATATCTTTGGTTTTCCCATAAAGTATTTAGATTTGCAAAATGTCAGTTGGTTGAATTTTAGTTTTGGTGCTTGCAGGAATGATAATTCTATTCTGGAATATTTTTCTAGTTTCTTGGGTTTTCTGTAATTAGTTATTCTATATGTAATGCTATAGGAATCACAGGTTGGTGGTTTGTTTATTGTTACCAAATTCTTGGATGAAAGCCTTGGAAGAGGAACCAAGATCACCCTTTTCCTGAAGGAAGATCAAATAAATTCATCCATGAATTTCCGTCTTCTTGTTAATGAACTGGTATGTTTGTTGCAATTGAGTTTTTATATTTAGCATGATTATTATTATGTTTATTGAGAAGTTGGATCTTTAGCTTACAATTGAGTTAATGAACTAGCATGCTCCATTTCACGTTCACAAATTATTGCTTAAGTAGCAAAATATATGTTTACTTGTAAGCTACCCGCATTTTTTACGAACCGTGCAGTTGAATCCAAATATGGTTGGCATATATCGTATGCCATGAACCAAAGTTTAAAGTTTCAGCTTTAACCTTGAAATTTTAGCTGTTCCAGTTCGGCTTGGTCGCATTCTTATTCAAATTGGTGAAAATATTGGTTTCAGTTTGGTTGTGGTATTAGAATTGGGAAACTGTTTTAGTTTCTGCGCTGAAATAGGAAAATAAATAAATATAAATTGACCTTTTATGGGCTTCGGCTCTTGAATAGGGAAAATGAACACGATATATTTATATTGCAGATCCATCATGAGAATAATTTATCTATTGATCCCATATCTTTGTTATCGATTGTTTTCTTTTTGGATTAAAATGAATTCAATCTGATCTGACTGTAATCTAGTGGATCTTGGATTTACAATGGAATTTTTTTAAAAAAAAAAATGTTTACTAATGTAATGATTTTAGTCCCGGCTTGCATGCATATTCTTTGGAAGGTCATCTTTTACACATACTGAAGGTGCACCAGTTTTACTAATGTAAGGATTTTATTAAAACCAAGAACTTTTCCAGTGATTACTTTAACTCTTGTGGCTGCCAATTTCATTGAACTATGAATATTTTCAGTGATTAGCTTTAGCTTTTACTGTTTTTAAAGGAGTATTAGATTGGCTTTATGGTCACCTATCAGTTGCAGCTGTTATTCAATTTATCTTCTGACCATTTTTCGGATCAAATTAAAAATAGTACTTGGAATTTGAATTCAAAAGGTTCATTGCATAACATTAATAAACTGAACATTTACAGCCAATTAATATATCTATTGCATAGACTGACCAAATATTACATGTAGACTAATATATCTATTTTTAGAAACTTGAGGTTTGTGTATACAGTAAATCCTTTACAAACAGAAGTTGGTATCTCAGTTTTTTTTTTCAATTGGGGACAAACACCTCTGTTAATTCAAAATTGCAATCAACCCTCGGCCACATAGATATTAAGATCGGAGGTTAATCTATGCTTGATCGCAAAATTTCCTTCAGGTGTTCTGTAAATTTTTCCAAAAACATGGAATGAGAAAGCGCAGGTATACTGGAAGTGCAATTATGAGTATATGCTTCGCTGATACCATATTTGTTTATGATTTTATGGATATATGTCATTACAGCCACACTGGTTTAAAGTGTGCATGGTTTGCTTGCTTTTGGATTTATATCTCAATACCCCTTCATTTCTTACAGGGAATATATAATTGTTCAAGTTCAGTGTAAGATTGGGTTTATGGAGTTTGATACTTGGTTAGGTCCATGGTGCAAGACTGCAAAATTCACATCAAGTAGTGATCAAGGTCTTAAAGCCTAATAAAGAAGATGTTTCCATAGGTGGTGGATCCAGAAGCTTTTTTACGGAAGCTGAATTCCGAGATGCCTAGTGTATTCCTGTAAAATATGCATTTTGGAATGACTGTTTTTGTAATGGCTTAGTTGGTGATGTAAATGATTATTTCGGATTATTTTGTTGGTTATGTATTGTATTTTGATTGAATACAACGATTTTTAATACATATGAATGAATTTGATTTAGTTATATTTGTTGCATTGATATATGAGTTATATTATTATTAACAGGAAAATATCGTGAAGGACAAATTGTTGAAATTTTTTAAAAAAAGGACAAAAGATTAAAAATTTATTCAAAAGGACAAAACAAAGGAAAATTTTATTCAAAAGGACAATTTTTTTTTAAAAAAAAAACTACTTTTTTTATAAAAAAATTATGTTTTTTAATTATTATTTTTTCAGATTTTAGGTACCAGTTTTGTTTGTCCGTAGTTATCAGTTTGCTATCTGCAGCTAATAGGTATCAGTTTTGTGTGTCTGAAAGTATCAGTTTTGTGTGTCTGAAAGTATCAGTTTTTAGCCTACAACTTGTTTTGTGTGTCTGCAACTAAAAACTGATATCCAACAACATGCAAAACTGATACCTAAAAATCTGCAAAAAAAAAAAAAAAAAAAAACCAGGAAAAACAACTTTTAAAAAAAAAAATCCTTTGTTTAGTCCTTTTGAATAATTTTTTCTTTGTTTTGTCCTTTTGAATAAATTTTTATTCTCCTGTCCTTTTGGTAAAAAATTTCAAACAATTTGTCCTTATGGTAAAAATTCCTGAAAATAAATTGATTTTGATATAGTATCGAAAATCCTTAACACTTTAACCGGAGATTAGGAAAGAAAGGTCTTGGTGATCAAAGAAGATAATGATCTCTCGACCATGAAACAAGAAGAGTTAATAGGAAATCTAATGTCATATAGAGTAAATTGTCCAGCAAAAAGAGTTCATGCTCAGGACAAAAAAAATTAATTTCCTTGCAAATAAAATAAGAATCGGTTGAAGAAGATCTAGCTTTTATTGCCAAAAACTTTAATAAGTTTTTGAAATATAAGAAGGCAAACAAAAACAATGGAAAAAAGAATTTCAATAACAATAAACCATTATCGGCATCAATTGAATGTTTCAGATATCACAATAAATGGAATTTACAAAAAGATTGTCCAGACCAGAAGAAAGAATATCGAAATAAACACAAGAAGAAAAAATCTAAGAGGAAGACATTTTCATTAACATGGGATGACTCATATTCCTCATCTTCAGAAAGCGGTAGTGATAGTGACAACGAACAAGCTAACGTATGCTTTATGACCAAAGAAAACGAAGTTAGTGATTTTACTTTTGATGATATGGTAGAAATGAATTCAGAATTATTAGTATCCAAGAATAATTTCAAAAGAAAATATAAACAAGCTAATAAAGACCAGAAAAAGGCAGAAGTCAGAAGAGATATGCTAAAAGATGAGAAATATAAATGGTGGAAGAAATTAGGAAACTACAACAATCTATTTCTAATGTTAATTCTTAGCTTACTTTATTAAGTCAAGAAATTAAGACTCAAAAAGAAAAGAATAAAGCACGTATTTATGAAAATTAGGAGTTAAAAACTAAGATCAAAATAACAAAATTAGACAATTCTAGTCTTAAAATCAACTTAGAAGATAATACTAAAAATGTATCGAATTTTAATAAAGGGAGGATGGATTTGTCTAAAATTATAGAAATCTCTCAACCTATATCTAGCAAGAGAGGACCAAGATATAAAAAGAAGAGTGATATTCAACCTAGAAAGAAATTAAACAGAAAGAAGGCTAAACTTAGTAGTTCATCAAAATCTTCCAAAAGAAAAATGATTTATAAAATATCAACATATGGGTTCCTAAAACAAATATTTTTTTGATTAGGAATAAATATATAAAGTCATTTTGAGAAACTATTCATAAAAATAAAAATTATATTTATAAAAGGGACACTGAATCTTCTTGGGTTTAGTTTTTTAGGATCAAACTCTTAGAACCCTATTAAAAAGTTGGTGTTAACGTCATTAATTATTTTTTGCAGGTCCCACTAAAGAAAAGAGGAAAGTGGATACTCAATAGTGGTTGCTTAAAATATATGACAAGAGATAAAGAGATGCTGACAAATATAATCTATTAAAAAAGGGGAATTGTAACTTTTGAAGATGATTCCAAAGGTTACATCATCAGCAAAGGCGATGTGCGCAATTAAGGTACATCTAATTTACCTCTTATTAATGATGTTTTATTAGTTAAGGATTTAAAACATAATTTGTTTTGTATTAGTCAGTTTTGTGATAAAGGTTTTAAATTTTCATTTTCAGAAAATAAATGTAGTATATCTAATTAAAAATCAAAATCATATTTTTGATGTAAATAGAGATAAAAATATATACGTTTTGAATACGGAAATAAATAATAATCCAGATTATGTTTATCAGCCAAAGAAAATGATCTTAAGCTATAACACAAAAACAAATTTTAAAACAATAAATAAAATTTCAAAAAAAAAATGAGTTAGTAAAAGGTTTACCAAAAATGAAATTTAAAGTTGATAATCTTTGTGATGCTTGTCAATTAGAAAAATTAATAAAACACTCATTTAAACCTAAAAAGGTCATTTTAACATTACGACCATTGGAACTACTTCATATGGATCAATTCTGACTAACCCAAGCTCAATACATAAATCATAATAAATATGTACTTGTAAGTGTTGAAGATTTTACTAGATATACTTGAATGATTTATAAAAAAAATAAAAATGATACTTTTGATCATTTTGAAAATTTTGTTAAAAGAATTAAAAATTTAAAAGAATTTAATATAAAAAATATAAGAAGAGATCATGGAGGTGAATTCGAAAATGAAATATTTGGTCAATACTGTAAAAAAAAAGTATTTTCCATAATTTTTTTATTTTCTAGAACTCCACAACAAAATGAAGTTGCAGAACGGAAAAATAGAACGTTACATGAATGTGCGTGAACGCTACTAAATGGAAAAATACTTCTTACGAACTTTTCAATGGAAAAAACCAAATATTTCGTGTTTTAAAATTTTTGGTTCAAAATGTTGTGTTTTGAACACAAAAAATCGGCTTGGCAAATTGATTAAAAATCTGATAAAGGAATCTTCTTAGGATATTCGGACCGAAGCAAAGCTTATCGAATTTCTAATGAACGAACAAAATAGAAGAAACTTTTCACGTGTCCTTTGATGAAAATTTTAATGAACTAAATTATGATAAAAATAAAGGAACTTTGAATAATAAAATATCTAGAGAAGATGAAAATGTTATCCATGATTTAAAAAGATAAAAACATTGTTTATAATGCTAATAATAACACTGTAAAAAATGAATACACTATTCAAGACGGTGGAGAAGATGAAAACACTATTTAAAATAATACAGAAAATGAAAACATTACTCAAGTACTAGAGAAGAAAGGATTGTTCATAATACTAATGAAATAAGATCTCCACCGAAAATATTACGGGATCATCCTTTTCAAAATATTATTGGAGAAATCATCTCAAATGTACGAACAAGGAATCAATTAAATCAAGTAAGTCACGTAGATTTTATATCAAATATAAAACCTAAAAATTTCGACATGAATACGTCGTTCTAAAGAGTTTTTTCAATTTTCGTTATCATTTTATCGAGCTAAAATAGTAAGTTCGGAAGTGTGTCACCGAAACTGCTTACATAACAAAATCCCCCCATCGAAAAAATACAATTCTATTCAACCATTATCTACTTGCATGTATTCGACAAACAATTATCATCTGAAATGCGTTTATTCGACAATCGTACGTCGTTCCGGCAAGTTTATACCATATTCGAATATGGTTGTCGAACTAAAATATATTATATGTCGATATTGTGCTGTCGAAACTAGTGTTAATAAATCTAAGTAACTGATGGAGAATATCGAAATATG
Source organism: Allium sativum (assembly GCA_030737875.1). Lineage (NCBI taxonomy): Eukaryota > Viridiplantae > Streptophyta > Magnoliopsida > Asparagales > Amaryllidaceae > Allium > Allium sativum. The sequence continues at coordinate 123,182,216 of CM060919.1, read as the reverse complement.
GTTATCGAATTAAATTATATCAATGGATATAATTTTTCTGCATGATTTGGGAGACGTTTATCATTTTTGCAAGTAGCTGATACAATATCAACAATAAAACAAATTTTATATTCTAAAATATAAGTGACCACTGTTGTTTCGACCAGTAGGCTGGGTCCCCGCTTTAAATAAATAGATATATAAAACTATATTGTTGATAAGACATATACGCAAACAAAAAAGGTATGACCAAGCTGACCCACTGTTCGTATATTATTAATGTACATATAAGACGATCCAAAAACTGTATTGTTGATAACACATACACACAAACAAAAAAGGTATGTTAATACTAAAGTTTTATGTTTGAAACATAGACGACCATCTCCATATTGTTTTTACATTTAAAAGAAAAAGTGATTTAATTTCCAAGAATACTGAAATGTAATTTGTAAGACAAAAATGAAATTTCTTACATGAACCCAGCTGCTTTAGAAATCACATGCAAATATGGAATTACTTGTTCTCACTAGTCATATGTTAAGCTATCATTCCTTTTACATACAAAAAACACGTGACCCCACCACCATCTTATTCGCAGTGCAAACGCACATCTCTCAACTCCTCACTCCTACCCATCTCTTCTTCCTCATCGCTGTCTCTGCCTCCCTCCTTTCCATCACCTGGGCCCTCTGCTCAGCCGGCCCTGCTTGGCCACGCAACCGTTCCCGCCTCGGCCGCGGACGACGGGAATAGGAGTTGGGCCGAGGCGGAACGGTTGCGTGGCCAAGCAGGGCCGGCTGAGCAGAGGGCCCAGGTGATGGAAAGGACGGAGGCAGAGACAGTGATGAGGAAGAAGAGATGGGTAGGAGTGAGGAGTTGAGAGATGTGCGTTTGCACTGCGAATAAGATGGTGGTGGGATCACGTGTTTTTTGTATGTAAAAGGAATGATAGCTTAACATATGACCAGTGAGAACAAGTAATTCCATATTTGCAAGTGATTTCTAAAGCAGCTGGGTTCATGCAAGAAATTTCATTTTTGTCTTACAAGTTACATTTTAGTATTCTTGGAAATTAAATCACTTTTTCTTTTAAATGTAAAAACAATGTGGAGATGGTCGTCTATGTCTCAAACATAAAACTTTAGTATTAGCATACCTTTTTTGTTTGTGTGTATGTGTAATCAACAATACAGTTTTTTGATCGTCTTATATGTACATTAATAACATACGAACAGTGGGTCAGCTAGGGCCATACCTTTTTTGTTTGCGTGTATGTCTTATCAACAGTATAGTTTTATATATCTATTTATTTAAAGCGGGGACCCAGCCTACTGGTCGAAACAACAGTGGTTACTTATATTTTAGAATATAAAATTTGTTGTATTATTGATATTGTATCAGCTACTTGCAAAAATGATAAACGTCTCCCAAATCATGGAGAAAAATTATATCCACTGATAATTTAATTCGATAACCATATTTCGATATTCTCCATCAGTTGCTTAGATTCATCAACAGCAGTTTCGATAGCACAATATCGACATATAATATATTTTAGTTCGACAACCATATTCGAATACGGCATAAACTTGCTGGAACGACGTACAATTGTCGAATAAACGCATTTCAGATGATAATTGTTTGTCGAATACATGCAAGTAGACAATGGTTGAACAGAATTGTATTTTTTCGATGGGGGGATTTTGTTATGTAAGCAGTTTCGGTGACACACTTCCGAACTTACTATTTTAGCTCGATAAAATGATAACGAAAATTGAGAAAACTCTTTAGAACAACGTGTTCATGTCGAAATTTTTAGGTTCTATATTTGATATAAAATCTACGTGACTTACTAGATTTAATTGATTTCCTGTTCGTACATTTTAGCTGATTTCTCCAATAGTATTTTGAACAGGATGATCCCGTAATATTTTCGGTGGAGATCTTATTTCATTAGTATTATGAACAATCCTTTCATCTTCTCTAGTACTTGAGTAATGTTTTCATTTTCCCTATTATTTTAAATAGTGTTTTCATCTTCTCCACTGTCTTGAATAGTGTATTCATTTTTTACAGTGTTATTATTAGCATTATGAACAATGTTTTTATCTTTTATAAATTATGGATAACATTTTCATCTTCACTAGAATTTTCATTATTCAAAGTTTCTTTATTTTTATCATAATTTAGTTTATTAAAATTTTCATCAAAGGACACGTGAAAAATTTCTTCTATTTTATTTGTTCGTTCATTAAAAATTCGGTAAGCTTTGCTTCGGTCCAAATATCCTAACAAGATTCCTTTATCATATTTTGAATCAATTTGCCAAGCCGATTTTTTGTGTTCAACACATAACATTTTGAACCAGAAATTTTAAAACACGAAATATTTGGTTTTTTGCCATTAAAAAGTTCGTAAGAAGTATTTTTCATGAGAGATCGAATTGAAACACGATTTAATACATAACAGGCCGTTGCAACCGCTTCCGCCCAGAAATGTTTTGGTAACATGCTTCCATTTAGTAGCATTCAGGCACATACATGTAACGTTCTAATTTTCCGTTCTGCAACTTCATTTTGTTGTGAAGTTCTAGAAAACAAAAAAATTATGGAAAATACTTTTTTTTTACAGTATTGACCAAATATTTTATTTTCGAATTCACCTCCATGATCTCTTCTTATATTTTTTATATTAAATTTTTTAAAATTTTAAATTCTTTTAACAAAATTTTCAAAATTATCAAAAGTATCATTTTTATTTTTCTTATAAATCATCCAAGTATATCTAGTAAAATCTTCAACACTTACAAGTACATATTTATTATGATTTATGGATTGAACTTGGTTTAGCCCGAATTGATCCATATGAAGTAGTTCCAATGGTTGTAATGTTAAAATGACCTTTTTAGGTTTAAATAAGGGTTTTGTTAATTTTTCTAATTGACAAGCATCACAAAGATTATCAACTTTGAATTTCATTTTTGGTAAACCTTTTACTAACTCTTTTTTTTTTGAAATTTTATTTATTGTTTTAAAATTTATATGACAAAACCTTTTGTGTTATAGCTTAAGATCATTTTCTTTGGCTGATAAACATAATCTGGATTATTATTTATTTCCGTATTTAAAATGTATATATTTTTATCTCTATTTACATCAAAAATATGATTTTGATTTTTAATTAGATATACTACATTTATTTTCTGAAAATGAAAAATTAAAACCTTTATAACAAAACTGACTAATACAAAACAAATTATGTTTTAAATGCTTAACTAATAAAACACCATTAATAAAAGGTAATTAGATGTACCTTAATTGCGCACATCGCCTTTGCCGATAATGTAACCTTTGGAATCATCTTCAAAAGTTACAATTCCCCTTTTTGAATAGATTATATTTGTCAGCATCTCTTTATCTCTTGCCATATATTTTAAACAACCACTATTTAGTATCCACTTTCCTCTTTTCTTTAGTGGGACCTGCAAAAAATAATTAATGACGTTAACACCAACTTTTTAATAGGGTTCTAAGAGTTTGATCTTAAAAAACTAAACTCAAGAAGATTCAGTGTCCCTTTTATAAATATAATTTTTATTTTTATGAATAGTTTCTAAAAATGACTTTATATATTTATTCCTAATCAAAAAATTATTTGTTTTAGGAACCCATATGTTGATGTTTTAATAAATCATTTTCTTTTGGAAGGTTTTGATGAACTACTAAGTTTAGCCTTCTTTCTGTTTAATTTCTTTCTAGGTTGAATATCACTCTTCTTTTTATATCATGGTCCTCTCTTGCTAGATATAGGTTGAGAGATTTCTATAATTTTAGACAAATACTCCCTTCCTTTATTAAAATTCGATACATTTTTAGTATTATCTTCTAAGTTGATTTTAAGACTAAAATTATCTAATTCTGTTATTTTGATCTTAGTTTCTAACTCCTAATTTTCATAAATATGTGCTTTATTATTTTCTTTTTGAGTTTTAATTTCTTGACTTAATAAAGTAAGCTAAGAATTAACATTAGAAAGAGATTCTTGTAGTTTTCTAATTTCTTCCACCATTTATATTTCTCATCTTTTAGCATATCTCTTCTGACTTCTGCCTTTTTCTGGTCTTGACTAGCTTGTTTATATTTTCTTTTGAAATTATTCCTGGATTCTAATAATTCTGAATTCATTTCTGCCATATCATCAAAAGTAAAATCAATAACCTCGTTTTCTTTGGTCATAAAGCATACGTTAGCTTGTTCGTTGTCACTATCACTACCGCTTTCTGAAGATGAGGAATATGAGTCACCCCATGTTAATGAAAATGCCTTCCTCTTAGATTTTTCCTTCTTGTGTTTATTTCGATATTCTTTCTTCTGGTCTGGACAATCTTTTTGTAAATTCCATATATTATGACATCTGAAACATTCAATTGATGCCGATGATCGTTTATTGTTATTGAAATTCTTTTTCCCATTGTTTTTGTTTGCCTTCTTATATTTCAAAAACTTATTAAAGTTTTTGGCAATAAAAGCTAGATCTTCTTCAACCGATTCTTCTTGTTTTTGCAAGGAAAGCTATTTTTTTTTTGTCCTGAGCAAGAACTCTTTTTGCTGGACAATTTACACTGTATGACATTAGATTTCCTATTAACTCTTCTTGTTTCATGGTCGAGAGATCATTATCTTCTTTGATCACCAAGACCTTTCTTTCCTAATCTCCGGTTAAAGTGTTAAGGATTTTTGATACTATATCAAAATAAATTTATTTTCCTTTCTCCCAGACCTACTAGTGAATGATAAATATCTAGAAATCTGGAGTACATATCATTTATAGTTTCATCTTGATTCATTCTAAAGTTTTTTTAAAGCATGGATATCTTATTTTGCATAACCTTGTTAGTTCCTTCATGAGTTACTTTGAGTATTCTCCATAGGGGATTTTTACCACAAGGACAAATTGTCTGAAAATTTTAACCAAAAGGACAAGACAATAAAAATTTATTCAAAAGGACAAAACGAAGAAAAAAATGATACTTTCAGACATACAAAACAAGCTGTAGGCTAAAAAATGATACTTTCAGACACACAAAACTGATACTTATTAGCTGCAGATAGCAAACTGATACCTACAGACATACAAAACTGATACCTAAAACCTAAAAAAAAAAACAATTCATTCTATTTGTCTCTAGGCCCACAATCTTATTATGCATCCTAGTTAAGTCAGTCCCAATTATACATTTGAGTATCACTTTTACTTTATCGCATATCACCAAAATAAAAGGTGTGGAAATGCTTTGGCATTACCTACATCCAGTGATTCTGACGTTTATGAGTGTATATTTTGCAAGACATCACCACAACCTAATATTAATTATTGGTTAAAAGGGATTTAAATTCGAATTGGCTTATCATGTTATTTATAAGTTTAAAATAACAATATTTTAAATTGAGAGTTTTTAATTCCATATAAACTTATTTAAATGGACACCAAAACCTTTTGGGTATATTATATTTTAAATAGCTTAAATAATTAAATATACCCAACCATTGTTTTGAATATTTCAAACCAAATTGCTGGTATACATCAATTATAAAAAATATTTCGAGGAGAAACAATCCATAATTTTATATTGTCTTTAGTATAAATTAAAACAAGTCTTTTTATGTCCATTAAGTTGTACGACCCTTTTGATCATAATTTATGTACAGAATGCTTCTCTTCGAACATGCAGCAATACATATATATTACAGTCAATAATATTTCATTTATACAAACTGTGTAAGTGACTGACCAATGCATTTTAATATAATATTATATATAAAAAATGCCAGTGATCTCCAAATTTAACATTCTATGCGTCATGATTTTAAATATGCAAATTTGCATATGTAAACAACTATAGACATAACAGTGTATGTATAATCTCATCAATGATAAAAACATATAGAAACTGGGGTCAATTGTCTATACTTGACATTTATATAGATGTTCAATGTTACTTAAAGTCTCTCTGTGCTCCATGCACATATTTATCTGTAATATAGCAAAACAGAACAACAATGCATGTTCTGTCTTTTAATTCGGTATATTACTAATAATGATGTGAGCCCAGTTAATCAATATTGATTTTTTAAACATTCTACAAAATCCTTTTCTAAAAAAAAAAAATCTAAATGATATAAAGGAAGCAAAACTATTCCAGTTCATATCAGCGGATCGTTTGTAGTTTGGGAGGATTAGTGTATAATACACATTTCATTACTAAACAGATCAAATCTTATAGTGCACTGATGAAATCAATTCGCCATAAAGTAATGATACATGATGATATTATATCTTATTTTAAAATGAATTGAGCGACATTGTACATGGTATGGTCACTGTCTCCCCTTGACTCTACCCCGCTAAACAATTTTTCAACATTAGCCACCTCTATGATAGGATGTTGATCGTTGTTCAGATTAGTACATGGGTAACCAGAAAAAAGAAAATTGGGAAGTGATGGTGAGAATTAAAAATCAGCAACAAAGGAGAAGAAAATTGCGGTCCTACTTCCCCTATTGCGAAGTACTTTCAAAGACGGGTGAAAATTGTAGAAAGCCAAGAAAGCTGTGATGTAGTTTGGAAGACTGCTGGAAAAAGTTCTCCGGGAACGACTGCATTTTCTATCATTTGCCAAGAAAATGGCATTCCATATGTATATGCTACTTCATAGGAGGAGCTTGCTAATGCAGTTGCCACCAAGAGGCCAACATGCTGCAAGCTGGTAATGACAGCTAGCAAAAGGAGCATTGTCAAAGAATGGGAAAGGAAGCTTCAAGCTCCAGGCCGCCCAAATAAACAAAACAAAAAAAAAATGATGGAAATAAGCTATGTAACTAACTGATATTTACACTACTGTCGCTGGACTTATGGCATCCGAATCAAACAGAACTACTTACAGCTGATCTTCTTTGTTCAAGCGCAAATCTAAGAACGCAGGCTCAAAAATCCCAAGATCTACTATGTATCCGATAAAGAGACATGCATACTTCCTTTTAAGGTGGTAGAAATGTGGTTATTTCTTATAGAAAGATTTGATCGGTAGAATCCTTTTTTGATGCCGTGATCTCAACAGTGTGGTAAAGATCTATGTGTGATATCACTTTGATATTTTATTTTATTTTAAGAAGCTTTTAGATGGAGCCAATCCTACCATCATCAGAAGAAAAGTCTTCATCGTCACATAAGTCTGTCAGTTGACTCAATAAGCGAGCAAGCTCTTCCAACTCCATTTGGGTACACTTTTGTAAAATTCCTTACCGTATCTGATCATGGTTTAAAATGAATTAAATGGTTGTCCTGCGATCATTGGAAATCTCACTTGTACTGACGCCTTAGGGGAGATGTTACAGAGACCTGAGTATGCTAAGGCATTAATCGAAGTTAACCAAATAAACCTCAGTTGACTCAATAAGCGAGCAAGCTCTTCCAACTCCATTTGGGTACACTTTTGTAAAATTCCTTACCGTATCTGATCATGGTTTAAAATGAATTAAATGGTTGTCCTGCGATCATTGGAAATCTCACTTGTACTGACGCCTTAGGGGAGATGTTACAGAGACCTGAGTATGCTAAGGCATTAATCGAAGTTAACCAAATAAACTATTACCCATAAAAATTCATGTTTGCACTTCTGAAAATAGCCATGATTTTGAAAATAGTACGGTTCTGTGGATGTTTATTAATAAGAGTGAAACCCAAATATGTGCACCCCTTGTCACTCATTTAGTCATGTTGCAATGAACTGCATCCATGCTTATCCTAAGCCTCCTCTCAAATGATAGAAAGTCAATGGAAAGAATCAACCTCCAATGCTTGATTCTCTTAACCATGAAAACACATCCCCTGCAACATCCTCCCATGTAGCTATTTCACCTCATGCCTATACTGCAACTTCACGCATCGCTGCATCTCTCAGGCTACCACTTCCCAACTCCTGATGTGGCTCAAGCCTTGTAAAAAACGGCTTCATTGTCACCTTAAATCACTTCTACACCCTCAGTTGGACCTTCAATTGTCATCCCAGGGCCTAGGCCATCAAAACAAGGCAATCAAGGTAACAAAAAATTAGCCAAACTCAATAATAAGTCAACAACTAAGACACATACAACCCATAGCAACGAAGCTTCTTCCAAACAAAACTTCCCATTCTCCTAACAAATCAAATGATTATGTATATTGGGACAACATGAGGACGGTTGGTACATTGTAGCAGGAGATAAATTAGGTTACCATGAGCACATCAATGCTATCAACGAAGAAGTGCCTAAATATCCCTTTCAACTAATGGATTGACATGCATGCAGAGCAACAGTGGAATCATCAAATTTTTATACCTATAATTGATTCAGAATTAAATGGAAGTTGTGACGTCAAAATGCTATTTGTAACCCCCACGCACGGGCTTTCCACTGCTATCAATTATTAAAAAAAAAATGATTAAATGATTAACGAAGTGCAAAAGGCTACCGGTTTTATTTCTTTTGAAGTTTAGAGAACCAACGAACCATATTAAAATAATGTAGTAAAGAAATAATTATACACAATTGTAGTTGTAAACTTACAAATTCCAAATCCTAAGATATGCAATTATAAACATAAATTTTTATTTTGGTTAGATTACAGTTCGCTTGATATCCGGAAAAAGAGTATATGATTACTCGTACGACATGCTACATAAAAAATGGTGCACTTCACACATCCCTCGGTAACATAAATAGTAGGTGCCGTAAAACTATAAAAAAAAAATTCAAAATAACAGACACTGACTTTTTTTTTTCTCTCGGTCATAATTTACTTTTAAATAGATTTTGATTTTTGAGCACTGCAATCAAACTTAAAACTGAAGGTAGCGTTTGGTTTGTTTTATGTTTTGAGTTTTCAATATTAGTTACAAAAAATAGAAGAGTGGAAGGACAGGGAGGATGGAAGGTAGATGAAGAGGACGGCGGCTAGGTGGGAGAAACGATAGAAGGATGAGTTGTCTCTCATCCGTCCGTTATTTTTCAAAACAAATAAGAAAAAAATTAATTTTTGTTTTATGTGTTAACTCCGCCTTTTAAAACGGATGTTTTTACGATGTACATGCGCCTTTTGCACTATTATACTAGCGAAAGCCCGAAACTTGAAAGGGTAAACCGAACGCACTCTAATTTTCTTACCTGTTTTTTGCTTATGCTTATTTTTCTCTCCTGCCTTATTTCATGTTATTTCTAAATTTGAATAGTAGATTTAAGCAGTGACTTGATATTTTCTACTACAATATGGATCAAATGGCAAACAGCTTCTCTAAAAAAGATATTAACATGATTTTCAGCAAAAATTGCCTAAATAATAATGGAACTTTCTAGCTTGATAAAATGTAATGTTGACTTACCATTGGAACACCTAGAGCTTTAAGATCATCATCGGACATATGCATAAGCGCTGTCATGTCAACCTTCACGAATAATACACAGATAGATACAGACCACGGTATAAATTACACCTACAAAATGTTCACATATAAGGATGAAAGAGAGAATGCAAGGATTTATTACCTCTTCTGCCTGAAACTGGATTGAGTACTTCTCTAAACCCAAAGATTTAAGCAATTCTTCTACAGTAACGTTAGACTGCACAACAAAATTCACAAGGTCAATATCAATAAGTGTAATGGGTAAGCAACATGCAAGCAAGAAAAAAAAATCATATTATTATTGTTATTGTTATTACGAGATTTTTGGCACATGCATATAGAAATACAAGATACAGTATGATTTCGATATTATTCAATTTTAGTTTTGTATATTGACTAAGTAAACATAAAATGCGCTGCATTCCTATTATTAATAAAGACTGCTTTTGCTGTTATAAACGAATATGAGCATGCAACATGTAGAAACTACCAAACACGATGTGTAAAAACATCATACAAGTTTCTTTAGAAGTATTATAGTTTACTTAGAGTATGCTAGCTGCTTTAATTCCTCTTTCCTTGTTGCATTTTAATTAGTTTATCATATGCTTGCTTACAATTTGTTTTGGTAATAAATATACAAGTTTGGGTAGATTGTAAAGAAAGCTACCTAAACAATACAGCTCAGAACACTTTAGGAAGAGAGGTCATGTACGACCCTGAATTATGCTTCTGTTGAAGTTGTCAAACTATGGTAAATAAGTACATCTAACCAGGGCAAACCTCAATACATGTAGCGCCATCACTAAGTACCCAAAATTCCGAAATCCATCCATATCCATATCCGAAAATACGAAAAATATGTGTTATTCCAAAAACGGATACAAACGTCCGATATCCGAAACGTTTCCGGATACGAATATGAATACTTAATTCTTAAACTTTGAAAATTATAAATCAGTTTAAACAACCATGAAACCTTTGATTATTTTCAGTCATCAATCCAAGAAAATCATGTTTAACTTGACGGACGTGATATTTTCGTATAACCAAAAAAAATCTGTATTCGCCACGTTATTGAATCAAATATCTATTTCTATTTTCATATTATACTTAATCTTAAACTTTGAACAATTATAACTCAACTTAAATAACCATGAAACCCTTGATTATTTTCAGTCATCGATACGAGAAAATCATGTTTAACTTGATGGATGTGGATATTTTCGAATACCCGTATCAGCCAAAGCAGATACGAATATTTTCGAATCCGAAAATATTCCACAGATGTGGATGTGGATGTGGATGCAGATGCGGATAGGGATATGGATTTTATTTTTCGGACACGGATGCAGTTACACCGCTATTCGCGCCTGTTTACAACCTTTAAAAATGTGTGAGATGCATTGTAAACGATCAAATCATAATGTCTCCAATGGAATGATACACTACTTTAAAAACCATATGCATGATAAAACGCATATGGTCCATCAAAACTCAAATGTGGTCAAATATCATGATACTACATGACAAACATCCTTGTCTGAGCTGGTTAGAACCATAGTTGTCATAGCGAGCGCTATAGCGCAAAATAGCGCATAGCGCACAGGTTGCGCTATTTTGGTTCTTATAGCGCAGGAGTCCCGTGTAGCGCAAAAATAGCGCGCTATTTTATCATAGCGCAGCCATGAATAGCGCGCTATTTTGCTTTTTCTTTTTTGAACATGCATTTTCGTTTTTTTCCTTTTTGGAGATTTTAAACATACAGTTTTTTCCTTTTGTGCCTTTTTCCTGTGTTTTTTTTAAGATCTTCTTTTCTGTAAGCCAAAAAAAAAAAAAAAAACATTATAGCGCGCGCTGTAGCGCATAGCGCAGGCCTTGCGCTATTTTGCGCTATTCGCTATTGACAACACTGGTTAGAACAAAGGAGCAGGATGCAAGAGGTCATGAATTCGATTCTATCGGACCTCTTTGCCACCATAGTATGGTTCATACTATCCAAATTTCAGTTTCAGAAAAAGAAAAAAAAACATGATACTACATAACTTTATTATAAAATAAAACACAAATTCAGTCAATTTGAACTCAACTGGAAAATATTTAATGCATCACCGTAATCCAATACATAAATAACTTCAGATAATATATTACTGATGCGACTTTATTATAAATAGAACACAAATTCAGTCAATTTGAACTCAACTGGAAAATAATTGATGCATCACCTTAATCCAATAAGTAACTAACTATGGAGAAATATATTACTGATGCATCCCAAAAGAAATCTGAAACAGGTACATACCATATGGAAAAAATTAAGTTTTCGGGATAGTTTTACAAGCGATTAAAAAAAAAGGCAAAGAGTTCAAGTTTCTTTCTCAAAATCTTTTTGAAACAATTCCTATGCATGAACGTTTTTCCTCGCATCTGTTGCACATGCAAAACAGTTGGTGTCTTGTACAATGATGTTTTCCTTCACTACGTCCAGCTAACTTAATTCATACATAATTAGAGTTTAGAACCAATAGCCTTTTATGAGTCACGTTCTTGCATACTTATAAAATTAAACAACATAACTGAATACATTCAAATATAGCATCAATGTTATTTTTGAACTAAAGCGCAACTGCATCATTTTAATCGTTGAAGCCTGGTTCCGGATATTGTGAATGGCTATAAATACAACGTATCACAAAATGGACATGTTCCGTTCCATGTTGTGTTCCCATCATCAAACCTGAATGATAATATTTGAGTTGTGATTAACACAAACCTCATGCACGATCTACTTAAGGTTCATTGCACTACTCATTTACAATCTTGGTACTTTGTTGCACCTACAGACCCAACTAAGTGTCTACATTAACATGGGAATCATAAGCACACATGCACATTATTTACATTTAGTTGACACGCAGGTGAAACAGTGGTTTAGATTAACCCGTGTTTATGTCTAAATGCAAGAGCAATACAAAGATAACTTACAATGGAAAAAATATTATGAAGTCATCATCAAATTAGCAAAATTCACTAACCCCAGTTGGTATATGTGCAACTATAAACAAAAATAGAGAGGTAATCCCTAACTTGAACTGATATATCAGAGGCCTCAAATTATAACAGCTTGCAGAAGTCAAACCTAATACAGGTTGCCCTTACCTTGTTTGGTCGATTTTTACCAGAAGATGGCACAGACACCTTCTTCATCTCTGTTTTGGTTGTCTCCATAGAAGGGCCACTTTTTCGAACAACTTTAGCATTATCTTGAACAGCCTTAATTGGCGCTGTCTTAGTTTTTAATGAAATTACATTTGCACTTGTTGGTTGTAGATTCATGGTACCGGATAACTTTTCACGAAGATCCTGCGCTCTTGATTCTCTAATATTGGTTGCGGTACCAGATAACTTTTCACGAAGATCTCGTACTCCTGATCCATTACTACCATGGTTTGTTGTTTTATTTAGAAGCCTTAACCTTAGATCCCGCGAACCTAGTTTGGTGTCTATAATGTTGCAATTTCAAATGTTACCAAAAAATATATCAAGAAACAATAAACAAAAACATAAATGTTTGACTTGACTTGTTATAAATACTATACTTGATACTTGAGGTGCTTTAGCAGATTCATAAAGATCATGTTTCCATCTCTCATCACTACCACGCTGCCTGCAGAGATACCAGTAATCAGTGGTGCAATATGTTAAAGCATACCCTATGACAGTTTGAAGACAGCAATACAGCTTATACAAAGAAAATCAGTTTGGTAATGTGATTGATGATAATAAAAAATATGCAGCACGTGATGAATGTGTATAACATACTCCAAAATTAGCAATAGCACAAATCAAGCAAGCAAAATCTAAAGCCTCAGCTCACATTTCTTCAATCAGTAAAAGCTATTTTCATTTGTATGCATAATGACATGATAGTTATAAATACCCCTGGCATGTGATGATTCCATACAACCCATTACAAGTTAATCGTCTCACAGTCTAACAGGACTGATCAAAAAGACGGTTTTAAAGTTACCCCCTTTCAGATAAAGGAAGATAATTTTCTGTCAAAAGGACCCAAATTTTAATATACTCCCATATGTTTTATTTTTGCTATATTTACAAGCAAATTAACATAATTGTTGCATAACTGGGAATAAGGTTCAATGCATCCCACCCCTCTTTTCAGACTGTAGGTACCCTATTCCATTTTGAAAAGTGTTGCTATTCACCCAAAAAAAGCACTTAAATTTACCTAATATTATTTTTAAATAATAACACAAAGGTCCTAAAAGTACCCAAGCATCTCTTAATTTTTATTGACATCTACTTATTCTCGTCAACAGTAAACCCTAAACATTTGAACTTCATTACCATCAGACCAGGAAGAAATACATTTTAAAAAATAAAATAAAATTCAACTGCGAACTATCGATGATTAGGGGAAAGGTGCAGACGGAAAGACAATAATTGATTCAAAATTCAAACGCAAACTTAAGACGTTGCGTTGCCTGAGAATGTGACATGCCATCTTGCGATGATTTTTTTGAAGCAATCATTGTCGATGAATTTGGTGATTTAGGACGTAAAAGAAGTCATGAGTCTGTATTGCCAATTGATTTATTTTATTTTTTTAACTATGGGTGTTCAATAAGTAGAAGGATGAGTAATATTAAGACGTGAGCAATCATCAGTATAAAATGTGAGGTGAATAGCAGTACTCATTTTGAAGTCCCTTTAACCATTCCAAACTAGGGGTGTCAAATGGGTTGGGTTGGTTCAAAAATTAACCTAAACCATTTAAATAAAAATCGACCCAACCCATTAGACCCATCTATTAAACGGTTCAACCCAACCCAACCCACAAATTTAATGGGTCCATCCATTTAACCCATTATGGACAAAGCTACATAAAAACATGCACAATCTTATATAATCAATACCAAATATTAAAATGTTCATTTCATTATCATTATTTAGTCAAGATAAACAATGTAAACATCATTCACATTTAAGTCGAGATCAATTTAGTTCTCATAAACAAAACATATATCCAAACTAAATGTTTACATGCAAACAGGAACAAGTATTATGATAAAAACATGGTTTGAAATTTCGGCCGGAACCTCGAGATTCCGGTCATCTCGACTCGGTTCCGGCCATCGCCGGGACGAAATTCAACGTAAATTTCGGTTTCGGTCGAAGTGACAAATTCCACTGTGAAATTCACAATTTCAGTTTAGAAAAGGAAAAAGAAAGAAGATTTAGGAGAGGCCAAATCAGCTGCAGGAAAATTTAATTCAAAGTAGTATGAATCGACATAAATAAAACTTACCCAAACCCTAAATCTGAGAACCCTAATTTCGAATGTTCACTTTCACTTTATTCGATAATTCCATTCATCGAATGAGCGTCGTTGTCGATTACCATTTCGCCTTTTTTTTGTTGCGTGTTGCTTGTTGTGGCTGCGGCAGTGAAGATAGGTAACAGGGATCTAGGGTCGTAGCACTTCAGATAATGGGCTGTATTGAGTTCGTTTAAAAACTAAGAAAATGGGCTGTACTGTTATTTTGGTCTTGGTAAATTCAGCCCAACAACTTTTTTTACTTCATACATTTAAAGCAACAGGCCTATATATTATGTATAATAGGCTGTAAATAGTTATAGTAATAATACATGTGTACATCAAACATACTTTCTAAATACAAAAGTTATAGTCTGTTGTAGACTTATTAGATTTGCAACATTTATCATTAACTTTTCCATAAAAAATATAAAAGTTTGATTTTTGGACCGAAACTGAAACAAAAACCGAAACCGCCGAAACTGCCCGAAACTAGTAAATTTTCAAATGACCGAAACCGAAACCGAATTTTCGAACCTTGGATAAAAATGATGATGGCCGATAACCTGTGATACCTAAAATAGAGTATCACGTATGAAGCTACCACAAGCAAACAAAAGATTAAAACCCAAGAAAGAGCTCCAATTACATCATGTCTGCCAAATAGAAACAATAGTTTATAAATAAAGGCAGTTCAGTCATACACTCATACTCCTCAATATAAAAATGTATATTTTCATGCAACTTATTTTAAACAAATGTTTGTTAATTGTTAATCAAATTACAATTTTAAATTTCAACACTGTTTATCATTGTTTTAAGCTGACAGCAGTGTTTTTCTGATTTCAAAGCAAGAATACAAGTATAAATGCAAGTTGAAATGGAGATCTCAAATTAGAAAAGACTCAGGAATGAATTAATCCTAATTACCTTTGTATACTGGGATATGCACAGTAAATAAATGTAATTTGAATTAACAACAATATTCATGCATAATATTTATCAAAAACGAAAAATATGATAGTATAAACTATAAAAATATGGTAGCAGCAATTCTGTTTAATATACAAAAAAGTTAACGAGTACTTTCTGGGATTACTTCACTCTGTAATATAAAAGAATGTGTTGCTTTCGTATAAAAGCCAATACATTCTGTTTGGCATACTTTCTCAAATCATAAAAGAATATACTTCACTCAAAAGAATGTATTGGAGGAATATTTAAGGTAACAAAGGAAAATTTGGCCACTACAATAATGCATGCACTATAGGAAAATTTGGATCTAGATATGCAAATGTATATTGATAATAGAACTTTGCAGATAACAAAGAAGGATAAATCAACTTTAGGTATGGCTATTCTATTAATAGTGTTAATATCAATTAACAAGCAAGGTAGGAAATCTGATGGTGTTCCTAATAGTGAAACAGATATGGAGAATGATTTTTGTATGAGTGAAGCTGTCAATATTAAGGAGAAATCAAAAATCTCTGGTGCTAATAATTTGAACGGTATAAGAAAGAAATTGACACATCAAACAAATCTGAAGCATTAAGGTCAGAATACCAATACAATAGTGGAGCTATTGAACACAATAAAATCACTTTGACTGACGAAGTTGGCAACAATATTGATACTGACAATATTAAAGATGTTGAAGCCGAACTTATGTTGGAAGAAACAGATAATTTAAATAACAATATGCAAATTTTTTGGGTATCCAGAATAATTCCAAATTGGCCAGCAGTCCAACGTAGATTAATACACAGTAATATTCATTATTATTTTTGGACTGAAAAGCATATTGTATTCCATTTTTAGGATTGAGGTGATTTAATAGCAATAGCAGCAGTTAAGTGCGCATGGCAGGATATGTTTACTTCTAAATCTAACGGTGGTTGTTTCTATAAATTATTTATTATTAAGTACCTCAGCAGTCCAAAGCTGCAGTAAAAGCAAGAGCAGAAGTAGTAGCACTCAAAAACCCTCAAATACTTGAAGCAGAACCAGAAGCTGCAGTAGAAACCTGATTCATAAGGGAAATGTTAAATTTGGGAATTTTCAATCTTTTATTAGTTCAAAATTTATTAGTAGTGGCATTATGCAATAAGAGATATTTGCATATTTTAGAAATGAATGCACCTGCAGCCACTTGAATTTGATATCAAATTTCATCTTTGTCAACACTCTCAGCATATAGCAGCTGTAAGTTGTTATCTGGCAAGGCAAACAAAAATTATTTAGTGTAAACAAAAGGAAATTCAAGCATATATGTACATATAAAGAGTGAATAGATTGTTGCTTTTTTTGTCAGTTCATTCTTCTTTTCTGCACATGAAATCTTGCATAAATTTTCTTTAATTTGAAATTATGATGTAAAAAGGTTAAACATGCACCAAACTACATGTCTTGCAACTTGAAAGGTATATCATTACTGTAGAAACTTAGCTGAACTGCTCACACAACAGATTTAATAGAATTCATCGTCTGCATATAGTTATATGAAAAAAGCTAACAATTTAGAAATATATTTTTTTACTACTTATCAGGTTCGCATAAATCATCTGCAAACATTTGACAAAGTCTGTAAATGGAATAATAACACTGATTCCATTTGCGAACTATGCCATAATCACTATAGGGACACACGACATGTCTTTTTCAGCTTTGCAAGATTTATTTTGGAATTCTACGGAAAACAAGCTCAGTATCAATACTTGTAACAATTATTTCTTAAATGAGATTATAGAAGACCTTATTTACTTTAGTAAATCTAGTAAAGAACTTGTAATTCTTACAAGATTAGTAATTACTATTGCTATCATCTTGAGTTGAAAAGAAAGATATTAGAGAACTGATAAGAATTGGTCGGCACCGAAAGAAAGCGAATATAATTCTACTAGAGATGGAACATATAACTCAAGCTTTTAAGAAGAACAAACGAAAGCAATCAAACTACAAAGAAATTGATGATATCCCTTGCAAGAGTAAGCTACTGCAACAGTAAGCAAGCAGAGGCAAAACAACAGATTTATGCAAGAGATTTTTTTTTTCTACGCAATTGCTATATTCACACAGCAGTCAATAATATTCCATTGAAAAACAAAAATGCCACATCCAACAAAAACAAAAATAACATGAAACAACAACACAACGATAACACCAAAGAAAGAAAAACAAAACTTTTCTCACAAAATGTTAACAAGAGGAAATGTACAAGAAATTCATCACATGATATAACACTGAACAGACTCATGATTTATAAAGTCCCAGTCCCTCAAACTTCAAACCCGAAACATTAGCCAAAGGAAAAAATTATCAGCTTGTGCAGTTAATTGACATTTCAAATAATTATCAGCCTCAACTTTTGAATGATTATCAAGATTCGCTATAGACTTTCCCTCAAAAAACGTAGTTTCATTCATTAGAAATATGGCTTACCTACTGCTAGGATCTCAACCTCGCTGCTACAATTGTGGATTGAATCCTTCATGTTGTTAACTCCGAGGATGTAAATGCTTGTGAAGAGCTGCTGCTATTAACATAATTATGTTATGATAATAATAATTTACATTCCATGTTACTAATATTTAAAGAATGTTTATCTACTAATTTTATTTCCATGTCTGCAACTAGGAGATACTATGTTTTACTAAGAGGCTTCATGTTTTATGTACCATAGGAACCAGTAATTTACGTTGTCAGCTAAAGAGATAACATGTTTTAGTCAAGGGCTACGCTTTAGAAAGCGATGTTGTTATTTAGGAAAGGTTAACAAAATAATCATTTCTTCCAATAAACAATTCAGTTCCTATGTAGCCACTTCTTTCTCCCTCCCATATCAGAAATCAAATCAGTTAAGTTGAATTTTATATCTAGTTATATTAATTAGAAAAAGAAAATTGAACATAATTATATTATTAAAAACAACAAGTGGCGTTGAAAGCTTTTACTTAGAGATTGTTCCAAATCTTACATTTTCATATTCTCAAATCTGGGTTCATATGAAATTGTTCCAGAGCTTGATTGCCTCGCATTGTATGCTTACACAAAGAAATGTTGAAAGATAGAACTTTTCAACTCACACAAAACCTTTACAATGTTGATACTTTAGCATGATGAACAAATTAAAATATCTGTAACATATTATCATTTGAGTAACAGCACAGTAGATGATCATGTGATAATAACTGACAGGCTATCCAGAAATCAGAAATTAACACTGAAACTATAGCTCAGATTATCTAGAAAAGAGAATCGACAAATTGAACCATGTCTAATTCCTATAGCTCAGACTATCTAGAAATATAATTCCCTACTCTAAAAACCTTAAAAATAACTGACAGACTATCCAGAAATCGAAATCGACACTAAAACTACAAACGGCGATAAAGATCGGCACCTGCAAATTCAACAAGGACTCTAGAAGCTTCCGATTAGGACCAAATTCACTAAGTAACATTAGCACCTATCGAATAGGGCTAAAATAAATCGTTATCCAGTAAAATCAGACGGTGAAATAAAATGTTATCTTACGGGAAATAAATCGTTATCCAGATAAATTGTTATCCAGTAAAATCAGACGGTGAAATAAAATGTTATCTTATGGGAAATAAATGTTCAAACAAAACTGGGTATAATGGTTGCAACCCGTATAAACCGTGCAAAAGGTGGGTTTAATGGTTTAGCCCAACTGACCCAACCTAATAATTGGGTATGACCCAATCCAATTAATTCATGGGTAATTGGGTTGGGTAAATGGGCCGGTTGCAATTTTGACAGCCCTGATATATATAGATTAATTATATCCATCTCAACATAATCTGATAATTGGAATACAATTGATATGCTCACAGTTTATATAAAACCGATCAATCTATATACATATTGAACCATTCTATCACAATTAACAAATCATGATTATTTATAATTTAAATACATAGATTTAAAGCTCAGCAATCAGATATTTCTAGGATCAGTAAAAAATGTTCCAGTAATATTAATAACAAGGTCATTGCTGATTTTATTTTCTGAGGCCTGTCATATTCTTAAATTCAAACAAATAAAAACATATACAAATCTCAGAATCAAAATCATGTTCATGGAATCCAATAGAGTACTGATATTATTTGTGGAACACAGTTAATTCAAAATTAACCAAAAAAAAATTATACCAAATATAGAATTTGTATACACGGATTCAACTTTTGATCCGTCTTACAATTACAAATAATACGTCCCATCTGAAAATTACATCTTTATTCATAATACTGTGAATTTCAGTAAATTTACATGATACTCTATATACAGTTAAATTAAAAATCGAACTCAAGAGTAACCATCGGCTTTGACACCGTTGAAGGATTTACTGGATCGATGCACAGTGGAAATCTAACATTTTAAAACCCTAGTTTTATAAATCATTTCGATATTAGCTGAAATCGTGTACCTTTCACCCTTTTGTTTCTCGAACTTGAACCAATTCAGATCTGGGTATCGAATCGAACGGCTGATTGAAGCGCCTCTATCGGAGATCCACGAACGATGTCCTCATCTTCGTCAAACAAAGATGAAGCGGATGGAGATTCGTTACTACCAAAATTGGGATTCTAGTTTTTTTAATTTCTCTCGATTTTTCAGTAAAAATAAAATTGAGGATCGCATCCACCTTATAAACTTAAAACTGGATAATTAGTTTGAACGCTTATTCCAAAGGCAGATTCTATTCCAAACTCCTAAAATGCTGAGTTGCCCCCGACTTAAACCAAAAATCATAATAACGAAATTACCCTTTTGCTTACTTATTTTTTTTATAGCTTCAGCCTCCCTCGCACTGCCAGTGTGAGGTTCCTTAGCGTACCACGTAGAGGTACTGCGTGGTATGTTAACGGACCTCGCACTGACGGTGCGAGGTCACTTATATTACTACGCAGTGTTGCTACGTGGTACGCTAAGAAACCTGGTACTGGCAGTGCGAGGGAGGGTAAATTTGTCTTTTTTTTAAAACACGGGGGACAACTCAGTAAAAAAGGGGGGTCTTGTGTTTTTTCTCAATTTGGGGGGGGGGGGGCAACTCAGCATTTTAGGAGGTTCGAATAGAATTTGCCTATCCCAAAATATACGTTCAAATAGGGCTTTGAATGAATACCCGAAAAATCCAATATCCGCCCGAATCCGTATCCGAAATATCTGTTATCCAGCATTATCCGAAAAGCGGATACGGATATCCAATATCCGAAATGCTTTTCGGATAGGGATATGGTTATAGTGGTATCCGTATCCGAAAAATATATGTCCGACTAACTGATGTAATATATATAAATGAAAACAGAAAATTAAATTTAATAATTATTTTGTAACTGTTGGATGTTACTATGATATAAATTTTTGTCCGTTTCTAGTGAAAAATGGTAGTCTTAATGCTTAATTTTGGAATATTTTTTGATATGTTTATGGGTATTAGTATAAAACAATGCTTCATCATCACATTCCTTTATTTTCTTGTTTTTTATAAATATTAGTATAAAATTTATTTTATGTTGAGCCAAACATTTTTATAAATACTCATAAAAATTCATTAATTACTGGCGAAGCGGATAAATATCCGATATTCATCCGGATTCAAAAATTAAGCGGATACAGATATCTGATATCCGAAAATTAAGCGGATACGGATATCCGATATTCGAAATAATTTCGGATACGGATGTGGATACGGATATGAGACTATCCATATCCGAAAGCATCTGTTGACTGCCCTATGTTCAATAACTAAGATTTTTTCAACATTTGATTTCACCTTGTTTTGGACTGATCTCATCCTTTCAACGTTCTTTTGTGTGACTATATAGGTTACAATGACGTCGGTAATAATTCAAATTATATTTAAATAATATTCAAACAACATTTAAATTATAAAATGTGGTTAGCATCTAGTAATACGCCGTAGTTACCCAAGTTATTGTAATGTCAATAATTTGATACTACCTTTTCTATGACCAGTATTTCTACGTAATATAATCCTTTCAACCGATATATCTAAGATTAAACTCGAGGCACGGAACGTGTCATCCTCTTTATAATTTTATCCTTTTATCTTAATCGATGAGTAGAATATTAAAAAACAAATCGATATTTGAGCACAGCCATGCATTTCATAATCTCACTCAATCAATAAGCCAATGGATATCATTACATATATATATATGTATGTATGTATGTATGTATGTATGTATGTATATATATATTGTAGGATTAAATTCCATCTCATTCATAATTTTCAGTCGACTCGAGATATGTCCAATAATCACCTATATCGTCTACTCGATTAAAAGCAACTTCCGATGATATCAAAATACAAATATCCTCAAATAAAACTATAATGATTTCAGGTCAGAGGACCATTACATTACTGTCACTATGAAAATAACTAATGATATCGTTTATATTCCATGTAGTTTTTCTCACATTGGGTCAGCCCAATACGTTATTCTTTAATGCGTAACTATGTCTTGACATTAATATCATGTATATTAATAATCAATGAGACATGATTTTCAGTCAGTCAACATACTAGTCTCAATGTTTTATTGTTGTCCTATATTAACAATAAAACTTCACTAGGGACATTTAAAAATTATAATACTTGACATAGTATGTAATCTCATGTTCAAGTCACTTACCTGAACTGTATATAACTCTGTACTATTATTCCAAGGACTTCTATCATGTTAATATTTATATAATGCTGTAAATATAACATAACAGAAATTTTATTCCAAATAAAATAAAACATCAATAACGTTATTATTATTCACATCTAACAGATTGTCTCTAGGGCACAAACTCTAACAATATTAAGTTAATATTTTATTTGTATGTTTTGCAACAAACTTTTAAAATTTAAGTCGTGGTTTATAAAATGATAAATTATTTTATCCTTTTGGTTCAGTTGTGGCTTAATGCAATTCAATTTTCAAACAAAACTATTTGCTCCTCTAAAATATCATTAGCCATATAACTTGCATAATTGTTTTAGGAAAGATTGTACTTTTAAAGAAAGAACTTTGTGAAGATTACTACCAATATTGCAAATTGTGTTTTCAATGCTAATTTTTTTTGTTCAATTGTGGTTTTATTCATTTAGAAGATGCTGAATTTAATGTTTCTGAAGTATCTGAAATATGCATTCAGTAACTCAAAAGTCAGCCTAGTTCAGTGACACTGGAACTCAAAAGTCGCTAAGAACTACAGGGAGAAAATGAATGAGAATAAAAAAGCGAGGAAGAAACAAAGGTGGATCTATAAGGAATCTCATTACTTTTTTTGCAGATTAATAAATAATTAGTCAATGTAAATTTGCAGGCAGAATCAGCAAGGAACTCAGCAAACAAGAGTAGGAATTCAGTAACTCATCGTGGAGGATCCAAGTCTTTCCAGCATTACCACATGGACTTGGTAAATTTATTAATTATTACATTTGTATATTGATCAGTTCAGTAATTAACTATGTGGAATTGATTTATCCAAATTATAATTGCAGGAGCGAGCTCGTGGACATCTCGTGTCCTACGTATATGGATGTATTCGCTCGCACCCACGCATCCAAGCAAGTAGACGAGGCTGGCAACGTCACATATCAGTGGGGTGATCAGGATTGAGCGACAATTGCATATATATGCGTATTTTAAATTCTATTACTCACATCGTTAAGTTTATTAATTACTAGCTTATGTAAAATAAATAAATAAACAACATTATGTTATTTTTCAACTGAAATTGGTTTTTGCATTATAGGCCAAAATTTCAGGAGGCACAGACTCCTGCGCTTGAGGAGTCTGGTCGTGATGAGTTGAAATTGGAGGAGGAAGACAACATATTTGACACTATTATGAATCAGACGCAGCGGAGCAGACGTTATGACTTTAGTAACCTAACGGTAATTAATGCTTTTGCATACATACAACAGATTAGCGTTTAAATATATAGTGTTATAATATTTTATATGCTGACATAACATTTTTGTTATTCATTATATTTGCAGGCTCGACTTGCTCAGAAGGCCTAAGATAAAGCAAAAATTAAGAAGCTTAGAACCATGATTGAGCAGCTGCAGGAGCAGAATCGTTTATAGGTTACACATATGGAGCAGCTTAATCAGAAACTTGCAGCATATGTGCACAATCATGATACTTTTCCTTCATCAGCTGGTACTGCTTCCGGAAACAAAGATGACGCTTCAGGTATGTTTTTCTATGTTTGACTTGGAAATGGTGAGGACTTTATTTTGATGTTGTATATCGGAATGGGTGAGGATGATACTTTGGATATATTTTAATGGTTTGTATTTAGTTTGTAGACATGTAACGTTGATGTGTTGGTTTTTGAGATGTTTGGATGGTTTGTTTTGTTTATACTAATGTTTATTTAATTTATATTAGTTTTTAATATTGTTATTGGTATATATGTCTTATATATGTGTGAAATTGATTGGAATTGGATGAGAAATGGAATGTATTAGAAATGGGGTGGCTAGAAGGTAATAGGCTTGCTATTATTAAAAAAATCACCCAGTTTTTCCAACGGCTACAAATGGTTCCAACGACTTACAGGTCATCGATCTGAAACAGTTATGAACCGTTTGAAGTCATTGGAGTAACTATTGGAAACGATCCGTTGGACTTCGTTAACATTATTTCAACGACTTCAAACGACCACCAACGGCTCTCAGCCATGGGAGTAGTCGTATTATCTTGTACTGAAGCGTACCTATTTATATATACCCCTACCAAACATCTCATCTAGCACCCTAAGTTTATGAGGACCATTTCACCTAAACCTTGGGTACTTATATATAGCACCGTTCCACCAGTCATCAGATCTATCTAGGTAATCATTCTCATCATTTCACTCACATCCCGGAAACTGTAACATGCCATCATATTCCTCCCAAAGACGCTTCAGATTATCTTATTTAGGTACCGTTTAGGTGAATTATTTTGTTCACGACCCTTGAATTCACGTCTGATGCGAATGCAACGGAACCATGCTTTCCAACATATCAAAATAATGCATTTGCATCCAACGCAAGCATAATTAATTGTTTTTTAGCTCTTCAGTTAATCTTTTAACGTTTATTTTAATTACTTATATTAATGTAAACTAATCACACTTGACTTAAGTGGAGAAGATATAACTGATGATGGTTTATCAACCATTGGAATGTGCAGCTCCCCCGTCGCTTCTTTAAGCTTAAGAGGATGTAAAAGAATCAGCGATAGGGGAATGTCTACGCTGCTCGGCAGAGAAAGCTCTTTTTGTATAACATTAACTACACTTGATGTTGGTTACGTGCCGGGAATGTCAGATCGAGTGGTCACCACAATATCTGAGCATTGTAAGGAGCTTACTAGTCTTACTATTCGATATTTCTTTTACGTTAGTGATGCATCAATTAAGATCCTTGGATTGAAAACAATGGCTATAAGATGGCTTGACCTCTATAATTGCTTTTCTTTATGGATGAAATCATTAGAACATTTACGCCGTCCATTTTTTAACAAATTAAGATGGCTTGGTGTGGGGAAAATAACGTTGTGTCATGGAAGTAAAGAGTTATTGGCACACCGATCCGGGTTGAATGCGTATGTGAATGGATGTGAAATGCATTATGATGAAGGACTGTGTTGCCATAAATTTTTCTGGTATTTTTGATTTGTAATACCTTATATTGCTATATTAGTGTGCACTTTTATTGAGTACTTCTAGACAAGTTTTTGTTATTTCATATAAACAAAAAAGAAAGAAGTAGGTCGCTTCTTACGAAAATGGAGAGCATATCCTGTGTTCCCAAAATCCTTTATCCTTCTGTGTTCATCCAATCAGGACTCTTATTCTTTGTTTTTTTACCTTTTTGCAATTAAGTCGAAGAAAAAAAGAGGACTTAATTGCAAAAAGGTGAAATTTAGGGGGTCCTGATTGGTTGGAAATAGGGGGATAGTGGATTTTAGGCACATAGTATTTGATTTGACAGAAATGTCTATACACCTACTTTGACTTGTATAGATACAGACAACACTAAAGCACTACCGAGAAATCAAAATAAACATAAAGTATTTGTTAAGCTTAACGCTCGTTCGACATGATGCATGTAAATAAACCCAACATCTGGCTCTTCTGCTAGGTGAGGGTGAAGGTGACAATAATTCTACCTGGGGAGCTTAATTTAATATAAAAAGGAGCTACATAAATATATACCGATGGCTTTTAATAATACTAGTCCTGGTGTTTTATTGAGCCCGTACAAAAACAAAGGTTTTCCTTCTACTTATTAAATTTATGCAAACTAGCCTGAATAACTGCATTTGGTCAAATATATCATTCAAACTAGCCTTAATGGCTGAATGTTAATAATTGCACTTGTTTCAACAAATATATCATTCATGGTGGTCAATGCACTTTTTCTATACATGATTAATGATACCTAGGCATGGCTTGATGACGACCATTGCATCTCATGGAGACAACAAAGAGTCATTTTCATAACAGCTATGTTTTTACTTGCCTCATATTCACAAATGTAATAGTTATCCGCTTTGTCAATTGGTCTTGTAACGCTGAATGGTTCTACAATAGTAAGTCGTTCTCTAGTACATTCCATAATGATAAATGTCTCCCACCTACATAGTGATATATATATATACACACACATATATATATATATATAGTGGGTGGGGGGCAAGCGTTCGGTTGCACCCAAAAAATGAAGCACCCCAAATACCTATTGATTTCCACCACTCATTTATATTAAAGAATGTGAGTGGAAATTGAGGGAATAAGTGGAAGGAGAGAGAAGGAGAAATGCTTGGTGGATATTGAGGGGTATTTGGGGAGCTGCACTGTTTAGGGTGCTCTTGAACTTGCCTATATATATGTATGTATGTGTGTGTGTTGGGGGTATGTATGTATACTGAAAGGGAATATGCTAGTAAAGATCCATGTTGCCCAATATTCAGGGTCATCCGTGACCTTTCTAATTTTTTTCATAGTCTAGTTTAAAATTTTCATCCCATATGTAAAGTGGACCTTCTAGGTTGTAAGAGCATCTCCAGCAGTGTCAATTTGGGAGAGTTCAGGGAAGAACACAACTTTTTTTCTCTTTTCCACCCTCCAGCAATGTTGATTTGGGAATGGAGTGAGAGAAGAAACAGGGGTCCTCGCCACTTTTATTTTTGAGCGTGAGTTATGAAGGGGAAACTGAAACCGTTTATAGCCTAAATATTTTTCAGATTCCCGTTTACTTTCCCTAAAAGTAGCCTAAATGTTTTTTGAAAACTGTTTACTCTATAAACAGTTTTCAAATAACTATTTGTTAATTTAATTTAAAAAAAAACACAGTGTTTTCTCCGACTAAACAGCTAGAGAGCTGGGATATATTCGCGCTTTTTTTTCTTATGTTCCTCACACCTAAATTATCTCTACTACTAGAGATGCTCTACCAATTGAAACTTCTCTATAATTTTATATGTTTTAAATATTGATTTTGCTTTCGTAAAATATTTGGTTTTGAACTACATTTTTGGTACTGAAGTCTGCAGGTTGTTGTTGCCAGAATCCACTACCAAATTTGGTCCACGTTCATTTTCATGCCAGTTCCATTTGCATATTGATAATCTTCTTCCGCACCCCATTAAATAACCCAATTTCACGAATCCCATTTTTCTCATTTAGACCCGTAGCAGTAATCAAAATCCAATTCAGTTTCAGCGCTACTGCTACCACTGTCTAATTTTGGTGAATCCAGATATAACAGTATATGAATTACCACTTATTGTGTAGAAATGAAGTTGTATTGTGGGTTGGGTTTTCTCAAAACTCGAAATTGGAAGAAGATGAGGGAGACAATATCCACATTAGCAAAGGGTGTGGTCAGAATCCATGCTGGACTTGGTTTTTGCTCTAGGAATGAAAGTGGAGACAATAAAATCATGCCAGTGGAGAAGAGAAATACATGATTTTATGCCAGTGGGGAATGAAAGGAAGTGTCTTTTTGCGAAGTATTTTTTCGCGAAGTGTCTTTTCGTTGAAATATGACCATTGGGAAATATGACCGTTGTTGCTAAGGAAGTGACTTTTTGTGAAGTGTCTTTTTGCGAAAACCGTGCTGCTAATAGTCACGTCCTTTCACTGAATAATCGCACATGTTCACTTAAATAATTTATGATGTGGGACAATGGACAAAGTGTATTTCATTCAATACTTAGGAATTCCAACAATCCCCCATATGGATGATAATATTCTTTTCCCTACACAAAGCAAAATATCACAAAGTACATATAGAATAATGCTTTATCGTGGATAAGTAGATATTTGACTTTGAACTTCCCCTTGTTAAAACTTATCGGATCTACTTGGCTAATCGGTGAATTATTGCATCTTGAACCGTCATCCGTTATTGTATATTCAGACAATAAGCTTTACGAAGTATTGATTCCCTTCTCATCCAATCTCTTGGTTGTGTTCATTTTGGTCTTGGACACTACTTGGTTCTGCGAGTGTTGTAGAGAATAAAAGCCTTTAATATTCTCATAGAGCCGACCCAGCTCATACTAACATAGGTGATCACAACCATTAAGAGTATCCTACATATACCCAACTTGTTATTTATAAGATATGGTCAACATTATAAAAACATATTTTTAACCTTGTAAAACTTCCGTAGGCATGCATTTATATTATGCACCATAGGAATGGAGTTGGACTGTGTCCAAAAATACATTACGTCTTGAGTTATTCATACCTAGTTTGCCTATTGATCCTACTCCGTGAGATCTCCAGTCGCTAGGATAGGTTTACGTAAAAGATAACTCTTGTTGGTTTAGGCTTTTAAACCCATTCCTCTCGATGCGCAGTTAATTTTCTCTCTTGACAAACATTTAGTAAATGGATCCGCTAGGTTATCACTTGTTCTTACATAATCTATGTAAATAGTTCCATTTGAGAGTAACTGCCTAACTGTGTTATGGTGTATACAAATACGTCATGACTTTCCATTATACACAAAGTTTTGTGCTCTGCTTAGTTATTATAGTGTATACATATGGCTGGCACAGGTTTGAACCAAAAAGGAATATCTTCTAAAAGTGACGAATTCATTCTATTTCTTCGCCTGCTTTATCTAAAGAGATGAAATCTAATTCCATAGTGGATCGAGCTATGCATGTTAGTTTAGTAGATTTCCATGATACTGCTGCCCCTAGGGTAAAATTTGAATTGGTAATCCAGTTTGCATCACTATATCCTTCTAAGACGGCATGATATTTCCCATATTGTAAGGAACATTTTATGGTATTTTTTAAATATCCAAGCACTCGCATTAGTGCTTTCCAGTATTCTTCTCCTGGATTGCTTGTATACCTGCTTAAATGACTTATTGCATAACCTATGTTTGGTCTTGTACAATTCTAAGATACATTAGACATCCTATTACATGAGAATATCCCAGTTGCATTACACATTCCTTAGTGTTTTTATGCATTACTTATGATGGATTAAAAAGTATTTGCACTCTTTTAGTTCCAAATTCTTGAAACCTTTCGATCACTTTGACTACATAGTGCGACTGGGATGATTCAATTCCATTAGATGTTCTTATTATTTTAATTCCTAAAATAACATCTGCAACACATAAATCTTTCATATCGAAATTGTTGAACATCTTCTTTACGGTCTCTATAACTTTAATCTTAGGACCAAAGATAAGCATATCGTTTACATATGAACAAACCATCACATATGATTGTCCAACTTATTTATAATAGACACATTTATCACATTCGTTTATACGAAAACTGTAACAACCCGTATTTTCAATAACCTGTTATAACGTATATCGAGGCAGAATTTAATTCTAGAATCTGAATCAAGGGAAATGGGCTGTGCCATTGCGTTCGTCTCGGAAAAATACGCGAAATAGAGTCCGAGTTTTCGAAAATCGGAGTCTGTATGAAGAAGATATGGACGAACGAAGTTAGGTAGAAAAACCGAAAACAAGCCAGAATGTACTAGTGCACTTGTGAAGTGCGCCAGCACAAAAATACAGTGGCGCACTTGGGAAGTGCGCTCGTGTCGAGCCAGAAGCCTGCACAGCTTTCTGGCTTGACCCTGGTTGGCTTGGTGCACCTGTTTTGGTTCTCTGGTCTGTTCTGCTGGCCTATGACGATTTTTGATGGTTTAGATCTAAACTAGGCTTAATCCTATGGCCTAAACTAACCTAAACTTCTATAAAAGGACCCCTAAACCTAGCCTAAATCATCATTAATCATTCATACAACTAAACTATGGCAAAATCAATCCTCTCATGGCCTCCACTCTCTTCATAAATTCCTAAATCAATTTCTATGAGAGATTTTCCATGCATACAAGTGTTTTCAAACTTGTATGAGCATTATTAGCTTGCATTCAAGTCAAGTTTCCATATTTATATCATAAAGCAAGAGTTTTGATCATTTTGGCTTAAGGGTTTTCTATTAAAGCTTGCATTTTGGGTTTAATTGGTTGCATAAGGGCTTTGTCATATTTCCTAAGCATTGTAAGCCCTATTCTACTTTCATACTTAAACTCTAAAGTTAAATGTATGATATGCAAGTTTACTATGCTATGATATGCAAGTTTATATGCAAGTATGCCATGTTATGATATGCAAGTTCATCATGTTATGTTATGCAAGTATGCCATGTCATGATATGCAAGTTTATCGTGTTATGTTATGCAAGTTTGATATGCAAGTTTGTCATATGATATGCAAGTTATGTTATGCAAGTTTGGGTTGAACATTTTGTTCATACTATCATGTTATGCAAGCTTATCTTGGGTTTATGAACATAAAGCTTCAAGCTTTATGCTAAAGGTTGCATTTTGGCAACATGTAAGTTATCATATCTCTTATGATAACTTGCATGTGAGGCCAAATGCGAACTTATGGCCATTTCTACATGTCATTTATCACCATGTATCACCAATATGCTAAGTTTGGTTTTATGCATGCTTTTGAGGCCTAAAATGTAATATGCAAGTATATGAACATATGTACGTTTCATATGCCACCATGTTAAACTTGTGGCTTCAATACTTTTATGTCATGATTATGCCAAGTTCCCTCTTTCTATCCTTTATGCGCTATTGCGATATGTAAGCGATGGGATTGCGTTTGGGGTTGGGTAAACTTAAAAGACATAAAAAAATAAGCTTGGGAATTTACCTATTAAGTTAGGTCTACCCATTGGGAATTTACCTATTAAGTTAGGTCTACCCAATTGCTTGAAAATTTGTAACATGTTTTGGAAACATGATGGACATGACACTTAGAAAAGATAAGTGTGACCAACTCGAGGTTGGGTTGAGTTTGTAGCGTAAACCTACCCAGAGATGACCGGCTTAACTAGTTGCTACAAATAATAGGACCCAATGTGAGAAGTTGGCCATGTTGTACCTTGAACCCGAGGTTAGACCAAGTTGTGGTGTAAAG
Source organism: Allium sativum (assembly GCA_030737875.1). Lineage (NCBI taxonomy): Eukaryota > Viridiplantae > Streptophyta > Magnoliopsida > Asparagales > Amaryllidaceae > Allium > Allium sativum. The sequence continues at coordinate 123,150,932 of CM060919.1, read as the reverse complement.
CTACCCGGACCCGCCCGGCTTAACTAGTAACCACAACAAGGTCTAATGTGAGAGGTTAAGGCGTATTAAATTAATTAATGCCTCATGATTAGGGTTAAGTCATGGTCCACTTAATACTTAACCAGTTTGACATGAATGGGTAGGTTAAGTGAAACCAGGCTTGATTTCTTAATGACACTTAACCGAAAAATACGACTAGTGGTTAGGGTTAAGTTAACCTACACTTAACCAATCTGAACTCGGTAATTTAACGGGGTTAAGTTGAACTATACTTAGCCAATCCAACTCAGTAATTTGATAAGGCTAAGAACCGATTGGATACCTGGTCTGGATAAACTAACTTGATTGATAAATTAAACGAACCTGTTTTGCGGATCTGTAGGACCCACACCAAGTTAGGCAAGTTTGTAAATCTGTTATCTGATCCGTTAGTCTGAAAACTGATCGTCTGAACCTGGTATGTCTGAACTCTGTTAATAAGTTAATCTGAACCTGATAGTCTGGGGACACAAGGGGGAATACTTGTGTCATCTGTTGTTTGGGACCCATATTAGTCAGTAACCCTTTCTGGTATCAAAACTTTGACCCAACTGTAGGTAGGGTCCGGGCACGCTTACTGAACTAATTATAAGTGGTTCATTCTGATAATGGCGATGGGTGTTGATGGTGCGTTCCAACCGGGTCATGTGCGTGCATGGATCCCGGTCTGCCTCTGAGGATGTAAGACGCCGTGACATCTGTAAATATGCCTGTGCCAATTGGTTGCCACTTTAGGGAGTGATACACCCTATCGTGGGGCCGACACAGGGTATTTATGTATTAGGGAGTCGATCGCTTGAGTAGGATTTAGGGTACACTTAGCTCTGTCTGATTCTGTTGGTACCGTCTGTTTTGTTGGGTGGCAACACCCGTCTGTTTCTGCGTGGTACCGTTCTGTTAGGGTGGTAAAGGCCCATTATTGTTAGCATTCCATTTCTGTACTTTATCTGTTAGGATGGTAAAAGCCCATTTTTCCCAAACTCTATTTCTGTATGGACCATTCTGTTCCGTTCTGTTTCGATGTGAACATTGGGGTAACACCTAATCCTGTTATACTAGAATTGGTACCAAGAAGTTGGATCTTGATTTGAGTCAAACACCTGATACTGGGCCAAGTTTAGGCCAAGGGATGAATTTTTGTTTATACATGACATGTTAGAATGCTGGTACACCTGTGGTGAAAAACTTCACCTTGATTATGTGATGACTCCTTTGAATTATCTGTTAGATATTCACCATGCTAGTATGTAATTATCCTTATGTTCATCCCTGCTTCTCATGCCAGTTAACTTTATCAGTTTACATTGATTGTAGTAGGGCTTACTCAGTCTTTTTGACTGACCTGTTTTTCTTTCGCCTCTTTTCTTCCGTTCCCCCCCCCAGGTTCTCAGGGTGGGAATATTGGAGCTTAGCTTGGATTTCTGATCGCTTGCTTGTGGGACTTTAGCTCATGTACGGTCTTGACATGAAGCTAGCTATGGTTATCACTTATTTTGGGGATAGTACTTACGTATTTCAGTTTTTCAGAAATGTTGTTTTTATCTAGACTTGTGTATTTGGAAAGTTGACATTATGTTGTACCAGACTTGTTTTGAAATGGTTTGAAATCTTCCGCTGTTTTATTTATCTTATTTACTCTGTTTACATATATACATATGTTCTTGTTCTGCCTTGATATATCATTATGCATGTTTACCTGATTCAAACACCCCTCCAAAGTCAGAGTGCTTGCAAGAGTCACCCTGGCGGAGGTGGGGTGTTACATTTGGTATTAGAGCATATGGTTTACGAGAAGGAACAAAAAGGTTTTTAGAAAACTTTTGGAAAACTATTTTCAAAACCAAGTATAAAGTATTTTCCAAAGAAAAGTCTAGTTTGTTTTAAAAGGCTATTCCCCAAAAGCCATTAGCATAATCCTTAGTTATCTATTCTTAGTTTCCTCGTTCTGAATCTATCTTTTTCGTCATTTCAGCATGGCCGATAACTTTGTTATCCCAGAGGGAGTGCAAGTTCCTGTTTGGTATAGGAGACTTATGGAGGCTAGGGCGACCGAAGCCGGCCCCGCAAATGTTACTCCTCCTCCGGTGGTTAATATTCATCCTCCTCCTGTCGCTGAGGTTCCTCCTCCTCCTCCCCCTCAGCATCCTCCAGTAGAGTTCACGAAGATTTGCAAGGACTTCAAAGCAATGGGTGGCAAGAACTTTCTAGGTACCGAGACTTTTGTAGAGGCCCGGAATTGGTTGAAAGAGACCGAGGATTTATTCGCTATCTTTGGATTAGATGATCAGAGAAAGATCCTGTTGGCGGTTTGGCTTATGAAGGATGAAGCCGCTTATTGGTGGGAGATCACCACCGCGACTAGGCCCGTTGAGACTTGGGCCGATTTCAGGACAAGATTCGGGCTTAAGTTTCTGTCTTCTACTGAAGAGAACTTGCAAATGGAAAGGTTTATTGCTTTGAAGCAAGGAGACATGTCTATTAAAGAATATGTGAACAAGTTCAATCAGTTAGCTCGTTTTGGCTTGGATATGGTGAGTACTACTCAGAAGAAGGCTCTTCGTTTTGCTAGAGGATTGAATGAGCCGTTACAGGAGTTAGCTATGTCTCATGTGCCCATGGGGGCCACGTTTGAGAGTTTGGTAGATATGGCCCTACTCAATGAAGAGAACAAGAGTGCAAAGAAGGAGGTCAAGGTGAATGAGTCTCAAAACAAGATAACGGGGCCCAAAAAGGAAATGCAATAGAAGGAGGAGAAGTCTGAAGATAAGAAGGAAAAGAAGTGCTTTACTTGTGGAAGCTCAACTCATCTAAACAAGGATTGCAGAAAGAGGAAGGGCACTTGCTTTAACTGTGGAGAGATGGGACACTTCACTAGGGACTGCCCGAAGAAGAAAGGGACTACATCGGAAGGAACGGTGAATACTCGCATGGCGGGTGAATAGATTAGGGCTAGAATAATTTGTCTGTAGGATGTTTAATTTTCCTTGTCTGATTTTCAGTTTGAAACTCATTTTCTGGTATCTTGATTCTGTAATGGAAACTCAGTACTTTAATGCTAGTCTTGCTTCTGATCTGGTAATAGTCTCAAACTCCCTGAGAGTTATAACTCATCTGTTTGTGATAAATTGGGATTTGAGAGTATCTGTGATTATGACAAATACATTCTGGGTTTCTACCATGCTTAGTTTCCTAAGAATCATTTGGGGAAAATCTGATCTGTACTAGTAGTCTGTAAGTATATGTACCAAGTTTTTGTTTTATTTGTACTCGCTTCCATCACTCGACTGTATCTTGTTGAGATAGGAATCCTATGGATGTAAACATGTGTTCGAGACATGTTATGTTTGATGGTTGCAAGTGGATGCAAGTGGTTGCTAGTGGTTGCTCGTGGATGCATAAACACACACTAGGCTCTAGATCGGCTTGAAATTCACTCTCATATTGCATATGGACGTGTGTACATTTTCAATTCTTATGGTTGCAAGATGGTTAATTCAGCACATGGATGTTGCATATGGATGTATGTTATGTGCACACATATAGTTGTTATACAGTATGTTAGGAGTTGCATACATATGGATTCATTTCACTAACATAATTTGCATTGATGATATTTGTATTAGATAAGTACATATACACACACCTTTGCATATGTTCATACAACATTTAGAATCTTGTAAGAACAATGATTGCTCGTGGATGATGTTTCGAGTAGATGGATGATTGGATGGTAGGATGCGGTCTTCCCAACTTGAAGATTTCGGGGACGAAATCCTTTAAGGAGGGGAGAATGTAACAACCCGTATTTTCAATAACCTGTTATAACATAAATCGAGGCAGAATTTAATTCTAAAATCTGAATCAAGGGAAACGGGCTGTGCCATTGCGTTCGTCTCGGAAAAATACGCGAAATAGAGTCCGAGTTTTCGAAAATCGGAGTCCGTACGAAGAAGATATGGACGAACGAAGTTAGGCAGAAAAACCGAAAACAAGACAGAATGTACTGGCGCACTTGTGAAGTGCGCCAGCACAAAAATACACTGGCGCACTTGGGAAGTGCGCCCGTGTCGAGCCAGAAGCCTGTACAGCTTTCTGGCTTGACCCTGGCCTGCTTGGTGCACCTGTTTTGGTTCTCTGGTCTGTTCTGCTGGCCTATGACGATTTTTGATGGTTTAGATCTAAACTAGGGTTAATCCTATGGCCTAAACTAACCTAAACTTCTATAAAAGGACCCCTAAACCTAGCCTAAATCATCATTAATCATTCATACAACTAAACTATGGCAAAATCAATCCTCTCATGGCCTCCACTCTCTTCATAAATTCCTAAATCAATTTCTATGAGAGATTTTCCATGCATACAAGTGTTTTCAAACTTGTATGAGCATTATTAGCTTGCATTCAAGTCAAGTTTCCATATTTATATCATAAAGCAAGAGTTTTGATCATTTTGGCTTAAGGGTTTTCTATTAAAGCTTGCATTTTGGGTTTAATTGGTTGCATAAGGGCTTTGTCATATTTCCTAAGCATTGTAAGACCTATTCTACTTTCATACTTAAACTCTAAAGTTAAATGTATGATATGCAAGTTTACTATGCTATGATATGCAAGTTTATATGCAAGTATGCCATGTTATGATATGCAAGTTCATCATGTTATGTTATGCAAGTATGCCATGTCATGATATGCAAGTTTATCGTGTTATGTTATGCAAGTTTGATATGCAAGTTTGTCATATGATATGCAAGTTATGTTATGCAAGTTTGGGTTGAACATTTTGTTCATACTATCATGTTATGCAAGCTTATCTTGGGTTTATGAACATAAAGCTTCAAGCTTTATGCTAAAGGTTGCATTTTGGCAACATGTAAGTTATCATATCTCTTATGATAACTTGCATGTGAGGCCAAATGCGAACTTATGGCCATTTCTACATGTCATTTATCACCATGTATCACCAATATGCTAAGTTTGGTTTTATGCATGCTTTTGAGGCCTAAAATGTAATATGCAAGTATATGAACATATGTACGTTTCATATGCCACCATGTTAAACTTGTGGCTTCAATACTTTTATGTCATGATTATGCCAAGTTCCCTCTTTCTATCCTTTATGCGCTATTGCGATATGTAAGCGATGGGATTGCGTTTAGGGTTGGGTAAACTTAAAAGACATAAAAAAATAAGCTTGGGAATTTACCTATTAAGTTAGGTCTACCCATTGGGAATTTACCTATTAAGTTAGGTCTACCCAATTGCTTGAAAATTTGTAACATGTTTTGGAAACATGATGGACATGACACTTAGAAAAGATAAGTGTGACCAACTCGAGGTTGGGTTGAGTTTGTAGCGTAAACCTACCCGGAACTGACCGGCTTAACTAGTTGCTACAAACAATAGGACCCAATGTGAGAAGTTGGCCATGTTGTACCTTGAACCCGAGGTTAGACCAAGTTGTGGTGTAAAGCTACCCGGACCCGCCCGGCTTAACTAGTAACCACAACAAGGTCTAATGTGAGAGGTTAAGGCGCATTAAATTAATTAATGCCTCATGATTAGGGTTAAGTCATGGTCCACTTAATACTTAACCAGTTTGACATGAATGGGTAGGTTAAGTGAAACCAGGCTTGATTTCTTAATGACACTTAACCGAAAAATACGACTAGTGGTTAGGGTTAAGTTAACCTACACTTAACCAATCTGAACTCGGTAATTTAACGGGGTTAAGTTGAACTATACTTAGCCAATCCAACTCAGTAATTTGATAAGGCTAAGAACCGATTGGATACCTGGTCTGGATAAACTAACTTGATTGATAAATTAAACGAACCTGTTTTGCGGATCTGTAGGACCCACACCAAGTTAGGCAAGTTTGTAAATCTGTTATCTGATCCGTTAGTCTGAAAACTGATCGTCTGAACCTGGTATGTCTGAACTCTGTTAATAAGTTAATCTAAACCTGATAGTCTGGGGACACAAGGGGGAATACTTGTGTCATATGTTGTTTGGGACCCATATTAGTCAGTAACCCTTTCTGGTATCAAAACTTTGACCCAACTGTAGGTAGGGTCCGGGCACGCTTACTGAACTAATTATAAGTGGTTCATTCTGATAATGGCGATGGGTGTTGATGGTGCGTTCCAACCGGGTCATGTGCGTGCATGGATCCCGGTCTGCCTCTGAGGATGTAAGACGCCGTGACATCTGTAAATATGCCTGTGCCAATTGGTTGCCACTTTAGGGAGTGATACACCCTATCGTGGGGCCGACACAGGGTATTTATGTATTAGGGAGTCGATCGCTTGAGTAGGATTTAGGGTACACTTAGCTCTGTCTGATTCTGTTGGTACCGTCTGTTTTGTTGGGTGGCAACACCCGTCTGTTTCTGCGTGGTACCGTTCTGTTAGGGTGGTAAAGGCCCATTATTGTTAGCATTCCATTTCTGTACTTTATCTGTTAGGATGGTAAAAGCCCATTTTTCCCAAACTCTATTTCTGTATGGACCATTCTGTTCCGTTCTGTTTCGATGTGAACATTGGGGTAACACCTAATCATGTTATACTAGAATTGGTACCAAGAAGTTGGATCTTGATTTGAGTCAAACACCTAATACTGGGCCAAGTTTAGGCCAAGGGATGAATTTTTGTTTATACATGACATGTTAGAATGCTGGTACACCTGTGGTGAAAAACTTCACCTTGATTATGTGATGACTCCTTTGAATTATCTGTTAGATATTCACCATGCTAGTATGTAATTATCCTTATGTTCATCCCTGCTTCTCATGCCAGTTAACTTTATCAGTTTACATTGATTGTAGTAGGGCTTACTCAGTCTTTTTAACTGACCTGTTTTTCTTTCGCCTTTTTTCTTCCGTTCCCCCCCAGGTTCTCAGGGTGGGAATATTGGAGCTTAGCTTGGATTTCTGATCGCTTGCTTGTGGGACTTTAGCTCATGTATGGTCTTGACATGAAGCTAGCTATGGTTATCACTTATTTTGGGGATAGTACTTACGTATTTCAGTTTTTCAGAAATGTTGTTTTTATCTAGACTTGTGTATTTGGAAAGTTGACATTATATTGTACCAGACTTGTTTTGAAATGGTTTGAAATCTTCCGCTGTTTTATTTATCTTATTTACTCTGTTTACATATATACATATGTTCTTGTTCTGCCTTGATATATCATTATGCTTGTTTACCTGATTCAAACACCCCTCCAAAGTCAGAGTGCTTGCAAGAGTCACCCTGGCGGAGGTGGGGTGTTACAAAAACCATTTCTCATTATGACATTATCAAGTTTTGCATGCCATTGTTTTGGATCTTATTTTAGTCCATATATCATTACCCATTTACAGACTTTGCTTTCATTTCCTTTGGAAATGAAACCTTCTGGTTGTTCCATGTAGATCTTCTCATCAGGATCTCCATTTAAGAATGTTGTCTTTACATCCATTTGATGAATTTCTAAGTTGTAAATGGATGCAATTGCTATCAACATTCTTATAGAGGTTATTCGTGTTACTGACGAATATGTATCAAAGAAGTCTACTCCTTCTTTTTGATGATAGCATTTGGCTACCAATCTGGTTTTATACTTGTCGATAGAGCCGACTGCCTTCATTTTCTTCTTGAAAATCCATTTGCAGCAATTGGTTTTACTCTAGGTGGAATATCAACAATTTCCCAAATTTTATTACTTAGAATTGAATCAATCACACTTTGAATTGCTTCTTTCCAAAATGCAGATTCAGAAGATGTCAATGCTTCCTTGTATGTTTGAGGTCCGTGTTCTAACATGTATGTTAGGAATTCTGAACCAAATGTCCTGGCTGTTATACCCCTTACGCTTCTTCTAGGTTCAATTTCCTCAATCTCATGAGGAGTTGCATCTTCATGTGATTCTTCTCTTGTCCTTTAAGGGGCATTTCTTTCATTTCTTTTGTGCGGAAACACATCTTCAAAGAAGAGTAATCTCTTGATTCAATGATTGTATTTACATTGATATCGGCTATATCAGACTTGAATACCAAAAATCTATAGGCACTACTATTTTGGGTTGGCCCTGGATAGTAACAATCTACGGTCTTTGGTCCAAGTTTGACTTTCTTGGGAGGCGGTATTGGAACATTTGCCAAGCACCCCCACACTTTGAGGTTTTTTAAGCTTGGTTTATGTCTTTTCCATAACTCATATGGAATTGCTCCTGTTTTATTGTGAGGAACCTTGTTTAAAATACAATTAGACATAGTTAAGGCTTCCCCCCACAAGTTTGTCCATAAGCCAGAAGTCAATAGCATCACATTAATCTTATCTTTTAACGTTCTATTCTTTCTCTCGACGACACCATTTTGTTGTGGTGAATATGGGGCTATTGTTTGATGAATTATTCCATTTTTTGCACAGAATTGTTCAAATGGTGACTCATATTTTCCACCTCGATCATATCTCAATACCTTTATCTTTTTATTTAAATGATTTATGTAACGACCACGGGATTTTCGACTCCGAAAATCAACACAAAACTGCCCTGTTGACTATTCAGACATCAAAAATACCTGATCATTAATAGAAAGAAGTGAGAGGATGAGGAAGATAAGATAGAACTAATAGAATAGAAGAAGAAGAAGAAGAACACAACTGAGCATAATCAGAGTAAACACGAATCTCACAGCGGAACGGATAAAATATATTATATAACATAACTTTGAAATACAAAACCGTATTGTATATACATACCATTATCAGAGTACAATACATCATATCACAGCGGAAATAGTCTCTAAATACTAACGGTGAAGCCTTCTGCTTTTAGCTCCTTCAAGCGTATCTGTAAAAGCCTGAAACACTTGACTGCCCATACAAATTTGGGCACCCAAGAGTTTAGGGAAAACAAACAAAATAAACTCTGGGTCAGTCATGGGACTGGTGTGAGTAAACTCCAACCATATGGTTTAACTTCAAAAATCCTTTGAAAGAAAAGATAATAGTAAGACCGGTCCACACATAAACACGGACGGCTTTTACCTTACTATAACCCAAATCATTATTGATATCAAAATCCAGTGATATTATAATAATGTCTAATCAAACAAATAACCAAATAGTAGAACGCTTGCATCTCACGCTCTACATACATAGTATAAAATCAAAAACCGCAGGGCGCTTATTGGAGATTGGATTCCAACTATGACAAGGTATGGGACCACCTTCCGATGATGTATCTCTAGAGGCGAATACACTGGGTTCAACAAGAACGTCTTGCAACCCGGCCCACACATGACCGACCATTCATTTCGCTTGAGTGTATCGAATGTATATCACCAACGGTTGGACTCAAACCACCGTTCCCGAATTGGCAGAATCGATAGATTTAGAAACAAAAGGAATTTCTCTAGATAGGTGATTATACACCCTAATGGGAGCGACCCACATAGCCATGCTGCCTGCCCGATTTTTGTCATTTCCCGGTCGTGAAGCTTGAGGCTACGTTTACCTTTTAGGACATCTGGCCACCATACACTTTGGATGCCACATCGTCAAACCCGTCAAATCACTAGTTGATCCTCTCAAAAATATCACGGGTATAAAAGCTAAGAGAAACGAATTTCTCCGCCACCAGACGTAATACCTTGAAAGGATCGTCTTATGTGACCGTTAGGAATACTCTGTCAGACATTCGTCCATACAAGTTGTCCTGGGACTGGACAAACAGAAAACACCATTCTGGAACAGGACGACCCTTGCATTTCACTCCGTCTTCAATTGTCTTCAGCATAATCGAATTCGCAGCGCTTATGCCTATACGGAGTGGTTTTCGATAATATATCCAACCGGTCTCTCCGTATTGACAACGATGGTCAAAACACTTCGATAGTCGGTTATTTAACTATCGAAGTAAAAACAACATCCATCCTAATGTATAACTAACCATCATACAATCACGCTTAAGTTTGGTCAACAGCGCTAATTTATCGTTATAGTTTAAAACTGGTCATACGCTGCAATATTCCCTTTTATAACTAATCTCGACACAATAGCCACGCTTAAGCCTTGTCAACAACGTTATTTTATCGCTATAGTAGTACGCTACTATATTCCACTTTATATTTAGTCTCAACACCTCTTTCCGTTACAAAGATCTTGACATCTCTTTCCGTTGCAAAAACCTTGACATTTCTCTTTAAACTTTTCTTATCAAAAATCGATCAAGTTCTTTGTCCTTTTGGCAACTTACTTCTTATTTGAATTATTATACCCAATTCAATAAAACATCTCAATACAAAACTTAATACCAGTTTACAATAGAATTTTTATTATAATTTAAACTTCGCTTCAATTATAAAAATATAATTTTTATAATTAACTTCGTTGATTTGTCTGACGGTCAACCAACTTCTCACAAACGATGTGTTTATGGTTGACTATTGTCACTTTCTAGATCGATATCATTTATTTATTAAATTAACATAACATTGAATTTCCATTCAACACGGTTCAAGCAGTGCACAAACAGTACATCTAAATATTTAGGAATCCGGTTGAGTTCCTCCAACCGATTTCCGCATCCATAGGTGTTATTCAAATCAGTATCCAACCAATGATGTGTGCATATGCAATGATATATATTTATTTCAACCAATTTAACCATAATCTGTCTAAACAACCACCACACAGCATTCAACCATTATTCAAAATATAATTAAAATATTTTAAATAAAACAAAGTTAGTGAATTTACTCACCTTTGCGCGTTAACCGTTAAATAACGATTTGCGGTCGGTTGATTAAATCAGGCATTCAGTTTTGTACCGTTCGAGCTTTATGACCAACCGGCACCGTTTCTCACATTGTCACCATCGCACTCATAAGTGATAAAACATGAAACTTGCTCCATCATTTTGCTAATTCAATTTTCCATCTCCAAACTTTAATGCCGCCATCACCTTGATAAGCTAGACCACCCTTGACCGACCATGCTGGAACCACTTGCGCCAGCAACTGACAACGTCCCCAAACACCGCTACTTTCTCCATCTTTGACGCCAAATTCCATTTCCTAGTTTATCTTCCAAAAACGAATAGCACGCTCAGACATATATATGCCATTCTTCACGTCCCTTATTTCCTCAAGTATTAACGCCTTGTTATAGTCCCCCTCCCTTCTTCTACAATTTATGCGCCACCTGTACAACGTTTTCACCTCTATCCTTCTTACTTATAACCCACACGTGCATCATTACTTTTCCCATTCATGAAATTCGAATGATCCTCCTTCATTTAAAACCGAACCTGATGTCGTCCATTATCAATTTCAGCTTCCACATAATATAATATGTGCACATCAGGCAAAGCATGTTTGAACAACCACCTCTCTGTTCACAATGACCCGTAAACCCCTTACAAACGTTGACACCATGCATGTATACCGCTCTCCAGACCGCATGCAAGCATGTACATCATCATTCACCAGCATTTCCTTGCTCGCCCGAGCCTTGCCAGAGCCGACTCCCCTGCCTCCGCATGCTGTTCGGCCACTACTTCATCTACATGATGCTCTACGTTCCCTTTTGCTTTTAAAAGGTTTGAGTGTTATAAATATCATAGCAGAGGAGTTTTATTTATTTTCATGGTGACTTAGAGTTTCTGATTTAAAAAGAAAGCACAAGGCTTGCGTTTTATATTGGTCAGGTGCCTTGGGTGCAAAGGAATAGGGATTAATAGAACTATAGGTTAGGTTTGCTGTTCTTTCGACAAGTTCTTTTCAGCTCGAAACACTATGCTGCGTTGTAGGGGAAGGACAGCTATGTGTTTTCTTTGGCATGAACTCTTGATGTGGTAACAGTGTATGCATGCATAGCTCCTGTACGATGATGTTTTAAATAATGCTTTTTACACGGTTTCAACCGTCATTTGAGTGTCCTTTACTTTATGTGTTGTTTGATATTATTATAGGCTAAACATTTTTCTTTTGTTTTCAAGTTTTAGATGATTCAACCCCGTGTGCATCGAGTTAAATGTTTATATGCTTCAATGCCATTTAACGTTCAATAACTTGTTATTGAATTTATCACCGGGTACCCTATGGTATACGAATTCTGTTTCGGTCACGGACGGCTATCGACCGAAATAAAAATACAGTCGTGTCCAACGATGAGCCACGATCCCAAAAATATAATAATATCGGTAGTTTAACTTATATTGTGAAACCCCGAAATATTGATTAAGGGTGCAAAATACTCCAAATAAAAAGTTGCGTATTTAATTAATTAAAAATTTCAGTAAAATTCTAAAAATTAAGTTATCACTACATCTCAAAAGAACCTTATCTAAATTCGAAACCGATAAGAAATTATTTCAAATAAACCGTTATGGTCGATATACGATTTCATAGCGGCTTTCTGAATATTTGATTTTGACATATCTTGCAATCTATACGACGAAATCTCAATATTTCACTTCTGTTAGAAAGATACAGTTCAACAGATTCCAACGTTTCTTGTTTTGCAGAAATCCGATTTAAACTGGTTTCTGTACACTCAGTTGAAGTTCAGAACGTTAAATTACGAACTGCAGCGTCGTTATGAGCTCGATTATATTTAATATATATATTTATACGTTCAACTTCGTTTAACCAATATATAAATCCATTTATATTACGAATTCAATATTTAAACTGAATTAAATATTCAAATATAAACCGATAAAAATGCGGGTCGTTACATTCCTTCCCCCTTAAAATAATTTCGTCCTCGAAATTGCTAAGATGGGGAAAATGCTACAATCTCTGTTGTAAACAGGTAAAAAAAATCCTTTTGGTTTACTTCATAATTTTAGTTTCAACTGAATTGATCAAAATATTAATTCCCTTCTTTGTAACGAAAATTTTCAAAATTCGGAAAATTTTCTAACACTTTAATTTTCAGAGAATTTCGTCAGCCTCTCTGTTGCACGGTTCATTTGGTACTATTACCACACGCCACTCTGGGCCCTCTCCCTTTATCGGGCATCTAACTTTCTCGCTTCCATTTGCAATCCATTTAGCATACCCAAATGCATCTCTAACTGATCTCCAGTCAGTTTATTCTCAATCAATAATTCTCTTACATCCCAACTCAAATTTCTTTTTCAAACTCCAGTTCAATTCCAATTCCAAATAATCAAATTTCCCAACCAAGTTTGGTTCCATTCCCAATCTCAATTCACAACTCAACTACTTTGCCAAGTCAAATCCTTATTCTAGTACGTTTTCCACTTACTTGGCTTCAATTCAACTCCACTTTTATTTGGCTTCTCTAAATTCTCTGTTTATTTACTTCATAAGTAAATTTTAAATTTCAGAATTCAAATTCCTGGGGTTTTCATTTCAAATCAATTTGAAATCATATATATATATACATATATATATATATATATTCATAACATAGCAGTTCAAAACATTTGAATTTCTGAACAACTTATTTCAAAACAAAATCTTTGGTAGTAATCCGTCACTTAGAGCTCGAAAATTACACTGATGATGCCATGGTTCATCATCAGAATTATTTTCCAGCCACCAAAGTGAGTTCAATACTATATTACTTTCCGAAATCACTTCAAAATACCTTTTTCAACACTTGGAAAATAGTTTCAAATCTCCCAGGATTTTAAAATCCTCATATGTTTAATTCAAATCCATTTACGACGACTTCTCAAATTTCTAGAGTTTTAACTCCATTCCTGGTTTATCATCAGATTCAATTTATCTGATTTATATATTATATTCATATAATATTTCGATTGGTTATTTATATAACCAACTCACTTATATATCCTTATCTGATCATAATAATGATCAATACATCTAATATACTATAATCTCAAGATATATACTTCTCTTTATATCAAAATATATTTCGAGTAAAATTATTTCATTTATCCTCTTTCAAAACAATATTGTGTCGAATTTCTCTATCCAAGCATTTATAAATCCCTATCGACCATGTCAGCTAAACGCGTCGATCTGGAATTCATATATCACTCAACAGATCAATCAACACAATATAAAACAGTTTTTATATAAATCTACAAATACGCGCTCATATATATACACTCAAACTCAATCTAGAGTATTACTAACTCCATCTCTATTGAGTCATGCCACAGAGCCAAGGTAATCACTTAACCTTCAGCTCTGATACCAACTGTAACGACCACGGGATTTTCGACTCCGAAAATCAACACAAAACTGCCATGTTGACTATTCAGACATCAAAAATACCTGATCATTAATAGAAAGAAGTGAGAGGATGAGAAAGATAAGATAGAACTAATAGAATAGAAGAAGAAGAAGAACACAACTGAGCATAATCAGAGTAAACACGAATCTCACAGCGGAACGGATAAAATATATTATATAACATAACTTTGAAATACAAAACCGTATTGTATATACATACCATTATCAGAGTACAATACATCATATCACAGCGGAAATAGTCTCTAAATACTAACGGTGAAGCCTTCTGCTTTTAGCTCCTTCAAGCGTATCTGTAAAAGCCTGAAACACTTGACTGCCCATACAAATTTGGGCACCCAAGAGTTTAGGGAAAACAAACAAAATAAACTCTGGGTCAGTCATGGGACTGGTGTGAGTAAACTCCAACCATATGGTTTAACTTCAAAAATCCTTTGAAAGAAAAGATAATAGTAAGACCGGTCCACACATAAACACGGACGGCTTTTACCTTACTATAACCCAAATCATTATTGATATCAAAATCCAGTGATATTATAATAATGTCTAATCAAATAAATAACCAAATAGTAGAACGCTTGCATCTCACGCTCTACATACATAGTATAAAATCAAAAATCACAGGGCGCTTATTGGAGATTGGATTCCAACTATGACAAGGTATGGGACCACCTTCCGATGATGTATCTCTAGAGGCGAATACACTGGGTTCAACAAGAACGTCTTGCAACCCGGCCCACACATGACCGACCATTCATTTCGCTTGAGTGTATCGAATGTATATCACCAACGGTTGGACTCAAACCACCGTTCCCGAATG
Source organism: Allium sativum (assembly GCA_030737875.1). NCBI lineage: Eukaryota > Viridiplantae > Streptophyta > Magnoliopsida > Asparagales > Amaryllidaceae > Allium > Allium sativum. The sequence continues at coordinate 123,135,842 of CM060919.1, read as the reverse complement.
GGCAGAATCGATAGATTTAGAAACAAAAGGAATTTCTCTAGATAGGTGATTATACACCCTAATGGGAGCGACCCACATAGCCATGCTGCCTGCCCGATTTTTGTCATTTCCCGGTCGTGAAGCTTGAGGCTACGTTTACCTTTTAGGACATCTGGCCACCATACACTTTGGATGCCACATCGTCAAACCCGTCAAATCACTAGTTGATCCTCTCAAAAATATTACGGGTATAAAAGCTAAGAGAAACGAATTTCTCCGCCACCATACGTAATACCTTGAAAGGATCGTCTTATGTGACCGTTAAGAATACTCTGTCAGACATTCGTCCATACAAGTTGTCCTGGGACTGGACAAACAGAAAACACCATTCTGGAACAGGACGACCCTTGCATTTCACTCCGTCTTCAATTGTCTTCAGCATAATCGAATTCGCAGCGCTTATGCCTATACGGAGTGGTTTTCGATAATATATCCAACCGGTCTCTCCGTATTGACAACGATGGTCAAAACACTTCGATAGTCGGTTATTTAACTATCGAAGTAAAAACAACATCCATCCTAATGTATAACTAACCATCATACAATCACGCTTAAGTTTGGTCAACAACGCTAATTTATCGTTATAGTTTAAAACTGGTCATACGCTGCAATATTCCCTTTTATAACTAATCTCGACACAATAGCCACGCTTAAGCCTTGTCAACAACGTTATTTTATCGCTATAGTAGTACGCTACTATATTCCACTTTATATTTAGTCTCAACACCTCTTTCCGTTACAAAGATCTTGACATCTCTTTCCGTTGCAAAAACCTTGACATTTCTCTTTAAACTTTTCTTATCAAAAATCGATCAAGTTCTTTGTCCTTTTGGCAACTTACTTCTTATTTGAATTATTATACCCAATTCAATAAAACATCTCAATACAAAACTTAATACCAGTTTACAATAGAATTTTTATTAGAATTTAAACTTCGCTTCAATTATAAAAATATAATTTTTATAATTAACTTCGTTGATTTGTCTGACGGTCAACCAACTTCTCACAAACGATGTGTTTATGGTTGACTGTTGTCACTTTCTAGATCGATATCATTTATTTATTAAATTAACATAACGTTGAATTTCCATTCAACACGGTTCAAGCAGTGCACAAACAGTACATCTAAATATTTAGGAATCCGGTTGAGTTCCTCCAACCGATTTCCGCATCCATAGGTGTTATTCAAATCAGTATCCAACCAATGATGTGTGCATATGCAATGATATATATTTATTTCAACCAATTTAACCATAATCTGTCTAAACAACCACCACACAGCATTCAACCATTATTCAAAATATAATTAAAATATTTTAAATAAAACAAAGTTAGTGAATTTACTCACCTTTGCGCGTTAACCGTTAAATAACGATTTGCGGTCGGTTGATTAAATCAGGCATTCAGTTTTGTACCGTTCGAGCTTTATGACCAACCGGCACCGTTTCTCACATTGTCACCATCGCACTCATAAGTGATAAAACATGAAACTTGCTCCATCATTTTGCTAATTCAATTTTCCATCTCCAAACTTTAATGCCGCCATCACCTTGATAAGCTAGACCACCCTTGACCGACCATGCTGGAACCACTTGCGCCAGCAACTGACAACGTCCCCAAACACCGCTACTTTCTCCATCTTTGACGCCAAATTCCATTTCCTAGTTTATCTTCCAAAAACGAATAGCACGCTCAGACATATATATGCCATTCTTCACGTCCCTTATTTCCTCAAGTATTAACGCCTTGTTATAGTCCCCCTCCCTTCTTCTACAATTTATGCGCCACCTGTACAACGTTTTCACCTCTATCCTTCTTACTTATAACCCACACGTGCATCATTACTTTTCCCATTCATGAAATTCGAATGATCCTCCTTCATTTAAAACCGAACCTGATGTCGTCCATTATCAATTTCAGCTTCCACATAATATAATATGTGCACATCAGGCAAAGCATGTTTGAACAACCACCTCTCTGTTCACAATGACCCGTAAACCCCTTACAAACGTTGACACCATGCATGTATACCGCTCTCCAGACCGCATGCAAGCATGTACATCATCATTCACCAGCATTTCCTTGCTCGCCCGAGCCTTGCCAGAGCCGACTCCCCTGCCTCCGCATGCTGTTCGGCCACTACTTCATCTACATGATGCTCTACGTTCCCTTTTGCTTTTAAAAGGTTTGAGTGTTATAAATATCATAGCAGAGGAGTTTTATTTATTTTCATGGTGACTTAGAGTTTCTGATTTAAAAAGAAAGCACAAGGCTTGCGTTTTATATTGGTCAGGTGCCTTGGGTGCAAAGGAATAGGGATTAATAGAACTATAGGTTAGGTTTGCTGTTCTTTCGACAAGTTCTTTTCAGCTCGAAACACTATGCTGCGTTGTAGGGGAAGGACAGCTATGTGTTTTCTTTGGCATGAACTCTTGATGTGGTAACAGTGTATGCATGCATAGCTCCTGTACGATGATGTTTTAAATAATGCTTTTTACACGGTTTCAACCGTCATTTGAGTGTCCTTTACTTTATGTGTTGTTTGATATTATTATAGGCTAAACATTTTTCTTTTGTTTTCAAGTTTTAGATGATTCAACCCCGTGTGCATCGAGTTAAATGTTTATATGCTTCAATGCCATTTAACGTTCAATAACTTGTTATTGAATTTATCACCGGGTACCCTATGGTATACGAATTCTGTTTCGGTCACGGACGGCTATCGACCGAAATAAAAATACAGTCGTGTCCAACGATGAGCCACGATCCCAAAAATATAATAATATCGGTAGTTTAACTTATATTGTGAAACCCCGAAATATTGATTAAGGGTGCAAAATACTCCAAATAAAAAGTTGCGTATTTAATTAATTAAAAATTTCAGTAAAATTCTAAAAATTAAGTTATCACTACATCTCAAAAGAACCTTATCTAAATTCGAAACCGATAAGAAATTATTTCAAATAAACCGTTATGGTCGATATACGATTTCATAGCGGCTTTCTGAATATTTGATTTTGACATATCTTGCAATCTATACGACGAAATCTCAATATTTCACTTCTGTTAGAAAGATACAGTTCAACAGATTCCAACGTTTCTTGTTTTGCAGAAATCCGATTTAAACTGGTTTCTGTACACTCAGTTGAAGTTCAGAACGTTAAATTACGAACTGCAGCGTCGTTATGAGCTCGATTATATTTAATATATATATTTATACGTTCAACTTCGTTTAACCAATATATAAATCCATTTATATTACGAATTCAATATTTAAACTGAATTAAATATTCAAATATAAACCGATAAAAATGCGGGTCGTTACATTCCTTCCCCCTTAAAATAATTTCGTCCTCGAAATTGCTAAGATGGGGAAAATGCTACAATCTCTGTTGTAAACAGGTAAAAAAAATCCTTTTGGTTTACTTCATAATTTTAGTTTCAACTGAATTGATCAAAATATTAATTCCCTTCTTTGTAACGAAAATTTTCAAAATTCGGAAAATTTTCTAACACTTTAATTTTCAGAGAATTTCGTCAGCCTCTCTGTTGCACGGTTCATTTGGTACTATTACCACACGCCACTCTGGGCCCTCTCCCTTTATCGGGCATCTAACTTTCTCGCTTCCATTTGCAATCCATTTAGCATACCCAAATGCATCTCTAACTGATCTCCAGTCAGTTTATTCTCAATCAATAATTCTCTTACATCCCAACTCAAATTTCTTTTTCAAACTCCAGTTCAATTCCAATTCCAAATAATCAAATTTCCCAACCAAGTTTGGTTCCATTCCCAATCTCAATTCACAACTCAACTACTTTGCCAAGTCAAATCCTTATTCTAGTACGTTTTCCACTTACTTGGCTTCAATTCAACTCCACTTTTATTTGGCTTCTCTAAATTCTCTGTTTATTTACTTCATAAGTAAATTTTAAATTTCAGAATTCAAATTCCTGGGGTTTTCATTTCAAATCAATTTGAAATCATATATATATATACATATATATATATATATATTCATAACATAGCAGTTCAAAACATTTGAATTTCTGAACAACTTATTTCAAAACAAAATCTTTGGTAGTAATCCGTCACTTAGAGCTCGAAAATTACACTGATGATGCCATGGTTCATCATCAGAATTATTTTCCAGCCACCAAAGTGAGTTCAATACTATATTACTTTCCGAAATCACTTCAAAATACCTTTTTCAACACTTGGAAAATAGTTTCAAATCTCCCAGGATTTTAAAATCCTCATATGTTTAATTCAAATCCATTTACGACGACTTCTCAAATTTCTAGAGTTTTAACTCCATTCCTGGTTTATCATCAGATTCAATTTATCTGATTTATATATTATATTCATATAATATTTCGATTGGTTATTTATATAACCAACTCACTTATATATCCTTATCTGATCATAATAATGATCAATACATCTAATATACTATAATCTCAAGATATATACTTCTCTTTATATCAAAATATATTTCGAGTAAAATTATTTCATTTATCCTCTTTCAAAACAATATTGTGTCGAATTTCTCTATCCAAGCATTTATAAATCCCTATCGACCATGTCAGCTAAACGCGTCGATCTGGAATTCATATATCACTCAACAGATCAATCAACACAATATAAAACAGTTTTTATATAAATCTACAAATACGCGCTCATATATATACACTCAAACTCAATCTAGAGTATTACTAACTCCATCTCTATTGAGTCACGCCACAGAGCCAAGGTAATCACTTAACCTTCAGCTCTGATACCAACTGTAACGACCACGGGATTTTCGACTCCGAAAATCAACACAAAACTGCCATGTTGACTATTCAGACATCAAAAATACCTGATCATTAATAGAAAGAAGTGAGAGGATGAGAAAGATAAGATAGAACTAATAGAATAGAAGAAGAAGAAGAACACAACTGAGCATAATCAGAGTAAACACGAATCTCACAGCGGAACGGATAAAATATATTATATAACATAACTTTGAAATACAAAACCGTATTGTATATACATACCATTATCAGAGTACAATACATCATATCACAGCGGAAATAGTCTCTAAATACTAACGGTGAAGCCTTCTGCTTTTAGCTCCTTCAAGCGTATCTGTAAAAGCCTGAAACACTTGACTGCCCATACAAATTTGGGCACCCAAGAGTTTAGGGAAAACAAACAAAATAAACTCTGGGTCAGTCATGGGACTGGTGTGAGTAAACTCCAACCATATGGTTTAACTTCAAAAATCCTTTGAAAGAAAAGATAATAGTAAGACCGGTCCACACATAAACACGGACGGCTTTTACCTTACTATAACCCAAATCATTATTGATATCAAAATCCAGTGATATTATAATAATGTCTAATCAAATAAATAACCAAATAGTAGAACGCTTGCATCTCACGCTCTACATACATAGTATAAAATCAAAAATCGCAGGGCGCTTATTGGAGATTGGATTCCAACTATGACAAGGTATGGGACCACCTTCCGATGATGTATCTCTAGAGGCGAATACACTGGGTTCAACAAGAACGTCTTGCAACCCGGCCCACACATGACCGACCATTCATTTCGCTTGAGTGTATCGAATGTATATCACCAACGGTTGGACTCAAACCACCGTTCCCGAATGGGCAGAATCGATAGATTTAGAAACAAAAGGAATTTCTCTAGATAGGTGATTATACACCCTAATGGGAGCGACCCACATAGCCATGCTGCCTGCCCGATTTTTGTCATTTCCCGGTCGTGAAGCTTGAGGCTACGTTTACCTTTTAGGACATCTGGCCACCATACACTTTGGATGCCACATCGTCAAACCCGTCAAATCACTAGTTGATCCTCTCAAAAATATTACGGGTATAAAAGCTAAGAGAAACGAATTTCTCCGCCACCATACGTAATACCTTGAAAGGATCGTCTTATGTGACCGTTAGGAATACTCTGTCAGACATTCGTCCATACAAGTTGTCCTGGGACTGGACAAACAGAAAACACCATTCTGGAACAGGACGACCCTTGCATTTCACTCCGTCTTCAATTGTCTTCAGCATAATCGAATTCGCAGCGCTTATGCCTATACGGAGTGGTTTTCGATAATATATCCAACCGGTCTCTCCGTATTGACAACGATGGTCAAAACACTTCGATAGTCGGTTATTTAACTATCGAAGTAAAAACAACATCCATCCTAATGTATAACTAACCATCATACAATCACGCTTAAGTTTGGTCAACAACGCTAATTTATCGTTATAGTTTAAAACTGGTCATACGCTGCAATATTCCCTTTTATAACTAATCTCGACACAATAGCCACGCTTAAGCCTTGTCAACAACGTTATTTTATCGCTATAGTAGTACGCTACTATATTCCACTTTATATTTAGTCTCAACACCTCTTTCCGTTACAAAGATCTTGACATCTCTTTCCGTTGCAAAAACCTTGACATTTCTCTTTAAACTTTTCTTATCAAAAATCGATCAAGTTCTTTGTCCTTTTGGCAACTTACTTCTTATTTGAATTATTATACCCAATTCAATAAAACATCTCAATACAAAACTTAATACCAGTTTACAATAGAATTTTTATTAGAATTTAAACTTCGCTTCAATTATAAAAATATAATTTTTATAATTAACTTCGTTGATTTGTCTGACGGTCAACCAACTTCTCACAAACGATGTGTTTATGGTTGACTGTTGTCACTTTCTAGATCGATATCATTTAGTTATTAAATTAACATAACGTTGAATTTCCATTCAACACGGTTCAAGCAGTGCACAAACAGTACATCTAAATATTTAGGAATCCGGTTGAGTTCCTCCAACCGATTTCCGCATCCATAGGTGTTATTCAAATCAGTATCCAACCAATGATGTGTGCATATGCAATGATATATATTTATTTCAACCAATTTAACCATAATCTGTCTAAACAACCACCACACAGCATTCAACCATTATTCAAAATATAATTAAAATGTTTTAAATAAAACAAAGTTAGTGAATTTACTCACCTTTGCGCGTTAACCGTTAAATAACGATTTGCGGTCGGTTGATTAAATCAGGCATTCAGTTTTGTACCGTTCGAGCTTTATGACCAACCGGCACCGCTTCTCACATTGTCACGTCGCACTCATAAGTGATAAAACATGAAACTTGCTCCATCATTTTGCTAATTCAATTTTCCATCTCCAAACTTTAATGCCGCCATCACCTTGATAAGCTAGACCACCCTTGACCGACCATGCTGGAACCACTTGCGCCAGCAACTGACAACGTCCCCAAACACCGCTACTTTCTCCATCTTTGACGCCAAATTCCATTTCCTAGTTTATCTTCCAAAAACGAATAGCACGCTCAGACATATATATGCCATTCTTCACGTCCCTTATTTCCTCAAGTATTAACGCCTTGTTATAGTCCCCCTCCCCTCTTCTACAATTTATGCGCCACCTGTACAACGTTTTCACCTCTATCCTTCTTACTTATAACCCACACGTGCATCATTACTTTACCCCATTCATGAAATTCGAATGATCCTCCTTCATTTAAAACCGAACCTGATGTCGTCCATTATCAATTTCAGCTTCCACATAATATAATATGTGCACATCAGGCAAAGCATGTTTGAACAACCACCTCTCTATTCACAATGACCCGTAAACCCCTTACAAACGTTGACACCATGCATGTATACCGCTCTCCAGACCGCATGCAAGCATGTACATCATCATTCACCAGCATTTCCTTGCTCGCCCGAGCCTTGCCAGAGCCGACTCCCCTGCCTCCGCATGCTGTTCGGCCACTACTTCATCTACACGATGCTCTACGTTCCCTTTTGCTTTTAAAAGGTTTGAGTGTTATAAATATCATAGCAGAGGAGTTTTATTTATTTTCATGGTGACTTAGAGTTTCTGATTTAAAAAGAAAGCACAAGGCTTGCGTTTTATATTGGTCAGGTGCCTTGGGTGCAAAGGAATAGGGATTAATAGAACTATAGGTTAGGTTTGTTGTTCTTTCGACAAGTTCTTTTCAGCTCGAAACACTATGCTGCGTTGTAGGGGAAGGACAGCTATGTGTTTTCTTTGGCATGAACTCTTGATGTGGTAACAGTGTATGCATGCATAGCTCCTGTACGATGATGTTTTAAATAATGCTTTTTACACGGTTTCAACCGTCATTTGAGTGTCCTTTACTTTATGTGTTGTTTGATATTATTATAGGCTAAACATTTTTCTTTTGTTTTCAAGTTTTAGATGATTCAACCCCGTGTGCATCGAGTTAAATGTTTATATGCTTCAATGCCATTTAACGTTCAATAACTTGTTATTGAATTTATCACCGGGTACCCTATGGTATACGAATTCTGTTTCGGTCACGGATGGCTATCGACCGAAATAAAAATACAGTCGTGTCCAACGATGAGCCACGATCCCAAAAATATAATAATATCGGTAGTTTAACTTATATTGTGAAACCCCGAAATATTGATTAAGGGTGCAAAATACTCCAAATAAAAAGTTGCGTATTTAATTAATTAAAAATTTAAGTAAAATTCTAAAAATTAAGTTATCACTACGTCTCAAAAGAACCTTATCTAAATTCGAAACCGATAAGAAATTATTTCAAATAAACCGTTATGGTCGATATACGATTTCATAGCGGCTTTCTGAATATTTGATTTTGACATATCTTGCAATCTATACGACGAAATCTCAATATTTCACTTCTGTTAGAAAGATACAGTTCAACAGATTCCAACGTTTCTTGTTTTGCAGAAATCCGATTTAAACTGGTTTCTGTACACTCAGTTGAAGTTCAGAACGTTAAATTACGAACTGCAGCGTCGTTATGAGCTCGATTATATTTAATATATATATTTATACGTTCAACTTCGTTTAACCAATATATAAATCCATTTATATTACGAATTCAATATTTAAACTGAATTAAATATTCAAATATAAACCGATAAAAAGCGGGTCGTTACATTCCTTTCCCCTTAAAATAATTTCGTCCTCGAAATTGCTAAGTTGGGGAAAATGCTACAATCTCTGTTGTAAACAGGTAAAAAAAATCCTTTTGGTTTACTTCATAATTTTAGTCTCAACTGAATTGATCAAAATATTAATTCCCTTCTTTGTAACGAAAATTTTCAAAATTCGGAAAATTTTCTAACACTTTAATTTTCAGAGAATTTCGTCAGCCTCTCTGTTGCACGGTTCATTTGGTACTATTACCACACGCCACTCTGGGCCCTCTCCCTTTATCGGGCATCTAACTTTCTCGCTTCCATTTGCAATCCATTTAGCATACCCAAATGCATCTCTAACTGATCTCCAGTCAGTTTATTCTCAATCAATAATTCTCTTACATCCCAACTCAAATTTCTTTTTCAAACTCCAGTTCAATTCCAATTCCAAATAATCAAATTTCCCAACCAAGTTTGGTTCCATTCCCAATCTCAATTCACAACTCAACTACTTTGCCAAGTCAAATCCTTATTCTAGTACGTTTTCCACTTACTTGGCTTCAATTCAACTCCACTTTTATTTGGCTTCTCTAAATTCTCTGTTTATTTACTTCATAAGTAAATTTTAAATTTCAGAATTCAAATTCCTGGGGTTTTCATTTCAAATCAATTTGAAATCATATATATATATACATATATATATATATATATATATATTCATAACATAGCAGTTCAAAACATTTGAATTTCTGAACAACTTATTTCAAAACAAAATCTTTGGTAGTAATCCGTCATTTAGAGCTCGAAAATTACACTGATGATGCCATGGTTCATCATCAGAATTATTTTCCAGCCACCAAAGTGAGTTCAATACTATATTACTTTCCGAAATCACTTCAAAATACCTTTTTCAACACTTGGAAAATAGTTTCAAATCTCCCAGGATTTTAAAATCCTCATATGTTTAATTCAAATCCATTTACGACGACTTCTCAAATTTCTAGAGTTTTAACTCCATTCCTGGTTTATCATCAGATTCAATTTATCTGATTTATATATTATATTCATATAATATTTCGATTGGTTATTTATATAACCAACTCACTTATATATCCTTATCTGATCATAATAATGATCAATACATCTAATATACTATAATCTCAAGATATATACTTCTCTTTATATCAAAATATATTTCGAGTAAAATTATTTCATTTATCCTCTTTCAAAACAATATTGTGTCGAATTGCTCTATCCAAGCATTTATAAATCCCTATCGACCATGTCAGCTAAACGCGTCGATCTGGAATTCATATATCACTCAACAGATCAATCAACACAATATAAAACAGTTTTTATATAAATCTACAAATACGCGCTCATATATATACACTCAAACTCAATCTAGAGTATTACTAACTCCATCTCTATTGAGTCACGCCACAGAGCCAAGGTAATCACTTAACCTTCAGCTCTGATACCAACTGTAACGACCACGGGATTTTCGACTCCGATAATCAATACAAAACTGCCATGTTGACTATTCAGACATCAAAAATACCTGATCATTAATAGAAAGAAGTGAGAGGATGAGAAAGATAAGATAGAACTAATAGAATAGAAGAAGAAGAAGAACACAACTGAGCATAATCAGAGTAAACACGAATCTCACAGCGGAACGGATAAAATATATTATATAACATAACTTTGAAATACAAAACCGTATTGTATATACATATCATTATCAGAGTACAATACATCATATCACAGCGGAAATAGTCTCTAAATACTAACGGTGAAGCCTTCTGCTTTTAGCTCCTTCAAGCGTATCTGTAAAAGCCTGAAACACTTGACTGCCCATACAAATTTGGGCACCCAAGAGTTTAGGGAAAACAAACAAAATAAACTCTGGGTCAGTCATGGGACTGGTGTGAGTAAACTCCAACCATATGGTTTAACTTCAAAAATCCTTTGAAAGAAAAGATAATAGTAAGACCGGTCCACACATAAACACGGACGGCTTTTACCTTACTATAACCCAAATCATTATTGATATCAAAATCCAGTGATATTATAATAATGTCTAATCAAATAAATAACCAAATAGTAGAACGCTTGCATCTCACGCTCTACATACATAGTATAAAATCAAAAACCGCAGGGCGCTTATTGGAGATTGGATTCCAACTATGACAAGGTATGGGACCACCTTCCGATGATGTATCTCTAGAGGCGAATACACTGGGTTCAACAAGAACGTCTTGCAACCCGGCCCACACATGACCGACCATTCATTTCGCTTGAGTGTATCGAATGTATATCACCAACGGTTGGACTCAAACCATCGTTCCCGAATGGGCAGAATCGATAGATTTAGAAACAAAAGGAATTTCTCTAGATAGGTGATTATACACCCTAATGGGAGCGACCCACATAGCCATGCTGCCTGCCCGATTTTTGTCATTTCCCGGTCGTGAAGCTTGAGGCTACGTTTACCTTTTAGGACATCTGGCCACCATACACTTTGGATGCCACATCGTCAAACCCGTCAAATCACTAGTTGATCCTCTCAAAAATATTACGGGTATAAAAGCTAAGAGAAACGAATTTCTCCGCCACCATACGTAATACCTTGAAAGGATCGTCTTATGTGACCGTTAGGAATACTCTGTCAGACATTCGTCCATACAAGTTGTCCTGGGACTGGACAAACAGAAAACACCATTCTGGAACAGGACGACCCTTGCATTTCACTCCGTCTTCAATTGTCTTCAGCATAATCGAATTCGCAGCGCTTATGCCTATACGGAGTGGTTTTCGATAATATATCCAACCGGTCTCTCCGTATTGACAACGATGGTCAAAACACTTCGATAGTCGGTTATTTAACTATCGAAGTAAAAACAACATCCATCCTAATGTATAACTAACCATCATACAATCACGCTTAAGTTTGGTCAACAACGCTAATTTATCGTTATAGTTTAAAACTGGTCATACGCTGCAATATTCCCTTTTATAACTAATCTCGACACAATAGCCACGCTTAAGCCTTGTCAACAACGTTATTTTATCGCTATAGTAGTACGCTACTATATTCCACTTTATACTTAGTCTCAACACCTCTTTCCGTTACAAAGATCTTGACATCTCTTTCCGTTGCAAAAACCTTGACATTTCTCTTTAAACTTTTCTTATCAAAAATCGATCAAGTTCTTTGTCCTTTTGGCAACTTACTTCTTATTTGAATTATTATACCCAATTCAATAAAACATCTCAATACAAAACTTAATACCAGTTTACAATAGAATTTTTATTAGAATTTAAACTTCGCTTCAATTATAAAAATATAATTTTTATAATTAACTTCGTTGATTTGTCTGACGGTCAACCAACTTCTCACAAACGATGTGTTTATGGTTGACTGTTGTCACTTTCTAGATCGATATCATTTATTTATTAAATTAACATAACGTTGAATTTCCATTCAACACGGTTCAAGCAGTGCACAAACAGTACATCTAAATATTTAGGAATCCGGTTGAGTTCCTCCAACCGATTTCCGCATCCATAGGTGTTATTCAAATCAGTATCCAACCAATGATGTGTGCATATGCAATGATATATATTTATTTCAACCAATTTAACCATAATCTGTCTAAACAAACACCACACAACATTCAACCATTATTCAAAATATAATTAAAATATTTTAAATAAAACAAAGTTAGTGAATTTACTCACCTTTGCGCGTTAACCGTTAAATAACGATTTGCGGTCGGTTGATTAAATCAGGCATTCAGTTCTGTACCGTTCGAGCTTTATGACCAACCGGCACCGTTTCTCACATTGTCACCGTCGCACTCATAAGTGATAAAACATGAAACTTGCTCCATCATTTTGCTAATTCAATTTTCCATCTCCAAACTTTAATGCCGCCATCACCTTGATAAGCTAGACCACCCTTGACCGACCATGCTGGAACCACTTGCGCCAGCAACTGACAACGTCCCCAAACACCGCTACTTTCTCCATCTTTGACGCCAAATTCCATTTCCTAGTTTATCTTCCAAAAACGAATAGCACGCTCAGACATATATATGCCATTCTTCACGTCCCTTATTTCCTCAAGTATTAACGCCTTGTTATAGTCCCCCTCCCTTCTTCTACAATTTATGCGCCACCTTACAACGTTTTCACCTCTATCCTTCTTACTTATAACCCACACGTGCATCATTACTTTACCCTATTCATGAAATTCGAATGATCCTCCTTCATTTAAAACCGAACCTGATGTCGTCCATTATCAATTTCAGCTTCCACATAATATAATATGTGCACATCAGGCAAAGCATGTTTGAACAACCACCTCTCTATTCACAATGACCCGTAAACCCCTTACAAACGTTGACACCATGCATGTATACCGCTCTCCAGACCGCATGCAAGCATGTACATCATCATTCACCCGCATTTCCTTGCTCGCCCGAGCCTTGCCAGAGCCGACTCCCCTGCCTCCGCATGCTGTTCGGCCACTACTTCATCTACATGATGCTCTACGTTCCCTTTTGCTTTTAAAAGGTTTGAGTGTTATAAATATCATAGCAGAGGAGTTTTATTTATTTTCATGGTGACTTAGAGTTTCTGATTTAAAAAGAAAGCACAAGGCTTGCGTTTTATATTGGTCAGGTGCCTTGGGTGCAAAGGAATAGGGATTAATAGAACTATAGGTTAGGTTTGTTGTTCTTTCGACAAGTTCTTTTCAGCTCGAAACACTATGCTGCGTTGTAGGGGAAGGACAGCTATGTGTTTTCTTTGGCATGAACTCTTGATGTGGTAACAGTGTATGCATGCATAGCTCCTGTACGATGATGTTTTAAATAATGCTTTTTACACTGTTTCAACCGTCATTTGAGTGTCCTTTACTTTATGTATTGTTTGATATTATTATAGGCTAAACATTTTTCTTTTGTTTTCAAGTTTTAGATGATTCAACCCCGTGTGCATCGAGTTAAATGTTTATATGCTTCAATGCCATTTAACGTTCAATAACTTGTTATTGAATTTATCACCGGGTACCCTATGGTATACGAATTCTGTTTCGGTCACGGACGGCTATCGACCGAAATAAAAATACAGTCGTGTCCAACGATGAGCCACGATCCCAAAAATATAATAATATCGGTAGTTTAACTTATATTGTGAAACCCCGAAATATTGATTAAGGGTGCAAAATACTCCAAATAAAAAGTTGCGTATTTAATTAATTAAAAATTTCAGTAAAATTCTAAAAATTAAGTTATCACTACGTCTCAAAAGAACCTTATCTAAATTCGAAACCGATAAGAAATTATTTCAAATAAACCGTTATGGTCGATATACGATTTCATAGCGGCTTTCTGAATATTTGATTTTGACATATCTTGCAATCTATACGACGAAATCTCAATATTTCACTTCTGTTAGAAAGATACAGTTCAACAGATTCCAACGTTTCTTGTTTTGCAGAAATCCGATTTAAACTGGTTTCTGTACACTCAGTTGAAGTTCAGAACGTTAAATTACGAACTGCAGCGTCGTTATGAGCTCGATTATATTTAATATATATATTTATACGTTCAACTTCGTTTAACCAATATATAAATCCATTTATATTACGAATTCAATATTTAAACTGAATTAAATATTCAAATATAAACCGATAAAAATGCGGGTCGTTACAATTTACTACCTCATCTTTTGTTGATAGTTCAACTGTTGCCATCTCTGTTTTTGTAAGAAAACAGTAAAATTCTTAAGATGTTATTGGTTTAGTATACCAAAACAGAGAATATTCAATATAAACTCGTCGCACAAGTTTATAAATCAGATTTCCACTACTCTGAAAACTTTATATTTGCAATAATAGCAATAAGTATGTTGTAATTACAACAACAACGTTGTACTAAGAAATAGCACAATGTAAAGAATGGAAATATTATGAAATAATGCATATAAATATACGAAATAGAAATCTAACCGAATGACTTCTAAGGCTTGTCGTAACAATTTCCTTAAGAATTTTATTTCAAAATTCTCCCAAGATACGATAGACGTATTATGCACGAGATTGTAATGAGCATGTCACTCTGTGATTGTATATAAGAATATTAGATAAGAGAGAAGGAAGATCGAATTGGAATGAGTGTTGAAAGTGATCAGTTTTCCTCCTTATTTATAGTTTATCCGCATCCGTTCGAACGATCGCACCCGTACCTCTTCGTACAGTCGCATCTGTTCGGAACGGTCATGCTCGTACCTCTTCGTACAGTCGCATCTTTTCCAAACGGTCATGCTTGTATCTCTTCGTATAGACGCATCTCTTTCGGTGAATGGAAATGTCTTTTCATGAAGTGACTTTACGTTGAGATATGACCGTTTGGTGAAAGAAAGTGTCTTTTCGCGAAGTGTTTTTTTCGCTGAAATATAACAGTTGGGAGATATGACCGTTGGTGCTAAGGAATTGTCTTTCCGCAAAGGGCACTACTAAAATTTTCAATATTGGTGACATATAGATTAGCCTCTCTTAGTTAAATTAGAGGCCAAAAAAAGACTAATCTGTCCCTAAGTGAAGGAGGGGCAATTTAACAGCTGCCTCTTAAAGCAAAGTCCCTAATAATATTTAGAGGCAAATGTAACCATATTTTTGCCCTAACTATTCACCTGCCACATAGGATGAATAAATATATAAAATAAGAAACTGAGGCACTAACAGCCGCCCTTATTATGAATTGTATTATTAAAAAAAAAATTTATCAAATCAGCATATACAATCATATACATTAAACAAAGCATAAACAGTTCATTGTACAATGGATATAAATTGTCACTGAATAAAACACCCAACCAGAATTCAAATCATTTAAATACATATTGTTATATTTAATTATAACAACAAATAATGCCTTTATACACATGTAAACATAACTAAGCATGTACTTATCTATATAAACTACATGTACTTATCTATATAAACTACCATAAAGTCATACTGGTTAGTGGATGCAACTCCAGTCCGAATATCCGTTCTTTTTCTCTAAAGCTGACGTCCTTCTAATAATGTCATTGCAACAAGTCTTTAAACATTTCAAGGAAAACCCGTTTTCAACACAATAATAAAGTTCTTTACTCAACAGCCTGAGATGTAAACATGCTATTGATGAGGTAAAATATGTTCAAGGTAAGAATCATCTATAACATGCTATTCAACCATAAATTGTCCTTGGGTCCCTTCCTTTCATGTAAATTGAATAGCATGACGTATATGTTCTGAACAGATTTTAAAAAAATCAGCATGAATTGTTCTGAAGAATCATCAATAACATGCTATTCAACCATAAAAAATATTCTCTTTACCATTTCAAATTCTTGGACCCAAGGACCTTGACACTTTAAAATCTGTTTACGGTAAGAATCATCAATAGCATGTTTACCTTAGCTGATGTATATGTGCCAGTATTCTCTAGATGAGTATTAACGACAAACCGACAATATGCTTTTTGATCGCCTCCATTCATGTCACTAACAAAACAATCAACACCTAGGTACCAAAAATAGGAGTCAAGGTAAAATTTCACTAGGTAAGATGAATACATATGAAACAAGAATCTCATTAGCAGTAACGAAAAGATATTTGCAGTAACATATTGTTTATATGCATATGAGTTATGTTTCATGCTGTAAATCATATATAGATTCCCTTGCACTTATGTTCGAATGTCCAGGTAGTTCAGCTGGTCGACACATAAGTTAAGAAATGCTTCCCCAATTCCGTTTATACGTCAAAGTTCAAAGAATACATATCATCCAAAAAGGCTAAATGTTTTAAGTACCATATCAATGCCAGAACAGTGAAGTTTTATTTCAACTAACCATAATCAAAATGAAAAAAAAAACGACGAGGTTTATAATGAAAACAAACATGCGTTCGCCAGAGAGGCTAGCAAGATCGAAAGGAAAAAAAGCACTCCTCCATAATTCCACAATTTTTTTCGTCCAGCTGAACTCCTAGATCACCGAGGGCACCACGACGTCAATCAATTACTTATGATGAAACTGAAGTTGGTTCTCCATACATGTAGGAGCGGAAACCAGAGTGTCCTCTTTGGCCCTAACACTTTATGTTAGGGATTAAATGAAAAAATTAAGGGGTGGCAAGGTCCTATTACGGAAGGAAGAAAATATTCATTCCTCAGTCACTTACATCAACGGTAAATTTTAAGAAAACAAAACAGCTGAATCTGTAAACTAGCACATATTCTCTAATAATTGAGGTGTTTACCATCTATATAGTTAACAAAATAATACTTGGACTGAGTTTTGATTAAATGTCTTTTTGAAAACTCTTGAATTAAGATTTGCATATAAACTCAGAGGGTTCAACTATTTTTGTGATAACAAAATATAAATCGTAAAAGTTGGCTATAAATACTTATCTTGAGTTGAGTTCATATTATTTTTATTTTTTTAGCAAAACATTACTTAATATTTCCTTTTAGGTTTTTAATGGAGGCACATATAATTAAAGTTGAAGCAAAAAGTTCATTCCTTATTTTTATATTTTTAAGCAAAAATGTAGTACTCTCTTGAATGCTAAGAATGCTATACATGTTACTATTATATATAACTCCTGAAGTCTACACAATAGACCGTGACAAATTCGACAATGATTTGAAATGAGGAATTCATAAATTAACCCATTACCTTGAGGTCTGGAGCATCACCGGTGGTTGGAAGTTGGCACTATAACATTAATTATTTGTTTTGAAGGAATTTTTGGCTACATTATGGAAAATGATAAAAAATCACAATGTTCAACAAAAAGGACATTAAAATAAAAATGTAACACCCCACCTCCGCCAGGGTGGCTCTTGCAAGCACTCTGACTTTGGAGGGGCGTTTGAATCAGGTAAACATGCATAATGATATGTCAAGGCAGAACAAGAACATATGTATATATGTAAACAGAGTAAATAAGATAAGTAAAACAGCGGAAGATTTCAAACTATTTCAAAAACAAGTCTGGTACAACATAATGTCAACTTTCCAAATACACAAGTCTAGATAAAACAACATTACTGAAAAACTGAAATACATAAGTACTATCCCCAAAATAAGTGATAACCATAGCTAGCTTCATGTCAAGACCGTACATGAGCTAAATCCCACAAGCAAGCGATCAGAAATCCAAGCTAAGCTCCACTATTCCCTCCCTGAGAACCTGGGGGGGGGGGGAGGGGAAACGGAAGAAAAGAGGCGAAAGAAAACAGGTCAGTCAAAAAGACTGAGTAAGCCCTACTACAATCAATGTAAACTGATAAAGTTAACTGGCATGAGAAGCAGGTATGATCATAAGGATAACAACATACTAGCATGATGATTAACCAACAAGGTAGATAAAGGTGTCATCGCATAATCAGGTTTAAGGTTTTGCACCACAGGTGTACTAGCAAACTAACATGACTTGAATAAACAAGTATTGATCCCTTGGCCCAAGCTTTGGCCCAATAACATGAAGTGACCCTCATACGAGGTCCAATAACATGAAGTGACCCCAATACAAGGTCCAACCAAATGGTCTAATCGATCGACTCCCTAAGCCTAACTCGTCACGTGTTGGTGTCAATGCGGCCCAAACATAATTGTTGTCAGACTGTGCAGGGTCTCCCGTCGGGTGTATCAAGCCCTAGGGTGTCAACCCCTGGACACCATAAACATGAGTACACAGTCTCGATTTACTGGTACCCGTGCATGTTTTCCCCGGCTTCGGACTGTGTGCACGACCATAGTCCGCCCGGAACTACACCGGCGTACCCTCTGCCGTCGCTTTTGGTCACTTACCTCCAGTCCATTAATCGTGCTCCCTCCCTAGCCTAGACCCTAGGGTCTTAATGATACAAACTTGGGATTACTGCTGGAGTGGACCCCCATTGCTAGGATTTTTCTAGTGGGTTAAGTACGGTTTAACCCTCTTGCTAATCATGGATTAACTTGGTTAAGTGTAACGATGAGTTCACGACTTAACCCTGATTAATCTACCAAGCCCAAATTGGTTAAGTATTAAGTGGACCATGACTTAACCCTAATCACGAGGCATTAATTAATTTAATGCGCCTTAACCTCTCACATTAGACCTTGTTGTGGTTACTAGTTAAGCCGGGCGGGTCCGGGTAGCTTTACACCACAACTTGGTCTAACCTCAGGTTCAAGGTACAACATGGCCAACTTCTCACATTGGGTCCTATTGTTTGTAGCAACTAGTTAAGCCGGTCGGTTCCGGGTAGTTTTACGCTACAAACTCAACCCAACCTCGAGTTGGTCACACTTATCTTTTCTAAGTGTCATGTCCATCATGTTCCCAAAACATATCACAAGTTTTCAAGCAATTGGGTAGACCTAACTTAATAGGTAAATTCCCAATGGGTAGACCTAACTTAATAGGTAAATTTCCAATCTTATGTTTTTATGTCTTTTAAGTTTACCCAACCCCAAACGCAATCCCATCTCTTACATATCGCAATAGCGCATACAGGATAGAAAGAGGGAACTTGGCATAATCACGACATAAAGGTGTTGAAGCCACAAGTTTAACATGGTGGCATATGAAATGTACATATGTTCATATACTTGCATATTACATTTTTAGGCCTCAAAAGCATGCATATAACCAAACTTAGCATATTGGTGATACATGGTGATAAATGACATGTAGAAATGACCATAAGTTCGCATTTAGCCTCACATGCAAGTTATCATAAGAGATATGATAACTTACATGTTGCCAAAATGCAACCTTTAGCATAAAGCTTGAAGCTTTATGTTCACATACTCAAGATAAGCTTGCATAACATGATAACATGAACAAAATGATCATCCCAAACTTGCATAACATACTTGCATATCATAACATGGCATACTTGCATAGCATAACATGGTAAACTTGCATAACATAACATGATGAACTTGCATATCATAACATGGCAAACTTGCATAACATGATAAACTTGCATATCATAACATAACAAACTTGCATAACATGATAAACTTGCATATCATATCATAATGATCAAACACAACTTGCATCATTAACTTTAGAGTTTAAATATGAAAGTAGAAAAGGGCTTACAATGCTTATGAAGTCACAAAAATATGACAAAGCCCTTATGCAACCAATTAAACCCAAAATGCAAGCTTTAATAGAAAAACCCTTAAGCCAAAATGATCAAAACTCTTGCTTTATGATGCAAATATAGAAACTTGACTTGAATGCAAGCTAATGATGCTCATACAAGCTTGAAAACACTTGTATGCATGGAAAATCTCTCATAGAAATGACTTAGGAATTTTATGAAGAGAGTGGAGGCCATGAGAGGATTGATTTTGCCATAGTTTAGTTGTATGAATGAATAATGATGATTTAGGGTTAGGTTAGGGCATTAGTTATAGAGATTAGGACTAGTTTCAACCTTAGGATTAAACTCTAGTTCCAATCTCAGCCCTCAAAACCGAATCTGGCCCCCAAGCTCAACACAAACCCAAAATGGTGCACCAGGCAATACTGCCCAGCAGGACCAAGTCGACAGCCAAGTCGACAGGGCTGTCGACTTGGGCCAACCAAGTCGACTCCCAAGTCGACAGGGCTGTCGACTTGGGTACTTTGGCGGGAATTTTCCCGCCTGCGCCTGCTGCCCTAAATTCCCAAATTCAAACTTGAATTTGAAATCTGTTTTTACTTTGAAATTTTCTGAAAACTTCGTTGAACCTTAATCGGGTCATACGGACTCCGATTTTCGAAAACTCGGACTCTATTTCGCGTATTTTTCCGAGACGAACGCAATGGCATAGCCCGTTTCCCTTGATTCAGATTTATAAATTAAATTCTGCCTCGATTTACGTTATAACAGGTTATTGAAAATACGGGTTGTTACATTCTCCCCTCCTTAAAGGATTTCGTCCCCGAAATCTTCAAGTTAGGAAGAACGTATCCTACCATCCAATGATCCATCTACTCAAAACATCATCCACGAGCAATCATTGTCCTTACAAGATTCTAAATGTTGTATGAACATATGCAAAGGTGTGTGTATATGTCCTTATCTAATGCAAATATCATCAATGCAAATTATGTTAGTGAAATGAATCCATATGTATGCAATTCCTAACATAATGTATAACATCTATATGTGTGCACATAACATACATCCGTATGCAACATCCATGTGATAACACAAAAATTTTCATCCATGAATAAGCGTAAGCACTCATGCATATGCAATATGAGGAGTGTTTGAGCCGATCTAGTGCCTAACGTGTATAATGCATCCACGAGTAACCACTTGCAAATACTTGCAACCACTTGCAACCATCAAGCATAACATGTTTCAAACACATGTTTCATCCAAAGGGTTTCTACCTAAGGTTCTCATGATAAGATTAACACGATAAACTAGATAAACATGGATAGCAAAGAGAAAGATATGCTAACAAAGAAAAGAGATTGAGAGTGTACCCTAAAAAAGGAATGGATAAAGCCCACGCATCTTCTCCTCGGTTTCCCAAGTTGCGTCTTCTTTGGCTTCACTCCATTGAACCTTCACCAACTTGACCTCTCGATTCCTTAGCTTCTTGGTCTCCGTTCCCAAGATACAAATCGGAGCTCTCCTCAAGGTAGCCTCTTTCTCCACTTCCACATCATTCAGAACACTCGGCTCAACAACCTCTGCTGATTCATGTAAACACTTCCGGAGATGCGAGACATGAAAAACATCGTGTACTCCGGCGAGCTTCTCGGGCAACTCCACTCTATAAGCCATCTGCCCGATCCTCTCTATAATAGGGAATGGTCCAACAAACCTCGGTGCTAACTTCCCAACGGCTCCAAATCGGACCACATTCCGCAAAGGAGAAACCTTCACGAAAACCATATCCCCAACATCAAACTCCAAATCAGTTCTTCGCTTATCAGCATAGGATTTCTGTCGGTCTTGGGCCGCTTTCATCCGTCTCCGAATTAACTCGACCTTCTTGGATGTATCTCTGATCATATCAGGCCCAAGTATAAGCTCATCTGTAGTCTCCCACCAACATGTAGGCGACTTGCACGACCTCCCATATAAAGCTTCAAATGGTGCCATCCCTATGCTTGCCTGATAACTGTTATTATATGCAAACTCAACAAGAGGGAGATGGTCTTCCCAAGTACCACCAAAATCCAGAATACAAAGCCTCAACAGATCCTCGAGTACCCTATTCACCCTTTCGGTTTGACCGTCCGTCTGTGGGTGATAAGCCGTACTTAGATTCAACCTTGTGCCCATCGCTTCTTGCAAGCTATTCCAGAATTGACTTGTAAAGATTGGGTCACGGTCACTGACTATACTAGAAGGGACTCCATGTAGTCTCACAATCTCATGAAGATATACAGACGCTAGCCAAGATGCGGTCCTCTTGCTCTTCACCGGAATGAAATGAGCACTCTTCGTAAGTCTATCCACAATAACCCAAATGCTCATATTCCCTTTCCTTGACCTTGGTAGCCCATCGATAAAATCCATGGAAATACTCTCCCACTTCCATAGTGGAACGTCTAGAGGATGCAATAGCCCACCGGGCTTCTTCGACTCGGCCTTAACTTGCTGGCAAATGATACATCTAGAGACAAACTCTGCCACATCCTTCTTCATCCCAGGCCAAAAGAAAATGCGCTTCATATCTTTATACATCTTATCTCCGCCCGGATGTATAGTCAACTTAGAGCGATGCGCTTCCTCAAGAACTTTTCTTACTAAATCTTCTACCATTGGAACACATAACCTTCTGTCTCTCCTCAGCCAACCCTTGTCATCAATAGAATATCGAGCGAGATGACTAGACGCCTCTCCTCGAATCAGCTTATCCATAATCTCAACTATCTGAGGGTCTTCTCTCTGCGAAGCCCCAACTTGATCAAGAAGGGTAGGTCTGAGTTCTAGAGATGCTAAAGAACCGGTCATCGACTCAATCGCCAAAGAGAAATCAAAGGTTGCCACATACTCTAAATTCTTCATCTCAACGAATAGAGGACTCAGAGTCAACCTTTTTCTACTCAATGCATCTGCTACCACATTCCCCTTGCCAGGGGTATAAGCTATCTCAAAATCGTAGGACGCCAAGAATTCCATCCATCTTTGTTGCCTCAGATTCAGATCCTTCTGAGAAAAGAGATACTTCAATGACTTGTGATCGGTATAAAGCTCAAATCTTTCGCCCAGAAGATAATGGCGCCAAGCCTTGAGTGCATATACTATTGCTGCCAACTCTAAGTCATGAGTGGGATAATTCTTCTCATGCCCTTTGAGTTGTCTACCGCCAAAGCATATCACTCTTCCTTCTTGCATCAGAACAGCTCCTAACCCCGTGCCACATGCATCGGTGTAAACTGTAAATAGCTTCCCTCCATCGGGCAAAGCTAGAACATGTGCTGATGTGAGAGCTCTCTTGAGCTTCTGAAAAGCAAGCTCGCATTCTAGGCTCCAAGCAAAAACTAAATTCTTCTTCGTCAATTTAGTGAGAGGAGCGGAAATCTTCGCGAAGTCCTTGATGAACTTCCGGTAAAAGCCTGCAAGACCTAGAAAACTTCTTACTTCGGTTGCATTCCTTGGAGTCTTCCAATCCTGAACTGCAACCACCTTAGCGGGATCCACCGCTAAGCCTTGCTTAGATACTATATGCCCAAGGAATCTAACTTCCCTTCTCCAAAAGTGACACTTGGAGAACTTGGCCTTCAACTGATGCGCTCTAAGCGTATCCATCACCTCCACGAGATGCCTTGCGTGCTCTTTCTCATCCTTAGAGAAGATCAGAATATCATCTACGAAGACCACGACAAACTTGTTCAAGAACTCCATGAACACCCTACTCATCAAGTCCACGAAATATGCGGGTGCATTAGTCAAGCCGAACGGCATGACAAGCCATTCGAAGAATCCATCTGGAGTTCTGAACGCAGTCTTGTCTATACTATCTTCAGCTACCCTGAGCTGATGGAATCCAGTAGCAAGATCAAGCTGAGAGAAAACAGAAGCACCGACAAGCTGGTCAAAGAGATCATCAATCCTCGGTAACGGGTGTCTGTTCTTCTTAGTCAGCTTATTCAACTCTCGATAGTCAACACAAAGTCGGAGAGAACCATCTGCCTTGGTAGCAAATACCACAGGCGCTCCCCATTCAGATATACTTCGTCTAATGAAGTTCTTCTCAAGCAACTCCTTCACTTGCTTACTTAGCTCTCGCCTTTCACGCGGAGCCATGTGCCGAACGGGCAAAGAAACCGGCTTTGCATTATCCACCAGATAAATGCGGAAATCAATCTCTCGCTTAGGGGGCAACCCCCTAACTTCATCGAAAACATCCGGATACTCTCGAACCACTCTCACAGACTGAAGAGTTTCCATTGACGAGTCGAGTGATTCAAGATAGCACAACATGACGGGACCTCTCGGATTACAAGAAATCTCTAGGGTGTTTCCGAGGCGAGTCACGAGCCTCACAACCCTATGCTCACAATCAAGGATGGCTCCATATATAGACAACCAATCCATGCCCAATATCAATCCGTATCCCCTAAAACCAAGAACATAAGCACTACACAAGAACTCTACACTCAGTATAGAGATCCTCAAATCCCCACATATCATAGACAGATGGGCGGAACCCCCAATAAGATTTGAGACACAGACGGGATCCTCTACCAAGCTAGTACTAAGGTGCAAACTATCAACAAGATCAGATGAGATAAAGCTATGTGATGCACCTGAATCAAACAAGGTACGAACTGGAAAATCAGAAATATGTACAAGGCTCTCAACAGAAATACTACCTCGATCGGGAACTGGAGCGGTATTGAGAGCATGAACTTGCCCTCCTGAAGGTCCAGCACACTGAGTCTGACCCTGGCCTTGCCCTTGCTTCTTCGGGCAATCCTTACTGAAATGTCCAGTCTCACCGCAGAAAAAGCATTCATCATTCTTCCTTTTCCTCTTCTTACAATCCTTAATAAGATGCCCAACTGAACCGCAATAATGGCACTTCCCCTTGTTGTTCTTGCCCTTGTTGTTGTTTCCCTTGTTGCCTTGACTCTTGTTCTTGTTCTGATTGCCTTGACTGCTCTGACCACTTGGATTACCCTGATTTCCTTTCCACTGGGAATCAGTCTTCTTGGCTTGAGTATCATTCAACTTGATCTCTTTCTTGACATCTCCCTGAAGTAACGCCATATCAACCAAGCTCTCAAACGTGGCCCCATGGGGAATATGTGACATAGCCAATCCCTGTAACGGCTCATTCAATCCTCTAGCAAAACGAAGAGCCTTCTTCTGAGGAGTATTCACCATATCCAAGCCAAAACGAGCTAACTGATTGAACTTGTTCACATATTCTTTGACAGACATATCTCCTTGTTTCAAAGTTATGAACCTTTCCATTTGCAGATTCTCCTCAGCAGAAGATAGAAACTTAAGCACGAACCTTGCCCTGAAATCGGCCCAAGTCTCAACAGGCCTAGTACCATTGGTGACTTCCCACCAATAAGCGGCTTCATCCTTCATAAGCCAAACCGCCAACAAGATCTTCCTTTGATCGTCTAACCCAAAGATGGCAAATAAATCCTCGGTCTCTTTCAACCAATTTCTGGCCTCTACAAAAGTCTCAGTGCCTTGAAAGTTCTTGCCACCCATTGCTTTGAAATCTTTGCAAGTCTTTGCGAAGTCAGCTTGAGGATGCTGAGGGGGAGGAGGAAGAGGAACCTCAGCGACAGGAGGAGGAGGAACATTAACTACCGGAGGAGGAGGAGGAGGAACATCTGCGGGGCCGGCTTCGGTCGCCCTAGCCTCCAAAAGTCTCCTATACCAAACATGTACGTTACTCCCTCCGGAATAGCAAAGTTATCGGCCATACTGAAAACGAAGAAAAAGACAGATTCAGAATGGAGAAAAACGAAGGAATTTTGCTAATGGCTTTTTGGGGAATAGCCTTTAAAATAAACTAGACTTTTCTTTGGAAAATACTTTATACTTGGTTTTGAAAATAGTTTTCCAAAAGTTTTCTAAAAACCTTTTTGTTCCTTCTCGTAAACCATATGCTCTGATACCAAATGTAACACCCCACCTCCGCCAAGGTGGCTCTTGCAAGCACTCTGACTTTGGAGGGGCGTTTGAATCAAGTAAACATGCATAATGATATGTCAAGGCAAAACAAGAACATATGTATATATGTAAACAGAGTAAATAAGATAAGTAAAACAGCGGAAGATTTCAAACTATTTCAAAAACAAGTCTGGTACAACATAATGTCAACTTTCCAAATACACAAGTCTAGATAAAACAACATTACTGAAAAACTGAAATACATAAGTACTATCCCCAAAATAAGTGATAACCATAGCTAGCTTCATGTCAAGACCGTACATGAGCTAAATCCCACAAGCAAGCGATCAGAAATCCAAGCTAAGCTCCACTATTCCCTCCCTGAGAACCTGGGGGGGGGGGAACGGAAGAAAAGAGGCGAAAGAAAACAGGTCAGTCAAAAAGACTGAGTAAGCCCTACTACAATCAATGTAAACTGATAAAGTTAACTGGCATGAGAAGCAGGTATGATCATAAGGATAACAACATACTAGCATGATGATTAACCAACAAGGTAGATAAAGGTGTCATCGCATAATCAGGTTTAAGGTTTTGCACCACAGGTGTACTAGCAAACTAACATGACTTGAATAAACAAGTATTGATCCCTTGGCCCAAGCTTTGGCCCAATAACATGAAGTGACCCTCATACGAGGTCCAATAACATGAAGTGACCCCAATACAAGGTCCAACCAAACGGTCTAATCGATCGGCTCCCTAAGCCTAACTCGTCACGTGTTGGTGTCAATGCGGCCCAAACATAATTGTAGTCAGACTGTGCAGGGTCTCCCGTCGGGTGTATCAAGTCCTAGGGTGTCAACCCCTGGACACCATAAACATGAGTGCACAGTCTCGATCTACTGGTACCCGTGCATGTTTTCCCCGGCTTCGGACTGTGTGCACGACCATAGTCCGCCCGGAACTACACCGGCATACCCTCTGCCGTCGCTTTTGGTCACTTACCTCCAGTCTAGTAATCGTGCTCCCTCCCTAGCCTAGACCCTAGGGTCTTAATGATACAAACTTTGGATTACTACTGGAGTGGACCCCCATTGCTAGGATTTTTCTAGTGGGTTAAGTACGGTTTAACCCTCTTGCTAATCATGGATTAACTTGGTTAAGTGTAACGATGAGTTCACGACTTAACCCTGATTAATCTACCAAGCCCAAATTGGTTAAGTATTAAGTGGACCATGACTTAACCCTAATCACGAGGCATTAATTAATTTAATGCGCCTTAACCTCTCACATTAGACCTTGTTGTGGTTACTAGTTAAGCCGGGCGGGTCCGGGTAGCTTTACACCACAACTTGGTCTAACCTCGGGTTCAAGGTACAACATGGCCAACTTCTCACATTGGGTCCTATTGTTTGTAGCAACTAGTTAAGCCGGTCGGTTTCGGGTAGTTTTACGCTACAAACTCAACCCAACCTCGAGTTGGTCACACTTATCTTTTCTAAGTGTCATGTCCATCATGTTCCCAAAACATATCACAAGTTTTCAAGCAATTGGGTAGACCTAACTTAATAGGTAAATTCCCAATGGGTAGACCTAACATAATAGGTAAATTCCCAATCTTATGTTTTTATGTCTTTTAAGTTTACCCAACCCCAAACGCAATCCCATCGCTTACATATCGCAATAGCGCATAAAGGATAGAAAGAGGGAACTTGGCATAATCACGACATAAAGGTGTTGAAGCCACAAGTTTAACATGGTGGCATATGAAATGTACATATGTTCATATACTTGCATATTACATTTTTAGGCCTCAAAAGCATGCATATAACCAAACTTAGCATATTGGTGATACATGGTGATAAATGACATGTAGAAATGGCCATAAGTTCGCATTTAGCCTCACATGCAAGTTATCATAAGAGATATGATAACTTACATGTTGCCAAAATGCAACCTTTAGCATAAAGCTTGAAGCTTTATGTTCACATACTCAAGATAAGCTTGCATAACATGATAACATGAACAAAACGATCATCCCAAACTTGCATAACATACTTGCATATCATAACATGGCATACTTGCATAGCATAACATGGTAATCTTGCATAACATAACATGATGAACTTGCATATCATAACATGGCAAACTTGCATAACATGATAAACTTGCATATCATAACATAACAAACTTGCATAACATGATAAACTTGCATATCATATCATAATGATCAAACACAACTTGCATCATTAACTTTAGAGTTTAAATATGAAAGTAGAAAAGGGCTTACAATGCATATGAAGTCACAAAAATATGACAAAGCCCTTATGCAACCAATTAAACCCAAAATGCAAGCTTTAATAGAAAAACCCTTAAGCCAAAATGATCAAAACTCTTGCTTTATGATGCAAATATAGAAACTTGACTTGAATGCAAGCTAATGATGCTCATACAAGCTTGAAAACACTTGTATGCATGGAAAATCTCTCATAGAAATGACTTAGGAATTTTATGAAGAGAGTGGAGGCCATGAGAGGATTGATTTTGCCATAATTTAGTTGTATGAATGAATAATGATGATTTAGGGTGTAACGACCACGGGATTTTCGACTCCGAAAATTGACACAAAACCCAGTGTCGACTGTTCAGACATCGAAAATACCGTATCATTAATAGAAGAAATTATAGGGTGAGATAGAAAAGATAGAACTAATAGAATAGAAGAAGAAGAACACAACTGAGCATAATCAAAGTAAACACGAATCTCACAGCGGAACGAATAAAATATATTATATAACATAACTTTTGAAATACAAATCAGTAACTTTATATACATACCATCATCAGAGCACAACAGTCATTTCTGGAACAGTTATAAACTCTTGTTTCCAGATACAAACAAGGTCCACAGCGGAATATATGATAGCCTATAGCTAACCGGTGAAGCCTCCTGCTTCCAGCTCCTTCAAATAAATCTGTGAAATCCCGACTACTTGACTGCCCGTACAAATTTGGGCACCCAAGAGTTTAGGGAAAACAAAACAAAATAAACTCTGGGTCAGTCATGGGACTGGTGTGAGTAAACTCCAACCACTTGTTTAACTTTAAAAATCCTTTCAAAAGAAAAGGTAATAGTAAGACCAGCCCACACATAAACACGGACGGTTTTTACCTTACTATAACCCAAAACACTTTGATACGAAAATCCAGTGATATTATAATAATGTCTACATCAAGTAAATAACCAAATAGCAGAACGCTTGCATCTCACGCTCCACATACATAGTATAAAATCAAAAACCGCATGGCACTTATTGGAGATTGGATTTCCAACATGACAAGGTATGGAACCACCTTCCGCTAGTGTATCTCTAGAGAGGAATACACTGGGTTCAACAAGAACATCTTGCAACCCGGCCCACACATGACCGACCACTCATTTCGCTTGAGTGTATCGAATGTATATCACCAACGGTTGGGATCAGCAACCGCCTCCCGACTGGGACAGCATCGAATAGAATAAGAAATTAAATGAACCTCTAGATAGGTGATTATACATCCTAATGGGAGCGACCCACATAGCCATGCTGCCTGCCCGATTTTTGTCCTTTCCCGGTTGTTGAGGCCTGAGGCTACGAATACTTACCATTCATTTATAGCACAATCACTTTGAATGCCACATTGTCAGATCCGTTAATCACTAGTTGAGTTTGCACAAATATTCTGGATGTTATGCTAAGGGAATAAATCCGTTGCAACCATATATATTTATACAGACCAACCCATTTGATCATTGGAAATACTTTGTCAGACATTCGTCCATTTACGTTCGTTCTGGGATTGAACGAAACCGAAGGCACTATTTCTATTTAATAGAAAGAGTCCTTGCATTTCACTCCGTCTTCAATATATTCAGCATACTTGGTTCGCAACGCTAATGCCGATACGAAGTGGTTCTTCGGATAATAATCCAACCGGTCTCTCCATATTGACAACGATGGTCAAAAACTTCGATAGTCTGTGATTTAACTATCGAATAAAAACAAGTGTTCATCCAACATATCAAACAAATCACTGGGCTCTTTAATTAATATTTCATTAATTAAATCTCTTCTCCATTTCCTTATCAATATTTGTTAACCAAATATTTTCAATAATCATCTCAGCTTCTTACGCTTTTTAGAAAGCATTTCCCAATATCAACTTCTTTTATTTTCTATATATTAGAAAATATCTCTATTTGCAATTGGAAACAATTCCAATCACTTATCTCTATCCCGAATATTTTAATTATACTCAGGAAATATTTACTTTTATATTCCCAAAATTCCATCACTTGGGTTTAAACGAATGTTGTGTAAACATCGTTACAACAACCCAAAATATTTTATTCAACTAACTCTTTTTCAAACACTTCTCTTCGAGGCTGGATCTTGCTATTTATCCATTAAAAATGAAATCAATCAAGTTGGGGTAAAATTACCTCTCAGACCTTAACTGAAAAACATCCTCAACTTCAAAATGGCAAAACCACTTACCTCGAATACACACACTATACAATCCAATTATTCATTTTTAAAACATGTATAAAGTTCGCTTTCTATTTCTAATTTGTAGATTTCCCTTTTGTTTATAATATTCGATTTTTATATTCACTTACCTATCGAATTCTATACGTCGATACAATGATTTCCAACTATCAAAATATCTTAAAAATATTCTAACTCCTTAAATTTCCGGAAAATTTCGCCATAACCTCCCTTGTATCGGGAGCATCGGGAAATTTCAAATAGCTTCCCGGTAACTTCTCATCTCAAAAAGAAAAAGAAAAAGCCAAGCGGCTTGCCGATACGGCGCATAAAACCTCATATATGAATTTAAACATGTACCTTTTTGTCGGGTACATAAATTAAAACCTTCATATACTTCATCCCATACCTGTCTAACACCTGTTCACCTGTTTTCAATTCAATTCAACTCTATCTAATCGTTTGAATTCAGTTTCGCCCATTTATTCTTTAATTAGTCATTTTGCTTATTTCACTTCTTTGTTTGAACATAACATGTTCAAACAAAATATTTAACTCGTTCATAACTAAATTGAATTTCAATTTCAATTCTAGTTCTCTTTTCTATTTCGAATATAAATTTCAAATCGAATTTTCTTATTTAAAGCTCAATATCCATTCAAAATCTCATTTAACTAATTTCCGTTCAAATTAGTTAATTCTATTCAATAATCAAAAATCCGATTTCTGTTTCAGAAATCAACTCATTACTCCATTTGAGTTCACATATATTTTATAACTCAAATCTGAAATTTTCTAAATAGAAATTCGGATTTTATTCGCTTAAAATCCTTTTATAAAATGAAATAAACCGTTATGGTTTTTAAATAGTTCTGGCGCTGTTTTTCTGAAAATTTGATTTTGACATAACTCAAAATCTATACGACGAAATTCATATTTTTCTCTTTCATTAGAAAACTATTATCAAACCGGTCCTGACGTTTCTTGTTCCAAAGAATTCCGACTTCAATTGAGTCCTGTATACTCAATTGAAGTTCGAGTCGCCAATTTACGAACTGCAGCGCTGCGGCGAGTTCATTTTATTTATATTTATATATATATAAACTTTTAAACTTTCGTTAAAATGAATCCAACTCCATTCTGATATATTTTAACAAATTCAAATCCATAGTTTCAATTCCATTTGAATTCAATATTCAAATCCCATAGTTTAAATTCTATTTGAATTCAATTTGAATCTCCTATATTCAAATTTCATTTTCCATCTCCATTTGAATTCTAATATTCAAATTCATTTCCAACACCATTTGAATTCTAATATTCAAACTCATTTTTAACACCATTTGAATTCTAATATTCAAATTTAATTCTCTTGAATTCACATACCATATTTTATTTCCTTGATTTCAAATACCACATTTTAATCTCCTTGAATTTAAATACCACATTAATTTCAATAATCAACTCCCTTTTGAATTGTTATATTTGAAATTTCATACCTGAATTTAAATAATCAAACTCCATTTTGAATTTCTATTTTAAATTCAAATATCCAAAACTCCATTCTAATACTATTTGAATTTCAAATACCACCTTGTAATTCTCTTTGAATTCCTCTTATTCAAATTCTTTTTGGATTCTATTTGAATCCTATATTTAAACTCCATTTGAGTTTTATTTAAATTCTTATATTTAAACTCCATTCAAATTGTGAAAACCCATAACTTCCCCGTAAAGGAAAGCGACGGATAGTTCGAGAACAAACCACAACAGAACGCATACAGAAGAACGTTTCACTGTATATTACAACAATGCATCAGATTACAAGAATATACAGAGTATAAATAAATAAATATTACACAGAAATATCAGAGATTTAAATTACATCGCAGCGGAAAATAATATAACACACAACTAGAAGGAGATATACGGATACAAAGCTTTCCGGATATCGTTCCAGCTGTAAACCAGGATCCTGTGAATATAAATCTGCAAAACCAAAACTACTAGCTGCCCGTGTCAAAATAGAGGCACCCAGAGTTTAGGTTAAAACAATAAACTCCAGGTCAGTCATGGGACTGGTGTGAGAACTAAAACAGTTAATCTTTATTTTTAAAGCTAGGTAAATCAAGGGACCACGCCGTATAACACGGAACGGGTTTCCTCCCAAGAATACCGGTGCATAAAACAAACAGCGCAATGCTAAATAAAGAAAAATGAAGCTGTTATAAGACCCAGGTCCTATCACACAATGCAACGCAAGCCGGGGGATAGGGTTTTCCCTTATAACAGCCAAAGAATGCTTGATACGTTTAAAACAAATCATTTGATACTATAAGAAGTGCATAGTGTATAAAACAACTTCAAATCATAAGTATCAATCATAGGCGGCATGGGTACCATATATCATGTCGCCATATATAGGTTTACAAATAAAACCGCAAATGTCACGTATTTGGAAATTGGATTTCCATCTATGAACCGAGGCAAAAGATAGTCCTCAACCGATTCGAGACTGCCTAGCCCGAGTCTCAGGCAAGCGCGTAGGCAAGCCTTGGAGCGACAGGGCCGGTCCACCGATGTGGATTATTATACCTGAGCACTACGTTTCGCCGCCCTTTGGGGCGTAAGCGAGCCAACGAATGACTCCATCGGACCCGGATCGTCCGATCTAACCGAGGCGCCTCGCAACAGCAACAACCACATAAGTCAAACTCGTCAGGGCGTGTAAAACCACTGACGCCACTTCTAGCTAGGAGGAAACGCAGGCCCTCCCTGAGGTCCGTCTCCCGTTTTTGGTTCATACCGGGTGTGAAACTCGCGAAGTAAACGTTACACAAGGCTACGCCACAAAGGCCGTGCTTTGATCATCAACCACAAGACTTTGCTTTTCAACAGAAGCCTTGATCATTTGCATCTTAGCATGCCACACAGGCAAACCATCCTATGCAACCGATATCAGTCACACAGAATGAAATCCGATGTCAGACACACAGTCCATTTACAAGTCCGTTCTGGGTCTGAACGAAACCGGAGGCACCTAGTACCCCGCATATCCATCGATCTCCAAGTACGTCTGGACGATCACTAACTGTTTCCATCTTCTTGGGTGTACAGCCCAATCAAGATCATCAGTTATCACCCAAACGACGTGAAGACCTCCGGTCTTCGACCATCGTCTTCATCTTCGACTTATCGTCGTATCAGTTATTCAGAATGGGATTGACCCGGTCTTTCCGAATAACTCGCGTATATTTTAAATAAGTGTTACACAAACACAACATACGCCTCATTCCAATTCATTAGTCACTAACCGTAAATTAATCAAGAGAATAATTCCCCAAATATTAACCCCGAAGGCCGAAACCAACATCAGATCAATACCCAGAAAGCCATTCCGCTTGGCCAACCGACAGTTAGTTTCTAAATTTCACATTCATAGGGAAAGGTTCCCATTAATTTTATCCAAGATAAATTCCTTGAATTTATGTTTGAATCTCAATTCGAACTAGTCGGGATTAGCGAACCTTACCGAAGTAATCATTTGTTTTAATTTCCCAATCCCAACCTATTCATCCCATGAAGTAAAACTGGTTATACTTCATATCTAACACCACAGTGTTATCGGTAAATTCAATTACCATTTCACGTTCAAATCTAATTAAAGATTTAACTATCGCTTGGAGCAAAACTGGTGATACTCCATCCTCGATTATTTCAATCTAATTAAAGATTCATTAAAACTCTACTTAGTTTTAATCTGTGACTGGGTTAAAGAATCAGTGTCATTTAAAACACGGTTCACGATAAACCCAAAATCACATCACATTTCAATCAGTCCCTAATTGTAAATTAGCAAGTGAGCAATTCCCTAAGTATTAATCCCGAAGGCCGAAACCAACATCAGATCAATGCCTCGGAAACTATTCAACTTAACTAATCTCCAGTTAGTTTCTAATTTTCTTAACTCCTTTAGGTCTAAGAACTGTATTATTGAAGATACCGTTCACGACAACCCAAAATCACATTTCATTAATGATCGGGTTAAAGAACGAGTGTTATTTAAAACACTGTTCACGATAAACCCAAAAATCAATATCAATTCAATTCCAATTAAATATTTATTTAATTGGTACACTTCATTAAATCTAAACAAAAAGATTTAATCATTTCTCAACTGGGTTCAAGAACAGTGTTAGTGAAGACACCATTCACGACAAACCCAAATCACATTTGATATTCAATATAAGGCTCTGAATAGAAAATATATCGGCTTATATTCAATATCAAATTCTACGATTAACAAATGTCGTATTGGAAATAACGATACAAATATATCTTTCAAATTTCCATAACAACACCTGTATAATCACAAATCCCAACATCGAAATATTCCGAAGACAATTTCGATTCAAATCCACTCCAATGCAATCATTGGATATTCTGGTTATTTTTAAAACCCTTTTCTAATTCAATTTATTTATTTAAAAATAAATAGAATTTTAATTCTAGTTCAAAACTAGTTCATTTCGATAAAAATCTATTTTTATCTTTTCAAATAGGGAGTTTTTCATCCCAATTCTTCACAAATCATTTCTTATGATTTTACATAAATTATTACTATTTTTAATAATTTTATCAAGGCCCGTACAGTCGATTTCCATCAATGGCCATCGAACTGCACTTACAGCGACCTTTTTCGAATTTGATTTGGACATAATTCCAAATCCAACCGTTAGATTTCAAATTTTTAATATTCGTTAGAAAGCTCTTTTCGATACGAACCCAACGGTTCCGGTTTTAGGAGAATCCGACGGTCGGATCTCCCGTAATGTCCGTTTGAAATAAATGGTCGAAATTCGCGAACTGCCGCGGCGCGTTCTATTCAGGCCATTTTATTATATATATAATATATATATAATATATTTCGTCGATTTCTATTTAAAACGAATTATATAAATAGTTTTAAAATTCGTTTTCAAAATCTATTTCAACTTCCATTTCAATTCAAAGCAAAATTGAATTCTTCTTTATAAATTCGTTTTAAAATTCATTTCTATTCAATTCGAATTTCAATTTGAATTCATTTCAATTCGCTTTCAATTCCATTTGAATTCGTTTTATATTCAATTCATTTCGAAATCATTTTCTATTCAATTCATTTCGAAATCGTTTTATATTCAATTCATTTCGAAATCGTTTTCAATTCAATTCATTTCGAAATCGTTTTCAATTCAATTCATTTCGAAATCGTTTTCAATTCAATTCATTTCGAAATCGTTTTCAATTCAATTCATTTCGAAATCGTTTTCAATTCAATTCATTTCGAAATCGTTTTCAATTCAATTCATTTCGAAATCGTTTTCAATTCAATTCATTTCGAAATCGTTTTCAATTCAATTCATTTCGAAATCGTTTTCAATTCAATTCATTTCGAAATCGTTTTCAATTCAATTCATTTCGAAATCGTTTTCATCGATATAAATATCGTTCACGTCAAAATGGCGTCAATCTAATCAACACGGCTTCATATATTTCTATCTTCAAATATTCTATTTCAAATATTTCTTTTTCAAAATAGTTGTCAATACTAAAATATTTCGTTCAACACATGACCAATCTCAATGGATGAGTACTGTCAACACATGAACTTTTATTTTATATTGATAAAGATGTAAATTTTATTACTAAAATATTTCGTTCAACACATGACCAATCTCAATAGATGAGTATTGTCAACACATGAACTTTTATTTTATATTGATAAAGATGTAAATTTTATTACTAAAATATTTCGTTCAACACATGACCAATCTCAATAGATGAGTATTGTCAACACATGAACTTTTATTTTATAATATTCTTTATTTTTCAAATTGGAATGAGGCCCAATCAATCACCATATAATGTTAATTATATGGATTTTCATACATCACACGTATATAATAACATTGAAAAATAATCAACCATCAACCAAAGTGCACTACATTGTATAAGCATTAAATATAGATATTCAACGCTTATAACAGCCTGTCAATCAATCGATCGACATATTTAATCAATCAGGATGAGTGAACTTCAAATTTCATCCCAACACCCGTGGGGGGTTTCAAACAATCAAACACATATTTTATTTGTGCT
The DNA here is from genome assembly GCA_030737875.1 of Allium sativum. Lineage (NCBI taxonomy): Eukaryota > Viridiplantae > Streptophyta > Magnoliopsida > Asparagales > Amaryllidaceae > Allium > Allium sativum. Next base: position 123,098,974 of record CM060919.1, on the reverse strand, counting down.
GTTGGGCGATGTGTGAAATTTATCGACCCAATCAATGTCCCTCAAATAGGTGTACATAAACAAACCGTCTGGTTTGTAAATGAATATTTATTTATTCACATTCACGTTAAAAATTATATTTTTAACGATAAAACATTTTATTCCAACTTATGAATTTCTATTCAGTTCATTATTTAAATAAAATGATATTTTCATTTTTCTAACATATTTTAGAAAATTTCGGCGGCATAACGGCACGATACTAGAAACGGGACGAGGCCTAGCCTTATCCCCGGTCTAGTGAAGGCCCACGCCATTCACACATCAATCAAATCAATTTCATCTCACCAAATAATTCAATTCATTTCAAACAAATAATTCAACTAATCTATGCAACCAAACAAACAAGTCCATGGTCTGTGGACGATTGTGTCGGGTGCTACTAAGCACCGTCTGCATCCTAGTATATATATAAAAATAGAAATGAAATTGAAAGGTGAGAAATTCTCACAGATAGCTATCCAATCATCTTGACTCTTCTTTTATAGAAATCTTCATCGTTATCCCATCTTCGCCATCTTCGTTGCCCGTAGTCACTATATATATAAAAATTACATTTTTATATTTTGATGACCTTAAAATAAAAATCACATTTTTATTTATTCTCTTTCAATTTAAAAAGTCATATTTTTATAAACACTTCATATATTTAAAAATCGAATTTTCACTTTGCTATTCAATATATAAAAATCGAATTTTCACTTTGCTATTCAGGGGGGGGGGGAAAGATGGGGTTGCTCGCGTCTTCGGGCGGAGGCGGGGCCCTCCTGGGCGGCGCTGGCCATGGGGTGGGGGTCTGGGACGCATCGAAGAGGGGGGGGGGGGGAATTGTCGCGTCTTTGGATGATGGGGGGGGTAGCTGCTGTGCGTTCGCTCAGGGGGGCGCGCCTCTCCGGCGGCGGCGGGAAGCCCCAGGCGGCGGCGGTTTAGGGGGAGGCGACGGAGAATTAGGTTTTTTTTTTTTTTTTTTTTTTTTGATTTGTTCTGCCGATTTAATTTATGAAAGGGGGGGGGGGCAGAAAGGAGATAAAGGAGGGAAGGGAATTAATTTTTTTTTTTTATTATTTAATTATTCAAAAAGTTGACTTTTACATACGACCACTAAACGAGGCCCACCGCCTGCCGTCCATAGCGTTTTACCCCCATTCTGAACACAATGGGATATGAAACGCAAGCTGATTTGATCGCTACAATCAGTTTCCTTTTGAATTTTCATTTAAATCACTATATTGAATTTTAAACGTACATTTCAAATTACCGGGGTCACATACTGACTAGAAAAATTCTCGGAAAATATTTTCTAGCTTTGTATTGACGATACGGTCCTAACAAAACTAGTTTCGCCGAATTATGAGACCGTTTGAAAAATGGCCAATTTCCAGTCGACTAAAATCAACTGAAACTGGTCAAACGCGTTTTCCTTTGCCACGCTCACATATTGATTCGAAAAATTACGAAATTTGAAACCTAGCAATAATTTGACATCACGGACCCAACAAAACTGGTTTCGTCGAAATCCGAGGTCGTTTGCAAAATGTCCATTTTTTTAAGGGCCCGAATTCCATAGCGATTATTCAGAATTTTCAACTGGACATATCTTTTGATTCCCGCTATCAAATTTCCATTTGTCGGATTCGTTGGAAAGATATTATCAACTAGATCCCATTATTTTTGGTTTCACTAAAATCCGGATTGTTTTGCACCCGGTACATTCAATTGAAGTTTGAAATCGAATTATCGAACTACCGCGCCATTTTCAATTCTATTTATAATTATATATAAATATTTATATTCTAACGACGACGCGTAAAATATATACGTTCGAATTATATTTAAAATAAATTCCTCGTCGATATTATTTAAAATAATTCATTTTAAATAATCTAAATTCGCTAAAATTGCCAAAATAAAAATTTCAAACTGGCTCGCATTTTACGGGTTGTTACACAAATTCTATTTGAATCCTCTTTATTTAAAACCCATTATTTAAATCCCATTTGGATTTCTTCACTCAAATCCATTTGAATTCCCTTGAATTCAAATTCCATTCCAAAACCATTTGGATTTCCTATTTTGAAATCCTATTTTGAAATTCTATTTCCAATTCTACTTTGGAAATCCCATTTTCAAAGTTTACTTCAAATTCTATTTTGAAATTCTACATTCAAATCTCTATTTGAATTTCTTTATTCAAATTTTATATCAAAGTCTCTATTTGAATTTTCTTTATTTGAATTCCTTTGAATTCAAATTTTATTTTTAATTCCTTTGAATTCAAATATTCAAATTTCATTCTTATTTCTCATATTCAAATTCTATTCGTATTATTTAATTTATAAACAATGTTTATACATTCCCTTAAATTTTCACATTTTTAAACTTATAAATAAAGTTTATAAATCCAATTCAAACCCCGTATTTTAATTTATAAACCAAGTTTATAAATTCACTTGTTTTATATATTTAAAACAGTTAATATTTTCTATACTTCATTAAAAATTCAAATTCTATGTATAAAAATAGAATTCCATTTTCAAATCTCTATTATCCTTTTCCGATATTTTTATAAATCAATATTTGAGCCCCAGTGATATTTAAACACCCCAAAATAATCAGTTATCAAATCACGGGATTTTTAACACATCATATATGAGAATATATATGAAACCGACAAACAACAGATAATATACTTTTGAGGAATCCAGTTGGATTCCTCCAACCTGTTTACCTGCATCCACAGATGTTAGTACATAAATAATACCCATTCTGCTTCGTGGCAGAATATCGTGGTATAGAAGGTCATCCACTATCATAGCGTGGGGCGTATAGGGTAATCATCCGCTATGGTACCGCGGGCATCCGCTAATGAGACTGCGGGAATCCAACCAATCAATCAACCCAATATATATATATATATAGCCTAAATAACTAATATATATATAACAACCAGAAAACATTCACACAAGCAACAAACAATTATTTTTAATGAAATAAAAATAATTCTAAAGGTGAGTGAGATTTACTCACCAGGTTTTTATTTGCCGAATATCCAATGAAGCCAATTATATAGATTTCCCAGTGATTTCTCCAATCGTCTAAATCTCGTTCTTCCCCAATTGAAATGCACCGAACACGCACCTTCTTCTTTCCATCATAAACAAAATAGATCGAACACCCCAGATCCACCCAAAAGCAAAAAGAACGATGCCCAGGACAGCTCACTTTCCTTTTTCATGCTCCTCTTCCTCTGACTGAGTAGCACGCTCCCTTTCAAGAACCAAACCGACCCGACAAAACTGCCAAAGTCGGGATAGCGAGCTCGACCCAAAACCCAGAGATCGACAGCCTTAAATTTGCCACCGTCGAATACCCAGAATCGAAATCCTAAATCGCGTCCCTACCCTAATCATGATATCGTTGCTTCCATCCTAGAATCCCTCGCAACTTGCAGCGCCTTCGAATAACCAATCGAGATCCACGAACTTCACCAGAGCTGCTCTGCCTAGATCCCGATGCCGCCATTCGAAACCCTCGAGCCTTACTACGTTTACCAAAACCAACGCCGACTTCCTTACATCATCCAAAATCGAACTGGCCCCAAATTCTGATCAGCATACCCCATCGCGATCCCCCAGAGCACGCCCTCCTTACTTCTTTCCACTCTTCGACCGTCGTAGCCCCAGTTATCCCCATCGCAAACCCATGGCCCAAATAACCCATCGACTTTGAACCTGCCGCATCCAAAGGAAGATGTCGAAGTTGAAGCCTTTTATTTAGAAATGAATTCTCGTTTATTTAGAGATCGGCTTCCCTTTTTTTTTTAAAGACTGTCGGATTTCAGATGTGAAAAGGGAACGAAAGCACGGCTTATAAAGAAGAAAGGGAGAGGGTCGTTTTCAAATAGGAATAGAATAGGTAGTGTAAATTTCAACATAGGTCTGCTGTAGGATTTTGATTTGATTTTTTAAAAATGTTTTAATTAGATTTGATTTGATTTTATAATTAATACGATTTGATATAAAGAGATTTTTTCTTCTTTTTAAATAGATATCGATTTGATTTCGATCCTACCCAAAATTAAATATCTCGGGGTTCATAATTAAAAATCATGAACTGCTATTTTAACGTAACCACTACCGTCTAAATGTTATAACGCTATTTTGAATTCAATGAAATAGATTATACAATTAAATCTGAACGTATATTTAAAATAGCCATATTAAATCAATTTAAATTCAAAACAAATAAATTCCTCAAAAATAAATTTATTATTATCGCCGTCTATATTCAAATAGAATATATATTGATCATCTGAATTGTTTTGATTCGGTTTCATCTTCGAATTGAATTATTTCAAACTTCTCGTATTTCGATAATTATCAAAATAAATCGTATTTCGATTATTTAATCGATAACCCAATAAAATACCATTTATATTATAAATTCAATATTTAAAACCATACTAAATATTTAAAATAATTCGACCAAAAATCCGGGTCGTTACATAGGGTTAGGTTAGGGCCTTATTTATAGAGATTAGGACTAGTTTCAACCTTAGGATTAAACCCTAGTTCCAATCTCAGCCCTCAAAACCTAATCTGGCCCCCAAGCTCAAAACAAACCCAAAATGGTGCACCAGGCAATACTGCCCGGCTGGGCCAAGTCGACAGCCAAGTCGACAGGGCTGTCGACTTGGGCCAACCAAGTCGACTCCCAAGTCGACAGGGCTGTCGACTTGGGTACTTTGGCGGGAATTTTCCCGCCTGCGCCCGCTGCCCTAAATTCCCAAATTCAAACTTGAATTTGAAATCTGTTTTTACTTTGAAATTTTCTGAAAACTTCGTTGGGCCTTAATCGGGTCATATGGACTCCGATTTTCGAAAACTCGGACTCTATTTCGCGTATTTTTCCGAGACGAACGCAATGGCATAGCCCGTTTCCCTTGATTCAGATTTATAAATTAAATTCTGCCTCGATTTATGTTATAACAGGTTATTGAAAATACGGGTTGTTACAAAAAATAGAAATCAAAGTCCTAAATTACATGTGTTATTGAAATTTTTTATTGTTTAGCCAATCAAAAGAAAATTGAAACAAAAGACTTCATTATTAAATAATCTCGCCAGCATCAAAAAAAGAAACAGACGAAGAATTAAAAAAAAAGGATTCTCTTATGTTCAACATTTAATGGACTAAGCATTAAACAGACTAAGCCCACTATGACACTATACTACGAGGTCTCAATAATTCAAGGAAGCAAGAGCTATAGTTTTAATGGGAAAAACACATGAATGGATGATAATGAAAGCATGTCCTTGGTTTCTATTTCTGTTTTTCCACTAATGTTTTGGTGTGGTTATTTAGATGTTTTATTTGCATTCAGACACAACAAAAATAGCAATAATATTATAGTTAGAAGCAAAAACAAAGCCAAAATTGTGTGCATGGATAACCAATGCACTTTTAATTATTTCACCAAGTACTGATTATAGTTTAGCAACTATTGTATAGTACCGGACCTTGCATTAGTATACTCACTAAGCAATCAGAAAATACGAGTTTACCATGATACTAATTGTCTAAAGACAAAAGCATATATTATGTTGTCAACTTGAAACCAATTTTATAGGAAGAAATGAAACCAAATGCCCTTTGTACTATACAAGCAAGGAAATAATTTCTGGTTCAATCATTCGCATAAGAAGAGGAACTAGTTGAGCAAAAAGATGCAAAGGTATAACTGCAAAAATCCCTACAAACTATGACACAAAAATCAAGCTTCAAGAATCCATATCATTCACAAAATGATCATTGGTCCTTAATAATTTCAAAATGAAAAACTTAGAAATCAGCAAATCATATAATGATCCTCACTTCAATTACTATTTTCAAACAAACTCAAAAGGCAAATGTAGTTTAGCCTGCCAATTTACTAATTTATACATATTTTTCCCCTTCTGTACTTAGTTGTATATGCTTTTGTAAGTACTTCTAGTTGGTTGTACTGATGTTTTATTTTGGGTTGTTTTGAACTTTTTAATTCTTGTTTTGAGTTTTTAAAAACCATCATGTGTGTGTGTATATATATGCATGTACATGTATATATAGTTTGTTTTACAACTTCCCTCCAACGTCACTATTTTATTGATAATATTTCCTCCTTTAGTTGGTCCAAAAATTATCAATCATTTCCTGATATATCATTTGTTATGCTTCGAAAATAACAAATAACTGCTCAACAATATCTAAATTACCAACTTATCTTTCGCTCAGTCATATTCACAACTTTTTGTATACTTATTTCAAGATAGCTACTAAGTTGATAAATCTTTATACAAACCCATATACATATATATACATATATGTGTATATATATATCATAGAATAATTATACATATAACTACTATGAACCTTTTAAAGCCTTTACGATATTTTTGGAAAATTATATCCAACCAGTGACCCATTGGATATCGATCCATTTCTAATCTTATTAGTTTTGGTCAGTTTGGATCAACAATTTTTTGATCTAACAGTCAACCCTCTCATATACATACATACTAAAGCATATATATTAATTTCTACAAACCTATGTGAATATTCAATATTATGACTAGTTAATTATTATAATATATATTATCTATAAAAAAAATCATAGACTGTTGCGGTTATATATTTAATAAGAAAACTTCTAGTCGTATTGAAACCATGCCCATTCGACTTTACAAGGAAGTCATTTTCTCATTATCGATTGCTAGATAACATTTTAATGTACTTGTATAAAGTAGGTTTCACTTAATTGAGTATGTATCATACACGCCAAACATGTCCTAACCCTCAAATTTCATACAGTAAATTAGAAAAATAATTTGTTGTTGTAGGGTAATACCTATGAATCTTTCAGTTAAGGAGTTAACATTAACAGAAAATCAATTTATCACCAGCGTATTTAAATAAACAACCGTCTTTTATTTTTATTATCTATGAGCTAACAATTTTGTGTGCTAAAACATCAAATCATTGCGTATGCAAGAGAATGCGAGATTATCAACTGTGACATCAATTATATGGGAAAAAAGTGAAGAGATTGCAAACGAATAAATTGCACACAAAAAATGGCACTTTAACAAAATTTTACAAACCTTTATTTCTGAAGTTCTCCGGTACTTTGACCTTATGATTTCGATGGATAGAGTTAAATTAATGCCCCAAATCAAGCATAGCATCACCATAAATCGACAAGATTCACCCTCTGACCAATAAAAGCTATCTAAAAATGATCGTTAGAGTTTATATGATTAGAGATGACTTTATAAATTGAGCTACTTGTAACTAAATGTAATTTAACAATTCAACAGCATGTACAGAATTCTATGCTGTTTACTATGAAATATACACTATAACATGAGATAAATAACGCTTTTGGAATGAAGGCAAAAACAATGCTAACTTTGAACAACATGTCTGTTTTATGTCCTCAGTAAATGTACACATCAGTCCTCAGTAAATGTACAGATACTGAAAATGCATTCATGTAACTTTGTAACGACAAATACCAACAAATTCTATGTATATAATTTACATTTTATTGATAGTTTTAATATTGTACAACTTCATGCTCATCTAGTAAAATGCCAAGCATACTATGTTCATAAACTTTCTAAGGTCTTTATCTATGATTTATCCCCTTTAGAGTCGAGATTGCTCATTTTCAAAATTTTCTATGTTGTTTGTCTTTAATTGAATTGACTTTTACATAAATATTTTCATTTAGAAATGTTATTTTTTTTGACATAGTTATGCGATAATTCCGGATCAAGAACTGCTAGTCCAAAGGATGTTTGAGCAACAACACAAGCTAAGAAAGTAGCAAGGCCACACAAAACATCTATGAAGTTAAAACTAATCACACTCATTAACAAAAAAAATATTAATAAAATAATTATGTTCACATTTCATATCAGGCAACGTGTATAATAAAATTTACCTCCTTAGCATTGAGCGTTCGTTTTGATTTTAATTATACAATTATAGCATCAAATATCTAACTTATGTACTCTCCTTGAGATCGCAAGTAATGAGTTAATCTTTTGTAAAGCTGCAATTTTAATATAATACAACATGAATCGCCTCAACCACATCACAATATCAAAGCTTTTCTCTGTTCCAATTGTAGAAATCTAGCAAAATAATATGTAGCAAATTTACTGTCAAGGGGCTTTAAATAAATAAATATTCTAAATAATCATACATACTAGCATTTAACATTATTGCTAAGAATGCTAGGAAAATATTCATATTTACTCGTGAACTTGTTTGAACCGCATGTTTTAGATCTTGCTAGACCTATACATCCGAGGACCATTATTTATGTTGTATACCACGTTCATCATATTAATTAAATACACATAAAAAAATTGAATTGGATAACTAGTATAAAAGCCCTAATTCCTTATCACCTTTCATAAGTTTTTACAACTAAAATAACCTATACTGAAGCTTATTTTGTATTTGTTCACCCTTTTCACATAAGCTTAAGTAAAAAAGATCATGGTAAACCATTTTTAATACAAGCGATCATACAAAAGTATTATGGAAGGTTAAAAAAAATTAACATACTAATTACTGCAACAACTAAATGAATTATAGAACCTTATTTACGAACTACATGTAACTAGAAAAAGAACAAAGATTTCATCTCGCATCCTAACCAAATAGTTTGGATACATTAGATATGGTTTGCAATCCTTAATTCTTGATATTAAAACTTCTCTTTGCATGCACACATCTACTTAAAGAGAATTATGTAGTCACTGTTGTTTGACTAAAAAAAAGGAAGAAGAGAGAAAGGAATTCATCCAAAATTGAAAAGAGGTGCACCAGTTTATCTTTGGATTTAGAAAATAGAACATCCAATAGAAATGATGCACAAAATCAAACTAAAAATACTTCAATTTTGTTCATCTTCTACAAGTGAATTTTCAGTTAAGGAACATATGGCTTATGTTGAATAGTGGAGTTCAAATTTTACATTGTCAAGGAGAAAGAAATTAAAAATACCATATTATGCATTTTTAATGATAAAAAAAAACAAATATCCAGCCACATTATGCCAACTAGATCTGTTACATTTGCAAAATCTGAAATTTCAAAGCACTTGATGGTAGATTAAAAAGAGTATTTCATCAAATTGCAAATATATCCCATAACGAAATGAATGTACTTAATACAGACTAGAAGGTATTAAAAAAATTCATAGAGTCAAATGTTGAACTGAAAAGAAAATAGGAAAGGGATTACCTGTCTTGTATGCGATGGATGTAACAAGCATGCCAGCTCCAAATTAACCGTAGTCGCTCCAAATCAATCGTTGTCACCACTAAATCAACTATCATCGCTCCCAAATCAACAATTTTTTTTTCATTGTCGCATTTTGTAACAACCCGCAAATTCTGAACTAATTTAAAAAATTTATTTTAGAAAATTTTAATGAATTTTGTGGATATAATATAATTTATATAAATAATAATGGCTAGAATTTATTTTAATCGAAGTTAAAATGAATAAATTTAATTTAAATATAAATGGAGTTAGAAATGGCGCGGTAGTTTTAAAATTTTAATTTATAACTTTAACTGAATGTACAGGATTCAAAATAAATCAGAATTGAGTGAAACAAGAAATATTTAAATCTGTTTAATCATATCTTTCTAACGAATTTGAAAAATTGAAATTTCGTTTTAAAAATCAAAAGTTATGGCTAATTCAGTATTTAGAAAGGTCGCTGTAGAATTTATATATATAATATAAATGGCCCGAAGGGCTACTTTTCACATATGAATGAAATTGGACTCGAAACCACTTCCATTGAATCTGGAATAATGTTTCTGCATTTAAAAAGTATAAACACTTATATATTTTGAGTTTCGGGATTTATTTGTTTAAAAATGTATTTTTAATATTAAATATATAACACTTGAAAATAGTCATTTTTCAAACGACCTCCATTTTCGACGAAACCACTTTCGTTAGAACCGGAATGTCAAATTATATCCAAGTTTCAATTTTCATAATTTTTCGAATTAATATGTGAGCGTGACAAAAGAAAATGTATTTTGACTATTTCAGTTAAATTTAAACGACTTGAAAATAGCCATTTTTCAAACAGTCTCAGAATTCAATGAAACTAGTCTCGTTAGAACCGTATCGTCAAAACAAAGCCAAAAATATTTTTTCTAGAATTTTCTAAGGTCATATGTGGCCCCGGTGAATTTATTTGTGCGATAGATTTAATTTAATAAAGGAATTAAATATTAAATTAAAGAAAAACATATCGTAACAGTCGAATTGGGTTACGAAACCTGTTCCATTGTGTCTGGGACGGGGGTATTTGGCTAGGGGCAACACTCGTTGGGTTTGATTTGGTGTTCGTATTGATAAATTGGAATTTTTGAATTAAATAAATTAAATAAATATAAAAATATACCTATAAATACGGTTCAAAATACGAACCCTAATTCCCTAAATACTGTAGCCGCCGTATCCTTTTATCTATGGTCGATTTCCTCTGGATTTCGATCCATACTTTCTCCTAATCCTCCTAACAAAAATCAAAACTCCAACAACCAGATCGAAGAACTTTCCTCCCTCTTTAATTTGATACGGTTGTGTCATCTTCACGTTGCACGACCACCGAGAACAGACGCCAGGAAGCCGCGTCGCTTCAAGCTCCACCCCCGCCACCAGACCCGATCGAGTGAGCCCCCTTTCCTGGCGCTGGTGCGCCATTCCAAGGTCGTCGATTCCCCCATGTCCGATCTTCTAACCGTTGTCTGGATTGAACACAAAATCAAACCCTAAGTATGAACTAAACTTGAAAACGGTCGGCCTAGTTACAGCAAGGGGAAGAGGATGGTATAATTTATTTAATTAATTAATTTATTTATTTAATTTAATTATTTAATCTTAATAAACTCATATCTTTCTCATACGAGGGTCGTTTTATGAACCGTAAGTTGTGTTGGACTCGTCTTTCAGAGATCTTCGCAATGGCGTAGACAAAAGCTGAAACGGAGACAAATGAATTTTTAGCCATGTCAATGTGAGAACTCTGAATTTTATTATTTAATTAATTATCAATTATTTTTCTCGCGTTAAAAATAATTGTATTGTGATGTTAATTTAGGTCTGAAATGTTCTGTGTTGTGCATATTGTTGATTGTTGCTTGTGGTATGTTTTGTTGTTCATGATATATTAGATCTGCAATGAATTTAATATATTGTTGAATTTTATTTGCGGTCAGAAAATTAGATCTAAAATTAGATCTAAATCATATTTTATCCAGGTCTAGTTATTCCAATTTATTTTATATTATTAAAATATTATTTTTATTATTCTGAAATGAACAATAGAATCTGATCGACTAACAAAAACTTATTTTTATTTGTTTATATTACAATAGAAGTTGAAAGACAAATAAAAACCTTATTTTTATTTATTTGTTTACTTTGCAACAGAATATGAACAACAAATAGAATATATTTTTATTTATTTCCATTACAACAGAATTTGGCTAACAAATAAAATCCTATTTTTGTTTGTTTACATTTAGAACACGATTTATGAATTACAGTAAAAATTCTTCTTTTTACCATCACATTAAACGTAAGATGTTCTAGAATTAGTATAACAATAAAATACTAAATTTTTATTGTTGATATTAAAAACATATTAGTAAAATAAAACTTTATTTACATGGCATGTGTAAATTTTAGGTTATATTTGGAAACCACCTCTTTGTTTACATTTTTATGTAAATAAAAATACATATTTTGGAAATCACAATTTTGTTTACATTTTATATGTAAATGAGAAATTATTTTCGGAAGCTACATTTTTGTTTGCAAATATATTTTAAAATATATTTTATTCTTTTATCTGAATTCACTGATGCTAATAAATTTTAAAAATAAAATTTATTCTCTTATTTACATTCACCAATGCAAATATATATAGAAAATAGAAATTGTTCTTTATTTGCATTTACCAATGCAAATATATATTGAAACAAATTATTCTTTCATTTGCACTCACCAATGCAAATACATATATTGAAAATAAAGTTTATTTCTTTATTAGTATTTATCAATGCAAATATGCATTGAAATTAAGGTTTATTCTTTTATTTGCATTTATCAATGCAAATATTCAATGAAACTAAAGTCTATCTTTTTATCTACATTCACCAATACAAATATACACATTTTTACACATTGAATAGAATTTGTTAAAAATATACTTTGAACATAAATTTTATTCTCTTATTTACATTCACTAATGCAAATATAGTTTAAAAACAAAACTATTCTTTGTTTGTAATTCATCAATGCAAACAAACCATCAAAACGAAAGTTACATTTTTGATTTATAATTTTGATATGTATAAAATATTGTTTGAAATTGGCATTTTTATTTGCACCCTCCAATGCAAATAAAACATGAATTAAATCTTTCATTTTACTTTCAAATTAAGAAATACCTTTTTATTCACATTTTTAGATATAAATAAAGGATAGGATTTAAAAGTTACATTTTAGTACATTCTAGTTGTAGCAAAAGAGATAATGTTTCATTTTATTTTCATTTTAAAGGACAATAGAAAGAATAGTTTTTAGAAGTACATTTCTATTGCAATTCTATATGAAGTAAAAAGGGCCAATTTGTCAAATGTATTATATGAAATAAAAGGAGTTCTTTTTGTCACTTCAAAAAGAATGAATTGAAAATGTTTATTTAAGCTTTTGTAAAGAATGAATATCTAAACATTCATTTTTTTTTTCATTAAAGTAAAATAGACAAAAACCCACATTTTTGTCTAAATTAAAAGAATGAAACAAAATATAGCACTGAAATATTATATTAGAATTGTAATACAAATGAATCACTATTGTAAAATTTACATTTGTTGAAACCAATTATTTGTTTTATCACTATAGAGTTGTTAAGATAAAGATATTCATTGTTGTTTTGTTATCACTTTTCCATGAAATAGGAATAGACATTTTTAGTCATCTTTAAAGATTATTATTCTATTTGCATTCTCCAAAACAAATATACATAAAAATGAAGACGTCCTTTTGTTTGCATCTCTTGATGCAAATAAAACATCTATTAAAAAGTTACAACTCTATTTGTAAATCAAATGTGAATGAACACATAGTTTCAAAAGATTACATTTTTATTTGTCTTTTGACGCAAATAAAAATATAGTTTTATAAATTGTATCTCTATTTACATTTTATATGCAGATAAGAAGGTAGGATTGAAAATATTATTTTCTATTTTTAAATTAGAGGCAATAGAAAGATTGTAAATTAAAATTATACATTTTTAATGAAGTTCATATTTCATTAAGGAGAGTAGTTAAACCAGAATATACATTTTGTAAAAATATTCATTTTGTCAAAAATGAATTAGTTAAAGCAATTTACATATAGATATATATGTTATGTTTGGCAAGATATATACTTGTCAAGATAGGTTAGTTAAATCAAAATTATCCTTTTTGCCCATTAGAATTGTCAAAACAATATAACCATTTTTGCTTGAGTTTAAACTAGCAAAATAGAAATTGTCAATAGAGACGAAGTTATTATGCTTATTCATTCATTGCAATAGAGATATTTTCTTGTCATCATTATATATTGTGCATTACACATCCATTCACAAGTTACCCGACTTGTTTATGTGATTGGGTCGATAATTTTCACACATCGCCCAAATGCACAAATTAGTTTATTATTTGTTTGTTGGTTGAAACCCCACACGGGTGTTGGGATGAAAATTTACATACACTAATCCCAATATTCAGTTGTATGTTGATCGTTGGATCGACAGGCTGTGATGAGCGTTATTATTTAATTTTAACGCTTACACAGTGGGAATTACACTTTGGATGTAGATGGATGATTATACTGTTATTATCATATATATGGTGTGTGTGAAATCCATATAATCCAAATTATATGGTAAATGATTGAGCCGCATTTCGATTCAGGTGTTCTTTTAAATAAGAATATTTTTACATTAGAAATTCTTTTTATATAAAGGATATATTTTCATAAGAGAAAAATATATTTTAATCAAGTATATGTTAAAACAAAGAATATTTGTAAAAGATAAAAAATCTAGAATATAAAGAATACTCCCATTTAGAGTCTTTTATATAAAGAATATTTTCAATGATGACTTTAAATTATGTTTTAAAATTAATATTTAAAGCGAAATCTTTTAATTAAGATTATTAGAATTTGCAATCATAAATAAATTGAGATGTGAGGTGGATTTATTGTGGACGGTGCTTTAAACGACACTTGTCCTTTAATCCAATTTACATTGAAATTATTATTTGGAATTTATAAATCTATTTTATAGATTTAAAAAGGCATTTCCAAAAAAAAATCAAGCTTTTCCAATTTAATATTAAATAGGAATTTAGTGGAAATTCGATTGGTAATGATTGAAATGTGCTTTTGTAAAAGAAGACCGATATTATAGATGGAATTTAAGAGGATTTGCCGTTATTCCATTTATATTATTAGTCCGATACAGAAATTTATATCAATTATGTATTCATTTGATTTCTGTGGAATTCCATATTTTGGAAATAGATTGAGGGTTTATTGTGAACTGTGTTTAAAGGACACTAGTTCTTTAACCTGTTTAAGACAAGTTTTATTCCTTAAAATAAATGATCTTGTAATAATGATTTTTGATATCAAATCAAAACTGGAGTTTTAATAAATCTTTTAAGGAAGATTTAAGATTTTATTTTCAGAGTTTATCTTTGATAAAATTAATGAGAATCTTCTAATATGGATATCTTATTAAAAGAATACTCGGAGTTGGAATGTGGCGTAATGTGTGATCTTCCAATATTTGCTTTCTAATCACAAAATATGCAAGTTATTCAAAAAGACCGTGTTTAACCCATTCTGAATAATCATCATGACGATCAAGAGTCGAAGACGGTGATTGAAGACCGAAGGTTTTCACATCGTTGGGATGATGATGACTGGTATCTTGAATTGGGATTGGCCTTCCAAGGCAAGGTATTTAGTAATGATTGTCCAAACGCATTTGGAGATCGACGGACACTTTGTTTCGCTCAGACCCAGAGCGGACTTGTAAATGAATTGTGTGTCTGACATTGTATTCCTTTCTACTGTATTTGTTGAACGCTGCTGATTATATATTTCTGTTTGGTGGTAAAGAATTTATTCTTTACTTGTCACCCTTCTCTAAGACGTAAGAGCTTAGAGGTTATATATATATATATTGGTAGATGATCAATTATATGGTAGGGTCTGACAATGTGACATACTAAGATGCTAATGATCAAGGCTTTGTTGAAAAGCAGGCCTTGTGGTTGATGATCAAAGCACAGTCTATTTAGGCATAGCTTTGTGTATATCGTGACTTCGCGAGCCTCATACACTGGTTGAGTCTAAAACGGGAGAAGGGAACGCAGGGAGTGCACACGTTTCTTTCTAGCTAGAAGTGGTGTCAGCCCTTAAACTGGCTGACATTTGCTTATGTGGTTGTTGGAATTTTGCGAGGCCTCGGTTTATTCTTATTGGTCGCCCACGGCTGATTTGTAGATCCAATAGGATCGGGAAGCGTGTGTTCAGGCATAACTAATCCACTAAAGTATTTGTGGACCGGCCCTGCTGTATCCAAGGGTTAGCCAGCGTCCGAATCCTGAGACATTGGTAGAGTGTCTCGAATCGGTCAGGAGCTCCTCCCTAGCCTTGACTCATGATGGAAACCCAATTTCCAATACGCCCCTTGCGGTTTTGATTGTATAACTAGTATGGCGACATAGTAGATGGTAGCTATGCCATCTAGGATTGATATTATATATGAAATGTTTAAATATATATATATACACACTAATAACAATATCGTTTTTACGTATCAAGCATCTTTTGACCATTATGATGTAAAACCCTATCCTCCGGTTTGCGTTGCATTGTGTGATGGGACCTGGGTCTTATAATGGTTTCATTTTTCTAAAGAGAATTGCATTATTTGACGATTTACTTTATTTTGTGTACTGACAATCCAACGGAGTAAACCCGTTCCGCGTTAGCGGCGTGGTCCTGTGATTAGCCTACTTATTAGATAAGTTAAGTATAGATTTCTCATACCAGTCCCACGACTGACCTGTAGTTTGTTTTACTTTGCAAACTCGATTGCCCTCTTTTCACACGGGCAGTCGAGTAGCTTTTTACAGATATAGTTAAGCACGATCCTGGATTGAAGTCTGAAGCTGGGTCCAGAATATTGATGGCCTTCTGCTGAGATTAGTTCCGCTGCAATGTATTAATCTATTGTAATTTATCTTCCACTGTAATTTTATTCCGATGTACTCTGATATATGATGTACTCTGATGTAACATTTATTATTGATGTTATAAAAGTCTGTGTTGTTGTCCTGATGTGTTATATGGCCAAAGTTAATGTAATGACCCGGATTCTTATGGGTTAATTTTAAATATTTAATATGGATTTAAATATTGGGTGGATAAATATAAATGGAAATTTTATATTAAGTTATCAATTTAATAATCAATTTCGATTTAATATCGAATATATTAAATTATCGTAATACGTCAGTTCTAGAAGTTGAAACTGAATTAGAGACAGTTCAGAAAATCAATTCAAAACTCCTGTTTGAATTAGAAGAATAATATTAATTTATTTTCGAAGAATAAATTGTCTAAAATTAATTTATATTGGTTTAAAATTAATATCTCCTTCAGATGATCGAATGAGACTACGTGACCTATCCCAGTGTGTCCGGAATAGGGGTATTACCCTAGAAATGACATTTGTCGGGTTCAGAAAGGAGTTCAGAGTCGTGGAGTATTTTAATTCAAGGATAACCGGTTTAATTAAATTTAAATCAAAAAGAAAGTCTCTCCTTCCTTTTGTGGACATCAGCCAAAGACGTTGAGTTCTTTAACTCCACAATCTAATGACTTGCTGTTCAAATGGGAGCCGCATCCTTCCTTTTAAATCGCGACATACACCTTTATTTCTTTAATCTCGTTCAACTGAAAGCAAAAAGGAAATGGTCTCCTTTTTCGAAAACCAAAATCACAAATAAAAATGGCCACTGTCCCCTTCTAAAACTAAATCCATTTCATTTCAAACGAGAATCAAATCGAAGATGGAGATGAATCGAGTTCCTTTCTGGTACGACGGGTTCAATCATCGAGCGAGGGTTGCGAGGGTTCAGGCGTTGATTTCTGTAGTCTTCGATATGCAAATCGATGGTTTCCAGTAAGAGGGGTGCGACGGGGCTTCTCATGATCGAACTCGAGCTGTCAGTTTAGGGATTCGACGAGCAGTGAGATGATGAAGGCCGGAGATTTAACTGGTGGTACAGGCAGACTCGATGGGTACGATTGGACTCGCGATAGTGGAAGTTCGTGAGTTGCGCGAGTCCTTCTGTTCATCGCGAGTCAGATTTAGGAGGAGTTCGGAAATTTGTGTGCTTAAGGAAGAGCGAATCTGTATTTTTGGGAGGGTGCGGTGCCTGATAATCTGGACGTCGATCTGTACGACGATGGAGGAGCTGACGAGGCCAACAAGGTGGAGTTCGATTGTTCTGGGATTGAAATGGAAAGTTTATGGAGTGATTAGAGTGTGCGATTCATGATGGTATGTGATAAATGGCAAGGGTCTATGAGGTGTTTATTCAAATGTCGGTGAAAGAATGGTGCAAAGGTCGGCTGATCTTCAATTGAATGGGTCAATGATGTTGAGGGTATGTTCGTGGATTTGATCGAGTGATTGAATAGACAAAAAGGAGCTTGATAAAATCATTGAATCGAGTCGAGACAAGTCATAGGCGCAGATATAGAAATAAATTGGATACTCAGCTAAGGATAAATCTTAACCAGATGGAATTACACAAGTTCAACTAGGCATGTGAATATGAACTTTTATTCTGGATCCAATAAACATGAATCTTAAGCATATGGGATTACACAAATTCAACTAGGAATATAAATGTAAACTTTTATTTTGTATCTAATTTTCATAGATCTAAATGCAGATCTAAACGTAATACATGTCTTAGCCTAGCAACTTGCATGTAACATAACATGAAAAGTCACCAAATTTACATAATACATGATTGGTTTAACATCAACATAAAAACCACAATAGTCTCATAAGCATATACGATAGAATCGTTACAAGAATAGACATGAATCAGCATCACCATTATCTTACAACTAGGAATAACTCTAGTTTTCACTTTATTACAAATCATAACTTTTAATCGTTCACATCTAAATAATAACAGGACTTACAAACAAAAGAAAATCTTGTTTTTTGAGATCTGTTTTCTGAAACTGAAAAGCAATCCCTTGATGAAGACTATCAATTCTCTAAGTTAGTTTTGATTTGTAGCTCCTAACTTGTTTTCTAGTTGAAGGAGAAATGGTGGCTAGGCTAGGACGATCATGCACAACATGGTGGCTCCTTGGAATGAATTTGTGTGATTTAGGGTTGAGGAATAGGGTTGCTTTTATAGAGATTTAAACTTATGTGAGCCGTTAGATCATCCTAGGAGCAATCACAACCGTTCAGACTAGATAGAGTTACCCAGAGTTGCCACCTATGCCCTAGTGACTCAGCAATAGGTCAGAAAAGACTCAGCAGCAAGTCAGAATTGTCACTGTTTTGGATCTGGGCGAGGGAAGTAAGTCGACCCCCGGATCGAACTGTATAAGGTAGGTCGACCCCCTGGTTGACCTGGCCTGGGGCAGGAAAAATCCCGCCCAACCTGCTTCTTTGCTTTCGTTTGAATTTTTGAATTTTAATCTGAACTAATTTTAATTTATTTAAATTTCTGAAACTTCTGAGGGCCATACCTTCCTCATACGAAGTCCGATTTACGAAAACTTGGACTCTATTCCAAGCAGAATTTCGAGATGAACGAAATGGCATAACCCGTTTCCCTTAATTCTCACTTTAAAATTTAAGTATTCTTTAAATCGTTATTTTAATAGTCATAGAAAATTCAGGGTGTTACAATACTTAAAAAGATAAGGGTCGTCCCAAAAAAATGTTTCACTTGGGAAAAGAATTTGTGTTTATCCTGCTTGGACCAAAAAGAAGGGGTCTACTTAGTGACTAAGTAGTTGACAATGTCAGCGAACCAAGGATCAGTGGATAGAGAAAATAGCTGTTCATCAGGGAAATTCTCGTTGATTGGAAGAGAAGAAGACGGGGCATTTAGAAGACGAGACAAGTGGTCCGCAATAACATTGTCATATCCTTTCTTATCCTTAATGGTAAGGTCAAATTCTTGAAGTAGAAGGATCCAATGAATGAGACGAGCCTTAGCATCCTTTTTAGAGAAAAGGTACCTAAGTGCAGAATGATCAGTATGAACAGCGATGTGCGAGCCAACTAGATAAGGTCTGAATTTTTCTAGAGCGAAAATGACTGTTAAGAGTTCCTTTTCACTGGTCGTATAATTGATTTGAGCATCGTTCAGAGTCTTACTCGCGTAGTAAATGACATGAAGAATCTTATCGATACGTTGTCCTAAGATAATGCCAACAGCGAAATTTGAGGCGTCACACATGATTTCAAAAGGCAGCTTCCAATTAGGAGAGCATATGATTGAGGCAGAGACAAGTTCATTTTTAAGATGCTCAAAAGATGAAATGAAATCAGAATTGAAGTCGAAAGGAACATCCTTACCAAGAAGACTGGTCAAAAGTCGAGTGATTTTTCTAAAATCCTTTATAAAGCGACGGTAAAAGCCAGCATGACCTAAAAAGGATCGGATGTCCTTAACAGATTTGGGAATGGGAAGATTCGAGATAACCTCAATTTTGGCTTTGTCTACTTCAAGTCCTTTATTAGAGATGACATGTCCTAAAACAATGTCATGTTTGACCATGAAGTGACACTTTTCCCAATTAAGCATTAAGTGTTTATCTTTGCAATGGTTAAGAACAAGATCCAGGTGATGTAAACACTCAATGTAAGAATCCCCGAAGATGGAAAAATCATCCGTGAACACTTCCAAAAATCACTCGATCATATTAGAAAAAATGTTAATCATGCACCTCTGAAAGGTTGCAGGTGCATTACAGAGACCAAAAGTCATACGACGGTACACAAATGTACCAAATGAACAAGTGAAAGTGGTTTTCTCTTGGTCCTCAAAAGCGATAGGGATTTGATTGTAGCCCGAGTACCCGTCAAGGAAACAATAGTACTCGTGACCGGCTAGTCATTCTAACATTTGATCGATAAATGGCAGAGGGAAATGATCCTTACGTGTTGTAGCGTTAATTTCCTATAGTCAATGCAAACACGCCAACCAGTCTGGATGCGGGTTGGGATAAGCTCGTTAGCTTCATTTTGGATCACGGTAATCCCTGATTTCTTAGGTACGACATGAATCGGACTAACCCATTGACTATCGGAAATAGGGTAGATGATTCCATTGTTAAGACATTTAAGTATTTCAGCACGAACTGCTTCTTTCATGATGGGGTTTAGTCGACGCTGGGGGTCACGAGTGGGTTTGGCATCATCTATAAGGTGGATTCGATGTTGGACTATCGAAGGACTAATCCTCTTAATATCAGCCATGAACCAACCAATTTCTTCCTTATTTTTCTTAAGGATGGGAAGGAGCAATTGTTCTTGCTCTAAAGTAAGGTCAGAAGCGATAATGCCAGCAAAAGATTCATTGTCTCCTAAGTAAGCGTACTTAAGATGACTGGGCAACACTTTGAGTTCAGATTTTGGGGACGACTCAATTGAGGAAACTGGTTGAGGGACAGACTCAATTGTGAGCGGCTCAATAGGAATCAAATCAGAGACATTTTCGGGAATATCTTGAAACAAGTTTTTGTAATTCAATTCAATTGTGTTATTCAGATGGTCGAGCTCGGGTTCATTGTCGTTGATTGAATGAATTTCAGAAAACTGATCCATGTAAGAGTTAGGAGAGTTTTCGGTTCTAAAGACGTTTAGCTCAACAGTCATGTTACCGAAAGAAAGTTTCATAGACCCATTTCTGCAGTTGATAAGCGCATTAGAGGTTGCTAAGAAGGGTCGTCCTAGAATCAAAGGGATCTGGTTTGCAGGATTGCTTACCTGTTGAGTTTCTAGGACAATGAAATCAACTGGAAAACTAAATTCGCTTATTTTGATCAATACATCCTCGATTTCGCCCACAGGCTTCTTAATTGAACGGTCAGCAAGCTAAAGGGTAACCTTGGTGGATTTCAGTTCTCTTAGCCCTAATTGGTGATAGACGGAATATGGAAGCAAGTTAAGTCTAGCAGGCATCTATCGATTTTATTGTCCCCAATAGTACATGATATTATGGGGCAGCCAGGATCTTTGTATTTCACTAGCATTGATTGGGACAAGACTTCGCTTAGAGTTGCCGCCAGAAACACTTTCTTAGGTACATGTGTATGACGTTTTTGAGTGCACAAATCTTTTAGAAATTTCGCGTACTGTGGAACTTGTTGTATAATATCTAAAAGAGGAATGTTCACTTTAACTTGCTTAAATATTTCAAGGATCTTTTCTAGCTGATCCGTCTTTTTCCTATGTCAGAGTCTATGAGGAAATGGAGCAGACAACTCAGTAGATTGGGCTACTTGAGTTTGAGGATGGTCCTTGACAGAAATTGGCTCAATGTTCTGATCCAAGTTGGTCAATTTTTCGGTGGGGTTTGGAAGATCGTCCGGTAAAGCATTTGGGTTGACCACATGGTTGTCAATATTTTTGCCGGATCTAAGAGTCATGGCAGCATTCAATTGACTAACGTTTGAATCTTGAATGATGTGAATTTGGTTGGATTTTGAATTTTATCCTCTAGGGTTTTGGATGGGTTGACTTGGAAACGTACCCTTTTCCCTTTCACTTAATCTAGCGTTGAGTTGAGACATTTGTTTTTGAAGTTCACCCATTTGTTGATTCATGTTTTACATATATGAGTGTAACATGTTATCTAACTTGTTTTGATTTTCAACACTTTGCTTAGTCATTTGCGCTAATAAGTTGCTCACCTAAGATAAATTCCCCTTAATCGTAGAAAGGCGTTTTTCATGTTGGGGTGCCACCGTTTGATGAGATTAGTGGAAAGGCGCCTGGTTCGAATTGTACTGATTTTGCCTAAGAGGAGGGTTCGAAACATTGTTCGGAAATGCTCGATTCGAGGGTCTGTTCATCAGGGGGTTATTTGGACTGTAAGAAAGAATTGGGTGGTTATTGGGTCTATTGAAAGCATTCACTTGCTCAAGGGACTGGAGACAGTCATCAGCCGTATGATTAGAGTTAAGACATATGTGACACATGGCTTGGGAAACGTTATTAGACTGAGTGTGTTCTAACAACGTTCAGTATGACATCAACAAGAGTATTAGAAGAAGAAGAGGAGGAGGAGGAGGAGGATTCAACAGAATTACTACTGGATCACGAATAGAGAGATTTTTCATTAGTTCGTTCCCATTGTTTCGATTTTTCTGCTAACTCGTCTAGAAATTCCCAAGCTTCTACATCAGTTTTTTTTAGAAAATTGCCCTGACACATGGATTCTAACATTTGTCTAGAACTATTATCGAGTCCATTGTATACAGTTTGACATAACGACCATGTTTCATAAACATGATGGGGACAACTTAACAACAGTTCTTTAAATCTTTCGAAGTATTGCCAAAAAGATTCACCCCATTTTTGGGGGAAATTAGTGATTTCGTTTCTGACTCTAGCCGTTTTTTCTGGAGGGTAGAACTTTTTAAGGAAAACTGTTGTAAATTCATCCTATTTTTTAATCGAATTTGGGGGCAAGCTGAGAAACCATTTTTCTGCCAAGTCAGTTAGTGCAAATGGAATCAAACGAAGTTTAATACCATGCTCACATAATTGTTGTAATTTAAAGGTTGCACAAGCATATTCAAACTTTGTTAAGAAACTATATGGTTCGTCATGAGAAAAATTACCGAATTTGGGAAGGATGTTTATCTAACTCGATCGGATTTCAAAGTGATTACCCATAGGATTGGGTAACTGAATGCAAGAAGGGACAGAAACTCTATCGGGAAGAATTATGTCCACCAGGGAACGAGGTGCGGGCTCGTTAGCCATTCCTAAAGGTTGGTCGAGTAAATTGGGTTTTGAGGAAATAGAATGTGGTTCGATTCTAACTAAACGACGAGATTCTTGGTCACGTGTTCAAGTTTGCATGCACCAAAAAGAAGAAGAAAAGAGTTCACCAAAGAAATTTAGACAATGGAGAAGTTTTGAAAGAGGTGTGAGAAAGAGAAGAAAAGTTTTTTTTTTTGAAAATGGGAGTTTTTGAAAATTCCAACCTACAGAACTAATGAGGGCTAAAGAATAAAAAGAAGTTAATTTTTTTTTCAATTTTTTATTTGTTTTTGAGGAATTTTGATTTTTTTTTTTCAATTCACAAAACAATCAAATACACAGAGATTGGCTACAATGAAATTTTCTGTCCTTAATAGCTCCTAACCCAAAATTATATAGTGACATGTTTGATTACTTAGGACAAAAGATTTCTCAGCCAGTTAACGGACAGGAGTTATCGGTGCACCAGGAATCACCCTAGCAATGCAGCCAAAAGTTTAAGTACCTTCAGAGTAACAACCGATACAATATTTACGAATCACCGTAATATTTATAAACGTTTATTTCTCTGTCGTAGTTTAGGCACTAAGAAATAATTCATTCCAAGTAAATCAACTATCAAAATACAATTAAGCCCTATACGAGCCCGCGACTCCCTTAAGTCCAATGTCTAATCGTTATTATTAGTCAGATTCAACGATGAAATGCAATTTGTGGGCTAAGGAAAGGGTGATGAAATCCCTCACCTTATTTGAATTGGGGTATTGCCCTTAACAGAATGAATACAGATGCAGAAATAATAATCACAGAAATTAAAAGATTTTACAAGCAAGCTGCTGCCCCTGCAGAAGATTTTTACAAGCAATGCCTATATTTTTTTATTTGCAGCAGCAGTCCCTGTAGAGTTTAGAAAAATCTCACCTAGATCAGTAGTCCGTCCAGTGCAATTGAGAAGCATTAGCGCGTCTACACCCCACGTGGTGTGCAACCGCTCGAACCCCGAATTGTCCGCCGCTTCCTGTTGTTGTCGCCTCCTATTAATTGCTTGACTACGCTGTGGCACGGGATCGGGCTAGGAGCCCAGGAAATAAAATTTATGACCTTTTTCAAATTACCGCTGTACCAGTTTTTGAAAAATCTTCTCCCCCTTTTTTTTAATGAAAATTTGAATGAAAATAAAATGAGTGAAAAATAAAATGGAAACAAAACTAGACTACCAACCCTAATTAAACAAAAGAAAGATTTTTTTTTAAAATGATAACCAAAAGAACGATTAGTGGTTTTTTTTGTTTTTTTTATGAGCAATGAAATGAAACAAAAATGAAACCCAAACTTAAAAAACAACACTTCAAACTTGGAAGCAAAATAAGACTTTTATTTTTAAAGGCTAAATATCCACACAACAGACAACAACTGAAATATGCGCACAAGCAAATCCAAACAAACCCAATCGGCCCGCAATAAAACCAACTGCTAAGCCCACTCTATATGTTATCTTGCAACAGTCGATAGTACTTGGAATTCCACTATAAAAAAAATACTCCGAAGCCCACTAAAAAGAAATCCCTAAAAACCGAAGTACTCAAATTCTTCACCAAACTGAACTCCAAATCTAAGTTCGTTTTTTGAGTTCGTTTAGTGAATCACGAACTGAGGTGGTTCGCACTTGATTTCGTTTAAGTTAGGTGATTTCGAATTTCTCGATTTCGAATAAGCAATTTCGTTCAGGGATTCGGGGGAAAAGGGTTTTCGGTGATGGTCAATTTGGTCTGTGCGATCGGAGGATTTGCGGTTGAATCGAGATTTTTGGGTGAAGATGAAGGCCAGTTTAGGGGTTTAGGCGAACGAGGTAGGGTTTGTAGTTGAAGTGGATCTGGGGAACGGATGTTGGAAAGACAATGGTTGAGGGTGAAGGAGTGTGTGGCAGTGGCGTTTAAATGGAAGGGGGCGTTGGTGTTTGTGTGCTGACTAGTGGAAGTGAAGTTTGAACGTGAAACAAGGGTGAGTGAAGGTGGAGTGACGTGATTGCGAGCTTGGAAATTTTGAGATTCTGTAGGGTGACGTTGACGACTTGTTCAATGTTTGTGAGACCGGCTATTGTAGATCGGGTTCTGGATTTGGTCGGAAATATGGTGTGGTTGAAAGTTGTGTTGGAGAGGAAGTTGTTGAATGGTGATTGTATGATGTGGAGGTTGCTGCAGAATAGAAAGATGGCGGTGGAGTTGTATAATGGTGATTGTGCGGACTGTTTTGCAAGAGGGTAGTGATGGATGGTATGGTAGAAGTATTGGTAGTGGCTTCAGATGTCTTAATGGTGACTGTGGAGATCGGCAAGCAATGGGGTAATTTGGCGAATTGTTGATGAGGCTTTGGGAGAAGAAGTCCAGGATGGTTGATGAGAAGGGAATGCGGCAAAGATAGATGGGAATATAAAAGAAATAGAAAACATAAAAGAAATCTTCTGTAATCCTTTATTTAAAAAAAACACTTGCAAAAGAAGAAATGAAAGAAAATGGAAGGAGATTGTAAAAAGGAAAGAAATCAAACTAAATTTGCAAGTTATTTTTTTTCTCTTATTTGGTAGATTACGGTATCACAGATCGAATACCAAATCAACCAATAAGAATTTTTTTTCTATCTATACTAAAAAACAAAATAAATGAATAAAAATATTTTTTTTGTTTTTTTATGAAAAATAAAATAAGAAAATAAAATATAACCTGAAGGATGTAGTAATAAAAATTATTTTGGTCCCTGGCAACGGCGCCAAAATTTGTTTGCGAACAAATTAAAAAATTGTAAACAACTGTAAAATCCGTTCGGTTTTCCTAAACAACAAGGATTGTTGTAGAGGGTGTCGAACTCTGGGACCAAAAATATTTTAATTAATAAATCCAATCAATTTATTCCAGGATTTTGATTGATTGAAAACACAGAAAATAACAACAATTAAATAAAAAGAGAGATTTATATAATAAGAGAAAGCAATTAGGGGATAATGACATAGATTGGATTCATACTCATCAATAGCCAACAAATAAGTATAGATCTAATTCATGTTTCTGTCACAAACATGAATCAATGATAATTAGGTTCTTATAAACAAATAAGTAAATAACAACAAGCATAGCCTATGCAGGAGCTGAGCTCTTAAAAAACCATAGGCTATCAGGACAGATTCATTAATTAATTTCTAAAATCCTAAAATTAGATCTAAATCTGATAATTGTTAGATCGAACACGAATACACCCTGTGAAGGAGAATAGTTCTTAAACGACACAGAATATGAAGGTTCAGATCCAACCCTTGATTCAGATCCAGATCTACATGTATAGAGATCTCACATTGGGGGTTTTGAATTCTTCAAAATTTTGGATCGCTCCATTTCAGCTCTGGTATGTTCCATGTTGTAGATCTCACCGCTACGAATCCAACGCTTCTGAAAACATTTGATTTCATTGTTGTTTGAAGAAGTTATGGTAAATAATGCGTTGGATAATTTATTAAGATAATTAATTAAATAAACTTTTTGAACCTTCCTTCCTTCTGTAACCTCACGTAACCGAGAACCCATCCTCCAACTTCGATTATCACCATCGCACCATCCCCCTGAAGCACCATGCTCCGATCAAACCCCCTCACCGCGTGCGCCTCTTCCTGCGCCCCCAAGGCCCACAACCCCGACCGACTCGCACCTCTACAAGGCCCCAAAAATCAGTTCGAACCCATCACGTTTGAGTGCAGAAATCTCACAATTTTCTTAATGAAAATCGATCACTCCTTTACATATTTGTAGAGCGTAGAGGCTTCTATGATTTTTACTTTAGGGTTAGGATTAAATCTGAATTAGATTGGGAAATTTTAAGGATTCTAATTCGGGTGTTTCTGGCCATTGAGTATAGAGATGGCGACTCTGAACATTTGAATGGGATTAGGGTTTCTGCTTAGATGGATATATATAATTAAATAATATACTTAATTCTTTGATTTCCAAAAAGCCCATTAATTCTTACCGATTCCAAATACAGCCCAGCTAATGTCCCCCCTAGCCAAATACCCCCATTTCGGACACAATGGACTAGACCCTGTCAGCCCGTTTGATCGCCTCAGCCCACTTTTCTTTAATTTAAAATATAAAACATTTAATTATTAAATTTGATCGTACATTTTAATTTACTGGGGCCACATACAGACTCCAAAAATTCTCGAAAAATAAATCTAGCTACGTTTTGACGATCGGTCCTAACAAAATTAATTTCGTCGAATTTGGAGACTGTTTGAAAAATGGTCATTTTCTGGTCGATCCAAATTGACTAAAATTAACAAAACACGTTTTCTTTTGTCACGCTCACGTATTAATTCCAAAAATTATGAAAATTGGAATCTTGCAATAATTTGACATTCTGGATCCTACCAAAGTGGTCTCATCGAAAACGGAGGTCGTTTGCAAAATGGCTATTTATACGGGCTATATATTATATTAAATTCCATAGCGACTATTCTGAATATTCAACTGGCCATAACTTTTGATTCCCGCTATGAAATTTCAATTTTTCAGATTTGTTGGAAAAATATTTTTAAATTGATTTAAATATTTTTTGTTTCACTAAAATCGGATTTATTTTGAATCATGTACATTCAGTCAAAGTTCAAATTCAAATTTTCAAACTGTCGCGCTATTTCTAACTCCTTTTATAATTAAAATAAATATATTGGTTTTAACTTCAATTTAATTAAAATAATCGTTATTATTTAAAATAAATTATTTTAAATATTCAAAATCCATTAAAATTTTAAATTGATTCCGAAATTCCGGGTTTTTACAAAAAAACTGGAGTCCAAACAGAAATTAAAGGCAAATCGGCTGTTCACAATTGATGCAAACAGTCTATTTTTTAGGAGTTGCCATATTAGAAACATCTTCTGCTTCATCATAATATTGATGTGATGCACAATGAGAAAAATGTATTTGATAATGTCTTTAACATAATTTTGAATGTCAAAGGGAAGACTAAACATGATTTGAAATGAAGGCACGATATAGAAGAATTATGCAAACGTCTCGCACTTCATATGAAAATAAATGATATTAAAAGAACCCAAAGCATGTTATGGATTAGATAATAATCAAATTAAAGTTGTGTTAAAATGGGTTGATGGTTTAAGATTTCCTGATGGGATTTCATCAAACCTTGGTAGATGTGTTGACTTTAAAAATGGTAAACTGAGTGGAATGAAAAGTCATGATTGTCCCATTATGATGGACCATTTGTTTCTCGTTATGTTCAAAGAACAATTGCCGTTAAAAATTTGGAAGGTAGTAATAGAGCTTAGTATGTTTTACAAAGAGCTTTGTTCGACTACTTTAAAAGTGCAACGTTTACGTAAACTTAAACTCGATATTCCTATATTTCTCTGCAGATTAGAGAAAATATTTCCCCCAGATTTTTTTAATGTAATGGTGAATTTACTTATTCACCTCCTAACTGAAGCACGACTTTAAGGTCCCGTCCAATATGGATGGATGTATCTATTTGAGAGATATATATAAACATGTTACCTACTAATTTAATTGCACTTAAAATATGAAATAAATCTGAATCATCTAAAGAAAAAAGTGAGACAAAAGCATGAGTTGAAGGTTCGATATGTAAATTTTACATCGAAGAAGAAGCTTCATTCTTTTTCTCTCATTATTTCAGTGATCATGTGAATATATCATTTGAACGTGTTCATTGAAATGACGAAGGAGACAAACAAGAATCGTCTCAAATAGTGTTGTCTATTTTTAGACAACATGGTTGACCGTCTGGGAAATATGTAGACATATGGTAGATGATAGAGATCTTCATGTAGCACACACTTATATTCTTGTAAATTGTGCTGAAGTTGCACCATTTGTTAGGTAATCTGAAATATCAATTAGTGCTTTATTCATTTCCGTAGTGCTTGTGTGTTTATAATCTAATGTAATATTTTATTTATATATACAACATTTATGAACGTGAACATACAAACGAAGATCTCATTAAAGAATTTTCTACTTGGCTTACAAATTACGTTTATGAACTCAGAAATTGTGTCATTGATTAAGGGTTGAAACATCTTGCAATGAGACCAAAAAGAATGGTCAAGACATATCCAATATACATTGTTAGTGGATATAAATTTAACACCAAAGAATACGATGCTGAGAAATTAACAAATAATACAAGTGTATTCGTTAAAGGAAGTGA
The DNA here is from genome assembly GCA_030737875.1 of Allium sativum. Lineage (NCBI taxonomy): Eukaryota > Viridiplantae > Streptophyta > Magnoliopsida > Asparagales > Amaryllidaceae > Allium > Allium sativum. The sequence goes on along the minus strand of CM060919.1, from coordinate 123,069,498 downwards.
CGATCCAGATAATCACATAAATGATTTTTATTGTATTTTAACATAAATTTTGCAACTGACATATTTCTCACGACCTACAGAGGAGGTGTTTCTATTTAAATCCAATTGGTTTAACAGTGTTCCAGGTTCTAGGATTAACGTGCACAAGGATTATAATCTAATTGAAATAAAGCATACACCGCACTATTGCAAGTATGATCCTCTTGTACTAGTCAAACAAGCATTCCAATTTTATTACGCTCCTTATTTGTCTCCAAAAAGAGATAAAGCAGACTGGTTGGCAGTTTTTAAAACAAAGGCCAGATTTACGTTTGATGGGAAGAATTTTCCAAATGAAGGAGCCTATCAGGCAGATCTCGAGCAGAACAATGAAATAATAATTGAAGACGATCATGTAGATTTTGGACCTCTGATCGATGAATCGAATGTTTTGTAGAAGCACTCGAGAGTGCGGAGGAAAATATCGTAAAATCTGAGACTGAATCTAAATTAGAAGACGATGATGACTGATGTAGATGATGAGAATTATCTTTCTAATTGTAATGTAATTATGGAGTATACAAGTGTATTTTGCAATTCATGTAACTCTATTAAATTTTTGAATATTATGATCATTATTTACATCTTTTATGTCATATATGCAGTTTTTTCTATTTACTTATCTTAAAACTCCAAAGTAATATGTTACTCTTTGGAATATGAGACTCAACCTAATACAGGTATAAACAATTTCATTTTCTTTTATGCCATTTATTTAGCAACTTATATCGTTTGTGTAAGTTAACTGTAAAATAAATTTTAATATGATGTTATAGTTATCTTTTAAACTGATTTGTATGTAACAAATATGCCATCGAGAGGGAATTCTTCAGGCGATGGTTCTGGTCCATCCAACACTCACAAGGTCTCGTCGTCTCCTTAGTGCCTACGACTTTGGGGTAAAAAATAAACTTTATTTATACCAGCTATATACTTATGCATATCATATTTAACACAAAGGTTACGATTTTCAACCTTCGAAGATTATTTTAGATGTATCAAGAGCAGCATACAGGACTTAAATGTAGGCATGTTGGCCGAAGTGGGATCAGATCCCACCTCACATTATAGAGGTCATTTTGTAGGATGTCCTCGTAAGTATTTTTCTTATATATATTTTTTCATTTTAATTTTTAAATCGTTGATATACTATACATATTTTACTGCTATTGTTTGTTTCACGAGATATGCATGCCGAAGTGGATATACAAACACATGACTTACAACTGGCTCAGACCTACTGGATGCAAAAAATGAGAAAGAATTATAAGAGTTGCATATCTACATTAAAGAAAAACATGAAAAAGCTAGCTGGATCGGAGCAGCCGTGTGGAATGGATTTCTTAGATATTAGGAGATTGATGAGGCGAAGGTAAGTGTAATAATCTTTTTAAATATAAAAAATATTTGCTCGATAAGTAATGTATCGATTTTTGAATGTACAGGCGGAGTCAGAAAGAAACTCTGCAAATCCTGTCACTCATCGAGGAGGATCTAAGTCATTTCAGCAGTACCGACAAGAGCTGTTAAATTTTATAAATGCGACTTATAAAAAATTAGTATGCTATATAATTTTGAATGTGTAATAATTGTATGTAATAATCAAATTCAAGAGGCTGAGGGGCCGGGTCCAGTCTCATATATGGACGTGTTCACTCATATGCATGCCATCGAGCATGTCAATCCAGATGGGACCATCTCATATACATGACATGATGACAAATATAGGAAGAGCCATGTAAGATTTCATTTTATGTAGAATTATTTGTAGTAATTGTTAAATTAAAATAAAATAAGATACCATTATATTAATTTTATCTACATTCTTATTTGGTCTTGCAGGAGAAGTTTATGGAGCAGCGCCAGAAGCGTTTAGCTGAGACTGGAAAATAGCAATTCATGATGGGTTGTGACTACCTTGGTTGACTCACAACAGTTTATTGACATAGTGTATGTAAGAAATACAAATGATGGGCTGTGTCGATAGCCGTTGGAAACTCTATTTCTCGACGTCCCTAAAAGCCACGGCTATTTCCGGCGGCTGCCGACGGTATTGAGTTGTCGGAAATATCCTGTTTTCTTGCAGTCAACAAGTCGTATCACAAGCGGTTTCTGGGATTCAATGTTCGATTTAATTGTGCACTCAGTGTAATATCTTGCGATCTAGATCATTTGCTACCCATCTCATCTTAGTGTTGGAAACGAAAATCTATCGAAGGAGGAGAAGATCTCCATCTTCTTCTTCTATACTACAACTTATATAAAAAAAAAATACAATTACCAAACACCAAATTTTCATCAATTTTATTGAGACTTCCTTTAATATTTTTTTAGCAAAAGCGAGTAGTTTCTACTCTCCTTTCTCTTGCTTTTCATTGTACTTACTATTGTTTTAAAGTTTTTTTTCTGGAAGATTATTTGTATTCCATATTGATCCATTATAGTTTTTATAGGGTTGTTTAATTTATTACGTAGCCTTCACATGTATAGAGTGTTAACCATAGTTCATCGCTAGTTCTACGCGGCTAGTTTGGCATTTTGTCCTAGCCTTTGTCCTGAACTTGAAAAAATTGTTAAATTATTGAACCTGCCCCTCCACTTAAGGAATAACACAGTAGATAGGATATTGTGGCAAGGCTTGTTAATTGCACCAACATGGAATTTTTGAGTAAATGCGCAACTTCGTTGAGTCGTTATGTTTAAGCCTTGCAACAATGACCTAAATATGCGAGTGTTGATCAATTTTATGTTCATGAACACCACTTTGGGAATGCTAGTGTTATTATCGATCTCCATCGTATGTAGGGAGTATTCTCCCTTAAGGTTATTGTGTTTTCTTAACTTGCTATGAGATGGTTCAGTAACTAGGTTGTACTCGTGGTTTCAAAAATGATGAAAACAATGAAAGTTGCTTTTGAGAGTGCCTATGTGTTTGGTCATCATTTTGAGGGTATCCTCTCCATGTTTGATGGCGATAAGGATAATCAATAAGAAGCCTTCTCGAGCATTGTGTTTTAGGCATGATCTTGCTATTTCCAATGCTTAAAGGTAAGAAGAATAACCCCCACTGGGCTATTTCACATGGATACTGTAACGACCCGCATTCTACGCATCGAAGAATCGTATAATATTTATTTCTTTCACACGCGAAGTCGTATGGTCATGTAACTTTGGGAGACGACTATTGGAGTCATTTCCCATGTTCATGATTTTTGCCGATTTTTAAATGACCGTTTTGCCCCTAGCTGATTTTGTTTTGACCATAACTTTTGACTAGAAAGGAGTTTTGACCTGAAACCACTTCCATTAGCTCCAGATGATGGTTTACCTTTCCGTAGAGTGGTCATATTAGCCAAACGGACTCACCGTTTGGGAGATATGGCTGGAACAAGTTTCAAATGGAGAAAAACAGTTTAATTGGGCTTAACCGGGTGATTAACAGCTAGGCCTAAAGGGGAATTTCGGGATTAGGAGTTTAAAAGGGCTGTTAGGGTTTGGAGAATACATTTTTCTCATTTTTCAGCCGTTACTATTCATTCCTCTTAACCTAGTCATGGCCTCCACTCTCTAAATCTCTTCAAAACACCTCTAAACCACTTTCTAATTGAAGATTAGGCTTAGCAAACATCAAACTAAGGAGAGAAAGCACTAAAGAAAGGTTAGAGCTGTTGTGTTGCATTGGGAACAGCGCCAAATAGAGAATCATTTCAGATTTTGTATTTTATTTGTGGCCAAGGTGAGTGATTTGCATAGTTTTGCACTAATTACGGTTAATTAAGGGTAATTAGTGAAGATTAACGAAATTAGGCATGATAAAATTTTGGAAAAATATTTATAAATTCGAAAATAATGTTTTAGGTCTCTGTTAGAAAATTTGGTTAATTTGGTTAAGTTTTGTTAATCCTATCATTAATTATGCCTAAACATGCTTAAGGGGAAAATATGGGTTTTCGGCTATGTTTGATCCATTTTACATGCTAAGATTATTGTTTTGATGTTTATGGTTGATTCTCTATGTTGCTATGACTATATAGTATGCTTTGTGATTGATTAGAACAGTTAGAAGGGTCGAAAACGCCGTCGTATGGCGTAAAACAGTCGCTGGAAAAGTCGTAGGAAAATTGTGCAGGGTTTCGGATCGGATCGGTTGAAAGGGCTCGGGTCGGATAGTGGACTGGGCAAGAGTGCACCGAACCGAACTGGAACTTAGCACAAGATAAAGCATGGTGAAAAGGAAGGCCATTAGGATCGTGTTGGAGTTGGGATCGGGCGGAAGCTTGGCGTGGGGATCGGATCGGATTAGAGCTAGAAAGTGGGATCGGATCGGAATGACAGGAGGGCATGGGATCGGATCAGACTAACTGGAGGGATAGAGGACTGAACCGTATCTAAGCAAAAGCACCCGAATCGAACCGAGTTGGAGGATGGCACCCGAACCGAACCGAATGAAGGAGCTGATCCAAACCACGATGGAGAATCCGAACCGAACCGAACGAGAAATCTGAGGATGATGTATAGCCGAACCGAACCAGACTTAAGCTACTTCTACTCGACGACTTTTCTGAGGACCAACTCCAATTCGACCGAAACCCAAGATGCAAAGGAAGTCCAAATAGGAAGTAGAACTCAGGATCCAGTTGGGAACCAACGAGTTAACTTCATGAGTTGGGCTTTCTCGCGGGACGTGTGCTAAGGGGTTGTCGATGTCTGTAACTTTGGATCACTATGTGTAGGGGGTACGTGAACGGATTCAGGGCCACAGTGGCCTAGGTACGACTAAAGAGCTATAGACCAATGAAGTGGGGTCATCTGTAAAGATTTGGTCATGACTCCATGGGGTAAGCTTGGTAGTAGCAGTAATTGTACAAGTTGAACTCCGACACTGCTTCGATGGGTCTAGTGATTGACAGTGGTGGACATCGTATGCTTTACCCACTAAGTGAGAGATGTGAGGATGGTTGCTATGTTTGATTGGTTTGCCATCATTATGACATGCACACCCCCACCCCTGTACTCTTTACACCATATGTTAATGGCACCTTAGAGTATTGTATGGTATGTAGTGCTAACTCTTTGGTTGCAGGTCCAGGTTAAGGTATAGTTTAGTATACCTGTTATTATTCTGTTTGCTGCTTATCGCTCATACCAGACTTTTTGTCTGACCCAGAGTTTTATGTCTCTTCTTATTACTCTGGGTTCTCTCACGAGCAGACTAGAGACAGGTTAGGTGGTATGCACGAGTAGCTGTACCGGTGGCTTCCACGTATGATACATACATACATACATATATATATATATATATTCTCCCTGTGTTGCTGCGGTCACTACTTTGGGCACTAGTGGTGTACCTTTCTTTCTTTTGTTTAGAGATAGTAATTTGGAAAGTTGTAATAAGCTGTATTTGGATTTCTGCTGCTATGATGTGTAGTTTTAGTTTTCAGCTTATGCACTATCTCGCCTGTTTTATGTCAAGTATGTTGTTATTATATTTTATCCCATGCGCTGTGAGACATTCTACAGTTCTTGATTAGTTCATTCTCTTCTTTCCTTTCTTTGGCGACCGTTCCATGCTCGTCGGGCATGTGTACAGCGCACTTTCGGAGGAAATGCCGGCTGGTGCGGGGCGAGCCGTCACAGATACCCCCATATGAGATGCATCCGACCATATTGCTTCTTCTGTTCTCGTCTGCATCGTAAACATGCATTATGTGGTGTATGCCCAATTGATCCTTAATGGATATAACATATGGAAAGACTCTATATCATCAGTATTTTGCATGGAAGTATCATTAGTATTCTATATGACCGAGCTATTTTCAAAGACTCCATATAACATATGATCCCACTTGCTTAGACTGTTTCTAATTTGACAATTGTAGGAATGGAGTCATATTAACAAATGCCAATCTTATAAAGTTTTTATACTATTTGATTAATTGATCAGACTGTAATTATGGAGATTGTATGAATAAAGAAGTAACGAAATGTAAAGAAAGTACTGTAAAAATTTTATATACTTCGAATGAATTGATCTATACATAATACTGCACTATTTATAATAACATTGTGCAGAGTCTTTGCGTATTGGGCTAAGTCCAGCTCAATACATATATTTACATAATATATAATGTCTTTAACTATTTGCCGAGCATAACCATCAGTATATCGACATTTCGTTATTACCCCCTCTCAAACCTAAGGTTAGGTTACGAAATAAAAAACCCTAGATTTGTTTAAATGGCGAAATCTGATGAATCGAATGTCCAACTTGCTTTCTTCTTTCCTTTTTAATCTTCAATGAAGCTTGATTAGGCTTGGCAACTTCTTGATCTTCAAATTGTTCGAGGGTCGTTTGCCGCCTGTATTAAGACTTCGGTTGATATGAGGAGGAAGAAAAGGCCAGATCTGAGCAAATCGAGCTACTTTTGAGTTGAATCGGTAGATTCAAAGTTTTTGACATTCTGAATCTTCAGTTCATCTCGCAATATGATAAAACTCTTTACCAACAGTGCCTTGGTAAGGATATAGGCTTTCTGATGGTAAGATGGTATGTAGTTGACTTGCAATTTTTCTTCTTTGACTAGATGTCGAACAAGATATATGTCTATTTCAATGTGTTTAGTTCGAGCACGCTGAATTGGATTTGTAGACATATAGATTGAGCTTTGATTATTACACCATATTGTAGCAGTAGTTGTGTTCAGTAGTTTTAACTCTTTTAACGTTGATTGTAACCATATGATTTCGGCTAAAGCACTGGCAATACTTCTATATTCTGCTTCAATACTAGATTTTGATATTGTTGACTGCTTCTTGGAACTCCATAAAATTAGATTATTTCGAATAAAAATTCAGTAGCCAGTGATATACTTTCTGTCATCTGGATCTGTAGCCCAATCTGAATCACTATATCCAGTAATGTTTAGATTGCTTGAACCCTTTTGTTGTAATCCAAGGTTAATGGTCCCCTTTAAGTACCTTAAGATTCTCTTTACAGCTTTCCAGTGCTCCTCATTAGGGTCTTGTAAAAATTGAGACACTTTGTTAACACATAACGATATGTCAGGTCTAGTTATGGTTGCATACTGTAATGCACCTACAACACTCCTGTATTATTTAATATTATTAATAGCTTCCCCATGTTTTTGGAGTAATGCCGATTTGTGATCATTGGAGTTGATTATGGCTTTGCTTCATTCATATTTGTTTTGTGTAGCAACTCTGTTATATATTTCTTTTGACATAGCATCATCTCTATGTTGGATTTTCTCACAACTTCTATTCCTAGGAAGTATGATACATCTCCTAGATTCTTGATGGAGAATTTCTTGTTTAGGTAATCTATTAATTCTTTTATTTCTGCTTCATTATTACCTATCACAATCAAATCATCAACATATATTATGATGTATATAGTAGAACACTTATTGATCTTAGTAAACAATGAATTGTCCGATTTTGTATATTGATAACCCATTGATGACAATGTTGACTTTAATCTTTCGAACCATACTCTTGGAGCCTGCTTTATACTATATATTGCCTTTTTTTAATTTGCACACATAATTTTCATTCTGCACATATCCTTTTGGTTGCACCATATATATTTCTTCCTGTAAAATTCCATTCATGAATGCATTATTAACATCTAAATATGTAATTTTCCATTTATTGTTTAATGCAATGGTAAAAATTAATCTGATGGTTGCTGGTGAGAAGGTCTCACTATAGTCAAATCCATATTCTTGAGTATACCCCTTCGCTAAAAGTCTGGCCTTGTGCCTACTTATTGAACCATCTGAATTTCTTTTTACTTTGTAAATCCACTTGCATTTTATCAGATTTTTATTTGCTGGCAATTCGACAACTCCCAAGTTTGATTCTTAATGAGTGCTTCATATTCTTCATTCATTACAGTTCTCCAATGCTTGAATTTAACTGCTTGTTCATATGTGCAGGGTTCATCATTGATAATTGTGGCAGTATATGTTTTAGGTTTAAATATGCCACTTTTTCCCTTGTTATCATGTGATGCCCTGGTGTTGTAGTTGATTTGTTGGTAGTATGACTTGATGAACTTGTGCTACTGTTGTTCACTAGTATTTTGCTATCAGAATTATTAACGTGTTGTCATTATGTGTATAGCCTTCATTGATGACTCTTTCTTCTTCTTCTTCTGTTGTAGGTAGAGGATTGGCGAGGCTAGGTGTCTCACAACCATCATTGTTGTAATGGCTATCTTCAATGATGCTTGTTGATGAATCATCAGCAGCCGTTTCTTTCTCAGTAGGCAGTAGAAGATCAGTGTAGTTTGGAATTTCAGGAATAACAATTTTATCATTCACAACTTGATTAGTTGTCTTAATATCTGATCTGCTATATGGAAATACTCTTTCATTAAATACCACATGCCTGCTAATAAAAACTCTACCATTATCATTTATGCATCTATATCCTTTTTGTCTAGCCGCATAGCCAATGAATGTACAGGGTTTAGACCTAAAATTCAATTTATTTGAATTATAGGGTCTGAGATATGGGTAACATAGACACCCAAATGTTTTTAGCCCATGATAGTCTGGTTTAACATCATATAACTTTTCTAGAGGACTTCAATCTTTTAGTACTTTGGTAGGAATTCTATTAATTAAATATACAATAGTGCTGAAAGATTCAGACCAAAACTTTAGTGGTAGCGATGCATGAGCTAATAATGTTAAACCTGTCTCAACTATATGTCGATGTTTTCTTTCTACAATTCCATTTTGCTCAGATGTATATGGGAAAGATGTTCTTTATATTATCCCCATATTTTTAAAATAATTGAACAAAATTTTATACTCAGACCCTCCATCAGTTTTTATAATTTTAACTTTGGTACTGAACTGATTTTCAATCATATTCAAAAAATTCATAACAGTGTCATGTGTTTCAGACCTAGTTTTCATGAAAATATCCAAGTATATCTAGTAAAAGCATCGACAAATGAAATATAGTGTTTATACCCATAGTCAGAATATATACGTGCAGGACCCCACAAATCAGAGACAACTAATTCAAAAGGTTTGGTGTAAACAGTCACAGATTTACTAAAGGGTAATTTATGTTGTTTACCCATTTGGCAGTAAGTACATATGTAAGGAAATGCAACATTAGCATAGGAAATATTATTCTTATCAAGAGTATCTTTAACAATTTTTGCACTAGGATATCCCAACTTATAATGCTAAATATCGAAAACATTTTTACTGGCATTTTCTTGCTGTATCTCAGAATTGTAACAGGAATTGTCTTTTGGTTTGTTGACATTGTCACCATGTCTGAACTTATATAATCCATTATTTTATTCACTATGCAAAAGAATGTCACTAGTTTGAATGTCTTTAACTAAACAATACTTAGAATAGAATTCGAAATATACATTATTATCTTTAGAAAATTGAGATACGCTTATCAGATTTTTCTTGATATTGGGAACGCTTAAGAAATTATGTAAATATAGTTGTTTTTTCCCTTTAGTATAACATTTCCAGTATGAGAAATTTTAATACACTTACCATCTCCCATGCTTATTGAATGTTTACCTCTATACTCTTTATTACCTTGATTGAGATTCTCTAAGTTATTGGTCATGTGATTAGTTGCTCCAGAGTCTGATACCAGTTGTCATCTTGTGTATGGTCGGTTCTTGTACTTTCACCTTGACTGTGACCATTATTGTCTGATTGTGTGACTTTGAACAAAATTAGCATTAGGATTTGACCCCCTCTGGTTGTTATCACTCTGACCTGAGTTATAATTTGAATTATATCTGAAATAACACCTTGATGCAATGTGTCCAACTTTTTTCATAAATTTGACATTTGGGTCGATTGGAATTATTCCATCTACCCCTTCCTCTACCTCTATTAGAATATCCTCCCCTCTAGTTAGAGTAGTTACCTCTATTGTTTTGACCTCTTCCTCTGTTACTGGCAAAAATGTTTAATGAATATTCATTTTATGATGGTTTTTTTGTATCAGTTCTTACTTCATGTGCAAGAAGAATTGAATGTACATCATCTAGTGGTGGAGTTACTTTCTGTAATGTTATTACTACTACTACAGCCTCATACTCTTCACCAAGACCACTAAGTAATGATAATACTTGTTCTGATTCATCTACACCCCTTCCTGCAGCTTGTAACATATCACATAAGTTCTTGATTTTGGCTAGGTATTCTCTCATGCTTGTATTTTCTTTTATGCAGTTTTGTAGTTTCCTTTTGTAATGTAATGCCTTTGCAGCAGATTGAGAATTAAAATTCTTTTCTACAGTTGTCCAAATTTTGTTTGCAGTTTTGCAACCAATCACTTGAGATAACAAATTGGGATTAATGGAGGATAAAAGCCAAGCACTTATCAATCTCTTTTGTCTATAATATTCTGTGTATTCATTATTACTGACTACATTATTTTGATTGTCAGTAATGAATCGAAGAGGAATTAGCAGAGTTCCAAGAATGTAGCCATCGAGCCCATATCCTTGGATTGCAATTTCAACTTGCAATTTCCAAAGGAGATAGTTATTCTCATCGAGACAAACAATTATAAGTTGACTTTGCAGACTTATAACTGTTTGTATGAGTTTCTCTACAGACTGAGTCCCTTCGGATCTTCTTGATGATGTAGTACTGTTATTGTCTGCAACTGATGGTTTAACCATGCGGAAAACAGTAGTGTGAGAGGTATGTCTTTAACTCTATGGCCTTGAATTGGGATGCTTCAGGAATTTAATTACTGTCAGATTTGTTCTCAACGATGATGTATTGAAAATACATTGTTTTGAGATGAAAGAAAATTTGAGAGACTTCTCTAGTTGTAGTGAATTCTTGATCTTCTTGATCGGTTACACAGAATTTTAGAATGCCTCTACGATTCAGTATTATAATCTGATGATGCAGCCAACGTCAATTAGGCATGGCACATCAGTGAATGTTGAATCTTGATCTCAGGTGATGATAATACTCTGATGAGATCAAAGAACCACATGATGAAATCTTTCTGATGGTTCCAAGAGCAATGCCCCACAAACTGGATTAATGATTCAAAGATTCATTGCTGTTAAGCTGATAAAAGGATCTAATACCATATAAAGTTTTTATACTATTTGATTTGATCAGATTGTAATTGTGGAGATTGTATGAATAAAGAAGTAATGAAATGTAAAGAAAGTACTGTAAAAATTTTATATACTTCGAATGAATTGATCTGTACATAATACCACACTATATATAATAACATTGTGCAGAGTTTTTGCGTATTGGGCTAAGTCCATCCTAATGCATATATTTACATAATATATAATGTCTTTAACTATTTGCCGAGCATAACCATCAGTATATCGACATTTCGTTATTAATGTTGAATAGGGGTGGTGAACCTTGGGTAAATCATGACGAGAAATAAAGTGTTGAAACTCAATACTAATGAGAAAGAGACGACTAGGGTCGGTTCTCGGACTGAGGAAAGTGACAACAAGAGGTAATTGGAGGGGCGCAATTGGGACGGACTAGGGGTGGTCATAGGGGTGGACCATAGTCATAATGTTAAGTGTGTTGAATTAGTTGTATAGAGTTGTACATGTGTTTCGTATAAATTGTTGTTCATGTTTTACATTGTTTTTCTCTTTTGGGCTTTACTTTTGCGTTGTAACTGTTTTGTATAATAATGTAGGGTATTGGACTACTGTATTTTCATTCGTTACTTATAATAAAAGATTTCTCTGTTTCGACTTTAATGGAGTTTATCATGGTATCAGTGCGAATCAAGATCCAAACCAAATTTTTTCTTCTTTCTTAGTCAATTTTTTCTGAAATGGAAAATGAATCGGAGAATTCCTCTTTCAATTCCACTCCACAACAAAGCAACATCATAATCAATTACAATGATCCCTATTTTCTCACTGCTGGAGACACTTCAACAGTACCAATTGTCAGTTATGTCTTCAAGGGGGCAATTTTATTAACTGGAGCAGGGCGATAAGGATGGCGCTGATTGCTCGAAATAAATTAGGGTTTATTGATGGAACCCTAGCAAAACCCGAGGTAACTTCTTCTGATTACCAAAAGTGGATCTGAAATGATTATATTGTTATGAATTGGCTATCGAATTCTATTGATAAATCAATATCCGAAACTTTATTTTCTGTGATTCATCTCGTCAACTATGGACTGAGATTCTTGAAAGATTTGGTAAAACGAATGTTCCACAGTTATATGATTTACGTCGTCAATTGATGTTAATTGAACTAGGAGATTTATCGATTTTTGAGTATTATTGTAAGATGAAAAGGGTTTGGGATGAGTAACAAATTATTGATGGTTTCCCTGATTACACTTGTGGGATAATGAAGGATTGTACTTGTGGGATCTAAAATTAATTGAAGATGATCAGAGAACGAAGCTAATTCAATTTCTGTCTCGACTAAATAAGAGCTATGATCAAGTCAGAATTAACCTGCTTAGTTCAGATCCCTTACCAACTGTTATTCGAGCTTACAACATTTTGCTATAGGTTGAGAGACAGAATTTGAATGGAATCAATAATGTTTCTGTTGAGACAAGTGCCTTCCAAGTACAATCTGCAAAGCAAAATTTAAAGAGGCTTTTACCATAGAATTCTAGAAAATGAGATTTCAAGAAACTCAAAAGTGATTTGAATTGTGAACATTGCAAGATGAAAGTTCATTCCATTGATCAATGTTTTAAACTGATAGGGTATCCGGATTGGTTTCACAAAGGAAAAAAATATGAAGCCAACAAATAAAACGGCAGCAAATGCATCTGGATCTGGAATTTTGGGAAATGCTCCTGTGCAGGGTGATGAAAAGAGCAGCAGTTCAGGAACTCGGCTTGATCAAAAATGGTTACTGAAGTTTACAAAGCTATAGTACACATGATGCAACAGGACTCTTCTTCTGATCCTTTGTCACAGAATTATGCTGCAGTGAATTTTGCAGATATAATTTCTTCCAATGTTATTCATGATACAAATACTACTTATACTAATTGGATCAAAGACTCTGGTGCATCTGCCTATATGGCATATGATTTAAAATGTTTTGCTTCATTTCAAACACTAAAACATCCTTTAAGTGTTAGTTTGGCTGATGGAACTGTTAAAAATGTTACAAAAATTGGGACAATTCATTTAGCACCTCAAATAACTCTAAAAAATGTCTTATATATTCCTAACTTCAAGCATAATCTCTTGTCCATTGGAAAATTACTTGATCATAACAATTTTATGGTCTATTTTGATCAAACAAAATGTTTGTTTCAGGACCTACACTCTAAACAAGTGCAAGGATCTGACAAAAGAGAAGTTAGATTATACAAATTTAATGGAGGAATTTTAAATTCTATTCCTAGTACTTCTTCTTCTTCTTCAGTTTTATCTACTATCCATAATTCCTATACTGAAAACTCTGGAAATATACTAGCAAACATTTCTACTTCTGTACCTAGTTTTAATATTCTTCATGCAAGACTAGGACATATGAGTTTATCCACTATGAAACATTTAATAGTTTCTTGCTCTAACAATAAAAGTGATGATTTTAGTTGTGAAGCATGCATTTTAAGTAAACATCATAAGTTGCCATTTGTTTTGTCATCTTCCATTGCTGCTCAATCTTTTGAAATGATTCATATAGATTTATGGGGACCATATAGAACACCTACATTGTCTGGTGCAAGTTATTTTTTTTAACCATTTTGGATGATTATAGTAGAACTACATGGGTTCATCTCTTGCACAGCAAACAACAAGTTTACAAAATAATTTCAAATTTTCTAGCTTAGGTTGACACTCAATTTGCTAGCAAAGTTGAAATAGTCAGAAGTGATAATGGAACAGAGATACTAAATGAATCATGTAGTAATTTATTTGCTCAAAAAGGGATTATACATCAAAGAAGTGTACTAGGTGTTCCTCAACAAAATGGAAGAGTAGAAAGAAAACACAAATACCTTTTAGAAACTGTCAGGTCAATAAAAATACATGCCAATTTGCCTGTTAAGTTTTGGGGAGATTGTATTTTAGCAGCTGCACACTTAATTAACTTAATGCCTAGTGTTGTGATTCAGTGGAAAACACCATATGAAAAATTAATGGGAAAGAATCCTGATTATGGACATCTTAGAGTGATTAGTTGTTTATGTTATTCTGCCATAAATCAACTGACAAATTTGCACGTTGTGTAATGATTGGATATCCATGTGCTCAAAAAGGATACAAATTATATGATTTGGATGAGCACAAGACTGTTACAGGGATGTGATCTTTGAAGAATCCATTATTCCTTATCATAATACAAACTCTTTTCCATGCACAAAAACTCAATCTCAAACTCAACCTCTTCAGATTCAAAATTTAATCCATGATGAACAAATTTGTGGATCAAATTTAAATATTCCTCCTTTTCCCCTCTTCACAGAATCTTCCTACAAAATCTTCCTATAGATGATAGTATACTTCCCGGAACCCCTCCTACCTCCACTCAATTTCAACAACATCATTCTGATGTTAATGAACAGACTGAACCTGTTATTTCTGCAATTCCTCCTCAAAGAAAATCAACCAGACTAATAAAATTACCTTTCAAGTTTAAAGATTTTGAAGTTCAATATGTTAAACCGTTATCTATACCACATGATTCATCAGTTACATCTACGAGTTTTAATGTATTCTCAGAACCATCGTTATCACATTTAAATTCTGAAGCTTTGACAAATCTCAACAAAATGCTATCTACAAAAGAACCTGCCTCATATAATCAAGCAAAGGAAGACCCTAGATGGGTAGCAGCAATGCAACAAGAGATTGAAGCAATGGAAAAGAATAACACTTGGGAATTGGTGGAATTACCATCTGACAGAACTGCAATAAGAAGCAAATGGGTATATCAGACCAAATTTTTGAAGAATGGAGATGTTGAAAGGTGTAAAGCCAGAATTGTAGCAAATGGGGACAAGCAGATAAAAGGTAAAGATTTTAAATATACCTTTAGTCTGGTTGCTAGATTTACAACAGTTAGAACTATAATTTCTTTAACAGCAGCTTATAATTGGCATTTACATCAATTGGATATAAATAATGCATTTTTGCATGGTTTTATTGATGAAGAGTTATATATGAGACCCCCTCCTGGTTATACTAAAGCACAGCCTAGACAAGTATGCAAATTAAAAAAAATCAATATATGGACTTAAGCAAGCTGCTAGATAGTGGAATAAAGAGCTTAAGAATTTTCTGCTTCATATTGGTTTTGTTCACTCTAAGCAGGACTGCTCATTATTTAGTAGAACTGATCAAAATGATTTTACTGTTATAGTATGTTATGTAGAAGATTTGCTTGTAATTGGTTCAAGTATTCAGATTATTTTAGAAATTAAGAAGGAATTACATCAAGCATTTACCATTAAGGATTTAGGGGAGCTCACTTTCTTCCTTGGAATTGAAGTTACCAGAACAAGTAGAGGTATTTTCTTAAATCAAAGAAAATATATATTGGATATGCTCAGTTCTACAAGCATGGAGAACTCAAAAATTGCACCATTTCTTCTTCCTAAAGGTTTGAAGCTAAGTACTATTAAAGGTACACAATTAACCAATCCAGAAATATATAGAAGGTTAATTGGAAATTTGCTTTATCTAAACATTACTAGGCCAAATATATCTTATGTCATGCAGCAGTTAAGTCAGTTTATGCAGGATCCTGGAACCCCACATTTTTCAGCAGCTTTGCATGTTCTAAAGTACTTGAAGAGCACTTTGAATCATGGATTGTTCTATGCAGCTAACAATGTATTGCAGGTTAAGGCATACAATGATGCAGACTGAGGTAGTTGCACATTTTTCGGAAAATCTCTTACTGGGTTTTTTATTTTTCTTGGTGATTCTTTTATCGTGGAAGACGAAGAAATAGAAAGTTACTTCTAGGAGTTCAACTGAGGCTGAATATAGGGTTATGAGTCAAACAACAAGCGAGATGGTTTGGATAGAAGGCTTGTTGCAAGAGTTGCTGGTAAACATCTCTAAACCAATTTCTCTTCTCTGTGACAATAAATCCATACAGTACATTGCTGAGAATGAGGTTTTTCAATAGAGAACTAAACACTTAAGAATGGATTGTCACTATATAAAAGATCATATAAAGAGCAATTTCATTGCATTATCTCATGTTGGTACAGCTATGCAATTAGCTGATTTAATGACAAAACCACTAAGTGTTGAGCAGCATCGTTTTCTGTGTTCCAAGGTTGGCCTTGTTTCTTCAATTTCAACGAGTCAATCTTGAGGTGGGGATGTTGAGTATGTTGAATTAGTTGAATAGAGTTCTACATGTGTTTCGTATAAACTGCTGTTCATGTTTTACATTGTTTTTCTCTTTTGTGCTTCACTTTTACGTTGTAACTGTTTTGTACCAATACACCTTAGATGCAGGCGACGTGGATTGGACACTTGAGATAGTTTGGGTTCCTTCAGGATGTCCCTCTGCCAAGAACATGTCCATCTTTTGGGATACTAGGCGTTGCAAATGATATACTATACCATTTCTTATTATTCGCTTCTTGCTAGGAAGAAGCGTCCGACACAGCCCCACCAGCAAGGATAAATAGAATTTTAGTTTTCTTTTCTTTATCGCATAGAATTATCTCATTCATATCACAATTAACTCATTTCTTTCTTATAACATGTAAAATATTAACTAGCATCCCAACAACATTAACTTCATAAATCACCAAAATCTTCAAGTAATGTGCAAATGCCACCACATATAGCTTGAAAACCATTGCTGTTACATAGTTCAGGAAGGCTGCATCTCTCACAATGCTTTTTCTTCAAACATATATGATGAAACTCAAGAGGAAAAATATGATTTAACTTATGCATCAGATGTTAGGAGAGCAATCATGGAGTCTGCAGATTCAGGTCCTTCATTGTTTACACTGGGAATTATGTGCTTTGGTGATAAAAACTGTACAAATTCTTTGAGCTCCGAGAAGCTGCTATGTTCACTGTATGGTACTTCATACCTGCACAACACAAATTTTAAAGTTAGTCATAAGAGACTACAAATGCAAACCAAAGATTATATCATCACCTAAGACCTCATGTAATGAGAAGATCACGATAATAGAAGGATCCAAATCCTTGTTATGATGATGCAAATGTAACAGAGAAGTATGCGTAAACGACGATACCTACAGATATTTGCTACAACACTTGTGATTACAAACTGGGTAATGTCTAAATAGTCATAAACAAGATAAACGACCAAATGCGACATTAACAAGTATTGAAAGTAAAGAGCTTTGCCAAGTTTGGAGCATCTCTAGCAAAGGGCTGGTCTTGAGCATGAGGAGGAAGGAAAAAAAAAACTAGAGAATTATCGTCCATCCAGCAACAAACGCAAAGAAATACCCACGGCACACTCATATAATAAGAGAATGATTCTCATATTATCTTCTCCTCACGCTTAATTTTCCGCTACTACAGCGTAAGATAGAAAATAAATGTGGGAATACATATCACATATATTCTTCTTTGGCTCCTGATGGCGATGCACTTAGTGAAAATATTACTAAGTAAATGCTACTTCCCGACAGGACAAAGTGTGGATCTGCATATGTTATGTATTTCTAATGTTTTCTGCTTTCAAGTAAGATTTAACTTTTTTTTGAGTAAGAATAACATTCTGAAAGGTAAACCAATCTCCATTAGTGTTTAAAACGGGAAAGTCTATTGAGACAAATTAAGAAACACAAAATTTGGCACTGTTAAGTCTCATCCTCATTTTTACTTCAAATTTGAACACAATAAGATCAAATGGTCAAAGATATATTGTGTCAAATTTTATGTGTTATTCCTTAAATGTGAGTCACTGACACTGCATCATAAAAGTTGATATCTCTTTTTTATATCTAAAATTAAATTACATAATTTAAAGGTTGCAGCATGCAAGGTTAACCTGACTATCGTGCCCTGCTGCCATCTTCTCCCAGGAGTCTTCTTTTTTCCTTTTCCAAACGTCCAGCCAGTTGGAGAGAATGCAACTATCAGGTTGAACCGGTTCTAATGTTCAAATTAAAATAGGCATAAATACAATAATTTAAATTGCTTATAAAAAATTATAAGTAAATAAAGAAAAAGGACAGTCAAGCGACACCGCTTCTGTTGTTTCATAATTGAATCAGCCTAGTAATTGCAAGAAATCTTTATTATGTTCACTTTCTAAATTGTGTATGCAACAGGGTAAAAGATGTCTAGTAAACATGACTCATATGATATATTGTTTGGTTTAGTTGAGTATAGTTCATATTATCACCACAAATTCAAGTTAAATAAGAGCATGCAAGCCTTACAGAATATTGGTTAGATAAATGCTTCATCCTTTTAAAGCTTGCTATTGTCCACATAGGAACAACATGAATATGACTCTCCAGCTCATTCTCAGTGAACCATTGCATGTCCTCACTACAAAGCCCCAGGCATTTAAGTAACCTTAACTTAGCAGCTCCAACATAAATTTTCTTTTTTAGTAGGCGAGCAACTTCTAGAAACAGCCTCTCTTTCCCTGTGTATAGACGAATGCATCTCACATTTAATGTCTACACTATTTCGGGGTTCAAAGGAAAGTTATTTTTTAATGCATATGGTTGCTTGCAGTTCTCTTCAATCATAGCTTGTAAGTAACAACAACTCAATAAAACAACAAAGTTAGGCCTATTTCAAGCTCTGGTACGAAACAAGGTGCAAATGAATTATTATACAAACAACACAACAAATTAATAAATTGCCTATGAAAACAAAAAAACGATGTTTAAGTAGTAGAAATATGTATAAGAGGGAGGCATGGAATCATATGCTTAAGTAGATTACATCTGAAACACCGATACTTCTAGAACATACACTGACAACATTGATGAATGTAACAATAATTTCCTAAAATATTACACTAAGATGAAGATTTTATATTCTTGTTTCCATTTTACATGTTTTACAAAGTTTTGTACTAGAGTAGATACGTACGTGTATGCATAACGACGCAAATATAGGATTTTGATGCAGATAGCAAAATTGACAAGTAAAATACGTAGTTTGTATCCACTCTGTTATGTATGATACTCAGTGAGGTACATAGTGCAAGTTATACTATCTTCTTCACGTTTAGCATCTACTTGGACACTTACCAATTGTATATGTACCAATCAGGAATAGAGTTTTCGGATTAAACGCTTCTGCTTGAATAGCTTCAATGACAAACTGAATCACAGCTTCTTGCTTAGGGAAATCATACTGCATATGGTTTCAAACTTCAGCAAAACAAATTTGGAAAGCCTTCAACAGTTCAACTGCAATATTAAAGAAACTAAATCATTCTAAAATAAAAAAAAAAAAAAAAAAAAATTACCTGAGGGTTACAGTAGGTAGTGTCAAGAACAAGTGTATGCACTGGACATGATCTCAAAATGGCAGAGCATGCCATTTCTGAAGAAAATCGGAAATCACCAGTGTGCAGAACAGCCTGAAAAGAAATTATAGCAATTTAAGTTTTCGTCTTTCAATAACTTTTTACGTAAAGGAAAAATAATTTGGCATACCTTTCCATTGGGTGGTTCAAAAAGAATGATGATAGATCCTGGGCAGTGGTTTGCATCTAAACATGTTATGCTGACACCATCAATTGTAATTTTTTGGTTCATTGGTAAAATTTCGATCCTTTCCCACGGCACACCAATCTTCATGTTCACAAGGTGAGCAGTAATGGAAGAACAATATATCTTTCCATGGCAAAAGCTTCTTGTAAGACCCTGATAATCTGCCCAAAACAATTTTCAGTGCTCAACCATAAACTCATCAACTATGGTAAAGATACCAAATTACTTCCCTACTGGCAAAGCATGGTGATTATTCCAAGCACATAACTATGAAGTCAGCAATCAATTTCAATTTTAATACATGATGTATATCATATGTGCATATATTGCTAAAGCTTTAATAGTGGTCTAGTAAAGAGAACGCTATAATGCTTGAGGTTAAAAGTAGTGTTATAATTGGTTTCCCTACTGGACATAGTCTGGAGTGGATGCCTCGCTGAACTACTGGATTAACTGTCAAAGCCACTTCAATCCTACTAGAAAGTTCAAACATAAACACTTAGACAGCAATTGGGTTGGGGTATTTAGTGTGGATCGGCTTAAGGTCATAGGTGCAGCCTAGGAGATTAAATAAAAGAAAGATTACTTGCTTGTGCAAAATTATAAAATATAAATCTATTAAGGATAAGATAGATGTAAAGGCTTACGATCCATATGAAAGTGCGTCAAAAACCAGTAGGAACAATCTCCTCTTAGAAAACGGAAGGCATCCTGAGAATTACAAAATCACACAGTTACCCATAAGAATTGAAAACATCGAAAACATAGCTTACATTGGCGAGCTTCAATTACGTCGATGTTAAAATAAATAAAAAAACTGTTCACTGCAATGTTATAGAAGCGTATAATGACACTGTTACCTTGGAGTTAGTACACATGAAGAAGAAACAGATTAATGGAGTTGGTTTCGTTAATTGGATGTGTGTGTGTGTGTGACCAAACAATTTAATGAGCCCACGCAGAAAGAAGCATACATAGGTTTACCATGGAATTTACAGAACACGCTGTCTGCATTCATATACTTAAGAAATATGTCACCTCAAACTTAATGCAAGCAGTTTATCATTCATCAACTAAACTTCACATAAATTTATGTCATTTTTGCTTGAATCATGTTACGTCCTAAATATATTTTTTTGTTTTGTTTGATGAGACTCTGAAGATGAAAACACACACATATTACATATGGGTAAGGATCGTCTTCCTGATTTCCACTACTCGTTTACATTAAAATAAATTGGTGGATGGATAGATAGTTAGCAGAAGAAGACAGAAACTTGGATATCAGAAGGCTATTAGAATGTTGTTGAACGCGTGCACGCGCGCGCGCGCGTTTGTGTGTGTAGAAACTAAGAATAATATCAATGGATCACAGAAGAACAAAGTACTATAAGATCAATCAAAAATTAAGAAAGAAGGGAATACCACTTTAAATGGCGTTCCAGGTACACAACACCATGGCGGTATATCTTTAACTTTGCCTTTACGAACATGTTTTCTAGAAGCAGCCTTCTTACGTGTTGAAACTGTATCATCATTATGCATCCTTTGTTGAGGATTGCAAGGTATATTCATTCTATTAGAAGAGCCTTGAAAAAATTCTGTAATCAATTTATTCCCTGCTACTGGTGTTTTTTTACTACTGTTTAAACCTGTATTCGGTTTGTTTTTCTCCACTCCCTGGGCACAACTACTATTTTTTCTGAGCTCACTGAGAGCGTTGACTATCTTTTTTCGAGGTCCAAGTGCCACAATACCTATATTCAGAAGATCCTACAGGATTTCAAATACAAATCCTTAAATATATCTTTCATTTATATTTTATATTTACATACAAATTATGTTTATCATAGACATGCTAACCTCTTCGGTTAGCCATTGCAAAGTCTCCCAGTCAACTTCTTCTTTGATAAATATGTCTTCATATTTGGACAGACCAAGTGACCGTAGCCATTCAATAACGGGATTTGCACCAGCCACTTGTTGAAAATTCACATTTTCATCATCAGGAGTAATTACCTGAAGTACAACGGTATAAAACTTTTTATCAAATCATTACACATCAAAGCCATTCAAATGCCAACTAAGATATAAATATAACAGATAGCATCCATAATGTTTTTCTGCTAGCAGAAATGCGAACTAATGAAACCACTTTTTCCAAAACCAAACTATTCCTCTTGGTTCGACTATGACAATACTACATATATAGAATAAGTTGATTTATAGCTTAGCTAACGATTAAAAGTAGAAAACCTGAAAATTGTAATTAAACCCATCGTATGCCTTCATCTACCAACTACAAAAATATCCTTATGCTGTTTAAACAATGTTTTTGATCATGCATATCAGAATATTATTGTTTTAACTTTTAACCCTTCAATCAATGTTTAGGTTAACAAGTACATCTAATAAAGCCTGAACTCCATATTAATCCATGATCACAAGAAAATTTGTAGAATCGTATAAATTATTTGACAAAAAAGTACAATGGGAGACCTATGTATAAATTGTTGTGTAAAATTTAAGAATGACCATTTAAAAGATATTGAGCATGTTCTTCATTTAAGAGTTCAAATTCGCTATGGTTTACCACATACCTGAGCTGTATCAATTTTGTCTAGACAATTGTTTGTATGAACTTGTCGCGACTCTTCATTCAAATCAGAGATATCCTGCCTACATAATGGACACTCTACTACTAACCCATTGTGCTGAAATGGAAATTCATCATTTTTTAAAACATCATCTCCCATTTCACAACAAAGATTTATTATTTCGTTCAATTGAGTCCCAGGCTCAAAATCATCATTTGTTTCTCCAGATTTCAATAATCTTGATTCAATTGAATTAGAATAATAGCTGCCCTTTCCTTCCTTCAAACACATTATCTCCTCATCTGTTACTTTATCTACTTTCACAGGCCCATTTTCACCATCAGGATTTGTTGGCCATACCTCGTTGGAAATTAAACTACTAACAACATCAAGATCTGATTCATCGCAGTAAGTTGATAGACACCCAGTTGAATCAAAAAGCTTATTCTTTTCCTCCCCTATCGTACCCATCTCCTCCAAATTACAAGAACCCTTTGACAGATCCTCTTCTTTCTCAAATATATTTACAGGCACACTATTAAGAGAGCTCAGAAGCTGTTTCTTTTCATTTTCCAGTCCATTTTTCTCATTGGAACTTTTTGAACGCTTTATAGCATCAGGTAACTTATCTTCTTTTTTCAATTTTTTTACTAACCCGGTTTCAAGTGAGCACGAAAGCTGCCTCTTCTTTTGAGCCATAGTGTTTCTATTTTCTTTGCCATTTGAAATGTAAGATTTCCGCCTCTTTTGGGGAGGATTCGACCCGCTTGAAGTTGGTGTTAATGATTTTTTAATTGAGGAGAGGATTAAGGTTTGAGATATGGCGATTGGTTCGGTAGGGTTTTGGAAATCGTCGTCGTCCTCTTCTAAGACAAAGTTAGGGATTTCTAGGGATTTGGAACTGGTTTTGAGATTGGAATGGGAAACGATTGTTTTCATAATGAGTTCAGGATCTGGAGAAAGTGGGTTTGAAGCTTCTTCCTACAGCAGGAGAAGTGAGTTCAGGATCTGGAGAAAGTGGGTTTGAAGCTTCTTCCTACAGCAGGAGACGAGAGGAGGGAAAGAAATTGAACTGAGCACCAGGGCATTATTGTAATTTTTGAAATTCAAATCGACGAACAAGAAACGCCATTGAGTTTAGCATTTGGTGGTAATTAGACCATCTCCAACAAAGGGAGAATTCAGCCCCTTAATACTGAATCGGGGTAAAAAACCTACCCAACAAACGTTACGCCATGTAACATTTAGCGGAATGTTACGGGACCAATTCAGAATTCTGAATTGGTCCGGCGAGCCGATTTTATCGGCTCGCCATCTCCCCTCTCCAATTCCCCAACGGCTATCTCATTCCAATGGCTTCCAACGGCCATTTCCGCCTCGATTTTGATTACCAACGGCCATAAAACGGTTAAAACTTTTCTAACGGCCATATTTTCAGTTATAAAAGCATTCCATTCGCATTCTTTCTTCATCACAACATATTCATAACTTCTTTTTACATCTCTCTACTCCACACCAATTCTTGCTACATAATGTCTTCCCCATTCGGAGATTTTTCGCATCCGACGAGAGATGGAACTCAGTTCTCGCAAGGCAACACGAGCAATATATTTGAAACTCCATCGAGCAGGCAAGGAACCAGTCCGTGGACTGAAGAAGACATTTCTTTATGCAACATATATTGTCATTTCACACAAGATTCTGCAACGGGGAACGACCAAACAGCCGTTGCGTTTTGGAAAAAAGTGGAAAAAGCCTTCGTTGAGAGGCATCCGGAATGCCATAGGACGTTATCGGCGATCCAAGGTCGTTTTGGGAAAATAAGCCGTCAAACCCAATATTATGAGTCACAAGTGTACAAACTAAAAATAGCGAATCCAAGCGGCATGGGAGGGGAAGATAATCTGGTATGTTTGTATTTGTACGTACTTTATTTGTGGTTGTTAGCATGTTAATTGATACATTTTCTGTTGGAAAGTAGAAACGACTAGCAAACGAGGGGTTCAAGAAGCTTTTTCCTAGAGAAAATGGGACGAAAAAGCCACACTATTACCAGTTTATGCATTGTTATGATCTGCTTACTAGTCAACCGAAGTGGAACTCAGAACTTGCCAAGAGTCTCCGAGATGTTCAAAGTGCTAGCAAGGGCAAGAAAAAAAGTTCAAAATCGGGTTATTCTTCTAGTCCTAGCGGCTCAGGTGCCAATATTTCTCAATGTGTAGGGGAAAACCTACTTGATGAGTTCAATGCCACGAATGACGAAGATTTTAGACCTGAGGGATGCAAAGCGGCGAAAAGAAGGGGCAAAACAACGGTTGAGCTTGAATCAAAAGTGAACTCCCGACACGAAGAACACAGTCGTAGAGCGGAAAAAAGGCTTGTAGAAGCTAGGGAAAGAACAGAAGTTTTGAAAAGGATTGCTGATCTGGAAGAGAAGAAACTTCAAATTCTTTCCGAGGACTTAGCGTATAAGAAAGAGCACGATGAGTATAAGAAACAGCAAGATGCGTATAAAAAAGAACAAGAAGAGAACGCTATCATTGACAAAGATCTGGATGGAATGTCTTATTTGGAAAAGGAATTTTGGAATGGGATGAAACGTCGTATTATAACGTCAAGGTTTCCGGAGTTGATGTAGTAACGTATTAGTAGTTGCTCGTATTAGTAGATGCTCGTATTATGTTGTTGTAGTAACGTTGTATTTCCTTCTGTAGCAACCGCTTTCGTATTTGTATGTCTTATTTCCCTGTATTTTGTGTAACATTATGTGGCAAAGGCTGAAATGTTGTAGGTATTGTATTTGGTTCTGTCAACTTTCACACACCTTATCTCCCTCAACACACAAAGTAGAGCCAGTGTCTGTTCACATCAAGACAGTAAGAAAAAGAGATTCCCTACAGTTTTACGTCAGGCGAAACAGTGACCGGTACCATCATAATTTTTTTTATTGATTTGTACACTCCTTGCCTATATATCTCAATGCAATTTACTCACATAATACCTCACTCAAACAACTTCGTTCTCATTCTACTACTTACTCACTCAAAAATGCCTTCTTGGCCATCCGAAGCTGACTCTGATGAACAGACGTACGAACAGATGAGACTTCAAGAGCTCGAAGACGAATTCGAGTTTCTAATCCAAATTACACCCCAGGATGAACCATCACATGAACAGGGGAACCTCCAGCATCTACAAGAAGTTCAAGTGCCACATGTTCAACTAGCAAACGAACAGACTCTCGCTCAACCACAACAAGAAGTAGAGTTCTACCGAGTACCACCGCATGAACATGAAGGTGAATCTTATCCTGTACTTTGCTACTGCGGTCTTGCGGTCGAAGTTGTGGTTCGTGCAGAAGGCGACAATATAGGTCGGCGCATGCAGAAATGTCAATTCTATCCAAATGGATGCAGCTACACGGAATGGATTGACGAGCCGTTGTGCCCAAGGGGAATAGTATATGCAAACCAACTCGAACGAGAGATTAGGCGTCTCGAAAATCTTGTTCAATAGTTACGACTGAACGCAATGCGACTCCCTTGAAATTGAATTTGTACTTTTAATGTTTGCGTTGATGTTGTAGTAGGCATGTACTATTATTCGGTGTTGTATCTGTAACGGTCGGTTGTATCTGTATGGTTATTGTTATGCGAAAACCCACTAGTTGAATTATTGTAATCTTTCCTATATAAAAATTTCATGTTCTATGTATTTAAAATATAATCTTTCGTATATAATCTTCCTACTAATAAAAATTAATAAGTAGATAAAAAAAACCCAAATATTTAGTCAAATGAACACACATTCCACACCCCCCCCCCCAAACTTCCCGAGCCATATAAGTTTGAGTGTCTCTTTATTGGTCTGAGTGTCTCTTTATTGGTCTGAGTGTCTCTTTATTGGTTTGAGTGTCTCTTTATTGGTCTGAGTGTCTCTTTATTGGAATCGTTTATTGGTCTGAGTGTCTCTTTATTGGTTTGTGTGTCTCTTTATTGGTTTGAGTGTATGTTTATCGGAATCCTTTATTGGTCTGTGTGTCTCTTTATTGGTTTGAGTGTCTCTTTATTGGAATCGTTTATTGGTCTGAGTGTCTCTATATTGGTTTGAGTGTCTCTTTACTCATTTATTGGTCTGAGTGTCTCTATATTGGTTTGAGTGTCTCTTTACACGTATGTAAGAAGGAGTTAAAAAGGATTTTAAAAGGAGGGTCGCCCACTTATCTACATAATGTAAACATTTAAGCACGCGAAGGAGTTAAAAAGGAGTTTAAAACTAGGGTCGTCCACTAACCCGTGATATTTACACGTATATAAAAAGGAGTTCAAAAGGAGTTTAAAAGGAGGGTCGTCCACTTATCCTCATAATGTAAACATTTAAGCACCCGAAGGAGTTTAAAACTAGGGTCGTCCACTAACCCGTGATATTTACACGTATATAAAAAGGAGTTCAAAAGGAGTTTAAAAGGAGGGTCGTCCACTTATCCTCATAATGTAAACATTTAAGCACCCGAAGGAGTTATAAAGGAGTTTAAAACTAGGGTCGTCCACTAACCCGTGTTATTTAAACGTATATACAAAGGAGTTAAAAAGAAATTAAAAAGGAGGAAATTAAAATTAAACTAATATAACAACCCCCCCCCCTCCCGAGCCATATATAGGCTCGGGACAGGCGCGAGCCGATTTTATTAGCTTGCGCCCGTTGGGAGATATCAAAGATATCTCCCGTAATGTTACGGGCCGTAACGTTACGGCCCGTAACACTGTTGGAGATGCTCTTACATCTTATCTATCTGACGTAACAGTTACCCCAGCATTTCCGTCAGCTCAAAATGAAACGGTTTTTTTTCGTTTCGCCTCAATTTTGAAGACTTATAATATAAATAACTACTTTTACCATGAAATAACGTCAGTGTCATAAGATTCTTTTTTTTATTTAAGCGTCTGAGGCAGCATTTCAAATTCCTTCCCGAACCTTTTACAGGCTCAAAGCAGAGTCGACATTTTCATCTCTTTCACTATTCTCTTATTTCAAAACCAAGCCAAATCCGATTTTTTCTCTCCAAATCTAAAATCAATCTCCATTTTTGTTGATTTATTCGCTGAATATAGCTCATCAATGCAAGAAACTTCTATAGGCATGATTTCTACAATCAATTTCCGGATTTACTTAAATTTAGTGTTGATGAATTGGACGAATTTTCAAATTTGATGTTGTACTTTTAATTGTTCGATGATTGTAGGATGTTTGACGTATAAAATGTTAAATTGCCGATATTAATCGGCCTTTTGGTCCGGTTATCAAAAGCATATCAGGCTCACTCGACTCGGCCCATCGCGTGATACAAAAGCTTGAAATGTCGCCAAACACTCAGGATCCAGACCCCGAAGGAGTCGTGCGAGCGTAGGCCTCACAACCCCTCAAAAGTGTCCTCAACATACAATTCACATCCCACGCCAATTCACATCTCATGCCAATTCCCATGCACCTCGTATCCACCAAGACAATATTTCGCATCCTCAACTAGTTGACATCCCTCTCACTTCGTATCCCTCGGGATACGAGAATTCGTATCCTTCGGGATACGAGAATTTTGTATCCCTCGGGATACGAGAATTCGTATCCCATAGGATACGAGCTTTCTTATCCCATCGGATACGAAACTCGTATCTTCGGATACGAGTTTTCGTATCCTACGATATACTAAAGTCGTATCCTACGGGATACGAGTCGCCGTCTTTAACGGGCTGCGAAATTTATATCCCTAGGGGGATGCGAAATCTCCACTTCGACTACTTCGAGATGAGAATTTCAGCCTGGGATCCCCAATTTTCATCTACTCCCACCTAATCCACTACCTATAAATATCTCCCTACCTCATACTTCAAGGGGGTTGGTATTTGCTTGATTTGACACCTTGAAAGTACCATTGAACACCATTAATGGCTTCTTGAGCTTTGGAGAAAAAGAAGAACTAATTTTTTTCTTAAGGCTTTCTATATACAAACAGTGACTCCCGAAAACTTAACCAAATATTGTAAATCATTGTAATGATGATGTCCATCATTATAAACCTTTGATTGTGAATAAAATTGGGAAACGCTTTAAAAGTGGACATAGGCAATACAAACTGAACCATTATAAATTCTGATATTCTTGCTTTCTGCACTTATTTTCCGTACGAAAGGCTTTGTTCTCGTATGCTCGAGAATCGTTGGGTGTGACGCCAATTTTTCACATCAACGCTTTAGTGCTTTCACTGAGAAATACTCGAATCCTCGAGACTCGCTTCTTTCCGACCGACTTCCGTCTCAACTTGGAAGCATTACTTAGGTTTTCATGACTTATCTTCTGAGTTTGTTTAGATGGGTAGAAAAGGAAAGAACCCAATGACCGGAACTTTCACAATGGCTGACATTGAAACTTCTCCGCAGCTCCAACCCTCGGAAAACCCGATCGACATGAAAATCGCTCCCTCATATAATTCTGACTCTCTGGCAACCCAAGGCTAACACTTCGAGCTCAACAAGAAGTTGGAAGAAAGGACGTAAGAACTTAACGACCAGTTGAGAACAAACATCGAGCTAATGCGGCAACTTCAAAAAAGTCAACGCGATGTTGCTCGTTTTGAACTCAATTGGAACACTCGTTCTTTACCTAACATCTTGAAAAGCTCTTCTTCCGATACCCATCACGAGAACTGAAGCCAAAAGGAGGAGCGCTAACGCCAACGTCAGTGTTAACGACAGCGGTAATGGCACTACCGTGACCTTCAGTGAGGGAACACGTCAACGCGACCATTTTCGGTTGAGTATTAATGACGAAGCAGGACCTAGTGCCTAACCCCTTCCTTGACATAACCCACCTGTCATCACTCAGAACTTGCCGCCTAGCAGCCCAACAAGTCCAAGTTCAACCTAATCAACCTCAACAAAATCAAGCAGTTGAGGTTGGCGATATGGACGAAAATAATGCTGATATTCATCCAAGAAGGCGTCCACAGCTCCGAACTCGTGAGCTGAAACACGACTGCTGGAATCCAACAGAGGTTCAAGCTGCGATTCTCACCAAAATGGTCCGAAGGATCATGAGAGAAACGCAGGGAAACACCACCGATGTTTGGAAAACCAATACGAGGCATAACCCCTTCACTCGAGCCGTCCATGATGCCAAATGGCCTCAATGCTTCAATATGCCCCAGCTAACGGCTTACCTGGGGAAGACCAATCCTTACAACTTATTAAACCGTTATGAATGACATATAGACTCAAGTCAAGCAACCGATGCCGTCAAATGCATGTGCTTTCCAGTGTTCTTAGAAGGCATCGCTCTCCTCTGGTTTTCCCATCTTCACGCACGATCCATCTCTACCTTCAATCGGTTAGCTTTCGAACTAGTAGAGCAATTCAGAATGCACGTTGTAAAACCGAACGACACCCTAACTCTTTCTAACCTCTACCAGAGAATGGGAGAAAGTCTCAAGAGTTACCTCAAACACTTCAACAACGCCCTAGCGGAGGTTGATGTTCCATAGTCACGCATAGTCTTGGTTCAACTTGGTAAGGGCATCCTGCCCAACTCCGAATTTGGAGCTCTGATCGACAGGAAGCAGCTAGCTGAAGGCTCTTAAGACTTTATATGAAAAGGAGAATCAGTTTTTGTGCTAAGAAGAAGCGCGCAGGAAAAGGGAAGCTCAGACAGACCATCCTCACAACCCATACTCGGGCCCTGTTCAAGACAACGTCAAGGGAAAGCAAGTCGGATAAGCTTCTGACAGGGATAAATGGATGGCACCATTCAAGCCTAAGACTAACAATGGTAAACCAAGTGGAAGTAGTAACCAGTCACCTGGAGATTATAAGAAGCACGATCGCTACCCAACCTACAAGGTCTACACTCCACTCAACCGCGAGTTGGAGGCAATTTATCTCGAGACCTACAATACTATCTAGTACAAGAAGTCGAATACTGGGAAGTCTACCGACCGAGAGAAGAACTCCGACAAATACTACAAATTTCACGAAATGTTCAGCCATAATATGAAAGACTACCATCACCTCAAGTATAGCAATCGAGAAGCTCGTCCGAGAGAAGCACTTAAATCGGTATGTTCAAGATCATGTTCCATAAGAAGCAACTGCGGTCCCTTCAACGCCCACACTTCCTCCATCTCACACGACCCTAGGGTCATTTAATCCAAGACCACCTCACGAAGATATCATGATTAACACCATTTGCGGTGGACCTCATCCTGCAAACGAAAGCTTCCGGCGTATGGAGAAATACGCCAACTCTATTAAGCATGATAACTTGGAGGCGTGCTCCGCCCGGGACGAATTTGCCCCGACAAAGCTTCAGAAGACTATGCAGGATGACATAGTTTTCCGTGAGATGGATTCTACCAGAATCGAGATTTCAACCATTGATCCTCTTGTCATTTATGCTACCATAGGCCATGCCTATGTCCGAAGACTTCTCATCGACTCAAGGAGTTCTGTTAATATCATTTTCAAGTCGGCTTACAACCAAATTAGTCTAGAGGCAAAAGACTTGAAGCCTTTCCATGCCACAATCCATGGCTTCAATGGCTCCTCCAACTGGCCAGTAAGAATGTTAGACCTGCCTGTCGAGCTCGAAGATCGGGATCGCAGCAAAGTTTGGATCCTCGCTTTTATAGTTATCGATGTCATTTCTCCTTACAATGTCTTTTTAGGACGTCATTCCTCGTAGAATTCCGAGTCTGGATGGCACCATGGTCCCTTCTCATGAAGTCTCCAACTGAGAACGGGATCAGAACCATCAAGGGCGACCAAGCCACAGCGAGAGCATGCTACCTCGCCGAATGGAAGGATGCCATCAACAAGGAGAAGGGAAAGAGAGAAGAACCAATCCATTGCGCCAAAATCTCCAGTGTATAGCAACCAGTGGATCTGGGTCCTAGCTTAGACGTCGCTGCCATCTTTCCGATGACCTCGATCCAAGGGAAGACGAAGAGCCTAATTTTGAAATGGCTACCCCGGTGGAACCAATTGTCGACATTCCAATCAATATTTAAAACACATAGCAGCAAAAGCATGATTAAAACACATAGGGTTGGTGGAAGTATGATCGGTTATAAGAATACTGGAATAAGCATGATTTTGCACAAGGAAAATTAAATGCACTGTCAAGAAGCATATATGCCAAGATGGGTACGCTATAAGTACCCAGTACAAAAATTACCTTCAACGCTATTTTAGCAGAAACCCAGTATCGAAACTACGGAGTTTAAGTTTGCTAGATGTAACTATGTGTCTGTATGCATGTGTGTGTATATATGTATGTATATCATCAATATTTCAGTTAATTCAAAGTTTCGAACCAAGTGTATCTTGGAAGTGGACATATCCTAAGTCCAAAGCTTCACAACTAAAGAAGCCTACAAGTTGTAGCTTGTTCGCAAAACAATATTTCTATTGAATTAGAAAATCGTCACGAATATTGAAATAACCGCAAGTGCACGGCGTACTATTGTAATATGTAGTGAGTGCGAGTCGATCCTCAAGGAAAGAATAATTTCAATCTTATCCAATCAAATTAAACCAAACTTTAAATTGTGTTAACTAAAATTTAACAAAACTAAAGACTAAGTTGAAAATAACACTATTGGTTAAGAACAATTTAGAGGTGTTTTCACTCTCTAGATCACACAAATCAACATGATGAAGTTATGATCTCTACTTGTTTGGTCATAAGTGAAATTAGGTATTGTGCTTATCATAAGTATGACATATATATGTTATTAATTAGCATAACATAAGTCGTCAAACTATAGCACAAATCTAATTCACTATTCAACTCTTATGAAAATAAACAACAAGTTGAAGGCAACATCAATTGTAAGCATATTCTATTTACTATTAATTAGTAATATAGAATATCAAATGTTGATTATCACCTCCTCTTTTTGCCAAAATCATTTATATATATACGTATGTATGAAGAGGCAAATTTTGTTGTGTCATTTGATCAAGCATGATCTATCCTCTATTAATTAGAGGCATAGACCATCAAAACCAAGCATGATTAACAAAATACACCAAACATCCATTCTTTAATAAGCATAAGTAGAGAGCATGAAAAATAAACTATGTTGATTCTATGTGATTTGAGAGCTTCATCACCCCTAAATTAAAGGGGTTTAGCTCATGTGTGTTATTATTTCAACACAAATAGATCTCAACATAAAAACAAACAAAACAAAAGAAAGAACTAATTAACAAAAAAATAAAATAAAACTAGACTAATTGCATAAAATTAAACTACACTAGTGCATAAAGTAAATCTAAGCTATGAACATGAAATTAAATCTAAGCTATCAGCATAAAGTAAATGAACATGAAATTAAATTGCATTGAAATAAAAAAGTTACATAAAGAAAATGGCTAAGTAGCCATAGAAATACAAGAGTGCTTTTGATCCTCAACTAAACTAAACTAAAATGGACAAGAGAGAGGATAAAAGAGAGGGTCTTTACATTACGTAAAGGGGTATATATACATGTTTGAAACCCTAAAACCCTAATCACTTTTGTTGGGAACTCCCTAAAGTGACCCTTCATGAAGATTCTAATCCTCTCTTAGCCACTAATGAGTCATGTATAATGCATGAGACCTTTTGTCTTATTCAATTAGTCTTTAATAAGAAGCTTAAGAGAAAGAGGGTAATTTAAGAGGTGGGGTCCTCCATGATCATGTATGAGAATTATTTCCTCCTCACTCCTTTGTATGCATGCATTTGTGCTCCAAATCTTCATGTGTATGCATTATTTGTGCTCCAAAATTCCTATAAGAGACAAATACAAATAACAAGTAAATGCAATCACGAATTAAAACATGCACAAGTGACCATTTTACACCTTAAATGAGGATGAATGCATGACAAATTGAAAATTTTAGGATTTTGGTTAAAAACATGTAAAAATAGCCAATTATGTTATTTATTTAATTAAAACAAGAATAAATGTTTGAATATAAATGTGCACATTTACGTGCACATCAAATACCCCTACACTTATCTCTTTATTCGTCCTCGAATAAAAAAACTACGATAAATCCGTTTTCGTAGGGAGCACAATTGCATTGAGCGTATGCAACAAGCTGTTAAACCTCTGGGTGTCCCCAGTAGGACGAGTGTTGTCTCGTGAGGGTTTTCAGCGGATACTACGCACAAAATCCAAATGTTAAATGCAAAAAATATTTACAAAATGCAAGATTAGAAAATATGTGCAAGATGAATGCAAGATTATTTACAAATGCGTAATTTACTTTTAAATTTTACACGAAGGAGTTAACACAAGTTTGGGTCGTCACTATGAAATTTAAGTCCGTTACTAATCAAAACTTCAAAAAAAAGTCATTTATCACTACAAACTTCTCCAGCTTGGCCAGTTGTTTTGGTAGAAACATAGTGCAAATATGAAATGAATTCTGTAATCGATATCAACAATCGTACATTGGCATCTTTATTTACTTTTCATTAGCAAGTTAGGTCAAATAAGTGAAGAGTGTGCTTGGATTTTAAGTGCTAACTCTCTCCTTATTACAAAATATTTACATTATTATTAATTACAAATACCTAGGTATACCACCCTGACACTGCACTACGACTAACGTGAGGGTCAGTAATCCTAAGATGTCCAACTCATAAAATGAGACCAAGGTATACCGACGCTGACTTTGTAAACAAGGTGTCGGAAAGAGCTTGGTGGGTTTGTACACCAACGCCAGATGTACTAGCAATGTTGGATACCCTTGGATTATTATATATATTCCTTTTTTTTTCTTTTTTCTTTTTTTTCTTTTTACATAAGAGAGATAGAGAGAGAGTTTAGCGAGAATATCTTAGCACAACTTCACTTAAACGATCTAAAATGTTATCGCAAGTAATCTAAATCAACCATTTATTTAATCGGATTACAATTTAGAAAACACTTCATACTCATCACCTATGAATTTCCCTATATACCGGTTACACTAAATTTGTCATAATTCAAACTTTTCTTTCGTTATCCATTAACAGAAGTAAAATTCCAAATATTTTAATCGTACGACCAAAACTGTATATCTACTTCATCATGCCCATTTAAAAGTAAATTAAAATGCAATTTTTTTTGAATTTTTTTTTTGGATGAAAAAAGAAAAGAAGAGCGAAATCTATGCAAAACCAAAATAAATATGAAACTCCCCCTACACTTGATTTTGACTGTGTCCCCACAGTCAACCCAAGTGGAAGGAGAAAAGAAAAGAAAATTTTGAAAATATGCGCTATATTTACAAGAGAAAAGAAAAAAAATTATTTACAGTATATTAGAAAATATATTGGCAAGAAGTAAATGAAACGGTCTTCTAAAGACCGATTCATTTGTCTCTTCAAGTGTAAGAGACACAGCTTAAGCTCGAAAAACCAAATCGTAAAAGCTTTTGATGTTAGGCGTAGATTTGGAAAAACAAATGTTGTTTTATTAAAAGTCGAATGAGTTGGTTTATTTTCGATGATTCTTGGGGTAGATTGAATAAATGGTTGAAATTCATTTTTAATTTCACCAATTTGAATTTTAAAGTTATCATTGAAAATTTGTTCAAAAATAATGATTTCAAAATCCAATTGGTGATTCAAATCTACTCTTTCACGATTCAACTCGTCCAAAATTTTTGCGTTCATTAAATTCATCTTCCTTTGAATTATTAACAACTTCATTAATTATATCATTTTCAAAGTCTAAAATTGTTATTTTCAAATTTTCAGAAAAAGGAAGATTGAATTTTAAATTTTGTTCCACCTTCTCATAAGAATTGAAATCCAACTCAATTATTGTATTATTAACAACCTCGTTAAGATCGTCATTTTCTATTTCGAAAGTTATTATTTCAAAATCATCAATTGTGGGCAAAGGTGGATTATCGTTCAAATCGCCACACGTTGAAACTTGATTTTATTGGTCACGTCGTTTCAAGTATGTTTCAAATGCCAAATCCGTGTGATTATCAAAAATTTCGTTCATTTGCTCAACAAAATCAAACTTATAATTATTAACTTGAGTAGTTTGAAATTGTTGAGAACAAAAATCATTAATCGCAGCATCATTGAAATTATTCCCATTGCCAAAATCATTTGAAAAATTATTCACATTTTCATTTTGAATTTGAAATTCATTTTGGAGTTCGAAATTGATTTGGCAAGGGTTATAATCAAAATCATTTGAATTTGGAAGTGAATTCAAATTTTGATTATTCTGAAAACTTTGACTTGAAATGTTGCACAAGTATGAATTACACCATTCATTTATTCTTTGATTTTGCGGTGCACTCATTTCAAGTAAAGATTCAATTTGTGTTTGAAGAGTTGAAGGTTGGTCGTTAGTTTGAAAATTATGTGGTGCAAATTCGGAGTTATTTTGAAAATTTTGAAAATTGGATGGTGTAAAATCCAAATTGCTTGTATAATTGTTGTTATTAAAATATCCATACGAATTTGGTGTAAAACTATATGGATTATACAGATTTTCACAACCATCGTAAAATCCGTAGGAATAAGGAAGTTGGGACATTTTCAAGAAAGCTTTTTTAGAATTTATTTTTTGGTTATTTTTTTTTAAAAAAAGAAGAAGAAAAGGAAATTTACACAAAAGAGTCTTTTTTTCTGAATTTTAGATTTTTTTTATTTTTTTTGGTTATATATATATATATATATATATATATATGCATGAACCTAATGCAACTATATGAATGCAAACTACTTATTTACAAATTTTCTAAAATTATATAATGGCAGTTAGATTAATTTCAACAAAAAATTTCTCAGTCAGTTAACGGACAAGAGTTATCGGTGCACCAGGAATCACCCTAGCAATGCAGCCGAAGGTTTAAGTACCTTCAGAGGAACAACCGATATAATATTTACGAATCACCATAATATATATAAACGGTTATTACTCTGTCGTAGTCTAAACACCGAGAAATAAATCGTTGGAAAGAAACCAATTTGTCATTATATAATAATGTCCTAAAAAAAACTAAATGAATGCAAAACAGAAATTAAACGTGAATAACGATGCAGCTACAAATGAATTTTATTTTGTTTTGGGATTTTTTTAATGCAAATGCAAGCAAACAACTATGCGATTAAAATAATGGGTTAAAACACTATACTTGAGCGTGTAGAATTTATTAGCATATTTTTTAGCAAGCGCAAGCAAAGTGGTGCAAAGCAATCCAAACAAGCAAGCAAGCCCAATCTGCCTTTTTCACCTGAAAGAGTCGAGCTGATATATAAAAGCAAAGGAAGGGAACGATTTTTTTTTTATTAAAAGAAAATCAAAATGAAGAAAAAATGAAATTACAAATAAAATGAGTGAAAAAAACTAAGCCTAACTAAACAAAAGGAAGTTTTTTATTTGTGTGTTTAGGTTTAAAATCAAAAGAACCTAGTTAATAAAACAGGCCAAAAACAATTTTGAACGAACTCAATACTCAAAGCCCATAAAGAAGGCGGTCCAAATATAATCAGTCCCTTTGTATACCCACAAACTTCCACCGCCTTAGTCAAAATAAAAACACGAACAGAAAAAAAATCAAACGAAAATGAAAATCGCGATTTCAGAAATGAAAACAGAGATTAAAATCGAGTGTTCCTTCGGGGTTTGAGTTCGTGATGCGGTGATTGGTTCTCGAAGGTGTTTGGGCTGTGGATGTTCGCGAGTTCGAAGAATTGGGTGTTCGTGAATTGGGGTTAGAAGTTGCGGAATTGGAAATTGGCGGATGGGAATGAAGGAAGTGAAGGGAAGAT
Source organism: Allium sativum (assembly GCA_030737875.1). Taxonomy (NCBI): domain Eukaryota; kingdom Viridiplantae; phylum Streptophyta; class Magnoliopsida; order Asparagales; family Amaryllidaceae; genus Allium; species Allium sativum. The sequence goes on along the minus strand of CM060919.1, from coordinate 123,032,330 downwards.
TATGTTATTGGGTGGCAGTACGAGGTTGATTTTAAGAGGAGGAAAGGGGTTGACACAATTGATTTCGGGAGGGTAAAAGTGAAGTTTTGTGGGGAATGAATGATGGAAGAATTTGGCTTGGTGGTTTTGTGTATGATGAGGATCGTGAAAGAGTTAAGTTGCCGTATGGTTTGGACGGATCTGTTGGGTTGATGGTTGGTTTATGGGTGCAATCGCTTAAGTTTGAATTCGAGGGAGGAATTAGGGTTGATGTGTCGATTGAAGGTTGTCTATTTTCGGAGGTGAACTGGCAGGCAGCAGCGACAGTTGAGGATGGTTTTGGGTGCTGTGTGAAGGGGAGGTTGTCAAAAACTATGTGACTGTTGTGACGTAGGTGATATGTAATGGGAGTGATGCTGATTTCCTGTTTGGTGAAGAGGAGCAAAAGCAGTATGAAGGTGGTGGGGTAGTATGAGTTGTGGTGGTAAGATGTTGAATGATGAAGGGGAGCTTGTAGTGTTTTTGGGTGATGGATTTGGGTTAAATGTGTGTGGCAGAAGGGGATGTGGTTTGTATAATATGTTGGACTAGGCACTGAAGGCAATTTTGGTTTGGGGAATGTTTGATGGTGAGAAGATTATTGCAGAGGATGGTTGTGAACTGGAGTTTTGTGTTGACAGTTTTGAAGTTAGTAAGGTATGTAGGCTGTTTGTGGAGATGAAAAAGAGAAATGTAGGAGATGCACAGCAAGACAGAATTGTAGGAGAGAAATGTGCAGAAAGAAATGCACAGGAAAATGATGATGCTCTTGTAACTGAAATGTAAACTCAGAAACTTATTGAAATGTAAACACAGAGTTGTAAGCTAGTAAAAATTTGAATGAATGCTCTTGGAACCAGTGAAAGGAAATGGCAAGGATTTTTTTTCTTCTTTTTCTTAAAAATATGAATCAGAAAAACAAAAACAGTTGGAACAGAAGAGAGAAAAACACAGAAGAAATGATGTCTTGTAGAGAAGTGCACAAAATGAAAATGCTAACCCTTTTTTTTTAAACAGAACAAACAAACATGAACAAATAGAAATGAAAACAGAACACTAAGAACTGTGAAAATGCACAGCAAAAAGAAAACAAGGAAAATATTGTATCTTAAATTTTCTGGGATTCATCTAGAAGTTATTGAAAATACTTCGAATTAACTAGCAAATATGAGACATATTATGTTTCTATCCATCTTCTCTTTGAATTAACAGAAGTATGATATATATTTACATGCTGGTGATATGTATATGCATGAATATTTTGATACCACAATATGTAAATGATGTGATAGATGTACAAAAATGTTGTAGAATAAAGAACATGTAAACTTTCAGAAAATGCTGTGATATGTGGCAAAACGGTGTAGAAAAGGGGAGATGACAACATTTCTGCAATGATATAAAACGTTGTACAAACATAAGAACAACACCAATTCAAACGTTGCAGTATGTCGATTTTCTACAACATTTTGGTATGTGTTGTAATATTTTCGTGACCTATAACAAATTGTCGGTAAAAAACATACATCATGACGCTGTTAAAGGTTTATCACAACGTTTTTTCAATGTTGTGAATGGGCAAATTTTCTATAGTGTTATTTTCGTCTTTAGTAAAAAAATATTGAGTCAGGCCATCAACATTTCTAATTTTCTCCTCTTTTTTTCTCCTGTTAAATTCTTAAAAGATAATTCCAAGTCCTTATTATCAATTTAATATAGAAAATTCAATCATATTAATCATAAAACACCATGACATCATTAACTTGTTCTTGCATATTAGCATCTCATTAACTAAACATGAAAAAATAGAAATTTATACAATACTATGTTGGTCTGATCATTTGTTGTCCTTGTTGCATATTATCTTGACCATGTTATTTTCCTTACTGGCATGTGACTATGATCATTTTTCATTTCCCCTTGTCATTGCTCCATATGCTACTAGTTGTTGCTATGCTTATGGTTGTGTTATTTGCTTTACACCTGAAACTGACCTGCTTGTGCTCATGGTTCTTGACCATTTTCTTTTCACCTTGTCTTGACTGGCACCTATTGCTTGGCTATGTGACCTTTGTTTGTTTATATTGCTTTACTGGCATGATGTATTGCTGGCCATGTGTGTTATGCACTTTGATACTGGCATGATTTGTATGCTTTACTCAACTGCTTTCCTTTTTACTTATATCTTCACCATGTTTTGCTTAGGCCATTATGTATTGCATGTATTCACTGGCCATGTTGGTTTTCATTTGTCACATGCTAGTTTCTTTCCATCTACTAGCTGCACTGCTTCATATGCCATGACCAATTCCTGTTGCACATGCCATGCTTTGATCTCTTGCTTATCACTGATGTGCATTATAATTATTGGACTGCCATGATGTATTTCTTTGGCCTTATCCAATGTTCACGTGAAAAGATAACTATACACTTGTGTGTGTGTGTGTGTGTATATATATATATATATTATATTTTTAATCAGTAGACTAACTATATGTTGTCTCGAGGCTAGTCAAGATCAGCAGACCACATTTGTGAGTCGAGGCTGGTCTTGATCAGCTGACCACTATGGCTGTGTTGAGGCTAATCCATGAGCACTAGTATTCAGTCTACCATGTGGTATTTAAAGTGAATCACTGTAAGTATCACAAGTAGTCTAGACTCAAATATATATATATATATATATATATATATATCTGACCAAGTGTAACAGCCCGCATTTTACGTATCGGAGAATCATAAAATATTTTTATTCCTAAAGGACTGGATCATTCTCATATTTTAATTTTTTGTTTATGGGGATGTGAGACATTTCCATAATTTTTACCAATTTTGTTTGTGACCATTTTTCCCTTGTCAGTCTTGTACATGACATAACTTTTGACTCAGGTCGAATCAAGTGTTGAGACCTGTGCCAACGGAAAGGAAATGATGATTTCCTTTCCGTAGAGTGGTCACTTTAAAGATTTGAATCAGCGGTTTGTGAGGAATTGTTGTTTTAAGGTTTTACAGTTGGTTGTTCAGGCTTTGCAAGCCATAATGGTCTAATTTAGGGAGGCCCATTAGTGGGCTGGTGGAGGCTATAAATAGGGGGTAGAAGGCATGGAGAATAGTTTACTTTTTCCATTCTCTCATTTGGTAGAGTGAGAGCTCCTCCATTTCTCCATTTTCTTACATATTTCCACCATTAAAGTTTAGAGAATTGAAGATCTACATCATTTGGGGCTAGATCTACTCAAATCCAAGAGAGATATCATCGAATTGAAGAGTTTGGATCAACTACTTTGCTATCTGGAATCATATTTCATTGCTTTTAGCTTGTTTGGAGAATTGGTGAGTGATATGCATCCGTCACACGGATTCAAACAAGTATATGAGTTGTATACACATATTTTCATCATTTTAAATCGATTTCTCCTAGATCTACACCATGGTAAGCTTATTTTCATAGGAATCGCCATAGGATATAATTTAGCAACTTAAAACCGGTAATTCTCATATATTTTTATATATTTATGCAAGTTAGATCCATAATGTTCATATGTTCATTTATCATGATTTTCGTGAAATTTGCATAATTTTGGTGAAAATCATCATATTCATGTTGTTAGTGATTTCATAACATGCTTATGGTTGCGTTGGATGAATTAGATGAGTATATTTTGTCGATTGTGTCAATTGATGGAGTTTTGGTCGAAATTGGACTTGGATTGGGGTTGTACAGGCCATGGGTCGAGCATGGCTTGGGGAGCAAGTCACATGGAGTGGTCGGTCGAGCATGGAGTGACCAGTTTTGCACATGGAGTGGTCAGTCGAGCATGGAGTGGCCAGTTTTGCACATGGAGTGGTCGGTCGAGAATGGAGTGGCCAGTTTTGCACATTGAGTGGTCGGTCGAGCATGGAGTGGCCGGTCGAGCATGGAGTGTCCAGTTTTGCACATGGAGTGGTCGGTCGAGCATGGAGTGGTCGGTCGAGCACGGAGTGGCCAGTTTTGCACATGGAGTGGTCGGTCATGGATCTAATGTTGATTCAATGATGTTGTGACTTCGAAGTGAATTCATTGGGGAATGTCGAAGTGATGTGAAGTGTTCGTTTCTAGTCATAATGCAACGGGTGTGATGACAACTCAAAAGCGTTTTGAGCTTGTCGGAAATGGTTGGATGGTCACCGTCGATAACGACTAGATATACCGAAGGCCGAGGAATTATCGTTATCGTAGGTTCTAGCGGTCTCAAAACAGGGGTACAATAGAGACGTCTAAAAGACCGGTTGTAGGTCGAGTACTCTGGGCGTCGTGTATGGCCAAGATATGTCAAATTGTATGACATATAGGATTTTAGCTAGAACCGGGGTTTACCATTGGCCCTTGACAATTGATGGCAAATTGTTTAGCCAGTCATAAGATTAAAGATGGTTTCGAAGCAGGATTGGCGGTGATAGCCAGAGTCTGTCATGCATGCTGGATGTTTTGTTTGTACCATCTCATGTAAATTAACCAATGTTGAAGGATATGTTCCTTAAGTGCTTGTCTAATATTGGTTTAGGCCTTTGGGGCTTGTGTTTGGGGGGATGTTGAATCCGATTAGGATGGTTTACGTGAGATATATAATCTGGATGTTATGAGTGTTATTGATTGGTTGCTTCTAATTTCCATTTTGATGCCCATGGATGAATGGTTGAAATGTTTGATGTAAAGGCTATCACTGTCCGATGTGGTGAAGATGAGAGTTGTGTTCTTCTCTAGTGTTGTGGGTAGGTTAGGTCGTTTATTTACCCATCCTAATATACTTTAATGATGAAGTTTGTTAGGTGCTTATCATTCACTAAGACTGTTGTCTGACTCAAGGTCTTATGTTTCCCTTTTATTACCTTGAGTTGTCCATCCGATTGTTGGATGTGCAGACTAGGTCGTAGGTGACAGCTGATAGCTTAGTGAGGACGATGTTGCTGTTCGGAGGCGCGCAGGAGGCTAGCGTATTATCTTTACTACTATCTAGTACCTTTGTTTTCCACTGTTTGTTATTCTTCTCTGAGTGTTGTAGTGAGGCAAAAATGTATAAACACTATTGTTGAATCCAAGTGTATGGATATTACTTTCTAGTCATTATGAAAGTTTAGTGTTTTCTGCTTCACTAACATTACCTGTTGTATATGTTATATTATATTTTATCCTTGCGCTGTGAGTTTTACGACAGGTACCGTTGTGCTTCATACCTTGATGATCGTCCGTAGATGTCTGGCATACCTTTCAATGCATTATCTCTCGTATTTAGTGCAGGGACTATCGGCGGTCGTCACATTTGGTATCAGAGCTCTGGTTATCGATTTTAGCCAAAGTTCGAATACTTAATTACGTATGAGAGATGTATTTGTAGATTTCAGTTGGATGTATACTATATAGTATAGTAGCGTTTGTACTTCTTTAGCAACTTTTCTTGAAAGTGGTTAATCATTCAAATTTGCAGATTTAGAATGAGCCGACGTGATTAATGACATAATGCTGGAGGGCTATTCCTAGAGGAAGCAATGGTAGTGCACCAGATTACCCAGCCATGTTTGAGGCCATGGTGGAAGCATTCATGCGAAGGGTACCCGCTCCAGTTGCAGCCATGGTAGATGTAGGTGTGCAAGTTCCTAGAATAGTGGATTTCAAAAAATTATGGAAGGACTTTACGTCTCTAGGAGGAAAGCCATTCAAAGGAACGGAACCGTCTGAGGAGGTTCATAGGTGGATGGACTCTTGTGTTTGCATTTTTGGAGACTTGAGTTTAGATGATGCTACTAAGAGGAAGCTTGCATCAAGGCAGCTGCAAGGTAGGGCCATGGAATGGTGGAATTCAGTTACACTTGAGACTCCAAAGGAGGAGATTTCATGGGAGAAATTCCAAGCAAAGTTTGAGGCAAAGTTTATCTCCATAGCTCAGAAATTTTCCCTATTCAAGAAGTTCGTAGAGTTGAAACAGAATGGTCATCTGGTGCTTGACTACATTTCTGAATTTGAAGCCTTGTCCAAATATGCTCATTCATACATTGATACACCCTATCAAAAGAACGAGAAGTTTGTTATGGGTTTGGATGCCCGCATAGGAAGACCGTCGGTGGAACATCTTGAAGAATCATTTGAGAAGCTTGTGGAAAAAGTCGTGAGGCATGAGAGCTTGTTTCCGAAAGAGGAAGTTGTTTTTGTTGCATCCAAGGAAACTCCAAAGCCACAACAGGGTGGTAATAATAAGAAAAGGAAGCAGTAACAGCAGGAAGGAAAGGATGGCCAGAAGAAGCAGAAGGGAGAGGTGACTTGCTTTAACTACTAGCAGAATGGCCATTTATCTAGTGAGCGCAAGAACTCCAAAGCTGAGAAGAAGTGCTTCAAGTGTTGAAAGCCTGGGCATGAGAATAAAGATCGCCCAGAATCAGCTAAGGGTAAACAGGTTGTGAAGGCTTATGCTTTGGAAGACGTACAATCTCCTTCGAGGGCTCCTGCTGCAGAGGAAAAGGGAAAGGGTGTCATCGTACAAGGTACTCTTCCAGTTAATGATGTTTCAGTTCGTGTGTTTTTCGATACTGGGGCATCGCATTCTTTCATTTGCAATGAGTTTGTGTGCCGCTTGGGTTTGGAACCCGAGATTTGTGATAGACCATTGATCGTGACTAATCCAGTTGGGGGTTCTTCCAGTTTGTGCATGTTGTGTCGTGGTCTAGTATTGTCGAGTCATGGTTGCTTTTTTGTGTGTGATTGCTTTGTTGTTAATTTCGCTGGGTTTGGGATTATCTTGGGTATGGATTGGCTCAAGAGGTATGCGATAAGAGTGAATTGCGAGAAGCTAGAGGTGAAGTCGGGGATGTGGAAGGGAGAAAAGTGTTGATTCGGTGTAAGCCCGAAGATGGTGTCTTCGTGAGCTATCTATATTCGCCTGTGATTCCATAGGAAGACTTGTCATCTGTGATGATCACTAATGAGTATGAGGATGTCTTTGAGGAAGTCAAAGGTTTATCGTCGCATCGTGAGATCGAGTTTAGGATCGATTTAGTCGATGGCGCTAGACCAATCGTTATTCCTCCTAGGCAGATGGCACCTAAGGAACAGTGAGAGTTGAAAGTGCAAGTTCGTGACCTTCTAGGAAAGGAATTCATTCGGAGAAGTGTTTCCGAATGGGGTGCACCAGTCGTGTTTGCAACCAAGGCGGATGGCTCGTTAAGATTATGTATGAACTTTCGTGAGATGAATAAGGTGACTAAGAAGAATAAGTACCCATTGCCAATAATTGATGGCTTGTTCAATCAGCTTCATGAAGCCAAAGTGTTTTCTCAGATGGATTTGGCAACGGGATTTGACCAGTTAAGAGTGACAAAGGATAGTGTGCCAAAGACTGCTTTTAGGATACCATCTGGTTTCTTCGAATGGTTAGTGATGCCATTTGGGTTGAGTAACTCGCCAGCGTATTTTGTGGATCTTATGAATAGAGTTTTCAGAGATCAGTTAAACAAGTTCGTGCTTGTGCTCATGGATGATATTCTAGTTTACTCTCGGAATGAGGAAGAGCACAAGACACACTTGCAAGTTGTGTTGGAAATCTTGCGAAAGCATCAGCTGAGAGCTAAGCTTTCAAAGTGTCACTTCTGGAAGAAAGAAGTGAGATTCTTTGGCCATGTTATTTCTGGAAATGGGATAGCGGTTGACCCCACTAAGGGGGCAGATATCCAGGACTAGGATCGACCTAAGAATTCGACGAATGTCCAGAGTTTCCTTGGGTTGGCAGGATATTACCGATGGTTTATCAAGGATTTCTCCAAGATAGCTGCACCGTTGACAGGATTGACGAAGAAGAACCAAGTGTTCACATGGGATGCAAAGTGTGAACAAGCATTCGGGATCTTAAAGGAGAGGCTTATGATTGCTCCTATTCTGACCATTACAAGTGGGAATGAAGAGATGATTATGTACACCGATAAATGTGGTACTGGACTTGGAGTAGTGCTGATGCAGAAGGATAAGGTTGTGGCCTACGCGAGTCGACAGCTGAAGTCGCATGAAAAGAATTACCCAACTCATGATTTAGAGTTGGCAGCGATTGTGTTTGCTCTGAAGATGTGGAGACATTACATGTTGTGAGTTCGATTCGAGTTGTTCACGGATCACATGTCATTGAAGTATATTTTCTCCCAAAAGGATTTGAATCTTCGGCAGCAAAAGTGGCTAGAGTTTATGGCGTCATATGACTTTGGTATCGCCTATACTCCTAGCAAAGGAAACACAGTAGCTGATGCATTGAGTCGAAGACACGCAAGTTTAGGAGCGATTTTTTCAGAATGGAAGAGCCTCGAGCACTTGGCAAGGTTTGATTTCAGGCCAAGGTGTGAATTGGAACCTGAAATGTTGGCAAGCTCATCAATAAGACATACTCTCATCGAAAGGATTGGCGAGAGCCAAAAAAAGATGCAAAGCTTGTCGAGTTTATCTAGAATCTGGAACCATAAGAAAAAGAGTTCGAGGTCGATCGAGAAGGTTGGCTTCGAAAGCTAGGACGACTGGTTGTTCCTGATATTGATGGATTGAGAGATGAGGTTCTGAGGGAATGTCATGACTCAAAGTTGACGATTCATCCCGGTGGTAATAAGATGTATCAGGACATGAAGTGAGTCTACTATTGGGAAGGGATGAAAAGAGATATTGGAAAGTTCATTTCCAAATGCATGAAGTGTCAGTTGGTGAAAGCTGAGCAGAAGAAGCCGAATGGTTTACTCCAGCTATTGGAAGTCCCTACATGGAAGTGGGAGCAGATACCGACGGATTTTATCGATAGACTACCTAGAACAAGGGCAGGAAATGACGGAATTTGGGTCATCGTGGATCGTTTGAACAAAAGTGCAAGGTTTATTCCTGTCAGATCGACTAGGACAGCATCGAAATTGGTTGAACTTTATGTGAAATGGATAATTAGATTCCTTGGTATCCCAAAGAGCATAGTCAGTGATCGAGATCCATTGTTCACCAGTGAATTTTGGAAGAGTTTGCAAGAGACTTTGGGAACAGAGTTGTGTTTAAGTATAGCTTATCATCCCAAACTGATGGTCAAACCGAGAGGGTTAACCGAGTTTTGGAAGATCTCCTGAAGGCTTGTGTGTTAGACTTCGGAGGATCGTAGGAAGACCATCTACATCTAGTTGAGTTTGCGTATAATAATAGCTACCAATTGAGCATTGGGATGGCACCATACGAGGCGTCGTATATGAGGCCATGCAATTCTCCAGCTTGTTGGTTAAAAACTGGAGATAAGTTGATGTTTGGGCCAGAGATGATCAGATAAACCTCGGATTGTATCGAGATCGTTTAAAAACGAATGAAGGCAGTCCAAGATCGTCAGAAGAGTTATGCTGACAAATGTCGTAAGGATTTGGAATTCGACGTTGGCGATATGGTTTTCGTGAAGATTTCTCCATTGAAGCATGTGATTCGATTCAAAAACAAAGGGAAGCTAACTTCAAGGTTCGTTGGGCCATTTCCGATAGTGGAGCGAATTGGAAAGCTCGCATATAAATTGGAGTTACCCGAGAAGATGTCGAGTGTGCACAGTGTGTTTCATGTGTCATTTCTACGGAAGTTCGTGCACGATTCAAATGTAGCGGTATCTCCAGAGCAGTATGAAGACCTATAAGTAGAGACCATAGTTGCGAGACCTCGTAAGCCACTTTGTGTTGTGGGGAATGAGACGAAATAGCATAGGAGGAAGACGGTTAAGTTGGTCAAAGTACAATGGGGTGAGGATGGCGACGATTGTACATGGGAGATGAAGAGAGCATGAAGGCGACCCATCCAGAACTCTTCGTCGGTATAACTAGTTAGTATCGTATCGCCTTACATCATTGTAACATGTGCTATGGTTGTTTTTAGAATTCCGCGTGCTAGGATAGGGATATGGATGCATGGTCTGATGGCTGCTAGTTTGGATTATAGAATTGGTTGCTCATGAGTGATAGGCATGCAAAATTGTTGTGGTTGCTTGTGTATGCTGGAATTTCGGGGGCAAAATTTCTAAAGGAGGGGGGAGGAGAATGTAACAGCCCGCATTTTACGTATCGAAGAATCATAAAATATTTTTATTTTATTCCTAGAGGACTGGATCATTCTCATATTTTAATATGTTGTTTATGGGGATGTGAGGCATTTCCATATTTTTTACCAATTTTGTTTGTGACCATTTTTCCCTTGTCAGTCTTGTACATGGCATAACTTTCGACTCAGGTCGAATCAGGTGTTGAGACCTATGCCATCGGAAAGGAAATGATGATTTCCTTTCCGTAGAGTGGTCACTTTAAAGATTTGAATCAGAGACTTGGGAGGAATTGTTGTTTTAAGGTTTTACAGTTGGCTGCTCAGGCTTTGCAAGCCATAATGGTCTAATTTGGGGAGGCCCATTAGTGGGCTGGTGGAGGCTATAAATAGGGGGTAAAAGGCATGGAGAATAGTTTACTTTTTTCATTCTCTCATTTGAAAGAGTGAGAGATCCTTCATTTCTCCATTTTCTTACATTTTTCCACCATTAAAGTTTAGAGAATTGAAGATCTACATCATTTGGGGCTAGATCTACTCAAATCCAAGAGAGAGATCATCGAATTGAAGAGCTTGGAACGAATTCTTCTCTATCCAGAATCATATTTCATTGCTTTGAGCTTGTTTGGAGAATTGGTGAGTGATATGCATCTGTCACACGGATTCAAACAACTATATGAGTTGTATACACATATTTTTCATCATTTTAAATTGATTTCTCCTAGATCTACACCATGGTAAGCTTATTTTCATATAAATCGCCATATGATCTAATTTAGCAACTTAAAACCGGTAATTCTCATATATTCTTATAAGTTTATGCAAATTAGATCCATAATTATGTTTATATGTTAATTTATCATGACTTTGGTGAAATTTGCATGATTTTGGTGAAAATCATAATATTCATGTTGTTAGTGATTTCATAACATGCTTATGGTTGTATCAGATTTTCGTTGATCGTGTCGATTGGCGGAGTTTTGGTCGAAATTAGACTTGGATTGGGGCTGTACAGGCCACGGGTCGAGCATGGCTTGGGGAGCAAGTCACATGTAGTGGTCGGTCGAGCATGGAGTGGTCGATCGAGCATGGAGTGGCCAGTTTTGCGCATGGAGTGGTCGGTCATGGAGTTGCCGGTTATGGATCTAACGTTGATTCAATGATGTTATGACTTCGAAGTGAATTCAATAGGGAATGTCGAAGTGATGCGAAGTGTTCGTTGCCAGTCGTAATGCAAAAAGGGTGTGATGACAACTCAAAAGTGTTCTGAGCTTGTCAGAAATGGTTTGATGGTCGTCGTCGATGACGACTAGAGATACCGAAGGCCGAGGAATTATCGATATCGTAGGTTCTCGCGGTCTCAAAGCAGGAGTACAATAGAGATGTCTAAAAGACCGGTTGTAGGTCAAGTACTCTGGGCGTCGTGTATGGCCTAGATATGTCAAATTGTATGACATATGGGGTTTTAGCTATAACCGGGGTTTACCATTGCCCTTTGACAATTGATGGCAAATTGTTTAGCCAGTCATAAGATTAAAGATGGTTTCGAAGCAGGATTGGCGGTGATAGCCAGAGTCTGTCATGCATGCTGGATGTTCTGTTTGTACCATCTCATGTAAATTACCCAACGTCGAAGGATATGTTTCTTGAGTGCTTTTCTGATATTGGTTTAGGCCTTTGGGGCTTGGGGGATGTTGAATCCGATTAGGATGGTTTACGTGAGATATATAATCTGGATGCTATGAGTGTTATTGATTGGTTGCTTCTGATTGCCAATTTGGTGTCCATGGATGAATGGTTGAAATGTTTGATGTAAAAGCTATCATTATCCGATGTAGGGAAGATGAGAATTGTGTTCTTCTCTGGTGTTGTGGGTAGATTAGTTCGTTTATTTACCCATTCTCGTATACTTTATTGATGAAGTTTGTTAGTTGTTTATCGCTCACTAAGACTGTTGTCTAACTCAAGGTTTTATGTTTTCCTCTTATTACCTTGGGTTGTCCATCCAATTGTTGGATGGGCAAACTAGGTGGCAGGTGGCAGGTGACAGGTGATAGCTTAGTGAGGACGATGTTACTGTTCGCAGGCGAGCAGGAGGCCAACGTATTATCTTTACTACTATCTAGTACCTTTGTTTTCCGCCGTTTGTTATTCTTCTCTAAGTACTGTAGTGAGACAAAATTGTATAAACACTATTATTGAATTCAAGTGTATGGATATTACTTTCTAGTCATTATGAAAGTTTAGTGTTTTCTGCTTTACTAATATTACTTGTTATATATGTTCTATTATATTTTATTCTTGCGCTGTGAGTTTTACGACAGGTACCGTTGTGTTACATACCTTGATGATCGTCCATAGTTGCTTGGCACACCTTTCAGTGCATTATCTCTCTTGTTTAGTGCAGGGGCTGTGGGCAGTCGTCACACCAAGTCTAGAAAAGTGATGAGAAACACACTAAAAAAATTATATCTGCCAACATTTAAATCTATTTTTTTTCTTTTCATTTTACTGTGTGTGTTTTTGTGATTAGTATACAAGTGACTGGACTAGATCTTGAAGCAATTGAAGACTCAATGTGTGCATATGAAATTGAGTGAAATGAGTGATCAGTCTGTAGTGGAAAATATATGTATATGTGGATTGTACAATAGTGGAGTCAGAAAATTCGTAGTTTTTCAGATATTGAAATAAAATGTTTAATTGAATAAAAATACCGTTTGAACATTAAACTATGTGCAATAACATTTTATTCAATATATACTTGCATCTATATGAGATGTAATATAGAATAGTACGGTTACTAACACATTTATATAATAGTATATATGTTTGTTATTATCAAACAAAAATCATATTCTTAGTGTGCTGCTATTCACACCCCCATTCAGACTTCTGGCCACCTATACTAAAACTCACCTCTTTTTTATGCCTCTTTACTCCTTTACACCACCTAAATTGTTCAATTTCTAATCGACTACCACCTCTACCTTTAATTCTTTATCGTTCCAAAAAAAATGTCTTCTTCCTAAAAAAAAAATTCCATCGCTCTACAAGCTTGAAGATTTCCCTAAATTATCAACGCAAATTCAAGCGTCCAATCAGCTGATTAACACCATCGAACCGCTCTACAACAATATTCAACTTTTTCCCTGTTGTTTAACACCAACGAATCAGCGCGTTCTGCGAATCAAATACCCGAAATCACATCGTTTAACCAAAAAAATTAACATACTTTCGGTTTTACATAAATAATAGTGATTGTAAATTAAGTACAAACTACATACTTCATCAGTTGTAAAATGATCTGTCAAATCAACTTTTGTGTCTTCAACGGCATTTGACCGATCATCTTGCGGCCTATTGCTATCATCCACATAGTAATCAAGTTTATTGTCAATAACATTATCTTCTTACAAAAATTAAATAAAAATAATTAAAATATTTTTTTGTAAATTTTGACATATAAATTGTTGTTGTATGAAGAAAACCCTAAAATTCAATAACATACAATGTCATTCTCTATTACAACCTCATCGAAATTAATGTCTTCCAAACTCGAAGTAGAGAGAAGGGTGAAAGAAAGCTCCTACAAAAATTAATACAAAACCCTAAAAAAATAATTATATAACAACAGAATAGATTATGTAGCATGATATACAAAACTAACATCTTTTTTATCTTTATCTTTCATTCTCTACTCAGCCAAAAAAAATTATTTTTTTTCTTATGATTTAGGGTTTGATATCTGAGAATTTACATTGTTTGAGAAGAGAAGAGACAATATGACTATTATTGACTGAGTGAAAAGAAATAAAGTGGTGGTAGGAAGCAGGTCAAAAATAATGCAATCTATTAATTTTTTAATGGTGGCCAGTAGTCTAAATGGGTGTGTGAATAGCAGCACACTATTCTTATACCCAACAGTACTAAATTTTAAATAAAATAACATGTACTAAACTTTTTAAAAAGCAAACTATACGAAAATGTATTGTACCAAACTATCAACTAAATGTAAATTAGGATTACTTTTAAGCCTAAATCTTTAATTGTTATGATTCTAAAAGTTGTAGTTTTTTCCACTCACTTAAGGTTCTAAGCTGGCGTCCTCAAGCCTTTCTCGATTCTCTTTCTCTAGATCTTCTAATATTTCAGTTATTATCTACTTTCCCAAAGAAAATATTTGATTTTGGCCTCAACTTCTAAAAATTAAGAGGGAAACCTGGGCATAGAGAAAGTAGAATACGCAGAATGAAAGGTTTAGGCTAGGCTCTATTAATAGGTCTACAAGAGGATCTTGGAAAATTGGATCAACCAGATCCGATTTAACACAGCCGTGCCATGGTTTTAATTCTAACCCTAGACTAACTTTTCAATTCACATCTTGCCTTAGATTTAATTTACTTCAGCTCGAACCCTTTAGCTAACCTACCAAAATAAATTCTAGCCTTCAACTAAATTTTCAACCTTAACTAAAAATTACCACCCGTTCATTACGTACCTGACCATAAAATTAGTCAGCTACTACTCTTGTTGGGCGTTTTCCTCCTTCCTTGGGCGATGACCCTATCACGGGATGGTCGACCGCCGACGATCGACCTCCCTTTGGGGGCGGTTGACGCCCTCCCCCTCCACACACGCGCACATACACACACGCATATATACACACACACAAAAATATTGATTTTCCTTCGTAACCTTCTTGTCCTAATTCGAATCATGATCGGTCAGGTTATCAGAAAATCGTCATAGACACAATGGTAATGTTTCTGTATCCAAATTCGGACCTCTGTAAAAGTTTTTATTTTAGTTCTTTTTTTTATCGAATTCGTTTATGTTTATTAATCTTTGTCATTATAGATTTCTTGGATGTTACACCATACATGAATTTGTACCCAGTCGAGTTATTCTCAATAGTTTACGCATGCACTGCATCAAAATCCTAACAAGCTTCATTTATAAAGTTATATGTTGGATCTAGATATCTTTTGTTTTGTACTGGTTTTTTGCTATGTCTCAAACTCCACTACTTTTTGATTACCACATGAATATTTATGTTCCTTCGCTTTTTCCAAAACAAATTCATCATATACCACCAAAATTACTAAAATAGACCATTAAAAAAAGAGCAGTGCTAAATGCACCACGATATGAGTTTCTTTTTACCCATTATCCATTTTACCCAGCACCATACAGTTACATACTTCAAAATACCCATCATTTTTTTTCATTTTATCCATTCAACAAACGATTTCATACCGTCAAACGACAATACAACATCGTCCCGCAACGTTGATGGTTTAAAACAAACGATTTGGACGGCCTTCTACTACGGATTGTATGTGGTGTTTCGAAAAAACAGAACAATATTTCAAATGGCCTTATATTGCCTTTCGGTTGAATTGAACTGTTCATACTGGGTAAAATGAAGACATGTTCTTTTTTTGGGTAAAAAGAAGCCCTTAACGCGGTGCATTTAGCACTGCTCAAAAAAATTTAACGGCCAGAGATCCAATAAACAGAAGGCACTACATCATTCTACTTAGCTTAACTAGGAAATATGCATCATGAAATACGTAATAAATTATATATGTATAATTAATTATGGAGTCAACCTTAAGATAATCAAGGCTACTTGTAGCTCTATTGTTTATTTTTCCTAATGGTACACCACTTTCTACCTAACTGAGTTGCGTCGAATGTTTTAATGAAACGATTACTGCAGTTGCACATTATAAACACTATCAAATAAATAGGTGGGCTTATATAAGTGGAACATAAGCAATCAATTATACAGTATTTCATACATTAGAGGAAGAAATATAATAATTAGCAGACGATATCCATTCACCGGCTAACATAGGAAAACAACCACAAGAAGATCTTTTCTCAAGAATAGACATGTAGGCATTGCTTTTGTAGACATATAAGAGATCAGTATTAGAAATATAGAAATATATTTAGCTTGGTGACACAAGATACGAGAGCAAAAAATATGTGTGCATGCGTTGAAAATGTTGCTCATAGTGATTTTATGGTAACCATGCTTAAAGTTGCACCATTATAGAGTTACTAATAATCTGTAGCGCACTCGA
The DNA here is from genome assembly GCA_030737875.1 of Allium sativum. Lineage (NCBI taxonomy): Eukaryota > Viridiplantae > Streptophyta > Magnoliopsida > Asparagales > Amaryllidaceae > Allium > Allium sativum. The sequence continues at coordinate 123,016,169 of CM060919.1, read as the reverse complement.
AGTATTACGTTTTTGCGACTTTAGGAGCGATAGTAAATAGAGGATCCAAACATCCTAGTAAAAGTTTTGTTTTCGCGACTTCCACACCTTTATTTTTAGGTTTGCCAAATAAAAACTCCTTCCAAAAAATAACACTCATATTTTTAATATAAAGAAAAAAATCGGAAAATAATTCTGAACATTAATCATATTGCTTCAATGATTAATTTTTTTTTTGAACAAAAAGATGTATATATAAATATTTGTAGAAATTTGCATAATACTTGCAAATATTTGCATTTCAGAAACTTTAAATAGTTGCAGAATTTTTTGTAAATGTTTGCGGAAACTTGCATAGTATTATGCAAATATACACAGTTTAGAAACTTCAAACATTTGAACTTTTCTCTGCATGCAGAGTTTTCTGCAAATAATATAAAACTTAAAAATATGATTTAAATCCGTTTTGAAGATTAGCGCACTACGCCATAGATGGCCTACGGCAACCCCAGAGTAATGACGCATTAGGTGCCAAAAAGTGTTGGTACAGGCAAAAAATGATCTGTGACAACACTTTTTTGGGGTTGCCTTTTGCCACGTTGCCTTAGAGTCAAAGGCAACATGTTTGCGACCCTAAGGCAACATCATCACCGGTGTTGCCACAGGTACTAAATTTACAAAAATGTGGGGTCCACTAAAATCTGTAACCCGGGTTCACGAAATCCTGTTGCGGCTGTAGCCCGGGTTCATGGAATCAGGTTGTGGGACCCACATGCATTAATCTTTGCAACACTTTTACCATCCAATGGCAACATCATATCATAACAATGACAACAGTTCACATTACATACAGCAACATTATATAAGAGCAACGACAATATTAAATCACATACTGCAACATTACAGATTTTAACATCACACTGATCAATTAAACTACTGATTATCTCGGATTCACAAGTGACACAAATTTTAGTACTTACAAACATACTTACAAACGTAGCCAGAAAAATCATGTTCACAGAGCATACTTACAAACACAGCTAGTACGTGCTAAATATCAATTCATGTTCACTGCAGTTTCGCACAAAGATTCCCTAATATCATGACTAAGAGCGCGAGCCACCACTGCGTTCACTACTTTCAGTTTCAGTGCCTTTGCTGCGAACCGTCACACAAAAATCCCCAATATCAATGTGCATGTGCGGGTTTGCTTCACCCAATTTCTTCAGCATCCTTATCAAGTTCTCCTGAACTTTTTCGTCCACCTTTGCATCAAATTCACTTTGGACCATCTTGTTCACCTTTGCTTCGACTTCGTCGGCTATATCTTCCCTTATCTTCGTTGCCAGCTCCTGTATGTATGTGCCTGCTGTTGGAGCAGCTTTTGAAACTTTTGGAGACTTGGTGTGCCGTCCTATAAGCCATGATGGACCGTGCGACTTTCCATCAGAAACAAGTTCATGAACAACTCCATCGTTGCTTCCTTCACCAATTGCTTTTTCGATCTTCTCCTGTAAAATAAAGCAGTTTTAAAATGTGACATTAAATAAAATTAACAATTTTTAAACAAGAATTGCGGCATATACACACTGAAACCCAAAGTAAAAGGTCACACACATTGCTATGATCGATCCTGCTATCGGTTTCAACAAAACAGGATCTAATTCTACAATAATGATGATCATGTGCAATATGAAGCATTGTTTTTGACACCTGATTGAAGAGAAAATAAAATTCTTACAATTCTGTAGTTCAATATTGAAGCATCAGTCTTGTACACCTTTCCTTCTTTCCGCTTGCGAGTTTTAACATAAAGTTCTCCATCAGATTCCTTGGCCTGATACAAATTAAAAAACATTAGATAGTAAAAGGATATCAAACCAATTGTTCCAGAACATATATCACTAATATTGCTAAACAAGTTAAACAAGGATGTGTAGTTTATTCACAAGTTAAACAAGGATACTGCATTCGAGTTAAACAAGGATACTGCAATATTCGAGTTAAATAAGCAAAATACATACCATTTTATGCTGAATTTGGGAAAATAGTTTTGGACCATCAGTGTGCGTGTCAGTATACGATTTCCGATTTGCAGAATTTGTAAGGGCCTTGGACTACAAAACAACATGAAATAAATATGTTTATCTGACTGATTTGAATGAATAAAAAGGGAAAAAAATTCTGTGATAAAACTTAAAATTATACCTGAACTTTTTCATCTCCCCAAAACTGCAAAAGTACTTTGAAATCCTGAAGTGGAATTTCGTCCGGCCTATTTTCAAGCCTCTCTTCATCAGTTTCATAAGCTGTATAGTGTGCCTTTTTAATACAACTCTTGTACCCCCTCCAAGCGTCACGAATTGACCTCAAAGCCTAATATTCACATTCATTCGGAATAATATACCGTTGCTTAAATATAAATCAAACATTAAAAAGAACAGTCATGCTACTTTTGTGACAAATTTATTATATTTAAGTAAAATTCAGCTAAGTTTGCAAATTACCTTCACATAGCTCCACAGCGTGTCTTTCAAACTTGCAGGAACATCAAACCATGACTTGTAAGTAAGTGGAATACTCCTCTTAAGTGTTCCTAAAAAATAACTCAGTTCAGTCATTACTTGGTCATCGTCTGAAATAGGTTGGCCTCGATCATTCATTTGGATTACAACTCTTTTGTCATATGGCCTTGAATGAACTTCATCCATCTTTGTTTTTCCCCTGAGCCTTCTGGGAGCTCCGACTACCGTTACAAAGTACATACAATAGTAATGAGAAAGCTAGGCAAAACATAAATGAGAACTTAAACTATTAAAATCAGAACTCAATCAAATACTACCTTCATCTTCTTCGTTTTCAATATTTGTCGAGACATTTCCGACAACAGCCTTATTCCTTACACTTCCACTTCCACTACTGTTAATCTTCTGGCGTTCTCGCATAGCCAAATAAGCCGCCATTGTTCCTATCCCTTCATTGTGTGGTAACTCAACGCTACATGGTGGACCATCAGATTGCGTACGAACTCGTACTTCCCCTGCCTTAGGAGTTGCATTATTATCAGTTGCAGATTCGACATTGGCTCGTAAACGAGTTGTTGGTCCAGACTGAGGCTTTGTAACCCTATCTTTTTTTGTTCTCTAAAATACGAACACAAAAACAGTAAAATAAAAAATAATGAAGCTAGTCTATGATTACCAATATAAAATTAATTCTTTAGCTATAACGCACCTTTGCCTGATTTTTTGAAGTATCATCTTCAAATTCTGGAACATAATCTTCGCTTTCCTCATCAAGCATCTTTGATTTTGCTTTATTTTTTCCAAATTCATTTCTCATTCCAGAAACTAATTTAGGCATCCCAAGTTTTTCAAAAACTTTATTCTTTTGTCTCTCTCCATTTCGTACTCTGTAAGCGGTGGAGGTGGCGGAGGTGGTAGATCATCATTCTGAAAGTAATTAAACAAGACATTATTGTAAATATTAGCAAAATATGTAGATCATATATTAGAAGATCAGATTGTAGTCTTCTTACCAGAAACTCATTTTCATCTGTATTTTCCTCTTCATCATGTGGAGTATTGAAATCCAATTTACTCTTGACACCTGCTGAGTGGGTATTCAAAGTTGCATCGCTGACTTCAGTTGGATTTTACTTCTCGGGTAACTTCATCGAACTACTGACTCTAGTTGACTTCTTGTTGACTGCCTTTTTCTTCTTCATACGTGGAATCGCTGCGGTTTTGCTTATCACTTCTGGATTGTTCGTCACTGGATTATTTAGTCGTGCCGACTTTCTAGGAGTAAAGACTTGATCGGTCTGCTTGTTGTTGATAGGTGGACTCACAGTAGCTTCGCTGATCATTTAGGAATTGTTAGCCATGTCGACTTTCTAGGAGTAAAGACTTGATCGGTCTGCTGCTTCTTTTTTGGTACCTGTTGTAGAGGGTGAGAGGTGACAAACTGCCATTTCAGTGATTTCGCAGCTGCAACATACAAGTTCTTTATTATTCTACTAAATGCACTAAAAATCAAACAAGTCCTAAATGAAAAACATATTCAGCAAAATGACCAACTTCATCAAAATAGTACAAATAAGAAGACATGTTTATACCTGGAAACAAATTCTTCCTCTAGCGTACGATGACATGTGACTGCATTTGTTTAATTGGCTCGGTACTATCCTCGACGACAATGTCGACATAGAAATCAATGTAATCACCATTATTTTTTATTTGCATCATAAACAACAGCTCTACATCATCAGCCACCAATTTCCACCCACTCGTTGGACCTTTCCATGTATATATTCCTCCAATTCGGTGTACTCTAGCTCTTCCTTGACAAACTCCATTAGTACTGTGTACGAAAACCCTATCCAGATCAACATCCTTGACACTAGCCTCTTCTCCACCAACATATCCATTCTTCCCAAATTTTCCCTTGTGATGGAACCTAAGATTTGCCTCCATCCTACACAAAATGGAGAAATTAGCATTCGATTGAAATAATTACAAAATAAAATAAACCAACCGCATTATAAAATAAACATAATTTAGCATGTAGTCATTTGGACATGCATGTATTCTTTGGTAATCGAGGCCTAAATTTACACACAAATAACATGCAGCCATCTGAACTTATGAAGTTCTGCCCATATTTTTTCCTCGTTCATCACTAATTTACACACAAATAACATACACAAATATTATTTAGCCATGACTATAAGGCAAAAAACTAGAATAATATCATATCAGCAGTGCTCAACATAAGTTTGTTACAAAAATAAACATAATAATAAAATCAGGAATATGATTACGCCTGAATACACAAGTAAATCTGTGAATTAGGCAACACAACAATCAAATTAGGAAATACTTGAAATATACATTGAGTGATACCTTAAGTAGCAGATTAAATCGAAGCCCTAACTGAAATTTGAGACCCAGACGAACCCAATTGAAGACCTAATTGAAACACCGAAGCCCTAATTGAACTTGAACTCGAACTTGCCGTAATCGAACCCCAATTAAGCTTGTAAACTTGAACTTTTAGCCCTAATTGAAATTGCGAGTGAGAGTCTTTGACAGATTGAGCGGCGGCGTATTTTGTAAAGTTTTCGATTGAAACTCTAATTGAAAATTTGGCTAAGTTTTTTGCCGCTTTGTTTTTTGTTTTTGCTTCCCGCGTTAAAGATTATTTCACGTCATGCGAATTGCTAACGTGGACCGTTGGATCGTAATCACCCGGATTGATAAATTTATTCACGTGGCTACTGCAACACCTTGGATTTTCTATGGTAACACTTTGAAGCCTGTGTTGCAATAGACAAAAAACAACATACCTATAGTAATATTGTAGCTAGCAACACCTTGGATTTTCGTTGCGATAGACCATCTATGGTGTAGTAACGTCAGTTTATTTTGAAATTAGATGAAGATGCTTTTGTAGAAGTTCCCAAAATCCTAAACTATTCCATCATCATATCATAAAACAAATACACCATAGAAGTATCTATAGACACAACTATTTATGATGTAATAAAATATATGGCTATGAAATACTAGTATTATCGTATATGGTGGGAAAAACCGACCGTTAGTGTTCAATATGAAATAAAAATCATTTGTTAAAACATATTTCAAATTAGATTTTATTTTAAAAATTATAGGGTAACTTAAGTGGAAATGAAAGTAACTAATAAAGTATAAATTCAATTAAACTGAATTTTACATGTAAACCAGCTTGAGACAAGAATATACTATCAATGTATTGATTCGAATCAGTCACAGAAACATACATGCATTTTTATTATATATCAAATAGGATCAATGTAATCTTAATGTTTAGTTATTTTGCAACTATAAACGATTAATGGAATGAAGAAATAAAAAGGGAAACTGACTTTGTAGTATATAACTGATAAAAAAATTATTTTGTCGTAGTTTTTTAATATTTACAATATACAACGAATAACAAGATACAAAAAAAAATTTACATGTATTATTACAAATTAGAAATAATTACATTAACCAACAAGCACAGATATTGAATACACTAATAAATATTCATGAAAAAAGTCAAAAAAGATTGGTTGCGCATGAACACTTCAACAGTTTCACCATTCTGTTTGTCCTTGTCCTTGTCTTAAGATGCATGTTCTTGGAACTATGAAAATTAGTTCATCACATGGCTAGGTGAAGGAGGCACGTCAACTGCAGAATAGGTTCCCATTTCACAAAAATGAGAAAAATGTCATTCAGACGTGTACACTATTTCCTAATGCAATGACACAATCTGTCATTTGGCAATACAATCATATTCAGTAGCCACCAAGAATCACAGTAGATCATTAATAAACCAAAAACTCTGAGAATCAAAGCTTTCGAATGCATCAGATTTCTGTATCACCTCGACAACCATTGGCCAACATCCGACATTAGGCTTGCCTATATTTTGTTGTACCAATATTCCGAAACTCCGTAAGCCTGCTTCAATAACCCTTACTGGGAGTATAGGCAAGGCCTGATTTTAGAAACACATCAAGTTATTATACCCAAAATCCCTTAGCCCTGTAGCAAGTACATGAAGTTCAATGATGAGTCGATGGTGTTGTATATTTCCTCTCTAGGCCTCCCACAAATTGAATTGGACCCCAATTTCCTTCCCTGTTAAGCCCAGTTACCTATATATTTGGTTACCCACAAATCAAAGGCATTCCCTCTTATACTAATTAACCAACCCAAAGAGAGACTACCAAGCTAGCTTGGACAGCTCTACTACTTCACACATTAACCTAGCCATATCATTTAACTCTCCTCCATATTACCAGGTACAAAAGAATGGGCAGCAATGCTCTCAAGCATATTTGATGATATAAACACTCATGTTAAAATTTTGATTAACGCTAAATTATTTGATGGTAATGCTAAAGCAAATATACCAAAAGACATGCACAGACATGCACAAAACAACACAATAATTTTTTAGGCCCTATCAATGCCATGCCACACTACACTGATATTATTTGCTACCTAATTCCAAGTTTATGTACCAATCACACTACACTTGACAATGACGAAAAATTCCAATATTGGTCGTCGATCAAAAATATCACTTTTATTGGTTTGAACAAAAAATAAAAAAGATGCATATGTGTCTATATATTTGAACAATTTAGCACAAAAAGATGAAGGGATGATTTTTAGACAAATAAATAAATAAATTGTGAACATGCATATACATAAACATGTGTATTCATATTATTTTTAATGTTGATAGCCATAAGGAACCAACTTACCAACTCATGATTTTGATCCTCTTTACCAAATCTAAGAACATCCAAGAACGTCTTATTCAAGTAAGCACCTGGATAATAAGATGATAGGTTAACTTGAAAACAAAAAATTTAATACATTAGATATCTTAGCGATTTGTGATTCAACTCATGCTAATAAGAAATATAGTCATCCCGAACAACACTTTAATTGAAGAGACAGCAAGCATGAGTGCTAACAAATTTAAAGTTAATATTAACAGAGCAAAATACATCAGTTGCATAATCACAAAAACTTCCTTTAGAAAACCAATTATATGACGTGTTGGAACCAAATTTTGCTTCAAAGACATGGATATGTCCTCACTAGATATTATTAACTAAACACATAGAAATTATCCTTACCTTCGGTGCATTTCCGTATATTGACGCTTATATTAAATTTTAGGCAATCTACAATGCTAATACGCCTAAATGTTTTGTGGTCTCCTTTTGTTTGTCAAGTATGTTGGCCTCTCATTTCTCTATATGCAGGAAACCAGATTGAGATATTTACTTAAACCCCCAATGATATATACATAGTCTATGTCATCGGGTTGGTTTTACATATAACTAAACTGCAGTTGTGGCATTTGGAAATGTCATTACATCTTTAAACTCAGCATGCATTGTCAAATAACATTAATTATGGAAAGCTTGCTCTGCTATCAGGCATTTTCTCATCAGGTTAAATGCAGCTTCATAAAAAATAAGTAGTACCATGATTACAAACAAGTGGATAAAAAATGAGACCCAAAAGGTCAACTTGAGTAAATAAAGCATTATACCCACGCCTTTAAATGCAATGTAATAAAATCATGTAATAAAATCAAATAGTTTGAATGTTGCAGAAATAAAAACATCGGTCTAAAAGACAGTAATAATTATCAAATGGAAAACTTTTAACACCTCACCAAAAAAAGGTGGATTAAACTTGAAAACTAGGTAAAATTAAAGTCAATATTCTTCTTCTGAGCTTATTACTTGATCCACCTGAAACACATTTTGTTTGATACCTTAATGTTAAACAGAAATCACTTAACTTCTCTTTGATATATTTATAGATGCTAAATATTTTTGATTTCACATTGGTATTGCAAATGGAAATAAAATTATATTTGTGCTCGAAAATATTTATACAGTAACTTGAAAAAGTAAATAAAGAGAATGAAGACTAACATTAATAACTCTTTACTGAATAACAAAATCCATCAAAACCAGTTAGTAGTTTTACATTTGCTAGAAAATTTAATCTAAATTAATGTTCAGGTTTTCTATCAATGCATAAGCAACATGACACTATTCACTTTCTTATATGACAACTCTATATTGGTAATTATATTTTTTTTATGATTTTTATACTTCATACATTACTGCTCAACGCATAACATCTACAACTGATGTAAAAATCAATTTCAAAAGTTTCAACCCATAACTGATACATTTAAAAAATAGAAGGAAAAAAAAGCAATAACCTCGATTACAAATGAAGCACTTCTGAATCACAGAAACAACTGCTGAGAAATCATCAAATCAACAGCGTTATCGTAGACAGCTAACTGTCTAGGTTCATACGCGCTTCAAAGGACGCGACTAGAAAAACAATTGATGCCGTCGAGGCCACCGACGGAAGCCGCCGATGTCACTTGAGGCGTGAAGCTCGGTTGATACGTGGAGAGAGAAGAGGAAATTTTGGAAATTAGAACGACATTCAATGGAAATGTGAAAAGGAAAGGGAGGAAAGGAGGAAGATAATGTAAAAATTGGGATGTTTTTGCGGAAATCAAAGAGAACAAGGTAAGAGGATACTTGATTTGAGGATAAATCGGATTTAGAGTGGATACTGGATTTGAAGATAAATCGGATTTAGAGTGATACTTGTTTTGAGGAGAAGCAAGAAAAAACGAATAAAAGGAAGGAAAACGAGAAGAAATAGGGATAATGGAGAAGGAATAGGAATATGAGGAGAAACAAGAATATGAGAGAAATAAAATGCTAGGAGAACGCCATGTTTTTTAGCTTCAGAGAATTCTTTTTTGGGCAGCGACAGTAAGCAGACCTCCCTAACGGTCGGTTTGATAATACTACTATGATTTAGACAAATATGTTTAGAAAAATATTATATACATCAGTGTAACCATTCGATTGATCCACCACAATTTCAGTATTGTTTTTATTTTCATCTTTAGTAAAAAAAAAAAAAATTCAGTCAACCCACCAACATTTCTAATATTTTCCTCTATAGTTAAATTATAAAAAGATAACTTCAAGTCCTTATTATCAATTTAATATAGGAAATTCAATCATATTTATCACATAAAACACCATGACATCGTTAACTTATACATGCATATTAGCATCTCATTATAAACATGAAAAAAATAAAAATATATACAATACAATTGTAGCTGTTACTTTGTTTAGTGTTGCTTCATGTTTTTTATTCAACTTCCACCATATTGTAGTTCCTAGATCATCATAATTGATTATATATCATATGCAATTAGCATATATATATATTGTGTGTTTATTGTCACATTTAGTATTGAGGAGCACCAACATGCGTTGATAAAGGTTGTCTAAGTAGGTAAAGGAGGGAAGCTACCCCCAGGAACTTGAACCTAGTAAAATAGTAGTGTTACTATGGATGCATGTACCCTGCACCTGTTCCTCCCACATCTTTTGACTAAAGCATTGGTATTTGTGTAGAATTATTCGCCAATCTTTGGAGATGTGGGACTAAAATGACAAATTTACCTTATTAGTTGTCCCAGAGCCAAAAGTATCATTTAAGCCCTTGCTGAAAGCAGTATGATTATTGATGCAGATATCAATATCGAAAAACTGTAAACTTGTTTAGCATATGACCGATTATTGTTTTTCTATTAAAACATATATTTGCTAATTACAAAATGAGCTTTAGGCAACAATAAAATAAAATATAGCACATAAACCATACGATATTTTGGACCAGGAAGACCATAAACTGGGTAAGATTATTGAAACCAAATGGTACAACTCTATGCCACCCCGGTCAGTCACACAGAAACTCCTTCAACGTTATCGGCCTTTATATACTTCTGTATATGTTATATGTTGTTGGCAATTCTTTCCTTTAGAGGTCGAAAAATCCATGAGCAGAAGAATTATCAAATGCACGGTCACATAATCAAATGCATGTGATCATCATACAAAATATACTAAGGACATGGTACATTAAAGCCGTGAAATGCGAACGAAAGGTTCAACACATATAAGAATACATTCACAAAGCTAAGAGAGAGCAACGATAATCAAACCAACCATTAAGGAGGATTCCCTACTCACTACAACAAACACACCATATTACAAGTGTCACATAATGACAGTTGTAATAAAGGTTTATTACAACAGTTTTTTATCCAAAGTTCTAATAAACATATTTTTAACAACTTTTTTATTTTGTCTGTTGTAATAGATGTCTATTACAACCTTTACTTTTTGTCTGTCGTAATAGATGGCTATTTTCAACATTAATAATTAGTATAATTAATAATTAATTTTTCCTCCCTGCTGTCGAATTCTAAAAATCCCCGGTCGTTCATCTCCCAAATCAATGTAGGGTTCACGAAATCCTTTAATCTTCCGCATGTAGCGTCACCACCGAGGTAGACGTGATTTCGATTGACGATTCAGACAAAGCAAAAGTAGCAGCTTGCCCAGGCTTACCGTCGACTCATGAATTCTCAAAATCCCTAGTCGTTCGTCTCCCAAATCAATTTAGGGTTCACGAAATCCTCTAATCTTCCACATGTAGCGTCACCACCGAGGTAGACGTGATTTTGATTCACATCTCAGACAAAGCAAAAGCAACGGCTTACCCAGGTTCACCGTCGACTCGCTAAGTTCTTTCTGATTTTTTCTAATTTCTAAACCCAAAAGTTTACAAATTCGTAATTATCACGTATTGTATTTATCACGTTTGTTTTTATAGTAGATTAGATATGTACAAAAAAATTCACTGAACCAAGCTCAAGCCTAATAGTTTAATTTATATGTCGCTCATTATTTCTCTAGATTCTACTAGCCTGCAGTAAGTTTTTGAAATGCAGGTAATGGAAACGGTGTCAGTTTTGAGAAATCCATTAAGAAATTAAAAAATAATAATCTACTTCTGGACAATCTCTCATCCCTATTCACTTTCTACGGAAAAAATGGCGTTGTTTGTTTTGTACCTTGCTAATTTTAGTAATGGGTAGTGATGGTAATGGGGAAATAGTCTATTAAAAATATAACTTTAATTATAAATTATATCTTTTATTGCTCTTCCATTTTGCGTTACGTAGAAAAAATTGAATTTATTTTTCTTTACATAAATAAAATGAAAAATTAGTTCTAGCCAAAAGCGATGCTCAGTTGGAAATATACCATTCATGAAGGAACACCAAATATAAATTCTTGAATTTTTATTAAATTACACCAATATTCAAGTAGCTCTCAGTTATTTAAATACTGTTCTTCAAATTTTGATAGATGGTGTTAGTTGATACACTTGAAAGGTTTAGTTGTTTCTTCCCCAGTGTAGCATGACTCTTCGATTCTATTTCAGACAGAGTTCTTCTAATCAAAACCGCATGGTCACTATACAAGTCCCTGAAAAAGTTTGTAATTTCAATGTGAATATAAATGATGTTATCTCCACCATTCATTTACATGAGACAGCATTATAATTTTTCTATTTGATTACCTGTGGTACTATGCCTCGCTATCGCCTGAAAAGTTGGTTGTCATAACTATAAAATCACTTCATCTTTAATGCTACTATAGTTTCTGCGTATTTAGTTTCCATCAACACGTTCACTTAGACTGTACATAATGGATACTGTGGTTAAGTGTGATACACTACTGAAGTTATACATTTATCATTTACTTTATACAGTGGTTGGATTCTTCCATCTACGGAAGTTGTTATAATAAACAAGTTCTAATATGACCCAAATAAAATTACTATAATATTAAACATATTCCATTACTTTGTTGGTGCAAAGTAGCTTCATTGTTTTAAGCAAAGAGGATGACAGACAGTACCCACTCATCTTCTCATATAATCTTTCTTTAGGAATTTGATTTCATTCGAATAATTATTGTGCCCATTTATCCGATTGATGTTTTGCGCTATTCATAAAAACTGTTATTTTATTGCCATTTATGGCATGGTTGGATTGTGTGTTTGATTTCTTATTGACAGGCTCCATAAATTTAGCTTTGTAACTGTGGTCATTTAATATAAAAATTGCTGGGGTCAAATATGAATTTATGGCTTTTTAACTATAATTGAACTGCTAACATGACTCATAATTTGTCACCATGCAGATTTACTGACTTAACTTTTGAATGTTCTAATATTTCTCCATCTAATATTGTTATGAAAAATGCCAGAGAGTATTTGAGCTAATTGTAATTGCACGACTTTGGTGTTCTATACATATAAAATTTCATTTTTACATTAAACTATTCAATTGCGGTTGGCTATCTCATATTGTCATACATACCTGGTCTTTGTACTTAGACAATTTCAAAGGCAATACAAAATGCGGATAGTAAGTAGGGATAATGATGTTAATGTGTAGTTTACTAAATCATTGAATGTTGCGAGCATCAATTATTTTTCCCACGTCTGTCTAAACAATTGGTTTTTCTCATTTATGGTCCAATTTTTAATATTGCCTAATGTATTTTTCCTTCTAATATCACTATGATGTATGCCATACAGCATTTGAGGTAAATACTGATTACACATAACATGGGTTTGATCTTTTATAGAAAGCAAATTTCATATTAACATGAAGCTATTCATATATCTTTGGTTTTCCCATAAAGTATTTAGATTTGCAAAATGTCAGTAGGTTGAATTTTAGTTTTGATGTTTGCAGGAATGATAATTCTATTCTGGAATATTTTTCCAGTTTCTTGGGTTTTCTGTAATTAGTTATTCTATATGTAATGCTATAGGAATCACAGGTTGATGGTTTGTATATTGTTACCAAATTCTTGGATGAAAGCCTTGGAAGAGGAACCAATATCACCCTTTTCCTGAAGGAAGATCAAATAAATTCATCCATGAATTTCCGTCTTCTTGTTAATGAACTGGTATGTTTGTTGCAATTGAGTTTTTATATTTAGCATGATTATTATTATGTTTATTGAGAAGTTGGATCTTTAGCTTACAATTGAGTTAATGAACTAGCATGCTCCATTTCACGTTCACAAATTATTGCTTAAGTAGCAAAATATATGTTTACTTGTAAGCTACCCGCATTTTTTACGAACCGTGCGGTTGAATCCAAATATGGTTGGCATATATCGTATGCCATGAACCAAAGTTTAAAGTTTCAGCTTTAACCTTGAAATTTTAGGTGTTCCAGTTCAGCTTGGTCGCATTCTTATTCAAATTGGTGAAAATATTGGTTTCAGTTTGGTTGTGGTATTAGAATTGGGAAACTGTTTTGGTTTCTGCGCTGAAATAGGAAAATAAATAAATATAAATTGACCTTTTATGGGCTTCGGCTCTTGAATAGGGAAAATGAACACGATATATTTATATTGCAGATCCATCATGAGAATAATTTATCTACTGATCCCATATCTTTGTTATCGATTGTTTTCTTTTCAGATTAAAGTGATTCAATCTGATCTGACTGTAATCTAGTGGATCTTGGATTTACAATGGAATTTTTTTTAAAAAAAAAAAAAAATTGTTCACTAATGTAATGATTTTAGTCCCGGCTTGCATGCATATTCTTTGGAAGGTCATCTTTTACACATACTGAAGGTGCACCAGTTTTACTAATGTAAGGATTTTATTAAAACCAAGAATTTTTCCAGTGATTACTTTAACTCTTGTGGCTGCCAATTTCATTGAACTATGAATATTTTCAGTGATTAGCTTTAGCTTTTACTGTTTTTAAAGGAGTATTAGATTGGCTTTATGGTCACCTATCAGTTGCAGCTGTTATTCAATTTATCTTCTGACCGTTTTTCGGATCAAATTAAAAATAGTACTTGGAATTTGAATTCAAAAGGTTCATTGCATAACATTAATAAACTGAACATTTACAGCCAATTAATATATCTATTGCATAGACTGACCAAATATTACATGTAGACTAATATATCTATTTTTAGAAACTTGAGGTTTGTGCATACAGTAAATCCTTTACAAACAGAAGTTTGTATCTCAGTTTTTTTTTTTTTTTTTTCAATTGGGGACAAACACCTCTGTTAATTCAAAATTGCAATCAACCCTCGGCCACATAGATATTAAGATCGGAGGTTAATCTATGCTTGATCGCAAAATTTCCTTCAGGTGTTCTGTAAATTTTTCCAAAAACATGGAATGAGAAAGCGCAGGTATACTGGAAGTGCAATTATGAGTATATGCTTCGCTGATAACATATTTGTTTATGATTTTATGGATATATGTCATTACAGCCACACTGGTTTAAAGTGTGCATGGTTTGCTTGCTTTTGGATTTATATCTCAATACCCCTTCATTTCTTACAGGGAATATATAATTGTTCAAGTTCAGTGTAAGATTGGGTTTATGGAGTCTGATTCTTGGTTAGGTCCATGGTACAAGACTGCAAAATTCACATCAAGTAGTGATCAAGGTCTTAAAGCCTAATAAAGAAGATGTTTCCATAGGCGGTGGATCCAGAAGCTTTTTTATGGAAGCTGAATTCCGAGATGCCTAGCGTATTCCTGTAAAATATGCATTTTGGAATGACTGTTTTTGTAATGGCTTAGTTGGTGATGTAAATGATTATTTTGGATTATTTTGTTGGTTATGTATTGTATTTTGATTGAATACAATGATTTTTAATACATATGAATGAATTTGATTTAGTTATATTTGTTGCATTGATATATGAGTTATATTATTATTAACAGGAAAATATCGTGAAGGACAAATTGTTGAAATTTTTTAAAAAAAGGACAAGAGGCTAAAAATTTATTCAAAAGGACAAAACAAAGGAAAATTTTATTCAAAAGGACAAATTCTTTTTTTTTAGAAAAAAAAAGCTACTTTTTTTTATAAAAAATTTATGTTCTTTAATTTTTTTTTCCAGATTTATGTATCAGTTTTGTATGTCCGTAGTTATCAGTTTGCTATCTGCAGCTAATAGGTATCAGTTTTGTGTGTCTGAAAGTATCAGTTTTTAGCCTACAACTTGTTTTGTGTGTCTGCAACTAAAAACTGATATCCAACAACATGCAAAACTGATACCTAAAAATCTAAAAAAAAAAAAAAAAAAAAAAAAACTAGGAAAAACAACTTTTTTTAAAAAAAATCCTTTGTTTTTTCCTTTTGAATAATTTTTTTCTTTGTTTTGTCCTTTTGAATAAATTTTTATTCTCCTGTCCTTTTGGTTAAAATTTTCAAACAATTTGTCCTTGTAATAAAAATTCCCGAAAATAAATTGATTTTGATATAGTATCGAAAATCCTTAACACTTTAACCAGAGATTAGGAAAGAAAGGTCTTGGTGATCAAAGAAGATAATGATCTCTCGACCATGAAACAAGAAGAGTTAATAGAAAATCTAATGTCATATAGAGTAAATTGTCCAGCAAAAAGAGTTCATGCTCAGGACAAAAAAAAATTATTTTCCTTGCAAATAAAAGAAGAATCGGTTGAAGAAGATCTAGCTTTTATTGCCAAAAACTTTAATAAGTTTTTGAAATATAAGAAGGCAAACAAAAACAATGGGAAAAAGAATTTCAATAACAATAAACCATTATTGGCATCAATTGAATGTCTCAGATGTCACAATAAATGGAATTTACAAAAAGATTGTCCAGACCAGAAGAAAGAATATCGAAATAAACACAAGAAGGAAAAATCTAAGAGGAAGGCATATTCATTAACATGGGATGACTCATATTCCTCATCTTCAGAAAGCGGTAGTGATAGTGACAACGAACAAGCTAACGTATGCTTTATGACCAAAGAAAACGAGGTTAGTGATTTTACTTTTGATGATATGGTAGAAATGAATTCATAATTATTAGAATCCAAGAATAATTTCAAAAGAAAATATAAACAAGCTAATCAAGACCAGAAAAAGGCAGAAGTCAGAAGAGATATGCTAAAAGATAAGAAATATAAATGGTGGAAGAAATTAGGAAACTACAACAATCTCTTTCTAATGTTAATTCTTAGCTTACTTTATTAAGTCAAGAAATTAAAACTCAAAAAGAAAAGAATAAAGCACGTATTTATGAAAATTAGGAGATGAAAACTAAGATCAAAATAACAAAATTAGACAATTCTAGTCTTAAAATCAACTTAGAAGATAATACTAAAAATGTATCGAATTTTAATAAAGGAAGGGAGGATTTGTCTAAAATTATAGAAATCTCTCAACCTATATCTAGCAAGAGAGGACCAAGATATAAAAAGAAGAGTGATATTCAAACTAGAAAGAAATTAAACAGAAAGAAGACTAAACTTAGTAGTTCATCAAAACCTTCCAAAAGAAAAATGATTTATAAAAATATCAACATATGGGTTCCTAAAACAAAGATTTTTTTGATTAGGAATAAATATATAAAGTCATTTTTAGAAACTATTCATAAAAATAAAAATTATATTTATAAAAGGGACACTGAATCTTCTTGGGTTTAGTTTTCTAGAATCAAACTCTTAGAACCCTATTAAAAAGCCGGTGTTAACGTCATTAATTATTTTTTGCAGGTCCCACTAAAGAAAAGAGGAAAATGGATACTCAACAGTGGTTGCTTAAAATATATGACAAGAGATAAAGAGATGCTAACAAATATAATCTATTCAAAAAAGGGGAATTGTAACTTTTGAAGATGATTCCAAAGGTTACATTATACTAATTATAATATATGACAAGAGATAGCTTAAAATATATACAAATAATTATAATAGATAACTTTGGAATCATCTTCAAAAGTTACAATTCCCCTTTTTGAATAGATTATATTTGTCAGCATCTCTTTATCTCTTGTCATATATTTTAAGCAACCACTATTGAGTATCCACTTTCCTCTTTTCTTTAGTGGGACCTGCAAAAAATAATTAATGACGTTAACACCGGCTTTTTAATAGGGTTCTAAGAGTTTGATCTTAAAAAACTAAACCCAAGAAGATTCAGTGTCCCTTTTATAAATATAATTTTTATTTTTATGAATAGTTTCTAAAAATGACTTTATATATTTATTCCTAATCAAAAAATTATTTGTTTTAGGAACCCATATGTTGATGTTTTAATAAATCATTTTCTTTTGGAAGGTTTTGATGAACTACTAAGTTTAGCCTTCTTTCTGTTTAATTTCTTTCTAGGTTGAATATCACTCTTCTTTTTATATCATGGTCCTCTCTTGCTAGATATAGGTTGAGAGATTTCTATAATTTTAGACAAATTCTCCCTTCCTTTATTAAAATTCGATACATTTTTAGTATTATCTTCTAAGTTGATTTTAAGACTAGAATTGTCTAATTCTGTTATTTTGATCTTAGTTTCTAACTCCTAATTTTCATAAATATGTGCTTTATTCTTTTCTTTTTGAGTTTTAATTTCTTAACTTAATAAAGTAAGCTAAGAATTAACATTAGAAAGAGATTCTTGTAGTTTTCTAATTTCTTCCACCATTTATATTTTTCATCTTTTAGCATATCTCTTCTGACTTCTGCCTTTTTCTGGTCTTGATTAGCTTGTTTATATTTTCTTTTGAAATTATTCCTGGATTCTAATAATTCTGAATTCATTTCTGCCATATCATCAAAAGTAAAATCAATAACCTCGTTTTCTTTGGTCATAAAGCATACGTTAGCTTGTTCGTTGTCACTATCACTACCGCTTTCTGAAGATGAGGAATATGAGTCACCCCATGTTAATGAAAATGCCTTCCTCTTAGATTTTTCCTTCTTGTGTTTATTTCGATATTCTTTCTTCTGGTCTGGACAATCTTTTTGTAAATTCCATATATTATGACATCTGAAACATTCAATTGATGCCGATGATCGTTTATTGTTATTGAAATTCTTTTTCCCATTGTTTTTGTTTGCCTTCATATATTTCAAAATTTATTAAAGTTTTTGGCAATAAAAGCTAGATCTTCTTCAACCGATTCTTCTTTTTTTTTGCAAGGAAAGCTATTTTTTTTTGTTCTGAGCATGAACTCTTTTTGCTGGATAATTTACACTGTATGACATTAGATTTCCTATTAACTCTTCTTGTTTCATGGTCGAGAGATCATTATCTTCTTTGATCACCAAGACCTTTCTTTCCTAATCTCCGGTTAAAGTGTTAAGGATTTTTGATACTATATCAAAATAAATTTATTTTCCTTTCTCCTAGACCTACTAGTGAATGATAAATATCTAGAAATCTGGAGTACATATCATTTATAGTTTCATCTTGATTCATTCTAAAGTTTTGAATTGACTTTTAAGCATGGATATCTTATTTTGCATAACCTTGTTAGTTCCTTCATGAGTTACTTTTAGTATTCTCCATAGGAGATTTTTACCACAAGGACAAATTGTCTGAAAATTTTAACCAAAAGGACAAGACAATAAAAATTTATTCAAAAGGACAAAACGAAGAAAAAAATTATTCAAAAGGACAAAACAAAGGATTTTTTTTTTTTTTTTTTTTGCAGATTTTTAGGTATCAGTTTTGCATGTTGTTGGGTATCAGTTTTTAGTTGCAGACATACAAAACAAGCTGTAGGCTAAAAAATGATACTTTCAGACACACAAAACTGATACTTATTAGCTGCAGATAGCAAACTGATACCTATAGACATACAAAACTGATACCTAAAACCTAAAAAAAACAATTCATTCTATTTGTCTCTAGGCCCACAATCTTATTATGCATCCTAGTTAAGTCAGTCCCAATTATACATTTGAATATCACTTTTACTTTATCGCATATCACCAAAATAAAAGGTGTGGAAATGCTTTGGCATTACCTACATCCAGTGATTCTGACGTTTATGAGTGTATATTTTGCAAGACATCACCACAACCTAATATTAATTATTGGTTAAAAGGGATTTAAATTCGAATTGGCTTATCATGTTATTTATAAGTTTAAAATAACAATATTTTAAATTGAGAGTTTTTAATTCCATATAAACTTATTTAAATGGACACCAAAACCTTTTGGGTATATTATATTTTAAATAGCTTAAATAATTAAATATACCCAACCATTGTTTTGAATATTTCAAACCAAATTGCTGGTAGACATCAATTATAAAAAATATTTCGAGGAGAAAACAATCCATAATTTTATATTGTCTTTAGTATAAATTAAAACAAGTCTTTTATGTCCATTAAGTTGTACGACCTTTTTGATCATAATTTATGTACAGAATGCTTCTCTTTGAACATGCAGCAATACATATATATTACAGTCAATAATATTTCATTTATACAAACTGTGTAAGTGACTGACCAATGCATTTTAATATAATATTATATATAAAAAATGCCAGTGATCTCCAAATTTAACATTCTATGCGTCATGATTTTAAATATGCAAATTTGCATATGTAAACAACTATAGACATCACAGTGTATGTATAATCTCATCAATGATAAAAACATATAGAAACTGGGGTCAATTGTCTATACTTAACATTTATATAGATGTTCAATGTTACTTAAAGTCTCTCTGTGCTCCATGCACATATTTATCTGTAATATAGCAAAACAGAACAACAATGCATGTTCTGTCTTTTAATTCTGTATATTACTAATAATGATGTGAGCCCAGTTAATCAATATTGATTCTTTAAACATTCTACAAAATCCTTTCCTAAAAAAAAAAAAAAAAAAAAAAAATCTAAATGATATAAAGGAAGCAAAACTATTCCAGTTCATATCAGCGGATCGTTTGTAGTTTGGGAGGATTAGTGTATAATACACATTTCATTACTAAACAGATCAAATCTTATAGTGCACTGATGAAATCAATTCGCCATAAACTAGTGATACATGATGATATTATATCTTATTTTAAAACGAATTGAGCGACATTGTACATGGTATGGTCACTGTCTCCCCTTGACTCTACCCCGCTAAACAATTTTTCAACATTAGCCACCTCTATGATAGGATGTTGATCGCTGTTCAGATTAGTACATGGGTAACCAGAAAAAAGAAAATTGGGAAGTGATGGTGAGAATTAAAAATCAGCAACAAAGGAGAAGAAAATTGCGGTCCTACTTCCCCTATTGCGAAGTACTTTCAAAGACGGGTGAAAATTGTAGAAAGCCAAGAAAGCTGTGATGTAGTTTGGAAGACTGCTGGAAAAAGTTCTCCGGGAACGACTGCATGTTTCTATCATTTGCCAAGAAAATGGCATTCCATATGTATATGCTACTTCATAGGAGCTTGCTAATGCAGTTGCCACCAAGAGGCCAACATGCTGCAAGCTGGTGATGACAGCTAGCAAAAGGAGCATTGACAAAGAATGGGAAAGGAAGCTTCAAGCTCCAGGCCGCCCAAATAAACAAAACATAAAAAAAAAATGATGGAAATAAGCTATGTAACTAATTGATATTTACACTACTGTCGCTGGACTTATGGCATCCGAATCAAATAGAACTACTTATAGCTGATCTTCTTTGTTCAAGCGCAAATCTAAGAACGCAGGCTCAAAAATCCAAAGATCAACTATGTATCTGATAAAGAGACATGCATACTTCCTTTTAAGGTGGTAGAAATGTGGTTATTTCTTATAGAAAGATTTGATCGGTAGAATCCTTTTTT
Organism: Allium sativum; assembly: GCA_030737875.1. Taxonomy (NCBI): domain Eukaryota; kingdom Viridiplantae; phylum Streptophyta; class Magnoliopsida; order Asparagales; family Amaryllidaceae; genus Allium; species Allium sativum. Next base: position 122,995,077 of record CM060919.1, on the reverse strand, counting down.
GATGCCGTGATCTCAACAGTGTGGTAAAGATCTATGTGTGATAGCACTTTGATATTTTTTTTTTTTTTAAGAAGCTTTTAGATGGAGCCAATCCTACCATCATCAGAAGAAAAGTCTTCATCGTCACATAAGTCTGTCAGTTGACTCAATAAGCGAGCAAGCTCTTCCAACTCCATTTGGGTACACTTTTGTAAAATTCCTTACCGTATCTGATCATGGTTTAAAATGAATTAAATGGTTGTCCTGCGATCATTGGAAATCTCACTTGTACTGACGCCTTAGGGGAGATGTTACAGAGACCTGAGTATGCTAAGGCATTAATCGAAGTTAACCAAATAAACCATTACCCATAAAAATTCATGTTTGCACTTCTGAAAATAGCCATGATTTTGAAAATAGTACGGTTCTGTGGATGTTTATTAATAAGAGTGAAACCCAAATATGTGCACCCCTTGTCACTCATTTGGTCATGTTGCAGTGAACTGCATCCATGCTTATCCTAAGCCTCCTCTCAAATGATAGAAAGTCAATGGAAAGAATCAACTTCCAATGCTTGATTCTCTTAACCATGAAAACACATCCCCTGCAACATCCTCCCATGTAGCTACTTCACCTCATGCCTATACTGCAACTTCACGCATCGCTGCATCTCTCAGGCTACCACTTCCCAACTCCTGATGTGGCTCAAGCCTTGTAGAAAACGGCTTCATTGTCACCTTAAATCTTTTCTACACCCTCAGTTGGACCTTCAATTGTCATCCCAGGGCCCAGGCCATCAAAACAAGGCAATCAAGGTAACAAAAAATTAGCCAAACTCACTAATAAGTCAACAACTAAGACACATACAACCCATAGCAACGAAGCTTCTTCCAAACAAAACTTCCCATTCTCCTAACAAATCAAATGATTATGTATATTGGGACAACATGAGGACGGTTGGTACATTGTAATAGGAGATAAATTAGGTTACCATGAGCACATCAATGCTATCAACGAAGAAGTGCCTAAATATCCCTTTCAACTAATGGATTGACATGCATGCAGAGCAACAGTGGAATCATCAAATTTTTATACCTATAATTGATTCAGAATTAAATGGAAGCTGTGACGTCAAAATGCTATTTGTAACCCCCATGCACGAGCTTTCCACTGCTATCAATTATTTAAAAAAAAAAATGATTAAATGATTAACGAAGTGCAAAAGGCTACCGGTTTTCTTTCTTTTGAAGTTTAGAGAACCAACGAACCATATTAAAATAATGTAGTAAAGAAATAATTATACACAATTGTAGTTGTAAACTTACAAATTCCAAATCCTAAGATATGCAATTATAAACATAAATTTTTATTTTGGTTAGATTACAGTTCGCTTGATATCCGGAAAAAGAGTATATGATTACTCGTACGACATGCTACATAAAAAATGGTGCACTTCACACATCTCTCGGTAACATAAATAGTAGGTGCCGTAAAACTATAAAAAAGAATTTCAAAATAACAGACACTGACTTTTTTTTTTCTCTCGGTCATAATTTACTTTTAAATAGATTTTGATTTTTGAGCACTGCAATCAAACTTAAAACTGAAGGTAGCGTTTGGTTTGTTTTATGTTTTGTGTTTTGAGTTTTCAATATTAGTTACAAAAAATAGAAGAGTGGAAGGACAGGGAGGATGGAAGGTAGATGAAGAGGACGGCGGCTAGGTGGGAGAAACGATAGAAGGATGAGTTGTCTCTCATCCGTCCGTTATTTTTCAAAACAAATAAGAAAAAAAATATTTTTTGTTTTATGTGTTAACTCCGCCTTTTAAAACGGATGTTTTTATGATGTACATGCGCCTTTTGCACTTTTATACGAGCGAAAGCCCGAAACTTGAAAGGGTAAACCGAACGCACTCTAATTTTCTTACCTATTTTTTGCTTATGCTTATTTTTCTCTCCTGCCTTATTTCATGTTATTTCAAAATTTGAATAGTAGATTTAAGCAGTGACTTGATATTTTCTACTACAATATGGATCAAATGGCAAACAGCTTCTCTAAAAAAGATATTAACATGATTTTCAGCAAAAATTGCCTAAATAATAATGGAACTTTCTAGCTTGATAAAATGTAATGTTGACTTACCATTGGAACACCTAGAGCTTTAAGATCATCATCGGACATATGCATAAGCGCTGTCATGTCAACCTTCACGAATAATACACAGATAGATACAGACCACAGTATAAATTACACCTACAAAATGTTCACATATAAGGACGAAAGAGAGAATGCAAGGATTTATTACCTCTTCTGCCTGAAACTGGATTGAGTACTTCTCTAAACCCAAAGATTTAAGCAATTCTTCTACAGTAACGTTAGACTGCACAACAAAATTCACAAGGTCAATATCAATAAGTGTAATGGGTAAGCAACATGCAAGCAAGAAAAAAAAAATCATATTATTATTGTTATTGTTATTACGAGATTTTTGGCACATGCATATAGAAATACAAGATACAGTATGATTTCGATATTATTCAATTTTAGTTTTGTATATTGACTAAGTAAACATAAAATGCGCTGCATTCCTATTATTAATAAAGACTGCTTTTGCTGTTATAAACGAATATGAGCATGCAACATGTAGAAACTACCAAACACGATGTGGAAAAACATCATACAAGTTTCTTTAGAAGTATTATAGTTTACTTAGAGTATGCTAGCTGCTTTAATTCCTCTTTCCTTGTTGCATTTTAATTAGTTTATCATAAGCTTGCTTACAATTTGTTTTGGTAATAAATATACAAGTTTGGGTAGATTGTAAAGAAAGCTACCTAAACAATACAGCTCAGAACACTTTAGGAAGAGAGGTCATGTACGACCCTGAATTATGCTTCTGTGGAAGTTGTCAAACTATGGTAAATAAGTACATCTAACCAGGGCAAACCTCAATACATGTAGCGCCATCACTAAGTACCCAAAATTCCGAAATCCATCCATATCCATATCCGAAAATACGAAAAATATGTGTTATTCCAAAAACGGATACAAACGTCCGATATCCGAAACGTTTCCGGATACAAATATGAATACTTAATTCTTAAACTTTGAAAATTATAAATCAGTTTAAACAACCATGAAACCTTTGATTATTTTCAGTCATCAATCCAAGAAAATCATGTTTAACTTGACGGACGTGATATTTTCGTATAACCAAAAAAAATCTGTATTTGCCACGTTATTGAATCAAATATCTATTTCTATTTTCATATTATACTTAATCTTAAACTTTGAACAATTATAACTCAACTTAAATAACCATGAAACCCTTGATTATTTTCAGTCATCGATACGAGAAAATCATGTTTAACTTGATGGATGTGGATATTTTCGAATACCCGTATCAGCCAAAGCAGATACGAATATTTTCGAATCCGAAAATATTCCACAGATGCGGATGTGGATGTGGATGCAGATGCGGATAGGGATATGGATTTTATTTTTCGGACACGGATGCAGTTACACCGCTATTCGCGCCTGTTTACAACCTTTAAAAACGTGTGAGATGCATTGTAAACGATCAAATCATAATGTCTCCAATGGAATGATACACTACTTTAAAAACCATATGCATGATAAAACGCATATGGTCCATCAAAACTCAAATGTGGTCAAATATCATGATACTACATGACAAACATCCTTGTCTGAGCTGGTTAGAACAAAGGAGCAGGATGCAAGAGGTCATGAATTCGATTCTATCGGACCTCTTTGCCACCATAGTATGGTTCATACTATCCAAATTTGTACATAAGTACCCAGTTTCAGAAAAAGAAAAAAAACATGATACTACATGACTTTATTATAAAATAAAACACAAATTCAGTCAATTTGAACTCAACTGGAAAATATTTAATGCATCACCGTAATCCAATACATAAATAACTTCAGATAAATATATTACTGATGCGACTTTATTATAAATAGAACACAAATTCAGTCAATTTGAACTCAACTGGAAAATAATTGATGCATCACCTTAATCCAATAAATAACTAACTATGGAGAAATATATTACTGATGCATCCCAAAAGAAATCTGAAACAGGTACAAACCATATGGAAAAAAATAAGTTTTCGGGATAGTTTTACAAGCGATTAAAAAAAAAAGGCAAAGAGTTCAAGTTTCTTTCTCAAAATCTTTTTGAAACAGTTCCTATGCATGAACGTTTTTCCTCGCATCTGTTGCACATGCAAAACAGTTGGTGTCTTGTACAATGATGTTTTCCTTCACTACGTCCAGCTAACTTAATTCATACATAATTAGAGTTTAGAACCAATAGCCTTTTATGAGTCACGTTCTTGCATACTTATAAAATTAAACAACATAACTGAATACATTCAAATATAGCATCAATGTTATTTTTGAACTAAAGCGCAACTGCATCATTTTAATCGTTGAAGCCTGGTTCCGGATATTGTGAATGGCTATAAATACAACGTATCACAAAATGGACATGTTCCGTTCCATGTTGTGTTCCCATCATCAAACCTGAATGATAATATTTGAGTTGTGATTAACACAAACCTCATGCACGATCTACTTAAGGTTCATTGCACTACTCATTTACAATCTTGGTACTTTGTTGCACCTACAGACCCAACTAAGTGTCTACATTAACATGGGAATCATAAGCACACATGCACATTATTTACATTTAGTTGACACGCAGGTGAAACAGTGGTTTAGATTAACCCGTGTTTATGTCTAAATGCAAGAGCAATACAAAGATAACTTACAATGGAAAAAATATTATGAAGTCATCATCAAATTAGCAGAATTCACTAGCCCCAGTTGGTATATGTGCAACTAAAAACAAAAATAGAGAGGTAATCCCTAACTTGAACTGATATATCAGAGGCCTCAAATTATAACAGCTTGCAGAAGTCAAACCTAATACAGGTTGCCCTTACCTTGTTTGGTCGATTTTTACCAGAAGATGGCACAGACACCTTCTTCATCTCTGTTTTGGTTGTCTCCATAGAAGGGCCACTTTTTCGAACAACTTTAGCATTATCTTGAACTGCCTTAATTGGCGCTGTCTTAGTTTTTAATGAATTTACATTTGCACTTGTTGGTTGTAGATTCATGGTACCGGATAACTTTTCACGAAGATCCTGCGCTCTTGATTCTCTAATATTGGTTGCGGTACCAGATAACTTTTCACGAAGATCTCGTGCTCCTGATCCATTACTACCATGGTTTGTTGTTTTATTTAGAAGCCTTAACCTTAGATCCCGCGAACCTAGTTTGGTGTCTATAATGTTGCAATTTCAAATGTTACCAGAAAATATATCAAGAAACAGTAAACAAAAACATGAATGTTTGACTTGACTTGTTATAAATACTATACTTGAGGTGCTTTAGCAGATTCATAAAGATCATGTTTCCATCTCTCATCACTACCACGCTGCCTGCAGAGATACCAGTAATCAGTGGTGCAATATGTTAAAGCATACCCTATGACAGTTTGAAGACAGCAATACAACTTATACAAAGAAAATCAGTTTGGTAATGTGATTGATGATAATAAAAAATATGCAGCACGTGATGAATGTGTATAACATACTCCAAAATTAGCAATAGCACAAATCAAGCAAGCAAAATCTAAAGCCTCAGCTCACATTTCTTCAATCAGTAAAAGCTATTTTCATTTGTATGCATAATGACATGATAGTTATAAATACCCCTGGCATGTGATGATTCCATACAACCCATTACAAGTTAACCGTCTCACAGTCTAACAGGACTAATCAAAAGGACGGTTTTAAAGTTACCCCCTTTCAGATAAAGGAAGATAATTTTCTGTCAAAAGGACCCAAATTTTAATATACTCCCATATGTTTTATTTTTGCTATATTTACAAGCAAATTAACATAATTGTTACATAACTGGGAATAAGGTTCAATGCATCCCACCCCTCTTTTCAGACTGTAGGTACCCTTCTCCATTTTGAAAAGTGTTGCTATTCACCCAAAAAAAGCACTTAAATTTACCTAATATTATTTTTAAATAATAACACAAAGGTCCTAAAAGTACCCAAGCATCTCTTAATTTTTATTGACATCTACTTATTCTCGTCAACAGTAAACCCTAAACATTTGAACTTCATTACCATCAGACCAGGAAGAAATACATTTTAAAAAATAAAATAAAATTCAACTGCGAACTATCGATGATTAGGGGAAAGGTGCAGACGGAAAGACAATAATTGATTCAAAATTCAAACGCAAACTTAAGACGTTGCGTTGCCTGAGAATGTGACATGCCATCTTGCGATGATTTTTTTGAAGCAATCATTGTCGATGAATTTGGTGATTTAGGACGTAAAAGAAGTCATGAGTTTGTATTGCCAATTGATTTATTTATTTATTTTAACTATGGGTGTTGAATAAGTAGAAGGCTGAGTAATATTAAGACGTGAGCAATCATCAGTATAAAATGTGAGGTGAATAGTAGTACTCATTTTGAAGTCCCTTTAACCATTCCAAACTAGGGGTGTCAAATGGGTTGGGTTGGGTAGAAATGGGTTGGTTCAAAAATTAACCTAACCCATTTAAATAAAAATTGACCCAACCCATTAGACCCATCTATTAAACGGTTCAACCCAACCCAACCCACAAATTTAATGGGTTCACCCATTTAACCCATTATGGACAAAGCTACATAAAAACATGCACAATCTTATATAATCAATACCAAATATTAAAATGTTCATTTCATTATCATTATTTAGTCAAGATAAACAATGTAAACATCATTCACATTTAAGTCGAGATCAATTTAGTTCACATAAACAAAACATATATCCAAACTAAATGTTTACATGCAAACAGGAACAAGTATTATGATAAAAATGATGATGGCCGATAACCTGTGATACCTAAAATAGAGTATCACGTATGAAGCAACCACAAGCAAACAAAAGATTAAAACCCAAGAAAGAGCTCCAATTACATCATGTCTGCCAAATAGAAACAATAGTTTATAAATAAAGGCAGTTCAGTCATACACTCATACTCCTCAATATAAAAATGTATATTTTCATGCAACTTATTTTAAACAAATGCTTGTTAATTGTTAATCAAATTACAATTTTAAATTTCAACACTGTTTATCATTGTTTTAAGTTGACAGCAGTGTTTTTCTGATTTCAAAGCAAGAATACAAGTATAAATGCAAGTTGAAATGGAGATCTCAAATTAGAAAAGACTCAGGAATGAATTAATCCTAATTACCTTTGTATACTGGGATATGCACAGTAAATAAATGTAATTTGAATTAACAGCAATATTCATGCATAATATTTATCAAAAACGAAAAATATGATAGTATAAACTATAAAAATATGGTAGCAGCAATTCTGTTTAATATACAAAAAAGTTAACGAGTACTATCTGGGATTACTTCACTCTGTAATATAAAAGAATGTGTTGCTTTCGTATAAAAGCCAATACATTCTGTTTGGCATACTTTCTCAAATCATAAAAGAATATACTTCACTCAAAAGAATGTATTGGAGGAATATTTAAGGTAACAAAGGAAAATTTGGCCACTACAATAATGCATGCACTATAGGAAAATTTGGATCTAGATATGCAAATGTATATTGATAATAGAACTTTGCAGATAACAAAGAAGGATAAATCAACTTTAGGTATGGCTATTCTATTAATAGTGTTAATATCAATTAACAAGCAAGGTAGGAAATCTGATGGTGTTCCTAATAGTGAAACAGATATGGAGAATGATTTTTGTATGAGTGAAGCTGTCAATATTAAGGAGAAATCAAAAATCTCTGGTGCGAATAATTTGAACGGTATAAGAAAGAAATTGACACATCAAACAAATCTGAAGCATTAAGGTCAGAATACCAATACAATGGTGGAGCTATTGAACACAATAAAATCACTTTGACTGACGAAGTTGGCAACAATATTGATACTGACAATATTAAAGATGTTGAAGCCGAACTTATGTTGGAAGAAACAGATAATTTAAATAACAATATGCAAAATTTTTGGGTATCCAGAATAATTCCAAATTGGCCAGCAGTCCAACGTAGGTTAATACACAGTAATATTCATTATTATTTTTGGACTGAAAAGCATATTGTATTCCATTTTTAGGATTGAGGTGATTTAATAGCGATAGCAACAGTTAAGTGCGCATGGCAGGATATGTTTACTTCTAAATCTAATGGTTGTTGTTTCTATAAATTATTTATTATTCAGTACCTCAGCAGTCCAAAGCTGCAGTAAAAGCAAGAGCAGAAGTAGTAGCACTCAAAAACCCTCAAATACTTGAAGCAGAACCAGAAGCTGCAGTAGAAACCTGTTTCATAAGGGAAATGTTAAATTTGGGAATTTTCAATCTTTTATTAGTTCAAAATTTATTAGTAGTGGCATTATGCAACAAGGGATATTTGCATATTTTAGAGATGAATGCACCTGCAGCCACTTGAATTTGATATCAAATTTCATCTTTGTCAACACTCTCAGCATATAGCAGCTGTAAGTTGTTATCTGGCAAGGCAAACAAAAATCATTTAGTGTAAACAAAAGGAAATTCAAAATACATAGAAATTTAATAAGATGATAGGTTAACTTGAAAACAAAAAATTTAATACATTAGATATCTTAGCGATTTGTGATTCAACTCATGCTAATAAGAAATATAGTCATCCCGAACAACACTTAAATTGAAGAGACAGCAAGCATGAGTGCTAACAAATTTAAAGTTAATATTAACAGAGCAAAATACATCAGTTGCATAATCACAAAAACTTCCTTTAGAAAACCAATTATATGACGTGTTGGAACCAAATTTTGCTTCAAAGACATGGATATGTCCTCACTAGATATTATTAACTAAACACATAGAAATTATCCTTACCTTCGGTGCATTTCCGTATATTGACGCTTATATTAAATTTCAGGCAATCTACAATGCTAATACGCCTAAATGTTTTGTGGTCTCCTTTTGTTTGTCAAATATGTTGGCCTCTCATTTCTCTATATGCAGGAAACCAGATTGAGATATTTACTTAAACCCCCAATGATATATACATAGTCTATGTCATCGGGTTGGTTTTACATATAACTAAACTGCAGTTGTGGTATTTGGAAATGTCATTACATCTTTAAACTCAGCATGCATTGTCAAATAACATTAATTATGGAAAGCTTGCTCTGCTATCAGGCATTTTCTCATCAGGTTAAATGTAGCTTCATAAAAAATAAGTAGTACCATGATTACAAACAAGTGGATAAAAAATGAGACCCAAAAGGTCGAACTTGAGTAAATAAAGCATTATACCCACGCCTTTAAATGCAATGTAATAAAATCATGTAATAAAATCAAATAGTTTGAATGTTGCAGAAATAAAAACAACGGTCTAAAAGACAGTAATAATTATCAAATGGAAAACTTTTAACACCTCACCAAAAAAAGGTGGATTAAACTTGAAAACTAGGTAAAATTAAAGTCAATATTCTTCTTCTGAGCTTATTACTTGATCCACCTGAAACACATTTTGTTTGATACCTTAATGTTAAACAGAAATCACTTAACTTCTCTTTGAGATATTTATAGATGCTAAATAGTTTTGATTTCACATTGGTATTGCAAATGGAAATAAAATTATATTTGTGCTCGAAAATATTTATACAGTAACTTGAAAAAGTAAATAAAGAGAATGAAGACTAACATTAATAACTCTTTACTGAATAACAAAATCCATCAAAACCATTTAGTAGTTTTACATTTGCTAGAAAATTTAATCTAAATTAATGTTCAGGTTTTCTATCAATGCATAAGCAACATGACACTATTCACTTTCTTATATGACAACTCTATATAGGTAATTATATTTTTTTATGATTTTTATACTTCATACATTACCGCTCAACGCATAACATCTACAACTGATGTAAAAATCAATTTCAAAAGTTTCAACCCATAACTGATACATTTAAAAAATAGAAGGAAAAAAAGCAATAACCTCGATTACAAATGAAGCACTTCTGAATCGCAGAAACAACTGCTGAGAAATCATCAAATCAACAGCGTTATCGTAGACAGCTAACTGCCTAGGTTCATACGCGCTTCAAAGGACGCGACTAGAAAAACAATTGATGCCGTCGAGGCCACCGACGGAAGCCGCCGATGTCACTTGAGGCGTGGAGCTCGGTTGATACGTGGAGAGAGAAGAGGAAATTTTGGAAATTAGAACGACATTCAATGAAAATGTGAAAAGGAAAGGGAGGAAAGGAGGAAGATAATGTAAAAATTGGGATGTTTTAGCGGAAATCAAAGAGAACAAGGTAAGAGGATACTTGATTTGAGGATAAATCGGATTTAGAGTGGATACTGGATTTGAAGATAAATCGGATTTAGAGTGATACTTGTTTTGAGGAGAAGCAGGAAAAAACGAATAAAAGGAAGGAAAACGAGAAGAAATAGGGATAATGGAGAAGGAATAGGAATATGAGGAGAAACAAGAATACGAGAGAAATAAAATGCGAGGAGAACGCCATGTTTTTTGGCTTCAGAGAATTCTTTTTTGGGCAGCGACAGTAAGCAGACCTCCCTAACGGTCGGTTTGATAATACTACTATGATTTAGACAAATATGTTTAGAAAAATATTATATACATCAGTGTAACCAACTAACCATTCGATTGATCCACCGCAATTCCAGTATTGTTTTTATTTTCATCTTTAGTAAAAAAAAATAACCAGTCAACCCACCAACATTTCTAATATTTTCCTCTCTAGTTAAATTATAAAAAGATAACTTCAAGTCCTTATTATCAATTTAATATAGGAAATTCAATCATATTTATCACATAAAACACCATGACATCGTTAACTTATACATGCATATTAGCATCTCATTATAAACATGAAAAAATAAAAATATATACAATACAATTGTAGCTGTTACTTTGTTTAGTGTTGCTTCATGTTTTTTTATTCAACTTCCACCATATTGTAGTTCCTAGATCATCATAATTGATTATATATCATATGCAATTAGCACATATATATTGTGCGTTTATTGTTACATTTAGTATTGAGGAGCACCAACATGCGTTGATAAAGGTTGTCTAAGTAGGTAAAAGAGGGAAGCTACCCCCAGGAATTTGAACCTAGTAAAATAGTAGTGTTACTATGGATGCATGTACCCTGCACCTGTTCCTCCCACATCTTTTGACTAAAGCATTGGTATTTGTGTAGAATTATTCGCCAATCTTTGGAGATGTGGGACTAAAATGACAAATTTACCTTATTAGTTGTCCCAGAGCCAGAAGTATCATTTAAGCCCTTGCTGAAAGCAGTATGATTATTGATGCTGATATCAATATCGGAAAACTGTAAACTTGTTTAGCATATGACCGATTATTGTTTTTCTATTAAAACATATATTTGCTAATTACAAAATGAGCTTTAGGCAACAATAAAATAAAATATAGCACATAAACCATACGATATTTTGGACCAGGAAGACCATAAACTGGGTAAGATTATTGAAACCAAACGGTACAACTCTATGCCACCCCGGTCAGTCACACAGAAACTCCTTCATCGTTATCGGCCTTTATATACTTTTATATATGTTATATGTTGTTGGCAATTCTTTCCTTTAGAGGTCGAAAAATCCATGAGCAGAAGAATTATCAAATGCATGGTCACACAATCAAATGCATGTGATCATCATACAAAATATACTAAGGACATGGTACATTAAAGCCGTGAAATGCGAACGAAAGGCTCAACACATATAAGAATACATTCACAAAGCTAAGAGAGAGCAACGATAATCAAACCAACCATTAAGGAGGATTCCCTACTCACTACAACAAACACACCATATTACAAGTGTCACAAAATGACAGTTGTAATAAAGGTTTATTACAACAGTTTTTTATCCAAAGTTCTAATAAACATATTTTTAACAACTTTTTTATTTTGTCTGTTGTAATAAATGTCTATTACAACCTTTATTTTTTGTCCGTTATAATAGATGGCTATTTTCAATATTAATAATTAGTATAATTAATAATTAATTTTTAATAATTATTAAGAAGTAATCATTAATATAAATTACAAGAAGTAATAATCAAGAAGTAATATTTAATGTTTAGTAATTTATGTTTGATAAATAATAATTAAAATGTTTTTAGTAGAAAATTATACAAACTTATTTTTAGCTGTTCTTTTTTCTACTTGTTATAATAGTGGTCTATTAGATATTAACAATAGTTAATATTTAATAACTAATATTTAAGAATAATTAATAAATAGTAATTATGTTTTGCTAAAAAAAATAGCAACTATTTTTAGGTACACTGGTTTCCTTGTTGAGAGTGGTCTGCAGATCAGTACGAAAAACAATGTGATGTGCAGCATCGAGGAACATTGAAAAACATCAATTGAATGTTAATTACATTCATTACTTTCGTTCAAACAAAAGTATCAAATATAGACCCTGAACGAAGAGAAGCGGCAGCGCGGGAATTTTAGGCGGGCTAACCATGATTTTACTATGCCCGATGCTCACTTTCTTTTAACTAAATTTTTCCTGGATCATACTGCATCGACCCGCGAAAATGCGGTCAAAACGTCAGGATCTGGTAAGGAACGGACAGCAACTCAGGTGTTACGAGATGCAATTCAGGGAGGACCGTTGATTTTACTTTCGGTGAAATTCACTCCTTTATTTTTGGTCGACACAGTACTGTCGATTTTTCCTCCCCGCTGTCGAATTCTAAAAATCCCCGGTCGTTCATCTCCCAAATCAATGTAGGGTTCACGAAATCCTCTAATCTTCCGCATGTAGCGTCACCACCGAGGTAGACGTGATTTTGATTCACATCTCAGACAAAGCAAAAGCAACGGCTTACCCAGGTTCACCGTCGACTCGCTAAGTTCTTTCCGATTTTTTCTAATTTCTAAACCCAAAAGTTTACAAATTCGTAATTATCACGTATTGTATTTATCACGTTTGTTTTTATAGTAGATTAGATATGTACAAAAAAATTCACTGAACCAAGCTCAAGCCTAATAGTTTAATTTATATGTCGCTCATTATTTCTCTAGATTCTACTAGCCTGCAGTAAGTTTTTGAAATGCAGGTAATGGAAACGGTGTCAGTTTTGAGAAATCCATTTAGAAATTAAAAAATAATAATTTACTTCTGGACAATCTCTCATCCCTATTCACTTTCTACGAAAAAAAATGGCGTTGTATGTTTTGTACCTTGCTAATTTTAGTAATGGGTAATGATGGTAACGGGGAAATAGTCTATTAAAAATATGACTTTAATTATAATTTATAACTTTTATTGCTCTTCCATTTTGCGTTACGTAGAAAAAATTGAATTTATTTTTCTTTACATAAATAAAATGAAAAATTAGTTCTAGCAAAAGCGATGCTCAGTTGGAAATATACCATTCAAGAAGGAACACCAAATATAAATTCTTGATTTTTTATTAAATTGCACCAATATTCAAGTAGCTCTCATTTATTTAAATACTGTTCTTCAAATTTTGACTGATACACTTGAAAGGTTTAGTTGTTTCTTCCCCAGTGTAGCATGACTCTTCGATTCTATTTCAGACAGAGTTCTTCTAATCAAAACCGCATGGTCACTGTACAAGTCCCTGAAAAAGTTTGTAATTTCAATGTGAATATAAATGATGTTATCTCCACCATTCATTTACATGAGACTGCATTATAATTTTTCTATTTGATTACCTGTGGTACTATGCCTCGCTATCGCCTGAAAAGTTGGTTATCATAACTATAAAATCACTTCATCTTTAATGCTACTATAGTTTCTGCGTATTTAGTTTCCATCAACACGTTCACTTAGACCGTACATAATGGATACTGTGGTTAAGTGTGATACACTACTGAAGTTATACATTTATCATTTACTTTATACAGTGGTTGGATTCTTCCATCTACGGAAGTTGTTATAATAAACAAGTTCTAATATGACCCAAATAAAATTACTATAATATTAAACATATTCCATTACTTTGTTGGTGCAAAGTAGCTTCATTGTTTTAAGCAAAGAGGATGACAGTACCCACTCATCTTCTCATACAATCTTTCTTTAGGAATTTGATTTCATTCGAGTAATTATTGTGCCCATTTATCTGATTGATGTTTTGCGCTATTCATAAAAACTGTTATTTTATTGCCATTTATGGCATGGTTGGATTGTGTGTTTGATTTCTTATTGACAGGCTCCATAAATTTAGCTTTGTAATTGTGGTCATTTAATATAAAAATTGCTTGCGTCAAATATGAATTTATGGCTTTTTAACTATAATTGAACTGCTAACATGACTCATAATTTGTCACCATGAAGATTTACTGATTTAACTTTTGAATGTTCTAATATTTCTCCATCTAATATTGTTATGAAAAATGCCAGAGAGTATTTGAGCTAATTGTAATTGCACGACTTTGGTGTTCTATACATATAAAATTTCATTTTTACATTAAACTATTCAATTGCGGTTGGCTATCTCATATTGTCATACATACCTGGTCTTTGTACTTAGACAATTTCAAAGGCAATACAAAATGCGGATAGTAAGTAGGGATAATGATGTTAATGTGTAGTTTACTAAATCATTGAATGTTGCGAGCAGCAATTATTTTTCCCACGTCTGTCTAAACAATTGGTTTTTCTCATTTATGGTCCAATTTTTAATATTGCCTAATGTATTTTTCCTTCTAATATCACTATGATGTATGCCATAAAGCATTTGAGGTAAATACTGATTACACATAACATGGGTTTGATCTTTTATAAAAAGCAAATTTCATATTTACATGAAGCTATTCATATATCTTTGGTTTTCCCATAAAGTATTTAGATTTGCAAAATGTCAGTTGGTTGAATTTTAGTTTTGGTGCTTGCAGGAATGATAATTCTATTCTGGAATATTTTTCTAGTTTCTTGGGTTTTCTGTAATTAGTTATTCTATATGTAATGCTATAGGAATCACAGGTTGGTGGTTTGTTTATTGTTACCAAATTCTTGGATGAAAGCCTTGGAAGAGGAACCAAGATCACCCTTTTCCTGAAGGAAGATCAAATAAATTCATCCATGAATTTCCGTCTTCTTGTTAATGAACTGGTATGTTTGTTGCAATTGAGTTTTTATATTTAGCATGATTATTATTATGTTTATTGAGAAGTTGGATCTTTAGCTTACAATTGAGTTAATGAACTAGCATGCTCCATTTCACGTTCACAAATTATTGCTTAAGTAGCAAAATATATGTTTACTTGTAAGCTACCCGCATTTTTTACGAACCGTGCAGTTGAATCCAAATATGGTTGGCATATATCGTATGCCATGAACCAAAGTTTAAAGTTTCAGCTTTAACCTTGAAATTTTAGCTGTTCCAGTTCGGCTTGGTCGCATTCTTATTCAAATTGGTGAAAATATTGGTTTCAGTTTGGTTGTGGTATTAGAATTGGGAAACTGTTTTAGTTTCTGCGCTGAAATAGGAAAATAAATAAATATAAATTGACCTTTTATGGGCTTCGGCTCTTGAATAGGGAAAATGAACACGATATATTTATATTGCAGATCCATCATGAGAATAATTTATCTATTGATCCCATATCTTTGTTATCGATTGTTTTCTTTTTGGATTAAAATGAATTCAATCTGATCTGACTGTAATCTAGTGGATCTTGGATTTACAATGGAATTTTTTTATAAAAAAAAATGTTTACTAATGTAATGATTTTAGTCCCGGCTTGCATGCATATTCTTTGGAAGGTCATCTTTTACACATACTGAAGGTGCACCAGTTTTACTAATGTAAGGATTTTATTAAAACCAAGAACTTTTCCAGTGATTACTTTAACTCTTGTGGCTGCCAATTTCATTGAACTATGAATATTTTCAGTGATTAGCTTTAGCTTTTACTGTTTTTAAAGGAGTATTAGATTGGCTTTATGGTCACCTATCAGTTGCAGCTGTTATTCAATTTATCTTCTGACCATTTTTCGGATCAAATTAAAAATAGTACTTGGAATTTGAATTCAAAAGGTTCATTGCATAACATTAATAAACTGAACATTTACAGCCAATTAATATATCTATTGCATAGACTGACCAAATATTACATGTAGACTAATATATCTATTTTTAGAAACTTGAGGTTTGTGTATACAGTAAATCCTTTACAAACAGAAGTTGGTATCTCAGTTTTTTTTTTCAATTGGGGACAAACACCTCTGTTAATTCAAAATTGCAATCAACCCTCGGCCACATAGATATTAAGATCGGAGGTTAATCTATGCTTGATCGCAAAATTTCCTTCAGGTGTTCTGTAAATTTTTCCAAAAACATGGAATGAGAAAGCGCAGGTATACTGGAAGTGCAATTATGAGTATATGCTTCGCTGATACCATATTTGTTTATGATTTTATGGATATATGTCATTACAGCCACACTGGTTTAAAGTGTGCATGGTTTGCTTGCTTTTGGATTTATATCTCAATACCCCTTCATTTCTTACAGGGAATATATAATTGTTCAAGTTCAGTGTAAGATTGGGTTTATGGAGTTTGATACTTGGTTAGGTCCATGGTGCAAGACTGCAAAATTCACATCAAGTAGTGATCAAGGTCTTAAAGCCTAATAAAGAAGATGTTTCCATAGGTGGTGGATCCAGAAGCTTTTTTACGGAAGCTGAATTCCGAGATGCCTAGTGTATTCCTGTAAAATATGCATTTTGGAATGACTGTTTTTGTAATGGCTTAGTTGGTGATGTAAATGATTATTTCGGATTATTTTGTTGGTTATGTATTGTATTTTGATTGAATACAACGATTTTTAATACATATGAATGAATTTGATTTAGTTATATTTGTTGCATTGATATATGAGTTATATTATTATTAACAGGAAAATATCATGAAGGACAAATTGTTGAAATTTTTTAAAAAAAGGACAAAAGATTAAAAATTTATTCAAAAGGACAAAACAAAGGAAAATTTTATTCAAAAGGACAATTTTTTTTTTTAAAAAAAAAGCTACTTTTTTTATAAAAAAATTATGTTTTTTAATTATTATTTTTTCAGATTTTAGGTACCAGTTTTGTTTGTCCGTAGTTATCAGTTTGCTATCTGCAGCTAATAGGTATCAGTTTTGTGTGTCTGAAAGTATCAGTTTTGTGTGTCTGAAAGTATCAGTTTTTAGCCTACAACTTGTTTTGTGTGTCTGCAACTAAAAACTGATATCCAACAACATGCAAAACTGATACCTAAAAATCTGCAAAAAAAAAAAAAAAAAAAAAAACCAGGAAAAACAACTTTTAAAAAAAAAAAAATCCTTTGTTTAGTCCTTTTGAATAATTTTTTCTTTGTTTTGTCCTTTTGAATAAATTTTTATTCTCCTGTCCTTTTGGTAAAAAATTTCAAACAATTTGTCCTTATGGTAAAAATTCCTGAAAATAAATTGATTTTGATATAGTATCGAAAATCCTTAACACTTTAACCGGAGATTAGGAAAGAAAGGTCTTGGTGATCAAAGAAGATAATGATCTCTCGACCATGAAACAAGAAGAGTTAATAGGAAATCTAATGTCATATAGAGTAAATTGTCCAGCAAAAAGAGTTCATGCTCAGGACAAAAAAAATTAATTTCCTTGCAAATAAAATAAGAATCGGTTGAAGAAGATCTAGCTTTTATTGCCAAAAACTTTAATAAGTTTTTGAAATATAAGAAGGCAAACAAAAACAATGGAAAAAAGAATTTCAATAACAATAAACCATTATCGGCATCAATTGAATGTTTCAGATGTCACAATAAATGGAATTTACAAAAAGATTGTCCAGACCAGAAGAAAGAATATCGAAATAAACACAAGAAGAAAAAATCTAAGAGGAAGACATTTTCATTAACATGGGATGACTCATATTCCTCATCTTCAGAAAGCGGTAGTGATAGTGACAACGAACAAGCTAACGTATGCTTTATGACCAAAGAAAACGAAGTTAGTGATTTTACTTTTGATGATATGGTAGAAATGAATTCAGAATTATTAGTATCCAAGAATAATTTCAAAAGAAAATATAAACAAGCTAATAAAGACCAGAAAAAGGCAGAAGTCAGAAGAGATATGCTAAAAGATGAGAAATATAAATGGTGGAAGAAATTAGGAAACTACAACAATCTATTTCTAATGTTAATTCTTAGCTTACTTTATTAAGTCAAGAAATTAAGACTCAAAAAGAAAAGAATAAAGCACGTATTTATGAAAATTAGGAGTTAAAAACTAAGATCAAAATAACAAAATTAGACAATTCTAGTCTTAAAATCAACTTAGAAGATAATACTAAAAATGTATCGAATTTTAATAAAGGGAGGATGGATTTGTCTAAAATTATAGAAATCTCTCAACCTATATCTAGCAAGAGAGGACCAAGATATAAAAAGAAGAGTGATATTCAACCTAGAAAGAAATTAAACAGAAAGAAGGCTAAACTTAGTAGTTCATCAAAATCTTCCAAAAGAAAAATGATTTATAAAATATCAACATATGGGTTCCTAAAACAAATATTTTTTTGATTAGGAATAAATATATAAAGTCATTTTGAGAAACTATTCATAAAAATAAAAATTATATTTATAAAAGGGACACTGAATCTTCTTGGGTTTAGTTTTTTAGGATCAAACTCTTAGAACCCTATTAAAAAGTTGGTGTTAACGTCATTAATTATTTTTTGCAGGTCCCACTAAAGAAAAGAGGAAAGTGGATACTCAATAGTGGTTGCTTAAAATATATGACAAGAGATAAAGAGATGCTGACAAATATAATCTATTAAAAAAGGGGAATTGTAACTTTTGAAGATGATTCCAAAGGTTACATCATCAGCAAAGGCGATGTGCGCAATTAAGGTACATCTAATTTACCTCTTATTAATGATGTTTTATTAGTTAAGGATTTAAAACATAATTTGTTTTGTATTAGTCAGTTTTGTGATAAAGGTTTTAAATTTTCATTTTCAGAAAATAAATGTAGTATATCTAATTAAAAATCAAAATCATATTTTTGATGTAAATAGAGATAAAAATATATACGTTTTGAATACGGAAATAAATAATAATCCAGATTATGTTTATCAGCCAAAGAAAATGATCTTAAGCTATAACACAAAAACAAATTTTAAAACAATAAATAAAATTTCAAAAAAAAAATGAGTTAGTAAAAGGTTTACCAAAAATGAAATTTAAAGTTGATAATCTTTGTGATGCTTGTCAATTAGAAAAATTAATAAAACACTCATTTAAACCTAAAAAGGTCATTTTAACATTACGACCATTGGAACTACTTCATATGGATCAATTCTGACTAACCCAAGCTCAATACATAAATCATAATAAATATGTACTTGTAAGTGTTGAAGATTTTACTAGATATACTTGAATGATTTATAAAAAAAATAAAAATGATACTTTTGATCATTTTGAAAATTTTGTTAAAAGAATTAAAAATTTAAAAGAATTTAATATAAAAAATATAAGAAGAGATCATGGAGGTGAATTCGAAAATGAAATATTTGGTCAATACTGTAAAAAAAAAGTATTTTCCATAATTTTTTTATTTTCTAGAACTCCACAACAAAATGAAGTTGCAGAACGGAAAAATAGAACGTTACATGAATGTGCGTGAACGCTACTAAATGGAAAAATACTTCTTACGAACTTTTCAATGGAAAAAACCAAATATTTCGTGTTTTAAAATTTTTGGTTCAAAATGTTGTGTTTTGAACACAAAAAATCGGCTTGGCAAATTGATTAAAAATCTGATAAAGGAATCTTCTTAGGATATTCGGACCGAAGCAAAGCTTATCGAATTTCTAATGAACGAACAAAATAGAAGAAACTTTTCACGTGTCCTTTGATGAAAATTTTAATGAACTAAATTATGATAAAAATAAAGGAACTTTGAATAATAAAATATCTAGAGAAGATGAAAATGTTATCCATGATTTAAAAAGATAAAAACATTGTTTATAATGCTAATAATAACACTGTAAAAAATGAATACACTATTCAAGACGGTGGAGAAGATGAAAACACTATTTAAAATAATACAGAAAATGAAAACATTACTCAAGTACTAGAGAAGAAAGGATTGTTCATAATACTAATGAAATAAGATCTCCACCGAAAATATTACGGGATCATCCTTTTCAAAATATTATTGGAGAAATCATCTCAAATGTACGAACAAGGAATCAATTAAATCAAGTAAGTCACGTAGATTTTATATCAAATATAAAACCTAAAAATTTCGACATGAATACGTCGTTCTAAAGAGTTTTTTCAATTTTCGTTATCATTTTATCGAGCTAAAATAGTAAGTTCGGAAGTGTGTCACCGAAACTGCTTACATAACAAAATCCCCCCATCGAAAAAATACAATTCTATTCAACCATTATCTACTTGCATGTATTCGACAAACAATTATCATCTGAAATGCGTTTATTCGACAATCGTACGTCGTTCCGGCAAGTTTATACCATATTCGAATATGGTTGTCGAACTAAAATATATTATATGTCGATATTGTGCTGTCGAAACTAGTGTTAATAAATCTAAGTAACTGATGGAGAATATCGAAATATGGTTATCGAATTAAATTATATCAATGGATATAATTTTTCTGCATGATTTGGGAGACGTTTATCATTTTTGCAAGTAGCTGATACAATATCAACAATAAAACAAATTTTATATTCTAAAATATAAGTGACCACTGTTGTTTCGACCAGTAGGCTGGGTCCCCGCTTTAAATAAATAGATATATAAAACTATATTGTTGATAAGACATATACGCAAACAAAAAAGGTATGACCAAGCTGACCCACTGTTCGTATATTATTAATGTACATATAAGACGATCCAAAAACTGTATTGTTGATAACACATACACACAAACAAAAAAGGTATGTTAATACTAAAGTTTTATGTTTGAAACATAGACGACCATCTCCATATTGTTTTTACATTTAAAAGAAAAAGTGATTTAATTTCCAAGAATACTGAAATGTAATTTGTAAGACAAAAATGAAATTTCTTACATGAACCCAGCTGCTTTAGAAATCACATGCAAATATGGAATTACTTGTTCTCACTAGTCATATGTTAAGCTATCATTCCTTTTACATACAAAAAACACGTGACCCCACCACCATCTTATTCGCAGTGCAAACGCACATCTCTCAACTCCTCACTCCTACCCATCTCTTCTTCCTCATCGCTGTCTCTGCCTCCCTCCTTTCCATCACCTGGGCCCTCTGCTCAGCCGGCCCTGCTTGGCCACGCAACCGTTCCCGCCTCGGCCGCGGACGACGGGAATAGGAGTTGGGCCGAGGCGGAACGGTTGCGTGGCCAAGCAGGGCCGGCTGAGCAGAGGGCCCAGGTGATGGAAAGGACGGAGGCAGAGACAGTGATGAGGAAGAAGAGATGGGTAGGAGTGAGGAGTTGAGAGATGTGCGTTTGCACTGCGAATAAGATGGTGGTGGGATCACGTGTTTTTTGTATGTAAAAGGAATGATAGCTTAACATATGACCAGTGAGAACAAGTAATTCCATATTTGCAAGTGATTTCTAAAGCAGCTGGGTTCATGCAAGAAATTTCATTTTTGTCTTACAAGTTACATTTTAGTATTCTTGGAAATTAAATCACTTTTTCTTTTAAATGTAAAAACAATGTGGAGATGGTCGTCTATGTCTCAAACATAAAACTTTAGTATTAGCATACCTTTTTTGTTTGTGTGTATGTGTAATCAACAATACAGTTTTTTGATCGTCTTATATGTACATTAATAACATACGAACAGTGGGTCAGCTAGGGCCATACCTTTTTTGTTTGCGTGTATGTCTTATCAACAGTATAGTTTTATATATCTATTTATTTAAAGCGGGGACCCAGCCTACTGGTCGAAACAACAGTGGTTACTTATATTTTAGAATATAAAATTTGTTGTATTATTGATATTGTATCAGCTACTTGCAAAAATGATAAACGTCTCCCAAATCATGGAGAAAAATTATATCCACTGATAATTTAATTCGATAACCATATTTCGATATTCTCCATCAGTTGCTTAGATTCATCAACAGCAGTTTCGATAGCACAATATCGACATATAATATATTTTAGTTCGACAACCATATTCGAATACGGCATAAACTTGCTGGAACGACGTACAATTGTCGAATAAACGCATTTCAGATGATAATTGTTTGTCGAATACATGCAAGTAGACAATGGTTGAACAGAATTGTATTTTTTCGATGGGGGGATTTTGTTATGTAAGCAGTTTCGGTGACACACTTCCGAACTTACTATTTTAGCTCGATAAAATGATAACGAAAATTGAGAAAACTCTTTAGAACAACGTGTTCATGTCGAAATTTTTAGGTTCTATATTTGATATAAAATCTACGTGACTTACTAGATTTAATTGATTTCCTGTTCGTACATTTTAGCTGATTTCTCCAATAGTATTTTGAACAGGATGATCCCGTAATATTTTCGGTGGAGATCTTATTTCATTAGTATTATGAACAATCCTTTCATCTTCTCTAGTACTTGAGTAATGTTTTCATTTTCCCTATTATTTTAAATAGTGTTTTCATCTTCTCCACTGTCTTGAATAGTGTATTCATTTTTTACAGTGTTATTATTAGCATTATGAACAATGTTTTTATCTTTTATAAATTATGGATAACATTTTCATCTTCACTAGAATTTTCATTATTCAAAGTTTCTTTATTTTTATCATAATTTAGTTTATTAAAATTTTCATCAAAGGACACGTGAAAAATTTCTTCTATTTTATTTGTTCGTTCATTAAAAATTCGGTAAGCTTTGCTTCGGTCCAAATATCCTAACAAGATTCCTTTATCAGATTTTGAATCAATTTGCCAAGCCGATTTTTTGTGTTCAACACATAACATTTTGAACCAGAAATTTTAAAACACGAAATATTTGGTTTTTTGCCATTAAAAAGTTCGTAAGAAGTATTTTTCATGAGAGATCGAATTGAAACACGATTTAATACATAACAGGCCGTTGCAACCGCTTCCGCCCAGAAATGTTTTGGTAACATGCTTCCATTTAGTAGCATTCAGGCACATACATGTAACGTTCTAATTTTCCGTTCTGCAACTTCATTTTGTTGTGAAGTTCTAGAAAACAAAAAAATTATGGAAAATACTTTTTTTTACAGTATTGACCAAATATTTTATTTTCGAATTCACCTCCATGATCTCTTCTTATATTTTTTATATTAAATTTTTTAAAATTTTAAATTCTTTTAACAAAATTTTCAAAATTATCAAAAGTATCATTTTTATTTTTCTTATAAATCATCCAAGTATATCTAGTAAAATCTTCAACACTTACAAGTACATATTTATTATGATTTATGGATTGAACTTGGTTTAGCCCGAATTGATCCATATGAAGTAGTTCCAATGGTTGTAATGTTAAAATGACCTTTTTAGGTTTAAATAAGGGTTTTGTTAATTTTTCTAATTGACAAGCATCACAAAGATTATCAACTTTGAATTTCATTTTTGGTAAACCTTTTACTAACTCTTTTTTTTTTTGAAATTTTATTTATTGTTTTAAAATTTATATGACAAAACCTTTTGTGTTATAGCTTAAGATCATTTTCTTTGGCTGATAAACATAATCTGGATTATTATTTATTTCCGTATTTAAAATGTATATATTTTTATCTCTATTTACATCAAAAATATGATTTTGATTTTTAATTAGATATACTACATTTATTTTCTGAAAATGAAAAATTAAAACCTTTATAACAAAACTGACTAATACAAAACAAATTATGTTTTAAATGCTTAACTAATAAAACACCATTAATAAAAGGTAATTAGATGTACCTTAATTGCGCACATCGCCTTTGCCGATAATGTAACCTTTGGAATCATCTTCAAAAGTTACAATTCCCCTTTTTGAATAGATTATATTTGTCAGCATCTCTTTATCTCTTGCCATATATTTTAAACAACCACTATTTAGTATCCACTTTCCTCTTTTCTTTAGTGGGACCTGCAAAAAATAATTAATGACGTTAACACCAACTTTTTAATAGGGTTCTAAGAGTTTGATCTTAAAAAACTAAACTCAAGAAGATTCAGTGTCCCTTTTATAAATATAATTTTTATTTTTATGAATAGTTTCTAAAAATGACTTTATATATTTATTCCTAATCAAAAAATTATTTGTTTTAGGAACCCATATGTTGATGTTTTAATAAATCATTTTCTTTTGGAAGGTTTTGATGAACTACTAAGTTTAGCCTTCTTTCTGTTTAATTTCTTTCTAGGTTGAATATCACTCTTCTTTTTATATCATGGTCCTCTCTTGCTAGATATAGGTTGAGAGATTTCTATAATTTTAGACAAATACTCCCTTCCTTTATTAAAATTCGATACATTTTTAGTATTATCTTCTAAGTTGATTTTAAGACTAAAATTATCTAATTCTGTTATTTTGATCTTAGTTTCTAACTCCTAATTTTCATAAATATGTGCTTTATTATTTTCTTTTTGAGTTTTAATTTCTTGACTTAATAAAGTAAGCTAAGAATTAACATTAGAAAGAGATTCTTGTAGTTTTCTAATTTCTTCCACCATTTATATTTCTCATCTTTTAGCATATCTCTTCTGACTTCTGCCTTTTTCTGGTCTTGACTAGCTTGTTTATATTTTCTTTTGAAATTATTCCTGGATTCTAATAATTCTGAATTCATTTCTGCCATATCATCAAAAGTAAAATCAATAACCTCGTTTTCTTTGGTCATAAAGCATACGTTAGCTTGTTCGTTGTCACTATCACTACCGCTTTCTGAAGATGAGGAATATGAGTCACCCCATGTTAATGAAAATGCCTTCCTCTTAGATTTTTCCTTCTTGTGTTTATTTCGATATTCTTTCTTCTGGTCTGGACAATCTTTTTGTAAATTCCATATATTATGACATCTGAAACATTCAATTGATGCCGATGATCGTTTATTGTTATTGAAATTCTTTTTCCCATTGTTTTTGTTTGCCTTCTTATATTTCAAAAACTTATTAAAGTTTTTGGCAATAAAAGCTAGATCTTCTTCAACCGATTCTTCTTGTTTTTGCAAGGAAAGCTATTTTTTTTTGTCCTGAGCAAGAACTCTTTTTGCTGGACAATTTACACTGTATGACATTAGATTTCCTATTAACTCTTCTTGTTTCATGGTCGAGAGATCATTATCTTCTTTGATCACCAAGACCTTTCTTTTCTAATCTCCGGTTAAAGTGTTAAGGATTTTTGATACTATATCAAAATAAATTTATTTTCCTTTCTCCCAGACCTACTAGTGAATGATAAATATCTAGAAATCTGGAGTACATATCATTTATAGTTTCATCTTGATTCATTCTAAAGTTTTTTTTAAGCATGGATATCTTATTTTGCATAACCTTGTTAGTTCCTTCATGAGTTACTTTGAGTATTCTCCATAGGGGATTTTTACCACAAGGACAAATTGTCTGAAAATTTTAACCAAAAGGACAAGACAATAAAAATTTATTCAAAAGGACAAAACGAAGAAAAAAATGATACTTTCAGACATACAAAACAAGCTGTAGGCTAAAAAATGATACTTTCAGACACACAAAACTGATACTTATTAGCTGCAGATAGCAAACTGATACCTACAGACATACAAAACTGATACCTAAAACCTAAAAAAAAAAACAATTCATTCTATTTGTCTCTAGGCCCACAATCTTATTATGCATCCTAGTTAAGTCAGTCCCAATTATACATTTGAGTATCACTTTTACTTTATCGCATATCACCAAAATAAAAGGTGTGGAAATGCTTTGGCATTACCTACATCCAGTGATTCTGACGTTTATGAGTGTATATTTTGCAAGACATCACCACAACCTAATATTAATTATTGGTTAAAAGGGATTTAAATTCGAATTGGCTTATCATGTTATTTATAAGTTTAAAATAACAATATTTTAAATTGAGAGTTTTTAATTCCATATAAACTTATTTAAATGGACACCAAAACCTTTTGGGTATATTATATTTTAAATAGCTTAAATAATTAAATATACCCAACCATTGTTTTGAATATTTCAAACCAAATTGCTGGTATACATCAATTATAAAAAATATTTCGAGGAGAAACAATCCATAATTTTATATTGTCTTTAGTATAAATTAAAACAAGTCTTTTTATGTCCATTAAGTTGTACGACCCTTTTGATCATAATTTATGTACAGAATGCTTCTCTTCGAACATGCAGCAATACATATATATTACAGTCAATAATATTTCATTTATACAAACTGTGTAAGTGACTGACCAATGCATTTTAATATAATATTATATATAAAAAATGCCAGTGATCTCCAAATTTAACATTCTATGCGTCATGATTTTAAATATGCAAATTTGCATATGTAAACAACTATAGACATAACAGTGTATGTATAATCTCATCAATGATAAAAACATATAGAAACTGGGGTCAATTGTCTATACTTGACATTTATATAGATGTTCAATGTTACTTAAAGTCTCTCTGTGCTCCATGCACATATTTATCTGTAATATAGCAAAACAGAACAACAATGCATGTTCTGTCTTTTAATTCGGTATATTACTAATAATGATGTGAGCCCAGTTAATCAATATTGATTTTTTAAACATTCTACAAAATCCTTTTCTAAAAAAAAAAAATCTAAATGATATAAAGGAAGCAAAACTATTCCAGTTCATATCAGCGGATCGTTTGTAGTTTGGGAGGATTAGTGTATAATACACATTTCATTACTAAACAGATCAAATCTTATAGTGCACTGATGAAATCAATTCGCCATAAAGTAATGATACATGATGATATTATATCTTATTTTAAAATGAATTGAGCGACATTGTACATGGTATGGTCACTGTCTCCCCTTGACTCTACCCCGCTAAACAATTTTTCAACATTAGCCACCTCTATGATAGGATGTTGATCGTTGTTCAGATTAGTACATGGGTAACCAGAAAAAAGAAAATTGGGAAGTGATGGTGAGAATTAAAAATCAGCAACAAAGGAGAAGAAAATTGCGGTCCTACTTCCCCTATTGCGAAGTACTTTCAAAGACGGGTGAAAATTGTAGAAAGCCAAGAAAGCTGTGATGTAGTTTGGAAGACTGCTGGAAAAAGTTCTCCGGGAACGACTGCATTTTCTATCATTTGCCAAGAAAATGGCATTCCATATGTATATGCTACTTCATAGGAGGAGCTTGCTAATGCAGTTGCCACCAAGAGGCCAACATGCTGCAAGCTGGTAATGACAGCTAGCAAAAGGAGCATTGTCAAAGAATGGGAAAGGAAGCTTCAAGCTCCAGGCCGCCCAAATAAACAAAACAAAAAAAAAATGATGGAAATAAGCTATGTAACTAACTGATATTTACACTACTGTCGCTGGACTTATGGCATCCGAATCAAACAGAACTACTTACAGCTGATCTTCTTTGTTCAAGCGCAAATCTAAGAACGCAGGCTCAAAAATCCCAAGATCTACTATGTATCCGATAAAGAGACATGCATACTTCCTTTTAAGGTGGTAGAAATGTGGTTATTTCTTATAGAAAGATTTGATCGGTAGAATCCTTTTTTGATGCCGTGATCTCAACAGTGTGGTAAAGATCTATGTGTGATATCACTTTGATATTTTATTTTATTTTAAGAAGCTTTTAGATGGAGCCAATCCTACCATCATCAGAAGAAAAGTCTTCATCGTCACATAAGTCTGTCAGTTGACTCAATAAGCGAGCAAGCTCTTCCAACTCCATTTGGGTACACTTTTGTAAAATTCCTTACCGTATCTGATCATGGTTTAAAATGAATTAAATGGTTGTCCTGCGATCATTGGAAATCTCACTTGTACTGACGCCTTAGGGGAGATGTTACAGAGACCTGAGTATGCTAAGGCATTAATCGAAGTTAACCAAATAAACCTCAGTTGACTCAATAAGCGAGCAAGCTCTTCCAACTCCATTTGGGTACACTTTTGTAAAATTCCTTACCGTATCTGATCATGGTTTAAAATGAATTAAATGGTTGTCCTGCGATCATTGGAAATCTCACTTGTACTGACGCCTTAGGGGAGATGTTACAGAGACCTGAGTATGCTAAGGCATTAATCGAAGTTAACCAAATAAACTATTACCCATAAAAATTCATGTTTGCACTTCTGAAAATAGCCATGATTTTGAAAATAGTACGGTTCTGTGGATGTTTATTAATAAGAGTGAAACCCAAATATGTGCACCCCTTGTCACTCATTTAGTCATGTTGCAATGAACTGCATCCATGCTTATCCTAAGCCTCCTCTCAAATGATAGAAAGTCAATGGAAAGAATCAACCTCCAATGCTTGATTCTCTTAACCATGAAAACACATCCCCTGCAACATCCTCCCATGTAGCTATTTCACCTCATGCCTATACTGCAACTTCACGCATCGCTGCATCTCTCAGGCTACCACTTCCCAACTCCTGATGTGGCTCAAGCCTTGTAAAAAACGGCTTCATTGTCACCTTAAATCACTTCTACACCCTCAGTTGGACCTTCAATTGTCATCCCAGGGCCTAGGCCATCAAAACAAGGCAATCAAGGTAACAAAAAATTAGCCAAACTCAATAATAAGTCAACAACTAAGACACATACAACCCATAGCAACGAAGCTTCTTCCAAACAAAACTTCCCATTCTCCTAACAAATCAAATGATTATGTATATTGGGACAACATGAGGACGGTTGGTACATTGTAGCAGGAGATAAATTAGGTTACCATGAGCACATCAATGCTATCAACGAAGAAGTGCCTAAATATCCCTTTCAACTAATGGATTGACATGCATGCAGAGCAACAGTGGAATCATCAAATTTTTATACCTATAATTGATTCAGAATTAAATGGAAGTTGTGACGTCAAAATGCTATTTGTAACCCCCACGCACGGGCTTTCCACTGCTATCAATTATTAAAAAAAAAATGATTAAATGATTAACGAAGTGCAAAAGGCTACCGGTTTTCTTTCTTTTGAAGTTTAGAGAACCAACGAACCATATTAAAATAATGTAGTAAAGAAATAATTATACACAATTGTAGTTGTAAACTTACAAATTCCAAATCCTAAGATATGCAATTATAAACATAAATTTTTATTTTGGTTAGATTACAGTTCGCTTGATATCCGGAAAAAGAGTATATGATTACTCGTACGACATGCTACATAAAAAATGGTGCACTTCACACATCCCTCGGTAACATAAATAGTAGGTGCCGTAAAACTATAAAAAAAAAATCAAAATAACAGACACTGACTTTTTTTTTTCTCTCGGTCATAATTTACTTTTAAATAGATTTTGATTTTTGAGCACTGCAATCAAACTTAAAACTGAAGGTAGCGTTTGGTTTGTTTTATGTTTTGAGTTTTCAATATTAGTTACAAAAAATAGAAGAGTGGAAGGACAGGGAGGATGGAAGGTAGATGAAGAGGACGGCGGCTAGGTGGGAGAAACGATAGAAGGATGAGTTGTCTCTCATCCGTCCGTTATTTTTCAAAACAAATAAGAAAAAAATTAATTTTTGTTTTATGTGTTAACTCCGCCTTTTAAAACGGATGTTTTTACGATGTACATGCGCCTTTTGCACTATTATACTAGCGAAAGCCCGAAACTTGAAAGGGTAAACCGAACGCACTCTAATTTTCTTACCTGTTTTTTGCTTATGCTTATTTTTCTCTCCTGCCTTATTTCATGTTATTTCTAAATTTGAATAGTAGATTTAAGCAGTGACTTGATATTTTCTACTACAATATGGATCAAATGGCAAACAGCTTCTCTAAAAAAGATATTAACATGATTTTCAGCAAAAATTGCCTAAATAATAATGGAACTTTCTAGCTTGATAAAATGTAATGTTGACTTACCATTGGAACACCTAGAGCTTTAAGATCATCATCGGACATATGCATAAGCGCTGTCATGTCAACCTTCACGAATAATACACAGATAGATACAGACCACGGTATAAATTACACCTACAAAATGTTCACATATAAGGATGAAAGAGAGAATGCAAGGATTTATTACCTCTTCTGCCTGAAACTGGATTGAGTACTTCTCTAAACCCAAAGATTTAAGCAATTCTTCTACAGTAACGTTAGACTGCACAACAAAATTCACAAGGTCAATATCAATAAGTGTAATGGGTAAGCAACATGCAAGCAAGAAAAAAAAAATCATATTATTATTGTTATTGTTATTACGAGATTTTTGGCACATGCATATAGAAATACAAGATACAGTATGATTTCGATATTATTCAATTTTAGTTTTGTATATTGACTAAGTAAACATAAAATGCGCTGCATTCCTATTATTAATAAAGACTGCTTTTGCTGTTATAAACGAATATGAGCATGCAACATGTAGAAACTACCAAACACGATGTGTAAAAACATCATACAAGTTTCTTTAGAAGTATTATAGTTTACTTAGAGTATGCTAGCTGCTTTAATTCCTCTTTCCTTGTTGCATTTTAATTAGTTTATCATATGCTTGCTTACAATTTGTTTTGGTAATAAATATACAAGTTTGGGTAGATTGTAAAGAAAGCTACCTAAACAATACAGCTCAGAACACTTTAGGAAGAGAGGTCATGTACGACCCTGAATTATGCTTCTGTTGAAGTTGTCAAACTATGGTAAATAAGTACATCTAACCAGGGCAAACCTCAATACATGTAGCGCCATCACTAAGTACCCAAAATTCCGAAATCCATCCATATCCATATCCGAAAATACGAAAAATATGTGTTATTCCAAAAACGGATACAAACGTCCGATATCCGAAACGTTTCCGGATACGAATATGAATACTTAATTCTTAAACTTTGAAAATTATAAATCAGTTTAAACAACCATGAAACCTTTGATTATTTTCAGTCATCAATCCAAGAAAATCATGTTTAACTTGACGGACGTGATATTTTCGTATAACCAAAAAAAATCTGTATTCGCCACGTTATTGAATCAAATATCTATTTCTATTTTCATATTATACTTAATCTTAAACTTTGAACAATTATAACTCAACTTAAATAACCATGAAACCCTTGATTATTTTCAGTCATCGATACGAGAAAATCATGTTTAACTTGATGGATGTGGATATTTTCGAATACCCGTATCAGCCAAAGCAGATACGAATATTTTCGAATCCGAAAATATTCCACAGATGTGGATGTGGATGTGGATGCAGATGCGGATAGGGATATGGATTTTATTTTTCGGACACGGATGCAGTTACACCGCTATTCGCGCATGTTTACAACCTTTAAAAATGTGTGAGATGCATTGTAAACGATCAAATCATAATGTCTCCAATGGAATGATACACTACTTTAAAAACCATATGCATGATAAAACGCATATGGTCCATCAAAACTCAAATGTGGTCAAATATCATGATACTACATGACAAACATCCTTGTCTGAGCTGGTTAGAACCATAGTTGTCATAGCGAGCGCTATAGCGCAAAATAGCGCATAGCGCACAGGTTGCGCTATTTTGGTTCTTATAGCGCAGGAGTCCCGTGTAGCGCAAAAATAGCGCGCTATTTTATCATAGCGCAGCCATGAATAGCGCGCTATTTTGCTTTTTCTTTTTTGAACATGCATTTTCGTTTTTTTCCTTTTTGGAGATTTTAAACATACAGTTTTTTCCTTTTGTGCCTTTTTCCTGTGTTTTTTTTAAGATCTTCTTTTCTGTAAGCCAAAAAAAAAAAAAAAACATTATAGCGCGCGCTGTAGCGCATAGCGCAGGCCTTGCGCTATTTTGCGCTATTCGCTATTGACAACACTGGTTAGAACAAAGGAGCAGGATGCAAGAGGTCATGAATTCGATTCTATCGGACCTCTTTGCCACCATAGTATGGTTCATACTATCCAAATTTCAGTTTCAGAAAAAGAAAAAAAAACATGATACTACATAACTTTATTATAAAATAAAACACAAATTCAGTCAATTTGAACTCAACTGGAAAATATTTAATGCATCACCGTAATCCAATACATAAATAACTTCAGATAATATATTACTGATGCGACTTTATTATAAATAGAACACAAATTCAGTCAATTTGAACTCAACTGGAAAATAATTGATGCATCACCTTAATCCAATAAGTAACTAACTATGGAGAAATATATTACTGATGCATCCCAAAAGAAATCTGAAACAGGTACATACCATATGGAAAAAATTAAGTTTTCGGGATAGTTTTACAAGCGATTAAAAAAAAAGGCAAAGAGTTCAAGTTTCTTTCTCAAAATCTTTTTGAAACAATTCCTATGCATGAACGTTTTTCCTCGCATCTGTTGCACATGCAAAACAGTTGGTGTCTTGTACAATGATGTTTTCCTTCACTACGTCCAGCTAACTTAATTCATACATAATTAGAGTTTAGAACCAATAGCCTTTTATGAGTCACGTTCTTGCATACTTATAAAATTAAACAACATAACTGAATACATTCAAATATAGCATCAATGTTATTTTTGAACTAAAGCGCAACTGCATCATTTTAATCGTTGAAGCCTGGTTCCGGATATTGTGAATGGCTATAAATACAACGTATCACAAAATGGACATGTTCCGTTCCATGTTGTGTTCCCATCATCAAACCTGAATGATAATATTTGAGTTGTGATTAACACAAACCTCATGCACGATCTACTTAAGGTTCATTGCACTACTCATTTACAATCTTGGTACTTTGTTGCACCTACAGACCCAACTAAGTGTCTACATTAACATGGGAATCATAAGCACACATGCACATTATTTACATTTAGTTGACACGCAGGTGAAACAGTGGTTTAGATTAACCCGTGTTTATGTCTAAATGCAAGAGCAATACAAAGATAACTTACAATGGAAAAAATATTATGAAGTCATCATCAAATTAGCAAAATTCACTAACCCCAGTTGGTATATGTGCAACTATAAACAAAAATAGAGAGGTAATCCCTAACTTGAACTGATATATCAGAGGCCTCAAATTATAACAGCTTGCAGAAGTCAAACCTAATACAGGTTGCCCTTACCTTGTTTGGTCGATTTTTACCAGAAGATGGCACAGACACCTTCTTCATCTCTGTTTTGGTTGTCTCCATAGAAGGGCCACTTTTTCGAACAACTTTAGCATTATCTTGAACAGCCTTAATTGGCGCTGTCTTAGTTTTTAATGAATTTACATTTGCACTTGTTGGTTGTAGATTCATGGTACCGGATAACTTTTCACGAAGATCCTGCGCTCTTGATTCTCTAATATTGGTTGCGGTACCAGATAACTTTTCACGAAGATCTCGTACTCCTGATCCATTACTACCATGGTTTGTTGTTTTATTTAGAAGCCTTAACCTTAGATCCCGCGAACCTAGTTTGGTGTCTATAATGTTGCAATTTCAAATGTTACCAAAAAATATATCAAGAAACAATAAACAAAAACATAAATGTTTGACTTGACTTGTTATAAATACTATACTTGATACTTGAGGTGCTTTAGCAGATTCATAAAGATCATGTTTCCATCTCTCATCACTACCACGCTGCCTGCAGAGATACCAGTAATCAGTGGTGCAATATGTTAAAGCATACCCTATGACAGTTTGAAGACAGCAATACAGCTTATACAAAGAAAATCAGTTTGGTAATGTGATTGATGATAATAAAAAATATGCAGCACGTGATGAATGTGTATAACATACTCCAAAATTAGCAATAGCACAAATCAAGCAAGCAAAATCTAAAGCCTCAGCTCACATTTCTTCAATCAGTAAAAGCTATTTTCATTTGTATGCATAATGACATGATAGTTATAAATACCCCTGGCATGTGATGATTCCATACAACCCATTACAAGTTAATCGTCTCACAGTCTAACAGGACTGATCAAAAAGACGGTTTTAAAGTTACCCCCTTTCAGATAAAGGAAGATAATTTTCTGTCAAAAGGACCCAAATTTTAATATACTCCCATATGTTTTATTTTTGCTATATTTACAAGCAAATTAACATAATTGTTGCATAACTGGGAATAAGGTTCAATGCATCCCACCCCTCTTTTCAGACTGTAGGTACCCTATTCCATTTTGAAAAGTGTTGCTATTCACCCAAAAAAAGCACTTAAATTTACCTAATATTATTTTTAAATAATAACACAAAGGTCCTAAAAGTACCCAAGCATCTCTTAATTTTTATTGACATCTACTTATTCTCGTCAACAGTAAACCCTAAACATTTGAACTTCATTACCATCAGACCAGGAAGAAATACATTTTAAAAAATAAAATAAAATTCAACTGCGAACTATCGATGATTAGGGGAAAGGTGCAGACGGAAAGACAATAATTGATTCAAAATTCAAACGCAAACTTAAGACGTTGCGTTGCCTGAGAATGTGACATGCCATCTTGCGATGATTTTTTTGAAGCAATCATTGTCGATGAATTTGGTGATTTAGGACGTAAAAGAAGTCATGAGTCTGTATTGCCAATTGATTTATTTTATTTTTTTAACTATGGGTGTTCAATAAGTAGAAGGATGAGTAATATTAAGACGTGAGCAATTATCAGTATAAAATGTGAGGTGAATAGCAGTACTCATTTTGAAGTCCCTTTAACCATTCCAAACTAGGGGTGTCAAATGGGTTGGGTTGGTTCAAAAATTAACCTAAACCATTTAAATAAAAATCGACCCAACCCATTAGACCCATCTATTAAACGGTTCAACCCAACCCAACCCACAAATTTAATGGGTCCATCCATTTAACCCATTATGGACAAAGCTACATAAAAACATGCACAATCTTATATAATCAATACCAAATATTAAAATGTTCATTTCATTATCATTATTTAGTCAAGATAAATAATGTAAACATCATTCACATTTAAGTCGAGATCAATTTAGTTCTCATAAACAAAACATATATCCAAACTAAATGTTTACATGCAAACAGGAACAAGTATTATGATAAAAACATGGTTTGAAATTTCGGCCGGAACCTCGAGATTCCGGTCATCTCGACTCAGTTCCGGCCATCGCCGGGACGAAATTCAACGTAAATTTCGGTTTCGGTCGAAGTGACAAATTCCACTGTGAAATTCACAATTTCAGTTTAGAAAAGGAAAAAGAAAGAAGATTTAGGAGAGGCCAAATCAGCTGCAGGAAAATTTAATTCAAAGTAGTATGAATCGACATAAATAAAACTTACCCAAACCCTAAATCTGAGAACCCTAATTTCGAATGTTCACTTTCACTTTATTCGATAATTCCATTCATCGAATGAGCGTCGTTGTCGATTACCATTTCGCCTTTTTTTTGTTGCGTGTTGCTTGTTGTGGCTGCGGCAGTGAAGATAGGTAACAGGGATCTAGGGTCGTAGCACTTCAGATAATGGGCTGTATTGAGTTCGTTTAAAAACTAAGAAAATGGGCTGTACTGTTATTTTGGTCTTGGTAAATTCAGCCCAACAACTTTTTTTACTTCATACATTTAAAGCAACAGGCCTATATATTATGTATAATAGGCTGTAAATAGTTATAGTAATAATACATGTGTACATCAAACATACTTTCTAAATACAAAAGTTATAGTCTGTTGTAGACTTATTAGATTTGCAACATTTATCATTAACTTTTCCATAAAAAATATAAAAGTTTGATTTTTGGACCGAAACTGAAACAAAAACCGAAACCGCCGAAACTTCCGAAACTGCCCGAAACTAGTAAATTTTCAAATGACCGAAACCGAAACCGAATTTTCGAACCTTGGATAAAAATGATGATGGCCGATAACCTGTGATACCTAAAATAGAGTATCACGTATGAAGCTACCACAAGCAAACAAAAGATTAAAACCCAAGAAAGAGCTCCAATTACATCATGTCTGCCAAATAGAAACAATAGTTTATAAATAAAGGCAGTTCAGTCATACACTCATACTCCTCAATATAAAAATGTATATTTTCATGCAACTTATTTTAAACAAATGTTTGTTAATTGTTAATCAAATTACAATTTTAAATTTCAACACTGTTTATCATTGTTTTAAGCTGACAGCAGTGTTTTTCTGATTTCAAAGCAAGAATACAAGTATAAATGCAAGTTGAAATGGAGATCTCAAATTAGAAAAGACTCAGGAATGAATTAATCCTAATTACCTTTGTATACTGGGATATGCACAGTAAATAAATGTAATTTGAATTAACAACAATATTCATGCATAATATTTATCAAAAACGAAAAATATGATAGTATAAACTATAAAAATATGGTAGCAGCAATTCTGTTTAATATACAAAAAAGTTAACGAGTACTTTCTGGGATTACTTCACTCTGTAATATAAAAGAATGTGTTGCTTTCGTATAAAAGCCAATACATTCTGTTTGGCATACTTTCTCAAATCATAAAAGAATATACTTCACTCAAAAGAATGTATTGGAGGAATATTTAAGGTAACAAAGGAAAATTTGGCCACTACAATAATGCATGCACTATAGGAAAATTTGGATCTAGATATGCAAATGTATATTGATAATAGAACTTTGCAGATAACAAAGAAGGATAAATCAACTTTAGGTATGGCTATTCTATTAATAGTGTTAATATCAATTAACAAGCAAGGTAGGAAATCTGATGGTGTTCCTAATAGTGAAACAGATATGGAGAATGATTTTTGTATGAGTGAAGCTGTCAATATTAAGGAGAAATCAAAAATCTCTGGTGCTAATAATTTGAACGGTATAAGAAAGAAATTGACACATCAAACAAATCTGAAGCATTAAGGTCAGAATACCAATACAATAGTGGAGCTATTGAACACAATAAAATCACTTTGACTGACGAAGTTGGCAACAATATTGATACTGACAATATTAAAGATGTTGAAGCCGAACTTATGTTGGAAGAAACAGATAATTTAAATAACAATATGCAAATTTTTTGGGTATCCAGAATAATTCCAAATTGGCCAGCAGTCCAACGTAGATTAATACACAGTAATATTCATTATTATTTTTGGACTGAAAAGCATATTGTATTCCATTTTTAGGATTGAGGTGATTTAATAGCAATAGCAGCAGTTAAGTGCGCATGGCAGGATATGTTTACTTCTAAATCTAACGGTGGTTGTTTCTATAAATTATTTATTATTAAGTACCTCAGCAGTCCAAAGCTGCAGTAAAAGCAAGAGCAGAAGTAGTAGCACTCAAAAACCCTCAAATACTTGAAGCAGAACCAGAAGCTGCAGTAGAAACCTGATTCATAAGGGAAATGTTAAATTTGGGAATTTTCAATCTTTTATTAGTTCAAAATTTATTAGTAGTGGCATTATGCAATAAGAGATATTTGCATATTTTAGAAATGAATGCACCTGCAGCCACTTGAATTTGATATCAAATTTCATCTTTGTCAACACTCTCAGCATATAGCAGCTGTAAGTTGTTATCTGGCAAGGCAAACAAAAATTATTTAGTGTAAACAAAAGGAAATTCAAGCATATATGTACATATAAAGAGTGAATAGATTGTTGCTTTTTTTGTCAGTTCATTCTTCTTTTCTGCACATGAAATCTTGCATAAATTTTCTTTAATTTGAAATTATGATGTAAAAAGGTTAAACATGCACCAAACTACATGTCTTGCAACTTGAAAGGTATATCATTACTGTAGAAACTTAGCTGAACTGCTCACACAACAGATTTAATAGAATTCATCGTCTGCATATAGTTATATGAAAAAAGCTAACAATTTAGAAATATTTTTTTTTACTACTTATCAGGTTCGCATAAATCATCTGCAAACATTTGACAAAGTCTGTAAATGGAATAATAACACTGATTCCATTTGCGAACTATGCCATAATCACTATAGGGACACACGACATGTCTTTTTCAGCTTTGCAAGATTTATTTTGGAATTCTACGGAAAACAAGCTCAGTATCAATACTTGTAACAATTATTTCTTAAATGAGATTATAGAAGACCTTATTTACTTTAGTAAATCTAGTAAAGAACTTGTAATTCTTACAAGATTAGTA
Organism: Allium sativum; assembly: GCA_030737875.1. NCBI lineage: Eukaryota > Viridiplantae > Streptophyta > Magnoliopsida > Asparagales > Amaryllidaceae > Allium > Allium sativum. Next base: position 122,956,786 of record CM060919.1, on the reverse strand, counting down.
ATTACTATTGCTATCATCTTGAGTTGAAAAGAAAGATATTAGAGAACTGATAAGAATTGGTCGGCACCGAAAGAAAGCGAATATAATTCTACTAGAGATGGAACATATAACTCAAGCTTTTAAGGAGAACAAACGAAAGCAATCAAACTACAAAGAAATTGATGATATCCCTTGCAAGAGTAAGCTACTGCAACAGTAAGCAAGCAGAGGCAAAACAACAGATTTATGCAAGAGATTTTTTTTTTCTACGCAATTGCTATATTCACACAGCAGTCAATAATATTCCATTGAAAAACAAAAATGCCACATCCAACAAAAACAAAAATAACATGAAACAACAACACAACGATAACACCAAAGAAAGAAAAACAAAACTTTTCTCACAAAATGTTAACAAGAGGAAATGTACAAGAAATTCATCACATGATATAACACTGAACAGACTCATGATTTATAAAGTCCCAGTCCCTCAAACTTCAAACCCGAAACATTAGCCAAAGGAAAAAATTATCAGCTTGTGCAGTTAATTGACATTTCAAATAATTATCAGCCTCAACTTTTGAATGATTATCAAGATTCGCTATAGACTTTCCCTCAAAAAACGTAGTTTCATTCATTAGAAATATGGCTTACCTACTGCTAGGATCTCAACCTCGCTGCTACAATTGTGGATTGAATCCTTCATGTTGTTAACTCCGAGGATGTAAATGCTTGTGAAGAGCTGCTGCTATCAACATAATTATGTTATGATAATAATAATTTACATTCCATGTTACTAATATTTAAAGAATGTTTATCTACTAATTTTATTTCCATGTCTGCAACTAGGAGATACTATGTTTTACTAAGAGGCTTCATGTTTTATGTACCATAGGAACCAGTAATTTACGTTGTCAGCTAAAGAGATAACATGTTTTAGTCAAGGGCTACGCTTTAGAAAGCGATGTTGTTATTTAGGAAAGGTTAACAAAATAATCATTTCTTCCAATAAACAATTCAGTTCCTATGTAGCCACTTCTTTCTCCCTCCCATATCAGAAATCAAATCAGTTAAGTTGAATTTTATATCTAGTTATATTAATTAGAAAAAGAAAATTGAACATAATTATATTATTAAAAACAACAAGTGGCGTTGAAAGCTTTTACTTAGAGATTGTTCCAAATCTTACATTTTCATATTCTCAAATCTGGGTTCATATGAAATTGTTCCAGAGCTTGATTGCCTCGCATTGTATGCTTACACAAAGAAATGTTGAAAGATAGAACTTTTCAACTCACACAAAACCTTTACAATGTTGATACTTTAGCATGATGAACAAATTAAAATATCTGTAACATATTATCATTTGAGTAACAGCACAGTAGATGATCATGTGATAATAACTGACAGGCTATCCAGAAATCAGAAATTAACACTGAAACTATAGCTCAGATTATCTAGAAAAGAGAATCGACAAATTGAACCATGTCTAATTCCTATAGCTCAGACTATCTAGAAATATAATTCCCTACTCTAAAAACCTTAAAAATAACTGACAGACTATCCAGAAATCGAAATCGACACTAAAACTACAAACGGCGATAAAGATCGGCACCTGCAAATTCAACAAGGACTCTAGAAGCTTCCGATTAGGACCAAATTCACTAAGTAACATTAGCACCTATCGAATAGGGCTAAAATAAATCGTTATCCAGTAAAATCAGACGGTGAAATAAAATGTTATCTTACGGGAAATAAATCGTTATCCAGATAAATTGTTATCCAGTAAAATCAGACGGTGAAATAAAATGTTATCTTATGGGAAATAAATGTTCAAACAAAACTGGGTATAATGGTTGCAACCCGTATAAACCGTGCAAAAGGTGGGTTTAATGGTTTAGCCCAACTGACCCAACCTAATAATTGGGTATGACCCAATCCAATTAATTCATGGGTAATTGGGTTGGGTAAATGGGCCGGTTGCAATTTTGACAGCCCTGATATATATAGATTAATTATATCCATCTCAACATAATCTGATAATTGGAATACAATTGATATGCTCACAGTTTATATAAAACCGATCAATCTATATACATATTGAACCATTCTATCACAATTAACAAATCATGATTATTTATAATTTAAATACATAGATTTAAAGCTCAGCAATCAGATATTTCTAGGATCAGTAAAAAATGTTCCAGTAATATTAATAACAAGGTCATTGCTGATTTTATTTTCTGAGGCCTGTCATATTCTTAAATTCAAACAAATAAAAACATATACAAATCTCAGAATCAAAATCATGTTCATGGAATCCAATAGAGTACTGATATTATTTGTGGAACACAGTTAATTCAAAATTAACCAAAAAAAAATTATACCAAATATAGAATTTGTATACACGGATTCAACTTTTGATCCGTCTTACAATTACAAATAATACGTCCCATCTGAAAATTACATCTTTATTCATAATACTGTGAATTTCAGTAAATTTACATGATACTCTATATACAGTTAAATTAAAAATCGAACTCAAGAGTAACCATCGGCTTTGACACCGTTGAAGGATTTACTGGATCGATGCACAGTGGAAATCTAACATTTTAAAACCCTAGTTTTATAAATCATTTCGATATTAGCTGAAATCGTGTACCTTTCACCCTTTTGTTTCTCGAACTTGAACCAATTCAGATCTGGGTATCGAATCGAACGGCTGATTGAAGCGCCTCTATCGGAGATCCACGAACGATGTCCTCATCTTCGTCAAACAAAGATGAAGCGGATGGAGATTCGTTACTACCAAAATTGGGATTCTAGTTTTTTTAATTTCTCTCGATTTTTCAGTAAAAATAAAATTGAGGATCGCATCCACCTTATAAACTTAAAACTGGATAATTAGTTTGAACGCTTATTCCAAAGGCAGATTCTATTCCAAACTCCTAAAATGCTGAGTTGCCCCCGACTTAAACCAAAAATCATAATAACGAAATTACCCTTTTGCTTACTTATTTTTTTTATAGCTTCAGCCTCCCTCGCACTGCCAGTGTGAGGTTCCTTAGCGTACCACGTAGAGGTACTGCGTGGTATGTTAACGGACCTCGCACTGACGGTGCGAGGTCACTTATATTACTACGCAGTGTTGCTACGTGGTACGCTAAGAAACCTGGTACTGGCAGTGCGAGGGAGGGTAAATTTGTCTTTTTTTTAAAACACGGGGGACAACTCAGTAAAAAAGGGGGGTCTTGTGTTTTTTCTCAATTTGGGGGGGGGGGGGGCAACTCAGCATTTTAGGAGGTTCGAATAGAATTTGCCTATCCCAAAATATACGTTCAAATAGGGCTTTGAATGAATACCCGAAAAATCCAATATCCGCCCGAATCCGTATCCGAAATATCTGTTATCCAGCATTATCCGAAAAGCGGATACGGATATCCAATATCCGAAATGCTTTTCGGATAGGGATATGGTTATAGTGGTATCCGTATCCGAAAAATATACGTCCGACTAACTGATGTAATATATATAAATGAAAACAGAAAATTAAATTTAATAATTATTTTGTAACTGTTGGATGTTACTATGATATAAATTTTTGTCCGTTTCTAGTGAAAAATGGTAGTCTTAATGCTTAATTTTGGAATATTTTTTGATATGTTTATGGGTATTAGTATAAAACAATGCTTCATCATCACATTCCTTTATTTTCTTGTTTTTTATAAATATTAGTATAAAATTTATTTTATGTTGAGCCAAACATTTTTATAAATACTCATAAAAATTCATTAATTACTGGCGAAGCGGATAAATATCCGATATTCATCCGGATTCAAAAATTAAGCGGATACAGATATCTGATATCCGAAAATTAAGCGGATACGGATATCCGATATTCGAAATAATTTCGGATACGGATGTGGATACGGATATGAGACTATCCATATCCGAAAGCATCTGTTGACTGCCCTATGTTCAATAACTAAGATTTTTTCAACATTTGATTTCACCTTGTTTTGGACTGATCTCATCCTTTCAACGTTCTTTTGTGTGACTATATAGGTTACAATGACGTCGGTAATAATTCAAATTATATTTAAATAATATTCAAACAACATTTAAATTATAAAATGTGGTTAGCATCTAGTAATACGCCGTAGTTACCCAAGTTATTGTAATGTCAATAATTTGATACTACCTTTTCTATGACCAGTATTTCTACGTAATATAATCCTTTCAACCGATATATCTAAGATTAAACTCGAGGCACGGAACGTGTCATCCTCTTTATAATTTTATCCTTTTATCTTAATCGATGAGTAGAATATTAAAAAACAAATCGATATTTGAGCACAGCCATGCATTTCATAATCTCACTCAATCAATAAGCCAATGGATATCATTACATATATATATATGTATGTATGTATGTATGTATGTATATATATATTGTAGGGTTAAATTCCATCTCATTCATAATTTTCAGTCGACTCGAGATATGTCCAATAATCACCTATATCGTCTACTCGATTAAAAGCAACTTCCGATGATATCAAAATACAAATATCCTCAAATAAAACTATAATGATTTCAGGTCAGAGGACCATTACATTACTGTCACTATGAAAATAACTAATGATATCGTTTATATTCCATGTAGTTTTTCTCACATTGGGTCAGCCCAATACGTTATTCTTTAATGCGTAACTATGTCTTGACATTAATATCATGTATATTAATAATCAATGAGACATGATTTTCAGTCAGTCAACATACTAGTCTCAATGTTTTATTGTTGTCCTATATTAACAATAAAACTTCACTAGGGACATTTAAAAATTATAATACTTGACATAGTATGTAATCTCATGTTCAAGTCACTTACCTGAACTGTATATAACTCTGTACTATTATTCCAAGGACTTCTATCATGTTAATATTTATATAATGCTGTAAATATAACATAACAGAAATTTTATTCCAAATAAAATAAAACATCAATAACGTTATTATTATTCACATCTAACAGATTGTCTCTAGGGCACAAACTCTAACAATATTAAGTTAATATTTTATTTGTATGTTTTGCAACAAACTTTTAAAATTTAAGTCGTGGTTTATAAAATGATAAATTATTTTATCCTTTTGGTTCAGTTGTGGCTTAATGCAATTCAATTTTCAAACAAAACTATTTGCTCCTCTAAAATATCATTAGCCATATAACTTGCATAATTGTTTTAGGAAAGATTGTACTTTTAAAGAAAGAACTTTGTGAAGATTACTACCAATATTGCAAATTGTGTTTTCAATGCTAATTTTTTTTGTTCAATTGTGGTTTTATTCATTTAGAAGATGCTGAATTTAATGTTTCTGAAGTATCTGAAATATGCATTCAGTAACTCAAAAGTCAGCCTAGTTCAGTGACACTGGAACTCAAAAGTCGCTAAGAACTACAGGGAGAAAATGAATGAGAATAAAAAAGCGAGGAAGAAACAAAGGTGGATCTATAAGGAATCTCATTACTTTTTTTGCAGATTAATAAATAATTAGTCAATGTAAATTTGCAGGCAGAATCAGCAAGGAACTCAGCAAACAAGAGTAGGAATTCAGTAACTCATCGTGGAGGATCCAAGTCTTTCCAGCATTACCACATGGACTTGGTAAATTTATTAATTATTACATTTGTATATTGATCAGTTCAGTAATTAACTATGTGGAATTGATTTATCCAAATTATAATTGCAGGAGCGAGCTCGTGGACATCTCGTGTCCTACGTATATGGATGTATTCGCTCGCACCCACGCATCCAAGCAAGTAGACGAGGCTGGCAACGTCACATATCAGTGGGGTGATCAGGATTGAGCGACAATTGCATATATATGCGTATTTTAAATTCTATTACTCACATCGTTAAGTTTATTAATTACTAGCTTATGTAAAATAAATAAATAAACAACATTATGTTATTTTTCAACTGAAATTGGTTTTTGCATTATAGGCCAAAATTTCAGGAGGCACAGACTCCTGCGCTTGAGGAGTCTGGTCGTGATGAGTTGAAATTGGAGGAGGAAGACAACATATTTGACACTATTATGAATCAGACGCAGCGGAGCAGACGTTATGACTTTAGTAACCTAACGGTAATTAATGCTTTTGCATACATACAACAAATTAGCGTTTAAATATATAGTGTTATAATATTTTATATGCTGACATAACATTTTTGTTATTCATTATATTTGCAGGCTCGACTTGCTCAGAAGGCCTAAGACAAAGCAAAAATTAAGAAGCTTAGAACCATGATTGAGCAGCTGCAGGAGCAGAATCGTTTATAGGTTACACATATGGAGCAGCTTAATCAGAAACTTGCAGCATATGTGCACAATCATGATACTTTTCCTTCATCAGCTGGTACTGCTTCCGGAAACAAAGATGACGCTTCAGGTATGTTTTTCTATGTTTGACTTGGAAATGGTGAGGACTTTATTTTGATGTTGTATATCGGAATGGGTGAGGATGATACTTTGGATATATTTTAATGGTTTGTATTTAGTTTGTAGACATGTAACGTTGATGTGTTGGTTTTTGAGATGTTTGGATGGTTTGTTTTGTTTATACTAATGTTTATTTAATTTATATTAGTTTTTAATATTGTTATTGGTATATATGTCTTATATATGTGTGAAATTGATTGGAATTGGATGAGAAATGGAATGTATTAGAAATGGGGTGGCTAGAAGGTAATAGGCTTGCTATTATTAAAAAAATCACCCAGTTTTTCCAACGGCTACAAACGGTTCCAACGACTTACAGGTCATCGATCTGAAACAGTTATGAACCGTTTGAAGTCATTGGAGTAACTATTGGAAACGATCCGTTGGACTTCGTTAACATTATTTCAACGACTTCAAACGACCACCAACGGCTCTCAGCCATGGGAGTAGTCGTATTATCTTGTACTGAAGCGTACCTATTTATATATACCCCTACCAAACATCTCATCTAGCACCCTAAGTTTATGAGGACCATTTCACCTAAACCTTGGGTACTTATATATAGCACCGTTCCACCAGTCATCAGATCTATCTAGGTAATCATTCTCATCATTTCACTCACATCCCGGAAACTGTAACATGCCATCATATTCCTCCCAAAGACGCTTCAGATTATCTTATTTAGGTACCGTTTAGGTGAATTATTTTGTTCACGACCCTTGAATTCACGTCTGATGCGAATGCAACGGAACCATGCTTTCCAACATATCAAAATAATGCATTTGCATCCAACGCAAGCATAATTAATTGTTTTTTAGCTCTTCAGTTAATCTTTTAACGTTTATTTTAATTACTTATATTAATGTAAACTAATCACACTTGACTTAAGTGGAGAAGATATAACTGATGATGGTTTATCAACCATTGGAATGTGCAGCTCCCTTGCGCTTCTTTAAGCTTAAGAGGATGTAAAAGAATCAGCGATAGGGGAATGTCTACGCTGCTCGGCAGAGAAAGCTCTTTTTGTATAACATTAACTACACTTGATGTTGGTTACGTGCCGGGAATGTCAGATCGAGTGGTCACCACAATATCTGAGCATTGTAAGGAGCTTACTAGTCTTACTATTCGATATTTCTTTTACGTTAGTGATGCATCAATTAAGATCCTTGGATTGAAAACAATGGCTATAAGATGGCTTGACCTCTATAATTGCTTTTCTTTATGGATGAAATCATTAGAACATTTACGCCGTCCATTTTTTAACAAATTAAGATGGCTTGGTGTGGGGAAAATAACGTTGTGTCATGGAAGTAAAGAGTTATTGGCACACCGATCCGGGTTGAATGCGTATGTGAATGGATGTGAAATGCATTATGATGAAGGACTGTGTTGCCATAAATTTTTCTGGTATTTTTGATTTGTAATACCTTATATTGCTATATTAGTGTGCACTTTTATTGAGTACTTCTAGACAAGTTTTTGTTATTTCATATAAACAAAAAAGAAAGAAGTAGGTCGCTTCTTACGAAAATGGAGAGCATATCCTGTGTTCCCAAAATCCTTTATCCTTCTGTGTTCATCCAATCAGGACTCTTATTCTTTGTTTTTTTACCTTTTTGCAATTAAGTCGAAGAAAAAAAGAGGACTTAATTGCAAAAAGGTGAAATTTAGGGGGTCCTGATTGGTTGGAAATAGGGGGATAGTGGATTTTAGGCACATAGTATTTGATTTGACAGAAATGTCTATACACCTACTTTGACTTGTATAGATACAGACAACACTAAAGCACTACCGAGAAATCAAAATAAACATAAAGTATTTGTTAAGCTTAACGCTCGTTCGACATGATGCATGTAAATAAACCCAACATCTGGCTCTTCTGCTAGGTGAGGGTGAAGGTGACAATAATTCTACCTGGGGAGCTTAATTTAATATAAAAAGGAGCTACATAAATATATACCGATGGCTTTTAATAATACTAGTCCTGGTGTTTTATTGAGCCCGTACAAAAACAAAGGTTTTCCTTCTACTTATTAAATTTATGCAAACTAGCCTGAATAACTGCATTTGGTCAAATATATCATTCAAACTAGCCTTAATGGCTGAATGTTAATAACTGCACTTGTTTCAACAAATATATCATTCATGGTGGTCAATGCACTTTTTCTATACATGATTAATGATACCTAGGCATGGCTTGATGACGACCATTGCATCTCATGGAGACAACAAAGAGTCATTTTCATAACAGCTATGTTTTTACTTGCCTCATATTCACAAATGTAATAGTTATCCGCTTTGTCAATTGGTCTTGTAACGCTGAATGGTTCTACAATAGTAAGTCGTTCTCTAGTACATTCCATAATGATAAATGTCTCCCACCTACATAGTGATATATATATATACACATATATATATATATATAGTGGGTGGGGGGCAAGCGTTCGGTTGCACCCAAAAAATGAAGCACCCCAAATACCTATTGATTTCCACCACTCATTTATATTAAAGAATGTGAGTGGAAATTGAGGGAATAAGTGGAAGGAGAGAGAAGGAGAAATGCTTGGTGGATATTGAGGGGTATTTGGGAAGCTGCACTGTTTAGGGTGCTCTTGAACTTGCCTATATATATGTATGTATGTGTGTGTGTTGGGGGTATGTATGTATACTGAAAGGGAATATGCTAGTAAAGATCCATGTTGCCCAATATTCAGGGTCATCCGTGACCTTTCTAATTTTTTTCATAGTCTAGTTTAAAATTTTCATCCCATATGTAAAGTGGACCTTCTAGGTTGTAAGAGCATCTCCAGCAGTGTCAATTTGGGAGAGTTCAGGGAAGAACACAACTTTTTTTCTCTTTTCCACCCTCCAGCAATGTTGATTTGGGAATGGAGTGAGAGAAGAAACAGGGGTCCTCGCCACTTTTATTTTTGAGCGTGAGTTATGAAGGGGAAACTGAAACCGTTTATAGCCTAAATATTTTTCAGATTCCCGTTTACTTTCCCTAAAAGTAGCCTAAATGTTTTTTGAAAACTGTTTACTCTATAAACAGTTTTCAAATAACTATTTGTTAATTTAATTTAAAAAAAAACACAGTGTTTTCTCCGACTAAACAGCTAGAGAGCTGGGATATATTCGCGCTTTTTTTTCTTATGTTCCTCACACCTAAATTATCTCTACTACTAGAGATGCTCTACCAATTGAAACTTCTCTATAATTTTATATGTTTTAAATATTGATTTTGCTTTCGTAAAATATTTGGTTTTGAACTACATTTTTGGTACTGAAGTCTGCAGGTTGTTGTTGCCAGAATCCACTACCAAATTTGGTCCACGTTCATTTTCATGCCAGTTCCATTTGCATATTGATAATCTTCTTCCGCACCCCATTAAATAACCCAATTTCACGAATCCCATTTTTCTCATTTAGACCCGTAGCAGTAATCAAAATCCAATTCAGTTTCAGCGCTACTGCTACCACTGTCTAATTTTGGTGAATCCAGATATAACAGTATATGAATTACCACTTATTGTGTAGAAATGAAGTTGTATTGTGGGTTGGGTTTTCTCAAAACTCTAAATTGGAAGAAGATGAGGGAGACAATATCCACATTAGCAAAGGGTGTGGTCAGAATCCATGCTGGACTTGGTTTTTGCTCTAGGAATGAAAGTGGAGACAATAAAATCATGCCAGTGGAGAAGAGAAATACATGATTTTATGCCAGTGGGGAATGAAAGGAAGTGTCTTTTTGCGAAGTATTTTTTCGCGAAGTGTCTTTTCGTTGAAATATGACCATTGGGAAATATGACCGTTGTTGCTAAGGAAGTGACTTTTTGTGAAGTGTCTTTTTGCGAAAACCGTGCTGCTAATAGTCACGTCCTTTCACTGAATAATCGCACATGTTCACTTAAATAATTTATGATGTGGGACAATGGACAAAGTGTATTTCATTCAATACTTAGGAATTCCAACAATCCCCCATATGGATGATAATATTCTTTTCCCTACACAAAGCAAAATATCACAAAGTACATATAGAATAATGCTTTATCGTGGATAAGTAGATATTTGACTTTGAACTTCCCCTTGTTAAAACTTATCGGATCTACTTGTCTAATCGGTGAATTATTGCATCTTGAACCGTCATCCGTTATTGTATATTCAGACAATAAGCTTTACGAAGTATTGATTCCCTTCTCATCCAATCTCTTGGTTGTGTTCATTTTGGTCTTGGACACTACTTGGTTCTGCGAGTGTTGTAGAGAATAAAAGCCTTTAATATTCTCATAGAGCCGACCCAGCTCATACTAACATAGGTGATCACAACCATTAAGAGTATCCTACATATACCCAACTTGTTATTTATAAGATATGGTCAACATTATAAAAACATATTTTTAACCTTGTAAAACTTCCGTAGGCATGCATTTATATTATGCACCATAGGAATGGAGTTGGACTGTGTCCAAAAATACATTACGTCTTGAGTTATTCATACCTAGTTTGCCTATTGATCCTACTCCGTGAGATCTCCAGTCGCTAGGATAGGTTTACGTAAAAGATAACTCTTGTTGGTTTAGGCTTTTAAACCCATTCCTCTCGATGCGCAGTTAATTTTCTCTCTTGACAAACATTTAGTAAATGGATCCGCTAGGTTATCACTTGTTCTTACATAATCTATGTAAATAGTTCCATTTGAGAGTAACTGCCTAACTGTGTTATGGTGTATACAAATACGTCATGACTTTCCATTATACACAAAGTTTTGTGCTCTGCTTAGTTATTACAGTGTATACATATGGCTGGCACAGGTTTGAACCAAAAAGGAATATCTTCTAAAAGTGACGAATTCATTCTATTTCTTCGCCTGCTTTATCTAAAGAGATGAAATCTAATTCCATAGTGGATCGAGCTATGCATGTTAGTTTAGTAGATTTCCATGATACTGCTGCCCCTAGGGTAAAATTTGAATTGGTAATCCAGTTTGCATCACTATATCCTTCTAAGACGGCATGATATTTCCCATATTGTAAGGAACATTTTATGGTATTTTTTAAATATCCAAGCACTCGCATTAGTGCTTTCCAGTATTCTTCTCCTGGATTGCTTGTATACCTGCTTAAATGACTTATTGCATAACCTATGTTTGGTCTTGTACAATTCTAAGATACATTAGACATCCTATTACATGAGAATATCCCAGTTGCATTACACATTCCTTAGTGTTTTTATGCATTACTTATGATGGATTAAAAAGTATTTGCACTCTTTTAGTTCCAAATTCTTGAAACCTTTCGATCACTTTGACTACATAGTGCGACTGGGATGATTCAATTCCATTAGATGTTCTTATTATTTTAATTCCTAAAATAACATCTGCAACACATAAATCTTTCATATCGAAATTGTTGAACATCTTCTTTACGGTCTCTATAACTTTAATCTTAGGACCAAAGATAAGCATATCGTTTACATATGAACAAACCATCACATATGATTGTCCAACTTATTTATAATAGACACATTTATCACATTCGTTTATACGAAAACTGTAACAACCCGTATTTTCAATAACCTGTTATAACGTATATCGAGGCAGAATTTAATTCTAGAATCTGAATCAAGGGAAATGGGCTGTGCCATTGCGTTCGTCTCGGAAAAATACGCGAAATAGAGTCCGAGTTTTCGAAAATCGGAGTCTGTATGAAGAAGATATGGACGAACGAAGTTAGGTAGAAAAACCGAAAACAAGCCAGAATGTACTAGTGCACTTGTGAAGTGCGCCAGCACAAAAATACAGTGGCGCACTTGGGAAGTGCGCTCGTGTCGAGCCAGAAGCCTGCACAGCTTTCTGGCTTGACCCTGGTTGGCTTGGTGCACCTGTTTTGGTTCTCTGGTCTGTTCTGCTGGCCTATGACGATTTTTGATGGTTTAGATCTAAACTAGGCTTAATCCTATGGCCTAAACTAACCTAAACTTCTATAAAAGGACCCCTAAACCTAGCCTAAATCATCATTAATCATTCATACAACTAAACTATGGCAAAATCAATCCTCTCATGGCCTCCACTCTCTTCATAAATTCCTAAATCAATTTCTATGAGAGATTTTCCATGCATACAAGTGTTTTCAAACTTGTATGAGCATTATTAGCTTGCATTCAAGTCAAGTTTCCATATTTATATCATAAAGCAAGAGTTTTGATCATTTTGGCTTAAGGGTTTTCTATTAAAGCTTGCATTTTGGGTTTAATTGGTTGCATAAGGGCTTTGTCATATTTCCTAAGCATTGTAAGCCCTATTCTACTTTCATACTTAAACTCTAAAGTTAAATGTATGATATGCAAGTTTACTATGCTATGATATGCAAGTTTATATGCAAGTATGCCATGTTATGATATGCAAGTTCATCATGTTATGTTATGCAAGTATGCCATGTCATGATATGCAAGTTTATCGTGTTATGTTATGCAAGTTTGATATGCAAGTTTGTCATATGATATGCAAGTTATGTTATGCAAGTTTGGGTTGAACATTTTGTTCATACTATCATGTTATGCAAGCTTATCTTGGGTTTATGAACATAAAGCTTCAAGCTTTATGCTAAAGGTTGCATTTTGGCAACATGTAAGTTATCATATCTCTTATGATAACTTGCATGTGAGGCCAAATGCGAACTTATGGCCATTTCTACATGTCATTTATCACTATGTATCACCAATATGCTAAGTTTGGTTTTATGCATGCTTTTGAGGCCTAAAATGTAATATGCAAGTATATGAACATATGTACGTTTCATATGCCACCATGTTAAACTTGTGGCTTCAATACTTTTATGTCATGATTATGCCAAGTTCCCTCTTTCTATCCTTTATGCGCTATTGCGATATGTAAGCGATGGGATTGCGTTTGGGGTTGGGTAAACTTAAAAGACATAAAAAAATAAGCTTGGGAATTTACCTATTAAGTTAGGTCTACCCATTGGGAATTTACCTATTAAGTTAGGTCTACCCAATTGCTTGAAAATTTGTAACATGTTTTGGAAACATGATGGACATGACACTTAGAAAAGATAAGTGTGACCAACTCGAGGTTGGGTTGAGTTTGTAGCGTAAACCTACCCAGAGATGACCGGCTTAACTAGTTGCTACAAATAATAGGACCCAATGTGAGAAGTTGGCCATGTTGTACCTTGAACCCGAGGTTAGACCAAGTTGTGGTGTAAAGCTACCCGGACCCGCCCGGCTTAACTAGTAACCACAACAAGGTCTAATGTGAGAGGTTAAGGCGTATTAAATTAATTAATGCCTCATGATTAGGGTTAAGTCATGGTCCACTTAATACTTAACCAGTTTGACATGAATGGGTAGGTTAAGTGAAACCAGGCTTGATTTCTTAATGACACTTAACCGAAAAATACGACTAGTGGTTAGGGTTAAGTTAACCTACACTTAACCAATCTGAACTCGGTAATTTAACGGGGTTAAGTTGAACTATACTTAGCCAATCCAACTCAGTAATTTGATAAGGCTAAGAACCGATTGGATACCTGGTCTGGATAAACTAACTTGATTGATAAATTAAACGAACCTGTTTTGCGGATCTGTAGGACCCACACCAAGTTAGGCAAGTTTGTAAATCTGTTATCTGATCCGTTAGTCTGAAAACTGATCGTCTGAACCTGGTATGTCTGAACTCTGTTAATAAGTTAATCTGAACCTGATAGTCTGGGGACACAAGGGGGAATACTTGTGTCATCTGTTGTTTGGGACCCATATTAGTCAGTAACCCTTTCTGGTATCAAAACTTTGACCCAACTGTAGGTAGGGTCCGGGCACGCTTACTGAACTAATTATAAGTGGTTCATTCTGGTAATGGCGATGGGTGTTGATGGTGCGTTCCAACCGGGTCATGTGCGTGCATGGATCCCGGTCTGCCTCTGAGGATGTAAGACGCCGTGACATCTGTAAATATGCCTGTGCCAATTGGTTGCCACTTTAGGGAGTGATACACCCTATCGTGGGGCCGACACAGGGTATTTATGTATTAGGGAGTCGATCGCTTGAGTAGGATTTAGGGTACACTTAGCTCTGTCTGATTCTGTTGGTACCGTCTGTTTTGTTGGGTGGCAACACCCGTCTGTTTCTGCGTGGTACCGTTCTGTTAGGGTGGTAAAGGCCCATTATTGTTAGCATTCCATTTCTGTACTTTATCTGTTAGGATGGTAAAAGCCCATTTTTCCCAAACTCTATTTCTGTATGGACCATTCTGTTCCGTTCTGTTTCGATGTGAACATTGGGGTAACACCTAATCCTGTTATACTAGAATTGGTACCAAGAAGTTGGATCTTGATTTGAGTCAAACACCTGATACTGGGCCAAGTTTAGGCCAAGGGATGAATTTTTGTTTATACATGACATGTTAGAATGCTGGTACACCTGTGGTGAAAAACTTCACCTTGATTATGTGATGACTCCTTTGAATTATCTGTTAGATATTCACCATGCTAGTATGTAATTATCCTTATGTTCATCCCTGCTTCTCATGCCAGTTAACTTTATCAGTTTACATTGATTGTAGTAGGGCTTACTCAGTCTTTTTGACTGACCTGTTTTTCTTTCGCCTCTTTTCTTCCGTTCCCCCCCCAGGTTCTCAGGATGGGAATATTGGAGCTTAGCTTGGATTTCTGATCGCTTGCTTGTGGGACTTTAGCTCATGTACGGTCTTGACATGAAGCTAGCTATGGTTATCACTTATTTTGGGGATAGTACTTACGTATTTCAGTTTTTCAGAAATGTTGTTTTTATCTAGACTTATGTATTTGGAAAGTTGACATTATGTTGTACCAGACTTGTTTTGAAATGGTTTGAAATCTTCCGCTGTTTTATTTATCTTATTTACTCTGTTTACATATATACATATGTTCTTGTTCTGCCTTGATATATCATTATGCATGTTTACCTGATTCAAACACCCCTCCAAAGTCAGAGTGCTTGCAAGAGTCACCCTGGCGGAGGTGGGGTGTTACATTTGGTATTAGAGCATATGGTTTACGAGAAGGAACAAAAAGGTTTTTAGAAAACTTTTGGAAAACTATTTTCAAAACCAAGTATAAAGTATTTTCCAAAGAAAAGTCTAGTTTGTTTTAAAAGGCTATTCCCCAAAAGCCATTAGCATAATCCTTAGTTATCTATTCTTAGTTTCCTCGTTCTGAATCTATCTTTTTCGTCATTTCAGCATGGCCGATAACTTTGTTATCCCAGAGGGAGTGCAAGTTCCTGTTTGGTATAGGAGACTTATGGAGGCTAGGGCGACCGAAGCCGGCCCCGCAAATGTTACTCCTCCTCCGGTGGTTAATATTCATCCTCCTCCTGTCGCTGAGGTTCCTCCTCCTCCTCCCCCTCAGCATCCTCCAGTAGAGTTCACGAAGATTTGCAAGGACTTCAAAGCAATGGGTGGCAAGAACTTTCTAGGTACCGAGACTTTTGTAGAGGCCCGGAATTGGTTGAAAGAGACCGAGGATTTATTCGCTATCTTTGGATTAGATGATCAGAGAAAGATCCTGTTGGCGGTTTGGCTTATGAAGGATGAAGCCGCTTATTGGTGGGAGATCACCACCGCGACTAGGCCCGTTGAGACTTGGGCCGATTTCAGGACAAGATTCGGGCTTAAGTTTCTGTCTTCTACTGAAGAGAACTTGCAAATGGAAAGGTTTATTGCTTTGAAGCAAGGAGACATGTCTATTAAAGAATATGTGAACAAGTTCAATCAGTTAGCTCGTTTTGGCTTGGATATGGTGAGTACTACTCAGAAGAAGGCTCTTCGTTTTGCTAGAGGATTGAATGAGCCGTTACAGGAGTTAGCTATGTCTCATGTGCCCATGGGGGCCACGTTTGAGAGTTTGGTAGATATGGCCCTACTCAATGAAGAGAACAAGAGTGCAAAGAAGGAGGTCAAGGTGAATGAGTCTCAAAACAAGATAACGGGGCCCAAAAAGGAAATGCAATAGAAGGAGGAGAAGTCTGAAGATAAGAAGGAAAAGAAGTGCTTTACTTGTGGAAGCTCAACTCATCTAAACAAGGATTGCAGAAAGAGGAAGGGCACTTGCTTTAACTGTGGAGAGATGGGACACTTCACTAGGGACTGCCCGAAGAAGAAAGGGACTACATCGGAAGGAACGGTGAATACTCGCATGGCGGGTGAATAGATTAGGGCTAGAATAATTTGTCTGTAGGATGTTTAATTTTCCTTGTCTGATTTTCAGTTTGAAACTCATTTTCTGGTATCTTGATTCTGTAATGGAAACTCAGTACTTTAATGCTAGTCTTGCTTCTGATCTGGTAATAGTCTCAAACTCCCTGAGAGTTATAACTCATCTGTTTGTGATAAATTGGGATTTGAGAGTATCTGTGATTATGACAAATACATTCTGGGTTTCTACCATGCTTAGTTTCCTAAGAATCATTTGGGGAAAATCTGATCTGTACTAGTAGTCTGTAAGTATATGTACCAAGTTTTTGTTTTATTTGTACTCGCTTCCATCACTCGACTGTATCTTGTTGAGATAGGAATCCTATGGATGTAAACATGTGTTCGAGACATGTTATGTTTGATGGTTGCAAGTGGATGCAAGTGGTTGCTAGTGGTTGCTCGTGGATGCATAAACACACACTAGGCTCTAGATCGGCTTGAAATTCACTCTCATATTGCATATGGACGTGTGTACATTTTCAATTCTTATGGTTGCAAGATGGTTAATTCAGCACATGGATGTTGCATATGGATGTATGTTATGTGCACACATATAGTTGTTATACAGTATGTTAGGAGTTGCATACATATGGATTCATTTCACTAACATAATTTGCATTGATGATATTTGTATTAGATAAGTACATATACACACACCTTTGCATATGTTCATACAACATTTAGAATCTTGTAAGAACAATGATTGCTCGTGGATGATGTTTCGAGTAGATGGATGATTGGATGGTAGGATGCGGTCTTCCCAACTTGAAGATTTCGGGGACGAAATCCTTTAAGGAGGGGAGAATGTAACAACCCGTATTTTCAATAACCTGTTATAACATAAATCGAGGCAGAATTTAATTCTAAAATCTGAATCAAGGGAAACGGGCTGTGCCATTGCGTTCGTCTCGGAAAAATACGCGAAATAGAGTCCGAGTTTTCGAAAATCGGAGTCCGTACGAAGAAGAAATGGACGAACGAAGTTAGGCAGAAAAACCGAAAACAAGCCAGAATGTACTGGCGCACTTGTGAAGTGCGCCAGCACAAAAATACACTGGCGCACTTGGGAAGTGCGCCCGTGTCGAGCCAGAAGCCTGTACAGCTTTCTGGCTTGACCCTGGCCTGCTTGGTGCACCTGTTTTGGTTCTCTGGTCTGTTCTGCTGGCCTATGACGATTTTTGATGGTTTAGATCTAAACTAGGGTTAATCCTATGGCCTAAACTAACCTAAACTTCTATAAAAGGACCCCTAAACCTAGCCTAAATCATCATTAATCATTCATACAACTAAACTATGGCAAAATCAATCCTCTCATGGCCTCCACTCTCTTCATAAATTCCTAAATCAATTTCTATGAGAGATTTTCCATGCATACAAGTGTTTTCAAACTTGTATGAGCATTATTAGCTTGCATTCAAGTCAAGTTTCCATATTTATATCATAAAGCAAGAGTTTTGATCATTTTGGCTTAAGGGTTTTCTATTAAAGCTTGCATTTTGGGTTTAATTGGTTGCATAAGGGCTTTGTCATATTTCCTAAGCATTGTAAGACCTATTCTACTTTCATACTTAAACTCTAAAGTTAAATGTATGATATGCAAGTTTACTATGCTATGATATGCAAGTTTATATGCAAGTATGCCATGTTATGATATGCAAGTTCATCATGTTATGTTATGCAAGTATGCCATGTCATGATATGCAAGTTTATCGTGTTATGTTATGCAAGTTTGATATGCAAGTTTGTCATATGATATGCAAGTTATGTTATGCAAGTTTGGGTTGAACATTTTGTTCATACTATCATGTTATGCAAGCTTATCTTGGGTTTATGAACATAAAGCTTCAAGCTTTATGCTAAAGGTTGCATTTTGGCAACATGTAAGTTATCATATCTCTTATGATAACTTGCATGTGAGGCCAAATGCGAACTTATGGCCATTTCTACATGTCATTTATCACCATGTATCACCAATATGCTAAGTTTGGTTTTATGCATGCTTTTGAGGCCTAAAATGTAATATGCAAGTATATGAACATATGTACGTTTCATATGCCACCATGTTAAACTTGTGGCTTCAATACTTTTATGTCATGATTATGCCAAGTTCCCTCTTTCTATCCTTTATGCGCTATTGCGATATGTAAGCGATGGGATTGCGTTTAGGGTTGGGTAAACTTAAAAGACATAAAAAAATAAGCTTGGGAATTTACCTATTAAGTTAGGTCTACCCATTGGGAATTTACCTATTAAGTTAGGTCTACCCAATTGCTTGAAAATTTGTAACATGTTTTGGAAACATGATGGACATGACACTTAGAAAAGATAAGTGTGACCAACTCGAGGTTGGGTTGAGTTTGTAGCGTAAACCTACCCGGAACTGACCGGCTTAACTAGTTGCTACAAACAATAGGACCCAATGTGAGAAGTTGGCCATGTTGTACCTTGAACCCGAGGTTAGACCAAGTTGTGGTGTAAAGCTACCCGGACCCGCCCGGCTTAACTAGTAACCACAACAAGGTCTAATGTGAGAGGTTAAGGCGCATTAAATTAATTAATGCCTCATGATTAGGGTTAAGTCATGGTCCACTTAATACTTAACCAGTTTGACATGAATGGGTAGGTTAAGTGAAACCAGGCTTGATTTCTTAATGACACTTAACCGAAAAATACGACTAGTGGTTAGGGTTAAGTTAACCTACACTTAACCAATCTGAACTCGGTAATTTAACGGGGTTAAGTTGAACTATACTTAGCCAATCCAACTCAGTAATTTGATAAGGCTAAGAACCGATTGGATACCTGGTCTGGATAAACTAACTTGATTGATAAATTAAACGAACCTGTTTTGCGGATCTGTAGGACCCACACCAAGTTAGGCAAGTTTGTAAATCTGTTATCTGATCCGTTAGTCTGAAAACTGATCGTCTGAACCTGGTATGTCTGAACTCTGTTAATAAGTTAATCTAAACCTGATAGTCTGGGGACACAAGGGGGAATACTTGTGTCATATGTTGTTTGGGACCCATATTAGTCAGTAACCCTTTCTGGTATCAAAACTTTGACCCAACTGTAGGTAGGGTCCGGGCACGCTTACTGAACTAATTATAAGTGGTTCATTCTGATAATGGCGATGGGTGTTGATGGTGCGTTCCAACCGGGTCATGTGCGTGCATGGATCCCGGTCTGCCTCTGAGGATGTAAGACGCCGTGACATCTGTAAATATGCCTGTGCCAATTGGTTGCCACTTTAGGGAGTGATACACCCTATCGTGGGGCCGACACAGGGTATTTATGTATTAGGGAGTCGATCGCTTGAGTAGGATTTAGGGTACACTTAACTCTGTCTGATTCTGTTGGTACCGTCTGTTTTGTTGGGTGGCAACACCCGTCTGTTTCTGCGTGGTACCGTTCTGTTAGGGTGGTAAAGGCCCATTATTGTTAGCATTCCATTTCTGTACTTTATCTGTTAGGATGGTAAAAGCCCATTTTTCCCAAACTCTATTTCTGTATGGACCATTCTGTTCCGTTCTGTTTCGATGTGAACATTGGGGTAACACCTAATCATGTTATACTAGAATTGGTACCAAGAAGTTGGATCTTGATTTGAGTCAAACACCTAATACTGGGCCAAGTTTAGGCCAAGGGATGAATTTTTGTTTATACATGACATGTTAGAATGCTGGTACACCTGTGGTGAAAAACTTCACCTTGATTATGTGATGACTCCTTTGAATTATCTGTTAGATATTCACCATGCTAGTATGTAATTATCCTTATGTTCATCCCTGCTTCTCATGCCAGTTAACTTTATCAGTTTACATTGATTGTAGTAGGGCTTACTCAGTCTTTTTAACTGACCTGTTTTTCTTTCGCCTTTTTTCTTCCGTTCCCCCCCAGGTTCTCAGGGTGGGAATATTGGAGCTTAGCTTGGATTTCTGATCGCTTGCTTGTGGGACTTTAGCTCATGTATGGTCTTGACATGAAGCTAGCTATGGTTATCACTTATTTTGGGGATAGTACTTACGTATTTCAGTTTTTCAGAAATGTTGTTTTTATCTAGACTTGTGTATTTGGAAAGTTGACATTATATTGTACCAGACTTGTTTTGAAATGGTTTGAAATCTTCCGCTGTTTTATTTATCTTATTTACTCTGTTTACATATATACATATGTTCTTGTTCTGCCTTGATATATCATTATGCTTGTTTACCTGATTCAAACACCCCTCCAAAGTCAGAGTGCTTGCAAGAGTCACCCTGGCGGAGGTGGGGTGTTACAAAAACCATTTCTCATTATGACATTATCAAGTTTTGCATGCCATTGTTTTGGATCTTATTTTAGTCCATATATCATTACCCATTTACAGACTTTGCTTTCATTTCCTTTGGAAATGAAACCTTCTGGTTGTTCCATGTAGATCTTCTCATCAGGATCTCCATTTAAGAATGTTGTCTTTACATCCATTTGATGAATTTCTAAGTTGTAAATGGATGCAATTGCTATCAACATTCTTATAGAGGTTATTCGTGTTACTGACGAATATGTATCAAAGAAGTCTACTCCTTCTTTTTGATGATAGCATTTGGCTACCAATCTGGTTTTATACTTGTCGATAGAGCCGACTGCCTTCATTTTCTTCTTGAAAATCCATTTGCAGCAATTGGTTTTACTCTAGGTGGAATATCAACAATTTCCCAAATTTTATTACTTAGAATTGAATCAATCACACTTTGAATTGCTTCTTTCCAAAATGCAGATTCAGAAGATGTCAATGCTTCCTTGTATGTTTGAGGTCCGTGTTCTAACATGTATGTTAGGAATTCTGAACCAAATGTCCTGGCTGTTATACCCCTTACGCTTCTTCTAGGTTCAATTTCCTCAATCTCATGAGGAGTTGCATCTTCATGTGATTCTTCTCTTGTCCTTTAAGGGGCATTTCTTTCATTTCTTTTGTGCGGAAACACATCTTCAAAGAAGAGTAATCTCTTGATTCAATGATTGTATTTACATTGATATCGGCTATATCAGACTTGAATACCAAAAATCTATAGGCACTACTATTTTGGGTTGGCCCTGGATAGTAACAATCTACGGTCTTTGGTCCAAGTTTGACTTTCTTGGGAGGCGGTATTGGAACATTTGCCAAGCACCCCCACACTTTGAGGTTTTTTAAGCTTGGTTTATGTCTTTTCCATAACTCATATGGAATTGCTCCTGTTTTATTGTGAGGAACCTTGTTTAAAATACAATTAGACATAGTTAAGGCTTCCCCCCACAAGTTTGTCCATAAGCCAGAAGTCAATAGCATCACATTAATCTTATCTTTTAACGTTCTATTCTTTCTCTCGACGACACCATTTTGTTGTGGTGAATATGGGGCTATTGTTTGATGAATTATTCCATTTTTTGCACAGAATTGTTCAAATGGTGACTCATATTTTCCACCTCGATCATATCTCAATACCTTTATCTTTTTATTTAAATGATTTATGTAACGACCACGGGATTTTCGACTCCGAAAATCAACACAAAACTGCCCTGTTGACTATTCAGACATCAAAAATACCTGATCAATAATAGAAAGAAGTGAGAGGATGAGAAAGATAAGATAGAACTAATAGAATAGAAGAAGAAGAAGAAGAACACAACTGAGCATAATCAGAGTAAACACGAATCTCACAGCGGAACGGATAAAATATATTATATAACATAACTTTGAAATACAAAACCGTATTGTATATACATACCATTATCAGAGTACAATACATCATATCACAGCGGAAATAGTCTCTAAATACTAACGGTGAAGCCTTCTGCTTTTAGCTCCTTCAAGCGTATCTGTAAAAGCCTGAAACACTTGACTGCCCATACAAATTTGGGCACCCAAGAGTTTAGGGAAAACAAACAAAATAAACTCTGGGTCAGTCATGGGACTGGTGTGAGTAAACTCCAACCATATGGTTTAACTTCAAAAATCCTTTGAAAGAAAAGATAATAGTAAGACCGGTCCACACATAAACACGGACGGCTTTTACCTTACTATAACCCAAATCATTATTGATATCAAAATCCAGTGATATTATAATAATGTCTAATCAAACAAATAACCAAATAGTAGAACGCTTGCATCTCACGCTCTACATACATAGTATAAAATCAAAAACCGCAGGGCGCTTATTGGAGATTGGATTCCAACTATGACAAGGTATGGGACCACCTTCCGATGATGTATCTCTAGAGGCGAATACACTGGGTTCAACAAGAACGTCTTGCAACCCGGCCCACACATGACCGACCATTCATTTCGCTTGAGTGTATCGAATGTATATCACCAACGGTTGGACTCAAACCACCGTTCCCGAATTGGCAGAATCGATAGATTTAGAAACAAAAGGAATTTCTCTAGATAGGTGATTATACACCCTAATGGGAGCGACCCACATAGCCATGCTGCCTGCCCGATTTTTGTCATTTCCCGGTCGTGAAGCTTGAGGCTACGTTTACCTTTTAGGACATCTGGCCACCATACACTTTGGATGCCACATCGTCAAACCCGTCAAATCACTAGTTGATCCTCTCAAAAATATCACGGGTATAAAAGCTAAGAGAAACGAATTTCTCCGCCACCAGACGTAATACCTTGAAAGGATCGTCTTATGTGACCGTTAGGAATACTCTGTCAGACATTCGTCCATACAAGTTGTCCTGGGACTGGACAAACAGAAAACACCATTCTGGAACAGGACGACCCTTGCATTTCACTCCGTCTTCAATTGTCTTCAGCATAATCGAATTCGCAGCGCTTATGCCTATACGGAGTGGTTTTCGATAATATATCCAACCGGTCTCTCCGTATTGACAACGATGGTCAAAACACTTCGATAGTCGGTTATTTAACTATCGAAGTAAAAACAACATCCATCCTAATGTATAACTAACCATCATACAATCACGCTTAAGTTTGGTCAACAGCGCTAATTTATCGTTATAGTTTAAAACTGGTCATACGCTGCAATATTCCCTTTTATAACTAATCTCGACACAATAGCCACGCTTAAGCCTTGTCAACAACGTTATTTTATCGCTATAGTAGTACGCTACTATATTCCACTTTATATTTAGTCTCAACACCTCTTTCCGTTACAAAGATCTTGACATCTCTTTCCGTTGCAAAAACCTTGACATTTCTCTTTAAACTTTTCTTATCAAAAATCGATCAAGTTCTTTGTCCTTTTGGCAACTTACTTCTTATTTGAATTATTATACCCAATTCAATAAAACATCTCAATACAAAACTTAATACCAGTTTACAATAGAATTTTTATTAGAATTTAAACTTCGCTTCAATTATAAAAATATAATTTTTATAATTAACTTCGTTGATTTGTCTGACGGTCAACCAACTTCTCACAAACGATGTGTTTATGGTTGACTATTGTCACTTTCTAGATCGATATCATTTATTTATTAAATTAACATAACATTGAATTTCCATTCAACACGGTTCAAGCAGTGCACAAACAGTACATCTAAATATTTAGGAATCCGGTTGAGTTCCTCCAACCGATTTCCGCATCCATAGGTGTTATTCAAATCAGTATCCAACCAATGATGTGTGCATATGCAATGATATATATTTATTTCAACCAATTTAACCATAATCTGTCTAAACAACCACCACACAGCATTCAACCATTATTCAAAATATAATTAAAATATTTTAAATAAAACAAAGTTAGTGAATTTACTCACCTTTGCGCGTTAACCGTTAAATAACGATTTGCGGTCGGTTGATTAAATCAGGCATTCAGTTTTGTACCGTTCGAGCTTTATGACCAACCGGCACCGTTTCTCACATTGTCACCATCGCACTCATAAGTGATAAAACATGAAACTTGCTCCATCATTTTGCTAATTCAATTTTCCATCTCCAAACTTTAATGCCGCCATCACCTTGATAAGCTAGACCACCCTTGACCGACCATGCTGGAACCACTTGCGCCAGCAACTGACAACGTCCCCAAACACCGCTACTTTCTCCATCTTTGACGCCAAATTCCATTTCCTAGTTTATCTTCCAAAAACGAATAGCACGCTCAGACATATATATGCCATTCTTCACGTCCCTTATTTCCTCAAGTATTAACGCCTTGTTATAGTCCCCCTCCCTTCTTCTACAATTTATGCGCCACCTGTACAACGTTTTCACCTCTATCCTTCTTACTTATAACCCACACGTGCATCATTACTTTTCCCATTCATGAAATTCGAATGATCCTCCTTCATTTAAAACCGAACCTGATGTCGTCCATTATCAATTTCAGCTTCCACATAATATAATATGTGCACATCAGGCAAAGCATGTTTGAACAACCACCTCTCTGTTCACAATGACCCGTAAACCCCTTACAAACGTTGACACCATGCATGTATACCGCTCTCCAGACCGCATGCAAGCATGTACATCATCATTCACCAGCATTTCCTTGCTCGCCCGAGCCTTGCCAGAGCCGACTCCCCTGCCTCCGCATGCTGTTCGGCCACTACTTCATCTACATGATGCTCTACGTTCCCTTTTGCTTTTAAAAGGTTTGAGTGTTATAAATATCATAGCAGAGGAGTTTTATTTATTTTCATGGTGACTTAGAGTTTCTGATTTAAAAAGAAAGCACAAGGCTTGCGTTTTATATTGGTCAGGTGCCTTGGGTACAAAGGAATAGGGATTAATAGAACTATAGGTTAGGTTTGCTGTTCTTTCGACAAGTTCTTTTCAGCTCGAAACACTATGCTGCGTTGTAGGGGAAGGACAGCTATGTGTTTTCTTTGGCATGAACTCTTGATGTGGTAACAGTGTATGCATGCATAGCTCCTGTACGATGATGTTTTAAATAATGCTTTTTACACGGTTTCAACCGTCATTTGAGTGTCCTTTACTTTATGTGTTGTTTGATATTATTATAGGCTAAACATTTTTCTTTTGTTTTCAAGTTTTAGATGATTCAACCCCGTGTGCATCGAGTTAAATGTTTATATGCTTCAATGCCATTTAACGTTCAATAACTTGTTATTGAATTTATCACCGGGTACCCTATGGTATACGAATTCTGTTTCGGTCACGGACGGCTATCGACCGAAATAAAAATACAGTCGTGTCCAACGATGAGCCACGATCCCAAAAATATAATAATATCAGTAGTTTAACTTATATTGTGAAACCCCGAAATATTGATTAAGGGTGCAAAATACTCCAAATAAAAAGTTGCGTATTTAATTAATTAAAAATTTCAGTAAAATTCTAAAAATTAAGTTATCACTACATCTCAAAAGAACCTTATCTAAATTCGAAACCGATAAGAAATTATTTCAAATAAACCGTTATGGTCGATATACGATTTCATAGCGGCTTTCTGAATATTTGATTTTGACATATCTTGCAATTTATACGACGAAATCTCAATATTTCACTTCTGTTAGAAAGATACAGTTCAACAGATTCCAACGTTTCTTGTTTTGCAGAAATCCGATTTAAACTGGTTTCTGTACACTCAGTTGAAGTTCAGAACGTTAAATTACGAACTGCAGCGTCGTTATGAGCTCGATTATATTTAATATATATATTTATACGTTCAACTTCGTTTAACCAATATATAAATCCATTTATATTACGAATTCAATATTTAAACTGAATTAAATATTCAAATATAAACCGATAAAAATGCGGGTCGTTACATTCCTTCCCCCTTAAAATAATTTCGTCCTCGAAATTGCTAAGATGGGGAAAATGCTACAATCTCTGTTGTAAACAGGTAAAAAAAATCCTTTTGGTTTACTTCATAATTTTAGTTTCAACTGAATTGATCAAAATATTAATTCCCTTCTTTGTAACGAAAATTTTCAAAATTCGGAAAATTTTCTAACACTTTAATTTTCAGAGAATTTCGTCAGCCTCTCTGTTGCACGGTTCATTTGGTACTATTACCACACGCCACTCTGGGCCCTCTCCCTTTATCGGGCATCTAACTTTCTCGCTTCCATTTGCAATCCATTTAGCATACCCAAATGCATCTCTAACTGATCTCCAGTCAGTTTATTCTCAATCAATAATTCTCTTACATCCCAACTCAAATTTCTTTTTCAAACTCCAGTTCAATTCCAATTCCAAATAATCAAATTTCCCAACCAAGTTTGGTTCCATTCCCAATCTCAATTCACAACTCAACTACTTTGCCAAGTCAAATCCTTATTCTAGTACGTTTTCCACTTACTTGGCTTCAATTCAACTCCACTTTTATTTGGCTTCTCTAAATTCTCTGTTTATTTACTTCATAAGTAAATTTTAAATTTCAGAATTCAAATTCCTGGGGTTTTCATTTCAAATCAATTTGAAATCATATATATATATACATATATATATATATATATTCATAACATAGCAGTTCAAAACATTTGAATTTCTGAACAACTTATTTCAAAACAAAATCTTTGGTAGTAATCCGTCACTTAGAGCTCGAAAATTACACTGATGATGCCATGGTTCATCATCAGAATTATTTTCCAGCCACCAAAGTGAGTTCAATACTATATTACTTTCCGAAATCACTTCAAAATACCTTTTTCAACACTTGGAAAATAGTTTCAAATCTCCCAGGATTTTAAAATCCTCATATGTTTAATTCAAATCCATTTACGACGACTTCTCAAATTTCTAGAGTTTTAACTCCATTCCTGGTTTATCATCAGATTCAATTTATCTGATTTATATATTATATTCATATAATATTTCGATTGGTTATTTATATAACCAACTCACTTATATATCCTTATCTGATCATAATAATGATCAATACATCTAATATACTATAATCTCAAGATATATACTTCTCTTTATATCAAAATATATTTCGAGTAAAATTATTTCATTTATCCTCTTTCAAAACAATATTGTGTCGAATTTCTCTATCCAAGCATTTATAAATCCCTATCGACCATGTCAGCTAAACGCGTCGATCTGGAATTCATATATCACTCAACAGATCAATCAACACAATATAAAACAGTTTTTATATAAATCTACAAATACGCGCTCATATATATACACTCAAACTCAATCTAGAGTATTACTAACTCCATCTCTATTGAGTCACGCCACAGAGCCAAGGTAATCACTTAACCTTCAGCTCTGATACCAACTGTAACGACCACGGGATTTTCGACTCCGAAAATCAACACAAAACTGCCATGTTGACTATTCAGACATCAAAAATACCTGATCATTAATAGAAAGAAGTGAGAGGATGAGAAAGATAAGATAGAACTAATAGAATAGAAGAAGAAGAAGAACACAACTGAGCATAATCAGAGTAAACACGAATCTCACAGCGGAACGGATAAAATATATTATATAACATAACTTTGAAATACAAAACCGTATTGTATATACATACCATTATCAGAGTACAATACATCATATCACAGCGGAAATAGTCTCTAAATACTAACGGTGAAGCCTTCTGCTTTTAGCTCCTTCAAGCGTATCTGTAAAAGCCTGAAACACTTGACTGCCCATACAAATTTGGGCACCCAAGAGTTTAGGGAAAACAAACAAAATAAACTCTGGGTCAGTCATGGGACTGGTGTGAGTAAACTCCAACCATATGGTTTAACTTCAAAAATCCTTTGAAAGAAAAGATAATAGTAAGACCGGTCCACACATAAACACGGACGGCTTTTACCTTACTATAACCCAAATCATTATTGATATCAAAATCCAGTGATATTATAATAATGTCTAATCAAATAAATAACCAAATAGTAGAACGCTTGCATCTCACGCTCTACATACATAGTATAAAATCAAAAATCGCAGGGCGCTTATTGGAGATTGGATTCCAACTATGACAAGGTATGGGACCACCTTCCGATGATGTATCTCTAGAGGCGAATACACTGGGTTCAACAAGAACGTCTTGCAACCCGGCCCACACATGACCGACCATTCATTTCGCTTGAGTGTATCGAATGTATATCACCAACGGTTGGACTCAAACCACCGTTCCCGAATGGGCAGAATCGATAGATTTAGAAACAAAAGGAATTTCTCTAGATAGGTGATTATACACCCTAATGGGAGCGACCCACATAGCCATGCTGCCTGCCCGATTTTTGTCATTTCCCGGTCGTGAAGCTTGAGGCTACGTTTACCTTTTAGGACATCTGGCCACCATACACTTTGGATGCCACATCGTCAAACCCGTCAAATCACTAGTTGATCCTCTCAAAAATATTACGGGTATAAAAGCTAAGAGAAACGAATTTCTCCGCCACCATACGTAATACCTTGAAAGGATCGTCTTATGTGACCGTTAGGAATACTCTGTCAGACATTCGTCCATACAAGTTGTCCTGGGACTGGACAAACAGAAAACACCATTCTGGAACAGGACGACCCTTGCATTTCACTCCGTCTTCAATTGTCTTCAGCATAATCGAATTTGCAGCGCTTATGCCTATACGGAGTGGTTTTCGATAATATATCCAACCGGTCTCTCCGTATTGACAACGATGGTCAAAACACTTCGATAGTCGGTTATTTAACTATCGAAGTAAAAACAACATCCATCCTAATGTATAACTAACCATCATACAATCACGCTTAAGTTTGGTCAACAACGCTAATTTATCGTTATAGTTTAAAACTGGTCATACGCTGCAATATTCCCTTTTATAACTAATCTCGACACAATAGCCACGCTTAAGCCTTGTCAACAACGTTATTTTATCGCTATAGTAGTACGCTACTATATTCCACTTTATATTTAGTCTCAACACCTCTTTCCGTTACAAAGATCTTGACATCTCTTTCCGTTGCAAAAACCTTGACATTTCTCTTTAAACTTTTCTTATCAAAAATCGATCAAGTTCTTTGTCCTTTTGGCAACTTACTTCTTATTTGAATTATTATACCCAATTCAATAAAACATCTCAATACAAAACTTAATACCAGTTTACAATAGAATTTTTATTAGAATTTAAACTACGCTTCAATTATAAAAATATAATTTTTATAATTAACTTCGTTGATTTGTCTGACGGTCAACCAACTTCTCACAAACGATGTGTTTATGGTTGACTGTTGTCACTTTCTAGATCGATATCATTTATTTATTAAATTAACATAACGTTGAATTTCCATTCAACACGGTTCAAGCAGTGCACAAACAGTACATCTAAATATTTAGGAATCCGGTTGAGTTCCTCCAACCGATTTCCGCATCCATAGGTGTTATTCAAATCAGTATCCAACCAATGATGTGTGCATATGCAATGATATATATTTATTTCAACCAATTTAACCATAATCTGTCTAAACAACCACCACACAGCATTCAACCATTATTCAAAATATAATTAAAATGTTTTAAATAAAACAAAGTTAGTGAATTTACTCACCTTTGCGCGTTAACCGTTAAATAACGATTTGCGGTCGGTTGATTAAATCAGGCATTCAGTTTTGTACCGTTCGAGCTTTATGACCAACCGGCACCGTTTCTCACATTGTCACCGTCGCACTCATAAGTGATAAAACATGAAACTTGCTCCATCATTTTGCTAATTCAATTTTCCATCTCCAAACTTTAATGCCGCCATCACCTTGATAAGCTAGACCACCCTTGACCGACCATGCTGGAACCACTTGCGCCAGCAACTGACAACGTCCCCAAACACCGCTACTTTCTCCATCTTTGACGCCAAATTCCATTTCCTAGTTTATCTTCCAAAAACGAATAGCACGCTCAGACATATATATGCCATTCTTCACGTCCCTTATTTCCTCAAGTATTAACGCCTTGTTATAGTCCCCCTCCCTTCTTCTACAATTTATGCGCCACCTGTACAACGTTTTCACCTCTATCCTTCTTACTTATAACCCACACGTGCATCATTACTTTACCCCATTCATGAAATTCGAATGATCCTCCTTCATTTAAAACCGAACCTGATGTCGTCCATTATCAATTTCAGCTTCCACATAATATAATATGTGCACATCAGGCAAAGCATGTTTGAACAACCACCTCTCTATTCACAATGACCCGTAAACCCCTTACAAACGTTGACACCATGCATGTATACCGCTCTCCAGACCGCATGCAAGCATGTACATCATCATTCACCAGCATTTCCTTGCTCGCCCGAGCCTTGCCAGAGCCGACTCCCCTGCCTCCGCATGCTGTTCGGCCACTACTTCATCTACATGATGCTCTACGTTCCCTTTTGCTTTTAAAAGGTTTGAGTGTTATAAATATCATAGCAGAGGAGTTTTATTTATTTTCATGGTGACTTAGAGTTTCTGATTTAAAAAGAAAGCACAAGGCTTGCGTTTTATATTGGTCAGGTGCCTTGGGTGCAAAGGAATAGGGATTAATAGAACTATAGGTTAGGTTTGTTGTTCTTTCGACAAGTTCTTTTCAGCTCGAAACACTATGCTGCGTTGTAGGGGAAGGACAGCTATGTGTTTTCTTTGGCATGAACTCTTGATGTGGTAACAGTGTATGCATGCATAGCTCCTGTACGATGATGTTTTAAATAATGCTTTTTACACGGTTTCAACCGTCATTTGAGTGTCCTTTACTTTATGTGTTGTTTGATATTATTATAGGCTAAACATTTTTCTTTTGTTTCCAAGTTTTAGATGATTCAACCCCGTGTGCATCGAGTTAAATGTTTATATGCTTCAATGCCATTTAACGTTCAATAACTTGTTATTGAATTTATCACCGGGTACCCTATGGTATACGAATTCTGTTTCGGTCACGGACGGCTATCGAACGAAATAAAAATACAGTCGTGTCCAACGATGAGCCACGATCCCAAAAATATAATAATATCGGTAGTTTAACTTATATTGTGAAACCCCGAAATATTGATTAAGGGTGCAAAATACTCCAAATAAAAAGTTGCGTATTTAATTAATTAAAAATTTCAGTAAAATTCTAAAAATTAAGTTATCACTACGTCTCAAAAGAACCTTATCTAAATTCGAAACCGATAAGAAATTATTTCAAATAAACCGTTATGGTCGATATACGATTTCATAGCGGCTTTCTGAATATTTGATTTTGACATATCTTGCAATCTATACGACGAAATCTCAATATTTCACTTCTGTTAGAAAGATACAGTTCAACAGATTCCAACGTTTCTTGTTTTGCAGAAATCCGATTTAAACTGGTTTCTGTACACTCAGTTGAAGTTCAGAACGTTAAATTACGAACTGCAGCGTCGTTATGAGCTCGATTATATTTAATATATATATTTATACGTTCAACTTCGTTTAACCAATATATAAATCCATTTATATTACGAATTCAATATTTAAACTGAATTAAATATTCAAATATAAACCGATAAAAAGCGGGTCGTTACATTCCTTTCCCCTTAAAATAATTTCGTCCTCGAAATTGCTAAGATGGGGAAAATGCTACAATCTCTGTTGTAAACAGGTAAAAAAAATCCTTTTGGTTTACTTCATAATTTTAGTCTCAACTGAATTGATCAAAATATTAATTCCCTTCTTTGTAACGAAAATTTTCAAAATTCGGAAAATTTTCTAACACTTTAATTTTCAGAGAATTTCGTCAGCCTCTCTGTTGCACGGTTCATTTGGTACTATTACCACATGCCACTCTGGGCCCTCTCCCTTTATCGGGCATCTAACTTTCTCGCTTCCATTTGCAATCCATTTAGCATACCCAAATGCATCTCTAACTGATCTCCAGTCAGTTTATTCTCAATCAATAATTCTCTTACATCCCAACTCAAATTTCTTTTTCAAACTCCAGTTCAATTCCAATTCCAAATAATCAAATTTCCCAACCAAGTTTGGTTCCATTCCCAATCTCAATTCACAACTCAACTACTTTGCCAAGTCAAATCCTTATTCTAGTACGTTTTCCACTTACTTGGCTTCAATTCAACTCCACTTTTATTTGGCTTCTCTAAATTCTCTGTTTATTTACTTCATAAGTAAATTTTAAATTTCAGAATTCAAATTCCTGGGGTTTTCATTTCAAATCAATTTGAAATCATATATATATATATACATATATATATATATTCATAACATAGCAGTTCAAAACATTTGAATTTCTGAACAACTTATTTCAAAACAAAATCTTTGGTAGTAATCCGTCACTTAGAGCTCGAAAATTACACTGATGATGCCATGGTTCATCATCAGAATTATTTTCCAGCCACCAAAGTGAGTTCAATACTATATTACTTTCCGAAATCACTTCAAAATACCTTTTTCAACACTTGGAAAATAGTTTCAAATCTCCCAGGATTTTAAAATCCTCATATGTTTAATTCAAATCCATTTACGACGACTTCTCAAATTTCTAGAGTTTTAACTCCATTCCTGGTTTATCATCAGATTCAATTTATCTGATTTATATATTATATTCATATAATATTTCGATTGGTTATTTATATAACCAACTCACTTATATATCCTTATCTGATCATAATAATGATCAATACATCTAATATACTATAATCTCAAGATATATACTTCTCTTTATATCAAAATATATTTCGAGTAAAATTATTTCATTTATCCTCTTTCAAAACAATATTGTGTCGAATTGCTCTATCCAAGCATTTATAAATCCCTATCGACCATGTCAGCTAAACGCGTCGATCTGGAATTCATATATCACTCAACAGATCAATCAACACAATATAAAACAGTTTTTATATAAATCTACAAATACGCGCTCATATATATACACTCAAACTCAATCTAGAGTATTACTAACTCCATCTCTATTGAGTCACGCCACAGAGCCAAGGTAATCACTTAACCTTCAGCTCTGATACCAACTGTAACGACCACGGGATTTTCGACTCCGAAAATCAACACAAAACTGCCATGTTGACTATTCAGACATCAAAAATACCTGATCATTAATAGAAAGAAGTGAGAGGATGAGAAAGATAAGATAGAACTAATAGAATAGAAGAAGAAGAAGAACACAACTGAGCATAATCAGAGTAAACACGAATCTCACAGCGGAACGGATAAAATATATTATATAACATAACTTTGAAATACAAAACCGTATTGTATATACATACCATTATCAGAGTACAATACATCATATCACAGCGGAAATAGTCTCTAAATACTAACGGTGAAGCCTTCTGCTTTTAGCTCCTTCAAGCGTATCTGTAAAAGCCTGAAACACTTGACTGCCCATACAAATTTGGGCACCCAAGAGTTTAGGGAAAACAAACAAAATAAACTCTGGGTCAGTCATGGGACTGGTGTGAGTAAACTCCAACCATATGGTTTAACTTCAAAAATCCTTTGAAAGAAAAGATAATAGTAAGACCGGTCCACACATAAACACGGACGGCTTTTACCTTACTATAACCCAAATCATTATTGATATCAAAATCCAGTGATATTATAATAATGTCTAATCAAATAAATAACCAAATAGTAGAACGCTTGCATCTCACGCTCTACATACATAGTATAAAATCAAAAATCGCAGGGCGCTTATTGGAGATTGGATTCCAACTATGACAAGGTATGGGACCACCTTCCGATGATGTATCTCTAGAGGCGAATACACTGGGTTCAACAAGAACGTCTTGCAACCCGGCCCACACATGACCGACCATTCATTTCGCTTGAGTGTATCGAATGTATATCACCAACGGTTGGACTCAAACCACCGTTCCCGAATGGGCAGAATCGATAGATTTAGAAACAAAAGGAATTTCTCTAGATAGGTGATTATACACCCTAATGGGAGCGACCCACATAGCCATGCTGCCTGCCCGATTTTTGTCATTTCCCGGTCGTGAAGCTTGAGGCTACGTTTACCTTTTAGGACATCTGGCCACCATACACTTTGGATGCCACATCGTCAAACCCGTCAAATCACTAGTTGATCCTCTCAAAAATATTACGGGTATAAAAGCTAAGAGAAACGAATTTCTCCGCCACCATACGTAATACCTTGAAAGGATCGTCTTATGTGACCGTTAGGAATACTCTGTCAGACATTCGTCCATACAAGTTGTCCTGGGACTGGACAAACAGAAAACACCATTCTGGAACAGGACGACCCTTGCATTTCACTCCGTCTTCAATTGTCTTCAGCATAATCGAATTCGCAGCGCTTATGCCTATACGGAGTGGTTTTCGATAATATATCCAACCGGTCTCTCCGTATTGACAACGATGGTCAAAACACTTCGATAGTCGGTTATTTAACTATCGAAGTAAAAACAACATCCATCCTAATGTATAACTAACCATCATACAATCACGCTTAAGTTTGGTCAACAACGCTAATTTATCGTTATAGTTTAAAACTGGTCATACGCTGCAATATTCCCTTTTATAACTAATCTCGACACAATAGCCACGCTTAAGCCTTGTCAACAACGTTATTTTATCGCTATAGTAGTACGCTACTATATTCCACTTTATATTTAGTCTCAACACCTCTTTCCGTTACAAAGATCTTGACATCTCTTTCCGTTGCAAAAACCTTGACATTTCTCTTTAAACTTTTCTTATCAAAAATCGATCAAGTTCTTTGTCCTTTTGGCAACTTACTTCTTATTTGAATTATTATACCCAATTCAATAAAACATCTCAATACAAAACTTAATACCAGTTTACAATAGAATTTTTATTAGAATTTAAACTTCGCTTCAATTATAAAAATATAATTTTTATAATTAACTTCGTTGATTTGTCTGACGGTCAACCAACTTCTCACAAACGATGTGTTTATGGTTGACTGTTATCACTTTCTAGATCGATATCATTTATTTATTAAATTAACATAACGTTGAATTTCCATTCAACACGGTTCAAGCAGTGCACAAACAGTACATCTAAATATTTAGGAATCCGGTTGAGTTCCTCCAACCGATTTCCGCATCCATAGGTGTTATTCAAATCAGTATCCAACCAATGATGTGTGCATATGCAATGATATATATTTATTTCAACCAATTTAACCATAATCTGTCTAAACAACCACCACACAGCATTCAACCATTATTCAAAATATAATTAAAATATTTTAAATAAAACAAAGTTAGTGAATTTACTCACCTTTGCGCGTTAACCGTTAAATAACGATTTGCGGTCGGTTGATTAAATCAGGCATTCAGTTTTGTACCGTTCGAGCTTTATGACCAACCGGCACCGTTTCTCACATTGTCACCGTCGCACTCATAAGTGATAAAACATGAAACTTGCTCCATCATTTTGCTAATTCAATTTTCCATCTCCAAACTTTAATGCCGCCATCACCTTGATAAGCTAGACCACCCTTGACCGACCATGCTGGAACCACTTTCGCCAGCAACTGACAACGTCCCCAAACACCGCTACTTTCTCCATCTTTGACGCCAAATCCCATTTCCTAGTTTATCTTCCAAAAACGAATAGCACGCTCAGACATATATATGCCATTCTTCACGTCCCTTATTTCCTCAAGTATTAACGCCTTGTTATAGTCCCCCTCCCCTCTTCTACAATTTATGCGCCACCTGTACAACGTTTTCACCTCTATCCTTCTTACTTATAACCCACACGTGCATCATTACTTTACCCCATTCATGAAATTCGAATGATCCTCCTTCATTTAAAACCGAACCTGATGTCGTCCATTATCAATTTCAGCTTCCACATAATATAATATGTGCACATCAGGCAAAGCATGTTTGAACAACCACCTCTCTATTCACAATGACCCGTAAACCCATTACAAACGTTGACACCATGCATGTATACCGCTCTCCAGACCGCATGCAAGCATGTACATCATCATTCACCAGCATTTCCTTGCTCGCCCGAGCCTTGCCAGAGCCGACTCCCCTGCCTCCGCATGCTGTTCGGCCACTACTTCATCTACACGATGCTCTACGTTCCCTTTTGCTTTTAAAAGGTTTGAGTGTTATAAATATCATAGCAGAGGAGTTTTATTTATTTTCATGGTGACTTAGAGTTTCTGATTTAAAAAGAAAGCACAAGGCTTGCGTTTTATATTGGTCAGGTGCCTTGGGTGCAAAGGAATAGGGATTAATAGAACTATAGGTTAGGTTTGTTGTTCTTTCGACAAGTTCTTTTCAGCTCGAAACACTATGCTGCGTTGTAGGGGAAGGACAGCTATGTGTTTTCTTTGGCATGAACTCTTGATGTGGTAACAGTGTATGCATGCATAGCTCCTGTACGATGATGTTTTAAATAATGCTTTTTACACGGTTTCAACCGTCATTTGAGTGTCCTTTACTTTATGTGTTGTTTGATATTATTATAGGCTAAACATTTTTCTTTTGTTTTCAAGTTTTAGATGATTCAACCCCGTGTGCATCGAGTTAAATGTTTATATGCTTCAATGCCATTTAACGTTCAATAACTTGTTATTGAATTTATCACCGGGTACCCTATGGTATACGAATTCTGTTTCGGTCACGGATGGCTATCGACCGAAATAAAAATACAGTCGTGTCCAACGATGAGCCACGATCCCAAAAATATAATAATATCGGTAGTTTAACTTATATTGTGAAACCCCGAAATATTGATTAAGGGTGCAAAATACTCCAAATAAAAAGTTGCGTATTTAATTAATTAAAAATTTAAGTAAAATTCTAAAAATTAAGTTATCACTACGTCTCAAAAGAACCTTATCTAAATTCGAAACCGATAAGAAATTATTTCAAATAAACCGTTATGGTCGATATACGATTTCATAGCGGCTTTCTGAATATTTGATTTTGACATATCTTGCAATCTATACGACGAAATCTCAATATTTCACTTCTGTTAGAAAGATACAGTTCAACAGATTCCAACGTTTCTTGTTTTGCAGAAATCCGATTTAAACTGGTTTCTGTACACTCAGTTGAAGTTCAGAACGTTAAATTACGAACTGCAGCGTCGTTATGAGCTCGATTATATTTAATATATATATTTATACGTTCAACTTCGTTTAACCAATATATAAATCCATTTATATTACGAATTCAATATTTAAACTGAATTAAATATTCAAATATAAACCGATAAAAAGCGGGTCGTTACATTCCTTTCCCCTTAAAATAATTTCGTCCTCGAAATTGCTAAGTTGGGGAAAATGCTACAATCTCTGTTGTAAACAGGTAAAAAAAATCCTTTTGGTTTACTTCATAATTTTAGTCTCAACTGAATTGATCAAAATATTAATTCCCTTCTTTGTAACGAAAATTTTCAAAATTCGGAAAATTTTCTAACACTTTAATTTTCAGAGAATTTCGTCAGCCTCTCTGTTGCACGGTTCATTTGGTACTATTACCACACGCCACTCTGGGCCCTCTCCCTTTATCGGGCATCTAACTTTCTCGCTTCCATTTGCAATCCATTTAGCATACCCAAATGCATCTCTAACTGATCTCCAGTCAGTTTATTCTCAATCAATAATTCTCTTACATCCCAACTCAAATTTCTTTTTCAAACTCCAGTTCAATTCCAATTCCAAATAATCAAATTTCCCAACCAAGTTTGGTTCCATTCCCAATCTCAATTCACAACTCAACTACTTTGCCAAGTCAAATCCTTATTCTAGTACGTTTTCCACTTACTTGGCTTCAATTCAACTCCACTTTTATTTGGCTTCTCTAAATTCTCTGTTTATTTACTTCATAAGTAAATTTTAAATTTCAGAATTCAAATTCCTGGGGTTTTCATTTCAAATCAATTTGAAATCATATATATATATACATATATATATATATATATTCATAACATAGCAGTTCAAAACATTTGAATTTCTGAACAACTTATTTCAAAACAAAATCTTTGGTAGTAATCCGTCACTTAGAGCTCGAAAATTACACTGATGATGCCATGGTTCATCATCAGAATTATTTTCCAGCCACCAAAGTGAGTTCAATACTATATTACTTTCCGAAATCACTTCAAAATACCTTTTTCAACACTTGGAAAATAGTTTCAAATCTCCCAGGATTTTAAAATCCTCATATGTTTAATTCAAATCCATTTACGACGACTTCTCAAATTTCTAGAGTTTTAACTCCATTCCTGGTTTATCATCAGATTCAATTTATCTGATTTATATATTATATTCATATAATATTTCGATTGGTTATTTATATAACCAACTCACTTATATATCCTTATCTGATCATAATAATGATCAATACATCTAATATACTATAATCTCAAGATATATACTTCTCTTTATATCAAAATATATTTCGAGTAAAATTATTTCATTTATCCTCTTTCAAAACAATATTGTGTCGAATTGCTCTATCCAAGCATTTATAAATCCCTATCGACCATGTCAGCTAAACGCGTCGATCTGGAATTCATATATCACTCAACAGATCAATCAACACAATATAAAACAGTTTTTATATAAATCTACAAATACGCGCTCATATATATACACTCAAACTCAATCTAGAGTATTACTAACTCCATCTCTATTGAGTCACGCCACAGAGCCAAGGTAATCACTTAACCTTCAGCTCTGATACCAACTGTAACGACCACGGGATTTTCGACTCCGATAATCAACACAAAACTGCCATGTTGACTATTCAGACATCAAAAATACCTGATCATTAATAGAAAGAAGTGAGAGGATGAGAAAGATAAGATAGAACTAATAGAATAGAAGAAGAAGAAGAACACAACTGAGCATAATCAGAGTAAACACGAATCTCACAGCGGAACGGATAAAATATATTATATAACATAACTTTGAAATACAAAACCGTATTGTATATACATACCATTATCAGAGTACAATACATCATATCACAGCGGAAATAGTCTCTAAATACTAACGGTGAAGCCTTCTGCTTTTAGCTCCTTCAAGCGTATCTGTAAAAGCCTGAAACACTTGACTGCCCATACAAATTTGGGCACCCAAGAGTTTAGGGAAAACAAACAAAATAAACTCTGGGTCAGTCATGGGACTGGTGTGAGTAAACTCCAACCATATGGTTTAACTTCAAAAATCCTTTGAAAGAAAAGATAATAGTAAGACCGGTCCACACATAAACACGGACGGCTTTTACCTTACTATAACCCAAATCATTATTGATATCAAAATCCAGTGATATTATAATAATGTCTAATCAAATAAATAACCAAATAGTAGAACGCTTGCATCTCACGCTCTACATACATAGTATAAAATCAAAAATCGCAGGGCGCTTATTGGAGATTGGATTCCAACTATGACAAGGTATGGGACCACCTTCCGATGATGTATCTCTAGAGGCGAATACACTGGGTTCAACAAGAACGTCTTGCAACCCGGCCCACACATGACCGACCATTCATTTCGCTTGAGTGTATCGAATGTATATCACCAACGGTTGGACTCAAACCATCGTTCCCGAATGGGCAGAATCGATAGATTTAGAAACAAAAGGAATTTCTCTAGATAGGTGATTATACACCCTAATGGGAGCGACCCACATAGCCATGCTGCCTGCCCGATTTTTGTCATTTCCCGGTCGTGAAGCTTGAGGCTACGTTTACCTTTTAGGACATCTGGCCACCATACACTTTGGATGCCACATCGTCAAACCCGTCAAATCACTAGTTGATCCTCTCAAAAATATTACGGGTATAAAAGCTAAGAGAAACGAATTTCTCCGCCACCGTACGTAATACCTTGAAAGGATCGTCTTATGTGACCGTTAGGAATACTCTGTCAGACATTCGTCCATACAAGTTGTCCTGGGACTGGACAAACAGAAAACACCATTCTGGAACAGGACGACCCTTGCATTTCACTCCGTCTTCAATTGTCTTCAGCATAATCGAATTCGCAGCGCTTATGCCTATACGGAGTGGTTTTCGATAATATATCCAACCGGTCTCTCCGTATTGATAACGATGGTCAAAACACTTCGATAGTCGGTTATTTAACTATCGAAGTAAAAACAACATCCATCCTAATGTATAACTAACCATCATACAATCACGCTTAAGTTTGGTCAACAACGCTAATTTATCGTTATAGTTTAAAACTGGTCATACGTTGCAATATTCCCTTTTATAACTAATCTCGACACAATAGCCACGCTTAAGCCTTGTCAACAACGTTATTTTATCGCTATAGTTGTACGCTACTATATTCCACTTTATACTTAGTCTCAACACCTCTTTCCGTTACAAAGATCTTGACATCTCTTTCCGTTGCAAAAACCTTGACATTTCTCTTTAAACTTTTCTTATCAAAAATCGATCAAGTTCTTTGTCCTTTTGGCAACTTACTTCTTATTTGAATTATTATACCCAATTCAATAAAACATCTCAATACAAAACTTAATACCAGTTTACAATAGAATTTTTATTAGAATTTAAACTTCGCTTCAATTATAAAAATATAATTTTTATAATTAACTTCGTTGATTTGTCTGACGGTCAACCAACTTCTCACAAACGATGTGTTTATGGTTGACTGTTGTCACTTTCTAGATCGATATCATTTATTTATTAAATTAACATAACGTTGAATTTCCATTCAACACGGTTCAAGCAGTGCACAAACAGTACATCTAAATATTTAGGAATCCGGTTGAGTTCCTCCAACCGATTTCCGCATCCATAGGTGTTATTCAAATCAGTATCCAACCAATGATGTGTGCATATGCAATGATATATATTTATTTCAACCAATTTAACCATAATCTGTCTAAACAAACACCACACAACATTCAACCATTATTCAAAATATAATTAAAATATTTTAAATAAAACAAAGTTAGTGAATTTACTCACCTTTGCGCGTTAACCGTTAAATAACGATTTGCGGTCGGTTGATTAAATCAGGCATTCAGTTCTGTACCGTTCGAGCTTTATGACCAACCGGCACCGTTTCTCACATTGTCACCGTCGCACTCATAAGTGATAAAACATGAAACTTGCTCCATCATTTTGCTAATTCAATTTTCCATCTCCAAACTTTAATGCCGCCATCACCTTGATAAGCTAGACCACCCTTGACCGACCATGCTGGAACCACTTGCGCCAGCAACTGACAACGTCCCCAAACACCGCTACTTTCTCCATCTTTGACGCCAAATTCCATTTCCTAGTTTATCTTCCAAAAACGAATAGCACGCTCAGACATATATATGCCATTCTTCACGTCCCTTATTTCCTCAAGTATTAACGCCTTGTTATAGTCCCCCTCCCTTCTTCTACAATTTATGCGCCACCTGTACAACGTTTTCACCTCTATCCTTCTTACTTATAACCCACACGTGCATCATTACTTTACCCTATTCATGAAATTCGAATGATCCTCCTTCATTTAAAACCGAACCTGATGTCGTCCATTATCAATTTCAGCTTCCACATAATATAATATGTGCACATCAGGCAAAGCATGTTTGAACAACCACCTCTCTATTCACAATGACCCGTAAACCCCTTACAAACGTTGACACCATGCATGTATACCGCTCTCCAGACCGCATGCAAGCATGTACATCATCATTCACCAGCATTTCCTTGCTCGCCCGAGCCTTGCCAGAGCCGACTCCCCTGCCTCCGCATGCTATTCGGCCACTACTTCATCTACATGATGCTCTACGTTCCCTTTTGCTTTTAAAAGGTTTGAGTGTTATAAATATCATAGCAGAGGAGTTTTATTTATTTTCATGGTGACTTAGAGTTTCTGATTTATAAAGAAAGCACAAGGCTTGCGTTTTATATTGGTCAGGTGCCTTGGGTGCAAAGGAATAGGGATTAATAGAACTATAGGTTAGGTTTGTTG
Organism: Allium sativum; assembly: GCA_030737875.1. Lineage (NCBI taxonomy): Eukaryota > Viridiplantae > Streptophyta > Magnoliopsida > Asparagales > Amaryllidaceae > Allium > Allium sativum. The sequence goes on along the minus strand of CM060919.1, from coordinate 122,914,213 downwards.
TTCTTTCGACAAGTTCTTTTCAGCTCGAAACACTATGCTGCGTTGTAGGGGAAGGACAGCTATGTGTTTTCTTTGGCATGAACTCTTGATGTGGTAACAGTGTATGCATGCATAGCTCCTGTACGATGATGTTTTAAATAATGCTTTTTACACTGTTTCAACCGTCATTTGAGTGTCCTTTACTTTATGTATTGTTTGATATTATTATAGGCTAAACATTTTTCTTTTGTTTTCAAGTTTTAGATGATTCAACCCCGTGTGCATCGAGTTAAATGTTTATATGCTTCAATGCCATTTAACGTTCAATAACTTGTTATTGAATTTATCACCGGGTACCCTATGGTATACGAATTCTGTTTCGGTCACGGACGGCTATCGACCGAAATAAAAATACAGTCGTGTCCAACGATGAGCCACGATCCCAAAAATATAATAATATCGGTAGTTTAACTTATATTGTGAAACCCCGAAATATTGATTAAGGGTGCAAAATACTCCAAATAAAAAGTTGCGTATTTAATTAATTAAAAATTTCAGTAAAATTCTAAAAATTAAGTTATCACTACGTCTCAAAAGAACCTTATCTAAATTCGAAACCGATAAGAAATTATTTCAAATAAACCGTTATGGTCGATATACGATTTCATAGCGGCTTTCTGAATATTTGATTTTGACATATCTTGCAATCTATACGACGAAATCTCAATATTTCACTTCTGTTAGAAAGATACAGTTCAACAGATTCCAACGTTTCTTGTTTTGCAGAAATCCGATTTAAACTGGTTTCTGTACACTCAGTTGAAGTTCAGAACGTTAAATTACGAACTGCAGCGTCGTTATGAGCTCGATTATATTTAATATATATATTTATACGTTCAACTTCGTTTAACCAATATATAAATCCATTTATATTACGAATTCAATATTTAAACTGAATTAAATATTCAAATATAAACCGATAAAAATGCGGGTCGTTACAATTTACTACCTCATCTTTTGTTGATAGTTCAACTGTTGCCATCTCTGTTTTTGTAAGAAAACAGTAAAATTCTTAAGATGTTATTGGTTTAGTATACCAAAACAGAGAATATTCAATATAAACTCGTCGCACAAGTTTATAAATCAGATTTCCACTACTCTGAAAACTTTATATTTGCAATAATAGCAATAAGTATGTTGTAATTACAACAACAACGTTGTACTAAGAAATAGCACAATGTAAAGAATGGAAATATTATGAAATAATGCATATAAATATACGAAATAGAAATCTAACCGAATGACTTCTAAGGCTTGTCGTAACAATTTCCTTAAGAATTTTATTTCAAAATTCTCCCAAGATACGATAGACGTATTATGCACGAGATTGTAATGAGCATGTCACTCTGTGATTGTATATAAGAATATTAGATAAGAGAGAAGGAAGATCGAATTGGAATGAGTGTTGAAAGTGATCAGTTTTCCTCCTTATTTATAGTTTATCCGCATCCGTTCGAACGATCGCACCCGTACCTCTTCGTACAGTCGCATCTGTTCGGAACGGTCATGCTCGTACCTCTTCGTACAGTCGCATCTTTTCCAAACGGTCATGCTTGTATCTCTTCGTATAGACGCATCTCTTTCGGTGAATGGAAATGTCTTTTCATGAAGTGACTTTACGTTGAGATATGACCGTTTGGTGAAAGAAAGTGTCTTTTCGCGAAGTGTTTTTTTCGCTGAAATATAACAGTTGGGAGATATGACCGTTGGTGCTAAGGAATTGTCTTTCCGCAAAGGGCACTACTAAAATTTTCAATATTGGTGACATATAGATTAGCCTCTCTTAGTTAAATTAGAGGCCAAAAAAAGACTAATCTGTCCCTAAGTGAAGGAGGGGCAATTTAACAGCTGCCTCTTAAAGCAAAGTCCCTAATAATATTTAGAGGCAAATGTAACCATATTTTTGCCCTAACTATTCACCTGCCACATAGGATGAATAAATATATAAAATAAGAAACTGAGGCACTAACAGCCGCCCTTATTATGAATTGTATTATTAAAAAAAAAAATTATCAAATCAGCATATACAATCATATACATTAAACAAAGCATAAACAGTTCATTGTACAATGGATATAAATTGTCACTGAATAAAACACCCAACCAGAATTCAAATCATTTAAATACATATTGTTATATTTAATTATTACAACAAATAATGCCTTTATACACATGTAAACATAACTAAGCATGTACTTATCTATATAAACTACATGTACTTATCTATATAAACTACCATAAAGTCATACTGGTTAGTGGATGCAACTCCAGTCCGAATATCCGTTCTTTTTCTCTAAAGCTGACGTCCTTCTAATAATGTCATTGCAACAAGTCTTTAAACATTTCAAGGAAAACCCGTTTTCAACACAATAATAAAGTTCTTTACTCAACAGCCTGAGATGTAAACATGCTATTGATGAGGTAAAATATGTTCAAGGTAAGAATCATCTATAACATGCTATTCAACCATAAATTGTCCTTGGGTCCCTTCCTTTCATGTAAATTGAATAGCATGACGTATATGTTCTGAACAGATTTTAAAAAAATCAGCATGAATTGTTCTGAAGAATCATCAATAACATGCTATTCAACCATAAAAAATATTCTCTTTACCATTTCAAATTCTTGGACCCAAGGACCTTGACACTTTAAAATCTGTTTACGGTAAGAATCATCAATAGCATGTTTACCTTAGCTGATGTATATGTGCCAGTATTCTCTAGATGAGTATTAACGACAAACCGACAATATGCTTTTTGATCGCCTCCATTCATGTCACTAACAAAACAATCAACACCTAGGTACCAAAAATAGGAGTCAAGGTAAAATTTCACTAGGTAAGATGAATACATATGAAACAAGAATCTCATTAGCAGTAACGAAAAGATATTTGCAGTAACATATTGTTTATATGCATATGAGTTATGTTTCATGCTGTAAATCATATATAGATTCCCTTGCACTTATGTTCGAATGTCCAGGTAGTTCAGCTGGTCGACACATAAGTTAAGAAATGCTTCCCCAATTCCGTTTATACGTCAAAGTTCAAAGAATACATATCATCCAAAAAGGCTAAATGTTTTAAGTACCATATCAATGCCAGAACAGTGAAGTTTTATTTCAACTAACCATAATCAAAATGAAAAAAAAAACGACGAGGTTTATAATGAAAACAAACATGCGTTCGCCAGAGAGGCTAGCAAGATCGAAAGGAAAAAAAGCACTCCTCCATAATTCCACAATTTTTTTCGTCCAGCTGAACTCCTAGATCACCGAGGGCACCACGACGTCAATCAATTACTTATGATGAAACTGAAGTTGGTTCTCCATACATGTAGGAGCGGAAACCAGAGTGTCCTCTTTGGCCCTAACACTTTATGTTAGGGATTAAATGAAAAAATTAAGGGGTGGCAAGGTCCTATTACGGAAGGAAGAAAATATTCATTCCTCAGTCACTTACATCAACGGTAAATTTTAAGAAAACAAAACAGCTGAATCTGTAAACTAGCACATATTCTCTAATAATTGAGGTGTTTACCATCTATATAGTTAACAAAATAATACTTGGACTGAGTTTTGATTAAATGTCTTTTTGAAAACTCTTGAATTAAGATTTGCATATAAACTCAGAGGGTTCAACTATTTTTGTGATAACAAAATATAAATCGTAAAAGTTGGCTATAAATACTTATCTTGAGTTGAGTTCATATTATTTTTATTTTTTTAGCAAAACATTACTTAATATTTCCTTTTAGGTTTTTAATGGAGGCACATATAATTAAAGTTGAAGCAAAAAGTTCATTCCTTATTTTTATATTTTTAAGCAAAAATGTAGTACTCTCTTGAATGCTAAGAATGCTATACATGTTACTATTATATATAACTCCTGAAGTCTACACAATAGACCGTGACAAATTCGACAATGATTTGAAATGAGGAATTCATAAATTAACCCATTACCTTGAGGTCTGGAGCATCACCGGTGGTTGGAAGTTGGCACTATAACATTAATTATTTGTTTTGAAGGAATTTTTGGCTACATTATGGAAAATGATAAAAAATCACAATGTTCAACAAAAAGGACATTAAAATAAAAATGTAACACCCCACCTCCGCCAGGGTGGCTCTTGCAAGCACTCTGACTTTGGAGGGGCGTTTGAATCAGGTAAACATGCATAATGATATGTCAAGGCAGAACAAGAACATATGTATATATGTAAACAGAGTAAATAAGATAAGTAAAACAGCGGAAGATTTCAAACTATTTCAAAAACAAGTCTGGTACAACATAATGTCAACTTTCCAAATACACAAGTCTAGATAAAACAACATTACTGAAAAACTGAAATACATAAGTACTATCCCCAAAATAAGTGATAACCATAGCTAGCTTCATGTCAAGACCGTACATGAGCTAAATCCCACAAGCAAGCGCTCAGAAATCCAAGCTAAGCTCCACTATTCCCTCCCTGAGAACCTGGGGGGGGGGGGGGAGGGGAAACGGAAGAAAAGAGGCGAAAGAAAACAGGTCAGTCAAAAAGACTGAGTAAGCCCTACTACAATCAATGTAAACTGATAAAGTTAACTGGCATGAGAAGCAGGTATGATCATAAGGATAACAACATACTAGCATGATGATTAACCAACAAGGTAGATAAAGGTGTCATCGCATAATCAGGTTTAAGGTTTTGCACCACAGGTGTACTAGCAAACTAACATGACTTGAATAAACAAGTATTGATCCCTTGGCCCAAGCTTTGGCCCAATAACATGAAGTGACCCTCATACGAGGTCCAATAACATGAAGTGACCCCAATACAAGGTCCAACCAAATGGTCTAATCGATCGACTCCCTAAGCCTAACTCGTCACGTGTTGGTGTCAATGCGGCCCAAACATAATTGTTGTCAGACTGTGCAGGGTCTCCCGTCGGGTGTATCAAGCCCTAGGGTGTCAACCCCTGGACACCATAAACATGAGTACACAGTCTCGATCTACTGGTACCCGTGCATGTTTTCCCCGGCTTCGGACTGTGTGCACGACCATAGTCCGCCCGGAACTACACCGGCGTACCCTCTGCCGTCGCTTTTGGTCACTTACCTCCAGTCCATTAATCGTGCTCCCTCCCTAGCCTAGACCCTAGGGTCTTAATGATACAAACTTGGGATTACTGCTGGAGTGGACCCCCATTGCTAGGATTTTTCTAGTGGGTTAAGTACGGTTTAACCCTCTTGCTAATCATGGATTAACTTGGTTAAGTGTAACGATGAGTTCACGACTTAACCCTGATTAATCTACCAAGCCCAAATTGGTTAAGTATTAAGTGGACCATGACTTAACCCTAATCACGAGGCATTAATTAATTTAATGCGCCTTAACCTCTCACATTAGACCTTGTTGTGGTTACTAGTTAAGCCGGGCGGGTCCGGGTAGCTTTACACCACAACTTGGTCTAACCTCAGGTTCAAGGTACAACATGGCCAACTTCTCACATTGGGTCCTATTGTTTGTAGCAACTAGTTAAGCCGGTCGGTTCCGGGTAGTTTTACGCTACAAACTCAACCCAACCTCGAGTTGGTCACACTTATCTTTTCTAAGTGTCATGTCCATCATGTTCCCAAAACATATCACAAGTTTTCAAGCAATTGGGTAGACCTAACTTAATAGGTAAATTCCCAATGGGTAGACCTAACTTAATAGGTAAATTTCCAATCTTATGTTTTTATGTCTTTTAAGTTTACCCAACCCCAAACGCAATCCCATCTCTTACATATCGCAATAGCGCATACAGGATAGAAAGAGGGAACTTGGCATAATCACGACATAAAGGTGTTGAAGCCACAAGTTTAACATGGTGGCATATGAAATGTACATATGTTCATATACTTGCATATTACATTTTTAGGCCTCAAAAGCATGCATATAACCAAACTTAGCATATTGGTGATACATGGTGATAAATGACATGTAGAAATGACCATAAGTTCGCATTTAGCCTCACATGCAAGTTATCATAAGAGATATGATAACTTACATGTTGCCAAAATGCAACCTTTAGCATAAAGCTTGAAGCTTTATGTTCACATACTCAAGATAAGCTTGCATAACATGATAACATGAACAAAATGATCATCCCAAACTTGCATAACATACTTGCATATCATAACATGGCATACTTGCATAGCATAACATGGTAAACTTGCATAACATAACATGATGAACTTGCATATCATAACATGGCAAACTTGCATAACATGATAAACTTGCATATCATAACATAACAAACTTGCATAACATGATAAACTTGCATATCATATCATAATGATCAAACACAACTTGCATCATTAACTTTAGAGTTTAAATATGAAAGTAGAAAAGGGCTTACAATGCTTATGAAGTCACAAAAATATGACAAAGCCCTTATGCAACCAATTAAACCCAAAATGCAAGCTTTAATAGAAAAACCCTTAAGCCAAAATGATCAAAACTCTTGCTTTATGATGCAAATATAGAAACTTGACTTGAATGCAAGCTAATGATGCTCATACAAGCTTGAAAACACTTGTATGCATGGAAAATCTCTCATAGAAATGACTTAGGAATTTTATGAAGAGAGTGGAGGCCATGAGAGGATTGATTTTGCCATAGTTTAGTTGTATGAATGAATAATGATGATTTAGGGTTAGGTTAGGGCATTAGTTATAGAGATTAGGACTAGTTTCAACCTTAGGATTAAACTCTAGTTCCAATCTCAGCCCTCAAAACCGAATCTGGCCCCCAAGCTCAACACAAACCCAAAATGGTGCACCAGGCAATACTGCCCAGCAGGACCAAGTCGACAGCCAAGTCGACAGGGCTGTCGACTTGGGCCAACCAAGTCGACTCCCAAGTCGACAGGGCTGTCGACTTGGGTACTTTGGCGGGAATTTTCCCGCCTGCGCCTGCTGCCCTAAATTCCCAAATTCAAACTTGAATTTGAAATCTGTTTTTACTTTGAAATTTTCTGAAAACTTCGTTGAACCTTAATCGGGTCATACGGACTCCGATTTTCGAAAACTCGGACTCTATTTCGCGTATTTTTCCGAGACGAACGCAATGGCATAGCCCGTTTCCCTTGATTCAGATTTATAAATTAAATTCTGCCTCGATTTACGTTATAACAGGTTATTGAAAATACGGGTTGTTACATTCTCCCCTCCTTAAAGGATTTCGTCCCCGAAATCTTCAAGTTAGGAAGAACGTATCCTACCATCCAATGATCCATCTACTCAAAACATCATCCACGAGCAATCATTGTCCTTACAAGATTCTAAATGTTGTATGAACATATGCAAAGGTGTGTGTATATGTCCTTATCTAATGCAAATATCATCAATGCAAATTATGTTAGTGAAATGAATCCATATGTATGCAATTCCTAACATAATGTATAACATCTATATGTGTGCACATAACATACATCCGTATGCAACATCCATGTGATAACACAAAAATTTTCATCCATGAATAAGCGTAAGCACTCATGCATATGCAATATGAGGAGTGTTTGAGCCGATCTAGTGCCTAACGTGTATAATGCATCCACGAGTAACCACTTGCAAATACTTGCAACCACTTGCAACCATCAAGCATAACATGTTTCAAACACATGTTTCATCCAAAGGGTTTCTACCTAAGGTTCTCATGATAAGATTAACACGATAAACTAGATAAACATGGATAGCAAAGAGAAAGATATGCTAACAAAGAAAAGAGATTGAGAGTGTACCCTAAAAAAGGAATGGATAAAGCCCACGCATCTTCTCCTCGGTTTCCCAAGTTGCGTCTTCTTCGGCTTCACTCCATTGAACCTTCACCAACTTGACCTCTCGATTCCTTAGCTTCTTGGTCTCCGTTCCCAAGATACAAATCGGAGCTCTCCTCAAGGTAGCCTCTTTCTCCACTTCCACATCATTCAGAACACTCGGCTCAACAACCTCTGCTGATTCATGTAAACACTTCCGGAGATGCGAGACATGAAAAACATCGTGTACTCCGGCGAGCTTCTCGGGCAACTCCACTCTATAAGCCATCTGCCCGATCCTCTCTATAATAGGGAATGGTCCAACAAACCTCGGTGCTAACTTCCCAACGGCTCCAAATCGGACCACATTCCGCAAAGGAGAAACCTTCACGAAAACCATATCCCCAACATCAAACTCCAAATCAGTTCTTCGCTTATCAGCATAGGATTTCTGTCGGTCTTGGGCCGCTTTCATCCGTCTCCGAATTAACTCGACCTTCTTGGATGTATCTCTGATCATATCAGGCCCAAGTATAAGCTCATCTGTAGTCTCCCACCAACATGTAGGCGACTTGCACGACCTCCCATATAAAGCTTCAAATGGTGCCATCCCTATGCTTGCCTGATAACTGTTATTATATGCAAACTCAACAAGAGGGAGATGGTCTTCCCAAGTACCACCAAAATCCAGAATACAAAGCCTCAACAGATCCTCGAGTACCCTATTCACCCTTTCGGTTTGACCGTCCGTCTGTGGGTGATAAGCCGTACTTAGATTCAACCTTGTGCCCATCGCTTCTTGCAAGCTATTCCAGAATTGACTTGTAAAGATTGGGTCACGGTCACTGACTATACTAGAAGGGACTCCATGTAGTCTCACAATCTCATGAAGATATACAGACGCTAGCCAAGATGCGGTCCTCTTGCTCTTCACCGGAATGAAATGAGCACTCTTCGTAAGTCTATCCACAATAACCCAAATGCTCATATTCCCTTTCCTTGACCTTGGTAGCCCATCGATAAAATCCATGGAAATACTCTCCCACTTCCATAGTGGAACGTCTAGAGGATGCAATAGCCCACCGGGCTTCTTCGACTCGGCCTTAACTTGCTGGCAAATGATACATCTAGAGACAAACTCTGCCACATCCTTCTTCATCCCAGGCCAAAAGAAAATGCGCTTCATATCTTTATACATCTTATCTCCGCCCGGATGTATAGTCAACTTAGAGCGATGCGCTTCCTCAAGAACTTTTCTTACTAAATCTTCTACCATTGGAACACATAACCTTCTGTCTCTCCTCAGCCAACCCTTGTCATCAATAGAATATCGAGCGAGATGACTAGACGCCTCTCCTCGAATCAGCTTATCCATAATCTCAACTATCTGAGGGTCTTCTCTCTGCGAAGCCCCAACTTGATCAAGAAGGGTAGGTCTGAGTTCTAGAGATGCTAAAGAACCGGTCATCGACTCAATCGCCAAAGAGAAATCAAAGGTTGCCACATACTCTAAATTCTTCATCTCAACGAATAGAGGACTCAGAGTCAACCTTTTTCTACTCAATGCATCTGCTACCACATTCCCCTTGCCAGGGGTATAAGCTATCTCAAAATCGTAGGACGCCAAGAATTCCATCCATCTTTGTTGCCTCAGATTCAGATCCTTCTGAGAAAAGAGATACTTCAATGACTTGTGATCGGTATAAAGCTCAAATCTTTCGCCCAGAAGATAATGGCGCCAAGCCTTGAGTGCATATACTATTGCTGCCAACTCTAAGTCATGAGTGGGATAATTCTTCTCATGCCCTTTGAGTTGTCTACCGCCAAAGCATATCACTCTTCCTTCTTGCATCAGAACAGCTCCTAACCCCGTGCCACATGCATCGGTGTAAACTGTAAATAGCTTCCCTCCATCGGGCAAAGCTAGAACATGTGCTGATGTGAGAGCTCTCTTGAGCTTCTGAAAAGCAAGCTCGCATTCTAGGCTCCAAGCAAAAACTAAATTCTTCTTCGTCAATTTAGTGAGAGGAGCGGAAATCTTCGCGAAGTCCTTGATGAACTTCCGGTAAAAGCCTGCAAGACCTAGAAAACTTCTTACTTCGGTTGCATTCCTTGGAGTCTTCCAATCCTGAACTGCAACCACCTTAGCGGGATCCACCGTTAAGCCTTGCTTAGATACTATATGCCCAAGGAATCTAACTTCCCTTCTCCAAAAGTGACACTTGGAGAACTTGGCCTTCAACTGATGCGCTCTAAGCGTATCCATCACCTCCACGAGATGCCTTGCGTGCTCTTTCTCATCCTTAGAGAAGATCAGAATATCATCTACGAAGACCACGACAAACTTGTTCAAGAACTCCATGAACACCCTACTCATCAAGTCCACGAAATATGCGGGTGCATTAGTCAAGCCGAACGGCATGACAAGCCATTCGAAGAATCCATCTGGAGTTCTGAACGCAGTCTTGTCTATACTATCTTCAGCTACCCTGAGCTGATGGAATCCAGTAGCAAGATCAAGCTGAGAGAAAACAGAAGCACCGACAAGCTGGTCAAAGAGATCATCAATCCTCGGTAACGGGTGTCTGTTCTTCTTAGTCAGCTTATTCAACTCTCGATAGTCAACACAAAGTCGGAGAGAACCATCTGCCTTGGTAGCAAATACCACAGGCGCTCCCCATTCAGATATACTTCGTCTAATGAAGTTCTTCTCAAGCAACTCCTTCACTTGCTTACTTAGCTCTCGCCTTTCACGCGGAGCCATGTGCCGAACGGGCAAAGAAACCGGCTTTGCATTATCCACCAGATAAATGCGGAAATCAATCTCTCGCTTAGGGGGCAACCCCCTAACTTCATCGAAAACATCCGGATACTCTCGAACCACTCTCACAGACTGAAGAGTTTCCATTGACGAGTCGAGTGATTCAAGATAGCACAACATGACGGGACCTCTCGGATTACAAGAAATCTCTAGGGTGTTTCCGAGGCGAGTCACGAGCCTCACAACCCTATGCTCACAATCAAGGATGGCTCCATATCTAGACAACCAATCCATGCCCAATATCAATCCGTATCCCCTAAAACCAAGAACATAAGCACTACACAAGAACTCTACACTCAGTATAGAGATCCTCAAATCCCCACATATCATAGACAGATGGGCGGAACCCCCAATAAGATTTGAGACACAGACGGGATCCTCTACCAAGCTAGTACTAAGGTGCAAACTATCAACAAGATCAGATGAGATAAAGCTATGTGATGCACCTGAATCAAACAAGGTACGAACTGGAAAATCAGAAATATGTACAAGGCTCTCAACAGAAATACTACCTCGATCGGGAACTGGAGCGGTATTGAGAGCATGAACTTGCCCTCCTGAAGGTCCAGCACACTGAGTCTGACCCTGGCCTTGCCCTTGCTTCTTCGGGCAATCCTTACTGAAATGTCCAGTCTCACCGCAGAAAAAGCATTCATCATTCTTCCTTTTCCTCTTCTTACAATCCTTAATAAGATGCCCAACTGAACCGCAATAATGGCACTTCCCCTTGTTGTTCTTGCCCTTGTTGTTCTTGCCCTTGTTGCCTTGACTCTTGTTCTTGTTCTTGTTCTGATTGCCTTGACTGCTCTGACCACTTGGATTACCCTGATTTCCTTTCCACTGGGAATCAGTCTTCTTGGCTTGAGTATCATTCAACTTGATCTCTTTCTTGACATCTCCCTGAAGTAACGCCATATCAACCAAGCTCTCAAACGTGGCCCCATGGGGAATATGTGACATAGCCAATCCCTGTAACGGCTCATTCAATCCTCTAGCAAAACGAAGAGCCTTCTTCTGAGGAGTATTCACCATATCCAAGCCAAAACGAGCTAACTGATTGAACTTGTTCACATATTCTTTGACAGACATATCTCCTTGTTTCAAAGTTATGAACCTTTCCATTTGCAGATTCTCCTCAGCAGAAGATAGAAACTTAAGCACGAACCTTGCCCTGAAATCGGCCCAAGTCTCAACAGGCCTAGTACCATTGGTGACTTCCCACCAATAAGCGGCTTCATCCTTCATAAGCCAAACCGCCAACAAGATCTTCCTTTGATCGTCTAACCCAAAGATGGCAAATAAATCCTCGGTCTCTTTCAACCAATTTCTGGCCTCTACAAAAGTCTCAGTGCCTTGAAAGTTCTTGCCACCCATTGCTTTGAAATCTTTGCAAGTCTTTGCGAAGTCAGCTTGAGGATGCTGAGGGGGAGGAGGAAGAGGAACCTCAGCGACAGGAGGAGGAGGAACATTAACTACCGGAGGAGGAGGAGGAACATCTGCGGGGCCGGCTTCGGTCGCCCTAGCCTCCAAAAGTCTCCTATACCAAACATGTACGTTACTCCCTCCGGAATAGCAAAGTTATCGGCCATACTGAAAACGAAGAAAAAGACAGATTCAGAATGGAGAAAAACGAAGGAATTTTGCTAATGGCTTTTTGGGGAATAGCCTTTAAAATAAACTAGACTTTTCTTTGGAAAATACTTTATACTTGGTTTTGAAAATAGTTTTCCAAAAGTTTTCTAAAAACCTTTTTGTTCCTTCTCGTAAACCATATGCTCTGATACCAAATGTAACACCCCACCTCCGCCAAGGTGGCTCTTGCAAGCACTCTGACTTTGGAGGGGCGTTTGAATCAAGTAAACATGCATAATGATATGTCAAGGCAAAACAAGAACATATGTATATATGTAAACAGAGTAAATAAGATAAGTAAAACAGCGGAAGATTTCAAACTATTTCAAAAACAAGTCTGGTACAACATAATGTCAACTTTCCAAATACACAAGTCTAGATAAAACAACATTACTGAAAAACTGAAATACATAAGTACTATCCCCAAAATAAGTGATAACCATAGCTAGCTTCATGTCAAGACCGTACATGAGCTAAATCCCACAAGCAAGCGATCAGAAATCCAAGCTAAGCTCCACTATTCCCTCCCTGAGAACCTGGGGGGGGGGGGAACGGAAGAAAAGAGGCGAAAGAAAACAGGTCAGTCAAAAAGACTGAGTAAGCCCTACTACAATCAATGTAAACTGATAAAGTTAACTGGCATGAGAAGCAGGTATGATCATAAGGATAACAACATACTAGCATGATGATTAACCAACAAGGTAGATAAAGGTGTCATCGCATAATCAGGTTTAAGGTTTTGCACCACAGGTGTACTAGCAAACTAACATGACTTGAATAAACAAGTATTGATCCCTTGGCCCAAGCTTTGGCCCAATAACATGAAGTGACCCTCATACGAGGTCCAATAACATGAAGTGACCCCAATACAAGGTCCAACCAAACGGTCTAATCGATCGGCTCCCTAAGCCTAACTCGTCACGTGTTGGTGTCAATGCGGCCCAAACATAATTGTAGTCAGACTGTGCAGGGTCTCCCGTCGGGTGTATCAAGTCCTAGGGTGTCAACCCCTGGACACCATAAACATGAGTGCACAGTCTCGATCTACTGGTACCCGTGCATGTTTTCCCCGGCTTCGGACTGTGTGCACGACCATAGTCCGCCCGGAACTACACCGGCGTACCCTCTGCCGTCGCTTTTGGTCACTTACCTCCAGTCTAGTAATCGTGCTCCCTCCCTAGCCTAGACCCTAGGGTCTTAATGATACAAACTTTGGATTACTACTGGAGTGGACCCCCATTGCTAGGATTTTTCTAGTGGGTTAAGTACGGTTTAACCCTCTTGCTAATCATGGATTAACTTGGTTAAGTGTAACGATGAGTTCACGACTTAACCCTGATTAATCTACCAAGCCCAAATTGGTTAAGTATTAAGTGGACCATGACTTAACCCTAATCACGAGGCATTAATTAATTTAATGCGCCTTAACCTCTCACATTAGACCTTGTTGTGGTTACTAGTTAAGCCGGGCGGGTCCGGGTAGCTTTACACCACAACTTGGTCTAACCTCGGGTTCAAGGTACAACATGGCCAACTTCTCACATTGGGTCCTATTGTTTGTAGCAACTAGTTAAGCCGGTCGGTTTCGGGTAGTTTTACGCTACAAACTCAACCCAACCTCGAGTTGGTCACACTTATCTTTTCTAAGTGTCATGTCCATCATGTTCCCAAAACATATCACAAGTTTTCAAGCAATTGGGTAGACCTAACTTAATAGGTAAATTCCCAATGGGTAGACCTAACATAATAGGTAAATTCCCAATCTTATGTTTTTATGTCTTTTAAGTTTACCCAACCCCAAACGCAATCCCATCGCTTACATATCGCAATAGCGCATAAAGGATAGAAAGAGGGAACTTGGCATAATCACGACATAAAGGTGTTGAAGCCACAAGTTTAACATGGTGGCATATGAAATGTACATATGTTCATATACTTGCATATTACATTTTTAGGCCTCAAAAGCATGCATATAACCAAACTTAGCATATTGGTGATACATGGTGATAAATGACATGTAGAAATGGCCATAAGTTCGCATTTAGCCTCACATGCAAGTTATCATAAGAGATATGATAACTTACATGTTGCCAAAATGCAACCTTTAGCATAAAGCTTGAAGCTTTATGTTCACATACTCAAGATAAGCTTGCATAACATGATAACATGAACAAAACGATCATCCCAAACTTGCATAACATACTTGCATATCATAACATGGCATACTTGCATAGCATAACATGGTAATCTTGCATAACATAACATGATGAACTTGCATATCATAACATGGCAAACTTGCATAACATGATAAACTTGCATATCATAACATAACAAACTTGCATAACATGATAAACTTGCATATCATATCATAATGATCAAACACAACTTGCATCATTAACTTTAGAGTTTAAATATGAAAGTAGAAAAGGGCTTACAATGCATATGAAGTCACAAAAATATGACAAAGCCCTTATGCAACCAATTAAACCCAAAATGCAAGCTTTAATAGAAAAACCCTTAAGCCAAAATGATCAAAACTCTTGCTTTATGATGCAAATATAGAAACTTGACTTGAATGCAAGCTAATGATGCTCATACAAGCTTGAAAACACTTGTATGCATGGAAAATCTCTCATAGAAATGACTTAGGAATTTTATGAAGAGAGTGGAGGCCATGAGAGGATTGATTTTGCCATAGTTTAGTTGTATGAATGAATAATGATGATTTAGGGTGTAACGACCACGGGATTTTCGACTCCGAAAATCGACACAAAACCCAGTGTCGACTGTTCAGACATCGAAAATACCGTATCATTAATAGAAGAAATTATAGGGTGAGATAGAAAAGATAGAACTAATAGAATAGAAGAAGAAGAACACAACTGAGCATAATCAAAGTAAACACGAATCTCACAGCGGAACGAATAAAATATATTATATAACATAACTTTTGAAATACAAATCAGTAACTTTATATACATACCATCATCAGAGCACAACAGTCATTTCTGGAACAGTTATAAACTCTTGTTTCCAGATACAAACAAGGTCCACAGCGGAATATATGATAGCCTATAGCTAACCGGTGAAGCCTCCTGCTTCCAGCTCCTTCAAATAAATCTGTGAAATCCCGACTACTTGACTGCCCGTACAAATTTGGGCACCCAAGAGTTTAGGGAAAACAAAACAAAATAAACTCTGGGTCAGTCATGGGACTGGTGTGAGTAAACTCCAACCACTTGTTTAACTTTAAAAATCCTTTCAAAAGAAAAGGTAATAGTAAGACCAGCCCACACATAAACACGGACGGTTTTTACCTTACTATAACCCAAAACACTTTGATACGAAAATCCAGTGATATTATAATAATGTCTACATCAAGTAAATAACCAAATAGCAGAACGCTTGCATCTCACGCTCCACATACATAGTATAAAATCAAAAACCGCATGGCACTTATTGGAGATTGGATTTCCAACATGACAAGGTATGGAACCACCTTCCGCTAGTGTATCTCTAGAGAGGAATACACTGGGTTCAACAAGAACATCTTGCAACCCGGCCCACACATGACCGACCACTCATTTCGCTTGAGTGTATCGAATGTATATCACCAACGGTTGGGATCAGCAACCGCCTCCCGACTGGGACAGCATCGAATAGAATAAGAAATTAAATGAACCTCTAGATAGGTGATTATACATCCTAATGGGAGCGACCCACATAGCCATGCTGCCTGCCCGATTTTTGTCCTTTCCCGGTTGTTGAGGCCTGAGGCTACGAATACTTACCATTCATTTATAGCACAATCACTTTGAATGCCACATTGTCAGATCCGTTAATCACTAGTTGAGTTTGCACAAATATTCTGGATGTTATGCTAAGGGAATAAATCCGTTGCAACCATATATATTTATACAGACCAACCCATTTGATCATTGGAAATACTTTGTCAGACATTCGTCCATTTACGTTCGTTCTGGGATTGAACGAAACCGAAGGCACTATTTCTATTTAATAGAAAGAGTCCTTGCATTTCACTCCGTCTTCAATATATTCAGCATACTTGGTTCGCAACGCTAATGCCGATACGAAGTGGTTCTTCGGATAATAATCCAACCGGTCTCTCCATATTGACAACGATGGTCAAAAACTTCGATAGTCTGTGATTTAACTATCGAATAAAAACAAGTGTTCATCCAACATATCAAACAAATCACTGGGCTCTTTAATTAATATTTCATTAATTAAATCTCTTCTCCATTTCCTTATCAATATTTGTTAACCAAATATTTTCAATAATCATCTCAGCTTCTTACGCTTTTTAGAAAGCATTTCCCAATATCAACTTCTTTTATTTTCTATATATTAGAAAATATCTCTATTTGCAATTGGAAACAATTCCAATCACTTATCTCTATCCCGAATATTTTAATTATACTCAGGAAATATTTACTTTTATATTCCCAAAATTCCATCACTTGGGTTTAAACGAATGTTGTGTAAACATCGTTACAACAACCCAAAATATTTTATTCAACTAACTCTTTTTCAAACACTTCTCTTCGAGGCTGGATCTTGCTATTTATCCATTAAAAATGAAATCAATCAAGTTGGGGTAAAATTACCTCTCAGACCTTAACTGAAAAACATCCTCAACTTCAAAATGGCAAAACCACTTACCTCGAATACACACACTATACAATCCAATTATTCATTTTTAAAACATGTATAAAGTTCGCTTTCTATTTCTAATTTGTAGATTTCCCTTTTGTTTATAATATTCGATTTTTATATTCACTTACCTATCGAATTCTATACGTCGATACAATGATTTCCAACTATCAAAATATCTTAAAAATATTCTAACTCCTTAAATTTCCGGAAAATTTCGCCATAACCTCCCTTGTATCGGGAGCATCGGGAAATTTCAAATAGCTTCCCGGTAACTTCTCATCTCAAAAAGAAAAAGAAAAAGCCAAGCGGCTTGCCGATACGGCGCATAAAACCTCATATATGAATTTAAACATGTACCTTTTTGTCGGGTACATAAATTAAAACCTTCATATACTTCATCCCATACCTGTCTAACACCTGTTCACCTGTTTTCATTTCAATTCAACTCTATCTAATCGTTTGAATTCAGTTTCGCCCATTTATTCTTTAATTAGTCATTTTGCTTATTTCACTTCTTTGTTTGAACATAACATGTTCAAACAAAATATTTAACTCGTTCATAACTAAATTGAATTTCAATTTCAATTCTAGTTCTCTTTTCTATTTCGAATATAAATTTCAAATCGAATTTTCTTATTTAAAGCTCAATATCCATTCAAAATCTCATTTAACTAATTTCCGTTCAAATTAGTTAATTCTATTCAATAATCAAAAATCCGATTTCTGTTTCAGAAATCAACTCATTACTCCATTTGAGTTCACATATATTTTATAACTCAAATCTGAAATTTTCTAAATAGAAATTCGGATTTTATTCGCTTAAAATCCTTTTATAAAATGAAATAAACCGTTATGGTTTTTAAATAGTTCTGGCGCTGTTTTTCTGAAAATTTGATTTTGACATAACTCAAAATCTATACGACGAAATTCATATTTTTCTCTTTCATTAGAAAACTATTATCAAACCGGTCCTGACGTTTCTTGTTCCAAAGAATTCCGACTTCAATTGAGTCCTGTATACTCAATTGAAGTTCGAGTCGCCAATTTACGAACTGCAGCGCTGCGGCGAGTTCATTTTATTTATATTTATATATATATAAACTTTTAAACTTTCGTTAAAATGAATCCAACTCCATTCTGATATATTTTAACAAATTCAAATCCATAGTTTCAATTCCATTTGAATTCAATATTCAAATCCCATAGTTTAAATTCTATTTGAATTCAATTTGAATCTCCTATATTCAAATTTCATTTTCCATCTCCATTTGAATTCTAATATTCAAATTCATTTCCAACACCATTTGAATTCTAATATTCAAACTCATTTTTAACACCATTTGAATTCTAATATTCAAATTTAATTCTCTTGAATTCACATACCATATTTTATTTCCTTGATTTCAAATACCACATTTTAATCTCCTTGAATTTAAATACCACATTAATTTCAATAATCAACTCCCTTTTGAATTGTTATATTTGAAATTTCATACCTGAATTTAAATAATCAAACTCCATTTTGAATTTCTATTTTAAATTCAAATATCCAAAACTCCATTCTAATACTATTTGAATTTCAAATACCACCTTGTAATTCTCTTTGAATTCCTCTTATTCAAATTCTTTTTGGATTCTATTTGAATCCTATATTTAAACTCCATTTGAGTTTTATTTAAATTCTTATATTTAAACTCCATTCAAATTGTGAAAACCCATAACTTCCCCGTAAAGGAAAGCGACGGATAGTTCGAGAACAAACCACAACAGAACGCATACAGAAGAACGTTTCACTGTATATTACAACAATGCATCAGATTACAAGAATATACAGAGTATAAATGAATAAATATTACACAGAAATATCAGAGATTTAAATTACATCGCAGCGGAAAATAATATAACACACAACTAGAAGGAGATATACGGATACAAAGCTTTCCGGATATCGTTCCAGCTGTAAACCAGGATCCTGTGAATATAAATCTGCAAAACCAAAACTACTAGCTGCCCGTGTCAAAATAGAGGCACCCAGAGTTTAGGTTAAAACAATAAACTCCAGGTCAGTCATGGGACTGGTGTGAGAACTAAAACAGTTAATCTTTATTTTTAAAGCTAGGTAAATCAAGGGACCACGCCGTATAACACGGAACGGGTTTCCTCCCAAGAATACCGGTGCATAAAACAAACAGCGCAATGCTAAATAAAGAAAAATGAAGCTGTTATAAGACCCAGGTCCTATCACACAATGCAACGCAAGCCGGGGGATAGGGTTTTCCCTTATAACAGCCAAAGAATGCTTGATACGTTTAAAACAAATCATTTGATACTATAAGAAGTGCATAGTGTATAAAACAACTTCAAATCATAAGTATCAATCATAGGCGGCATGGGTACCATATATCATGTCGCCATATATAGGTTTACAAATAAAACCGCAAATGTCACGTATTTGGAAATTGGATTTCCATCTATGAACCGAGGCAAAAGATAGTCCTCAACCGATTCGAGACTGCCTAGCCCGAGTCTCAGGCAAGCGCGTAGGCAAGCCTTGGAGCGACAGGGCCGGTCCACCGATGTGGATTATTATACCTGAGCACTACGTTTCGCCGCCCTTTGGGGCGTAAGCGAGCCAACGAATGACTCCATCGGACCCGGATCGTCCGATCTAACCGAGGCGCCTCGCAACAGCAACAACCACATAAGTCAAACTCGTCAGGGCGTGTAAAACCACTGACGCCACTTCTAGCTAGGAGGAAACGCAGGCCCTCCCTGAGGTCCGTCTCCCGTTTTTGGTTCATACCGGGTGTGAAACTCGCGAAGTAAACGTTACACAAAGCTACGCCACAAAGGCCGTGCTTTGATCATCAACCACAAGACTTTGCTTTTCAACAGAAGCCTTGATCATTTGCATCTTAGCATGCCACACAGGCAAACCATCCTATGCAACCGATATCAGTCACACAGAATGAAATCCGATGTCAGACACACAGTCCATTTACAAGTCCGTTCTGGGTCTGAACGAAACCGGAGGCACCTAGTACCCCGCATATCCATCGATCTCCAAGTACGTCTGGACGATCACTAACTGTTTCCATCTTCTTGGGTGTACAGCCCAATCAAGATCATCAGTTATCACCCAAACGACGTGAAGACCTCCGGTCTTCGACCATCGTCTTCATCTTCGACTTATCGTCGTATCAGTTATTCAGAATGGGATTGACCCGGTCTTTCCGAATAACTCGCGTATATTTTAAATAAGTGTTACACAAACACAACATACGCCTCATTCCAATTCATTAGTCACTAACCGTAAATTAATCAAGAGAATAATTCCCCAAATATTAACCCCGAAGGCCGAAACCAACATCAGATCAATACCCAGAAAGCCATTCCGCTTGGCCAACCGACAGTTAGTTTCTAAATTTCACATTCATAGGGAAAGGTTCCCATTAATTTTATCCAAGATAAATTCCTTGAATTTATGTTTGAATCTCAATTCGAACTAGTCGGGATTAGCGAACCTTACCGAAGTAATCATTTGTTTTAATTTCCCAATCCCAACCTATTCATCCCATGAAGTAAAACTGGTTATACTTCATATCTAACACCACAGTGTTATCGGTAAATTCAATTACCATTTCACGTTCAAATCTAATTAAAGATTTAACTATCGCTTGGAGCAAAACTGGTGATACTCCATCCTCGATTATTTCAATCTAATTAAAGATTCATTAAAACTCTACTTAGTTTTAATCTGTGACTGGGTTAAAGAATCAGTGTCATTTAAAACACGGTTCACGATAAACCCAAAATCACATCACATTTCAATCAGTCCCTAATTGTAAATTAGCAAGTGAGCAATTCCCTAAGTATTAATCCCGAAGGCCGAAACCAACATCAGATCAATGCCTCGGAAACTATTCAACTTAACTAATCTCCAGTTAGTTTCTAATTTTCTTAACTCCTTTAGGTCTAAGAACTGTATTATTGAAGATACCGTTCACGACAACCCAAAATCACATTTCATTAATGATCGGGTTAAAGAACGAGTGTTATTTAAAACACTGTTCACGATAAACCCAAAAATCAATATCAATTCAATTCCAATTAAATATTTATTTAATTGGTACACTTCATTAAATCTAAACAAAAAGATTTAATCATTTCTCAACTGGGTTCAAGAACAGTGTTAGTGAAGACACCATTCACGACAAACCCAAATCACATTTGATATTCAATATAAGGCTCTGAATAGAAAATATATCGGCTTATATTCAATATCAAATTCTACGATTAACAAATGTCGTATTGGAAATAACGATACAAATATATCTTTCAAATTTCCATAACAACACCTGTATAATCACAAATCCCAACATCGAAATATTCCGAAGACAATTTCGATTCAAATCCACTCCAATGCAATCATTGGATATTCTGGTTATTTTTAAAACCCTTTTCTAATTCAATTTATTTATTTAAAAATAAATAGAATTTTAATTCTAGTTCAAAACTAGTTCATTTCGATAAAAATCTATTTTTATCTTTTCAAATAGGGAGTTTTTCATCCCAATTCTTCACTAATCATTTCTTATGATTTTACATAAATTATTACTATTTTTAATAATTTTATCAAGGCCCGTACAGTCGATTTCCATCAATGGCCATCGAACTGCACTTACAGCGACCTTTTTCGAATTTGATTTGGACATAATTCCAAATCCAACCGTTAGATTTCAAATTTTTAATATTCGTTAGAAAGCTCTTTTCGATACGAACCCAACGGTTCCGGTTTTAGGAGAATCCGACGGTCGGATCTCCCGTAATGTCCGTTTGAAATAAATGGTCGAAATTCGCGAACTGCCGCGGCGCGTTCTATTCAGGCCATTTTATTATATATATAATATATATATAATATATTTCGTCGATTTCTATTTAAAACGAATTATATAAATAGTTTTAAAATTCGTTTTCAAAATCTATTTCAACTTCCATTTCAATTCAAAGCAAAATTGAATTCTTCTTTATAAATTCGTTTTAAAATTCATTTCTATTCAATTCGAATTTCAATTTGAATTCATTTCAATTCGCTTTCAATTCCATTTGAATTCGTTTTATATTCAATTCATTTCGAAATCATTTTCTATTCAATTCATTTCGAAATCGTTTTATATTCAATTCATTTCGAAATCGTTTTCAATTCAATTCATTTCGAAATCGTTTTCAATTCAATTCATTTCGAAATCGTTTTCAATTCAATTCATTTCGAAATCGTTTTCAATTCAATTCATTTCGAAATCGTTTTCAATTCAATTCATTTCGAAATCGTTTTCAATTCAATTCATTTCGAAATCGTTTTCAATTCAATTCATTTCGAAATCGTTTTCAATTCAATTCATTTCGAAATCGTTTTCAATTCAATTCATTTCGAAATCGTTTTCAATTCAATTCATTTCGAAATCGTTTTCATCGATATAAATATCGTTCACGTCAAAATGGCGTCAATCTAATCAACACGGCTTCATATATTTCTATCTTCAAATATTCTATTTCAAATATTTCTTTTTCAAAATAGTTGTCAATACTAAAATATTTCGTTCAACACATGACCAATCTCAATGGATGAGTACTGTCAACACATGAACTTTTATTTTATATTGATAAAGATGTAAATTTTATTACTAAAATATTTCGTTCAACACATGACCAATCTCAATAGATGAGTATTGTCAACACATGAACTTTTATTTTATATTGATAAAGATGTAAATTTTATTACTAAAATATTTCGTTCAACACATGACCAATCTCAATAGATGAGTATTGTCAACACATGAACTTTTATTTTATAATATTCTTTATTTTTCAAATTGGAATGAGGCCCAATCAATCACCATATAATGTTAATTATATGGATTTTCATACATCACACGTATATAATAACATTGAAAAATAATCAACCATCAACCAAAGTGCACTACATTGTATAAGCATTAAATATAGATATTCAACGCTTATAACAGCCTGTCAATCAATCGATCGACATATTTAATCAATCAGGATGAGTGAACTTCAAATTTCATCCCAACACCCGTGGGGGGTTTCAAACAATCAAACACATATTTTATTTGTGCTGTTGGGCGATGTGTGAAATTTATCGACCCAATCAATGTCCCTCAAATAGGTGTACATAAACAAACCGTCTGGTTTGTAAATGAATATTTATTTATTCACATTCACGTTAAAAATTATATTTTTAACGATAAAACATTTTATTCCAACTTATGAATTTCTATTCAGTTCATTATTTAAATAAAATGATATTTTCATTTTTCTAACATATTTTAGAAAATTTCGGCGGCATAACGGCACGATACTAGAAACGGGACGAGGCCTAGCCTTATCCCCGGTCTAGTGAAGGCCCACGCCATTCACACATCAATCAAATCAATTTCATCTCACCAAATAATTCAATTCATTTCAAACAAATAATTCAACTAATCTATGCAACCAAACAAACAAGTCCATGGTCTGTGGACGATTGTGTCGGGTGCTACTAAGCACCGTCTGCATCCTAGTATATATATAAAAATAGAAATGAAATTGAAAGGTGAGAAATTCTCACAGATAGCTATCCAATCATCTTGACTCTTCTTTTATAGAAATCTTCATCGTTATCCCATCTTCGCCATCTTCGTTGCCCGTAGTCACTATATATATAAAAATTACATTTTTATATTTTGATGACCTTAAAATAAAAATCACATTTTTATTTATTCTCTTTCAATTTAAAAAGTCATATTTTTATAAACACTTCATATATTTAAAAATCGAATTTTCACTTTGCTATTCAATATATAAAAATCGAATTTTCACTTTGCTATTCAGGGGGGGGGGAAAGATGGGGTTGCTCGCGTCTTCGGGCGGAGGCGGGGCCCTCCTGGGCGGCGCTGGCCATGGGGTGGGGGTCTGGGACGCATCGAAGAGGGGGGGGGGAATTGTCGCGTCTTTGGATGATGGGGGGGGTAGCTGCTGTGCGATCGCTCAGGGGGGCGCGCCTCTACGGCGGCGGCGGGAAGCCCCAGGCGGCGGCGGTTTAGGGGGAGGCGACGGAGAATTAGGTTTTCTTCTTTTTTTTTTTTTTTTTGATTTGTTCTGCCGATTTAATTTATGAAAGGGGGGGGGGGGGCAGAAAGGAGATAAAGGAGGGAAGAGAATTAAATTTTTTTTTTTTATTATTTAATTATTCAAAAAGTTGACTTTTACATACGACCACTAAACGAGGCCCACCGCCTGCCGTCCATAGCGTTTTACCCCCATTCTGAACACAATGGGATATGAAACGCAAGCTGATTTGATCGCTACAATCAGTTTCCTTTTGAATTTTCATTTAAATCACTATATTGAATTTTAAACGTACATTTCAAATTACCGGGGTCACATACTGACTAGAAAAATTCTCGGAAAATATTTTCTAGCTTTGTATTGACGATACGGTCCTAACAAAACTAGTTTCGCCGAATTATGAGACCGTTTGAAAAATGGCCAATTTCCAGTCGACTAAAATCAACTGAAACTGGTCAAACGCGTTTTCCTTTGCCACGCTCACATATTGATTCGAAAAATTACGAAATTTGAAACCTAGCAATAATTTGACATCACGGACCCAACAAAACTGGTTTCGTCGAAATCCGAGGTCGTTTGCAAAATGTCCATTTTTTTAAGGGCCCGAATTCCATAGCGATTATTCAGAATTTTCAACTGGACATATCTTTTGATTCCCGCTATCAAATTTCCATTTGTCGGATTCGTTGGAAAGATATTATCAACTAGATCCCATTATTTTTGGTTTCACTAAAATCCGGATTGTTTTGCACCCGGTACATTCAATTGAAGTTTGAAATCGAATTATCGAACTACCGCGCCATTTTCAATTCTATTTATAATTATATATAAATATTTATATTCTAACGACGACGCGTAAAATATATACGTTCGAATTATATTTAAAATAAATTCCTCGTCGATATTATTTAAAATAATTCATTTTAAATAATCTAAATTCGCTAAAATTGCCAAAATAAAAATTTCAAACTGGCTCGCATTTTACGGGTTGTTACACAAATTCTATTTGAATCCTCTTTATTTAAAACCCATTATTTAAATCCCATTTGGATTTCTTCACTCAAATCCATTTGAATTCCCTTGAATTCAAATTCCATTCCAAAACCATTTGGATTTCCTATTTTGAAATCCTATTTTGAAATTCTATTTCCAATTCTACTTTGGAAATCCCATTTTCAAAGTTTACTTCAAATTCTATTTTGAAATTCTACATTCAAATCTCTATTTGAATTTCTTTATTCAAATTTTATATCAAAGTCTCTATTTGAATTTTCTTTATTTGAATTCCTTTGAATTCAAATTTTATTTTTAATTCCTTTGAATTCAAATATTCAAATTTCATTCTTATTTCTCATATTCAAATTCTATTCGTATTATTTAATTTATAAACAATGTTTATACATTCCCTTAAATTTTCACATTTTTAAACTTATAAATAAAGTTTATAAATCCAATTCAAACCCCGTATTTTAATTTATAAACCAAGTTTATAAATTCACTTGTTTTATATATTTAAAACAGTTAATATTTTCTATACTTCATTAAAAATTCAAATTCTATGTATAAAAATAGAATTCCATTTTCAAATCTCTATTATCCTTTTCCGATATTTTTATAAATCAATATTTGAGCCCCAGTGATATTTAAACACCCCAAAATAATCAGTTATCAAATCACGGGATTTTTAACACATCATATATGAGAATATATATGAAACCGACAAACAACAGATAATATACTTTTGAGGAATCCAGTTGGATTCCTCCAACCTGTTTACCTGCATCCACAGATGTTAGTACATAAATAATACCCATTCTGCTTCGTGGCAGAATATCGTGGTATAGAAGGTCATCCACTATCATAGCGTGGGGCGTATAGGGTAATCATCCGCTATGGTACCGCGGGCATCCGCTAATGAGACTGCGGGAATCCAACCAATCAATCAACCCAATATATATATATATATATATATATATAGCCTAAATAACTAATATATATATAACAACCAGAAAACATTCACACAAGCAACAAACAATTATTTTTAATGAAATAAAAATAATTCTAAAGGTGAGTGAGATTTACTCACCAGGTTTTTATTTGCCGAATATCCAATGAAGCCAATTATATAGATTTCCCAGTGATTTCTCCAATCGTCTAAATCTCGTTCTTCCCCAATTGAAATGCACCGAACACGCACCTTCTTCTTTCCATCATAAACAAAATAGATCGAACACCCCAGATCCACCCAAAAGCAAAAAGAACGATGCCCAGGACAGCTCACTTTCCTTTTTCATGCTCCTCTTCCTCTGACTGAGTAGCACGCTCCCTTTCAAGAACCAAACCGACCCGACAAAACTGCCAAAGTCGGGATAGCGAGCTCGACCCAAAACCCAGAGATCGACAGCCTTAAATTTGCCACCGTCGAATACCCAGAATCGAAATCCTAAATCGCGTCCCTACCCTAATCATGATATCGTTGCTTCCATCCTAGAATCCCTCGCAACTTGCAGCGCCTTCGAATAACCAATCGAGATCCACGAACTTCACCAGAGCTGCTCTGCCTAGATCCCGATGCCGCCATTCGAAACCCTCGAGCCTTACTACGTTTACCAAAACCAACGCCGACTTCCTTACATCATCCAAAATCGAACTGGCCCCAAATTCTGATCAGCATACCCCATCGCGATCCCCCAGAGCACGCCCTCCTTACTTCTTTCCACTCTTCGACCGTCGTAGCCCCAGTTATCCCCATCGCAAACCCATGGCCCAAATAACCCATCGACTTTGAACCTGCCGCATCCAAAGGAAGATGTCGAAGTTGAAGCCTTTTATTTAGAAATGAATTCTCGTTTATTTAGAGATCGGCTTCCCTTTTTTTTTTAAAGACTGTCGGATTTCAGATGTGAAAAGGGAACGAAAGCACGGCTTATAAAGAAGAAAGGGAGAGGGTCGTTTTCAAATAGGAATAGAATAGGTAGTGTAAATTTCAACATAGGTCTGCTGTAGGATTTTGATTTGATTTTTTAAAAATGTTTTAATTAGATTTGATTTGATTTTATAATTAATACGATTTGATATAAAGAGATTTTTTCTTCTTTTTAAATAGATATCGATTTGATTTCGATCCTACCCAAAATTAAATATCTCGGGGTTCATAATTAAAAATCATGAACTGCTATTTTAACGTAACCACTACCGTCTAAATGTTATAACGCTATTTTGAATTCAATGAAATAGATTATACAATTAAATCTGAACATATATTTAAAATAGCCATATTAAATCAATTTAAATTCAAAACAAATAAATTCCTCAAAAATAAATTTATTATTATCGCCGTCTATATTCAAATAGAATATATATTGATCATCTGAATTGTTTTGATTCGGTTTCATCTTTGAATTGAATTATTTCAAACTTCTCGTATTTCGATAATTATCAAAATAAATCGTATTTCGATTATTTAATCGATAACCCAATAAAATACCATTTATATTATAAATTCAATATTTAAAACCATACTAAATATTTAAAATAATTCGACCAAAAATCCGGGTCGTTACATAGGGTTAGGTTAGGGCCTTATTTATAGAGATTAGGACTAGTTTCAACCTTAGGATTAAACCCTAGTTCCAATCTCAGCCCTCAAAACCTAATCTGGCCCCCAAGCTCAAAACAAACCCAAAATGGTGCACCAGGCAATACTGCCCGGCTGGGCCAAGTCGACAGCCAAGTCGACAGGGCTGTCGACTTGGGCCAACCAAGTCGACTCCCAAGTCGACAGGGCTGTCGACTTGGGTACTTTGGCGGGAATTTTCCCGCCTGCGCCCGCTGCCCTAAATTCCCAAATTCAAACTTGAATTTGAAATCTGTTTTTACTTTGAAATTTTCTGAAAACTTCGTTGGGCCTTAATCGGGTCATATGGACTCCGATTTTCGAAAACTCGGACTCTATTTCGCGTATTTTTCCGAGACGAACGCAATGGCATAGCCCGTTTCCCTTGATTCAGATTTATAAATTAAATTCTGCCTCGATTTATGTTATAACAGGTTATTGAAAATACGGGTTGTTACAAAAAATAGAAATCAAAGTCCTAAATTACATGTGTTATTGAAATTTTTTATTGTTTAGCCAATCAAAAGAAAATTGAAACAAAAGACTTCATTATTAAATAATCTCGCCAGCATCAAAAAAAGAAACAGACGAAGAATTAAAAAAAAAGGATTCTCTTATGTTCAACATTTAATGGACTAAGCATTAAACAGACTAAGCCCACTATGACACTATACTACGAGGTCTCAATAATTCAAGGAAGCAAGAGCTATAGTTTTAATGGGAAAAACACATGAATGGATGATAATGAAAGCATGTCCTTGGTTTCTATTTCTGTTTTTCCACTAATGTTTTGGTGTGGTTATTTAGATGTTTTATTTGCATTCAGACACAACAAAAATAGCAATAATATTATAGTTAGAAGCAAAAACAAAGCCAAAATTGTGTGCATGGATAACCAATGCACTTTTAATTATTTCACCAAGTACTGATTATAGTTTAGCAACTATTGTATAGTACCGGACCTTGCATTAGTATACTCACTAAGCAATCAGAAAATACGAGTTTACCATGATACTAATTGTCTAAAGACAAAAGCATATATTATGTTGTCAACTTGAAACCAATTTTATAGGAAGAAATGAAACCAAATGCCCTTTGTACTATACAAGCAAGGAAATAATTTCTGGTTCAATCATTCGCATAAGAAGAGGAACTAGTTGAGCAAAAAGATGCAAAGGTATAACTGCAAAAATCCCTACAAACTATGACACAAAAATCAAGCTTCAAGAATCCATATCATTCACAAAATGATCATTGGTCCTTAATAATTTCAAAATGAAAAACTTAGAAATCAGCAAATCATATAATGATCCTCACTTCAATTACTATTTTCAAACAAACTCAAAAGGCAAATGTAGTTTAGCCTGCCAATTTACTAATTTATACATATTTTTCCCCTTCTGTACTTAGTTGTATATGCTTTTGTAAGTACTTCTAGTTGGTTGTACTGATGTTTTATTTTGGGTTGTTTTGAACTTTTTAATTCTTGTTTTGAGTTTTTAAAAACCATCATGTGTGTGTGTATATATATGCATGTACATGTATATATAGTTTGTTTTACAACTTCCCTCCAACGTCACTATTTTATTGATAATATTTCCTCCTTTAGTTGGTCCAAAAATTATCAATCATTTCCTGATATATCATTTGTTATGCTTCGAAAATAACAAATAACTGCTCAACAATATCTAAATTACCAACTTATCTTTCGCTCAGTCATATTCACAACTTTTTGTATACTTATTTCAAGATAGCTACTAAGTTGATAAATCTTTATACAAACCCATATACATATATATACATATATGTGTATATATATATCATAGAATAATTATACATATAACTACTATGAACCTTTTAAAGCCTTTACGATATTTTTGGAAAATTATATCCAACCAGTGACCCATTGGATATCGATCCATTTCTAATCTTATTAGTTTTGGTCAGTTTGGATCAACAATTTTTTGATCTAACAGTCAACCCTCTCATATACATACATACTAAAGCATATATATTAATTTCTACAAACCTATGTGAATATTCAATATTATGACTAGTTAATTATTATAATATATATTATCTATAAAAAAAATCATAGACTGTTGCGGTTATATATTTAATAAGAAAACTTCTAGTCGTATTGAAACCATGCCCATTCGACTTTACAAGGAAGTCATTTTCTCATTATCGATTGCTAGATAACATTTTAATGTACTTGTATAAAGTAGGTTTCACTTAATTGAGTATGTATCATACACGCCAAACATGTCCTAACCCTCAAATTTCATACAGTAAATTAGAAAAATAATTTGTTGTTGTAGGGTAATACCTATGAATCTTTCAGTTAAGGAGTTAACATTAACAGAAAATCAATTTATCACCAGCGTATTTAAATAAACAACCGTCTTTTATTTTTATTATCTATGAGCTAACAATTTTGTGTGCTAAAACATCAAATCATTGCGTATGCAAGAGAATGCGAGATTATCAACTGTGACATCAATTATATGGGAAAAAAGTGAAGAGATTGCAAACGAATAAATTGCACACAAAAAATGGCACTTTAACAAAATTTTACAAACCTTTATTTCTGAAGTTCTCCGGTACTTTGACCTTATGATTTCGATGGATAGAGTTAAATTAATGCCCCAAATCAAGCATAGCATCACCATAAATCGACAAGATTCACCCTCTGACCAATAAAAGCTATCTAAAAATGATCGTTAGAGTTTATATGATTAGAGATGACTTTATAAATTGAGCTACTTGTAACTAAATGTAATTTAACAATTCAACAGCATGTACAGAATTCTATGCTGTTTACTATGAAATATACACTATAACATGAGATAAATAACGCTTTTGGAATGAAGGCAAAAACAATGCTAACTTTGAACAACATGTCTGTTTTATGTCCTCAGTAAATGTACACATCAGTCCTCAGTAAATGTACAGATACTGAAAATGCATTCATGTAACTTTGAAACGACAAATACCAACAAATTCTATGTATATAATTTACATTTTATTGATAGTTTTAATATTGTACAACTTCATGCTCATCTAGTAAAATGCCAAGCATACTATGTTCATAAACTTTCTAAGGTCTTTATCTATGATTTATCCCCTTTAGAGTCGAGATTGCTCATTTTCAAAATTTTCTATGTTGTTTGTCTTTAATTGAATTGACTTTTACATAAATATTTTCATTTAGAAATGTTATTTTTTTTGACATAGTTATGCGATAATTCCGGATCAAGAACTGCTAGTCCAAAGGATGTTTGAGCAACAACACAAGCTAAGAAAGTAGCAAGGCCACACAAAACATCTATGAAGTTAAAACTAATCACACTCATTAACAAAAAAAATATTAATAAAATAATTATGTTCACATTTCATATCAGGCAACGTGTATAATAAAATTTACCTCCTTAGCATTGAGCGTTCGTTTTGATTTTAATTATACAATTATAGCATCAAATATCTAACTTATGTACTCTCCTTGAGATCGCAAGTAATGAGTTAATCTTTTGTAAAGCTGCAATTTTAATATAATACAACATGAATCGCCTCAACCACATCACAATATCAAAGCTTTTCTCTGTTCCAATTGTAGAAATCTAGCAAAATAATATGTAGCAAATTTACTGTCAAGGGGCTTTAAATAAATAAATATTCTAAATAATCATACATACTAGCATTTAACATTATTGCTAAGAATGCTAGGAAAATATTCATATTTACTCGTGAACTTGTTTGAACCGCATGTTTTAGATCTTGCTAGACCTATACATCCGAGGACCATTATTTATGTTGTATACCACGTTCATCATATTAATTAAATACACATAAAAAAATTGAATTGGATAACTAGTATAAAAGCCCTAATTCCTTATCACCTTTCATAAGTTTTTACAACTAAAATAACCTATACTGAAGCTTATTTTGTATTTGTTCACCCTTTTCACATAAGCTTAAGTAAAAAAGATCATGGTAAACCATTTTTAATACAAGCGATCATACAAAAGTATTATGGAAGGTTAAAAAAAATTAACATACTAATTACTGCAACAACTAAATGAATTATAGAACCTTATTTACGAACTACATGTAACTAGAAAAAGAACAAAGATTTCATCTCGCATCCTAACCAAATAGTTTGGATACATTAGATATGGTTTGCAATCCTTAATTCTTGATATTAAAACTTCTCTTTGCATGCACACATCTACTTAAAGAGAATTATGTAGTCACTGTTGTTTGACTAAAAAAAAGGAAGAAGAGAGAAAGGAATTCAGCCAAAATTGAAAAGAGGTGCACCAGTTTATCTTTGGATTTAGAAAATAGAACATCCAATAGAAATGATGCACAAAATCAAACTAAAAATACTTCAATTTTGTTCATCTTCTACAAGTGAATTTTCAGTTAAGGAACATATGGCTTATGTTGAATAGTGGAGTTCAAATTTTACATTGTCAAGGAGAAAGAAATTAAAAATACCATATTATGCATTTTTAATGATAAAAAAAAACAAATATCCAGCCACATTATGCCAACTAGATCTGTTACATTTGCAAAATCTGAAATTTCAAAGCACTTGATGGTAGATTAAAAAGAGTATTTCATCAAATTGCAAATATATCCCATAACGAAATGAATGTACTTAATACAGACTAGAAGGTATTAAAAAAATTCATAGAGTCAAATGTTGAACTGAAAAGAAAATAGGAAAGGGATTACCTGTCTTGTATGCGATGGATGTAACAAGCATGCCAGCTCCAAATTAACCGTAGTCGCTCCAAATCAATCGTTGTCACCACTAAATCAACTATCATCGCTCCCAAATCAACAATTTTTTTTTCATTGTCGCATTTTGTAACAACCCGCAAATTCTGAACTAATTTAAAAAATTTATTTTAGAAAATTTTAATGAATTTTGTGGATATAATATAATTTATATAAATAATAATGGCTAGAATTTATTTTAATCGAAGTTAAAATGAATAAATTTAATTTAAATATAAATGGAGTTAGAAATGGCGCGGTAGTTTTAAAATTTTAATTTATAACTTTAACTGAATGTACAGGATTCAAAATAAATCAGAATTGAGTGAAACAAGAAATATTTAAATCTGTTTAATCATATCTTTCTAACGAATTTGAAAAATTGAAATTTCGTTTTAAAAATCAAAAGTTATGGCTAATTCAGTATTTAGAAAGGTCGCTGTAGAATTTATATATATAATATAAATGGCCCGAAGGGCTACTTTTCACATATGAATGAAATTGGACTCGAAACCACTTCCATTGAATCTGGAATAATGTTTCTGCATTTAAAAAGTATAAACACTTATATATTTTGAGTTTCGGGATTTATTTGTTTAAAAATGTATTTTTAATATTAAATATATAACACTTGAAAATAGTCATTTTTCAAACGACCTCCATTTTCGACGAAACCACTTTCGTTAGAACCGGAATGTCAAATTATATCCAAGTTTCAATTTTCATAATTTTTCGAATTAATATGTGAGCGTGACAAAAGAAAATGTATTTTGACTATTTCAGTTAAATTTAAACGACTTGAAAATAGCCATTTTTCAAACAGTCTCAGAATTCAATGAAACTAGTCTCGTTAGAACCGTATCGTCAAAACAAAGCCAAAAATATTTTTTCTAGAATTTTCTAAGGTCATATGTGGCCCCGGTGAATTTATTTGTGCGATAGATTTAATTTAATAAAGGAATTAAATATTAAATTAAAGAAAAACATATCGTAACAGTCGAATTGGGTTACGAAACCTGTTCCATTGTGTCTGGGACGGGGGTATTTGGCTAGGGGCAACACTCGTTGGGTTTGATTTGGTGTTCGTATTGATAAATTGGAATTTTTGAATTAAATAAATTAAATAAATATAAAAATATACCTATAAATACGGTTCAAAATACGAACCCTAATTCCCTAAATACTGTAGCCGCCGTATCCTTTTATCTATGGTCGATTTCCTCTGGATTTCGATCCATACTTTCTCCTAATCCTCCTAACAAAAATCAAAACTCCAACAACCAGATCGAAGAACTTTCCTCCCTCTTTAATTTGATACGGTTGTGTCATCTTCACGTTGCACGACCACCGAGAACAGACGCCAGGAAGCCGCGTCGCTTCAAGCTCCACCCCCGCCACCAGACCCGATCGAGTGGGCCCCCTTTCCTGGCGCTGGTGCGCCATTCCAAGGTCGTCGATTCCCCCATGTCCGATCTTCTAACCGTTGTCTGGATTGAACACAAAATCAAACCCTAAGTATGAACTAAACTTGAAAACGGTCGGCCTAGTTACAGCAAGGGGAAGAGGATGGTATAATTTATTTATTTAATTAATTTATTTATTTAATTTAATTATTTAATCTTAATAAACTCATATCTTTCTCATACGAGGGTCGTTTTATGAACCGTAAGTTGTGTTGGACTCGTCTTTCAGAGATCTTCGCAATGGCGTAGACAAAAGCTGAAACGGAGACAAATGAATTTTTAGCCATGTCAATGTGAGAACTCTGAATTTTATTATTTAATTAATTATCAATTATTTTTCTCGCGTTAAAAATAATTGTATTGTGATGTTAATTTAGGTCTGAAATGTTCTGTGTTGTGCATATTGTTGATTGTTGCTTGTGGTATGTTTTGTTGTTCATGATATATTAGATCTGCAATGAATTTAATATATTGTTGAATTTTATTTGCGGTCAGAAAATTAGATCTAAAATTAGATCTAAATCATATTTTATCCAGGTCTAGTTATTCCAATTTATTTTATATTATTAAAATATTATTTTTATTATTCTGAAATGAACAATAGAATCTGATCGACTAACAAAAACTTATTTTTATTTGTTTATATTACAATAGAAGTTGAAAGACAAATAAAAACCTTATTTTTATTTATTTGTTTACTTTGCAACAGAATATGAACAACAAATAGAATATATTTTTATTTATTTCCATTACAACAGAATTTGGCTAACAAATAAAATCCTATTTTTGTTTGTTTACATTTAGAACACGATTTATGAATTACAGTAAAAATTCTTCTTTTTACCATCACATTAAACGTAAGATGTTCTAGAATTAGTATAACAATAAAATACTAAATTTTTATTGTTGATATTAAAAACATATTAGTAAAATAAAACTTTATTTACATGGCATGTGTAAATTTTAGGTTATATTTGGAAACCACCTCTTTGTTTACATTTTTATGTAAATAAAAATACATATTTTGGAAATCACAATTTTGTTTACATTTTATATGTAAATGAGAAATTATTTTCGGAAGCTACATTTTTGTTTGCAAATATATTTTAAAATATATTTTATTCTTTTATCTGAATTCACTGATGCTAATAAATTTTAAAAATAAAATTTATTCTCTTATTTACATTCACCAATGCAAATATATATAGAAAATAGAAATTGTTCTTTATTTGCATTTACCAATGCAAATATATATTGAAACAAATTATTCTTTCATTTGCACTCACCAATGCAAATACATATATTGAAAATAAAGTTTATTTCTTTATTAGTATTTATCAATGCAAATATGCATTGAAATTAAGGTTTATTCTTTTATTTGCATTTATCAATGCAAATATTCAATGAAACTAAAGTCTATCTTTTTATCTACATTCACCAATACAAATATACACATTTTTACACATTGAATAGAATTTGTTAAAAATATACTTTGAACATAAATTTTATTCTCTTATTTACATTCACTAATGCAAATATAGTTTAAAAACAAAACTATTCTTTGTTTGTAATTCATCAATGCAAACAAACCATCAAAACGAAAGTTACATTTTTGATTTATAATTTTGATATGTATAAAATATTGTTTGAAATTGGCATTTTTATTTGCACCCTCCAATGCAAATAAAACATGAATTAAATCTTTCATTTTACTTTCAAATTAAGAAATACCTTTTTATTCACATTTTTAGATATAAATAAAGGATAGGATTTAAAAGTTACATTTTAGTACATTCTAGTTGTAGCAAAAGAGATAATGTTTCATTTTATTTTCATTTTAAAGGACAATAGAAAGAATAGTTTTTAGAAGTACATTTCTATTGCAATTCTATATGAAGTAAAAAGGGCCAATTTGTCAAATGTATTATATGAAATAAAAGGAGTTCTTTTTGTCACTTCAAAAAGAATGAATTGAAAATGTTTATTTAAGCTTTTGTAAAGAATGAATATCTAAACATTCATTTTTTTTTTCATTAAAGTAAAATAGACAAAAACCCACATTTTTGTCTAAATTAAAAGAATGAAACAAAATATAGCACTGAAATATTATATTAGAATTGTAATACAAATGAATCACTATTGTAAAATTTACATTTGTTGAAACCAATTATTTGTTTTATCACTATAGAGTTGTTAAGATAAAGATATTCATTGTTGTTTTGTTATCACTTTTCCATGAAATAGGAATAGACATTTTTAGTCATCTTTAAAGATTATTATTCTATTTGCATTCTCCAAAACAAATATACATAAAAATGAAGACGTCCTTTTGTTTGCATCTCTTGATGCAAATAAAACATCTATTAAAAAGTTACAACTCTATTTGTAAATCAAATGTGAATGAACACATAGTTTCAAAAGATTACATTTTTATTTGTCTTTTGACGAAAATAAAAATATAGTTTTATAAATTGTATCTCTATTTACATTTTATATGCAGATAAGAAGGTAGGATTGAAAATATTATTTTCTATTTTTAAATTAGAGGCAATAGAAAGATTGTAAATTAAAATTATACATTTTTAATGAAGTTCATATTTCATTAAGGAGAGTAGTTAAACCAGAATATACATTTTGTAAAAATATTCATTTTGTCAAAAATGAATTAGTTAAAGCAATTTACATATAGATATATATGTTATGTTTGGCAAGATATATACTTGTCAAGATAGGTTAGTTAAATCAAAATTATCCTTTTTGCCCATTAGAATTGTCAAAACAATATAACCATTTTTGCTTGAGTTTAAACTAGCAAAATAGAAATTGTCAATAGAGACGAAGTTATTATGCTTATTCATTCATTGCAATAGAGATATTTTCTTGTCATCATTATATATTGTGCATTACACATCCATTCACAAGTTACCCGACTTGTTTATGTGATTGGGTCGATAATTTTCACACATCGCCCAAATGCACAAATTAGTTTATTATTTGTTTGTTGGTTGAAACCCCACACGGGTGTTGGGATGAAAATTTACATACACTAATCCCAATATTCAGTTGTATGTTGATCGTTGGATCGACAGGCTGTGATGAGCGTTATTATTTAATTTTAACGCTTACACAGTGGGAATTACACTTTGGATGTAGATGGATGATTATACTGTTATTATCATATATATGGTGTGTGTGAAATCCATATAATCCAAATTATATGGTAAATGATTGAGCCGCATTTCGATTCAGGTGTTCTTTTAAATAAGAATATTTTTACATTAGAAATTCTTTTTATATAAAGGATATATTTTCATAAGAGAAAAATATATTTTAATCAAGTATATGTTAAAACAAAGAATATTTGTAAAAGATAAAAAATCTAGAATATAAAGAATACTCCCATTTAGAGTCTTTTATATAAAGAATATTTTCAATGATGACTTTAAATTATGTTTTAAAATTAATATTTAAAGCGAAATCTTTTAATTAAGATTATTAGAATTTGCAATCATAAATAAATTGAGATGTGAGGTGGATTTATTGTGGACGGTGCTTTAAACGACACTTGTCCTTTAATCCAATTTACATTGAAATTATTATTTGGAATTTATAAATCTATTTTATAGATTTAAAAAGGCATTTCCAAAAAAAAATCAAGCTTTTCCAATTTAATATTAAATAGGAATTTAGTGGAAATTCGATTGGTAATGATTGAAATGTGCTTTTGTAAAAGAAGACCGATATTATAGATGGAATTTAAGAGGATTTGCCGTTATTCCATTTATATTATTAGTCCGATACAGAAATTTATATCAATTATGTATTCATTTGATTTCTGTGGAATTCCATATTTTGGAAATAGATTGAGGGTTTATTGTGAACTGTGTTTAAAGGACACTAGTTCTTTAACCTGTTTAAGACAAGTTTTATTCCTTAAAATAAATGATCTTGTAATAATGATTTTTGATATCAAATCAAAACTGGAGTTTTAATAAATCTTTTAAGGAAGATTTAAGATTTTATTTTCAGAGTTTATCTTTGATAAAATTAATGAGAATCTTCTAATATGGATATCTTATTAAAAGAATACTCGGAGTTGGAATGTGGCGTAATGTGTGATCTTCCAATATTTGCTTTCTAATCACAAAATATGCAAGTTATTCAAAAAGACCGTGTTTAACCCATTCTGAATAATCATCATGACGATCAAGAGTCGAAGACGGTGATTGAAGACCGAAGGTTTTCACATCGTTGGGATGATGATGACTGGTATCTTGAATTGGGATTGGCCTTCCAAGGCAAGGTATTTAGTAATGATTGTCCAAACGCATTTGGAGATCGACGGACACTTTGTTTCGCTCAGACCCAGAGCGGACTTGTAAATGAATTGTGTGTCTGACATTGTATTCCTTTCTACTGTATTTGTTGAACGCTGCTGATTATATATTTCTGTTTGGTGGTAAAGAATTTATTCTTTACTTGTCACCCTTCTCTAAGACGTAAGAGCTTAGAGGTTATATATATATATTGGTAGATGATCAATTATATGGTAGGGTCTGACAATGTGACATACTAAGATGCTAATGATCAAGGCTTTGTTGAAAAGCAGGCCTTGTGGTTGATGATCAAAGCACAGTCTATTTAGGCATAGCTTTGTGTATATCGTGACTTCGCGAGCCTCATACACTGGTTGAGTCTAAAACGGGAGAAGGGAACGCAGGGAGTGCACACGTTTCTTTCTAGCTAGAAGTGGTGTCAGCCCTTAAACTGGCTGACATTTGCTTATGTGGTTGTTGGAATTTTGCGAGGCCTCGGTTTATTCTTATTGGTCGCCCACGGCTGATTTGTAGATCCAATAGGATCGGGAAGCGTGTGTTCAGGCATAACTAATCCACTAAAGTATTTGTGGACCGGCCCTGCTGTATCCAAGGGTTAGCCAGCGTCCGAATCCTGAGACATTGGTAGAGTGTCTCGAATCGGTCAGGAGCTCCTCCCTAGCCTTGACTCATGATGGAAACCCAATTTCCAATACGCCCCTTGCGGTTTTGATTGTATAACTAGTATGGCGACATAGTAGATGGTAGCTATGCCATCTAGGATTGATATTATATATGAAATGTTTAAATATATATATATACACACTAATAACAATATCGTTTTTACGTATCAAGCATCTTTTGACCATTATGATGTAAAACCCTATCCTCCGGTTTGCGTTGCATTGTGTGATGGGACCTGGGTCTTATAATGGTTTCATTTTTCTAAAGAGAATTGCATTATTTGACGATTTACTTTATTTTGTGTACTGACAATCCAACGGAGTAAACCCGTTCCGCGTTAGCGGCGTGGTCCTGTGATTAGCCTACTTATTAGATAAGTTAAGTATAGATTTCTCATACCAGTCCCACGACTGACCTGTAGTTTGTTTTACTTTGCAAACTCGATTGCCCTCTTTTCACACGGGCAGTCGAGTAGCTTTTTACAGATATAGTTAAGCACGATCCTGGATTGAAGTCTGAAGCTGGGTCCAGAATATTGATGGCCTTCTGCTGAGATTAGTTCCGCTGCAATGTATTAATCTATTGTAATTTATCTTCCACTGTAATTTTATTCCGATGTACTCTGATATATGATGTACTCTGATGTAACATTTATTATTGATGTTATAAAAGTCTGTGTTGTTGTCCTGATGTGTTATATGGCCAAAGTTAATGTAATGACCCGGATTCTTATGGGTTAATTTTAAATATTTAATATGGATTTAAATATTGGGTGGATAAATATAAATGGAAATTTTATATTAAGTTATCAATTTAATAATCAATTTCGATTTAATATCGAATATATTAAATTATCGTAATACGTCAGTTCTAGAAGTTGAAACTGAATTAGAGACAGTTCAGAAAATCAATTCAAAACTCCTGTTTGAATTAGAAGAATAATATTAATTTATTTTCGAAGAATAAATTGTCTAAAATTAATTTATATTGGTTTAAAATTAATATCTCCTTCAGATGATCGAATGAGACTACGTGACCTATCCCAGTGTGTCCGGAATAGGGGTATTACCCTAGAAATGACATTTGTCGGGTTCAGAAAGGAGTTCAGAGTCGTGGAGTATTTTAATTCAAGGATAACCGGTTTAATTAAATTTAAATCAAAAAGAAAGTCTCTCCTTCCTTTTGTGGACATCAGCCAAAGACGTTGAGTTCTTTAACTCCACAATCTAATGACTTGCTGTTCAAATGGGAGCCGCATCCTTCCTTTTAAATCGCGACATACACCTTTATTTCTTTAATCTCGTTCAACTGAAAGCAAAAAGGAAATGGTCTCCTTTTTTGAAAACCAAAATCACAAATAAAAATGGCCACTGTCCCCTTCTAAAACTAAATCCATTTCATTTCAAACGAGAATCAAATCGAAGATGGAGATGAATCGAGTTCCTTTCTGGTACGACGGGTTCAATCATCGAGCGAGGGTTGCGAGGGTTCAGGCGTTGATTTCTGTAGTCTTCGATATGCAAATCGATGGTTTCCAGTAAGAGGGGTGCGACGGGGCTTCTCATGATCGAACTCGAGCTGTCAGTTTAGGGATTCGACGAGCAGTGAGATGATGAAGGCCGGAGATTTAACTGGTGGTACAGGCAGACTCGATGGGTACGATTGGACTCGCGATAGTGGAAGTTCGTGAGTTGCGCGAGTCCTTCTGTTCATCGCGAGTCAGATTTAGGAGGAGTTCGGAAATTTGTGTGCTTAAGGAAGAGCGAATCTGTATTTTTGGGAGGGTGCGGTGCCTGATAATCTGGACGTCGATCTGTACGACGATGGAGGAGCTGACGAGGCCAACAAGGTGGAGTTCGATTGTTCTGGGATTGAAATGGAAAGTTTATGGAGTGATTAGAGTGTGCGATTCATGATGGTATGTGATAAATGGCAAGGGTCTATGAGGTGTTTATTCAAATGTCGGTGAAAGAATGGTGCAAAGGTCGGCTGATCTTCAATTGAATGGGTCAATGATGTTGAGGGTATGTTCGTGGATTTGATCGAGTGATTGAATAGACAAAAAGGAGCTTGATAAAATCATTGAATCGAGTCGAGACAAGTCATAGGCGCAGATATAGAAATAAATTGGATACTCAGCTAAGGATAAATCAATGTGAGAAAATCTCATCTTTTATTTAGAATCATTTTTATATAGTTAAAAATAATTGTATGTGCTTGTTTGAATGCTGTCTGATTGTTTTAAACTATATATAGTTATTTAGGATTGGTTGAATATTATATATATATATATATATATATATATATTGGGTTGATGATTGGTTGGATTCCCGCAGTTTCATTAGCGGATGCCCGCAGTTTCATAGCGGATGATTACCCTATATGCCCCACGCTATGATTAGTGGATGACCTTCATACCGCGATATCCTGCCTCGAAGCAGGATGGGTATTACTATGTGGACTAACATCTGTGGATGCAGGAAAACAGGTTGGAGGAATCCAACTGGATTCCTCAAAAATATATATTATCTGTTGTTTGTTTGATTTCATATATATTCATATATGATGTGTTAAAAATCAAATGATTGAAAATTAGCTGATTTGATTGTTTAAAATATCCCTGGGCTTGAATATTGATTCATAAAAATATCGGAAAGGGTATTTGATATTAAAAAAGGAAATTCTATTTTTGTAAATAGAATTTGAATTTTAAATAAAACTATAGAAGATATTAACTTGTTTTGAAGGTATATAAAACAAGTAATCGAATTTATAAACTTT
This sequence comes from Allium sativum, assembly GCA_030737875.1. Classification (NCBI taxonomy): domain Eukaryota; kingdom Viridiplantae; phylum Streptophyta; class Magnoliopsida; order Asparagales; family Amaryllidaceae; genus Allium; species Allium sativum. The sequence goes on along the minus strand of CM060919.1, from coordinate 122,872,489 downwards.
GTTTATAAATGGAAGATGGGATTTGAATCGAATTTATAAACTTTGTTTATAAATGAAAATATGAGATTTGAATCGAATTTATAAACTTTGTTTATAAATGAAAATATGGGATTTAAAATAAATAGATTTGGATAAATAGAAGTGGATTAGACTAAGAAGTTAATTAACAGATTTAATTAACAAATTGAGTTAAAACGATTGGTATAGTTAAAATAGATTGGATAGGCCTAAATATATAGGAGACAGGTATGGAATAATGTATAGAAGTGAAATAAATAGAATGCCCGACAAAAAGGTACGTATTTATTTCATATATGAGATTTTATGCGCCGTATCGGCAAGCCGCTTGGCTTTTTCTTTTTCTTTTTGAAATGAGAAGGACCGGGAAAGCTATTTGAAATTTCCCGATGCTCCCGGTACAAAGGAGGTTATGGCGAATTTTTCCGGGAATTTAAGAAGATAGAATATTTTTAAGATAATTTTATAGTTAGAAATTAACATATCAAAATATATAGAAGTCGATAAGAAAACGAACTTAGAAATAGAATAGTATAATAAAAAGGGAAGTATAAGAATAAAATCTCGTAGGAATAGAAAGAGAAAGTGTATATGTGTTTAAAGGTGAATAATCAGTGGTATGGTATTGATTATTCGAGTAAGTAGTCTAGTCTGTTTTGACGTTAAATGTTATTCAGTCAAGGTCTGAGAGGTAATTATACCCCAACTTGGTTGATTTCATGATATACCGATAAGTAGCAAGATTCAGGCTCGAAGATCAATGTGGAATAAGAATTAGTTAAATACTGTATTTGGGTTGTCGTAACGATGTTTTACACAACATCTGTTTTAACCCAAATATGTGCAAAGCTTGGAAATAGAATAATGGATATTTCCTAGTATAGAAAATAAAGGAAGGCGATATATGGAAATGTTTTCCAAAGAACGTATAAGGCCAATATGGTTATTGAAAATATTTGGTTAACAAATATTGATAAGAAATAGAGAAGAGATTTAAATTAATGGAATATTAATTAAAGGCTCAGTGATTGTTGGATGTTTGGATGAACACTTATTTTCTTCGATAGTTAGATCATCGACTATCTAGACACTTGTTTTTATTCGATAGTTAAATCACAGACTATCGAAGTTTTGACCATTTTAACGTTGTTAATATGGAGAGACCGGTTGGATTATTATCCAAAGAACCACTCTGTATTGGCATAAGCGTTGCGAATCATATATGTCAAAGATAAATGAAGACGGAGTAGAGTGCAAGGACTTTTTCTATTAATAGAAATTGTGCCTTCGGTTCACCCTGTTCCTGGGTGACTTGCATGGACGGATGTCTGACAGAGTATTTCCAGACGATCACGTATATTGATTTCTCCAACCGTACCAAGAGTGGAAGCGAAGAAGGAAACTTCTTTTAGCTAACACATGATGTATTGTTGAGGACGTCAATCAGTGTTTTGGATGGATTTGATGATGTGGCATTCAAAGTGAATCTGATGTGATGATAAAGCGTAACCTCTAGCCTCATCATCCGGTAAATGACAGAAATCGGGCAGGCAGCATGGCTAAGTCGGTCACACCGAAGTAGGGTGTATAATCACCTGATCTAGAGTTTCATTTACTTCTAAAAATCTATTGTTGATGCTGTCCCATTCGGGAAACGGTTGCTGATCCAACTGTTGGTGATATACATTCGATACACTCAAGCGAAATGAGTGGTCGGTCATGTGTGGCCGGGTTGCAAGATGTTCTTGTTGAACCCAGTGTATTCCTCTCTAGAGGTACATTAGCGAAAGGTGGTTCCATACCTTGTCATAGTTGGAAATCCATTACCCAATACGTGCTTGCGGTTTTGATTGTATACTATATATGTAGAACGTGAGATGAAAGCGTTTCTGCTAGATGATTATATATATACTGTGGTTGATAGACATTATTATAATATCAAAAGGTTTTTGATATAAAGATATTTTGGATTCTCATAAGAGAAAAACCCGTTCCGTTATGCGGCGTGGTCTTATGAGATATCGTTTACTTGTTCGAACTGTTTTTAAACTGTTTTACTCATACCAGTCCCATGACTGACCCGGAGTTTACTTTGTTGTTTTCCCTAAACTCTTGGGTGCCTAAATTTGTACGGGCAGTCAAGTAGTCGGGAATTTACAGATATACTGGAAGAGCTTGGAGCAGGAGGCTTCAGGATCATATAGCTATAGTTATTTCCGCTGTGTTGTAAGTGATGTACTTTGATATTGATGTATATTCAAGTACAAATGTATATTTCAAGTTATGTTATATATATTATATGTTATTCGTTCCGCTGTGAGATTCGTGTTACTCTGATGTTGTGTTCTTCTTCTTCTTCTTCTATTCTAAGTTTCTATCTTATCTTTCCTCACCCTCTAATTTCTTTCACTAATTACTAGGATTTTTCGATGTTTTGGTTATCGACATCGAGCTTATGTCGATAACCAAAGTCGTTGAAAATCCGGGTCGTTACAGTTAACGTATGCGGAATTTGAACGGTCTTGATCGATCTTGTGATCGTTTGGTGTCGGACAAAAATCCGGGTCGTTACACATTTTTTTCTGATGAAGTGACGGGGGCGTCCATTTTAGGGTTTTGAGTAGAGAGAAAAAATTGGTAAAGTGAATAAAGTGACGTGTATCTATTTTGGTCGTTTTTTATCGTGTATCTTCCACCCCTATACAAACTAAAATTTTAAATTAATTAAATATAGGTAACAGGCAGTTTAATCCTCCTTCATTAACATCAATAGAGGCATTGCTATAAATACGCCTTTAATTAATTGCTTTTAGAGGCAGTACATTTGTTTAGCCCTTAATCAAATGCCTCTAATGCCCTTAAATTTGGAAGTGGGGTCTTTTCGCCAAAAACCATGCTGCTAATAGTCACATCCTTTCACCGAACGGTTGCATCTGTTCGCTTAAATTATTTATGATGTAAGACAATGGACAAAGTATATTTCATTTAATACTTAGGAATTCCAACATTTTATTCTCTTTTTGTAACAACCCGTATTTTTGAATAACATGTTATAACATAAATGGAGGCAGAATTAAACTGTAAAATCTGAATCAAGGGAAACGGGCTATGCCATTGCGTTCGTCTCGGAAAAATACGCGAAATAGAGTCCGAGTTTTCGAAAATCGGAGTCCGTATGACCAAGATATGGCCTCGCGAAGTTTCACGAAAAATTCCCAAATTAAAGTATACTTAATTAAATGAAATGGGTTGCGCAGAGAAATATATATATATTGATATATATATATATATATAATTGAAAATTAAATAAATAAATATGCAAAAATGTTCAAAACAGCGAATTGGGAGAGGGGAATAACCGAACCGGCCGATTTTTGAGGTCGACCCGAGCCTGCTGGGTCGACTACGGGTTAATCCAGGGTGTTTGGCTGTCAACCCGTGGGCCGATTCGCTCAAATGCAGATTTTGCATTTGAATGGTTCTCATGGTTCATCTTTAATCTAAAGGCCCTAGATGGTTCCTACACTTGACTTCTTCCCCAAGACATGCTTTGATGGCTTGGATTGAATCTAGGTTTAATCCTATGGCCTAAAACACTTGCCTAATCTATAAATAAGACCCTAACCTACCCTAAATCATCATTATTCATTCATACAACTAAACTATGGCAAAATCAATCCTCTCATGGCCTCCACTCTCTTCATAAAATTCCTAAATAAATTCCTAAGTGATTTTCCATGCATACAAGTGTTTTCAAACTTGTATGAGCATCATTAGCTTACATTCAAGTCAAGTTTATATATTTGCATCATAAAGAAAGAGTCTTGATCATTTTGGCTCAAGGGTTTTGCTTGCATTTTGGGTTTAATTGATTTCATAAGGGCTTTGTCATATTTTTGTGACTTCTTAAGCATTGTAAGCCCTATTCTACTTTCATACTTAAACTCTAAAGTTAAATGTATGATATGCAAGTTTATATGCAAGTTTATCATGTTGTGATATGCAAGTTTATATGCAAGTTTATCATGTTGTGATATGCAAGTTTATATGCAAGTTTATCATGTTGTGATATGCAAGTTTATATGCAAGTATGCCAAGTTATGTTATGCAAGTTTGGGTTGAACATTTTGTTCATGCTATCAAGTTATGCAAGCTTATTTTGGGTTTATGAACATAAAGCTTTAAGCTTTATGCCAAAGGTTGCATTTTAGCAACATGTAAGTTATCATATCTCTTATGATAACTTGCATGTGAGGCTAAATGCGAACTTATGGCCATCTCTACATGTCATTTAGCACCATGTATCACGAATATGCTAAGTTTGGTTTTATGCATGCTTTTGAGGCCTAAAAATGTAATATGCAAGTGTATGAACATATGAACATTTCATATGCCACCATGTTAAACTTGTGGCTTCAATACCTTTATGTCATGATTATGCCAAGTTCCCTCTTTCTATCCTTTATGCGCTATTGCGATATGTAAGCGATGGGATTGCGTTTGGGGTTGGGTAAACTTAAAAGACATAAAACATAAGCTTGAGAATTTACCTATTAAGTTAGGTCTACCCATTGGGAATTTACCTATTAAGTTAGGTCTACCCAATTGCTTGAAAACTTGTAACATGTTTTGGAAACATGATGGACATGACACTTAGAAAAGATAAGTGTGGCCAACTCGAGGTTGGGTTGAGTTTGTAGCGTAAACCTACCCGGAACCGACCGGCTTAACTAGTTGCTACAAACAATAGGACCCAATGTGAGAAGTTGGTCATATTGTACCTTGAACCCGAGGTTAGACCAAGTTGTGGTGTAAAGCTACCCGGACCCGCCCGGCTTAACTAGTAACCACAACAAGGTCTAATGTGAGAGGTTAAGGCGCATTAAATTAATTAATGCCTCGTGATTAGGGTTAAGTCATGGTCCACTTAATACTTAACCAATTTGGGCTTGGTAGATTAATCGAGGTTAAGTCGTGAACTCATCGTTACACTTAACCAAGTTAATCCAGGATTAGCAAGAGGGTTAAACCGTACTTAACCCACTAGAAAAATCCTAGCAATGGGGGCCCACTCCAGCAGTAATCCCAAGTTAGTATCATCATGACCCTAGGGACTAGGCTAGGGTGGGGGCACGATTACTGGACTGGAGGTAAGTGACCAAAAGCGACGGCAGAGGGTACGCCGGTGTAGTTCCGGGCGGACTCTGGTCGTGCACATAGTCCGTAGCCGGAGAAAACATGCACGGGTACCAGTAGATCGGGACTGTGCACTCATGTTCATGGTGTCCAGGGGTTGACACCCTAGGGCTTGATACACCCGAAGGGTGGACCCGGCACAGTTCGACTACAATTATGATTGGGCCGTATTGACACCAACACGTGACGAGTTAGGCTTAGGGAGCCGATCGACTAGACCGTTTGGTTGGACCTTGTATTAGGGTCATTTCATGTTATTGGGCCAAAGCTTGGGCCAAGGGATCAATACTTGTTTATTCAAGTCATGTTAGTTTGCTAGTACACCTGTGGTGCAAAACCTTAATCCTGATTATGCGATGACACCTTTATCTACCTTGTTAGTTAATCATCATGCTAGTATATTGTTATCCTTATGTTCATCCCTGCTGCTCATGCCAGTTAACTTTATCAGTTTACATTGATTGTAGTAGGGCTTACTCAGTTTTTTTGACTGACCTGTTTTCTTTCGCCTATTTTCTTCCGTTTCCCCCCCAGGTTCTCAGGGAGGGAATACTGGAGCTTAGCTTGGATTTCAGATTGCTTGCTTGTGGGATTTCAGCTCGTGTACGGTTTCGACATGAAGCTAGCTATGGTTACCACTTAATTGGGGATAGCACTTATTTATTTCAGTTTTTCAGTTGATGTTGTTTTATCTAGACTTGTTTATTTGGAAAGCTATGTTGTACCAGACTTGTTTTGAAATGTTTTGAAATCTTCCGCTGTTTTATCTATGTTATTTACTCTGTTTACATATATACATATGTTCTTGTTCTGCCTTGATATATCATTATGCATGTTTACCTGATTCAAACGCCCCTCCAAAGTCAGAGTGCTTGCAAGAGCCACCCTGGTGGAGGTGGGGTGTTACATTTGGTATCAGAGCATATGGTACGAGAAGGAACAAAAAGGCTTTTAGAAAACTTTTGGAAAACTATTTTCAAAACCAAGTATAAAGTATTTTCCAAAGAAAAGTCTAGTTTATTTTAAAGGCTATTCCCCAAAAAGCCATTAGAAAAATTCCTTCGTTTTTCTCCATTCTGAATCTGTCTTTTTCTTCGTTTTCAGTATGGCCGATAACTTTGCTATTCCGGAGGGAGTACACGTACCTGTTTGGTATAGGAGACTTTTGGAGGCTAGGGCGACCGAAGCCGGCCCCGCAGATGTTCCTCCTCCTCCTCCGGTAGTTAATGTTCCTCCTCCTCCTCCGGTAGTTAATGTTCCTCCTCCTCCTGTCGCTGAGGTTCCTCTTCCTCCCCCCCCTCAGCATCCTCAAGTGGACTTCGCAAAGACTTGCAAAGATTTCAAAGCAATGGGTGGCAAGAACTTTCAAGGCACTGAGACTTTTGTAGAGGCCAGAAATTGGTTGAAAGAGACCGAGGATTTGTTTGCTATCTTTGGGTTAGACGATCAGAGGAAGCTCTTGTTGGCGGTTTGGCTTATGAAGGATGAAGCCGCTTATTGGTGGGAAGTCACCAATGGTACTAGGCCTGTTGAGACTTGGGCCGATTTCAGGGCAAGGTTCATGCTTAAGTTTCTATCTTCTGCTGAGGAGAATCTGCAAATGGAGAGGTTCATAACTTTGAAACAAGGATATATGTCTGTCAAAGAATATGTGAACAAGTTCAATCAGTTAGCTCGTTTTGGCTTGGATATGGTGAATACTCCTCAGAAGAAGGCTCTTCGTTTTGCTAGAGGATTGAATGAGCAGTTGCAGGGATTGGCTATGTCACATATTCCCCATGGGGCCACGTTTGAGAGTTTGGTTGATATGGCGTTACTTCAGGGAGATGTCAAGAAAGAAACCAAGATGAATGATACTCAAGCCAAGAAGACTGATTCCCAGGGAAAAGGAAATCAGGGTAATCCAAGTGGTCAGAGCAGTCAAGGCAATCAGAACAAGAACAAGAGTCAAGGCAACAAGGGGAACAACAACAAGGGCAATAACAACAAGGGCAAGAACAACAAGGGGAAGTGCCATTATTGCGGTTCAGTTGGGCATCTTATTAAGGATTTTAAGAAGAGGAAAAGGAAGAATGGTGAATGCTTTTTCTGCGGTGAGACTGGACATTTCAGTAAGGATTGCCCGAGGAAGCAAGGGCAAGGCCAGGGTCAGACTCAGCGTGCTGGACCTTCAGGAGGGCAAGTTCATGCTCTCAATGTCGCTCCAGTTCCCGATCGAGGTAGTATCTCTGTTGAGAGCCTTGTATATATTTCTGATTTTCCAGTTCGTACCTTGTTTGATTCTGGTGCATCGCATAGCTTTATCTCATCTGATCTTGTTGATAGTTTGCACCTTAGTACTAGCTTGGTAGATGATCCCGTCTGTGTCTCAAATCCTATTGGGGGTTCCTCCCATTTGTCTATGATATGTGGGGATTTGAGGATCTCTATACTGAGTGTAGAGTTCTTGTGCAGTGCTTATGTTCTTGGTTTAAGGGGATACACATTGATATTGGGCATGGATTGGCTGTCCAGATATGGAGCCATTCTTGATTGTGAGCATAGGGTTGTGAGGCTCGTGACTCGCCTCGGAAACACCCTAGAGATTTCTTGTTATCCGAGAGGTCCCGTCATGTTGTGCTATCTGGAGTCACTCGACTCGTCAATGGAAACTCTTCAGTCTGTGAGAGTGGTTCGAGAGTATCCGGATGTTTTCGATGAAGTTAGGGGGTTGCCCCCTAAGCGAGAGATTGATTTCCGCATTTATCTGGTGGATAATGCAAAGCCTGTTTCTTTGCCCGTTCGGCACATGGCTCCGCGTGAAAGGCGGGAGCTAAGTAAGCAAGTGAAAGAGTTGCTTGAGAAGAACTTCATTAGACGAAGTATATCTGAATGGGGAGCGCCTGTGGTATTTGCTACCAAGGCGGATGGTTCTCTCCGACTTTGCGTTGACTATCGAGAGTTGAATAAGCTGACTAAGAAGAACAGACACCCGTTACCGAGGATTGATGATCTCTTTGACCAGCTTGTCGGTGCTTCTGTTTTCTCTCAGCTTGATCTTGCTACGGGGTTCCATCAGCTCAGGGTAGCTGAAGATAGTATAGACAAGACTGCGTTCAGAACTCCAGATGGATTCTTCGAATGGCTTGTCATGCCGTTCGGGTTGACTAATGCACCCGCATATTTCGTGGACTTGATGAGTAGGGTGTTCAGGGAGTTCTTGAACAAGTTTGTCGTGGTCTTCGTAGATGATATTCTGATCTTCTCTAAGGATGAGGAAGAGCACGCAAGGCATCTCATGGAGGTGATGGATACGCTTAGAGCGCATCAGTTGAAGGCCAAGTTCTCCAAGTGTCACTTTTGGAGAAGGGAAGTTAGATTCCTTGGGCATATAGTATCTAAGCAAGGCTTAGCGGTGGATCCCGCTAAGGTAGTGGCAGTTCAGGATTGGAAGACTCCAAGGTATGCAACCGAAGTGAGAAGTTTTCTAGGTCTTGCGGGTTTTTACCGGAAGTTCATCAAGGACTTCGCAAAGATATCCGCTCCTCTCACTAAATTGACGAAGAAGAATTTAGTTTTTTCTTGGAGCATAGAATGCGAGCTTGCTTTTCAGAAGCTCAAGAGAGCCCTCACATCAGCACCTGTTCTAGCTTTGCCCGATGGAGGGAAGTTATTTACCGTATACACCGATGCATGTGGCACGGGGTTAGGAGCTGTTCTTATGCAAGAAGGAAGAGTGATATGCTTTGGCGGTAGACAACTCAAAGTGCATGAGAAGAATTATCCCACTCATGACTTAGAGTTGGCAGCAATAGTATATGCACTCAAGGCTTGGCGCCATTATCTTCTGGGAGAAAGATTTGAGCTTTATACCGATCACAATTCATTGAAGTATCTCTTTTCTCAGAAGGATCTGAATCTGAGGCAACAAAGATGGATGGAATTCTTGGCGTCCTACGATTTTGAGATAGCTTATACCCCTGGCAAGGGGAATGTGGTAGCAGATGCATTGAGTAGAAGAAGGTTGACCCTAAGTCCTCTATTCGTTGAGATGAAGAATTTAGAGTATGTGGCAACCTTTGATTTCTCTTTGGCGATTGAGTCGATGACCGGTTCTTTAGCATCTCTGGAACTCAGACCTACCCTTCTTGATCAAGTTGGGGCTTCGCAGAGAGAAGACCCTCAGATAGTTGAGATTATGGATAAGCTAATTCGAGGAGAGACGTCTAGTCATCTTGCTCGATATTCTATTGATGACAAGGGTTGGCTGAGGAGAGACGGAAGGTTATGTGTTCCAATGGTAGAAGATCTAGTAAGAAGAGTTCATGAGGAAGCGCATCGCTCTAAGTTGACTATACATCCGGGCGGAGATAAGATGTATAAAGATATGAAGCGCATTTTCTTTTGGCCTGGGTTGAAGAAGGATGTGGCAGAATTTGTCTCTAGATGTATCATTTGCCAGCAAGTTAAGGCCGAGTCGAAGAAGCCCGGTGGGCTATTGCATCCTCTAGACGTTCCACTATGGAAGTGGGAGAGTATTTCCATGGATTTTATCGATGGGCTACCAAGGTCAGGGAAAGGGAATACGAGCATTTGGGTTATTGTGGATGGACTTACGAAGAGTGCTCATTTCATTCCGGTGAAAAGCAAGAGGACCGCATCTTGGCTAGCGTCTGTATATCTTCGTGAGATTGTGAGACTGCATGGAGTCCCTTCTAGTATAGTCAGTGACCGTGACCCAATCTTTACAAGTCAATTCTGGAATAGCTTGCAAGAAGCTATGGGCACAAGGTTGAATCTAAGTACGGCTTATCACCCACAGACGGACGGTCAAACCGAAAGGGTGAATAGGGTACTCGAGGATCTGTTGAGGCTTTGTATTCTGGATTTTGGTGGTACTTGGGAAGACCATCTTCCTCTTGTTGAGTTTGCATATAATAACAGTTATCAGGAAAGCATAGGGATGGCACCATTTGAAGCTTTATATGGGAGGCCGTGCAAGTCGCCTACATGTTGGTGGGAGACTACAGATGAGCTTATACTTGGGCCTGATATGATCAGAGATACATACGAGAAGATCGAGTTGATTCGGAGACGGATGAAAGCGGCCCAAGACCGACAGAAATCCTATGCTGATAGGCGAAGAACGGATTTGGGGTTTGATGTTGGGGATATGGTTTTCGTGAAGGTTTCTCCTTTGCGGAATGTGGTCCGATTTGGAGCTGTTGGGAAGTTGGCACCGAGGTTTGTTGGACCATTCCCTATTATAGAGAGGATCGGGCAGATGGCTTATAGAGTGAAGTTGCCCGAGAAGTTTGCTGGAGTACACGATGTTTTTCATGTCTCGCATCTCCGGAAGTGTTTACATGAATCAGCAGAGGTTGTTGAGCCAAGTGTTCTAAAAGATGTAGAAGTGGAGAAAGAGGCTACCTTGAGGAGAGCTCCGATTCGTATCTTGGGGACGGAGACCAAGAAGCTAAGGAATCGAGAGGTCAAATTGGTGAAGGTTCAATGGGGTGAAGCCGAAGAAGACGCAACTTGGGAAACCGAGGAGAAGATGCGTGGGCTTTATCCATTCCTTTTTGAGGGTACACTCTGTAGCGACCCGGGTATTTCGACACTCGAGTCCAGACACTAACACATCTCGTGTCCAAACTCAAGTACCGAAATACCCGGGTCGCTACAGTTGGTATCAGAGCAATGGTTTAGGAATAACCTTGGCTCTGTGGTGTAACTCGATAGAGATTGGGCTAGTAATACCCTAGATCGAGTTGAGTGTATATATACGAAAGTGCGTATTTGTAATTTGAATATAAAATTATTTTTATTGTTTTGACACGATAAATTTTAAAATTTATTATTTGATATGGATAAAATTCCAGATTTGGATGAAGGGGAATCATTTCAAATATGAAGTGGGAATTAATTTTAACTTGTATGAGTTAAAAGAAACCCTTTGAATTGGAATTGAGACAAGCCAACAAAAATTTGACTTGTGTTGGGTAAAATAAAAAAAAAGTGAATGAATCCAAACAGGATAAATGGGAATTTGTTGAATGGTATGATTGGAATATGGCTTGGAATTAGACTTTGAACCAATGAATGTAGTGGGCTCGTTAAAATGAGAATCAAGGGTAATAAAATTTGAATTTGGAATTAAATATTTAACTGAAGACAAGTTAAATAAAAATTAAAAGAAAATGAAATGATTTGATTAAGTAGTTGTTGCTTAGTTGGCTAGATTAGATTAAATTGAAACCATTAGCAGTTAATTAAGAAGTTGAATGGATTGAAAAGAAAGGAATTCCAGCATAACGGCTTTTGGACGAGATTATATGATATAACCTGATATCAGTTTTTGCATTGGAAGTTGAGTAAAGGGTAGACTACCAAAAGGTCATGATAATTGACTTGATCTTGGAGATTGAAGCACAGATTGGAAAAAGAAGAACTGTTGGTTGTTTTGCTTCGAAACTGGGATGAAGTTGCCCGACAAAAAGGTAAACCTTAATATTATTGATTGGGTGTTTGAATTTATACCCAGATGGGTAGCCGCTTGGCTTTAATTTTCTTTTGATCAATATGAAAGGCCCAAAGTGGCGTTGTAGTTGGTTGGATTGAATAATACAGAGGTGGTGCTGGCAAATTTTTCGAAATTTTTATAACTTGGTAATATTTTTGAATAAATTATTTTGAAATTAATTGCGGTTAGAGCATTCTTTTTACCTAGCAATTTCGGGGACGAAATTTATTTAAGGGGGGAAGAATGTAACGACCTGGATTTTTCGGCTATTTATATTCGAATATTTAAATTGTTTTAAATATTATATTTGAATTATTTATGTAATTTAATATCGAATTCGTTAATTAAACGACGAGTGAGTATTTATATTTATATTTTAAATTATAAAATGAACTCGAAATAGCGCGGTAGTTCGTAAAATTGAATTTGAACTTCAATTGATTTTATAGAATCCATTATAAGTCGGATTTCGGTAAAACAAGAAGCAATTGAATCTAATTGAAAATATTTTTCTAATGGAGGAGAAAAATCGAGTTTTCGTATTATAGATTTTATTTTACGTCTAAATCAACTTTTGAAAAAGTCGATGTGGAATCGTTTATACGCCGTAACGGGTTATTTAATATAATTAAATATCGGCTTCGAATTTGGACAAGGTTCTTTTGAGGCGTAGTCATAATTTAATTTTTAGAATTTTTCTGTAATTTTTAATTAATTAAACAAGCAACTTTTTATTGGGAGTATTTTGCACCCTGTGTCAACATTTTTGGGGTTTCACAGAATAAGTTAACCTACCGATATTATTATACTTTTGGGATCGTGGCACACTGCTGAACGCTACAGTATATTTATTTCTGTCGACGGCAGGTCGTATGAGGACGGAGTCTTATATGACGGGGTACGCTCACTTTAAACTAAAAATCCTTCCTCAAATCAAATTAAATAAACGACCACACAGTACACGCCATGTCCCTTCAGCATGGCTAGAAGCATGTGTGCGTACCGAATTGGAGAAAATATCTGTACAAACGATTACCAAAGAAATGAAAATACACTGAAACCGCACATACCATCTATAATACACAGGCTACCTACCTGTTCTCTACCCTACATTGTACACACTATTTCCAAACAATGCCAACATGTATATATTTTAGACAGGAAGGACTAAGAATTAATGCATACCGTACTTTGAAAGGACACAACATGCTAGCCTATTTCCTACTGTAAATGCCGTGCGCCCCAAACTTAAAACCGTGATGACCAAGTTATTGAACCATACGTGATGGCCACGGCTCTCTTCTCCTATAAATATGGCTCGTTTATGAAGTTTAAAACTGGTAAAGTAAAGTGGGAAAAAAAAGAGAGAAAAAAAAAGAGAAAGAAAAAAAAACAATGTAACGGTGACCCTCAAAACAGTCTTCACGCTGGGTAGTTCGAAACCATGGCCTTAAGAAAAGGCCGGAGCTGTACATCAAACGGGCGGTAGCTGCTTATGTGGGTGAGCTTTTGGTCGGGGCGGACTATTGTGAAACGTTGGTTACCGGAAGGAGGTTGGTGAAATATTGGGAACGATGATGAAGTGAAAATAAGAAAGAAGCGAAGTGGAGTCTTACCATATGGGAAGGAATATTTGGCATGCTATAGACGTGTTTGGTGAGGAGAAGGGGTGGTTGGAGATTAACAAGACAGTGGGGTGCTGCTTGCGTCTTCATGGTACAAGAATGGGATCGAAACTGGAAACAACGAAGTAACAAGGCCACGGTGCCAGAGATGAAGTGGCTCACGTGTGCGGTTAGAAGTGTAGCAGGAGGATGCTGAAGTGTGAAGGCTTAAACACGTTTTAGGTGAAAGTAAGCATCGGGTTTTCGTTGGAAGACCGACGATAAGGTCATTAACGGTAACTATATTTATTTAGTTAGTACACTAATTTATTTAAGAATATTGTTTTGATTATATTTAAATATTATTATAAGCGTAATTCGGTCATTTGAAATCAGAGTTTCCGCGAACTCAGAAATGATGGGATCACAGCGAAGGGTACGGCGTTGCTGAGCAGACTCGGACATGACCGAAAGCAGTCAAGTTTCAGTTTAATTTTAAATGTCAGTTTAAAACGCGCGAACCGCCGACCGAAAAAGGTGAGTTAATTCTCACACATTTCTGAAATACTAGGATGTGCTAAATTCGTATATTTAAATTTAATTGGTTGATTGGATGCCTTGGATGCCTATGGTTGATTTAATGGTGTTTAAATATTTCTATGTACTGATATGAAATATTTTAATGGTCCGTGATGCAGAGAAGAACAGGTAGGAGGAACCAAACCGGTTCCTCAAATATTTATTATGCTGTTATTTCATATTTTATGAACTGTTCAAACCCGTTGACTTTAAAACCCTATTGATCATTGAATGTGGTTGGGTTTTGAATCAATAAATAGCATGGTCAATAAGTAAATAGCAGATGGCCCAAATATGCACTGTTTTTTAAAGAACGAGTCACCGTGAGGTGAATCGCTGGAAAAGAAGTTATGAAATTGTTTTATAACCAAATATAGATTTTAAATTATATTATTTGAAAGGAATTTTAAAAAGAGGAATAAACCATCCACGTATATACATTGATTTGTTTAATCGCAAATTACCATTTTTGTACAAAACCTACCGTGCGCGAAGCACGTGCTTATTAAGTAAGTGTTAAACGACTGTATTTAGCTAATTCAAGTGGTCATGATTTACGTAACAATTAGAGTGGGTTTATATTGATATTAATCAAAGTGAATAGAATTGTTTAGATTAATTAATTTACATGGCAAGATAAATAACGATTAACTAGCAAGTTAATCAAGTTTTGAGTTGAACAAGTTAACGACTTTAACTTATATTGTTTATAAAAATTAGCTCGTTAATGTAAAGGAAGTAGTTAATGGTTAAGTAGCCCAGTCCTATTTTAGTAAATGTTGAAATTTGATTACCTGTCATTTATTAAGAGTCGAAGTAATGATTTGAAAGGGGAATCAAACGTGACTCGAGTTTGAATTACAGTGGTGAAACGAGATAAGTAATTATAAAGATGCGATATAGGATTATATCAAAGAAGAGATGGTATTTCACCAGTAAAAGTAAAATGGGACTTTATGTGATAAAGGGAAAGAGTATCTGTTTTTGTATTACAACTGATATCTATCTAACGATAAGAACGTTGTTGATCAGGGTCTGAGAGGTAATTAAATACCCCAACTTGAACAGCTTCAGGATTATCAAAAGATAGTATTAGTCGTAATGGCGAAAGATCGTAAAGTAAAATATTTTGGAAAAATAATAATGTAATATTATTTGAAGGATTCGGAAATATAAGCATATATATGAAGAGATCTCGAAATAAAAGGAAATAAAAAGGGGTGTGATGGTATGAAATGATTGGTGGAAAGATAACGGCATTTTCAAGGTTATAGAATGAAATGCAAACAGGTTTATTCTAAAAAAAAGGGGGGTTAGAGAATTTGAAATGTTATAAAAGAAATAAAAGGAGATTGGTGGGAATATAACGATATTTTCAAAGTTAGGAAAGGGGATTTAAATGGGTTATTCTAAAAGAATGAGTGGTGGTTTTGGTATTCAAATATGAAGCAAAAGAAGATGTCGTAATAATCATTTTACGAATGATAAGTGATTCGATAAGATAATAAGAAATGCTATGGCCAAGTGATGCTATGGATCTGTTTGTTTTTATGGTTGTTTATTTTGATAGTTAAATAACCGACTATCAAAATCTGACCCAACGTTATTGGTACGGGAAGACCGGGATCGAATTTATATTCGAAAACCATTCCGACCAATGAATACGAATACGTCGAAGATGCTAATCGAGATGGAGCAATTGAAGACCGTAAGTCTCCATGAGCGGAAGAACTATTGTTAAATATCTTTGGCTGATCCCCAGAGTTAACGATGATTCTGTCGTGATTGGAATCTGCGGATTGCAAGAACTACTCGCTACTGATCCATGGGGTGATTCCTGTATTGGATGCAGTAGGAGGGTGCCTTCGGTTCATCCTGTTCCTGGATGACGTGTATGGACGATGTGGATAGTGGCCAGAAGTTTCAAAAGTCGATTATAACCTCAAGCCTCATCAACCGGGAAATGACAAAAATCGGGCAGGCAGCATGGCTATGTGGGTCGCACCCATTAGGGTGTATTGTCACCATCTAGAGAATATTCATATTTGTTATTTCTTTTCATTTCTGTATCTCCCGGGGATTTCGGTGGTCGCGACAAAAAGCCGAAAGGGTGACAATACATTCGATACACTCAAGAGAAATGAGTGGTCGGTCATGTGTGGGCCGGGTTGCAAGACGTTCTTGTTGAACCCAGTGTATTCGTCTCTAGAGATACACTAGCGGCAGGTGGTCCCATACCTTGTCATAGTTGGAAATCCAATCTCCAATAAGCGCCTGCAGTTTTGATTGTATATTCTATATGTGGAGCGTGAGATGCAAGCGTTCTGCTAGATTCTATTTACTTGTATTTAGACACTATGATAATATCAGAAGAAGATATTGATTTCAAAACGATTTGGGTTATAGTAAGGTAAAAACCGTCCGTGTTTATGTGTGGACTGGTCTTACTATTATCCTTTTGTTTCAAAAGGATTTCAAAGTTAAACAAGTTGGTTGCTGTATGAATTTATCACTGAAAGTATTTCAGACTGACCTGGGTGAATTTTGTTTTAAACCAAATGTGCTCGGGTCAGACCGAGTATATTTACAGGTTAGATTTCGCTTGGAGTTCCAGAGAAGGAGTCGAAGTCGAGACGTTTTCCATATATACTGGTACTAGTTTATTTCCGCTGTGTGTTGAATTGATCTGAATGTATATTCTGATGTTGTAATATACAGTTCTTTATAAAGTATTATTGATTATTATTATATTTTGTCCATTCCGCTGTGAGACTCTGATCTTCTTATTCTTCTATTCTAATATTTCTTTCTTTCTTTTCTCACCCTCTAACTTCTTTCTATTAGCTTTCTGGGTTTTCGATATTTGAGTTTGGACACGGGACGTGTTAGTGTCTGGATTTGAGTGTCGAATTTCCCGGGTCGCTACACACTCTCAATCTCTTTTCTTTGTTAGCATATCTTTCTCTTTGCTATCCATGTTTATCTAGTTTATCGTGTTAATCTTGTCATGAGAACCTTAGGTAGAAACCCTTTGGATGAAACATGTGTTTGAAACATGTTATGCTTGATGGTTGCAAGTGGTTGCAAGTGTTTGCAAGTGGATACTCGTGGATGCATAATACACGTTAGGCACTAAGATTGGCTCACACACTTTCATACCGCATATGCATGAGTGTTTATGCTTATTCATGGATGAAAACTTGTTATGCTATCACGTGGATGTTGCATATGGATGAATGTTATGTGCACTCATGTAGAGATTATAAATTATGTTAGGAATTTTCATACATATGGACTCATTTCACTAACATATTTTGCATTAAGGGGGTTTACTGAATCAGTAACCTCCTGATTTTCGCATTAGATAAGTACATATACACACACCTTTGCATATGATCATACAGCATTTAGAACCTTTTAAGGACAATGATTGCTCGTGGATGATGTTTTGAGTAGATGGATGATGGATGGTAGAATACATTCTTCCTAACTTGGAGATTTCGGGGACGAAATCCTTTAAGGAGGGAAGAATGTAACAATCCGTATTTTTGAATAACATGTTATAACATAAATGGAGGCAGAATTAAACTATAAAATCTGAATCAAGGGAAACGGGCTATGCCATTGCGTTCGTCTCGGAAAAATACGCGAAATAGAGTCCGAGTTTTCGAAAATCGGAGTCCGTATGACCAAGATATGGCCTCGCGAAGTTTCACGAAAAATTCCCAAATTAAAGTATACTTAATTAAGTGAAATGGGTTGCGCAGAGAAATATATATATATTGATATATATATATATATAATTGAAAATTAAATAAATAAATATGCAAAAATGTTCAAAACAACGAATTGGGAGAGGGGAATAACCGAACCGGCCGATTTTTGAGGTCGACCCGAGCCCACTGGGTCGACTACGGGTTAATCCAGGGTGTTTGGCTGTCAACCCGTGGGCCGATTCGCTCAAATGCAGATTTTGCATTTGAATGGTTCTCATGGTTCATCTTTAATCTAAAGGCCCTAGATGGTTTCTACACTTGACTTCTTCCCCAAGACATGCTTTGATGGCTTGGATTGAATCTAGGTTTAATCTTACGGCCTAAAACACTTGCCTAATCTATAAATAAGACCCTAACCTACCCTAAATCATCATTATTCATTCATACAACTAAACTATGGCAAAATCAATCCTCTCATGGCCTCCACTCTCTTCATAAAATTCCTAAATAAATTCCTAAGTGATTTTCCATGCATACAAGTGTTTTCAAACTTGCATGAGCATCATTAGCTTACATTCAAGTCAAGTTTATATATTTGCATCATAAAGAAAGAGTCTTGATCATTTTGGCTCAAGGGTTTTGCTTGCATTTTGGGTTTAATTGATTTCATAAGGGCTTTGTCATATTTTTGTGACTTCTTAAGCATTGTAAGCCCTATTCTACTTTCATACTTAAACTCTAAAGTTAAATGTATGATATGCAAGTTTATCATGTTGTGATATGCAAGTTTATCATGTTGTGATATGCAAGTTTATATGCAAGTTTATCATGTTGTGATATGCAAGTTTATATGCAAGTATGCCAAGTTATGTTATGCAAGTTTGGGTTGAACATTTTGTTCATGCTATCAAGTTATGCAAGCTTATTTTGGGTTTATGAACATAAAGCTTTAAGCTTTATGCCAAAGGTTGCATTTTAGCAACATGTAAGTTATCATATCTCTTATGATAACTTGCATGTGAGGCTAAATGCGAACTTATGGCCATCTCTACATGTCATTTAGCACCATGTATCACCAATATGCTAAGTTTGGTTTTATGCATGCTTTTGAGGCCTAAAAATGTAATATGCAAGTGTATGAACATATGAATATTTCATATGCCACCATGTTAAGCTTGTGGCTTCAATACCTTTATGTCATGATTATGCCAAGTTCCCTCTTTCTATCCTTTATGCGCTATTGCGATATGTAAGCGATGGGATTGCGTTTGGGGTTGGGTAAACTTAAAAGACATAAAACATAAGCTTGGGAATTTACCTATTAAGTTAGGTCTACCCATTGGGAATTTACCTATTAAGTTAGGTCTACCCAATTGCTTGAAAACTTGTAACATGTTTTGGAAACATGATGGACATGACACTTAGAAAAGATAAGTGTGGCCAACTCGAGGTTGGGTTGAGTTTGTAGCGTAAACCTACCCGGAACCGACCGGCTTAACTAGTTGCTACAAACAATAGGACCCAATGTGAGAAGTTGGTCATGTTGTACCTTGAACCCAAGTTAGACCAAGTTGTGGTGTAAAGCTACCCGGACCCGCCCGGCTTAACTAGTAACCACAACAAGGTCTAATGTGAGAGGTTAAGGCGCATTAAATTAATTAATGCCTCGTGATTAGGGTTAAGTCATGGTCCACTTAATACTTAACCAATTTGGGCTTGGTAGATTAATCGGGGTTAAGTCGTGAACTCATCGTTACACTTAACCAAGTTAATCCAGGATTAGCAAGAGGGTTAAACCGTACTTAACCCACTAGAAAAATCCTAGCAATGGGGGCCCACTCCAGCAGTAATCCCAAGTTAGTATCATCATGACCCTAGGGACTAGGCTAGGGTGGGGGCACGATTACTGGACTGGAGGTAAGTGACCAAAAGCGACGGCAGAGGGTACGCCGGTGTAGTTCCGGGCGGACTCTGGTCGTGCACATAGTCCGTAGCCGGAGAAAACATGCACGGGTACCAGTAGATCGGGACTGTGCACTCATGTTCATGGTGTCCAGGGGTTGACACCCTAGGGCTTGATACACCCGAAGGGTGGACCCGGCACAGTTCGACTACAATTATGATTGGGCCGTATTGACACCAACACGTGACGAGTTAGGCTTAGGGAGCCGATCGACTAGACCGTTTGATTGGACCTTGTATTAGGGTCATTTCATGTTATTGGGCCAAAGCTTGGGCCAAGGGATCAATACTTGTTTATTCAAGTCATGTTAGTTTGCTAGTATACCTGTGGTGCAAAACCTTAATCCTGATTATGCGATGACACCTTTATCTACCTTGTTAGTTAATCATCATGCTAGTATATTGTTATCCTTATGTTCATCCCTGCTGCTCATGCCAGTTAACTTTATCAGTTTACATTGATTGTAGTAGGGCTTACTCAGTCTTTTTGACTGACCTGTTTTCTTTCGCCTCTTTTCTTCCGTTTCCCCCCAGGTTCTCAGGGAGGGAATACTGGAGCTTAGCTTAGATTTCGGATTGCTTGCTTGTGGGATTTCAGCTCATGTACGGTTTCGACATGAAGCTAACTATGGTTACCACTTAATTGGGGATAGCACTTATTTATTTCAGTTTTTCAGTTGATGTTGTTTTATCTAGACTTGTTTATTTGGAAAGCTATGTTGTACCAGACTTGTTTTGAAATGTTTTGAAATCTTCCGCTGTTTTATCTATGTTATTTACTCTGTTTACATATATACATATGTTCTTGTTCTGCCTTGATATATCATTATGCATGTTTACCTGATTCAAACGCCCCTCCAAAGTCAGAGTGCTTGCAAGAGCCACCCTGGTGGAGGTGGGGTGTTACACTTTTCTTTCGAAATACATGATTTATTATCTCTGCCGACTTCATTTCATATCCTGCGTGCAATTTCCATCACAAAATACTCATTTTGAAACTTGATGTGTTTATCTGGGAAGAGAGATATAGTGGAATTTGTATAGGGAGCAAAGAATGAATAATAATGAAGAAGAAGAAGAGAGGGGTAGTGTTGGAATGAAAAATGGATAAGTTAAGAGGAATATTTGTAATGTGTAAAGAGATTATTATGGTGCAAATAAAATTGACATTAATTTTCTATTTATGATATTTTCTTCAAACAGGTTTTGTCTGTTGGTGCTGAAGTTGGGGAAGTTGAAGCTGGAAACATGGTATGATACTATGGTAATACTTGCAATAGTTGAAAACTCAGAAAATTACTGAACTATCAAGTAAATATCCATATGTTTTATTTTTTTGGTGTATCATATATTCATACATGAGATGTCTGAAGGAAATATGAGCTTCCATTAAGCATGCTAGCTGCTTATATCTCTTCGCATTTTGACTTTTTATGCACGGAAGAATCAAGTGAATCTTACAAAACATTACACGGTGGATTATACATCATATGCTCCCTTGGCCTGAAAAAGTTATGAATCTTGCGAATGTTGTATAACATGCTTCAAAATTTCAACGAGTTATATCACAAAGTCCAAAAAAATAAAATGAAATTATCTTCTCACCGACAAAGAAAGCCCTATAGTACTATTTTTTTCGACCATTGTTTTTTCTTGGTGCAATCTCATCTCAGTTTACTGTTGCAATGGTTATCAATTTGCTACTTGAACTGCAAGTTATTTGTATGCTTTTAAACTACATGTTTTTGCTAACAGATGAGGAAATGGTTGTTGTTCTTGGAAAATATCTTTATGATTTGTGGATGGTGATATAAAAGTTTATCATATTTAAATTATAAAGCTTACTCATATGCAAGTAGTTAGCATTAAATTTACATTCTTGTGTCAAACTGTGATGATTGTACTAGGACATTGTTGAAATGTTGCAAATATTGGTTCTGAAATGAAAGCTGACAACTCATAGTTCTGGACGGTGAGGAGCTGAGACTTAATATATTTAGTTGAAGTGTCGAATGCTTGAAATTTGAAAGCGCCGTCTAGTTCTGATCAATTCGTTATTGGCCTTGTTTTAAAGTAGGTATGTTGTTTGAGTGCATCAGCAAGCTTAATATAATTTACCTGTCAAGCATCAATTGTGTTTTTTGAAAGAAATCCTCCTCCTATATAGCATTTTTGTGTGCCTGATGATGCGTTGAATCCTATCTTATATACAGTTAGCAATTTAACACTTGCAATCCACCATTGGGAGCCTTAGCTTGCTTTTGATGCTAAAAATGCACGAATCTAACAGTAGTTGATCTCTTGATCTCGTCATTTTTGACTTGGATGAATTTATATTATATTCTCTCCCTGTGGGCTACAATTGATTAGACTGGTTCTGTTCTCAGGCATAAACCTTTATGAGCAACCACAGGCAACACATGCATTTATAAAATTTATTGCTCTTCCATCTCTAGATATGAATATAGTTCATTTTTTGCTGCAATTAAGTGTTCATGAGGGCTAGGTCTAGAAGTATGACTATGATCAACTTATTATGCGAGATTAATACTATATGCATCAACTTTGTGGTAGTTCAAGTTCAGATAGAATGATCGTGCACATCATATTACTGTATAAGATTGATGGCACATCTTAATCAAATTTATCTTCTCATCAGTTAATCTAACTGACGATAAGTATTGTTTTTGCCGAGCTAGTAAACCTCTAGTTGCCCTCGAATAAGGTAAACTTTCCATCATTTGCTTCACAGGAGCTCTTTGAGGTAGAAGTTAATATAGTGTTTAAGATTTTCCTTACTATCAAGTTGTAGTTGAGCTAACAAAGCAACATGTGGATAATTCTATTTGGAAGTTTGGTTCCGCCTATTACTTTTAGATTTGATATGTGTAGTCTTTCCAAAAACACGTATCACATGTTTTTATGAGCAAAATAGTTTTTTTTCCTCTTTTTTTTAGAATATGCGCAAATATTTGCAGTGAAATCTGTATTTGCAATTCAGATCATTTAAATATTTGCAGAGTTTTGTATAAATATTTGTAGAGTTCTCTGCAAATACCCCAAACCATAAAAATAGGTTTTTTCTTACTAATCTTATTTATGAAATGTTTTTGAGAAAAGATATCTATGTATTTTGAAACTTGGATGGTGTTTTAACAATCTTCCTTAATTTCTTATTCAAATGTAAACTCTATTGATTTGGCAATGTGGAGGTTTCTTGCTTATTTTTGACAGGATTACTTCTATTGTAATAACATGAAAATTTACAATTTTTATAAATAATCTGCTTATGGTATAGTAATTCAGTTTCCTATAACCTCGACCTCTTTTTCTTCAACCCTGTTTTTATTATTGACGTTGTAGTAGTCGAGATAATGCTGGTAAAAGCAAGAAGCGGAACCCCACAAAGCCAGTAAAAGCGAAATCACTTTCATGTCATCCATCTTGTCTTTGAACAAATTGACGGCAAACACTAGAACTATGGGCATTGCCAAAGTAATGATAACATTAGAAAACAACAAGCTTACTTAAAAATGACGTAACTTGTTGTGTGGTAGACCAGATGGTGTTGGATAAGGACATTTGAAATTGATATTTGAAAATTTGGAGGTTTGCTTAGAGACTTTGAAATGCTAATTCATTTCAGACAGTTACTTTATTAGTTTACGCAAATAGGTTCACTTGTAAATCTGGACAAAGTTTTAGTAGGACAATAAGATGAAGGGCACACATCATGCTCATTGATGAAATCATTCTCAGTAGATACCAATGATGAGCAAAAAATGTTGGATTGTAAACAGACTAAGCATGATCGAAGTGGGTGCTGTTATGTAACGCCGGTTGCAACAAAGCCCCGGTTCCTTCCAGCATAGGGCACACGCATATGAGTTGGTACACACAACCAACATATATTTGTACTTCACTACTCTAATTTATTTCGTGATGTAGGACTTTTTATTCAAACCACTATTCATACCTTAACAACATGCGAGACAACACTAATAGGTGCTTACGCTTTAATGAAAAGTTAAAAAGGTACATTGAATTTTGAAAGCTAATTGAGTAATATACATGCCTTTATCTAGATGGTTTTAGTAACACGCACAAAAGATTTATGTCAATAACTTATCTTCTGTCTTAAAGTTAACTTAATTTCCTTGCAAGAAGGAAATCTACATGTAGGCCCGGCCCAGAGGGCAGCCCACCAAACCCTCGGGCTAGGCAGCCCACTGGGCTGGGGCAACGTAAAATTATTTTTTCATATACATAAGTTTGATATATATAATTGTAAAGGCAACACATTGCAAGGTAGCATGTGATAGGGTGGTAAGCATGCTGGAAGGTAGAGCAACAGAGTTGTTTGACGTGTGTTCAAAACTTGCTGTAGATGTGGTATTTTTTCTTGAAATGTTTTATTCCAAAATTGGCTAAATGGGCTTGGGCATCAACATTCTAGGGCCGACTCTGTCTACATGGGCTATCAAACTTAAACGATATTTAATGGGCCGGTGACAATGCAGATTTTGCAAGTATATCTATATTTCATTAAAAAAAATTGCTGATTGCATGTTCCTTCAGTTGGTTTTATCTATTGGTATTTATTGATAATCTACTAGCAGTATTGTAACTCAGTTTCCTATAACCTCAACCTCTTCTTCTTCAACCTTGTTTTTATCATTAACATTGTAGTAGTCGAGATAATTATGGTAAAAATAAGAAGCAGAACCCCACAAAGATGGTAAAAGCGAAATCACTTTAATGCCATCCATCTTGTCTTTGAACAAAATGACTGCAAATACTAGAACTATGGGCATTGCCAAAGTACTAATAACATTAGAAAACAACAAGCTTACATCAAATATTAGTCTCACTAAACCAACATTTGTCATTTGCCAAGCAACCGAGGACCAAACCACTGTCATTATCCACCCTATTTCGCCCTTTTTGTATTCTTCTATTTCACTTCTTAACGTTTTGAATTCATTGCTTGCAAATAATCCTATTAATGTTGCATAGGTGGAGATTAGCACGGTGTATATTTGCTTGTTCAGTACTGAAGAAAAGTTGCTGGATTTTATGACTTTGTCAAATGCAAACTCCATTATGGAAAGGATGAATAAGTATGTTGCCGATGCAGCAATTGTGAGAATGATACCAAGAGATACCGTAAATAAGATTAAAAAATGAATTATTTGGATGACAAAGTTTATTCATAAAGCAACAAACACATATTTTCCATGGGAAATTACACATCGAAAACTGTTTATCATAGACCATGTTCTTACAAAATTAAATTTTTCTTCCCCTTTCAACAAACTATTATTAGATCGACGGACAACCCTAGTCCTATTTTTCAACCATATGGCCTGAAAACATTGTGCTATAACATTTATACATAATTGCTGGCTACAAACCACATAAGGCATACTTTTCTTTGGATCAACAGAAGCGGAATCGGATCTAGTTCGAAGCTCGATAATCGTGGGGGAGAAGAAAAGCAGAACAACAGAGTTAAGTGTTAGATGCGTAAACTTCTCCTTATTAATAAAATATGAAAACACAGCATTGAAAGCAAGCTGAGTGGAACACAGAAGCGAGCAAGTCGAAACCGAGAGATAAAGAAGGGCATATGAGTTCATGAGACCATCCGCCGCGGACAAAAGTCATATGCCAAGGTAGGCCATAGAAACCTTTACCAAATTAGCTTACTTAGGAGTGGGTGCAGTAGTGAAAAAAAGTAAAGGAATGTGTAGAACAAGAAAAGCTACTAAAAACATGAGTGTTTCTGTAACAACCCGAAATTTTGGAACCAATTTTAATATATATGTATTTTTTTAAGGAAATGCGTCAGAATTTAAATTTTTCTTTTATTAAATTAAATTATTAAATTTAACGGGGTTTTCTTAAAATAAATTTTATGATGTTATTTGTGGAGGAAATTTGTAATTAGATAAACGTTGATTTATAACAATGGAAATTATTGTATATTTGTAATAATTAACTTTTGACTATTGATAATAAAGGAATGTTGATCAAGCAAGCGTGATTTACATTATTAACTAAGATGGAATGTTGTAATCCTTTTGTTGTGTTGATATGAATGTTATAGAAACCAGCGTTACTACTGCTGTTAATTAATTGAATTTCTTCGAAAATTATATATTGATATATATTTACAAATTTAAAGAAGCTAACTTATTTTAAAGTTTTTTTGAAAGCAAAGTGTTAAGAGATTTGTTTCGCAATGTAATTTATTTTGAAAACGATTTCAAGTTGTTTACAATTAAAGAAGCTAATTTATTTTAATATGGATTTGATATTAATTTGGTAAATATAAATTTAAGATTTCAATATATGGTCGGTTGACAAAACGAAGAGATTAAATTATTTCATTGTTAATAAATTTTGGAATTCATGACATGTTCAAGACAAGTAAGCAATGTGTCCAATATCGTCATGTGCCGTTCACTAGTGACAATTTCACAAATTTAGTAAAATTTAAAATTTCTAAATTAAAATTTTCTTTAATTAAATTTCTGAATTTATCGTCCAATATTTTGCATTAGTCTATTTAGCGTTGCATAAACGTAGCGCGCGTAGTTAAAATGTGCGTAAAACGAATTAGCGTTCGCACGTTCGCTGCGTTGTTTGTTCATACGAATAAATAATCAAAAATAATAAATGAGAAAGAATTAATTTTTATTCCTTTAACCGTGTTAGCCAAATAAGGAAGAAAATAAATAATTAACGCAAATTTGAACCATGAAGTAACGGTAGAAAATTTACAGTGTGAACACCAATTTAGACCGTATAATAATAAACAAAAGAAATAAATAAATAAACAAATAAGAAGAAATTTAACTTTTGTTCCCTTAACCGTGTGAGCAAACAAGGAATGTAATGCACGGTGAACGCAAATTTAAACTATTTAATGATGGTAGGAGATTTTCAGCCAACAATTAATCCTTATTTCTAGTAATAATGACCTTTCCTCTGTTAGAATTAGTCATATGCGGTGCCTCTCAGATCTGAAATTCACTTTCCCTAAATTATGGCAACAATAAAGATCCTTCCCTGTCTGTAGCACGTAGATTTGAAATCACTATTCAAGATTTTAAATATCTCCCTCTGTCAATAGTGAATATATGGAAACAGTGCCCCAAGATTTGTAACTGTCCATGAATAGGGAATCCAATGCTATGCTCTAATAGAAAGCGGTCCTTTCTTTCTCTCTCACGTGAAACCATCCCTCATTTTTCTCCACCGTTGCTCCTTATTCTACTTCATTTTTTTTTCTTTTCTTCCTACCGCTCATTTCACGCATCTTCCTCCACACTGGGTAAAACCGCATCTCCACTTCAGTGCGCCTCTCCTAGCCGGACCACCTCCAACAAACCGCTCCTCCAATCGATACCCAATCTTCTGAAAATTGGAATCAAAGTTTGGAACCTTTTCTGAAACTTACGGTATGAACATTTTCAAAGGATTGTGATACTTATAAGCATTGCAAATCTATTATTTAATTTGTAAAACTCGTAACTTATTGACACGAAACCCAAATCATATAATTTCAGATCCGTTGGAACCGTGACGTTGAATACGACCTTTTAAAACTGATTGGGACAAATGCTGAAGCTATTGGAATTTTTAGATTTGCTTTGAATGAAGGTGAGATTCTCTATTTTAAATTTATTAATAAATTAAATTATTTAGATTGCGATGGGATATACATATAATTACGGTTCAGATCTGTTTCGTATGATCGTATTTGTGATGGTTGATTCTGTGTTTGCAATGAATAGTATAGATCCATGTGATTGTCACTTATTCTATGATATACACCTTGTTTAGAATTGAATGGACAAATTTCCAATTCAAAATAAAAGAAAATGTTTGTTATTATTTCTAAATCTAGTTTCGAATTGAATGGACAAATCCTCAATTAAAAATAGAAAGTGTTTACCACTGTTTATACATCTTGTTTAGAATTGAATTGGCAAAGTTCCAATTCAAAACAGAAAATGTTTGTCACCATGTATACACCTTGTTTAGATGTGAATTGACAAATTTTCAATTCAAAATATAAAGGATATATTTGTTACCATTTACAGTTTATCGCTTGTGTTGGAAATTAAATTGATCCAAGATATAGAAATAAAAAGATTTTATTTTGTTACATCCCTCAATGCGAACAAAATTACTAATACAAAAGAATTATATTTTGTTTACATCCCTCGATGTAGACAAAATTACAGAAGAAAGAAAGAAAGGATTTTATTTTGTTGCATCCCTCGATGCGAACAAAAATATCAGAAATAGAAATTAACAAAATTTACTTTTTATTTTATTTACATTTTCATCATATAAATAACACTTGAAACAAAATTTACTTTTGTTTTATTTACATTTTCAGAATGTAAATGGCACTTGAAACAAAGATTTACTTTTTTTTCACTTCATGATATTAATATGAATTGAAACAAAAATCTTCTTTTTATTTTATTTACATTTGCATAATATAAATAACATTGTAAACAAAGTTCACTTTTTATTTTGTTCACATTTGTATAATGTAAATAACACTTAAAAACTTATATTTTCATTTGTGTCTTAAAACACAAATAAAACTTGAAAACAAAAATTTACTTTTGCTTACACTTTATAATGTGGAAATGTGTATTGAAGTCAAAACTTACATTTTATTTTGTGTTCTTAAAACACAAATAAAACTTGAAACAAAAAATTTTACTTTTTATTTTCACTTTAAAATGTGAACATGAATGGAAATAAAAACTTACATTTTCATTGTGTTCTTAAAACACAAATATGACTTGAAACTAAAATTTACCTTTTTATTTACGTCTTATAATGTAAATAAAACTTGAGAATAAAATTTACCTTTTTATTTATATTCTACAATGAGAGAATAAAACTTTCTTTTGGTTTTGCAGGCACAAGTGCAAACAAATTTTTAAAAAAATAAGAAAATTACTTTTTGTTCGCATCCACAATTGAGAACAAATTATAAAGATTAAAAATTCACTTTTTGTTTGCATCCACAAATGCGAACAAGTGATAAAGATTTAAAAATTCACCTTTTTGTTCGCATTCACAATGCGAATAAGATGTTAGAAATAAAACTTACTTCTTTTTATCCGCATTCATAATGCGAATAAATCACGATTTATAAAGAATACACATTTTGTTTGCATTTTCTCTTGCAAACAAATATAATTTGAAAAGGTGTAAAAGTATCATTTTCACTTTTCGATTAAGAAGTTAATCTTTTTGTTTGCATTTACTATACAAACATTTACATAGCAAATTAAGTCATACTTTTTATTTGTGTTTTTAACACAAATATTCACATTTAAAAGAAGTTAATCTTTTATACTTGCAATCACAACGCAAGTATTGCATAAGAAAAGAAATCATCTTTTATACTTGCATTTACATTGCAAGTATTGCATAAGAAAAGAAATCATCTTTTATACATGCATTTACAATGCAAGTATTGCATAAGAAAATAAAAATCATTCTTTTTACTCGCATGTATATTGCAAGTATTGCATAAGAAAAGAAATCATCTTTTATACTTGCATTTACAATATTGCATAAGAAAATAAAAATCTTTCTTTTTACTCGCATGTATAATGCAAGTATTTCGTAGGAAAATAAAGTCGTTCTTTTTATTTGTGTTTCAACACAAATGTATGCATAGATAATAAAAACATCCTTTCTATTTGCATTCACTATGCGAACATTTGCATAGAAAATAAAGCACTCTTTTTATTTGTGTTTTTACCACAAACATTTGCATAGAAAATGAAGTCATTCTTTATGTGTATTCTTAACATAAAAATATTACATAGGAATAAATCACCTCTATATTTGTGTTCTTAACACAAATACATATAGGAAAATGAATGCCTTTTAACGTTGTCCTTTGACGCAAATATTAACATAGGATTTAGGTTCATCTTTATATTTGTATTTCCAATACAAATATGACAATAGAATTCATCCTTTTATTTGTATTCTCCGATACAAATAGGTCACAGAAATAAAAGTGCGTCTTCTATTTGTACACTCTATTGTAAATGAAAACTTAGAAATAAAAGTTACGTATTTTTATTTACATCCCTCGATGTAAATAAACATGAAAGAAAAGTACAATTTTTATTTGCGTTCCACAACACAAATAAGATTTGGAAATAAAATATGAAATTAAGAATGATATTTCTATGATTGGTAAAACACATTTTATTAGACATTAAACATGAATGTGTGTGTTAGGTAGACAGTTCATTCTTTACGGGACATGTTACCCATGTTAATATTATCGCCAAATGATTTATATTCACAAATAAAAATAAGAATAGCGACAAATCATTATTCAATACTATTAATGATATGAAATGGTTTAAAACTTTTTATATATATATATATATACGATAATCATTTGAAAAGACCGAGTCCATCTCATTTCAAATGATTATAAGGCGATATCCAAATAGAAGAGTTGAAGACGATGGTCGAAGACCGACGATCTTCTAGGCGGATGGTTGTATTGCTATTATTGGCCTTGATGGGAGTAGCTACCTTGATGGGTTGATGGTAGTGATCATGCGGACGTTCTTGTTGATTGTACGGGTTTGGCTTTCGCTCAGACCCAGAGCATAAGCTTATAAATGGATGCATGTCTGACGTTGAATTTCATTTTATGTAAATTGATTTCTATTAATATACAACCGTTGGTGGAGGAGAATTTATTCTCTTACTTAACACCCTTAGAGGTTGTGTATTAATAGTTATGAATGGCATGGCGTGAAATGTCAACGTGGCACGCCAAGATGCAAATGATCAAGGCTTTGTTGCAAAGCAGGCCTTGTGGGATGATCAAAGCATAGCTTATTTTGGCACAGCTTTGTGTAGCGTGACTTCGCGAGCCTCACACACCAGTAGAGTCTAAAACGGAGCAAGGGAACGCAGGGAGTGCACACGTCCTCTTTCTAGCTTATAGTGGTGTCAGGGACCTACCAGCGCTGACATTTTACTTATGTGGATGATGGAATTTTCGAGTACTCGGTTTATTTTTGCGGTCGCCAATGGCCGTATTATAGGTTCAATAGGACCGGGAGGCGTGTGTTCAGGCATAACTAATCCACTAAAGTATTTGTGGACCGGCCCTGCAGGATCCAAGGGTTCGCCAGCGTCCGAATCCTGAGGCATTGCTAGAGTGTCTCGAATCGGTAGGAGATCGTTCCTAGCCTTGACTCATGATGGAAACCCAATTTCCAATACGCCCATGCGGTTTTAATTGTATAACTAGTATAACGACATAATATAATGGTACCTATGCCGTCTAGGATTGATACATTTATTTTGAAATGTTTTATTAAAACATGTACACACTAATAATAATATCGTTTTTACGTAATTATCATCTTTTGACCATTATAAGGTAAAACCCTATCCTCGGGCTTGCGTTGCATTGTGTGATGGGGCCTGGGTCTTATAATGGTTTCATTTTTCTAAAAAGCATTGCGTTATTCGACGTTTTTACTTATTTTATGCACTGGCAATCCAATGGAGTAAATCCGTTCCGCGTTAGCGGCGTGGTCCTGTGATTAGCCTTCTTATTAGTTAAGTTAGTTAGATTTCTCATACCAGTCCCATGATTGACCCGTAGTTTGTTTCCACCTTTGCGAACTCGGGTGCCCTCTTTTCCACACGGGCAGTCGAGTAGCTTTTTGCAGATATCTCTCTCCCTTTAACAGGATCCTGGATCGAAGCTTAAAACTGTGTCCAGAGCACTGAAGTCTTCCGCTGTGTATTGTATTAAATTATTGTAATTTTTCCTTCCGCTGTATTACATTTAATGTACTCTGATATATCCTGTACTCTGATGTAACATTTATTATTTATGTTATAAAAGTCTTTTGTTATCTGTTCTGATGTTGTTGTATTGCCAGAGTTAAAGTATTCGGAGATTTCCAACTTTTGGGTCAGACCTGTGTGGCTTATGGTCGATTCAAAGTGAGGGAATTTCCGGGTCATCACAGTTTCTATCCACTTGCTTTTACCACCTTGATCGTAGTAGTATCTATTTAGAAGAGTTGCACAAGTCTGTCCTATAAGCAACAAGGCTATGTTGAGCGATCCTGATGTCCACCATCTGAGATTTTCTTGCATCTTTTGGTTGAAATTTTTACTGATGAGTTATTATGAGGAGGATTTATTGGGCTAAGCTATAGAAAGGAGGAAGAAAAGGAATCAACATAAAATATCGGAGATAACTTCTTGTGTGATAGAGCAGGTGTTGTTGGATGAAGACATTAGACCTTTACTTTATTAGTTTTAGTAGGACAATAAGATGAAATTATTCTCATTAGATACGAACAATGTGCAAAAAATATTGGATTGTGAACAGGTTGAAAATGTTAGACGCGCGCTACTCTTAGAAGAGGGTGCTTACTCTTTAACGAAAAGTTGAAAATTACGTTGAATTTTTTAAGTTAGAGCTTTCCCAGCAGCACATCAATTTCTGAGTATGGACTACTACTTTGGAGCGTGGATTCCCCCTACCGTTCCAGCAGTCGGTGGGGGGGACGCTCCATATTTTTTTAATTTTTTAATTTAACCCAAATGGTTTTCTGAAAACCACCGTTTAGGGGTTAAATGGTTCTTAGAAAACGGAAACCGTAATTTTTTCCCCTCTCTCCCGCATATGCTGTTTATAAAATGTCGAAGGAAAAAATTTATCCAGTACAATAATCGAGATGGTTTAACGAAAATTAAATTAAAATTAATTTATTTACAACGTTAACAGATATAAAAATAAGTTATACATATATGGTCGTTGTCCGATATAAAATTATATATTATATATGTAGAGCCGTTTTGGAATATAAAAATTTAACCTATATAAATATAGTCATTGCCGAATATTAAAATTCAGTTTAAACTTATAGTCGTTGCCAAATAGTAAAATATAGTTCAAATTTATAGTCGTTGCAGAATATTAAAATTAAGTTTAAATTTATAGTCGTTGACGAATATATTTGTATACAGTATATATATAGCCGTTGCAACTTCGGATTGAAGAAGCTATAAAACTACTTCTGGTGTGCACATTTAGATTCACAATATAAAAATGTCTCATAATGTCTACAATGACGATGCTGTTTACGAATCAGATGCGCAAAGTGATGATTCAAATTACTTGATCCAAAATGGTCTAAAGGATACTGATTCTGATTCTGACGAAGGCGTTGATTTGTTGGGGCGTACAAATTATCTTCGGATAGCACGACCGATAACGACGAGTCAGAGCTTATGATGCAAGTTGTTACCGTTCAACAATTAAAGAAGCACCAATTCCGAATGGAAGGTTCATCTAGCGGTACTCGAGGAGGCAATGTGTTTGGTTGTGCAGACAGACGGAAGATGCGGGATCATCAAGGAGGTACTGCAAGATTACTTAAAGATTATTTCAACACCCTTTGTACGTACGGTCTTGACGACTTTCGACACCATTTTCGTATGAGCAAGATTAGGTTTATGCGCATTTCAATGGAGTTATTGAGCACGATAATTATTTTGTTCTGAAACATAATAGTTCTGGTACTTTAGGATGTTCACCATACCAAAAAATTATAGGCGCATTACGTGTAATAGCATATGGGATAGCTCTAGATGCGTTTGATGAGGTTGTCTGAATGGGTGAGTGTACTATTACCTTAAGTATTGAAAGGTTTTGTGTAGCCATCATTGAATTGTATGGTGAGGAGTATCTACGTGCTCCAACGTAAAGCGATGTCAACAAATTGAAAAGGTTACGAGCCACAAGAGGATTTCTAGGCATGTTAGGCAGCCTAGACTGTATGCATTGGAAATGGAAAAATTGTCCCACAGCATGGCACAGTCAATTTATTACCAAAGCAACAATGATACTTAAAGTTGTTGCTTCACATGATCTATGGTTTTGGCATGCATTTTTCGGATGTCCTGGTTCAATATACGATATTAATGTACTTCACCAATCACATTTGTTTAAGAGACTTATGGTATTAAAGTTGGGGTACTCCGTCAAAACTATTTCAGCTCCTGAAACAGAAAAAGAAAAATACTATGCTAAAAGGCAAGAGGCAGCGAGAAAAGATGTAGAACGTGCATTTGGGGTTCTGCAAGCAAGGTTTGCCATTGTTAAAAACCCTGTTAAATTGTTTAAGCCACAGGTTTTGGGCAACATTATGCGTGCTTGTATTATAATGCATAACATGATCACTAAAGAAGAAAGAGGAAAATTTTCATCTTATTCGGTATGTGATCCACATAATATTGCAACAGTTGTTGCTAATAGAAATCCAGCGACTCTTGAGGTATTTCTGAGCCGTCTGCATAAAATTAGATCTAGCGAGGTACATAATAATCTGCAAGATGACCTGGTTGAACATTTATGGCATCTGAAAGGGAATGCTTAGATGTAAATGCATTTGTTGAACTATTGTAACGTTTAGTACTCTGTGATTGTATTGTATCTCATTTCTATTTGCTGTTGCAGACAGTATTCACAACTCACTAGAGGACGACCAAAAGTTATAACTCCTTACTTGAACTATTGTAATATTGTAGTACTATATTATTGTATTGTGTTTATGTCCTTTAAATATTTCTCATTTCTATTTTCTGTTGTAGCCAATATTCACAACTCACTAGAGGACAACCCAAAAGTTTTAACTCCTTACTATTTTTTTTAGCAAGATACTGACCGCGTTAATTGATTGACATCAATTGAAAGCCAACTTTAATTATTGCCAGCATGATACTGGCTAATCTTGTCAGCACTTAGTCCAATGTACGTGTAAGAACGACTTTTAATGTTCATAGACTAGTCATTTCAGCGCTTGGGACAATATACTCTTCACATAGCGATGAATTTAATTGAACTCTACGGATACATTCCAACTTTCCAAATTCATAAACCAAAAGATACCTATTGAATACGATACGTAATATAATGATATACCACTCAAACTGTATAATATGATTGTACCATAACCCATACGTTTCGTGACCGACGAAGTATGACCGGTACTTCAAACGATAGAGTGAGTCGTATGTCGACTGTTTAAGTTGAAAAACATCATCCTTTCTTACCTCATCAATTACTTTGCGGCAATTCACACAATCAGTAGTAAATAAACAGAATGCACTTCTGATGGCTAAGTTGGTCCTCTGTATTATACAACTAGTATGATTGTTGTATTTTTCATTGAGGGTTGCCCAAAGATCTTGATCTACCTCTTCTTCCATATGTAGTACATTTGCTTCAGTGTAAGCCTTCATCAAAACAACGTAATCTGAAGCAGTCCAGTTTTCATTTGCCATTTTGAAAGTGAAGTCAAACAAAATTTTCAATGGATTATATAGGCATAAAAGGTACATCTTAGACACAACAACCAAGTAAAGTAAAGCATCTTCTAATTCAAGCATAACAACCAAGTGATATAAACAACACCTGCACTTATACCAAAAAAGCATGTTGCACCGTTCAAGGGAATCATTAAAGTAAAGCATCTTACACCCTTCAAGGGAATCGTTAAAGTAATATAAACAACTTTGTCATTAAGAGCACTCCCAATTCAGGCACAACAACCAAGAGATATAAATAACACGCGCACTTATACTAATAAAGCATGTCTCACCCTACGAGGGAATCATCAAAGTTGATTTGATTAAACAACTTTATTGGTCAGGGCAATTAAACTTACCCTCGTTCTACAGTTGATTGGACAACACGTTGCAAAACATTGAATGGCTTCTTGTAACGATTAAGTCTACTTGCGTCCTTTGTCTGCGTAAATATGGGGTATGGGTTATAGTTTTTTCTTCATACTCACAAACAATTCCAATTCTAAACAAACAACAATGGCTGATTCCAACAACAACAATTTCTCTGGCTATACCAATGATAACATTGGTAATTTTACTAGTTTATTATCTCAAGCTGAAGCCCAATCAATGATTCCAACCCCTTTTCTAACTTCCCAACAAAGTCAGTATCTCCACGGCTTAAACCTCGCTCAACAGTATGGTAACATGTACGACCAACTTCCTCAAACCAACAACTACTTTGGGTCACAATCCATTAATCCTAATCAAAACGTACACCAAGAGTGGCTTCTCCGACCCTAGTAACTGACAAAGGACAAACCAAGGCCAAATGGTCTTACACCAACCGAAAGACAAAGAAACTCATGATCAAGGTAGTGTGGAGAAAACTATAGATACTGGTAAAATATGGAGAGCAACTGACTATAAAGTTCTAGCCAGTGCATGGGTAAACGCATATGTCGTTCTAGAAGGCCGTTCTGATGGTAATTTTTTCTACCTTCGAGTTAATGATATGGAGATCCTGAATGCATAACAAGAAGATCATTTGAAAGCACAAATATTGCTTGGTATAATTTGAATACAATGTGTACCAAGTACAAAGGCATAAAAGCACTAAGGGGGGATTCTCTTAGAAGCGGTCAAACATTCAGAGATTTAAAGGAGGATTACGATACGATCTATCATGAAACTTGCAAAAGTGAATTCATTTCTCATGAAGTATTGGAAATTCTTTCATTGTGTCCACGTTGGGCCAATATATGTGAAACAGATGTTGTAGACCTTGGAGACACCGAAGATTCTAAATTAAGAAATGTAGCTTCTAGATTTTTAATGGAGTCATCCCCGGGAAATTCAATTGAATGTCCTACGGCTACATATGGAGATGGGGATAACAACAGTCCTGTGACTCCTAATTCGGGAAAGCTATATCGTGGGGTTGAAACAGGGCCAGAAGGAATAAAATCAAGCAAGAGATCTTTGTTGAGAAATAACGAAGCAACAGATTTGGTAGCGTCTAGTGATAGAATAACTTCGTTGTTGAGTGATATATCTCTTGCATCTACCTCCAACAAAGAAGACCATGAAAAGCGTAAATATAAGCAACTGCAGATCCTGAAGATGCAACTACAACAATATGCCGACAGAACCATAGCTCTCAACAAAAGAACTGATTATAAAGAAAGACGTGAAAGACGTTTGAAGGAAGAAAAAGAGGAGGAGTATCTAGCAAGATATGTATCTCATTTGACTAGTGAGGCCCTTGAGTATGCTCTAGCAAAAAAGCGTAGTATTTTGAGGGCTCAAAAGAAACGATTTCAGGAAGAAGAAGGAAGTTATTAGACGTAGGCTATTTCTATGTTGCTATTTCTAGCTTGTTATATCCTAGTTTTAGTTTTCTATGTTGGGTGTAATGTTGCTATTTCTAGCTTGTTGTATCCTAGTTGTAGTTTTCTATGTCGGTTGTAATATTTTGTGGGTTATTTAAAAAATTTACTAGTTTTAAGTAATTTATATATTTATTTCTGATGCATATATGAGATTCAGACTTAATTTACAATGCTTTCAAATATGCATACATATTTAAAACTATATCTAAAAGGTTATTTAAAACTATATTTAAAACTATGTTTAAAACTATATCTAAAAAAATGGATTTGAAAATACATCCATGTTTTATATGGTTTTTATAAAACCATATAAAAAAGGGGTTTTATGAAAACCGTAAATACATTAAATAGTTTTCATAAAACCGTTTATACGTTAAAGGCTTTTACGAAAACCGTTTAACATATACACGGTTTTCATAAACCGTATAGCTCTCGCCATTGAAAAATCGAAATGGCGATGCTCCTCATTTCACTTCGCTCCCCACCCTCGTCGCACCACTGCTGCAGCGTGAGCGATCCCAATTCCTCCCCATTTCTCTTCACCTGGCCACTGCTGGGAGTGCTCTTAAACGAGTAATATATATGTCTTTATCTTGGTAGTTTTAGTAACACACACAAAATATTTATGTAAGTAGGGTTTGTTCTCTTTATATTTTTTTTAGTTTTCGTACGTACAAAAGTACGAACAATGTACAAATATCGTGGAAAACAATCATTTTACAAAACGAAGTTAACACAAAAAAATAACTTTTTGTCATTTTCCTTATTTTAAGAAATAATGGAAGAAGGATGTCAAATTCATCAATCCACCATCCTCTATACCCAGCCCCGGCCCTGAGCTAGCGGAGGCCGCAGGCAAAATCATGACGATAAAGAAAAAATGGAAGGTAAAAAATTAAAAAGCCCACATGACACAGGTCAAATTCGAACTACAGACCTATGAGCAAGAAGGCATGCAACTTTACAACTTCACCACTATTCCGCTTGTTCTTACGCTGCTACCTTTATATACAAACCTATAGAAACCTGAGGCCCCCAATAGAGACCTGAGTCTCTGGGCATAGGCCGTTGGAGATCCAAGGCCCTAGGCGGCTGCCTAGGCTGCCTATGCCCAGGATCGGGCCTGTCCATACCCTTCGTCTTTAGTTCGTCACCTCCGCCACCACTCAAATCTTTGCATCTTTCGAGATTTACATTGAAATTAAAAACTCAAAACAAAAAATAAACCAAAAACTTCCTAAATTTCTACTATCAAAGTTAACTTAATTGCGGCCAAAATCGACTATCAAACTTGAACGATTTTTAATGGGCAGGCGACAATGTAGATTTTGCGAGTGTATCTATATTTCATTAATTTTTTTTTTGCTGACTACATGTTCCTTCTATAGGTTTTATCTGTTGGTACCGATGTTGATAGAGTTAAAGCTAACTTTGGACAAAAGCAACTTGTTTGCAATGAAGTAACGATGTGTGTCCAATGCGTACATGTAATTTAACATTTTCGAACAGTGCATCCGCTTAAAACCTTGTTGTTTTCCATTGCACCCGCTAAATTAACATTATTTAACATCTGTTTTAGCAGTATTAATATGCAGATGTTGATTTGGCTAGTTATCTTTTAAATCAAATCCAAAAAATTAGTGTAAATAGTTAATTTTAAGGCATTAATATCTAATATAACTTAAAAATCTATTATAGTCACCAATTCTTGTTTGCATAATCCTAATATTCATTAATTTTGTTACATAATATTAAAAAATATTAGTTTCTTCTATCCAAGTAATGCAAAAATGATAATTAAATTTGGTTTTACATATGATGAACCTTGTTGCACCTCCGCTGTTTTCTTGATTTGTCCATGTTTTATCACCACCATAATTTTTTGTAGCTTCGCCGCTATAAAAACGTTGAATGCTTTAACTTTATAGCTACAAAGTAAACATGTCTACCATGTCCGCACAATTCATCCACTATTAAGCTTTGTAAAGTTAGTGTTACATATGTTAATCATTTATACCATTTTCGAATAATGAATACACAATGTACACTGGTTAACTATGATTTTTATGAACAATGCACCTATCTATTAAATGATAGTAAAGCAGAATAATTTGTTGCTCTCTCCTTTGTTCTAGAAGTTCTTTCTTTTTTGCTTTATTCTCTCTTGATATTTAATATTTGAATCTTTTAATTATCAATTAAATTATTTAATTAAACATCTCATTATTTTACGGTATATATACAATACAAGAGAATACGGCTACTCCAACGGTTGTGAGCCGTTGGCGGCCGTTCGAAACCATTGGAATAGCCGTTGAAATAATATCAATGAAGTGTAACGGTTTCCAACGGACCAAAGGATCTTTTCCAATGGCCTTCAACGGTGGCTGACTGTTGGAAACCGTTTCAAATAAAGGACTAATAAACCGTTGGTAGCCTTTACAAGCCAATGGAAAAACTGGGTTATTTTTTTATAATAGCAAGCCTATTATCTTCCAGTCATTCCATTTCCAAGCCATTTCCAGTTAATTCCACACATATATACCAATAACAATATAAACAACCAAAATAAATCAAATAAAAATCAATATAAACAAACCATCCAGACTTATCAAAAAGCAACTCATTAACGTCACATGTCTACAAACCAAATACAAACCTTAAAAATGTATTCGAAGTATCATCCCACCTACTCTATACCAATATATACAACATCAAAACATAATCCTCACCATCTCAAAGATAATATATACATAGTTGAATCACAACCACAGAAAAACATACGTTAAGCATCGTCTTCATTACCGGAAGCACCAGACGACGAAGGAAGTATCATGATTATGCACATACTCCGCAAGCTTCTGATTTAGCTGCTCCATCTGTATATCTTGCAGACGAATCTGCTTCTATAGCTGCTCAATCATGGTTATAAGCTCCTTAATTTATGCTTTGTCTTGGGCCTTCTGAGCTTGTCGAGCATGCAAATAGAATGAATTACAAAAGGGTTATGTCAGCATATAAATTATTATAACACTATATATCTAAATGCTAATTTGTTGTATGTATGCAAAAGGGTTAACTACCATTAGGTTACCGAAGACATAACGTCTACTCCGCAGCGTCGGATCCATAACAGCGCCAAATATGTTGTCTTCCTCCTTCAGTGTTGACTCATCACGACCAGACTCCTCAAGTGCAAGAGCCCATGCCTCCTGAAACCTTTCCTATAATGAAAAAAACAATTTCTGTTGAAAAATAATAAAATGTTGTTTTCATTTTGCATTACCTAGTAATTAGTAAACTTATCGATGTTAGTAATAGAATTCAAAATGCCCATACATATGCTGATCACCCCGTTGATATGTGACGTTGCTAGCCTCGTCTACTTGCCTAGATGTGTGGGTGTGAGCAAATACATCCATGTAGGACATGGGATGTCCACGAACATGTTTCTCTTATAATTAATAATTTTGATAAATCAATTCCACATAGTTAGTTACTGAACTGATCAATATACAAATGTAATAATTGATAAATTTACCAAGTCCTCATGGTGATGCTGGAAAGACTTGGATCCTTCACGATGAGTTACTATATTCATGCTCCTATTTGCTGAATTCCTTGCTGACTCTGCCTGCAAATTCACATTGATTAGTTTTTTAATAATTAACAATTTTTTTAATGAAATTCGTTATAGATTCATCTTGAATTCATCCATGTCCTACCAGTCAACTATCATATTTCATACTGCATCGCTCATCCACCTTGGTTTCCTCTCCAATTTTTTAATCCCTGACATTTTTTCCCTGTAGTTCTTAGCGACCTTTGAGTTCCTGTAACAACGAACTAGGTTGTTGTCAGACTCCTACAAATCTACTGCGTCCTGTACAATGAGAAAATATTATTATTTATTTATTTATATTTAATCATTTTGCAAAGTGGTATAAACTTACCAAAAAATCCTGTCAAATGGCCTCTCTCACGGTGTTGGGAAATTTTCTCCACTTAGGCCAAAAATCACTCGTCCTAGCCATATACGCATCCTTAGAAATATTGAAAACCATTTGAGATGACTCCAACTCGAACTCCCTGTGTTAAATATAAAATTGAACTTTAGAAAATTATAGATATATTATGTACAAAGAAGTTAAATTGCTATGTTATTAATTTTGATACTTACGCATGATTAACCTTAGGCTTTAAGTAAACTACTAGACAATCTAGTGGCTCGCCACTACTCTCACCGGCCTGATGGGAAGAGCTACATTGTCGAGTGAAAAAGCCAGACATAATATACCTGCCACACATACATACATATATAGTTCATAATAATTATGATACGATGAACCATTAAAAAAATAATACATGTTACACATGTGTCATGTTGTGTATGTGTTGTGTGTGAGTATACACTTGTTCTCGTTAAAATTGTATAACTTTGATAAATGCAATATTAAACACAGATAAATGTAATGCGAATAATTGTGAATATTACCAGATATTACTCAGTCCTCGTCATTTTCTGATTTAGACTCGGTTTCATGTTCTATGTCGTTTTCCTCTACACTCTTAAATGCTTTTACTAATACATTTGTCTCATCATTTAAAGGTCTGAAAGCAGTTTGATCCTCTATAATTGCTATTTTAACATTTTCATCCGCATCTGCTTTATAGGCTTGTTCATAAGGAATACTCTTTCCATCGAACGTAGATCTTGCCTTAGTTTTAAAAACCGCAGACCAATCTGCTTTATCCTTTTTAGTGATGGATAAGTGTAACACCCCGTATTTCTGTTAACACTAAAGTAACGAATTAAATAATAATTAATCTTAAATGCGAGAATAAAGGGAAACGGGTTACTCCATTGTGTTCGTCTCGGAATTCTGGTTGAGATAGAGTCCGAGTTTGCGTAAATTGGACTTCATATGAAGAAGTTATGGCGATCG
The DNA here is from genome assembly GCA_030737875.1 of Allium sativum. Classification (NCBI taxonomy): domain Eukaryota; kingdom Viridiplantae; phylum Streptophyta; class Magnoliopsida; order Asparagales; family Amaryllidaceae; genus Allium; species Allium sativum. The sequence continues at coordinate 122,830,678 of CM060919.1, read as the reverse complement.
GAAGTTTCAGAAATTCAATTTCGGGTTCTAATTCAAAAATCACGCGCACCAGGGCAGGGCGGGAAAATTCCCGCCCAGGACCCAGGTCGACCAGGGGGTTGACCTGGGAGTCGACCTATGTGACCAGGTCGACCAGGGGGTCGACCTGGGTGTCGACCTACCCCCTCGGCCCAGAACCAAAAATGAAGGTTCTGGAGCCTGATGACGTGGCAGTTCGTGTTGGATGGCTCTGGTGGCTTCAGGACTGATCCTAAGGCCCTAAAACACCTATATATACACCATAAGACCTAACCCTAATTCATAAAATATTAACTATGACGCCGTCATGCTACCAAGCTCTCTCCTAAAAACCTAGCCGCCGAATCTAAAGCAAGTCTCAAGTGTTCATTCACAATTCAAATTAAAGTTTAGAGTTTCAGTAACAAACAAAGAAGATAAATCAACATCACCGTAATGTTTCTACATCAAATTCGATTCATAATCTTTTTCTTTAGCCACGAAAGGTGAGTACAGTTATTTTCACAAGATAATATGGTTTTAAAGTAATATGAAAAGGTTGTAAAAAGGATTCATGTTTATGTTTGTAATTAAATCTCATCAAGTCTTCACCTTTTTGATTCATGTCATCATATACCTATGTTTCAATGAAAAGTTCATACCTTTTTGTCAGTTTATTCATGTTGAATCTTTTACTATGCCTCTATGTCAGTTTATATGTCTCTTTATTTCATGATGCTGCTTTGTTCCAATTTTTAGTGACTTGATTCTCTCTTCCTACCCCTATTCCTTTTAATTTTTTGATCTAGGCTACTTTCAAGCCTAGGCTAAACATACGTACGAATATGAATACATTGGAACGATAGGGAATATAGGAAATATATATGAAATATGGAAAATTGGATATTATTGGATATTTTGGGTTATTGGGTTATATGAGAAATGGGCATATTTGGGTATGAATCGCATGAAATTGATGAATTGGCCAAAAATTGAATAATATGTGAGTTTGACTAATTAATATGTAATTAGTGTAATTAATGACAAGTTGAAATAGGCAAAAGTTGTGAACATGATTATATGTTGAATTTGAAACTCATGACATGAAAAATTGGGGTTTGGGCGAAATACAATGTTAATGAACCTTTGACATGATGTTACGCGCAATTGTGGCGTAAGACTGCCCGGAACCGCCCGACAAATCCAGCTGCCACAATTGGACGTCTAATGTGAGAGGTCAAAGGTAAGAAGTTGATCGTAACGGCTTATGACATGAGTTTAGACTCGAGTTGTGGCGTAAATCTGCCCGAAACCGCCCGGCACATCCAGCAGCCACAAAGGGTTAGTCTAATGTGGGTGGTCATACATCGTTATGGCATAATGAATGAGCTAGGGAAAACTAACCACAACATGACATGTGGGTGGGTTAGGTTAACTTGAATCAATTAATGACACTTAATCAATATGACACGATAAACTATGGGGTCAAGTAACGCAAGAAGACAACACTTAACCGAAGTATAACCTGAAGTGTGGTAGGGTTAACTCAACACAAGATAGAACACTTAACCAGGATTAGTTAGGTGTTGGGACATTGATGAATTGGGGTACTTAACCTAATTAAGTCTGTAACGGTGTTATAATCCAGTTGAACTGAGTAGAGGTTAAGTGAATTTATTAAAGAAGTGATAAGATTAAGTGAATCTTAATTAATGCCAAGGTGGAAACTATAACTTATGAAGTAAAGTAAGTTACGAGGAACAATAGATAAGATGAGATAACTTACATAATAAAGAAAGATGTGCTTCATTGTTAATTAAGTAATATGTAAAGACAAGAAAGAATTTACAATTTAAGGTGACATAAGTTATATTATAAAAAGGGAACATGACATTGGTTGGGTTGGATAATCTTATGAGTATCAATCTGATGTTGATCTCGGTCTTCGGGGTTGATATTTAGGAAATTATTTTCTCTCTCCAATGTGTCTGTGGGTTAAGGGGTATTTGGTTGTAAAACTTAATAGAACATGTTATTGTACCATAACGGGGGATTAATGTATGAATCATAGAAATAACATGTTGTGAGCTTATTAATGGACTTAATATAGTTCAAGTTAAGAATTGAATTAGTAAGCAAGGATGAAGGTTGGTATGAATGGAAATAACCAAGATAAGACTGACGAGATAACACAAGCGCATAATTAATGGATAGACATAGGGTCTAATGGAAGATAAAGCCAAGGCGCTTAGTTAAACCCAAACGTTGGGGGTAATATGAATGACATGTAAAGTATAACCTATAAGCACTTAACCAAGATAAAGCATGTATTAAGACATGAGGATGATATAAGGGTTAAGTGTGTGACATGGGTAACATGTAAGACATAATTGATATGCGCTTAACCAAGATAAAACATGCATTAATACATGAGGATGATATAAGGGTTAAGTGGGGGAGAAACCTTGTGTGGAACAAGCATAGGTGGGAGGCTTGTGTCAGATGGGGGACCCTTTTCAGACCAGTAGCCCATTTAGTATCATTGTGAACTCGACCCAAGTCGAGGATGGGACACACATACTAGGTTTGATTGTTAGAGGTTAAAACGGGTTAGCGGTGGCAACGCAAGTCCAATGGGGTCATGTGCATGCTTGGGCCCGGGCTGGTAGGTAAGACGTTGTTGCATCGTGTAGGTGTAAGCCGCGCATCTTTGGAGGTATCCAGTTGCCACTTTGGGGAGTGATACACCCCACTGTGGGGCCAACACGGGTATCTACGAGTTAGGGAGCTGATCGAATGGGGAAGGTAGGTACCACTAGTGGAGATAGGAGCAGACGACACCTATGACGGCAGTTAGAGGTACACGAAACTACCATCATTGTTATTATTAGTATGTTTAGAGAAGGGGTACATCTAGTGGTGATTGGTACACATTAGTTTCCCATGTTGGCAACTAGAAATACATAATCAAACGGGGAGGATACTGGGTACATCTAGTAGACATAGGTACACGTCAGTTACCTATGATGGCGGATAGAAGTACACAAATCTATCATCATTCTATTTAGTCAAAAAGGGATCATCTTTTAGTGTGAAACTAGTAGAGGTGCAGTGTGAATTAGTAATGTGGTGTAACTTAGAAATGGTGCAGTGAAAACTATGTTTAAGTACGGTGTAACAAAATACATGTTGGTTAAGTCGGATAATTCTTTGGGTGCTAGTCTGATGTTGACTTCGGTCTTCGGGGTTAGTACTTGGAGAGTTGTTCTCTTAACCAAGGTGTAGGATTGTCTTGGTACTTAGGGACGAAATCATCTTGTCCATTCTTACCTTATCTATGTTACAGCCATATCATGATGCCTGTTTAAGTCTTGTTCTATTACTTTACCTATTGTTTGTTAAAGTCACTGGACTCGCCAGACTTTATGTCTGACCCATTTTGTTTCCACCTCTTCTCTTTCCTTCCCCCCCCCCCGGTTTGATAGGAGGGGATACTACAGCTTAGTGCCGATTTCCTTCTATTGCTTGAATAGAGTTAAAGTATTGCTTTGGGCTCTCCCTCATCTTTATGGCTTTGCTCATGCTCAGTGGGGATTATTCATTTATGTTATTTATGTATTTGCTTCTTTATGTTCTAAAGAGTTTTTGGAAAAGACATATGATCATGTTGTAAAGGTTTTTGAGTTATAATGCTATGAAATAACTTTTATCTTCCGCTGTGTTGTTTTTATTTATCTATTCATATAATTTATCTGTTATATACTCTTATAACGCTTCATGGACATTGGTGCATTCCCTTTGTGAGTGACATTAATGGACTTGGGTGTTACACGTGGTATCAAAGCTATGGTTACAAGAATAGATAAAAAGTTTTGAAAAATGTTTTCAAAAGTTTTATTTTCCTAGAAAGTATTTTCAAAAACTTGTTTTAAAGAAGATATTTTCAGGGAAAGGTTTATTTTAAAAGAGCATAATCCTCAAAAGCCATATATCTTTTGTAATGATCCGCATTTTTAGCGATATATTAATTAATTAATTTAATTATTTAAATAGTGATTTAGAGAATATAATGGTCGTTTAATTAAATAATAGTGAATATTTAATTAAAATAATAATTAAATAATATATTAATTCTGAAATAATCAGAATGGGCTGAAATGACGATATGGTGTGAATTGGGAAATTCAAAATATATAATTCAGTTTAAAGTTGAATTATATTAACGAATATATTATATAAACGACAGTTGAATGTATTAATTATATTATAATTATAATCGAGCTCGAAATGGCGCTGCAGTTCGTAATTTGGCGATTTGAATTTCAACTGAAGGTATAGGATCCGTTTTAAATCGGATTTCTGTGAAACAAGAAACGTTAGGAGCTAGTGAAGTATAATTTTCTAGTGGAAGAGAAAAAACGAGATTTCGTCGGGTAGATTTTGATTTACGTCCAAATCAAATTTTAGAAAAGTCGCTGTGGAATTCCTTTGAAATTTATAAATATTTATTTATATTTATAAAAGGAATCTGATTTTAAATCGAATATCGATATAACTCTAATGATGAAATATCGAGCTGTAAATTTATATATAATTATTCGAAAGCTATATGGTATTCCACTGTGAATATATACGATTATATTTATTTATAAATATTTAATTTAATTGTTTTTAAATATATTTATATATTTAAAAAGGGTTAATTAGAGCTTTAAAAATAGCCAGTTTTGCAAACGACCTCAGAATTCGATGAAACTAATTTTGTTGGATCTGCAATGTCAAATTATCGATAGATTTCAGTTTTCGTGATTTTTAGAGTCAGTGTGTGGCCGTACGGATTTTTAGAGTGAAAAACAATCGATATTTCGATGGTTAAAAATACGCTGTGTGAGCATACGGAGTCGGAATTCGACGAAACCAATTTCGTTGGAACTGTAATGTTAAGCTATAGCTGCTTGTCAATTTTCATGATTTTAGGGTATCATGTGTGATCAAAGGAATTTTAGAGGACATATGTAAACAACGTTGGCTTAAAAATAAATAAAATAATAAAATATAAAAATAATATTTTTACATTATATATTACCCTTAATATTTCCTTAACCTAATTCATTCCTTATGCCAGTCAAAAGGAGGCGCCGCAACCTCTAAGAAAAATCCACAGTAAAAGTCCTCCTTCTCAAATTTAAAACAAATGCTAATAAATTTCTATAAATCCTACATCAAGTTTGGTTGAATTTCTTTGGCAACGAGCTTCCTTCCTATACTAATTTCATGGGTTGCGATCGGAAATTTCTGGGTTCACGTTTTCAACAGTAGATTAGGGTTCAAAATCAATGAATACTGCAACATGGATTCGCAAATTTGGGTTGATATTTGAGTTTGTGAACTGAAATGAGGTTCGTTGGTGGGATTTTTGTGGTCTTCGGTGACAGTAAGGGGCTCGCGAGTTCACTGTAAGGGAGGAACTGGAGTCAACGAAGTGGGTGCGAGTTCCTCCTTTGTGGTATGATGTTGATGAGAGTGCGGAGGAGAATGAAATGGTGGTATCAATTATGGATTTCATGAAGAGACGAAGGAGAAGAGGTGTTGGAAAGATTCGGTTATGGCCATGTTTTGTGCGAGTGGTATCCTGGAGCTCAACGTGGAAGAAGGACGAGGGGGTAGAGCGGGCCTGGGAGTTTAAATTTTGGTGATGGGCCTTAGGAATTGGGTGAGCCCAATTGTAATTTAAAATCCTAATTTTTATTTATTTAAAAATAGTGTATATACTTGTAACGTTTGTAACTTACCCGTACGATATCAGAATTGGACGAAACAAGATCCGACAGGATCGTATGGACGACGACTACCAAATGGGACTGAATGGGAGTGGATTGGAGCTCGTTTGAATTTATGGCCAAATAAACTGTTTGATATAATCCAACAAACAGTTTATTGTTCTTTAATGATGAACTGCCAAAGTGAGTAAAACTCACCAACTCTGAACAGTTATATTTTTATAACGTCCTTTTAGAACTGATAATTATCTGCTGATTGTTGTGTGTTGATTTGGTCGGTTGAACTGCTAGTCAGTTAGTTGAAATTATATATATATACATACATATATATATATATATATATATGTTGTTGTTGCTTATCAGAACATTTCATACTGAAATGAAGTTGATGTTAATTATATGGTTTAACATCTGTGATGCAAGGGAACATGTTGGATGGACCCAACTGGGTTCCTCAATATATAAAATACTGTTTTGTTTCATATATTGTGATATGTGATGTGTTATATAATCTGTAATGATTATGTGTGCTTGGTTGATAGTAATCATGGTTATACAGTATTTTAAATACCAAAATGAATAATGGAAAGTAAAAAGGTAATTTTCAAAACGTATATTGAAAATGAAGTATTTATAAAATTATAGGATTTTATAAAAGAAATATTTATTTAGAAAATAAATAGGATAAAGGAATATTTATTAGATAATAAGTAGAATCGATTTAAAATTGTAAAAGAGAACAGGGTATGGTTTGTGAGTAATTGGAACTTGTTATGCATTGATTGAGCTGGGTAAATTTCAAAGTGTTGATCTGATGTTGGTTTCTGCCTTCGGGATTAACACTAAGAAGTTTATTCACTTACCAATTTATAATGAGGATCTAATGAATAGAAGTGAAGTGATAAAGGAATATTTATTTAGAAAATAAATAGAATTAAAAAGGGAAAATATTTATAATAGAACAGGATGTTATAAAAAGGAAATCTTTATAAGCGGAGAAACGTTATAAAAAGGACATTTTTAAAGTGAAGAACCGTTACTAAAAGTAAATCTTTATAAATGGATAAACGTTATTAAAAGGAGTTAATCGAATATAAATTATTCGAATGTGAGTTAACCAGATAGAGTAAATTAGTTAGAGGTAACCAGTTAGAGTAAATTAGTTAGAGTTAATCGATTAGAGTCAAATCGAACTAGAGTTTCAAATATAGTTAATCGAATTAGGGTTAATTGAATATTAGTTATTCAATTAGAGTTGATCGAATTTAGCTATTCGAGATAGAGTTAAAACAAATAGAGTTATTCAGGATGAGTTGCCATTTAGCACGACTGCCAGCATAATTCGCAGGGCAGCAGATAGCCTACGGCGGTCGAATGTTTCCTGAGGGAATTAGTCGTAACCATTGTGATCGCTGCGATCTAGAGTCAAGCGAATAGAGTTAATCGAATATTAGTTATTCGAATAAGAGTTAATCAAATATAGTTAAAACAAGATTAGAAACTGACTAGAGATTTGTTAAGTCGAATAGTTTTCTGAGTATCGATCTGATGTTGGTTTCGGCCTTCGCGGTTTATACTTAGAGAATTGTTCTCTTACTAGTTTACAGTTAGGGACTAATAGTTGTGGAATGGTAGTGATGCGTGAAGGAGGATTGGAAATGTTATCCAGTGTTAATAACATATATTTTCTAAATATAGAAAATAAGGAAATTGAATATATATATGTATATATATATATGATGATGATGATTGATCGAATTTCTATCTAGGAATAAGATCGTTGTCTGTACACCGACATGTTTTCATTTGATAGTTAAATCACATATTATCAAGTTTTGACCATATTTAGTTGTTAATATGGAGAGACCGGTTGGATTCTTATCCAAAGAACCACTCTGTATTGGCATAAGCGTTGCGAATATGCCGAAGAAAATTGAAGATGGAGAAAAGTGCAAGGGCTGTTGTATAAGTCCTAGGTAGAGATTGCCTAGGATGGATGTACTGAATAGTGCCTTCGGTTTCGTTCAATCCCAGAACGAACGTAAATGGACGAATGTCTGACAAAGTATTTCCAATGATCGAATGAGTTGGTCTGTATAAATATATATGGTTGCAACGGATTTATTCCCTTAGCATAACATCCAGAATATTTTTGTAAACCAATTAATGATTAACGGATTTGATAATGTGGCATTCAAAGTGATCGTGTTATCAATGAATGGAAAGAAATCGTAGCCTCTGGCCTCAACAACCGGTAAATAACAAAAATCGGGCAGGCAGCATGGCTAAGTCGGTCGCTCCGAAGTAGGGTGTATAATCACCTATCTAGAGAATATTCATCTGCTTCTTTAATCTATCAATGTTGTCCCATATATACGGGAAACGGTTGCTAATCCCAACCGTTGGGGATATACATTCGATACACTCAAGCGAAATGAGTGGTCGGTCATGTATGGCTGGGTTGCAAGATGTTCTTGTTGAACTCCATTGTATCGTTCCTAGAGTACACTGATCGGAAGATGGTTCCATACCTTGTCATAGTTGGAAATCCATTACCCAATACGTGCTTGCGGTTTTGATTGTATACTATATATGTAGAATGTGAGATGAAAGCGTTTTTGCTAGATGATTATTATATTGTGGTTGATAGACATTATTATAATATCAAAAGGTTTTTGATATAAAGATATTTTGAATTCTCATAAGGGAAAAACCCTTTCCATTATACGGCGTGGTCTTATGAGATATCGTTTACTTGTTCAAACTGTTTTACTTACACTAGTCTCTTGACTGATCCGGAGTTTATTTTGTTTTGTTTCTCTAAACTCTTGGGTGCCTAAATTTGTACGGGCAGTCAAGTAGTCAGGATTTTATAGATGCACTTGGAGAGCTTAGGGCAGGAGGCTTCAGGATTATATAGCTATTGTTTATTTCCGCTGTTGTTGTAAGTGTTGTACTCTGCAATGTTATTGTATACATATACTGTTTGTATTTCAAAAGTTATGTTATATTTTATTCATTCCGCTGTGAGGTTCGTGTTTACTCCGATGATGATGTTCTTCTTCTTCTTCTATTCTATAAGTTTCTATCTTATCTACTCTCACCCTCTAACTTCTTTCATTAACCATTCAGTTATTTTCGACCCTTGAATGTTCGTTATGTGTTGTATATCGGATAACCAAGATCTCGAAAACCCGGGTCGTTACATCTTTCCTTCGTTTCTTTGTCTTGAATCTCTCTCGTTCTCTTTTCAACATGTCTGGGGAACCTTGTATACCTGAGGGCGTTCAAGTACCAGATTGGTTCCTAAGGTATCTTAAGGATACAACTCCAATCGGGAGCCAAGGGAACGTCTCTTCCCCAGTTGCAACCATCGCTCCCACATCATCTCAAGTGGGTGATATGTTTAGAAAAGAGTATAGTAGTTGTGGACGAAAAAAAGTCAGTTGGCCAAGGATTGCAAAAAACAAGGAAATAAGCATTGTTATCGTTGTGGAAAAGCAAGCCACATAAGAAAGAATTGTAAGAAGAAAAAGGAGCAAGGTTGTTTTCTATGTGGTGAGGCAGGACATAGGATTTAAGGTTGCCCGAGGAAACAAGGACATGACCGAGGGGTGGGATCTTCTGAGGGGAATATGTAAATTTTCATGATGAGTGTACCGAATGGAGGTAGAAATTTTTTTATTTTCCTTTTTGATCAGTTGGTTCGAACTTTATTTGATTCTGGCACCTCACATTCGTTTTTTCTGCTTCGTTAGTTGAAACACTGCACCTAGATACTAGTTTTATTGTGGATCCCATTATAGTCTAAAATCCTATTGGTGGTTCAGCTCATTTATTGATGATTTGTCGGGATTTGAGAGTGTCTATCTTGGGCATTGGGTTTGAATGCAACGCCATTGATCTTGGTTTCATGGGCTATGGGTTGATTCTATGGATGGATTGGCTAGCCAGATATGGTGCCATCTTAGACTGTGAACGAAGGGTAGTTAAATTTTTGACTCATAATAGGAAGACCCTTGATATTTTTTGTGACCCGAAAGGGTCCATCATGTTTAGTTTCCTAGAATCATTCGAAACATATGAAATTTGCATATGTAGTCTGTAAGTGATCGGAGGTTCTTGACGAGGTTAGGCACTAACCTCGAGTAGTGGGATGGATTTCCAGTTTTGGACATTGCCCAATAGGTATAAAGTATTTGTTTCCTCGAAGAAGACTTGAACTTAAGGCTGCAAAGGTGAACGGGAATTCTTGGCGTCCTACGATTTCTAGGTAGCATAGACCCCTGACAAGGGTGACGTTGGGGTGGGTGCCTTGAATAGGAAAAGGTTGAGCTTGAGTCCTTCGTTTGTTGAGCGGCGAAGTTTAGAGTTCATTTCCACCTTTGATTTTAGACCATCTATTGATTATGTACCAGGTTTGCTAGCATCTTTAGAGGTCAGACCTACGCTTTTGGGACGGATTTAAGAGGCACAGCGAGGTGACCCACAGTTGGTTGAGTTAGTAGAGAAGCTCATAAGGGGGGAGTCGTCGAGCCGTCTCAGTAGGTATACCCTAGATGATAAGGGTTGGTTGCGTAGGGACGGTAGACTTTTATGTACCACGGGACGAGAACTTGAGGAAGACCATTCTTGATGATGCACATCGTTCGAAGGTGACCATTCATCATGGCGGAGATAACATGTACAACGACATGAAGCGAGTTTTCTTTTGGGCCGGTATAAAGAGGGGTGTGGCCGAGTATGTCGCTAGATGCTCGGTGTGCCAAAAAAAAAAAAACGGAGCAAAAGAAACCCGATGGGTTGCTACACCCATTGGAGGTTCCACAATGGAATTGGGATAATGTCTCGATGGATTTTGTCGATGGGTTACCGAGATCGAAGAAGGGTAACACGGGGATTTGGGTCGTGGTAGATAGACTTACTAAGAGCGCCCATTTCATTCCCGTAAAGAGTAAGAAGACCGCTCCATGGTTAGCTTCCGTATACATTCGAGAGATAGTTCGTTTGCACGGTATCCCTTCTAGCATAGTGGGCGATCGAGATCCTATCTTTACTAGCGAGTTTTGGAAGAGCTTGCAAGAAGCGGTAGGGGCTCAGTTATAATTGAGCACCGCATATCATCCTCGGACGGACGACTAGACCAAGAAATGTGAATCATATTCTTGAGGTTATGTGTCTTAGACTTTGGAGAGTATGTCTTTTAATTTCTCCTTTATCGCTTAGCTTGTACTTGTTCTATCTTTAGTATGTCCTCTCGATAGTATCTTTAACCTATAGATAGGGTAGTCCTGTGGTTGAACATGTGTTTGAGACATGTTATGTATGATGGATGCATGTGGATGCAAGTGTTTGCTAGTGGTTGCTCGTGAATGCATATACACACACTTTAGGCACTAGATCAGCTCAGTCACTTTCATGTCGCATATTGCATATTAATGGATGTACTTAGTCTAATGGATGTATATTAAATGGACGTATCATATGGATGTTCCATTTGAATGAATGGTTATGCACCCATGTAGTATGATATATATAGGGTTCTTTGCATACATGGTGGATACATGGCACTATCATAATTCGCATTAAGGAGGTCAACTGAATCAGTAGACTGCCTGATCTTTGCATTAGATAAGGAACATATGCACACACTTTTGCATATGTTCATATAGCATTAGAAATCTTTTAAGGACAATGGTTGCCTATGTTTGATAGCTGAGTAGATGGATGATTGGATGGTAGGATATACATTCTTCTTGACTTGAAGATTTCGGGGTCGAAATCCTTTAAGTAGGGGAGAATGTAATACCCCATATTTCTGTTAACACTAAAGTAACGAATTAAAGAATAATTAATTTTAAATGTGAGAATTAAGGGAAACGAGTTACACCATTGTGTTCGTCTCAGAATTCTGGTTGAGATAGAGTTCGAGTTTGCGTAAATTGGACTTCGTATGAAGAAGTTATGGCGATCGGAAGTTTCAGAAATTCAAATTCGGGCTAATTCAAAAACCATGCGCGCCAGGGCAGGGCGGGAAAATTCCCGCCCAGGGCCTTGTCGACCTGGGGGTCGAACTATGTGACCAGGTCGACCAGGGTGTCGACCTACCCCCTCGGCCCAGATCCAAAAATGAAGGTTCTAGAGCTTGATGACGTGGCAGTTCGTGTTGGACGGCTCTGGGGGCTTCTGGACTGATCCTAAGGCCCTAAAACACTTATATATACACCCTAAGACCTAACCCTAATTCATAAAATATTAACTATGACGCCGTCATGCTGCCAAGCTCTCTCCTAAAAACCTAGCCTCCGCCTCTAAAGCAAGTCTCAAGTGTTCATTCACAAATCAAATTAAAGTTTAGAGTTTCAACAACAACCAAAGAAGATAAATCAACATCACCGCAACGTTTCTGCATCAAATTCGATTCATAATCTTTTTCTTTAGCCACGAAAGGTGAGTACAGTTATTTTCACAAGATAATATGGTTTTAAAGTAATATGAATATGTTGTAAAAAGGATTCATGTTTATGTTTGTAATTAAATCTCACCAAGTCTTCACCTTTTTTATTCATGTCATCGTATGCCTATGATTTGATGAAAAGCTCATGCCTTTTTGTCAGTTTATTCATGTTGAATCTTTTACTATGCCTCTATGCCAGTTTATATGTCTCTTTATTTCATGATGCTGCTTTGTTCCAATTTTCAGTGACTTGATTCACTCTTCCTACCCCTATTCCTTTTTATTTTTGGATCTAGGTTACTTTCGAGCCTAGGCTAAACATACGTACGAATATGAATACGTGGGAACGATGGGGAATATAGGAAATATATATGAAATATGGAAAATTGGATATTATTGGATATTTTGGATTATTGGGTTATATTAGAAATGGGCATATTTGGGTATGAATCGCATGAAATTGATGAATTGGCCTATAATTGAATAATATGTGAATTTGACTAATTAATATGTAATTAGTGTAATTAATGACAAGTTGAAATAGGCAAAAGTCGTGAACATGATTATATGTTGAATTTGAAACTCATGACATGAAAAATTGGGGTTTGGGCGAAATACAATGTTAATGAACATTTGACACGAGGTTAGGCGCAATTGTGGCGTAAGACTGCCCAGAACCGCCCGGCAAAACAGCTGCCACAATTGGACGTCTAATGTGAGAGGTCAAAGGCAAGAAGTTGATCGTAATGGCTTATGACACGATGTTAGACTCAAGTTGTGGTGTAAGTCTGCCCAGAACCGCCCGGCACATCCAGCAGCCACAAAGGGTTAGTCTAATGTGGGTGGTCATACATCGTTATGGCATAATGAATGAGCTAGGGAAAACTAACCACAACATGGCAAGTGGGTGTGTTAGGTTAACTTGAATCGATTAATGACACTTAATCAATATGACACGATAAACTGTGGGGTTAAGTAACGCAAGAAGATAACACTTAACCCAAGTATAACCTGAAGTGTGGTAGGGTTAAGTCAACACAAGATAGAACACTTAACCAGGATTAGTCATGTGTTGGGACATTGATGAATTGGGGTACTTAACCTAATTAAGTCTGTAACGGTGTTATAAACCAGTTGAACTGAGTAGAGGTTAAGTGAATTTATTAAAGAAGTGATAAGATTAAGTGAATCTTAATTAATGCCAAGGTGGAAACTATAACTTATGAAGTAAAGTAAGTTATGAGGAACAATAGATAAGATGAGATAACTTACGTAATAAAGAAAGATGTGCTTCATTGTAAATTAAGTAATATGTAAAGACAAGAAAGAATTTAAAATTGAAGGTGACATAAGTTATATTATAAAAAGGGAACAGGACATTGGTTGGGTTGGATAATCTTCGTAGTATCAATCTGATGTTGATCTCGGTCTTCGGGGTTGATATTTAGGAAATTATTCTCTCTCTCCAATGTGTCTGTGGGTTAAGGGGTACTTGGTTGTAAAACTTAATAGAACATGTTATTGTACCATAACGGGGGATTAATGTATGAATCATAGGAATAACATGTTGTGGGCTTATTAATGGACTTAATATAGTTCAAGTTAAGAATTGAATTAATAAGCAAGGATGAAGGTTGGTATGAATGGAAATAACCAAGATAAGACTGACGAGATAACACAAGCGCATAATTAATGGATAGACATAGGGTCTAATGGAAGATAAAGCCAAGGTGCTTGGTTAAACCCAACGTTGGGGGTAATATGAATGACATGTAAAGTATAACCTATAAGCACTTAACCAAGATAATGCATGTATTAAGAGATGAGGATGATATAAGGGTTAAATGGGGGACATGGGTAACATGTAAGACATAACTGATTTACACTTAACCAAGATAAAACATGCATTAAGACATGAGGATGATATAAGGGTTAAGTGGGGGAGGAACCTTGTGGGGACCAAGCATAGGTGGGAGGCTTGTGTCGGACGGGGGACCCTTTTCAGACCAGTAGCCCATTAAGTATCTTTGTGAGCTCGACCCAAGTCGAGGACGGTACATGCATACTGGGTTTGATTGTAAGAGGTCAAAACTGGTTAGCGATGGCAACACAAGTCCAACGGGGTCATGTGCGTGCATGGGCCCGAACTGGTAGGTAAGACGTTGTTGCATCGTGTAAGTATAAGCCGTGCATTTTTGGCGGTATCGGGTTGCCACTTTGGGGAGTCATACACCCCGACTGTGGGGCCAGCACGGGTATCTACGAGTTAGGGAGCCTATCGATTCGGAAAGGTAGTAGGTACCACTAGTGGAGATAGGAGCAGGCGACACCTATGATGGTAGCTAGAGGTACACGAAACAACCATCATTGTTATTATTAGTATATTTAGAGAAGGGGGTAAATCTAGTGGTGATAGGTACACGTTGGTTGCCTATGATAGCAATTAGAAGTACATAATCAAATGGGGAGGATATTGGGTACATCTAGTAGACATAGGTACATGTCAGTTACGTATGATGGCGGATAGAAGTACACGAAGCTATCATCATTCTATTTAGTCAAAAAGGGATCATATTTTAGTGTGAAACTAGTAGAGGTGCAGTGTAAATAAGTAATGTGGTGTAGCTTCGAAATGGTGCAGTGAAAACTATGTTTAAGTACGGTGTAACGAAATACATGTTGGTTAAGTCGGATAATTCTTTAGGTGCTAGTTTGATGTTGACTTCGGTCTTCGGGGTTATTACTTGGAGAGTTGTTCTCTTAACCAAGGTATAGGATTGTCTTAGTACTTAGGGACGAAATCATCTTGTCCATTCTTACCTTATCTATGTTACAGTCATATCATGATGCCTGTTTAAGTCTTGTTCTATTACTTTACCTATTGTTTGATAAAATCACTGGACTTGCCAGACTTTATGTCTGACCCGTTTTGTTTCCACCTCCTCTTTCTTAACCCCCCAAGGTTTTACAGGAGGGGATACTACAACTTAGTGCCGATTTCCTTCTGTTGCTTGAAGAGAGTTGAAGTATTGCTTTGGACTCTCCCTCATCTTTATGGCTTTGCTCATGCTCAGTGGGGATTATGCATTTATGTTATTTATGTATTTGCTTCTTTATGTTCTAAAGAGCTTTTGGAAAAGACATATGATACCGTTGTAAAGGTTTTTGAGTTATAATGCTATGAAATAACTTTTATCTTCCGCTGTGTTGTTTTTATTTATCTATTCATGTAATTTATCTGTTCAATACTCTTATAACACTTTATGGACATTGGTGCATTCCCTTTGTGAGTGACATTAATGGACTTGGGGTGTTACAATAAGGGCCATAATAAGCTTGTTGTGCTTGTTTGGCTAGTAAAAAAGGGTCGTACTTTTGATAACGCGATGTGTGTTTAATTTCTATAAGATTATAATTTGGATGCACGTTAATACCAAAGTCTGGAACATTGCTAAACCAGCTGCATCTAAACAAATAAACATCCTCAGTGGGCCTTGTAAAATACGTCAATTGAAAAATCTGAGTTAATTGGCCATAAAAATCATTCATATGATTATTAGGATCATCACTGCCTTTAACAAATACACCAATATTGTTTGTTAAATTTTCAGCACCATATTCTTTGGTGTTGAATTTATATCCATTAACAAAAAATATTGGATACGTTTCAACTTTTCTTTTCGGTCCAAATGCCAAATGTTCCAGTCCTTCATTACGCACATGATTTGTGGGATCAAAAGCGTACTTTGTGAACCAACTACTGAAATCTTTGCTCAAATCGCCGTTGGATTTTGTGATTCATAAATAGTACAATCACAAAAACGATATATTACATTATTATTTATTTACATGTAACTTAAATTTAACAGATCTTGTAAGGTGATAATTACCTAACAAATGGTGCAACTTCAGGACAATCAAGAAGGATATATGTGTGTGCTACATGGTAATCTTTATCATCTAGTCATATTTCCATGCATTTTCCAACATGTCGACCATGTTGTTTAAAAATAGATAATTTTTCTTTAGAAGAAGAATCATATGCAACAGCCTCATCAATACGCGTAACACTTTCAAATGAAAAGTTCACATGATCATTAAAATATGAGAGAAAAAGAAAGAAGCTTCCACTTTGATATATGATTTGCAAGTAGAAACTTCAACTCGAGCTTTTTGTCTCATTTTTTCTTTAAATGATTTAAGTACCTAATAGAAAATATTTCGGTTTAATATTAACTTTATTTAAAATGAAATTAACATTTGCTTACTCGGTGGATACATTCATCCATATTGAACAGGATCTCGGAGGCATGCTTCATATGGAAGATGAACAAGTAAATGGTTCATTACATTAAAGAAACCCAGAGAAAATATTTTCTCCAGTTTGCAGAGTAGTATTTCTTCTTCAAGTTTAAGTACGGTCAACTTTTAACGTAGATGAACAAAGCTTCATGTAAAATAAACTAAATTCTGTTCTTACCTTCCAAACTTTTACCGATAATAATTCTTTGAAAGCGACGGGTAACAAATTTCATCATTACATGGCAGTCATGGCTTTCCATTCCACTCAACCTTCTATTTTTATAGTCAACACATCTATGAATATTAGAGGAAATTCCATCGAGAAATCATAATTTTTCCACCCATTTTAATAGTACTTTAACTTGGTTGTTGTCTAGTTTATAGCATGCTTTGGGTTTTTTCTACTCTCATTGGTCTTCATATGAAACTCAGGATGATTGCATATTTCCTCTATATCACGTCTAGATTTCAGATTGTCCTTAGTCCTGCCCTTCACATTCAAAATTGTATTAAACACATTATTAAATACATTTTTCTCGTTATGCATCACGTCAATATTATGACGGATTAAGAGATTTGTCCAATAAGGCAATTCCTAGAATATACTCTGTTTGCACCAATTATGAATCGTCGATTTACCTTGAATTTCAGTTTTTTTTCCATCTTTGTGTATGTTTGTATAATCTTTTACAAGTTCATATATATCCTCGCTTGACCAAACCATTGGCGGTCGTAGAGTCCCATGTCTATTAGCCATGAAGTTTTTTTGTCTCTTCTAAAAGGATGATTAATATGAAGAAAACATCGATGACAATCAAACCATGAAATTTTCTTTCAATGCAGTAACGAAAATGCTCGTGTTTCTTGCATGCAATAAGGACAAGCAAAATGACCAGCCGTACTCCAACGGAAAGCATTGCATATATAGGAAAATCGCTAATATTCCGTAATAAAGAAGCGAACAACCAAATTTTTTTCCTTTTTTATACGTCGTACGTTTCAACTCCTTCATACCGTAATTTTCTTAACCCTTTGATTAACGGTTATGTTAAGGATGCGAATTAAGGATCTTAAGGCAAAATTAACATAAGAGGGGAGTGGGGTGAATAGTGTTTGTAAGAATTTTATATAAATCTTTAGCTAACTTGAATTATTATATGAATCACATAATAATTATCACACCAAAATGATCAAAACACAGAAACGATCATAGACACAGATATAAGTAAATATAAAATGCAGAAAAGGAAAAGAACACACCGGATTTTATACTGATTTGGATTACTCCTACGTCCAGTCCTACGCAACGCTGGATTGCACAGAGTTTTATTAATATCAGAATCCAATTACAATACCCTTGATTTCACGGCTACAAGATTAACACTGATTCCACCACCCTTGAATTCACGGCTGCAAGGTCAACACCACTCCCTTTCCTTGATTTACGGGCTACAAGAAACACATCCTTTCCCAAACATTTTCCAAACAATTACAATAGCCCTAAAACTCTTGAATAACACTTCCAATCAGAGAGTATTTGATAGAGATTGAGAAAACAAGAAGATTAATATAATTTGTGTTGAAATCGACAGAGTATAAGTGTAGAAATCAAGAAATTAAGTTATAATAATGGTGGTAAGAGAAGGGATGAAGAAGATAAAGTGATAAAAAGTTCGAAATTAACCCCAATTTATAGAGTTTGAAAGGTTGCAACGTTCTAAAATATGAAAAGACACTTCCTTTGAAATTCAAAAATGCGACAGTTATATGTCGACATATCAATATGCACATGTCGAAATATACATGTTTTTTGAATTTTTAAAATCATTTTTAAAGTGTTAAAACCAATATATATATATATATATATATATTCTGGAAATTCTTGAATCAAAACTAATGTTACAAAATGAATTTTCTAAAGTGTAAAAAAATAATAATATATAATTTTGAACATATAAATATACTTATAAAGTTATATGATATAAATCTGTAAAAAATATATTATAAACTATAAACATGTATATATTTATATATATATATATATTTGAAATCATAATTAAAAACTTAATAATTTGAAATCATTTAGATTATGAGTTTGAAAATAATTTTGAAATCAATTTGAAAAGGAATTTGAAAACAGAATTTGAAAGTGCTAACCGGAGTTTTACATATAAACTAAACTCTATTTCTTTGATAATCTGAGCTCTTGAAATCTTGATATCTTGATACTCATGAGTCTTGAATCTCTTTTGAGATCTTGAATTCCTTGATATCTTGAATCCCCAATATTGTACAGTCTTCAATATTTATATCCTACATCTACTTATATATATTTTAGACAAAGATATTAGTACATATTTTATAATTAATAATGTAAATAATTGAAACGAGGTTGTTGTCATCAAAATTCCATTCTCCAACAATCTCCCCCTTTTTGATGATGATAACCTTGGTTTAGAAAATATTCATACCTGTTAATCCGATTCCTTGATTACTCCCCCTTTCACCATGAATTCCTTCTGACTCCCCTTTAAACTATGTCTATCTTAACTATACCCTATTTTATAATTTCTCCCCCTTTGTTATCAACAAAAAATATAATAATTTGTACTCCCCCTAGATCTATGCCATAAATGATACTAGGGACTATAACTATATAGTACTCCCTGAATTTGATAACTCCTCCTAATTCTATGACAATACTAATATAATTCTACTAAGTAAACTTAAATAGGAGGATAATTAATATAAACATTGTATAAACCGTGAAACCAACCCAAATAATTTTACAAGCAATCCAAACAATCAACCAATTTAAATTTTGTAGTCACAAAACATCATTTCCAATAAATTCAAGCATAAAGCCAAACATTTCTTGTAACTTTTATTTATCATAAAAACCTATAGAGCTCATGCTTTAATCTAATACTATAAGAACTCT
Organism: Allium sativum; assembly: GCA_030737875.1. Classification (NCBI taxonomy): domain Eukaryota; kingdom Viridiplantae; phylum Streptophyta; class Magnoliopsida; order Asparagales; family Amaryllidaceae; genus Allium; species Allium sativum. Next base: position 122,811,201 of record CM060919.1, on the reverse strand, counting down.
ATAAAATTAAAGTAATGAAATCTAAAAAAGACGAGTATAGTTATATTATTCAATACCTACATATGTATAAGTATATTTCTAACAAACCTATCATCCATGAATGAAATTCAATCATGTCAAACGAGTCAAACAAATCAATCAATCCAAATAAATCAATCAAGCTGTAACAACCCGTAAAATGCGAGCCAGTTTGAAATTTTTATTTTGGCAATTTTAGCGAATTTTGATTATTTAAAATAGATTATTTTAAATAAAATCGACGAAAAATTTATTCTGAATATAAATCGAACGTATATATTATACGCGTCGTCGTTAGAAAATAAATAATTATATATAATTATAAATAGAATTGAAAATGGCGCGGTAGTTCGAAATGTGACAACCCAGATTCGAACCTCCGACCTCCTGGAAAGCAACACCATGCACTAACCACTGTGCTAAAAGATCTTTTTGTTAGCTTTTCGAGAGGGGTGTTACAGACTACCCCCCTTAAAGAGCCCAACGTCCTCGTTGGCTCATGTCACTCACCGCGCAGGCGTTGTGCATGTAACCCGCATCAGTACCACACCGACTGACATCCGCAGCATTACACACACAATTCCGACTGGGTATCGGCTCTGATACCAAATGTGACAACCCAGATTCGAACCTCCGACCTCCCGGAAAGCAACACCATGCACTAACCACTGTGCTAAAAGATCTTTTTGTTAGCTTTTCGAGAGGGGTGTTACAGACTACCCCCCTTAAAGAGCCCAACGTCCTCGTTGGCTCATGTCACTCACCACGCAGGCGTTGTGCATGTAACCCGCATCAGTACCACACCGACTGACATCCGCAGCATTACACACACAATTCCGACTGGGTATCGGCTCTGATACCAACTGCAACGTCAAAGAATTTCGCTCGGTCCGAATCAGTCGCTAAACCGATCCAGGCCGTTCGAAACGCTCTATCGTTTGAGAACAGGCCACAACAGAACGCAGACGGAAGAACATTCCATTGTATATTACAACAATGCATCAGATTACAAGAATATACAGAGTATAAATGAATATTACACAGAAATATCAGAGATTTAAATTACATTTAAATACATAGCAGCGGAAAATAATACAATACACAACTAGAAGAGATATACGGATACAAAGCTTTCCGGATATCGTTCCAGCTGTAAACCAGGATCCTGTGAATATAAATCTGCAAAACCAAAACTACTAGCAGCCCGTGTCAAAATAAGGGCACCCAGAGTTTAGGTTAAAACAATAAACTCCAGGTCAGTCATGTGACTGGTGTGAGAACTAAAACAGTTATTAATCTTTATTTTAAATCATTAGGTAAATCAAGGGACCACGCCGTATAACACGGAACGGGTTTCCTCCCAAGAATACCAGTGCATAAAACAAACAGCGCAATGCTAAATAAGGAAAAATGAAGCTGTTATAAGGCCCAGGTCCCATCACACAATGCAACGCAGTCGAGGATAGGGTTTTCCCTTATAACAGCCAAAGAATGCTTAGTACGTTTAAAACAAATCATTTGATACTATATAAGTGCATAGTGTATAAAACAACTTCGAATCATAAGTATCAATCATAGGCGACATGAATGCCCCATCCCACTATGTCACCATACTAGGTTCTACAATTAAAACCGCAAATGTCACGTATTTGGAAATTGGATTTCCGTCTATGAACCGAGGCAAAAGATAGTCCTCAACCGATTCGTGACTCTCTAGCCCGAGCCACAGGATCAGAACGCATCAACCCTTTAGATCGTCAGGGCCGGTCCACCGATGTGGATTATTATGCCTGAACACTACGTCTCCCCACCCTATGGGGTGTAAGTCTGGTCCGTCAGCCGACCAGAATGCATCGGCCGAAACCGATATAACCGAGGCGCCTCGCTACAGCAACAACCACATAAGTCAAACTCGTCAGGGCGTGTAAGACCACTGAAGCCACTTCTAGCTAGAAAGAAACGCAAGTCCTCCCTGATGTCCTCTCCCGTTTTTGGTTCACAACCGGGGTGCGAGGCTCGCGAATTCACGTTACACAAAGCTGTGCCACACAGGCTGTGCTTTGATCATCACCACAAGACTTTGCTTTTCAACAGAAGCCTCGATCAATTTCCACTTAGGCATGCCACACAGGCAATTCACTCCATGCGTTTGATATCCATCAATATATAACCCCTGAGCTCGTACGTCTCAGAGAAGGGCGTTAAGCAAGAGAATAAATTCTCCGCCGCCAAACAGATATATATTTAATAGAAATCAAACACACAGACTAAAATCCAATGTCAGACACACAGTCCATTTACAAGTCCGTTCTGGGTCTGAACGAAACCGGAGGCACCTAGTACCCCGCATATCCATCGATCTCCAAGTACGTCTGGACGATCACCAACTGTTTCCATCTTCTTGGGTGTACAGCCCAATCAAGATCACCAGTAATCACCCAAACGACGTGAAGACTTCCGGTCTTCGACCACCGTCTTCACCTTCGACACCACGTCGAATCAGTTATTCAGAATGGGATAAACCCGGTCTTTCTGAATAACTCGCGTATATATTATAAAAGTGTTAAACAAACACAACATACGCCTCATTCCAATTCAGAATATTCTTTTTTTCAAATATTCATATACTTTGGGAAAAGTTCCCATTAATTTTATCCAAGATAAATTCTTTAAATTTATTCTTTAATCTCCTTTGAATATCAATTCAAACTAGTCGGGATTAGCGAACCACACCGAAGTAATCATTTATTTTATTTCCCAATCCCAACCTATTCATCCCATGAAGTAAAACTGGTAGTACTTCATATCTAACACCACAGTGTTATCGGTAATTCAATTACCATTTCACGTTCAAATCTAATTAAAGATTTAATTATCGCCTGGAGTAAAACTGGTGATACTCCATTTTCGATCATCTCAATCTAATTAAAGATTCATTAAAACTCCACTTAGTTTTAATCTTTAACTGGGTTAAAGAATCAGTGTCATTTAAAACACGGTTCACGATAAACCCAAAATCCCACTCCATTAATTATCGGGTTAAAGAACAAGTGTTATTTAAAACACTGTTCACGATAAACCCAAAAATCAATACCAATTCAATTCCAATTAAATATCGTTTAATTGGTACACTTCATTAAATCTAAATAAAAGATTTAATCTTTTCACAACTAGGTTCAAGAACAGTGTTAGTGAAGACACCATTCGCGACAAACCCAAATCACATTTGATATTCAATACAAGGTTTTGAATAGAAAATTGACAAAGTATATATTATATATATTATATATATAATATAATGGCCTGAATAGAACGCGCCGCGCCGCGGCAGTTCGTGAATTTCGACCATTTATTTCAAACGGACATTACGGGAGATCCGACCGTCGGATTCTCCTAAAACCGGAACCGTTGGGTTCGTATCGAAAAGAGCTTTCTAACGAATGTGACAAATTAGAAATCTAATGGTTGGATTTGGAATTATGTCCAAATCAAATTTGAAAAAGGTCGCTATAAGTGCAGTTCGATGGCCATTGATGGAAATCGACTGTACGGGCCTTGATAAAATTATTAAAAATAGTAATAATTTGTGTAAAATCATAAGAAATGATTTGTGAAGATTTGGGATGAAAAACTCCATATTTGAAAAGATAAAAATAGATTTTTATCGAAATGAACTAGTTTTGAACTAGAATTATAATTCTATTTATTTTTAAATAAATAAATTGAATTTGAAAAGGGTTTTTGAAAATAACCAAAATTTCCAATGATTGCATTGGAGTGGATTTGAATCGAAATTGTCTTCGGAATATTTCGATGTTGGAATTCGTGATTATACAGATGTTGTTATGGAAATTTGAAAGATATATATTTATATCGTTATTTCCAATACGACATTTGTTAGTCGTAGAATTTGATATTGAATATAAGCCGATATATTTTCTATTCAGAGCCTTGTATTGAATATCAAATGTGATTTGGGTTTGTCGCGAATGGTGTCTTCACTAACACTGTTCTTGAACCTAGTTGTGAAAAGATTAAATCTTTTATTTAGATTTAATGAAGTGTACCAATTAAACGATATTTAATTGGAATTGAATTGGTATTGATTTTTGGGTTTATCGTGAACAGTGTTTTAAATAACACTTGTTCTTTAACCCGATAATTAATGGAGTGGGATTTTGGGTTTATCGTGAACCGTGTTTTAAATGACACTGATTCTTTAACCCAGTTAAAGATTAAAACTAAGTGGAGTTTTAATGAATCTTTAATTAGATTGAGATGATCGAAAATGGAGTATCACCAGTTTTACTCCAGGCGATAATTAAATCTTTAATTAGATTTGAACGTGAAATGGTAATTGAATTACCGATAACACTGTGGTGTTAGATATGAAGTACTACCAGTTTTACTTCATGGGATGAATAGGTTGGGATTGGGAAATAAAATAAATGATTACTTCGGTGTGGTTCGCTAATCCCGACTAGTTTGAATTGATATTCAAAGGAGATTAAAGAATAAATTTAAAGAATTTATCTTGGATAAAATTAATGGGAACTTTTCCCAAAGTATATGAATATTTGAAAAAAAGAATATTCTGAATTGGAATGAGGCGTATGTTGTGTTTGTGTAACACTTTTATAATATATACGCGAGTTATTCAGAAAGACCGGGTTTATCCCATTCTGAATAACTGATTCGACGTGGTGTCGAAGGTGAAGACGGTGGTCGAAGACCGGAAGTCTTCACGTCGTTTGGGTGATTACTGATGATCTTGATTGGGCTGTACACCCAAGAAGATGGAAACAGTTGGTGATCGTCCAGACGTACTTGGAGATCGATGGATATGCGGGGTACTAGGTGCCTCCGGTTTCGTTCAGACCCAGAACGGACTTGTAAATGGACTGTGTGTCTGACATTGGATTTTAGTCTGTGTGTTTGATTTCTATTAAATATATATCTGTTTGGCGGCGGAGAATTTATTCTCTTGCTTAACGCCCTTCTCTGAGACGTACGAGCTCAGGGGTTATATATTGATGGATATCAAACGCATGGAGTGAATTGCCTGTGTGGCATGCCTAAGTGGAAATTGATCGAGGCTTCTGTTGAAAAGCAAAGTCTTGTGGTGATGATCAAAGCACAGCCTGTGTGGCACAGCTTTGTGTAACGTGAATTCGCGAGCCTCGCACCCCGGTTGTGAACCAAAAACGGGAGAGGACATCAGGGAGGACTTGCGTTTCTTTCTAGCTAGAAGTGGCGTCAGTGGTCTTACACGCCCTGACGAGTTTGACTTATGTGGTTGTTGCTGTAGCGAGGCGCCTCGGTTATATCGGTTTCGGCCGATGCATTCTGGTCGGCTGACGGACCAGACTTACACCCCATAGGGTGGGGAGACGTAGTGTTCAGGCATAATAATCCACATCGGTGGACCGGCCCTGACGATCTAAAGGGTTGATGCGTTCTGATCCTGTGGCTCGGGCTAGAGAGTCACGAATCGGTTGAGGACTATCTTTTGCCTCGGTTCATAGACGGAAATCCAATTTCCAAATACGTGACATTTGCGGTTTTAATTGTAGAACCTAGTATGGTGACATAGTGGGATGGGGCATTCATGCCGCCTATGATTGATACTTATGATTCGAAGTTGTTTTATACACTATGCACTTATATAGTATCAAATGATTTGTTTTAAACGTACTAAGCATTCTTTGGCTGTTATATGGGAAAACACTATCCTCGACTGCGTTGCATTGTGTGATGGGACCTGGGTCTTATAACAGCTTCATTTTTCCTTATTTAGCATTGCGCTGTTTGTTTTATGCACTGGTATTCTTGGGAGGAAACCCGTTCCGTGTTATACGGCGTGGTCCCTTGATTTACCTAATGATTTAAAATAAAGATTAATAACTGTTTTAGTTCTCACACCAGTCACATGACTGACCTGGAGTTTATTGTTTTAACCTAAACTCTGGGTGCCCCTATTTTGACACGGGCAGCTAGTAGTTTTGGTTTTGCAGATTTATATTCACAGGATCCTGGTTTACAGCTGGAACGATATCCGGAAAGCTTTGTATCCGTATATCTCTTCTAGTTGTGTATTGTATTATTTTCCGCTGCTATGTATTTAAATGTAATTTAAATCTCTGATATTTCTGTGTAATATTCATTTATACTCTGTATATTCTTGTAATCTGATGCATTGTTGTAATATACAATGGAATGTTCTTCCGTCTGCGTTCTGTTGTGGCCTGTTCTCAAACGATAGAGCGTTTCGAACGGCCTGGATCGGTTTAGCGACTGATTCGGACCGAGCGAAATTCTTTGACGTTGCAGTTCGTGGATCGAACACGCGACCTTCAGATCTTCAGTCTGACGCTCTCCCAACTGAGCCACGGCAGTTCGTGGATCGGTTTAGCGCCGCGGCAGTTTGCGCGTGTAAAAACCCGTAACTTCCCCGTAAAGGAAAGCGTCGGATAGTTCGAGAACAAACCACAACAGAACGCATACAGAAGAACATTTCATTGTATATTACAACAGTGCCTCAGATTACAAGAATATACGGAGTATAAAAGAATATTACACAGAAATATCAGAGATTTAAATTACACTTAAATACATAGCAGCGGAAAATAATACAATACACAACTAGAATGAGATATACGGATACAAAGATTTCCGGATATCGTTCCAGTTGTAAACCAGGATCTTGTGAATATAAATCTGCAAAACCAAAACTACTAGCTGCCCGTGTCAAAATAGGGGCACCCAGAGTTTAGGTTTTGCAGATTTATATTCACAGGATCCTGGTTTACACCTGGAACGATATCCGGAAAGCTTTGTATCCGTATATCTCATTCTAGTTGTGTATTGTATTATTTTCCGCTGCTATGTATTTAAGTGTAATTTAAATCTCTGATATTTCTGTGTAATATTCTTTTATACTCCGTATATTCTTGTAATCTGATGCACTGTTGTAATATACAATGAAATGTTCTTCTGTATGCGTTCTATTGTGGTTTGTTCTCGAACTATCCGACGCTTTCCTTTACGGGGAAGTTACGGGTTTTTACACGTGGTATCAGAGCTTTGGTTTACAAAGCTAGAGAACAAGACACATTAGAACCATACGAAAGAATTCATCAGATATTGGATTAGTAACATCCAATTAGAATGACTCGTTAGAGATAGGATCAGTAGTATCCTAGAACGAGTGTGAAGAGTATATTTTTCAAATGAAAACAATTTTGTTTTGAAGATTTAAATCAATTATTCGTATTTGATTATCTATTTATATTGATGTGGACAATCCAGTATATATAGATTTTGCGTATACGTCTGATCCGCATGTATTCGAAATTTTAATATACTGGATAGATATAGATTCACACTCTAGTCGCTCGAAGATGATTCTGATGATTGTAGCTACATCGTCAGAATTAGTGTTCGAGTGTTGAAGGTGTGATTTTCTATATATTTCCATTAGGCTGGTGTGAGAACCAAAACTTATATATAGTTAGAACACATTATTGTGAATTGACATCAAAAACATGATTTTTTGTATATGTATCAAATTATGAATTTGAAACTCTAATTCACTAATTGATTGATGTTTGTGTTGTTTGTTTATTTGTTTGATAATTTTGAACCATTATGCCTAACTGAATCAAATATTGACTTGTATTGAAATTTGGTCGCATTTGCTTGCATATACATGTATATCTTTTGAACAGGTCATAGCAAGGAGGCTAGAGCCGAAGAATAAAATTTGTTTGCCCGACAAATAGGTACATGTTTACTACATAATTTCCTGTTTTGTTTGGGTGATGATGATTTTGTGAGCCTATTGGCTAGCCGCTTGGCTTTTTCTTTTTCTTTTTGAGATCTGAAGGACCGGGGAAGCTATTTGAAATTCCCCGATGCTCCCGGTGCAGGGGAGGTTATGGCGAAATTTTTCGAAAATTTAGGGTGTTAGCCAAATTTTTGAAGTTTTGAAATTCTCAGAAACTGAAAAGTTGGAGAATGGAAGCCAAATCGAACGTAGCGTTGAATAATCAAACCACTTTCGACTTTTGTTCCTTTTCGGGGACGAAAAGTTTTAAGTGGGGGAGATTGTAATAACCCGAAAATCTGGGCCAGTTTAAAATTTTTATTTTGGCAATTTTAGCGAATTTTGAATATTTAAAATAGATTATTTTAAATAATATCGACGAGAAATTTATTTTGAATATAATTCGAACGTATATATTATACGCGTCGTCGTTAGAATATAAATATTTATATATAATTATAAATAGAATTGAAAATGGCGTGGTAGTTCGATAATTCGATTTCAAACTTCAATTGAATGTACCGGGTGCAAAACAAACCGGATTTTAGTGAAACCAAAAACATTAGGATCTAATTGATAATATCTTTCCAACGAATCCGAAAAATGAAGATTTCATAACGAGAATCAAAAGATATGTCCAGTTGAAAATTCTGAATAGTCGCTATGGAATTCAGGCCCTTAAAAATGGACATTTTGCAAACGACCTCGGATTTCGACGAAACCAGTTTTGTTGGGTCCGCAGTGTCAAATTATTGCTAGATTCCAAATTTCATAATTTTTCGAATCAATATGTGAGCGTGGCAAAAGAAAACGCGTTTTGGCCATTTCAGTTGATTTTAATCGACTGGAAATTGGCCATTTTTCTAACGGTCTCAGAATTTGACGAAACTAGTTTTGTTAGGACCGTATCGTCAATACGAAGCTAGAAAATATTTTTCTGGAATTTTTCTAGTTAGTATGTGGCCCCGGTAATTTGAAATGTACGTTTAAAATTCAATATAGTGATTTAAATGTAAATTCAAAAGGAAACTGATTATAACAATCGAATCAGCTTGCGATACATATCCCATTGTGTTCAGAATGGGGGTGAAACGCTATGGACGACAGGCGGTGGACCTCGTTTCGAGGTCATATGTAAAAGTCAACCTTTTTGCCAAATATAATAATTAAATAATAATAAATAAAAAAATATACTTCTCCCTCCTATACCTCTGCCCCCCCCCCCCCGAATTCATTTATACAGAAATATATATTAAAAAAAAGATGAATGGAGGCGGAGGAACCGCCATCGCGTGCCCCTCCAAGTGGAGCTCCGCCGTGACCTGGCGACCCCCCCTCTTCTTCCATCTCTCCTCCCTACCCGCAAGTCGTGAGCCGTCCCTCTTTCTGAATCCGTCGCTACACCAACAGCCGCACCACCGAGCTCCGCCTCCCCGCTCCCCCTTCTCCTGCCCAAGACGCGACCCCCGAAGCCGACCCGCCTTCCTCCTGCTCGCACCGATCTGAAACCCTAAACCCCCGTGAAAGCAATCGCCTTCATAACCATCCCGCGCCCTGAGCATCACAGCCCGCCGCCACCTGCTAGGACCGGCTCCGACCAGAGTAGCCCCCCCCCGTAAGTTTTTAAATTTATTTACTTTACTTTTATTCATAAACTGATTTTTTAGGAATTTATAAACTGATTTTATTATGAATTCATAAACTGATTTTTTAGGAATTTATAAACTGATTTTATTATGAATTCATAAACTGATTTTTTAGGAATTTATAAACTGATTTTATTATGAATTCATAAACTGATTTTAAGGAATTTATAAACTGATTTTATTTTAAGATTTTAAATAGAAAAGATCTGAATTTTAAATGGAAAAAGGTTAGAACTTTGAAAGGTAAAAAGATAGGATTTTTATTTGGTAAAAGGTGTGATCTTTATATTTTTAAAGTGATAAAAATATGATTTTTATATTTTTAAAGTATTAAAAATATAATCTTTACTATATAGAAATATAAAAAAATATGATTTTTATATATTGAACTTCGAATAAAAAATATGATTTTTATATATTGAACTTCGAATTAAAAATGTGATTTTTATATATTGAAAAGCGAAGTAAAAATTCGATTTTTACATATGTAGTGAAAGCGGATAACGAAGGTGACAAAAAGGCGAGAACAGTGAAGATTTCCTGCATCTGAAGTGCCGTGGAGCTAGGATAGCTATTGGTGAGAATTTCTCACCTTTCAATTTCTTTTTTAATTATATATATATACTAGGATGCAGACGGTGCTTAGTAGCACCCGACACAATTGTCCACAGACCATGGACTTGTTTGTTTGGTTGCATAGATTAGTTGAATTATTTGGTTGAATTGAATTGTTTGGTGAGATGAAATTGATTTGATTGATGTGTGAATGGCGTGGGCCTTCACTAGACCGGGGATAAGGCTAGGCCTTGTCCCGTTTCTAGTATCGTGCCGTTATGCCGCCGAAATTTTCTAAAATATGTTAGAAAAAAATAAAAATGTCATTTATTGAATAAATGAACTGAAAAGAAAATTCATGTGTTGGAATAAATATTTTATCGTTAAAAATATAGTTTTTAATGTGAATGTGAATAAAATAAAATATTCATTTACAAACCAGACGGTTTGTTTATGTACACTGATTTGACTGATATGGATTGGGACGATAAATTTTACACATCGCCCAACTGCACGAATAAAATCTGTGTTTGATTGTTTGAAACCCCACACGGGTGTTGGGATGAAATTTGAAGTTCACTCATCCTGATTGATTAAATATGTCGATCGATTGATTGACAGGCTGTTATAAGCGTTAGATATCTATATTTGATGCTTATACAGTGTAGTGCACTTTGGTTGATTATTTTTCAAGGCTATTATACATGTGTTGTATGAAAATCCATATAATTAACTTTATATGGTAATTGATTGGGCCTCATTCCAGTTTTAAAATAGAAATATTTAAAATAGAAATATTCGAAATGGAATATTTGAAAATGTCAATATGTGAAGCCGTGTTGATTAGAGTGACGCCATTTTGACGTGAACGATATTTATATCGATTTTATTCATTTTAAAATGAATATTAAAAAGTGAATTGAAAGTGATTTCGAAATGAATTGAATTGAAAACGAATTCAAAGTGAATTGAATTGAAAGTGATTTCGAAATGAATTGAATTGAAAACGATTTCGAAATGAATTGAATTGAAAACGAATTCAAAGTGAATTGAATTGAAAGTGATTTCGAAATGAATTGAATTGAAAACGAATTCAAAGTGAATTGAATTGAAAGTGATTTCGAAATGAATTGAATTGAAAACGAATTCAAAGTGAATTGAATTGAAAGTGATTTCGAAATGAATTGAATTGAAAACGATTTCGAAATGAATTGAATTGAAAACGAATTCAAAATGAATTGAAAGCAAATTGAAATGAATTCAAATTGAATTGAAATTTGAATTGAATAGAAATGAATTTTAAAACGAATTTATAGAGAAGAATTCAATTTTGCTTTGAATTGAGATGGAAGTTGAAATAGATTTTGAAACGAATTTTAAAACTATTTATATAATTCGTTTTAAATAGAAATCGACGAAGTATATATTATATATATTATATATATAATATAATGGCCTGAATAGAACGCGCCGCGCCGCGGCAGTTCGCGAATTTCGACCATTGATTTCAAATGGACGTTACGGGAGATCCGACCGTCGGATTCTCCTAAAACCGGAACCGTTGGGTTCGTATTGAAAAGAGCTTTCTAGCGAATGTTAGAAATTTGAAATCTAACGGTTGGATTTGGAATTATGTCCAAATCAAATTTGAAAAAGGTCGCTATACGTGCAGTTCGATGGCCATTGGTGGAAATCGACTGTACGGGCCTTGATAAAATTATTAAAAATAGTAATAATTTGTGTAAAATCATAAGAAATGATTTGTGAAGATTTGGGATGAAAAACTCCATATTTGAAAAGATAAAAATAGATTTTTATCGAAATGAACTAGTTTTGAACTAGAAATATAATTCTATTTATTTTTGAATAAATAAATTGAATTTGAAAAGGGTTTTAAAAATAACCAGAATTTCCAATGATTGCATTGGAGTGGATTTGAATCGAAATTGTCTTCGGAATATTTCGATGTTGGAATTCGTGATTATACAGGTGTTGTTATGGAAATTTGAAAGATATATATTTATATCGTTATTTCCAATACGACATTTGTTAGTCGTAGAATTTGATATTGAATATAAGCCGACATATTTTCTATTCAGAGCCTTGTATTGAATATCGAATGTGATTTGGGTTTGTCGTGAATGGTGTCTTCACTAACACTGTTCTTGAACCCAGTTGAGAAAAGATTAAATCTTTTTATTTAGATTTAATGAAGTGTACCAATTAAATGATATTTAATTGGAATTGAATTGGTAGTGATTTTTGGGTTTATCGTGAACAGTGTTTTAAATAACACTCGTTCTTTAACCCGATGATTAATGAATGTGAGTTTGGGTTTACCGTGAACTGTGTTTTAAATGACACTGATTCTTTAACCCAGTTAACGATTAAAACTAAGTGGAGTTTTAATGAATCTTTAATTAGATTGAAAAGATCGAGAATGGAGTATCACCAGTTTTACTCCAGGCGATAGTTCGTGTAAAAACCCGTAACTTCCCCGTAAAGGAAAGCGTCGGATAGTTCGAGAACAAACCACAACAGAACGCATACAGAAGAACATTTCATTGTATATTACAACAGTGCATCAGATTACAAGAATATACGAAGTATAAAAGAATATTACACAGAAATATCAGAGATTTAAATTACACTTAAATACATAGCAGCGGAAAATAATACAATACACAACTAGAATGAGATATACAGATACAAAGCTTTCCGGATATCGTTCCAGGTGTAAACCAGGATCCTGTGAATATAAATATGCAAAACCAAAACTACTAGCTGCCCGTGTCAAAATAGGGGCACCCAGAGTTTAGGTTTTGCAGATTTATATTCACAGGATCCTGGTTTACACCTGGAACGATATCCGGAAAGCTTTGTATCCGTATATCTCATTCTAGTTGTGTATTGTATTATTTTCCGCTGCTATGTATTTAAGTGTAATTTAAATCTCTGATATTTCTGTGTAATATTCTTTTATACTCCGTATATTCTTGTAATCTGATGCACTGTTGTAATATACAATGAAATGTTCTTCTGTATGCGTTCTGTTGTGGTTTGTTCTCGAACGTATATATTATACGCGTCGTCGTTAGAATACGTGTAAAAACCCGTAACTTCCCCGTACGGCAAGGAATTTCGCTCGGTCCGAACCAGTCGCTAAACCGATCCAGGCCGTTCGAAACGCCCTATCGTTCGAGAACACGACAAAACAGAACGCATACAGAAGAACATTTCACTGTATATTACAACAATGCATCAGATTACAAGAATATACAGAGTAAAAATGAATATTACACAGAAATATCAGAGATTTAAATTACATTTAAATACATAGCAGCGGAAAATAATACAATACACAACTAGAAGAGATATACGGATACAAAGCTTTCCGGATATCGTTCCAGCTGTAAACCAGGATCCTGTGAATATAAATCTGCAAAACCAAAACTACTAGCTGCCCGTGTCAAAATAAGGGCACCCAGAGTTTAGGTTAAAACAATAAACTCCAGGTCAGTCATGTGACTGGTGTGAGAACTAAAACAGTTATTATTCTTTATTTTAAAAGTTAGGTAAAACAAGGGACCACGCCGTATAACACGGAACGGGTTTCCTCCCAAGAATACCAGTGCCTAAAACAAACAGCGCAATGCTAAATAAAGAAAAATGAAGCTGTTATAAGACCCAGGTCCCATCACACAATGCAACGCAGCCGAGGATAGGGTTTTCCCGTATAACAGCCAAAGAATGCTAGATACGGTTAAAACAAATCGTTTGATACTATTATAAGTGCATAGTGTATAAAACAACTTCAAATCATAAGTATCAATCATAGGCGGCATGAGCGCCCCATCCCACTATGTCACCATACTAGGTTATACAATCAAAATCGCAAAGTCACGTATTTGGAAATTGGGTTTCCGTCTATGAACCGAGGCAAAAGATAGTCCTCAACCGATTCGTGACTCTCTAGCCCGAGCCACAGGATCAGAACGCATCAACCCTTTAGATCGTCAGGGCCGGTCCACCGATGTGGATTATTATGCCTGAACACTACGTCTCCCCACCCTATGGGGTGTAAGTCTGGTCCGTCAGCCGACCAGAATGCATCGGCCGAAACCGATATAACCGAGGCGCCTCGCAACAGCAACAACCACACAAGTCAAACTCGTCAGGGCGTGTAAAACCACTGACGCCACTTCTAGCTAGAAAGAAACGCAAGTCCTCCCTGATGTCCTCTCCCGTTTTTGGTTCACAACCGGGGTGCGAGGCTCGCGAATTCACGTTACACAAAGCTGTGCCACACAGGCTGTGCTTTGATCATCACCACAAGACTTTGCTTTTCAACAGAAGCCTCGATCAATTGCCACTTAGGCATGCCACACAGGCAATTCACTCCATGCGTTTGATATCCATCAATATATAACCCCTGAGCTCGTACGTCTCAGAGAAGGGCGTTAAGCAAGAGAATAAATTCTCCGCCGCCAAACAGATATATATTTAATAGAAATCAAACACACAGACTAAAATCCAATGTTAGACACACAGTCCATTTACAAGTCCGTTCTGGGTCTGAACGAAACCGGAGGCACCTAGTACCCCGCATATCCATCGATCTCCAAGTACGTCTGGACGATCACTAACTGTTTCCATCTTCTTGGGTGTACAGCCCAATCAAGATCATCAGTAATCACCCAAACGACGTGAAGACTTCCGGTCTTCGACCACCGTCTTCATCTTCGACACCACGTCGAATCAGTTATTCAGAATGGGATAAACCCGGTCTTTCTGAATAACTCGCGTATATATTATAAAAGTGTTACACAAACACAACATACGCCTCATTCCAATTCAGAATATTCTTTTATTCAAATATTCCTATACTTTGGGAAAAGTTCCCATTAATTTTATCCAAGATAAATTCTTTAAATTTATTCTTTAATCTCCTTTGAATATCAATTCAAACTAGTCGGGATTAGCGAACCACACCGAAGTAATCATTTATTTTATTTCCCAATCCCAACCTATTCATCCCATGAAGTAAAACTGGTAATACTTCATATCTAACACCACAGTGTTATCGGTAAATTCAATTACCATTTCACGTTCAAATCTAATTAAAGATTTAACCATCGCCTGGAGCAAAACTGGTGATACTCCATTTTCGATCATCTCAATCTAATTAAAGATTCATTAAAACTCCACTTAGTTTTAATCTTTAACTGGGTTAAAGAATCAGTGTCATTTAAAACACGGTTCACGATAAACCCAAAATCACATTCCATTAATTATCGGGTTAAAGAACAAGTGTTATTTAAAACACTGTTCACGATAAACCCAAAAATCAATACCCATTTCAATTCCAATTAAATATCGTTTAATTGGTACACTTCATTAAATCTAAATAAAAAGATTTAATCTTTTCACAACTAGGTTCAAGAACAGTATTAGTGAAGACACCATTCGCGACAAACCCAAATCACATTTGATATTCAATACAAGGCTCTGAATAGAAAATATACCGGCTTATATTCAATATCAAATTCTACGACTAACAAATGTCGTATTGGAAATAACGATATAAATATATATCTTTCAAATTTCCATAACAACATCTGTATAATCACGAATTCCAACATCGAAATATTCCGAAGACAATTTCGATTCAAATCCACTCCAATGCAATCATTGGAAATTTTGGTTATTTTCAAAACCCTTTTCAAATTCAATTTATTTATTTAAAAATAAATATAATTATCATTCTAGTTCAAAACTAGTTCATTTCGATAAAAATCTATTTTTATCCTTTCAAATATGGAGTTTTTCATCCCAAATCTTCACAAATCATTTCTTATGATTTTACACAAATTATTACTATTTTTAATAATTTTATCAAGGCCTGTACAGTCGATTTCCATCAATGGCCATCGAACTGCACTTACAACGACCTTTTTCAAATTTGATTTGGACATAATTCCAAATCCAACCGTTAGATTTCAAATTTCTAATATTCATTAGAAAGCTCTTTTCGATACGAACCCAACGGTTCCGGTTTTAGGAGAATCCGACGGTCGGATCTCCCGCAATGTCCGTTTGAAATAAATGGTCGAAATTCACGAACTGCCGCGGCGCGGCGCGTTCTATTCAGGCCATTATATTATATATATAATATATATAATATATACTTCGACGATTTTCTATTCAAAACGAATTATATAAATAGTTTTAAAATTCGTTTCAAAATCTATTTCCACTTCCATTTCAATTCAAAGCAAAATTGAATTCTTCTTTATAAATTCGTTTCAAAGTTCATTTCTATTCAATTCAAATTTCAATTCAATTTGAATTCATTTCAATCCACTTTCAATTCAATTTGAATTCGTTTTCAATTCAATTCATTTCGAAATCACTTTCAATTCAATTCATTTCGAAAACACTTTCAATTCAATTCACTTTGAAATCACTTTCAATTCAATTCACTTCGAAATCACTTTCAATTCAATTCATTTCGAAATCACTTTCAATTCAATTCATTTCGAAATCACTTTTAAAATCGATATAAATATCGTTCACGTCAAAATGGCGTCAATCTAATCAACACGGCTTCATAAATTTCTATTTTTCAAATTGGAATGAGGCCCAATCAATTACCATATAAAATTAATTATATGGATTTCCATACAACACATGTATATAATAGCAACGATAAATAATCAACCATCAACCAAAGTGCACTACACCGTATAAGCATCAAATATAGATACCTAACGCTCATAACAGCCTGTCAATCTATCGATCGACATATTTAATCAATCAGGATGAGTGAACTTCAAATTTCATCCCAACACCCGTGTGGGGTTTCAAACAATCACACAAATATTTTATTTGTGCAGTCGGGCGATGTGTAAAATTTATCGTCCCAATCAATGTCATTCAAATAGGTGTACATAAACAAACCGTCCGGTTTGTAAATGAATATTTTATTTTGTTCACTTCACTATTTTCATATTCACGTTAAAAAATTTATTTTTAACGATAAAACATTTTATTTCAACCTATGAATTTCTATTCAATTCATTTATTCAATAAAATGATATTTTTATTTTTCTAACATATTTTAGAAAATTTCGGCGGCATAACGGCACGATACTAGAAACGGGACAAGGCCTAGCCTTATCCCCGGTCTAGTGAAGGCCCACGCCATTCACACATCAATCAAATCAATTCGTTATGCAAACCACAAAATTTGGAGTAAGAATCTAACCTAGCCTTACTCCTTCGCCTTATAACGGCGCACGTCTAATCCTAACCAATTTATCGATTCGATTTTTCACACCACAAACCACATTCAAACCAATATCACAATCAATAACCAAACAGCCAAACAAACAAGTCCATGGTCTGTGGACGATTGTGTCGGGTGCTACTAAGCACCGTCTGCATCCTAGTATATATATATATAACTAGAAAAAGGGTTTTGAGTGAGAAGTTCTCACCGAAAGCTATCCAATATCACGACTCTTCATTTATAGCAATCTTCGCCTATTTCGCCTTCTTGTCGCTCTCGTTGACTGTATCCTCTACATAGGTAAAAATCGAATTTTACTATGTTATTCAATATATAAAGATTGCATTTTGACTTCGCTATTAAATATAAAGATTATATTTTTATTATTCTTTCAAAACTGCTTTTATAATCCCTTTTTTTTTTAAAACTGTTTTTAGTTTCCATCAAAACAATTTTTGTTTTATTTTCAAAACAGTTTTTAAATTATTTTTCAAAACAGTTTTTGTTTTATTTTCAAAACAGTTTTTATTTTCTTTTCAAAACAGTTTTTGAAACTCTTTTATAAAAATGCAGTTTTTATCCCTTAAAAAAAAATTGCAGTTTTTTTTCCTTTTAAAACAGTTTTGCCTTTTTAGAAAAAAAAACAGTTTTAACTCTTTAAAAATTCTGTTTTTATTTTCTTTTAAAAAAATCAGTTTCTCTTTTTAAATTTCTGTTTTTCTATCCTAAAAAAAACAGTTTTAAAACTTTTAAAAATAAAACAATTTTTAAATTCTAACAAATCAGTTTATATATTTTATAAAAATGCAGTTTTTGTTTTCTTCTTAAAAATGCAGTTTTTATAACTTAAAATAAAAATACAGTTTTTACTTTTAACAAAACAAAATTAAAAATAAAAAAAATAAAAATAAAGTAAAATGGCTCACCGAGATTTCGAAGGGGAGGAGGAGGAGTCGAGGGCGGCTCAGGCGGCGTTCGGAGGTGTCGGTGGTTCGGGGGGGGTATATCGCGAGGGTTCGAGGGTTGCTTCTGCTCGATGGCTCGTGCGGTGCCTGGAGGGAGGAGGGAAGACGAGGCGGGCTTCGGCGGCGGCTTCGAAGATCAGGCGGCGGCTCGTATTAGTTTTTAGGTTTTTCTCTTTTTTTTTCACTTTCTGATAAATGATCGGGGGGGGGGGGGGGGGGCAAGGCAGAAGAAAAGGGGAGGATTCTATTTTTTTATATTTTATTTTATTATTTAATTATTAAATTTTTGCCAAAGGGTTGACTTTTACTTATGACCTCGAAACGAGGCCCACCGCCTGTCGTCCACAGCGTTCTACCCCCATTCTGAACCCAATGGGATATGTATCGCAAGCTGATTCGACTGTTTGAATCAGTTTCCGTTAAATTTACATTTAAATCACTATATTGGATTTTAAACGTACATTTCAAATTACCGGGGTCACATACGAACTTTAAAAATTCCAGAAAAATATTTTCTAGCTTCGTATTGACGATACGGTCCTAACAAAACTAGTTTCGTCGAATTCTGAGACCGTTAGAATAATGGCCAATTTCCAGTCGATTAAAATCAACTAAAATGGTCAAAACACGTTTTCCTTTGCCACGCTCACATATTGATTCGAAAAATTATGAAATTTAAAACCTAGCAATAATTTGACACTACGGACCCAACGAACCTGGTTTCGTCGAAATCCGAGGTCGTTTGCAAAATGTCCATTTTTAAGGGCCTGAATTCCATAGCGACTATTCAGAATTTTCAACTGGACATATCTTTTGATTCCCGCTATGAAATCTTGATTTGTCGGATTCGATAGAAAGATATTATCAATTAGATCCTATCATTTTTGGTTTCACTAAAATCCGGATTGTTTTGCACCCGGTATATTCAATTGAAGTTTGAAATCGAATTATCGAACTACCGCGCCATTTTCAATTCTATTTATAATTATATATAAATATTTATATTCTAACGACGACGCGTATAATATATACGTTCGAATTCATTCAAAACAAATTTCTCGTCGATTTTATTTAAAATAATCTATTTTAAATAATCAAAATTCGCTAAAATTGCCGAAATAAAAATTTTAAACTGGCCCAGATTTTCCGGGTTGTTACAATCTCCCCCACTTAAAACTTTTCGTCCCCGAAAAGGAACAAAGTCGAAAGTGGATTGATTATTCAACTCTACGATCGATCAGGTTTCCATTCTCCAACTCTTTAGTTTCTGAGAATTTTCAAAATTTCAAAAATTTGGCTAACACCCTAAATTTTTGAAAAATTTCGCCATAACCTCCCCTGCACCGGGAGCATCGAGGAATTTCAAATAGCTTCCCCGGTCCTTCAGATCTCAAAAAGAAAAAGAAAAAGCCAAGCGGCTAGCCAATAGGCTCACAAAATCATCATCACCCAAACAAAACAGGAAATTATGTAGTAAACATGTACCTATTTGTCGGGCAAACAAATTTTATTCTCTGGCTCTAGCCTCCTTGCTATGACCTGTTCAATGATATACATGTATATGCAAGCAGATGCGACCAATTTTCAATACAATTCAATATTCGATCAAATTAGGCATAATGGTTCAAAATTAGCTAACAAATAAACAAACAACACAAACATCAATCAATTAGTGAATTAGAGTCTCAAATTCATAATTTTGATACATATACTGAAAATCATGTTTTGATGCCAAATCACAACAATGAATTCTAGCTATACATAAGTTTTGGTTCTCACACCAGCCTAATGGAAATATATAGAAAATCACACCTTCGAGACACGAACATAAATACTGATGATGTCATGACAATCATCAGTACCATCTTCGGACGACTAGAGTGTGATGCTATATCTATCCAATATATTAAAATTTCGAATACACGCGGATCAGACGTATACGCAAAATCTATATATACTGGATTGTCCACATCAATATAAATAGAAAATCAAATACGAATAATTGATTTAAATTTTCAAAACAAAAATGTTTTTATTTGAAAAATATACTCTTCACACTCGTTCTAGGATACTACTGATCCCATCTCTAACGAGTCATCCACATTGGATATTACTAATCCAATATCTGATGAATTCTTTCGTATGGTTCTAATGTGTCTTGTTCTCTGCTTTGTAAACCAAAGCTCTGATACCAAACTGTGACGGCAAGGAATTTCGCTCGGTCCGAACCAGTCGCTAAACCGATCCAGGCCGTTCGAAACGCCCTATCGTTCGAGAACACGACAAAACAGAACGCATACAGAAGAACATTTCACTGTATATTACAACAATGCATCAGATTACAAGAATATACAGAGTAAAAATGAATATTACACAGAAATATCAGAGATTTAAATTACATTTAAATACATAGCAGCGGAAAATAATACAATACACAACTAGAAGAGATATACGGATACAAAGCTTTCCGGATATCGTTCCAGCTGTAAACCAGGATCCTGTGAATATAAATCTGCAAAACCAAAACTACTAGCTGCCCGTGTCAAATTAAGGGCACCCAGAGTTTAGGTTAAAACAATAAACTCCAGGTCAGTCATGTGACTGGTGTGAGAACTAAAACAGTTATTATTCTTTATTTTAAAAGTTAGGTAAAACAAGGGACCACGCCGTATAACACGGAACGGGTTTCCTCCCAAGAATACCAGTGCCTAAAACAAACAGCGCAATGCTAAATAAAGAAAAATGAAGCTGTTATAAGACCCAGGTCCCATCACACAATGCAACGCAGCCGAGGATAGGGTTTTCCCTTATAACAGCCAAAGAATGCTAGATACGGTTAAAACAAATCGTTTGATACTATTATAAGTGCATAGTGTATAAAACAACTTCAAATCATAAGTATCAATCATAGGCGGCATGAGCGCCCCATCCCACTATGTCACCATACTAGGTTATACAATCAAAATCGCAAAGTCACGTATTTGGAAATTGGGTTTCCGTCTATGAACCGAGGCAAAAGATAGTCCTCAACCGATTCGTGACTCTCTAGCCCGAGCCACAGGATCAGAACGCATCAACCCTTTAGATCGTCAGGGCCGGTCCACCGATGTGGATTATTATGCCTGAACACTACGTCTCCCCACCCTATGGGGTGTAAGTCTGGTTCGTCAGCCGACCAGAATGCATCGGCCGAAACCGATATAACCGAGGCGCCTCGCAACAGCAACAACCACACAAGTCAAACTCGTCAGGGCGTGTAAAACCACTGACGCCACTTCTAGCTAGAAAGAAACGCAAGTCCTCCCTGATGTCCTCTCCCGTTTTTGGTTCACAACCGGGGTGCGAGGCTCGCGAATTCACGTTACACAAAGCTGTGCCACACAGGCTGTGCTTTGATCATCACCACAAGACTTTGCTTTTCAACAGAAGCCTCGATCAATTGCCACTAAGGCATGCCACACAGGCAATTCACTCCATGCGTTTGATATCCATCAATATATAACCCCTGAGCTCGTACGTCTCAGAGAAGGGCGTTAAGCAAGAGAATAAATTCTCCGCCGCCAAACAGATATATATTTAATAGAAATCAAACACACAGACTAAAATCCAATGTCAGACACACAGTCCATTTACAAGTCCGTTCTGGGTCTGAACGAAACCGGAGGCACCTAGTACCCCGCATATCCATCGATCTCCAAGTACGTCTGGACGATCACTAACTGTTTCCATCTTCTTGGGTGTACAGCCCAATCAAGATCATCAGTAATCACCCAAACGACGTGAAGACTTCCGGTCTTCGACCACCGTCTTCATCTTCGACACCACGTCGAATCAGTTATTCAGAATGGGATAAACCCGGTCTTTCTGAATAACTCGCGTATATATTATAAAAGTGTTACACAAACACAACATACGCCTCATTCCAATTCAGAATATTCTTTTATTCAAATATTCCTATACTTTGGGAAAAGTTCCCATTAATTTTATCCAAGATAAATTCTTTAAATTTATTCTTTAATCTCCTTTGAATATCAATTCAAACTAGTCGGGATTAGCGAACCACACCGAAGTAATCATTTATTTTATTTCCCAATCCCAACCTATTCATCCCATGAAGTAAAACTGGTAATACTTCATATCTAACACCACAGTGTTATCGGTAAATTCAATTACCATTTCACGTTCAAATCTAATTAAAGATTTAACCATCGCCTGGAGCAAAACTGGTGATACTCCATTTTCGATCATCTCAATCTAATTAAAGATTCATTAAAACTCCACTTAGTTTTAATCTTTAACTGGGTTAAAGAATCAGTGTCATTTAAAACACGGTTCACGATAAACCCAAAATCACATTCCATTAATTATCGGGTTAAAGAACAAGTGTTATTTAAAACACTGTTCACGATAAACCCAAAAATCAATACCCATTTCAATTCCAATTAAATATCGTTTAATTGGTACACTTCATTAAATCTAAATAAAAAGATTTAATCTTTTCACAACTAGGTTCAAGAACAGTATTAGTGAAGACACCATTCGCGACAAACCCAAATCACATTTGATATTCAATACAAGGCTCTGAATAGAAAATATATCGGCTTATATTCAATATCAAATTCTACGACTAACAAATGTCGTATTGGAAATAACGATATAAATATATATCTTTCAAATTTCCATAACAACATCTGTATAATCACGAA
Organism: Allium sativum; assembly: GCA_030737875.1. NCBI lineage: Eukaryota > Viridiplantae > Streptophyta > Magnoliopsida > Asparagales > Amaryllidaceae > Allium > Allium sativum. The sequence goes on along the minus strand of CM060919.1, from coordinate 122,788,195 downwards.
TTCCAACATCGAAATATTCCGAAGACAATTTCGATTCAAATCCACTCCAATGCAATCATTGGAAATTTTGGTTATTTTCAAAACCCTTTTCAAATTCAATTTATTTATTTAAAAATAAATATAATTATCATTCTAGTTCAAAACTAGTTCATTTCGATAAAAATCTATTTTTATCCTTTCAAATATGGAGTTTTTCATCCCAAATCTTCACAAATCATTTCTTATGATTTTACACAAATTATTACTATTTTTAATAATTTTATCAAGGCCTGTACAGTCGATTTCCATCAATGGCCATCGAACTGCACTTACAGCGACCTTTTTCAAATTTGATTTGGACATAATTCCAAATCCAACCGTTAGATTTCAAATTTCTAATATTCATTAGAAAGCTCTTTTCGATACGAACCCAACGGTTCCGGTTTTAGGAGAATCCGACGGTCGGATCTCCCGCAATGTCCGTTTGAAATAAATGGTCGAAATTCACGAACTGCCGCGGCGCGGCGCGTTCTATTCAGGCCATTATATTATATATATAATATATATAATATATACTTCGTCGATTTTCTATTCAAAACGAATTATATAAATAGTTTTAAAATTCGTTTCAAAATCTATTTCCACTTCCATTTCAATTCAAAGCAAAATTGAATTCTTCTTTATAAATTCGTTTCAAAGTTCATTTCTATTCAATTCAAATTTCAATTCAATTTGAATTCATTTCAATCCACTTTCAATTCAATTTGAATTCGTTTTCAATTCAATTCATTTCGAAATCACTTTCAATTCAATTCATTTCGAAAACACTTTCAATTCAATTCACTTTGAAATCACTTTCAATTCAATTCACTTCGAAATCACTTTCAATTCAATTCATTTCGAAATCACTTTCAATTCAATTCATTTCGAAATCACTTTTAAAATCGATATAAATATCGTTCACGTCAAAATGGCGTCAATCTAATCAACACGGCTTCATAAATTTCTATTTTTCAAATTGGAATGAGGCCCAATCAATTACCATATAAAATTAATTATATGGATTTCCATACAACACATGTATATAATAGCAACGATAAATAATCAACCATCAACCAAAGTGCACTACACCGTATAAGCATCAAATATAGATACCTAACGCTCATAACAGCCTGTCAATCTATCGATCGACATATTTAATCAATCAGGATGAGTGAACTTCAAATTTCATCCCAACACCCGTGTGGGGTTTCAAACAATCACACAAATATTTTATTTGTGCAGTCGGGCGATGTGTAAAATTTATCGTCCCAATCAATGTCATTCAAATAGGTGTACATAAACAAACCGTCCGGTTTGTAAATGAATATTTTATTTTGTTCACTTCACTATTTTCATATTCACGTTAAAAAATTTATTTTTAACGATAAAACATTTTATTTCAACCTATGAATTTCTATTCAATTCATTTATTCAATAAAATGATATTTTTATTTTTCTAACATATTTTAGAAAATTTCGGCGGCATAACGGCACGATACTAGAAACGGGACAAGGCCTAGCCTTATCCCCGGTCTAGTGAAGGCCCACGCCATTCACACATCAATCAAATCAATTCGTTATGCAAACCACAAAATTTGGAGTAAGAATCTAACCTAGCCTTACTCCTTCGCCTTATAACGGCGCACGTCTAATCCTAACCAATTTATCGATTCGATTTTTCACACCACAAACCACATTCAAACCAATATCACAATCAATAACCAAACAGCCAAACAAACAAGTCCATGGTCTGTGGACGATTGTGTCGGGTGCTACTAAGCACCGTCTGCATCCTAGTATATATATATATAACTAGAAAAAGGGTTTTGAGTGAGAAGTTCTCACCGAAAGCTATCCAATATCACGACTCTTCATTTATAGCAATCTTCGCCTATTTCGCCTTCTTGTCGCTCTCGTTGACTGTATCCTCTACATAGGTAAAAATCGAATTTTACTATGTTATTCAATATATAAAGATTGCATTTTGACTTCGCTATTAAATATAAAGATTATATTTTTATTATTCTTTCAAAACTGCTTTTATAATCCCTTTTTTTTTAAAACTGTTTTTAGTTTCCATCAAAACAATTTTTGTTTTATTTTCAAAACAGTTTTTAAATTATTTTTCAAAACAGTTTTTGTTTTATTTTCAAAACAGTTTTTATTTTCTTTTCAAAACAGTTTTTGAAACTCTTTTATAAAAATGCAGTTTTTATCCCTTAAAAAAAATTGCAGTTTTTTTTCCTTTTAAAACAGTTTTGCCTTTTTAGAAAAAAAAACAGTTTTAACTCTTTAAAAATTCTGTTTTTATTTTCTTTTAAAAAAATCAGTTTCTCTTTTTAAATTTCTGTTTTTCTATCCTAAAAAAAACAGTTTTAAAACTTTTAAAAATAAAACAGTTTTTAAATTCTAACAAATCAGTTTATATATTTTATAAAAATGCAGTTTTTGTTTTCTTCTTAAAAATGCAGTTTTTATAACTTAAAATAAAAATACAGTTTTTACTTTTAACAAAACAAAATTAAAAATAAAAAAAATAAAAATAAAGTAAAATGGCTCACCGAGATTTCGAAGGGGAGGAGGAGGAGTCGAGGGCGGCTCAGGCGGCGTTCGGAGGTTTCGGTGGTTCGGGGGGGTATATCGCGAGGGTTCGAGGGTTGCTTCTGCTCGATGGCTCGTGCGGTGCCTGGAGGGAGGAGGGAAGACGAGGCGGGCTTCGGCGGCGGCTTCGAAGATCAGGCGGCGGCTCGTATTAGTTTTTAGGTTTTTCTTTTTTCACTTTCTGATAAATGATCGGGGGGGGGGGGGGCAAGGCAGAAGAAAAGGGGAGGATTCTATTTTTTTATATTTTATTTTATTATTTAATTATTAAATTTTTGCCAAAGGGTTGACTTTTACTTATGACCTCGAAACGAGGCCCACCGCCTGTCGTCCACAGCGTTCTACCCCCATTCTGAACCCAATGGGATATGTATCGCAAGCTGATTCGACTGTTTGAATCAGTTTCCGTTAAATTTACATTTAAATCACTATATTGGATTTTAAACGTACATTTCAAATTACCGGGGTCACATACGAACTTTAAAAATTTCAGAAAAATATTTTCTAGCTTCGTATTGACGATACGGTCCTAACAAAACTAGTTTCGTCGAATTCTGAGAACGTTAGAAAAATGGCCAATTTCCAGTCGATTAAAATCAACTGAAATGGTCAAAACATGTTTTCCTTTGCCACGCTCACATATTGATTCGAAAAATTATGAAATTTAAAACCTAGCAATAATTTGACACTACGGACCCAACGAACCTGGTTTCGTCGAAATCCGAGGTCGTTTGCAAAATGTCCATTTTTAAGGGCCTGAATTCCATAGCGACTATTCAGAATTTTCAACTGGACATATCTTTTGATTCCCGCTATGAAATCTTGATTTGTCGGATTCGATATAAAGATATTATCAATTAGATCCTATCATTTTTGGTTTCACTAAAATCCGGATTGTTTTGCACCCGGTATATTCAATTGAAGTTTGAAATCGAATTATCGAACTACCGCGCCATTTTCAATTCTATTTATAATTATATATAAATATTTATATTCTAACGGCGACGCGTATAATATATACGTTCGAATTCATTCAAAACAAATTTCTCGTCGATTTTATTTAAAATAATCTATTTTAAATAATCAAAATTCGCTAAAATTGCCGAAATAAAAATTTTACCCGTAACTTCCCCGGTCTCCGAAGAGAAGAGAAAGAACGAATTGTTTTGAGAACAAGCCACAACAGAACGCATATAAAAGAACATTTCACTGTATATTACAACAGTGCATCAGATTACAAGAATATACAGAGTATAAATGAATATTACACAGAAATATCAGAGATTTAAATTACATTTAAATACATAGCAGCGGAAAATAATACAATACACAACTAGAAGTAGATATACGGATACAAAGCTTTCCGGATATCGTTCCAGCTGTAAACCAGGATCCTGCGAATATAAATCTGCAAAACCAAAACTACTAGCTGCCCGTGTCAAAATAGGGGCACCCAGAGTTTAGGTTAAAACAATAAACTCCAGGTCAGTCATGTGACTGGTGTGAGAACTAAAACAGTTATTATTCTTTATCTTAAAGTTAGGTAAATCAAGGGACCACGCCGTATAACACGGAACGGGTTTCCTCCCAAGAATACCAGTGCATAAAACAAACAGCGCAATGCTAAATAAAGAAAAATGAAGCTATTATAAGACCCAGGTCCCATCACACAATGCAACGCAAGCCGGAGGATAGGGTTTTTACCTTATAATAGCCAAGAATGCTTGATACGTTTAAAACAAATCATTTGATACTATATAAGTGCATAGTGTATAAAACAACTTTGAATCATAAGTATCAATCATAGGCGGCATGAATGCCCCATCCCACTATGTCACCATACTAGGTTCTACAATTAAAACCGCAAATGTCACGTATTTGGAAATTGGATTTCCTTCTATGAACCGAGGCAAAAGATAGTCCTCAACCGATTCGTGACTCTCTAGCCCGAGCCACAGGATCAGAACGCATCAACCCTTTAGATCGTCAGGGCCGGTCCACCGATGTGGATTATTATGCCTGAACACTACGTCTCCCCACCCTATGGGGTGTAAGTCTGGTCCGTCAGCCGACCAGAATGCATCGGTCGAAACCGATATAACCGAGGCGCCTCGCAACAGCAACAACCACACAAGTCAAACTCGTCAGGGCGTGTAAAACTACTGACGCCACTTCTAGCTAGAAAGAAACGCAAGTCCTCCCTGATGTCCTCTCCCGTTTTTGGTTCACAACCGGGGTGCGAGGCTCGCGAATTCACATTACACAAAGCTGTGCCACACAGGCTGTGCTTTGATCATCACCACAAGACTTTGCTTTTCAACAGAAGCCTCGATCAATTTCCACTTAGGCATGCCACACAGGCAATTCACTCCATGCGTTTGATATCCATCAATATATAACCCCTGAGCTCGTACGTCTCAGAGAAGGGCGTTAAGCAAGAGAATAAATTCTTCGCCGCCAAACAGATATATATTTAATAGAAATCAAACACACAGACTAAAATCCAATGTCAGACACACAGTCCATTTACAAGTCCGTTCTGGGTCTGAACGAAACCGGAGGCACCTAGTACCCCGCATATCCATCGATCTCCAAGTACGTCTGGACGATCACTAACTGTTTCCATCTTCTTGGGTGTACAGCCCAATCAAGATCATCAGTAATCACCCAAACGACGTGAAGACTTCCGGTCTTCGACCACCGTCTTCATCTTCGACACCACGTCGAATCAGTTATTCAGAATGGGATAAACCCGGTCTTTCTGAATAACTCGCGTATATATTATAAAAGTGTTACACAAACACAACATACGCCTCATTCCAATTCAGAATATTCTTTTATTCAAATATTCCTATACTTTGGGAAAAGTTCCCATTAATTTTATCCAAGATAAATTCTTTAAATTTATTCTTTAATCTCCTTTGAATATCAATTCAAACTAGTCGGGATTAGCGAACCACACCGAAGTAATCATTTATTTTATTTCCCAATCCCAACCTATTCATCCCATGAAGTAAAACTGGTAATACTTCATATCTAACACCACAGTGTTATCGGTAAATTCAATTACCATTTCACGTTCAAATCTAATTAAAGATTTAACCATCGCCTGGAGCAAAACTGGTGATACTCCATTTTCGATCATCTCAATCTAATTAAAGATTCATTAAAACTCCACTTAGTTTTAATCTTTAACTGGGTTAAAGAATCAGTGTCATTTAAAACACGGTTCACGATAAACCCAAAATCACATTCCATTAATTATCGGGTTAAAGAACAAGTGTTATTTAAAACACTGTTCACGATAAACCCAAAAATCAATACCCATTTCAATTCCAATTAAATATCGTTTAATTGGTACACTTCATTAAATCTAAATAAAAAGATTTAATCTTTTCACAACTAGGTTCAAGAACAGTATTAGTGAAGACACCATTCGCGACAAACCCAAATCACATTTGATATTCAATACAAGGCTCTGAATAGAAAATATATCGGCTTATATTCAATATCAAATTCTACGACTAACAAATGTCGTATTGGAAATAACGATATAAATATATATCTTTCAAATTTCCATAACAACATCTGTATAATCACGAATTCCAACATCGAAATATTCCGAAGACAATTTCGATTCAAATCCACTCCAATGCAATCATTGGAAATTTTGGTTATTTTCAAAACCCTTTTCAAATTCAATTTATTTATTTAAAAATAAATATAATTATCATTCTAGTTCAAAACTAGTTCATTTCGATAAAAATCTATTTTTATCCTTTCAAATATGGAGTTTTTCATCCCAAATCTTCACAAATCATTTCTTATGATTTTACACAAATTATTACTATTTTTAATAATTTTATCAAGGCCTGTACAGTCGATTTCCATCAATGGCCATCGAACTGCACTTACAGCGACCTTTTTCAAATTTGATTTGGACATAATTCCAAATCCAACCGTTAGATTTCAAATTTCTAATATTCATTAGAAAGCTCTTTTCGATACGAACCCAACGGTTCCGGTTTTAGGAGAATCCGACGGTCAGATCTCCCGCAATGTCCGTTTGAAATAAATGGTCGAAATTCACGAACTGCCGCGGCGCGGCGCGTTCTATTCAGGCCATTATATTATATATATAATATATATAATATATACTTCGTCGATTTTCTATTCAAAACGAATTATATAAATAGTTTTAAAATTCGTTTCAAAATCTATTTCCACTTCCATTTCAATTCAAAGCAAAATTGAATTCTTCTTTATAAATTCGTTTCAAAGTTCATTTCTATTCAATTCAAATTTCAATTCAATTTGAATTCATTTCAATCCACTTTCAATTCAATTTGAATTCGTTTTCAATTCAATTCATTTCGAAATCACTTTCAATTCAATTCATTTCGAAAACACTTTCAATTCAATTCACTTTGAAATCACTTTCAATTCAATTCACTTCGAAATCACTTTCAATTCAATTCATTTCGAAATCACTTTCAATTCAATTCATTTCGAAATCACTTTTAAAATCGATATAAATATCGTTCACGTCAAAATGGCGTCAATCTAATCAACACGGCTTCATAAATTTCTATTTTTCAAATTGGAATGAGGCCCAATCAATTACCATATAAAATTAATTATATGGATTTCCATACAACACATGTATATAATAGCAACGATAAATAATCAACCATCAACCAAAGTGCACTACACCGTATAAGCATCAAATATAGATACCTAACGCTTATAACAGCCTGTCAATCTATCGATCGATATATTTAATCAATCAGGATGAGTGAACTTCAAATTTCATCCCAACACCCGTGTGGGGTTTCAAACAATCACACAAATATTTTATTTGTGCAGTCGGGCGATGTGTAAAATTTATCGTCCCAATCAATGTCATTCAAATAGGTGTACATAAACAAACCGTCCGGTTTGTAAATGAATAATTTATTTTGTTCACTTCACTATTTTCATATTCACGTTAAAAATTTTATTTTTAACGATAAAACATTTTATTTCAACCTATGAATTTCTATTCAATTCATTTATTCAATAAAATGATATTTTTATTTTTCTAACATATTTTAGAAAATTTCGGCGGCATAACGGCACGATACTAGAAACGGGACAAGGCCTAGCCTTATCCCCGGTCTAGTGAAGGCCCACGCCATTCACACATCAATCATATCAATTTTATTATGCAAACCACAAAATTTGGAGTAAGTGTCTAACCTAGCCTTACTCCTTTGCCTTATAACGGCGCACGTCTAATCCTAACCAATTTATCGATTCGATTTTTCACACCACAAACCACATTCAAACCAATATCACAATCAATAACCAAACAGCCAAACAAACAAGTCCATGGTCTGTGGACGGGTGTCGGGTGCTACTAAGCACCGTCTGCATCCTAGTATATATATAACTAGAAAAATAATTTGAAAGGTGAGAAATTCTCACTTATAGCTATCCTAGCTCCACGGCTCTTCATTGATAGAAATCTTCATCGTTTCGCCTTTTTATCACCTTCGTTGCCCGCTTCCACTACCTATGTAAAAATCGAATTTTTACTACGCTATTCAATATATAAAAATTGAATTTTTACTTCGCTATTCAATATATAAAAATCGAATTTTTACTTCGCTATTCAATATATAAAAATCGAATTTTTACTTCGCTATTCAATATATAAAAATCGAATTTTTACTTCGCTATTCAATATATAAAAATCGAATTTTTACTTCGCTATTCAATATATAAAAATCGAATTTTTACTTTGCTATTCAATATATAAAAATATGATTTTTATCTCGACTTTCAATATATAAAAATATGATTTTTATCTCGACTTTCAACTCTACGATCGATCAGGTTTCCATTCTCCAACTCTTTAGTTTCTGAGAATTTTCAAAATTTCAAAAATTTGGCTAACACCCTAAATTTTTGAAAAATTTCGCCATAACCTCCCCTGCACCGAGAGCATCGGGGAATTTCAAATAGCTTCCCCGGTCCTTCAGATCTCAAAAAGAAAAAGAAAAAGCCAAGCGGCTAGCCAATAGGCTCACAAAATCATCATCACCCAAACAAAACAGGAAATTATGTAGTAAACATGTACCTATTTGTCGGGCAAGCAAATTTTATTCTCTGGCTCTAGCCTCCTTGCTATGACCTGTTCAATGTAAGTACAAGTATATGCAAGCAAATGCGACCAATTTCAATACAATTCATTATTTGATACAATTAGGCGTAATGGTTCAAAATTATCAAACAATTAAACAAACAACACAATCATCAATCAATTAGTGAATTAGAGTTTCAAATTCATAATTTTGATACATATAAAGAAAATCATGTTTTTGATGCCAATTCACAACAATAAATCTATCTATATTAGTTTTGGTTCTCACACCAGTCTAATGGAAATATATAGATATTACACGTTCGTCACTCGAATATAAATTCTGATCGAAAAGCTAACAAAAAGATCTTTTAGCACAGTGGTTAGTGCATGGTGTTGCTTTCCGGGAGGTCGGAGGTTCGAATCTGGGTTGTCACACAAGCCAAACAAGTCAAGCAAATTAATCAAGCCAAAAAAGTCAAACAAATCAATCAAGCCAAACAAGTCAAGCAAACTAATCAAGACAAACAAGCCAATCAAGTCAAATTAAATATGTTATGTGTTTAATTAATAATCCTATATATTTCTAAGACAACAATTCCCCATAGAGTATACTTGTTATGTGTGGAGTTAAAAGTTAATGTGTAATGTAGTGTATGCAGTATGTTGGTTATAATGTAGTATGAAATGTATGTCATATGCAAAGCAATATTGAATGATATATTAAATGAAATGCAACTTATGATGCAAATGATTTTAATTTGAAATGCATTATAATTTATAATAATGATGTATGATATGAAATAAGACATGTAATGATAATATGTAGAATGATTTGGTGATGGTATCTATTTCGGTAAATGATATACAAAGTACTATCTAACTATTATGCATATACATATATATTATAAATTATTTCAATCAAACCTAGGTAATATACATTAATTTCTAGACTACAAATTTGAGTCATAAAAATTGTATGTATATATACACATTATACCAAAATATTAAGTTCAATCAGTCTTAATAAGAAATCAAAATTAGTATTAAGTTACAAATTTGAGATAATGTAATCCACAATTGTTATGAAATTATATGAAAAATATATAAGTTAAATTATGTATGTTTAAACTTCATGTAAAAGATATATATATATATATATATGTATATGTATATGTATATATTATAACAATATCAAGTATTTGAAAATTAACATATCTATTGTGACGATCCATAATTTCAACCAATTTAAGACTAGAATTTTGAATATCAAATTTGAATTTTTGAATGCAACACAAATTTAATTTGATTCAAAAATGAATTTGGATTTATTATAGACATATTTTAAATATGTTAAATTACCAAATTTAATTATATTTTGTCAAGCATTTCATTTTGTCAAATGTGTATTTGTTAAACTTTTTGTTAACATAATCTTTTGTCAAATTATATATGTGATAAATAATATAATAAAAATAATTAATTTGGTTTATCAAATTCAGTCGGAAGGATTTGTGTAAAGACCCGCAAATTCCCGCCCTTTGAATCGACCATAAACCACACAGGTCTGACCCAAAAAGTGAAAATCTACGAATACTTTAACTTTGGGAATACAACATATTAAAACAACAACAACAGAAGACTTTTATAACACTATAATAAATGTTACATCAGAGTACAGAATATACATATCAGAGTACATTGGAATATAATTACAGCGGAAGATAAATACAAAAAAATGTAATATACTGCAACGGAAGAACACAGCGGAAGACTCTCTATCTCTGGACACAGCTTTAAGCTTCAACCCAGAATCCTGCTTAATATATCTGCAAAAATAGATACTCGACTGCCCATGTGGAAATATGGGCACCCGAGTTTGCCAGTGGACAAACTACAGGTCAGTCGCGGGACTGGTGTGAGAATTCTACTTAACCTATATAATATAATAAGGCTAATCACAGGACCACGCCACTTTCGCGGAACGGGTTTTCTCCTATAGATTGCCAGTGCATGACTAAAGTAAATCGTCAAAATAACGCAATGCTTTTTAGAAAAATGAAACCATTATAAGACCCAAGTCCCATCACACAATGCAACGCAAACCGGAGGATAGGGTTTTACCTTATAATGATCAAAAGATGCTTGATACGATAAACATGGTATTATATAATAATAGTGTGTAAACAATTTGAAATACATCAAAGTAAATGTATTAATCCTAGATGGCATGAGTGCCCCATCCCACTATGTCGCCATATATAGGCATACAATCAAAACCGCGTGATGTCGTATTGGAAATTTGGGTTTCCATCTAAGTCAATGCTAGGGAGGAGATCCTTACCGATTCGAGACACTCTAGCAAATGCCCCAGGATTGGTACTCTGTCCAACCCTTGGATCCTGCAGGGTCGGTCCATACGTTAACACTTAATGGATTGGCAATTCCTGAACACACGCTCCCCGGTCCTTTTGGACCTATAATACGGTCAGTGGCGACCGCATAAACCGAGGCCTCGAAAAATCCAACAACCACAATGAATAAATGCCAGCGTTGGTAGGTCCCTGGCACCACTCTAGCTAGAGAGAAACGTGTGCACTCCCTGCGTTTCCTTCTCCCGTTTTAGACTCTACCGGGAGGTGAGGCTCGCGAAGTCAAATTACACAAAGCTATGCCTAAATAGACTATGCTTTGATCATCCCACAAGGCTCTGCTTTGCAACAATAAGCCTTGTTCAAATGCAACTCGGCATGTCACATCAACAACTCATATCATGCGATTGATAATTACTTAACATAAAAAGGGTGTTAAGCAAGAGAATAAATTCTCCGCCACCATGCATTTACATATTAAATAAATACCAATTTAATTACATGAAATAAATTTCAATGTCAGGCATGCTATCCATTTACAAGTCCGTTCTGGGTCTGAACGAAACAACGTATCCGTCGATCTCCCGTACGTCTGGAAGATCATCACTTTTTACCTTGCCTTGGGGGATCAGTCCCAATTCAAGATATCGGTCATCATCAACCAAACGATGTGAAGTTCTCAGGTCTTCAGTCACCGTCTTCACCTTCGACTCTTGATCGTCATGATGATTATTCAGAATGGGTTAGACCCGGTCTTCCTGAATAACTCACGTATTCGTAATTAAAACCAACCATACGCCACATTCCAACTCTAAACATTCTTTTTTAAATAAAAATATTATTTATATTAAAAGATTCTCATTAATTTTATTAAAAATAAAATAAATTACATTTTAATCTTTCTAAAAAGATTTATCAATATTCCAATTTTGATTTAATTTATAAAATAGATTTATAAATTTCAAATAATAATTTCAATGTAAATTGGATTAAAGGATAAACGTTATTTAAAACATCGTCCACTGCAAATCCAATCTACATATCAATCACCAAACATAATTGTTAAGATCTAATGATCTTAAATAAAAGATTTATCCTAAAAATATTTAAAATAATCAATAAAATATTATTTATGTAAAATATTCTTTATAATACAAAATCTTTTATTTTACAAAAATCCTTTTATTACATATAAAAATTCTTTATTTAAAAAAGAAATTCTGCATTGGAATGCGACTCAACCATGCACCATATAATTTGGGTCATATGGGTTTCATACATTTCATGTATAGGGTAATAACAGGAAATAATCCTCAATCCATCCATTAACGACCAGAGTGACAATGTCAACTGTGTGAGCATTAAAATAAAACAATAACGCTCATCGCAGCCTGTCGATCAATCGATAGACATATAATTAAACATTGGGATTTGTGTCAGTCAAGTATCGTCCCAATACCCGTGTGGGGTTTTCAGCCAGCAACAGTTCATATAAATAAATAAATACAGAATTGGTTAATAGGTTTGACCAATTTCAATATCACTACACATGTCACTTATATCGAGTAAGAATGTATTTTACTCGTAAGATCTCACTATATATTCCTAAAGTTACATAAACAGTAATTTATTTATATAGCTTTATTGCGGATGACAAATGAAATATATATTCCATTATATTTGTATGAAGTTTCTTAACAATACTTTTCAGTGTATATTTTGACCAACAATACAATTGTATATTAGAATATAAATTCTAATGCAAGTTTTGCAAATAAAAATTGGATTTTATATTTGCGTATAAATTCTACTGTATATTATGCAAATAAAAGGGATTCTTATATTTTCACATAATTTCTGTTTCCTACAAAGATGAGTGAAAGTGATATACTCATTTTGTTAACAATTCTATTTCAACAAATACAATGTAAATAAAAGTGTGTTTCTAATCTTGTACTTTTATTTGTACATAAAACACAAATAAAAGTGTATCTCATGTATTTGCCTTTTTATTTGACAAAACAATGTCAATAAAAATGTTCTTTTATATCTTGTACTTTTATTTAACAAACCAATGGTAAACAAAAGTGTAATTTCCTTTCTATGCTTTATTTGCATCTAAAAATGCAAATAAGAAATGTAATTCTCTTTTTACCTTTTCTTTACAATAGAAAATGTAAACAAAATGGTTCACACAATTTTGTTCTTTTTTCTTTACAATAGAAAATGTAGATAAAAGGATTCACATTATTTTGTTCTTTTTCAATTATAATAGGGAATGTAAATATGTGTATTTCTAAATTCCATTCTTCTTATTTACATAAGAAAATGTAAATAATTGTAATTTCAAATTCCCTTCTTTTTACTTACATAAGAAAATGTAAATAATATATATTTCTAAATTTTATTCTTTTTATTTACATAAGAGAATGTAAATAATTGCATTTTCAAATTCTATTCTTTTATTTACATAAGAAAATGTAAACAAATATATTTCTAAATTTTATTCTTTTTATTTACATAAGAGAATGTAAATAATTGCATTGTATATGCGATGCGAATTTCACGTCTTTTAATTACATAAGAATGTAATTTTCCATATCATACGAATTCTCAAATTTCTAGTTACATATAAAAGTGTAATTCTTAATTTACAATGCAAATCCTCATTTCTAATTACATAAAATGTAACTTTTTAATTCACGATGCAAATTCTCTTATCTCATTACATAAAAATGTAATTTAATTTATTCGTGAATCTTACTTCTTTATTACATTATAAAAAATGTAATTTTTATTTTACATTATAAATTCATGTCCCAATTACATAAAGAAATGTAATTTTCATAATACAATACAAATTCATATTTTAATTTCTTTGAAAAATATAATTTTTATCATACCGTTATAACTCATATATAAATTACATAGAAAAATGTCATTTTTATTTTATCGTTCTAATTCACATCTAAATTACATAGAAAAATGTAATCTTTGTTATGCGATGGGAATTCATATTTTAATTACATAGAAAAATGTAATTCCTATCATACGACATAAATTCATTTTTAAATTACATCTAAAAATGTAGTTTTTATCCTACAGTGCAAATTCACATTTTAATTACATGTAAAAATGTAACTTTCATTCTACCCTTATTTCTCATCTCTAAATTACATTGAAAAATGTAATTTTAATCATACAATGTAAATTTACATTTTTATATCATAGAAAAATGCAATTTTTGTCATACGGTGCAAATTCATATATAAATTACATATAAAAATGTAACTTTTGTTATGCAAAGTAAATTCACCTTTTTAATTACGTATAAAAATGTAATTCTATTCATACGCTGTAAATTCATTCATAAATAACATACAATTTTTTTTTCATTCCATACAATGTAAAAACATCTTCTTTTTATTTATTTATTTTATTTATTTTTTTATTTTATTTTATTTTTTTATGTACAATGCAAAAATATCATCTTTTATATTTATAATATATTAGCTTTACTATTTTACGACGTAAAAATATGATCTTTTCTATTTTACAATGTAAAAATATTAACCTTTCTATTTTACAAAGTAAAAATATCACTTTACTATTTTACAATGTGAAAATATTATCTTTTCTCTTTTACAAAGTAAAAATATCAACTTTACTATATAAAAATATACATGTTCATTTCATACTTTTTAATGCGAACAAAAATATGATTTTTGTATGCATAATTCATTTCAAATAAAAATGTTAATTTTCTTTAATGTAGCATCTTACAAAGAAAATGTTGATTCTCTTTTAATATAACATTTTACAAAGAAAATGTTGATTTTCTTTTAATTCCGTACCTTTAATGTAAATAACATTATACAAATGTATATATATATTTATATATTTTTGTTGAAAAACTAGTTCATCAAAAAGACATAAAAATGTTTGTTCTATTTTGTTGAAAATCTAGTTCAACAAATATAACAACAATGTTTGTTTGTTTGTTTTTATTGCAAATTCTGTTTTAACTAATTGACCGAAATTCTGTGTTTTACAGGTGTTGAAAATTCTAATTCAGCAAATTTACAAAATTTGTTGTCTTATACATTTGATCTTTTATATGAACAATATATATATATATATATATATATATATATATACTGAATAAAATATGTTTTGATCTCATTTTAGATCCAATTCTCCAACCGCAAATAAGATATATATAATTCCAAGCGGATTTGCAAATCATGTACAACAATCATTCAACAAGCCACAATTATTACTCCAAACAACAACCAACATTTCAGGTCAGAATTAAATGATCAAACAATTATTTTTAATGCAAGAAAATAATTTATAATTAATTAAACAAATAAAATTAGAATCCTCACCTTTAATTTTTGGCCAAAATTTTACTGTCTCCGTTTCAGCTGCGGTCTGCGCCATCGCGAAGCTCTTAATTTTGTGATTCCAACGCAATTTACGGTTCGTCAATCGGCTCTCGTATTAAGAAGTTATGGATTTTTAAAGATCGGGTAATTAAATAATAAAATAATAAAATAATATAAAAAAAATGGGGACCTTTCTTCCTCCTTGTACGTGTTTTCCAATAATCGCTGAAACCCATCCACCGTCGTTCTCACTCTCCTCGCGCCACCTCGCTTCGAGCCACCTTTCACCGATCCGAGACCACCACCCGAACCACCTACCTCGCCTCCATCCTTGCCCATACCCACGGCCATCTCGGTGGGACCCATGCTCCAGAAATCGAGCCCGAACGCAGTGGCTTTGGCATCGAAATTCGTGAAATCCGTGCACCAAAATCCGATCTTAACCGTATAGATTTGTAGCTCTCTGAATTCTCTTCGATTTGGTAGGTCATACGTCAATTTTCGTCGAACGGATTGAGAGATCTTAGCATTTGAAGTTTGAGCAATTCTGGCCATCGAATCTGGGCGGCGGCTGGCCATTAGAAAATTAGGGTTTCGGATTTTTTATATTATTTTAATGTTTAATTCCGAATTTCGTGAAATAAAGTGGATTTTTGGACTTTCTCGGATTTGGGCCTACTTACTGTCGATCTTAACGTTTTGAGGCCTTCTGAACGCGATGGGCTATGTCCCAAGGTCCAATTCCGCAATATACAGCAGTTCTTTTTCGGTTTTACTAGAAAATACAATATTAAATTAAATATTTAATTTCTACCGTAAATTTAAATATGCCGGGGCCACGTACGACCTCTAAAAATTCTAAAAAAATATTTTTGGCTTTCTTATGCCGATACGGTTCTAACAAGACCAATTTCGTTGAATTCTAAGACTATTTGAAAAAAATGGCCTTTTTCAAGTCGTTTAAAATTTACTGTAAATTAACAAAACAGAAATCTTTTTGCCACGACCACAAATTAATTCCAAAAATTATGAAAAATTAAACTTAACAATATTTTGACATTCCGGATCCAACAAAAGTGGTTTCGTCAAAAACAGAGGTCGTTTGAAAAATGACTATTTTCAAGGCCAATATATTTAATATTAAAAATACATTTTTAAACAAATAAACCCCGAAACTCAAAATATATAAGTGTTTACTGTTTTTCAATGTAGAAACATCATTCTGAACTCAATGGAAGTGGTTTCGAGTTCAAATTCCTTCGTATGCAAAAAGTAGCATTTTGACCTTTATAAATTTCATAGCGACCTTTCTAGATTTTAATTTTGACATAACTTTTGATTCCCGTTATGAAATTTCAATTTTTCGGATTCGTTGGAAAGATATTTTTAAATAGATTCTAATATTTTTGGTTTCACTAAAATCCGTTAAATTTTATATCCTGTACGGTCAGCCAAAGTTCAAGTTTGACTTTTCAAACTACCGCGTTATTTCTAACTTTTTTGTTAATTAAAATTAAATTATTCATTCTATCTTCGATTTGAATCAAATTTGTGATCATTATTATTTAAATAAATTATTTTATATTGTCAAAATTCATTAAAATTTTCTAAAATAAAATTTTTAAATTGGTTCTGATTTTTGCGGGTTGTTACAATCGCCTCCACTTAAAAACTTTTCGTCCTCGAAAAGGAACGTAGCTAAAAATTGTAAAATTAACTATCTTAATTTTAAATTTTAATGGTTAATTATCTTTTCAAAATATATATAACTTTATATATATAAAAATCATATTTCAAAGAATAGATTATAAATATCAAAAATGCGTTAATAATAAATTCGTAACTCTGAACTCGTTCTAAGGCATTACTAACCCCATCTCTAACGAGTTTACTCATTCTAGGATACTGCTGATCCTATCTCTAATGAGTATTCTTATTGGATATTACTAATCCAATCTCTGATGAGTCTTCTGTTCGGTTCTAACAAGTTGTACCCCAAAGATTTGAGCTAACCCGAGCTCTGATACCAACTGTAAAGGCCCTAGGCTTTTCAACCATCAGGCAGTGGGCTAACCTCCCACCGTGACATACAGTGATACCTCAGAACTGATTTTATGGCCAGCCTCTCGACTGCAACAACCAACCCAATCTTCCCATTGGGATGTGTAGGGGTAAGAGTCTCCAGCTCGCCACCAAACAACCAAGCGAGAACCCCCTATCATATTCTCTAACCAGCTCTGATACCAACTGTAAAGACCCGCAAATTCCCGCCCTTTGAATCGACCATAAACCACACAGGTCTGACCCAAAAAGTGAAAATCTACGAATACTTTAACTTTGGGAATACAACATATTAAAACAATAACAACAGAAGACTTTTATAACACTATAATAAATGTTACATCAGTGTACAGAATATACATATCAGAGTACATTGGAATATAATTACAGCGGAAGATAAATACAAAAAAATGTAATATACTGCAACGGAAGAACACAGCGGAAGACTCTCTATCTCTGGACAGAGCTTTAAGCTTCAACCCAGAATCCTGCTTAATATATCTGCAAAAATAGATACTCGACTGCCCGTGTGGAAAATATGGGCACCCGAGTTTGCCAGTGGACAAACTACAGGTCAGTCATGGGACTGGTGTGAGAATTCTACTTAACCTATATAATATAATAAGGCTAATCACAGGACCACGCCACTTTCGCGGAACGGGTTTTCTCCTATAGATTGCCAGTGCATGACTAAAGTAAATCGTCAAAATAACGCAATGCTTTTTAGAAAAATGAAACCATTATAAGACCCAAGTCCCATCACACAATGCAACGCAAACCGGAGGATAGGGGTTTACCTTATAATGATCAAAAGATGCTTGATACGATAAACACAGTATTATATAACAATAGTGTGCAAACAATTTGAAATACATCAAAGTAAATGTATTAATCCTAGACGGCATGAGTGCCCCATCCCACTATGTCGCCATATATAGGTATACAATCAAAACCGCGTGATGTCGTATTGGAAATTTGGATTTCCATCTGAGTCAAGGCTAGGGAGGAGATCCTTACCGATTCGAGACACTCTAGCAAATGCCCCAGGATTGGTACTCTGTCCAACCCTTGGATCCTGCAGGGCCGGTCCATACGTTAACGCTTAATGGATTAGCAATTCCTGAACACACGCTCCCCGGTCCTTTTGGACCTATAATACGGCCAGTGGCGACCGCATAAACCGAGGCCTCGAAAAATCCAACAACCACAATGAATAAATGCCAGCGCTGGTAGGTCCCTGGCACCACTCTAGCTAGAGAGAAACGTGTGCACTCCCTGCGTTCCCTTCTCCCGTTTTAGACTCTACCGGGCTGTGAGGCTCGCGAAGTCACGTTACACAAAGCTATGCCTAAATAGACTATGCTTTGATCATCCCACAAGGCTCTACTTTGCAACAATAAGCCTTGTTCAAATGCAACTCGGCATGTCACATCAACAACTAATATCATGCGATTGATAATTACTTAACATAAAAAGGGTGTTAAGCAAGAGAATAAATTCTCCGCCACCATGCATTTATATATTAAATAAATACCAATTTAGTTACATGAAATAAATTTCAATGTCAGGCATGCTATCCATTTACAAGTCCGTTCTGGGTCTGAACGAAACAACGTATCCGTCGATCTCCCGTACGTCTGGAAGATCATCACTTTTTACCTTGCCTTAGGGGATCAGTCCCAATTCAAGATATCGGTCATCATCAACCAAACGATGTGAAGTTCTCAGGTCTTCAGTCACCGTCTTCACCTTCGACTCTTGATCGTCGTGATGATTATTCAGAATGGGTTAGACCCGGTCTTCCTGAATAACTCGCGTATTCGTAATTAAAACCAACCATACAACACATTCCAACTCTGAACATTCTTTTTTAAATAAAAATATTATTTATATTAAAAGATTCTCATTAATTTTATCAAAAATAAAATAAATTACATTTTATCTTTCTAAAAAGATTTATTAATATTCCAATTTTGATTTAATTTATAAAATAGATTTATAAATTTCAAATAATAATTTCAATGTAAATTGGATTAAAGGATAAACGTTATTTAAAACATCGTCCACTGCAAATCCAATCTACATATCAATCACCAAACATAATTGTTAAGATCTAATGATCTTAAATAAAAGATTTATCCTAAAAATATTTAAAATAATCAATAAAATATTATTTATGTAAAATATTCTTTATAATACAAAATCTTTTATTTTACAAAAATCCTTTTATTATATATAAAAATTCTTTATTCAAAAAAGAAATTCTGCATTGGAATGCGACTCAACCATGCACCATATAATTTGGGTCATATGGGTTTCATACATTTCATGTATAGGGTAATAACAGGAAATAATCCTCAATCCATCCATTAACGACCAGAGTGACAATGTCAACTGTGTGAGCATTAAAATAAAACAATAACGCTCATCGCAGCCTGTCGATCAATCGATAGACATATAATTAAACATTGGGATTTGTGTCAGTCAAGTATCGTCCCAATACTCGTGTGGGGTTTTCAGCCAACAACAGTTCATATAAATAAATAAATACAGAATTGGTTAATAGGTTTGACCAATTTCAATATCACTACACATGTCACTTATATCGAGTAAGAATGTATTTTACTCGTATGATCTCACTATATATTCCTAAAGTTACATAAACAGTAATTTATTTTTATAGCTTTATTGCGGATGACAAATGGAATATATATTCCATTATATTTGTATGAAGTTTCTTAACAATACTTTTCAGTGTATATTTTGACCAAGAATATAAATTCTAATGCAAGTTTTGCAAATAAAAATTGGATTTTATATTTGCGTATAAATTCTACTGTATATTATGCAAATAAAAGTGATTCTTATATTTTCACATAATTTCTGTTTCCTACAAAGATGAGTGAAAGTGATATACTCATTTTGTTAACAATTCTATTTCAACAAATACAATGTAAATAAAAGTGTGTTTCTAATCTTGTACTTTTATTTGTACATAAAACACAAATAAAAGTGTATCTCATGTATTTGCCTTTTTATTTGACAAAACAATGTCAATAAAAATGTTCTTTTATATCTTGTACTTTTATTTAACAAACCAATGGTAAACAAAAGTGTAATTTCCTTTCTATGCTTTATTTGCATCTAAAAATGCAAATAAGAAATGTAATTCTCTTTTTACCTTTTCTTTACAATAGAAAATGTAAACAAAATGGTTCACACAATTTTGTTCTTTTTTCTTTACAATAGAAAATGTAGATAAAAGGATTCACATTATTTTGTTCTTTTTCATTTACAATAGGGAATGTAAATATGTGTATTTCTAAATTCCATTCTTCTTATTTACATAAGAAAATGTAAATAATTGTAATTTCAAATTCCCTTCTTTTTACTTACATAAGAAAATGTAAATAATATATATTTCTAAATTTTATTCTTTTTATTTACATAAGAGAATGTAAATAATTGCATTTTCAAATTCTATTCTTTTATTTACATAAGAAAATGTAAACAAATATATTTCTAAATTTTATTCTTTTTATTTACATAAGAGAATGTAAATAATTGCATTGTATATGCGATGCGAATTTCACGTCTTTTAATTACATAAGAATGTAATTTTCCATATCATACGAATTCTCAAATTTCTAGTTACATATAAAAGTGTAATTCTTAATTTACAATGCAAATCCTCATTTCTAATTACATAAAATGTAACTTTTTAATTCACGATGCAAATTCTCTTATCTCATTACATAAAAATGTAATTTAATTTATTCGTGAATCTTACTTCTTTATTACATTATAAAAAATTTAATTTTTATTTTACATTATAAATTCATGTCCCAATTACATAAAGAAATGTAATTTTCATAATACAATACAAATTCATATTTTAATTTCTTTGAAAAATATAATTTTTATCATACCGTTATAACTCATATATAAATTACATAGAAAAATGTCATTTTTATTTTATCGTTCTAATTCACATCTAAATTACATAGAAAAATGTAATCTTTGTTATGCGATGGGAATTCATATTTTAATTACATAGAAAAATGTAATTCCTATCATACGACATAAATTCATTTTTAAATTACATCTAAAAATGTAGTTTTTATCCTACAGTGCAAATTCACATTTTAATTACATGTAAAAATGTAATTTTCATTCTACCCTTAGTTCTCATCTCTAAATTACATTGAAAAATGTAATTTTAATCATACAATGTAAATTTACATTTTTATATCATAGAAAAATGCAATTTTTGTCATACGGTGCAAATTCATATATAAATTACATATAAAAATGTAACTTTTTTTATGCAAAGTAAATTCACCTTTTTAATTACGTATAAAAATGTAATTCTATTCATACGGTGTAAATTCATTCATAAATAACATACAATTTTTTTTTCATTCCATACAATGTAAAAACATCTTCTTTTTATTTATTTATTTTATTTTATTTTATTATGTACAATGCAAAAATATCATCTTTTATATTTATAATATATTAGCTTTACTCTTTTACGATGTAAAAATATGATCTTTTCTATTTTACAATGTAAAAATATTAACCTTTCTATTTTACAAAGTAAAAATATCACTTTACTATTTTACAATGTGAAAATATTATCTTTTCTCTTTTTCAAAGTAAAAATATCAACTTTAATATATAAAAATATACATGTTCATTTCATACTTTTTAATGCGAACAAAAATATGATTTTTGTATGCATAATTCATTTCAAATAAAAATGTTAATTTTCTTTAATGTAGCATCTTACAAAGAAAATGTTGATTCACTTTTAATATAACATTTTACAAAGGAAATGTTGATTTTCTTTTAATTCCGTACCTTTAATGTAAATAACATTATACAAATGTGTATATATATTTATATATTTTTGTTGAAAAACTAGTTCATCAAAAAGACATAAAAATGTTTGTTCTATTTTGTTGAAAATCTAGTTCAACAAATATAACAACAATGTTTTGTTTTTATTGCAAATTCTGTTTTAACTAATTAACCGAAATTCTGTGTTTTACAGGTGTTGAAAATTCTAATTCAACAAATTTACAAAATTTGTTGTCTTATACATTTGATCTTTTATATGAACAATATATATATATATATATATATATATATATATATACTGAATAAAATATGTTTTGATCTCATTTTAGATCCAATTCTCCAACCGCAAATAAGATATATATAATTCCAAGCGGATTTGCAAATCATGTACAACAATCATTCAACAAGCAACAATTATTACTCCAAACAACAACCAACATTTCAGGTCAGAATTAAATGATCAAACAATTATTTTTAATGCAAGAAAATAATTTATAATTAATTAAATAAATAAAATTAGAATCCTCACCTTGAATTTTTGGCCAAAATTTTACTGTCTCCGTTTCAGCTGCGGTCTGCGCCATCGCGAAGCTCTTAATTTTGTGATTCCAACGCAATTTATGGTTCGTCAATCGGCTCTCGTATGAAGAAGTTATGGATTTTTAAAGATCGGGTAATTAAATAATTAAATAATAAAATAAGATAAAAAAATCGGGACCTTTCTTCCTCCTTGTACGTGTTTTCCAGTAATCGCTGAAACCCATCCACCGTCGTTCTCTCTCTCCTCGCGCCACCTCGCTTTGAGCCACCTTTCACCGATCCGAGACCACCACCCAAACCACCTACCTCGCCTCCATCCTCGCCCATACCCACGGCCATCTCGGTGGGACCCATGCTCCAGAAATCGAGCCCGAACGCAACGGCTTTGGCCTCGAAATTCGTGAAATTCGTGCACCAAAATCCGATCTTAACCGTATAGATTTGTAGCTCTCTGAATTCTCTTCGATTTGGTAGGTCATACGTCAATTTTCGTAGAACGGATTGAGAGATCTTAGCATTTCAAGTTTGAGCAATTCTGGCCATCGAATCTGGGCGGCGGCTGGCCATTAGAAAATTAGGGTTTCGGATTTTTTATATTATTTTAATGTTTTATTCCGAATTTCGTGAAATAAAGTGGATTTTTGGACTTTCTCGGATTTGGGCCTGCTTACTGTCGATCTTAACGTTTTGAGGCCTTCTCAACGCTATGGGCTATGTCCCAAGGTCCAATTCCACAATATACAGAAGTTTTTTTTGGTTTTACTTGAAAATACAATATTAAATTAAATATTTAATTTCTACCGTAAATTTAAATATGCCGGGGACACATACGACCTCTAAAAATTCTAAAAAAAAATATTTTTGGCTTTCTTATACCGATACGGTTCTAACGAGACCAATTTCATTGAATTATGAGACTATTTGAAAAAAATGGCCTTTTTCAAGTCGTTTAAAATTTACTGTAAATTGACAAAACAGAAATCTTTTTGCCACGACCACAAATTAATTCTAAAAATTATGAAAAATTAAAATTAACAATATTTTGACATTTCGGATCCAACAAAAGTGGTTTCGTCGAAAACAGAGGTTGTTTGAAAAATGACTATTTTCAAGGCCAATATATTTAATATTAAAAATACATTTTTAAACAAATAAATCCCGAAACTCAAAATACATAAGTGTTTATTGTTTTTCTATGTAGAAACATCATTCTGAACTCAATGGAAGTGGTTTCGAGTTCAAATTCCTTCGTATGCAAAAAGTAGCATTTTGACCTTTATAAATTTCATAGCGACCTTTCTAGATTTTAATTTTGACATAACTTTTGATTCCCGTTATGAAATTTCGATTTTTCGGATTCGTTGGAAAGATATTTTTAAATAGATTCTAATATTTTAGGTTTCACTAAAATCCGTTAAATTTTGCATCCTGTACGGTCAGTCAAAGTTCAAGTTTGACTTTTCAAACTACTGCGTTATTTCTAACTTTTTTGTTAATTAAAATTAAATTATTCATTCTATCTTCGATTTGAATCAAATTTGTGATCATTATTATTTAAATAAATTATTTTATATTGTCAAAATTCATTAAAATTTTCTAAAATAAAAATTTTAAATTGGTTCTGATTTTTGCGGGTTGTTACAATTTGTTAATAAACATTAACGTATTTGTTGTCGTTTGTTAAATACGGGTTTTGTCATATTTTGTCATATCAATCAATTGTTTAAAATGATAAATGTTGAACTAGAATACTTCAAAATTTTGAAACGCTTGTGAAGCGTTGCTAATTTGAAACAACCTAAAAGTGTTACAAATCTGTAACAAATGATACCATGTGTATTAGGACATTGTTTTTAAGTGATAAAATGGTATTTTAAAGTGGTTTTAAGAGGTGGCAACATGCATGAAAGGGTTCTTTCTTGAGGAGACAAGTGTACAAGCACTTGTGTTTTTGCATATAAACTTTCATGCATGCCTTCCACTTGCCTCCTTAGGTGTCATTACCTCCATAGCCCTCCATTCCTATAAAAGGAGGCTATTTCTCCATTTTTTCATCATTCCATTTCCTCCTTTACACCTTCTTCTTAAAGCTTATGGCCCTGGTTGCCATAGTCTACTCTCGTATTTTTCTCCTTCTCCCCCCTTTAGAACTCAGCCTCCATCACCACCACCACCACGCCAAAGTTCGCACTCCACCCCGTCTTATAAAAAAGAGATACATTAATATGACATTATATTATATATTTTGGAAAAGAAGACAATGCGCCAACGTACTATTCGATGGGTTGTTTGCAGTAAGGTAGGCTCGCCTACCGTGAAGATTTAGAAGTTATTCAGTGAGAACTTCTTAAACTTCTACGCTAGTTTATTGTACACTAATTAGTGAAGAATTGGTTATAATTTGGATAGTTAACTAGTGTAATCAGTTTGAACTGGTGTAACGACCTAACTTTCCAGTACCTCGGAAGTTGTATCATTATTTAAGAAAAGAAATAGATAGAAGAATAGAACTAAGAATAGACATCAGAATCTCACAGCGGAACTTGGGACAATATATAATAACCCAAAATATTACATAACATAAGTCAAGTACATCTGAATACTTCATACATAGGGATACATATCATCACAATTACATACTTAACAATTGTGATACTAACTTGCAGATAATTCTACATAACATATGATAGATAAGCCAACACTTCTGATCCTGCCATCCAGCTACTCCAAACTTACTTTAAAACCTGGATCACTTGTCTACTCATAATAAATATTATGAGTACCCAAGAGTTTAAGGAAAACACAGAAAATAAACTCTGGGTCAGTCATGGACTGGTATGAGTAAACAATTTATAAACAAGTTTCAATAAATCACAATGATTCATAAGACCAAGCCGTGAATACGGAACGGGTTTTTACCTTATGAGATCAAGACAGTTTACATATTTAAAACAGATATTATGATAATGTTTAGGTGTCCACAAATAATTATAATCTAGTAGAATGCTTTCATCTCACATTCTACTTATAGTATACAAACAAAACCGTTAAGTGCGTATGGATATTTGGTTTCCAACTATGACAAGGTATGGAATCACCTTCCGGAGGTGTATCTCTAGATACGAATACACGGGTTCAACAAGAACATCTTGTAACCCGGTCACACATGACCGACCACTCATTTATCTTGAGCGTATCGAATGTATATCACCAACGGTTGGGAGCTACCCACCGTTTCCCGAAACGGGTTAGAATCGACAATAGATTTTTAGAAGTAAATGATACTCTAGATCAGATGATGATACACCCTAATGGGAGCTACCCACATAGCCATGCTGCCTGCCCGATTTTTTGTCATTTCCGGTTGTGAAGCTTGAAGCTAAACGTACCCTGACACATGCTTTTTATTTGCTTTGAACGTCACATCGTCAAACCTACTAATCCACTAATTGACTTCTCCAAAAATATATTACAAGTATAAAGTAAGAGAAACGAATTTCTCTACCACTTATAACCACGTTTGAAAAGATCAACGTACGCGATTAGTTAGGAGTACTCTGTCAGACGTTCGCCCATACAAGTTGTCCTGGGACTGGACAAACCGAAGGTACTATTCCGTACAACCATCTTAGCCAATCATTATCTAAGATTTATACAATAGCCCTTGCATTTTTCTCCGTCTTTAATATATTCAGCATACTTGACTCGCAACGCTTATTCCAATACAGAGTGGTTCTTCGGATAATAATCCAACCGGTCTCTCCATATTAACAACATTAAAATTGTCAAAACTTTGATAGTAGATGACTTAACTATCAAATTAAAATACATGTGAACACAACAATCTTATTTCGAATTGAAATTTCTATTGACCAATCATCATATATGTATATATATATATTGATATTTCTGTGTTTACGTATCACTATCCCATCACATCAATCAGTCGCTGACTGTAATCATTAAGAGAACAACTTCCTAAGTATAAACCCCGAAGGCCGAAACCAACATCAGATATATACTCAGAAAATCATTTGACTCATTAATTCTAGTCAGTTTCTAATTTCAGTTATTTCATTTGGATTCTTATTTTCAAAAATTCATGTTCCTTTAATATTTTTATTTAGAAAAATATAAATTTAACCCCTTTATTCAATATCATGCGATACCGTGTGCGGAGCACGGACTAAAAGTTTTCTTATGAAAAATCTTCTTTTTATATAACCTGGGGTCAAAATGGTTTGATCCAATATCGACAGTTGATCCGTTTTTCTCTTGATCTACTATTTATTTTGTTTGCCTCGAGCTAAACAATCATTACCCTAGTTTCAGATTAATAATCTACAACTCGATTTCTATTTATAAAAGTCCGATAATAAGTTATATAAATTTTCCCTAATTTATATAATTAATTAAAGCCTTATTTATTTAATTATTTAATTAATTATTAAATAAAACTAATTAAATAAATTTTAGAAATAAATTTCTAAAACCTTTTATTTATTTCATAAAAATGTTACCAAAAGATGTATATAAATTTTCCTTCATTCATATATTACTTAAGGTCTAATTATTTAATTAATTATTTAATTAATATTAATTAAATTAAATAATTTCCGAAGATATAATTTTTCTTTTATTTTATTTTCCTATTTTTAAATTAAACAGTTTTTAATTTAAAAACCACGATTCAAAAATCCCTTTGGAACGTCTTGGCTGAAGTACCAAGTACCACTTTTCGAAATAGTGGTCTACGCATTGAAAAATCACTCCAGTTCATGCATTCAGCTCATGTTACCAAAGTACCAGGTGGTACTACCACTTTGGTAGAGTACCATGTCCCAGTCACCACGTTTTCATGCCCGATCCCCCTCCTTCCCTCATGCGCTCAGCCTTGGTAAAGTACCACAGTGGTACTACCACTTTGGCAAAGTGCCAAGCCTCAAAATACCGTGATTTCCCTTGCTAGTCACCGCGTTTTCCATCTCATCCAAGTACTAAAGTGGTACAACCACTTTTCAAAGTACCAGACTTCAAAATCACCGTGCCAACCCCTGTTTTTCCCATGCCCGTCATTGGGTTCCACCCTTGGCCAAAGTACCAAAGTGGTACTTCACTTTTTCCAAGCCCCCTGCCTTAAACCTGATCGGAGAAAGTCCTCTTCCCCAGCGCCTCAGGCCTCCTGACCTCGAGCGCCTCCACCCACATCACCTCCCCGACCAGACGCCTCCATCTGACCATGTGCGGCGGTCCCCCTTGCTCTGACGTGGTGCAGTTCATTGGTGAACTCGAGACAGCTAGTTCAACCAAAACCCATCAAAGAACTCGATCCCACTCCCAAACTACGCGTTAGAAAAATAAGTTTGCATTTTTCTGGTGATCTAGGGTCTATCATGATCATTCACGTTCGTTGGTTTAAATTAAAACAACCTATATCATTCATACTTGACAATAATCTAAGTTTTGGCAAAACTGATCGTTCTCATTATCTACTCTACTAATAATAGTGAAACTTGTTTCTAAATTCCTCAAATCAGAGGCCGCAACCCCCTATACCCTGTATTTTTAATTCGAGAGGTTTGAGTTTTCATGTGTTAAAGCTTTTGACAGTAAAAAAAGCATGTACAGGTTCTTATGAGTTAAAGCACGCAATTAGACTTATCAATGCATAGTATATGTGTGTATGGACATATATATGAGCATGATTTAGATCCCGGATCATATATGCATTTACACAGTTGAACATAGCAGTAAAGTTTTTTTTTACAGTCCTACATATTATAAGCATCATGACAGTAGTTAACAGTATGCAGAAGAATGTCCAAAGCATCATAAATACTGGAAGGAATTAACTGGTATATGTATGTGTATGAATTTCATCATGATCTATATATGCACTAATACTAGAGATCACAGCAGTAAATACCCCCACCTGCAAGCAATTCATGTGTATACACAGCAGAAAATAAACCAAACAAAACATGGCAGTTCCTAACACTTGCATGCATGGATATTTATGAAATTAGTGAGTGTTTACTCACTTTGAAAATCTGGTTCTCTGGTGTTTTAAAATACTATGTTTGCTTTCTTTTCTCTCGGGTTCTCAGGTGCAAAGATGTGCGGGTACTTGCAGCTTATTTATAGGCAAACATAAAGTATAAACTAATGATTTCTTTTACCTATTAATTAACTAAAATCTTTAATTATCCCATCAAATGTTTTGCGCAGGCTTTTGGCATAGGAGTGAAAGTAACATTTGGTTTTGGCAATACATGGATGAAACTTGCTGGAGATTTTAAGGCCATACACTTGCATTTCTTAAAGACCAAGCTTCTAACTATAGTCCTTTTATTCTAGAAGGATGTATTAAATATATGCCTAAGTTCCTATGGCCAAACATATGCGTAGGAGGTTGTACAGCAGGAAATAGTTCATGAAAGCAACATATGGGTTTAGCATATATGGAGGTGTCTTGCTGGATGAAGGCTGTCCATACACTTGTATATCTCAAGCTATAAAAAAACATCCACTTGCTGTCCTTATCTCCCAACACACTCTGATGGCACAAAAGAAATGTTCCTCTTAAGAGCTAGATGCTCTGTTTATACATTATCACTTCGGCAGAGGATGTTTTCCACCTATTTGTTTATAAAATCTTAAATCTAAAACTAAGATAAGATCTTAATCACGTTGCATCATAGGATGCCTGCGCAAGATCCTATTGATCATGGAAAATATCCTATTTAACTTTAAGTTTTTATCCTTTTTAATTCAAGTGTCCCTTTCATATGTACTTACACTCTTAACTATGAAGGTTTTAACACAAATGGGCTTTGTTTTAGATGGGGTATGGGTGCATTATCATGTTCATGAATTGGGCTAAAAACTACAGCAGTACATTGTTTTAATTTGCGCAAGATTGGTTTGGAGTTTGGCCTTCTATGTTGCATGTAACAATGGTGTTTAGCCTAGGCCATTGCTCTCGGGTTGGTGCATGTTTTGGGTGCAACTCCAAAAAATTTCTGCTATAAAACATGGCGTATATATGCTTGAGTACAAGCATGTCAATGTTGGTGTTCTACTCCATTCAAATCACTTCTTCTTAGCAAATATACACTTGATTTTCTCTAATTCTCTTGCACAAAGAAAAGGGTTCAAGTTCTTGTTTAAATGGTCGAGTGTACTTGGTTTAGTTAGCCTAGGATAGGTATAAACTAATGAAGGTGTCCTCTAGTTCACTAGTTATTGGATTTGTTATTTAAAACAAAATAAAATTCTAGTTAAAGATTTTCAACACTTTTTCTACGGTGGATTTGTAATACTTTAGCTACGGTTCTTTTTGGCTATAATGCTTTCTACAGCGCTTTAGTGGTGCTTGGTCATAGTGCTTCTAGTAACGCTTTTCTACAGTGTTTTAGTAGTGCCATTGTTACTATGTTTATTATACTTACGTTATTCAGTTTTAGCTGCGTTTTTAATCGTTGTAAAATAAATCTTACCTTCCTGTTCTGGCCTTGTAAATGAATAAACAACATTAATACTTTAATTTATTAACGTATCGTTCATTTTAAGTTCTTACACAAATTTTGTTTTCGTTCAGAATTTCCGGGTCATTACAATCTACCCTCCTTATAAAAATTTCGTCCTCGAAATTGTAATTAAGGCGTAAATTCTAGTTATAATCAAAGTTATAAACTTTTGTTCGTAAATAATCAACACACATCAGTCAATTGTTATTTATCACAGTTATTTCCATAACTACAATATCTGTTACTACCGTTAGAAAATATTTCTATTAGTGCATCACTATTTCTCAACATCCATCAGTTCCTGACCGTAAATTTTGTAAGCGAATAACCCTCTAAATATCAACCCCGAAGATCGAAATCAACATCAGATTGATACCCAGAAATTTATTCAACTTAATCAATTTCCAGTTAGGTTCAAATTTCTTACTTCACATCTTAAATCCTCGTTACCCGTATTACTTAAAATATCATCGATTATATTTGGAAAATAAATCCCAAATCTTCATTAACTTCCTTCATTTGAATTGACTTATTCGAATTTATCTACTCCGAATTCTCTTTTTACTTGAATCCATATTTTAATTCGATTAATAATCCTAACTTCATTATTAAAAAGGATAAGGTACCTTCCGCAACTTTTTCCATTCTCACATCCTCAGAGGTAGATGGCTTATCCATTAAGGCAAAGACTGTTGGTTGCGTTCCTTTCTTCATAAGTGGGCAATCTTAAATCATATGTCCAGGCTGGTTACATTTATAGCATATATATTGTCGGACAGAAGCATTATCCGATTCCCGTGGTTCCTGCTGAGGTTGTTGTAGCTTTTCTGCTGTTGGCCTCTTATAGAACCTAGCAATGTGACCCTTCTCTTTACAGTTGTGGCATATGGTATTCTTGAAACGCTCCTTGGCTTTCTCACCCATCTCTCCTTTGTCCTCCCAGTTTGGATTAAACTTCCTCTTTAGAGGATTCTCCCTACTGGCTTCTCCACTTTGTGCCTTGGCTACTGGCTTCTTCGTACTAAGTGCTTCATAACGAATTGCCATGTCGACTATGTCGATGAATGGACTTTTCAGATGTCCAATCACCTTATCCTGCAGATTCTTACTTAATCCAGCAATGAACATCTCGTTCTTCTTGAGCGAGGTATTTATCAGGTCTGGGCCTAAACAAGATAGTGCGTTGAACTTATTCTCATACTCAACAATAGACATGTTACCTTGTTTCAAATCGATGAAGTCTCGATACATTCGGGTCTTTCCAGCTACAGGTAAAAATTGTGCCTCAAACTCCTCTTTGAATCTTCCCCAGGAAAAATCATTCTCAGAAATGTTCGCCGTCTGTGCGGCCCACTAGATTTCAGCTTCTCCTTATAGTTGCCACGAAGCCAAAAGTCGTTTCTATTCATCATTCAAATTCTGTCCTTTGAAAATTCTTTCACAAGATCTTATCCATGCTTGGACTTCGATGAAGGATTCTGTTCTTTTAAAAGCCTTTCCTCCCAGTGTTTGATATTCCTTACAGATCGTTGCCAAGTTCGACCTAGGTTGAACTGGGATAACTTCTTCCACAGTTTCTACTTGGTTCTGAGTAGTGTTACGACCATTGGTATTGGTGGTTCCACTTGTTCGACCTCTTTTTCCATGGGTATTCATTCTTACTAACCTGAATATAATAGGTTGACTTCAAAATTCGATCGGATATTAAGATAACTAATCTATATAAAACTCAAGTCGATCATTCCTAAGTATATATATATATAATAACATCCGACTTTTTTGAAAATACTCTCTCTCAACACTCACCCAAAGCCTAGGTATACGGTAACCTAAGCTCTGATACCAACTGTAATGACCCGGGATTTTGAGTTAAGTAGGCTTTGCAACCGTCCTCTCCCCATCCTCCAAAGCAGCAGGTAAAACCCACTGTGGCTTACACTGGTACCCCAACACCACATTTTACGGCCAGTGATTGACATAGAAATGTGTTTATTTTATGCTCTTATATCTTATCTTTTGTATATAAATAAATATTACTTGGGTATTGTTTTGTTACTTTTACAGATATTCCAACCCAGCCCGCATGCAACCAGAAAAGTAGAGAAATAGAGATGAAATTGATATATATTTACATTTTGAAGAATTGTAGATGAAGATCTCACATCTAGTTGCTATTGGACAAGAAAAGGATTGATAAAAAGGCTTTGCACATCACAAATCAATGAAGAAGTGTCAAGGAAGCAAGAGGAAAAGAGAAAAGGCCCAAATTTGCTTTTATTTATCTAAGGCCCATTTATCATTAGGGTTAGGGTTAGGGTTTGGCTTTCTATCCTATAAATACACTTGTAATGTCATTGTGGCCACCATCCTATCCATTATTCTGTATTCTCTTCTCCATTAATAAAAGTTCTTCTTCTTTTTTACTATTTCTGCATTTTTCTTTCTTAGCAATCGTTGTTGTCTTCACAATTAGTTTTGGAAGAGCACCAATTGTATTTTACATTTGTTTCATTAGTGATTAGTCGTTTGATTAGTTTCAACGACAATCCTAATTTTGTTTTTGTTGTTCTTATTCTGCACTTTTATTTTCTGCATTGTTGTTCTTGTTTTGCAATTTACTTTCTTTAGTGATTAATCGTTGATTAGATTCAACGATAATCCTAAGTTCGCAATTTCAGTTTGTTTTTATTTCAACAAAATCTCCAGGCTTTGTCTAACTCGCCCAAGAGATTAGATAAATAATTTGATTTTAATTTACCTCCCTGTGTTCGACCTGTATGCTACACACCTGTGCGCTTGCAGAATTTTATTACAAATATCGTGCTTTTCTAATTCATTTTTTCCCTTTTGTTTTTCTTTTTCTCATTCACTTCTTTCCCTTTCTTCTTGTTCAATTTTTCAAAAAAAATTTTGCATTCTTTTCTTTTTATTTATTTCTTTCCAATTGCATTTCTCATTCACCTCCTACAATCTTTCTTTCCATTATTTCATTTATTTCTTTCCAGCTCTCTCCTTCATAATTTTTTATCTTTTTCTTTTCTCTCTTTTATTTCTTTTGTTGATTTTGCTACCTTTCTCTCTCTCTCTCAAAAAAAAAGAAGAAGAAGAAGAGGTGAAATTCAAATCATAGGCCAAAGGAAGGAACAGATTCAAGCAACGAACAAGGATTCAAAGGTCAACGTATTTGTAAATAATGGATTTCAATCATTAATACTGCTCAATTTTTCTGGACAGATTGCCATACACCGCTGTAATATTTTCTAAACTCTACAGGTGGTTTGCTGCAAAGAACAAATATAGAAATTGTGTGTAAAAATCTTCTGCAGGGGCAGCGGCTTGCTTGTACAAATTTTTTATTCTGCTATTGTTCTGTGACTGTTCTGTGATTGAATTTTTCTTAATCTGTTTAGTTAGGAATTATTTTCCATAACTAAAATCATCACGCTCGTCGTTTTTCAATAATAAAACTTGATTTGATTTTCAAAATAATATAATTGAAAAGTGGTGTTTTGTGAAGTTGACTGTCTCGTATAATTGGATCGCGGATATATAGTAGTTCAGTTTATTGAACTATTAGCAAAAGAGGTTGCATACTACCCGTAAAACATTGGTCGTATCCCTTAGTATTTATACTATACGTGAACGACCATAAGACCCTCTTCCCCCTTCTAATTGAGTCAGTTAATTAATAGAGTATAACTCATTCTTTTATACTATTTTGAACTAAGAATAATTTCTATCTTCTGTTGATTGCATTCAAATGTCTGATTCTAAGAGATCCTTGAGAGAATCGTGGGATAATAACCGAAGTAGACGTTCCCTTCAAGAGTATGATTTTGAATTACAACTCATGAAGCAAGATTTTCCAAAATTTCGCGAGCCAAATGTCAACAATTTTCAAAATGACCAATATTTTCAAAGTTATGATCAAAATGGCTACTTCAATTCAAATTTCAATAAATTCGATTATGGGCCCCATTCATATCAAGATAGCTTTGAATCCCAATATAATTTTGATCAACATCAATACAGGGTTGGAAACCAATTCGAAAATAATTTTGAATATGAAAATGATTTTCAAATCGAACAAAATTTTGAAAATTACAACCCATATCAACATCTTGAAAATAACCAAAATTTCAATTTTCCATCGAATTTCAACAGTTTTGGTTATGACCCTAATTTTCAAAATCAAAATGATTTCCAATATCATTGTCATTTTTCTGAAGATTCAAACAACCACCACATTGGGAATGCTATTGATCATGAAATTGATGTGGACTATAATTTTGAGAATCAAGAAATCCAAAACGATAGCTTTCAAATCAACGATTCTGAAGAATATCATCTTAACATTCTTAGAGAGAGGGTAGAAAACCAAGATAGACAGCTTGATGAAAAAGATAGAAAGCTTGATGAACTTCTTTGCTTAATGAAATCTTTTAAAGAGCAACAAGAGCAAAAAAAAATCAAATGAGCATTAAATCAGAAAATAATCCAATTTCTACTGACATTGAAAATTTTCAAATAACGACTTTGGAAATTGAGAATAATCATCTTGATGAAGATTTTCAAAATTCAACAAATGATTTGGACTTCAACTCTTTTCAGAAAAAAGATT
This sequence comes from Allium sativum, assembly GCA_030737875.1. Lineage (NCBI taxonomy): Eukaryota > Viridiplantae > Streptophyta > Magnoliopsida > Asparagales > Amaryllidaceae > Allium > Allium sativum. Next base: position 122,753,075 of record CM060919.1, on the reverse strand, counting down.
TAAGCTTAGATTTTGACCTTCCTCTTTCAGGCTGTGAAAAACTTAAAATTCTAGAAGTTGAACAAAATGAAAATGTTGAATTTTTCAAAAACTCAGAGTTGGAGAAGAATTTCAATGAACATGAATTTTTTGGATTGAATGAAGAGGAGTTGCCGAATGAGGATGAAACAGAATTAGGCCACGAATCCAAGTTTGAAAATTTTGAGATTTCAAATGAACTTGAAATTGTCAGCGTCGAAAATACATTGTCAGTTAATGATGAGAAATGTGATCACATAGTCTTGAACAACACTCAGATTTCAAATTTCACTGGATTTATATACGATCATAATTTTTTGAAAAATTACACTGATAAATTTGTTGAACACATGAACTATTTTTGGAATGTTAGTTTGATTGAAAAACTTCATGTTAGGACGACCTTGAACAATCATTTACTGGACTATAGATCTAGGTTTAAAGATGAGATGGTTTTCAAAAACCTTTGCTTATTAGAAAACACGCCTAGACATAGTGGGAATGGGACTCATAGGGCTAGAACCAAGTATAGGGGAAAAAGTTGGTGGAATTCTTTGCATCGCATACATCGCAAACACATATATCATTGTACATATGATCCATTCTTACATATAGTTAGATTGCATTTCATTTTACAAGTCATTTTACATTTAATCCATCTTTGGGTACGATCTTTCAAATTTAGGAAACGTTACAGTGTGGACACTTTTTAGTTCAAGTGTGGGGGAATCTGCATTTCATCCATTTTCATTTTTCTTTGTTTTTATTTCTTTTTATTTTCAGCCATTTAAGTAGGACCATCGTACATTTTAGATTGTAGTAACATACAACAATTTTTTTTGGTAAATACGACTCATTTTAGATTGATACAACAAAATAAGTTAAGGATTGTTAATCAGTTGATAGTATTTTTTTCTCTCAACTTAGATCGAATAAGAAATATAATGAAAAGTTTAATTTTGAGGGATAATAGTGTAACCGGTACATAGGGAGATTCTTAGGTGATGGCCATGAAATCTATTCTATATTGTAGACTTTGTTTAAATAAGTGGAGGACTTAAAATACTTATATTGGCTTTTCGAATCTTTAAAACTAAGTTGTGTTAAGTTAAATTCGCGTAACTCTCTTTTGTGCTTATATTTTCAATAATAATAGTAATCCATGGGTATCCAACATTGCTTGTATATCAAGCGTTGGTGTGCAAACCCGCCAAGCTCTATCCGACATGTTGTTGACAAAGTCAGCGTTGGAATATCTTGGTCTCATTTTATGGGATTGGACACCTAAGGATTACCGACACGTTGTTGTGGTAAACCTTGGTCTTCTAAGTTAGGTGTATGTACTTAATCATAAATTTTAACTTTTATAGAAATAGAGAATAAGCGATGATGCCCAAACATTTCTTGACCTTATTGATTTGACTAGTCATACACAAGGAAATTTGAATACCACTTTACAAACTGTGCCAAGCAAACTAAGAATCTATTTCATGGCTGCACTATGTTATCAACCGAACCAACTGGCCAAACTGGAGTTTAACATTTGAAAACTTGATTTATATTGAAAATTTGTGACAAGTTGAGGTATCTAAAATAAAATCAACTGATTAAAATTTGTTAACTTAATTTGTTGTACCACTTTCTTGAAATAAGTCGTGTTTTCAACTATTGTTTTCAATTGCATAAGTCCTCTGCATTCATGTAGTTTCATTAGAATCATAACATACTACATTTGGATTTTGTGGGTAGTATCCACTAAAAACCCTCACGAGACACCACTCGTCCTACTAGGGACACCTAGAGGTTTAACGGCTTGTTGCATACGCTCAATGCAATCGTGTTTCCTACGAAAGTGTGACCTACCTAGTTAGTTTTTCATTTTTGTTTTACTCGAGAACGAGTAAAAGATAAGTGTGGGGGTATTTGATTGACATAGAAATGTGTTTATTTTATGCTCTTGTATCTTATCTTTTGTATATAAATAAATATTACTTGGGTATTGTTTTGTTACTTTTACATATATTCCAACCCAGCCCGCATGCAACCAGAAAAGTAGAGAAATAGAGATGAAATTGATATATATTTACATTTTGAAGATTTGTAGATGAAGATCTCACATCTAGTTGCTGTTGGACAAGAAAAGGATTGATAAAAAGGCTTTGCACATCACAAATCAATGAAGAAGTGTCAAGGAAGCAAGAGGAAAAGAGAAAAGGCCCAAATTTGCTTTATTTATCTTAGGCCCATTTATCATTAGGGTTAGGGTTAGGGTTTGGCTATCTATCCTATAAATACCCTAGTAATGTCATTGTAGCCACCATCCTATCCATTATTCTGTATTCTCTTCTCCATTAATAAAAGTTCTTCTTCTTTTTTACTATTTCTGCATTTTCTTTCTTAGCAATCGGTGTTGTCTTCACAATTAGTTTTGGAAGAGCACCAATTGTATTTTACATTTGTTTCATTAGTGATTAGTCGTTTGATTAGTTTCAACGACAATCCTAATTTTGTTTTTGTTGTTCTTCTTATTTTGCACTTTTATTTTCTGCATTGTTGTTTTTGTTTTGCAATTTACTTTCTTTAGTGATTAATCGTTGATTAGATTCAACGATAATCCTAAGTTCGCAATTTCAGTTTGTTTTTATTTCAACAAAATCTCCAGGCTTCGTCTAACTCTCCCAAGAGATTAGATAAATAATTTGATTTTAATTTACCTCCCTGTGTTCGACCTGTATGCTACACACCTGTGCGCTTGCAGAATTTTATTACAAATATCGCGCTTTTCTAATTTATAGACTAGCGACGATCGGCCAGCCTTTCGACTTCACAACCAACCCTACCAAAGTGACATGTAGGGGTAAGAGTCTCCCGTTCGCCACCTAACGAAAAGCAAGAACCCCCTATCATGCGACACATGCAAAGCACGCAACATGGACTGGTATGAGTAAACGATTTATAAACAAGTTTCAATAAATCACAATGATTCATAAGACCACGCCGTGAATACGGAACGGGTTTTTACCTTATGAGATCAAGACAGTTTGCATATTTAAAACAGATATGATAATGTCTAGTTGTCCACAAATAATTATAATCTAGTAGAATGCTTTCATCTCACATTCTACTTATAGTATACAAACAAAACCGTTAAGTGCGTATGGATATTTGGTTTCCAACTATGACAAGGTATGGAATCACCTTCCGGAGGTGTATCTCTAGATACGAATACACGGGTTCAACAAGAACATCTTGTAACCCGGCCACACATGACCGACCACTCATTTCTCTTGAGTGTATCGAATGTATATCACCAACGGTTGGGAGCTACCCACCGTTTCCCGAAACGGGTCAGAATCGACAATAGATTTTTAGAAGTAAATGAAGCTCTAGATCAGATGATGATACACCCTAATGGGAGCTACCCACATAGCCATGCTGCCTGCCCGATTTTTTGTCATTTCCGGTTGTGAAGCTTGAAGCTAAACGTACCCTGACACATGCTTTTTATTTGCTTTGAACGTCACATCGTCAAACCCGCTAACCCACTAATTGACTTCTCCAAAAATATATTACAAGTATAAAGTAAGAGAAACGAATTTCTCTACCACTTATAACTACGTTTGAAAAGATCAACGTACGTGATTAGTTAGGAGTACTCCGTCCATACAAGTTGTCCTGGGACTGGACAAACCGAAGGTACTATTCCGTACAACCATCTTAGCTAATCATTATCTAAGATTTATACAATAGCCCTTGCATTTTTCTCCGTCTTCAATATATTCAGCATACTTGACTCGCAACGCTTATGCCAATACGGAGTGGTTCTTCGGATAATAATCCAATCGGTCTCTCCATATTAATAACGTTAAAATTGTCAAAACTTTGATAGTAGATGACTTAACTATCAAATGAAAATACGTGTGCACACAAAAATCTTATTTCGAATTGAAATTTCTATTGACCAATCATCATATATATATATATTGATATTTCTGTGTTTACATATCACTATCCCTTCACATCAATTAGTCGCTGACTGTAATCATTAAGAGAACAACTTCCTAAGTATAAACCCCGAAGGCCGAAACCAACATCAGATAAATACTCAGAAAATCATTCGACTCATTAATTCTAGTTAGTTTCCAATTTCAGTAATTCCATTTGGATTCTTATTTTCAAAAATTCATGTTCCTTTATTATTTTTAATTAGAAAAATATAAATTTAACCCCTTTATTTAATATCATGCGATACCGTGTGCGGAGCACGGGCTAAAACTTTTCTTATGAAAAATCTTCTTTTTATATAACCTGGGGTCAAAATGGTTTGATCCAATATCGATAGTTGATCCTTTTTTTCTCTTGATCTACTATTTATTTTGTTTGCCTCGAGCTAAACAATCATTACCCTAGTTTCAGATTAATAATCTACAACTCGATTTCTATTTACAAAAGTCTGATAATAAGTTATATAAATTTTCCCTAATTTATATAATTAATTAAAGCCTTATTTATTTAATTATTTAATTAATTGTTAAATAAAACTAATTAAATAAATTTTAGAAATAAATTTCTAAAACCTTTTATTTATTTCATAAAAAATGTTACCAAAAGATGTATATAAATTTTCCTTCATTCATATATTACTTAAGGTCTAATTATTTAATTATTTATTTAATTAATTATTTAATTAATATTAATTAAATTAAATAATTTCCGAAGATATAATTTTTCTTTTATTTTATTTTCCTATGTTTAAATTAAACAGTTTTTAATTTAAAAACCTCGATTCAAAAATCCCTTTGGAACGTCTTGGCTGAAGTACCAAGTACCACTTTTCGAAATAGTGGTGTGCGCATTGAAAAATCACTCCAGTTCATGCGTTCAGCTCATGTTACCAAAGTACCAGGTGGTACTACCACTTTGGCAGAGTACCATGTCCCAGTCACCACGTTTTCATGCCCGATCCCCCTACTGCGCTCAGCCTTGGTAAAGTACCAAAGTGGTACTACCCTTTGGCAAAGTGCCAAGCCTCAAAATACCGTGATTTCCCTAGCAGTCACCGCGTTTTCCATCTCAGCCAAGTACCAAAGTGGTACTACCACTTTTCAAAGTACCAGACTTCAAAATCACCATGCCAACCCTTGTTTTTCCCATGCCCTTCATTGGCTTCCACCCTTGGCCAAAGTACCAAAGTGGTACTTCACTTTTGCCAAGCCCCCCTGCCTTAAACCTGATCGGAGAAAGTCCTCCTCCCCAGCGCCTCAGGCCTCCTGACCTCGAGCGCCTCCACGCACATCACCTCCCCGACCAGATGCCTCCATCTGACCAGGTGCGGCGGTCCCCCCTTGCTCTGACGTGGCGTAGTTCATTGGTGAACTCAAGACAGCCAGTTCAACCAAAACCCATCAAAGAACTCGATCCCACTCCCAAACTACGCGTTAGAAAAATAAGTTTGCATTTTTCTGGTGATCTAGGGTCTGTCACGATCATACACATTCGTTGGTATAAATTAAAACAACCTATATCATTCGTACTTGAAAATAATCTAAGTTTTGGCAAAACTGATCGTTCTCATTATCTACTCTACTAAAAATAGTGAAACTTGTTTCTAAATTCCTCAAATCAGAGGCCGCACCCCCCTATACCCTGTATTTTTAATTCGAGAGGTTTGAATTTTCATGTGTTAAAGCTTTTGACAGTAAACAAAGCATGTACAGGTTCTTATGAGTTAAAGCACGCAATTAGACTTATCAATGCACAGTATATGTGTGTATGGACATATATATGAGCATGATTTAGATCCCGAATCACATATGCATTTACACAGTTGAACATAGCAGTAAAGTTTTTTTTACAGTCCTACATATTATAAGCATCATGACAGTAGTTAACAGTATGCAGAAGAATGTCCAAAGCATCATAAATACTGGAAGGAATTAACTGGTATGTGTATGTGTATGAATTTCATCATGATCTATATATGCACTAATACTAGAGATCACAGCAGTAAATACCCCCACCTGCAAGCAATTCATGTGTATACACAGCAGAAAATAAACCAAACAAAACATGGCAGTTCCTAACACTTGCATGCATGGATATTTATGAAATTAGTGAGTGTTTACTCACTTTGAAAATCTGGTTCTCTGGTGTTTTAAAATACTCTGTTTGCTTTCTTTTCTCTCGGGTTCTCAGGTGCAACGATGTGCGGGTACTTGCAGCTTATTTATAGGCAAACTTAAAGTATAAACTAATGATTTCTTTTACCTATTAATTAACTAAAATCTTTAATTATCCCATCAAATGTTTTGCGCAGGCTTTTGGCATAGGAGTGAAAGTAACATTTGGTTTTGGCAATACATGGATGAAACTTGCTGGAGATTTTAAGGCCATACACTTGCATTTCTTAAAGACCAAGCTTCTAATTATAGTCCTTTTATTCTAGAAGGATGTATTAAATATATGCCTAAGTTCCTATGGCCAAACATATGCGCAGGAGGTTGTATAGCAGGAAATAGTTCATGAAAGCAACATATGGGTTTAGCATATATGGAGGTGTCTTGCTGGATGAAGGCTGTCCATACACTTGTATATCTCAAGCTATAACAAAACATCCACTTGCTGTCCTTGTCTCCCAACACACTCTGATGGCACAAAAGAAATGTTCCTCTTAAGAGCTAGATGCTCTGTTTATACATTATCACTTCGGCAGAGGATGTTTTCCACCTATTTGTTTATAAAATCTTAAATCTAAAACTAGGCTAAGATCTTAATCACGTTGCATCATAGGATGCCTGCGCATGATCCTATTGATCATGGATAATATCCTATTTAACTTTAAGTTTTTATACTTTTTAATTCAAGTGTCCCTTTCATATGTACTTACACTCTTAACTATGAAGGTTTTTACACAAATGGGCTTTGTTTCAGATGGGATATGGGTGCATTATCATGTTCATGAATTAGGCTAAAAACTACAGCAATACATTGTTTTAATTTGCGCAAGATTGGTTTGGAGTTTGGCCTTCTATGTTGCATGTAACAATGGTGTTTAGCATAGGCCATTGCTCTCGGGTTGGTGCATGTTTTAGGTGCAACTCCAAAAATTTTCTGCTATAAAACATGGCGTATATATGCTTGAGTACAAGCATGTCAATGTTGGTGTTCTACTCCATTCAAATCACTTCTTCTTAGCAAATATACACTTGATTTTCTCTAATTCTCTTGCGCAAAGAAAAGGGTTCAAGCTCTTATTTAAATGGTCGAGTGTACTTGGTTTAGTTAGCCTAGGATAGGTGTAAACCAATGAAGGTGTCCTCTAGTTCACTAGTTATTGGATTTGTTATTTAAAACAAAATAAAATTCTAGTTAAAGATTTTCAACACTTTTTCTACGGTGGATTTGTAATACTTTAGCTACGGTTCTTTTTGGCTATAATGCTTTCTATAGCGCTTTAGTGGTGCTTGGTCATAGTGCTTCTAGTAACGCTTTTCTACAGTGTTTTAGTAGTGCTATTGTTACTATGTTTACTATACTTACGTTATTCAGTTTTAGCTGCGTTTTTAATCGTTGTAAAATAAATCTTACCTTCCTGTTCTGGCCTTGTAAATGAATAAACAACATTAATACTTTAATTTATTAACGTATCGTTCATTTTAAGTTCTTACACAAATATTATTTTCGTCCAGAATTTCCGGGTCATTACAATTGGCTATGAATGTTAATGGTTGATGTTTGTTGTGATGGATGATGGTTGCGTAGTATAGAACACACATACTATTAAGCGTTAGTGTTATATTGCTTTGCACAGTTATTATTTATTTAATTATGTTGATGATGGTTGGTATGGATGTTTATAATGGTTGTTGATGTTGTTTCTCACACACTACGACACAACAATTATGGTATTACATTGATGATCGGCAATTCTCCTTCGCAATTATAAGCAATATTATTATTGAAACCGGAGGTTAATAATTGGAAAAGACACATATGTATGAGTACATATATATTGATGAAGTCTCTTTCAAAATAAAATAAACACCAGAACGTTCTAGGATGATAGACATGATAGTGTCTAGGTTTGGGTTTAGAAAATATAGTTTTATGCTCTCTCTGGCTATCCGTAACTGATCCGGCGAACGAGATGACTAATTCAAAATTTTATTTGAAATTATTTGAATTTAGAAATAAATTGGAATTTAATATTTTATTAGTAAAATATTAAGTGAAAAATAAAAGTTGAATTTAAAAACGAAATAATTTGGAAAGTCAATTTAAATGATGTTAAATGGTTTATATAATTATATAATGGTTTTTTTAAGGTATGCGATCAAAAAAGAGCTTGTCACATAATGGCAATTCACGTATTTTAGCTACAAACTTTAAATGCTTATAACTTTTGCAATTCAAATCGGATTTACACGAAACAAAAAAATGTTTGATTTCTATTAACAAGAACGTTCAAATGAGTGAAAGTAGATTTTTATTTCGACTTACAAGTTAGGTTTATAATCGTTTTGGGAAAGAACGCTGTAAGTGCAGTTTGACAACCATAAATGTAAACAACTATTTTTAAATGTTTCTATAATATGGATTTTTTTGTAAAATCATTATAAATTAATTAAAAGTGTTTTGAATTGGGAAATTTAAGGTTTAGATACTATAAAGGATATTTTGATCAAGTTAGCCAATAAAACATTTTTGTAACGCTTTTGTAACACTTTTAAAACGTTGTTGTAATGCTTTCTTTGAAAACACTCTATTTTGAAGTTTTTAACCTGCAACCTGTTTCCAAACTATAAATAATCATTTTTAATGTTTTATGGAATGTTTTCAAAGGTTTAAGAGTATAAAAAATATTTTATGGGATTTAAATTGATTTATTTAATATTGAAACGGGTTTTCCAATTTTAAATAATTGGATATGGTTGGAGATTAATCTTCGGATGTTTGATATTTACTTTGTAGATGACGACTCTTACTATTCAAGAAATTTAGAAGGTAGTTTACCAATATTCTGCTTATAGTATGAGTTGAATACAGGGATTAATATTAAGGATAAGTCGATGATATTTCTATCCAGGTCCAATATCAGGGGGTTCGATAAAAATTCGAATTAAGATATGGACTTCCAGATTTATTTGAGATAAGTTGGATAGAAATAATCTACGGATATTTGATATGAAATTCTGTGGTGTAAACGTTTACTATTTGAGGAATTTGACAAATATTGTTATCGTTATTCCTCTTATAGTATTATTTGATAATGAGAATTGATATCGAATATAAGTAGACATAATTTATGTGTAACTTATGTTTAATATCGGTTGATTTGGGTTTTGTTGTGAGTCGTATCTTCAATAATATCATTCTTGAAACCGGATGAGATTGAATTGTGGAAATTCATATCGTAATTTGGGAATTTTACAAATCTTTGATTTGAGGAAATTAAAGGTAAGGAAATGGGAAGGGTGTAATGTCCCGTATTTTACACGGTTGAATAATTAATTAATTTAATTATTAAATATCGATTTGGCGATATTGATAACTTGAATCAAATAATATTTATATTTAATTAATATAAATAATAGAATAATATATATAATTCAAAAATAATCAAAAATGGTGGAATTCACAATATCGTGTGAATGGTATTATTTATAAGATATAATTCAGTTTGAATTGAATTTGAATAACGAATATATTATTTAAACGAAATTTGAACGTATAATTATAATGTAATTATAATCGAGCTCAAAATGGCGTGGCAGTTCGAAATTTGGCGATTTGAACTTTAAACGAATATACATAATCCGTTTTATGTCGGATTTCTATGAACCAAGAAACGTTCGGAGCTGGTGAAGTATTTTCTACCAGAAGAGAAAAAACGGGATTTCATCGTATGGATTTTGATTTATGATCAAATCAAATTTCCAAATGGTCACTATGGAATCATTTATCAACCCTAACGACATATTTAATTATAATTAAATATTGGCCTTGAATTTAGACAAGCCCTTTGAGACGTAGTGATAATTTAATTTTTAAAATTTTACTATAATTTTTAATTAATTAAATAAGAAACTTTTTATTTGGAGTATTTTGCACCCTTAATCAACGATTTTGGGGTTTCACAATATGAGTTAATCTACATGTATTTTTATATTATTGAAATCGTGGGACCTTACTGGTCACAACGGTATTTTTATATCTGTCCATAACAACTCGTATGAGAATGAAATATTACATAGCGAGGTACACTAAGTTTTATTACTTAAAACTATTTTTTTCTTTATTTTTCACGGTCAAAAGTGGTGCCACCGTTCTTTTTTTCCAGCAACGTGGAGGCATGACATCTTCAAACCAAATTCCAACTAATCCCTATAAATACCCTTATAGACCTAGCTTGCCGTCAATACTTTCTCCATGGTCAAAATACATTGTAGCCGCCACTGTTCTTATTTTCCAGTAAACCATTCTCTGGCTTAAACTGTAACAACCCGAAAATCTGGGCCAGTTTAAAATTTTTATTTTGGCAATTTTAGCGAATTTCGATTATTTAAAATGAATTATTTTAAATAATATCGTCGAGAACTTTATTTTGAATATAATTCGAACGTATATATTTATAAGCGTCGTCGTTAGAATATAAATATTTATATATAACTATAAATAGAATTGAAAATGGCGCGGTAGTTCGATAATTCGATTTCAAACTTCAATTGGATGTACCGGGTGCAAAACAATCCGGATTTTAGTGAAACCAAAACCGTTAGGATCTAATTGGTAATATCTTTCTATCGAATCCGAAAAATCAAGATTTCATAGCGGGAATCAAAAGATACGTCCAGTTGAAAATTCTGAATAGTCGCTATGGAATTCAGGCCCTTAAAAATAGACATTTTGCAAATGACCTCGGATTTCGACGAAACCACTTTTGTGGGGTCCGCAGTGTCAAGTTATTGCTAGATTCCAAATTACATAATTTTTCGAATCAATATGTGAGCGTGGCAAAGGAAAACGCGTTTGACCAGTTTCAGTTGATTTTAATCGACTAGAAAATGGCCATTTTTCAAACGGTCTCAGAATTCATCGAAACTAGTTTTGTTAGGACCGTATCGTCAATACGAAGCTAGAAAATATTTTTCTGGAATTTTTCTAGTTAGTATGTGACCCCGGTAATTTGAAATGTACGTTTAAAATTCAATATAGTGATTTAAATGTAAATTAAACGGAAACTGATTCAAATGGTCAAATCAGCTTGCGATACATATCCCATTGTGTTCGGAATGGGGGTAAAATGCTATGGACGACAGGCGGTGGGTCTCGTTTCGAGGTCGAAGATAAAAGTTTCTTTTTGGAAATTAAAAATAATTAAATAATTAAATATATAATCCCCTCCCTCTACCTTTCTCTCTCCCCGTTTTCATTTCAACAGAAAAAAAAAACCTTAAAACTAAAACCGTCGATCCGCCCTCAGCCCCTGCCGTTGGCCATCGCTGGACCTAACCACCCGACGCCGCTCCGATCCAGACCAACTCCCTAGCGCCTCCCTCTTCTCGATTCTCCCTCCTTCCTTCCTTCCGACGAGAACAACCGCGCCTCCTGGAAACCCAAACCGACGCCAACGAAAATCGCAGCAGCCCCCCCTTCGATTGGACCAATTCGCCTACCGCCGACCATCAGGGCCTTCCCCAGACCGTCAAACCTCCAGCGCCCTCCCTTGGCCCTACACCATCGCCTGTGGGCTCCTCCACCTTCGAAAATCCTAGAAAATTGTGAGTTTTCCCTTTTCTTTTTGATTTCTTTGCTTGATAATCTTTATTTATAAAAAAGTTAGAATTTTTATTTTATAAAAATTTGATTTTTTAGTTAGAAAAGGAAAATTTGTTTTTTTCTAACGAGAAAAGCATTTATTTTTCAAACGAGAAAAGCATTGATTTTTCTAATGAGAAAAGCTTTGATTTTTCAAACAAGAGAAGTTTGATTTTTAAAGAACGAAGAGGAGACTTTTAGAAATATAAAAATGATATTTTTATGCTTGGGGTTTAAATAAAAATATGATTTTTAGCTTTATAAAAATATAAATTTTTATAGAGTAGAGATAATTAAAATATATTTTTATAGGAAGTGTATAGCGTCATGAAAATTTGATTTCTATAAAGGAAAGGTTAAATTTTTAATCGCCATAAAGTTTATATTTTTAATCGCTAGAAAGATAAGATTTTTACTTAAGAAAGATTTGATTTTTGAATGGTAGAAAGATTATACTTTTAATCGAAGAAAGGTTATATCTTTATGAGTAGAAAGGTACGATTTTTGAATATAGGAAAGATATATTTTAACTAAGTAAAAATGTGATAGTTATCTAATCAAGATATGATTTTTAATTATAAAAATATAATTTTATACATGAAGCGATATATTAAAAATGTGATTTTTATATATTGAACTTCGAATTAAAAATGTGATTTTTATATATTAAACATCGAAATATAAAAATGTGATTTTTATTTTAAAAACATCGAAATATAAAAATGTGTGATTTTTATATATATAGTGACTACGGGCAACGAAGATGACGAAGATGGGATAACGAAGAAGATTTCTATAAATGAAGAGTCGTGGTATTGGATAGCTTTAGGTGAGAACCTCTCACTTTAAATTTCTTTTCTAGTTATATATATAGATATATATACTAGGATGCAGACGGTGCTTAGTAGCACCCGACACCCGTCATCCACAGACCATGGATGGCTTGTTTGTTAAATTGTTTGGTTGTGTAGTCGGTTAGATTATTTGGTTTGAACTGAATTGTTTGGTGAAATAAAATTGATTTGATTGATGTGTGAATGGCGTGGGCCTTCACTAGACCGGGGATAAGGCTAGGCCTCGTCCCGTTTCTAGTATCGTGCCGTTATGCCGCAGAAATTTTCTAAAATATGTTAGAAAAATAAAAATATCATTTTATTGAATAAATGAACCGAATAGAATATTCATAGGTTGAATAAAATGTTTTATCGTTAAAAATATAATTTTTAACGTGGATGTGAATAAATATCCATTTACAAACCAGACGGTTTGTTTATGTACACCTATTTGAAGGACATTGATTGGGTCGATAAATTTTACACATCACCCAACTGCACAAATAAAATCTGTGTTTGATTGTTTGAAACCCCACACGGGTGTTGGGATGAAATTTGAAGTTCACTCATCCTGATTGATTAAATATGTCGATCGATTGATTGACAGGCTGTTATAAGCGTTAGATATCTATATTTGATGCTTATACAGTGTAGTGCACTTTGGTTGATGGTTGATTATTTTTCAATGCTATTATATGTGTGTAATGTATGAAAATCCATATAATTAACTTTATATGGTAATTGATTGGGCCTCATTCCAATTTGAAAAATAAAGAATATTATAAAATAAAAGTTCATGTGTTGACAGTACTCATCCATTGAGATTGGTCATGTGTTGAACGAAATATTTTGATAATAACAACTATTTTGAAAAAGAAATATTTGAAATAGAATATTTGAAAATAGAAATTTATGAAGCCGTGTTGATTAGTTTGACGCCATTTTGACGTGAACGATATTTATATCGATTGAAAACGATTTCGAAATGAAATAAATTGAAAACGATTTCGAAATGAAATGAATTGAAAACGATTTCGAAATGAAATCAATTGAAAACGATTTCGAAATGAAATGAATTGAAAACGATTTCGAAATGAAATGAATTGAAAACGATTTCAAATTGAATTGAAAGCAAATTGAAATGAATTCAAATTGAATTGAAATTTGAATTGAATAGAAATGAATTTTAAAACGAATTTATAAAGAAGAATTCAATTTTGATTTGAATTGAAATGGAAGTTGAAATTGCTTTTGAAACGAATTTAAAACTATTTATAAAATTCGTTTTAAATAGAAATCGACGAAATATATATTATATATATTATATATATAATATAATGGCCTGAATAGAACGCGCCGCGCCGCGGCAGTTCGTGAATTTCGACCATTTATTTCAAACGGACATTACGGGAGATCCGACCGTCGGATTCTCCTAAACCCGGAACCGTTGGGTTCGTATCGAAAAGAGCTTTCTAATGAATTTTAGAAATTCGAAATCTAACGGTTGGATTTGGAATTATGTCCAAATCAAATTTGAAAAAGGTCGCTGTAAGTGCAGTTCGATGGCCATTGATGGAAATCGACTGTACGGGCCTTGATAAAATTATTAAAAATGGTAATAATTTGTGTAAAATCATAAGAAATGATTTGTGAAGATTTGGGATGAAAAACTCCATATCTGAAAAGATGAAAATAGATTTTTATCGAAATGAACTAGTTTTGAACTAGAAATATAATTCTATTTATTTTCAAATAAATAAATTGAATTTGAAAGGGGTTTTAAAAATAACCAAATTTTCCAATGATTGCATTGGAGTGGATTTGAATCGAAATTGTCTTCGGAATATTTCGATGTTGGAATTCGTGATTATACAGATGTTGTTATGGAAATTTGAAAGATATATATTTATATCGTTATTTCCGACACGACATTTGTTAATCATAGAATTTGATATTGAATATAAGCCGATATATTTTCTATTCAGAGCCTTATATTGAATATCAAATGTGATTTGGGTTTGTCGTGAATGGTGTCTTCACTAATGCTGTTCTTGAACCCAGTTGAGAGAAGATTAAATCTTTTTATTTAGATTTAATGAAGTGTACCAATTAAATAATATTTAATTGGAATTGAATTGATATTGATTTTTGGGTTTATCGTGGACAGTGTTTTAAATAACACCCGTTCTTTAACCCGATAATTAATGAATGTGATTTTGGGTTTATCGTGAACTGTGTTTTAAATGACACTGATTCTTTAACCCAGTTAACGATTAAAACTAAGTGGAGTTTTAATGAATCTTTAATTAGATTGAAATGATCGAGAATGGAGTATCGCCAGTTTTGCTCCAGGCGATAGTTAAATCTTTAATTAGATTTGAACGTGAAATGGTAATTGAATTTACCGATAACACTGTGGTGTTAGATATGAAGTATTACCAGTTTTACTTCATGGGATAAATAGGTTGGGATTGGGAAATTAAAACAAATGATTACTTCGGTAAGGTTCGTTAATCCCGACTAGTTGAATCGAAATTCAAAAGTTGATTAAAGAATAAATTCAAGGAATTTTCCTTGGATAAAATTAATGGGAACCTTTCCCTATGGATGTGAAATTAGAAACTAACTGTCGGTTAGCTAAGTAGAATGGTTTTCTGGATATTGATCTGATGTTGGTTTCGACCTTCGGGGTTAATATTTGGGGAATTATTCTCTTGATTAATTTACGGTTAGTGACTGATGAATTGGAATGAGGCGTATGTTGTGTTTGTGTAACACTTATTTAAAATATACGCGAGTTATTCGGAAAGACCAGGTTTATCCCATTCTGAATAACTGATACGACGATAAGTCGAAGATGACGACGGTGGTCGAAGACCAGAGGTCTTCACGTCGTTTGGGTGCTTACTGATGATCTTGATTGGGCTGTACACCCAAGAAGATGGAAACAGTTGGTGATCGTCCAGACATACTTGGAGATCGATGGATATGCGGGGTACTAGGTGCCTCCGGTTTCGTGCAGACCCAGAACGAACTTGTAAATGGACTGTGTGTCTGACATTGGATTTTAGTCCGTGTGATTGATCTCTATTAAATATATATCTGTTTGGCGGCGGAGAATTTATTCTCTTGCTTAAAGCCCTTCTCTGAGACGTACGAGCTCAGGGGTTATATATTGATGGATATCAAACGCATGGAGTGAATTGCCTGTGTGGCATGCCTAAGTGGCAACTGATCGAGGCTTCTGTTGAAAAGCAAAGTCTTGTGGTGATGATCAAAGCACGGCCTTTGTGGCGTAGCTTTGTGTAACGTTTGCTTCGCGAGTTTCACACCCGGTATGAACCAAAAACAGGAGACGGACGTCAGGGAGGGCATGCGTTTCTTTCTAGCTAGAAGTGGCGTCAGTGGTTTTACACGCCCTGACGAGTTTGACTTATGTGGTTGTTGCTGTTGCGAGGCGCCTCGGTTATATCGGTTTCGGCCGATGCATTCTGGTCGGCTGACGGACCAGACTTACACCCCATAGGGTGGGGAGACGTAGTGTTCAGGCATAATAATCCACATCGGTGGACCGGCCCTGAGGATCCAAGGGGCAGTTGCGGCTGTTCCTGAGGGGCGGGCTAGAGCGTCACGAATCGGTTGAGGACTATCTTTTGCCTCGGTTCATAGATGGAAATCCAATTTCCAAATACGTGACATTTGCGGTTTTATTTGTAAACCTATATATGGCGACATAGTGGCATGGGACGCTCATGTCGCCTATGATTGATACTTATGATTTGAAGTTGTTTTATACACTATGCACTTATAATAGTATCAAATGATTTGTTTTAAAACGTATCAAGCATTCTTTGGCTGTTATAAGGGAAAACCCTATCCCCCGGCTTGCGTTGCATTGTGTGATAGGACCTGGGTCTTATAACAGCTTCATTTCTCTTTATTTAGCATTGCGCTGTTGGTTTATGCACTGGTATTCTTGGGAGGAAACCCGTTCCGTGTTATACGGCGTGGTCCCTTGATTTACCTAACTTTTAAAATAAAGAATAATAATTGTTTTAGTTCTCACACCAGTCACATGACTGACCTGGAGTTTATTGTTTTAACCTAAACTCTGGGTGCCCTTATTTTGACACGGGCAGCTAGTAGTTTTGGTTTTGCAGATTTATATTCACAGGATCCTGGTTTACAGCAGGAACGATATCCGGAAAGCTTTGTATCCATATATCTCCTTCTAGTTGTGTATTGTATTATTTTCCGCTGCTATGTATTTAAATGTAATTTAAATCTCTGATATTTCTGTGTAATATTTATTTGTTTGTATTCTTGTAATCTGATGCATTGTTGTGATATACAATGAAATGTTCTCCTGTATGTGTTCTGTTTTGTCCTGTTCTCAAACGATAGGGCGTTTCGAACGGCCTGGATCGGTTTAGCGACTGGTTCGGACCGAGCGAAATTCCTTGTCGTCACATAAACATTTCTCCACAAACGATAATAACCAAACCAAACTATATATATGTAAGAGAGACCGCGTGCATAAAGGAGCAGACAATTCCTTCCGTTGACTGGCGTTCTAAGGGCTGGCGGTGGTCTTTGGGACATCGGAGTAGGCGAGGTCAGTCTTAGATGGTGGCTTGGTCGGAGGCGTGTCGCAAAGGAGTAGAGTGGCCGTCCGAAGTTCGTCGATGAGGGAGACTGAAATGGTGAAATGGCATGCGTATTTTCCAGAAAGAAGTGGAAATTGGGTTGTTCTTATGTGGCGGACGTGAGTGGTAGGAGGGAAGCTGCGGATGGTATATGTTTTAGAAAGGGAAACGTAAAAGGGATGGAGAAGGTCATGTTTACTGTGAGTTGGGAAATTGTCTGAAGGAGTGTCAACGGATGTAATGTAGTGTAGTGGAGAAGGGCACGTATATTTGGGAAGATAAATACACAGGCGGCTTCGTTGTTTAACAAGGGAGTGTTTTGGGTATGCTGACGTAAGTGGAAAGATACGGGTTGGTAGTTACTGAAGGGGTGAAGATGACGTTCGTTCAGGGTGAAGAGTATACAGCAAAAAGTGAAGGCAAAATGGGTGGTCTAGTGTCATGGCAAATGCTGATATGCTGGAGGACCTTGTTTTCTTTTGGGTAGGGGAAGACAACTGTTGAAGCGGGTGTGGTAATAAAAGGAAGTGGGCTGATCGAATTTAAAGTAAGCCCAATTAGATTTATTTAAAATAAGGTTAAGTTTTAATTTAAATAAATTTAATAAAACACATATAACTTGTTAATGTCATATATCGTTCATACTGTATCATAATTTCGAACGGTTAGATCCATTGGGATCGTATGGACGGTGGCTCCACAATGGAACTGATTGGGCATGAAATGGGGCTCATTACAATTTATAGCGAAATAAATTGTCCGTCTGAATCCACAGACGCAAATCGTCATTTAACGGTTAACGCGAAATGTGAGTAAAACTCACCAACTCGGAACAGTTATACTTTTATAACGTATTCTTAGAACTGATAATTATCAGTTGATTACTGTGTGTTAATTGTTTGGTTGAATTGCTTATGTATTGGTTGAGAATATAGATAACGATATATATATATAAATCGTTAATCGAATATTGATTCTGTTTATCAGAATATTTTATATTCGTGTTATTTGTGTTGTTTAACACATGTGTTGCAGGGAAATAGGTTGGAGGGATCCAATTGGATTCCTCAATATTTATAATATTGTTGTTTTCATATATTGTAATATATGAGGTGATATAAAATCTATTGTTGATTATGTGTGTTTGAATGATAACGATCATTGTTATTTGGTATTGTAAATACCATAAGAAATACTGGAATGTAAAAAGGGAATTTTCAAAGTGGTTATTGAATATAAAATATTTATAAAATCAAAGGATTTTATAAAAAGGGATATTTGTTTATAAAATGAACTAGAATTTATTAAAGAGAAAATATTTATAAAATCATGGGATTTTATAAAAGGAAATTATGTATAAAATCAAAGGATTTTATAATAAGGAATATTTATTGGAATAATAAAATCATATATGGAATATTTATTGGGATAAATAAATAGAAGTATAAGAGGAAATATTTAGTTAGAAAATAAATAGAATTATCAAAAGGGAATATTTATGGGAAATAAATATGATAAAGTAGAAAGAGGAGATATTTGTATATGTTTACAAATAGAATTTGAAAGGGAGATATTTGTAAAATATTCACAAATAGAATTGAAAGGGAATTATTTATAAATTCATAGAATTTTATAAAAGGAATATTTATTTAGAAAATAAATAAGATATATAAGGGATATTTATTTGGAAAATAAATAGGATTAAAAAGGGAATATTTGTAAACCAAACATAAAAGGAAATGTTTATAAAATTAAAAGAATTCTATAAAAAGGGAATTTTACATTTGAAAGGTTTAGACCCGTGCTTCACGCACGGTTATAACGTGATAAGTATTTAAAATAAATATTGAATAGAAATCTGTTTAAACACATAAAAGGAGAAGATTAATTTATAAATAATATTTTATAAATTAAGTAAAATATTTATCATTGGATAAATAGAATATATAAGTTAGGACTTATATAGAGAAGTAAGAATCGATTTCAACATCGATATTTGAAACTGAATATGGACGTATGTGGTAATCAAAATGAGTTAGAGGAGTTAATCGAATTTTAGTTAATCAATTAGAGTTAGAGTAAATTGATTAGAGTTAAAGTTAATGGATTTAAAGATAATCGAATATAGTTTATTCGAAAGAAGTAATCGAATATTAGTTATTCTAAGTAAGTTAGTCGAATATTAGTTATTCGTAGTGAGATAATAGAATATTAGTTATTTGTAGTGAGATAATCGAATATTAGTTATTCGTAGTGAGATAATCGAATATTAGTTATTTGAAGAGAGATAATCGAATATTAGTTATTCGAAGTGAGTCAAATCGAATATTAGTTATTCTTCGAAGAGAGTAAATAGTTGAATTTGATTATATCAAATTCGGGAAAGTATTCATACTTTTCGGTTTTTAAACCAAGATTTATTTATTTATAAATTAGGTGTTTATTTATTTATTCAAATTAAAGAATAAAAGTTACATTTGAAGTTATATATTTCGAAAGTAGGGATTATAACGCTATAATTATAATCAATGTTTTCAATAAAGAAGTTGATACGTAAATAGAATCTGAGAGTTACGTAAGGATTTTTGTTAAAGGTTTAAAAGATAAACTTTGTCTATTCCGAAGTTAAAACGTTGTTCAGTTAAGGTCTGAGAGGTAATTATACCCAACTTGATTGACTTCCTTCTTAAC
The DNA here is from genome assembly GCA_030737875.1 of Allium sativum. Lineage (NCBI taxonomy): Eukaryota > Viridiplantae > Streptophyta > Magnoliopsida > Asparagales > Amaryllidaceae > Allium > Allium sativum. The sequence continues at coordinate 122,733,070 of CM060919.1, read as the reverse complement.
AAAGGAATGGTTAAAGTTTGATAGTAAAGGTAGGTTAAGTGAATTTAGTTAATAAGCATAATGGTTTGTGTTGGACTAGCGATGTTTATTTAAACATCAGCTTAAATCAAATGAAAGAGTTTTGGAAATGTTTTCCAAATAAGAATCAGAAATGTTTTCTGATAATAGAAAATAAGAAATGGGAATAAATGTGGAAATGTTTTCCATTGATTAATAACGTATATTTTCTAAAGTTTAGAAAATAAGGATTTACGAATATATGAAAATAGGAGATAAGTAAATTAATGAACTAAAGAGATAAATGTTAAATGATGATTGATCAATATAATTTCCATCTGGAAATAATATCATTGTTTGCACACGTGTTTTTCTTTGATAGTTAAATCACAGACTATCAAAGTTTTGGCCATTTTTCCGTCGTCAATACGGAGAGACCAGTTGGATTATTATCCGAGAACCCCTCCGTATTGGCGTTAGCGTTTCGAATCAAATAGATCGAAGACAAATTGAAGACGGTGTTTATACAAGGGTTATTCTGGCAATCCTAGGTAGAAATTGCCAAAGATGGATTTACAGAATAGTGCCTTCGGTTTGTCCAGTCCCAGGACAACTTGAATGGACGAATGTTTGATAGAGTATATCTGGTAGATCGCGTAAGTTGATCGTTTCAAACGTATTTATGTTGGTGGCACAGGAATTCAATTCTCTTAGCTTATACCCATGGTATTTTTGGGGAAATCAATTTGTGATTTGACGGGTATGACGATGTGACATTCAAAGTGAATGAATGAGTAATCTGTTGAAAGATACGTTATGACCTCCAGCCTCATCAACTGGGAAATGAAAGAAAATGGGCAGGCAGCATGGCTAAGTAGGCCGCACCCAAGTAGGGTATATTGTCACCATTTAGAGAATATTCATATTTGTTGCTTCTTTCAATTTTATATCTCCCGGGAATGGTTATGTTGATTTACCAACTGTAAGGTGACAATATATTCGATACACTCAAGCGAAATGAGTGGCGGTCAAGTGTGGCCGAGTTACAAGATGTTCTTGTTGAACTCCAGTGTATCGCTTCTAGAGTACACTGATCGGAAGGTGGATCCATACCTTGTCATAGTTGAAAATCCATTATCCAATAAGCAATTGCGATTTTGATTGTATACTATGTATGTAGAACCTGAGATGAAAGCGTTTTTGCTAGATGATTATTATATTGTGGTTGATAGTGTAACACCCCGAATTTTTGAATAATCGAATTAACTAAACTCAAGAATAATTAATCTCATATTTGAGAATTAATGGAAACGGGTTGCGCCATTATGTTCGTCTCGGAATTCTGGTTGAGATAGAGTCCGAGTTTGCGGGAAACAGATACCGGATGAAGGAGATATGGACGAACGAAGTCAGGCGGAAGAATTAGAAAAAAAATTGCACTGGCGCACTTGGGAAGTGCGCCAGTACAAAAATACACTAGCGCACTTCCCAAGTGCGCCCAGGCCGAGCAGCAGGCCTGCACAACTTTCTGGTTCAATCTGATCTATGTTGTGACTCATTGCTGAGTCCTTTCTGACTCCTTGCTGTGTCATTAGGGCTGACTTGTCACCCTATCCCGACTGAATGGTTTTGATTAACCCTAAGATCATCTGACGGCTATAATTAAATTAAAATTCTATATAAACACGGGTAGACTCAAACCCTAAATCAAAATAAAAACTGAAACTATGGCCGTCATGCTGTCATCTTGTAACTTAGAGTAGCCGCAACCAACTAAGGGGAAATCAAAGCTAATCAATTCAGTTCTATTCAACTCTAACAACGAATCTTCTTCAAAGGAAAGCTAATTCAACTTCAGAACCCAGAATTCTGAACTCAAGACCTTCTTTGAGTTGTGAGTTCGATTTCTTTAATAAAATAATTAGCAATTTAATTGGATTGAGTTATGATGTGGATTATATGGATATGATGTGAATTATTGACCGCATGTTATTATTTATGTTGTAAAATTGTGATGTTATCATATATGTTGTAAATTCTGTGATGTTATGTTGTGATGTTATCATCTATGTTGTAAAGTTATAATGTTATCATCTATGTTGTAATTCTTTGATTGGCTTATGTATAATCAAATCATCATGTTGTTCATATGCTAGTTTGGTTATGTCGATTCATATGATAAATCATATGTATGTATGCAAGTTTAGGTGTTGATTTAGATATGGATCATATGCAAGTTAATGAAAATTTTATGTAACCTTACATGTTTCATGACATCTATCTTAGATCTAAAGTTAGGCTATGACATGTGTGAGTTATATGCTAAATTCTACATGCTAGTTTACATGTTTAGATGTAAGTTTACACCATTGTTATGTTGCATAAATCACATATGCAAGTTTATATAAATATATGAGTTTGGAATATGAATCATGTTATGTAAGTTTGTGGTTATTGCCTATGCAAGTTTACACCTTTAGATGTAGATCTATGACATACATGATTTATGCAAGTCGTGACCATTATCTAAACAAGTTTACACCTTTAGATTTGGATCTATGACATATGTAGTTTCATGCAAGTTGTAACTTTGGCCTATGCAAGTTTTAGATGTAGAACCTCATTCACACATGCAAGTTCACCCCTATGTTTAGATCTAGTTTTATCTATATGTATGTTGTGATGTTTTCTCTTTATTCCATGAGTTAGACTATTCGAGTCTAATGTATATTTTACGTTAAACGAACAAACGTACAACATGGGGTAATGGGATAATATTAAAAGATGTAATATTGAGAATTTGCATAAATGACTTAAAAGGCATAGAATAAATTTGAGATGATAATTGGTATGATTTTGCATACCATAAATAGATGGACATAATTGAGTCAATTATGGCCATGGTTAAATTTGGAATTAATTAATAATTTGAATAGGGAAATTAATTCAAATTGGGGAATGATTAATTAGGTGTAATTAATCGTCTAAGACACGAGGTTAGGCTCTTTTGTGGTGTAAGACTGCCCGGACCCCCCGGCAAATCCAGCTGCCACAAATGCCAGTCTAATGTGGGAGGTCTTAGGCATAAATTAAATGCGTAACAGTTGTAAAGACACGAGATTAGGCTCGTTTGTGGTGTAAGGCTGCCCGGACCCGCCCGACAAATCCAGCTTCCACAAATGCCAGTCTAATGTGGGAGGTCTTTACGAGGTTACGGTCTTAATGAATTAAGAAACACTTAACCAGATAAACATGTAGTGGGACATGAGGGGGTTAAGTGGGAGCCTTGGGTGGCATATAGAATTTAGTGGGTGTCTTGGGTGGCATTTGAAATACGATTAGAAACACTTAAACAAAATTTGAAACATGTAAGTGAACATGAATAAGAAGAGGGTGACCAAGCTTAGGTGGATAGCTTGTGTCAAGTAATGGGGGCCCGTTTCAACCAGTAACCCATGAGTATCTCTGTGGGCTCGACCCAAGTCGAGGACGGGACACGCGTACTAGCTTGACTGTAAGAGGCCAAAACGGGTTAGCGGTGGCAACGCAAGTCCAACGGGTTCATGTGCGTGTGTGGGCCCGGGCTGGTAGGTAAGACGTTGTTGCATCGTGTAGGTATAAGCCGTGCATATCTAGTAGTATTGGGTTGCCACTTTGGGGTGTGATACACCCCACTGTGGGACCAGCACGGGTATCTACGAGTTAGGGAGCCGATCGAATGGGGGTAGTGGGTACACCTAATGGAGATAGGGGCAGACGGCACCAATGAAGGTAGCTAGGGGTACATTAAACTACCATTATCATTATTAAGTTTTGTAGGCGGGATCAACCTTTAGGGTGACTAGTGGTGGTGCAGTATAGTAATTATCTCCTAGTGGTTTAGGTGCGCCTTTAACGTTATCTTTGTTCATCTTATTTCCTTGTTTACTCTGCTTTACACAATTGTTCACAGTCATTTCATTATTTTCCAACTTATGCCTTAGCCTAGTTATTTCGGTAATTATATTGTTAAAATTATCGCACTCGCCAGACTTTATGTCTGACCCCCTTTGTTTCCATCTCTTTTCTTTATTTTTTCCCCCGAGGTTCTCAGGGAGGAAACACCCAGGTTTAGTCAGGATTTGGATATCATCTTCTAGGAGCTACTTTTGAAGTATGGCTCGAGTCTCTGTCTCTTATATGGCTTGCTCTTTAATTTGGGGAATGATGTTTTTCTTTTAAAATACCTATGTACTCTGATAATGTAAGACATAAATGTTTTGTTGTAAGGGTTTTATAACTCATGGCATTATGTAACAAAGTATTTTGGTGATTTAATAAAGTTATTTATTTCCGCTGCAAAAATTTTAATATCTGTCTTGTGATATTCTGTGTCTGTTTACCTCAAACGCTCTACTGAAGTTAAGGCATTCCCTTTGTGAGTGACCTTAATGGAGGTGGGGTGTTACACTTGGTATTAGAGCTGAAGGTTACCAGACTTGATAAAAAGCTTTTGAAAAACTATTTTCAAAAAGGTTTTAAAAGAAAGTATTTTCAAAAAGGAAAGCCTGTTTTGAAAAACAATCCCCGAAAAGCCATTTGTAGTATCCTTCGGTCCTTTGTCTAAAATCTCTTCCTTTGATAGGATAGGCAAATGCTCTCGCGGTTGATGGATAGGATAGGGGTAGGAAAATTTATGTAGAAGGTTTAATATCCTTATCTAGTTAAGAAGTTAAGACTCTTTTTGATTCTGTAACTGAGACTCTGCACTTTAATACTAGTCTTGTTTCTGATCCCGTAGTTGTTTCAAACCCCATTTGTGGTTCAGCTCAATTGTTAGTGATTTGTAGGGGTTTGAAATTATCTGTGTTAAGCGTCAAAAATATGATGGTGACATTTGTGTGCTCAAGTTTATGGGCTATGGGTTGGGTCTAAATGGACCAGCTTTCTATGTAGAGGATCGTTCTAGATTTTGAGAGGAGGGTCGTTAAATTTCTAACTTGTCATGGGAAGACCCCCAAAGTTTCTTGTGACCCGCAAGAGTCTGTTATGCTTAGCTTTTTGAGAATCATTCTGTAATCTGATCTGTACCAGTAGTGTAACAACCCGAAAATCTGGGCCAGTTTAAAATTTTTATTTTGGCAATTTTAGCGAATTTAGAATATTTAAAATGAATTATTTTAAATAATATCGACGAGAAAATTTATTTTGAATATAGAATTCGACGTATATATTTATATACGTCGTCGTTAGAATATAAATAATTATATATAATTATAAATAGAATTGAAAATGGCGCGGTAGTTCGATAATTCGATTTCAAACTTCGATTGGATATACCGGGTGCAAAACAATCCGGATTTTAGTGAAACCAAAAACAATAGGATCTAATTGATAATATCTTTCCAACGAATCCAACAAATCAAGATTTCATAGCAGGAATCAAAAGATATGTCCAGTTGAAAATTCTGAATAGTCGCTATGGAATTCAGGCCCTTAAAAATAGACATTTTGCAAATGACCTCGGATTTCGACGAAACCAGTTATGTTGGGTCCGTGATGTTAAATTATTGCTAGGTTTCAAATTTCATAATTTTTCGAATCAATATGTGAGCGTGGCGAGGGAAAACGCGTTTGACCATTTCAGTTGAATTTAATCGACTGGAAATTGGCCATTTTTCCAACGGTCTCAGAATTCGACGAAACTAGTTTTGTTAGGACCGTATCGTCAATACGAAGCTAGAAAATATTTTTCCGGAATTTTTCTAGTTAGTATGTGACCCCGGTAATTCGAAATGTACGTTTAAAATTCAGTATAGTGATTTAAATGTAAATTTAACGGAAACTGATTCAAACAGTCGAATCAGCTTATGATACATATCCCATTGTGTTCAGAATGGGGGTGAAACGCTATGGACGACAGGCGGTGGGCCTCGTTTAGAGGTCGTATGTAAAGGTCAACCTTTTTGAAAATAAAATAATAAAAAAATAAATAAATAAAAAAAGAGAAAAACCTCCTTCTTCCCTTAAAACCTTCTGGCCCCCCCCCCCGATCATTCTTCTGTAAGCAGAAAAAAAAGTAAAAAAAGAAAAAGAAAAAAGAAAAAATCCCACCGCTCCGTTGACCGCCGCTCCTCCCTCCACCATCGCCCCACCGCCTCCGTCCACCATCGCCAACCCCCGCACCTCCCCTCTCGCTGCTCCCCTCTCTCTCCTCTCTCTTCTCCACGCGAGTGCCCCCTTCGATTTAAACCGTCGCCCATCACCCGAAAAGCCGCCGCAGCCTTCCACCAACGGCGAACCCTCCTTGCCACCTCCCCTTAGTCCAGCGCCGCTCCTAACCCCTCTTCTCTCTTCATTTAACGCCCAAGACCACCTCAGCCCCAAATCGCCCTCTGCAATGTGGACCTTCCGGCACCATCGGGAGGACTGCACCACCTCCTCGACCCCGCTGCGAGCTCCGGCACTGCCCTCAGCCCTCTCTACCGTCCTCCATACGGAATTGTAAGTATTGTATTTATTTATTTACGTTGATTTTAATTTTTAGTTTTATATAACTTTAAAAATATAAAGCTATAACTTTTGGTCAAGGAAAGACGAGATTTTTATACATGAGAAGAGGAGATCTTTATACATGAAAGGGCGATTTTTATATTATAGAAAGGATAAAATATAATTTTTATACTAATGGCATATTAAAAATATGATTTTTATATTTTTAAAGTATTAAAAATATGATTTTTATGTTTTTAAAGTATTAAAAATATAGTCTTTACTATATAGAAGATGTAAAAATATGATTTTTGGTTAGGTAGAGAGTTAAAAATATGATTTTGAAAATAAAACTGATTCTAAAAAGAATAAAACAGATAGAATAGATAAGATTTTTAAAATAGAATAGATAAGATTTTTAAAATAGAAAAGATTGGATTTTTGAAATGGAAGAGGCGAGATTTTTATATATTGAACTTCGAATTAAAAATGTGATTTTTATATATTGAACTTCGAATTAAAAATGTGATTTTTATATATTGAACTTCGAATTAAAAATGTGATTTTTATATATTGAATAGCGAAGTAAAATTTGATTTTTACATATGTAGTGAAAGCGGACAACGAAAGCGACAAAAGGCGAGTTGGCGAAGATTTCCTGCATTAGAAGTGCCGTGGAGCTAGGATAGCTATTTGTGAGAACTTCTCACCTTTCAATTTCTTTTTTTCTAGTTATATATATATATACTAGGGTGCAGACGGTGCTTAGTAGCACCCGACACCCGTCATCCACAGACCATGGATGGCTTGTTTGTTAAATTGTTTGGTTGAGTAGTTAGTTAGAATATTTGATTGAATGGGAATTGTTTAGTGAGAATGAATGGATTTGATTGATGTGTGAATGGCGTGGGCCTTCACTAGACCGGGGATAAGGCTAGGCCTCGTCCCGTTTCTAGTATCGTGTCGTTATGCCGCCGAAATTTTCTAAAATAAGTTAGAAAATAAAAATATCATTTTATTTAAAGAATGAACTGAATAGAAATTCATATGTTAAAATAAAATGTTTTATCGTTAAAAATACAATTTTTAACGTAAATATGAATATGGTAATTGTGAATAAATAAATATTCATTTACAAACCGAACGGTTTGTTTATGTACACCTATTTGACTGACATTGATTGGGTCGATAAATTTTACACATCGCCCAACTGCACAAATAAAATCTGTGTTTGATTGTTTGAAACCCCACACGGGTGTTGGGATGAAATTTGGAGTTCACTCATCCTGATTGATTAAATTTGTCGATCGATTGATTGACAGGCTGTTATAAGCGTTAGATATCTATATTTGATGCTTATACAGTGTTGTGCACTTTGGTTGATGGTTGATTATTTTTCAATGCTATTATATACATGTGTTGTATGAAAACCCATATAATGAACTTTATATGGCAATTGATTGGGCCTCATTCCAATTTGAAAAATAAAGAATATTATAAAATAACGGTTCATGTGTTGACTATATTCATCCGTTGATATTAGTCATGTGTTGAACGAAATATTTTTATAATAAAATTTATATCTTTATCAATATAAAATAACGGTTCATGTGTTGACTATATTCATCCGTTGATATTAGTCATGTGTTGAACGAAATATTTTTATAATAAAATTTATATCTTTATCAATATAAAATAACGGTTCATGTGTTGACTATATTCATCCGTTGATATTAGTCATGTGTTGAACGAAATATTTTTATAATAAAATTTATATCTTTATCAATATAAAATAACGGTTCATGAGTTGACTATATTCATCCGTTGATATTAGTCATGTGTTGAACGAAATATTTTTATAATAAAATTTACATCTTTATCAATATAAAATAAAGGTTCATGTGTTGACAGTACTCATCCATTGAGATTGGTCATGTGTTGAACAAAATATTTTGATAATAACAAACTATTTTGAAAAAGAAATATTTGAAATAGAATATATAAAGCCGTGTTGATTAGTGATGCGCCATTTTGACGTGAACGATATTTATATCGATTTTATTCATTTTAAAATGAATATTGAATAATGATTTCGAAATGAATTGAATATATAACGATTTCGAAATGAATTGAATATATAACGATTTCGAAATGAATTGAATATACAACGATTTCGAAATGAATTGAATATATAACGATCTCGAAATGAATTGAATATATAACGATTTCGAAATGAATTGAATATATAACGATTTCGAAATGAATTGAATATATAATGATTTCTAAATGAATTGAATATATAACGATTTCGAAATGAATTGAATATATAACGATTTCGAAATGAATTGAATATAAAACGATTTCGAATTGAATGAAATAGAAAACCAATTTGATTTCAATTGAATATATAATGAATTGAACTCAAATAGAAAACGAATTTGATTTGAATAGAAAATGAATTTGAATCGAATATAAAACCAATTTGAATTGAATTGAATTGAAAACGAATCCAAATTGAATCGAAAGCGAATTGAAATGAATTCAAATTGAATTGAAATTTGAATTGAATAGAAATGAATTTTAAAACGAATTTATAAAAGAAGAATTCAATTTTGATTTGAATTGAAAAGGAAGTTGAAAATGTTTTTGAAACGAATTCAAAACTATTTATATAATTCGTTTTAAATAGAAATCGACGAAATATATATTATATATATAATATAATGGCCTGAATAGAACGCGTCGCGCCGCGGCAGTTCGTAAATTTCGACCATTTATTTCAAACGGACATTACGGGAGATCCGACCGTCGGATTCTCCTAAAACCGGAACCGTTGGGTTCGTATCGAAAAGAGCTTTCTAACGAATATTAGAAATTCAAAATCTAACGGTTGGATTTGGAGATACGTCCAAATCAAATTTGAAAAAGGTCGCTGTAAGTGCAGTTCGATGGCCATTGTTGGAAATCGACTGTACGGGCCTTGATAAAATTATTAAAAATATCAATAATTTGTGTAAAATCATAAGAAATGATTTGGGAAAAATTGGGGTGAAAAACTCCATATTTGAAAAGATAAAAATAGATTTTTATCGAAACGAACTAGATTGAACTAAATTTAAAACCCGATTTCTTTTTTTAAATAAATGAATTAGATTTAAAAGGGGTTTTAAAATAATCGAATTTCTAATATATTTGATTAAATTTGAAATGGGTTTATCGTGAACAGTGTTTTAAATAACACTGGTTCTTTAACCCGATAACAAATAGAATGTGATTTGGGTTTGTCGTGAACTGTGTTTTAAATAACACCTAGTTCTTTAACCCAGTAAAAGGAGTTCTAACGAATCTGCAATTAGATTGAAATGTAAATCTATAATCTAAATTATCAAATTTAGAAATGAGCGGGAATGGAGTATCACCAGTTTTGCTCCAAAGCGATAGTTAAATCTTTAATTAGATTTGAACGTGAAATGGTAATTAGTTTTACCGATAACACCACGGTGTTAGATATGGAGTATCACCAGTTTTACTTCATGGGATGAATAGGTTGGGATTGGGAAATAAAATAAATAACTACTTCGTTACGGTTCGCTAATCTCGACTAGTTGGAAAAAACCATAATTTGGTTTTAAATGACATCCAAAGGAAGATTACAGGATAAGTTTTAAAGAATTTATCTTGGATAAAATTAATGGGAACCTTTCCCTAAGAATGTGGAATTTAGAAACTAGCTGTAGGTTGGCTAAGAAGAATGGTTTCCTGGGTATTGATCTGATGTTGGTTTCGGCCTTCGGGGTTAATGTTTGGGAAATTGTTCTCTTGCTAATTTGCGGTTAGTGACTAATGAATTGGAATGAGGCGTATGTTGTGTTTGTGTAACATTTGTTTTTAATATACGCGGGTTGTTCGGAAAGTCCGGGTTTATACCCATTCTGAATAACCGATTCGACGATATGTCGAAGATGAATACGGTGGTTGAAGACCGAAAGTCTTCACATCGTTTGGATACTTACTGACGATCCTGATTGGGCTGTACACCCAAGAGGATGGAAATAGTTGGTGGTCGTCCAGACGTACTTGGAGATGGATGGATATGCGAGGAAAGTGCCTCCGGTTTCGTTCAGACCCAGAACGGACTTGTAAATGGATTGTGTGTCTGACATTGGATTTTATTCTGTGTTGATTGATTTCTGTTAAATATATATCTGTTTGGCGGCGGAGAATTTATTCTCTTGCTTAACGCCCTTCTCTGAGACGTACGAGCTTAGAGGTTATATATCGATGGACATCAGTCGCATGGCATGAATTGCCTGTGTGGCACGCTAAGATGCAATGATCAAGGCTTCTGTTGAAAAGCAAAGTCTTGTGATTGATGATCAAAGCACAGCCTACGTGGCAGCTTTGTGTATAACGTGAATTCGCGAGCCTCACACCTCGGTATGAGTTAAAAACGGGATACGGACCGCTGGGAGAGCACGACGTTTCTTTCTAGCTTTGGTGGTGTCAGTGACTTACCAGCCCTGACATATATATACTTTTCACCTTTGTGGTTGTTGGAATGAGGCGCCTCGATTATAGGTCTGTAAGGACCGGGAAACGTGTGTTCAGGCATAATTAATCCTCTAACGTAAGTGAGGACCGGCCCAGCCGCATCCAAGGGTTACCCAGTGTGCGTAGTCCTGAGCATTTGCTAGAGTGTCTCGAACGCGGAGAGGAGCTTGCCCCTTGCCTCGACTCATGACGGAAATCCAATTTCCAATACGTGTATTGCGGCTTTATTTGTAGAGCCTAGTATGGCGACATAGTAGCATGGGATACTATGCCGTCTATGATTTATATTTATGATTGAAATGTTTTGACACTATACACTTATTATAGTATCAAATGATTTGTTTTAAACGTATCAAGCATGTTTGGCTATTATAAGGGAAAACCCTATCCTCCGGCTTGCGTTGCATTGTGTGATGGGACCCGGGTCTTATAATAGCTTCATTTTTCGAAAAAGCATTGCGTTGTTTATTCTATGCACTAGTATTCTTGGGAGGAAACCCGTTCCGTGTTATACGGCGTGGTCCCTTGAATTACTCTCTTTTAAAGTAAAGTTTTAAATAACTGTTTTAGTTCTCACACCAGTCACATGACTAACCTAGAGTTTATTGTTTTAACCTAAACTCTGGGTGCCCCTATTTTCCGCACGGGCAGCTAGTAGTTTTGGTTTTGCAGATTTATATTCACAGGATCCTGGTTTACAGCTGGAATGATATCCAGAAAGCTCTGTATCCGTATATCACCTTCAGTTGTGCTTTGTATTATTTTTCCGCTGCTATGTAATTTATTGTAATCTCTGATATTTATCAAATGTAATTTATTCAATTATACTCTGTATATTCTTGTATCTGATGGAATTGTTGTAATAGCAATGAAATGTTCTTCTGTTTGCATTCTGGTTTGTCCTGTTCTCAACGTTCAGGGGTTTCGAACGGTCTAGATCGGTTTAACGACTGATTCGGATCGAGCGAAATTCCAGGCCGTCACATTTGGTATCAGAGCTTTGGTTTACAGAGCTCGAGAACAAGACACATTAGAACCATACGAAAGAATTCATCAGATATTGGATTAGTAATATCCAATTAGAATGACTCGTTAGAGATACGATCAGTAGTATCCTAGAACGAGTGTGAAGAGTATATTTTTCAAATGAAAACAATTTTGTTTTGAAAATTTAAATCAATCATTCGTATTTGATTATTTATTTATTTTGAATATGGACAATCTAGTATATAAAGGTTTTGCATATACGCGTCATGAACGTATATTCGAAGTTTTAATATACTGGATAGATATAGAATCATACTCTAGTGGCCCGAAGATGATTCTGATGATTGACTAGTTGTCATTAGTATTCATGTTCGAGTGACAAAGGTGTGATTATCTATATATTTCCATTAGACTGGTGTGAGAACCAAAACTTATATAGTTAGAACACATTGTTGTGAATTGGCATCAAAAACATGATTTTTTGTATATATATCAAATTTTATGGATTTGAAAACTCTAATCCACTAATTGATTGATGTTTGTGTTGTTTGTTTATTTGTTTGCTAATTTTGAACCATTATGCCTAATTGAATCAAATATTGAACTATATTGAAAATTTGGTCGCATTTGCTTGCATACATGTATATCTATTGAACAGGTCATAGCAAGGAGGCTAGAGCCAGAGAATAAAATTTGTTTGCCCGACAAATAGGTACATGTTTACTACATAATTTACTGTTTTGTTTGGGTGATGATGATTTTGTGAGCCTATTGGCTAGCCGCTTGGCTTTTTCTTTTTCTTTTTGAGATCTGAAGGACCGGGGAAGCTATTTGAAATTCCCGATGCTCCCGGTGCAGGGGAGGTTATGGCGAAATTTTTCGAAAATTTAGGGTGTTAGCCAAATTTTTGAAATTTTGAAAATTCTCAAAAACTGAAAAGTTGGAAAATTGAAGCCAGATCGAACGTAGAGCTGATTAATCAAACCACTTTCGACTTTGTTCCTTTTCGGGGACGAAAAGTTTTAAGTGGGGGAGATTGTAACAACCCGAAAATCTGGGCCAGTTTAAAATTTTTATTTTGGCAATTTTAGCGAATTTAGAATATTTAAAATGAATTATTTTAAATAATATCGACGAGAAAATTTATTTTGAATATAGAATTCGACGTATATATTTATATACGTCGTCGTTAGAATATAAATAATTATATATAATTATAAATAGAATTGAAAATGGCGCGGTAGTTCGATAATTCGATTTCAAACTTCGATTGGATATACCGGGTGCAAAACAATCCGGATTTTAGTGAAACTAAAAACAATAGGATCTAATTGATAATATCTTTCCAACGAATCCAACAAATCAATATTTCATAGCGGGAATCAAAAGATATGTCCAGTTGAAAATTCTGAATAGTCGCTATGGAATTCAGGCCCTTAAAAATAGACATTTTGCAAATGACCTCGGATTTCGACGAAACCAGTTTTGTTGGGTCCGTGATGTTAAATTATTGCTAGGTTTCAAATTTCATAATTTTTCGAATCAATATGTGAGCGTGGCGAGGGAAAACGCGTTTGACCATTTCAGTTGAATTTAATCGACTGGAAATTGGCCATTTTTCCAACGGTCTCAGAATTCGACGAAACTAGTTTTGTTAGGACCGTATCGTCAATACGAAGCTAGAAAATATTTTTCTGGAATTTTTCTAGTTAGTATGTGACCCCGGTAATTCGAAATGTACGTTTAAAATTCAGTATAGTGATTTAAATGTAAATTTAACGGAAACTGATTCAAACAGTCGAATCAGCTTATGATACATATCCCATTGTGTTCAGAATGGGGGTGAAACGGTATGGACGACAGGCGGTGGGCCTCGTTTAGAGGTCATATGTAAAGGTCAACCTTTTTGAAAATAAAATAATAAAAAAATAAATAAAAAAAAAAGAGAAAAACCCCCTTCTTCCCTTAAAACCTTCTGGCCCCCCCGATCATTCTTCTGTAAGCAGAAAAAAAAAGTAAAAAAAGAAAAAAGAAAAAATCCCACCGCTCCGTTGACCGCCGCTCCTCCCTCCACCATCGCCCCACCGCCTCCGTCCACCATCGCCAACCCCCGCACCTCCCCTCTCGCTGCTCCCCTCTCTCTCCTCTCTCTTCTCCACACGAGTGCCCCCTTCGATTTAAACCGTCGCCCATCACCCGAAAAGCCGCCGCAGCCTTCCACCAACGGCGAACCCTCCTTGCCACCTCCCCTTAGTCCAGCGCCGCTCCTAACCCCTCTTCTCTCTTCATTTAACGCCCAAGACCACCTCAGCCCCAAATCGCCCTCTGCAATGTGGACCTTCCGGCACCATCGGGAGGACTGCACCACCTCCTCGACCCCGCTGCGAGCTCCGGCACTGCCCTCAGCCCTCTCTACCGTCCTCCATACGGAATTGTAAGCATTGTATTTATTTATTTACGTTGATTTTAATTTTTAGTTTTATATAACTTTAAAAATATAAAGCTATAACTTTTGGTCAAGGAAAGACGAGATTTTTATACATGAGAAGAGGAGATCTTTATACATGAAAGGGCGATTTTTATATTATAGAAAGGATAAAATATAATTTTTATACTAATGGCATATTAAAAATATGATTTTTATATTTTTAAATATTAAAAATATGATTTTTATGTTTTTAAAGTATTAAAAATATAGTCTTTACTATATAGAAGATGTAAAAATATGATTTTTGGTTAGGTAGAGAGTTAAAAATATGATTTTGAAAATAAAACTGATTCTAAAAAGAATAAAACTGATAAAATAGATAAGATTTTTAAAATAGAATAGATAAGATTTTTAAAATAGAAAAGATTGGATTTTTGAAATGGAAGAGGCGAGATTTTTATATATTGAACTTCGAATTAAAAATGTGATTTTTATATATTGAACTTCGAATTAAAAATGTGATTTTTATATATTGAACTTCGAATTAAAAATGTGATTTTTATATATTGAATAGCGAAGTAAAATTTGATTTTTACATATGTAGTGAAAGCGGACAACGAAAGCGACAAAAGGCGAGTTAGCGAAGATTTCCTGCATTAGAAGTGCCGTGGAGCTAGGATAGCTATTTGTGAGAACTTCTCACCTTTCAATTTCTTTTTTTCTAGTTATATATATATACTAGGATGCAGACGGTGCTTAGTAGCACCCGACACCCGTCATCCACAGACCATGGATGGCTTGTTTGTTAAATTGTTTGGTTGAGTAGTTAGTTAGAATATTTGATTGAATGGGAATTGTTTAGTGAGAATGAATGGATTTGATTGATGTGTGAATGGCGTGGGCCTTCACTAGACCGGGGATAAGGCTAGGCCTCGTCCCGTTTCTAGTATCGTGCCGTTATGCCGCCGAAATTTTCTAAAATAAGTTAGAAAATAAAAATATCATTTTATTTAAAGAATGAACTGAATAGAAATTCATATGTTAAAATAAAATGTTTTATCGTTAAAAATATAATTTTTAACGTAAATATGAATATGGTGAATGTGAATAAATAAATATTCATTTACAAACCGAACGGTTTGTTTATGTACACCTATTTGACTGACATTGATTGGGTCGATAAATTTTACACATCGCCCAACAGCACAAATAAAATCTGTGTTTGATTGTTAGAAACCCCACACGGGTGTTGGGATGAAATTTGGAGTTCACTCATCCTGATTGATTAAATTTGTCGATCGATTGATTGACAGGCTGTTATAAGCGTTAGATATCTATATTTGATGCTTATACAGTGTTGTGCACTTTCGTTGATGGTTGATTATTTTTCAATGCTATTATATACATGTGTTGTATGAAAATCCATATAATTAACTTTATATGGCAATTGATTGGGCCTCATTCCAATTTGAAAAATAAAGAATATTATAAAATAACGGTTCATGTGTTGACTATATTCATCCGTTGATATTAGTCATGTGTTGAACGAAATATTTTTATAATAAAATTTATATCTTTATCAATATAAAATAACGGTTCATGTGTTGACTATATTCATCCGTTGATACTAGTCATGTGTTGAACGAAATATTTTTATAATAAAATTTATATCTTTATCAATATAAAATAACGGTTCATGTGTTGAACGAAATATTTTTATAATAAAATTTATATCTTTATCAATATAAAATAACGGTTCATGAGTTGACTATATTCATCCGTTGATATTAGTCATGTGTTGAACGAAATATTTTTATAATAAAATTTACATCTTTATCAATATAAAATAAAGGTTCATGTGTTGACAGTACTCATCCATTGAGATTGGTCATGTGTTGAACAAAATATTTTGATAATAACAAACTATTTTGAAAAAGAAATATTTGAAATAGAATATATAAAGCCGTGTTGATTAGTGATGCGCCATTTTGACGTGAACGATATTTATATCGATTTTATTCATTTTAAAATGAATATTGAATAACGATTTCGAAATGAATTGAATATATAACGATTTCGAAATGAATTGAATATATAACGATTTCGAAATGAATTGAATATACAACGATTTCGAAATGAATTGAATATATAACGATTTCGAAATGAATTGAATATATAACGATTTCGAAATGAATTGAATATATAACGATTTCGAAATGAATTGAATATATAACGATTTCGAAATGAATTGAATATATAACGATTTCGAAATGAATTGAATATATAACGATTTCGAAATGAATTGAATATAAAACGATTTCGAATTGAATGAAATAGAAAACCAATTTGATTTCAATTGAATATATAATGAATTGAATTCAAATAGAAAACGAATTTGATTTGAATAGAAAATGAATTTGAATCGAATATAAAACCAATTTGAATTGAATTGAATTGAAAACGAATCCAAATTGAATCGAAAGCGAATTGAAATGAATTCAAATTGAATTGAAATTTGAATTGAATAGAAATGAATTTTAAAACAAATTTATAAAAGAAGAATTCAATTTTGATTTGAATTGAAAAGGAAGTTGAAAATGTTTTTGAAACGAATTCAAAACTATTTATATAATTCGTTTTAAATAGAAATCGACGAAATATATATTATATATATAATATAATGGCCTGAATAGAACGCGTCGCGCCGCGGCAGTTCGTAAATTTCGACCATTTATTTCAAACGGACATTACGGGAGATCCGACCGTCGGATTCTCCTAAAACCGGAACCGTTGGGTTCGTATCGAAAAGAGCTTTCTAACGAATATTAGAAATTCAAAATCTAACGGTTGGATTTGGAGATACATCCAAATCAAATTTGAAAAAGGTCGCTGTAAGTGCAGTTCGATGGCCATTGTTGGAAATCGACTGTACGGGCCTTGATAAAATTATTAAAAATATCAATAATTTGTGTAAAATCATAAGAAATGATTTGGGAAAAATTGGGGTGAAAAACTCCATATTTGAAAAGATAAAAATAGAATTTTATCGAAATGAACTAGATTGAACTAAATTTAAAACCCGATTTCTTTTTTTAAATAAATGAATTAGATTTAAAAGGGGTTTTAAAATAATCGAATTTCTAATATATTTGATTAAATTTGAAATGGGTTTATCGTGAACAGTGTTTTAAATAACACTGGTTCTTTAACCCGATAACAAATAGAATGTGATTTGGGTTTGTCGTGAACTGTGTTTTAAATAACACCTAGTTCTTTAACCCAGTAAAAGGAGTTCTAACGAATCTGCAATTAGATTGAAATGTAAATCTATAATCTAAATTATCAAATTTAGAAATGAGCGGGAATGGAGTATCACCAGTTTTGCTCCAAAGCGATAGTTAAATCTTTAATTAGATTTGAACGTGAAATGTTAATTAGTTTTACCGATAACACCACGGTGTTAGATATGGAGTATCACCAGTTTTGCTTCATGGGATGAATAGGTTGGGATTGGGAAATAAAATAAATAACTACTTCGTTACGGTTCGCTAATCTCGACTAGTTGGAAAAAACCATAATTTGGTTTTAAATGACATCCAAAGGAAGATTACAGGATAAGTTTTAAAGAATTTATCTTGGATAAAATTAATGGGAACCTTTCCCTAAGAATGTGGAATTTAGAAACTAGCTGTAGGTTGGCTAAGAAGAATGGTTTCCTGGGTATTGATCTGATGTTGGTTTCGGCCTTCGGGGTTAATGTTTGGGAAATTGTTCTCTTGCTAATTTGCGGTTAGTGACTAATGAATTGGAATGAGGCGTATGTTGTGTTTGTGTAACATTTGTTTTTAATATACGCGGGTTGTTCGGAAAGTCCGGGTTTATACCCATTCTGAATAACCGATTCGACGATATGTCGAAGATGAAGACGGTGGTTGAAGACCGGAAGTCTTCACATCGTTTGGATACTTACTGACGATCCTGATTGGGCTGTACACACAAGAGGATGGAAATAGTTGGTGGTCGTCCAGACGTACTTGGAGATGGATGGATATGCGAGGAAAGTGCCTCCGGTTTCGTTCAGACCCAGAACGGACTTGTAAATGGATTGTGTGTCTGACATTGGATTTTATTCTGTGTTGATTGATTTCTGTTAAATATATATCTGTTTGGCGGCGGAGAATTTATTCTCTTGCTTAACGCCCTTCTCTGAGACGTACGAGCTTAGAGGTTATATATCGATGGACATCAGTCGCATGGCATGAATTGCCTGTGTGGCACGCTAAGATGCAATGATCAAGGCTTCTGTTGAAAAGCAAAGTCTTGTGATTGATGATCAACGCACAGCCTACGTGGCAGCTTTGTGTATAACGTGAATTCGCGAGCCTCACACCTCGGTATGAGTTAAAAACGGGATACAGACCGCTGGGAGAGCACGACGTTTCTTTCTAGCTTTGGTGGTGTCAGTGACTTACCAGCCCTGACATATATATACTTTTCACCTTTGTGGTTGTTGGAATGAGGCGCCTCGATTATAGGTCTGTAAGGACCGGGAAACGTGTGTTCAGGCATAATTAATCCTCTAACGTAAGTGAGGACCGGCCCAGCCGCATCCAAGGGTTACCCAGTGTGCGTAGTCCTGAGCATTTGCTAGAGTGTCTCGAACGCGGAGAGGAGCTTGCCCCTTGCCTCGACTCATGACGGAAATCCAATTTCCAATACGTGTATTGCGGCTTTATTTGTAGAGCCTAGTATGGCGACATAGTAGCATGGGATACTATGCCGTCTATGATTTATATTTATGATTGAAATGTTTTGACACTATACACTTATTATAGTATCAAATGATTTGTTTTAAACGTATCAAGCATGTTTGGCTATTATAAGGGAAAACCCTATCCTCCGGCTTGCGTTGCATTATGTGATGGGACCCGGGTCTTATAATAGCTTCATTTTTCGAAAAAGCATTGCGTTGTTTATTCTATGCACTAGTATTCTTGGGAGGAAACCCGTTCCGTGTTATACGGCGTGGTCCCTTGAATTACTCTCTTTTAAAGTAAAGTTTTAAATAACTGTTTTAGTTCTCACACCAGTCACATGACTGACCTGGAGTTTATTGTTTTAACCTAAACTCTGGGTGCCCCTATTTTCCGCACGGGCAGCTAGTAGTTTTGGTTTTGCAGATTTATATTCACAGGATCCTGGTTTACAGCTGGAATGATATCCGGAAAGCTCTGTATCCGTATATCACCTTCAGTTGTGCTTTGTATTATTTTTCCGCTGGTATGTAATTTATTGTAATCTCTGATATTTATCAAATGTAATTTATTCAATTATACTCTGTATATTCTTGTATCTGATGGAATTGTTGTAATAGCAATGAAATGTTCTTCTGTTTGCGTTCTGGTTTGTCCTGTTCTCAACGTTCAGGGGTTTCGAACGGTCTAGATCGGTTTATCGACTGATTCAGATCGAGCGAAATTCCAGGCCGTCACAAGTAGTCTGTAAGTATCTGAATATTTCTGAAGGATAGGGGTTTCTACTCTAAGCATGAAGTAGATTTCCAGTTTTGACGTTGTTTAATGGGGGTAATTCTCAAAGTGGCAGTCTGATGTTGATTTCGGTCTTCGGGGATGAGACTTAGGGAATTATTCTCTTAACTGATGTCAAATGGGAACAGAGCTTTTGTTCTAGTTGTATCATTTGTTTGTATCCCATCGACCGGATCTTCGACGTTTAGATAGGAAATCCATGGATGTAAACATGTGTTTGAGACATGTTATGTTTGATGGTTGCAAGTGGATGCAAGTGTTTGCTAGTGGTTGCCTGTGGACGCATATACACATACATTAGGCACTAGATCGGCTCAGTCACTTCATATTGCATATAAATGTGTGTACATATTTAAGTAATGGATGTATAATGGTTGTACTATCACATGGATGTTGCATTTTGGTGAATGGTTGTGCACACATGTAGAAATAATATGTATCGATAGGATTCTTTCGCATACATAATGGACGCATGGCACTATCATGGTTTGCATTAAGGAGGTCAACTGAATCAGTAGACCGCCTGATTTTGCACTAGATAGAGGGCATATACACACACTTTTTGCATATGTTCATATAGCATTAGGAATTTTATAAGGACAATGTACGCCCGTGTTTGATGGTTGAGTAGATGGTTGTTTGGATGGTAGGATATGCATTCCCCTTAACTTAGAGATTTCGGGGGCAAAATCCTTTAAGGAGGGGAGAATGTAACACCCCGAATTTTTGAATAATCGAATTAACTAAACTCAAGAATAATTAATCTCATATTTTAGAATTAAGGGAAACGGGTTGTGCCATTGTGTTCGTCTCGGAATTCTGGTTGAGATAGAGTCCGAGTTTGTGGGAAACGGATACCGGATGAAGGAGATATGGACGAACGAAGTCAGGCGGAAGAATTAGAAGAAAAAATTGCACTGGCGCACTTGGGAAGTGCGCCCAGGCTGAGCAACAGGCCTGCACAGCTTTCTGGTTCAGTCTGATCTATGTTGTGACTCATTGTTGAGTCCTTTCTGACTCCTTGCTGAGTCATTAGGGCTGACTTGTCACCCTATCCCGACTGAATGGTTTTGATTAACCCTAAGATCATCCGACGGCTATAATTAAATTAAAATTTTATATAAACATGGGTAGACTCAAACCCTAAATCAAAATAAATACCGAAACTATGACCGTCATGCTGTCATCTTGTAACTTAGAGTAGCCGCCACCAACTAAGGGGAAATCAAAGCTAATCAATTCAGTTCTATTCAACTCTAACAACGAATCTTCTTCAAAGGAAAGCTAATTCAACTTCAGAACTCAGAATTCTGAACTCAAGACCTTCTTTGAGTTGTGAGTTTGATTTCTTTAATAAAATAATTAGCAATTTAATTGGATTGAGTTATGATGTGGATTATATGGATATGATGTGGATTATTGACCGCATGTTATTATTTATGTTGTAAAATTGTGATGTTATCATATATGTTGTAAATTCTATAATGTTATGTTGTGATGTTATCATCTATGTTGTAAAGTTATAATGTTATCATCTATGTTGTAATTCTATGATTGGCTTATGTATAATCAAATCATTATGTTGTTCATATGCTAGTTTGGTTAAGTTGATTCATATAATAAATCATATGTATGTATGCAAGTTTAGGTGTTGATTTAGATATGGATCTTATGCAAGTTAATGAAAATTTTATGTAACCTTACATGTTTCATGACATCTATCATAGATCTAAAGTTAGGATATGACATGTGTGAGTTATATGCTAAATTCTACCTGCTAGTTTACATGTTTAGATGTAAGTTTACACCATTGTTATGTTGCATAAATCACATATGCAAGTTTATATAAATATATGAGTTTGGAAAATGAATCATCTTATGTAAGTTTGTGGTTATTGCCGATGCAAGTTTACACCTTTAGATGTAGATCTATGACATACATGATTTACGCAAGTTGTGACCATTATCTAAACAAGTTTACACCTTTAGATTTGGATCTATGACATGTGTAGTTTCATGCAAGTTGTAACTTTGGCCTATGCAAGTTTTAGATGTAGAACCTCATTCACACATGCAAGTTCACCCCTATGTTTAGATCTAGTTTTATCTATATGTATGTTGTGATGTTTTCTCTTTATTCCATGAGTTAGACTATTCAAGTCTAACGTATATTTTACGTTAAACGAACAAACGTACAACATGGGGTAATGGGATAATATTAAAAGATGTAATATTGAGAATTTGCATAAATGCCTTAAAAGGCATAGAATAAATTTGAGATGATAATTGGTATGATTTTGCATACCATAAATTGATGGACATAATTGAGTCAATTATGGCCACAGTTAAATTTGGAATTAATTGATAATTTGAATAGGGAAATTAATTCAAATTGGGGAATGATTAATTAGGTGTAATTAATCGTCTAAGACACGAGGTTAGGCTCTTTTGTGGTGTAAGACTGCCCGGACCCGCCCGGCAAATCCAGCTGCCATAAATGCCAGTCTAATGTGGGAGGTCTTAGGCATAAATTAAATGCGTAACAGTTCTAAAGACACGAGGTTAGGCTCATTTGTGGTGTAAGGCTGCCCGGACCCGCCCGGCAAATCCACCTTCCACAAATGCCAGTCTAATGTGGAAGGTCTTTACGAGGTTACAGTCTTAATGAATTAAGAAACACTTAACCAGATAAACATGTAGTGGGACATGAGGGGGTTAAGTCGGTGCCTTGGGTGGCATGTAGAATCTAGTGGGTGCCTTGGGTGGCATTTGAAATACGATTAGAAACACTTAACCAAAATTTGAAACATGTAAGTGAACATGAATAAGAAGAGGGTTAAGTGGGATGTACTAGAGGGGACCAAGCTTAGGTGGATAGCTTGTGTCAAGTAATGGGGGCCCGTTTCAACCAGTAACCCATGAGAATCTCTGTGGGCTCGACCCAAGTCGAGGACGGGACACGCGTACTAGCTTGACTGTAAGAGGCCAAAACGGGTTAGCGGTGGCAACGCAAGTCCAACGGGTTCATGTGCGTGTGTGGGCCCGGGCTGGTAGGTAAGACGTTGTTGCATCGTGTAGGTATAAGCCGTGCATCTCTGGTAGTATTGGGTTGCCACTTTGGGGTGTGATACACCCCACTGTGGGACCAGCACGGGTATCTACGAGTTAGGGAGTCGATCGAATGGGGGTAGTGGGTACACCTAATGGAGATAGGGGCAGACGACACCTATAAAGGTAGCTAGGGGTACATTAAACTACCATTATCATTATTAAGTTTTGTAGGTGGGATCAACCTTTAGGGTGACTAGTGGTGGTGCAGTATAGTAACTATCTCGTAGTGGTTTAGGTGCGCCTTTAACGTTATCTTTGTTCATCTTATTTCCTTGTTTACTCTGCTTTACCCAATTGTTCACAGTCATTTCCTTATTTTCCAACTTATGCCTTATCCTAGTTATTTTGGTAATTATATTGTTAAAGTTATCACACTCGCCAGACTTTATGTCTGACCCCCTTTATTTCCACCTCTTTTCTTCATTTTTCCCCACAGGTTCTCAGGGAGGAAACACCCAGGTTTAGTCAGGATTTGGATATCATCTTCTAGGAGCTACTTCTGAAGTATGGCTCGAGTCTCTGTCTCTTATATGGCTTGCTCTTTAATTTGGGGAATGATGTTTTCTTTAAAAATACCTATGTACTCTGATAATGTAAGACATAAGTGTTTTGTTGTAAGGGTTTTATAACTCATGGCATTATGTAACAAAGTATTTTGGTGATTTAATAAAGTTATTAGTTTCCGCTGCAAAAATTTTAATATCTGTCTTGTGATATTCTGTGTCTGTTTACCTCAATCGCTCCACTGAAGTTAAGGCATTCCCTTTGTGAGTGACCTTAATGGAGGTGGGGTGTTACAGATAGAAACTATTATAATATCAAAAGGATTTTTGATAAAAAGATTATTTTGGATTCTCATAAGGGGAAAAACCCGTTCCGTTATACGGCGTGGTCTTATGAGATATCATTTAATTGTTCAAACTGTTTTAAACTGTTTTACTCACAACATTCCCTTGACTGGCCCAAAGTTTATTTTGTTTTGTTTTCCCTAAACTCTTGGGTGCCCAATTTTGTATGGGCAGTCAAGTAGTCAGGATTGACAGATACTTGAAGAGGTTGAGCATGAGGCTTCAGGATTATGTAGCTATTGTTTATTTCCACTGTGTTGTAAGTGTTGTACCCTGATAATGTTGTGGTATACATATAAAAGTTTTATTTCAAAGTTATGTTATATTTTATTCGTTCCGCTGTAAGATTCGTGTTTACTCTGATGTTGTTTTTTTCCTTCTTCTATTCTAAGTTTCTATCTTATCTAGTCTCACCCTCTAACTTATTTCATGGACTGTCCGGTATTTTCCGATGCGTGGAATGTCGACATTGAGTATATGTTGGTAACCAAGGTCGACAAAATCCCCGGGTCGTTACAGTGGTATCAGAGCTTAAGGTTAAGTAATTACCTTGGCTCTGTGGTGTGACTCAGTAGAGATGGGGTTAGTAATACCCTAGATTGAGTTTGAGTGTGTGTATATATATATATATATATATATATGAGCGCGTATTTGTTATTTGATATAAAATTGTTTTATACTGTGGAGATTTATTGGTTGAGCTGTTTATGTGTTCTGGTCGATCAGTTTGATCCACTGTATCGGTAGGGGTTTCTAAACACTTGAATATGATGAATCGACACGGTATGTTTTGAAAAAAGGGTAAACGAAATAATTTTACCTGAATTACATTTTGATATGGAGAAAATATATATATATTGGAATTATAATATATTGGATATATTAGTTGTTATTATAATCGAGTAAGATTATAAATTAAATGGTTACGTAAATAACCGATCCAAATTCATATAAGTGTAATATATGAAATCGAGATGAATTAAATCTGAATTAAATCAGAATTGAAATGAAAACGCTGGAAATTGGATTAAGTGTTGATAAATGGATTTGGATTAAGTGTATGAGAATTTTAAAATCCTAGGAGATTTTAAATTTGTTTTACAACATTGTGATTGGTACTTTGAAATGAATTTCAAAATGGAAGTATTCAGAAATGGTTTTAAAGGTGATATAGTATTGAACTCACTTCTATAGCTGGGAAATAACCCTGATGATGAATCGCGACATCATTAGAGTTCATTTTCGAGTGTATAAGTGACGGATTACTACCAAGGAGATAATTTTTGAATTATTTTGAGAAAGAAAGTGTTTTTAATTATGAGAAGTAATATTTAATTTTTGAAAAGCTAAGCTGTTTAAAATTTCCAGGAAGAGACTGTTGAATTAAAACAAAAAATAGAAATTTGTGAAAACTAATTGAGATTAAAATAAAGCCAGTTAAGTGGTAACTGAATTGGATTAGAATGATATCAAGTAAGTTGGATTGATAAGAGTTTGAAATCAAGAATAAAACTTGAGTTTGAGAATGGAATTTGGCTTAGTTAATAGCAAATGGTTGTGTTGGAGATAAAAGTGATTTAGATTTAATTTGAATGACACTGGTATATGCTGAGTTGATAGCATATGGAAGTGATAGAGTTGATATGCCCGACAAAAAGGTACAAGTTTATTTTATATGCGTTTGGTGATTTATGAGCCTGTTTGTCAAGCCGCTTGGCTGTTTGATTTTCTTTTGGGTTAAAGAAGGCCTAGAGAGGCGAGTTGGAGTTTGAGCTATTGACCAGTACAAAGAAGGTGCTGGCAAAAAATTTCGAGAATTAAAGGTGTTAGAAAATTTTCAGGATTTTTGAAAATTTTGGTTGGTCAGAACAAATTAATATTTTAACTGGAATTAAATGGTTCAGTAGAAACTGAAGTTAAAAGTGAACGAATAATTCTAACCCAGTTAGTAGGTTTTTTTTTCTACCTTAGCAATTTCGAGAACGAAATTATTTTAAGGAGGGAAGAATGTAACGTCCCGTATTTTACACAGTTGAATAATTAATTAATATAATTATTAAATATCGATTTGGCAATATCGATAACTTGAATCAAATAATATTTATATTTAATTAATATAAATAATAGAATAATATATATAATTCAGAAATAATCAAAAATGGTGGAATTCACAATATCGTGTGAATCGGATTATTTATCAGATATAATTCAAATTGGAATTGAATTTGAATAACGAATATATTATTTAAACGAAATTTGAACATATAATTATAATATAATTATAATCGAGCTCGAAATGGCGCGGTAGTTCGTAATTTGGCGATTCGAACTTTAAACGAATATACAAAATCCGTTTTAAGTCAGATTTCTTTGAAACAAGAAATGTTCGGAGCTGGTGAAGTATATTTTTCTAAAGGAAGAGAAAAATCGGGATTTCGTCGTATGGATTTTGATTTATGATCAAATCAAATTTTCAAATGGTCATTATGGAATCATTTATCAACCATAACGATATATTTAATTATAATTAAATGTTGGCCTCGAATGTAGACAAGCCCTTTAAGACGTAGTGATAATTTAATTTTTAGAATTTTACTGTAATTTTTAATTAATTAAATAAGCAACTTTTTATTTGGAGTATTTTGCACCCTTAATCAGCGATTTTGGGGTTTCACAATATGAGTTAATCTACCGGTATTTTTATATTTTTGAAATCCTGGTACCTTACTGGTCACAACGGTATTTTTATGTCTGTCCATAACGACTCGTATGGGAACGAAATATTACATAGCGAGGTACACTAAGTTTTATAACTTAAAACTAATTTTTTCTTCATTTTTCACAATCAAAAGTGGTGCCACCGTTCTTTTTTTTTCCAGCAACGTGGAGGCATGACATCTTCAAATTAAATTCCAACTAATCCCTATAAATACCCTTATAGACCCAGCTTGCCATCAATACTTTCTCCACGGTAAAAATACATTGTAGCCGCCACTGTTCTTGTTTTCCAGTAAACCATTCTCTGGCTTAAACATTTCTCCACAAACGATAAAAACCAAACCAAACTATATATATGTAAGAGAGACCGCATGCATAATGGAGCAGACAATTCCTTCCGTTGACTGGCGTTCTAAGGGCTAGCGATGGTCTGTGGGACATCGGAGTAGGCGAGGTCAGTCTTAGATGGTGGCTTGGTCGGAGGCGTGTCGCAAAGGAGTAGAGCGACATTCCGAAGTTCGTCGATGAGGGAGACTGAAATGGTGAAATGGCATGCGTATTTTCCAGAAAGAAGTGGAAATTGGGTTGTTCTGATGTGGCGGACGTGAGTGGTAGGAGGGAGGCTGTGGATGGTATATGTTTTAAAAAGGGAAACGTAAAAGGGATGGAGAAGGGCATGTTTACTGTGAGTCGGGAAATTGTCTAAAGGAGTGTCAGCGGATGTAGTGTAGTGTAACGGATGTAGTGTAGTGTAGTGGAGATGGGCATGTATATCTAGCAAGATAAATACACAGGAGGCTTCGTTGTTTAACAAGGGAGTGTTTTGGGTATGCTGACGCAAGTGGAAAGATACGGGTTGGTAGTTACTGAAGGGGTGAAGGTGACGTTCGTTCAGGGTGAAGAGTATACAGCAAAAAGTGAAGGCAAAATGGGTGGTCTAGTGTCACGGAAAATGCTGATATGCTGGAGGACCGTGTTTTCTTTTGGGTAGGGGAAGACAACTGTTGAAGCGGGTGTGGTAATAAAAGGAAGTGGGCCGATCGAATTTAAATTAAGCCCAATTAGATTTATTTAAAATATGGTTAAGTTTTAATTTAAATAAATTTAATAAAACACATATAACTTGTTAATGTCATATATCGTTCATACTGTATCAGAATTTTGAGAGGTTAGATCCGTTGGGATCGTATGGACGGTGGCTCCACAATGGAACTGACTGGGAGTGAAATGGGGCTCGTTACAATTTATAGAGAAATAAGTTGTCCGTCTGAATCAACAGACGCAAATCGTTATTTAACGGTTAACGCGAAATGTGAGTAAAACTCACCAACTCTGAATAGTTATATTTTTATAACGTATTCTTAGAACTGATAATTATTTGTTGATTATTGTGTGTTAACTGTTTGGTTGAATTGCTTATGTATTGGTTGAAAATATAGATAACGATATATATATATATAAATCGTTAATCGAATATTGATTCTGTTTATCAGAATATTTTATATTCGTGTTATTTATGTTGTTTAACATCTGTGATGCAGGGAAATAGGTTGGAGGGATCCAACTGGATTCCTCAATATTTATAATATTGTTCTTTTCACATATTGTAATATATGATGTGATATATAATCTATTGTTGATTATGTGTGTTTGAATGATATTGATCATTGTTATTTGGTATTGTAAATACCGTAAGAAATACTGGAATGTAAAAAGGGAATTTTCAAAGTGGTTATTGAAAATAAAATATTTATAAAATCAAAGGATTTTATAAAAAGGGATATTTGTTTATAAAATAAACTAGAATTTATCAAAGAGAAAATATTTATAAAATCACGAGATTTTATAAAAGGAAATTATGTATAAAATCAAAGGATTTTATAATAAGGAATATTTATTGGAATAATAAAATCATATAAGGAATATTTATTGGGATAAATAAATAGAAGTATAAGAGGAAATATTTATTTAGAAAATAAATAGAATTCATCAAAAGGGAATATTTATGGGAAATAAATATGATAAAATAAAAAGAGGAGATATTTGTATATGTTTACAAATAGAATTTGAAAGGGAGATATTTGTAAAACATTTACAAATAGAATTGAAAGGGAATTATTTATAAAATCGTAGAATTTTATAAAAGGAATATTTATTTAGAAAATAAATAAGATATTATATGGGATATTTTTCTGGAGAATAAATAGGATTAAAAAGGGAATATTTGTAAACCAAATATAAAAGGAAATGTTTATAAAATGAAAAGAATTTTATAAAAAGGGAATTTCACATTTGAAAGGTTTAGACCCGTGCTTCACGCAAGGTTATAACGTGATAAGTATTTAAAATAAATATTGAATAGAAATCTGTTTAAACACATAAAAGTAGCAGATTAATTTACAAATAATATTTTATAAATTAAGTAAAATATTTATCAGTGGATAAATAGAATATATAAGTCAGGACTTATATAGAGAAGTAAGAATCGATTTCAACATCGATATTGAAACTGAATACGGACATATGCATTAATCAAAATGAGTTAGAGGAGTTAATCGAATTTTAGTTAACCAATTAGAGTTAGAGTAAATTGATTAGAGTTAAAGTTAATGGATTTAAAGATAATCGAATATAGTTTATTCGAAAGGAGTAATCGAATATTAGTTATTCGAAGTTAGTTAATCGAATATTAGTTATTCGTAGTGAGATAATCGAATATTAGTTTTTCGTAGTGAGATAATCGAATATTAGTTATTTGAAGAGAGATAATCGAATATTAGTTATTCGAAGTGAGTCAAATTGAATATTAGTTATTCGAAGAGAATAAATCATCGAATTCGATTATATCGAATTTGGGAAAGTATTTATACTTTCCAGTTTTTAAACCAAGATTTATTTATTTATAAATTAGGTGTTTATTTATTTATTCAAATTAAAGAATAAAAGTTACATTCGAAGTTAGATATTTCGAAAGTGGGGATCATAACGCTATAATTATAATCAATGTTTTCAATAAAGAAGTGGATACGTAAATAGAATCCGAGAGTTACGTAAGGAAGTTTGTTAAAGGTTTAAAAGATAAACTGTAACAACACTGAATTTTAGGGTAAATTTAAAAATTTTATTTTAAGTAATTTTAATGAGTTTTTGATATTTAAAATAATTTATTTTAAATAATAACGATTAAATTTTTTATTTTTATTTGAAGTAAAACTTGAAATTTATATTAATTCCATTCCGAGCCTGAAATGGCGCGGTAATTTCAGATTTCGATTTCCAACTTTGGAAAAATATATAAAATTCATTATAAGTCAAAATTAGACGTAACAAGAAACGCTAGAACCGTATCGATGATATCTTTATAATGAATTTAAGAAATTTAGATTTCAGTTTTTAATTTATAAGTTATGTCAAAATTAAAATTTAGAAAGGTCGCTATGAAATATATATATATATATATATATATATAATATAAAGGTCAAAAATGCTACTTTTTGCATACGAAGGAATTTGGACTCAAAACCACTTCCATTGAGTTCAGAATGATGTTTCTACATTTAAAAAGTATAAATACTTATATATTTCGAGTTTCGAAAATTATTTGTTTAAAAATGTATTTTTAATATTTAATATATACGCCTTGAAAAAGGCCATTTTTCAAACGAGCTCAGAACTGAACGAAATTAATTTTCCTAGGTCCGCAGCGTCAAAACATAGCTAAATATAATTTTCGGGAATTTTTGAAGTTGTGGCCTCGGTGAATTTATTTGTACGGTTGAATTAAAAATAAAAGACTTAAATTTTAAAATAAAGAGAACTGGGTCAACATGATCATTTGGGCCTGCGAGACATATCCAGATGAGTTCGGAACAGGGTTTAATGGGTAAAAACGACAGTCGTTGGGCTGAAATCTGACAAAGTAGCTAATCGGGCCTCAACGGGCTAATAAACAAATTAAATAATATATAAATACACCGTATTTCTAGGGGTGTAAATCGGTCGGACCGGACCGGACGGAGGTGTGTTCAGTTTCTGTCCTAAAAAAAATCGGACCGAACACGGACCAGACCAAATTTTTTCTCGGACAAATTTTGTTGTCCTAATTCGTGTCCTAAATAAAATCGGCCGGACACGGACACGGGCGGACTAGGTCAGACTCGGTCGGACATGACTATTTATATTATATTTTGTACATTTTACTAGTTTTTTTCTCAACTATACGCCGAATTTCAAGTAATTCGGACGAATTCGGACGAGCTCGGACCGGACATGATTTTTTCTCGTACAAATCTTGTTGTCCTAACTCGTGTCCTAAATGAAAATCGGACGGACTCAGACGGACGTATTTCGGTCATGGACACGAACGGACGTCGGACATTCGAACAAAATTTACAGCCCTACGTATTTCACTATTCACCGTATAACCCTAAAACCTAGCCACCGTATTTCATTTCCAATGGTCACCGTTCTTCCAAATTGATTCGTCAATTTCTCCAATTACTCTCCAAATTCCACCCCAACCCAAACAGTAAATCAAAGAGAAAATCAAGGCTTTTCATTCTATACGGAGAAGATGAACTCTAGTACCCTGTTGCGTCCGAACTGGCGCCTCAAAGAACTGGCGTTTGCGGCGGTAGAGCCACCGAGTTCGACGCCGATGGTGGCGATGGAAGGGCAGGCGACGGCGGTGGTGGTGGTGCGTCCAGATGCGGCTCCGGTCAAGCAGGGTGGCGGCGCGACGGGGGTTTTCAAGTCGACGATGGGTTCGGTGTTTAACAGAAAGAGGAAGAAAGGGTTATTACCTAATCTATTCTAATTAAATAATATTTAATTGTTAACTAATATGATTAATATTTAAATGACCATAACTTTTGCAAATCAAATCAGAAATTGACGAAACTGATTGCGTTGGATTCGCATTTCCGAGCACTACCACATGAAGCCGATTAGATCTGAAATGGAACCCTTTGAAATTTCAGCCAAATCAAGGTAAGATTTCTATATTTTAAATTTTAAAATTAATTATTTATTCTACTGTGGAAATTATATTTGTTCTATTTAAAAATTCATATTAATGTTGTGTATGTAATGGTTTTAGTGTTGACTGCTTCATGTTGATGATGAATTACTGAATTGTTTGTGTGTTTCATGGTAGTTATGGTACGAATAAAAACAGTGAAAAACAAATGATTCATTTTGTTAATTAGAAAACAAGAGAAAAAAAAATCCTATTTTGTATTTGTCATATTAGAATAAAGAAATTGTTTTGATAAATAGAATTTCTTTTGTTTGTCACATTTGTTATAATGGGTTAATTGAAACCAAATATATCATATTTATTATAATAAAATTAGATGGAACAAATATATCAATTTGTTGAACAAAACTATTGGAAATAAAAATACTTATTTTTGTTGAAGAAGAATAATTAGATTAGAATTTTAAATTGGACAATTTAGAGTTATAGGACAAAAATTGTCATTTTTGACAAATTTGAAATAATTGAATTAAAAATTGTCCTTGTAGTCAAAGTACAATTGTTGTATTTGATTTGTCATTTTGTTGAATTAGATCAACAAAATTATGATTCGTCGTTTTATTTGAAATTAGCAGTGTGAAACGAAACTGTCATTTATGTTAAACATAATAAAATTTTCATTTGACTATGAATTGTTATGTCATATAAAATTGTTATTTGGCTATGAAATGACATGTTAAACAAAATTATCTTTTGTCTAGAATAATGATATGTTAACAAAAATGACAGGCTATAGAATGTTAATATTAAAATGCCGTTTTATTAGAATGTCACATTAGAAACAAAAACACCATTTTTGTTAAGAATATGTTATGTAATTAAACACGACATTTTGTTAAGATTATGTTATGGAAATAAAATAACATTTAGATATAAAATAAGCATTAGGAATTAAATGACATTTTCGTTATAAAAATGAGCATTAGAAATTAAATGACATTTTGATTAAAAAAATGAACGATAGAAATTAAATAACATTTTTGTTAAAGAATATACATCAGGTTAAAGTAGTACTTTTGATTTAGAAATGTGTATTAGACAGAAATAACATTTTCATATAAATGTTATATTAGAAAAAGAGAGAACATTTTCATATAAATGCTACATTAGATTGGAAATGCCATTTGAGATAAAATGTTGCATTAGTATAAAAAGGACATTTTTATTAGAAAATGTAACTAAAATAAAAAGGATATTTCTGTTAGAAAATATGAATTAGAATAGAAAATGATCATTATTTGTACTGAATATGGATTAATATAAAAATTCACCTTTTTATAGAAAATGATCATTATTTGAAAATAAAGGTATGTTAACATTAAATTTTCATTTTTAATGTAAAGAATGGAAATAGGAGAAGTGCACATGTTTTGAGAATAAAAACATGTTTACTTAAAAAAATCCTATTTTTAATGACATGAAACTAGAGAAATGATCATATTTTGAAGACAAAACTATGTTAACATTAAAAATCATATTTTAATGTCATGGGTGAAATGAATATAAAAGATTACATTTTTCATAATGTAATATAAGAAGAGAAAAGATTTCATTTTTATGCGATGTGGTGAAAGAATAGAAAAGTTTAACATTTTTATGTGATGCAACTTTAAACTAGACATTTGGGTATAAAAATGTTTTGACATTAGATTTCACATTTTAATGTAAGTTAGAAGAATTAGAAAAGTTTACATTTTTGATGTAAATTAGAAGAATTAGAAAAGTATTGCATTTCCTTAATGTAAATAATGAATTAGGAAGGTTACATTTTTCCTAATGTAAATAAAAATAAGAAAATTTCGTTTGTATATGTAATTAAAGAATAAGAATTTGCATCGTAAGGAATAACATTTTTAAACGGAATTATAGAATAAGATTTTACCAATGTAATTAAAATTACTTTTTTTTATGTAATTAAAAAAAGAGAAATTTGACAATGGTATCAAAATCACCTTTCTATGTAATTTAAAAAGGATAGAAATTTTCACCGTAATGTTAATCACATTTTTATGTTAACATTAGAAAAGAAACATTTTTATGTATAAAATGTTCGCATCATAAAATCTCATTTTTATGTCAGTATATAAAAGGAATTAAAGAAATTACATTTTTTAATGTAAACAAAAGGAATTAAAGAATTTTTCAATGTAAATAAAGGAAATAAAGGAATTTACATTTTATATGTAAATAAAAAGGTTTGATAGGAATGCACATTTTATATAAGATAAAAGAATGATTAGAAATATACATTTTCCAATGTAAGTAGGATATGAAATAAAAGTTACATTTTCAATATAATAATATATTGAAGTACTGTTTACATTTTTAATGTAAATAAGATTAAAAAGATGAAAGTTACATTTTTAATGTAAAAAGTAAATTTTACATTTTTAATGTAAATAGGATTAAAAAGATGAAAGTAATATTTTTAATGTAGAAAGAAAAGTATACATTTTAATGTGAATAAGAGAAGGAGAACTTTACATTTTCATGTAATTAGAACTTAAAGAAGAAGATTACATTTTTGTGTAATTTAGAATTTAAAGAAGGAAAATTACATTTTCATGTAAATAGAACTTAAAGAAGAAGATTTACATTTTAATCAATTGAATTTTTATTAAAAAGGACAACGGTATGAAATTTACATATTCATGCAAAAGAATTTCAGTAAAGATTATAACGATGAAATTTATATTTTAATGAATTAGTTTTTCATTAAAAAGATTAAAAGATATGAAGTTTACATTTTTATGTGTAAAGATTAAAGCAAGAATATCATTTTGCTTGTAAAGAAAAAAATGACACAAAATAATCATTTTTGTTGAATTAGAAATGACGCACAAGAATTTGCATGGTTGTGTAGATTGAAAATAGAAAAATATACATTGCATGTATAGGTTGTGTATGTGAATTAAAATAAATATTATTGTGTGTTATGTCATATATCTTTACTTGTCATGATTATCACAATAATGAAATGGCCGAAGAAATTGTTTGTACATATATAATCATATATATAAACATATTTTAATTGAATGAATCAAGCGTGGTAGTTCACTTTATAGAATTGTACTTTTAGTTGATTATACCGAAATATCCGACCGTCGGATTTTCCCAAATCTGAAACCGTTAGGTTCGCCTTGGGAAGATCTTTCCAACGATATGAATTGTGTTAAAATCCAACGGTTAGGTTTAGAGAAATGTGTAAAACAAATTTGGGTGAAAACAGCGCCAAGGTCGCCTATTGACTTGAATCGTCGTTAAATGGAATTTAATTATTTTTATATAAATAAAAATAAAGATTGATCGTTATGAATTAATATTAACAATATGAAATGATTTTTAAACTATATATATATATGCGAGGATTATTTGGAAAGTCCGAGTCTATCTCATTCCAAATAATTTGAACGACGTTTAAAATTCAAGAGTTGAAGACGGCGATTGAAGACCGACGATCTTCATATCGAATGGACGACGACTGCTGATGCCCTTGATTGGAGTAGCTACCTTGAAGGGGCTACAGTGTTGGCCGTCCGGACGTAGTGTTGATTCGTACGGATTTGGCTTTCGCTCAGACCTAGAGCGTAAGCCTATAAATGGAATGTGTGTCTGACATTGTACTCCTTTATATATTGTACTTATTGATTTTCTGCTGAATGTATGAATGCTTGGTGGCGGAGAATTTATTCTCTTGCTTAACACCCTTTTGTATATTTTGGCAAAGATTAATAGTATGATATGGATTGACAGTGTGGCATACCAAGATGCAATGATCAAGGATTTTGTTGAAAAGCAGGCCTTGTGGTTGATGATCAAAGCACGGCCTGTTTAAGCATAGCTTTGTGTA
This sequence comes from Allium sativum, assembly GCA_030737875.1. Taxonomy (NCBI): domain Eukaryota; kingdom Viridiplantae; phylum Streptophyta; class Magnoliopsida; order Asparagales; family Amaryllidaceae; genus Allium; species Allium sativum. The sequence continues at coordinate 122,697,522 of CM060919.1, read as the reverse complement.
TAGCGTGACTTCGCGAGCCTCACAACCCGGTTGAGTCTAAAACGGGATAAGGGAACGCAGGGAGAGTAGCACGTTTCTTTCTAGCTAGAAGTGGTTTCGGTGCTTAAACTGGCTGATATTTACTCTTGTGGATGATGAAATAAGGCGCCTCGGATGATAGGTCCTATAGGACCGGGAAACGTGTGTTCAGGAATTGCCAATCCACGAAGCTGTATGTGTGGACCGGCCCTGCAAGATCCAAGGGTTAACTGCGGGGAATCCCGAGACATTAGCTAGAGTGTCTCGAATCGGTAAGGAGCTCCTCCCTAGCCTTGACTCATGATGGAAACCCAATTTCCAATACGACCTCATGCGGATTTGATTGTATTACTAGTATGGAAGCATAGTATTATGGTATCTATGTGTCCTAGGATTGATACATTATGATTGAACTGTTTTTGAAAACTTATATACACTAATAATAATATCAAATTCGTTTTTTTATCGTACCAAGCATGTTTAATCACCATAAGGTAAAACCCTATCCTCTGGTTTGCGTTGCATTGTGTGATGGGACTTGGGTCTTATGGTGATTCCATTTTTCTCAAAAGCATTGCGTTGTTTTATGATTTACTTTAAGTTATGCACGACAATCCATTGGAATAAACCTGTTCCGCGTTAGCGGCGTGGTCCTTGGATTTTCCTTATTACTATTAGTTGAATTAGTTAAGAATTCTCACACCAGTCCTTGTTTGGCATGCCAGTCCCATGACTGACCCGTTGTTTGTTTCCACCTTTGCAAACTCGGGTGCCCTCTTTTTCCACACGGGCAGTCGAGTAGCTTTTTGCAGATATTTAATTCTTGAGCAGGATTCTGGATTGAAGCTTAAAGCTGTGTCCAGAGCATAGTTGTCTTCCGCTATATCTATTGTTTCCGCTGCAATGAATTAAAATATTATAATTTATCTTCCGCTGTAATTTATCGATGTACTGATATTCTGTACTCTAATGTTATGTTACCATGATGTAATAAAAGTCTGTTGTTATTGTTCTGATGTGGTTGTATTCCCAAAGTTAACGTACTTGGGTTTTGAACGGTCTTGGTCGATTTTGCGATCAATCGGGTCGGGCGAAATGCGTGTCGTTACTGTTGGTATCAGAGCTTTGGTTAGCTCAAATCTTTGGGATACAACTCATTAGAACTGAACAAAAGACTCATCAGAGATTGGATTAGTAATATCCAATAAGAATACTCATTAGAGATAGGATCAGCAGTATCCTAGAATGAGAAATCTCATTAGAGATGGGGCTAGAAATGCCCTAGAATGAGTTGAGTGTGCTAAGCTTATAATTAACGTATTTTTAATTATATATAATCTATTTTAGAAAATATGATTTTTGAATATATAAAAGTTATACATATTTAAAAAGCTAATCAACCAATTGATTGATTGTGTAGTGTAATTATTAGTTCAACTATAAAATTATTTAAACCAATAAATGAATAATTAAGAATGAAAAATGAGTAGGATAATTAAACACTTTTAGCTTCGTTCCTTTTCGAGGACGAAAAGTTTTTAAGTGGGGGAGACTGTAACAACCCTGAATTTTGGGGTAAATTTAAAAATTTTATTTTAAGTAATTTTAATGAGATTTTGATATTTAAAATAATTTATTTTAAATAATAACGATTAAAAAATTTATTTTTATTTGAAGTAAAACTTAAAATTTATATTAATTCCATTCCGAGCCTGAAATGGCGCGGTAATTTCAGATTTTGATTTCCAACTTTGGAAAAATATATAAAATTCATTATAAGTCAAAATTAGACGAAACAAGAAACGCTAGAACCGTATCGATGATATCTTTATAATGAATTTAAGAAATTTAGATTTCAGTTTATAATTTATAAGTTATGTCAAAATTAAAATTTAGAAAGGTCGCTATGAAATTTATATATATAATATATAAAGGTCAAAAATACTACTTTTTTCATACGAAGGAATTTGGACTCAAAACCACTTCCATTGAGTTCAGAATGATGTTTCTGCATTTAAAAAGTATAAACACTTATATATTTCGAGTTTCGAAAATTATTTGTTTAAAAATGTATTTTTAATATTTAATATATACGCCTTGAAAAAGGCCATTTTTCAAACGAGCTCAGAATTGAACGAAATTAATTTTCCTAGGTCCGCAACGTCAAAACATAGCTAAATATTTTTTCGGGATTTTTTGAAGTTAATTTGTGGCCTCGGTGAATTTATTTGTACGGTTGAATTAAAAATAAAAGACTTAAATTTTAAAATAAAGAGAACTGGGTCAACATGATCATTTGGGCCTGCGAGACATATCCATATGAGTTTGGAACAGGGGTAAATGGGTAAAAACGACAGTCGTTGGGCTGAAATCTGATAAAGTAGCTAATCGGGCCTCAACGGGCTAACAAACAAATTAAATAATATATAAATTCACCGTATTTCACTATTCACCGTATAACCCTAAAACCTAGCTGTTGTATTTCATTTCCAATGGCCACCGTTCTTCCAAATTGATTCGTCAATTTCTCCAATTACTCTCCAAATTCCAACCCAACCCAAACAGTAAATCAAAGAGCAAATCAAGGCTTTTCATTCAATACGGAGATGATGAACTCTAGTAGCTTATAGCGTCCGAACTTGCGCCTCAAAGAACCGGCGTTTGCGGCAAATTTTAGCGGTGGTGGAGCCACCGAGTTCGACGCCGGTGCTGGCGACGGAAGGGCAAGCGGCGGCGGTGGTCGTCGTGCGTCCAGATGCGGGTCCGGTCAAGCAGGGTGGCGGCGCGACGGGGGTTTTCAAGTCGACGATGGGTTCGGTGTTTAACAGAAAGAGGAAGAAAGGGTTATTACCTAATCTATTCAAATTAAATAATATTTGATTGTTAACTAATATGATTAATATTTAAATGACCATAACTTTTGCAAATCAAATCAGAAATTGACGAAACTGATTGCGTTGGATTCGTATTTCCGAGCACTACCACATGAAGCCGATTAGATCAGAAATGGAACCCTTTGAAATTTCAGCCAAATCAAGGTGAGATTTCTATATTTTAAATTTTAAAATTAATTATTTATTCTATTGTGGAAATTATATTTGTTCTATTTAAAAATTCATGTTAATGTTGTGTATGTAATGGTTTCAGTGTTGACTGTTTCATGTTGATGATGAATTACTGAATTGTTTGTGTTTTTCATGGTAGTTATGATACGAATAAAAACAATGAAAAACAAATGATTCATTTTGTTAATTAGAAAACAAAAGAAAAAAAATCCTATTTAGTATTTGTCATATTAGAATAAAGAAATTGTTTTGATAAATAGAATTTCTTTTGTTTTTCACATTTGTTATAATGGGTTAATTGAAACCAAATATATCATATTTGTTATAATAAAATTAGATGGAACGAATATATCAATTTGTTGAACAAAACTATTGGAAATAAAAATACTTATTTTTGTTGAAGAAGAATAATTAGATTAGAATTTTAAATTGGACAATTTAGAGTGATAGGACAAAAATTGTCAATTTTGACAAATTTGAAATAATTGAATTAAAAATTGTCCTTGTAGTCAAAGTACAATTGTTGTATTTGATTTGTCATTTTGTTGAATTAGATCAACAAAATTATGATTCGTCATTTTATTTGAAATTAGCAGTGTGAAACGAAAATGTCATTTATGTTAAACATAATAAAATTTTCATTTGACTGTGAATTGTTATGTCATATAAAATTGTTATTTGGCAATGAAATGACATGTTAAACAAAATTATCTTTTGTTTAGAATAATGATATGTTAACAAAAATGACAGGCTATTGAATGTTAATATTTAAATGTCGTTTTGTTTGAATGTCACATTAGAAACAAAAACACCATCTTTGTTAAGAATATGTTATGTAATTAAACATACATTTTGTTAAGATTATGTTATGGAAATAAAATAACATTTAGATATAAAATAAGCATTAAAAATTAAATGACATTTTCGTTATAAAAATGAGCATTAGAAATTAAATGACATTTTGATTAAAAAAAATGAACGATAGAAATTAAATAACATTTTTTTTAAAGAATATACATCAGGTTAAAGTATTACTTTTGATTTAGAAATGTATATTAGACAGAAATAACATTTTCATATAAATGTTATATTAGCAAAAGAGAGAACATTTTCATATAAATGCCGCATTAGATTGGAAATGCCATTTGAGATAAAATGTTGCATTAGTATAAAAAGGACATTTTTATTAGAAAATGTAACTAAAATAAAAAGGATATTTCTGTTAGAAAATATGAATTAGAATAGAAAATGACCATTATTTGTACTGAATATGGGTTAATATAAAAATTCACCTTTTAATAGAAAATGAACATTATTTGAAAATAAAGGTATGTAAACATTAAATTTTCATTTTTAATGTAAAGAATGGAAATAGAAGAAGTGCACATGTTTTGAGAATAAAAACATGTTTACTTAAAAAAAAATCCTATTTTTAATGACATGAAATGAAACTAGAGAAATGATTATATTTTGAAGACAAAACTATGTTAACATTAAAAATCATATTTTAATGTCATGTGTGAAATGAATATAAAAGATTACATTTTTCATAATGTAATATAAGAAGAGAAAAGATTTCATTTTTATGCGATGTGGTGAAAGAATAGAAAAGTTTCACATTTTTATGTGATGCAACTTTAAACTAGACATTTGGATATAAAAATGTTTTGACATTAGATTTCACATTTTAATGTAAGTTAGAAGAATTAGAAAAGTTTACATTTTTGATGTAAATTAGAAGAATTAGAGAAGTTTTACATTTCCTTAATGTAAATAATGAATTAGGAAGGTTACATTTTTCCTAATGTAAATAAAAATAAGAAAATTTCATTTGTATATGTAATTAAAGAATAAGAATTTGCATCGTAAGGAATTACATTTTTAAACGGAATTATAGAATAATATTTTACCATTGTAATTAAAATTACTTTTTTTTATGTAATTAAAAAAAGAGAAATTTGACAATGGTATCAAAATCACCTTTCTATGTAATTTAAAAAGGATAGAAATTTTCACCGTAATGTTAATCACATTTTTATGTTAACATTAGAAAAGAAACATTTTTATGTATAAAATGCTCGCATCATAAAATCTCATTTTTATGTCAGTATATAAAAGAAATTACATTTTTTAATGTAAACAAAAGGAATTAAAGAATTTGCATTTTTCAATGTAAATAAAGGAAATAAAGGAATTTACATTTTATATGTAAATAAAAAGGTTTGATAGGAATGCACATTTTATATAAGATAAAAGAATGATTAGAAATATACATTTTCCAATGTAAGTAGGATATGAAGTAAAAGCTACATTTTCAATATAATAATATATTGAAGTAAAGTTTACATTTTTAATGTAAATAAGATTGAAAAGATGAAAGTTACATTTTTAATGTAAAAAGTAAGTTTACATTTTTAATGTAAATAGGATTAAAAAGATGAAAGTTACATTTTTAATGTAAAAAGAAAAGTATACATTTTAATGTGAATAAGAGAAGGAGAACTTTACATTTTCATGTAATTAGAACTTAAAGAAGAAGATTACATTTTTGTGTAATTTAGAATTTAAAGAAGGAAAATTACATTTTCATGTAAATAGAACTTAAAGAAGAAGATTTGCATTTTAATCAATTGAATTTTTATTAAAAAGGACAACGGTATGAAATTTACATATTCATGTAAAAGAATTTCAGTAAAGATTATAACGATGAAATTTATATTTTAATGAATTAGTTTTTCGTTAAAAACATTAAAAGATATGAAATTTACATTTTTATGTGTAAATATTAAAGCAAGAATATCATTTTGCTTGTAAAGAAAAGAATGACACAAAATAATCATTTTTGTTGAATTAGAAATGACGCACAAGAATTTGCATGGTTGTGTAGATTGAAAATAGAAAAATATACATTGCATGTATAGGATGTGTATGTGAATTAAAATAAACATTATTGTGTGTTATGTCATATATCTTTACTTGTCATGATTATCACAATAATGAAATGGCCGAAGAAATTGTATGTATATATATATAATCATATATATAAACAAATTTTAGTTGAATGAATCGAGCGTGGTAGTTCACTTTATAGAATTGTACTTTTAGTTGATTATACCGAAATATCCGACCGTCGGATTTTCCCAAATCTGAAACCGTTAGGTTCGCCTTGGGAAGATCTTTCCAATGATATGAATTGTGTTAAAATCCAACGGTTAGATTTAGAGAAATGTGTAAAACAAATTTGGTTGAAAACAGCGCCAAGGTCGCCTATTGACTTGAAGCGTCGTTAAATGGAATTTAATTATTTTTATATAAATAAAAATAAAGATTGATCGTTATGAATTAATATTAACGATATGAAATGATTTTTAAATTATATATATATATATATGCGAGGATTACTTGGAAAGTCCGAGTCTATCTCATTCCAAATAATTTGAACGACGTTTAAAATTCAAGAGTTGAAGACGGCGATTGAAGACCGACGATCTTCATATCGAATGGATGACGACTGCTGATGCCCTTGATTGGAGTAGCTATCTTGAAGGGGCTACAGTGGTGGCCGTCCAGACGTAGTGTTGATTTGTATGGATTTGGCATTCGCTCAGACCCAGAGCATAAGCCTATAAATGGAATGTGTGTCTACATTGTACTCCTTTATATATTGTACTTATTGATTTTCTGCTGAATGTATGAATGCTTGGTGGCGGAGAATTTATTCGCTTTCTTAACACCCTTTTGTATATTTTGGCAAAGATTAATAGTATGATATGGATTGACAGTGTGGCATACCAAGATGCTATGATCAAGGCTTTTGTTGAAAAGCAGGCCTTGTGGTTGATGATCAAAGAACGGCCTGTTTAGGCGTAGCTTTGTGTATAGCGTGACTTCGCGAGCCTCACAACCCGGTTGAGTCTAAAACGGGAGAAGGGAACGCAGGGAGAGCAGCACGTTTCTTTCTAGCTAGAAGTGGTGTCGGTGCTTAAACTGGCTTATATTTACTTATGTGGATGATGGAATGAGGCACCTCGTATGATAGGTCCTATAGGACCGGGAAACGTGTGTTTAGGAATTGCCAATCCACGAAGCTGTATGTGTGGACCGGCCCTGTAGGATCCAAGGGTTAACTACGGGGAATCCTGAGACATTAGCTAGAGTGTCTCGAATCGGTAAGGAGCTCCTCCCTAGCCTTGACTCATGATGGAAACCCAATTTCCAATACGACCTCATGCGGATTTGATTGTATTACTAGTATGGAAGCATAGTATTATGGTATCTATGTGTCCTAAGATTGATACATTATGATTGAACTATTTTTGAAAACTTATATACACTAATAATAATATCAAATTCGTTTTTTTATCATACCAAGCATGTTTAATCACCATAAGGTAAAACCCTATCCTCTGGTTTGCGTTGCATTATGTGATGGGACTTGGATCTTATGGTGATTCCATTTTTCTCAAAAGCATTGCGTTGTTTTACGATTTACTTTAAGTTATGCACGAAAATCCATTGGAATAAACCCGTTCCGCGTTAGCGGCGTGGTCCTTGGATTTTCCTTATTACTATTAGTTAAATTAGTTAAGAATTCTCACACCAGTCCTTGTTTGGCATGCCAGTCCCATGACTGACCCGTTGTTTGTTTCCACCTTTGCAAACTCGGTTGCCCTCTTTTTCCACACGGGCAGTCGAGTAGCTTTTTGCAGATATTTACTTCTTATGCGGGATTCTGGATTGAAGCTTAAAGCTGTGTCCAGAGCATAGTTGTCTTCCGCTATATCTATTGTTTCCGCTGCAATATATTAAAATATTGTAATTTATCTTCCGCTGTAATTTATCGATGTACTCTGATATTCTGTACTCTGATATTCTGTACTCTGATGTTACATTACCATGATGTAATAAAAGTCTGCTGTTATTGTTCTGATGTGGTTGTATTCCCAAAGTTAACGTACTCGGGTTTTGAACGGTCTTGGTCGATTTTGCGATCGATCGGGTCGGGCGAAATGCGTGTCGTTGGTCGGGCGAAATGCGTGTCGTTACATAAACTTTGTCTATTCCGAAGTTAAAACGTTGTTCAGTTAAGGTCTGAGAGGTAATTATACCCAACTTGATTGAATTCCTTCTTAACTAAGGAATGGTTAAAGTTTGATAGTAAAGGTAGGTTAAGTGAATTTAGTTAATGCGCGTAATGGTTTGTGTTGGCATAGCGATGTTTATTTAAACATCAGTTTAAATCAAATGAAAGAATTTTGGAAATGTTTTCCAAATAAGAATCAGAAATGTTTTCTGATAATAGAAAATAAGAAATAGGAATAAATGTGGAAACCTTTTCCAGTGATTAATAACGTATATTTTCTAAAGTTTAGAAAATAAGGATTTACGAACACATGAAAACAGGAGATAAGTAAATTAATGAACTAAAGAGATAAATGTTAAATGATGATTGATCGATATAATTTCCATCTGGAAATAATATCGTTGTTTGTACACGTGTTTTTCTTTGATAGTTAAATCACAGACTATCGAAGTTTTGACCATTTTTTCGTCATCAATACGGAGAGATCGATTGGATTATTATCCGAGAACCACTCCGTATGGGTGTTAGCATTTCGAATCAAATAGATCGAAGCCAAATTGAAGACGGAGTTTATACAAGGGTTATTCTGGCAATCCTAGGTAGAAATTGCCTAAAATGGATTTACAGAATAGTGCCTTCGGTTCGTCCAGTCCCAGGACAACTTGAATTGACGAATGTTTGACAGAGTATATCTGGTAGATCACGTAAATTGATCTTTTCGAACGTATTTACGTTGGTGGCGGAGGAATTCGTTTCCTTAGCTTATACCCGTGATATTTTTGGGGAAATCAATTTGTGATTTGACGTGTATGACGATGTGACATTCAAAGTGAATGAATGAGTAATCTGTTGAAAGATACGTTATGACCTCCAGCCTCATCAACTGGGAAATGACAGAAATCAGGCTGGCTGCATGGGTAAGTGGGTCGCACCCAAGTAGGGTATATTGTCACCATCTAGAGAATATTCATATTTGTTACTTCTTTCAATTCTGTATCTCCCGGGAATGGTTATGTTGGTTTACCAACTGTAAGGTGATAATATATTCGATACACTCAAGCGAAATGAGTGGTCGGTCATGTGTGGCTGAGTTACAAGATGTTCTTATTGAACTCCAATGTATCGCTTCTAGAGTACACTGATCGGAAGGTGGATCCATACCATGTCATAGTTGGAAATCCATTATCCAATAAGCGATCACGATTTTGACTGTATACTACGTATTTAGAACGTGAGATGAAAGTGTTTCTGCTAGATGATTATTATATTATGGTTGATAGACACTATTATAATATCAAAAGGATTTTTGATATAAAGATTATTTTGTATTTTCATAAGGGAGAAAACCCGTTCCGTTATACAGCGTGGTCTTATGAGATATCGTTTAATTGCTCAAACTATTTTAATCTGTTTCACTCACACCAGTACCATGACTAACCCAGAGTTTATTTTGTTTTGTTTTCCCTAAACTCTTGGGTGTCCAATTTTGTACGGGCAGTCAAGTAGTCGGGTTTACAGATACTTGAAGAGCTGGAGCAAGAGACTTCAGGATTATATAGATATTGTTTATTTCCGCTGTGTTGTAAGTGTTGTACCCTGATAATGTTGTGGTATACATATACAAGTTTTATTTCAAAGTTATGTTATATTTTATTCATTCCGCTGTAAGATTCGTGTTTACTCTGATATTGTTTGTTCTTCTTCTTCTTCTATTCTAAGTTTCTATCTTATCTATTCTCACCCTCTAACTTCTTTCATGGACTATCCGGTATTTTCCGATGCTTGGAGTGTCGACATTGAGTATATGTCGGTAACCAAGGTCTACAAAATCCCCGGGTCGTTACAAAGGGAGTATAATCTTTTAATTAAGATTAAATAATTGAATATTAGGAAATCGTTTTAAAGGCAAACTATGATTAAAATTATGAAATTTGGATTAAGGTTTTGAATAACGCGTTATCAAACGAAAAATTAATTGAGGTTTTTGAGGTTATATTATCTTTGATTTAACAAGTTGTGTTTTAAAAGAGTAAAGTTGAAATACGGATTTTTGTTAAAGTTACATTGAGAACGGGTTTAAAGAAGTTTTAATTAACAAATCCAAGATGGAAGGAGATTTGGTTAAAAGCCAGTGTGATCCATAATTGTTTTTTTAAAATTGTGGTTATTATTTGGAAAGACCGGGATCGGATTTATGTCCGAAAACCATTCCAAGTAATAATATGACGTTGTGGAGCAATTGAGGACATTGAAGACGGTATTGAAGACTGGGACCCTTCATATCGTAGGGACGGCTTACTGAATGTCTCAAATGAGTAGCTCCCATTTGCAGATGGATTTTATATCAGTTAAGTGGCAAGAAGTCCGAACGTATGTGAAGGAATTTCGGATTGTTGTTTCGTTCAGACCCAGAACAGACGTGTATGGATTGTGTCTGACATTGTAGTTGACTGCGTAACACTGATCTATGTTAAATATATATCTGTTTAGTGGAGGAGAATTTATTCTCTTTGCTTAAAACCTTCTCCAAGACATATGAGCTTATAGGTTATATATTGACGAAAATCAGTGATGCATTATGAATGGACAATGTGGCATACTTAAGATATGTGGTGAGCTACGGATGATTAAAGCATGGCTTATTTAAGTGTAGCTTTGTGTATATCATGACCTCGACCAGCCTCACACCCCAGTAAATGGCCAAAAAAAGGAAGAAATGCAGTAGGGTTATGAGGTGTTGTCTCCTTATAGATAAAAGGTGTACCATAGTATAGAGCCCAGGTATTAACCTACATGGAAAAACATCTACTTTTGTGGTTGTTGTTGGAACGCACTCGGAAAGGTTGGTAACGACCGGGAGATGACATACTCAGGCGTACTCTAAGTTACCTAGTTACAGAGGTAACCCGACCTTGTATCGGCATGAGGTGCATCAGTTGATCCTCGGACATCCCTCTAGAGGTGTTCAAAATTCGGTTCGGTAAGGAAGTTCCTTTGCCTGGTCATTGTTGGAAACCCAATCTCCATTATGAGCCTGTACGGTTTTGTTTGTATTGCCTACTGGTTACTGGCTGGATTATGTCAGTATAATAGGATGGAGCATTATGCTGGCTAGTTTAATATATTTACCTTCGAACGGTTTTACACACTATGCACTAATAATAATATAAAAGAGGATTTCTGCTTAAAAAATACTTTTTGACTAACATAAGGAGAAACCTCTCCCATGTGTGTGTGCCGCGAGTCCTTATGTTAGTTTCATTTTTCAAAAAATCATTGCGAACTTTTGTGCATTGGTATTCACATGGAGTGAACCCGTTCTACGTTAGCAGCATGGTCTAGTGAATTACCTAGCTTTAAAATAAACACTAAAAACAAACATTTTGGGTTCTTACACTAGCCCCATGACTGTATTGCTTCCACACCTAAACTCTGGGTCCCCATAATTTTTACACGGGCGGCTAGTAGTTTAGTTTGCAGATTTATTCTTCCGAGATGGATTCAAGTTGGAGCTAGAGCTATGCTTTGGATTTTACATCTTCCGTTGAAGGCCAATTTGTATTTCCTTCCGCTGAGCTTATATTGTACTTTGATATTCCTTGGACTCTGATGTAATGTTATTGTAATGATAATGGAAAAATTCTTTTACTTTTTTGCAAATGTGTAAGTACCCCTAACAATCCGTCTTTATGAACGGTTTAAGTTGGTTTAATTACTGGCGAAAACCGGACAAAAAGGCGGGTCATTACATCTATGTACTATATAGTTTTATTTATTTATATATATTCAATATATACATTTGAAACAAAATATATGAAACTTAAGTAGATGAACAAAATTGATAGCTAGATTTTGAACTGACGGTTTCATATTGAAAAGATGTCCTTGCAAAACCAAATAAGAAGGTAGTGAAATTTAGCTATAAGAAGAGATTTTAATTAAATTGATATGTATACTGTGGTGTATTGACATATGCACCAAAATATCTAGAATTATAGAAGAGATAAATTCCTATACCTAACCATGTGCATAGATGTATATTCCTAAATTTAACGATAATTATGAAATAATTGTAAAGCGTACCTGTTTTCGCAATCCTTATTTTTGTTGTTCTTCCATTATCATGAACCACACATTTACAGCATACAGAATTTGATGATGATATCCAAGTTCAAAATCAAGGGGTTTGATAAATTTTCAAACTAAGATAAGGATTTCCCAAATTTTTCAAGATGAGTTGGATAGAAATAATCTTCGAATATTTGACATAAAATTCCGTAGTGTAAACGTATACTATTTGAGGAATTTGAAAAATATTATTATCGTTATTCCTCTTATAGTATTAGTTGATTATGAGAATTGATATCGAATATAAGTAGATACATTTTATGTGTAACTTATGTTCAATATCGGTTGATTTGGTTTTTGTTGCGAGTCGTATCTTCAATAATATCATTCTTGAAACCCGATGAGATTGAGTTGTGGAAATTCATTTCGTAATTTGGGGATTTAATTAAATCTTTGATTTAAGGAAATTAAAGCTAAGGAATTGGGAAGGAAGTATAATCTTTTAATTAAGATTAAACAATTGAATATTGGGAAATCGTTTTAAATGGAAACTATGATCGAAATTATGAAATGTGGACCAAGGCTTTGAATAACGCTTTATCAAACAAAAAATTAATTGAGGCTTTTGGGGCTAAATTATCTTTGATTTAACAGGATGTGTTTTAAAGGAGTAAAGTTGAAATATGGGTTTCTATCAAAATTAATTTGAGAATGGGTTTAAAGAAGTTTTAATTAACAAATCCAAGATGGAAGGAGATTTGGATTAAAGCCTATGTGATCCATAATTGAGATTTTAAAATTGCGGTTATTATTTGGAAAGACGGGGATCATATTTATGTCCGAAAACCATTCCAAATAATAATACGACGTTGTGGAGCAATTGAAGACATTGAAGACGGTATTGATGACCAGGACCCTTCATATCATAAGGACGACTTGTTGAATGTCTCAAATGGGTAGCCCATTTTCAGATGGATTTTATATCAGTTAAGTGGCAAGAAGCCCGAACGTATGTGAAGGGATTCCGGATTATTGTTTCGTTCAGACCCAGAATGGACATGTATGAATTGTGTGTCTAACATTGTAATTGGCTGCGTAGCACTGATCTCTGTTAAATATATATCTATCTGGTGGAGGAGAATGTATTCTCTTTTCTTAACACCCTTCTCTATGACGTATGAGCTTAGAGGTTATATATTGACGGAAATCAGTGATGCGTTGTGAATGGATAATGCGGCATACTTAAGATATGTGGTGAGTTATGGATGATTGAAGCATGGCTTATTTAAGCGTAGTTTTGTGTATATCGTGACCTCGGCAAGCCTCACACCCTGGTAAATGGCCAAAACAAGAAAAAATGCAGCAGGATTATGGGGTGTTGTCTCCTTCTAGATAAAAGGTGTACCATAGTATAGAGCCCAGGTATTAACCTTTGTGGAAAAACATCTACTTTTGTGGTTGTTGTTGGCGCGCTCTCGGAAAGGTCGGTAATGACCAGGAGATGACAAACTCAGGCGTACTCTAAGTTACCTTGGTACAGAGGTAAGCCGGCCGTGTGTTGGCATGAGGAGCATCAGTTGATCCTCGAACATACCTTTAGAGGTATTCAAAATTCGGTTCGTAAGGAAGTTCTTTTGCCTGGTCATTGTTGGAAATCGAATATCCACTATGAGCCTGTATGGTTTTGTTTGTATTGCCTAATGGTTATTGGTAGGATTACGTCAGTATAATGAGATGGTGCATTATGCTGGCTAGTTTAATATATTTACTTTCGAAAGTTTTTCACACTATGCAATAATAATAACATGAAAGGGGATTTCCACATAAAAAGGTATTTTTTGACTGCCATAAGGAGAAAACTTGCCCATGTGTGTGTTTTCATTGTGTGTGTGCCATGAGACAGTATGTTAGTTTTCATTTTTCAAAAAGTCATTGCGAATTTTTCTGCATTGGTATTCACATGGAGTGAACCCGTTCCGCATTAGCGGCGTGATCAAGTAAATTACGTAACTTTAAAATAAACCCTAAGAACAACCGTTTTGGGTTCTCACATCATCCCATGACTGACCTGTAGTTTATTGTTCCCACACCAAAACTCTAGGTGTCCATAATTTTTACACGGACAGCAAGTAGTTTGGTTTGCAGATTTAGTCTTTCGATCTAGATTCAAGTTGGAGCTAGACCTATGCTTGGATTTTACTTCTTCCGCTGAAGGCCAATTTGTATTTCTTTCCATTGAGCTTATATTGTACTATGATATTCCTTGTAACTCTGATGTAATATTATTGTAATGATAATAGAAAAGTTCTTTTACTTCCGTACAAATGCCTAAGTACCTTAACAATATGTAAGAACTCGAATTCCGACAGACCAGTTTTTTTTCAAAATTCTAATCTATCTAAACTCGTGTTGGTTTGCTTTGGTATCCTGTAGAAAAGACAGAGACATAAAATATGTCAGAGCTAAGAAAATATCTCACAGCGGAATGGATAAAATATAATATACTCAAAGTATAGCCTTACCGTATTAATAATACTGCCTAACCAGTATCCAAAGCTATCATGTATCTGCCACAAATCTAACTTGTGAGTATGTTATGAGGAGGGAGTCAGGACACAAGTTCTTGTGACTAGATTTAAATTATACATTTTGGATAACACTATATATATCGTTCAATCACATTTTCCTACTTATTAGGTTACTTAGGTTAACAGTATTCGAGGCTCATACAAACGTCGTACCCAATTACTTCCCAGTGGATTAACCTAATACAGTATATATGTAGCGACCCCAATACCAAGGTACACCCCATAGTGCCCCCTCGCACGGTCTCCACCGTAATTCCACAGAATTATACGCAGTCCCTCATCCTACGCCGGAGTGACGTACAGATCTCTATATCACAATGTTACATTCCACATATACTGCCATTACTACGATACATAAGCGTATGGACTGCCACCGTCGATTGAATCAGATTCCATACTAGAGTAATGCCCTCAAGTCTATGATACACCACCTAGAGCCGACATGCATGTATCTAGACTGTCCCACGTACATATCGTCAACTGTAGCTCGATGCCATAACCCCATGTCCTCTAATGTGCACCAAATTTCGTGGTAGGGCTATACAAGAAACACGGAACTCGATCGTGAGTTTTTCCATATTTATACAGGCCCGCCTTTAAGAGTCTCAGAATATAGATATTCCTAGGGTCTGTTTTTCATGGTGGCTATGGCCCCACCTCGGCCCTTCCCTCAATTAGTAAAGACTACAAGAGCTAAGCAACATGCCCTTAACAAAAAACAATCAAAACATCCATTTTGCGTCTCCCCTCAACCACCGTACCCCGATATTGAAAGGTGAATGGTCTATTGGGTTTAGCTCTAGTCTTTTCGCATCCCACTGGCTTTCGATGACGGGTATCCGACGATCTACTATCCTTGTTGGTCGTGACCCTCCGCCTCCCCCTTGAGGCGACCGCCGGATCACCCTGGTGTCACCACGTCACAACATTATGACTGCAAAGCTACTTTTGCCGTCAAGGCCCACCCATCTAGTAGTTACGTGCAGACCCAACCTCTGCGAGCACAGCCTAAATATCTTCCACCACACAGAGGACTAGCAGGAGCACCTTACGTATCTCAGGAAGCCACGTGCTTCCCCTTCCAGTCCTTCAGAGCCGACATAATGGTCAAATGAACATGCGCTCCTCCTTGTGCCTCAATACACCACGATGATCTACCCCGTTGGGTTATTCACCCTCAAACGTGCGAACTGGTCTAAGCACCTCATTTTAACATGTTATTAGACCCTATGTCTAAACATTCTTTTATGCGCTGGCCTTACCTCGTCAGGTTTCCATTTAACTTGGTTATTTCCATTCATATTGAATTCTTAATCAAGTTACCAAGTTCCTTTCGCTTATTAATTTCAATCATACCCATTTAAGTTTATTAATAAGCCCACAACATGTTATTCTCTAAATTGTGATCCAAGGTCTGTAATCCACAATTATGTTATTAAGTATATCTTAATTAACATGTCACTTGCCATTTATGATTAAATATAACTTATTTCATTTCATAAGTTCTCCTCATTCTTTCTTATTTAATCAAAATTCCCAGTTATGCTCTCATTACAACTTAACGTTGTTTACTTATTAACTTAGTTCTCTTAACTAAGGTCCACTAATAAGTTTCTCTTCCCATAAACATAACTTACGTTGTCCCCATCCGTAGATTTCAGATTCTTGTTCTCACAAATAACTTAATTTACATTTAAGTAAATCTCTTAACATAAGTTATTCCAATTTCCTTATTGTTTTCTTATAACCTAAGTTATAATTCCCACTTGTCCCTAGGACAAGTCTTAACATGTTGTTCTTATCAGCAAATTTCAAATTTCCAAGTTTATAGATTACTTAATTTATAATTAAGTACAACTTCTTACATTCCATAAACTTCCCCCTTTTCTCTACTTATTACAAACAACTGGTTTGGGTTTTCCCCATTTACTTATTACTTAATTTGCATTTAAGTGCCACTTATCTCATTTCACCTGTTATCTCATCCTCTTACTAGTTTATTATAACCTAAGTTATAATCTTCACTTGTCCCTAGGACAAGTCTACCTATTATATAACATTTTCATTAATGTAATTTATTTATAATAGGTTATTATCATTCCCCATTTCCATTTACTGTTGTTATCATCTTTCATTCAATTCCATTTATTACCTTTAATTTCAATTAATGATGTTTATCAGTCCTTCCATTTACATATATTATATATATGCTTATGTAGTAGACCTCTCTTATTAAGCCTACACTTGTGGATGCTCGATTTGTCGGGCGGTTCCGGGAAGACTTCTTCCACAAGTTGACTTAACCTCGTGTCTTAGCACCGTTACATGTTTTAATTATGCACTTAGACCCTTCACATTAGATTTACCACTTGTGAATGTTGGATATGCTGGGCGGTTCCGGACAGACTTCTATCACAAGTGTGATCTAACCTTGTGTCTAAGAGCGTTACAGTGTCAAATTACTATAAATCTTTTATATAATTTAGGCATGTCTCTTCTTTAACAATTATTCCTATTTCCTTATAGGTTTTCATGCCCATTTCCCAAGTCATATTTATCATCCCAAATTAAGATCTTTAATCATAATTTGATCTATGCCCCGATCCATATTCATTTATTCAATTCTATGCTAACATGAAACCATATAATCATATAACTATTCCAATTTACACAAGTAAGGGTTCATGTATATAAATGGGACAAATTAACATGTAATATGAACAACAATAGTTGCTACCCATATTCTAACAAATTTATAACATGTAAATATTTCAACACTTCAACTGATTCAATATATGAATTTTTCAACATGTTCATATTAATACCTCAACTTGTTATAACAACTTCTTAACACTTTAATCATTATTAACATATGTTTAAGCATCATATTCCAATTATATATAATAGGGAATGCTAAAAGATAACATATTAATATCTAAAATGATATAGCACCTCATACGCTTTCCCAATTCGGGATCTGGTCCAGTTTTTAGCATTCCATGGTTTTCCCCTAATCAGATTCAAAACCTACTAACCATGGATTGTTTATTTTTACTAAAAGAGAAAGGAAAGAAAGAGGAAGAAAAATTGAATAGACTAGATCTAGAAAAAAACATCTTACTTTTCATGATTCTGGACACCCTTTTGTTTTCATCAATTCTTTCTTCCAGATCTTGATTTTAAAATCTTCTAATTAATAAATCTAAATTTCTGAAGAGATCTTAAGGAAGAGGAACGACAGAGATTCAGCATAACCTCAGGAATATGCGGTTTAGGGTTAGCTTTATGGTCTTATTTATAGGTGTATCAGAGAAACCAGGTCCCTTAGATTCAAATAAAAAGCGTCAGAACCGACCACATCAGGGAAAAATTGCTCAGACCTGCGGTGGGTCGACCCCCCTTGAGGTGGGTTGACCCATGGGTCGACGTCTCCTTGGAGGGGTCGACCCCCATGGGTTCAGAGGCCGAAAATTGATATAGGCGCACTTCACAAGTGCGCCAGTGCAAAATTTCCTTGGCGCACTTACCAAGTTCGCCAGTTGTTCTGGCTTGCTTCCTGTTTTCTTCGTCAAACTTCTGCTGTCCATAACTTCTTCATACGTTATCCGTTTTACGCAAACTCAGAGTCTTTCTGAAACAGAATTCCGAGAAGAATGCAATGGTACCATCCGTTTTACTTAATTCTGAATATTTAATTAAGTTATTCTTATTTTATTATATTGAGTTAAAAATGCGGGGTGTTACATTCTCCCACCCTTAGGAAATTTCGTCCCCGAAATTTGAGAAGGGTAAAATCAGATAACCACTCGCATGATATTCATCCATCATGTGCGCATCCAAATTTTGCAACCATTGTGCACTAGTGCAAAGTGAAATACAACATAATAATGCATGTATGCCTAAGCGGTACCTACTATGCGTATGCAAAATTTTCAAAAATCCTTTTAAAATACGATGCTCACACCCTAAATATTCTAGCAGTTCTACATGAATGCAATATTTTGAAGGAAAAAATACTTTTTAATCCAAATTTCCCCACACTCTTACTACGTAAGAGCGTAGTTCATCCTATTGTTGCATCCATAATCCTACCAACCAACTTTATTTTTCGAGTTTTAGAAAAATTTAATTTTCTAAATTCGATTTCTTATGTTACAAAAAGGTTGAAAATGGAAAATTTCACATCTTCTTTTTTCTTTTATGTACCGCTTTCCAACCGTACTTGGATTTAATGTAACTATTGATAAAGATTCCCTATTTTCCTATCCAAGCACTGCCCGCATAAGAAATTTTTCTTTTATTACTGATTTTCTTTTTCATCTTATCTTGGAATTTTTTTCTTTATCCATCTTTTCTCATAATTTTCCATTTTTCTTTAACTATCATGTTTGTTGCTTCACTAAATTTGATGTTTCCTTTTTAGCTGTACTATCTCTCTTTTCTTAGCTTATTTAATCATCTGATCCAAGTTTAAATTTAAATAAGTCATCTAGTCTTTCAACTAAAACAGGAGAACAAACACCATGGGATCCATGGTAGGTTTAGGTGTTACCCTAACTACCCAATAAGAACAAAATAACGAAACGATCCTAACAGAAATGTAGTAACGAGTTTTACCCTTAACATGAAAACTAGCAACATGATCTAAACACTTACTTGCCTTATTTACTATTTAGTATTCACCACTAGTCCTAGCTATGTACTAACAATTATTTCAAGCAACACCCTAGGCTTTCCAATGCTTACGCATTTTACAGGAACTTACCATTTTTCCAAGATAATTCTCGCTATTTACTTCATAGCCTCAAAAAAAATTCCATCTTCCCTAGGCTCTAATCCTTACCTACTCCATCTTTTAAAAACACGGTTTGGCCTTTTTTTAAATTTTCTTCCATAAATTTAAAAGTGTTAAAACTTTATTTTCCTCATCAAACTTGCTTTTTCTAAACCAAAAAAAACATATCATCTTAAAAAAATGTAAATCATCATCATTTTTTTTCGAATCACAAAAAATGGAGTAGACAAGGACAACTAATTCTCAATCAGGTTTACGACTGGTTCTTGCCTATAAGGTCAGTTTAGTCTCTTACTACAAGGTGCTAACATCTACTCTATTCTTAATTTCTACAACTTATTTTGTCTACCCAACAAAATTTCTTGCTAAAAAAATTTATCAAAAAATGATTGTAAAAAGAATAGAGATTTCGAAACTTTCTTTATTGAAATTCTTATGTGAAATACAACAAGAAAACTAGCGAGCTATACATGCTCTATAATATGCACCTTTCACTGAGAGAATTTTACTTTAAACAAAATTTTCATGAGAAATCATTGCTTCCAAAATATACCCCATTTTACTTTAAAACCCAATATGTACTTCTTTACATATTTAAAACTATGACTTTTAAGATTAAAACTTGAAAATACCATAAACCATTTTCCCCTAAACTTTTAGAATTTCAAGTTCTTAAAAGTTAACAATGGGGTTAGACTCAAAGCGAGTTTCCAATTTTTCCTAGGCTTTCCTAGTCACTCCCACAAATTCAATTCTCTCAACTATATATATTCGTAATCCATTTTTCTCTTTTTAACCTTTTCCAATTTATAAGGTTTTTGGGCCTAATAACCCAAAATACTAAACATATGGGATTCACTTTCCTTTCATACAAAATACATTGTACACTTTCCACCCAAATTACCTAAGGGTCTCAAATTTCCATATTCATTCCTTTAGTGTACAAAATAAACGTCCCATTTCTTACCATGTTATACTTTTTCTATTTAGTGGGTTCCTCTATGGATCTAGGTATATATATAATATATTTATAATTTTAAAAATACAAATATGTTCACTCACTATTTATGCAGGAATCCTAAACTTGGCTCGGATACCAGATGTAACAACCCGAATTCCGATAGACCGATTTTTTTTCAAAATTCTAATCTATCGAAACTCGTGTTGGTTTGCTTTGGTATCCTGCAGAAAAGACAGAGACATAAAATAGGTCAGAGCTCAGAAAATATCTCACAGCGGAAAAGATAAAATATAATATGCTCAAAGTATAGCCTTACCGTATTAATAATACTGCCTAACCAGTATCCAAAGCTATCATGTATCTGCCACAAATCTAACCTGCGAGATGTTATGAGGAGGGGGTCAGAACACAAGTTCTGGTGACTGGATTTAAATTACACATTTTGGATAACACTACATATATCGTTCAATCACATTTTCCTATTTATTAGGTTACTTGGGATAACAGTACTCAAGGCTCACACACACACGTCATACCCATTTACTTCCCAGTGGACTAACCTAATACAGTATATATGTAGCTACCCCCAATATCGAGGTACACCCCATGGTATCCCACTCACACGGTCTCCACCGTAATGCAACAGAAATGTACGCAGTCCCTCATCCTACGCCGGAGTGACGTACATATCTCTATATAACAATGTTACATTCCGCATATACCTGCCATTACTATGCTACGCAAGCGTATGGACTGCCACCGTCGATCAAATCAGATTCCATACAAGAGTAATGCCCTCAAGTCTACAATACACCACCCAGAGCCGACATGCATGTATCTAGATTGTCCCACGTACGTATCGTCAACTGTAGCTCGATGCCATAACCCCACATCCTCTAATGTGCACTGAATTTCGTGGCAGGGGTATACAAGAAACACGGAACTCGGTTGGGAGCTTTTCCATATCTATACGGGTCCGCCTTTAAGAGCCTCAAAATACAAATATTCCCAGGGTCTGTTTTTCATGATGGCTATGGCCCTACTTCGGCCCCTCCCTGAACTAATAAAGAATACAAGAGCTAAGCGACATGCCTCTAACAAAAAACCATCTAAATATCCATTTGGCGTCTCCCCTCAACCAATGTACCCCGATATTGAAAGGTGAATGGTCTATTGGGTTTAGCTCTAGTCTTTTCGCATCCTACTGGCTGTCGATGACGGGTATCCGACAATCTACTATCCTTGTTGGTCGTGACCCTCCCCTTCCCCCTTGAGGAGACCGCCGAATCACCCTGTTGTCACCACATCACAACATTCTGACTACAAGGCTACTTTTGTAGTCAAGGCCCACCCACCTAGTAGTTACGCGCAGACCCAACCTCAGCGAGCATAGCCTAAACATCTTCCACCACACAGAGGACTAGCAGGAGCACCTTACGTATGTCAGGAAGCCATGTGCTTCCCCTTCCAGTCCTTCAGAGCCGACAGAATGATCAGATGAACATGCGCTCCTCCTTGTGCCTCAAGACACCACGATGATCTACCCCGTTGGGTTATTCACCCTCAAACGTGCGAACTGGTCCAAGCGCCTCATTTTAACATGTTATTAGACCTTATGTCTAAACATTCTTTTATGCGCTTGCCTTACCTCGTCAGGTTTCCATTTAACTTGGTTATTCCCATTCATATTGAATTCTTAATCAAGTTACCAAGTTCCTTTCACTTATTAATTTCAATCATACCCATTTAAGTTTATTAATAAGCCCGCAACATGTTATTCTCTAAATTGTGATCCAATGTCTTTAATCCATAATCCCTTTATATTCTTGTTTGACTTCAAAGTTACAATAACATGTTCTACTTAATATGTTATTAAGTATATCTTAATTCACATGTTTTCTAATTAACATGTCACTTGCCATTTATGATTAAATATAACTTATTTCATTTCATAAGTTCTACGCATTCTTTTTTATTTAATCAAAATTCCATGTTATGGTGTCATTACAACTTAACATTGTTTACTTATCAACTTAGTTCTCTTAACTAAGGTCCACTAATAAGTTTATCTTCCCACAAACTTAACTTATGTTGTCCCCATTCGTAGATTTCAGATTCTTGTTCTCACAAATAACTTAATTTACAATTAAGTACAATTTATCTCTTAACATAAGTTATTCCAATTTCCTTATTGTTTTCTTATAACCTAAGTTATAATTCACACTTGTCCCTAGGACAAGTCTTAACATGTTGTTCTTATCAGCAAATTTCAAATTTCCAAGTTTACAAATTACAATATTATTTATAACTAAGTACAACTTCTTACATTCCATAAACTTTCCCCCTTTTCTCTACTTATTACAAACAAATGGTTTCGGTTTTCCCTATTTACTGATTACTTAATTTACAATTAAGTGCCACTTATCTCATTTCACCAGTTATCTCATCCTCTTACTAGTTTATTATAACCTAAGTTATAATCTTCACTTGTGCATAGGACAAGTCTACCTATTATATAACATTCTCATTAATGCAATTTATTTATAATAGGTTATTATTATTCCCCATTTCCTTCTACTGTTGTTATCATCTTTCATTAAATTCATTTATTACTATTAATTACAATTAATGATGTTTATCAGTCCTGCCATTTACATATAATATATACATGCTTATGTACTAGACCTCTCACATTAAGCCTACACTTGTGGATGCTGGATTTCCCGAGCGGTTCCGGACAGACTTCTCCCACAAGTTGACATAACCTCGTGTCTTAGCACCATTACATGTTTTAATTATGAACTTAGGCCCATCACATTAGATTTACCACTTGTGAATGCTGGATATGTCGGGCGGTTCCGGGCAGACTTCTATCACAAGTGGAATTCTGCTTGGAATAGAGTCCAAGTTTGCATAAATCGGACTCCGTATGAAGGAGTTATGGCCTTTAAAAGATTCAACAAAAATTCAAAACAGTTCGAAATTCGACCCAGGCAGCTGGGCGGGAAATATCCCGCCAAAACCAGGCAGGTCGACCAGGGGATCGACCTATCCCCAGATCTAGGAAATTTCAGTTTATGTGACATGTTTTGATGTGCTGTACGGGTCGGATGGCTTCTAGGTCAATCTAAGGGCTCTAAAACACTATACACCTATAAATACATTGCAAGACATAACCCTAATTCATAACAATTCCTTAAGAAGCCTCCATGCCGCCAAACTTCAACCAAACATAGCCGCTACCCCAAAACTCTAAATCAAATTGCAAGTTCTTCATCAACAATTCATGCTCTTCACCAACAATCAAATAAGAAAGTTAGATCAACATTTCTACATCAACAACAAATCGTTTATTTCTCCAATCTAGTCAAGGTGAGTAGATTTATAATAAACTTGTGCATAGTGGTATAAATATCGTTCATCATTCCCCAGTTATAAATTCAGTTCAAGATTTATGTTATAATAATTGTTCTTTTATTCTTCTTCCCCTTTTTATGTTTGGATCTACGTTATCTCGAACCTAGATGAAATTTTATTATACATACGTATGATTGGAATATGGGAGTATTGGGCATAATCTATTTTATGCAAATTGAGGAATATAATTTGTAAATTTGGGGATTATGGCATAACAGTAATTATTGAAAATTTGGGGATTATGGCATAACAATAATTATTGTAAATTTGGGGATTGTGGCATAATGATTGTTATTGCAAATATTGGGAAATCATTGTGATATAGCTTGTAATTGGTAATTCTGGAGCGTAATCCATAGTGAATCTTTGGATATGATTTGGGAACGTGAAAAGTGCATAATCATGAATTCTGATTTATGATGTTAACATGAAATTATGTAAATTTAATTGGAATTATTGATAGGATCGGGAAAAAGGTGATTTATTTCAAATCTAAATACTATAGGATTAAGGGTTTTAAATTATAAGTTGAATTGGAATAATAGGCATAACCTATTAACAAAATTAAAGGCATGAACATAAATTTGGGGATTTGGAAATTTGATATGCAGTTAAGACTCTAAAGGGAAGTGTAGAACCATAATTAAAAATGGAATATGTTGGACAAACCATGTTTTTATGTAATTATGGAACTCGACACATAACATGAAATTTACAATAGTGGCATAACTTGAACAAGAACATGCTTGTGAATTGGTAATTGACATTTGATATCTAAAATGAACATGAACATGATTGTAAATTTATAATTGGCCTATGACACCTAGAATAGACCTGAATTGTTAATTGGCTAAACATGAAACATGGCTAACTCGAGTTTAGAATGAGTTTACGGTGTAATCCTGCCCGGAACCGCCCGGCACATCCAGTGACCGCAAACAATAGGTTCTAATGTGAGAAGTTATTCATAACGTGCTTGAAACCCGAGGTTAGATTGAGTTGTGGTGTAATCCTGCTCGGAACCATCCGACACATCCAGTGACCGCAACAATAGGTCTAATGTGAGAGGTTGGGCATTAATAATTAATTAATGCTAATGACACATGCTAGTATGGTAAGGTTAAGTCAACATGAAATACTAGACAACACTTAACCAGTTTGACATGATATATGGACGGGTTAAGTCAACGTGAACCGCTAGATAACACTTAACCAATTTGACATGATATATGGGTGGGTTAAGTCAACGTGAACCGCTAAATAACACTTAACCAATTTGACATGATATATGGGTTGGTTAAGTCAACATGAACTGATAGAGAACACTTAACCAAATTTGGCACGGTACGTGGGTCGAATTGAATACGTGACTGTGGGTTAAGTCAACTTGGACACATGAGCAAACTTATCCAATATAACAGTATCAAAGCAAGGGAAAGTGGGGAATAATAAGATTAAATAATAGATAAACTTATCCTAGGGATAAGAAATGAACATGACTTAAGATGTAATACAAGACTCGAAGGGTGGGACGACTTATACCATGAAATAAGTTAATCTAAGCTGAAAATGTGGGAAAACACCCGTACGCTATCATTTGATAAAGAGAACTTAAGTCATGCTTGAATTCATTGGTAAACCTTAGTTAAAAGGAACTAAGTAACAAACCTTAGTTAAAGAGAACTAAGTAATAGAAACTAAGTATCAAACCTTGGTTAAGAGAACTAAGTAATAAACGTTAGTTAAGAGAAGTAAATAACGAGAAAGAGAACTAAGTAGTAAATCTTAGTTAAGAGGACTAAGTTGTAAACCTTAGTTAAGAAAATGAACGATTAAGAGAACTAAGTAATAAATCTTAGTTAAGAGGACTAAGTGGTAAACCTTAGTTAAGAAAGCTAACGATTCAGGAAACTAAGTAATAAACCTTAGTTAAGAGAACTAAGTAGTAAACCTTAGTCAAGAAAGCCAAGTAGAACACGATGAGGAGAGAACGTCCAACTGATCATGAAGAAGGCTCCAACGAACTGGGTTATGAAGCACGCGGCTTCGAGGGGACGTAAGGGTACTCTTTGTATCCCTCTGTGAGGTTGCAGATGATCCTCCTGGGCTCACAGAGACTGCGTTAGAAGAGCCAAGGGTATGCCTTGGTTGCAATACAAGCAACCTAAAGACTAGGATGAGTCAGCGTGAGGCGGTGATATCTTGTTTAGCCCTGTGATAGCACGTCGTCGTCTACCTACCATCTTGAGTCAGTCAAGTACGTAAAGCGGAAAGGCGGAGAACTCCAAAAGACCATATACTTGCTATCTAGTTATGGGTGAGGTTGGCCAATAGGTTTGTGGGGGCATAGAGGACCTGCGTATAGTTCTCATTCTTGATTTTCTTAGGTGCCATTCATTAGTTGAGGGAGGGGTCAAGTGGGACCATAGCCACACACAGATAAAACAGACCTTAGCATCTGCATCGGCAGGTAACTTAAAGCTCCCGACCGAGTTCCGTGTTTCTTGATTAGCCCTGCCACGGGACTCGGGCCGCACATATAGAGGACATGTGCAACTAGACATCGAGAACGATTCACGACACGTACGTGGGGAAAGTCTAGGAACATATATCGCTCTGGGTAGTGTGTCCTAGACTAGGGGCATCGTTCGATAGGTAGCATAATCCCTAGTTGGACCTAGGTTGCGTAAACCCTGAATCCGAGAAGCGTTCAATAGGTAGCATAAACCCTAGTGGCCCTTGGTAGCGTAAACACTGGTTGAATCTAGGAAGCGCTCGATAGTAAACCTTAGATTAGATCTAGATGATACACGGAATCTAGCAGGATCGAGAGTGGCAGTCCAAACGATTTCGAGAATGGTGGCACTAAAGTAGTATAGATTTACATAATGAAGCCCGTATGACATACGGCAAGGGACTGTATATATATACATGGAAAGGAGTAGACGAGTTGGGGATATCTACATATGCGTTGTATTAGGTTAACCTACTAGTGGGACATGAGTATAGCCTAGAGAGCTAATATCGCGAATAACCTAATAAGCAAGAAAATATAACTGAACGGTATATGTAGGGTTATACAGAAGTTTATTCTAAGTCCAGTCACCAGAACTTATGTTCTGACCCCCTTCTCATTACATACTTCCAGGCTAGGTTCATGACAGAGATAGTATAGCTTTGGATACTGGTTAGACAGTACGATATATAAGGTAAAACTATTCTTGAAAATATTATATTTTAATTCCTTCCGTTGTGAGATGCTTTACGAGTTCTGACATGTTTCTTTATCTCTGTCTTTTTCTGCAGGATACCAGAGCATCCAACTCGGGTCTCGATGGATAGAATTTGAAAAATTCGGTCTGTCGGAATCCGGGTTGTTACATCTGGTATCAGAGCTTCGGTTTAGTGTTCCTAAGGAGATAATGAGTGAACGTATTTGTATTTTCAAAAATATAAATATACTAGATTGGAACCCATGCTTCGTACACGGTGAGTGTTGGGTATCGTTGAGTGAAAAGCAGGGTGTTGGGAGCAAAAGGGTTGTCGCAAGTGTTTCGTTGTTATTAGGAGAAGTTGAAGGTGAATTGTTGTTAAGAATCACGTATGCGGTTGCTCTTCGTAAGCATGGCGGGAACATTCTATTATCGATGTATTAACATATTAAGTTGGTGAGATTTACTTATAGTGATATGTTAATAGTTGTTAGATTTACTAATTTTGAAGGTAGGTGAATTTATGCTATAGAAGAAAGTAGATCAATTATCTATTTAAGTATGCAAGTGTAAATCCAATTATTTCCTACTTTGTATGCACTGGTTTTTATTTTAGCACGATAAGTGTAGCCATTTCACTTATGTGTAACATGAAGTTTCAAAATATGTGTATTGAATGCATGTGAACATGAGATATTAGGATAGAGGAATAAAATTCGATCAATCAAACCTATATTTATTTCATACATTAATTAGGTTATCATGCAGATAAGGAATAATAATTTATTGTGCATAAAGTTCATTATTTGAAGCGTCTTAGGCATAGTAGTCCAAATGCAAATGTCTGGCGAACAAACAGGCAATGCTTACCAAATGAAATAATAATGACGTAATAAACAGATATATCCTCAACTACCAATGTTACCATAGACTAACAAAGTGGGTTAGTACCAAATACGCTAACTACTTCTATCGTATTATTTTTGTTTCATTGTTTTCTTTTGAATCCATGTAGCCTCAATTTGAAATATCATGTTGTATTGGCAAAAGCATGCATAGTTTTATTAGCATCCGATTGTTGATTTTTATCGTTTTTAAGTAAAATGGTCAATATGACTCCATTATAACACTAATTTGTAAGCATTTTCAAAACCACATAAATAGGTTCTTAGTTACTCCATTATAACACTGATTTGTAAGCATTTTTTACTGGTGAAATTTCCTTTGTTTATTCAATTTTAACACCATAATATTACATTTTGCTTAAGGTATCATACAAAAAATGAATGACTGCATTCCAGACTTAACTCGTTAAGCAATCGATCAGTCCATGAGTTGAAGTTAACGTGCTCCTCACAAAAAAGGGGTTAAGACGAACATCCTACACGTGTGAGCAGTAAGTGTGACATTTATCTTGTCCTTGATTGGCTTTTTAATTGTTTCATGCTTCCAAACATCTCTGACTTTGACTAAGGCCTTAGGAGGAATACCAATGTCTTCCCGGTTGGCTATGGTAGGTGCTGGTTCTGGACTCTTACCACGGTTAAGTAGCAGCACAACAACTCGATATCTGGACAGAGGTCCTGCCCATATCTCCTGATCTCCATACATTCGAACTTTTTTGGCCCGCCCGAATTCCAAGGGAATCTTGGTTAACAGCAACAACCTCCCTATTGGTTAGTAACTTAGTATCTCCATTCCTATTTCTTCTGTCATGTTACGTATCACATCCAATGAGAAGAGGAGCTTTAGATATTGCCCATAAGCTGAAATGTCTTATGTATTCATCTTTAGTCATCCCGCCGTTCCCAACTTCAAGCATGTCCGGGTCATTCCAGCCACCAGCCTTCATTTTCATCTGCCCTTGCGATCATGTTTTCCCATGAATCATTTATGTCATTAGTTGTTCTCCCCAAAGAGCAGGGTGCTTATCTCCCCATTCACATAGAGATAGGAATATTGAACGACCTGTGGCTGTCTTCATTAAAGCATGAGTCATTACTGGATACCGGATTTCAGAGTTTCTGACTTTCTGTTTCCATTGTTACGTACAGTTGTCATACTTACAGATAATCTACGCCCCATGATGCAAATGATTTAGCACCATTTTCTTCATAACCAAGTGAAGTGATCCAGGCATCTTTTTGCTGCATCTTCTAGTAGACCCTGCATCAGAATAGATTCCAAGTACAAATTATTGACCTTTTGACAGTAAAATACATGTTTAAGTAAGAATAACGTTCATTATTCAACATTCCTGCAGTTACAGGATATTGCATTTTTACAACAGGAAACCCATAGACCAACATAAACACTTGATATGTGACATAATAGATGAGCTTTGTACGATTGAGGAATATTGCTAAATCACCAAGCTGAGTAAAAGAGAAAAAGCAAACACGGTATTTGACTCTTCTTTTGCAGGAGCTCGTCTCCAAAGTGGCTTCAGCAAGTATCTATTTTTCCAGAGCCTAAATACTTTATGTGCGAAATAATAGATAAGCTCATATATGTTAAGGAATATTGCTAAATCACTAACCTGAGTAGAGGAGAAGTAACCACAGTAATTGACTCTTCTTCTGCAAGAGATCATAGTTGAAATAGCTTTTACCAAAACACTACTTTTTTTTTTTTTTTTTTTTTTTTGCAGTTTTGTATTTACATAAACAAAACTTGGAATGAAATAGATCTTAAGGGAATCTGAAACTACAGAAGAGTCGAACAAAAAGATGTATAAATCAGATCATCTTGGTGAATAGCTTCGACATAATGCACACCCATGTGCTTATTAACAACCAATGTTAATGATTCCCAGTAACAACAGAAATTATGATAGATTGCATAGTGTTTTGCAGGGAAGTTAATTTACACTTGATTATCCTAATAATGCAAGGCTAATAAACTATCTCAGGGTGAAAAATGATGCATACCACTTATCTTCGAAGTAAACCGAAAATTTCCAAGACATAGAGAACAAAAAACTCATAACACTGGAAAATTAGATCAAAATTCATGCACTTAATTTTTGAAATAGAAGACACAATCCACATCATGCACATAAGAAAGGACATGCTTTCAGTAATCATTTTAGCAATTATGGGCCTTGGAGTTGGAAGAAAAGGTGATAGCGGGTGTCCAATTGGCAACGATGAAGTCTGGGAAAAGAATTTCTATACAATGAAAGACTTGACCCGAAAGGTGCGTAATATTTTTTTCCGGTGTTCCAAATGCTGCACAGATCTTCTTGAAGTCATCGATGTCACTCGGTCCCTGTTTTTATTTTAACAAATTGATTGGGGCAAACAAAAATCTAATGCAAATAATAAGTGTCTTAGTCTGGCATGCGTAGTTTGAGCTATTTGGTGCAAAAGAAACAAAAGTAAACCTAAATTTTAGGCTTAATAACTGATCGAGCCAATCAAACATTTAGTGCAAAAGAACGTCACTTTTGGCCTCGTTTGGCTCCACTGTGTAAAAAGGGGAATTCTCAGTCGAAATTGACAGCTTCGTTGAAGTATTGAACAGGATTGATTCAACATTCGGTAATTCAAGCTAGTTGTAAATCATCCTTTACATTCATTAATGACCACAGTAAACGCAACAGATAATTAAAATAATAAAATAAAATCAGATCTTATAATTCTGATTTTGAAATAGGAGGAGAAGAATCGACCAAGGATAGGCTTCTCTGGTGCAGCTTCTTTTGTTCTTTCAGATTTTGATGCCATTTTTGATGCATCACAGAAATTATCTCTGAGACAAACCTAGATACCAACTGAACTGGAGGATCAGATACAATGGCACCATAGTTTGCATCATGATGATTGACCGAAGTATGAGATAGTGGTTTGGAACACATAAATAACACTCAGTCCATTGTTTACTTCATTGAAGCACTTAGTCCTCTAATGACAAATACGAACATGGCACAAAGGTAAGTAAACATATTGTTCAAAAGATGTTTAAATTATCCCATTTTGCAGGTTCATGAGTACAACTACAATGCAACGACATGACCATAAATACAGGCGATCACACTAATCAAAACTCTGCTAGTATACACTCCAGACATGTGCATCTAAAATCTATTATTGTATTTACCGACTGAAGACTTAAACAAAGAAGGAGAAGAAAAACAGCACGACCTGTTGAATTTGTGGCTACTTAAGACATAAACTAATCAAACATATAATGGAACTTCAGTTACATGAAGTTGTGTTTGTCTTAAGGGGAATGAAGAATTGAATGAGGATGCTATACAGATATGTGACACTTTAATAGATGAAAAAAAAGAGCAAGGAAAGATATTTGAAATACCTAAAAGCTTTCGAAGATCCACATGCAAGGAGCAGCAATTGTCAACTGTAAACTGCAAGAAGCCAGGCAATTTGAGGAATAATGATATCTAAAAGTCTAATCTCGAGTGGCTAGTACGACAGCAGCTTATGCTTGAGCATCCAAGATGAGAAGGCTTCAAGCATCCAAAAGCACCCAACAGTGAGGAAAAATAAAATAGGAATATTAAATTTAACTGTAGCAAAGAAGAAAACTTCAATAGAAGAAAACTACTATGTCTGAATTCCAAAGAACTTTCAGACAACCCCTGATAGATAAGAAAAAAAGATTACATCAACTGAGAACCTTTGGGAATCAAGCTAGAAAAAATAAGAAGTTATGAGTATCAAGTTGGACCAACTGATAAAGATAGAACCAGGTCCATGATTTTGAAATCATTAACCTGTTATTGAATTTAAAAAAATATATGAAGATACGATGGATTGACAATAAAATCTTCGTAATAGTGTCGTCTAGAAATAGAATGCATCAAATTGTGAATGTAGGCATGGATTGAAATACTCAGTCCGAGATCACATAAATTACAATCGTTGGTTGACAGAAAAGGTTAATTCCCTGGTCGATTGTAAAGCAATTCTTATTGCAATGTACCTTTATATGCAACGGCTGAAGTGGGTGGCTATATTATATTGAAGCATAAAATTATAACTTGGACCAAAGTCCGTTGAAACAAAATTTAATAATTTATCGGAAGAAAGAGTTCCCAAGATTTCACATTGGTGGTATGAAACATAAAGTGTGGAAAGAAATGGGAAGAAAAGATTAGAAAAATCAATAAAAAAAATCTTGGAGAAGTCGGCCTTTATTGAATTAATAAACCATGCTTGAATATAATTAATATATGTACTTCCCTACAGATTTATATTTTGCTGCTGAAAGTCTTTCAACATCATTTTTTAGCTAGCAGTTTTAGTTTTAAAGGATACCAATCATTTCACCACATTGCTATTTTTTTAGACCACAGACAAAATGCAGAAAATGACAGAAAAAAAAAAAAAAAAAAAACATAAGGCATACAGTTTAACAGAATGTACTCCCAATATTTCCAAAACTCAAGTTGCCTTTGCCTGTAACCTGTTGCTTTCAAGAAAAGAATATTACATTATATTTCATGAGTAGAATGTCTTATAATGATCATATGATAATGAATATTAATAAGAATTTTAAAATAATGAATTTAATATATAGCAGTAGAAAAGTAAGTTGAAAAGAGTTAAGGTGATTCCATATGTAATTCCATTTCTTTCCCATGGGACCAACACATGATTTACTTTGGCAATTCTATCACTACTCATCCTAAAATAACATCAGTTAAAGATTTGTTATATTAGGTTATAGAGAAAATAATTAAGGACTACTAATTTAAACATTATAGGCTTTTTGAGAAAGAAAAAAAAAATTCATGCATGAAAGAGTGAACAAAAGTTTATTGTGGCCCTGCACATTTTTTGGTTCGAGTTCACCAAGAAAATGTCGAATATAAACGAAAATAAAACACAAATATAAGGTCTAAAGTTTCCGAAATTGCACTCTCGAAATTTCAAAAAGTTAAGATGCCCTTACTTGTGGTTTGCTGCTTTTATTTAAAAATTATAATATGGAATTTCATGCGTAGAAGGTTATAACTGTCAGGAATCCAGTTGATAAAAGATACAAATGCATCCAAATAATCAAAAAGCAAGAGAGAATCGGGAACATATGATTTATGTTTATCTAAAATAATCGTATAATCCGGTTTGGCAGGTGTATGTTGAGTCTCATATGAGGTCAATGTTATCAACTGTTAGTATTTTATTTATATCTTCTAATATATATTTTTTCCAAGTAGGTATTCCATTCTTCTGACTGCAAGACTAATGATAAAATAGGAAGTCGCAGTTTACCAATTCTTGCAACGTGATAATTTACAGATTGGTAAGTAAATTAGAAATAATACACAAATTATGTGAGTTCACTAATATAAAAATTCTATCTAGAAACAAACGGTGAAGGGTATGCATTACATAAACCTATGCTAGCACCAAATTTATAATTTTATCAAATTAGCTTCTATTTTAGATGCAGCAATCACCTGTTGAATATTAGAAAAAAAAAATCTTGCCTACCTACGCCATTTTAATAAACGTAGTGAATCAAAATTCATTTGTGCTGTAAATAGTCTAAATTTAATATTAACTAACCCATTCAAAAGGACCACTTTGCTGCATTTAAATAGCGGATCACAGGCTGTTTAAATCTAACTCAATTATATAATGGATATTCTAAAACTTCAATGTTTATAGCCATAATGGTGCATCTTAGGAAACATTATAATGCATACCCTAAAAATATAACTCATCATCTGTAAATTCAATGCAGCGGTCTTTTCCAATAGACAGAGTGTTTACGAAGAGAGAACAGGCTCTATGTAAACAAAGTTCGCAGAAATATAATTGTACTTCGAACATTATTGGTATCATCATAACAGCAGAAACAGTAATTAAAGTTACTTTAAACTGAGAATAGAGTCTCCACATGTACTCTTCTGCCATTGTTCGCACGTTAATGGTATGGATGCCTTTGAAGAATATTTGGATGTCTTTATTTTCACATGTCATTTCCGTTATGACAATGATAACAACATGTAAGACGGTTTATTCAAAATATTTCAACTGCCAACATGGAATAGCTCTATGAATTCTAGCTTGATAGTTTTGTGAAAAGAATAACCTTTTTAGTTTTTAGTCATTGTTGAAACAAAATTTTATATAATTATATAAGAGATATAAATGGATCGTTCAAGGAAGTAAGTATGATCTGAGACAACAACACTGAAGCTGTTTAAGCATTGAGAAATACAATCAACATTCTGTGCATTGTTACTAAGTACCCTTTGCATTTATTTGAAAAAGCTTTTTCACAATTGTCGATTTCTTTTTCGTTTTAGCTGCAACTATTTGCATATGTAATGGGAGTTTTACGTGAGACCTGGCCAAATTCACTAATTTATGAAACAGAAGAAAGTTAATCAAATTTTGTTTACAGCTTAACCATCGTTTCCATAATTACTGTCCCGGAATTAGCAGTTGTAATAAAAGGGCTACTGCCGTTGTCGGAGTCGATTACCCTAAAAGTAGGTTGGTTGGAGATTCTATTGATGAAAAAATTGACCTAAATCGAAAAAACTTGAGGAAGCATAGGCAAATATGGTAACAGTGGGGATAGGTAAAGTAACAGAACACCTGGGCATATCCCAATTCAGGCTTCACGCAGTCCGGAGGGGAATAAGGAGTATAAATGCAGTCTGCATTACTTTTATCGCTCAAAGCTGAACTTAAAATCATAACAAATCCAAAAATAAACATACTAACTCAGACTTAATACCATTTACTTCGCACGTCTGCAACTAAAAAAAGGACCACTGCTAATTTTCTTCACATATCTCCCATTATTTGCAACTACAAGTAAAGGTCACCCCTAGTTTCATACAAGTTAATGATAGTTGCTCCTGGTTTCAGCTTTGGTTTTCTGCTCCATTTTCAATGGATAAGGGTTAGAATTGTTTTAGCACACTATACTACAGCTTATATATTTTTAAAGGGATCCCAATTCATGTTGCCATATTCCTGAACCTAGTCAGTCTGCCAAATTAAATAAGGCATTCTCAAATGCAACAAAATAAAGTTCTCCAGGAAAAATGGCAAAAAGTACAATTTCAAGGGCAGAAATGGCAGGCAAAATAATAAATTTTGAAATAGGTATCCGACATATCACACATGCTTGATGTATATCTATAAAAACAACACAAGTCTGTAATAAAGATGGTTATGCGGTCTGACCGGTATACTTTTTACATCGCATAATAAAAAACATTATAAGGTCCTAGGCAATTGGAGAACATCAGCAACACTACTGTTTTTTTTTTTTTAATGAAAACTAATTTATTTACAGTATTCAATATAGTTTCTTTTATTTAAGTCAATAATAAGATCATATCAGTTGAGAATAACTTACCTAAGTATCTATTGTTTTATTGCTGCTAATTTATATCTTTGTCATGTTTTTTTTTTATATAAAAAAAATCCCCTTCCCCCACTGAATAATTGCATAAAGAACATAATTTTACCAAATATTTAGACAGCATACCCTGTTTAGCTTAAGGGTTATGGAGTATAGAATACACAAAGATAAGCTCTTGAGTTTTAACTGCAACAAATGGTCATTGAGTTGGGAAAAGTAAAGTGAGTTCAGAAATAGTAAAGATCACCATAGTGCCAAGGTAATCAAAGTTGTTTCTAACTAACAACTACTGCTAGTTACATCAAAGTTGTTTCTAACTGAAATCAAGTGCGTCAGAAAACTGTATAAAGGAAAATTAAACCAAACGGTAAAAATCATGAGTACACTTCTGTGTGTCCACGTGAACATCGAGGACAGGATGTATTATGACTCACGCTGTCCTCACACATGCACAGGAAAGTTAATTCGTTGAAATCAAACAGTATTTTATACTTGTCAATAGTCCAAAAGCACGGATAAACAACAGTTACGCACAGTCGGAGCAGAGACCGGAGGAATACACCGTCGTTGAACGTAAATGGGAAGCAAAGTAGTAAATTTCCTGGTCAATACATCAAATAAAAATTAGGTACAACGAAAAAATGAGTACTTGGTCAGAACGGCCGAAGGCGGACGATTGGAAGACGAAGCACGCAGTACACACATAATTGGTGGATGGAATGGTCGGAGAAGTAAATCCCGATTGAGAAAACACTGGGAAACAACAAACAACAACAGAATCGCAGGTGTAAATATTATTTGAAACCATTTAGTTCGAACTCAATTTGATTGGAGGGAAGATTTGGGGGATTTGGGGGAAAGAAGAGGAAAAACCTCAGGAAGTTACACAATTGTTAGTGGGAGAAATTTAACTGTCTGCTCCTTTTCACGAAAGGGATAAGTCAGAAGGGCCTTAAGACACTGCCACGTAGGATCTGAAGGACAAATAGCTATGCCACAACATCATTTCATCTATTTTATTTTCTATTATAGATAATAGATTTGTGAAATAATGGCTTTTACTTCTTTGATACTGACAGTACTACAGAAACTTGAAGAAATACGGTTTAAAAGCACGAAATAAATCTAAATCAAACCAACGCTATACTTTTGCCAATAATGTAAAAGGAAAAAAAGAAAAAGCTGTAAAAAATTGGATGTGGCTATATTTCAATGGTATTAAAGCTGTTAGGTCATGTTTCTTTTGCTTATTTTCATCAAAACAATTTGCAGGCAAAATTCCGAGGACTAAACAATGATATACTGAAATAATTATTTTGTCATCTCAATTAAGTCAGCAAGTTAAAGAGTATTAGTAATAGATTAATAGTTATAAAATTAGCTATAAAATATCATCATTTACAAATATTTATTAAACTGGATAGCTTATAGATTAATCAAATGTAAATACACAGACATTTGGTTGTAGTAAAAAAATAAACACGTCAAGGAGTAGGCTGCCAGATGTAGGTACAGAGGATAAAAATTGAATGCCATGAAATTTGAAACTTGTTTTATTGAGTTCAATATTATTTTGGATTTCCCTGCTCCTCTGTATCAGATACAAATTTTGCACCGTAATGTAAAATTAAGAGTTGACATCATTTAATATTTTAGAGAACCGGTAGGACATTAATTATTATATTGACCTTCTTCTTCAAAATCTGATTGTACTAAGAACTCAGGTATAATTAAATTTCAGTACATGACCGCTCGATGCACTTCAGCAGCTTTAGAAAATGGTTTGCTTAGAGCTATTCGATGTAAGAGAAAATGAATGTTGTTTGCATAATGAATTCAATATACAATAATTCAAGGGATCAAACATTGTTTGGAATCTCAGTTTTTACTATAAGACATGTTTAAATGATATTTAGCAAGCTAAATTTGGATCAAAATCAATCAAGGTCTTATAGAAAAAAGACAGGCTCCTTTAGAAGCAGCAAATATAGTTAAATAGAACCAACTCTATATATTTGGTAACAGACATGTTTACAAACCCAAACAAACTTGAATGTCATTATACTCTACTGCTATTAGACATGTTAGGAAAGGTAGATATATTACTCTGTATAAAAACTTATGTTGAAAAATATATTACTAATGCCCAAATATATAGATACGGTAGCACCTGCAAAACATAGTGAGTATTAAAGTAAATAACTGAGGATGTGTAACATTTACGAAAGCAAATTAGAAATAAAAAATAGAGCCATTCCTGTATAGCTTTGGATTAAAATGGGAAGAAGAAACAAAATAATATGCATCAACTATATATTGTAATCTATATTTTGGTTAAAATGGAATGTATACGCCAAAAAAACATCAATTTTCATCTAAGATTTGGACGTGGAAATAACGCAATAATTTATTGTTTACGTTATTATTTGTAAACAGTGCCGGCCCTACGGTTATGGTTGGCCCAGGCAAGTGGGAGAGTTTAGCGTCATGAAAAATGGCCTAAAGCAGTTTGAAAATTTGGCGTATATAAAAATACGTGGCAAAACTCAAAGAGGCAGCTTGGAACCTTAAACACAGGACCTGTTGATTCCTATTCCCATTACATACCACCGCACCAAGCAAGACACTAATAGTAAATTGTTTTATATTTTTTATCACTATACTATTGCCGTTCACCACCTGCTGGCTGCTGCCCCTCCTCCGGCATGCTGCCCTAGGCGGCCGCCTTGGAAGCCTACCCCTAGGGCCGGCCCTGTTTGTAAATGAGAATGGAATTACATGTACAAAGTACCTTCCGAGCTCTATATGCGAAGGATTCGAGGGATGGAAAATAGTTTGAGGGATCAAACAGTATTTGAAATCTTAATTTTCAATGTAACACTGGTACAAATTACTTTTAGCAAGCTAAATTGTTATCAAAATCAAACCAGGTCTTATAGCGAAAAGAAAGGAATTTTTTTGTCCCTTTCCATATTCGCTGCATTAAACTATGTCAAATAGCACCTTATTCATGTGCCATGGTCTTCATTGAATTAATCACTACCTCCATACCCAGTCATAACTTTTAGCTTCAGCAACAAAATTTCGTTTATCTAACTCATGAATCTGTATTGCTTCTCAGTCTTTACTGAATTAGATCAGTATTTTTATTTTATATTTAAAGATGTGCAAAACAGTATGGGTTCATCTATTTGCCGCTCTAATTCTTGTAATCACACTGTTTAATCTTGGAAATGAAATTACAGATGAACTATCTAGTAAATAGTGATAGAAAGTGGGTGTCCTCCTTTTTCAAAGCATTAAATAAAAAAAAAAAGTAATTCCTAGTC
Organism: Allium sativum; assembly: GCA_030737875.1. NCBI lineage: Eukaryota > Viridiplantae > Streptophyta > Magnoliopsida > Asparagales > Amaryllidaceae > Allium > Allium sativum. Next base: position 122,658,631 of record CM060919.1, on the reverse strand, counting down.
CTACAACATGCCCCTTTAAAAAGGGTTGTTAACCTTGATTACAACAATTTGAGATATTCAAAAATGTTTCTACATTATCGAAAAAAGCATGTGGACAAAGTGGAATCTAATAGGAAACAGTTGACAGCGAAGGGTAGTTTGCGATGTCGACTGTTCAAATTTGTGCAAATGAGGTTACCGTCAAAAATTCAATTAGTTATGCTTAGAGAAATCAAGTTATGCAAAGTATAGGTACTGCATGTATAAAGAATTGTACATCAAATAGTTTCGCACGTAGGGCACAATATTGAACGCGAAAGCACAGCTTTGAACAGAGATGCCAACAAATTATAATACATGATAAATAGTTTTTAACAAAAGTGATTACCAAGAATAAAGCCTGTAGGTGAACAATATTCAATTGGCGACAACTTCAATTCCCTTAACAGCAAGCAGTTCATATACATCAACCGATGGCCGTCATCTACAGCAACATATTTCCATTTATAACCGCACAGAACTTTTGCATCCCTGAGGGCTACCTCGTAGGAAGTGATTATCAAAAGAAAATTAGGTCCAATGGTCTTACGCATAAGCTTTCTCATTACGGTTGCCTTTTCTTCGTTAGATCCATGGTATATTAGAGCATTCATGGAAGGAACAAACCTTTGGACCCATGGTTGGAAGAGGAAGGATGCAGCACTCATTCCTAACGAAGATAGGAGGACGGGAGACAGAGAGATGGCGAACTGCTCCGACGGTCAAGTGAGAAGGATGGAAACACAGTGGATGAAGAAAACAAAAATAAAACTTGCGCTAATCAATCTAATTTTGCAGAAGGTAAAATGAAATGTCCGTCCATTTGGGGGTTGGCAGTTTTGCGAATTGGAGGAAGCTAGAATAATGAGATGAGGACGGGGCGATTATTCATTTTTTTTAGATGGCGGAAGGTTTGGCCGAACACAAAACAGACAGGCCGTAGAAATTTGCCATGTAGGATTTATTAAAAGATGAGCGTGCCACAACATCTTTTTATCTATTTTACTTAATAGAAATAGATAGATTATATATATATATATATATATATATATATATATATATATATAGATCCACATAGCAGCCCACTAGACATGAAAATAGTTGGAATATCCAGTTTGTACACTTAATGAATGAACATAGGAATTTTGAGAACTCTAAGAGGATTGGTTGAAAAGTGTACAATATGACTTGATGTTAGAGAAAGAAAATATCGCATAGCATGGAAACTGAAATATTATTGTCTCAGAGTAGTGGGTTTAGAAGTGAAACCTTATAAATTAGAAAAGGGTTAAAATGTGGAAGATGGATTAGAAATATATATATATAGTTGAGAGAATTGGTTTGGGAAGTGCCTAGGAAAGCCTAGTTGAGTTGAAAGACCCACTGTGATTCTAACCCAATAAGAAACTTTTAAGAACTTGAATCTGTAAAAGAATTTGTGGTGTTTCTCGAGTTTTAATCTTAAAAGTATTTTCGAAGTATGAGAAATTATTTAGTGCATGTTGGGTTTTAAAAGCAAAGTGTGGTATATTTTGTAAAACTATGATTTCTTGTTTTAAAAGAATTCTCTCATTAAAAGGTACATAGTGGCAGACCAAAAATTGGCACTAACACCCAAATGCAGATCACAGATCACAGAATGCAGAAAACAATAAATAAAGAGGAGACATACGAGGTTTTTATAGTGGTTCGGCTGTAGATGTTGCCTACGTCCACTTTATAATCTTATTGATATACTGACAGATTACAATAATCGGTTACATGCAGACACACAATCCGTGTGTTAATTGAGATTACAAGGGTTTATACACGTAATCCACGTGTTAATTGTGTAGAAAAGAGAAGAATTTGACTGTAGGAAAATGTAAAGTCCTTGCACTTTAGTAATGGTGGAAGCAGTGAAGAAGAATGACCAAAAGATCCTTGAAAAACCCTCCGAATGGTGTATTTATAGCCGTTTACAGCAGGCGGATCGCGGGACACGTGGCATGCATCCCAAAAATCTCGAAAAGAGGTGGAAAACGTCCAGAAATCATCTCCAAATCGTCATATGACATGTGTAATAAGATCCATCCGAGTTGGAGCGAAAATAGCCTTTAGAATAGGTCAAAACAGTGCAGAACTGCAGGTGGTTCGCGGTCCCCGTGCGCTCCACGATCGGATCGTGACCTAGGAGTGCGACTCCTAGGATCGGATCGTGACCTAGGAGTGCGACCCCTAGGATCGGATCGCGACCTAGGGGTGTGACTCCTAGGATCGGATCGTGACCTAGGGGTGTGACCCCTAGGATCGGATCGCGACCTAGGGGTGTGACTCCTAGGATCGGATCGCGACCTAGGGGGGCTACTCCTAGGGCGGCGAAACGATCCAGAAGGGTGAGAAATGACACAAACTCCATGCTAGCAATGCTCAGCCACTTCATCCAAGTGATTGCCAATCTACATCCAAGTCCTGAGTCATTCCAGATGATAGAAATTCGTGTTGAGACGATCTTTGCCAAAAGATGGTGTAACAAGTTGCCCCCTAGAACATATCTTACTGATTGAAGGAAGATGTGTTCTGGATAATCTGAGAAATCCAAATTTAGAATGCGACGATGAGATAACCCGAACTTCCCCGTGAAGGAAAGCACGGATAGAATTGAGGACAAGACAAAATAGAACGCATACAGAAGAACATTTCATTATCATTACAACAATTCCATCAGATACAAAAATATACAGAGTATAAATGAATAAATTACATTCGATAAATATCAGAGATTACAATAAATTACATAGCAGCGGAAAATAATACAAAGTACAACTGAAGGTGATATACGGATACAGAGCTTTCCGGATATCATTCCAGCTATAAATCAGGACCCTGTGAATATAAATCTGCAAAACCAAAACTACTAGCTGCCCGTGCGGAAAATAGGGGCACCCAGAGTTTAGGTTAAAACAATAAACTCCAGGTCAGTCATGTGACTAGTGTGAGAACTAAAACAGTTAATTAAAACTTTGCTTTAAAAGATAGTAATTCAAGGGACCACGCCGTATAACACGGAACGGGTTTTCTCCCAAGGAACTAGTGCATATGACAAAACAGCGCAATGCTTTTTGGAAAAATGAAGCTATTATAAGACCCAGGTCCCATCACACAATGCAACGCAAGCCGGAGGATAGGGTTTTCCCTTATAATAGCCAAACATGCTTGGTACGTCAAAAAAAAATCATTTGATACTATTATAAGTGTATAGTGTCAAAATTTTTTTTTCCAATCATAAATATCAATCATAGGCGGCATGGGTATCATCTATCATGTCGCCATACTAGTTCTACAATTAAAACCGCAATATCACGTATTGGAAATTGGATTCCATCATGAGCCGAGGCAAGGGGCAAGCTCCTTTCCGCGTTCGAGACACTCTAGCAAATGTCTCAGGACCCCACTCTGATCCTTTGGAACCTCCAAGGCCGGTCCTCTCTTACTTTTGAGGATTAGTTATTCTTGAACACATGTTTCCCGGTCCTTACAGACCTATATCCAAGGTGCCTCGTATCCAACAACCACACATGTGAAATGTATATAAATGTCAGGGCTGGTAGGTCACTGACACCACCCTAGCTAGAAAGAAACGTCGTGCACTCCTTGGGTCCGTATCCCGTTTTTGACTCATACCGAGGTGTGAGGCTCGCGAATTCACGTTATACACAAAGCTACGCCACACAGGCCGTGCTTTGATCATCAACCACAAGACTCTGCTTTTCAACAGAAGCCTTGATCAATTGCCACTTACGCGTGCCACACTGGAAATTCACTCCATGCGACTGATGTCCATCGATATACAACCTCTGAGCTCGTATGTCTCAGAGAAGGGCGTTAAGAAAGAGAATAAATTCTCCGCCGCCAAACAGATATATATTTAATAGAGATCAATCAACACAGAATAAAATCCAATGTCAGACACACAATCCATTTACAAGTTCGTTCTGGGTCTGAACGAAACCGGAGGCACTTTCCTCGCATATCCATCCATCCCCAAGTACGTATGGACGATCACCAACTGTTTCCCTCATCTTCGGTGTACAGCCCAATCAAGATCATCAGTAATCACCCAAACGATGTGAAGACTTCCGGTCTTCAACCATCGTCTTCCTTTTCGACATCTCGTCGAATCGGTTATTCAGAATGGGTATAACCCGGCCTTTCTGAAAAACCCACGTATATGATAAACAAATGTTACACAAACTCAACAAACGCCTCATTCCAATTCAGAATACTCTTTTATTCACAAAATCACATTCTTAGGGGAAAGGTTCCCATTAATTTTATCCAAGATAAATTCTTCTAAATTTATTCTTTAATCTTCCTTTGGATATCATTTCAAACTAGTCGGGATTAGCGAACCACACCGAAGTAATTATTTATTTTATTTCCCAATCCCAACCTATATATCCCATGGAGAAAACTGGTAATACTCCACATCTAACACCACAGTGTTATCGGTAAAATTAATTACCATTTCACGTTCAAATCTAATTAAAGATTTAACTATCGCTTTGGAGCAAAACTGGTGGTACTCCATTCTCGATCACCTTTCAGATTTGATAATTTAAATAATCAATTCACTTTTTAATCTAATTAAAGATTCATTAAAACTCCACTTAGTTTCAATCTTTTCAAAAATCAACATCTTGCCTTTAACTGGGGTTAAAGAACCAATGTCATCTAAAACACGATCCACGATAAACCCAAATCACATTTGATATTAAATACAAGGCTCTGAATAGAAAATATATCAGCTTATATTCAATATCAAATTCTGAAACCAACAAATATCGTATTGGAAATAACGATATAAAATATATCTTTCAAGTTCCCATAACAATATCTGTATAGTCACGAAATCCAACATCGAAATATTCCAAAGATAATTTCGATTCAACTCCAGTCCAATCCATGTATTGGGAATATTGATTATTTTTAAAATCACTTTAAAATTCAATTTATTTATTTCAAAAATAAATTGATTTTAATTCTAGTTCAAAACTAGTTCATTTCGATAAAAATCTATTTTTATCTTTTCAAATATGGAATTTTTCAGCCCAATATTTCCCAAATCATTTCTTATGATTTTACACAAATTATAGATATTTTTAATAATTTTATCAAGGCCCGTACAGTCGATTTCCATCAACGGCCATCGAACTGCACTTACAGCGACCTTTTTCAAATTTGATTTGGACATAATTCCAAATCCAACCGTTAGATTTCAAATTCCTAATATTCATTGGAAAGCTCTTTTTGATACGAACCCAACGGTTTCGGTTTAGGAGAATCCGACGGTCGGATCTCCCGTAATGTCCGTTTGAAATAAATGGTCGAAATTCACGAACTGCCGCGGCGCGTTTTATTCAAGCCATTATATTATATATATAATATATATTTCGTCGATTTCTATTTAAAACGAATTATATAAATAGTTTTAAATTCGTTTCAAAAACAATTCCAACCTTTATTTCAAATTCAAATCAAAATTGAATTTCCTATTATAAATCATTTTTACTTTCATTTCTATTTGATTTCAATTCAAATCGATTTCTATTCTATTTGAATTCAATTCGTCTTCTATTCAATTTGAATCAAATTCGTTACATATTCAATTGAAATCGAATTTGTTATATGTTTAATTTAATTCGAAATCGTTTCATATTCAATTCATTTTGAAATCGTTTCATATTCAATTCATTTCAAAATCGTTTCATATTCAATTCAATTTCGAAATCGTTTCATATTCAATTCAATTTCGAAATCGTTTCATATTCAATTCATTTCGAAATCGTTTCATATTCAATTCAATTTCGAAATCGTTTCATATTCAATTCAATTTCGAAATCGTTTCATATTCAATTCAATTTCGAAATCGTTTCATATTCAATTCATTTCGAAATCGTTTCATATTCAATTGAATTTGAATTTACCTTCTATTCAATTCGAATTCAAATTCATTTCAAATTGATTCAATAAAATTTCAATTTGAATTTTAATCTAATTCAATTTGAATTTCATTTCAAAATATTAAATTTTGAAATCACTTTTCAATATTCATTATAAAACGAATAAAATCGATATAAATATCGTTCACGTCAAAATAGCGCATCTCTATTCCGCACGGCTTTATATTTTTCAAAAACTTCTTTATTCTATTCAACAAATGAATATTTATTCTATTCAACACATGAATCCATATTTCTTTCAGCACACGACTATTTTTGTTATGTAAAATATTTTATAAAACTATGGTATCTGTCGTTTGATTTTAATTAGACTCCACCGTAAAGTAGTTCTAATTTTAAATATGATAAAGATGTAAATTTTATTATTTAAAATATTTTACTCAACACACGGATATTTTCAACACATGAACGTCGTCAACACATGACTATTTTTATATTCAACACATGAATTTTCTTTTATAACATTCATTATTTTCCCGATTGGAATGAGGCCCAATCAATCACCATATAATGTTAATTATATGGATTTCCATACATCACACGTATATAATAGCATTGAAAAATAATCAACCATCAACCAAAGTGCACTACACTGTATAAGCATCAAATATACATATCTAACGCTTATAACAGCCTGTCAATCAATCGATCGACATATTTAATCAATCAGGATGAGTGAACTTCAAATTTCATCCCAACACCCGTGTGGGGTTTCAAACAATCAAACACAGATTTTAGTTGTGCAGTTGGGCGACATGTAAAATTTATCGACCCAATCAATATCAGTCAAATCAGTGTATATAAACAAATCGGCCAATTTGTTTATAAATATTTATTTATTCACTTTCACGTTAAAAATTATATTTTTAACGATAATATATTTTATTCAAAATATGAATATCCTATTCGGTTCATTTATACAATAAAAATGATATTTTTATTTTACTAACATATTTTAGAAAATTTCGGCGGCATAACGACACGATACTAGAAACGGGACGAGGCCTAGCCTTATCCCCGGTCTAGTGAAGGCCCACGCCATTCACACATCAATCAAATCCATTCATTTCACCAAACAATTCAATTTCAAATTAAATCATCTAACTAATTTATGCAACCAAACAAACAAGTCCATGGTTTGTGGACGATTGTGTCGGGTGCTACTAAGCACCGTCTGCATCCTAGTATATATATATATATATACATATAACTAGAAAAAAAATTGAAAGGTGAGAAATTCTCACCAATTAGCTATCCAACTTCACGACACTTCATTTAGGGAAATCATCGCCATTCTCGCCTTTTGTCGCTTTCGCTGCCCGTATTCGCTACATATATAAAAATCACATTTTTACTTCGCTATTCAATATGAAAAAAACCCAGTTTTTACTTTGATGTTCAATATATAAAAATCATATTTTTACTTTGATGTTCAATATATAAAAATCATATTTTTTACTTTGATGTTCAATATATAAAAATCATGATGTTCAATATATAAAAATCATATTTTTATAATCACTTCATATATTTAAAAATCGAATTTTTACTGTGCTATTCAATATATAAAAATCGAATTTTTATTTTGCTACTAAATAGATAAAAATTCTACTTTTACAACGATGTTATATAGATAAAAATTCTACTTTTACAACGATGTTATATAGATAAAAATTCTACTTTTACAACGATGTTATATAGATAAAAATTCTACTTTTATCCCGCTATTCTTCATATAAAGATTTCGCCTTTTCAATTTCAAAAATCTAATCTTTTCTATTTTAAAAATCTAATCTTTTCTATTTTAAGAATCTAATTTTTTCAAATAAAAGTTTCATCACTATAAAAATCACGTTTTTATTTTGCTACATATATAAAGATGATATTTTTATATTCTCTATCTCATAAAGATTACATTTTTATAGTTCCTACTATGTAAAAGTCATATTTTTAACCCACTACATATGTAAAAATTACACCTTTCTTCATTTAAAATATCGTCTTTCTTCCTTTAAAAATCTAATCTTTTGCATTTTAAAAACTGATTTTCCTACTATGTAAATTATCTTTAAACTTCAGTTTCACATATATAAATCCGTCTTAAAAATTCAGTTTTAAAATCAAATAAATTTCAGTTCTTTATGCTATAAAAGAAAATCAGTTAACAAACTAAAATACTTACGGATTTTAGAAGAGGGAGGGGCTGCTTCTGGAGCGAAGTCGATCGGTGGAGGGGTTTCAGCACCTCGCGTCGGCGGCGGTGCTCCTTTCAGGCGGCGGCGGCACGTTGTGGTCCAGAGGGCGACGGATGTCGGGTCTGGGGGGCTTCATGATGCTCGGCGGCGGTCTCGAGGTGGGTGGCCGGAGCGCTAGGGCGGCGGCAAGCCGACGCTGGGGAGAAGGGAAAGAGGAAGAAGGGAGGGGGGGAAAGAAGGCGGCGCACCTCCTGAGGGGGGGGGGGGGGGGCGATGGCGTCGGCGGTGGGTTTCCCCCTCCGCGTCGCCCCTCTCTGATTTTTTTTCCTTTTTCTGTTCGAATGAATTTAATCGGGGGGGGGGGGGGGGGGGGGCAGAGAGATTTAAGGGGAGAGGAGAGAGGATTCCAATTTTTAATTATGAACAAGTTGACTTTTACATATGACCTCAAAACGAGGCCCACCGCCTATCGTCCATAGCGTTTTACCCCTATTCCGAACCCAATGGGATATGTATCACAAGTTGATTCGATCGTTTCGATCAGTTTCCGTTAAAATCAACATATAAAGTTATATATGAATTTAAACGCGCATTTCAATTTACCAGGGTCACATACTAACTAGAAAAATTCCAGAAAAATGTTTTTTTAGCTTCGTATTGACGATACGGTCCTAACAAAACTAGTTTCATCGAATTCTGAGACTGTTGGAAAAATGGCCATTTTCCAGTCGATTAAAATCGACTGAAATTGGTCAAACGCGTTTTCCTTTGCCACGCTCACGTATTGATTCGGAAAATTATGAAATTTGAAACCTAGCAGTAACTCGACATCACGGACCCAACAAAAGTGGTTTCGTCGAAATCTGAGGTCGTTTGCAAAATTCCCATTTTTAAGGGCCTGAATTCCATAGCGACTATTCAGAATTTTCAACTGGACATATATTTTGATTCCCGCTATGAAATTTCGATTTTTCGGATTCGTTGGAAAGATATTCTCAAATAGATCCTATTGTTTTTGGTTTCACTAAAATCCGGATTGTTTTGCACCCGGTACATTCAATTGAAGTTTGAAATCGAATTATCGAACTACCGCGCCATTTTCAATTCTATTTATAATTATATATAAATATTTATATTCCAACGACGACGCGTATAATATATACGTTCGATTTATATTCAAAATAAATTTCTCGTCGATATTATTTAAAATAATCTATTTTAAATGTTCAAAATTCGCTAAAGCTGCCAAAATAAAAATTTTAAACTGGCCCAGATTTTCGGGTTGTTACAATCTCCCCCACTTAAAACTTTTCGTCCTCGAAAAGGAACAAAGTCGAAAGTGGTTTGATTTGTCAACTCTACGTTCGATCTGGCTTGCATTCTCCAACTTTTCAGTTTCTGAGAATTTTCAAAATTCTTCAAAAATTTGGCTAACACCCTAAATTTTCGAAAAATTTCGCCATAACCTCCCCTGCACCGGGAGCCACGGGAAAATCCTGAAATTGCCATATAGGCCTTCTGATTTCAAAAAGAAAAAGAAAAAGACAAGTGGCTAGCCAATAGGCTCATAAAATCATCATCACCCAAACAAAACAGTAAATTATGTAGTAAACATGTACCTATTTGTCGGGCAAACAAATTTTATTCTCTGCTCTAACCTCCTTGCTATGACCTGTTCAATGTAAGTATATGCATGCAAATGCGACCAATTTTCAATACAATTCAATGTTTGGTTCAATTAGGCTAAAGGTTAAAAATTAGCAAACAAATAAACAAACAACACAAACATCAATCAATTAGTGAACTAGAGTTTCAAATTCATAATTTTGATATATATACAAAAAATCATGTTTTGATGCCAAATCACAACAAATAAATCTAGCTATATAAGTTTGGTTCTCACACCAGTCTAATGGAAATATATATAGATATCACACCTTCGTTACTCGAACATGAATACTAATGACGACTAGTCAATCATCAGAATCATCTTCGGGCCACTAGAGTATGATTCTATATCTATCCAGTATATTAAAACTTCGAATATACGTTCATGACGCGTATATGCAAAACCTTTATATACTCGATTGTCCATATTCAAAATAAATAACTAATCAAATACGTAGAATTGATTTAAATTTTCAAAACAAAATTGTTTTCATTTGAAAAATATACTCTTCACACTCGTTCTAGGACACTACTGATCCTATCTCTAACGAGTAATTCTAATTGGATATTACTAACCCAATATCTGATGAATTCTTTCGTATGGTTCTTATGTGTCTTGTTCTCGAGCTCTGTAAACCAAAGCTCTGATACCAAACTGAGACAACCCGAACTTCCCCGTGAAGGAAAGCACGGATAGAATTGAGGACAAGACAAAATAGAACGCATACAGAAGAACATTTCATTGTTAATACAACAATTCCATCAGATACAAAAATATACAGAGTATAAATGAATAAATTATATTCGATAAATATCAGAGATTACAATAAATTACACAGCAGCGGAAAATAATACAAAGCACAACTGAAGGTGATATACGGATACAGAGCTTTCCGGATATCATTCCAGCTGTAAATCAGGACCCTGTGAATATAAATCTGCAAAACCAAAACTACTAGCTGCCCGTGCGGAAAATAGGGGCACCCAGAGTTTAGGTTAAAACAATAAACTCCAGGTCAGTCATGTGACTGGTGTGAGAACTAAAACAGTTAATTAAAACTTTGCTTTAAAAGATAGTAATTCAAGGGACCACGCCATATAACACGGAACGGGTTTTCTCCCAAGGAACTAGTGCATATGACAAAACAACGCAATGCTTTTTGGAAAAATGAAGCTATTATAAGACCCAGGTCCCATCACACAATGCAACGCAAGCCGGAGGATAGGATTTTCCCTTATAATAGCCAAACATGCTTGGTACGTCAAAACAAATCATTTGATACTATTATAAGTGTATAGTGTCAAAAAAAATTCCAATCATAAATATCAATCATAGGCGGCATGGGTACCATCTATCATGTCGCCATACTAGTTCTACAATTAAAACCGCAATATCACGTATTGGAAATTGGATTCCATCATGAGCCGAGGCAAGGGGCAAGCTCCTCTCCGCGTTCGAGACAATCTAGCAAATGTCTCAGGACCCCACTCTGATCCTTTGGAACCTCCAAGGCCGGTCCTCTCTTATTTTTGAGGATTAGTTATTCCTGAACACACGTTTCCCGGTCCTTACAGACCTATATCCGAGGCGCCTCGTATCCAACAACCACACAGGTGAAAAGTATATAAATGTCAGGGCTGGTAGGTCACTAACACCACCCTAGCTAGAAAGAAACGTCGTGCACTCCTTGGGTCCGTATCCCGTTTTTGACTCATACCGAGGTGTGAGGCTCGCGAATTCACGTTATACACAAAGCTACACCACACAGGCCGTGCTTTGATCATCAACCACAAGACTCTGCTTTTCAACAGAAGCCTTGATCAATTGCCACTTACGTGTGCCACACTGGCAATTCACTCCATGCGACTGATGTCCATCGACATACAACCTCTGAGCTCGTATGTCTCAGAGAAGGGCGTTAAGCAAGAGAATAAATTCTCCGCCGCCAAACAGATGTATATTTAATAGAGATCAATCAACACAGAATAAAATCTAATGTCAGAAACACAATCCATTTACAAGTTCGTTCTCGGTCTGAACGAAACCGGAGGCACTTTCCTCGCATATCCATCCATCCCCAAGTACGTATGGATGATCACCAACTGTTTCCCTCATCTTGGGTGTACAGCCCAATCAAGATCATCAGTAATCACCCAAACGATGTGAAGACTTCCGGTCTTCAACCACCTTCTTCCTTTTCGACATCTCGTCGAATCGGTTATTCAGAATGGGTACAACCCGGCCTTTCTGAAAAACCCACGTATATGATAAACAAATGTTACACAAACTCAACAAATGCCTCATTCCAATTCAGAATACTCTTTTATTCACAAAATCACATTCTTAGGGGAAAGGTTCCCATTAATTTTATCCAAGATAAATTCTTCTAAATTTATTCTTTAATCTTCCTTTGGATATCATTTCAAACTAGTCGGGATTAGCGAACCACACCGAAGTAATTATTTATTTTATTTCCCAATCCCAACCTATATATCCCATGGAGAAAACTGGTAATACTCCACATCTAACACCACAGTGTTATCGGTAAAATTAATTACCATTTCACGTTCAAATCTAATTAAAGATTTAACTATCGCTTTGGAGCAAAACTGGTGGTACTCCATTCTCGATCACCTTTCAGATTTGATAATTTAAATAATCAATTCACTTTTTAATCTAATTAAAGATTCATTAAAACTCCACTTAGTTTCAATCTTTTCAAAAATCAACATCTTGCCTTTAACTAGGTTAAAGAAACAATGTCATCTAAAACACGATCTACGGTAAACCCAAATCACATTTGATATTAAATACAAGGCTCTGAATAGAAAATATATCGGCTTATATTCAATATCAAATTCTGAAACCAACAAATATCGTATTGGAAATAACGATATAAAATATATCTTTCAAGTTCCCATAACAATATCTGTATAGTCACGAAATCCAACATCGAAATATTCCAAAGATAATTTCGATTCAACTCCAGTCCAATCCATGTATTGGGAATATTGATTATTTTTAAAATCACTTTAAAATTCAATTTATTTATTTCAAAAATAAATTGATTTTAATTCTAGTTCAAAACTAGTTCATTTTGATATATTTTTATCTTTTCAAATATGGAATTTTTCAGCCCAATATTTCCCAAATTATTTCTTATGATTTTACACAAATTATAGATATTTTTAATAATTTTATCAAGGCCCGTACAGTCGATTTCCATCAACGACCATCGAACTGCACTTACAGCGACCTTTTTCAAATTTGATTTGGACATAATTCCAAATCCAACCGTTAGATTTCAAATTCCTAATATTCATTGGAAAGCTCTTTTCGATACGAACCCAACGGTTTCGGTTTTAGGAGAATCCGACGGTCGGATCTCCCGTAATGTCCGTTTGAAATAAATGGTCGAAATTCACGAACTGCCACGGCGCGGCGCGTTTTATTCAGGCCATTATATTATATATATATAATATATTTCGTCGATTTATATTTAAAACGAATTATATAAATAGTTTTAAATTCATTTCAAAAACAATTCCAACCTTTATTTCAAATTCAAATCAAAATTTAATTTCCTATTATAAATCCTTTTTACTTTCATTTTTATTTGATTTCAATTCAAATCGATTACTATTCTATTTGAATTCAATTCGTCTTCTATTCAATTTGAATCAAATTCGTTACATATTCAATTGAAATCAAATTTTTTATATATTTAATTTAATTCGAAATCGTTTCATATTCAATTCATTTCGAAATCTTTTCATATTCAATTCATTTCGAAATCGTTTCATATTCAATTCAATTTCGAAATCGTTTCATATTCAATTCAATTTCGAAATCGTTTCATATTCAATTCATTTCGAAATCGTTTCATATTCAATTCAATTTCGAAATCGTTTCATATTCAATTCAATTTCGAAATCGTTTCATATTCAATTCAATTTCGAAATCATTTCATATTCAATTCATTTCGAAATCGTTTCATATTCAATTCAATTTGAATTTACCTTCTATTCAATTCGAATTCAAATTCATTTCAAATTGATTTAATAAAATTTCAATTTGATTTTTAATCTAATTCAATTTGAATTTCATTTCAAAATATTAAATTTTGAAATCACTTTTCAATATTCATTATAAAACGAATAAAATCGATATAAATATCGTTCACGTCAAAATAGCGCATCTCTATTCCACACGGCTTTATATTTTTCAAAAACTTCTTTATTCTATTCAACAAATGAATATTTATTCTATTCAACACATGAATCCATATTTCTTTTAGCACACGACTATTTTTGTTATGTAAAATATTTTATAAAACTATGGTATCTATCGTTTGATTTTAATTAGACTCCACCGTAAAGTAGTTCTAATTTTAAATATGATAAAGATGTAAATTTTATTATTTAAAATATTTTACTCAACACACGGATATTTTCAACACATGAACATTGTCAACACATGACTATTTTTATATTCAACACATGAATTTTCTTTTATAACATTCATTATTTTCCCGATTGGAATGAGGCCCAATCAATCACCATATAATGTTAATTATATGGATTTCCATACATCACACGTATATAATAGCATTGAAAAATAATCAACCATCAACCAAAGTGCACTACACTGTATAAGCATCAAATATAGATATCTAACGCTTATAACAGCCTGTCAATCAATCGATCGACATATTTAATCAATCAGGATGAGTGAACTTCAAATTTCATCCCAACACCCGTGTGGGGTTTCAAACAATCAAACACAGATTTTAGTTGTGCAGTTGGGCGACGTGTAAAATTTATCGACCCAATCAATATCAGTCAAATCAGTGTATATAAACAAATCGGCCAATTTGTTTATAAATATTTATTTATTCACTTTCACGTTAAAAATTATATTTTTAACGATAATATATTTTATTCAAAATATGAATATCCTATTCGGTTCATTTATACAATAAAAATGATATTTTTATTTTACTAACATATTTTAGAAAATTTCGGCGGCATAACGGCACGATACTAGAAACGGGACGAGGCCTAGCCTTATCCCCGGTCTAGTGAAGGCCCACGCCATTCACACATCAATCAAATCCATTCATTTCACCAAACAATTCAATTTCAAATCAAGTCATCTAACTAATTTATGCAACCAAACAAACAAGGACATGGTTTGTGGACGATTGTGTCGGGTGCTACTAAGCACCGTCTGCATCCTAGTATATATATATATATATATATACACATATAACTAGAAAAAAATTGAAAGGTGAGAAATTCTCACCAATTAGCTATCCAACTTCATGACACTTCATTTAGGGAAATCATCGCCATTCTCGCCTTTTGTCGCTTTCGCTGCCCGTATTCGCTACATATATAAAAATCACATTTTTACTTCGCTATTCAATATGAAAAAACCCAGTTTTTACTTTGATGTTCAATATATAAAAATCATATTTTTACTTTGATGTTCAATATATAAAAATCATATTTTTACTTTGATGTTCAATATAAAAAAAAATCATATTTTTATAATCACTTCATATATTTAAAAATCGAATTTTTACTGTGCTATTCAATATATAAAAATCGAATTTTTACTTTGCTACTAAATAGATAAAAATTCTACTTTTACAACGATGTTATATAGATAAAAATTCTACTTTTACAACGATGTTATATAGATAAAAATTCTACTTTTATCCCGCTATTCTTCATATAAAGATTTCGCCTTTTCAATTTCAAAAATCTAATCTTTTCTATTTTAAAAATCTAATCTTTTCTATTTTAAGAATCTAATTTTTTCAAATAAAAGTTTCATCACTATAAAAATCACGTTTTTATTTTGCTACATATATAAAGATGATATTTTTATATTCTCTATCTCATAAAGATTACATTTTTATAGTTCCTACTATGTAAAAGTCATATTTTTAACCCACTACATATGTAAAAATTACACCTTTCTTCATTTAAAAATATCGTCTTTCTTCCTTTAAAAATCTAATCTTTTGCATTTTAAAAACTTATTTTCCTACTATGTAAATTATCTTTAAACTTCAGTTTCACATATATAAATCCGTCTTAAAAATTCAGTTTTAAAATCAAACAAATTTCAGTTCTTTATGCTACAAAAGAAAATCAGTAAACAAACTAAAATACTTACGGATTTTAGAAGAGGGAGGGGCTGCTTCTGGAGCGAAGTCGATCGGTGGAGGGGTTTCAGCACCTCGCGTCGGCGGCGGTGCTCCTTTCAGGCGGCGGCGGCACGTTGTGGTCCAGAGGGCGACGGATGTCGGGTCTGGGGGGCTTCGTGATGCTCGGCAGCGGTCTCGAGGTGGGTGGCCGGAGCGCCAGGGCGGCGGTAAGCCGACGCTGGGGAGAAGGGAAAGAGGAAGAAGGAAGGGGGGGGGGAAGAAGGCGGCGCACCTCCTGGGGGGGGGGGATGGCGTCGGCAGTGGGTTTCCCCCTCCGCGTCGCCCCTCTCCGTTTTTTTCCCTTTTTCTGTTCGAATGAATTTAATCCGGGGGGGGGGGGGGGGGCAGAGAGATTTAAGCGGAGAGGAGAGAGGATTCCAATTTTTAATTATTTTAATTATGAAAAAGTTGACTTTTACATATGACCTCAAAACGAGGCCCACCGCCTGTCGTCCATAGCGTTTTACCCCTATTCCGAACCCAATGGGATATGTATCACAAGTTGATTCGATCGTTTCGATCAGTTTCCGTTAAAATCAACATATAAAGTTATATATGAATTTAAACGCGCATTTCAATTTACCGGGGTCACATACTAACTAGAAAAATTCCAGAAAAATATTTTCTAGCTTCGTATTGACGATACGGTCCTAATAAAACTAGTTTCATCGAATTCTGAGACCGTTGGAAAAATGGCCATTTTCCAGTCGATTAAAATCGACTGAAATTGGTCAAACGCGTTTTCCTTTGCCACGCTCACGTATTGATTCGGAAAATTATGGAATTTGAAACCTAGCAATAACTCGACATCACGGACTCAACAAAAGTGGTTTCGTCGAAATCTGAGGTCGTTTGCAAAATTCCCATTTTTAAGGGCCTGAATTCCATAGCAACTATTCAGAATTTTCAACTGGACATATCTTTTGATTCGCGCTATTAAGGCCAGAGAAATCCAAGAAGACCACGGGTTTGTACCTGCAATAATATAAACAAACAATGCAAGAATATTTCCTAGATGGTCTTACCGGAGTAAACCATCCGAGGAGATGTTAGAGGGGTTCCGAGACGGCCTTACCGGAGTAAGACGACCGAGGAAAAGCAATGAAGGTTCCAAGGCGGCCTCACCGGAGTAAGACGACCAAGGAAAAGCGCAGGAGGTTCCAAGACGGCCTTACCGGAGTAAGACGACCAAGGAAAAGCACAGGAGGTTCCAAGACGGCCTTACCGGAGTAAGACGACCAAGGAAAAGCACATGAGGATTTGTTTATACTGGACGGATCCAGTTGGGAGCCGAAGCTCAATGCTTATTGCTAATTCATGAAAATGCAGCAGTCGTTGGCCGGACACGACTGGAGACCACAAGCCTATTCCGTGCGTTGGGCTGACGTGACTGCTTTTATTACATGCAGGGAAAATAAAGAAGGGCGAGAGGTCACCTAAAACCCTAAAAACACAAAATACGAACCGGAGTTCGTCAAACTGGAGAGATCCGCTGAGTGGGATCAGTTAACGATAAGCCTGCGATTGCTTGATCCGGGATCGTTCCCTCTCCGAGGACTTGGTGGAGGCAGCGCAGGTGTGGGCGCTGTTCGTTGAATGATGTACTCGGGTAGTTCTCCTCGCCTGACCCGATCCTCAACAAGGTCTTGCAAATGTCTGCAGTCATCAGTGTTATGACCGTCCATGTCATGAAATATGCAATGTCTGCCAGAGTTGCGTTGTGCTAATGTTGGCTCCCTCTTGGGAGGCCTTGGATATGAGGCGGCACAACCTGTATCCACGTAGATATTGCTCATGGTGTCATTCAGTTCAGTGTATTTGTCGTATCTGAACCCTCTCCGGGGTGGAGCATTACAATCATTTGTAGCAAGGGTCTTTCCTTTACCCTTGTCGTTGCCTTTTCCAGGATTGGGCGGTTCTGTATCTCCGAGCATGTTGACGTCGAGAGTGTGTTTCTCAGAAGTTGCATCTTCTTCCCACAGGAACCTATCTGCTTCAAGGTAGAATTCGCTAAGGTTTCACGGGGGATCTCTGTACAAAGACTTTTTGAATTCCGAGTTATCTAGAATGTCGGATATTGCGGCCATCAGTACCATCGATGGTTCAGGGCAATCAACTGATGTTGCTGCAACATTGAATCTTTCCAGGAATGAACGCAGAGTTTCTCTGGGCCTCTGCTTGATTGTGGTGAGGGACATGACGTTTTTGGGTCGTGCGATGTGGACACGAAATTGTTCAATGAAGCGTGCGACCAACATGTTCCAACTGTTGATCGATTCTGCTTCCAGCTGCCGAATCCACATGGCTGCTATATCAGTTAGATAGAGGGGAAAACATTTAGCCATGACGTTTTCCGATGCTATTTGAACTTCCATATGCCGTTTGTAATGCATGAGATGCACGGTATGATCTGTCCTGCCGTTGTAAGGCTCCAATTGTGGAAGTTTAAGATCCGGGGAATTGCAGGAATTCCTGATTTCCTGAGTGAACGAGTTGTAATTGACGTCATCCACGTCGTTCTGGTAAGTGCGGCCTCTCGAGAGGCGTTGAATGAGATTGGCGAGCCGATCGCCCTCAAAAAGTTGTTGCAAGTTGCCAAGATCAGAGCCGGTGCCCCCAGCATTGAGTGCAGAAGAAGATGGAAGTTGGTGAGCTGTCGCCTGGGGATCGCGGCTCGCAGATCGTGGATTGAGGGGGGCGACCCGACCCAGTTCGAGGGGGCGGTTCGTGAGGTAGGTTCGTGAAGTCCAGCTCGTGAGGCCAGATCGTGAAGCGGGGGGCGATCCGACTGGGTCCTGGAGGTAGATCACGAACCGTTTGATGCTGTCGAGGAGCTGGAGCTCGCAATCCGGTGTCTATATGAACCTGAGCAGAAGTAGGTTGCTGTGCATTTGCAATAGGGAGTGGTTGCCCTCAGGCACTGGTGCTGGCGGGTCGTGGATCGCTGGGCCCGACCCGATCTGATCGTGGTGGCCTGTGCGAGCCGTTTCAGTGGCTCCGTCTCCAATGGCTTGAGCGTTGCTCGGCCTTCAATCCATCCGAGCGAAGAATTGGTTGATCATTTCCTGTTGTTTCTGGAGGAGATCGTCTTGCCGTGCCATCTGATCTCTCAGTTCAGCGAGAACTCCATCCATCTCGTCTCTGGTCAAGTAGCAGAAGGATCTCCATGAGAGGAAGCTTCCTGGCTTGCTTCGTTCCTTGTGCCTTCAGCATCAACATCATCAGCATGAGTGGAAGTTCCAGTCTTCTTCTTTTTGTTCGCCATTGATCCAATAGCCAAAAAATTCAAGCAGAAGTTGAAGATGTCGTGTGCCCCCCTTCCTGGCACGCCAAAATGTTAGACCAAAAATTGGCACTAACACCCAAATGCAGATCACAGATCACAGAATGCAGAAAACAATAAATAAAGAGGAGACACACGAGGTTTTTATAGTGGTTCGGCTGTAGATGTAGCCTACGTCCACTTTATAATCTTATTGTTATACTAACAGATTACAAGAATCAGTTACATGCAGGCACACAATCCGTGTGTTAATTGAGATTACAAGGGTTTATACACGTAATCCACGTGTTAATTGTGTAGAAAAGAGAAGAATTTGAATGTAGGAAAGTGTAAAGTCCTTGCACTTTAGTAACGGTGGAAGCAGTGAAGAAGAATGGCCAAAAGATCCTTGAAAACCCCTCCGAATGGTGTATTTATAGCCGTTTACAGCAGGCGGATCGCGGGACACGTGGCATGCATCCCAAAAATCTCGAAAAGAGGTGGAAAACGTCCAGAAATCATCTCCAAATCATCATATGACACGTGTAATAAGATCCATGCGAGTGGAGCGAAAATAGCCTTTAGAATAGGTCAAAACAGTGCAGAACTTCAGGCGGTTCGCGGTCCCTACGCGCTCCACAATCGGATCGTGACCTAGGAGTGCGACCCCTAGGATCGGATCGTGACCTAGGGGTGTGACTCCTAGGATCGGATCGTGACCTAGGGTGCGACCCCTAGGATCGGATCGCGACCTAGGGGTGTGACTCCTAGGATCGGATCGCGACCTAAGGGGGCGACTTCTAGGGCGGCGAAACGATCCAGAAGGGTGAGAAATGACACAAACTCCATGCTAGCAATGCTCAGCCACTTCATCCAAGTGATTGCCAATCTACATCCAAGTCCTGAGTCATTCCAGATGATAGAAATTCGTGTTGAGACGATCTTTGCCAAAAGATAGTGTAACACTTAGTATAGAGCATATATAGCTCGCTAGATTTCATATTATAAAATATGAAAGGATTGAAAAGAAAGTGTTGCGTTTTGTAAAAGAAATTCTATTATGTTAACAATAAATTTTGATTATTGATTTACAAAGAAATTTTGTTGGGTGGACAAAATAAGTTATAGGAACAGAATAGATGACTGCACCTTATAGCGAATAGTTAAAGCTATGGATTAAACAATTGGAACCAACTAGAGATTGGTTGAGTTGAGTAATTCTCTGAGTGTCAATCTGATGTTGATTTTGGTCTTCGGGGTTGACATTTAGGGAGTTACTCTCTTGCCAATTTACAATCAGGGATTAGCTAATATTAAACTAATGGAAAATTTCCCGTAGAATGCATAAGCATTGAGAAACTTAGGTTTGTTGCTTGAGAAAAAGAAAACAGATAGGCTAGTAATACACAGCAAGGACTAGTAGTGACTACCAAGTAGTAAAGGGCAAGTAAGTGGGTAGATCCTGTTGTAGGGACTCGCAATTGTCTGAGGTGACAAAGTCCTAAGATTCTTGGCCCATAGTAGTAGCTGTGTAAGATACTATTTGAGTTGAAAAAAGACGAGCTTGTTTGAAAAATAAACTTAAGAAGAAGACTAGCCTAATTAAAAAGAAAACAACAAATTCAGTAAAGCAACAAAAATGTGATGGGAAAAGAAAATGAAAATCTTAAGAGGAATAAATATGAAAATTTTCCATGATAAGTTGAAAAAGAGAAGAAAATTTTCTTATGTGATTGTGCTTGGATAGGAAAATAGGAAACATTTAGAGAATAGTTATGTAAAAATCCAAGTGCAATTAGAAAAGAAAAACGGAGGATGTGAATTTTTCCGTTTTCATAACATAAGAAATCGAATTTGAAAAACTAGATTTATCTAAATTTCGAATTTAATGATGGTTGGTAGGGTTTTTTATGTGACAATTAGATGAATTATGCTCTTATTATGTAAGATTATGGGAAAATTTTGGTGAAAAATGTTTTAATTTTTCAAAAATATTGCATTCATATAGAACTGCAAGTATATTTAGGATGTGAGCATCATGTTTTGAAAGAGTTTTTAAAGTTTGCATACATATAGGTGGATCCAAATTAGGCATACATGATTTTCTATGATGTAATTCACTTTGCACATGTGCACAATGTTGCAACAATTGGATGAACGCTAATTGGATGTTGCGAGGGATTATCTATTTTACTCTTATCGAATTTTGGGGACGGAATTCTTTAAGGGCGGGAGAATGTAACACCCCACATTTTTAATATAATTAAAAATGTATATATATATATATATATATGCATAGATAGGTAAATATGGTGATGTACAATGGAAATTAATTAATACATGAAAGAGAAGGAAAGATTAATTCGATAACAGTGTATGTAACAGAGAAGACAATAAAATAAGGATACTTAATTTAAATATCAGAAATTAAGTAAAACGGACATCACCATTGCGTTCGTCTCGGAATTCTGCTTTGAATAGAATCCAAGTTTGCGTAAATTGGACTCTGTATCAAGGAGTTATGGCCTTTAGAAGATTCAACAAAAATTCAAAACAGTTCGAAATTCGACCCAGGCAGCTGGGCGGGAAATTTCCCACTAAAACCAGGCAGGTCGAGCTGAGAGTCAACCTGGGGGGTCAGGTCGACTAGGGGGTCAACCTAGGGGTCGACCTACCCCTAGGGAGTCAGCTTGGGGGGCGACCTATCCCCAGATCTGGGCGATTTAAGTTCTTGTGACGTGTTTCGATGTGCTGTACAGGTCGGATGGCTTCTAGGTCAATCTAAGGGCTCTAAAACACTCTCTACACCTATAAATACATAGCAAGACCTAACCCTAATTCATAACAACTCCTTAAGATGCCTCCATGCCGCCAAACTTCAACCAAACATAGTCGCCACCCCAAAACTCTAAATCAAATTGCAAGTTCTTCATCAACAATTCATGCTCTTCACCAACAGTCAAATATGAAAGTTAGATCAACGTTTCTACATCAACAACGAATTGTTTATTTCTCCAATCCAGTCAAGGTGAGTGGAATTATAATAAACTTGTACATAATGGTATAAATATCGTTCATCATTCCCAAGTTATAAATTCAATTCAAGATTTATGTTATAATAATTGTTATTTTATTCTTCTTCCCCTTTTTATGTTTGGATCTAGGTTATCTTGAACCTAGACAAAATCTTATTATACATACGTACGATTGGAATATGGGAGTATTGGGCATAATCTATTTTATGCAAATTGAGGAATATAATTTGTAAATTTGGAGATTATGGCATAACAATAATTATTGAAAATTTGGGGATTATGGCATAACAATAATTATTGTAAATTTGGGGATTGTGGCATAACGACTGTTATTGCAAATATTGGGAAATCATTGTGATATAGCTTATAATTGGTAATTCTGGAGCGTAATCCATAGTGAATCTTTGGATATGATTTGGGAACGTGAAAAGTGCATAATCATGAATTTTGATTTATGATGTTAACATGAAATTATGTAAATTTAATTGGAATTATTGATTGGATTGGGAAAACGGTGATTTATTTCAAATCTAAATACTATGGGATTAAGGGTTTTAAATTATAAGTTGAATTGGAATAATAGGCATAACCTATTAACGAAATTAAAGGCATGAACATAAATTTGGGGATTTGGAAATTTGATATGCAGTTAAGACTCTAAAGGGAAGTGTAAAACCATAATTAAAAATGGAATATGATGGACAAACCATGTTTTTATGTAATTATGGAACTCGACACATAACATGAAATTTACAATAGTGGCATAACTTGAACATGAACATGCTTGTGAATTGGTAATTGACATTTGATATCTAAAATGAACATGAACATGCTTGTAAATTTATAATTGGCCTATGACACCTAGAATAGACCTGAATTGTTAATTGGCTAAACATGAAACATGGCTTACTCGAGTTTAGAATGAGTTTGCGGTGTAATCCTGCCCGGAACCGCCCGGCACATCCAGTGACCGCAAACATTAGGTTCTAATGTGAGAAGTCAGTCATAACGTGCTTGAAACCCGAGATTAGATTGAGTTGTGGTGTAATCCTGTCCGAAACCAACCGGCACATCCAGTGACCGCAACAATAGGTCTAATGTGAGAGGTTGGACATTAATAATTAATGCTAATGACACATTCTAGTATGGTAAGGTTAAGTTGAAATAAAATATTAGACAACACTTAACCAATTTGACATAATATATGGGTGGGTTAAGTCAACGTGAACCACTAGATAACACTTAACCAATTTGACATGATATATGGGTGGGTTAAATCAACGTGAACCGCTAAATAACACTTAACCAATTTGACATGATATGTGGGTGGGTTAAGTCAACATGAACTGATAGAGAACACTTAACCAAATTTGGCATGGTACGTGGGTCGAATTGAATATGTGACCATGGGTAAAGTCAATTTGGACACATGAGCAAACTTAACCAATATAACAGTATCAAAGCAAGGGAAAGTGGGGAATGATAAGATTAAATAATAGATAAACTTATCCTAGGGATAAGAAATGAACATGAGTTAAGATGCAATACAAACTCAAAGGGTGGGACGACTAATACCATGAAATAAGTTAATCTAAGCTGAAAATGTGGGAAAACACCCGTACGCTATCATTTGATAAAGAGAACTTAAGTCATGCTTGAATTCATTGGTAAACCTTAGTTAAAAGGAACTAAGTATCAAACCTTAGTTAAAGAGAACCAAGTAACAGAAACTAAGTATCAAACCTTGGTTAAGAGAACTAAGTAATAAACGTTAGTTAAGAGAACAAAGTAAATAACGAGAAAGAGAACTAAGTAGTAAATCTTAGTTAAGAGGACTAAGTTGTAAACCTTAGTTAAGAAAACGAACGATTAAGAGAACTAAGTAATAAATCTTAGTTAAGAGGACTATGTGGAAAACCTTAGTTAAGAAAGCTAATGATTCAGAAAACTAAGTAACAAACCTTAGTTAAGAGAACTAAGTAGTAAACCTTAGTCAAGAAATCCAAGTAGAAAACAAGGAGGAGCAAACGTCCATCTGATCATGAAGAAGGCTCCAACGAACTGGGTTACGAAGCACGCGGCTTCGAGGGGACATAAGGGTACTCTTGGTATCCCTCTGTGAGGTTGTAGATGATCCTCTTGGGCTCACAGAGGTTAAGGTCTGCGTTAGAAGAGCCAAGGGTATGCCTTGGTTGCAATACGAGCAACTTAAAGACTAGGATGAGTCAGCGTGAGGCGGTGATATCTTGTTTAGCCCTGTGATAGCTCATCGTCGTCTACCTACCATCTTGAGTCAGTCAGGCACGTAAAGCGGAAAGGCGGAGAACTCCAAAAGACCATATACTTGCTATCTAGTTATGGGCGAGGTTGGCCAATAGGTTTGTGGGGGCATAGAGGGCCTGCGTATAGTTCTCATTCTTGATTTTCTTGGGTGCCTTTCATTAGTTGAGGGAGGGGTCAAGTGGGACCATAGCCACACACAGATAAAACAGACCTTAGCATCTGCATCGGCAGGTAACTTAAAGCTCCCGACCGAGTTCTGTGTTTCTTGATTAGCCCTGCCACGGGACTCGGGCCGCACATATAGAGGACATGTGCAACTAGACATCGAGAACGATTCACGACACGTACGTGGGGAAAGTCTAGGAACATATATCGCTCTGGGTAGTGTGTCCTAGACTAGGGGGCATCGTTCGATAGGTAGCATAACCCCTAGTTGGACCTAGGTCGCGTAAAACCTGAATCCGAGAAGCGTTCAATAGGTAGCATAAACCCCAGTGGCCCTGGGTAGCATAAACGCTGGTTGAATCTAGGAAGTGCTCGATAGTAAACCTTAGATTAGATCTAGATGATACACGGAATCTAGCAGGATCGAGAGTGGCAGTCCAAACGATTTCGAGAATGGTGGCACTACACTTAAGTAGTATAGATTTACATGATGAAGCCCGTACGACATATGACAAGGGATTGTATATATATACATGGAAAGGATTAGACGAGTTGGGGATATCTACATATGCTTTTTATTAGGTTAACCTACTAGTGGGACATGAGTATAGCCTAGAGAGCTAATATCACGAATAACCTAATAAGCAAGAAAATATAACTGAACGGTATATGTAGGATTATACAAAAGTTTATTATAAGTCCAGCCACCAGAACTTACGTTCTGACCCCCTCCTCATTACATACTTCCAGGTTAGGTTCATGATAGAGATGGTATAGCTTTGGA
Organism: Allium sativum; assembly: GCA_030737875.1. Taxonomy (NCBI): domain Eukaryota; kingdom Viridiplantae; phylum Streptophyta; class Magnoliopsida; order Asparagales; family Amaryllidaceae; genus Allium; species Allium sativum. The sequence continues at coordinate 122,633,001 of CM060919.1, read as the reverse complement.
TACTGGTTAGACAATATGATATATTAGGTAAAGCTATTCTTGAATATATTATATTTTAATTCCTTCCGCTGTGAGATGCTTTACGAGTTCTGACATGTTTCTTTATATCTGTCTTTTTCTGCAGGATACAGAGCACCCAACTCAGGTCTCGATGGATAGAATTTGAAAAATTCGGTCTGTCGGAATCCGAGTTGTTATAATAAACGTGTACTATTTGAGGAATTTAAAAAATATTATTATCGTTATTCCTCTTATAGTATTCGTTGATTATGAGAATTGATATCGAATATAAGTAGATACAATTTATGTGTAACTTATGTTCAATATTGGTTGATTTGGGTTTTGTTATGAGTCGTATCTTCAATATTATCATTCTTGAAACCCGATGAGATTGAGTTATGGAAATTCATTTCGTAATTTAGAGATTTAATTAAATCTTTGATTTGAGGAAATTAAAGGTAAGGAATTGGGAAGGGAGTAAAATCTTTTAATTAAGATAAAATAAATGAATATTGGGAAATTGTTTTAAATGGAAGTTACAATTGAAATTATGAAATGTGGATTAAGGTTTTGAATAACGCGTTACCAAATGAAAAATCAATTGAGGCTTTTGGGGCTAAATTATATTTGATTTAACAGGATGTGTTTTAAAAGAGTAAAGTTGAAATGTGAATTTTTGTTAAAGTTAATTTGAAAATCGGTTTAAAGAAGTTTTAATTAACAAATCCAAGATGGAAGTAGATTTGGTTGAAAGCCTATGTGATCCATAATTGTGTTTATAAAATTTCGGTCTTTGTTTGGAATCCCTTCCAAGTAATAATACGAAGTTGTGGAGGAATTGAAGAGATTGAAGACGGTTTTGAAGACCAGGACCCTTCATACCATAAGGACGACTTGCTGAATGTCTCAAATGGGTAGCTCCCATTTGCAGATGGATTTTATATCAGTTAAGTGGAAAGAAGCCCAAACATATGTGAAGGAATTCCGGATTGTTGTTTCGTTCAGACCCAGAACGGACGTTTATGGATTGTGTGTCTGACATTGTAATTGATTGTGTAGCACTGATCTCCATTAAATATATCTGTTTGGTGGAGGAGAATTTGTTCTCTTTGCTTAACACCCTTCTCTAAGACGTATGAGCTTAGAGTTATATATTTACGAAAATCAGTGATCCGTTGTGAATGGACAATGTGGCACACTTAAGATATGTGGTGAGCTATGGATGATCAAAGCATGGCTTATTTAAGCGCAACTTTGTATATATCGTGACCTCAGCAAGCCTCACACCCCGGTAAATGGCCAAGAAATGCAGCAAAGTTATGGGGTGTTGTCTCCTTCTAGATAAAAGGTGTACCATAATATAGAGCCCAGGTATTAACCTATATGGAAAAACATCTACATTTGTGGTTGTTGTTGGCGTAGGATCGGAAAGGTCGGTAACGACCGGGAGATGACATACTCAAGCGTACTCTAAGTTACCTAGCTACAGAGGTAACCTGACCTTGTGTTGGCATGAGGTGCATCAGTTGATGCTCGAACATCCCTCTAGAGGTGTTCAAAATTTGGTTCGGTAAGGAAGTTCCTTTGTCTGTTCATTGTTGAAAACCCAATCTCCACTATGAGCCTGTACGGTTTTGTTTGTATTGCCTGTTGGTTACTGGCGAGACCTTATGTTAGCTTCATTTTTTAAAAAGTCATTGCAACCTTTTATGCATTGGTATTCACATGGAGTGAACCCGTTCCGCGTTAGCGGCGTGGTCCAGTGAATTATCTAACTTTAAAATAAACCCTAAAAACAACCATTTTGAGTTCTCACACCAGTACCAACGTAACGTCCCGTATTTTTGGTAGTCAAATATTTTATTTAATTTAGTATTTTAAATATTATATTTGGAATATTAATGGATTTTAATATTGAATTCGTTATCAAAACGGAGTTTGAACATTATGAATTTATATATAATATAAATCGAGCCCAAAATGGTGCGGCAGTTCGTAATATGGAGTTTTGAACTTCAATTCAGTATACAGAATCCGTTTTAAGTCGGATTTCTGTGAAATAAGAAACGTTTGAATCTTGTCGATTATAATTTTCGTATGGAAGAGAAAAATCCAGATTTCGTGTTATAGATTGCTAGTTATGCCCAATTCAAATTTTAAAATAGTCGCTATGAAACTCGTTATAAAAATAACGTTTATTTAATATATTTTTATGGGTTTTAATATAATTTGGACATCGTTTAACTCAAAATTTATGATATTGAGTTATATAATTTATATTTGAAGCTATAAGATATTTCCAGTTGGGTAATTACAATAACAATAATTTATTATTTTTATTTAATTTAATCGTTTTGAATTTAATTATATTATATCGATATTACATAAGCCTTAAAAATATTTTTCTTTCCAAACAACCACCGTTTCCGACAAAACAAATTTTATTGGAATGCGTATAATTAATTATTTCTAGATTTCCAGTTTGGGGCCAAATTGAAGTTATTTTATCTGTGCGTGCAAGAACCGATAAATTAGAATCATGACGTTGTGCGATCGGAGTCCGTTTTCAACGAAATTAATTTTATTGGGACTGGAACGTTGAGGAGTAGCGGTGTACCCGTTTTCTTTTTGCTTGGAGTTAACGTGTGGTAGTACATATATTAATGGACGATCGTAAATTAACCGACCGCATTAATAACAAAAGAAAACAAAATAAGATGAAACTTAACGTCTAAGCAAAACTAAGTATCATTGGCAATCTAACCTATATATATATATTAACGCAAGCCTAATTTAATAGTAAAGAGTACATGTACGGTCTATTCAAATGAATGGTAACACACAGCTACCCACATCGCCATACTATTCAACTATTAGCCTTTGTCTGCCACCCAAATACTTCTGCTAACCTATATATCTAGCCTAGATGTATGCAGACTACGCCGTACCTATGAGCACATGCAAATCTGAAACCACCCATTCCTTGTCTTCAATCTCGCAGCTACATTTTTCCTCCATAAAGAAAACATGTGCTGCGAACACTAATTTCTTTCCTTCCCCAGGCGTTACGTCTGCCACATTTCAATTCAGCCGAGAGAGCTAACCTACCCTTCCTCTACCTTGTATTTTCAAATCAATCTAACTTCTCTGCGAAAAGGAAAGGGCATGCGGACTACCACCTTCCTATTTCGTCCCTACCTGAATAGTCACCGCTGCCATCCTTTCAACACGGCTAACCTACTCATTTGTCCCCCGCATGTTATACATTAACCTGCCATATCACTTCTATCAACGAAAAGAAAATACATCCTACTATCTGCAATCCTACCATCGCTCTCACTTAGCATCCTGTTCAATGAAAAGGACTTTGATATTATCCCCTCTCCTCTTTTAAAATATTGGTATTCACCTTTTCATTTCTGTTTGGACTCAATAGTAAAAGAAAATGTCGTGCCTTCTCTAAATAACAAGGAAGACGCAAATCTGAAGAAAAGATGGAAATCGTGATTTCTAAAAAAAAAGAGACTGAATGGGAAGACGCGGGTGGAGTGGGAAAGGAGTGTGTAGATAGAAGAAAAAGACATGAGGACAAAATCTGCATGGGAACAAAGGAGAACGGTGGGATTAGAATGCCTGGGAATGCACAGGCACATGTATGGAGATAGTGAGATGGGGAGTGGGAAGAAAGTGGAGCTCATGTGGACTTGAAAGGTGGGAGGAGTCGGAGCTTGGGTGGACATCGACGACAATGGGAAGTCGATGGGAGCAGTGGTAAGGCATTCAATGGTCGGAGAGGGAGTATTGATAAGGGTAATTGGGTTTGGTTTGCCTGCAGCGGTCACGTTTAAACATGGAAAAGAAGAACAGTATCAGCTTGCCTAATTTAAATGTGTGCCTGGCATGAGAAAGCACGAAGCTGCATGAACTGAGGAACATGTGAAGGAGCTTTATCGGCCTAGGTGTCTAAATTATAAACCGTACTCATTAGTAGTTGATTAATTGAAGTGACTAACTTTATTATAATATATTAAGACAATCATTTAAAGTTAAATCGAGGACAAAGTCAAGCTGTTTGATCGAAGTATGCATAGAAATTAATTCATCCTGAGTTGTTTATTCAAGTGGTTGGTTGAAGTGGGTGTCGGTTATGGGAATAGTGAGATGGGGAGTGGTAAGAAAGTGGAGCTGATGCAGACTCGAACGATGCGAGGAATCAGAGCTTGGGTGGACATCGAAGCAGCATGAACTGAGGAACACGTGAAGGAGCTTTATCGGCCTGGGTATCTAAATTATATACCGTACTCATTAGTAGTTGATTAATTGAAGTAACTAACTTTATTATAATCTACTAAGACAATCATTTAATGTTAAATCCAGGACAAGGTCAAGCTGTTTGATCGAAGTATGCGTGGAAATTAATTCATCCTGAGTTGTCTATTCAAGTGGTTGGTTGAAGTGGGTGTCGGTTATGGAACGAAGAACAATATACGTGGAATGAAGGTAAGGAATCATGAATGAATATTAATTGGCCTATAATTTTTAATTTGAAAAGTAATTGACATTTTACTTTATCATTAATGATATAAGTTATATTAATTCAATCAATAATTATATCGTTTATAAATCTGGCATTTATTAACAGAATTGAACGAAATAAACTTCAATGGGACCATGGTGTCGAGCTATATTGTGACGATTCCAAAACCCTGTGACACGGTGTTAAGGATAATCATTGGAATATAACACATTAATCATCACTAGCAGATCACAGATAATAGCATAAACAGAAATAGAATAATTTACACATATATGACAGCGGAATCATATAGATATCATCACATTAGAGAAGCACAGTACAGGATACAACTTAGTGCATAATGATACATAATCAGTCACCATCGCCTGAGGCGGAATCATACATAAGGGGTACACAAAACAAATATCAGTCTACGTCGCCAATGGCGGAATCATAATATAGATACAATAATGGCAGAGAAAATCCAAGTCAGCACGGTGTAGTCAAGCCTCGCCATGAGCCAAAAGGTGCGTCAGAAACCTGTAACTAGGCTGCCCGTGTGAAAATGATGGCACCCGAGTTTGCAAGGTGAAACAAACTACGAGTCAGTCATGGGACTGGTATGAGAAATCTACTTAACTTATTAACAACAATAATGAGGCAAATCAAAGGACCACGCCACTTTCGCGGAACGGGTTTACTCTAATGAGTGCTAGTGCATGAAATAAAGTAAATGATTAAATCATCGCAATGCTTTTTATAAAATGAAGCCATTATAAGACTCAGGTCCCATCGCACAATGCAACGCAAGCCGGAGGATAGAGTTTTTCCTTATAATGGCCAAAGATGCTTCATACGAATAAAACAAAAGTGTTTGATATTATTACTAGTGCATATATGTTTTAAAAGCAAATTCCATCATAAATATCAATCCTAGACGGCATGGGTACCATATATCATGTCGCCATACTAGTAATACAATCACATTCGCATATTTCGTATTGGAAATTGGATTCCTTCATGAGTCGATGCAAGGGGCAAGCTCCTCTCCGATTCGAGACACTCTAGCAAATGTCCCAGGACCCCACTATGATCCTTGGATCTTCAGGGCCGGTCCTCTCTTACTTTTGAGGATTGACAATTCCTGAACACATGTTTCCCGGTCCTTACAGACCTATATTGAGGCGCCTCGCATTCCAACAACCACACAGGTGAAAAGTATATATAATGTCAGGGCTGGTAGGTCACTGACACCACCTTAGCTAGAAAGAAACGTCGTGCTCTCCCTGCAGTCACTCTCCCGTTTTTGACTCATATCGAGGTGTGAGGCTCGCGAATTCACGCTATACACAAAGCTACGTCACACAGACCATGCTTCGATCATCAACCACAAGACTTTGCTTTGCAACAGAAGCCTTGATCATATGCCACTTAGGCGTGCCACACAGGAAATCCACTCCATGCGACTGATTTCTGTCGATACATAACCTCTGAGCTCGTACGTCTCAGAGAAGGGCGTTAAGCAAGAGAATAAATTCTCCGCCGCCAAACAGATATATATTTAACGGAGATCAATCAACACAGAACAAAATCCAATGTCAGACACACAGTCCATTTACAAGTCCGTTCTGGGTCTGAACGAAACCGGAGGCACCAATTCCTCGCATATCCGTACAATAAACAGTATGTTTGGACGGCTACTACTTCAGTTCCTTCATGGTAGCTACTCCAATCACGAGCATCAGTAGCGCCCACCCATCCAATGTGGAGATCGTCGGTCTTCAACCATCTTCGACTCTTCGACTTCTCAACGTCGATCGATTATTTGAAATGAGATAAACTCGGTCTTTTCAAATAACCCACGTATATTTAGATTTTCAAATCAATTAATCACATGGTTGGTCTATTCAACATTCACATTTCAATTCTTTAGTTATAGTTTTCAAGTCAAATACATTCAACCATCACATATCAAGCAAACACAACGAAATTGGTTTATTTCCACTCTATATCATCTATAGTATTTTATAACGATATATCGCCATTTTTATTTAATTTAAAACTGCCATATTTTAATTAAACGACGTTTCAGGTCGTGTCGATGCACTGGCGCTGATTTTCACTAATTTTGTTTTACATATATCTGAAAATCTAAACGTTGGATCTTCACAAATTTTATATCATTGGGAAGGTCTTTTCAAAACGAATCCAATGGTTTCAGTTTTGGGAAAATCCGACAGTCGGATCTTCCACACTAGCCATTTGAAGTTACGATTTCAATTTACGAACTACAGCGTCGTTATCCGATTAAATTTTAATTATATATATATATATATAAATATAATCGTTTCGGGCGCTATTTTTCTTCAAATTTGAATTAAATATTCCAGACAATCCAACCGTCGAATCTTCACAAAGTTGGTGCCGTTGGAAAGATATTTCCAAGGCGAACCCAACGGTTGCGGTTTCGGGAAAATCCAATGGTCGGATTTCCCGTACTAGTCGTTTGAAATCACGGTTTCAAAACACGAACTGCACAGCATGTTTCGTTTTAATTTTATTTATATTTATATATTTATATAAATATAGTTCATTCAAAAATTCCTATATCGTTTCCACTTCAATTATTTTACTAACGCCTTTAAATTTCGGAAAATTTTGCCATAACCTCCTTTGTACGGGAGGGTCTGGGAAAATTCCCAAATAGCCACACGGGCGTCTCAGATCAAGATGAAAAAGAAAAAGCCAAGCGGCTAGCCAACAGGCTCATAAAATCATCACCCAAACAAAACAGTAAATGTGTACCTATTTGTCGGGCACAAAATTTTATTCCTCTTCTCTTGCCCCTTTGCTATAACCTGTTCAATAAATATGCATGTACATATATACAATTTCTATCACTTATCATTTTCCATTCAACTTCATATTTGATTTACTTTGATTTATAAATACCATTCATTCTAATGTTGCATGCATAGGCTAAAATCATATCATTAGCTAATTAATGTATATTTCAACTCATGCACATTTATTTGAACAAGTGGCTATTTTTAACACTTCACATTTCAAAGATGATAATTTTGGCGAACTAAAATATACTTCAACACATGACCATTTTATTTAGTTCCTATGCATGTTAAAAATAATATTTCTTTCACAAATATTTATTTCAACGCTCGCATATCTTTAGCATATCACATATATGATAAAAATGATATTTTTATCGTTTAAAATATTTATTCGACAAATGGATGTTTTCAACACTTCATAGTTTCAATAAAAATGTAATTTTTATTGTTCGGACTTTTTATTCAACACATGAACTTTTCCACTACACACAATTCTCAACACATGAGTATTTCCACACATAGACATTTTATTTATGTTGTTCATATTAGAAAGATGGAATTTTTATTGTTGAAACTATTTATATAAGGTGAATATTTTTCATACTTCATATATATATATATAAATGTGATTTTTATTGTTTAAACACTTCAATCATTCACAAATGAATTTAATTTTCACACAACACTTTTTCAACATATGAACATTTCCACACATGGATATAGTTTCAACATATGACTTTAATTTCAATGCATGAAGATAATTTCAACATATGAAAATAATTCTAACACACAAAGATTATTCAAAATTTCGGCAGCATAACGGCAGGGTAGTTAAAACCGGCACAGTCCCTAGTACAGCTCCTCGCTCTACCTTAAAACCTCGCGGTTTTTGACAATGGGGATTCATGCATCTAATTCGCACGCAGGCGGCATGTTTATTTTTATTTCCACAAATATCTCCAATTCATTTCAATCACCAATGGGAATTTTTCAACCACAACCAGACAATGTCAACCACAAACAATTATTCAACCATTCGTATTTTTCATCCAATATTTCACACCAATTCACAACAATAAATATCGTCCATGGTTTGTGGACGAGGGGAGTACATATATATATATATATTTAATTGCTATATTTCACTTGCATTTCAGCACCTATATCAATTATTCTATGCATGTAAAATTCATACTTCGCTTATATAGCTTAACTACGCATGTACATGAGGTATACAACACGTATGTAATTTATATTTTGCTAATATAAATTATACATGACATTTTCCATTCATATTCATGTTAATTTAGATTTCTCACCTTGGTTTTCGGAGTGCTAAAAATCGATACGATGTCAGAAAAATCCGCGACTTCTTCTATTGGGTAGAAAGCTTCCTTACGGTCCAGATATTTCCTGTTTCATCGAATTTCGTCAACACACTAAAAAGATATGATTTTTCGAAGTGTAAACATAAAAAAAACTCACCTTTTACGAAGGTTCAAAACTAGGTTTACGGTTTTCGCGAGAATCGGGGCACGAGGGGATAATCGGCGAGTTGGATGTGGAAGAGGGAGGAGAGGGCTATCTGGCGGTGGTGGTTTGGTGGTGTTCGGTGGTCAGGATCGGTGGTGGCGGCGCTGGGAAGGTCGGGGCTTTGGACCCTCGATTCAGGCGGCACAGGCGACGAGGGGTGGAGGAAGTTGGTTGGATTTGAAGGGGAGGCGAAGGCGCTTCGAGCGGCGGCGGTGGCGGAGGCTGGAAGCGGCGGCAGCGGCGGCGATCGGGCCTGGAAGGGGGAAAGTGGGTTTTGCCGTTGGTTCGGAGGGGTTTTTTTTTTTTTTTTAAATAATGAATGGAGAATTCTGATTGGCTGAGGACTTTATTAAATTTTTAAATAGTGTTTTCTCAAACGAACTCCTTTTCAAACCCAACGACTGTCGCCCCTAGCTAAATACCCCCATTCCGGACACAATAAGATATGTTTCGTAGGCCAATTTGACTGTTACAGTCAGTTAATTTTCAAATTAAAGTATAAAACATTTAATTTTTAACTCCGAACGTACATTTCAATTTGCCAGGGCCACAAACTGATTCGAAAAATTCCAGAAAAATAAATCTAGCTATGTTTTGACGCTACGGTCCCAACAAAACTTGTTTCGTCGAATTCTGAGGTCGTTTGAAAAATGGCCATTTTCTGGTCGATTCAATTTAACAGAAATTGACCAAACACATTTTCTTTTGCCATGCTCATATACTAGCTTCAAAAATTATGAAATTTGAAACCTAGCAATAGTTTGACATCCCGGACCCAACAAAAGTGGTTTCGTCGAATTCCGAGGTCGTATGCAAAATATCAATTTTCCAGGGCTATATATTCTATATGGCGACCATTCTGAAAATTCATTCGGCCATAACTTTTGATTCCCGTTATGAAACTTCGATTTTTCAGATTCGTTAGAAAGGTATTGACTAACAGATTTAAATATTTTTGGTTTCACTAAAATCTGTTATATTTTACACCTTGCACAGTCAGTCAAAGTTTGAATTCAAATTTTCAAACTGACTCACTATTTCTAATTCACTATTTTATTGAAATATTCAATTTCAATTGTTCAAATTCCTTTGAAATCACCAATTTAAAATTTTTAAATTGGCTCGTATTTTCCGGGTTATTACAATCTCCCCGACTTAAGACTTTTCGTCCTAAAAAAGGAAACAATAGTAAAGTAGGAAACAAAATGTAAATGCAAAGTATTGTAAAGGTACCTTGCACCGAAGTTAGTCCGAGATATCCACTCTGCATTTGGGGTAAGCTTGCTTAATGCTTTACTCAGTCTCCCAAGTACAGTCTCTAGGATCACTACTCCACTGCACTTTAACTAAATGAACCTTTTTGCTTCTGATTTCTCTAGTTTCTTTGCCAACAATCTTTAATGGCTCTCTTCTGAGTGCTAATTCTGGAGTTATGTCTATATCCTGTTGTGCTGCTTCTTCTACAACAAGATCCGGATCATGCACATGTCTTCTAAGTTTGAGATACGTGAAATACATCATGCACTCCAGGCAACCAATATGGCAATTGAACCCTATAAGCAAGAGTTCTAATTCGTTTGAGTATAGGAAAGGGACCAATAAATCTCGGTGCCAACTTCCCAGCCTTTCCAAATCTGATTACTCCTCTCATTGGAGAAACTTTCAAATAAACATGATCACCAACAGCAAATGTCAAATCTCTCCTTCTAGAATCTGCATAACTTTTCTGTCGGCTTTGGGCGGTTCTCAAACGCTTTTTGATGAAGTCGACTTTATCAGATGCTTCTCTAATCATATCGGGTCCTAACACAAGTCTGTTGCCAGGTTCTACCCAACATGCTGGAGATCGGCAGGGTCTGCCATATAATGCTTCAAATGGCGACATTCCCAAACTTGCTTGATAGCTATTGTTATATGAGAATTCTGCCAAATGTAAGTGATCTTCCCATGACCCACCAAAATCAATTATACAAGCCCGCAATAAATCTTCTAGAATTCTATTCACCCGCTCAGTTTGGCCATCTGTTTGAGGGTGATAAGCGGTGCTCATATTCAGTTTCATTCCCAATTTTGTCTGGAAAGCCTCCCAGAATTTGCTAGTAAATAGGGGATCTCTATCACTGACTATGCTGATGGGAATTCCATGCAGCTTAACGATTTCTTTGAAGTATATCTGCGCTAGACTTTGAGCAGTTCTATTGGATCTGACAGGTATAAAATGGGCAGTCTTCGTGAAGCGATCTACGATTACCCAAATGCTGTCATTACATTTTCTGGTTGGCGGCAAACCATCTATGAAATCCATGGAAATCTGTTCCTATTTCCAACCCGGGACTTCCAACGGTTGCAACAATCCAGCTAGTTTCTGTTGGTCGCTCTTGACCTATTGACAAGTAGGACATCTACTAACATACAAGGAAATATCCCTCTTCATTGCCCTCCACCAGAAAGTGCGTTTGATATCGCTGTACATTTTAATCACACCAGGGTGGATGCAAAATTTGGATTTATGGCATTCATCCAGCACTTCTCTTTTGAGCTCAGGAAGGTTGGGAACACAAATTCTCCCATTCAGCCTCAGAACTTCTTCTTTATCTACTTGAAAGCTTGAGGGCTCTCCCTTCCGGATTCTTCCTTTGATCTTTTGAATGAAATAATCATTCTTCTGGAGAGCACATATCTTATCGATCAAGCTAGGTGTAATTATAAGATGGGCAACGATTGCGGTCTTTCTACTAGGCGCATCCGCTACAACGTTAGCCTTCCCCGGCGTATACAGGATATCAAGATCATACGCTGCAAGAAATTCTAGCCAACGCTGCTGTCTCAGATTCAGATCTTTCTGGGTATATAAATACTTCAATGATTGATGATCTGTGTACAGTATAAATTTCTCGCCCAACAAATAATGCCTCCAGATTTTCAATGCAAAAACGATGGCTAGCAACTAAAGATCAGGAGTCACATAATTCTTCTCATGCGGTTTCAGTTGGCGGCTTGCATAAGCGACTACTTGGCCTCTTTGCATTAACACTGCATCAAGACCTCTAATAGAAGCATCTGTCCAAACCGTTAAATCCTGATTGCCATCAATAATGGTTAACACTGGAGCAGTGGTCAGTTTCGATTTCAATTCCTGGAAAGCTTCTTCACAGTCGGAAGTCCACTTAAACTTCTCATGCTTCTTTGTGAGCTTCGTTAACGGACCGGATATCTTCATAAATTCTTTAACGAACTTTCGATAATAACTAGCCAACCCCATAAAACTTCTAACTTATGTGGGAGTAGTGGGTTGTTTCCAGTCTTGAATCGCTGTTATTTTGCTTGGGTCAGCAGAAATTCCTTTCTCTAACACGGCATGGCCAAGAAATTTGACTTCTTCTTGCCAGAAGATACATTTAGAGAATTTGGCTTTGAAGACGTTCTTCCTTAGAATCTCCAATACTTGTTCTAAGTGTTTTTCATGCTCGGGTTTTGATTTGGAGTAGATTAAAATATCATCAATGAATACGAGGACAAATTTATTCAGAACTCCTCTGAACACTCTATTCATTATATCTCCAAAGTATGCTGGAGCGTTACACAAGCCAAACGGCATTACTAACCATTCATAAAATATGTCTGGACCTCTGAAAGCTGTCAAAGGAACACACTCTTCTGCTATTCTTAATTGATGACACCCTATAGCTAGGTCCATTCGGGAAAATACTTTCGCCCCATTCAATTGGTCTAGCAAATCATCGATGCGGGGTAATGGATATTTATTTTTAAGCGTCTGTTTGTTGAGGTCTCGGTAATCAATGCATAATCGAAGAGTACCGTCTGACTTTGGGACAAACACAACAGCTGCACCCCAATTAGAAAAAATAGGTCTGATTAGACCCTTCCACAACAGTTGACGAGTTTGATCGCCTAATTCTTCTTTTTCTTTCGGAGTCATTCTGCGAATTGGATGTACCACTGGTCTGGCATTGGGAATTAGATCGATTCGGAATTCTATTTCTCTTTGCGGGGGTAAGTTTTCAACTTCTTCAAACACATCCGCATAGTTTCTAACAATCGGAATCTTTCCTATGGAAGTGGGGATAAGTTCTAATGCCGACCAAAATTCTTCTCTATTTGGATTCGAACCATGACAGGGTACCGTAATATATCCAAGCTTCATTCGAATTTTAACGATTCTTTCTGCACAATTCACTTCGGCTTCGTATTTCGTTAACCAATCAAGCCCGAGAATGATATCGAATTCGAGAAAGTCCATGATGATCAAATCAAAAGGAAACTTGTAGGAAGAATAAGAGATTGGCACTCTACAACATGAACTGAGAGTAACAGGACCCCCTATCGGGTTATGTACTTCCACTGATTCTTTGAGCTTTCGCTGTTTTAACTTTAATTTGTGCATTGTGTTACTAGCAATAAAACTACGCGACGCACCCATGTCAAATAATACAGAAACAGGAATATTTTTAATGGTAAGGGTACCTCCCAAAACATCAGGTTTACCTGCTCCGTCGGAAGCAGCTGGCGGGCTCGACCCGTCATAGACGTGAGCTACTGTAGCTTTCTTCAGCAAATGACAGTCTTTGACCAGATGATCGGTCTTGCGACAGTTGAAGCACGAGTGAGGGTTCTGGGAGCCTTAGCTCGAGCCTTGAGAATTTGTCTTCTGCCTCTTCGGAGCTGTGTAGACGTTTGAGTAGTGCCCCGGCTTACCACAGTTGAAGCAGTTTCCTCTTGGCGGCTTGCCAGTCTGAGGTTTTGAAGATGCTGCTTGGCTTGACTCGCCTTGATTTACAGCAGGCTTGCGCTTGTTTCCGGCTTGGCTTCTAGCGCGATCCTGATCCAGATGCCTTTGATCAAGGTCTTCATAGTTGCATGTCATTTCCACCAGTTCGTTGAATTCCAGCTTGACATGGGCCATGGCTCTCTCATGATATTGTCGTCTTAGCCCAAGGATAAACCTCTTATTTTTGGATTTTGCGGTGGCGACGAGCTCCGGAGCATACGACGACAACAGTGTAAATTTATTGAGATAATCTTGCACGGAAAGATCCCCCTGCTGGAGATTGGCGAAGTCATCGTGCATTCGTTCTAAAGCTTGTTCTGGGACATATTTCTCCTTGAAGAGTTCTTTAAATCCATCCCATGTTCTTCCAGCTTCCCTATTCCCGGCGGTGAGAGATTCCCACCATAGTTCAGCTTGTTCCTGCATAAGCCAGGCGCCCATAATAGCTTTGTCATCGTCTCCAAGCCTTAGGCCTTCAAGAATTTTCTCGCATGTTTTGAGCCATGCAAGGGCCTCTATTACGGTGCCAGTTCCTGAGAAGGTCTTGCCTCCTAAGTTTTTGTATCTCTTAGCTACACGGTCTAGCTCGAAGTATTGAGCTGCCGGAGGTTGTATCAAAGGTACTTCTTGAGCTGGGGCTTCTCCCCTTCCTCGGCCTCGGCCGGCACGGCCTCCTCTAGCGGCGGCTGCTCTGGTAGCCATTTGTCAAATTCTGTATAAGCAGGGAAAGAGTCAGCTAACAGAAATGATAGTTTATTGCATGATTAAGCAGAAAATTTACGGAAAGATAACGATGGACTGATCAAATTGTTTTTGCTATTCTGCTCAGTTCATTCTAGGACTTTACTAGTCCAATCTCTAATGAGCAACTCGCCTTAGAATACTACTGATTCTATTTTGACGAAGTGTTTAATGTGTTAGACTCTAGAACTAAGGTTAACCAAAGCTCTGATACCAGCTGTGACGATCCCAAAACCCCGTGACACGGTGTTAAGGATAATCATTGGAATATAACACATTAATCATCATTAGCAGATCACAGATAATAGCATAAACAGAAATAGAATAATTTACACATATATGACAGCGCAATCATATAGATATCATCACATCAGAGAAGCACAGTACAGGATACAACTTAGTGCATAATGATACATAATCAGTCACCATCGCCTGAGGCGGAATCATACATAAGGGGTACACAAAACAAATATCAGTCTACATCGCCAATGACGGAATCATAATATAGATACAATAATGGCGGAGAAAATCCAAGTCAGCACGTTGTAGTCAAGCCTCGCCATGAGCCAAAAGGTGCGTCAGAAACCTGTAACTAGACTGCCCGTGTAAAAATGAGGGCACCCGGGTTTGCAAGGTGAAACAAACTACGAGTCAGTCATGGGACTGGTATGAGAAATCTACTTAACTTATTAACAACAATAATGAGGCAAATCAAAGGACCCTGCCACTTTTGTGGAACGGGTTTACTCCAATGAGTGCTAGTGCATGAAATAAAGTAAATGATTAAATAATCGCAATGCTTTTTATAAAATGAAGCCATTATAAGACTCAGGTCCCATCACACAATGCAACGCAAGCCGGAGGATAGAGTTTTTCCTTATAATGGCCAAAGATGCTTCATACGAATAAAACAAAAGTGTTTAATATTATTACTAGTGTATATATGTTTTAAAAGCAAATTCCATCATAAATATCAATCTTAGACGGCATGGGTACCATATATCATGTCGCCATACTAGTAATACAATCACATTCGCATATTTCGTATTGGAAATTGGATTCTTCATGAGTCGAGGCAAGGGGCAAGCTCCTCTCCGATTCGAGACACTCTAGCAAATGTCCCAGGACCCCACTATGATCCTTGGATCTTCAGGGCCGTTCCTCTCTTACTTTTGAGGATTGGCAATTCCTGAACACACGTTTCTCGGTCCTTACAGACCTATATCGAGGTGCCTCGCATTCCAACAACCACACAGGTGAAAAGTATATATAATGTCAGGGCTGGTAGGTCACTGACACCACCTTAGCTAGAAAGAAACGTCGTGCTCTCCCTGCAGTCACTCTCCCATTTTTGACTCATACCGAGGTGTGAGGCTCGCGAATTCACATTATACACAAAGCTACGTCACACAGACCATGCTTTGATCATCAACCACAAGACTTTGCTTTGCAACAGAAGCCTTGATCGTATGCCACTTAGGCATGCCACACAGGCAATCCACTCCATGCGACTGATTTCTGTCGATACATAACCTCTGAGCTTGTACGTCTCAGAGAAGGGCGTTAAGCAAGAGTATAAATTCTCCGCCGCCAAACAGATATATATTTAACAGAGATCAATCAACACAGAACAAAATCCAATGTCATACACACAGTCCATTTACCAGTCCGTTCTGGGTCTGAACGAAACCGGAGGCACCAATTCCTCGCATATCCGTACAATTAACAGTATGTTTGGACAGCTACTACTTCAGTTCCTTCATGGTAGCTACTCCAATCACGAGCATCAGTAGCGCCCACCCATCCAATGTGGAGATCGTCAGTCTTCAACCGTCTTCGACTCTTCGACTTCTCAACGTCGATCGATTATTTGAAACGAGATAAACTCGGTCTTTTCAAATAACC
Organism: Allium sativum; assembly: GCA_030737875.1. Lineage (NCBI taxonomy): Eukaryota > Viridiplantae > Streptophyta > Magnoliopsida > Asparagales > Amaryllidaceae > Allium > Allium sativum. Next base: position 122,616,668 of record CM060919.1, on the reverse strand, counting down.
CATGTATATTTAGATTTTCAAATCAACTAATCACATGGTTGGACTATTCAACATTCACATTTCAATTCTTTAGTTATAGTTTTCATGTCAAATACATTCAACCATCACATATCAAGCAAACACAACGAAATTGGTTTATTTCCACTCTATATCGTCTATAGCATTTTATAATGATATATCGCCATTTTTATTTAATTTCAAACAGCCATATTTTAATTAAACGACGCTTCAGGTCGTGTCGATGCACTGGCGCTGCTTTTCACTAATTTTGTTTTACACATATCTGAAAATCTAACCATTGGATCTTCACAAATTTTATATCATTGGGAAGGTCTTTTCAAAACGAATCCAATGGTTTCAGTTTTGGGAAAATCCGACGGTCGGATCTTCCACACTAGCCATTTGAAGTTACGATTTCAATTTATGAACTACAGCGTCGTTATTTGATTAAATTTTAATTATATTTTTATATATATATATATATAAATATAATCGTTTCTGGCGCTGTTTTTCTTTAGATTTGAATTAAACATTCCAGACAATCCAACCGTCGGATCTTCACAAAGTTGGTGCCGTTGGAAAGATATTTCCAAGGCGAACCCAACGGTTGCGGTTTCAGAAAAATCCAATGGTCGGATTTCCCGTACTAGTTGTTTGAAATCACGGTTTCAAAACACGAACAGCACGACACGTTTCGTTTTAATTTTATTTATATTTATATAAATATAGTTCATTCAAAAATTCCTATATCGTTTCCACTTCAATTATTTCACTAACGCCTTTAAATTTCGGAAAATTTCGCCATAACCTCCTTTGTACGGGAGGGTCTGGGAAAATTCCCAAATAGCCACACGGGCGTCTCAGATCAAGAAGAAAAAGAAAAAGCCAAGTGGCTAGCCAACAGGCTCATAAAATCATCACCCAAACAAAACAGTAAATGTGTACCTATTTGTCGGGCACAAAATTTTATTCCTCTTTTCTAGCCCCTTTGCTATAACCTGTTCAATAGATATGCATGTACATATATACAATTTCTATCACTTATCATTTTCCATTCAACTTCATATTTGATTTACTTTGGTTTAAAAATACCATTCATTCTAATGTTGCATGCATAGGCTAAAATCATATCATTAGCTAATTAATGTATATTTCAACTCATGCACATTTATTTGAACAAGTGGCCATTTTTAACACTTCACATTTCAAAGATGATAATTTTGGCGAACTAAAATATACTTCAACACATGACCATTTTATTTAGTTCCTATGCATGTTAAAAATAATATTTCTTTCACAAATATTTATTTACACGCTCGCATATCTTTAGCATATCACATATATGATAAAAATGATATTTTTATCGTTTAAAATATTTATTCGACAAATGGATGTTTTCAACACTTCATAGTTTCAATAAAAATGTAATTTTTATTGTTCGGACTTTTTATTCAACACATGAACTTTTCCACTACACACACTTCTCAACGCATGAGTATTTCCATACCTGGACATTTTATTTATGTTGTTCATATTAGAAAGATGGAATTTTTATTGTTGAAACTATTTATATAAGGCAAATATTTTTCATACTTCATATATATATAAAAATGTGTTTTTTATTGTTTAAACACTTCATTCATTCACAAATGAATTTAATTTTCACACAACACTTTTTCAACATATGAACATTTCCACACATGGATATAGTTTCAACATATGGCTTTAATTTCAACGCATGAAGATAATTTCAACATATGAAAATAATTCTAACACACAAAGATTATTCAAAATTTCAGCAGCACAACGGCAGGGTTGTTAAAACCGACACCGTCCCTAGTACGGCTCCTCGCTCTACCTTAAAACCTCGCGGTTTTCGACAATGGGGATTCATGCATCTAATTCGCACGCAGGCGGCATGTTTATTTTTATTTCCACAAATATTTCCAATTCATTTCAATCACCAATGGGTATTTTTCAACCACAAACAATTATTCAACCATTCGTATTTTTCATCCAATATTTCACACCAATTCACAACAATAAATATCGTCCATGGTTTGTGGACGAGGGGAGTACATATATATATATATATATTTAATTGCTATATTTCACTTGCATTTCAACACATATATCAATTATTCTATGCATGTAAAATTCATACTTCGCTTATATAGCTTACACTACGCATGTACATGAGGTATACAACACGTATGTAATTTATATTTCGCTAATATAAATTATACATGACATTTTCCATTCAAATTCATGTTAATTTAGATTTCTCACCTTGGTTTTCGGTGTGCTAAAAATCGATACGATGTCAGAAAAATCCGCGGCTTCTTCTATTGGGTAGAAAGCTTCCTTACGGTCCCGATGTTTCCTGTTTCATCGAATTTCGTCAACATACTAAAAAGATATGATTTTTCGAAGTGTAAACACAAAAAAAAACTCACCTTTCACGATGGTTCAAAACTAGGTTTACGGTTTTCGCGAGAATCGGGGCACGAGGGGATAATCGGCGAGTTGGACGTGGAAGAGGGAGGAGAGGGCTATTTGGCGGTGGTGGTTTGGTGGCGTTCGGTGGTCAGGATCGGCGGCGGCGGCGCTGGAAGGTCGGAGATTTGGAGCCTCGATTCAGGCGGCACAGGCGAGGAGGGGTGGAGGAAGTTGGTCGGATTTGAAGGGGAGGCGAAGGCGCTTCGAGCGGCGGCGGTGGCGGAGGCTGGAAGCGGTGGCAGCGGCAGCAATCGGGCATGGAAGAGGGAAAGCGGGTTTCGCCGTTGGTTCGGAGGGTTTTATTTAAAAAAAAACAATGAATGGAGAATTCTGATTGGCCGAGGACTTTATTAAATTTTTAAATAGTGTTTTCTCAAACGAACTCCTTTTCAAACCCAACGACTGTCGCCCCTAGCTAAATACCCCCATTCCGGACACAATGGGATATGTTTTGTAGGCCAATTCGACTGTTACAGTCAGTTATTTTTCAAATTAAAGTATAAAACATTTAATTTTTAACTCTGAACGTACATTTCAATTTGCCAGGGCCACAAACTGATTCGAAAAATTCCAGAAAAAAATCTAGCTATGTTTTGACGCTACGGTCCTAACAAAACTAGTTTCGTCGAATTCTGAGGTCGTTTGAAAAATGGCCATTTTCTGGTCGATCCAATTTAACAGAAATTGACCAAACACATTTTCTTTTGCCACGCTCACATACAAGCTTAAAAAATTATGAAATTTGAAACCTAGCAAAAGTTTGACATCCCGGACCCAACAAAAGTGGTTTCGTCGAATTCCGAGGTCGTATGCAAAATATCAATTTTCCAGGGCTATATATTCTATATGGCGACCATTCTGAAAATTCATTCGGCCATAACTTTTGATTCCCGTTATGAAACTTCGATTTTTCAGATTTGTTAAAAAGGTATTGACTAACAGATTTAAATATTTTTGGTTTCACTAAAATTCGTTATATTTTCCACCCTGCACAGTCAGTCAAAGTTTGAATTCAAATTTTCAAACTAACTCACTATTTCTAATTCACTATTTTATTGAAATATTCAATTTCAATTGTTCAAATTCCTTTGAAATTACCAATTTAATTTTTTTAAATTGGCTCGTATTTTCTGGGTTATTACACATATATTTTGAAACTGATCTGGACAAGACTGAAGAGGATCGGAGTTTTCATTTTGATTAACTGTCTCTCTAATTTAACTGAATCTAAATCGCTTAACAACAAAGGAAATCCGGTGAGTTAAACTCACTCAGTTCTTTCCATTTATATTTTATATAAATTGGGTTTTTATTTTGTATGCTCTGGTTGCTAATGGTTGACTGTTTGCTAATTATATATTTATGTATTGATTTAACTACTAAAATTAAACCATTGTTTAATTTCATTATTTAAAACCAAATCGTTATTTTAACGATTTGATCCAATAGAGGTAACTTACCTTGTTGGTCACGTTTATTGAATAAACGTGTTTAATGGTTTGAATTGTTTGAACTGATTGAATTGTTTTGTTTATTGGTTGATGTTAAATGTTCATTATTTATTATTATAGAAAATATCAGTTAAATGGAAATGAATGATATGATTTGAGATAACCGATTTGAATACAGGGAAGAACAGGTTGGAGGGATCCAACTGGATTCCTCAATATATTATTTATATTCATATTATCATTATATGAACTGTCTCGATTGGGTGATTGCTTTGATTATTCATTGTTGATTAGAAATTCAACCTATGTTTTGTTTTAACCAATGGGCAATATTGGTTGAGTAACCAGCAATGATTGGCCTAAAATCAATTTTTTTGTTAATATTGATTTACCGTCAAGTGAATCGATAGAGCTGAAGTTATAAAATTTGTTTTATAACTGGAGATAGATTTTGAAATATATTATTGTGAATAAAAGTTTATTAAAAGGAAATAAAAATTAATTATTCATTATTTAAGTTTATAATTAATTATTTATTGACTTTACAAAGTCAATTCTGATGTTAATCAGATTTATAAATATGAGAATAGAAGATTAACCTACCGGTTAAAATGGGATAATTATTTTGTTAAGAAATAATTAAATTGAATTTATTTAAATTAATTATATTGTTATTTAATATAAAGGGAAAACGAATTGGAATCGTTTAACGTGATAACCATGTTTTGACTAACTAAGTCGATTATTTATCTGGAATTGATTATTAAATTAGTTTGATATGAATTAATCTAATAAAATAGTTTAATGAATATTGTTTTAATTTTAATAAGATTTTTTAAAAAAGGTATTTACTATTTATTTTAGTTAATAAAGAAATTAACTATGGAAGTAGTTAATAATCTAAGTAAATTATTATTTTAATTAATAATTATTTAGGGAATTACTTTTTAATGAAAATTCATTTAATAAATAATCGAAGTCGAAATGAAATCTAATTGATCGGTGAAAGGAATTTATGAACGACTTTTATATTTAAAACCTGAATTTTTATAATGAAGTTATAAAGAGAGTTTTAAGCGAATACGATAGCTTAAATTAAATGATACTTGAACAAAGTAAAAGAAGAAAACGATAAAAGGATTTATATTAAATCAAAGTTATATAAATGAGGTTTAAAGTGTTAAAGCGTTAATTTTATATTAGTGTTACTTAATAATGGGAATAAGTAAAAGTGGGAAATTGAAATAAGAATTTCAGGCTGTAAATGGTTGAATGGATTTGTAAATGAGATTGGAAAAAGTGAATTTGGGTAAAGAAGTGGGTCGTAGGGTTGTATAACCAAATCAGAATTATAAAATGAATTTCTTTAAAGAGGCAAAATTAAAAAGGTGCTATTTATAAGAAATTACTTAGTTATGGAAGTAAGAAATAAAGGTTATATTCCATAAAGAGATTTTCAAAAAGGTAAGAAGGTTCTATGAAACCCTATTTTGAATAAAATAGTTAAATGGAAGTTGTATTGATATTGGAATGAAATATTGGTTTTTGGATTACAACTTGTTTCTATCTTAAGATATGAATGTTGTTGATCAAGGTCTGAGAGGTAATTAAAATACCCCAACTTGAACAACTTCAGGATTATCTGAGGATAATATTAGTTGGTAATGGTAAAAGAGGTTAGAAATGGTTTATTATTTCATTTGAGAAATAATAACATAACATTTTTGGTGGGAATTTGGAATATATATAATGGGGATTTTAAAGTAAAAGGGAAATAAAAAGGGGTTGTGTAAAATTATAACGATATGTTCGATTTAGGAAAAGAAACGAAAGTTGAGTTCTATTCTATAAGAATAAGCATGGATTATTGTTTTCAAGTAGTGAATAAAATATATTTCATAACGTTGTTTTACAAGTAATACGTTGAATTGATTTCCCTATATTAGATAATAGCGTGGCTAATGTTTTGGAAGTGAAAATAGAAAACTAGATATGATATAGGAATTTCCTAAGTAGTAAAAATGAATTTGTTTAAAGAATAATTTATGTTAAATAAGAAGCGAAAAGCTATATTCGTAACATCGAAATATTTAAGAGTTTTTAAATTTTACATTTGTTGTAATTAAAAAGCCAAGTGATGCTGAATACTGAACCAGTGAACTCATTGGATTTTCATGATTGAATCACTATTTATTTTGATAGATAAATAACTGACTATCAAATCTGTCCAATACGATGGTTGGTACGGAAAGGTCGGGATCAAATTTATATTCGAAAACCATTCCGACTAACAAATATGTGAAGATATCAAAAGATGATCGAGATGGAGCATTTAAGACAGTGGATCTTCATAAACGGAAGAACCACTAATATTCTCTGCCTTGCAAGCAGAGATAAGCTGTGATTCTGTCGTGGTTGGAATCTACGGATTGCAAGGACTTCTCGCTACTGATCTATAGGGTGATTTGTAGGATGCAGTAGGAGGGTACCTTCGGTTCATCCTGTTCCTGGATGACTTGTATGGACGGGTGTCTGACGGAGTATTTCCAAAGGGATTGCGTACGTTGATTTCTTCAAACATACCCTATATGGTGGCGGAGAAAGGCCTTTCTCTTAGCTTATTAACTAGAGTAATTTTTGTGGACGTCAATTAGTGATGTCTGATGGATCTAACGATGTGGCATTCAAAGTGAATGGTGATCAGATGTTTCAAAGAGGAAATTTAAACCTCAAGCCTCATCAACTGGGAAATGACAAAAATTGGGCGGGCAGCATGGCTATGTGGGTCGCTCCCATTAGGGTGTATAATCACCTATCTAGAGAAAATCTATTTCCTTCTTTAATCTATTTCGATGTTGTCCCTTTTCAGGGAAACGATGGTTTGAGCCCAACCGTTGGTGATATACATTCGATACACTCAAGCGAAATGAGTGGTCGGTCATGTGTGGATCAGGTTGCAAGTTGTTCTTGTTGAACCGCGGGTATTCCCATCTACAGATACACTATCGATAGGTGGTCCCATACCTTGTCATAGTCGGAATCCAATCTCCAATAAGTGCCCGCGATTTGGTTTGTATACTATATATGTAGAGCGTGAGATGCAAGCGTTCTGCTAGATTGATATTTACTTGTATTTAGAGACTATTATAATATCAGAAAAGATATTTATTTCAAAAATGTTTTGGGTTATCGTAAGGTAAAAAGCGTCCGAATTTATGTGTGGATTTGGTCTTACGATTATCCTTTTCTTTCGAAAAGATTCTTGAACTTTAAAATCAAGTTGGATGATCGTCCTTAATATTGTGCGAGTTTTTCTCACTTTGGTTCACCAGACTGACCCGGTGTTTTGTAAATGCTCGGGTTAGACCGGGATGTACAGGTCCAGGTTATCAGATGCTGCGAAGTTCAGAGACGAGCTGGAGGTGTTCAGACGTATGATATTATATAGCTACTATTCCGCTATGTGATGTATTTGAGGACAGGTTATTATAACTGTCCAGATGTGTGATGTACTCTTATATTGTAAGTATTTTTCTAAAAGCTCTCAGTAAAGATTTATTTTTGTATTGTATTTTGTTTCGGTGCGATGTGAGACTCTGTGTTGTGTTAGTTTTTTATTCTTCTTCTTCTTCTATTCTTATATTCCTTTCTTTCTTATCTCACCCTCTAATTTCTTTCTAATAACTATCCAGTGTTTTCGGTGTTTGGAAGGTCAGCATGAGATACATAATTGTATTTATGTCGATTTTCAGGGCCGAAAATCCTTGGGTCGTTACAGTGGTATCAGAGCTATTGGTTTAGTAATAATCTTGGCTCTGTGGTATAACTCTATAGAGATTGGGTTAGCAATACCCTAGATCGAGATTGAGAGTAAATATATGAGAGCATACTTGTAAATTTTATATACAAATGTTTTAAATTATTTTGGTTGATCAGTTCAAGTGTTGAGAAGCATTGAACTGACTATGGATACAGTATTGTTTTGTAAAGAGGGTAAATGGAATAATTTTGCCCAAATTATATTTTTGTATAGAAAAGAAATAATTTTATCAAATTATTATCGAGATATTGGTTTGTGTGTTTGATTGATGTGAATGAAATTCAAATTGGATTGAAAATTTGAATTGTAACTTAACCTGGTCAAGTGAAAATTAAGTTAATAATGATATCGAAATCGAAATCAAATAAATTTGGAATTGGAATAAATAATAGTTAAATAGGAATCAATCGGGTGTTAATCGATTGATGTTCAAATCTGGGAAACCAAAATAAAATATTAAGATTGAATGTAAATTCAATTGATTTGGTTGACTTGGTTATGTATTGGTCCTTGATTGAGAATAGTTTGTTTGTGGATGATAGTTTGTTTGAATGAAATAATAGACAATTTAATGGGGATAAATGAATTTTAAACTAAAGAATAATTTCCTATATAATTAAACTGAAATGGAACTGCATATGAATTGGAATTTATGATATAACCCTGTATTTGAAAATGAATTGACGCTCATGTTTGGTTTTGAGAATTTGTGAAGTTATACTTGACATTTAATGAAATATTATTTAAATATTTCATATATCTGTTACTTATATGTGAATTGAGTTAAGTACAGGTGCCAGATGGCTAGGCAGATTGATATTGGTTGAGTAAATCGCATATACATTGAGCAAGTATGCTCAATAATGCTCGTGAAAGGTACGCCTACGCAAAAATATAAAATCTTGAGTTTTGATTTTTGTTTTCCGACCGTGTGGGTTGATGTATACACATTATTTATTCCTGCGATATCGCAGATGTCAGTCCGTACATGGGAGACTCTGCCGAATTTTTCTGGGAATTAAAAGTGTTAGAAAATTTTCGATATTTTTTGAAAATATTGATTTACGCTATTGAATTGGATTTCGATTTATAATAAATTAGGTTTGGAAATTAACGGGATTTGTTGCATTTTTCTTACCTTAGCAATTTCGGGGACAAAATTATTTTAAGGGGGGGGGGAATGTAACGTCGAATATTTTTGGTAGTCAAATATTTTATTTAATTTATTATTTTAAATATTATATTTGGAATTTTAATGGATTTTAATATTGAATTCGTTATCAAAACGGAGTTTGAACGTTATGAATTTATATATAATATAAATCGAGCTCAAAACGGTGCGGTAGTTCGTAATATGGAGTTTTGAACTTCAATTCAATATTCAGAATCCGTTTTAAGTTGGATTTCTATGAAACAAGAAACGTTTGAATCTTGTTGATTATAATTTTCGTATGGGAGAGAAAAATCCAGATTTTGTGTTATAGATTGTTAGTTATGCCCAATTCAATTTTTAAAATAGTCGCTATGGAACTAGTTATAAAAATAATGTTTATTTAATATATTTATACGGGTTTTAATATAATTTGGACATCGATTAACTCAAAATTTATGATATTGAGTTATATAATTTATATTTGAAGCTATAAGATATTTCCAGTTGGGTAATTACAATAATAATAATTTATTATTTTTATTTAATTTAATTGTTTTGAATTTAGTTATATTATATCGATATTACATAAGCCTTAAAAATAGTTTTCTTTCCAAACAACCACCGTTTTCGACAAAACAAATTTTATTGGAATGCGTATAATTAATTATTTCTAGACTTCCAGTTTGGGGCCAAATTGAAGTTATTTTATCGGTGCGTGCATAAACCGATAAATTAAAATAACGACGTTGTGCGAACGAAGTCCGTTTTGAATGAAATTAATTTTATTGGGACCGGAACGTTGACGCGTAGCGATGTATCTATTTTCCTTTCGCTTGGAGTTCACGTGTGGCAGTACGTATATTAATGGGCAATGGTAAATTAACAGACCGCATTAACAACAAAACAAAATAAGATGAAACTTAACGTCTAAGCAAAACTACGTAATACCATCATTGGCAATCTACCCCATATATATATTCACGCAAGCCTAATTTAATAGTGAAGAGTACATACATAGTCTATTCAAATGAATGGTAGCACACAGCTACCCACATCGCCAAACTATTCAACTATTAGCCTTTGTCTGCCACCCAAATATTTCTGCTAACCTATATATCTAGCCTAGATGTATGCAGACTACGTCGTACCTATGAGCACATGCGAATCTGAAACTACCCATGCCTTGTCTTCAATCTCGCATCTACACTTTTCCTCCACAAAAAAACATGTGCTACGAACACTAATTTCTTCCCTTCCCCAGGCATTACGACTACCACATTTCAATTCAGCCGATAGAGCCAACCTACCCTTCTTCCACCTTGTATTTTTAAATCAATCTAACTTCTCTGTGAAAAGAAAAGGGCATGCAGACTACCACCGTCCTATTTCGTCCCTACCTGAATAGTCACCGCTGCCATCCTTTCAACACGGCTAACCTACCCATTTGTCCCCCACATGCTATACATTAACCTGCCATATCACTTCTATCAATGAAAAGAAAATACATCCTACTATCTGCAATCCTACCATCGCTCTCACTTAGCATCATGTTCAATGAAAAGGACTTTGATATTATCCCCTCTCCTCTTCTATAAATATGGGTATTCACCTTCTCATTTCAGTTTGGACTCAACAGTAAAAGAAAATTTTGTGCCTTCTCTAAATAACAAGGAAGACGCAAATCTGAAGAAAAGATGGAAACCGTGACTTCTAAAAAAAAAGACTGAATGGGAAGACGCGGGTGGAGTGGGAAAGGAGTGTGCATATAGAAGAAAAAGACGTGGGGACAAAATCTGCATAGGAACAAAGGAGAACGGTGGGAGTAGAATGCCTGGGAATGCACAGGCACATGTATGGAGATAGTGAGATGGGGAGTGGGAAGAAAGTGGAGCTCATGTGGACTTGGAAGGTGGGATGTAATAACCCGAAAATCTGGGCCAGTTTAAAATTTTTATTTTGGCCATTTTAGCGAATTTTGAATATTTAAAATAGATTATTTTAAATAAAATCGACGAGAAAATTTATTTTGAATATAATTAGAGCGTATATATTATACGCGTCGTCGTTAGATTATAAATAATTATATATAATTATAAATAGAATTGAAAATGGCGCGGTAGTTCGATAATTCGATTTCAAACTTCAATTGAACATACCGGGTGCAAAACAATCCGGATTTTAGTGAAACCAAAAATATTAGGATCTAATTGATAATATCTTTCCAACGAATCCGACAAATCAAAATTTCATAGCGGGAATCAAAAGATATGTCCAGTTGAAAATTCTGAATAGTCGCTATGGAATTCAGGCCCTTAAAAATGGACATTTTGCAAACGACATCGGATTTCGACGAAACCAGTTTTGTTGGGTCCGTGATGTAAAATTATTGCTAGGTTTCAAATTTCATAATTTTCTGAATCAATATGTGAGTGTGGCATAGGAAAACGTGTTTTGACCATTTTAGTTGATTTTAATCGACTGGAAAATAGCCATTTTTCCAACGGTCTCAGAATTCGACGAAACTAGTTTTGTTAGGACCGTATCATCAATACGAAGCTAGAAAATATTTTTCGAGAATTTTTAGAGTTAGTATGTGACCCCGGTAATTTGAAATGTACGTTTAAAATTCAATATAGCGATTTAAATGTAAATTTAACGGAAACTGATTGTAACAGCCGAATCAGCCTACGATACATATCCCGTTGTGTTCGGAATGGGGGTAATTAGCTATGGGCGACAGGCGGTGGGTTTTGTTTGGGGTTCGAATTTAAAAGTTACCTTTTTTTTGGGAATTAATTAATTAAACAAAAAAAGGGGGGCCCCCTTCCTTTTCCCTTAACCCGAAGTCAACCCCCCCTTTTTAACAGTCAGAATCGAAATCGAAACATGCGAAGGAAAAAAAAAGAACCCTAGCTATCGACGATCGACGCCGCAGCCACCATGGCTGGCGCGCCTCCGGCGCCGCCACCGGCATGGGTCAGCGTGCCCTCCCCCTCAGCCCCACGCTGCCTCCGGCGATAAGCCTCCCCACTCCGATGGTCTCTTCGCGACACCCCTAATCGGAAACCGAGAGACCCGTCGCGCGAGGATCCCCACCAGCTCCAGCTCCCCGGCGACAGTGACGGCCCCTCCCTTCCAACGGTGAGTCCTTTTTTTTTTTAAAGTGTTTAAACTGATTTTAATTAGATTTTTAAAAACCGATTTATTAGATTTAAAAATTGTTTTTTTAAGGAAATAAAAACTGATTTAATAAGAATTTAAAATTGATTTTAGATTTGATTTTTTTTAAAGATTTATAAACTAATTTGATAAAAGTTTAAAAACTGATTTTTGAAAAGTTTGAAAAACTGTTTTTATTTTAAAGATTAAATACTGTTTTTATTTTAAAAGTTTAAAAACTGATTTTTGAAAAGTTTGAAAAACTGATTTTATTTTAAGATTTTAAATAGAAAAAGATTTGAATTTTAAATGGAAAAAGATTAGAACTTTAAAAGGTGAAAAGGTCGTATTTTGAAATGTGAGAAGATCGTATTTTGAAAGGTGAAAAGATCGTATTTTAATATAGTTGATTAACAAGAAAAAATAGGATTTTTGATATATTGAATAACAAGAAAAAATAGAAAAGATTGGATTTTTAAAATAGAAAAGATTGGATTTTTAAAATAGGAAAAATTAGATTTTTGAAATGGGAAAAGGCGAAATCCTTGCAGAATAAAAATTCGATTTTTAAAGGTATGAAGCGATAATAAAAATATGATTTTTATATATTGAACAGCAATAATAAAAATATGATTTTTATATATTGAACAGCAATAATAAAAATATGATTTTTATATATTGAACAGCAATAATAAATATATGATTTTTATATATTGAACAACGATAATAAAAATAGAATTTTTATATATTGAACTTCGAAATAGATTTTTTTTTTATATATTTAACATCGAAGTAAAAATGTGATTTTATATATTGAACTTCGAATTAAAAATATGATTTTTATATATATAGTGACTACGGGCAACGAAGATGGCGAAGATGCGATAACGATGAAGATCTATATCAAAGTAGAGTCAAGATGTTTGGATAGCTAAAGGTGAGAATTTCTCACCTTTCAATTTCATTTTCTAGTTATATATATATACTAGGATGCAGACGGTGCTTAGTAGCACCCGACACAATCGTCCACAGACCATGGACTTGTTTGTTTGATTGCATAAATTAGTTAGATGTTTTGGTTTGAATTGAATTGTTTGGTGAAATAAAATTGATATGATTGATGTGTGAATGGCGTGGGCCTTCACTAGACCGGAGATAAGGCTAGGCCTCGTCCCGTTTCTAGTATCGTGCCGTTATGCCGCCGAAATTTTCTAAAATAAGTTAGAAAAATAAAAATATCCTTTTTATTCAATAAATGAATTGAATAGAAATTCATATGTTGAAATAAAATGTTTTATCGTTAAAAATATAATTTTTAACGTGAATGTGAATAAATAAATATTCATTTACAAACCAGACGGTTTGTTTATGTACACCTATTTGAAGGACATTGATTGGGACGATAAATTTTACACATCGCCCAACTGCACGAATAAAAATCTATGTTTGATTGCTTGAAACCCCACACGGGTGTTGGGATGAAATTTGAAATTCACTCATCCTGATTGATTAAATATGTCGATCGATCGATTGACAGGCTGTTATAAGCGTCAGATATCTATATTTGATGCTTATACAGTGTAGTGCACTTTGGTTGATGGTTGATTATTTTTCAATGCTATTATATACATGTGTTGTATGAAATCCATATGATTAACTTTATATGGTAATTGATTGGGCCTCATTCCAATTTGAAAAATAAAGAATATTATAAAATAAAAGTTCATGTGTTGACAGTACTCATCTTTTGAGATTGGTCATGTGTTGAACGAAATATTTTAGTAATAAAATTTATTTCAAACGGACATTACGGGAGATCCGACCATTTATTTCAAACGGACATTACGGGAGATCCGACCGTCGGATTCTCCTAAAACCGGAACCGTTGGGTTCGTATCGAAAAGAGCTTTCTAACGAATATTAGAAATTAGAAATCTAACGGTTGGATTTGGAATTATGTCCAAATCAAATTTGAAAAAGGTCGCTGTAAGTGCAGTTCGATGACCGTTGATGGAAATCGACTGTACGGGCCTTGATAAAATTATTAAAAATAGTAATAATTTGTGTAAAATCATAAGAAATGATTTGTGAAGATTTGGGATGAAAAACTCCATATTTGAAAAGATAAAAATAGTTTTTTATCGAAATGAACTAGTTTTTGAACTAGAATTAGAATTCTATTTATTTTTAAATAAATAAACTGAATTTGAAATGGTTTTGAAAATAACCAGAATTTCCAATGATTGCATTGGAATGGATTTAAATCGAAATTGTCTTCGGAATGTTTCGATGTTGGATTTCGTGATTATACAAATGTTGTTATGGAAATTTGAAAGATATAGATATATATAAATATCGTTATTTCCAATACGATCTTTGTTGGCCGCAAAATTGGATATTGAATATAAGCCGGGATATTTTCTATTCAGAGCCTTGTATTGAATATCAAATGTGATTTGGGTTTGTCGTGAATGGTGTCTTCACTAACACTGTTCTTGGACCCAGTTGAGAAAAGATTAAATCTTTTTATTTAGATTTAATGAAGTGTACCAATTAAATAACATTTAATTGGAGTTGAATCGATAATGATTTTTGGGTTTATCGTGGACAGTGTTTTAAATAACACTCGTTCTTTAACCCGATGATTAATGAATGTGATTTTGGGTTTATCGTGAACCGTGTTTTTAAATGACACTGATTCTTTAACCCAGTCAAAGATTAAAACTAAGTGGAGTTTTAATGAATCTTTAATTAGATTGAAAAGATCGAAAATGGAGTACCACCAGTTTTGCTCCAGGCGATAGTTAAATCTTTAATTAGATTTGAACGTGAAATGGTAATTGAATTTACCGATAACACTGTGGTGTTAGATATGAAGTATTACCAGTTTTACTTCATGGGATAAATAGGTTGGGATTGGGAAATTAAAACAAATGATTACTTCGGTAAGGTTTGCTAATCCCGACTAGTTTGAATTGAGATTCAAAAATAGAATAAAGAATAAATTCAAGGAATTTATCTTGGATAAAATTAATGGGAACCTTTCCCTATGAATGTGAAATTTAGAAACTAACTGTCGGTTGGCCAAGCAGAATGGTTTTCTGAATATTGATCTGATGTTGGTTTCGGCCTTCGGGGTTAATATTTGGGGAATTATTCTCTTGATTAATTTACGGTTAGTGACTAATGAATTGGAATGAGGCGTATGTTGTGTTTGTGTAACACTTATTTAAAATATACGCGAGTTATTCGGAAAGACCGGGTTTATCCCATTCTGAATAACTGATATGACGATAAGTCGAAGATGAAGACGATGGTCGAAGACCGGAGGTCTTCACGTCGTTTGGGTAATTTCTGATGATCTTGATTGGGCTGTACACCCAAGAAGATGGAAACAGTTAGTGATCGTCCAGACGTACTTGGAGATCGATGGATATGCGGGGTACTAGGTGCCTCCGGTTTCGTTCAGACCCAGAACGGACTTGTAAATGGACTGTGTGTCTGACATTGGATTTTAGTCTGTGTGATTGATCTCTATTAAATATATATCTGTTTGGCGGCGGAGAATTTATTCTCTTGCTTAACGCCCTTCTCTGAGACGTACGAGCTCAGGGGTTATATATTGATGGATATCAAATGCATGGAGTGAATTGCCTGTGTGGCATGCCTAAGTGGCAATTGATCGAGGCTTCTGTTGAAAAGCAAAGTCTTGTGGTGATGATCAAAGCACGGCCTTTGTGGCGTAGCTTTGTGTAACGTTTACCTCGCGTGTTTCACACCCGGTATGAACCAAAAACGGGAGACGGACCTCAGGGAGGACTTGCGTTTCTTTCTAGCTAAAAGTGGCGTCAGTGGTTTTACACGCCCTGACGAGTTTGACTTATGTGGTTGTTGCTGTTGCGAGGCGCCTCGGATTGATCGGTCGTTCTCGAACCGATGGAGTCATTCGTTGGCTCGTTTGCGCCCCAAAGGGCGGGGAGACGTATTGTTCAGGCATAATAATCCACATCGGTAGACCGGCCCTGACGATCCAGGGGGCAGTTGCGGCTGTTCCTGAGACATGGTAGGCTAGATTGTCTCGAATCGGTTGAGGACTATCTTTTGCCTCGGTTCATAGACGGAAATCCAATTTCCAAATACGTGATCTTGCGGTATTAGTTGTAATCCTATATATGGCGACATAGTGGGATGGGGCGCTCATGCCGCCTATGATTGATACTTATGATTTGAAGTTGTTTTATACACTATGCACTTATAATAGTATCAAACGATTTGTTTTAAACGTATCAAGCATTCTTTGGCTGTTATAAGGGAAAACCCTATCCTCGGCTGCGTTGCATTGTGTGATGGGACTTGGGTCTTATAACAGCTTCATTTTTCTTTATTTAGCATTGCGCTGTTGTTTTATGCACTGGTATTCTTGGGAGGAAACCCGTTCCGTGTTATACGGCGTGGTCCCTTGATTTACCTAATGATTTAAAATAAAGATTAATAACTGTTTTAGTTCTCACACCAGTCACATGACTGACCAGGAGTTTATTGTTTTAACCTAAACTCTGGGTGCCCTTATTTTCGACACGGGCAGCTAGTAGTTTTGGTTTTGCAGATTTATATTCACAGGATCCTGGTTTACAGCTGGAACGATATCCGGAAAGCTTTGTATCCGTATATCTTCTTCTAATTGTGTATTGTATTATTTTCCGCTGCTATGTATTTAAATGTAATTTAAATCTCTGATATTTCTGTGTAATATTCATTCACGCTCTGTATATTCTTGTAATCTGATGCATTGTTGTAATATACAGTGAAATGTTCTTCTGTATGCGTTCTGTTATGTCCTGTTCTCAAACGATAGGGCGTTTCGAACGGCCTGAATCGGTTTAGCGACTGGTTCGGACCGAGCGAAATTCCTTGTCGTCACATGGGAGAAGTCGGAGCTTGGGTGGACATCGACGACAATGGGAAGTCGATGGGAGCAGTGGTAAGGCATTTGTAACAACCCGAAAATCTGGGCCAGTTTAAAATTTTTATTTTGGCCATTTTAGCGAATTTTGATTATTTAAAATGAATTATTTTAAATAATATCAACGTGAAATTTATTTTGAATATAATTCGAACGTATATATTATATACGTCGTCGTTAGAATATAAATATTTATATATAATTATAAATAGAATTGAAAATGGCGCGGTAGTTCATTAATTCGATTTCAAACTTCAATTGAATGTACCGGGTGCAAAACAATCTGGATTTTAGTGAAACCAGAAATAGTAGGATCTAATTGATGATATCTTTCTAACGAATCCGAAAAAGCAAAATTTCATAGCGGGAATCAAAAGATATGTCCAGTTGAAAATTCTGAATAGTCGCTATGGAATTCAGGCCCTTAAAAATGGACATTTTGCAAACGACCTCGGATTTCGATGAAACCAGTTTTGTTGGGTCCGTGGTGTCAAGTTATTGCTAGATTCCAAATTTCATAATTTTTCGAATCAATATGTGAGCGTGGCAAAGGAAAACGCGTTTGACCAGTTTCAGTTGATTTTAATCGACTGGAAAATGGCCATTTTTCAAACGGTCTCAGAATTCGACGAAACTAGTTTTGTTAGGACCGTATCGTCAATACGAAGCTAGAAAATATTTTTCGAGAATTTTTAGAGTTAGTATGTGGCCCCGGTAATTTGAAATGTACGTTTAAAATTCAATATAGTGATTTAAATGTAAATTCAACTGAAACTAATCGAAAGATCAAATCAGCTTGCGATACATATCCCATTGTGTTCGGAACGGGGGTGAAACACTATGGACGACAGGCGGTGGGCCTCATTTAGAGGTCATGTGTGAAAGTCAACTTTTAGTAAATAAATTAATTAAATAATTAAATAAAAAAAACCTTCTTTCCCTTCTATACCCTCTGCCCCCCCACGTTCGTTTCATTTTAGACAAAAAAAAAAGGGAGACGAAGCAGAAGGAGGCGACGAAGTCGGAGATGAGCCGCTGCCCTCCCCAGGGGCCACCGCGCCTCATCGGAGACCCCCCCTCTCTTCCCCCTCGCCTGCGACGCCCCTCCCTGAGCTTTCCCCCCCTTCATTCGCGAGCAACGCGAACCAGACCCCAAATCGAACGACGTGAGACCGACCCCCCTCCTCCTTCCTCCGACCATCTCCTTCTCCAATCCCCGCCTCCTCCTGTAAACCCTCGCCTGTGCCGTTACCCCGACAGCTCCTCCTCCCTCATAGCTTAACCAATGTGAGTTTTTGATAGTTAATTTAGTTTTATCTTTATAACATAACATGGTTATGAAATTAGATTTTAGTATATAAATAACCGTAGATAAAAGATTTGATTTTTATAGTGTTTTTATAAACATAAAGATTCGATTTTTATATGGGATTTATGAGAGAAAAGATTATATTTTTAATTTAGAAAAGATTATATTTTTAATTTAGAAAAGATTATATCTTTAATTTAGAAAAGATTATATCTTTAATTTAGAAAAGATTATATTTTTAATTTAGAAAAGATTATGTTTTTAATTTAGAAAAATCTGATTTTTATATATTGAACTTCGAAATAAAAATTCGATTTTTATATATTGAACTTTGAAATAAAAATTCGATTTTTATATATTGAACTTTGGAATAAAAATTCGATTTTTATATATTGAACTTTGAAATAAAAATTCGATTTTTATATATTGAACTTTGAAATAAAAATTCGATTTTTATATATTGAACTTTGGAATAAAAATTCGATTTTTATATATTGAACTTTGAAATAAAAATTCGATTTTTATATATTGAATAGCGAACTAAAAATTCGATTTTTATATATTGAATAGCGAACTAAAAATTCGATTTTTATATATTGAATAGCGAACTAAAAATTCGATTTTTATATATTGAATAGCGAACTAAAAATTCAATTTTTATATATTGAATAGCGAACTAAAAATGTGATTTTATTTTAAAGACATCGCAATAAAAATTCGATTTTTATATATGTAGTGGCTACGGGCAACGAAGATGACGAAGATGCGATAGCAATGAAGATTTCTATCAATGAAGAGCCGTGGAGCTAGGATAGCTATAAGTGAGAATTTCTCACCTTTCAATTTCATTTCTATTTTTATATATATACTAGGATGCAGACGGTGCTTAGTAGCACCCGACACAATCGTCCACAGACCATGGACTTGTTTGTTTGGTTGCATAGATTAGTTGAATTATTTGTTTGAAATGAATTGAATTATTTGGTGAGATGAAATTGATTTGATTGATGTGTGAATGGCGTGGGCCTTCACTAGACCGGGGATAAGGCTAGGCCTCGTCCCCTTTCTAGTATCGTGCCGTTATGCCGCCGAAATTTTCTAAAATATGTTAGAAAAATGAAAATATCATTTTATTTAAATAATGAACTGAATAGAAATTCATAAGTTGGAATAAAATGTTTTATCGTTAAAAATATAATTTTTAACGTGAATGTGAATAAATAAATATTCATTTACAAACCAGACGGTTTGTTTATGTACACCTATTTGAAGGACATTGATTGGGTCGATAAATTTCACACATCGCCCAACAGCACAAATAAAATATGTGTTTGATTGTTTGAAACCCCACACGGGTGTTGGGATGAAATTTGAAGTTCACTCATCCTGATTGATTAAATATGTCGATCGATTGATTGACAGGCTGTTATAAGCGTTGAACATCTATATTTGATGCTTATACAGTATAGTGCACTTTGGTTGATGGTTGATTATTTTTCAATGTTATTATATACGTGTGATGTATGAAAATCCATATAATTAACATTATATGGTGATTGATTGGGCCTCATTCCAATTTGAAAAATAAAGAATATATAAAATAAAAGTTCATGTGTTGACAGTACTCATCTATTGAGATTGGTCATGTGTTGAACGAAATATTTTAGTAATAAAATTTACATCTTTATCAATATAAAATAAAATTTCATGTGTTGACAGTACTCATCTATTGAGATTGGTCATGTGTTGAACGAAATATTTTAGTAATAAAATTTACATCTTTATCAATATAAAATAAAAGTTCATGTGTTGACAGTACTCATCCATTGAGATTGGTCATGTGTTGAACGAAATATTTTAGTATTGACAACTATTTTGAAGAAGAAATATTTCAAATAGAATATTTGAAAATAGAAATATATGAAGCCGTGTTGATTAGATTGACGCCATTTTGACGTGAACAATATTTATATCGATGAAAACGATTTCAAAATGAATTGAATTGAAAACGATTTCGAAATGAATTGAATTGAAAACGATTTCGAAATGAATTGAATTGAAAACGATTTCGAAATGAATTGAATTGAAAACGATTTCGAAATGAATTGAATTGAAAACGATTTCGAAATGAATTGAATTGAAAACGATTTCGAAATGAATTGAATTGAAAACAATTTCTAAATGAATTGAATTGAAAACGATTTCGAAATGAATTGAATTGAAAACGATTTCGAAATGAATTGAATTGAAAACGATTTCGAAATGAATTGAATATAAAACGATTTCGAAATGAACTGAATAGAAAACGATTTCGAAATGAATTGAATATAAAACGAATTCAAATGGAATTGAAAGCGAATTGAAATGAATTCAAATTGAAATTCGAATTGAATAGAAATGAATTTTAAAACGAATTTATAAAGAAGAATTCAATTTTGCTTTGAATTGAAATGGAAGTTGAAATAGATTTTGAAAACGAATTTTAAAACTATTTATATAATTCGTTTTAAATAGAAATCGACGAAATATATTATATATATATTATATATATAATAAAATGGCCTGAATAGAACGCGCCGCGCCGCGGCAGTTCGCGAATTTCGACCATTTATATCAAACGGACATTACGGGAGATCCGACCGTCGGATTCTCCTAAAACCGGAACCGTTGGGTTCGTATCGAAAAGAGCTTTCTAACGAATATTAGAAATTTGAAATCTAACGGTTGTATTTGGAATTATGTCCAAATCAAATTCGAAAAAGGTCGCTGTAAGTGCAGTTCGATGGCCATAGATGGAAATCGACTGTACGGGCCTTGATAAAATTATTAAAAATAGTAATAATTTATGTAAAATCATAAGAAATGATTTGTGAAGAATTGGGATGAAAAACTCCCTATTTGAAAAGATAAAAATAGATTTTTATCGAAATGAACTAGTTTTGAACTAGAATTAAAATTCTATTTATTTTTAAATAAATAAATTGAATTAGAAAAGGGTTTTAAAAATAACCAGAATATCCAATGATTGCATTGGAGTGGATTTGAATCGAAATTGTCTTCGGAATATTTCGATGTTGGGATTCGTGATTATACAGGTGTTGTTATGGAAATTTGAAAGATATATTTGTATCGTTATTTCCAATACGACATTTGTTAATCGTAGAATTTGATATTGAATATAAGCCGATATATTTTCTATTCAGAGCCTTATATTGAATATCAAATGTGATTTGGGTTTGTCGTGAATGGTGTCTTCACTAACACTGTTCTTGAACCCAGTTGAGAAATGATTAAATCTTTTTGTTTAGATTTAATGAAGTATACCAATTAAATAAATATTTAATTGGAATTGAATTGATATTGATTTTTGGGTTTATCGTGAACAGTGTTTTAAATAACACTCGTTCTTTAACCCGATCATTAATGAAATGTGATTTTGGGTTGTCGTGAACGGTATCTTCAATAATACAGTTCTTAGACCTAAAGGAGTTAAGAAAATTAGAAACTAACTGGAGATTAGTTAAGTTGAATAGTTTCCGAGGCATTGATCTGATGTTGGTTTCGGCCTTCGGGATTAATACTTAGGGAATTGCTCACTTGCTAATTTACAATTAGGGACTGATTGAAATGTGATGTGATTTTGGGTTTATCGTGAACCGTGTTTTAAATGACACTGATTCTTTAACCCAGTCACAGATTAAAACTAAGTAGAGTTTTAATGAATCTTTAATTAGATTGAAATAATCGAGGATGGAGTATCACCAGTTTTGCTCCAAGCGATAGTTAAATCTTTAATTAGATTTGAACGTGAAATGGTAATTGAATTTACCGATAACACTGTGGTGTTAGATATGAAGTATAACCAGTTTTACTTCATGGGATGAATAGGTTGGGATTGGGAAATTAAAACAAATGATTACTTCGGTAAGGTTCGCTAATCCCGACTAGTTCGAATTGAGATTCAAACATAAATTCAAGGAATTTATCTTGGATAAAATTAATGGGAACCTTTCCCTATGAATGTGAAATTTAGAAACTAACTGTCGGTTGGCCAAGCGGAATGGCTTTCTGGGTATTGATCTGATGTTGGTTTCGGCCTTCGGGGTTAATATTTGGGAAATTATTCTCTTGATTAATTTACGGTTAGTGACTAATGAATTGGAATGAGGCGTATGTTGTGTTTGTGTAACACTTATTTAAAATATACGCGAGTTATTCGGAAAGACCGGGTTTATCCCATTCTGAATAACTGATACGACGATAAGTCGAAGATGAAGACGATGGTCGAAGACCGGAGGTCTTCACGTCGTTTGGGTAATTACTGATGATCTTGATTGGGCTGTACATCCAAGAAGATGGAAACAGTTAGTGATCGTCCAGACGTACTTGGAGATCGATGGATATGCGGGGTACTAGGTGCCTCTGGTTTCGTTCAGACCCAGAACGGACTTGTAAATGGACCGTGTGTCTGACATCGGATTTCATTCTGTGTGACTGATATCGGTTGCATAGGATGGTTTGCCTGTGTGGCATGCTAAGATGCAAATGATCAAGGCTTCTGTTGAAAAACAAAGTCTTGTGGTGATGATCAAAGCACGGCCTTTGTGGCGTAGCTTTGTGTAACGTTTACCTCGCGTGTTTCACACCCGGTATGAACCAAAAACGGGAGACGGACCTCAGGGAGGGCCTGCGTTTCCTCCTAGCTAGAAGTGGCGTCAGTGGTTTTACACGCCCTGACGAGTTTGACTTATGTGGTTGTTGCTGTTGCGAGGCGCCTCGGTTAGATCGGACGATCCGGGTCCGATGGAGTCATTCGTTGGCTCGCTTACGCCCCAAAGGGCGGCGAAACGTAGTGCTCAGGTATAATAATCCACGTCGGTGGACCGACCCTGTCGCTCCAAGGCTTGCCTGCGCGCTTGCCTGAGACTCGGGCTAGGCAGTCTCGAATCGGTTGAGGACTATCTTTTGCCTCGGTTCATAGACGGAAATCCAATTTCCAAATACGTGACATTTGCGGTTTTATTTGTAAACCTATATATGGCGACATGATATATGGTACCCATGCCGCCTATGATTGATACTTATGATTTGAAGTTGTTTTATACACTATGCACTTATAATAGTATCAAATGATTTGTTTTAAGCGTATCAAGCATTCTTTGGCTGTTATAAGGGAAAACCCTATCCCCCGGCTTGCGTTGCATTGTGTGATAGGACCTGGGTCTTATAACAGCTTCATTTTTCTTTATTTAGCATTGCGCTGTTTGTTTTATGCACTGGTATTCTTGGGAGGAAACCCGTTCCGTGTTATACGGCGTGGTCCCTTGATTTACCTAGCTTTAAAATAAAGAATTAATAACTGTTTTTAGTTCTCACACCAGTCCCATGACTGACCTGGAGTTTATTGTTTTAACCTAAACTCTGGGTGCCCTTATTTTGACACGGGCAGCAAATAGTTTTGGTTTTGCAGATTTATATTCACAGGATCCTGGTTTACAGCTGGAACAATATCCGGAAAGCTTTGTATCCGTATATCTCTTCTAGTTGTGTATTGTATTATTTTCCGCTGCTATGTATTTAAATGTAATTTAAATCTCTGATATTTCTGTGTAATATTCATTTGTACTCTGTATATTCTTGTAATCTGATGCATTGTTGTAATATACAGTGAAATGTTTTTTTATATGCGTTCTGTTGTGGCTTGTTCTCGAACTATCCGACGCTTTCCTTTACGGGGAAGTTACGGGTTTTCACAGTTGGTATCAGAGCTTTGGTTTACAAAGCTCAGAGAACAAGACACATTAGAACCATACGAAAGAATTCATCAGAAACTGGATTAGTAATATCCAACGGGAATGACTCGTTAGAGATGGGATCAGTAGTATCCTAGAACGAGTGTGAAGAGTAAAATTTTAAAATGAAAACAATTTTGGTTTCAAAGATTTAAATCAATTATTCGTATTTGATTATCTATTCATATTGATGTGGACAATCCAGTATATATAGATTTTGCGTATACGTCTGATCCGCGTGCATTCGAAATTTTAATATACTGGATAGATATAGAATCACACTCTAGTCGCCCGAAGATGATTCTGATGATTGTAGCTACATCATCAGAATTAATATTCGAGTGTTGAAGGTGTGATATCTATATATTTCCTATTGACTGGTGTGAGAACCAAAATTTGATAGGGCTTATGGTTGTGAATTGGCATCAAAAACCTGATTTTTGCATATGTATCAAAATTATGAATTTGAAACTCTAATTCACTAATTGATTGATGTTTGTGTTGTTTGGTTAATTGTTTGATAATTTTGAACCATTATGCCTAATTGCATCAAATATTGAATTATATTGGAATTTGATTGCGGTTGCTTGCATATACATATATATCATTGAACAGGTCATAGCAAGGAGGCTAGAGCCGAAGAATAAAATTTGTTTGCCCGACAAATAGGTACATGTTTACTACATAATTTCCTGTTTTGTTTGGGTGATGATGATTTTGTGAGCCTATTGGCTAGCCGCTTGGCTTTTTCTTTTTCTTTTTGAGATCTGAAGGACCGGGGAAGCTATTTGAAATTCCCCGATGCTCCCGGTGCAGGGAAGGTTATGGCGAAATTTTTCAAAAATTTAGGGAGTTAGCCAAATTTTTGAAATTTTGAAAATTCTCAGAAACTGAAAAGTTGGAGAATGGAAGCCAGATCGAGCGTAGAGTTAATTAATCAAACCACTTTCGACTTTGTTCCTTTTCGGGGACGAAAAGTTTTAAGTGGGGGAGATTGTAACAACCCGAAAATCTGGGCCAGTTTAAATTTTTTATTTTGGCCATTTTAGCGAATTTTGATTATTTAAAATGAATTATTTTAAATAATATCGACGTGAAATTTATTTTGAATATAATTCGAACGTATATATTATATACGTCGTCGTTAGAATATAAATATTTATATATAATTATAAATAGAATTGAAAATGGCGCGGTAGTTCGATAATTCGATTTCAAACTTCAATTGAATGTACCGGGTGCAAAACAATCCGGATTTTAGTGAAACCAGAAATAGTAGGATCTAATTGATGATATCTTTCTAACGAATCCGAAAAAGCAAAATTTCATAGCGGGAATCAAAAGATATGTCCAGTTGAAAATTCTGAATAGTCGCTATGGAATTCAGGCCCTTAAAAATGGACATTTTGCAAACGACCTCGGATTTCGATGAAACCAGTTTTGTTGGGTCCGTGGTGTCAAGTTATTGCTAGATTCCAAATTTCATAATTTTTCGAATCAATATGTGAGCGTGGCAAAGGAAAACGCGTTTGACCAGTTTCAGTTGATTTTAATCGACTGGAAAATGGCCATTTTTCAAACGGTCTCAGAATTCGACGAAACTAGTTTTGTTAGGACCGTATCGTCAATACGAAGCTAGAAAATATTTTTCGAGAATTTTTAGAGTTAGTATGTGGCCCCGGTAATTTGAAATGTACGCTTAAAATTCAATATAGTGATTTAAATGTAAATTCAACTGAAACTAATCGAAACGATCAAATCAGCTTGCGATACATATCCCATCGTGTTCAGAACGGGGGTGAAACGCTATGGACGACAGGCGGTGGGCCTCGTTTAGAGGTCATGTGTGAAAGTCAACTTTTAGTAAATAAATTAATTAAATAATTAAATAAAAAAAACCTTCTTTCCCTTCTATACCCTCTGCCCCCCCACGTTCGTTTCATTTTAGACAAAAAAAAAAGGGAGACGAAGCAGAAGGAGGCGACGAAGTCGCTGCCCTCCCCAGGGCCCACCGCGCCTCATCGGAGACCCCCCCTCTCTTCCCCCTCGCCTGCGACGCCCCTCCCTGAGCTTTCCCCCCCCTTCCTTCGCGAGCAACGCGAACCAGACCCCAAATCGAACGATGTGAGACCGACCCCCCCTCCTCCTTCCTCCGACCATCTCCTTCTCCAATCCCCGCCTCCTCCTGTAAACCCTCGCCTGTGCCGTTACCCCGACAGCTCCTCCTCCCTCATAGCTTAACCAATGTGAGTTTTTGATAGTTAATTTAGTTTTATCTTTATAACATAACATGGTTATGAAATTAGATTTTAGTATATAAATAACCGTAGATAAAAGATTTGATTTTTATAGTGTTTTTATAAACATAAAGATTCGATTTTTATATGGGATTTATGAGAGAAAAGATTATATTTTTAATTTAGAAAAGATTATATTTTTAATTTAGAAAAGATTATATCTTTAATTTAGAAAAGATTATATCTTTAATTTAGAAAAGATTATATTTTTAATTTAGAAAAGATTATGTTTTTAATTTAGAAAGATCTGATTTTTATATATTGACTTCGAAATAAAAATTCGATTTTTATATATTGAACTTTGAAATAAAAATTCGATTTTTATATATTGAACTTTGGAATAAAAATTCGATTTTTATATATTGAACTTTGAAATAAAAATTCGATTTTTATATATTGAACTTTGAAATAAAAATTCGATTTTTATATATTGAACTTTGGAATAAAAATTCGATTTTTATATATTGAACTTTGAAATAAAAATTCGATTTTTATATATTGAATAGCGAACTAAAAATTCGATTTTTATATATTGAATAGCGAACTAAAAATTCGATTTTTATATATTGAATAGCGAACTAAAAATTCGATTTTTATATATTGAATAGCGAACTAAAAATTCGATTTTTATATATTGAATAGCGAACTAAAAATGTGATTTTATTTTAAAGACATCGCAATAAAAATTCGATTTTTATATATGTAGTGGCTACGGGCAACGAAGATGACGAAGATGCGATAGCAATGAAGATTTCTATCAATGAAGAGCCGTGGAGCTAGGATAGCTATAAGTGAGAATTTCTCACCTTTCAATTTCATTTCTATTTTTATATATATACTAGGATGCAGACGGTGCTTAGTAGCACCCGACACAATCGTCCACAGACCATGGACTTGTTTGTTTGGTTGCATAGATTAGTTGAATTATTTGTTTGAAATGAATTGAATTATTTGGTGAGATGAAATTGATTTGATTGATGTGTGAATGGCGTGGGCCTTCACTAGACCGGGGATAAGGCTAGGCCTCGTCCCGTTTCTAGTATCGTGCCGTTATGCCGCCGAAATTTTCTAAAATATGTTAGAAAAATGAAAATATCATTTTATTTAAATAATGAACTGAATAGAAATTCATAAGTTGGAATAAAATGTTTTATCGTTAAAAATATAATTTTTAACGTGAATGTGAATAAATAAATATTCATTTACAAACCAGACGGTTTGTTTATGTACACCTATTTGAAGGACATTGATTGGGTCGATAAATTTCACACATCGCCCAACAGCACAAATAAAATATGTGTTTGATTGTTTGAAACCCCACACGGGTGTTGGGATGAAATTTGAAGTTCACTCATCCTGATTGATTAAATATGTCGATCGATTGATTGACAGGCTGTTATAAGCGTTGAACATCTATATTTGATGCTTATACAGTATAGTGCACTTTGGTTGATGGTTGATTATTTTTCAATGTTATTATATACGTGTGATGTATGAAAATCCATATAATTAACATTATATGGTGATTGATTGGGCCTCATTCCAATTTGAAAAATAAAGAATATATAAAATAAAAGTTCATGTGTTGACAGTACTCATCTATTGAGATTGGTCATGTGTTGAACGAAATATTTTAGTAATAAAATTTACATCTTTATCAATATAAAATAAAAGTTCATGTGTTGACAGTACTCATCTATTGAGATTGGTCATGTGTTGAACGAAATATTTTAGTAATAAAATTTACATCTTTATTAATATAAAATAAAAGTTCATGTGTTGACAGTACTCATCCATTGAGATTGGTCATGTGTTGAACGAAATATTTTAGTATTGACAACTATTTTGAAGAAGAAATATTTCAAATAGAATATTTGAAAATAGAAATATATGAAGCCGTGTTGATTAGATTGACGCCATTTTGACGTGAACGATATTTATATCGATGAAAACGATTTCGAAATGAATTGAATTGAAAACGATTTCGAAATGAATTGAATTGAAAACGATTTCGAAATGAATTGAATTGAAAACGATTTCGAAATGAATTGAATTGAAAACGATTTCGAAATGAATTGAATTGAAAACGATTTCGAAATGAATTGAATTGAAAACGATTTCGAAATGAATTGAATTGAAAACGATTTCGAAATGAATTGAATTGAAAACGATTTCGAAATGAATTGAATTGAAAACGATTTCGAAATGAATTGAATTGAAAACGATTTCGAAATGAATTGAATATAAAACGATTTCGAAATGAATTGAATAGAAAACGATTTCGAAATGAATTGAATATAAAACGAATTCAAATGGAATTGAAAGCGAATTGAAATGAATTCAAATTGAAATTCGAATTGAATAGAAATGAATTTTAAAACGAATTTATAAAGAAGAATTCAATTTTTCTTTGAATTGAAATGGAAGTTGAAATAGATTTTGAAAACGAATTTTAAAACTATTTATATAATTCGTTTTAAATAGAAATCGACGAGATATATTATATATATATTATATATATAATAAAATGGCCTGAATAGAACGCGCCGCGCCGCGGCAGTTCGCGAATTTCGACCATTTATTTCAAACGGACATTACGGGAGATCCGACCGTCGGATTCTCCTAAAACCGGAACCGTTGGGTTCGTATCGAAAAGAGCTTTCTAACGAATATTAGAAATTTGAAATCTAATGGTTGGATTTGGAATTATGTCCAAATCAAATTCGAAAAAGGTCGCTGTAAGTGCAGTTCGATGGCCATAGATGGAAATCGACTGTACGGGCCTTGATAAAATTATTAAAAATAGTAATAATTTATGTAAAATCATAAGAAATGATTTGTAAAGAATTGGGATGAAAAACTCCCTATTTGAAAAGATAAAAATAGATTTTTATCGAAATGAACTAGTTTTGAACTAGAATTAAAATTCTATTTATTTTTAAATAAATAAATTGAATTAGAAAAGGGTTTTAAAAATAACCAGAATATCCAATGATTGCATTGGAGTGGATTTGAATCGAAATTGTCTTCGGAATATTTCGATGTTGGGAATCGTGATTATACAGGTGTTGTTATGGAAATTTGAAAGATATATTTGTATCGTTATTTCCAATACGACATTTGTTAATCGTAGAATTTGATATTGAATATAAGCCGATATATTTTCTATTCAGAGCCTTATATTGAATATCAAATGTGATTTGGGTTTGTCGTGAATGGTGTCTTCACTAACACTGTTCTTGAACCCAGTTGAGAAATGATTAAATCTTTTTGTTTAGATTTAATGAAGTGTACCAATTAAATAAATATTTAATTGGAATTGAATTGATATTGATTTTTGGGTTTATCGTGAACAGTGTTTTAAATAACACTCGTTCTTTAACCCGATCATTAATGAAATGTTATTTTGGGTTGTCGTGAACGGTATCTTCAATAATACAGTTCTTAGACCTAAAGGAGTTAAGAAAATTAGAAACTAACTGGAGATTAGTTAAGTTGAATAGTTTCCGAGGCATTGATCTGATGTTGGTTTCGGCCTTCGGGATTAATACTTAGGGAATTGCTCACTTGCTAATTTACAATTAGGGACTGATTGAAATGTGATGTGATTTTGGGTTTATCGTGAACCGTGTTTTAAATGACACTGATTCTTTAACCCAGTCACAGATTAAAACTAAGTAGAGTTTTAATGAATCTTTAATTAGATTGAAATAATCGAGGATGGAGTATCACCAGTTTTGCTCCAAGCGATAGTTAAATCTTTAATTAGATTTGAACGTGAAATGGTAATTGAATTTACCGATAACACTGTGGTGTTAGATATGAAGTATAACCAGTTTTACTTCATGGGATGAATAGGTTGGGATTGGGAAATTAAAACAAATGATTACTTCGGTAAGGTTCGCTAATCCCGACTAGTTCGAATTGAGATTCAAACATAAATTCAAGGAATTTATCTTGGATAAAATTAATGGGAACCTTTCCCTATGAATGTGAAATTTAGAAACTAACTGTCGGTTGGCCAAGCGGAATGGCTTTCTGGGTATTGATCTGATGTTGGTTTCGGCCTTCGGGGTTAATATTTGGGAAATTATTCTCTTGATTAATTTACGGTTAGTGACTAATGAATTGGAATGAGGCGTATGTTGTGTTTGTGTAACACTTATTTAAAATATACGCGAGTTATTCGGAAAGACCGGGTTTATCCCATTCTGAATAACTGATACGACGATAAGTCGAAGATGAAGACGATGGTCGAAGACCGGAGGTCTTCACGTCGTTTGGGTAATTACTGATGATCTTGATTGGGCTGTACACCCAAGAAGATGGAAACAGTTAGTGATCGTCCAGACGTACTTGGAGATCGATGGATATGCGGGGTACTAGGTGCCTCCGGTTTCGTTCAGACCCAGAACGGACTTGTAAATGGACTGTGTGTCTGACATCGGATTTCATTCTGTGTGACTGATATCGGTTGCATAGGATGGTTTGCCTGTGTGGCATGCTAAGATGCAAATGATCAAGGCTTCTGTTGAAAAGCAAAGTCTTGTGGTGATGATCAAAGCACGGCCTTTGTGGCGTAGCTTTGTGTAACGTTTACCTCGCGTGTTTCACACCCGGTATGAACCAAAAACGGGAGACGGACCTCAGGGAGGGCCTGCGTTTCCTCCTAGCTTGAAGTGGCGTCAGTGGTTTTACACGCCCTGACGAGTTTGACTTATGTGGTTGTTGCTGTTGCGAGGCGCCTCGGTTAGATCGGACGATCCGGGTCCGATGGAGTCATTCGTTGGCTCGCTTACGCCCCAAAGGGCGGCGAAACGTAGTGCTCAGGTATAATAATCCACATCGGTGGACCGGCCCTGTCGCTCCAAGGCTTGCCTGCGCGCTTGCCTGAGACTCGGGCTAGGCAGTCTCGAATCGGTTGAGGACTATCTTTTGCCTCGGTTCATAGACGGAAATCCAATTTCCAAATACGTGACATTTGCGGTTTTATTTGTAAACCTATATATGGCGACATGATATATGGTACCCATGCCGCCTATGATTGATACTTATGATTTGAAGTTGTTTTATACACTATGCACTTATAATAGTATCAAATGATTTGTTTTAAGCGTATCAAGCATTCTTTGGCTGTTATAAGGGAAAACCCTATCCCCCGGCTTGCGTTGCATTGTGTGATAAGACCTGGGTCTTATAACAGCTTCATTTTTCTTTATTTAGCATTGCGCTGTTTGTTTTATGCACTGGTATTCTTGGGAGGAAACCCGTTCCGTGTTATACGGCGTGGTCCCTTGATTTACCTAGCTTTAAAATAAAGAATTAATAACTGTTTTTAGTTCTCACACCAGTCCCATGACTGACCTGGAGTTTATTGTTTTAACCTAAACTCTGGGTGCCCTTATTTTGACACGGGCAGCTAGTAGTTTTGGTTTTGCAGATTTATATTCACAGGATCCTAGTTTACAGCTGGAACGATATCCGGAAAGCTTTGTATCCGTATATCTCTTCTAGTTGTGTATTGTATTATTTTCCGCTGCTATGTATTTAAATGTAATTTAAATCTCTGATATTTCTGTGTAATATTCATTTGTACTCTGTATATTCTTGTAATCTGATGCATTGTTGTAATATACAGTGAAATGTTCTTTTATATGCGTTCTATTGTGGCTTGTTCTCGAACTATCCGACGCTTTCCTTTACGGGGAAGTTACGGGTTTTCACAGCATTCAATGGTCGGAGAGGGAGTATTGATAAGGGTAGTTGGGTTTGGTTTGCCTGGAGCGGTCACGTTTAAACATGGAAAAGAGGAACAGTATCAGCTTGCCTAATTTAAATGTGTGCCTGGCATGAGAAAGCACGAAGCTGCATGAACAGAGGAACACGTGAAGGAGCTTTATCGGCCTAGGTGTCTAAATTATAAACTGTACTCATTAGTAGTTGATTAATTGAAGTGACTAACTTTATTATAATATATTAAGACAATCATTTAAAGTTAAATCGAGGACAAAGTCAAGCTGTTTGATCGAAGTATGCATAGAAATTAATTCATCCTGAATTGTTTATTCAAGTGGTTGGTTGAAGTGGGTGTCGGTTATGGAATGAAGAAAAATAAACCAAGAATGAAGGTAAGGAATCACGAACGAAGATTAATTGGCCTACAATTTTTAATTTGAAAAGTAATTAATGTTTTAAATTATCATTAATTGTATAAGTTATATTGATTCAATCAATAATTAAATCATTTATAACCCTGGCATTTATTAACAGAATTGAACGAAATAAACTTCACTGGGACCGTGGTGTCGAGTTATATATCTTGAAACTGATCTAGACAAGACTGAAGAGGACCGGAGTTTTCATTTTAATTAACCATCTATCTAATTTAACTAAATCTGAATCGCTCAACAACAAAGGAAATCCGATGAGTTATCAGTTCTTTCCATTTATATTTTATATAAATTGGGTTTTAATTTTGTGTGCTCTGGTTGCTAATGGTTGACTATTTGCTAATTATATATTTATTTATTGATTTAACTGCTGAAATTAAACCATCGTTTAATTTTAGTATTTAAAACCAAATCGTTATTTTAACGATTTGATCCAATAGAGGTAACTTACCTTGTTGGTCACGTTTATAAAATAAACATGTTTAATGGTTTGAATTGTTTGAACTGATTGAATTATTTGTTTATTAGTTGATGTTAAATGTTCATTATTTATTATTATAGAAAATATCAGTTAAATGGAATTGAATGATATGATTAGAGATAACCGATTTAAATACAAGGAAGAACAGGTTGGAGGGATCCAACGGGATTCCTCAATATATTATTTATATTCATATTATCATTATATGAACTGTCTCGATTGGGTGATTTCTTTGATTATTCATCGTTGATTAGAAATTCAACATTTTTTTTGTTTTAACCAATGGGCAATATTGGTTGAGTAACCGGCAGTGATTGGCCTAAAATCAATTGTTTTGTTAATATTGATTTACCATCAAGTGAGTCGATAGAACTGAAGTTATAAAATTTGTTTTATAACTGGAGATAGATTTTGAAATATTTTATTACGAATAAAAGTTTATTAAAAGGATATAAATATTTATTATTCATTATTTAAGTTTATAATTAATTATTTATTGACTTTATAAAGTCAATTCTGATGTAATCTGATTTATAAATATGAGAATAGAAGATTAACCTACCGGTTAAAATGGGATAATTGTTTTGTTAAGAAATAATTAGATGGAATTTATTTAAATTAATTATACTATTAATTAATTTAAAGGAAAAACGAATTGGAATCGATTAACGAGATAACCATTTTTTGAGTAACTAAGTTGACTGTTTTATCTGGAATTGATTATTAAATTAGTTTGATTTGAATTAATCTAATAAAATAGTTTAATGAATATTGTTTTAATTTTAATAGGATTTTTCTAAAAAGGGATTTACTATTTATTTAGTTAATAAAGAAAATAACTACGGAAGCAGTTAACAATCGAAGTAAATTATTATTTTATTTAATAATAATTTAGGGAGCTACTTTTTAATGGAAATTCGTTTAATAAGTAATCGAAGTTCAAATGAAATCTAATTGATCGGTGAAAGGAGTTTATGAACAACTTTTATATTTAATACCCAAATTTTTATAACGAAGTTATAAAGAGAGTTTTAAGCGAATACGATAGCTTAAACTAAATGATACTTGAACAAAGTAAAAGAAGAAAACGATATAAGGGTTTATGTTAAATCAAAGTTATATAAATAAGGTTTAAAGTGTTATTGCGTTAATTTTACATTAGCGTTACTTAATAGTGGGATTAAGTAAAAGTGGGAAATTGAAATAAGAATTTCAGGCGGGAAATGGTCGAATGGATTTGTAAAGGAGATTGGAAAAAGTGAATTTGGGCATAGAAGTGGGTCACAGGGTTGTATAACCAAATCCGAATTATAAAATGAACTTGTTTAAAGAGGCAGAGTTAAAAAGGTGCTATTTATAAGAAATTACTCAATTATGGAAGTAAGAAATAAGGGTTATATTCCATAAAGAGATTTTCAAAAAGGTAAGAAGGTTCCATGAAATGTATTTTGAATAAAATAGTTAAATGGAAGTTATATTGATATTGGAATTAAATATTGGTTTTTGGATTACAACTCGTATCTATCTTAAGATATGAATGTTGTTGATCAAGGTCTGAGAGGTAATTAAAATACCCCAACTTGAACAACTTCAGGATTATCTGAGGATAATATTAGTTGGTAATGGTAAAAGAGGTTAGTAACGGTTTATTATTTCATTTAAGAAATAATAACACGACATTTTTTGTGGGAATTTGGAATATATATATAATGGGGATTTTAAAATAAAAGGGAAATAAAAAGGGGTTGTGTAAAATTATAACGATATTTTCGAGTTTGGAAAGGAAACGTAAAGTTGAGTTCTATTCTATAAGAATAAGCATGGGTTATTGTTTTCAAGTAGTGAATAAAAGATATTTCATAACATTGTTTTACAAGTAATAAGTTGAATTGATTTCCCAATATTAGATAATAGCATGGCAAATGTTTTGAATGTGAAAATAGAAAACTGGATATGATATAGGAATTTCCTAAGTAATAAAAATGAATTTGTTTAAAGAATAATTTATGTTAAATAAGAAGCGAAAAGCTATATTCGTAATATCGAAATATTTAAGAGTTTTTAAATTTTACATTTGTTTTAATTAAAAAGCCAAGTGATGCTGAATACTGAACCAATGAACTCATTGGATTTTCATGATTGAATCACTGTTTATTTTGATAGTTAAATAACCGACTACCAAATCTGTCCAATACGATGGTTGGTACGGAAAGGTCGGGATCAAATTTATATTCGAAAACCATTCTGACCAACAAACACGTGAAGATATCAAAAGATGATTGAGATGGAGCATTTAAGACCGTGGATCTTCATAAATGGAAGAACCACTAATATTCTCTGCCTTGCAAGCAGAGATAAGTTATGATTCTGTCGTGGTTGGAATCTACGGATTGCAAGGACTTCTCGCTACTGATCTATAGGGTGATTCCTAGGATAGGAGGGTACCTTCGGTTCATCTTGTTCTTGGATGACTTGTATGGACGGATGTCTGACAGAGTATTTCCAAAGGGATTACATACGTTGATTTATTCAAATGTTCCACAGTTGGTGGCAGGGAAAGGCCTTTCTTTTAGCTTGTCAACTAGAGTATTTTTTGTGGACGTCAATTAGTGATGTCTGATGGATCTGACGGTGTGGAATTCAAAGTGAATGGTGACCAGATGTTTCAAAGAGGAAATTTAAACCTCAAGCCTCATCAACTGGAAAATGACAAAAATCGGGCAGGCAGCATGGCTATGTGGGTTGCTCCCATTAGGGTGTATAATCACCTATCTAGAGAAAATCCAGTTCCTTCTTTAATCTATTTTGATGCTGTCCCTTTTCGGGGGAACGGTGGTTTGAGCCCAACCGTTGGTGATATACATTCAATACACTCAAGCGAAATGAGTGGTCGGTCATGTGTGGGCCGGGTTGCAAGATGTTCTTGTTGAAGCCCATGTATTCCCCTCTAGAGATACACTATCGGCAGGTGGTCCGATACCTTGTCATAGTCGGAATCCAATCTCCAATAAGCACCCGCGGTTTGGTTTGTATACTATATATGTAGAGCGTGAGATGCAAGCGTTCTGCTAGATTGATATTTACTTGTATTTAGACACTATTATAATATCAGAAAAGATATTTATTTCAAAAAAAAATTAGGTTATCGTAAGGTAAAAGCCATCCTTATTTATGTGTGGATTTGGTCTTACAATTATCCTTTTCTTTCGAAAAGATTCTTTAACTTTAAAATCAAGTTGGATGATCCCCCTTAATACTGTGCGTGTTTTTCTCACTCTGGTTCGCCAGACTGACACGGTGTTTTGTAAATGCTTAGGTTAGACCGGGGTGTGCAGGTCCAGGTTATCGGATGCTGCGAAGTCCAGAGACGAGCTGGAGTAGTTCAGACGTATGATATTATATAGCTACTATTCCGCTGTGTGTTGTATTTGAGGACAGGTTATTATAACTATCCAGATGTGTGATGCACTCTGATATTGTAAGTATTTTTTTAAAAGCTCTCAGTAAAGATTTATTTCTGTATTGTATTTTGTTCCGCTGCAATGTGAGACTTTGTGTTGTGTTAGCTTTTTCTTCTTCTATTCTTATATTTATTTCTTTCTTATCTCACCCTCTAATTTCTTTCTAATAACTATCCAGTGTTTTTAGTGTTTGGAAGGTCGGCATGAGATACAGAATTGTATTTTTGTCGATTTGCAGGGGCGAAAATCCTTGGGTCGTTACAACCATAACTGACCTATGGTTTATTTTTCCCACAAAAAAACTCTGGGTACCCATAGTTTTTACACGGGCAGCTATTAGTTTGGTTTGAAGATTTAGTCTTCCGAGATGGATTCAAGTTAGAACTAGGGCTATGCTTTGGATTTTACTTCTTTCGCTGAAGGCCTATTTACATTTCTTTCCACTGAGCTTATATTGTACTTCGATACTCCTTGTAACTCTAATGTAATATTATTGTAATGATAATGGAAAAGTTCTTTTACTTTTGTTCAAATGTGTAAGTTCCCTTAACAATCCATCTTTATGAACAGTTTAAGTTGGTTTAATTACAGATGAAAATCAAGCAAAAGGCGGGTCGCTACATCTATGTACTATATAGTTTTATTTATTTATATATTTTCAATATATATTTTTGAAACAAAATATATGAAACATAAGTAGATGAATAAAATTGATAGCTAGAGTTTGAACTGACAGTTTCATATCGAAAAGATGTCCTTGCAAAACCAAATCAGAAGGTAGTGAAATTTTAAAATAAGAAGATATTTTAATTGAATTGGTATATTGATATGTATACTATGGCGTATTGACATATGAACCAAAATATCTAGAATTATAAAAGAGATAAATTTCTATACCTAACTATGTGCATAGATGTATATTCCTAAATTTAACGGTAATTATGAAATAATTATAAAGCATATCTATTTTAGCAATCCTTATTTTTGTTGTTCTTCCATTGTCATGAACCACACATTTACGTCTTACAGAATTTGATGATGAGATCTGCTCTATTGCGATGGGCTCGTTTTTCAGATCAGCATAGTATATTCATTTGCTGAATTTAAAGATCATATAAGAAAGATATTGATGATTTAGTAGTTTAATGGAATTGGACGAAACCAGCGGAAAATCGAAAAAGGAAGGAAAGGGCTACGATTCAGTAATGTTTTGTGAAGAATTTGAATGATATTATGGTGCAATATGCTGAATCAGTGAGAGGAAAAACAAAAAATTCTATATGCAATTTTTTGTTTTGGATAGTCAACTTCAAACTGCGG
The DNA here is from genome assembly GCA_030737875.1 of Allium sativum. NCBI lineage: Eukaryota > Viridiplantae > Streptophyta > Magnoliopsida > Asparagales > Amaryllidaceae > Allium > Allium sativum. The sequence continues at coordinate 122,578,793 of CM060919.1, read as the reverse complement.
TGTCTCACTCAATGTTGATCGAAATTTGATGATCTACACATAAAAACGACAGCGAGAACAAGAACTACAATCTGGAAAAGGATTTGGGATGAAATAATACAAATGTATGGGCAAAATATGAGAATTACCAATGATAGCATTAGTTTCTTTTTCCCTTTGTGCACCAAAACTTCATTTGATAAATAGATCTTGTGGAATCATATTGAATATTTGACAATATATTCCGTACATAACTTGGTCATTTCTTGACAGGTTCGCATGAAACCAATGGCTTTGTGAAGTGGATGAAGAGAAAAATAGTATTGAATCAAGTTGTAGAAGAAAATCAAAAGTTTTTGTAGTAATCAGGTTTTGTAGATTGTCAGTTCATATTTATCTCTTTCTTATTGATTGATGAATGATTGTCTTGGAGTCTTTTGGCCATTAGTCATCAGACATAACTCTTCTCCTGCAAAACAAAACAACTTTTCAAAGAATCAAGTGGGTTTTCAAAATATTTAATTGTAATTTTAAATAATAAATCATGATAATTCTATGACATATCAATATGAAAAATAGTGTTAAAATTTTCCATTTAAACTTTTCAAAAATCAGATTATGATAACTTTATTTTTCAACAAATTAGAATGTAGAATCATCTAATACTGATGCAATGCATAAATTTAAACTAGTATTATAAATCATTTAACATTTTGCCATTTAATATTTCCAAAATTCGAATGATGAAATTTTGAAAACCTTTACTCTGATACCAATTGTTAAGGATGCAGATTAACGATTTTAAGGCAGAATTAACACTAGAGGGGGGGTGAATAGTGTTTATAAGAATTTGTTAAATCTTTAATTAACTTGAATTACTACATAAACCACATAATTATTATCACACCATAAATGATCACAAACACAGAAACAATCACAAGCACAGATATAAGTAAATATAAAATGGAGAAAAGAAGAGAACACATCGGATTTTATACCGGTTCGGATTACTCCTACGTCCAGTCCGATGCAATGCTGGATTGCGCGTAGTTTTATTAATATCAGAATCCAATTACAATCCCCTTGATGTCATGGCTACAAGGTTAACACCGATTTCACCACCCTTGTTTTCATGGCTAACGGGTTAACACTGCTCCCTTTGCTTGATTTACATGCTACAAGGAACACACCCTTTCCCAAACAATTACAATAGCTTTAGAACTCTTGAATAGAACTTTCGAGCATAGAGTATTTGATAGAGACTGAGAAAAGAAAAAGATTGATATAACTTGTGTTGAAATTGGTAGAGTATAAGTGTAAAAACCAAGAAATTAAGTTATAATAATGGTGGTATGAGAAGGGATGAAGAAGGAGAAGATAAAGTGATAAAAATTTATAAATTAAACCCTATTTGTAGAGTTTAAAAGGTTGCAACGTTTTTGAAGCATTTCAAAATATGAAAAAAATACTTCCTTTGAAATTCAAAAAACGTGACAGTTATATGTCGACATACCAATATGCACATGTCGACATATACATGTTTTTCGAATTTTTAAAATCAATTTTCAATTGTTAAAACCAATATATATATTCTGGAAATTCTTGAATCAAAACTAATATTTCAAAATGAATTATCTAAAGTGTAAAAACATATATATAATTTTAAACATATAAATATACCTATAAAGTTATATGATATAAATCAGTACAACATATATTATAAACTATAAACATATATATATATTTGAAATCATAAGTAAAAACTTAATAATTTGAAATCATTTAGAAAAGGAGTTTGAAAATAATTTTGAAATCAATTCGAAAAGGAATTTGAAAACAGAATATGAAAGTGCTAACCGGAGTTTTACATATAAACTAGACTCTATTACTTTGGTAATTCTAAGCTCTTGGAATCTTGATATCTTGATACTCATGAGTCTTGAATCTCCTTCGAGGTCTTGAATTCCTTGATATCCTGAATCTCTAATACTGTATAGTCTTCAATATTTATATCCTGCATATATATCATGCATCTACATATATATATATATATATATTCTGGACAAGAATGTTAGTATATATTTAGAACTGAACTAAGAAAACGGTGAGAAATCACCTGTACACAAACCAAGTCTGACTTTATGGCTCTTCGCTGCGAAATCAGGATATTTCTTGTCAAAATATTTCCATGCTTCTCCATCGGATGTGTGACACCCTACGTCCATTAATGTCACTCTTTATCGGAATGCATTAAGTTCTGTGAAGCATTATAGGTAAATAGAAACATAATCTCACAAGACAGATACATAAAACAACAGTGGAAATTTAAAATTTTATTTTCCAATAGAAAACATCGTGGTCTCAAAATCCAGTTACAACATCAGATTGAAATACTGGAACAAAATACATCAAATAAAAACATCTGCCTTTCGCTAAAAACCATCAGAGTACAAAAATAAAAAATCATAATCCTCATAAGTAGACATAAATAGGTAGACAAGTGGTCAAAGCGATACATCAAAGCAGATCCAAATCAAGTAGAAACATAAGAGAGAATCCTAATCAAGCCTGAGCGTTCCCACCCTAAGAACTGGGGGAAAGGAGGAGAGAGAAAAGGAAACAAAACGGATCAGACTTGTCTGGAGAGCCCAGTGACTTTTAACATATAAAGAAGTAGAAGTATCATGACAGACATATAAACTGGATGAGATATAACAGTGACATAAACAGGTATAAACGGACTGAGCAGGATATGTAGAATAAACATAGTGGATTGTACTTCTCAAATACTTTTCTCTACACCAATACTAGTATAACAGATATGTAACAGAATTAGGTATCCCTTAATTACTTAACAAAAACAGAATGATCCCCACATAAACATAATTATAGGATTAGGTGTACTTTAGTAACGGGTTTCACCCAAACAGAAATAACAGGTAGCCCAACAAAAATAACGGGTGTTACCCCCAAACAGAAATAACAGGTACCCCAACAGAAACAAATAGGACTAGATGTACCCTGATTACTACCTCCAAGTGATCGGCTCCCTAACTTGTAAATACCTTGTGTCGGCCCTATAGTAGGGTGTATTACTTCCTAAAGTGGCAACCTATAGAAGGACACATACCTATTTACTAATGCTACAACGGCTTATTTTCCCCAGTAGACCGGACTCATTCACGCACATGACTCCGTTGGAATGCGCCAGTACACACCCACTTTTTAGATCAATCTCTTATAATACGTTCACCATGCGTGCCCTTACCTAGTGTGGGGTCCCCGTTTAATACCAGAATGGGTTACTGGCTTATATGGGTCCCACATAATATATGACACAAGTCAAACCCATATACTTGTGTCTCCTAATCAATTAGGATTTTTAGCAGGTTAATTATAAAAATTAACAGGTTCGCCTAACCCCCACAGATCAACAAGTTAAGTTTCACAAGTTAACAAGTTTATTTACTCCAGCAGATTTAAACAGGTTTATATAACCTCAACAAATTAAACAGGTTTACTTAACCCCAACAGATTAAACAGGTTTACTTAACCCCAACAGATTAAACAGGTTTACATAACCTCAACAGATTTGTTTACCTGACCCCAACAAATTAAATAGGTTTACGTAACCCCAACAGATTAAATAGGTTCACACGTTACTTACGGTTCCAATAATACGTTCAGCTTAATCTTTAAATCAAGCCTATATATTTATATGCTCCAAGCCCTCAGTCGTAATTCATAGTATAAAATATGCCCCTAAATTTTAGTCATATTTCACAGTATAAGTTATGCCCCAAATTCCATTCATGATTCATAGTACAAGTTATGCCCCAAATTGTCATTCCCAATTTCGTTCGTACGCATATTTCAGCGATATTGGCTTAAGCTCGAAGGTAGCCTGAGCTATAAAAATAAAAAGGGAAAGAGATAAGAAGAAGAACATAAATAGGCATATAATAATAGAAATAGACATAACAGAAATATGAATATGATAATAGAAATAGGAATATCAGAAGTGAACAACAGATCAGGGGTACAGAAGAATACATGTTATAGCAGAACTGTTTAGGTATGAATCAGATTCTTAACTGCATAGGTTCAGATCCAGGTTTGTAAACATGTCAGGGTTACAGTTAAATTTTTATATCTAAAAGTAACATGAACTCATAGAGATTGGATCTAAAGAACAGAGAATAATATGATGAAGTTGCAGAAGAAATTCTTGCATGTATGTAGGCTGTTTTTGAAGAAAATAGTTTGATTCAATCCAAGTTGGGGCAGCATCACATTGTCTCCATTAATTTTGATGTATAAAAACAATAGAGATGTTGTCCTATATATAGCCTACCGCCAACGAACCCAACCACAATTGTGTCTAGAAACAGTCAGAAGAATTCAACCAGATCACTGATGGGTCAACCCCTTGCCTTTGGGTCGACCCGTAGGTCGACCCAGACCGGGCATGGGTCAACCCTTAACTGGTCGATATCCGATCTGAGCCCGCCCCTTTTTCCTGCTTGACAGTTTTGAATTATTTTGAATTTCTGAGTGATTTTATTTATACATAAAGCTCTTTTATGTATACAAACTTTAACCTTAATATCATTCTCATACGATGTCCGTTTTACGCAAACTCGGAGTCTATCTTAAGCAGAATTTCGAGATGAATGCAACGGTATATTTCATTTTACTTAATTTCCAATATTTAATTAATTACACTTTAGTTTATCGTTATAATGTCCTTTAAAATTACGGAGTGTTACAGGATGGATGTGTCAGCGTACCTTCTTAAGGTGTTCTCACATTATGCCATCTCATTTGATGCGCTGTTACGGATGATGCATATAATCATTGAAGTCTAGAGGTAATGGGTAAATTATGCATGCTCTTGTATGGAACTTCTTTTCCCTTCTTTTTCCTTAGTTTGTGTCTTTCTTGATTACATATTATACAATTTCTAAGATTGATGTCTTCTTTCCAATACAACATGCAACCATTTAAACATGTATCTATTGTTTGATACGGCAAACCGAAAGATGACATAAGTTTTTTTACTTCATAATAATTTTAGCACATTAAATTATCGAATGACAAATGACGTTTAGTAGGTAGAACAACAACCGTAAATCTAGTTTCTGTAAGGTTGTATTTTTATTTCATTGCAATGTATTCTGCAGTTACCGTTAATTGAGTGTCTCTTTTACATCTGTTCCAAAGGTATTTTTTAAGCATGATCCAATAATTCATATTTTTTTTTAGTTTCAACATTTGGTTCCTCTTCGACGTTAATATCGTCGTTATCAATTTCATTAGTAGGGAACATTGATTGTGCAGCATCTTCGACCATATTTTTTTAGGAGATTCATACTAACTTCATCACTAATAAACTCCACCGGCCGTTCTTTGATTATTAGGGGCTACAATTTCTCTATGACGATCCCATAACAAATAATTGGGTTTTGCACAAATGAACCTTAACCATATTTGGTATTAAATAGTTCAACAATTTGCACCTACTACATGGATAACAAATTTCTTCATTGTTTCCAATATTACTTAAAGCAAATTCGATGAACACTTGTACCCAATTTTGAAAATCTTCACTTATTGCACTATTATTTTTTTTTTTTTTTGATACGTCTAGCTCCGATCAATAAAGTAATTAACCATTTTTCCTACTTTAAAACCTATGATGTAGTAAAAAAACAGTTTTTCATTTTATATTTAGTTTGAATTTTATTTACTGACTTAGTAACCATGTACTAAATTATATATTTTTCTACAAACTTTATTTTAAATTAACAACTATTGGTTCGTTGACACTTATGTGTCTTCTTTGATGTTCGGTCATCCTACTTCTCATTACAAACACAATAGTTATTATATTCCATAAATCATATCATTTTAAATGATTTCACAATATTTCGGTAGCATTTCTCCTATGTTCCTTGTATTGTACACAAATGCGTGCACACAACGAACGTAAAGGAAATGCCATTGATATTTTGTGAATTGTTTAAAGTGATATGATTGATGAAATATAATTACTTTATAGTGTTTTTACTTGTCCAATACAAGGATAGATCCAACAAAATGATGTATCAGATGAATAGAGATGTTTGTTTTGTAGAAAAATATATATCCATATAACGACTATATACAACACTGTCAGACGGGGCCAAATAATATCTAAGGATTTAAATATTTTTTTATATTTAATTTAAATATATATTTTGTTTAAATATTTGTTTATATTTTACCATTTTATTACATATGCACTAAATTGTATATTTTTACAATTTACTGAATAACTACGACGATTCTTATCAAAATCATTTGTACACCATATCAATTCGCGTGTTCGCGACATAAGCACAAAACTCGTGTTCGCATAAATTATCCATAACCAAGATGACTCCTAACATAATATATACTTCATGTTTGCAAAATTATACTATTTGCAAACTCTATCACACACAAACATTTAACACTAACCAAATCAACATAAACTAACATAATATACTAAATTTGAAAAAAAATAGCCAATAATAATTTGATCATTATGGTGAAAATAATAGCAATTACAAGGTAACATGATGTAATATGCATACACTAACAAGTAGGAATAAATCACAACTTAAATTAAACCTTAAATCAAAAAAACCTAAAAATTAGGTTGAGGAAAATTACCGATTTGGATAGCTAGGAGGGTGGAGATGCACTGAGGCTACTTGTAGATGGCATCAGAGGTGGTTGGGGTGGTGGCAGCGAAATTGGAGGTGGAGAAATGGAGAATTTAGGGAAAAAACATTGGAAGAAGGAGAATGAAGCTTCAGGTCGCAGGTTATAGAAATTATCCAGAAAATTTCCAACGGCTTCGAAGGACTATTACTCCATCGGTTTTCAATGGTTCCAGACAGCTTGTTTATAAAACAACAAGCCGTTGGCTGCCATTGGAAAATAGGCATTGGAATACATAGTAGCAGTGATATATATATATATATATGTATGTATATATATAGGGAATGGATATTTGAACACAAAATTAAACACAGATTGAGAAACACAGAGTACTAGCCGTTGGATCATTTTGTCTTTATGTGGAAAGGTTCAAGACTACAAGTTTTTTGGGTATAGAATGCTTGTGCAAGTCGGTTCATTGTGTGGCTCTATGTGTCATGTAATTTCCTAACTTTAGGATTATTTCTACTTTTTCAATATATTTAGCATGTAATTTGTTATCTCTTGCCACTTGCGTGGTGTGCTAGTGTGACTTTTCTCCCTGTGTGGAGCTGAAAATTGTAGTGTAGATAATTTGGTCTAGCTCCAGTGCTGTAAACTTGTATATATGAAGTGGACGGTCCACTATAAAAATTGTCTATGGTGGATGGTCCACTTAAAAAACCGAACGTAGTAGGTTGATAAGCTACTAATCTCCTGTAATATTATAATTATTATTTGTTATAATAATAAGTGTCTGCAATCACTTTAAAAACTTGTTGGTTCTGCCAAAAGAATGTTAAAATATATTTACCTTGCATTGAATAATAAAATTGTACATTTAACTTAAAATAATTATGTATTTAGAATTACCACAATTATTAACAAAAATCCATCCTTTTTTTCATATTTCCTCCATTACTTCCATGCTTTCTCCATCGTCGGTGGTTTGCCGAATCAGGAATTCGCGCTTAGATATAAACTCTATCCCTCTAAATTTCCCCTTTATCTTCGGCCCACTCCTTTACATTATTCCCTTTACCCGATCTTGCCTCTACCCTCCTTTCTCTTCCTTAGTGTGGAAGCCTCCAGGATTTCACTCACCTTTAGTCGAAGCCACTACAGTGCTGATTTCGCGCCTTCCCATTCGAACAATTACCTATAATGTGCAGTGCCAGATCCACTTGCGAGTTTGAGACTAACATTGCTTGGTGTACATTGTCGGATGTCTGTCTGACTTATGTTAGAAGGTATGGGGTTGGTTGCGGTGTTAGAGGGGTCACCTGTCGTCAGATCTAAGAGATGGTGTTGTTTCTTTTTGATCTGGTTTCGGCTTGCCTGGGATTTCGAGGTTATGGATCCCACACGGAGAATTCTTCATACGCAACAACTTCTTGCATTTTGAGATATCTCGCATCTCATCTATCAATGAATCTGGTATGCCTAGTTTTATCCCTTTATTAACTGAGTCTTCTCTGGGTGGAGTCTTCAGCTTGGTGAGCGACCGTCACCTCGAATTTTAATAAATAATAATTAAACGTAAAAAATTAATAAACTAAATATTAATCAGGATAATATTCAGAATTGGACAACAGGACTAGCACCATTAGGTATGTTGTAATTTTTTGATGAAAATGGACCCTTGGTTTGTTAGACGATCCAAATCTTCTTGCCTTCTGAACCAACTATAAACCACATAAGTCCAGTTCAAAAAGTAAGCTTCATCGGAAGGTCCTATGATAAACAAAATTTCCGACCTTCAATAGTCAATACTTAAAACATCCACGGTGTTCGTATGTCGCAAAATCAAATGTCGCAAACTCGATTCATCAGGATTTTGTTAGAGGGAAACACAGTGGAACAGAAACAAAATATAATATTCAATATATAACTTTATAGCGGAAAGCTTTTACAACGGAAAACAATTATCATTGAGTTAAACACATTCTCACATTATCAATCCATATACATCCAAGTATGGCTAATAGAATACGTCCTGCCATCTGACAAAGATTTCTATCTTTTATGAATCAACTGAAAAACTCAACGCCCACCTGTCTCAACTTGAAACACACATTCGGGTAAGGGTTTGATTAACTAGTTTAAAAATAAATAACAAACCATAACCCATATCATATAATCATCAACCAAGATTCAAAGGATTCAAAATTCGTGCTTTTGAAAAATGAAGCTATTATAAGACTCAAGTCCCATCACACAATACAATGCATACCAAAGTATAGATTTTTACCTTATAATAACCAAACTTGCTTGATGTTCTTAAAAACAAAGCATTTCGATATTATTATTAATGTCCAGGTATGGAAAACACTTTCGAAAATAAATGTATAAATCTTAGCTCGCATAATGCCTTATCCCATTATGTTGGCTATATAGTTACAAACGAAAACATAAAACTCGTATTGGAAGTTAGATTCCAACAATGACCAAGGAAAAGGATCTTCCATAACCATTCAAAACATTCTAGAAAACATCCCAGAACTCACACGCATGTGATCCTTAAGAGCAGCAGAGCCGGTCAGCACTAACGGGTTGATTGGAGTCTTTCCTAAAATAACATTCCTGTCGTATTTGACCGTCACCTGGGGTGCCTCATCTATCATCCACATAAGTAAACCTGCCTGGGCTCGATACTATGGCATCACCTTTTAGGTAGAAGGAAACGTTAGTCCTTATCTCTATGGTCCATCATCCTGTTTTTGGCCATTAACAGGTTGTGAGGTTCTACGGCCGCGTTTCAACACAAAGCTACGCTATATCAGCCATGCTTTGATCATCATCCACACAGTTCTGTTTTTCAACAAAAGTTTGGATCGACTCAACACTTATGTAACAACCCGAAAATCTGGGCCAGTTTAAAATTTTTATTTTGGCGATTTTAGCGAATTTTGATTATTTAAATTAGATTATTTTAAAAATCAACGAGAAATTTATTTTGAATGGAATTCAAACGTATATATTGTATATGTCGTCGATAGAATATAATTATTTATTTATATTTATAAATAGAATTGAAAATGACGTGGTAGTTCGATAATTCGATTTCAAACTTCAATTGAATGTACCGGGTGCAAAACAATCCGGATTTTAGTGAAACCAAAAACATTAGGATCTATTTGATAATATCTTTCCAACAAATTCGAATAATCGAAATTTCATAGCGGGAATCAAAAGATATGTCCAGTTGAAAATTCTGAATAGTCGCTATGGAATTCAGGCCCTTAAAAATGGACATTTTGCAAATGACCTCGGATTTTGATGAAACCAGTTTTGTTGGATCCGTGATGTCAAATTATTGCTAGGTTTCAAATTTCATAATTTTTCGAATCAATATGTGAGCGTGGCAAAGGAAAACGCGTTTGACCAGTTTTAGTTGATTTTAATCGACTAGAAAATGGCCATTTTTCTAACGGTCTCAGAATTCGACGAAACTAGTTTTGTTAGGACCGTATCGTCAATACGAAGCTAGAATATATTTTTATGGAACTTATAAAGTTAGTATGTGACCCCGGTAATTTGAAAGGTACGTTTAAAATTCAATATAGTGATTTAAATGCAAATTTAACGGAAACTGATTCGAATGATCGAATCAACCTACGATACATATCCCATTGTGTTCGGAATGGGGGTAATATGCTATGGACGACAGGCGGTGGACCTCGTTTCGAGGTCGTATGCAAAAGTCAACTAAATTGAATTAAAAATAATTAAAAAAATAAGATCTTTCCTCTCCTCCCCTTAAATTCTGCTGGCCCCCCTCTTCTTCATTCGATTCAGAATCGAAATTAAAAAAAAAAGAGAACGACGAATGTAACACCCCACGCCCTCTATGGTCACTCACTAAGGGAATGCCATAGCATCGGTGGAGTATTTTAGTGAATATAGAACAGAAAAATTACAACAAGACAGATATAATTAGTACTTGAAATTTAAAAATATCATCTCACATCAGCGGAAATAAACATGTCTGGTTACATCATAAAACCACGATAAAAGTCAAGTACAATATCCATCAAAATAAGAAGTACATAATCCCACTCTCTCATACAATAGCCATAACAAAAGAAAAGATAACTGGATAACTGGAGCTTTACATCTACCCAAGCTCCTAAAGACTGGAACACCAATCCGATCAAGCTCTACTACCGCTAGGATCCACCGTAGGACCCGAGGGTTGGGAAAAAGATAAAAACAACGGGGTCAGACATAAGTCTGAGTGAGTCCTATAACTTTAACAATACAATCATTAAAGTAACCAGAGAAGACATAAACTTGACCTACGGTAATATCTGGGGATGAATGGCTACACTAAGCAGCTTGGTAGACTTAGGATAAGCTAAGATAACCGTCAGGACGCATCTACGTACCCAAGGATAATTCCTAACTACACCACACCAGTCATTCCTACTTAAAGGTTGATCCCTTCCAAGGACTTAGAAAATTTCCCCAATAATTTCGTGTACTCCTAGCCCACTACATAGGTGCCGTCTGCCCCTATCTCCACTAGGTGTACTCAGTAATTCTTACCCAGTAGTTTCGTGTACCCCTACATAGGTGCCGTCTGCCCCTATCTTTGTTAGGTGTACCCACTACTCCCCATCGATCGGCTCCCTACCGTAGATACCCGTGCTGGTCCCACAGTGGGGTGTATCACTCCCCTAAAGTGGCTACCCAATACTATCAACGGTGCACGGCTTTATATCTACACGATGCAACAACGGCTTATCTACCAGCCCGGGCCCACACACGCATATGAAACCCGTTGGACTTGCGTTGCCACCGCTAACCCGTTTTGGCCTCTTATAATCAAGCCCAATATGCGTTTCCCGTCACTCGACATGGGTCGAGCCCACAAAGATACGTTTGGGATATTGGTTGAAATGGGCCCCCAACAAGCTACCCACTTTAGCTTGTCAAATATCTAGTGTATCCCACTTAACCCTTTAATCATGTTTAATTACATGTTTCCACTTGGTTAAGTACTCTAATCGTATTTTCTATTGCCACCCAAGGCAACCCACTAGATTCCACATGCCACCCAAGGCAACCACAAAATTTCCACATGCCACCCAAGGCACCCACTTAACCCCTCATGTCCCACTACATGCTAATATGGTTAAGTGTTTCTTAATTAATTAAGACCGCGATCTCCCATAAAGACCTCCCACATTAGACTGGCTGTTATGACTGCCTGGTTAAGCCGGTAGAGTCCGGGCAGTCTTACGTCATAACAGAGTCTAACCTCGTGTCTTTACCTTAATCACGTATTTAATTTATGGCTAAGACCTCTCACATTGGGCTGACATTTGTAGCAACTGGTTAAGCCGGTCGGGTCCGGGCAGTTTTACACTACAAATGAGTCCAACCTCGTGTCTTAGTCGATTAATTACACCTAATTAATCACCCCCATATTAATTATCCCTAATTAATATCAAGTTTTCCATAACATGGGTAGACCTAACTCAATAGGTAAATTCCCATGGGGTAGACCTAACTCAATAGGTAAATTCCCACTTATGGTAATTTATTTTTATGGTATGCTTAATCATACCCAATCATTCATTTATTAACTTATTTACCAACCCCATCGTTCCCCACGTAAATCGTTCTCGTTTTATGACATAAATAAGGGGAAGATCATCACAAATATCATGGGTTTAGCATACAACTTTGTCATGGGTTAAGAGGATGTCAACTTGCATATATGAGCATATATTAACCCAACTACATATAACCCAAACTTGCATATTATCATACACATGATTTGCATAACATGTTGCATATGAGCTTGCATATTCATTCACATACTTGCATAAGCATCCACATACTTGCATAAGCATTCACATACTTGCATAAACATGCATAACTTGCATATCATGTCATTTAAGCATATACATATCTTGCATAAGCATTCATATACTCGCATAAGCATGCATAACTTGCATATCACATAAATCTTGCATTTAAACATATACATGACTTGCATAAGCATCCATATACTTGCATAAGCATGCATAACTTGCATATCACATTAAGCTTGCATTTAAACATATACTTAACTTGCATAAACCATTTTGTTAAACATGCATAAATCAACTTATTAAGCATGCATAAACCAACTTATCAAATATGCATAAACATAGAACAACATAGAGTAACATATCATTATAAATGATTCAAACTCACTAATCCGCATTTAAGACCATAAGTCTCATTACACCCAATCTACTTACTTTAACAATTGATGTTAAAATGATAGAAACTCACCAAACACAAAATTAACCAACTTATGAAGAGGAATTAGTTGCTAATATGAAGATGGTGATGATTAGAGAATGATTTGAGAGGGATTAGCTTGAAACTTCCTTCTTAGATTAATGGAGACTCCTTCTAGGATTTAATTTGGCGGCATGAGCCTTCATTTCTATTTTTAGTATGGATTAAGGTAGGTTTAGGGTGTATTTATAGATTAAGAAAGTGTTTTAGGCCCTTAGATTAACCCTAGATTAATTTAGGTCCGTTAGATTTAGGAAATCTCTAGAACCAAGCCCAGCCCTAGCCAGAAAACCAGATCTGGTGCACCCAAGCACCCTGGTTCGACACGCCATGTCGACAGGCAAGTCGACACCCCTGTCGACAGGCCTGTCGACAGCCCTGTCGACATGCTTAGGGCGGGAATCTTCCCGCCTGGCCCCGCTGGTTCTAATTTAAAATCTAAATTTAAATTCCTAAATCTGTTTTTAGCTCTAATTTTTCTGCAAACTTCTTTGGGCCATAACCGGGCCATACGGACTCCGATTTTCGAAAACTCGGACTCTATTTTGCGTATTTTTCCGAGACGAACGCAATGACGCAGCCCGTTTCCCCTGATTCCCACATCTGAGATTATTTATTCTGTAATTAGCGAATTTTAGCATTAACCCAAAGTACGGGGTGTTACATTCTCCCCTCCTTAAAGGATTTCGTCCCCGAAATCTCTAAGCTAAGGAGAATGCATATCCTACCATCCAAACAACCATCTACTCAAATCATCAACCACGGGCATCCATTGTCCTTAAACAGTTTCTAATGATGTATGAGCATATGCAAACAGTGTGTGTATATGTTCCCTATCTAATGTATGAACATATGCAAACCATGATAGTGCCATGCATCCATTATGTATGCGAGAAAACCCTATCGACACATACAATATCTACATGAGTGCACAATCATTCACCAAAATGCATCATCCATGTGATAACACAACCATTATACATCCATAAATATATTTTCCTACACACAATTTTATGCAATATGCAAAATGAAGTGACTGAGCCGATCTAGTGCCTAGAGTGTGTGTATATGCATCCACGAGCAACCACTAGCAAACACTTGCATCCACTTGCATCCATCAACCATAACATGTCTCAAACACATGTTTCAACCATAGGTTTACCCTATCTAAAGGTCAAAGGTACTAACGAGAGGACATACCAAAGATAAGATAAGTACTAGACAAGCGATAAAGGAGAAAGTAAAGACATACCCTCAAAAAGAAATGGGTAAAATGAACGCATCTTTGCTTCCGTCTCCCAAGTTGCGTTGCTCTCATCTTCTCCCCATTGCACTTTGACTAGTCGAACCTCTCTGTTTCTCAACTTCCTAGTCTCTGACCCAAGGATGCGAGTAGAAGCTCGTCGAATAGTCGCATCACGCTCTACCTCTACATCTCTAAGCAAGCTCGGCTCTACCACCTCTGCGGTCTCATGTAAGCACTTCCTCAAATGGGACACATGGAATACATCATGGACACCACTAAGTCTGTCAGGCAACTCCACCCTATATGCCATCCGTCCAATCCTTTCCTTAATAGGAAACGGCCCAACAAACCTCGGTGCTAACTTCCCAACGGATCCGAAGCGAACAACATTTCTCAACGGAGATACCTTAACAAAAACCATATCCCCAACCTCAAACTCAAGATCCGTCCTTCTCTTGCCCGCATAAGATTTTTGCCTATCTTGCGCTGCTTTCATCCTTCTTCGAATCAAGTCAATCTTCTCAGAAGTCTCCCTAACCATATCAGGCCCAAGCAAGATCCTATCCGTAGATTCCCACCAACATGTAGGTGATCGACAAGGCCTTCCATAGAGAGCTTCGAAAGGAGCCATACCAATACTGGACTGAAAGCTGTTATTATATGCGAACTCCACCAATGGAAGATGCTCTTCCCATGTACCTCCAAAATCTAAGATACAAAGCCTCAAAAGGTCTTCTAGAACACGATTCACCCTCTCAGTCTGGCCGTCCGTCTGAGGATGATATGCGGTGCTCAGACACAATTGAGTCCCCACTGCTTCTTGCAAACTTCTCCAGAACTCGCTAGTGAAGATAGGATCTCGATCACTCACTATGCTAGAGGGTACCCCATGTAATCGAACTATCTCTCGAAGATATACTGAAGCTAGCCATGGAGCGGTCCTCTTGCTCTTCACAGGTATGAAATGGGCGCTCTTAGTAAGTCTGTCTACCACCACCCAAATTCCTGTATTACCCTTCCTCGACCTGGGTAACCCGTCAATAAAATCCATCGAGACGCTATCCCACTTCCATTGCGGAACCTCCAATGGGTGAAGCAACCCACCTGGTTTCCTTTGCTCCGCCTTCACTTGCTGGCACACCAAACATCGAGCAACATACTCGGCCACATCTTTCTTCATACCGGCCCAGAAGAAAACCCTCTTCATGTCTTGGTACATCTTATCCCCACCGGGATGAATGGTCATCCTAGAACGGTGTGCGTCATCAAGAATAGCCTTCTTCAAACCCTCGTCTTGCGGTACACAAAGTCTACCGTCTCTACGCAAGTACCCCCTATCGTCTAGGGTGTACCTACTCAAATGGCTGGATGACTCCCCCCTTATGAGCTTCTCTACTAACTCAACCAACTGCGGGTCGCCCCTCTGTGCTTCTCCAATCCGCCCCAAAAGAGTAGGTCTAACTTCCAAAGAAGCTAGCAAACCGGGTACATAATCAACGGAAGGTCTGAAATCAAACATCGAGACAAATTCCAAGCTTTGTTGTTCCACGAACAATGGACTCAAGGACAATCTCTTCCTGCTCAAGGCGTCCGCCACCACGTTACCCTTGCCAGGGGTATACGCTATCTCGAAATCATAGGATGCTAAAAACTCCATCCACCTTTGCTGTCTTAAGTTTAAATCTTTCTGAGAGAATAAGTACTTCAATGATTTATGGTCAGTGAACAACTCAAATCTCTCACCAAGAAGATAATGGCGCCAAATCTTAAGCGCAAAAACAATAGCGGCCAGCTCTAGATCATGGGTAGGGTAATTTTTCTCATGTGCCCTCAACTGCCTTCCACCATAGGCTATTACCCTTCCCTCTTGCATTAAGACTGCGCCAAGTCCTGTCCCACAGGCATCGGTATAGACAACAAATGGCTTGCTCCCATCTGGCAATACTAAAACTGGAGCCGTGGTTAAAGCTCTCTTTAACCGTCGGAACGCATCATCACAATCTACGTCCCATGTGAAAACAAGATTCTTCTTTGTTAAGCGGGTTAATGGGGCTGATATCTTTGCGAAGTCTTTAATAAACTTCCTATAATAACCCGCCAACCCCAAGAAACTTCTTACTTCGGTAGCATTCTTCGGAACCTTCCAATCCTGAATTGATACTACCTTCGCGGGATCCACAGCTATCCCTTCCTTGGAGACCACGTGCCCCAAGAACCGTACTTCCTTCCTCCAGAAGTGAAATTTAGAGAATTTAGCCTTAAGGCTATGTGCTCGAAGAGTCTTCAACACTTCCCCAAGATGTAGGGCATGCTCTTCTTCACTCTTAGAAAATACTAAGATATCATCCACAAAGACCACCACGAATTTATTAAGGAACTCCCTGAACACCCTACTCATCAAGTCAACAAAGTATGCAGGGGCGTTCGTCAACCCAAATGGCATCACCAGCCACTCATAGAAACCATCCGGAGTTCTAAAGGCAGTCTTGTCTATGCTATCCTCAGCCACCCTCAACTGATGAAACCCCGTGGCTGAGTCCAACTGAGAAAATACTGAAGCGCCAACCAACTGATCGAAAAGATCATCAATCCTCGGCAATGGGTGTCTATTCTTCTTTGTGAGCTTGTTGAGTTCTCTATAGTCTACACAAAGTCTGAGGGACCCATCTGCCTTTGTAGCAAATACTACCGGAGCACCCCACTCCGATATGCTCCATCTTATGAACCCCTTCTCAAGCAACTCCCCTACTTGCTTATGGAGTTCCCTCCTCTCACTAGGAGCCATGTGGCGCACTGGTAAAGATACCGGTTTAGCATTATCCACCAGATATATTCGGAAGTCAATCTCCGCTTCGGAGGTAAGCCCTTCACCTCCTCAAACACATCTGGATATTCCCGGACCACTCTCATAGATTGCAAACTCTCGACCGAAGCGTCAAGCGATTCAAGATAACTTAGCATAACAGAGTCCATGGGATTACAAGAAATCTCGAGAGTGTTACCCAAGCGGGTCATGAGCCTAACAACTCTCCTTTCGCAATCAAGAACGACACCATTACTGGATAACCAGTCCATGCCCAAAATCAACCCATAGCCCGTGAAGCCTAACACAAAAGCATCACATCTAAACTCAATGCTAAGTATAGAAATCTTCAAACCCAAACATATCATGGACAAATAAGTGGAGCCCCCAATTGGGTTTGAAACAACCAAGGGATCATCTACCAGACTGGTGTCTAAGTGCAGTGATTCAACTAATGATGATGAGATAAACGAATGCGATGCGCCTGAATCAAACAATGTACGGACAGGATGGTCGAATAGAAAAACCAGACTTTCAACGGAAATAGTTCTACCTCTCTCCTGAATCGGTGGAACCGCGAGAGCCTGTACTTGCCCCCTAACCTGACTCGGTGCCATAAGAGCTTGCACCTGTCCTCCTGAGGTAGACCCCGTCCTTTGCCCCTTCTTAGGGCAATCTTTCACTAAATGCCCTGCTTCGCCACAGTGGAAGCAGCCGGTCTTCTTCTTCTTGCGACAATCCTTGCTTAGGTGGCCAGGTGTCCCACAATTGAAACACTTCTTCTTCTTGCCCTTGCCACCGTTGCCTTTCCCACCTTTGCTTTGTTGTTGTTGCTGAGGTCTCTTTTGATCTCCCTTCTTCTCGGGTGCCTTATTAGCATTAGGACCCTTCTCTTCTTCATACATGAGTGCCATGTCAACTAGCTTCTCAAAGGTGGCCCCCATAGGGATATGAGTCATAGCCAACCCATGCATAGGTTCATTCAAGCCTTTCACGAACCTCAAAGCCTTCTTCTCCGGTGTATTCACCATATCTAGGCCAAACCTTGCCAATTGATTAAACTTGTTGACATATTCCTTCACCGAAAGATTTCCTTGCTTTAGAGTCAAGAATCTTTCCATATACAAGTTTTCCTCCGCTCTTGAGAGAAACTTTGCCACAAATCTTTGCCTAAAATCCGCCCAAGAGTCAACGGGGCGTTCTCTATTAGTAACCTCCCACCAGAATGAGGCCTCTCCCTTCATTAACCAAGCAGCCAACTTGACTTTCTTTCCTTCTTCCATCTCAAAGATATCTATCAACTCTTCCACCTCCTTAAGCCAGTCTCTAGCCTCCACAAAAGTTTCAGATCCTTGAAAAGGTTTCCCTCCCATAACTTTAAATTCCTTGCAAGTCTTAGCAAAAGTATCCGTGCGAGGAGGAGGGGGAGGAGGAAGATCGGGTGCTACGGTTGGTGGAGGAACATTTGCTGGACCCGCAGTGGTGGCCCTAGCCTCCATCAATCTCCTATACCATACTGGTACCGTCACACCCTCCGGAAAGTTAAGATCCTCGGCCATGCTGAAACGAAAGAGGAAAGATTCAAAATGGAGAATTCGAAGGATATAGATATGGCTATTGGGGATTATGCTTTTCTTTCAAAAACTTTTCTCTTAAAAGACATGTTTTTGAAAATATCTTTTCAAAAATGTTTTAGAAAAATAGTTTTCTAAAATTTTTATCTGTTCCGGTAACCTTTGCTCTGATACCACGTGTAACACCCCACGCCCGCTATGGTCACTCACTAAGGGAATGCCATAGCATCGGTGGAGTATTTTAGTGAATATAGAACAGAAAAATTACAACAAGACAGATATAATTAGTACTTGAAATTTAAAAATATCATCTCACATCAGCGGAAATAAACATGTCTGGTTACATCATAAAACCACGATAAAAGTCAAGTACAATATCCATCAAAATAAGAAGTACATAATCCCACTCTCTCATACAATAGCCATAACAAAAGAAAAGATAACTGGATAACTGGAGCTTTACATCTACCCAAGCTCCTAAAGACTGGAACAGCAATCCGATCAAGCTCTACTACCGCTAGGATCCACCGTAGGACCTGAGGGTTGGGAAAAAGATAAAAACAACGGGGTCAGACATAAGTCTGAGTGAGTCCTATAACTTTAACAATACAATCATTAAAGTAACCAGAGAAGACATAAACTTGACCTACGGTAATATCTGGGGATGAATGGCTACACTAAGCAGCTTGGTAGACTTAGGATAAGCTAAGATAACCGTCAGGACGCATCTACGTACCCAAGGATAATTCCTAACTACACCACACCCAGTCATTCCTACTTAAAGGTTGATCCCTTCCAAGGACTTAGAAAATTTCCCCAATAATTTCGTGTACTCCTAGCCCACTACATAGGTGCCATCTGCCCCTATCTCCACTAGGTGTACTCGGTAATTCTTACCCAGTAGTTTCGTGTACCCCTACATAGGTGCCGTCTGCCCCTATCTTTGTTAGGTGTACCCACTACTCCCCATCGATCGGCTCCCTACCGTAGATACCCGTGCTGGTCCCACAGTGGGGTGTATCACTCCCCTAAAGTGGCTACCCAATACTATCAACGGTGCACGGCTTTATATCTACACGATGCAACAACGGCTTATCTACCAGCCCGGGCCCACACACGCATATGAAACCCGTTGGACTTGCGTTTCCACCGCTAACCCGTTTTGGCCTCTTATAATCAAGCCCAATATGCGTGTCCCGTCACTCGACATGGGTCGAGCCCACAAAGATACGTTTGGGATATTGGTTGAAATGGGCCCCCAACAAGCTACCCACTTTAGCTTGTCAAATATCTAGTGTATCCCACTTAACCCTTTAATCATGTTTAATTACATGTTTCCACTTGGTTAAGTACTCTAATCGTATTTTCTATTGCCACCCAAGGCAACCCACTAGATTCCACATGCCACCCAAGGCAACCACAAAATTTCCACATGCCACCCAAGGCACCCACTTAACCCATCATGTCGCACTACATGCTAATATGGTTAAGTGTTTCTTAATTAATTAAGACCGTGATCTCCCATAAAGACCTCCCACATTAGACTGGCTGTTATGACTGCCTGGTTAAGCCGGTAGAGTCCGGGCAGTCTTACGTCATAACAGAGTCTAACCTCGTGTCTTTACCTTAATCACGTATTTAATTTATGGCTAAGACCTCTCACATTGGGCTGACATTTGTAGCAACTGGTTAAGCCGGTCGGGTCCGGGCAGTTTTACACTACAAATGAGTCCAACCTCGTGTATTAGTCGATTAATTACACCTAATTAATTACCCCCATATTAATTATCCCTAATTAATATCAAGTTTTCCATAACATGGGTAGACCTAACTCAATAGGTAAATTCCCATGGGGTAGACCTAACTCAATAGGTAAATTCCCACTTATGGTAATTTATTTTTATGGTATGCTTAATCATACCCAATCATTCATTTATTAACTTATTTACCAACCCCATCGTTCCCCACGTAAATCGTTCTCGTTTTATGACATAAATAAGGGGAAGATCATTACAAATATCATGGGTTTAGCATACAACTTTGTCATGGGTTAAGAGGATGTCAACTTGCATATATGAGCATATATTAACCCAACTACATATAACCCAAACTTGCATATTATCATACACATGATTTGCATAACATGTTGCATATGAGCTTGCATATTCATTCACATACTTGCATAAGCATCCACATACTTGCATAAGCATTCACATACTTGCATAAGCATTCACATACTTGCATAAACATGCATAACTTGCATATCATGTCATTTAAGCATATACATATCTTGCATAAGCATTCATATACTCGCATAAGCATGCATAACTTGCATATCACATAAATCTTGCTTTTAAACATATACATGACTTGCATAAGCATCCATATACTTGCATAAGCATGCATAACTTGCATATCACATTAAGCTTGCATTTAAACATATACTTAACTTGCATAAACCATTTTGTTAAACATGCATAAATCAACTTATTAAGCATGCATAAACCAACTTATCAAATATGCATAAACATAGAACAACATAGAGTAACATATCATTGTAAATGATTCAAACTCACTAATCCGCATTTAAGACCATAAGTCTCATTACACCCAATCTACTTACTTTAACAATTGATGTTAAAGTGATAGAAACTCACCAAACACAAAATTAACCAACTTATGAAGAGGAATTAGTTGCTAATATGAAGATGGTGATGATTAGAGAATGATTTGAGAGGGATTAGCTTGAAACTTCCTTCTTAGATTAATGGAGACTCCTTCTAGGATTTAATTTGGCGGCATGAGGCCTTCATTTCTATTTTTAGTATGGATTAAGGTAGGTTTAGGGTGTATTTATAGATTAAGAAAGTGTTTTAGGCCCTTAGATTAACCCTAGATTAATTTAGGTCCGTTAGATTTAGGAAATCTCTAGAACCAAGCCCAGCCCTAGCCAGAAAACCAGATCTGGTGCACCCAAGCACCCTGGTTCGATACGCCATGTCGACAGGCAAGTCGACACCCCTGTCGACAGGCCTGTCGACAGCCCTGTCGACATGCTTAGGGCGGGAATCTTCCCGCCTGGCCCCGCTAGTTCTAATTTAAAATCTAAATTTAAATTCCTAAATCTGTTTTTAGCTCTAATTTTTCTGCAAACTTCTTTGGGCCATAACCGGGCCATACGGACTCCGATTTTCGAAAACTCGGACTCTATTTTGCGTATTTTTCCGAGACGAACGCAATGACGCAGCCCCTTTCCCCTGATTCCCACATATGAGATTATTTATTCTGTAATTAGCGAATTTTAGCATTAACCCAAAGTACAGGGTGTTACAACGAACGATCGTCGAAGCCGCCACGTCCTCCCACCGCGACCCACCGCTGGCAAGCCGCACCTCCTCCATCGCCCTCTCTCCCCAGTCCATCCATCTCTCCCCGATTCGATGACCCCGCGAAGGCCCCAAGCCCTGATTCCACCGCCGCCAGCTTCTTGTACCCACCGCCTCTATCCTCCGCTCCTCCTTCGACTTCTCCTCCTCCACCAGGTAGACCAACACCGCCCCTGAGCGATGCCGCCGGTCTGACAGGCCCCCCTCCACCAATTCCGTCAGTAAACCCCCTCCCCTCCCTTCGCTGAACTAAAGTAAGTATTTATTTTAATTTAGCTTATTTATTTTCCATATAAATAATGTAAGAGAAGATTATATTTTTCATGTTAGGAAAATACAATTTTTAATATCATAAAAATATGATTTTTATATTTTAAAGTATTAAAAATATGATTTTTATATTTTTAAAGTAGTAAAAATATAATCTTTTATATTGAAGAAAGATAAAAATATGATACTTTTTTTTATACCTTGTTTAAGAAATATATATATACCTTGTTTTTTTTGAAAATATAAAGTATTGTTAAAAAATCAGTTTTTAGAATAAAATTATAACATGGTTTTGAATGTAAATAACATGATAATAAAAATATGATACCTTTTTTTATACCTTGTTTAAGAAATATATATACCTTGTTTAGAAAATATATAAATATACTTTGATTAGAAATATGAATTTGCTTTGAAAACAAAGTTTGCATTCTTTTTGAAAATGAATTTTGCATTGATTTTGAAAATAAAATTAACATTGTTTTCAAAATAGAAATAGCAGAATAAAAAGATGATTTTTATATATTGAACATCGAAGTAAAAATGTGATTTTTATATATTGAACATCGAAGTAAAAATGTGATTTTTATATATTGAACATCGAAGTAAAAATGTGATTTTTTATATATTGAACATCGAAGTAAAAATTGATTTTTATATATTGAACATCGAAGTAAAAATGTGATTTTTATATATTGAATAACAAAGTAAAAATTCGATTTTTATATATTGAATAGCGTAGTGAAAATTCAATTTTTATATATATAGTGGCTACGGGCAACAAAAGTGATAAGAGACGAGAGCAGTGAAGATTTCCTGCATTGGAAGTGCCGTGGAAGTTGGATAGCTATTGGTGAGAATTTCTCACCTTTCAATTTCTTTTTCTAGTTATATATATATACTAGGATGCAGACGGTGCTTAGTAGCACCCGACACAATCGTCCACAGACCATGGACTTGTTTGTTTGGTTGCAAAAATTAGTTAGATTATTTGATTGAAATTGAATTGTTTGGTGAGATGAATGGATTTGATTGATGTGTGAATGGCGTGGGCCTTCACTAGACCGGGGATAAGGCTAGGCCTTGTCCCGTTTCTAGTATCGTGCCGTTATGCCGCCGAAATTTTCTAAAAAAAAAAAAGTTAGAAAAATAAAAATATCATTTTTATTTGGTAAATGAACTAAATAAAAATTCATATATTGAAATAAAATGTTTTATCGTTAAAAATATAATTTTTAACGTGAAGTGAATAAAATAAAATATTCATTTACAAACCGGACGGTTTGTTTATGTACACCTATTTGAAGGACGTTGATTGGGTCGATAAAATTTACACATCGCCCAACTGCACAAATAAAATCTGTGTTTGATTGTTTGAAACCCTACACGGGTGTTGGGATGAAATTTGAAGTTCACTCATCCTGATTGATTAAATATGTCGATCGATTGATTGACAGGCTATTATAAGCGTTAGATATCTATATTTGATGCTTATACAGTGTAGTGCAGTTTGGTTGATGGTTGATTATTTTTCAATGCTATTATATACATGTGTTGTATGAAAATCCATATAATTAATTTTATATGGTGATTGATTGGGCCTCATTCCAATTTAGAAAATAAAGAATATTATAACATAAAAGTTCATGTGTTGACGGTACTCATTCGTTGATATTAGTCATGTGTTGAACGAAATATTTTAATAATAAATTTTGCATCTTTATCAATATAAAATAAAGGTTCATGTGTTGACTGTACTCATCCGTTGAGATTAGTCATGTGTTGAACGAAATAATTTAACAAAAATTGTCACACGTGGACAGTACTCATTCGTTGAGATTAGTCGTGTGTTGACAAAAATAAATATTCATTTGTTGAATAGAATATTTGAAAATAGAAATATATGAAGCCGTGTTGGTTAGATTGACGCCATTTTGATGTGAACGATATTTATATCGATTTTATCGATTTCGAAATAAATTGAATTGAAAACGATTTCGAAATGAATTGAATTTGAATTGAATTCAAATTGAATTGAAAATTGAATTGAATAGAAATGAATTTTAAAACGAATTTATAAAGAAGAATTCAATTTTGCTTTGTATTGAAATGGAAGTTGAAATGTTTTTAAAACGAATTCAAAACTATTTATAAAATTCATTTTAAATAGAAATCGACGATATATATATTATATATATAATATAATGGCCTGAATAGAACGCGCCGCGCCGCGGCAGTTCGCGAATTTCGACCATTTATTTCAAACGGACATTACGGGAGATCCGACCGTCGGATTCTCCTGAAACCGGAACCGCTGGGTTCGTATCGAAAAGAGCTTTCTAACGAATATTAGAAATTTGAAATCTAACGGTTGGATTTGGAATTATGTCCAAATCAAATTTGAAAAAGGTCGCTATAAGTGCAGTTCGATGGCCGTTGATGGAAATCGACTGTACGGGCCTTGATAAAATTATTAAAAATAGTAATAATTTGTGTAAAATCATAAGAAATGATTTAGAAAGAAATGGGATGAAAAACTCCATATTTGAAAAGATAAAAATAGATTTTTATCGAAATGAACTAGTTTTGAACCAGAATTATAATTCTATTTATTTTTAAATAAATAAATTGAATTTGAAAAGGGTTTTAAAAATAACCAGAATTTCCAATGATTTCATTAGAGTGGATTTGAATCGAAATTGTCTTCGGAATATTTCGATGTTGGAATTCGTGATTATACAGATGTTGTTATTGAAATTTGAAAGATATATATTTATATCGTTATTTCCAATACGACATTTGTTAGTCATAGGATTTGATATTGAAAATAAGCCGATATATTTCCTATTCAGAGCCTTGTATTTAATATCAAATGTGATTTGGGTTTTTCGTGAATGGTGTCTGTAACAACCCGTATTTTCAATAACCTGTAATGATGTAAATCGAGGCATAATTTTATTCTAAAATCTGAATCAAGGGAAACGGGCTATGCCGTTGCGTACGTCTCGGAAAAATACGCGAAATAGAGTCCGAGTTTTCGAAAATCGGAGTCCGTATGACCCGATTAAGGCCCAACGAAGTTTTCAGAAAATTTCGAAGTAAAAACAGATTTCAAATTCAAGTTTGAATTTGGAAATTTGGGCAAGTTTGGGCCAGGCGGGAAAAACCCCGCCAGAACACCCAAGTCGACAGCCCTGTCGACTTGGGAGTCGACTTGGTTGGACCAAGTCGACAGCCCTGTCGACTTGGCTGTCGACTTGGCTCAGCCGGCCTGTTTAGCCTGGTGCACCATTTAGAGATTGTGTTGAGCTTGGGGGCCAGATTCGGTTTTGAGGGCTGAGATTGGAACTAGGGTTTAATCCTAAGGTTGAAACTAGTCCTAATCTCTATAAATAAGGCCCTAATCTAACCCTAAATCATCATTATTCATTCATACAACTAAACTATGGCAAAATCAATCCTCTCATGGCCTCCACTCTCTTCATAAAATTCCTATAAGAGATTTTCCATGCATACAAGTGTTTTCAAGCTTGTATGAGCCTCATTAGCTTGCATTCAAGTCAAGTTTCTATATTTGCATCATAAAGAAAGAGTTTTGATCATTTTGGCTCAAGGGTTTTGCTTGCATTTTGGGTTTATTTGGTTGCATAAGGGCTTTCTTATATTTGCTATACTCATTTGAGTCCTCATAAGCATTGTAAGCCCTATTCTACTTTCATACTTAAACTCTAAAGTTAAATGTATGATATGCAAGTTTAGATGCAAGTTTACTATGCCATGATATGCAAGTTTATCATGTTGTAATATGCAAGTTTATATGCAAGTATGTCATGTTATGATATGCAAGTTTATATGCAAGTTTGATATGTTATGATATGCAAGTTCATCAAGTTATGTTATGCAAGTTTGATATGTTATGATATGTAAGTATGTTATGCAAGTTTGGGTTGAACATTTTGTTCATTCTATCATGTTATGCAAGCTTATCTTGGGTTTATGAACATAAAGCTTCAAGCTTTATGCCAAAGGTTGCATTTTGGCAACATGTAAGTTATCATATCTCTTATGATAACTTGCATGTGAGGATAGATGCGAACTTATGGCCATTTTTACATGTCATTTATCACCATGTATCACCAATATGATAAGTTTGGTTTTATGCATGCTTTTGAGGCCTAATGCAAGTATATGAACATATGTACATTTCATATGCCACCATGTTGAACTTGTGCCTTCAACACCTTTATGTCATGATTATGCCAAGTTCCCTCTTTCTATCCTTTATGCACTATTGCGATATGTAAGCGATGGGATTGCGTTTGGGGTTGGGTAAACTTAAAAGACATAAAAACATAAGCTTGGGAATTTACCTATTAAGTTAGGTCTACCCATTGGGAATTTACCTATTAAGTTAGGTCTACCCAATTGCTTGAAAACTTGTAATGTGTTTTGGAAACATGATGGACATGACACTTAGAAAAGATAAGTGTGACCAACTCGAGGTTGGGTTGAGTTTGTAGCGTAAACTTACCCGGAACCGACCGGCTTAACTAGTTGCTACAAACAATAAGACCCAATGTGAGAAGTTGGCCTTGTTGTACCTTGGACCCGAGGTTAGACCAAGTTGTGGTGTAAAGCTACCCGGACCCGCCCGGCTTAACTAGTAACCACAAAAAAGTCTAATGTGAGAGGTTAAGGCGCATTAATTATTAAATGCCTCATGATTAGGGTTAAGTCATGGTCCATTTAATACTTAACCAATTTGGGCTTGGTAGATTAATCGGGGTTAAGCCGTGAACTCATCATTACACTTAACCAAGTTAATCCATGATTAGTAAAGGGGTTAAACCGTACATAACCCACTAGAAAAATCCTAGCAATAGGGGGTCCACTCCAGCAGTAATCCCTAGTTTGTATCATCATGACCCTAGGGACTAGGCTAGGGTGGGGGCATGATTACCGGGCTGGAGGTAAGCGACCAATAAACGATGGCAGGGTGGTACGCCGATGTAGTTCCGGACGGACTATGGTCGTGCACGTAGTCCGTATTTGGAGAAGTCAAGCATGGGTTCCAGTAGATCGAGACTGTGCACTCATGTTTATGGTGTCTAGGGGTTGGCACCCTAGGGCTTGATACACCCGAAGGGTGGACCCGGCACAGTTCGACTACAATTATGTTTGGGCCGTATTGACACCAACACGTGACGAGTTAGGCTTATAAGGAGCCGATCGACTAGACCGTTTGGTTGGACCTTGTGTTAGGGTCACTTCATGTTATTGGACCTCGTATGAGGGTCACCTCATGTTATTGGGCCAAAGCTTGGGCCAAGGGATCAATACTTGTTTATTCAAGTCATGTTAGTTTGCTAGTACACCTGTGGTGCAAAACCTTAATCCTGATTATGCGATGACACCTTTATCTACCTTGTTAGTTAATCACCATGCTAGTATGTTGTTATCCTTATGATCATACCTACTGCTCATGCCAGTTAACTTTATCGGTTTACATTGATTGTAGTAGGGCTTACTCAGTCTTTTTGAATGACCTGTTTTCTTTCGCCTCTTTTCTTCCGTTCCCCCCCAGGTTCTCAGGGAGGGAATATTGGAGCTTAGCTGGATTTCTGATCGCTTGCTTGTGGGATCTTAGCTCATGTAAGGTCTTGACATGAAGCTAGCTATGGTTATCACTTATTTTGGGGATAGTACTTATGTATTCCAGTTTTTCAGTGACGTTGTTTTTATCTAGACTTGTTTATTTGGAAAGTTGACATTATGTTGTACCAGACTTGTTTTGAAATGGTTTAAAATCTTCCGCTGTTTTATCTATGTTATTTACTCTGTTTACATATATACATATGTTCTTGTTCTGCCTTGATATATCATTATGCATGTTTACCTGATTCAAACGCCCCTCTAAAGTCAGAGTGCTTGCAAGAGTCACCCTGGCGGAGGTGGGGTGTTACATTTGGTATCAGAGCATAAGGTTTACGAGAAGGAACAAAAAGGTTTTTAGAAAACTTTTGGAAAACTATTTTCAAAACCAAGTATAAAGTATTTTCCAAAGAAAAGTCTAGTTTATTTTAAAAGGCTATTCCCCAAAAAGCCATTAGCAAAATCCCTTTGTTTTTTTCCATTCTGAATCTGTCTTTTTCTTTTTCAGTATGGCCGATAACTTTGCTATTCCGGAGGGAGTACACGTACCTGTTTGGTATATGAGACTTTTGGAGGCTAGGGCGACTGAAGCCGGCCCCGCCGATGCTCCTCCTCCTCCTCTAGTGGCTAATGTTCCTCCTCCTGTAGTTAATGTTCCTCCTCCTCCTGTCGCTGAGGTTCCTCTTCCTCCTCCCCCTTAGCATCCTCAAGCTGACTTCGCAAAGACTTGCAAAGATTTCAAAGCAATGGGTGGCAAGAATTTTCAAGGCACTGAGACTTTTGTAGAGGCCCGAAATTGGTTGAAAGAGACTGAGGATTTATTTGCTATCTTTGGGTTAGACGATCAGAGGAAGATCTTGTTGGCGGTTTGGCTTATGAAGGATGAAGCCGCTTATTGGTAGGAAGTCACCAATGGTACTAGGCCTGTTGAGACTTGGGCCGATTTCAGGGCAAGGTTCATGCTTAAGTTTCTATCTTCTGCTGAGGAGAATCTGCAAATGGAGAGGTTCATAACTTTGAAACAAGGAGATATGTCTGTCAAAGAATATGTGAACAAGTTCAATCAGTTAGCTCGTTTTGGCTTGGATATGGTGAATACTCCCCAGAAGAAGGCTCTTCGTTTTGCTAGAGGATTGAATGAGCTGTTGCAGGGATTGGCTATGTCACATATTCCCCATGGAGCCACGTTTGAGAGCTTGGTTGATATGGCGTTACTTCAGGGAGATGTCAAGAAAAATGATACTCAAGCCAAGAAGACTGATTCCCAGGAAAAAGGAAATCAGGGTAATCCAAGTGGTCAGAGCAGTCAAGGCAATCAGAACAAGAACAAGAGTCAAGGAAACAAGGGGAACAACAACAAGGGCTAGAACAACAAGGGGAAGTGCCATTATTGCGGTTCAGTTAGGCATCTTATTAAGGATTATAAGAAGAGGAAAAGGAAGAATGGTGAATGCTTTTTCTGCGGTGAGACTGGACATTTCAATAAGGATTGCCCAAAGAAGCGAGGGCAAGGCCAGGGTCAGACTCAGCGTGCTGGACCTTCAGGAGGGAAAGTTCATGCTCTCAATACCGCTCCAGTTCCAGATCGAGGTAGTATTTCTGTTGAGAGCCTTGTATATATTTCTGATTTTCCAGTTCGTACCTTGTTTGATTCTGGTGCATCGCATAGCTTTATCTCATCTGATCTTGTTGATAGTTTGCACCTTAGTACTAGCTTGGTAGAGGATCCCGTCTGTGTCTCAAATCCTATTGGGGGTTCCGCCCATTTGTCTATGATATGTGGGGATTTGAGGATCTCTATACTGAGTGTAGAGTTCTTGTGCAGTGCTTATGTTCTTGGTTTCAGGGGATACAGATTGATATTGGGCATGGATTGGCTATCCAGATATGGAGCCATTCTTGATTGTGAGCATAGGGTTGTGAGGCTCGTGACTCGCCTCGGGAACACCCTAGAAATTTCTTGTAATCCGAGAGGTCCCGTCATGTTGTGCTATCTTGAATCACTCGACTCGTCAATGGAAACTCTTTAGTCTGTGAGAGCAGTTCGAGAGTATCCGGATGTTTTCGATGAAGTTAGGGGGTTGCCCCCTA
Source organism: Allium sativum (assembly GCA_030737875.1). NCBI lineage: Eukaryota > Viridiplantae > Streptophyta > Magnoliopsida > Asparagales > Amaryllidaceae > Allium > Allium sativum. Next base: position 122,548,769 of record CM060919.1, on the reverse strand, counting down.
AACGAGAGATTGATTTCCGCATTTATCTGGTGGATAATGCAAAGCCGGTTTCTTTGCCCGTTCGGCACATGGCTCCGCGTGAAAGGCGGGAGCTAAGTAAGCAAGTGAAGGAGTTGCTTGAGAAGAACTTCATTAGACGAAGTATATCTGAATGGGGAGCGCCTGTGGTATTTGCTACCAAGGCAGATGGTTCTCTCCGACTTTGTGTTGACTATCGAGAGTTGAATAAGCTGACTAAGAAGAACAGACACCCGTTACCGAGGATTGATGATCTCTTTGACCAGCTTGTCGGTGCTTCTGTTTTCTCTCAGCTTGATCCTGCTACTGGATTCCATCAGCTCAGGGTAGCTGAGGATAGTATAGACAAGACTGCGTTCAGGACTCCAGATGGATTCTTTGAATGGCTTGTCATGCCGTTCGGCTTGACTAATGCACCCGCCTACTTCGTGGACTTGATGAGTAGGGTGTTCAGGGAGTTCTTGAACAAGTTTGTCGTGGTCTTCGTAGATGATATTCTGATCTTCTCTAAGGATGAGGAAGAGCACGCAAGGCATCTCGTGGAGGTGATGGATACGCTTAGAGCGCATCAGTTGAAGGCCAAGTTCTCCAAGTGTCACTTTTGGAGAAGGGAAGTTAGATTCCTTGGGCATATAGTGTCTAAGCAAGGCTTAGCGGTGGATCCCGCTAAGGTGGTTGCAGTTCAGGATTGGAAGACTCCAAGGTATGCAACCGAAGTGAGAAGTTTTCTAGGTCTTGCGGGTTTTTACCGGAAGTTCATCAAGGACTTCGTGAAGATATCCGCTCCTCTTACTAAATTGACGAAGAAGAATTTAGTTTTTGCTTGGAGCATAGAATGCGAGCTTGCTTTTCAGAAGCTCAAGAGAGCTCTCACATCAGCACCTGTTCTAGCTTTGCCCGATGGAGGGAAGTTATTTACAGTATACACCGATGCATGTGGCACGGGGTTAGGAGCTGTTCTGATGCAAGAAGGAAGAGTGATATGCTTTGGCGGTAGACAACTCAAAGTGCATGAGAAGAATTATCCCACTCATGACTTAGAGTTGGCAGCAATAGTATATGCACTCAAGGCTTGGCGCCATTATCTTCTGGGTGAAAGATTTGAGCTTTATACCGATCACAAGTCATTGAAGTATCTCTTTTCTCAGAAGGATCTGAATCTGAGGCAACAAAGATGGATGGAATTCTTGGCGTCCTACGATTTTGAGATAGCTTATACCCCTGGCAAGGGGAATGTGGTAGCTGATGCATTGAGTAGAAGAAGGTTGACCCTAAGTCCTCTATTCGTTGAGATGAAGAATTTATAGTATGTGGCAACCTTTGATTTCTCTTTGGCGATTGAGTCGACGACCGGTTCTTTAGCATCTCTGGAACTCAGACCTACCCTTCTTGATCAAGTTGGGGCTTCGCAGAGAGAAGACCCTCAGATAGTTGAGATTATGGATAAGCTAATTCGAGGAGAGGCGTCTAGTCATCTCGCTCGATATTCTATTGATGACAAGGGTTGGCTGAGGAGAGACGGAAGGTTATGTGTTCCAATGGTGGAAGATTTAGTAAGAAAAGTTCTTGAGGAAACGCATCGCTCTAAGTTGACTATACATCCGGGCGGAGATAAGATGCATAAAGATATGAAGCGTATTTCCTTTTGGCCTGGGATGAAAAAGGATGTGGCAGAGTTTGTCTCTAGATGTATCATTTGCCAGCAAGTTAAGGCCGAGTCGAAGAAGCCCGGTGGGCTCTTGCATCCTCTAGACGTTCCACTTTGGAAGTATGAGAGTATTTCCATGGATTTTATCGATGGGCTACCAAGGTCAAGGAAAGGGAATACGAGCATTTGGGTTATTGTGGATAGACTTACGAAGAGTGCTCATTTCGTTCCGGTGAAGAGCAAGAGGACCGCATCTTGGCTAGCGTCCGTATATCTTCGTGAGATTGTGAGACTACATGGAGTCCCTTCTAGTATAGTCAGTGACCGTGACCCAATCTTTACAAGTCAGTTCTGGAATAGCTTGCAAGAAGCCATGGGCACGAGGTTGAATCTAAGTACTGCTTATCACCCACAGACGGACGGTCAAACCAAAAGGGTGAATAGGGTACTCGAGGATCTGTTGAGGCTTTGTATTCTGGATTTTGGTGGTACTTGGGAAGACCATCTTCCTCTTGTTGAGTTTGCATATAATAACAGTTATCAGGCAAGCATAGGGATGGCACCATTCGAAGCTTTATATGGGAGGCCGTGCAAGTCGCCTACATGTTGGTGGGAGACTACAGATGAGCTTATACTTGGGCCTGATATGATCAGAGATACATCCGAGAAGGTCGAGTTGATTCAGAGACGGATGAAAGCGGCCCAAGACCGACAGAAATCCTATGCTGATAAGCGAAGAACTAATTTGGAGTTTGATGTTGGGGATATGGTTTTCGTGAAGGTTTCTCCTTTGCGGAATGTGGTCCGATTTGGAGCCGTTGGGAAGTTAGCACCGAGGTTTGTTGGACCATTCCCTATTATAGAGACGATCGGGCAGATGGCTTATAGAGTGAAGTTGCCCGAGAAGCTTGCCGGAGTACACGATGTTTTCATGTCTCGCATCTCCGGAAGTGTTTACATGAATCAGCAGAGGTTGTTGAGCCAAGTGTTCTGAAAGATGTGGAAGTGGAGAAAGAAGCTACCTTGAGGAGAGCTCCGATTCGTATCTTGGGGACGGAGACCAAGAAGCTAAGGAATCGAGAGGTCAAGTTGGTGAAGGTTCAATGGGGTGAAGCCGAAGAAGACGCAACTTGGGAAACCGAGGAGAAGATGCGTAGGCTTTATCCATTCCTTTTTGAGGGTACACTCTCAATCTCTTTTCTTTGTTAGCATATCTTTCTCTTTGCTATCCATGTTTATCTAGTTTATCGTGTTAATCTTGTCATGAGAACCTTAGGTAGAAACCCTTTGGATGAAACATGTGTTTGAAACATCTTATGCTTGATGGTTGCAAGTGGTTGCAAGTGTTTGCAAGTGGTTACTCGTGGATGCATTATACACGATTAGGCACTAGATCGGCTCACACACTCCTCATATTGCATATGCATGAGTGTTTATGCTTATTCATGGATGAAAATTTTTGTGTTATCACATGGATGTTGCATATGGATGTATGTTATGTGCACACATATAGATGTTATACATTATGATAGGAATTGCATACATATGGATTCATTTCACTAACATAATTTGCATTGATGATATTTGCATTAGATAAGTACATATACACACACCTTTGCATATGTTCATACAACATTTAGAATCTTGTAAGGACAATGATTGCTCGTGGATGATGTTTTGAGTAGATGGATGTTGGATGGTAGGATATGTTCTTCCTAACTTAGAGATTTCGGGGACGAAATCCTTTAAGGAGGGGAGAATGTAACAACCCGTATTTTCAATAACCTGTAATGATGTAAATCGAGGCAGAATTTAATTCTAAAATCTGAATCAAGCGAAACGGCTATGCCGTTGCGTACGTCTCGGAAAAATACGCGAAATAGAGTCCGAGTTTTCGAAAATCGGAGTCCGTATGACCCGATTAAGGCCCAATGAAGTTTTCAGAAAATTTCGAAGTAAAAACAGATTTCAAATTCAAGTTTGAATTTGGAAATTAGGGCAATTTTGGGCCAGGTGGGAAAAACCCCGCCAGAACACCCAAGTCGACAGCCCTATCGACTTGGGAGTCGACTTGGTTGGACCAAGTCGACAACCCTGTCGACTTGGCTCAGCCGGGCTGTTCAGCCTGGAGCACCATTTAGAGATTGTGTTGAGCTTGGGGGCCAGATTCGGTTTTGAGGGCTGAGATTGGAAGTAGGGTTTAATCCTAAGGTTGAAACTAGTCCTAATCTCTATAAATAAGGCCCTAATCTAACCCTAAATCATCATTATTCATTCATACAACTAAACTATGGCAAAATCAATCCTCTCATGGCCTCCACTCTCTTCATAAAATTCCTATAAGAGATTTTCCATGCATACAAGTGTTTTCAAGCTTTTATGAGCCTCATTAGCTTGCATTCAAGTCAAGTTTCTATATTTGCATCATAAAGAAAGAGTTTTGATCATTTTGGCTCAAGGGTTTTGCTTGCATTTTGGGTTTATTTGGTTGCATAAGGGCTTTCTTATATTTGCTATACTCATTTGAGTCCTCATAAGCATTGTAAGCCCTATTCTACTTTCATACTTAAACTCTAAAGTTAAATGTATGATATGCAAGTTTAGATGCAAGTTTACTATGCCATGATATGCAAGTTTATCATGTTGTAATATGCAAGTTTATATGCAAGTATGTCATGTTATGATATGCAAGTTTATATGCAAGTTTGATATGTTATGATATGCAAGTTCATCATGTTATGTTATGCAAGTTTGATATGTTATGATATGTAAGTATGTTATGCAAGTTTGGGTTGAACATTTTGTTCATGCTATCATGTTATGCAAGCTTATCTTGGGTTTATGAACATAAAGCTTCAAGCTTTATGCCAAAGGTTGCATTTTGGCAACATGTAAGTTATCATATCTCTTATGATAACTTGCATGTGAGGCTAGATGCGAACTTATGGCCATTTTTACATGTCATTTATCACCATGTATCACCAATATGATAAGTTTGGTTTTATGCATGCTTTTGAGGCCTAATGCAAGTATATGAACATATGTACATTTCATATGCCACCATGTTGAACTTGTGGCTTCAACACCTTTATGTCATGATTATGCCAAGTTCCCTCTTTCTATCCTTTTGCACTATTGCGATATGTAAGCGATGGGATTGCGTTTGGGGTTGGGTAAACTTAAAAGACATAAAAACATAAGCTTGGGAATTTACCTATTAAGTTAGGTCTACCCATTGGGAATTTACCTATTAAGTTAGGTCTACCCAATTGCTTGAAAACTTGTAATGTGTTTTGGAAACATGATGGACATGACACTTAGAAAAGATAAGTGTGACCAACTCGAGGTTGGGTTGAGTTTGTAGCGTAAACCTACCCGGAACCGACCGGCTTAACTAGTTGCTACAAATAATAGGACCCAATGTGAGAAGTTGGCCATGTTGTACCTTGGACCCGAGGTTAGACCAAGTTGTGGTGTAAAGCTACCCGGACCCGCCCGGCTTATGTAACGACCCTGAATTTTGGGGCCAAGTTAAAATTTATTTTAAGTGATTTTAAATGAGTTTTGATATTTAAAATAATCTATTTTAAATAATAAGGATCACAAATTTGGTTCAAATCGAAGTTAGAATGAATAAATTAATTTTAAATATAAAAAGAGCTAGAAATAGCGTGGTAGTTTGAAAAGTCAAACTTGAACTTTGACTAACCATACAGGATGCAAAATTTAACGGATTTTAGTAAAACCAAAAATATTAGAATCTATTTAAAAATATCTTTCCAACGAATCCGAAAAATCAAAATTTCATAGCGGAAATCAAAAGTTATGGCTAATTCAATTTTTAGAAAGGTCGGTGGGTAATTTGCATAGGACAAAAATGCTACTTTTCACATATTTAGGAATTTGAACTCGAAACCACTTCCATTGGTTTCAAAATGACGTTTCTGCATTGAAAAACAGTAAACACTTATATGTTTCGAGTTTCAGAAAATATTTGTTTAAAAATGTATTTTTAATATTAAATATTCGCCTTGAAAACAGCCATTTTTCAAAAAGTCTCAGAATCGAACGAAATAAATTTTGTTGGATTCGTATCATCAAAACAAAGCTAAAAATGATTTTTTGGTAATTTTTGGAATTAAAATATAATTATAATTGATTTTTCAGTGTAAACGGACAATTTTTGACTTTAAAATTCATTAAAAAATTCAAACGGGCCCAGAATTGAACGAAATTAATTTTCATAGGTCCACAGCATCAAAACATAGCTAAATATATTTTTCGAGGATTTTTGAAGTTAATTTGAGACCTGGGTGAATTTCTGCGTACGTTTGAATTTAAAATAATGATTTATATTTAAAACTGAAAAACGAAGGCCAAGACGATCTCGTGGGCTGATGAGACATATCCAGATGAGTTCGGAACGGGGGCTAAATGGTATGAACGACAGTAAGCAGGCTTGAATCGGAGTTCGGGCCAAAACGGGCTTAAGCGGGCCAATTAAATAATGATTAGTTTAACCTAATATTTTAATATAAAAACACTATTCACGTCCATCTTCTTCCTCTTTGCTGAGCCGCACAAACCCATCATGGCTGAAAACTTCAAACCCTCATAACTCCTTCATTTCTCAACGAAAATTTGCGTGTGAGTACACGTTTCGAAGCTCTCGCCGAGCTCTTCGATCTCCGACAAGTCCCGTCCCTTTCCGTCGCCTGTGCCGCCCGCCCCGAGCCCGAGAAGGTCCGCCGGTCGCAGCCCCGTGGGCCCCACCACGCTCGACCGAACTCCACCCCCTTCTGGCCGTGCAAAGATCTCTCCAAGGCGGTCATTCTCCAAAAAACCGCACTCAAAACCGTTCAGTAAATCAAAAGTTATCGCGATTTGAAGTTTTGAACAAATTCTGAAATTGAGGTATGCTTCAGATTTTGTAACGCTTTTAAGCGTGACAGAAGCAGTTGTTAAAAGTCTGTTTGATTTAAAACATCAATAACTTATGCATATGAACACCGATTCTGAAAATTTCAGATCCGGTGGAACCGTGACTTCGAATACCACTTTAATACAGAGCAATTGGGAACAAACTCTAATCTAATTGAGGTGAGAATCCTATTTATTTTATTTAAGTAATTATGTTTTAATTATGGATGTTCGCATTCATAATCATATATGTATGTGAATCTGCTATGATATACACTGTATGTGAATCTGCTATGACTTAATCTGTATGCGTATGCTATGTCAAAACCCACTGTATGTTGAGATGTTACAATATAAAATTAAATATATTAAAATCGTTCATGTATGTTGTGTGACATGTTGATTTGTCAAAATTAAATATATTAAAATCGTTCATGTATGTTGTGTGACATGTTGATTTGTCAAAATCAAATATATTAAAATCGTTCATGTATGTTGTGTGACATGTTGATTTGTCAAAATTAAATAAATAAGAAATTGTTCATGTATGTTGTAAAGTGACATTTTTGTCAATATTAAAATAAGAAATTGTTCATGTATGTTGAAGTGACATTTTTGTCAATAATAAAATAAGAAAAAGAACATGTATGTAAAGTGACATTTTTGTCAATATTAAAATAAGAAAATAAACATGCATGTTGAATTGACACTTTTGTCAATATCAAAATAAGAAAATGAACACCGTATGTAAATTGACACTTTTGTCAATATCAAAATAAGAAAATTAGCACCGTATGTTGAATGAACAAATTTGTGTTATAATAGAATACAAGCACCGTATGTTGAATGAACAAATTTGTGTATTTATAAAATAGAATTGGTCGTTATATGTGAATGATTATATTTTGTTCATTTATAAAATAAGAAAGCACTATATGTTAAAGAATTATATTTTGTGTCATTAACAAAATAGAATTTGTCGCTATGGTAAAGAATTATATTTTGTGTCATTATTCAAAATAAAATTTGTCGCTATGTGAAACGAACCATTTTTTGTTCGTTAATAAAAATAGAATTAGTCGCTATATGTAATGAACTAATATTTTGTTCATTAGTAATAATAAGCAAGCATCGTATGTTAATGAATAATATTTTGTTCATTATCAAAAGAAGAAAGCATCGTATGTTAATGAACTATATTTTGTTCATTATTAAAAATAAAAATAGCATAGTATGTTAATGAACTATATTTTGTCCATTATATAAAATAGAAGATGGCATTATATAAAAATAGCATATTTGTCATGTTATTAAAATAGAAAAAAATGCATTGTATGCATAGCATATTATTTTTGTCAAAATAGAAAATATAATGCATTTTATGTATTGCATATTATTTTTGTTAAAATAGAAAAATATAGTACATTGTATGTAATGCATATTATTTTTGTCAAGTTAGAAAAATAGAAAATACATTGTATGCATATTATTTTTGTCAAGTTAGAAAAATAGAGAATACATTGTATGCATATTATTTTTGTCAAGTTAGAAAAATAGAAAATACATTGTATGCATATTATTTTTGTCAAGTTAGAAAAATAGAAAATACATTGTATGCATATTATTTTTGTCAAGTTAGAAAAATAGAAAATGCATTGTATGCATAGCATGCTATTTTTGTCAAGTTAGAAAAATAGAAAATACATTGTATGCATATTATTTTTGTCAAGTTAGAAAAATAGAAAATACATTGTATGCATATTATTTTTGTCAAGTTAGAAAAATAGAAAATACATTGTATGCATATTATTTTTGTCAAGTTAGAAAAATAGAAAATACATTGTATGCATATTATTTTTGTCAAGTTAGAAAAATAGAAAATACATTGTATGCATATTATTTTTGTCAAGTTAGAAAAATAGAAAATACATTGTATGCAAATATTATTTTGTCATGTTAGAGAAATAGAAATGCATTGTATGAATATATTATTTTGTCATGTTAGAGAAATAGAAATGCATTGTATGAATATATTATTTTGTCATGTTAGAGAAATAGAAATGCATTGCATAAAATATTATTTTGTCATGTTAGAGAAATAGAAATGCATTGTATGAAACTATTATTTTGGTACGTTAGAAAATAATAAATGCATTGTAGGTAAAAGAATATTTTTGTTATGTTAAAATAAGACATGCATTGTATGAAAAATAATATTTGGTCATGTCAACAATATAGAAAATGCATGTCATGTAAATATACATTATTTATAATGTTTATTAAAAAGAGAATTTGCATTGTAAGATAATAAGCATTATTTATAATGTAAATAAAAAGAGAATTCACCTCGTAGGAAGAATTAACATTTATTTTATGTTAAATAAGAGAAATGAAACTATATGCAAGGATTAACATTATTTTTAATGTTAAGCAAAAGAAATGAAACTGTATGAAAAGAATTAACATTATTTTCAATGTTAAATAAAAAGAAATTAATGGAATGGTATGTTATAATTTTCATTTTCGAATGTAAATTATAAAATATAAAAATAAATAATAATGAATTAAAAGGGAAGAATTATCGTCTAATCCTAAACTACATTGTCATGTAAGTAGAAAGGTGAAAGTTAAGAGAAATGTGAGCTGCACGTAGGGACGATAAACTAAACGAATTATTTATATATATTTATACATATATAATTATAATATAACGAATCGAGCGCAGTAGTTCGTGTTTTGAAATCGAACTTTTAAACGAATATACCGGAAGATCCGACCGTCGGATTTTCCCAAAACTGAAACCGTTAGGACCGTCTTGGAAAAATCTTTCCAACGATATAAGCTACGCTAAAATCCAACGGTTAGATTTTGAGGAAAGTGAAAAACAAAATTTATTGGAAACAGCGCCAAGGTCGCCCTTGACCTGAAGCGTCGTTAAATAAGAAAATTAATTATATTAAAATAATTAAGGCATGAATTAATCGTTATAAAATAAAATAACGATATGAAATATGTTTTTCTCAAAATATATGAATGCGAGATTATTTGGAAAGACCGGGTTAATCCCATTCCAAATGATCGTACGATTTCAAGAATTCAAGTATGAAGACGGTGTATGAAGACCGTAAATCTCCCCTCGAATGGACAACGATCAAGACTCTGAATTGGTTTGATCCCAATTCAAGGGTCGGGGTAATTGCCCAAACGTACGTGTTGATTTCACGGGTTTGACCCTAGTTCAGACCTAGAGCATGGGTATAAATGGATGGTGTGTCTGACATCGTACCCCACAAAATATTATGTTGTTGATATTCAGTTAATATATAAACGATTGGTGGTAGAGAATTTATTCTCTACTTAACACCCGTTTATATAATGACGGACGATCAATAGTACGGTATGGAGTGACGGTGTGGCATACTAAGATGCAATGATCAGGGTTCCTTGTTGAAAAGCAGAACCTTGTGGTATGAAGAACATGACTTCACGAGCCTCACAAACCGGTAGAGTCTAAAAAGGGGGAAGGGAACGCAGGGAAAGTAGCACGTTTCTTTCTAGTTAGTAGTCATTTTACTTTTGGAGGATGATGAAATGAGGCGCCTCGGATAGGTCCTATAGGACCGGGAAACGTGTGCTTAGGAATAACTAATCCTCTAAGCTGTATGTGAGGACCGGCCCTGCCATTTCCAAGGGTTAACTGCGGGTAATCCTGAGGCATTAACTAGAGTGTCTCGAATCGGTAAGGAGTCCTCCCTAGCCTGGACTCATGATGGAAACCCAAATTTCCAATACGACCCCGACGGATTTGATTGTATTACTAGTATTGGAGGCATAATATATGGTACCTATGCTTCCTAGGATTGATACTTATAATTTGAATTGTTTTGAAACATATACACCCTAATAATAGTATTAGTTTCGTATTTGGCGTATTTAGCATGTTTAACCACCATAAGGTAAAACTCTATCCTCTTGGTGTGCGTTGCATTGTGTGATGGGACCTGAGTCTTATGGTGGTTCCATTTTTCAAAAGACATTGCGTTTTGTTACGTTTTACTTATCTGTATTGACACTATAGTTATGCACGACAATCCATTGGTACAACCCGTTCCGCGTTAGCGGCGTGGTCTTTGGATTTGCCTTATTAGTATAAGTTATTTAAGAATTCTCACACCAGTCCCACGACTGACCCATAGTTTGTTTCACCTTTTTGCAAACTTGGGTGCCCTCTCTTCTACACGGGCAGCCAAGTAGACAGGTTCATTCTTTGCTTGGAGCTTTTCTTTGAAGCGACTTATTTTCTCCCTCTTGGATTCTGCTTGGGAGAAGAGGTGATGACTTGGAGCTTGAAGACTTTTTGTTTCTATTGGCATCATTTCTTTTCTTTTTAGACATCAAACTTATTTCTTTTCTGCAAACTTGTTGTAATAGCTTAGATTCTGTGACTGTGGATTTTCTGTGATTGATGACATTATATTTTTCCGCTGCTATAATGTTATTACTCTATGAATCTCCTTTGCTATATTGTATCTGTGTTCTGTTTTATTGTATTTATGTTGTATTCCAAAAATGATTTCTCCTGCTTTCACCCGTGGAAGTTTGGGGCTGTCACAGCTTAACTAGTAACCACAACAAAGTCTAATGTGAGAGGTTAAGGCGCATTAATTAATTAATGCCTCATGATTAGGGTTAAGTCATGGTCCATTTAATACTTAACCAATTTGGGCTTGGTAGATTAATCGGGGTTAAGTCGTGAACTCATCGTTACACTTAACCAAGTTAATCCATGATTAGTAAAGGGGTTAAACCGTACTTAACCCACTAGAAAAATCCTAGCAATGGGGGGGTCCACTCCAGCAGTAATCCCTAGTTTGTATCATCATGACCCTAGGGACTAGGCTAAGGTGGGGGCACGATTACTGGGCTGGAGGTAAGCGACCAATAAACGACGGCAGGGTGGTACGCCGATGTAGTTCTGGACGGACTATGGTCGTGCACGTAGTCCGTATTTGGAGAAGTCAAGCATGGGTACCAGTAGATCGAGACTGTGCACTCATGTTTATGGTGTCCAGGGGTTGACACCCTAGGGCTTGATACACCCGAAGGGTGGACCCGACACAGTTCGACTACAATTATGTTTGGGCCGTATTGACACCAACACGTGACGAGTTAGGCTTATAGGGAGCCGATCGACTAGACCGTTTGGTTGGACCTTGTGTTAGGGTCACTTCATGTTATTGGACCTCGTATGAGGGTCACCTCATGTTATTGGGCCAAAGCTTGGGCCAAGGGATCAATACTTGTTTATTCAAGTCATGTTAGTTTGCTAGTACACCTGTGGTGCAAAACCTTAATCCTGATTATGCGATGACACCTTTATCTACCTTGTTAGTTAATCACCATGCTAGTATGTTGTTATCCTTATGATCATACCTGCTGCTCATGCCAGTTAACTTTATCGGTTTACATTGATTGTAGTAGGGCTTACTCAGTCTTTTTGACTGACCTGTTTTCTTTCGCCTCTTTTCTTCCGTTTCCCCCCCAGGTTCTCAGGGAGGGAATATTGGAGCTTAGCTGGATTTCTGATCGCTTGCTTGTGGGATCTTAGCTCATGTACGGTCTTGACATGAAGCTAGCTATGGTTATCACTTATTTTGGGGATAGTACTTATGTATTCCAGTTTTTCAGTGATGTTGTTTTTATCTAGACTTGTTTATTTGGAAAGTTGACATTATGTTGTACCAGACTTGTTTTGAAATGGTTTAAAATCTTCCGCTGTTTTATCTATGTTATTTACTCTGTTTACATATATACATATGTTCTTGTTCTGCCTTGATATATCATTATGCATGTTTACCTGATTCAAACGCCCCTCCAAAGTCAGAGTGCTTGCAAGAGTCACCCTGGCGGAGGTGGGGTGTTACAGTGTCTTCACTAACACTGTTCTTGAACCTAGTTGAGAAAAGATTAAATCTTTTTATTTAGATTTAATGAAGTGTACCAATTAAATAATATTTAATTGGAATTGAATTGGTATTGATTTTTGGGTTTATCGTGAGCAGTGTTTTTAAATAACACTCGTTCATTAACTCGATAATTAATGAATGTGATTTTGGGTTTATCGTGAACCGTGTTTTAAATGACACTGATTCTTTAACCCAGTTAGCGATTAAAACTAAGTGGAGTTTTAATGAATCTTTAATTAGATTGAAATGATCGAGAATGGAGCATCACTAGTTTTGCTCCAGGCGATAGTTAAATCTTTAATTAGATTTGAACGTGAAATGGTAATTGAATTTACCGATAACACCGTGGTGTTAGATATGAAGTATTACCAGTTTTTACTTCATGGGATGAATAGGTTGGGATTGGGAAATTAAAACAAATGATTACCTCGGTAAGGTTCGTTAATCCCGACTAGTTGAATCGAAATTCAAAGGTTGATTAAAGAATAAATTCAAGGAATTTTCCTTGGATAAAATTAATGGGAACCTTTCCCTATGAATGTGAAAATTAGAAACTAACTGTCGGTTAGCTAAGCAGAATGGTTTTCTGGATATTGATCTGATATTGGTTTCGGCCTTTGGGGTTAATATTTGGGGAATTATTCTCTTGATTAATTTACGGTTAGTGACTGATGAATTGGAATGAGGCGTATGTTGTGTTTGTGTAACACTTATTTAAAATATACGCGAGTTATTCGGAAAGACCGGGTTTATCCCATTCTGAATAACTGATATGACGGTAAGTCGAAGATGAAGACGATGGTCGAAGACCGGAAGTCTTCACGTCGTTTGGGTGATTACTGATGATCTTGATTGGGCTGTACACCCAAGAAGATGGAAACAGTTAGTGATCGTCCAGACGTACTTGGAGATCGATGGATATGCGGGGTACTAGGTGCCTCCGGTTTCGTTCAGACCCAGAACGGACTTGTAAATGGACTGTGTGTCTGACATTGGATTTTAGTCCGTGTGATTGATCTCTATTAAATATATATCTGTTTGGCGGTGGAGAATTTATTCTCTTGCTTAACGCCCTTCTCTGAGACGTACGAGCTCAGGGGTTATATACTGATGGATATCAAACGCATGGAGTGAATTGCCTGTGTGGCATGCCTAAGTGTGTAACAAACCGTATTTTCAATAACCTGTAATAATGTAAATCGAGGAAGAATTTAATTCAAAAATCTGAATCAAGGGAAACGGGCTATGCCATTGCGTTCGTCTCGGAAAAATACGCGAAATAGAGTCCGAGTTTTCGAAAATCTGAGTCCGTATGACCCAGTTAAGGCCCATTGAAGTTTTCAGAAATTTCTATGTTAAAAACAGATTTAAATTTTAAATTAAAAACAAGGATTAGGGCTAACTGGTGTCAGCGGGAAAATTCCCGCCCAGACCCCCATGTCGACAGGCATGTCGACAGGGGTCTAGGGGTGTCGACTGCCCTGTCGACAGCCCTGTCGACAGGGGGTAGCCAGGCAGTTTTGCCTGGCGCACCATTTTGATTTGGGCTTGGTTGTGTGGCTTGGTTCTAGAGAATTCCGAAATCTGACGGGCCAAAACTCACCTAGGGTTAATCCTAGGGCTAAAAACACTCTAATCTTCTATAAATAAGACCCTAACCTACCCTAAATCACTCATTATTCATTCTAGCAACTAAACTATGGCAAAATCAAACCTCTCATGGCCTCCACTCTCTTCATACAATTCCTAAATTAATTCCTAAGTGATTTTCCATGCATACAAGTATATTTAGGCTTGTATGATCCTCTTTAGCTTGCATTAAAGGCTTGTTTCTCTAATTGGCATCATAAAGGAAGAGTCTTGATCAAGTTTGCTTGCATTTTTGGGGTTTAATTAGTTGCATAAGGGGGTTTCTTACATTTGCTATACTCATTTGAGTCCGCATAAGCATTGTAAGCCCTCTTACCTTCATTTTAGAAACTCTAAAGTTAATATGTGATGAAAGTTGGGATTTATGCAATTTTATTAAGTTATGCATGTTTATGCAAGTTCACTAAGCCATGATTTGCAAGTTTAACAAGTTATGCATGTTTATGCAAGTTCACTAAGTCATGATTTGCAAGTTTATTGAGTTATGCATGTTTATGCAAGTTTACTATGCCATGATTTGCAAGTTTGATAAGTTATGCATGTTTATGTAAGTTCACTAAGTCATGATTTGCAAGTTTATTGAGTTATGCATGTTTATGCAAGTTTACTATGCCATGATTTGCAAGTTTGATAAGTTATGCATGTTTATGCAAGTTCACTAGGTCATGATTTGCAAGTTTATTGGGTTATGCATGTTTATGCAAGTTCACTATGACATGATTTGCAAGTTTGATAAGTTATACATGTTTATGCGAGTTCCCTATGCCATGTTAGGCAAGTTTAATATGTTATGCATGTTTATGGTAATATGCAAGCTCACTATGCTAAGTTATGCAAGTCTAACGTGTTATGCATGTTTGTTGTGATATGCAAGTTCATCATGTAGGTTATGCCAAGTTCCCTCTTCCTATCCTTTATGCGTTATTACGAATATGTAAGCGATAGAATGACGTTGGGGGGTTTGGGTAAACTTAAAATACATGAAAATATAAGATTGGGAATTTACCTATTAAGTTAGGTCTACCCCTTGGGAATTTACCTATTAAGTTAGGTCTACCCAAGCATTTGTTGACTTGTAATTATGTTTTGAAATAAAGTGGACATGACACTTAGAAAACATAAGTGTGGCCAACTCGAGGTTGGGTTGAGTTTGTAGCGTAATTCTACCCGGAACCTACCGGCTTAACTAGTGGCTACAAACAATAGGACCCAATGTGAGAAGTTGGTCATATGGTGCCAAAACCCGAGGTTAGACTAAGTTGTGGTGTAAACCTACCCGGACCCGCCCGGCCTAACTAGTAACCACAACAAGGTCTAATGTGAGAGGTTAAGGTGCATCAAGTTAATTAATGCCTCATGATTAGGGTTAAGTCAGGGTCCACTAATACTTAACCAATTTGGGGGTTCGAGGGATTGAAATGGGGTTAAGTTGTGAACTGTCGGTTACACTTAACCAATTTAATCAATGATTAGTGAAGGGTTAAATCGCACTTAGCCCTCTTAGGACACCCTAGCAACGTGGTCTGTTCTAGCAGTAATCCCAGTTTGGTATCATTCACAACCCTAGAAGCTAGGCTAGGGCGGGGCACGATTACTGTACGGATGTAAGCGACCAAAGAAATGGCTGAGTGGTACAGCGGTGCGGGTCCAGGCGGTCTACAGATGTGCACGTAGTCCGGTGTTGGACAAACTCGAGGCACGGGTACCAGTAAGTTTAGACTGTGCATAATTGCTTCAGTGTCTGGGGTTGACACCCGAGGGCTTGATACACCCGAAGGTGGACCCAGCACAGTCTGACTACATTCATATGTGGGCCGTATGGACACAAACACTTGACGTGTTAGGCTTATAGGGAGCCGATCGACTAGACCGTTGGGCTGGACCTTATATTAAGGTCACTTCATGTTATTGGGTCAAAGTTTGGGCCAAGGGATCAATACCTGTTTTGTTGGTTTGCTAGTACACCGTGGTGCAAAACTTAACCTTGTTTTATGCGATGACACCTCTATCTATCTTGTAGTAAATTTATCATGCCAGTATGTTGTTATCTATGATCATCTCAGTTTCCATCATGCTGTTAACTTTATTAGTTTATAGACTGATCGTAGCAGGGCTTACTCAGTCTTTTTGACTGACCTGTTTTCTTTCGCCTCTTTTCTTCCGTTTCCCCCCCCCCCCAGGTTCTCAGGGAGGGAATACTGGAGCCTAGCTTGGATTTTAGCTGCTTCCTTGGATAGCTCAAGTATGCTTTGGACTTGAGCCGCTATGGTTTATCACTCTTATTTGGGGATAGTACTTATGTATTTCAGTTTATCAGATGATGTGTTTATCTAGACTTGTAATTTTGGGAAATTGACATTTTGATGTACCAGACTTGTGTTTTGAAATGGTTTAAAAATCTTCCGCTGTTTTATCTACTTACTCTGTTTATTTACATATATATATGTCATGTCCTGCCTTGCTATATCATTATGCATGTTTACCTTGTTTTAAAACGCCCCACCAAAGTCAGAGTTGCTTGCAAGAGCCACCATGGCGGAGGTGGGGTGTTACATTTGGTATCAGAGCATATGGTTTACGAGAAGGGATTAAAAGGTTTTTTTTAAAAACTTTTGAAAAACTATTTTCAAAACCAAGTATAAAGTATTTTCCAAAGAAAAGTCTAGTTTATTTTAAAGGCTATTCCCCAAAAAGCCATTAGCAAAATTCCTTCGTTTTTCTCCATTCTGAATCTATCTTTTTCTTCGTTTCCAGTATGGCCGACAACTTTGCCATTCCGGAGGGAGTACACGTACCTGTTTGGTATAGGAGACTTTTGGAGGCTAGGGCGACCGAAGCCGGCCCCGCAAATATTACTCCTCCTCCGGTAGTTGATGTTCCTCTTCCTCCTTCCCCTCAACATCCTCAAACTGACTTCGCAGAGATTTGCCAAGATTTTAAGGCGATGGGTTGTAAGAATTTCTTTGGAACCGAGACTTTTGTAGAGGCAAGGAATTGGTTGAAAGAGACCGAAGATCTTTTAGCCACCTTTGATATAGGTGACCGCAGGAAGGTTTTATTGGCAGTATGGTTGCTAAAGGAAGAAGCTGCACGTTGGTGGGTAGTCACCACCGCTACTAGGCCAATTGAGACTTGGGATGACTTTAGAGGAAGGTTTGGGCTGAGGTTCTTATCACTGAAGCAAGGGGACATGACTATTAGGGAATACATAGATAAGTTTAATCAACTGGCTCGTGTCGATTTAGACTTGGTTAATACAGCTCAGAAGAAGGCCCTACACTTTGCTCTAGGATTAAACGAGCCATTACATGGTTTGGCCATGTCTCATATACCCTTGGGGGCGACTTTCGAGAATTTGGTGAATATGGCCCTACTTCAAGAAGAAGATAACAATGACAAGAAAGAGGTCAAGGCGAATGAGTCTCAAGGCAAGAGAGTAAATTCCGGGAAACGGGGCAAGAATAACAACAACCGCAAGGACAAGCCAAGAGAGAATAGGAAATGTAACTTCTGTGGTAAAGTTGGACATATAGCCAGGGAATGTGGGAAGAAGGAGAAGAGAAAGCGGGGCGAATGCTTTCATTGTGGTAAGTTTGGACATCTCAACAAAGATTGCCCGAGGAAACAAGGGCAAGGTCAGACTCAGTGTGCAGGACTATCTGGAGGGCGAGTTCATCCCCTCAACACCGTTCTTCCAGCTCATAGAGGTGGTGTTTCTGTTGAAAATCTTGTTTACATTTTCTGATTTTTCCTGTTCATACTTTGTTTGATTCTGGCACATCGCATAGTTTTATTTCATCTGATCTAGTTGAAAGTTTGCACCTAAGTACTAGTCTGGTTGATGATCCCGTATGTGTTTCAAATCCAATTGGGGGTTCTGCTCGTTTGTCTGTGGTCTGAGTGGATTTGAAAATTTCTGTCTTGAGTATAGAATTCTCGTGGGATGCTTATATTCTTGGTTTCAGGGGATATGGGTTGGTTTTGGGCATGGAATGGTTGTCCTGTTTTGGAGCCATTCTTGGTTTTTGTATATAGGGTTGTGAGGCTCATGACTCGCCTCGGTGGTACCCTAGAAATTTCCAGCAACCCTAGGGGTCCCGTCATGTTATGTTATCTTGAATCCCTCAACTCGTCTATCGATAGTTTGCAATCTGTGGGGGTGGTCCGAGAATATCCTGATATCTTGGGGAAAAGTAAAGGGGTTACCCCTAGACGTGGGATAGATTTCCGCATTAACTGGTTGGTAATACCAAGCCAGTTTCGTGGCCGGTTAGGCACGTGACCTCCCGAGATGAGAGTTAAGAAAGTAAGTCAAGGAGTTGCTTGAGAAGAACTTCCTGAGACGAGGCATTTTCAAGTAGGGTGCTCCAGTAGTATTCGTTACTAATGTGGACAGTTTGCTTAGCTTACATGTTGATTATCGTGAGAAGAATAGACAACCGTTACCAAGGATCGATGATTTGTTTGATCAGCTGGTAGGAGCATCTGTTTTCTAGCTACCGGATTCCATCAGCTTAGGATGGCTGAGGATGGAATTGACAAGACGACATTTAGGACTCTAGATGGATTTTTTTTTTTGAATGGCTAGTCATGCTATTTGGTTTGACTAATGCACCCGCATATTACGTGAACTTGATGGGTAGGGTGTTTAGGGAGTCCTTGAACAAGTTTGTCGTGATCGTCGTAGACGATATTTTGATCTCCTCAAAAGAGCGAGGAAGAGCATGCTAGACATCTCAAGGAGGTGATGGATACGCTTAGAGCCACCAGTTGAAGGTCAAGTTCTCCAAATGTCACTTTGGAGGAAGGAAGTTGGATTTCTTGGGCACATAGTTCCTAAGTAAGGCTTAGCGGTGGATCCCGCTAAAGTGGGTGCGGTTTAAGACCGGAAAACTCTGAGGAAGGCAATTGAAGTAAGAAGCTTTCTCCGTTTGGCTAGTTAGTTAGCATTCCCTGAGCTTAGACTTACTCTTCTGGATCAAGAAGGGGGTTTCACAGGAAGAAGACCCGCAGTTAGTCAAGAACATGGATCAGTTGATTCGAGGCTAGATGTTAAGTCACCTCGCTAGATATATTATAGATGACAAGGGATGACTAAGGCGCGAGGAGAGATTATGTGTTCCTCGAGTGAAGAAGGTTCTTGAAGATGCGCATCACTCGAGGAGGTGGCCGAGTTGGTCTTAGGATGCATGTTGTGCCACCAGGTTAAGGCCAAGTCATAGAAGCCCGGCGGGCCATTACCTCCATTGGAGGTTCCGCAAGGGAAGTGTGAAAACATCTCGATAGATTATGTGGATAGACTACCTAGATCAAAGAAAGGGAATACGTGTATGTGGGTCATAATAGGTAGACTCACGAAGAGTGCTCATTTCAGTCCGGTGAAGAGCGAGAGGACTGCATCATGGTTAGCAACGGTTTACCCTCAAGAAGTTGGCCAGTTTTGAAATAGCCTACAGGAAGCCATGGGTAGGCAATTGAATCTAGGTATGGCCTATCACTCATAGGCGGATGGTTCATTTCGATTAAACATGAGTTGTAGAAAATCACGTTTATAAGGGCAATTGGCAACGTGGATTGGTATTTTCAAGAAAAATCCTGCTGCGTGGAATACTTTATAGTAAGTAGACGAAATCCAGGATTCACTAGTGAATTTTGGAGAGCTTGCATGAAATCATGAGGTTACAGTTATGTTTAAGCCAAGTATACAGAAAGAAGAATAAGTGGAAAAGGAAGATGAGAGGCGATAATGAAATGAGTTCCAACTCGAATTTGGGAAATAGGAGTTAGGAAACCAAGAAATTATGAAGTAAAAGACGGTCAAAGCACAGTGGAATTAAACTCAAGGAAACGTGACTAAGAAGAGTGAAGACTAGATACGCGCATCATATCTCTTTATAAGAGTGCATCCTTGATCCTTGTTTTCCTGTGGAGCTTGCTTGCAAGTATCTTTTGTATATATCCTCTCGGTCCCATTCTCGATTTTATTTCTGTTGTAAACTCCATAAGGGGCTTGAGACTCATCGGTTAGTACTATATGTCGGAGTTTGAATGGATTTCTAGTAATCCAAAAAGGAGTTTATCTTGCTTATCTTCTAAGATCTCTTTGTAGCATATCCCTCTGTCCATGTTTATCTAGTTTATCGTGTTTATCTTGTCATGAGAATCTTAGGTAGAAACCCTTTGGTTGAAACATGTATTTGAAACATGTTATGCTTGATGTTTGCAAGTGGTTGCAAGTGTTTGCAAGTGGTTACTCGTGGACGCATTATACACAATAGGCACTAGATCGGCTCACACACTCTTCATGTTGCATATGCATGAGTGTTTATACTTATTCATGATTTGAAACTTGTTGTGTCACCACATGGATGTTGCATATGGATGAATGTTATGTGCACTCATATAGATACTATGAACTATGTTAGGAATTTGCATACATATGGATTCATTTCACTGACATACATATGCATTAAGGAGGTTTACTGTATCAGTAACCGCCTGATTTTTGCATTAGGTAAGTACATATACACACACTTTTGCATAGGTTCATACCACATTTTAGAATCCTTTAAGGACAATGATTGCTCGTGGATGATGTTTTGAGTAGATGGATGTTGGATGGTAGGATATGTTCTTCCTAACTTGAAGATTTCGGGGACGAAATCCTTTAAGGAGGGGAGAATGTAACAAACCGTATTTTCAATAACCTGTAATAATGTAAATCGAGGCAGAATTTAATTCTAAAATCTGAATCAAGGGAAATGGGCTATGCCATTGCGTTCGTCTCGGAAAAATACGCGAAATAGAGTCCGAGTTTTCGAAAATCGGAGTCCGTATGACCCAGTTAAGGCCCATTGAAGTTTTCAGAAATTTCTATGTTAAAAACAGATTCAAATTTTAAATTAAAAACAAGGATTAGGGCTAACTGGCGTCAGCGGGAAAATTCCCGCCCAGACCCCCATGTCGACAGGCATGTCGACAGGGGTCTAGGGGTGTCGACTGCCCTGTCGACAGCCCTGTCGAAAGGGGGTAGCCAGGCAGTTTTGCCTGGCGCACCATTTTGATTTGGGCTTGGTTGTGTGGCTTGGTTCTAGAGAATTCCGAAATCTGACGGGCCAAAACTCACCTAGGGTTAATCCTAGGGCTAAAAACACTCTAATCTTCTATAAATAAGACCCTAACCTACCCTAAATCACTCGTTATTCATTCTAGCAACTAAACTATGGCAAAATCAAAACTCTCATGGCCTCCACTCTCTTCATACAATTCCTAAATTAATTCCTAAGTGATTTTCCATGCATACAAGTATATTTAGGCTTGTATGATCCTCTTTAGCTTGCATTAAAGGCTTGTTTCTCTAATTGGCATCATAAAGGAGGAGTCTTGATCAAGTTTGCTTGCATTTTTGGGGTTTAATTAGTTGCATAAGGGGGTTTCTTACATTTGCTATACTCATTTGAGTCCGCATAAGCATTGTAAGCCCTCTTACCTTCATTTTAGAAACTCTAAAGTTAATATGTGATGAAAGTTGGGATTTATGCAAGTTTATTAAGTTATGCATGTTTATGCAAGTTCACTAAGCCATGATTTGCAAGTTTAACAAGTTATGCATGTTTATGCAAGTTCACTAAGTCATGATTTGCAAGTTTATTGAGTTATGCATGTTTATGCAAGTTTACTATGCCATGATTTGCAAGTTTGATAAGTTATGCATGTTTATGTAAGTTCACTAAGTCATGATTTGCAAGTTTATTGAGTTATGCATGTTTATGCAAGTTTACTATGCCATGATTTGCAAGTTTGATAAGTTATGCATGTTTATGCAAGTTCACTAGGTCATGATTTGCAAGTTTATTGGGTTATGCATGTTTATGCAAGTTCACTATGACATGATTTGCAAGTTTGATAAGTTATACATGTTTATGCGAGTTCCCTATGCCATGTTAGGTAAGTTTAATATGTTATGCATGTTTATGGTAATATGCAAGCTCACTATGCTAAGTTATGCAAGTCTAACGTGTTATGCATGTTTGTTGTGATATGCAAGTTCATCATGTAGGTTATGCCAAGTTCCCTCTTCCTATCCTTTATGCGTTATTACGAATATGTAAGCGATAGAATGACGTTGGGGGGTTTGGGTAAACTTAAAATACATGAAAATATAAGATTGGGAATTTACCTATTAAGTTAGGTCTACCCCTTGGGAATTTACCTATTAAGTTAGGTCTACCCAAGCATTTGTTGACTTGTAATTATGTTTTGAAATAAAGTGGACATGACACTTAGAAAACATAAGTGTGGCCAACTCGAGGTTGGGTTGAGTTTGTAGCGTAATTCTACCCGGAACCTACCGGCTTAACTAGTGGCTACAAACAATAGGACCCAATGTGAGAAGTTGGTCATATGGTGCCAAAACCCGAGGTTAGACTAAGTTGTGGTGTAAACCTACCCGGACCCGCCCGGCCTAACTAGTAACCACAACAAGGTCTAATGTGAGAGGTTAAGGTGCATCAAGTTAATTAATGCCTCATGATTAGGGTTAAGTCAGGGTCCACTAATACTTAACCAATTTGGGGGTTCGAGGGATTGAAATGGGGTTAAGTTGTGAACTGTCGGTTACACTTAACCAATTTAATCAATGATTAGTGAAGGGTTAAATCGCACTTAGCCCTCTTAGGAAACCCTAGCAACGTGGTCTGTTCTAGCAGTAATCCCAGTTTGGTATCATTCACAACCCTAGAAGCTAGGCTAGGGCGGGGCACGATTACTGGACGGATGTAAGCGACCAAAGCGATGGCTGAGTGGTACAGCGGTGCGGGTCCAGGCGGGCTACGGACGTGCACGTAGTCCGGTGTTGGACAAACTCGAGGCACGGGTACCAGTAGGTTTAGACTGTGCATAATTGCTTCAGTGTCTGGGGTTGACACCCGAGGGCTTGATACACCCGAAGGTGGACCCAGCACAGTCTGACTACATCCATATGTGGGCCGTATGGACACAAACACTTGACGTGTTAGGCTTATAGGGAGCCGATCAACTAGACCGTTGGGCTGGACCTTATATTAAGGTCACTTCATGTTATTGGGTCAAAGTTTGGGCCAAGGGATCAATACCTGTTTTGTTGGTTTGCTAGTACACCGTGGTGCAAAACTTAACCTTGTTTTATGCGATGACACCTCTATCTATCTTGTAGTAAATTTATCATGCCAGTATGTTGTTATCTATGATCATCTCAGTTTCCATCATGCATTTAACTTTATTAGTTTATAGACTGATCGTAGCAGGGCTTACTCAGTCTTTTTGACTGACCTGTTTTCTTTCGCCTCTTTTCTTCCGTTCCCCCCCCCCCCCAGGTTCTCAGGGAGGGAATACTGGAGCCTAGCTTGGATTTTAGCTGCTTCCTTGGATAGCTCAAGTATGCTTTGGACTTGAGCCGCTATGGTTTATCACTCTTATTTGGGGATAGTACTTATGTATTTCAGTTTATCAGATGATGTGTTTATCTAGACTTGTAATTTTGGGAAATTGACATTTTGATGTACCAGACTTGTGTTTTGAAATGGTTTAAAAATCTTCCGCTGTTTTATGTACTTACTCTATTTATTTACATATATATATGTCATGTCCTGCCTTGCTATATCATTATGCATGTTTACCTTGTTTTAAAACGCCCCACCAAAGTCAGAGTTGCTTGCAAGAGCCACCCTGGCGGAGGTGGGGTGTTACAAAGTGGCAGATGATCAAGGCTTCTGTTGAAAAGCAAAGTCTTGTGGTTGATGATCAAAGCACGGCCTTTGTGGCGTAGCTTTGTGTAACGTTTCTTCGCGAGTTTCACACCCGGTATGAACCAAAAAGGGGAGACGGACCTCAGGGAGGGCATGCGTTTCTTTCTAGTTAGAAGTGGCGTCAGTGGTTTTACACGCCCTGACGAGTTTGACTTATGTGGTTGTTGCTATTGCGAGGCGCCTCGGTTAGATCGGACGATCCGGGTCCGATGGAGCCATTCGTTGGCTCATTTACGCCCCAAAGGGCGGGGAAACGTAGTGTTCAGGCATTTTAATCCACATCGGTGGACCGGCCCTATCGCTCCAAGGCTTGACTGAGTACTTGCCTGAGACATGGGCTAGATTGTCTCGAATCGGTAGAGGACGATCCCTGGCCTCGGTTCATAGACGTAAATCCAATTTCCAAATACGCGACTTTTCGGTTTTAGTTGTAAACCTATTTATGGCGACATAGTGGCATGGGACGCTCATGTCGCCTATGATTGATACTTATGATTTGAAGTTGTTTTATACACTATGCACTTACAATAGTATCAAATGATTTGTTTTTAAATGTATCAAGCATTCTTGGCTATTATAAGGTAAAAACCCTATCCCCCGGCTTGCGTTGCATTGTGTGATAGGACCTGGGTCTTATAATAGCTTCATTTTTCTTTATTTAGCATTGCGCTGTTTGTTTTATGCAACGGTATTCTTGGGAGGAAACCCGTTCCGTGTTATACGGCGTGGTCCCTTGATTTACCGAACTTTAAAATAAAGATTAATAACTGTTTTAGTTCTCACACCAGTCACATGACTGACCTGGAGTTTATTGTTTTAACCTAAACTCTGAGTGCCCTTATTTTGACACGGGCAGCTAGTAGTTTTGGTTTTGCAGATTTATATTCACAGGATCCTGGTTTACAGATGGAACGATATCCGGAAAGCTTTTTATCCGTATATCTACTTCTAGTTGTGTATTGTATTATTTTCCGCTGCTATGTATTTAAATGTAATTTAAATCTCTGATATTTCTGTGTAATATTCATTCATACTCTGTATATTCCTGAAATCTGATGCATTATTGTAATATACAATGAAATGTTCTTCCGTCTGCGTTCTATTTTGTCCTGTTCTCAAAACAATCCGTTCTTTCTCTTCTTTTCGGAGACCGGGGAAGTTCGGGTCGTTTCATCGTGGTATCAGAGCTTTGGTTTACAAAGCTCAGAGAACAAGACACATTAGAACCTTACAAAAGAATTCCATCAGATAATGGATTAGTAATATCCAACGAGAATGACTCGTTAGAGATAGGATCGGTAGTATCCTAGAACGAGTGTGAAGGGTATATTTTTAAAATGAAAACAATTTTTGTTTTGAAAATTTAAATCAATCATTCGTATTTGATTATTTATTTAATTGATTTGGACAATCTGATATATAAAGATTTTGCATATGCGTCTTGCAAACGTGTATTCGAAGTTTTAATTATTGGATAGTTATAGAATCATACTCTAGTTGCCCGGGGATAATTCTGGTGGCGGGGCACCATAGCCAGTATTTATATTCGAGCGACGAAAGTGAGATATCTATATATTTCCTATTGACTGGTGTGAGAACCAAAAATTAGATAAGGCCTATTGTTGTGATTTGGCATCAAAAACATGATTTTTGTATATGTATCAAAATTATGAATTTGAGACTCTAATTCACTAATTGATTGATGTTTGTGTTGTTTGTTTATTTGTTTGATAATTTTGAACCATTTAGCCTAATTGAACCAAATATTGAATTATATTGAAAATTGGTCGCATTTGCTTGCATACATGTATATCATTGAACAGGTCATAGTAAGGAGGCTAGAGCAGAGAATAAAATTTGTTTGCCCGACAAATAGGTACATGTTTACTACATAATTTACTGTTTTGTTTGGGTGATGATGATTTTATGAGCCTATTGGCTAGCCGCTTGGCTAGCCGCTTGGCTTTTTCTTTTTCTTTTTGAGATTAGAAGGACCGGGGAAGCTATTTGAAATTCCCCGATGCTCCCGGTGCAGGGGAGGTTATGGCGAAATTTTTCGAAAATTTAGGGTGTTAGCCAAATTTTTGAAATTTTGGAAATTCTCAGAAACTAAAGAGTTAGAGAATGGAAGCCAGATCGAGCGTAGAATTGATTTATCAAACCACTTTCGACTTTGTTCCTTTTCGGGGACGAAAAGTTTTAAGTGGGGGAGATTGTAACAACCCGAAAATCTGGGCCAGTTTAAAATTTTTATTTTGGCGATTTTAGCGAATTTTGATTATTTAAATTAGATTATTTTAAACAAAATCAACGAGAAATTTATTTTGAATGGAATTCAAACGTATATATTGTATACGTCGTCGATAGAATATAATTATTTATTTATATTTATAAATAGAATTGAAAATGGCGTGGTAGTTCGATAATTCGATTTCAAACTTCAATTGAATGTACCGGGTGCAAAACAATCCGGATTTTAGTGAAACCAAAAACATTAGGATCTATTTGATAATATCTTTCCAACGAATTCGAATAATCGAAATTTCATAGCGGGAATCGAAAGATATGTCCAGTTGAAAATTCTGAATAGTCGCTATGGAATTCAGGCCCTTAAAAATGGACATTTTGCAAATGACCTCGGATTTCGACGAAACCAGTTTTGTTGGATCCGTGATGTCAAATTATTGCTAGGTTTCAAATTTCATAATTTTTCGAATCAATATGTGAGCGTGGCAAAGGAAAACGCGTTTGACCAGTTTTAGTTGATTTTAATCGACTGGAAAATGGCCATTTTTCCAACGGTCTCAGAATTCGACGAAACTAGTTTTGTTAGGACCGTATCGTCAATACGAAGCTAGAAAATATTTTTATGGAACTTATAAAGTTAGTATGTGACCTCGGTAATTTGAAAGGTACGTTTAAAATTCAATATAGTGATTTAAATGCAAATTTAACGGAAACTGATTCGAATGATCGAATCAACCTACGATACATATCCCATTGTGTTCAGAATGGGGGTAATACGCTATGGACGACAGGCGGTGGACCTCGTTTCGAGGTCGTATGCAAAAGTCAACTAAATTGAATTAAAAATAATAAAAAAATAAGATCTTTCCTCTCCTCCCCTTAAATTCTGCTGCCCCCCTCTTCTTCATTCGATTCAGAATCGAAATTAAAAAAAAAAAGAGAACGAAGAACGATCGTCGAAGCCGCCACGTCCTCCCACCGCGACCCACCGCTGGCAAGCTGCACCTCCTCCATCGCCCTCTCTCCCCAGTCCATCCATCTCTCCCCGATTCGATGACCCCGCGAAGGCCCCAAGCCCTGATTCCACCGCCGCCACCTTCTTGTACCCACCGCCTCTATCCTCCGCTCCTCCTTCGACTTCTCCTCCTCCACCAGGTAGACCAGCACCGCCCCTGAGCGATGCCGCCGGCATGACAGCCCCGCCTCCACCAATTCCGTCAGTAAACCCCCTCCCCTCCCTTCGCTGAACTAAAGTAAGTATTTATTTTAATTTAGCTTATTTATTTTCCATATAAATAATGTAAGAGAAGATTATATTTTTCATGTTAGGAAAATACGATTTTTAATATCATAAAAATATGATTTTTATGTTTTAAAGTATTAAAAATATGATTTTTATATTTTTAAAGTAGTAAAAATATAATCTTTTATATTGAAGAAAGATAAAAATATGATACTTTTTTTTATACCTTGTTTAAGAAATATATATATACCTTGTTTTTTTTGAAAATATAAAGTATTGTTTTATAATCAGTTTTTAGAATAAAATTATAACATTGTTTTGAATGTAAATAACATGATAATAAAAATATGATACTTTTTTTTATACCTTGTTTAAGAAATATATATACCTTGTTTAGAAAATATATAAATATACTTTGATTAGAAATATGAATTTGCTTTGAAAACAAAGTTTGCATTCTTTTTGAAAATGAATTTTGCATTGATTTTGAAAATAAAATTAACATTGTTTTCAAAATAGAAATAGCAGAATAAAAAGATGATTTTTATATATTGAACATCGAAGTAAAAATGTGATTTTTATATATTGAACATCGAAGTAAAAATGTGATTTTTATATATTGAACATCGAAGTAAAAATGTGATTTTTTATATATTGAACATCGAAGTAAAAATGTGATTTTTATATATTGAACATCGAAGTAAAAATGTGATTTTTATATATTGAACATCGAAGTAAAAATGTGATTTTTATATATTGAATAACAAAGTAAAAATTCAATTTTTATATATTGAATAGCGTAGTGAAAATTCAATTTTTATATATATAGTGGCTACGGGCAACAAAAGTGATAAGAGACGAGAGCAGTGAAGATTTCCTGCATTGTAAGTGCCGTGGAAGTTGGATAGCTATTGGTGAGAATTTCTCACCTTTCAATTTCTTTTTCTAGTTATATATATACTAGGATGCAGACGGTGCTTAGTAGCACCCGACACAATCGTCCACAGACCATGGACTTGTTTGTTTGGTTGCAAAAATTAGTTAGATTATTTGATTGAAATTGAATTGTTTGGTGAGATGAATGGATTTGATTGATGTGTGAATGGCGTGGGCCTTCACTAGACCGGGGATAAGGCTAGGCCTTGTCCCGTTTCTAGTATCGTGCCGTTATGCTGCCGAAATTTTCTAAAAAAAAAGTTAGAAAAATAAAAATATCATTTTTATTTGGTAAATGAACTGAATAAAAATTCATATGTTGAAATAAAATGTTTTATCGTTAAAAATATAATTTCTAATGTGAAGTGAATAAAATAAAATATTCATTTACAAACCGGACGGTTTGTTTATGTACACCTATTTGAAGGACGTTGATTGGGTCGATAAATTTTACACATCGCCCAACTGCACAAATAAAATCTGTGTTTGATTGTTTGAAACCCTACACGGGTGTTGGGATGAAATTTGAAGTTCACTCATCCTGATTGATTAAATATGTCGATCGATTGATTGACAGGCTGTTATAAGCGTTAGATATCTATATTTGATGCTTATACAGTGTAGTGCACTTTGGTTGATGGTTGATTATTTTTCAATGCTATTATATACATGTGTTGTATGAAAATCCATATAATTAATTTTATATGGTGATTGATTGGGCCTCATTCCAATTTAGAAAATAAAGAATATTATAACATAAAAGTTCATGTGTTGACGGTACTCATTCGTTGATATTAGTCATGTGTTGAACGAAATATTTTAATAATAAAATTTGCATCTTTATCAATATAAAATAAAGGTTCATGTGTTGACTGTACTCATCCGTTGAGATTAGTCATGTGTTGAACGAAATAATTTAACAAAAATTGTCACACGTGGATAGTACTCATTCGTTGAGATTAGTCGTGTGTTGACAAAAATAAATATTCATTTGTTGAATAGAATATTTGAAAATAGAAATATATGAAGCCGTGTTGGTTAGATTGACGCCATTTTGACGTGAACGATATTTATATCGATTTTATCGATTTCGAAATAAATTGAATTGAAAACGATTTCGAAATGAATTGAATTGAAATTGAATTGAATTCAAATTGAATTGAAAATTGAATTGAATAGAAATGAATTTTAAAACGAATTTATAAAGAAGAATTCAATTTTGCTTTGGATTGAATTGGAAGTTGAAATGTTTTTGAAACGAAATCAAAACTATTTATAAATTTTGTTTTAAATAGAAATCGACGATATATATATTATATATATAATATAATGGCCTGAATAGAACGCGCCGCGCCGCGGCAGTTCGCAAATTTCGACCATTTATTTCAAACGTACATTACGGGAGATCCGACCGTCGGATTCTCCTGAAACCAGAACCGCTGGGTTCGTATCGAAAAGAGCTTTCTAAAGAATATTAGAAATTTGAAATCTAACGGTTGGATTTGGAATTATGTCCAAATCAAATTTGAAAAAGGTCGCTATAAGTGCAGTTCGATGGCCATTGATGGAAATCGACTGTACGGGCCTTGATAAAATTATCAAAAATAGTAATAATTTGTGTAAAATCATAAGAAATGATTTAGAAAGAATTGGGATGAAAAAATCCATATTTGAAAAGATAAAAATAGATTTTTATCGAAATGAACTAGTTTTGAACCAGAATTATAATTCTATTTATTTTTAAATAAATAAATTGAATTTGAAAAGGGTTTTAAAAATAACAAGAATTTCCAATGATTGCATTAGAGTGGATTTGAATCGAAATTGTCTTCGGAATATTTCGATGTTGGAATTCGTGATTATATAGATGTTGTTATGGAAATTTGAAAGATATATATCTATATCGTTATTTCCAATATGACATTTGTTAGTCGTAGGATTTGATATTGAATATAAGCTGATATATTTTCTATTCAGAGCCTTGTATTGAATATCAAATGTGATTTGGGTTTTTCGTGAATGGTGTCTTCACTAACACTGTTCTTGAACCCAGTTGAGAAAAGATTAAATCTTTTTATTTAGATTTAATGAAGTGTACCAATTAAATAATATTGAATTGGTATTGATTTTTGGGTTTATCGTGAGCAGTGTTTTTAAATAACACTCGTTCTTTAACTCGATAATTAATGAATGTGATTTTGGGTTTATCGTGAACCGTGTTTTAAATGACACTGATTCTTTAACCCAGTTAGCGATTAAAACTAAGTGGAGTTTTAATGAATCTTTAATTAGATTGAAATGATCGAGAATGGAGCATCACCAGTTTTGCTCCAGGCGATAGTTAAATCTTTAATTAGATTTGAACGTGAAATGGTAATTGAATTTACCGATAACACCGTGGTGTTAGATATGAAGTATTACCAGTTTTTACTTCATGGGATGAATAGGTTGGGATTGGGAAATTAAAACAAATGATTACCTCGGTAAGGTTCGTTAATCCCGACTAGTTGAATCGAAATTCAAAGGTTGATTAAAGAATAAATTCAAGGAATTTTCCTTGGATAAAATTAATGGAACCTTTCCCTATGAATGTGAAAATTAGAAACTAACTGTCGGTTAGCTAAGCAGAATGGTTTTCTGGATATTGATCTGATGTTGGTTTCGGCCTTCGGGGTTAATATTTGGGGAATTATTCTCTTGATTAATTTACGGTTAGTGACTGATGAATTGGAATGAGGCGTATGTTGTGTTTGTGTAACACTTATTTAAAATATACGCGAGTTATTCGGAAAGACCGGGTTTATCCCATTCTGAATAACTGATACGACGATAAGTCGAAGATGAAGACGATGGTCGAAGACCGGAAGTCTTCACGTTGTTTGGGTGATTACTGATGATCTTGATTGGGCTGTACACCCAAGAAGATGGAAACAGTTAGTGATCGTCCAGACGTACTTGGAGATCGATGGATATGCGGGGTACTAGGTGCCTCCGGTTTCGTTCAGACCCAGAACGGACTTGTAAATGGACTGTGTGTCTAACATTGGATTTTAGTCCGTGTGATTGATCTCTATTAAATATATATCTGTTTGGCGGCGGAGAATTTATTCTCTTGCTTAACGCCCTTCTCTGAGACGTACGAGCTCAGGGGTTATATACTGATGGATATCAAACGCATGGAATGAATTGCCTGTGTGGCATGCCTAAGTGGCAGATGATCAAGGCTTCTGTTGAAAAGCAAAGTCTTGTGGTTGATGATCAAAGCACGGCCTTTGTGGCGTAGCTTTGTGTAACATTTCTTCACGAGTTTCACACCCGGTATGAACCAAAAACGGGAGACGGACCTCAGGGAGGGCATGCGTTTCTTTCTAGTTAGAAGTGGCGTCAGTGGTTTTACATGCCCTGACGAGTTTGACTTATGTGGTTGTTGCTGTTGCGAGGCACCTCAGTTAGATCGGACGATCCGGGACCGATGGAGCCATTCGTTGGCTCATTTACGCCCCAAAGGGCGGGGAAACGTAGTGTTCAGGCATTTTAATCCACATCGGTGGACCGGCCCTGTCGCTCCAAGGCTTGACTGAGTACTTGCCTGAGACATGGGCTAGATTGTCTCGAATCGGTAGAGGACGATCCCTGGCCTCGGTTCATAGACGGAAATCCAATTTCCAAATACGTGACTTTGTGGTTTTAGTTGTAAACCTATTTATGGCGACATAGTGGCATGGGACGCTCATGTCGCCTATGATTGATACTTATGATTTGAAGTTGTTTTATACACTATGCACTTACAATAGTATCAAATGATTTGTTTTTAAACGTATCAAGCATTCTTGGCTATTATAAGGTAAAAACCCTATCCCCCGGCTTGCGTTGCATTGTGTGATAGGACCTGGGTCTTATAATAGCTTCATTTTTCTTTATTTAGCATTGCGCTGTTTGTTTTATGCACCGGTATTCTTGGGAGGAAACCCGTTCCGTGTTATACGGCGTGGTCCCTTGATTTACCGAACTTTAAAATAAAGATTAATAACTGTTTTAGTTCTCACACCAGTCACATGACTGACCTGGAGTTTATTGTTTTAACCTAAACTCTGGGTGCCCCTATTTTGACACGGGCAGCTAGTAGTTTTGGTTTTGCAGATTTATATTCACAGGATCCTGGTTTACAGATGGAACGATATCCGGAAAGCTTTGTATCCGTATATCTACTTCTAGTTGTGTATTGTATTATTTTCCGCTGCTATGTATTTAAATGTAATTTAAATCTCTGATATTTCTGTGTAATATTCATTCATACTCTGTATATTCTTGAAATCTGATGCATTGTTGTAATATACAATGAAATGTTCTTCTGTCTGCGTTCTATTTTGTCCTATTCTCAAAACAATCCGTTCTTTCTCTTCTTTTCGGAGACCGGGGAAGTTCGGGTCGTTTCAACTTAACATGCCACATTGTCAACTCACGGCATATAAAGTCTCAGAGGAGGATGTTAAGCGAAGAAAATAAATTCTCCACTACCAATTGATATAACATCAATATAAACTAATCGGTTATGCTATAAATTACAATGTTAGACACACATCCATTTACAAGTCCGTTCTTGGTTTTGAATGAAACCGAAGGCGCTTTATTCCACAATCCCTCCTTAGTGCGAAAGCCCTTGCAACCAAATCACTTCAAGTACAGTTGGATCATCGTCACAATATAACCTCATCATGGGGGATCAACCCGAGGCATCAACGAGTAATCCTTCAGATGTGAAGGTCTCCGGTGTTCAATCAAAATTTACGCTTATATGTTTTTGTCAATCAATAGATTAACCATGATATACAATCATCAATCAACATAAGTATTAAATATCAAATGGGGTTCATACCCATATCCTGTTTATATCAATAAGAATCGCGCCAATATAAACAGTGATTCAGTATTCATTCCATATACTTGTTTATTCAAGTAACAGTTTCAACAACCTTTTTTGCTACATATATA
Source organism: Allium sativum (assembly GCA_030737875.1). Lineage (NCBI taxonomy): Eukaryota > Viridiplantae > Streptophyta > Magnoliopsida > Asparagales > Amaryllidaceae > Allium > Allium sativum. The sequence goes on along the minus strand of CM060919.1, from coordinate 122,515,364 downwards.
TGTCATTTTGGATATGATAAATTATCCAAACCTCATTGTTAACCGTTTAATTGCTTAACAACTCAATCATACTTGCAAATATTTATTTTTCAATTCAATGTACATGCAACATTCAACCAGGTTATAACCCAATTCAACCAATCATTCTGTTTATGGTTTCAACTTCTGAATCACTTATGACACCATATTCAATAATTTATACCAAAACTTCAATCTCATGCAACATAGCATATATTTACTTGCATCTAATTACATATGACATCAACTACCATATATAAAACAAAATAATTCAAATGTGAGCAATAAATTACTCACCATTGTTTTTCAATCCACCTTACTTTAAAAAGGTAGGATTTTTACGTATAATGGTTCTGAAGAAATTCAGCAGCCTCTCGGCATCATCGATGTTTTCTGAAAATTAAACGGACTGGGGTTCAATGCTATTTTTATTTATAAAATAATGGCATATATATGGATGTATGTTTTTGGTTCGAGGAGCAAACAGGGAAAGGTTTTATGGTAACAGAGCTTGAATTTTTGGAGGTGGGGTCCACTAGGGCTGGGCTACGCCCAGAGGGGGATTGGTGGGGTGCTGACGTGGTGGGTGTGGGCTAAGGGGTAGCGGGTTGGGTGAAAATGGGTGGAGGGGTGTGGTTTTGGAGATTTAAAGTGGTTTAGGAAGGGTTTTAAGGGAGGTAGGGTCCACTTGGAGGGGTATGGTGCTGACGTGGGTAGAGGGGGTGGGGGTGTCGATGGGTTGGTGTTAAGGAGGAAAAGGAGGGGAGAAAAGAATTGGAGAAAATGAGAGGAAATTGAGAAAAGGAGGTAGTATTTATAAGAAATGAAAGTGGGTTTGGATTGGTGAGGAATTGGAAATCTAGGAGAGGAGGGAGGATGCATGACAACTCAAAGAAAGCACAAGTTGCTAGGGTGGTGACAACTCAAAGAAGAAACACTTGCCACTTAACTAGTAAAGTGTGAACGCTTAGCTATAATCACGTGTAATCTACCTACGTGTTATCTAATCTTATAACCACATACTAATTTCGATTTCTACGAAGTTTAAAACACTATTATATTTCATGAATACATATCCAATGAAATTGTTCTCATCAAATTCGGAGACCATTTGAACATTGGACTCATTTTTATGTTATTATTTAATTTTAACTAATCTATTAATATGCCTTTGTATCTTATATGCTCATATATTAACTCCGATTGATGCGAAATTTGAAATCTTCCCATAACTTTACGGTCCAGATATGACAGTATCGCTTTCGTTGGATTTTGGTATCATTTGCAGAATGTCTATTTTTCCAACTTTTTCAAAATAGCACTAAATTATCGATTTTCAAAATATTCTTGTTACTTATTATTTTAAAAATCCAATAACCTTATCTTAACTATTTTATATGAATCATATTCATATATTATCTGAAAATCTCAAAATTTTACAATATCGGTGAATAGTATCAAATTTTCATTTTTGACCAAATTTGTTTGGACCTGATAAGTTAATAAAACTGATTTAATTAACTTATCTGATCATTATAATTTTTGAAATTGTATTTAAAAATGAGTGTACGTATCCAGAACCGTGTGCAGTTATTTCAATTCTTAAAAGATCGAATTTTCAAAATATCAAAATTTTGGGTCATTACAGTTTGATAAAATCGAAGTTTAAATGAATTTATTATGAATTAAAGAAAAATTCAGAAAACTGTAATAAATATATATGGAACAAAAGGTCATTGGGTGGCCTACCCCACTTGGGTCAACACTATGTCGACCCAAGCCAAGTTGGGTCGACACCTGTGTCGACCCAATTAGGTGGGTGGATTGACCAAGATGAAAGTTTTGCATGCCTTGGCCTGCACGCAAGGCAGCAAACGATTATTATGTTTCAACATTATTTTTGTTGAGTTGGCTGAGTTTTGTTAGTCTATTTTAAACTAAGGATTAACGTGGTGCTTTCTTATTAGTCCAATGACATGGCCGGACCAGATCTAATGTGGGACTTGGGTAGTTGAGGGCATCCAGTAAACCATATAAATAGACTAGTAGAGCCTCTCTCATTTCTATACATCCATTCTTTATCTGTTATCCATCTTCTTCCCCAGGCTTATCCTCAAAATTAGGCAAGGCCAAATAATTAAACTTTTAAGTGGATGAAGAAGTTTTTAAATTTTAAATAATTGATTTTATAAACACTTCTGGAGGCGGAGGTTCTGCTAGATCAAAGAAGATGGGCACGGGGGAAGCTTTGATCATCAGATCTGTGAGATTTTATGTAATTATTAGATTAGTTATCTGTGTAGGAAAGTTTAGATAATTTACTAGTTTTAATTTGCATGTTTTGGGTTTAATGTTATTTACATTATTTATATGTTTAGTTTTCCTTTAAGTTATGTACTTTATTTACTGTCTATGACTATTTCTTTTCAATTGTTTATTGTTTATAAGTAACTTCCCTTATTCTTATCCTCTTCTCTATTGTGGATTTATTTACAATCAAGGCTATGCCTATTTTATTTTCTTTTATTTATTTTTGAGTCTAGGCCTTGCAAGTAGCCTAGAAGATTTCCCTTTTTCTTTTAGTACTGAGCCTAGACCGAAGTGAGCCTAGGACTTTACCATTATTTTGCGTTAAATTGAAATAATGTTGGAATTGAATAAAAGGGATAATTTGGCAAGTTAGAACTCATATATTATAATCAGCATTAAACTGTAAATTGGAATTATACGTTAATATGTAATTGGAGAACATGCAAACAAATGAATTGGAATAGATTGAACTTAATTGAATGTCAAGTACCATGCGGATGAGTTGTATAAAAAGATTACATTTATAAGGAATGTTAATACAACCTAGGGATATAACATGAGGTTATAATGGGCTTATTAATAAACTTAAATTGTGTTAAGTTAAATGGATGATAAAAGATAAGATAGAAGGAATCCGTCTCGGCAGCGTAGGCGGATTGGGGAAGACAAGTGGCTCATAGATTAGGTTTGTTCGGGCAGTGTAGGGCTGATTGGGGAAGAAAAGAGGCCCAATAACATAATCACTATAAGAAAAGTTGGTTTTGACAGCAAATGTTCTCAGCGTTTAAGGCAGAAATGCGATAAACCTATTACAAACTGGGATTTTCGACCTAGAAAATCGACATAAAACTCATGTTGACTATTCAAGAATCGAAAATAGCGGAACGTCAATAGAAAGAAGTTAGAGGGTGAGAAATAGAAAAAAAGAAAACTAGAATAGAAGAAGAAGAAGAACACAAACACAACATCATAGTAAACATGAATCTCACTGCGGAACGAATAAATATATTATATAACATAACTTTGAAATATAAATCTGTACTTGTATATATATACCATTAACAAAGTACAACACTTACAACACAATGGAAATAAACAATAGTTATAAAATCCTAAAGCCTCCTTCTTCAAGCTCTCCAAGTATATCTGTAAAATCCTGACTACTTAACTGTCCGTACAAATTTGGGCACCCAAGAGTTTAGGGTAAAACAAAAAAATTAAACTCTGGGTCAGCCATGGGACTGGTGTGAGTAAACAATTTAAAAAAAGTGGAGAAAATAAACGATATCTCATAATACCACGCCGTATAACACAGAACGGGTTTCCCCTTATGAGAATCCAAAAACTTGATTTAACATTTAAAATCCTTTTGCAAGAAACGATAATCTTTATATAAAAACTCTTTTGATATTATAATAGTGTCTATCAACCACAACTAAATAATCATCTAGCAGAACGCTTTCATCTCATGTTCCACATATATAATATATAATTAAAAACCGTGGGCGCTTATTGGGGAATGGATTCCAACTAGCAAAGGTATAGGACCACTTTTCGATAGTGTATCTCCAGAGAGGAATACAATGGGTTTAACAAGAACATCTTATAACCCAGGCTAAACATGACCGGTCACTCATTTCGCTTGAGTGTACTGAATGTATTATGACCAACGGTTGGTATTAGCAACAATTTCCCAAAATGGACAACATCGAAATAGGTTAAAGAAGTAAATGAAATTTTTCTAGATCAGGTGACAATACACCTTAATTGGGAGCTACCCACTTAGCCACGCGACCTACCCGATTTTATACCATTTCTTGGTTGTGAGGCTAGAGGCCACGCTTATCTTTGACAGATCACACCTTTATTCACTTTGAATGTCACATTGTCATACCCGCCAAGCCACAATTTGGTTTCTCCAAAAATACCACGTGTATACAACTAAGAGAAATGAATTCCTCCGCCACCAAACGTAAATACATTTGAAGAGATCAACTTACGTGATCAATTAAATATACTCTGTCTGACATTCTTCCATGCAAGTTGTCCTGGGACTGGACAAACCGAAGGTGCTATTCTGTAAACCCATCTTAGGCTATTTCTACCTAGGATTTGCCAGAACAGCCCTTGCATAAACTCCGTCTTCAATTATCTTTATCATATTTGATTCCCAACGCTAATGCCCAAACGGAGTGGTTTTCAAATAATAAATCTGATCCCGGTCTCTCTGTATTGACGATGGAAAAATGGTCAAAACTTAGATAGTCGGTTATTTAACTATCAAAGGAAAACATCCATACACATAATGGTCTTATTTCCAAATGGAAATTTTATCGATCAATCATCAATCAACATTTTTCCCTTTAAATTAATTTATTCATTTCCCCGTTTCCCTTTTCCATATATTTATAAATTTTTATTTTCTAAATTAAGAAAATAAATGTTATTATCATTATAAAACATTTCCATTATTTATTCACGTATCGCTATCCTCCCACATCTATCAGCCTCTAACTGTAAACTAGTAAGAAAACAACTCCATATGTATTAACCCCGAAGGCGGAAACCAACATCAGATCAATAACCAGAGAGCTGTTTAACATAACTAATCTCCAGACATTTTCTAATTTCCTTAACCCCATTTCTTAATTTCTTATCAAATCATTGCTTACGTAATTCTCGAATTCAGTTTACGAATCCAATTTTTTTATGAAAAACACTGGTCATAACGGTAATGTTATAATCCCTACTTCCGAAATACCTAACTTAAAAATATAACTCTTATTCCTTATTTTAAATAAATAAATAAACAATTAATTTATTAATAAAATAAATCTTGATTAAAAGTCGTAAAGTAAAAATACTTTTCCATATTCGATATAATCGAATTTCAATTCATAACTCTCTTTCGAATCAACTCTATTCGATAACTCTCTTTCGAATAAACTATATTCGATAACTCTCTTTCGAATAAACTATATTCGATAACTCTTTTTCGAATAAACTATATTCGATATACGTTCCGAACTCCAGAATAATTTACCATTCAGGTCAACTCAATTTCTAAATTCATTTTTTTGAATTTAGTACTTCCTAACATTTATCAGTTTCCTTTTATAACTATTTTAAATTAGCAAAATTTTTGTTTTAAATCATTATTCGTTTTATAACGTGAACATTATTCCTTTACAAAAACTGGACTTGTTTTATCAAATCAAAACTTGATTTCACAATTTAAATAGTAACACAGGTGTAAACTCCAATTATCGAGTCATTTTATAACTTCTTATTCACATTCCATTTTATTTATCAAATCTCGTTTACATGTCAACTTCGTAGTTGATTTTATTTAATAAGTTTATAATTCTCTATTGCCTTTATATTCGATTGTAAAATATCGATTTCAAATCGATCATTAATTATCTTGTCAAATCTCGATTTATTCAATATATAATTTCTTAAATAAATTATTTTATAACATTTGGCCTAGTCGAATTCTAATTACAAATCTTTATGGATTTTATTTTGTTGTATATAACTGTGTTGTATACACAATTATATGATTTTTGTTTGATGATAACAAACAAATATATTTTATTTTAAATGTGTTTGTTACTGTACTGTTTCATATCTTTCATATCCACATCACAGACAAGAATATAATATTTAAATTTAAATAGAATACGACTACATACAAATTCAAATATTCAACGGTATTTTGTTTAAATTTAAATATTTTATTTCATACATTAAAACAATACAACTTTTGTAACTCCACTATTTGTACATCTCACATTTCAATTTCATTTCATACATATACAGCTTCATATACAGTGCTCCTCACTATAGTTCTTATCCCACTCATATTCAATTTAATACATATATGTATATATATTTATACACCTTCATATACAAACACATTCATTGTAATATATACATTTTGACACTTATATACTTTGTCTTCTTTCAGTCCAGTCACGTAAGCTCAATCAGTCCAGATCTTCACACCTGTCATAGTAGAAACACACACAGAGTAATCTGGAACAGAAATAAATTTAAATTCTAGCATATACAAAAAAAATTAAAATTTATTTGCTTAAAAATTTTGGTGCGTTTCTCATCATTTTTCATGACTTGATCTGATTTATATAGACTGTATACTCTAGTGCTCACTGATCAACCTCAACACACTATACCGGTTTGTTGATAAGAACCAGTTGATTCTGAACAACCACAACACAGTGTAGCAGTATGCTGATATATATTCGAATAGACACACACATATATATATACACATGTGTGTATATATCATATATGTATACATACAGGTCAACATGGTCAACATAGCGGTGAAATGAAGCAAATGAAGCAAGCAACCCAAGTGTCGAGAAAAGAAATTTCAAGTCAATAACGGACACAAATTTCAGCCCAAACAGCAAAGAAAACATGTTCAACTCAAACGGCCGAGCAACATATGATGGACAAGTACTCAAGTAGTTGTTTAGTTGGTCAAGCGCATGCGTATGCTCTGCAATGGAGGGTGTCCAAATGGATGCAACAAAAGTGAAGTTCGATTATCATGGTAGTATCATTCTCAAACAGTTCACAAAGGATCATGGATTTCAATTGCCACAACATGTGCAGCAAGGGTTAAAGCGTGTTCATTTCAGCAAACTTCAAAGTACATGAGTAAAACAGAGTGCACAAAGACATGTGACAAAATGGGCAACAGTAAATGGTTGACAAAGGTTGAAGTTCATACATCAGTTTAAATTGAACAACAAGTGGTTGTACATGCATCAATACACGAGCACAATACAGGTTGGTAAGCAAAAGTAATGAAAGCATGGTCTGAAAACATGGACATGGTGAGACAAGTTCACAATGACACAACTTAGTCAGAATGGAAAATACATGTAAACAAGAGGATCATGTTCAAGACTGCTTATTCATGCTGCAAGTGTACAAAGTTAAAATGGTCCAGCAAGACCAAATGGTGTGCTACAGCATAAATAAATGGTGATAAAGCAACTGTTCTTATCAGTTTCAAAAATGATCAAGTGTTGATCAAGTAGTATCAACAAAATTGATTACAGTAGAGGGATAAAAAGGGAAAAAATTCATGAGTCTAATTGCTTTCTAGAAATGAGAGAAATCAAGTTTTTTTTTAAACAGAGGAATCATGGGAACATTTTTTGGCAAGTGTTTAATTTCCAGAAATTGTAGTAATTTTTTATTTGGCAAGGCAAAATTGGCAAGAAATTATTCTCCAAGCATGGATTTCTAGAATATGTTTTTGGCAAGTGTTTATGGTTCGATATCAAATCAGCACAATGCAATATACATGGCCAGAAATACAATTTGACATAAAATGCAGGTTTTCAATTTTGTGAAATTCAAAAAGTGTTCACAATGGTGCACAATGTCAACAAGGTTCATGAACAAGGGAAACGAGTATGCCCAGATACATCCATTTCAATCACGCTATTCAACAAAGAAGGAAATTGCAAAAGAGGAAATCACGCAAGGGTTCACATCAAATGGGGAAGTCATTTTGAATTGCAGATTTCACTCAATCAATTTTGGAAATTCAATCATGGAAATCACGGCAATTATCAATCACACAAGGGATTACTCATGGCCACAAATATTTGTTTCCAGATTTGCATCAAGGCCGATACATTCAAATCAAAATACCAAATCAAGGAAACACACAAAAATCAGATTGAAGTCATACGAATCAATCAGTGCAAGTCAATATTAGAAATCAGAGAAAAATCAGGGATTAGAAATCCTATATAGCTCACCGATTCATCACTATCATATGTATTGAAAAATCATGCAACAAATATTTTAAAAGCAAGTAGAAATCAATTCAAAATACTCACTATTTTTCAATCAAAATCCCCAATTCATTGACACAAGTCATTTGACAAGAAGTAATACTCCACGAAGATCATCAGAGAACGAAGCTCCTGATTTTACATGTTGTGATTTGGGTGATTCTGCAAAACCCTAGTAACTTCATATCTCAGCCGCCATGTTAATTTTCAAAGTGCAAAGAGGATCGGGCAATAGAAATGGAAGTGCAGCCAAGTTGAAAGGGGCCGACCTTTTTTATTTAGGCTAAGTTTTTTTTAAATAGGCTAGGGTTCAAATTGTTTTTGTTTTTATTTGTTTTTGTTTTTCATTTTCTTTTGTAATCAAACGAACAGTTCTAGAGTATGTAAAATCTAGAGTTTCAGTTAGGGGTTAACTGACAGTTGCTAGAGTTTGTAAAATCTAGGGTTTACGTGTTACATGTTTGTAATACGAGAAAATCTGGTCAAGGGAATATCGGTCAGTCTAGGGTTTTGAGCGTAGGGTTAGTACAGGAGCAGGGAGTGCGAGTTTACAGGGTCAGTAAGCGGGATATGTTATTAACACCTAGTAGAAACCTTAGGAATGCAGCAGTAGGCAAGATTTGCCGAAGCTGGGTATCTCTGTGTGTTATTTACTTTCCATATTTATTTACTCTGCTATTATCTGTGCTGCGATTAATTTTTAATATCTTGTTAAACTGTAATAAACCCTATTCACCCCCCTCTAGGGTTAATCTAGATCCTACAAGTGGTATCAGAGTAGGTATTTCTTTAAATCTAGATTCATGGGTAATCCTAGTCGTCAGTCTAGTGAGAGTCAGTCCAGTTCATCTCCAACTATTTTCACTGGATCAGATTTTTTAAACTGGAAATCCAAAATGGAATTTTATTTTAAATCTGTCAGTATTAAATGTTGGGATGTTGTTATCAATGGGTACGATATCGTAGATAAAGTTTTTAATTCTCGTGCTACACATATTCTATATTCTTATGTTGATGATGATAAATACAGTCTGATTTACCATTGTTTAACTGCGCAGGAAATCTGGACAGCTCTCAATACGAAGTATGGACAAATTGACAATAGCTGCTCAAAACCACAAAGTGCCTAATCAGATTCAGAGTTTTGCTTAACAGGATTTACAAATGAAAATTCAGATGAATCAATCGATGGAGATTGAACAGATGACGAAACAAGAAATTTCTCATACGAAGATTTGGTTTATATTTGTATTGACTTGACTAAATCTGTTGATAAAATCCAATGGAAAAACAAACTTTTGAAATCTAAAAATCGTGATTTGATTAACATAAATAATATGTTGGAATTAAAACATGAAAACTCCCATTGCCAGATTTGTTTGAATTTGAAAAATGATTTAACTCATCTTAATAAAAATCTTTAGAAATTTGAAAAAGAAATTCATTTCAAAACAAAATGAAAAAGAGCTAATTCGTAAAAAAACAATGCTTTGCAAAAGGAGTTAGATAATCTTATTTCCAAACATAAAATTTTTGAAAATCAAAATTTATAGAAATCTGGATCAATTTTGAAAGAGCTTGAAAAAGAAATTGTGAAATTAAAAGATTTTGAAAAATCTGCTATTGAAAAAAAGCTAAATTTGAATTTGAGATTGCAGAGTCCCAAACCAAAATTAAATTTCTTAAAGATGAAAATTTGGTTTTGAAATCTGATTTTGAAAGATGTGAGATCACTAAAAATCATTGTTCAGATTTAGTGATAGAAAACGGTGATCTTAAAACTAAAATTAAACGACTTGAAACAATTTTCAGTAAATTTTCTGATGGTGAAAAATCTTTGAATATGTTGTTGAAAAACCAAATTTCTATTGGAAATAAACATGGTCTTGGTTTTGGGAAAATAAATAATTTTGAAAATTTGAATTCTTGTGATTTTAAAAATCCTTTAAATTGCTTTAAAAAGGGTTTTTATGAAAATTTGAAAAATTCCAAAAGGTTTTTTAATCACAAACGAGACAAGAATTGGTTTGATAATAATCCAGTTGAACAGTTGTGGACCCCAAAAAGAAATAAAATGATTTTTGGAAAAACTAAACAAGTTTGGGTTCCTAAAGTCACAAAGATAGATTCGAATGGGTTGTTATACAAACAGATTTGGGTATCAAAAGATGTTAATATAACTGTGAGTGGTTTTACTAATTTTGTTAGACCCCTCAATCCCCTAAACTGTTAGGTACCGGAGGAGGTTGAGGAATTGTTGTGCAAAAAGAAATGTGAAGCAAAGTTTTCTATACTTCTATATCATTCACAGTTCCTTTAGCCAAGATTTGTTGAGTTAGCGATTTATTTACGTTAATTTCAGGTATAACCTCTAAACTCAACTTTTTAAATATTCTCTGTTTTATTTTCTTTGTCTATTCCTTCTTCTACCCCCTTCTGTTTTTTTGTTTTGTTTTTGATTTTTGTCTGCTATATTTTTTGTTTCTTTATGGGCTTCATTAACTTCCAATTGCAGAAGTCATGTTTTTTCTAGAATTTTGCCTTGAATAAAACTCTAATTTTTTTTATCTTTTCCAGATCTTGAAATTAATCCTGTAAATCCTTGTAATTGTTTTGAAGTTTGCTTTCTGATTTTCCAAATTCCTAACAGTGTTGATGTATTCGTGTCATATCTTGGACACTGTTAATATGAATTCTTATTTTTTTAAGATCTGAAAAACAATTGAAATTTCACACATCTCTGCTGTTCTGAGGTTCTTCTAATTCTTTTTAGAAAGGTTTGAATATTTATACTCATTACAGCACACTAATATTTCTCAGTCGTGATAATTTCATTGGTTTTCAGATTGGCTTGGATATTTGTTAATCTATCTGGAATCAGTGTTACATCATAAATTTACTGTTATTCATGGTCAACTGGTGTAGATTTTGGTTTGTTTGAGATCATTTGAAATTTCTGATATTTTGAATCTCACACACCTCCCAGATCTGAAGTTATTAATCATAAGTGATTGATTCATTGTATCTTAAGGATTACATTTATTTCAAGTGATTTTGAATAAACCCTTTTTTGGATCATGAATTATCTTTCAAACTTGATGTAAATATTCTGAAAAATTCTTTGGGCTTGTCAGAAATTCTTCTGAAAAATTCTTTGAAAATATGGTCTTAAATCTCTCTGTTTTTCATGATTATTTGATTTGAATTTATGTTTGTTTAAAATCATTTGAAATCATTGATTTATTGAATCTCACACATATCTTGGATCTGAAATTTATAAACTGGTGTGATTGATTCATTAAATCTTGAGATTTACATATTCCTTCAAATGATTTCAAATAAATGGTATTTTTACTCATTTGATCATGAATCATCTTATATGACCGTCACCTTGAGAAGTCTGATTTGAATTTGATTTTTTGTATGGTTCTTGAAAATATTTTTTGGTGACTACTTGTTTTGGTATCAAATATATACCATGCTTTGATAGATGAAATTAATTTGCTTGATTTGTTAACCGTGTCTGCTTAGGCTTTGTGATTAAGATTCTGTTGTCTGCAGTATCATTTTTAAAATCCTTGTGAATATAGACATCAAGTGGTATCAGTTTGTAAGAGCTGAATATTTTTTGTATATATCTTTTTTGTCTTGTATATATCTCTCTAAATTCCTCTTGAAATTGATTTTCAATTTTTAAATTATTTATTTTTTATTCATTCAGAAATTGAAATCAATAACCAAACTGGACGGTAGTTAAATTCATCAAAATTATTATCAGATTTTGAAACTATGATGAGTCATGACTACATACTTCACAACAAGAGGAGATTCGATTTAAATTTTCATGATGATTGAACAATTATTATAATATCTTGGAATTGGCAATTATTTCACGACCGTCTTCTTTATCTACCGTCCTTCTGCAATCCATCGTAATTTTATATTAATGTGGAGAGTTTAATTTTTTAAATCATCTTGAATAAATTGTGAATATATTTGTGATAGAATTTGGCCTATTTTATTATTTGGAATTAGTGATAATTGAAAATTTTCAATGATTCCGGTACAGTCGAGCATATTTCATAATATAATTAATTTAGAAATTTATTTCACAAACCATTTCTGTACCTATCACATTTCTAACACCCGTATTGGTTTTATATACTGAGGAGTTTTTCATTTTGAAATTGAAAATAATAAAATAATATTCATAAGTGTTTCTCTAACCTCATTTAAAAATCCAACCTCTGGTTATGCATGGTTATGAGAATATTTAATTTTAAGTTGCAATTGACCTCGTTTAAAAATCCAAGATCTGGTTATGTGTGGTCAGTGTGCTCTTAAATTAAAAAAATTTGGCTATAAATAAAATTTATACAAAATTCTCCTTGGTGTGTAAAAACCAGCCTATCAATCCATGTTCTATTTTGTGAAATGTGTTAATATTTTATGACGTATTATGATTTGTTGATTGATAGCTATTGGGATTGGAGATAATACGTTTTTGTCACTTAATTTGAATTATTAATTATAGTCCGATTCCGTCACTGTTTTTGTACTCATGTTTATAAAATTCTTTTGGAAAATAATTGGACTTCATTTTTTATAAGTCTCTCCATTTATATAAATTTCATCATAAATCCATCATTCTCTACAATGTGAGTTATGCCACCTATTCTCAGAATATTATGATTTTTGTTTGATTGATTGAGATTTATGATGACCGTTCTTCCTCTTAAGCTGATATTATATTTTAGTCATTTTTTCACCTATATTTTAAGTTCTGAATCCTTTTGATGATAACAAAAGGGGGAGAATGGGTTGAGATTTTGATTTATGAGTGAATATTTTATAAATAATCTACTATTGAAAATTCTATTAATTTTTCAATCTTTTCATTTTTCAAATTTTCACTCATGCAGAGTTATAGGGGGAGTTTCTGTTATAGGGGGAGCTTTCAAATAGGGAGAGTTTAGTTCTTCACTGTCAAACACATTTATTGTGCTCAAAATCTTTTATTTGTTTGTCATCATCAAAAGGGGGAGATTGTTGTATATAACGGTGTTGTATACACAATTATATGATTTTTGTTTGATGATAACAAAAAAATATATTTTATTTTAAATGTGTTTGTTACTGTACTGTTTCATATCTTTCATATCCACATCACGGACAAAAATATAATATTTAAATTTAAATAGAATACGACTACATACGAATTCAAATATTCAACAATATTTTGTTTAAACTTAAATATTTTATTTCATACATTCAAACAGTACAACTTTTGTAACTCCACTATTTGTACATCTCATATTTTAATTTCATTTCATACATATATAGCTTCATATACAGTGCTCCTCACTATAGTTCTTATCCCACACGTATTCAATTATATATATACACACACACACCCCTTCATATACAGACGCATTCATTGTTGTATATACATTCTGACACTTATATACTATGTCTTATTTCAATCCAGTTACTAAGCTCAATCAGTCCAGATCTTCACACCTGTCAGAGTAGAAACACACACAGAGTAATTTAGAACAGAAATAAATTTAAATTCTTGCATATACAATTTTTTTTAAAAATTTATTTGCCTCAGAATTTTGGTGTGTTCTCATCATTTTTCATTACTTTTTCTGATTTATATAGACTGTACTCTAGTGCTCACTGATCAGTCTCAACACACTACACCGGTTTGCTGATCAGAACCAGTTGATTATGAATAGCCACAACACAATGTAGCGATATGCTGATATATATTCGAATAGACACACACACACACACACATATATATATATATACACACACACATATATACACATATGTGTATATATACATATATGTTTACATACAAGTCAACATGGTCAGCATAGTGGTGAAATGAAGCAAGCAACCCAAGTGTCGAGCAAAGAAATTTCAAGTGAATAATGGACACAAATTTCAGCCCAAATAGCAAAGAAAACATGTTCAACTCAAATGGCCGAGCAACATATGATGGACAAGTACTCAAGCAGCTGTTTAGTTGATCAAGCATATGTGTATGTCTGCAATGGAGAGTGTCCAAATGGATGCAACAAAAGTGAAGTTCAATTATCTTGGTAGCAGCATTCTCAAATAGTTCACAAAGGAGCATGGATTTCAATTGCCACAACATGTGCAGCAAGGGTTAAAGCATGTTCATTTCAGCAAACTTCAAAGTACATGAGTAAAACAGAGTGCATAAAGACATGTGACAACATGGATGCAACAATAAATGGTTGACAAAGGTTGAAGTTCATACATCAGTTTAAACTGAACAACAAGTGGTTGTACAGGCATCAATACAAGAACACAATACATGTTGGTAAGCAAAAGTAATGAAAGCATGGTCTGAAAACATGGACATGGTGAGACAAGTTCACAATGACACAACTTAGTCAGAATGGCAAATACATGTAAAGAAAAGGATCATGTTCAAGACTGCTTATTCATGCTGCAAGTGTACAAAGTTAAAATGGTCCGGCAAGACCAAATGGTGTGCCAGACCAAATGGTGTGCTACAGCATATATAAATGGTGATAAAGCAACTGTTCTTATTAGTTTCAAAAATGATCAAGTAGTATCAAAAAAATTGATTACAGTAGAGGGATCAAAAGGGAAAGAATTCATGACTCTAATTGCTTTCCAGAAACGAGAGAAATCAAGTTTTTTTTTAAACAGAGGAATCATGAGAGCATTTTCTGGCAAGTGTTTAATTTCCAGAAATTGTAGTAATTTTTTATTTGGCAAGGCCAAATTGGCAAGAAATTATTCTCCAAGCATGGATTTCCAGAATATGTTTTTCGGCAAGTGTTTATGGTTCGATATCAAATCTGCACAATGCAATATACATGGCTAGAAATACAGTTCGACATAAAAGGCAAGTTTTCAATTTACTGAAATTCAAACAGTGTTCACAGTGGTGCACAATGTCGACAAGGTTCATGAACAAGAGAAACGAGTATGTCCAGATACATCCATTTCAATCACGCTATTCAACAAAGAAGGAAATTGCAAAAGAGGAAACCACGCAAGGGTTCACAGCAAATGGGGAAGTCATTTTGAATTGCAGATTTCACTCAATCAATTTTGGAAATTCAATCATGGAAATCATGACAATTATCAATCACACAAGGGATTACGCATGGCCACAAATATTTTTTTTCCAGTTTTGCATCAAGGCCGATACATTCAAATCAAAATCACCAAATCAAGGAAACAAAGAAAAATCAGATCGAAGTCATATGAATAAATCAGTGCAAGTCAATATTATAAATCAGAGAAAAATCAAGGATTAAAAATCTTATATACTTCACCGATTCATCACTGGCATATGTATTGAAAAACCACACAACACATATTTTAAAAGCAAGTTGGATTCAATTCAAAATACTCACTGTTTTTCAGTCGAAATCCCCAAATCATTGACAAGTCATTCGACAAGAAGTAATACTCCACGAAGATCATCAGAGAACGAAGCTCCTGATTTTACATGTTGTGATTTGGGTGATTCTGCAAAACCCTAGAAATTTCCCATCTCAGCCCCCATGTTATTTTCCAAAGAGCAAAGATGATCGGGCAATAGAAATGGAAGTGCAATCAAGTTGAAAGGGGCTGGCCTTTTTTATTTAGGCTAAGCTTTATTTTAAATAGGCTAGGGTTTAAATTGTTTTTGTTTTTGTTTTTCATTTTCTTTTGTAATCAAACGAACAGTTCTAGAGTCTGTAAAATCTAGAGTTTCAGTTAGGGGTTAACTGACAGTTGCTAGAGTCTGTAAAATCTAGGGTTTTCGTGTTACGGGTTTGTAATACGGGAAAATCTGATCGAGGGAATATCGGCCAGTCTAGGGTTTTGAGCGTAGGGTTAGTACAGTAGCAGGGAGTGCGAGTTTACAGGGTCTATAAGCGGGATATGTTATTAACACCTAGTAGAAACCTTAGGAATGCAGAAGTAGGCAAGATTTGCCGAAGCTGGGTATCTCTGTGTGTTATTTACTTTCCATATTTATTTACTATGCTATTATCTGTGCTACGATTAATTTATAATATCTTGTTAAACTGTAATAAACCCTATTCACCCCCCTCTAGGGTTAATCTAGATCCAACATATTTTAATCCTATTCACATTTCGAACATCGAAATAAATTTCCATCATTTCCTTTTTAAAACGAATTCCCAATTTCCTGTTTTAAATTCACTGCTGAATTTACAGTCAAAATTATCCACTGATATTTATTTTTATTTCATTTATAAACATTGTTTATAAATCACACTACTTGTTTTTATTATTAAGCATGTTATTTATTTCTAACACATTCAAAATTCCATTTCTATTTTTAAAATAGATTTTTTTCTTTTAAAATTCATATTCCATCCTTTATGTTTCCCTTTATAAATGTTAAGTTTACATTCCATTTTCAAACATCGGTGTTAAAACCGATTTTCACTTCTCTATATAAATTCGTACTTATCTTTTCACTTATCCAACGATACATATTTTCCATAATTTATGAACATCATTAATAAATATTATTCTCAATTATCTGTTAAAAACAAATTTCTATTAAATATTTACTTTAAATCAATTTTCCCATAATTCTTTTATAACTGGCAATTTCCTTTTTAAAATTCTATAAATTTCCCAAATATTGTATTTACTTCATATACTCATTTATTTACCTCTTATTACCTTCATTCAGTATTTATACCAAAACGGCCTTTTAAAACATCCATATAACTGTTAATAATTTCTATACAGAAGTTCTTATTTAATTTCCAAAATAATTCCTTTTTATAAAATCCGATGATTTAATATAAATAATTTATTTTCAACATACACTTTGAAAATTCCCTTTTTACATTCCAGTATTTCTTATGGTATTTAAAATACCAAATTATAAGGCCAGTGTAATTATAATCAATCCCAAATTTTATATCACAATATATGGAAAAAAACAGTATTATAAATATTGAGGAATCCAGTTGGATCCCTCCGACCTATTTTCCTACATGCAAAGATGTTAAACAATACAAATTTCATTAATTTCATTTCAATATGAAATATTATGATATACAGAATCAATATTTAATTAACGATATATATAACTTGTCATAATCTCAACCAATTAATTAGTAGTTCATCCAGACAATCAACACACAACAATCAACCATCATTTATCAATTATAAAAATATGTTATAAAAATATAAACTGGGCAGAGTTAGTGAGTTTTACTCACATTGGATGTTTATCGTTAAATAACAATAAACTGTCGTTGATTCAGACATACATTTTTATTTTGCCATAATTTGTAACGAGCTCCAATTCACTCCCAACTGGTTCCATTGTGTAGCCTCCATACAATCACAACAGATCTTGTTTTGCTGAATTTCGTTAACATATGCATAAGATATTAATTTAATAAGTTTATGTATTATTACAAATTAAATTAAACTAACTTATTAATTAATCAGGCCTCACTGTTTTAAATTCGGCCCATGTTTTTAACCTACCCGCTCCATACTAATTCCTTCTTCTTTCAAAAACACTCTAACCTGACTCCAGCTCCTTTCTCACCATTAACGCAACTTCCTTCCTCCCCAACTTTTTTTTACTCCATGATTTTTCAAACCATTGCCACCGTGACACTCCTCTCCTATATCTCCATCACCCCATAGGATTTTTACTCGACTCGCACGCTTCAAATAATCCGCGACATCGACCTGCTGTTCTTCAGCTACAGAAAAAACGCGACCTCCATTCTCCCTCTTCACTCGATAATAAATCAAACTAATACCACTGAAATTACCCTCTTCGATTCCTCTATCCACCAACATCAAAATCATACCACTCGACATCCTAAATGGAAATGCGATGTCGACCTGTTGTTGGTCACGCAAAGCAAAAGTGTGACAACCCGAATTTCGACAGACCAATTGTTTTTCTTCAAAAACTCCAATCTATCGAAACTCGGATTGAGTTGCTCTGGTATCCTGCAGAAAAGACAGAGACATAAAATGTGTCAGAGCTCAGAAAATATCCCACAACGGAATGGATAAAATATAATATAATCAAAATATAGCCTTACCATATTAATAATACTGCCTAACCAGTATCCAAGGCTATCATGTCCCTGCCACAAATCTATCCTGCGAGTATGTTATGAGGAGGGGGTCAGAACACAAGTTCTGGTGACTGGATTTAATCTATACACTTTTGATAATCCTACATATACCGTTCAATAATATTTTCTTATTTATTAGGTTACTTGGGTTAACAACACTCAAGGCTTACACACATGTTGCGCCCATTTACAACCCAGTGGATTAACCTAATACAGTATATATGTAGCTACCCCCAATATTGAGGTACACCCCATGGTACCCCACTCGCACGGTCTCCACCGTAATACCATCAAAATATACGCAGTCCCTCATCCTATGTCGTAGTAACGTGCAAATATCAATATTACGTTCCGCATATATCTATCATTACTATGCTACGTAAACGTACTGACTGCCACCTTTGTTCGAATCAGACCCCATACTGGAGTAATGCTCTCAAGTCTACGATACACCACCCAGACCCGACATGCATGTATCTAGACTATCCACTATATGTATCTTCAATTGTAGCTTGATGCCTCAATTGCATGTCCTCTAATGTGCACCGAGTTCCATGGCAGGGCGATACAAGAAACACGGAACTTAGTCGGGAGCTTTTCCATATCTGTACGGGCCCGTCTCTAAAGAGCCTCTATATACAGACATACCTAGGGTCTATTTTCGTGGTGGCTATGGCCCCACCTCGGCCCCTCCCTCAACTAGTAAAGACTACTAGAGCTAAGCGATTGCCCCTACGCAAACAATCTAAACATCCATGTGGCGTATCCCCTCAACCCCTTACCCCGATAGTGAACGATGAAATGGTATCTTTGGTTTAGCTCGAGTCTTTCCGCATCACACTGGCTGCCGTTGCAGGGTGTCCGATGGTCTACTATCCTTGTTCGTCCTGACCCTCTGCCTCCTTGTGAGGCAACCACCGAACCATCCTTGTGTCACCTCGTCACAGCATTCTGACTGCATAGCTACATCTGCAGTCAAGGCCCACCCACCTAGTAGTTACGCACAGACCCAACCTCTGCGGACACAGCCTAAGACATCTACCGCCGAATAGAGGACTACTAGGAGCACCTTACATACCTCAGGAAGCCGCGTGCTTCCCCTTCCAGTCCTTCGGAGCCGTCAGAACAATCAGATGAATGTGCGCTATTCCTCGTGCCTTATAACACCACGATGATCTACCTCGTTGGGTTATTCACTCTCAAACGTGCGGACTAGTTCAAGCGCCTCACTTTAATATGTTATTAGACCCTATGTCTAAACATTCTTTTACGCGCTTGTCTCACCTTATCAGGTTTCCAGTTAACTTGGTTATTCCAATTCATATTGAATTCTTATTCAAATTACCAAGTTTCTCTTGCTTAATAATTTATGTCATACAACTTAATCCATTCAAGTTTATTAATAAACCCACAACATGTTATTCTTTAGATTATGGCCTAAGGTCTGTAATCCACAATCTCTTTTATATTTTCTTGTTGATTTCATCATTATAATAACATGTTTTTACTTAATATGTAATTAAGTATGTCCAGTTCACATGTTTTCTAACTAACATGTCACTTACCATTTATGTTTTCCTCATTCTTTCTCATTTAATCATAATTCCATTTTACGTTGTCAATAAAACTTATCGTTGTTTACTTATTAACCTAGTTCTATTAACTAAGGCTCATTAATAAGTTTCTCTACCCGTTTATTATAACCTATGTTATAATTTCCTCTTGTCCCTAGGACAGGCCTAAACATTCTTATCAACAGGTTTCAGACTTCCAAGCTTACAGATTACTTAATTTATAATTAGGTACAATATATTTTCCCCCTTTTCTTAACTGGTTTCAGGTTTTCCCCTTTACTAATTACTTAATTTATAGTTAAGTGTCCCTTAACTGAATTCACTAATTATCCCATTCTCTTACTAACTTATTATAACCTAAGTTATAATCCCCACTTGTCCCTAGACAAGTTTACCAATTATACAACATTTTCATTATTGTTACTTATTCATAATGGGTGATTATCATTTCTACAAGTTATGCTTACCTTGAAGGTGTCTTTAATTACATAACTTTATTATTTCTACCGGTTATGTATACCACTAGGTATCTTTAATTACATAACCTTATTGGGCTAAATTTGCTGGCCTATATGTAAATATTACGTACCCCCTTAGATTTGCTTAGCCCACCCACTGTCCAACCAATTTTACTTAACCCTAAATTTAGTTCATATTCATACAATCATTATGGATTAGATTAGGTTAAGTAGTCCAACTCATTACCATGTCCATTTATGGTTTATAATGGGCTAGACCTCCCACATTAGGCCTACAATTTATGGATGCTGGATATGCCGGTCGGGTCCGGGCAGACTTCTTCCATAAGTTGGGCCTAACCTCGTGTCATAGCCCGTCCCGTATTTGCGCACTTAGACCTCTCACATTAGGTTCTACATTAGTGGTTGCTGGATATGCCGGTCGGGTCCGGGTAGACTTCCACCACTAATGCAACCTAACCTCATGTCATAAGTGCAATTACAAATTTTAATTGTAATCCTAGGCATTCATCATTAATCAATTATTTAAACCTACGCCTTTATAGGTTTTCATGCCCATTTACCCAATCATATTCATGATGGATCATATGTTTAAATTCATATTATTCCAATTATACCAATTCATATTTTACATATGATCCCATTTGCGCCCAAATCATTTTTCTATACTTATAATCCAATTTAAGATCTTTAAACATAATTTGGTCGATGCCCCAAACCCATATTTATTTATTTATTTAATTCTATGTTAACATGAATCTATATAATCATATATTTACTCCAATTATTTTGTGTATACATTTGGGACAAATTAATATGTAACAAGAACAATCACAGTTAGTACTCATATCCTAACAAGTTCATAATCATGTAAACTTTTTAGCACTTCGACTAATTCAATATATGAATTTTCCAACATGTTCATACTAATATAACATGTAAACATTCCAATCATTTCAACGATTCATATTAACAATTTGCCGCTATATCATGCTAATCATTCCCCTAATTTAATAGATTCAACATATGAATTTCCTGATCTATTCATATTAACATCTCAACATATGTTATAACAACAATTTATAATTAAACAGGCAATTTCACAATTTATTAAAAGGGGAATGCTAAACGATTATCATAACATTATCTAAAGGCTATAGTTTAGACCCACTCACCTTATGCTTTCCTCAAATTTTGGGTCTGATCTGCTCTGTCATCCATGGTTTCCCTTTTAATCAGATTTACAACCTATCGACCATGGATTTATTATTTTCATGAAAAGAGAAGGGAAAGAGAAATAATTTAAATAGATTGGTCTTAGAAGTTTACATTGCTTTCAATAATCTTTTATTAACATTGACTCTCTCCTCCATATATGGATTCATAATCTTCATAGGCTAACATTTTTAATTTCAGAATAGATTTGAGAAGAGAGAGAGAGAGAAATAGCCATGGCAGAGTTTCGGCATCGTGTCAGAAATTATGAGGATGGAGTAAACCTAACCATCTTATTCATAGGAATGCTAAACGAATTTGGTATTTTAGATTTAAATAAAACTCCATCAGAGTTAACTGTGTCATACGACCAATAAGAAATGGCCACGTCGCAACAAAGGCAAATATTCACCAATCAAAACGCGCCACGTGTTTTGAATGATGCGCAGGGGTAGACACCCCTGCCATATTATTTTTTTCTATTTTTTTCTTTTTATTTGAAATTTGATTTATTTATAATACATATAATTCTTGCACATAAATCAAATTTCAAACATCCCTTTTGTTCACGCGCAACGCTCCATTTGAATTATGTTCATTTATATTCAACCCTTATGCGTATGCTAAACTTTTGTACGCGAACAATCATTTATTTTGTTCCCGTTTTATCTTGTTATATATATATATATATATATATATATATGTATGTATATAAAAGCACTAGACCTCTTATTAACACTTTTCACACTAAGCCACTTTTTTTCCATTCCCTTAAAACAAAAATATGGCGCTGGTGGGGATCAAACTCTGTATCTCTTGTATGCAAGTCACATACTCTAACCAACTGAGCTACTTAAGCTATTGTTAACAAGGCTTAGAACAGTGCTAGACATTATTCTTTTCTCAATCCTCTTTTTCACGTTTTGTTACAATACTTAACTTAAAAATATATCTTACATTTTAAATCAGTTTCTTAAAAATATATCTTACATTTTAAATCAGTTTTCTACAACTCATAGGTCTAAATTGACCATAAAATCGCCACGAATGCCATGACGCTAATCCCGTGACCAAATTCTGGAAGCTCTTCAAAATTTTCTTTTTCTTTTTAAATGTTCACATGCAATTTCACTTACATTGCATGCATTTCTTCTCATTTTATACATTGCATGTAATTCCTTTTATTAACCTTCTTCATCATCTCAATGCATGGACTCATTACATGCAATTATATTATTATTTAAATTTTCCTTTAAATATATCCATGCATATAATATATACATATATGCATATTTTTATTTTTATTTGCATTTAAAATGCGGGGTGTTACAAAAAGTGTGACACAAAATTGCATAGATTTGCATGAAATTGTGTTAACCCACCGCCTTGGCCTTCCGATCATCATGTTGTTCCTTATTTAACTCGATTCGACATCTACTACTTGCGGTTACAAACCCTAGCACGCTCTGGTTATTTTCCAATGGATATTTTTGACGTCGAGCCCCTAGAATTTGATACTAAAATGAAGAGGAGTTCATCAGCATCTCAACTATACGTGTACTATGAATTATAAGATTTTATCTGATTTTTTTTTGAATTTATAAGATGGTTTTACTTTATGTTTACAAGAACAAGAGGCGGCAAAAATTGTGTTTGACCGAAGAGGAAAAGTTTAGGGTTAACAAGTGTGACTATGTGAGGGGGGTATTTACAGGATAATTTAAATAATTTTATATTCATTATTTATTTATCTTTATTTTAACGCTGTTGATGTGCACGTAAAAATGTACATTTATATTCACATATTTATTCTCGTTTTAATTAAATAAATAATATAATTGGCTATTTTTACATGTTTTGAACCAAAAAGCCTAAATTCTTAAATAATCATACATTCATCTTCATATTAGGAAAAAATGGTCATTTGTGCATGTATTATTTTATGATAAAATTTACTTGTTTATTTTCATGTGTCATGTAGGATTTTTGGAGCAAAGATAAAGTATGCACATGAAGTTTGGAGATACACATGCACAAAGTGGATACAAAGAATTGGAGATGGAATTAATTCACTCACTACTTAGTGGAGGACCCCACCTACCCATTATCTCTCCTTCCTTAATGGTACAATTAAAGCCTAATTGGATGAGACAAAGGCTTCATGCATTTTACATGACTCATTAGTGGATGGAGACAAGATTAGAAGCTTCATGAAGGGGCATTTTTGGGAGTTCCCAACAAAGTGATTAGGGTTTTAAGGTTTCAAACATGTATATATACCCCTTTATGTCATGTAAATATCTCTTCACTTTTATGCTCTCCTTTAGTTAGTTTAGAGTGTAGGATCAAAATCAAAGCTCTCTTTTCTTTCATGGCTTCTTAGCCATTTCTCTCTTATGTAATTGTTATGTTAATGCAATTTAATTTCTTGTTCATTTAATTCTTGTTATTCACTTTATGCATTAGTGTAGTTTTATTTTATGCAAGTAGTTTAGTTTATTTTTGTTAATTAGTTTAGTTTATTTTATGCAATCTATTTTTGTTGTCATGATTACATACATTAGAATCTAATCCCTTTCAACTTAGGGATAATGAAGCTCTCTTGATTATGTAGATGCAACATAATTTGTTTATTCATGTTCTCTTTTTGTGCTTCATATCATGTTGATGTTATTGGTTTGTGTTCATTATTGAATTTTATAGGCTATATTATTGACACCAAATAGGCTATGCTTAGCCATGTGTTCACTGATTACCTCTTCATTTACATATGATGATGGTGATTAAATGGAGGTTGAAATAAAAAATTTGATGGTCTATATTTCTAATTAATAGTTCATAGGTCATGCTTAAAGTATATTTCAATTTCAACTTGTTTATTTTTCATTAGAAATAGTATAGTGATTTAGTGGGTATGTTATAGTTTGATAGTTTATTTTGTGCTAATTAATAGCATGAATAAGCTATACTTATAATAATCATATCAACTAAATTCACAAATGACCAAAAAAGAGAGATCATGGTTTCATTTTATTCTGAATCTTGTGATCTAAAGAGTGGGCTTATTCCTAAGTTGTTATTTAACTCTCATATTCTTAGCTATCTTAGTTTGTTAGTTTAGTTTAGTTGTAGTTGTAGTTAAAATCTTCACTCGACTTTGGTTTAATTTGATTGAATAAAATTAGAATTGCTTCTTTCCATGTGGATCGACTTGTATTCTCTAATGTACTACAAGTGTACGCCGTGCGCTTGCGGTTTATTACAATATTTCGTGCGACGGTTTTCTAAGTGATAGAATAACCATTTTGCGAACAAGTTTTTGGCGCCATTGCCGGGGAGAGAATTTGATTTTAGTTCTATTCTTCGGATTAATTTTGTGTGTGTTGCATTTTGTGTTTCGTTTGTTCACTTGTTTTCATATTTGTTTGTGTGTGTTTTTTGTTTGTTTAGTTTGTGTCGTTTAGTGTGTGTTAGTTCCCATTTCTCTTTTAAAAAAAATCGTGACTTCTTTTGTTTGTTCTCTATTTTGTTTATTGTTGTTTTCTAAATAAAAAAACACCATGCAATTTTTGTTCATTTTCTAGTTTTGATTTCTGTTCCTTGTTCACATTTCAGTTTGGATTCCTGTCTTCTCTGCATATTGGTTTCTTTTGTGTTTGTTGGTTTCTTCCTCTTCTTCCAAAAAAAGAAAAAAAAAGGTGCAATTGTTTATCACAGTTTTTATTTACTGTTTTCAGCTTCTTTCCCTTCTGTTCTTGTGCATACTTCTGTTTTTTTTAATCACTGCATTTGTTAGCTGTGCATTGCAACTTCACTTCACTGTGTGACATTTCACTTTACAACTTCTGCCTCCTTTGTTTTCTTTTGTTGTTGTAGTTTGCATTTCTGTTTTGGTTATCTGCTATTCCATTTTGACATCCTTTTAGAAAAAAAACATTTCATTTCTGTTTTATACATTGGTTTTACAGAGACTTCTGTTTCACTGTTTTACAACCTTTTCTATTGACATTTTCTTACATTTTACATAGTTCTACTCTCCTCTACACTTGCTGAAATCCTCAACCAAGTCCATCCTAACAGCCTCAACTTCCACCTTCTGCACTGTTATCGCAAGCCATTTCAATACCCAACACTTCCTCCTGCTCTCACCTCCATCTTCAAACAACACATTCCTACTCCTAACACCACCCTGCTCCACTCCTTTACACAAATACTTCGACACCACACTGTCTCCACAACAGAACCAAACTCCACCCTTAAACGCTTCACTTACATCAACATCCACCTCCCAAACCACCAATTTCCCATTCAACATCACCACTCAACAGCCTCCCCAAACCTGTTGTTGACACCCTCCATCAACCATTTCCACTTCCTCCTATTTTAAAAGCCTCAAGCACAAACCACCATTCACAATCACCTACCACTAATCCTAACTCCAATCAAACGTCACCACCCATAAACGCCCCCCTCTGTGATCAATTCACAAATCACCTCGCTCGAACCCCAATTCACCAAACCCGAACTTCCCTCCCCTCGCTGAAACTCCGAAACCCAAATGACAAATTCCAAAAAAGAAAAAAATTCCGCAAGTCGAGTCCTCCGCACCTCAATTTCATCAGCAAACCTCAACTTACTCGGACTTCTTCTGTGCAAATTCCCCAAAACCGCAGCTGAAAAACATTATCACAATACACCGACTCCTCCCCAAATTGAGCAACCGAACCCGCACCTCACCAATTCGTACAATCGAAATCCCTTTACATTCGGATCGAAGACAATTTTTTTAGTGGACAACCGGATCTGAAAGTGAATTTTATTTGAAATAAAAAAAAGAGAAGGGTCGGTTGATTTTAAGAGTGTCCGTTCCCTTTTTATTGGGCTGCGCATCTCTGGGCTTTATTGGGCCGTAGCACATTGTTTAAAAAAGGTTTTATTTAGTTAAGTTGAGTTGGTGATTTAAGTTAGAAAAAGAAAACTTGTTAATTTCAGTTGACCTTGCTGTTTTTCATTGTTTTCACTTGCTTTGGTTTTACTTTAACCTTTCATTTCTCAAAAAAAAAAAAAAAAGAACATTTGCCTTTTGCTTGTATATACATCGTCTTCCTTTCAGGTTGCCAAGGCGAATAGAATTTGCTTGTTACATCGTCTTCCTTTCAGGTTGCCAAGGCGAACAAAATTTGCTTGTTAGAACTGCTTGCTTGCTTCGCATGCTTAAAAATCGTCGCTTTAAAAAAATGCTAATAAATTCAGACGCTTTGGTATTGTTCTCTTCTCCTGTGTTTTTATTTTCTTTGCATTGTTGTTTGCTTGCATTCATTCATAGTTCCATTGATAATTCACGTTTAATTTCTGTTTTGCATTCATCTCCTTTTTTTTAAGGACATTATTATATAATGACAAACTGGTTTCTTTCCAATGATTTTTTTCTCGGTGTCTAGACTACGACAGAGTAATAACGTGTATAAATATTATGGTGATTCGTAAATATTATATCGGTTGTTCCTCTGAAGGTACTTAAACCTTCGGTTGCATTGCTAGGGTGATTCCTGGTGCACCGATAACTCATGTCCGTTAACTGGCTGAGAAATCTTTTGTTGAAATTAATCTAACTGTCATTATATAATTTTAGAAAATTTGTAAATATTTAATTTGCATTCATATAGTTGCATTAGGTTAATGCGTATATAAAAAAAAATTGAAAATTAAAAATCCAAAAAAAAGTTTTCTATTTTGTGAATATTTATTTTCCTTTTCCCTTAAAAAATATTTCAAAAAAAAACTATTTCTTTTTAAAATGTCTCAATTTCCTTATTTTCACGGATATTACGATAGTTGTGAAAATCAATATAATCCATATAATTTTACACCAAATTCATATGGATATTTTAATAACAACTATTGTACAAATTATCCCGATTTTACACGACCAAAATTTCAAAATGATGATCATATCTCAAGTATTGGAATATGTATTAAATCTTTAATTGAAGCACATCAAAATGATGATCAACCCTCCAGTCTTGAAATAAGTATGCAATCTTTACTTGAAGCACAACAAAGATTAAATGAAACCTTTAATTCATTAACGTGCAACAATTCAAGTCAAAGTTTTCAAGATAATCAAAATATAAGTGTGGGGGTATTTCAAAAAATTCAGATTTTGCAACACAAAATTTTCAAAATAACGATCAACCCTCAACTTTGGAAACAAGTATTGAATCTTTACTTGAAATTCAAAAAATGAATGGTTTGTTTATTTCAAACTTGTGCAACAATTCAAATCAAAGTTCTCAAAATAATCAAAATTCAAATTCAATTCCAAATTCAAATGATTTTGATTATAACCCTTGCCAATTCAATTTTGAACTCCAAAATGAATCTCAAATTCAAAATGGAAATGTGAATGAATTTTCAAATGATTTTGTCAATGGAAATAATTTCAATTGTTGTGCTACTGAAAATATTTGTTCTCAACGATTTCAAAGCGAAAATTCTCATCTTCAGTCTAGGAATCATAACATTTGCTTTCATCAAGTTTTGTAGTTCTTCGTGATTGCTTGAACCTTGGTACAATCCAAATACTCCCTAGAATTATCTGAAAGTTCAGTAAAGCATGAATAGAATGATTACAAAATATCTGTAATAGATCTAGGATTCGATATCACTTACGTTGCAGTACTATTACCATATTCATATAATTGAACTATTAGCTAGCTACTTGATTAAGAAGATTAATTTGTTTGTACAACTCAATAGGTCTAGATAATGCAGGAGTTCCACTGATTAATTAGTACTGCATTTTGATCTTCCAGCATGATGATTAAATATTGTTTTCATTTCTCATTGAGAAAGGATAACTGATAATAGTAAAGGGATGGTTCAGTGCAATTGTAAGTGTGTGTATATGATATTTGTTTCGCCGCCAATCAAACTGACAATACTTCAATGATGTTTATAATGCTTAAAAGAAATCAGATACGTGTCATTGACTAACGACTATGTAATACAGAATCTCCTAAACATATATAAAATAATTGCATCTGCTATTGGACATGATAAAGGGAATTGCATAAGATACTTACAAAGAAAAGGCAAGAAGAAAATGGAGCAGAGATATCATTGCACATCTAGATTATACTTCTGATACTTAAAAGATCATAATACAAAATTGTTATCGGTAAAGCTAAGAATTTGAAGAAGGCATAAAGAAAGTTTGTTTTTTCTGATTTTTTTAAAGTGAGGTACATGTAAAAAAATCACATGATTAAAGTTGCGTAGCAGCTTATACTATCACTATATGGGACTATCAGTTATTTTATTGGACCATCAGTTATGTAAACACCATGTCGTATGCATGTGCGAGTGAGTGTGCATGCTCGTGTGTGATTTATATAAACATGACAGCATTATGTGTGTACGTTTGGGCGTTTGAGGATGGGAAGAACAAGGCAAGTGTTTCGCAATCCACTACCGATCATTAGATCCACAAATTTTGCTACCTCAAGGAATGCATGTGTATTAAGCAATAATTCCAGACTAGTATAATCGGGACAACAACATTTGTTCGTTTAGCTTAGGCATTATGTTTTTCAGATAATTTGATTCATCTGCAATCACAATTTGAAAAGAAACAAACGAAGAAACACTTTCAAAAGAAATTAATAATTATTCCCATCCATGATTGTGTGCCCATGCATATGCAAGTGCATGAAGAAGAGAAAAAAGCATCTAACTTAAAGAGTTTCTTAGTTAACATGCAATCCCAGATGTTGTGAAACAACGGCTGAGTCGTGGGCTAGGTCGCTTTCTTGAAGACGATTCGGCGATCTGGTCGGTGGTGCAAAACTAGTTTGTACTTTCGCCGCCGCCTCTAGGATAAAACAGCTTCTGAAAATAATAACTAATTTGCTTTGCACAACAAATTAGTTCAGATTTGCACTTTCGAGATTAAAAATACTGCTCGTAATTTCTGTAAGAAGATTTTAATGGCGGAGGCAAGAAAATGGTATTTTTGTTAAGTAATTTTCGTCTAAAGCTGAAGGTAATATATAGATGGGGATTAGGGCTGAACAAAATACTATGCAGTGGATAAATCTGCTAAAATACCGGATCAAAAGTTTACCACTTCAAATTAAAGTCGGCTCAGAAATATTTTCTGTGTTTAAAAATATGGTTCGAAAAATGCAGTGTTCCCTGGTCCAAAAATATAAGTGTTTACACCACAAAGCCAAGAACCGAAATGGGCCGGGCCGGGTTGGTCGGTCTCGCGCGCGTGTGTGGTGATCATGATGCATGGCCTCCCTCCTCACAACAAAGCATGTATTGGGAGCCCAAGGCCCCAACATGATTTCTTAGAAACAAGTATAAATACTTGCTTCTTTCATATAGTCTCATGATGTGGGACTATTCACATATAGGAGCCATTCTTACACTTAGTCAAATTTTTAATAATTCACATAAAATTTCCAACAATCCCCCACTTGAATTTTTAAAAATATTTTCGAGAAGTTTCTAAAAAAAACATAAAATTGTGCATAAACAAAGGTGTCATCCGACTTGAACCTTTGCATAGTGAATAAGATTCAGTTTTTACTAGAGTGACACGTAGTCTTGAATTCTATTCCTGACATCAAACCACACACAACCTTTTCTATAGTGCAATCAAATAAGCCCGTGCATTTATGGCCATGCACGTCTATCCCAGTTTAGTGAACGCTCTAGAAGTTTTGCCCAAAACTCCATAGGAAACGACCACATTTCCACATTCACATAGGTGAGTCTATCCAGAGTACTCCTAAAGGTAGGTAATCCACTCCAAATAGAGTATAGATCTCATTAAGAGTTTCTATCAACTCATCCTCTAATCACTTCAGGAATACATGCTTCTTGGTTTATTAAATAGCATGTTCAACTTCTATCACTACACAACTTGCTTTTACCCATTGAACCTAGTTCTTGGGATCTCCAGTCATTTAGGTCTGGTTGCCATTGTGCGTGATTCCACAATCTTAGGGCAATTGTCCCATTCTTTTAGAATTATTAAGGACTTTCTTTCTGGTCAGTCCTTTCGTCAAAGGATCTGCCAAATTGTCATCACTTCATATGTGATGTTCTCTAACAATACTGTGCATACGAGTGTCATTTCTTACCGTTGTAATATCAGTATAGTTCTTCTTTCAATAGTCGTCAAATTTTTCATCACTATATATGTGATCTTCTTTTACAGTATTGTGCTTATGACGTCGTCTTTTACCATTGTAATAACGGTTCTATACTTTTTGCAATAGCCGCGTAACTATCGCAATCAATTACACCACTGGTGTCGGTTTTTCCCTTATGGGGATCTCAAGTAGCAGATTTCTTTCGTACTCTGCTTTTTCACTAGCTGTGACTAGTGCTATTATCTCAGTCACTATAGTATACTGAGTCAAGATATTCTGTTTCTTAGATTTCCCAAAAAAACAGTTCTTCCAGCAATGCTAAATATATAGCCACTGGTCGTATTAGAATCATCAGATAAAGTATTTCAGTCTGTATCAGAATATCCTTCAAGTACAACTGAAAACTTTTCATAATGTAATCCAAGATTCATAGTTTATTTTAGGTATCTTATGACCCTCTCAATTGCATGTTAATGCTCTATACTAGATCTACTGGTAATCTTGCACAATAATCCCATGACATAGGCAATGTCAGGTCAGTACAATCAGTGACATCCCGAAGGCTGCCAATGATGCTCGCATAATCAGACTGTCTTACACCCTCACTAGTGTTCTTAAATAACTTTACACTAGGATCATATGGTGTACATGCAAGTTTATAGTCAAGATAATTGTATTCCTTTAGAGTCTTCTCAGTTTAATGGGATTGATCCAAAGAAAATCCCCTTTTTGACCTAGTAATCTTAATATCAGGGATTGCACTCGCTTCACCTAGATGTTTCATATTAAAATTGGCACTTAATAAGGGTTTGACTGAATTTATGGCCTGAATGTTTGACCCAAAGATGAGTAGGTCATCTACATAAAGGCATATAATAGTGCAAATGTCATTCTCAGATTTGTAATAATTGCATTTGTCACTTTTATTAACTTTAAAACCATGTGAAGTGATTAAGTTATCAAATTTTTCATGCCATTGTTTAGATGCTTGTTTTAAACCATATAATGATTTATCTAATTTGCATACTTTATGTTCTTGACCATGTACTACAAATCCTTCAGGCTGATCCATATAAATTTCTTCTTCTAATTCACCGTTCAAAAATGTGGTTTTTACATCCATTTGGTGTATTAGTGGATTATGAATAAAAGCAAGTGAGATTAATACCCAAATGAATGTAATTCTAGTTACTGGTGAAAAAGTGTCAAAGAAACCTATATTTTCTTTTTGCTTAAAACCTTTAGCTAATAATCGTGTTTTATATTTATCAATAGTGCCATCAGGTTTTAATTTTTAAGTACCCATTTACCACCTATAGATTTACAACGGGGGTAAATCTACCAAATGCCAAGTCTTATTGGATTCCAGAGAATCCATCTCATCATTTATAGCCTCTTGCCAAAAAATGGGCATCTAAAGAGGATAAGGCCTCTTGGAGGTTTAAGGGATCCTCCTCTATAGTAAAATCACAAAAATCCAAACCAAAATCCTTTACGGTTCTTGTTTTTTTTACTTCTTCTAGGTTCAGCTTCAGAATTTTCATTAAATTTTGTTCTGATAGGCATACTAGAAGTGCCCCCACTATTCCTTAATTCAAAAGAAAATTTTATTTCATAAAAACCAGCATCATTTGATTCAATATATTATGTGCATTTAGGTCATAAAATCGGTATGCTTGGCTATTAATAGCATAGCCCATAAAAACACATTCATATGCTCTACTTGTCGATTTTATTCTCTTAGGGTCTGGAATGCGAACATATGCTAAACAACCCCAAGTTCTAAAGTATGACATTGGATTTATAATTATTTAAAATTTCATAAGGTGAAATTTTGTTCTTAGATTAGGGGATTCTATTCAGAACATAGCATGCGATCAATAAAAATATCCCCCCACCAATGTTTGCTGCACCAAAATTAATAAAATGGCAATTACTAATTCGGTAAAGGTCCTATTTTTTTTTCAACTTTACCGTTCATTTCAAGTGAATATGGTGCAGTTCTATCGTGTACTATACCACGTATTTTATAATAAATCAGAATAAACTAGATTCATATTTTGTTCCTCTATCACTATGAATTTTCTTATTCCTCAATTTTAGTTTTAAATCTACGCATGTCAAATGCAACACATATTTCAGAATCACTGTTTGTCCAATTGTATGCTTTATTTTCATATAACCAATCTCTACTGTTTTAGTGGTGTGAGGATCTCCCAACAAGACTTTCTGATCATCAGCAGCCATGTATATTGTGAATATATCACGATCATAATAGACATGGTGAGAAACACCAGTGTCTACCCACCAACCCTCTGTCCACTAACAAGGTGAATCAATCATAGCCGTAAGAGGCTCCTCAGTCAGGTTAGCCTACAGTGCAAGACTTATCCTGTTCCGACACTGTCGTGCCATATGATCTGGTTTTCCACAGTTGTAATATAGAAGCAACTATTCAGAATCATTCTTTTTGGTTGGTTGCTGCTGTCCTTTATGGTTTCCCATTCTATTCTCAACTGACTGGCTGTGGAGGCTTACTATTGCTTGAGATGTTAATATGTTTGAAAATTTATATTTTTCTTATAGAAAAATATACATAAACTTATAGACTAACATAAGTTATTCACATGTATGCAACAAAGGTATTCTATATTCTATATTTTCACTTGTATGCAACAAAGGTGTTCTATATTCTATCTGTTCAATTGTATGCAACAAAGGTGTTCTATATTCTATCTGTTCACTTGTATGCAACAAAGGTGTTCTATATTCTATCTGTTCGTACCACATCTAACATTTTGACTTGATTTCATACCTCAATATAGTAACAACACTAACCAACTAGTACTGATTAGAAGTTAAGACAAGGGTAATATGGTACGCTGTTATGATATTAGATATCACATTCTTGTTACATGCACAATTAGAAAGTCATAATTTTCAAGTTATCAATGAACACCAAGGAATTTCTACTAACAGCAACTACCCTTTAAATTTCCACATATAAAAATGTTATTAAAATGGTTTAGTTGTATCAATACTTGATCCGAGCATTGTCGGTTGTTGCAAATCAGCAGAAAAGGTCAAATTAATTTTACGCAAAAAATGAAAAAATTTCAGCAAATAAATCTACAGATCCATTATACTAAAAAAGTATCGATTGTGATTCCCACAGCAACGATCATGATCTAAGATCCACAAAATGGTCCACCTCCTCTGATTAGCGGTTCTTTCAGATTTCGGATCTGCCTTCCCATTTGAGCTTGCGTACTTTTCCCTCTGCTACCGCCCTCCGAAAATGATTTCAACGGAAGCGAGTGGGTTTAATTCTGCCTTGTTGCACGATGATGAGAACGAAGGTTCAGAAGCTGAATTGTTGGAAGTATGAATTTGGTAGTTCAGTGTTTTTCCGGTTGCAGCCATTTTTTCGATTCGTCTTCAAATTATTGGGAAATAATGGATGAATCGTGGACTAGGTCGCTTTCTTGAAGACGATTCGGCGATCTGGTCGGTGGTGCAAAACCAGTTCGTACTTTCGCCGCCGCCTCTAGGATAAAACAGATTCTGAAAATAATAATTGATTTGCTTTGCACAACAAATCAGTTCAGATTTGTACTTTCGAGATTAAAAATATTGCTTGTAATTTTTGTAAGAAGATTTTAATGGCGGAGACAAGAAAATGGTATTTTTGTTATGTAATTTTCGTCTAAAGCTGAAGGTAATATATAGATGGGGATTAACTGTGCAGTGGATAAATCTGCTAAAATACTGGATCAAAAGTTTACGGCTTCAAATTAAAATCGGCTCAAAAATATTTTCCGTGTTTAAAAATATGGTTCGAAAAATGCAGTGTTCCTTTGTCCAAAAATATGAGTGTTTACACCACAAAGCACCGAACCAAATCAAACCGGGCCGGGCCGAGACGGTCGGTCGTGCGTGTGTGTGGGGGTCATGATGCATGGCCTCCCTCCTCACAACAAAGCATGTATTGGGATCCCAAGGCCCCAACATGATTTCTTCGAAACAAGTATAAATATTTGCTTCTTTCATATAGTCTCATGATGTGGGACTATTCACATATAGGAGCCATTCTTACAGTTAGTCAAATTTTTAATAATTCACATAAAATTTCCATCATTCCCCCACTTGAATTTTTAAAAATATTTTCAAGCAGTTTCTAAAAAAAATACTGTGCATAAACAAAGGTGTCATCCGACTTGAACCTTTGCATAGTGAATAAGATTTAGATTTACTAGAGTGACACGTAGTCTTCAACTCTATTCCTGACATCAAACCACACACAACCTTTTCTATAGTGCAATCAAATAACCCCATGCATTTATGGCCATGCACGTCTATCCCAGTTTAGTGAACGCTCTAGAAGTTTTGCCCAAAACTCCATAGGAAACAGCCACATTTCCACATTCACATAGGTGAGTCTATCCAGAGTACTCCTGAAGGTAGGTACTCCACTCCAAATATTGTACAGATCTCATTAAGAGTTTCTATCAACTCATCCTTTAATCACTTCAGGAATACATGCGTCTTGGTTTATTAAATAGCATGTTCAACTTCTATCACTACACAACTTGTTTTTACCCATTGAACCTAGTTCTTGGGATCTCCAGTCATTTAGGTCGGGTTACCATTGTGCGTGATTCCACAATCTCAGGGAAATTGTCCCACTCTTTTAGAATTATTAAGGACTTTCTTTCCAGTCAGTCCTTTCGTTAAATGATTTGCCAAATTGTCATCACTTCATATATGATGTTCTCTAACAATACTGTGCATATGACTGCCATTTCTTACCGTTGTAATATCAGTATAGTTCTTCTTTCAATAGTCGTCAAATTTTTCATCACTATATATGTGATCTTCTTTTACAGTATTGTGCTTACGACGTCGTCTTTTACCATTTAATAACGGTTCAATACTTTTTGCAATAGCCGCGGTACTATCACAATCAATTACACCACTGGTGTCAGTTTTTCCGTTATGGGGATCTCAAGCAGCATATTTCTTTAGTACTCTGCTTTTTCACTAGCTGTGACTAGTGCTATTATCTCAGTCACTATAGTATACTGAGTCAAGATATTCTGTTTCTTAGATTTCCCAAAAAAACAGTCCTTCCAGCACTGCTAAATATATAGCCACCGGTCGTAATAGAATCATCAGGTAAAGTATTTCAGTCTGTATAAGAATATCCTTCAAGTACAACTGAAAACTTTTCATAATGTAATCGAAGATTCAGAGTTTATTTTAGGTATCTTATGACCCTCTCAATAGCATGTTAATGCTATATACTTGATCTATTGGTAAACTTGCACAATAATCCCATGACATAGGCAATGTCAGGTCTAGTACAATCAGTGGCATCCCGAAGGCTGCCAATGATGCTCGCATAATCAGACTATCTTACACCCTCACCAGTGTTCTTAAATAACTTTACACTAGGATCATATGGCGAACATGCAAGTTTACATTCAAGATATAGTAATCTTAATATCAGGGATTACACTCGCTCCACCTAGATCTTTCATATTAAAATTGGCACCTAATAAGGATTTGACTGAATTTATGGCATGAATGTTTGATCCAAAGATGAGTAGGTCATCTACATAAAGGCATATAATAGTGCAAATGTCATTCTCAGATTTGTAATAATTGCATTATTCACTATTATTAAGTTTAAAACCATGTGAAGTGATTAAGTTATCAAATTTTTCATGCCATTGTTTAGATGCTTGTTTTAAACCATATCATGATTTATCTAATTTGCATACTTTACGTTCTTGACCATGTACTACAAATCCTTCAGGCTGATCCATATAAATTTCTTCTTCTAATTCACCGTTCAAAAATGTGGTTTTTACATCCATTTGGTGTATTAGTAAATTATGAATAAAAGCAAGTGAGATTAATACCCAAATGAATGTAATTCTAGTTACTGGTGAAATAGTGTCAAAGAAACCTATATTTTCTTTTTGCTTAAAACCTTTAGCTACTAATCGTATTTTATATTTATCAATAGTGCCATCAGGTTTTAATTTTTAAGTACCCATTTATAGCCTATAGATTTACAACGGGGGTAAATCTACCAAATGCTTAGTCTTATTGGATTCCAGAGAATCCATCTCATCATTTATAGCCTCTTGCCAAAAAATCGGCATCTAAAGAGGATAAGGCCTCTCGGAGGTTTAAGGGATCCTCCTCTATAGTAAAAACACAAAAATCCAAACCAAAATCTTTTACGGTTCTTGTTTTTTTACTTCTTCTAGGTTCAGCTTCAGAATTTTCATAAAATTCTGTTCTAATAGGCATTCTAGAAGTGCCCCCACTATTCCTTAATTTAAAAGGAAATTTTGTTTCATAAAAATCGGCATCATTTGATTCAATTATGTTATGTGCATTTAGGTCATAAAATTGGTATGCTTTGCTATTAATAGCATTGCCCATAAAAACACATTCATATGCTCTACTTGCCAATTTTATTCTCTTAGGGTCTGGAATGCGAACATATGCTAAACAACCCCAAGTTCTAAAGTATGACACATTGGATTTATAATTATTTAAAATTTCATAAGGTGAAATTTTATACTTAGATTAGAGGATTCTATTCAGAACATAGCATGCAGTCAATAAAAATATCCCCACCAATGTTTTATTGTACCAAAGTTAATAAAATGGCAATTACTAATTCGGTAAAGGTCCTATTTTTTTCCAACTTTACCGTTCATTTCAAGTGAATATGGTGCAGTTCTCTCATGTACTATACCATGTAATTTATAATAAATCGGAATAAACTAGATTCATATTCTGTTCCTTTATCACTATGAATTTTCTTAATTTTCTTATTCCTCAATTTAAGTTTTAAATCCAAGCATGTCAAATGCAACACATATTTCAGAATCACTGTTTGTCCAATTGTAAGATTTATTTTCACATAACCAATCTCTACTGTTTTAGTGGTGTGAGGATCTCCCAACAACACTTTCTGATCATCAGCAGCCGAGTATATTGTGAATATATCACGATCATAACAGACATGGTGAGAAACACCAGCGTCTACCCACCAACCCTTTGTCCACGAACAAGGTGAATCAATCATAGCCGTAAGAGGCTCCTCAGTCAGGTTAGCCTGCAGTGCAAGACTTAGCCTGTTCCGACGCTGCCGTGCCATATGATCTGGTTTTCCATAGTTGTAATATAGAAGCAACTGTTCAGAATCATTCTTTTTGGTTGGTTGCTGCTGTCCTTTATGGTTTCCTTATGGATTCCCATTCTATTCTCAACTGACTGGCTGTGGAGGCTTACTATTGCTTGAGATGTTAATATGTTTGAAAATTTATATTTTTCTTATAGAAAAATATACGTAAACTTATAGACTAACATAAGTTATTCATATGTATGCAACAAAGGTGTTCTATATTCTATCTTTCCACTTGTATGCAACAAAGGTGTTCTATATTCTATCTTTTCACTTGTATGCAACAAAGGTGTTCTATATTCTATCTGTTCGTACCACATCTAACATTTTGACTTGATTTCATACCTCAGTATAGTGACAGCACTAACCAACTAGTACTGATTAGATGTTAAGACAAGGGTAATATGATACACTGTTATGATATTAGATATCACATTCTTGTTACATGCACAATTAGAAAGTCATAATTTCCAAGTTATCAATGAACACCAAGGAATTTCTACTAACAACAACTACCATTTAAATTTCCACATATAAAAATGTTATTAAAAGGGTTTAGTTGTATCAATACTCGATCCGAGCATTGTCGGTTGTTGCAAATCAGTAGAAAAGGTCAAATTAATTTTACGTAGAAAATGGAAAATTTTCAGCAAATAAATCTACAGATCCATTATACTAAAAAAGTACCGATTGTGATTCCCACAGCAACGGTCATGATCTGAGTTCCACGGAATGGTCCACCTCCTCTCATTAGCGGTTCTTTCAGATTTCGGATCTGCCTTCCTATTTGAGCTTGCGTACTTTTCCCTCTGCTACAGCCCTCCGAAAATGATTTCAACGGAAGCGAGTGGGTTTAATTCTGCCTTGTTGCAGAATGATGAGAACGAAGGTTCAGAAGCCGAATTGTTGGAAGTATGAATTTGGTAGTTCAGTGTTTTTTCGGTTGCAGCCATTGTTTCGATTCATCTTCAAACTGTTGGGAAACAATGGCTGAGTCGGGACTAGGTCGCTTTCTTGAAGACGATTCGACGATCTGGTCGGTGGTGCAAAACCAGTTCTTACTTTCGCCGCCGCCTCTAGGATAAAACAGCTTCTGAAAATAATAACTGATTTGCTTTGCACAACAAATTAGTTCAGATTTGCACTTTCGAGATTAAAAATACTGCTCGTAATTTCTGTAAGAAGATTTTAATGGAGGAGACAAGAAAATGGTATTTTTGTTATGTAATTTTCGTTTAAAGCTGAAGGTAATATATAGATGGGGATTAAATGTGCAGTGGATAAATCTGCTAAAATACCGGATCAAAAGTTTACCGCTTCAAATTAAAGTCGACTCAGAAATATTTTCCGTGTTTAAAAATATGGTTCGAAAAATGCAGTGTTCCCTGGTCCAAAAATATAAGTGTTTACACCACATATCACCGAACCGGGCCGGGCCGGGCCAGGTCGGTCGTGTGCGTGTGTGGTGGTCATGATGCATAGTCTCCCTCCTCACAACAAAGCATGTATTGGGAGCCCAAGGCCCCAACATGATTTCTTAGAAACAAGTATAAATACTTGCTTCTTTCATATAGTCTCATGATGTGGGACTATTCACATATAGGAGCCATTCCTACACTTAGTCAAATTTTTAATAATTCACATAAAATTTCCAATAATCCCCCACTTGAATTTTTAAAAATATTTTCGAGCAGTTTCTAAAAAAACATAAAATTGTGCATAAAAAAAGGTGTCATCCGACTTGAACCTTTGCGTAGTGAATAAGATTCAGTTTATACTAGAGTGATACATAGTCTTGAACTCTATTCCTGACATCAAACCACACACAACCTTTTCTATAGTGCAATCAAATAAGCCCGTGCAT
This sequence comes from Allium sativum, assembly GCA_030737875.1. NCBI lineage: Eukaryota > Viridiplantae > Streptophyta > Magnoliopsida > Asparagales > Amaryllidaceae > Allium > Allium sativum. The sequence continues at coordinate 122,475,536 of CM060919.1, read as the reverse complement.
TTATGGCCATGCATGTCTATCCCAGTTTAGTGAACACTCTAGAAGTTTTTCCCAAAACTCCATAGGAAACGGCCACATTTCCACATTCACATAGGTGAGTCTATCCAGAGTACTCCTAAAGGTAGGTACTCCACTCCAAATAGAGTATAGATCTCATTAAGAGTTTCTATCAACTCATCCTCTAATCACTTCAGGAATACATGCTTCTTGGTTTATTAAATAGCATGTTCAACTTCTATCACTACACAACTTGTTTTTACCCATTGAACCTAGTTCTTGCGATCTCCAGTCATTTAGGTCGGGTTACCATTGTGCGTGATTCCACAATCTTAGGGCAATTGTCCCATTCTTTTAGAATTATTAAGGACTTTCTTTCTGGTCAGTCCTTTCGTCAAAGGATCTGCCAAATTGTCATCACTTCATATGTGATGTTCTCTAACAATACTGTGCATACGACTGTCATTTCTTACCGTTGTAATATCAGTATAGTTCTTCTTTCAATAGTCGTCAAATTTTTCATCACTATATATGTGATCTTCTTTTACAGTATTGTGCTTACGGCGTCGTCTTTTACCATTGTAATAACGGTTCTATACTTTTTGCAATAGCCGCAGTACTATTGTAACCAATTACACCACTAGTGTCAGTTTTCCCTTATGGGGATCTCAAGTAGCAAATTTCTTTAGTACACTGCTTTTTCACTAGCTGTGACTAGTGCTATTTTCTCAGTCAATATAGTATACTGAGTCAAGATATTCTGTTTCCTAGATTTCCCAAAAAAAACGTCTTCCAGCAATGCTAAATATATTGGCATAATTCGTTTGGTTTCCAATTCCGTGTTTTGCAATAGAAAATTAAGCAGCTGATGATCCCACTTTGATCAAACAGACATTAATGATATTAGTTTGACTTGCTAGTAGTGTAGGTCACCACAAACTTAATTATCTTAAACAAATTTACCTAACAAATAATATTCAAATCAAAACCCTTTTGCAACAATAATTCTTTCAAGTGCATATGGAGCACATGCATCCAACCATGCAGTATCATTTTTTAATTGCTTGTCATTGGAAAGCTAAACCAATAGCGACAATTAACATAAAAATATACAAATCGCATAATAGTTCGCGAATGACAAATCCGAGCATAATTTGTACGAAGGCATGCAATGTTTTTGCATTTTGCTCTACGACATATATGTTTCCATGCAGTTTCTCTTAACATGTGATATTTAAGCTCATATATATATAGAACTAATTATATTTGTTAATCTTCGCATGCCTTGTTAAGGGGAGTAATTCATCACTCCCTAAACTGAAATTTTTTCTCTAGACAAAATGTGAACGTGATAAAGAAGACATCTATTCGTGTCATTTTGTCAAGCCAAATGAATGTGCAACGCAATGAGTATATGTACATGCACTTGAGCGATATATACTGCAATTTAGCTTAAATAATATCAGCGCAATTTTTTGTTCTTTTGTTTTTGGACTTCTTACCCATTTAGGCCTATTTAGAAATAGTATTGCACGTATAGCCATGTTTCAAAATTAATTACATATGTAGGCCTGTTTTGGTTTCGAAGGCGAGTTTTCAAAACTCGCCTTCATTAAAATATGAAGGCGAGTTTTGAAAACTTGCCTTCGACAGACCCCACCACACATACACCAACTAACAACAAAACCTATAGCATTCAGTAATTTTTCTCTTATTCACTGAAGTTGAATAACATTTCACTATAGAAAAAGAAGAGTCACAGGAGACCATTCTGTGTAATTGCACTGAAGTTGAACAACAAAATTATTGAATGTTATATGTAGTGAAATGTTCAAATGTAGCGAATTTCATAAACCAAATATAAACAAATATTTACTAGAAAGCTGATTACAAGAGACCATAACACATAAATAAGTACTAAAACTCAGGAGGAAACAGATGCTAACACAAGACTAGATACTATATCTTAGGATACAACAACTGCTAATTAGGAAAATAGTACGATAACCAAACTACATCTGACATTCATGCTCTTGGGATGTGAAGCTGCTTAATCATCACGGTTAAGCTGTAACTATTCAATAACGTTATGGAGATGTCTAATCTCTTGTTCGAGTTCGTTTGCATCTGTTATTCCCCTTTTCCCTATCGGTTCGTTTATCCATTCAGTGTAATTGCTCCCATTCGGATAGGATGGACATTGCTGAATGCGACGATCAATATCGCTGCCATCTGCTCGAACCACAACTTCAACTGGATAACCGCAGTAGCAGCAAACTTGATAAGAGTCACCTTCCTGTTCATATGGAATTGGAACATGTGGTACTTGATAAGAACCAACTTCTTGTCGTAGTACAACGACGGACTGTTCATGCGTGTGTTGAACGTTTGGTACTTGGGCTTGAGGTGGAGGTTGGACAGGCCGTTGTTCGGACGGTGGTCCAAGCCGAGAGCTCAATTCGTTTAGAAACTCGAGTTCATCTGCAAGCGCCTGAAGTTCCATCTGTTCGTACGCCTCTTCCTCAGAGTCTGGAGATGATGGCCAAGAAGGCATAGTTGTGGTAAAGCACAGGGTAGTTGGAAACAAAGTTGTGGGAGTGAGGCAAGTTTTGAGAAATTCGACAGAGATATATAGCTGCGTAGTGTACAAGTGAATAGAGGGTAAAACAAAGAATGATGTGAAGGGTCACTGGTAGGGAATCTGCTTTACGTATGGTATTGTAGGGAATCTGCTTTACGTGATGCACGACACTTTAAACCTACACTAAGTAGTCGTATCAGAAGAGAATCTGCTTTACGCTTTTTATCAGCAATATTCATACTTCTAGGAATTTTAATATATTGCATTACAGAACTGAGAATTTTACAATGACAACGATTACAATATTAAAAAAATGCAAACTACGATCATACGAAATACAACAAAAGAACACACGAACAGAAAATTCAAAGTACAATAAAACACATTAAGATAGTTACCACATACACCTACCATGGACGTCGGAAAAATCTAGCTCTAGTTGACTTAACCCCACATTCGCACATCGGAGGGTCAATCCACTGCTTAAAGTAACAATAATCAATTTCATCAGGAAAAACCATGTGGTACTCGTAGGCTTCACAACCAAAAAATCGACGACCAGCATTTTTTTCGGTTTTGGAAACAACCACGACCGATACTTCTCCACAATGGCAAATAGGGTTGGATCCACCAGGAATTAGTGGCTTTACAACGCGCCCTGCAACTACCCTTTCTTTTCTAGGTCGTTGATTTACTACCGATTCATCGTCGGTTTCCCATTTGTCCACGGTGGAACCTACACTTTCTTTTCCTTGTTTCGACATGGTGAAATTGTGAATGAGGGTTTAGCTGGATTCAGAGAAGCCGCTATATATACCAAAAAACAGGGTCGTTCCCAACCATATATAATTTAAATATTTCTCTACATAAAGGAGTTAAAAAACAGGGTCGTCCCAATTCACAGGAGCAACATGGCAGGCCAACAGTGTACCAGGGGAGAATCTGCTTTATGTACTCCTTTAACCCTCCACTGACTAGTCGTATCAGGAGAGAATTTGCTTTACGTACTCCTTTAACCCAGCACTGACTAGTCGTATCAGGAGAGAATCTACTTTACATACTCCTTTAACCCAGCACGACACTGTTTCGTCTGACGTATTACTGTAGGGAATCTGCTTTGCAGAGATGTAATGTTGCTATTTCATAAATGTTTCAAACCAGTCTTTCTTCCTCTCTCCCTTATTAAAGACCAACCAACCTCTCTCTTCCTCTCTTCATCTCTCCTTGGTTTTTTATAGAGTAGTTCACTGTCAAAATGGCTAACTGGGCATACGACGATGATACCATGGTTCAAATGTACGATGAGTACGAACGGGGTAAACAACCTGCTGAATATGTCGAATTTGTGCCCGAAACGCAAATGGGAGTCCAAGTAGATGCAGCAGAGGTCAAGTCTGAACTTTTTAGTGCAACACAACCAAACGTTGCAGTCCAGCGCATCGGACCAGCTCAAAAATCTCTCAATGCTCAGTTAACGGAAGTTCTTGCCTGGTAGAACCCCGATAGGTCAAGCTCCAGCATGACGGGTCATTCAGTTCTTTTCTATTGTGGAGTCGAATGTAATGTGCTGGTTTCTAAAAGTCAAACGAATGCAGGTCGTCGCTTTTATGGTTGCAAAGCGTACATTCATGCACAGAATCGCCAAGGGTTGCAGAGTTGCAATTTTTTTTCATGGTATGATCCAACTTAACCGAGCGGGGTATCCAGTACGCACTTGAGATGCAAGCTGAGGTTAATTGCTTGGAAAGAATGAATGTGGCAATTAAGAATGAAATGTTTCATGGGTGCTATGGTTCATTCCGAAGCTATGGCTCGTAGTTACGTTGTACCGGGTCGTGGTTCTGTTGTATCGTTGGGTCTAAGTTATGTTGTATCGTTGGATCTAAGTTATGTTGTATCGTTGGGTCAAAGTTATGTTGTTTTGTTGGGTCTACATTATTTTGGGTCTTATTTATGTTGTATTGGGTCGTACTAATATCATTTATAATATTATATAATATAATTATATGTCAAACCCTGTACCTTATGCCATAGCAGTTGTTACCATTCAAGTTATTAAAGATATATGCTTATAAGTTGTTATTCATGTGTGGTAATACATTATAGATGTGACGTATTAAAACCTTTAATGGTTTTTTTTTGTATTCTGGTAACTATTTGGAAGTGTTAGAAGCTAAAAATATGTACTTGGCAAGATTCGAACCTGGATCTCTCACCAAGAAGGCACACACATCTACCAATCAAGCCAAACATGCTTTTATGCAACTTTTATACAGGCGAGTTTTGAGAACTCGCACAAAGGCGCGTTTTCAAAACTCGCCTGTATGCTCACCTGGACAAAACAGGTCTACTTTTGTAATAACTTTTGAAAGAGGTTAAACATGTTATAAGTCTTAAAAATAGGCCTAAATGGGTAAAAAGTCCTTTGTTTTTGTTTGTCATTATAGAAATTAGTTTGTTTTTATATTCACTTTTAAAGAATCACATGCACCTATTATAATTATCAAAAGTGATGTACAAAATGCTATAAAAAGGATATGGATGTGACTGCGGTGGCGGAGGCACGTGAGGACCAGTGGGGGCAGCTGCCCCACTGAGACTTTTTTTTCTTCTCAGAAATATACATGGACCCATTCCATAATATAGAAACATTGACAGGTTGAAAGAAAGTATGGCATCGATTAGGGAACATGTGTTTCTAACCAGTATTTAAATATTTGATTTAAAATCTTTATATTATAGAATGTGTGACAGCTGCCCCTTGCTGAGATTTTTATATCATTGGTTTAGCTTGCCTCACTGTGATTTTTTGCTACTTCCGCCACATCATGTGAGCAACCTCCCTATGGAAAACCAAATAAAGCTTACTATAATGTAGCTCATACTTAGTCACTTATTCGATGTTTTAAAGAAAATGACATAAATTTGTTGCATGCTTTAAGTTCAAACCTTCGGCACAACTACCTACCATCTAAATAATGACATCGAATTTTCGTGATCACAAACTTCACTAGTCAAACTTTGCTTCTAATGAGTGTGATGGAGCATATAACATCCACCACTGAAATATACAAAATAGAGCATACAATGAATCGGTGCTAACCTATTTCAATACTTAAGGATACTTTATATTTTCTCTTTGGGCTTGTAAATAGGCTTGGCCCAACTTTCTGTTTACAATCAATTTGTATTTCCCTTTAGCTGTAACTGGTATATATAAATACCAGAGTTCTGCACACAACTTTAATCATTCAATTACAATCATTCTTCCGCCGCAATTTTCTCAAATACTTCTAAAATCATATTATACTAAATCTGAAAATCCAATATATGCATTTTTTGTATACAATCAGTGGTTATTAAATTAGTTTTTTTTGGTAAAAATTCAATTATTCACTTTTCTTTAGCAACATATATATATATATTAATGGAAATTTAAGAATTATTTTAATAACAAATAGTACAAACTAGCTAATATTGAAATGAATAATAAGAAGAGTATTCAAACACGAAACCCAAAATATTTCTAGAATTACGAGTAAATTAATGAGCAATTTATTACATGCTAATTAACAAGGCAATTGACAAGGTCAAATGAAATTGTATTGTGGATGCGCTTGTGTTCTGTATAGCTGACCAGATTAGTGATGGAAAAACTAGAATTAAAAAATATGATTTGAAAGTATGAACATTATTATCTATCAAATGAATCGACTAGAAGCAAATATCAAACGGGGTAGCAGTAGTAGGGCCTAGCCATGTATGAGCCGTTAGCAGGAAGCTATAATTACTATTTTCATGCAGCGACTTTTATAATCATAAATGAGCCACTCACCATTTATGTATGATAACTGGAGTGCGAAGTGTAGTGTATACTAGATGACTAATTGCAACACAATTAGGGATACGGTGAATCTCTATCATCGGGTTGTCCCATAATATTCACATTAAGTATATATCCATATACTCACACATACATATTTATATACACACACAAGGATGGACTAATCTGACTCCCTTATGTCATCAATTTTGTTAAGTAGCTTGTCTCCTACTCTACAAGCGCGAACGCGTGTGCGCATACACACACGCACTTATATACATACATACATACATATATATATATATATATATATATATATATATATATATATATATATGAGAAGCGTTTAATGGCACCCCAAATAGTGAGAACCTCATTTGCTTCCTTATATAAACCAAGCATTTATATTAGAATAAGTGAGTGAGAGGTGAGAGAATGAGTGGAGGGAGAAAGAAACGAGATATGTAGTGGAAATCAGGAGGCATTTAAGGGTGTTGCACTGTTTGGGTGTGTCACTGAATGCTCGCATATACACACACACGCACTCTGTATATATACCTTTTTATCCGATCCCCAAAAGTACACCAGACACGCTCGACTCAACACATCGCGTGACGTTAAACCTCGAAATGTCGCCAAAAAGACAAGGGTACAAGCTCAGAGGAGGCTATATGGGAGAGGACCTCACAACTCCTCCAAACCATGCTCAAACAATAATTTTGTATCCCCCTTATAAGGGATTTTGAACTCTTTTTGCTCGAATCCCTCAACACCGAAACTCCCATATCTCGCGCCTTTACAAAGCTTCGAGCCCCTTCAGTTCGTATCCCTCCTCTTAACAAATGTCTTGAATCCCTCAGTTCCCAGGAGCTCCGACTCCCTACTTTTCGTACACGAAAGGCTTCGAGTCCCCCTACTTTCGTACCTCCCTACCTTGAGTCCCTATGCATCATCGAGTCTCGAATCCCTCTGATTCGAATCCCCCATCTCCATGAAACTCGACTCCCTTGGACCACCTGACTTTCGTGTCCCTCGCCTCGACCATACTCCAACTCCCTCCACATTACCTATTTCGAACTCCGAGCTTCGGGTCCCCCAATGTCGAGAAGACACCATCGTACCCTCCTTGGGGATACGATGCTTCGTATCCCTCTAGAGGGACAAGGGTTGCTGCCAAAATACAAAGGGGGATACGAATTTTCGGGCGCATGACTTCTGAGATACAAAAATTGGCTGTGTGACCCCCAAATCCTATTTACTCCCACCTAATCTCTACACTATAAATACCCCCAAGCTCACTTCAAAGGGGTTGGATTTTGGGCTGATTTGACATCCCATAAAGCTTCAAAAGACTCATTAATGACATCCTTGCTTTGAGGAAGAATGAGCATAAAAATGATTTTCTTTCCAGTATTCATGTATGACAATTATGACTCCAAATTATATGGAAATACTTGTAATCAAATGCCTAGATTATGTTTGTAGCTTGTAATCCATCATTGTGAATAAAATATCAATAATTCTTCCAAAGTGGACGTAGGTCCCTCACGGGACCAAACCACTATAAATCTACTATGTCATTTACTACTTTTACGCATTTATTTTCCATACGCGAAACTATATTCTTGAGTAAATAAGAATCTTTGGGTGTCGACAACATTTTTTTCTGTCAACGTTCTGGTGCTTTCATTGAGAAAACTTAGCCTTGCCTCTTTGTCGCACATTCCTATCTTGACTTGGGTGCACTTTAGGTTCCTTGTCTAATCTGCCACCCAAATACGCTTACGATGTTTAAGCGGACAAAGAATCAGATGCTCGACTTTTCTACTGCAACCGAAGCCGGTACTTCTCAACTACCCCAAGTGGTAGAAGACCCGACAGAAATGGAATTCCTTCCTCATGTGCCTGAATCCCTTGCAAACTCTAGCACAGATCGACGTGCTTAATAAGAAGTATGAAAATCGTCTCTTAAGCTCAACCAAGCGTGGAAAAACAACATCGACCTTATGCGTCAAATTCATGACAGTTAATGCATCATCACTCAACTTCAGCTTGCTTGGAACAATGCCTGATCGTGGCGATATGTCTTGAAAACCTCTTCTTCCGAATCCCATGGCCTGCATCAAAGAAGAAAATTATGCCTTAATAATAACGTCGTCGCCCGCTCTAATGCTCATACTAACAGTCACAACAACGACAGCGGAAATGGAAACGATGATATGATCACCGTCACTTATAACGGGGGAATGCATCACCGTGATCGCTCTCGTTTGTCTATCAATGATGAACCGGGTCTGGGTAACAGACCCTCTTCTCGATAGAACCCAACTGTCGCTACTCAGAACTTCTGTCCCACGCTTCTGGCAACCCAGTAGGCCCAATATTCACCGAGTCAGGACGCACACCAACCCGCTCAGCCTCATCAGCGATACCAAAACGGAACAATCGATGTCGACGACATGGATGAGGATGAGCCCGATGTGCATCACAGAAGGTGTCCCTAGAACAGGACCCCCGAAGTCAACCTAAACCAATGGATTCCACCGGAAGATGTTTATCCAGCATATCTCCCCGACGGTCCGAAGGATCATAAGAGATATGTGGAGGAACGCCAACGACTCGTGGGAAACCTATTTGAGGCGTAACCCTTTCCCTAGGATTGTGCATGAAGCTGAATTGCCTCGACGCTTCAATATGCCATATATGACATTCTATGATGGCACGACTGACCCCTGCGATTTCCTAAACCAGCATGAATGACAGATGGACTTCAGTCGGGCCAAAAAATGCGGTCGAATGCAAGTGCTTCTTGGCCTTCTTGTCAAGCACAACTCTGCTTTGGTTCTCTCGCCTTCCACTATAATCTAGCAACACCTTCGACCAACTGGCCAGGTAGTTGGTTAGGCAGTTCATAATGCACGTTACGACTTCGAAGAATGCCCTCATCCTTTCAACCTCTACCAGGGCCCTGTAGAATCTCTCAAAGTTATATCGAGCGATTTAATACTTCCATCACCGAGGTCGATGATACTGAACCTCACACTGTATTCTTCCAACTTTCAAAAGGTGTCCTTCCTACCTCCGAGTTTGGAGCCTGGATCGACAGAAAGCAACCTAAGACCTTAGAGGCTTTCTACGAAAAGGCTGGACAATTCATGTGCCAAGAAGAAGCAAGGCGTAGTATTGCTTCTCGGGGAAATCACTCCAACGACCCACATGCTGGCACCATCGATGACATTGTCAATGGAAAACAGGTCGAGGAATCCTCCGACAAGGGAAAAGGAGAACCCCCCTACAAGACGAAGCCAAACAACAGCAAATAAGGTGGTCACAACAACAACCAGGCTCCGACGGATCCTAAGAAGCACAACCGCTACCAAAATTATAGGAACTACACTCCATTGAATCAAGATATGGAAACAATTTACCTAGAAACCTATAATACCCTTCATTACAAAAAGCCCAACATAAGGGAGTCCACTGACCGCAAGAAAACTCCGGAAAGTACTGTAGATTCCATGACATGTATGGGCACAATTTTAACGACTGTCGCCAGCTCAAGAATGCGATTGAAAAACTCATATGCGAGAAATTTTTGGAACAATACGTTCAAGATCTCGTTCCTCCCGAAGCAGTTATGGTCCATTAACACCCACACTTCCAGCACATGCTAATGTGGCTCCAGAGCCGCCCAACCAGAGGACGTGTGGCATCGTGATCAACACTATCTGTGGCGGACCTCACCCAACACACGATAACTTCCGCAAGATGGAAGAGTATGCCAACTCCATAAAGCATGCCAGCTGTGAAGCTTGCTTTACCCTAGACGAGTCTGTCCCTACCAAGGTCCAGAAGGGACAATGTCGTCTTTCAATAGAGGGAATCCACAGGAATCGAGATCCCGACCATTGACCATCTCATCATCTTAGCCCAGATTGGTTCAGCTTTCATCCGAAGAATTCATATTGACTCAGGAAGCTCGGTCAACATCATCTTCAAGGCGGCCTACGACCAATTGAAACTTGAGGCCCAAGACTTAAAGCCATGTCAATGGACGATCCACGATTTCAATGAATCCTCCAATCACCCAATGGGCATGGTCGACCTACCCATAGAATTCATAGAAGGGGGTCGGAGCCGAGTCTGGATCCTCACCATTATGGTCATCGATGTCATCTCCCCATACAATGTTTTCTTTGGATGACCTTTCCTTGCAGAATTCCAAGTTTGCTTATCCCATGGTCCCTACTGATGAAGTTTCTGATAGATAATGAGATCGGCACAGTTAAAGGTGACCAAACTACAGTTAGAGATTGCTACCTCATAAAATGGAAGAATGCGCACAATAAGGGCAATGGAAAGACCGTGCCTCTGCCTTTTTGAGCCAAGACTGTCTCCACATAGCAAGCAAAGGCGTCTTAGTCCTAGCTTAGGCACCCCTACCGTCTTTCCGACAACCTCGATCCAAGGGAGGACGAAGATCCTGATTCTGAGAGGGATACCCTAGTAGAGCCTAGGGTGGATGTTCTAATCAGCCCCGACGACCCGATCAAGGTTTTGAAAGTTGGATCGTAACTCCACCCCGCAATAAAGGAAGAGCTTGTAGGGTTTCTAAGGGCCACCTTGACATGTTTGCTTGGACCCACTCTGACATGTGTGGCATCGATCCAGGAGTCGCATGTCATAGGCTCGCTATTAATCCCTTGCAACTTACGGTCAAACAAAGACGTCGAATTTCGGGAATCAAAAGATCGACTGTACTCAAAGCGGAGGTGGATAGGCTACTTAACAACGGCTTTATATGATAAGCCCTCTACCCCAAATGGGTCTCCAACCCCATCCTGGACAAGAAAGAAAACAGCAAGTGGCGAACGTGTGTCGATTTCTCAGACTTGAACAAGGCATGCCCTAAAGACAGCTTCCCACTCTCGAAGATCGACCAACTTGTTGATTCAACCGCCGACTACTAGCTCTTATTCTTCATGGATGCCTACTCCGGCTTCAGTAAAATTCCAATGTACCTTCCGCACCAGGATCACACTTCTTTCATAACTGACCTCGGGCTCCACTGCTATCTCGTCATGCCCTTTGGTCTTAAGAACGCTGGACCCACCTACCAACGACTGTTCAACTTCATTTACAAGGATCATATTGGGAGATACATGGAGGTATATGTGGACAATATGCTCGTAAAATCGAGGGTATCGAACGACCACATTTGTGACCTCTCCGAAATATTCGGTGTCCTTCACCAATATGGCATGAAACTCAATCTCTTGAAATACTCTTTTGGCGTTGTGTCGGGAAGATTCTTGGGTTTCATTGTAAATTCGCAAGGCATCGAAGCCAATCCAGATAAGATTAAAGCTATCTGGGACATCCAAGCTCCTTGGAGCTTCAAAGATGTTTAGAGTTTAAACGGGAAGGTCGCCGCCCTAAGTTGATTCATCTCATAGGCTACCGTCAAATGCATTACCTTTTTTGACTTGCTTAGGAAGGGGAAGCACAACTTCGTATGGACATCAGAGTGCGTTACCGCATTCCAGGACCTCCTGAATCACTAAGAGAGACCACCTATCCTATTTAAGCTCGTGGATCACGAGAATTTATATATCTATTTGGTTGTTTCTATGCAGGAAACCAGCTCAATGCTCGTGCGCATCGACGATCGTGTCCAGCGACTCGTTTACTACATCAGCAAAAGGTTTATGATAGTAGAAAAGAATTATCTTAAGCTTGAATCGTTATCCTGTTGTCTGATGATCTCTTCCCGAAAGCTACGACCTTACTTCCAATCTTATCCCATCAAAATCTCCATAGACCAGATGCTGCGACATTTCCTATAGTGACTTGGGGCATCTAGACGACTCCTGAAGTGGAACATAGAGTTGAGCTAATTCGAAATCACTTTCATTCCCTGCTGAGCCATCCTAGGACAATACCTCGCCGATTTCATAGTGGAGTTCACCATCCTGGAAGACCCTCCTCTGGACGACATCGAAACTCTAGAAATTAAATGGAAACTCTTCACGGATGGATCCTCTAACAGTCAGTGTTCCAGTGCCGGAGTCATAGTCATCACTTCTGAGGGACACCAGATATTCTATGCTCTAAGGCTTGACTTTCCTAATATCAACAACGATGCAAAATACGAGTCCTTGGTTGCTGGAATCAGAATTGCAATCGAACTTAACATCAAGGCTATCCAAATCTACTCTAACTCACAGCTTATCGTACGCTCGGTACGGTGAGAGTATCAAGCCAAGGGGGCACGACTCGCTCCCTACCTTGCCGGGTACATGAATTCCTCACCAACATCGACCACTACATCATCACGCACATCCCTCGGGGATAAAACGCGAAAGATGATTCCTTAGCCAAACTGGCAAGCTCCGGGGATGAACAGCTTATGGGACTTTCCCAGTCGAAGTACTCAACTCTCCGAGCATCGATCAGATGCAGACTGAATCGATAGCAATGACGGAGACTGAATCCGAGCCCGAATCTTGGATGACACCGATCATGAACTACTTGCAGCATGGAATCCTCCGCGATCGCTACAAAGAAAAACGAGTAATCACGTGCAAATCATCCCGTTACATCATCCTAGATGGAGTGGTTTACCGAAAGGTATTCTCTATTCCTTTACTCCGGTGTGTAACCCACGACGATGCCAACCGCGTGTCGATAGATGTACATGAAGGCGAATGCGGTTACCACACGGTGGGGGGAGGGGGTAAACCCTGGTAAAGAAAGTTCTCCAGTACGGTTACTTTGGCCGACACTCGACCAAGATGTTACGGACTATGCCCGCAAGTGTGACAGATGCCAGATATTCTCCAAGATCTCGAGAGTTCCGCCTACCGAGCTAATACAAATGGTCATCCCTTGGCCAATCGCCTTGTGGGGAACAAATATCATTAAAACTCCCCCAATGGCCAGGAGAGGCGCCCGCTATGCAATTGTCGCATTCGATTACTTCACTAAATAAGCAGAACCCGAGGCCCTTGCTATAATCACCACTAAGAAGGTAATCAACTTCGTCGTCTACAACATCATTACTCGATATGGAGTCCTCCAAGCTATCATCTCTAACAGTGGGACCCAGTTTGAGAGTGCCTAGTTCAAGACCGTCTGCCGACTGTAAAATATCATTAAGAGATTCTCCGCAGTGGCCCATCCTCAATCCAATCGGAATGCGCCGCCCACACCGTCCCTTAGATGGACCTCTTACAACCAACTTAGAAAGCGTGCCCTGACCCCGACCTAGTTCGGGGTTCTCCGTTTGATACCAAGATAGGTTATTGGTAGATACGGGTCCCACACACGGATTATACAAGCTTCCCCCTAGGCTTGCATCCCCACTACTAGGATTTCAATAGGTTATGTCTACCACTTTAACAAGATTACATAACCCCAACAGCTTAGGTTTGCCGGGTTTATATGTGACATGATTTGGAAAACTAACAGAATAGGGATATCATGAACATGCATAAGAGAATAAAGCAGTAAATCAGATCTACAAGCAATGAAAAATCTGTTATGATTCATGTTACTAACAGGCATAAGCTTAGATCCAAACTTATAAACATGTCAAGATTACATTTTATGTGTTTATATCTAAAAGCAACATAAACACACTGTGCTTGGATCTAAAGAACAAAGAATTGATTGTAGATGTTGTAGCACATATCTCAAAATACGTATAACTTGTTGTTGTGGAAGAATAGGCTATTTTAATTTGAGTTGGGGCAGCACCTCGTTGTCGCTATTGATTTAGATGAATAAAAAAACGGGATTAAGGTCCTTTATATAGCCATCAGCTAACAAACCAGGACACACAGCAGGTCCAGATTCATCCGGGGGGGGGGGGGGGTCGCCCCCGGGTCGACATAGGGGTCGACACTACCTGTTGAGGGGTCGACCCATGGGTCGACACCTATAGGGCACGGGTCGACCTCCAATGAGCCGAATTCCCGTGCCTTCCCGCCTCTGGTTTTCGAATTATTTTGAATTATGGATAATGTTTGTTTACATATATTTCTCTTATACGTATACAAACTTCTAACCTTAATAACTTTCTCATACAATGTCCATTTTATGCAAACTTGGTGTCTATGCTGGCCAGAATTCCAAGACGAACGCAATGTCGTAGTCCGTTTTACTTCATTCCCAATATTTAATTAATTATTCCTTAGTTTATCATTTTAATGTCTTTTAAAGTTACGGGGTGTTACATTCTTCCCCAACATAAAGGATTTCGTCCTCGAAATCTCTAAGTTAAGAAGCATGTATATCCTAACATCCACATCCATCTACTCATCCACCAATCAAAGGCATCCATTGTCCTTAAAAAGATTTCTAATGCTTATATAAACAAATGAAAAGGTGTGTATATGTCCATATACTAATGCAAAAAATCAGGCGGTCTACTGATTCAGTTGACCTCCTTAATACAATGTATGTTAGTGCCATGAATCCAACATGTATGCAAATAATCCTAATATATCATGTAAATGCTATATGCGTGCACAATCATCCATCCAAATGCAAAATCCACATGATGATACTCCCACTTTCATTCATTAAAAGAAGAAAAATATGCACATGCATCCATATGTAGTACGAGAGTGATTGAGCTGATGTAGTGCCTAATGTGTGTGTATATGCATCCACGAGCAATCACTAGCAAACACTTGCATCCACTTGCATCCACTTGCATCCATCACATGCTTCAAACACATGTTTACATCCATGAGTTCCCTGCCTAAAGGTCGAAGATTTGATCGATAAGATATACTCAAACGATTGAAACAAGCATGAATAAAAGCTATGGAAAAGAAGTTAAGAACATACCCTTGAAAAGAAAAAGGTACGAAGTGCGGATCTTGTCTTCGGTTTCCCAAGTTGCATCTTCTTAGTCATCTCCCTATTGAACTTTCATCAACTTGACCTCTCGGTTTCGTAGCTTCTTAACCTCTGATCCAAGAATACAGGTAGGAACTCGTCTAATTGTCGTCTCCTGTTCTACTTCTACTTCCTCAAGCATACTCGGCTCAACTACTCTTGCGGTATCATGCAAGCACTTCTGTAAATGAGAAACGTGGAAAGCATCATGAACGCCGGACAGTCTCTCTGGTAACTTTATTCTATAGGACATAAGGCCAATCCTTTCTGTTATGGGGAATGGCCCTAGAAATCTTGGTGCCAACTTCCCTACAGATCCAAAACGAAACACATTCCTCAAAGGTGATACCCTGATGAAAACCATATCTCCCACCTCAAACTCAATGTCAATCCTTCTCCTATCTGCATAGGAATTCTGCATGTCCTGAGCTGTCTTCATGCGCCTACGAATAAGATCAATTTTCTCTGATGTTTCCCTAATCATCTCAGGTCCAAGTAGAAGTCTTTCTATAGATTCTCACCAACAATTCGGTGATCTACAGGGTCTTGCGTACAATGCTTCGAAGGATGCCATGCCAATACTAGCCTATTTATGGTTGTTGTAGGAGAACTCTACTAAAGGAAGATGCTCTTCCCAAGTCCCTCCGAAGTCAAGGATACACAGTCTTAGAAGTCCTCAAGAACTCTGTTCACTCTCTCCATCTGTCCATCGGTCTGAGGGTGATACGCGGTGCTCAAACACAACTGTATACCTAATGCCTCTTACAAGCTCCTCCAAAACTCACTAGTGAATATATGGTCATGATCACTCACAACACTGGAAGGTACTCCATGTAGATGGACTATCTCACGAAGATAAACTGCTGCCAACCATGTTGTCGTCCTCTTACTCTTAACAGGAATGAAATGAGCGCTCTTAGTAAGCCTGTAAACAATAACCCAAATACTGGTATTGCCTTTCCTCGATCTAGTAAAACCATTAATGAAATCCATAGAGGCGCGCTCTCCCACTTCCACTGTGGGACTTCCAAAGGATGAAGTAAACAACTGGGCTTCCTTTGCTCAGCTTTGACTTGCTGGCAAATCAAACATCAAGAAAAAAAAATCTGCTACATCTTTCTTCATCCCAACCCAAAAGAAAACCCTCTTCGTATCCTTATACATCTTATCACCACTGGGATGAATAGCCATCCTAGAATGATGGGCTTTCTCAAGGACTGTCTTCAATAAACTCCCATCTCGGGGAACACAAAGCCTTCCATCCCATCGCAACCACCCACTATCGTCTGTGGAATATCTACTGAGGTGACTGGAAGTCTCTCCTCTACTTAGCCTATCCAAGACATCTGCTAGCTGTGGGTCCTCTCGCTGTGAAGTTCCTATCTGATCCAATAGAATAGGTCGAACCTCTAATGATGCCAATAAACAGTTGTAAACTCGGTGCAGGGTCAAAAATCAAAAGTCAGTATAAAGTGCAAGCTCTTCCTCCCCACAAACAGAGGACCCAAGGTCATCCTCTGGCTACTCAATGCGTCTGCCACCACATTACCCTTGCTAGGGGTATAAGCAATCTCAAAGTCATAGGACGCTAGGAACTCCATCCATCTTTGTTGCCTCAAATTGAGATCCTTCTTCGAGAACAAGTACTTGAGAGATATATGATCGGTGTTCAACTCGAACTTCTCTCCGAGTAAATAATGGCGCCAATTCTTGAGCGCGAATACTATGGCAGCTAGCTCTAAGTCATGGGAAGGGTAGTTCTTCTCATGAACTCTTAACTTTCTACCTCTATAACATACTACCCTTCCCTCTTGCATCAGAACCGCACCAAGCCTTGTGCCACATGCATTAGTGTATACTGTGAACACTTTTTTCCCATCAGGCAAACTCAAGACTGGGGCTATTGTCAGAGCCCTCTTCAATCGCTGGAAAGCATACTCATAGTCTATACCCGAGGAAAATGTCAGATTCTTCTTTGTCAGTCAGGTGAGTGGGGCAGATATCTTTGCGAAGTCCTTAATGAACTTCCTATAATAGCCCGGTAATCCAAGAAAAATCCTCACCTCCATTGCATTCTTTGGGATCTGCCAGTCTTGAACTGCAACTAAATTCGCGGGGTCTACTGCTATCCCATCTTTAGAGACCACATGTCCTAGAAACCTCATTTCGTTTCTCCAAAAATGACATTTGAATTTTTTTCCTTAAGATGGTGCGCACGGAGAGTTTTCAAAACCTCCCTTAAATGTTGGGCATGCGCTTCCTCGCTCTTCGAGAAAATCAAGATGTCATCAACAAGGACCACAACGAACTTATTTAGAAACTCTCGAAACACCCTACTCATCAAATCAACAAAATAGGCAGGTGCATTCGTCAACCCAAAAGGCATGACGAACCATTAGAAGTAACCATATGGAGTTCTAAAAGTGATCTTGTCTATACTGTCCTCGGTCACCCTCAGTTGATGAAATCCTATGGCCAAGTCTAACTAAGAGAAAACAGATGCATCAACAAGCTGGTCAAACATATCATCTATCCTCGGAAGTGGGTGCCTATTATTCTTAATGAGTTTATTTAACTCTCTATAGTCCACACATAAGCGAAGCGAACCATCCGCCTTAGTTTCAAATACTACTGGAGCACCCCATTCAGTTATGCTTCGCCTAATAAAACCTTTCTCAAGTAGCTCCCCTACTTGCTTGCTGAGCTCCCTCCTTTCTCTTGGAGCCATATGGCGCACAGGAAATGCATCTGCCTTTGCATTGTCCACCAAGTATATAAGGAAATCAACCTCGCGCCTTGGAAGTAAGCCCCGAACCTCCTCAGAAACATCAGGATACTCACAAAGTATGGTACATATAGTAGATCATCGATAGATGCATCAAGCGACTCTAGGAAACTAAGCATGACTGACCCTTTAGGGTCACAAGAGATCTCAAGGGTCCTCCCATGGTAAGTCGAAAGTCTAACTACTCTCCCCTCACAATCTAGAATGGTACCATAGATGGCTAGCCAATCCATCCCTAGAATAAAACCATAGCCCATAAAACCAAGCACATATGTGTCGCATTCAAACCCGACGCATAACACAGATATTCTCAAACCCCGAAAAATCATAAATAAATAAGTCATACCACCAATGGGGTTTGAGATAACAACGTTATCCAAAACCATACTAGTACTAAAGAGCAGAGACTCGACCACAGAATCAAATATAAAAGAATGTGAAGCGCCCAAATCAAAAAGAGTTCTAACAAGATGATTAGAAAGAGAAATCAAACCTTCAACATAAAATTTCCTACCTCTATCTGGCGCACTGGCCACGAGAGCATGCATCTGCCCTCCAGAAGATCCTGCTCCTTGGCCTTGCCTATGCTTCTTCGGGCAATCCTTAACACGGTGTCCAACCTCTCCACAATCGAAACAAGCGTTCTTTCTTTTCGTGCAATCCTTGATCAAATGACCCTCGCGTCCACATTGATGACATTTACTCTTATCTCGAGTTTTTCCGTTCTTTCCGCCCTTCTTTTTTGTTGTTGTTCTTTCTTGGGCCACACTTTCTTGTTTTGTGTGTGACGGCCGCCCCATACCAATTAGACATTTCCCTAAAATGAGCTGTGCCAATGCCCAACTAGCACGGGAAATGATGAATCACTAAGAAACTGCAGTATATCTCATAGAAAATGGAATAAAATATAATAATAACATAACTTGATATAAAACAGGCGAGACAGTACATATGCTAGAAAGTAAACCATATCCATCAGAGTAGCAGAATCCAAAATACAGCTCCATATCCAATTATTACAACTTTAAAATATTGTCTCTAAAAGGAAATAAAAGAGGTACACTACTAATGCCCAAAGCAGTAACCAACAAACACAGGGAGAACATATATAAAGCACATGGAAGCCTCCTGCTCGTCTCTAGACAACTACTCATGCATAACCACCTAACCTGCCTCCAGTCTGCTCGTTAAGGAGCACCTAGAGTAATAAGAAGAGACATAAAACTATGGGTCAGATGAAAGTTTAGTGTGAGCAATAGCAAATCTATATCACTAAATAAAGCAATAACAGGTATAAATAATCATACCTGACCTGGACCTGCAACCAAATAGTTAGAACAACAAGATGTACAATACTCTATGGTAAACACTAACATAGAGTGAAAAATGGAAGTGTGCGTGTCATAGTGATAACATACATCAATCATGGAAATCATCTTCACATCTCTCACTCAGTGCGTAAAGCATACGATATCCATCGATTTGATCACCAAATCCGTTGGGGCCATGATGGGTCCACATTGCCCTGGACTCCGTACAACTAATGTTATGACCACACCGCCCTGGTCTATAGTCAATAACCCTACCCAGCCCACACCGCCCTGGCTCTGGGGTATGGGCAAACCAGTCCACACCTCTCTGGCTCTGGTTCGTCTACATGCCCCCTCTCTCAATGGTGAACCAAAGGAATAGATATCGATAACTCCTTTGCACACGTCCCGTAGCAAAGCCCAACTCTTAAAGTTAACTCGTTGGTTCCCAACTGGATCCTGAGCGATAACTTCCCGCTTGGACTTCCTTTGCATCTAAGGTTTTAGTCGAATTGGAGTTGATCTTTAAAAGAGTGCACGATCGTCGTCGCGTGGCAGAAGCTCAAATCTTGTTCGATTCGAGGTCACCATCACGGCTTGGTTCGTGGTTATCATCGGCTCATGATCCTCCATCGGGGTCGGGTTGTGGTCTACCATCGGGGTCGGGTCGTGGTCCACCATCGGGGTTGGCCGTGATCCACCATCGGGGTTGGGTCATGGTCCATCATCGAAGTTAGGTCGTGGTCCACCATCAGGGTCGGGTCATGATCTACCATCGGTGTTGGGTCGTGGTCAACCATCGGGTCGGGTCGTGGTCCACCATCGGGGTCATGGTCACCATAGGGGTCGTGGTCATCATGGGGTCGTGACCATAGGGGTCGTGACCACCTTGTGGTCACCATCACGAACCAAAACCCTGCTGTTTTCTAGCAAGCTAATTTCTCCAAATGATGGTTCGACTCAGGGTCACCATCACGGCAAGGTTCGTGGTCATCATCAGCTCATGTTCCTCCATCGAGGTCGGGTCGTGGTCCACCATCGAGGTCGGGTCGTGGTCCACCATCGCGGTCGGGTCATGGTCCAATATCAGGGATGGATCATGGTCCAACATCGGGTTCGGGTCGTTGTCCACCATCGGGGTCGGGTCGTGGTCCACCATCGGGGTCGGGTCATGGTCCGCCATCGGGGTAAGGTCGTGGTCGACCATTGGGGTCTGGTCGTGGTCACCATAGGGGTTGTGGTCACTTTGGGGTCGTGGTCATCATGGGGTCGTAACCCTAAGGGTCGTGACCACCCTGGGGTCACCATCACAAATTGGAACCCTGTAGTTTTTCCAGCAAGTTAATTTCTCCCAATGACGACGTTTTCAACCATTCTAACTTTCCTATGCAATCATAAAACATACCAAACAGTAGTAGTAACATGTAGAATCAACCAAGAACATCAAAACAATGATTTCATATGTTAATTTAGACCAAACATACCCAAAACCATGATTTTCCCCTTAATCCTATTTAATTATATGATTAGAAAACTTAATCCAAATTAACCCGAATTTATACCAGCGACATGAAATATGATTTTAGATTTTTCACATATTTTCCATAATTTTTAGATGTATAATTTCGCTAATTATCGTTAATCACCCCTAATTAGCACTGATTAGTGTATAAACATGCAAATCACTCACCTTAGCCAACAATAAACGATAGATCTGAAACTTTTACTGTTCTAGCTTAGATTCCAATGTGGTTCTGCAGCTCTACCTCGAATTTGGTGTTAATCTGGCATGATTTGATGTAGATTTGATTAATTAGTGATAAGAAAGTGATTAGAGAGAGATTTAGAAGATGGAAGCTCCATGATTAGGGTTTGAGAAAGGTTTGTGGTGACTAGAAAAGTGAAAGGAGATGATTCTCCAACTCCTTTCATCCCTTCCATAATCCTAATCCCAAATTGGGTTGTGGGCCTAGCTGCTAATCACTTAATTAAGCCCAATTAGGTTGTTTTCCATCTTTAAAATCTTATTTCAGCTTTATCTCCCAAACAGTAAGTCTCTTTGATTAACGTGACCACTCTACGAAATGGGAAACCATCATCAAATCCAATGGAAGTGCTTTCAGGTCAAAACTCCTTACCAGTCAAAAGTTATAGGGAAACAAGATTTGTTAAGGGAAAAATGGTCATTTTAAATCCAGAAAAAATCGTGAATGTAGAAAATGACCCCGATAGTCGTTTCCCAAAGTTACACGACCATATGACTTCGTATGAAAATAAAACAAATATTCTACAAACCTTCGATACATAGAATACGGGTTATTATACTCTCCCCCCTTAAGAAATTTCGCCCTCAAAATTCCTTAACAAAAAAAAACAAATATTAGTGTCCCGCATGCATATCAACCATTTACAAAAAATCAAACATACATAATAAACCCAACAAGCCTATCCTAGCATGTAGTTTACTAACAAGGGAATAACTATATCGTGATCAAAATCTTTCCAGGTAAAGAGCTCTGGATATTACTTCCTTATGTTCTCCTCGGTTTCCCAAGTACAGTCGTTCTCATTATCACCCCCATTGGACCTTAACCTGTTTCACTGTCTTCCTTTGAAGTTGTTTCGTATCGTGTCCGACAATACGAATTGTTCTGCGGCTTTTAACTACCTTGGATTCTACCTCGATATCATCCAACTGATCTGGTGAAATAGTCATATTAGAATCATGCATAAACTTCCTTAATTGGGAAACATGAAATACGTTGTGCACTCCGGCCATCTTGTCAGGCAATCCAACTTTATATGCTAAATTCCCAACTTGTTCAAGAACTGGAAATGGACTAACAAACCTTGGTGCTAACTTACCTCTCCTACCAAACCGAATCACACTCTTTAACGGAGAAATCTTGACGAATACCAAGTCTCCAACGAAGAATTTCAAATCTATTCGTCTTTTATCAGCATAACTCTTCCGCCTATCTTGGGCAGCCTTCATTCGCTGTTGAATAACCTTGACCTTATCTAAAGTTTCTCTTATTACATCTGGCCCAACCACAAATTTCTCACTTATTTCTAACCAACATGATGGTGAGTTGCACGGTCTTCCGTACAAAGCTTCAAATGGAGCCATACCAATATTGGACTGATAACTATTATTATATGCGAACTCAACTAGATGCAAATGGTCATCCCATGACCCTCCAAAATCCAATATACAAGCTCTCAAGAGATCCTCTAATACACGATTCACCCTCTCTGTTTGACCGTCGGTTTGGGGATGGTACGCGGTACTGAGATGTAATTCTGACCCTAAAGCCTCTTGTAAGCTCTTCCAAAATCCACTAGTAAATAATGGATCTCGGTCACTCACAATACCTTTAGGTACTCCATGAAATCTCACTACCCACTTCATATATAGTTCCGCTAACTTAGCTGTCGTTCTATTCGACTTGACCAGTGTGAACCTTGCACTTTTGGTCAATCGATGCACAATCACCGAAATACTATCATGACCCGATCTAGTCCTTGGTAAACCATCGATGAAGTCCATTGATACTTGTTCCCATTTCCATTCACGAATTTCTAGCGATGGTAACAGACCACTAGGCTTCTTTTGCTCGGCTTTAACTAACTGGCAATTCATGCACTTATATATAAACTTCCTAACGCCTCTCTTTATCTCTTCCCAATAGTAGGTCTACTTCATGTGTCGATACATTTTGTTACCACCGGGATGAATAGTCAGTTTCGAGTGATGACACTCTCTAAGCACTTCATCTCTCAATCCATTAATGTTAGGTATAACCAGTCTCCCACTCTTTCGAAGCTATCCCTCTCGATCAAGTCCATATTTGTTCATTTCCTCACCGTTGATACCCATCTCTACTTTGGAGATGATTTCCAATAGGTTAGGATAGTTCCTCTAACTAGAACCGATCGGCTTAATCAAAGCCAGTCTAATCGCCAAACTTTCTAACATCTCTGGATCCAATTCGCACTCCAGTTGCTTCTATTCCAGAAACATAGCCCCCAAATTGGCATGTCTCCTACTCAATGCATCAGCTACCGCATTTCCCTTCCCAGGTGTGTATGCGATATTGAAATCATATGAAGTCAAGAACTCTAACCACCTCCGCTGATGAAGATTTAAATCCCTTTGAGAGAAAAGATTTTTAATGACTTATGATCGGTAAACAACTCGAATCTTTCTCCCAAGAGATAGTGTCTCCACATCTTCAACGCGAACACGATCACTGCCAATTCCAAATCATGTGTAGGATATCTTTTCTCATGTGGTTTCAGTTGCCGACTAGCATAAGCCATAACCCTAACTCCTTGCATCAGTACAACAACTAGTCTGGTACCACATGCATCCGTGTATACCGTCATCTCTTTGTTCCCTTTAGGAATAACTAACACTGGTGCACACGTTAGGTTCTTTTTCAGACTCTTAAATGCATTCTCGAACCCTTCGTCCCAAGAAAAAGCTTGATTCTTCTTGGTCAACTGAGTTAATGGTGTTGCTATCTTGGTGAAATCTTGAATAAACTTATGATAATATCCAGCTAATCCCAAGAAACTTCTCACGTCCGTTGCATTCTTGGGCGTAGACCAATCTTGCATCGTAGCCACCTTTGTAGGATCCACGGCAATACCATTCTCTGAAACAACATGGCCCAAGAACCTCACTTCCATCCTCCAGAAATGACACTTAGAAAATTTCGCTTTCAATTGGTGTTTCATTAACACCTCCATCACTGTCCTTAAATGTTCCTTGTGTTCTTCCTCTGTCCTCAAGTAAATCAAGATATCTACCACGAACACAAGAACAAACTTATTTAATTGATCCTTGAAAACCCTATTCATAAGATACACAAAATATGCGGGTGCATTGGTCAACTTGAATGGCATGACTAACCACTCATAGAATCCAGATGGCGTTCGAAATGCCGTTTTAGGTATACTTTCAGCTACTACTCGGCGCTGATGAAATCCTGTCGCAAGATCCAACTAGGAAAACACTCTTTGTCCATTTAGTTGATCAATCAAATCATCTATCCGTGGAAGAGGATACTTATTCTTCTTAGTCACCTTGTTCAACTCGCGGTAGTCCACACATAAGCGAAGGGAACCATCGGCCTTGGTAGCAAATACAACTAGTGCTCCCCATGCGGAAACACTTCTTCGGATGAATCCCTTCTTCAAAACATCGCCTACTTGCATTTCGTGCTCTCGCTGCTCCCTTGGCGCCATACGACAAAGTGGCATTACTATAGGTCTGGCATCTTTCACTAAATCAACCTGAAACTGAATCTCTCGGTGTGGTGGAAGTCCGGTCACTTCCTCAAAGATGTCCGGATACTCGCCAGCAATAGGTATATTTGATAACTCATCATGTGGGATGTCGAGGGAATTTAGAAAACTAGCCATCACCCCATCACTAGGTAGGCAACCCAATACCACCCTCCGCCCATCATCCTCTCTAATGGTCATCGAAGACCCCTCATAGTCTACCACCACCCCACACCTTTAGACCCAATCGACTCCAAGAATAATGCCAAACCCAGTAAAACCCAAAACAAAGAAATCACAAGCAAACATACATCCATGACTCAATAAGACTAAATTATGTCAAATCACACAAAGGCTAGTCGAACCATAGATTGGATTCGTCACAACTAAAGGTTTATCGACTATCTCGTGTTCCAATCCCAGCCTATCTACCATATCACTAGATACAAAGGAATGGGAAGCCCCGATATCAAACAATATTCGAACAGGAACATCATAAATAGAAAGCATACCTTGAATAACGACGCCCTTTCCCTTCTCCACCGCAGTTGGGGCATTTGACGAAGAAGAAACAACGTTGATAGCAATGCTTTCACGACCTGCTTCTCCTTAAGGGGTTGTGGACATTTATTCTTGAAATGTCCCACTTGGTCACAGTTGAAGCACTTCTTCTCCCCTGGCTCCGCTCGACAATCTTTGGTATAGTGGCCCTTCTTGCCGCAGCCAAATCACTCGATATATTTCTTATTCTTCTTTTCCTGACCACCCTTGGTTTGATTCTGTTTCCTCTTATTCTGGGAATTCTTCTTGTCTTCATCGCTTGCCTGCGGTTTTGGCTCCTCTGCAGAAACAATAGCAACCTCAGTCTTCGACTTAGGGTAAAGGCTCTCTGATCTCAATGCCTTTCCCACAATAGATTCGAAGGTCTCACCAATATGGTTTATAAGTTTTTCCCCCAAGTACTCATCTAGGCCAGTTATGAACTTCTCATTCTTCTTCTCGGTGATATCGATAAGAGATAATCCATATTTCGATAAGGTATCAAATTCAGCAATATATTCCGAGACTGATCTACCATTCTGCTTAAGCTCCAAAAACTTCCTGAACCATTCTGATTTCTGAGCAGATGGGATAAACTTGTCACTGAAGCGAGTCTTAAACTGATCCTAAGTAACTTGATCTTCGGGAGTAGCCGCTTTAATAGCATTCCACCAATTCATTGCCCATCCTTGAAGCTGATGCGATGCTAGCTTTCTATTCATTGCATCATCGATCCCCAAATCATCGAAGATGCACTCACAACTATCAAGCTAATCCTAAATCTCCATAGCTGATTCCATTCCGTGGAACGACTTTCCACCAAGACTAGTATAATCCTTGTTAAGCTTGGCGAAATCGGCTCTAGGCGCCTGCACTACTACACCATCACCGTTAGCAGCATTAGGAACTGCTTCCTAAGTATCCATAAGCATCTCTCGCGTGAATGCAACAAACATTGTCCTTATATCAGGAACATTCCCATTGTTGGCTCCTGAACCTGCTCCCTCTTCAACTCCCGGTGCTGGGTTCCTCACTGTGCTCCTCGTATTTTGGCTCATCATTCAATCTGTAAAGAGAAACCTATTAACCATCTCCTCGAGGAGTCTCCTTAGTGGTGCCAGTGCAGTGCGACTTCATCTTTAGATATACTAATAGTATATATATAGTTTTTGAAAACCAAAATATCACAAATACACGCTCTCCTCTACGTATGCTATCTCTCCCTGATGTCTTCCCCTAGGTTAAACTGCACAACCTAGGTTATGATACCAAGTGTGACGGCCGCCCCGTACCAATCAGACATTTCCCTGAAATGCGTTGTGCCAATGCCCGACTAGCACGGGACGATCGTCAAAAGGGTTGAAACGATGAATCACCAAGAACCTGTAGTATATCTCACAACGCATGGAATAAAATATAATAATAACATAATTTGATATAAAATAGGCGAAACAGTACATAAGCTGAAAACTAAACCATATCCATCAGAGTAGCGGAATCCAAAATACAGCTCCATTTCGAATTATTACAACTTTAAAATACTGTCTCTAAAAGGAAATAAAAGAGGTACATTACTAATGCCCAAAGCAGTGACCAACAACAACACAGGGAGAATACATATAAAGTACGTGGAAGCCTCCTGCTCGTCTCCGGACAGCTACTCATGCATTACCACCTAACCTACTTCTAGTGTGCTTGTTTAGGAGCACCCAGAGTAATAAGAAGAGACATAAAACTCTAGGTCAGACAAAAGTCTGGTGTGAGCGATAGCAAATCTATATCACTAAATAAAGCAATAGGAGGTGTAAATAATCATACCTAACCTGGAACTGCAACCAAAGAGTTAGCACAACAAGATGTACAATACCATAAGGTAAAAATTAACATAGAGTTAAAAATGGAAGTGTGCGTGTCATAGTGATAGCAAACATCAATCATGGAAATCATCCTCACAAATCTCACTCAGTGCGTAAAGCATACAATATCCACTGCTTTGATCACCAAATCCATTGGGGTCATGACGGGTCCACACCGCCTTGGACTCCGTACAACTATTTCTATGACCACACTGCCCTGGTCTATTGTCAATAACTCGACCTAGTCCACATCGCCCTGGCTCTGGGGTACGGGCCAACCAGTCCACACCACCCTGGCTCTAGTTCGTCTACATGGCCCTTTCTCAATGGTAAACCAAAGTTATAGATATCGATAACTCTTTTGCACACGTCCCGCAGTAAAGCCTAACTCTTCCTAAGCAATAACTTCCCGCTTGGACTTCCTTTGCATCTCAGGTTTTGGTCGAATTGGAGTTAATCTTCAAAAGAGTTCACGATCGTCATCGCGTGGTAGAAGCTCGAATCCGGTTCGATTCGGGGTCACCATCATGGCTTGGTTCGTGGTCATCATCGGCTTGTGATCCTCCATATGGGTCGAGTCGTGATCCACCATCGGGGTCGGGTCGTGATCCACCATCGGGGTCGAGTCGTGATCCACCATCGGGGTCGGGTCATGGTCCACCATCGGGGTCGGGTCGTGGTCCACCATCGAGGTCAGGTCGTGGTCACCATAGGGGTCGTGGTCATCATGGGGTCATGACCAAAAGGGTCGTGACCACCTTGGGGTCACCATCACGAAGAAAAACCCTGCAGTTTTTCCAGCAATCTAATTTCTCCAAACGTCAGTGTTTTCAACCATTCTAACTTTCCTATCCAATCATAAAACATACCAAACAACAATAGTAACATGTAGAATCAACCAAAAACATCAAAACAATGATTTCATATATTAATTTAGATCAAACATACCCAAAACCATGATTTTTCCATTAATCCTATTTAGCTATATGATTAGCAAACTTAATCCAAATTAACCCGAATTTATACCAGCGACATAAGATATGATTTTAGAATTTCCACATATTTTTCCATAATTTTTAGATGTATAATTTCACTAATTATCGCTAATCACCCCTAATTAGCACTAATTAGTGTATAAGCATGCAAATCACTCACCTTAGCCAATAATAAATGATAGATCTGAAACTTTTACTGATTTGACTCGGATTCCAATTTGGTGCAGTAGCTCTACCTCGAATTTGGTGTTAATCCGGCTTGATTTGATGTAGATTTGATTAATTAGTGATTAGAAAGTGATTAGAGAGAGATTTAGAAGATGGAAGCCATGATTAGGGTTTGAGAAAGGTTTCTGGCGGATAGACAAATGAAAGGAGATGATTCTCCAACTCCTTTCGGCCATTCCATAACCCTAATCCCAAATTGCGTTATGGGCCTAGCTGCTAATCACTTAATTAAGACCAATTAGGTTGTTTTCCATCTTTCAAATCTTATTTCAGCCATATTTTCCAAACAGTAAGTCTGTTTGATTAATGTGACCACTCCACGGAATGGGAAACCATCATCCAAGTCCAATGGAGGTGGTTTCAAGTCAAAACTCCTTATCGATCAAAAGTTATTGGACAAACAAGATTTTCCAGGGGCAAAACGGTCATTTTAAATTCGACAAAAATCGTGAATGTGGGAAATGACCCAATTAGTCGTTTCCCAAAGTTACACGACCATATGACTTAGTATGAAAATAAAACAAATATTCTACGATCCTCTAATACGTAGAATACGGGTCGTTGCATTGTGTTTCCTCAACCTTAGCCTCTTTCTTTTCACCTTTATCTTCTTCATGCATCAATGCCATATCAAAGAGTTTCTCAAAAGTTGCTCCCATCGAAATATGAGACATAGTCAACCCATGGAGGGGTTCATTCAATCCTCTAGCAAACCTCAAAGCTTTCTTGTGTGGGGTGTTTACTAGCTCCAAACCTCGCCAATTGATTAAACTAATTAACATAATCCTTGACAGACATGACCCCTTGCTTAAGTGTCAAAAACCTTTCTATTTGCATACTTTTCTCGGCTTGAGAAAGAAACTTCATTTCGAATCTCTGTCGGAAATCATTCCAAGTTTCGACTGGACGTCCCGCCTGTGTCACTTCCCACCAAAACGAGGCCTCATCCTTCAGCTGCCAAACGGCTAACGGAGTCATCCTACGATCGTCAACTTCGAATATTCCAAACAAATCCTCATCTCTTTAAGCCAATTCCTTGCTTCTACGAAAGTCTCAGTTCCTTGGAATGGATTTCCGCCCATAGCACAGAAATCCTTGCATATCTTAGAGAAATTATCAACATGCGGAGGAGGAGGAGGAACAACAGCTGTAGTTGGGGGAGGGGAATCTTCTTGGACTCCGGTAGGTGCCGTAGCCTCCAGATACCTACGAAACCAAGCCGGTATCTGAACGCCCTCAGGAATATTAGGTTCCCCAAACATGCTGAAAAGAAAAAGAAAAAGGGATTCAAATAGAGAATCGAAAGATATTTATATGGCTTTGGGGAATATGCTTTTCAAAACATACTTTTCTTTTTGAAAATGCTTTCTTTTAAAACCATTTTGAAAACAATTTTCAAAAACTTTTATCCGATCAGGTAACCTTCAGCTCTGATACCAAGTGTGACACCCCACGCCCATTAATGTCACTCTTTAACAGAATGCATTAAGTTTCGTGAAGTGTTATAGGTAAATAGAAACAGAAACATCATAAGACAGATATAAAATAATAGCGAAAATAAAAACTATATTAAATAGAAAAGCTTCGTGGTCCAAACCCAATTACATAATAAGTCTGAATTACTGAAAACACATTACATCAACACAAAACTTCTGTCTTGTACCAAAGCAAGAGTACAATAATACGTAAAAAGAGCATAATCCCCAAAATATAGCCATAGAAGAGAAGATATGAAATCAAGCAGTACTTCTAAGCAGCTCCAAGCATAATGAAAGAGGAATCCTGATCAAGCTTGAGTATTCCCACCTTGAGAACCCGAGGGGACGAAAGAGAGAGAAGAGGAAATAAAATGGGCCAGACATAAATTTTGGCGAGTCCAGTTACTTTTAGCATATAAATAAATAAAATCATCATGACAGGCATATAAACTGGGGAGTGAGATGACAGTGTCATAAGGTAGGTATAACAAGGTAAATAAGATAACCAGAATAGAAATACTGCGCTGCTCTAATACTTTTATCTACACCATTACTAGTATAATAAGAACAAGATGATCGCAACAAGTACAAGATGGTAGACTTAGGTGTACTTCTAGTGAGAGGTTTTACCCCATATAATAACAAGCAACCCAGCGGAACTGACAGGTGTTACCCCCAATGATAATAACGGGCTCCTAAACAAGCAAGACTAGATGTACCCTAATTACTACCCACCAATCGATCGGCTCCCTAACTCGTAGATACCCCTTGCTGGCCCCAATATAGGATGTATCACTTCCTACAGTGGCAACCTGTTGTTTACAAGACATGCACAAACCATATCTACAGGTGCCACGGCGTTTTATTCCTCCCTAGAACCGGACCCATGCACGCACATGACCCCGTCGAAATGAGCCGCCCACAACGTCCCTTTGATGGACCTCTTACAACCAACTCAGTAAGCGTGCCCTGACCCCGACCTAGTTTGAGGTTCTCCATTTGATACCAAGATAGGTTACTAATTGATATGGGTCCCACACAATGGATCATACAAGCTTCCCCCTAGGCTTGCATCCCCACTACTAGGATTTCAACAAATTATGCCTACCAGTTTAACAAGATTGCATAACCCCAACATGTTAAGTTTGTCGGGTTTATATGTATAACCTGTCACCATATATTTAACAAGGCTAACTTAACCCTCTCATTGATTCAAGCAAGTTTATTTAACCCCTACTTAAGTTGACTGGTTCATGTAACCCTCGCAGATTCAAACAGGTCAAGTATTACAAGTTTATTACCATTCATTCATTTGTGGTTATTAATGCGCTAGACCTCTCACATTAAGTCTAACACTTGTGGATGCTGGACATGCTGGTTGGGTCCGTGCAAACTTCAACCACAAGTCGGACTTAACCTCGTGTCTTAGCACCATTACGTGTATGTTTATGCACTTAGACCCCTTACATTAGATTCACCACTTGTGGTCGTTGGATATGTCGGGCGGTTCTGGGCTGGCTTCTACCACAAGTGTAATCTAACCTCGTGTCTAAGCGCGATTACAGTTTCTAATTACTGTAAATCTAGGCATCTTCATTACTAACCAATTTTAATGTTTATTATGCCCCAAATCCCCGTTTAATCCACGATACAAGTTATGCCCTAGATTGAAGTTTTGGCTCAAGGTACAAATTATGCCCAAAATTCCAAATCATGTTTTAAAATGTGAATTATGCCTTAATTTACCATTCCCAATCATTCCCAATTTCAGCGATAGGCCTAGGCTCAAATGTAGCCTGACTATAAAAACAAAAAGGGAAAGAGGAGAGAAGAGAACAAGAATAGGCATAGTAAATGAAACTGGCATATGATGATAAAATTGGTAATACCAACAGAATAGGCATACAGTGACATGATTAGGCAAACTAACAAAATAGAGATATCATGAACATGCATAAGAGGATAAAGCAGTAAATTAGATCTACAAGCAATGACAGATCTGTCTGATTCAGGTTACTAACATGCATAGGCTTAGATCCAAACTTATAAACATGTCAAGATTACATTTTAGGTGTTTATATCTAAAAGCAACATAAAATCACTGTGATTGGATCTAAAGAACAGAGAATTGATTGTAGATGTTGTAGCACAGATCTCGGAATACGTATAACTTGTTATTGCAGAAGAATAGGCTATTTTAATCTGAGTTGGGGCAACACCTCGTTGTCACCATTGATTTAGATGAATAAAAAAATGGGATTAAGGTCCTTTATATAGCCATCAGCCAACGAACCAGGACACACAGTAGGTCCAGATTCGTCTGGGGGGATCGACCCCGGGGTCGACACGGGTCGACACACATAGGGCATGGGGTCGTCCCCCAACGGGCCGAATTCTCGTGCCTCCCTACCTCTGGTTTTTAAATTATTTTAAATTCTGGATAATGTTTTTTACGTAAATTTCTCTTATATGTGTACAAACTTCTAATCTTAATAACATTCTCATACGATGTCCATTTTATGCAAACTTAGTGTCTATCCCAATCGGAATTCCAAGACAAACACAATGGCGGAGTCCGTTTTACTTAATTCCCAATTTTTAATTAAATATTCCTTAGTTTATCATTTTAATGTCCTTTAAAGTTACAGGGTGTTACAATTAACAACACCCACGAACTCTAACATGAATGAAACAATAAGAGAGTCTAAAGGACGAATCCACGACATTCGTGTCATTTCACAACTTGGGACCAATGACCTCTGGGAGGTCCAAGAGAGAAGGCACAGTCTCGGACCAAAGGAAAACCCAAAAGCGGAGTCGACTCACGACCTCCGCGTGACTGGGGACAACCCCTTGGCACAGTCTCCAATCACATTTGCTTAAGTGTAACGACAAGTACACTTGCGCAAGCATAGGAAATTGGAAAACGTAAGACAAACATTTGAACACTTAATATAAAATGCGATATAAGAAAAGTAACCAAAACTTTCATTCACATACCAAAAGAAAACTACATATCTAAATGTTTTTCTTTCAAAAGGCATGTTGTACATGAGAACCACACCATGCCTCCCAAAAACACAAATCGAGGGCAATACTCACGTGTACTATCAGCATACATAACCAAAATGTCTATGATATCTATGAAAATCACTAAGATCACTCATCCTTCTTCTTTTTCCTCTTCTTTTTTTGGATAGATTTGGCACTAGGCCGGTAACCCCCACCAGTTATGGACCTTTTCCTTCCAGAGCCACTTCCCCTTTTCCTTCCTCTGCCCTTTATGGTGGTGACAGACTCATGAGACACCAATTTGCACTTTCCGCCTTCATCCTCGTCACTTATAATTATTGTGACCTCCCCAGTAGGAATACATTGCAGCGGTTTAGGATTGATATCAAAGTCAAGGGCTAGCACAACCTCAGTTTCTCCCTAGGTCTTCTTGGCCTCCAACTCCGCTTTCTCCTCGGTTTCTTTGGCGTCCTACTAATCGTCTAAGTTCTTGGCCTTGAGTTTCACAGCATCATCCGCCTTAAGCTTCTTATAGGCCTCCTCAGCCCTTTTGTTGGCCTCATCAATGACCTTCCTCCTGGCCTCCTCAACGACTCTCTCCTTCTCCGCCTCATCGACAGCCTTCTTTTTTATGGCCTCTTCAGTGGGCCTCTCCCTCTCTTCCTTAGCATCGGCCCTTTTCCTCGCTACTGCAGCTGCAGCTTCTTCTCGGCATTCTCTTGGGCCTTTAGTTTATGCCTCCTGCAGGGTAGCCTCATCTTGTTCCCTATTTTCTTCCTGCTTCTCATACTTTGCCACCATTCTGGTCTTCTATGCCTCCACCATATCATGCATTATGTACACATTTTCCTCTATCGCACCCATCACTTGGACACTCGGGCCATTCGGTACCTCCCCTTCCTCTAAAATATCCTTGTACGAGTTGAACCCTAAGTCCACATCCGAGAATGTATCCACATGACAACTTTCCTCTCCGAACTGCATCTCATGTAATCCTAATCCAGACTCAGATGTTTGAGGAAGCATGGGGGCAAAGCATGTTGTCATTTCTGCTCCAAGGGGGCTGCACAGCAAAAAGAGCGACTATTTAGTTTCTAAGGATTTAGTGCTCTCATCCTTTTCGGGTATTCGTGGTAATCAAAATTTACCTCCAAGAAGGTATGGCGTGGGCATGATGGGAAGGGTGCTCGCTGTCGTCGTAAAACTAGATCCCGTCGGTCCCAACCGTGGATGTGCGGGGTCATACTCAGCTAAAACATGAGCTGGAATGGTGGGACAGCTATTTGTGGCTGATGGTGGTACTGGCGACCGGTGAGAACTTCCCTCTGCAAATTATTGAGTGACAGTCACACTCTCAGTAGGCACAAACTTCCTCATTTTGGCAACATGCTTTTCCAAACTCTCCCTCTTGGCATCCTCTTGCAACAACCTCTTTCCTTCCTCTATTACCTTCCGCTCATTCTCAGTCAAAAGCTCCCCCATAAGCTGCTTTTCATTCAGAGACTCCACCCCTACTTGTTGTAATTATGCTTCAAACTACACCAACCTTTCCCATGTCTGTGCCGTCTCCCGCGGGTAGTCTCTAAACCACGTGATTCCATGGAACCTCAACGACTTGACATACATACTCCGCAAAAGTTCCTCCAGTGACTCCTCCACCCTTTCCTCGGTGTCCTCGATCTCCTTCTTTATTGCTTCCAACTCCATCCTCAGCTCGTCGTTCTCCCTCTGCAACCTCTGAGCCTCCTCGTTCTCGGTTTTCAGTCTTACATTCTAAAACCAAGGCCTCGTTATCTTTCTGAAGCTATAATACTTTCTTGTTCTCCTCCATCAAACAAGCATTCTCCTTATTAAGCGTTGCATTCTCAATCGACACCGAGGCCACAATATCTTTAATGGTGTCAGAAGCATGTTTCACTTCCCTCTCTAGCTGCTTGTACTTCTCCTTCAGTTCCGCTGTTCCAACAACAAACAGTTAACATTCTAAATAAGTTACTGTAAGAAAAAAGTAGTTACACTGCGAGGATCAGATTCAACTATCTCCTTTTCCTGGTTTTGGATGGTAGTCAAGTCAGCATCTATTGTCAACCCCGACTCTGGATCTCCACATTCTTTTTTATGATCAAATCTGGGATATTTTCATAATACTTCCTAAACTCATTAACCTGGTGTTAAGCAGCTCTCACTTTCATCCACACCTCCTCGGTATCCTCATGGGGATCAGGTTGATATCGGGAAGAATCATTATTTGTCGAAATAATGCCTGGGGAATTTCCCCTTCAGCAGGGCTTTCCTCTCATCTATAGTAAGCTCTTGGGTCTCGGGTTCAGCCAAATCCTACTTCTTCTTCATTGCCACCTCCTTCTTTCTTTAACGACTAATCTCCAATTCCTTCCCTTAGGGGCATAGGCAGGAGCCGAAGGGGCAGTATAAGGAGGAACCGTCGATGAGGAATGCCTAGCACCTGCCATGTCAGACCTTGTGTATGCCCGTGACGTCTGGATAAGTGCCGGAGGAGACGGAGACCACCGGGTTGTTCTCTGTTTCGTTCTCTATAACAATGCTCACTGTCGTGGCGAGGAGGAGAAGGGGGCTCGTTAAACAAGATGGCACCCTTCTGAATTCTGAGATGAAACTACCCCTAGATGGTCAGCGACTCCCATATCATAACCACGACCTCCTCTTCCTCCTCGAGTCATGTCACCTGTAAGGGAAACAGATTCTAGATTAGACTCGAACACCCTATGTGCACGAACAAGTGCTGTGTTATGCAGTGATTATGAGTGTGTTTCCTAAGTTTGTCTCAATAGATCAGATAACGACCCGCCCGAAGGGGTGACCTCCATAACGGCTAGACTTATTTCCTCCAAAGCTTAGATGCTAGGCTAAGGAAACATGATAAACAGGAGCTTCTTTAGCTCATCAAACTAGCCTTCCCTTTCAAGTGATACGGAGGTTCCAGAGGTAGTCACACGTGACTCCAGCTTGGGCGACACCCCTGCCCTTGCCACATCCACCGCAAGCTGAACAGGAGCAGTCAACAGGCCCTTGGCCCGAGAAACCTCCTCCTCATCGCCGAACCCACCTCCACTAGCTTCCTGTTGAGCCTTGGCGACCTTGCGTCTTAGCCCTCGTCCCTCGGACATGACGAGATACCCTTTCCTCTTGCGACTTAGAGAGCCTCCTCCTCCCTCAACCTTCGTTTTTCCATTAACACTAGCGATAGATGGCCTTAATTATTGCACGATTACTTGGAAGCAGGCCAACACGACGAAGACGGTCCTGATCTAGAACATTCTCGATGGAGCGAGTGTTGGGCGGGATAGCCAACAAAGACTCATGATGCTGCCAATACAAAGGATCCGTTGGCGTAGCGGGATCACCTGTTACACCGACAAATCAAAAAGTTTTAAAAAGCAAAGCGACTAGGAGTACTTACTTCCTTCCCCCCATCTCCTCGCAAAACCGGGAGAGCATCACACATAGAACTAGTCATACTTATACACACTCAACTTGGACCACTTCCCACTAAAGAACTTGGTGCTGGGAAGAGCCTTAAAGAAATACCGAGAGGGTGCAACATTGGCTCTCCTCTTCAGCTGAAACAAATATGGATGCCTTCTCCGATGGGCTCTACGTACAGGTACTCTCTGTAGAGAAAGCAGGTACCTAAGAGGGAAGCATTTGCATTCGCATTTGGATGGAGCTACGACGGCATAAGGCATAAATAGTGCAGTATATCCCGAATAAATTTGTTAGATGGGGCACAAACCCAGAAAGGCACGTCTTCCTATTCCAGGTAGTGTACCCTTCCGGTGTTGTGTGAGCCCTAACGTCCTTCCTGGGCGCGTAAACATTTCTTTGGGGGATACCAAACTGTGTCTCCATACGCGTCATTGTAGTCTCATCCATATGTGATGGCATCGAATCTGGTGGGTCTCGAGAATAATCGCGCCTTCCATCACATTCGATGCCACCAAGGTGCTTCCCCCGATGATATCTACGTGCTCTTCCTCAACGGGGTTCTCCTCTTGTCCTCCGGGTACTCCTTTAGTCAATGGCCCGACTGAGTGCTCGACTATTGGTGGCGGTTCTCCAAGATGTTCCCCCTTGTCCAGTGCTTTAGGCGAGCCCGACAGCTGAGAAAGAGTAGACTCTCCTGAGGTCTCAAGCTCACTACCCCCCGAACTGACATCACCAGTTGAACCAGATGAGGACGATGAATATTGTGAAGTTTCAGCTTCCAAGGATTGCCTTTTCGTAAATCTTGTATCCATTTCTAGCAATACTTTGAATATACTTGCATTAGACATCGCATTGTATAACCTGTACCCTTCGTGTCGGTGTAAACTAACATGTACATGCGATGCTGTGCAGTTCCATTCTAATACTGTTTTAACTTAGAAGCTGGGGACACGACGATGATCACAAGTTATCGAGATTGTAACCATTGTCGTAGTCAACCAATGTTACTAGATTTGCATTGAGTCGCAACTGCACTACGATTAGAATTGATAAGATGTGTTCAACATTTAGATAGTTCAGTCACAGTCCAATTATATGCTCTACTCCTATGTGCTAGGCAGAACTGTCGATTAAATAACTGTTAATGCAGGCGTCAGCTTAATCGTACAAACGTAATGGAATGATGAGAATCCCGAGCCAAAAAGTCGAGGATCTAAGACTCGAAAGAGAAACACCAAGCTTCACAAATGTGGGATTCGAAGCACTCAGCCCAACACAAAAGTTCGTATCCCCTCAGGGATACGAGATTTCGTATACCTTCAAGGGTATGAAATTTCCCACCTAGGGATGCAAAATCTTGTATCCCCCCAGGGTACGAAAATTCGTACCCATTCATGGACACAAAATTCCATACCTCTTTGGGGATAAAAAATTGCGTATCCTCCCAGGGGTAGGAGATTTCATATCCCATCCATAGAAGGGTACGAATTCCAACATGTTGGCCAACGACTTCGATTCCCCCGAAGACTTCGTCTTCCCCTTTTTTTCCACCAAAGCTCGACTCCCTTCCTCCTT
Source organism: Allium sativum (assembly GCA_030737875.1). Taxonomy (NCBI): domain Eukaryota; kingdom Viridiplantae; phylum Streptophyta; class Magnoliopsida; order Asparagales; family Amaryllidaceae; genus Allium; species Allium sativum. The sequence goes on along the minus strand of CM060919.1, from coordinate 122,437,692 downwards.
CCCTCTTCATAGCACTTTCTTCTCCCCCTCGAACCTCCTCTCCTCATAACTCCGCACATAGCCATAGCGAGTGCTTTTGGGTCGATGCCATCTGAAGCGCCATTTCAAGCACTACTCGAACCACAAGCTCAGCCATGGCGGAGCCGGAGATCCGACTCGTAGCTCAAATCAAAGCATTAGCCCAAGAGCTGACCTTAGATCCTCTCCAATTTCGAGGATTTTCAATCCAATACCAAAACAATAACATCAAAGTCCTAATCCGAACCCACTTGTGCATTCGTTGTTCAAAATTTTTCAGTTTCTAGGGTTTGGGTTCAGATCGCAAGCGCAAGAAGAAGAGAGGAAAGGAGGAGGGGCGGTAAGAATTTAAAGGAGAAAGGAAAAAAGTGCTTTGATCGATGATGTTTCGTCTCCCATATGGGGATACGAACTCTCGTATCCTAGTGGCATACGAAATTTCGTATCCTACTAGGACACAAAATTTCGTATCCCCAGGGCTTTTAAAAAAGAAAAATAAAAAATGAAAATGTACATACATATATGTGTATATATGTATATATATAATGACAAGTGCGTGGCCCGTGCTATGCATACGGGCAATGCAGGCAATCATATTGGGATATTAGTTGGTTATAGTACAATGATTACAGCGAGCACCGACGAAAATAAAAGTGGTGTAGGAGAATAGTATTTACTTGAAGTTATGAAAAGCATAAGAGATATGTAAGTTTAAAATATGTGCCTCTAGCTGATATGTCATAGAATTCATAGGCAGATGAGTAAAGTAAGTTTTAAATTTGATTATTAATTATTTATTAATGTTTCATGCACATTAGATTTATCAATTTATTTAGCTAGATAATAAGTACACGCACATACACATACATAGAGAAAGTTTGCTTTAAAACAAAGGTTTGACACAAATTGAGGGACACAAAAGCTCAACTACTGAATTACCACCTGATTTCCACTCCTCATATAAAGCCAAATAAATCATGTTGTTGAGATTTTGTGCTCTTTAAGTTAAATTTTTGTATTCAAGTAGCCGCTCTCATATAGGTCAAATAGTGCAACGCTGACTCTCTCTCCTTCCATTAACTTATTTAACAATAAATGAGTGGCATACGTTAAGGTGCAAAAAGAATGGTATAAAATAAAGGTGTCCTGGAACTTTCCTCTATAGAGCTGTTAAAATTTGAAGACAAAATTTGAAACATCCCTAATCCTAAGCAATAGCAGTTCATTTAGTAGGTGCTAAAAAATAAATAATTCATACTATGCTCTTTTGAACAATTTATACATTTCTAAGAACTGACATTCCCACATCCTAATAGACAATGCATCAATTGTTTTTTGTAGTACGACATTTGTTAAAATCCTTGCTATAAGCATAAAATATTAGTTCTTAGCTTGATTGCAATTCGTATGTGCTAAGATTTGGCTTCTATATTTTACATTAATTTGAACAATGCTACAACACCCAAAATTTATTTTATCAAAAACCACAAAATAGAGAGTAAAAGATGGGTTCCAACTCCTACTTCTAAGGCGCAATTCATGGGAGGTCCTACTCATTTATCTCACAACAGCATTATTTGACAAAAAAAGTTTCTGGTTAGCTATAAGAGCCCATTTTTCCAATGTTTGCTTAATTTCAAGTATTTTTTTATGGTTTGTTTGTTACCACAATATGTTATTTGTGTCATGAATAAAGCATTGTCCTGTATAAATTTAACTATGTTTCTTGTTTCCTTTAATTTGAGGATTTTACATCTTATTATTTTTATTGTGGAACTACGTTTTGTTAATAGTAATTTTAAGGTTTGGATGCGGACAGTAACCATGTTCTTATGGTGTTATTTATATTATATCGTTCAAGCATAATATATTCCATGTTATGATAATTAAGTAATACTGATCATAGATACATACTTATGACACCCATCTAACAATCAACAATAGCTGAACAACTCAGATGCTATATTCCTTGTCACATTAAAAACAACTCCAACATTTGCTTTTGCATAAGTTGAAGTAATTTACATGCAAATCCGCCATATTTTGGACAAAATCTGCAAGTTTGTGTCATTGTTGGCACGGTTGCTTAACTGGCGACTGTGCAAGTAGTTAGGAATTAGAAAATTTATTACAGCTGAACCTACTAGCGATTTAAAGAGTAATCTGTATAAATAATAAATGCGCCAATCACAGTAACATGGAACTCACCTTGAGCGCATCGCTTTATAAATATTAATTAATTAATTAATTAATTCATCCAAAAAAGAAGCTAAGTTAAATTACTTACACGGTCCGTATCCCTGTTCCATGTTCCAATTTCATGCATAATAGAAACTGTCCATATTCCAATTTCCACCACCTTGCTGTAGAGAACTATGAATTGTAACAAAAATATATGTTAGTAAATGAACAGAAATACGCGTACGCATATGACATGTCAGTCTCATATTAGAGTGCATGAGATATAATCATTTTCATCCTATAAAAGAAGAATGAACACTAAATAAATTTGACAGCTTCACATTTTAGCACATCGTTAATGGTGACGAATTTTTTATAGGATACAAAACAATTGTCAGTGGAAGATTATTCAATTTTCCCGTGGAACTAATTTCTTTGCAAAACCATACCTCTTATTTGGTATGTTATGAATATAACAATAAAGAAGAAAAACTTTGTGTAAAAAAAAAGATCAGCAGGCTTATATCTATGGTTTCTAGAATATAAAAAGCCTGCTAGCAAATCAACGTCAACAGAACTCAAATCCAATAGATGTTACTAAAGTCAAAGTCTTATAAGAGAACTGGAAAGAAAAAATAGGATGCATATAATATACGTACCAAAGTCAAAGTCTTTTAAGAGAACTGGAAAGAAAAAATTGAATACATATAATTTAACGTGCAACATAGTTAACCATGGAAATTCTTGTTTACCGCATATGTGTTTACTGCGTATGACTTTGTAATATTGGATAATGTGATATTTCCTTCTTTAAAACAGACAACAAACTAATGTTTTCATAGTTGGTGTATTTGATTGATACTATAGTACCATCATTGTAAATTTTTGCCTAATAATAAAATATTTGAATTACTACACTTACTTAATATAAGCATGAATATGAAATGATATTTAATGGATCAATTTAACAATGAAAAATAAACATTAAAACTTAAAATAGATTATTGTTTTAATATTACATCCCAGACCATGTTCATTTTTTATAAAACAGGATTATTAATTATATTCAGGTGAACAAATGTCTCGAAGCAGATGTTAAAAAAAAATTATATTCAGGTGATAAATATTAAGTTTAGTATCACGAATACTTACAATTAAGTAATTGAACTTTGATGTACGGATTACTAATTTACAAATCTGTGTGGAGCGGGATTTTTAGGCACAAGGACAAAGTCAAACAAAAATTTATCCATAAGGACGGTCAACAAAAAATTTATCTTCAAGGACAAATTTACACTAGGTAGTGGAATTCAGGGGCCCACTAGCATTTTATAGTTTACTTTAAACTTTGTCCTTTTGGCTAATATTTTTGCCTTTTGTCCTTTTGACATAATTTTTTGTTATTTTTGTCCTTCACACTATTTTCCTGTAAAAAATATATATTACTCCAAATATTTTCCAAACTATAGTAGAATAATTGATGAGAGATAATCATTTATTTGATACATGCTTAAATTTATAATTGAATCCCACTTTTAGTATCAAACATATTCATTAACTTTAATTCATATAAAAGAATTATCAGTATCCATTTATGCTTAAACATAAATCATGTAAAGTTGCCTTTTTTAACACTAAATTAAACTTTTAAAAACATACAGCTTCTTGATTTTTTTCTTTCTTGGTTGGAATACAAGAATACGGCGTGTGCGACAATATTAAACGCTTGCAAAATAAAAGAACCCAAATGTAGTATTACATATACCATATCAAATATTACATTAATGAAGTGTATCACTCAACTGTCTAAATTTGGGAAAACCAAATCTGATTTAGAGCTTCTTCATATAAAAAATGCATTGCCGAAAAATAAAATATTTTACATCAAGGGTCAATTTTAGATTACATTATTTTAGGCAAAGCCCTAATGAAGTTTAATCCAAACGAAAAGAGAATAGCAACTCAAGCAAAGATATGTTCCATTCTGAAAAAGCAATATTAATTATTCCATTACAATAATGTTAAATTTTACATTAGGATCAGAATGGATGAAAAAATCATTAATTGCAAAAAGGCCGTGGAAATATAGAAATTAAATACTAAAATTTTACAACGATTAAAAACCCATGGAATAGGTAGATTGACAAATTCATTTAACTTATTGTATTTAGAATCATTGACAAAACAAAGTCAGTTTATAGATAGAGCAACAATAAGATGACGACTGAAACATCAAGATAAGTGCTAGTCAACCGACAAACCAAAGCTTTGGAAAAACGAAAAATCAAAAGAATGATAGCAACATCAATGTTATATATTTGTATTTATCATAAAAAAGAAAAGAATACGAATCCAGTAAAAAAATGATGTTAAATCCTACCAAAATTGGAGATAGAGTGATATGTAACTTAACAATTTATGGATTGTCTTATTAAACAATCACCGAATTATTTAAAAAAATGCGATCCTCAAAAAAAATACATACTTATTTATAAACATTTTCATTTGTTTCTCCTTCTATCTTAAGATGAATAATATTATGAAATTACATGAATCAAAATCAGGTACTTAACAATGGTCTTATATCATCTTAGACATCTGGCCGGTGCCATTACACAGCAACATAAAGAAAACGAATGTTGCCTTGGTTTCAATCATCCAGACACAGCCCATAGGCAAAAGCAAGTTAACCTTTGTAAAAATCATTTTTTGTAGAAAAATATATTTTAGACATCAAGTCCGTCAGATCTAAAGTTGCATATGTAAGTAAAAAATATTCATATTGGACTTCGGATTAAGAAGTCAAAAGTTAAATAACGACCTCTCTGTCTCGCATAGAAGCCAATATTTTTTCGTGACATCAAATTAAGTACACGTAGTATACAATTAGGGGTGGAGCATGAATTGGGAATATCATTGTTGGACATAAAGCAATCTTCTATCGAAAAGCAATATTAACTGTGAAATGAATCAAGACATAAAACATAGAAAACAACCATCGATGTTTAAAAAAGTAATACCTCGAGTAAATTCAGAACCATGATGGGAGAAGTGATTGATGTTGATGGGTTAAGAAGCTGGCGATGGAGGCAACGAGCATGCGTTGGGTATCAAATTCGGGTAAACGTAATTGTGAATTTCGATTATGAAATCTGGTTCTGAAGTACTCCTGAAAGCGGTGTGACTAGGTGATTTTGTTGCTGACGAAGTCTATGTCACGGTTGTCTACTTTCTGAGGTAGGGTTTTGGCATGAAATCGATAAGCGAAGAAGGGACCGTCGCGAAAGTAGAGTGTAATTTAGGGTTATATGTTCTGAAAATGACGTAAATCTGAAAGACAATAAGAGGAGTGAAACTGAAGAAGGACAGAGAGGAGAGGCAAGATAAAAGACGGAGGGTGTACAGACATCGAAGTTGGGATAGGTAGTAGTGTAATTTATGGAAAGAAGGATGTGAACCCAAATGGGGAAGGGATTATTGAGGGAGGAGAGCGGAAACGGTTAGCAGTTCGAAAACAATGAATTCGAAGAAACAAACAAAAGGTGTGAAATTGAAAAAAAGGACAAATGCCGGAATCTAAATGTTTTGGTTCCTGCTTTCCAGTATAAGTAATAGATAGATTTGAGACACTAATGGGATCCACTACTATACTAGTACCTAGGTGCAGAGACTCTACAACAGAAGCAGAAATAAACGAATGCGAAGCGCCAGAATCAAACAAAGTACGAACAGGATGATCACAAAGGAAAATCAAACTTTCAACAGGAACATTTATACCTCTAACACGTATGCCGGCCGTGAGAGCACGCATTTGCCCTCCGAAAAATCCTGTACTATGTCCTTGCCCTTGCCCTTTGGACAATCCCTGATAAGATGTCCTGTCTCTTTGCAATGATAACGACCAGTCTTCTCCTTTCTACGGTCTTTGGCTATATGTGACCCACCATACCTTAGCAATGATATTTCCCATTCAGGGTCTATAATTCTTTCCAGCCTTCTCAAATTCCACTTCCTTATTCTGTGAATATTCAACCTTGACCTCCTTCTTTTCTCATTTATCTTCTTTGTGCGTCAAGGCTATATCCATGAGTTTCTCATCCTCGGGCTGTGCTCTTTAGCTCAAACTCCATCATTCTCATTCTCATCCCTATGAAACATGTTAATAAGTCTCTCTCTAAAGCTGCCTCCATCGCGCGAATAACCCTACAAGGCTGGAAAGAAAATTAGTCGCAGGTAAAACTACTGTGGCTATAGATGGAATTTAGGCACTCCTTTGCCCTTCGACAGGCGCCGTAGTCTCATCATGTCTACGAAACATTGCCGCGATGAGGTTACCTCGTAGAAAGCCAGGAGCCCCAGAGACTCAAAAAGAAGGAAACAAGGATTCAAACAGAAGAATCAAGAGATAGTTCATATGGCTTTGGGGAATATGTCTTTCAAAACAACTTTCTTTTGGAAACACTTCTTTAAAAATCGGTTTGAAAACAATTCTCAAAATCTTTTACCTGATCCAATAACCTTCAACTCTGATACCACGTGTAACACCCCACGTCCATTAATGTCACTCACTAAGGGAATGCATTAACTTTCATGGAGCATTGTAAGTAAACAGAATAGAATATTACAAGAAAGATATATAAAATAGTACTTAAAAAAACTTTATAATTTTATTGCAGTGGAAACATAAACAAATTTGGTTACATCTTCAAAACTCATCTTACTAAAAATAAGTACATAATACCAGTCTTGTACAAAAATCATCAGAGTACATAATTTTCAAAACCAAATTCCCCAGTCCAAAATACCATATGAAAGAGAAACAAAGCTAGGCTTTACTTCCAGCATTTCAAGCAGAAAAGTCCGAATCAAACTTCAGCACTCCCACCCTAAGAACCTTGGGGGGAAGGAAGAAAAGGGGCGAAACAAAGGGGTCAGACATAAAGTCTGGTGAGTCCAGTAAAATTTAACAATATAATAAGTAAAGCAATATGATAAAAACATAAACTGGATATATGAGATAACTGTAACATAAGCAGATAGGACAAGGTAACACGATGAATAAGATATAACATTTACTGCGCTTCTAACCGCTAAAAGATATGCTTTGCACCGCACTAATACTAGTTTCACGCTAAAAGATGATCCCTCTTGGCTAAATAGAATGATGATAGCTTCGTATACTACTAGCTGCCATCATAGGTAACCGACATGTACCTATCACTACTAGATGTACCCACTATCCTCCTTGTTCGATTGTGTATCTCTAGCTGCTATCATTGGTAACCAACGTATACCTATCACCACTAGATGTACCCTCTTACCAAACATAATAATAATGATGATGGTAGTTTCGTGTACCCCTAGCTGCCGTCATAGGTGCCGCCTGCTTCTATCTCCACTAGTTGTACCCACTACCCTCCCCATTCGATCGGCTCCCTAACTCGTAGACACCCGTGCTAGTCCCACAGTAGGGTGTATCACTCCCTAAATTGTCAACCCGATACGAATAGAAGGCACAGCTTATACCTACACGATGTAACAGTGTCTTACCTACTAGCCCGGACCCATGCAGCACATGACCCCGTTGGACTTGCATTGCCACAACTATCTCTTTATTGACCTCTTACAATCAACCCCAGTAAGTGTGTCCCGTCCTCGATTTAGTTCGAGCTCACGAAGATACTAAATGGTTTACTGGTTGAAAAGAGTCCTCATACTTGACACAAGCTCCGCTCCTAAGCTTGGTCCCCACCAGGAATTCCCACTTAACCCCTTTTTGTCCCCATGTCAAACTACATGTCTCTTCCAGGTTAAGTGTTATAATTATGTTTTCACATGTGCCCCATGTTACCCACTTAACCCTTCATCATCCCCATGTCTTCTTACATATTTCACCTTGGTTAAGTGTTTATAAATTTTCCGCCCAGTTGATTTAACCCTATCCAATTATTAAATCAATTTGTATTATTGATTAAGCTTGCCTTAATCCTATATCCACTTTGTTCATGTAATGTTGGTTAAGTTGTCATCTCACACAGGTTAACTTAACCAGACCCACCTAATGTTTTACTTAATTTATAATTAAGTATATCATAATTCACATACACATAGGTTAAGAGAGTAGCTCCCTAAGTATCAACCCCGAAGACCGAAATCAACATCAGATTGACACTCAGAGAATTACTCAACTCAACCAATCTTATGTTATTGCATCCATACAATTGCTATCTTGCAAGACCTCCCATATTAGATTATCGTTTTGCAGTTGCTGGATGTGCCGGGTGGTTCCAGGCAAGCTTACACCGCAATCCAAATCTAACCTCGTGTCTTTGCATTATTATGCATCTAATTTTACGCCTTTGACCTCTCACATTAGGTGAAGTTTGAGGTTGCTGGACATGCCGGGCGGTTCCGGGCTGGCTTACAACACAAACATACCTAACCTTGTGTCGCAGGCGTTCATTAACCAAAGTTCATACAAATTAGGTTTTCCCCGTTCACCCATAAATTTCAACCCAAATTTAGGTGACAAGTTTCTAATTACTTTATGCCTATAATCACAAGTTTATAGGTTATGCCAATTTTTGCACCCAAACCCAAATATGCCAAATTTCATGTTTTACATGTTGTACACAAATTTGCCCAACTATGGCCAACATTAATTTTATGCCCAATTATCACAATTACAACAATTTAGGTTAAATTACATATTACAACAATTTCCAAAACTTTTCACCATCGTTCCCATGTTATTCATTCGCATAACTCGACGAAGAATGGTTAGGCTCGAAGGTAGCCTAAACTTATAAAAAGAAAAAGGAAAAGAGAGGGAAGAGAGTCAAAACGACATAAACATAAACAGGCATGTAACATATGAACAAAACAGGCATATGAACATAGGTGACATATGAACATGAATAGGCAACATGTGAACATGAATAGGCATGTGATAGGTTCATGTAAAAGATGATAAACTAGCAAACTTGGCGAATTCCATTACAGGCATAACATATTAACACAGTTTACAACTTATCATGATTGCTTTAGGTTAATTATCTGGTTAAAATCACATGAACTCACAGATCGAGGTTTAAGAAAAGAAGAGAACGATTATGATATCTGATTTCTGAAGTTGATAAGCTATCCGTTGATGTAGGCGTTGATTGTTGTCTTTAACTTTTACTTGAATTGATTGATTAATGGCGGAGGCTAGGTCGCTTTAGGTTTTAGCAGCATGGAGGTGCCATTACTTAGATTAATGAATTAGGGTTTAGGTCTAGGGGTGTTTATATAGGTGTAGTGAGTTAATTAGGGCCTTAGGATTAGGTTAGGTTCCATATAAACCCTCCAAATCCGAAATACACCTCACCCAACCAACCAGAAATTGCCATGTAGCCCTAAAGGGTTAAAAATCGTCTCAGCCCAAAACTGCTTTACAGGGGTCGACCCCTGGGGTCGACACCTATGTCGACACCCCTATAGGGTGTCGACACCCTCTGGCGGGAAACTTCCCGCCAGCTCCCTCCTACTGTTTTGAATTTTGAATTTTAATTATTTAATTTCTGATTTTAGTTCAAATCTTCTTACCTCCATAACTTCTTCATACTGTATCCGTTTTATGCAAACTCGGACTCTATCTCAAGCAGAATTCTGAGACGAACGCAATGGAGAAACCCGTTTTACTTAGTTCTTCTTCTAAAAATTAAGTATACTTTAATTAGTGAAATTTAATGTTATAAAATTACGGGGTGTCATATTTTCCACTCCTTAAAGGATTTCGTCCCCGAAATCTTCAAGTTAAGAAGAATGTATCCTACCAACCAATCATCCATCTACTCAACCATCATCCACAAGCATCCATTGTCCTTAAATGATTTCTAATGCTATATGAACATATGAAAAAGTGTGTGTATATGTTCTTTATCTAATGCGAAGATCAAGCGGTCCACTGATTCAGTTGATCTCCTTAATGCGAATTATGTCAGTGCCATGAGTCCAACATGTATGCAATTTCCTAATGCACTTTATTACTTTTAAATGAGTGCACAATCATTCACTCAAATGCAACACTCATATGATAATACATCAATTTTAATAAACAAACACATATATGCAATATGCAATATGAAGTAACTGAGCCGATCTAAGTGCCTAAAGTGTGTGTATAAATGCATCCACGAGCAACCACTAGCAACCACTTGCATTCACAAAACATAACATGTCTCAAACACATGTTTACAACCATAGGACTTCTACCTAAAGACCAAAGACATACTCGAGAGGATACCCTAAACAATAGAACAAGTACAAACTAAGAGAGAATAGCGGAATGAATAAATTGTATTATAACATAACTTTGAAATACAAAATCTGAATTTGTACTTACATATCATATCAGAGTATAACTCATATACATCATAGCGGAAATAATCTCTACATAACTATTAGTGAAGCCTTCTGCTTTGAGCTCCTCCACGTGTATCTGTAAAAGCTTGAAACACTTGACTGCTCGTACAAATTTGGGCACCCAAGAGTTTAGGGGAAACAGACAAAATAAACTCTGGGTCAGTCATGGGACTGGTATGAGTAAATTCTAACCACACTGTTTAACTTATGAAAATCCTTTTTAAACAAAAGAATAATAGTAAGACCAGCCCACACATAACACGAATTTTACCTTACTATAACCCAAAATACTTTGATATCAACTTCAATGATATTATAATAATGTATAATCAAATAAATAACCAAATAGCAGAACGCTTGCATCTCACGCTCCACATATATAATATAAAATCTAAAACCGTAGAGCGCTCATTGGAGATTGGATTCCAATAGACAAGGTACGGGAGAACCTACAGATCAGTGTACTCTAGAGGGTATACACTGGGGTCTAACAAGAACGTCTTACAACCCGGCCACACATGACCGACCACTCATTTAGCTTGAGTGTATCGAATATATTGCCACCCACGGTTGTTGGCCATCCAACCGTAATTCGAAGATACAGAATCGAAAAAGAATAACAAATATAAATTTTCTCTAGATCGGAGACAATACACCCTGGTTGGGGATGACCCAACTAGCCATGCTGCCTAGCCCAACTTTTGTTACTTCCTGGTTGTGAGGCTAGCGGATACGTCTATCTTCAGAATATATGATCACCATTCACTTTGAACGCCACATCGTTAAACCCGTCAATTCACTGATCGATTTCCATAAATATCACGGGTATAAAAAGCTAAGAGGAACGAATTCCTCCGCCACCAGATGTAATACCTTTAAAAGATCAACCATACGTGATTTGTTAGGTATACTCTGTCAGAAACTCGTCCATACAAGTTGTCCTGGGACTGGACAAACAGAAAACACCATTCTGGAACAGAACGACCCTTGCATTTCACTTCGTCTTCAATTTTCTTCAGCATAATTTAATTCGCAGCGCTTATGCCTATACAGAGTGATTTTCAGATAATATATCCAACCGGTCTCTCCGAGTTGACAACGATGGTCAAACACTTTGATAGTCGGTTATTTAACTATTGAAGTAACAACAAACATCCATTCAAATGTATGACTAAACATCACTCAATCACTGGCCCTTTTATTTAACATTACTTCCCCAATTTTCCATATCTTCCCAGATATTTTCCAAACCCGTTTAGCCCTTTACATTACTAGTTTCCGGTATATTTGAAAATATACGTTATTTACATTGGAAAACATTTCCAATTTCCATTTTAACTACTTAATCTGCAAACATTTGCTTTTTAAACCCTTACTCAATTTGAAATGTGAACATCAATTTCTTATAGAAATCTGACTTTGTTTATCAAATAATTCTTTATTTAAATACCATTATAACTTAGTGTCTTCCTACTATTTGATTAACACTCGTTTAGCCTTTCTTTATTTCGGGAATAAAAATATGTTTTATTTGTTCAATATTCAATTACCATTATTATATGATCCAGAACAACATCGAATGACATGTTATATAAACTCGAGCGTTTTTATCACATTCCCATATTTTAAAGAGTTCCCTTCAGTATGGGTAATATATATATCAGATCTCAATTATTTACATCTACTTCCAACTTCATATAATTCATTTACACTTCTTCAGGGAAAACATAATTATTTTCTTATCACGTGGGATAAGTGAATTTCAAACCTTTCTAATGAATAATGTTATGCATAATAATCACGCTTAAGCTTGGTTAACAACGTTAATTTATCGTTATAGTAAAAACTTGCAATACGCTGTTATATTCCACTTTATAACTAATCTCGGCGTCTCTTTCCGTTACAAGCTAATATCATCCCTCGATAACAGTGAAGTCGTTCAAGTTAGGGTATTTTTTTACCTCTCAGAACTTGATCGACATCATTCTTATCTTAGAATAGATATACGTCCGTAACTCTAAACTCCTTATTACTTATAATATTCATTAACCATATTTCTTGCTTAATTTGAATATGGTTTTACGACGCCATATCCTTATTCTGAAAACTCAGTTGTTTACAACTATTTATATTAAACATTAACTCTTCGCTTCGTCTTCCTTATACAATTTCATCTGAAACTTCTCTTATCAAAAATCAATAATGTTCTTCATCTTTTGACAATTTACTCTTTATTCGAATTATTATACCCAATTCAAGTAAACTTCTTATTACAATTCAATACCGTCTTAATTGAAATCCTTTTAAGAACCAATTACTTTAATTAGATAGTGATTAACTTGATCATTTGCTGAAGTAAAACAGTTTACTTCATTATTAATAAACAATACTAGTTATGCTAGTTCAATAATTATTTAAACTCCGTTAATCAAAAAGGTAATTAAATCCTATTCATTTTGATTAATTTATTTCTAAACTATTTTCATCAGATTAACTGAAGAGCAATTAATCTAATAATCATTTTCCAAATAAGCAGTTGATTAAATCAACTTCATTCCGTCAGTAAATTTGTTAACTGATTTTAATTACTTCTTACCTTTAGATTAATATAATAAATTTAATAATATTTCTTAACTGTGTTGGTTTAAAATAATTATCCAAATTATTCACTCGTAGGATAATTACAACTTAATAACTTATTAAATATCAAAAAATCGATTATATTTACTTTATAAAATGAACTATAAAATACCAGTTTATAATAGAATTTCTATTACAGTTTAAAGCTTCGCTTTAACTATAAAAATCTAATTTTTTATAATTAACTTCGTTGGTTTGCCTGAGGCCAATCAATTTCTTAATCAAACGATGAATTTATGGTCAGTTCCTGCCATTTTCTTAATCGATATCGTCTATTGATTTAATCAATATTCATACAGGGTTTAAAGGTCATTTGGGTTCAAACAGTGCATATAAAACAAACAGTACATATAAATATTGAGGAATCCAGTTGGATTCCTCCAACCGGTTTCCTCCATCCATGGATATTTGTCAACACAATCAACACTAATTCCATACTAGGGAATATTATAATCGATGGAATCAGTATCCAACCAATGATGTGTACATATGCAACGATATGTATATTTCAACCAATTTTATTGAAATCTACCTAAACGACCATCACACAACATTTAAAATATAATTATAATATTTTAAAATAGACCAGAGTTAGTAAATTTACTCACCTTCGCGCGTTAACCGTTAAATAACGAATTGCGTCGGTACACCAGATCAGACATTATAATTTCCAATGAGCTTCCAATGGTTTTGAACCAGTTCCAATCCACTCGGTTGCCTTCATCCCTTCAGGGCTTCAGATCCACGCTCAGTCCATTACAACATTTCCTTTTCTTCTTCAGTAACATTTCGCTCCTCTTACTCACGCCCATAACTATACTTTTCATTCTTTTCTTTGCGTGCGGGCTTACCTATCCATTTCATGCATACAACGTTGTTTGCCACTTATTTCCTTCTTTTCTATATTTTCTTTTTCTTTTATATGGGCTTACTATAAAATAACCCGGCCCAAATACAAATTGAAGGAAGCCCGACCCGCATCTCATAGCAGTCCTCTTCACCAGTTACCACTCTTCCACTGCTCCATTTATCATTGCCATGAAAACTAACATCCTCCCCTTCTTTCTTTTGTGCAAATCATTTGCTTTTTAATGTATGCAAATTCCAACTATGACCTCCCTGTATAAACCCCAACGTGCCTTCTATATTCCCATTTACCCAATCGTCATTTTCAACTTTACTCCTACTTCCCTTTAAAGCCTTCTTTCATGGCAAATATGGTTCCAGGTCTTTAACCAGAAGCCAACGCCATTTTCGAAATCTTGGAGGCTTCCATTCGCTTCAGTAAATATCCTTCCACTTCTCTTCACTAATGCAAGTTCCCCACCTCTTCTACTTACTTTACCAAAAATAACGACAGCACTTTCTCATGCCATCTTTCATTCGCCTGTACAAGTGCCAGCACCTCCCTCCTTTCCAAATGAATGACTTCACTATAATTAAATCAGGCTCCAGTATTTATTCATGTAACTAAAACCTGCTTCTCCCTTTATTCATGTACACACCCTCCACATGACTTCCCCATCAGTTTACAGTCCTCGAACCACATCCGGCCTTCACGTTGCGATCAGTAACTCAACGCCATCCCTACGTTACTGCATACATCAACACTAAGACAGCCACTCGTCGGAAACCGCTCTCTGACTGCCTGTACAACTCCCGTCGTCCCATCTATCTCCAGCATACTTCTTCACAGGACACCTTCCCGAGCTCCTCTCACCAACGTATTGAACCTACCCAACGTCCGGCGCAAAACTCGCCTTTGCCTCCCTCCCGAGGATATGGTTGAACGGAAAATGCGGCTCCGAACTGACGACGGTGAAGCTATGTTTGAATGGATATGAAAGGGCATATATTATTATAAAGAGGCATGATTTCGGTTTAACAGGAATGAAGTGCTTGCGGCTCAAATTGAAAGGAAGAGAAATATTTTGTTGTTTATGTTTTTGGTGAGAAAGTTGTTGGATGATGGGTATTTGTATATACATGAAACTTGGCAACCACGTAGTAGGATCATAGGGTAGGGAAGTAGTTTATATTTCCAAAGTGTTTATATTTCCAAAGTGTAGCTGTTGGCATAAGTAATGACCTGACTTCCTTCGCCATGAAGCTTGCAGATTTTACGTACCTTGATTTGCCAAGACACGTATAACCTAGGGTAGGGACTGCCCATAAGTCTACAATATTTCTTAAGTAAGAAGTATGTATTTGATTATTATTTTCATTGTTTGGGGTTAGTGACTCCTTATTTTCTTACGTTTACTTAAATATTATCATAAATATTATCGTTTATAATTATGTGACCAACTCTTTAATCCCTTACTTCAGCGTTAAGTGTGCATGGAGTAATTACTTCATAGGTCTACCATCTTATTTTTATGTTCCTGCACGGCGAAATGATGGCCTACGAAAGCCTTAGCTGCTAAGTATTTATAGTAGCTGATATTTAATGGCAAAACAAACGAGGTACAGATAGGTGATGGAAATTTTAAATTAGCTGAGCGCGAGAGAGTATGGTCTGCAGTGATGATTTTCCGTGTCTTAGGTTTGTAGTTGTATGGAGTAGCTGATCAAAATGTTTCGTGTATATATATATATGCTTGTCTTATTCAAGTTTCAATGAAACCTCTTAAATTTTCCATGCTTCTGTCAACGTATTAATTCTCATTATGTTGGTCTATTTATTTTCATATTTTTATATAGTTATTTATGTCTGTATATTTAACATGGATGTGGAACCAGTTACAACGAACACCATTTATTTATTTCCTGACTGCTATGGACAGAAATAAAAATACAGTCGTGTCCAGCGAGGTGCCACGATCCCAAAAATATAATCATATCGGTAAGTTAACTCATATTGTGAAACACAAAAATATTGATATAGGGTGCGAAATACTCCAAATAAAAAGTTGTGTTTTTAATTAATTAAAAGTTACAGTAAAATTCTAAAAATTAAATTATCACTACGTCTCAAAAGAATCTTGTCCAATTCGAATCTGATATTTGAATATATTTAAATAACCGTTATGGCAAAAACGATTATGCCACTGCTTTTCTGAATATTTAATTTGTACATAACTTAAAATATATAATTCAGAATCTCGATTTTCACTTCCATTAGAAAAATATAGTTCAATGGATTTGAATGTTTCTTATTTCGAAGAAATCCGATTAATAACGAATCCTGTACACTCAGTTGAAGTTCAGAACGTTAAATTACGAACTGCCGTGATATTACGGGCTCAATTATATTTAATATATATCTTTATACGTTCAACTTCATTTTACTTAATATATAAATCCACTTATATTACAAATTCAATATTTAAACCGATTTAAATATTCAAATATAAGCCGATAAAAATGCTGGACGTTACAGAAATGGTAAATTGGATTTGGGTTTGTCGTGAATGGTAGCTTCATTAATACCGTTCTTAAACCCAGTTATGAATTGGAATTATTCTTTTAATTAAGGTTTGGGGAAAGTTTTCCAATTTATTTATTTAAATTGGAAGTGAATGGAATTCGATTAACAATAATCGAGATGAGTTTCTGTGAAGGAAGGCTTTTACTATTTATGGAATTTAAAAGGCCTTGCCCATATTTCACTTATAGTACTAGTCTGATATGGAAATTTATGTTAATTATAAATTGTTCAGATTTTCATGAAGTTTCCATATTAATAGAAGATGATTTTGGGTTTATTTTGAATGGTGTTTTTACATGATATTTGTTCTT
The DNA here is from genome assembly GCA_030737875.1 of Allium sativum. Classification (NCBI taxonomy): domain Eukaryota; kingdom Viridiplantae; phylum Streptophyta; class Magnoliopsida; order Asparagales; family Amaryllidaceae; genus Allium; species Allium sativum. The sequence continues at coordinate 122,420,706 of CM060919.1, read as the reverse complement.
TAACCCAAGTAAAGGCGAGATAAATTTCCTAAAGTTGAAAAATCATTATGTAATGATTTTTGAAGATTAAAACTAAGCTAGAGTTTTAATAAATCTTTAATTATATTGGAAATTGAACGAGATAATTAAATTTATCAAATAAGAGAAATGATCGAGATGGACTATTACCAATTTTACTCCATGCGATAGTTAAATCTTTAATTAGATTTGAAACGATAAATGGTAACTAGAATTACCGATAACACTACAGGTGTTAAATATGGAGTACCACTAGTTTTTCTTCATAAGATGAATTGGTTGGAATTGGGAATATTAAAATAAATTACTACTTCGGTAAGGCTCGATAATCCCGACTAGTTTTGGATCTTGATTTAGTTTATGTTGTGAAAAGATAAAATGGAATCTTTTGAAATGATATCAACGGAAGATTAAACTATAAGTTTAAAAGAATTTATCTTTGATAAATTTAATGGGAATCTTTCCCACATATGATTAAAATTGAATTAAAAAATATTCTGGATTGGAATGAGATGTGTGTTATTTTTGTATATCACATGGTTATAAGATGCACGAGTTATTTGAAAAGACCGGGTTTAACCCATTCTGAATAACTGTTACGATGACTAAAAGTCAAAGGTATGAAGATGTGGTTGAACCGGAGATCTTCACATCGAATGGATGATTAGTGATGTCTTGATTTGGCTGATCCCCTGAGACAAGGTAATAAGTAGTGATCATCCAAACGTACTTGGAGATTGTAACGACCCAGAAAATCTGAACCAATTTAAAATTTTTTAAATTGGCTAAAATAATGGATTTTAAATATTTAAAATAAATATTTTAAATAATGGCGATGAAAACTGAGTTTGAATCGACAATTGAAAACGAATATAATTAATTATAATTATAAACAAGGCCTGAAATGGCGTGGCAGTTTCAAAAATTGAATTCAAACTTTGTCGGACTGTACCGGGTGCAAAACAATCCGGATTTTAGTGAAACCAAAGACATTAGGATCTAATTGATGATATCTTTCCAACGAATCCGACCAATCAAAATTTGATAGCGGGAATCAAAAGATATGTCCAGTTGAAAATTCTGAATAGTCGCTATGGAATTCAGGCCCTTAAAAATGGACATTTTGCAAATGACCCCGGATTTCGACGAAACCACTTTTGTTGGATCCGCGGGGTCAAGTTATTGTTAGGTTTCAAATTTCATAATTTTTCGAATCAATATGTGAGCGTGGCAAAGGAAAACGCATTTGACCAGTTTCTGTTGATTTTAATCGACTGGAAATTGGCCATTTTTCAAACGGTCTCAGAATTCGACGAAACTAGTTTTGTTAGGACCGTATCGTCAATACGAAGCTAGAAAATATTTTTCTGGAATTTTTCTAGTTAGTATGTGGCCCCGGTAATTTGAAATGCGTTTAAAATTCAATATAATGATTTAAATGAAAATTCAAAAGGAAACTGATTGTAACTATCAAATCAGCTTGCGATACATATCCCATTGTGCTCGGAATGGGGTTAAACGCTATGGACGGCAGGCGGTGGGCCTCGTTTCGAGGTCGTATGTAAAAGTCAACTTTTTGCAAAACTAAATAATTAAATAATAAAAAAAAATCTATTTTCCCTCCTATACCTTGCCCCCCCCGTAATTCATTACCGATTTCACTTCGAACAGAAAAAAAAAACCCTAAAACTCGACGGCGACGCCACCACCGAAGACCACCTCCGACCTGCGCCACTCTCTCCTCCGCTTCACTCTCCCTCCTCCGCATCGCGACACCCGATTAGCCCCCCGAATCAAACGCGACACCCGATTAGCCTCCCACCGTCGACGAACTGAAGGTCGCCCACCACGAAGCCAGCGCCGACCCTGACGACCGCTTTCCCCCCTTCTTCGCATACAGTAAGTTTTTTATATTTTATATATATACCGATTTTATTTTATTTTAATTATAAAATACTGATTTATTTTAATTGATTTATAAACTGATTTTAATTTTAAGTTTTAAGGAAAAAGATTTGAACTTTAAACTGATTTTAATTTTAAGTTTTAAGGAAAAAGATTTGAACTTTAAACTGATTTTAATTTTAAGTTAAAAGGAAAAGATTAGAACTTTAGTAAAAAAATGAAAGATCATATTTTTAGAAAAGAAAAGATCATATTTTTAAAATAGAAAAGACGGAATTTTTATTAAATAGAAGAAGTAAAATATGATTTTTATATTTTTTTTAAAGTAATAAAAATATAATCTTTACATCATAGGAATATATATTTTTGAAATGCAGTTTTTATGTATTGAATAACATAGTAAAAATTCGATTTTTACATATGTAGAGAATACGGGCAACGAAGCGACAAAAAGGCGAGATTGGCGAAGATTTCTATAAAGGAAGTGTCGTGCAGTTGGATAGCTATTGGTGAGATTTCTGATTTAAAAATTATATATATGTGTTGAAAATGAAAGTGAATTGCTATATATAAATATCTATATATATATATACGCCCCTCGTCCACAAACCATGGACGATATTTATTGGTTGAAATTGTTGTGAAAATTGATTGATAGCGAATGATTGTTTGGGATTGTTTGTGATTGATATTGGTTGATTGCGGTTGAAAAATACCCGTTTGTGGTTGAAAAATATTTGGTTGAAACCACATAGGATTAGTTTGTGGAAATGAAATAAATATATACATGCCGCCTGCGTGCGAACTAGATGCATGATCCCCATTGTCAAAAACCGCGAGGTTTTAAGGTAGAGCGAGGAGCCGTACTAGGGACGGTGCCGGTTTTAACTACCCTGCCGTTATGCTGCCGAAATTTTGAATAATATTCGTGTGTTTGAATTATTTTCACATGCTTAAACTATATTTATTCATTGCATAGAAAACATTCATGTGTTGAATTGATATTCATTCGTTGATTAGAAATTCATGTGTTGAATGGTATTCATATTTTGAAATAAATTGTTCGATAATAAAAATCACATTTTTATCTATATATAAAAACTATAGAAAACATTCATGTGTTGAATTGATATTCATTCGTTGATTAGAAATTCATGTGTTGAATGGTATTCATATTTTGAAATAAATTGTTCGATAATAAAAATCACTTTTTATCTATATATAAAAACTATAGAAAACATTCATGTGTTGAATTGATATTCATTCGTTGATTAGAAATTCATGTGTTGAATGGTATTCATATTTTGAAATAAATTGTTTGATAATAAAAATCACATTTTTATCTATATATAAAAACTATAGAAAACATTCATGCGTTGAATTGATATTCATTCATTGATTAGAAATTCATGTGTTGAATTGTATTCATATTTTGAAATAAATTGTTCGATAATAAAAATCACATTTTTATCTATATATAAAAACTATAGAAAACATTCATGTGTTGAATTGATATTCATTCGTTGATTAGAAATTCATGTGTTGAATGGTATTCATATTTTGAAATAAATTTTTTGATAATAAAAATCACATTTTTATCTATATATAGAAACTATAGAAAACATTCATGTGTTGAATTGATATTCATTCGTTGATTAGAAATTCATGTGTTGAATGGTATTCATATTTTGAAATAAATTGTTTGATAATAAAAATCACATTTTTATCTATATATAGAAACTATAGAAAACCTTCATGTGTTGAATTGATATTCATTCGTTGATTAGAAATTCATGTGTTGAATGGTATTCATATTTTGAAATAAATTGTTTGATAATAAAAATCACATTTTTATCTATATATAGAAACTATAGAAAACATTCATGTGTTGAATTGATATTCATTCGTTGATTAGAAATTCATGTGTTGAATGGTATTCATATTTTGAAATAAATCGCTTGATAATAAAAAAATCACCTTTTATCGACTATATGAACTGTGTAAAATAACCTCGTTTTAAAAGAAATTGTTTTATAATAAAAATCCCATTTTTATCACCAACTTGAACTATATAGAAAAATAGTGTTTTGAAATGAATTGGTTTACAATAAAAATCACATTTTTATTGTATGCATGAATCGTTGAAATGTGAAGTGTTAAAAATAGCCACTTGCTCAAAATAAACATGTATGAGTTGAAATATTCATTAATTAGCTAATGAAATGATTTGCACTTATTTATGTAACATTAGAATGAATGGTGTTTTTAAACCAAATAGAAATCAAATATGAAGTCGAATAGAAAATGATAAATGTTAAGAACTGTATATATATGTACATGCATATTCATTGAACAGGTTATAGCAAAGGGGCTAGAGAAGAGGAATAAAATTTTGTGCCCGACAAATAGGTACACATTTACTGCTTTGTTTGGGTGATGATTTTATGAGCCTGTTGGCTAGCCGCTTGGCTTTTTCTTTTTCTTTTTGAGATTAGAAGGACCGGGAACGCTATTTGCGATTTCCCGATGCTCCCGGTGCAGGGGAGGTTATGGCGAAATTTTTCCAAAATTTAAGGCGTTAGAAAAATATTTGAAGTGAAAACGATATAGAAATCATTGAATGAACTATATTTATATAAATATATAAATATATAAATATAAATAAAATTAAAACGAAACGAAGCCGTGCAGTTCGCATTTTGAAACCGTGATTTCAAACGACTAGTACGGGAAATCCGACCATTGTATTTTCCCGAAACCTCAACCGTCGGGTCCGCCTTGGAAATATCTTCCCAACGGCACCAACCTTGTAAAAATCCAACGGTTGGATTGTCTGGAATGTTTAATTCAAATCTGAAGAAAAACAGCGCCAGAAGCGATTATATTTATATATATATAAATATAATTATATATTTAATCGAATAACGACGCTGCAGTTCGTAATTTGAAATCGAAAATTCAAACGATTGTACCGGGAGATCCGACCGTCGGATTTTCCCGAAACTGGAACCGTTGGATTCGTTTTGAAAAGACCTTTCTAATGATGTAAATTTTGTGAAGATCCAACGGTTAGATTTTCAGATATGTTTAAATCAAATCTGAAGAAAAACAGCGCCAAGGCCGCCTTGTGGCCCGAAGCGTCGTTTTGAATAAAATGGCTATTTTAAAATAAATAAAAATAGCGATAAATAGTCATAAAATATCATAAGCGATATGGAATGGAAATAAACCGAATTTGCTTGATTTATGTGGCTTTTGATGGTTGAATGTGTTTGGTGTGAAAATTACATTTAAGAACAATACTGGTGTTGTCGAATAATTTAACCATTGAAATAAATCGATTTGAAATTCTAAATATACGTGAATTATTTGAAAAGGCCGAGTTAATTCTCATTTCGAATAATTGACCGACGATTGAAATTCGAAGATGAAGACGGTGGTCGAAGACCGGAGATCTTCACCTCGTTTGGATGGTAACCGAGGTCCTGATTGGGAGGCATCCCGAAATATGGATAATGAGTGGTGATCGTCCAGACGTACGTGGTGATCGATGGGTTTGCGAGGTATTTAGTGCCTCCGGTTTCGTTCAGACCCAGAACGGACTTGTAAATGGACTGTGTGTCTGACATTGGAGTTTATTCTGTGTTGATTGATTTCTGTTAAATATACATCTGTTTGGCGGCGGAGAATTTATTCTTTTGCTTAACGCCCTTCTCTGAGACGCACGAGCTCAGAGGTTGTATATCGATGGACATCAGTCGCATGGCATGAATTGCCTGTGTGGCATGCTAAGATGCAGTGATCAGGGCTTCTGTTGAAAAGCAAAGTCTTGTGGTGATGACCAAAGCACCGCCTGTGTGGCGTAGCTTTGTGTATAACGTGAATTCGCGAGCCTCACACCCCGGTATGAACCAGAAACGGGAGGAAGGACCTCAGGGAGGACATGCGTTTCTTCCTAGCTAGGGTGGTGTCAGTGACCTACCAGCCCTGACATTTATATACTTTTCACCTAAGTGGTTGTTGCTGTTGCGAGGCGCCTCGGTTTGATCGGACGTTCTGGGTCCGATGGAGTCATTCGTTGGCTTGTTTATGCCCCAAAGGGCGGGGAAACGCATTGTTCAGGAATTTTAATCCACATCGGTGGACCGGCCCTGACGATCCAAGGGTCACTCGAGCTCTGATCCTGAGACTCGGGCTAGGCAGTCTCGAATTCGGTGAGGACTATCTTTTGCCTTGGTTCATGACGAAAAACCAATTTCCAAATACGTGACTGTGCGGTTTTGATTGTATACCTATATATGGCGACATAGTGGTATGGGGCATTAATGCCGTCTATGATTGATAGTTATGATTTGAAATTGTTTTCAAAACATATAAACACTAGCAATAATATCAAATGCCTTTGTTTTATTCGTATCAAGCATATTTGGCTGTTATAAGGTAAAAACTCTATCCTCCGGTTTGCGTTGCATTGTGTGATGGGAACTGAGTCTTATAACGGCTTCATTTTTGTTAAAAGCATAGCGATGTTTAAAAGAAAGATTTGTTTTTTTAAGCACTGGCAATCCAATGGAGTAAACCCGTTCCACGAAAGTGGCGTGGTCCTGTGATTTGCCATATTATATATATGTGTTGAGTAGATTTCTCATACCAGTCCCATGACTGACTCGTAGTTTGTTTCACTTTCAAACTCGGGTGCCCCTTTTTCTACACGGGCAGCCTTGTATTCAGGTTTAGCTGGTTTTCTTTCTGGATAGCTGGAGCTGAAGATGGATTCTATCATTTATTTCTTTTTATGCTGTTCAGCTCCTATTGTACATATTTTGTTTATTTCCGCTGTAGACATTTATGTATAGCTGAACTGTATTTGTACTAAGTAAGATCCTGTATACTGTGTAACTCTGATGATTACTTTTATCCAGTATATTCTATTGTTCATTATCTGGTGTATTTATTTAATTCTGTTCTTCTATTATATGTTTCTGTGTTATATTCCAAAGATAACCCTGTTTCCGTGAGAACGGGATTTTGGGTCGTCTCATCGTGGTATCAGAGCTTTGGTTAAGCTTAGTTCTGGAATATAACATTTGAACGAACTCGTCAGAAATAGAACTAGTAGTGTTCTAGGACGGGTAACTCCATACAGATAGGATCAGTAATATCCTAGTATGAGTAAAGCAGAATGAATACACCTCGATAGACACATTTACATTCAAGTATGTGTTTCTATATTTTGAAATACCTTTTCTGTGACCTGACACTTGATCTACTATTTGCAGAAGTACTAGAAAATGAGTGCCAGAAACAGAAGAAGTAATACTGACCCGGATATAGAAGCTCTATTTATGATGTATAGAAATCTGGGTGGAAAACCCTTTACGGGCGAAGAATCTATTATGAGAACACAAGCTTGGATTCGTTCGGCTGAGAAAATCTTCGAAGCCTTAAAACTGAGGGATGACCAGAAAAGATTACTGGCCTCCTGGGCACTCGAAGACGAAGCTTTGTTTTGGTGGGATTCAGTTATTAAAGATAATCCAGAAGGTGATATCACCTGGGATAGATTCAAGGTGACTTTCCTAGAAAGATTTACTCCTCCCGAAGCGACCGAGCGACTATGCGATGAATTTTCCTATCTGATACAAGAGGACATGACCATTCCCGAATATCATAAGAAATTCAATGAACTTTCTAACTTTGCTCCTCATCTAATTGAAAATCCGAAGAGGAAGAATTTGAGGTTTATCAATGGGCTTCAAAGGAAATACCAGAATAAAGTATTGGGGCATGTGAAGCTTCCTTTTTCAGAAATGATTTATATGGCTTATCAATATGAAGATCTAGATAAGAAAGGTATGTTACAGTACGAAGAGGAAGTCAGCTCTAGTAATAGAATTGAGTCTGAAACTGATCGTCCTGAGGCCAGTACAATGTCTGAAGTCAGTAAGGAGCCCGAAGTAAATCGGAAAAGGGCCAGATCCGAGAAAGAACCAGCAACGACAGCCATTGCAATAACTGCCATAAGAAAGGGCATTTGCAAGGAAAATGCAAATCTTTAAAGAAGCAAAGGAAGGATTTGTGTTCCTGACATCGCAGAGTTAAAAAGGGAAGTGTTAGACGAGTGTCACAAGTCCAAGCTGAGTATCCATCCTGGCGTGGCCAAAATGTATAACGATCTCAAAAGAACATTCTGGTGGAAGGCTATGAAAAGAGACGTTTCAATATACGTTAGCCGATGCCCTACTTGCCAGCTAGTCAAAAGTGACCAACAGAAATTGGCTGGATTATTACAACCGCTAGAAGTTCCTGGCTGGAAGTGGGAACATATTTCTATGGATTTCATTGATGGTCTGCCCAGAACCAGGAAATGAAATGACAGTATTTGGGTGATCGTAGATCGCTTCACGAAGACCGCCCATTTCATACCTGTCAGATCAAATAGAACCGCTCAGAGTCTGGCGCAGATTTACTTCAGGGAAATAGTTAGACTGCATGGAGTGCCGCTCAGTATAGTAAGCGATAGAGATACAATATTCACTAGCAAATTCTGGGAAGCATTTCAAGTCGATCTAGGAACGAATTTAAACTTGAGCACCGCTTATCATCCTCAGACAGACGGTCAGACTGAGAGGGTAAATCGCATTTTAGAAGATCTATTGCGGGCTTGTGTTATAGATTTCGGTGGATCATGGGAAGACCATCTGCATTTGGCTGAATTCTCTTATAACAACAGCTATCAGGCAAGCCTGACAATGTCACCATTCGAAGCATTGTATGGTAGACCGTGCCGATCTCCTGCTTGTTGGGTCGAGCCTGGAAATAGACTGGTGTTGGGTCCCGATATGATTCGAGAAGCTGCCGACAAAGTCGATTTTATTAAGAAGAGATTACTCGCCGCTCAAAGCCGACAAAAGAGCTATGCCAATAGAAGAAGAAGAGATATATCCTTTGAAGTTGGCGACTATGTATATTTGAAAGTATCGCCGATGAGAGGAGTTATCCGGTTCGGTAAAACTGGAAAGTTAGCGCCCAAATTTATTGGTCCGTTTCCTATTCTGGAACGGATTGGGACTCTCGCTTATAGGGTCAAACTGCCTGACTGGTTGCCTGGAGTGCATGATGTATTTCATATATCTCAACTTCGAAAGCACGTTCATGATCCAGACTTGATCGTGGAAGAAGCAGCTCAGCAGGACATTGAAATTACTCCAGAATTAGCTGTGAGGCGCGAGCCGCTAAAGATTATCGGCTAAGAAACCAAAGAGCTGAGAAGCAAGAAGGTTCACTTAGTCAAAGTGCAATGGAGTGGAGATCCGCGAGATTGTACTTGGGAAACTGAGGAGAGCATTCAGAAAGCTTATCCTAGATGCCGAGTAGATATCTCTGATTGACTCTGGTGCAAGGTAAATTTACCCTACTTTGCACTACCATTCAATTCTCTACTCTATTGTTATTTTCTTTTCATAGATGTGCACTATTTATTATATGGTCTGAATGATTTTTAAGGAGTATGAAAATAGATTAGTATATTTTTGAAAGGTTAAAAACAATTGGATTGGTTGTTGTGTTGTGTGATTGTAGATTTATCAAACCACTTTCGACTTTATTCCTTTTCGGGGACGAAAAGTTTTAAGTGGGGGAGATTGTAACGACCCAGAAAATCTGAACCAATTTAAAATTTTTAAATTGGCTAAAATAATGGATTTTAAATATTTAAAATAAATATTTTAAATAATAGCGATGAAAACTGAGTTTGAATCGACAATTGAAAACGAATATAATTAATTATAATTATAAACAAGGCCTGAAATGGCGTGGCAGTTTCAAAAATTGAATTCAAACTTTGTCGGACTGTACCGGGTGCAAAACAATCCGGATTTTAGTGAAACCAAAGACATTAGGATCTAATTGATGATATCTTTCCAACGAATCCGACCAATCGAAATTTGATAGCGGGAACCAAAAGATATGTCCAGTTGAAAATTCTGAATAGTCGCTATGGAATTCAGGCCCTTAAAAATGGACATTTTGCAAATGACCCCGGATTTCGACGAAACCACTTTTGTTGGATCCGCGGGGTCAAGTTATTGTTAGGTTTCAAATTTCATAATTTTTCGAATCAATATGTGAGCGTGGCAAAGGAAAACGCGTTTAACCAGTTTCTGTTGATTTTAATCGACTGGAAATTGGCCATTTTTCAAACGGTCTCAGAATTCGACGAAACTAGTTTTGTTAGGACCGTATCGTCAATACGAAGCTAGAAAATATTTTTCTGGAATTTTTCTAGTTAGTATGTGGCCTCGGTAATTTGAAATGCATTTAAAATTCAATATAATGATTTAAATGAAAATTCAAAAGGAAACTGATTGTAACTATCAAATCAGCTTGCGATACATATCACATTGTACTCGGAATGGGGGTTAAACGCTATGGACGGCAGGCGGTGGGCCTCGTTTCGAGGTCGTATGTAAAAGTCAACTTTTTGCAAAACTAAATAATTAAATAATAAAAAAAAAATCTATTTTCCCTCCTATACCTTGCCCCCCCCCTGTAATTCATTAACGATTTCACTTCGAACAGAAAAAAAAAGAAAAAAAAAACCCTAAAACTCGACGGCGACGCCACCACCGAAGACCACCTCCGACCTACGCCACTCTCTCCTCCGCTTCACTCTCCCTCCTCCGCATCGCGACACCCGATTAGCCCCCCGAATCAAACGCGACACCCGATTAGCCTCCCACCGTCGACGAACTGAAGGCCGCCCACCACGAAGCCAGCGCCGACCCTGACGACAGCTTTCCCCCCTTCTTCGCATACAGTAAGTGTTTTATATTTTATATATATACCGATTTTATTTTATTTTAATTATAAAATACTGATTTATTTTAATTGACTTATAAACTGATTTTAATTTTAAGTTTTATGGAAAAAGATTTGAACTTTAAACTGATTTTAATTTTAAGTTTTAAGGAAAAAGATTTGAACTTTAAACTGATTTTAATTTTAAGTTAAAAGGAAAAGATTAGAACTTTAGTAAAAAAATGAAAGATCATATTTTTAGAAAAGAAAAGATCATATTTTTAAAATAGAAAAGACGGAATTTTTATTAAATAGAAGAAGTAAAATATGATTTTTATATTTTTTTAAAGTAATAAAAATATAATCTTTACATCATAGGAATATATATTTTTGAAATGCAGTTTTTATGTATTGAATAACATAGTAAAAATTCGATTTTTACATATGTAGAGAATACGGGCAACGAAGCGACAAAAAGGCGAGATTGGCGAAGATTTCTATAAAGGAAGTGTCGTGCAGTTGGATAGCTATTGGTGAGATTTCTGATTTAAAAATTATATATATGTGTTGAAAATGAAAGTGAATTGCTATATATAAATATCTATATATATATACGCCCCTCGTCCACAAACCATGGACGATATTTATTGGTTGAAATTGTTGTGAAAATTGATTGATAGCGAATGATTGTTTGGGATTGTTTGTGATTGATATTGGTTGATTGCGGTTGAAAAATACCCGTTTGTGGTTGAAAAATATTTGGTTGAAACCACATAGGATTAGTTTGTGGAAATGAAATAAATATATACATGCTGCCTGCGTGCGAACTAGATGCATGATCCCCATTGTCAAAAACCGCGAGGTTTTAAGGTAGAGCGAGGAGCTGTACTAGGGACGGTGCCGGTTTTAACTACCCTGCCGTTATGCTGCCGAAATTTTGAATAATATTCGTGTGTTTGAATTATTTTCACATGCTTAAACTATATTTATTCATTGCATAGAAAACATTCATGTGTTGAATTGATATTCATTCGTTGATTAGAAATTCATGTGTTGAATGGTATTCATATTTTGAAATAAATTGTTCGATAATAAAAATCACATTTTTATCTATATATAAAAACTATAGAAAACATTCATGTGTTGAATTGATATTCATTCGTTGATTAGAAATTCATCTGTTGAATGGTATTCATATTTTGAAATAAATTGTTCGATAATAAAAATCACATTTTTATCTATATATAAAAACTATAGAAAACATTCATGTGTTGAATTGATATTCATTCGTTGATTAGAAATTCATGTGTTGAATGGTATTCATATTTTGAAATAAATTGTTTGATAATAAAAATCACATTTTTATCTATATATAAAAACTATAGAAAACATTCATGCGTTGAATTGATATTCATTCGTTGATTAGAAATTCATGTGTTGAATGGTATTCATATTTTGAAATATATTGTTCGATAATAAAAATCACATTTTTATCTATATATAAAAACTATAGAAAACATTCATGTGTTGAATTGATATTCATTCGTTGATTAGAAATTCATGTGTTGAATGGTATTCATATTTTGAAATAAATTTTTTGATAATAAAAATCACATTTTTATCTATATATAGAAACTATAGAAAACATTCATGTGTTGAATTGATATTCATTCGTTGATTAGAAATTCATGTGTTGAATGGTATTCATATTTTGAAATAAATTGTTTGATAATAAAAATCACATTTTTATCTATATATAGAAACTACAGAAAACCTTCATGTGTTGAATTGATATTCATTCGTTGATTAGAAATTCATGTGTTGAATGATATTCATATTTTGAAATAAATTGTTTGATAATAAAAATCACATTTTTATCTATATATAGAAACTATAGAAAACATTCATGTGTTGAATTGATATTCATTCGTTGATTAGAAATTCATGTGTTGAATGGTATTCATATTTTGAAATAAATCGTTTGATAATAAAAAAATCACCTTTTATCGACTATATGAACTGTGTAAAATAACCTCGTTTTAAAAGAAATTGTTTTATAATAAAAATCCCATTTTTATCACCAACTTGAACTATATATAAAAATAGTGTTTTGAAATGAATTGTTTTACAATAAAAATCACATTTTTATTGTATGCATGAATCGTTGAAATGTGAAGTGTTAAAAATAGCCACTTGCTCAAAATAAACATGTATGAGTTGAAATATTCATTAATTAGCTAATGAAATGATTTGCACCTATTTATGTAACATTAGAATGAATGGTGTTTTTAAACCAAATAGAAATCAAATATGAAGTCGAATAGAAAATGATAAATGTTAAGAACTGTATATATATGTACATGCATATTCATTGAACAGGTTATAGCAAAGGGGCTAGAGAAGAGGAATAAAATTTTGTGCCCGACAAATAGGTACACATTTACTGCTTTGTTTGGGTGATGATTTTATGAGCCTGTTGGCTAGCCGCTTGGCTTTTTATTTTTCTTTTTGAGATTAGAAGGACCAGGAACGCTATTTGCGATTTCCCGATGCTCCCGGTGCAGGGGAGGTTATGGCGAAATTTTTCCAAAATTTAAGGCATTAGAAAAATATTTGAAGTGAAAACGATATAGAAATCATTGAATGAACTATATTTATATAAATATATAAATATATATAAAATTTAAACGAAACGAAGCCGTGCAGTTCGCATTTTGAAACCGTGATTTCAAACGACTAGTACGGGAAATCCGACCATTGGATTTTCCCGAAACCTCAACCGTCGGGTCCGCCTTGGAAATATCTTCCCAACGGCACCAACCTTGTAAAAATCCAACGGTTGGATTGTCTGGAATGTTTAATTCAAATCTGAAGAAAAACAGCGCCAGAAGCGATTATATTTATATATATATATAAATCTAATTAAATATTTAATCGAATAACGACGCTGCAGTTCGTAATTTGAAATCGAAAATTCAAACGATTGTACCGGGAGATCCGACCGTCGGATTTTCCCGAAACTGGAACCGTTGGATTCGTTTTGAAAAGACCTTTCTAATGATGTAAATTTTGTGAAGATCCAACGATTAGATTTTCAGATATGTTTAAATCAAATCTGAAGAAAAACAGCGCCACGGCCGCCTTATGGCCCGAAGCGTCGTTTTGAATAAAATGGCTATTTTAAAATAAATAAAAATAGCAATAAATAGTCATAAAATATCATAAGCGATATGGAATGGAAATAAACCGAATTTGCTTGATTTATGTGGCTTTTGATGGTTGAATGTGTTTGGTGTGAAAATTACATTTAAGAACAATACTGGTGTTGTCGAATAATTTAACCATTGAAATAAATCGATTTGAAATTCTAAATATACGTGAATTATTTGAAAAGGCCGAGTTAATTCTCATTTCGAATAATTGACCGACGATTGAAATTCGAAGATGAAGACGGTGGTCGAAGACCGGAGATCTTCACCTCGTTTGGATGGTAACCGAGGTCCTGATTGGGAGGCATCCCGAAATATGGATAATGAGTGGTGATCGTCCAGACGTACGTGGTGATCGATGGGTTTGCGAGGTATTTAGTGCCTCCGGTTTCGTTCAGACCCAGAACGGACTTGTAAATGGACTGTGTGTCTGACATTGGAGTTTATTCTGTGTTGATTGATTTCTGTTAAATATACATCTGTTTGGCGGCGGAGAATTTATTCTTTTGCTTAACGCCCTTCTCTGAGACGCACGAGCTCAGAGGTTGTATATCGATGGACATCAGTCGCATGGCATGAATTGCCTGTGTGGCATGCTAAGATGCAGTGATCAGGGCTTCTGTTGAAAAGCAAAGTCTTGTGGTGATGACCAAAGCACCGCCTGTGTGGCGTAGCTTTGTGTATAACGTGAATTCGCGAGCCTCACACCCCGGTATGAACCAGAAACGGGAGGAAGGACCTCAGGGAGGACATGCGTTTCTTCCTAGCTAGGGTGGTGTCAGTGACCTACCAGCCCTGACATTTATATACTTTTCACCTAAGTGGTTGTTGCTGTTGCGAGGCGCCTCGGTTTGATCGGACGATCCGGGTCCGTTGGAGTCATTCGTTGGCTCGTTTACGCCCCAAAGGGCGGGGAAACGCATTGTTCAGGAATTTTAATCCACATCGGTGGACCGGCCCTGACGATCCAAGGGTCACTCGAGCTCTGATCCTGAGACTCGGGCTAGGCAGTCTCGAATTCGGTGAGGACTATCTTTTGCCTTGGTTCATGATGAAAAACCAATTTCCAAATACGTGACTGTGCGGTTTTGATTGTATACCTATATATGGCGACATAGTGGTATGGGGCATTAATGCCGTCTATGATTGATAGTTATGATTTGAAATTGTTTTCAAAACATATAAACACTAGCAATAATATCAAATGCCTTTGTTTTATTCGTATCAAGCATATTTGGCTGTTATAAGGTAAAAACTCTATCCTCCGGTTTGCGTTGCATTGTGTGATGGGAACTGAGTCTTATAACGGCTTCATTTTTGTTAAAAGCATAGCGATGTTTAAAAGAAAGATTTGTTTTTTTAAGCACTGGCAATCCAATGGAGTAAACCCGTTCCACGAAAGTGGCGTGGTCCTGTGATTTGCCATATTATATATATGTGTTGAGTAGATTTCTCATACCAGTCCCATGACTGACTCGTAGTTTGTTTCACTTTCAAACTCGGGTGCCCCTTTTTCTACACGGGCAGCCTTGTATTCAGGTTTAGCTGGTTTTCTTTCTGGATAGCTGGAGCTGAAGATGGATTCTATCATTTATTTCTTTTTATGCTGTTCAGCTCCTATTGTACATATTTTGTTTATTTCCGCTGTAGACATTTATGTATAGCTGAACTGTATTTGTACTAAGTAAGATCCTGTATACTGTGTAACTCTGATGATTACTTTTATCCAGTATATTCTATTGTTCATTATCTGGTGTATTTATTTAATTCTGTTCTTCTATTATATGTTTCCGTGTTATATTCCAAAGATAACCCTGTTTCCGTGAGAACGGGATTTTGGGTCGTCTCAGAGATCAACCGGATATGCGAGGACTTCTGCCTCGTATTGGACATATGGGACGAGAAATAAGGTGCCTCCGGTTTCATTCAAACCCAGAATGAACTTGTAAATGGATTATGTCTGATATTGTATTGTGTGCTAGTTGATCTCTGCTAAAATATATATGTTTGGCGACATAGAATTTATTCTCTTGCTTAACACCCTACTCTAAGACGTACGAGCTTAGAGTTTATATATTGGCAGAAATCAATGGTATGGCATGGATTGACAATGTGGCATGTTAAGATGCAAGTGATCAAAGCTTTTGTTGAAAAGCAGGGCCTTGTGGTTGATGATCAAAGCATAGATTATAATTCGCGAGCCTCACTCCCCACTATGAGTCAAAAACGGGATATTGGCTGCAGGGAGTGCATGTGTTTCTTTCTAGCTAGAAGTGGTGTCATGGTATGGAGCCCAGACATTTTTACTTATGTGGATGTTGGATTGTGAGACGCCTCGGATATAGAGATGACTAAAAGGCTCGAGTGATAGGTCCGATAAACGTATTGTTCAGGAATAACAAATCCTCAAAAGTAAGAGATGACCGACCCTAAAGATCCAAGGGTTGCCCATAGGTGTGATCCTGAGACATGTGCTAGAGTGTCTCAAATAGGTGAGGAAGATCCCTTGCCTCGACTCATAGATGGAATCCAATTTCCAATACGCGACTTTCAGTTTAGTTGTAAACCTATATGGCGACATAATATATGGTACCAATGTCATCTATGATTGATACATTCATATTTGAAGTTGTTTTATATACTATGAACTTATAGTAATATCAAAAATGATTTGTTTTAAAGCGTATCAAGCATGTTTGGCAATTATAAGGTAAAACTCTATCCTTCGGTTGCGTTGCATTGTGTGATGGGACATGAGTCTAATAATAGCATCATTTTTCCAAAAAGCAATGCGTTGTTTATAAATTGTTTTATTTTATGGTATTCATGGGAGTAACCCCGTTCCATGACATACGTCATGGTCCCGTGATTTACCCTGTTTAAAGTAATGATTTAATAACTATTTCAAATTCGCACACCAGTCCCATCACTGACCTGGAGTTTATTGTTTTTGCCTAAACTATGGGTGCCCATATTTTCCATACGAACAGCTAGTAGTTTTGGTTTTGCAGACTTCTGTTTAACAGGATCCTAATTTACAGCTGGAGCTATATTCGGTAAGCTTTGTATACGTGTATTTCTTTCACTTGTGTTAGTTTATGTATTTCCGTTGTGCATTGTATTTATACATTTTTATTTCCACTGCTATGTAAATTATTATTCTCTGATATTGTTTTTCCCCTGTGTAATATTTATTCATATTATGATATTCTTGTACTCTGATGTAAATTGTTGTAATAGCAATGAAAAGTTCTCATGTTTGTGTTCTGATGCATTGTGTTCTCAACGCAATCTGCATTCCAGTTTGGTCCAGGCCGGACTGGGATTTCAGATCGCTTCAAAAAAGCTAGGAGAAACGAATTCCTCTTCCACCAAACTTAATTTCTTGAAGATCGTCTTATGTGATATGCTAGGCATACTCTGTCAGACATTCGTCCATACAAGTTGTCATGGGACTGGACAAACCAAAGGCACTATCTTATAAACATAATACCCCTTGCACTTTATTCTATTTTCAATTATCTTCAAACAATCTAATTCGCAATGCCTATGCCTATTTCGGATAATAAATCCAGTTGGTCTCTCCGTATTGACATCGAGGGTCAAAACTTCGATAGTCGGTTATTTAACTATCGAAGAAAAACAAACACCCATCCAAATTTCTAACTGGAAACATTGTTGACTAAGTATCAAATAACAATTGACCCTTTTTAATTAACATTTCATTAATCAAACCACTTCCCAAATTCCTTTCGATATTCTTGCCCGAATATTTTCTAAAGCTTTTCCCTCTTACCCTTATATGGAAAAATTTCCATATTCCCTCTTCTTATTTTCTAAACTTAGAAAATACCTTCTTATTTATAACTGGAAAACATTTCCAATTACATATTCCTTCTACGAAACCATTCATTTTTATATACAGAAAAATATTCTTCATTTTATTTGGGAAACGTTTCCAAGTTACATTTACTTGGGTTAAAACAAATGATGCGTAAAACATCGTTACAACAACCAAAATACTGCATTCAATTTAAATATATTTAACATCGATCTTCGAGAGTAAATCTTTTTATTTATTGATTAATAATGAAATCAATCAAGTTGGGGTATAATTGTCTCTCTGACCTTGACTGAATAACATTCTTAACTTCAAAATAGATAAGACAACTTATCTCGAATAATCAACATCATATATAGCCAATTACCCATATTTAAACGTGCATATGTTTCTCTTTCTATTCTTACCAGGTTCAAATTTATAGATTTCATTTTTGTTTATAATATTCTATTTTAAGTTCATTTCCTTATCGAATTTTATATATATTGTAAAGTCCTGCTTTTTTGACCGCTTCAAATTGGTAATTAAACAAACTTAAAATGTTCAAACCGACATATAGTTATTTGGCTTACAGAGTTTAAAACAGAACAAATAGATAACACACAATTGAACAAAAAAATAAAACTTTTATATATTAATTAGAATTTTGATATAAGATTTAATAATATAACGGAATTTAAAATAAAATTTGAATATATGAAAAATATTACTGTTTTAAAACTTCAGAGTGTGCACGTCTTCGGAATCCCCAGCTTCCCCAATCTTTGAATCCTAAGATGTAATCTTTAAATCTGTAACATTAGGGTCTAACCTGAGTGTTCCATGCAAACACATAAAACACTCGAGTCAGAATTAAACTTATTTCAAATCTGCAAACTTAGAATAACACATAAGTATAATCAGTTTAATCCTAACAATTTATTAATTGTTTCGAGCATATTACCCATGAACTGCCAAATATACAAAATTAGAGCAATTTACGTGTGTCAGATAAAAGCATGTATAGCAGCAAAAGGTGGCATGTTACACAATCAGGTAATGATATGCACGTAAATGTGTATATTTTATCTGCATATTTATCTTATATTATCTTTTAAATAATTGATATTGTGTATTTATAGCTGTGTTTTCAGATTGTTGACAAGAATCATGGTTCAGAGCATTTGATGAATAAAGCATGAAGAAATTGCTGAAAAAGAGTGAAGTTAAAATTACTTAAGCTTGAAGAGTTTAAAGCTTGAAGAACGGTTGCAAATAGAGTTTAGTTGGGTAGATTTGGCTCACTAAAGACTCATATTGTGTTCACATTGGCTCAATTGCAGACCATTTCACTCATGTAGCGTTCACATTAGCTCCTTTGCAAGGCTTCTCATTCATGCACTGCACGCGTTCACACTGGCTCACTTACAAGGCCTCTTGCTCTACAACCCCGTTCACACTAGCTTATGTGTTATTTGGGCTAATTCTTTAGTCCCACATTGTGGAATTTTCCAAGTAGCCTTTGTCATATCAGCTATAAATACACTTTATCTCATTCATTGTAAAACACATTGGGTTTTATTATGTAATTCTCTTCTTGGAATAAAATCATTCTTCTTCCTATGTTCTATTTAGTTTTAGTTTTAGTTTTAGTTTTATTTATGTTCTTGTTATTTAATTTCTGTTTTTCTTCTTCTTTAATCTATGTCATTATCCCCTAATTGCTTTCTCTTAATATATAAATCTCTCTTTTTATTTAATTGCTGTTATTTTCTGTGTTTTCAACCAATCAAAATACTGGAATAACTTGATTGGATTTATTAATTAAAATATTTTTGGTCCCAGAGTTCGACACCCTCTACAACAATCCTTGTTGTTTAGGAAAGGCGAACGGATTTTACAGTTGTTTACAATTTGAAAATTTGTTCCCAAACAAATTTTGGCGCCGTTGCCGGGGACCAAAATAATTTTTATTTTTTAATCCTTCGGGTTATAGTTATTTTTAATTTTTATTCTATTTTCTCTGTAGTTTTCTTTAATTAAAAAAAAGAATTTTTTTTTTGCAATTTTTGGTTGATTTATTTCCTTTCATAGCCTTTTCAATTTATTTCTCATTTCAATTCCTTTCCCGTTGTCATTACAATTCCCTCTCTTTCATTCATTTATTTACAATCTTCTACCAATTTCTTTCCTTTTCACTATTATTACAATAAAAAAATAAAAAAAATCTTGTTCTCCTTTTCTGTTTCTCCCTCTCTTACTTATATTTCTTCTACCGTCACAAATCTCGCTACCACATCTTCTTCACAGCAATAAACTTCACTCCACCAAACTGCCGCAAAGCCTCCCCATTCAACACTCAGCCTTCCCACCCCTTTCTGTCATTTAGTTAACTCCATCTTCACAAAAACAATCCTAACAAACTTCAAAGACTCCACAAACAAAACTACCTTCTTTCCTCTATCTCCTCGACAACAGTTGAAACCACTCAGACACCCTACCACGCTCCACAATCGTCGAATCCCTTTTCTAGCCATCACGTCCAATTCATACCCGAATTTCCCAAACCTAACCACAAACCCGCTCAACACTTGACCAAACTTTCACCTGCTTCTGCCTCCTCCACGTCCCTGCCCCTCATAAATTCAACAACACTCAAAACCTTCATACCAATTCCCTCATGCAGCACTTCACGTTCATCACGCCCCAAGCATCTACACCTAACACAACTCCATTGCCAACTTTTACATCAACTATTCTTCTATAACCCTAAACTCTCCCTTAACCACGCTACTGCTATCACCAAAAGGCCACCCACTACTTGTCCATCAAGCAAGAACTAATTTCAGTCCTTTGCCAAAATCACCACACCCGTTCGCCAACCCAAATCCCAAATCTCGAACTCTGAAAATGCAATCGGTTCCCCTGTCGAACCAATCCAAAACCCGCCCTACAAAGCTACAGCACCTGCCCTCTTCATCTTCCAGACCAAATCGCAACCAGACATCGTAGCCCCAACGGGTTTTTGAACCTTGCCGAACCCCTGAAAGTCCATCCCCTTCCAGATTTCGAAACCCAAGAAAAGCATCCACCCAATTATCAGTTCGATTCGAACCCTTTTCGGAAAAAAATCCGATTTGATTTTTAATTTGTGAGAATTTTCTGGAAAAAAAGGAGGGGGGTGAATTTTTGCGAGCTTGAGAAGTAAAAGCTGGTCTCTTGTGTCCTTTTATTGAGTGGGGTTGTGAATTTGATACCATTCTGAAATTTGCTAGGGGATTTGGTCTAGTATTTGGGAAATGCTTATTGGCTGTGTTTTGCAATAGTGTAGGCTTTGAATTCATTTTTGTTTTCTTTTCTTATAAGGAAGTCACGACGATTTGTTTGTTTTACCAGATTTGTTGTTGTTTTTTTCTCTTTCTCTTGCTCCTTTTATTTTTGTTTTCAATTTTTTCCCTTTCCTAATTACCTTTTTTTATTTTGTTTGATTTTCCTTTTGTTTTTGTTTCCAATTTATTCACTTCAAATCAAATCAAAAGGGCAAGTGAAAAAAAAATCGAAAGCAGGTACGGTGGAAATTAGAAAAAGGCCTTAAAAAAGTAGCGGACTATTCAGTGTTCGAGCGGTTACACACCAAGTGGGGTGTGAACGCGCTAGCGCGACTCAACTGCACTGGACGGACTGCCGATCAAGGTGAGTATTTTCTAACTCTACAGGGACCGCTGCTGCAAATAATAAAATATATATAGACATTGCTTGTAAAAATCTTCTACAGGGCATCGGCTTACTTGTAAAAAAAAATTGTTTTTTTTATTTATCTCTGCAATTGATTGTTCTGAGACTGTTCATTCTGTGACTGAAAAAAAATATTGCATTCATCTTAGTTTTGTTTTTATTTTCTAAGGAATTCATTATATTTTGACAATTTGGTTTAGTTCTAACGGATTATTTCTTGGTGTCTAGACTACGGCAGAGTAATAACTGTTTATAAATATTACGGTGATTCGTAAATATTATATCGGTTGTTCCTCTGAAGGTACTTAAACCTTCGTTTGCATTGCGAGAGTGATTCCTGGTGCACCGATAACTCCTGTCCGTTAACTGGCTGAGAAGTCTTTTGTTGAAATAAATCAAACCGTCATTATATAATTCTAGAAATTGTAAATTGCATTAGGTTCATTTAAAAAAAATCTTTTGTGTCTAATTCTTTGCAACGACCCAGAAAATCTAAACCAATTTAAAATTTTAAATTGGCTAAAATAATGGATTTTAAATATTTAAAATAAATATTTTAAATAATGGCAATGAAAAGTGAGTTGAATCGACAATTGAAAACGAATATAATTAATTATAATTATAAACAAAGCCTGAAATGGCGCTGAAGTTTCAAAAATTGAATTCAAAATTTGTCGGATTGTACCGGGTGCAAAACAAAACGGATTTTAGCGAAACCAAAAATATTTAAATCTGTTAGTGAATACCTTTCTAACGAATTTGAAAAATCGAATTTTCATAGCGGAAAGCAAAAGTTATGGCCGAATGAATTTTCAGAAAGGTCGCTATGGAATTTATATAGCCCGTGAAATTGGCCATTTTGCATACGACCTCGGAATTCGACGAAAGCACTTTTGTTGGATCCGAGATGTGAAGTTATTGCTAGGTTTCAAATTTCATAATTTTTGAAGCTAATATGTGAGCGTGGCAAAGAAATCGTGTTTTGGCCAATTACAGTTAAATTGGATTGACCAGTAATGGGCCTTTTTGCAAACGGTCTCAGAATTCGACGAAACTAGTTTTGTTGGGACCGTATCGTCAAAACATAGCTAGATTTATTTTTCTGTAATTTTTCGAATCAGTTTGTGGCCCTGACAAATTGAAATGTACGTTCAAATCAAATATTGAATGGTTTATATTTTAATTTGAAGAAAAACTGACTAAAACAGTCGAATGGGCCTACGAAACATAACCCATTGTGTTTGGAATGGGGGTAAAACGCTAGGGACGACAGTCGTTGGGTTTGAATTGGTGTTCGCCTGTGTAAGGGGTAATTTTGAAATTTTAAAAATATATAAATTAAATGGAAAAAGCTGATTGGCCACTCCACTCTTTCTCTCTCCCCGACCCTCTCTAAACCGACGACGGAAACAACTCGCCACCTTCTCTCCTCGATTCCTCCTTCCACGCTCAGTAAAATCAAGTGCTCCAGTTAGGGATTTTGAAGAGCTCGAGACGAGCTTCAAATCCATATCTGGTTTCGATTTTTTTTGTGGAGTATTTCGTTCATTTGAAGCCTCCAAAGTCCGAACATTCATCGCGCCGCCAGGGGGCCATCTCGCCGTCGAGTTCACCAGCGCCACCACCGCCTGGTGCGCTACTCCAAGCTCTTCGACGTGGTACAACCCGATCTTCGTATCGTGCAACGGATTGAGAGCAAGAATCAAACCTAGTTTTGAACATTTATTGAAGGTAACGACTTTAATTTATTTTCAACAGTTTTAACACCTTTAAACCGTTGCAAACTTTGAAAAATCATATCTTTTTGTTGTGTTAACGAAACTCGATGGAACAGGAAACATCGTGACCGTATGGACGCCTTCTACATTTTAGAAGAGACCGCATATTTTTTTGAGCCTTCTGATATTTTTGGTGGAGTGGAACCCAATGTGAGATTTCTAATTTTTAAACGATATGGAAAACGATGATGTATAAATTATATGATCGATGTATGAGTTATATAAGCGTTGTACACCTCTTGTATAAGCATTGTATAAGTTGTACGTTCGATGTATAAGTTGTATATGCGTTGTAAAAATTATATACGTGTTGAAATAGAAGTGAATTGCTATATATATATATATATATATATGTTCGCCCCTCGTCCACAAACCATGGACGATATTAATTGATTGATAGCGAATGGTTGTTTGGGATTGTTTGTGGTTGATATTGATTGGCTGTGGTTGAAAAATACCCGTTTGTGGTTGAAAAAATATTTGGTTTAAACTACATAGGATTAGTTTGTGGAAATGAAATAAATATATACATGCTGCCTACGTGCGAACTAGATGCATGATCCCCATTGTCAAAAACCGCGAGGTTTTAAGATAGAGCGAGGAGCCTGCCGAAATTTTGAATAATATTCATGTGTTTGAATTATTTTCATTTGCTGAAACTATATTTATTCGTTGAATAGAAAACCTTCATGTGTTGAATCGATATTCATTCGTTGATTAGAAATTCATGTGTTGAATAGTCTTCGTGTTTTAAATAAAAAATCACATTTTTATCTATGTATATAAACTGTAGAAAACCTTCATGTGTTGAATCGATATTCATTCGTTGATTAGAAATTCATGTGTTGAATGGTCTTCGTGTTTTAAATATAAAAATCACATTTTTATCTATGTACATAAACTATAGAAAACCTTCATGTGTGGAATCGATATTCATTCGTTGATTAGAAATTCATGTGTTGAATGGTCTTCGTGTTTTAAATATAAAAAATCACCTTTTTATCATCTATATGAACTATGTAAAATGACCTTGTTTTAAAATAAATTGTTTTATAATAAAAATCACCTTTTTATCATCTTTGTAGACTGTATAAAATAATAGTGTTCTGAAATGAATTGTTTTACAATAAAAATCATATTTTTATTATATACATGAATTGTTGAAATGTGAAGTGTTAAAAATAGCAACTCGTTCAAAATAAATATGCATGAGTTGAAATATTCATTAATTAGCTAATGATATGATTTTTGCCTATGCACGCAACACTAGAATGAATGGTGTTTTTAAACCAAATGGAATCAAATATGAAGTTGAATGGAAAATGATAAGTGATAAGAGCTATATATATGTACACGCATATTTATTGAACAGGTTATAGCAAAGGGGCTAGAGAAGAGGAATAAAATTTTGTGCCCGACAAATAGGTACACATTTACTGTTTTGTTTGGGTGATGATTTTATGAGCCTGTTGGCTAGCCGCTTGGCTTTTCCTTTTTCTTTTTGACATGAGACGCCCATGTGGCTATTTGGGAATTTTCCCAGCCCCTCCCGTACAAAGGAGGTTATGGCGGAATTTTCCAAAATTTAAAGGCGTTAGTGAAATATTTGAAGTGAAAACGGTATTGAAATTGTTGAATGAACTATATTTATATAAATATATAAATATAAATAAAATTAAAACGAAATATGGTCGTGCAGTTCGTGTTTTGAAACCGTGATTTCAAACGATTATACCGGGAGATCCGACCGTCGGATTTTCCCGAAACTGGAACCGTTGGATTCGTTTTGAAAAGACCTTTCCAATGATGTAAATTGTGTGAAGATCCAACGGTTAGATTTTCCGATATGTGTAAATCAAATCTGAAGAAAAACAGCGCCACTGCCGCGTTATCGCCCGAAGCGTCGTTTTGAATAAATTGGCTATTTTAAAATAAATAAAAATAGCGATAAATCGTTATAAAATATCATAAACAATATGGAATGGAAATAAACTGAATTTGCTCGATTTATGTGGTATTTGATGGTTGAATGTGTTTGGTGTGAAAATTACATTAAAGAACAAAATTGGTGTTGCCGAATGATTTAACCATTGAAATAAATTGATTTGAAATTCTAAATATACGTGAATTATTTGAAAAGGCCGAGTTAATTCTCATTTCAAATAATTGACCGACGATTGAAAGTCGAAGATGAAGACGATAGTCGAAGACCGGAGATCTTCACCTCGTTTGGATGGTAACCGAGGTCCTGATTGGAAGGCATCCCGAAATATGGATAATGAGTGGTTATCGTCCAGACGTACGTTGTGATCGATGGGTTTGCGAGGTAGTTAGTGCCTCCGGTTTCGTTCAGTCCCAGAACGGACTTGAAAATGGACTGTGTGTCTGACATTGGATTTTATTCTGTGTTGATTGATCTCTATTAAATATACATCTATTTGGCGGCGGAGAATTTATTCTTTTACTTAACGCCCTTCTCTGAGACGCACGAGCTCAGAGGTTATATATCGATGGACATCAGTCGCATGGCATGAATTGCTAGTGTGGCATGCCTAAGTGGCAAATGATCAGGGCTTCTGTTGAAGAGCAAAGTCTTGTGGTGATGATCAAAGAACCGCCTGTGTGGCGTAGTTTTGTGTATGACGTGAATTCGCGAGCCTCACACCCCGGTATGAACCAGAAACGGGAGAAGGACCTCAGGGAGGGTATGCGTTTCTTTCTAGCTAGGGTGGTGTCAGTGACCTACCAGCCCTGACATTTATATACTTTTCACCAATGTGGTTGTTGCTGTTGCGAGGCGCCTCGGTTTGATCAGACGATCCTGGTCCAATGGAGTCATTCGTTGGCTCGTTTACACCCCAAAGGGCGGGGAAACGTGTTGTTCAGGCATAATAATCCACATCGGTGGACCGGCCCTGACGATCCAAGGGGCAGTTGCGGCTGTTCCTGAGACATGGGCTAGATTGTCTCGAATTCGGTAAGGACTATCTTTTGCCTTGGTTCATGACGGAAATCCAATTTCCAAATACGTGACTGTGCGGTTTTGATTGTATATATATATATATATATATATGGCGGCATGATATATGGTACCCATGCCGTCTATGATTGATAGTTATGATTTGAAATTGTTTTTGAATCATATAAACACTAGTAATAATATCAAATGCTTTTGTTATTCATATCAGTCATATTTTGGCCATTATAAGGTAAAACTCTATCCTCCGGTTTGCGTGGCATTGTGTGATGGGAACTGAGTCTTATAATGGTTTCATTTTTACAAAAAGCATAGCGATGTTTTAAAAAAAGAATGATTTGTTTTTAAAGCACTGACAATCCAATGGAGTAAACCCATTCCACGAAAGTGGCGTGGTCCTGTGATTGGCCATATTATAAATGTGTTGAGTAGATTTCTCATACCAGTCCCATGACTGACTCGTAGTTTGTTTCACTTTCAAACTCGGGTGCCCCCTTTTTCTACACGGGCAGCCTTGTATTCAGGTTTAGCTGGTTCTTTCTGGATAGCTGGAGCTGAAGATGGATTCTATCATTTATCTCTTTTTATGCTTTTCAGCTCCTATTGTACATATTTTGTTTGTTTTCCGCTGTAGACATTTATGTATAGCTGAACTGTATTTGTACTAAGTAAGATCCTGTATACTGTGTAACCCTGATGATTACTTTTATCCAGTATGTTTTGTTGTTCATTATCTGGTGTATTTATTTAATTCTGTTATGCTATTATCTGTTTCTGTGTTATATTCCAAAGATTACCCTTGTCTCCGTCAGAACGGGATTTGGAGTCGTCATAATGTGGTATCAGAGCAAATTACAACACATATTCAACGCATATACAACTTATTTAAATTCAAATATCGTATATAGTGAAAGTGAAAATATCGTATATAGTGAAAGTGAAAATATCGTATATATGAAAAGTGAAAATATCGTATATATGAAAAGTGAAAACGATATATATATGAAATGTGAAAACGATGTATATATATATATGTGAAACGTGTAAATGATTTAATTGTTAAAAATATAATTTTTAACATATATATATATATATATATATACACTGTATAAAACTGTCATGTATATGAAATATTCGATTTTGATATAAAATAGAAAACGAATTCGAATTGAATTCAATTGAAATTTGAATTGAAATGAATTTAAAACGAACTTATAAGGGAAAATTCAATTTGGATTTGAATTTGAATATGAAGTTGAAATCGTTTCGAAAACGAATTTAAAAACATTTATATAATTCGTTTTAAATAGAAATCGATGAAATATATATTATATATATAATATATATAATAAAATGGCCTGAATGGAACGCGCCGCGCTGTGGTAGTTCGCGAATTTCGACCATTGACTTCGAATGGACATTACGGGAGATCCGACCGTCGGATTCTCCTAAAACCGGAACCGTTGGGTACGTATCGAAAATAGCTTTCTAGCGAATATTAGAAATTTGAAATCTAACGGTTGGATTTGGAATTATGTCCAAATCAAATTTGGAAAAGGTCGCTGTAAGTGCAGTTCGTTGGCCATTGGAGGAAATCGACTGTACGGGCCTTGATAAAATTATTAAAAATATTGATAATTTGTGTGAAATCATAAGAAATGATTTGTGAAGAACTGGGATGAAAAATTCTATATTTGAAAAGATAAAAATATATTTTTATCGAAATGAACTAGTTATTAACTAGAAAAATAATCCAATGGTTATAAATAAATAAATTGGATTAGATTTGAATTGAAATTATCTTTGGATATTTTCGATATTGGATTCCGTGATTATATAGATATTGTGATGGGAATCTGGAAGATATCGATATCGTTATTCCCAATATGATATCTATTGGTTTCAGGATTTGATGTTGAATATAAGTCGATACTATCTTTATTCAAACCCTTCTATTTAATGTCAAGTTGGATTGATTGATTGTTTGGATTGTGCTCGACTAGTTTATGAGCAGAATATGCTTTTACATTTAGCATTGGGTTGGGTTGAAAATATCTATGTGCTAACGCCTTGTGAAACACTTCACAATTTGACGATAAGGTGTTTAGCGATGTTATGTTCATTTCAAATTTAATGAATGATTGTGAAATGATATTTTTCCTAAGATTTGGACAGGGAATGTTTTATAAAAATGTTTTATAAAACAGAAAGGATTTCGAGGCCCAAAACCCGATGATTTCTAAAGTGATTTAGAAATGTATTATATGTTACATTGTGGTTCATCGCATATTCGATTAGTTGCTATTGATGATGTATCTGTTTGGTGGCGGAGAATTTATTCTCTTGCTTAACACCCTTCTTTGAGACGTACGAGCTCAAAGGTTATGTGATTAATAGTGACTGATCATATGTGCGAATTACTGATGTGAAGTACTATATTTTGAAAGTATTTGTGATTATTATGTTGTGAAATGATTTTCCCTACTTCGGGATATGAAATGATTAAGTATGTGGCTAAAGATTCGGGTAACCCTGAGACTAAAAGTATGGGTAAGAGGGCGGTGTATGCTCTCCATGTGTGGGAGGTGCATCGTCGGTGTAGCCTACTCCTATGTGGGGTAGGTGCACATTTATATATCGAGTTGCGAGGTGCGTACCCTTTTCCTTGTCGACCAAGAGCACAATATTTGGTTGCATACTTGTTTGTATGCATTGTTATGTTTTGGAATTCATATTTCCAGACGAATTGATTTGAGATCCCGAAGTGAAATCTACTTTGATATAGAAAGTTAGATATGTATTTCAAATGATTTGAAATAAGAAATCAGGAATAAAATCCAAAGGAATGATTTCTGTAAATTAAATTGGATTTAGAAAATCTAAGTGTAGTGATTAATCTAAGTGGGTAGATTGGGATATTGCATGTTGATTGATGCATAGTAGATCCATATATCTATATTGATTGTTGTTTATACACTGGTATTCATGGGGGTAAACCCGTTCCGCGTTAGCGGCGTGGTCCCGTGGTATACCATATTATCAAATAAGTTAATTATAACTGTTATAGTTTCTCACACCAGTCCCATGACTGACCTGTAGTTTTCTTTTCCCTTGCGAACTCGGGTGCTCCTATTTTCCACACGGGCAGCCGAGTAGTTTTATTTTACAGATGTATTGAGCAGGATTCTAGATTGAAGCTTTAAGCTGTGTCCAGGCATTTACAGTCTTCCGCTGTGTAGTTTATATTTCCGCTGTGCATTGTATTACATTTATGTAAATTTATCTTCCATTGTGTATTATTTTCGATATACTCTGATATTCTGTACTCGGATGTAACATTATTATGATGTTTATTGAAGTCTTCTGTTATTTGTTCTGATGTGTTGTATACCCAAAGTTAGCGTATGCGGGATTCGAACGGTCTTGGTCGGTTTAGCGATCGATTAGGTCCGGGCGAAATCCATGTCGTTACATATGGTATCAGAGCATACGTATATAGTGAAATAGAAGTGAATAGTGAAAGTTATATATGAAAATATCAATTTGGGGTCGTTACATTTGGGGTCGTCAGAATGGGATTAGGCGGCATGTATAAGTTGTATATGCGTTGTAAAAATTATATATGTGTTGAAATAGAAGTGAATTGCTATATATAAATAAATATATATATATATATATATGTAATAACCCGAAAATCTGGGCCAGTTTAAAATTTTTATTTTGGCAATTTTAGCGAATTTTGAATATTTAAAATGAATCATTTTAAATAAAAACGAAGGAAAATTTATTTTGGAATTGAAATTCGACGTATATATTATATACGTCGTCGTTAGAATATAAACATTTATATATAATTATAAATAGAATTGAAAATGGCGCGGTAGTTCGATAATTCGATTTCAAACTTCAATTGAATGTACCGGGTGCAAAACAATCCGGATTTTAGTGAAACCAAAAACATTAGGATCTAATTGATGATATCTTCCCAACGAATCCGAAAAATCAAAATTTCATAGCGGGAATCAAAAGATATGTCCAGTTGAAAATTCTGAATAGTCGCTATGGAATTCAGGCCCTTAAAAATAGAAATTTTGCAAACGACCTCGGATTTCGACGAAACCACTTTTGTTGTTCCGTGATGTTAAATTATTGCTAGATTCCAAATTTCATAATTTTTCGAATTAATATGTGAGCGTGGCAAAGGAAAACGCGTTTGACCAGTTTCAGTTGATTTTAATCGACTAGAAAATCGCCATTTTTCTAACGGTATCAGAATTCGACGAAACTAGTTTTGTTAGGACCGTATCGTCAATACGAAGCTAGAAAATATTTTTTTTAGAAATTTTAAAGTTCTTATGCGACCCCGGTAATTTGAAATGTACGTTTGAAATTCAATATAATGATTTAAATGTAAATTAAATGGAAACTGATTGTAACGATCGAATCAGCCTGCGATACATATCCCATTGTGTTCGGAATGGGGGTAATACGCTATGGACG
This sequence comes from Allium sativum, assembly GCA_030737875.1. Lineage (NCBI taxonomy): Eukaryota > Viridiplantae > Streptophyta > Magnoliopsida > Asparagales > Amaryllidaceae > Allium > Allium sativum. The sequence continues at coordinate 122,389,965 of CM060919.1, read as the reverse complement.
ACAGGCGGTGGGCCTCGTTTTGAGGTCGAAAATAAAAGTTGCTTTTCGCTGAGAAATTAAATAATTAAATAAAAAAAAATATATACCTTTCCTCCCTTATATCTCTGCACCCCCCCCGTTATAATTCCAAATAAAAAAAAACCAATCGCCTTTTCACCCAGTCCTCGACGCCCAGGCTGCCGCCGCCGCCTTCGCCCCACGCCGCTTGCCACCGTCGATTGACTGGCGCTCCCCCTCCATTCTCCCTCTTCCCAATCGATGCCGCCGTCCTCTTTTCCCCCTAAGACCCATCGAAGCCCTAGCCAACCGGACCGCCGCCACTCCCTGACCGTGACCACCACCCCATTTCGCCGCCTCCAGCTCTCCAAAGCCCACCCCCTTACAGCCTCGAATCCAGTGATGAAGCCCCCTCTGCGGCGCCCGATGATGAGGCGCTCCCCTTCGATTTCTACAGTAAGGCTACTAACATTCCTGTTTATAAATTTCGATTTTTTTAAGAAGTCTATTTAGCTGATTTTTCTGAAGTTAAAGAACTGATTTTTAAATCGAAAAGGTAAATAGATTTTTATTATATAGAAGTATAGATTATTTATTTATTTATTTATGGTGATAAAATATATATATTTATAAAGATAAAGTTATGATCTATATATATGCAAAAAAAAAAGAATAAAGATCAAATTTTTATGGTGTTAAAGGAGAGAGTTTTAAAGTATTAAAAATATGATTTTTATATTTTTAAAGTATTAAAAATATGATTTTTATATTTTTAAAGTATCAAAAATATATTCTTTAGTATATAGAAGATGTAAAAATTTGATTTTTACTTATGTAGTGGATTAAAAATATAATTTTTACATGATAGGAATATTAAAAATAGCATCTTTATATGTGTAGCAAAATAAAGATTGATTTTGAAAAGACGATATTTTTAGATATGAAAAGACGAAATCTTTATTCTAGAAAAGTTGAAATCTTTATTTTTATAAAGGCGAAATCTATATTTTTATAAAGGCGAAATCTATATTTTTATAAAGTTGAAATCTTTATTTTTATAAAGGCGAAATCTATATTTTTATAAAGGCGAAATCTTTATTTTTATAAAGGCGAAATCTATATTTTTATAAAGGCGAAATCTATATTTTTATAAAGGCGAAATCTATATTTTTATAAAGTTGAAATCTTTATTTTTTATAAAGGCGAAAGCTATATTTTTATAAAGGCGAAATCTATATTTTTGAAATGGAATTTTTATCTATATGGCAACAAAGTAAAAATTCGATTTCTATATATTGAATAGCATAGTAAAAATTCGATTTTTATATATTGAATAGCATAGTAAAAATTCGATTTTTATATATTGAATAGCGAAGTAAAACTTCGATTTTTACATATGTAGTGGCCACAGCAACGAAGATGACAAAAATGCGAGAACGGCGAAGATTTCTACCTAAGAAGTGCCGTGGAGTTAGGATAGCTATTGGTGAGAACTTCTCACCTTTCAATTTCTTTTTCTAGTTATATATATTTATATATATACTAGGATGCAGACGGTGTTTAGTAGCACCCGACACAATCGTCCACAGACCATGGACTTGTTTGTTTGGTTGCATAAATTAGTTAGATGATTTGATTTGAATTTGGTTGTTTGGTGAATTTGATTGATGTGTGAATGGCGTGGGCCTTCACTAGACCGGGGATAAGGCTAGGCCTTGTCCCGTTTCTAGTATCGTGTCGTTATGCCGCCGAAATTTTCTAAAATATGTTAGAAAAATAAAAATATCATTTTATTGTGTAAATGAACTGAATAGAATATTTTCATAGGTTGAATAAAATATAATTTTTAACGTGAAGTGAATAGAATAAAATATTCATTTACAAACCGGACGGTTTGTTTATGTACACCTATTTGAAGGACATTGATTGGGACGATAAATTTTACATCGCCCAATTGCACAAATAAAAATCTGTGTTTGATTGCTTGAAACCCCACACGGGTATTGGGATGATATTTGACGTACACTAATCCCGATTGCTTAGTTGTATGTCGATCGATTGATTGACAGGCTGTTATAAGCGTTGAATATTTATATTTGATGCTTATACAGTGTAGAATGCACTTTGGACAATGGTTGATTATTCATCGTTGTTGATATATACATGTGTTGTAGAAAATCCATATAATTAACATTATATGGTAATTGATTGGGCCTCATTCCAGTTTTGAAAAAGAAATATTTGAAAAGCAAATATTTAGAAATATTTGAAAAAGAAATATTTTAAAATAGAAATATTTGAAATAGAATATTTGAAAATAGGAATATATGAAGCCGTATTGATTAGATTGACGTCATTTTGACGTGAACGTTATTTATATCGATTTTATTCATTTTAAAACGAATATTGAAGAATGATTTCGAAATCGAATATTTTGAAATGAAATTTGAATCGAATTGAAAAGAAAACGAATTCGAATTGAAATTGAATATAAACGAATTCGAATTGAAATTGAATATAAACGAATTCGAATTGAAATTGAATATAAATGAATTCGAATTGAAATTGATTATAAACGAATTCGAATTGAAATTGAATATAAACGAATTCGAATTGAAATTGAATATAAATGAATTCGAATTGAAATTGAATATAAATGAATTCGAATTGAAATGGAATAGAAATGAATTCGAATTGAAATTGAATTGAATTGAAAACGAACAGAAATTGAATTAGAAATCAATTTGAATTGAAATCGATTTGAAATGAATTTAAAACGAATTAATATTGGAATATTCAATTTTGATTTGAAATTGAATATGAAGTTGAAACCGTTTTGAAAATGAATTAAAAACGATTTATAAAGCACGTTTTGAATTGAAATCGACGAAGTATATATTATATATATTATATATATAATATAATGGCCCGAATAGAACGCGCCGCGTCGCGGCAGTTCGCGAATTTCGACCATTGACTTCAAACGGATATTGCGGGAGATCCGACCATCGGATTCTCCTAAAACCGGAACCGTTGGGTTCGTATCGAAAAGAGATTTCTAACGAATATTAGAAATTAGAAATCTAACGGTTGGATTTGGAATTATGTCCAAATCAAATTTGAAAAAGGTCGTTGTAAGTGCAGTTCGATGGCCGTTGATGGAAATCGACTGTACTGGCCTTGATAAAATTATTAAAAATAGTAATAATTTGTGTAAAAATCATAAGAAATGATTTGTTAAGATTGGGATGAAAAACTCCATATTTGAAAAGATAAAAATAGATTTTTATCGAAATGAACTAGTTTTGAACTTGAATTATAATTCTATTTATTTTTAAATAAATAAATTGAATTTGAAAAGGGTTTTAAAACTAACCAGAATTTCCAATAATTGCATTGGAGTGGATTTGAATCGAAATTGTCTTCGGAATATTTCGATGTTGGATTTCGTGATTATACAGATGTTGTTATGGAAATTTGAAAGATGTAGATATATATATCGTTATTTCCAATACGACATTTGTTAATCGTAGAATTTGGTATTGAATATAAGCCGATATATTTTCTATTCAGAGCCTTGTATTGAATATCAAATGTGATTTGGGTTTGTCGTGAATGGTGTCTTCACTAACACTGTTCTTGAACCCAGTAGAGAAAAGATTAAATCTTTTTATTTAGATTTAATGAAGTGTACCAATTAAATAATGTTTAATTGTAATTAAATTGATATTGATTTTTGGGTTTATCGTGGACAGTGTTTTAAATAACACTCGTTCTTTAACCCGATAATTAATGGAATGTGATTTTGGGTTTATCGTGAACCGTGTTTTAAATGACACTGATTCTTTAACCCAGTTAACGATTAAAACTAAGTGGAGTTTTAATGAATCTTTAATTAGATTGGAATAATCGAAATGGAGTATCACCAGTTTTGCTTCAGGCGTTAGTTAAATCTTTAATTAGATTTGAACGTGAAATGGTAATTGAATTTACCGATAACACCGTGGTGTTAGATATGAAGTATAACCAGTTTTACTTCATGGGATGAATAGGTTGGGATTGGGAAATTAAAACAAATGATTACTTCGGTAAGGTCCGTTAATTCCGACTAGTTGAGTCGAAATTCAAAAGATGATTAAAGAATAAATTCAAGGAATTTATCTTGGATAAAATTAATGGGAACCTTTCCCTATGAATGTGAAATTTAGAAACTAACAGTCGGTTAGCCAAGCAGAAGGGTTTTCTGGATATTGATCTGATGTTGGTTTCGGCCTTCGGGGTTAATACTTGGGGAATTATTCTCTTGATTAATTTACGGTTAGTGACTGATGAATTGGAATGAGGCGTATGTTGTGTTTGTGTAACACTTATTTAAAATATACGCGAATTATTCGGATAGACTGGGTTTATCCCATTCTGAATAACTGATACGACGATAAGTCGAAGATGAAGACGGTGGTCGAAGACCGGAAGTCTTCACGTCGTTTGGATAATTACTGATGATCTTGATTGGGATGTACACCCAAGAAGATGGAAACAGTCAGTGATCGTCCAGACGTACTTGGGGATTGATGGATATGCGGGGTACTAGGTGCCTCCAGTTTCGTTCAGACCCAGAACGGACTTGTAAATGGACTGTGTGTCTGACATTTGATTTTAGTCCGTGTGATTGATCTCTATTAAATATATATCTGTTTGGCGGCAGAGAATTTATTCTCTTGCTTAACGCCCTTCTCTGAGACATACGAGCTCAGGGGTTATATATTGATGGATATAAAACGCATGGAGTGAATTGCCTGTGTGGCATGCCTAAGTGGCAATTGATCGAGGCTTCTGTTGAAAAGCAAAGTCTTGTGGTTGATGATCGAAGCACGGCCTTTGTGGCGTAGCTTTGTGTAACGTTTGATTCGCGAGTTTCACACCCGGTATGAACCAAAAACGGGAGAGGACGTCAGGGAGGGCATGCGTTTCTTTCTAGCTAGAAGTGGCGTTAGTGGTTTTACACGCCCTAACGAGTTTGACTTATGTGGTTGTTGTTGTTGCGAGGCGCCTCGGTTTGATCGGACGATCCGGGTCCGATGGAGTCATTTAGTTGGCTCACCTACGCCCCATAGGGCGGGGAAACGCATGTTCAGGCATTTTAATCCACATCGGTGGACCGGCCCTGAGGATCCAAGGGCCCACCTGAGTCTGGGTCCTGAGGGGCGGGCTAGAGCGTCTCGAATCGGTTGAGGACTATCTTTTGCCTCGGTTCATAGATGGAAATCCAATTTCCAAATACGAGACTTTGCGATTTCGATTGTATAACCTATATATGGCGATATAGTGGGATGGGGCGCTTATGCCGCCTATGATTGATACTTATGATTTGAAGTTGTTTTATACACTGCAACTATAATAGTATCAAATGATTTGTTTTAAACGTATCAAGCATTCTTGGCTATTATAAGGTAAAAACCCTATCCTCCGGCCTGCGTTGCATTGTGTGATGGGAACTGGGTCTTATAATAGCTTCGATTTTCCTTATTTAGCATTGCGCTGTTTGTTTTATGCACTGGTATTCTTGGGAGGAAACCCGTTCTGTGTTATACGGCGTGGTCCCTTGATTTACCTAACTTTAAAATAAAGAATTAATAACTGTTTTAGTTCTCACACCAGTCACATGACTGACCTGGAGTTTATTGTTTTAACCTAAACTCTGGGTGCCCTTATTTTGACACGAGCAGCTAGTAGTTTTGGTTTTGCAGATTTATATTCACAGGATCCTGGTTTACAGCTGGAACGATATCCGGAAAGCTTTGTATCCGTATATCTCTTCTAGTTGTGTATTGTATTATTTCCGCTGCTATGTATTTAAATGTAATTTAAATCTCTGATATTTGTTGAATGTAATTTATTCATATATACTCTGTATATTCTTGTAATCTGATGCATTGTTGTAATATGCAATGAAATGTTCTTCCGTCTACGTTCTGTTTTGTCTTGTCCTCACAACAATTCGTTCTTTCTCTCTCTCTTCAGAGACCGGGGAAGTTCGGGTCGTTTCATCGTGGTATCAGAGTTTTGGTTTACAAAGCTCAGAGAACAAGGCACATTAGAGCCATACGAAAGAAATCATCAGAAAATGGATTAGTAATATCCAACGAGGATGACTCGTTAGAGATGGGATCAGTAGTATCCTAGAACGAGTGTGAAGAGTAAATTTTGAAAATAAAAATGAAAACCAATTTTGTTTTGAAAATTTAAAATCAATTATTCGTATTTGATTATTTATATTGATTTGGACAGTCCAGTATATAAAGATTTTGCATATGCGCCTTGCAAACGTATAGTCGAAATTTTAATATACTGGATAGATATAGATTCACACTCTAGTCGCCCGAAGATGATTCTGATGATTGAAGCTTCATCATCAGAATTAGTATTCGAGTGTCGAAGGTGTGATATTTATATATTTCCTATTGACTGGTGTGGGAACCAAAATATAGATAGACTAATTTGTTGTGAATTGGCATCAAAAACATAATTTTCGTATATATATCAAAATTATGAATTTGAAATGATAATTCGCTAATTGATTGATGTTTGTGTTGTTTGTTTATTTGTTTGATAACTTTGAACCATTACGCCTAATTACATCAAATATTGATTTGTATTGAAAATTGGTTGCGTTTTCTTGCATATACTTGTACTTACCTTGAACAGGTCATAGCAAGGAGGCTAGAGCAGAGAATAAAATTTGTTTGCCCGACAAATAGGTACATGTTTACTACATAATTTACTGTTTTTTTGGGTGATGATGATTTTATGAGCCTATTGGCTAGCCGCTTGGCTTTTTCTTTTTCTTTTTGAGATCTGAAGGACCGGGGAAACTATTTGAGATTTCCCGATGCTCCCATTGCAGGGGAGGTTATGGCAAAAATTTTCGAAAATTTAGGGTGTTAGCCAAATTTTTGAAATTTTTGAAAATTCTCAGAAACTGAAAATTGGAGAATGGAAGCCAGATCGAACGTAGAGTTGATTAATCAAACCACTTTCGACTTTGTTCCTTTTCGGGGACGAAAAGTTTTAAGTGGGGGAGATTGTAATAACCCGAAAATCTGGGCCAGTTTAAAATTTTTATTTTGGCAATTTTAGCAAATTTTGAATATTTAAAATGAATCATTTTAAATAAAAACGAAGGAAAATTTATTTTGGAATTGAAATTCGACGTATATATTATATACGTCGTCGTTAGAATATAAATATTTATATATAATTATAAATAGAATTGAAAATGGCGTGATAGTTCGATAATTCGATTTCAAACTTCAATTGAATGTACCGGGTGCAAAACAATCCGGATTTTAGTGAAACCAAAAACATTAGGATCTAATTGATGATATCTTCCCAACGAATCCGAAAAATCAAAATTTCATAGCGGGAATCAAAAGATATGTCCAGTTGAAAATTCTGAATAGTCGCTATGGAATTCAGGCCCTTAAAAATAGAAATTTTGCAAACGACCTCGGATTTCGACGAAACCACTTTTGTTGGATCCGTGATGTTAAATTATTGCTAGATTCCAAATTTCATAATTTTTCGAATCAATATGTGAGCGTGGCAAAGGAAAACGCGTTTGACCAGTTTCAGTTGATTTTAATCGACTGGAAAATGGCCATTTTTCTAACGGTCTCAGAATTCGACGAAACTAGTTTTGTTAGGACCGTATCGTCAATACGAAGCTAGAAAATATTTTTTTTAGAATTCTTAAAGTTCGTATGCGACCCCGGTAATTTGAAATGTACGTTTGAAATTCAATATAATGATTTAAATGTAAATTAAACGGAAATTGATTGTAACGATCGAATCAGCCTGCGATACATATCCCATTGTGTTCGGAATGGGGGTAATACGCTATGGTTGACAGGCGGTGGGCCTCGTTTTGAGGTCGAAAATAAAAGTTGCTTTTCGCTGAGAAATTAAATAATTAAATAAATAAAAAAATATATACCTTTCCTCCCTTATATCTCTGCCCCCCCCCCCGTTATAATTCCAAATAAAAAAAAACCAATCGCCTTTTCACCCAGACCTCGACGCCCACGCTACCGCCGCCGCCTTCGCCCCACGCCGCTTGCCACCGTCGATTGACTGGCGCTCCCCCTCCATTCTCCCTCTTCCCAATCGATGTCGTCGTCCTCTTTTCCCCCTAAGACCCATCGAAGCCCTAGCCAACCGGACCGCCGCCACTCCCTGACCGCGACCACCACCCCTTTTCGCCGCCTCCAGCTCTCCAAAGCCCACCCCCTTACAGCCGCGAATCCAGTGATGAAGCCCCCTCTGCGGCGCCCGATGATGAGGGGCTCCCCTTCGATTTCTACAGTAAGGCTACTAACATTCCTGTTTATAATTTTCGATTTTTTTAAGAAGTCTATTTAGCTGATTTTTCTGAAGTTAAAGAACTGATTTTTAAATCGAAAAGGTAAATAGATTTTTATTATATAGAAGTATAGATTTTTTTATTTATGGTGATAAAATAAATATATTTATAAAGATAAAGTTATGATCTATATATATGCAAAAAAAAAGAATAAAGATCAAATTTTTATGGTGTTAAAGGAGAGATTTTTAAAGTATTAAAAATATGATTTTTATATTTTTAAAGTATTAAAAATATGATTTTTATATTTTTAAAGTATCAAAAATATAATCTTTAGTATATAGAAGATGTAAAAATTTGATTTTTACTTATGTAGTGGATTAAAAATATAATTTTTACATGATAGGAATATTAAAAATAGCATCTTTATATGTGTAGCAAAATAAAGATTGATTTTGAAAAGACGATATTTTTAGATATGAAAAGACGAAATATTTATTCTAGAAAAGTTGAAATCTTTATTTTTATAAAGGCGAAATCTATATTTTTATAAAGGCGAAATCTATATTTTTATAAAGTGGAAATCTTTATTTTTATAAAGGCGAAATCTATATTTTTATAAAGGCGAAATCTTTATTTTTATAAAGGCGAAATCTTTATTTTTATAAAGGCGAAATTTATATTTTTATAAAGGCGAAATCTATATTTTTATAAAGTTGAAATCTTTATTTTTTATAAAGGCGAAATCTATATTTTTATAAAGGCGAAATCTATATTTTTGAAATGGAATTTTTATCTATATGGCAACAAAGTAAAAATTCGATTTCTATATATTGAATAGCATAGTAAAAATTCGATTTTTATATATTGAATAGCATAGTAAAAATTCGATTTTTATATATTGAATAGCGAAGTAAAAATTCGATTTTTACATATGTAGTGGCCACAGCAACGAAGATGACAAAAATGCGAGAACGGCGAAGATTTCTACCTAAGAAGTGCCGTGGAGTTAGGATAGCTATTGGTGAGAACTTCTCACCTTTCAATTTCTTTTTCTAGTTATATATATATACTAGGATGCAGACGGTGTTTAGTAGCACCCGACACAATCGTCCACAGACCATGGACTTGTTTGTTTGGTTGCATAAATTAGTTAGATGATTTGATTTGAATTTGGTTGTTTGGTGAATTTGATTGATGTGTGAATGGCGTGGGCCTTCACTAGACCGGGGAAAAGGCTAGGCCTTGTCCCGTTTCTAGTATCGTGCCGTTATGCCGCCGAAATTTTCTAAAATATGTTAGAAAAATAAAAATATCATTTTTATTGTGTAAATGAACTGAATAGAATATTTTCATAGGTTGAATAAAATATAATTTTTAACGTGAAGTGAATAGAATAAAATATTCATTTACAAACCGGACGGTTTGTTTATGTACACCTATTTGAAAGACATTGATTGGGACGATAAATTTTACACATCGCCCAACTGCACAAATAAAAATCTGTGTTTGATTGCATGAAACCCCATACGGGTATTGGGATGATATTTGACGTACACTAATCCCGATTGTTTAGTTGTATGTCGATCGATTGATTGACAGGCTGTTATAAGCGTTGAATATTTATATTTGATGCTTATACAGTGTAGAATGCACTTCGGATGATGGTTGGTTATTCATCGTTGTTGATATATACATGTGTTGTAGAAAATCCATATAATTAACATTATATGGTAATTGATTGGGCCTCATTCCAGTTTTGAAAAAGAAATATTTGAAAAGCAAATATTTAGAAATATTTGAAAAAGAAATATTTTAAAATAGAAATATTTGAAATAGAATATTTGAAAATAGGAATATATGAAGCCGTATTGATTAGATTGACGTCATTTTGATGTGAACGATATTTATATCGATTTTATTCATTTTGAAACGAATATTGAAGAATGATTTCGAAATCGAATATTTTGAAATGAAATTTGAATCGAATTGAAAAGAAAACGAATTCGAATTGAAATTGAATATAAACGAATTCGAATTGAAATTAAATATAAACGGATTCGAATTGAAATTGAATATAAATGAATTCGAATTGAAATTGAATATAAACGAATTCGAATTGAAATTGAATTTAAACGAATTCGAATTGAAATTGAATATAAATGAATTCGAATTGAAATTGAATATAAATGAATTCGAATTGAAATGGAATAGAAATGAATTCGAATTGAAATTGAATTGAATTGAAAACGAACTGAAATTGAATTAGAAATCAATTTGAATTGAAATCGATTTGAAATGAATTTAAAACGAATTTATATTGGAATATTCAATTTTGATTTGAAATTGAATATGAAGTTGAAACCATTTTGAAAATGAATTAAAAACGATTTATAAAGCACATTTTGAATTGAAATCGACGAAGTATATATTATATATATTATATATATAATATAATGGCCCGAATAGAACACGCCGCGTCGCGGCAGTTCGCGAATTTCGACCATTGACTTCGAACGGATATTGCGGGAGATCCGACCGTCGGATTCTCCTAAAACCGGAACCGTTGGGCTCGTATCGAAAAGAGCTTTCTAACGACTGTTAGAAATTAGAAATCTAACGGTTGGATTTGGAATTATGTCCAAATCAAATTTGAAAAAGGTCGCTGTAAGTGCAGTTCGATGGCCGTTGATGGAAATCGACTGTACTGGCCTTGATAAAATTATTAAAAATAGTAATAATTTGTGTAAAAATCATAAGAAATGATTTGTTAAGATTGGGATGAAAAACTCCATATTTTAAAAGATAAAAATATATTTTTATCGAAATGAACTAGTTTTGAACTTGAATTATAATTCTATTTATTTTTAAATAAATAAATTGAATTTGAAAAGGGTTTTAAAAATAACCAGAATTTCCAATGATTGCATTGGAGTGGATTTGAATCGAAATTGTCTTCGGAATATTTCGATGTTGGATTTCGTGATTATACAGATGTTGTTATGGAAATTTGAAAGATGTAGATATATATATCGTTATTTCCAATACGACATTTGTTAATCGTAGAATTTGGTATTGAATATAAGCCGATATATTTTCTATTCAGCGCCTTGTATTGAATATCAAATGTGATTTGGGTTTTTCGTGAATGGTGTCTTCACTAACACTGTTCTTGAACCCAGTAGAGAAAAGATTAAATCTTTTTATTTAGATTTAATGAAGTGTACCAATTAAATAATGTTTAATTGGAATTAAATTGATATTGATTTTTGGGTTTATCGTGGACACTGTTTTAAATAACACTCGTTCTTTAACCCGATAATTAATGGAATGTGATTTTGGGTTTATCGTGAACTGTGTTTTAAATGACACTGATTCTTTAACCCAGTTAACGATAAAACTTAGTGGAGTTTTAATGAATCTTTAATTAGATTGAAATAATCGAAATGGAGTATCACCAGTTTTGCTCCAGGCGTTAGTTAAATCTTTAATTAGATTTGAACGTGAAATGGTAATTGAATTTACCGATAACACTGTGGTGTTAGATATGAAGTATAACCAGTTTTACTTCATGGGATGAATAGGTTGGGATTGGGAAATTAAAACAAATGATTACTTCGGTAAAGTCCGTTAATTCCTACTAGTTGAGTCGAAATTCAAAAGATGATTAAAGAATAAATTCAAGGAATTTATCTTGGATAAAATTAGTGGGAACCTTTCCCTATGAATGTGAAATTTAGAAACTAACTGTCGGTTAGCCAAGCAGAAGGGTTTTCTGGATATTGATCTGATGTTGGTTTCGGCCTTCGGGGTTAATACTTGGGGAATTATTCTCTTGATTAATTTACGGTTAGTGACTGATGAATTGGAATGAGGCGTATGTTGTGTTTGTGTAACACTTATTTAAAATATACGCGAATTATTCGGAAAGACCGGGTTTATCCCATTCTGAATAACTGATACGACGATAAGTCGAAGATGAAGACGGTGGTCGAAGACCGGAAGTCTTCACGTCGTTTGGATAATTACTGATGATCTTGATTGGGATGTACACCCAAGAAGATGGAAACAGTCAGTGATCGTCCAGAAGTACTTGGGGATTGATGGATATGCGGGGTACTAGGTGCCTCCGGTTTCGTTCAGACCCAGAACGGACTTGTAAATGGACTGTGTGTCTGACATTGGATTTTAGTCCGTGTGATTTATCTCTATTAAATATATAACTGTTTGGCAGCGGAGAATTTATTCTCTTGCTTAACGCCCTTCTCTGAGACGTACGAGCTCAGGGGTTATATATTGATGGATATAAAACGCATGGAGTGAATTGCCTGTGTGGCATGCCTAAGTGGCAATTGATCGAGGCTTCTGTTGAAAAGCAAAGTCTTGTGGTTGATGATCGAAGCACGGCCTTTGTGGCGTAGCTTTGTGTAACGTTTGATTCGCGAGTATCACACCCGGTATGAACCAAAAACGGGAGAGGACGTCAGGGAGGGCATGCGTTTCTTTCTAGCTAGAAGTGGCGTCAGTGTTTTTGCACGCCCTGACGAGTTTGACTTATGTGGTTGTTGCTGTTGCGAGGCGCCTCGGTTTGATCGGACGATCCGGGTCCGATGGAGTCATTTAGTTGGCTCACCTACGCCCCATAGGGCGGGGAAACGCATGTTTTGGCATTTTAATCCACATCGGTGGACCGGCCCTGAGGATCCAAGGGCCCACCTGAGTCTGGGTCCTGAAAGGCGGGCTAGAGCGTCTCAAATCAGTTGAGGACTATCTTTTGCCTCGGTTCATAGATGGAAATCCAATTTCCAAATACGAGACTTTGCGATTTCGATTGTATAACCTATATATGGCGACATTGTGGGATGGGGCGTTTATGCTGCCTATGATTGATGCTTATGATTTGAAGTTGTTTTATACACTATGCACCTATAATAGTATCAAATGATTTGTTTTAAACGTATCAAGCATTCTTGGCTATTATAAGGTAAAAACCCTATCCTCCGGCTTGCGTTGCATTGTGTGATGGGAACTGGGTCTTATAATAGCTTCATTTTTCCTTATTTAGCATTGCGCTGTTTGTTTTATGCACTGGTATTCTTGGGAGGAAACCCGTTCCGTGTTATACGGCGTGGTCCCTTGATTTACCTAACTTTAAAATAAAGAATTAATAACTGTTTTAGTTCTCACACCAGTCACATGACTGACCTGGAGTTTATTGTTTTAAACTAAACTCTGGGTGCCCTTATTTTGACACGGGCAGCTAGTAGTTTTGGTTTTGCAGATTTATATTCACAGGATCCTGGTTTACAGCTGGAATGATATCCGGAAAGCTTTGTATCCGTATATCTCTTCTAGTTGTGTATTGTATTATTTCCGCTGCTATGTATTTAAATGTAATTTAAATCTCTGATATTTGTTGAATGTAATTTATTCATTTATACTCTGTATATTCTTGTAATCTGATGCAATGTTGTAATATGCAATGAAATGTTCTTCTGTCTGCGTTCTGTTTTGTCTTGTCCTCACAACAATTCGTTCTTTCTCTCTCTCTTCGGAGACCGGGGAAGTTCGGGTCGTTTCAATATATATATATATATATATACGCCCCTCGTCCACAAACCATGGACGATATTAATTGATTGATAGCGAATGGTTGTTTGGGATTGTTTGTGGTTAATATTGATTGGCTGTGGTTGAAAAATACCCGTTTGTGGTTGAAAAAATATTTGGTTGAAACCACATAGGATTAGTTTGTGGAAATGAAATAAATATATACATGCCGCCTGCGTGCGAACTAGATGCATGATCCCCATTGTCAAAAACCGCGAGGTTTTAAGGTAGAGCGAGGAGCCGTACTAGGGACGGTCCCGGTTTTAACTACCCTGCCGTTATGCTGCCGTAATTTTGAATAATATTCATGTTTTTGAATTATTTTCATTTGCTGAAACTATATTTATTCGTTGAATAGAAAACCTTTATGTGTTGAATCGATATTCATTCGCTGATTAGAAATTCATGTGTTGAATAGTCTTCGTGTTTTAAATATAAAAATCACATTTTTATCTATGTATATAAACTATAGAAAACCTTCATGTGTTGAATCGATATTCATTCATTGATTAGAAATTCATGTGTTGAATGGTCTTCGTGTTTTAAATATAAAAATCACATTTTTATCTATGTATATAAACTATAGAAAACCTTCATGTGTTGAATCGATATTCATTCGTTGATTAGAAATTCATGTGTTGAATGGTCTTCGTGTTTTAAATATAAAAAATCACCTTTTTATCATCTATATGAACTATGTAAATGACCTTGTTTTAAAATAAATTGTTTTATAATAAAAAACACCTTTTTATCATCTATGTAGACGGTATAAAATAATAGTGTTTTGAAATGAATTGTTTTACAATAAAAATCATATTTTTATTATATACATGAATTGTTGAAATGTGAAGTGTTAAAAATAGCAACTCGTTCAAAATAAATATGCATGAGTTGAAATATTCATTAATTAGCTAATGATATGATTTTTGCCTATGCACGCAACACTAGAATGAATGGTGTTTTTAAACCAAATGGAATCAAATATGAAGTTGAATGGAAAATGATAAGTGATAAGAACTGTATATATGTACATGCATATTTATTGAACAGGTTATAGCAAAGGGGCTAGAGAAGAGGAATAAAATTTTGTGCCCGACAAATAGGTACACATTTACTGTTTTGTTTGGGTGATGATTTTATGAGCCTGTTGGCTAGCCGCTTGGCTTTTCCTTTTTCTTTTTGACAGGAGGCGCCCGTGTGGCTATTTGGGAATTTTCCCAGCCCCTCCCGTACAAAGGAGGTTATGGCGAAATTTTCCAAAATTTAAAGGCGTTAGTGAAATATTTGAAGTGAAAACGGTATTGAAATTGTTGAATGAACTATATTTATATAAATATATAAATATAAATAAAATTAAAACGAAACGTGGCCGTGCAGTTCGTGTTTTGAAACCGTGATTTCAAACGATTATATCGGGAGATCCGACCGTCGAATTTTCCCGAAACTGGAACTGTTGGATTCGTTTTGAAAAGACCTTTCTAATGATGTAAATTGTGTGAAGATCCAACGGTTAGATTTTCCGATATGTGTAAATCAAATCTGAAGAAAAACAGCGCCACGGCCGCGTTATGGCCCGAAGCGTCATTTTGAATAAATTGGCTATTTTAAAATAAATAAAAATAGCGATAAATCGTTATAAAATATCATAAACAATATGGAATGGAAATAAACTGAATTTGCTCGATTTATGTGGTATTTGATGGTTGAATGTGTTTGGTGTGAAAATTACATTAAAGAACAAAATTGGTGTTGCCGAATGATTTAACCATTGAAATAAATTGATTTTAAATTCTAAATATACGTGAATTATTTGAAAAGGCCGAGTTAATTCTCATTTCAAATAATTGACCGACGATTGAAAGTCGAAGATGAAGACGATGGTCGAAGACCGGAGATCTTCACCACGTTTGGATGGTAACCGAGGTCCTGATTGGGAGGCATCCCGAAATATGGATAATAAGTTGTGATCGTCCAGACGTATGTGGTGATCGATGGGTTTGCGAGGTAGTTAGTGCCTCCGGTTTCGTTTAGACCCAGAACGGACTTGTAAATGGACTGTGTGTCTAACATTGGATTTTATTCTGTGTTGATTGATCTCTATTAAATATACATCTGTTTGGCGGCGGAAAATTTATTCTTTTGCTTAAAGCCCTTCTCTGAGACGCACGAGCTCAGAGGTTGTATATCGATGGACATCAGTCGCATGGCATGAATTGCTAGTGTGGCATGCCTAAGTGGCAAATGATCAGGGCTTCTGTTGAAAAGCAAAGTCTTGTGGTGATGATCAAAGCACCGCCTGTGTGGCGTAGCTTTGTGTATGACATGAATTCGCGAGCCTCACACCCCGGTATGAAACCAGAAACGGGAGAAGGACCTCAGGGAGGGCATGCGTTTCTTTCTAGATAGGGTGGTGTCAGTGACCTACCAGCCCTGACATTTATATACTTTTCACCAATGTGGTTGTTGCTATTGCGAGGCGCCTCGGTTTGATCAGACGATCCGGATCCGATGGAGTCATTCGTTGGCTCGTTTACGCCCCATAGGGCGGGGAAACGTATTGTTCAGGCATAATAATCCACATCGGTGGACCGGCCCTGACGATCCAAAGGGCAGTTGCGGCTGTTCCTGAGACATGGGCTAGATTGTCTCGAGTTCGGTAAGGACTATCTTTTGCCTTGGTTCATGACGGAAATCCAATTTTCAAATACGTGACTGTGCGGTTTTGATTGTATATATATATATATGGCGACATGATATATGGTACCCATGCCGTCTATGATTGATAGTTATGATTTGAAATTGTTTTTGAATCATATAAACACTAGTAATAATATCAAATGCTTTTGTTTTATTCGTATCAATCATATTTTGGCCATTATAAGGTAAAACTCTATCCTCCGGTTTGCGTTGCATTGTGCGATGGGAACTGAGTCTTATAATGGTTTCATTTTTACAAAAAGCATAGCGATGTTTTAAAAAAAGAATGATTTGTTTTTAAAGCACTGGCAATCCAATGGAGTAAACCCATTCCACGAAAGTGGCGTGGTCCTGTGATTGGCCATATTATAAATGTGTTGAGTAGATTTCTCATACCAGTCCCATGACTGACTCGTAGTTTGTTTCACTTTCAAACTCGGGTGCCCCCTTTTTCTGCATGGGCAACCTTGTATTCAGGTTTAGCTGGTTCTTTCTGGATAGCTGGAGCTGAAGATGGATTCTATCATTTATCTCTTTTTGTGTTGTTCAGCTCCTATCGTACATATTTTGTTTGTTTTCCGCTGTAGACATTTATGTATGGCTGAACAGTATTTGTACTAAGTAAGATCCTGTATACTATGTAACCCTGATGATTACTTTTATCCAATATGTTCTATTTTTCATTATAGGGTGTATTTATTTAATTCTGTTATGCTATTATCTGTTTCTGTGTTATATTCCAAAGATTACCCTTGTCTCTGTCAGAACGGGATTTGGGGTCGTCGCATTCTTTTTCTCTAAAAAAAAATTTAAAATAATTCTCGTTTTTTTAAAAAAAAATCGCTCAAATTTGTTTTTTCTCGTCTTCCCGTATTCTTCTCGCTAGTGCATGCATCATTGGACTCGTGATCCTTCAGACAATCGTTTAGTTCGAACAAACATTTCTTTAACCATGGCTGAAGAAAATCCCCTTCGATCTCTTATGGATAGATACTTCCCCAATCGGGTTTCTATTCCTTCTTGCATTATATTGCCCGCCCCAACGGGTAACCACTTTGAAATTCATTCGAATCACATAAATACTCTTCCCAAGTTCGGCAATTTAGAATGAGATGATCCGTATATTTTCTTGACCAAATTTGAACAAGTTTGTGCAACCATGAAATTTCAACAATTAAGTGACGATGGAATCAAACTTAGGTTAATTCCATTTGCACTTACCGATTATGCTGAGAAATGGTTGTATAGCTTGCCTTCAAATACGATTGGAACTTTGGGGTGAATTTGTAAACATTTTTCTAAAGAAATTTTACCCTCTGGAAAAAACATCCAAAATTTGAAACGAAATCGTCAATTTTCATAAATTTGGGGTGAATCCTTTGCAAAATATTTTGAAAGATTTAAAGAGCTTCTAGTTAAATGTCCACATCACAATTTCGAAAAATGGACTCTTTGTCAAATTTTATACGATGGACTTGAAAATAACTCTCGAACCATGCTCGAATTGATGTGCCAAGGAAATTTTTAGCCCAATATCACAATGCCGCTTGGCAGTTTCTCGAAAATTTGGCCGAAAAATCAGCTCAATGGGAAAGATCTAATGAGAAATCGATTTATTCCCGATCTAACGCTCATTCGGTAGGATCATCAGTAGCCTTAGAAGCAAAAATAGACGCGATGATATCCAAATTCGATAATGTCCTTTCATCAACTCAAATAAATCAAGCTCAAGCGTCTCAGACATCATGTTACAAATGTAACGATCCTAACCACATAGCTGATCAATGCCCACATTCATTGGAACAACTCAACGCATTTAACAAAGCTAGGAATGACCCATTCTCCCCAACGTACAATCCAGGTTGGAGAAACCATCCTAACTTCTCTTGGACCCAGAACAATGCAAATTCGAATGCGGTTCGACCTCCTTTTCAATCATTTTCAAATAATCCTTCGAAACCTCCCTTTCAACAAACTCAATTCCAACATCCTGTGCCACCTTCTCAAAACCAAGCGCAACAATATTTTGTTCCCCAAGATGATAAACGATTGACATCACTTGAGAAAACTCTCGAAGAATTGACTAAAGCGATGACTCAAAATCTCCAATCAAATACTAATCTTCAAAATTTATTGACTTCGCACATGCAAAACACGAGTCAATCGATCGCTAAACTTGAAATGCAATTGAGTCAGTTAGCCACTTTGGTAAGCGAATGGGAAAGAGGCACTTTCCCGAGTCAACCCATTCCAAACCCCAACCGTCAAAATCCTAACTCCAACCAAATTCACATCATTCAAGATTCAAACGTTAGTCACTTGAATGTGGTCACGACTCTTAGATCTGGCAAAAAGATTGACAACCATGTGGTCAACCCAAATGCTTTACCGGACGATCTTCCAAACCCTATCGAAAATTCGACCAACTCAGATCAAAACATTGAGCCAATTTCTGACAAGGACCATCCTCGAACTCAAGTAGCCCAACCTACTGAGTTGCCTGCTCCATTTCCTCATAGACTCCGACCTAGGAAAAAGACGGATCAGCTAGAAAAAATCCTTGAAATATTTAAGCAAGTTAAAGTGAACATTCCTCGTTTAGATATTATACAACAAGTTCCACAATACGCAAAATTTCTAAAAGATATGTGCACTCAAAAACGTCATACACATGTACCTAAGAAAGTGTTTCTAGCGGCAACTCTAAGTGAAGTCTTGTCGCAATCGATGCCAGTGAAATAAAAAATCCTGGCTGCCCCACAATATCATGTACTATTGGGGACAAGAAAACCGATAGATGCCTGCTAGACTTAGGTGCTAGTGTTAACTTGCTTCCATATTACGTCTATTGCCAATTAGGGCTAGGGGAACTGAAACCCACCAAGGTTACCCTTCAGCTTGCTGACCGGTCAATTAAGAAACCTGTGGGAGAAATCGAGGATGTGTTGATCAAAATAGGCGAATTCATCTTTCCAATTGATTTCATTGTCCTAGAAACTCAACAGGTAAGCAATCCTGCAAACTAGATCCCTTTGATTCTAGGACGACCCTTCTTAGCAACCTCTAATGCTCTCATCAACTGTAGAAATGGATCTTTGAAACTTTCTTTCGGTAACATGACTATCGAGCTAAACATCTTCAGAACTGAAAACTCTCCTAACTCTTATGTGGACCAGTTTTCTGAAATCCATGCTGTCCACGATAATGAATCTGAGCTCGACTATCTGAATAACGAATTTGAATCAGATTACGAAACTTTGTTTCAAGATACTCCCGAAAATGTCTCTGATTCGATTCCTGTCGAGCCTCTCACAAATGAGTCTATCCCTCAACCAATTTCTTCGGTCGAGTCGCCCCCAAAATCTGACCTCAAAGTGCTGCCCAGTCATCTTAAGTATGCTTACTTAGGAGACAATGAAACTTTTCCTGTCATTATCGCTTCTGAGCTTACTTTAGAGCAGGAACAATTGCTCCTTCCCATCCTTAAGAAAAAGAAGGAAGCAATTGGTTGGTCTATGGCTGATATTAAGGGGATTAGTCCTTCGATTGTCCAACATCGAATCCACCTTATAAATGATGCTAAACCCACTCGTGATCCCCAACGTCGACTAAACCCCATCATGAAAGAAGCAGTTCGGGCTGAAATCCTTAAATTCCTTGACAATGGAATCATCTACCCGATTTTCGATAGTCAATGGGTTAGTCCGATTCATGTTGTACCTAAGAAATCAGGGATTACCGTGGTTCAAAATGAAGCTAACGAGCTTATCCCAACCCGCACCCAGACTGGTTGGCGTGTTTGCATTGACTATAGGAAACTTAACACTGTAACACAAAAGGATCATTTCCCTCTGCCATTTATCGATCAAATGTTAGAACGACTAGCCGGTCACGAGTACTATTGTTTCCTTGACGGGTACTCGGGATATAATCAAATCCCTATCGCTCCTGAGGACCAAGAGAAAACCACTTTTACGTGTCCATTTGGTACATTTGCGTACCGACGTATGCCTTTTGGTCTCTGTAATGCACCTGCAACCTTTCAGAGGTGCATGATTAGCATTTTTTCTGATATGATCGAGCGATTTTTGGAAGTGTTCATGGATGATTTTTCCTTCTTCGGGGATTCCTACACTGAGTGTTTACATCACCTGGATCTTGTTCTTAACCGTTGCAAAGATAAACACTTAACGCTTAATTGGGAAAAGTGTCACTTCATGGTCAAACATGGCATTGTTTTAGGACTTGTCATCTCTAACAAAGGAATTGAAGTAGACAAAGCCAAAATTGAGGTTATCACGAATCTTCCCATTCCCAAATCCGTTAAGGACATCCGATCCTTTTTAGGTCATGCTGGTTTTTACCGTCGCTTTATAAAAGATTTCAGCAAAATCACTCGACCTTTGACCAATCTTCTTGGTAAGGATGTCCCTTTCGACTTCAATTCTGACTGCATTTCATCTTTGAGCGTCTTAAAAATGAACTTGTCTCTACCCCGATCATTTGCTCTCCTAATTGGAAGCTGCCTTTTGAAATCATGTGTGACGCCTCGAATTTCGCTGTTGGCGTTGTCCTAGGACAGCGCATCGATAAGATTCTTCACGTCATTTACTATGCGAGTAAGACTTTGAACGATGCCCAAATTAATTATACGACCACTAAAAAAGAACTTTTGGCAGTTTTTTTCGCTCTAGAAAAATTCAGACCTTATCTAGTTGGCTCACACATCACGGTTTATACCGATCATTCCGCACTTAGGTACCTTTTCTCTAAAAAGGATGATAAGGCTCGTCTCATTCGTTGGATCCTTCTACTTCAATAATTTGACCTTACCATTAAGGATAAAAAAGGATCTGACAACGTTATTGCGGACCACTTGTCTCGTCTTCCAAATGCCCCGTCTTCTTCTCTTCCGATCAAGGAGAATTTCCCTGATGAACAGCTATTTTCTCTATCCGCTGATCCTTGGTTTGCTGACATTGTCAACTACTTAGTCACCAAGCAGACCCCTTCTTTTTGGTCTAAGCAGGATAAACACAAATTCTTTTCCCAAGTGAAACATTTTTATTGGGACGACCCCTATCCTTTCAAATACTGTCCAGACCAAATCTTTCGAAGGTGTGTTCCCGACACTGAAACTGTAACACCCCACCTCCACTAGGGTCACTCACAAAGGGAATGCACTAGTTTTGGAGAGGTATTATCGAGATAACATCACAGAATTATCACAAGACAGAACATAAATAAATAATTAAGTAAACAACGGAAGAATTTATAAGCAAAACAGAACTTCATTTCATTCCAAAATAAACCATGTCTTTTACAAACATTTCAAATAACTTCATTACAACTGTCTTGTAATAATAGCCAAAGAAGCAATAACTTAAAAACAGAAAAACAGCTTATCCCCCAAGTGCAGTAAAATGAAGCAGCCATAGCAAACCGTACATGCTGAGCCAAAGCAAGTGATATCCAAGCTAAGAGCTAGTGTTTCCTCCCTGAGAATCTGGGGGGGGGGGGAACGAAAGAAAAAGAGGCGAAAGGAAAAGGGTCAGTCATAAAGACTGAGTAAGTCCTAGTGACTTTCAGTGTAAAAACGGTTAAAACAACCTGTCATGTATGAACTGGAACTAAACTTAAGAATGGTGTCAAGGTGAACAAGATAGACTAAGGTGATCAGGATAAGTCAAGACAAGTCAAGTAAAGCATCACATGTTCGAGATTCGTTGCATCGACTGTACTAGTATACTAAGTCCATGTCACAATTTAATCACGAAATAACTCCCACGGCCCAATATCGTGAAATGACCCTGAAACGAGGTCTGACCCAAGTACGGGGTCCTACGGAGTGATTATCTAGTCGATCGGCTCCCTACAAGTTCTAGCTCGTCAAGTATCCGTGTCATACGGCTAATCACGAATGTAATCACCTGTGCTGGGTCCACCTTCGGGTGTATCATCCCTAGGGTGTCAACCCCTGACACGGTTCAAGATGCACAGATAAATCTACGGATACCCAGTGCCTGCCTCGGAATACGTGCACGACCGTAGTCCACCGAACCTACACTGGCATACCCTACTGCCGTCGTTCACCTCTTACAATCAGCCCAGTAATCGTGCCCCACTCGGCCTAGCCCCAGGGTACCTTGATACATCTAGAGGGTTACTGCTGAAAAGGGTCGTGTCTAGGGTTTCGCCTAACAGATTAGGTCATGTAATTCGTGACCTAACCCGCCTAACCGATTAAGTCATGTAATTCGTGACTTAATCCTTTTCCAGTCTAGTCGTGTCAAGATGGTTAAGTATGTCATTTAAATTCGTGATTTAACCCGCCTACATGTCATGTCAAGTTGGCTAAGTGTTGTCGTTTCAAGTTCATGACATAGCCCTACAAATCGTGTTCAAGTTGGTTAAGTTGTCTTTTCATGTTCATGACTTAACCCTAATTGGCATTAATTGATTCGTTAATGCACCGAACCACTCACATTGGATCCTATTGTTCGTAGCCACTGGATTTGCCGGGCGGTTCCGGGCAGGTTTACGCTACGAACTCAACCCAACCTCGGGTTTCAAGCGCGATGTGACCAACTACCCACATTGGATCTTATTGTTTGTAGCAACTGGATTTGCCGGGCGGTTCCGGGCAGGTTTACACTACAAACTCAACCCAACCTCGAGTTGGCCACTTTCTTGTTTTCTAAAGTCTTGCCCATATTCTTATCAAATTCGTGCTACTTTCATAGCATGTTCATATAAATTTTATGTCCAACTAAGGCATGTTTCAAGTCAAGTTATGGCATGTTCAAGTCAAGTTTTCGTGCCATATTTCATGTTCTACTTATGCCAAATTTCACGGTTTATGATTATAATCAATTCAAGTTTTGCCTATTCTACCCAATCGTATCCCCAACGTATATAAACGTACTTCGTTCGCAAGCATAAACAATTCAAGAGATAAAGGGGAATAACACCAAACATGTGATAGGCATATATGACAATTCCAACATCACTTGCATAATAAACAGGCTATAACAGATCACATGGTTTCAATACTAACATGATGATAACTTGGCATAATAATGGTTCCAACTTGGTTTAACATGATGATTTCAACTTTACATCATAGGCATAATAATCATTGCGGGCATAATAATAATTTTATTACAAACATGAAACATTAAAGGCATGGTAATTCTAATAGGCATAGTGGATTTCAATTTAGCATTTTTAACATAATGATTCTCATCTAGCATTATAAACATAATGATTCCAACTTTTCATCATAACCTAGCAATTCCCAATTTGTCCCTAACATGATATGTATTTTAACATCACAGGCATAGTTTCATTAACATCGTAGACATGGTTTAATTAGCATCATAGGTGTGGTTTAATCAACATAAAGATTTCAATAAACATAGTGATTCCATGGACATGTATTAGTCCAACTTTCCATACAATTAAGCCTAAGTGATTCATAACAACATCAAAATCATGATAAGTTTAACTTGCAACATTAACATAGCAAGATTCCCAAATTATGATTCAAAGTTAAACAATATAAACATTGATTAATAATAGTTCCTAAATCCGGTCTCAATTCATAGCATGTCCATGTTATTTCAGCGTTTTTGCCTAAAAAGTGACATAGAACTTACAATATGAAGCAAGCAATCCAAATCAAAACTTTAAATCAAATAGCCCCAAATCCGTTGTCTAAAGCGTCGTAGTTGTTGTAGCTTCTAGTTGTAGCCTTCAAGAATCATCCTTCATCTTCTTTAATTTTGTTCTTTATATTTTTAATTTAGAGTTCTAGGTTTAATGGTTGCTGCATGAGTGCTAAAATGAAATAGTATGATTTAAGCTAGGTCTTAGGGTCTTTTTATAGTTGTAGGAAACTCATTTAGGCCATTAGATCAACCCCAGAGTCAATCCGGACCATCAAAACACATACCGGGCTTCAAAAATGGGTTCTAGGCCGAACCAGGCCGACCAGGTCGACCTGTACAGGGGGGGTCGACTCTAGGGTCGACTCTAGGGTCGACTGGCCTGGGGAGGTCGACTCTAGGGTCGACTCGGTTATGTCTGCCAGAAAGTCTGCTGAAACTTGTTTTGGCCATATCTTGGTCATACAGACTCCGATTTTCGAAAACTCGGACTCTATTTCGCGTATTTTTTTCGAGAGGAACACAATGGTGAAGTCCATTTTAACTAATTCCTGATTCTTAAATTAATTATCCTTATTTTACTATCTTTTCTGTTACACACACCATTACCGAACTAATTTTTCTTCTCTTCCATGTATTAATTAATTCTTCTTATGCATCACCATTATTTACCTATCTAAACATATTTTCATATATTTCATTTCATTTTTAATTATACCTTGAATTCTTGTTTTCACATGTTGTTAATATTCAGGTTGTTACATTCTCCCCTCCTTAAAGGATTTCGTCCCCGAAATCTTCAAGTTAACAAGAATGTGTCCTACCATCCATCATCCATCTACTCAAAACATCATCCACAAGAAACCATGGTCCTTAAAGGACTTCTAATGTTTTATGAACACATGCAAAGAGTGTGTGTATATGTTCCTTATCTAATGCTAATGATCAGGCCTAATTGATTTTCTAAATGCAAAATATGTTTAGTGAAATGAATCCAATATGTATGCAAAATTTTCCTATTATAATTCATGATTTCTACCTGAGTGCACAAACATTCAATCGTATGCAACAACCAAATGATAGCACGACCAAGTTTCCAAAATAAACACTCATGCATACGCAAGTATGAAACTGTGACTGAGCCGATCTAGTGCCTAATGTGTATTCATGCATCCACGAGCAACCACTTGCGACCACTTGCAACCATTACGCAATCATAACATGTTTCAATTACATGTTTACATACAAAAAGATTCTACCTATGGTTCTCAAGATAGGATCGAGGAGATAACAAGATAAAACAAAGCATCTAGAAAAAGAAGTTAACGATGTACCCCTAGAAGGTCCGGTCTGCTTCTTAGGGCAGTCCTTGCTGATGTGTCCAGTCTCCCCACAATGAAAACATTCACCTTGCTTTCATTTCCTCTTTCTACAATCCTTGGCTATGTGCCCTTCCGTACCACAGAAATTGCATTTCCTTTTATCATGTGAGTTGTCGTTCTTGCCTCCTTTCTTGGGGTCTACCTTCTTATTCTGAGAATCGTTGGGCTTGATCTCTTTCTTGCCCTTCTTATCTTCCTCATACAGTAGGGCCATATCCACCAAGCTTTCAAAGGTCGCCCCCATGGGCACATGAGTCATGGCAAAACCATGTAGTGGCTCGTTCAAGCCTCGTGCAAAACGTAGCGCCTTTTTCTGAGGAGTGTTGACTAACTCCAATCCGAAGCGAGCAAGCTGATTGAAACGGTTCACGTATTCTTTAACTGTCATATTTCCTTGTTTAAGGGCCAGAAACCGTTCCATTTGGAGACTCTCCTCTGCCGATGACAAGAACTTAAGCCCAAATCTCCCTCTAAAGTCCGCCCAAGTCTCAATGGGCCTAGTAGCGTTGGTGACTTCCCACCAATAAGAAGCTTCCTCTTTCATGAGCCACGCTGCCAACTGTACTTTCCTATTGTCCTCTACCTCAAAGATAACAAACAAGTCTTCAGTTTCCTTCAACCAATTCCGTGCCTCAACAAAAGTTTCAGTTCCTAGGAAATACTTTCCGCCTATGGCCTTAAAGTCCTTGCATATCTTTGTAAAAGCGGTTTCTCGCGGGGGTTGAGGAGGATGAGGAGGAGGATTGGCTGGGCTGGTCACATTAGCCCGAGCCTCGAGGAAACGACGGAACCAAGTGGGTATATTGACACCCTCGGGAAGATTAAGATCGTCGGCCATGATAAGCTGAAAATGAAAAAGGAAAAGATTCAAACGAGGAAACAAAGATTGTGCTAATGGCTTTTTGGGGAATGGCCTTTTAAAATAAACCAACTTTTCTGGAAAAGTGCTTCTTTGTAAATGGTTTTTTTTTTCATGAGGTTTTCAAAACTTTTGCCCAGCCTTGGTAACCTTCTGCTCTGATACCAAGTATAACACCCCACCTCCGCTAGGGTCACTCACAAAGGAAATGCACTAGTTTTGGAGAGGTATTACCGAGATAACATCACAGAATTATCACAAGACAGAACATAAATAAATAATTAAGTAAATAGCGGAAGAATTTATAAGCAAAACAGAACTTCATTTCATTCCAAAATAAACCATGTCTTTTACAAACATTTCAAATAACTTCATTACAACTGTCTTGTAATAATAGCCAAAGAAGCAATAACTTAAAAACAGAAAAACAGCTTATTCCCCAAGTGCAGTAAAATGAAGCAGCCATAGCAAACCGTACATGCTGAGCCAAAGCAAGCGATATCCAAGCTAAGAGCTAGTGTTTCCTCCCTGAGAACCTTGGGGGGGGGGGACGAAAGAAAAAGAGGCGAAAGGAAAAGGGTCAGTCATAAAGACTGAGTAAGTCCTAGTGACTTTCAGTGTAAAAACGGTTAAAACAACCTGTCATGTATGAACTGGAACTAAACTTAAGAATGGTGTCAAGGTGAACAAGATAGACTAAGGTGATCAGGATAAGTCAAGACAAGTCAAGACAAGTCAAGACAAGTCAAGTAAAGCATCACATGTTCGAGATTCGTTGCATCGACTGTACTAGTATACTAAGTCCATGTCACAAGTTAATCACGAAATAACTCCCACGGCCCAATATCGTGAAATGACCCTGAAACGAGGTCTGACCCAAGTACGGGGTCCTACGGAGTGATTATCTAGTCGATCGGCTCCCTACAAGTTCTAGCTCGTCAAGTGTCCGTGTCATACGGCTAATCACGAATGTAGTCACCTGTGCTGGGTCCACCTTCGGGTGTTTCAGCCCCAGGGTGTCAACCCTTGACACGATTCAAGATGCACAGATAAATCAACGGATACCCAGTGCCTCCCCCGGAATACGTGCACGACCGTAGTCCACCGAACCTACACTGGCATACCCTACTGCCGTCGTTTACCTCTTACAATCAGCCCAGTAATCGTGCCCTACCCGGCCTAGCCCCAGGGTACCTTGATACATCTAGAGGGTTACTACTGAAAAGGGTCGTGTCTAGGGTTTCGTCTAACAGATTAGGTCATGTAATTCGTGACCTAACCCGCCTAACCGATTAAGTCATGTAATTCGTGACTTAATCCTTTTCCAGTCTAGTCGTGTCAAGATGGTTAAGTATGCCATTTAAATTCGTGACTTAACCCGCCTACGTGTCATGTCAAGTTGGCTAAGTGTTATCGTTTCAAGTTCATGATATAGCCCTACAAATCGTGTTCAAGTTGGTTAAGTTGTCTTTTCATGTTCATGACTTAACCCTAATTGGCATTAATTGATTCGTTAATGCACCGAACCACTCACATTGGATCCTATTGTTCGTAGCCACTGGATTTGCCGGGCGGTTCCGGGCATGTTTACGCTACGAACTCAACCCAACCTCGGGTTTCAAGCGCGATGTGACCAACTACCCACATTGGATCCTATTGTTTGTAGCAACTGGATTTGCCGGGCGGTTCCGGGCAGGTTTACACTACAAACTCAACCCAACCTCGAGTTGGCCACTTTCTTGTTTTCTAAAGTCATGCCCATGTTCTTATCTGCTACTTTCATAGCATGTTCATATAAATTTTATGTCCAACTAAGGCATGTTTCAAGTCAAGTTATGGCATGTTCAAGTCAAGTTTTCGTGCCATATTTCATGTTCTACTTATGCCAAATTTCACGGTTTATGATTATAATCAATTCAAGTTTTGCCTATTCTACCCAATCGTATCCCCAACGTATATAAACGTACTTCGTTCGCAAGCATAAACAATTCAAGAGATAAAGGGGAATAACACCAAACATGTGATAGGCATATGTGACAATTCCAACATCACTTGCATAAAAAACAGGCTATAACATATCACATGATTTCAATACTAACATGATGATAACTTGGCATAATAATGGTTCCAACTTGGTTTAACATGATGATTTCAACTTTACATCATAGGCATAATAATCATTGCGGGCATAATAATAATTTTATTACAAACATGAAACATTAAAGGCATGGTAATTCTAATAGGCATAGTGGATTTCAATTTAGCATTTTTAACATAATGATTCTCATCTAGCATTATAAACATAATGATTCCAACTTTTCATCATAACCTAGAAATTCCCAATTTGTCCCTAACATGATAGGTATATTAACATAACAGGCATAGTTTCATTAACATCGTAGACATGGTTTAATTAGCATCATAGGCGTGGTTTAATCAACATAAAGATTTCAATAAACATAGTGATTCCATGGACATGTATTAGTCCAACTTGCCATACAATTAAGCCCAAGTGATTCATAACAACATCAAAATCATGATAAGTTTAACTTGCAACATTAACATAGCAAGATTCCCAAATTATGATTCAAAGTTAAACAATATAAACATGGATTAATAATAGTTCCTAAATCCGGTTTCAATTCATAGCATGTCCATGTTATTTCAGCGTTTTTGCCTAAAAAGTGACATAGAACTTACAATATGAAGCAAGCAATCCAAATCAAAACTTTAAATCAAATAGCCCTAAATCCGTTGTCTAAAGCGTCGTAGTTGTTGTAGCTTCTAGTTGTAGCCTTCAAGAATCATCCTTCGTCTTCTTTAATTTTGTTCTTTGTATTTTTAATTTAGAGTTCTAGGTTTAATGGCGGCTGCATGAGTGCTAAAATGAAATAGTATGATTTAGGCTAGGTCTTAGGGTCTTTTTATAGTTGTAGGAAACTCATTTAGGCCATTAGATCAACCCCAGAGTCAATCCGGACCATCAAAACACATACCGGGCTTCAAAAATGGGTTCTGGGCCAAACCAAGCCGACCAAGTTGACCTCTATAGGGGGGTCGATTCTAGGGTCGACTGGCCTGGGAAGGTCGACTCTAGGGTTGACTCGGTTATGTCTGCCAGAAAGTCTGCTGAAAATTGTTTTGGCCATATCTTAGTCATACGGACTCCGATTTTCGAAAACTCGGACTCTATTTCGCGTATTTTTTCGAGAGAAACACAATGGTGAATTCCATTTTAACTAATTCCTGATTCTTAAATTAATTATCCTTATTTTACTATTTTTTCTGTTACACACACCGTTACCGAACTAATTTTTCTTCTCTTCCATGTATTAATTAATTCTTCTTATGCATCACCATTATTTACCTATCTAAACATATTTTCAAATATTTTGTTTCATTTTTAATTATACCTTGAATTCTTGTTTTCACATGTTGTTAAAATTCGGGTTGTTACAGAAACTCATAGTGTCCTCTCTTTCTGTCATGACCAAGCCTGTGGTGGTCACTTCGGTCCCAAAAAGACAGCTGAAAAGGTTCTCCGATCGGGTTTCTACTGGCCCAACCTTTTCAAAGACGCGTACGAATTTTGTAAAACTTGTGATCGATGTCAATTCTTAGAGAAAATTTCTAAACGGAATATGATGCCCCTAAACCCCATTCTAGAGGTCGAAATTTTTGATGTGTGGGGTATAGACTTCATGGGACCCTTCCCTAATTCTTTTGGGAACCTTTACATTCTCTTAGCTGTTGATTATGTTTCCAAAATGGTTCGAAGATGTACCATGCAAAACAAACGATAACAAGGTTGTTGTGCGCTTCTTGAAAGAAAACATCTTTTCTAGGTTTGGCACACCTCGCACAATAATCAGCGATAATGGCACACACTTCTGCAATCGTTCTTTTGAAGCTCTCATGAGAAAGTATTCGATAACCCACAAGTTATCCACTCCTTACCATCCTCAAACTTGTAGGCAAGTTGAAGTATCGAATAGGCAGATTAAGCAAATCCTTGAGAAAACTGTGAATCGAAATCGTAAAGATTGGTCCCAAAAGTTAACCGATGCTCTTTGGGCTTACCGCACGCTTTCAAAACCAACTTGGGTATGTCCCCTTATCGGTTGATTTTTGGTAATCCATGTCACTTGCCAGTTGAACTAGAACATAGGGCGTTATGGGCAATAAAAACTTTGAATCTTGATTTAGAGCAAGCAGGAGAACATAGGAAGCTTCAACTTAATGAACTTGATGAAATTCGAAATGATGCCTATAAAAATGAACGAATTTACAAGGACAGAACAAAAGTTTTTCATGATAAATCAATTTTACGTAAAACTTTCATGCTAGGTCAAAAAGTTCTGTTGTATGACTCAAAACTGCATCTATTTCCGGGTAAGCTAAAATATAGATGGACAGGACCTTACACTGTACGGACTGTTTTTCCGTATGGTGCGGTAGAGATTGAGAATCCAACTGATGGATCATCCTTTAAGGTTAATGGTCAATGCCTTAAACCTTACTTGGAACCAATACCCAACCAAGAGGAAGAGCTCATGGTCCTCCATGAGCCACATTACATTCGGTAAGACGCACTAACCCTCTTTTGTACATATGTAAATAGTCTCTTATTTTATTTTTCCTTTCACTAAGATATGTCTGATTAACGACTGTGAGGACACAGTCACACTCGAGTGTGGGTGGAATTTACATTACATCAGCAATCAAATTTTATAAACTAGGTCATTCATTGAACAAGGATTAACTTAAATTCATAAATAACACCTTGGTTCTTGTTTGATAAGTTGAATTTTTGGGTGATGAGAATGAACATTATTTATTCATTGAGTCGTAATGTGTCTTTTTAAGATGCTAGCTTGAGACTGTGTAGACGTTAGTCGTGTTCTGGAGTAAGCGTGTCAACCCTTGTTATACGTGTTAGAATGTGCAAGTAAAAATAATAAAAAAAAAATCAAGAAATAAAAATGATTTTGCACTTACATTTGATTGGATTTTCTGTGTTCGTTTTAATGCATAATATTTTCTTTTCCACTCAAATTTTCAAAATCGTAAGTTCTAAAATCCACTTGGCCTAATTAAGGAGAAATGACTCATTGTAGCGTTCTTCTTCGATACCCCACATTATTCAAACCCAAGTTTTTAGTCGATTTACATCCATGTTTCGACAAGTTTATCTTATATTGGTATACTCAAGAACCTTGTACTGATTTATTTTCAAAGGTTCAGAAACGTCACTTTTTATACCAATATTACACTACCCACTTTGTACTTGTTTTAAGGTAGGATAACCATATACCACATCTTATTTTATATGGGTTATCTATCTTGCGAAACTTTGCTTCGAAACTTTGCTTATCATTCCTTTCAGCTTTTTGTATAACATCAATCCAGACTTGTGTGTTGAATTAGAGTTATAGAAGTAGAGTGACTAGGGCAAAAAACTTTCCTTTCATGAAGTGTTGGTTAAGATTGGTTTAGTAGAAGAGGAATCAAATGAAATATTACGGTGTCATTCCATTCCATTTCCGCTCATCATTCATCATGCAAATATGAAAAAAAAAGTGAAAGAAAAAAAAAGAAAAAAAAAAGAAAAGAAATAAAAATGAAATAAAGAGAGAGTCTCTATGAATAAAATAGTCATTCATCATTCTGGACTATAAAGCATTCATTTCCATTCCATCCACATCCATCATATCGTACTTAGAAGCGAGGATTGTAGTTGAGGAGATGAAAGGAAACAAAATGTCCATATGTGCCTTAGTATTACTTTATCTTTTGTAGCTTGAGATTCAACTAATACACTTGCCCTCTTATCTAGAATATTTTTAGAACTTACAAAAATTTTCCTTCATCTATGCATAAATCATATCCAATACATTACAGTTACATTGGTGCAAAATTCTTCAAAAATAAAATAAAAATAAAGAAATGATTGGGTGCATATTGTCGATGTGTAGAACTTTGGTTGACACCACGCTCTTAACCTTCAACACAATTACAGTGTTATCAAGGAATTATGATTCAGCTTGAAAAATTTTGTTCATTTTTGCACTAATTATGGGATGAACAATTTGGGGCTAAACCGTTATTATTGAAGTTAGGTGAAATCCTTGGAATGTGAAAGACCTTAAATGTATTGTTTGATTAATCCGCGTACATAAGACGCTTTGGATTTTGTGGGTAGTATCCGCTGAAAACCCTCACGAGACAACACTCGTCCTACTGGGGACACCCAGAGGTTTAACGGCTTGTTGCATACGCTAAATGCAATCGTGTTTCCTACGAAAGTGTGACATATCTTAGTTTAGTTTATTCGAGGACGAATAAAAAGATAAGTGTGGGGGTATTTGATATACACGTAAATGTGTATATTTTATCCGCATATTTATCTTATTTTATCTTTTAAATAATTGATATTGTGTATTTATAGCTGTGTTTTCAGATTGTTGACAAGAATCATGGTTTAGAGCATTTGATGAATAAAGCATGAAGAATTTGCTGAAAAAGAGTGAAGTTAAAATTACTTAAGCTTGAAGAGTTTAAAGCTTGAAGAATGGTTGCAAATAGAGTTTAGTTGGGTAGATTTGGCTCACTAAAGACTCATATTGTGTTCACATTGGCTCAATTGCAGACCATTTCACTCATGTAGCGTTCACATTAGCTCCTTTGCAAGGCTTCTCATTCATGCACTGCACGCGTTCACACTGGCTCACTTACAAGGCCTCTTACTCTATAACCCCGTTCACACTAGCTTATGTGTTATTTGGGCTAATTCCTTAGTCCCACATTGTGGAATTTGCCAAGTAGCCTTTGTCATATCAGCTATAAATACATTTTATCTCATTCATTGTAAAACACATTGGGTTTTATTCTGTAATTCTCTTCTTGGAATAAAATCATTCTTCTT
Organism: Allium sativum; assembly: GCA_030737875.1. Classification (NCBI taxonomy): domain Eukaryota; kingdom Viridiplantae; phylum Streptophyta; class Magnoliopsida; order Asparagales; family Amaryllidaceae; genus Allium; species Allium sativum. Next base: position 122,356,469 of record CM060919.1, on the reverse strand, counting down.
CCTCTGTTCTATTTAGTTTTAGTTTTATTTATGTTCTTGTTATTTAATTTCTGTTTTTCTTCTTCTTTAATCTATGTCATTATCCCCTAATTGCTTTCTCTTATTATATAAATCTCTCTTTTTATTTAATTGTTGTTATTTTCTGAATTTTCAACCAATCAAAATACTGGAATAACTTGATTGGATTTATTAATTAAAATATTTTTGGTCCCAGAGTTCGACACCCTCTACAACAATCCTTGTTGTTTAGGAAAGACGAACGGATTTTACAGTTGTTTACAATTGCAAAATTTGTTCGCAAACAGGTAATATTTCAAAATTCAAGATATAGTATGAAAATGTATTCAATTCCATGCGTGAAGCATGATCTTAGATTCATGGAAAATGCCACAACAAATTTTTGACAACAGTATCAAAACTCGTGCCAAAATCAATAACCAAGAGTAAGGAATTAGCAGCCCGCCATGTGTATATAGGCCCTAGTTCAAACAGTTTAACAAAGAGAGAGTGGCATATCGGAAACATGAAAAATAAATCGTGGAATGACCATGAATAAGTGGTTAATTACAATGAAAAATACTACATGAAAGTAACATGTATCAGTGTACATGCGCTAGTCATGGCAGCTATTAAACAGTTCTTCTGTTTGCAAGATGAAGGGTGTACTATAAATAAGCAGCAGGGACAAAGCATGCATGAAGCATGCAAATAAATGAGGATCTCAAGCCCAAAAAAATATGGTTTTAATAGAGAAATACTGGGCACAAAAACAACATGAATGCTGGAATAGAAAAATGATCCAAGTCACATTACAATGTCAATTATATAAGACTGTACTGGTAAGACGCTTAAAACAATATGGGGTGCATTCACGACAAAAGCCACTGCATACATATATGGCACCAGGTGAATCAAACTATGCATGGTTGTGAGAATTCAGCTAAGCAACACTTATGTATATAGTTCCATATAGACCGTCTTGTAGCAACATAGGCTAACTTTTAAGTGTATTTTACATATTCAAACCGCATTTCGGTGAAGGCAACATGGTTTCAAAAGTCAACATTACGAGGAATGTTCATATAAAATCCTAACGTGCCAACAACTGATATTTTTGGAATACTAAGGCTCAGACATAACCAAGGTAACCTTAAGACACGAAGTGGTCAAACAATATAGAGGAACAAATAAGGTCAGAAAGGGGCTGGCCACAAGTACACAGTTTAAATAATCGGGTACCAATGATGAGGACACACACACACACACACACATATATATATATATATATATCTGCATGTATGTATGCGTTGGCCTATGAATTAATTTCCCATAACAGAAATACAAAGGTACAGACATGGGCATCCAAACAACAATCAAGACAGCCAATGTAAATATCGAAATGTAGTAAAACAACAACCCACACTAATCATACTTACTGCTATGCAAAGAAGAAACTTGAAACAAGTCAATCATGAGATTATACTAACCTGCAACAATGACGACGAATAGAGCCGGAGCTTGGATAGGCGCTGGTGATAGCAGTGCTCGCTTGGCAAGACAGTAGTTGGTCGCAAAGAGAGATGGTAGCTCAGTGACTAGCTTCGAAAAGAAAGTCAGCGATTTCAGGAAAATAGGTTACGGCAAAAATTGGTGAAGTAACAGGTGGAAGCTTCAGGTAGTCGTCAGGGCTCAGACCGGTGGCGGAATCAGGTGAGGGGAGACTCAACTATCTTTGGCGGAGCTCAGAAATTGTCGTGACCTAGGTGGTGAACTCCAGTAGTGCGCCGATTTGCGAGGAAAATGATCGGAATTGGTCACAGGTTGGCGGTGGAGTACAAATTCAAGGCAGCGCCGATGATCTAAACATGGCGATGGCTAGAATCTTGATGGTCATGATTTGGGTGAGCTTGGTATTCGACCAATTGAAAAAAGTGGAAATGGAAAATGATTTATGTTGAGGGAAAGGGAACGAGGCGTGTGATTTAAAGGAGAAAAATTTAGGGATAAGAATGAAGTAATATCAAATAGGCGTAGGGTAGCGACGATTTTCAGATGTAGGTTGGTGTAGATTTATCTGAGATAGGTTTATATTAGGTTTAATTTAATATAAAATCCTACTGTGAAATATCCTTGAATGTTCAAAATTCGTACCGCCAGTACAATCTCCAAAAGAGACAAAATTATACATACCTCTTCGTCTTCGTGTTTTGAATCCAATAAAATTAGTTTGGTTGTAATCTGACTCTATTTGTATACGACATTATTTAAAATTTATATTATTTATTGGTTCACCAATTTTATTCTGTTTGTTCACAAAACAACTCCGTTCGATTTCAAATCTGAAATGTTAAGTTTTAATTTCTTCATATATATGAATGCACACATATTCAAGCCAATTTTCCATATATTTCAACAAATAAAATTTCCAGTTTATTTAATGTTAATAACATTTATCTTTAAATTCAACCATTTATATTTTAAATCAAATTTCAAACCCAATTTAAATATCCAACCAAATTCAATTAAAATATTCAACAATAAATATTTGATTCCTAACCAACCATTTTGAATTAAATATTAAGTTCAATTCTTACTCAAAACAATATATTTGATTTTTAATTTCTTACCCAAGTATCAATATAAAATTGATTTTAATTAATTCCATATTCTAGTTATCATAATTTCTAGGATGTTACATTCTTCCCCCTTAAAAAATTTCATCCTCGAAACGAAGAGATCGTTAGAGTTATACCTATGTATACTTCAAATTTTCATGTTTATGTAAAAAATAACCACAACTAATTTAAATATCGATATTTAAGTTATCGACCCTCTTGGTTTATCCATCATATTCAATTAACACGGAAAATCAAATTTCCTTTCTTATAGTTGGAGATCAATTTTGATCAAATATGATTTTCTTTATCTTCCGAGTTGGGTTTTATTTATTTCCATGCTTTTAGACTATATTTAATTCTCTTAGAATAATTTCTTTCTCAAATTGTTTTGATGTATCTCCCAATTCCTCATTCTATCTAATCTTCTAAGAGACTCAAAATCATATAATTTCTTTACAAAACTAATATCTTTTTAGATTTCAGTTTCGGCATAAGTTGAATTTATGATTCTCAAATTATCCTAAATCTCTTTATAAACCTCATCTGTTAATGTTGACTTATCCATTGTTGCACCTATCTCCTTACAATCCAAGTTCAATCCAGTCTCCTTAAATTCAATCCATTTAATCTTTTCCAACACTCATTGAAGAGTGTAAATAGCATCTCCTCTTCAAGTCGATAATTTGTAAATTAAAAGCTTGAAAATTTAAAAAATACGAAATCTTTTATTAACTTTATACATAACACGAAATTCACGCATAAAATATTTGTATTATTACTCCAAAGCTATGGACTTGAACTTCTTCGAAATCCTTTTTCTTAACTTATTAAGTTAGGTATATCTTAATTTCAAATTATTTATCTGAAAATACTTGATAACTCGAAGTTTGACAGTCTATTGTCGTTCTTACAGATGTTAGGCATACGCTGGCCAGGCGGACAAATAAAATCTCCAAGTACTAAATATCCTTGCTTCAACCCCCAATGAAAATATTTCAAAAATTTTCTTTTTATTTGAAATAAAACAGATATGGAAAGTACCAATGTGTTGTTGATTGTTCATGAATCGCAGATACACAATGGTTTCTTCTGAATCCCCCAGAAAACATATGTATCCGTAGAAAATCACTTCCTTATGAAATTCGTCATGCACAGATCAACAAAATACATTTAAGAAACAAAAGAAAATCTGAGGTCTCTGAGCGTTGGATGCTCTATCTTAGGATCACAAAAACAAATCATCAAATTATGAAGATAAATCAAGTCACAAGGACAAATCAAATCACGAAGACAAATCAAGTCATGAACATAAAGTGCTGCATCAAACAGGTGCTCAATATCTCTAAGATATTCAAACATCGCACGTCTCCATTCTACCTTTAGTAACTTTAATGTTTACATCAATTTCACTTGTAGATATGCCATGTGGACATCGGGTATACAATGGTTACGCCTGGTTCCCCCTGGAAACATCCATACCTGTATGCTTCCACAGCTCTGCGAATTACGCCATTATACAATGACTGTAGATCGCAGTAGACACAATGGTTACACTTGGTTCCCCCAAGAAACATCCGTCCACCGTAGGCCGTCTATAACCCTAAGAATTTCTCTACACGGTCGCGTTCTTCCGGGAACTATGACAACTCATGAGTTTTATGTTCGACCAACATACTACCACTAGTAGCACATCTCAACTAAGCTCAAGATTCAAAGGAGAAGGAAGGTACTTTCCTTATCTTGATTTAAAAACATATGATACTATGTACATATATTACTTTATGTCACTTTCCATATATCTCGTACTCATGTAGATTGACAAAAAAATTTCTCATCATATTTTCCAAGTCATGTTTTTCAATCTATCGTTCTTATAAATCTTGTCATATAAGATTTTTATCTCAATCCATTACCTTCCCAATTAATAGTTTTCGAATTTTCTATATTCTTGAAAATTCCTATATCTAATATCTAAAATAGAATATCTTCAAATTTCCATTCAAATTTCAAAATTTTAGTTTTGATCTCTTAATCACTTCAGATATTTAATATCTTTTCAAACTCAGATTTACGAACCTATTTATAAACCAAATTTTCTTCCAAATTTCCAATTATTAAGTTCATCACTTAATTCAAATCTTTATGTTTTTCAGAATTTCTCATTCTTATAATAAATTTCTCATTCATGCATTATTACTCTTCCACATTCACATCCTTTGACCGCAAATTGGTAAGCAAACAACTCCCTAAGTATCAACCTCGAAGGCCGAAACCAACATCAGATCAACACTTAGAAAGTCATCCAACTTGAACAGTCTCCAATCGGTTTCCAATTTCCTTAATTCTCTTCTCATATTCCAAAATTAATGTAACAACCCGAAAAACCAATGCCAATTTAAATTTTTTAATTTGGCTATTGTAATGAATTTGGAGTAATTGAAATAATTTATTTTAATTAAATAACGAGTTAGAAATAGTGCGGTAGTTTAAAAATTTGAATTCGAACTTTGACTGAATGTACAGGATGCAAAATAAAGATGATTTTAGTGAAACCAAAAATATTTAAATCTATTTGAAAATATCTTTCTAACGAATCTGAAAAATCAAAATTTCATAGCGGGAATCAAAAGTTATGGCCAGTTGAATATTCAGAATGGTTGCTGTGGAATAAATATGGCCCTTAAAAATAGCAAATTTGCAAACGACCTCCGTTTTCGACGAAACAAATTTTGTTGGATCCGGAATGTCAATTTGTTGCTAAGTTTAAAATTCCAGAATTTTTGGATTTGATAGGTGAGCGTGGCGAAAGAAAACGTGTTTTGTCAGTTTCAATCAATTTGGATCGACCAGAAAATGGCCATTTTTCAAATAGTCTTCAAATTCGACGAAATTATTTTTGTTGGGACCGTATCGTCCCAACATATCTAGATTTATTTTTTGGGAATTTTTAGAATTAGTATGTGGCCCTGGCAAATTAAAATGTACGTTTAAATCAGAATTTGAATGTTTTATATTTTAATTTGAAGAATAACTGACTGAAACAGTCGAATGAGCTTACGAAACATATTCCATTGTGTTCGGAATGGGGGTATTTAGCTAGGGGGGACAGTCGTTGGGTTTGGATTGGAGTTCGTATAAGAAAACCCTGATTTTCAAGTTAATATATATATACCGACCAATTAAATAATTCCATTCATTATTTTATTTCCAGTTAAAATCATGAAAACTCTCGTTATCATTTCGACCGACGGCGCAACCCCTTTCCCTTATTCCTGGCCAATTTCCGGCAAATCCCTTCACCATTACACCTCACCTCCGTTGAACTTTTTGTAGTACTCCCTCCCCTCTTCAAATCAAGACCGGTTGCACCACCCCTCGTCGCTCCATCGCTGAGAACCGCCACCTTGAAGTTGTCCGCTTCGAGCCACCGCCGCCTCTAATTCCGACCATCGAGTTCACCCCCCCTCGAACATCGATTTGCGCGCCTCTCCCTCCTCTAACGTGGTGCAACCCGATTCTCTCCTAGTGTTGCGGATTGAATGTAATTTCAAAACCTAGTTTTGAACGCAAACTGAAGTATATGGCCTGGTTTATTTTAAAGGTCTGTGGCACTTTTAATTCGTTGCAAATTCATTTTTGTTTATAAAAATCGTATCTTTTTCATATGATAACGAAAATCGACGAAACAGGAGACATCGGACTTGTAGCGACGTCATCTACATTCTAAAAGAAGCTAGAACGTATTCCGAGCTTGCTACAATTTCAGAAGGATTAAAAAACAAAGTGAGATTTCTAAATTCAAATTGGATTGAAATAACGATGTATAAATTATATAAGCAAAGTATAAATTATATACGCATTGTATACCTCATATATGAGCGTTGTATAAATTATACAAGTGATGTATAAATTGTACATGCATTGTATATACCATATATAGCGATATGGGATTGAAATGGAAATATATATGTTTATATATATATACACACACACACTCCCCTCTTCCACAAACCATGGACGATATATATTGTTTGGATTGTGGTTTGGAATGGTTGAATATAATTGTTTGTGGTTGAAAACAAATTGGAATTATTTGTGGAAAATTCATAGGATATGAAATTGATCTTAGATCATTTAGATCTGCCCCTTATGGAACGCCGCGAGGCCTAAGGTAGTGTGAGGAGCCGTGCTTGGGGCAGTGCCGGTTTTAAACCCCTACCGTTATGTTGCCGAAATTTTCTGAAATCTTCATGTGTTTGAATTTTATTCATGTATTGAAATATATTCATGTGTTGATAATATATTCGTGTGTTAATAATATATTCATGAAGTGCCGTAAAATGTTTATATAATAAAAATCACATTTTTATTATGCATATGAAGTATATAAAATATTCATATTAGAAATAAAATAGTTATACAATAAAAATCACATTTTTATTGTATAGTTGAGTTGCTTAAAATACTTAAGTGTTGAATAAAATAGTGAAACAATAAAATTAACATTTTTATCACATATATGAAGTTGTAAAAATACTCACGTGCAAAATAAAACAGTGGAACGATAAAAATCACATTTTTATCATGTAAGCGAGTCCCTAAAAATACATATGTGTTGAAATAAATATTTGTTCGCTATAAATATTGTTTTTAACATGTTTATGAACTAAATAAAATAGTTATGAATTGAAAGATATTTTTGTTCGCCTAAAATATCATTTTTACACGATGTATGAAGTGTTAAAAATAACCACGTGTTGAAATAAATATTGGCTAGTTGGAATTACTATTTTTAACATGTATAGGAAGTGTTAAAATAGCCATGTATGGAAATAAATGTTTGTTCGCTAAGAATATTGTTTTTATCTTAGTTAGGCATATATATACATATGCTGAACAGGAAAATGGATTAGCTATTGAGTAAAGAATTTATTTGCGTGCCCGACAAATAGGTAAACCTTAATGAGTTGGTTGCACAATTTTATTATTATATAAACTCCTGTGAATGCCATTGGATATGGAGTGCTAGTTGTTCTGTGTGAGATTATAAACGTCGCCATATGATAGTAACAACTAATTTTGAACTACACTACATGGCATACTGCGTGAAGATAGCATACTCTATCATATACCACATAAACACTTGGAGCTTATGTGACGAGGTTGAAGATTTACCATACAAGCGAGTGGCTTGTATGCGATGACTATATTTTAGGTTGAACCGAAGACTGATATGGACTATAAAATGTAACGGTAAATTGACAGATTAATAAAAAACCACATGGTTCTGGAGTTGACAATAATCACATCTCTCTGGTCATTAAGGCACAAAAATTATTTATAGGGTGAAGAAAATTTATTCTCTGGAGTCATGATCTAAACACACTCCCCTGTGGACACAAAGTTATATCACTATAAATATGTGTATGCTTTTTAGGATTTATTGGGTACCTAATACGACCCAATAAATTTCCAAACCCCTTCCCGTACAAAAGAGGATATGGCGAAATTTTCGGAAATTTCAAGGCGTTAGCCATATTTTTGAAGTAGAAACGATATAAAAATCATCGAATGAATTATATTTATATATATAAATATAAATTAAGATAAAATGAATAGCGCGCGGTAGTTCGCATTTTGGAATCGTAACTTTAAACGATTATAGCATGAGATCCGACCATCGGATTTTCCCAAAACTACAACCGTTAGGTTCACTTCGAAAATATCTTTCCAACGATACTAAGTTTGGTAAGATCCAACAGTTAGATTTTGAGATATGTGTAAATCAAATTTAATGAAAAATAGAGCCAGGGCCGTGTAATGGCCCGAAGCGTCGTTTAATTAAATTGAGCTATTTTATTATAAATAAAAATAGCGATATATCGTTATAAAATATTATAAGCGATATGGAATGGAATTAAACCGATTTTACTTGGTTTGCTTGATATTTTGATGGTTGAATGTGTTCGACATGAAAATTACATTAAAGAATGGAAATAGAAATGTCAAATAATTTAACAATGGACAGAATTGATTTGAATTCTAAATATATGTGAATTATTTGAAAAGGCCGAGTTAATTCTCATTTCAAATAATTGATCGACGATTAAAAGTCGAAGATATGAAGACAGTGCAAGACCAGTGATCTTCACATCGTGTAGATTACTACTGATGCCTTTGATATGGGTAGCTCCTGTGAAGAGGTTACAGTGGTAGTGGTCCGGACGTACTTGTTGATTGTTCGGATATGTGAGGGCCTCTCTTCTGTATTGGATATATGGCATGAGGAATAAGGTGCCTCCAGTTTTGTTCAGTCCCATAACGGATTTGTAAATGGATGTGTGTCTGACGTTGTAGATTGACAACGTGGCATGCTGAGTTGCAGTGAACAAGGCTTTTGTTGAAAAGCAGAGTCTTGTGGTTGATGATCAAAGCACGGCTTTGACATAGCTATCTTTGTGTATAGTGTTGATTCGCGAGCCTCGCACCCCGGTATGAACCAGAAACGGGAGAGGACCTCAGGGAGGGTATGTGTTTCCTTCTAGCTAGGAGTGGTGTTAGCGTTTTACAAGCCCTGACGTTTTACTTATGTGGATGATGAATAAGAGGCGCCTCGGTTATATTGGTCATTACAGGGCCGATGGTTTGGTCGGGATATGACTAGTTTACGGCCCATAGGGCGACGAAACGTAGTGTTCAGACATTTTAATCCACTCCGTGTGGACCGGCCCTGACGATCCAAGAGTCACTTGAGCTGTGATCCTCAGACTCGGGCTAGACAGTCTCAAAGAGGTAAGGACGATCCCTTGCCTTGGTTCATGACGGAAATCCAATTTCCTAATACGACATCGTGCGATTTTGATTGTAAACCTATATATGGCGACATAGTGGCATGGGACGCTTATGTCGTCTATGATTGATACTATGATAAAATTTGTTTTTGAAACATATAAACACTAGTAATAATATCAAAAGTCTTTGATTTATAGGTATCAAGCATATTTTGGCCATTGTAAGGTAAAACTCTATCCTCCGGTTTGCGTTGCATTGTGTGATGGGACTTGAGTCTTATAACGGCTTCATTTTCTATAAAAAAGCATTGCGTTGTTTAAATTATTTTCTTGTTTATGCACCGGCAATCCAATGGATTAAACCCGTTCTGCGTTTGCTGCGTGGTCCTGTGATTAGCCTTATTATTAAATAAGCTAAGTAGATTTCTCATACCAGTCCCACGACTAACTCGTAGTTTGTTTCACTTGCAAACTCGGATGCCCTATTTTCTACACGGGCAACCTTGTACTCAGGTTTTAGCAGGCTCTTTCTGGATAGCTATGGAGCTGAAGATGGATTCTATCACTTCTATTATGTTGTTCAGCTTTTGTTATGTATATTATGTTTGAATCCGCTGCACACATTTTATGTAAAGCTGAAACTGTATTTTGTACTATGTATGATCCTGTTATACTGTGTTACTCTGATGATTGTATTTATCCGGTGTATTTTGATGTACATTATCTGAGTAATGATATATTTTTATTCTGTTGTTATTTGTTTATGTGTAAAGATTATCCCTGCCTCTGTGTCATAGGGATTTGGGGTCATCACATCTTGTATCAGAGCTTTGGTTAATCTTAGCTCAGGAATATAACATATTAACGAGCTCGTCAGAAATAGAATCAGTAGTATTCTAGGACGAGTAACTCATAAAGATAGGATCAGTAAGGTCCTAGAATGAGTATAGCAGAATAAAATACACCCCAATAGACGCATTCACATTTAAAGTATATGTCTCTATGCTTTACAATATCTTTTATGTTAACCTGACACTTTGTCTGCCATTTGCAGACATAGAAAAATGAGTGGCAGAGGCAGAAGAAGTAATTCTATGGTTCAAAAATCTAATGATCCAGTTGTGCTCCCACAGCCAGGATCTGATATAGAAGCTCTATTAAAGAAGTATCGAAATCTGGGTGGAGTACCATTCTTGGGCAAAGAATCTATTATTGAAACTCAAGCATGGATGCGTTCTGCTGAGAGAATTTTTAAAGGTTTCAAGCTGAGAGATGATCAGAAAAGATTACTGGCATCTTGGGCACTCAAAGAAGTAGCTTTGATCTGGTGGGAAACTGTTATTTAGGATAATCCAGAAGGTAATATTACTTGGGATAGATTTAAAGAAATTTTCAAAGAAAAATTTATTCCTCCAGAAGCAACTGATCGACTGTACGATGAATTCTACTATCTGATACAAGGAGATATGACCATTTCTAAATATCATAAGAAATTCAATGAACTTTCTCATTTTACCCTGGAGCTAATGCAAAATCCTAAGAGGAAGTATCTGAGGTTTATTAACGGGCTCCAAAGAAAGTACCAAAGTAGTGTAACTAGACATGTGAAGATTCCTTTTTCTGAAATGATATACATGGCTTATCAATATGGGGATCTTGATACGCAATGTCTTCTTGAGGACGAAGAGGAAGTTAGTTCTAGCAACCAAAGGAAATTTGAAATTGATAGCCCAGAGGCAAGTACTTAGCCTGAGGCAAGTATGAAGTTTAAGGTCAGAAAGAAGCCTAAATTCAATAGGAAAAAGGTCAAATCTGAGAAAGAACCAATAACGACGGCCATAGGCAATAATTGCAATAAGCAAGGGCATTTAACCAGAAATTGTAAACCCTTAAAAATGCAGAAGAAGAATGGGTCGAAATCCAATAAGAAGTTTCAAGAGAATAGAAAATGCGATCAATACCATCAGAATGTTCATCTTTCAAAGGCTTGCCAGCTATCAAAGAAATCTCAAGCAGTACATGTAAATGAAGTGGCAGAAACTCCAGGACCCTCAGCTAGTCAGGGAAGGCCAGATGCTTTAGAAGGCACGCTTAATGTCAAAGATATTCCAGTTGAAGTATTGTTTGATACAGGCGCGTCGTGAAGCTTTATTGCAAGTAATGCGGTTAAGAAATGGGATTTGAAATTGAAAAAGCTCAAAGAACCCGTCACTGTCCATAATCCGGTTGGGGTTCCCTCAATCTTAGTTGGATTTGTGGAGTGCCTGTCTCTTTTTCTCGTTATTGATTCCCTACCATCGCGATCATTATGAATTTTACCGAATTGGATCTTATTTTTGGATTGGATTGGTTAACCAAATACAAAGCTAAGGTTAAATGCACCGATAGAGTCGTTAAGGTAAAGATTTAATCTGGGGACTATATAACCATACCATGTGAAGGTCCGAATTCGGATAGAAAAGACTTTTGGCAGCTCTGGAAGTTTCTCCTGCTCAAATAGAACATATTCCTATTGTCACAGAAAATATTTCGATCGTCATATAAAATATTCCAGTTGTCAAGAATTATGCGGATGTGTTTGAAGAAGTTGTTAGCTTACCTCCGCGTCGAGAAATTGATTTCAAAATCACTTTAATTCCGAATGCAAGGCCAGTAGTGCACGCTATTCGGAGAATGAATTTAAAGGAGAAAGAAGAATTAGACAATCAAACTCGACAGATTGTATGGAAAGGTCTGATCAGGCCTAGTTTCTCTAACTGGGGAGCAGCAGTGGTGTTTGTCCCAAAGTCAGACAGTACTCTCAGACTATGTGTGTATTATCATGACTTGAATAAGTAGACATTAAAGAACAAATATCCATTACCGCGAATCGATGGTTTATTGGACCGTTTGAATGGCAAGCGAGTATTTTCACGAATGGACCTAGCTACAGGTTTCCATCAACTTCGTATTGCTGAGGAATGTGTTCCTATGACAGCATTCAGAGGCCCAGATTTGTTCTACGAGTGGTTAGTAATGTCGTCGGCTTATGTAATGCTCCAGCTTTTTTTGTCGATCTAATGAACAGAGTATTCAAGGGAGCCTTGAATAAATATGTACTGGTCTTCATTGATGAATATTGATCTTCTCTAAGTCAGAGAGAGAGAGCACGCAAAACATTTGGAACAAGTGTTAGAGATTCTGAGAAAGAATGTCTTAAAAGCCAAACTTTCCAAATGTATATTTTAGCAAGAAGAAGTCAAGTTCCTTGATCACGTCGTGCCAAAGGAAGGAATTTATGTGGATCCAAGTAAAATCACAACTATCCAAGTTTGGAAGCAGCCAACTACATCCACAGAAATTCGAAGTTTTCTGGGATTGGCTAGTTATTATCAGAAATTCATTATACATTTTTCGAAGATAACTGGTTCATTAACACAACTTACTAATGTGAGGCAGCTTTCCAGAAGATGAAATTAAGATTGACAACTGCTCCAGTGTTAACAATTATCGATGGTAATCAAGATTTGACAGTATATACAGATGCTTCTATTGGAGGTCTTGGTGCAGTATTAATGCAAAGAGGCTAAGTAGTAGCTTAAGATGGCCGTCAGTTAAAGCCGCATGAGAAGAATTATGCAACTCGTGATCTTGAGTTGTTGGCCATCGTGTTTGCTATGAAAATATGGAGGCACTATCTTTTGGGTGAGAAGTTCGAATTATATACCGATCATCAGTCCTTGAAGTATTTGTTCACCCAAAAATACTTGAATATGAGGTAGCAGCGTTGGCTAGAATTTCTCGCAGCGTAAGATCTAGATATTCTGTATACGCCAGGAAAAGCCAATGTTGTAGCTGATGCGCTTAGCAGAAAGAACGTAATCATCGCCAGCCTTATTATTATGCCTACATTAATCAACAAAATCTCTGTTCTCCAAAAAATGATGAATTTATTCAAAGAATTAGCCAGCTAATTCGAGAAGGCAAATCTTCAGATTTCAGTCTTGACAGCAAAGGGATTCTGAGATTACAAGGGCGAATTTGTGTTCCAGAAGTTCCAGAACTTAGAAGAGAGGTACTAGATAATGTCACAAATCTAAGTTCAGTATCCACCCTGGTGTGAGTAAGATGTATAATGACCTCAAGCGAACATACTGGTGGAAGTCATTAAAAAGAGACATCTCTATATATGTTAGCAAGTTCTCTACTTGCCAACAAGTCAAAAGCGATCAGCAGAAACTTGCCAGATTTTCACAACCATTAGAGATTCCGAATTGGAAGTGGGAGCAAATTTCCATGGACTTCATAGATGGTTTGCCCCGAACCAAGAGGGGAAATGACAGTATTTGGATGATCGTAGAACGTTTCACGATGACCTCCCATTTCATACATGTCAGATCCAATAGAACCGCTCAAAGTCTAGCACATATCTGTTTCAAAGAAATTGTTAAACTTCATGGAGTCCCCATTAGCATAGTCAGTGATAGAGACCCAATTTTTGCTAGTAAATTCTGGGAAGCATTCCAAGCCGAATTGGGAACAAAACTGAATCTAAGCACCGCTTATCACCCTCAAACAGACAGGTAAACTGAGAGGGTGAACCGTATACTAGAAGATTTATTGCGGGCTTGCATTATTGACTTTGGAGGATCATGGGAAGATCACCTGCATTTGGCTGAACTCTCGTATAATAACAGCTACCAAGCCAGCTTGAAAATTTCACTATTCGAAGCACTGTATGGTAGACCGTGCTGATCTCCCGCATGTTGGGTAGAACCTGGAAATAGACTTGTATTGGGTCCCCATATGATTCGTGAAGCCTTTGACAAAGTTGATTTCATTAAGAAACGATTACAAACTGCTCAGAGCCAACAAAAGAGTTATGCAGATTCGAGAAGAAGGGATTTAGCATTCGCTGTTGGTGACTATGTATATTTAAGAGTTTCTCCGATGAGAGGAGTGATCCGATTTGGCAAAACTGGGAAGTTAGAGCCTAGATTTATAGGTCCATTTCCCATACTAGAACGGATTGGAACTCCTGCTTATAGGGTCCAATTACCTGACTGGTTGTCTAGAGTTCATGATGTGTTTCACGTATCTCAACTTAGAAAAACATGTACATGATCTGGACTTGATTGTGGAAGAAGCCGTGCAACAAGAATTGGATATTACTCCAGAATTAGCAGTGAGAAGGGAGTCGATAAAGATTATTGGCAAAGAACTAAAGAGCTAAGGAACAAGAAGTTTCATTTAGTTAAAGTGCAGTGGAGTGGAGATCCTAGAGACTGTACTTGGTAAACTGATGAGAGCATTAAGCAAGCTTATCCCAATTACAGAGTGGACATCTCTGACTAACTATGGTGCAAAGTATTTTTACAATACTTTACATTTCCGTTTTGTTTCATACTATACTATTGTTTCCTTTTCGGGGACGAAAAGTTTTAAGTGGGGAGATTGTAACAACCTGAAAAATCAGAGCCAATTTAAATTTTTAGTTTGGCTATTTTAATGAATTTGGATTAACTGAAATAATTTATTTTAATTAAGTATTAGCGCGGTAGATTAATAATTTGAATTCGAACTTTGACTAAATGTACAGGATGCAAAATAAAGCGGATTTTAGTGAAACCAAAATATTAAAATCTATTTGAAAATATCTTTCTAACGAATCTGAAAAATCGAAATTTCATAGCGGGAATAAAAGTTATGGCTAGTTGAATATTCAGAATGGTCGCTATGGAATAAATATGGCCCTTAAAAATAGCAATTTTGAAAACGACCTCCTTTTTCGATGAAACCACTTTCGTTTAATCCGAAATGTCAATTTATTGATAAGTTAAAAATTCTAGAATTTTTGGAATTGATAGGTGAGCGTGGCGAGAGAAAACGTGTTTTGTCAGTTTTAGTCAATTTGGATCGACCAGAAAATGACCATTTTTCAAACGGTCTCCAAATTCGTTGAAATCAGTTTTTTTGGGACCGTATCATCCCAACATAGCTAGATTTATTTTTCGAGAATTTCTAGAATCGGTATGTGGCCCTGGCAAATTAAAATGTACGTTCAAATCAGAATTTGAATGTTTTATATTTTAATTTGAAGAATAACTGACTGAAACAGTCGAATGGGCTTACGAAACATATTCCATTATGTCCGGAATGGAGGTATTTAGCTAGGGGCGATAGTCGTTGGGTTTGGATTGGAGTTCGTATAAGAAAATACTAATTTTCAAGTTAATATATATATACCGACCAATTAAATAATTCCATTCATTATTTTATTTCCAATTAAAAATCATGAAAACTCTCGTTATCATCTCGACCGACGGCGCAACCCCTTTCCCTTCTTCCTGGCCAATTTCCAGTGAATCTCTTCACCATTACACCTCGCCTCCGTTGAACTTTCTGTAGTACTCCCTCCCCTCTTCAAATCAAGACCAGTTGCACCACCCCTCGTCGCTCCATCGCTGAGAACCGCCTCTACAATGTGGTGCAAGCCAATTATCTCCTAGTGTTGCGGATTGAATGTAATTTCAAAACCTAGTTTTGAACGCAAACTGAAGTATACGGCCTGGTTTATTTTAAAGGTCTGTGACACTTTTAATTCGTTGCAAATTCATTTTTGTTTATAAAAATCATATCTTTTTCATACGATAACGAAATTCGATGAAACAGGAGACATTGGACTCGTAGCGACGTCATCAACATTCTAAAAGGAGCTAAAACGTATTCCGAGCTTACTATAATTTCAGAAGGATTAAAAACCAAAGTGAGATTTCTAAATTCAAATTGGATTGAAATATTGATGTATAAATTATATAAGTGAAGTATAAATTATATACGCGTTGTATACCTCATATATGAGCATTGTATTAATTATATATGCGATGTATAAATTGTACATGCGTTGTATATACCATATATAGCGATATGGGATTGAAATGGAAATATATACGTTTATATATATATATATATATATATATATATGTATATATATATATATACTCCCCTCGTCCACAAACCATGGACGATATATATTGTTTGGAATCGTTGAAAATAATTGTTTGTGGTTGAAAACGAATTGGAATTATTTGTGGAAAATTCATATGATACGAAATTGATCTTAATCATTTAGATAAGCCCCTTATGGAACGCCGTGAGGCCTAAGGTAGCGCGAGGAGCCGTCCTCGGGACGGTGCCGGTTTTAAACCCCCTAACGTTATGCTGTCGAAATTTACTAAAATCTTCATGTGTTTGAATTTTATTCATGTATTGAAATATATTCATGTGTTGATAATATATTCATGTGTTAATAATATATTCATGAAGTGCCGTAAAATGTTTATATAATAAAAATCACATTTTTATTATGCGTATGAAGTATATAAAATATTCATGTTAGAAATAAAATAGTTATACAATAAAAATCACATTTTTACTGTATAGTTGAGTCGCTAAAAATACTTAAATGTTGAATAAAATACCGAAATGTTAAAATTAACATTTTTATCACGTATATGAAGTTCTAAAAATACTCACATGCAAAATAAAATAGTAGAACGATAAAAATCACATTTTTATCATGTAAGCGAGTCATTAAAAATTCACATGTGTTGAAATAAATATTTGTTCGCTATAAATATTATTTTTAACATGTTCATGAACTAAATAAAATATTCATGAGTTGAAATATATTTTTGTTTGCCAAAAATATCATTTTTACACGATGTATGAAGTCTTAAAAATAACCACGTGTTGAAATAAATATTGGCTAGTTGGAATTACTATTTTTAACATGTATAGGAAGTGTTAAAAATAACCATGTGTGGAAATAAATGTTTGTTTGCTAAGAATATTGTTTTTAGCTTAGTTAGTCATATATATACATATGCTGAACATGAAAATGGATTAGCTGCTGAGTAAAGAATTTATTTGCGTGCCCGACAAATAGGTAAACCTTAATGAGTTGGCTACGCAATTTTATTATTATATAAACTCCTGTGAATGCCATTGGATGTGGAGTGCTGGTTGTTCTGTGTGAGATTATAAACGTCGCCATAGGTTAGTAATAATTAATTTTGAACTACACTACATGGCATACTGCGTGAAGATAGCATACTCTATCATATACCACATAAGCACTTGGAGCTTATGTGACGAGGTTGAAGATTTACCATACAAGCGAGTGGCTTGTATGGTGATTACTATATTTCAGGTTGAACCGAAGACTGATATGGACTATATAAAATATTACGGAAAATTGGCAGATTAATAAAAACTCCACACGGGTCTGGAGTTGACAATAATCACATCTCTCTAGTCATTAAGGCACAAAAACTGTTTTTATGGTGAAGAGAATTTATTCTCTAGAGTCATGATCTAAACACACTCCCTTATGGATACAAAGTTATATCACTATAAATATGTGTAAGCTTTTTAGGATTTATTGGATACCTAATATGACCCAATAAATTTCCAAACCCCTTCCCGTACAAAGGAGGTTATGGCGAAATTTTCGGAAATTTCATGGCGTTAGCCATATTTTTGAAGTAGAAACGATATAAAAATAGTCGAATGAATTATATATATATATATATATATTAAAATAAAATGAATAGCGTGCGGTAGTTCGCGTTTTGGAATCATAACTTTAAACGATTATAGCGTGAGATCCGACCATCGGATTTTCCCAAAACTGGAACCATTAGGTTCGCTTCGGAAAGATCTTCCCAACGATACTAAGTTTAGTAAGATCCAACGGTTAGATTATGAGATATGTGTAAATCAAATTTAATGGAAAACTGTGCTAGGGCCGCGTAATGGCCTGAAGCGTCGTTCAATTAAATCGAGCTATTTTATTGTAAATAAAAATAGCGATATAACGTTATAAAATATTATAAGCGATATGGAATGGAAATAAACCGATTTTACTTCCTTTGCTTGATATTTTGATGGTTGAATGTGTTTGACATGAAAATTACATTAAAGAACGGAAATATAAATGTCAAATAATTTAACCATGGACAGAATTGATTTGAATTCTAAATATACGTGAATTATTTGAAAAGCCGAGTTAATTCTCATTTCAAATAATTGATCGACGATTAAAAGTCGAAGATATGAAGACGGTGCAAGACCTGTGATCTTCACTTCGTATAGATTACTACTGATGCCTTTGATATGGGTAGCTCCCGTGAAGAGGTTATAGTGGTAGTTGTCTGGACGTACTTGTTGATTGTCCGGATGTGCGAGGGCCTCTCTTCGATATTGAATATATGGCAACAAGAACAAGGTGCCTCCGGTTTCGTTCAGACCCAGAACGGACTTGTAAATGGATGTGTGTCTGACGTTGTAGGTTGACAACATGGCATGCTGAGATGCAGTGAACAAGGCTTTTGTTGAAAAGCAGAGTCTTGTGGTTGATGATCAAAGCATGGCTTTGACATAGCTAGCTTTGTGTATCGTATTGATTCGCAAGCTCACACCCCGGTATGAACCAGAAACGGGAGAGGACCTCAGGGAGGGCATGTGTTTCCTTCTACTAGGAGTGGTGTCAGCATTTTGCAAGCCCTGACATTTTACTTATGTGGATGATGGATATGAGACTCCTCGGTTATATCGGTCATTATAGGGCCGATGGTTTGGTCGGGATATGACCAGATTACGCCTCATAGGGCGGGGAAACGCAGTGTTCAGGAATTTTAATCAACTCCATGTGGACCGGCCCTGACGATCCAAGGATCACTCGAGCTATGATCCTAAGTCTTGGGCTAGGCAGTCTCGAAGCGGTAAGGACGATCACTTGCCTTGGTTCATGATGGAAATCCAATTTCCAAATACGACATCATGCGATTTTGATTGTAAACCTATATATGGCGACATAGTGGCATGGGACGTTCATGTCGTCTATGATTGATATTATGATTAAATTTGCGTTTGAAACATATAAACATTAGTAATAATATCAAAAGTCTTTGATGTATATGTATCAATCATATTTTGGCCATTACAAGGTAAAAATCTATCCTTCGGTTTGCGTTGCATTGTGTGATGGGACTTGAGTCTTATAACGACTTCATTTTCTATAAAAAAAGCATTGCGTTGTATAATGATTTTCTTGTTTATGCAATGGCAATCCAATGGAGTAAACCCATTCCGCGTTAGTGGGTGGTCCTGTGATTAGCCTTATTTTTAAATAAGCTAAGTAGATTTCTCATACCAGTCCCACGACTGACTCGTTGTTTGTTTCACTTGCAAACTCGGGTGCCCTATTTTCTACATGGGCAGCCTTATATTCAGGTTTTAGCAGTCTCTTTCTGAATAGCTATGGAGCTAAAGATGGATTCTATCACTTATATTATGCTGTTCAGCTTTTGTTATGTATATTATGTTTGATTCCGCTGCAAACATTTTATGTAAAGATGAAACTGTATTTTGTACTAAGTATGATCCTGTTTTACTGTGTAACTCTTATGATTATATTTATCCAGTGTATTTTGATGTACATTATCTGAGTAATGATATATTTATGTTCTGCTATTATTTGTTTATGTGTTATATTCCAAAGATTATCCCTGCCTCTGTGTCATAGGGGTTTGGGGTCATCACAATTAACTCCTCCCTTCTTTTACATTCTACCGCCCTTCATTCTCAACATTCGGCTTTTTTGTTCTTCAGTTCTTGCCATTTTGATTTATCAAAACCCATTAGCCTCTCACTAGCTTTTGAAAAACACTTCCAATTACCATATTTATTTCTATAATTATAGAAAATCTCTTATTACCATTGTAAAACATTTCCATATATTGACAAATCTTTATTTACTACAGAAAATATGCTTTATTCTCATAGGAAATATTTCTAAATTAGTTATATGGGTTTAAACAGATGATAAATCAGATATCACTATTCCCACTTAACTGTTGACACTCATTAACTTACTTTACTTAACCAACTCTTACTATCGAACCTTAATCATTTCTTAATCAACAATGAAGTTAATCAAGTTGTGTATAATTACCTCTCAAACCTTAACTGAACAACATTATTAACTTTGAAATAGATAAAGTTCACAACTTCGAATACCAACAAAACATTCATTCCCATAACTTTCAAATTTAAGTTAAGAATTCACTTCTTTTACGAAAATCGTTGTTTATAACAATAATTCACGCATTCAAAATATTTAGCTTTAAAATATACTTTACTCATTAATCTGAATACATAAACAATTAATTGATAATATATTAAATTAAAAACGAAAAATAAATAGTACTTTCTTGAAATTGCTTCTAAAAAGTGAATATTATTCCTTTTATAGAAATCTGGACTCATTGCATCAAACTAACTTTGCTTTCATTTAAATATAGGTTCAAATCTCTTTAAAACCTTCATTCATATTTCGCTTCGTTTATAACTCTCGTTTACATTTCACTTTTCGTTAATTAATTAACAGGTTCATAACTTACAATCGAATTCATATATTCGATTACATATTATTGGTTTGAAACCAATTATAAATTATTTTACCAAGTTGCGAATAATTTTGTAACGTCCCAGATTTTTAAACGTTAATTACAGATATTTAATTCTGTTTTAAATATGGATTTATTGGATTTTTATATTGAATTTATTGAATAAAACAAAGTGTGAATATATATATTTATAATTTTATTAAAACGAGCTTGTTAACTCCATTGTTAAAACGTGGTTTAGAACTAAGGAGTGTTCACGAATGTTGACATACGACTACAAGGTTAAATACATGAAAGTTTGTACAAACGTATAGAATGGACCATGCATAAATCCCCTCCGGTCGTTGGCATATATATTAGTTTCAAGTATATATATAGTTAACATATAAACTGTGTATGCGGGGTAAACGCGGGGTATATGCATGATCACATGGCTGGAATGTAATAAGCATAGGCCATTTTATATTCATGGATGTCCAGACTGAAGTGGAAAACATTTCATTTATATAAAAGCATAAATGTACAAAGACTCATGAACCTGCATGCACATGCAAAGTGACGTGGAATTATAAATCAGCGTGATCCAATATATTGCACACGTACACTACAGCAATACCAATGGTCGAGCATTCCATTCTGCTCTTGCATTAGCAAGTGGGCCACGCATCATCAAAAGTACATGTAAGTCGCTCATACATATGAATTCTGTCTGGTTCGAACATGCACTCTTGGTAGAGGAGTCGCTCATGCACCTCATCATAGGGTCGATCAGCACCGTGCATGAGTGGTCGTTCATAGTAGCATCTCAAATAGGTGGACAAGAACCAACAACCTGATTGTGCATCATTATTGTGCGAGCTCTACAGTTGGTCAATCACCCAACTCGGTCGAGCACGTGCCACACGGGTCGAGAAACCTCCTGCGGCATGTTGAGTCAAGCGCTATATGCTCGAGCAATACATCAGAGCCAATTCTGGTCGGTTGAGCACTTATACTTATAGTAACGTATATATTGGATGGTAATAAAATAAATACTAAACCCATATTTGCTGAAGACAAAATGGCAATCTTGTAGTTGCTGTTCCCATTTTTTGATTAAAGACAAAGCCACATCTATGTTTAGCAGCAAAGCACGTGGCCAATGAACAATGCAAGGCAGATATATAATATGCGGATGTCTACACGTGTCCAGAGTTCGGTCACTCATTCTATAGAATAATATAGCTTGCTCAATACTGCTCACTCGTGCATGATAAATACAGGTTGCTCGTTCATATATTAATTTAGGGTCACTCATGCATCTATTTTAGAGGTCGGTCGTGCAAGTCAATGGCATTTTTGTAATATTCTGGTCGTGCATACTTTTTAGGTTTGACAGTTGTGCACAACTGGCTCCAGTTGTCCAGTGGTAGTTCCATAATTACTTCTACGAACGACCCCTACCTTGTACAC
This sequence comes from Allium sativum, assembly GCA_030737875.1. NCBI lineage: Eukaryota > Viridiplantae > Streptophyta > Magnoliopsida > Asparagales > Amaryllidaceae > Allium > Allium sativum. Next base: position 122,334,158 of record CM060919.1, on the reverse strand, counting down.
CATAATTACAGAATTGCCACTTGGTACCAACTTCGCCTATAAATACCCCATTTCACCACCATTCAAGGGACCTATTTTTGCCACCCCGAAGGGTTTTCATTTTCGGTTTTCCACCATTATCAAGCTCTCCAAGCTCCATTAATGGCTTCCTAAGCTCACTCCGTCTTCCTCTAACATCAAGTGGATCGCATCTTCTCCAAACACCATTAATTCTCACTCGAGTTTAATCTAAGTGACCTCCAACCGCTATTTCTCCTCTTTAAAGCTCGGATCTAACACTAATTTCATGATGGAATCAAGGAAGATCATCTAAGTGCCTAAGTGATTGAAGATCTACAAGCTAATTATCACAATTCACGAGATATAATCCATTCCTTCCCGAATTCATGTGAGATCTAAAGCGGAAAGAGAGTAAAAAGTGGAAAATCATTATAAAGACAGTGAACAAGTTATATAAGTGAGATGTATGAGACGATGTACTTTGTAAATTTCTTCATGATAATGAAAATCACTTCCAAAGTCGACGTAGATCTATTTTTGATCGAACCACTATAAAATTCTTGTGTTTTTTTTTACTTTATTTTATTTTTCGTGGCTCCATTTTCTACTACTTACCATTTGGTGAAGTACGGTTTACGTACCTTTGATGTTTGGACCAATTTTGGTTTAAATGTTTGGCACCTACAGTGGGGCCACATTCGTACTTCCTCTTCTCACACTTCTCACAAGTCTAAAAGCCTCGCATCGAAGTTCTAAGCCTACCTCTACCATAGATTCTCGAAGTCTATGATTTAGACCAATCGACGAGTTCTCTTCAAAGTTCAAAGCCTTGTCCGAAATAATGGCTAAATCTAAGAAGACTACAAGCAAAACCAATGGATAAACTGACAATGTTGCTAAAAAGACTACACCACTTAATAATCGCTTTGAAATTGGCCAGAGCTCGATAGGCAGAGCCGGAATAACTAGAGCCGATTCAAAAGCCGTTCTCACCAATTTAAACCAACGGATCGACGGTTCTACTAAGGCTTTCATGGACATGTTAGAAGCGGTTCTCAATGCTCGACCAAATCTAGCCCCTCAAAAGGTCCATGTTGGTCTTGATGAAGATGATAATGTCTCCGCCACTTCTCAAACTAATAATCCGACTATTGTCCAAGTTCCTAGGGATACTGTATCTCGAGAAGAGTTCGACGATGTATAGCTAGTTTACATCTAAAAATTGATGCTTTGAATGAGATGTTTTTAAACCAGCTTTATGTTCTCAAAGCCGCTCAAGCCGATCTTGCGAATAACCTAACAAACATTGGTTTGAAAGGAAACACATATTCCTATGCTTCAGGTTTTCACAAAGGGAAGTGTATTTACCGTGGTCAAGAGGAAGTTGAGCCCAAGCAACCTTTCTTTCCCATCGATTCAGAGGATAGTCAGAAAAATACTCGGGGGCAAAAACGTGCCAACGATGGAAAGACCAACAAAGAATGTAAGAAAATTCACCTTTTCAACCCACCAGAACTGACGCCTTTGAATGACATCCCTAAAAATATCTATCTTGCAATGAAGCATTTTGAAGAATTTGCAGAACCAAAACCAGTCAGGATAGGCGATAAAGCAACAGTGTCTGGAAGTTTTTGACTCTATCACAATCAGCTTGGTCATGATACCAATGATTGCAGACTTTTAAAAAGCTCAATTGGAATGTTGGTTAGAAGGGACAAACTGCAGCAATATGTTAAGAAATCGCATGCAATAAATTCTCTTCCAACTACCCAAGAGCAAAGCGTACCCACCAATAAACTGGTCTCGGACGGAAAGGCTCCAATAGTAGATAGTTCTTGCTCAACCAATAAAAGCTGAGAGAAGATGTAAAGCTACGCGAATGCTCAGGAGTACAGTCCGACAAAAGCAATGACTCCTATGGAATCAAAAGCTCATGTTCATCCAATGGTCGTCGGGCACTTCCATACCAAAGCTCAGTAAAGGATAGTGTTGGAGTATTTGAACCTAACTAGGAGGGGTCATGTGTCATTAGTCAAAAGCTTCTGGATGACGTCTACAAATTGTTTACCCTTGACGGAATCTCAATACGATGAACCTGGAATAACGACCACTTGTGTCTACATTCTGCATAAAAGCGTACCCAGTGCTTATGAAAAATTGATATACTTTCTTTTACAAATGTAAACATCCTTTGTAAAGGAGCGAATGTAATAAAATATCATATATACTATTGAAAGCATACCTGCCTGTGTAAATCTCTTACTTGCAAAATTTGCCTTAATTCAAAATTTCCTTAAAGTTGATTTCATATTGCAGGCTACTCGTCGAGCGCTCGTTCCGTTAAAATCCAACGAAACATGACGACCCCAGCAACGCTAGCTTAAGTGCCAAATGTTGTAAATATCAACATGCACAGATGCAAAGAAAGAAAATCACCGCCTTGGAAAGTGAATGGGAAGTCGCAAAGATTCAAACAACGAACAAGCGCTACGACAAACAAACGAGAGGGCTGTAACTTTCATCGAAGGGGCATTTCCCCAAATAAAATGTTCAAAGCCCCAACTCCTAAATTGAGATGGCTCGCCAAGTTAAATGTTCGACAAAGGAACTGGTGCCTGCCTCATAGAATGACACAACAAACATCCAATTCATTTGTGTATCATCTGATATTCTCAGGTGTGAAGAATGATGAAAATAATTTGTGTAGCATCTGAGAATTTCGGGTGTGAAGAATGACGAAAATCAATTGCGTAGCATCTGATAATCTCAGGTATGAAGAATGAAGAAAATCATTTGCATAGCATCTGATAATCTCTGGTGTGAAGAATGACGAAATTTATTTGCATAGCATTTGATAATCTCATATGTGAAGAATGATCAATCCATTTGCGTAGCATATGATAATCTCAGATGTGAAGAATGATTAATCCATTTGCGTAGCATCTTATAATCTTAGATGTGAATAATGATCAATCCGTTTTCGTAACATTTGATTATCTCAAATGTAAAGAGTGACGAGCCTCCAATAAACTTGCGTAGTGTCTGAAAATCTTAGATGCGACAAGTGTTGGATCTTAACCAACTAACTTACGTAGTGTCTGAAAATTTCAAATGTGACAAGTGTTGGATCTTAACCAATTGACTTGCGTAGTGTCTGAAAATCTCAGATGCAAAAAGTTTTGGATCTTAACCAATTAACTTGTGTAGTGTCTGAAAATTTCAGATGCGACAAGTGTTGGATCTTAACCAATTAACTTTCATAGTGTCTGAAAATCTCAGATGCGACAAATGTTGGATCTTAACCAATTAACTCGTGTAGTGTTTGAATATCTCAGATGTGACAAGTGTTGGATCTTAATCAATTAACTTGCTTGGTGTCTGAAAATCTCAGATGTGGCAAGTGTTGGATCTTAACCAATTAACTCGTGTAGTGTATGAATATCTCAGATGCGACTAGTGTTGGATCTTAACCAATTAACTTGTGTAGTGTCTGAATATCTCAGATGCGGCGAGTGTTAGATTTTAACAATTTAATTTGCATAGTGTCTGAATACCCCCAAACATTACAAGTGTTTGCTTTTAGCCTAGGCATGGGCAGAAATATTCAAATTTCCAAATTTTCGCCCACAAGAAGCGGAAAATAAATCACAAATACGTATTTCTCAAATGTGAAATGTCATACATCATCATGAAAGTCATTAAACAATGATGCTTGAAATCCACAACCGACTTGTATCGATTAGTTGATCTTAAGCGTCAATGTGAATTCGAATTAGAATATCGTGTTTGTGCAGATAATATTCGACAAGCTAAAAACCGTTGAATAAAATATTTCTGTATGGACACGTCATTCAATTTAAAATAAAAATTCACTATAATTGAAAGTTTTAACTGACTAATCTGTTATCGATATGGGCAGTCGGTAGCAAAATATTCACCCAAAAACATGCAATGTTTTTCTGTTATTACAGAGTAGGGCATTGCAATGAAAAAAAACATGTTTGGGGTCAAATCATTATGAGTTGCCTTCAACAGACATACATTGTTTCAAAAGAGGTTCAATGGCCAAACAAATGCTCAAAAACAAGAAGCCACTACTACAGCATGAATCAAGCCAAAAACCAACACATCGATCAAACTCATCGCACCAGTAAAAATGACCCTGGGAAATATAATTGGAATCTCGTACCTCAAAGGCTCCCTCGTCTAAAGCTCCAATGAAAGAAGATTGAGCAACAATTATGCATTAGGGCAAGTCATCATGAAATACAGATTCAAAATTTAATATATATCCCAGGATGAAACATGGTGTCGAAGCAAATTAAAATTCAAAATTATGAATCCATCCAAAGGCTGTAGTCATTCAAACCTCAGAAAATTCAAATCGAAGTTCCAATTTGGACTGGCACACGTTTTATAAAGCATAAACCATCGCACAAGATCATATAAGTCATTCAAAGAGTGAGGCTTGGAGTCTGTATTATATATATATATCGATTAGAAGAACTCAAATGTCATTTTGAATTCGGATTATAGTATCGTACTTATGCAGACATTGTTAAACGAATTATAAATAGTTAAACCAAACAGTTCTATATAAGTACGTTATCCTATCCCAGTCACAAAACTCACTATAGTTCATTTTTAAATAATTAACTAATCTAACCTGTTATTGATGCGGATGATCAATGACAAGGTATAAGTCCAAAATTGTAACGAACCAGAAAATTCGATGCTCGAATTTTTGACACAAATACATCCCGTGTCCAAACTCAAGTAACGAAAATCCAGAATGTTAAAGAAAGAAGTTAAAGGGTGATAAAAAGATAAGAAAGATTAGAATAGAAGAAAAAGAAGAAGAACAACTAACCACAATATCATAGTATCACATCGCAGCGGAATAAAATATAATACAGAAATATATCTTTATTTAAAACTTGAATAATACTTACAATTCATCAAAGTACATCGACCATTCAATTCATCTGGACAATTATAACAGTCTACCCTCATTTACAACACACAGTTGAATAATATATAAAAATATAATACATCTGATCTCCTCCAGCTTGTCCCCTGAAGCTTGTATCACCTTGCCTTGAACCTGTACAACTCGGTCTGACCCAACTGGTTATGACCCGAGCATTACAAATGCCACAGGTCAGTCCATTGAACCAACATGAGAAAAAATCCACTAAATTATTGGCATCATCCATCTTGATTTTAAAGCTAAAATCATTTCAAAAGAAAAGGGTAATCGTAAGACCGATCCACAAATAAACATGGACGGTTTTTACATTACGATAACCCAAACCATTTTTGAAATCATAATTATTCTGATATTATAATAATGTCTAAATAAAAAAATATCAATCTAGCAGAACGTTTGCATCTCACGCTCTACATATATAGTATATAATCAAAACCGCGGGCGCTTATTGGAGATTGGATTCCGACTATGATAAGGTATGGGACCACTTGCCGATAATGGATCTCTAGAGGGGAATACACTGGGTTCAACAAGAACGTCTTGCAACCCGACCCACACATGACCGACCACTCATTTCTCTTGAATATATCGAATATATTGTCACCTTACGGTTGCTAGCAACGTAAACGTTCCTGGGAGATACAGAAGCGAAAAGAAGAACAAATATGAATATTCTCTAGATGGTGACAATGCACCCTAATGGGGGCAACCCACTTAGTCATTCTGCCTGCCGATTTTTGTCATTTCCCGGTTGTGAGGCTTGAGGTTTTAAAATCGTATTTCTAGATCATTTGGCCACCATTCACTTTGAATTCCACATCGTCAGACCCATCGAAAAATCACTAATTGATTTCCCCAAAAATACTCAGATTATTTGGCTAAAAGAAGTTTCCTTTCTTTGCCACCAACTTCGTACATTTGGAGAAATCAACGTACGTAACCCCTTTGGAAATACTCTGTCAGACATTCGTCCATACAAGTTGTCCTGGGACTGGAAAAACCGAAGGCACTCTCCTACTGCATCCTAGGAATCACCCTATGGATCAGTAGCGAGTAGTCCTTACATTACGTCGATTTCAACCACGACAGGATCACCATTAGAATATTTTTGGGTGCGACTCCAGAGAACTAGACAAGTAGTCCTTTTGCTTATGAAGATCCACGGTCTTCACTGCTCAATCTTTAATCAGCATCTTCCACGTTTACGTGTTAGTTTGTTCAGAATGGTTTTCGAATATATTATATCCCAGTCTTTCTGTACCAACAATCGTACTAGGCCAGACTTGATAGTCGGTTATTTAACTATTAAATAAAACAACCATTCATCCATAAAAGAAAATTGAATTCACTGATTTCATATTCTCCATCATTTTAGCTTCTTTTGATTAACCATTCATTAATTCAAAACTTCTTCATTTTCCCATAATTGGAATGCTCATTTTTGCTTCTTATATTTATAAGAATATTCAAAGCCCCTTCATTTTAAAATCCTTTTAAGCACATATTTTTCATCTTGGTCATTATTTTCAAACCGTAAATTAGTAAGAGAATAATTCCCTAAGCATCAACCTCGAAGGCTGAAACCAACATCAAATTGATACCCAGAAAATCATTCAACTTACTAATCCCCAGTCCGCCACTAATTTCCTTAACCCCATTTTTAAACTTCTAAAAATTCCAATTATTCCTTATCACTTTAAACGAGATATTTATCCCAACTTATTACTATTTTAATCATTAAGTTGCAAATATGATTTCAAAATGCTTACAACTACCAGTATCCAATATTCCAATTAAAGATATAATTTGCAAAACGGTTTGCTACTTATTTATTTATTTCTAAACTGGAACAAGAATTTCCTTATAACGATATCATTTCATTAATCGAATCAAATTTTGCTTTAACCTTTGTAAAGCCAAGTTTTATTTGAATAATCTTCATAAACATCCTTATACGTTTTTTACAACTCATCTCAGCTTTATTTAACTAAACTGCATTATATATCTAAATTATACGTATATAAGTATCATTTGTAAATCCTTTACTATTAATATTTATTATCTAAAATTTTATGTAATTCCTTTTAAAACTATACTGTTTTTACTAGTTCAATTTAAATTAAGTTTGAATTAAAAACCCTTCCTAACTTTCTTCCTAATGAGTTCTTACTTTCAACTTATATGCTTTAACACATATTCACCTCACCCGTGAATAATACCAATCCATACTTCACTTATTTAGTCAATTTATTTTACACTCACCACTTCAAGTTTTAATTCTGTTTATAGCTTCTATTGAGTTATTTCATAAACCCTTCTTTATATTTTCCTTTGCAAATTGGAAAATTCTAATCCATTTCACATGTTAGTTTCAAACCACATTTCACTTTCTTTTCCAAACCACGCTTAAATTATAATTTTCTCAAATACTTTAAACATTGGCTTTCACTTCTTTCTAAATGTCACTCAACAAATTGTCTTTTCAAAATATTTGGCTTTAACAAATATTTACCTTTAAATTCTATTTAATTTGGATTCTAAATAACCATTTCTGTTTGGAATAAATATTTCCTTTAACACTTTACATATTTCAATTTCGATTTTGGAATTCATATATTGTTGAAGGCATTCAAAATATCCAAAATCAAGGTCCAACTCTATTTACACATTTAATCATTCCAAAAAAAACATAGGTTATGGATCGTATCAGTGTATAATTTCAAAAACCCTTTTTACTTCCTTTTAACAAATTCCCATTTTGTAAAATATTTGCTTCAACCGTTATTCAGCTCACCCGTGAATAATAACTATTAATACGAATACTCTCTCAACTTGAATTCATAATTGCCATTTCAAATTCAATTCTATTATTAATTCTAGTTATAGAGTTATGTATATCTTATTTAAAATTTCCATTTTTAGTTGGAATACTCAAATCTATTTCAAATATCGATTTTAAACCCAATTCCCATATATCTTCCAAATTCATACTTAGATCATATATTTTGAATTCTTTAATATTAATTATTATTATTATTATTACTATTATTATTATTTCACTTCTTTACAAACATTTCTTATAAAATCAAATTCTTGTTTCATTTGTTACAATAAATCTTTAATGTTCAATTCCATTTATAATTCGTTTCCAAATAACATTTCTATTTGAAAATAAAAATTTTCTTCAAATACTTTTATTTATTTAAATTCTGGTTTAAAATTTATATATTATATTTGACACTCAAGAATATCAAAAATCAAGGTCAAATGTTATCACACACCCAAACATGTCATACACTATTACTGGTGATCAATCATACCATATAACAACATATATATGGAAACAAATAAATAAATGTTGAGGAATCTAGTTGGATCTCTCCAACCTGTTTTTCCAACATCTAAAGATGTTAGTCAACAATAATAATACCCATCCTGCTTCGAGACAGGGTATCGCGGTATAGAAGGTCATCCACTATATATATTGTGGGGTGCATAGGGAAATCATCCGCTAATGATACTGCGGGCATCGTTAATGGTACTGCGGGAATATTCAATCACCAATATTACTATTATATAATATTATTATATACTATTATCACTCTATATCAATCAATTTATCAACCATCAAGCAATAAATAAATTTGAACAATTAAGAATAATTCCCAATAATTTAACTGAGTGAGATTAACTCACCTCGGTTTCCTTTGCTGAATATCCAATTAATTCTGTATCGTCTTGAATGTGCGTCTACTTGAATTGTCTCAAAAGAATTTACCGCCTACGATTTATTTATTTAATTTATCGATAAGCTACCATTTAATTTAAATTTACTACTTAAACAAATAAATTAATTTTCTATGTATTTTAAATTTCGAACCACGTACCTTACAGCTTGCAAAACTACTTGACTAATTGACGCTGCGAATCACTGAATATCTCCAAATAAACTACCCCATACCCGTTACGACATTTCATCAAATATCCTGCAGTCAACTTCCATTTCTCTTCCACCTACAGCCATCGCCAATAGTGCTGCAACTTGACACCATAGCAATGCCTCTTCCATCAATTCTTACTGTCCAGAGCAATTCCTCCAGTAACAAGCCATTTGTTTCATTCATCATGTTTACTGTAGGGCATCGGTTTGTCAAACACCTCGCACCATTATTTAGATTTTTCCAATCACCAAATACACAAGGAAGAACTCCTTAAATTTGATAGTCTTATATATGAGCTTCCCCATCACAGAGACTAGCTTCGAATCCTTCCTATTGTCCAATGTCGAACCTCAGACACAGCATGTTCATCTAAAAAAAGAATACCGAGGCCCATCTCCTACAGATCGCACAATCCATCAACAGAGACCAAACTCTTTAAATCATAAAACCCACGTTATCTTCACATTCCAGTATTTCCTTCAACCCTCAGTACATCAACAGTGCATCATAACTTCCACCTCACCCCAGACCTTTACTATCGCACAAAATTCATCATCGGAAAAATCGAATTATTCTAGTATGAACCCAAAAACTGCGACCTTTACCTGAGTCGCACCTCCCAGTCACGTCATTACTAGCATTGGCCTTTCCAGGAACCACAGTGCCATTCCAATCGCACACTTCTCAAAATCAGGATCCCCTTTTCGAACTATCGCTGCACCCTTTGTCGAACATCTTCACTTGGTGGCCGGTTTTACGGAGCTCGCGATTCAAACGCGGTTCCGATTTCAGTAATTTTTTTAATTTGGATCGAAGGAAATGGTTTCGTGATTTGATTCCTCTGCCTTTTTCTAATTTTATTATACGGTGAATGATTTCCAATTTGTGATAAGAAGATGAATGAAAGGTAGAAAGGAAAGAGAAGGAAAGGAAATAAGTTTGAGTGGCTTTCGTTGAATTTGGAATGAAGAAATACAAATCGAGTTGTTCAATTTATAGAGTGTGAAGGGATGATGATAAGAACGAAGTCTTTCAGTAGAGTTAGGAGTAGCCGTAGATTCAATGTCCTTGTTTGAAGCTTTATGAAGAAGGAAAATAATACGTACAGGAAATGAAAAGATAAGACGCTGGGATTGTACAGAGTAGTATGTGCCTTAGATTTTAGGTCGTCCCTTATGTTTTTAATTTTAATTAAATTTTACTTTTGATTTTGATTTATATATTTTAACCGGTGTACCTTAAAATAAAGTATCCTGTGCTATCGAACCCATATTTGAACGCAATGAACAACATTTCCAGGGTTCTACCACCATTCTCAACATACTGGAACAATTTCCATGGTCTATTTTAACCATATACAGAAGATATCAAATTAAATTAATGATTAAAAATTAAATTTGATTAAATATAAATCGACTCAATTAAAAATAATTCTATTAATAAATTATTATAAATACACACAACTGAATTCATAAAATTCCCAGAATAGACTAACTTAAATTGGAAACCCGATATTTTATTTTCACATTAAACAAATACTAAATTGATTTAAAATCGATTTATTTAATTTAAATAAATTGTTACAGTTTATATGCGATTCCATAACGACTATTTCAAAATTCGATTTGGCCATAACTCTCAATATAAAATACAAAATTTATATTTTTCTCTTTTATTGCGAAATTATTGTTTAACAGATTCGAACGTTTCTTGTTTCGGCGAATTCCAACTTGTAACGGATCCTGTACACTTAGTTGAATTTCAAATCTGGATATTACGAACTACCGCGCCGTTTCGAGCTCGTTTGTATTTTTTATATATTTATACGTTTCAAACCCGTTTAATTAATATAAAAAATCATTTATATTACCAGTTCAATATTTAAAATTAATTTAAATATTCAAATATAAATCGATAAAAATGCGGGACGTTACATTCCTACCCCCTTAAAAGAATTTCGTCCCCGAAATTACTAAGTAGGAAATGTAGCTATACCTTATTCATATCTCCCAATCCACTCATGTAACTCAACACTGACTTCAACATTGTTACTACTCAACTAACTCACTAGTTCCAATTTCACTACAAAAATCCTTAATGCCGATTAACCTTTTGCTAACAAAAATTTTCAAAATTATTGAAAAATTTCTAACACCTTAAATTTTCATAAAATTTCGCCAGAGTCTCCTTTGTACGACTGATCGGTACAACTACAAAATGCTTCTCTGGGCCTTCCCCAATCAAAAAGAAAATTAAAAAGCCAAGCTACTTGCCAAATAGGCTTAGAAAATCCCATATGAAATTAAATATGTACCTTTTTGTCAGGCATCTCATATTTGTTCTTCACGCTTGCTTCTAACAATAAATCTATATAATCACATGCATATCCATTCCAATTCGATCACAATCCATTTAACTTCTTACTCCCAATTTGCCAATTTATCCACTTATTGGTTTTCTTGCTTCACTTGTGACAATCTAACCAACCATGTTTGCATATATTCTTTTGCTTACCACCAAATCGAGTTTTATTTATATCTCAAGTTCCAGGTTAATTTTTTGCTAATCCCTTAAAGATCCATACGCATATTGAACTACAAAATCTGAGCAAAAGCTACAGAACGAACGCCATCAGGGTCGGTCATGCATAGTCTTGTCTGAAGCACTTAAAATGACTTACAAAGGATAGGAAGCAACTGTACAAAATAAGGTTCAAATATCAAATCCAAAACAAGTCATTTGCCCAGCACGGTCGAGGACGACGACGCAATGTATTATGGACGATACAAATAGTTCGACCCAATGAAGATAAAGGTCATATATCCTATAAAAGTCACCCACAACAATAGAAGACACTTGACCTAATATCAAAGTTCGGTCATACATGTCAGAGCTGAGGCAGGCCAAAGGTCGCGCGTATATTCGACGACCGCTCATGGATTGCAACTCCAATCGCTCGTATGTTTTTCTAATCGAACGCCAATACTTTGATCAGGTATCATCTATCGATCGGTCGGACGCCATCCCTTAGGAAGAACACACTTACATCTCAAATCGCAAGCCTTGACTGGTCGCCTCCAGACTATAGAGATAATCGTCTTCTCACTCATATTCATACATAGCCGCATCAGAGAATTGCGATCGTCCGACCGCCTATCCAAACCGCTCACTCTTTCACTCGCATATGACAACTGGATCCAGCTATCAACAGCTGGCTAGAGTCAGGCGGTGGCATATTTGTAATTAATGGGACGAGCGACCCATGGCCTACATATAAGAACATCAGCTCACTTCTCCGAAGGGGCGAACCTTTAAATAGACCATGGCTGCCAACATAAAGGGGATCCAACTCCTAAAAACCACAAAGTGCTGCTAAATTCAACCTCTAATCATTCCTCAAGTATTTTGGAACGATGACCATCGTCTCCATTCGAAGGTCCATCACCCATCTGGTCATGGTGTCAAGTACAACCTTGTAATCGGAAAAATCAAAGACATCCTCCTTCTCAATCATTCATCCGTTCTTCTCCTCCCCAAACTCTACCATTCCCTCATTAAATCCCAGGATTGATATGTATGAATGAGAGTATGTTGATTAAATATAGAGAATTATGAAAAAAAGAGTTTATCTATTTTGTAATCTCCGTTTTAAGAATGCAAGCCATCTTCATAGTGGATGTAGGCCTAGCATAAGGCTGAACCACTCTAAATCTCATCTCCATTTTACCTTACTCACATTTTTTACTTTCAATTGTTATTAAGTACGGCTCCAATTATTTTACTACCGTATCGGTGAAGTACAATTCTAGTATCATTGGTGTTTAAGCCATTTTTTGGTGAAAACATTTGGCGCCCACCATGGGGCTGTATTTGCATCTCTCCCCATTAAGGTCCGACGTGATTTTATTAGAAAAGTGTGCTTGGAATCATGGACATGCTGAGGGAAGTCACTGACGAAGTCGACAGCCTCATCAACCGTGTTAATATCATCGCATCGCCCACTACCCATTCCGGGCAGGAGAGTCGTCTGGAATTGAAGAAACTATAACCACGGAAGAGTTAGAAGAAGCAATGACAGGATTAATGAGTCAAATAACTATTGCGAACCATGCAATAATGAAGAAACTTGAGTCAATACTCGCTATTCAAGCTGCCACCGCAGAAGCCACGCTAAGTGCCACTTGTTCTTCTTTCACTCGAACAAATCACGGGCTGGAGGCAGAATTCTCTGCTTCGAGCTCAAAATAGGGAAATTCCATTCAGGAAGTTGCGTGTCACGCTAATCTGGATTTTGGAAAGAACAAACCACCTATGCGCGACTACTTCGATGACACAATAGCGGAATGGGTAGACAGCCCCACCGCCAAAAGGGTGTTTCTTCCAAAAGAATGCCCAAATTCCTTGACTCCAAATCCTGATTACACATCTAGAATAGAAGCTGGTAAGGAAGAAGGCGCTCAATCCATGAAACAAAGAAAGGGGCGGAAATACATTTTAGGAATGGCATATGCAATCGTGGAAGAAAGTCTGAAGAAGAAGGATGATCAAAAAGAATGAGAATCCTTTCCGACTGAAACCCCACTTACTGAAAGGATTAAAATGACTGTATATCCATAGAAATTTGATCCTCCAATGTTGCAGTCCTATAATGGGACAAGAGGTCCCAATCTATTCCTATGCAAATATGACCAGTATATGAATGGGGCATGCGCTACCGATGAGATCGAATGCTTATATTTTACGACTTATCTAGAAGGGGTGGCTTACCTATGGTTCACGAAACTACCACTGAAATCTACGGATGACTTCACTACCCTGACTAAACTATTTGGTAAGCAGTTCAAATTCCAGGCACCCAGAGTTTGGGATGTTATGGAGCTAAGCGAACTACATCAAAGACCAGGTGAGTCCATCAAAGCTTTTCTCACTCGATTTGATATGGCAGTAGCTGAAGTTGAAAATTTTGAGCCCAGTTTAGTCCTAATGGCTTTGAAAGGGGCCATATGCAAAGAGACCGGATTCAGACAGTGGATCAAGAAGAAGAAGCCAAGTAAACTCGAACAATCACTCAATAAAGCTGAAAAATACATGAGTATTGAAGAAAATTCAGCATATGGGCAGATAAAGGAGAAAGGTAATGCGCAAAGTAGCTCTGATAGTCAGAAAAGGGGCAACGAAGGGAAAGACAGAAGGGCTAAAAAGAAACTACGCATTTTTAAGAACTCCAAATTCACTCCCATTAATGATTGTATTGGAAATATCTTGATGGAAACTAAGGACACCGACAGATATCCAGTCTTAAAAGAAAAGGCAGGTCAAAGATGTCGCTATGAAATCAGGAAGATTTTGTCAATTCCATAAACAGCCAGGACACAATACCAACAACTGTAGGCATTTGACGTTAATCGTAGGACTAATCAGAAAAAACCATTTGCAACAATACGTACAAAACCATGAATGTTGTTCTAACTCTCCGCGAACAAGGGGCAATAAGCTTTGAAGAAAAGGCCCAAACCAATCTGAAACCAACGCTGACTTAAGGATCAGTAACCGGTGTCCTGATTATGGAGCTTTGGACAAGAACCCCCACTACTTTGCTTTGCTTTACTTCTCTGTTTTTATCTTATTACTTAAGAAATAGTAATCGCTTTACTCTGCTTTGTCACTCGCTATATTCATGCAAATGCTTAGCAGTGGTTTACTTACAAAAACCTTGTGAATCAATAATTCATTTTGTGCATACCTGAGTAACATACTTCTCAGTTCGTGCTAAAAACTGATCTCTTGGAATGTAGGCATGATAGTGGCAATTGATCATATATGGATAAACTGTGACGGGAAGAATCTCAAAGCACATCTTAAGCAAAGCGGCTTGGGAACCACAAACATCAGGCAAAATCAAATAGGATGAATATGCACATCGGCTCAAGAGAATAAGCTGTTCTAAGACAAAGTCAGAAGGCTGCACTTCTCATTGTGAAATATGCCGAACTCTTAGCAAACATCCATTCAAGGGATTGGCATCAGGCTTCAGTAGAGATGCAAGAATATTACAAAATCTATCCTACGGATAAAAAATTCTAGCCCCAAAGAGGCACCTTGTCAGGTGCAGGACACGAACTCCTTAGAATCGAAACCAAATTCAGTAACAAGGATTAGTATCCGCCTGCTAGGGGAAATGCATAAAAAAACTAGGCTGGAAACACCAATCCTGTATCGGAAGGACCAACAAACATGTTGGAAAGACCAGCGCAATCAGAAATCCTAGCCATAAGGGGTAATAGAAATCCTAGCCGCAAGGGGTAACAGAAATCCTAGCCGCAAGGGGGTATCCATTCTAGACCTTTTTTGAAGAAAAAATCATATCAAACAAGACCTAGAGTGGATCGAAAACTTATAACCCAAGCCCTCCCCAGGAGGCACGTATTCAAAACCAGTCTCTGAAGGACTTGGTTCACCAAGTCAGTCAGGCGCGGGGTTGAATACAACCTAATAAAAAATAATAACAAACACGCTTATGAATATATAAACAAACGCGTAATAACCTATGATAATTAACAAACTTCGGGGCTTGAACGAATCATCAAGGAAAACCAATAATAATAATAATAAAACCATAAATTGGGTTTAGCCGTATGATTAACAGAGCGCTCGACAAAAATTTAAATTAAAATAAAGGTGCAGCGTGCGACGCACCAACGCAAAGGTGGCTGGGTTACATAACAAAAAACCGCAGCACACTAAGGTCCAAAACCGGCCATAAAAGTCACCAACATAAGCGTACGATAATAAGCGAGGCTGGCACTCGCATAAACAAGCCAGACTAAACATAGCATATTAAAATAATGACGGAAATAATAAAAGATAAAGCTAGCAAGCCATAGCATTCAGATAAGGGAGGCAATGATCTTCTCCTAGGATTCAAGGGCCTTGCCGAGCTCGAGCCTGTCTTTTTCCAAAGCATAGATTTGATTGACATTCTCTTTATTCGACCCCGGAAGATCTCCAACAAGAGTATGCCAAGCACCCAATTGCTTTACAGTATAATCCTTGACTTCTGTGATGAGGTCTCCAACCAGATTCGGATGCTCCTCCAACTGATTAAATTCAGCTAATATGCCGTCTTTCATAGCACCCATTTTACCCGCAACAATCCATCGATCAATCGGGTCTATGTACACGCCGGAATATGTACCGACTTCGCACCAACCCTCGAATCGCTCAGAAAGTTCGGGATGACAAGGATTGGGAACACAAAGAGGACTCGGAATAGCCGTTTGATAGTTAGCAGGGTTTAAAGTAATGGACGGAGAAGCCAAGGGTAGTTGATCAAGAAAAATATGAACATTTGGGACAGGGAGTTCAGCCAATGAATGATGGCCTTGAGCATCATCTTCACCCAAGATCTTTTTACCTTGAAGCCTGTTTTTGCTGCCAGCCTTTCCCATTGATTTCTTCCTCAGTTTTTTTGACGTAAAGAATTTCATCCTTGTGCGGCCTATTATAAAGAAAAAGAGGAAGAAAAAGAAAGTCAATTTGGGCTCAAACAACAATCATGAATGACCAAGAATAGCCCAACCAGACTCAGATTTGAACATAAACATTTCACCTAGAGAAGCCTGGGGGCATTCCATTGAACAACTTATAAGCAATACTGACATCAAGATTTCAAAAGGCACCAGATGATTCAGATTCTTCAAGATAATTACAAAGACGGTATCTTCGCTAGACAGAACCAGGCTATTGCCAAAATCCCAATTCATACTTAAGTCAATCAGTCTGCACTTAAAACATCCTAGCACGGAAATATACTAGCTCAGAAAAAATGAGGCAAAACAAAGAAAAACTCACCCAAAAAGATCATGATGCTTCAGATCCAAAAAAGAATTTCTTTTATTAAACAGGTGTTACTGCAAGCACTAAGCAAAAAAAAATAAGGAAAAATGATTTCTAAAAAAGGGTCTGGACAAGTATAAAAGGTGTGGGTTACCGGGTAAGATTCTCGAAGAATACGGCTACCGTCAAAAGAATTTCCTGAAGGAAAGAGGTAAAATAAAGAAGGTTAAAAGAAAATTAGAATGAGAAATAAGAAAATAAGGGGGAAGATTAAAGGACATGCATCAAGAGCATTCTCACCACATCAACCCGGTACTCGATTGCAGAAATAAGTGTCCCATCAAGATCCAGCTGGCATGATCACTTCCCCATGATTTGACCATCTGCAATGATGAAAAGAAAATTCAAATTTCTCGCCCACGAAAAGGAATGACATCAATCAACCACAGTGGAGCAATCCTGAGCTTTGCACGAATGACCCTTCGTTAAAACAGATTAAATCTACCAAACAATGTTGCGACCGGTCATGTCGAAGCCAGTAATTCTTTTTTTTTTTCAAAAAAAATTACAAACTTTGAGGGGCAAATATTAATCCCTTAAAGATCCATACACACATTGAGCTACAAAATATGAGCAGAAGCTACGGAATGAACGCCATCAGGGTCGGTCGTGCACTGTCTTGTACGAAGCACTTAAAATGACTCACAAAGGATAGGAAGCAACTTTACAGAACAAGGTTCAAATATCAAATCCAAAACAAGTCATTTGCCCAACACGGTCGAGGACGACGACGTAATGTATTATGGACGATATAAATGCGACCCAATGAAGATAAAGGTCATATATCCTATAAAAGTCGTCCACAACAATAGAAGACACTAGACCTAATATCAAAGTTCGGTCATACATGTCAGAGCTGAGGCAGGCCAAAGGTCGCGCATATATTCGACGACCGCTCATGGATTGCAACTCCGAACGCTCGTATGTTTTTCTGATCGAACGCCAATAATTTGATCAGGTATCATCTATCGATCGGTCGGACGCCATCCCTTAGGAAGAACACACTTACATATCAAATCGTAAGCATTGATTGGTCGCCTCCAACTATAGAGATAATCCTCTTCTCACTCATATTCATACATAGCCTCATCAGAGAATTGTGATCATCCGACCGCCTATCCAAACGGCTCACTCTTTCACTCGTGTATGACAACTGGATCCAGCTGTCAATAGCTGGCTAGAGTCAGGCGGTGGCATATTTGTAATTAATGGGACGAGCGACCCACGGCCTGCATGTAAGAACTTCAGCTCACTTCTCCGAAGGGGCGCACCTATAAATAGGCCATGGCTGCCAACATAAAGGGGATCCAACTCCTGAAAACCACAAAGTGCTGCTAAATTCAACCTCTAATCATTCCTCAAGTATTTCGGAATGATGATCATCGTCTTCATTCGAAGGTCCATCACCCTTCTGGCCATGGCGTAAAGTACAACCTTGTAATCGGAAAAATCAAAGACATCGTCCTTCTCAATCATTCATCCGTCCTTCTCATCCTTAAACTCTACCATTCCCTCATTAAATCCCATGATTGATATGTATGAATGAGAGTACATTGAGTGAATATAGAGATGTATGAAAAAAGAGAGTTTATGTATTTTGTAATCTCTGTTTTAAGAATGCAAGCCATCTTCACAGTGGATGTAGGCCTAGCATAAGGCTGAACCGCTCTAAATCTCGTTCCATTTTACCTTACTCGCATTTTTTACTTTCAATTGTTATTAAGTATGGCTCCATTTATTTTCCTACCGTATCGGTGAAGTACAATTTCCTAGTACCATTGGTGTTTAAGCCATTTTTTGGTTAAAACATTTTCAATTCACAAGTTCTTTTAATTTTCCACTTGAGTTCCTAGTTTTATTTTTAATTTACGAGTCCATATAAATTTTGAGTTCAAATTTCAATCTCAATCAAACTTAATTTGATTTACTCTCCATTCAATTTCTATTCAACTCAAGTAATATTCAATTATCTACTTGAATTTGATTTACTACAATTCACTACTTATTTCACTCAACACATTTAAACAATATGCGTCGAGCTCTATTTAGATTATCAATATTCCATTAATTGGTATCTCAACTTGAATTCGCAGACTTTTCAATTAATTGGTATTGCAACTTGAATTCACGAACTTTCATTCCATGTTGATTCAATAATCGATTTTAGTTTAATATGGTTTCAATTTCAATACTTACAATTCGTCAGAGTACAGAGCCATTCAATTCATTTGGACAATTATAACAGTCTGTCCTCATTTTCAACACACAACGGAATAATATCTAAATATATAATACGTCTGATCTCCTCCAACTAATCTCCTGAAGCTTGTATGACCTTGCCTTGATCCTGTACAACTCGGTCTGACCCAACTGGGTATGACTCGGTCATTATAAATGCCAAAGGTTAGCCTGGTGAACCAGCATGAGAAAAAACCCACTAAATTATTGGTATCATTTATCTAGATTTTAAAGTTAAAATCATTTCGAAAGAAAAGGGTAATCGTAAGACGAATCCACACATAAACACGGACGGTTTTTACCTTACGATAACCTAAACCATTTTTTAAATCATAATTATTTTGATATTATAATAATGTCTAAATACAAATAAATATCAATCTAGCAGATCATTTGCATCTCACACTCTATATATAGTATACAATCAAAACTGCGGGCGCTTATTAGAGAGTGGATTCTGACTATGACAAGGTACGGGACCACCTGCCGATAGTGTATCTCTAAAGGGGAATACACTAGGTTCAACAAGAACGTCTTGCAACCCGACCCACACATGACCGACCAATCATTTCTCATGATTGTATCGAATATATTGTCACCCTACGGTTGCTTGCAACATAACTGTTCCCGGGAGATACAGAAGTGAAAAGAAGAACAAATATGAATATTCTCTAGATGGTGACAATACACCCTAATGGGAGCGACCCATATAGACATGCTGCCTACCCGATTTTTGTAATTTCCCTGTTGCGAGGCTTGAGGTTTTAAAATCCTATTTCTAGATCATTTGGCCGCCATTCACTTTGAATGCCACATTGTCAGACCCATCGGAAAATCACTAATTGATTTCCTCAAAAATATTCAGACTGTTAGGCTAAAGAAGTTTCCCTTCTTTGCCACCAACTTCGTACGTTTGGAGAAATCAATGTACGTAACCCCTTTGGAAATACTCTGTCAGGCATTCATCCATACAAGTTGTCCTGGGACTAGAAAAACGAAGGCATCCTCCTACTGCATCCTAGGAATCACCCTATGGATCAGTAATGAGTAGTCCTTGCATTTCGTCGATTTCAACCACGACAGGATCACCATTAGAATATCTTCGGGCGTGACTCCATAGAACTCGACAAGTATTCCTTTCGCTTATGAAGATCCATGGTCTTTACTGCTCCATCTTTTATTAGCATCTTCCACCTTTACGTATTAGTTGGTTCAGAATGGTTTTCGAATGTATTCGATCCTTGTCTTTCCGTACCAACAATCGTATTAGACCAGATTTGATAGTCGGTTATTTAACTATCAAATACAACAACCATTCATCCATAAAAGAAATTTGAATTCACTGATTTCATATTCTCCATTATTTTAGCTTCTTTTGATTAACTGTTCGTTAATTCAAAACTTCTCCATTTTCTCATAATTGGAATACTCATTTCTGCTTCTTATATTTATAAGAATATTCAAAGCCCCTTCATTTTAAAATCCTTTTAAGCACGTATTTCTCATCTTGGTCATTATTTTCTAACCGTAAATTAGTACACTACAACAAAATGACCCTATTACAACGGTGGAACACCGTTGCAATATACATTTTACAACGGTGGGCAAACCGTCGTCTATTAAGAAGTTGTAATAGACTAACATCTTTTACAACTTTTTTGCACTGTTGCAACACCGTTGTAATATGTATATTTTACAACTTTTTTTCACCGTTGTAATTGTAACGACCCAGCGGATTTCGGCCCCGAAATTCGACATAAATACCTTTACTGTAACTCATGCCGATCCTCCAAGCACCGAACCACTGGATAGTTATTAGAAAGAATTTAGAGGGTGAGATAAGAAAGAAAGAAATATTAGAATAGAAGAAGAAGAGCACCACAACACACAGCACAGAGTCTCACATCGCAGCGGAACAAAATATAATACAGAAATAATCTTTATTGAAAGCTTTTGAAATACTTACAATATCAGAGTACACATCTGGACAATGATACTAATCTGTCCTCATATAACACACAGCGGAATAGTAATATCATACGTCTGGACTCTTCCAGCTCGTCTCTTCATAGCAGTCGATAACCTGAACCTGTACAACCCGGCCTAACCCGAGCATTTACAAAACACCGGGTCAGTCTGGTGAACCAGAGTGAGATAAACTCGCACAGTAATAAGGGTGAACCATCCAATCATGATTTTTAAAGTTCAAAACCTTTTCAAAAGAAAAGGATAATCGTAAGACCAAATCCACACATAAACACGGACGGTTTTTACCTTACGATAACCCAAAATAGTTTGGAAACCAATATCTTGTCTGATATTATAATAATGTCTAAACACAAGTAAATAGAAATCTAGTGGAACGCTTGCATCTCACGCTCCACATATATAGTATACAATCAAAACCCGCAGGCGCTTATTGGGAATTGGATTTCCGACTTGACAAGGTATGGGTCCACCTTCCGATAGTGTATCTCTAGAGACGAATACACTGGGTTCAACAAGAACTTCTTGCAACCCGGCCCTCACATGACCGACCACTCATTTCGCTTGAGTGTATCGAATGTATATCACCGACGGTTGGGATCAGCAACCGTCTCCCGACAAGGGACAGCATCGAAACATAGATTTAAGAAACAAATAGGACTTCCTCTAGATAGGTGATTATACACCCTAATGGGAGCGACCCACATAGCCATGCTGCCTGCCCGATTTTTGTCATTTCCCGGTTGATGAGGCTTGAGGCCAGAGTTAACTCTTGACATCTGGTCGCCATTTACTTTGAATGCCACATCGTCAGATCCGTCAGATATCACTAATTGACGTCCACAAAAAATACTCTAGCTGAAAGCTAGAGAATGGCAATTCCCTGCCAACAACTATCGTACGTTTGAAGAAATCAACGTACGTGATCCTTTGGAAATACTCTGTCAGACATTCGTCCATATACGTCATCCAGGAACAGGATGAACCGAAGGCACTCTCCTACCGCATCCATATAGGAATCACCCCATGGATCAGTAGCGAGAAGTCCTTGCACTCGTGGATTCCAACCACGACAGAACCACAGTTTATCTCTGGCCGCTAAACCAGAGATTCTTAGCAGTTCCTCCGCTTATGAAGATCCACGGTCTTCAATGCTCCATCTCGACCGTCTTCAAATATCTTCACGTATTTGTTGGTCGGAATGGTTTTCGAATGTAAATTCGATCCCGGTCTTTCCATACCAACAATCGTATTGGTCAGGTTTGATAGTCGGTGTTTTAACTATCAAAATATACAGTGTTTCAACCATGACACTCCAATGAGTTCACTGGTTCAGTATTCAGCATCACTTGGCCTTTAACAAAACTGATTTTCTTTTTGTTAAATTGAAACTTCCAATTCCTTTAATATTCAACAATACGATATTTGAATAACTCTAATTGATTAATTAACATTCGTCTTCTCTCCATTCGGTTGACTCTAGATCACAGCGATCACAATGGTTACGCCTGATTCCCTCAGGAGACATCCGACCGCCGTAGGCTATCTGCAGCCCTGCGAATTACGCTAGCAGTCGTACGAAATGGCAACTTAGCCGAATAATTATGTTTGGCTAATTCTTTCTCGAATAACTATATTCAATTTCTCATTTAAAATTTCATTTAAAATTCTCCTTTTTACTAGATCTTGTTTTCAAATAACGTTAATGTAAAATTAACGTCTTAACACTTTGAAACTTATTTATATGTTTTGGTTTATCTTAAACCCTTTTATCGACATCTCCTTCGACTTAATTCAAATGATTAAGTACGTTTATTTTCTTTCACCATTCAATTGGCTTGCATCTCACATTCGGTAACTTTTTAAATGAATTCCCATTTAAAAATATATTCCTAAATTCATCATTAATTAAAATAATAACTTATTTCAAACATTAACTACTTTAGTAGTTAATCCCTTTATTAACTAAATAAAATATTAAATCCCTTTTAAATCCTTATTTTAAATTCCAACAATATTCATTTAACTATTTTAGTCAAAACACGTTAACTTGATAAACAATTCTAATTCCAAACGGTCGATTTAATTAACTCAAAAACTTGATTATCTCATTAACCGATTTCAACAATCCTCGCTTTAAATTAATCAAAAATATGATTAATTTAAATAAATTCTAATTATTTGTTTCCTTTACAAAACAAATTTTCAAGGTTTAACCATTTAATTCCTTTCTTATTCTTCAATTGGTAAATCTGATTAACATCAGCATTTGCTTTGCAAAATAACTTCATAACAAATCAAAGTCTTAAACAAATAAAATATTTATTTATTTTTCTTAAATAACTTTTATTCAAAATGATGTATTCAAAATCCAATTCCAGTTATAAAATAAATTTTATAACTTCAACCTTATCGATCCACCTGACAGTGAATCAGTATTTATAACCTGATTGATTTTATAGGCCATATTCTGCCAAATACCCAACCAATATCACCTATTGGTTCAAACCAAACAGATGTTGAATATTCAATTAATAATCAAATCAATCACACAAACAGATCAGTTCATATATGATAATATGAAAATAAATAATACATTTGAGGGATCCGGTTGGGTCCCTCCAACCTGTTCTTCCCTGTATTCAAATGGTTATCTCAAATCAGACCATTCAGTTTTGTTTAACCGATAACACTAAATAGCAACCATTCAACATCAAATGCAAGCAATTCAAACAGTTCAACAATTTAAAACACGTTTATAAATAAACGTGACCAACCAAGGTAAATTACCTTTATTGGAATCAATCGTTAAAATATAACGATTTGGTATTTCACTGAAATTAAACACAGTTTAATTTCATCAGTTAAATCAACAAACAACTGTATAACTAGCAAATAGGCAACCATCAGCAAGCAGAGCACACAAAATAAAAACACCCAATTTATATAAAATATAAAAAGGGTAACTGAGTGAGTTTAACTCACTTTGATTCCCAGCCGTTGTCAGAATGGTTCGTTGCTCACACTTCCAACTGCGTTTAATTTTGTCTGTTTCAATCCCAAAATCTTACGTCCGTTGATGTAGATTCAACGCTGCTTGTTTGTCTGATTCTGTGTACGTAGAACACAGTTACAAATTTAATGTGATGTTCACTATTTAAAATAATATTATTAAACTTAACCAATATTTTAAATTTCTAGTTTATACTTATATTCCTACTTACGTTATATAACATGCCTTAGTAAATATATTAATTATTTTAGACTCTTGACTTGCGTGATTAACATGGAGGTTTGGCGCATACGATATACCTTTCCACTGCTTAAACATGTCTCTGAGCTGCGCCTGCTTGCCACGCTGGGGTGCTCCAGACATCGGTGCTCTTCCCATCTGCTAATTTTACGACTCCCCACTTATTTTTATAGACAAGTGAATACGTATCAACAGCCTCTCACCAAAATAATGTGAAAGCGCCCCCAACGTCATGAACACCTCATTGTTCCCACGTCCTGCTTCATCCAACACTTCGGCAGTTCTGTTGCCAAATGGTCTAGTCCCCTCTGTTCACATTAGTATAGCTAGGTATTAATTAAATAACTCATTAATTAAAGTAAAATCCTTAGGTTAAGGCTAAATTATGCTCATCAAACCAGGCCGCACCTTCCCTTCTTGCATTGTCTTCATCTGGTACCCACGCATGGCCTTCTTCACGTTACCCTTCCACGTTTCTTCCCTTGCACAGTAAAACACACCTCATATACCCACGTTACGTCTCCACTTCTCCATGTATGTTGCTGCTACTGCTTCTCCTCCTTTACGTTTTTCTTCCAATCCCCTTCGCTTGCTCCTTCCCACGTGTCATCCCCCACGCATGAGCCTTCACCTCCCCATAGTCTTCCAATCCTTAACGTTTTTTTTTCTTTTCTCTTTGCTTTGCTGGACCAACGAAAAAGTAAATGAGTTGGTGCATATATATAGGTGCGAAGTCGTGGGCATCACGGTGAGGATGGTTTGGTACGCAAGTAACGTAGCTTGGTCATCACGGTTTATGGGTATGGGTAGGCATGCAGAGGCTTTAGGATAGCTGGTATTGCATTTATTAACCGGCATGAGTTTTCATTTGGTGGCCAATGCGTTCAGCGTGGTTTCATTTCAGTCATGTTTTGAGTTTACATTGATGGTGAAATGAAGTACGGCTGTAAAGGAAGTAGGAGGCAGCATGTGCATGGATTATTTAGGATAGACAACCCTATGAGTAGCGTACAGGGAAGCAAAGAAGCTAAAGTAGAAAAGGGGATGGATTTATTAATATAAAATTATATGAAAACTTCGTCACGGAGAAATTGTAGTAAAAATCACTATATATGATTTCTGTCTTCTGATAAAAAAACTATTCTTGATGTAAAACGATATTCCGGACCCAATGGGACAAGTTTCGTCGAGATCCGAGGTCGTATGGAAAAAATTCCTTTATGAAACCAGAAATGAACACACGTTTAATTTTTTCACGGTCACCAGATAAATTGAATCAACTTGAAACTGCGAACATCGCCAAAAAAATTTCGATACGAACCCAACGGCACTAATTTCGTCGCATTCTGAGACTGTTGCCCCGGTAGGCTGTTTTTACCCTGAACCGCCCTACCCTTTTTAACGCCAAATTTCTCGATCTCTAAAAATAACAAACTATATACATATCCTGACTCTAATCGACGATACGAACTCAACGGAACTGGTTTCATGGCTTAATTCGATCGTCTGCTCCAGTTACACTCAAATGTCCCTTTATTTATTTAAATACGCGCTATAGAAATTATATAGGCGTTTACGGCTACCGTGGTCATATACGACATCGGTTTTCTACGCAATTCACTACCGTACAATAATTTAGCGATACGGTTCTAATGAAACTGGTTTCATCGAAATCTGAGTTCGTTTGTAAAATGGCTAATTTAAAGGCCTATAATTAAATAACGGTTTTCCATAGCGACTATTTCAAAATTTGATTTGGCCATAAATATCAACCTATAGCACGAAATCTGGATTTTTCTCTTTCATATGAAAATTATCATCAATACGGTCCCAACGATTCTTGTTGCACAGAATTCCGGCTTATATCGAATCCCGTATTCTCAGTTGAAGTTCAAAACTCCAATTTACGAACTGCACGCCATTTCCGAGCTCAAATTATATTATATATAAATTATAACGTTCAACTTCGTTTTATTATCGAATTAAATATTAAATTCCATTAATATTTCCAACATAATATTTAAAATAAATAAATTAAATTAAATATTTGACGGCCAAAAATGCGGGTCGTTACATTCTTTCCCCCTTAAAATAATTTCGTCCTCGAAATTGCTAAGGTAAGAAAGAACGTTATAAACTCATTAAATTCCGAATTCAATTTTATTTTAAATCAATATCAATTCAATACAGTAAATATATAATTTCAAAAATACTGAAAATTTTCTACACCTTAAATTTCCGAAAAATTTCGCCAGCACCTCCTTTGTACGGCTCAATCGGTACAACCACAACTCGCCCTTCTAGGCCTTCTCTAATCCAAAAGAAAATAAAACAGCCAAACGGCTTGCCAAATAGGCTCACAAATCTCCAAACCCATATAAAATAAACGTGTACCTTTTTGTCGGGCATATCTTTATATCCTTTCCATCTGCTGCCCTGTCAGCTTATACAAATGCATTCCCAAACGAAATTCCACTTTTATCCTCAAGCCCAAATCCTTCACGCAACCAAGCCAAATCTCATTCTTAACTCAATTTCCATCAATTATCCATTTCAACTCTTAACTTACCAACCCAATATCATTTCAGATTCCTATCTTCAATTCAAAACTGATTCTACTTGATATATTAGCTCCTGATTTCAATTTCCAGTTAACTGGTTTCAATTTAATTCATATTCGCTTTCACAAATTCGATTTAATTTTGTTTCTGTTCAAACAATTTCCCTGGGAGTTTTTAACAGTTCAGCTCTCTCCAAAGTCAAATATTCCTTTCAGGATCCAAAACAACTTGTTTTTCTCAAAGCAATTCAAAACAAAATCTTTGGTAGTAATCCGTCACTTATCACTCGAAAATGAACACCGATAATGGTGCGCACATCATCGGAATCTATTTTCCAGCTATCGAAGTGAGTTCAATACTATGTCACTTTCAAAACCAGTTCTAAACACTTTCATTTGAAATCCATTTCAAAATATCCCTTTCAAATGCTTGTAGCAAAATTAAAACCTCCCAGGATTTTAAAATTCTCATATATTTAACCTAGATTCATTTACACACACTTTTCATATTTCCACCATTTTGATTTCATTTCTGATTTAAATTCAGATTTAATTCATCTGATTCATATATTTCACTTATATGAATTCTGATTGGTTATTTATATAACCTTTCAATTTAACCAAGCAACACATCCAATATACTATAATATTTCAAATGTTAATCATTCCTTTATATTAAAATACCATTTGGGTAAAATTACTTCATTTACCTTTTTTTTCAAAAACATACTGTATCGAATTATTCTGTTTAAGAGTTTAGAAACACTTATCGACACAGTTTGCATTACTGTATCGACCAGAATTCATAAACTACTCGACAAACCAATCAACACAATATAAAACAATTTTTATAAAATCTACAAATACGTTCACTCGTATATATACACTCAAACTCAGTCTAGGGTATTACTAACCCCATCTCTACTGAATCACGCCACAGAGCCAAGGTAATCACTTTAACCTTTAGCTCTGATACCACTGTAACGACCCAGCGGATTTCGGCCCCGAAATTCGACATAAATACCTTTACTGTAACTCATGCCGATCCTCCAAGCACCGAACCACTGGATAGTTATTAGAAAGAATTTAGAGGGTGAGATAAGAAAGAAAGAAATATTAGAATAGAAGAAGAAGAGCACCACAACACACAGCACAGAGTCTCACATCGCAGCGGAACAAAATATAATACAGAAATAATCTTTATTGAAAGCTTTTGAAATACTTACAATATCAGAGTACACATCTGGACAATGATACTAATCTGTCCTCATATAACACACAGCGGAATAGTAATATCATATGTCTGGACTCTTCCAGCTCGTCTCTTCACAGCAGTCGATAACCTGAACCTGTACAACCCGGCCTAACCCGAGCATTTACAAAACACCGGGTCAGTCTGGTGAACCAGAGTGAGATAAACTCGCACAGTAATAAGGGTGAACCATCCAATCATGATTTTTAAAGTTCAAAACCTTTTCAAAAGAAAAGGATAATCGTAAGACCAAATCCACACATAAACACGGACGGTTTTTACCTTACGATAACCCAAAATAGTTTGGAAACCAATATCTTGTCTGATATTATAATAATGTCTAAACACAAGTAAATAGAAATCTAGTGGAACGCTTGCATCTCACGCTCCACATATATAGTATACAATCAAAACCCGCAGGCGCTTATTGGGAATTGGATTTCCGACTTGACAAGGTATGGGTCCACCTTCCGATAGTGTATCTCTAGAGACGAATACACTGGGTTCAACAAGAACTTCTTGCAACCCGGCCCTCACATGACCGACCACTCATTTCGCTTGAGTGTATCGAATGTATATCACCGACGGTTGGGATCAGCAACCGTCTCCCGACAAGGGACAGCATCGAAACATAGATTTAAGAAACAAATAGGACTTCCTCTAGATAGGTGATTATACACCCTAATGGGAGCGACCCACATAGCCATGCTGCCTGCCCGATTTTTGTCATTTCCCGGTTGATGAGGCTTGAGGCCAGAGTTAACTCTTGACATCTGGTCGCCATTTACTTTGAATGCCACATCGTCAGATCCGTCAGATATCACTAATTGACATCCACAAAAAATACTCTAGCTGAAAGCTAGAGAATGGCAATTCCCTGCCAACAACTATCGTACGTTTGAAGAAATCAACGTACGTGATCCTTTGGAAATACTCTGTCAGACATTCGTCCATATACGTCATCCAGGAACAGGATGAACCGAAGGCACTCTCCTACCGCATCCATATAGGAATCACCCCATGGATCAGTAGCGAGAAGTCCTTGCACTCGTGGATTCCAACCACGACAGAACCACAGTTTATCTCTGGCCGCTAAACCAGAGATTCTTAGCAGTTCCTCCGCTTATGAAGATCCACGGTCTTCAATGCTCCATCTCGACCGTCTTCAAATATCTTCACGTATTTGTTGGTCGGAATGGTTTTCGAATGTAAATTCGATCCCGGTCTTTCCATACCAACAATCGTATTGGTCAGGTTTGATAGTCGGTGTTTTAACTATCAAAATATACAGTGTTTCAACCATGACACTCCAATGAGTTCACTGGTTCAGTATTCAGCATCACTTGGCCTTTAACAAAACTGATTTTCTTTTTGTTAAATTGAAACTTCCAATTCCTTTAATATTCAACAATACGATATTTGAATAACTCTAATTGATTAATTAACATTCGTCTTCTCTCCATTCGGTTGACTCTAGATCACAGCGATCACAATGGTTACGCCTGATTCCCTCAGGAGACATCCGACCGCCGTAGGCTATCTGCAGCCCTGCGAATTACGCTAGCAGTCGTACGAAATGGCAACTTAGCCGAATAATTATGTTTGGCTAATTCTTTCTCGAATAACTATATTCAATTTCTCATTTAAAATTTCATTTAAAATTCTCCTTTTTACTAGATCTTGTTTTCAAATAACGTTAATGTAAAATTAACGTCTTAACACTTTGAAACTTATTTATATGTTTTGGTTTATCTTAAACCCTTTTATCGACATCTCCTTCGACTTAATTCAAATGATTAAGTACGTTTATTTTCTTTCACCATTCAATTGGCTTGCATCTCACATTCGGTAACTTTTTAAATGAATTCCCATTTAAAAATATATTCCTAAATTCATCATTAATTAAAATAATAACTTATTTCAAACATTAACTACTTTAGTAGTTAATCCCTTTATTAACTAAATAAAATATTAAATCCCTTTTAAATCCTTATTTTAAATTCCAACAATATTCATTTAACTATTTTAGTCAAAACACATTAACTTGATAAACAATTCTAATTCCAAACGGTCGATTTAATTAACTCAAAAACTTGATTATCTCATTAACCGATTTCAACAATCCTCGCTTTAAATTAATCAAAAATATGATTAATTTAAATAAATTCTAATTATTTGTTTCCTTTACAAAACAAATTTTCAAGGTTTAACCATTTAATTCCTTTCTTATTCTTCAATTGGTAAATCTGATTAACATCAGCATTTGCTTTGCAAAATAACTTCATAACAAATCAAAGTCTTAAACAAATAAAATATTTATTTATTTTTCTTAAATAACTTTTATTCAAAATGATGTATTCAAAATCCAATTCCAGTTATAAAATAAATTTTATAACTTCAACCTTATCGATCCACCTGACAGTGAATCAGTATTTATAACCTGATTGATTTTATAGGCCATATTCTGCCAAATACCCAACCAATATCACCTATTAGTTCAAACCAAACAGATGTTGAATATTCAATTAATAATCAAATCAATCACACAAACAGATCAGTTCATATATGATAATATGAAAATAAATAATACATTTGAGGGATCCGGTTGGGTCCCTCCAACCTGTTCTTCCCTGTATTCAAATGGTTATCTCAAATCAGACCATTCAGTTTTGTTTAACCGATAACACTAAATAGCAACCATTCAACATCAAATGCAAGCAATTCAAACAGTTCAACAATTTAAAACACGTTTATAAATAAACGTGACCAACCAAGGTAAATTACCTTTATTGGAATCAATCGTTAAAATATAACGATTTGGTATTTCACTGAAATTAAACACAGTTTAATTTCATCAGTTAAATCAACAAACAACTGTATAACTAGCAAATAGGCAACCATCAGCAAGCAGAGCACACAAAATAAAAACACCCAATTTATATAAAATATAAAAAGGGTAACTGAGTGAGTTTAACTCACTTTGATTCCCAGCCGTTGTCAGAATGGTTCGTTGCTCACACTTCCAACTGCGTTTAATTTTGTCTGTTTCAATCCCAAAATCTTACGTCCGTTGATGTAGATTCAACGCTGCTTGTTTGTCTGATTCTGTGTACGTAGAACACAGTTACAAATTTAATGTGATGTTCACTATTTAAAATAATATTATTAAACTTAACCAATATTTTAAATTTCTAGTTTATACTTATATTCCTACTTACGTTATATAACATGCCTTAGTAAATATATTAATTATTTTAGACTCTTGACTTGCGTGATTAACATGGAGGTTTGGCGCATACGATATACCTTTCCACTGCTTAAACATGTCTCTGAGCTGCGCCTGCTTGCCACGCTGGGGTGCTCCAGACATCGGTGCTCTTCCCATCTGCTAATTTTACGACTCCCCACTTATTTTTATAGACAAGTGAATACGTATCAACAGCCTCTCACCAAAATAATGTGAAAGCGCCCCCAACGTCATGAACACCTCATTGTTCCCACGTCCTGCTTCATCCAACACTTCGGCAGTTCTGATGCCAAATGGTCTAGTCCCCTTTGTTCACATTAGTATAGCTAGGTATTAATTAAATAACTCATTAATTAAAGTAAAATCCTTAGGTTAAGGCTAAATTATGCTCATCAAACCAGGCCGCACCTTCCCTTCTTGCATTGTCTTCATCTGGTACCCACGCATGGCCTTCTTCACGTTACCCTTCCACGTTTCTTCCCTTGAACAGTAAAACACACCTCATATACCCACGTTACGTCTCCACTTCTCCATGTATGTTTAAAGACCCGCAACCTCCCCGTAAAGGAAAGCGTCGGATAGTTCGAGAACAAGCCACAGCAGAACGCATACAGAAGAACATTTCATTGTATATTACAACAATGCATCAGATTACAAGAATATACAGAGTATAAATGAATATTACACAGAAATATCAGAGATTTAAATTACATTTAAATACATAGCAGCGGAAAATAATACAATACACAACTAGAATGAGATATACGGATACAAAGCTTTCCGGATATCGTTCCAGCTGTAAACCAGGATCCTGTGAATATAAATCTGCAAAACCAAAACTACTAGCTGCCCGTGTCGAAAATAGGGGCACCCAGAGTTTAGGTTAAAACAATAAACTCCAGGTCAGTCATGTGACTGGTGTGAGAACTAAAACAGTTATTAATCTTTATTTCAAATCATTAGGTAAATCAAGGGACCACGCCGTATAACACGGAACGGGTTTCCTCCCAAGAATACCAGTGCATAAAACCAACAGCGCAATGCTAAATAAAGAAAAATGAAGCTGTTATAAGACCCAGGTCCCATCACACAATGCAACGCAGTCGAGGATAGGGTTTTCCCTTATAACAGCCAAAGAATGCTTGATACGTTTAAAACAAATCATTTGATACTATTATAAGTGCATAGTATATAAAACACTTCAAATCATAAGTATCAATCATAGGCGGCATGAGCGCCCCATCCCACTATGTCGCCATATATAGGATATACAATCAAAACCGCAAAGTCTCGTATTTGGAAATTGGGTTTCCATCTATGAACCGAGGCAAAAGATAGTCCTCAACCGATTCGAGACAATCTAGCCCATGTCTCAGGCAAGCGCGCAGGCAAGCCTTGGATCGTCAGGGCCGGTCCACACGGAGTGGATTATTATGCCTGAACAATACGTCTCCCCACCCTATGGGGTGTAAGTCTGGTCCGTCAGCCGACCAGAATGCATTCGGCCGAAACCGATATAACCGAGGCGCCTCGCAACAGCAACAACCACATAAGTCAAACTCGTCAGGGCGTGTAAAACCACTGACGCCACTTCTAGCTAGAAAGAAACGCATGCCCTCCCTGAGGTCCGTCTCCCGTTTTTGGTTCATACCGGGTGTGAAACACGCGAGGTAAACGTTACACAAAGCTACGCCACAAAGGCCGTGCTTTGATCATCACCACAAGACTTTGCTTTTCAACAGAAGCCTCGATCATTTGCATCTTAGCATGCCACACAGGCAAGCCATCCTATGCAACCGATATCAGTCACACAGAATGAAATCCGATGTCAGACACACAGTCCATTTACAAGTCCGTTCTGGGTCTGAACGAAACCGGAGGCACCTAGTACCCCGCATATCCATCGATCTCCAAGTACGTCTGGACGATCACTAACTGTTTCCATCTTCTTGGGTGTACAGCCCAATCAAGATCATCAGTTATCACCCAAACGACGTGAAGACTTCCGGTCTTCGACCATCGTCTTCATCTTCGACTTATCGTCGTATCAGTTATTCAGAATGGGATAAACCCGGTCTTTCCGAATAACTCGCGTATATATTATAAAAGTGTTACACAAACACAACATACGCCTCATTCCAATTCATTAGTCACTAACCGTAAATTAATCAAGAGAATAATTCCCCAAATATTAACCCCGAAGGCCGAAACCAACATCAGATCAATATCCAGAAAACCATTCTGCTTGGCTAACCGCCAGTTAGTTTCTAAATTTCACATTCAAATCTAATTAAAGATTTAACTATCGCCTGGAGCAAAACTGGTGATACTCCATTCTCGATCTTTTCAATCTAATTAAAGATTCATTAAAACTCCACTTAGTTTTAATCTGTGACTGGGTTAAAGAATCAGTGTCATTTAAAACACGGTTCACGATAAACCCAAAGTCACATCCCATTAATTATCGGGTTAAAGAACAAGTGTTATTTAAAACACTGTTCACGATAAACCCAAAAATCAATATCAATTCAATTCCAATTAAATATCATTTAATTGGTACACTTCATTAAATCTAAATAAAAAGATTTAATCTTTTCTCAACTGGGTTCAAGAACAGTGTTAGTGAAGACACCATTCACGACAAACCCAAATCACATTCGATATTCAATACAAGGCTCTGAATAGAAACTATATCGGCCTATATTCAATATCAAATTCTACGATTAACAAATGTCGTATTGGAAATAACGATATACATATATATCTTTCAAATTTCCATAACAACACCTGTAATATCACGAATTCCAACATCGAAATATTCCGAAGACAATTTCGATTCAAATCCACTCCAATGCAATCATTGGAAATTTTGGTTATTTTCAAAACCATTTCAAATTCAATTTATTTATTTAAAAATAAATAGAATTATAATTCTAGTTCAAAACTAGTTCATTTCGATAAAAATCTATTTTTATCTTTTCAAATATGGAGTTTTTCATCCCAAACTTTCACAAATCATTTCTTATGATTTTACACAAATTATTACTATTTTTAATAATTTTATCAAGGCCCGTACGGTCGATTTCCATTAACGGCCATCGAACTGCACTTACAGCGACCTTTTTCGAATTTGATTTGGACGTATCTCCAAATCCAACCGTTAGATTTCAAATTTCTAACATTCATTAGAAAGCTCTTTTCGATACGAACCCAACGGTTCCGGTTTTAGGAGAATCCGACGGTCGGATCTCCCGTAATGTCCGTTTGAAACAAATGATCGAAATTCGCGAACTGCCGCAGCGCGGCGCGTTCTATTCAGGCCATTATATTATATATATAATATATATAATATATATTTCGTCGATTACTATTTAAAACGAATTATATAAATGGTTTTAAATTCGTTTCAAAAGCAATTTCAACTTCCTTTTCAATTCAAATCAAAATTGAATTCTTCTTTATAAATTCGTTTCAAAATTCATTTCTATTCAATTCAAATTTCAATTCAATTTGAATTCATTTCAATTCGCTTTCAATTCCATTTGAATTCGTTTTCAATTCAATTCATTTCGAAATCGTTTTAAAATTCAATTCATTTCGAAATCGTTTTCAATTCAATTCATTTCGAAATCGTTTTCAATTCAATTCATTTCGAAATCGTTTTCAATTCAATTCATTTCGAAATCGTTTTCAATTCAATTTATTTCGAAATCGCTTTCAATTCAATTTGAATTCGTTTTCAATTCATTTCGAAATCGTTTTCAATTCAATTTATTTCGAAATCGTTTTCAATTCAATTCATTTCGAAATCGTTTTCAATTCAATTTATTTCGAAATCGTTTTCAATTCAATTCATTTCGAAATCGTTTTCAATTCAATTTATTTCGAAATCGTTTTCAATTCAATTCATTTCGAAATCGTTTTCAATTCAATTCATTTCGAAATCGTTTTCAATTCAATTCATTTCGAAATCGTTTTCAATTCAATTCATTTCGAAATCGTTTTCAATTCAATTCATTTCGAAATCGTTTTCAATTCAATTCATTTCGAAATCGTTTTCAATTCAATTCATTTCGAAATCGTTTTCAATTCAATTTATTTCGAAATATTCGATTTCGAAATCACGTTTCAATATTCATTTTAAAATGAATAAAATCGATATAAATATCGTTCACGTCAAAATGGCGTCAATCTAATCCTCACGGCTTCACATATTTCTATTTTCAAATATTCTATTTCAAATATTTCTATTTCAAATATTTCTATTTCAAATATTTCTATTTCAAATATTTCTATTTCAAATATTTCTATTTCAAATATTTCTATTTTTCTCGAAACTGGAATGAGGCCCAATCAATTACCATATAATGTTAATTATATGGATTTTCTACAACACATGTATATATCAACAACGATGAATAATCAACCATCAACCAAAGTGCACTACACTGTATAAGCATCAAATATAGACATTTAACGCTTATAGCAGCTTGTCAATCAATCGATCGACATATTTAATAAATCAGGATGAGTGAACTTCAAATTTCATCCTAACACCCGTGTGGGGTTTCAAACAATCAAACACATATTTTATTTGTGCAGTTAGGCGATGTGTAAAATTTATCGACCCAATCAACGTCATTCAAATAGGTGTACATAAACAAACCGTCTGGTTTGTAAATGAATATTTATTTATTCACATTCACGTTAAAAATTATATTTTTAACGATAACACATTTTATTTTAACATATGAATTTATATTCAGTTCATTCGTTAAATAAAATGCTAATTTTATTTTTCTAACTTATTTTAGAAAATTTCGGCGGCATAACGGCACGATACTAGAAACGGGACAAGGCCTAGCCTTATCCCCGGTCTAGTGAAGGCCCACGCCATTCACACATCAATCAAATCAATTCGTTATGCAAACCACAAACTTTGGAGTAAGGGTCTAACCTAGCCTTACTCCTTCGCCTTATAACGGCGCACGTCTAATCCTAACCAATTTATCGATTCGATTTTTCACACCACAAACCACATTCAAACCAATATCACAATCAATCACCAAACAGTCAAACAAACAAGTCCATGGTCTGTGGACGGGTGTCGGGTGCTACTAAGCACCGTCTGCATCCTAGTATATATATAACTAGAAAAATAAATTGAAAGGTGAGAAATTCTCACTTATAGCTATCCTAGCTCCACGGCTCTTCATTTGCAGAAGTCTTCGTCGTTTCGCCATTTTTGTCACCTTCGTTGTCCGCTTTCACTACATATGTAAAAATCGAATTTTTACTATGTTATTCAATAAATATAAAAATCGAATTTCCATTTCAAAGTTCAATATATAAAAATCGAATTTTTATTTCAAAGTTCAATATATAAAAATCGAATTTTTATTTCAAAGTTCAATATATAAAAATCGAAT
Source organism: Allium sativum (assembly GCA_030737875.1). Classification (NCBI taxonomy): domain Eukaryota; kingdom Viridiplantae; phylum Streptophyta; class Magnoliopsida; order Asparagales; family Amaryllidaceae; genus Allium; species Allium sativum. Next base: position 122,297,366 of record CM060919.1, on the reverse strand, counting down.
TTTTATTTCAAAGTTCAATATATAAAAATCGAATTTTTATTTCAAAGTTCAATATATAAAAATCGAATTTTTATTTCAAAGTTCAATATATAAAAATCGAATTTTTATTTCAAAGTTCAATATATAAAAATCGAATTTTTATTTCAAAGTTCAATATATAAAAATCGAATTTTTATTTCAAAGTTCAATATATAAAAATCGAATTTTTATTTCAAAGTTCAATATATAAAAATCGAATTTTTATTTCAAAGTTCAATATATAAAAATCGAATTTTTATTTCAAAGTTTAATAGATAAAAATCGAATTTTTAGTTCGAAGTTCAATAGATAAAAATCGAATTTTTAGTTCGAAGTTCAATAGATAAAAATCGAATTTTTATTTCAAAGTTCAATAGATAAAAATCGAATTTTTAGTTCGAAGTTTAATAGATAAAAATCGAATTTTTAGTTCGAAGTTTAATAGATAAAAATCGAATTTTTAGTTCGAAGTTTAATAAATAAAAAACCTATTTTTAATTCTAAAAATCCCAACTTTATACATCTTAAAAATCCTTTCTTTATATTTTAAAAACATCGCTAACTTTATTTTCAAAAACAACTCATGTCTTGTATTTCAAAAATAATGATATACATATATAAAAGTTAACCAAAAATCAAATCTTTTCGCTTGTTAACAAAATCAATTTCTAAACTTTTCTAAAAAGATATATATATATAAGAAAACTGATTTTATAAATAATGTCATATTAAAAATGCTCACTGTTTTTTTTCTATTTAACTAAAATCAGTTTTTCAATTTTTAATAAAACAGTTTTTAAACATTAATAAAATTTACAGATAAAAGAAAATAAACAAATAAAACAAAACTAAACTTACAGTCTTTGGTCAACAGAGGATAGGGAGAGGGGAGCGAGCATCGGAGGTCGGCGGTGGGCAGCCGCGAGGCGACAGTGGCTTGGGGGCTAGGGTTTCGATTTGCGGTGGTTTGCTGGGCGTGGCGATTTGGGGTTGGGGTCCAGGGGTCGCGAGGCTCGAGCGGGGTTCATCAGAGGATGGGCGCGAGGGGGAGGTGGACTCGGCGGAGGCGGCGGTCGGCTCTGGCAAAGGGTGGCGCCGACAGGAGGAGGGAGGCGCGATTTTCTTTGGGGGTTTTTTTTTTATTTATTTTTATTCGATCTGCAGAAGGGGGGGGCCAACGTATAAAAGGGAAAGAAGATATATATTTTTTTTTTTTTATTATTATTATTATTTTAATTATTTTATTCGAAAAAAGGTTGACCTTTAAATACGAACTCGAAACGAGGCCCACCGCCTGTCGTCCATAGCGTTTCACCCCCATTCCGAACACAATGGGACATGTATCGCAAGCTGATTTGACCGTTTCGATCAGTTTCCTTTGAATTTACATTTAAATCACTATATTGAATTTTAAACGTACATTTCAAATTACCGGGGTCACATACTAACTAGAAAAATTGCAGAAAAATATTTTCTAGCTTCGTATTGACGATACGGTCCTAACAAAACTAGTTTCGTCGAATTCTGAGACCGTTAGAAAAATGGCCAATTTCCAGTCGATTAAAATCAACTGAAACAGGTCAAACGCGTTTTCCTTTGCCACGCTCACATATTGATTCGAAAAATTATGAAATTTGGAATTTAGCAATAACTTGGCACTGCGGATCCAACAAAACTGGTTTCGTCGAAATCCGAGGTCGTTTGCAAAATGTCCATTTTTAAGGGCCTGAATTCCATAGCGACTATTCAGAATTTTCAACTGGACATATCTTTTGATTCCCGATATGAAATCTTGATTTTTCGGATTCGCTGGAAAGATATTCACTATTAGATTCCATTATTTTTGGTTTCACTAAAATCCGGATTGTTTTGCACCCGGTACATTCAATTGAAGTTTGAAATCGAATTATCGAACTACCGCGCCATTTTCAATTCTATTTATAATTATATATAATTATTTATATTCTAACGACGACGCGTATAATATATACGTTCGAATTATATTCAAAATAAATTTATTGTCGATATTATTTAAAATAATTCATTTTAAATAATCAAAATTCGCTAAAATTGCCAAAATAAAATTTTCAAACTGGCCCAGATTTTCCGGGTTGTTACAATCTCCCCCACTTAAAACTTTTCGTCCTCGAAAAGGAACAAAGTCGAAAGTGGTTTGATTATTCAGCTCTACGTTCGATTTGGCTTCCATTCTCCAACTTTTCAGTTTCTGAGAACTTCTAAAATTTCAAAAATTTGGCTAACACCCTAAATTTTCGAAAAATTTCGCCATAACCTCCCCTGCAATGGGAGCATCGGGGAATTTCAAATAGCTTCCCCGGTCCTTCAGATCTCAAAAAGAAAAAGAAAAAGCCAAGCGGCTAGCCAATAGGCTCACAAAATCATCATCACCCAAACAAAACAGGAAATTATGTAGTAAACATGTACCTATTTGTCGGGCAAACAAATTTTATTCTCTGGCTCTAGCCTCCTTGCTATGACCTGTTCCAAAAGATATACATGTATGCAAGCAAATGCGACCAATTTTCAATATAAGTCAATATATGATTCAATCAGGCTAATTGGTTAAAAATTATCAAACAATTCAACAAACAACACAAACATCAATCAATTAGTGAATTAGAGTTTCAAATTCATAATTTTGATACATATACAAAAATCATGTTTTTGATGCCAATTCACAACAATGTATTCTAGCTATATATAAGTTTTGGGTTCTCACACCAGCCTAATGGAAATATATAGAAAATCACACCTTCGAGACACGAACATAAATACCGATGATGCACGTGCTATCATCAGTACCTTCTCCGGGCGACTAGAGTGTGATTCTATATCTATCCAATATATTAAAACTTCGAATACACGCGGATCAGACGTATACGCAAAATCTATATATACTGGATTGTCCAACTCAATATAAATAGAAAATCAAATACGAATGATTGATTTAAATTTTCAAAACAAAATTTGTTTTCACTTGAAAAAAATATACTCTTCACACTCGTTCTAGGATACTACTGATCCCATCTCTAACGAGTCATTCTAATTGGATATTACTAATCCAATATCTGATGAATTCTTTCGTATGGTTCTAATGTGCCTTGTTCTCTGAGCTTTGTAAACCAAAGCTCTGATACCAACTTTAAAGACCCGCAACCTCCCCGTAAAGGAAAGCGTCGGATAGTTCGAGAACAAGCCACAGCAGAACGCATACAGAAGAACATTTCATTGTATATTACAACAATGCATCAGATTACAAGAATATACAGAGTATAAATGAATATTACACAGAAATATCAGAGATTTAAATTACATTTAAATACATAGCAGCGGAAAATAATACAATACACAACTAGAATGAGATATACGGATACAAAGCTTTCCGGATATCGTTCCAGCTGTAAACCAGGATCCTGTGAATATAAATCTGCAAAACCAAAACTACTAGCTGCCCGTGTCGAAAATAGGGGCACCCAGAGTTTAGGTTAAAACAATAAACTCCAGGTCAGTCATGTGACTGGTGTGAGAACTAAAACAGTTATTAATCTTTATTTCAAATCATTAGGTAAATCAAGGGACCACGCCGTATAACACGGAACGGGTTTCCTCCCAAGAATACCAGTGCATAAAACCAACAGCGCAATGCTAAATAAAGAAAAATGAAGCTGTTATAAGACCCAGGTCCCATCACACAATGCAACGCAGTCGAGGATAGGGTTTTCCCTTATAACAGCCAAAGAATGCTTGATACGTTTAAAACAAATCATTTGATACTATTATAAGTGCATAGTATATAAAACACTTCAAATCATAAGTATCAATCATAGGCGGCATGAGCGCCCCATCCCACTATGTCGCCATATATAGGATATACAATCAAAACCGCAAAGTCTCGTATTTGGAAATTGGGTTTCCATCTATGAACCGAGGCAAAAGATAGTCCTCAACCGATTCGAGACAATCTAGCCCATGTCTCAGGCAAGCGCGCAGGCAAGCCTTGGATCGTCAGGGCCGGTCCACACGGAGTGGATTATTATGCCTGAACAATACGTCTCCCCACCCTATGGGGTGTAAGTCTGGTCCGTCAGCCGACCAGAATGCATTCGGCCGAAACCGATATAACCGAGGCGCCTCGCAACAGCAACAACCACATAAGTCAAACTCGTCAGGGCGTGTAAAACCACTGACGCCACTTCTAGCTAGAAAGAAACGCATGCCCTCCCTGAGGTCCGTCTCCCGTTTTTGGTTCATACCGGGTGTGAAACACGCGAGGTAAACGTTACACAAAGCTACGCCACAAAGGCCGTGCTTTGATCATCACCACAAGACTTTGCTTTTCAACAGAAGCCTCGATCATTTGCATCTTAGCATGCCACACAGGCAAGCCATCCTATGCAACCGATATCAGTCACACAGAATGAAATCCGATGTCAGACACACAGTCCATTTACAAGTCCGTTCTGGGTCTGAACGAAACCGGAGGCACCTAGTACCCCGCATATCCATCGATCTCCAAGTACGTCTGGACGATCACTAACTGTTTCCATCTTCTTGGGTGTACAGCCCAATCAAGATCATCAGTTATCACCCAAACGACGTGAAGACTTCCGGTCTTCGACCATCGTCTTCATCTTCGACTTATCGTCGTATCAGTTATTCAGAATGGGATAAACCCGGTCTTTCCGAATAACTCGCGTATATATTATAAAAGTGTTACACAAACACAACATACGCCTCATTCCAATTCATTAGTCACTAACCGTAAATTAATCAAGAGAATAATTCCCCAAATATTAACCCCGAAGGCCGAAACCAACATCAGATCAATATCCAGAAAACCATTCTGCTTGGCTAACCGCCAGTTAGTTTCTAAATTTCACATTCAAATCTAATTAAAGATTTAACTATCGCCTGGAGCAAAACTGGTGATACTCCATTCTCGATCTTTTCAATCTAATTAAAGATTCATTAAAACTCCACTTAGTTTTAATCTGTGACTGGGTTAAAGAATCAGTGTCATTTAAAACACGGTTCACGATAAACCCAAAGTCACATCCCATTAATTATCGGGTTAAAGAACAAGTGTTATTTAAAACACTGTTCACGATAAACCCAAAAATCAATATCAATTCAATTCCAATTAAATATCATTTAATTGGTACACTTCATTAAATCTAAATAAAAAGATTTAATCTTTTCTCAACTGGGTTCAAGAACAGTGTTAGTGAAGACACCATTCACGACAAACCCAAATCACATTCGATATTCAATACAAGGCTCTGAATAGAAACTATATCGGCCTATATTCAATATCAAATTCTACGATTAACAAATGTCGTATTGGAAATAACGATATACATATATATCTTTCAAATTTCCATAACAACACCTGTAATATCACGAATTCCAACATCGAAATATTCCGAAGACAATTTCGATTCAAATCCACTCCAATGCAATCATTGGAAATTTTGGTTATTTTCAAAACCATTTCAAATTCAATTTATTTATTTAAAAATAAATAGAATTATAATTCTAGTTCAAAACTAGTTCATTTCGATAAAAATCTATTTTTATCTTTTCAAATATGGAGTTTTTCATCCCAAACTTTCACAAATCATTTCTTATGATTTTACACAAATTATTACTATTTTTAATAATTTTATCAAGGCCCGTACGGTCGATTTCCATTAACGGCCATCGAACTGCACTTACAGCGACCTTTTTCGAATTTGATTTGGACGTATCTCCAAATCCAACCGTTAGATTTCAAATTTCTAACATTCATTAGAAAGCTCTTTTCGATACGAACCCAACGGTTCCGGTTTTAGGAGAATCCGACGGTCGGATCTCCCGTAATGTCCGTTTGAAACAAATGATCGAAATTCGCGAACTGCCGCAGCGCGGCGCGTTCTATTCAGGCCATTATATTATATATATAATATATATAATATATATTTCGTCGATTACTATTTAAAACGAATTATATAAATGGTTTTAAATTCGTTTCAAAAGCAATTTCAACTTCCTTTTCAATTCAAATCAAAATTGAATTCTTCTTTATAAATTCGTTTCAAAATTCATTTCTATTCAATTCAAATTTCAATTCAATTTGAATTCATTTCAATTCGCTTTCAATTCCATTTGAATTCGTTTTCAATTCAATTCATTTCGAAATCGTTTTAAAATTCAATTCATTTCGAAATCGTTTTCAATTCAATTCATTTCGAAATCGTTTTCAATTCAATTCATTTCGAAATCGTTTTCAATTCAATTCATTTCGAAATCGTTTTCAATTCAATTTATTTCGAAATCGCTTTCAATTCAATTTGAATTCGTTTTCAATTCATTTCGAAATCGTTTTCAATTCAATTTATTTCGAAATCGTTTTCAATTCAATTCATTTCGAAATCGTTTTCAATTCAATTTATTTCGAAATCGTTTTCAATTCAATTCATTTCGAAATCGTTTTCAATTCAATTTATTTCGAAATCGTTTTCAATTCAATTCATTTCGAAATCGTTTTCAATTCAATTCATTTCGAAATCGTTTTCAATTCAATTCATTTCGAAATCGTTTTCAATTCAATTCATTTCGAAATCGTTTTCAATTCAATTCATTTCGAAATCGTTTTCAATTCAATTCATTTCGAAATCGTTTTCAATTCAATTCATTTCGAAATCGTTTTCAATTCAATTTATTTCGAAATATTCGATTTCGAAATCACGTTTCAATATTCATTTTAAAATGAATAAAATCGATATAAATATCGTTCACGTCAAAATGGCGTCAATCTAATCCTCACGGCTTCACATATTTCTATTTTCAAATATTCTATTTCAAATATTTCTATTTCAAATATTTCTATTTCAAATATTTCTATTTCAAATATTTCTATTTCAAATATTTCTATTTCAAATATTTCTATTTTTCTCGAAACTGGAATGAGGCCCAATCAATTACCATATAATGTTAATTATATGGATTTTCTACAACACATGTATATATCAACAACGATGAATAATCAACCATCAACCAAAGTGCACTACACTGTATAAGCATCAAATATAGACATTTAACGCTTATAGCAGCTTGTCAATCAATCGATCGACATATTTAATAAATCAGGATGAGTGAACTTCAAATTTCATCCTAACACCCGTGTGGGGTTTCAAACAATCAAACACATATTTTATTTGTGCAGTTAGGCGATGTGTAAAATTTATCGACCCAATCAACGTCATTCAAATAGGTGTACATAAACAAACCGTCTGGTTTGTAAATGAATATTTATTTATTCACATTCACGTTAAAAATTATATTTTTAACGATAACACATTTTATTTTAACATATGAATTTATATTCAGTTCATTCGTTAAATAAAATGCTAATTTTATTTTTCTAACTTATTTTAGAAAATTTCGGCGGCATAACGGCACGATACTAGAAACGGGACAAGGCCTAGCCTTATCCCCGGTCTAGTGAAGGCCCACGCCATTCACACATCAATCAAATCAATTCGTTATGCAAACCACAAACTTTGGAGTAAGGGTCTAACCTAGCCTTACTCCTTCGCCTTATAACGGCGCACGTCTAATCCTAACCAATTTATCGATTCGATTTTTCACACCACAAACCACATTCAAACCAATATCACAATCAATCACCAAACAGTCAAACAAACAAGTCCATGGTCTGTGGACGGGTGTCGGGTGCTACTAAGCACCGTCTGCATCCTAGTATATATATAACTAGAAAAATAAATTGAAAGGTGAGAAATTCTCACTTATAGCTATCCTAGCTCCACGGCTCTTCATTTGCAGAAGTCTTCGTCGTTTCGCCATTTTTGTCACCTTCGTTGTCCGCTTTCACTACATATGTAAAAATCGAATTTTTACTATGTTATTCAATAAATATAAAAATCGAATTTCCATTTCAAAGTTCAATATATAAAAATCGAATTTTTATTTCAAAGTTCAATATATAAAAATCGAATTTTTATTTCAAAGTTCAATATATAAAAATCGAATTTTTATTTCAAAGTTCAATATATAAAAATCGAATTTTTATTTCAAAGTTCAATATATAAAAATCGAATTTTTATTTCAAAGTTCAATATATAAAAATCGAATTTTTATTTCAAAGTTCAATATATAAAAATCGAATTTTTATTTCAAAGTTCAATATATAAAAATCGAATTTTTATTTCAAAGTTCAATATATAAAAATCGAATTTTTATTTCAAAGTTCAATATATAAAAATCGAATTTTTATTTCAAAGTTCAATATATAAAAATCGAATTTTTATTTCAAAGTTTAATAGATAAAAATCGAATTTTTAGTTCGAAGTTCAATAGATAAAAATCGAATTTTTAGTTCGAAGTTCAATAGATAAAAATCGAATTTTTATTTCAAAGTTCAATAGATAAAAATCGAATTTTTAGTTCGAAGTTTAATAGATAAAAATCGAATTTTTAGTTCGAAGTTTAATAGATAAAAATCGAATTTTTAGTTCGAAGTTTAATAAATAAAAAACCTATTTTTAATTCTAAAAATCCCAACTTTATACATCTTAAAAATCCTTTCTTTATATTTTAAAAACATCGCTAACTTTATTTTCAAAAACAACTCATGTCTTGTATTTCAAAAATAATGATATACATATATAAAAGTTAACCAAAAATCAAATCTTTTCGCTTGTTAACAAAATCAATTTCTAAACTTTTCTAAAAAGATATATATATATAAGAAAACTGATTTTATAAATAATGTCATATTAAAAATGCTCACTGTTTTTTTTCTATTTAACTAAAATCAGTTTTTCAATTTTTAATAAAACAGTTTTTAAACATTAATAAAATTTACAGATAAAAGAAAATAAACAAATAAAACAAAACTAAACTTACAGTCTTTGGTCAACAGAGGATAGGGAGAGGGGAGCGAGCATCGGAGGTCGGCGGTGGGCAGCCGCGAGGCGACAGTGGCTTGGGGGCTAGGGTTTCGATTTGCGGTGGTTTGCTGGGCGTGGCGATTTGGGGTTGGGGTCCAGGGGTCGCGAGGCTCGAGCGGGGTTCATCAGAGGATGGGCGCGAGGGGGAGGTGGACTCGGCGGAGGCGGCGGTCGGCTCTGGCAAAGGGTGGCGCCGACAGGAGGAGGGAGGCGCGATTTTCTTTGGGGGTTTTTTTTTTATTTATTTTTATTCGATCTGCAGAAGGGGGGGGCCAACGTATAAAAGGGAAAGAAGATATATATTTTTTTTTTTTTATTATTATTATTATTTTAATTATTTTATTCGAAAAAAGGTTGACCTTTAAATACGAACTCGAAACGAGGCCCACCGCCTGTCGTCCATAGCGTTTCACCCCCATTCCGAACACAATGGGACATGTATCGCAAGCTGATTTGACCGTTTCGATCAGTTTCCTTTGAATTTACATTTAAATCACTATATTGAATTTTAAACGTACATTTCAAATTACCGGGGTCACATACTAACTAGAAAAATTGCAGAAAAATATTTTCTAGCTTCGTATTGACGATACGGTCCTAACAAAACTAGTTTCGTCGAATTCTGAGACCGTTAGAAAAATGGCCAATTTCCAGTCGATTAAAATCAACTGAAACAGGTCAAACGCGTTTTCCTTTGCCACGCTCACATATTGATTCGAAAAATTATGAAATTTGGAATTTAGCAATAACTTGGCACTGCGGATCCAACAAAACTGGTTTCGTCGAAATCCGAGGTCGTTTGCAAAATGTCCATTTTTAAGGGCCTGAATTCCATAGCGACTATTCAGAATTTTCAACTGGACATATCTTTTGATTCCCGATATGAAATCTTGATTTTTCGGATTCGCTGGAAAGATATTCACTATTAGATTCCATTATTTTTGGTTTCACTAAAATCCGGATTGTTTTGCACCCGGTACATTCAATTGAAGTTTGAAATCGAATTATCGAACTACCGCGCCATTTTCAATTCTATTTATAATTATATATAATTATTTATATTCTAACGACGACGCGTATAATATATACGTTCGAATTATATTCAAAATAAATTTATTGTCGATATTATTTAAAATAATTCATTTTAAATAATCAAAATTCGCTAAAATTGCCAAAATAAAATTTTCAAACTGGCCCAGATTTTCCGGGTTGTTACAGTATGTTGCTGCTACTGCTTCTCCTCCTTTACGTTTTTCTTCCAATCCCCTTCGCTTGCTCCTTCCCACGTGTCATCCCCCACGCATGAGCCTTCACCTCCCCATAGTCTTCCAATCCTTAACGTTTTTTTTTCTTTTCTCTTTGCTTTGCTGGACCAACGAAAAAGTAAATGAGTTGGTGCATATATATAGGTGCGAAGTCGTGGGCATCACGGTGAGGATGGTTTGGTACGCAAGTAACGTAGCTTGGTCATCACGGTTTATGGGTACGGGTAGGCATGCAGAGGCTTTAGGATAGCTGGTATTGCATTTATTAACCGGCATGAGTTTTCATTTGGTGGCCAATGCGTTCAGCGTGGTTTCATTTCAGTCATGTTTTGAGTTTACATTGATGGTGAAATGAAGTACGGCTGTAAAGGAAGTAGGAGGCAGCATGTGCATGGATTATTTAGGATAGACAACCCTATGAGTAGCGTACAGGGAAGCAAAGAAGCTAAAGTAGAAAAGGGGATGGATTTATTAATATAAAATTATATGAAAACTTCGTCACGGAGAAATTGTAGTAAAAATCACTATATATGATTTCTGTCTTCTGATAAAAAAACTATTCTTGATGTAAAACGATATTCCGGACCCAATGGGACAAGTTTCGTCGAGATCCGAGGTCGTATGGAAAAAATTCCTTTATGAAACCAGAAATGAACACACGTTTAATTTTTTCACGGTCACCAGATAAATTGAATCAACTTGAAACTGCGAACATCGCCAAAAAATTTTCGATACGAACCCAACGGCACTAATTTCGTCGCATTCTGAGACTGTTGCCCCGGTAGGCTGTTTTTACCCTGAACCGCCCTACCCTTTTTAACGCCAAATTTCTCGATCTCTAAAAATAACAAACTATATACATATCCTGACTCTAATCGACGATACGAACTCAACGGAACTGGTTTCATGGCTTAATTCGATCGTCTGCTCCAGTTACACTCAAATGTCCCTTTATTTATTTAAATACGCGCTATAGAAATTATATAGGCGTTTACGACTACCGTGGTCATATACGACATCGGTTTTCTACGCAATTCACTACCGTACAATAATTTAGCGATACGGTTCTAATGAAACTGGTTTCATCGAAATCTGAGTTCGTTTGTAAAATGGCTAATTTAAAGGCCTATAATTAAATAACGGTTTTCCATAGCGACTATTTCAAAATTTGATTTGGCCATAAATATCAACCTATAGCACGAAATCTGGATTTTTCTCTTTCATATGAAAATTATCATCAATACGGTCCCGACGTTTCTTGTTGCACAGAATTCCGGCTTATATCGAATCCCGTATTCTCAGTTGAAGTTCAAAACTCCAATTTACGAACTGCACGCCATTTCCGAGCTCAAATTATATTATATATAAATTATAACGTTCAACTTCGTTTTATTATCGAATTAAATATTAAATTCCATTAATATTCCCAACATAATATTTAAAATAAATAAATTAAATTAAATATTTGACGGCCAAAAATGCGGGTCGTTACAGTAATAAACTTTATTACAACAGTTATGCACCGTTGTAATAGAATATACTACAACTGTTATGCACCGTTGTGATTGACATTTGGGTTTAAAAAAAATAAACATCATTTGCAACTGAAAAGAACAATACACTAAATATAGCAATACTCCATAAGCAAATCCGATATTACAGTTATTCAAACTAGTTTATTAAAATACTCAAATATTCAATATTACAAACAATAAGTTTTAGACAACACTGTTGTATTACAAACAATAATTCAAAATCTTCAACAAGTGCTACGATTTTTATAAGAACCGGAAATTTACATGATCCTTTGGCTTGTGAGACCTTCATACTCAACTTGTAATGCTTGTGGAAGATCCAAGTGATACAATGTAACATGAGGCTCAATACCTGCAAGTATTGAAATATCTTAGTCTAATTTACAAATTTCAAAGAGACCGGATTACTTGAAATTTCTGTTAATCATGCAACAGGTTATTGAAATTCAAAAGGAACAGCTTCTTCATATATGAGGTTTCAAACTTGCAACAAACAACGTGAAAACAGGTTATTTTTTTAGTTTATGCATAAAATCCTTGGAACAAAACACAATTCAACTCTACATTACATCATATACATTTAATACTACGTGTGATATTAACAAATATGAATCAGAAATATTAGATATCCTCATTTTAACAAGAATTGACCATGCAAATTGTCAAACTTAGGTTGTCTCTCAGCACATGAAAGAGCATTTTTGAAGTTCTGAAGTTTTAATAGTCCAGACTCCTTATCTATACAGCTAATAGCTCTGAAACTACAAGGAGAGAAAAATTCCAAATTAAAAAAAAAATCGAGACCAAAAGAAAATCAACAATAAATCATTCATTCTTGTATGCTTCAATCAATTTGAGCAACTTACAGAGATCTCAACAAATTGCCAATAGTGCCATCCACATTTATCAAGGAAGACGATATCTCCTTGAACCTTTTGTCATCTAAAATACTCTACAAGAAGAACGGAAAACCACACATCTAATATTTATATGACAAAATACTAACTAAAAAATACTATTAAAATAGCAACTGGGGAAAAAGTGCTTCGAAAACATTACCTTAATACTTGAATTGAATTCTATTAGGTAATTTGCACCAAAACATCCATCATTTGGCAAATACAGCTGATGCTCTAGCAACCTGCAAGTAGAGAATACCAAAGTTATTTTCAATGGAAAATATATCATAGCACCAATATCAAAAATTCAACTTAAGATTAGATTGGTATATCGCCTTATTATATCTTCTGTTGTAGGAGGAATAAACAACAGCTTTATATGCAAAAATCGAGATCTGACTCTTTTCTCTAAGAGCTAGTCAGCATCCTTCATCACAATAAATTGACATAATATTACATCTTTCTACAATACAGAAGTAATATTGAAATTTATGTTTCAATAGAATTTCCTTGTACCGCTTGACCTGAATCCCAAGATATGACAGCAAACCATCGCCACACCCAAAGTCAGAGCCGACATCAAAATTGACGCAACCGACGTTAGAAACACGACAAATACCATTAATTAAATTAATCCACCCAATGTTTCCCCATCCGAATATTGCATGCCGAACATAATCACTGGCGGATCTGATGGTCTGAAGAGGTACATGAAGCACCAGGTGGAAAATAGGCCGATGGGGACGATCAGGGCGGATTTGTCAGAAGAGAAAACGCTAGAACCTTGGCTATGACAACGGTGTAATTGATCTTGAAATAATTGAGATTTTTGCTGATGCGGGAGGTTGCACCGGAGATGGAATCGGGTTTGGAGAAGGTGGAGCGATCGACAAGCTCTGACCAAGGATGGCGGTTGGAGAAAGCTTGACGGGTGGATTCGGTGAGGCGGTTGGAGAGAACTCATGGATACGGTGAGGAGGAACGGGAAGAAATGTTTGATTGGATGTAGTACAGCCTGTAAAGGTGACCTAATTAGCAAGATATTTTTTTTTTATTGCAGCGCATGGATTAAAGTTTCAAAATTTGAGTAGGGGGCGGGCATATTTTCGCGTTGGAGCCAAAAAATTTCAACAGTGGCAGACGAAAGTTTAAAAATTTGAATAGGTATGGACGGACAATTTTTGGCATTGGAGCCAGAACTTTAAGATTTGGTGAAATTGTTTTGAAAGTGGTCTAATAAGATAAGGTAATTAGATGCTATTTTTAGGATATATCATTTTGAAAGCCATTTAATATGGTAAGTTAAATGACATATAATAACTACTTATTAATTTATGATTATCCTTTTCTATAGTTTTCTTGAAAAATTATATTAAAACATTATATAAAAGTAGTTAAAATTTTTTGTTACAATATTAAATATTACTTTTTAATTAACTAATATTACTTCTTAATTATTAGTTAACACTTCTTATTAGTAATTCTAAAATTTTAATTATTCGTTTTAATTTCAAATTATTACTTTATTATTAATATTAGTTATTGCATGTTTTCAAATAATTATTATTAGATAGTAATGATTAATTATTAATATTTTTATTAAATTGTTTAATAATTGACTTTGTTATTTAATTATAATTATCAATGTATTATTTAAATAGAAATGGAAAATATCACTTATTCCAACATATACATTTTTACAACTAACTATTTATTAATAATTAAGTACTAACTATAAAAAATAATTACTATTTATTAATTATTAAGTACTAACTTTTAATAGTAATTATTATTTATTAATGATTCCTAAGGTTATTGCTTATTGTTAATTATTCTTTAATATTAATATTATTAGTTATTAAATATTAGATATTATTTATACTTAACAGGCCTCTACTACAATAAGTAGAAAAAGAACTGTTGAAAACAGATTTATACAACTTTCTAATAAAATCGTTTTAATTATTAATTATCAAAAATTAATAACTGAATATTAAATATTAATTCTAGATTTTTTAAATTTTAATATTAATGATTACTTTATATTAATTAATTGTTAAACAATAATTATTAAATAATTAATAATAATAATTTATTATACTAATTATTAAATGTTAAAAAATATTTACTAATTATGTTTATTACAACTAACACAAAATGTCATTTGTAATAGAAATCTATCAAAACTGACAAAACAAATAAGTTGTTAAAAATACGTTTATTACAACGGTGATTTTACCACCGTTGTAAAAGTTGTGAAAAATACGTTTATTACAACTTTAGGGAAATGATAGTTGTAAAAAACATTTATTACAACGGTGGTTTTGCCACCGTTGTAAAATTATAGTTGTAATATGGTGTTTTTGTTGTAGTGGTAGGAGAATAATTTCCTAAGTATCAACCCCAAAGGCCGAAACCAACATCAGATCGATACCCAGAAAATCATTCAATTTACTAATCCCAAGTCAGCCACTAATTCGGTTACCCCATTTTTAACTTCTAAAAATTCCAATTATTCCTTATCACTTTAAACGAGATATTTATCCCAACTTATTACTATTTTAATCATTTACTTACAAATATGATTTCAAAATGTTTACTACTACCGGTATCCAATATTCCAATTAAAGATATAATTTGCAAAACGGTTTGCTAATTATTTATTTATTTCTAAATTAGAACAAGAATTTCCTTATAACGATATCATTTCATTAATCGACTCAAATTTTGGTTTAACCTTTGTAAAGCCAAGTTTTATTCGAATAATCTTCATAAACATCCTTATACGTTTTTTTACAACTCATTTCAGCTTTATTTAACTAAACTGCATTATATGTCTAAATTATACGTATATAAGTATCATTTGTAAATCCTTTATTATTAATATTTATTATCTAAAATCTTACGTAAATCATTTAAAAGCTATACTGTTCTTACTAGTTCAATTTAAATTCAATTTGAATTTAAAAACCTTCCTAACTTTCTTCCTAACGAGTTCCTACTTTCAACTTATATGCTTTAACACATATTCACCTCACCCGTGAATAATACCAATCCATACTTCACTTATTTAGTCAATTTATTTTATACTCATCACTTCAAGTTTTAATTCTGCTTATAGCTTCTATTGAGTTATTTCATAAACCCTTCTTTATATTTTCCTTTGCAAATTGGAAAATTCTAATCCATTTCACATGTTAGTTTCAAACCACATTTCACTTTCTTTTCCAAACCATGCTTAAATTATAATTTTCTCAAATACTTTAAACACTGGCTTTCACTTCTTTCTAAATGTCACTTATAAAATTGTCTTTTCAAAATATTTGGTTTTAACAAATATTTACCTTTAAATTCTATTTAATTTGGATTCTAAATAACCATTTCTGTTTGGAATAAATATTTCCTTTAACTCTTTATATATTTCAATTTCTATTTTGGAATTCATATATTTTTGAAGGCACTCAAAATATCCAAAATCAAGGTCCAGCTCTATTTACACATTTAAACATTCCAAAAAAAACACAGGTTATGGAACGTATCTTTTTATAATTTCAAAAACCCTTTTTACTTCCTTTTAACAAATTCCCATTTTGTAAAATACGCTTCAACCCTTATTCACCTCACCCGTGAATAGTAACTCTTAATACGAATCCTCTCTCAACTTGAATTCGTAATTGCCATTTCAAATTCAATTCTATTATAACTTCAAGTTATAGAGTTATGTATATCTTATTTAAAATTTCCATTTGTAGTTGGAATACTGAAATATATTTCAAATATCTATTTTAAACCCAATCCCCATATATCTTCCAAATTCATACACAGATCACATGTTCTGAATTCTTTAATATTAATTATTACTATTATTAATATTTAACTTCTTTATAAATGTTGCTTATAAAATAAACTTCTCATTTTACTTGTCATAATAAATCTTTACTGTTCAATTCCATTTATAATTCGTTTCCAAATAACATTTCTATTTGAAAATAAAATTTTCTTTAAATACTTTTATTTATTTAAATTCTGGTTTAAAATCCATATATTATTTTTGACACTCAAGAATATCAAAAATCTAGGTCAAATGTTATCACACACCCAAACATGTCATAGACTATCACATGTGATCAATCATACCATATAACAACATATATATGGAAACAAATAAATAAATGTTGAGGAATTCAGTTGGATCCCTCCAACCTGTTTTTCCTGCATCCACAGATGTTAGTCAACAATAATAATACCCATCCTGCTTCGAGACAGGATATCGTTGTATAGAAGGTCATCCACTATATATATTGTGGGGCGCATGTGGAAATCATCCGCTAATGATACCGCGGGCATCCGCTAATGGTATTGTGGTGTAATAACCCGGAAAATCTAGGCCAGTTTAAAATTTTTATTTTGGCAATTTTAGCGAAATTTGATCATTTAAAATAGATTATTTTAAATAATATCGACGAGAAATTTATTTTGAATATAATTCGACGTATATATTTATATACGTCGTCGTTAAAATAGATATAATTTTATTTATAATTATAAATAGAATTGAAAATGGCGCGGTAGTTCGATAATTCGATTTCAAACTTCAATTGAATGTACCGGGTGCAAAACAATCCGGATTTTAGTGAAACCAAAAACCATGGGATCTAATTGATAATATCTTTCCAAAGAATCTGAAAAATCAAAGTTTCATAGCGGGAATCAAAAGATATGTCCAGTTGAAAATTCTGAATAGTCGCTATGGAATTCAGGCCCTTAAAAATGGATATTTTGCAAATGACCTCGGATTTCGACGAAACCAGTTTTGTTGGGTCCGTGATGTCAAGTTATTGCTAGATTCCAAATTTCGTAATTTTTCGAATCAATATGTGAGCGTGGCGAAGGAAAACGCGTTTGACCAGCTTCAGTTGATTTTAATCGACTGGAAAATGGCCATTTTTCTAACGGTCTCAGAATTCGACGAAACTAGTTTTGTTAGGACCGTATCGTCAATACGAAGCTAGAAAATATTTTTCTGGAATTTTTCTAGTTAGTATGTGACCCCGGTAATTTGAAATGTACGTTTAAAATTCAATATAGTGATTTAAATGAAAATTCAAAAGGAAACTGATTGTAACAATCGAATCAGCTTGCGATACATATCCCATTGTGTTCGGAATGGGGGTAAAACGCTATGGACGACAGGCGGTGGGCTTCGTTTTGAGTTCGAAATAAAAAGTTACTTTATGGATTTAATAATAAAATTAAATTAATAAATAAATAAAAAAAACCCACCCTTTTGCTTCCTCAATCGGTCAACCCCCCCCCCCTTTCAAAATCATTTCAAAATAGAAAATAAAAGAAAAAAAAATCCCGTCGATCTCGTTCAGACCCCTCCCCATCGGCGCCGACCACCGCCCTCCCTGGCACCACCCCCTCCCCTCCTCCCGTTCTTCTCCTCCCCCTCGCGACTCTCTCTCCTCCCTCACCCAACCCGCTTCCTCACCGACGAGCAGCAAGCCCTAGCCGATTGGAAGCCGCACCCCACGCCACCGTGGATCCCTCCACCTACACCTCAGGCCGCCGCAACCACCAGTGAACCCCCCCCCCCTTCGCTGACCAAAAACCTGTAAGTTTTTTTTATTATGATTTTGATTTTGAAAATACTATGATAAAAATAGGATTTTTCATAAGGTTTTTTTTCATTGATTCAAAGTATGTTTTTTTATAATATAGAAAGGATAAAAACATAATTTTTATATTATAGAAAGGCTAAAAATATAATTTTTATACGAGTGGCAAAATAAAAATATGATTTTTATATTTTTAAAGTATTAAAAATATGATTTTTATATTTTTAAAGTATTAAAAATATAATTTTTACATGATAGGAATATTAAAAATATCATCTTTATATGAGTAGAAAAATAAATTTGAAAAGGCGAAATCTTTATAATAGTAAAAATGTGATTTTTATATATTGAATAGCGAAGTAAAAATATGATTTTTATATATTGAATAGCGAAGTCAAAATTCGATTTTTTATATATTGAATAACATAGTAAAAATTCGATTTTTACATATGTAGTGACTACGGGCAACGAAGATGACGATGATGCGATAACGATGAAGATTTCTATCAATGAAGTGTCGTGGAGCTAGGATAGCTATATGTGAGAATTTCTCACCTTTCAATTTTATTTCTAGTTATATACTAGGATGCAGACGGTGCTTAGTAGCACCCGACACAATCGTCCACAGACCATGGACTTGTTTGTTTGGTTGCGTAGAATAGTTGGATTATTTGTTTGAATTGTTTGGTGAGATGAAATTGATGTGATTGATGTGTGAATGGCGTAGGCCTTCACTAGACCGGGGATAAGGCTAGGCCTTGTCCCGTTTCTAGTATCGTGCCGTTATGCCGCCGAAATTTTCTAAAATATGTTAGAAAAATAAAAATATCATTTTATTGAATAAATGAACCGAATAGAATATTCATAGGTTGAATAAAATGTTTAATCGTTAAAAATATAATTTTAACGTGAATGTGAATAAATAAAATATTCATTTACAAACCAGACGGTTTGTTTATGTACACTTATTTGAAGGACATTGATTGGGACGATAAATTTTACACATCGCCCAACTGCACAAATAAAATATTTGTTTGATTGTTTGAAACCCCACACGGGTGTTAGGATGAAATATGCAGTTCACTCATCCTGATTGATTAAATATGTCGATCGATTGATTGACAGGCTGTTATAAGCGTTAGATATCTATATTTGATGCTTATACAGTGTAGTGCACTTTGGTTGATGGTTGATTATTTTTCAATGCTATTATATGTGTGTAATGCATGAAAATCCATATAATTAACTTTATATGGTAATTGATTGGGCCTCATTCCAATTTGAAAAATAAAGAATATTATGAAATAAAAGTTCATGTGTTGACAGTTTCATCCATTGAGATTGGTCATGTGTTGAACGAAATATTTTAATATTAAAATTTACATCTTTATCGATATAAAATAAAAGTTCATGTGTTGACAGTTTCATCCATTGAGATTGGTCATGTGTTGAACGAAATATTTTAATACTAAAATTTACATCTTTATCGATATAAAATAAAAGTTCATGTGTTGACAGTCTCATCTATTGAGATTGGTCATGTGTTGAACGAAATATTTTAGTAATAAAATTTACATCTTTATCAATATAAAATAAACGTTCATGTGTTGACAGTACTCATCCATTGAGATTGGTCATGTGTTGAACAAAATATTTTGATAATAACAACTATTTTGAAAAAGGAAATATTTGAAATAGAATATTTGAAAATAGAAATTTATGAAGCCATGTTGACTAGATTGACGCCATTTTGACGTGAACGATATTTATATCGATTTTAAACGATTTCGAAATGAATTGAATTGAAAACGAATTCAAAATGAATTGAAAACGATTTCGAATTGAATTGAAAACGAATTCAAAATGAATTGAAAACGATTTCGAAATGAATTGAATTGAAAACGAATTCAAAATGAATTGAAAACGATTTCGAATTGAATTGAAAACGAATTCAAAATGATTTGAAAACGATTTCGAAATGAATTGAATTGAAAACGAATTCAAAATGAATTGAAAACGATTTCGAATTGAATTGAAAACGAATTCAAAATGAATTGAAAACGATTTCGAAATGAATTGAATTGAAAACGAATTCAAAATGAATTGAAAACGATTTCGAAATGAATTGAATTGAAAACGAATTCAAAATGAATTGAAAACGATTTCGAAATGAATTGAATTGAAAACGATTTCGAAATGAATTGAATATAAAACGAATTCAAATGGAATTGAAAGCGAATTGAAATGAATTCAAATTGAATTGAAATTTGAATTGAATAGAAAGGAATTTTAAAATGAATTTATAAAGAAGAATTCAATTTTGATTTGAAATGAAATTGAAGTTGAAATCGCTTTTGAAACGAATTTTAAAACTATTTATATAATTCGTTTTAAATAGAAATCGACGATATATATATTATATATATTATATATATAATATAATGGCCTGAATAGAACGCGCCGCGCCGCGGTAGTTCGTGAATTTCGACCATTTATTTCAAACGGACATTACGGGAGATCCGACCGTCGGATTCTCCTAAAACCGGAACCGTTGGGTTCGTATCGAAAAGAGCTTTCTAACGAATATTAGAAATTAGAAATCTAACGGTTGGATTTGGAATTATGTCCAAATCAAATTTGAAAAAGGTCGCTGTAAGTGCAGTTCGATGGCCGTTGATGGAAATCGACTGTACGGGCCTTGATAAAATTATTAAAAATAGTAATAATTTGTGTAAAATCATAAGAAATGATTTAGAAAAGATTGGGATGAAAAACTCCATATTTGAAAAGATAAAAATAGATTTTTATCGAAATGAACTAGTTTTGAACTAGAATTATAATTCTATTTATTTTTAAAGAAATAAATTGAATTTGAAAAGGGTTTTAAAAATAACCAAAATTTCCAATGATTGCATTGGAGTGGATTTGAATCGAAATTGTCTTCGGAATATTTCGATGTTGGAATTCGTGATTATACAGATGTTGTTATGGAAATTTGAAAGATATATTTATATCGTTATTTCCGATACGACATTTGTTAATCGTAGAATTTGATATTGAATATAAGCCGATATATTTTCTATTCAGAGCCTTATATTGTATATCAAATTTGATTTGGGTTTGTCGTGAATGGTGTCTTCACTAACACTGTTCTTGAACCCAGTTGAGAAAAGATTAAATCTTTTATTTAGATTTAATGAAGTGTACCAATTAAATAATATTTAATTGGAATTAAATCGATATTGATTTTTGGGTTTATCGTGGACAGTGTTTTAAATAACACTCGTTCTTTAACCCGATCATTAATGAAATGTGATTTTGGGTTGTCGTGAACGGTATCTTCAATAATACAGTTCTTAGACCTAAAGGAGTTAAGAAAATTAGAAACTAACTGGAGATTAGTTAAGTTGAATAGTTTCCGAGGCATTGATCTGATGTTGGTTTCGGCCTTCGGGATTAATACTTAAGGAATTGCTCACTTGCTAATTTACAATTAGGGACTGATTGAAATGTGATGTGATTTTGGGTTTATCGTGAACCGTGTTTTAAATGACACTGATTCTTTAACCCAGTCACAGATTAAAACTAAGTGGAGTTTTAATGAATCTTTAATTAGATTGAAATAATCGAAATGGAGTATCACCAGTTTTGCTCCAGGCGATAGTTAAATCTTTAATTAGATTTGAACGTGAAATGGTAATTGAATTTACCGATAACACTGTGGTGTTAGATATGAAGTATTACCTGTTTTACTTCATGGGATAAATAGGTTGGGATTGGGAAATTAAAACCAATGATTACTTCGGTAAGGTTCGTTAATCTCGACTAGTTGAATCGAAATTCAAAAGAAGAATAAATTCAAGGAATTTATCTTTGATTAAATTTATGGGAACCTTTCCCTATGAATGTGAAATTTAGAAACTGACTGTCGGTTAGCCAAACAGAATGGTTTTCTAGATATTGATCTGATGTTGGTTTTGGCCTTCGGGGTTAATATTTGGGGAATTGTTCTCTTGATTAATTTACGGTTAGTGACTAATGAATTGGAATGAGGCGTATGTTGTGTTTGTGTAACACTTTTATAATATATACTCGAGTTATTCGGAAAGACCGAGTTTATCCCATTCTGAATAACTGATACGACGATAAGTCGACGATGAAGACGATGGTCGAAGACCGGAGGTCTTCACGTCGTTTGGGTAATTACTAATGATCTGGATTGGGCTGTACACCCAAGAAGATGGAAACAGTTAGTGATCGTCCAGACGTACTTGGAGATCGATGGATATGCGGGGTACTAGGTGCCTCCGGTTTCGTTCAGACCCAGAACGGACTTGTAAATGGACTGTGTGTCTGACATTGGATTTTAGTCCGTGTGATTGATCTCTACTAAATATATATCTGTTTGGCGGCGGAGGATTTATTCTCTTGCTTAACGCCCTTCTCTGAGACGTACGAGCTCAGGGGTTATATATTGATGGATATCAATCGCATGGAGTGAATTGCCTGTGTGGCATGCTAAGATGCAAATGATCGAGGCTTCTGTTGAAAAGCAAAGTCTTGTGGTGATGATCAAAGCATGGCCTTTGTGGCGTAGCTTTGTGTAACGTTGATTCGCGAGTATCACACCCGATATGAATCAAAAACGGGAGACGGACCTCAGGGAGGGCATGCGTTTCTTTCTAGTTAGGAGTGGCGTCAGTGCTTGAACTGGCTAACGAGTTTGACTCATGTGGATGTTACCTATTATTACTTGCTGAAAAGCGAGGCGCCTCGTGATATCGGCTTCGGCCGATGCTTCTGGTCGGCTGACGGGCCAGGCTTACGCCCCAAAGGGCGGAGGAACGTAGTGTTCAGGCATAATAATCCATATCGGTGGACCGGCCCTGACGATCCAAGGCTTGCCTGCGCGCTTGCCTGAGACATGGGCTAGATTGTCTCGAATCGGTTGAGGATCTTGCCCCTAGCCTCGGTTCATACCATAAATGATAACCCAACTTCCAATACGACATTTGCGATTTTGATTGTAAACTTATATATGGCGACATAGTGTTATGGGCCATTCATGCCGCCTATGATTGATACTTATGATTTGAAGTTGTTTATACACTATGCACTTATAATAGTATCAAATGATTTGTTTTAAACGTATCAAGCATTCTTTGGCTGTTACAAGGGAAAACCCTATCCCCCGGCTTGCGTTGCATTGTGTGATAGGACCTGGGTATTATAACAGCTTCATTTTTCTTTATTTAGCATTGCGCTGTTTGTTTTATGCACTGGTATTCTTGGGAGGAAACCCGTTTCGTGTTATACGGCGTGGTCCCTTGAATTACCTAACTTTAAAAATAAAGATTAACTGTTTTAGTTCTCACACCAGTCACATGACTGACCTGGAGTTTATTGTTTTAACCTAAACTCTGGGTGCCCCTATTTTGACACGGGCAGCTAGTAGTTTTGGTTTTGCAGATTTATATTCACAGGATCCTGGTTTACAGCTGGAACGATATCCGGAAAGCTTTGTATCCGTATATCTTCTTCTAGTTGTGTATTGTATTATTTTCCGCTGCTATGTATTTAAATGTAATTTAAATCTCTGATATTTCTGTGTAATATATATTCATTTTTACTCTGTATATTCTTGTAATCTGATGCATTGTTGTAATATACAATGAAATGTTCTTCTGTATGCGTTCTATTCTGTCGTGTTCTCAAACGATAGGGCGTTTCGAACGGTCTGGGTCGGTTTAGCGACTGGTTCGGACCGAGCGAAATTCCTTGCCGTCACAGTTGGTATCAGAGCTTTGGTTTACAAAGCTCAGAGAACAAGACACATTAGAACCATACGAAAGAATTCATCAGATATTGGATTAGTAATATCCAATGAGAATGACTCGTTAGAGATAGGATCAGTAGTATCCTAGAACGAGTGTGAAGAGTATATTTTTAAAATAAAACCAATTTTGTTTTGAAAATTTAAATCAACTATTCGTATTTGATTATTTATTTATATTGATTTTGGACAATTCAGTATATAAAGAATTTGCATATACGCCTTGCAAACGTATATTCAAAGTTTTAATATATTGGGTAGATATAGCATCGCACTCTAGTCGCCCGGAGATGATATTGATGATAGCGATCGCATCATCAACATTTATGTTCGAGTTTCGAAGGTGTGATTTTCTATATATTTCCATTAGACTGGTGTGAGAACCAAAACTTATATAGTTAGAATACATTGTTGTGAATTGGCATCAAAAACATGATTTTTGTATATGTATCAAAATTATCAATTTGAAACGTTAAAGTCACTAATTGATTGATGTTTGTGTTGTTTGTTTAATTGTTTGATAATTTTGAACCATTATGCCTAATTTGATCAAATATTGAATTGTATTGAAATTTGGTTGCATTTGCTTGCATATACTTGTACTTACATTGAACAGGTCATAGCAAGGAGGCTAGAGCGGAGAATAAAATTTGTTTGCCCGACAAATAGGTACATGTTTACTACATAATTTCCTGTTTTGTTTGGGTGATGATGATTTTTTGAGCCTATTGGCTAGCCGTTTGGCTTTTTCTTTTTCTTTTTGAGATCTGAAGGACCGGGGAAGCTATTTGAAATTCCCCGATGCTCCCGGTGCAGGGGAGGTTATGGCGAAATTTTTCGAAAATTTAGGGTGTTAGCCAAATTTTTGAAATTTTGAAAATTCTCAGAAACTGAAAAGTTGGAGAATGGAAGCCAGATCGAGCGTAGAGTTGATTAATCAAACCACTTTCGACTTTGTTCCTTTTCGGGGACGAAAAGTTTTAAGTGGGGGAGATTGTAATAACCCGGAAAATCTGGGCCAGTTTAAAATTTTTATTTTGGCAATTTTAGCGAAATTTGATCATTTAAAATAGATTATTTTAAATAATATCGACGAGAAATTTATTTTGAATATAATTCGACGTATATATTTATATACGTCGTCGTTAGAATATATATAATTTTATTTATAATTATAAATAGAATTGAAAATGGCGCGGTAGTTCGATAATTCGATTTCAAACTTCAATTGAATGTACCGGGTGCAAAACAATCCGGATTTTAGTGAAACCAAAAACCATGGGATCTAATTGATAATATCTTTCCAAAGAATCTGAAAAATCAAAGTTTCATAGCGAGAATCAAAAGATATGTCCAGTTGAAAATTCTGAATAGTCGCTATGGAATTCAGGCCCTTAAAAATGGATATTTTGCAAATGACCTCGGATTTCGACGAAACCAGTTTTGTTGGGTCCGTGATGTCAAGTTATTGCTAGATTCCAAATTTCGTAATTTTTCGAATCAATATGTGAGCGTGGCGAAGGAAAACGCGTTTGACCAGCTTTAGTTGATTTTAATCGACTGGAAAATGGCCATTTTTCTAACGGTCTCAGAATTCGACGAAACTAGTTTTGTTAGGACTGTATCGTCAATACGAAGCTAGAAAATATTTTTCTGGAATTTTTCTAGTTAGTATGTGACCCCGGTAATTTGAAATGTACGTTT
This sequence comes from Allium sativum, assembly GCA_030737875.1. Taxonomy (NCBI): domain Eukaryota; kingdom Viridiplantae; phylum Streptophyta; class Magnoliopsida; order Asparagales; family Amaryllidaceae; genus Allium; species Allium sativum. Next base: position 122,271,519 of record CM060919.1, on the reverse strand, counting down.
AAAATTCAATATAGTGATTTAAATGAAAATTCAAAAGGAAACTGATTGTAACAATCGAATCAGCTTGCGATACATATCCCATTGTGTTCGGAATGGGGGTAAAACGCTATGGACGACAGGCGGTGGGCTTCGTTTTGAGTTCGAAATAAAAAGTTACTTTATGGATTTAATATTAAAATTAAATTAATAAATAAATTAAAAAAAAAACCCACCCTTTTGCTTCCTCAATCGGTCAACCCCCCCCCCCATTCAAAATCATTTCAAAATAGAAAATAAAAGAAAAAAAAATCCCGTCGATCTCGTTCAGACCCCTCCCCATCGGCGCCGACCACCGCCCTCCCTGGCACCACCCCCTCCCCTCCTCCCGTTCTTCTCCTCCCCCTCGCGACTCTCTCTCCTCCCTCACCCAACCCGCTTCCTCACCGACGAGCAGCAAGCCCTAGCCGATTGGAAGCCGCACCCCATGCCACCGTGGATCCCTCCACCTACACCTCAGGCCGCCGCAACCACCAGTGAACCCCCCCCCCCCCTTCGCTGACCAAAAACCTGTAAGTTTTTTTTTTATTATGATTTTGATTTTGAAAATACTATGATAAAAATAGGATTTTTCATAAGGTTTTTTTTCATTGATTCAAAGTATGTTTTTTTATAATATAGAAAGGATAAAAACATAATTTTTATATTATAGAAAGGCTAAAAATATAATTTTTATACGAGTGGCAAAATAAAAATATGATTTTTATATTTTTAAAGTATTAAAAATATGATTTTTATATTTTTAAAGTATTAAAAATATAATTTTTACATGATAGGAATATTAAAAATATCATCTTTATATGAGTAGAAAAATAAATTTGAAAAGGCGAAATCGTTATAATAGTAAAAATGTGATTTTTATATATTGAATAGCGAAGTAAAAATATGATTTTTATATATTGAATAGCGAAGTCAAAATTCGATTTTTTATATATTGAATAACATAGTAAAAATTCGATTTTTACATATGTAGTGACTACGGGCAACGAAGATGACGATGATGCGATAGCGATGAAGATTTCTATCAATGAAGTGCCGTGGAGCTAGGATAGCTATTTGTGAGAATTTCTCACCTTTCAATTTTATTTCTAGTTATATACTAGGATGCAGACGGTGCTTAGTAGCACCCGACACAATCGTCCACAGACCATGGACTTGTTTGTTTGGTTGCGTAGAATAGTTGGATTATTTGTTTGAATTGTTTGGTGAGATGAAATTGATGTGATTGATGTGTGAATGGCGTGGGCCTTCACTAGACCGGGGATAAGGCTAGGCCTTGTCCCGTTTCTAGTATCGTGCCGTTATGCCGCCGAAATTTTCTAAAATATGTTAGAAAAATAAAAATATCATTTTATTGAATAAATGAACCGAATAGAATATTCATAGGTTGAATAAAATGTTTAATCGTTAAAAATATAATTTTAACGTGAATGTGAATAAATAAAATATTCATTTACAAACCAGACGGTTTGTTTATGTACACTTATTTGAAGGACATTGATTGTGACGATAAATTTTACACATCGCCCAACTGCACAAATAAAATATTTGTTTGATTGTTTGAAACCCCACACGGGTGTTAGGATGAAATATGCAGTTCACTCATCCTGATTGATTAAATATGTCGATCGATTGATTGACAGGCTGTTATAAGCGTTAGATATCTATATTTGATGCTTATACAGTGTAGTGCACTTTGGTTGATGGTTGATTATTTTTCAATGCTATTATATGTGTGTAATGCATGAAAATCCATATAATTAACTTTATATGGTAATTGATTGGGCCTCATTCCAATTTGAAAAATAAAGAATATTATGAAATAAAAGTTCATGTGTTGACAGTTTCATCCATTGAGATTGGTCATGCGTTGAACGAAATATTTTAATATTAAAATTTACATCTTTATCGATATAAAATAAAAGTTCATGTGTTGACAGTTTCATCCATTGAGATTGGTCATGTGTTGAACGAAATATTTTAATACTAAAATTTACATCTTTATCGATATAAAATAAAAGTTCATGTGTTGACAGTCTCATCCATTGAGATTGGTCATGTGTTGAACGAAATATTTTAGTAATAAAATTTACATCTTTATCAATATAAAATAAACGTTCATGTGTTGACAGTACTCATCCATTGAGATTGGTCATGTGTTGAACGAAATATTTTGATAATAACAACTATTTTGAAAAAGGAAATATTTGAAATAGAATATTTGAAAATAGAAATTTATGAAGCCGTGTTGACTAGATTGATGCCATTTTGACGTGAACGATATTTATATCGATTTTAAACGATTTCGAAATGAACTGAATTGAAAACAAATTCAAAATGAATTGAAAACGATTTCGAATTGAATTGAAAACAAATTCAAAATGAATTGAAAACGATTTCGAAATGAATTGAATTGAAAACGAATTCAAAATGAATTGAAAACGATTTCAAATTGAATTGAAAACGAATTCAAAATGATTTGAAAACGATTTCGAAATGAATTGAATTGAAAACGAATTCAAAATGAATTGAAAACGATTTCGAATTGAATTGAAAACGAATTCAAAATGAATTGAAAACGATTTCGAAATGAATTGAATTGAAAACGAATTCAAAATGAATTGAAAACGATTTCGAAATGAATTGAATTGAAAACGAATTCAAAATGAATTGAAAACGATTTCGAAATGAATTGAATTGAAAACGATTTCGAAATGAATTGAATATAAAACGAATTCAAATGGAATTGAAAGCAAATTGAAATGAATTCAAATTGAATTGAAATTTGAATTGAATAGAAAGGAATTTTAAAATGAATTTATAAAGAAGAATTCAATTTTGATTTGAAATGAAATGGAAGTTGAAATCGCTTTTGAAACGAATTTTAAAACTATTTATATAATTCGTTTTAAATAGAAATCGACGATATATATATTATATATATTATATATATAATATAATGGCCTGAATAGAACGCGCCGCGCCGCGGCAGTTCGTGAATTTCGACCATTTATTTCAAACGGACATTACGGGAGATCCGACCGTCGGATTCTCCTAAAACCGGAACCGTTGGGTTCGTATCGAAAAGAGCTTTCTAACGAATATTAGAAATTTGAAATCTAACGGTTGGATTTGGAATTATGTCCAAATCAAATTTGAAAAAGGTCGCTGTAAGTGCAGTTCGATGGCCGTTGATGGAAATCGACTGTACGGGCCTTGATAAAATTATTAAAAATAGTAATAATTTGTGTAAAATCATAAGAAATGATTTAGAAAAGATTGGGATGAAAAACTCCATATTTGAAAAGATAAAAATAGATTTTTATCGAAATGAACTAGTTTTGAACTAGAATTATAATTCTATTTATTTTTAAAGAAATAAATTGAATTTGAAAAGGGTTTTAAAAATAACCAAAATTTCCAATGATTGCATTGGAGTGGATTTGAATCGAAATTGTCTTCGGAATATTTCGATGTTGGAATTCGTGATTATACAGATGTTGTTATGGAAATTTGAAAGATATATTTATATCGTTATTTCCGATACGACATTTGTTAATCGTAGAATTTGATATTGAATATAAGCCGATATATTTTCTATTCAGAGCCTTATATTGAATATCAAATTTGATTTGGGTTTGTCGTGAATGGTGTCTTCACTAACACTGTTCTTGAACCCAGTTGAGAAAAGATTAAATCTTTTATTTAGATTTAATGAAGTGTACCAATTAAATAATATTTAATTGGAATTAAATCGATATTGATTTTTGGGTTTATCGTGGACAGTGTTTTAAATAACACTCGTTCTTTAACCCGATCATTAATGAAATGTGATTTTGGGTTGTCGTGAACGGTATCTTCAATAATACAGTTCTTAGACCTAAAGGAGTTAAGAAAATTAGAAACTAACTGGAGATTAGTTAAGTTGAATAGTTTCCGAGGCATTGATCTGATGTTGGTTTCGGCCTTCGGGATTAATACTTAGAGAATTGCTCACTTGCTAATTTACAATTAGGGACTGATTGAAATGTGATGTGATTTTGGGTTTATCGTGAACCGTGTTTTAAATGACACTGATTCTTTAACCCAGTCACAGATTAAAACTAAGTGGAGTTTTAATGAATCTTTAATTAGATTGAAATAATCGAAATGGAGTATCACCAGGTTTGCTCCAGGCGATAGTTAAATCTTTAATTAGATTTGAACGTGAAATGGTAATTGAATTTACCGATAACACTGTGGTGTTAGATATGAAGTATTACCTGTTTTACTTCATGGGATAAATAGGTTGGGATTGGGAAATTAAAACCAATGATTACTTCGGTAAGGTTCGTTAATCTCGACTAGTTGAATCGAAATTCAAAAGAAGAATAAATTCAAGGAATTTATCTTTGATAAAATTTATGGGAACCTTTCCCTATGAATGTGAAATTTAGAAACTGACTGTCGGTTAACCAAACAGAATGGTTTTCTAGATATTGATCTGATGTTGGTTTCGGCCTTCGGGGTTAATATTTGGGGAATTGTTCTCTTGATTAATTTACGGTTAGTGACTAATGAATTGGAATGAGGCGTATGTTGTGTTTATGTAACACCCCGAAAATTCTATAACTGTGAATTTCATAAATTAAAGTATAATTAATTTCAAACCAAAGAACTAAGGGAAACGGGATACGCCATTGCGTTCGTCTCGGAAAAATACGCGAAATAGAGTCCGAGTTTTCGAAAAACGGAGTCCGTATGAAGAAGATATGGCCTTCGGAAGTTTTTAAATCAAGTTTAAAATTCAAACAGAATTAAATAATTAAATATTCCGAAGTGGGGCCCAATGGGCCAGGGTGGAAGAACACCCGCCTGGGCCACCCAGGTCGACTGGGCTATCGACCTGGGCTACCCATGTCGACAGGGCTGTCGACAGCCCTGTCGACAGGGGTGTCGACCTGGTCGAGCCCAGTCAACCTGGCTGGCCAGGTCTGTGTTTGGTCGAATTTCTGTGGTCTGCTTTGTCATTAGGGCTAGGTGGCGGGTTTTAATTGGTCTCTTTATCGAATGAATGGCTACGATCTAACCTAGCAACATCAATGGTCCTAATCAGTTCCTAACCTCTATATAAACAACCCTAGACTAAACCCTAATCTATTCATTCAAAATTAAGAAGATAGCCGCCATGTTGCTGAGGAACGACTAAGAGTAGCCGCCAACTAGAGAGAGAATTAGGGAGAAAGTTCTAAAGCCTAAAGCAATTCAAGCAACCTAAAGCTAATCAATTCAACAAAGGAATCATATCTCTTAATTAGAGAATTTTGCCGCAACCATTATAAGTAGAGTATTACTTTGGTATGAACAAATGATTGTGTAGATATGTATGCTTGAATTGTGGCAATAAAATTCATGTTTGTGCGTTCTTATCAATTTATATACGTTTGGATATTCTGAATTATGTCATTCAATTATAAAGAACTACATGCGGAAGTTCTATGCAAATATACGTTTGGAATATTCGCAAATTATGTGACCTATGTTGAAGCTACATGTATGTAGGTTATTGAAATTCATGCAAGTTTGGGGCTTTGTTATTATGCCATCATGATGTATATTTTTGTGCATAAATCATTTTGCAAGTAATTGAAACAAGTTTGGTTGTTATAGTTCATATGAAACTATGTTGGAATTTTGACACCATAATCCATGTATTAAGTCATGCTTTTGCAAACTTATGAATATGGCTAGGCTATGAATGATATTTGGCATAATTAAAATCCATGATTAAGTCTATCTTGTTTAAAAAAAATTATATGATGACATATGTGAGACATGGCTAGGTTAGACTCAAAAATCCCTTTTTGCAAGTTTAAAGCAAACACCATGTTTAGGAATATTTATGCATAAGTATGTTTATACCATCGTTATGTGATTAGACTTAAATCATGATTAAGTTGAACTATGCTTTTGTGTTAGTAACAAAGTATCCTCTTTGTAAACATGTAGAAACCTTATGAACATGACTTGTTTATATTTATGCCATGAACAAATTTAACTATACCTATGCCATGCTTATGTTTGATATTATGCCATGCTTATGTTTGACATCATGCCATGCTTATGCTAGAAATATTTATGCCATGCTTATGTTTGACATCATGCCATGCTTATGCTAGAAATATTTATCCCATGCTTATGTTTGACATTATGCATAAATAAGAATATAGGTTCATGTTGCAGTTAAACCTATGCAAGTTCACATGCTTTGATTCATGTCACCTATGTTACCACTATGCAAGTACACCCGTTCTAGTTTGTATTTCCAACGTCATTTTGCAAGTTCATGCGCTCACCTTCCCCCTCTTTGTGTATGTAATTACGCCATAAGCCTCCCCTTTCGCATGGCTAAATTGGGCTTTAAAAGGCTAAGCCCAATATACATAAACGGACGTGTAAAAACGGGGGTAAATAACGTTGGGCTAAATTAATTTAATGAATGAAAACTAAAGTAAAAGGGCCCAAATTCAAGTATGGGTTGGGCCCATGATTGGTGTAACCTTTACACCATTAACTTAATAATGGGCCGCAAATATTTACATATAAGAAATAAAGAAGAATGACAAGATATGTAAATGTAGAACATACGATGTGTTTAACCCGAGGTTGGATTGAGTTGTGATGTAAACCTGCCCGGAACCGCCCGGCTGTCCAGTAGTCACAACAATACCTATCCAATGTGGGAGGTTAAACATGGAGCCCAGCAAGGACCCGAGGTTAGACTGAGTTGTGGCGTAAGACTGCCCGGAACCAACCGGCAACAGGCAGCCACAGCAATACCTGTCTAATGTGAGAGGTCAGGGCCTTAATAAGACAATTAAGGCTGAGTCAGGATTGGTAGGATTAAGTAAACTAAAGACTTAATCAAAATGGAACATGCTAAACTAAATGGACTGGTGGGGGTTAGGTTAGAAAACACTTAACCAACTTAGCATGTTGGCTAGAGATAGAAAACCTAGTAACGGGGGACCCTTTTCAGCAGTAACCCAAAAAGGTGTATCAGGATACCCTGAAACTAGGCAGGGTGGGGCACGATTACTGGGCTGATTGTAAGAGGTCAAATCGACGGCGGTGGTGTAGCAGTGTAGGTTCTAACGGGGTGCGGGCGTGCAACACTCCGGCGCAGAAAAATAAAGCACTGGGCACCAGTAGCATACCTGTGCATTCTAAGGTTGTGTCGGGCCGCTGCCATGGGACTTGATACACCCCATGGTGGGACCAGCATAGGTAACTACAACATCGGGGGCCGTAAGACACATGTAACTATGCGAGTAGGAGCCGATCATCATAGAATGGATCACATCACCCTGATTATGGGGTGCCAGTGGGAAACTAGTTTATATGGGTTCAGAGATTAACATGGGGTACGATAGTATATTCGACCCTAGACAACTTAACCAAGTTTATAGTGCATGCCCACTTCTCGTTTATACTTATCATACCCAGTTCTGTATTCATAGACAAAATAGTACTAGACTTACTCAGGCTTTATGTCTGACTCTACTTTTCTTTCGTCTTCTTTCTTCCGTTTCCCCCCCCCCCCAGGTTCTCAGGGAGGGAACACAGCAGCTTGACCAACCTCAACATCCAGCTTGAAGAAGAGAAATGTATTGCTTGGACTTTCCTGTTTTGAACTATGGCTTTGGACAATCCACTATGGGCTTTTGCAGTTTATCTAAGTTTTATTTATGCTTCTTTAAATGTTGTAATCAAGACAGATTATGAAAGTGTTATGTTATGATTTTGGAAAGGATGTTGTTGTAACACGTATTTGACTTCATGAAATAAAGTTTGTTGTTCTTCCGCTGTTTACAAATATGTGTTCTTATATCTGTCTTGTATATCTATGACTTGTACTTATAAACCTCCACCAAAATTAGGGCATTCCCTTTGAGAGTGACCCTAACGGAGGTGGGGTGTTTCACTTGGTATCAGAGCATAGGTTTACCAGATAAGATAAAAAGTTTTGAAAATTTATTTTCAAAAAGGAAATTTAAAGAAGCACTTTTAAAAGATAAAAATATTATTTTATTTTTAAAGGCAAAGTCCACTCCCCAAAGCCATAGGTACTATCTCTTATCCTTCGTTTTGAACCTATCCTTTTTGTTTCAGCATGTCCGAAGATCTTAACTTACCGAAAGGGGTACCAATACCTGGTTGGTTTAGACGGTTCTTAGAAGCAAGGGCCACTCAACCAGGTCCTACCGTTCCTCCTCCCCCAGCTGCAGGAAATCATCCAGCTGCAGCGGCACCTTTTCCTCCACCTCCTCCTCGAGGAAACGCGTTTGCTAAGATATGTAAGGACTTTAAAGCTATGGGAGGAAGGGATTTCCATGGAACTGAGTCCTTCGTGGCAGCTAGAAATTGGATGAAGGAAACTGAAGACCTATTCATCATCTTTGAGGTAGAGGACAGACAAAAAGTACAACTGGCGGTGTGGCTATTGAAGGGCGAGGCTTCCTACTGGTGGGAAGTCACTAATGCTGAAAGACCAGTAGAGACATGGGAGGACTTTAGGGCAAGGTTTGAGACCAAATTTCTCTCAGATGTGGAAAGAAGTTTGCAGTTGGAGAAATTCTTATTTCTTAAGCAAGGAGACAAGACTGTCAGAGAGTATGTGAATCAGTTCGATGAGCTGGCTAGGTTTGGGCTTGACCTAGTCAACACCCCGCACAAGAAAGCTCTCCGTTTCGTCAAGGGGTTAAATGAGCCATTACACAGTTTGGCCATGACCCATATACCCATGGGAGCCACGTATGAAAGATTGGTGCAAATGGCGTTGCTGAATGAAGAGGATAAGGGCAAGAAGGAGACAAAGGCAGAAAGCTCTCAAGGGAAGAAAGAGGGTTTGCAGCCTAAGAAGACGGACTTTAAGAAAGGCGGGAAAGGCAACAAAGAGAAGAGGAAGTGCAATTTCTGTGGCAAAGTGGGGCACTTAGTAAAGGATTGCCGGAAAAAGAAGGCCAAGGAGAATGGTGGGTGCTTTTCTTGCGGTCAGACAGGCCACAGAGCTAAGGACTGCCCAAAGAAACGAGGGCAGGGGCAGGGGTCTGGATCCACTCCAGGGGCACAGGTTCATGTGCTGGAAGCGCCACCTTTGCAACAGCGAGGTACAAACACTTCTGTAGAAAGTGTAGTTTATCTTTATGATCACCCCGTTCGCACTTTATTTGATTCTGGCGCATCACACTCCTTTATCTCGTCTGCTTTAGTAGAATCTCTGCACCTAAAAACTAGTATGGTAGAGGACCCCTTAATTGTTTCAAACCAAATTGGGGGCCTAGCTCATTTGTCTATGATCTGTTTGGGATTGAAAATTTCCATTCTAAGTGTAGAATTTCAATGTAGTGCCTTTGTTTTGGGCTTTTCGGCTTATGGTTTGATTTTGGGTATGGATTGGCTACCCAGTAATGGGGCCATCCTTGATTGTGAGAAAAGGGTTGTTAGGCTCCTAACCCAGCTCGGTAATACTTTGGAAATTTCTTGTAATCCCTCGTATGCGGTTATGCTTAGTTATCTTGAATCGCTAGATGCCTCTGTTGAAAATTTGCAATTAGTTAGAGTGGTCCGGGAATATCCGGATGTCTTCGAAGAGGTGAAGGACTTGCCTCCGAAGCGGGAAATAGACTTCCGCATATATCTTGTAGATAATGCAAAGCCCGTTGTGTTGCCTGTTAGGCACATGGCTCCACGAGAAAGGAAAGAGCTCAGTAAACAGGTTGAAGAGCTTCTAGAGTAGGGGTTCATTTGAAGGAGCATTTCAGAATGGGGCGCTCTAGTAGTGTTCGCCACTAAGGCAGAAAGTTCATTTCGCTTATGAATGAGTTATGGAGAATCACCTTAGTAAGTACATTTGGCAACATAGTTGACATTTGTTTATTTTCTAGAGATAATTTATCTATGTGGAATACCTTCTAGTAAGTTAACAAGATCCAAGATTCATTAGTGAATTTTGGAGAGCTTGCATGGAACCATGAGTACGCAGTTATGCTTGAGCCAAGTATACTAGAAGGAGAGTAAGTGAAAGAGGAACGAGAGGAAATAGTGAAATAGGTTCTAACTCATATTTTGGAAACAAGAATTAAGAAGCCACGGAATTGTGAAGTTAAAAACGGACAAAGCATAATGGAGTTAAGCTCAAGAAATGCGACTTAGAAGATTGAAGACTAGATTCGTACCTAATATCTCTTCTTAAGAGTATATCCTCTCGGTCCCATTCTCAATCCAATTTCCGTTGCAAACCCCATAGGGAGTATGACTCACCTGTTAGTAACACATGTTGGGGCTCGAGGGTGTTCATTGGTTTGACTAAAGTTTTTGGGTTTTATAGGATACAGATTGGTCTTAGGAAGGGACTCCCTTATGACCTAAAAAGGAGTCCATCATGCTTAGTTTCTTAGAATCATATATGGTGGTTGGGTTGAGTAACTCTTTGGGTGTCAGTTTGATGTTGATTTCGGTCTTCGGGGCTGATGCTTAGAGAGTTCTTCTCCTAATCAATATATATGTGGCATAGATTTTCAGTTTTGACATTGCCTAATGGGCACAAAGTTTTTACTTGCTTCTATCATTCGACTATACCTTTAGGTAGGACCATTTCCTATCATTGAGAAAATTTGGAAAATGACCTATAGATTAGAGCTACCCGAAAAATTGGACGGATTTCACAACGTCTTTCACGAAAATGTCTACATGAGTCTGCTGAAGTGGTAGAGCCAAATATACTCGAAGAAGCCGAAGTGGAACGCGAAGCAACCATAAGGAAGGTTCCAACCCGCATACTAGGAACGGAAGTGAAGAAGCTACGCAACCGCGAAGTCAAACTCGTCAAAGTCCAGTGGAGCGACGCCGAGGGAGACGCGACTTGGGAAACTGAAGCTAGAATACGCACTGCATACCCTTTTCTGTTCGAGGGTATATCCTTGATCTTTCTTTTTCCTTAAGTTGCGCTTTTATCTATCTTTTTAGGGTATATTTCCTCGACCTTATCTTTTAGGTAGAAACCTTTTGGATGAAAACATGTAATTGAAACATGTTATGTATGATGGTTGCAAGTGGTTGCAAGTGATTGCTAGTGGTTGCTCGTGGTTGCATACACACACACAATCTAGGTTTTAGATCGGCTCAATCACTTCATATTGCATATGCATATATGTTTGCATTCGTATATGGTTGAATTGTAATGTGTTGGCATATGGATGTTGCATTTGTATTGAATGATTGTGCACTCATGTAGAATCATGAATAGGAAAATTTGCATACATAATGGATTCATTTCACTTACATCATTCGCATTAAGGAGGTCAACTGAATCAGTAGACCGCCTGATTTTGCATTAGATAAGTTCATGAACACACACACTTCGCATATGATCATGAAGCATTAGAAGTCTTTTAAGGACAATGGATACTCGTGTTTGATGGATGAGTAGATGGATGATTGGATGTTAGGATATACATTCCTCCTAACTTGAAGATTTCGGGGACGAAATCCTTTTAAGTGGGGGAGAATGTAACACCCCGAAAATTCTATAACTGTGAATTTCATAAATTAAAGTATAATTAATTTCAAACCAAAGAACTAAGGGAAACGGGATACGCCATTGCGTTCGTCTCGGAAAAATACGCGAAATAGAGTCCGAGTTTTCGAAAAACGGAGTCCGTATGAAGAAGATATGGCCTTCGGAAGTTTTTAAATCAAGTTTAAAATTCAAACAGAATTAAATAATTAAATATTCCGAAGTGGGGCCCAATTGGCCAGGGTGGAAGAACACCCGCCTGGGCCACCCAGGTCGACTGGGCTGTCGACCTGGGCTACCCATGTCGACAGGGCTGTCGACAGCCCTGTCGACAGGGGTGTCGACCTGGTCGAGCCCAGTCAACCTGGCTGGCCAGGTCTGTGTTTGGTCGAATTTCTGTGGTCTGCTTTGTCATTAGGGCTAGGTGGCGGGTTTTAATTGGTCTCTCTATCGAATGAATGGCTACGATCTAACCTAGCAACATCAATGGTCCTAATCAGTTCCTAACCTCTATATAAACAACCCTAGACTAAACCCTAATCTATTCATTCAAAATTAAGAAGATAGCCACCATGTTGCTGAGGAACGACTAAGAGTAGCCGCCAACTAGAGAGAGAATTAGGGAGAAAGTTCTAAAGCCTAAAGCAATTCAAGCAACCTAAAGCTAATCAATTCAACAAAGGAATCATATCTCTTAATTAGAGAATTTGCCGCAACCATTGTAAGTAGAGTATTACTTTGGTATGAACAAATGATTGTGTAGATATGTATGCTTGAATTGTGGCAATAAAATTCATGTTTGTGCGTTCTTATCAATTTATATACGTTTGGATATTCTGAATTATGTCATTCAATTATAAAGAACTACATGCGGTAGTTCTATGCAAATATACGTTTGGAATATTCGCAAATTATGTGACCTATGTTGAAGCTACATGTATGTAGGTTATTGAAATTCATGCAAGTTTGGGGCTTTGTTATTATGCCATCATGATGTATATTTTTGTGCATAAATCATTTTGCAAGTAATTGAAACAAGTTTGGTTGTTATAGTTCATATGAAACTATGTTGGAATTTTGACACCATAATCCATGTATTAAGTCATGCTTTTGCAAACTTATGAATATGGCTAGGCTATGAATGATATTTGGCATAATTAAAATCCATGATTAAGTCTATCTTTTTTAAAAAGAATTATATGATGACATATGTGAGACATGGCTAGGTTAGACTCAAAAATCCCTTTTTGCAAGTTTAAAGCAAACACCATGTTTAGGAATATTTATGCATAAGTATGTTTATACCATCGTTATGTGATTAGACTTAAATCATGATTAAGTTGAACTATGCTTTTGTGTTAGTAACAAAGTATCCTCTTTGTAAACATGTAGAAACCTTATGAACATGACTTGTTTATATTTATGCCATGAACAAATTTAACTATACCTATGCCATGCTTATGTTTGATATTATGCCATGCTTATGTTTGACATCATGCCATGCTTATGCTAGAAATATTTATGCCATGCTTATGTTTGACATCATGCCATGCTTATGCTAGAAATATTTATCCCATGCTTATGTTTGACATTATGCATAAATAAGAATATAGGTTCATGTTGCAGTTAAACCTATGCAAGTTCACATGCTTTGATTCATGTCACCTATGTTACCACTATGCAAGTACACCCGTTCTAGTTTGTATTTCCAACGTCATTTTGCAAGTTCATGCGCTCACCTTCCCCCTCTTTGTGTATGTAATTACGCCATAAGCCTCCCCTTTCGCATGGCTAAATTGGGCTTTAAAAGGCTAAGCCCAATATACATAAACGGACGTGTAAAAACGGGGGTAAATAACGTTGGGCTAAATTAATTTAATGAATGAAAACTAAAGTAAAAGGGCCCAAATTCAAGTATGGGTTGGGCCCATGATTGGTGTAACCTTTACACCATTAACTTAATAATGGGCCGCAAATATTTACATATAAGAAATAAAGAAGAATGACAAGATATGTAAATGTAGAACATACGATGTGTTTAACCCGAGGTTGGATTGAGTTGTGATGTAAACCTGCCCGGAACCGCCCGGCTGTCCAGTAGTCACAACAATACCTATCCAATGTGGGAGGTTAAACATGGAGCCCAGCAAGGACCCGAGGTTAGACTGAATTGTGGCGTAAGACTGCCCGGAACCAACCGGCAACAGGCAGCCACAGCAATACCTGTCTAATGTGAGAGGTCAGGGCCTTAATAAGACAATTAAGGCTGAGTCAGGATTGGTAGGATTAAGTAAACTAAAGACTTAATCAAAATGGAACATGCTAAACTAAACGGACTGGTGGGGGTTAGGTTAGAAAACACTTAACCAACTTGGCATGTTGGCTAGAGATAGAAAACCTAGTAACGGGGGACCCTTTTCAGCAGTAACCCAAAAAGGTGTATCAGGATACCCTGAAACTAGGCAGGGTGGGGCACGATTACTGGGCTGATTGTAAGAGGTCAAATCGACGGCGGTGGTGTAGCAGTGTAGGTTCTAACGGGGTGCGGGCGTGCACACACTCCGGCGCAGAAAAATAAAGCACTGGGCACCAGTAGCATACCTGTGCATTCTAAGGTTGTGTCGGGCCGCTGCCATGGGACTTGATACACCCCATGGTGGGACCAGCATAGGTAACTACAACATCGGGGGCCGTAAGACACATGTAACTATGCGAGTAGGAGCCGATCATTATAGAATGGATCACATCACCCTGATTATGGGGTGCCAGTGGGAAACTAGTTTATATGGGTTCAGAGATTAACATGGGGTATGATAGTATATTCGACCCTAGACAACTTAACCAAGTTTATAGTGCATGCCCACTTCTCGTTTATACTTATCATACCCAGTTCTGTATTCATAGACAAAATAGTACTAGACTTACTCAGGCTTTATGTCTGACTCTACTTTTCTTTCGTCTTCTTTCTTCCGTTTCCCCCCCAGGTTCTCAGGGAGGGAACACAGCAGCTTGACCAACCTCAACATCCAGCTTGAAGAAGAGAAATGTATTGCTTGGACTTTCCTGTTTTGAACTATGGCTTTGGACAATCCACTATGGGCTTTTGCAGTTTATCTAAGTTTTATTTATGCTTCTTTAAATGTTGTAATCAAGACAGATTATGAAAGTGTTATGTTATGATTTTGGAAAGGATGTTGTTGTAACACGTATTTGACTTCATGAAATAAAGTTTGTTGTTCTTCCGCTGTTTACAAATATGTGTTCTTATATCTGTCTTGTATATCTATGACTTGTACTTATAAACCTCCACCAAAATTAGGGCATTCCCTTTGAGAGTGACCCTAACGGAGGTGGGGTGTTTAGGTTTATGTAACACTTTTATAATATATACGCGAGTTATTCGGAAAGACCGGGTTTATCCCATTTTGAATAACTGATACGACGATAAGTCGAAGATGAAGACGATGGTCGAAGACCGGAGGTCTTCACGTCGTTTGGGTAATTACTAATGATCTGGATTGGGCTGTACACCCAAGAAGATGGAAACAGTTAGTGATCGTCCAGACGTACTTGGAGATCGATGGATATGCGGGGTACTAGGTGCCTCCGGTTTCGTTCAGACCCAGAACGGACTTGTAAATGGACTGTGTGTCTGACATTGGATTTTAGTCCGTGTGATTGATCTCTACTAAATATATATCTGTTTGGCGGCGGAGGATTTATTCTCTTGCTTAACGCCCTTCTCTGAGACGTACGAGCTCAGGGGTTATATATTGATGGATATCAATCGCATGGAGTGAATTGCCTGTATGGCATGCTAAGATGCAAATGATCGAGGCTTCTGTTGAAAAGCAAAGTCTTGTGGTGATGATCAAAGCATGGCCTTTGTGGCGTAGCTTTGTGTAACGTTGATTCGCGAGTATCACACCCGGTATGAATCAAAAACGGGAGACGGACCTCAGGGAGGGCATGCGTTTCTTTCTAGTTAGGAGTGGCGTCAGTGCTTGAACTGGCTGACGAGTTTGACTCATGTGGATGTTACCTATTATTACTTGCTGAAAAGCGAGGTGCCTCGTGATATCGGCTTCGGCCGATGCTTCTGGTCGGCTGACGGGCCAGGCTTACGCCCCAAAGGGAAGAGGAACGTAGTGTTCAGGCATAATAATCCACATCGGTGGACCGGCCCTGACGATCCAAGGCTTGCCCGCGCGCTTGCCTGAGACATGGGCTAGATTGTCTCGAATCGGTTGAGGATCTTGCCCTTAGCCTCGGTTCATACCATAAATGATAACCCAACTTCCAATACGACATTTGCGGTTTTGATTGTAAACTTATATATGGCGACATAGTGTTATGGGCCATTCATGCCGCCTATGATTGATACTTATGATTTGAAGTTGTTTATACACTATGCACTTATAATAGTATCAAATGATTTGTTTTAAACGTATCAAGCATTCTTTGGCTGTTATAAGGGAAAACCCTATCCCCCGGCTTGCGTTGCATTGTGTGATAGGACCTGGGTCTTATAACAGCTTCATTTTTCTTTATTTAGCATTGCGCTGTTTGTTTTATGCACTGGTATTCTTGGGAGGAAACCCGTTCCGTGTTATACGGCGTGGTCCCTTGAATTACCTAACTTTAAAAATAAAGATTAACTGTTTTAGTTCTCACACCAGTCACATGACTGACCTGGAGTTTATTGTTTTAACCTAAACTCTGGGTGCCCCTATTTTGACACGGGCAGCTAGTAGTTTTGGTTTTGCAGATTTATATTCAAAGGATCCTGGTTTACAGCTGGAACGATATCCGGAAAGCTTTGTATCCGTATATCTTCTTCTAGTTGTGTATTGTATTATTTTCCGCTGCTATGTATTTAAATGTAATTTAAATCTCTGATATTTCTGTGTAATATATATTCATTTTTACTCTGTATATTCTTGTAATCTGATGCATTGTTGTAATATACAATGAAATGTTCTTCTGTATGCGTTCTATTCTGTCGTGTTCTCAAACGATAGGGTGTTTCGAACGGTCTGGGTCGGTTTAGCGACTGGTTCGGACCGAGCGAAATACCTTGCCGTCACATGTGGGTATATTCAATCACCAATATTATTATTATATAACATTATTATGTACTATTATCACTTTTTATCAATCAATTTATCAACCATAAAGCAATAAATAAATTTTGACTATTAAGAATAGTTCCCAATAATTTAACTGAGTGAGATTAACTGAACTCGGTTTCCTTTGCTGAATATCCAATTAATTCTGTATTGTCTTGAATGTGCGTCTACTTGAATTGTCTCGAATAATTTATTGCCTACGATTTATTTATTTAATTTATCGATAATCTACTATTTAGTTTAAATTTACAACATAAACAAATAAATTAATTTTCTACATATTTCAAATTTCGAACAACGTACCTTATAGCCTTGCAAAACTACTTGACTAATCGACGCTGCGAATCAGTGAATATCTCCAAATAAACTACCCTATACCCGTTACGACATTTCGTCGAATACCCTGCAGTTAACTTCCATTTCTCTTCCACCTACAGCCATTGCCAATACTGCTGCAACTTGACACCACAGCAATGCCTCTTCCATCAGTTCTTATTGTCCAGAGCAATTCCTCCAGTAACAAGCCATTTGTTTCATTCATCATGTTTACTGTAGGGCATCGATTTGCCAACCACCTCGCACCATTATTTAAACTTCTCCAATCACCAAATACACATGGCAGAACTCCTTAAATTTGACAGTCTTATACGTGAGCTTCCCCATCATAGATACCAGCTTCGAATCCTTCCTATTGTCCAATGCCGAACCTCAGACACAGCTTGTTCATCCAAGAAAATAATACCAAGGCCCATCTCCTACAGATCGCACAATCCATCCACAGAGACCAAACTCTTTAAATCATCAAACCCCGTTATCTTCACATTCCAGTATTTCGTTCAACCCTCGGTACATCAACAATACATGAAACAACCCACCTCCGTTAAGGTCACTCACCAAGGGAATGCCTTAACTTTGGTGGTGGTTTATAGGTAAAAGTCACAGATAAAACACAAGAAAGATATAAATACATATGTATAAGCAGCGGAAAACAAACAGACTTTCATTTCATAAATACATGTTCATACAAAACATTTCCATAATTGTCTCACAACACTTCCAAAGCATTACATCATCATTTCTGTCTTGATTATTAAATAAAGAAGCATAAAACATAACTAAAATTGCATAAGTCCCCATAGAATGCATCCAAAAGCCATAGCCAAGGAAAGAGAGTCCAAACCATACATCTACTATCTTGAAGCTTGCAAAGAGTCTGACTAAGCTGGGTTGTTTCCTCCCTGTGGACCTGGGGGGGGAACGGAAGAAAAGAAGACGAAAGAAAAACAGAGTCAGACATAAAGCCTGGTAAGTCTAGTGACTCTTTAGTATGTGAATAAGAAAAAGGGCATGATAGGAACAAACTGGAAATAGGAAAGTATCATAAACTAAGATAAAGTAGCTTAGAACCGAATATATTATCGCACCCCACACTATATCTCTACACCTACTTATATTTATTCCGACTGGCACCCCATGATCGGGGTGAAGTGATCCCCTTTCTAAAGATCGGCTCCTACTCGCAAAATCATATGTGTCATACGGCCCCCAATGATTGTAGATACCTATGCTGGTCCCACCATAGGGTGTATCAAGTCCCGTGGTGGCGGCCCGACACAATTCTAGAATACATAGGTTATACTACTGATGCCCAGTGCCCTGTTTGTCTGCTCCGAAGTGTGTGCACGCCCGCACTCCATTAGAACCTACACTGTGCATCAACCGCCGTCGCTTTTGACCACTTACAATCAGCCCAGTAATCGTGCCCTACCCTGCCTAATTTCAGGGTACCATGATACCTAATTGGGTTACTGCTGAAATGGGTCCCCGTTACTAGCGTTTTCTAGTCAAACATGTTAAGTGGTTAAGTGTCTCTATTAACCTAACCCCACCCATCAGTTTAGTTAACATGTTGAATTGGTTAAGTGTTTTAGTTAACTTAACCTTACCAGTCTTGACTTAGCTTTAATTTATCCATTAAAGCACCGACCACTCACATTATACAGGTATTGTTGCGGTTACTGGACAGCCGGTCGGTTCTGGGCAGGTTTACACCGCAACTCAGTCTAACCTCGAGTCCTTATTGGGCTCAATGCCTTAACCTCCCACAATGGATAGGTATTGTTGTGATTACTGGACAACCGGGCAGGTCCGGGCAGGTTTACATCACAACTCAATCCAACCTCGGGTTAAGCATATTCGTATTTTCTAAATTTACATATTTGTCTCTTTTACTTGTTATATGTAAATGTTATGGCCCACTTTCCAAGTTCATTATTTTTAGACATGGTAATTCATACCATTCCAATGTCACCAATTATTGGCATGTGCCAAACATGCCGACTCATATATTTTCATGTTTAATCCCAACGACATTCCCCCATTTGTATATTCGCAAGATTATAATGAATGTTAGGCCGGATATTTCAGCCCAACATATAAACATAGAAGGGGAAAGTGACAAACATGAAGTATTCTAAATAACATAAAGGGTGTGTGATATATGAACTTGCAATTTTGAGGTCTAACTAGCATAAATCATGGGTTTCAACTTGTCATGTAAACTTGCATTCAAATAAGAATCTAATTAAATAGGTGTCACATGAGATGGCATAATTTAGACATGCATAAAACATAAGCCTAAACATATTAATGTATAGATCTAGGCATAACCTCAAATATAAAATTGGCATATGACAAAATTATATGTATAATTTAGACGACAACATAAGGGTGTAAACTAGATCAAATCATGTACCCATCTATAACATGAAACTTGTATTTAAAATAGATCTTGGCATGGATCAAATTTCCAGTTTTAACTTACATAAGAACATGTGAATATACATATATTTCAATCACATAGGCACAATGGGTTTAACATGAACATGTATATGGATCAAATCATGTAGGCATAGTAGTTTCTAACAAAAAGTATATAACTTGCCATAATCACATAAACATATAGGTGTGAATTCTAACATGAACCACATATAACTTGCATGTGATGTTGCTTTCATTCTTAATGTAAAATAGGACCAACATCAAGTCAATTATACCACAAACATCCCAATACCATTCACAATACAATCATTGCAATACACGGATATGAATTAGCATCACCTTTATACAATAGTAAAATACCATTTCCACTTTACATCGAATCAAGTCTTAATTTTATTCTCATCGGAAAAATCATTATACTTACAACAAACGATGATCTTGAATTTTGGTTTCTGAGTTCTGAATTTGTAATGCTTTCCTTTGGGTAGAAAAACGTTGTTTGAATCTTGTTTTTACTTTAGTTTTGCTCGTCTCTAAGCTTTCTCCAACTGACGGCTACTCTTAGTTTCCTCCCGACAGCATGACGGCTCTAGCTTTATTTTTTGTGTGAATTTAGGTTGAGTCTTAGGTTGTATTTATAGAATTTCAGATTGATTTGATCTGTCAGATGATCATAGAGTGAATCCATACCATACACACCAAGAGGAGCCAATCAGGAGGTGACAAGTCAGCCCAATTGACACAGCCAAGCCCCAGAAAATGAGCCAAGACCAGACCAAGCAGACCAGGCCGACCAACCAGGTCGACCTATAGGTCGACCCCCAAGTCGACCCCCTGGTCGACCTGGGTACCTCGGTCGACCCCCTGGTCGACCTAGGTCCTGGGTAGGAATTTTCCCGCCCAACCCAATTTGGGTCTGTTTTTCGAATTTGAACTGAATTTTGAACTAGTTTGAATTTTAAATTAATTCTGAAACATCGGAAGGTCATAACTCCTTCATACAGAGTCTGATTTACGCAAACTCAAACTCTATCTCAAGCAGAATTCCAAGACGAACGGAATGGCGAAACCCGTTTCCCTTAATTCTTTCATTTTGAATTAATTATACTTTAATTTTTTAAATTAATATTTAACCGAAAATTCGGAGTGTTACATTCTCCCCTCCATTTAGGATTTCGTCCCCGAAATCTTTAAGTCTAGAAGAACGTATATCCTACCATCCAATCGTCCATCTATTCAACCATCATACACAGGCGTCCATTGTCCTTAAAAGACTTCTAAAGCTTCATGATCATATGCATAGTGTGTGTACATGTCCTTATCTAATGCAAAAATCAGGCGGTCTACTGATTAAGTTGACCTCCTTAATGCAAATCATGTAAGTGTCCTGAATCCATTATGTATGCAAATTTTTCCCTACTCATAATTCTACATGAGTGGACAACCATTCATATAAATGCCACATCCATATGACAACACATCAAGTTTCAACTGTATACAAATGTGAATACATATATGCATATGCAATGTGAAAGTGACTGAGCCGATCTAAAACCTAGGGTGTGTGTATATGCATCCATGAGCAACCACTTGCAACCATCAACCATAACATGTTTCAATTACATGTTTACATCCAAAGGGGTTTCTACCTAAGGATAAAGGATAAGATCGAGGAGATATACCTAAAAAGATAGATACAAAAATAACTTAAGGAAAAAGAGAGATCAAAGATGTACCCTCAAAAGGAAAAGGGTAGGCCACGCGTATTCTGTCCTCAGTTTCCCAAGTTGCGTCTTCCTCGGCATCGCTCCATTAAACTTTAACAAGTTTGACTTCACGGTTGCGTAGCTTTTTGACTTCGGTTCCTAAGATACGAGTTGGAACTTTCCTCACAGTTGCTTCTCGTTCTATCTCAACGTCTTCTAGAATGCTTGGCTCCACCACTTCCGCAGACTCATGTAAACACTTTCAGAGGTGAGAAACATGAAAGATCTGGTGGACTCCAGCCAATCTTTCGGGGAGCTCTACTCTATAGGCCATCTTCCCAATCTTCTCGATGATAGGAAACGGCCCTACAAACCTTGGTGCCAGCTTCCCTGTGGATCCAAAGAGAATGACGTTCCTTAAAGGAGACACCTTAAGGAAAACCCTGTCCCCAACCTCAAACTAAAGGTCGGTCCTTCTTTTGTCGGCGTAGGACTTCTGTCTATCTTGGGTTGTCTTCATCCTTCTTTGTATTAAGTCCACTTTCTCTGAAGTCTCTCTACTCATGTCTGGCCCAAGTATAAGCTTGTTGGTAGACTCCCACCAACAAGTTGGTGATCGGCATGGTCTTCCATACAAAGCTTCGAAGGGCGCCATGCCTAAGGTGGCTTGGTAGCTGTTGTTGTAGGCGAATTCCACCAAAGGTAGATGATCCTCCCATGTCACTCCAAAGTCAAGAACACACAGTCTCAAAAGATCTTCTAAAACTCTATTCACCCTTTCCGTCTGACCATCGTTTTGGGGGTGATAGGCCGTGCTCAAGCATAACTGTGTGCCTTCAGCTTCTTGCAGACTCCGCCAAAACTCGCTTGTAAAGATAGGATCTCAATCACTCACTATGCTGGAGGGTATTCCATGGAGTCGAACTATTTCCTTGAGATAAAGAGATGCGAGAGAAGAGGCAGTCCTTCTACTCTTGACAGGTAAAAAGTGGGTGCTTTTTGTGAGCCTGTCCACTATTACTCAAATGCTAGTATTGCCCCTTCCTGACCTAGGCAGCCCATCAATGAAGTCCATGGAAATGCTATCCCACTTCCACTATGGGACCTCTAGAGGATGAAGCAGTCCTCCAGGCTTCTTCTGTTCCACCTTAACCTATTGGCATATCATGCACTTAGAAACGAAATCTGCCACGTCCTTTTTCATGCCACTCCAAAAGAAAGTTCATTTTATATCCTTGTACATCTTATCTCCGCCAGGGTGTATTGTCATCTTGGAATGGTGAGCTTCCTTGAGAACCATATCTACCAAATCCCTTGCTTGTGGGACGCATAGTCTTCCATCCCGCCTCAGCAAACCTTTATCATCGATGGAGTACCTATTGAGGTGACTAGAAGTCTCACCCCTAATTAGCTTATCAACCACACTAACAAGCTGAGGGTCTTTACGTTGTGCGGACCCTATTGAGTCCAAAAGAGTGGGCCGCACTTCCAGTGATGCTAACAAACTGGGTACAAAATCGGAGGAGGGCCTAAAATCAAAGCTGGTTATATACTCCAAGCTTTGCCTTTCTATAAAGAGAGGGCTTAAGGTTAGCTTCTTTCTACTCAAGGCGTCTGCTACTACATTGCCTTTGCCAGGAGTATAGGAGATCTCAAAATCATACGAGGCAAGAAACTTCATCCACCTTTGTTGTCTCAAGTTAAGGTCTTTCTGCGAGAAAAGATACTTCAATGATTTATGGTCAGTATACAATTCAAACTTCTCACCTAGGAGATAATGGACCCAAGACTTAAGCGCAAAGACGATGGCGGCCAACTCAAGATCGTGGGTTGGGTAGTTCTTTTCATGAACTTTCAAATGCCTTCCACCATAAGCTACTACCCTCCCTTCTTGCATCAAAACAGCGCCTAGTCCCGTTCCGCATGCATCCGTGTATACTGTGAACATCTTGCTTCCATTGGGCAAACTCAGAACCGGGGTTGTTGTAAGAGCCCTTTTCAAGCGTTTGAAAGCAAACTCGCAATCCAAGTCCCAAGCGAAAGTCAAGTTCTTCTTCGTCAGCCCTGTAAGAGGAGCTGAGATTTTTCCAAAGTCTCTGATGAACTTTCGATAAAAGCCTGCTAGCCCAAGAAAACATCGGACTATGGTTGCGTTCCTTGGTGCCTTCCAATCCTGCACCGCAACTACTTTCGCGGGGTCCACGGCTAACCACTCTTTGGACACTACATGCCCAAGAAACCTTACTTCTTCTCTCCAAAAGTGGCACTTGGAGAATTTAGCTTTCAACTGATGTTCTTGAAGAGTCTCCATGATCTCCTTTAGATGCTGAGCATGCTCTTCCTCATTCTTTGAGAAGATCAAGATATCGTCTACGAAGACAACCACAAACTTATTGAGGAACTCCCTAAACACCCTGCTCATTAGGTCTACAAAATAAGCGGGTGCGTTTGTCAAGCCGAAAGGCATGACAAGCCACTCGAAGAAACCATCTGGGGTTCGGAATGCCGTCTTATCAATGCTATCCACAGCCACTCTGAGCTGTTGAAACCCAGTAGCCGGATCAAGTTGGGAGAAAACCAATGCACCTACAAGCTGATCGAACAAATCGTCTATTCTGGGAAGAGGGTGCCTATTCTTCTTGGTCAGCTTGTTTAGCTCCCTATAATCAACGCATAAGCGAAGCGAACCGTCCGCTTTGGTTGCTAACACCACTGGAGCACCCCATTCTGAAATGCTCCGTCTAATGAACCCCTTCTCGAGAAGCTCTTTAACTTTCTTACTGATCTCCTTTCTCTCCCTTGGAGCCATGTGTCTAACAGGTAAAGCTATGGGCTTTGCATTATCAACAAGGTATATGCGGAAGTCTATTTCCCGCCTCAAAGGTAAGCCCTTCACCTCTTCAAAGACATCCGGATATTCCCGGACCACTCTAACTGAATGCAAATTCTCAACAGAAGCATCAAGCGACTCTAGATAACTAAGCATAACAGCATTCAAGGGATTACAAGAAATTTCGAGAGGGTTACCGAGCCGAGTCAAAAGCCTAACCACTCTCTTTTTACAATCAAGAATGGCACCATTACTGGATAACCAGTCCATACCTAAGATCAAACCAAATCCCGAGAAGCCTAAAACAAAGGCACCGCATCTAAACTCAATGCTTAGAATAGAGATTTTCAAATCCAACCAAACCATTGTCAAATAAGATGATCCCCCAATTGGATTTGAAACAACCAAGGGATCCTCTATCATACTAGTGTCTAGATGCAGAGATTCTACTGAAGCAGATGAAATAATGGAGTGTGATGCACCAGAATCAAAGAAAGTGCGAACTGGATGATCATAGAGATAAACTAAACTTTCTACAGAAATATTACTACCTCATTCTTGTGGAGGTGCAACCAGTGCGTAAACCTGTCCCCCTGAGGTGGATCCAGTCCTCTGTCCCTGCCCTCACTTCTTTGGGCAATCCTTAGCCATGTGTCCAGTCTCTCTACAATGGAAACAACCACCATTCATTTTCGCCTTCTTCTTTCTGGAATCTTTCACCACATATCCAACAATGCCACAGAAATTACACCTTCTCTTTTCACGGGATTTGTTGTTCTTCCCGCCTTTCTTGAAGTCTTTTTCCTTAGCTTGTAAACCCTCTTTCTTTTCTTGAGGCACTTCCACCTTTGCCTCTTTCTTGCCCTTGTCTTCCTCTTGTAGCAATGCCATGTCCACTAAGCTTTCATAAGTCGCTCCCGTGGGTACATAGGCCATAGCAAGGCTGTGTAGAGACTCATTCAGACCTTTGACAAAGCGAAGAGCCTTCTTGTGTTGGGTGTTTACTAAATCCAGCCCAAATCTGGCCAGCTGATTAAACTGATTGACATACTCCCTGATCGTCATACTTCCTTACTTAAGAGTTACGAACTTCTCCATCTGCAGGCTTCTTTCAGCTTGGGAGAGGAATTTCATCTCAAATCTCATCCGGAAGTCTTCACAAGTTTCCACTGGCCTATCAGCATGGGTAATCTCCCACCAATACGAAGCTTCATCTTTAAGAAACCACACTGCTAGTTGTATCTTTTGCCTGTCGTCAACTTCGAAGATGATGAACAAATCTTCGGTCTCCTTTAGCCAGTTTCTTACTACCATAAAGGATTCAGTTCCATAAAAGTCCTTTCCACCCATAGCCTTGAAGTCTCTACATGTTTTTGCGAAAGCATTTCCATGAGGAGGAGGAGGAACCGCTGCCACTGGGGGAGGAGGAATGTCTGCTGGGACCACATCATTGGCCCTAGCCTCTAGGTACCTCCTGAACCATCCAGGTACCGGTACTCCTTCTGGAAGGTTAAGATCTCCAGACATGCTGAAACAAAAAGTAAAGATTCAAAATGAAGGATAGAGAGATAGTGCATATGGCTTTGGGGGATTATGCCTTTTAAAATAACAACACTTTTCTTAAAAAAAACGCTTCTTTAAACTTCTCTTTTGAAAATTGTTTCAAAAACTTTTATCTGATCTGGTAAACCTATGATCTGATACCAAGTGAAACACCCCACCTCCGTTAAGGTCACTAACCAAGGGAATGCCTTAACTTTGGTGGAGGTTTATAGGTAAAAGTCACAGATAAAACATAAGACAAATATAAACACATATGTATAAGCAGCGGAAAACAAACAGACTTTCATTTCATAAATACGTGTTCATACAAAATATTTACATAATTGTCTCACAATACTTCCAAAACATTACATCATCATTTCTGTCTTGATTTTTAAATAAAGAAGCATTAAACATAATTAAAATTGCATAAGTCCCCATATAATGTGTCCAAAAGCCATAGCCAAGGAAAGAGAGTCCAAACCATACATCTACTGTCTTGAAGATTGCAAAGAGTATGACTAAGCTGGGTTGCTTCCTCCCTGTGGACCTTGGGGGGGAGGGGGACGGAAGAAAAAAAGATGAAAGAAAAACAGAGTCAAACATAAAGCCTGGAAAGTCTAGTAACTTTTCAGTATGTGAATAAGAAAAAGGGCATGATAGGAATAAACTGGAAATAGGAAAGTATCATAAACTAAGATAAAGTAGTTTAGAACCGAATATACTATCGCACCCCCACACTATATCTCTGCACCTAATTATATTTATTCCGACTGGCACCCAATGGTCGGGGTGAAGTGATCCCCTTTCTAAAGATCGTCTCCTACTCGCAAAATCATATGTGTCATACGACCCCCAATGATTGTATATGTTAGACCAAAAAGTGATACTAACACCCAAATTGGCTAAAATCGAAATAAAATAAGATCAGAAGTAAAATGGAGACACAGAATTTATAGTGGTTCGACGTCGAAAAGCCTACGTCCACTTTGTAATCACTAAACTCGATGATATAGATGTAAGTACAATGAGATATTCACTCAATTTCACTCACTTTTCACGTACATTCATACAATTATCTCAAAATATATGTTGAATGACGATTTGGATTATCTGGAAATGCTGGAATTCGGTTCTTGAAAGTGTTTGAACTCTCAAAGTGCCCAAAAAAGATCATTTTAATTGTCTCTTGACGGGGTATTTATAGGTGGAAATTCACTCAGATTCGGTTCGGGTCGGAGCTACGCGTCTTTCATCCCATCGTTCTCGAGCTCGGATGGATTCCAGTGTTGACAGCGCATCAGATTAGTGGTTATCGTAGGTAGGAAATGGTCATAACCACTCCGAACATTCAGGAGATCGTGGGGCGATGGGATATGGTATGCTGGGTTCGGTTCGGAGGAGCGAGCAGAAGGGGTTCGGATCGGGGCACCCGATCCGACCCGACCCGAGCTGAAACTGAATACTTGTCCATTTTGCTCTGTTCCGTCCCGAACTGGTAATAGCCCTCCGATCCGACCCGATATTTTCTAAGAAGAAATGTTCTTCATTGCTTGACATCTCGACTTTGTGTTGCCTAGTTCACAAAGTAGGCTAACATTTTGCCCCCTCAAAGGATGCTTCTGTTGGATACGGAGCATGCTTTGATTGTCATTGCACAGTGCCTTCCTGAAGGTGAATCGTTGAAAAGTTGTACCCATTAACATATAGAGACACGCTGCTTTAGGGAGTTGCATCTTTTGATGTTTATTTATGTACTTCTCATAGTATGTAAATCCCTTTCTTCATTTTCAAATAGCTGGGAGAACTCTTTGTTAACATTCGATTATCCTTCCAGGTAATTTTCCTTTTGATTTTCCTTGTGCTATTATTTTCCTCTTCGAATTTTAATTTAATTTAAATGCCAAGTTGACATATGAAATTCTGTTCGGTTCGGGCTTCGACCTGAACGGCTCCTTTTCTTTTTCTGATTCGTATTGGGCTAGCAGGCCAAACCGGGCTGCTGGGCTCTTGATCCGGTCCGAGCGGGAAGATAGGGCAAGAATACGAGGCGTCAGTGCCATTATATACATAAATTCGTCATTCGTCTGCTTTCTTCTTCCTTTTTATTATTCTCATTTTATAATTCTCATACCGAACCCTAATCCTCAAAGAATCTCGAAATTCTTGCTTCGATTCTTGAAACAAACATATAGGTAGTCTCGAAACCCTGAATCCTATCGTTGTAACTGCCTTTAATAAAGATTTTTCGGTTAATTTGAACAAATTGGGCATATTCATGGCATGGCTTCGATGCCGTGGTTGTCTCCTTCCTCGCAGTCGTTGTTGGTGGCTCTGCCATCACCTCGAGGCGCTGGGAGGTTGGAGAGGGTATATGCTCATCCCTATACAGAGTTTTGGAAATCGAATTGGGTCCAACTGTGGTTGAGGATGAAGAAGAAGATACAGAATGTAGAGGATCGGTTCGGGTGGAGAAGCATGGGGGACGTAGGAGAAGAGAAGGATATGAGGTTTCCAGTACCGGATCTGGTCGGAGTTAAATGTGAAAGAGGGAAGGTGAAGTCTACCTAGCCGGATCGGGTCGGAATGTGGATCAAGGAAGAAGGGGTGTTGGGACTCAAGTCCATCCGATCCGCTCCGAACATATAATCCCGAACCGATCCGATTAGATACCACTTCTGACCAAAACAAAGGATTACCTCCGATCTGAACCAATCATTTATACCCAAACCGATCCGAAGTAGCCCCAGCTTAATACACGAGAGTTTATCTAATTGGCCAGATCAATACTTGACATAACATCCAACTTCATGAACAGTTAGGATAGTGCCCTGCGAACATAAATGAACATCAAGAATTGCCCTTAATATTATTACTTTGCCAAGATTTTGCGTTGCACTTTCGATTGTTAACATTACACTTTCTGCATTCACTGCTCACACTTTAGTTTATACACATGTTCGGGGGGATACGGGCTAATTTACTCAAACTTGTGCTATTGCTTCTTCAATAGTTTAGTGACCATGACATCCAGACGTTCATCTAGATTAGCAGAAAAGAAAGAGATCCCAGAGACATCCAATAAAATTACTCTTGAAGACATATCTTCTTCCTCAGATCCAGAATGGGATGACGAGGGCTCAGACTACGAAGTTGAAACTCACGAAAGCGATAATGTGTCTTCTGAGGGTGGAGTTTCCCTGGGTTGTGAAGAGGAAGGAGGGATTGGAGATGATCGAGCTCCTGATGAATTTGAGTCTGCCATCATACTGGAATCACCTCAATATTTAGTTGAATCGACGATCGACAATGACAGACTTGTTCAAATACGACTAAAATACGGGATACCCAAAAGGGATACCTTGCTGCCATCAAAAGCTGATCGTCCTCACAACCCTCCGGAGGGGTATATGGCAATCACTCGATTGATGTGCATAGTCGGGGCTATCCCTCCATTTTCTCCTTTCGTCGTCGATTTTCTAAGACAAATGCGGATTGCCCCCATGCAACTGCATCCCAATTCCTATGCTTACTTGTACACCCTATATGTAGCATACCGTGAGATCTTAGGCATAGAGCTCACTTTTGACGACGTTCACTTCTTTTATAACTTCAAGCACCGTACTCGAGAAACTCCTTCTTTTTGTTACTTCGAGTCTGTCCCTAAGAGGAAAATAATTCCAGCACCGTTCAGTAGTAAAGCGGGTGACTCTAGGCTGGAATGGTTTTATGTAAAGCGACAACCAGGGTCTAGGAGATGGATGAAATCAAGTAAAACACTGGTTTTCTAAATTTCAACTTTGTACATCCAGACCACTAGATTAATCCGCTTTTTTTTTTTTTTTTTTTGCAGTTGATAATCCAAAACAAATATCGGATCAAGTGTTCTTTGATCGGATGCACCGACTCCTTAATGGTGATCAGAAGTTTTTAACTATTGATGAAGTCCTTAAGGACGAATATCTTCATCTTCATGGGTTGTTGTCCATTACCCGTAGCATTGGTCACGGGACGGGTCCATATGTATATATTCCTCCAGTGGACGTAGTCCCAGAAACGGGCGTAGATTCGAGAGCTCCTACAGTGCCTCTTCAGACTTCACCCTCTCCCTCTTCTACTCAAGATGATGAATTGGCTAACATGGCCGAAAAGAACCACGAGGGGTATATTGTTCCCGAGGATGCCATTTCTCCGGAAAGGTCAACGTCTTCCAAAGATCTGCCGATTGATGCTTCTGAGGGAGATGTCCCTAGTACCGATGACCCACAATTTCAGGGTTTGGGGGATCTCCCCTTACCTGAAACTATTTACACTTCAAAGGATTTTGGGAAGAATCCTTTAGTTTTCACTTCTTTCGAAGAGTCCACTCCTGCTAAGGCCAAAGAGCCCGCTCGTACTAGTCTGGCTTCGGACTCGGGTTTGTCGGGCGGAAAACACCACTTAGGACGCACTTAACACAATAGCACCACAACTCACAGCATCATTCTTTTTGTGAAAATATTGATCCTGAATTTCATTTGTCTTGTTGTGCAGGCATGATGTCCCGATCCTATTATGACATCAGGAAACTCCGCCGCAGCATGTCTAATCCGCCCTATGATACTTAGTATGATCGTCGCGAAAATCGCAGTAGGGAGGATAGAAGGCCCTATGATCCTTATCGTTCGCGGTCCTCGCGCTCTCGCTTTCCTGCCCGGACAGACCCAGAGCGGTATAAAGGTTACCAAGGTCGTCGGGATGAGGACAGGCCGCAATCAAAAGACTCAACCTCTTCTCAAGAAAAGCGCACTAGGGAGAGTAGTCCGCCAAAAGAAACCGAATCATGAAGCAAGCGTAAGGTTCCCGCTAAACGGTCTAGGAAGGATGAAGAGGCCGTTGAGCCCTCCACGCATAGGGATACTGAGCTGACATTCCCCGCACCTCCACCGCTAGATGCTGAAACTGCAGTTAAGCGGGCATATCTGGAGAAGCAATTTCCTGAACATTACTTCGAAAACTTGACTTTTTTACCTGCTCTTGAGCCTATTTCTTCGAGGTGGGCAGATGAGGCCAAAGAAAAGATAGATGCGGTCGAGAAACAGTATTCAGAAATGTTCAAGTATTCGCGCAGTCTTTCCAGAATCATCCGCACTTTAATCATGAATGCTGACTCGATGCAAAAAACCGCAGAAGACGATGCAAGGGCCTTAAAAAATTTAGGAAAAGACTTGGAGGATACACATGCTCAGCTTGCTGTTGCTCAACGGGATGCTACTAGCTTCAAGCAACAATTTGAAGATCTGCAAAAACGCTACCATGATTTGCTTGAGTCCCATACCTAAGAGCGTTTGGAATTGAAAAAACAAGCCGAAGATGCCAAGTCAGATTCTGCCAAAACACGACTTGTTTACGCTGACCTTGAGCGGAAGAAGGCCGAGTTAGCAAGGATGAATGCTGAATTGGAAAAGAAAAACGCTGACTTGGCTTCTTAGCTAGCGGAGGCGGAGAACAGGGCTGCCCTAGCGGAGGGTAACGTCGAATGTGCTATCAAGTACGCTGAAGAGGCCCGCAAACAACTGTCGGAGGCAGAGGAAGAGGTGCATGGTTTCGGCGAATTGATGATTGAATTCTTTGCGCATATCATTCGCCGCCGGAGCATTTCTTGGATTGAAGATTATCCATCAACCCTAGTCCAAGTATGGAGTCAAATCGTTGAATGGGAGAAAGAGGAGCTCAAGGTTGATTCCATTGACGAGGACAAGCTGATGGAGAAATATTTACGAGATGATGAACCAGAATGCCTAGCCGAAGGGCGCCGCCTCATTGCTGCTGTTATGGATGAAGAGAGGCGGAAGGCTAAGCAAAAGAACATTCGTGAGGCTGGTTCTTCCTCCACTGCCTCTGAAACTTCTGAAGTAGAGGGATATGATCCTGAAAACCCGGGGATCCCTCGGGCATCTCTTTTATCCCCCATACCCAAAACGGCATCGGAGACAGCGGTCACTCCAGCCGAGAAGTCGTCGGAAGGTATCTCTACATTTTCACCTCAATTCGTCAAAGCTATCTCTACCTTTCATCACGTAATTGAGCAATCGATGAAGAACCCATTATTTTCTCTTGAGTTGATAACTGTTGCTTCTCACTCTGTAGGTATTGAACCATCCGAAAAGACAGATGTGTCCCAGGGAACCGCCTCTGGAGTAGAGCCTACGGAGAAGGCTAAAGGGGGAAAAGACAAGGCTGCCCTCATAGATTCGGGAGAAGGAATTGAACCGTCTAAGGCTGACACTCCTCATGACGACGAAATGATAGATGCCTTAAAAGATGATGGCGGCAATAGGGGACATGAGGAAGACTCTGAGGTGGCTATAGTCGGGGAGTCGAAAAGCGTTGATGATGTTACCTTAGCCGCACTGAAAGCTGAACAAGATAAACGCATGTAGCTTAAAGCTGAAGACTTAGACCCTGAAAGCCTTAAGCCCCTCGCAGTAGTGGATGCAGGATCAAGGTTAGTTGTTAAGCTTTCGACTAGATCTATTACAGAGGAACTTGCTAAAAAGTCTTCTTTTGATTCCAGCGTTCCGCCTTCCGGGAAAAAGTCAACTGATTCCAGCACTTCAGCTTCAGGGAAGAAAAAGTCAAAGCGTATCTTGACGGAGGCCGAAAAAGAGGCGAGGGATTCGGAGAAGGCTACTAAGAAGTCCAAGCCCGCTTCAAAGTCTAAATGATGGAGTGTCTTGCGTTATTTTAGCATTTAATTGACCCATAATTGTTGCTGTAAGGGTGACCCTTGCCCCTTCTTTTTTCCTGTTTTCCTGTACAAATTCGTTCATTTGTAAGTAAAAATAATTCGTTTTCTGCAATGTCTGTTAGTTGTCAGTTTTGTACTTATGTAAGAATGCATGTCCTACTATAGTCATGTAATGAAGTTATGGTGGGGGGAAATATGTGTGTACATATATGCCCCCACTCAATCTTGAAAAACTATTCAAGATTTAGTCAAATAGTCTGAATGTCCCCGATTCTCCGACGAGGTCACATTCTTTGTGTCGTTGATGCCTGTCGTTTTTTCTGGCATTTTTTGTACTCTCCTGTCTTATACTCAGGTTAGAGTTCTTACTGAGGCAGTCTCTTGTCTGGGTGCACCTTCACGCCTTAGAGGACGTCGTCTTCCCGTCCTTTATACTGTCTCTCAGTTCTCGAGAGTTAGAGTTAAGAATGTCGTCTTCCCATTCTTTTATGTCTTATCGCACAAACAGTCGTTGTGCTTGTCCCTGCATATAAGCTGTTTTCAATCTTTCAGGTTTTAAATCATCTTATATTCCATAATCGTAACGGAATAGTAGTTGAAGGTATATATAATGCAGGAAAGTAAATGACACACGATATTTTTATAGTGGTTCGGCTAAGTCATAGCCTACATCCACTTTATAGTTCTTTGTTCATATCAACAGACTTTTCTAAGGCAAGTCGTGCCTTTTTACAGAGTTCATAAGGAAAACAGCAAAGAGTACAACATTCCTAATTCAAATACCGCATCAAGTGTTGGGCATTCCAAGCCCTAGGTACCTCTTCGCCATCTACGGTCGTTAACTTGAAGGTTCCTATTTCAAGTTTCCGTTGGATGACAAAGAGTCCTTCCCACTTTGGACCGAGGTGAGGAAGGGATGGAAAGACTCGCTTTAGCACCAAATCTCCCAGTTCATTAAGACGAACTTTTTTGTCATAATAGCATGCCATCTGACGTCGATGTCTTGACGCACGCAAGTCTGCCTTGTCCCTTTTTTCTTCGATTTCATCAAGAGACTCGAGTAAGAGTGCCCGATTCGTCATCGGGTCATAATATGTTACCCTGCGGGAGGGAACTTCAAGCTCTACTGGAATTACTGCTTCTGAACCAAATGAGAGAGAGAGAAAGGGGTATGACCGGTAGCTGTCTTAAACGTTGTCCGATATGCCCACAAAGCTAAGGGAAATTCATCCACCCATTTTGCCTTTGCGCGTTCTAATCGTTTCTTGAGGATGGATTTTATGACTTTGTTTATTGCTTCTACTTGCCCGTTCGACTGCGGATAAGCGACCGCAGTGTACCGTTTGTCGATCTTATATTTTTGGCAGAAATTTCTGAATTCGGCACCATCGAAATGGGTTCCGTTATCAGTTATAATGGTCCTTGGGATCCCAAATCGGCATATAATATTTCTAACCACGAAACTTATCACCTTTCTCGCTGTGATTTTGGTTAGGGGCTCAGCTTCCACCCACTTCGTAAAATAATCCACGGCGACTATTGCATATTTCGCTCCTCCTTTAGCAATTGGTAGAACTCCGATGATGTCAATTCCCCACATGGAAAACGGCCAAGGACTCACCATCGATCTGAGTTGAGTCGGCGGTGCTATGGGGATTTTGGCGAATCTCTGGCACTTGTCGCAGCGTCGTGAATAATCAGCTGCATCTTTATTAATTGTGGGCCTAAAGTATCCGTATCGCAATATCTTTTTCGCTAAGGTCTGACCTCCTGTATGATCTCCACACTCACCTTCTTGTACTTCTCTTAGTACACGTTTGATGTCGTTGTGTGCTATACATCGTAACAGGGGCATAGAAAATCCTTGTCTATAAAGAGTATCATATTGAAGGATGTATCCAGTGGCCTTGCGAACTATAGCCCGCCTCCCACTCTTCTTTGATGGGAGTATCCCATTCTTAAGGAAATTTTTAATTGGGGTCATCCACGACTCCTTCTCCGGTTCTGCTTCGAAAGCGAATTCAATTTCCATCGACTCAAAGCTTGGCGATTCCAACGTTTCAATTGGAATTATTTCGGTTTCTTCCGGGTTGTCGGAACTAGCTAGCTTTGCTAGCCTGTCTGCCTTCTGGTTTTCGGCTCTTGGGATATGCGTTATGTTATACCGTTCCAAGTTGCTCAACAACTTTTCCACTTTACCGAGATAGGCGATAAGTCGAGGTCCCCGAGCCATAAACTCATTTCACACTTGGCAAACAACTATTTTGGAGTCACAGAATATGTCCAATGTCTTTACTCCGAGTTCTTTAGCAAGTTTCAGCCCGGCAATCAGGGCTTCATATTCAGAGTCGTTATTAGTCGCTGAAAATTCTAATCATAGAGCGTAATATAACGATCGTCCCTCAGGAGTAACTAAGACGACTCCAGCACCGGACCTTCGGTCGTTCTTGGCTCCGTCTGTGTATAGCTTCCATGGATCTAATTTTAACTCGTCCTCTGACTTGACCACTTTGTCATCGATCATTTCCTCCTCTGGAATTGTGAACTCTGCTATAAAGTCAGCCAGAGCTTGCCCCCTGATCGACCTCCGCAGCTGAAAATTTAAATCAAACTGACTTAATTCAATATTCCATTAGATCAAACGCCCCGATGCTTCGGGTCTCTGCAACACCTGCCTCAGAGGCTGGTCAGTGTATATGGTTATTGGGTGAGCTTGGAAATAGTGACGAAGTTTTCGGGAGGCGATCAGGAGGCTATAAGCAAGCTTCTCAATCCTTGGGTAGTTGGGTTCTGCAGCTGCCAATTTCTTGCTTACATAATATACCGGCCTTTGCACTTTGTCTTCTTCTCGGACCAAGGCTGTGCTAACAACGTGAGCCGAAACCGCTAGGTAAACAAATAACTCTTCATGATCCACTGGCTTTGACAAAATCGGTGGTTTCTCTAGTAATTCCAATAAATTTCGAAAGGCCTCAACACAGTCCGGAGTCCATTCGAAGTTCTTCTTTCCCCTTTTAATCAAGTCGAAAAATGGGATGCATTTGTCCTTTTCTTTGTAGATATATCTACTCAACGCGGCTACTTTCCCTACAAGACTTTGGACATCTTTGATTCTCCTCGGTTCTTCAATGTTTCTTATCGCTGCTATTTGGCTGGGATTGATTTCAATCCCTCGAGAGCTCACAATGAAGCCTAGAAACTTTCCTGATGCCACTCCAAATGAGCATTTCAAAGGGTTTAACTTCATCAAATACTTTCGCAGGATACCAAACATTTCTGCCAAGTCTTGTGTATGGCTGGAGGACCGTTTCGATTTGACAAGCATATCATCCACATAAACTTCCATAGTCTTCCCTATTTGGTTATAAATATCCTGTTCACCAAGCGTTGATAGGTGGCTCCGGCGTTTTTCAATCCGAACAGCATGACCACATAACAATACAACCCCAAATTTGAAATGAAGCTCGTATGTTCTTGATCTGGCATGTGCATAGGAATCTGGTTGTACCCGGAATATGCGTCCATGAAAGAAAGAAGTTCGTGTCCCGCTGTCTAATCTACAAGCTGGTCAATTTTGGGGAGTGGAAAGCTATCTTTCGGGCAAGCTTTGTTCAAGTCTGAAAAATCAATGCATGTCCGCCACTTTCCGTTTGGCTTCTTTACTAAAACGGGATTCGATATCTAGTCGGGATATGTCGAATCTCTAATAAATCCGTTCTTTTTCAGCTTCTCCACTTCTTCTATTAGAGCTGCCGACCTCTCTGGGCCCAGCACACGTCTCTTTTGCTTTACAAGTGGGTGTTTTGGATTTATATTTAGTGAATGACTCATGACGGATGGCGATATCCCACACATGTCGGCGTGGGTCCAGGCAAACACATCCAGGTTTGCCTTTAGGAAGTTAGTTAGTTCTTTGGCTCGATGTATATCCAACTGGGATCCAATCTTCAAAACTCTTGTTGGATCAGCTTCGTCAATGGGTATGTCCACTGTCGCTTCGTTAGGAGTCGCATTTCTAGCCTCTGGTTCCTCATCTTTTCTGGGATCCAAGTCTTCAGGCGTTCCTTTGGGCAACTCCTTCGGGGCCGATCCCTCTAATTGCTACGCCGAACCCTCCTTTGGAGGAGGCGAGGCACCTTTACTCTCGATGTTGAGTCCCTTCATCAACATCTTTAATTCTGCGACGTAGCAAGCCCGTTCGGAGACTTGATCTCCTCTCATTACTCCTGTTCCGGCTTCAGTTGGGAACTTAAGCAATAAACACCAAGGGGCGATGCAAGCCCTGAACTCTGCAAGGGAAGGCCTTCCCAAAAATGTGTTGTAGGGCGAATCTACGTCCAACACTACGAACTGAAGCATTCGTACTCTTCGGCGTTCCCCTTGCCCCAATGTTACGGGCAATTCTATATACCCCATCAGAGCTGTCAACGCTCCGTTGAAGCCTCAGATCCAACCTTCGCATGGCTTCAAATCTTCAGACTCAAGCTTTATCTGATCGAATGACTTTTTAAATAAATATTAACAGAGCTTGCATTGTCTACTAGCACCTTATGAACCAATGCCGGACCAATGGTAGTGGTATTGACCAACGGATCTTCGGTAGGTAACTGGATTCCGGTATTGTCTCTGCTACGGAACACCACGTCATCAAACATTGTCCTCTACTATTTCACAGGGGCGATATCTTCCAAATCATCACATTCATCCACATCTACGTGCTTAGCTGCATTAACGTATTGGTCCATTGTTCTAAAACTGTGGATAGCTAGGTAGGGTCCACCTATTATGGTGTTAATAACAATTCCCTTGCCTTTCTGATGCGCTATAGGCTTGGGAGTAGATTGGTTCTGGTTTGGAGCCTGTTCTCCTGGCCCTCTGTCTCTTAGGGCAACCTTATATTCATCCAATTTTCCTTCGTGCAGCAGCTTCTCAATCACGTCTCTCAAATGTCGACATTCATTTGTTGAATGCCCATGAGTTCCATGAAATAAACAAAATTTTCCAGTTGCGATTTCTTTCTCCGTTGAGTCTCAAGGCGGCGGTCTTTTGTATTGCAAAACATTGTATGTATCCAAGTAAATGTTCTCCAGAGTGTCATTCAGCGGTGAATAATTCTCAAAGGTCTGGAACCTGGGTCTTTTGGTAGGATTACTTCCTCGGTTCCTATTTTTCCTGTTACCATTCGCGTTACGGTTGTTGTTGTTGCCCCCGTTTCCATTATTGTCGTTTCCACTTTTGTTTCCCACATTCACCTCAACTTTCCCAGAACTTTCACCAGACTGCTTCACGGCGACATTACTCTGAACAGTTTCTTTTGAAGGCGCTCTAGACTTTCTCTTTCTGTTTGCCCTTGCCTCCTCTCGTCTTAAGTGAATATCGGCCTTTTCATAGAATAACTCTCTCATGGGAGGTGGCTTCCCAGAAAGATAATCTCCAAACTCGGAGTCAGGATCGACTCCTTCAATCAAAGCCATCAAGATGGTGGGCTCGTGCGGGTCACTGACTTCTGTCACAGCTAAGTTGAAACGGTCGAGATATGACTTCAAAGACTCGCCCGGCGCTTGCTTAATTCTTGATAATTCAATAACATTCTTAGACTTTTGGGCATGGAGTCGGAACTGATTCATAAAACGTTCGCTTAATTCCCTAAAATTCGATATCGACCGAGGAGGAAGTCGGGTGAACCATAGCAGTGCCACGTCTTCTAAATAGATCGGGAAGGCTTTACACTTCACTGCGTCAGGGGTAGCAGCGGCATTCATGAGCCATGCGTATCGCATCAAATGTTGTCCCGGATCGGTTCTCCCATTGTACCTGTCCATCTGCGACAGGTTAAAACGTCAGGGAAACTGAAAGTTGAGGATGTCATCAGTAAAGGGAGTATGGCTTCACTCAATGCCATAATCTTCATTGGTATAGTTCCGACTTTCAGACATGATCTGGCGTACCATAGCCCATACGTCAGCATTGGTCAGGGGCCGTTCAGGCTCCCTGGCT
Source organism: Allium sativum (assembly GCA_030737875.1). NCBI lineage: Eukaryota > Viridiplantae > Streptophyta > Magnoliopsida > Asparagales > Amaryllidaceae > Allium > Allium sativum. Next base: position 122,233,211 of record CM060919.1, on the reverse strand, counting down.
CTGATATCCGGGTTCCCTCTGGGCTCTTGATCAGGGGACGCCCTCCTTCTGATGTTTGGGTTTCCTCTGGGCTCCTGATCAGGGGACGCCCTCCTTCTTCGAGCCGCTTCTGCTCTGCTTCTTTCCCTACATTCCCGGTCGATATCGGGAGGAAGGGGCTGGAGCATTTGTCCCTGAGTGGGACTGGTAAGGTTAGGGTCTCTGGTAATACATGGGATCCCCACATTGGTAACAACATAGGCTCTCTCAAGCTCGGATCATTGGGTCCTAGTACCCGTGCAGCGTCTTAGCGGGACCCCAAAGATCCGAACGTCAGCTGCTCCAAATTATGAGGTCGTTCGAGCGACCTTCTTTCACGGTGCCGTTCTTCCTCAGAAGAAGAAGACTGATCCATTGATGTGTGATGAACCGGGGATGGGGTTCTCTGTCTGCGGAGTTCGCTATTTTCCCTGCTCATGATTCTCATGTTCTCTTGCATCATGAGATTGGTGCGCTCGTGGATTTTCATAGCCTCCCTAGTGCTCTCAAGCATGTCAAGAAGGCGTAAAAATCTCCTTGGGTAATAGGCGTAGATGGATTGACCTGATCATTGATCCTTGTGGCTGGAGTCGGAGCATTTGGAGGAGCTAGAGTAGAGGTTCCAGCATCACCTAGGACGGATCAGATCCGAGCTGAGCAATCTGTTCGGGTTGGAGCTGGGAAATTTGTTCGGATCGGAGCAGAGCAACTTGTTCGGATCGGTTTGGGTTAGGGGAGTGCACTGCTTCAGATTCTCCTACTCGGATCGGATCGGAGCTCTCTCCTTGATTTCGGTTCGGATTTCCTGTATCTGTCCGATCCACTCCCGAGCTCTGCCCACGAGACCTTGTCACAACCGCATTTTACTGATCTTCACCAACTCCGTTCCCTCGACCGGTTTGAACTTCCTTGCCTTTTCCATTGGCCATAGTTCTTCAACAATCAACCAACAAATATTCAAAAGCGTCGAAACTTGAGGATTAACTTCTTTGAACTCAACGGTCCAAAAAGTAGAACGTTAATCCGGAAAAACAGAGAATTCAAATGGTTCTCAGTGAAAACACCAAAATGTTAGACCAAAAAGTGGTACTAACACCCAAATTGACTAAATCAAAATAAAATAAGATCAAAAGTAAAATGGAGACACAGAATTTATAGTGGTTCGGCATCGAAAAGCCTACGTCCACTTTGTAATCACTAAACTCGATGATATAGATGTAAGTACAATGAGATATTCACTCAATTTCACTCACTTTTCACATACATTCATACAATTATCTCAAAATATATGTTGAATGATGATTTGGATTATCTGGGAATGCTGGAATTCGGTTCTAGAAAGTGTTTGAACTCTCAAAGTGCCCAAAAAAGATCCTTTTAATTGTCTCTTGACGGGGTATTTATAGGTGGAAATTCACTCAGATTCGGTTCGGGTCGGAGCTACGTGTCCTTCATCCCATCGTTCTCGGGCTCGGATGGATTCCAGTGTTGACAGCGCATCAGATTAGTGGTTATCGTGGGTAGGAAATGGTCATAACCACTCCGAACATTCAGGAGATCGTGGGGCGAAGGGATATAGTATGCTGGGTTCGGTTCGAAGGAGCGAGCAGAAGGGGTTCGGATCGGGGCATCCGATCCGACCAGACCTAAGCTGAAACTGAATCCTTGTCCATTTTGCTCTGTTCCGTCCCGAACTGGTAGTAGCCCTTTGATCCGACCCAATATATTCTAAGAAGAAATATTCTTCAACGCTTGACATCTCGACTTTGTGTTGCCTAGTTCACAAAGTAGGCTAACAGTATATACCTATGATGGTCCCACCATGGGGTGTATCAAGTCCCGTGGTGGCGGCCCGACACAATTCTTGAATACATAGGTTATACTACTGATGCACAGTGCCCTGTTTGTCTGCTCCGAAGTGTGTGCACGCCCGCACTCCGTTAGAACCTACACTGCACCAACCGCCGTCGCTTTTGACCGCTTACAATCAACCCAGTAATCGTGCCCCACCCTGCCTAGTTTCAGGGTACCATGATACCTAATTGGGTTACTGCTTAAATGGGTCCCCGTTACTAGGGTTTTCTAGTCAAACATGTTAAGTGGTTAAGTGTCTGTATTAACCTAACCCCACCCATCAGTTTAGTTAACATGTTGAATTGGTTAAGTGTTTTAGTTAACTTAACCCTACCAGTCCTGACTTAGCTTTAATTTATCCATTAAAGCACCGACCACTCACATTAGACAGATATTGTTGCGGTTACTGGACAGCCGGTCGGTTCCGGGCAGATTTACACTGCAACTCAGTATAACCTCGGGTCCTTATTGGGCTCAATGCCTTAACCTCCCACATTGGATAGGTATTGTTGTGATTACTGGATAGCCGGGCGGGTCCGGGCAGGTTTACATCACAACTCAATCCAACCTCCGGTTAAGCATATTCGTATTTTCTAAATTTACATATTTGCCTCTTTTACTTGTTATATGTAAATGTTATGGCCGACTTTCCAAGTTCATTATTTTTAGACATGGTAATTCATACCATTCCAATGTCACCAATCATTGGCATGTGCCAAACATGCCAACCCATATATTTTCATGTTTAATCCCAACGATATTCCCCCGTTTGTACGTTCGTAAGATTATAATGAATGTTGGGCTGGATATTTCAGCCCAACTTATAGACATAGAAGGGGAAAGAGACAAACATGAAGTATTCTAAATAACATAAAGGGTGTGTGACATATGAACTTGCAATTTTGAGATCTAACTAGCATAAATCATGGGTTTCAACATGTCGTGTGAACTTTCATTCAAATAAGAATCTAATTAAATAGGTGTCACATGAGATGGCATAATTTAGACTTGCATAAAACATAAGGCTAAACATATTAATGTATAGATCTAGGCATAACCTCAAATATAAAACTGGCATATGACAAAATTATATGTATAATTTTGACGATAACATAAGGGTGTAAACTAGAACAAATCATGTACCCATCTATAACATGAAACTTGTATTTAAAATAGATCTTGGCATGGATCAAATTTCCAGTTTTAACTTACATAAGAACATGTGAATATACATATATTTTAATCACATAGGCACAATGGGTTTAACATGAACATATGAATATGTATATGGATCAAATCATGTAGGCATAGTGGTTTATAACAAAAAGTATATAACTTGCCATAGTCACATAAACATATAGGTGTGAATTCTAACATGAACCACATATAACTTGCATGTGATGTTGCTTTCATTCTAAATGTAAAATCGGACCAACATCAAGTCAATTATATCACAAACATCCCAATACCATTCACAATACAATCATTGCAATACAAAGATATGAATTAGCATCGTCGTTATACAATAGTAAAATTCCATTTCCACTTTACATCGAATCAAGTCTTAATTTTATTCTCATCGGAAAAAATCACTATACTTACAACAAATGACGATCTTGATTTCTGGTTTCTGAGTTCTGAATTTGCAATGCTTTCCTTTGTGTAGATAAACGTTGTTTGAATCTTGTTTTTACTTTAGTTTTGCTCGTCTCTAAGCTTTCTCCCACTGATGGCTACTTTTAGTCTCCTCCAGGCAGCATGACGGCTCTAGCTCTATTTTTTTGTGTGAATTTAGGTTGAGTCTTAGGTTGTATTTATAGAATTTCATATTGATTTGAGCCGTCAGATGATCATAAAGTGAATCCAGACCATACACACCAAGAGGAGCCAATCAGGAGGTGACAAGTCAGCCCAAATGACACAGCAAAGCCCCAGAAAACGAGCCAGGACCAGACCAAGTAGAGCAGGCCGACCAACCAGGTCGACCCCCAGGTCGATCCCCTGGTCGACCCCCAGGTCGACTGTAAAAACCCGCGACTTCCCCGTAAAGGAAAGCGTCGGATAGTTCGAGAACAAGCCACAACAGAACGCATATAAAAGAACATTTCATTGTATATTACAACAATGCATCAGATTACAAGAATATACAGAGTATGAATGAAAATTACACAGAAATATCAGAGATTACAATAAATTACAAAGCAGCGGAAAATAATACAATACACAACTAGAAGAGATATACGGATACAAAGCTTTCCAGATATCGTTCCAGCTGTAAACCAGGATCCTGTGAATATAAATCTGCAAAACCAAAACTACTAGCTTCCCGTGTCAAAATAAGGGCACCCAGAGTTTAGGTTAAAACAATAAACTCCAGGTCAGTCATGTGACTGGTGTGAGAACTAAAACAGTTAATCTTTATTTTTAAAGTTAGGTAAATCAAGGGACCACGCCGTATAACACGGAACGGGTTTCCTCCCAAGAATACTAGTGCATAAAACAACAGCGCAATGCTAAATAAAGAAAAATGAAGCTATTATAAGACCCAGGTCCTATCACACAATGCAACGCAAGCCGGGGGATAGGGTTTTTACCTTATAATAGCCAAGAATGCTTGATACGTTTAAAAGAAATCATTTGATACTATTATAAGTGTATAGTGCATAAAACAACTTCAAATCATAAGTATCAATCATAGGCGGCATGAATGCCCCATACCACTATGTCGCCATATATAGGTTATACAATCAAAACCGCAAATGTCGTATTGGAAGTTGGGTTATCATTTATGGTATGAACCGAGGCTAGGGGCAAGATCCTCACCGATTCGAGACTGTCTAGTCCGAGCCTCAGGAACAGCCGCAACTGCCCCATGGATCGTCAGGGCCGGTCCACCGATGTGGATTATTATGCCTGAACACTACGTTTCCCCGCCCTTTGGGGCGTAAATCTGGCCCGTCAGCCGACCAGAAGCATCGGCCGAAACCGATATCACGAGGCGCCTCGCTTTTCAGCAAGTAATAATAAGCAACATCCACATGAGTCAAACTCGTCAGCCAGTTCAAGCACTGACGCCACTCCTAACTAGAAAGAAACGCATGCCCTCCCTGAGGTCCGTCTCCCGTTTTTGGTTCATACCGGGTGTGAAACTCGCGAAGTAAACGTTACACAAAGCTACACCACAAAGGTCGTGCTTCGATCATCAACCACAAGACTTTGCTTTTCAACAGAAGCCTTGATCATTTGCCACTTAGGCATGCCACACAGGCAATTCACTCCATGCGATTGATATCCATCAGTATATAACCCCTGAGCTCGTATGTCTCAGAGAAGGGCGTTAAGCAAGAGAATAAATCCTCCGCCGCCAAACAGATATATATTTAATAGAGATCAATCACACGGACTAAAATCTAATGTCAGACACACAGTCCATTTACAAGTCCGTTCTGGGTCTGAACGAAACCGGAGGCACCTAGTACCCCGCATATCCATCGATCTCCAAGTACGTCTGGACGATCACCAGCTGTTTCCATCTTCTTAGGTGTACAACCCAATCATGATCATCAGTAATCACCCAAACAACGTGAAGACTTCTGGTCTTCGACCATCGTCTTCATCTTCGACTTATCGTCGTATCAGTTATTCAGAATGGGATAAACCCGGTCTTTCCGAATAACTCGCGTATATTTTAAATAAGTGTTACACAAACACAACATACGCCTCATTCCAATTCATCAGTCACTAACCGTAAATTAATCAAGAGAATAATTCCCCAAATATTAACCCCGAAGGCCGAAACCAACATCAGATCAATATCCAGAAAACCATTCTGCTTAGCTAACCGACAGTTAGTTTCTAAATTTCACATTCATAGGGAAAGGTTCCCATTAATTTTATCCAAGATAAATTCCTGAATTTATTCTCTAATCTTCCTTTGAATTTCGATTCAACTGGTCGGAATTAGCGAACCTTACCGTAGTAATCATTGTTTTAATTTCCCAATCCTAACCTATTTATCCCATGAAGTAAAACTGGTAATACTTCATATCTAACACCACAGTGTTATCGGTAAATTCAATTACCATTTCACGTTCAAATCTAATTAAAGATTTAACTATCGCCTGGAGCAAAACTGGTGATACTCCATTCTCAATTATTTCAATCTAATTAAAGATTCATTAAAACTCCACTTAGTTTTAATCGTTAACTGGGTTAAAGAATCAGTGTCATTTAAAACACGGTTCATGATAAACCCAAAATCACATTCCATTAATTATCGGGTTAAAGAACAAGTGTTATTTAAAACACTGTTCATGATAAACCCAAAAATCATTCCATTAATTATCGGGTTAAAGAACAAGTGTTATTTAAAACACTGTTCACGATAAACCCAAAAATCAATACCAATTAAATTCCAATTAAATATCATTTAATTGGTACACTTCATTAAATCTAAATAAAAAGATTTAATCTTTTCTCAACTGGGTTCAAGAACAGTGTTAGTGAAGACACCATTCACGACAAACCCAAATCACATTTGATATTCAATATAAGGCTCTGAATAGAAAATATATCGGCTTATATTCAATATCAAATTCTACGATTAACAAATGTCGTATTGGAAATAACGATATAAATATATATCTTTCAAATTTCCATAACAACATCTGTATAATCACGAATTCCAACATCGAAATATTCCGAAGACAATTTCGATTCAAATCCACTCCAATGCAATCATTGGAAATTTTGGTTATTTTTAAAACCCTTTTCAAATTCAATTTATTTATTTAAAAATAAATTGAATTATATTTCTAGTTCAAAACTAGTTCATTTCGATAAAAATCTATTTTTATCTTTTCAAATATGGAGTTTTTCATCCCAAATCTTCACAAATCATTTCTTATGATTTTACACAAATTATTACTATTTTTAATAATTTTATCAAGGCCCGTACAGTCGATTTCCATCAATGGCCATCGAACTGCACTTACAGCGACCTTTTTCAAATTTGATTTGGACGTAACTCCAAATCCAACCGTTAGATTTTGAATTTCTAATATCCGTTAGAAAGCTATTTTCGATACGAACCCAACGGTTCCGGTTTTAGGAGAATCCGACGGTCGGATCTCCCGTAATGTCCGTTTGAAATAAATGGTCGAAATTCACGAACTGCCTCGGCGCGGCGCGTTCTATTCAGGCCATTATATTATATATATAATATATATAATATATATTCCGTCGATTTCTATTTAAAACGAATTATATAAATAGTTTTAAATTCGTTTCAAAAGCAATTTCAACTTCCATTTCAATTTAAATCAAAATTGAATTCTTCTTTATAAATTCGTTTTAAAATTCACTTCTATTCAATTTAAATTTAAATTCAACACGAATTCATTATATATTCAATTCAATTTGAATTCGTTTTCAATTCATTTCAAAATCGTTTTCAATTCAATTCATTTCGAAATCGTTTTCAATTCAATTCATTTCGAAACCGTTTTCAATTCAATTCGAATTGATTTTATTTTCAATTCAATTAAAATTCGTTTTCTAATCAAATCAAATTCAATTCATTTTTCATTTCAAAATATTCGATTTAAAAATCATTTTTTTTTATTATTCATTTTAAAATGAATAAAATCGATATAAATATCGTTCACGTCAAAATGGCGTCAATCTAATCAACACGGCTTCATATATTTCTATTTTCAAATATTCTATTTCAAATATTTCTATTATTAAAATATTTCGTTCAACACATGACCAATCTCAATGGATGAGTACTGTCAACACATGAACCTTTATTTTATATTGATAAAGATGTAAATTTTATTACTGAAATATTTTGTTCAACACATGACCAATCTCAATGGATGAGTACTGTCAACACATGAACCTTTATTTTATATTATTCTTTATTTTCTAAATTGGAATGAGGCCCAATCAATCACCATATAATGTTAATTATATGGATTTTCATACATCACACGTATAAAATAGCATTGAAAAATAATCAACCACCAACCAAAGTGCACTACACTGCATAAGCATCAAATATAGATATCTAACGCTTATAACAGCATGTCAATCAATCGATCGACATATTTAATCAATCAGGATGAGTGAACTTCAAATTTCATCCCAACACCCGTGTGGGGTTTCAAACAATCAAACACATATTTTATTTGTGCAGTTGGGCGATGTGTAAAATTTATCGTCCCAATCAATGTCAGTCAAATCAATGTGTATAAACAAATCGGCCGATTTGTTTATAAATATCTATTTGTTCACTTTCACGTTAAAAATTATATTCTTAACGATAAAACATTTTATTCAACCTATGAAAATATTCTATTCAGTTCATTTATTCAATAAAATGATATTTTTATTTTCTAACATATTTTAGAAAATTTCGGCGGCATAACGGCACGATACTAGAAACGGGACGAGGCCTAGCCTTATCCCCGGTCTAGTGAAGGCCCACGCCATTCACACATCGATCAATCCATTCATTTCACCAAACAATTCAATTCCACCAAACAATTCAATTTCAAATCAAATCATCTAACTAATCTATGCAACCAAACAAACAAGTCCATGGTCTGTGGACGATTGTGTCGGGTGCTACTAAGCACCGTCTGCATCCTAGTATATATATATAACTAGAAAAGAAATTGAAGAGTGAGAAATTCTCACCGATAGCTATCCAATCCTCTTGACTCTTCTTTGATAGAAATCTTCATCGTTATCGCATCTTCGTCACCTTCGTTGCCCGTATTCACTACATATATAAAAATCACATTTTTACTTCGTTATTCAATATATAAAAATCGTATTTTTACTTCGATGTTCAATATATAAAAATCACATTTTTACTTCGATGTTCAATATATAAAAATCACATTTTTACTTCGATGTTCAAAATATAAAAATCACATTTTTACTTCGATGTTCAATATATAAAAATCACATTTTTACTTCGATGTTCAATATATAAAAATCACATTTTTACTTCGATGTTCAATATATAATAATCACATTTTTACTTCGATGTTCAATATATAAAAATCACATTTTTACTTCGATGTTCAATATATAAAAATCACATTTTTACTTCGATGTTCGATATATAAAAATCACATTTTTACTTCGATGTTCGATATATAAAAATCACATTTTTACTTCGATGTTCAATATATAAAAATCACATTTTTACTTCGATGTTCAATATATAAAAATCACATTTTTACTTCGATGTTCAATATATAAAAATCACATTTTTACTTCGATGTTCAATATATAAAAATCACATTTTTACTTCGATGTTCAATATATAAAAATCACATTTTTACTTCGATGTTCAATATATAAAAATCACATTTTTACTTCGATGTTCAATATATAAAAATCACATTTTTACTTCGATGTTCAATATATAAAAATCACATTTTTACTTTCAATATATACGATCAATCTTCACACATAATACAATCAAACAAGTCGTCCATGGTCTGTGGACGACGGGGAACAGTTCATATATGCAGTTACTAAATAAATAACTGAACAGAAAATTTAAAGTAAGAGAATTCTCACAGTGGGATCCACTGAGTCAGTTTATCTGAATTTCTGTTTGGTTTCGATTCGAAATTGTCTGAAATTCTGATGTGCTCTGTTTCGGACGCGGTCAGTTTTATTGTGAAGCTCTCGTCCCCACGATCACAATGTATCCAAGTTTGCATTTTTCCGACCTCGTATGAAAAAGTTACGGATTTTTAAACTTCGAATAGTTAAACGAGATAATTAATAATTTAATTACTTTAACTAATTTACATAACCCTTCTTCCCTGTGACTTCTCTTCTACAGGCCGATGAAATCAAACCCATGCTCGTTGACTAGGGCTCCTCCTTGCACGATATCTGAGGCACCAGACATTGATTGGGATGTGCCACCTGAAGCGGCTCCGCTTCCGCTACCTACGCCTCGAGTGGCGCGCCGTCCGGTCCCCTCCTCCGCCGTCAATCAGCGTTCGAACGGAGCTCAGTTGAGCTCAAAAATTGAGCCACTTACTGCACGATATACAACCAAACCACTATGGATCTGTAGAGGGGAGAATTCTCTCCAAAATCCCCCAAAGAATCGATATATTTCATTGTATGGATTGAAAGAAAAGTGGATTTAAAATCCTGAGCCAATTCCGCCGTTAATCGCTTGAACGGGGCTGTGCCTTTTTCTGCGCTGACCAATCAGGAAATTTTCTAGGGTTTTATAAATATTTATATTATTATTTAATTCGTTTAGTTTCTAAAATACATGTTTATCCAAACGAACCTCAAATCAAACCCAACGACTATCACCCCTAGCTAATTACCCCCATTCCGAACACAATGGGATATGTATCGTAGGCGGATTCGATCGTTTCGATCAGTTTCCGTCAAAATCAACATATAACTCCATATATTGAATTTGAACGCGCATTTCAATTTACCGGGGTCACATACTAACTCTATAAATCCCATAAAAATATTTTCTAGCTTCGTATTGACGATACGGTCCAAACAAAACTAGTTTCGTCGAATTCTGAGACCGTTGGAAAAATGGCCATTTTCCAGTCGATTAAAATCAACTGAAACTGGTCAAACGCGTTTTCCTTTGCCACGCTCACATATTGAATCGAAAAATTATGAAATTTGAAACCTAGCAATAACTTGACACCACGGACCCAACAAAACTGGTTTCGTCGAAATCCGAGGTCATTTGCAAAATGTCCATTTTTAAGGGCTTGAATTCCACATCGACTATTCAGAATTTTCAACTGGACATATCTTTTGCTTCCCGCTATGAAATTTCGATTTTTCGGATTCGTTGGCAAGATATCATCAATTAGATCCTATTATTTTTGGTTTCACTAAAATCCGGATTGTTTTGCACCCGGTACATTCAATTGAAGTTTGAAATCGAATTATCAAACTACCGCGCCATTTTCAATTCTATTTATAATTATAAATAATTATTTATATTCTAACGACGACGTATATAATATATACGTTCTAATTATATTCAAATTAAATTTCTTGTCGATATTATTTAAAATAATTCATTTTAAATACTCAAAATTCGCTAAAATTGCCGAAATAAAATTTTTAAACTGGCCCAGATTTTCGGGTTGTTACAATCTCCCCCACTTAATACTTTTCGTCCCCGAAAAGGAACAAAGTCGAAAGTGGTTTGATTAATCAACTCTACGCTCGATCTGGCTTCCATTCTCCAACCTTTTAGTTTCTGAGAATTTTCAAAAATTTGGCTAACACCCTAAATTTTTGAAAAATTTCGCCATAACCTCCCCTGCACCGGGAGCATCGGGGAATTTCAAATAGCTTCCCCGGTCCTTCTAATCTCAAAAAGAAAAAGAAAAAGCCAAGCGGCTAGCCAATAGGCTCATAAAATCATCATCACCCAACCAAAACAGTAAATTATGTAGTAAACATGTACCTATTTGTCGGGCAAACAAATTTTATTCTCTGCTCTAGCCTCCTTGCTATGACCTGTTCAATGTAAGTATATGTATATGCAAGCAAATGCGACCAATTTTCACTACAATTCAATATTTGATTCAATTAGGCATAATGGTTCAAAATTATCCAACAAATAAACAAACATCAATCAATTAGTGAATTAGAGTTTCAAATTCATAATTTTGATATACATACAAAAAATCATGTTTTGATGCCAAATCACAACGATGTATTCTAGCTATATTAGTTTTGGTTCTCACACCAGTCTAATGGAAATATATAGAAAATCACACCTTCGAAACTCAAACATAAATGTTGATGATGCGATCGCTATCATCAATATCATCTTCGGGCGACTAGAGGGTGATGCTATATCTATCCAATATATTAAAACTTTGAATATACGTTTGCAAGGCGTATATGCAAATTCTTTATATACTGAATTGTCCAAAATCAATATAAATAAATTATTCAAATACGTGTAAAATGATCTAAATTTCAAAACAGAATTGTTTTCATTTGAAAAATATACTCTTCACACTCGTTCTAGGATACTACTGATCCCATCTCTAACGAGTCATTCTCATTGGATATTGCTAATCCAATATCTGATGAATTCTTTCGTATGGTTCTAATGTGTCTTGTTCTCTGAGCTTTGTAAACCAAAGCTCTGATACCAACTATAAAAACCCGCGACTTCCCCGTAAAGGAAAGCGTCGGATAGTTCGAGAACAAGCCACAACAGAACGCATATAAAAGAACATTTCATTGTATATTACAACAATGCATCAGATTACAAGAATATACAGAGTATGAATGAAAATTACACAGAAATATCAGAGATTACAATAAATTACAAAGCAGCGGAAAATAATACAATACACAACTAGAAGAGATATACGGATACAAAGCTTTCTGGATATCGTTCCAGCTGTAAACCAAGATCCTGTGAATATAAATCTGCAAAACCAAAACTACTAGCTGCCCGTGTCAAAATAAGGGCACCCAAAGTCTAGGTTAAAACAATAAACTCCAGGTCAGTCATGTGACTGGTGTGAGAACTAAAACAGTTAATCTTTATTTTTAAAGTTAGGTAAATCAAGGGACCACGCCGTATAACACGGAACGGGTTTCCTCCCAAGAATACCAGTGCATAAAACAACAGCGCAATGCTAAATAAAGAAAAATGAAGCTATTATAAGACCCAGGTCCTATCACACAATGCAACGCAAGCCGGGGGATAGGGTTTTTACCTTATAATAGCCAAGAATGCTTGATACGTTTAAAAGAAATCATTTGATACTATTATAAGTGTATAGTGCATAAAACAACTTCAAATCATAAGTATCAATCATAGGCGGCATGAATGCCCCATACCACTATGTCGCCATATATAGGTCATACAATCAAAACCGCAAATGTCGTATTGGAAGTTGGGTTATCATTTATGGTATGAACCGAGGCTAGGGGCAAGATCCTCACCGATTCGAGACTGTCTAGTCCGAGCCTCAGGAACAGCCGCAACTGCCCCATGGATCGTCAGGGCCGGTCCACCGATGTGGATTATTATGCCTGAACACTACGTTTCCCCGCCCTTTGGGGCGTAAATCTGGCCCGTCAGCCGACCAGAAGCATCGGCCGAAACCGATATCACGAGGCGCCTCGCTTTTCAGCAAGTAATAATAAGCAACATCCACATGAGTCAAACTCGTCAGCCAGTTCAAGCACTGACGCCACTCCTAACTAGAAAGAAACGCATGCCCTCCCTGAGGTCCGTCTCCCGTATTTGGTTCATACCGGGTGTGAAACTCGCGAAGTAAATGTTACACAAAGCTACGCCACAAAGGCCGTGCTTCGATCATCAACCACAAGACTTTGCTTTTCAACAGAAGCCTTGATCATTTGCCACTTAGGCATGCCACACAGGCAATTCACTCCATGCGATTGATATCCATCAGTATATAACCCCTGAGCTCGTACGTCTCAGAGAAGGGCGTTAAGCAAGAGAATAAATCCTCCGCCGCCAAACAGATATATATTTAATAGAGATCAATCACACGGACTAAAATCCAATGTCAGACACACAGTCCATTTACAAGTCCGTTCTGGGTCTGAACGAAACCGGAGGCACCTAGTACCCCGCATATCCATCGATCTCCAAGTACGTCTGGACGATCACCAACTGTTTCCATCTTCTTGGGTGTACAGCCCAATCAAGATCATCAGTAATCACCCAAACAACGTGAAGACTTCTGGTCTTCGACCATCGTCTTCATCTTCGACTTATCGTCATATCAGTTATTCAGAATGGGATAAACCCGGTCTTTCCGAATAACTCGCGTATATTTTAAATAAGTGTTACACAAACACAACATACGCCTCATTCCAATTCATCAGTCACTAACCGTAAATTAATCAAGAGAATAATTCCCCAAATATTAACCCCGAAGGCCGAAACCAACATCAGATCAATATCCATAAAACCATTCTGCTTAGCTAACCGACAGTTAGTTTCTAAATTTCACATTCATAGGGAAAGGTTCCCATTAATTTTATCCAAGATAAATTCCTGAATTTATTCTCTAATCTTCCTTTGAATTTCGATTCAACTAGTCGGAATTAGCGAACCTTACTGTAGTAATCATTGTTTTAATTTCCCAATTCCAACCTATTTATCCCATGAAGTAAAACTGGTAATACTTCATATCTAACACCACAGTGTTATCGGTAAATTCAATTACCATTTCACGTTCAAATCTAATTAAAGATTTAACTATCGCCTGGAGCAAAACTGGTGATACTCCATTCTCGATTATTTCAATCTAATTAAAGATTCATTAAAACTCCACTTAGTTTTAATCGTTAACTGGGTTAAAGAATCAGTGTCATTTAAAACACGGTTCACGATAAACCCAAAATCACATTCCATTAATTATCGGGTTAAAGAACAAGTGTTATTTAAAACACTGTTCACGATAAACCCAAAAATCATTCCATTAATTATCGGGTTAAAGAACAAGTGTTATTTAAAACACTGTTCACGATAAACCCAAAAATCAATACCAATTAAATTCTAATTAAATATCATTTAATTGGTACACTTCATTAAATCTAAATAAAATGATTTAATCTTTTCTCAACTGGGTTCAAGAACAGTGTGTAAAGACCCGCAACTTCCCCGTAAAGGAAAGCGTCGGATAGTTCGAGAACAAACCACAACAGAACGCATACAGAAGAACATTTCATTGTATATTACAACAATGCATCAGAATACAAGAATATACAGAGTATGAATGAATATTACACAGAAATACCAGAGATTTAAATTACATTTAAATACATAGCAGCGGAAAATAATACAATACACAACTAGAAGGAGATATACGGAAACAAATCTTTCCGGATATCATTCCAGCTGTAAACCAGGATCCTGTGAATATAAATCTGCAAAACCAAAACTACTAGCTGCCCGTGTCAAAATAAGGGCACCCAGAGTTTAGGTTAAAACAATAAACTCCAGGTCAGTCATGTGACTGGTGTGAGAACTAAAACAGTTATTAATCTTTATTTTTAAAGTTAGGCAAAACAAGGGACCACGCCGTATAACACGGAACGGGTTTCCTCCCAAGGATACCAGTGCATAAAACAAACAGCGCAATGCTAAATAAGAAAAATGAAGCTGTTATAAGACCCAGGTCCTATCACACAATGCAACGCAAGCCGGGGGATAGGGTTTTCCCTTATAACAGCCAAAGAATGCTTGATACGTTTAAAACAAATCATTTGATACTATTATAAGTGCATAGTGCATAAAACAATCTTCAAATCATAAGTATCAATCATAGGCGGCATGGGTACCATATATCATGTCGCCATATATAGGTTACAAATAAAACCGCAAATGTCACGTATTTGGAAATTGGATTTCCGTCTATGAACCGAGGCAAAAGATAGTCCTCAACCGATTCGAGACAATCTAGCCCATGTCTCAGGAACAGCCGCAACTGCCCCTTGGATCCTCAGGGCTGGTCCACACGGAGTGGATTATTATGCCTGAACAATACGTCTCCCCACCCTATGGGGTGTAAGTCTGGTCCGTCAGCCGACCAGAATGCATTCGGCCGAAACCGATATAACCGAGGCACCTCGCAACAGCAACAACCACATAAGTCAAACTCGTCAGGGCGTGTAAAACCACTGACGCCACTTCTAGCTAGAAAGAAACGCATGCCCTCCCTGACGTCCTCTCCCGTTTTTGGTTCATACCGGGTGCGAAACTCGCGAAGCAAACGTTACACAAAGCTACGCCACAAAGGCCGTGCTTTGATCATCACCACAAGACTTTGCTTTTCAACAGAAGCCTCGATCAATTGCCACTTAGGCATGCCACACAGGCAATTCACTCCATGCGTTTGATATCCATCAATATATAACCCCTGAGCTCGTACGTCTCAGAGAAGGGCGTTAAGCAAGAGAATAAATTCTCCGCCGCCAAACAGATATATATTTAATAGAGATCAATCACACCGACTAAAATCCAATGTCAGACACACAGTCCATTTACAAGTCCGTTCTGGGTCTGAACGAAACCGGAGGCACCTAGTACCCCGCATATCCATCGATCTCCAAGTACGTCTGGACGATCCCTAACTGTTTCCATCTTCTTGGGTGTACAGCCCAATCAAGATCATCAGTTATCACCCAAACGACGTGAAGACCTCCGGTCTTCGACCATCGTCTTCATCTTCGACTTATCGTCGTATCAGTTATTCAGAATGGGATAAACCCGGTCTTTCCGAATAACTCGCGTATATTTTAAATAAGTGTTACCCAAACACAACATACGCCTCATTCCAATTCATCAGTCACTAACAGTAAATTAATCAAGAGAATAATTCCCCAAATATTAACCCCGAAGGCCGAAACCAACATCAGATCAATATCCAGAAAACCCTTCTGCTTGGCTAACCGACAGTTAGTTTCTAACTTTCACATTCATAGAGAAAGGTTCCCATTAATTTTATCCAAGATAAATTCCTTGAATTTATTCTTTATTCTATTTTTGAATCTCAATTCAAACTAGTCGGGATTAGCGACCCTTACCGAAGTAATCATTTGTTTTAATTTCCCAATCCCAACCTATTCATCCCATGAAGTAAAACTGGTTATACTTCATATCTAACACCACGGTGTTATCGGTAAATTCAATTACCATTTCACGTTCAAATCTAATTAAAGATTTAACTAACGCCTGGAGTAAAACTGGCGGTACTCCATTTTCGATCATTTCAATCTAATTAAAGATTCATTAAAACTCCACTTAGTTTTAATCTGTGATTGGGTTAAAGAATCAGTGTCATTTAAAACACGGTTCACGATAAACCCAAAATCACATCACATTTCAATCAGTCCCTAATTGTAAATTAGCAAGTGAGCAATTCCCTAAGTATTAATCCCGAAGGCCGAAACCAACATCAGATCAATACCTTGGAAACTATTCAACTTAACTAATCTCCAGTTAGTTTCTGATTTTCTTAACTCCTTTAGGTCTAAGAACTGTATTATTGAAGATACCGTTCACGACAACCCAAAATCACATTTCATTAATGATCGGGTTAAAGAACGAGTGTTATTTAAAACACCGTTCACAATAAACCCAAAAATCAATATCAATTCAATTCCAATTAAATATTATTTAATTGGTACACTTCATTAAATCTAAATAAAAAGATTTAATCTTTTCTCAACTGGGTTCAAGAACAGTGTTAGTGAAGACACCATTCACGACAAACCCAAATCACATTTGATATTAAACACAAGGCTCTGAATAAAAAAATATACCGGCTTATATTCAATATCAAATTCTACGACTAACAAATATCGTATTGGAAATAACGATATATATATCTATATCTTTCAAATTTCCATAACAACATTTGTATAATCACGAATTCCAACATCGAAATATTCCGAAGACAATTTCGATTCAAATCCACTCCAATGCAATCATTGGATATTTTGGTTATTTTTAAAACCCTTTTCAAATTCAATTTATTTATTTAAAAATAAATAGAATTATATTTCTAGTTCAAAACTAGTTCATTTCGATAAAAAATCTATTTTTATCTTTTCAAATAGGGAGTTTTTCATCCCAATTCTTCACAAATCATTTCTTATGATTTTACACAAATTATTACTATTTTTAATAATTTTATCAAGGCCCGTACAGTCGATTTCCATCAATGGCCATCGAACTGCACTTACAGCGACCTTTTTCGAATTTGATTTGGACATAATTCCAAATCCAACCGTTAGATTTCAAATTTCTAATATTCGTTAGAAAGCTCTTTTCGATACGAACCCAACGGTTCCGGTTTTAGGAGAATCCGACGGTCGGATCTCCCGTAATGCCCGTTTGAAATAAATGGTCGAAATTCACGAACTGCCGCGGCGCGGCGCGTTCTATTCAGGCCATTATATTATATATATAATATATATAATATATACTTCGTCGATTTCTATTTAAAACGAATTATATAAATAGTTTTGAATTCGTTTCAAAAACATTTTCAACTTCCTTTTCAATTCAAATCAAAATTGAATTCTTCTTTAAAAATTCGTTTTAAAATTCATTTCTATTCAATTCAAATTTCAATTCAATTTGAATTCATTTCAATTCGCTTTCAATCCCATTTGAATTCGTTTTATATTCAATTCATTTCGAAATCGTTTTCAATTCATTTCATTTCGAAATCGTTTTCAATTCATTTCATTTCGAAATCGTTTTCAATTCATTTCATTTCGAAATCGTTTTCAATTCATTTCATTTCGAAATCGTTTTCAATTCAATTCATTTCGAAATCGTTTTCAATTCATTTTATTTCGTTTTCAATTCAATTCATTTCGAAATCGTTTAAATCGATATAAATATTGTTTACGTCAAAATGGCGTCAATCTAATCAACACGGCTTCATAAATTTCTATTTTCAAATATTCTATTTCAAATATTTTTTTTTCAAAATAGTTGTTATTATCAAAATATTTCGTTCAACACATGACCAATCTCAATGAATGAGTACTGTCAACACATGAACTTTTATTTTATATCGATAAAGATGTAAATTTTAATATTAAAATATTTCGTTCAACACATGACCAATCTCAATGAATGAGTACTGTCAACACATGAACTTTTTATTTTATAACGTTCTTTATTTTTCAAATTGGAATGAGGCCCAATCAATTACCATATAAAGTTAATTATATGGATTTTCATACAACACATGTATATCATAGCATTGAAAAATAATCAACCATCAACCAAAGTGCACTACACTGTATAAGCATCAAATATAGATATTCAACGCTTATAACAGCCTGTCAATCAATCGATCGACATATTTAATCAATCAGGATGAGTGAACTTCAAATTTCATCCCAACACCCGTGTGGGGTTTCAAACAATCAAACACATATTTTATTTGTGCTGTTGGGCGATGTGTGAAATTTATCGACCCAATCAATGTCCTTAAACAAACCGTCTGGTTTGTAAATGAATATTCATTTATTCACATTCACGTTAAAAATTATATTTTTAACGATAAAACATTTTATTCCAACATATGAATTTCTATTCAGTTCATTCTTTAAAAAAAATGATATTTTTATTTTTCTAACATATTTTAGAAAATTTCGGCGGCATAACGGCACGATACTAGAAACGGGACGAGGCCTAGCCTTATCCCCGGTCTAGTGAAGGCCCACGCCATTCACACATCAATCAAATCAATTTCATCTCACCAAACAATTCAATTCAAACAAATAATCCAACTAATCTATGCAACCAAACAAACAAGTCCATGGTCTGTGGACGATTGTGTCGGGTGCTACTAAGCACCGTCTGCATCCTAGTATATATATATAACTAGAAAAATAAATTGAAAGGTGAGAAATTCTCACATATAGCTATCCTAGCTCCACGGCACTTCATTGATAGAAATCTTCATTCCTATCGCATCTTCGTTGCTGCTTTCACTACATACGTAAAAATCACATTTTTACTTCGCTATTCAATATATAAAAATCGAATTTTTTCTTCGATGTTCAATATATAAAAATTCTGTTTTTCCATCGAAGTTCAATATATAAAAAATTCTATTTTTCTATCGAAGTTCAATATATAAAAATATGATTTTTATCTCGACTTCAAATCCGATCTTTTTAAAGTTTAAACCTTTTGCTTAAACTTAAAATTAAAATCAGTTTTAACCTTTTTTAAAAATCAACTGTTTTTATTCTTTTAAAAAAAATTCAGTTTTAAAGTTCTAACAAATCAGTTTTTAAAATTATAAAAATCAATTCAGTTTTTATCTTTATAAAAACAAAATCATTTTTAATCTTTTTTTTTTAAAATCTGTTTTAATACTTTTATAAAAAAATTCCAGTTTTTAAAATCTTTTAAAAAAACCCTGTTTTAATACTTTATAAAATCTGTTTTAATCTTTTTAAAAACAGAATCAGTTTTAATCTTTTTTAAAAAATCTGTTTTAATACTTTTATAAAAAATTTCAGTTTTAAAATCTTTTAAAAAAAAACAGTTTTTCTCTTTTAAAAATTTCAGTTTTTAAACCTTTAAAAAAAACAGTTTTATACTTTTTTAAAATTTCAGTTTTATACCTTAAAATCGAAATTCAAAGATGAAAATAAAATAAAACATAAACAATTTACCTGCGAAGAGGGGGGGGGGGCGACTCGTCTTCGTCGGCGGCGCTGGCTTCAGGGAGTGGCGCAGCGGGGTGGTGGCGGCAGGTCAATGGTGGGCGGTGGTTGCAGATTCCAGGGTTGTGGAGTTTTGAGGGATTCGTGGCCTTCGATGGAGAGGGGGCCGAAGCGACGGGGAGGAGGAGAGGGGGAGAGGGGACTCCGACGGCGGGCGGCGGTCATGGGGCGGGCGGAGGCGTCGTGGCGGCTTCGATTTGAAAGCGGCCCGGGTTTTTTTTTTTTTTTTCGATCCAAGACAGAATAGAAAAAGAAAAGAGGGTAGGGGTTTTTATAGAATTTTATATTATTTAATTATTAAATTTTCAAAAAGCATCTTTTTATTTCTAACTTGAAATCAAGCCCCCCGACCGTCGTCCATAGCGTTTTACCCCCATTCCGAACTCAATGATATATGTATCGTAGGTTGATTCGACCGTTACAATAAGTTTTCTTTGAATTTACATTTAAATCACTAAATTGAATTTTAAACGTACATTTCAAATTACCGGGGTCACATACTAACTAGAAAAATTCTAGAAAAATATTTTCTAGCTTCGTATTGGCGATACGGTCCTAATAAAACTAGTTTCGTCGAATTCTGAGACCGTTAGAAAAATGGCCAATTTCCAGTCGATTAAAATCAACTGAAATGGTCAAAACACGTTTTCCTTTGCCACGCTCACATATTGATCCGAAAAATTATGAAATTTGAAACCTAGCTATAACTTGACACCACGGACCCAACAAAACTGGTTTCGTCGAAATCCGAGGTCATTTGCAAAATGTCCATTTTTAAGGGCCTGAATTCCATAGCGACTATTCAGAATTTTCAACTGGACATATCTTTTGATTCCCGCTATGAAATCTTGATTTTACGGATTCGATAGAAAGATATTATCAATTAGATCCTATCATTTTTGGTTTCACTAAAATCCGGATTGTTTTGCACCCGGTACATTCAATTGAAGTTTGAAATCGAATTATCGAACTACCGCGCCATTTTCAATTCTATTTATAATTATATATAATTATTTATATTTTAACGACGACGCGTATAAATATATACGTTCGAATTATATTCAAAATAAATTTCTCGTCGATATTATTTAAAATAATTCATTTTAAATATTCAAAATTCGCTAAAATGGCCAAAATAAAAAAATTTAAACTGGCCCAGATTTTCGGGTTGTTACAATCTCCCCCACTTAAAACTTTTCGTCCCAGAAAAGGAACAAAGTCGAAAGTGGTTTGATTAATCAGCTCTACGTTCGATCTGGCTTCCATTCTCCAACTCTTTAGTTTCTGAGAATTTTCAAAATTTCAAAAATTTGGCTAACACCCTAAATTTTCGAAAAATTTCGCCATAACCTCCCCTGCACCGGGAGCATCGGGGAATTTCAAATAGCTTCCCCGGTCCTTCAGATCTCAAAAAGAAAAAGAAAAAGCCAAGCGGCTAGCCAATAGGCTCACAAAATCATCATCACCCAAACAAAACAGGAAATTATGTAGTAAACATGTACCTATTTGTCGGGCAAACAAATTTTATTCTCTGCTCTAGCCTCCTTGCTATGACCTGTTCAAAAGATATACATGTATATGCAAGCAAATGCAACCAATTTTCAATATAATCCAATATTTGGTTCAATTAGGCTAAATGGTTCAAAATTATCAAACAAATAAACAAACAACACAAACATCAATCAATTAGTGAATTTAACGTTTCAAATCGATAATTTTGATACATATACAAAAAATCATGTTTTGGTGCCAATTTACAATAATGTGTTCTAACTATATTAGTTTTCGTTCTCACACCAGTCTAATGGAAACATATAGAAATCACACCTTCGAAACACGAAAATAAATACTGGTGATGGCGCGCCATCATCAGAATCATGTCCGGGCGACTATAGTGTGACTCTATATCTATCCAGTATATTAAAATTTCGAATACACGCGGATCAGACGTATACGCAAAACCTATATATACTGGATTGTCCACATCAATATAAATATATAATCAAATACGAATAATTGATTTAAATTTTCAAAACAAAATTTGTTTTCACTTTAAAAAAAATACTCTTCACACTCGTTCTAGGATACTACTGATCCCATCTCTAACGAGTCATTCTAATTGGATATTACTAATCCAATATCTGATGAATTCTTTCGTATGTTTCTAATGTGTCTTGTTCTCTAGCTTTGTAAACCAAAGCTCTGATACCACGTGTAAAGACCCGCAACTTCCCCGTAAAGGAAAGCGTCGGATAGTTCGAGAACAAACCACAACAGAACGCATACAGAAGAACATTTCATTGTATATTACAACAATGCATCAGAATACAAGAATATACAGAGTATGAATGAATATTACACAGAAATACCAGAGATTTAAATTACATTTAAATACATAGCAGCGGAAAATAATACAATACACAACTAGAAGGAGATATACGGAAACAAATCTTTCCGGATATCATTCCAGCTGTAAACCAGGATCCTGTGAATATAAATCTGCAAAACCAAAACTACTAGCTGCCCGTGTCAAAATAAGGGCACCCAGAGTTTAGGTTAAAACAATAAACTCCAGGTCAGTCATGTGACTGGTGTGAGAACTAAAACAGTTATTAATCTTTATTTTTAAAGTTAGGCAAAACAAGGGACCACGCCGTATAACACGGAACGGGTTTCCTCCCAAGGATACCAGTGCATAAAACAAACAGCGCAATGCTAAATAAGAAAAATGAAGCTGTTATAAGACCCAGGTCCTATCACACAATGCAACGCAAGCCGGGGGATAGGGTTTTCCCTTATAACAGCCAAAGAATGCTTGATACGTTTAAAACAAATCATTTGATACTATTATAAGTGCATAGTGCATAAAACAATCTTCAAATCATAAGTATCAATCATAGGCGGCATGGGTACCATATATCATGTCGCCATATATAGGTTACAAATAAAACCGCAAATGTCACGTATTTGGAAATTGGATTTCCGTCTATGAACCGAGGCAAAAGATAGTCCTCAACCGATTCGAGACAATCTAGCCCATGTCTCAGGAACAGCCGCAACTGCCCCTTGGATCCTCAGGGCTGGTCCACACGGAGTGGATTATTATGCCTGAACAATACGTCTCCCCACCCTATGGGGTGTAAGTCTGGTCCGTCAGCCGACCAGAATGCATTCGGCCGAAACCGATATAACCGAGGCGCCTCGCAACAGCAACAACCACATAAGTCAAACTCGTCAGGGCGTGTAAAACCACTGACGCCACTTCTAGCTAGAAAGAAACGCATGCCCTCCCTGACGTCCTCTCCCGTTTTTGGTTCATACCGGGTGCGAAACTCGCGAAGCAAACGTTACACAAAGCTACGCCACAAAGGCCGTGCTTTGATCATCACCACAAGACTTTGCTTTTCAACAGAAGCCTCGATCAATTGCCACTTAGGCATGCCACACAGGCAATTCACTCCATGCGTTTGATATCCATCAATATATAACCCCTGAGCTCGTACGTCTCAGAGAAGGGCGTTAAGCAAGAGAATAAATTCTCCGCCGCCAAACAGATATATATTTAATAGAGATCAATCACACCGACTAAAATCCAATGTCAGACACACAGTCCATTTACAAGTCCGTTCTGGGTCTGAACGAAACCGGAGGCACCTAGTACCCCGCATATCCATCGATCTCCAAGTACGTCTGGACGATCCCTAACTGTTTCCATCTTCTTGGGTGTACAGCCCAATCAAGATCATCAGTTATCACCCAAACGACGTGAAGACCTCCGGTCTTCGACCATCGTCTTCATCTTCGACTTATCGTCGTATCAGTTATTCAGAATGGGATAAACCCGGTCTTTCCGAATAACTCGCGTATATTTTAAATAAGTGTTACCCAAACACAACATACGCCTCATTCCAATTCATCAGTCACTAACAGTAAATTAATCAAGAGAATAATTCCCCAAATATTAACCCCGAAGGCCGAAACCAACATCAGATCAATATCCAGAAAACCCTTCTGCTTGGCTAACCGACAGTTAGTTTCTAACTTTCACATTCATAGAGAATGGTTCCCATTAATTTTATCCAAGATAAATTCCTTGAATTTATTCTTTATTCTATTTTTGAATCTCAATTCAAACTAGTCGGGATTAGCGACCCTTACCGAAGTAATCATTTGTTTTAATTTCCCAATCCCAACCTATTCATCCCATGAAGTAAAACTGGTTATACTTTATATCTAACACCACGGTGTTATCGGTAAATTCAATTACCATTTCACGTTCAAATCTAATTAAAGATTTAACTAACGCCTGGAGTAAAACTGGCGGTACTCCATTTTCGATCATTTCAATCTAATTAAAGATTCATTAAAACTCCACTTAGTTTTAATCTGTGATTGGGTTAAAGAATCAGTGTCATTTAAAACACGGTTCACGATAAACCCAAAATCACATCACATTTCAATCAGTCCCTAATTGTAAATTAGCAAGTGAGCAATTCCCTAAGTATTAATCCCGAAGGCCGAAACCAACATCAGATCAATACCTTGGAAACTATTCAACTTAACTAATCTCCAGTTAGTTTCTGATTTTCTTAACTCCTTTAGGTCTAAGAATCGTATTATTGAAGATACCGTTCACGACAACCCAAAATCACATTTCATTAATGATCGGGTTAAAGAACGAGTGTTATTTAAAACACCGTTCACAATAAACCCAAAAATCAATATCAATTCAATTCCAATTAAATATTATTTAATTGGTACACTTCATTAAATCTAAATAAAAAGATTTAATCTTTTCTCAACTGGGTTCAAGAACAGTGTTAGTGAAGACACCATTCACGACAAACCCAAATCACATTTGATATTAAACACAAGGCTCTGAATAAAAAAATATACCGGCTTATATTCAATATCAAATTCTACGACTAACAAATATCGTATTGGAAATAACGATATATATATCTATATCTTTCAAATTTCCATAACAACATTTGTATAATCACGAATTCCAACATCGAAATATTCCGAAGACAATTTCGATTCAAATCCACTCCAATGCAATCATTGGATATTTTGGTTATTTTTAAAACCCTTTTCAAATTCAATTTATTTATTTAAAAATAAATAGAATTATATTTCTAGTTCAAAACTAGTTCATTTCGATAAAAAATCTATTTTTATCTTTTCAAATAGGGAGTTTTTCATCCCAATTCTTCACAAATCATTTCTTATGATTTTACACAAATTATTACTATTTTTAATAATTTTATCAAGGCCCGTACAGTCGATTTCCATCAATGGCCATCGAACTGCACTTACAGCGACCTTTTTCGAATTTGATTTGGACATAATTCCAAATCCAACCGTTAGATTTCAAATTTCTAATATTCGTTAGAAAGTTCTTTTCGATACGAACCCAACGGTTCCGGTTTTAGGAGAATCCGACGGTCGGATCTCCCGTAATGCCCGTTTGAAATAAATGGTCGAAATTCACGAACTGCCGCGGCGCGGCGCGTTCTATTCAGGCCATTATATTATATATATAATATATACTTCGTCGATTTCTATTTAAAACGAATTATATAAATAGTTTTGAATTCATTTCAAAAACATTTTCAACTTCCTTTTCAATTCAAATCAAAATTGAATTCTTCTTTAAAAATTCGTTTTAAAATTCATTTCTATTCAATTCAAATTTCAATTCAATTTGAATTCATTTCAATTCGCTTTCAATCCCATTTGAATTCGTTTTATATTCAATTCATTTTGAAATCGTTTTCAGTTCATTTCATTTCGAAATCGTTTTCAATTCATTTCATTACGAAATCGTTTTCAATTCATTTCATTTCGAAATCGTTTTCAATTCATTTCATTTCGAAATCGTTTTCAATTCAATTCATTTCGAAATCGTTTTCAATTCATTTTATTTCGTTTTCAATTCAATTCATTTCGAAATCGTTTAAATCGATATAAATATCGTTTACGTCAAAATGGCGTCAATCTAATCAACACGGCTTCATAAATTTCTATTTTCAAATATTCTATTTCAAATATATTTTTTTCAAAATAGTTGTTATTATCAAAATATTTCGTTCAACACATGACCAATCTCAATGAATGAGTACTGTCAACACATGAACTTTTATTTTATATCGATAAAGATGTAAATTTTAATATTAAAATATTTCGTTCAACACATGACCAATCTCAATGAATGAGTACTGTCAACACATGAACTTTTTATTTTATAACGTTCTTTATTTTTCAAATTGGAATGAGGCCCAATCAATTACCATATAAAGTTAATTATATGGATTTTCATACAACACATGTATATCATAGCATTGAAAAATAATCAACCATCAACCAAAGTGCACTACACTGTATAAGCATCAAATATAGATATTCAATGCTTATAACAGCCTGTCAATCAATCGATCGACATATTTAATCAATCAGGATGAGTGAACTTCAAATTTCATCCCAACACCCGTGTGGGGTTTCAAACAATCAAACACATATTTTATTTGTGCTGTTGGGCGATGTGTGAAATTTATCGACCCAATCAATGTCCTTCAAATAGGTGTACATAAACAAACCGTCTGGTTTGTAAATGAATATTCATTTATTCACATTCACGTTAAAAATTATATTTTTAACGATAAAACATTTTATTCCAACATATGAATTTCTATTCAGTTCATTCTTTAAAAAAAATGATATTTTTATTTTTCTAACATATTTTAGAAAATTTCGGCGGCATAACGGCACGATACTAGAAACGGGACGAGGCCTAGCCTTATCCCCGGTCTAGTGAAGGCCCACGCCATTCACACATCAATCAAATCAATTTCATCTCACCAAACAATTCAATTCAAACAAATAATCCAACTAATCTATGCAACCAAACAAACAAGTCCATGGTCTGTGGACGATTGTGTCGGGTGCTACTAAGCACCGTCTGCATCCTAGTATATATATATAACTAGAAAAATAAATTGAAAGGTGAGAAATTCTCACATATAGCTATCCTAGCTCCACGGCACTTCATTGATAGAAATCTTCATTCCTATCGCATCTTCGTTGCTGCTTTCACTACATACGTAAAAATCACATTTTTACTTCGCTATTCAATATATAAAAATCGAATTTTTTCTTCGATGTTCAATATATAAAAATTCTGTTTTTCCATCGAAGTTCAATATATAAAAAATTCTATTTTTCTATCGAAGTTCAATATATAAAAATATGATTTTTATCTCGACTTCAAATCCGATCTTTTTAAAGTTTAAACCTTTTGCTTAAACTTAAAATTAAAATCAGTTTTAACCTTTTTTAAAAATCAACTGTTTTTATTCTTTTAAAAAAAATTCAGTTTTAAAGTTCTAACAAATCAGTTTTTAAAATTATAAAAATCAATTCAGTTTTTATCTTTATAAAAACAAAATCAGTTTTAATCTTTTTTTTAAAAAATCTGTTTTAATACTTTTATAAAAAAATTCCAGTTTTTAAAATCTTTTAAAAAAACCCTGTTTTAATACTTTATAAAATCTGTTTTAATCTTTTTAAAAACAGAATCAGTTTTAATCTTTTTTAAAAAATCTGTTTTAATACTTTTATAAAAAATTTCAGTTTTAAAATCTTTTAAAAAAAACAGTTTTTCTCTTTTAAAAATTTCAGTTTTTAAACCTTTAAAAAAAAACAGTTTTATACTTTTTTAAAATTTCAGTTTTATACCTTAAAATCGAAATTCAAAGATGAAAATAAAATAAAACATAAACAATTTACCTGCGAAGAGGGGGGGGGGGGTGTGAAGACCCGCAACTTCCCCGTAAAGGAAAGCGTCGGATAGTTCGAGAACAAACCACAACAGAACGCATATAGAAGAACATTTCATTGTATATAACAACAATGCATCAGATTACAAGAATATACAGAGTATAAAAGAATATTACACAGAAATATCAGAGATTTAAATTACATTTAAATACATAGCAGCGGAAAATAATACAATACACAACTAGAATGAGATATACGGATACAAAGCTTCCCGGATATCGTTCCAGTCGTAAACCAGGATCCTGTGAATATAAATCTGCAAAACCAAAACTACTAGCTGCCCGTGTCAAAATAAGGGCACCCAGAGTTTAGGTCAAAACAATAAACTCCAGGTCAGTCATGTGACTGGTGTGAGAACTAAAGCAGTTATAAATCTTTATTTTCAAAGCTAGGTAAAACAAGGGACCACGCCGTATAACACGGAACGGGTTTCCTCCCAAGAATACCAGTGCATAAGACAAACAACGCAATGCTAAATAAAGAAAAATGAAGCTGTTATAAGACCCAGGTCCCATCACACAATGCAACGCAGTCGAGGATAGGGTTTTCCCTTATAACAGCCAAAGAATGCTTGATACGTTTAAAACAAATCATTTGATACTATTATAAGTGCATAGAGTATAAAACAACTTCAAATCATAAGTATCAATCATAGGCGGCATGAATGCCCCATACCACTATGTCGCCATATATAGGTTTACAAATAAAACCGCAAATGTCACGTATTTGGAAATTGGGTTTCCATCTATGAACCGAGGCTAGGGGCAAGATCCTCAACCGATTCGAGACGCTCTAGCCCGCCCCTCAGGAACAGCCGCAACTGCCCCTTGGATCGTCAGGGCCGGTCCACACGGAGTGGATTATTATGCCTGAACAATACGTCTCCCCACCCTATGGGGTGTAAGTCTGGTCCGTCAGCCGACCAGAATGCATTCGGCCGAAACCGATATAACCGAGGCGCCTCGCAACAGCAACAACAACATAAGTCAAACTCGTCAGGGCGTGTAAAACCACTGACGCCACTTCTAACTAGAAAGAAACGCATGCCCTCCCTGAGGTCCGTCTCCCGTTTTTGATTCATACCGGGTGTGAAACTCGCGAATCAAACGTTACACAAAGCTACGCCACAAAGGTCGTGCTTTGATCATCAACCACAAGACTTTGCTTTTCAACAGAAGCCTTGATCATTTGCATCTTAGCATGCCACACAGGCAAGCCATCCTATGCAACCGATATCAGTCACACAGAATGAAATCCGATGTCAGACACACAGTCCATTTACAAGTCCGTTCTGGGTCTGAACGAAACCGGAGGCACCTAGTACCCCGCATATCCATCGATCTCCAAGTACGTCTGGACGATCACTAACTGTTTCCATCTTCTTGGGTGTACAGCCCAATCAAGATCATCAGTTATCACCCAAACGACGTGAAGACCTCCGGTCTTCGACCATCGTCTTCGTCTTCGACTTATCGTCGTATCAGTTACTCAGAATGGGATAAACCCGGTCTTTCCGAATAACTCGCGTATATTTTAAATAAGTGTTACACAAACACAACATACGCCTCATTCCAATTCATTAGTCACTAACCGTAAATTAATCAAGAGAATAATTCCCCAAATATTAACCCCGAAGGCCGAAACCAACATCAGATCAATATCCAGAAAACCATTCTGCTTGGCTAACCGCCAGTTAGTTTCTAAATTTCACATTCAAATCTAATTACAGATTTATCTATCGCCTGGAGCAAAACTGGTGATACTCCATTCTCGATCTTTTCAATCTAATTAAAGATTCATTAAAACTCCACTTAGTTTTAATCATTATCTGGGTTAAAGAATCAGTGTCATTTAAAACACGATTCACGATAAACCCAAAATCACATTCCATTAATTATCGGGTTAAAGAACAAGTGTTATTTAAAAACACTGTCCACGATAAACCCAAAAATCAATATCGATTCAATTCCAATTAAATGTTATTTAATTGGTACACTTCATTAAATCTAAATAAAAAGATTTAATCATTTCTCAACTGGGTTCAAGAACAGTGTTAGTGAAGACACCATTCACGACAAACCCAAATCACATTCGATATTCAATACAAGGCTCTGAATAGAAAATATATCGGCTTATATTCAATATCGAATTCTACGACTAACAAATGTCGTATTGGAAATAACGATATACATATATATCTTTCAAATTTCCATAACAACACCTGTATAATCATGAATTCCAACATCGAAATATTCCGAAGACAATTTCGATTCAAATCCACTCCAGTGTAATCATTGGAATTTTGGTTACTTTTAAAACCCTTTTCGAATTCAATTTATTTATTTAAAAATAAATAGAATTATAATTCTAGTTCAAAACTAGTTCATTTCGATAAAAATCTATTTTTATCTTTTCTAATATGGAATTTTTCATCCCAATTCTTTCTAAATCATTTCTTATGATTTTACACAAATTATTACTATTTTTAATAATTTTATCAAGGCCCGTACAGTCGATTTCCATCAATGGCCATCGAACTGCACTTATAGCGACCTTTTTCGAATTTGATTTGGACATAATTCCAAATCCAACCGTTAGATTTCAAATTTCTAACATTCATTAGAAAGCTCTTTTCGATACGAACCCAACGGTTCCGGTTTTAGGAGAATCCGACGGTCGGATCTCCCGTAATGTCCGTTTGAAATAAATGGTCGAAATTCGCGAACTGCCGCGGCGCGGCGCGTTCTATTCAGGCCATTATATTATATATATAATATATATATAATATATACTTCGTCGATTTCTATTTAAAACGAATTATATAAATAGTTTTAAAATTCGTTTCAAAAGCAATCTCAACTTCCTTTTCAATTCAAATCAAAATTGAATTCTTCTTTATAAATTCGTTTCAAAATTCATTTCTATTCAATTCGAATTTCAATTCAATTTGAATTCATTTCAATTCGCTTTTAATTCAATTCGAATTCGTTTTCAATTCAATTCATTTCGAAATCGTTTTCAATTCAATTCGAATTCGTTTTCAATTCAATTCATTTCGAAATCGTTTTCAATTCAATTCGAATTCGTTTTCAATTCAATTCATTTCGAAATCGTTTTCAATTCAATTCATTTCGAAATCGTTTTCAATTCAATTCATTTCGAAATCGTTTTCAATTCAATTCGAATTCATTTTCAATTCAATTCATTTCGAAATCGTTTTCAATTCAATTCATTTCGAAATCGTTTTCAATTCAATTCGAATTCATTTTCAATTCAATTCATTTCGAAATCGTTTTCAATTCAATTCATTTCGAAATCGTTTTCAATTCAATTCGAATTCATTTTCAATTCAATTCATTTCGAAATCGTTTTCAATTCAATTCGAATTCATTTTCAATTCAATTCATTTCGAAATCGTTTTCAATTCAATTCATTTCGAAATCGTTTTCAATTCAATTCGAATTCATTTTCAATTCAATTCATTTCGAAATCGTTTTCAATTCAATTCATTTCGAAATCGTTTTCAATTCAATTCGAATTCATTTTCAATTCAATTCATTTCGAAATCGTTTTCAATTCAATTCATTTCGAAATCGTTTTCAATTCAATTCGAATTCATTTTCAATTCAATTCATTTCGAAATCGTTTTCAATTCAATTCATTTCGAAATCGTTTTCAATTCAATTCGAATTCATTTTCAATTCAATTCATTTCGAAATCGTTTTCAATTCAATTCGAATTCGTTTTCAATTCAATTCATTTCGAAATCGTTTTCAATTCAATTCATTTCGAAATCGTTTTCAATTCAATTCATTTCGAAATCGTTTTCAATTCAATTCGAATTCATTTTCAATTCAATTCATTTCGAAATCGTTTTCAATTCAATTCATTTCGAAATCGTTTTCAATTCAATTCGAATTCATTTTCAATTCAATTCATTTCGAAATCGTTTTCAATTCAATTCATTTCGAAATCGTTTTCAATTCAATTCGAATTCATTTTCAATTCAATTCATTTCGAAATCGTTTTCAATTCAATTCATTTCGAAATCGTTTTCAATTCAATTCGAATTCATTTTCAATTCAATTCATTTCGAAATCGTTTTCAATTCAATTCATTTCGAAATCGTTTTCAATTCAATTCGAATTCATTTTCAATTCAATTCATTTCGAAATCGTTTTCAATTCAATTCATTTCGAAATCGTTTTCAATTCAATTCATTTCGAAATCGTTTTCAATTCAATTCATTTCGAAATCGTTTTCAATTCAATTCATTTCGAAATCGTTTTCAATTCATTTCATTTCGAAATCGTTTTCAATTCATTTCGAATTCGTTTTTAAAATCGATATAAATATCGTTCACGTCAAAATGGCGTCAATCTAATCAACACGGCTTCATATATTCCTTTATTTTCAAATATTCTATTTCAAATATTTCTTTTTCAAATATTTCTTTTTCAAAACTGGAATGAGGCCCAATCAATTACCATATAAAATTAATTATATGGATTTTCATACAACACATGTATATAATAGCATTGAAAATAATCAACCATCAACCAAAGTGCACTACACTGTATAAGCATCAAATATAGATATTCAACGCTTATAACAGCCTGTCAATCAATCGATCGACATATTTAATCAATCAGGATGAGTGAACTTCAAATTTCATCCTAACACCCGTGTGGGGTTTCAAACAATCAAACACATATTTTATTTGTGCAGTTAGGCGATGTGTAAAATTTATCGACCCAATCAACGTCATTCAAATAGGTGTACATAAACAAACCGTCTGGTTTGTAAATGAATATTTATTTATTCACATTCACGTTAAAAATTATATTTTTAACGATAACACATTTTATTTTGACATATGAATTTCTATTCTTCATTTACACAAATAAAATGATATTTTTATTTTTCTAACATATTTTAGAAAATTTCGGCGGCATAACGGCACGATACTAGAAACGGGACAAGGCCTAGCCTTATCCCCGGTCTAGTGAAGGCCCACGCCATTCACACATCAATCAAATCAATTCGTTATGCAAACCACAAACTTTGGAGTAAGGGTCTAACCTAGCCTTACTCCTTCGCCTTATAACGGCGCACGTCTAATCCTAACCAATTTATCGATTCGATTTTTCACACCACAAACCACATTCAAACCAATATCGCAATCAATCACCAAACAGTCAAACAAACAAGTCCATGGTCTGTGGACGATTGTGTCGGGTGCTACTAAGCACCGTCTGCATCCTAGTATATATATATAACTAGAAATAAAATAGAAAGGTGAGAAATTCTCACCTTTAGCTATCCAACCATCTCGACTCTTCTTTTGCAGAAGTCTTCGTCGTTTCGCCTTTTTGTCACCTTCGTTGCTGCTTTCACTACATACGTAAAAATCACATTTTTACTTCGCTATTCAATATGTAAAAATCGAATTTTTACTTTGCTATTCAATATATAAAAATCGAAGTTTTTTTCTACTATGTTATATAGATAAAAATTATATTTTTATCACGCTATTTTCTATATGAAGATTTCGCCTTTTTAAATTTAAAGATTTCGCCTTTTTAAATTTAAAGATTTCACCTTTTTTTAAATTTAAAGATTTCACCTTTTTCAAAAACAAAGATTTGATTTTTATAGTTCCTACTATGCAAAGATTATATTTTTACTATTCTTATGATGTAACAATTATATTTTTATTGCTTTAAAAATATAAGAATCATACCTTACTATTTCTACTTAACAAAAATTCCATCTTTTCTGTTTTTAAAAATATGATCTTTATTTTCAAGTTCAAATCTTTTTCTATTAAGAGATCAAACCCCTTTTTTTCTCTATCTCAAAGTTTAAAATAAAATCAGTTTTCTTTTCCTTTTCAAATCAGTTTTTATTTTCTTTTCAAAACAGTTTTTCAAAACAGTTTTTCAAAACAGTTTTTGTTTTTAAAATGCAGTTTTGCCTTTTTAAAAATGCAGTTTTTTTTTTTTTCCTTTATCCTTTTCAAATCAGTTTTTAAACTCTTAAAATTCAGTTTTTTTTTAAACTTTTAAAATCCAGTTTTTTTTAAACTTCTAAAAATCCAGTTTTTTTTAACTTTTAAAACCAGTTTTTAAACTTCTATAAATCCAGTTTTTTTTTACTTCTAAAAATCCAGTTTTTAAACTTTTAAAAATCCAGTTTTTAAACTTTTAAAAATCCAGTTTTTAAACTTCTAAAAATCCAGTTTTTAAACTTCTAAAAATCCAGTTTTTAAACTTCTAAAAATCCAGTTTTTAAACTTTTAAAAATCCAGTTTTTTAACTTCTAAAAATCCAGTTTTTAAACTTTTAAAAATCCAGTTTTTTTAAACTTCTATTAATATAAAAAAAAAAGAAAACAAATAAATTGAAAAACGACTTACAGGGGGGACTCGTCGACGGCTCGGAGGGGATGCGGGGTTGACTGGGCGGAGGCGAAGATGGTGGTTGCGGTGTTCATCGGTGGCGGTCTTCGAGGGGAGCGTGGTGGTCTTCGCGGTGGGGTTTTGAGCTTCGTGAGTTGGGAGGAGGGAGAGGAGAGGGCAGAGGGTCGGGTTTGAAGCGGAGGAGGGCGGTGGTCCTCCTGGGAGGCGGCGCCTGAGGCGCGGCGGCCTCGCTGGCCGCGGCGGCGCGATTCGCCCCCCACCCCGTCGCCTTTCTCTTTTTTTTTTTTTTTTATTTGAAATCGATTTGAGAAAAAAACAAAAGGGGGGGGCCAGCGGGTTTTTAAGGGGAAGGGGTATATTTTATATTTTTTTTTTTATTTTAATTTAGTTATTTAATTCAATTTAAAGTTGACTTTTCGTTTTAACTCGAAATCAAGCCCACCGACTGTCGCCCCTAGCTAATTACCCCCATTCCGAACACAATGGGATATGTAACGTAAGCTGATCTGATCGCTTTGATCAGTTTCTGTTGAATTTACATTTAAATCATTATATTGAATTTTAAACGTACATTTCTAATTACCGGGGTCACATACTAACTAGAAAAATTCCAGAAAAATATTTTCTAGCTTCGTATTGACGATGCGGTCCTAACAAAACTAGTTTCGTCGAATTCCGAGACCGTTTGAAAAATGGCCAATTTCCAGTCGATTAAAATCAACTGAAAATGGTCAAACGCATTTTCCTTTGCCACGCTCACATATTGATTCGAAAAATTATGAAATTTGGAATCTAGCAATAACTCGACATCACGGACCCAACAAAACTGGTTTCGTCGTAATCCAAGGTCGTTTGCAAAATTGCTATTTTTAAGGGCCTTATATATATAAAAATATATATAAATTCCACAGCGACTATTTCTAATTTTTAACTGGACATATCTTATCATTTCTAAGATGAAATCCCAGTTTGTTAACTTCATTACAAAGATATAGTTATACAGATTCAAATATTTCTTGTTTCGTTCAATTCTGACTTATATTGAATTCTGTATATTCATTTGAAATTAGAAATCGAATTTTCGAACTACCGCGCCATTTTCAATTCCTTTTATAATTATATATAATTATTTATATTCTAACGACGACGCGTATAAATATATACGTTCGAATTATATTCAAAACAGATTTCTCGTCGATATTATTTAAAATAATCTATTTTAAATATTCAAAATTCGCTAAAATTGCCAAAATAAAATTTTTAAACTGGCCCAGATTTTCGGGTTGTTACAATCTCCCCCACTTAAAACTTTTCGTCCCCGAAAAGGAACAAAGTCGAAAGTGGTTTGATTATTCAGCTCTACGATCGATCAGGCTTCCATTCTCCAACTCTTTAGTTTCTGAGAATTTTCAAAATTTCAAAAATTTGGCTAACACCCTAAATTTTCGAAAAATTTCGCCATAACCTCCCCTGCACCGGGAGCATCGGGGAATTTCAAATAGCTTCCCCGGTCCTTCAGATCTCAAAAAGAAAAAGAAAAAGCCAAGCGGCTAGCCAATAGGCTCACAAAATCATCATCACCCAAACAAAACAGTAAATTATGTAGTAAACATGTACCTATTTGTCGGGCAAACAAATTTTATTCTCTGGCTCTAGCCTCCTTGCTATGACCTGCTCAATATAAGTATATGTATATGCAAGCAAATGCGACCAATTTTCAATATAATCCAATATTTGATTCAATTAGGCTAAATGGTTTAAAATTAGCAAACAAATGAACAAACAACACAAACATCAATCAATTAGTGAATTTAACGTTTCAAATTCATAATTTTGATATATATACTGAAAATCTTGTTTTTGATGCCAATTCACAACAAAGTGTTCTAGCTATATAAGATTTGGTTCTCACACCAGCCTAATGGAAATATATAGATATCATACTTTCGTTACTCGAAAATAAATGCTGGTGATGGTATACTTCATCATCAGGACCATGTCCGGGCGACTAGAGTGCGACTCTATATCTATCCAATATATTAAAACTTCGAATACACGCGGATCAGACGTATACGCAAAATCTATATATACTGGATTGTCCACATCAATTTAAATAGATAATCAAATACGAATAATTGATTAAATTTTCAAAACAAAAATTTGTTTTCATTTTCAAAAATATACTCTTCACACTCGTTCTAGGATACTACTGATCGCATCTCTAATGAGTCATTCTCGTTGGATATTACTAATCCAATTTCTGATGAATTCTTTCGTACGGTTCTAATGTGTCTTGTTCTCTGCTTTGTAAACCAAAGCTCTGATACCAAATGTGAAGACCCGCAACTTCCCCGTAAAGGAAAGCGTCGGATAGTTCGAGAACAAACCACAACAGAACGCATATAGAAGAACATTTCATTGTATATAACAACAATGCATCAGATTACAAGAATATACAGAGTATAAAAGAATATTACACAGAAATATCAGAGATTTAAATTACATTTAAATACATAGCAGCGGAAAATAATACAATACACAACTAGAATGAGATATACGGATACAAAGCTTCCCGGATATCGTTCCAGTCGTAAACCAGGATCCTGTGAATATAAATCTGCAAAACCAAAACTACTAGCTGCCCGTGTCAAAATAAGGGCACCCAGAGTTTAGGTCAAAACAATAAACTCCAGGTCAGTCATGTGACTGGTGTGAGAACTAAAGCAGTTATAAATCTTTATTTTCAAAGCTAGGTAAAACAAGGGACCACGCCGTATAACACGGAACGGGTTTCCTCCCAAGAATACCAGTGCATAAGACAAACAACGCAATGCTAAATAAAGAAAAATGAAGCTGTTATAAGACCCAGGTCCCATCACACAATGCAACGCAGTCGAGGATAGGGTTTTCCCTTATAACAGCCAAAGAATGCTTGATACGTTTAAAACAAATCATTTGATACTATTATAAGTGCATAGAGTATAAAACAACTTCAAATCATAAGTATCAATCATAGGCGGCATGAATGCCCCATACCACTATGTCGCCATATATAGGTTTACAAATAAAACCGCAAATGTCACGTATTTGGAAATTGGGTTTCCATCTATGAACCGAGGCTAGGGGCAAGATCCTCAACCGATTCGAGACGCTCTAGCCCGCCCCTCAGGAACAGCCGCAACTGCCCCTTGGATCGTCAGGGCCGGTCCACACGGAGTGGATTATTATGCCTGAACAATACGTCTCCCCACCCTATGGGGTGTAAGTCTGGTCCGTCAGCCGACCAGAATGCATTCGGCCGAAACCGATATAACCGAGGCGCCTCGCAACAGCAACAACAACATAAGTCAAACTCGTCAGGGCGTGTAAAACCACTGACGCCACTTCTAACTAGAAAGAAACGCATGCCCTCCCTGAGGTCCGTCTCCCGTTTTTGATTCATACCGGGTGTGAAACTCGCGAATCAAACGTTACACAAAGCTACGCCACAAAGGTCGTGCTTTGATCATCAACCACAAGACTTTGCTTTTCAACAGAAGCCTTGATCATTTGCATCTTAGCATGCCACACAGGCAAGCCATCCTATGCAACCGATATCAGTCACACAGAATGAAATCCGATGTCAGACACACAGTCCATTTACAAGTCCGTTCTGGGTCTGAACGAAACCGGAGGCACCTAGTACCCCGCATATCCATCGATCTCCAAGTACGTCTGGACGATCACTAACTGTTTCCATCTTCTTGGGTGTACAGCCCAATCAAGATCATCAGTTATCACCCAAACGACGTGAAGACCTCCGGTCTTCGACCATCGTCTTCGTCTTCGACTTATCGTCGTATCAGTTACTCAGAATGGGATAAACCCGGTCTTTCCGAATAACTCGCGTATATTTTAAATAAGTGTTACACAAACACAACATACGCCTCATTCCAATTCATTAGTCACTAACCGTAAATTAATCAAGAGAATAATTCCCCAAATATTAACCCCGAAGGCCGAAACCAACATCAGATCAATATCCAGAAAACCATTCTGCTTGGCTAACCGCCAGTTAGTTTCTAAATTTCACATTCAAATCTAATTACAGATTTATCTATCGCCTGGAGCAAAACTGGTGATACTCCATTCTCGATCTTTTCAATCTAATTAAAGATTCATTAAAACTCCACTTAGTTTTAATCATTATCTGGGTTAAAGAATCAGTGTCATTTAAAACACGATTCACGATAAACCCAAAATCACATTCCATTAATTATCGGGTTAAAGAACAAGTGTTATTTAAAAACACTGTCCACGATAAACCCAAAAATCAATATCGATTCAATTCCAATTAAATGTTATTTAATTGGTACACTTCATTAAATCTAAATAAAAAGATTTAATCATTTCTCAACTGGGTTCAAGAACAGTGTTAGTGAAGACACCATTCACGACAAACCCAAATCACATTCGATATTCAATACAAGGCTCTGAATAGAAAATATATCGGCTTATATTCAATATCGAATTCTACGACTAACAAATGTCGTATTGGAAATAACGATATACATATATATCTTTCAAATTTCCATAACAACACCTGTATAATCATGAATTCCAACATCGAAATATTCCGAAGACAATTTCGATTCAAATCCACTCCAGTGTAATCATTGGAATTTTGGTTACTTTTAAAACCCTTTTCGAATTCAATTTATTTATTTAAAAATAAATAGAATTATAATTCTAGTTCAAAACTAGTTCATTTCGATAAAAATCTATTTTTATCTTTTCTAATATGGAATTTTTCATCCCAATTCTTTCTAAATCATTTCTTATGATTTTACACAAATTATTACTATTTTTAATAATTTTATCAAGGCCCGTACAGTCGATTTCCATCAATGGCCATCGAACTGCACTTATAGCGACCTTTTTCGAATTTGATTTGGACATAATTCCAAATCCAACCGTTAGATTTCAAATTTCTAACATTCATTAGAAAGCTCTTTTCGATACGAACCCAACGGTTCCGGTTTTAGGAGAATCCGACGGTCGGATCTCCCGTAATGTCCGTTTGAAATAAATGGTCGAAATTCGCGAACTGCCGCGGCGCGGCGCGTTCTATTCAGGCCATTATATTATATATATAATATATATATAATATATACTTCGTCGATTTCTATTTAAAACGAATTATATAAATAGTTTTAAAATTCGTTTCAAAAGCAATCTCAACTTCCTTTTCAATTCAAATCAAAATTGAATTCTTCTTTATAAATTCGTTTCAAAATTCATTTCTATTCAATTCGAATTTCAATTCAATTTGAATTCATTTCAATTCGCTTTTAATTCAATTCGAATTCGTTTTCAATTCAATTCATTTCGAAATCGTTTTCAATTCAATTCGAATTCGTTTTCAATTCAATTCATTTCGAAATCGTTTTCAATTCAATTCGAATTCGTTTTCAATTCAATTCATTTCGAAATCGTTTTCAATTCAATTCATTTCGAAATCGTTTTCAATTCAATTCATTTCGAAATCGTTTTCAATTCAATTCGAATTCATTTTCAATTCAATTCATTTCGAAATCGTTTTCAATTCAATTCATTTCGAAATCGTTTTCAATTCAATTCGAATTCATTTTCAATTCAATTCATTTCGAAATCGTTTTCAATTCAATTCATTTCGAAATCGTTTTCAATTCAATTCGAATTCATTTTCAATTCAATTCATTTCGAAATCGTTTTCAATTCAATTCGAATTCATTTTCAATTCAATTCATTTCGAAATCGTTTTCAATTCAATTCATTTCGAAATCGTTTTCAATTCAATTCGAATTCATTTTCAATTCAATTCATTTCGAAATCGTTTTCAATTCAATTCATTTCGAAATCGTTTTCAATTCAATTCGAATTCATTTTCAATTCAATTCATTTCGAAATCGTTTTCAATTCAATTCATTTCGAAATCGTTTTCAATTCAATTCGAATTCATTTTCAATTCAATTCATTTCGAAATCGTTTTCAATTCAATTCATTTCGAAATCGTTTTCAATTCAATTCGAATTCATTTTCAATTCAATTCATTTCGAAATCGTTTTCAATTCAATTCGAATTCGTTTTCAATTCAATTCATTTCGAAATCGTTTTCAATTCAATTCATTTCGAAATCGTTTTCAATTCAATTCATTTCGAAATCGTTTTCAATTCAATTCGAATTCATTTTCAATTCAATTCATTTCGAAATCGTTTTCAATTCAATTCATTTCGAAATCGTTTTCAATTCAATTCGAATTCATTTTCAATTCAATTCATTTCGAAATCGTTTTCAATTCAATTCATTTCGAAATCGTTTTCAATTCAATTCGAATTCATTTTCAATTCAATTCATTTCGAAATCGTTTTCAATTCAATTCATTTCGAAATCGTTTTCAATTCAATTCGAATTCATTTTCAATTCAATTCATTTCGAAATCGTTTTCAATTCAATTCATTTCGAAATCGTTTTCAATTCAATTCGAATTCATTTTCAATTCAATTCATTTCGAAATCGTTTTCAATTCAATTCATTTCGAAATCGTTTTCAATTCAATTCATTTCGAAATCGTTTTCAATTCAATTCATTTCGAAATCGTTTTCAATTCAATTCATTTCGAAATCGTTTTCAATTCATTTCATTTCGAAATCGTTTTCAATTCATTTCGAATTCGTTTTTTAAAATCGATATAAATATCGTTCACGTCAAAATGGCGTCAATCTAATCAACACGGCTTCATATATTCCTTTATTTTCAAATATTCTATTTCAAATATTTCTTTTTCAAATATTTCTTTTTCAAAACTGGAATGAGGCCCAATCAATTACCATATAAAATTAATTATATGGATTTTCATACAACACATGTATATAATAGCATTGAAAATAATCAACCATCAACCAAAGTGCACTACACTGTATAAGCATCAAATATAGATATTCAACGCTTATAACAGCCTGTCAATCAATCGATCGACATATTTAATCAATCAGGATGAGTGAACTTCAAATTTCATCCTAACACCCGTGTGGGGTTTCAAACAATCAAACACATATTTTATTTGTGCAGTTAGGCGATGTGTAAAATTTATCGACCCAATCAACGTCATTCAAATAGGTGTACATAAACAAACCGTCTGGTTTGTAAATGAATATTTATTTATTCACATTCACGTTAAAAATTATATTTTTAACGATAACACATTTTATTTTGACATATGAATTTCTATTCTTCATTTACACAAATAAAATGATATTTTTATTTTTCTAACATATTTTAGAAAATTTCGGCGGCATAACGGCACGATACTAGAAACGGGACAAGGCCTAGCCTTATCCCCGGTCTAGTGAAGGCCCACGCCATTCACACATCAATCAAATCAATTCGTTATGCAAACCACAAACTTTGGAGTAAGGGTCTAACCTAGCCTTACTCCTTCGCCTTATAACGGCGCACGTCTAATCCTAACCAATTTATCGATTCGATTTTTCACACCACAAACCACATTCAAACCAATATCGCAATCAATCACCAAACAGTCAAACAAACAAGTCCATGGTCTGTGGACGATTGTGTCGGGTGCTACTAAGCACCGTCTGCATCCTAGTATATATATATAACTAGAAATAAAATAGAAAGGTGAGAAATTCTCACCTTTAGCTATCCAACCATCTCGACTCTTCTTTTGCAGAAGTCTTCGTCGTTTCGCCTTTTTGTCACCTTCGTTGCTGCTTTCACTACATACGTAAAAATCACATTTTTACTTCGCTATTCAATATGTAAAAATCGAATTTTTACTTTGCTATTCAATATATAAAAATCGAAGTTTTTTTCTACTATGTTATATAGATAAAAATTATATTTTTATCACGCTATTTTCTATATGAAGATTTCGCCTTTTTAAATTTAAAGATTTCGCCTTTTTAAATTTAAAGATTTCACCTTTTTTTAAAT
Organism: Allium sativum; assembly: GCA_030737875.1. Classification (NCBI taxonomy): domain Eukaryota; kingdom Viridiplantae; phylum Streptophyta; class Magnoliopsida; order Asparagales; family Amaryllidaceae; genus Allium; species Allium sativum. The sequence goes on along the minus strand of CM060919.1, from coordinate 122,190,807 downwards.
TTAAAGATTTCACCTTTTTCAAAAACAAAGATTTGATTTTTATAGTTCCTACTATGCAAAGATTATATTTTTACTATTCTTATGATGTAACAATTATATTTTTATTGCTTTAAAAATATAAGAATCATACCTTACTATTTCTACTTAACAAAAATTCCATCTTTTCTGTTTTTAAAAATATGATCTTTATTTTCAAGTTCAAATCTTTTTCTATTAAGAGATCAAACCCCTTTTTTTCTCTATCTCAAAGTTTAAAATAAAATCAGTTTTCTTTTCCTTTTCAAATCAGTTTTTATTTTCTTTTCAAAACAGTTTTTCAAAACAGTTTTTCAAAACAGTTTTTGTTTTTAAAATGCAGTTTTGCCTTTTTAAAAATGCAGTTTTTTTTTTTTTCCTTTATCCTTTTCAAATCAGTTTTTAAACTCTTAAAATTCAGTTTTTTTTTAAACTTTTAAAATCCAGTTTTTTTTAAACTTCTAAAAATCCAGTTTTTTTTAACTTTTAAAACCAGTTTTTAAACTTCTATAAATCCAGTTTTTTTTTACTTCTAAAAATCCAGTTTTTAAACTTTTAAAAATCCAGTTTTTAAACTTTTAAAAATCCAGTTTTTAAACTTCTAAAAATCCAGTTTTTAAACTTCTAAAAATCCAGTTTTTAAACTTCTAAAAATCCAGTTTTTAAACTTTTAAAAATCCAGTTTTTTAACTTCTAAAAATCCAGTTTTTAAACTTTTAAAAATCCAGTTTTTTTAAACTTCTATTAATATAAAAAAAAAAGAAAACAAATAAATTGAAAAACGACTTACAGGGGGGACTCGTCGACGGCTCGGAGGGGATGCGGGGTTGACTGGGCGGAGGCGAAGATGGTGGTTGCGGTGTTCATCGGTGGCGGTCTTCGAGGGGAGCGTGGTGGTCTTCGCGGTGGGGTTTTGAGCTTCGTGAGTTGGGAGGAGGGAGAGGAGAGGGCAGAGGGTCGGGTTTGAAGCGGAGGAGGGCGGTGGTCCTCCTGGGAGGCGGCGCCTGAGGCGCGGCGGCCTCGCTGGCCGCGGCGGCGCGATTCGCCCCCCACCCCGTCGCCTTTCTCTTTTTTTTTTTTTTTTATTTGAAATCGATTTGAGAAAAAAACAAAAGGGGGGGGCCAGCGGGTTTTTAAGGGGAAGGGGTATATTTTATATTTTTTTTTTTATTTTAATTTAGTTATTTAATTCAATTTAAAGTTGACTTTTCGTTTTAACTCGAAATCAAGCCCACCGACTGTCGCCCCTAGCTAATTACCCCCATTCCGAACACAATGGGATATGTAACGTAAGCTGATCTGATCGCTTTGATCAGTTTCTGTTGAATTTACATTTAAATCATTATATTGAATTTTAAACGTACATTTCTAATTACCGGGGTCACATACTAACTAGAAAAATTCCAGAAAAATATTTTCTAGCTTCGTATTGACGATGCGGTCCTAACAAAACTAGTTTCGTCGAATTCCGAGACCGTTTGAAAAATGGCCAATTTCCAGTCGATTAAAATCAACTGAAAATGGTCAAACGCATTTTCCTTTGCCACGCTCACATATTGATTCGAAAAATTATGAAATTTGGAATCTAGCAATAACTCGACATCACGGACCCAACAAAACTGGTTTCGTCGTAATCCAAGGTCGTTTGCAAAATTGCTATTTTTAAGGGCCTTATATATATAAAAATATATATAAATTCCACAGCGACTATTTCTAATTTTTAACTGGACATATCTTATCATTTCTAAGATGAAATCCCAGTTTGTTAACTTCATTACAAAGATATAGTTATACAGATTCAAATATTTCTTGTTTCGTTCAATTCTGACTTATATTGAATTCTGTATATTCATTTGAAATTAGAAATCGAATTTTCGAACTACCGCGCCATTTTCAATTCCTTTTATAATTATATATAATTATTTATATTCTAACGACGACGCGTATAAATATATACGTTCGAATTATATTCAAAACAGATTTCTCGTCGATATTATTTAAAATAATCTATTTTAAATATTCAAAATTCGCTAAAATTGCCAAAATAAAATTTTTAAACTGGCCCAGATTTTCGGGTTGTTACAGGGGGCGACTCGTCTTCGTCGGCGGCAAGGCGGCAAGGCGGCGCTGGCTTCAGGGAGTGGCGCACCGGGGTGGTGGCGGCAGGTCAATGGTGGGCGGTGGTTGCAGATTCCAGGGTTGTGGAGTTTTGAGGGATTCGTGGCCTTCGATGGAGAGGGGGCCGAAGCGACGGGGAGGAGGAGAGGGGGAGAGGGGACTCCGACGGCGGGCGGCGGTCATGGGGCGGGCGGAGGCGTCGTGGCGGCTTCGATTTGAAAGCGGCCCGGGTTTTTTTTTTTTTTTTATTTCGATCCAAGACAGAATAGAAAAAGAAAAGAGGGTAGGGGTTTTTATAGAATTTTATATTATTTAATTATTAAATTTTCAAAAAGCATCTTTTTATTTCTAACTCGAAATCAAGCCCCCAGACCGTCGTCCATAGCGTTTTACCCCCATTCCGAACTCAATGAGATATGTATCGTAGGTTGATTCGACCGTTACAATAAGTTTTCTTTGAATTTACATTTAAATCACTAAATTGAATTTTAAACGTACATTTCAAATTACCGGGGTCACATACTAACTAGAAAAATTCTAGAAAAATATTTTCTAGCTTCGTATTGGCGATACGGTCCTAACAAAACTAGTTTCGTCGAATTCTGAGACCGTTAGAAAAATGGCCAATTTCCAGTCGATTAAAATCAACTGAAATGGTCAAAACACGTTTTCCTTTGCCACGCTCACATATTGATCCGAAAAATTATGAAATTTGAAACCTAGCTATAACTTGACACCACGGACCCAACAAAACTGGTTTCGTCGAAATCCGAGGTCATTTGCAAAATGTCCATTTTTAAGGGCCTGAATTCCATAGCGACTATTCAGAATTTTCAACTGGACATATCTTTTGATTCCCGCTATGAAATCCTGATTTTACGGATTCGATAGAAAGATATTATCAATTAGATCCTATCATTTTTGGTTTCACTAAAATCCGGATTGTTTTGCACCCGGTACATTCAATTGAAGTTTGAAATCGAATTATCGAACTACCGCGCCATTTTCAATTCTATTTATAATTATATATAATTATTTATATTTTAACGACGACGCGTATAAATATATACGTTCGAATTATATTCAAAATAAATTTCTCGTCGATATTATTTAAAATAATTCATTTTAAATATTCAAAATTCGCTAAAATGACCAAAATAAAAAAATTTAAACTGGCCCAGATTTTCGGGTTGTTACACAGTGTTAGTGAAGACACCATTCACGACAAACCCAAATCACATTTGATATTCAATATAAGGCTCTGAATAGAAAATATATCGGCTTATATTCAATATCAAATTCTACGATTAACAAATGTCGTATTGGAAATAACGATATAAATATATATCTTTCAAATTTCCATAACAACATCTGTATAATCACGAATTCCAAAATCGAAATATTCCGAAGACAATTTCGATTCAAATCCACTCCAATGCAATCATTGGAAATTCTGGTTATTTTTAAAACCCTTTTCTAATTCAATTTATTTATTTAAAAATGAATAGAATTATATTTCTAGTTCAAAACTAGTTCATTTCGATAAAAATCTATTTTTATCTTTTCAAATATGGAGTTTTTCATCCCAAATCTTCACAAATCATTTCTTATGATTTTACACAAATTATTACTAATTTTAATAATTTTATCAAGGCCCGTACAGTCGATTTCCATCAATGGCCATCGAACTGCACTTACAGCGACCTTTTTCAAATTTGATTTGGACGTAACTCCAAATTCAACCGTTAGATTTTTGAATTTCTAATATTCGTTAGAAAGCTCTTTTCGATACGAACCCAACGGTTCCGGTTTTAGGAGAATCCGACGGTCGATCTCCGGTAATGTCCGTTTGAAATAAATGGTCGAAATTCACGAACTGCCGCGGCGCGGCGCGTTCTATTCAGGCCATTATATTATATATATAATATATATAATATATATTCCGTCGATTTCTATTTAAAACGAATTATATAAATAGTTTTAAATTCGTTTCAAAAGCAATTTCAACTTCCATTTCAATTTAAATCAAAATTGAATTCTTCTTTGTAAATTCGTTTTAAAATTCACTTCTATTCAATTTAAATTTCAATTCAACTCGAATTCATTATATATTCAATTCAATTTGAATTCATTTTCAATTCATTTCGAAATCGTTTTCAATTCAATTCATTTCGAAATCGTTTTCAATTCAATTCATTTCGAAACCGTTTTCAATTCAATTCGAATTGATTTTATATTCAATTCAATTAAAATTCGTTTTCTAATCAAATCAAATTCAATTCATTTTTCATTTCAAAATATTCGATTTAAAAATCATTTTTTTTTCACTATTCATTTTAAAATGAATAAAATCGATATAAATATCGTTCACGTCAAAATGGCGTCAATCTAATCAACGCGGCTTCATATATTTCTATTTTCAAATATTCTATTTCAAATATTTCTATTATTAAAATATTTCGTTCAACACATGACCAATCTCAATGGATGAGTACTGTCAACACATGAACCTTTATTTTATATTGATAAAGATGTAAATTTTATTACTGAAATATTTTGTTCAACACATGACCAATCTCAATGGATGAGTATTGTCAACACATGAACCTTTATTTTATATTATTCTTTATTTTCTAAATTGGAATGAGGCCCAATCAATCACCATATAATGTTAATTATATGGATTTTCATACATCACACGTATATAATAGCATTGAAAAATAATCAACAATCAACCAAAGTGCACTACACTGCATAAGCATCAAATATAGATATCTAACGCTTATAACAGCCTGTCAATCAATCGATCGACATATTTAATCAATCAGGATGAGTGAACTTCAAATTTCATCCCAACACCCGTGTGGGGTTTCAAACAATCAAACACATATTTTATTTGTGCAGTTGGGCGATGTGTAAAATTTATCGTCCCAATCAATGTCTGTCAAATTAGTGTATATAAACAAATCGGCCGATTTGTTTATAAATATCTATTTGTTCACTTTCACGTTAAAAATTATATTCTTAATGATAAAACATTTTATTCAACCTATGAAAATATTCTATTCAGTTCATTTATTCAATAAAATGATATTTTTATTTTCTAACATATTTTAGAAAATTTCGGCGGCATAACGGCACGATACTAGAAACGGGACGAGGCCTAGCCTTATCCCCGGTCTAGTGAAGGCCCACACCATTCACACATCAATCAATCCATTCATTTCACCAAACAATTCAATTCCACCAAAAAATTCAATTTCAAATCAAATCATCTAACTAATCTATGCAACCAAACAAACAAGTCCATGGTCTGTGGACGATTGTGTCGGGTGCTACTAAGCACCGTCTGCATCCTAGTATATATATATATAACTAGAAAAGAAATTGAAGAGTGAGAAATTCTCACCGATAGCTATCCAATCCTCTTGACTCTTCTTTGATAGAAATCTTCATCGTTATCGCATCTTCGTCACCTTCGTTGCCCGTATTCACTACATATATAAAAATCACATTTTTACTTCGTTATTCAATATATAAAAATCGTATTTTTACTTCGATGTTCAATATATAAAAATCACATTTTTACTTCGATGTTCAATATATAAAAATCACATTTTTACTTCGATGTTCAAAATATAAAAATCACATTTTTACTTCGATGTTCAATATATAAAAATCACATTTTTACTTCGATGTTCAATATATAAAAATCACATTTTTACTTCGATGTTCAATATATAAAAATCACATTTTTACTTCGATGTTCAATATATAAAAATCACATTTTTACTTCGATGTTCAATATATAAAAATCACATTTTTACTTCGATGTTCAATATATAAAAATCACATTTTTATTTCGATGTTCGATATATAAAAATCACATTTTTACTTCGATGTTCAATATATAAAAATCACATTTTTACTTCGATGTTCAAATAAAAATCACATTTTTACTTCGATGTTCAATATATAAAAATCACATTTTTACTTCGATGTTCAATATATAAAAATCACATTTTTACTTCGATGTTCAATATATAAAAATCACATTTTTACTTTCAATATATGCGATCAATCTTCACACAGAATACAATCAAACAAGTCGTCCATGGTCTGTGGACGATGGGGAACACTTCATATATGCAGTTACTAAATAAATAACTGAACAGAAAATTTAAAGTGAGAGAATTCTCACAGTGGGATCCACTGAGTCAGTTTTATCTGAATTTCTGTTCGGTTTCGATTCGAAATTGTCTGAAATTCTGATGTGCTCTGTTTCGGACGCGGTCAGTTTTATTGTGAAGCTCTCGTCCCCACGATCACAACGTATCCAAGTTTGCATTTTTCCGACCTCGTATGAAAAAGTTACGGATTTTTAAACTTCGAATAGTTAAACGAGATAATTAATAATTTAATTACTTTAATTAATTTACATAACCCTTCTTCCCCGTGACTTCTCTTCTACATGCCGATGAAATCAAACCCATGCTCGTTGACTAGGGCTCCTCCTTGCACGATATCTGAGGCACCAGACATTGATTGGGATGTGCCACCTGAAGCGACTCCGCTTCCGCTACCTACGCCTCGAGTGGCGCGCCGTCCGGTCCCCTCCTCCGCTGTCAATCAGCGTTCGAACGGAGCTCAGTTGAGCTCAAAAATCGAGCCACTTACTGCACGATATACAACCAAACCACTATGGATCTGTAGAGGGGAGAATTCTCTCCCAAGTCCCCCAAAGATTCGATATATTTCATTGTATGGATTGAAAGAAAAGTGGATTTAAAATCCTGAGCCAATTCCGCCGTTAATCGCTTGAACGGGGCTGCGCCTTTTTCTGCGTTGACCAATCAGGAAATTTTCTAGGGTTTTATAAATATTTATATTATTATTTAATTCGTTTAGTTTCTAAAATACATGTTTATCCAAACGAACCTCAAATCAAACCCAACGACTATCGCCCCTAGCTAATTACCCCCATTCCGAACACAATGGGATATGTATCGTAGGCTGATTCGATCGTTTCGATCAGTTTCCGTCAAAATCAACATATAACTCCATATATTGAATTTGAACGCGCATTTCAATTTACCGGGGTCACATACTAACTCTATAAATCCCATAAAAATATTTTCTAGCTTCGTATTGACGATACGGTCCTAACAAAACTAGTTTCGTCGAATTCTGAGACCGTTGGAAAAATGGCCATTTTCCAGTCGATTAAAATCAACTGAAACTGGTCAAACGCGTTTTCCCTTGCCACGCTCACATATTGAATCGAAAAATTATGAAATTTGAAACCTAGCAATAACTTGACACCACGGACCCAACAAAACTGGTTTCGTCGAAATCCGAGGTCATTTGCAAAATGTCCATTTTTAAGGGCTTGAATTCCATAGCGACTATTCAGAATTTTCAACTGGACATATCTTTTGATTCCCGCTATGAAATTTCGATTTTTCGAATTTTTTGGAAAGATATCATCAATTAGATCCTATTATTTTTGGTTTCACTAAAATCCGGATTGTTTTGCACCCGGTACATTCAATTGAAGTTCGAAATCGAATTATCGAACTACCGCGCCATTTTCAATTCTATTTATAATTATAAATAATTATTTATATTCTAACGACGACGTATATAATATATACGTTCTAATTATATTCAAAATAAATTTCTCGTCGATATTATTTAAAATAATTCATTTTAAATACTCAAAATTCGCTAAAATTGCCGAAATAAAAAATTTAAACTGGCCCAGATTTTTGGGTTGTTACAATGACCCCTTGGTCGACCTAGGTACCTAGGTCGACCCCCAGGTCGACCCCTTGGTCGACCTGGGTCCTGGGTGTAACACCCCACACCCGCTATAGTCACTCACTAAGGGAATGCCATAGCATCGGTGGAGTATTTTTAGTGAGTATAGAACAGTAAAATTACAACAAGACAGATATAATGTAATACTTGAAAATTTAAAACATCATCTCATAGCAGCGGAAAGTAAAACATGTTTGGTTACATCATAAAACCATAACAAGAGTCAAGTACAAAATATCCATCCTGAATAAAATAAGTACATAATCCCACTACTCATAACAAATAGCCATAACAGAAAAGATAAGATAAGCTGAGCTCTACATCTACGGTCCGAGCTCCAAGAGATAGATAAAAGCAAACTGATCAAAGCCCACTAGCACTAGGCCCAACCTGAGGACCTGAAGGAAAAAGATAAAAACAACGGGGGTCAGACATAAGCCTGAGTGAACCCTATCTCCTTAATAATACAATTATTAAAGTAATTAGGGTATGATATGAACTCGGTATGGTATCTTTGGGGATAATGACTACACTAAGTTGCCCACGAACACAGGACGAACTAAGATAACCGTAAAGACGCATCTACCCACCCAAGGATAATTACTAACTGCACCACACCAGACTTATTCACCAAGGGTAATTCCTACACTGCACCACACCAGTTTTACCCACCAAGAGTAATTCCTACTTAAAGGTTGATCCCACTAAGTGTACTTAGTAATTTTTACCCGGTAGTTTCCTGTACCCCTACACAGGTGCCGTCTGCCCCTATTTTTACTAGGTGTACCCACTACCCCCAAGCGATCGGCTCCCTACCGTAGATACCCGTGCTGGTCCCACAAAAGGGGGTGTATCATTCCCCAAAGTGGCTACCATATAATATCACTGTGCACGGCTTTATATCTACACGATGCAATAACGACTTACCAACCAGCCCGGGTCCACACACGCATATGAAACCCGTTGATCCCGCGTTGCCACCGCTAACCCGTTTTGGCCTCTTACAGTCAAGCCCAATATGCGTGTCCCGTCACCCGACTAGAGTCGAGCCTACAAAGATACGTTTGGGATATTGGTTGAAATGGGCCCCCACAAGCTACTACTTAAGCTTGTCGTTTAATCTAGTGCATCCCACTTAACCCTTTAACCATGTCCTCTTACATGTTATAAATCTTGGTTAAGTCCTTTAATCATATTTCAATTGCCACTTAGGGCACCCACTAGATTCCCACATGCCACCCATGGCACTTACTTAACCCCTTAATCATGTTTAATTACATGTTCCACCTTGGTTAAGTATTCTAATCGTATTCTCACATGCCACCCATGGCACTTACTTAACCCTTTTATCATGTTTAATTACATGTTCCACCTTGGTTAAGTATTCTAATCGTATTTTTCTATTGCCACCCAAGGCAACCCACTAGTCTCATCATGCCACCCCAAGGCACCCACTTAACCCCTCATGTCCCACTTACATGCTAATATGGTTAAGTGTTTCTTAATTCATTAATTAAGATCATGACCTCATAAAGACCTCCCACATTAGACCGTCTTTTATGACTGCTGGATATGCCGGTTGGTTCCGGGCAGACTTCTGTCATCAAAAGGGCCTAACCTCGTGTCTTTACTTTAATCATGTATTTAATTTATGACTAAGACCTCTCACATTGGGCCAATCATTTGTAGCCGCTGGATGGCCGGTCGGTTCCGGGCAGACTTCCGCTACAAAAGGGTCCAACCTCGTGTCTTAGTTGATTAATTAAACCTAATTAATCACCCCCATATTAATTATCCCTAATTAATATCAAATTTTCCATAACATGGGTAGACCTAACTCAATAGGTAAATTCCCATGGGGTAGACCTAACTCAATAGGTAAATTCCCACTTATGGTAATTAATTTTTTTTTTATGGTATGCTTAATCATACCCATTTCAACATACTTTTAATTAACATATTAATTAACCCCATCGTTCCCCACGTAAATCGTCATTATGACATAACATAATAAAGGGAAGATTTACCACACATAACATGGGTTTAGCATATAACTTTATCATGGGTTAAGAGGATGTCAACTTGCATATATGAGCATGTATTAACCCAACTATATTCAATCCAAACTTGCATATTATCAAACATGTGTCTTACATAACATGTTGCATATGAACTTACATATCATCAAACATGTGATTTGCATAACATGTTGCATATGAACTTACATATCATCATACATGTGATTTGCATAACATGTAGAACTTGCATTTTAGCATATACTTAACTTGCATAAGCACTCACATACTTACATAAGCATTCATATACTTGCATAAGCTTGCATATCATGTTAAACTTGCATTTCAACATATACATAACTTGCATAAACATTCACATACTTGCATAGGCTTGCATATTATGTTAAACTTGCATTTCAACATATACATAACTTGCATAAACATTCATATACTTGCATAAGCTTGCATATTATGTTAAACTTGCATTTCAACATACACATAACTTGCATAAACATTCACATACTTGCATAGGCTTGCATATTATGTTAAACTTGCATTTCAACATATACATAACTTGCATAAACATTCATATACTTGCATAGCTTGCATATTATGTTAAACTTGCATTTCAACATATACATAACTTGCATAAACATTCATATACTTGCATAGCTTGCATATTATGTTAAACTTGCATTTCAACATATACATAACTTGCATAAACATTCATATACTTGCATAAGATGTTAATCATGCATATAAGCATATACATGACTTGCATAAGTACTCACATACTTGCATAACATGTTTGCATAATGGATCCATATTCACTTAGTGTTTTGCATCATAAACATCATGAAACAACTTGCATAAAAATATCATGATTACATATTATGAAACTTGCATGACATAAGGCATATAACTTGCAAAACACATAATATTCACTACATCAAGCTTGCATAAATATATGGATCCACAAACATAGCCATACTTTATCACATCTTATCATAATCAATTCAATAATTGATTATTAAGGGGATAGAAGCTCACCAAAACAAGATTAGCAAGTTAAATGAAGCAAATCCCAATGATTAAGTAGAAGAAGATGTAGATTAGCTTGCAAATCCTCTTAGGATTTTTAGTGGAGGCTCTCCAATTTTCTAAGTGGTGGCATAATGGCCTTAGATCTATTTTTGGTAAGGATAAGGGGGTGTATTAGGGTGTATATATAGATTAGTTAGATGTTTTAGGACCATAGGATATACCCTAGAACCAATCCTAGCCTTTAAAGCATGTCTTGGGGAAGAAGTCAAGTGTAGGAACCATTTAGGGCCCAAAAAAAAACAGCCCAAAACTCATCCCGGGCCTCAAAACATGAGCAGTTTTTGTTTTTGATTTTTCGTGAAACTTTGACGGGCCATAACTTGGTCATACGGACTCCGATTTACGAAAACTCGGACTCTATTTCGCGTATTTTTCCGAGACGAACGCAATGGCACAGCCCGTTTCCCCTGATTCAGAATATTAAATTTAATTCTGCTCTGATTTATGTTATAACAAGTTATTTAACATACGGGGTGTTACACTGGGCGGGAATTTTCCCGCCTAGCCCAATTTGGGTCTTTTTTTCGAATTTGAACTGAATTTTGAACTGGTTTGAATTTTAAATTAATTCTGAAACTTCAAAAGGTCATAACTCCTTCATACGGAGTCTGATTTACGCAAACTCAGACTCTATCTCATGCTGAATTTCGAGACGAACGCAATGGCGAAACCCGTTTCCCTTAATTCTTTCATTTTGAATTAATTATACTTTAATTTGTTATATTAATGTTTAACCGAAAATTCGGGGTGTTACAGTACATCGCAACTTCCATCTCACCCCAAACCTTTACTGTCGCACAAAATCCATCATCGGAAAAATCAAATTATTCTAGTCTGAACCCAAAAACATCGACCTTTACCTGAATCGCACCTCCCAGTCGCGTCATCACCAACGTTGGCCTTTCAAGGAACCACAGTGCCCTTCCAATCGCACACTTCTCAAAATCAGGATCCCCTTTCCGAGCTATCGCCGCGCCCTTCTTCAAACATCTTCACTTGGTGATGGGTTTTTGGGAGCTTGCGATTCCGATTTCAGTTATTATATATATTTTTTAATTTGGAACGAAGGAAATGGTTTCGCGATTTGATTCCTTTGCCTTTTTCTAATTTTATTATACGGTGAATGATTGCCAATTTGTGACAAGAAGACGAATGAAAGGCAGAAAGGGAAGAGAACGAAAGTGAATAAGTTTGAGTGGCTTTCGTTGATTTTGGAATGAAAAAATACAAAGCGAGATGTTCAATTTATAGAGTGCGAAGGGATGATGATAAGAACGAAGTCTTTCAGTAGAGTTAGGAGTAGGCGTAGATTCAATGTCCTTGTTTGAAGCTTTGTGAAGAAGGAAAATAATACGTATAAGAAATGAAAAGAGAAGATACTGGGATTGTACAGAGTAGCATGCGCCTTAGATTTTAGGTCGTCCCCTATGTTTTTAATTTTAAATAAAATTTATTTTTGATTTTGATTGATTTATTTATTTTAACAGGTGTACCTTAAAATAAAGTATCCTGCGCTATCGAACCCCTATTTGAATGCAACGAATGACATTTCCAGGGTTCTTCCACCATTCGTAACATATTGGAATAGTTTCCATGGTCTATTTTTACCATATACAGAAGATATCAAATTAAATTAATGACTAAAAATTAAATTTGATTAAATATAAATCGACTCAATTAAAAACAATTCTATTGATAAATTATTGTAAATATACACAACTGAATTCATAAAATTCCCAGAATAGACTAACTTAAATTTGAAACCCGATATTTTATTTTCGTGTTAAACCAATATTAAATTGATTTAAAATCGATTTATTTTATTTAAATAAATCGTTTCGGTTTATATGCGATTCCATAACGACTATTTCAAAATTCGATTTGGCCATAACTCTCAATATAAAATACAAAATTTAGATTTTTCTCTTTTATTGCAAAATTATAGTTTAACAGATTCGAACATTTTTTGTTTCGACGAATTCCGACTTATAACGGATCCTGTACACTCAGTTGAAGTTCAAAACTAAATATTACGAACTGTCGCGCGATTTCGAGCTCATTTATATTTTATATATATTTATACGTTTCAAACTCGTTTAACTAATATAAAATTTCATTTATATTACCAGTTCAATATTTAAAACTAATTTAAATATTCAAATATAAATCGATAAAAATGCGGGACATTACAAAAAATCGTGCAAGTGTTTGTTTTGATTGCAGAACAGGTGGTGTAAAGCAATAAATCATACAAGTTCAAAGCATAATTTGCCATAGCAAACAAAAACCTACGACTGGATCAAAGCTCAAGTTATACATCGACAACAACGTTCATTTCGAAACCCGCATTTTTCACAAGAAAAAAATACAAGCTTCAAGGGGAAATATTAACCCCGTTGTTAAAACACGGTTCAGAACTAAGGAGTGTTCATGAGTGGTGACATACAGCTACAAAGTTAAATACATGAAAGTTTGTACAAACGTATAGAATGGACCATACATAAAGCCACTCCGGTCGTAGGCAGCTATATTAGTTTCAAGTATATATAATGTAATGACCCGGCTTTTTGCTCGCTTTTTGCCGGTAATTAAACCAACTTAAACCGTTCATAAAGACAGATCGTTAGAGGTACTTACACATTTGCACAAAATATATTTTTTTCCATTATCAATATAATAATATTACATCACAGTTACGAGAGATACATCAGAGTATATCGATTACACCACGGAATAGATACTAAACTCAGTGGAAGAATATGCATGCTCCAAGATATAACAGCTCCAGCTAAACCACCATCCTTCTCCAATCAACTACAAGACTAAATGTGCGAACCAAACAACTAGGCTACCCATGCAAAAATTATAGGCATTAAGAGTTTAGGTGTGGGAACAATAAACTCCAGGTCAGTCAAGGGACTAATGTGAGAACTCAAAACAGTTGTCTTTCGGGTTAATTTTAAAGTTAAGTAATTCACCGGACCACGCCGCTAATGCAGAATAGGTTTACTCCATGTGAATACCAGTGCATAGAACTTCGCAATGACTTTTTGAAAAATGAAACTAACATAAGGTCTCGCGGCACACACACAATGCAAATGCACACATGGGTGAGATTTCTTGTAACAACCCGGAAAATCAAAACTAATTTAAAAAATTTATTTCGAGTAATTTTGGCAGAAAATATGTCAGAATTTAAATTTTTTAAATAATAACAAAGCCCTTAAAACTAGCCATTTCGCAAACGACCTCCGTTTTCGACAAAACCACTTTTGTTGGATCCGGAATGTCAAATTATTGCTAGCTTTAAATTTCCATAATTTTTGGAATTAATATGTGAACGTGGCAAAGGAAAATGTGTTTTGTAAATACAGTGCAAATTGGATCGACCAGAAAAAGGTCATTTTTCAAACGGTCTCCAAATTCGACGAAATTAGTTTTTTTGGGACCGTATCATCCAAACATAGCTATATTTATTTTTTGGAAATTTTTGGAATCAGTATGTGGCCCAACAAATTAAAATGTACGTTCAAATCTAATATTGAATGTTTTATATTTTAGTTTGAAGAAAAACTGTCAGAAACAGTCGAATGGGCTTGGAAAACAAATTCCATTATGTTCGGAATGGGGGTATTTAGCTAGGGCAATAGTCATTGGGTTTGATTTGGAGTTTGTATGGAGTAATGGGTATTTTTGGAATTTAATGAATTAAATAAATTACATATAAGTATAAAAGGGTCAATCAAATGCTCCAAACCCTAATTTCATTCTAGAGAAAACCCTCCCGTCATCATACACAATTGAGGGCCTATTTTGCTCGATTTCATTGCTCTTAATCTCTTCAAAAATAAAACGAATTGGTGTGTGGTTCTTAAGAGAAAATTGTTGAGCAACTCAAGTGCTTCAATTTCGTACGGTTGAGATCATATCTAGAGCTGTATCTTTCTCGATTTCCACGCGAGAACCATCGGCGTTCGCAGGTGAATTCTGACCAGTATCCACCACCCGGTTGATCACGTTCAGAGGTGGAGGCGCTTCTCCCTGAGCCTTTCAAAGTGGTGCCAACCGATCATCCTCAAGCGCTTCATTTTGGTGCAAAGATCGAACCCTAGTTTCAAGGCATATGGGTTTGAACGTGGCCTAGTAATTAATAGGAAGAAGGTAGTTTTAATTTTAATTAATTATTATATTAATTAATTTAAAATGTCATTAACACTGTAAAATCCACAACTTTCTCATACCGTGACGAAATCCCATGAAACAAGAACCGTTGTGATCGTGATAGTGTCTACTACATTTAGAAGAGACTAGAATGCATTTGGAGCTATCTACAAAACTAGAAGGAGTGGAACCCAATGTGAGATTTCTAAATTTAAATTGGAATGGATACAAGTTGTATAAATTAAATAAGGATGTATAAATTATATGAACGTTGTATATGTCATATATAAACGTTATATAAATTATATTAGCAATGTATAAATTATGCATACGTTGTATAAATCATATATGCATTGAATGAAATTGAAATGGAAATAAATACCTACATATATATATATGTATGTATACCCCCTCGTCCAAAGACCATGGACGATTTAAATTGATTGTGTGATGGTTGTGAATAATTGATTGTGGTTGCAACCAAATTGGCTGTGTTTGTGGTAAATTCATTATGTTGTGAAAATGAATGGTATTGTGTAAATTATGGAAATGAAATTATTGTAATGCTGCAAGGCCTAAGATAGCAGAGGAGCCGTGCTGGACACGGTGCCGGTGCTAAATACCTTACCATTGTAATGCCAAAATTTTCTGAAATGAACTATTAAAAATAGTTGATGTGATGAATAAGATCTTGAACCAATAAAAATAAAATTTTTATTGTTTATATGAACGATTAAAAATATTCATGTATTGAATAAATTTTTTGAACGATAAAAATATCATTTTTATCATGTATGTGAAGTAATAAAAATATTCATGTGTTGAATAAATTCTTTGAATGATAAAAATATCATTTTTATCATGTATGTGAATTAATAAAATATTTATGTGTTGAATAAATTCTTTGAACTATAAAAATATCGTTTTTATCATGTAGGTAAAGTAATAAAAATATTCATGTGTTGAATAAATTCTTTGAACGATAAAAATATCATTTTTATCGTGTATGTGAAGTAATAAAGATATTCATGTGTTGAATAAATTCTTGGAACAATAAAAATAACATTTTTATTGTATGTATGAACCATTAAAAATATTCATGTGCTGAATAAATTCTTTGAACGATAAAAATATTATTTTATCATGTATATGAACTAAATAAAATAGTCATGTGTTGAAATATACTTTTGTTCGCCAAAAATATCATTTTTATCATATGTACGAAGTGTTAAAAATAACCATGTGTTGAAATAAATATTTGTTTGTTAAAAATATTATTTTTAACATGCTAATGAAGTGAATAAAATTGTCATGTATGGAAATGAATATTTGTTCGCTAAAAATATTTTTTTTTAGCTTAGATATGCATATATATATATACACATGTTAAACAGGTAAATGTATTTGCCGTTGAGTAAAGAATTTATTTGCATGCCCAACAAATATATAAACCTTAATGAGTTGGCTGCGCAATTTTATTTATTATATAAACTCCTGTGAATGCCACTGGATGCGGTGTGCTGGTTGTTCTGTGTGAGATTATAAACTTCGCCATAGGATAGCAACAATTAACTTTGAACTACACTACATGGCATACTACTTGAAGATAGCATATTCTATCATATACCACATAAGCATTTGGAGCTTATGTGACGAGGTTGGAATTACCATACAAGCGAGAGGCTTGTATGGCAATGATTGAATTGCAGGTTGAACCGAAGACTGATATGGACTAAATAAGATATAACAGTAAATTGCCAGATTAAATAAAACCCTACACGGTTCTGGAGTTGGCAATAACTCACGTCTCTCCTATTTTTAGATACGGCACATGGATTATTTATTTTCCAACAATGGACAAGGTGATGAGATTTTATTCTCTAGAGTTATGATCTTTACACACTCCCTTGGGCATAGAATAGGTCACTAAAAATTGGGTATGGATTATTGGGTACCTAATACGGCCCAATAAATTTCCAAAACGCTCTGCGAACAAAGGAGGCTATGGAGAAATTATCCGAAATTTAAAGGCATCAGCCAAATTTTTGAAATGAAAATTGTTTGGAAATCGTCGAATGAAAATATATAAACATAAATTAAAATAAAACGAATCGCACAGCTATAGTTTGCGTTTTGGAATCGTAACTTTATACAATTATACCGGAAGATCCGACCGTTGGATTTTCCTGAAACTGGAACCGTTAGGTTCGCTTAGCAAAGATCTTTACAACGATATAAAATTTGTTAAGATCCAACGGTTAGATTTTGAGAAACGTGCAATTCAAATCCGAGTAAAAGCAGCGCTAGGGCCGCGAAATGACCTGAAGTGTCGTATAGTTAAAATGGGCTATTTTTATATAAATAAAAATAGCGATAAATCGTTTTAAAATATTATAAATGACGTGGAATGGAAATAAACCAATTTTACTTGGTTTATCAGATATTTCGATGGTTGGATGAATTTGACATGAAAATCATATTAATGAACTGAAAAGTGAATGTCAAATAGTTTAACCATGAAAAGAATTGATTTGAATTCTATGTATAAAAAAAATTATTTGAAAAGGACTAGTTAATCCTCATTTCAAATAATTGATCGACGATTAAAATTCGAAGATATGAAGGCGGTGCAAGACCGGTGATCTTCACATCGAATGGATTACTACTGATGCCCTAGATCGGTTAGCTCCCAGGAGGGGTTACAGTGGTAGTGTTCCGGACGTATTTGTTGATTGTTCGGATGTGCGAGGGCCTCTCTCCTGTATTGGACATATGGGACGAGGAATAAGGTGCCTCCAGTTTCGTTCAGACCCAGAACAAACTAGTAAATGGATGTGTGTCTGACATTGGATTCCATTCTGTGTTGATTGATCTCTATTAAATATATATCTGTTTGGTGGCGGAGAATTTATTCTCTTGCTTAACACCCTTCTCTAAGACTTACGAGCTTAGAGGTTATATATCGATAGACATCAGTCGCATGGCGTGGAATGTCAATGTGGCATGCTGAGATGCAAGTGATCAAGGCTTTTTTTTGAAAAGCAGATCCTTGTGGTTGATGATCAAAGCACGGCTTTAAATATCATAGCTTTGTGTATAGCATTAATTTGCGAGCCTCACACCCCGGTATGAAGCAAAAACGGGAGAGGGCTGCAGGAAGGACATGCGTTTCTTTATAGCTAGGGGTGGTGTCATGGTATGGAACCCAGACATTTTTACTTATATGGATGATGGAAAGTGAGGCGCCTCGGATATATCGGTCACCACGGGCTGATGGATGGATATGGTCGACATACTGACCAGACTTACGCATCATAGGGCGGGGAAACGTATTGTTCAAGAATTACCAATCCTCAAGCGTAAGAGAGGACCGACCCTGAAGATCCAAGGTGCAGTAGCGGCTGAGCCCGAGGCACGGGCTAGAGTGTCTCGAATTCTGTAAGGTCGATCCCTTGCCTTAGTTCATGATGGAAATCCAACTTCCAATACGACATTATGCGGTTTTGATTGTAAAACTATTAGGGCGACATTGTAGGATAGGGTACTATCCCGTCTATGATTGATATATAATGATTGAAATTGTGTTTGAAACATATATGCACTAGTAATAATATCAAATGATTTTATTTTATACGTACCAAGCATATTTTGGCCATTATAAGGTAAAACTCTATCCCTTGGTTTGCGTTGCATTGTGTGATGGGAGTTGAGTCTTATAATGGCTTCATTTTTCTGAAAATCATTATGTTGTTTAAATGATTTATTTTATTTCATGCACTGGCAATCCAATGGAGTAAACGCATTCCGCACTAAGGGCATGGTCATGTGATTGACCTTATTATTAAATAGGTTAAGTAAGATTTATCATACCAGTCCTATGACTGACTCATAGTTTGTTTCACTTGCAAACTCGGGTGTCCCTATTTTCTACATGGGTAGCCTTGTTTTAAGGTTTTAGCAGGCTCGTTCTAGATAGCTATGGAGCTGAAGACGGATTCTATCAATTCTATGCTGTTCAGATTTCATTACATATATTATGTTTGATTCCGCTGCATACATTTTATATCGAGTTGAAACTATATTCCATACTAAGTATGATACTATTATGTTGTGTAGCTCTGATGATTATATTATTTCCAGTGTATTTTTGTGTATATTAGCTGGAGTAATGATTTATTTCTGTTCTACTGTTATTGTTTATATGTTATATTCCAATGATTATCCTTGCTTCCGTGGCATGGGGGTTTCGGGTCATCACATTTCTCCTTATGCAGTCAAAAATGCTTGATGTGCGAAAATCCTCTTTCAATACTATAATATAGTGTGAAAACAATTTCGAAAATAAATGCATCAATCCTAGCCAGCATAGTTGTAATGACCCGCATTGGCAGAGGTATTATAATTAATTTATTTAATTATGGAAATGGTGGTTTAGAGAATATAATGCTCGTAGAATTAAATAATGGTAAATATTTAATTAAAATAATATATTAAATAATATATTAAATTCTGAAATAATCAAAATTGGCTGAAATGGCGATATGGTGTGAACTGGATCATCTGTGATATTCAATTCAGCTTGGGATTGAATTTGGATAACGAATATATTCAATCGACGTCAGTTTGAACGTAGAATTATAATTTAATTAAAATAGAGCGCGTAACGACGCGGCAGTTCGCTATTTAGCGATTTGAACTTCAACTGGATATACAGAGTTCGTTTTAAATCGGATTGCTGTGAAACAAGAAATGTTAGGAGCTGGTGGAGTATATTTTTCTAGTGGAAGAGAAAAATTGGGATTTTGTCGTGTAGATTTTGATTTATGTCCAAATCAAATTTCAGAAAAAGTCGCTGTGGAATTCCTTTATAATTTGCAACGCTTTATTTACATTATAAAAGGGTTTTCAATATATCTGAATATTGGGTTTGAATTTAGACAAGGTTCTTTTGAGACGTAGCGATAATTTAATTTTTAGAATTTTACTATAATTTTTAATTAATTAAATACGTGACTTTTTATTTGGAGTATTTTGCACCCTAAATCAGTGATTTTGGGGTTTCAAAATATGAGTTAATCTACAAGTATTATTATATTTTTGGAATTCTGGCACATCGCTGATTACAACAGTATTTTTATATCTGTCGATGGCAACCCATAAGTAAGCAAGAGTTTATGTAATGGGTGCGTTTCATTTACAGTTAGCAGATTTTCTTTGGAAAAAAAAAACAATTTTAAACTAAAATGTGGACGGCAGAGAGACATGAAATAGTAGTAGGAACCAAACAAACCCAGTGAACAAAAATAAAACACGTGGAAGCTAAATTACCCAAATACAAACCTATGGCCTAGAGAGAACAAAGCATTCAAATTAATTCCCTATATAATAACTTTAACGTTTCAAAACCTAATCCTCTTTTCCTCTGATATTTCCGCTGCTACTTTCAGCTCAGCAAAGTAAATCGAATATATATATTCGCATACATCAGAAGAACTTCAAGCTCAATTTTTGTTCTCGCTAGTTCGATGAACTACTGTTCGAAAACTAGAAAGCAAACCGACCCTACTGTCACCAAGACAGCAAGGAAGAAGGGGAGTCTGATTTCCCTAGAGGAGTTTGAGGCAAATGCTATGGTGTCCAACGTGGAGATAGGGAGATAGGGGAGTAAATAGTGATGGCTTTCGGATCCTGTAGTGGAAAATAAATATAAATAAATATAATACAAGAAAAAGAACCGCACTGTTATTTCTTCCCTGACCATGCATACACGCATGCGCCAAATCACAGTAGCAAAGAAAAAGAAACTAACATGAAGGGGAGATCGACGTTGGGACCGGTTTAGCAAACAACGGTGGGTCTATACGGAACTGCGATGGGAAGGAAGAGCTTGAGTTTTTAGCAATGGTGGGAGGCGGTGGTCTATCGAAGGAGAAAAGTGAGGATCCGATCTGAAAGTTGTCAATACTTTTTGCTGTAGCTCGTGAGGATGCCAAGGACGGAAATCATGAGAAGAAATCAATGCTGGGAAGTTTTAATGTTTGGTAGTTGGCGAATTTTTTTCAGAGAACGAGAGTGTTATTTAGAGAGGAAGAAGGATGTGACGAGTATGGTGGTGAGGTTATGTTTGTTGCGCAGATGGAGTTATGAATGTTGAAGGGGTTCAAAATGTTGACTGTTGATTTTTCCCGGGAATAGAATTTGAAATGGTTTAAGGCTGAAAGGAGAATAGGGTATGGGGCCGAACTTTTAATGGTAAGAAGCCCAATTATTTTATGAATTTCGTACCAGTAGTATACACATGAAGTATTGGATATTAGTGTTCTTATATATGCTAATTATGTAAGTTAAACACCTTTTGTTTCAGAATCTTGGGAAAAGTAAGAAAAGCATCCTTCTTGTATATAATTTAGACATTGATGGATGAAAATCTCAGTCTGTCTAGTGATACAAGAGTAATTGGATTTGAGGTGCACTGTGATTTAAGTCGTATTTGTTGAGGAAGAACGTAACTGTGGAAGCAGGATGGTTTTGATAAGTGGAAGAGAAATGTATTATTCATTAGGAGAAGCAGATCGGGTAGGATGTGGATGTGGACTGGTTAACAATAAAAACGTCCGTCAAAATCAACAGATGGTTATCGTTGTTTAATGATAAACCGAAAATGTGAGTAAATCTCACTAACTCTAAACAGTTTATAATTTCATGTTGTATTTTTAGAACTGTTAGATATTGGCTGATTGACTGTGTGTTGACTACTTGATTGAACTGCTAGTCAGTTAGTTAAATTTTCTATATTGATTCTGTTTAACATAATATATCATATGGAACTTAAAAGTGATGTTATCTATATTGTTTAACATCCGTGATGCAGGGAAACAGGTTGGAGGAATCCGACCGGATTCCTCAACATTTATTTTACTGTTTTCATATATTGTGATATATGATGTGTTATATAATCTATTATGGATTATGGGTGTTGGAATGATGTTGATCATTTTTATTCGATATTTTAAATATCATAAAAGACCCTTGGATGTAACAAGAATTATTTCAATGTATATTGAAATAAAGGGAGTTTATAAAATCAACAGATTTTGTAAAAGAAAATATTTCGAAAGTAAATAAAAAGGGGAATCATTTGTAAAGTGAAGGGCTATTACTAAAAGTAAATCTTTATAAATGAATAGTTTATTCGAAAAGAATAAAGGAGATAATCGATGTTAGTTTAATCGATTAGAGTTAAAGTAAAAGGAGCTAATCGATGTTAGTTAATCGATTAGTGTTAAAGTAAAAGGAGCTAATCGATGTTAGTTAATCGATTAGTGTTAAAGTAAAAAGAGCTAATCGGTGTTAGTTTAATCGATTAGAGTTAAAGTAAAAGGAGTGTAACGACCCAAATATTTTCGGCCTCGAAAATCGACATAAATCCCTTTACCGTACTCATGTCGACCTTCCAACACCGAAAACACTGGACGTTATTAGGAAGAATTTAGAGGGTGAGATAAGAAAGAAAGAATTATAAGAATAGAAGAAGAAGAAGAACACAACACAGAGTCTCACATCGCAGCGGAAACAAAATATAATATAGAATATAAATCTTTATTGAGAGCTTTAAACTTACAATCATCAGAGTACAACACACATCTGGACAGTTTTGGTAATCTGTCCTCATATATATATATATATATATATATATATATATCACACAGCGGAATATCATTCGTCTGAACGTCTTCAGCTCGTCACTGGACTTCACGGTACCTGATCACCTGAACCTGTACATCCGGGCTAACCCGAGCATTTACAAAACACCGGGTCAGTCTGGTGGACCAGAGTGAGATAAACTCGCACATCATTAAGGTATCACACAACTTGATTTTAAAGTTAAAATCCTTTCGAAAGAAAAAGATAATCGTAAGACTGATCCACACATAAACACGGACGGTTTTTACCTTACGATAACCCAAATCAGTTTTCGAAATCAATATCTTGATCTGATATTATGATAATGTCTAGATACAAATAATTTACAAATCTAGAGGAACGCTTGCATCTCATGCTCCCCATATAAAGTATACAATCGAAAACCGCAGGCGCTTATTGGATATTGGATTTCCAACTTGACAAGGTATGGGACCACCTTCCGCACGTGTATCTCTAGAGGCGAATACACAGGGTTCAACAAGAACGTCTTGCAACCCGGCCCTCACATGACCGACCACCCATTTCGCTTGAGTGTATCGAATGTATATCACCGACGGTTGGGATCAGCAACCGCCTGCCCGAAAAGGGACAGCATCGAACATAGATTAAGAAGCAAATGGAATTTCTCTAGATAGGTGATCATACACCCTAATGGGAGCGACCCACATAGCCATGCTGCCTGCCCGATTTTTGTCATCTCCCGGTTGATGAGGCTTGAGGCTAGAATTCATCTCTTCGTACATATGGCCATCATTTACTTTGAATGCCACATCGTCAGATCCGCCGGACATCACTAATTGACGTCCACAAAAATACTCTGCGGTTAGCTAAGAGAAGGTGTACGGCCTTCCCCGCCATCAACAGAAATACGTTTGAAGAAATCAACGTACGTGACCCCTTTGGAAATACTCTGTCAGACATCCGTCCATACAAGTCATCCAGGAACAGGATGAACCGAAGGTACCCTCCTACTGCATCTCATATAGGAATCACCCTATGGATCAGTAGCGAATAGTCCTTGCAACCCGTGGATTTCAACCACGACCGAACCACAGTTTATCTCTAGGAGCTCACCAAAGATTATTAGCAGTCCTTCCGCTTATGAAGATCCACGGTCTTCAATGCTCCATCTCGACCATCTTCAAATATCTTCACGTATTTGTTGGCCGGAATGGTTTTCGAATATAAATTCGATCCCGGTCTTTCCACACCAACAATCGTATTGGTCAGGTTTTGATAGTCGGTGATTTAACTATCAAATAACACATGTGTCAATAAAATGATTTCACTGGTTCAGTACTTGGCATGACTTGGCCTTTTAAAAATATATTTAACAAAATCGTTAATCAATTCTAATATTCGACTTAACTTTATTGCTTGACTCTAGATCGCAGCGATCACAATGGTTACGCCTGATTCCTTCAGGAAACATCCGTCCGCCGTAGGCTATCTGCAGCCCTGCGAATTTCGCTAGCAGTCGTACGTAATGGAATTCTTTTTGATTAACTATATTTGATTAACTCTACTATATTCGATCCACTCTAATTAAATAATAATGGTTCGATATAAATTTTAAATCAATATTCTTATCCCTTTTTAAAACAATATTGAAATATTCCTTAATTTCCCAAATTCTTGCATTAGAGTTCAGTATTTCTTGGATAAGATAAAACCAATTTATCATCTTCACTTACACCAAACTAATACCGTCCCTTGATAATAGTGAGTCCAACCAAGTTGGGGTATTTTAGTTACCTCTCAGACCTTGATCGACCCGTTCTTACCTCAGAATAATATTAGCTTATCACATAACTATCGATACTAAATCTCGTTTCAATTCTTGATTTCAAATCTGGGTTATTCAACCTTTCTTATACTCGAAACCCTTGTTCGAACATCTCATCACTTAACCCTTTTAAAGTATCATTCCAATTTGGATTCGCTTTACTTAATTTGAAGCATTGAGTAAAACCCTTATTTAAATAACATTTTATTAATTCTTTGTACCTCAATTCGTTTTATAAATTTTGTTTATAAAACATGGTCCTGTATAACTCTTTATTTATCACTTTCCTTTATAAAATCATTTAAAAACCCAATTATAAATTCAAATAATAAATATTTGCCTTTTTACAACTTTAATTCAAATAATAGATTTAAAAATCCAATTTCAGTTACAAAATGAATCTTATAATTTTATCTCGTCGATTTACCTGACAGTAGATCGATATTTTTAAAATGGTAAATTCCCAGGCCATGTACTGCCAATCACTCAACCAATAATACCCATTGGTTTAAACCAAGCAAATGGTCAATCATCAGGTCCATACTCAACCATCAAACAATTCAATAATGGTCTTATAAAAGTTTATAATGACAATTCAAGGTCGACCACAACAATCAATCAAACAATTCATTTATTAAAAACACGTTTATTTTATAAACGTGACCAATGAGGCAACTTACCTCTTTTGGAACCAATCATTAAAATTAACGATTTGGATTTTCTGAAATTAAACGACGTTTAATTCCTATCAGTTCAACAATAACTGGATATATATCAACAATCAGTCAATCACTAGCAACCATAGCATACAAAAATAAACACCCAGCTTATAAAATATAAGCGGGAAATAACTGAGTGAGTTTAACTCACCTTGACTGGTTGGGTCGTCCAGCGCTGGTCTTAATCAAATCAAACAGCGTTTAATTAAATTACAAATTTTCTGTCTTTCCAGTCCTGACAGATATTGCTCCATCACGATCTCCTCGTCTCAACGGTTCCAACGAACCTGATTTCGTCAAAATCCGTGAACGTATGTACGAGATATGGTTAAAACAAAATCATAAAGTAATTTAAATTTTAAAACTTAAATTTGATTTAAATCCAAGTGGGCCTTTACCTTATCCGCCAGCCCAACTCCATGAACCCGACCCGCCTCACTTTTAACCCTCATCCCTCCGTTTCCTTTTCATTCCACAGCCGCCACAAATCCTCGTCTCAAACCCCAAAAAGAGAAAAACCCTAAATCACCAATTCAGATTCCCTTTCCCTTTCTAATCCGCCGCTGTCTCCTCCTAGGGCCACCGAACCCCACCGCAACGACCTCCGCCTGATCGCCATCCTCTATGCTTCAACCTCCCACCCGTCTCTTCTCCAGTATCAATCTGTAATTTCCACGTTGAGCAAAACACGGTAGCTGCTCCGTTCGTTCCCATGTCCAATACCCCGTCCACCACAGCTTCGCCGTCCAGCCTCCACCTTCCAGATCCACTAACGATCGTCAGCAAACCTACACGAGGCTCATTGTTGCAAATTTCCCGAACCCTATGTCCTTGTTCGAACCGAAACATCAAGAAACCCGTCGAAACACCAAGGATCTTAAGCGCGATCAACTCCAATACAGATAAGTATTGTTAAGTAAATTTTAGTTTAGATTTTCTTTTGCTGAGTTGGTTTGTGTGGTTTTGGTTGTTGAAAATACACTGCGTGGGTACTTATTTATAGTAGTTGCTTGAGGTAGATAAGGTTCATGTCCATCAACCCATCATAGATAGGTTCGGCTACCCTCATTTAGGCCATTGGGTTGTCTCCTTCTTTTTAGATTTTGTACTGGTGGATGATTGATGGATAGTGATCACTGTGTGATGGATTTTTACAAAGATTATGATGGATATAAATCACTGCAACTTGTTTTGGTCGAGATATGATGCATTAAAGTTGTTCACAGTGATTTGCTAGTATAGGTTATGCGAGATCGAGTCTATGAGTTGTGTATTCAAACCAGGGATTTGAAATCGTATCATAAATATGCGTTCAGATTTTCTTTCCTTCAAAAAAGATAACAATAGTATAGTAGTCACTGTATGAACGTACTATTTATATGCATATATAAATACATTTTAGCTGTTGTAGGCTTGATGGTATACATATATTGAATTTCTTCTAGCTGCGCATTGTCAACCTCTTGTAGCCGTTCATTGTCTATGCATATGATCTGATATATACATAGATTTTGATTCTTCTTAGCTGTTCCTTTCACTTTTTTTTCCTTTGCTGTTTATCTGCTGGTCTTAGCTGTTTACTGATGTACCTATATAGCTGTCCTAGCTATATTTTCTCTAGCTGTTCATATATGATATTTAATTGTTTCCTTTCTGCTATGAGTTGTCATGTTCTTCCTAGCCGTACTCATGCACCCTTTAGCTGTTTGATTATATTTTATTTATTTCTTTTGTTTTTTTTGATGGGAATATATACTACTTCTAACCATAAATTTTCTTTTCCCCCTTTCATTTTCAGATCAAACAGAGATGATGGGTTCTCGACAGCACAAAGACTGCAGATGTCAAAACTTAAATCCTTTTTGTTATTTGCATTGCTTTTGCTTGTCATTGGATTTGTATAATCTTATTTTGGTCCTCCTTAGATTTTATGTACGGTGAAGTCTTGTATGTATTTAATTTTTTCCAGATTTCTCTGTGTATACATATTCATGTATTGATGAATGCTCACATTGTTTGAACTCAAATTTTCATCCAGTTTTTATGTCCAACTCAATACTCACATGAAGCTGTAGAATTTACTTTGGACTTGAATGTGTTATTCACTTATACAGTTAGTTAGTTTGCAAATAACTGAACACGACAAGCAATAAACATATGTTTGTTTTACAGAAACAGTAATGCTTTTAAGTTGATATGCGGCCACTTTAAAATCTTATAAGATATTAGTACAATAGGAGTTAAATTCAAAAATAGTTGAATTAAAAATAGCTTGATATTAGTGATATACTCGAACAAGACTAAAGTAAATTCCAAGCTCGACATTCCGAAACCAGTTTGAACAATATCTGAATATATATAAACATCGTTAATACTTTACTTGATCATGTCGTAGTCTTGTGCATTCAAATTTTCATATGTAACAATTTGTTGTTGTATAAGCATGAGATGTATTCCGTTTTCATTGTATTGCCGTACCCAGATAAATATATACATATATATTAAATTTAAACAGTCAAATCTAACGAAAATAAATAAATGTCATCGTATAATTATAAAACAAATTACTTATATTTCAAACGGTATGGAATCAAACTTAACAGTTAAAGTTTTGGTTTTTAAATGACACTCCATTTTATAAAAATTCATTTAAAACTATATAGAAATTGTACATCCATATATATTAAATAACGAGTTATATATATTGTAAATTCATTTAGAAATTATAAATCGATATTTAAATAGAATATTTAACACCCAAAAATACGGGTCGTTACATTCCTTCCCCCTTAAAATAATTTCGTCCTCGAAATTGCTAATTAAGAGGAGTGTTCTCATCCCAATTATTCTCACAATAAATTTGGAATTATTTTCAATTTCTAAATTATAAAATTTTACGAAAGGTTCGTCAGCATCCCCGTTACGTTGTTCGACCACATCAACTACAAACGCCACCCTGGACCCATTTTGATCCAAGAAACCAAGAACTCAAACGAGTACTCTTTCAGGGTTATAAAACAAAACACCAATCCATTTTTTTCCAGCAACCAATCGAGAATGCACCATCTATCTAACCAAATCAATCACTTTTATCTCCAAATCCAAATTTTTAATTCCAACACCCAACACTTAACTACGTTAAGTTTCAAAATCATATTTGATTTACTCTTTATTCTCTGATTTAAATATCTCCATTTCAAATCAAATTTTGATTCCTATTTTAAATATTATACATTTTTCCTCTTTTTTCTTCTTTTCAATTTCATATAAAAATCAGGTTTATATTAGACCACTTTAAACTCATAATCTAATTAGAATCAAACAAATCAACCAACTCAAATCAATCAAAAACTTATTCTTTTTCTATACAAAATATAATATGCCCAAAATTATTTCATCCGACCACTTTTATAAAACAATACTGCGTCAATTGCTAGTTTAAAATCGCACTAGTCAAATAACACAATATAAAACAATTTTATATAGAATTTACAAATACGCTCTCAGATATATATACACTCAAACTCAATCTGAGGTGTTACAAACCCCATCTCTATTGAGTTACGCCACAGACCCAAGGTTACTACTCAACCAATAGCTCTGATACCACTGTAACGACCCAAAAATTTTCGGCCTCGAAAATCGACATAAATCCCTTTACCGTACTCATGTCGACCTTCCAACACCGAAAACACTGGACGTTATTAGGAAGAATTTAGAGGGTGAGATAAGAAAGAAAGAATTATAAGAATAGAAGAAGAAGAAGAACACAACACAGAGTCTCACATCGCAGCGGAAACAAAATATAATATAGAATATAAATCTTTATTGAGAGCTTTAAACATACAATCATCAGAGTACAACACACATCTGGACAGTTTTGGTAATCTGTCCTCATATATATATATATATATATATATATATATATATATATATCACACAGCGGAATATCATTCGTCTGAACGTCTTCAGCTCGTCACTGGACTTCACGGTACCTGATCACCTGAACCTGTACATCCGGGCTAACCCGAGCATTTACAAAACACCAGGTCAGTCTGGTGGACCAGAGTGAGATAAACTCGCACATCATTAAGGTATCACACAACTTGATTTTAAAGTTAAAATCCTTTCGAAAGAAAAAGATAATCGTAAGACCGATCCACACATAAACACGGACGGTTTTTACCTTACGATAACCCAAATCAGTTTTCGAAATCAATATCTTGATCTGATATTATGATAATGTCTAGATACAAATAATTTACAAATCTAGAGGAACGCTTGCATCTCACGCTCCCCATATAAAGTATACAATCGAAAACCGCAGGCGCTTATTGGATATTGGATTTCCAACTTGACAAGGTATGGGACCACCTTCCGCACGTGTATCTCTAGAGGCGAATACACAGGGTTCAACAAGAACGTCTTGCAACCCGGCCCTCACATGACCGACCACCCATTTCGCTTGAGTGTATCGAATGTATATCACCGACGGTTGGGATCAGCAACCGCCTGCCCGAAAAGGGACAGCATCGAACATAGATTAAGAAGCAAATGGAATTTCTCTAGATAGGTGATCATACACCCTAATGGGAGCGACCCACATAGCCATGCTGCCTGCCCGATTTTTGTCATCTCCCGGTTGATGAGGCTTGAGGCTAGAATTCATCTCTTCGTACATATGGCCATCATTTACTTTGAATGCCACATCGTCAGATCCGCCGGACATCACTAATTGACGTCCACAAAAATACTCTGCGGTTAGCTAAGAGAAGGTGTACGGCCTTCCCCGCCATCAACAGAAATACGTTTGAAGAAATCAACGTACGTGACCCCTTTGGAAATACTCTGTCAGACATCCGTCCATACAAGTCATCCAGGAACAGGATGAACCGAAGGTACCCTCCTACTGCATCTCATATAGGAATCACCCTATGGATCAGTAGCGAATAGTCCTTGCAACCCGTGGATTTCAACCACGACCGAACCACAGTTTATCTCTAGGAGCTCACCAAAGATTATTAGCAGTCCTTTCGCTTATGAAGATCCACGGTCTTCAATGCTCCATCTCGACCATCTTCAAATATCTTCACGTATTTGTTGGCCGGAATGGTTTTCGAATATAAATTAGATCCCGGTCTTTCCACACCAACAATCGTATTGGTCAGGTTTTGATAGTCGGTGATTTAACTATCAAATAACACATGTGTCAATAAAATGATTTCACTGGTTCAGTACTTGGCATGACTTGGCCTTTTAAAAATATATTTAACAAAATCGTTAATCAATTCTAATATTCGACTTAACTTTATTCGCTTGACTCTAGATCGCAGCGATCACAATGGTTATGCCTGATTCCTTCAGGAAACATCCGTCCGCCGTAGGCTATCTGCAGCCCTGCGAATTTCGCTAGCAGTCGTACGTAATGGAATTCTTTTTGATTAACTATATTTGATTAACTCTACTATATTCGATCCACTCTAATTAAATAATAATGGTTCGATATAAATTTTAAATCAATATTCTTATCCCTTTTTAAAACAATATTGAAATATTCCTTAATTTCCCAAATTCTTGCATTAGAGTTCAGTATTTCTTGGATAAGATAAAACCAATTTATCATCTTCACTTACACCAAACTAATACCGTCCCTTGATAATAGTGAGGCCAACCAAGTTGGGGTATTTTAGTTACCTCTCAGACCTTGATCGACCCGTTCTTACCTCAGAATAATATTAGCTTATCACATAACTATCGATACTAAATCTCGTTTCAATTCTTGATTTCAAATCTGGGTTATTCAACCTTTCTTATACTCGAAACCCTTGTTCGAACATCTCATCACTTAACCCTTTTAAAGTATCATTCCAATTTGGATTCGCTTTACTTAATTTGAAGCATTGAGTAAAACCCTTATTTAAATAACATTTTATTAATTCTTTGTACCTCAATTCGTTTTATAAATTTTGTTTATAAAACATGGTCCTGTATAACTCTTTATTTATCACTTTCCTTTATAAAATCATTTAAAAACCCAATTATAAATTCAAATAATAAATATTTGCCTTTTTACAACTTTAATTCAAATAATAGATTTAAAAATCCAATTTCAGTTACAAAATGAATCTTATAATTTTATCTCGTCGATTTACCTGACAGTAGATCGATATTTTTAAAATGGTAAATTCCCAGGCCATGTACTGCCAATCACTCAACCAATAATACCCATTGGTTTAAACCAAGCAAATGGTCAATCATCAGGTCCATACTCAACCATCAAACAATTCAATAATGGTCTTATAAAAGTTTATAATGACAATTCAAGGTCGACCACAACAATCAATCAAACAATTCATTTATTAAAAACACGTTTATTTTATAAACGTGACCAATGAGGCAACTTACCTCTTTTGGAACCAATCGTTAAAATTAACGATTTGGATTTTCTGAAATTAAACGACGTTTAATTCCTATCAGTTCAACAATAACTGGATATATATCAGCAATCAGTCAATCACTAGCAACCATAGCATACAAAAATAAACACCCAGCTTATAAAATATAAGCGGGAAATAACTGAGTGAGTTTAACTCACCTTGACTGGTTGGGTCGTCCAGCGCTGGTCTTAATCAAATCAAACAGCGTTTAATTAAATTACAAATTTTCTGTCTTTCCAGTCCTGACAGATATTGCTCCATCACGATCTCCTCGTCTCAACGGTTCCAACGAACCTGATTTCGTCAAAATCCGTGAACGTATGTACGAGATATGGTTAAAACAAAATCATAAAGTAATTTAAATTTTAAAACTTAAATTTGATTTAAATCCAAGTGGGCCTTTACCTTATCTGCCAGCCCAACTCCATGAACCCGACCCGCCTCACTTTTAACCCTCATCCCTCCGTTTCCTTTTCATTCCACAGCCGCCACAAATCCTCGTCTCGAACCCCAAAAAGAGAAAAACCATAAATCACCAATTCGGTTTCCCTTTCCCTTTCTAACCCGCCGCTGTCTCCTCCTAGGGCCACCGAACCCCACCGCAACGACCTCCGCCTGATCGCCATCCTCTATGCTTCAACCTCCCACCCGTCTCTTCTCCAGTATCAATCTATAATTTCCACGTTGAGCAAAACACGGTAGCTGCTCCGTTCGTTCCCATGTCCAATACCCCGTCCACCACAGCTTCGCCGTCCAGCCTCCACCTTCCAGATCCACTAACGATCGTCAGCAAACCTACACGAGGCTCATTGTTGCAAATTTCCCGAACCCTATGTCCTTGTTCGAACCGAAACATCAAGAAACCCGTCGAAACACCAAGGATCTTAAGCGCGATCAACTCCAATACAGATAAGTATTGTTAAGTAAATTTTAGTTTTGATTTTCTTTTGCCGAGTTGGTTTGTGTGGTTCTGGTTGTTGAAAATACACTGCGTGGGTACTTATTTATAGTAGTTGCTTGAGGTAGATAAGGTTCATGTCCATCAACCCATCATAGATAGGTTCGGCTACCCTCATTTAGGCCATTGGGTTGTCTCCTTCTTTTTAGATTTTGTACTGGTGGATGATTGATGGATAGTGATCACTGTGTGATGGATTTTTACAAAGATTATGATGGATATAAATCACTGCAACTTGTTTTGGTCGAGATATGATGCATTAACGTTGTTCACAGTGATTTGCTAGTATAGGTTATGCGAGATCGAGTCTATGAGTTGTGTATTCAAACCAGGGATTTGAAATCGTATCATAAATATGCGTTCAGATTTTCTTTCCTTCAAAAAAGATAACAATAGTATAGTAGTCACTGTATGAACGTACTATTTATATGCATATATAAATACATTTTAGCTGTTGTAGGCTTGATGGTATACATATATTGAATTTCTTCTAGCTGCGCATTGTCAACCTCTTGTAGCCGTTCATTGTCTATGCATATGATCTGATATATACATAGATTTTGATTCTTCTTAGCTGTTCCTTTCACTTTTTTTTTCCTTTGCTGTTTATCTGCTGGTCTTAGCTGTTTACTGATGTACCTATATAGCTGTCCTAGCTATATTTTCTCTAGCTGTTCATATATGATATTTAATTGTTTCCTTTCTGCTATGAGTTGTCATGTTCTTCCTAGCCGTACTCATGCACCCTTTAGCTGTTTGATTATATTTTATTTATTTCTTTTGTTGTTTTTGATGGGAATATATACTACTTCTAACCATAAATTTTCTTTTCCCCTTTCATTTTCAGATCAAACAGAGATGATGGGTTCTCGACAGCACAAAGACTGCAGATGTCAAAACTTAAATCCTTTTTGTTATTTGCATTGCTTTTGCTTGTCATTGGATTTGTATAATCTTATTTTGGTCCTCCTTAGATTTTATGTACGGTGAAGTCTTGTATGTATTTAATTTTTTCCAGATTTCTCTGTGTATACATATTCATGTATTGATGAATGCTCACATTGTTTGAACTCAAATTTTCATCCAGTTTTTATGTCCAACTCAGTACTCACATGAAGCTGTAGAATTTACTTTGGACTTGAATGTGTTATTCACTTATACAGTTAGTTAGTTTGCAAATAACTGAACACGACAAGCAATAAACATATGTTTGTTTTACAGAAACAGTAATGCTTTTAAGTTGATATGCGGCCACTTTAAAATCTTATAAGATATTAGTACAATAGGAGTTAAATTCAAAAATAGTTGAATTAAAAATAGCTTGATATTAGTGATATACTCGAACAAGACTAAAGTAAATTCCAAGCTCGACATTCCGAAACCAGTTTGAACAATATCTGAATATATATAAACATCGTTAATACTTTACTTGATCATGTCGTAGTCTTGTGCATTCAAATTTTCATATGTAACAATTTGTTGTTGTATAAGCATGAGATGTATTCCGTTTTCATTGTATTGCCGTACCCAGATAAATATATACATATATATTAAATTTAAACAGTCAAATC
The DNA here is from genome assembly GCA_030737875.1 of Allium sativum. NCBI lineage: Eukaryota > Viridiplantae > Streptophyta > Magnoliopsida > Asparagales > Amaryllidaceae > Allium > Allium sativum. The sequence continues at coordinate 122,156,399 of CM060919.1, read as the reverse complement.
TAACGAAAATAAATAAATGTCATCGTATAATTATAAAACAAATTACTTATATTTCAAACGGTATGGAATCAAACTTAACAGTTAAAGTTTTGGTTTTTAAATGACACTCCATTTTATAAAAATTCATTTAAAACTATATAGAAATTGTACATCCATATATATTAAATAACGAGTTATATATATTGTAAATTCATTTAGAAATTATAAATCGATATTTAAATAGAATATTTAACACCCAAAAATACGGGTCGTTACATTCCTTCCCCCTTAAAATAATTTCGTCCTCGAAATTGCTAATTAAGAGGAGTGTTCTCATCCCAATTATTCTCACAATAAATTTGGAATTATTTTCAATTTCTAAATTATAAAATTTTACGAAAGGTTCGTCAGCATCCCCGTTACGTTGTTCGACCACATCAACTACAAACGCCACCCTGGACCCATTTTGATCCAAGAAACCAAGAACTCAAACGAGTACTCTTTCAGGGTTATAAAACAAAACACCAATCCATTTTTTTCCAGCAACCAATCGAGAATGCACCATCTATCTAACCAAATCAATCACTTTTATCTCCAAATCCAAATTTTTAATTCCAACACCCAACACTTAACTACGTTAAGTTTCAAAATCATATTTGATTTACTCTTTATTCTCTGATTTAAATATCTCCATTTCAAATCAAATTTTGATTCCTATTTTAAATATTATACATTTTTCCTCTTTTTTCTTCTTTTCAATTTCATATAAAAATCAGGTTTATATTAGACCACTTTAAACTCATAATCTAATTAGAATCAAACAAATCAACCAACTCAAATCAATCAAAAACTTATTCTTTTTCTATACAAAATATAATATGCCCAAAATTATTTCATCCGACCACTTTTATAAAACAATACTGCGTCAATTGCTAGTTTAAAATCGCACTAGTCAAATAACACAATATAAAACAATTTTATATAGAATTTACAAATACGCTCTCAGATATATATACACTCAAACTCAATCTGAGGTGTTACAAACCCCATCTCTATTGAGTTACGCCACAGAGCCAAGGTTACTACTCAACCAATAGCTCTGATACCACTGTAACGACCCAAAAATTTTCGGCCTCGAAAATCGACATAAATCCCTTTACCGTACTCATGTCGACCTTCCAACATCGAAAACACTGGACGTTATTAGGAAGAATTTAGAGGGTGAGATAAGAAAGAAAGAATTATAAGAATAGAAGAAGAAGAAGAACACAACACAGAGTCTCACATCGCAGCGGAAACAAAATATAATATAGAATATAAATCTTTATTGAGAGCTTTAAACATACAATCATCAGAGTACAACACACATCTGGACAGTTTTGGTAATCTGTCCTCATATATATATATATATATATATATATCACACAGCGGAATATCATTCGTCTGAACGTCTTCAGCTCGTCACTGGACTTCACGGTACCTGATCACCTGAACCTGTACATCCGGGCTAACCCGAGCATTTACAAAACACCGGGTCAGTCTGGTGGACCAGAGTGAGATAAACTCGCACATCATTAAGGTATCACACAACTTGATTTTAAAGTTAAAATCCTTTCGAAAGAAAAAGATAATCGTAAGACCGATCCACACATAAACACGGACGGTTTTTACCTTACGATAACCCAAATCAGTTTTCGAAATCAATATCTTGATCTGATATTATGATAATGTCTAGATACAAATAATTTACAAATCTAGAGGAACGCTTGCATCTCACGCTCCCCATATAAAGTATACAATCGAAAACCGCAGGCGCTTATTGGATATTGGATTTCCAACTTGACAAGGTATGGGACCACCTTCCGCACGTGTATCTCTAGAGGCGAATACACAGGGTTCAACAAGAACGTCTTGCAACCCGGCCCTCACATGACCGACCACCCATTTCGCTTGAGTGTATCGAATGTATATCACCGACGGTTGGGATCAGCAACCGCCTGCCCGAAAAGGGACAGCATCGAACATAGATTAAGAAGCAAATGGAATTTCTCTAGATAGGTGATCATACACCCTAATGGGAGCGACCCACATAGCCATGCTGCCTGCCCGATTTTTGTCATCTCCCGGTTGATGAGGCTTGAGGCTAGAATTCATCTCTTCGTACATATGGCCATCATTTACTTTGAATGCCACATCGTCAGATCCGCCGGACATCACTAATTGACGTCCACAAAAATACTCTGCGGTTAGCTAAGAGAAGGTGTACGGCCTTCCCCGCCATCAACAGAAATACGTTTGAAGAAATCAACGTACGTGACCCCTTTGGAAATACTCTGTCAGACATCCGTCCATACAAGTCATCCAGGAACAGGATGAACCGAAGGTACCCTCCTACTGCATCTCATATAGGAATCACCCTATGGATCAGTAGCGAATAGTCCTTGCAACCCGTGGATTTCAACCACGACCGAACCACAGTTTATCTCTAGGAGCTCACCAAAGATTATTAGCAGTCCTTCCGCTTATGAAGATCCACGGTCTTCAATGCTCCATCTCGACCATCTTCAAATATCTTCACGTATTTGTTGGCCGGAATGGTTTTCGAATATAAATTCGATCCCGGTCTTTCCACACCAACAATCGTATTGGTCAGGTTTTGATAGTCGGTGATTTAACTATCAAATAACACATGTGTCAATAAAATGATTTCACTGGTTCAGTACTTGGCATGACTTGGCCTTTTAAAAATATATTTAACAAAATCGTTAATCAATTCTAATATTCGACTTAACTTTATTCGCTTGACTCTAGATCGCAGCGATCACAATGGTTATGCCTGATTCCTTCAGGAAACATCCGTCCGCCGTAGGCTATCTGCAGCCCTGCGAATTTCGCTAGCAGTCGTACGTAATGGAATTCTTTTTTATTAACTATATTTGATTAACTCTACTATATTCGATCCACTCTAATTAAATAATAATGGTTCGATATAAATTTTAAATCAATATTCTTATCCCTTTTTAAAACAATATTGAAATATTCCTTAATTTCCCAAATTCTTGCATTAGAGTTCAGTATTTCTTGGATAAGATAAAACCAATTTATCATCTTCACTTACACCAAACTAATACCGTCCTTGATAATAGTGAGGCCAACCAAGTTGGGGTATTTTAGTTACCTCTCAGACCTTGATCGACCCGTTCTTACCTCAGAATAATATTAGCTTATCACATAACTATCGATACTAAATCTCGTTTCAATTCTTGATTTCAAATCTGGGTTATTCAACCTTTCTTATACTCGAAACCCTTGTTCGAACATCTCATCACTTAACCCTTTTAAAGTATCATTCCAATTTGGATTCGCTTTACTTAATTTGAAGCATTGAGTAAAACCCTTATTTAAATAACATTTTATTAATTCTTTGTACCTCAATTCGTTTTATAAATTTTGTTTATAAAACATGGTCCTGTATAACTCTTTATTTATCACTTTCCTTTATAAAATCATTTAAAAACCCAATTATAAATTCAAATAATAAATATTTGCCTTTTTACAACTTTAATTCAAATAATAGATTTAAAAATCCAATTTCAGTTACAAAATGAATCTTATAATTTTATCTCGTCGATTTACCTGACAGTAGATCGATATTTTTAAAATGGTAAATTCCCAGGCCATGTACTGCCAATCACTCAACCAATAATACCCATTGGTTTAAACCAAGCAAATGGTCAATCATCAGGTCCATACTCAACCATCAAACAATTCAATAATGGTCTTATAAAAGTTTATAATGACAATTCAAGGTCGACCACAACAATCAATCAAACAATTCATTTATTAAAAACACGTTTATTTTATAAACGTGACCAATGAGGCAACTTACCTCTTTTGGAACCAATCGTTAAAATTAACGATTTGGATTTTCTGAAATTAAACGACGTTTAATTCCTATCAGTTCAACAATAACTGGATATATATCAGCAATCAGTCAATCACTAGCAACCATAGCATACAAAAATAAACACCCAGCTTATAAAATATAAGCGGGAAATAACTGAGTGAGTTTAACTCACCTTGACTGGTTGGGTCGTCCAGCGCTGGTCTTAATCAAATCAAACAGCGTTTAATTAAATTACAAATTTTCTGTCTTTCCAGTCCTGACAGATATTGCTCCATCACGATCTCCTCGTCTCAACGGTTCCAACGAACCTGATTTCGTCAAAATCCGTGAACGTATGTACGAGATATGGTTAAAACAAAATCATAAAGTAATTTAAATTTTAAAACTTAAATTTGATTTAAATCCAAGTGGGCCTTTACCTTATCTGCCAGCCCAACTCCATGAACCCGACCCGCCTCACTTTTAACCCTCATCCCTCCGTTTCCTTTTCATTCCACAGCCGCCACAAATCCTCGTCTCGAACCCCAAAAAGAGAAAAACCATAAATCACCAATTCGGTTTCCCTTTCCCTTTCTAACCCGCCGCTGTCTCCTCCTAGGGCCACCGAACCCCACCGCAACGACCTCCGCCTGATCGCCATCCTCTATGCTTCAACCTCCCACCCGTCTCTTCTCCAGTATCAATCTATAATTTCCACGTTGAGCAAAACACGGTAGCTGCTCCGTTCGTTCCCATGTCCAATACCCCGTCCACCACAGCTTCGCCGTCCAGCCTCCACCTTCCAGATCCACTAACGATCGTCAGCAAACCTACACGAGGCTCATTGTTGCAAATTTCCCGAACCCTATGTCCTTGTTCGAACCGAAACATCAAGAAACCCGTCGAAACACCAAGGATCTTAAGCGCGATCAACTCCAATACAGATAAGTATTGTTAAGTAAATTTTAGTTTTGATTTTCTTTTGCCGAGTTGGTTTGTGTGGTTCTGGTTGTTGAAAATACACTGCGTGGGTACTTATTTATAGTAGTTGCTTGAGGTAGATAAGGTTCATGTCCATCAACCCATCATAGATAGGTTCGGCTACCCTCATTTAGGCCATTGGGTTGTCTCCTTCTTTTTAGATTTTGTACTGGTGGATGATTGATGGATAGTGATCACTGTGTGATGGATTTTTACAAAGATTATGATGGATATAAATCACTGCAACTTGTTTTGGTCGAGATATGATGCATTAACGTTGTTCACAGTGATTTGCTAGTATAGGTTATGCGAGATCGAGTCTATGAGTTGTGTATTCAAACCAGGGATTTGAAATCGTATCATAAATATGCGTTCAGATTTTCTTTCCTTCAAAAAAGATAACAATAGTATAGTAGTCACTGTATGAACGTACTATTTATATGCATATATAAATACATTTTAGCTGTTGTAGGCTTGATGGTATACATATATTGAATTTCTTCTAGCTGCGCATTGTCAACCTCTTGTAGCCGTTCATTGTCTATGCATATGATCTGATATATACATAGATTTTGATTCTTCTTAGCTGTTCCTTTCACTTTTTTTTTCCTTTGCTGTTTATCTGCTGGTCTTAGCTGTTTACTGATGTACCTATATAGCTGTCCTAGCTATATTTTCTCTAGCTGTTCATATATGATATTTAATTGTTTCCTTTCTGCTATGAGTTGTCATGTTCTTCCTAGCCGTACTCATGCACCCTTTAGCTGTTTGATTATATTTTATTTATTTCTTTTGTTGTTTTTGATGGGAATATATACTACTTCTAACCATAAATTTTCTTTTCCCCTTTCATTTTCAGATCAAACAGAGATGATGGGTTCTCGACAGCACAAAGACTGCAGATGTCAAAACTTAAATCCTTTTTGTTATTTGCATTGCTTTTGCTTGTCATTGGATTTGTATAATCTTATTTTGGTCCTCCTTAGATTTTATGTACGGTGAAGTCTTGTATGTATTTAATTTTTTCCAGATTTCTCTGTGTATACATATTCATGTATTGATGAATGCTCACATTGTTTGAACTCAAATTTTCATCCAGTTTTTATGTCCAACTCAGTACTCACATGAAGCTGTAGAATTTACTTTGGACTTGAATGTGTTATTCACTTATACAGTTAGTTAGTTTGCAAATAACTGAACACGACAAGCAATAAACATATGTTTGTTTTACAGAAACAGTAATGCTTTTAAGTTGATATGCGGCCACTTTAAAATCTTATAAGATATTAGTACAATAGGAGTTAAATTCAAAAATAGTTGAATTAAAAATAGCTTGATATTAGTGATATACTCGAACAAGACTAAAGTAAATTCCAAGCTCGACATTCCGAAACCAGTTTGAACAATATCTGAATATATATAAACATCGTTAATACTTTACTTGATCATGTCGTAGTCTTGTGCATTCAAATTTTCATATGTAACAATTTGTTGTTGTATAAGCATGAGATGTATTCCGTTTTCATTGTATTGCCGTACCCAGATAAATATATACATATATATTAAATTTAAACAGTCAAATCTAACGAAAATAAATAAATGTCATCGTATAATTATAAAACAAATTACTTATATTTCAAACGGTATGGAATCAAACTTAACAGTTAAAGTTTTGGTTTTTAAATGACACTCCATTTTATAAAAATTCATTTAAAACTATATAGAAATTGTACATCCATATATATTAAATAACGAGTTATATATATTGTAAATTCATTTAGAAATTATAAATCGATATTTAAATAGAATATTTAACACCCAAAAATACGGGTCGTTACATTCCTTCCCCCTTAAAATAATTTCGTCCTCGAAATTGCTAATTAAGAGGAGTGTTCTCATCCCAATTATTCTCACAATAAATTTGGAATTATTTTCAATTTCTAAATTATAAAATTTTACGAAAGGTTCGTCAGCATCCCCGTTACGTTGTTCGACCACATCAACTACAAACGCCACCCTGGACCCATTTTGATCCAAGAAACCAAGAACTCAAACGAGTACTCTTTCAGGGTTATAAAACAAAACACCAATCCATTTTTTTCCAGCAACCAATCGAGAATGCACCATCTATCTAACCAAATCAATCACTTTTATCTCCAAATCCAAATTTTTAATTCCAACACCCAACACTTAACTACGTTAAGTTTCAAAATCATATTTGATTTACTCTTTATTCTCTGATTTAAATATCTCCATTTCAAATCAAATTTTGATTCCTATTTTAAATATTATACATTTTTCCTCTTTTTTCTTCTTTTCAATTTCATATAAAAATCAGGTTTATATTAGACCACTTTAAACTCATAATCTAATTAGAATCAAACAAATCAACCAACTCAAATCAATCAAAAACTTATTCTTTTTCTATACAAAATATAATATGCCCAAAATTATTTCATCCGACCACTTTTATAAAACAATACTGCGTCAATTGCTAGTTTAAAATCGCACTAGTCAAATAACACAATATAAAACAATTTTATATAGAATTTACAAATACGCTCTCAGATATATATACACTCAAACTCAATCTGAGGTGTTACTAACCCCATCTCTATTGAGTTACGCCACAGAGCCAAGGTAACTACTCAACCAATAGCTCTGATACCACTGTAACGACCCAAAAATTTTCGGCCTCGAAAATCGACATAAATCCCTTTACCGTACTCATGTCGACCTTCCAACACCGAAAACACTGGACGTTATTAGGAAGAATTTAGAGGGTGAGATAAGAAAGAAAGAATTATAAGAATAGAAGAAGAAGAAGAACACAACACAGAGTCTCACATCGCAGCGGAAACAAAATATAATATAGAATATAAATCTTTATTGAGAGCTTTAAACTTACAATCATCAGAGTACAACACACATCTGGACAGTTTTGGTAATCTGTCCTCATATATATATATATATATATATATATATATATATATATATATATCACACAGCGGAATATCATTCGTCTGAACGTCTTCAGCTCGTCACTGGACTTCACGGTACCTGATCACCTGAACCTGTACATCCGGGCTAACCCGAGCATTTACAAAACACCGGGTCAGTCTGGTGGACCAGAGTGAGATAAACTCGCACATCATTAAGGTATCACACAACTTGATTTTAAAGTTAAAATCCTTTCGAAAGAAAAAGATAATCGTAAGACCGATCCATACATAAACACGGACGGTTTTTACCTTACGATAACCCAAATCAGTTTTCGAAATCAATATCTTGATCTGATATTATGATAATGTCTAGATACAAATAATTTACAAATCTAGAGGAACGCTTGCATCTCACGCTCCCCATATAAAGTATACAATTGAAAACCGCAGGCGCTTATTGGATATTGGATTTCCAACTTGACAAGGTATGGGACCACCTTCCGCACGTGTATCCCTAGAGGCGAATACACAGGGTTCAACAAGAACGTCTTGCAACCCGGCCCTCACATGACCGACCACCCATTTCGCTTGAGTGTATCGAATGTATATCACAGACGGTTGGGATCAGCAACCACCTGCCCGAAAAGGGACAACATCGAACATAGATTAAGAAGCAAATGGAATTTCTATAGATAGGTGATCATACACCCTAATGGGAGCGACCCACATAGCCATGCTGCCTGCCCGATTTTTGTCATCTCCCGGTTGATGAGGCTTGAGGCTAGAATTCATCTCTTCGTACATATGGCCATCATTTACTTTGAATGCCACATCGTCAGATCCGCCGGACATCACTAATTGACGTCCACAAAAATACTCTGTGGTTAGCTAAGAGAAGGTGTACGGCCTTCCCCGCCATCAACAGAAATACGTTTGAAGAAATCAACGTACGTGACCCCTTTGGAAATACTCTGTCAGACATCCGTCCATACAAGTCATCCAGGAACAGGATGAACCGAAGGTACCCTCCTACTGCATCTCATATAGGAATCACCCCATGGATCAGTAGCGAATAGTCCTTGCAACCCGTGGATTTCAACCACGACCGAACCACAGTTTATCTCTAGGAGCTCACCAAAGATTATTAGCAGTCCTTCCGCTTATGAAGATCCACGGTCTTCAATGCTCCATCTCGACCATCTTCAAATATCTTCACGTATTTGTTGGCCGGAATGGTTTTCGAATATAAATTCGATCCCGGTCTTTCCACACCAACAATCGTATTGGTCAGGTTTTGATAGTCGGTGATTTAACTATCAAATAACACATGTGTCAATAAAATGATTTCACTGGTTCAGTACTTGGCATGACTTGGCCTTTTAAAAATATATTTAACAAAATCGTTAATCAATTCTAATATTCGACTTAACTTTATTCGCTTGACTCTAGATCGCAGCGATCACAATGGTTACGCCTGATTCCTTCAGGAAACATCCGTCCGCCGTAGGCTATCTGCAGCCCTGCGAATTTCGCTAGCAGTCGTACGTAATGGAATTCTTTTTGATTAACTATATTTGATTAACTCTACTATATTCGATCCACTCTAATTAAATAATAATGGTTCGATATAAATTTTAAATCAATATTCTTATCCCTTTTTAAAACAATATTGAAATATTCCTTAATTTCCCAAATTCTTGCATTAGAGTTCAGTATTTCTTGGATAAGATAAAACCAATTTATCATCTTCACTTGCACCAAACTAATACCGTCCCTTGATAACAGTGAGGCCAACCAAGTTGGGGTATTTTAGTTACCTCTCAGACCTTGATCGACCCGTTCTTACCTCAGAATAATATTTGCTTATCACATAACTATCGATACTAAATCTCGTTTCAATTCTTGATTTCAAATCTGGGTTATTCAACCTTTCTTATACTCGAAACCCTTGTTCGAACATCTCATCACTTAACCCTTTTAAAGTATCATTCCAATTTGGATTCGCTTTACTTAATTTGAAGAATTGAGTAAAACCCTTATTTAAATAACATTTTATTAATTCTTTGTACCTCAATTCGTTTTATAAATTTTGTTTATAAAACATGGTCCTGTATAACTCTTTATTTATCACTTTCCTTTATAAAATCAATTAAAAACCCAATTATAAATTCAAATAATAAATATTTGCCTTTTTACAACTTTAATTCAAATAATAGATTTAAAAATCCAATTTCAGTTATAAAATGAATCTTATAATTTTATCTCGTCGATTTACCTGACAGTATATCGATATTTTTAAAATGGTAAATTCCCAGGCCATGTACTGCCAATCACTCAACCAATAATACCCATTGGTTTAAACCAAGCAAATGGTCAATCATCAGGTCCATACTCAACCATCAAACAATTCAATAATGGTCTTATAAAAGTTTATAATGACAATTCAAGGTCGACCACAACAATCAATCAAACAATTCATTTATTAAAAACACGTTTATTTTATAAACGTGACCAATGAGGCAACTTACCTCTTTTGGAACCAATCGTTAAAATTAACGATTTGGATTTTCTGAAATTAAACGACGTTTAATTCCTATCAGTTCAACTATAACTGGATATATATCAGCAATCAGTCAATCACTAGCAACCATAGCATACAAAAATAAACACCCAGCTTATAAAATATAAGCGGGAAATAACTGAGTGAGTTTAACTCACCTTGACTGGTTGGGTCGTCCAGCGCTGGTCTTAATCAAATCAAACAGCGTTTAATTAAATTACAAAGTTTCTGTCTTTCCAGTCCTGACAGATATTGCTCCATCACGATCTCCTCGTCTCAACGGTTCCAACGAACCTGATTTCGTCAAAATCCGTGAACGTATGTACGAGATATGGTTAAAACAAAATCATAAAGTAATTTAAATTTTAAAACTTAAATTTGATTTAAATCCAAGTGGGCCTTTACCTTATCCGCCAGCCCAACTCCATGAACCCGACCCGCCTCACTTTTAACCCTCATCCCTCCGTTTCCTTTTCATTCCACAGTCGCCACAAATCCTCGTCTCAAACCCCAAAAAGAGAAAAACCCTAAATCACCAATTCGGATTCCCTTTCCCTTTCTAACCCACCGCTGTCTCCTCCTAGGGCCACCGAACCCCACCGCAACGACCTCCGCCTGATCGCCATCCTCTATGCTTCAACCTCCCACCCGTCTCTTTTCTAGTATCAATCTGTAATTTCCACGTTGAGCAAAACACGGTAGCTGCTCCGTTCGTTCCCATGTCCAATACCCGTCCACCATAGCTTCGCCGTCCAGCCTCCACCTTCCAGATCCACTAACGATCGTCAGCAAACCTACACGAGGCTCATTGTTGCAAATTTCCCGAACCCTATGTCCTTGTTCGAACCGAAACATCAAGAAACCCGTCGAAACACCAAGGATCTTAAGCGCGATCAACTCCAATACAGATAAGTATTGTTAAGTAAATTTTAGTTTTGATTTTCTTTTGCTGAGTTGGTTTGTGTGGTTCTGGTTGTTGAAAATACACTGCGTGGGTACTTATTTATAGTAGTTGCTTGAGGTAGATAAGGTTCATGTCCATCAACCCATCATAGATAGGTTCGGCTACCCTCATTTAGGCCATTGGGTTGTCTCCTTCTTTTTAGATTTTGTACTGGTGGATGATTGATGGATAGTGATCACTGTGTGATGGATTTTTACAAAGATTATGATGGATATAAATCACTGCAACTTGTTTTGGTCGAGATATGATGCATTAAAGTTGTTCACAGTGATTTGCTAGTATAGGTTATGCGAGATCGAGTCTATGAGTTGTGTATTCAAACCAGGGATTTGAAATCGTATCATAAATATGCGTTCAGATTTTCTTTCCTTCAAAAAAGATAACAATAGTATAGTAGTCACTGTATGAACGTACTATTTATATGCATATATAAATACATTTTAGCTATTGTAGGCTTGATGGTATACATATATTGAATTTCTTCTAGCTGCGCATTGTCAACCTCTTGTAGCCGTTCATTGTCTATGCATATGATCTGATATATACATAGATTTTGATTCTTCTTAGCTGTTCCTTTCACTTTTTTTTTCCTTTTCTGTTTATCTGCTGGTCTTAGCTGTTTACTGATGTACCTATATAGCTGTCCTAGCTATATTTTCTCTAGCTGTTCATATATGATATTTAATTGTTTCCTTTCTGCTATGAGTTGTCATGTTCTTCCTAGCCGTACTCATGCACCCTTTAGCTGTTTGATTATATTTTATTTATTTCTTTTGTTGTTTTTGATGGGAATATATACTACTTCTAACCATAAATTTTCTTTTTCCCCTTTCATTTTCAGATCAAACAAAGATGATGGGTTCTCGACAGCACAAAGACTGCAGATGTCAAAACTTAAATCCTTTTTGTTATTTGCATTGCTTTTGCTTGTCATTGGATTTGTATAATCTTATTTTGGTCCTCCTCAGATTTTATGTACGGTGAAGTCTTGTATGTATTTAATTTTTTCCAGTTTTCTCTGTGTATACATATTCATGTATTGATGAATGCTCACATTGTTTGAACTCAAATTTTCATCCAGTTTTTATGTCCAACTCAGTACTCACATGAAGCTGTAGAATTTACTTTGGACTTGAATGTGTTATTCACTTATACAGTTAGTTAGTTTGCAAATAACTGAACACGACAAGCAATAAACATATGTTTGTTTTACAGAAACAGTAATGCTTTTAAGTTGATATGCGGCCACTTTAAAATCTTATAAGATATTAGTACAATAGGAGTTAAATTCAAAAATAGTTGAATTAAAAATAGCTTGATATTAGTGATATACTCGAACAAGACTAAAGTAAATTCCAAGCTCGACATTCCGAAACCAGTTTGAACAATATCTGAATATATATAAACATCGTTAATACTTTACTTGATCATGTCGTAGTCTTGTGCATTCAAATTTTCATATGTAACAATTTGTTGTTGTATAAGCATGAGATGTATTCCGTTTTCATTGTATTGCCGTACCCAGATAAATATATACGTATATATTAAATTTAAACAGTCAAATCTAACGAAAATAAATAAATGTCATCGTATAATTATAAAACAAATTACTTATATTTCAAACGGTATGGAATCAAACTTAATAGTTAAAGTTTGGGTTTTTAAATGACACTCCATTTTATAAAAATTCATTTAAAACTATATAGAAATTGTACATCCATATATATTAAATAACGAGTTATATATATTGTAAATTCATTTAGAAATTATAAATCGATATTTAAATAGAATATTTAACACCCAAAAATATGGGTCGTTACAAGGAGCTAATCGATGTTAGTTAATCGATTAGTGTTAAAGTAAAAAAGAGTTAATCGATGTTAGTTAATCGATTAGAGAATAAAGTTAAAAGGAGTTAATCGATGTTAGTTTAATCGATTAGAGTTAAAGCAAAAGAGCTAATTGATGTTAGTTTAATCAATTAGAGTTAAAGTAAAAAGGAGTTAATCGATGTTAGTTAATCGATTAGAGTTAAAGTAAAAGGAGTTATCGAATATAGTTTATTCGAAAGGTGTTAAGTGAAATGAGTAAATCAATAGCGTTAGTCAAATAGAGTTAATCCAATAGTGTTAATCCAATAGTGTTAATCCAATAGAGTTAATTGATAAGGGTTAATCGAATAGAGTTAAGTGAAAAGAGTCAATCGAATATAGCTATTCGAACGAGAGTTAAGTAAGGAAGTTAGTTAAAGAAATATAAAGTGAACTTTGCCAATTCCAAAGTTAGAAATGTTGTTCAGTTAAGGTCTGAGAGGTAGTTCTACCCCAATTTGATTGGCTTCGTTTTTAACTAAGGAATAGTTAAGGTTCGGCAGTAAAGGAAATAGTTTGAGTTGGCATCGCGATGGTTTGTTTAAAACATCTGTCTAAGTCCAGTGAAGAAGCTTTGGAAATGTTTTCCAAATAAGAAACCGGAAATGTTTTCCAAATAAGAAACCGGAAATGTTTTCTAATAAAGAAAACAGGAAATGGAAATGTTTTCCATTGTTAATGACATATATTTTCTAAATTTAGAAAATAACAAATGTTGAATATAGGGAAATAGGAGATGAAAAATGAACTAAGGATATAAATGTTAAATGATGTTTGATCGATATAATTTCCATTTGGAAATATTATCGTTGTTTGCACATTTGTTTTTATTCGATAGTTAAATCACAGACTATCGAAATTTTGACCATTTTAACGTTGTTAATATGGAGAGACCGGTTGGATTATTATCCAAAGAACCACTCTGTATTGGCATAAGCGTTGCGAATCATATATGCCAAAGGAAATTGAAGACGAAGTTATGCAAGGGCTATCCTGTTTACAGAATAGTGCCTTCGGTTCATCCTGTTCCTAGATGACTTGTATGGACGGATGTCTGACAAAGTATTTCCAACCGATCACGTATATTGATTTCTCCAACCGTACCAAGAGTGGAAGCGGAGAAGGAAACTTCTTTTAGCTAACACATAATGTATTGTTGAGGACGTCAATCGGTGATTTGATAGATTTGATGATGTGGCATTCAAAGTGAATCTGGTGTGATGATAAAGCGTAGCTTCTAGCCTCATCATCCAGTAAATGACAGAAATCGGGCAGGCAGCATGGCTAAGTCGGTCGCACCGAAGTAGGGTGTATAATCACCTGATATAGAGTTTCATTTACTTCTAACAATCTGTTGTTGATGCTGTCCCATTCAAGAAACAGTTGCTGATCCCAACCGTTGGTGATATACATTCGATACACTCAAGCGAAATGAGTGGTCGGTCATGTGTGGCCGGGTTGCAAGATGTTCTTATTGAACCCAGTGTATTCCTCTCTAGAGGTACATGAGCGATAGGTGGTTCGATACCTTGTCATAGTTGGAAATCCATTACCCAATACGTGCTTGCGGTTTTGATTGTATACTATATATGTAGAACGTGAGATGAAAGCGTTTATGCTAGATGATTATATATACTGTGGTTGATAGACATTATTATAATATCAAAAAGGTTTTTGATATAAAGATATTTTGGATTCTCATAAGGGAAAAACCCATTCCGTTATGTGGCGTGGTCTTATGAGATATCGTTTGCTTGTTCGAACTGTTTTTAAACTGTTTTACTCATACCAGTCCCATGACTGACCCGGAGTTTACTTTGTTGTTTTCCCTAAACTCTTGGGTGCCTAAATTTGTACGGGCAGTCAAGTAGTCGGGATTTTACAGATATAGTTGAAGAACTGGAGCAGGAGGCTTCAGGATCATATAGCTATTATTATTCCGCTGTGTTGTAAGTGATGTACTTGGATAATGATGTATATTCAAATACAGATGTATATTTCAAAGTTTTGTTACATATATTATATGTTATTCGTCCCGCTGTGAGATTCGTGTTACTCTGATGTTGCGTTCTTCTTCTTCTTCTATTCTAAGTTTCTATCTTATCTTTTCTCACCCTCTAATTTCTTTCACTAATTACCAGGATTTTTCGATGTTTTGGTCATCGACATCGTGCTTATGTCGATAACCAAAGTCGCTCAAAATCTGGGTCGTTACAATAGTACCATATACTATACTGATGTATGGTATACAATCAAAATCATATGGGATCGTAGCAGAGATTGGGTTTCCAATAATGACCAGGCAAAGGAACTTCCTTCCGAACCGAATTTTGAACACCTCTGGAGGGATGTACGAGGATCAACTCATGCTCCTCATGCCGACACAAGGCCGGGTTACCTCTGTAATTAGGTAACTTAGAGTACACCTGAGTATTTCATCTCTCAGTCGTTAACGACCTTTCCGAGCATGCGCCAACAACAACCACAAAAGTATATGCTTTTACCACATAGGTTAATACCTGGGCTCCATACCATAGTACACCTTTTATCTAGAAGGAGACAACACCCCATAAACTTGCCACATTTCTTCCTTTTTTGGCCATTTACTGGGGTGTGAGGCTTGCCAAGGTCACGATAACACAAAGTTGCGCTTAAATAAGCAATGCTTTGATCATCCATAGCTCATCACATAACTTAAGTATGTCGCATTGTCCATTCACAATGCATCACTGATTTCTATCAATATAAAACCTCTAAGCTCATAAGTCTTAGAGAAGGGTGTTAAGCAAAAGAATAAATTCTCCACCACCAAACAAATATATATTTAAATAAGATCAGTGCTACGCAGTCAATTACAATGTCAGAAACACAAACCATACAAGCCCGTTCTGGGTCTGAACGAAATCACAAATCTGGAATTCCTTCACATACATTTGGGATTCTTGCCACATAGCTGATATAAAATCCATTTGCAAATGGGAGCTACCCATTTGAGACATTCAGCAAATCGTCCTTACAATATAAAGGTCCCGGTCTTCAGTACCGTCTTCAGTTGCTCCACAATGTCGTATTATTACTTAGAATGGTTTTCGGACATACATCTGATCCCGATCTTTCCAAATAATAAGCGCAATTAAAAAAACACAATTATAGAATAAACAGGCTTTCAACCAAATCTCCTTTATTCTTGAATTTTGTCAAATTAAACTTCTTTAAACTCATCCCTAAATTATTACAAATCCGTATTTTAACCTTTCTCTTTTAAAACACATCCCTTAAATCAAAGATAATTTACTCTCGAAGCCTTAATTAATTTTCTGTTTGATAACTCGTTACCAAAAATCTAGTTTCCTTTGAATACCCTTAATCCATATTTCAACCATAGTTCCAAATAAATAGATTTCCCAACATTCAAGTCTTTAATCTTAAATAAAAGATTATAATTTCTTTCAAATTCATTACCTTTAATTTCCTCAAATCAAAGATTTGATTAAATCTCAAATTACGATGTGAATTTCCATAACTCAATCTCATTAGGTTTCAAGAATGATATTATTGAATATACAATTCATGATAAAAACCAAATCAATCGATATCAAACATAAATTACACAGAAATTGTATCTACTTATATTCGATATCAATTCTCATAATCAACAAATACTATAAGTGGAATAACGATATAATAATATCTTCGAAATTCCACAAATAGTATACGTTTACACCACAAAATTTCATATCAAATATCCGAAGATAATTTCTATCCAACTTATCTTAATTCGATTGGGAAACCTGTATCTTAATTAATAGATTTATCCAATTCTTTGACATTAGATCAGGACAGAAATACCATCAGCTTATCATCAATATCAATCTCTGTATCCATCTCACACTATAAGCGGAATAACAGTGAATGTTATGACTCGAAACTTCCCCATAAAGGAAAGCCCGAATTGAGTTGAGAACACGACAAATCAGAATACAAACAGAAGAACATTTCATTGCTTATTACACCAATTTACATCAGAGTACAAGAATATAATAGAGTATGAATAAATACTACACATTTGATAAATATCAGAGATTTAAAATACATAGCAGCGGAAAAATAATATAAAACACAACTAAAAGTAATACACGGATATAGAGCTTTCCGAATATCGCTTCAGCTGTAAACCAGGATCCTGTGAATACAATATCTTCGAAACCCAACTACTAGCTGCACGCGTGGAAAATAAGGGCACCCAGAGTTTCGGTTAAAACAATAAACCCTAGGTCAGTCATGTGACAGATGTGAGAACTAAAACAATTATTAAAAACTTTACTTCAAAATAAGGTAAATCAAGGGACTACGCCGTTTAACACGGAACATGTTTACCCCCAAGAATACCAGTGCCTAAAACAAACAGCGCAATGCTAAATAAAGAAGAATGAAGCTATTATAAGACTTAGGTCCCATCACATAATGCAACGCAAGCCGGAGGATAGAGTTTTACCTTATAATAGCCAAATATGCTTGGTACGTTTTAAAAAAGATCTTTTATTATTATTATAAGTGAAGAAATAAACTTCAAATATAAATATATCAATCACAGACGGCATGGGTACCATATATCATGTCGCCATACTAGGATCTACAATCAAAACCGCAAAAATGTCGCATTGGAATTTTGTATTTCCATACTGCTGGCTCCTGATCCGAAAGATCTAGCGCGTAGTACAATTCCCAACGGCTTACGTCGTAGGCATGCGAAAACACCATAATGTACATTCGCACTATCCTGGAAATCAAGTATCTCAACGGCTTATATCGTAGGCATGCGAAAACGCCGTATACCCTATTCATTTGGGAATCGGGGGAGTGTGCCCTATCCCTACTGGTGTGGGAAGACCACACACAGTATCACCTCAGTCGACCGAATCCATGACACCACTAACGTGTCTATCCTCATCTCAAAAGCATACTGATCTAACCATCAGTTTACCACCATACCGGTGTGTGAGGCTCGCGAATTAACGCCACACAAAACTGTGCTATATTAAATTTGTGCTTCAATCATCAACCACAAGACATTGCTTTTCAACAAAAGCCTTGATCACTTGCCACTCAGGCATGCCACACAGGCAATTCACGCCATTCGACTGATGTCTATTGATATACAACCTATGATCCCGTACGACTCAAAGAAGGGTGAAGTAAGAGAATAAATTCTCCTTCACTAGGCAGATGTATATTTAATAGAGATCAATCAGCACAGAATAAAATCCAATGTCAGACACACCATCCATTTACAAGTCCGTACTAGGTTTGAACGAAACCGGAGGCACCTTATTCCTCTCCCATATGTCCAATACATGAGAGAGGCCCTCGCATATCCGTAAAATCAATAAGTACGTCCGGACGGCTACCACTTTATCCCCTTCAAGGTAGTTACTCCAATCATGAGCATCAATAGCACCCATTCATTCGATGTGAAGATCGTCGGTCTTGCACCATCTTCAGTCTCTTCGACTTTTCGTCGTATCAGTTATTCAGAATGGGTTAAACCCGGGCTTTCTGAATAACTCGCGTATCTTATAATCAAGTGCGATAACAACACATCATACGCCTCATTCCAATTCAGAATATTCTTTTATTCAAATATTCTCATCATTAGGGAATAGGTTCCCATTAATTTTATCAAAGATAAATTCTTTTAAATTTATTCTTTAATCTTCCTTTGGACATCAAAACCATATTTAGGTTTTCCAAACTAGTCAGGATTAGCGAACTGCACCGAAGTAATCATTTATTTTATTTCCTAATCCTAACCTATTCATCCCATGGAGCAAAACTGGTTATACTCCATATCTTGCACCACAGTGTTATCGGTAAATAAATTACCATTTCACGTTCAAATCTAATTAAAGATTTAACTATCGCTTGGCGCAAAACAGGTGATACTTCGTTCTTGATTATTTTCTTGAATTGATAATTTTAATTAGCACATTCACTTTTCAATCTAATTAAAGATTCATTAAAACTCCACTTAGTTTTAATATTCCCAAAAATCAATGTTAATGATTATTCAAATTTAGGAACTAATCCTGTCTTTACCTGAGTTAAAGAACCAATGTCATTTAAAACACGGTTCACGATAAACCCAAAATCACATTCCATTACTTATGGAATCTTCACGTAAAATAGATCAATATATAGTCAATATCAATTTCCGTATCCGACTAATAATACAAATGGAATAACGACAAAGCATTTTAAATTCCATATATATTAACAGTCTTCCTCCATAGAAACTCACTGCGGTTATTATCAAATCAAATTCCATTCCATTCCAATATATTAAATTGGAAAACTTTACTTTGGAAAATCTCCACTAAATCTTTAATAAAAAGATTTATAAGTTCCAAATCTCATTTCACTGTAAATCGAGTTAAAGAACGAATGTCATTAAAAACATAGTTCACAATAAACCAAATTCACATTCCATTTCAAATCCAATTAAATGTTAATTAATTGGTAATTCTTCTCTACTTCTTAATTAAAAGATTTATCCTCTCCATTGAGTTTAAGAACAGTATTATTAATGATACCATTCACGACAAACCCAAAATCTCATTCCATTGTTAATCGGGTTAAAGAACAAGTGTTATTTGAAACACCATTCACGATAAACCCAAAAACAAATTTCAATTCAATTCCAATTAAATATTAATTAATTGGTAAACTTCTACTTTAATTCTTAATTAAAAGATTTATTCTTTTCACACCGGGTTTAAGAACAGCGTTAATGAAGACACCGTTCACGACAAACCCAAAATCCAATTTGATATTAAATACAAGGCTCTGAATAGAAAATATATAGGCTTATATTCAATATCAAATTCTGAAAACAACAAATATCGTATTGGAATAACGATATATATATCTTCAAATTTCCTCCACAATGTCTGTATAATCACGGAATCCAATATCGAAATATTCCGAAGATAATTTTGATTCAAATCCATTCCAATTCATATATTGGAAATTCCAGTTATTTTTAAATCCATTTCAAAGTCAATTTATTTATTTAAAAATATTGGATTATAATTCAAGTTCATAACTAGTTCATTTCGATAAAAATATATTTTTATCTTTTCAAATATGGAATTTTTCATCCCAATTCTTTCCAAATCATTTATTATGATTTTACACAAATTATTAATATTTTTAATAATTTTGTCAAGGCCCTTTCAGTCGATTTCCATAAACGGTCATCGAACTGCATTTACGGCGACCTTTTGCAAATTTGATTTGGACAAAATTCCAAATCAAACCATTAGATTTCAAATCTCTTATATCCGCTGGAAAGATCTTTTCGATACGAACACAAAGATTCCAGTTTTAGGAGAATCGGACAGTCGGATCTCCCGAAATGTCAATTCGAAGTCAATGGTCAAAATTCGCCAATGGTCGCTGCGCAGTGCGTTCTATTCAGGCCATTATAATATATATAATATATTATATATTTCATCGATTTCCATTTAAAACGAATTTTATAAATCATTTTAAATTCTTTTTAAAAACGATTTCCACTTCCATTTCAATTTCAAATCAAAATTGAATTTTTCCTTTTAAATTCGTTTCAAACTCATTTTAAATCGATTTCAATTCCATTTTCAAATTCAAATCAAAATTGAATATTCTTTATAACTTTGTTTCAGATTCATTTTAAATCGATTTCAATTCCATTTTCAAATTCAAATCAAAATTGAATATTTCATATTATTATAATATTAAAATGATAATATTTTCAAAATATCAGATTTTGAAATCACTTTTCGATATTCATTATAAAATGAATAAAATCGACAGGAAATCCCATTCGTGTCCAAATGGCGTTTAACTACTTAACACGGCTTCACATTTCAATAATTACTGAATATTATTTTAAAATATTCGTTAATTCTGAACTGGAATCAGACTCAATTCATTATCATATAAATTTAGTTATATGGATTTCATCATCACATATATACAACAATAACGATAGACAATCATTAAAAATTCATACAACATCCAGCCGGCTTTTTTCTCTATTGATTTTTCCATAATTTAGAATCTCTCCATTTCTATAAACGTTGAGTCACTAATCTATTATGTCGTGGTAATTCTAAAAAAAGGTTATTGGATCCAATTAGATAGTATTCATAAACGGTGCGGTCCTCTTTATATTTAAATTATGTACATAACAAACAACAAATATTAATATAATTATTATATATTATATATATACTATATAATTAGAATAATTAATTAAATTACACAAAATACATTAAAAGGTAGGATAAAAACAAGATTTTTCGAAAATAAGTCTTTAAATTTCAAATTTAATTTATTAAATTTAGTAATCATATTATGATATGTATAAAATCATCCTATTTATTTAATTTATATTTCTTTTTTATAAAGAAGATCTTTCTAAGTTTTTTAAGTGTCATTAAAAATGAAAAGAATACTTTAGTTGTGACATACTGAAAAATTCAGGGTAAATTGGAACCATTAACAATTTACTTTAAATTAGTCTTTAAATTGAAATTAGTGAAAAGAAAATTGATTTATGACCGATTTATGACTAATCTCATGTTGTTTTCAATAAAAAATACTTTTCTATTTCAATTATAACAATATATATGTGTATATGTAAACCCCAAAATACAAATTGTTACCCAGATACCGAGACGACGGAATATCCTGAAATTCGGTCAAGAAAAGGGAGACGCATAATAATTTATAGGGACGGACTGTAAATTCATCGACGACTATCTACGCTGGTTCAAATCCAGCTGGGCCCAAGAATTCACCCCAGGAATTGAACCCGCGCGTGGTGGATTCACAATCCACTGCCTTGGTCCACTTGGCTACATCCGCCCCTTATCTAGCTAAAGATTTTCTCCTTTTTCCATTCATCATTATTGTATTTATTCTTCCCATGATTATGGACCCGAATCCGTTAGTATGGAACATTTTCTTTTCCAAGTAAAATCCCCAAGTATATGAAAGAATGAAAAAGTGCTTTCGTTGTTGTGGAATAAGAAGCCTTCGTATCTTAATGCATGTATTTAATTTATTCGGAGCTATTAGAGCGGGATCCACTTTTTGGGGAATATGAGTTGAAGCAATAACAAGAATATTTCTAGTGGATATAGATTGAAACAAATAGTTCTCATGGTCTAGAATCCACGAAATTTGGAGTAGGTGAACGTACTCATGAAGGAAATGATCTCTACATGGAAATGAAAGAATCTGGGGTAATTAATGAAAAAATATTGCAGAATCAAAAGTAGCTCTAGCATGTCTTCTATAGGACAGGTTTCTCTTGAACATATGCAATTGGTTTCTTAGTGGTTCAACCTGAGAAAGGTCTTCCTTCAAAAGATTCTATTCCTATCACAGCAAGATGGACTTTACCTAGACTTAGAATGGGCCGATTTTTAAATTTTGGATAGAAATTTCTTTTACTGGCATAGAAACCCAATCTTGAGTGAAAAAATTATTGCGACTTTGGTCTTTTTCAATAAAATCACCACGTAATAAATCAACAAAACCTAAAGTCATCTCACGTTCCCCTTCCAGTTTAAGCATTCTTCTTATGGCTAGATCCAATCTCCTTGTCCTTACGGAAAGGAAAAATAATTTCACGTTCTTCCTTTCGATGAGCTATAGCGCTTACTCCAGGTAATTATATTGAAGCACATAATTGATTAAAAATCACGAGATGTTTTGAATAAAACCATTCGTTAATTCAGTAGAATTTATTCTTGGATCCATCAAGCAAATAAAATAGAATCAAGACAATATTGGAATCCAATAAATAAGAAATAAGGGTTTCGCGGGCGAATATTGACTCTTTCGTTTTCCTGCTTTGTTCGTAGGATCAATCCACAACCTCTCCGAGTAAAAAAAAAATTGTTCTTGGTTCATTCCGCCATCCCGCCTGCTCAATCATTTGGATTCTTTTATATAGAATCTGTGAGATCTCAATTCCAGCTATGGTTTCATTAGCTATCTTACAACTAGACTCCCTCTTTTTCCGATCTGGTTCCTCCACCACTGCGAATCCCTTGTTCGATTCAGGCATGATACACTTTTTATTTATTGGGAGAACCCAAGTAATCTCTTGCGGATCCATGAAGCAACTCTCAGAAATCTTTTTCTCTTTTGGAAGATACAGGAGTGAAACAATCAATCTAAGATCAAACAATTCCATCGAATGGAGTATGACTGTATGTGTGATAGCATCTTGTAACGACCCGCATTCTACGCGTCGAGGATCGTAGAATATTTATTTCTTTTTCATATAAGGTCGTATGGTCGTGTAGCTTTGGGGGACGACTATTGGGGTCATTTCCCATGTACACATATTTGCCAATTTTTAAATGAACGTTTTGCCCTTAGCTGATCTTGTTTCGTCCATAACTTTTGATTGGAGAAGAGTTTTGACCTGAAACCACTTCCATTGGATTCGAATGATGGTTTACCTTTCCGTAGAGTGGTCATATGCGAAAAACAGACTTACCATTTAGGAGATATAGCTGAAATAAGGTTTAGAAGGTGAAAAACTGCTTAACCAGGCCAAATAAGGTGATTAGTGAATGAGCCCATAACCCGTTTTGGGATTAGGGTTATGTGGAAGCTGAAATGAGTTAGGTTTTCATTCTATTTCAGTTTTCTAGCTGCCACTTACCTCTTAGAAACCCTAACAATGGCCTCCAACCTCTATAACACCTCCAAATCACTTTCTAATCAAGGATTAAGCTTAGCAACATCTAATCAAGGTGTATTAGCACAAGAATCGAGGTAGAGCTGCTGTGTTGCATTGGTATTCATGCCCAAACAGAGATATTTTTAGATTTGGTACTTTATTTGTGGCTAAGGTGAGTGATTAGCTTGCTTTTACACTAATTATGGCTAACAAGGGTTGATTAGTGTTAATTAGCGAATTTATACATGATTAAATTCTGGAAAAAAATATTTATAAAATTCAAATGTCATTTTATGCCTCTGTTAGAAATTTGGGTTAATTTGGTTAAGTTTTGCTAATCTTATCATTAGTTATGCTTAAACACGATTAAGGGAAAAATATGGGGGTTTTGGCTATGTTTGATCCATTTTAACCTATCAAGTTGTTGTTTTGGTGTTTGTGGTCGAGTATACATGTTGTTATGACTGTATGGTATGCTTTGTGATTGTTTAGAGTAGTTAGGATAGTCGAAAACACCGTCGTGTGGCATAAACAGTCGCTGGAAGAGTTGCAGGAAAAGTGCAGGCTGTGACCCGAACCGGATCAGATTGGTGGGGGCGAACCGAACTGCTCGTGGAGCATCTTCACGACCTGACCGCTTGCATCTGAAGCTCTCAGATCTGACCCTCTTGTAAATGTTGGCACAACCTGATCCAATGGGAGCATAATTCTTCGAACCGATCTGCCTACCAGACCAAGGAGGCTTGACCCGGAGCTGGAACCACCCACGAACTGAACCGCAGTGGACTGAAGCCCACGAACCGAACGGGATGGTGAAGCCAACCCGACCCGAGAAATCCGATCCGAACCAGGATGATGACTGTGAACCGAACAAAGGATCTTGGACGTGAGGCATGAGCTATGAACCAAATGAAGACCGATCCGAAGAAGAACAAAGCCCGAGTGCAAAGGTAGTCCAAATGGGAAGTTGTGACTCAAGATCCACATGGGAACCAACGAGTTCACTTCATGGTTGGGCTTTGCTGCGGAACATGTGCTAAGGAGTTATCGACGTCCATAACTTTGATTCACACCGAAAGATTAATGATAGGCTACGTATCAGTGCAGTAGAGTCATAATGACTCGAGGGGCAAAGTGATCATAACAAGGTTATGAACCAGTGCAGTGGACATAGCAAAGAATTAGTGGCTATGGATCAGTGCAGTGGAGTCCTTGTAGCTTCATGGGGCAGAGTGATCATAGCTAAGGATTGGGTGATCGAAGTGGTGGATATCGTATACTTTAAGCACTGAGTGAGAGATGCGAGGATGGTTGCCATGCTTGATTGTTGCCATCACTATGACATGCATACCCCCTCCCCCATATTCTTTACACCATATGTTAGTGGCACCTTAGAGTATTGTACGGTATGATGTGCTAACTCTTTGGTTGCAGGTCCAGGTTCGGTTTAGTATGCATGTTATTGTTATGTTTATGCTTGCTACCACTCATACCAGACTGTTGTCTGACCCAGAGTTTTATGTTTCTTCTTATTACTCTGGGTGCTCACACGAGCAGACTAGAGACAGGTTATGCGGTATGCACGAGTAGATGTATCGGAGGTGAGCAGGAGGCTTCTACGTATGATATTTACTTATTCTCCCTGTGTCATTGGTAGTCACAACTTTGGGTATTAGTAGTGTACTTTTCTTATTTTGCTTTAGAGACAGTTTTAAAAGTTGTAATAATGTTGGTTTTGGATCATAAGCTGTACTTTGAATTTTCCGCTGCTGTGATGACTTAGTTTCCAGCTTATGCTCTGTCTCGCCTGTTTTGTGTCAAGTATATGTTATTATTATATTTTATTCCATGCGCTATGAGACATACTACAGGTTCTTTGTTGATTCATTCTCCTTCTTTCTCTTCTTCTGACGACCGTCCTGTGCTGGTTGGACATCGGTACAACGCGTTTCTTTGGAAATGTCGGCTGGTGCGGGGCGGGCCGTCACACATCTACTATACCACGAATATCAATGAACCCAATTCTTGCAATTGCTCAACTCATAATTGGCAAATTCGTAGGTTCAATTCCTACTGGATGCATGCTAATGGGAAGCGTATTCTATAAATTTCCCTCCCTACCAAAAAATATGCCGATTCTTTTTAGAGCACCTTTCCGAAAGATTACCAGGTGAGGGGCGCAAGCAGACTGCCTTAATTACGCCATTCATTGGAAAAAGGAATGTTAGCTACTTTTTTTTTCTCTAACAGGATTATTATTTATTCGATGGATTTCTTCGAGACATTTTCCATTAAGTAATTTATACGAATCATTGATTTTCCTTATGTTATTTGTTTTTATGTGGGTCGACTTTTGTTTTACTGTTAATAGGAATTCCCTTGTTAAGACCCTATATATAAATCAATTAAAACCTCAGATTCATACAAGAACCACAATGATTTAGTCCCAAGCTAAGTAAAAGGGTTCTTTGACCGAGGGATTGGAATTAGCGCCCACCGATCGTATTTCTCCCGAGCTGAAAGAAAAGATAAGAAATCTGTCTTTTCTGAGTTATCACCCTAATAAAAGAAATATTCTTGTGATAGGTCCTGTTGCAGGTCAAAAATATAGTGAAATCGTCTTTTCCATTCTTTCCCCCGACCCGCAGGGGCATCCTGTATTGTTGAATAGAGCACCTACCCTGCATAGATTGGGTATACAAGCGTTCCAACCCATTTCAGTGAAGGGGTGCGCTATTTGTTTACACCCATTAGTTTGTAAGGGCTTCAATGTAGACTTTGATGGGGACCAAATGGTTGTTCATGTACCTTTATCTTTGGAAGCTCAAGCGGAGGCCCGCTTACTTATGTTTTCTCATATGAATCTTTTGTCTCTAGCTCGTTCAATTCTATTTTTTTTCTTATTTTTTTTAAAACAAAAATTCTTTTTTTTAACCGGGGTACTCGAAGAAATTTGAAAAATGTATATTATAAATATAGAGAAATTTATTACTTTTTTGAGTTATTGGAATAGTTTATATTTTTTTAATAATTGATCTTACCACGGAATTGGGAAATCCATAGGGCCGTTCTTTTTAGATTTAGAGTTTATTTGTTCGAGAATTTTTTTTTCATAATTTAATAGAACATCCTGAATTATCTGTTGAAGATTTTTATTAGATTTAAAGAAATGGATTTACTTTTCTTTTTTCTTTTTTAGAACTTAAAAAAATATTCTACCTATAATCCCCGAGGCGATGGGTCCTTTCTTTTGTGATGATGAATAACCTACTTATCTCAGTGGTTAGAGTATTGCTTTCATACGGCGGAAGTCACGAAACTCTCTTCGACTCCATGTCCGAATAAAGTAAAGCAGTAATAAGTTCCAAAAAATCAATTGGTTAATTCATGGTAAAATCCCTCCGTGATGCATTTTATTCCAATTGGGGGGTTATTTATCTATATCTATCCCAATGAGCGATCTATCAAATCATTGCAATTGATATTCGATCCCGACGAGAAGGAAGATATCTTCGAAAGGTGGGTTTTTATGATCCAATGAAAAATCAAACTTATTTAAATGTTCCTACTATTCGTTATTTCCTTGAAAAAGGTTATTAGCTAAATGGAAATTGGTGCTTACAATTCTCCCGGTTGCTTCTTGTGGATTTTCATTACTTTTCTGCGCAAAAATGAGATACGCATTTGAAATTGAATAATTGATGATCAAATGGTTTTTACTCAAAGAACCCTTTTACTAAGCTTGGGATTAAATCATCGTGGTTCTTGTATGAATCTGAGATTTTAATTGATTTATATATGGGGTCTTAACAAGGGAATTCCTATTAACAGTAAAACAAAAGTCGACCCGCATTACTATTCAATCAAATGATATTGAGCACGTTTCCCATCTCTTCTCGAGAAACAAATGGGGTCTTTCCTTGCAAAATTGTGCTCAATTTCATATGTGGCAATTCCGCCAAGATCTCTTCGTTAGTTGGGGGAAGAATCAGCACAAATCAGATTTTTTTTTTAGGAACAATTTTTTTTAAATATCATATCTCTTTTTTTTTATAAAAAATATTTTTTTACTTCAAAAATGAATAATATTTTAGTTAAAAAATTAGTTGTTCTGCCGGATTGGTCGCTCAAGATCTTTGGTCTTCACCCGGATCCGATGAAAAAAATTAGGATCACTTCAACTGACCTATTTTTGAATTCGAACTCGGATTAATTGGATCTTAAATGTTCGATCTGGTATTTTTTCATGATTTTAAAAACTTTCTATATATAGAATATGAAATTTTTTCATTAACTTATGTATTTATTTAACTCCTCAAGATTAGTTAGAACTAGCAGCTATTTTATGTCGAATATTTACTTATCTGTCTGCTAGTTTGGTTCTAAGTACTATGTATTACTTTATTTCTTTTCCTAATGGAAAATTTTTCTACTTTTACTGGGAAAAGAAATCTACTTCTGTTGGGAAAAGAAATAAAATGTAACTATAATGAATATTAAAATTGGTTTATTCGGAGTCGAACCCGCAAAAAAAAGGGTTTGTATCGAAAAAAGTATATACTTTGACTTTCATGTGCTAAAACTTTGGCTCGTAAACGTAAAAGTACAGTACACATTTTTTTTGCGTAGATTAGGTTCGGGGTTATTAGAAGAATTTTTTACGGAAGAAGAGCAGATTCTTTCTTTGGTCTTCCCAAAGCAAATTCCTTTTATTTTACGTCGATCACAGTTAGAACGTATTTGGTATTTGGATATTAGTGTGTCGAGTATTGTCCAACAAATTGTTTATCGGTGACTGAAGAATATGAACTTTCAACTTATGATCATCACGAATTAAATTATAATCAAATTGCATTAGGTCGGTTACCAATTTTAGTAAGTGGAGATTACACAATTCAAACAATTATGAGTTTCGGTCAAATCAAAATGTACAAAGAAAAAACCCTTAGTGAATGAACAAGGAATTCATTCTAAGCCTTTCTGAGAGACTTTAGCGGGTCTATTGATAGAAATAAATCGTTTATTCCCCGATGCTATGTCATTCCCCTTTTTTAATTACAGTTTAAGATCCTATTGATCAAATTCGATTCAGTAGGATCTTTCACTCACATTTTTTTCCACCAAGAACGTTTTATGAAACTCTCTGATGGAAGGATTCGAACCTCCGAATAGCGGGACCAAACCCCGTTGCCTTACCACTTGGCAACGCCCCATTTCGATTTCGAATTTCTCTTTGATACTAATCATTTTACATTTGTTAAAAAATATAATCTGTTTTACTATTCTAAGTGGTTATTTTATTCTGTCGTGGAATATGGGTGTTTGATCCTTATGGACTAACTGGAAAAGTACAATCTGTAAGTCCATCATGGGGTGCGGAAGGTTTTGATCCTTTTGTTCCCGGTGGAATAGCCTCTCATCATATTGCAGCAGGTACACTGGGCATATTGGAAGGCCTATTCCATCTTAGTGTTCGCACGCCTCTACGTCTTTACAAAGGATTACGTATAGGCATATAAGGCCTATATTATAAAGTATATAACTTCGATCATAGGGATCAATTTCTGATCGCGTAGCTTCATAACAATTCTGTAAAGCTTCTGCGTAGTTTCCTTCGGATTGAGCTGACATCTGTTACGATCGTTCATTTATTTTATTCAAAAAATCTCCGCTCCAGAACCGTACGTGATATTTTCATCTCATACGACTCCCCCGAACCTGGGTGATCTATCCATGACCAAGATGAAGCTTGGGTGAAACTAAGTGGAGGTCTGAATCGATTGATGTTGAAGAATCAGCTGATGAGTTGTGGTTAGGGGTAAAATGCCACTCGAACCCAGAGCTAGCTGGTTCTCCCCGAAATGCGTTGAGGCACAGCAGTTGACTGGCATCTAGGGTAAAGAACTGTTTCGGGGCAAATGGACTGGTGAAGATTGTCCTCCCAAATGTGGATAGAATGTCCTTTGTGCAACGGGACCCTTGCGGATAGTTTATCGGGTTTGCACCTTTTTATATCTTATTATTATTTATTTAAATATTTCAGGAAACATAATATAAATATTCTAGATATCCAACCCCTATTTATTAATCACAAACTAAAATATTTCTACTTCCCTATTGTTCCCACCAAACCTACTATAAAAATGGTAACTAAAAAAAAATAAGTGGACCCGTAATAGAGCCATAGATAGAAAAATGAAATCCAATCCACGAAATAATTTGACCTGTGGACAACATCATTGTGGTAAATGTCAAAATGCCAGAGAAATCATTACCGCAAGACATAGAGGGAAAATACAAATATAAAATGCATTAATTTAATTCTTAATCCATTTCCACTTTTTTTTCGTTTTGATTGAAAAAAAAATTAGATGTAAAATGGATATTGGACACTCTACAGAAACATTTCGCAATCAATTTACCTAAGAATAAGTTTTCATTTTAAAGATTTTTTTTCTTTTTTTATAAAATTTTATAAAAAAGCCTTCATTTTTTGTCTTCGACAAACAATTCGTATTTTCGCGAAATAGATCCAATTTGTCCACTATTAGTAGATAAAATGATTTCTTTCACTTCTGAATCCAAAATAATTTGACTAGGGGTTGCGGACGACCTCCTCAATTTTTTGTAACGCCAATTTGAACTCCACTCTGTCACCTTAGTGGGTCAATGCCTCAACGTGTTTAGGGAACTCTCAGGGCTTTCTCCTAATCCCCACAAGTGTTTATGTGTGGCATTCCAGTAGACATTAGGGGTCCCGCACCACTTATTAATTCAGAATGGATGGATCGCTTGAACGATTCCCTATGATACCTAAAATCCCCATCCCACCCAAAGAAATCTTTCTTACTTTATCTTGGTTTCTCTTTTTAAAAAGTAATTCAATTAAATACAGAAAAATAGTAAAATTATAATACTAATAAATAAGACTTCTTTATATTTTAAATTGACCAAAAGATTCTATCATAATATATATTTATATAAGTGATACCTGGGATTTCCCCAAAAGATAATTATTTATTTCAATACTCACTCGTTGTTAGTTAACAATTCTAATGATTAGATTATATGCTTAATTCTAATAGAAAGTAAAATAGTAAAATCTGAAATCTCTCTTTTGATTCAAAATTGTGGTGTAACGTGTATCCCCCTTTGTTCCGGTTATGGAATAGATGAAATAAATCCAAACATGAATTTTTTTTTCCAGGAATGAAATCTGAGTTTTGATATATTGGGTGTATCCGTACTTATAGAAGCTTTCATTTTCGTTGTTATCCCAATTATTGGTTCAGTTTATGCATCTTCTATTCGACCCAAGAAAAGGTAGAACTCCTTTTTCTTGTGTCGTCTTGTATCAAAATAATAATGGTTTTATACCATACCAATTCGTTATGTATGGATGATGAGATTCCATTAATACAGAGCCAATTCCAATAGACTTATTGAACATTCCCATTGGCGTGCATCTTGCAGGAATTGAACCTACGAATTTGCCAATTATGATTTTTTTTCTTGTTTTTTAATTTTCTAACTTAATGTGAGATAATGATAGGCATATTTTATCTGAACAAGAAACGAAGCAATGAGTTAAAATTGAAGAAAAAACATACAAATTCAAATCCTATAAAATTAGAATATAAAAAGACTTTTCAAAAGGGTTGAGTGAAATCCATTCCATAAATCAGTAACTAAAAGAATAGAAAAAGCTTTTATTGTGTCACTTAAGTTATGGAAGAATTCCTAAATCCAAGAATTCAGAATAACAAGTTCGGGTTCAACAAGCAATCGATATTTCATGATCAAAGGTGTAGTACTGCTTGTAGTAGTGCTCCTTATATCTCGTATTACCAATCGAAAGATGGTCGAAAGAAAAAAATCTCTATTTGATGGAGCTTCTTCCTATACCTATGAATTCCATTGGACCCAGAAATGAGACATTGGAAGAATCTTTTTGGTCCTTTTTTATTATTCGAACGATCTATCTCTTCCATTAATATTTTTAGTTCGTAATTCTATCTTTCTCTAAAAACCTTCGAAGAAGACAATAAGCTCATTCTTACTCTTCTGTTCTGATTCCAGCTCAGCGCAATCATTTCATTTAAGACTTATAGTTTGAATTCTTTTCTTTCATTTCTTGAATCATTGAATTGAATTGAACCGCTAAGAACTGATAATTCAAATTAATCATTTTGGCTCTTTTTTTACATTTCAAAGATTGGCAGTTTATGTCCAATAGAATATCTCGATCTAATTTTTATAAAATTTTATTAAAAAAACATCATTTTTTGTCTTCGACACACAATTCATATTTTCTTGAAATAAATCATAATAAAATTCATGTTTCTAGGGAGGATTCACTTTAGAAGCAACTAAAAAAATAGAGACTTGAATCAACTTCTTTTCGTTGATTCTTTCCGCTCTTTTTTTATGGTATGGTAAATGATCCCACTCAATTTGTATTCATTGAGTGAAACTTGTTGCAAATGTATTCATTGAATTGATTTGGTTCATCAATAGTCTTAAGTGAGAATACTATTTTGACTCCGTGTTGTTATGTTCGTGAATGGTTCAGAAGATTCTAACAACTCCTATCTTTGGAATATTGGAGATGGAATCACTTCACTAGTTTTCAGAGGTTCCTTTCGATTGGCTAGAATCCGTTACTTGAACGAAAATAGATCTTGTGGAATCATATTCAATATTTGACAATACATTCCGAAAGAATTAATAGATCTGTTCCTCCCAAAATGGGCTGGGGTTATGAACTTATAATCATGGAATCGACTCGATTGAGATCAAGAATTCTCACTTTTTCTTAGATTTATGGATCAAATTCGATTCAGTGGGATCTTTCACTCACATTTTTTTCCACCAAGAACGTTTTATGAAACTCTCTGACCCCCGAATTTGGAGTATCCTACTTTCACATGGTTTGTTATTATCAGTTGCTTTTTTAATCATTACATTTCGAAAAAATATCGATATTTTTTTAGAAGCAATTTTTTTAATATTAATTAATTCATTTTTATTTAGGAACTTTTGCTCGCATTGTATCATTTGGTCTATGTACCGGAACGGATAACATTCGAGATTATGCAGGATTATACACGAAAGACCCTTTTTTGGCTCTCCCTTCAGCCCTAAGTCCGATTTCTTGTTACAAGTGCAGGATAACCCCAAGGAATTGTCGGTTTTTTCTACCAATTGCGGCTTTCCCTTCCCCGCTGCATGGGGGAATTGAACCCGCATCATTAGCTTGGAAGGCTAGGGGTTATAATCGACGTTAATTTATCATTCTTAACGTCTCTAATTCAAAACCGAACATGAAAATTTTGTTTCATTCAGATCCTTTATGGAAAATTGATGTCTTTCCAGAAACAAAAATTAGATCCATAACATCGATGTCAGCTTTTCTTATTAAAGACATCCAAAGCCACTCGCTTTCTAGATGATCCTCCATCCGAACTGTATTATTGGTAATAATAGGAACTGAACATTATGGCAAGAAAATATTTGATTTAGAGGGAGAAGAAACGACAGAAATTGGAATAGAAATATCATTTGATTCATCTTTAAAAGAATACAAATGATTGAGCAGGCGGGATGGCGGAATGAACCAAGAACAATTTGTTTTTACTCGGAGAGGTTGTGGATTGATCCTACGAATAAATCAGGAAAACGAAAGAGTCAATATTCGCTCGCGAAGC
Source organism: Allium sativum (assembly GCA_030737875.1). NCBI lineage: Eukaryota > Viridiplantae > Streptophyta > Magnoliopsida > Asparagales > Amaryllidaceae > Allium > Allium sativum. The sequence goes on along the minus strand of CM060919.1, from coordinate 122,122,765 downwards.
CCTTATTTCTTATTTATTGGATTCCAATATTGTCTTGATTCAATAATTTATTAAAAGGAAAAAAATAAGGATCCAGTATAAAAAAGTCCCATAAGGTTTGGTGATCCCGTAAAATCTGACCCATTTTCTCATCGAGCAAGGGGTACGAAATAAATCAGATTGATTTTTCGATCAAAAAAGTCAAAATAGTATTCTGACTTAAGACTATTGATAAAGCTTTTTTTAGAGTGTGCTTTGGAATACTGGAAGGGTCGATATTCTTCCTTATTGTTTTTTTGTCCTATCTTCATCCCTTTTCGAACGAAATCAGAGGAATGTGTAACAACCTGGATTTTGGTAGGTGATAGTAATGTCTCAGAAATTTTAGCATTTAGAAAATGGACTAAATTGAGAATTAAATAGAAGTTATGTCTGAAATTTAAATATTATATATATATAGCTGGAATGAAAATTTCTTTTGTAAATCAAATTCTAATAAGAGCGTTTTGTCAAATGCAAGCTTTGTTAACGTTATCAATCGATTTTGATTTGTTCAACTTTAGAATATAAGCGGTAAAAATTAATTCAGAAATTAAAGATTGTTTTGAAATAGAATTTGGTCTTTTATTTGTTTTGAAGGTAATTTGAATATACTTTTAAATTGGAATTCCTTTGTAGATTTACTTTAACATGAACGTTTGTCAAAGTTTAAACATATTAACCGTTTCGGGATTTGTTTGAGTATTGGAGAATAAATACATATGATATGTTTCAAGATTTATTATACGGCGGAGAATTTGGTTTGCGAAATAGAATGATGTTTATTTAATTTAAATCGTTTGACGAATTTTTAAGACGATTTCCAGCAGTTTGATCGGTTAATGAGTTGTTGGAATTTAAAACATTGATGTGTATCTCGTTCACCGTTAATAAGTCATTGAGTATAAATTTATTTACAGTAGTTCACCATTTGAAATACACTCGATTTGAATGAAGAAATAAATCTTGTGATAACCTTCTTGTAAAATTTTGAAATTCAAAACCATGATAACAACGTCATCCATTACATCCATGTAACGTTGTCTACCGTTCACTAGTGATTTTCGTCCAACCATGCTTTTTATTTTAGCCTAATATTTCATGTGGTGATAAAAGCACCCTGAAACGTGCTTCCAAACACCGTCACTAAATACCACCATCCATTATATACGAATACACCTCTGGCCACCACAAATTAAAAAATCGCACCCAACCCTAAAGTATTCCCTCTATTTCTTCATTTGACACTTCGAACTCAATGCCAGTCTCGTTATCTTCGTTCGTGTATACGTTCTCGCCCTTCATTGCTAAGAAATCCAACTGTAATGATTATTAAAATAATTTTTCCTCATATTACAATGAAATTGAGAATTTGGGCTTAAGAGAAATCAATTGGGGAAGAAGTAGATGGCATATCATCTTAGAAAGCAAATCAAGTCCGCGTTTATATTTGATCGATCGAGATAAGATGATAAAAAGAAATAGGGTATACGTTTGAACTAATGGCGAGAGATGGAATACGTTCAGTGATTAGCGATTGAGTAGAGGAATAAATATGGTGTTAGGAAGTATATTAATTTAATTAAGAGTGATTAAATTAAGCATGGTGTTAGGAAGCTCCTTTCTCCACCGTAAATCGACGCCGTCCTCTTCCTTGGAAGTCGAATGCTCCTCCACGCCTCACCGCCTAGGCGGCGTCGCCACCTTCAACCTCTCCGCCTTAAACCATGTCCTCCTTCCTTATTTGGAAGCCCTTGTCTTCCTTGAGCCAAGCAAGTTGTAGTCGACGTTGGTCACTCCAACCTCTCCACCTTAAACGACAAAGATCCATTTGTAATTTTACCCAAAACTTTCATTTATCTTGGAACCATTGAGTTCATTATATAATGATTCCTATATTAAAAAATTGTCGTTTCATTCTGTCCCCGCTCACGAAAGGGCAAGTCGATACCATAGGTATTGCCATGCGAAGGGCTTTACTTGGAGAAATAGAAGGAACATGTGTAATTCCCTGGGAACCTTTATAGTAAATGGAATATACAGAATTGTGATCAATCAAATGTTGTAAAGTCCCGGTATTTACTATCGTTCAGAATTACGTAAGCCAGAGTTTGGTTTTTTGGGTGTGATAGTGGAAAAGTTGATAAACAAGTCACTCTACAGAACCGTACATGAGATTTTCCCCTCATACGGCTCCTTGTTCAATTCTTTCGAAGTAATTGGATTCTTTCTTCGTTCGAGAATCTATTCCCTTCTTCCACTCTGCTTTTTGGGTCATAACAAAATTTAAATTTGTTGAGTTATTAGATTCGAGTTATAAGAATCCATAGTAAAATAAAGTTCTTGGTTATCTAATTTAGATGAAATAGTAATAGTTCCGATGATATCATATAACACCTAAACTGGGCATGTTTATTTCTAGGTTTTCACAGTTTTGGTTTGTATATTCATAATGATACCATGAGTGCTTTAGGACGTCCCCAAGATATGTTTTCAGATACTGCTATACAATTACAGCCTATCTTTTCCTTTTCTTTTCGATTATAAACGATGGAACCGCCCATTGATATATTTAAAAAATGATTGGTTTGAAAATGCTATACGAAATGAAATGGCACAATATTTTTTTGCGGTAGCAATACCAAACCAAATACGATGAGTAGTGGGATCCTGAGCTAAACCTTGGCTAAACCTTGGAAATCTTAATATACAGGAGCGAAACAATCAATCTATTAATATTAAAAGACCAAAAAGATTCTTCCAATGTCTCATTTCTGGGTCTCGTTTGAACCTTGCCATTAATGTTAAGGCTATGCCATCCTAAGGTGCTGCTAAATGGAAGGATATTATCAACGTCCATGAATGAAAAATCATAGATTGAACTGCCGAATTATTTCTGGTACTTTCAATTTTATGATTGTGTTGCAGGCAGAGCACAACATCCTTATGCATCCATTTCACATGTTAGGCGTAGCTGGTGTATTCAGCGGCTCCCTATTTAGTGCTATGCATGGTTCCTTGGTAACCTCTAGTTTAATCAGGGAAACTACTGAAAATGAGTCTGCTAATGAAGGTTACAGATTCAGGAACAAAAAACTAGAAACTTTTTCTCTTTTTCTGTTAAAATAAAATAAATTAATTCAAATTCTACCAGGTTGAATCAAAAAAAAATTAATCTTTTTTTTATAATTGTGACAAGTCAAGGTCCCGAAAGAATTAATAGGGAAATACCCCATTTAGAGGCTCATTTACTTCGAAATTTAGACAGAAATGGAATTGTAAGATACTTTGTAGTTAAACTCACGAAAGGCTATGAGTGCTCAGACATAGAATCAGAATAGTTGGTTGACTCTTATATTATAGAGTAAAGGTAAAGTGAAAATTGAAAAAAAAGAATATATGTTTGTAGTAATAGTGGCAGTGGGTTCTACCGATTCTTTCATATGATCCTTTACTCCGACAACAGCTAGGGTTCCTCGAACAATGTGATATCTTACACCGGGTAAATCCTTAACCCTTCCTCCTCTTAATAATACTACAGAATGTTCATGTAAATAATTTTTCTATGACATTTCATTGAATTGTATAATCATTAGTCATCCTTTTCCTTTTTGGGTCATAACCAATACTTAGATCGAGATATTCTATTGGACATAGAATGCCAATCTTTAAAATGTAAAAAAAGGAGTCATCAACTGTGGCACATTCACCAAAAAAACCTTTTGTAGCTAATCATTTATCATGAAAAATTGAAAAACTCAACATGAGGGAGTTTAGTTTAGTATAGTACCGGGTTCTTTACAAGAAAGAATGACTTCCAAAAGGCACTTGGATCCAAGCAGTTTATGTACCTACGTTTGACCGAACCTGCTCCTGCCACGACATTTGCATATTTAGTATCTCCCTTCAACCCTTTGCTTTGAGCGAAATGTGGCAAAATGAAGGAAATGCAAGCACGATTTGGGGAGGGGTCTTTTTCCTCTATTGCAACAAGAAAAAAAGATCTACTTCATCTGACTAGTTCTGGGTTCAAGTCCCGGGCAACCCATACAGTAAAGAGTAGTTCTTTGTAGGCTTTTCTTTTTATCGAACAAAGTAAAAAAATTCCCTTCTTTAATTGGTATAACTACTTCTTACCTAAATTTATTAGTTTCTTTATTATTGATAACAGTTCTTTACTCAGGAGGATGGAATTTCTCTTCAAAAATTAAGGGGTGTTTCGGGTTTTTCATATTTTGATCAGAAAAAACTTTATTTCCTAAAAAGAGTTTAATCCTTTTCCCCTCAATAGCCGGGATTGTAGTTCAATTGGTCAGAGCACCGCCCTGTCAAGGTGGAAGCTGCGGGTTCGAGTTCCAAACCTTTTTGAAATGAGAGGTAGTTCCACCAAAGTCGTTTCATAGCAGTTCCATCTATCACTTTATTGTGAAAGACCAGATCGGCTCGTTCTGCCATAAGTACCTGCATATTCCGCTGAGTAGGATTCGACAGTGGACTGTTGTTCTCGGGAGTACCCTAAAAAAGGAACCTCTCCTCAGCCATTTCGTTTCGGGTTAAGAAGATGTGAAAGTGCGTTTCTCTTTATGAGAACAATGCGTTCTGAGGTGTGAAGGATGGAGAAGAGATATCGTAATTGAGGTTTTGGCATGAGATAAACTTTTCTCTTTATACTTTAAATTGACTAAAAGATTCTATAATAATATATATTTATATAAGTGATACCTGGGATTTCCCCAAAAGAGAATTATTTATTTCAATACTCACTCGTTGTTAGTTAACAATTCTAATGATTAGATTATATGCTTAATTCTAATAGGAAATAAGGATTCCTTGGTTAGACGCATGGAATTAGCTAAACATTTTATCCGAACAAATATAAAACTAGAATGGATGGTTTTATCTTTATTACCAGTCCTTCCTCCTGAGTTGAGACCAATCAGGCCTTCTAATTCCTTAAGGGGTTTATCTAAAAGATACGCGATATTACTAGGAAGGCGTTTCAAATACCACACATGAGTTACTGGACATGCGAGTTTGATATTGTTTACAGAATCTTCTTCTGTCCGAAGAAATGATTCATCGAAATAACGAGTCACCTATTCCATTGATATGGGCACATCTGAGATCAAGAAATGCTTGAGAGTTCCTCTATTCAATCCTTCTCCTTCTTCTTGTTGCTGAACAATACTCCGGGAAAGACTGATTTGAGGATGACGAATTAGTGGATTTGCTCCTTTATTCCTTGCCGTCCTTCGGTTAGTATGACGGAATTTTTACTTTTTAGGAAGTGTTGGAATAAGGGAACTATTTTGCAATTTCTACAAGACCTAGGACCCAACTTAATAAGTATCTTATCGGAAACTTAAAACAAAGAAAAAAATTAAGAAAAAGAAATCAATCAAAAAAGGGCGAGTCAAGTGATACAAAAAGAGCCGCAGTAATTGCGCCTATCAAAGAAACTAAAAGAATTATAGAAATTAGTTCAAACGGGAGATAAAAATCTGTTGATAAATGAATTCCAATTCGTTGAACGTGCTCCTATGCGTTCAACTCAACGTACTGGATATTGATTATTCAACCTCACACCCATTAAAACCAATGTTGCCCCAATTAATCGGTTGCTTTCTACCACATCATTTTAAATGAAGTTTTACCATAACACTCCTCTCGTTTTAAATTTTATTTTAAAATGATATGCAATTGATTCAATATGGAATCTTGAATAGTCACCGTAGAAAATACTTTATTCGAAGATAGTGACGACGCAAATACATTCCATGCTTTTAACCCAACTCAAGCTGAAGAGACTTATTCAATGGTCACTGCTAACTGCTTTTGGTCCCAAATCTTTTACCGGGGTAATCATATTTGCTTCGGCAGATATGCTCTTCAGGCAGTTGAACCCGCTTGGATTACCACTAGACAAATAGAAGCAGGGCGAAGAACAATCAATCAATATAGATTGATCCGAAATCTGATTCAAATCCAATATAGCATCTATGGGTACATAAGAAATGTATCGAATTGATTCTTTTTAATGAATAGATCCTATCACAACTTCGAATATGGAATTCAAAGGGATCAAATAGGAAATGATACTCTGAATCATATAACTATAATGGAATATATGATTAACCAACATTTATTGAATTTGAAAGAGACTCAGAAGAAATGGGATCTTTATTGTCGATTTCAGTATTAAACGAAAGGTTATACCTATAGGTTCTGTATTGCAGGTCAATCCTAGGTCATCGAAAGGATCTCGGATGACTCAGCAAAGCATGAAAGCCAGGATTTTTCAGAAAATGGATTCCTATTTGAAAAGTGCATAACCACATGGATAAGCTCACACTAACCTGTCAATTTTGGATCCAATTCAACCCAGACTCCTACGGGAGGCAACAGTGGGGAATTTTCCGCAAAGGGTGAAAGCCTGACGGAGCAATGCTGCGTGGAGGTCATAATAAAGTTTACAAATCATTTTTAGATATAATTGAAGGCAAAGAAGGAAGATTTCGTGAGACTATGATTGGTAAATGGGTCGATTATTCGAGACGTTCCATCATTATCGTCGGTCCTTCACTTTCATCTAGTTCAAATTAAATGGTATCATGACCAATCATGAGTGACTCACTAAATCATTAATATGGATAATATCCAAATACCAAATACATTCTACCTGTGATCGATGTAAAGTAAAAGGAATTTGTTTTGGGAAGACCAAAGAAAGAATCTGCTTGGTCGTCTTGTGTTTTTAATAATTTGTTTAATTGTCCGACCAATCCAATATACTTCGAGCGAAGTGAACGGGAGGTGGTGGCAAGGAAGAGAGAGAAATCCTGGGTCTAGAGGAAGAAGAAGCCATTACGCATGATTCCACTCTGCAAGAACTCCGAATCATTCTCTTGAAGCTCATCCTTTTTATGATAAATGATCCGCTTGCCCCGAAATGACCCAGCCCAATAGGGAAATCCCAATTCAGTGGACCTTTCGATACAATCAACCACTGCTTAGCTTTCAATTCGCCTCTGACCGTCAAATTAAATGTGAATAACCCGTCCTCCTCTCTGGCCTTTCGCAAGGTGGAACACAATACTTGTTGCTTGCTTGTCTTTTGCTCTTGTTCAAGACATCTAACTATAGGAATTCGACTCACAATCTCAGGTACCAATCCAACCCATTTCATGAATAAAATGTGACCAATTAACCAACCAACAAAACTACTTGTTACAAATAACATCTTGTTGTCGCATCGAAACATATAAATGCTGACTAATCTGGCTAACGTTGAACTTGGTACAAGATATCCATTTGCTCCAATATAAATTGTAGCTATCTGTTCTTCCACAGTAAGGGGGTCTGATTGGGATTGTTTAAGTAACTCGTGTAATCGTTGACCTCTTGCCAATTGATTCTAAGTAGCTTTATCGAGTTAGAAATGAATTGTGGGATAAAAGAAACATCTTGTTTTTTCTTCAAAAATTTCTGATCTCTAGTGGACCTCTCAGTAGGATTCGAACCCAGATGAAGTTACGAGTGATCTTTTGTACCCGCTTCAAGATATGATAATTTGTCAAAGAATCTTAACCTTGGGGTAAACAGTTTATACTGCTTATGTTTCTATCTTTCATGGATTCAGTTTAGGATTGAGATATTTTCTTTCCTTCCATCCAAACAGCAAAAAGGCTTCCCTCAGGCTCAGGAAAGATGTGGATTACCAAACCCTAAATCTTTTCTAGTAGACTTTGATCCCTACCGATTACTTTAGATTCTCTTCCCTGAGGTGCAGAAAAAGGTGTACAATCTCGACGAATTCCTTCTAAATAAATTAATAAATCATATGTAAGAATTATAGCATTTCGTTCTTTATTGGTAAGTCAACTTGGCATGTTTTGCTCCTCTTCCCCATTACTTAGAAAAAGTGAGCCACCGGTTCAGGTACAAGATACTATCATTACCGCCTGGACAATTAGACATCCAACCCGTAATCAATTTTTCGGAAAACTCCATCTATTCTGGTGTGGATGGAAAGCAAGCCTATATTTCTTGGTTTTAGTAGAACTCCTTTGAATTTGAATTGAACGTTTTTTTCTTCAATTTTAACTCATTGCTTCGTTTCTTGTTCAGATAAAATATGACTATCATTATCTCACATTAAGTCAGAAAACTAAAAAACGAGAAACCTCTGATCAAAGAGGTAGACCTTGGTTAGTCATAGCTTTATTTTATAGAGAAAACAGATCATAGATATTTGTAATTTTTGATATATCCTATCGGGTGCATTTTACAACTGGAAGCATTAAAATAAATAAATAATGCTTATACAGTCTGTCAACCCATCGGTTGACATACCACTAATTATTGGGAACAGTCTATGTCAAATATTATCCCAATACCCATGTGGGGTTTTCAAACAACAAATACTGTTTATTATTCGTGAAGTTGGGCGATGTGTAAAATTTATCATCCCAATCCATATCAGATAAATAAGTGTACATAAACATACCATCCGGTTTGTAAATGAATATTTATTTTATTTCATGATAATATATATATAATTTATATAAATAATTTTTTTTATACAGTTAATATATAATTTTTATATACAATAATAACAATCACAATCACAACCAACAAACAATCAACTGGTCTGTATAATAAACAGTGTCGGGGGCTTCTATGCCCCATTTGCATCCTAGTATATATTAACTGTAAATAATTTGAGTGTGAGAGAGATTTCACGTTCATTTCCACTTCGCCATTCTTTTATTCTGAAATTATATTTTGTTTTGAATTTAAATTTTCTTGAAATCCCAATCTTCTCCGTTCTTTTCCCGGTCAATACCATGGTGTAGCATTCGTGAAATCGATTCCAACGCATCTGACGGTTCGTAAAACGGACCCCGAACAAACTAGATATGGCATTAATAAGTTAATACATAAATTAAAAACAATTAACTTAATAATTTATTTAATTTATACTTTCCCTCACCCTCCCAAACACGTGATGCCGCATCCCCCTTTCCTTCGTTCAATTTAGCTCCAGATTACGAACCCATTTCATCGCCAAGAAATTCCACCTGCGCCCGCTACCAGAGGTCGTCGGCCTTCCACCGGACTTCCCCCTGACCTCCGCCCTTGTGTGCGCCGCCACCCTCCTAAGTAGCTCGAAATACGATGGCCTCTGACGCTACCAATTCCACTCGAAAGTAGTGCCTTTTGAGGCTGAAAATCTTGAAGCTCAAGCAATGAAAATCGATCTCCACCGTCTAGGATATAGATCGTAAAACGATCTTCAATCCTTGCTTTGGAAGTGTCGTGAATGATTGCAAGAATTTAGGGAAATTAGAGGATTAAATTTCGGAAAAAAATGGCCTTTAATCGCCACTAATGGCTGTGCAATTGAAAAGTGGTTAAGTTTTTTTTTTTTTTGAATTTTCATTGGCTAGAAAATATATATAATAATTTTATTTTACAAAAATACCCTTGTATTGATACGAACTCCAAATGAACCCCAACGACTGTCGCACGCAGCTAAATACCACCATTCCGAACACAATGAGATATGTTTCGTAACACAATTCGGCTATTACGATCAATTTTTCTTTAAATTAAAATATAAATCAGTATATATTCAATTTAAACGTACATTTTAATTTACCGGGGCCACATACTAACTCTAAAAATTCCAAAAAAATAAATCTACCTATGTTTTGACAGTACAGTCCTAACAAAATTAATTTCATCGAATTTGGAGACCGTTTGAAAAATGGTCATTTTCTGGTCGATCCAAATTGATTTAAGTTGTCAAAACACGTTTTCTTTTGCCATGCTCACATATTAATTACAAAAATTATGAAAATTGGAATCTAACAATAATTTGACATTCCGAATCCAACAAAAGTGGTTTCATTGAAAACGGAGGTCTTTGCAAAATGGCTATTTTTAAGGGATATATATACTATTAAAATATATAGAAATTCCATAGGGACTATTTTAAATCTTAAATTGGACATAACTTACAATTTATATTATGGAATCTCAATTTTTTTCAAATTCTTTAGAAAGATATTGTTCATCCGATTCAAGTATTTCTTGTTTTACTGAAATCCGATTTATTTTGAATTCTGTACATTCAATTGAAATTTAAAATCAAATTTTCAAACTGCCGCTCCATTTCAGGCTCGTTATATAATTAAAATAAATTTTTCGTCGTTATTATTTTGCTATTTCAAATTTTTCGTCGAAAATCCGGGTTGTTACAATCTCCCCCACTTAAAATCTTTTCGTCCTCGAAAAGGAATGGAGCTGAAAGTTGTTTAACTAACCAACTCAACTTTCATTATGGCTTTCATTTCTTCAACTTTTCAGTTTCTAAGAATTTTCTAATTTCTCAAAAATTTGGCTAACACCCTAAATTTTTGAAAAATTTCGCCATAACCTCTTTGTACGGGGGGATATTTAAAACCGCAACTTGCCACGTAGGGTCCTCACCCATCCAAAAGAAAAAGAAAAAGCCAAGCAGCTAGCAAATCGGCTCATAAAATCATCCAAACCCAAACAAAACAGTAAATATGTACCTATTTGTCGGGCATACAATTTTATTCCTCTTCTCTAGCCTCCTTTCTATGACCTGTTCAATATATATACATGTATATGCATGCAATTTGAATAACTTTTCAATACACTTCAAATTTGACTAGATTTGACTAAATTTACCTTTCATTTTCATATTGGTTTTAATTTGGTTCAATTCAACTTTTCATTCTCATATTGGATTTATTATTCCAATATTTTTATTTAGTTGAACTAATAATCAGACAACACAACCAACAATCAATTAGTGAATTAAATTTCCAAAACATATAACTTTTGTATATATATTCAAAAATCATATTTCTATTGTCAAATCCCAAACAATAAATTCAAAATAAGTTTTGGTTCTCACACTAGTCAATTGGATGTTATATAGATATCCCACTTTTGAAATTCGAACACAGATGTTGATGATGTCTAGAGTATCATCAGAATCATCTCCGGGCGACTAGAGTGTGATTCTATATCTACCCAGTATATTTGAGACTTCGTATACACATCGACTAGTCAAACGTATATTCAAAATCTTCTCATACTTGATATTCCAAATCAATATAAAATAAAATAATCAAATACGTATAATGAGATATAATTTTCAAAAAAAATTTTGTTTTCATTTTTATTTTAAAAATAACACTCTTTGAAACTCATTCTAGGATATTACTGATCCCATCTCTAATGAGTCATTCTCATTGGATATTACCAATCCAATCTCTGATGAATTCTTTCGTTCGGTTTTAATGTGCCTTGTTCTCGAGCTCTTAAGCCAAAGCTCTGATACCAAATGTTATGACCCGAAACTTCCCCGTAAAGGAAAGACCGGATTGAGTTGAGAACACGACAAATCAGAATACAAACAGAAGAACATTCCATTGCTTATTACACCAATTTGCATCAGAGTACAAGAATATAACAGAGTACAAATAAATACTACACACTTGATAAATATCAGAGATTTAAAATACATAGCAGCAGAAAAATAATACAAAACACAACTGAAAGTAATACACGGATACAGTTCTTTCCGAATATCGCATCAGCTGTAAACCAGGATCCTGTGAATATAATATCTGCAAAACCCAACAACTAGCTGCCCGTGTGGAAAATAAGGGCACCCAGAGTTTGGATTAAAACAATAAACTCCAGATCAGCCATGTGACCGGTGTGAGAACTAAAACAGTTATTAAAAACTTTACTTCAAAATAAAGTAAATCAAGGGACCACGCCGTATAACACGGAACGGGTTTACCCCCAAGAATACCAGTGCCTAAAATAAACAGGTAATGCTAAATAAAGAAGAATGAAGCTTTATAAGACTCAGGTCCCATCACACAATGCAACGCAAGCCGGAGGATAGAGTTTTACCTTATAATAGCCAAATATGCTTGGTACGTATTAAAACAAATCTTTTATTATTATCATAAGTGAAAAAATCAACTTTAAATATAAATATATCAATCATAGACGGCATAGGTACCATATATCATGTAGCCATACTAGGCTCTACAATCAAAACCGCAAAAATGTCATATTGGAAGTTTGGATTTCCATACTGGTGGCTCCTGATCCGAAAGATCTATCGCGTAGTACAATTCCCAACGGCTTACGTCGCATGCATGCGAAAACGCCATAATGCACATCTGCACTATCCTGGAAATCAAGTATCTCAATGGCTTACGTCGCAGGTATGCGAAAACGTCGTTACCCTATCCATCTGGGAATCGGGAGACGTGCCCTATCCCTACTGGTATGGGGCGACCACGCACAGTATCACATCGGTCGACCGAATCCATGACAACACTAAGGTGTCTATCCTCATCTCAAAAGCATACTGATCTAACCATCAGTTTACCACCATACCGGTGTGTGAGGCTTGCGAATTAACGCCACACAAAGCTGTGCTATATTAAAGCTGTGCTTTGATCATCAACCATAAGACTTTGCTTTCCAACAAAAGCCTTGATCACTTGCCACTCAGGCATGCCACACAGGCAATTCATGCCATGCTACTGATGTCTATTAATATACAACCTCTGATTCCATATGTCTCAGAGAAGGGTGAAGTAAGAGAATAAATTCTCCTTCAGCAGAAGATGTATATTTAATAGAGATCAATCAGCACAGAATAAAATCCAATGTCAGACACACCATCCATTTACAAGTCCGTTCTAGGTTTGAACGAAACCGGAGGCACCTTATTCCTCTTCCATATGTCCAATACAGGAGAGAGGCCCTCGCTTATCCATACAATCAACAAGTACGTCCGGACGACAACCACTTTAGCCCCTTCAAGGTAGCTACTCCAATCATGAGCATCAATAGCACCCATCCATTCGATGTGAAGATCTTCGGTCTTGCGCCGTCTTCAATCTTTTTGACTTTTCGTCGTATCATTTATTCAGAATAGGTTAAACCTGACCTTTCTGAATAACTCGCATATCTTATAATCAAATGCGATAACAACACGTCATACGCCTCATTCCAATCCATAATATTCTTTTATTCAAATATTCTCATCATTAGGGAATAGGTTCCCATTAATTTTATCAAAAATAAATTATTTTAAATTTATTCTTTAATCTTCCTTTGGATATCATACCATATTAAGGTTTTCCAAACTAGTTGGGATTAGCAAACTACACCGAAGTAATCATTTATTTTATTTCCCAATCTCTACCTATTCATGCCATAGAGAAAAACTGGTAATACTCCATATCTAACACCACGGTGTTATCGGTAAATATTAATTACCATTTCACGTTCAAATCTAATTAAAGATTTAACTATCGCTTGGAGAAAAACTGGTGATACTCCATTCTCGATCATTTTCTTGAATTGATCATTTTAATTATCACATTCACATTTCAATCTGATTAAAGATTCATTAAAACTCCACTTAGTTTTAATATTTCCAAAAATCAATGTTAATGATTTTTCAAATTTAGGAACTAATCCTGTCTTTACTTGGGTTAAAGAACCAATGTCATTTAAAACACGATTCACGATAAACCCAAAATCACATTCCATTAATTATGGAATCTTCATGGAAAACAGATCAATATATAGTCGATATCAATTTCTGTATCTGACTAATAATATAAATGGAATAACGACAAAGCCTTTTAAATTCCATATATATTAACAGTCTTCCTCCATAGAAACTCAATTCGATTATTATCAAATCGAATTCCATTCCAATATATTAAATTGGAAAACTTTACCTTGAAAAATCTCCATAAATCTTTAATAAAAAGATTTATAAGCTCCAAATCTCATTTCATTGTAAATCGAGTTAAAGAACGAATGTCGTTAAAAATACCATTCACAATAAACCCAATTCGCATTCCATTTCAAATCCAATTAAATGTTAATTAATTGGTAATTCTTCTACATCTTAATTAAAATATTTATTCATAACTCCATTGGGTTTAAGAATAGTATTATTAAAGATTCCATTCACGACAAACCCAAAATCTCATTCCATTGTTAATCGGGTTAAAGAACAAGTGTTATTCAAAACACCGTTCACGATAAACCCAAAAACAAATTTCAATTCAATTCCAATTAAATATTAATTAATTGTTAAACTTCTACTTTAAATCTTAATTAAAAGACTTATTCTTTTCACACGGGGTTTAAGAAAAGTGTTAATGAAGACACCGTTCACAGTAGACCCAAAATCCAATTTGATATTAAATACAAGGCTCTGAATAGAAAATATATCGGCTTATATTCAATATCAAATTCTGAAATCAACAAATATCGTATTGGAATAACGAGATATATATCTTCCAAATTCCTCCACAATGTCCGCATAATCACGGAATCCAATATTGAAATATTCCGCAGATAATTTCGATCCAAATCCATTCCAATTCATATATTGGAAATTCTGGTTATTTTTAAAACCATTTCAAATTCAATTTATTTATTTTAAAATATTGGATTATAATTCTAGTTCATAACTAGTGCATTTCGATAAAAATATATTTCTATCTTTTAAAATATGGAATTCTTCATCCCAATTCTTTCCAAATCATTTATTATGATTTTACACAAATTATTAATATTTTTAATAATTTTATCAAGGCCCTTTTAGTTGATTTCCATAAACGGTCATCGAACTGCACTTACAGCAACCTTTTCCATATTTGATTTGGACATAATTCCAAATCCAACCATTAGATTTCAAATCTCCTATATTCGTTGGAAAGCTTTTTTGATAAGAACCAAACGGTTCCGGTTTTAGGAGTCCGACAGTCGTATCTCCCGTAACGTCAATTCAAAGTCAATGGTCGAAATTCGCGAACGGTCGCTGCGCGGCGCGTTCTGTTCAGGCCATTATTATATATATATATATATATTATATTTCATCGATTTCCATTTAAAACGAATTTTATAAATTGTTTTAAATTCATTTTAAAAACGATTTTCACTTCCATTTCAATTTCAAATCAAAAATGAATTTTCCTTTTAAATTCGTTTCAAATTCATTTTAAACCGATTTCAATTCCATTTTCAAATTCAAATCAAAACTGAATATTCTTTATAACTTCATTTCAAATTTGTTTTAAATCGATTTCAATTCCATTTTCAAATTCAAATCAAAATTGAATATTTCATATCATTATAACATTAAAATGATAATATTTTCAAAATATCAGATTTTAAAATCACTTTTCGATATTCATTATAAAATGAATAAAATCGAAAGAAAATCCCATTCGTGTTAAAATGGCATTTAACTACTTAACACAGCTTCACATTTCAATAATTACTTAATATTATTTTAAAATATTCGTTAATTATGAAATGGAATCAGACTCAATTCATTAGCATATAATTTTAATTATATGGATTTCAAATTCACATATATCCAACAATAATGATAGACAATCATTAAAAATACATACAACATCCAGAGTGCATTTTACAACTGTATAAGCATTAAAATAAATAAATAACGCTTATACAGTCTGTCAACCCATCAATTGACATACCACTAATTATTGGGATTAGTGTATGTCAAATATTATCCCAATACCCGTGTGGGGTTTTCAAACAACAAATACAGTTTATTATTTGTGCAGCTGGGCAATGTGCAAAATTTATCGTCCCAATCCATAAAGATAAATAAGTGTACATAAACAAACCGTCCGGTTTGTAAATGAATATTTATTTTATTTCACGATAATATATATATATATATATCTTATATAAATAATTTATATATACAGTTTATATATAATTTTTATATAAAACAATAACAATCACAACCAACAAACAATCAACTGGTCTGTACAATAAATAGTGTGGGGGGCTTCTAATTCCGATCTGCATCTAAGTATTTACTGTAAATAATTTGAGTGTGAGAGAGATCTCACGTTCGTTTCCACTCCGCCATTCTTTTATTCTGAAATTCTGTACTATTTTGAATTTAAATTTTCTTGAAATCCCAATCTTCTCCGTTATTTTCCCGATCAGTACAGTGGTGTAGCATTCGTGAAGACGATTCCAACGCATCTGACGGTTCGTAAAACGGACCCCGAACGAACTAGATATGGCATTAATAAGTTGATACACAAATTAAAAACAATTAACTTAATAATTTATTTAATTTATACTTTACCTCACCCTCCCAAACACGTGATGCCGCAACCCCCTCTCCATCGTTCAATTTGGCTCTAGGTTACGAACCCATTTCATCGCCAAGAAATTCCACCTCGCTCGCTACCAGAGGTCGTCGGCCTTCCATTGGACTTCCACCTGACCTCCGCCCTTGTGTGCGCCGCCACCCTCCCGAGTAGCTCGAAACCCGATGGCCTCTGACGCTGCCAATTCAACTCGAAAGTAGTGCCCTTTGAGGCTGAAAATCGCGAAGCTCAAGCAATGAAAATCGATCTCCACCGTCCAGGATATAGATCGTAGAACTATCTTCAATCTTTGCTTTGGAAGTGTCGTGAATGATTGCAAGGATAGAGAAATTAGAGGATTAAATTTCGAAAAAAATATGGCCTTCAATCGCCACTGGCGGCTGCGCACTTGAAAAGTGGCTAGAGTTTTTTTCTGAATTTTCATTGGCCAGAAAATACATATAATAATTTTAATTTACAAAAATACCCTTGTATTTATACGAACCCCAACGGCTGTCGCCACTAGCTAAATACCCCCATTTCGAACACAATGAGATATGTTTCGTAACCCAATTCGGCTATTACGATCAGTTTTTCATTAAATTAAAATATAAATCAATATATATTTAATTTAAATGTACGTTTTAATTTACTAGGGCCGCATACTAACTCTAAAAATTCCAGAAAAATAAATCTAGCTAGGTTTTGACGATACAGTCCTAACAAAGCTTATTTCATCGAATTTGGAGACCGTTTGAAAAATGGTCATTTTTTGGTCGATCTAAATTGACTGAAATTGTCAAAACACGTTTTCTTCTCCCACGCTCACATATTAATTCCAAAAACTATGAAAAGTGGAATCTAACAATAATTTGACATTCCGGTCTAACAAAAGTGGTTTCATCGAAAACGGAGGTCGTTTGCAAAATGGCTATTTTTAAGGGATATATATATTATTAAAATATATAGAAATTCCATAGCGACTATTTTAAATCTTAAACTGGACATAACTTACAATTTGTATTACGGAATCTCAATTTTTTTCACATTCGTTAGAAAGATATTATTCATCAGATTCAAAAAATTTATTGTTTTACTGAAATTCGATTTATTTTGAATTCTATACATTCAATTGAAATTTATAATCAAATTTTCAAACTGCCGCGCCATTTCAGGCTCATTATATAATTAAAATTAATTTATACGTTCTAACTTCGTCGAAAATAAATTTTTCATCGTTATTATTTAAAATAATTCATTTTAAATATTCAAAATTCATTAAAATTGCCAAAATAAAAAATTTAAATTGGTTTTGAAAATTCGGGTTATTACAGTGAACTACCTTTTAAATTCCTTAAATAGTAAGAATCATCATATACCGAATTAATATCAAACATCTGAAGATTTATCTCCAACTATATCCAAGTATTAAAAATTGAAAACCCGTATTAATATACATTTAAATTCCATACAAATTATTTCCAATACTATTAAACCTTTGAAAACATTCCATAAATCGTTGCTTATAGTTCGAAAAGTAGTTTACGGGTTAAAACTTCAAAATAGATTGTTTTCGAAGAAAGCGTTACAATAGAGTTTCAAAAGTGTTACAAAAGCGTTACAAAACAGTTATCTTAACTATTTTGATCAAAATACCGTTTATCATAGACAAACTTAAACTTTACAATTCAAAACACTTTTACACAATTTATAATGATTTCACAATTTTTTTTCCATATTTTTTGAAACATTTAAAAATAGGTGTTTATAGTTATGGTCGACAACTGCTCTTACATCGACCTTTTCCAAAACGTTTTCAAACATAACTTGAAAATTATAACTCGAATTTAAAATCTGCTTTCACTCATTTGAAAGCTCTAGTTAATGGAAATCAAACGTAATTCGTTTCGTGGAAATCCGATTTAAATTGCAAAAGTTATAAGCATTTAAAGTTTGTAACTAAAATACGCAAATTGCCATTGTGTGACAAACTCTATTTTAAACATTATTCTGCGATACCTCAAAATACCATAGAAACTCATTATATACTTATATAAACCATTTAAAATCATTTAAAGTAATTTACATTGACTTTCCAAAATTATTTCGGGTTCAAAATTCAACTTTTATTTTTTAACTTAATAAATCAAATTCCAATTCATTTCTAAATTCAAATAACTTCAAATTAACCATCTCATTCGTCGGATTAATTATGTATAGCTAGGGAGAGCAGGAAACTATATTTCCAAACCCAAGCCTAGACACTATCCTCTTTGTCATCCTAGAACGTTTCGGTATTTATTTATTCATTTAAAGAACCTTTATCAATATATATGGATTCATACATATATGTCTTTTCCTATTATTAACCTTTAATTTCAATAATAATATTGTTTCCAATTACAAAGGAGATTTGTCGATCACCAATGTGATACCATAATTGTTGTGTCATGGTGTGTGTGAAACAACATCAACAACCATTATAAAACATCCATAACAACCATCATCAACATAGTTAAACAAATCGTAACTGTGCACAAGCGTTATCACACTAACGCTTAATCGTGTGTGTGTTCTGAACAACGCATCCATCATAATAATCATCAATCATCATTAACCACTAATAACTCATTACTATATTTAAACTAGTCTAACTACGAATCAAATATATAAATTGTGGTTAAAGAGATCTCACCAAATAACTTTCCAATCTTCATTGTATGTGAGCCTAATTGGCGAACCATCGGACAGTATTTAAGCGCACCGTCTTCTTCCCCAAAATATACATATATATGTGGTGTACTATATATTAGTCTCTCTCTCTTTATAAGAGGAGGAGGAGGAGGAGGATGACGACGAATTTTGGCAAGGTGGTGGTGGAAAAGAGGAAGACTTATGCCGTGGAAACCATGGCCATAAGCTTTAAGAAGAAGATGAAAAGGAGGAAATGAAATGGAATGGTGAAAAAGTGGAGTAAAGGCCTCCTTATATAGGAATGGAGAGTTAAGGAGGTGATGATACCTAAGGAGGCAAGTGGAAGGCATGCATGAAAGGAAGCATGCAAAAATACAAGCGTCTTTACACTTGTCTTAAGGAGAGAAGGTGAAATTTTAGTAGCATTTCCCTTTAAATGCTATGAAAACTAAGGGAAATATTTATTTTTAATGCTACTAATTCATGTTATAGGTTGACAAATCCGATCGAACGACAAATAGTATTAATAAATCCAAAATTATTTATATTCATTCTCATTTATACTTTAAATAAAATCTATCATTTAACTTATCAAAATTATTAAATATTCTTAACCATATATTTTATGTCAAACTCAAATTTAATTCAAATTGAGTAATGAAAATTCCAATTTTAAATTGGTTAAAAATTCTGGATCATTTCATTCACCCCTCCTTAAAACTTTTCATCCTCGAAAAGGAAATGGAATCGTAACTACTCATTTGACATCTTGTAGATTTTCAAGCTCAAGATTAAAATTCTTTATACCGAAGCTCCTTGTTCCCATAATGAATATACCGGGTAAAATATTCTAATGGACAACCATATCTATCATGTCCTCTGGTGATAACTTCCAATTGCCCGTTATATTCGATTCATCGTTTACTGGACCAATTACTTACACTTAACCATTTAGTGCCTTCTAGAAAATTCAGAGGTATAAATTATTCTCTTCCGTCTAATCTTGTAAATACAATGGTTATGGGACTTATTCCCTTTCAATTCCCCAAACTTACTGTTATTCTTTACACGTAAAACTCGATTCTCAAAACTCAACTTATCTAAATATTTCAGTTGAGGTAATTTCTTCTTACTATACCCGCTTACCAAATATCCTTTAATCAAATTGTGAAACTTAATTCACAAGATATTCATGCTTACTTAAATAATTCCTCTTGTTGCCACAATATACTTTAAAACTTACTGACTATCCAAAGTTGCCGATAATTCCATATATTTTTATTCCTTATACTATTTGTGACGTCCCGCCCCGCACCAACCGACATTTACTCCAAAATTGCGCTGTACACGTGTCCAGTTAGCACGGGACGGTAGTCAGAAGAAAGAAATAAGACGAAGAAATCAACAAAGAACCTGTAATATGTCTCACAGCGCATGGGATAAAAATATAATAACAACATATACTTGACACAAAACAGGTGAGACAGTGCATAAGCTGAAAACAAACTATCATAGCAGTGGAAAATCTAGATACAGCTTATGTTCCACAACATCATTATTACAACTTTTAAAACTGTCTCTAAAAGCAAAAGCAAGATAAGAGAGGTACAATACTAATGCCCAAGTAGTGACCACCAACGACACAGGGAGAATATATGTAGATATCATATGTAGGAGCCTCCTGCTCATCTCCGAATCAGCTACTCGTGCATCACCAGCTAACCTGTCTCTAGTCTACTCGTGTGAGCACCCAGAGTAATAAGAAGAGACATAAAACTCTAGGTCAGACAAAAGTCTGGTATGAGCGATAAGCAGCTAAACAGAACAATAACAGGTATACTAAACCATACCTAAACCTGGACCTGCAACCAAAGAGTTAGCACTACATATTGTACAACACTCTAAGGTGCCACTAACATATGGTGTAAAGATACGGGGGTGGGGGTGTGCATGTCATAGTGATGGCAAACAATCAAGCAAAGCAACCATCCTCACATCTCTCACTCAGTGCGTAAAGCATACGATATCCACCACTTCGATCACCCAATACTTTGCTATGATCACTTTGCCCCATGAAGTCACAACGGCTTCATTGCACTGATACATAGCCACTAATCCTTCGCTATGTCCACTTTGCCCCATGGAGTAGTACACACCCCACTGCACTAGCTCATAGCCTTGCTAATCCTTTACTATGTCCACTCTGCCGCATGGAGTCACAAGGGCTCCACTGCACTGGCTCATAGTCCTACTACGATCACCTCGCCCCTCGAGTCATAATGACTCTACTGCACTGATACGTAATCCTGCTACGATCACTTTGCCCCTCAAGTCGTGATGACTCTACTGCACTGATACGTAGCATATCATTCTTTTTCAGTGGTGAATCGAAGTTATGAACGTCGACAACTCCTTAGCACACGTCCCGCAGCAGAGCCCAACCATGAAGTGAACTCATTGGTTCCCAACTTGATCCTGAGCTCTAATTTACTATTTGGACTACCTTCGCATCTCGGGTTTTTGGTCATCACTGGGTCGGTTCGGTTTTCTGTTTTTCCTCTCTGTCGGTTCGAATCGGTATCTTCCAAGTGCTCCGGGTCGGGTCATGGCTTCTAAGTCCGTTCGTAGTACTTCGGTTCGGTTCGGGTTCTCCATGTCACATCAGTTTGGTTCGGGTTCTCCATGTCACCTCGGGTCGGTTCGTCAACTGCCTTCCTTCCGTCCCTGACTTGATCTTCTGGTCCGATCCGATCCCCATTCCTATTCCCATCCGCTCCGATCCGATTCCCCTCACTTCCCTTCGAGTGCATCCGGTTCCTCCTCTCTTTAGCCCGATCTGATCCCCTTCCTTACCTCGATCCGATCCCAGTTCAATGATTGTGGCCTTCCTTCTTGCCATTGTGCTAAGTCTCGGTTCGGTGATCCCTTGCCCAGTCCTCTATCCGGTCCGAGCCCATTCCTCCGATCCGATCCGAAAACCTGCACTGTTTTTCTGCAACTTTTCCAACAAGCATTTTACGCCATTCAACGACGTTTTCGACCATTCTATTTATTCTAATCAATCACAAAGCATACCACAAAGTTATAGCAACAAGTAGAAGTGACCTCAAACACCAAAACATCAATATGATAGGTTAAAATGGATCAAACATAGCCAAAACACCATATTTTCCCTTAAGCATGTTCAAGCATAATTAATGATAGGATTAGAAAAACTTAACCAAATCAACCCAAATTCATATCAGAGGTCTAAAACATTATTTAAGAATTTATAAATATTTTTCCAGAATTTATTAATGTATAAATTCGCTAATCTTCACTAATTAACCTTAATTAACCATAATCAGTGAGGAACTATGAAAATCACTCACCTTAGCCACAAATAAACCTTAGATCTGAAATAAATCTCTGATTTGGCGTGAATACCAATGCTAAATAGCAGCTCTAATCTTGATTTGGTGTTGATTCGCCTTGATTTGATATTGCTAATCCCAATCTTCAAGTAGAAAGTGATTTGGAGGTGATTTAGAGGTTGGAGGCCATTTTCAGGGTTTCTTAGAGGTAAGTGGAGGCTAGAAAACTGAAATGAAATGAAACCCTAACTCATTTCAGCCTCCCCATAACCCTAATCCCGAAATGGGTTATGGGCCCATTCACTAATCACCCTATTTGGCCCGGTTAAGCAGTTTTTCACCTTCTAAACCTTATTTCAGCCATATCTCCTAAACGATAAGTCCGTTTTCCACATGTGACTACTCTACGGAAAGGTAAACCATCATCCGAAGCCAATGGAAGTGGTTTCAGGTCAAAACTCCTTTCCAATCAAAAGTTATGAACGAAACAAAATTAGATAGGGGCAAAACGGTCATTTAAAAATCGACAAAAATCATGAACATGGGAAATGACCCCAATAAATGTTTCCCAAAGCCACATGACCATACGACTTCATATAAGAAAGAAAGAAATATTCCACGATCCTCCGATGCGTAGAATGCGGGTTGTTACATTGCCCCCCCCCCCCCTTAAGAAATTTCGCCCCCGAAATTCCCTAACCAAAACACACATAGGGTCCCGCATGCCTATCAGTCATAAAACAACAATCAAACATGCAAAACAAGTCTATCCTAGCATGCGGAATAACTAAATTGCAAAGAAACCTTACAAGGCAAAGATTTCTGGATACGTCTTCCTAACGCTCTCCTCTGTCTCCCAAGTACAGTCATTCTCGTTTTCGCCCCACTGATTCTTGACTAACTTCACCGCCTTCCTTCGAAGTTGCTTCGTATCGTGCTCGACGATACGAATCGGCTTGCGGTTCCTAACCGCTTCGGGTTCCACTTCGAAGTCCTCTAACTGATCAGGTGAAATAGTCGTATCTGGGTCGTGCACGAACTTCCTTAGCTGGGAAACATGAAATACGTTGTGAACTCCCGCCATCTTCTCTGGTAAGTCAACTCTATACGCCAAATTCCCAACTTGCTCGAGAACTGGGAATGGACCAACGAATCTTGGTGCTAACTTGCCTCTCCTGCCAAATCGTATCACACTCTTCAACGGAGAAATCTTGACAAACACCAAGTCACCAACCGAGAATTTTAAGTCTCTTCTCCTCTTATCAGCATAACTCTTCTGCCTATCCTGGGCAGCCTTCATTCGTTGCTGAATGATCTTAATCTTGTCTGAGGTTTCTCTTATCATTTCTAGTCCAAGCACAAACTTCTCACCGGTCCCTAACCAACATGATGGTGAGTTGCACGGTCTTCCGTACAAAGCTTCATATGGAGCCATAACGATACTGGATTGGTAACTATTATTATATGCAAACTCTACTAGATGCAAATGGTCATCCCATGATCCACCAAAATCCAATATGCAAACTCTCAAGAGATCTTCCAATATATGATTCACCCTCTCTGTCTGACCGTCAGTTTGAGGATGATGCGTGGTACTGAGATGTAATTCTGACCCTAAAGCCTCTTGTAAGCTCTTCCAAAACCCACTAGTAAACAACGGGTCTCGGTCACTCCCAATGCCCTTGGGTACTCCATGAAGTCTCACTACCCACTTCGTATACAGTTCTGCTAACTTAGTTGCAGTTCTGTTTGACTTGACTGGTATAAATCTTGCACTCTTGGTCAATCGATCCACAATTACGCAAATGATATCATGTCCCGATCTAGTCCTTGGTAGACCATCAACGAAATCCATCGAGACTTTCTCCCATTTCCATTCGGGAATTTCTAATGGTTGCAACAAACCACTAGGCTTCTTTTGCTCGGCTTTAACTAGCTGGCAATTCATGCACTTGGATATAAACTTTCCAACGTCTCTTTTCATCCCTTCCCAGTAGTAAGTCTGCTTCATGTCTCGATACATCTTGTCACCACCGGGGTGTATAGTCAGTTTTGAGTGATGACATTCTCTAAGCACTACATCTCTCAATCCATTCACGTTGGGTACAACTAGTCTTCCATTCTTTCGAAGCTATCCTTCTCGATCAAGCCCATACAAATTCATCTCCTTACCGTCGATACTCATCTCTAACTTGGAGATGATTTCTAGTAGGTTAGGATCGTCCCTCTGGTTGGAACTAATCCGCTCAATCAAAGTGGGTCTGATCGTCAAACTAGCTAACATCACTAGATCTAATTCGCACTTTGGTTTGAAATCGTACCCTGCGATATACTATAGTTGCTTCCATTCAAGAAACATAGCCCCTAAACTGGCATGTCTCCTACTCAAGGCATCGGCTACCGCATTGCCTTTTCCTGGTGTATATGTGATATCATAATCATACGAAGCCAAGACCTCTAACCATCTCTGGTGACGGAGATTCAAATCCTTCTGAGAGAAAAGATACTTTAACGATTAATGATCGGTAAACAACTCGAATCTTTCTCCCAAGAGATAATGTCTCCACATCTTCAACGCGAACACGATCACTGCCAGTTCCAAATCATGGGTAGGATACCTTTTCTCGTGCGGCTTTAGTTGCCGACTAGCATAAGCTACCACCCTACCTTATTGCATCAATACAACACCTAGTCCGGTACCACAAGCATCTGTGTATACCGTCATCTCTTCATTCCCTTTAAGAATGAATAACACTGGCGCACGCATCAACTTTTCCTTTAGACTCTTGAATGCATTCTCATACACTCCGTTCCAGATGAAGGCTTGATTCTTCTTAGTCAACTGAGTCAACAGTGCCGCTATCTTGGAGAAGTCTTGGATAAACTTACGATAATATCCAGCTAACCCCAAGAAACTTCTTACATCTGTTGCATTCTTGGGCATAGACCAATCCTGTACCGTAGCCACCTTTGCAGGGTCCACGATAATACCATTCTTTGAAAAAACATGGCCCAAGAATCTCACTTCCCTCCTCCAGAAGTGACACTTAGAAAACTTTGCTTTCAATTGATGTTTTCTCAACACCTCCATCACTATCCTCAAATGTCCCTTGTGTTCTTCCTCGGTCCTCGAGTAAAAAGGATCTCGCCTACGAACACAAGAACAAACTTATTCAATTGATCCCTAAATACCCTATTCATAAGATTCACGAAGTATGCTGGTGCATTGGTCAACCCAAATGGCATGTCCAACCACTCATAAAATCCAGACGGCGTCCGAAATGCCGTTTTCGCTACACTATCAGCTGCTACTCGGAGCTGATGAAATCCTGTCATGAGGTCCAACTGGGAGAACACTCTTGCTCCTTCCAGTTGATTAAACAAATCATCTATCCGCGGTAGAGGATACTTATTCTTCCTCGTCACCTTATTCAACTCGCGATAGTCCATACACAAACGAAGGGAACCATCTGCCTTAGTGGCAAACACAAGTGGTGCTCCCCACTCGGAGACACTTCTTCTAATAAATCCCTTCTTCAAAAGATCGCTTACTTGCACCCCGAGCTCTCGCTGCTCCCTTGGTGCCATATGACGAACTGGCATCACTATAGGTTTGGCATCTTTCACTAAATCAATACAGAACTCAATCTCTTGGTGTGGTGGAAGCCCGGTCACTTCCTTGGAGACGTTCAGATACTGGCCAACCACGGGCACATCTGACAACTCATCATGCGGGATGTCGGGGGAATTTATAAAACTAGCCATTACCCCATTACTAGGTAGACTACCAAACACTACCCTCCGCCCATCATCCGCTCTAACTGTCACCAAAAAGCCCTCACAGTCTACCACCACCCCGTATCTCTGGAGCCAATCGACTCCCAATATAATGCCATACCCAGTAAAGACCAAAACAAAGCAATCACAAACAAGCATACATCCATGACTCGATAAGACCAAATTTCGGCAAATCATACTAAGGTTAGTTGAACCACCAATCGGGTTCGTCACAACCAACGGTCTATCAACTATCTTGGGTTCCAGTCCCAACCTATCTACCAGGTCACTAGATATGAAGGAACGGGAAGCCCCAGTATCAAACAAAACTCGAACATGTACATCAGAAATAGAAAGCATACCTTGAATGACGACATTCTTTCCCCTCTCCGCCGCAGTTGGGGCATTCGACGAAGAAGGAATAACATTGATAGCATATGCTTTCACAATCTGCTTCTCTTTAAGTGGTTGTGGAAATTTATCCTTATGATGTCCCACTTGGCCACTATTGTAGCACTTCCTATCCGCTGGCTTGGCCCGACATTCTTTGGCATAATGGCCCTTCTTACCACAGCTGAAGCACTAAACATCTTTCTTAATCTTTTTCGCCATCCTTAGCTTGGTTCTGCTTCCTCTTGTTCTGAGAGTTATTCTTGTCTCCACCGCCTGCTTGCTGCTTTAGCCCTTCTGTAAATGCAACCTCAGTCTTTGACTTAGGGTAAAGACTCTCTGATCTCAAAGCTTGCCCAACAATCGATTCAAAAGTCTCATCGATGTGGTTGATAAGCCTTTCCCCCAAGTATCCATCCAAACCAGTAATGAATTTCTCATTCTTCTTCTCAGAAGTATCTATAGGAGATAATCCATACTTCGACAAAGTGTCGAACTCAGCAATATAGTCCGAGACTGCCCTACCATTCTGTTTAAGCTCCAAGAACTTCCTAAATAATTCTGACTTTTGAGCAGCCGGGATAAACTTATCGCTAAAGCGAGCCTTAAACTGATCCCAAGTAACTTGATCTTCGGGAGTGGCTGTCTTAATAGCATTCCACCAATTCATCGCTCGCCTTTGCAGCTGACGAGACGCTAGCCTTCTCTTCATCGCATCCTCGATACCCAAGTCGTCGAAGATACGATCACAGCTATCTAACCAATCCTGAACATCCGTGGCCGACTCCGTTCCGTGGAACGACTTCCGACCAAGGTTAGTGTAATCCTTGCACAGCTTGGCGAAATCGACCCTAGGCGCCTGCACTGGACCACCACCATTACTGGCATTGGGAACTGCTCCCTGAACATCCTTAAGCATCTCTCTCATGAAGTCAGTGAACATCGACCTCATGTCAGGAGCATTCCCATTGTTGGTCCCTCTACTAGCACCCCTCGTGTCTCGGCTCATCGTCAAATCTGTAAAGAGAAAACGATTAACCATCTTCATTGTGGTGCCAGTGCAGTACGACTTCATCCTTAGCTATACTAATAGTATATATAGATAGCTTTTGAAAACCAAAGTAATCACAAATACGCGCTCTCATATATGTACTATCTCTCCCTAGTGTCTTTCCCTAGGTTAACTACGCAACCTAGAGCTATGATACCAAAAGTGACGGCCCGCCCCGCACCAACCGACATTTACTCCAAAATTGCGTTGTACACGTGTCCAGTTAGCACGGGACGGTCATCAGAAGAAAGAAGACGAAGAAATCAACAAAGAACCTGTAATATGTCTCACAGCGCATGGGATAAAAATATAACAACAACATATACTTAACACAAAACAGGTGAGACAGTGCATAAGCTGAAAACAAACTATCATAGCAGCGGAAAATCCAGATACAACTTATGTTCCACAACATCATTATTACAACTTTTAAAACTGTCTCCAAAAGTAAAAGCAAGATAAGGGAGGTACACTACTAATGCCCAAGTAGTGACCACCAACGACACAGGGAGAATATATGTAGATATCATACGTAGGAGCCTCCTGCTCATCTCCGAATCAGCTACTCGTGCATCACCAGCTAACCTGTCTCTAGTCTGCTCGTGTGAGCACCCAGAGTAATAAGAAGAGACATAAAACTCTGGGTTAGACAAAAGTCTGGTATGAGCGATAAGTAGCTAAACAGAACAATAACAGTTATACTAAACCATACCTGAACCTGAACCTGCAACCAAAGAGTTAGCACTACATATTGTACAACACTCTAAGGTGCCACTAACATATGGTGTAAAGATACGGGGGTAGGGGTGTGCATGTCATAGTGATGGCAAACAATCAAGCATAGCAACCATCCTCACATCTCTCACTCAGTGCGTAAAGCATACGATATCCACCACTTCAATCACCCAATACTTTGCTATGATCACTTTGCCCCATGAAGTCACAACGGCTTCATTGCACTGATACATAGCCACTAATCCTTCGTTATGTCCACTTTACCCCATGGAGTAGTACACACCCCACTGCACTGGCTCATAGCCTTACTAATCCTTTACTATGTCCACTATGCCCCATGGAGTCACAAGGGCTCCACTGCACTGACTCATAGTCCTACTATGATCACTTTGCCCCTCGAGTCATAATGACTCTACTGCACTGATACGTAGTCCTTCTACGATCACTTTGCCCCTCAAGTCGTGATGACTCTACTGCACTGATATGTAGCCTATCATTCTTTTTCAGTGGTGAATCGAAGTTATGAATGTCGACAACTCCTTAGCACACGTCCCGCAGCAAAGCCCAACCATGAAGTGAACTCATTGGTTCCCAACTAGATCATGAGCTCTAACTTCCTATTTGGACTACCTTTGCATCTCGGGTTTTTGGTCATCATTGGGTCGGTTCGGTTCTATGATTTTCCTCTCTATCGGTTCGGATTGGTATCTTCCAAGTGCTCCGAGTCGGGTCGTGGCTTCTAAGTCCCTTCGTAGTACGTCAGTTCGGTTTGGGTTCTCCATGTCACCTCGTGTCGGTTCGTCAACTGTCTTCCTTTCATCCCTGACTTGATCTTCTGGTCCGATCCGATCCCCATTCATATTCCCATCCGCTCCGATCCGATCCTCCTCACTTCCCTTCGAGTGGATTCGGTTCCTCCTCTCTTTAGCCCGATCTGATCCCCTTCCTTACCTCGATCCGATCCAAATTCAACCATTGTGGCCTTCTTTCTTGCCATTGTGCCAAGTCTTGGTTCGGTTCGGTGATCCCTTGCCCAGTCCTCTATCTGGTCCGAGCCCATTCCTCCGATCCGATCCGAAAACTTGCACTGTTTTTCTGCAACTTTTCCAGCATGCATTTTACGCCATTCGACGTCGTTTTCGACCATTCTATTTATTCTAATCAATCACAAAGCATACCACAAAGTCATAGCAACAAGTAGAAGTGACCTCAAACACCAAAACATCAATATGATAGGTTAAAATGGATCGAACATATCGAAAACCCCGTATTTTCCCTTAAGCATGTTCAAGCATAATTAATGATAGGATTAGCAAAACTTAACCAGTTAACCCAAATTCATATCAGAGGTCTAAAACATTATTTAAGAATTTATAAATATTTTTCCAGAATTTATTAATGTATAAATTCGCTAATCTTCACTAATTACCCTTAATTAACCATAATTAGTGAGGAACTATGCAAATCACTCACCTTAGCCATAAATAAACCTTAGATCTGAACTAAATCCCTGATTTGGTGCGAATACCATTGCTAAACAGCATCTCTAATCTTGTTCTGGTGTTGATTCGCCTTGATTTGATGTTGCTAAGCCCAATCTTCAAGAAGAAAGTGATTTGGAGGTGATTTAGAGGTTGGAGGCCATTTTTAGGATTTCTAAGAGGTAAGTGGAGGCTAGAAAACTGAAATGAAATGAAACCCTAACTCATTTCAGCCTCCCCATAACCCTAATCCCGAAATTTGTTATGGGCCCATTCACTAATCACCCTATTTGGCCCGGTTAAGCAGTTTTTCACCTTCTAAACCTTATTTTAGCCATATCTCCCAAAAAATAAGTCCGTTTTCCACACGTGACCACTTTATGGAAAGCTAAACCATCATCTGAAGCCAATGGAAGTGGTTTCAGGTCAAAACTCCTTTCCAATCAAAAGTTATGGACGAAACAAGATCAGCTAGGGCAAAACGGCCATTTAAAAATCGGAAAAAATCATGAACATGGGAAATGACCCCAATAGTCGTTTCCCAAAGCCACATAACCATACGACTTCATATAAGAAAGAAATAAATATTCTACGATCCTCCGATGCATAGAATGCGGGTTCTTACACTATTTAAGTTTGGTTATCCTCATTAATTATTCTAAATTCAAGATTACAAAACTTATTTCCTTTAACCAAAAATATTGTCAAATATCTTATCGTCATATTGATTTCTCAAGATATTTGCATTTTAAATTTAATTAGTTGGGGAGGACTAATTATAAAATATCCTGATTAATTAATTCCAATTTAGCCTTTAAACTACTACTTCTAAACTTGGATTGCTTATGTAAATTACAACTTTACGTAAACGTCTTTTAATCAATTGAGAAATTCCAATCACAAGATGTTCGTGCTCAAGTTTTTAATTTTCAAATATTTTCAAACACTTATCTAATTTGATTTAAGTATATATTGATGTTATAATCGGAATCATATAGTCATCCCACTTTCGAAACTTGAAAATACATACTGATGATGTTGCAGTCATCAACATAATCATCTTTAAGTGACTAGAGTGTGATTCTATATCTATATAGTATACTTAAGACTTCACATATACGTTGATCAGGCGTATACACTAAACCTTCTTATATTTGATAGTCCAACCTCAACATCGAATAAAATAATCAAACTCTTATTATATATTTTGGTTCCTAACCATATTAACTAATTTCTTCAGAGGAGAATTACCTTAACAAATTTGACCCAAGTTTATCTCTTAAAAACTGATATAATATAATCTTGTCAACAGTTCGAAATGTTACCCGATAGTGAAATTAAGTCCAAAAGGCATTTGTACTCGGATCATTTTCCTAATCAGTGGAAGTGGCTTAATTACCATGCCATAAGAAGTATTTTATGTGTAATAATAATCACAAAATGTAAACTTAACCTTAATCGTTTGATTAAGTATTCAGGTTATAATTAACCATATACTTTCAAAATATGTTTCTATCTTAAAACGTAACTTTTCGAAACTCATTTCATATTTTTAATACGCTCTCCCAAATATAATACTCCAAAATCTCATTCTATGGCATTACTAACCCTATCTCTAATGAGATATTATAACTCTGATGAGTCTTTCCTTTTGTTCAAATGAGTCGTACCCCATTTCTTTGTATAAACCAAAGCTCTGATACCACGTTGTAATGACCCGGCTTTTTGCTGGTAATTAAACCAACTTAAACCATTCATAAAGACAGATTGTTAGGGGTACTTACACATTTGCACAAAATAAAAAGAAATTTCCATTATCATTACAACAATAATACATCAGAGTTACGAGAGATACATCAGAGTATATCAATTACACCATTGAAGAGATACTAAAATCAGTGGAAGAACATGCATGCTCCAAGATCTGACAGCTCCAGCTATACCTCCATCCTGCTCCAATCAACTCCAAGACTAAATCTATAAACCAAACTACTAGGTTGCCCGTGCAAAAATTATGGACACCCAGAGTTTAGGTGTGTGAACAATAAAATCCATGTCAGTCATGGGACTGGTGTGAGATCTCAAAACAGTTGGCTTTAGGGTTAATTTTAAAGTTAGGTAATTCACCGGACCACGCCACTGATGCGGAACGGGTTTACTCCATGTGAATACCAATGCATAGAAATTCACAATGACTTTTTGAAAAATGAAACTAACATAAGGTCTCGCGGCACACACACAATGCAAGCACATACATGGGCGAGGTTTCTCCTTATGTAGTCAAAAATGCTTGATACGTGAAAATCCTCTTTCAATACTATAATATAGTGTGAAAACAATTTTGAAAATAAATGTATCGATCCTAACCTGCATAGGTACCATATACTATAATGAAGTATGGTATACAATCAGAATCGTATGGACTCAGCGGAGATTGGTTTTCCAATAATGACCAGGCAAAGGAACTTCCTTTCGAACTGAATTTTGAACACCACTAGAGGGATGTCCGAGGATCAACTCATGCTCCTCATGCCAACACAAGGTCGGGTTTCCTGTGTAACTAGGTAACTTAGAGTACGCCTGAGTATGTCATCTCTCGGCCGTTACCAACCTTTCCGAACGCGCGCCAACAACAACCACAAAAGTAGATTCTTTTACCACATAGGTTAATACCTCGCTCCATACCATAG
This sequence comes from Allium sativum, assembly GCA_030737875.1. Classification (NCBI taxonomy): domain Eukaryota; kingdom Viridiplantae; phylum Streptophyta; class Magnoliopsida; order Asparagales; family Amaryllidaceae; genus Allium; species Allium sativum. The sequence continues at coordinate 122,090,347 of CM060919.1, read as the reverse complement.
TACACCTTTTATCTAGAAGGAGAAAACACCCCATAACCTTGCCGCATTTCTTTCAGTTTTGGCCATTTACCGGGGAGTGAGGCTTGCCGAGGTCATGATATACACAAAGCTGCGCTTAAATAAGCCATGCATTGATCATCCATAGCTCATCAAATAACTTAAGTATGGCGCATTATCCATTCACAACACATGACTAATTTCTATCAATATATAACCTCTAAGCTCATACTTCTTAGAGAAGGGTGTTAAGCAAGAGAATAAATTCTCCGCCACCAAACAAATATATATTTAACAGTGATCAGTGCTACGCGGTCAATTACAATGTCAGGTACACAGACCATACAAGTCAGTTCTGGGTCTGAACGAAACCACAGATCCGGAATTCCTTCACATACATTTGGGCTTCTTTCCACTTAGTTGATGTAAAATCCATCTGCAAATGGGAGCTACCCATTTGAGACATTCAATAAGTTGTCCTGACGATATGAAGGGTCCCGGTCTTCAATTGCTCCACAACGTCGTATTATTACTTGGAATGGTTTTAGGACATACAAGTGATCCCAGTCTTTCCAAATAATAAGCGCAATTTAAAAAAAACACGATTATAGAACACATAGGCTTTCAACTAAATCTCCTTTCATCTTGGATTTTGCCAAATTAAACTTCTTTAAACCCATCCCCAAATTATTACAAAATCCATATTTTACCTTTTCTCTTTAAAACACATCCCTTAAATCAAAGATAATTTACTCTCAAAGCCCTAATTAATTTTCTGTTTGATAACTCATTACCGAAAATCCAATTTCCTTTGAAAACCCTTAATCCATATTTTAACCATAGTTCCAAATAAATCGATTTCCCAACATTCAATTCTTTAGTCTTAACTAAAAGATTATACTTTCTTTCAAATTCATTACTTTTAATTTCCTCAAATCAAAGATTTGATTAAATCCTCAAATCACGATATGAATTTCCATAACTCAATCTCATTAGGTTTCAAGAATGATATTAGTGAAGATACGATTCACGACAAAACCCAAATCAATCGATATTGAGCATAAATTACACAGAAATTGTTTCTACTTATATTTGATATCAATTCTCATAATCAACGAATATTATAAGTGGAATAACGATATAATAATATCTTCCAAATTCCACAAATAGTATACGTTTACACCACAGAATTTCATATCAAATATCTGAAAATTATTTCTAGTAAACTTATCTCAATCTGATTGGGAAACCTGTATCTTAATTAAAAGATTTATCCAATTCTTTGACATTTGATCTGGATAGAAATGCCATTAACTTATCCTCAATATTAATCTCTGTATCCAGCTCACACTATAAGCGGAATAACAGTGAACTACCTTTTAAATTCCTTAAATAGTAAGAATCATCATCTACCGAATTAATATCAAACATCTGAAGATTTATCTCCAACCATATCCAATTATTTAAAATTGAAAACCCGCATTAATATCAATTTGAATTTCATATAAAATATTTCCAATACTTTTAAACCTTTGAAAAAATTCCACAAATCATTACTTATAGTTCAGAAAATAGTTTACGGGTTAAAACTATAAAATAGATTGTTTTCGAAGAAAGCGTTACAATAGCGCTTCAAAAGTGTTACAAAAGCGTTAAAAAACAGTTATCTTAACTATTTTGATCAAAATATCGTTTATCTTAGCTTAACTTAAAATTTACAATTCAAAGCACTTTTATATAATTTATAATGATTTTACATTTTTTTTTCCATATTTTTAAAACATTTAGAAATAGCCGTTTATAGTTATGGTCTACAACTGCTCTTACATCGACATTTTCCAAAACGGTTTCAAACATAACTTGAAAATTATAGCTTGAATATAAAATCTTATTTCACTCATTTGAAAGCTCTAGTTAATGGAAATCAAACGTTAATCGTTTCGTGGAAATCCGATTTAAATTGCAAAAGTTATAAGCATTTAAAGTTTGTAACTAAAATACGCAAATTGCCATTGTGCGATGAACTCTATTTTAAACAAGTTCTATTTTAAACATTAATCTGTGATACCTTAAAATACCTTAGAAACGCATTATATACTTATATAAACCATTTAAAATCATTTGAAGTAATTTACATTGACTTTCCAAAATTATTTCTGGTTCAAAATTCAACTTTTATTTTTTTAACTTAATAAATCAAATTCCAATTCATTTCTAAATTCAAATAACTTCAAATTAAACATCCCATTCGTCGGATCGGTTAAGGATACCCAAGGAGAGCAGGAAACTGTATTTCCAAGCCCAAGCCTAGACATTATCCTCTTTGTCATCCTAGAACGTTCCGGTATTTATTTATTCATTTAAAGAACCTTTATCAATATATATATATATATATGAATTCATATATATATGTCTTTTCCAATTATTAAACTTCAATTTCAATAATAATAATGTTTCCAATTACGAAGGAGATTTGTCAATCACCAATGTGATACCATAGTTGTTGTGTCATAGTGTATATGAAACAACATCAACAATCATTATAAAACATCCATAGCAACCATCATCAACATAGTTAAACAAATCATAACTGTGCACAAGCGTTATCACACTAACGCTTAATAGTGTGTGTGTTCTGAACTACGCATCCATCATAACAATTATCAATCATCATTAACCACTAATAACTCATTACTATATTTAAACTAGTCTAACTACTAATTAAATAAATAAATTGTGGTTAAATAGATCTCACCGAACAGCTATCCAATCTTCAAGGTAGGCGAGCCTAGATGGCGAACCATCAGACAGTATTTCCGCGCACCGTCTTCTTCACCAAAATATACATATATATGTGGTATACTATATATTAATCTCTATCTCTTTATAAGAGGAGGTGGAGGAGGTGGAGGAGGATGATGACGAACTTTGGAAAGGTGGTGGTGAAAAAGAGGAAGACTTATTCCACGGAAACCATGCCCATAAGCTATAAGAAGAAGATGAAAACGAGAAAATGAAATGGAATGGTGAAAAAGTGGAGTAAAGGCTTCCTTAGATGTCATGGCCCGAAAATCCATACCAATTTGAGCTGACTAATATCCTACACATTCAACTCAAAGTGTACGAAAATTCAGATCATTAATAGAAGGAAATAAGAGGATGAGAAAGATAAGGTAGAACTTAATAGAATAGAAGAAGAATAACTCAACTGAACAAAATCAGAGTAAATACGAAACTCACAGTGGAACAAATAAAATGTATTGTATAACAACTTCGAAATACAAATCTGAATTTGTATACACATACCATATCAGAGTATAACTCATATACATCACAGTGGGAATAATCTCTAAATAACTAATCGGTGAAGCCTCCAGCTTTGAGCTCCTCCAAGTGTATCTGTAAAAGCATGAAACACTTGACTGCCCGTACAAATTTGGGCACCCAAGAGTTTAGGGAAAACACAAACGAAATAAACTCTGGGTCAGTCAGGGGACCGGTGTGAGTAAATTCCAACCATACTGTTTAACTTTGAAAATCCTTTTCAAACAAAAAGATAATAGTAAGACCAGCCCACACGTAAGCACGGACGGTTTTTACCTTACTATAACCCAAAGCATTTTGATATCAAAATCCAGTGATATTATAATAATGTCTAATCGAATAAATATCCAAATAGCAGAACGCTTGCATCTCACGCTTGAGTGTATCGAATATATTGCCACCCACGGTTGTTGGCCATCCAACCGTCATCCGAAGATACAGAATCGAAAAGAAGAACAAGTATGAATTTTCTCTAGACCGGTGACAATACACCCTACTTGGGGATAACCCAACTAGCAATGCTGCCTAGCCCAACTTTTGTTATTTCCTGGTTGTGAGGCTAGAGGCTACGTCTATCTTCAGAACATCTGATTAACATTCACTTTGAATGCCACATCGTCAAACCTGTCAATTCACAAATCGATTTCCAGAAATATCATGGGTATAAAAAGCTACGAGGAACGATTTCCTCCACCACCAGACGTAATACCTTTAAAAAATCAATTATATGTGATTTGTTAGGTATACTCTGTCAGACACTCATCCATACAAGTTGTCCTGGGACTGGACAAACAGAAAACACCATTCTGGAACAGAACGACCCTTGCATTTCACTCCATCTTCAATTTACTTCAGCGTAACATACTTCGCAGCGCTTAGGCCTATACGGAGTGGTTTCAGATAATATATCCAACCGGTCTCTCCGTATTGACAAAGATGGTCAAATCACTTCGATAGTCGGTTATTTAACTATCGAAGTAAAAACAAACATTCATTCAAATGTACAACTAAACATTACACAACCACGAACCTTTTTATTTAACCTTCATTCCTATATTTCTTTGGATAAATGTCGTTACTTATTACTTTAGAATAAGTGGATTTCAAAACAAACTTTTTTCATTTCTTAGGGAGTAGTGCTATATATAAAAATCACGCTTAAGCTTGGTCAACATCGCTAATTTATCGTTATAGTTCAAAAACTTGTCATACCCTGTAATATTCCCCTTTATAACTAATCCAGACATAATAGTCACGCTTAAGCCTAGTCAACAACGTTATTTTATCATTATAGTTCAAAGACTTGCAATACGATATTATATTCCATTTTATGATTAATCACGACGTCACAGTCACGATTAAGCCTAGTCAACAACGTTATTTTATCGTTATAGTTCAACAGTGCATATATACAACAAACATTATATATAAAAATATTGAGGAATCCGGTTGGATTCCTCCAACCGGTTTCCTGCATCCACATATGTTAGTCCATACAATTTACACTAAACCCATACTATGGGATCTTATAACCGATGGAATCAGTATCCAATCCGTGATGTGTACATATGGAACGATATGTATATATTTCAACCAATTTAATTGTAATCTACCCAAACGACCATCACACAGCATTCAAACATATTAAAACATAATTATAATATTTTAAAAAGAAATCAGAGTTACTGAGTTTACTCACCTTTGCGTGTTAACCGTTAAATAACGATTTGCGTCAGCCGATTAAACCCGACGCTTTACTTGCCATAATCCATGATGAGCCGCAAACTGCTCCAACTAGCCTTGCTGTATAGCGCGCGTCCATACAGACTCAATGCAACCGACGCCACCAAATTTCTTCTATTTATTTATGCAGTATGAAACTCGTACTTCTGCCTTTCACTTCATTTTGGCCATTCACCGTCTAAACCATCTCGCACCGATGATCAAACCGGCTTCACCACACACTACCTTTACGTGAAAACTGCACCTGCCATTTTCATATGAAACTCGCACTCGTCGCCAAATGCCACCTCGCCTACATTACCCCCACAACTCCAGCATCAAAGAAAGCTACTATGTTCGAGCTCTGCCTTTACTTTACCTTCCCGGTTCTCGTTTTGACCATCACGTCCATCATTCTTCTTCCTATACATCACAACATTAGACAAACCCGTAACCGCCATTGCTTAACATCACTTGCACACCTCTGGTACGTATACCCTTTATTTTGAAAGCACCTCTCCATTTAGTATCATCAGTTCATGAAGCCTTCCCAAGCGATGCACGTGACCTCTCCAAGGCCAGTACCACGTTATACCCACCGTTTAGTGTTATCCGAAACCATTCATGTCCCCCACATTTTTGGGCTTCCTTTCTGTTCACTCACGTTCACGCTTCAGCTCCACAATTATGTGCTTCCTTCCTTCCTCAAAATGTTGTTTCACCCCCGTTCCAACATATTTCCACGCATGAACCTGGAGTGCCCTTCCACCTGCTCACGTCCGTCCAAAATATCCCAATCCTACCATAAACTACCATCCAACCAACAGAGTTCATCACTCCCTCGCCGTTGGCGCGAGCAAAGCTATTGCATACACCTTCCACTTCCGAACTCCACTGCAAAAGTTTGCCACTATATCTCCTTCACGATACCGTCCCCTTCATATATACTAGCAATATCTTCCTCCTTCGTATTCCCGTATTTTAGTTGTGAGAGTAGCAGCCGTTCGTTCATGTTTCGTTTGATTTTTCTTAGATCTAAAACTGGCAGTTTTATTATTTTGCATTTCATTTTTCTGTTGAATGGACTGAGATGAAGAGTTGAGACTTGGAGATTTAAAATGTGTGAAGGACAGATATTGTATTCATAAATTTTGAGTCTTCCCGGTAAATTAATAGGGTATGTTGTATGGGGATAGTAGGCACGTACAAAACAAGCTATTTCTTCGGTTCTAAGCAATAAGGTATGTTGATGGTTTCTATTTTATGCAAGTTTCAGTGTATTTACTGTTTGGTAGGTTATAGTTTAGGGAATGGTTCTTAACTAGGCCATGCGTTAAATAGTATGGTGATGGTACTAGTTAAGCATGGGTTTACTTACTTAGGATGTACAACAGTGGTCATGTGCTACTTTTAAATGTATAGGTTTGTATTTATTAAAATTTTCTTTTCCTACATGATGTAAACATAGCATAGACTAGCATATGCTTAGTGTTCCAATAATTAGCTGAAAAGAGAAAGTGAGTAGCCTGCATGCTACACTATAGATTGATGTATAGGGCATAACGTTTTTACTTCATCCTTAAGTAGTAGGGTGTCGAATATGAATGTGGCTGTACTACTTTCCTTAGTTGCGAAGGATACCAATCTTCATGTCACGTTGTATTTTAGTGTTTACACAAATGTGGCAAAACTTATGACCAAATATATATAATTTGCAAGTATGATTTGAGTGTATTAAAATATGTTTACTTTACTTTATCAAATAAATTTTAACGGTATGCCATTATTCTATTACAAAAAAATCCGTTCATGTCTGAGCCGTACGGAAAGAAATAAAAATACAGTCGTGTCCAGTGAGGTGTCACGATCCCAAAAATATAATAATATCGATAGGTTGATTCATATTGTGAAACCCCAAAATATCGATATAGGGTGCAGAATACTCCAATTAAAAAGTTGTGTATTTAATTATTTAAAAATTACAGCAAAATTCTAAAAATTAAATCATAACTACATTTCAAAGGAATCTTCTCCAAATTCGAATACGATATTTAAATATATTCAAATAACTGTTATAGCCAAAAATGAATATATCGCTGCTTTTTTGAATATTTAATTTTGACATAACTTACAATATAAAATCCGAAATCTCGATTTTTCATTTCCATTAGAAAGATATCGTTAAATAGATTCCAACGTTTCTTGTATCGTAGAAATCCGATTTAAAACGAGTCCTGTACACTCAGTTGAAGTTCAGAACATTAAACTACGAACTGCCGCGATATTACGGGCTCGATTATATTTAATATATAATTTTATACATTCAACTTCGTTTTAATTAATATATAAATCCATTTATATTACGAACTCAATATTTAAACTGATTTAAATATTCAAATACAAACTGATAAAAATGCGGGACGTTACATTCCTTTTCCCTTAAAAGAATTTCGTCCCCGAAATTACTAAAGTAGGAAAATGCTATGATACCTATTATAACTACATTAAAAATCTTTTATTTAATTTCTTAAATTCAGTTTCAACAGAACCGATTAATTCTAATTAAAATATTAATTCCTTCTTATTAACGAATACTTTCAGAAATTCTGAAAATTTCCTAATAGCTTAAATTTTCGGAGAATTTCGTCAGCATCTCCTCTGCACGGCTCAGTCGGTACTACTACAACTCGCCCCTCTGTGCCTTCTCCAGTCCAACGAAAAATCAAACAGATCACATATGACTTGCCAAACTGATTCATAAACTCCATACTCAATATAATTTAAACATGTACATTTTTGTCAGTATCCAAATATTTCTCTTCCATTTGCTATTACTTTAGCATATATCCATGCATTCCAAATATTTATCTCTAATCAGCTTATCCAATTATTCTCTTTTAACAAGCCAAATTTCTTCCCATACTCCAGTTTCAATCTCACTTCCAATTCCTTACTCAATAATCCAATTCCATAATCCAGCTTGGTTCTAATCCCAAAATCTTATTTACATATTCAATTTCTTCGCCAAGTTAAATTCTAATTTATCCACTCATACCATTTCAATCCCTTTAAATCCATGAGTTCAAATTTTAAATTTCAGAATTCAAATTACTAGGTTCAAATTTAAATCAGTTTGAAATAATATATATTTACATACAATAATATAAATTCAAAACTTTTGAATTTTTAACCTCTCATTTTCTCAAAACAATTCAAAAACAAAATTCTTTGGTAGTAATCCGTCACTTAGAAACTTGAAAATGAACACTGATTATGCGGCCGTCATCATCAGAATTTATTTTCCAGCCATCGAAGTGAGTTTAATACTATATTACTTTCAAAAACTCATTTTTTAACACTTTATTTTGAAATTACATCAAAATATGCTTTAAAAATGTTTGGAAAAACATTTCTAAATTCCCAGGATTTAAAATTCCATATATTAAATCCAATTCCATTTACGAACTTTTTCCCAAATTACCATAGTTTTAAATTCCAAATCTGATTTAAAATCAGATTTAGTTCTTCTGATTCGTATTTTATACTTACGTGAATTTTGATTAGTTGTTTACATAACCAACTCAATTATAATATTATTCGATTATAATAACAATCAATACACTCAATATACTATAATAATCTCAAGATATGTACTTCCTATATCAAAATATATTTTTGGGTAAAATATTTCATTTACCCAGCCTTTATAAACAATATTGTGTCGAATAACTCTGTTCAAGAGTTTAGAAACACCTATCGACACAGTTTTCAATCCAGTATCGACCAGAATTCATAAACCACTTGCCAAACCAATCAACACAATATAAAACAGTTTTTATATCAATTTACAAATACGCGCTCATATCTATACACTCAAACTCAATCTAGAGTAATACTAACTCCATCTCTATTGAGTTACGCCACAGAGCCAAGGTAATAACTTAACCTTTATGTAACAGCCCTGATTTTTGGGGTTAATTTTAAAATTTTATTTTAAGAAATTTTAATGAATGAATATATTTAAAATTATTTATTTTAAATAATAACGATGAAAAACTTATTTTATTTCGAGCGCGAACTTGAAATTTATATTAAATCCATTCCGAGCCTGAAAACGGCGCGGTAATTTCAGATTTGAAATTCCAACTTTGATAAATTATATAAAATAAAATATAAATCGGAATTGGACGAAACAAGAAACGCTAGGACCGTATTTAAAATATCTTTCCAAAGAGTTTCAGAAATTAAGATTCCAGTTTATAAATTGTAAGTTATGAGAAAATTAAATTTTCAGAAAAACGCTATAGAATTCGTATATATTATATATAAGGCCCGAAACGTAAATTTTTTGCAGAATAAGGAATTAGGACCCGAAACCATCTCCATTGTTTTCAGAATGTTGTTTACATATAAAAATGACTATAAGAACTTATATTTTTGAGTTTCGGAAAAATTCCACTATTTTTGGTATTTTTAAATATTAAAAATATACGCCTGAAAAATGGAATTTTTGCAAACGAACTCCGAATTCGACGAGACCAGTTTCTATGGATTCGGAATATTAAAATAAGGTTAAATTCTAAAATTTATAATTTTTGGAATTAATTTGTGGCCGGTATAATTTTTACAGTGAAAAATAGCATATTTTCAGACTTCGGAAATTCATAATAAATTCATACGGACTCGGAAAATTACGAAATCAGGTTCGTTGGATTCGTAATGACCTGAGAAAATTATGTTTAAAATTTTATTAATTTTGAAATCAGCATGTATTTATAAGAATTTTTGAATTGAAGAAAACAGTTGAAAATTTAGTAATTGGACACGTAATGATATTTGGGCCCAAACCAAAATTAGACCCATAGTATATATTATCTTTTTCCTCAGAATTTAGGCTGAAATTCGAAATTGTACAGCAGCCATCTTTTTCCCTTCCTTCCTCCTCTTGTCAATGGCTGTCTTCTCCCTCAATCAAAAATTTGTCGAAAATACAACCTCTTCAAAACCGATGCCTTCTTCCTCCCGCCGCAACCGCCGTACGCCGCTGCACCCTCCAAGCTTCCAGGCGTGTATGCTCCTCTCCAAGCCGGTCCTTCTCCAACAAACGACGTCCAATTTCATCGATCCAATCAAAAGTTATCGCAATCCAAAGATTTTAACAAAACTGAGAATAAGGTGAGATTCTATTTTTAATTTATTTTAATTTAATTATTATTTTTTTGTTATTTAAATAATTTAATGAGAAGTGAACTAGATCCGTGATGTATGACTACATATTGATGCTTGGGTTTGGATTTGTGTTTGGATGATTATCATATGAATTTCGTTGTTGGAATCTACACGAATGGATTTGATCTTTTTTTTTTTGTTTTGACAATAAAAAAATTAGATTTTGTGTTTTATGTTGTTTTGAGAATAAAAATTTGATCTTTTATTTTATGATGTGTTAAGAATAAAGATTAGATCTTTATTTAAAATTTATAAAGATAGGATTTTTATATTATAAAAGAAAGTTTAAATCTTTTAATTATATTTATAAATCAAGTTAGGATTTTTATAATATCTATAAAAAAAATCTTATTTTATTTAGATGAAAAAAAATAAAAATAAAAACAAAAAAAAACAAAAACAAAGTTGGGATCTTGACACAAAAATGCGACACTACATCTTATGATGTTATTATATGCGATGGCATGAAGATTTAATACCATATTGTATGTTGTCATTATTGTTTGTCGACATGAATGCTTAACATTAATCTACCTGTTGCTCATTGAATGGTTTGGAATGGATTTGAACACCCCATACTATGTTATTTATCATTTTATTGATATGCAAGCACGACACCATATTCTGTGTGTTATTAATTTTCGTATGCGGTCACGTGAATTGGAAGATGACCATAATTTTAGTGCGGTCATGTAAATAGGAAAATAACCACATTTTAGTGCGTGAGTATAAATAGCAAATTTATATTATATTTTTAGCACTTAGGTAAGAATAAGATTATTAAAATAGTCTTAGCGTCTTAATAAAATTTAAGAAAATAAACTTATTTTCATAGTTAATGTCACAATAGGAATGCAACCTTATTTCCAGCGTTTATGTAAAAATATGAGTGTTGGTATATTTTTAGCACGTTAAGTGAAAGTAGAAAATAAATATATTTTCATTGTTTAAGTTAAAATAAGATTGATAACTTATTTTTAGCGAGTTAGGTAAATTTAGAAAATAATTATAACTTCATTGTTGTTAATAAAATTAGAATGCAAACTTATTTGCATTGTTTTTGATAAAATAAGAATGCAAACTTAATTGCATTGTTTATTATAAAATATAAATGCAACATTATTCGCATTGTTTTGATAAAAATATGAATGCAAACATTATTTACACTGTTTTGATAAAATATAAATGCAAACTTTATTTGCATCGTTCTGTTAAAATATGAATGAACTTTTTTTTTTATTTACATAAAAATATGAATGCAACTTTATTTTTATTGTTATGTCAAAACATGAATGCAAGTTTATTTTAAGCGTTTTAAGTAAAATATGTAAATAAATATATTCGTAGTGTTTCTGATTAAAAATATAAAAAAATTTATACATGGATATTGCACATGAAAGTGAATATATAATTAGCGTTATTGAGGAACTTGAAATATTTTCATTATTTACTCAATTAATGGACGATTTAATTAAGAAGATTGCACATTTAAAAGGATGAAATAAAAAGTTTAAATTGGTAAGATTTCATTCCAATTATAATAATGAAGATTTGAATTGAAAAATCTCGTTTTTATGTTAACTTGTAAATTTAGAAGATTTGATTTTAAAATTTAACATAAATGGATTAATTGAGGAAGATTTCATTTAATATCAAAATGGTAAGTTTTGATATTACAATTGAAACATTTTGGGAATAGTTTTATGATATTAATATGGAAAGATTAATGTTTACTGAAATGAAAGGATAAGTAAAAGAATGAATGATATTTTAGAAATTAGATATTCTAAAATATGAAATGTTTTAAAATAATACTTTTAAGAGATAATTATAATTATAATTATTAATTGTACTTGGACACGAGGTTAGGTCACATTTATGGCGGAAGTCTGCCCGGAACCAACCGGCATATCCAGCAGCCATAAATGTTGGGCCTAATGTGAGAGGTCCAAGTGCGCAAATACGAATTGGGTCAAGACACGAGGTTAAGCCTAACCTATGGTAGAAGTCTGCCCGGAACCAACCGGCATATCCAGCATCCACAAGTTGTAGGCCTAATGTGAGAGGTCTGGCCCGCTATTAAATAATAAAATGTAAAGATAAACATAATAAATGGATAAGGAAAATGAATTGGGTTATTCGGTCCATTTTAAAAATAGTAACTCCATTTTAACCCGTATAAATTATGTTATACAATTTATAAAGGAAATCGAAGATGATTAATATTTTATTTAAGATTAAATGAAATACTCTGAAATAAATGATGTCTAATTATATATGTTAAATGGGAAATTTATGAAATCTAAATTTGGGTTTATCGTGAATTATGTTTTAAATAACATTTATTCTTTAACCCGAATTTATGATAGAATTAATTCCCTAGAAATTGAATAATCATTTAATAATGACTTTGGAAGATTAAAACTAAATAAGATTTTAATTAAATCTTTAATTAGATTGAAAGGGAATTAAGTAGTTAAGATCACTGAATTAAGAAAGTGATCGAAAATGGAAAATGAACCATAAAGCAATGAATATTTTCATGTTATAAATGAATAAATGAATGAAAACATGAAATGGTTATATTATTTATATTTTATATAAATAAAAGAATGAAATTTTTATTTACATTTCACATGCGAATAAAAAGATGAAAATAAGAATGAAATTTTTATTTACATTTCACATGTAAATAAAAAGATGAAAATAAGAATGAAATTTTTATTTACATTTCACATGCGAATAAAAAGTAAATATGAAATGAAACATGATTTAGAAGCGTGAACCGCATATGAAAATTTAACATGTTTTAAAAAAAGCATGAAGTCGCATATGAAATGCATAATCAAGAAACCGCATATGAAATAAAAATTCATGTTGAGTAATATTACTGCATATGAAATGAAAGGAAAATCTTGAGATAGCATTAATATATGTATGATATTCAAACATACTTAAGGTTTATGCTACCATATTAAAAATAAATATATTTTTAAGATCATGTTCATATAATAATAATGAACATATTTTTGATGTCGTGTCTATATATTGAAATAAGGTCCTTTTTATTTGAAAAGAATTAAACGTTTAAAAGACTTTAATTGTATATATGTTGGCTTTAATGAAATGATATAAAATAAAATATCATTTTTATTTTGTATGATTGTTGAAATAAAAAAAATAAATTGTTGAATTATAAATTCTTTGACACGATTAATGAATGGACGATATATATATACATGAAATGAATGGACGATATTTATATTTATAAAAGAATAAATAACGATATAGAATGGTTTGCAAATTTATATATGCGAGAATTATTTGGAAAGTCCGAGTTTACTCTCATTCCAAATAATGATACGACGTTCGAAGAGTTGAAGACGGTGATTGAAGACCGACGATCTTCACATCGAATGGGTGTGTTGCTATTGAGACCCATGATGGGAGTAGCTACCTTGAAGGGGCGACAGTAGTAGCCGTCCGGACGTAGTGTTGATTGCACGGATATGACTTTCGCTCAGACCCAGGGCATAAGTTTATAAATGGAATGTATGTCTGACGTTGTAGTCCCTTATACTACATTCGTTGATCTCTCTTAATATATATCTGTTTGGTGGTTAACACCCTTCTCTGAGACGTACGAGCTTAGGGGTTATATATTGGTAGAAATCAATGGTATAGTATGGACTGACAATGTGGCATGCTAAGATGCATTGATCAAGGCTTTTGTTGAAAAGCAGGCCTTGTGGTTGATGATCAAAGCACGGCCTGTTTAGGCGTAGCTTTGTGTATAGCGTGACTTCGCGAGCCTCACACCCCGGTATGAGTCAAAAACGGGATATGGACTGCAGGGAGTGCACACGTTTCTTTCTAGCTAGAGTGGTGTCAGCGACCTACCAGCCCTGACATTTTACTTATGTGGATGATGGATTTTGAGGCGCCTCGTTATTTTTATAGGCCGTTGGTGGTCATACTATAGGTCCAAAGGGACCGGGAAGCGTGTGTTCAGGCATAACTAATCCACTGCCCATAGGCGGGGACCGGCCCTGAAGATCCAAGGGTTCACTGCGGGGGATCCTGAGGCATTTGCTAGAGTGTCTCGAATCGAAGAGGAGCTTGCCCCTAGCCTCGACTCATGATGGAAATCCAATTTCCAATACGACCTTGCGGTTTTGATTGTAGAACTAGTATTGGCGACATGATATATAGTACCCATGCCGTCTAGGATTGATACTTATTGTAATAACCCGAAAATCTGGGCCAGTTTGAAATTTTTATTTGGGCAATTTTAGCGAATTTTGATTATTTAAAATGAATTATTTTAAATAATATCGACGAGAAATTTATTTTGAATAGAAATCGACGTATATATTATATACGTCGTCGTTAGAATATAAATATTTATATATAAATATAAATAGAATTGAAAATGGCGCGGTAGTTCGATAATTCGATTTCAAACTTCAATTGAATGTACCGGGAGCAAAACAATCCGGATTTTAGTGAAACCAAAAACATTAGGATCTAATTGATGAGATCTTTCCAACGAATCCGACAAGTTGAAAGTTCGTAGCGAGAATCAAAAAATATGTCCAGTTGAAAATTCTGAATAGTCGCTATGGAATTCAGGCCCTTAAAAATGGACATTTTGCAAATGACCTCGGATTTCGACGAAACCAGTTTTGTTGGGTCCGTGATGTCAAATTATTGCTAGGTTTCAAATTTCATAATTTTTCGAATCAATATGTGAGCGTGGCAAAGGAAAACGCGTTTGTCCAGTTTCAGTTGATTTTAATCGACTGGAAATTGGCCATTTTCCTAACGGTCTCAGAATTCGACGAAACTAGTTTTGTTAGGACCGTATCGTCAATACGAAGCTAGAAAATATTTTTCTAAGAATTTTTCTAGTTAGTATGTGACCCCGGTAATTTGAAATGTACGTTTAAAATTCAATATAGTGATTTAAATGTAAATTTAACAGAAACTGATTCAAACAGTCGAATCAGCCTGCGTGGCATATCCCATTGTGTTCGGAATGGGGGTTAAACGCTATGGACGACAGGCGGTGGGCTTCGTTTAGATGACATATGTGAAAGTCAACTTTTATAAATAATTAAATAATAAAATAATAAATAAAAAAATAAAAAAAACCCCTTACCTCCTTTGGCCCCCCCCGTCCATATTCATTCAACAGCATAAAAAAAAAAAAAAAGAAGAAAAGAGGAGAGCCACGGGGGAGGAGCCGCCGCCCCTCCCCGATGGACCATCGCCGCCGCCAGGGGTGGCGCAGCCCCTGCGCCGCCGCCTCCTTCTCCCCCCTCTCGATTTCCACGCCGAGCCCCAACCGTAGCCCCAACGCCCCCAATCCAAACCGCGCCGCCCCTCCTTCCCCCTCTCCTCTTCCATCGACAGTCGCAACCCACCTCCCTCCAGCGAGGCAACCGCCGACCTCTTCCCCCCCCCCTAGCCACCTCCGGCGAACTCAAAGGAACCCCCCCCCTCCGGAAAGACTGTCTGTAAGTTTTTTTTCTTTTTCCTTTTTATTTATTTTATTTATTTTACTTTTATTTTATATAAACTGAATTTTATTTGCTTATTAAACTGTTTTTTTGGATTTTAAACCGAATTTTTTTTTTAGGTTTTAAAAACTGATTTTATTTTTAAACTTTAATATTAGAAAAGGCGGAATCTTTATTATGTAGAAGAAAGAAAAATATGATTTTTATATTTTTAAAGAACTAAAAATATGATCTTTATATTTTTAAAGTATTAAAAATATAGTCTTTACCATATAGATGATGTAAAATATGATTTTCGTGTATGTAGAGAATTAGAAATATAATTTTTACATGATAGCAATATTAAAAATATGATTTTTA
The DNA here is from genome assembly GCA_030737875.1 of Allium sativum. Lineage (NCBI taxonomy): Eukaryota > Viridiplantae > Streptophyta > Magnoliopsida > Asparagales > Amaryllidaceae > Allium > Allium sativum. The sequence goes on along the minus strand of CM060919.1, from coordinate 122,074,193 downwards.
TATTTTTAAAGTATTAAAAATATAATCTTTATAGGATAGAGAATATAAAAATATCATCTTTGTATATGTAGCGAAATAAAAATCTGATTTTTATTACGTTGAAGTAAAGTGATGATTTTTATAAAGGTGAAAACTTTATTTTTATAAAGATGAAATCTTTATAGTAGAAAAGGCGAGATCTTTATATAGATAAAAACGATATAAAAATGTGATTTTTATATATTGAACTTCGTAGTAAAAATTCGATTTTTATATATTGAATAGCATAGTAAAAATTCGATTTTTAAATATATGAAGTGATTATAAAAATATGATTTTTAAATTGAAAGTGAATAAATAAAAATATGATTTTTATTTTAAAGACATCGAAATATAAAAATGTGATTTTTATATATATAGTGACTACGGGCAACGAAGATGACGAAGATACAATGAAGATGAAGATTTTCTATAAAAGAAGAGTCGTGAAGTGGATAGCTATCGGTGAGAACTTCTCACTCTTAATTCTCTTTTTCTAGTTATATATATATATACTAGGATGCAGACGGTGCTTATTAGAAGCACCCGACACCCGTCCACATACCATGGACTTGTTTGTTTGGATGTTTGGTGATTGATTGAGATATTGGTTTGAATGTGGTTTGTGGTGTGAAAAATCGAATCGATAAATTGGTTAGGATTAGACGTGCGCCGTTATAAGGCGAAGGAGTAAGACTAGGTTAGACTCTTACTCCAAATTTTGTGGTTTGCATAACGAAAGTGATTTGATTGATGTGTGAATGGCGTGGGCCTTCACTAGACCGGGGATAAGGCTAGGCCTTGTCCCGTTTCTAGTATCGTGCCGTTATGCCGCCGAAATTTTCTAAAATATGTTAGAAAAATAAAAATAATCATTTATTGAATAAATGAAATGAATAGAAATTCAAGTGTTGAAATAGAATATTTTATCGTTAAAAATAATTTTTAACGTGAAAGTGAATAAATAAAATATTTATAAACAAATCGGCCGATTTGTTTATATACACTGATTTGACTGATATTGATTGGGTTGATAAATTTTACACATCGCCCAACTGCACAAATAAAATCTGTGTTTGATTGTTTGAAACCCCACACGGGTGTTGGGATGAAATTTGAAGTTCACTCATCCTGATTGATTAAATATGTCGATCGGTGGATTGACAGGCTGTTATAAGCGTCGGATACCTATATTTGATGCTTATACAGTGTAGTGCACTTTGGTTGATGGTTGATTATTTTTCAATGCTATTATATACATGTGTTGTATGGAATCCATATAATTAACACTATATGGTGATTGATTGGGCCTCATTCCAATCGGGAAAACAATGAATATCATAAAAGAAAATTCATGTGTTGAATATAAAAACAGTCATGTGTTGACGGTGATCATGTGTTGAAACTATTCATGTGTTGAGTAGAATATTTTAAATAAAATAAATTACATCTTTATCACATTTAAAATTAGAACTACTTCCCAGTAGAAGTCTAATTGAAAATCAAACGATAGATACCATAGTTTTATAAAATATTTCACATAATAAAAAAATAGTGATGTGTTGACAGTACTCATGTGTTGAGATTAGTCGTGTGTTGAAAGAAATATAGGTTCATGTGTTGAATTGAATAGAAGTTTTTGAAATATATAAAGCCGTGTGGATTAGAGATGCGCTATTTTGACGTGAACGATATTTATATCGATTTTATTCGTTTTACAACGAATATTGAAAAGTGATTTCAAAACTAAATATTTTGAAATGAAATTCAATTGAATTAGATTAAAATTCGAATTGAATAGGAAGTGAATTTGAATTTGAATAAGATAGGAATGAATTGAATTGAAAACGATTTCGAAATGAATTGAATTGAAAACGATTTCGAAATGAATTGAATTGAAAACGATTTCGAAATGAATTGAATTGAAAACGATTTCGAAATGAATGGAATTGAAAACGAATTCAAATTGAATTGAAAGTGAATTGAAATGAATTCAAATTGAATTGAAATTTGAATTGAATAGAAATGAATTTTAAAACGAATTTATAGAGAAGAATCCAATTTTGATTTGAATTGAAATGGAAGTTGAAATTGCTTTTGAAACGAATTCAAAACTATTTTTAAAATTCGTTTTAAAAGGAAATCGACGAAATATATATTATATATATAATATAATGGCCTGAATAGAACGCGCCGCGCCGCGGCAGTTCGTGAATTTCGACCATTTATTTCAAACGGACATTGCGGGAGATCCGACCGTCGGATTCTCCTAAAACCGGAACCGTTGGGTTCGTATCGAAAAGAGCTTTCCAATGAATATTAGAAATTTGAAATCTAACGGTTGGATTTGGAATTATGTCCAAATCAAATTCGAAAAAGGTCGCTGTAAGTGCAGTTCGATGGCCGTTGTTGGAAATCGACTGTACGGGCCTTGATAAAATTATTAAAAATATCTATAATTTGTGTAAAATTACAATATGTGAATTGGAAAGAACTGGGGTGAAAAATTACACATTTGAAAAGATAAAAATAGATTTTTATCAAAATGAACTAGTTTTGAACTAGAATGGAAATCAATTTATTTTTAAAATAAATAAATTGAATTTGAAAGTGATTTTGAAAATAATCGATAATTTCCAATACGTGGATTGGACTGGAGTTGAATCGAAATTATCTTCGGGATATTTCGATGTTGGATTTCGTGACTATACAGATATTGTTATGGGAATTTGAAAGATATTTTATATCGTTATTTCCAATACGATATTTGTTGGTTTCAGAATTTGATATTGAATATAAGCCGATATATTTTCTATTCAGAGCCTTGTATTTAATATCAAATGTGATTTGGTTTATCGTGAATCGTGTTTTTGATGACATTGGTTCTTTAACCCCGTTAAAGGCAGGATATTGATTTTTGAAAAGATTAAAACTAAGTGGAGTTTTAATGAATCTTTAATTAGATTAAAATGTGAATTGATAATTTAAATTATCAAATCTGAAAAGTGATCGAGAGTGGAGTACCACCAGTTTTGCTCCAAAGCGATAGTTAAATCTTTAATTAGATTTGAACGTGAAATGGTAATTAATTTTACCGATAACACAGTGGTGATAGATGTGGAGTATTACCAGTTTTCTCCATGGGATATAGGTTGGGATTGGGAAATAAACTAAATAATTACTTCGGTGTGGCTCGTTAATCCCGACTAGTTTGAAATGATATCCAAAGGAAGATTATAGGATAAATTTAGAAGAATTTATCTTGGATAAAATTAATGGGAACATTTCCCTAAGAATGTGATATTGTGAATAAAAGAATATTCTGAATTGGGATGAGGCGTTTGTTGTGTTTGTGTAACATTCGTTTATTATATACGTGGGTTATTCAGAAAGGCCGGGTTTATACCCATTCTGAATAACCGATTCGACGAGATGTCGAAGATGAAGACGGTGGTTGAAGACCGGAAGTCTTCACATCGTTTGGGTGATTACTGATGATCTTGATTGGGCTGTACACCCAGGATGAGGGAATCAGTTGGTGATCTTCCAGACGTACTTGGAGATGGATGGATATGCGAGGAAAGTGCCTCCGGTTTCGTTCAGACCCAGAACGGACTTGTAAATGGACTGTGTGTCCGACATTGGATTTTAGTCCGTGTGATTGATCTCTATTAAATATATATCTGTTTGGCGGCGGAGAATTTATTCTCTTGCTTAACGCCCTTCTCTGAGACGTACGAGCTCAGGGGTTATATATTGATGGATATCAAACGCATGGAGTGAATTGCCTGTGTGGCATGCGTAAGTGGCAATTGATCAAGGCTTCTGTTGAAAAGCAAAGTCTTGTGGTGATGATCAAAGCACGGCCTGTGTGGCGTAGCTTTGTGTGTAACGTGAATTCGCGAGCCTCACACCTCGGTATGAGTCAAAAACGGGAGACGGACCCAAGGAGTGCATGACGTTTCTTTCTAGCTAGGGTGGTGTCAGTGACCTACCAGCCCTGACATTTATATACTTTTCACCTGTGTGGTTGTTGGATACGAGGCGCCTCGGATATAGGTCTGTAAGGACCGGGAAACGTGTGTTCAGGAATAACTAATCCTCAAAAGTAAGAGAGGACCGGCCTTGGAGGTTCCAAAGGATCAGAGTGGGGTCCTGAGGCATTGCTAGAGTGTCTCGAACGCGGAGAGGAGCTTGCCCCTTGCCTCGGCTCATGACGGAAATCCAATTTCCAATACGTGATAGTGCGGTTTTATTTGTAGAACCTAGTATGGCGACATAGTGGTATGGGTCATTAATGCCGCCTATGATTGATATTTATAATTGAAATTGTTTTGACACTATACACCTATTATAGTATCAAATAATGTGTTTTAAACGTATCAAGCATGCTTTGGCTGTTATAAGGTAAAAACCCTATCCTCCGGCTTGCGTTGCATTGTGTGATGGGACCTGGGTCTTATAACAGCTTCATTTTTCTTTATTTAGCATTGCGCTGTTTATTCTATGCACTGGTATTCTTGGGAGGAAACCCGTTCCATGTTATACGGCGTGGTCCCTTGATTTACCTTACTTTGAAAACCAATAAAGAATAACTGTTTTAGTTCTCACACCAGTCACATGACTGACCTGGAGTTTATTGTTTTAACCAAAACTCTGGGTGCCCCTATTTTCCGCACGGGCAGCTAGTAGTTTTGTTTTTGCAGATTTATATTCATAGGTTCCTGATTAACAGCTGGAACGATGCTCGGAAAGCTCTGTATCCGTGTATCACTTCTAGTTGTGATTTTGTATTATTTTCCGCTGCTATGTAATTTATTGTAATCTCTGATATTTATCGAATGTAATTTATTCAATTATACTCTGTATATTCTTGTATCTGATGGAATTGTTGTAATAACAATGAAATGTTCTTCCGTCTGCGTTCTATTTTGTCTTGTACTCAATTCTATCCGTGCTTTCCTTCACGGGGAAGTTCGGGTCGTCTCAGTTTGGTATCAGAGCTTTGGTTTACAGAGCTTGAGAACAAGACACATTAGAACCATACGAAAGAATTCATCAGATATTGGATTAGTAATACCCAATTAGAATGACTCGTTAGAGATAGGATCAGTAGTATCCTAGAACGAGTGCGAAGAGTATATTTTTTTCAAAAGAAAACAATTTTGTTTTAAAAAAATTAAATCGTTTTATACGTATTTGAATATTTATTTTGAATATGGACAATCGAGTATATATAGATTTCGCGTATACGCGTCATGAACGTATATTCGAAGTTTTAATATACTGGATAGATATAGAATCACATTCTAGACACCCGGAGATGGTTCTGATGATTGATATATCATCATCAGAATTCATATTCGTGTTTCGAAGGTGTGATTTTCTATATATTTCCATTAGACTGGTGTGAGAACCAAAACTAATATAGCTAGAACACATTGTAGTGAATTGGCATCAAAAACAAGATTTTCCGTATATATATATCAAATTATGAATTTGAAACTCTAATTCACTAATTGATTGATGTTTGTGTTGTTTGTTTATTTGTTTGCTAATTCTTAACCATTTATGCCTAATTGAACCAAATATTGAATTGTATTGATAATTGGTCGCATTTGCTTGCATATACATACTTACATTGAACAGGTCATAGCAAGGAGGCTAGAGCAGAGAATAAAATTTGTTTGCCCGACAAATAGGTACATGTTTACTACATAATTTCCTGTTTTGTTTGGGTGATGATGATTTTGTGAGCCTATTGGCTAGCCGCTTGGCTTTTTCTTTTTCTTTTTTGAGATCTGAAGGACCGGGGAAGCTATTTGAAATTCCCCGATGCTCCCGGTGCAGGGGAGGTTATGGCGAAATTTTTCGAAAATTTAGGGTGTTAGCCAAATTTTTGAAATTTTGAAAATTCTCAGAAACTAAAAAGTTGGAGAATGGAAGCCAGATCGAACGTAGCGTTGAATAATCAAACCACTTTCGACTTTTGTTCCTTTTCGGGGACGAAAAGTTTAAAGTGGGGGAGATTGTAATAACCCGAAAATCTGGGCCAGTTTGAAATTTTTATTTGGGCAATTTTAGCGAATTTTGATTATTTAAAATGAATTATTTTAAATAATATCGACGAGAAATTTATTTTGAATAGAAATCGACGTATATATTATATACGTCGTCGTTAGAATATAAATATTTATATATAAATATAAATAGAATTGAAAATGGCGCGGTAGTTCGATAATTCGATTTCAAACTTCAATTGAATGTACCGGGAGCAAAACAATCCGGATTTTAGTGAAACCAAAAACATTAGGATCTAATTGATGAGATCTTTCCAACGAATCCGACAAGTTGAAAGTTCGTAGCGAGAATCAAAAAATATGTCCAGTTGAAAATTCTGAATAGTCGCTATGGAATTCAGGCCCTTAAAAATGGACATTTTGCAAATGACCTCGGATTTCGACGAAACCAGTTTTGTTGGGTCCGTGATGTCAAATTATTGCTAGGTTTCAAATTTCATAATTTTTCGAATCAATATGTGAGCGTGGCAAAGGAAAACGCGTTTGTCCAGTTTCAGTTGATTTTAATCGACTGGAAATTGGCCATTTTCCTAACGGTCTCAGAATTCGACGAAACTAGTTTTGTTAGGACCGTATCGTCAATACGAAGCTAGAAAATATTTTTCTAAGAATTTTTCTAGTTAGTATGTGACCCCGGTAATTTGAAATGTACGTTTAAAATTCAATATAGTGATTTAAATGTAAATTTAACAGAAACTGATTCAAACAGTCGAATCAGCCTGCGTGGCATATCCCATTGTGTTCGGAATGGGGGTTAAACGCTATGGACGACATGCGGTGGGCTTCGTTTAGATGACATATGTGAAAGTCAACTTTTATAAATAATTAAATAATAAAATAATAAATAAAAAAATAAAAAAACCCCCTTACCTCCTTTGGCCCCCCCCGTCCATATTCATTCAACAGCATAAAAAAAAAAAAAAAGAAGAAGAAAAGAGGAGAGCCACGGGGGAGGAGCCGCCGCCCCTCCCCGATGGACCATCGCCGCCGCCAGGGGTGGCGCAGCCCCTGCGCCGCCGCCTCCTTCTCCCCCCTCTCGATTTCCACGCCGAGCCCCAACCGTAGCCCCAACGCCCCCAATCCAAACCGCGCCGCCCCTCCTTCCCCCTCTCCTCTTCCATCGACAGTCGCAACCCACCTCCCTCCAGCGAGGCAACCGCCGACCTCTTCCCCCCCCCTAGCCACCTCCGGCGAACTCAAAGGAACCCCCCCCCCCTCCGGAAAGACTGTCTGTAAGTTTTTTTTCTTTTTCCTTTTTATTTATTTTATTTATTTTACTTTTATTTTATATAAACTGAATTTTATTTGCTTATTAAACTGTTTTTTTGGATTTTAAACCGAATTTTTTTTTTAGGTTTTAAAAACTGATTTTATTTTTAAACTTTAATATTAGAAAAGGCGGAATCTTTATTATGTAGAAGAAAGAAAAATATGATTTTTATATTTTTAAAGAACTAAAAATATGATCTTTATATTTTTAAAGTATTAAAAATATAGTCTTTACCATATAGATGATGTAAAATATGATTTTCGTGTATGTAGAGAATTAGAAATATAATTTTTACATGATAGCAATATTAAAAATATGATTTTTATATTTTTAAAGTATTAAAAATATAATCTTTATAGGATAGAGAATATAAAAATATCATCTTTGTATATGTAGCGAAATAAAAATCTGATTTTTATTACGTTGAAGTAAAGTGATGATTTTTATAAAGGTGAAAACTTTATTTTTATAAAGATGAAATCTTTATAGTAGAAAAGGCGAGATCTTTATATAGATAAAAACGATATAAAAATGTGATTTTTATATATTGAACTTCGTAGTAAAAATTCGATTTTTATATATTGAATAGCATAGTAAAAATTCGATTTTTAAATATATGAAGTGATTATAAAAATATGATTTTTAAATTGAAAGTGAATAAATAAAAATATGATTTTTATTTTAAAGACATCGAAATATAAAAATGTGATTTTTATATATATAGTGACTACGGGCAACGAAGATGACGAAGATACAATGAAGATGAAGATTTTCTATAAAAGAAGAGTCGTGAAGTGGATAGCTATCGGTGAGAACTTCTCACTCTTAATTCTCTTTTTCTAGTTATATATATATATACTAGGATGCAGACGGTGCTTATTAGAAGCACCCGACACCCGTCCACATACCATGGACTTGTTTGTTTGGATGTTTGGTGATTGATTGAGATATTGGTTTGAATGTGGTTTGTGGTGTGAAAAATCGAATCGATAAATTGGTTAGGATTAGACGTGCGCCGTTATAAGGCGAAGGAGTAAGACTAGGTTAGACTCTTACTCCAAATTTTGTGGTTTGCATAACGAAAGTGATTTGATTGATGTGTGAATGGCGTGGGCCTTCACTAGACCGGGGATAAGGCTAGGCCTTGTCCCGTTTCTAGTATCGTGCCGTTATGCCGCCGAAATTTTCTAAAATATGTTAGAAAAATAAAAATAATCATTTATTGAATAAATGAAATGAATAGAAATTCAAGTGTTGAAATAGAATATTTTATCGTTAAAAATAATTTTTAACGTGAAAGTGAATAAATAAAATATTTATAAACAAATCGGCCGATTTGTTTATATACACTGATTTGACTGATATTGATTGGGTTGATAAATTTTACACATCGCCCAACTGCACAAATAAAATCTGTGTTTGATTGTTTGAAACCCCACACGGGTGTTGGGATGAAATTTGAAGTTCACTCATCCTGATTGATTAAATATGTCGATCGGTGGATTGACAGGCTGTTATAAGCGTCGGATACCTATATTTGATGCTTATACAGTGTAGTGCACTTTGGTTGATGGTTGATTATTTTTCAATGCTATTATATACATGTGTTGTATGGAATCCATATAATTAACACTATATGGTGATTGATTGGGCCTCATTCCAATCGGGAAAACAATGAATATCATAAAAGAAAATTCATGTGTTGAATATAAAAACAGTCATGTGTTGACGGTGATCATGTGTTGAAACTATTCATGTGTTGAGTAGAATATTTTAAATAAAATAAATTACATCTTTATCACATTTAAAATTAGAACTACTTCCCAGTAGAAGTCTAATTGAAAATCAAACGATAGATACCATAGTTTTATAAAATATTTCACATAATAAAAAAATAGTGATGTGTTGACAGTACTCATGTGTTGAGATTAGTCGTGTGTTGAAAGAAATATAGGTTCATGTGTTGAATTGAATAGAAGTTTTTGAAATATATAAAGCCGTGTGGATTAGAGATGCGCTATTTTGACGTGAACGATATTTATATCGATTTTATTCGTTTTACAACGAATATTGAAAAGTGATTTCAAAACTAAATATTTTGAAATGAAATTCAATTGAATTAGATTAAAATTCGAATTGAATAGGAAGTGAATTTGAATTTGAATAAGATAGGAATGAATTGAATTGAAAACGATTTCGAAATGAATTGAATTGAAAACGATTTCGAAATGAATTGAATTGAAAACGATTTCGAAATGAATTGAATTGAAAACGATTTCGAAATGAATTGAATTGAAAACGATTTCGAAATGAATGGAATTGAAAACGAATTCAAATTGAATTGAAAGTGAATTGAAATGAATTCAAATTGAATTGAAATTTGAATTGAATAGAAATGAATTTTAAAACGAATTTATAGAGAAGAATCCAATTTTGATTTGAATTGAAATGGAAGTTGAAATTGCTTTTGAAACGAATTCAAAACTATTTTTAAAATTCGTTTTAAAAGGAAATCGACGAAATATATATTATATATATAATATAATGGCCTGAATAGAACGCGCCGCGCCGCGGCAGTTCGTGAATTTCGACCATTTATTTCAAACGGACATTGCGGGAGATCCGACCGTCGGATTCTCCTAAAACCGGAACCGTTGGGTTCGTATCGAAAAGAGCTTTCCAATGAATATTAGAAATTTGAAATCTAACGGTTGGATTTGGAATTATGTCCAAATCAAATTCGAAAAAGGTCGCTGTAAGTGCAGTTCGATGGCCGTTGTTGGAAATCGACTGTACGGGCCTTGATAAAATTATTAAAAATATCTATAATTTGTGTAAAATTACAATATGTGAATTGGAAAGAACTGGGGTGAAAAATTACACATTTGAAAAGATAAAAATAGATTTTTATCAAAATGAACTAGTTTTGAACTAGAATGGAAATCAATTTATTTTTAAAATAAATAAATTGAATTTGAAAGTGATTTTGAAAATAATCGATAATTTCCAATACGTGGATTGGACTGGAGTTGAATCGAAATTATCTTCGGGATATTTCGATGTTGGATTTCGTGACTATACAGATATTGTTATGGGAATTTGAAAGATATTTTATATCGTTATTTCCAATACGATATTTGTTGGTTTCAGAATTTGATATTGAATATAAGCCGATATATTTTCTATTCAGAGCCTTGTATTTAATATCAAATGTGATTTGGTTTATCGTGAATCGTGTTTTTGATGACATTGGTTCTTTAACCCCGTTAAAGGCAGGATATTGATTTTTGAAAAGATTAAAACTAAGTGGAGTTTTAATGAATCTTTAATTAGATTAAAATGTGAATTGATAATTTAAATTATCAAATCTGAAAAGTGATCGAGAGTGGAGTACCACCAGTTTTGCTCCAAAGCGATAGTTAAATCTTTAATTAGATTTGAACGTGAAATGGTAATTAATTTTACCGATAACACAGTGGTGATAGATGTGGAGTATTACCAGTTTTCTCCATGGGATATAGGTTGGGATTGGGAAATAAACTAAATAATTACTTCGGTGTGGCTCGTTAATCCCGACTAGTTTGAAATGATATCCAAAGGAAGATTATAGGATAAATTTAGAAGAATTTATCTTGGATAAAATTAATGGGAACATTTCCCTAAGAATGTGATATTGTGAATAAAAGAATATTCTGAATTGGGATGAGGCGTTTGTTGTGTTTGTGTAACATTCGTTTATTATATACGTGGGTTATTCAGAAAGGCCGGGTTTATACCCATTCTGAATAACCGATTCGACGAGATGTCGAAGATGAAGACGGTGGTTGAAGACCGGAAGTCTTCACATCGTTTGGGTGATTACTGATGATCTTGATTGGGCTGTACACCCAGGATGAGGGAATCAGTTGGTGATCTTCCAGACGTACTTGGAGATGGATGGATATGCGAGGAAAGTGCCTCCGGTTTCGTTCAGACCCAGAACGGACTTGTAAATGGACTGTGTGTCCGACATTGGATTTTAGTCCGTGTGATTGATCTCTATTAAATATATATCTGTTTGGCGGCGGAGAATTTATTCTCTTGCTTAACGCCCTTCTCTGAGACGTACGAGCTCAGGGGTTATATATTGATGGATATCAAACGCATGGAGTGAATTGCCTGTGTGGCATGCGTAAGTGGCAATTGATCAAGGCTTCTGTTGAAAAGCAAAGTCTTGTGGTGATGATCAAAGCACGGCCTGTGTGGCGTAGCTTTGTGTGTAACGTGAATTCGCGAGCCTCACACCTCGGTATGAGTCAAAAACGGGAGACGGACCCAAGGAGTGCATGACGTTTCTTTCTAGCTAGGGTGGTGTCAGTGACCTACCAGCCCTGACATTTATATACTTTTCACCTGTGTGGTTGTTGGATACGAGGCGCCTCGGATATAGGTCTGTAAGGACCGGGAAACGTGTGTTCAGGAATAACTAATCCTCAAAAGTAAGAGAGGACCGGCCTTGGAGGTTCCAAAGGATCAGAGTGGGGTCCTGAGGCATTGCTAGAGTGTCTCGAACGCGGAGAGGAGCTTGCCCCTTGCCTCGGCTCATGACGGAAATCCAATTTCCAATACGTGATAGTGCGGTTTTATTTGTAGAACCTAGTATGGCGACATAGTGGTATGGGTCATTAATGCCGCCTATGATTGATATTTATAATTGAAATTGTTTTGACACTATACACCTATTATAGTATCAAATAATGTGTTTTAAACGTATCAAGCATGCTTTGGCTGTTATAAGGTAAAAACCCTATCCTCCGGCTTGCGTTGCATTGTGTGATGGGACCTGGGTCTTATAACAGCTTCATTTTTCTTTATTTAGCATTGCGCTGTTTATTCTATGCACTGGTATTCTTGGGAGGAAACCCGTTCCGTGTTATACGGCGTGGTCCCTTGATTTACCTTACTTTGAAAACCAATAAAGAATAACTGTTTTAGTTCTCACACCAGTCACATGACTGACCTGGAGTTTATTGTTTTAACCTAAACTCTGGGTGCCCCTATTTTCCGCACGGGCAGCTAGTAGTTTTGGTTTTGCAGATTTATATTCATAGGTTCCTGATTAACAGCTGGAACGATGCTCGGAAAGCTCTGTATCCGTGTATCACTTCTAGTTGTGATTTTGTATTATTTTCCGCTGCTATGTAATTTATTGTAATCTCTGATATTTATCGAATGTAATTTATTCAATTATACTCTGTATATTCTTGTATCTGATGGAATTGTTGTAATAACAATGAAATGTTCTTCCGTCTGCGTTCTATTTTGTCTTGTACTCAATTCTATCCGTGCTTTCCTTCACGGGGAAGTTCGGGTCGTCTCAGTTTGGTATCAGAGCTTTGGTTTACAGAGCTTGAGAACAAGACACATTAGAACCATACGAAAGAATTCATCAGATATTGGATTAGTAATACCCAATTAGAATGACTCGTTAGAGATAGGATCAGTAGTATCCTAGAACGAGTGCGAAGAGTATATTTTTTTCAAAAGAAAACAATTTTGTTTTAAAAAATTTAAATCGTTTTATACGTATTTGAATATTTATTTTGAATATGGACAATCGAGTATATATAGATTTCGCGTATACGCGTCATGAACGTATATTCGAAGTTTTAATATACTGGATAGATATAGAATCACATTCTAGACACCCGGAGATGGTTCTGATGATTGATATATCATCATCAGAATTCATATTCGTGTTTCGAAGGTGTGATTTTCTATATATTTCCATTAGACTGGTGTGAGAACCAAAACTAATATAGCTAGAACACATTGTAGTGAATTGGCATCAAAAACAAGATTTTCCGTATATATATATCAAATTATGAATTTGAAACTCTAATTCACTAATTGATTGATGTTTGTGTTGTTTGTTTATTTGTTTGCTAATTCTTAACCATTTATGCCTAATTGAACCAAATATTGAATTGTATTGATAATTGGTCGCATTTGCTTGCATATACATACTTACATTGAACAGGTCATAGCAAGGAGGCTAGAGCAGAGAATAAAATTTGTTTGCCCGACAAATAGGTACATGTTTACTACATAATTTCCTGTTTTGTTTGGGTGATGATGATTTTGTGAGCCTATTGGCTAGCCGCTTGGCTTTTTCTTTTTCTTTTTTGAGATCTGAAGGACCGGGGAAGCTATTTGAAATTCCCCGATGCTCCCGGTGCAGGGGAGGTTATGGCGAAATTTTTCGAAAATTTAGGGTGTTAGCCAAATTTTTGAAATTTTGAAAATTCTCAGAAACTAAAAAGTTGGAGAATGGAAGCCAGATCGAACGTAGCGTTGAATAATCAAACCACTTTCGACTTTTGTTCCTTTTCGGGGACGAAAAGTTTAAAGTGGGGGAGATTGTAATAACCCGAAAATCTGGGCCAGTTTGAAATTTTTATTTGGGCAATTTTAGCGAATTTTGATTATTTAAAATGAATTATTTTAAATAATATCGACGAGAAATTTATTTTGAATAGAAATCGACGTATATATTATATACGTCGTCGTTAGAATATAAATATTTATATATAAATATAAATAGAATTGAAAATGGCGCGGTAGTTCGATAATTCGATTTCAAACTTCAATTGAATGTACCGGGAGCAAAACAATCCGGATTTTAGTGAAACCAAAAACATTAGGATCTAATTGATGAGATCTTTCCAACGAATCCGACAAGTTGAAAGTTCGTAGCGAGAATCAAAAAATATGTCCAGTTGAAAATTCTGAATAGTCGCTATGGAATTCAGGCCCTTAAAAATGGACATTTTGCAAATGACCTCGGATTTCGACGAAACCAGTTTTGTTGGGTCCGTGATGTCAAATTATTGCTAGGTTTCAAATTTCATAATTTTTCGAATCAATATGTGAGCGTGGCAAAGGAAAACGCGTTTGTCCAGTTTCAGTTGATTTTAATCGACTGGAAATTGGCCATTTTCCTAACGGTCTCAGAATTCGACGAAACTAGTTTTGTTAGGACCGTATCGTCAATACGAAGCTAGAAAATATTTTTCTAAGAATTTTTCTAGTTAGTATGTGACCCCGGTAATTTGAAATGTACGTTTAAAATTCAATATAGTGATTTAAATGTAAATTTAACAGAAACTGATTCAAACAGTCGAATCAGCCTGCGTGGCATATCCCATTGTGTTCGGAATGGGGGTTAAACGCTATGGACGACATGCGGTGGGCTTCGTTTAGATGACATATGTGAAAGTCAACTTTTATAAATAATTAAATAATAAATAAAAAAATAAAAAAACCCCCTTACCTCCTTTGGCCCCCCCCCCCCCCCGTCCATATTCATTCAACAGCATAAAAAAAAAAAAAAGAAGAAAAGAGGAGAGCCACGGGGGAGGAGCCGCCGCCCCTCCCCGATGGACCATCGCCGCCGCCAGGGGTGGCGCAGCCCCTGCGCCGCCGCCTCCTTCTCCCCCCTCTCGATTTCCACGCCGAGCCCCAACCGTAGCCCCAACGCCCCCAATCCAAACCGCGCCGCCCCTCCTTCCCCCTCTCCTCTTCCATCGACAGTCGCAACCCACCTCCCTCCAGCGAGGCAACCGCCGACCTCTTCCCCCCCCCCTAGCCACCTCCGGCGAACTCAAAGGAACCCCCCCCCTCCGGAAAGACTGTCTGTAAGTTTTTTTTCTTTTTCCTTTTTATTTATTTTATTTATTTTACTTTTATTTTATATAAACTGAATTTTATTTGCTTATTAAACTGTTTTTTTGGATTTTAAACCGAATTTTTTTTTTAGGTTTTAAAAACTGATTTTATTTTTAAACTTTAATATTAGAAAAGGCGGAATCTTTATTATGTAGAAGAAAGAAAAATATGATTTTTATATTTTTAAAGAACTAAAAATATGATCTTTATATTTTTAAAGTATTAAAAATATAGTCTTTACCATATAGATGATGTAAAATATGATTTTCGTGTATGTAGAGAATTAGAAATATAATTTTTACATGATAGCAATATTAAAAATATGATTTTTATATTTTTAAAGTATTAAAAATATAATCTTTATAGGATAGAGAATATAAAAATATCATCTTTGTATATGTAGCGAAATAAAAATCTGATTTTTATTACGTTGAAGTAAAGTGATGATTTTTATAAAGGTGAAAACTTTATTTTTATAAAGATGAAATCTTTATAGTAGAAAAGGCGAGATCTTTATATAGATAAAAACGATATAAAAATGTGATTTTTATATATTGAACTTCGTAGTAAAAATTCGATTTTTATATATTGAATAGCATAGTAAAAATTCGATTTTTAAATATATGAAGTGATTATAAAAATATGATTTTTAAATTGAAAGTGAATAAATAAAAATATGATTTTTATTTTAAAGACATCGAAATATAAAAATGTGATTTTTATATATATAGTGACTACGGGCAACGAAGATGACGAAGATACAATGAAGATGAAGATTTTCTATAAAAGAAGAGTCGTGAAGTGGATAGCTATCGGTGAGAACTTCTCACTCTTAATTCTCTTTTTCTAGTTATATATATATATACTAGGATGCAGACGGTGCTTATTAGAAGCACCCGACACCCGTCCACATACCATGGACTTGTTTGTTTGGATGTTTGGTGATTGATTGAGATATTGGTTTGAATGTGGTTTGTGGTGTGAAAAATCGAATCGATAAATTGGTTAGGATTAGACGTGCGCCGTTATAAGGCGAAGGAGTAAGACTAGGTTAGACTCTTACTCCAAATTTTGTGGTTTGCATAACGAAAGTGATTTGATTGATGTGTGAATGGCGTGGGCCTTCACTAGACCGGGGATAAGGCTAGGCCTTGTCCCGTTTCTAGTATCGTGCCGTTATGCCGCCGAAATTTTCTAAAATATGTTAGAAAAATAAAAATAATCATTTATTGAATAAATGAAATGAATAGAAATTCAAGTGTTGAAATAGAATATTTTATCGTTAAAAATAATTTTTAACGTGAAAGTGAATAAATAAAATATTTATAAACAAATCGGCCGATTTGTTTATATACACTGATTTGACTGATATTGATTGGGTTGATAAATTTTACACATCGCCCAACTGCACAAATAAAATCTGTGTTTGATTGTTTGAAACCCCACACGGGTGTTGGGATGAAATTTGAAGTTCACTCATCCTGATTGATTAAATATGTCGATCGGTGGATTGACAGGCTGTTATAAGCGTCGGATACCTATATTTGATGCTTATACAGTGTAGTGCACTTTGGTTGATGGTTGATTATTTTTCAATGCTATTATATACATGTGTTGTATGGAATCCATATAATTAACACTATATGGTGATTGATTGGGCCTCATTCCAATCGGGAAAACAATGAATATCATAAAAGAAAATTCATGTGTTGAATATAAAAACAGTCATGTGTTGACGGTGATCATGTGTTGAAACTATTCATGTGTTGAGTAGAATATTTTAAATAAAATAAATTACATCTTTATCACATTTAAAATTAGAACTACTTCCCAGTAGAAGTCTAATTGAAAATCAAACGATAGATACCATAGTTTTATAAAATATTTCACATAATAAAAAAATAGTGATGTGTTGACAGTACTCATGTGTTGAGATTAGTCGTGTGTTGAAAGAAATATAGGTTCATGTGTTGAATTGAATAGAAGTTTTTGAAATATATAAAGCCGTGTGGATTAGAGATGCGCTATTTTGACGTGAACGATATTTATATCGATTTTATTCGTTTTACAACGAATATTGAAAAGTGATTTCAAAACTAAATATTTTGAAATGAAATTCAATTGAATTAGATTAAAATTCGAATTGAATAGGAAGTGAATTTGAATTTGAATAAGATAGGAATGAATTGAATTGAAAACGATTTCGAAATGAATTGAATTGAAAACGATTTCGAAATGAATTGAATTGAAAACGATTTCGAAATGAATTGAATTGAAAACGATTTCGAAATGAATTGAATTGAAAACGATTTCGAAATGAATGGAATTGAAAACGAATTCAAATTGAATTGAAAGTGAATTGAAATGAATTCAAATTGAATTGAAATTTGAATTGAATAGAAATGAATTTTAAAACGAATTTATAGAGAAGAATCCAATTTTGATTTGAATTGAAATGGAAGTTGAAATTGCTTTTGAAACGAATTCAAAACTATTTTTAAAATTCGTTTTAAAAGAAAATCGACGAAATATATATTATATATATAATATAATGGCCTGAATAGAACGCGCCGCGCCGCGGCAGTTCGTGAATTTCGACCATTTATTTCAAACGGACATTGCGGGAGATCCGACCGTCGGATTCTCCTAAAACCGGAACCGTTGGGTTCGTATCGAAAAGAGCTTTCCAATGAATATTAGAAATTTGAAATCTAACGGTTGGATTTGGAATTATGTCCAAATCAAATTCGAAAAAGGTCGCTGTAAGTGCAGTTCGATGGCCGTTGTTGGAAATCGACTGTACGGGCCTTGATAAAATTATTAAAAATATCTATAATTTGTGTAAAATTACAATATGTGAATTGGAAAGAACTGGGGTGAAAAATTACACATTTGAAAAGATAAAAATAGATTTTTATCAAAATGAACTAGTTTTGAACTAGAATGGAAATCAATTTATTTTTAAAATAAATAAATTGAATTTGAAAGTGATTTTGAAAATAATCGATAATTTCCAATACGTGGATTGGACTGGAGTTGAATCGAAATTATCTTCGGGATATTTCGATGTTGGATTTCGTGACTATACAGATATTGTTATGGGAATTTGAAAGATATTTTATATCGTTATTTCCAATACGATATTTGTTGGTTTCAGAATTTGATATTGAATATAAGCCGATATATTTTCTATTCAGAGCCTTGTATTTAATATCAAATGTGATTTGGTTTATCGTGAATCGTGTTTTTGATGACATTGGTTCTTTAACCCCGTTAAAGGCAGGATATTGATTTTTGAAAAGATTAAAACTAAGTGGAGTTTTAATGAATCTTTAATTAGATTAAAATGTGAATTGATAATTTAAATTATCAAATCTGAAAAGTGATCGAGAGTGGAGTACCACCAGTTTTGCTCCAAAGCGATAGTTAAATCTTTAATTAGATTTGAACGTGAAATGGTAATTAATTTTACCGATAACACAGTGGTGATAGATGTGGAGTATTACCAGTTTTCTCCATGGGATATAGGTTGGGATTGGGAAATAAACTAAATAATTACTTCGGTGTGGCTCGTTAATCCCGACTAGTTTGAAATGATATCCAAAGGAAGATTATAGGATAAATTTAGAAGAATTTATCTTGGATAAAATTAATGGGAACATTTCCCTAAGAATGTGATATTGTGAATAAAAGAATATTCTGAATTGGGATGAGGCGTTTGTTGTGTTTGTGTAACATTCGTTTATTATATACGTGGGTTATTCAGAAAGGCCGGGTTTATACCCATTCTGAATAACCGATTCGACGAGATGTCGAAGATGAAGACGGTGGTTGAAGACCGGAAGTCTTCACATCGTTTGGGTGATTACTGATGATCTTGATTGGGCTGTACACCCAGGATGAGGGAATCAGTTGGTGATCTTCCAGACGTACTTGGAGATGGATGGATATGCGAGGAAAGTGCCTCCGGTTTCGTTCAGACCCAGAACGGACTTGTAAATGGACTGTGTGTCCGACATTGGATTTTAGTCCGTGTGATTGATCTCTATTAAATATATATCTGTTTGGCGGCGGAGAATTTATTCTCTTGCTTAACGCCCTTCTCTGAGACGTACGAGCTCAGGGGTTATATATTGATGGATATCAAACGCATGGAGTGAATTGCCTGTGTGGCATGCGTAAGTGGCAATTGATCAAGGCTTCTGTTGAAAAGCAAAGTCTTGTGGTGATGATCAAAGCACGGCCTGTATGGCGTAGCTTTGTGTGTAACGTGAATTCGCGAGCCTCACACCTCGGTATGAGTCAAAAACGGGAGACGAACCCAAGGAGTGCATGACGTTTCTTTCTAGCTAGGGTGGTGTCAGTGACCTACCAGCCCTGACATTTATATACTTTTCACCTGTGTGGTTGTTGGATACGAGGCGCCTCGGATATAGGTCTGTAAGGACCGGGAAACGTGTGTTCAGGAATAACTAATCCTCAAAAGTAAGAGAGGACCGGCCTTGGAGGTTCCAAAGGATCAGAGTGGGGTCCTGAGGCATTGCTAGAGTGTCTCGAACGCGGAGAGGAGCTTGCCCCTTGCCTCGGCTCATGACGGAAATCCAATTTCCAATACGTGATAGTGCGGTTTTATTTGTAGAACCTAGTATGGCGACATAGTGGTATGGGTCATTAATGCCGCCTATGATTGATATTTATAATTGAAATTGTTTTGACACTATACACCTATTATAGTATCAAATAATGTGTTTTAAACGTATCAAGCATGCTTTGGCTGTTATAAGGTAAAAACCCTATCCTCCGGCTTGCGTTGCATTGTGTGATGGGACCTGGGTCTTATAACAGCTTCATTTTTCTTTATTTAGCATTGCGCTGTTTATTCTATGCACTGGTATTCTTGGGAGGAAACCCGTTCCGTGTTATACGGCGTGGTCCCTTGATTTACCTTACTTTGAAAACCAATAAAGAATAACTGTTTTAGTTCTCACACCAGTCACATGACTGACCTGGAGTTTATTGTTTTAACCTAAACTCTGGGTGCCCCTATTTTCCGCACGGGCAGCTAGTAGTTTTGGTTTTGCAGATTTATATTCATAGGTTCCTGATTAACAGCTGGAACGATGCTCGGAAAGCTCTGTATCCGTGTATCACTTCTAGTTGTGATTTTGTATTATTTTCCGCTGCTATGTAATTTATTGTAATCTCTGATATTTATCGAATGTAATTTATTCAATTATACTCTGTATATTCTTGTATCTGATGGAATTGTTGTAATAACAATGAAATGTTCTTTCGTCTGCGTTCTATTTTGTCTTGTACTCAATTCTATCCGTGCTTTCCTTCACGGGGAAGTTCGGGTCGTCTCACTTATGATTGAAATGTTTTTATTTAAAACATATACACACTAATAATAATATCAAACCCGATTTTATACGTATCAAGCATCTTTTGACCATTATAAGGTAAAACCCTATCCTCTGGTGTGCGTTGCATTGTGTGATGGGACTTGGGTCTTATAATGGTTTCATTTTTCCAAAAGACATTGCGTTATTTCTCGATTTACTTTGGTTTATGCACTGGCAATCCATAGGAGTAAACCCGTTCTGCGAAAGTGGCGTGGTCCTTGGATTTGTCTTATTAGTTGTATTAGTTTAGAATTCTCACACCAGTCCCATGACTGACTCGTAGTTTGCTTCACTTTGCAAACTCGGGTGCCCTCTTTTCTACACGGGCAGTCGAGTAGCTTTTTGCAGATATCTTTCTCTTTAGCAGGATCCTGGATTGAAGCCTAAAGCTGTGTTTAGAGTTTAGTAGTCTACCGTTGTTTACTGTATTTTATTTAATGTATTAAATCTTTTGTAATTTATCTTCCGCTGTAATTTTATTTCAATGTACTCTGATATATTCTATACTCTGATGTAACATTATTGTAATGTAATAAAAGTCTGCTGTTATTGTTCTGATGTATTGTATTCCTAAAGTTAAAGTATTCGAAGATTTCCAATCTTTGGGTCAGACCTGTGTGGTTTATGGTCGATTCAAAGAGCGGGAATTTCCGGGTCTTTACAGGTGGTATCAGAGCTCTGGTTAGCTCAAATCTTTGGGGTACAACTCGTTAGAACTGAACAAAGGACTCATCAGAGATTGGATTAGTAATGTCCAATAAGAATACTCATTAGAGATAGGATCAGCAGTATCCTAGAATGAGAAAACTCATTAGAGATGGGGTTAGTAATACCCTAGGATGAGTTCAGAGTGATAAGCTTATAATTAACGTATTTTAATTATATATAATCTATTTTTGAAAATATGATTTTTAAATATATAAAAGAGTATGTATATTTGATAAGTTAGTCAACAAATGAAATTAATAAGAGAAATTAAAATTTAGTTAGTTAATTAAACAACTTTTACCTTAGTTCCTTTTCGAGGACGAAAAGATTTTAAGTGGGGGCGACTGTAACAGCCCTGATTTTTGGGGTTAATTTTAAAATTTTATTTTAAGAAATTTTAATGAATGAATATATTTAAAATTATTTATTTTAAATAATAACGATGAAAAACTTATTTTATTTCGAGCGCGAACTTGAAATTTATATTAAATCCATTCCGAGCCTGAAAACGGCGCGGTAATTTCAGATTTGAAATTCCAACTTTGAAAAATTATATAAAATAAAATATAAATCGGAATTGGACGAAACAAGAAACGCTAGGACCGTATTTAAAATATCTTTCCAAAGAGTTTCAGAAATTAAGATTCCAGTTTATAAATTGTAAGTTATGAGAAAATTAAATTTTCAGAAAAACGCTATAGAATTCGTATATATTATATATAAGGCCCGAAACGTAAATTTTTTGCAGAATAAGGAATTAGGACCCAAAACCATCTCCATTGGTTTCATAATGTTGTTTACATATAAAAATGACTATAAGAACTTATATTTTTGAGTTTCGGAAAAATTCCACTATTTTTGGTATTTTTAAATATTAAAAATATACACCTGAAAAATGGAATTTTTGCAAACGAACTCCGAATTTGACGAGACCAGTTTCTATGGATTCGGAATATTAAAATAAGGTTAAATTCTAAAATTTATAATTTTTGGAATTATTTTGTGGCCGGTATAATTTTTACAGTGAAAAATAGCATAATTTCTGACTTCGGAAATTCATAATAAATTCATACGGACTCGGAAAATTACGAAATCAGGTTCGTTGGATTTGTAATGACCTGAGATAATTATGTTTAAAATTTTATTAATTTTGAAATCAGCATGTATTTATAAGAATTTTTGAATTGAAGAAAACAGTTGAAAATTTAGTAATTGGACACGTAATGATATTTGGGCCCAAACCAAAATTAGACCCATAGTATATATTATCTTTTTCCTCAGAATTTAGGCTGAAATTCGAAATTTTACAGCAGCCATCTTTTTCCCTTCCTTCCTCCTCTTGTCAATGGCTGTCTTCTCCCTCAATCAAAAATTTGTCGAAAATAAAACCTCTTCAAAACCGATGCCTTCTTCCTCCCTCCGCAACCGCCGTATGCCGCTGCACCCTCCAAGCTTCCAGGCGTGTATGCTCCTCTCCAAGCCGGTCCTTCTCCAACAAATTACGTCCAATTTCATCGATCCAATCAAAAGTTATCGCAATCCAAAGATTTGAACAAAACTGAGAATAAGGTGAGATTCTATTTTTAATTTAATTTAATTTAATTATTATTTTTTTGTTATTTAAATAATTTAATGAGAAGTGAACTAGATCCGTGATGCATGACTACATATTGATGCTTGGGTTTGGATTTGTGTTTGGATGATTGTCATATGAATTTCGTTGTTGGAATCTACACGAATGGATTGGATCTTTTTTTTTTGTTGTTTTGACAATAAAAAAAATTAGATTTTGTGTTATATGTTGGTTTGAGAATAAAAATTTGATCTTTTATTTTATGATGTGTTAAGAATAAAGATTAGTTCTTTATTTAAAATTTATAAAGATAGGATTTTTATATTATAAAAGAAAGTTTAAATCTTTTAATTATATTTATAAATCAAGTTAGGATTTTTATAATATCTATAAAAAAATCTTATTTTATTTAGATGAAAAAAAAAACAAAAAAAAAAAAAAACAAAAACAAAGTTGGGATCTTGACACAAAAATGCGACACTACATCTTATGATGTTATTATATGCGATGGCATGAAGATTTAATACCATATTGTATGTTGTCGTTATTGTTTGTCGACATGAATGCTTAACATTAATCTACATGTTGCTCATTGAATGGTTTGGAATGGATTTGAACACCCCATATTATGTTATTTATCATTTTATTGATATGCAAGCACGACACCATATTCTGTGTGTTATTAATTTTCGTATGCGGTCATGTGAATTGGAAGATGACCATAATTTTAGTGCGGTCATGTAAATAGGAAAATAACCACATTTTAGTGCGTGAGTATAAATAGCAAATTTATATTATATTTTTAGCACTTAGGTAAGAATAAGATTATTAAAATAGTCTTAGCGTCTTAATAAAATTTAAGAAAATAAACTTATTTTCATAGTTAATGTCACAATAGGAATGCAACCTTATTTCCAGCGTTTATGTAAAAATATGAGTGTTGGTATATTTTTAGCGCGTTAAGTGAAAGTAGAAAATAAATATATTTTCATTGTTTAAGTTAAAATAAGATTGATAACTTATTTTTAGCGAGTTAGGTAAATTTAGAAAATAATTATAACTTCATTGTTGTTAATAAAATAAGAATGCAAACTTATTTGCATTTTTTTTGATAAAATAAGAATGCAAACTTAATTGCATTGTTTATTATAAAATATAAATGCAACATTATTCGCATTGTTTTGATAAAAATATGAATGCAAACATTATTTACACTGTTTTGATAAAATATAAATGCAAACTTTATTTGCATCGTTCTGTTAAAATATGAATGAACTTTTTTTTTTTATTTACATAAAAATATGAATGCAACTTTATTTTTATTGTTATGTCAAAACATGAATGCAAGTTTATTTTAAGCGTTTTAAGTAAAATATGTAAATAAATATATTCGTAGTGTTTCTGATTAAAAATATAAAAAAATTTATATATGGATATTGCACATGAAAGTGAATATATAATTAGCGTTATTGAGGAACTTGAAATATTTTCATTATTTACTCAATTAATGGACGATTTAATTAAGAAGATTGCACATTTAAAAGGATGAAATAAAAAGTTTAAATTGGTAAGATTTCATTCCAATTATAATAATGAAGATTTGAATTGAAAAATCTCGTTTTTATGTTAACTTGTAAATTTAGAAGATTTGATTTTAAAATTTAACATAAATGGATTAATTGAGGAAGATTTCATTTAATATCAAAATGGTAAGTTTTGATATTACAATTGAAACATTTTGGGAATAGTTTTATGATATTAATATGGAAAGATTAATGTTTACTGAAATGAAAGGATAAGTAAAAGAATGAATGATATTTTAGAAATTAGATATTCTAAAATATGAAATGTTTTAAAATAATACTTTTAAGAGATAATTATAATTATAATTATTAATTGTACTTGGACACGAGGTTAGGTCACATTTATGGCGGAAGTCTGCCCGGAACCAACCGGCATATCCAGCAGCCATAAATGTTGGGCCTAATGTGAGAGGTCCAAGTGCGCAAATACGAATTGGGTCAAGACACGAGGTTAAGCCCAACCTATGGTAGAAGTCTGCCCGGAACCAACCGGCATATCCAGCATCCACAAGTTGTAGGCCTAATGTGAGAGGTCTGGCCCGCTATTAAATAATAAAATGTAAAGATAAACACAATAAATGGATAAGGGAAATGAATTGGGTTATTCGGTCCATTTTAAAAATAGTAACTCCATTTTAACCCGTATAAATTATGTTATACAATTTATAAAGGAAATCGAAGATGATTAATATTTTATTTAAGATTAAATGAAATACTCTGAAATAAATGATGTCTAATTATATATGTTAAATGGGAAATTTATGAAATCTAAATTTGGGTTTATCGTGAATTATGTTTTAAATAACATTTATTCTTTAACCCGAATTTATGATAGAATTAATTCCCTAGAAATTGAATAATCATTTAATAATGACTTTGGAAGATTAAAACTAAATAAGATTTTAATTAAATCTTTAATTAGATTGAAAGGGAATTAAGTAGTTAAGATCACTGAATTAAGAAAGTGGTCGAAAATGGAAAATGAACCATAAAGCAATGAATATTTTCATGTTATAAATGAATAAATGAATGAAAACATGAAATGGTTATATTATTTATATATTTTATATAAATAAAAGAATGAAATTTTTATTTACATTTCACATGCGAATAAAAAGATGAAAATAAGAATGAAATTTTTATTTACATTTCACATGTAAATAAAAAGATGAAAATAAGAATGAAATTTTTATTTACATTTCACATGCGAATGAAAAGATATAAATATGAAATGAAACATGATTTAGAAGCATGAACCGCATATGAAAATTTAACATGTTTTAAAAAAAGCATGAAGTCGCATATGAAATGCATAATCAAGAAACCGCATATGAAATAAAAATTCATGTTGAGTAATATTACTGCATATGAAATGAAAGGAAAACCTTGAGATAGCATTAATATATGTATGATATTCAAACATACTTAAGTTTTATGCTGCCATATTAAAAATAAATATATTTTTAAGATCATGTTCATATAATAAAAATTAACATATTTTTGATGTCGTGTCTATATATTGAAATAAGGTCCTTTTTATTTGAAAAGAATTAAACGTTTAAAAGACTTTAATTGTATATATGTTGGCTTTAATGAAATGATATAAAATAAAATATCATTTTTATTTTGTATGATTGTTGAAATAAAAAGAATAAATTGTTGAATTATAAATTCTTTGACACGATTAATGAATGGACGATATATATATACATGAAATGAATGGACGATATTTATATTTATAAAAGAATAAATAACGATATAGAATGGTTTGCAAATTTATATATGCGAGAATTATTTGGAAAGTCCGAGTTTACTCTCATTCCAAATAATGATACGACGTTCGAAGAGTTGAAGACGGTGATTGAAGACCGGCGATCTTCACATCGAATGGGTGTGTTGCTATTGAGACCCATGATGGGAGTAGCTACCTTGAAGGGGCGACAGTAGTAGCCGTCCGGACGTAGTGTTGATTGCACGGATTTGACTTTCGCTCAGACCCAGGGCATAAGTTTATAAATGGAATGTATGTCTGACGTTGTAGTCCCTTATACTACATTCGTTGATCTCTCTTAATATATATCTGTTTGGTGGTTAACACCCTTCTCTGAGACGTACGAGCTTAGGGGTTATATATTGGTAGAAATCAATGGTATAGTATGGACTGACAATGTGGCATGCTAAGATGCATTGATCAAGGCTTTTGTTGAAAAGCAGGCCTTGTGGTTGATGATCAAAGCACGGCCTGTTTAGGCGTAGCTTTGTGTATAGCGTGACTTCGCGAGCCTCACACCCCGGTATGAGTCAAAAACGGGATATGGACTGCAGGGAGTGCACACGTTTCTTTCTAGCTAGAGTGGTGTCAGCGACCTACCAGCCCTGACATTTTACTTATGTGGATGATGGATTTTGAGGCGCCTCGTTATTTTTATAGGCCGTTGGTGGTCATACTATAGGTCCAAAGGGACCGGGAAGCGTGTGTTCAGGCATAACTAATCCACTGCCCATAGGCGGGGACCGGCCCTGAAGATCCAAGGGTTCACTGCGGGGGATCCTGAGGCATTTGCTAGAGTGTCTCGAATCGGAGAGGAGCTTGCCCCTAGCCTCGACTCATGATGGAAATCCAATTTCCAATACGACCTTGCGGTTTTGATTGTAGAACTAGTATTGGCGACATGATATATGGTACCCATGCCGTCTAGGATTGATACTTATGATTGAAATGTTTTTATTTAAAACATATACACACTAATAATAATATCAAACCCGATTTTATACGTATCAAGCATCTTTTGACCATTATAAGGTAAAACCCTATCCTCTGGTGTGCGTTGCATTGTGTGATGGGACTTGGGTCTTATAATGGTTTCATTTTTCCAAAAGACATTGCGTTATTTCTCGATTTACTTTGGTTTATGCACTGGCAATCCATAGGAGTAAACCCGTTCTGCGAAAGTGGCGTGGTCCTTGGATTTGTCTTATTAGTTGTATTAGTTTAGAATTCTCACACCAGTCCCATGACTGACTCGTAGTTTGCTTCACTTTGCAAACTCGGGTGCCCTCTTTTCTACACGGGCAGTCGAGTAGCTTTTTGCAGATATCTTTCTCTTTAGCAGGATCCTGGATTGAAGCCTAAAGCTGTGTCTAGAGTTTAGTAGTCTACCGTTGTTTACTGTATTTTATTTAATGCATTAAATCTTTTGTAATTTATCTTCCGCTGTAATTTTATTTCAATGTACTCTGATATATTCTGTACTCTGATGTAACATTATTGTAATGTAATAAAAGTCTGCTGTTATTGTTCTGATGTATTGTATTCCCAAAGTTAAAGTATTCGAAGATTTCCAATCTTTGGGTCAGACCTGTGTGGTTTATGGTCGATTCAAAGAGCGGGAATTTCCGGGTCTTTACACTTTAGCTCTGATACCAACTGTCATGGCCCAAAAATCCGTACCAATTTGAGATTACTAATATCCTACACATTCAACTCAAAGTGTACTAAAATTCAGATCATTAATAGAAAGAAATAAGAGGATGAGAAAGATAAGGTAGAACTTAATAGAATAAAAGAAGAAGAACTCAACTGAATAGAATCAGAGTAAACACGAATCTCAAAGTGGAACAAATAAAATGTATTATATAACAACTTTGAAATACAAATCTGAATTTGTATATACATACCATATCAGAGTATAACTCATATACATCATAGTGGAAATAATCTCTAAATAACTAATCGGTGAAGCCTCCAGCTTTGAGCTCCTCCAAGTGTATCTGTAAAAGCCTGAAACACTTGACTACCCATACATTTGGGCACCCAAGAATTTAGGGAAAACACAAACGAAATAAACTCTAGGTCAGTCAGGGGACTGGTGTGAGTAAATTCCAACCATACTGTTTAACTTTGAAAATCCTTTACAAACAAAAAGATAATAGTAAAACCAACCCACACGTAATCACAGATGTTTTTTACCTTACTATAACCCAAAGCATTTTGATATCAAAATCCAGTGATATTATAATAATGTCTAATCGAATAAATATCCAAATAGCAGAACGCTTGTATCTCACACTCCACATATATATAGTATAAATCCATAAACCGCAGGGCGCTTATTGGGGATTGGATTCCAACAGACAAGGTACCGATCAGTGTACTCTAGAGAGGATACACCTGGGTTCAATGAGAACGTCTTTCAACCTGGCCACACATGACCGACCACTTATTTAGCTTGAGTGTATCGAATATATTGCCACCCACAGTTGTTGGCCATCCAACCGTCATCCGAAGGTACATAATCAAAAAGAAGAACAAATATCAATTTTCTCTAGATCGATGACAATACACCCTGCTTGGGGATGAACCAACTAACCATACTGTCTAGCCAAACTTTTGTTACTTCCTTGTTGTGAGGCTAGAGGCTACGTCTATCTTCAGAACATCTGGTCAACATTCACCTTGAATGCCACATGGTCAAACTCGTCAATTCGCAAATCGATTTCCAAAAATATCACAGGTATAAAATGCTAAGAGGAACGAATTCCTCCGCCACTAGACGTAATACCTTTAAAAGATCAATCATATGTGATTTGTTAGGTATACTCTGTCAGACACTATTCCATACAAGTTGTCCTGGGACTGGACAAACAGAAAACACCATTCTGGAACAGAACGACCCTTGCATTTCACTCCGTCTTCAATTTTCTTTAGCGTAATATACTTCGCAGCGCTTAGGCCTATACGGAGTGGTTTCAGATAATATATCCAACCAGTCTCTCCGTATTGACAACGATGGTCAAATCACTTCGATAGTCGGTTATTTAACTATCGAAGTAAAAACAAACATTCATTCAAATGTACAACTAAACATCACACAACCACAACCCTTTTTATTTAACCTTCATTCTTATATTTCTTTGGATAAACGTCGTTACTTATTACTTTAGAATAAGTTGATTTCAAAACAAACTATTTTCATTTCTTAGGGAGTAGTGCTTAATATAAAAATCATGCTTAAGCTTGGTCAATAACGCTAATTTATTGTTATAGTTCAAAAACTTGTCATACGCTGTAATATTCCCCTTTATAACTAATATCGACATGACAGTCATGCTTAAGCCTAGTCAACAGCGTTATTTTATCGTTATAGTTCAAAGACTTGCAATACGCTACTATATTCCACTTTGTAATTAATCTCGACATCACAGTCACGCATAAGCCTAGTCAACAACGTTATTTTATTGTTATAGTTCAACAGTGCATATATAAAACAAACATTATATATATAAATATTGAGGAATCCGGTTGGATTCCTCCAACCGGTTTCCTGCATCCACTGATGTTAGTCCATACAATTTACATTAATTCCATACTAAGGGATCTTATAACTGATGGAATCAGTATCCAATCCGTGATGTGTACTTATGCAACGATATGTATATATTTCAACCAATTTAATTGTAATCTACCCAAACGACCATCACACAACATTCAACCATATTAAAATATAATTATAATATTTTAAAAAGAAATCAGAGTTACTGAGTTTACTCACCTTTGCGCGTTAACCGTTAAATAACGATTTGCGTCAGCCGATTAAACCCAGCGCTTTACTTGCCATAATCCATAATGAGCCGCAAACTGCTCCAACTAGCCTTGCTGTATAGCGTGCGTCCATACAGACTCAACGCATCCGATGCCACCAAATTTCTAATGTTTATTTACATAGTATGAAACTCATACTTCTGCCTTTCACTTCATTTTGGCCATTCACCATCTAAACCATCTCGCACCAATGATCAAACCGGCTTCACCACACACCACCTCTAAGTGAAAACTGCACCTGCAATTTTCATATGAAACTCACACTCGTCGCCAAATGCCAACTCGCCTACATTACCCCCACAACTCCAGCATCGAAGAAAGCTACTATGTTCGAACTCTGCCTTTACTTTACCTTCCCAGTTCTCGTTTTAACCATCATGTCCATCATTCTTCTTCCTATACATCACAACATCAGACAAACCCGTAACCGCCATTGCTTAACATCACTTGCACACCTCCGGTACGTACACCCTCCATTTTGAAAGCACCTCCCCATTTAGTATCACTAGTTCATGAAGCCTTCCCTAGCCATGCACGTGACCTCTCCAAGGCCAGTACCACGTTATACCCACCCTTTAGTGTTATCCAAAACCATTCTCGTCCCCCACATTTTTGGGCTTCCTTTCTGTTCACTCACGTTCACGCTTCAGCTCCACAATTCTGTGCTTCCTTCCTTCCTTAAACTTCTGTTTCACCACCGTTCCAACTGATTTCCACGCACGAACCTGGAGTGCCCTTCCAACTGCTCGCGTCCCTCCAAAATATCCCAATCCTTTCGTAAACTACCATCCAACCAACAGAGTTCATCACTCCCTCACCGTTGCCGCGAGCAAAGCTGCTGCATACACCTTCCACTTCCGAACTCCACCACAAAAGTTTTCCACTGTATCTCCTTCATGATACCGTCCCCTCCATGTATACTAGTAGTAACGTCCTCCTTCGTATTCCCGTATTTTAGTTGTGAGAGTAGTAGCCGTTCGTTCATGTTTCGTTTGATTTTTCTTGGATCTAAAACTTGCGGCTTTATTATTTTGCCTTTCGTTTTTCTCATGAATGGACTGAGACGAAGAGTTGAGACTTGGAGATTTAAAACGTGTGAAGGACAGATATTGTATTTATAAATTTTCGAGTCTTCCAGGTGAAGTAATAGGGTATGTTGTATGGGGATAGTAGGCACGTACAAAACAAGATATTTCTTTGGTTCTGAGCAATAGGGTATGTTGATGGTTTCTATTTTGTACAAGTTTCAGTGTATTTACTGTTTGGTAGGTTATAATTTAGGGAATGGTTCTTAACTAGGCCATGCGTTAAATAGTAGGGTGATGGTACTAATTAAGCATGGGTTTACTTACTTTGGATGTACAATAGTGGTCATGTGCTACTTTTAAATGTATAGGTTTGTATTTATTAAAATTTTCTTTTCCTGCATGATGTAAACATAGCATAGACTAGCATAGGCTTAGTGTTCCAATAATTAGCTGAAAAGAGAACGTGAGTAGCCTGCATGTTACACTATAGATTGATGTATAGGGCATAACGTTTTTACTTCATCCTTAAGTAGTAGGGTGTGGAATATGAAGGTGGCTGTACTACTTTCTTTAGTTGCGAAGGATACCAATCTTCATGTCACGTTGTATTTTAATTTCTACACAAATGTGGCAAAACTTATGACCAAATATATATAATTTGCAAGTATGATTTGAGTGTATTAAAATATGTTTACTTTACTTTATAAAATAAAGTTTAACGGTATGCCGTTACTCTATTACAAAAAAATCCGTTCATGTCTGAGCCGTACGGAAAGAAATAAAAATACAGTCGTGTCCAGTGAGGTGTCACGATCCCAAAAATATAATAATATCGATAGGTTGATTCATATTGTGAAACCCCAAAATATCGATATAGGGTGCAGAATACTCCAATTAAAAAGTTATGTATTTAATTATTTAAAAATTACTTAAAATTCTAAAATTTAAATTATAACTACATTTCAAAGGAATCTTCTCCAAATTCGAGTACGATATTTAAATATATTCAAATAACCGTTATAGCCAAAAATGAATATATCGCTGCTTTTTTGAA
Source organism: Allium sativum (assembly GCA_030737875.1). Lineage (NCBI taxonomy): Eukaryota > Viridiplantae > Streptophyta > Magnoliopsida > Asparagales > Amaryllidaceae > Allium > Allium sativum. The sequence continues at coordinate 122,042,165 of CM060919.1, read as the reverse complement.
TATTTAATTTTGACATAACTTACAATATAAAATCCGAAATCTCGATTTTTCATTTCCATTAGAAAGATATCGTTAAATAGATTCCAACGTTTCTTGTATCGTAGAAATCCGATTTAAAACGAGTCATGTACACTCAGTTGAAGTTCAGAACATTAAACTACGAACTGCCGCGATATTACGGGCTCGATTATATTTAATATATAATTTTATACATTCAACTTCGTTTTAATTAATATATAAATCCACTTATATTACGAATTCAATATTTAAACTGATTTAAATATTCAAATACAAACCGATAAAAATGCGGGACGTTACTTTATATATGAATGGAGAGTTAAGGAGGTGATACACCTAAGGGGGCAAGTGGAAGGCATGCATGAAAGGAAGCATGCAAAAATACAAGTGTCTTTACACTTGTCTTAAGGAGAGAAGGTGAACTTTTGGTAGCATTTCCCTTTAAATGCTATGAAAATTAAGGGCAACACTTAATTTTAATGCTACTAATTCATGTTATAGTTTGACAAATCCGATCGAACGACAAATAGTATTAATAAATCCAAACTTATTTCATTCTCATTTATACTTCAAATAAAATCTATCATTTAACTTATCATAATTATTAAATATTCTTAACTATATATATTTATGTCAAACTCAAATTTAAATTCAAATTGACTAATAAAAATTCCAATTTTAAATTGGTTAAAAATTCTGGATCGTTACATATACAATTGACGTATAAACTGTGTATGCGTGGTAAATGAGGGGTACACGCATGATCACACGGTTGGAACGAACAAGCATAAGCCATTTTATATTCATGGATGTCCAGACAGAAGTGGAAAACGTTTCATTTATATAAAAGCATAAACGTACAAAGACTCATGAACCTGCGTGCACATGCAAAGTGACGTGGAATTATACATCGGCATGATCCAATATATTGCACACGTACTCTCCAGCAGCACCAGTGGTCGAGCATTCCATTCTGCTCGTGCATTAGCAAGTGGGTCATGCATCATCTAAAGTACACGTAGGTCGCTCATAAATATGAATTATGTCCGGTAGAACATGCACTCTTGGTAGAGGAGTTGCTTTGCACCTCATCATGGGGTCGATCAACACCGTGTTGAGGGGTCGTTCATAGTAGCATCTCAAGTAAGTGGACAAGCACCAGCAACTTGATCATGCATCATTACTGTGCGAGCTCTACAGCTGGTCGATCACCCAAGCCGGTCGAGCACGGTGCCAAACGGGTCGAGCAACCTCATCCAGCATGTTGGGTCGAGCGCCATATGCTCGAGCAATACATCGGAGCCAATTCTAGTCTATTGAGCACTTACACTTATAGTAACTTATAGATTGGATGGCAATAATGTAAATACTGAACCCATATTTGGTGAAGACAAATGGCAATCTTGTAATTGTTGTTCCATTTCTTGAGTAAAGACAAAGCTGAAACTATGTTTAGCAGCAAAGCACGTGGCCAATGAACAATGCAAAGCAACTATATAATAATGGGCATGTATACACGTGTCCAGAGTTTGGTTACTCATTCAATAGAATAATATAACTCGCTCAATATTGCTCACTCGTGCATGCTAAATACAGGTCGCTCATTCGTATATTAATTCAGGGTCACTCGCGCATCTACTTTGGAGGTCGGTTGTGCAAGTTAATGGCATTTTTGTAATATTCTGGTCGTGCATACTTTTTGGGTTTAACAGCTGTACACAACTAGCTCCAGCTATCCAGTGGTAGTTCTATAAATACTTTTACGAACGACCCCTACCCTGTACACCATAATTACAGAATTGCCATCTGGTACAAACTTTGCCTATAATACCCCATTTCACCACCATTCAAGGGACCGAATTTTGCCACCCCAAAGGGCTGTCATTTTCAGTTTCCACCATTCTCAAGCTCTCTAAGCTCCATTAATGGCTTCCTAAGCTCACTCCGTCTTCCTCCAACATCAAGTGGATCACATCTTCTCCAAACACCATTAATTCTCACTCAAGTTCAATCTGTGTGACCTCCAACCGCCATTTCTCCTTTTAAAGCTCAGATCTAACACTAATTTCAAGATGGAATCAAGGAAGATCATCTAAGTGCCTAAGTGATTGAAGATCTACAAGATAACTATCACAATTCACGAGATCTAATCCATTCTTTCCCGAATTCAAGTGAGATCTAAAGCGGAAAGAGAGCAAAAAGTGGAAAATCATTATAAAGAGAGTGAACAAGTGATATAAGTGAGATGTATGAGATGATGCACTTTATAAATTTCTTCGTGATAATGAAAATCACTTCCAAAGTGGATGTAGATCTGTTTTAGATTGAACCACTATAAAATTCTTGTGTTTTTACTTTCTTTTATTTTTCGTGGCTCCTTTTTCTACTACTTACCATTTGGTGAAGTACAGTTTACGTACCTTTGGTGTTTGGACCAATTTTTGTTTAAATAGAGCTCGTAACATTGTGGTAGTTCGTAATATCGTGTTTTGAACGTTAATTGGTTATATAGGATCTGGTATAAGTCGAATTTCTGTAAAATAAAAAATATTTGAATCTTTTGGATAGTGATTTTCTAATGAAAGAGAAAAATGGAGATTTCCACTAATAGATTGTAACTAATGTGCAAATAAAATTTTCAAATAGTCGTTGCGGAATTCGTTAATAAACGATAACTTTTATTTAATAAATATAAGGATTTTTTATATAAATAGAATATCGTTTGAACCCAGAATTTTGATCGTTGAGTTTTAAATCTATATTTGTTAAATGTGAAGCTATATGTTATTCCATTTGAATATATTTGGTAATAATAATTTATTATTAGTAAACTATATTATTTTAGATTTAAATATATTATATAAACCTTTAGAAATAGTCGTTTTCCAAACGACCTCTATTTTTGAGGAAACAAGTTTTGTTGGAATACGTATAATTAATTATTGCAACATTTTGAATTTTGGGCCAAATGAAGTTGTTTTATCTATAGACAATTTAAAAGTGAACCGATGGATAAATTGAGAACTAAATTGCAACGTTTTTGCAAACCGAGACCATTTTCAACGAAATTAGTTTCATTAGGACCGTAGCATCAAATTATACCATGACAACCATTTTTATTATTTTTGGAGTTTGTGGGTATCGATGCGATTTTTACAGTGAACGTTAAATAGTTGTAACCGTATAATATATACAAACCTATATAAATAAACCTACCCTAAATAACTACATCTACTGTATTTCGCGCGATCACCCTACCCTTTTCTATCTTTCACATGATAGACCATCAGCATGCCCAGACCAGTGAAGTGAAAACAAAAAGCATAGCCTACCAATTTGTTCAGTTGTTCCCCCAGCATGCCTACAATGTAAGATATAACTGCACATACAGTACCAGTCAAATTGACGTACACACATAGTCACAAACATTTTGTTTAGCAGCCGACCTAAGCTACGTTCAACCCGACCTACGAGCAGTTCGAAGCGGTGTCGTTCTTATCTTACATTTCCTCTGCTATATATACATATACACCGAGCCTCTTATTTTCTTCCCACCAAGAAAAAATGAAACCAAAAACCTATTTTCTGTAATAAATGAATCTCCTTAACTTTTTTTCCATCAAAGTGACGAACAACGGTACTGAGGGACAGGGAAGAGGTCGGACCCATCTCTGACGATCGGGGTGTGAGCAGCTCGGAGGTTGGTGCACTCAGGGTTAAAGGGGAAGTGCTTGTTTCTTTTTAGGATCCGGGGTGGCTAACACAGTACATCGCGAGTGGCGGTGTAGAAGCATGGAGATATGTGAAGGTTGGTGAGTATTGTCTGTTGAATGAGCAAGCAAGGGTGGGCGGTAAGGAGATGGAATTGGTGAAGTAAAGCAGTTGTCAGGCGGAGTTGCGTATATTTAGAAACATGGTGCATTATTCAGAAAAAAAATTGCGTGAGGAATAATTCATGCTGGAAAGAGAGAATATGTTTGGGGAAAAAGTATTCTAGAATGGGAAGAATGCATGACGTCGGTGTGGATTTCAAGTGCAACCGTGGGCTTAGGGTGATGGTATGGGCCTTTCGAAAAATGTTTAAAAAAAGTACGAACCAGGAAAAAGTGGGAAGGGGATATGGATGGGGCAGGGAGAAGCGGTATGGGGAAGGAGGAATACGGGGTAGTGGGCCATGACTTTCTAAGTGGGCCTCAGGCCATATGTATAAAAAAACGAAATAACGTTGTTGAAGAAAATGGATGGCATGAAGTAGTTTGCATGTAGCAGGGAATTTTGATTGGTCGTGGAGAATCAATAAATATATGCTGAAGCTCGGAACAAAATTTAATGGAACATCATGTTATCTGGAACAATGTTAAACGAAGAGTAGTTCGAAGCGAGTACATCAGGAATGAAGCAGTATTGGTATGAAGGAAATTAGCCTGATCTTTTTCACTAAGAAGTAATTAACCACTAATTAAACTTTAACTAAGAAATTTTTATTATTTTAATTAGTTAAACGTATACTAAAAATATGGTATAACTTGTTCATGGTTACAGGAAACATGAAGATAAAGACAAATGGTGCAGAAGGATTGAAAGTTTTGTCGGCCCTATTATCTACAAATTAAAAAGTAAATAACTTGATTAAGTCTAATAATTAATTAATTTAGGGATTAATCCTTTTAATTTAAATCGCATGCTAAACCGTCGATAACTTTTTATTCCGTTAACAGAAGTGAACAAACCAGGAGGCAATGAAACCGTATCATCAAATACTACATTTTGGAACTGATTCGGAAATAACAGGAGACTTATGGAAATTTTAATTAAATTAAATGCTTGTTTAATTTAATTAAAACTGAACCTCTTTAGGGACAAACAAAAATCAAGGTGAGTTAAACTCACTCGATCCTCCCACTAATATTTTATATAAGCCTGGTTTTATTTTGTATGCAATGTTTGCTGATTGTTAAATGATTTGATGACTATTTGCATGTATGCTGCATAGTTTTATATCCATTAATTTAAATAAACATTTGTTTAATATAATTTAAAGAATTGTTATGTCAACGATTACATTCCAAACGAGGTAACTTACCTTGTTGTTACGTATAAACGTAGTCAATAAATAATTAGATGCTTGAATGGATGTTATCGATTTATTTTTTACTGTTAGTTGTTAAACTATTTATTTCTGTTATTGTGAAATATATTGTAAAAACCCGTAACTTCCCCGGTGAGGAAAGCGCGGATAGTTCGAGAACAAGCCACAAAGGAACGCAGACGAAAGAACATTTCTTTGTTAATTACAACAATTCCATCAGATACAAGAATAAACAGAGTATAAACAAATAAAATACATTCGATAAATATTAGAGATTACAATATATTACAAAGCAGCGGAAAATAATACAAAATACAACTGCAGAAGATACACGGATACAAAGCTTTCCGAATATCGTTCCAGCTGTAAACCTGGTTCCTGAGAATATAAATCTGCAAAACCCAAAACTACTAGTTGCCCGTGTCGAAAATAAGGGCACCCAGAGTTTAGGTTAAAACAATAAACTCCAGGTCAGTCATGGGACTGGTGTGAGAAACAAAACAGTTATAAATCTTTATTTTAAAGTTAGGTAAATCAAGGGACCACGCCGCATAACCCGGAACGGGTTTCCTCCCAAGAATACCAGTGCACAAAACAAACAGCGCAATGCTAAATAAAAAAAATGAAGCTATTATAAGACCCAGGTCCCATCACACAATGCAACGCAAGCCGGAGGATAGGGTTTTACTTTATAATAGCCAAAGTGTGAAGACCCGTAACTTCCCCGTAAAGGAAAGCGACGGATAGTTCGAGAACAAACCACACCAGAACGCATATAAAAGAACATTTCATTGTATATTACAACAATGCATCAGATTACAGGAATATACAGAGTATAAATGAATATTACACAGAAATATCAGAGATTTAAATTACATTTAAATACATCGCAGCGGAAAATAATACAATACACAACTTAGAATGAGATATACGGATACAAAGCTTTCCGGATATCGTTCCAGCTGTGAACCAGGATCCTGTGAATATAAATCTGCAAAACCAAAACTACTAGCTGCCCGTGTCGAAATAGGGGCACCCAGAGTTTAGGTTAAAACAATAAACTCCAGGTCAGTCATGTGACTGGTGTGAGAACTAAAACAGTTAATCTTTATTTTAAATCATTAGGTAAATCAAGGGACCACGCCGTATAACACGGAACGGGTTTCCTCCCAAGAATACCAGTGCATAAAACAAACAGCGCAATGCTAAATAAAGAGAAATGAAGCTGTTATAAGACCCAGGTCCCATCACACAATGCAACGCAGTCGAGGATAGGGTTTTCCCTTATAACAGCCAAAGAATGCTTGATACGTTTAAAACAAATCATTTGATACTATAATAAGTGCATAGTGTATAAAACAACTTCAAATCATAAGTATCAATCATAGGCGGCATAAGCGCCCCATCCCACTATGTCGCCATATATAGGATTACAACTAAAACCGCAAATGTCACGTATTTGGAAATTGGATTTCCATCTATGAACCGAGGCTAGGGGCAAGATCCTCAACCGATTCGTGACTCTCTAGCCCGAGCCACAGGAACAGCCGCAACTGCCCCTTGGATCGTCAGGGCCGGTCCACACGGAGTGGATTATTATGCCTGAACAATACGTCTCCCCACCCTATGGGGTGTAAGTCTGGTCCGTCAGCCGACCAGAATGCATTCGGCCGAAACCGATATAACCGAGGCGCCTCGCAACCACAACAACCACATAAGTCAAACTCGTCAGGGCGTGAAAAACCACTGACGCCACTTCTAGCTAGAAAGAAACGCAAGTCCTCCCTGAGGTCCGTCTCCCGTTTTTGGTTCATACCGGGTGTGAAACACGCGAGGTAAACGTTACACAAAGCTACGCCACAAAGGCCGTGCTTTGATCATCACCACAAGACTTTGCTTTTCAACAGAAGCCTTGATCATTTGCATCTTAGCATGCCACACAGGCAAACCATCCTATGCAACCGATATCAGTCACACAGAATGAAATCCGGTGTCAGACACACAGTCCATTTACAAGTCCGTTCTGGGTCTGAACGAAACCGGAGGCACCTAGTACCCCGCATATCCATCGATCTCCAAGTACGTCTGGACGATCACTAACTGTTTCCATCTTCTTGGGTGTACAGCCCAATCAAGATCATCAGTTATCACCCAAACGACGTGAAGACCTCCGGTCTTCGACCATCGTCTTCATCTTCGACTTATCGTCGTATCAGTTATCCAGAATGGGATAAACCCGGTCTTTCCGAATAACTCGCGTATATTTAAATAAGTGTTACACAAACACAACATACGCCTCATTCCAATTCATTAGTCACTAACCGTAAATTAATCAAGAGAATAATTCCCCAAATATTAACCCCGAAGGCCGAAACCAACATCAGATCAATATCCAGAAAACCATTCTGCTTGGCTAACCGACAGTTAGTTTCTAAATTTCACGTTCAAATCTAATTAAAGATTTAACTATCGCCTGGAGCAAAACTGGTGATACTCCATTCTCGATCTTTTCAATCTAATTAAAGATTCATTAAAACTCCACTTAGTTTTAATCGTTAACTGGGTTAAAGAATCAGTGTCATTTAAAACACGGTTCACGATAAACCCAAAAATCAATATCCATTCAATTCCAATTAAATATTATTTAATTGGTACACTTCATTAAATCTAAATAAAAAGATTTAATCTTTTCTCAATTGGGTTCAAGAACAGTGTTAGTGAAGACACCATTCACGACAAACCCAAATCACATTCATTAATTATCGGGTTAAAGAACAAGTGTTATTTAAAACACTGTTCACGATAAACCCAAAAATCAATATCAATTCAATTCCAATTAAATATTATTTAATTGGTACACTTCATTAAATCTAAATAAAAAGATTTAATCTTTTCTCAACTGGGTTCAAGAACAGTGTTAGTGAAGACGCCATTCACGACAAACCCAAATCACATTTGATATTCAATATAAGGCTCTGAATAGAAAATATATCGGCTTATATTCAATATCAAATTCTACGATTAACAAATGTCGTATTGGAAATAACGATATAAATATATATCTTTCAAATTTCCGTAACAACATCCGTATAATCACAAATTCCAACATCGAAATATTCCGAAGACAATTTCGATTCAAATCCACTCCAATGCAATCATTGGAAATTTTGGTTATTTTCAAAACCCTTTTGAAATTCAATTTATTTATTTAAAAATAAATAGAATTATAATTCTAGTTCAAAACTAGTTCATTTCGATAAAAATCTATTTTTATCTTTTCAAATATGGAGTTTTTCATCCCGAATCTTCACAAATCATTTCTTATGATTTTACACAAATTATTACTATTTTTAATAATTTTATCAAGGCCCGTACAGTCGATTTCCATCAACGGCCATCGAACTGCACTTACAGCGACCTTTTTCGAATTTGATTTGGACATATCTCCAAATCCAACCGTTAGATTTCAAATTTCTAATATTCTTTAGAAAGCTCTTTTCGATACGAACCCAACGGTTCCGGTTTTAGGAGAATCCGACGGTCGGATCTCCCGTAATGTCCGTTTGAAATAAATGGTCGAAATTCGCGAACTGCCGCGGCGCGGCGCGTTCTATTCAGGCCATTATATTATATATAATATATATATAATATATTTCGTCGATTTCTATTCAAAACGAATTATATAAATAGTTTTAAAATCGTTTCAAAACCTATTTCAACTTCCATTTCAATTCAAAGCAAAATTGAATTCTTCTTTATAAATTCGTTTCAAAATTCATTTCTATTCAATTCGAATTTCAATTCAATTTGAATTCATTTCAATTCGCTTTCATTTCCATTTGAATTCGTTTTCAATTCAATTCATTTCGAAATCGTTTTCAATTCAGTTCATTTCGAAATCGTTTTCAATTCAATTCATTTCGAAATCGTTTTCAATTCAATTCATTTCGAAATCGTTTTCAATTCAATTCATTTCGAAATCGTTTTCAATTCAGTTCATTTCGAAATCGTTTTCAATTCAATTTATTTCGAAATCGTTTTCAATTCAATTCATTTCGAAATCGTTTTCAATTCAGTTCATTTCGAAATCGTTTTCAATTCAGTTCATTTCGAAATCGTTTTCAATTCAGTTCATTTCGAAATCGTTTTCAATTCAGTTCATTTCGAAATCGTTTTCAATTCAGTTCATTTCGAAATCGTTTTCAATATCGATATAATTATCGTTCACGTCAAAATGGCGTCAATCTAATCAACACGGCTTCATATATTCCTTTATTTTCAAATATTCTATTTCAAATATTTCTTTTTCAAATATTTCTTTTTCAAAACTGGAATGAGGCCCAATCAATTACCATATAAAATTAATTATATGGATTTTCATACAACACATGTATATAATAGCATTGAAAATAATCAACCATCAACCAAAGTGCACTACACTGTATAAGCATCAAATATAGATATTCAACGCTCGTAACAGCCTGTCAATCAATCGATCGACATATTTAATCAATCAGGATGAGTGAACTTCAAATTTCATCCCAACACCCGTGTGGGGTTTCAAACAAACAAACACAGATTTTATTTGTGCAGTTGGGCGATGTGTAAAATTTATCGTCCCAATCAATGTCATTCAAATAAGTGTACATAAACAAACCATCTGGTTTGTAAATGAATATTTATTTATTCACTTCACTATTTTCATATTCACGTTAAAAATTATATTTTTAACGATAAAACATTTTATTTCACCCTATGAATTTCTATTCAATCCATTTATTAAATAAAATGATATTTTTATTTTTCTAACATATTTTAGAAAATTTCGGCGGCATAACGGCATGATACTAGAAACGGGACGAGGCCTAGCCTTATCCCCGGTCTAGTGAAGGCCCACGCCATTCACACATCAATCAAATCAATTTCATTTTGCAAACCACAAAACTTGGAGTAAGGGTCTAACCTAGCCTTACTCCTTCGCCTTATAACGGCGCACGTCTAATCCTAACCAATTTATCGATTCGATTTTTTTTTCACACCACAAATCACATTCAAACCAATATCGCAATCAATCACCAAACAGTCAAACAAACAAGTCCATGGTCTGTGGACGGGTGTCGGGTGCTTCTAATAAGCACCGTCTGCATCCTAGTATATATATATATAACTAGAAAAGTAGAATTTGAGTGAGAAGTTCTCACCTATAGCTATCCTAGCTCCACGGCACTTCACTGATAGAAAACTTCATCGCTATCGCACCTTCGTCATCTTCGTTGCCCGTAGCCACTACATATGTAAAAATCGAATTTTTACTTCGCTATTCAGTATATAAAAATCGAATTTTTATTTCAAAGTTCAATATATAAAAATCGAATTTTTAGTTCGCTATTCAATATATAAAAATCGAATTTTTAGTTCAAAGTTCAATATATAAAAAACGAATTTTTAGTTCGCTATTCAATATATAAAAATCGAATTTTTAGTTCAAAGTTCAATATATAAAAAACGAATTTTTAGTTCGCTATTCAATATATAAAAATCGAATTTTTAGTTCAAAGTTCAATATATAAAAAACGAATTTTTAGTTCGCTATTCAATATATAAAAATCGAATTTTTATTTCAAAGTTCAATATATAAAAATCGAATTTTTAGTTCGCTATTCAATATATAAAAATCGAATTTTTAGTTCAAAGTTCAATATATAAAAAACGAATTTTTAGTTCGCTATTCAATATATAAAAATCGAATTTTTATCTTGCTATTCAATATATAAAAATCATATTTTTAATTCGAAGTTCAAATAGATAAAAATCACATTTTTAATTCATAGATCTCGCCTTTTCTAATATAAAAATCTAATCTATTTCATTTTCAAAATCTAATCTTTTTGACATATGAATTTCTATTTTTACTTCAATGCCCTATACATATAAAAATCAAAATTCTCTTCTATTAAAAATCTAAACTATATACTATATAAAATAAAAATCTAACTTCAGTTTTTAAATATAATCAAATTCAGTTTTTATTATTCTTTTTTATATATAACTCAATTCAGTTTTTTTTTTATATAAATCAAATTTAAAATAAATAAATAAATTAAAATAAAAAGGGAAGACTTACAGAGGGGGGAGGAGGACTGAGTGGGGGTGGTGGCGCGGCGCAGTGGGGTCGGGGAGGTTCGTCGGAGGTGGTGGTCGCGGGTCCGGTCAGTGGGGTAGCGGGCGGGGCGGTTTTGGGTCTGGGGTTAGGGCGTGGTGGGGTTCGCTTCGCGGGGGGGGGGAAGAGACGCTGTCGCGTCGCTTGAGGAGAGAGGGGGGGGGGGGGGGGTCGCGGCTACCGCCGGTGGAGGAAGGCGCGGTCGGTCGCCCAGGAGGAGGGGCGGCGGGGTTCGACTTTGATTAGGGGATTTTTTTTTTTTTTTTTTCTTTCTTTTGAAATGATTTGTAACGGGGGGGGCCTGATATAAGGGAAGAAGAATATATTTTTTTTTTATTTATTTATTTAAATATTTATTTAATTATTTTATTTTCAAAGAGGTTGACTTTTACATACGACCTCTAAACGAGGCCCACCGCCTGTCGTCCATAGCGTTTTACCCCCATTCTGAACACAATGGGATATGTATCGTCAGCTGATTCGGCTGTTACAATCAGTTTCCGTTAAATTTACATTTAAATCACTATATTGAATTTTAAACGTACATTTCAAATTACCGGGGTCACATACTAACTCTAAAAATTCTCGAAAAATATTTTCTAGCTTCGTATTGACGATACGGTCCTAACCAAACTAGTTTCGTCGAATTCTGAGACCGTTTGAAAAATGGCCAATTTCCAGTCGATTGAAATCAACTGAAACTGGTCAAACGCGTTTTCCTTTGCCACGCTCACATATTGATTCGAAAAATTATGAAATTTGAAACCTAGCAATAACTTTACATCCCGGACCCAACAAAACTGGTTTCGTCGAAATCCGAGGTCGTTTGCAAAATGTCCATTTTTAAGGGCCTGAATTCCATAGCGACTATTCAGAATTTTCAACTGGACATATCTTTTGATTCCCGATATGAAATCTTGATTTTTTGGATTCGTTGGAAAGATATTCACAATTAGATTCCATTATTTTTGGTTTCACTAAAATCCGGATTGTTTTGCACCCGGTACATTCAATTGAAGTTTGAAATCGAATTATCGAACTACCGCGCCATTTTCAATTCTATTTATAATTATATATAAATATTTATATTCTAACGACGACGCGTATAATATATACGTTCGAATTATATTCAAATAAAATTTCTCGTCGATATTATTTAAAATAATTCATTGTAAATATTCAAAATTCGCTAAAATTGCCAAAATAAAAATTTTAAACTGGCCCAGATTTTACGGGTTGTTACAATCTCCCCCACTTAAAACTTTTCGTCCCCGAAAAGGAACAAAGTCGAAAGTGGTTTGATTAATCAGCCCTACGCTCGATCTGGCTTCCATTCTCCAACTCTTTAGTTTCTGAGAATTTTCAAAATTTCAAAAATTTGGCTAACACCCTAAATTTTCGAAAAATTTCGCCATAACCTCCCCTGCACCGGGAGCATCGGGGAATTTCAAATAGCTTCCCCGGTCCTTCAGATCTCAAAAAGAAAAAGAAAAAGCCAAGCGGCTAGCCAATAGGCTCACAAAATCATCATCACCCAAACAAAACAGGAAATTATGTAGTAAACATGTACCTATTTGTCGGGCAAACAAATTTTATTCTCTGGCTCTAGCCTCCTTGCTATGACCTGTTCAATGATATATATGTATATGCAAGCAAATGCGACCAAATTTCAATATAATTCAATATTTGATTCAGTTAGGCATAATGGTTCAAAATTAGCAAACAAATAAACCAACAACACAAACATCAATCAATTCGTTGATTTAGAGTTTCAAATTCATAATTTTGATACATATACAAAATCAAATTTTGATGCCAAATCACAACAATAGGCCCTATCTAATTTTGGTTCTCACACCAGTCAATAGGAAATATATAGGAATCTCACTTTCGTCACTCGAATATAAATGCTGATGATGATGCACCATCATCAGGATCATCCCCGGGTGACTAGTGTGTGGTCCCATATCTATCCAATATATTAAAACTTTGAATACACGCGGATCAGACGAATACGCAAAATCTATATATACTGGATTGTCCACGTCAATATAAATAAATAACCAAATACGAATAATTGATTTAAATTTTCAAAACAAATTTTGTTTTCATTTGAAAAATATACTCTTCACACTCGTTCTAGGATACTACTGATCCTATCTCTAACGAGTCATTCTCATTGGATATTGCTAATCCAATATCTGGTGAATTCTTTCGTATGTTTCTAATGTGTCTTGTTCTCTAGCTTTGTAAACCAAAGCTCTGATACCAACTGTGAAGACCCGTAACTTCCCCGTAAAGGAAAGCGACGGATAGTTCGAGAACAAACCACACCAGAACGCATATAAAAGAACATTTCATTGTATATTACAACAATGCATCAGATTACAGGAACATACAGAGTATAAATGAATATTACACAGAAATATCAGAGATTTAAATTACATTTAAATACATCGCAGCGGAAAATAATACAATACACAACTTAGAATGAGATATACGGATACAAAGCTTTCCGGATATCGTTCCAGCTGTGAACCAGGATCCTGTGAATATAAATCTGCAAAACCAAAACTACTAGCTGCCCGTGTCGAAATAGGGGCACCCAGAGTTTAGGTTAAAACAATAAACTCCAGGTCAGTCATGTGACTGGTGTGAGAACTAAAACAGTTAATCTTTATTTTAAATCATTAGGTAAATCAAGGGACCACGCCGTATAACACGGAACGGGTTTCCTCCCAAGAATACCAGTGCATAAAACAAACAGCGCAATGCTAAATAAAGAGAAATGAAGCTGTTATAAGACCCAGGTCCCATCACACAATGCAACGCAGTCGAGGATAGGGTTTTCCCTTATAACAGCCAAAGAATGCTTGATACGTTTAAAACAAATCATTTGATACTATAATAAGTGCATAGTGTATAAAACAACTTCAAATCATAAGTATCAATCATAGGCGGCATAAGCGCCCCATCCCACTATGTCGCCATATATAGGATTACAACTAAAACCGCAAATGTCACGTATTTGGAAATTGGATTTCCATCTATGAACCGAGGCTAGGGGCAAGATCCTCAACCGATTCGTGACTCTCTAGCCCGAGCCACAGGAACAGCCGCAACTGCCCCTTGGATCGTCAGGGCCGGTCCACACGGAGTGGATTATTATGCCTGAACAATACGTCTCCCCACCCTATGGGGTGTAAGTCTGGTCCGTCAGCCGACCAGAATGCATTCGGCCGAAACCGATATAACCGAGGCGCCTCGCAACCACAACAACCACATAAGTCAAACTCGTCAGGGCGTGAAAAACCACTGACGCCACTTCTAGCTAGAAAGAAACGCAAGTCCTCCCTGAGGTCCGTCTCCCGTTTTTGGTTCATACCGGGTGTGAAACACGCGAGGTAAACGTTACACAAAGCTACGCCACAAAGGCCGTGCTTTGATCATCACCACAAGACTTTGCTTTTCAACAGAAGCCTTGATCATTTGCATCTTAGCATGCCACACAGGCAAACCATCCTATGCAACCGATATCAGTCACACAGAATGAAATCCGGTGTCAGACACACAGTCCATTTACAAGTCCGTTCTGGGTCTGAACGAAACCGGAGGCACCTAGTACCCCGCATATCCATCGATCTCCAAGTACGTCTGGACGATCACTAACTGTTTCCATCTTCTTGGGTGTACAGCCCAATCGAGATCATCAGTTATCACCCAAACGACGTGAAGACCTCCGGTCTTCGACCATCGTCTTCATCTTCGACTTATCGTCGTATCAGTTATCCAGAATGGGATAAACCCGGTCTTTCCGAATAACTCGCGTATATTTAAATAAGTGTTACACAAACACAACATACGCCTCATTCCAATTCATTAGTCACTAACCGTAAATTAATCAAGAGAATAATTCCCCAAATATTAACCCCGAAGGCCGAAACCAACATCAGATCAATATCCAGAAAACCATTCTGCTTGGCTAACCGACAGTTAGTTTCTAAATTTCACGTTCAAATCTAATTAAAGATTTAACTATCGCCTGGAGCAAAACTGGTGATACTCCATTCTCGATCTTTTCAATCTAATTAAAGATTCATTAAAACTCCACTTAGTTTTAATCGTTAACTGGGTTAAAGAATCAGTGTCATTTAAAACACGGTTCACGATAAACCCAAAAATCAATATCCATTCAATTCCAATTAAATATTATTTAATTGGTACACTTCATTAAATCTAAATAAAAAGATTTAATCTTTTCTCAACTGGGTTCAAGAACAGTGTTAGTGAAGACACCATTCACGACAAACCCAAATCACATTCATTAATTATCGGGTTAAAGAACAAGTGTTATTTAAAACACTGTTCACGATAAACCCAAAAATCAATATCAATTCAATTCCAATTAAATATTATTTAATTGGTACACTTCATTAAATCTAAATAAAAAGATTTAATCTTTTCTCAACTGGGTTCAAGAACAGTGTTAGTGAAGACGCCATTCACGACAAACCCAAATCACATTTGATATTCAATATAAGGCTCTGAATAGAAAATATATCGGCTTATATTCAATATCAAATTCTACGATTAACAAATGTCGTATTGGAAATAACGATATAAATATATATCTTTCAAATTTCCGTAACAACATCCGTATAATCACAAATTCCAACATCGAAATATTCCGAAGACAATTTCGATTCAAATCCACTCCAATGCAATCATTGGAAATTTTGGTTATTTTCAAAACCCTTTTGAAATTCAATTTATTTATTTAAAAATAAATAGAATTATAATTCTAGTTCAAAACTAGTTCATTTCGATAAAAATCTATTTTTATCTTTTCAAATATGGAGTTTTTCATCCCGAATCTTCACAAATCATTTCTTATGATTTTACACAAATTATTACTATTTTTAATAATTTTATCAAGGCCCGTACAGTCGATTTCCATCAACGGCCATCGAACTGCACTTACAGCGACCTTTTTCGAATTTGATTTGGACATATCTCCAAATCCAACCGTTAGATTTCAAATTTCTAATATTCGTTAGAAAGCTCTTTTCGATACGAACCCAACGGTTCCGGTTTTAGGAGAATCCGACGGTCGGATCTCCCGTAATGTCCGTTTGAAATAAATGGTCGAAATTCACGAACTGCCGCGGCGCGGCGCGTTCTATTCAGGCCATTATATTATATATAATATATATATAATATATTTCGTCGATTTCTATTCAAAACGAATTATATAAATAGTTTTAAAATCGTTTCAAAACCTATTTCAACTTCCATTTCAATTCAAAGCAAAATTGAATTCTTCTTTATAAATTCGTTTCAAAATTCATTTCTATTCAATTCGAATTTCAATTCAATTTGAATTCATTTCAATTCGCTTTCATTTCCATTTGAATTCGTTTTCAATTCAATTCATTTCGAAATCGTTTTCAATTCAGTTCATTTCGAAATCGTTTTCAATTCAATTCATTTCGAAATCGTTTTCAATTCACTTCATTTCGAAATCGTTTTCAATTCAATTCATTTCGAAATCGTTTTCAATTCAGTTCATTTCGAAATCGTTTTCAATTCAATTTATTTCGAAATCGTTTTCAATTCAATTCATTTCGAAATCGTTTTCAATTCAGTTCATTTCGAAATCGTTTTCAATTCAGTTCATTTCGAAATCGTTTTCAATTCAGTTCATTTCGAAATCGTTTTCAATTCAGTTCATTTCGAAATCGTTTTCAATTCAGTTCATTTCGAAATCGTTTTCAATATCGATATAATTATCGTTCACGTCAAAATGGCGTCAATCTAATCAACACGGCTTCATATATTCCTTTATTTTCAAATATTCTATTTCAAATATTTCTTTTTCAAATATTTCTTTTTCAAAACTGGAATGAGGCCCAATCAATTACCATATAAAATTAATTATATGGATTTTCATACAACACATGTATATAATAGCATTGAAAATAATCAACCATCAACCAAAGTGCACTACACTGTATAAGCATCAAATATAGATATTCAACGCTCGTAACAGCCTGTCAATCAATCGATCGACATATTTAATCAATCAGGATGAGTGAACTTCAAATTTCATCCCAACACCCGTGTGGGGTTTCAAACAAACAAACACAGATTTTATTTGTGCAGTTGGGCGATGTGTAAAATTTATCGTCCCAATCAATGTCATTCAAATAAGTGTACATAAACAAACCATCTGGTTTGTAAATGAATATTTATTTATTCACTTCACTATTTTCATATTCACGTTAAAAATTATATTTTTAACGATAAAACATTTTATTTCACCCTATGAATTTCTATTCAATCCATTTATTAAATAAAATGATATTTTTATTTTTCTAACATATTTTAGAAAATTTCGGCGGCATAACGGCATGATACTAGAAACGGGACGAGGCCTAGCCTTATCCCCGGTCTAGTGAAGGCCCACGCCATTCACACATCAATCAAATCAATTTCATTTTGCAAACCACAAAACTTGGAGTAAGGGTCTAACCTAGCCTTACTCCTTCGCCTTATAACGGCGCACGTCTAATCCTAACCAATTTATCGATTCGATTTTTTTTTCACACCACAAATCACATTCAAACCAATATCGCAATCAATCACCAAACAGTCAAACAAACAAGTCCATGGTCTGTGGACGGGTGTCGGGTGCTTCTAATAAGCACCGTCTGCATCCTAGTATATATATATATAACTAGAAAAGTAGAATTTGAGTGAGAAGTTCTCACCTATAGCTATCCTAGCTCCACGGCACTTCACTGATAGAAAACTTCATCGCTATCGCACCTTCGTCATCTTCGTTGCCCGTAGCCACTACATATGTAAAAATCGAATTTTTACTTCGCTATTCAGTATATAAAAATCGAATTTTTATTTCAAAGTTCAATATATAAAAATCGAATTTTTAGTTCGCTATTCAATATATAAAAATCGAATTTTTAGTTCAAAGTTCAATATATAAAAAACGAATTTTTAGTTCGCTATTCAATATATAAAAATCGAATTTTTAGTTCAAAGTTCAATATATAAAAAACGAATTTTTAGTTCGCTATTCAATATATAAAAATCGAATTTTTAGTTCAAAGTTCAATATATAAAAAACGAATTTTTAGTTCGCTATTCAATATATAAAAATCGAATTTTTATTTCAAAGTTCAATATATAAAAATCGAATTTTTAGTTCGCTATTCAATATATAAAAATCGAATTTTTAGTTCAAAGTTCAATATATAAAAAACGAATTTTTAGTTCGCTATTCAATATATAAAAATCGAATTTTTATCTTGCTATTCAATATATAAAAATCATATTTTTAATTCGAAGTTCAAATAGATAAAAATCACATTTTTAATTCATAGATCTCGCCTTTTCTAATATAAAAATCTAATCTATTTCATTTTCAAAATCTAATCTTTTTGACATATGAATTTCTATTTTTACTTCAATGCCCTATACATATAAAAATCAAAATTCTCTTCTATTAAAAATCTAAACTATATACTATATAAAATAAAAATCTAACTTCAGTTTTTAAATATAATCAAATTCAGTTTTTATTATTCTTTTTTATATATAACTCAATTCAGTTTTTTTTTTATATAAATCAAATTTAAAATAAATAAATAAATTAAAATAAAAAGGGAAGACTTACAGAGGGGGGAGGAGGACTGAGTGGGGGTGGTGGCGCGGCGCAGTGGGGTCGGGGAGGTTCGTCGGAGGTGGTGGTCGCGGGTCCGGTC
The DNA here is from genome assembly GCA_030737875.1 of Allium sativum. Lineage (NCBI taxonomy): Eukaryota > Viridiplantae > Streptophyta > Magnoliopsida > Asparagales > Amaryllidaceae > Allium > Allium sativum. Next base: position 122,023,117 of record CM060919.1, on the reverse strand, counting down.
AGTGGGGTAGCGGGCGGGGCGGTTTTGGGTCTGGGGTTAGGGCGTGGTGGGGTTCGCTTCGCGGGGGGGGGAAGAGACGCTGTCGCGTCGCTTGAGGAGAGAGGGGGGGGGGGGGGGGTCGCGGCTACCGCCGGTGGAGGAAGGCGCGGTCGGTCGCCCAGGAGGAGGGGCGGCGGGGTTCGACTTTGATTAGGGGATTTTTTTTTTTTCTTTCTTTCTTTTGAAATGATTTGTAACGGGGGGGGCCTGATATAAGGGAAGAAGAATATATTTTTTTTTATTTATTTATTTAAATATTTATTTAATTATTTTATTTTCAAAGAGGTTGACTTTTACATACGACCTCTAAACGAGGCCCACCGCCTGTCGTCCATAGCGTTTTACCCCCATTCTGAACACAATGGGATATGTATCGTCAGCTGATTCGGCTGTTACAATCAGTTTCCGTTAAATTTACATTTAAATCACTATATTGAATTTTAAACGTACATTTCAAATTACCGGGGTCACATACTAACTCTAAAAATTCTCGAAAAATATTTTCTAGCTTCGTATTGACGATACGGTCCTAACCAAACTAGTTTCGTCGAATTCTGAGACCGTTTGAAAAATGGCCAATTTCCAGTCGATTGAAATCAACTGAAACTGGTCAAACGCGTTTTCCTTTGCCACGCTCACATATTGATTCGAAAAATTATGAAATTTGAAACCTAGCAATAACTTTACATCCCGGACCCAACAAAACTGGTTTCGTCGAAATCCGAGGTCGTTTGCAAAATGTCCATTTTTAAGGGCCTGAATTCCATAGCGACTATTCAGAATTTTCAACTGGACATATCTTTTGATTCCCGATATGAAATCTTGATTTTTTGGATTCGTTGGAAAGATATTCACAATTAGATTCCATTATTTTTGGTTTCACTAAAATCCGGATTGTTTTGCACCCGGTACATTCAATTGAAGTTTGAAATCGAATTATCGAACTACCGCGCCATTTTCAATTCTATTTATAATTATATATAAATATTTATATTCTAACGACGACGCGTATAATATATACGTTCGAATTATATTCAAATAAAATTTCTCGTCGATATTATTTAAAATAATTCATTGTAAATATTCAAAATTCGCTAAAATTGCCAAAATAAAAATTTTAAACTGGCCCAGATTTTACGGGTTGTTACACAAAGAATGCTTGATACGCTAAATTTCATCTTTTAATATTCTTAATCAGACTCCAACTGTAAAATAGTAAGAGAACGATTCCCTAGGTATTAACCCCGAAGGCCGAAACCAACATCAGATCAATACCCAGGAAACCACCCATCTTCGCTCGTTTCCAGTTAGTTTCTGATTTTATATACAATCATAAATATCAATCATAGGCGACATGAGCATCCCATGCCACTATGTCGCCATATATAGGCTTACAATCAAAACCGCACAGTCACGTATCAGAAGCTGGAGTTCCACCTGTGAACCGAGGCAAAAGATAGTCCTCAACCGATTCTAGACGCTCTAGCCCGTGTCTCAGGAACAGCCGCAACTGCCCCTTGGATCGTCAGGGACGGTCCACCGATGTGGATTATTATGCCTGAACACTACGTTTCCCTGCCCTTTGGGGCGTCAATGAGTCAACGAATGACTCCATCGGCTTCACATAGTCACCGACATATCCGAGGCGGTCAGGGCGTGTAAAACCACTGACGCCACTTCTAGCTAGAAGGAAACACATGCTCTCCCTGAGGTCCTCTCCCGTTTCTGGTTCACAACCGGGATGTGAGGCTCGCGAATCTACGCTACACAAAGCTACGCCACAAAGTTCGTGCTTTGATCATCAACCACAAGACTTTGCTTTTCAACAGAAGCCTTGATCATTTGCATCTTAGCATGCCACATAGGCAAACCACTCCATGCAACCGATATCCATCAATCACACAGAATGATACCCGATGTCAGACACATAGTCCATTTACAAGTCCGTTCTAGGTCTGAACGAAATCGGAGGCACCTAGCACCCCGCTTATCCATCGATCTCCAAGTACGTCTGGACGACCACCAACATATTCTTTCCTCTGGGGCGTACGGCCCAATCAAGATCATCAGTAATCACCCAAACGATGTGAAGACTTCCGGTCTTCAACCACCGTCTTCATCTTTGACTAATCGTCGAATCAGTTATTCAGAATGGGATAAACCCAGTCTTTCCGAATAAATCGTGTATATAATAAATAAGTGTTCCACAAACACAACATACGCCTCATTCCAATTCATCAGTCACTAACCGTAAATTAGTAAGAGAATAATTCACCAAATATTAACCCCGAGGGCCGAAACCAACATCAGATCAATATCCAGAAAACCATTCTGCTTAGCTAACCGATAGTTAGTTTCTAAATTTCACATTCTTAGGGAAAGGTTCCCATTAATTTTATCAAAGATAAATCCTTTAAATTTATTCTTTAATCTACTTTTGAATATCAATTCAAACTAGTCGAGATTAGCGAACCACACCAAAGTAATTATTTATTGTATTTCCCAGCCCCAACCTATTTATCACATGAAGTAAAACTGGTCATACTTCATATCTAACACCACGGTGTTATCGGTAAATTCAATTACCAATTCACGTTCAAATCTAGTTAAAGATTTAACTACCGCCTGGAGTAAAACTGGTGATACTCCATTCTCGATCTTTTCAATCTAATTAAAGATTCATTAAAACTCTATTTAGTTTTAATCTTTGACTCGGTTAAAGAATCAGTGTCATTTAAAACACGGTTCAAGATAAACCCCAAAATCACATCACATTTCAATCAGTCCCTAACCGTAAATTAGCAAGTGAGCAGTTCCCTAAGTATTAACCCCGAAGGCCGAAACCAACATCAGATCAATACCCCAGAAACCATTCAACTTAACTAATCTTCAGTTAGTTTCTGATTTTCTTAACTCCTTTGGGTCTAAGAACAGTATTACTGAAGATACCGTTCACGACAACCCAAAATCGTATTCCATTAATTATCGGGTTAAAGAACAAGTGTTATTTAAAACACTGTTCACGATAAACCCTAGAATCAATACTAATTCAATTCCAATTGGTACACTTCATTAAATCTAAATAAAAAGATTTAATCTTTTTCTCAACTGGGTTCAAGAACAGTGTTAATGAAGACATCTTTCACGACAAACCCAAATCACATTTGATATTAAATACAAAGCTCTGAATAGAAAATATACCGGCTTATATTCAATATCAAATTCTGCAACCAACAAATATCGTATTGGAAATAACGATATTAATATATCTTTCAAATTCCCATAACAATATCTGTATCATTACGAAATCCAACATTGAAATATTCCAAAGACAATTTCGATTCAAATCCATTCCAATTCAATTATTGGAACTTCTGGTTACTTTTAAAACCATTTCAAATTCAATCTATTTATTTTAAAAATAAATAGAATTATAATTCTAGTTCAAAACTAGTTCATTTCGATAAATATCTATTTTTATCTTTTCAAATATGGAATTTTTCATCCCAATTCTTCACAAATCATTTCTTATGATTTTACACAAATTATTTCTATTTTTAGTAATTTTATCAAGGCCCGTACAGTCGATTTCCATCAACGGCCATCGAACTGCACTTACAACGACATTTTCCAATTTTGATTCAGACATAATTCCAAATCCAACCATTAGATTTCTAATTTATAATATTCATTAGAAAGCTCTTTTTGATACGAACCCAACGGTTCCGGTTTTAGGAGAATCCGACAGTCGGATCACCCGCAATATCCATTCGAAGTCAATGGTCGAAATTCGCGAACTACCGCGGCGCGGCGCGTTCTATTCAGGCCATTATATTATATTATATTATATATATTATATAATATATACTTCGTCGATTTCCTTTCGAAACGAATTTTATAAATCGTTTTGAATTCGTTTTCGAAACGATTTCAACTTCATTTCAAATTCAAATCAAAATTGAATTTTTTCCTTATAGATTCGTTTTAATTTCATTTCAAATCAATTTCAATTTAATTCGAATTTCATTTTCTATTCAATTCAATTTCTAATTCAATTTGAATTCTATTCAATTCGATTTATAATTCGATTTGAATTCTATTCAATTCAATTTCTAATTCGATTTGAATTCTATTCAATTCAATTTCTAAAATATTCGATTATTGAAATCACTTTTCAGTATTCATTTAAAAATGAATTAAATCGATATAAATATCGTTCACGTCAAAATGGCGTCAATATAATCAACAAGGCTTCATATATTTCTTTTTTCGAATATTCTATTTCAAATATTTCTTTTTCAAATATTTCTATTTCAAAACTGGAATGAGGCCCAATCAATTACCATATAATGCTAGTTATATGGATTTTCTATAACACATGTACAAAATAACAACGATAAATAATCAACCATCATCCAGAGTGCGTTCTACACTGTATAAGCATCAAATATAAATATTTAACGCTTATAACAGCCTGCCAATCAATCGATCGACATACAACTAATTATTGGGATTAGTGTATGTCATATATCATCCCAATACCCGTGTGGGGTTTCAAACAATCAAACACATATTTTATTTGTGTAGTTGGGCGATGTGTAAAATTTATCGTCCCAATCAATATCAATCAAATCAGTGTATATAAACAAATCTTCGATTTGTTTATAAATATTTATTTTATATACACGTTAAAAATTCTATTTTTAACTATAAAATATTTTTAACTATATAAATATTTTATTTCATTTCACATCACATCACACAATCAACTAAACATCAAAATCAAACAACCAAGCATACAAGCCGTCCATGGTCTGTGGACGACGGGTGTCGGGTGCTACTAAACACCGTCTGCTTCCTAGTATACAATTCAACTAGAAATAAATTCAAAAGTGAGGAGTTCTCACAGAGGGTTCCACTCCGCCGTGCTTTACTGTTGAACTGCTGAATCGTCTAGATCGGTTTGAAATTCTACTGCAGTCCTAATAACGCTGTTCAAATAAAAATTATCTTTTTATTGCTTCATTTCAATAAACAAAAATCCTATTTTTATTTCTACTTTATATATTCTTACAACGCTTCATTCTATATAAAAATTATATATTTTTATATTTCTACTTCTTATATAAAGATTGAATTTTTATATCATCACTATAAAAATCCATTTTTACTTCATTATATATAAAATAAAAGTCAGATTTTTATTTTGCTACATATATAAAGATAATATTTTTATATTCTCTATTATATAGAAATTCTATTTTCAATACACTACTTATATAAAAATAGTATTTTTATATCATCTATAATATAAAGATCATATTTTTAATACACTACACAAGTAAAAATCTTATTTTTACATTTAACATATGATAAAAATCATATTTTTATTGTCTACATTATATAAAAATTATATTTTTAACCTTTCTATAATATAAAAATCATATTTTTAATCTTTCTACATTATAAAAATTATATTTTTAACCTTATAAAAATATCAACTTTTCTTTTATAAAAATCTTATCTCCTATTTTATAAAAATCTGTTTGTAATCAACGCTAACTAACACAATAATTAAATTAACTAAATCAAACCAAATAAAAACTCACATTGCAACTATGAAGAGGGAGGAGGGTCTGCAGTCGAAGCCATGGCCTTTGGGAGGCTGCGCTGGGTCTTGGTGGCAGGAGAGGTTGGCATTAGGGGTGCGGTGGGTCCAGGCAGTGGCGGTTTCTGCTGTGGGGCTATAGGGGCGTCGGATTTAAGACGAGAAGGAGGAGAGAGAGAGAGAGAATCGAGAGGAGAGGGTGCTGGAGAGGGCGGCCGACGGTGGGCGTGAGGGGCGACGACTTCCAGGTGCAGCGGCGACTTCGAGAAGGGGGAGACGGGGTTTTTATTTAAAAATGGGGTGGGTTTTTAATGAATTAGGTTTAGGCTGTTTATGGATGTGATATTAATATATATTTAATTATATTACTTATTATTTTAATTTAAAAAGTACCTTTTTATTTCGAACTCGAAATTAAACCCACCGACTGTCGTCCATAGCTAATTACCCCCATTCCGAACACAATGGGATATGTATCGTAAGCTGATTCGATCATTTCGATCAGTTTTCATCAAAATCAACATATAACTCTATATATTGAATTTGAACGCACATTTCAATTTACCAGGGCCACATACTAATTCGAAAAATTCCTGAAAAATATTTTCTAGCTTCGTATTGACGATACGGTCCTAACAAAACTAATTTCGTCAGATTCTGAGACCGTTTGAAAAATGACCAATTCCAGTCGATTAAAATCAACTAAAACTGGTCAAACACGTTTTCCTTTGCCACGCTCACATATTGATTTGAAAAATTATGAAATTTGAAACCTAGCAATATATTGACATCATGGATCCAACAAAAGTGGTTTCGTCGAGAACTGAGGTCGTTTGCAAAATGGCTATTTTCAATGGCCAGAATTCCATAGCGACTATTCTGAAATTTCAACTGGACATAACTTTTTATCCCCGCTATGAAATTTTGATTTTTCGGATTCGTTGGAATGATATTCCCTATTAGGTTCAAATATTTTTGGTTTCGTTAAAATCCGATTTATTTTGAATCCTGTACATTCATTTGAAATTTGAAATTTGAAATCGAATTATCGAATTATCGAACTACCGCGCCATTTTCAATTCCTTTTATATATATAAATAAATTTTTATATTCTAACGACGACGTATATAAATATATACGTTCTAATTCTGTCCAAACTAAATTTATCGTCGTTATTATTTAAAATAATTCATTTTAAATATTCAAAATTCGCTAAAATTGCCAAAATAAATTTTTTAAATTGGCTCGGATTTCCGGGTTATTACAATCTCCCCCACTTAAAACTTTTCATCCCCAAAAAGGAACGAAGCCGAAAGTTGTTTCACAAATCAACTCAACTTCCATTATTTTGACTACAGCTTAAGCTCTTCAACTTTTCAGTTTCTAAGAACTTTTCAAATTTTTCAAAAATTTGGCTAACACCCTAAATTTTCGAAAAATTTCACCTTAACCTCCCCTGCGTTGGGGACTTCGGGATATTTCATATAGCCTCCCATGGCCTTCTTCAATCCAAAAGAAAAAGAAAAAGCCAATCGGCTCATAAAATCATTATCATCTAAACAAAACAGTAAATTATGGTAAACATGTACCTATTTGTCGGGCAAACAATTTTATTCCTCTTCTCTAGCCTCCTTGCTACGACCTGTTCAATGGATACACATGTATATGTATGCGAATGCGACAAATTTTCAATACAATTCAATATTTGATTCTATTGGGCTAAATGGTTCGAAATTTCAAACAAATAGACAAACAACACAACCTTCAATAAATTAGTGAATTAACGTTTCAAATTCATAATTTTGATATATATACAAAAAATCCTGTTTTTGATGCCAATTCACAACAATATATCCTATCTAATTTTGGTTCTCACACCAGTCAATATGAAATATATAGAAATCTCACTTTTGTCACTCGAACATGAATACTAATGACGACTAGTCAATCATCAGAATCATCTTCGGGCTACTAGAGCGTGATTCTATATCTATCCAGTATATTAAAACTTTGAATACCCGTGGATCAGACGTATATGCAAAATCTATATATACTAGATAGTCCAAATCAATATAAATAAATAATCAAATACGAATAATTGATTAAAATTTTCGAAACAAAAATTGTTTTCATTTTAAAAATATACTCTTCACACTCGTTCTAGGATACTACTGATCCCATCTCTAACGAGTCGTTCCCATTGAATATTACTAATCCAATTTCTAATGAATTCTTTCGTATGGTTCTAACGTGTCTTGTTCTCTAAGCTTTGTAAACCAAAGCTCTAATACCAAATGTAAAAACCCATAACTTCCCCGGTGAGGAAAGCGCGGATAGTTCGAGAACAAGCCACAAAGGAACGCAGACGGAGGAACATTTCTTTGTTAATTACAACAATTCCATCAGATACAAGAATAAACAGAGTATAAACAAATAAAATACATTCGATAAATATCAGAGATTACAATATATTACATAGCAGCGGAAAATAATACAAAATACAACTGAAGAAGATACACGGATACAAAGATTTCCGGATATCGTTCCAGCTGTAAACCGGGTTCCTAAGAATATAAATCTGCAAAACCAAAAACTACTAGCTGCCCGTGTCGAAAATAAGGGCACCCAGAGTTTAGGTTAAAACAATAAACTCCAGGTCAGTCATGGGACTGGTGTGACAACTAAAACAGTTATAAATCTTTATTTTAAAGTTAGGTAAATCAAGGGACCACGCCGCATAACCCGGAATGGGTTTCCTCCCAAGAATACCAGTGCACAAAACAAACAGCGCAATGCTAAATAAAGAAAAATGAAGCTATTATAAGACCCAGGTCCCATCACACAATGCAACGCAAGCCGGAGGATAGGGTTTTACCTTATTATAGCCAAAGAATGCTTGATACGCTAAATTTCATCTTTTAATATTCTTAATCAGACTCCAACTGTAAAATAGTAAGAGAACGATTCCCTAGGTATTAACCCCGAAGGCCGAAACCAACATCAGATCAATACCCAGGAAACCACCCATCTTCGCTCATTTCCAGTTAGTTTCTGATATTATATACAATCATAAATATCAATCATAGGCGACATGAGCGTCCCATTCCACTATGTCGCCATATATAGGCTTACAATCAAAACCGCACAGTCATGTATCGGAAGTTGGAGTTCCACCTGTGAACCGAGGCAAAAGATAGTCCTTAACCGATTCGAGATGCTCTAGCCTGTGTCTCAGGAACAGCCGCAACTGCCCCTTGGATCGTCAGGGCCGGTCCACCGATGTGGATTATTATGCATGAACACTACGTTTCCCCTCCCTTTGGGGCGTCAATGAGTCAACGAATGACTCCATCGGCTTCACATAGTCAACGATATATCCGAGGCGCCTCGCAACAGCAACAACCACATAAGTCAAACTCGTCAGGGCGTGTAAAACCACTGGTGCCACTTCTAGCTAGAAGGAAACGCATGCCCTCCCTGAGGTCCTCTCCCGTTTCTGGTTCACAACCGGGGTGTGAGGCTCGCGAATCTACGCTACACAAAGCTACGCCACAAAGGCCGTGCTTTGATCATCAACCACAAGACTTTGCTTTTCAACAGAAGCCTTAATCATTTGCATCTTAGCATGCCATACAGGCAAACCACTCCATGCAACTGATATCCATCAATCACACAGAATGATATCCGATGTCAGACACAAAGTCCATTCACAAGTCCGTTCTGGGTCTGAACGAAACCGGAGGCACCTAGTACCCTGCTTATCCATCGATCTCCAAGTACGTCTGGACGACCACCAACTGATTCCCTCCTCTTGGGTGTACGGCCCAATCAAGATCATCAGTAATCACCCAAACGATGTGAAGACTTCCGGTCTTCAACCACCGTCTTCATCTTTGACTAATCGTCGAATCAGTTATTCAGAATGGGATAAACCCGGTCTTTCCGAATAACTCGCGTATATAATAAATTAGTGTTACACAAACACAACAAATGCCTCATTCCAATTCATCAGTCACTAACCGTAAATTAGTAAGAGAATAATTCCCCAAATATTAACCCCGAAGGCCGAAACCAACATCAGATCAATATCCAGAAAATCATTTTGCTTAGCTAACCGACAGTAAGTTTCTAAATTTCACATTCTAAGGGAAAGGTTCCCATTAATTTTATCAAAGATAAATCCTTTAAATTTATTCTTTAATATACTTTTGAATATCAATTCAAACTAGTTGGGATTAGCGAACCACACCGAAGTAATTATTTATTATATTTCCCAACCCCAACCTATTTACCCATGAAGTAAAACTGGTCGTACTTCATATCTAACACCACGGTGTTATCGGTAAATTCAATAACCAATTCACGTTCAAATCTAATTAAAGATTTAACTTCCGCCTGGAGTAAAATTGGTGATACTCCATTCTCGATCTTTTCAATCTAATTAAAGATTCATTAAATCTCCATTTAGTTTTAATCTTTGAATCGGTTAAAGAATCAGTGTCATTTAAAACACGGTTCACGATAAACCCCAAAATCACATCACATTTCAATCAGTCCCTAACCGTAAATTAGCAAGTGAGTAGCTCCCTAAGTATTAACCCCGAAGGCCGAAACCAACATCAAATCAATACCCCAAAAACCATTCAACTTAACTAATCTTCAGTTAGTTTCTGATTTTCTTAACTCCTTTGGGTTTACGAATAGTATTACTGAAGATATCATTCACGACAACTCAAAATCGTATTCCATTAATTTCGGGTTAAAGAACAAGTGTTATTTAAAACACTGTTCACGATAAACCCAAGAATCAATACCAATTCAATTCAAATTAAATATTATTTAATTGGTACACTTCATTAAATCTAAATAGAAAGATTTAATCTTTTTCTCAACTGGGTTCAAGAACAGTGTTAATGAAGACATCGTTCACGACAAACCCAAATCACATTTGATATTAAATACAAGGCTCTGAATAGAAAATATACCGGCTTATATTCAATATCAAATTCTACGACCAACAAATATCGTATTGGAAATAACGATATTAATATATCTTTCAAATTCCCATAACAATATCTGTATCATCACGAAATCCAACATTGAAATATTCCGAAGACAATTTCGATTCAAATCCATTCTAATTCAATTATTGGAACTTCTGGTTACTTTTAAAACCATTTCAAATTCAATCTATTTATTTTAAAAATAAATAGAATTATAATTCTAGTTCAAAACTAGTTCATTTCGATAAAAATCTATTTTTATCTTTTCAAATATGGAATTTTTCATCCCAATTCTTTTGAAATCATTTCTTATGATTTTATAAAAATTATTTCTATTTTTAATAATTTTATCAAGGCCCGTACAGTCGATTTCCATCGACGGCCATCGAACTGCACTTACAGCGACCTTTTCCAATTTTGATTTGGACATAATTCCAAATCCAACCGTTAGATTTCTAATATTCATTAGAAAGCTCTTTTTGATACGAACCCAACAGTTCCGGTTCTAGGAGAATCCGACAGTCGGATCTCCCGCAATATCCATTCGAAGTCAATGGTCGTAATTCGGGAACTGCCGCGGCGCGACGCGTTCTATTCAGGCCATTATATTGTATATATGATATATACTTCGTCGATTTCCTTTCGAAACGAATTTTATAAATCGTTTTGAATTCTTTTTCGATTTCAACTTCATTTCAAATTCAAATCAAAATTGAATTTTTTTCCGTATAGATTCGTTTTAATTTCATTTCAAATCGATTTCAAATCAATTTCAATTTAATTTGAATTTCATTTTCTATTCAATTCAATTTCTAATTCGATTTGAATTCTATTCAATTCAATTTCTAATTCAATTTGAATTCTATTCAATTCAATTTCTAATTCGATTTGAATTCTATTCAATTTAATTTCTAAAATATTCGATTATTGAAATCACTTTTCAATATTCATTTAAAAATGAATAAAATTGATATAAATATCGTTCACGTTAAAATGGCGTCAATCTAATCAACACGGCTTCATATATTTCTATTTTCGAATATTCTATTTCAAATATTTCTTTTTCAAATATTTCTATTTCAAAACTGGAATGAGGCCCAATCAATTACCATATAAGGTTAGTTATATGGATTTTCTGTAACACATGTACAAAATAACAACGATAAATAATCAACCATCATCCAGAGTGCATTCTACACTGTATAAGCATCAAATATAAATATTTAACCCTTATAACAGCCTGTCAATCAATCGATCGACATACAACTAATTATTGGGATTAGTGTATGTCATATATCATCCCAATACCCGTGTGGGGTTTCAAACAATCAAACACATATTTTATTTGTGCAGTTGGGCGATGTGTAAAATTTATCGTCCCAATCAATATCAATCAAATCAGTGTATATAAACAAATCTCCGATTTGTTTATAAATATTTATTTTATATACATGTTAAAAATTCTATTTTTAACTATAAAATATTTTTAACTATATAAATATTTTATTTCATTTCACATCACATCACACAATCAACTACATATCAAAATCAAACAACCAAGCATACAAGCCGTCCATGGTATGTGGACGACGGGTGTCGGGTGCTACTAAACACCATCTGCATCCTAGTATATAATTCAACTAGAAATAAATTCAAAAGTGAGGAGTTCTCACAGAGGGTTCCACTCCGTCGTGCTTTACTGTTGAACTGCTGAATCGTCTGGATCGGTTTGAAATTCTACTGCAGTTCTTATAACGCTGTTCAAATAAAAATTATATTTTTATTGCTTCATTTCAATAAACAAAAATCCTATTTTTATTTATACTTTATATATTCTTACAACGCTTCATTCTATATAAAAATTATATATTTTTATATTTCTACTTCTTATATAAAGATTGAATTTTTATATCATCACTATAAAAAACCATTTTTACTTCATTATATATAAAATAAAAATCAGATTTTTATTTTGCTACATATATAAAGATAATATTTTTATATTCTCTATTATATAGAAATTCTATTTTCAATACGCTACTTATATAAAAATAGTATTTTTATATCTTCTATTATATAAAGATCATATTTTTAATACACTACACAAGTAAAAAAATCATATTTTTTCATTTCACATATGATAAAAATCATATTTTTATTGTCTACATTATATAAAAATTATATTTTTAACCTTTCTATAATATAAAAATCATATTTTTAATCTTTCTATATTATAAAAATTATATTTTTAACATTATAAAGATATCAACTTTTCTTTTATATAAATCTTATCTCCTATTTTATAAAAATCTGTTTGTAATCAACGCTAACTAATACAATAACTAAATTAACTAAATCAAACCAAATAAAACTCACATTGCAACTATGAAGAGGGAGGAGTGTCTGCAGTCGAAGTCATGGCCTTGGGGAGGCTGCGCTGGGGTCTTGGTGGTAGGAGAGGTCGGCACTAAGGGTGCGGTGGGTCCAGGCTGTGGCGGTTTCTGCTGTGGGGCTGTAGGGGCAACGGATTTAAGACGAAAAGGAGGAGAGAGAGAATCGAGAGGAGAGGGTGCTGGAGAGGGCGACCGACGGTGGGCGTGAGGGGCAACGACTTCGAGGTGCGGCGGCGACTTCGAGAAGGGGGACGACGGGCTTTTTATTTCAAAATGGGGCGGGTTTTTAATGAATTAGGTTTAGGCTGTTGAGGGATGTGATATTAATATATATATTTAATTATATTATTTATTATTTTAATTTAAAAAGTACCTTTTTATTTCGAACTCGTAATCAAACCACCGACTGTCGTCCATAGCTAATTACCCCTATTCCGAACACAATGGGATATGTATCGTAAGCTGATTCGATCACTTCGATCAGTTTTCGTCCAAATCAACATATAACTCTATATATTGAATTTGAACGCGCATTTCAATTTACCGGGGACACTTACTAACTCGAAAAATTCCAGAAAAATATTTTCTAACTTCGTATTCATGATACGGTCCTAACAAAACTAATTTTGTCAGATTCTGAGACCGTTTGAAAAATGACCAATTTCCAGTCGATTAAAATCAACTGAAACTGGTCAAACGCGTTTTCCTTTGCCACGCTCACATATTGATTCGAAAAATTATGAAATTTGAAACCTAGCAATAAATTGACATCATGGATCCAATAAAATTGGTTTCGTCGAAAACTGAGGTCGTTTGCCAAATGGCTATTTTCAATGGCCAGAATTCCATAGCGACTATTTTGAAATTTCAACTGGACATAACTTTTTATCCCCGCTATGAAATTTCGATTTTTCGGATTCGTTGGAAAGATATTCTCTATTACTTTCAAATATTTTTGGTTTCGCTAAAATCCGATTTATTTTGAATCCTGTACATTCATTTGAAATTTGAAATCGAATTATCGAACTACCGCGCCATTTTCAATTCCTTTTTTATATATAAATAAATTTTTATATTCTAATGACGACTTATATAAATATATAGTTCTAATTCTATTCAAACTAAATTTCTCGTCGTTATTATTTAAAATAATTCATTTTAAATATTCAAAATTCGCTAGAATTGCCAAAATAAAAAATTTAAATTGGCTCGGATTTCCGGGTTATTACAATCTCCCCCACTTAAAACTTTTCATCCCCGAAAAGGATCGAAGTCGAAAGTTGTTTCACAAATCAACTCAACTTCCATTATTTTGACTACAACTTAACTTCTTCAACTTTTCAGTTTCTAAGAAATTTTCAAATTTTTCAAAAATTTGGCTAACACCCTAAATTTTCGAAAAATTTCGCCATAACCTCCCCTGCACCGGTGTAATGGCGCGTTTTGTTAGCTGTCGAATAATTAATTTATTTAATTATTAAATATCGATTGGGCGATATCGATGACTTGAATTAAATAATATTGAATATTTAATTAAAATAAATAATATAATAATATATTATAATGTCGAAATAATCAGAAATCACCGAATTCACAATACTGTGTGAATTGGATCAGCTAAAATATTTAATTCAGTTTAGAATTGAATTTGAATAACGAATCGATTTGATAATCGACGTTAAAACGTATTAATTATATTATAATTAAAATAGAGCGCGTAACGACGCGACAGTTCGTTATTTGGCGATTTAGACTTCAAGTGGATGTACAGGGTTCGTTTTAAATCGGATTGCTGTGAAACAAGAAACGTGTGGAGCTGGTGGAGTATATCTTTCTAGTGGAAGAGAGAGATAGGGATTTCGTCATGTGGATTTTGAGTTATGTCCAAATCAAAATATCAGAAATGCAGCGCCCTGACCATAACGATTTAATTATATTTTAAATAGGGATTTAAATAGGAATCGAGCGTCGATATAACTCTGACAAGGTAATATCGAGTTGTAAATATATACAGGAATAGTCCAGAGCTGTACGGCATTACACTGTGAATACAGACGATAATAATTAATTTTAAATATTTAATTTAATTATATTTATATATTTAAAGAGGCTATTTAGAGCGTTAAAAATAGCCACTTTTGCATACGAAGTCGGAATTCGACGAAATCAGTTTTGTTGGATCCGAAATGTCAAATAGTTGTTAGATTCCAAGTTTCGTGATTTTTAGAGTCATTGTGTGACCGTAGGGATTTTTAAAGTGGAAAATAGACAGTATTTCGACAGTTAAAAATACGTTGTGTGAGCATACAGAGTCAGAATTCGACGAAACCAGTTTCGTTGGGACCGTAATGTCGAGTTCTAACTACATGTCTAGTTTGGTGATTTTTAGGTATCGTATATAGTCGCTCGGATTTTTAGAAGTCAGATACAAGAAGAGATTGGCGAAAATAAAATATAAAATAAATTCAAAAATATCTCCCCTCATTTTCTATGGTCACAAACAAGCCACACATCATCAGTTTACAACCACAAGTGCTACCAACCCAACGCAGTATATATTATCAGCATACAGAAAGAAAATCCTCATACAAGAAAACAAAAGAAATTCAAAATAAATACAATCAAATTCCTAAAATACCAAAACTCATATCACTTCACTCCTCAGAGATGCCTCTTCGATTCTTTGTTACTCTTGTGGGTTGCGATTCAGTTTCGGGGTGGTTGGGTGTGTCGACAGTGAACTAGGGATGTACCTAGTGTGAGATTTAGGTTGTAATTCGAGAGATGAACGATGGATTCGAGTTCATGGATGAGAGGCGCATCGGGTGTGGTCGGAAAGGGGATGCTCGGTGGTACTTAGGGCGGCGCGACGCTGTTGAGCCCACCTGGAACGGGGAAGTCGAGTTCGACGAGAGGGTGTGGGGTAGGTGCGGATGTTGATGAGGAACTCGATGGCGAGGCGGCGATGTTGGCGGTGGTCAGAATGACGAGAGGAGGTCGGTCAAAAGGGAGGTCAACATGGAGTTTTGTGGATCAAATACTGGAGTGGGATTTCAGAAATGGGGAGAAAAGGAGGATGGGTCGGGTCTGGTATTATAGGGGAGTGGGCCGACAATTTTGACTAGGGTAAAGGCCCGTTTACTTCTTAAGTCCAAGTTTAATTTACTTAAATATCGTATTAAATTGTAATCATCATATCTCCTCCATACGATATCAGATTGACGAACCGTAAGTTGCGTTGGGATCGTATGGACGAGCACTCCACATGGAACTGACCGCGAGTCAATTGGTGTCCATCACAATTTATAGCAAAATAAATTGTCTGAATCAAGCGATGGTTATCGTCATTGACAATGATCGTCCAAATGTGAGTAAAACCCACCAACTCTATACCGTTCTATTTTTACAACGTGTTCTTAGAACTGTTAATTATTTGTTGTTTGACTGTGTGTTGACTGTTTGATTGAACTGCTAATCAGTTAGTGGAAATTATATATATATATATATGTATTTGTATATTTATAAACCGTTAATTATTTATATGTGATTCTACTTATCAGAATATTATACTAGTGTTGTCTAACATCTGTGATGCAGGGAAACAGGTTGGGGGAATCCAACTGGATTCCTCAATAGTTATTCGAAGTTAGTTAATCCAAAGGAGTTATTCGAAGTTAGTTAATCCGAAGGAGTTAATCGAAAGGTTAATCCGAAGGAGTTAGTTGAAGAGTTAATCCAAAGGAGTTATTCGAAGTTAGTTAATACAAAGGAGTTATTCGAAGTTAGTTAATCCGAAGTAGTTAATCGAAGAGTTAATCCGAAGGAGTTAATCGAAGAGTTAATCCGAAGGAGTTAATCGAAGAGTTAATCCGAAGGAGTTAGTCGAAGAGTTAATCCAAAGGAGTTATTCGAAGTTAGATAATCCAAAGGAGTTAGTCGAGGAGTTAATCCGAAGGAGTTAGTCGAAGAGTTAATCCAAAGGAGTTATTCGAAGTTAGATAATCCAAAGGAGTTAGTCGAAGAGTTAATCCAAAGGAGTTAGTCGAAGAGTTAATCCAAAGGAGTTATTCGAAGTTAGATAATCCAAAGGAGTTAGTCGAAGAGTTAATCCGAAGGAGTTAGTCGAAGAGTTAATCCAAATGAGTTATTCGAAGTTAGTTAATCCAAAGGAGTTATTCAAAGTTAGTTAATCCGAAGGAGTTAATCGAAAAGTTAATCCGAAGGAGTTAGTCGAAGAGTTAATCCAAAGGAGTTATTCGAAGTTAGTTAATCCAAAGGAGTTATTCGAAGTTAGTTAATCCGAAGGAGTTAATCGAAGAGTTAATCCGAAGGAGTTAGTCGAAGAGTTAATCCAAAGGAGTTATTCGAAGTTAGTTAATCCAAAGGAGTTATTCGAAGTTAGTTAATCCGAAGGAGTTAGTCGAAGAGTTAATCCAAAGGAGTTATTCGAAGAGTTAATCCAAAGGAGTTAGACGAAGAGTTAATCGAATATAGTTATTCGAAAGAAAGTGTTAATCGAACATAGTTTATTCGAGTAAAGTTAAAAGAGTTAATCGAATATAATTTATTCGAGTAGAGTTAGAAACTTTATCGAATATAGTTATTCGAATAGTGTTGGAGGAGATATCGAATATAGTTTATTCGATAGGAGTTAAGTGAATAGGGTTAATCAAATAGAGTTAAGCAAATAGAGTTAATCCAATAGGGTCAGTCCACTAGGGTTAATTGGAAAGAGTAAATCGAATATAGTTATTCGACAGAAAGGTTAAGTAAGGAAGTTAGTTAAAGGAATTTAAAGCGAACTTTACCTATTTTCAAGGTTAGAAGTGTTGTTCAATTAAGGTCTGAGAGGTAGTTCTACCCCAACTTGATTGGCTTCGTTTTAACTAAGGAATGGTTAAAGTTTGGCAGTAAAGAGGAGTTAAGTGAAATGTGTAATTTGGGGAAATGGTTTAAGTTGGTATAGCGATGTTTTAACTAAACATCTGCTTAATCCAAATGTAGGAGTTTTGGAAATATCTTCCAAAGAAGAATAAGAATTGTTTTCTAATATAGAAAACAAGGAATGGAAATGTTTTCCAGTATTAATAGATATATTTTCTAAACATTAGAAAATAGCAAATGTCGAATATAGGGAAATAGGAGATGTGAAATGAACCAAAGTGATATATGTTAAAAGATGTTTGTTCGATATAATTTCCGTCTGGAAATAATATCGTTGTTTGTACACTCGTTTTTCTTTGATAGTTAACTCACAGACTATCGAAGTTTTTACCATTTTAACGTTGTTAATACGGAGAGACCGGTTGGATTATTATCCAAAGAACCACTCTGTATCGGCATAAGCGTTGCGAGCAATATATGCCAAAGATAAATTGAAGACGGAGTAAAGTGCAAGGGCTGTTGTATAAGTCTTAGATAACAGTGACTAAGATGGGCATACTGAATAGTCCCTTCGGTTTGTCCAGTCCCAGGACAACGTATATGGAAGAAGGTCCGACAGAGTATATCCAATGGATCGCGTAAGTTGATCTGTTCAAACGTATTCATGTTTGGTGGCGGAGGAATTCGTTTCTCTTAGCTGTATACCCGTGTTATTTTTGGACAAGTCAATTTGTGATTTGGCGGGTATGACGATGTGACATTCTAAGTAAATGAAGATGGATGTCTGGCAGAATATTTCCAGAAAAGTCACGTACCTTGATTTCTTCGACCGTACCAAGAGTGGAAGCGGAGAAGGAAACTTCTCTTAGCTAACACATAATGTATGGTTGTAGACGTCAAATTAGTGATCTCGATGGATCTGACAATGTGGCATTCGAAGTGAATCTGATGTGATGATAAAGCGTAGCTTCTAGCCTCACACCGGGAAGTAACAAAAGTTGGGCTAGGCAGCATGGCTAGTTGGGTCATCCCCAAGCAGGGTGTATTGTCACCGATCTAGAGAATATTCATATTTATACTTCTTTTTGATTCTGTATCTTCGGATGACGGTTTGATGGCATACAACCATGGTGGCAATATATTCGCGACACTCAAGCTAAATGAGTGAGCGGTCATGTGTGGCCGGGTTGCAAGACGTTCTTGTTGAACCCTGAGTGTATCACCTCTAGAGTACACTATTCAGAAGGTGCTCCCATACCTTGTCTATTGGAATCCATTCTCCGATAAGCGCCCTGCGGTTTATGATTTTATACTATGTATGTAGAACGTGAGATGCAAGCGTTTCTGCTAGATTGATACCTATTTGTACTTAGACATTATTATAATATCACAATGATATTGCTTGTCAAAGTTGTTCAGATACTCATAAGGGAAAAACCCGTTCCGTATTCACGGCGTGGTCTTATGAGATATCCTATACCTGTTTTAAACTATTTTAATCATACCAGTCCCATGACTGGCCCGGAGTTTACTTTGTTGTTTTCCCTAAACTCTTGGGTGCCTAAATTTGTACGGGCAGTCAAGTAGTCGGGATTTACAGATATACTTGGAGAGCTTGGAGCAGGAGGCTGCAAGATTTTATAGTTATAGTTATTTCCGCTGTGTTGTAAGTGTTGTACTCTGATAAGTGCTATTGTATATATATAACTGTTTACTTCAAAGTTATGTTATATATTATATGTTATTCGTTCCGCTGTGAGATTCGTGTTACTCTGATGATTCTGATGTTCTTCTTCTTCTTCTATTCTATTAGTTCTATCTTTTCTTTCTCACCTCCTAAATTCTTTCACTAACGTCGCGGAATTTTCGACTCTCGAGGAGTCGAAAATTTCCAGCCGTTACAGTTGGTATCAGAGCTTAAGTTAAGAATTACTTGGCTCTGTTGCGTGACTCGGTAGAGATAGGGTTAGTAATACCCTAGATTGAGTTTGAGTATACGAGTGCGTATTTTTATTTGATATAAAATGGTTTTATATTGTGGAGATTCATTGGCTGAGTTGTTTATGAGTTCTGGTCGATCAGTTTGATCCACTGTATCGGTAGGAGTAAATAAACACTTGAATACGATGGGTCGTTACGATATGTTTTGAAAAAGAGTAAGTGAATTTAACATTACCCAAAGTATATTTTGATATAGATATATATATCAAAATTTTAATATATTAGATATATTGGTTGTTATTATAATCGAGTAAGACTACAAATTAAATGGTTATATATATATAACCAATCAGAATTCCTATAAGTAAAATACGTGGAATTGGTTGAATTAAAATCTAAAATTAAATCAGAATTGGAATTAAAATAAGGAAATTTTGAGTTCCTGGGAGATTTTGAAATGTTTTCCAATTTGAAATAAATATAGTATCTAACTCACCTGGATGACTGGAAAATAATTCCGAGGATGGATCGATACATCGTCGGTGTGATTTTCGAGTTTCTAAGTGGTGGATTACTACCAAGGGTTTTGTTCTCAAATTGTGTTGAGAAAACAAGTTGTTTAGAAATTCAAAAGTTTTGAATTGGTATTAGGATTTGAAATTGATTTGAAATAAATCCCAGGAATTTAAAACTTGAAATTTAAAATTTAACTTGTTAAGTTGAATGAATCAAGATGGTAAAAACAAATAGTAAATTAAAATTTAACTTGAACCAAGTAAAATAAAATCGGGATTCGGTTAGAGAATAATCTGGATTGGAATTAAGTTGATGGGTTCAGAGTTTGAATAGAATTTTACTTGGATAGAACCAAGTGGTTGAGTTGAAGATTGGATTGAGAAGACCTTGGTATATGTTGGGTTGATACAGTTGAAAGTGATAAGGTTGATATGCCCGACAAAAAGGTACAAGTTTATTTTTGATATAAGCATGAGATTTATGAGCCGAATCGGCAAGCTGCTTGGCTGTTTGATTTTCTTGTTGGGTTGGAGATGGCCTAGAGAGGCGAGTTGTGGTTTTACCGATAGGGCTGTACAAAGGAGGTTATGGCAAAATTTTCCGAAAATTTAAAGTGTTAGAAAATTTTCAGAATTTTTGAAAATTTTAATTAGTCTGGAAGAATAAATATTTCAGTCGATATTAAGTGGTTCGGTTGAAATCAGAAATAAAGGGTAAACCAATCTTAGGAGTTCCAATATATAGGGTCAACCTCTAACTTAGCAATTTCGAGGACGAAATTATTTTAAGGGGGGAAGTCTGTAATGGCGCGTTTTGTTAGCTGTCGAATAATTAATTTATTTAATTATTAAATATCGATTGGGCGATATCGATGACTTGAATTAAATAATATTGAATATTTAATTAAAATAAATAATATAATAATATATTATAATGTCGAAATAATCGGAAATCACCGAATTCACAATACTGTGTGAATTGGATCAGCTAAAATATTTAATTCAGTTTAGAATTGAATTTGAATAACGAATCGATTTAATAATCGACATTAAAACGTATTAATTATATTATAATTAAAATAGAGCGCGTAACGACGCGACAGTTCGTTATTTGGCGATTTAGACTTCAAGTGGATGTACAGGGTTCGTTTTAAATCGGATTGCTGTGAAACAAGAAATGTGTGGAGCTGGTAGAGTATATCTTTCTAGTGGAAGAGAGAGATCGGGATTTCGTCGTGTGGATTTTGAGTAACGTACAAATCAAAATATCAGAAATGCAGCGCCCTGACCATAACGATTTAATTATATTTTAAATAGGGATTTAAATAGGAATCGAGCGTCGATATAACTCTGACAAGGTAATATCGAGTTGTAAATATATACAGGAATAGTCCAGAGCTGTACGGCATTACACTGTGAATACAGACGATAATAATTAATTTTAAATATTTAATTTAATTATATTTATATATTTAAAGAGGCTATTTAGAGCGTTAAAAATAGCCACTTTTGCATACGAAGTCGGAATTCGACGAAATCAGTTTTGTTGGATCCGAAATGTCAAATAGTTGTTAGATTCCAAGTTTCGTGATTTTTAGAGTCATTGTGTGACCGTAGGGATTTTTAGAGTGGAAAATAGACAGTATTTCGACAGTTAAAAATACGTTGTGTGAGCATACGGAGTCAGAATTCGACGAAACCAGTTTCGTTGGGACCGTAATGTCGAGTTCTAACTACATGTCCAGTTTGGTGATTTTTAGGTATCGTATATAGTCGCTCGGATTTTTAGAAGTCAGATACAAGAAGAGATTGGCGAAAATAAAATATAAAATAAATTCAAAAATATCTCCCCTCATTTTCTATGGTCACAAACAAGCCACACATCATCAGTTTACAACCACAAGTGCTACCAACCCAACGCAGTATATATTATCAGCATACAGAAAGAAAATCCTCATACAAGAAAACAAAAGAAATTCAAAATAAATACAATCAAATTCCTAAAATACCAAAACTCATATCACTTCACTCCTCAGAGCTGCCTCTTCGATTCTGTGTTACTCTTGTGGGTTGCGATTCAGTTTCGGGGTGGTTGGGTGTGTCGACAGTGAACTAGGGATGTACCTAGTGTGAGATTTAGGTTGTAATTCGAGAGATGAACGATGGATTCGAGTTCATGGATGAGAGGCGCATCGGGTGTGGTCGGAAAGGGGATGCTCGGTGGTACTTAGGGCGGCGCGACGCTGTTGAGCCCACCTGGAACGGGGAAGTCGAGTTCGACGAGAGGGTGTGGGGTAGGTGCGGATGTTGATGAGGAACTCGATGGCGGAGGCGGCGATGTTGGCGGTGGTCAGAATGACGAGAGGAGGTCGGTCAAAAGGGAGGTCAACATGGAGTTTTGTGGATCGAATACTGGAGTGGGTTTTCTGAAATGGGGAGAAAAGGAGGATGGGTCGGGTCTGGTATTATAGGGGAGTGGGCCGACAATTTTGACCAGGGTAAAGGCCCGTTTACTTCTTAAGTCCAAGTTTAATTTACTTAAATATCGTATTAAATTGTAATCATCATATCTCCTCCATACGATATCATATTGACGAACCGTAAGTTGCGTTGGGATCGTATGGACGAGCACTCCACATGGAACTGACTGCGAGTCAATTGGAGTCCATCACAATTTATAGCAAAATAAATTGTCTGAATCAAGCGATGGTTATCGTCATTGACGATGATCGTCCAACTGTGAGTAAAACCCACCAACTCTATACCGTTCTATTTTTACAACGTGTTCTTAGAACTGTTAATTATCTGTTGTTTGACTGTGTGTTGACTGTTTGATTGAACTGCTAGTCAGTTAGTGGAAATTATATATATATATATGTATATATATATTTATAAACTGTTAATTATTTATATGTGATTCTGCTTATCAGAATATTATACTAGTGTTGTCTAACATCTGTGATGCAGGGAAACAGGTTGGGGGAATCCAACTGGATTCCTCAATAGTTATTCGAAGTTAGTTAATCCAAAGGAGTTATTCGAAGTTAGTTAATCCGAAGGAGTTAATCGAAAGGTTAATCCGAAGGAGTTAGTCGAAGAGTTAATCCAAAGGAGTTATTCGAAGTTAGTTAATACGAAGGAGTTATTCGAAGTTAGTTAATCTGAAGGAGTTAATCGAAGAGTTAATCCGAAGGAGTTAATCGAAGAGTTAATCCGAAGGAGTTAGTCGAAGAGTTAATCCAAAGGAGTTATTCGAAGTTAGATAATCCAAAGGAGTTAGTCGAGGAGTTAATCCGAAGGAGTTAGTCGAAGAGTTAATCCAAAGGAGTTATTCGAAGTTAGATAATCCAAAGGAGTTAGTCGAAGAGTTAATCCGAAGGAGTTAGTCGAAGAGTTAATCCAAAGGAGTTATTCGAAGTTAGATAATCCAAAGGAGTTAGTCGAAGAGTTAATCCGAAGGAGTTAGTCGAAGAGTTAATCCAAAGGAGTTATTCGAAGTTAGTTAATCCAAAGGAGTTATTCGAAGTTAGTTAATCCGAAGGAGTTAATCGAAAAGTTAATCCGAAGGAGTTAGTCGAAGTGTAACGTCCCGTATTTTCGACCGTCAAATATTTAATTTAATTTATTATTTTAAATATTTTATTGGGATATTAATGGATTTTAATATTTAAATCGTTATTTAAAACGAGAACGAACAATATATATATATATAATATAAATCGAGTTTTAACTTGGATTTTGATATAAATGAGTTTTGAATGGTTATATATGCTGATTGAAATGTAAGGGAATTAACAAAATTTTAAATAACTTGTTTAATATTTAATTGACGTAAATGTAAAATTTATATTACTTAATTCAGTTAGAATAACTACTTTTGGAAACGATGACGGATGGTAAGAAATCAGTTTCATGAGATCAGTAATATTATAAAATCATATGGTATGGTATGCATCAATGAATCATCTCGTTCTTCTAATAATATTTTTTTTCAAAGGTGATAATTACCATAGTTGTTGTGTGGAACTATTGGTTATTTCGAAACATCATTTAAAAACCGTAAAAGTCGAAATAAAATCCTCAGCAAATCTTATATAATATCAACCCAAATCTCTATCATAGATACTAGCAACGAAATCTTTCACAGGACAAATCAAATCTAAACATATAAGGGAAAGGATTCATCTGGCACAACTATAGAAAATGGACCCAGATAGCTAAACATGAAATGGAAGAATGACTTGCAAGAGATTCTTTTGTCTGTACAATTACAAACCTACCATTCATGAGCCGACCTATAAAAGAACTTATTTTAAAATCAAACTTTAGAAGCCTTTGTTTCTTTCATAGAAACAGTAAACAAAAACAAAACAATACGTGCATGAAAAGGAAAAAAAATGCAACAAGTATAAACAACTATAACAACTAACAAATTTTAAATGTTTCAAGTATATATATTAACATCAAATCCATACAGACAAGAACAACTCAACATATTCATATACAAACTTCAATATACAATTTGGAATCTGTAAATTGAATAGACAACTCAATAGCCTTAGCTAACCCTATACACTCCTACACAATGTACCCATCTCAGCAGACCAAAGTACATGAACTTCCATTTCAAAAATCGTCAAAATGAATCACCAAAACAATTAGAATAGACCTTGTGTGGTACTGGGAATCCCGCAAAAATCTTCACTAGCGCAGCCATGACATCAAAGCACCATTGTCCTGAAAAGGAAGGGAACAACTATAAATAGCTAGAAATATACATATAAAGTAGAAAGATTTTTGAATAAAGAAGATACCAAACAAAAACAGCAAAGAACAACTAAGAAAATCAAATATATATATTGCATCAAATATAACAGGCAATGAGGTAACATATATACAGGAAATCTTGTGTACAGATCCTGTCTGCCATATATATTTACATCAATTCCAAATCTCTGAATTCGATTAAACAACTCATAGCATAACCTAACCTACACATTCCTAGTGTTCGATTTATTGTATACCTATGAGCAGACAAGCAAATGAAAATACAAGCCAGATTGTCACTGCCATGCAACACAGCCACCAAGTTCGAATCATCATGTTCGATCAAATCATATCATTGAAATAAAAGAGGAAATATCACCTAAGATCCTAGGTTCAGCTATGATAAATCTATGATGTTACAATTCGTTTTGACATCTAGATCATCCTCAAGTATAAATACATACCACACACAACATTTCAATTCGCAGAAACAAGCAAAAGGGTTCGAACCACTTCTAAATTCAAAACAAAAATAATACAGCTATCAAAATCAAGTAAAATACTTATCTGAAGTTACGCAGTTCAGATCTGACGAGTCCCTTGGTGTTGTTGGTCGAAGTCATTAAACAAGGGTTGAACTCAAGACGGTGGAGGCCGCTGGGTAGAGGGTTCGAAGGCCGGCATCTGATGGACATCCGGTTGGTGACATAGCGGCTTGACATCTTGCGGTTGTAGTTGAACGCCTGGGCGATCTTCGTGAGCAAGGATAGTGGAAAATTTGGGTAGCCTGGGCGAAACGCTGAGGGCCAGGAGTTGTGCAAGGAGGTGGCAAAGCAGACGACTTCGAGTTGCTGGAGGAAGAAGGCGCAGGGTTTGATGTCGGCCATTATTGTGAAGGCGGCGGATTTAATTTGGGTAATTAGGGTTTTCTTGTTTGTGGAGGCGGTGGTTTGAGTGATTAAGGGATCTGATAGAAAGGGGTTTTAAGAGGAAAGCGGGCCGGGTCTGTTAGGGGTTGGGCTGAACGGAAATTCAAATGAGGGCCAAGGTAAATAAATTTGAGCTTATTTAATTTAAATATTAGCATAAACCTAGATTGTTGATTTCGAGTTCATACGTAATCGGAATTAGGTGAAACAAAAAGCGTTGGAACCACGTCAACGAATACCACGAGATGGAAAAGAACCAGATAGGACTAGGAGCAGCTGGATTTTTCAGTAGAACGAAACGCCTGTTAATTTAACTGAAACAGACCGTTTATCAACGAACTCAAAGCAAGGTGAGTTAAACTCACTCAGTTTTCCCATTTATATTTTTATATAAATTGGGTTTTTATTTTGTGTGCTCTGCTTGCTGATGGTTGAGTGTTTGCTAGTTATATAATTATTATTGATTTAACTGATTAAATTAAACCGTCGTTTAAGTTTAGTGAAATACCAAATCGTTTTTAACGATTGGTTCCAATAAAGGTAACTTACCTTGTTGGTCACGTTTATAAAATAAACGTGTTTGATGGTTTGAATTGGTTGAATTGTTTGTTTATTGGTTGATTTGAATCTGGGTTGTTGACTGAAATTTCAACATCAGTGTAATTTAAACCAATGGGCGGTATTGGTTGGGTATTTGGCAACACATGGCCTAGAAAATCAATCGTTTTACAGATGTTGATTTACCGTCAGGCAAATCGACAGAAATAAAATTATAAAATTTATTTTATAACTGGATATAGATTTTGAAATATATTTGAATAAAAGTTTGTTTAAAGAGAATAAAGATTCCTTTTATTATTTAAGTTTTAAAACTTATTTATTAATCCAAGTAAAATCTGAT
The DNA here is from genome assembly GCA_030737875.1 of Allium sativum. Taxonomy (NCBI): domain Eukaryota; kingdom Viridiplantae; phylum Streptophyta; class Magnoliopsida; order Asparagales; family Amaryllidaceae; genus Allium; species Allium sativum. The sequence goes on along the minus strand of CM060919.1, from coordinate 121,996,137 downwards.
GATAGTCAGATTTATAAGAAAAGGAATTTAACAAATTGACCAGATTTGGAAAATCATTTACTTAGAAACAACCGAATGGAATTTATTTAAAGAGAAAATAATTGGGAATTGATTACCAAGGTAACTTGTTTAAGTTAATTAAATCGATCGTTTTAATTGAGATTGATGAATAAATTAGTGTGTCTGAATAAATTAGTTAAATGAATATTGTTTTAATCTTAATGAAGTTTCAAAAAGGAAATTTACTATTTATGTTAGTAAATAAAGGAATTAACTACCTTTACAGCAGTTAAAGATTAAGATAAGGTATTATTCTGATTTATAGTAATTCGGGAAATGACTTCTTAATTGAATTCATTTCAAAGATAATCAAAGTTGAAAACTAAATCTTGTTGGGTGGTGGAAGGAGTTTATAAACAAGTTTGTTTAAAACCTGAGTGTATAATAAAGTTATAAAAGAAGATTTTAAGCAGATATTATAGCTTAAAATAATGTTACTTAATTATTTAAATTAAGTAAAAAGGGAAATTGAGATAAATGGTTTATAATAAACCAGGGTTATATTAATGAGGTTAAAAGTGGTGTGATTTAAAGGAGTTACCTAATTGAGTTAAGTAAAAATGGAATATTAAAGAAAGAGATTTTCAAAGTGACGATAAGGTTTATTAAACCTTATGTTGAATTAAATAGTTAAATGGAATTGGAATTTACAAAGGCCAAGTGATGCTGGATACCGAACCAGTGAACCCATTTGAATGACATGATTGAAACACTGTTTATTTTGATAGTTAAAACACCGACTATCAAACTTGTCCAATACGATTGTTGGTATGGAAAGACCGGGATCGAATTTATATTCGAAAACCATTCCGACCAACAAATACGTGAAGATATCAGAAGACGGTCGAGATGGAGCATTGAAGACCGTGGATCTTCATAAGTGGAAGAACTGCTAATAATCTCTGGTCTGCAGCCAAAGATGTACTGTGGTTCTGTCGTGGTTGGAATCTGCGGGTTGCAAGGATTTCTCGCTACTGATCCATGGGGTGATTCCTATATGAGATGCAGTAGGAGAGTACCTTCGGTTCATCCTGTTCCTGGATGACTTGTATGGACGAGTGTCTGACAGAGTATTTCCAAAGGATCATGTACATTGATTTCTTCAAGCGTGTCATAGTTGGGTAGCTCCCAACTAGGGTATTTTTGTGGACGTCAATTAGTGATATCCAGAGGATCTGACGATGTGGCATTCAAAGTGTATGATGATCAGATGCGTTCTGACCTCAAGCCTCATCAACCAGGAGATGACAAAAATCGGGCAGGCAGCATGGCTATGTGGGTCGCTCCCATTAGGGTGTATAATCACCTAGCTAGAGAAATTCCTTTTGCTTCTTTAATCTATCGATTCTGCCCATTCGGGAACGGTGGTTTGAGTCCAACCGTTGGTGATATACATTCGATACACTCAAGCGAAATGAGTGGTCGGTCATGTGAGGGCCGGGTTGCAAGACGTTCTTGTTGAACCCTGTGTACTCGCCTCTAGAGATACACGTGCGGAAGGTGGTCCCATACCTTGTCAAGTTGGAAATCCAATCTCCAATAAGCGCCCGCGGTTTTGATTGTATACTATATATGTAGAGCGTGAGATGCAAGCGTTCTACTAGATTGATATTTACTTGTATTTAGACATTATTATAATATCAGAAAAGATATTGATTTCAGAAATGTTTTGGGTTATCGTAAGGTAAAAACCGTCCGTGTTTATGTGTGGATTTGGTCTTACGATTATCCTTTTCTTTGAAAGGATTTTGACTTTAAAAGCAAGTTGTGTGTTACCTTAATACTGTGCGAGTTTTACTCACTCTGGTTCACCAGACTGACCCGGTGTTTTGTAAATGCTCGGGTTAGCCCGGAAGTACAGGTTTAGGTTATCGAATGCTGTGAAGAGACGAGCTGAAGGTGTTCAGACGTAGTGTACCTAGTATCTATTCCGCTGTGGGGGACAGATTATTATCACTGTCCAAATGTGTGATGTACTCTGATATTGTAAGTATGTTTAAAGCTCTCAATAAAGATTTATTTCTGTATTATATTTTGTTCCGCTGCGATGTGAGATTCTGTGATGGTTCTTCTTCTTCTTCTATTCTAATATTTCTTTCTTTCTTATCTCACCCTCTAATTTCTTTCTAAACGTTCCAGTGTTTTCGGTGCTTAGAGGATCGGCATGAGTACGGTAAAGGGTATTTATGTCGATTTTCGAGGCCGAAAACCCCTGGGTCGTTACACGAAGAGTTAATCCAAAGGAGTTATTCGAAGTTAGTTAATCCAAAGGAGTTATTCGAAGTTAGTTAATCCGAAGGAGTTAATCGAAGAGTTAATCCGAAGGAGTTAGTCGAAGAGTTAATCCAAAGGAGTTATTCGAAGTTAGTTAATCCAAAGGAGTTATTCGAAGTTAGTTAATCCGAAGTAGTTAGTCGAAGAGTTAATCCAAAGGAGTTATTCGAAGAGTTAATCCAAAGGAGTTAGACGAAGAGTTAATCGAATATAGTTATTCGAAAGAAAGTGTTAATCGAATATAGTTTATTCGAGTAAAGTTAAAAGAGTTAATCGAATATAATTTATTCGAGTAGAGTTAGAGAAGTTAATCGAATATAGTTATTCGAATAGTGTTGGAGGAGATATCGAATATAGTTTATTCGATAGGAGTTAAGTGAATAGGGTTAATCAAATAGAGTTAAGCAAATAGAGTTAATCCAATAGGGTCAGTCCACTAGGGTTAATTGGAAAGAGTAAATCGAATATAGTTATTCGACAGAAAGGTTAAGTAAGGAAGTTGGTTAAAGGAATTTAAAGCGAACTTTACCTATTTTCAAGGTTAGAAGTGTTGTTCAATTAAGGTCTGAGAGGTAGTTCTACCCCAACTTGATTGGCTTCGTTTTAACTAAGGAATGGTTAAAGTTTGGCAGTAAAGAGGAGTTAAGTGAAATGTGTAATTTGGGGAAATGGTTTAAGTTGGTATAGCGATGTTTTATCTAAACATCTGCTTAATCCAAATGTAGGAGTTTTGGAAATATCTTCCAAAGAAGAATAAGAATTGTTTTCTAATATAGAAAACAAGGAATGGAAATGTTTTCCAGTATTAATAAATATATTTTCTAAACATTAGAAAATAGCAAATGTCGAATATAGGGAAATAGGAGATGTGAAATGAACCAAAGTGATATATGTTAAAAGATGTTTGTTCGGTATAATTTCCGTCTGGAAATAATATCGTTGTTTGTACACTTGTTTTTCTTTGATAGTTAACTCACAGACTATCGAAGTTTTTACCATTTTAACGTTGTTAATATGGAGAGACCGGTTGGATTATTATCCAAAGAACCACTCTGTATCGGCATAAGCATTGCGAGCAATATATGCCAAAGATAAATTGAAGATGGAGTAAAGTGCAAGGGCTGTTGAATAAGTCTTAGATAACAGTAACTAAGATGGGCATACTGAATAGTGCCTTCGGTTTGTCCAGTCCCAGGACAACGTATATGGAAGAAGGTCCGACAGAGTATATCCAATGGATCGCGTAAGTTGATCTGTTCAAACGTATTCATGTTTGGTGGCGGAGGAATTCGTTTCTCTTAGCTGTATACCCGTGTTATTTTTGGACAAGTCAATTTGTGATTTGGTGGGTATGACGATGTGACATTCTAAGTAAATGAAGATGGATGTCTGGCAGAATATTTCCAGAAAAGTCACGTACCTTGATTTCTTCGACCGTACCAAGAGTGGAAGCGGAGAAGGAAACTTCTCTTAGCTAACACATAATGTATGGTTGTAGACGTCAAATTAGTGATCTCGATGGATCTGACAATGTGGCATTCGAAGTGAATCTGATGTGATGATAAAGCGTAGCTTCTAGCCTCACACCGGGAAGTAACAAAAGTTGGGCTAGGCAGCATGGCTAGTTGGGTCATCCCCAAGCAGGGTGTATTGTCACCGATCTAGAGAATATTCATATTTATACTTCTTTTTGATTCTGTATCTTCGGATGACGGTTTGATGGCCTACAACCGTGGTGGCAATATATTCGCGACACTCAAGCTAAATGAGTGAGCGGTCATGTGTGGCCGGGTTGCAAGACGTTCTTGTTGAACCCTGAGTGTATCACCTCTAGAGTACACTATTCAGAAGGTGCTCCCATACCTTGTCTGTTGGAATCCATTCTCCGATAAGTGCCCTGCGGTTTATGATTTTATACTATGTATGTAGAACGTGAGATGCAAGCGTTTCTGCTAGATTGATACCTATTTGTACTTAGACATTATTATAATATCACAATGATATTGCTTGTCAAAGTTGTTCAGATACTCATAAGGGAAAAACCCGTTCCGTATTCACGGCGTGGTCTTATGAGATATCCTATACCTATTTTAAACTATTTTACTCATACCAGTCCCATGACTGACCTGGAGTTTACTTTGTTGTTTTCCCTAAACTCTTGGGTGCCTAAATTTGTACGGGCAGTCAAGTAGTCGGGATTTACAGATATACTTGGAGAGCTTGGAGCAGGAGGCTGCAAGATTTTAGAGTTATAGTTATTTCCGCTGTGTTGTAAGTGTTGTACTCTGATAAGTGCTATTGTATATATATAACTGTTTACTTCAAAGTTATGTTATATATTATATGTTATTCGTTCCGCTGTGAGATTCGTGTTACTCTGATGATTCTGATGTTCTTCTTCTTCTATTCTATTAGTTCTATCTTTTCTTTCTCACCTTCTAAATTCTTTCACTAACGTCGCGGAATTTTCGACTCTCGAGGAGTCGAAAATTTCCAGCCGTTACAGTTGGTATCAGAGCTTAAGTTAAGAATTACTTGGCTCTGTGGCGTGACTCGGTAGAGATAGGGTTAGTAATACCCTAGATTGAGTTTGAGTATATGAGTGCGTATTTGTATTTGATATAAAATGGTTTTATATTGTGGAGATTCATTGGCTGAGTTGTTTATGAGTTCTGGTCGATCAGTTTGATCCACTGTATCGGTAGGAGTAAATAAACACTTGAATACGATGGGTCGTTACGATATGTTTTGAAAAAGGGTAAGATAATTTAACATTACCCAAAGTATATTTTGATATAGAAATATATATATATATATATATATCAAAATTTTAATATATTAGATATATTGGTTGTTATAATAATCGAGTAAGATTACAAATTAAATGGTTATATATATAACCAATCAGAATTCCTATAAGTAAAATATGTGGAATTGGTTGAATTAAAATCTAAAATTAAATCAGAATTGGAATTAAAATAAGGAAATTTTGAGTTCCTGGGAGATTTTGAAATGTTTTCCAATTTGAAATAAATATAGTATCTAACTCACCTGGATGACTGGAAAATAATTCCGAGGATGGATCGATACATCGTCGGTGTGATTTTCGAGTTTCTAAGTGGTGGATTACTACCAAGGGTTTTGTTCTCAAATTGTGTTGAGAAAACAAGTTGTTTAGAAATTCAAAAGTTTTGAATTGGTATTAGGATTTGAAATTGATTTGAAATAAATCCCAGGAATTTAAAACTTGAAATTTAAAATTTAACTTGTTAAGTTGAATGAATCAAGATGGTAAAAACAAATAGTAAATTAAAATTTAACTTGAACCAAGTTAAATAAAATCGGGATTCGGTTAGAGAATAATCTGGATTGGAATTAAGTTGATGGGTTAAGAGTTTGAATATAATTTGACTTGGATAGAACCAAGTGGTTGAGTTGAAGATTGGATTGAGAAGACCTTGGTATATGTTGGGTTGATACAGTTGAAAGTGATAAGGTTGATATGCCCGACAAAAAGGTACAAGTTTATTTTTGATATAAGCATGAGATTTATGAGCCGAATCGGCAAGCCGCTTGGCTGTTTGATTTTCTTGTTGGGTTGGAGATGGCCTAGAGAGGCGAGTTGTGGTTTTACCGATAGGGCTGTACAAAGGAGGTTATGGCAAAATTTTCCGAAAATTTAAAGTGTTAGAAAATTTTCAGAATTTTTGAAAATTTTAATTAGTCTGGAAGAATAAATATTTCAGTCGATATTAAGTGGTTCGGTTGAAATCAGAAATAAAGGGTAAACCAATCTTAGGAGTTCCAATATATAGGGTCAACCTCTAACTTAGCAATTTCGAGGACGAAATTATTTTAAGGGGGGAAGTCTGTGATGGCGCGTTTTGTTAGCTGTCGAATAATTAATTTATTTAATTATTAAATATCGATTGGGCGATATCGATGACTTGAATTAAATAATATTGAATATTTAATTAAAATAAATAATATAATAATATATTATAATGTCGAAATAATCGGAAATCACCGAATTCACAATACTGTGTGAATTGGATCAGCTAAAATATTTAATTCAGTTTAGAATTGAATTTGAATAATGAATCGATTTAATAATCGACGTTAAAACGTATTAATTATATTATAATTAAAATAGAGCGCGTAACGACGCGACAGTTCGTTATTTGGCGATTTAGACTTCAAGTGGATGTACAGGGTTCGTTTTAAATCGGATTGCTGTGAAACAAGAAACGTGTGGAGCTGGTAGAGTATATCTTTCTAGTGGAAGAGAGAGATCGGGATTTCGTCGTGTGGATTTTGAGTTACGTCCAAATCAAAATATCAGAAATGCAGCGCCCTGACCATAACGATTTAATTATATTTTAAATAGGGATTTAAATAGGAATCGAGCGTCGATATAACTCTGACAAGGTAATATCGAGTTGTAAATATATACAGGAATAGTCTAGAGCTGTACGGCATTACACTGTGAATACAGACGATAATAATTAATTTTAAATATTTAATTTAATTATATTTAAATATATTTATATATTTAAATAGGCTATTTAGAGCGTTAAAAATAGCCACTTTTGCATACGAAGTCGGAATTCGACGAAATCAGTTTTGTTGGGTCCGCAATGTCAAATAGTTGTTAGATTCCAAGTTTCGTGATTTTTAGAGTCACTGTGTGACCGTAGGGATTTTTAGAGTGGAAAATAGACAGTATTTCGACAGTTAAAAATACGCTGTGTGAGCATACGGAGTCAGAATTCGACGAAACCAGTTTCGTTAGGACCGTAATGTCTAGTTCTAACTACATGTCCAGTTTGGTGATTTTTAGGTATCGTATATAGTCGCTCGGATTTTTAGAAGTCAGATATAAGAAGAGATTGGCGAAAATAAAATATAAAATAAATTCAAAAATATCTCCCCTCATTTTCTATGGTCACAAACAAGCCACACATCATAAGTTTACAACCACAAGTGCTACCAACCCAACGCAGTATATATTATCAGCATACAGAAAGAAAATCCTCATACAAGAAAACAAAAGAAATTCAAAATAAATACAATCAAATTCCTAAAATACCAAAACTCATATCACTTCACTCCTCAGAGCTGCCTCTTCGATTCTGTGTTACTCTTGTGGGTTGCGATTCAGTTTCGGGGTGGTTGGGTGTGTCGACAGTGAACTAGGTATGTACCTAGTGTGAGATTTAGGTTGTAATTCGAGAGATGAACGATGGATTCGAGTTCATGGATGAGAGGCGCATCGGGTGTGGTCGGAAAGGGGATGCTCGGTGGTACTTAGGGCGGCGCGACGCTGTTGAGCCCACCTGGAACGGGGAAGTCGAGTTCGACGAGAGGGTGTGGGGTAGGTGCGGATGTTGATGAGGAACTCGATGGTGGAGGCGGCGATGTTGGCGGTGGTCAGAATGACGAGAGGAGGTCGGTCAAAAGGGAGGTCAACATGGAGTTTTGTGGATCGAATACTGGAGTGGGTTTTCTGAAATGGGGAGAAAATGAGGATGGGTCGGGTCTGGTATTATAGGGGAGTGGGCCGACAATTTTGACCAGGGTAAAGGCCCGTTTACTTCTTAAGTCCAAGTTTAATTTACTTAAATATCGTATTAAATTGTAATCATCATATCTCCTCCATACGATATCATATTGACGAACCGTAAGTTGCGTTGGGATCTTATGGACGAGCACTCCACATGGAACTGACCGCGAGTCAATTGGAGTCCATCACAATTTATAGCAAAATAAATTGTCTGAATCAAGCGATGGTTATCGTCATTGACGATGATCGTCCAACTGTGAGTAAAACCCACCAACTCTATACCGTTCTATTTTTACAACGTGTTCTTAGAACTGTTAATTATCTGTTGTTTGACTGTGTGTTGACTGTTTGATTGAACTGCTAGTCAGTTAGTGGAAATTATATATATATGTATATATATATTTATAAACTGTTAATTATTTATATGTGATTCTGCTTATCAGAATATTATACTAGTGTTGTCTAACATCTGTGATGCAGGGAAACAGGTTGGGGGAATCCAACTGGATTCCTCAATAGTTATTCGAAGTTAGTTAATCCAAAGGAGTTATTCGAAGTTAGTTAATCCGAAGGAGTTAATCGAAAGGTTAATCTGAAGGAGTTAGTCGAAGAGTTAATCCAAAGGAGTTATTCGAAGTTAGTTAATACGAAGGAGTTATTCGAAGTTAGTTAATCCGAAGGAGTTAATCCGAAGGAGTTAATCTAAGAGTTAATCCGAAGGAGTTAGTCGAAGAGTTAATCCAAAGGAGTTATTCGAAGTTAGATAATCCAAAGGAGTTAGTCGAGGAGTTAATCCGAAGGAGTTAGTCGAAGAGTTAATCCAAAGGAGTTATTCGAAGTTAGATAATCCAAAGGAGTTAGTCGAAGAGTTAATCCAAAGGAGTTAGTCGAAGAGTTAATCCAAAGGAGTTATTCGAAGTTAGATAATCCAAAGGAGTTAGTCGAAGAGTTAATCCGAAGGTTTTAGTCGAAGAGTTAATCCAAAGGAGTTATTCGAAGTTAGTTAATCCAAAGGAGTTATTCGAAGTTAGTTAATCCGAAGGAGTTAATCGAAAAGTTAATCCGAAGGAGTTAGTCGAAGAGTTAATCCAAAGGAGTTATTCGAAGTTAGTTAATCCAAAGGAGTTATTCGAAGTTAGTTAATCCGAAGGAGTTAATCGAAGAGTTAATCCGAAGGAGTTAGTCGAAGAGTTAATCCAAAGGAGTTATTCGAAGTTAGTTAATCCAAAGGAGTTATTCGAAGTTAGTTAATCCGAAGGAGTTAGTTGAAGAGTTAATCCAAAGGAGTTATTCGAAGAGTTAATCCAAAGGAGTTAGACGAAGAGTTAATCGAATATAGTTATTCGAAAGAAAGTGTTAATCGAATATAGTTTATTCGAGTAAAGTTAAAAGAGTTAATTGAATATAATTTATTCGAGTAGAGTTAGAGAAGTTAATCGAATATAGTTATTCAAATAGTGTTGGAGGAGATATCGAATATAGTTTATTCGATAGGAGTTAAGTGAATAGGGTTAATCAAATAGAGTTAAGCAAATAGAGTTAATCCAATAGGGTCAGTCCACTAGGGTTAATTGGAAAGAGTAAATCGAATATAGTTATTCGACAGAAAGGTTAAGTAAGGAAGTTAGTTAAAGGAATTTAAAGCGAACTTTACCTATTTTCAAGGTTAGAAGTGTTGTTCAATTAAGGTCTGAGAGGTAGTTCTACCCCAACTTGATTGGCTTCGTTTTAACTAAGGAATGGTTAAAGTTAGGCAGTAAAGAGGAGTTAAGTGAAATGTGTAATTTGGGGAAATGGTTTAAGTTGGTATAGCGATGTTTTATCTAAACATCTGCTTAATCCAAATGTAGGAGTTTTGGAAATATCTTCCAAAGAAGAATAAGAATTGTTTTCTAATATAGAAAACAAGGAATGGAAATGTTTTCCAGTATTAATAAATATATTTTCTAAACATTAGAAATAGCAAATGTCGAATATAGGGAAATAGGAGATGTGAAATGAACCAAAGTGATATATGTTAAAAGATGTTTGTTCGGTATAATTTCCGTCTGGAAATAATATCGTTGTTTGTACACTTGTTTTTCTTTGATAGTTAACTCACAGACTATCGAAGTTTTTACCATTTTAACGTTGTTAATATGGAGAGACCGGTTGGATTATTATCCAAAGAACCACTCTGTATCGGCATAAGCGTTGCGAGCAATATATGCCAAAGATAAATTGAAGACGGAGTAAAGTGCAAGGGCTGTTGTATAAGTCTTAGATAACAGTGACTAAGATGGATATACTGAATAGTGCCTTCGGTTTGTCCAGTCCCAGGACAACGTATATGGAAGAAGGTCTGACAGAGTATATCCAATGGATCGCGTAAGTTGATCTGTTCAAACGTATTCATGTTTGGTGGCGGAGGAATTCGTTTCTCTTAGCTGTATACCCGTGTTATTTTTAGACAAGTCAATTTGTGATTTGGCGGGTATGACGATGTGACATTCTAAGTAAATGAAGATGGATGTCTGGCAGAATATTTCCAGAAAAGTCACGTACCTTGATTTCCTCGACCGTACCAAGAGTGGAAGCGGAGAAGGAAACTTCTCTTAGCTAACACATAATGTATGGTTGTAGACGTCAAATTAGTGATCTCGATGGATCTGACAATGTGGCATTCGAAGTGAATCTGATGTGATGATAAAGCGTAGCTTCTAGCCTCACACCGGGAAGTAACAAAAGTTGGGCTAGGCAGCATGGCTAGTTGGGTCATCCCCAAGCAGGGTGTATTGTCACCGATCTAGAGAATATTCATATTTATACTTCTTTTTGATTCTGTATCTTCGGATGACGGTTTGATGGCCTACAACCGTGGTGGCAATATATTCGCGACACTCAAGCTAAATGAGTGAGCGGTCATGTGTGGCCGGGTTGCAAGACGTTCTTGTTGAACCCTGAGTGTATCACCTCTAGAGAGTACACTATTCAGAAGGTGCTCCCATACCTTGTCTGTTGGAATCCATTCTCCGATAAGCGCCCTGCGGTTCATGATTTTATACTATGTATGTAGAACGTGAGATGCAAGCGTTTCTGCTAGATTGATACCTATTTGTACTTAGACATTATTATAATATCACAATGATATTGCTTGTCAAAGTTGTTCAGATACTCATAAGGGAAAAACCCGTTCCGTATTCACGGCGTTTTCTTATGAGATATCCTATACCTGTTTTAAACTATTTTACTCATACCAATCCCATGACTGACCCGGAGTTTACTTTGTTGTTTTCCCTAAACTCTTGGGTGCCTAAATTTGTACGGGCAGTCAAGTAGTCGGGATTTACAGATATACTTGGAGAGATTGGAGCAGGAGGCTGCAAGATTTTATAGTTATAGTTATTTCCGCTGTGTTGTAAGTGTTGTACTCTGATAAGTGCTATTGTATATATATAACTGTTTACTACAAAGTTATGTTATATATTATATGTTATTCGTTCCGCTGTGAGATTCGTGTTACTCTGATGATTCTGATGTTCTTCTTCTTCTATTCTATTAGTTCTATCTTTTCTTTCTCACCTTCTAAATTCTTTCACTAACGTCGCGGAATTTTCGACTCTCGAGGAGTCGAAAATTTCCAGCCGTTACAACCGGGGACTTCGGTATATTTCATATAGCCTCCCATGGCCTTCTTCAATCCAAAAGAAAAAGAAAAAGCCAAGCGTCTAGCCAATCAGATCATAAAATCTTCATCACCCAAACAAAACAGTAAATTATGGTAAACATGTACCTATTTGTCGGGCAAACAATTTTATTCCTCTTCTCTAGCCTCCTTACTATGACCTGTTCAATGGATACACATGTATATGTATGCAAATGCGACAAATTAATACAATTCAATATTTGATTCTATTAGGCTAAATGGTTCGAAATTTCAAACAAATAGACAAACAACACAACCATCAATCAATTAGTGAATTAACGTTTCAAATTCATAATTTTGATATATATACAAAAAATCCTGTTTTTGATGCCAATTCACAACAATATATCCTATCTAATTTTGGTTCTCACACCAGTCAATAGGAAATATATAGAAATCTCACTTTCGTCACTCGAACATGAATACTGATGACGACTAGTCAATCATCAGAATCATCTTCGGGCTACTAGAGCGTGATTCTATATCTATCCAGTATATTAAAACTTTGAATACCCGTGGATCAGACGTATATGCAAAATCTATATATACTGGATAGTCCAAATCAATATAAATAAATAATCAAATACGAATAATTGATTAAAATTTTCAAAACAAAAATTGTTTTCATTTTAAAAATATACTCTTCGCACTCGTTCTAGGATACTACTGATCCCATCTCTAACGAGTCATTCCCATTGGATATTACTAATCCAATTTCTGATGAATTCTTTCGTATGGTTCTAACGTGTCTTGTTCTCTGAGCTTTGTAAACCAAAGCTCTGATACCAAATGTAAAAACCCGTAACTTCCCCGGTGAGGAAAGCGCGGGTAGTTCGAGAACAAGCCACAAAGGAATGCAGACGGAAGAACATTTCTTTGTTAGTTACAACAATTCCATCAGATACAAGAATAAACAGAGTATAAACAAATAAAATACATTCGATAAATATCAGAGATTACAATATATGACATAGCAGCGGAAAATAATACAAAATACAACTGAAGAAGATACACGGATACAAAGCATTCCGGATATCGTTCCAGCTGTAAACCAGGTTCCTGAGAATATAAATCTGCAAAACCCAAAACTACTAGCTGCCCGTGTCGAAAATAAGGGCACCCAGAGTTTAGGTTAAAACAATATACTCCAGGTCAGTCATGGGACTGGTGTGAGAACTAAAACAGTTATATATCTTTATTTTAAAGTTAGGTAAATTAAAGGACCACGCCGCATAACCCGGAACGGGTTTCCTCCCAAGAATACCAGTGCATAAAACAAACAGCGCAATGCTAAATAAAGAAAAATGAATCTATTATAAGACCCAGGTCCCATCACACAATGCAACGCAAGCCGGAGGATAGGGTTTTACCTTATAATAGCCAAAGAATGCTTGATACGCTAAATTTCATCTTTTAATATTCTTAATCAGACTCCAACTGTAAAATAGTAAGAGAACGATTCCCTAGGTATTAACCCCGAAGGCCGAAACCAACATCAGATCAATACCCAGGAAACCACCCATCTGCGCATATTTCCAGTTAGTTTCTGATTTTATATACAATCATAAATATCAATCATAGGCGACATGAGCATCCCATGCCACTATGTCGCCATATATAGGCTTACAATCAAAACCGCACAGTCACTTATCGGAAGTTGGACTTCCACCTGTGAACCGAGGCCAAAGATAGTCCTCAACCGATTCGAGACGCTCTAGCCCATGTCACAGGAACAGCCGCAACTGCCCCTTGGATCGTCAGGGTCGGTCCACCGATGTGGATTATTATGCCTGAACACTACGTTTCCCCGTCTTTTGGGGCGTCAATGAGTCAACGACTGATTCCATCGGCTTCACATAGTCACTGATATATCTGAGGCGCCTCGCAACAGCAACAACCACATAAGTCAAACTCGTCAGGGCGTGTAAAACCACAGACGCCACTTCTAGCTAGAAGGAAATGCATGCCCTCCCTGAGGTCCTATCCCGTTTCTGGTTCACAACCGGGGTGTGAGGCTCGCGAATCTACGCTACACAAAGCTACGCCACAAAGGCTGTGCATTGATCATCAACCACAAGACTTTGCTTTGCAATAGAAGCCTTGATCATTTGCATCTTAGCATGCCACACAGGCAAACCACTCCATGCAACCGATATCCATCAATCACACAGAATGATATCCGATGTCAGACACACAGTCATTTACAAGTCCGTTCTAGGTCTGAACGAAACCGGAGGCACCTAGTACCCCGCTTATCCATCGATCTCCAAGTACGTCTGGACGACCACCAACTGATTCCCTCCTCTTGGGTGTACGGCCCAATCAAGATCATCAGTAATCACCCAAACGATGTGAAGACTTCCGATCTTCAACCACCGTCTTCATCTTTGACTAATCGTCGAATCAGTTATTCAGAATGGGATAAACCCGGTCTTTCCGAATAACTCGCGTATATAATAAATAAGTGTTACACAAACACAACATATGCCTCATTCCAATTCATCAGTCACTAACCGTAAATTAGTAAGAGAATAATTCCCCAAATATTAACCCCGAAGGCCGAAACCAACATCAGATCAATATCCAGAAAACCATTCTGCTTAGCTAACCGACAGTTAGTTTCTAAATTTCACATTCTTAGGGAAAGGTTCCCATTAATTTTATCAAAGATAAATCCTTTAAATTTATTCTTTAATCTACTTTTGAATATCAATTCAAACTAGTTGGGATTAGCGAACCACACCGAAGTAATTATTTATTGTATTTCCCAACCCCAACCTATTTATCCCATGAAGTAAAACTGGTCATACTTCATATCTAACACCACGGTGTTATCGGTAAATTCAATTACCAATTCACGTTCAAATCTAATTAAAGATTTAACTACCGCCTGGAGTAAAACTGGTAATACTCCATTCTCGATCTTTTCAATCTAATTAAAGATTCATTAAAACTCCATTTAGTTTTAATCTTTGACTGGGTTAAAGAACCAGTGTCATTTAAAACACGGTTCAAGATAAACCCCAAAATCACATCACATTTCAATCAGTCCCTAACCGTAAATTAGCAAGTGAGCAGTTCCCTAAGTATTAACCCCGAAGGCCGAAACCAACATCAGATCAATACCCCAGAAACCATTCAACTTAACTAATCTTCAGTTAATTTCTGATTTTCTTAACTCCTTTGGGTTTAAGAACAGTATTACTAAAGATATCGTTCACGACAACCAAAAATCGTATTCCATTAATTTCGGGTTAAAGAACAAGTGTTATTTGAAAAACTGTTCACGATAAACCCAAGAATCAATATTTAAAAACCCGTAACTTCCCCGTAAAGGAAAGAGCGGATAGTTCGAGAACAAGCCACAACATAACGCATATAAAAGAAAGTTTCATTGTATATTACAACAATGCATCAGATTACAAGAATATACAGAGTAAATGAATATTACACAGAAATATCAGAGATTTAAATTACATTTAAATACATAGCAGCGGAAAATAATACAATAAACAACTAGAAGAGATATACGGATACAAAGCTTTCCGGATATCGTTCCAGCTGTAAACCAGGATCCTGTGAATATAAATCTGCAAAACCAAAACTACTAGCTGCCCGTGTCAAAATAAGGGCACCCAGAGTTTAGGTTAAAACAATAAACTCCAGGTCAGTCATGTGACTGGTGTGAGAACTAAAACAGTTAATAATCTTTATTTTAAATCATTAGGTAAATCAAGGGACCACGCCGTATAACACGGAACGGGTTTCCTCCCAAGAATACCAGTGCATAAAACAAACAGCGCAATGCTAAATAAAGAAAAATGAAGCTGTTATAAGACCTAGGTCCTATCACACAATGCAACGCAAGCCGGGGGATAGGGTTTTCCCTTATAACAACCAAAGAATGCTTGATATGTTTAAAAACAAATCATTTGATACTATTATAAGTGCATAGTGTATAAAACAACTTCAAATCATAAGTATAAATCATAGGTGGCATGAGCGTCCCATGCCACTATGTCGCCATATATAGGTTTACAAATAAAACCGCAAATGTCACGTATTTGGAAATTGGATTTCCGTCTATGAACCGAGGCAAAAGATAGTCCTCAACCGTTTTCGTGACTCTCTAGCCCGAGCCACAGGGTCAGAGCGCATCGACCCTTGGATCGTCAGGGCCGGTCCACCGATGTGGATTAAAATGCCTGAACACTGCGTTTCCCCGCCCTTTGGGGCGTAAATGAGCCAACTAAATGACTCCATCGGTTCGAGAACGACCGATCAATCCGAGGCGCCTCGCAACAGCAACAACCATATAAGTCAAACTCGTCAGGGCGTGTAAAACCACTGACGTCACTTCTAACTAGAAAGAAACGCATGCCCTCCCTGAGGTCCGTCTCCCGTTTTTGGTTCATACCGGGTGTGAAACACGCGAGGTAAACGTTACACAAAGCTACGCCACAAAGGTCGTGCTTTGATCATCACCACAAGACTTTGCTTTTCAACTGAAGCCTCGATCGATTGCCACTTAGGCATGCCACACAGGCAATTCACTCCATGCGTTTGATATCCATCAATATATAACCCCTGAGCTCGTACGTCTCAGAGAAGGGCGTTAAGCAAGAGAATAAATTCTCCGCCGCCAAACAGATATATATTTAATAGAGATCAATCACACGGACTAAAATCCAATGTCAGACACACAGTCCATTTACAAGTCCGTTCTGGGTCTGAACGAAACCGGAGGCACCTAGTACCCCGCATATCCATCGATCTCCAAGTACGTCTGGACGATCACTAACTGTTTCCATCTTCTTGGGTGCACAGCCCAATCAAGATCATCAGTAATTACCCAAACGACGTGAAGACCTCCGGTCTTCGACCATCGTCTTCATCTTCGACTTATCGTCGTATCAGTTATTCAGAATGGGATAAACCCGGTCTTTCCGAATAACTCGCGTATATTTTGAATAAGTGTTACACAAACACAACATACGCCTCATTCCAATTCATTTGTCACTAACCGTAAATTAATCAAGAGAATAATTCCCTAAATATTAACCCCGAAGGCCGAAACCAACATCAGATCAATATCCAGAAAACCATTATGCTTGGCTAACCGACAGTTAGTTTCTAAATCTCACATTCATAGGGAAAGGTTCCCATTAATTTTATCCAAGATAAATTCCTTGAATTTATTCTTTATTCTATTTTTGAATCTCAATTCAAACTAGTCGGGATTAGTGAACCTTACCGAAGTAATCATTTGTTTTAATTTCCCAATCCCAACCTATTTATCCCATGAAGTAAAACTGGTAATACTTCATATCTAACACCACAGTGTTATCGGTAAATTCAATTACCATTTCACGTTCAAATCTAATTAAAGATTTAACTACAAAACTGGTGGTACTCCATTTTCGAACTTTTCAATCTAATTAAAGATTCATTAAAACTCCACTTAGTTTTAATCTTTGACTGGGTTAAAGAATCAGTGTCATTTAAAAACACGGTTCACGATAAACCCAAAATCACATTCATTAATCATCGGGTTAAAGAACGAGTGTTATTTAAAACACTGTTCACGATAAACCCAAAAATCATTCCATTAATTATCGGGTTAAAGAACAAGTGTTATTTAAAACACTGTTCACGATAAACCCAAAAATCAATACCAATTCAATTCCAATTAAATATCATTTAATTGGTACACTTCATTAAATCTAAATAAAAAGATTTAATCTTTTCTCAACTGGGTTCAAGAACAGTGTTAGTGAAGACACCATTCGCGACAAACCCAAATCACATTTGATATTCAATATAAGGCTCTGAATAGAAAATATATCGGCTTATATTCAATATCAAATTCTACGATTAACAAATGTCGTATTGGAAATAACGATATATATATATATATATATCTTTCAAATTTCCATAACAACATCCGTATAATCACGAATTCAAACATCGAAATATTCCGAAGACAATTTCGATTCAAATCCACTCCAATGCAATCATTGGATATTTTGGTTATTTTCAAAACCCTTTTCATATTCAATTTATTTATTTAAAAATAAATAGAATTATATTTCTAGTTCAAAACTAGTTCATTTCGATAAAAATCTATTTTTATCTTTTCAAATATGGAGTTTTTCATCCCAAATCTTCACAAATCATTTCTTATGATTTTACACAAATTATTACTATTTTTAATAATTTTATCAAGGCCCGTACAGTCGATTTCCATCAACGGTCATCGAACTGCACTTACAGCGACCTTTTTCAAATTTGATTTGGACGTAACTCCAAATCCAACCGTTAGATTTCTAATTTCTAATATTCGTTAGAAAGCTCTTTTCGATACGAACCCAACGGTTCCGGTTTTAGGAGAATCCGACGGTCGGATCTCCCGTAATGTTCGTTTGAAATAAATGGTCGAAATTCACGAACTGCCGCGGCGCGGCGCGTTCTATTCAGGCCATTATATTATATATATAATATATATTTCGTCGATTTCTATTTAAAACGAATTATATAGATAGTTATAAATTCGTTTCAAAAACAATTTCAACTTCCATTTACAATCCAAAGCAAAATTGAATTCTTCTTTATAAATTCGTTTTAAAATTCATTTATATTCAATTCAAATTTCAATTCAATTTGAATTCATTTCAATTCGCTTTCAATTCAATTCATTTCGAAATCGTTTTCAATTCAATTCATTTCGAAATCGTTTTCAATTCAATTCATTTCGAAATGAATAAAATCGATATAAATATCATTCACGTCAAAATGGCGTCAATCTAATCAACATGGCTTCATAAATTTCTATTTTCAAATATTCTATTTCAAATATTTCTTTTTCAAAAATAGTTGTTATTATCAAAATATTTCGTTCAACACATGACCAATCTCAATGGATGAGTACTGTCAACACATGAACTTTTATTTTATATCGATAAAGGTGTAAATTTAATAACTAAAATATTTCGTTCAACACATGACCAATCTCAATGGATGAGTACTGTCAACACATGAACTTTTATTTTATATCGATAAAGATGTAAATTTTATTACTAAAATATTTCGTTCAACACATGACCAATCTCAATGGATGAGTACTGTCAACACATGAACTTTTATTTTATATCGATAAAGGTGTAAATTTTATTACTAAAATATTTCGTTCAACACATGACCAATCTCAATGGATGAGTACTGTCAACACATGAACTTTTATTTTATAATATTCTTTATTTTTCAAATTGGAATGAGGCCCAATCAATTACCATATAAAGTTAATTATATGGATTTTCATATATCACATGTATATAATAGCATTAGAAAATAATCAACCATCAACCAAAGTGCACTACACTGTATAAGCATCAAATATAGATATCTAACGCTTATAACAGCCTGTCAATCAATCGATCGACATATTCAGTCAATCAGGATGAGTGAATTTCAAATTTCATCCCAACACCCGTGTGGGGTTTCAAACAATCAAACACAGATTTTATTAGTGCAGTTGGGCGATGTGTAAAATTTATCGACCCAATCAATGTCCTTCAAATAGGTGTACATAAACAAACCGTCCGGTTTGTAAATGAATAATTTATTTTATTCACTTCACGTTAAAAATTATATTTTTTTAACGATAAAACATTTTATTTCAACCTATGAATTTCTATTCAATTCATTTATTCAATAAAATGATATTTTTATTTTTCTAACATATTTTAGAAAATTTCGGCGGCATAACGGCACGATACTAGAAACGGGACGAGGCCAAGCCTCATCCCCGGTCTAGTGAAGGCCCATGCCATTCACACATCAATCAAATTCACCAAACAACCAAATTCAAATCAAATCATATAACTAAGCTATGCAACCAAACAAACAAGTCCATGGTCTGTGGACGATTGTGTCGGGTGCTACTAAGCACCGTCTGCATCCTAGTATATATATATATAAATAGAAATGAAATTGAAAGGTGAGAAATTCTCACTTATAGCTATCCTAGCTCCACGGCACTTCTAATGCAGGAAATCTTCGCCAACTCGCTTTTTGTCGCTTTCGTTGTTCGCTTTCATGTGATAATCGAGGGAAGTGGAAGAAGGGAGGAGTGAAGAGGAGAGGGTGCGCGGGGTGGTTCAGAGGAGGGGGGTGGCGGCGTCTGAGCCTAGGTGGCCGCGGTCAGGTGGTCTGGCCCTCGGGCGTAGTGATTTTGGAGGAGGCGTTGGGGCCATCGGGTCTTGGGGTAGGGTGCTCGTGTGGAGAGGGGCTGGTGGTTTCAATCAGGTTTGGGTTCGAAGTGGCGCCTGGGAGGGAGTATAGGGCTTGTCAGAGGGGAGCGGTGGATGCGGAGCGACGGCCGTTGGGGCGAGGTCTGGTGGAGGAGCGGCGAACGAGATCGGGGCTATGGGTTCGATTTGGTTTTTGAGTTTTTTTTTTCTTCTGTAAATCGATTTGTGAAAAGAGAGAGGGAGGTGAGGGTTTAAAAAGGAAAAAAAATATATATATTATTTTATTTATTAAATTAATTCTAAAAAGCAACTTTTATTTTCGATCTCGAAACGAGACCCACCGCCTGTCATCCATGGCTAATTACCCCAATTCTGAACACAATGGGATATGTATCGTAGGCTGATTCGATCGTTTCGATCAGTTTCCGTCAAAATCAATATATAACTCTATATATTGAATTTGAACGCGCATTTCTCTTTACCGGGGCCACATACTAACTAGAAAAATTCCCAAAAAATATTTTCTAGCTTCGTATTGACGATACGGTCCTAATAAAACTAGTTTCGTCAAATTCTGAGATCGTTTGAAAAATGGCCAATTTCCAGTCGATTAAAATCAACTGAAACTGGTCAAACGCGTTTTCCTCAGCCACGCCCACATATTGATTCGAAATATTATGAAATTTGAAACCTAGCAACGATTCGACATCACGGACCCAACAAAACTGGTTTCATCGAAATCCGAGGTCATTTGCAAAATGTCCATTTTTAAGGGCCTGAATTCCATAGCGACTATTCAGAATTTTCAACTGGACATATCTTTTGATTCCCGCTATGAAATCTTGATTTGTCGGATTCGTTGGAAAGATATTATCAATTAGATCCTAATGTTTGTAGTTTCACTAAAATCCGGATTGTTTTGCACCCGGTACATTCAATTGAAATTTGAAATCGAATTATCGAACTACCGCGCCATTTTCAATTCCATTTATAATTATATATAAATATTTATATTCTAACGACGACGTATATAATATATACGTTCGCATTATATTCAAAATAAATTTTCGTCGATATTATTTAAAATAATTCATTTTAAATAATCAAAATTTGCTAAAATTGCCAAAATAAAAATTTTAAACTGGCCCAGATTTTCGGGTTGTTACAATCTCCCACACTTAAAACTTTTCGTCCTCGAAAAGGAACAAAGTCGAAAGTGGTTTGATTATTCGGCTCTACGTTCTGGCTTCCATTCTCCAACTCTTTAGTTTTCTGAGAATTTTCAAAATTTCAAAAATTTGGCTAACACCCTAAATTTTCGAAAAATTTCGCCATAACCTCCCCTGCACCGGGAGCATCGGGGAATTTCAAATAGCTTCCCCGGTCCTTCAGGTCTCAAAAAGAAAAAGAAAAAGCCAAGCGGCTAGCCAATAGGCTCACAAAATCATCATCACCCAAACAAAACAGGAAATTATGTAGTAAACATGTACCTATTTGTTGGGCAAACAAATTTTATTCTTCGGCTCTAGCCTCCTTGCTATGACCTGTTCAATGATATACATGTATATGCAAGCAGATGCGACCAATTTTCGATATAATTCAATATTTGGTTCTGTTAGGCTAAATGGCTAAAAATTAGCAAACAAATAAACAAACAACACAAACATCAATCAATTAGTTGATTAGCTTTTCAAATTCATAATTTTAATACATATACAAAAATCATGTTTTTAATGCCAATTCACAACAATAGGCCCTATCTAATTTTTGGTTCTCACACCAGTCTAATGGAAATATATAGATATCACACCTTCGTCACACGAATATAAATTCTGACGATGAGTACTCAACCATCAGAATCATCTTCGGGCCACTAGAGTATGATTCTACATCTATCCAATATATTAAAACTTCGAATACACGCGGATCAGACGTATACGCAAAATCTTTATATACTGGACTGTCCAACTCAATATAAATAGATAATCAGATACGAATAATTGATTTAAATTTTCAAAACAAAAATTGTTTTCATTTGAAAAATATACTCTTCACACTCGTTCTAGGATACTACTGATCCTATCTCTAACGAGTCATTCCGATTGGACATTACTAATCCAATATCTGATGAATTCTTTCGTATGGTTCTAATGTGCCTTGTTCTCTGCTTTGTAAACCAAAGCTCTGATACCAACTGTGAAAACCCATAACTTCCCCGTAAAGGAAAGAGCGGATAGTTCGAGAACAAGCCACAACAGAACGCATATAAAAGAACGTTTCATTGTATATTACAACAATGCATCAGATTACAAGAATATACAGAGTAAATGAATATTACACAGAAAATATCAGAGATTTAAATTACATTTAAATACATAGCAGCGGAAAATAATACAATAAACAACTAGAAGAGATATACGGATACAAAGCTTTCCGGATATCGTTCCAGCTGTAAACCAGGATCCTGTGAATATAAATCTGCAAAACCAAAACTACTAGCTGCCCGTGTCAAAATAAGGGCACCCAGAGTTTAGGTTAAAACAATAAACTCCAGGTCAGTCATGTGACTGGTGTGAGAACTAAAACAGTTAATAATCTTTATTTTAAATCATTAGGTAAATCAAGGGACCACGCCGTATAACACGGAACGGGTTTCCTCCCAAGAATACCAGTGCATAAAACAAACAGCGCAATGCTAAATAAAGAAAAATGAAGCTGTTATAAGACCCAGGTCCTATCACACAATGCAACGCAAGCCGGGGGATAGGGTTTTCCCTTATAACAGCCAAAGAATGCTTGATACGTTTAAAAACAAATCATTTGATACTATTATAAGTGCATAGTGTATAAAACAACTTCAAATCATAAGTATCAATCATAGGCGGCATGAGCGTCCCATGCCACTATGTCGCCATATATAGGTTTACAAATAAAACCGCAAATGTCACGTATTTGGAAATTGGATTTCCGTCTATGAACCGAGGCAAAAGATAGTCCTCAACCGTTTTCGTGACTCTCTAGCCCGAGCCACAGGGTCAGAGCGCATCGACCCTTGGATCGTCAGGGCCGGTCCACCGATGTGGATTAAAATGCCTGAACACTGCGTTTCCCCGCCCTTTGGGGCGTAAATGAGCCAACTAAATGACTCCATTGGTTCGAGAACGACCGATCAATCCGAGGCGCCTCGCAACAACAACAACCACATAAGTCAAACTCGTCAGGGCGTGTAAAACCATTGACGCCACTTCTAACTAGAAAGACACGCATGCCCTCCCTGAGGTCCGTCTCCCTTTTTGGTTCATACCGGGTGTGAAACACGCGAGGTAAACGTTACACAAAGCTACGCCACAAAGGCCGTGCTTTGATCATCACCACAAGACTTTGCTTTTCAACAGAAGCCTCGATCAATTGCCACTTAGGCATGCCACACAGGCAATTCACTCCATGCGTTTGATATCCATCAATATATAACCCCTAAGCTCGTACGTCTCAGAGAAGGGCGTTAAGCAAGAGAATAAATTCTCCGCCGCCAAACAGGTATATATTTAATAGAGATCAATCACACGGACTAAAACCCAATGTCAGACACACAGTCCATTTACAAGTCCGTTCTGGGTCTGAACGAAACCGGAGGCACCTAGTACCCCGCATATCCATCGATCTCCAAGTACGTCTGGACGATCACTAACTGTTTCCATCTTCTTGGGTGTATAGCCCAATCAAGATCATCAGTAATTACCCAAACGACGTGAAGACCTCCGGTCTTCGACCATCGTCTTCATCTTCGACTTATCGTCGTATCAGTTATTCAGAATGGGATAAACCCGGTCTTTCCGAATAACTCGCGTATATTTTGAATAAGTGTTACACAAACACAACATACGCCTCATTCCAATTCATTAGTCACTAACCGTAAATTAATCAAGAGAATAATTCCCCAAATATTAACCCCGAAGGCCGAAACCAACATCAGATCAATATCCAGAAAACCATTATGCTTGGCTAACCGACAGTTAGTTTCTAAATCTCACATTCATAGGGAAAGGTTCCCATTAATTTTATCCAAGATAAATTCCTTGAATTTATTCTTTATTCTATTTTTGAATCTCAATTCAAACTAGTCGGGATTAGCGAACCTTACCGAAGTAATCATTTGTTTTAATTTCCCAATCCCAACCTATTTATCTCATGAAGTAAAACTGGTAATACTTCATATCTAACACCACAGTGTTATCGGTAAATTCAATTACCATTTCACGTTCAAATCTAATTAAAGATTTAACTATCGCCTGGAGCAAAACTGGTGGTACTCCATTTTCGATCTTTTCAATCTAATTAAAGATTCATTAAAACTCCACTTAGTTTTAATCTTTGACTGGGTTAAAGAATCAGTGTCATTTAAAAACACGGTTCACGATAAACCCAAAATCACATTCATTAATCATCGGGTTAAAGAACGAGTGTTATTTAAAACACTGTTCACGATAAACCCAAATATCATTCCATTAATTATCGGGTTAAAGAACAAGTGTTATTTAAAACACTGTTCACGATAAACCCAAAAATCATTCCATTAATTATCGGGTTAAAGAACAAGTGTTATTTAAAACACTGTTCACGATAAACCCAAAAATCAATACCAATTCAATTCCAATTAAATATCATTTAATTGGTACACTTCATTAATTCTAAATAAAAAGATTTAATCTTTTCTCAACTGGGTTCAAGAACAGTGTTAGTGAAGACACCATTCACGACAAACCCAAATCACATTTGATATTCAATATAAGGCTCTGAATAGAAAATATATCGGCTTATATTCAATATCAAATTCTACGATTAACAAATGTCGTATTGGAAATAACGATATATATATATATATATATATCTTTCAAATTTCCATAACAACATCCGTATAATCACGAATTCAAACATCGAAATATTCCGAAGACAATTTCGATTCAAATCCACTCCAATGCAATCATTGGATATTTTGGTTATTTTCAAAACCCTTTTCATATTCAATTTATTTATTTAAAAATAAATAGAATTATATTTCTAGTTCAAAACTAGTTCATTTCGATAAAAATCTATTTTTATCTTTTCAAATATGGAGTTTTTCATCCCAAATCTTCACAAATCATTTCTTATGATTTTACACAAATTATTACTATTTTTAATAATTTTATCAAGGCCCGTACAGTCGATTTCCATCAACGGTCATCGAACTGCACTTACAACGACCTTTTTCAAATTTGATTTGGACGTAACTCCAAATCCAACCGTTAGATTTCTAATTTCTAATATTCGTTAGAAAGCTCTTTTCGATACGAACCCAACGGTTCCGGTTTTAGGAGAATCCGACAGTCGGATCTCCCGTAATGTTCGTTTGAAATAAATGGTCGAAATTCGCGAACTGCCGCGGCGCGTTCTATTCAGGCCATTATATTATATATATAATATATATAATATATATTTCGTCGATTTCTATTTAAAACGAATTATATAGATAGTTTTAAATTCGTTTCAAAAACAATTTCAACTTCCATTTACAATCCAAAGCAAAATTGAATTCTTCTTTATAAATTCGTTTTAAAATTCATTTCTATTCAATTCAAATTTCAATTCAATTTGAATTCATTTCAATTCGCTTTCAATTCAATTCATTTCGAAATCGTTTTCAATTCAATTCATTTCGAAATCGTTTTCAATTCAATTCATTTCGAAATGAATAAAATCGATATAAATATCGTTCACGTCAAAATGGCGTCAATCTAATCAACACGGCTTCATAAATTTCGATTTTCAAATATTCTATTTCAAATATTTCTTTTTCAAAAATAGTTGTTATTATCAAAATATTTCGTTCAACACATGACCAATCTCAATGGATGAGTACTGTCAACACATGCACTTTTATTTTATATCGATAAAGGTGTAAATTTTATTACTAAAATATTTCGTTCAACACATGACCAATCTCAATGGATGAGTACTGTCAACACATGAACTTTTATTTTATATCGATAAAGATGTAAATTTTATTACTAAAATATTTCGTTCAACACATGACCAATCTCAATGGATGAGTACTGTCAACACATGAACTTTTATTTTATATCGATAAAGGTGTAAATTTTATTACTAAAATATTTACTGTCAACACATAAACTTTTATTTTATAATATTCTTTATTTTTCAAATTGGAATGAGGCCCAATCAATTACCATATAAAGTTAATTATATGGATTTTCATACATCACATGTATATAATACCATTGGAAAATAATCAACCATCAACCAAAGTGCACTACACTGTATAAGCATCAAATATAGATATCTAACGCTTATAACAGCCTGTCAATCAATCGATCGACATATTCAATCAATCAGGATGAGTGAATTTCAAATTTCATCCCAACACCCATGTGGGGTTTCAAACAATCAAACACAGATTTTATTAGTGCAGTTGGGCGATGTGTAAAATTTATCGACCCAATCAATGTCCTTCAAATAGGTGTACATAAACAAACCGTCCGGTTTGTAAATGAATAATTTATTTTATTCACTTCACGTTAAAAATTATATTTTTTTAACGATAAAACATTTTATTTCAACCTATGAATTTCTATTCAATTCATTTATTCAATAAAATGATATTTTTATTTTTCTAACATATTTTAGAAAATTTCGGCGGCATAACGACACGATACTAGAAACGGGACGAGGCCTAGCCTCATCCCCGGTCTAGTGAAGGCCCACGCCATTCACACATCAATCAAATTCACCAAACAACCAAATTCAAATCAAATCATATAACTAAGCTATGCAACCAAACAAACAAGTCCATGGTCTGTGGACGATTGTGTCGGGTGCTACTAAGCACCGTCTGCATCCTAGTATATATATATAAATAGAAATGAAATTGAAAGGTGAGAAATTCTCACTTATAGCTATCCTAGCTCCACGGCACTTCTAATGCAGGAAATCTTCGCTAACTCGCTTTTTGTCGCTTTCGTTGTTCGCTTTCATGTGATAATCGAGGGAAGTGGAAGAAGGGAGGAGTGAAGAGGAGAGGGTGCGCGGGGTGGTTCAGAGGAGGGGGGTGGCGGCGTCTGAGCCTAGGTGGCCGCGGTCAGGTGGTCTGGCCCTCGGGCGTAGTGATTTTGGAGGAGGCGTTGGGGCCATCGGGTCTTGGGGTAGGGTGCTCGTGTGGAGAGGGGCTGGTGGTTTCAATCAGGTTTGGGTTCGAAGTGGCGCCTGGGAGGGAGTATAGGGCTTGTCGGAGGGGAGCGGTGGATGCGGAGCGACGGCCGTTGGGGCGAGGTCTGGTGGAGGAGCGGCGAACGAGATCGGGGCTATGGGTTCGATTTGGTTTTTGAGTTTTTTTTTTTTTTCTGTAAATCGATTTGTGAAAAGAGAGAGGGAGGTGAGGGTTTAAAAAGGAAAATATATATATATATATATATATTATTTTATTTATTAAATTAATTCTAAAAAGCAACTTTTATTTTCGATCTCGAAACAAGACCCACCGCCTGTCATCCATAGCTAATTACCCCCATTCCGAACACAATGGGATATGTATCATAGGCTGATTCGATCGTTTCGATCAGTTTCCGTCAAAATCAACATATAACTCTATATATTGAATTTGAACGTGCATTTCTCTTTACCGGGGCCACATACTAACTAGAAAAATTCCCAAAAAATATTTTCTAGCTTCGTATTGACGATACGGTCCTAATAAAACTAGTTTCGTCAAATTCTGAGATCGTTTGAAAAATGGCCAATTTCCAGTCGATTAAAATCAACTGAAACTGGTCAAATGCGTTTTCCTCAGCCACGCCCACATATTGATTCGAAATATTATGAAATTTGAAACCTAGCAACGATTCGACATCACGGACCCAACAAAACTGGTTTCATCGTAATCCGAGGTCATTTGCAAAATGTCCATTTTTAAGGGCCTGAATTCCATAGCGACTATTCAGAATTTTCAACTGGACATATCTTTTGATTCCCGCTATGAAATCTTGATTTGTCGGATTCGTTGGAAAGATATTATCAATTAGATCCTAATGTTTTTAGTTTCACTAAAATCCGGATTGTTTTGCACCCGGTACATTCAATTGAAATTTGAAATCGAATTATCGAACTACCGCGCCATTTTCAATTCCATTATAATTATATATAAATATTTATATTCTAACGACGACGTATATAATATATACGTTCGCATTATATTCAAAATAAATTTTCGTCGATATTATTTAAAATAATTCATTTTAAATAATCAAAATTCGCTAAAATTGCCAAAATAAAAATTTTAAACTGGCCCAGATTTTCGGGTTGTTACACAATACCAATTCCATTCCAATTAAATATTATTTAATTGGGACACTTCATTAAATCTAAATAAAAGATATAATCTTTTTCCCAACTAGGTTCAAGAACAGTGTTAATGAAGACATCGTTCATGACAAACCCAAATCACATTTGATATTAAATACAAGGCTCTGAATAGAAAATATACCGGCTTATATTCAATATCAAATTCTACGACCAAAAAATATCGTATTGGAAATAACGATATTAATATATTTTTCAAATTCCCATAACAATATCTGTATCATCACGAAATCCAACATCGAAATATTCCGAAGACAATTTCGATTCAAATCCATTCCAATTCAATTATTGGAACTTCTGGTTACTTTTAAAACCATTTCAAATTCATTCTATTTATTTTAAAAATAAATAGAATTATAATTCTAGTTCAAAACTAGTTCATTTTGATAAAAATCTATTTTTATCTTCAAATATGGAATTTTTCATCCCAATTCTTCACAAATCATTTCTTATGATTTTACACAAATTATTTCTATTTTTAATAATTTTATCAAGGCCCGTAAAGTTGATTTCCATCAACGGCCATCGAACTGCACTTACAGCGACCTTTTCCAATTTTTATTTGGACATGATTCCAAATCCAACTGTTAGATTTCTAATTTCTGATATTCTTTAGAAAGCTCTTTTTGATACAAACCCAACGGTTCCAGTTTTAGGAGAATCCGACAGTCGGATCTCCCGCAATATCCATTCGAATTCAATGGCCGAAATTCGCGAACTGTCGCGGCGCGACGCGTTCTATTCAGGCCATTATATTATATATATAATATATACTTCATCAATTTCCTTTCGAAACGAATTTTATAAATCGTTTTGAATTCGTTTTCGAAACGATTTCAACTTCATTTCAAATTCAAATCAAAGTTGAATTTTTTCCTTATAGATTCGTTTTAATTTCATTTCAAATCGATTTCAAATCAATTTCAATTTAATTTGAATTTCATTTTCTATTCAATTCAATTTCTAATTCGATTTAAATTCTATTCAATTCAATTTCTAAAATATTCGATTATTGAAATCACTTTCCAATATTCATTTAAAAATGAATAAAATCGATATAAATATCGTTCACGTCAAAATGGCGTCAATCTAATCAACACGGCTCCATATATTTCTATTTTCGAATATTCTATTTCAAATATTTCTTTTGTCAAATATTTCTATTTCAAAACTGGAATGAGGCCCAATCAATTACCATATAATGTTAGTTATATGGATTTTCTATAACACATGTACAAAATAACAACGATAAATAATCAACCATCATCCAGAGTGCGTTCTACACTGTATAAGCATCAAATATAAATACTTAACGCTTATAATAGCCTGCCAATCAATCGATCGACATACAACTAATTATTGGGATTAGTTTATGTCATATATCATCCCAATACCCATGTGGGGTTTCAAACAGTCAAACACATATTTTATTTGTGCAGTTGGGCGATGTGTAAAATTTATCGTCCCAATCAATATCAATCAAATCAGTGTATATAAACAAATCTCCGATTTGTTTATAAATATTTATTATATATACACGTTAAAAATTCTATTTTTAACTATAAAATATTTTTAACTATATAAATATTTTATTTCATTTCACATCACATCACACAACCAACTAAACATCAAAATCAAACAACCAACATATAAGCCGTCCATGGTCTGTGGACGACGGGTGTCGGGTGCTACTAAACACCGTCTGCATCCTAGTATATAATTCAACTAGAAATAAATTCAAATGTGAGGAGTTCTCACAGAGGGTTCCACTCCGCCGTGCTTTACTGTTGAACTTCTGAATCGTCTGGATCGGTTTGAAATTCTACTGCAGTCCTTATAACGCTGTTTAAATAAAAATTATCTTTTTATTGCTTCATTTCAATAAACAAAAATCCTATTTTTATTTCTACTTTATATATTCCTACAACGCTTCATTCTATATAAAAATTATATATTTTTATATTTCTACTTCTTATATAAAGATTGAATTTTTATATCATCACTATAAAAATCCATTTTTACTTCATTATATATAAAATAAAAATCAAATTATTATTTTGCTACATATATAAAGATAATATTTTTATATTCTATATTATATAGAAATTCTATTTTCAATACACTACTTATATAAAAATAGTATTTTTATATCTTCTATTATATAAAGATCATATTTTTAATACACTACACAAGTAAAAATCATATTTTTACATTTCACATATGATAAAAATCATATTTTTATTGTCTACATTATATAAAAATTATATTTTTAACCTTTCTATAACATAAAAATCATATTTTTAATCTTTCTATATTATAAAAATTATATTTTTAACCTTATAAAGATAACAACTTTTCTTTTTTAAAAATCTTATCTCCTATTTTATAAAAATATGTTTGTAATCAATGCTAACTAATACAATAATTAAATTAACTAAATCAAACCAAATAAAAACTCACATTGCAACTATGAAGAGGGAGGAGGGTCTGCAGTCGAAGCCATGGCCTTGGGGAGGCTGCGCTGGGGTCTTGGTGGCAGGAGAAGTCGGCCCTAGGGGTGCGGTGGGTCCAGGCAGTGGCGGTTTCTGCTGTGGGGCTTTAGGGGCGTCGGATTTAAGATGAGAAGAAGGAGAGAGAGAGAGAATCGAGAGGAGAGGGTGCTGGAGAGGGCAGCCGACGGTGGGCGTGAGGGGCGACGACTTCCAGGTGCGGAGGCGACTTCGAGAAGGGGGCGACGGGGTTTTTATTTCAAAATGGGGCGGGTTTTTAATGAATTAGGTTTAGGCTGTTGATGGATGTGATATTAATATATATATTTAATTAAATTACTTATTATTTTAATTTAAAAAGTACCTTTTTATTTCGAACTCGAAATTAAACCCACTGACTGTCATCCATAGCTAATTACCCCCATTTCGAACACAATGGGATATGTACTGTAAGCTGATTCGATCATTTCGATCAGTTTTCGTCAAAATCAACATATAACTCTATATATTGAATTTGAACGCGCATTTCAATTTACCGGGGCCACATACTAACTCGAAAAATTCCTAAAAAATATTTTCTAGCTTCGTATTGACGATACGGTCCTAACAAAACAGATTTCGTCAGATTCTGAGACCGTTTGAAAAATAACCAATTTCCAGTCGATTAAAATCAAATGAAACTGGTCAAACGCATTTTCCTTTGCCACGCTCACATATTGATTTGAAAAATTATGAAATTTGAAATCTAGCAATAAATTGACATCACGGATCCAACAAAAGTGGTTTCGTCGAAATCCAAGGTCGTTTTCAAAATGGCTATTTTCAATGGCCAGAATTCCATAGCGACTATTCTGAAATTTCTTCTGGACATAACTTTTTATCCCCGCTATGAAATTTTGATTTTTCGGATTTGTTGGAAAGATATTCTCTATTAGGTACAAATATTTTTGGTTTCGCTAAAATCCGATTTATTTTGAATCCTGTACATTCATTTGAAATTTGAAATCGAATTTTCGAACTACTGCGCCATTTTCAATTCCTTTTATATATATAAATAAATTTTTATATTCTAATGGCGACGTATATAAATATATACGTTCTAATTCTATTTAAACTAAATTTCTCGTCGTTATTATTTAAAATAATTCATTTTAAATATTCAAAATTCGCTAAAATTGCCAAAATAAAAATTTTAAATTGGCTCGGATTTCCGGGTTATTACAATCTCCCCCACTTAAAACTTTTCATTCCCGAAAAGGAATGAAGCTGAAAGTTGTTTCAAAAATCAACTCAACTTCCAATATTTTGACTACAGCTTAAGTTCTTCAACTTTTCAGTTTCTAAGAACTTTTCAAATTTTTCAAAAATTTGGCTAACACCCTAAATTTTCGAAAAATTTCGCCATAACCTCCCCTGCACCGGGGACTTCGGGATATTTCATATAGCCTCCCATGGCCTTCTTCAATCCAAAAGAAAAAGAAAAGGCCAAGCGGCTAGCCAATCGGCTCATAAAATCATTATCACCTAAACAAAACAGTAAATTATGGTAAACATGTACCTATTTGTCGGGCAAACAATTTTATTCCTCTTCTCTAGCCTCCTTGCTACGACCTGTTCAATGGATACACATGTATATGTATGCAAATGCGACAAACTTTCAATACAATTCAATATTTGATTCTATTAGACTAAATGGTTCGAAATTTCAAACAAATGACAAATAACACAACCATCAACAATTAGTGAATTAACGTTTCAAATTCATAATTTTGATATATATACAAAACGTCCTGTTTTTGATGCCAATTCACAACAATATATCCTATCTAATTTTGGTTCTCACACCAGTCAATAGGAAATATATAGAAATCTCACTTTCGTCACTCGAACATGAATACTGATGACGACTAGTCAATCATCAGAATCATCTTCGGGCTACTAGAGCGTGATTCTATATCTATCCTGTGACGTTGAGAACAGGACAAATCAGAACACAAACAGAAGAACATTTCATTGTATATTACAACAATTCCATAAGATACAAGAATATACGGAGTATAAATGAATAAATTACATTCGATAAATATCAGAGATTACAATAAATTACAAAGCAGCGGAAAATAATACAAAGCACAACTGAAGGTGATATACGGATACAGAGCTTTCCGGATATCATTCCAGCTGTAAACCAGGATCCTGTGAATATAAATCTGCAAAACCAAAACTACTAGCTGCCCGTGCGGAAAATAGGGGCACCCAGAGTTTAGGTTAAAACAATAAACTCCAGGTCAGTCATGTGACTGGTGTGAGAACTAAAACAGTTATTTAAAACTTTACTTTAAAAGAGATAATTCAAGGGACCACATCGTATAACACGGAACGGGTTTCCTCCCAAGAATACCAGTGCATAGAATAAACAACGCAATACTTTTTCGAAAAATGAAGCTATTATAAGACCCGGGTCCCATCACACAATGGAACGCAAGCCGGAGGATAGGGTTTTCCCTTATAATAGCCAAACATGCTTGGTACGTTTAAAACAAATCATTTGATACTATAATAAGTGTATAGTGTTAAAACAGTTTCAATCATAAATATAAATCGTAGACGGCATGGGTACCATATATCATGTCGCCATACTAGTTCTACAATTAAAACCACAATACACGTATTGGAAATTGGATTTCCGTCATGAGTCGAGGCAAGGGGCAAGCTCCTCTCCGCGTTCGAGACACTCTAGCAAATGCCTCAGGGTTACGCACTCTGGGCAACCCTGGATGCGGCTGGGCCGGTCCTCACTTACGTTAGAGGATTAATTATGCCTGAACACACGTTTCCCGGTCCTTACAGACCTATAATCGAGGCGCCTCATTCCAACAACCACAAAGGTGAAAAGTATATATATGTCAGGGCTGGTAAGTCACTGACACCACCATAGCTAGAAAGAAACGTCATGCTCTCCCAGCGGTCCGTATCCCGTTTTTAACTCATACCGAGGTGTGAGGCTCGCGAATTCACGTTATACACAAAGCTGCCACGTAGGCCGTGCTTTGATCATCAACCACAAGACTTTGCTTTTCAACAGAAGCCTTGATCCATGCAACTTAGCGTGCCACACGGGCAATTCATGCCATGCGATTGATATCTATCGATATATAACCTCTAAGCTCATACATCTCAGAGAAGGGCGTTAAGCAAGAGAATAAATTCTCTGCCGCCAAACAGATATATATTTAACAGAAATCAATCAACACAGAATAAAATCCAATGTCAGACACACAATCCATTTTCAAGTTCGTTCTGGGTCTGAACGAAACCGGAGGCACTTTCCTCGCATATCCATCCATCTCCAAGTACGTCTGGACGACCACCAACTATTTCCATCCTCTTGGGTGTACAGCCCAATCAGGATCGTCAGTAATTTCCCAAACGATGTGAAGACTTCCGGTCTTCGACCACCGTCTTCATCTTCGACATATCGTCGAATCGGTTATTCAGAATGGGTGTAAACTCGGACTTTCCGAACAACCCGCGTGTATTAAAAACAAATGTTACACAAACACAACATACGCCTCATTCCAATTCATTAGTCACTAACCGCAAATTAGCAAGAGAACAATTTCCCAAACATTAACCCCGAAGGCCGAAACCAACATCAGATCAATACCCAGGAAACCATTCTTCTTAGCCAACCTATAGCTAGTTTCTAAATTCCACATTCTTAGAGAAAGGTTCCCATTGATTTTATCCAAGATAAATTCTTTAAAATTTATCCTGTAATCTTCCTTTGGATGTCATTTCAAACCAAATTATGGTTTTTCTAACTAGTCGAGATTAGCGAACCACACCGAAGTAATTATTTATTTTATTTCCCAATCCCAACCTATTCATCCCATGAAGCAAAACTGGTAATACTCCATATCTAACACCACGGTGTTATCGGTAAAATTAATTACCATTTCACGTTCAAATCTAATTAAAGATTAAACTATCGCTTTGGAGCAAAACTGGTAATACTCCATTCTCGTTCATTTTCTAAATTTGGAAATTTAGATTACAAATTCACATTTCAATCTATTTGCAGATTCGTTAAAACTCCTTTTACTGGGTTAAAGAACTAATGTTATTTAAAACACAGTTCACGACAAACCCAAATCACATTCTATTTATTATCGGGTTAAAGAACTAGTGTTATTTAAAACACAGTTCACGATAAACCCATTTCAAATTCAATCAAATATATTAGGAATTTCGATTATTTAAAACCTCTTTTTAAATCTAATTTATTTATTTAAAAAAATAAAAACCCGGGTTTTAAATTGAGTTCAAACTAGTTCATTTCGATAAAAATCTATTTTTATCTTTTCAAATATGGGGTTTTTTCATCCTAATTTTTCCCAAATCATTTCTTATGATTTTACACAAATTATTGATATTTTTAATAATTTTATCAAGGCCCGTACAGTCGATTTCCAACAATGGCCATCGAACTGCACTTACAACGACCTTTTTCGAATTTGATTTGGACCTATCTCCAAATCCAACCGTTAGATTTTGAATTTCTAATATTCGTTAGTAAGCTCTTTTCAATACGAACCCAACGGTTCCGGTTTTAGGAGAATCCGACGGTCGGATCTCCTGTAATGTCCGTTTGAAATAAATGGTCGAAATTTACGAACTGCCGCGGCGCAGCGCGTTCTATTCAGGCCATTATATTATATATATAATATATATATATATATATAATATATATTTCGTCGATTACTATTTAAAACAAATTATATAAATAGTTTTAAATTCGTTTCAAAAACAATTTCAACTTCCATTTCAATCCAAAGCAAAATTGAATTCCCCTTATAAATTCGTTTTAAAATTCATTTCTATTCAATTCAAGTTTCAATTCAATTTGAATTCATTTCAATTCGCTTTCAATTCAATTTGAATTCGTTTTCAATTCAATTCAATTCCAAAGTCGTTTTCTATTCGATTCAATTCAAATTGGTTTTCTATTCGATTCAATTCAAATTGGTTTTCTATTCGATTCAATTCAAATTGGTTTTCTATTCGATTCAATTCAAATTGGTTTTCTATTCGATTCAATTCAATTAAAATTGGTTTTCTATTCGATTCAATTCAAATTGGTTTTCTATTCGATTCAATTCAAATTGGTTTTCAATTCGATTCAATTCAAATTGGTTTTCTATTCGATTCAATTCAAATTGGTTTTCTATTCGGTTCAATTCAAATTGGTTTTCTCTTCGAATCAAATCAAATTGGTTTTCTATTCGAATCAAATTCGTTTTCTATTCAAATCAAATTCGTTATATATTCAAATCAAATCAAAGTCGTTTTCTATTCAAATCAGATTCGTCATATATTCAATTGAAATCAAATTCGTTTTCTATTCAAATCAAATTCGTTATATATTCAATTGAAATCAAATTCGTTTTCTATTCAAATCAAATTCGTTATATATTCAATTGAAATCAAATTCGTTATATATTTAATTCATTTTGAAATCGTTTCCAATTCAATTCATTTCGAAATCGTTTTCAATTCAATTCATTTCGAAATCGTTTTCAATTCAATTCATTTCGAAATCGTTTTCAATTCAATTCATTTCGAAATCGTTTTCAATTCAATTCATTTCGAAATGAATAAAATCGATATAAATATCGTTCACATCAAAATGGCGTCAATCTAATCAACACGGCTTAATGTATTTCTATTTTCAAATATTCTATTTCAAATATTTCGTTCAACACATGACTAATCTCATCGGATGAGTACAGTCAACACATGAACCTTTATTTCATATTGATAAAGATGTAAATTTTATTATTAAAATAT
The DNA here is from genome assembly GCA_030737875.1 of Allium sativum. Classification (NCBI taxonomy): domain Eukaryota; kingdom Viridiplantae; phylum Streptophyta; class Magnoliopsida; order Asparagales; family Amaryllidaceae; genus Allium; species Allium sativum. The sequence continues at coordinate 121,959,555 of CM060919.1, read as the reverse complement.
TTCGTTCAACACATGACTAATCTCAACGGATGAGTACAGTCAACACATGAACCTTTACTTCATATTGATAAAGATGTAAATTTTATTATTAAAATATTTCGTTCAACACATGACTAATCTCAACGGATGAGTACAGTCAACACATGAACCTTTATTTCATATTGATAAAGATGTAAATTTTATTATTAAAATATTTCGTTCAACACATGACTAATCTCAACGGATGAATACGGTCAACACATGAACCTTTATTTCATATTGATAAAGATGTAAATTTTATTATTAAAATATTTCGTTCAACACATGACTAATCTCAACGGATGAGTACAGTCAACACATGAACCTTTATTATATATTCTAATGACGACGTATATAAAATATACGTTCGAATTATATTCAAAATAAATTTTCTCGTCGATATTATTTAAAATAATCTATTTGAAATATTCAAAATTCGCTAAAATTTGCCAAAATAAAAATTTTAAACTGGTTCAGAATTTCCGGGTTATTACAATCTCCCCCACTTAAAACTTTTCGTCCCCGAAAAGGAACAAAGCCGAAAGTGGTTTGATCAATCAACTCTACGCTCGATCTGGCTTCCATTCTCCAACTTTTCAGTTTCTGAGAATTTTCAAATTTTCAAAAATTTGGCTAACACCCTAAATTTTCGAAAAATTTCGCCATAACCTCCCCTGCACCGGGAGCATTGGGGAATTTCAAATAGCTTCCCCGGTCCTTCTAATCTCAAAAAGAAAAAGAAAAAGCCAAGCGGCTAGCCAATAGGCTCATAAAATCATCATCACCCAAACAAAACAATAAATTATGTAGTAAACATGTACCTATTTGTCGGGCAAACAAATTTTATTCTTCGGCTCTAGCCTCCTTGCTATGACCTGTTCAATGTAAGTATATGTATATGCAAGCAAATGCGACCAATTTTCAATACAGTTCAATATTTGGTTCTATTAGGCATAATGGTTCAAAATTAGCAAACAAATAAACAAACAACACAAACATCAATCAATTAGTGGATTAACGTTTCAAATTTATAATTTTGATATCTATATATAAAGAAAATCATGTTTTTGATGCCAATTCACAACAATGTGTTCTAACTATATTAGTTTTGGTTCTCACACCAGTCTAATGGAAATGTATAGATATCACACCTTCGTTACTCGAACATGAATACTAATGACGACTAGTCAATCATCAGAATCATCTTCGGGCCACTAGAGTATGATTCTATATCTATCCAGTATATTAAAACTTCGAATATACGTTCATGACGCGTATATGCAAAATCTTTATATACTCGATGGTCCATATTCAAAATAAATAAATAATCAAATACGTATAAAATGATTTAAATTTTCAAAACAAAAATTGTTTTCATTTGAAAAATATACTCTTCACACACGTTCTAGGATACTACTAATCCTGTCTCTAACGAGTCATTCTAATTAGATATTACTAATCCAATATCTGATGAATTCTTTCGTATGGTTCTAATGTGTCTTGTTCTCGAGCTCTGTAAACCAAAGCTCTGATACCAAATGTGACGGCCTGGAATTTCGCTCGATCCGAATCAGTCGTTAAACCGATCTAGACCGTTCGAAACCCCTCAACGTTGAGAACAGGACAAATCAGAACACAAACAGAAGAACATTTCATTGTATATTACAACAATTCCATCAGATACAAGAATATACAGAGTATAAATGAATAAATTACATTCGATAAATATCAGAGATTACAATAAATTACAAAGCAGCGGAAAATAATACAGAGCACAACTGAAGGTGATATACGGATACAGAGCTTTCCGGATATCATTCCAGCTGTAAACCAGTATCCTGTGAATATAAATCTGCAAAACCAAAACTACTAGCTGCCCGTGCGGAAAATAGGGGCACCCACAGTTTAGGTTAAAACAATAAACTCCAGGTCAGTCATGTGACTGGTGTGAGAACTAAAACAGTTATTTAAAAATTTACTTTAAAATAGAGTAATTCAAGGGACCACGCCGTATAACACGGAACGGGTTTCCTCCCAAGAATACCAGTGCATAGAATAAACAACGCAATGCTTTTTCGAAAAATGAAGCTATTATAAGACCTAGGTCCCATCACAAAATGCAACGCAAGCCGGAGGATAGGGTTTTCCCTTATAATAGCCAAACATGCTTGGTACGTTTAAAACAAATCATTTGATACTATAATAAGTGTATAGTGTTAAAACATTTTCAATCATAAATATAAATCGTAGACGGCATGGGTACCATATATCATGTCGCCATACTAGTTCTACAATTAAAACCGCAATACACGTATTGGAAATTGGATTTCCGTCATGAGTCGAGGCAAGGGGCAAGCTCCTCTCCGCGTTCGAGACACTCTAGCAAATGCCTCAGGGTTACGCACTCTGAGCAACCCTGGATGCGGCTGGGCCGGTCCTCACTTACGTTAGAGGATTAATTATGCCTGAACACACGTTTCCCGGTCCTTACAGACCTATAATCGAGGCGCCTCATTCCAACAACCACAAAGGTGAAAAGTATATATATGTCAGGGCTGGTAAGTCACTGACACCACCATAGCTAGAAAGAAACGTCATGCTCTCCCAGCGGTCCGTATCCCGTTTTTAACTCATACCGAGGTGTGAGGCTCGCGAATTCACGTTATACACAAAGCTGCCACGTAGGCCGTGCTTTGATCATCAACCACAAGACTTTGCTTTTCAACAGAAGCCTTGATCCATGCAACTTAGCGTGCCACACAGGCAATTCATGCCATGCGATTGATATCTATCGATATATAACCTCTAAGCTCATACGTCTCAGAGAAGGGCGTTAAGCAAGAGAATAGCCAAACAGATATATATTTAACAGAAATCAATCAACACAGAATAAAATCCAATGTCAGACACACAATCCATTTTCAAGTTCGTTCTGGGTCTGAACGAAACCGGAGGCACTTTCCTCGCATATCCATCCATCTCCAAGTACGTCTGGATGACCACCAACTATTTCCATCCTGTGACGGCAAGGAATTTCGCTCGGTCCGAACCAGTCGCTAAACCGATTCAGGCCGTTCGAAACGCCCTATCGTTTGAGAACACGACAAAACAGAACGCATACAGAAGAACATTTCATTGTATATTACAACAATGCATCAGATTACAAGAATATACAGAGTATAAACAAATAAATATTACACAGAAATATCAGAGATTTAAATTACATTTAAATACATCGCAGCGGAAAATAATACAATGCACAACTAGAAGTAGATATACGGATACAAAGCTTTCCGGATATCGTTCCAGCTGTAAACCAGGATCCTGTGAATATAAATCTGCAAAACCGAAACTACTAGCTGCCCGTGTCAAAATAAGGGCACCCAGAGTTTAGGTTAAAACAATAAACTCCAGGTCAGTCATGTGACTGGTGTGAGAACTAAAAACAGTTATTAATCTTTATTTTAAATCATTAGGTAAATCAAGGGACCACGCCGTATAACACGGAACGGGTTTCCTCCCAAGAATACCAGTGCATAAAACAACAGCGCAATGCTAAATAAAGAAGGATGAAGCTGTTATAAGACCCAGGTCCCATCACACAATGCAACGCAGTCGAGGATAGGGTTTTCCCTTATAACAGCCAAAGAATGCTTGATACGTTTAAAACAAATCATTTGATACTATAATAAGTGCATAGTGTATAAAACAACTTCAAATCATAAGTATCAATCATAGGCGGCATAAGCGCCCCATCCCACTATGTCGCCATATATAGGATTACAACTAAAACCGCAAAGTCACGTATTTGGAAATTGGATTTCCATCTATGAACCGAGGCAAAAGATAGTCCTCAACCGATTCGAGACGCTCTAGCCCGTGTCTCAGGAACAGCCGCAACTGCCCCTTGGAGCGACAGGGCCGGTCCACCGATGTGGATTATTATGCCTGAACAATACGTCTCTCCGCCCTTTGGGGCGTAAGTCTGGTCCGTCAGCCGACCAGAATGCATTCGGCCGAAACCGATATAACCGAGGCGCCTCGCAACAGCAACAACCACATAAGTCAAACTCGTCAGGGCGTGTAAAACCACTGACGCCACTTCTAACTAGAAAGAAACGCAAGTCCTCCCTGAGGTCCGTCTCCCGTTTTTGGTTCATACCTGGTGTGAAACACGCGAGGTAAACGTTACACAAAGCTACGCCACAAAGGCCGTGCTTTGATCATCACCACAAGACTTTGCTTTTCAACAGAAGCCTTGATCATTTGCATCTTAGCATGCCACACAGGCAAACCATCCTATGCAACCGATATCAGTCACACAGAATGAAATCCGATGTCAGACACACAGTCCATTTACAAGTCCGTTCTGGGTCTGAACGAAACCGGAGGCACCTAGTACCCCGCATATCCTTCGATCTCCAAGTACGTCTGGACGATCACTAACTGTTTCCATCTTCTTGGGTGTACAGCCCAATCAAGATCATCAGTTATCACCCAAACGACGTGAAGACCTCCGGTCTTCGACCATCGTCTTCATCTTCGACTTATCGTCGTATCAGTTATTTAGAATGGGATAAACCCGGTCTTTCCGAATAACTCGCGTATATTTTAAATAAGTGTTACACAAACACAACATACGCCTCATTCCAATTCATTAGTCACTAACCGTAAATTAATCAAGAGAATAATTCCCCAAATATTAACCCCGAAGGCCGAAACCAACATCAGATCAATATCCAGAAAACCATTCTGCTTGGCTAACCGCCAGTTAGTTTCTAAATTTCACATTCAAATCTAATTAAAGATTTAACTATCGCCTGGAGCAAAACTGGTGATACTCCATTCTCGATCTTTTCAATCTAATTAAAGATTCATTAAAACTCCACTTAGTTTTAATCTGTGACTGGGTTAAAGAATCAGTGTCATTTAAAACACGGTTCACGATAAACCCTAAAGTCACATCCCATTAATTATCGGGTTAAAGAACAAGTGTTATTTAAAACACTGTTCACGATAAACCCAAAAATCAATATCCATTCAATTCCAATTAAATATTATTTAATTGGTACACTTTATTAAATCTAAATCAAAAGATTTAATCTTTTCTCAGCTGGGTTCAAGAACAGTGTTGGTGAAGACACCATTCACGACAAACCCAAATCACGTTCATTAATTATCGGGTTAAAGAACAAGTGTTATTTAAAACACTGTTCACGATAAACCCAAAAATCAATATCAATTCAATTCCAATTAAATATCATTTAATTGGTACACTTCATTAAATCTAAATAAAAAGATTTAATCTTTTCTCAATTGGGTTCAAGAACAGTGTTAGTGAAGACACCATTCACGACAAACCCAAATCACATTCGATATTAAACACAAGGCTCTGAATAGAAAATATATCGGCCTATATTCAATATCAAATTCTACGATTAACAAACGTCGTGGTGGAAATAACGATATAAAAATATATCTTTCAAATTTCCATAACAACACCTGTATAATCACGAATTCCAACATCGAAATATTCCGAAGACAATTTCGATTTAAATCCACTCCAATGCAATTATTGGAAATTTTGGTTATTTTCAAAACCCTTTTCGAATTCAATTTATTTATTTAAAAATAAATAGAATTATAATTCTAGTTCAAAACTAGTTCATTTCGATAAAAATCTATTTTTATCTTTTCAAATATGGAGTTTTTCATCCCAAATCTTCACAAATCATTTCTTATGATTTTACATAAATTATTACTATTTTTAATAATTTTATCAAGGCCCCTACAGTCGATTTCCATCAACGGCCATCGAACTGCACTTACAGCGACCTTTTTCGAATTTGATTTGGACATAATTCCAAATCCAACCGTTAGATTTCTAATTTCTAATATTCGTTAGAAAGCTCTTTTCGATACGAACCCAACGGTTCCGGTTTTAGGAGAATCCGACGGTCGGATCTCCCGTAATGTCCATTCGAAGTCAATGGTCGAAATTCGCGAACTGCCGCGGCGCGGCGCGTTCTATTCAGGCCATTATATTATATATATAATATATATAATATATACTTCGTCGATTTCTATTCAAAACGAATTATATAAATAGTTTTAAAATCGTTTCAAAACCTATTTCAACTCCCATTTCAAACCAAAGCAAAAATGGAATTCTTCTTTATAAATTCGTTTTAAAATTCATTTCTATTCAATTCAAATTTCAATTCAATTTGAATTCATTTCAATTCACTTTCAATTCAATTCGAATTCGTTTTCAATTCAATTCATTTCGAAATCGTTTTCAATTCATTTCATTTCGAAATCGTTTTCAATTCATTTCATTTCGAAATCGTTTTCAATTCAATTCATTTCGAAATCGTTTTCAATTCAATTCATTTCGAAATCGTTTTCAATTCAATTCATTTCGAAATCGTTTTCAATTCAATTCATTTCGAAATCGTTTTCAATTCAATTCATTTCGAAATCGTTTTCAATTCAATTCATTTCGAAATCGTTTTCAATTCATTTCGAAATCGTTTTCAATTCAATTCATTTCGAAATCGTTTTCAATTCAATTCATTTCGAAATCGTTTTCGATTCAATTCATTTCGAAATCGTTTTCAATTCAATTCATTTCGAAATCGTTTTCAATTCAATTCATTTCGAAATCGTTTTCAATTTCGAGATTACTTTTCAATATTCATTTTAAAATGAATAAAATCGATATAAATATCGTTTACGTCAAAATGGCGTCAATCTAATCAACACGGCTTCATAAATTTCTATTTTCAAATATTCTATTTCAAACATTTCCTATTATCAAAATATTTGTTATTATTAAAATATTCTTTATTTTCACGATTGGAATGAGGCCCAATCAATTACCATATAAAGTTAATTATATGGATTTTCATACAACACATGTATATCATAGCATTGAAAAATAATCAACCATCAACCAAAGTGCACTACACTGTATAAGCATCAAATATAGATATTCAACGCTTATAACAGCCTGTCAATCAATCGATCGACATATTTAATCAATCAGGATGAGTGAAATTCGTATTTCATCCCAACACCCGTGTGGGGTTTCAAACAATCAAACACATATTTTATTTGTGCAGTTAGGCGATGTGTAAAATTTATCGACCCAATCAACGTCATTCAAATAGGTGTACATAAACAAACCGTCTGGTTTGTAAATGAATATTTATTTATTCACATTCACGTTAAAATTTATATTTTTAACGATAACACATTTTATTTTAACATATGAATTTCTATTCAGTTCGTTCGTTAAATAAAATGCTATTTTTATTTTTCTAACTTATTTTAGAAAATTTCGGCGGCATAACGGCACGATACTAGAAACGGGACAAGGCCTAGCCTTATCCCCGGTCTAGTGAAGGCCCACGCCATTCACACATCAATCAAATTCACCAAACAACCAAATTCAAATCAAATCATATAACTAAGCTATGCAACCAAACAAACAAGTCCATGGTCTGTGGACGATTGTGTCGGGTGCTACTAAGCACCGTCTGCATCCTAGTATATATATATAATTAGAAAAATTAAATTGAAAGGTGAGAAGTTCTCACCTATAGCTATCCTAGCTCCATGGCACTTCTTTGATAGAAATCTTCATTGTTTTCGCATCTTCGTCAGCTTCGTCGCCCGTAGCCACTACATTCATAAAAATCGAATTTTTACTTCGCTATTCAATATTTAAAAATCATATTTTTATTTCGAAGGCCAATATATAAAAATCAAATTTTTAGTTCGAAGTTCAATATATAAAAATTCTATTTTTTAGTTCAAAGTTCAATATATAAAAATCGAATTTTTTTAGTTCAAAGTTCAATATATAAAAATCGAATTTTTAGTTCAAAGTTCAATATATAAAAATTAGCATATTTTCACAACGCTACTATATAGATAAAAATTATATTTTTATCACCTTATTCTTCATATAAAAATTTCACCCTTTCAAAAATAAAGTTTTCACCTTTATAGAAACAAAGTTTTCGCCTTTTTAAAATAAAGTTTTCGCCTTTCTAAAATAAAGTTTTCAACTTTATAAAAACAAAGTTTTCGCCTTTCTAAAATAAAGTTTTCAACTTTATAAAAACAAAGTTTTCGCCTTTTTAAAATAAAGTTTTCAACTTTATAAAAACAAAGTTTTCGCCTTTCTAAAATAAAGTTTTCGCCTTTCTAAAATAAAGTTTTCAACTTTATAAAAACAAAGTTTTCGCCTTTCTAAAATAAAGTTTTCGCCTTTCTAAAATAAAGTTTTCAACTTTATAAAAACAAAGTTTTCGCCTTTTTAAAATAAAATCAGTTTTATTTATTTCTTTTCAAATCAGTTTTTAAAACTTTATAAAAATCAGTTTTTATTTAATCAAAAATCAGTTTTTTACTTAATCAAAAATCAGTTTTTTTCTTAAATAAAAATCAGTGCTATTTTATATCTAAAGATCTCATCATTTTAATTTTTTTACAAAGCATTTCTATAACAACTAATTTAAATAAAACCGAAATAAATAAAACTAAGTAAAATAAAATTAAAAAAACTTACAGCAAGTAGAAGGGGGAAGATGGCGGCGCTGGTCGGTCGGAAGCGTCGGGTGGGGGTCGGATTTGAGGTGGGTTTCGAGGCGGCGTGGAAATAAGGGGGGGGTGCGTTACTGGAGGAGGGAGAGAAGCGGAGGAAGGGGGTCCTGGGAGAGGTGGAGGCACGACTGGGTGAGCGGCGGGATCCACTCGGAGGAGGGCGGCAGAAGGGGCTCGTGGGTGGGGGTTGGCGCGGCGATGAACGTCGACGGGGGGGGGGGGGGGGGGGGGGGGCTCCGTCCTTTCCCCTTTTTCTTCTTTTTTTTTTTTCTGATTCGATAAAATGGAGAGGGGGGGCCAGAGTAAAAAAAAGGGGGGGGGAAGAGATATATATTTTATTATTTTTTTTTCTTTTTTTTTCAATTTACGTTGACTTTTACATACGAACACCGAACCGGGTCCAACGACTGTCATCCCTAACGTAATACCCCCATTCCGAACACAATGGGATGTGTATCGCAAGCTGATTCGACTGTTTGAATCAGTTTCCGTTAAATTTACATTTAAATCACTATATTGAATTTTAAACGTACATTTCAGATGACCGGGGCCACAAACTAACTAGAAAAATTCTATAAAAATATTTTCTAGCTTCGTATTGACGATACGGTCCTAACAAAACTAGTTTCGCCGAATTCTGAGACCGTTAGAAAAATGGCCAATTTCCAGTCGATTAAAATCAACTGAAATTGGTCAAACGCGTTTTCCTTTGCCACGCTCACATATTGATTCGAAAAATTATGAAATTTGGAATCTAGCAATAGTTTGACATCACGGACCCAACAAAACTGGTTTCGTCGAAATCCGAGGTCGTTTGTAAAATGTCCATTTTTAAGGGCCTGAATTCCATAGCGACTATTCAGAAATTTCAACTGGACATAACTTTTGATTCCCGCTACGAACTTTTGATTTTTCGGATTCGTTGGAAAGATATTCACTATTAGATCCTAATGTTTTTGGTTTCACTAAAATCCGGATTGTTTTGCACCCGGTACATTCAATTGAAGTTTGAAATCGAATTATCGAACTACCGCGCCATTTTCAATTCTATTTATAATTATATATAAATATTTATATTCTAACGACGACGCGTATAATATATACGCTCGAATTATATTCAAAATAAATTTCTCATCGATATTATTTAAAATAATTCATTTTAAATAATCTAAATTCGCTAAAATTGCCAAAATAAAAATTTTAAACTGGCCCAGATTTTCCGGGTTGTTACACATCCTCTTGGGTGTACAGCCCAATCAGGATCGTCAGTAATTGCCCAAACGATGTGAAGACTTCCGGTCTTCGACCACCGTCTTCATCTTCGACATATCGTCGAATCGGTTATTCAGAATGGGTGTAAACCCGGACTTTCCGAACAACCCGCGTATATTAAAAACAAATGTTACACAAACACAACATACGCCTCATTCCAATTCATTAGTCACTAACCGCAAATTAGCAAGAGAACAATTTCCCAAACATTAACCCCGAAGGCCGAAACCAACATCAGATCAATACCCAGGAAACAATTCTTCTTAGCCAACCTACAGCTAGTTTCTAAATTCCACATTCTTAGGGAAAGGTTCCCATTAATTTTATCTAAGATAAATTCTTTAAAATTTATCCTGTAATCTTCCTTTGGATGTCGTTTCAAACCAAATTATGGTTTTTCTAAACTAGTCGAGATTAGCGAACCACACCGAAGTAATTATTTATTTTATTTCCCAATCCCAACCTATTCATCCCATGAAGCAAAACTGGTAATACTCCATATCTAACACCACGGTGTTATCGGTAAAATTAATTACCATTTCACGTTCAAATCTAATTAAAGATTTAACTATCGCTTTGGAGCAAAACTGGTAATACTCCATTCTCGTTCATTTTCTAAATTTGGAAATTTAGATTACAAATTCACATTTCAATCTAATTGCAGATTCGTTAAAACTCCTTTTACTGGGTTAAAGAACTAATGTTATTTAAAACACAGTTCACGACAAACCCAAATCACATTCTATTTATTATCGGGTTAAAGAACTAGTGTTATTTAAAACACAGTTCACGATAAACCCATTTCAAATTCAATCAAATATATTAGGAATTTCGATTATTTAAAACCCCTTTTTAAATCTAATTTATTTATTTAAAAAAATAAAAACCCGGGTTTTAAATTGAGTTCAAACTAGTTCATTTCGATAAAAATCTATTGTTATCTTTTCAAATATGGGGTTTTTTCATCCCAATTTTTCCCAAATCATTTCTTATGATTTTACACAAATTATTGAATTTTTAATAATTTTATCAAGGCCCGTACAGTCGATTTCCAACAATGGCCATCGAACTGCACTTACATCGACCTTTTTCGAATTTGATTTGGACGTATCTCCATATCCAACCGTTAGATTTTGAATTTCTAATATTCGTTAGAAAGCTCTTTTCGATACGAACCCAACGGTTCTGGTTTTAGGAGAATCCGACGGTCGGATCTCCCGAAATGTCCGTTTGAAATAAATGGTCAAAATTTACGAACTGCCGCGGCGCGGTGCGTTCTATTCAGGCCATTATATTATATATATAATATATATAATATATATTTCGTCGATTACTATTTAAAACGAATTATATAAATAGTTTTAAATTCGTTTCAAAAACAATTTCAACTTCCATTTCAATCCAAAGCAAAATTGAATTCCCCTTATAAATTCGTTTTAAAATTCATTTCTATTCAATTCAAGATTCAATTCAATTTGAATTCATTTCAATTCGCTTTCAATTCAATTTGAATTCGTTTTCAATTCAATTCAATTCCAAAGTCGTTTTCTATTCGATTCAATTCAAATTGGTTTTCTATTCGATTCAATTCAAACTGGTTTTCTATTCGATTCAATTCAAATTGGTTTTCTATTCGATTCAATTCAAATTGGTTTTCTATTCGATTCAATTCAAATTGGTTTTCTATTCGATTCAATTCAAATTGTTTTTCTATTCGATTCAATTCAAATTGGTTTTCTATTCGATTCAATTCAAATTGGTTTTCTATTCGATTCAATTCAAATTGGTTTTCTATTCGATTCAATTCAAAGTGGTTTTCAATTCGATTCAATTCAAATTGGTTTTCTATTCGAATCAAATCAAATTGGTTTTCTATTCGAATCAAATTCGTTTTCTATTCAAATCAAATTCGTTATATATTCAAATCAAATCAAAGTCGTTTTCTATTCAAATGAAATTCGTTATATATTCAATTGAAATCAAATTCGTTTCCTATTCAAATCAAATTCGTTATATATTCAATTGAAATCAAATTCGTTTTCTATTCAAATCAAATTCGTTATATATTCAATTGAAATCAATTTCGTTATATATTCAATTCATTTTGAAATCGTTTCCAATTCAATTCATTTCGAAATCGTTTTCAATTCAATTCAATTCGAAATCGTTTTCAATTCAATTCATTTCGAAATCGTTTTTAATTCAATTCATTTCGAAATCGTTTTCAATTCAATTTATTTCGAAATGAATAAAATCGATATAAATATCGTTCACATCAAAATGGCGTCAATCTAATCAACACGGCTTAACGTATTTCTATTTTCAAATATTTCGTTCAACACATGATTAATCTTATCGGATGAGTACAGTCAACACATAAACCTTTATTTCATATTGATGAAGATGTAAATTTTATTATTAAAATATTTCGTTCAACACATGACTAATCTCAACGGATGAGTACAGTCAACACATGAACCTTTATTTCATATTGATAAAGATGTAAATTTTATTATTAAAATATTTCGTTCAACACATGACTAATCTCAACGGATGAGTACAGTCAATACATGAACCTTTATTTCATATTGATAAAGATGTAAATTTTATTATTAAAATATTTCGTTCAACACATGACTAATCTCAACGGATGAGTACGGTCAACACATGAACCTTTATTTCATATTGATAAAGATGTAAATTTTATTATTAAAATATTTCGTTCAACACATGACTAATCTCAACGGATGAGTACAGTCAACACATGAACCTTTATTATATATTCTAATGACGACGTATATAATATATACGTTCGAATTATATTCAAAATAAATTTTCTCGTCGATATTATTTAAAATAATCTATTTTAAATATTAAAAATTCGCTAAAATTTGCCAAAATAAAAATTTTAAACTGGTTCAGAATCTCCGGGTTATTACATATCCAGTATATTAAAACTTTGAATACCCGTGGATCAGACGTATATGCAAAATCTATATATACTGGATAGTCCAAATCAATATAAATAAATAATCAAATACGAATAATTGATTAAAATTTTCAAAACAAAATTTGTTTTCATTTTAAAAATATACCCTTCACACTCGTTCTAGGATACTACTGATCCCATCTCTAACGAGTCATTCCCATTGAATATTACTAATCCAATTTCTAATGAATTCTTTCGTATGGTTCTAACGTGTCTTGTTCTCTGAGCTTTGTAAACCAAAGCTCTAATACCAAATGTAAAAACCCGTAACTTCCCCGGTGAGGAAAGCGCGGATAGTTCGAGAACAAGCCACAAAGGAACGCAGACGGAAGAACATTTCTTTGTTAATTACAACAATTCCATCAGATACAAGAATAAACAGAGTATAAACAAATAAAATACATTCGATAAATATCAGAGATTACAATATATTACATAGCAGCGGAAAATAATACAAAATACAACTGAAGAAGATACGCGGATACAAGGCTTTCCGGATATCGTTCCAGCTGTAAACCAGGTTCCTGAGAATATAAATCTGCAAAACCAAAAAATACTAGCTGCCCGTGTCGAAAATAAGGGCACCCAGAGTTTAGGTTAAAACAATAAACTCCAGGTCATTCATGGGACTGGTGTGAGAACTAAAACAGTTATATATCTTTATTTTAAATTTAGATAAATCAGGGGACGACGCCGCATAACCCGGAATGGGTTTCCTCCCAAGAATACCAGTGCACAAAACAAACAACGCAATGCTAAATAAAGAAAAATGAAGCTATTATAAGACCCAGGTCCCATCACACAATGCAACGCAAGCCGGAGGATAGGGTTTTACCTTATAATAGCCAAAGAATGCTTGATACGCTAAATTTCATCTTTTAATATTCTTAGTTAGACTCCAACTGTAAAATAGTAAGAGAACGATTCCCTAGGTATTAACCCCGAAGGCCGAAACCAACATCAGATCAATACCCAGGAAACCACCCATCTTCGCTCATTTCCAGTTAGTTTCTGATTTTATATACAATCATAAATATCAATCATAGGCGACATGAGCATCCCATGCCACTATGTCGCCATATATAGGCTTACAATCAAAACCGCACAGTCACGTATCGGAAGTTGGAGTTCCACCTGTGAACCGAGGCAAAAGATAGTCCTCAACCGATTCGAGACACTCTAGCCCGTGTCTCAGAAACAGCCACCACTGCACCTTGGATCGTCAGGGCCGGTCCACCGATGTGGATTATTATGCCTGAACACTAGGTTTCCCCGCCCTTTGGGGCGTCAATGAGTCAACGAATGACTCCATCGGCTTCACATAGTCACCGATATATCCAAGGTGCCTCGCAACAGCAACATCCACATAAGTCAAACTCGTCAGGGCGTGTAAAACCACTCGTGCCACTTCTAGCTAGAAGGAAACGCATGCCCTCCCTGAGGTCCTCTCCCGTTTCTGGTTCACAACCGGGGTGTGAGGCTCGCGAATCTACGCTACACAAAGCTACGCCATAAAAGCCGTGCTTTGATCATCAACCACAAGACTTTGCTTTTCAACAGAAGCCTTGATCATTTGCATCTTAGCATGCCACACAGGCAAACTACTCCATGCAACCGATATCCATCAATCACACAGAATGATATTCGATGCCAGACACACAGTCCATTTACAAGTCCGTTCTGGGTCTGAACGAATCCGGAGGCACCTAGTACCCCGCTTATCCATCGATCTCCAAGTACGTCTGGACGACCACCAACTGATTCCCTCCTCTTGGGTGTACGGCCCAATCAAGATCATCAGTAATCACCCAAACGATGTGAAGATTTCCGGTCTTTAACCACCGTCTTCATCTTTGACTAATCGTCGAATTAGTTATTCAGAATGGGATAAACCCGGTCTTTCCGAATAACTCGCGTATATAATAAATAAGTGTTACACAAACACAACATATGCCTCATTCCAATTCATTAGTCACTAACCGTAAATTAGTAAGAGAATAATTCCCCAAATATTAATCCCGAAGGCCGAAACCAACATCAGATCAATATACAGAAAACCATTCTGCTTAGCTAACCGACAGTTAGTTTCTAAATTTCACATTCTAAGGGAAAGGTTCCCATTAATTTTATCAAAGATAAATCCTTTAAATTTATTCTTTAATCTACTTTTGAATATCAATTCAAACTAGTTGGGATTAGCGAACCACATCGAAGTAATTATTTATTGTATTTCCCAACCTCAACCTATTTATCCCATGAAGTAAAACTGGTCATACTTCATATCTAACACCACGGTGTTATCGGTAAATTCAATTACCAATTCACGTTCAAATCTAATTAAAGATTTAACTACCGCCTGGAGTAAAACTGGTGATACTCCATTCTCGATCTTTTCAATCTAATTAAAGATTCATTAAAACTCCATTTAGTTTTAATCTTTGACTGGGTTAAAGAATCAGTGTCATTTAAAACACGGTTCACGATAAACCCCAAAATCACATCACATTTCAATCAGTCCCTAACCGTAAATTAGCAAGTGAGCAGTTCCCTAAGTATTAACCCTGAAGGCCGAAACCAACATCAGATCAATACCCCAAAAACCATTCAACTTAACTAGTCTTCAGTTAGTTTCTGATTTTCTTAACTCCTTTGGGTATAAGAATAGTATTACTGAAGATATCGTTCACGACAACCCAAAATCGTATTCCATTAATTTCGGGTTAAAGAACAAGTGTTATTTAAAACACTGTTCACGATAAACCCAAGAATCAATACCAATTCAATTCCAATTAAATATTATTTAATTGGTACAGTTCATTAAATCTAAATAAAAAGATTTAATCTTTTTCTCAACTGGGTTCAAGAACAGTGTTAATGAAGACATCGTTCACGACAAACCCAAATCACATTTGATATTAAATACAAGGCTCTGAATAGAAAATATACCGGCTTATATTCAATATCAAATTCTACGACCAACAAATATCGTATTGGAAATAACGATATTAATATATCTTTCAAATTCCCATAACAATATCTGTATCATCACGAAATCCAACATCGAAATATTCCGAAGACAATTTCGATTCAAATCCATTCCAATTCAATTATTGGAACTTCTGGTTACTTTTAAAACCATTTCAAATTCAATCTATTTATTTTAAAAATAAATAGAATTATAATTCTAGTTCAAAACTAGTTCATTTCGATAAAAATCTATTTTTATCTTTCCAAATATGGAATTTTTCATCCCAATTCTTCAGAAATCATTTCTTATGCTTTTACACAAATTAATTCTATTTTTAATAATTTTATCAAGGCCCGTACAGTCGATTTCCATCAACGGCCATCGAACTGCACTTACACCGACCTTTTCCAATTTTGATTTGGACATAATTTCAAATCCAACTGTTAGATTTCTAATTTCTAATATTCATTAGAAAGCTCTTTTTGATACGAATCCAACGGTTCCGGTTTTAGGAGAACCCGACAGTTAGATCTCCCGCAATATCCATTCGAAGTCAATGGTCGAAATTCGCGAACTACCGCGGCGCGGCACGTTCTATTCAGGCCATTGAATTATATATATAATATATACTTCATCGATTTCCTTTCGAAACGAATTTAATAAATAGTTTTGAATTCGTTTTCAATATCAAAATATTTTATTTAAATAAAAATATTTTATTTCAATATCAAAAAGTACATCTTTTTACTCCACTATTTGACATACTACATTTCATTCATACAACTCTGTCACTCACTCTATACAACTACATTTACATTCACATATACAGATACTCTCATACATTGACACTGTTATTTTTTTTACTATATTCTGTCTTCCATCTTCTGTCTTCACAGCCTACAGTCAAGTCCTGTCTTCATACCTGTCACAAGAAGAAAACACAGTAGACTGCAACAAAATAAAATAGAATAAAAGCAAATAAAAATTTATTTTTAAATTTTATTTGCCTTAGAATTACGGTGTGTTTCTCATCATTTTTCTAGACTTAGTTTGATATGCAGGGACAGAAAAATCTCGTCTGATGGTTGCATGTACACACGTATACACGTGTGCACTGCCACGCCAATCAATATGCATCTGAGGAGTAGCCACAAGGACCATCTCAACTCAGAGCATATGGTCGAGAGTGCTAAATCAAAAAAGCAAAAACAAGTGGTCGAGCACAATGCAAAATGCGAGTACAAAGTAAAAACATGATCAACAATAAAGAATCAAAAAGAACATCATTTTTTGAGAGCAACTCAAGGCAGGCTTAAATCAAGTATTTCAAAAATCATGCAAAGAGAACAATCATGGACAGAACATTATCTAGCAGGGAATGCACGGCAATATACAAAGCAAACAAACTAAGCATGGTGACAAAACTAATGAATTTCTCAGTAAAAGATTATGGGTCATAGCAGTTCAAAGCCAGAACATGACATCAAACAAACAAGGCAAGAGTTGGATGACAACACTAGTCAAGGCAGATGTTTCAGGATGCTCAGGAGCAAAGTGTATGAAGCAGTAAAAAGAATGGAAAAATCAGTGCAACAAATTCGTATACTCGAGCAAGTCCAGTAACATGAATGGTACAACATGGCTCAGCCTAATCAATTACAATGGGGTAGGTTCATTCACAATATGGTGGAGCACAACTGAGGTGCAGGTCTATACAGCAGCAGTTCAATGATCGGTTAGCAAGCATGAATGGCATATGGTGCATATACAAGCCGAGAAGTCAGTACAAAAATGTCAAATAGGAAGAATAAGTCGAGTATGAAATGGCAAGTCTAGCAGGATAATCAAGTACAATAAATGTTCTTATCAAATTCAAAGAATGATAAATGGGAAGTTCAAGTACAAGAGAAATCATGCCAGACTGATTAAGTATTGTATCCATTCTTATTAGCTCAAAATCAAGTTAGAGCATCAGTTCTTAGTTTTCGGCAAGGCAAGTATCAAGTGCAGTATCAGTTAAAAGTTGAGTAGCAAGACAGGGTGGATTTTTCTTTTCTTATCAATTAAAAAGTTTTTAATCGGTTAAGAAGTTTCAGCATGATGCACAAGTTCAGCATGGTGAAAGATCACGCAATTTTCAGACTGAAGGAATTTCCATAATTTACCTTGCAAAATATTCGGTTTTGTTTAAGCAGGAAGAAATTCAAAATCAAATGCAAGTTTCTCACGCAAGTTTGAAGATTTCAAATTTCAGAAATCACGCTAACTCAAAGCCAAAGATCAAAATTTACGCAATATACGTTCAGATGTAAAGCTGACGAAAACTCCAGAGTTTCAGAAGATTTCAAAGTCACAAAATCCACAAGTATATTTAAGACCAAATCAACAAACGAAATCAGAGAATCAGTATTCTAGAGAGTTCGTAATACTCTATAAATAACACACGTCTTCCTCATTGGCAAAAGATAATAATAATAAATCAACAAGAAAATCAAAACAAACATCGAGCATAAATAAACGAAATCAAGGGCAAAATCACATACAATTTTCCAGAGCGAACGAAGTTGAATCGAAGAATCCTGAAGCATCAATTTGATCACGCTGCCCATTGGAGGAAGATCGATTCTTGAAGAACCCTAGGAGGAAGCCGCCACCATTATTTAACAATAAGTGAAAAGCTTCAGTACTGAGTAAAAAGAATGGCCGGCCAAGTCAAAACAAGGGGCTAACCCACTTTAGTTATTTCTAGGGTTTTATTTTTTGGTTGTTTTAAGTTTTTTTTATTTTATTTAAATCAAAAGGAGTAAATAAACTACTAATGTTTGTAGTTGGAAAAATCATAGCTTGAGAAGTACGAGTTGTGTCAAGGTCTTGAGCGTAGGGTTTAAACAGTCGGGAGCGAAGGTTGCGAGTTACAACAGTCTGTAGTGTAGAGATTGTTTATAATTCCTAGTAGAAACCTTGAATGCAGCAGTAGGCACGGTTTTTCCGAAGCTGGGTATCCTCTGTGTGTGATTTTCTTTCTGCAATTTTTTTTTATTTTGTCATTCTGTGATATTTTGATTTTAATTCACTTAATTTTCAATAAACCCTATTCACCCACCCCCTCTAGGGTTAATTTAGATCCTACAAGTGGTATCAGAGCGGGTATTTTTAACTCTAGAGTCATGAATTTGTCAAACAACGCTTTTTCTGAGGGTCAGTCCATAGCTAGGCCACCAATGTTTAACGGAACCGATTATGCCTATTGGAAAGCTAGGATGAAAATTTACTTAAGTTCTGTCGATTATGATGTATGGGATATTGTTGAGACGGGCTACAAACCTCCCGTTACGATTATTAATTATATTGAAATTCCTAAGCCAAAAGATAAGTGGGATGCTAATGATAAAAAATTATTTTCAACTGATGCCAAAGCAATGAACGCTTTAATTTTTGCTCTTGATAAAATTGAGTTTAACCGTATATCTCACTGTTCAACTGCATAGGAAATTTGGCATACTTTGGAAGTTACACATGAAGGAACATCTCAAGTCAAGGAATCTCGTCTCACACTACTCTACAACGAATATGAAAATTTCACGATGCGGAAAGACGAAGATATAAAAGAGATGTATGGTCGATTTTCCACACTGATTTATAATGCAAGGGCTCTTGGTAAAGTCTACACTGAAGTAGAATTAATACGCAAGATACTAAGAGTACTGCCAATAAACTTTGAAGCCAAAGTAACAACCATTCAAGAATCAAAAGACCTAAGTAAGTTAAGAATAGAAGAGTTGATTGGAAACTTGATCGCTTATGAAATGGAGTTAAAAGCCAAAGAAGGACGCGATGAGTCAGAATCAAAGAAAAAGAAAATCGCTCTAAACAGCACTGTTGAAAGTAATGATGAAGCTGAGAATCCCATTGAAGAATTGGCAATGGTTCTTAAAAAGTGGTCTAACAAGAAATACAAGTCACGAAAGAAGAATTCAAAATCCAACAAATCCAAGAATTCAGACAACTCAGACGATGAAGTGATATGCTACAACTGCAATAAACCAGGCCATATCAAACCAAATTGTCCACTACTTCAGAAAGACAGAAAGAAGAAGAAGAAAAGGAAAGCTTTTGCAGCTACATGGGATGACGAAGAAGGAGAAGAAGAAGACTCTGACAGCAATAAAGAGGAAGCCAATTTGTGTCTTATGGCACAGTCAGATTCAGAAAGTAGTGAAGAGGATTCCACTGAGGTACCAAATTACTCTTATAAAGATTTAATTCTAATGTGTCACGATCTTACCAAAACGTTGATTCTCTTGAGCTAAAAGTTAAGAAATTAAAATCTGATAGGTTAAAATTAGTTCACGAAAAAATAGGTTAGAAACTGAGCTTAAAAAATAACAAACCTTGATTGTGAAAACTGCAAGTTTTTAAAACAAGAGCAAACAAAATTTGAAGCAAAGTTTGAGAAATTAAAAAAGGAACACTTGGCATTAAAAGAAAGTGATGACACAAAAAGAAAGAATTTCATCAACAGATGCACTTCTCTTGTTAATGAAAATGCAGCACTTAAAACCAAAATAAAAAATCTTGAAATAGCATTAAGTAAGTTTTCAAAAGGGGAAAAGTCATTTAGGATGTTGCTTGGAAATCAATTATATGCTAATAATAGAAAAGGATTAGGATTTGGGAAAACACACATTAATATGAATGATAATGTAAAATGTGGAAGTGTTTTTCCTAAATGTATAAAATGTGGAAAAATTGAACATAGCTATGAAAAATGTCAAAATAGGAACAATAATAAAAAATTCATACAAATTGGGTTCCAAAAGGGTCAACAAGTAATTGTAATAGATTTGGATTTGATAAGAACAAACAAATTTGGATTTCAAAAGGATCTGTTGTTCAAAATCAAAAAATTTCAGTTACTAATTTTATTAGACCTATGAGTTTCTCTAGGTCATTCTCTTCTTCTCGTGTGTAGGTATGTTGGCGGGCTAAGGAACAACAAGAATGGTACTTGGATTCAGGTTGTTCCAAACTATGACAGGAGATAAATTAAAGTTCCTTAGCCTTGAAAAACATAAAGGAGGAAGTGTGATAATGGGCGATAACAGAAAGTGTAAAATTATTGGTAAAGGTAAAGTAGGTAATAGTACTTTCTCCTTAACTGATGCTTTATATGTTGAAAACCTGCATCATAATCTCATTTCCATAAGCCAACTATGTGCCAAAGGAATGAGTGTGATATTTGATAATGAATCTTGCAAAATTATTGAAAAACCCACAAACAGTATTGTGTTCACGGGAAAAAGAAAAGGAAATGTTTACACGATTTCATTTGATGATTTGACTCTCTCATGATGTTTAGTAGCTACGGATGAAGAAGTTTTCTTATGGCATAGGAGATTGGGTCACGCTAGTATGAGTCTCTTGGAAAAACTTGAATCAAAAGAATTGGTAAGAGGACTACCACATCAGAAATATAAAAATAATAAAGTGTGTAAATCATGTGCTATGGGAAAATTCAGTCGTTCATCATTTCGTCCCAAAAATATTGTTAGTACTAATAGGGTACTTGAATTGATTTACATGGATTTATTTGGACCAAATGAAATTGCTAGCTTGAATGGAAAACGTTATTGTTATGTGTTGGTTGATGATTATTCTAGATTTACATGGGTTTATTTTCTAGCCAAAAAATCCGAAACTTTTGATTACTTTTCAAAGTTTGCAAAACTCGTTCAAAATGAAAAAGGTGTTTCAATAAAAACTTTAAGAAGTGATCACGGTGGTGAATTTGAAATTTTGGATTTTGAAAATTTTTGTGAAGAAAATGGTTTTAAACACGAATTTTCTGCTCCTCGAACACCCCAACAAAATGGGGTAGTCGAAAGGAAAAATTGTACATTACAGGAATTGGCTAGATCTATGTTAAGTGAATATAATTTGCCATTGACTTTTTGGGCAGAGGCAGTTAATACATCCTGCCATGTAATGAATAGAGTAATGATAAGACCAATACTCAACAAAACATCCTATGAATTGTGGTTTGACAGAAAGCCTAACATTTCATATTTTAGAGTTTTTGGATGCCCTTGTTATCTTCTTAATACAGGTGATCTTCTTGGTAAGTTTGAATCAAAGGCCGACGACGGAATTTTCATGGGTTACTCTTCAAGAAGCAAGGCTTACCGAATCTTCAACAAACGATCAAAAACTATTATTGAAACCATAAACGTGAAATTTAATGAATGATCTGGATATGGTGGACAAAGAGAAAAACGATGAGGGAATTACATATGAAGGTGAAAAAGAAAATAGCAAAGAGAAGACTGGCAGTGATGATCCAACAAAACAAACATTTGAAGTTGAGGATTTGAAATTCAAAGCCAACCATCCTCCAGAATTGGTAATAGGAAATCCAACGGCAGGTATACGAACTCGTTCATCATTTAATAAAGATATCTGTACTTTTTGTATTCACAGTTGTTTTATCTCTGAAATCGAACCTAAAAATGTTGAAATTGCACTTAATGATGAAAATTGGATTTTAGCGATGCAAGAAGAACTTAATCAATTTGAGCGGAATAAAGTTTGGAAATTAGTTCCTAGACCGAATGACTACCCAGTAGTAGGAACTAAATGGGTGTTCAAAAATAAACTTGATGAATCCGGAAATGTAATTAGAAACAAAGCTAGGTTGGTTGCAAAAGGATATAATCAAATTGAAGGCATTGATTTTGATGAGGCATTTGCACCAGTAGCTAGGTTAGAAGCCATTAGAATTTTGCTCAGTTTTGCATGTTATAAAGGTTTCAAACTTAAACAAATGGACGTAAAAAGTGCGTTTTTAAATGGAGAATTAAAAGAAGAAGTTTTTGTGGAACAACCCCCTGGTTTTGAAAATCATGAATTTCCAAATCATGTATTTAAACTTGAAAAAGCATTATATGGTCTTAAACAAGCTCCTAGAGCTTGGTACGATTGTTTAAGTGCATATCTTTTGGAAAATGGTTTTAAAAAAGGCAGTGCTGACACTACATTATTTCTATTACATGAAGGTGATAATTTTTTAATAGTCCAAATTTATGTTGATGATATTATATATGGTGCTACTAATGATTGTTTGTGTGAGAAATTTGAAAAAGTCATGCAGGATAAATTCGAAATGAGCTTAGTAGGTGAATTAAAGTACTTCCTTGGATTTCAAATCAAACAAAGCACCAAAGGTATTTTCATATCACAAACAAATACATTGCTGAATTGCTGAAAAAATTTGGACTAGAAAACGCAAAACCACTCAGAACACCGATGAGTCCTTCAACCAAGCTTGACAAAGACGAGAAAGGAGTTGTAGTTGATCAGAAAAAATACCGTGGAATAATTGGTTCACTTCTTTATCTCACTGCATCTAGGCCTGATATTATGTTTGCTGTTTGTTTATGTGCACGCTTTCAATCTAATCCAAAAGAATCTCACTTAAAAGCCACAAAAAGAATATTAAGATATCTTTTGCACACACACAAATTTGGTTTATGGTACCCCGCATGCAATAATTTTGAATTAATTGGATATTCTGATGCTGATTATGCTGGATCCCTTGTTGATAGAAAAAGCACTAGTGGGACTTGTTTTATGCTAGGACACTCGTTAGTCTCATGGTCAAGTCGAAAACAAAATTGTGTTGCTTTGTCCACAACCGAGGCTGAATACATTGCTTAGGAAGTTGTTGTGCACAAATACTATGGATGATGCAAACTCTTTCAGACTTTGGTCTAATTTATAAAAAAGTACCACTAAAATGTGACAGTAAAAGTGCTATAGACTTGTCTAATAATCCTGTTCACCATTCACGCACTAAACACATAGATGTGAGACATCATTTTATTAGAGATCACATTTCACGAGAAGATATTTGTATTGAGTTTATTTCAACTGACTGTCAACTTGCTGATATCTTTACAAAACCTCTTCCCGAAGATAGATTTTCACGATTACGCTTAGATTTGGGAATTATAGAAATTGATTAATCATTATCCATTTTTTTTAAAAATTCTTAAATGGTTATTCGTGAGTTAAAAGATTGATCATTTGAACTATTTTGGAACTAGTTGAAATTATATCAGATCTTGGAATTGTGATGAATATTGACTATAATATTTTTTTATCATAAGGAAATATTTTTAAATCTCATGATGATTGGACATATTTTATAATACTTTTGAATTAGAGCTTATTTTACGACCATCTTCAATATCTACCATACTTCTGTCACTCATCATGGTTTTATTTAATTTGGGGAGTTCTAATTATTCTTGGAATTTAGAAATAAATAAATAAATAAATAAATAATAATTTATCCTTGGTACTCACTCCCATTTAAAAGTCCTCGCGGTTATGCGTGGGTGAATTACCTTAATCTCTATGTGCTTCCATTCTCACTTAAAAGACCTTTGGGCTGTGCATGGATGGAACTCATCAGAGGGGATAAAGTTATGTTACTACTAACCCCATTTAAAAGACCTTTGGGCTATGTGTGGTTAGAAAGTGCTTAACACATTTTTTTTAAAGCATATTTAAAATCTTTAAATTTTATATTCAAATATTCAATTTTTATTGAACTCTCCTAATTCTATAAAATCCATAGTAAATCCATTCATTTTGAAAGTGAATTTTGTCTCTGACTCGAAGAATATTATGATTTCTGTTTGATTCAGTGAGATTTATGATATACTATCCTCTTGATCTGAATTTATATTTCTAGTTTATATTCATCACTGTTTTAATTTCTGTTATTCTTTTGATGATAACAAAAGGGGGAGAATGGTCAAGATTTTGATGGATGAGTAAGCATTTATAGAACATTTTGAAAATGGGTGTCTGAATAATTTATTTCAAAATTTTCAATTCTATGCATCAATAAGGGAAGCTTAGTTGTAGGGGGAGCATACAAATGGGGGGAGTAATATACTTCACGTTTCAAACACATTCAAAATCTTTTATTTGTTTGTCATCATCAAAAGGGGGAGATTGTTGTATATAACAGTGTTGTATACACAATTATATACAATTATATGATTTTTGTTTGATGATAACAACCAAATATATTTTATTATTGAATGTGTTGATTTACTACACAACAAACAGAAATATAGTATTTCTATTTAAATAAAAAAAAACTGTACAGAAATTACAATCACACAGTATTTTATTTAAATAAAAATATTTTATTTCAATATCAAAAAGTACATCTTTTTACTCCACTATTTGACATACTACATTTCATTCATACAACTCTGTCACTCACTCTATAAAACTACATTTACATTCACATATACAGACACTCTCATACATTGACACTGTTATTTTTTTTTTACTGTCTTCTGTCTTCACAGCCTTCAGTCAAGTCCTGTCTTCATACCTGTCACAAGAAGAACACACAGTAGACTGCAACAAAAATAAAATAGAATAAAAGCAAATAAAAAATTATTTTTAAATTTTATTTGCCTCAGAATTACGGTGTGTTTCTCATCATTTTTCTAGACTTAGTTTGATATGCAGGGACAGAAAAATCTCGTCTGATGGCTGCATGTACACACGTATACATGTGTGCACTGCCATGCCAATCAATATACATCTGAGGAGTAGCCACAAGGACCATCTCAACTCAGTGCATATGGTCGAGAGTGCTAAATCAAAACAGCAAAAACAAGTGGTCGAGCACAATACAAAATGCGAGTACAAAGTAAAAACATGATCAGCAATAAAGAATCAAAAAGAATATCATTTTTTGAGACCAACTCAAGGCAGACTTAAATCAAGTATTTCAAAAATCATGCAAAGAGAACAATCATGGACAGAACATTATCTAGCAGGGAATGCACGGCAATATACAAAGCAAACAAACTAAGCATGGTGACAAAACTAATGAATCTCTTGGTACAAGATTATGGGTCATAGCAGTTCAAAGCCAGAACATGACATCAAACAAACAAGGCAAGAGTTGGATGGCAACACTAGTCAAGGCAGATGTTTCAGGATGCTCAGGAGCAAAGTGTATGAAGCAGTAACAAGAATGGAAAAATCATTGCCACAAATTCGTATACTCGAGCAAGTCCAGTAACATGAATGGTACAACATGGCTCAGCCTAATCAATTACAATGGGGTAGGTGCATTCACAATATGGTGGAGCACAACTGAGGTGCAGGTCTATACAGCAGCAGTTCAATGATCGGTTAGCAAGCATGAATGGCATATGGTGCATATAAAAGCCGAGAAGTCAGTACAAAAATGTCAAATAGGAAGAATAAGTCGAGTATGAAATGGCAAGTCTAGCAGGATAATCAAGTACAATAAATGTTCTAATGAAATTCAAAGAATGATAACTGGGAAGTTCAAGTATAGGAGAAATCATGCCAGCCTGATTAAGTATTGTATCCATTCTTATTAGCTCAAAATCAAGTTAGAGCATCAGTTCTTAGTTTTCGGCAAGGCAAGTATCAAGTGCAGTATCAGTTAAAAGTTGAGTAGCAAGACAGGGTGGATTTTTCTTTTCTTATCAATTAAAAAAGTTTTTAATTGGTTAAGAAGTTTCAGCATGATGCACAAGTTCAGCATGGTGAAAGATCACGCAATTTTCAGACTGAAGGAATTTCCAAAATTTATCTTGCAAAATATTCGGTTTTGTTTAAGCAGGGAGAAATTCAAAATCAAATGCAAGTTTCTCACACAAGTTTGAAGATTTCAAATTTCAAAAATCACGCTAATTCAAAGCCAAAGATCAAAATTTACGCAATATACATTTAGATGTAAAGTTGACGAAAACTCCAGAGTTTCAGAAGATTTCAAAGTCACAAAATCCACAAGTATATTCAAGACCAAATCAACAAATGAAATCAGAGAATCAGTATTCAAGAGAGTTCGTAATACTCTATAAATAACACACGTCTTCCTCATTGGCAAAAGATAATAATAATAAATCAACAAGAAAATCGAAACAAACATCGAGCATAAATAAACGAAATCAAGGGCAAAATCACATACAATTTTCCAGAGCGAACGAAGTTGAATCGAAGAATCCTGAAGCATCAATTTGATCACGCTACCCATTGGAGGAAGATCGATTCTTGAAGTACCCTAGGAGGAAGCCGCCGCCATTATTTAACAATAAGGGAAAAGCTTCAGTACTGAGTAAAAAGAATGGCCGACCAAGTCAAAACAAGGGGCTAACCCACTTTAGTTATTTCTAGGGTTTTATTTTTTGGTTGTTTTAAGTTTATTTTATTTTATTTAAATCAAAAGGAGTAAATAAACTACTAATGTTTGTAGCTGGAAAAATCACAGCTTGAGAAAGTACGAGTTGTGTCAAGGTCTTGAGCGTAGGGTATAAACAGTCGGGAGCGAAGGTCGCGAGTTACAAGAGTCTGTAGCGTAGAGATTGTTTATAATTCCTAGTAGAAACCTTGAATGCAGCAGTAAGCATAGTTTTTCCGAAGCTTGGTATCCTCTGTGTGTGATTTTCTTTCTGCAATTTTTTTTATTTTGTCATTCTGTGATATTTTGATTTTAATTCACTCAATTTGCAATAAACCCTATTCACCCCCCCCTCTAGGGTTAATTTAGATCCTACACGGTTCGATCGGTATCACTGCTATTGAACTGTTCGGTGTTCTCGTATCTCAACCGAACGGTATTTCGTTACTGGATTACTTTTCGTGGCAATCCCTCTAGTCGATCGATCTTCTTTTTTATCAAACCGACCGGATGTGCCTTATCACATTTTGTGGATAACATATAGTTATTTATTTTATAACTGCAAATATGAACTGCTCCCCGCCGTCCACAGACCATGGACGACTTGTTTGATTGTATTGTTTGTGTGGATTATGATAGGGATTGTAATTGATTGTATTGTTGTATATATGAAATTATTTATATAAAATATATATATATATATATATATATATATATATATAAATTATCAGGAAATAAATAATATCCATTTACAAAACGAACGATTTGTTTATGTGCACTTATTTATCTGATATGGATTGGGACGATAAATTTTACACATCGCCCAACTACACAAATAATAAACCGTATTTGTTGTTTGAAAACACCACACGGGTATTGGGATAATATTTGACATACACTGATCCCAATAATTAGCGGTATGTCAATCAATGAGTTGACAGACCGTATAAGCGTTATTTATTTATTTTAATGCTTATACAATTGTAAAATGCACTCTGGAAGGTGTATGAATTTTTAATGATTGTTCATCGTTATTGTTGTATATATGTGATGTTGAAATCCATATAACTAAAATTATATGGTAATGGATTGAGTCTGATTCTAGTTCAGAATTAACGAGTACTTTAAAATAATATTCAGTAATTATTGAAATGTGAAGCCGTGTTAAGTAGTCAAATGCCATTTTTACACGAACGGGATTTTCTGTCTATTTTATTCATTTTATAATGAATATCGAAAAGTGATTTCAAAATCTGATATTTTGAAAATATTATCATTTTAATATTATAATGATGGGAAATATTCAATTTTGATTTGAATTTAAAAATGAAATTGAAATCATTTTAAAAATGAATTTAAAATGAAGTTACAAAGAATATTCAATTTTGATTTGAATTTGAAAATGGAATTGAAATCGTTTTAAAAATGAATTTAAAACGAAGTTATAAAGAAAATTCAATTTTGATTTGAAATTGAAATGGAAGTGGAAATCGTTTTTAAAACGATTTATAAAATTCGTTTTAAGTGGAAATTAATGAAATATAATATATATATATATTATATTATAATGGCCTGAATAGAACGCGCCGTGTAGTGACCGTTCGCGAATTTCGACCATTGACTTCGAATTGATGTTACGGGAGACACAAACATCGGATTCTCCTAAACTAGAACCATTGGGTTCGTATCGAAAAGAGCTTTCCAACGAATATAAGAGATTTGAAATCTAACGGTTGGATTTGGAATTATGTCCAAATCAAATTCGGAAAAGGTTGCTGTAAGTGCAGTTCGACGACCGTTTATGGAAATCGACTCTATGGGCCTTAATAAAATAATTAAAAATATTAATAATTTGTGTAAAATCATAATAAATGATTTGGAAAGAATTAGGATGAAAAATTCCATATTTAAAAAGATATTTTATCGAAATGAACTAGTTATGAACTAGAATTATAATCCAATATTTTTAAATAAATAAATTGGATTTGGAATGGTTTAAAAAATAACCGGAATTTCCAATATATGAATTGGAATGGATTTGAATCGAAATTATCCCTGGAATATTTCGATATTGGATTCCGTGATTGTACGGAGATTGTGGAGGAATTTGGAAGATATATATCACTATTCCAATACGATATTTGTTGATTTCAAAATTTGATATTGAATATAAGCCGATATATTTTCTATTCAGGGCCTTGTATTTAATATCAAATGGGATTTTGGGTTTGTCGTGAACGATGTCTTCATTAACACTGTTGTTAAACCCAGTTGAGAAAAGGTTAAACCTTTTTATTAGGATTTAATGAAGTTTACCAATTAATTAATATTTAATTGGAATTGAATTTAATTGTATTTTGGGTTTGTCGTGAATGGTATCTTTAAAAATATTGTTCTTAAACCCAATGGAGTTAAGAAAATTAGAAACTAACTGGAGATTAGCTAAGTTGAATGGTTTCCTAGGTATTGGTCTGATGTTGGTTTCGGCCTTCGGGATTAATACTTAGGGAATTGTTCTCTTACTAATTTAATGTTAGAGGCTCAGGGAATGGTGTCTTCAGTAACACTTTTCTCGAACCCCGTGTGAAAAGAATAAATCTTTTAATTAAGATTATTAGAGTTTCCAATTAATTAACATTTAATTGGAATGAAATGAAATGTGAATTGGGTTTATCGCGAACTGTGTTTTAAATAACACTTGTTCTTTAACCCAGTTTATAGTGAAATGAGATTTGGAATATATAACTATATTATTAAGATTTAATGAAAATTTTCCAAAGTAAAGATTTCCAATTTAATACATTGGAATGGAATGGAATTCGATTCGATAAAAATCGAAGTGAGCTTCTGTGGAGGAAGACTGTTAATATATACGGAATTCAAAAGCCTTTGTCGTTATTCCATTTATATTATTAGTCGGATACGAAAATTTATATAGATTATATATATTGATCTGTTTTCCGTGAAAATTCCATAATTAATGGAATGTGATTTTGGATTTATCGTGAACTGTGTTTTAAATGACATTGGTTCTTTAACCCAGTTAAAGATAGGAATTATTTTCCTAGAAGTTGAATAATCATTAATATTGATTTTTGGGAAGATTAAAACTGAATTAGAGTTTTAATGAATCTTTAATTAGATTGAAAATTGAATGAGATAATTTAAATTACTGGATTCATGAAATGATCGATAATGGAGTATCACCAGTTTTGCTCCAAGCGATAGTTAAATCTTTAATTAGATTTGAACTTTAAATGGTAATTAATATTTATCGATAACACAGTTGAGTTAGATATGGAGTACTACCAGTTTTTCTCCATGAGATGAATAGGTTGGGATTGGGAAACATAATAAATGATTACTTCGGTAAGGTTCGCGAATCCTGACTAGTTTGGAAAACCTTAATATGGTTTAAATTATGAAAAGAATATTTGAATAAAAGAATATTCGGAATTGGAATGAGGCGTATGTTGTGTTTGTGTAACACTTGTTTACTATATACGCGAGTTATTCGGAAAAGCCGGGTTTATACCCATTCTGAATAACTGATTCGACGATAGGTCGAAGAAGAAGACGTTGGTTGAAGACCAAAGGTCTTGACATCGTTTGGATGATTACTGATGTCTTGACTGGGCTGTACACCCTAGACAAGGTAATAAGTGGTGATCGTCCAGACGTACTTGGAGATCTACGGATATGCGAGAGCCTCTCTCCTGTATTGGACATATGGAAGAGGAATAAGGTGCCTCTGGTTTCATTCAAACCCATAATGGACTGTGTGTCTGACATTGGACTTTATTATGTGCTGACGTATCTCTATTAAATATACATATGCCTGATGAAGGAGAATTTATTCTCTTACTTCACCCTTCTTTGAGACATGCAGGATCAGAGATTGTAAATCGATAGACATCAGTCGCACGGCGTGAATTACCTATGTGGCATGCCTGAGTGGCAAGTGATCAAGGCTTCTGTTGAAAAGCAAAGTCTTGCGGTTGATGATCAAAGCACAACTTTAATATAGCATAGCTTTGTGTAGCGTTAATTCGCGAACCTCACACACCGGTATGGTGGTAAACTGATGGTTAGATCAGTATGCTTTTGAGATGAGGATAGACACCTTAGTGGTGTCATAGATTCGGTCGACCGAGGTGATACTATATGTGGTCGCCCCCACACCAGTAGGGATAGGGCACACCCCCGATTCCCAGATGGATAGAGTTAGCGGTGTTTTCGCACGCTTGTGACGTAAACCGCGGTAGCTTGTTTCTTGGATAGTGCGGATGTGCATTACGATGTTTTCGCATGCTTGTGACGTAAACCGTGGGGAATTGCCCTATGTGATAGTTCTTTCGAATCAGTAACCACCATGATGGAAATCCAACTTCCAAATACGATATTGTGCTTTCTTAATTGTAGAACTAGTATGGTGACATGATATATGGTACCCATGCCGTCTATGATTGATACATTTATATTTGAAGTTGATTTCTTCACTTATAATAATAATAAAAGATAAATTTCACGTACCAAGCATATTTGGCTATTATAAGGTAAAACTCTATCATCCGGCTTGCATTGCATTGTGTGATGGGACCTAAGTCTTATAATAGCTTCATTTTCTTTATTTAGCATTGCGCTATTTTTTTTTAGGCACTAGTATTCTTGGGAGGAAACCCGTTCCGTGTTATACGCCGTGGTCCCTTGATTTACCAAATTTTAAAGTAAAGTTTTAAATAACTTTTTTAGTTCTCACACCAGTCACATGACTGACCTGGAGTTTATTGTTTTGACCTAAACTCTGGGTGCCCCTATTTTGCACACGAGCAGCTAGTAGTTTTGGTTTTACAGATGCTATATTCACAGGATCTTGGTTTACAACTGCAGCGATATTCGAAAAGCTCTGTATCCGTGTATTTCTTTCAGTTGTGTTTTTGTATTATTTTTCCGCTGCTAATGTAATTTAAATCTCTGATATTTATAAAATGTTTGTTATTTATTCATACTCTGTAATATTCTTGTACTCTGATGTAAATTGTTGTAATAAGCAATGAAATGTTCTTTTGTTTGTGTTCTGATTCATCGTGTTCTCAATTCAATCTGGATTTTCCTTCACGGGGAAGTTCGGGTCGTCTCAGTTTGGTATCAGAGCTTTGGTTTACAAAGCTCGAGAACAAGACATATTAGAACCAAACGAAAGAATTCATCAGAGATTGGATTTGTAATATCCAATGAGAATGACTCGTTAGAGATGGGATCAGTAGTATTCTAGAACGAGTGTAAAGAGTGTTATTTTAAAATAAAAATGAAAACAAATTTTGTTTTGAAAATTTAAATCTTATTATACATATTTTAATATTTTATTTTAAATTAATTTGGACAATCAAGTATATAAATATTTTGCATATACGTCTGATCCACGTGTATACGAAGTCTCAAATATACTAGATAGATATAGAATCACACTCTAGTCGCCCGGAGATGATTCTGATGATAAGGCCTCATCATCAGTGTGTATGTTCGAGTTTCGAAAGTGGGATATCTATATATTTCCAATTGACTGGTATGAGAACCGAAACTTAGTCAAAATTTATTGTTTGTGACTTGGCATCAAAAACATGATTCTTAGGTATGTAAAAATTATGAATCTAAGACGTTAATCAACTAATTGGTTGTTGATTGCGTTGTTTGATTAGTTAAGATTTTAAACCATTAATCCAAATTGAATCAAATATTGAACTGAACTGAAAATTATTGGAAATTGCATGCATGCACATATATATGTATTGAACAGGTCATAGTAAGGAAGCTAAGAAGAGGAATAAAATTGTATGCCCGACAAACAGGTACATGTTTATGCCCGACAAATAGGTACATGTTTATTGTATTTCTTGGGGTTTTGATGATTTTATGAGCCGATTGGCTAGCCGCTTGGCTTTTTTCTTTTTCTTTTTGAGATGAGAGAGCCTGTGTGGCGGTTTGGGGATTTTCCCGATGCTCCCCGTACAAAGGAGGTTATGGCGAAAATTTTCGAAAATTTAGGGTGTTAGCCAAATTTTTGAAAAATTTGAAAAGTTTTTAGAAACTGAAAATTTGAAGAACTTAAGCCATAATGAAAGTTGAGTTGGTTAGTTAAACAACTTTCAGCTCCGTTCCTTTTCGAGGACGAAAAAATTTTAAGTGGGGGAGATTGTAACAAACCAGGAAATCAGAACCAATTTAAAATTTTTATTTTAGCTATTTTAATGGATTTTGGTTATTTAAAATGATTTATTTTAAATAATAATGACTAAAAATTTATTTTAATCGAAGTTAGAACGTATAAATTTATTTTAATTATAAAACAAGCCTGAAACGGCGCGGTAGTTTGAAAATTCGATTTTAAATTTCAATTGAATATACAGAATTCAATATAAGTCAGAATTGGACGAAACAAGAAATATTTGAATCTGTTTAATAATATCTTTTAACGAATGTAAGAAACTAAGATTTTACTTTATAAATTGAAAGTTATGTCCAATTTAAAATTTAGAATAGTCGCTATGGAATTTCTATATATTATATATATTTATAATATATATATAGCCCTTAAAAAAAGTCATTTTGCAAACGACCTCCATTTTCAATGAAACCAAGTTTGTTGAATTCAGAATGTCAAATTATTGCTAGGTTCCAAAATTCATAATTTTTGGAATTAATATATGAGCGTGGCAAAAGAAAACGCGTTTTAACAGTTTCAGTCAATTTGGATCGACCACAAAATGGCCATTTTTCAAACGGTCTCCAAATTCGACGAAATTAGTTTTGTTAGGACCATATCGTCAAAACATAGCTAGATTTATTTTTCGGAAATTTTTGGAGTTAGTTTGTGGACCCGGTAAATTAAAATGTACGTTTAAATTAAATACAAATTGATTGATATTTTAATTTAAAGAAAAACTGATAAAAAGGATAGAATTGGCTTATGGGACATATCCCATTGTGTTCGGAATGGGGGTATGTAGGTAGAGGCGAAAGTCATTGGGTTTGATTTGGAGTTCGGATGTGAAATCAACTTTTATGAAATAAAATAATATTAAATTATATATATATATATATATTCATTGAAACGGTCAAAACCCTTCTTTTATTTTCTCTTGGTCAACGCCGTTGTTCTCATCCGATGAAGGGCGATTATTGCTCCACTTTCATTCCCTCCGATCTCAACATCCACAAAGTAAAATTCAAAACTTCAAAAGAAAATTTGAAGAGCAAGGGGAGGGCTATAACTTCAACGGTCATGATCATAATTCAGTGAGGAAATCGCTCGATTCAGGGGCTCAAAACCCTACGGTTTGCGTTCGTTTTCTGATGGCTAGAGGGGCGCGATCTCGATGATGATGGGGGAGATAGGATGGCAGTGGAGAGGGCTTTGAGATGGAGGATTTAGATGGAGGTCTGACGCCTCCTTGTCTCGTGCACAGGCGGATTTCTTTTGGGAACCGTTGGGTTCGATTTTACAGAGTAGGGATCGAGAGGCAAGAAGGCTAAAATGCAATTAAGGATTTTTGTTAAGAAATTAATTATTCCATTTTGTCGTCAATGTAAATAATGATGTAACTTTGTCATACGAGGTCCATATCGCGCAAAACTGGATCCTTTGCGATCGTGGAGACGAGAGCTTCACAACAAAACTGACCGCGTCCAATTTGGACCACATCAGAATTTCAAGCAAATTAAAATTTGAATAGTTCAGAAATTCAAAAATTGAAACTGACGGAGTGGAAACAAATGTGAGAACTTCTCACTATAATTTCTTATATAGTTATTTATTTTATAACTGCAAATATGAACTGCTCCCCGTCGTCCACAGACCATGGACGACATGTTTGATTCTATTGTTTGTGTGGATTGTGATAGGGATTGTAATTGATTGTTTTGTTGTATATATGAAATTATTTATATAATATATATATATATAAATTATCATGAAATAAAATAAATATCCATTTACAAATCGAACTATTTGTTTATGTACACTTATTTATCTGATATGGATTGGGGCGATAAATTTTACACATTGCCCAACCACACAAATAATAAATTGTATTTGTTGTTTGAAAATACCACACAGGTATTGGGATAATATTTGACATACACTGATCCCAATAATTAGTGGTATGTCAACCAATGGGTTGACAGACTGTATAAGCGTTATTTGTTTATTTTGATGCTTATACAGTTGTAAAATGCACTGTGGAAGTTGTATGAATTTTTAATGATTGTTTATCATTATTATTGTATATATGTGATGTTGAAATCCATATAACTAAAATTATCTGGTAATGGATTGAGTCTGATTCTAGTTCAGAATTAACGAGTATTTTAAAATAATATTCAGTAATTATTGAAATGTGAAGCCTTGTTAAGTAGTTAAACGCCATTCCAACACGAATGGGATTTTCTGTCAATTTTATTCATTTTACAATGAATATCGAAAAGTGATTTCAAAATCTAATATTTTGAAAATATTATCATTTTAATATTATAATGATAGGAAATATTCAATTTTGATTTGAATTTGAAAATGAAATTGAAATTGTTTTAAAAATGAATTTAAAACAAAGTTATAAAGAAGATTCAATTTTGATTTGAAATTGAAAATGGAATTGAAATCGTTTTAAAAATGAATTTAAAACGAAATTATAAAGAAAATTCAATTTTGATTTGAAATTGAAATGGAAGTGGAAATCGTTTTTAAAACGAATTAAAAAACGATTTATAAAATTCGTTTTAAATGGAAATCGATGAAATACATAATATATATATTATAATGGCCAAAATAGAATGTAACAACCCGGAAAATCAGAACCAATTAAATTTTTTTATTTTGGCTATTTTAATGAATTTTGAGGATTTAAAATGAATTATGTTAAATAATAACGGCTAAAATTTTATTTTAAATGAAGTTAGAACGAATAAATTTATTTTAATTATAAAACGAGCCTAAAATGGCGTGATAGTTTGAAAATTCGATTTCTAATTTCAAATGATTATACAGAATTCGTTATAAGTCAGAATTGGACGAAACAAGAAATATTTGAATCTGATTAACGGTATCTTTCTAATGGATGTAAGAAACTGAGATTTCACTTTGGTAATAGAAAGTTATGTCCAGTTTAAAATTTAAAATAGTCACTATGGAATTTATATATATTATATATATTTATAATATATATTTATAATACATATATAAGGCCCTTAAAATGGAAATTTTGTGAACGATCTCCGTTTTTGACGAAATCACTTTTGTTGGATCCGGAATGTCAAATTATTGTTAGATTCCAAAATTCATAATTTTTGGAATTAATATGTGAGCGTAGCAAAGGAAAACGTGTTTTGACAATTTCAGTCAATTTGGATCGACCAGAACATGACCGTTTTTCAAACGGTCTCCAAATTCGACAAAAATAGTTTTGTTAGGACCGTATCGTCAAAACATAGCTAGATTCATTTTTCTAGAACTTTTGGAGTTAGTATGTGGCTCCGGTAAGTTAAAATGTACGTTAAAATCCATATTGACTATTATAATAATTTATATTTTATTTTTTAATGGAAACTGATCATAACAGCCGAATTGGGTTACGAAACATATCCCATTGCATTAGAAAGGTGATTAATTAGCTAGGGACGACAGTCGTTGGGTTCGAATTGGAGTTCAAATAAAAAAAATTAACTTTATAGAGAATTAAATTAATTAAATAATTAATTATATAATCCCCCCTCCCCATTATTCATCTCTACTTGGTCTACCCCCCTGTGTTATTGTTTAGATCTGAAAAACAAAATAAAAGAAAAAAAATCGATCGCGCCCTCCCTCCTGTCCACCGCCGGGCCTCCCCAGCGCCACCAGACGCCACCGACAACGAGCCCAGCCCTTCCCCTCCTCCGTTCCTTGCTCCAATTTCTCCATGTCGCGCCTCAAAACCCGAGACGCCCACGACCACGCAAACCGGATGCGTTGCCACCCCCTGTTGTATGCCTTCGCCGGCACCCCATTGCACCACCACCTGAGACCTACGACGCCACCCTTCCTCTCCTCTCTCTTCCCCAATCCGCGGATCGCCAGCCAATCAAACCCGACCCCTTAGCATCTCCGGTGCCGCCATCCTCAGCCACCAATGGTTGACTGCGAGGCCCCTCCACGGATAAAATTGAATAACGATGTGAGTTTTTATTTTATATTTAATGTAATTAATTTTATAAATTAAGAAATCAATTTTTTTATATAGAAAAAACATTAAATTAAAAGTATGATTTTTTTAGTAGATACGATTTTTAATATGGTAAAAATACAATTTTTAATATGATAAAGTAATGATTTTTATCTTAGGAATGATATGATTTTTATATATGAAATAGCAATATAAAATTTTGATTTTTCATATATATGTTAGCGCGATAAAAATTTGATTTTTATATATTCAATAACACTATGAAAATATGATTTTTATATATATAGTCGCTTCATAAAATATGATTTTTATATATATAGTAGCTTCATAAAAATATGATTTTTATATATATAGTAGCTTCATAAAAATAAGATTTTTATATATGTAGTAGCTTCATAAAAATATGAACTTTATGTATATAGTAGCTTAATAAAAATATGATTTTTATATATATAGTGGCTTCATAAAAATGTGATTTTTATATGTGTAGTAGCGGTATAAAAATAAGATTCTATCGTATTAAGGAAATGTTTTTAGTAAGTTAAAAATATGATTTTTAACTAGTATATGACATATTTTTAGAAAGATAAAAATATGATTTTTAGCTTATGTACTATTTATAAATTGGTAAAACAAAGAGATAACCTTAGTTAGATAAAAATAGAATTTTATCGTGTACATGAAATTGTTTTTAATCCGATAAAAATATTATTTCAGATTATATATGCGATGAATAAAGAAGAGCGGAGTGGATCACTAAGGTGAGAACTTCTCACTAAAATTTCTTGTTCAGTTATTTATTTCATAACTGCATATATGAACTGCTCCCCATCGTCCACAAACCATGGACGACTTGTTTGATTGTTTGGTTTGTTTGTTCTACGTGATTTGATTGAATTGTGGAAATCGATTGATTGGGGTAAATTGTGTTTGGGTGTATTATTTGATATGGCGCAAGCCAACATCAGGAGTTTGGTAATGCTAGACATTAC
Organism: Allium sativum; assembly: GCA_030737875.1. Lineage (NCBI taxonomy): Eukaryota > Viridiplantae > Streptophyta > Magnoliopsida > Asparagales > Amaryllidaceae > Allium > Allium sativum. The sequence goes on along the minus strand of CM060919.1, from coordinate 121,921,241 downwards.
CCGATTTCAATATCGCGTTGTTATAATGCCGAAATTTTCTGAAATAAAAAGTGTTAGTTAAAAATAACATTTTTATTGAAAGTATGAACTGTTAAAAATAGTAAATAATTGAAACAAATATTTTAACATTAAAAATATAATTTTTAACGTATAAAGGAACGGCATAGAATTCTCCTGAAATGAAAATGAATATTCATTTACAAATCGAATGATTTGTTTATGTACACCTATTTGACGGACATTGATTGGGACGATAAATTTTACACATCGCCCAACTTCACAAATAAAAATATGTGTTTGTTGATTGGAACTCCACACGGGTGTTGGGATGATATTGACGTACACTAATCCCAATTATTTAGTTGTATGTCGATCGATTGGTTGACAAGCTGTGTAAGCGTTGATTATTTATATTTAATGCTTATGCAGTTGTGTAATGCACTTTGGATGATGGCTGATTGTTTATGTAATGACCTGGATCCTTATGGGTTAGTTTTTGAATATTTAATGTTTAATTTAAATATTGGATGGATAATATAAGTGGAATTCTATATTAAGTTATCAGTTTAATAATCAATTTTGATTTAATATTGAATATATTAAACCATCGTTATGCGAAAATATAATTCAGTTCGAGATTTAAAACTGAATTAAATACAGTTCAGACTTCTGTTTGAATATGAATAATAATATTAATTTATTATCGCAGAATTTAAATTGTTTTGAATTGAATTTATATCAATTTAAATTAATATCTTCTCCAGATGATTGAATAAGGCTTTGAAACCTGTCCCATTGGGTTCATAATAGGGGTATTACCCTAGAATTGACAGTTGTTGGGTCCAGAAAGGAGTTCGGAGTCATAGGGTTCATTTAATTTAAAGGATACCAATTAATAACTAATTAAAATAAAAAGATTTTTATTTAATACCTTTCCCCATAAGTAAAACAGCGTGTCCCTTTCTTCAGCACAAGTAAACCTATGGAGGAAAAATATGCCACGATCTGTTCCTTCTCCTATTATATATAATCGCACCCTTACTCCTATTTTCATTTGTAGATCTGAGAAACTTCAAAGAGAAAATTAAATGGCCTCAAAATATCAGTAACAAAGCAAAGCCTTCTTTATTTATTTTTCACTCCTCAAGTTCGAAGCAAGCTGCTTCATAATAAGTAAAATCCACTCGTAAAGAAATCGAAAACAAAATTCAATTCTCCACAAACCAACGGAACTACATTCATAGACTTGAGAGCGCGAGAGGTTATAAACAATTTTCGATACGACTTTGATTTTGGGGCAAGTGGATTTCGACATAATGAAAGGACCGACGGTGTATAATCGAGAGCAGAAAGGGAAGGAGCGACGCCACTATTAAGCGACAAAAGGAAGTCACAATAGGGAACTGGTCGATCTAGGGCATCCAATCTGGGTTCATCACAGATTAGGTCTGGCAAACTTTGGAGCAGCAATCATCTATTGGAGAACCGGACTCACGACCGCACCTGGAAGTCGTGAATGGGGGGAGTGCGATGGAAGAGGGGTTAACTACGATCCCAAGGAAGGACGAAACTGTGCGATGTTGGCATGAGCTGATGATATGATTGTGTAAAGTGAAATGCGAAAATGGATAAAGTGGGTTTTGGGATCGTTCAACAGTTAGTTTTACTATTGATTTTTAGGCAGATGTAGGAGAAGTGGAGAGGACTATATGGTCAATAAGACAGTGGGATATTTGGGAATCTGGCAATGGTGACTGAGCGATGACCGAATACTGGTATTGGCCGTGGTTGGAAGTTTTCAACAGAGTGGAGTTCAAGTGCAGTGTAATGAAGCTAAGGGGTTTGAAGAGCTGCAGTGGTGATAGGGTGATGGTCCGAGTGATGAATGAAGAAGGAAGGAGGCACTGTTTTATTCAGGAAGGAAGAAATATTTAAAATGGATTAAGGTAAAATTTATCTAAACTAGCTAGTAAATTTGCAAATTTCATTATTTAAAAATCAAGTTTGATTACGTGATTAATTTCATATTTTTGGTCGAGTAATTAATTAAGGAAGAAATCGTTTTTACAAGGTTGAATCGATCGAAAACAAGTCGCGTGAAGTTTGGAGTTGCAAAACCTTTGATGAAGGAATGAGAATTGGGAATGAATAAAATTGAAAATCACGGTGAGTAAATCTCACTCACCTGTTATTTAGAATTATTTTTAGTCGTTAAAAATAATTGTGTGTTGCTTGTTTAAATGCTCTCTGATTGTTTGAAATATATTAGTTATCTAGGATTGGTTGACTATTATATATATATTGGGTTGATGATTGGTTGGATTATCGCAATCTCATTAGCGGATGCCTGCAGATTCACTGCGGATCATTTCTCTATGCGCCCCATAAATATATTAGCGGATGACCTTCATACCGCGATATCCTGCCTCGAAGCAGGATGTGTATTATTATGTTGACTAACGTCTATGGATGTAGGAAAAACAGGTTGGAGGAATCCAACTGGATTCCTCAAAAATATATTATCTGTTTGTTGTTTATTTGATTTCATATATATTCATATATGATGTGTTAAAAATCAAATGATTGAAAATTGGTTGATTTGATTGTTTAAAATATCACTAGGGCTTGGAATATTAATTTATAAAAATAGCCTGAAAGGGGTATTTGGGATTTAAAAGGGAAATTCTATTTTTTTCTAAAATAGAAATTTGAATTTTTAAATAGATTTGAAATATAAACTTGTTTTGAAAAATAAAATAAGTAGTTCCTTTATAAACGAAGTTTATAAATAGTTCTTTTATAAACGAAGTTTATAAATGAAGTGAAAAGAATTATCATTGGATAATTCAGAAATGAAAATACAAGTGTGAAATTTGAAAAGGGAAATCTATTTTCCAAAAGTAGAAATATCGATTTCGAAAGGAATTGAAATCGAGACTTGTTTAAAGGAATTGAATATAGAAATTCAAATGGAGTTTGAATATAGAAATTCAAACGGTGTTTGAATATAGTAATTTAAATTGAATTCGAATATAGGAATTCAAATAGATATTGAATATAGAAAATTTAAACGAAATTCAAATATAGAATTTGAATATAGGAATGTATATGGAATTTGAATATAGGATACAAATAGAGTTAAAATGGAATTTGAATATGTTATGTTCAAATATAAAAGTGAAATAGACTAAAGAGTTAACTGACAAATTTATTAACGAATTATGTTAAAACGATCGGGTATAGTTGGACAGGTATAGACATACAGGAGATAGGTATGGGATAAGGATAATGCAGGTATATAAATAGAATGCTCGACAAAAAAGGTATGTATTTAATTCATATATGAGATTTTATGCGCCGTATCGGCAAGCCGCTTGGCTTTTTCTTTTTCTTTTGGATTGGTAAGGGCCATGGGAGGCTATTTGAAATATCCCAAAGCTCCCGGTACAAAGGAGGTTATGGCGAATTTTTTCGGAAATTTAAGGAGATAGAATATTTTAAGATAATTTGATAGTTAGAAATCTATATATCAATATATAGATAAGTCGATAAGGAAACCAACTTAGAAATAGAATAGTATAATTTAAAAAGGAAGTATAAGAATAAAATCTAGTAAGAATAAAAAGAGAAAGTGTATACGTGTTTAAAAGTGAAGAATTAGTTGTATGGTATTGATTATTCGAGTAAGTAGACACATCTGTTTTGACGTTATAAATATTATTCAGTCAAGGTCAGAGAGGTAGTTATACCCCAGCTTGACTGATTTCATTATTAACAAATAAATAGTAAGATTCCAGGCTCGAAGAGCAATATTGGATAAGAGTTAGTTGAGTATAGTATTTGGGTTGTCGTAACGATGTTACACAACATCTGTTTTGACCCAAATAAGTGTAAGTATGGAAATAAACGAGATCGGAAAAGAGATAAGTAACTGGAATATTTTCCAATTATAAATAGCATATATTTTCTAAAGTTAGAAAATAAAGGAAGGCCAATATGGTTATTGAAAATATTTGGTTAACAAATATTGATAAAGAAATAGGGAAGTGATTTAATTAATGGAATATTAATTAAGGGCTTAGTGATTGTTTGATAATTGGATGAACACTTGTTTTTTTCGATAGTTAAATCATCGACTATCGAAACACTTGTTTTTATTCGATAGCTAAATCACATACTATTGAAGTTTTTGACCATCATTGTCAATATGGAGAGACCGGTTGGATTATTATCCAAAGAACCACTCCGTATTGGCAGTAGCGTTGCGAATCTGATTATATGAAGATAATCAAAGATGGAGTAGAGTGCAAGGACTTTTTCTATTAATAGAAATTGTGCCTTCAGTTCATCCTGTTCCTGGGTGACTTGTATGGATGAGTGTCTGACAGAGTATTTCTAGAAAGGTCACGTATATTGATTTCTTCAACTGTACCAAGAGTGGAAGCGGAGAAGGAAACTTCTTTTAGCTAAAACGTAATGTACTGTTGTAGACGTCAATTAGTGATTTTTGATGGATCTGGCGATGTGACATTCGAAGTGAATCTGGTGTGATGATAAAGCGTAGCTTCAAGCCTCATCAACCGGTAAATGACAAAAATCGGGCAGGCAGCATGGCTATGTAGGTCGCACCTATTAGGATGTATAATCACCTGATCTAGAGTTTCATTTACTTCTAAAAATCTATTGTCGATGTTGTCCCATTCGGGAAACGGTTGTTGATCCCAGCCGTTGGTGATATACATTCGATACACTCAAGCGAAATGAGTGGTCGGTCATGTGTGGCTGAGTTGCAAGATGTTCTTGTTGAACTCGATGTATTCTCTTCTAGAGATATACCAGCGGAAGGAGTTTCCATACATTGTCATAGTTGGAATTTCATTACCCAATACGTGGTTGCGGTTTTGATTGTATATTATATATGTGGAACGTGAGATGCAAACGTTCCACTAGATTGTTATTTACTTGATTTAGACATTATTATAATATCAAAAGAGTTTTGATATAAAGATTATTATTTCTTTCAAAAGGATTTTGAAAGATAAGTCAAGTGTTTGGATTCTCATAAGGGAAAAACCTGTTCCGTGTTATACGGCGTGGTCTTATGAGATATCATTTAGTTTTCTGGAACTGTTTTAAACTGTTTACTCATACCAGTCCCATGACTGACCCGGAGTTTATTTGTTTTGTTCTACCTAAACTCTTGGATGCCTAAATTTGTACGGGCAGTCAAGTAGTTCAGGATTTTTCAGATCTATCTAAAGGAGCTTGGAGCAGGAGGCTTCAGCGTTAGTTATATAGAGTTATGTTCCGTTGTGTAGTAAGTGTTGTACTCTGATAAGTGTATGTTATACAGTTAAGATTTTGTATTTCAAAGATATGATATATTTTATTTTGTTCTGCTGCGATGTGAGATTCTGTGTTGTTGTTTCTGTTCTTCTTCTACCTCTTTCTTCTAAAAAAAATGTTTCGTATTTTCGTGATATTTGGGTTGGATGTATGATGTATATAGTCAACTCTGATGTTGCTGAAATTTGGGTCATTACAATTGGTATCAAAGCTTAGGTTGAGTGAATACCTAGGCTTGTTGGAATATTCTCATTAGAGATAGGGTCAGTAGTACCCTAGAATGAGTTGATTGTATATATATACGAGAGAGCGTATTTGTATTTTATATAAAAACTGTTTTATATTGTGTTGACTAGTCTGTTGAGTGAATTATGAATTCTAATCGAATCGTGGGACGCCACGATGTCGATAGGAGTTTATAAACACTTGAACAGAAGATTGGACACGATATTGTTTTAAATGGTTGTGTTGATTGTTAGGATTATAATCAAATTAGATTGTAAAACAGAAATAGTTATATATAACCAATGGAATTTGTATATGAAATCAAATATACAAATGCGAAAAATTGAAATTGAATTCAACCCAGAATTCAGAATTTAAAATCCTGGGAGTTTGGAAAATATTTTTCTAAATGAATATCAAGTAATATAGCACTGAAATCATTCAGTAGCTGGGAAATAATTCTGATGATGACTGCAACATCATCATTGTTCATTTTCGAGTTTCTAAGTGATGAATTGCTGCCTTAGAAAAGTTTTTGATGGAAAATTTGTTTGAAAGGAAAACAAGTTGTTTGAAAATTCAAATGTTTTGAATTTGAAATGGATATAAATATATGTATATATTTATATTACTTCAAAGGAGTTTTGAAATAAAACCCTGGGAATTTGATTGATTGGAATTAAATTTAACTTAAGTTAAATGGATCGAAATGAATAAATTGAGTAAAATCAATGTGAATGAAATATGAATTGGGTGTGAATATAAAGAAAATATATTTGTAAAACAAATATAAAAGAAAATATATTTGTAAAACAAATATAAAGGAAATATATTTGTAAAACCAACACAAAGGATGTTATGTGCAAACAAATAGAACGAGAAATATTTGTAAAAACATTTACAGATAGAATTTAAAAGGAAATATTTGTAAAACATTTACAAATAGATTAAATGTATTTATTTATAGAAAATAAATAGAATGTTATAAATGAGATATTTATTTGTTAAATAAATAGAATTTAATCAAAGGAATATTTAGAAGATGAATAGAAAATGGAAATCTATTTTTAACAGATAAATAGAAAAGATTAATTTACAAATAACAGTTTATAAATTAAATTAAAATATTTATCATTCGATAAATGGAATATATAAGTCTGAAATTATACAGAGAAGAGATATTGGTTTTTAACACCGATAGTTTTAAATAGAAGGGGTACACAACACTTGTATAAGTGAAGTAACGTTATTAAAGAGAACATTTATAAAGTGAAGAACCGTTACTAAAAGTAAATCTTTATAAATGAATAAACGTTATCAAATAGGAGTTATTCGAATAGGAGAAGTCGATTAGAGTTAGAAATAATCGATTAGAGTTAGAATAAATCGATTAGAGTAAGAATTAACCAGTTAGAGTTAATCAGTTAGGGTTAATCCGAAGAGTTAATTGAATATTAGTTATTCAATTAGAATTTATCGAATATTTGTTATTCAAATTAAGAGTTAACCAGATAGAGTTAATTGAACATAGTTAATCGAATTAGGATTTAATTGAATGTTAGTTATTCAATTAAAGTTGATCGAATATAATTATTGAGATAGAGTTATTCAAACATAGTTACACAGGATAAGTTGCCATTTCGTACGACTGCTAGCGTAATTCGCAGGGCTGCAAATAGCCTAGGGCAGTCGGATGTTTCCTGTGGGAATCAAGCCTAACCATTGTGATCGCTGTGATCTAGAGTCAAGCGAATGGAGTTGAATCGAATATAGTTTATTCGAAGAAAGGTTTTCGAATCTAGTTATTCGAAAGAGAGATTATCGAATATAGTATTCGAAGGGAGGAGTTATCGAATAGGGATTTATTCTAAAGAATGTTACGTAAGGAAGCTTGAAATGTTGAGTATCAACATAAATAAGTTTTGGAAAAGATAAATGGTTTTGTAGCACTTTTTCTACCTTAGCAATTTCGAGGACGAAATTATTTTAAGTAGGGAAATTGTAATAACCCGGATCCTTATGGGTTAATTTTTGAATATTTAATATTTAATTTAAATATTGGGTGGATAATATAAGTGGAATTTTATATTAAGTTATCAGATTAATAATCAATTTTGATTTAATATCGAATATATTAAACCATCGTTATGCGAAAATATAATTCAGTTCGAGATTTAAAACTGAATTAAATACAGTTCAGACTTCTGTTTGAATACGAATAATAATATTAATTTATTATCGCAGAATTTAAATTGTTTTGAATTTAATTTATATCAATTTAAATTGATATCTTCTCCAGATGATTGAATAAGTCTTTGAAGCCTGTCCCATTGGGTTCAGAATAGGGGTATTACCCTAGAATTGACAGTTGTTGGGTTCAGAAAGGAGTTCGGAGTCATAGGGTTCATTTAATTTAAAAGATACCAGTTAATAACTAATTAAAATAAAAAGATTTTTATTTAATACCTTTCCCCATAAGTAAAACAGCGTGTCCATTTCTTCAGCACAAGTAAACCCATGGAGGAAAAATATGCCACTATCTGTTCCTTCTCCTATTATATATAATCGCACCCTTACTCCTATTTTCATTTGTAGATCCGAGAAACTTCAAAGAGAAAATTAAACGGCCTCAAAATATCAGTAACAAAGCAAAGCCTTCTTTATTTATTTTTCACTCCTCAAGTTCGAAGCAAGCTGCTTCATAATAAGTAAAATCCGCTCGTAAAGAAATCAAAAAAAAAAATCAATTCTCCACAAACCAACGGAACTGCATTCATGGACTTTAGAGCGCGAGAGGTTATAAACAATTTTCGATACGACTTTGATTTTGGGGCAAGTGGATTTCGACATGATGGAAGGACCGACGATGTATAATCGCGAGCAGAAAGGGAAGGAGCGATGCCCCTATTAAGCGACAGAAGGAAGTCGCGATAGGGAACTGGTCGATCTAGGGCATCCAATCTGGGTTCATCACGGATTAGGTCTGGCGAACTTTGGAGCAGCAATCATCTATTGGAGAACCGGACTCACGACCGCACCTGGAAGTCGTGAATAGGGGGAGTGCGATGGAAGAGGGGTTAACTGCGATCCCAAGGAAGGACGAAAATGCGCGATGTTGGCATGAGCTGATGATATGATTGTGTAAAGTGAAATGCGAAAATGGATAAAGTGGGTTTTGGGATCGTTCAACAGTTAAGTTTTACTATTGATTTTTATGCAGATGTAGGAGAAGTGGAGAGGACTGTATGGTCAGTAAGACAGTGGGGTATTTGGGAATCTGGCAATGGTGACCGAGTGATGACGGAATATTGGTATTGGCCATGGTTGGAAGTTTTCAACAGAGTGGAGTTCAAGTGCAGTGTAATGAAGCTATGGGGTTTGAGGAGCTGCAGTGGTGATAGGGTGATGGTCCGAGTGATGAATGAAGAAGGAAGGAGGCACTGTTTTATTCAGGAAGTAAGAAATAGTTAAAATGGATTAAGGTAAAATTTATCTAAACTAGCTAGTAAATTTGCAAATTTCATTATTTAAAAATCAAGTTTGATTACGTGATTAATTTCATATTTTTGGTCGAGTAATTAATTAAGGAAGAAATAATTTTTACAAGGTTGAATCGATCGAAAACAAGTCGCGTGAAGTTTGGAGTTGCAAAACCTTTGATGAAGGAATGAGAATTGGGAATGAATAACAATTGAAAATCACGGTGAGTAAATCTCACTCACCTGTTATTTAGAATTATTTTTAGTCATTAAAAATAATTGTGTGTTGCTTGTTTAAATGCTCTCTGATTGTTTGAAATATATTAGTTATCTAGGATTGGTTGACTATTATATATATATATATATATTGGGTTGATGATTGGTTGGATTCCCGTAGTCTCATTAGCGGATGCCCGCAGATTCATAGTGGATGATTTCCCTATGCACCCCACAAATATATTAGTGGATGACCTTCATACCGCGATATCCTGCCTCAAAGCAGGATGGGTATTATTATGTTGACTAACGTCTGTGGATGCAGGAAAAACAGGTTGGAGGAATCCAACTGGATTCCTCAAAAATATATTATCTGTTTGTTGTTTGTTTGACTTCATATATATTCATATATGATGTGTTAAAAATCAAATGATTGAAAATTGGTTGATTTGATTGTTTAAAATATCACTGGGGCTTGGAATATTAATTTATAAAAATACCCTGAAAGGGGTATTTGAGATTTAAAAGGGAAATTCTATTTTTTCTAAAATAGAAATTTGAATTTTTAAATAGATTTGAAATATAAACTTGTTTTGAAAAATAAAACAAGTAGTTCCTTTATAAATGAAGTTTATAAATAGTTCTTTTATAAACGAAGTTTATAAATGAAGTGAAAAGAATCATCATTGGATAATTCAGAAATAAAAATACAAGTGTGAAATTTGAAAAGGGAAATCTATTTTCCAAAAGTAGAAATATCGATTTCAAAAGGAATTGAAATAGAGACTTGTTTAAAGGAATTGAATATAGAAATTCAAATGGAGTTTGAATATAGAAATTCAAACGTCGTTTGAATATAGTAATTTAAATTGAATTTGAATATAGAAATTCAAATTGATATTAAATATAGAAAATTTAAAGGAAATTCAAATATAGAATTTGAATATAGGAATGTAAATGGAATTTGAATATAGGATTCAAATAGAGTTAAAATGGAATTTGAATATGTTATGTTCAAATATAAAAGTGAAATAGACTAAAGAGTTAATTGACAAATTTATTAATGAATTAAGTTAAAACGATTGGGTATAGTTGGACAGGTATAGACATACAGGAGACAGGTATGGGATAAGGATAATGCAGGTATATAAATAGAATGCTCGACAAAAAAGGTATGTATTTAATTTATATATGAGATTTTATGTGTCGTATCGGCAAGCCGCTTGGCTTTTTCTTTTTCTTTTGGATTGTTGAGGGCCATGGGAGGCTATTTGAAATATCCCGAAGCTCCCAGTACAAAGGAGGTTATGGCGAATTTTTCCGGAAATTTAAGGAGATAGAATATTTTAAGATAATTTGATAGTTAGAAATCTATATATCAATATATAGATAAGTCGATAAGGAAATGAACTTAGAAATATAATAGTATAATTTAAAAAGGAAGTATAAGAATAAAATCTAGTAAGAATAAAAAGAGAAAGTGTATACGTGTTTAAAAGTGAAGAATTAGGTGTATGGTATTGATTATTCGAGTAAGTAGTCACATCTGTTTTGACGTTATAAATGTTATTCAGTCAAGGTCTGAGAGGTAGTTATACCCCAACTTGATTGATTCCATTATTAACAAATAAATAGTAAGATTCTAGGCTCGAAGATCAATATTGGATAAGAGTTAGTTGAGTATAGTATTTGGGTTGTCGTAAAGATGTTTTACACAACATCTGGTTTGACCCAAATAAGTGTAAGTATGGAAATAAACGAGATCGGAAAAGAGATAAGTAATTGGAATATTTTCCAATTATAAATAGCATATATTTTCTAAAGTTAGAAAATAAAGGAAGGCCAATATGGTTATTGAAAATATTTGGTTAACAAATATTGATAAATAAATAGAGAAGTGATTTTATTAATGGAATATTAGTTAAGGGCTTAGTGATTGTTTGATAATTGGATGAACACTTCTTTTTTTCGATAGTTAAATCATCGACTATCGAAACACTTGTTTTTATTCGATAGTTAAATCACGGACTATCGAAGTTTTTGACCATCGTTATCAATATGGAGAGACCGGTTGGATTATTGTCCAAAGAACCACTCCGTATTGGCAGTAGCATTGCGAATCAGATTATATGAAGATAATCGAAGACAGAGTAGAGTGCAAGTATTTTTTCTATTAATAGAAATTGTGCCTTCAGTTAATCCTGTTCCTGGGTGACTTGTATGGATGAGTGTCTGACAGAGTATTTCCAGAAAGGTCACGTATATTGATTTCTTCAACCGTACCAAGAGTGGAAGCGGAGAAGGAAACTTCTTTTAGCTAACACGTAATGTACTGTTGTAACCGTCAATTAGTGATTTTCGATGGATCTGACGATGTGACATTCGAAGTAAATCTGGTGCAATGATAAAGCGTAGCTTCAAGCCTCATCATCCGGTAAATGACAAAAATCGGGCAGGCAGCATGGCTATGTAGGTCGCACCTATTAGGATGTATAATCACCTGATCTAGAGTTTCATTTACTTCTAAAAATCTATTGTCGATGTTGTCCCATTAGGGAAACGGTTGTTGATCCCAACTGTTGGTGATATACATTCGATACACTCAAGCGAAATGAGTGGTCAGTCATGTGTGGCTGAGTTGCAAGATGTTCTTGTTGAACTCGGTGTATTCTCCTCTAGAGATATACCAGCGAAAGGTTGTTCCATACCTTGTCGTAGTTGGAATTTCATTACCTAATACGTGCTTGCGGTTTTGATTGTATATTATATATGTGGAACGTGAGATGCAAACGTTCAACTAGATTGTTATTTACTTGATTTAGACATTATTATAATATCAAAAGAGTTTTGATATAAAGATTATTATTTCTTTCAAAAGGATTTTGAAAGATAAGTCAAGTGTTTGGATTCTCATAAGGGAAAAACACGTTCCGTGTTATACGGCGTGGTCTTATGAGATATCATTTAGTTTTCTGAAACTGTTTTAAACTGTTTACTCATACCAGTCCCATGACTGACCGGAGTTTGTTTGTTTTATTCTACCTAAACTCTTGGGTGCCTAAATTTGTACGGGCAGTCAAGTAGTTCAAGATTTTTCAGATCTATCTAAAGGAGCTTGGACCAGGAGGCTTCAACGTTCGTTATATAGAGTTATGTTCCGCTGTGTTGTAAGTGTTGTACTCTGATAAGTGTATGTTATACAGTTAAGATTTTGTATTTCAAAGATATGATATATTATATTTTGTTCCGCTGCGATGTGAGATTCTGTGTTGTTGTTTCTGTTCTTCTTCTACCTCTTTCTTCTAAAAAAAATGTTTCGTATTTTCGTGATATTTGGGTTGGACGTATGATGTATATAGTCAACTCTGATGTTGCGGAAATTTGGGTCATTACAGTTTATTTTTGTGATTATATACATGTTTTGTATGGAATCCATATAAGTAACATTATATGGTATTTTATTGGGCCTCATGCCAATTTGGAAAATAAAGAATATTTTGAAATAATATTTTGAAAAGGATTTAATAATATTCATGTGTTTAATAAAAACCGTATTGATTATATATGCGCCATTTTGATGCGAACGATATTTATATCGATTTTATTCGTTTTTATAACGAATATCGAAAAGGAAACGATTTCAAAATCAAATACTTTGAAATATTATCATTTATATTTTAATGATATAGAATATTCAATCTTGATTTAAAATTGAACTGAAAGTGGGAATCGTTCTAAAACGAATTTATAAAATACGTTTTGAACGAAATATGTTATACATAATATATATATATAATGGCCTGAATAGAATGCGCCGCGGCCGTTCGCGAATTTCGACCATTGACTTCGGATGGATATTACAAGAAATCCGACCGTCGGATTCTCCTAAAACCGGAACCTTTGGGTTCATATTGAAAAGAGCTTTCCAATGAATATGAGAAATTTGAAATCTAATAGTTGGATTTGGAATTAGGTCCAACTCAAATTTGGAAAAGGTCGTTGTAAGTGCAGTTCGAAGACCGTTTGTGGAAATCATCTGAAATGGCAATAATAAAATTATTAAAAATATTAATAATTTGTGTAAAATCATAATAAATGATTTGGAAAGAATTGGGATGATAAATTCCGTATTTGAAAAGATAAAAATATATTTTTATCGAAATGAACTAGTTCTGAACTAGAATTATAATCCAATTATTTTTAAATAAATAAATTGGATTGAGAAATGGTTTTAAAATTAATCGGAATTTCCAATATATGAATTGGAATGGATTTGAATCAAAATTATCTTCGGAATATTTCGATATTGGATTCCATGATTATACAGGTACTGTTTTGGAAATTTGGAAGATATATTTTATATCGTTATTTCCAATACGATATTTGTTGGTTTCAGAATTTGATATTGAATATAAGCTGATATATTCCCTATTCAGAGCCTTATATTTAATATCGAATTGGATTTTGGGTTTGTCGTGAACGGTGTCTTCACTAACACTGTTCTTAAACCAAGTTGAGAAAAGATTAATTTTTTTATTAAGATTTAATGAAGTTTACCAATTAATTAATATTTAAGTGGAATTGAATTTAATGGAATTTTGGGTTTGTCGTGAATGGTATCTATAAAAATGCCGTTCTTAAACCCAATGGAGTTAAGAAAATTAATAACTAACTGGGGATTAGCTAGGTTGAATGGTTTCCTGGGTATTGATCTGATGTTAGTTTCGGCCTTCGGGATTAATACTTAGTGAATTGTTCTCTTACTAATTTATGGTTAGAGACTAATGGAATGTGAATTGGGTTTATTGTGAACTCTGTTTTTAACGACATTCTTTCTCTAACCCGATTAACAGAGAAATGTGATTTGGAATTCATAAATCTTTTTATTAAGATTTAATGGAAATTTTCCAAAGTAAAGTTTTCCAATTTAGTAAAATAAATTGGAATGGAATGGAATTCAATTTGGTAATAATCGAAGTGAGCTGTTGTGGAGGAAGACCATTAATATATATTGAATTTAAAAGGCTTTATCGTTATTCCGTTTATATTATTAGTCGGATATGGAATTTGACATCGATTATATATTGATATGTTTTCCTTGGAAATTCCATAATTAATGGAATGGGATTTTGGGTTTATCATGAGCTGTGTTTTTAAATGACATTAATTCTTTAACCCAGTTAAAGATAAGATTAATTTCTTAACTTTGGATAATCATTAAGTAATGATTTTCGAGATTAAAACTGAATTGGAGTTAATGAATCTTTAATTAGATTGAAATGTGAATGTGATAATTTAAATTATCAAATTCGGGTAAGATCGAGAATGGAGTACCACCAGTTTTACTCCAGGCGATAGTTAAATCATTAATTAGATTTGAACGTGAAATGGTAATTAATTTTACCTATAACACCGTGGTGTTAGGTATGGAGTATTACCAGTTTTGCTTCATGGGATGAATAGGTTGGGATTGAAAAATTAAATAATGGATTACTTCTGTAAGGTTCGCTAACCCCGACTAGTTTGGAAGACCTTAATATGGTTTAAATTGTGAAAAGAATATTTGAATAAAAGAATATTCTGTATTGGAATGAGGCGTATGTTGTGTTTTTATAGCACACGATAAAGACCTGGTTTATCCCATTCTGAATAACTAATTCGACGATAAGTCAATGATGAAGACGGTGGTTGAAGACCAGAGGTCTTCACATCGTTTGAATGATTACCGATATCTTGATTGGGCTGTACACCCAAGATGATGTAATAAGTGGTGATTGTCCAGACGTACTTGGACATCAACGGATATGTGACGGCCTCTCTCCTATATTGGACATATGGGAGAGGAATAAGGTGCCTCTGGTTTCGTTTAGACCCAGAACGAACTTGTAAGTGGACTGTGTGTCTGACATTGGATTTCATTCTATGTGACTGATAGACATCAGTTACATAGCGTGAATTGCCTGTGTGGCATGCTGATTGTAACACCCCACCTCCGCTAGGGTCACTCACAAAGGGAATGCACTAGGTTTGGTGAAGCATTATCGAGGTAAACATGCACAGAAATATTACAAGACAGAACATATATAAAACAGCGGAAGTAAAACAAATTTCATTACCTTATAAAATAAGGTCTAAAGCCTTTTACATCAGAATACATCAAAATCTGTCTTGCAATAGTAAAGAAGCATAAAACCTTTTCATAAATTATTCCCCAAAATAAAGCGGTGAAGCAGCCATAGCCAAGAGAAGACCAAGCTATACATGATGACCTTCAAGCATAAGAGGTCCGAACTAAACAACATTATTTCCTCCCTGAAAACTTGGGGGGAAACGGAAGACAAAGAGGCGAAAGAAAACGGGGTCAGTCATAAAGACTGGTAAGTCCTATCTACTTCCAGTATAAAAACAGGTAAAGGTAACATGACATGCATAAACTTAAAGTAAACATAAGGATGACGGCAAGATAGATAAGCTAAACCAAGATAACTGGATGAACTACTATAGCAAGATAAACTAAGGTATCATGATAGACTACGGTGTCAAGATAAATCAAGGTATCACATTGTTAGGTTTCTATCAAGTATGCTATCCCAAGGTATCTATCATGTATAACATCCCATGGTATTTATCATGTATATTTGCTCTGCACCTTTCGTACTAGTGTCCCAACCCACGTCATGTGTTAACTATGAATGTCCCTTGCCCAATGTCATGTAATGGTCCATGTCAACATAATATATAACATATGTAGGTTTTTCCCAACTCGTGTGTTTCTTTCCATGTATAAGTTCAGTCCTTTGCCGTAGGCCGTACGGGCTTTTCCATGTAAACGTTTTATCCTTGAGGTTATTTTGGACTGCTACCCTTGATCTGGTTATGTTTCTTACCATGAACTATCGCGTGTTCACTTAGGATTTATGCCACCTAGGACCACTAGGGATTATGCTACCTAATGAATGTTTCCGTGTCTCGGTTTGGGTTCAAGCCACCTAGGGCCACTAGGGATTATGCCACTCGTCAACCGTGCCCTTTATCCCGCGTATGTATCGTGAATCGTTTTCCATGTCTAGACGCACATGTTCCTCAATGTGCCATCCGAGTTCCGTGCCAGGGCAAATCAAGAAATATGGAACTCGGTCGGGAGCTTTAAGTCGTCTGCTGATGCAGATATCAAGGTCTGTTTTTGTGTCCGTGGCTATGGTCCCACGTGACCCCTCCCTCAACTACTGAAAGGCAATCCAAGAAAAATCATGTATGAGAACCACATCCCGGCCCCACTATAGCCCCCACTTTCCTATAGGCCAACCTCGCCCATGACTCGATAGCAAGAACATGGTCCGTTGGGAGTTCTCTGCCTTTTCGTTCGTACACGATTGACTAAAGATGGTAGATAGTCGGCGACATGCTATCCAGGGCAAAATCAAGTATCGTCGACTCCACGCTAATCCATCCCAGTCTTTAGGTTGCTCACATAGCAACCAAGGCATACTCTTGGCTCCTCTACCGCAGACCTTAACCTCTGTGAGGCCGGGTTTCATGGACCACCTGCCACCTCACAGAGGGATACCAAGAGTATCCTCACGTACCCCGAAGCTACCGCTTCGTCACCCAGTTCGTTGGAGCCCGTATCCAAGTCAGATAAGTTGCTCCTCCTCGTATACTAAGCGATGACCTACCATATCAGGTTACTCGTCTCTTTATGAACTAGTCCCATATCCTTAGCTAAGAATTATTACTTAGTTATCCTTGACTAAGGTTTACCACTTAGCTTCTCTTTCCGCTATCCTTGTTAACTACGATTTCCAACCTAGTCCCCTGAGCTAGGGTTTTGTCAAATGGGTTAAGTGTTGTTATCCAAGTTTATGACTTAACCTGCCCACGAATCATGTCAAGATTGGCTAAGTACTCAAGTTCAAGGCTTAGCCCTACAGGTTGGTTAAGTGTACTAAGAAGCTCATGACTTAACCCTATCAAGTCAAATTGGTTAAGTATTTATTTGTCTTAACCCTATCAAATTATGTTAGATTTATTAAGCATAGATTATCTTAATCCCATCAGATTGTCGAGTCGGATTGGTTAAGTGTAGGTTAACTTAACCCCATCCACTTCCTATTACACTGGTTAAGCCTAATGTAAAAGGTCTTGTGACTTAACCCTACCAGACCCACGTATTAGATTGGTTAAGTGTAGGTTACTTAACCTCATCAAATCATCACGTATAATTGGTTAAGTATAAGTTACTTAACCCCATTAAATTATCATATTAAATTAGTTAAGTATTGGTTACTTAACCTCATTGGGTTACCAAGTTTAGATTGGTTAAGTGTTTAACTTAACCCCGTCGAATTACCGTGTTTAGATTAGTTAAGTATATGTTACTTAACCCCATCTAACTACCGTGTTTAGATTAGTTAAGTCTTAATTACTTAACCCCGTCTAATTACCGTGTTTAGATTAGTTAAGTCTTAATTACTTAACCCCATCTAATTACCAAGTCGGATTAGTTAAGCGTAAATTACTTAACCCCATCCCCTAATTGTCTTGTATGGTTAAGTGTCATTAAGAAATCAAGCCCGGTCCCACTTAACCTATCCATTCGTGTCATATAAGTTAAGTGTCATTAGTCAACTTTACTTAACCTTATCATGTGGCATTAATTTAATTAATGCACTCTCAACCTCTCACATTAGACCTTGTTGTGGTTACTAGTTAAGCCGGGCGGGTCCGGGTAGTTTTACACCACAACCTAGTCTAACCTCGGGTCTTAAGCGCGACATGACCAACTTCTCACATTGGATCCTACTGTTTGTAGCCACTAGTTAAGTCGGGCGGGTCCGGGTAGATTTATGCTACAAACTCAACTCAACCTCGAGTTGGCCACTTTCACGTTTGGTCTAGTGTCATATTACACCTACAACCCATACGTGTCTAATTTCAAGTCCCATGTTTACCCCACGTGTCATGCCCCCATTTTGGTTCAACTTACATGTCGTGTTCACATGTAACCTCAAGTCAAGTTTTCATATCATATTCAAGTCAAGATTTCATGTCATGTTCATGTTTATCTAACTACCCCAAAATCGTGTTTTCACTTGAGTGAAAGCGAGTCAACATAGTATAAATACTATGATACACATTGACCCCAAAACATGCACGATGCCACGATGGGGTTGGCTTCAAACATGCATGGTATCATGAAGGGATTGGCCTTGTACATGCATACTATCATATAAGGGTTGGCAAGCATGCATAACATAAAAGGGGATTGGCCACAAGCATGCATAATGTCATAAAGGATTTGGCCACAATTTTGCATATTATCATAACGGGATTTGACCTTACATAAACATGATATCATAAGGGGGTTGGTTTCATTTACATGCATAAGCCCCAAAGTCCAATTTATGCAACTATTTCACAAGTCAAAGTGGCTCTAAGTGTTCATGCTATCATACTACAAGTAAAGGTCCAATCTTGCATGGCAAACTAAGTCCAATGCAACGTGAATAGCATGGTTTAGTCGCTAAAACATAACCCAAAGTCATATGTTCATGTTAAAGGAGCAAACTAGGCTCGCATAGGTTATAGCATTCATGTTTAACCACATTTTATTCCATGCCATGATTAAACTATCGTTAACATCTCGAAGTAGCTAGAACTTACATAGCGTGGCAAGAGGACTAGGAGCATGAATCATTTTGACGAAGAAAGGTGGCTCCTTTGATGAAGAACCGTCATGAAATCGCTATAGCAACGTTGATCCACTCCCTTGATTTGATGTAGCAAGCTAGCACCTTTAATTCGGATCTTGTTTGAATGCATAGGCTCTTGAAGTTGGAGATGGAGGCCATGATCAATGGAGATTTGGCAGCACTTCGTGGCATGAGTGATTTGTGAGGGTTTAGGGTAGGCTTAGGGGTCTTTTTATAGAGATTAGAGTAGTTTAGGCCGTTAGATTAACCCTAGGATAGATCCAAGCCCTCAAAAATCGTCACAAGCCTCCAAAACCGAGCCAAACAGCAAAACAGGTGCACCAGGTTGCCTGGGTCCGACCAGGCAGGTCGACCCCCAGGTCGACCGTGGGGTCGACTCCCCAGTCGACCTGGCCCCCACCCAGGTCGACACCCAGGTCGACCCCCTGGTCGACCTGGTCTGGGCGGGATTTTTCCCGCCTACCTGATTTTCGGAAATTTTTGAATCTGTTTTGAATTTGAATTTTTCGTGAAACTTCGCGAGGCCATATCTCGGTCATACGGACTCCGATTTACGAAATTTCGGACTCTGTTTCGCGTATTTTTTCTAGACGAACGCAATGGCATAGCCCGTTTCTCCTGATTCAGATTTTTAACATTTAATTCTGCCTTGATTCTTGTCTTAGCATGTTGTAAAAATCCGGGTTGTTACATTCTCCCCTCCTTTAAGGATTTCGTCCCCGAAATCTCCAAGTTAGGAAGAAAGTAGCCTACCATCCATCATCCATCTACTCAAAACATCACCCTTAGGCAACCATTGTCCTTAGACGATTTCTAATGCCATATGAACATATGCAAAACGTGTGTGTATGTGCTCCTTAGCTAATGCTAATGATCAGACCTGAATGATCTTTCTAATGCAAAATATGTTTAGTGCCATGAGTCCAACATGTATGCAAATAGTCCTAGTCATATAAGTACTATATGCGTGCACAAACATTCGTTCATATGCAACATCCGCATGATAACACATTCAATTTCATCCATAAACAAGTATAAATACTCGTGCATATGCAACATGAATCGTGACCGCGTCAATCTAGTATCTAATGTGTATTCGCGCATCCACGAGCAACCACTTGCAACCATTTGCAACCATATCAATCATAACATGTTTCAAATACATGTTTACATCCATAGAGTTCTACCTAAGGTTCCCAAGATAGGGTCGAGAAGATAAACAAGACAAACTCCTTACGGGGTTTGCAACAGAAACAGGACCGAGAGGATATCCACCAAGCATGCAAGCAAGCTCTACAGGTGGACCAAGGATCAAAGATGTACTCTTAAAAAGAGACATGATGCGCGCGTCTAAGCCGCAATTCTTTGAGCTTAATTCCATTGTGCCTTGACCGCCTTTGACTTCATGATTTCGTAGCTCCTTGATTCCTATTTCCAGGGTATGAGTTGGAACTCATTTCATCGTCGCCTCTCGTTCCACTTACACTTATTCTTTCCCTAGTATACTTGGCTCAACCATATCTGCATACTCATGCAAGCTCTCCAAAACTCACTAGTGAATTCTGGATCTCGTTTACCGATGCCAATCCATGTTACCACGTGCACTTACTAGGGTGATTCCTATAACCCATGCTCAAGCGGAATAAACCATCCGCCTTATTGGCGAACGTTACTCGATCGGATCAGAGATTTCCGATAAATGCATCAAGAGATTCTAGGTAACCAACCATGACAGAACCCAAAAGGTTACACGAGACTTCGAAGGTATTACCAAAGCAAGCCAAGAGTCTGACTACCCTCTTTTCAAAACCGAGAATGTTATCCCTTACTGGATAACCACTTTACCCCTAGAATCCATCCATGGCTCAACAGTAGAAGTATTGCTTCAAATCTTAACACTTGGCCTAGACGTTCTCAAATCCAACAAGTCATGAATAAATGGACCGACTCTCCAACTAGATTTTGGGACAAAACTGGGATCCTTTACCATGCTAGTACTAAGGTGCAGAGACTCAACTATCCAAGCAGACTTAAATGATACGATGATCAAGACAAAGTCTGGACGGGATGATAGAAAAGAACGACTAAACCTTTACCAAAAACGGTACCATTTCTTTTAGGTACCCTAGAAATGGGAGCGTACAATTTCCCTCTCTGATGATCTTGTCCTTGTCCTCCTTGATGGACTAAGCCATAGCAACGGTTGCTTATCCTTAAGCTCACGTCCTTTATCCTTACTCTTATTATCCTTCCTTGTACCACGGCAACAGGTCTCTCGAGAACCACCTCCATCGTACGGGAAACACCTACATGGCTAGACAAAGATTAGTCACTGTTAGAACTACTGTGACCACAGATGGAGGAAAGAAAGGAAAGGAGATTCAATCAAGGAGTCAAAGGATAATGCTAATGGCCTTTGGGGAATAGCCTTTTAAAACAAACTTTTCTTGAAAAATGCTTCTTTGTAAAACGGTTTCTCATATAGTTTTCAGAAGGTTTTAAAAACTTTTGCCCAGTCTGGTAACCTTCTGCTTTGATACCAAATGTAACACCCCACCTGCGCTAGGGTCACTCACAAAGGGAATGCACTAGGTTTGGTGAAGTATTATCGAGGTAAACATGCACAGAAATATTACAAGACAGAACATATATAAAACAGCGGAAGTAAAATAAATTTCATTACCTTATAAAATAAGGTCTAAAGCCTTTTACATCAGAATACATCAAAACCTGTCTTGCAATAGTAAAGAAGCATAAAACCTTTTCATAAATTATTCCCCAAAATAAAGCGGTGAAGCAGCCATATCCAAGAGAAGACCAAGCTATACATGATGACCTTCAAGCATAAGAGGTCCGAACTAAACAACATTATTTCCTCCCTGAAAACCTGGGGGGGAAACGGAAGACAAAGAGGCGAAAGAAAACGGGGTCAGTCATAAAGACTGGTAAGTCCTATCTACTTCCAGTATAAAAACAGGTAAAGGTAACATGACATGCATAAACTGAAAGTAAACATAAGGATGACGGCAAGATAGATGAGCTAAACCAAGATAACTGGATGAACTACTGTAGCAAGATAAACTAAGGTATCATGATAGACTACGGTGTCAAGATAAATCAAGGTATCACATTGTTAGGTTTCTATCAAGTATACTATCCCAAGGTATCTATCATGTATAACATCCAATGGTATTTATCATGTATATTTGCTCTGCACCTCTCGTACTAGTATCCCAACCCGCGTCATGTGTTAACTATGAATGTCCCTTGCCCAATGTCATGTAATGGTCCATGTCAACCTAATATATAGCATATGTAGGTTTTTCCCAACTCGTATGTTTCTTTCCATGTATAAGTTCAGTCCTTTGCCGTAGGCCGTATGGGCTTTTCCATGTAAACGTTTTATCCTTGAGGTTATTTTGGATTGCTACCCTTGATCTGGTTATGTTTTCTTACCATGAACTATCGCGTGTTCACTTAGGATTTATGCCACCTAGGACCACTAGGGATTATGCTACCTAATAAACGTTTCCGTGTCTCGGTTTGGGTTCAAGCCACCTAGGGCCACTAGGGATTATGCCACCCATCAACCGCGCCCTTTATCCCGCGTATGTATCGTGAATCGTTTTCCATGTCTAGACGCACATGTTCCTCAATGTGCCATCCGAGTTCCGTGCCAGGGAAAATCAAGAAATACGGAACTCGGTCCGGAGCTTTAAGTCGTCTGCTGATGCAGATATCAAGGTCTGTTTTTGTGTCTGTGGCTATGGTCCCACATGACCCCTCCCTCAACTACTGAAAGGCAATCCAAGAAAAATCATGTATGAGAACCACATCCCGGCCCCACTATAGCCCCACTTTCCTATGGGCCAACCTCACCCATGAATCGATAGCAAGAACATGGTCTGTTGGGAGTTCTCTGCCTTTCCGTTCGTACACGATTGACTAAAGATGGTAGGTAGTCGGCGACATGCTATCCAGGGCAAAATCAAGTATCGTCGACTCCACGCTAATCCATCCCAGTCTTTAGGTCGCTCGCATAGCAACCAAGGCATACTCTTGGCTCTTCTACCGCATATCTTAACCTCTGTGAGGCCGGGTTTCATGGACCACCTTCCACGTCACAGAGGGATAACGAGAGTATCCTCACGTACCCCGAAGCTACCGCTTCGTCACCCAGTTCGTTGGAGCCCTTATCCAAGTCAGATAGGTTGCTCCTCCTCGTATACTAAGCGATGACCTACCGTATCAGGTTACTCATCTCTATATGAACTAGTCCCATGTCCTTAGCTAAGAATTATTACTTAGTTATCCTTGACTAAGGTTTACCACTTAGCTCCTCTTTCCGCTATCCTTGTTAACTACGATTTCCAACCTAGTCCCCTGAGCTAGGGTTTTGTCAAATGGGTTAAGTGTTGTTATCCAAGTTCATGACTTAACTTGCCCACGAATCATGTCAAGATTGGCTAAGTACTCAAGTTCAAGGCTTAGCCCTACAGGTTGGTTAAGTGTACTAAGAAGCTCATGACTCAACCCTATCAAGTCAAATTGGTTAAGTATTTATTTGTCTTAACCCTATCAAATTATGTCAGATTGATTAAGCATAGATTATCTTAATCCCATCAGATTGTCGAGTCGGATTGGTTAAGTGTAGGTTAACTTAACCCCATCCACTAATCGTATTACACTGATTAAGCCTAATGTAAAAGGTCTTGTGACTTAACCCTACCAGACCCACGTATTAGATTGGTTAAGTGTAGGTTACTTAACCTCATCAAATCATCACGTATAATTGGTTAAATATAAGTTACTTAACCCCATTAAATTATCATATTAAATTAGTTAAGTATTGGTTACTTAACCTCATTGGGTTACCAAGTTTAGATTGGTTAAGTGTTTAACTTAACCCCGTCGAATTACCGTGTTTAGATTAGTTAAGTATAAGTTACTTAACCCCATCTAACTACCGTGTTTAGATTAGTTAAGTCTTAATTACTTAACCCCATCTGATTACCGTGTTTAGATTAGTAAAGTCTTAATTACTTAACCCCATCTAATTACCGTGTTTAGATTAATTAAGTCTTAATTACTTAACCCCATCTAATTACCAAGTCGGATTAGTTAAGCGTAAATTACTTAACCCCATCCCCTAATTGTCTTGTATGGTTAAGTATCATTAAGAAATCAAGCCCGGTCCCACTTAACCTATCTGTTAGCCTACTTTGTGAACTAGGCAACACAAAGTCAAGATATCAAGCATTGGAGAGCATTTCAAATTAGAAGACTTTGGTTCGGATCGGAGAGACCATCACTACTCAGTTCGGAGGAGACGCTATAGCTTCGAGTTGAGCAGATGTAATCATCCGGGTCGGGTTAAGGCAATGTATAGGTTCGGATCGGATAAAGTCTCCTGTTCGGAGCGGCGAGCTATTGCTGTTGAAAACAGAGAGCGGACGTTCGGATCGGAGGACAGTCTTCTTCAAGATGGATCGGAAGGCCACCCAGCTGCTATAGAGATAGATCGGAGCGGAGCAGATTAAAGAAGAAGAGAGCGTTGCATACAAGCCAATCCGGGTCGGATCGGATATCCCGATCCGAACCCCTTACATGTGTGTCTCCGACCCGAGCCCATGTTCCATATTATTCTCCTGCAAAAACGCCTGGATATCCGGACCGGCTGTGACCAGTTCCTGCCCATAACGTTCGCTATTTTGATGCGTTGTCAGCACAATAATTCATCCGAACCCGAAGCTAATGGGATGGATGACACGTGGCCCCGACCCGGATCAAGTTTTGAGCAAATTCACACCTATAAATACCCCGTCTGGAGACAAAGAAAAGGATCTTTTTTCAGCACTTTGAGAATTAAACCACCTCCATAATCCGAACTCCATTACTCCCGGAGAATCCAAATCATCTTCCATTTTTGTTTTAGTTAATTGAGTGAATATAAGTGAGTTGTGAGTGGAATTGAGTGAATCTTACATTGTATTTGCAACTGAATTATCGAATATAGCAAACGATAAGTGGACGTAGGCATTTCTTCGCCAAACCACTATAAATCCTGCGTGTTCATTTTTATTTTTATCTCATTTCATTTAGTTTTTAATCAATTTGGGTGTTAGAACCATTTTTGGGTCTAACATTTTGGTGCTTTCACTGAGAGTCATCATCTAAATTCTTCATTTTCCGGAATTTCTTTCTACTTTTTGGACCGTTGAGTTCAAAGAAGTTAATCCTTAAGTTTCTCCGCTTTTTTATATTTGTTGAAGTGATTGTCAAAGACTCATGGCCAAAGGAAAAGGCAAGGAAGTTCAGTCTGTTCGAGGAAATGGAGCTGGCGAAGATCAGCAAAACGCTGTTGTAACAAGGTCTCGGGGGCAGAGTTCAGCAGCAGGAAGAACCCATGCAGGAAATCCGAGCCGCCAGCAGGGGGAGAGCTCCGATCCGATCTGGGTAGGAGATTCTGAAGCAGTGCATTCCCCCAATCTGAACCGACCCGAGCAGCTTGCCACGTACCGATCCGACCAGGCCCCCCAGCTCCGAACCGATCCGACCTCCTACCTCCGATCCGATGCTTGGTGAAGCAGGAACCTCTACTCGAGTCCCTACGAATGCTCCAATTCCAGCCACCAGGGTTAATGATCAGGTCAATCCATCTACGCCCATCACTCAAGGATATTTCTCACGCTTGCTTGACATGCTTGAGAGCACAAGGGAGGCTATGAAGGTTCACGAGCGAACTAATCTCATGATGCAGGAAAATATGAGGCTCATGAGTCGGGAGATTAATGTACTCCGTCGACAGAGAACTCCATCACCGGTTCGTCACACACCAGTGGATCAATCTTCATCTTCCGAGGAAGAACGACCCCGTGAACGAAGGCCGCTCGAACGGCCTCAGAACGTGGAGCAGCTAACATTTGGATCTTTGGGATCTCGTGAGGATATTGCACGAGCATTAGGAAACAATGACCCCACTCGGGGGCAAAGACTCCAGTCCCCTCCTCCCGAGATCGACCGGGAGCGCAGGGAACGGAATCGAGCAGAGGCAGCTCGAAGAAGAAGGGCATCTCCTGAACAAGAGCCCAGAAGGAGCTTGGATACTAGGGCCAGGGAACCTGAGCGGCCCCTAACTAATGCTGATGTGCAGGCAATGGTTCGCCAGATCATGTCCGAGAGTCGGAACTATACAAATGAGGATTATGGCATCGAACGAAGCCATACTCCCTTCACCGATGATATCCTCGACTTCCAATTTCCCCGACACTTTAACTTGCCACAGATGGACAAATACAACGGAAGGACTGATCCGGGACAGCATTTAATGCGGTATTCGTGACTCATGAATGCTGCTGCTGCCCCTGATGAAGTGAAGTGCAAAGCATTCCCAATCTACTTAGAAGATGTGGCGCTGTTCTGGTTTACCCGACTTCCTCCTCGTTCGATTTCGAATTACAAGGAATTAAGCGAGCGTTTCATGAACCAGTTCCGACTCCATGCCCGAAAGTCCAAAAGTGTTATTGAATTATCTAGAATCAAGCAGGCACCAGGAGAATCTTTGAGGGCATATCTTGATCGTTTTAACCAGGCTGTAACTGAGGTCAGTGACCCGCACGAGCCCACTATTCTGATGGCATTGAAGGAAGGAGTTGATCCTGAATCTGAGTTCGGAGACTACCTTTCTGGGAAAACACCCTCCACAAGGGAGATATTCTACGAAAAAGCCGATATTTATCTAAGACGAGAGGAGGCCAGGGCAAACCGAAAGAGAAAGTCTGAGACGGCTTCAAAGGAGAATGTGCAGAGTAATATCGCCGTGAAGCAGTCTGGGGAAAGTTCTGGCAAGGTTGAAGTAGATGTAGGAAACAAGGGTGGAAACAGCAATGCTGGAAGCGGGGGTAACAACAACAATAACCGTAATCCAAACGGTAACAGAAGAAACAGAAATAGGGGAAGTGACCCTAACAAAAGACCCCAATTCCAGAACTACGAGGATTATACGCCATTGAACGACACCCTGGAAAATATTTATCTGGATACGTACAATGTGTTACAATACAAAAGACCGCCACCTCGTGATTCGACCGAGAAAGAAATGGCGACAGGGAAGTTTTGTTTGTTTCATGGAACTCACGGGCATTCAACTAATGAATGTCGGCATTTGAGGGATGTGATTGAGAAACTGTTGCGTGAAGGGAAGTTGGATGAGTACAAGGTTGCCCCGAGAGACAGGGGGCAAGGAGAGCAGGCTCCAAAACAGATTCTACCTGCTCCCAAGCCTACAGCGCAGCAGAAAGGTAAAGGAATTGTTATCAATTCCATAGTAGGCGGACCTCACCCAGCAATCCGAAGTTTCAGATCAATGGATCAATATGTGAATGCTGCCAAGCATCTAGACGTGAACGAAGGTGATGATTTGGAAGATGTCACCCCCATAAAACAACAGAAGACCATGTTTGACGACGTGGTATTTCGCAGCCGAGACAATACTGGGATACAATCACCCACCAATGATCCATTGGTTATTACTACCACCATTGGGCCGGCCTTGGTCCATAAGGTATTAGTAGACAATGGAAGTTCCGTTAATATTTTGTTCAAGAAGTCATTTGATCAGATGAAGCTTGAGTCTGAAGATCTGAAGCCTTGTGAAGGATGGATCAGAGGCTTCAACAGGGCGTCGACAGCTCCCATGGGATACATAGAGTTGCCCGTGACCCTGGGGCAAGGAGAACGTAGAAGAGTGCGAATGCTTCAGTTCGTAGTATTGGACGTAGATTCGCCTTATAACGCATTTTTGGGGAGACCTGCCCTCGCTGAATTTAGAGTTTGTATCGCCCCTTGGTGCTTGTTACTTAAGTTCCCAACCGAAGCCGGAACTGGAGTAATGAGGGGGATCAGGTTTCCGGACGGGCCTGCTATGTGGCCGAGTTAAAAATGTTGATGAAAGGACTTAACGTTGAGAGTAAGGATGCCTCGTCTCCCTCAAAGGGGGACTCGGCATAGCAATTAGAGAAATTGACCCCGAGGGAGTTGCCCAAAGGAACGCCTAAAGACCTGGATCCCAGAAAAGACGGGGAACCAGAGGCTAGGAATGCAACTCCTAATGAAGCGACAGTGGAAATTCCCATTGATAAAGCTGATCCGACAAAAGTTTTGAAGATTGGTTCTCAATTGGATCCACGTCGAGCTAAAGAACTAACGGACTTCTTGAAGGCAAACTTAGACGTGTTCGCCTGGACCCATGCTGACATGTGTGGGATATCACCATCCATTATAAGTCACAAATTGAATGTAAATCCGAAGCATCCGCCTGTGAAGCAAAAGAGACGCATGCTGGGCCCAGAGAGGTCGGCTGCTCTCAAAGAGGAAGTAG
This sequence comes from Allium sativum, assembly GCA_030737875.1. Lineage (NCBI taxonomy): Eukaryota > Viridiplantae > Streptophyta > Magnoliopsida > Asparagales > Amaryllidaceae > Allium > Allium sativum. The sequence goes on along the minus strand of CM060919.1, from coordinate 121,892,883 downwards.
AGAAGTTGAAGCAGAATGGATTTATTCGAGATTCGACATATCCTGACTGGATATCGAATCCCGTCTTAGTAAAGAAGCCAAACGGAAAGTGGCGGACTTGCATTGACTTTTCAGATTTAAATAAAGCTTGCCCGGAAGATAGTTTCCCACTTCCCAGGATTGACCAGCTTGTAGACTCGACAGCAGGTCATGAACTTCTCTCTTTCATGGACGCATATTCTGGATACAACCAAATTCCTATGCACGTACCAGACCAAGAACATACGAGCTTCATTATAAATTTGGGGTTATATTGTTATGTTGTAATGCCATTCGGATTGAAAAACGCTGGAGCTACTTATCAGCGCTTGGTAAACGGAATGTTTTATGATCAAATAGGAAACACTATGGAATTTTATGTGGATGATATGCTTGTCAAATCAAAGCAGTCCTCCAGCCATACGCAAGACTTGGCGGAAATGTTTGGTATCCTGCGAAAGTACCGGATGAAATTGAATCCTCTGAAATGCTCATTTGGAGTGGCATCGGGAAAGTTCCTTGGCTTCATTGTGAGTTCCCGAGGAATTGAAATCAACCCTAGCCAGATAACAGCGATTAGAAATATCGAAGAACCGAGGAGAATTAAAGACGTCCAAAGTCTTGCAGGGAAAGTAGCGGCGCTGAGTAGATTCATCTCCAAAGCCACAGATAAATGTGTTCCGTTTTGTGATTTGATTAAAAGGGGAAAGAAGAACTTCGAGTGGACTCCGGATTGTGTTGAGGCCTTTCGAAATCTGTTGGAACTGCTAGAGAAACCGCCGATTTTATCAAAGCCCGTAGATCACGAAGAATTGTTTGTTTACTTGGCAGTCTCGGCTCACGCTGTCAGCACAGCCCTGGTTCGAGAAGAAGACAAAGTACAAAGGCCGGTGTATTATGTAAGCAAGAAATTAGCAGCGGTAGAGCGCAACTACCCAAAAATTGAGAAGCTTGCTTACAGCCTCCTGATCGCATCCCGAAAACTTCGTCACTATTTCCAAGCCCATCCAATAACCATATACACCGACCAGCCCTTAAGGCAGGTGTTACAAAGGCCCGAAGCATCGGGAAGGTTGATCAAATGGAACATAGAACTAAGTCGGTTTGATTTGAATTTTCAACCATGAAAGTCAATCAGGGGGCAAGCTCTAGCAGACTTTAGTGCGGAATTCACCATTCTAGAGGAGGAAGTAATCAATGACAGAGTGGTTAAGTCCGAGGATGAGCTAAAAATGAATCCGTGGAAACTATATACAGATGGAGCTAAGAACGACCGAAGGTCCGGAGCTGGAGTTGTCTTAGTTACTCCCGAAGGACGATCGATATACTACGCCTTGCGATTAGAATTTTCGGCGACTAACAATGACTCTGAATATGAAGCCCTGATTGCCGGGCTGAAGCTTGCTAAAGACCTTGGAGTAAAAATGTTAGACATATTCTGTGACTCTAAAATTGTTGTTTGCCAAGTGCGAGAGGAATTTGTGGCTCGAGGACCTCGTCTTATCGCCTACCTTAAGAAAGTGAAAGAGCTATTGAATAGCTTAGAGCGGTACAACATAACACATATTCCCAGAGTTGAAAACCAGAAAGCGGATAGACTGGCAAAGCTGGCTAGTTCCGACAATCCAGAAGAGACTGAAATAATTCCAATTGAAACGTTGGAGTCGCCAAGCTTTGAGTCAATGGAAATTGAATTCGCTTTTGAAGCGGAACCAGAGAAGGAGTCATGGATGACTCCAATTAAGAATTTCCTTAATAATGGGACACTCCCATCAAGGAAGAGTGAGAAAAGAGCTATAGTTCGCAAAGCTACCAGGTATGTCATACAAGATGATATACTTTATAGGCAAGGATTTTCCATGCCCCTGTTACGATGTATAGCACACGACGACATCAAGCGTGTACTAAGAGAGGTACACGAAGGTGAGTGTGGAGATCATACAGGAGGTCAAACTTTAGCAAAGAAGATATTGCGGTACGGATACTTCTGGCCTACGATCAATAAAGATGCAGCTGATTATTCACGACGCTGCGATAAGTGCCAGAGATTCGCCAAAATTCCCAGGGCGCCGTCGACCCAACTTAAATCAATGGTGAGTCCTTGGCCATTTGCCACGTGGGGAATTGATATCATTGGAGTTTTACCAATTGCTAAAGGAGGAGCTAAGTATGCAATAGTGGCCGTGGACTATTTTACGAAGTGGGTAGAAGCTGAGCCCTTGACCAAGATCACAGCAAGAAAGGTGATAAGTTTTGTGGTCAGAAATATTATATGCCGGTTCGGGATTCCAAGGACGATTATAACTGACAACGGAACCAAGTTTGATAGTACTGAATTCAGAAATCTCTGTCAGAAGTATAAGATAGACAAGCGATATACTGCAGTTGCCTATCCGCAGTCAAACGGGCAAGTAGAGGCAATAAACAAAGTTATAAAATCCATCCTCAAGAAACGGTTAGAGCGTGCAAAGGCAAGATGGGTTGACGAATTGCCCCTAGCTTTGTGGGCATATCGAACAACATTTAAGATAGCCACCGGTCATACCCCTTTCTCTCTATCCTTTGGCTCAGAAGCAGTAATTCCAGTTGAACTGGAAGTTCCTTCCCACAGGGTGACATATTACGACCCGATGACAAATCGGGCGCTCTTACTTGAGTCTCTTGATGAAGTCGAAGAAAAAAGGGATGAAGCGGATTTGCGTGCGGCAAGACATCGACGTCAGGTGGCACGCTATTATGACAAAAAAGTTCGCCTCAGGACTTTTGAACCAGGAGATTTGGTGCTAAAGAGAGTTTTTCCATCCCTTCCTCACCTCGGCCCAAAATGGGAAGGACCCTTTGTCATCCAACGGAAACTTGAAAAAGGAACCTTCAAGTTAACGACCGTAGATGGCGGAGAAGTCCCTCGAGCATGGAATGCCCAACACTTAATGCGATATTTGGATTAGAAATGATGTACTCTTTGTTATTTTTCCTGTGAACCCTGTAATAAGGCACGACTTGCCTTGGGAAAATCTGACGATATGAATAAAGGACTATAAAGTGGATGTAGGCTACGACTTAGCTGAACCACTATAAAAATATTGTGTGTTATTTACTTTTATGCATTACGTATATACATTTATCAGTTATTCTGTTGTGATTATAAGATACAGGGTAACTCACAGCTTAAAAAGGTTGAAGACAGTTTAGACATAAAAAGAAGCACAACGACTGTTTGTGCGATAAGACATAAAAGAATGAGAAAACGACATTCTTAACTCTAACTCTCCAGAGAGAGAGAGAGAGTATAAAACCGTCTCCGACTGAGCGCTGAAAAAGAAATTCTTCTCGTAACTCTAACTCTCCAGAGAGAGAGAGAGTATAAAAGTGTCTCCCACTGAGCGCTGAAAAAGAAATCTTTCCCCGTTAAAAGACCGGGGAATGAATAGATGACTAAGCTCGAACTCTAACTCTCAAGAGAAAGAGAGAGAGTATAAAAGAAATGCCAGAAAAAACGACAGGTACTGACGACACAGGAAGTGCTATCCCATCAGAAAATTGGGAGCATTCAGATTGCTTGATTAAGCATTAAATAATTTGTAGGAATTGACCGGGGACACGTATGCATACGCATATTTCCCCCCTCCACAACTTCGTTTCATAAATATAGACATGCATTTTTACATAAGTGCAGAACTACTAACAAACAAACATTGCAAAAAGTGAATTATTTTTATTTACAAATGAATGAATTTGTACAGGGAAATAGCTAAAAAAGAAAATGCAGGAGCTACTTTTGTAGCAGCAATTATTGGTTCACAAAAATGCTAAAAAGATACAGGGCAATCCACTATTTAGATTTGGAATGAGCCTTGGATTTCTTGGCGGCTTTCTCCGCATCCTTTGCTTCTTTCTCAGATTCAGTCAAGATTCGTTTGGACTTCTTTTTTCCTGAAGATGCGGTGCTGGAGCCAGTAGACTTCTTCCCGGAGGGCAGGGCACTGGAATCAAGAGAAGATTTTTTAGCAAGTTCCTCTGTAATAGATCTAGTTGAGAGCTTAACATTAACCTTGATCCCGCATCCACAACTGCGAGGGGCTTGAGAACCTCAGGGTCTAGTTCTTCGGCCTTTATTTGCAAGCGCTTGTCTTGATCAGCCTTCATTGCAGCCAAGGTAACGTCATCAGCACTTTTCGACTCCCCGGTTATTGCAACTTCTGGTTCCTCTTCATGCCCCCCGTCTCCGCCGTCGTCCTTTAAAGCTGCTATCATTTCTTCATCATGGGGAGTGGTGACCTTAGTTGGCTCACTTCCTTCTCCCAAGTCTATAGAAGCGGCCATGTCTTCCCCTTTTTTGGCCCTATCAGCGGGCTTTGTCCCAGCGGCAGCTCCTTGAGCTACATCTGTCTTTTCGGATGATTCAACACCTACAGAATGAGAAGCAACAGTTATCAACTCAGGCGAAAACAAAGGGTCTCTCATCGATTGTTCAATCACGTGGAGAAAGGTAGAAATAGCTTTGGCAAATTGAGGAGAAAAGATAGGGATACCTTCCGAAGACTTCTCAGCGGGGGTGACTGCTACCTCTGGGGCTATTTCAGGAATGGAGGATAGCAGAGTTGTTCGGGGAATTCCCAGATTTTCGGGATCATACCCTTCTACTTCGGAAGTTGCAGGGGCAGAAGAAGAGGAACCAGCTTCGAGAATGGTTTTTTGTTTTGATTTCCGTCTCTCTTCTTCCATGGCCTCAGCAATAAGGCGACGCCCTTCAGCTAGGCGCTCCGGTTCATCATCTCTCAAGTATTTCTCCATCAGTTTATCTTCATCGAGGGAATCGACCTTAAGTTCCTCCTTTTCCCATTCGACGATTTGATTCCATACTTGAACCAGAGTGGATGGATAATCTTCGATCCAAGAAATGTTTCGGCGACGAATAATATGTGCGAAGAATTCAATCATTAGTTCGCCGAAACTTTGAATCTCAACCTCCGCCTCAGATAATTGCTTGCGGGCTTCCTCCGCAGATTTGATAGCACACTCCACATTGCCCTCGGCCAGGGCAGCTCTGTTTTCTGCCTCCAACAGCCTTAAAGCCAAGTCAGCGTTCTTCTTTTCTAGTTCAGCATTCTTCGTTGCTAACTCGGCATTTTTCCGTTCAAGCTCAGCATAAGCAAGACGTGTCTTAGCAGCTTCTGACTTGGCCTCGTCAGCTTGCTTTTTTAGTTCAGAGCGCTCCTGAGTGTGAGACTCAAGCAAGTCATGATAACGCTTTTGCATGTCCTCGAATTATTGTTTGAAGTTAGAAGCGTCCCTTTGAGCGACAGCTAACTGAGCTTGAGTGTCTTCTAAATCTGTTCCTAGAGCTTTTAAGGCCTTAGCGTCCTCCTCTGCGGTCTTTTGCATTGAATTGGTATTTGTGATTAGAGTGCGGATGATTCTAGAAAGATTGCGTGAATACTTGAACATCTCGGTATATTGTTTTTCCACCAAATCAATCTTTGCTTTGGCCTCATCTGCCCAATTAGAAGAAATAGGTTCAAGAGTAGGTAAAAAAGTCAAGGTCTCGAAGTAGTGCTCGGGAAATTGCTCCTCTAAATATGCCAGCTTTACTGCAATTCCCGCATCTAGCGGGGGAGGAGCGGGAATTGACAATTCGGTGTCCCTATGTGAAGAGGATTCAGTAGTCTCTTTGTCCGTTCTAGGTCGTTTAGTGGTAGGGACCTTGTGCTTACTTCGAGACCCAGTTTCTTTTGGAGGAGTTCTCTCTCTACTCCGCTTTTCATGGGAAAAAGTGGAGTCTTTAGATGGCGGTCTGTCCTCTTCCCTGCGGCTCTGATAACCCTTGTATTTCTCTTGTTCTGGCCGAACTGGTGAACGAGAAAGTGAGGATCGAGAACGATAAGGATCATAAGGTCTTCTCTCCTCCCTACCACGGTCATCCCGGCGATCATACTCGACATCCTGAGGAGGATTGGACATGCTGCGACGAAGCTTTCTTATATCATAGTAGGATCGAGACATTGTACCTGCACGATAAAATAAGCGAAGTTTAGAATTAATGGATCCATGGAGAAAGAAGTGCAATGAATGCTAATGCTGTTGTGTAAAGTGTATCCTAAGTGGTGTGTTTCCCCCCCAACCAACCCGAGTCTGAAGCTAGACTAGTACGGGCAGGCTCTTTGGCCTTAGCGGGAGTGGTCTCTTCAGAAGAGGTGAAGACTAGAGGATCCTTCCTGAAGTCCTCTGAAGTATATATAGTCTCAGGTAAGGGGAGATCCCCCAAACCCTGAAATATTTTCTCATCAGCACTAGGAACATCCCCCTCGGAAGCATGAAGTGGCGACTCTTGGGAGGATTTTGACTTGTCTAGAGAAGTAGTTTCCTCGGGGGCAATATATCCTTCACGATGCTTTTCGGCCAGATTAGCCAATTCATCATCTTGTGTAGAAGATGGAGAAGGTGAAGTTTGAAGAGGCACTGTAGGAATTCCCGAGCCTTCTCCTGTCTCTGGAACTACCTCCACTGGAGGAATGTATGCATAAGGGACCGTCCCATGACCGATGCTGCGAAAAACAGATAACAGCCCATGAAAGTGAAGGTATTCGTCTTTAAGGACTTCGTCGATAGTCAAGAATTTCTGATCGCCATTAAGAAGTTGGTGCATCCGATTAAAGAACACCTGATCTGATATCTGTTTGGGATTGTCGACTGCAAACAAAAAGGAAAACAGGCCAAGGTGATGATTCAAGTGTATAGAGTCCGGATTCAGAAAATCAGTGCTTTACTTGATTTTGTCCATCTCCTGGCGCATCCAGGCTGTTGCTTCACGTAGAACCATTCTAGTCTGGAATCTCCAGCTTTACTGCTAAATGGTGCAGAGATTATCTTCCTTTTTGGAACTGACTCAAAGTAGTAGAAGGATGGAGTCTCTCGAGTCCGATGCTTGAAATTATAGAAGAAGTGAACGTCATCGAACGTGAGCTCTATGCCTAGGATTTCACGATATGCTATGTACAAGGTGTGGAAATAGGCATATGAATTGGGATGCAACTGCATGGGGGCAATCCGCATTTATCTTAAGAAATCAACGATGAAAGGAGAAAATGGAGGAATGGCGCCAACCATGCACATTAATCGAGTAACCGCCATATATCCTTCTGGAGGGTTATAGGGACGGTCAGAGCATGAAGGCACTTGAGTGTCCCTTTTCATTATCCCGTATTTTAGGCAAATTCGGACAAGTCGATCGTTGTCAATTGTTGATTCAACGGAGTCCGAAGGTGATTCCAATATAATGGCTGATTCAAATTCATCGGGTGCTCGATTGTCACCAATCCCTCCTTCCTCCTCAAAACCCAGAGAAACTTCATTCTCTGAAGACACCTCATCGCTCTCCCTATGTCCAACCCCGTAATCTGGACCCTCGCTGTCCCATTCTGGATCCGAAGAAGAATATATATCCTCAAGAGTGATCCCAGAGAAACTTCATTCTCTAAAGACACCTCGTCGCTCTCCCGATGTCCAACCCCGTAATCTGGACCCTCGCTGTCCCATTTTGGATCCGAAGAAGAATATATATCCTCAAGAGTGATTTTGTTAGAAGTTCCTGGGGCTTCTTTCCTCTCAGCTAGTCTGGAAGAACGTCTGGGCCTCATTGTCATGGAACTATTGAAGAAGCAATAGCACGAATTAGAGTAAATTAGCCCGTACCCCCCTGTGTATGTGTGTGAACTAAAATGTGTGCGGCAAATGTGAGAAATGCAAAGTAAAAGTGCAACAATGTAAGACGAAGCTTTGAAGAGAAAGTGATAGTCAGAGTTATTCTTAATGTTCATTTATGTCCGCAAGGCACTATCCTAACTGTTCATGAAGTTGGAAGTAATATATTTTAAATAGTTAGACGAAAGCTTGTGTTTTAGAATGAGTGGTGTTCGGTTCGGATGCAGACGCCAGGTTCGGATCAGATAGGCAAAGATCCATGTTCAGAGAGATATATCCGGATCGGTTCGGAGATTGACACTCGGAGCAGATCGGGTTAACCTGGATAACCAGACCCCTATTCTCTCTTTTGTTTCACAACCGGGTCCGATCTGAGCGCATAAGTCCTGACCTTCATCGTATTCGTAGATCCGATCCGACCCGGTCAAACAAGTTAAGACTCATTTCTTGGCCCTATTGCTCCGACCCGATCCGGCTCTGTGGATTTCTTTCTTTTTTCCTTTTTCTCCTACTGTTCCCCTACCCGAACCAATCTTCTTCAGTTCCCTTCCTCTTCCTCTTCTTTAGTACCAAACCCAACTCGAAATCCCAAGCCTTAATTAAAGTCGAGAGATTAAGTACTCAGGTTTTCAATAACGAGTTTCAATACCTTCCTCCAACGCCTCGAAATGGCGTCGATGCCATTGGCGACGAAGGCGGAGGATGGGAGAAGCCATGGTGATGGATTTATTCAATTACTGTGCTAAAATCGTTCAAACTAACCGCGGATGTAAATTAAAGGCGATTATGGCAACAAGATTCATGATTACAAAACTACCTATGTATTTGAGTCGAAGATGGAAGCGAAAATTTTGAAGTTTCTTGGAAAGGTTAGGGCTTCGATGTGGGATCGGTTTGGAGGAGCAAAAACAGTGAATGAAAGAAAAGAAGAGAGATGAAGTGAATTTATATAAAAAACAAGCTGACTATTCGTATTCCCGATCGGACCGGCTCGAAAAGCCCAGTAACACGGCTTGGCCCACTGGTTCATCGCAGAGTATAGGAAGGAGATCTGTTCGGGTCGGAACCCAAGCCAGAAATTCGTTCGGGTCGGAATCCGAACCGAACGGGATGAAGTGCGACAACTTGGCATGTGAGTTCAAAAGGAAGGGTGAAGCTTTTGTGCTATGGCAATCAAAGCATGCACCATGTCCAATAGAAGCATCCTTTGAGGGGGCAAAGTGTTAGCCTACTTTGTGAACTAGGCAACACAAAGTCAAGATATCAAGCATTGGAGAGCATTTCAAATTAGAAGACTTTGGTTCGGATCGGAGAGACCATCACTACTCAGTTCGGAGGAGACGCTACAGCTTCGAGTTGAATAGATGTAATCATCCGGGTCGGGTTAAGGCAATGTATAGGTTCGGATCGGATAAAGTCTCCTGTTCGGAGCGGCGAGCTATTGCTGTTGAAAACAGAGAGTGCACATTCGGATCGGAGGACAGTCTTCTTCAAGATGGATCAGAAGGCCACCCAGCTGCTATAGAGATAGATCGGAGCGGAGCAGATTAAAGAAGAAGAGAGCGTTGCATACAAGCCAATCCGGGTCGGATCGGATATCCCGATCCGAACCCCTTACATGTGTGTCTCCGACCCGAGCCCATGTTCCATATTATTCTCCTGCAAAAACGCCTGGATATCCGGACCGGCTGTGACCAGTTCCTGCCCATAACGTTCGCTATTTTGATGTGTTGTCAGCACAATAATTCATCCGAACCCGAAGCTAATGGGATGGACGACACGTGGCCCCGACCCGGATCAAGTTTTGAGCAAATTCACACCTATAAATACCCCGTCTGGAGACAAAGAAAAGGATCTTTTTTCAGCACTTTGAGAATTAAACCACCTCCATAATCCGAACTCCATTACTCCCAGAGAATCCAAATCATCTTCCATTTTTGTTTTAGTTAATTGAGTGAATATAAGTGAGTTGTGAGTGGAATTGAGTGAATCTTACATTGTATTTGCAACTGAATTATCGAATATAGCAAACGATAAGTGGACGTAGGCATTTCTTCGTCGAACCACTATAAATCCTGCGTGTTCATTTTTATTTTTATCTCATTTCATTTAATTTTTAATCAATTTGGGTGTTAGAACCATTTTTGGGTCTAACACTATCCATTCGTGTCATATCGGTTAAGTGTCATTAGTTAACTTTACTTAACCTTATCATGTGGCATTAATTTAATTAATGCACTCTCAACCTCTCACATTAGACCTTGTTGTGGTTACTAGTTTAGCCGGCCGGGTCCGGGTAGTTTTACACCACAACCTAGTCTAACCTCGGGTCTTAAGCGTGACATGACCAACTTCTCACATTGGATCCTATTGTTTGTAGCCACTAGTTAAGCCGGGCGGGTCCGGGTAGATTTATGCTACAAACTCAACCCAACCTCGAGTTGGCCACTTTCATGTTTGGTCTAGTGTCATATTACACCTACAACCCATACGTGTCTAATTTCAAGTCCCATGTTTACCCCACGTGTCATGCCCCCATTTTGGTTCAACTTACATGTCGTGTTCACATGTAACCTCAAGTCAAGTTTTCATGTCATATTCAAGTCTAGATTTCGTGTCATGTTCATGTTTATCTAACTACCCCAAAATCGTGTTTTCACTTGAGTGAAAGCGAGTCAACATAGTATAAATACTATGATACACATTGACCCCACAACATGCACGATGCCACGACGGGGTTGGCTTCAAACATGCATGGTATCATGAAGGGATTGGCCTTGTACATGCATACTATCATATAAGGGTTGGCAATCATGCATAACATAAAAGGGGATTGGCCACAAGCATGCATAATGTCATAAAGGATTTGGCCACAATTTTGCATATTATCATAACGGGATTTGACCTTACATAAACATGATATCATAAGGGGGTTGGTTTCATTTACATGCATAAGCCCCAAAGTCCAATTTATGCAACTATTTCACAAGTCAAAGTGGCTCTAAGTGTTCATGCTATCATACTACAAGTAAAGGTCCAATCTTGCATGGCAAACTAAGTCCAATGCAACATGAATAGCATGGTTTTGTCGCTAAAACATAACCCAAAGTCATATGTTCATGTTAAAGGAGCAAACTAGACTCGCATAGGTTATAGCATTCATGTTTAACCACATTTTATTCCATGCCATGATTAAACTACCGTTAACATCTCGAAGTAGCTAGAACTTACATAGCGTGGCAAGAGGACTAGGAGCAAGAATCATTTTGACGAAGAAAGGTGGCTCCTTTGATGAAGAACCGTCATGAAATCGCCATAGCAAGTTGATCCACTCCCTTGATTTGATGTAGCAAGCTAGCACCTTTGATTCGGATCTTGTTTGAATGCATAGGCTCTTGAAGTTGGAGATGGAGGCCATGATCAATGGAGATTTGGGCAGCACTTCGTGGCATGAGTGATTTGTGAGGGTTTAGGGTAGGCTTAGGGGTCTTTTTATAGAGATTAGGAGTAGTTTAGGCCGTTAGATTAACCCTAGGATAGATCCAAGCCCTCAAAAATCGTCACAAGCCTCCAAAACCGAGCCAAACAGCAAAACAGGTGCACCAGGTTGCCTGGGTCCGACCAGGCAGGTCGACCCCCAGGTCGACCGTGGGGTCGACTCCCTAGTCGACCTGGCCCCCACCCAGGTCGACACCCAGGTCGACCCCCTGGTCGACCTGGTCTGGGCGGGATTTTTCCCGCCTACCTGATTTTCTGAAATTTTTGAATCTGTTTTGAATTTGAATTTTTCGTGAAACTTCGCGAGGCCATATCTCGGTCATACGGACTCCGATTTACAAAATTTCGGACTCTATTTCGCGTATTTTTCCGAGACGAACGCAATGGCATAGCCCGTTTCTCCTTATTCAGAACTTTAACATTTAATTCTGCCTTGATTCTTGTCTTAGCATGTTGTAAAAATCCGGGTTGTTACACTTATATGCAAATGATCAAGGCTTCTGTTGAAAAAAGAGTTTTGTGGTTGATGATCAAAGCACGGCTTTAATATAGCATAGCTTTGTGTAGCTTTAATTCGCGAGCCTCACACCTTGGTGTGAACCAGAAACGGGAAAGGACCTTAGGGAGGACATGCATTTCCTTCTAGCTAGGAGTGGTGTCAGCGTTTTGCAAGCCCTGACTTTTTACTTATGTGGATGATGGATAGCGAGGCCCCTCGGTTATATCGGTCACTACGGGGCCGATGGTTTGGTCCGAATATGACCAGTTTACGCCCCATAGGGCGGGGAAACGCAGTGTTCAGGCACTTTAATCCACTCTGTGTGGACTGGCCCTGACGATCCAAGGGACGATGCGTTCTGTTCTTGAGACACGGGCTAAAGCGTCTTGAAGCGGTATGGACGATCCCTTGCCTTGGTTCACAGATGGAAATCCAACTTCCAATATGTGACTTTGCGGTTTTGATTGTAGAGCCTAGTATGACAACATGATATATGGTACCCATGCCGTCTATGATTGATACATTTATATTTGAAGTTGACTTCTTCACTTATAGCAATAATAAAAGATTAAATTTCGCATATCAAGCATTATTTGGCTATTATAAGGTTAAACCCTATCCTCCGGCTTGCGTTGCATTGTGTGATGGGACCTGGGTCTTATAATAGCTTCATTGTTCTTTATTTATAATTGTTTTTAGTTCTCACACCAGTCACATGACTGACCTGGAGTTTATTGTTTTAACCTAAACTCTGGGTGCCCCTATTTTCCACACGGGCAGCTAGTAGTTTTGGTTTTCAGATTTATATTCATAGGATCCTGGTTTACAGATGGAATGATATTCGGAAAGCTATGTATCCGTGCATCTCTTTCAGTTGTGTTTTGTATTATTTTTCCGCTGCATTGTAATTTGTAAATCTCCGATATTTATTAAATGTATAATATTTGTTCATACTCTATATATTCTGTACTCTGATGTAAATCGTTGTAATAAGTAATGAAATGTTCTTCTGTTTGTGTTCTGATTTGTCGTGTTCTCAACTCAATCCGGGCTTTCCTTTTCGGGGAAGTTCAGGTCGTTTCTTAGAACGTGCCGCGTAGTGACCGTTCGCGAATTTCGATCATTGCCTTTGAATTGATGTTAAGGGAGATCCGACCGTCGAATTCTCCTAAAACGGAATCGTTGGGTTTGTATCGAAAAGGGCTTTCAAACGAATATAAGAGATTTGAAATGTAATGGTTGGATTTGGAATTATGTCCAGATCAAATTTGGAAAAGGTCGCTGTAAGTGTAGTTCGACGACCGTTTATGGAAATCGACCGTACGGGCCTTGATAAAATTATTAAAAATATTAATAATTTGTGTAAAATCATAATAAATGATTTGGAAAGAATTAGGATGAAAAATTCCATATTTGAAAAGATATTTTATCGAAATGAACTAGTTATGAACTAGAATTATAATCCAATATTTTTAAATAAATAAATTTGATTTGGAATGGTTTTAAAAATAACCGGAATTTCCAATATATGAATTGGAATGGATTTGAATCGAAATTATCTTTGGAATATTTCGATATTGGATTCCGTGACTATATGGACATTGTGGAGGAATTTGGAAGATATATATATATATCGTTATTCCAATACGATATTTGTTGATTTCAGAATTTAATATTGAATATAAGTCGATATATTTCCTATTTAGAGCCTTGTATTTAATATCAAATGGGATTTTGGGTTTGTCGTGAACGGTGTCTTCATTAACACTGTTCTTAAACCCAGTTGAGAAAAGATTAAACCGTTTTATTAAGATTTAACGAAGTTTACCAATTAATTAATATTTAATTGGAATTGAATTGTATTTTGGGTTTGTCGTGAATGGTATCTTTAAAAATACTATTCCTAAACCCAATGGAGTTAAGAAAATTAGAAATTAATTGGAGATTAGCTAAGTTGAATGGTTTCCTGGGTATTGGTTTGATGTTGGTTTCGGCCCTCAGGATTAATACTTATGGAATTGTTCTCTTACTAATTTAAGTTTAGAGGCTAAGGGAATGGTGTCTTCAGTAACACTATTCTTGAATCCCGTGTGAAAATAATAAATCTTTTAATTAAGATTATTAGAGTTTCCAGTCAATTAACATTTAATTGGAATGAACTGAAATGTGAATTGGGTTTATCGGGAATTGTGTTTTAAATAACACTTGTTCATTAACCAAATTTACAGTGAAAAGGGATTTGGAATATATAAATCTTTTATTAAGATTTAATGAAAATTTTCCAAAGTAAATACTTCCAATTTAATATATTGGAATGGAATGGAATTTGATTCGATAAAAATCCAAGTGAGCTTCTGTGGAGGAAGACAGTTAATATATATGGAATTTAAAAGGCTTTGTCGTTATTCCATTTATTTTATTAGTCAGGTACAGAAATTTATATCGATTATATATCTTGATCTGTTTTCCGTTAAAATTCCATAATTAATGGAATGTGATTTTGGGTTTATTGTGAACTGTGTTTTAAATGACATTGGTTCTTTAACCCAGTTAAAGATAGGAATTATTTTCCTAGAAGTTGAATAATCATTAATATTGATTTTTGGGAAGATTAAAACTGAATTAGAGTTTTAATGAATCTTTAATTAGATTGAAAAGTGAATGAGATAATTTAAATTATCGAATTGATGAAATGATCGAGAATGGAGTATCACCAGTTTTGCACCAAGCGATAGTTAAATCTTTAATTAGATTTGAACGTTAAATGGTAATTAATATTTGCCGATAACACATTGGTGTTAGATATGGAGTACTACCAGTTTTGCTCCATGGGATGAATAAGTTGGGATAAGAAACATAATGAATGATTACTTCGGTAAGGTTCGCTAATCCCGACTAGTTTGGAAAACCTTAATATGGTTTAAATTGTGAAAAGAATATTTGAATAAAAGAATATTCGGAATTGGAATGAGGCGTATGTTGTGTTTGTGTAACACTTTTTTATTATATACACGAGTTATTCGGAAAGGCCGGGTTTATACCCATTTTGAATAACTGATTCGACAATAGGTCGAAGGTGAAGACGATGGTTGAAGACTGGAGGTCTTCACATCGTTTGAATGATTACTGATGTCTTGATTGGGCTGTACACCCAAAACGAGGTAATAAGTGGTGATCGTCCAGACGTACTTGGAGATCGATGGATATTCGAGGTCCTCTCTCCAGTATTGGACATATGGGAGAGGATTAAGGTGCCTCCGGTTTCGTTCAAACCTAGAGCAGACTTGTAAATGGACTGTGTGTCTGACATTGGACTTTATTCTGTGTTGATTGATCTCTATTAAATATACATCTGCCTGGTGAAGGAGAATTTATTCTCTTACTTCATCCTTCTTTAAGACGTACGGGATCAGAGGTTGTATATCGATAAGCATCAGTCGCATGGCGTGAATTGCCTATGTGGCATGCCTGAGTGGCAAGTGATCAAGGCTTCTATTGAAAAGCAGAGTCTTGTGGTTGATGATTGTAACACCCCGTATGTTGAATAACTTGCTATAATATAAAACAGGGCAGAATTAAATTTTAAAATCTGAATCTGGGGAAACGGGCTATGCCATTGCGTTCATCTCGGAAAAATACGCGAAATAGAGTCCGAGTTTTCGAAAAACGGAGTCCGTAGACCCAGTTAAGGCCCGAAGAAGTTTTCAGAAATTCAAAACAGATTTAAATATAAAAATTCAAACATTTCAGAAGTGGCGGGAAAATTCCCGCCAGACCCAGGGAGTCGACCTGCCCACCAGGTCGACTAGGGTGTCGACCCTAGTGTCGACCTGGGTGTCGACCCTAGTGTTCCAACTCCGACCTAGGGCGGAGTACTCATCTGATACTTTTCTAAGGGTTACTGACTAAAATGGGTCCCCCACACAAGATGATACAAGCTCTCCCACTTGTCTTGTATCCACACCCATAGTTATGCTTACCTAACGGTGTCTTTAATTACATAACACCATCATTTCCACAGGTTATGCTTACCTAACAGTGTTTTTAATTACATAACCCCAATAGGTTAAGTTTGTAGGCCTATAGATATTACCCACCCTACCTAGATATACTTACCATTCCTAGTGTTTCAACCAAGTTCACTTAACCCTAATTCAGGTTCTTAATCATACAATCTTTATGGATTTAACTAGGTTAAGTATTCGAATTCATCACTATATCCATTTATGGTTATAATGTACTAGACCTACCACATTAAGCCTACCACTAGTGGATGCTGGATATGCCGGTCGATTCCGGGCAGACTTCTTCCACTAGTTGGGCTTAGCCTCGTGTCTTAGCACGTCTTGTGTTTTTGCACCTAGACCCCTCACATAAGATTCACCACTTGTAGTCGTTGGATATGTCGGGCGATTCCGGGTAGACTTCCACCATAAGTGTAATCTAACCTCGTGTCTAGGCGCAGTTATAGTTTCTAATTACTATAATCCTAGGCATTTCATTATTAACCAATTTTACCTATGTCGTTATAGGTTTTCATTCCCCTTTCCCCAATGTTCATTATGAACCATATGCCCCAAATTATAACATTTTATTCAGGTTATGCCCAAATTCCTAATTACAGGTTATGCCCAATTTCAATGTTTTTTCCCTCGTTCCCTGTTTAACGCATTCGCGTATTTTAGCAGCATGCCTAAGCTCGAAAGGAGCCAGGCTATATCAAATAAAAAGGGAAAGATGAAGGGAAGATGATAGAAATGATCATACTAACTAGATTGACATATAATGGCATAAACATATAGTGGCATAATGACAAGATAGGCACATAGGAACAGATCTGACGAACATATGATAATAGAACTGATTCTAACATAATTGGGATGTCATAACAGGCATTATAAGATCTAAACAACGGTTTAGATATCCAACTAATAACAGATACAATTTAACCACAAACATGGTAGAACAGGTATAAAGTGATATAAACAGTGAAACAATGGCAGATCTGACATGATAAATAGGTGAAGGTTTAGATCTAAGTCATAATCATGTCATAACATCATAGATACACAGGTTATAGCAGATCTGATTTGATTCGAATAGTCATAGGCATAGATCCAAGTTAATGTCATATCAGGTTTTACTTTTAATTATTCAGATCTAAAAGTAACTTAAACTCATAGTGTTTAGATCTAGAAAACAGTAGGAGAATAGCAGATGTTGAATCACAGCAGATCTACACTTAAATAACTCTAAACTTGATTGCAGAAGCAGAAAAAGGATTGGTTCAGTCTGGGCAGCGACAACATCTAGTCCTCCATTATTTTCATGGTGAAGAAACTAGAGAAATGAGGCCATATTTATAGACAAAAACCTCTGAAACTCTAATCTGTTAGTCTGCCACAGGGGGGTCGACCCATGGGTCGACACCCCCCTTGAGGGGTGGACACCCCCTTAAAGGGTCGACACCCCTGAGCGGGATTTTTTCCACCCACCGAAATTTTGATTTTTGAACTGATTTTTAATTTTCTGGATTAATTGTATATATAATTCTCTTGCGCGTATACAAACTTCAAACCTTCATAACTTCTTCACACAATGTCCGTTTTATGGAAACAAAGTGTCTATCTTTACTAGAATTTTGAGACGGACGTTGTAACAACCCAGAAACTCGGTACCAATTTAAAATTTTTATTTTAGCGATTTTAATGGATTTTTATTATTTAAAATGATTTATTTTAAATAATAATGACTAAAAATTTATTTTAATCAAAGTTGGAAACGTAAAAACTTATAAATTTAAAATAAATTATATTACGAGCCTGAAAAGGCGTGGTATTTTGAAAATTCGATTTTAAACTTCAAATGAATATACAGAATTCAATATAAGCCGGAATTTGATGAAACGAGTAACGTTAGGATCTAGTTAACTATATCTTTCTAACGAATGTGAAAAAAAATTAGATTTCACTTTAGGAATTGAAAGTTATGTCCAGTTTAAAATTTAAAATAGTCGTTATGGAATTTCTATATATTATATATATTTATAATATATATATAGGCCCTTAAAAATAGCCATTTTGCAAACGACCTCCGTTTTCGATGAAAACACTTTTGTTAGATCTGGAATGTCAAATTATTGCTAGATTCCAAAATTCATAATTTTTGGAATTAATATATGAGCGTGGCACAGGAAAACGTGTTTTGGTAGTTTATTCAATTTGAATTGATGGGAAAATGGCCATTGTTTAAACGGTCTCCAAATTCGATGAAATTAGTTTTGTTAGGACTGTATCGTCCAAATATAGCTAGATTTATTTTTCTGAAATTTTTGGATTTAGTATATGGCCCCAGTAAATTGAAATGTACGTTAAAATTCAATATATAGATTTATATTTTGATTTTGACGGAAAATGATCGTAACATTAGAATTGGCTTGCAAAACATATCCCATTGTGTTCGAAATGGGGGTAATTAGCTAGGCATGACAGTCAGTGAGTTCGATTTGAAGTTCGAATGAAAAAGTAACTTTTTGGGAATTTAAAATAATTATATATATATAATTATATCCTTGGTCAAGCCTCACCCCTCTCTCTCTCTCTCTCTCTTTTTGGATCTCACGATCGAGATAAAAAAAGAAAAAAAACTCGTCCCCCCTTTTGTACAACCGCGACCGTAGCTGGTCCGGCTGCCCCACCGCCAGGACGCTGCCGGGAACCCCCTATCCAGCGCATCCCTCCTCCTTCCCCCAAAACCGAACCACGAACCCCAAATTCAAAAGCCGTCGCCCCAATCCTTAATCCCGCCGCATCTGCCACCTCCCCGGACCAACCGCGTTTGCCTGAACGGGCCCCACCACCTCCAACGAGCGTCATTCCCACCTTCAGCGGCCAGGATCCATTTTTCTCAATGAAATGTGTGTTTTTAATTTATTTTTATTTATTTTTTAATATAAATCCAAATTGAATTTCTATTTTCAGTTTTTAATTGTGTTTAAAATTAAAAAGATTAGATTTTTAAAATTAAAAAGATTTGATTTTTGAAATAGAAAAGATTTGATTTTTATGAACATAAAGTTGTGATTTTTATTTATATAAGGTTATGATTTTAGTTTATAAAAGATACAATTTTTAATTTATAAAACATATGATTTTTATATTATAAAAATATAATCTTTTCTATATAAGTAGCATATGTAAAGATTTGATTTTTATCATGAAATATCGAACATAAAGATTCGATTTTTAAACACATAAAGGTGGGATCTTTAAGTCTGTAAAAATATGACTTTTACTATCATGAAAGCGAAGTAAAAATATAATTTTTACGCATGAAGTGGTATAATAAAATTGTGATTCTTAATCATGTATGGCTTAGATAAAAATGCGATTTTTAATATATAAACCTCATATTAAAAATGTGATTTTTACGATGAACAGCATGAAAAAAATAGCATTGGAATTTAGAGCGAATCCAAACAGTTCAGAAATAATAAATGGAGGAGTGGATCCCAAAGGTGAGAACTTCTCACTAAAATTATTTACATAATGGTTATTTATTTTATAACTGCATATATGAACTGCTCCCCGTCATCCACAGACCATGGACGACTTGTTTGATTTTATTGTGTGTGTTGGTTATTTGGTTGATTGGTTTATTTGGTTGAATTTGGTTTGGGGAATGAAATGGAATTGATTATAATTGGTATGGGTATGGCGCGATCCATTATTAGACTGTGATTAAGGCTAGACCTTATCCCGTTTCTAGTATCGTGCCGTTATATTGCCGAAATTTTCTAAAAAGTGTTAGAAACATTTAGTTAAGTAAAAATGTTATTTTTAGTTTATAACGGCGATAAATAAAATAATTATTGGATAGTTAAAAAATAAGTTAACACATCCATATACAAGTCAGGCGACTTGTCTATGCTCGCTTATTTTTATGACATTGATTGGGTCGATAATTTTACAAATCGTCCAACTGCACAAATAAAATATGTGTTTGTTGATTGAAACCCCACATGGGTGTTGGGGTGATATTGACGTACACTAATCCCAACTGTTTAGTGGTATGTCGATCAATCGGTTGACAAGCTGTATAAGCGTTATTAATTCATTTTAATGCTTATACGTTTTTGAGAAATTTTCCTGCTGCTAATGGCGGCTCTCTCTTCCTCGATTTCCTCTCTTGCTTCGTCCTCTTCTGCAGCTTGTACTTCGTCTGATTTTCATCCTCTTCTTGTTCGTCCACCTCCGCCTGTTCCACCTGATCCCCTCCCATGTCCTTTTCTTCACTTGTTAAGTCTGGTGATAATGATTCTATCTCTTCGGATTTGAGTTCTGGATCTTCATCTGCTCAGATCGCGAATAATTCTGCTAGTCAAACTTCTTTGAATGCTTTGAGTGACAAACAATTTGGTTCAAATGAATCTTTTGTAAATCCTGTTCTTGGAAAAAATTCAGATCTACCATCTGGTTTTAAGGATGATGGTTCTTCTGGACAGTTGAATGCACATTCCATTAATTCTCTTCAGAAGTCATCTGATTTTTCCACTGTTGATGCTTCTGTTCTTCCCGATTCCAACAGTGGTATTTTGTCAAACGTTTCATCTGCTTCTTTGTCGCAAGGTAATAATGTTAATCCACCTCCTGTTAATCTTGATAAGAACACTTCTCATGATTCTAATAATCCTCTATCTGCTCCACCTCAATCTCATGCTTTGAATTCCAATTTAATGAGCTCATCTGCTGCTCTTCCTCAAATTCCTAAATCTGACTATCTCTCTCTTTTTAACTCCTTGCCTCGCAATGCTGG
This sequence comes from Allium sativum, assembly GCA_030737875.1. NCBI lineage: Eukaryota > Viridiplantae > Streptophyta > Magnoliopsida > Asparagales > Amaryllidaceae > Allium > Allium sativum. The sequence goes on along the minus strand of CM060919.1, from coordinate 121,872,353 downwards.
TAGGTTTAAACCAATTGATTTTGTTATCGAAAGGAATGATTCTCCAAATATTCCTCCAGATCTTGTTAAACAAGAAGGCATTAAATACTGGCAATCTCATCTGGTGGGATTCTTTTTAGATGGTACTCTTTCTTACTTAACTGTGGTCAATTTTTTACGCAATCGATGGAAGTTATTTGGTGAAGTTGATATCAAATATGATGGTGGGAATTTCTTTTTTAAGTTCTCTAATGATATGGATAGGGATAAAATATTGAAAGCGGGTCCTTTGTTCTCATCATCACTTCCTGCAATCCTTCTGTTGGCAATGCTCAACTTCAAATTAAAAAAGTTCCTATCTGGATTCATTTGCATCGAATTCCAGTGCTTATTTGGACATTAATTGGTATTAATTGGTCAGCTTCCCACGTTGGCAAGCTAATTTGATTTGATAATAACACACAGAAAATGCACAGAATAAGATATGCTAAGGTGTTGGTTGAAATATCCCCAGACCAGGAATTGCCAAATTGTATTGAAATTGGTGGATTTGAAGAAAAGTGTCCTCATGTTCTAGTATCATATGACTGAAGGCCTGCGATTTGTACTAAATGTAAAGTGTTTGGGCATGTTACTTCTTCTTGTGATGATTTTCTAAAAGGTTTTAGTAAAAAGGAAGTCTGGAACTATGATACTTCTGATTCATTTAATCAAGCAAAAGTTTCATTAGAGCAGAATAATGTAAAACAAGGAGCAGGCCCTTATAAGCATCAGAATGAATGGACAAAAGTGGTTAATAAACGAAAACAAGTCTGGAGGAAAACAGGGAATTTCTTTCAGACTGATGTGGCAAAGGAAGTGGATAAGGCTATGGAAGAAGTAGTAGATGTATCTAAAAATGATTTTTCTGCTTTAAATGAAGAGGTGAATAATGAAGAGAAAATGGATGTAGCTGAAAATTTGATCCTTGGAAGAGATAATAGGAAAGTGGTGATAGTTGATGAATTGGGTAATTACACTTTGCTAAATTCTATGGTGAACAAAGATAAATCTGCTCAAATTGACAATCTGTCAAATGGGAAAAAATTTGATGCTTCAGTAAATTAAATTCTTGAAAAGGAATTTCAAGTTTCAAATCCTTTTGACATCCTAGTTGATTCTTCAAATATGACATCTCCTAGCTCAAATCCTCAAAATGCTATCTCAAATCCTGTTTCTATGACCTCCATGACCTCTATGCAATCTACATCAAGTGATTCATCTTTCAGTTTTCAACTTCCATCACACTCCGCATTAAACTGTAATCAATATTCCAATGTTAATTCTGTTGTTTCTCCATACTCTCATTTATCATCTCCCAATCATTTTATTCTTACTCCTCCTTCCAATATCTCTTCTTCCTTAATTACATCCAATAACCAACTGGATAATCCAGACAAACCCTTTATGCCTTCTTGTTTAGATTCTGGATTAATTAGTAATGGTACTGAAGCTGAGAATGAGAATAATTCACAGTTAAAATCAGCTAAAAAATCTGCCAAGGGCAGGAAAAAGAAGGCAAAGAAGAATCAATTGGCAGATGATCTTGATGCTGGTGTTGATTTCATGCCTGATCAGGTTCAGCCTGCTAGTGATCGTAAATACCAATCTAAAAGGCATATGAGGAAGCATCCTGCTTCTCTAACAGATTCAACAATTTATAAATGATGATGCATAATATTGCTTTTTGGAACGTTAGAGGAATGAACTTATCCTCTAAACATAGTGAAATTAAAGCCCTTCTAAAGGATCAGAAGATTCATTTGCTTTGTTTATCTGAAACCAAGTTGGATTTACAGTCAACTTCTAATTTTGCTTCTTTTATTTCTCCAAATTGGAGCTTTGATCATAATTTGGATCATGCAAGATTTGGTCGTCTTCTAACTTTGTGGAATCCTTCTATCTTTTCTTTAATTAAATTATTTTCATCTGATCAGTATATCTACTACAAATGCCTTCATCTTCCATCTAAATCCTCCTTTCTCTTGACATCTGTGTATGCCCACAACTCTGTTGTTCAAAGGCAGAATTTTCTTTCTAATCTGAATACCATTGGTTCTATCTCTAGTCCTTGGCTGATTGGAGGGGATTTCAATTGTATGTCCTCTTCATCTCAAAAATGGGGGGTTGTGCTTTGTCAATTAAAAACATTGCTCCTCTAAATCAAGCACTTCTTCATTCTTATCTCTCTCCTCTAAAATACTTTGGCTCTGATTTCACTTGGTCGAATAGAAGTCATTCTGGTAATCCAACAATGTGTAAATTGGATCACATCTTTGTAAATTCTGAGTTTCTTCAATCCTGGCCCAAATCCTTCTATCTTGTTCTTCTACCTTCAATATCAGATCATAGTCCTTTACTTTTAAATTAGGGAATTGATGTCAAAATTGGTAACAGAAAATCCTCTTTTAATTTTTTTAATTTTTGGACTAACCATAAAGATTACTCTAGCATTTTATTGCAGGTTTGGTTTAGATGTACAGGTAGGAATCCGATGGATAAATTGTTGAATAAATTGAGGTTTTTAAAGCAACATCTTAAAAGATGGTCTTCTTTTCAATTTGGAAATGGATCAAAACATTCCACTTTGGTCAGAGCTGATTTATTTAGAGTGTAGAATGCATTGAATCTGAAGCCTTTTGATGAGCAGTTGCTTAATGAGGAAAGTAATCTGATTAGCAAATTGAAATACACTCTTGACTTTTAGTTGAATATAGCTAAGCAAAATTCTTATTTCAGAAAGGAATTAGATGCAGATGGAAATACAAAAAAAATTCACAACTCTTTAAAGTTGCAGAAGCATAAAGAAGATGTTCTCATAATTAAGGATATTGAAGGTAATATTCACAATAATGAGAGTGCTATTGACGAAGCCTTTGTTAATTATTTCAAGTCCACTCTATCCCCTATCAATTCTCCTACATCCAATGTTAGGCCTCTTTTTCAACTAGTTCTATCAACTATACCTGATCAATATCATAATGGACTAATTCAATTAATCTCTGAGGATGAAATCAAGAATGCAGTTTTTAGTTTAGATGCAAACGGTTGTGGTGGACCGGACGGATTCAATGCACACTTTTTACAGAAAAGTTGGCAAGTGATTAGCAAGGATGTCATTGAGGCAGTTCTTTTCTTTTTCAAAATGAATTACTTGCCTAAGAGTTTAGCTTTAACCTCTATAGCTTTGATTCCTAATATTGATAATCCTCTAATTGTTTCTAATTTCAGGCCTATTTCTTGTTGTAGTGTTATTTACAAAATAATTTGAAAGGTCATTGCCAACAGAATTCAAAGTGTAATACCATTTGTGATCTCACACAATCAATCTACTTTTATAACTGGGAGGTTAACCAGTGATAATATTCTTCTCACTCAAGAGTTGTTGTTAGGCTATGACAGGAAGTATATTTCTCCTAGATGTATGATCAAGTTGGATATCAAGAAGGCTTTTGATACTGTGTCTTGGGCTTCTATACTTGCTATTATGTCTAGAATGAATTTTCCAAAGCCATTTCTAGCTTGGATTTACACTTGTATTTCTTCACCAATTTTTTCTGTATCAAGACATGGATGTCGGCATGGTTTTTTCAATAGTAATCGAGGTGTTAGGCAAGGTGATCCAATTTCTTCCTATCTCTTTATCATAGTCATGGAATTGCTGAATGCTTTAATTCTGGAGGAAGTTAGGAGTAAGAATTTGGAGCTCCATCCTCGATGTAAGAATCCTTTGATTAACCATTTACTTTTTGCTGATGATTTGATCATTTTTACTAGGCCTACCATGAGTAATATTAATTGCATTCTGTCAACATTGCATTCTTTCTATGAGATCACTGGTTTGCAAATAAATGTCATTAAATCTCATATAAAGATTGCTGGATTACATAAATGAACTACCTAGTAATTCTACCTATTTGGGTCTTCCGATTTGTAGTTCTAGAATTACTACGGATAAGTGTTTACCTATGTTTGAAAAGATCATTGGAAAGTTATTACAATGGCCAGCTAGTAAGATTTATCAAGCTGGTAGGCTTACAGTCCTTCAATCAACTGTAGTCTCTATGACTAATTATTATGCTCGACACTATATTCTACCCTTGAAATTGCTAAATATGGTAACTAGTACAATGAATTATTACTTGTGGCATGGGGATCCTTTTGCAGAGAAGCTAATCCAATTGCATTCAGCAAATTATATGACAGCGTAGACAAACATGGTCTAGGAATTATTAACATGAAAATTTGGAATAAAGCAGCCATCTCAGGTTATATTGACAAGATTATAACTGATGATATTAGTTTATGGTCTTTGTTTGTTAGAAACAACTTAATTAGGAAGAAATGTTTCTGGACTATGGCTTTCCCTTAATTTTGTAGTTGGAGTTGGAGGCAGATATTAAAATTGAGGAGTAACTTTTTGCCGTATATTCAGATTAATGCTAACAAGATGAGCAAGTTTCCTTTTGGCACTCCTCATTGTCCATTAGGGGTTTGATCAATTATGATCTTAGAAGGCTCAGTGGAATTCCTGATAGTGCATTTGTTGATGATTACATTCAGGATGGCGTACTGCAGTTACCTTATTGTAGTTCAGCTTTATTGAGGAATTTATGGAAGGAGATAAAAGAAACATTTAAAGTGAATTCTGATGATATGTTGATGTGGAATGGTAAGAATCATTCAGATAAACATGCTTATGATCTTATTCAGGTGGAAAGAGAATCATTTCCATGGTATTTTCATATATGGAATATGAAGAACTCGGCAAAAGTCAATTTTCTATTATGGAAGGTAATGTCAAATGCCTTGAATACCAAAGACAAACTCCACAGGTTGGGCATCATTCAGGATGATATTTGTGTCTTGTGTCGATTAAGTTCTGAGAGCAACACTCATCTATTTTTTGAGTGTAGTTTTGTTTTTCAGATCTTGTATAGGCTGTTACTAAATGGGGGATTTCATCGACCATCTATGGTACGTAAGACTAAATGGTTTAATATCTTCAAATCTACATGGTGGAGAGCAGACAAATATTATATTCTGTTGAAAATTATGAAGATTTTTATTTATGAAGTATGGTCCAAGAGGAATAGAAGGATCTTCATTGCTGTTTCTATGAATGCTAATGAGCTTCATGCAGTAATACATGAATTTTTTTTGAAGAACTTGAAGCATGGAAGAATCTGAATTTTATGTAACTGTTTTTGTATTGAGTAAATTGTAATTTCATGTTCAAGTGGTTAGAGTTTTTTCTGTTTAGTCATTTCATCTTATAGTTTTTTTTCTCTAACCGCTATGTTGTATATTAATTGTTTTCTGTTTTTGTTGTTGGTTGTATGATCTGTACATTGTAATTTTTTTTGTGAAATAATATGTCTGCTTTCCAAAAAAAAAATCCATATAACTAACGGTATATGGTAATTAATTGGGTCTCATTCCAATTTGGAAAATAACGAATATTTTAAAATAACATTCAGGAAAAAGATTAAAAATATTCATGTGTTGAATAAAAGCCGTACTGATTAGATATGCGCCATTTGGACGCGAACGATATTTATATCGATTTTATTCGTTTTTATAATGAATATCGAAGAGGAAAAGATTTCAAAATCTGAAATTTTGAAAATATTATCATTAAAATATTTTAATGGTAAAGACTATTCAGTTTTGATTTAAAATTGAAGTAAAAGTGGGAATCGTTTTAAAACGAATTTATAAAATACGTTTTGAACAAAATATATATATTATATATAATAATGTTTTGAATAGAATGCGCCGCACCGCGGCCGTTCGTGAATTTCGACCATTGACTTCGAATGGATATTACGGGAGATCCATCCGTCGGATTCTCCTAAAACCGAAACCGTTGGGTTCGTATCGAAAAGAGCTTTCCAACAAATATAAGAAATTTGAAATCTAACAGTTGGATTTGGGATTATGTCCAAAAAAAATTTGGAAAAGGTGGTTGTAAGTGCAGTTCGACGACCGTTAATGGAAATCAACTGTAAGGGCCTTGATAAAATTATTAAAAATATTAATAATTTGTGTAAAATCATAATAAATGATTTGGAAAGAAGTGGGACGAAAATTCCGTATTGGAAAAGATAAAAATATATTTTTATCAAAATGAATTAGTTCTGAACTAGAATTATAATCTAATTATTTTTAAATAAATAAATTGGTTTGAGAAATGGTTTTAAAAATAACCAGAATTTTCAATATTTAATTGGAATGGATTTGAATCGAAAATATCTTCGGAATATTTCGATATTGGATTCCGTGATTATACGGGTATTGTTATGGAAATTTGAAAGGTATATTTTATATCGTTATTTCCAATACGATATTTGTGGGTTTCAATATTCGATATTGAATATAAGCCGACATAATTTCTATTCAGAGCCTTATATTTAATATCGAATTGGATTTTGGGTTTGTCGTGAACGGTGTCTTTACTAATACTGTTCTTAAACCTAATTGAGAAAAGAATAAATCTTTTAATTAAGATTTAGAGAAGTTTACCAATTAATTAATATTTAATTGGCATTGAATAAAAGGATTATATTTTGGGCTTGTAGTGAATGGCATTGTAACGACCCAGAAAATCTGAACCAATTTAAAAATTTTAAATTGGCTAAAATAATGGATTTTAAATATTTAAAATAAATATTTTAAATAATGGCGATGAAAACTGAGTTTGAATCGACAATTGAAAATGAATATAATTAATTATAATTATAAACAGGGCTTGAAAAGGCGCTGCAGTTTCGAAAATTGATTTCAAACTTTGTCGGACTGTATTGGGTGCAAAACAATCCGGATTTTAGTGAAACCAAAAACATTAGGATCTAATTGGTAATATCTTTCTAACGAATCTGAAAAATCGAAATTTGATAGCGGGAATCAAAAGATATGTCCAGTTGAAAATTCTGAATAGTCACTATGGAATTCAGGCCCTTAAAAATGGACATTTTACATACGACCTCGGATTTCGACGAAACCACTTTTGTTGGATCCGTGATGTCAAATTATTGCTAGGTTTCAAATTTCATAATGTTTCGAATCAATATGTTAGCGTGGCAAAGGAAAACGCGTTTGACCAGTTTTAGTTGATTTTAATCGACTGGAAAATGGCCAATTTTCAAACGGTCTCAGAATTCGACGAAACTAGTTTTGTTAGGACCGTATCGTCAATACGAAGCTAGAAAATATTTTTCGAGAATTTTAAGAGTTAGTATGTGCCCCCGGTAATTTAAAATGTACGTTTAAAATTCAATATAGTGATTTAAATGTAAATTCAACGGAAACTGATTGTAACGATCAAATCAGCTTGCGATACATATCCCATTGTGTTCGGAATGGGGATGAAACGCTATGGACGATAGGCGGTGGGCCTCGTTTCGAGGTCGTGGGTAAAAGTCAACTTTATGCAATTAAATTAATTAATAAAATAAAATTAAAAAAAATATCTCCCTCCCTTTTCTCTTTCTGCCCCCCCCCCCCCCCCCCCGATTTCATTAAACGGAAAAAAAAAAAAAAAAAAAAGAAAGGAGGAGCAGCAGCGCCGCCTCCACCAAGTTCCTCCAGCTTGACCTCCGCTCCACCCTCCGATCCCGCTCCTCTCCACCTTGACGCACCCGAACCCCCTCCCTGACCTATTCCGCCCTCCCTGAAGCCATCGCGACGCCCGATTCACGAGCCCCCCAGTCCGAGACCGCTGAAGCCACCGCCCTGACGACCTCCGACCGCATGCCAGCTCCGCCCTGACGACCCCCCCTTCTTCACAGAAACAGTAAATTGTTTTTATTTTATTTTAATTCTGATTTTTAAAAAGATTATAATTCTGATTTTTAAAAGGTTATAAAACTGATTTTTTAAAAGGTTTAAATTCTGATTTTTAAAAGGTTATAAAACTGATTTTTAAAAAGATTATAATTCTGATTTTTAAAAGGTTATAAAACTGATTTTTTAAAAGGTTTAAATTCTGATTTTTAAAAGGTTATAAAACTGATTTTTAAAAAGGTTATAATTCTGATTTTTAAAAGGTTAAAAAAAACTGAAACTTTAAAAAGAAAAAGATTTAAACTTTAAAAAGAAAAAGATTTAAACTTTAAAAAGAAAAAGATTAGAACTTTAAAAGGAAAAAGATTTGAACTGGGATAGAAAGATCAGATTTTTTTGAATAGAATAGATCAGATCTTTAAAATAGAAAAGACGGAATTTTTTTATTAAGTAGAAGATGTAAGATATGATTTTTATATATTGAACATCGAAGCATAATAAAAATATGATTTTTTATATATGGAATAACGAAGTAAAAATTCGATTTTTATATATTGAATAGCATAGTAAAAATTCGATTTTTACATATGTAGAGAATACGGGCAACGAAAGCGACAAAAGGCGAGATTGGCGAAGATTTCTATAAAGGAAGAGTCGTGGTATTGGATAGCTATCTGTGAGAATTTCTCACTCTTCAATTTCTTTTTCTAGACATATATATATGTGTGAAATTAAAGTGAATTGCTATATATAAATATATATATATATATATATATACGCCCCTCGTCCACAAACCATGGACGATATTTATTGGTTGAAATTGTTGTGAAAATTGATTGATAGCGAATGGTTGTTTGGGATTGTTTGTGGTTGATATTGATTTGATTGTGGTTGAAAAATACCCGTTTGTGGTTGAAAAATATTTGGTTGAAACCACATAGGATTAGTTTGTGGAAATGAAGTAAATATATACATGCCGCCTGCGTGCGAACTAGAAGCATGATCCCCATTGTCAAAAACCGCGAGGTTTTAAGGTAGAGCGAGGAGCCGTACTAGGGACGGTCCCGGTTTTAACTACCCTGCCGTTATGCTGCCGAAATTTTGAATAATATTCGTGTGTTTGAATTATTTTCGTTTGCAGAAACTATATTTATTAATTGAATAGAAAACCTTCATGTGTTGAATTGATATTCATTCGTTGATTAGAAATTCATGTGTTGAATGGTATTCGCGTTTTAAATATAAAAATCACATTTTTATCTATATATAGAAACTATAGAAAACCTTTATGTGTTGAATTGATATTCATTCGTTGATTAGAAATTCATGTGTTGAATGGTATTCGCGTTTTAAATATAAAAATCACATTTTTATCTATATATAGAAACTATAGAAAACCTTCATGTGTTGAATTGATATTCATTCGTTGATTAGAAATTCATGTGTTGAATGGTTCGCATTTTAAATATAAAAATCACATTTTTATCTATATATAGAAACTATAGAAAACCTTCATGTGTTGAATTGATATTCATTCGTTGATTAGAAATTCATGTGTTGAATGGTATTCACGTTTTAAATATAAAAATCACATTTTTATCTATATATAGAAACTATAGAAAACCTTCATGTGTTGAATTGATATTCATTCGTTGATTAGAAATTCATGTGTTGAATGGTATTCGCGTTTTAAATATAAAAATCACATTTTTATCTATATATAGAAACTATAGAAAACCTTCAAGTGTTGAATTGATATTCATTCGTTGATTAGAAATTCATGTGTTGAATGGTATTCATATTTTGAAATAAATTGTTTGATAATAAAAATCACCTTTTATCGACTATATGAACTGTGTAAAATAATCTCGTTTTGAAAGAAATTGTTTTACAAGAAAAATCCTATTTTTACCACCAATATGAAATATATAAAACAATAGTGTTTTGAAATGAGTTGTTTTACAATAAAAATCACCTTTTTTATTATATGCATGAATCGTTGAAATGTGAAGTGTTAAAAATAGCCACTTGTTCAAAATAAACATATATGAGTTGAAATATTCATTAATTAGCTAATGAAATGATTTGCACCTATGTATGTAACATTAGAATGAATGGTGTTTTTAAACCAAATAGAAATCAAATATGAAGTTGAATAGAAAATGATAAATGATAAGAACTGTATATATATGTACATGCATATTCATTGAACAGGTTATAGCAAAGGGGCTAGAGAAGAGGAATAAAATTTTGGGCCCGACAAATAGGTACACATTTACTGTTTTGTTTGGGTGATGATTTTATGAGCCTGTTGGCTAGCCGCTTGGCTTTTTCTTTTCCTTTTTGAGATTAGAAGGACCGGGAAAGCTATTTGCGATTTCTCGATGCTCCCGGTGCAGGGGAGGTTATGGCGAAATTTTCCAAAATTTTAAGGCGTTGGTGAAATATTTGAAGTGAAAACGATATTGAAATCATTGAATGAACTATATTTATATAAATATATAAATATAAATAAAATTAAAACGAAACGAGGCCGTGCAGTTCGTATTTTGAAACCGTGATTTCAAACGAGTAGTGCGAGAAATCCGACCATTGGATTTTCCCAAAACCGCAACCGTCGGGTTCGCCTTGGAAATATCTTTCCAACGGCATCAACCTTGTAAAAATCCAACGGTTGGATTGTCTAGAATGTTTAATTCAAATCTAAAGAAAAACAGCGCCAGAAACGATTATATTTATATATAAATATAAATATAATTTTATTTAATCGAATAACGACGCTGCAGTTCGTATTTTGAAATCTAAAATTCAAACGATTGTACCGAGAGATCCGACCGTCGGATTTTCCCGAAACTGGAACCGTTGGATTCGTTTTGAAAAGACCTTTCTAATGATGTAAATTTTGTGAAGATCCAACAGTTAGATTTTCATATATGTGTAAATCAAATCTGAAGAAAAACAACGCCACAGCCGCTTTATGGCCCGAAGCGTCGTTTTGAATAAATGGGCTATTTTAAAATAAATAAAAATAGCGATAAATCATTATAAAATACCATAAACAATATGGAGTGGAAATAAACTGAATTTGCTCGATTTATGTTGTATTTGATGGTTGAGTGTGTTTGGTGTGAAAATTACATTAAAGAACAATATTGGTGTTGTCGAATAATTTAACCATTGAAATAAATTGATTTGAAATTCTAAATATGCGTGAATTATTTGAAAAGGCCGAGTTAATTCTCATTTCGAATAATTGACCGACGATTGAAATTTGAAGATGAAGACGGTGGTCGAAGACCGGAGATCTTCACCTCGTTTGGATGGTAACCGAGGTCCTGATTGGGAGGCATCCCGAAATATGGATAATGAGTGGTGATCGTCCAGACGTACGTGGTGATCGATGGGTTTGCGAGGTATTTAGTGCCTCCGGTTTCGTTCAGACCCAGAACGGACTTGTAAATGGACTGTGTGTCTGACATTGGAGTTTATTCTGTGTTGATTGATTTCTGTTAAATATACATCTGTTTGGCGGCGGAGAATTTATTCTTTTGCTTAACGCCCTTCTCTGAGACGCACGAGCTCAGAGGTTGTATATCGATGGACATCAGTCGCATGACATGAATTGCCTGTGTGGCATGCTAAGAGGCAGTGATCAGGGCTTCTGTTGAAAAGCAAAGTCTTGTGGTGATGATCAAAGCACCGCCTGTGTGGCGTAGCTTTGTGTATAACGTGAATTCGCCAGCCTCACACCCCGGTATGAACCTAAAACGGGAGAAGGACCTCAGGGAGGGCATGCGTTTCTTTCTAGCTAGGGTGGTGTCAGTGACCTACCAGCCCTGACATTTATATACTTTTCACCTATGTGGTTGTTGCTATTGCGAGGCGCCTCGGTTTGATCGGACGATCCGGGTCTGATGGAGTCATTCGTTGGCTCGTTTACGCCCCATAGGGCGGAGAAACGTAGTGTTCAGGCATAATAATCCACATCGGTGGACCGGCCCTGACGATCCAAGGGCCCACCTGAGTTTGGGCCTGAGACATGGGCTAGATTGTCTCGAATTCGGTAAGGACTATCTTTTGCCTTGGTTCATGACGGAAATCCAATTTCCAAATACGACATCGTGCGGTTTTGATTGTATATATATATGGCGACATGATATATGGTACCCATGCCGTCTATGATTGATAGTTATGATTTGAAATTGTTTTAAAAACATATAGACACTAACAATAATATCAAATGCCTTTGTTTTGTTCGTATCAAGCATATTTTGACCGTTATAAGGTAAAACTCTATCCTCCGGTTTGCGTTGCATTGTGTGATGGGAACTGAGTCTTATAACGGTTTCATTTTTATAAAAAGCATAGCGATGTTTAAAAGAAAGATTTGTTTTAAAGCACTGGAAATCCAATGGAGTACACCCGTTCCACGAAAGTGGCGAGGTCCTGTGATTAGCCAAATTATATATATGTGTTGAGTAGATTTCTCATACCAGTCCCATGACTGACTCATAGTTTGTTTCACTCTCAAACTCGGGTGCCCCTTTTTCTACACGGGCAGCCTTGTATTCATGTTTAGCTGGTTCTTTCTGGATAGCTGGAGCTGAAGATGGATTCTATCATTTATCTCTTTTTATGCTGTTCAGCTCCTATTGTACATATTTTGTTTATTTCCGTTGTAGACATTTATGTATAGCTGAACTGTATTTATACTAAGTAAGATCCTGTATACTGTGTAACTCTGATGATTACTTTTATCCAGTATATTCTATTGTTCATTATCTGGTGTATTTATTTAATTTTGTTCTGCTTTTATCTGTTTCTGTGTTATATTCCAAAGATAACACTTGTCTCCGTCTGAACGGGATTTCGGGTCGTCTCAACGTGGTATCAGAGCTTTGGTTAAGCTTAGTTCTGGAATATAACATTTGAACGAACTCGTCAGAAATAGAACCAGTAGTGTTCTAGGACGGGTAACTCTATACAGATAGGATCAGCAATATCCTAGTATGAGTAAAGCAGAATGAAATTGCACCTCGATAGGCACATTTACACTTGAAGTATATGTTTCTATGTTTTAAACTACCTTTTCTGTGACCTGACACTTGTTCTGCTAATTGCAGAAGTACTAGAAAAATGAGTGCCAGAAACAGAAGAAATGCAGAATCCGATCTAGAGGCTCTATTAAAGAGATATCGAAATCTGAACGGAGCACAGTTCTCGGGCAATGAATCTATAATTCAAACTCAAGCTTGGATGAGTTCTGTTGAAAGAATTTTTGAGCGTATCCAGCTGAGGGATGACCAGAAAAGATTAGTAGCATCTTGGGCGCTCAAAGAAGAAGCTTTAATCTGGTGGGAAACAATCATCAAAGATAATCCCGAAGGTGATATCACCTGGGACAGATTTAAAGTGATTTTCCTAGAAAGATTTACTCCTCCTGAAGCAACCGAGAGATTATGTGATGAATTTTCTTATCTAATACAAGGTGATATGACCATCCCAGAATATCATAAGAAATTCAACGAACTTTCCCACTTTGCTCCTCATCTGATTCAAGATCCAAAGAGGAAAAATCTGAGATTTATTCATGGCCTGCAAAGGAGATATCAGAATAGTGTAATGAGAAATGTGAAGCTCCCTTTTTCAGAAATGATTTATATGGCTTATCAGTATGAAGATCTCCATAAGAAAGGAATGTTGCGCGACGAAGAAGAGGTCTGTTCTAATGACAAAACAGGGTCAGAAACTGATCGTCCCGAGGCTATAACAACGTTAGAGGTCAGTAAGAAGCCCAGTGCTAAGACAAAATGGGCTACATCTGAGAAGGAACCAATAACGACTGCCATATGCAATAACTGCCATAAGCAAGGGCATTTGCAAGGAAAATGCAAATCTTTAAAGAAGCAAAAGAAGGAAGTATCTAAATCTAATAAAAGGGTTCATGAGGACAGAGGATGCCATAAGTGCCACCAGCCGGGTCATATTGCGAAGAATTGCTGGCTGTTAAAAAAGACCAATGTGGTTCAAATAAATGAAATAGCAGAAGCTTCTGAGCCATCGGCTATTCAGGAAAGACCAGATGTTTTAGAAGGCACGCTAACTGTCAAAGACATCCCAGTTAAAGTACTGTTTGACACTGGCGCGTCACGCAGCTTCATTGCCAAGGATGCAGCTAAGAAACTGGATTTGAATTTGAAAAGGCTCAAAGAACCAATGACTGTCCAGAATCCGGTTGGTGGTTCCATTGATCTAAGTTGGGTTTGTGGAGTGCCGGTTTCTTTCTCTCGTTATCGGTTTCCTACCATCGCAGCCGTCATGAATTTTAAAGATTTTGATCTTATCTTGGGGTTAGACTGGTTGACCAAATATGAAGCTGAGGTTAAATGCGCCGACAGAGTCGTAAAGGCGAAGATTAAATCAGGCGATTATATAACCATTCCCTGTGAAGGTCAGAATGCTAATAGAAAAGACTTCTGGGCAGCTTTGAATGTTTCTCCGTCCCAAATAGAGAATGCCCCTGAAAACACGGAGAATATTCCTGACCTCATCAAAGACATTCCTGTCATCAAAAACTATGCGGATGTGTTCGAGGAAGTTGTTCGCTTACCTCCGCAGAGAGAAATAGATTTCAAGATTGCTTTGATTCCTAATGCAAGGCCGGTAGTTCACGTTATTCGAAGAATGTCCTTGAAAGAGAAGGAGGAATTAGACAATCAAACAAGACAGCTAGTATGGAAGGGTCTGATCAGGCCTAGTTTCTCTGATTGGGGTGCAGCAGTGGTATTTGTCCCGAAATCTGACGGTACTCTACGTCTATGTGTGGATTATCGTGATCTGAACAAACAGACAATAAGGAACAAATATCCATTACCGCGAATTGATGATTTGTTGGATCGATTAAATGGAGCACAAGTATTTTCATGAATGGACCTAGCTACAGGTTTCCATCAACTTCGAATTGCCGAAGAATGTGTTCCAATGACAGCGTTCAGAGGCCCCGACTTATTCTACGAGTGGTTAGTAATGCCATTCGGCTTATGTAACGCTCCAGCTTACTTCGTCGATCTGATGAATAGAGTGGTCAGAGGAGTATTGAATAAATTTGTTCTGGTTTTTATTGACGATATTCTAATCTTCTCTAAATCAAAGGCCGAGCATGAAAAGCATCTGGAACAAGTTCTAGAAATTCTGAGAAGGAATGTATTGAAAGCAAAGTTTTCCAAGTGTATCTTCTGGTAAGAGGAAGTAAAATTTCTGGGCCACGTAGTATCGAAAGAAGGAATCGCTGTGGACCCAAGCAAAATCACAGCTATTCAGAATTGGAAACAGCCCAGCACCCCCACTGAAGTCCGCAGTTTTCTCGGATTGGCTAGCTATTACCGAAAGTTCGTTAAAAACTTTTCGAAGATATCTGGCCATTTAACAAAGCTTACAAAGAAGCACTCTAAATTTAAATAGACTCCAGAAAGTGAGGAGGCTTTTGAAGAGCTAAAGTTGAGATTAACAACTGCTCCAGTGCTAACCATCATCGATGGCAACCAAGATTTGAAAGTCTGGACTGATGCTTCTAGAGAAGGCCTTGGCGCAGTGTTAATGCAAAGCGGCCAAGTAATTGCTTATGCTAGCCGTCAATTAAAGCCGCACGAGAAAAACTACGTAACTCATGATCTTGAGTTTTTGGCTATTGTGTTCGCTTTGAAAATCTGGAGACACTATCTTCTGGGCGAGAGATTTGAACTGTTTACAGATCACCAGTCGTTAAAGTATCTGTTCACTCAGAAGGACTTGAATTTGAGGCAGCAACGTTGGCTGGAGTTCCTTGCAGCATATGACTTTGAAATTATATATACTCCAGGAAAAGCCAATGTCGTGGCTGATGCGTTAAGCAGAAAGAATGAAATGATCGCCAGTTTTATTATCACGACTTCATTGCTAGATAAGATATCTATTCTTCAGGAGGATGATCACTTCATTCAGAAGATCAGAGGGATAATTCAACAAGGTGAACCTTCGAGTTTTCAAGTAGACAATGATGGGATTTTAAGGCTCAAAGGTCGAATCTGTGTCCCTAACATTCCTGAACTTCGAAAGGAAGTACTGGATGAATGCCACAAGTCAAAACTCAGTATCCATCCGGGAGTAAGAAAAATGTATAATGACATCAAACGCACTTTCTGGTGGAAGTCGATGAAAAGGGACATTTCTTTATATGTCAGCCGATGCCCTACTTGCCAGCTAGTCAAGAACGACCAACAGAAATTGGCTGGATTATTACAACCGCTAGAAGTTCCTGGTTGGAAGTGGGAGCATATCTCCATGGATTTCATTGATGGTTTGCCCAGAACAAGAAAAGGAAATGACAATATTTGGGTGATCGTAGATCGCTTCACGAAGACCGCCCATTTCATACCTGTCAGATCAAACAGAACTGCTCAGAGTCTGGCGCAGATATACTTCAGGGAAATAGTTAGACTACATGGAGTGCCGCTCAGCATAGTCAGTGATAGAGATACAATATTCACTAGCAAATTCTGGGAAGCATTTCAAGTCGAACTCGGAACGAAGTTAAACTTGAGCACCGCTTATCATCCTCAGACAGACGGTCAGACTGAGAGGGTGAATCGCATTTTAGAAGATCTATTGCGGGCTTGTGTTCTAGATTTCGGTGGATCATGGGAAGAGCATCTGCATTTGGCTGAATTCTCTTATAACAACAGCTACCAGGCGAGTCTGACAATGTCGCCATTCGAAGCATTGTACGGTAGACCGTGCCGATCTCCTGCTTGTTGGGTCGAGCCTGGAAATAGACTTGTGTTAGGTCCTGATATGATTCGGGAAGCTGCCGACAAAGTCGATTTTATTAAGAAGCGATTACTCGCCGCTCAAAGCCGACAAAAGAGCTATGCCGATAGAAGAAGAAGAGATATATCCTTTGAAGTTGGCGACTACGTATATTTGAAAGTATCGCCGATGAGAGGAGTTATCAGGTTTGGTAAAACTGGAAAGTTGGCGCCCAAATTCATTGGTCCGTTTCCTATTTTGGAACGGATCGGAACTCTCGCTTATAGGGTCAAACTGCCTAATTGGTTGCCTAAAATTCATGATGTATTTCACATATCTCAACTTCGAAAGCACGTTCATGATCCAGACTTGATCGTGGAAGAAGCAGCTCAACATGACATTGAAATAACCCCAGAATTAGCTGTGAGAAGAGAGCCACTAAAGATAATAGGCAAAGAAACCAAAGAGCTGAGGAACAAGAAGGTTCGCTTAGTCAAAGTGCAGTGGAGTGGAGATCCACGAGATTGTACTTGGGAAACTGAGGAGAGCATTCAGAAAGCTTATCCTAGATGCCGAGTAGATATCTCTGATTGACTCCGGTGCAAGGTACATTTACCCTACTTTGCACTACCATTCAATTCTCTACTCTATTGTTATTTTCTTTTCATAGATGCGCACTTTTAATTCTATAGTCTGAATGATTTTAAAAGAATATAGAAGTTGATCGGTATATTTTTGAAGGTTGAAAACAATTGGATTGGTTGTTGTGTTGTGTGATTGTAGATTTATCAAACCACTTTCGACTTTGTTCCTTTTCGGGGACGAAAAGTTTTAAGTGGGGGAGATTGTAACGACCCAGAAAATCTGAACCAATTTAAAATTTTTAAATTGGCTAAAATAATGGATTTTAAATATTTAAAATAAATATTTTAAATAATGGCGATGAAAACTGAGTTTGAATCGACAATTGAAAACGAATATAATTAATTATAATTATAAACAGGGCTTGAAAAGGCACTGTAGTTTCGAAAATTGATTTCAAACTTTGTCGGACTGTATCGGGTGCAAAACAATCCGGATTTTAGTGAAACCAAAAACATTAGGATCTAATTGGTAATATCTTTCTAACGAATCTGAAAAATCGAAATTTGATAGCGGGAATCAAAAGATATGCCCAGTTGAAAATTCTGAATAGTCGCTATGGAATTCAGGCCCTTAAAAATTGACATTTTGCATACGACCTCGGATTTCGACGAAACCACTTTTGTTGGATCCGTGATGTCAAATTATTGCTAGGTTTCAAATTTCATAATGTTTCGAGTCAATATGTGAGCGTGGCAAAGGAAAACGCGTTTGACCAGTTTCAGTTGATTTTAATCGACTGGAAAATGGCCATTTTTCAAACGGTCTCAGAATTCGACGAAACTAGTTTTGTTAGGACCGTATCGTCAATACGAAGCTAGAAAATATTTTTCGAGAATTTTTAGAGTTAGTATGTGCCCCCGGTAATTTAAAATGTACGTTTAAAATTCAATATAATGATTTAAATGTAAATTCAACGGAAACTGATTGTAACGATCAAATCAGCTTGCGATACATATCCCATTGTGTTCGGAATGGGGGTGAAACGCTATGGACGACAGGCGGTGGGCCTCGTTTCGAGGTCGTGGGTAAAAGTCAACTTTATGCAATTAAATTAATTAATTAATAAAATAAAATAAAAAATATCTCCCTCCCTTTTCTCTTTCTGCCCCCCCTCCCCCCCCCCCCCCCCCGATTTCATTAAACGGAAAATAAAAAAAATAAAAAGAAGAAAGGAGGAGCAGCAGCGCCGCCTCCACCAAGTTCCTCCAGCTTGACCTCCGCTCCACCCTCCGATCCCGCTCCTCTCCACCTCGACGCACCCGAACCCCCTCCCTGACCTATTCCGCCCCCCCTGAAGCCATCACGATGCCCGATTCGCGAGCCCCCCAGTCCGAGACCGCTGAAGCCACCGCCTTGACGACCTCCGACCGCTGGCCAGCTCCGCCCTGACGACCCCCCCCCCCCCCTCTTCGCAGAAACAGTAAGTTGAATTTATTTTATTTTAATTCTGATTTTTAAAAAGATTATAATTCTGATTTTTAAAAGGTTATAAAACTGATTTTTTAAAAGTTTTAAATTCTGATTTTTAAAAGGTTATAAAACTGATTTTTAAAAAGATTATAATTCTGATTTTTAAAAGGTTATAAAACTGATTTTTTAAAAGGTTTAAATTCTGATATTTAAAAGGTTATAAAACTGATTTTTAAAAAGGTTATAATTCTGATTTTTAAAAGGTTAAAAAAAAAACTGAAACTTTAAAAAGAAAAAGATTTAAACTTTAAAAAGAAAAAGATTTAAACTTTAAAAAGAAAAAGATTAGAACTTTAAAAGGAAAAAGATTTGAACTGGGATAGAAAGATCAGATTTTTTGAATAGAATAGATCAGATCTTTAAAATAGAAAAGACGGAATTTTTTTATTAAGCAGAAGATGTAAGATATGATTTTTATATATTGAACATTGAAGCATAATAAAAATATGATTTTTTATATGTGGAATAACGAAGTAAAAATTCGATTTTTATATATTGAATAGCATAGTAAAAATTCGATTTTTACATATGTAGAGAATACGGGCAACGAAAGCGACAAAAGGCGAGATTGGCGAAGATTTCTATAAAGGAAGAGTCGTGGTATTGGATAGCTATCTGTGAGAATTTCTCACTCTTCAATTTCTTTTTCTAGACATATATATATATATATATGTGTGAAATTAAAGTGAATTGCTGTATATAAATATATATATATACGCCCCTCGTCCACAAACCATGGACGATATTTATTGGTTGAAATTGTTGTGAAAATTGATTGATAGCGAATGGTTATTTGGGATTGTTTGTGGTTGATATTGATTTGATTGTGGTTGAAAAATACCCGTTTGTGGTTGAAAAATATTTGGTTGAAACCACATAGGATTAGTTTGTGGAAATGAAGTAAATATATACATGCCGCCTGCGTGCGAACTAGATGCATGATCCCCATTGTCAAAAACCGCGAGGTTTTAAGGTAGAGCGAGGAGCCGTAATTGGGACGGTCCCGGTTTTAACTACCCTGCCGTTATGCTGCCGAAATTTTGAATAATATTCGTGTGTTTGAATTATTTTCGTTTGCAGAAACTATATTTATTAATTGAATAGAAAACCTTCATGTGTTGAATTGATATTCATTCATTGATTAGAAATTCATGTGTTGAATGGTATTCGCGTTTTAAATATAAAAATCACATTTTTATCTATATATAGAAACTATAGAAAACCTTCATGTGTTGAATTGATATTCATTCGTTGATTAGAAATTCATATGTTGAATGGTATTCGCATTTTAAATATAAAAATCACATTTTTATCTATATATAGAAACTATAGAAAACCTTCATGTGTTGAATTGATATTCATTTGTTAATTAGAAATTCATGTGTTGAATGGTATTCGCGTTTTAAATATAAAAATCACATTTTTATCTATATATAGAAACTATAGAAAACATTCATGTGTTGAATTGATATTCATTCGTTGATTAGAAATTCATGTGTTGAATGGTATTCGCGTTTTAAATATAAAAATCACATTTTTATCTATATATAGAAACTATAGAAAACCTTCATGTGTTGAATTGATATTCATTCGTTGATTAGAAATTCATGTGTTGAATGTATTCGCGTTTTAAATATAAAAATCACATTTTTATCTATATATAGAAACTATAGAAAACCTTCATGTGTTGAATTGATATTCATTCGTTGATTAGAAATTCATGTGTTGAATGGTATTCATATTTTGAAATAAATTGTTTGATAATAAAAATCACCTTTTATCGACTATATGAACTGTGTAAAATAATCTCGTTTTGAAAGAAATTGTTTTATAAGAAAAATCCTATTTTTACCACCAATATGAAATATATAAAACAATAGTGTTTTGAAATGAGTTGTTTTACAATAAAAATCACCTTTTTTATTATATGCATGAATCGTTGAAATGTGAAGTGTTAAAAATAGCCACTTGTTCAAAATAAACATATATGAGTTGAAATATTCATTACTTAGCTAATGAAATGATTTGCACCTATGTATGTAACATTAGAATGAATGGTGTTTTTAAACCAAACAGAAATCAAATATGAAGTTGAATAGAAAATGATAAATGATAAGAACTGTATATATATGTACATGCATATTCATTGAACAGGTTATAGCAAAGGGGCTAGAGAAGAGGAATAAAATTTTGTGCCCGACAAATAGGTACACATTTACTTTTTTGTTTGGGTGATGATTTTATGAGCCTGTTGGCTAGCCGCTTGGCTAGCCGCTTGGCTTTTTCTTTTCCTTTTTGAGATTAGAAGGACCGGGAAAGCTATTTGCGATTTCCCGATGCACCCGGTGCAGGGGAGGTTATGGCGAAATTTTCCAAAATTTTAAGGCGTTAGTGAAATATTTGAAGTGAAACGATATTGAAATCATTGAATGAACTATATTTATATAAATATATAAATATAAATAAAATTAAAACGAAACGAGGTCGTGCAGTTCGTATTTTGAAACCGTGATTTCAAACGACTAGTGCGGGAAATCCGACCATTGGATTTTCCCAAAACCGCAACCGTCGGGTTCGCCTTGGAAATATCTTTCCAACGGCATCAACCTTGTAAAAATCCAACGGTTGGATTGTCTGGAATGTTTAATTCAAATCTGAAGAAAAACAACGCCAGAAACGATTATATTTATATATAAATATAAATATAATTTTATTTAATCGAATAACGACGCTGCAGTTCGTATTTTGAAATCGAAAATTCAAACGATTGTACCGGGAGATCCGACCGTCGGATTTTCCCGAAACTGGAACCGTTGGATTCGTTTTGAAAAGACCTTTCTAATGATGTAAATTTTGTGAAGATCCAACGGTTAGATTTTCAGATATGTGTAAATCAAATCTGAAGAAAAACAGCGCCACGGCCGCTTTATGGCCCGAAGCGTCGTTTTGAATAAATGGGCTATTTTAAAATAAATAAAAATAGCGATAAATCATTATAAAATACCATAAACAATATAGAGTGGAAATAAACTGAATTTGCTCGATTTATGTTGTATTTGATGGTTGAATGTGTTTGGTGTGAAAATTACATTAAAGAACAATATTGGTGTTGTCGAATAATTTAACCATTGAAATAAATTGATTTGAAATTCTAAATATGCGTGAATTATTTGAAAAGGCCGAGTTAATTCTCATTTCGAATAATTGACCGACGATTGAAATTCGAAGATGAAGGCGGTGGTCGAAGACCGGAGATCTTCACCTCGTTTGGATGGTAACCGACGTCCTGATTGGGTGGCATCCCGAAATATGGATAATGAGTGGTGATCGTCCAGACGTACGTGGTGATCGATGGGTTTGCGAGGTATTTAGTACCTTCGGGTTTCGTTTAGACCCAGAACGGACTTGTAAATGGACTGTGTGTCTGACATTGGAGTTTATTCTGTGTTGATTGATTTCTGTTAAATATACATCTGTTTGGCGGTGGAGAATTTATTCTTTTGCTTAACGCCCTTCTCTGAGACGCACGAGCTCAGAGGTTGTATATCGATGGACATCAGTCGCATGACATGAATTGCCTGTGTGGCATGCTAAGAGGCAGTGATCAGGGCTTCAGTTGAAAAGAAAAGTCTTGTGGTGATGATCAAAGCACCGCCTGTGTGGCGTAGCTTTGTGTATAACGTGAATTCGCGAGCCTCACACCCCAGTATGAACCTAAAACGGGAGAAGGACCTCAGGGAGGGCATGCGTTTCTTTCTAGCTAGGGTGGTGTCAGTGACCTACCAGCCCTGACATTTATATACTTTTCACCTATGTGGTTGTTGCTGTTGCGAGGCACCTCGGTTTGATTGGACGATTCGGGTCTGATGGAGTCATTCGTTGGCTCGTTTACGCCCCAAAGGGCGGAGAAACGTAGTGTTCAGGCATAATAATCCACATCGGTGGACCGGCCCTGACGATCCAAGGGCCCATCTGAGTCTGGGCCTGAGACATGGGCTAGATTGTCTCGAATTCGGTAAGGACTATCTTTTGCCTTGGTTCATGACGGAAATCCAATTTCCAAATACGACATCATGCGGTTTTGATTGTATATATATATGGCGACATGATATATGGTGTCCATGCCGTCTATGATTGATAGTTATGATTTGAAATTGTTTTCAAAACATATAGACACTAACAATAATATCAAATGCCTTTGTTTTGTTCGTATCAAGCATATTTTGACCGTTATAAGGTAAAACTCTATCCTCCGGTTTGCGTTGCATTGTGTGATGGGAACTGAATCTTATAACGGTTTCATTTTTATAAAAAGCATAGCGATGTTTAAAAGAAAGATTTGTTTTAAAGCACTGGCAATCCAATGGAGTAAACCCGTTCCACGAAAGTGGCGTGGTCCTGTGATTAGCCAAATTATATATATGTGTTGAGTAGATTTCTCATACCAGTCCCATGACTGACTCGTAGTTTGTTTCACTCTCAAACTCGGGTGCCCCTTTTTCTACACGGGCAGCCTTGTATTCAGGTTTAGCTGGTTCTTTCTGGATAGCTGGAGCTGAAGATGGATTCTATCATTTATCTCTTTTTATGCTGTTCAGCTCCTATTGTACATATTTTGTTTATTTCCGCTGTAGACATTTATGTATAGCTGAACTGTATTTGTACTAAGTAAGATCCTGTATACTGTGTAACTCTGATGATTACTTTTATCTAGTATATTCTATTGTTCATTATCTGGTGTATTTATTTAATTCTGTTCTGCTTTTATCTGTTTCTGTGTTATATTCCAAAGATAACCCTTGTCTCCGTCTGAACGGGATTTCGGGTCGTCTCAGGTATCTTTAAAAATGTTGTTCTTAAACCCAATGGAGTTAAGAAAATTAGGAACTAACTGGAGATTAGCCAAGTCGAATGGTTTCCTGGGTATTGGTCTGATGTTGGTTTCGGCCTTCGGGATTAATACTTAGGGAATTGTTCTCTTACTAAATTACGATTAGAGACTAATGGGATGTGGATTGGGTTTATTGTGAACTGTGTTTTTATGGACATTCATTCTTTAACCCGATTTACAGTGAAATAGGATTTGGAATTTATAAATCTTTTAATTAAGATTTAATGGAATTTTCCAAAGTAAAGTTTTCCAATTTAATAAAATATATTGGAATGGGATGGAATTCGATTCGGTAATAATCGAAGTGAACTTCTGTGAAGGAAGATTGTTACTATATATGGAATTTAAAAGGCTTTGCCGTCATTCCATTTATAGTATCGGTTCGATACGGAAGTTTATATCGATTATATATATCGATCTGTTTTCCGTGAAGAATCCATTGTTAATGGAATGTGATTTTGGGTTTATCGTGAGTTGTATTTTAAATGAGATTAATTCTTTAACCTAGTTAAAGATAAGATTAATTTCTTAACTTTGAAAAGTCATTAAGTAATGATTTTTGAGATTAAAACTGAATTAAAGTTTTAATGAATCTTTAAATAGATTGAAATGCAAATATGATAATTTAAATTATCAAATTCGGGAAATGATCGAGAATGGAGTACCACCAGTTTTACTCCAGGCGATAGTTAAATCTATAATGAGATTTGAACGTGAAATGGTAATTAATTTTATAGATAACACCGTGGTGTTAGATATGGAGTATTACCAGTTTTGCTTCATGGGATGAATAGGTTGGGATTGGGAAATTAAATAAAGGATTACTTCAGTAAGGTTCGCTAATCCCGACTAGTTTGGAAAAACCTTAATATTGTTTAAATTGTGAAAAGAATATTCTGGATTGGAATGAGGCGTATGTTGTGTTATTGTAGCACTTGATTATTATATACGCGAGTTATTCAGAAAGTCGACGATAAGTCAACGAAGAAGCCGGTGGTTGAAGACCGGAGGTCTTCACATCGTTTGGATGATTACTGATGTCTTGATTGGGCTATACACCCAAGATGAGGTAATAAGTGGTAGTCGTCCAGACGTACTTGGAGATCAACGGATATGCGAGGGCCTCTCTCATGTATTGGACATATGGGAGAGGAATAAGGTGCCTCTGGTTTCGTTCAGACCCAGAACGAACTTGTAAATGGATGTGTGTCTGACATTGGATTTCATTCTGTGTGATTGATAGACATCAGTTGCACGGCGTGAATTTCCTGTGTGGCATGCTAAGATGAAAATGATCAAGGCTTTTGTTGAAAAGTAGAGTCTTGTGGTTGATGATCAAAGCACGGCTTTAATATAGCATAGCTTTGTGTATAGCGTTAATTCGCGAGCCTCATACCCCGGTGTGAATCAGAAACGGGTGGGGACATCAGGGAGGACATGCGTTTCCTTCTAGATAGGAGTGGTGTCAGCGTTTTGCACACCCTGGCATTTTACTTATGTGGATGATGGATAGTGAGGCGCCTCGGTCATATCTGTCATACGAGGCCGATGGTTTGGTCGGGATATGACCAGTTTATGCCCTATAGGGCGGGGAAACGCAGTGTTCAGGCATTTTAATCCACCCCGTGTGGACCGGCCCTGATGATCTAAAGGGACGATGCGTTCTGTTCCTGAGACACGGGCTATAGCGTCTCGAAGCGGGCTAGGACGATCCCTTGCCTAGGTTCACAGATAGAAACCCAACTTCCAATATGTGACTTTGCGGTTTTGATTGTAGAGCCTAGTATTGGTGACATGATATATGGTACCTGTAATAACCCGGAAAAAGTGAACCAGTTTAAAAATTTTAAACTAGGTTGTTACCAAGAAATTTGAATAGTTGAAATAGAATATTTCAATAAAATATAGGATTTGGTATAGTATGGCAGTTTGAGATTTTGAATACAAACTTTGTCTGACTGTACCGGGTGGAAAATATAACGGATTTTGACGAAACTGAAAATATTTAAATCTGTTTATCAATACCTTTCTAACGAATTTGAAAAATCGAAATTTCATAACGGAAATCAAAAGTTATGGCCAAATGAATTTTCAGAAAGGTCGCTATATAGTATATATAGCCCTTGAAAATTGAGATTTTGCATACGACCTCGGAATTCGACGAAACCACTTTTGTTGGGTCCGGGATGTCAAATTATTGCTAAGTTTCAAATTTCATAATTTTTGAAGCTAGTATGTGAGCGGGGCAAAAGATAGTGTGTTTGGTCAAATTCTATTAAAATGGGTCGACCTAAAAATGGCCGTTTTTCAAACGAGCTCAGAATTCGACGAAACTGGTTTTGTTAGGACCGTATCGTCAAAACAAAGCTAGATTTATTTTTCTGGAATTTTTCGATTCAGTTTGTGGCCCTAGCAAATTGAAATGTACGTTTAAATTAAATATCGAATGTTTTATATTTTAATTTGAAAAATAACTGACTGTAACAGTTGAAATGGCCAACGAAACATATCCCATTGTGTCCGGAATGGAGGTATTTAGCTAGGGGCGACAGTCGTTGGGTTTAAAAAGGAGTCCGTTTGCAAAAACACTATTTAAAAATTTCTATAAAGCATGGACCAATAGATATTTTTCTTTAAAAAAAATCACGAAACCCTAGCCGCCAGAGACGAAACCGACGATCCTCGTTGCTCCACGCTTCTCCTCCCTTTTCCGATCGCCACAGGCGATGCAAGGGCGCGCCGCCACCACCAGTCGACAGTCCTTCGCCTCCTCTCCACATCCGACCAAACGCCGCCCCCTATCGTCAGCTCCTTCGCCTGAACGACGTCAAGGAAGTCGTCGCCTTCCCAGAGCCGCCGCCGCCTCGATTCGCCATCGCACCCCCTCAAACTACCAGCGCCGGAAAGCTCTTCCCTCCCTCGATGACGTCAAATAGTCTGATCATCCTATAGAGCTACGAATCAAGAGAAAAATCCAAACCTAGAATTGAGCAGGTTTGAAAACTAACGGCTTATATAATTTTAAACTGTTTTAACACTATAAAGCGTTGCAAAACTTTGAAAAATAATATCTTTTTCGTTCTTTAACGAAATTCGATGAAACAGGAGACACCGTGACCGCAAGGAGGCTCTCTACATTCTAGAAGAAGCCGCGGATTTTTCTGACCTTCCTACGATTTTTAGCACTGCAATAACCAATGTGAGGAATCTAAACTATTTGTGTGAATGGAATCGCATTGTATAAATTATATAAGCGAAGTGTAAATTATACACGCACTGTGTGCCTCATGTACATGTGTTGTATAAGTTATATTAGCGATGTATAAATTATACAAGCGTTGTTTGAGACATATATGCTTTGAATTGTGATGAAATGCAAGTGAATTATTATATTATATATATATATATATACTCCCCTCGTCCACAAACCATGGACGATATTTATTGCTTGTGATTGACGTGATATTATATGGTATGACAAATGGTTGGAAATAATTGTTTGTGGTTGATATTATGGTTGAAAAATACCTTTGTGGTTGAAAAATACCCTCTTGTGGTTGAAACAAAATAGAATAGGATTGTGGAATTGAAAATAATACATGCCGCCTACGTGCGAACTAGATGCATGATCCCCATTGTCAAAAACCGCGAGGTTTTAAGGTAGAGCGAGGAGTCGTACTAGGGACGGTCCCGGTTTTAACTACCCTGCCGTTATGCTGCCGAAATTTTCTGAAATATTTATGTGTTAGAATAATTTTCATTCGTTGAAATAAATTGCATAAACTATATCGAATATTCATGTGTTGAGTTGCAATTCATTCGTTGAGTTGAAATTCATGTGTTGAATATTATTTGAATTTAAACAAATGGCTTTAGCAATAAAAATCACATTTTTATATATATACAAACTATATAGAATATTCATGTGTTGAATTGCAATTCATTCGTTGAGTTGAATTTCATGTGTTGAATGTTATCATCTTTTAAAAATAAAATGAATCGACAATGAAAACTATATTTTTATAGTGAATATGAAGAGTTAAAAATACACATGTGTCGAATAAATATTTTTGATGATAAAAATATTCCTTTTATCATGTATACGCTTAGTTAAAAATACACATGTGTCGAATAAATATTTTTGATGATTAAAATATTCCTTTTATCATGTATACGCTTAGTTAAAAATACACATGTGTCGAATAAATATTTTTGATGATTAAAATATTCCTTTTATCATGTATAGGCTTAGAAAAAATTACACATGTGTTGAAATAAATAATAGTTTGCTAGAAATATTATTATTAGCTTTGTTCTGCATATATATACATGTGTTGAACAGGAAAAATGGATTAGCTGTAGAGTAAAGAAATTATTTGCATGCCCGACAAATAGGTAAACCTTGATGAGTTGGCTGCGCAATTTTATTTGAATATCAACTCCTGTGAATGCCATTGGATGCGGAGTGCGGGTTTTTCTGTGTGAAATAATAAACAACGCCATAGGATAGTAACAATTAATTTTGAACTACACTACATGGCATACTTCTTGATGATAGGCATACTTCATCATATC
Source organism: Allium sativum (assembly GCA_030737875.1). Lineage (NCBI taxonomy): Eukaryota > Viridiplantae > Streptophyta > Magnoliopsida > Asparagales > Amaryllidaceae > Allium > Allium sativum. The sequence continues at coordinate 121,844,185 of CM060919.1, read as the reverse complement.
CCACATGAGCAATTGGAGCTTGTGTGACGAGGTGGAAGATTTACCATATAAGCAAGAGGCTTGTATGGCGATGACTATGTACTACAGGTTGAACTGATGACTGATATGGACTATATAAATTATAACGATAAATTGCCAGATTAATAAAAACCCCTCACGGGTCTGGAGTTGACAATAATCACATCGCTCTAGTTATTAGATACGGCACATGGACTATTTATTTCCACACGGAAACGGGGTGACAGGAATTTATTCTCTGGAGTGATTATCAGTACATGCTCCCCCGTAAACACCATAATATATCACTATAAATATGTGAATGCTTTTTAGGATTTATTGGGTACCTAATACGGCCCAATAAATTTCCTAACCCCTCCCCGTACAAAGGAGGTTATGGCGAAATTTTTCGAAATATTAAGGCGTTAGTGAAATATTTGAAGTGAAAACGAAGTTGAAAATATAAAATGAACTATAGTTGAAATTATAGAATGAACTATATTTATATATATAAATATAAATATAATTAAAAGGAATAGAGGCCGTGCAGTTCGCGTTTCGGAATCGTAATTTGAAACGATTAGTACGAGAAATCCGACCATCGGATTATCCCGAAACCGCAACCGCTGGGCTCGCCTTGGAAATATCTTTCCAACGGCACCAACCTTGTAAAAATCCAACGGTTGGATTGTCCAGAATGTTTAATTCAAATCTGAAGAGAAACAACGCCAGAATCGTTTATATTTATATATAAATATAAATATAATTAAATAAAATCGAATAACGACGCTGCAGTTCGAATTTTGAAACCGTAACCTCAAACGACTAGTGTGGAAGATCCGACCGTCGGATTCTCACGAAACTGGAACCGTTGGGTTCGCTTTGGGAATATCTTCCCACTGATATAGACTTTGTAGAAATCCAACGGTTAGATTTTCCGATATATGTAAAAAAAATAAGGGAAAAACAGCGCCAGTGCCACGGCACGACCTGAAACGTCATTTAATTAAATATGGCCATTTTTAAATAAATAAAAATGGCGAAAAATCGTTATAAAATATTATAAGCAATATTGATTGAGAATAAACCAATTGGGCTTGAATTGCTTGATATTTGATGGTTGTATGTGTATGACATGAAAATAACACTAAAGAACCGAAAGATGGATGTCGAATAATATAACCATAAAATGAATCAATTTAAATTCTAGACGTGAATTATTTGAAAAGGCCGAGCTAACCCTCATTTCAAATAATTTATTGAGCGATTCGAATTGGAAAATGCAAAGACGATTCAAGACCAACGATCTTCGCATCGGTTGGATGGGCGCTACTGAGGTTCCTAACCGGAGTAGCTACCGGAAAGGGGCGGAAGTAGTAGCCGTCGGAACGTATGAGTTGATCGGACGGATATACGAGGAATTTGACGCCTCCGGTTTCGTTCAGACCCAGGACGGACTTGTAAATGGACTGTGTGTCTGACATTGGATTTTTTTTCTGTACTGATTGATCTCTGTTAAATATATATCTGTTTGGAGGCGGAGAATTTATTCTTTTGCTTAACGCCCTTCTCTGAGACGTACGAGCTCAGGGGTTATATATCGATAGAAATCAATCGTATGGAGTGGACTGCCTATGTGGCATGCCAAGATGTTGTGATCAAGGCTTCTGTTGCAAAGCAAAGTCTTGTGGATGATGATCAAAGCAAGGTCTACGTGGCCTAGCTTTGTGTATTTCATAGATTCGCGAACCTCACACCCCGGTATGAGTTAAAAACGGGATACAGACTGCATGGATTGCACGACGTTTCTTTCTAGCTATGGTGGTGTCAGTGACTTACCAGCCCTGACATATATATCTACTTTTCACCTTTGTGGTTGTTGGAATGCGAGGCGCCTCGATTATAGGTTTGTAAGGACCGGGAAACGTGTGTTCAGGCATAATTAATCCTCTAACGTAAGTGAGGACCGGCCCTGAAGCATCCAGGGGTTACCCAGAGTGTGTAGTCCCGAGGCACTTGCTAGAGTGTTTCGAAGCGGAGAGGAGCTTGCCCCTTTCCTCGACTCATGACGGAAATCCAATTTCCAATACGAAATAACGGACTTGATTGTAGAACTAGTATGGCGACATAGTGGTATGGGGCACTTATGCCGTCTATGATTGATATTTATGATGCTATTCATTTTCAAACATATATGCACTAGTAATAATATCAAATGATTTCGCTTTATACGTGTCAAGCATATTTGGCTATTATAAGGTAAAACTCTATCCTCCGGCTTGCGTTGCATTGTGTGATGGGACCTGAGTCTTATAATGGCTTCATTATTTTCTAAAAGCATTGCGTTGTTTTAAAAGAATTTACTTTGTTCAAATGCACTAGCAATCAGTGAAGTAAACCCGTTCCGCAAAAGTGGCGTGGTCCTATGATTTGCTATTACTGTTGTTTAACTGTTAAATAGATTCCTCATACCAGTCCCCATGACTGACTCGTTGTTTGTTTCACTTTGCAAATGCGGGTGCCCTTATTTTCACACGGGCAGCCTAGTACACAGGTGACAGGTTGTTTTTGGCTCTACACTGCTGCATAGAGTGCATTTTTGGCTCATGGCGAGGCTGACTTCACAGAGATGATTTTGACATATTCCGCCATTACTGTACTTATATTATGATTCCGCCACTGGCGATGCAGACTGATTTACTTTCCGTATTTCTCACTATATGTATATGTATTCCACCTTCGGCGATGTAGATTGATACCCTTATTATGTCTTACTGCATGTATGTATTCCGCCTCTGGCGATGATGACTGATCACTTTCCTTTTTATTTACTAAGTTATATCCCACGTTATGCTATTCTGATATTCCTACATGTTGTGATTCCGCTGTCATATCCATGTAAAATTATTTTATTTATTGTTTCTGCTATTATCTGTACTCTGCTATGATGATTAATGTGTTATTTCCTAATGATTATCCTTAATACCGCCCCTCGGATTTTGGGATCGTCACAGTTGGTATCAGAGCTTTGGTTAACCTTAGTTCCGGGATCTAACACATTAAACACCTCGTCAGAATAGAATCAGTAGTGTTCTAATGCGAGTAGCTCATTAGAGATAGGATTAGCAATGTCCTAGAATGAGCTAAGCAGATTAGCAAAACGATTTGATCAGTACATCATCATTATCTTTCCTTGTACTCCCTTGCTTTATCATTTATGAAAATTATCAAATCTATGAGCTTGACTCTTTTCTTTCTTATACAGTATTCTCTTAGATGGCTACACGAGGAGCAGCAGCTAGAGGAGGCCGTGGAGGCCGAGGAGATGCAGCAGGAGGACGGGGGAATATCCCCGTAGTAGTGGAAGGCCCTATTGTTCAGCCACCAGCACCCGAAGATTTGAGCTAGATAAAGTAGGCAAAGAGGTACAGAAACCTTGGGGAAAACCTTTTACTGGCACTGGTACAGTGACCGAGGCTATAGCTTGGCTGAAGACCTGTGAGAAAATCTTTGAAGGCATGGGTATGGGAACCAACAACAAAGCCCGACTTGGCATTTGGCTCCTTCAAGAGGAAGCAGAGCTGTGGTGGGATGCCATTACCTCAGAGGATGCAGCTGGTACTGTCAGGACTTAGGAGCAATTCAAAGCCATGTTCAATGAGAAGTTTGTACCTGAACAGGATCTAGAGAGGATGCGAGAGCAGTTTGCCAATCTCCAACAAGGAGATCTCTCTATTCAAGATTATCTAAATAAGTTCACCCAATTGTCGCGCTATGCTCCAGAGCTGATTACGACAAACAAAGCAAAGAACAAGAGATTCATATTTGGGCTGAAGCGCAAGTACCACGATAGAGCTATGAGCAACATCAAACTCTCCTTTACAGAACTAGTAGAGATGGCTTGCAATTACGAAGACATGGATGAGAGGCACGCTAGCCAAGACCGCGCCAAAAGCCAAGCTGGAAATAAGCGCAAGGCTTCAACAGATCAACCCGAATCTAGCATTACCGCGGTCGCTACTCAGAAACCTGCAAAGATCCCGAAAGGAAATTGCTACAACTGCGGGAAGCCAGGTCATTTTTCTAATGTATGCAAAGCTCCGAGGAAACCAAAGGCAAATGACTCAGCCGAATGCTACAACTGCCATAAGAAGGGGCACTATAGCAGAAATTGTCCTCTGAAGCAGAATGCTCAAGTGGCTCATGTCTATGACGGGAAGACCCCGCCAGCTACCACCGATGGATCAAGTGAACCCGATGTCTTGGGAGGTACCCTTACCATTAAAAATATTCCTGTTTCTGTACTTTTTGATACTGGTGCATCACGTAGCTTCATTTCTGGTAACCTTGTTCACAAATTAAAATTGAAACGAAGAAAACTTAAGGAACCAATCAAAGTTCAAAACCCGATAGGATGTTCTGTTAGTCTTAGTTTATACTGTAGAGTGCCTATCTCTTATTCATGTTACAAGTTTCCCATCCACTTAATTGTCATGGATTTATCGGAATTCGATGTTATTCTCGGTTTGGAATGGTTGACCAAATATAAAGCCGAAGTTAGATGTGCCAAAAGAATCGTTAAAGTCGAAACGAAGCTTGGACCTATATATATACCATGTCATGGCTCAGAAATCAATAGAACAGAATTTTGGTCTTCTTTAGAAGTTACTCCCCCTTCATTTGAAAAGATACCGGTCATTAAAAACTATGCGAATGTGTTTGAAGAAGTAGAAAACTTACCGCCACAAAGAGAAATTGAATTTAGGATAGATCTAATTCCTAACGCCCGACCAGTAGTACATCCAATTAGAAGAATGGCCCCGAAAGAAAAAGAAGAGCTAAGTAGTCAAACCCGAGAATTGCTTTGGAAAGGTCTAATCAGACCGAGCTTTCCGGCATGGGGAGAGCAGTAGTATTTGTCCCGAAATCAGACGGTACTCTAAGACTTTGCGTTGATTTCCGAGATCTTAATAAGAAGACACTGAAGAACAAATATCCTTTGCCCCGAATAGATGATCTATTAGATCAATTAAATGGAGCAACAGTATTCTCCAGAATGGACCTAGCTACAGGTTTCCACCAATTATGTATAGCCGAAGACTGTGTTCCTTTGACAGCCTTTAGGGGTCCCGATTTATTCTACGAATGGTTAGTAATGCCGTTCGGCTTGTGTAACGCTCCGGCATACTTCGTTGATCTTATGAACAGAGTGTTCCGTGGTGTATTGAACAAATTTGTTCTAGTCTTCATCGATGACATTTTAATCTACTCCAAGTCGGAAGATGAACATGCAAAACATTTAGAACAAGTGTTGAAAATTCTAAGGAGAAATGTCTTGAAAGCTAAATTTTCCAAATGTGTCTTCTGGCAGAATGAAGTTAAATTCCTAGGCCATGTCGTATCAAAGGAAGGAATTGCTGTAGATCCAAGCAAAATTACAGCGATTCAGAACTGGAAACAACCTACTACGCCCACAGAAGTTTGAAGTTTCCTTGGATTAGCTAGTTACTATCGGAAGTTCGTTCAGGATTTTTCAAAGATATTTGGAGTTTTGACAAAGCTTACAAAGAAGCATGAGAAATTCAAATGGACACCCGAATGTGAAGAAGCTTTCCAGGAGCTGAAACTGAAGTTGACAACCGCTCCAGTATTGACCATAATAGAAGGTAATCAAGACTTAACTGTATGGACAGATGCTTCTATTAGAGGGCTAGGAGCAGTGTTAATGCAAAAAGGCCAAGTGATCGCTTATGCCAGCCGTCAACTAAAGCCGCATGAAAGAAACTATGCTACTCATGATCTTGAGTTATTAGCTATCGTGTTTGCTTTAAGAATTTGGAGGCATTATTTACTGGGCGAGAAATTCGAACTATTTACCGATCATCAATCCTTGAAATATCTGTTCACTCAGAAAGATCTAAACTTGAGACAACAGCGTTGGTTAGAATTCCTTGCAGCATATGATTTTGAAATTCTATACACTCCAGGGAAAGCCAATGTTGTAGCAGATGCGCTCAGCAGAAAGAATGAGATCATTGCCAGTTTTGTCATCACATCTTCATTAATAGACAGGATCTCGACCTTTCAAAAGGAGGATAATTTTGTAAAGGTAATGATCAAAAGAATCAATGAAGACATTGACTCCAGCTTCCAAGTGGATAGTGAGGGGGTTTTGAGATTAAAAGGAAGAATTTGTGTTCCCGACATCTCCGAGCTAAAAAGATAAATACTTGATGAGTTCCATAAGTCCAAATTAAGTATCCATCCCGGTGTGAGCAAAATGTATAACGATATCAAACGCACCTTCTGGTGGAAGACGATGAAAAGGGATATCCCATATATGTTAGCAGATGCCCCACTTGTCAGCTAGTTAAGAGTGATCAGGAGAAATTGGCTGGATTATTACAACCCTTAGAAATTCCAGGATGGAAGTGGGAACAAATTTCGATGGATTTCATCGATGGCCTGCCTCGAACTAAGAAAGGAAACGACAGTATATGGGTAATCGTAGATCGCTTCACGAAGACTGCCCATTTCATACCTGTCCGATCCAACAGAACGGCTCAAAGTCTAGCACAGATTTACTTCAAAGAAATAGTTAAACTACATGGAGTGCCGCTCAATATAGTCAGCGATAGAGATCCCCTATTTACTAGCAAATTCTGGGAAGGATTCCAGGAAGAATTGGGAACCAAATTGAATCTAAGCACCGCTTATCACCCTCAGACAGATGGCCAAACTGAGCGGGTGAATAGAATTCTAGAAGATTTGCTGCGGGCTTGCGTTATCGATTTTGGAGGCTCATGGGAAGATCACTTACATTTAGCAAAATTCTCTTACAACAATAGCTATCAAGCAAGTTTGGGAATGTCTCCATTCGAAGCATTATACGGTAGACCGTGCAGATCTCCCGCATATTGGGTAGAACCTGGCAACAGACTTGTGTTAGGGCCCGATATGATTCAAGAAGCATCGGATAAAGTCGATTTCATTAAGAAGCGATTAAAAACCGCACAGAGCCGACAGAAAAGTTATGCTGATGCGAGAAGAAGGGATATATCGTTTGCCGTTGGCAATTATGTTTATTTAAGAGTTTCTCCAATGCGAGGAGTAATCAGATTTGGCAAGACTGGGAAGTTGGCACTGAGGTTTATTTGTCCCTTTCCTATACTTGAACGGATTGGAACTCTTGCATATAGGGTTTCACTACCTAATTGGTTGCCTGGTATACAAGATGTGTTCCACGTGTCTCAACTCAGAAAACATGTTCATGATCCCGACCTTATTGTGGAAGAAGCAGCGCAACATGATATTGACATAACTCCAGAATTAGCACTCAGTAGGGAGCCATTAAAGATAGTTGGCAAAGAAACCAGAGAGCTAAGGAGGAAAAAGATTCATTTAGTCAAAGTGCAGTGGAGTAGTGATCCTAGAGACTGTACTTGGGAGACTGAGGAAAACATTAAACAAGCCTATCCCAAATGCAGAGTGGACATCTCTGACTAACTCCGGTGCAAGGTACCTTTACAATACTTTTCATTTACATTTTATTTCCTGCTTAACTGTTATTTCCTTTTCGAGGATGAAAAGTTTTAAGTGGGGGAGATTGTAATAACCCGAAAAAAGTGAACCAGTTTAAAATTTTTAAATTAGGTTATTACCAAGAAATTTGAATAGTTGAAATAGAATATTTCAATAAAATATAGGATTTGGTATAGTATGGCAGTTTGAGATTTTGAATACAAACTTTGTCTGACTGTACCGGGTGGAAAATATAACGGATTTTGACGAAACTAAAAATATTTAAATCTGTTTATCAATACCTTTCTAACGAATCTGAAAAATCGAAATTTCATAACGGAAATCAAAAGTTATGGCCAAATGAATTTTCAGAAAGGTCGCTATATAGTATATATAGCCCTTGAAAATTGAGATTTTGCATACGACCTCGGAATTCGACGAAACCACTTTTGTTGGGTCCGGGATGTCAAATTATTGCTAAGTTTCAAATTTCATAATTTTTGAAGCTAGTATGTGAGCGGGGCAAAAGATAGTGTGTTTGGTCAAATTCTATTAAAATGGGTCGACCTAAAAATGGCCGTTTTTCAAACGAGCTCAGAATTCGACGAAACTGGTTTTGTTAGGACCGTATCATCAAAACAAAGCTAGATTTATTTTTCTGGAATTTTTCGATTCAGTTTGTGGCCCTAGCAAATTGAAATGTACGTTTAAATTAAATATCGAATGTTTTATATTTTAATTTGAAAAATAACTGACTGTAACAGTTGAAATGGCCAACGAAACATATCCCATTGTGTCCGGAATGGAGGTATTTAGCTAGGGGCGACAGTCGTTGGGTTTAAAAAGGAGTCCGTTTGCAAAAACACTATTTAAAAATTTCTATAAAGCATGGACCAATAGATATTTTTCTTTAAAAAAAATCACGAAACCCTAGCCGCCAGAGACGAAACCGACGATCCTCGTTGCTCCACGCTTCTCCTCCCTTTTCCGATCGCCACAGGCGATGCAAGGGCGCGCCGCCACCACCAGTCGACAGTCCTTTGCCTCCTCTCCACATCCGACCAAACGCCGCCCCCTATCGTCAGCTCCTTCGCCTGAACGACATCAAGGAAGTCGTCGCCTTCCCAGAGCCGCCGCCGCCTCGATTCGCCATCGCACCCCCTCAAACTACCAGCGCCGGAAAGCTCTTCCCTCCCTCGATGACGTCAAATAGTCTGATCATCCTATAGAGCTACGAATCAAGAGAAAAATCCAAACCTAGAATTGAGCAGGTTTGAAAACTAACGGCTTATATAATTTTAAACTGTTTTAACACTATAAAGCGTTGCAAAACTTTGAAAAATAATATCTTTTTCGTTCTTTAACGAAATTCGATGAAACAGGAGACACCGTGACCGCAAGGAGGCTCTCTACATTCTAGAAGAAGCCGCGGATTTTTCTGACCTTCCTACGATTTTTAGCACTGCAATAACCAATGTGAGGAATCTAAACTATTTGTGTGAATGGAATCGCGTTGTATAAATTATATAAGCGAAGTGTAAATTATATACGCACTGTGTGCCTCATGTACATGTGTTGTATAAGTTATATTAGCGATGTATAAATTATACAAGCGTTGTTTGAGACATATATGCTTTGAATTGTGATGAAATGCAAGTGAATTATTATATTATATATATATATATATACTCCCCTCGTCCACAAACCATGGACGATATTTATTGCTTGTGATTGACGTGATATTATATGGTATGACAAATGGTTGGAAATAATTGTTTGTGGTTGATATTATGGTTGAAAAATACCTTTGTGGTTGAAAAATACCCTCTTGTGGTTGAAACAAAATAGAATAGGATTGTGGAATTGAAAATAATACATGCCGCCTACGTGCGAACTAGATGCATGATCCCCATTGTCAAAAACCGCGAGGTTTTAAGGTAGAGCGAGGAGTCGTACTAGGGACGGTCCTGGTTTTAACTACCCTGCCGTTATGCTGCCGAAATTTTCTGAAATATTTATGTGTTAGAATAATTTTCATTCGTTGAAATAAATTGCATAAACTATATCGAATATTCATGTGTTGAGTTGCAATTCATTCGTTGAGTTGAAATTCATGTGTTGAATATTATTTGAATTTAAACAAATGGCTTTAGCGATAAAAATCACATTTTTATATATATACAAACTATATAGAATATTCATGTGTTGAATTGCAATTCATTCGTTGAGTTGAAGTTCATGTGTTGAATGTTATCATCTTTTAAAAATAAAATGAATCGACAATGAAAACTATATTTTTATAGTGAATATGAAGAGTTAAAAATACACATGTGTCGAATAAATATTTTTGATGATAAAAATATTCCTTTTATCATGTATACGCTTAGTTAAAAATACACATGTGTCGAATAAATATTTTTGATGATTAAAATATTCCTTTTATCATGTATACGCTTAGTTAAAAATACACATGTGTCGAATAAATATTTTTGATGATTAAAATATTCCTTTTATCATGTATAGGCTTAGAAAAAATTACACATGTGTTGAAATAAATAATAGTTTGCTAGAAATATTATTATTAGCTTTGTTCTGCATATATATACATGTGTTGAACAGGAAAAATGGATTAGCTGTAGAGTAAAGAAATTATTTGCGTGCCCGACAAATAGGTAAACCTTGATGAGTTGGCTGCGCAATTTTATTTATATATCAACTCCTGTGAATGCCATTGGATGCGGAGTGCTGGTTTTTCTATGTGAAATAATAAACAACGCCATAGGATAGTAACAATTAATTTTGAACTACACTACATGGCATACTTCTTGATGATAGGCATACTTCATCATATCCCACATGAGCAATTGGAGCTTGTGTGACGAGGTGGAAGATTTACCATATAAGCAAGAGGCTTGTATGGCGATGACTATGTACTACAGGTTGAACTGATGACTGATATGGACTATATAAATTATAACGATAAATTGCCATATTAATAAAAAAAAACCACACGGGTTTGGAGTTGACAATAATCACGTCGCTCTAGTTATTAGATACGGCACATGGACTATTTATTTCCACACGGAAACGGGGTGACGGGAATTTATTCTCTGGAGTGATTATCAGTACATGCTCCCCCGTAAACACCAGAATATATCACTTTAAATATGTGAATGCTTTTTAGGATTTATTGGGTACCTAATACGGCCCAATAAATTTCCAAACCTCTCCCCCTACAAAGGAGGTAATGGCGAAATTTTTCGAAATATTAAGGCGTTAGTGGAATATTTGAAGTGAAAACGAAGTTGAAAATATAAAATGAACTATAGTTGAAATTATAGAATGAACTATATTTATATATATAAATATAAATATAATTAAAAGGAATAGAGGCCGTGCAGTTCGCGTTTCGGAATCGTAATTTGAAACGATTAGTACGAGAAATCCGACCATCTGATTTTCCCGAAACCGCAACCGCTGGGCTCGCCTTGGAAATATCTTTCCGACGGCACCAACGTTGTAAAAATCCAACGGTTGGATTGTCCGGAATGTTTAATTCAAATCTGGAGAAAAACAGCGCCAGAATCATTTATATTTATATATAAATATAAATATAATTAAATTAAATCGAATAACGACGCTGCAGTTCGAATTTTGAAACCGTAACCTCAAACGACTAGTGTGGAAGATCCGACCGTCGGATTCTCACGAAACTGGAACCGTTGGGTTCGCTTTGGGAATATCTTCCCACTGATATAGAATTTGTAGAAATCCAACGGTTAGATTTTCCGATATATGTAAAACAAATTAAGGGAAAAACCGCGCCAGTGCCACGGCACGACCTGAAACGTCATTTAATTAAATATGGACATTTTTAAATAAATAAAAATGGCGAAAAATCGTTATAAAATATTATAAGCAATATTGATTGAGAATAAACCAATTGAGCTTGAATTGCTTGATATTTGATGGTTGTATGTGTATGACATGAAAATAACACTAAAGAACCGAAAGATGGATGTCGAATAATATAACCATAAAATGAATCGATTTAAATTCTAGACGTGAATTATTTGAAAAGGCTGAGCTAACCCTCATTTCAAATAATTTATCGAGCGATTCGAATTGGAAAATGCAAAGACGATTCAAGACCGACGATCTTCGCATCAGTTGGATGGGCGCTACTGAGGTTCCTAACCGGAGTAGCTACCGGAAAGGGGCGGAAGTAGTAGCCGTCTGAACGTATGAGTTGATCGGACGGATATACGAGGAATTTGACGCCTCCGGTTTCGTTCAGACCCAGGACGGACTTGTAAATGGACTGTGTGTCTGACATTGGATTTTGTTCTATACTGATTGATCTCTGTTAAAAATATATCTGTTTGGCGGCGGAGAATTTATTCTTTTGCTTAACGCCCTTCTCTGAGACGTACGAGCTCAGGGGTTATATATCGATAGAAATCAATCATATGGAGTGGACTGCCTATGTGGCATGCCAAGATGTTGTGATCAAGGCTTCTGTTGCAAAGCAAAGTCTTGTGGATGATGATCAAAGCAAGGTCTACGTGGCCTAGCTTTGTGTATTTCGTAGATTCGTGAACCTCACACCCCGGTATGAGTTAAAAACGGGATACGGACTGCAGGGAGGGCACGACGTTTCTTTCTAGCTATGGTGGTGTCAGTGACTTACCAGCCCTGACATATATATCTATTTTTCACCTTTGTGGTTGTTGGAATGCGAGGCGCCTCGATTATAGGTCTGTAAGGACCGGGAAACGTGTGTTCAGGCATAATTAATCCTCTAACGTAAGTGAGGACCGGCCCTGAAGCATCCAGGGGTTACCCAGAGTGTGTAGTCCCGAGGCATTTGCTAGAGTGTTTCGAAGTGGAGAGGAGCTTGCCCCTTGCCTCGACTCATGACGGAAATCCAATTACCAATACGAAATAACGGACTTGATTGTAGAACTAGTATGGCGACATAGTGGTAGGGGGCACTTATGCCGTCTATGATTGATATTTATGATGTTATTCATTTTTGAAACATATATGCACTAGTAATAATATCAAATGATTTCGCTTTATACGTATCAAGCATATTTGGCTATTATAAGGTAAAACTCTATCCTCCGGCTTGCGTTGCATTGTGTGATGGGACCTGAGTCTTATAATGGCTTCATTATTTTCTAAAAGCATTGCGTTGTTTTAAAAGAATTTACTTTGTTCAAATGCACTAGCAATCACTGGAGTAAACCCGTTCCCCGAAAGTTGTGTGGTCCTATGATTTGCTATTACTGTTGTTTAACTGTTAAATAGATTCCTCATACCAGTCCCCATGACTGACTCGTTGTTTATTTCACTTTGCAAACGCGGGTGCCCTTATTTTCACACTGGCAGCCTAGTACACAGGTGACAGGTTGTTTTTGGCTCTGCACTGCTGCATAGAGTGCATTTTTGGCTCATAGCGAGGCTGACTTCACAGAGATGACTTTGACATTTTCCGCCATTACTGTACTTATATTATGATTCCGCCACTGGCGATGCAGACTGATTTACTTTCCGTATTTCTCACTATATGTATATGTATTCCGCCTTCGGCGATGTAGACTGATACCCTTATTATGTCTCACTGCATGTATGTATTCCGCCTCTGGCGATGATGACTGATCACTTTCCTTTTTATTTACTAAGTTATATCCCACGTTATGCTATTCTGATATTCCTACATGTTGTGATTCCGCTGTCATATCCATGTAAAATTATTTTATTTATTGTTTCTGCTATTATCTGTACTCTGCTATGATGATTAATGTGTTATTTCCTAATGATTATCCTTAATACCACCCCTCGGATTTTGGGATCATCACAGTACCCATGCCGCCTATGATTGATACATTTATATTTGAAGTTTTTTTCTTCACTTATAGTAATAATAAAAGTTTAAATTTCGCGTATCAAGCATTATTTGGCTATTATAAGGTAAAACCCTATCCTCCGGCTTACGTTGCATTTGCGCTGTTTGTTTTATGCATTGGTATTCTTGGGAGGAAACCCGATCCGTGTTATACAGCGTGGTCCCTTCATTCACCTAACTTTAAAAGAAAATTAATAACTGTTTTAGTTTTCACGCCAGTCACATGACTGGCTTGGAGTTTATTTTTTTAACCTAAACTCTGGGTGCCCCTATTTTCCACGGGCAGCTAGTAGTTTTGGTTTTGTAGATTTATATTCATTGGATCTTGGTTTACAGCTGGAATGATATTCGGAAAGCTCTGTATCCGTCTATCTCTTTCAATTGTGTTTTGTATTATTTTCCGCTGCATTGTAATTTGTAAATCTCTTATATTTATCAAAGGTATAATATTTATTCATACTCTGTTATTTTCTTGTACTCTGATGTAAATTGTTGTAATAACAATGAAATGTTCTTCTGTGTGTGTTCTGATTTGTCGTGTTCTCAATTCAATCCGGGCTTTCCTTTACGGGGAAGTATCAGGTCGTGTCAGTTTGGTATCAGAGCGTTGGTTTACAAAGCTCGGGAAGAAGACATATTAGAACCGAATGAAAGAATTCATCAGAGGTTGGATTAGTAATGTCCAATAGGAATGACTCGTTAGAGATAGGATCAGTAGTATCCTAGAACGAGTGTGAAGAGTGTTATTTTTGAAATAAAAATGAAAACAAATTTTGTTTTGAAAATTTAAACCTTATTATACATATTTGAATATTTATTTTAAATTTATTTGGACAATCAAGTATATAAAGATTTTGCATATACGTCTGATCCACGTGTGTACGAAGCCTTAATATACTAGATAGATATAGAATCACATTCTAGTCGCTCGGGCATGGTTCTGATGATAGTGATCGCATCATCAGCATTTATGTTCGAGTCTCGAAAGTGGGATATCCGTAATTTCCAATTGGCTGGTGTGAGAACCAAAACTTAGTAAAAAATTTATTATTTGTGACTTGGCATCAAAAATGGATTTTTGTATGTTAAAGATATAAATTTGGAACGTTAATCAACTAATTGATTGTTGGATGTATTGTTTGATAATTAGTTTAACTAATAAAATTGTTGAAACTAATATGTACATGAAAGGTAATGTTAGCCAAATCGATTCAAAAATTGAACTGAATTGAAAGTTTCTTGAAATTTGCATGCATATACATGTATATACATTGAACAGGTCATAGCAGGGAAGCAAAGAAGAGGAATAAAATTGTATGCCCGACAAATAGGTACATGTTTATAGTATTTCTTGGGGTTTTGATGATTTTATGAGCCGGTTGGCTAGCCGCTTGGATTTTTTTTTTTTTTTGAGATGAGAGGGCATGTGTGACGGTTTGGGGATTTTCCCGGTGCTCCCGTACAAAGGAGGTTATGGCGAAATTTTTCGAAAATTTAGGGTGTTAGCCAAATTTTTGAAAAATTTGAAAAGTTTTTAGAAACTGAAAAGTTGAAGAATTTACGCCAAAATTAAAATAAGGAAAGTTGAGTTGGTTGGTTAAACAACTTTCAGCTTCGTTCCTTTTCGAGGACGAAAAGATTTCAAGTGTGGGAGATTGCAACAACCCGGAAAATCGGAACCAATTTAAAAATTTTATTTTAGCGATTTTAATGGATTTTGATTATTTAAAATGATTTATTTTAAATAATAACGACTAAAAATTTCTTTTAATCGAAGTTAGAAACTTAAAAACTTATAAATTTAAAATAATTATATTACGAGCCTGAAAAGGCGCGGTAGTTTGAAAATTCGATTTTAAACTTTGAGTGAATATACAGAATTCAATATAAGTCGGAATTGGACGAAACGAGAAACGTTAGGATATAGTTAACTATATATTTCTAACGAATGTGAAAAATTTAGATTTCACTTTAGGAATTGAAAGTTATGTCCAGTTTAAAATTTAAAATAGCCGCTATGGAATTTCTATATATTATACATATTTATAATATATATAGACCCTTAAAAATAGCCATTTTGCAAACGACCTCCGTTTTCGACGAAACCACTTTTGTTGGATCAGGAATGTCAAATTATTGCTAGATTCCAAAATTCATAATTTTTGGAATTAATGTGTGAGCACGGCACAGGAAAACGTGTTTTACCAGTTTCAGTCAATTTGAATCGACGGGAAAATGGCCATTTTTCAAACGGCCTTCAAATTTGACGAAATTAGTTTTGTTAGGACCGTATCGTCCAAACATAGCTAGATTTATTTTTTTGGAATTTTTGGAGTCAGTATGTGGCCCCAGTAAATTGAAATGTACGTTAAAATTCAGTATAATGATTTATATTTTGATTTTGATGGAAATTGATCGTAACATTAGAATTGGCTTGCGAAACATATCCCATTGTGTTCGGAATGGAGGTAATTAGCTAGGGAAGACAGCCGGTGAGTTCGATTTGGAGTTCGAATGAAAAAGTTACTTTTTGGGAATTTAAAATAATTAAATATATATATATATATATATAATTATATCCTTGGTCAACCCTCATCCCTCTCTCTCTTTTCAGATATCACGATCGAAAGAAAAAAAGAAAACAAAAAAACCACGTCGCCCCCTTCTGTTCAGCCGCGACCGTCGCTGCTCCGGCTGCCCCACCGTTGGGATGCCGCCGTGACCCCCCCATCCAGCGCCTCCCTCCTTCATCCCCCAAAACCGAACCACAAACCCAAAATTCAAAAACCGTCATCCCAATCTTCAACCCCGCCGTACCTGCCACCTCCCCGGACCAGCCACGACCGCCTGAACGGGCCCCACCACCTCCAACGAGCGCCATTCCCCCCCTCCAGCGGCCAGGATCAATTTTTCTCAATGAAATGTGAGTTTTTAATTTATTTTTATTTAGTTTTTAATATAAATTTGAATTGAATTTCTATTTTCCGTTTTTTACTGTGTTTAAAATTAAAAAGATTAGATTTTTAAAATAAAAAGTTTGATTTTTGAAATAGAAATGAATTGATTTTTGTGAACATAAAGTTGTGATTTTGATTTATGTAAGGTTATGATTTTAGTTTATAAATGATACGATTTTTAATTTTTAAAACATATGATTTTTATATTATAAAAATATTATCTTTTCTAAATAAGTAGCGTATGTAAAGATTTGATTTTTATCATGAAGTATCGAACATAAAGATTCGATTTTTAAACACATAAAGGTGGGATCTTTAAGTTTATAAAAATATGATTTTTACTATCATGAAAGCGAAGTAAAAATATAATTTTTATACAAGAAGTGGTATAATAAAAATGTGATTTTTAATCATGTATGGCTTAGATAAAAATGCAGTTTTTAATATATAAACCTCATATTAAAAATGTGATTTTTACGATGAACAGCGTGAAAAGATATCATTGGAATTTCGAGCGAATCCAAACCGTTCAGAAATAATAAATGGAGGAGTGTATCCCAAAGGTGAGAACTTCTCACTAAAAATATTTACGTATAGTTATTTATTTTATAACTGCATATATGAACTGCTCCCCGTCGTCCACAGACCATGGACAACTTGTTTGATTTTATTGTGTGTGTTGGTTGAATAGTCTATTTGGTTTGGGGAATGAAATGGAATTGATTAGAATTGGTATGGGTATGGCATGGGCCATTATTAGACTAGGGATAAGGCTAGACTTTATCCCATTTCTAGTATCGTGCCGTTATGCTGCCGAAATTTTCTAAAAAGTGTTAGAAAAATTTTGGCTTATAACGGCGATAAATAAAATAATTGTTGGATAGTTAAAAATAAGTTAACACATCCATATACAAGTCGGACGACTTGTTTATGCTCGCCTATTTTTATGATATCGATTGGGTTGATAATTTTACACATCGCCCAAGTGGACAAATAAAATATGTGTTTGTCGATTAAAACCCCACGCGGGTGTTGGGATGATATTGACGTACACTAATCCCAACTGTTTAGTGGTATGTCGATCGATTGGTTGACATGCTGTATAAGCATTATTAATTTATTTTAATGCTTATACAGTGGTAGAAGGCACTCTGGATGATGGTTGATTATTTATTATGGTAGTTACATACATCCGTTGTATGAAATCCATATAACTAACGTTATATGGTAATTGATTGGGTCTCATTCCAATTTGGAAAATAAAGAATATTTTAAAATAATATTCAGGAAAAGGATTAAAAATATTTATGTGTTGAATAAAAGCCGTATTGATTAGATATGTGCCATTTGGATCCGAACGATATTTATATTGATTTTATTCATTTTTATAATGGATATCGAAAAGGAAAAGATTTCAAAATCCGAAATTTTGAAAATATTATCATTAAAATATTTTAATGGTAAAGACTATTCAGTTTTGATTTAAAATTGAAGTAAAAGTGGGAATCATTTTAAAATGAATTTATAAAATACGTTTTGAACGAAATATATATATTATATATGTTAATGGTTTGAATAGAACGCGCCGCACCGCGACCGTTCGCGAATTTCGACCATTGACTTCGAATGGATATTACGGGAGATCTGGCCATTGGATTCTCCTAAAACTGTAACGGTTGGGTTCGTATCGAAAAGAGCTTTCCAACAAATATAAGAAATTTGAAATCTAATGGTTGGATTTGGGATTATGTCCAAATCAAATTTGGAAAAGCTCGTCGTAAGTGCGGTTCGACGACCGTTTATGGAAATTGACTGTAAGGGCCTTTATAAAATTATTAAAAATATTAATAATTTGTGTAAAATCATAATAAATTATTTGGAAAGAATTGGGAAGAAAAATTCCATATTGGAAAAGATAAAAATATATTTTTATCGAAATGAACTAGTTATGAACTAGAATTATAATCTAATTATTTTTAAATAAATAAATTGGGTTGAGAAATGGTTTTAAAAATAACCATAATTTCCAATATTTAATTAGAATGGATTTGAATCGAAATTATCTTCGGAATATTTCGATATTGGATTCCGTGATTATACGGGTATTGTTATGGAAATTTGGAAGGTATATTTTATATCGTTATTTCCAATACGATATTTGTGGGTTTCAGAATTCGATATTGAATATAAGCCGATATAATTTCTATTCAGAGCCTTATATTTAATATCGAATTGGATTTTGGGTTTGTCGTGAACGGTGTCTTTACTAATACTGTTCTTAAACCCAGTTGAGAAAAGATTAAATTTTTTAATTAAGATTTAGAGAAGTTTACCAATTAATTAATATTTAATTGGAATTGAATAAAAGGATTATATTTTGGACTTGTAGTGAATGGTATCTTTAAAAATACTATTCTTAAACACAATGGAGTTAAGAAAATTAGAAACTAACTGGAGATTAGCCAAGTCGAATGGTTTCCTGGGTATTGGTCTGATGTTGGTTTCGGCCTTTAGGATTAACACTTAGGGAATTGTTCTGTTACTAAGTTACGGTTAGAGACTAATGGGATGTGGATTGGGTTTATTGTGAACTGTGTTTCTAATGACATTTGCTCTTTAACCCGATTTACAGTGAAATGGGATTTGGAATTTATAAATCTTTTAATTAAGATTTAATGGAATTTTCCAAAGTAAAGTTTTCCAATTTAATAAAATATATTGGAATGGGATGGAATTCGATTCGGTAATAATCGAAGTGAACTTCTGTGGAGGAAGACTGTTACTATATATGGAATTAAAAGGCTTTTCCGTTATTCCATTTATATTATTGGTTGGATACGGAAGTTTATGTCGATTATTTATATCGATCGGTTTGCCATGAAGATTCCACAGTTAATGGAATGTGATTTTGGGTTTATCTTGAGCTGTGTTTTAAATGACATTAGTTCTTTAACACAGTTAAAGATAATATTAATTTCTTAACTTTGAAAAGTAATTAAGTAATGATTTTTGAGATTAAGACTGAATTAGAGTTTTAATGAATCTTTAAATAGATTGAAATGCGAATATGATAATTTAAATTATCAAATTTGGGAAATGATAGAGAATGGAGTACCACCAGTATTACTCCAGGCGATAGTTAAATCTTTAATTGAATTTGAACGTGAAGTGGTAACTAATTTTACCGATAACACTGTGGTGTTAAATATGGAGTATTACTAGTTTTGCTTCATGGGATGAATAGGTTGGGATTGGGAAATTAAATAAAGGATTACTTCGGTAAGGTTCGCTAATCCCGACTAGTTTGGAAAAACCTTAATGTGATTTAAATTATGAAAAGAATATTTGAATAAAAGAATATTCTGGATTGGAATGAGGCGTATGTTGTGTTATTGTAGCACTTGTTTATTATATACGCGAGTTATTTAGAAAGTCCGGGTTTATCCCATTCTGAATAATTGAATCGACGATAAGTCGACGACGAAGATGGTGGTTGAAGACCAGAGGTCTTCACATCGTTTGGATGATTACTGATGCCTTGATTGGGCTGTAAACCCAAGACGAGGTAATAAGTGGTGGTCGTCCAGACGTACTTGGAGATCAATGGATATGCGAGGTCATCTCTCTTGTACTGGACATATGGGAGAGGAATAAGGTGCCTTCGGTTTCGTTCAGACCCAGAACGAACTTGTAAATAGATGTGTGTCTGACATTGGTTTCATTCTGTGTGATTGATAGACATCAGTTGCACGACGTGAATTTCCTGTATGGCATGCTAAGATGACAATGATCAAGGCTTTTGTTGAAAAGCAGAGTCTTGTGGTTGATGATCAAAACACGGCTTTAATATAGCATAGCTTTGTGTATAGCGTTAATTCGCGAGCCTCATACCACGGTGTGAATCAGAGTCGGGAGGGGACATCAGGGAGGACATGCGTTTCCTTCTAGCTAGGAGTGGTGTCAGCGTTTTGCATGCCCTGGCATTTTACTTATGTGAATGATGGATAGCGAGGCGCCTCGGTTATATCGGTCGTACGAGGCCGATGGTTTGGTCGGGATATGACCAGTTTACACCCCCATAGGGCGGGGAAACGCAGTGTTCGGGCATTTTAACACACTCCATGTGGACCGGCCCTGACGATCCAAAGGGACAGTGCGTTCTGTTCCTAAGACACATGCTACAGCGTCACAAAGCGGGCTAGGATGATCCCATGCCTTGGTTCATAGACAGAAATCCAACTTCCAATACGTGACTTTGCGATTTTGATTGTAGAGCCTAGTATTGGCGATGTGACATATGGTACCCATGTCGCCTATGATTGATACATTTATATTTGAAGTTGTTTTCTTCACTTATAGTAATAATAAAAGATTAAATTTCACATATCAAACATTATTTTGTTATTATAAGGTAAAACTCTATCCTCCGGCTTGCGTTGCATTGTGTGATGGGACCTAGGTCTTATAATAACTTCATTATTCTTTATTTATCATTGCGCTATTTTCCACGGGCCGCTAGTAGTTTCGGTTTTGCAGATTTATATTCACATGATCCTGGTTTACAGCTGGAATGATATTCGGAAAGCTTTGTATCTGTGTATCTATTTCAGTTGTGTTTTGTATTATTTTCCGCTGCATTGTAATTTGTAAATCTCTGATATTTATCAAAGGTATAATATTTATTTATACTCTGTTATATTCTTGTACTCTGATGTAAATTGTTGTAATAACAATGAAATGTTCTTCTGTTTGTGTTCTGATTTGTCGTGTTCTCAATTCAATCCGGGATTTCCTTTACGGGGAAGTTTCAGGTCGTGTCAGACGCAATGGCGTAGTATGTTTCCCTTAATTCTAAATATTAAATTAAATATTCTTTAATTTGTTATCTTTAGTGTTGTTAAAATTACGAGGTGTTACATTCTCCCCTACTCAAAGGATTTCGTCCCCGAAATCTCCAAGTCAAGAAGAATGTATTTCCTACCATCCATCACCCATCTACTCATCCACCAATCATAGGCATCCATTGTCCTTAAAGACTTCTAATGCTTATATGAACATATGCAAAGGTGTGTGTATATGTCCGAATACTAATGCGAAGATCAGGCGGTTTACTAATTCAGTCGACCTCCTTAATGCAATGTATGCTAGTGCCATGAATCCAACATGTATGCACCAATCCTATTATAACATGTAAGTTCTATATGGGTGCACAATCATACGTCAAAATGCAACATCTATATGATGATCCATCTATTTCCATCCATTAAAAGAAGAAGAAGAAAAATGCACACACATCTATATGCAGTACGAGAGTGATTGAGCCGATCTAGTGCCTAATGTGCGTGTATACGCATCCACGAGCAACCACTAGCAAACACTTGCATTCACTTGCATCCATCAAGCATAACATGTCTCAAACACATGTTTACATCCATAGGATTCCTACCTAAAGGTCGAAGATCGATCAATAGGACATACTTAAATGATAGAAACAAACATAGATAAAAGCTTTGGAAAATGAGTTAAGCACATACCCTCGAAAAGAAAAGGGTACAAAGCATGAATCTTGTCTTCGGTCTCCCAAGCCACATCCTCTGGGTTATCTCCCCACTGAACTTTCATCAACTTGACTTCTATATTACGTAGCTTCTTAACTTCTGATCCAAGAATACGGGAAGGAACTCGTCTGACTATCGCCTCCCATTCCACCTCTACTTCCTCCAATATACTTTGCTTAACTACTTCTGCAGTATCATGCAAGCACTTCCGCAAATGAGAAACGTGGAAAATATCATGAACGCCAGATAGCCTCTCTGGTAGCTTTACCCTGTAGGTCATTTAGCCAATCCTTTCTGCTATGGGAAATGGCCCTACAAATCTTGGTGCCAATTTCCCTACAGATCCTAAGCGAACCACATTCCTCAGTGGTGACACCTTAATGAAAACCATGTCTCCTACTTCAAATTCAATGTCAGTCCTTCTCTTGTCTGCATAGGATTTATGTCTATCTTGAGCGATCTTCATTCGTTGTCTTATAAGATCAATCTTCCTGGATATTTCTCTAACCATATCTGGTCCAAGTAATAGTCTTTCCGTAGATTCCCAACAAGTTGGTGATCTACAGGATCGTCCGTACAATGCTTCGAAGGGTTCCATGCCAATGCTAGCTTGATAACTATTGTTATAGGAGAACTCTACTAAAGGAAGATGCTCTTCCCAAGTCTCTTCGAAGTCTAGGATAAACAACCTCAAAAGATCCTCAAGAATTTTGTTCACCCTTTCCGTCTATCCATCGGTCTGTGGGTGATAAGAGGTGCTCAAACACAACTTTGTACCTAATGCTTCTTGCAAGCTCCTCCAAAAGTCACTGGTGAAAATGGGGTCACGATCGGTTATGAAGCTGGAAGGTACTCTATGAAGACGGACTATCTCACGAACGAAAAATGCTGCCAACCAAGTTGTCGTCCTCTCACTCTTAACTGAAATAAAAAGAGCGCCCTTAGTAAGTCTATTCACCACAACCCAAATACTGGTGTTGCCTTTCTTTGATCTAGGAAACCGTCTATGAAATCCATAGAGATGCTCTCCTACTTCCAATGTGGAACCTCCAATGGATGAAGTGAACCTCCAATGGATGAATTAAACCACCGGGCATCTTTTGCTCAGCTTTGACTTGCTGACAAACAAAACATTGAGAAACAAACTCTGCCACATCTTTCTTCATCCCAGCCCAAAATAAAACCCTCTTCATATCCCTATACATCTTTTCACCGCCTGGATGAATAGTAATCTTAGAATGATGGGCTTCTTCTGGGACTGTCTTTAACAAACTCCCAGTTTGGGGAACACAAAGCCTTCCATCTCGTCGTAACCACCCTTTATCATCTATGGAATATCTATTGAGGTGACTAGAAGTCTCCCTTTTACTGAGCCTATCCAAGATGTTTGAAATCTGTGGATCATCTCGCTGCGAAGCTCCTATCTGATCCATAAGAGTAGGTTGTATCTCTAGCGATGCAAACAAACCAGGCAAAAACTCAGTGGAGGGTCTAAAATCAAAAGTCGATATGAACTCCAAGCTTTTCCTTTCCACTAACAAAGGAATTAAGGCCACCTTCTGCATACTCAGTGCGTCTGCCACCACATTACCCTTGCCAGGGGTATAAGCAATCTCGGAATCATAAGAATCTAGGAACTCCATCCACCTTTGTTGCCTTAAATTAAGATCCTTCTACGAGAACAAGTACTTGAGAGATTTGTGATTGGTGTGCAACTTGAACTTCTCTCCAAGCAAATAATGACGCCACATCTTAAGCGCGAATACTATGGCAACCTACTCTAAATCATGGATAGGGTAGTTCTTCTCATGAACCCTTAGTTGTCTACTCCTATAACACCCTACCTTTCCCTCTTGCATCAGAACTGCATCAAGCCATGTACCACATGCATCAGTGTATACTGTAAACACTTTATTCCCATCAGGCAAGGTCAAGATTGGGGCTGTGGTTAGAGCCCTTTTCAATCGTTGGAAAGCCACATCACAATATATATCCCATGATAATGCCAACTTCTTCTTCGTCAGCCTAGTGAGTGGGGCTAATATCTTTGTGAAGTCCTTAATGAATTTCCTATAATAACTTGCCAATCCAAGAAAGCTTCTCAACTCCGTTGCATTTTTCGTAATTTTCCAATCTTGAACTACAACTACCTTTGCGGGATCTACTGCTATCCCATCTTTGGAAACCACATTCCCTAGGAAACTCACCTCTTTTCTCCAAAAATGGCATTTAGAGAACTTTGCCTTGAGTTGATGCGCACGGAGAGTTTTCAAAACTTCTCTCAAATGTTGAGCATGCTCTTCTTAGCTCTTTGAGAAGATCAATATATCATCAAAAAAGACCATGACAAATTTATTTAGAAACTCCCGAAACACCCTACTCATCAGATCAATTAAATAGGCGGGTGCATTCGTCAACCCAAAAGGCAAAACTAGCCATTCAAAGAAACCATATGGAATCCTAAAAGCGGTCTTGTCTATGCTATCTTCAGCCATTCTCAACTGATGAAACCCTGTGGCCAAGTCTTACTTAGAGAATACCAAGGCACCCACAAGCTGGTCAACAGATCATCTATCCTCGGAAGTGGGTGCATGTTCTTCTTAGTGAGTTTATTCAACTCCCTATGGTCCACACACAAGCGAAGCGAACTGCCCGCCTTAGTTGCGAATACAACTGGAGCACCCAATTCAGATATGCTTTGCCTAATAAACCTTTTCTCAAGTAGCTCCCCTACTTTCTCGCTAAGCTCCCTCCTTTCCCTTGGAGCCATGTGACGCACAGGTAATGCAACTGGCTTTGCATTGTCCATCAAATATGTGCGAAAATCGATTTCATGCCTCGGAGGTAAGCCCCGTACCTCATCAAAAACATCAGGATAATCTTGGAATACTGGCACAAATCGCAAATCATTAATAGATGCATCTAGAGACTCTAGGAAACTAAGCATAACAGACCCTTATGGGTCATAAGAAATCTCGAGGGTCCTCCCATGGCAAGTCCAAAGTCTAATAACCCTCTTCTCACAATCCAAAATGGAACCATACATGGTTATCCAATCCATCCCTAGAATCAAACCATTGCCCATAAAACCGAGCACATACGCGCCGCACTCAAACTCAACGCCTAACACAGGTATTCTCAGACCCTGACAAATCATGGACAAATTAGCTGAACCACCAATAGGTTTTGAGATAACTACGGGATCCACTACCATAATAGTATTTAGGTGCGGAGACTCTACCACAGAACTAGATATAAATGAATGTGAAGCGCCAGAATCAAATTCTAATAGGATGACTGGAAAGAGAAATCAAACCTTCCACGGAAATTTTCCTACCTCTATCTGGAGCACTGGTCGCGAGAGCATGCACCTATCCTCCAGAAGCTCCTGCTCTTTAACCTTGTCCATGTTTCTTCGGGCACTCCTTAGCAAAGTGTCCGGCCTCTCCGCAATTGAAGTAAGAATTCTTTCTTCTTTTGCAGTCCCTCACCAAGTGACCCTCACGTCCACAACTGTGACACTTCCTCTTATCCTTAGCCTTGTCATTCTTTCCACCCTTCTTCTATTGTTGTTGTCATCCTTTCTTGGGACATAACTTCTTGTTTTGCGTTGTTTCCTCAACCTTAACATCCTTATTTTCTCCTTTGCCTTCCGCATGCATCAAGGCCATACCAACGAGCCTTTCAAAAGTTGCTCCTCTTGGAATATGGGACATAGCTAACCCATGAAGGGGTTCAATCAGCCCTTTAGAAAACCGGAAAGCTTTCTTATGTGGAGTATCTACCAGTTCCAATCCAAACCCTGCTAGCTGGTTGAATTTGTTCACAAATTCTATAACAGTCATATTTCCTTGTTTGTGCGCTAAGAACCTCTCCTTTTGCATGCTTTTCTCAACTTGATAAAGATACTTCATTTTAAACCTCTATCTAAAATCATCCCATGTCTCCACCAAATGCCCCGCTTGGGTTACTTCCCACCAGAATGAAGCTTCGCCTTTCAGTAGCTAGACGGCTAGCTTAATCTTTCTACGATCATCCACATCGAAAATTCCAAACAAGTCCTCTGTCTCCTTGAGCCAATTCCTTGCCTTTACGAATGTCTCGGTTCCATGGAATGGCCTTCCTACCAAGCACGGAAATCTTTGCAGATCTTAGAGAAGTTGTCTGCACGTGGAGGAGGAGGAGGAACGACGGGTGCAGCTGGGGGAGGAACGTCATCTTGACCACCGGTAGGCGCCGTGGCCCCTAGATACCTACGGAACCATCCTAGTATCGTAACGCCCTCGGGAATATTAAGTTCCATTGACACACTGAAAAGAAAAGGAAAGAGATTCAGACAAAGGATCGAAAGATAGTACATATGGAATGGGAGGAATATGTTTTTCAAAACTGACTTTTCTTTTGAAAATGCTTTCTTTTAAAACCATTTTGAAAATAATTTTTGAAAACTTTTATCTAATCTGGTAACCTTCAGCTCTAATACCAAGTGTGACAACCCACGTCCGTCAATGTCACTCATTAAGAGAATGCATTAAGTTTCGTGAAGCGCTATAGGTAAACAGAAACGGAAACATTACAAGATAGATATAAAATAGTAGCGGAACTAAAAACTTTTATTAATCATAAGGCATCATGGTTCAAAACATCATATGTCTGAATTACATAAAAACCAGTACATCATAAAAACTTCTGTCTTGTACTTAAAACATCAGAGTAAAAAAATAAAAGAAGCATAATCCCTAAATAAAGACATAGCCATAGTAGCAAAGATAGGAGCTTGAGCAATACATCTAAGCAGCTCCAGCAATTGATAGCAGAATCTTGGTCAAGCTTGAGTATTCCCACCCTGAGAACCTAGGAGGGAATGGAAGAAAGAAGAGCAAACAAAAGGGTCATACATAAAGTCTGGAGAGTCCAGTTACTTTTAGCAAATAAACAAGTAAAAGTATCATGACAGGAATATAAAGTGGATAAGAGAGATAACATCAAAAAGGCAGGTATGACAAGGTAAACATGATAGGGTGTATACGCTTCTCTAATGATTACTCTGATTCTCTGCACCGATACTAGTATAACTAGAATGAGATGATCCCAACAATTATAAGATGGTAGACTTAGGCATACTTCTGGTGAGAGCTTTTAACCCCGTACAATCCATAGGCAGCCCAATCCTAACAGACTCCTAAACTTTACCAGAGTCAAGATGTACCCTAAATGCTACCCTAATCGATCGGCTCCCTACTCCGTAGATACTCTGTGTCGGCCCCATAGTAGGAGGTATCACTTTCTTAAGTGGCAACCCTTTGTTGATGTACACAACCATATCTACTGGTGTCGCGGTCGTCTTATCCCCCTCTGCCCGGACCATGCATGCACATAGCCCTGGTAGGTTTGCGCCGCCCACACCGTCCTCCACGTTTGGATCTCTTACAATCAGCCCAGTAAGCGTGTCCCAACTCCGACCTAGGGCGGAGTACTCGTCTGATACTATTCTATGGGTTACTGACTGAAACGGGTCCCCCGCACAAGATGATACAAGCTCTCCCCTTGTCTTGTATCCCCACTAGGATTTCCACGTGTTATGCTTACCTAATGGTATCTTTAATTACATAACCCCATCATTTCCACAGGTTATGCTTATCTAACGGTGTCTTTAATTACATAACCGGCCTATAAATATTACCCACGCTACCTAGATATACTTATCCTTCCCAATGTTTCAACCAAGTTCACTTAACCCCTATTCAGATTCATAATCACACAATCCTTATGGATTTAACTAGATTAGGTATTCCAATTCATCACCATGACCATTTATGGTTATAATGTGTTAGACCTACCACATTAAGCCTACCACTAGTGGATGCTGGATATGCGGTCGGTTCCGGGCAGACTTCTTCCACTATTTGGGCTTAACCTCGTGTCTTAGCACGTCTCGTATTTGTGCACCTCCACCCTCACATTAGATTCACCACTTGTGGTCGCTAGATATGCTGGGCGGTTCCGGGCAGACTACCACCACAAGTGTAATCTAACCTCGTGTCTAGGCACAGTTACAATTTCTAATTACTGTAATCCTAGGCATTTCATTATTAACCAATTTTACCTATGTCATTATAGGTTTTCATTCCCTTTCCCCAAGTTATGTTCATAATGAACCATATGCCCCAAATTAAAACATTTTATTTAGGTTATTCCCAATTTCCCAATTACAAGTTATGCCCAATTTCAATGTTTTTCCCCTAGTTCCCCGTTTAACGCATTTGCGTATTTCAGCAGCATGCCTAGGCTTGAATGAGCCAGGCTATATAAAATAAAAAGGGAAAGATGAAGGGAAGATTATAGAAATGATCATACTAACTAGCTTGACATATAATGGCATAAACATATAGTGGCATAATGACAAGATAGGTACGTAGGAACAGATATGATGAACGTATGATAATAGTACTGATTCTAACATAATAGGGATTTCATAACAGGCATGATAAGATCTAAACAATGGTTTAGATATTCAACTAATAACAGATCCAATTTACCTACAAACATGATAGAAAGGGTATAAACAGTGAAATAATGGCAGATCTGACATGATGATAAATAGGTGAAGGTTTAGATCTAAGTCATAATCATGTCATAACACCATAGATACACAGGTTATAACAGATCTGATTTAATACAAATGGTCATCCAAGTTAATGTCATATCAGGTTTTACTTTTAATTATTCAGATCTAAAAGTAACTTAAACTCACAGTGTTTGGATTTGAAAAAACAGAAGGGGAATAGCAGAAGTTGAATTAAAGATCTACACTTGAATAACTCTAAACTTGATTAACTTGATTGTAGAAGAAGAAAAAGGTTTCATTCAGTCTGGGCAGCGACAACATCTAGTCCTCCATTATTTTTATTGTGAAGAAACTAGAGAAATGAGGCCATATTTATAGCCAAAAACCCCTGAAACCCTAATTTATCAGTCTGCCGTAGGGTGGTCGACCACCCCTTATGGGGTCGACCCATGGGTCGACACCCCCCTTGAGGGTCGACCCAGGGGTCGACACCCCCCTTAAGGGGTCGATACCCCTAGGGCGGGAATTTTTCCGCCTACAAAAATTCGATTTTTGAACTGTTTTCTGATTTTTCTGATTTAATTATATATATATATATATATATAATTCTCTTGCGCGTATACAAACTTCAAACCTTCATAACTTCTTCATACGGTGTCCATTTTACGCAAACCAAGTGTCCATCTTGACCCGAATTTCGAGACGGACGCAATGGCGATGTCCGTTTCCCTTAATTCTAAATATTAAATTAAATATTCTTTAATTTGTCCCCTTTGGTGTTGTTAAAATTACGGGGTGTTACAAGATGTACCCTAACTACTACCCTAATCGATCGGCTCCCTACTCCGTAGATACCATGTGCTGGCTCCACAGTAAGGTGTATCACTCCCTAAAGTGGTAACCCTTCATTTCCCGAATGTGCACAACCATATCTACTGATGTCACAGTGTCTTAATTTCCTGAGCAAGCAGAATCACGCACCAACATGACCCCGATGGAACGCGCCATCGGACACCATCCCCACTTTTGGATCTCTTACAATCAGAACAGTAAGTGTGCCCTGACTCCGACCTAGTTCAGAGTACTTGTTTGATACCTATATATGGGTTACTGACTAAAACGGGTCCCCCACACAAGATGATGCCAGCTCTCCCCTTCGTCTTGCATCCCCACTACTAGGTTTTCCATAGGTTATGCCTACCTACGGGTGTCAAAAAATTGCATAACCCTAACAGGTTAAGTTTGTGGGCCTATATATATATAAATATTATCCACCCACCCTAGATTTACTTAACCCACCCACTGTTCAAACAATTTTACTTAACCCCTATTAAAGTTCATGTTCATACAATCTCTATGGATTCAACTAGGTTAAGTAGTCGACTTTATTTTCATATTCATTTATGGTTGTAATGTGCTAGACCTCCCACATTAAGCCTACCACTTGTGGATGTTGGATATGACGGTCGGTTCTGGGCAGACTTCTTCCACAAGTAGGCCTTAACCTCGTGTCTTAGCACATCTGGTGTTTATGCACTTAGACCCCTCGCATTAGATTCACCACTTGCGGTCGCTGGATATGTTGGGTGGTCCTGGGCAGACTTCCACCACAAGTGTAATCTAACCTCGTGTCTAAGCGTAGTTACAGTTCCTAATTACTGTAATCCTAGGAATTTCCATTATTAACCAAATTTACCTATTTCGTTATAGGTTTTCATGCCCCTTTTCCCAAGTTATGTTGATAATGAACCATATTCCCCAAATTAATATTATTACACTTCATTCAAATTATGCCCAAATTCCCAATTATAAGTTATGACCAAATTCAATGTTTTCTCCTCGTTCCCAATCTAATGCATTCACATATTTCAACGGCATGCCTAGGCTCGAAGGTAGCCGGGTTATATAAAAATAAAAGTGAAAAGATAGGGAGAATAGAACAGAGATGATCATACTAACATGATGGACATATAATGGTAGAAACAGGCATAAAACATATAGTGGCATAATGGCAAGGTAGGCATATAGGACCAGATCTAATCAACATATGATAATAGAACTGATTCTAACATAATAGAGACAAGCATGATATGATCTAAACGATGATTTAGATGTCCAACAAACAACAGACCTGATTTGGCCATAAACATAATAGAACAGGTATAAGGTGATCTAAACAATGAATTAGATCTATAATCATTGGCAGATTTGACATGATAAAGATTAAGATCCAAGTTATAGTCATGTCAAAATATCATAGATACACAGGTTATAGCAGATCTAATATGATTCAAGTAGTCACAGGCATAGATCCAAGTTATAGTCATGTCAAGATTAACATTTTAATTATTTAGATCTAAAAGTAACTTTAACTCACAGTGTTTGGATCTAGAAAAATAGAAAAGGAATTGCTGGCATTGAATCACAGATCTAAGCTTGAATAACTCGATTGCAGAAGAAGAAAAGACTTGATTTGATCTGGGTAGAGGCACCATCTAGTTCTCCATTATTTTTGGTGTGAAAAAATATGAGAAATGAGGCCATATTTATAGTCTTTACCCCAGAACCCTAATCTGCCTAGACTGCCGTAGTGGGTCGACCCCCTCTTTATGGGGTCGACCAATGGGTCGACACCCCTGAGTGGGATTTTTGCCGCTCACTGAAATTTTGATTTTTGAATTGATTTTTAAATTTCTAGATTAATTATATACTAGTGCGAACCCGTGCTATGCACATGGGTTGTCGTTGTAAGGTTGTATTGAAAATATCGTATAATATTTGGTTACTTGACCTTGCAATGGTTTGTTTTAATTTAAATACACTATATAATATGGAAAATAAGCCATAATTAAAAACTAAGAATATTCGAGCTAAATACAAAATGCAATTTCATTGTTGTTTACTGCAATTCTATAATAGTGCGTCAGATGTTCAAAATGGCATGCATAGATAAATGTTTCTACAGAGTTTTGACAACGTGCAAATAAAAATAATATTAACTATGCAAAGTCACGCAATTATACCTACAAATAAAGATTAAGACATTACTCTATAAATTGTGTTACTGTGTAAACTTGTACAGTTGTAGAATACAATAAGCGCATGATCGAAACAATATAAAGCAAGTGCCAATAGGCAGACACAGACGTTGATTTGGAAACCATGCAGGTGGAAGCTAAGCTTTTACATAAGTAAGAAGATATCATTTTTCAATTTAATTTACAGACCAAGAAGGTACAAACAATTCTATTGTACATGGTATCATGTAAGATTAGACAATTATTCAGTTACAAACATTCCCAATGCAATGAAATATAAAATTGCTAATAAAATATTGTAGGACTGATGTATCATGCACTATTCATAACAAATAAGTGAACACTTTCTCTCTTACTTTACAATGTATATAGAAGGTGTACATGTATTTTTTTTAAACTGGTGATGCATTCACATTACCTACATGAACATTATATTTATAACACAGTTGTTGCCTGCCGTCGCACCAGCCAGTTGCTTCATTCATAACATGTCCGCCATTTATTGTTGACATAAGACCTAGCTGAACTTTAAGCTACATGCACCATGTGGTGTGCAATGGTTAGTGAAAATATATTGCAAGTTATGACACATTGGCTTGTATATTTTACTTGGTTCAAGGACAAATATTTGTTGGTCTGTAAAAATTTCAGTTAGATCCTAATTAGTTTGCATGAATTTTAGCCACTATCAAATAATGTTATATCTTTTAAGCAAGCACGTTGAACATCTATTCATGTACAATTTCTATAATTCTCCTTGAGCGCTTCACCTTAGAGATTTATGTCTTCAAGTTGATATCAGTGCAAAGATTCCTTTTTAATATATTTGTATACAATGAGATGATACATGCTTGTGTGTACATCATCATTTCTGTGTATGGTTGTATTATTTGTATAGGACCTTTTGATGCTCAAAATCAAGCTAACGTATGAAAGAATATGTGCATCTTGTATACAGGACTAACAAAAAAGTTACTGGTTTGGAAAAAAATTCTTTTGTAGCCGGTTCTAAGCAAAACATTTACCTCTTTCATGTAGGCAATAAATTAGGTGCCACGGGATAAGGACTAAGGACTCCACGTAAACTCGTCAAGTAAGGTCGATTCATTTTTCAGTTAACTGGGAAACGCTATCTAAAGAAAAAGGAAAAAGGTCTCTTAGTCTTCTATTTTCAACACATATAATGAATAAAATAAACGAATGTTCATTGAAATTCCCTTGTTGATTTTTTGTTAGGTATCTAGTAACTTTTGCTCTATATGTATAATACCTTCATCGATAAGAATATGCATAAATTATGCATTATAAAAATGGATAATAATATGGCAAAAAGCATTCATAACTTTATGTTCACATAACTCTTTCATTGTTTAGGAATCAAGGATGGTCAAGCTTACCATGGCCATATGCCCAAACAAAATATTGTAATCTTATAGGAAATTTTAATAATTATTACATCTTTTATACATATTCTATATGGGGATATGCTATATAAAAAAGATATCATGCACAATGTATTTAAAAGCTAATATATTATTGTCACCTAAGACGGTACATAGGATAATTACATAAACATGGGCTATTAATTGAAAAATTCTAGTTTTACCAAAGCCATATGCAATTCAGCCCAACTCTCTAACACCTAAAGTGACCACCACATAGATCCGGAGAATGCTTCATGTCTACTGCACTCCACAACCTTGCTATAGCATATCTGATTTTTTTTTATGAGCAACTAACTGGTTATAATTTTCATTCCTCTTGGCATGTCCTTTTGCAACCGCTCCTTATCTCCTGCCTTGCAACATTAACAATTCCTGCCTTTAAGATTTTGCAGTAGCCTTGAACTCATGCCTGTCCAAGTCTTTCCTACCTATATTACATAAAGAACTGTCAATTATATCAAATTGTAAAAATATTTTATAATTATTATTTTCTCACCTTGTTGAACATCGTAGTGATGACTTAAATAGTTGTACTACATATATGCCATCATGCTTTTGAAGGATTCTATTTATGTTTAGTAAAGTTCAAGTGCTTACATCACATGAGGACTACTCTTTGATAAGAAAAAGCTTCACCAAACTCTGAAATATGTCAAGCTGATCCCTTGCAATTGAAAAAAAATCAGTTAATTCAGACCATACAATAATATAATTATGTATATTGTATAATGAGAAGGCACCAGAGCTTTTCACGCTTGTTTCTACCATGGTTACAATCTGTCCATTTTAAAGACATTGCAATCATATCTATTTAATTAGTAAATTGAAAACACTAACCATAACCTTTACCAAAATATTGGCATACCAAAGATTGGTGATATCCTGGTATCTCTTGCAATGATAAGTATTCTGTTTGTATACCAAGTAGAAATATTTGTATTTTTTCACTATAATTGTATTCCATCTTACAATTCATTGTAGCGCTAAATGTTAGTATTTTTTTCACTATAATGGTATTACATCTTACAAGTCATTGTAGCGCTAAATGTTAGTATTTTTAACTATAATGGTATTCCATCTTACAATTCATTGTAGCGCTAAATGTTTAAAAATTAAGTGGAAAAATAACAATCATCGTTTAGGGTGAATACCTAAACTAAGAAATAAAATACTTTCTTCTAAACACTCATGACACAACCAATTCTACGGGTATTTAGATATTGTTTATCAACTGGTAAATCAATGTCAGCATTGTTTGTGGAAAAATATCATACATGTTATAGCCGTAAAATGTTGAATTAACTGTTACAATACTGATTATGATGGTATACTAATTTAGCTTGTGTGTTTGTAAACAATATGTTCATGCTATGTATTTTCATGCCCACTCTTGAATTTGGTGCAAGAACATTAAGTTTTGTCACTATCATTTCCCAATGCAAAATATTATTTTGTAATGTTAATCATGTATGATTCAATATGGGAACATGATCATAGATCGATAACAATACATGTAAATCTAAAGATAATGATCTAACTCAAACACTATACCATATTATGACACAAAATGTAGTAGTTTTGATAATAAATATGTCCATTTTAGAAAATGTAAGAACCCGTTACTTCCGTGTGAAGGAAAGAGCAAATACTTTGAGAACAACACAAATCAGAACGCAAACGGAAGAACATTTCATTGCTATTATAACAATTCCATCAGATACAAGAATATACAGAGTATAATTGAATAAATTACATTCGATATATATCAGAGATTACAATAAATTACATAGCAGCGGAAAATAATACAAAGCACAACTGAAGATGATATACGGATACAGAGCTTTCCGGATATCATTCCAGCTATAAACCAGGATCCTGTGAATATAAATCTGCAAAACCAAAACTACTAGCTGCCCGTGTCGAAAATAAGGGCACCCAGAGTTTAGGTTGAAACAATAAACTCCAGGTCAGTCATGTGACTGGTGTGAGAACTAAAACAGTTATTTAAAACTTTACTTTAAAAGAGAGTAATTCAAGGGACCACGCCGTATAACATGGAACAGGTTTCCTCCCAAGAACACCTGTGCATAGAATAAACAACGCAATGCTTTTTCGAAAAATGAAGCTATTTTAAGACCCAGGTCCCATCACACAATGCTACGTAAGCCGGAGGATAGGGTTTTCCCTTATAATAGCCAAACATGCTTGGTACGTTTAAAACAAATCATTTGATATTATTATAAGTGTATAGTGTCAAAACATTTTCAATCATAAATATTAATCCTAGGCGGCATGGGTACCATCTATCAGATCGCCATACTAGGCTCTACAAATAAACCAAAATACACGTATTGGAAATTGGATTTCTGTCATGAGTCGAGGCAAGGGGCAAGCTCCTCTCTGCTTTCGAGACACTCTAGCAAATGTCTCAGGATAACACACTCTGGGCAATCCTTGGATCTTCAGGGCCGGTCCTCTCTTACGTTTGAGGGTTAATTATTCCTGAACACACGTTTCCCGGTCCTTACAGACCTAAAATCGAGGCGCCTCATCCAACAACCACATAGGTGAAAAGTATATAAATGTCAGGGCTGGTAAGTCACTGACACCACCAAAGCTAGAAAGAAACGTCGTGCTCTCCCTGCAGTCCTTATCCCGTTTTTAACTCATACCGAGGTGTGAGGCTCGCGAATTCACGTTATACACAGAGCTGCCACGTAGGCTGTGCTTTGATCATCAACCACAAGACTTTACTTTTCAACAGAAGCCTTGATCCTTGCAACTCAGCGTGCCACACAGGCAATTCATGCTATGCGATTAATATCTATCGATATATAACCTCTAAGATCGTACGTCTCAGAGAAGGGCGTTAAGCAAGAGAATAAATTCTCCGCTGCCAAACAGATATATATTTAATAGAAATCAATCAACACAGAATAAAATCCAATGTCAGACACACAATCCATTTACAAGTTCATTCTGGGTCTGAACGAAACCGGAGGCACTTTCCTCGCATATCCATCGATCTCCAAGTACGTCTGGACGACCACCAACTATTTCCATCCTCTTGGGTGTACAACCCAATCAGGATCATCAGTAATTATCCAAACGATGTGAAGACTTCCGGTCTTCGACCACTGTCATCATCTTCGACTTATCGTCGAATCGTTTATTCAGAATGGGTATAAACCCGGCCTTTCCGAACAACCCGCGTATATTAAAACAAATGTTACACAAACACAACATACGCCTCATTCCAATTCATCAGTCACTAATCGTAAATTAGCAAGAGAACAATTCCCCAAATATTAACCCCGAAGGCCGAAACCAACATCAGATCAATACCCAGGAAACCATTCTTCTTAACTAACCTACAGCTACTAAATTTCATATTCTTAGGGAAAGGTTCCCATTAATTTTATCCAAGATAAATTCTTTGAATTTATTCTTTAATCTTCCTTTGGATGTCATTTCAAACCAAATTATGGTTTTCCAAGCTAGTCGGGATTAGCGAACCACACCGAAGTAATTATTTATTTTATTTCCCAATCCCATGAAGCAAAACTGGTAATACTCCATATCTAACACCACGGTGTTATCGGTAAAATTAATTACCATTTCGCGTTCAAATCAAATTAAAGATTTAACTATCGCTTTGGAGCTAAACTAGTGATACTATATTCTCGCTCATTTTCCAATTTTGATAATTTAAATTATCAATTCACATTTCAATCTAATTGCAGATTCATTAAAACTCCCTTTTACTGGGTTAAAGAACTATTGTCATTTTAAACACAGTTCACGATAAACCCAAATCACATTCTATTTATTATCGGGTTAAAGAACAAGTTTTATTTAAAACACCCTTCACGATAAACCCACAAACCAGTTCTATTTAAAACCCATTTCAAATCCAATTTATTTATTCAAAATAAATGGGTTTTTACTTTAGTTCTAAACTAGTTCATTTCGATAAAAATCTATTTTTATCTTTTCAAATATGGAGTTTTTCATCCCAATTTTTCCCAAATCATTTCTTATGATTTTACACAAATTATTACTATTTTTAATAATTTTATCAAGGCCCGCACAGTCGATTTCCATCAACGGCCATCGAACTGCACTTACAGCGACCTTTTCCAAATTTGATTTGGATGTATCTCCAAATCCAACTGTTAGATTTAAAATTTCTAATATTCGTTAGAAAGCTCTTTTCGATACGTACCAAACGGTTCCGGTTTTAGGAGAATCCGACGGTCGGATCTCCCGTAATGTCCGTTCGAAGTCAATGGTCGAAATTTACTAACTGCCGCGGCGCGGCGCGTTCTATTCAGGCCATTATATTATATATATAATATATATTTCGTCGATTTCTATTTAAAACGAATTTTATAAATAGTTTTAAATTCGTTTCAAAAACAATTTCAACTTCCAATTCAAATTCAAATCAAAATTGAATTTTCCCTTATAAATTCGTTTTAAATTCATTTCAATTCAATTCAAATTTCAAATTCATTTCCATTCGAATTCATTTCCACTCGAATTCATTTCAAATCGATTTTTATTCTATTTCAATTCAAGTTTCAAATTCATTTCGAATTCGTTTTATATTCTATTCAATTCGAATTCGTTATATATTCAATTCAATTCGAAATCGTTATATATTCAATTCAATTCGAATTCGTTATGTATTCAATTCAATTCGAGTTCGTTATGTATTCAATTCAATTCGAAATCGTTATATATTCAATTCAATTCGAATTCGTTATGTATTCAATTCAATTCGAAAAAACGAATATAATCGGTATAAATATCGTTCGCGTCAAAATAGCGCATCTCTAATCAACACGGCTTTATACATTTCTATAATTCCGTTATTCTATTCAACAAATGAATATTTATCCAATTCAATACATGAATCTATATTTTTGTCAACACATGACTAATCTCAATGAATGAGTACTGTCCACGTCTGACTATTTTTGTTATTTAATATATTTTATAAAAATTATGGTATCTATCGTTTGATTTAAAATCAGACTCCAACCGTAAACTAGTAAGAGAACGATTCCCTGAATATTAATCCCGAAGGCCGAAACCAACATCAGATCAATATTCAGGAGACCACTCATCTTATCTATTTTCCAGTTAGTTTCAAATTTTATATGTGATAAAGATGCAAATTTTATCGTTTAAATATTTCGTTCAACACATGACTAATCTCAACGATGAGTACGGTCAACACATGAAGCTTTATTTTATAATATTCATTATTGTTAAAATTTTTCGTTCAACACATGACTAATCTCAACGGATGAGTACGGTCAACACATGAACCTTTATTTTATAATGTTCTTTATTTTCTAAATTGGAATGAGGTCCAATCAATTACCATATAGCGTTAACTATATGGATTCCATACAACGCATGTATATAATAGCAACGATGAATAATCAACCATCATCCAAAGTGCACCACACTGTATAAGCATCAAATATAGATATCTAACGCTTATAACAGCCTGTCGATCCATTGATCGACATACAACTAATTATTGGGATTAGTGTATGCCGTGTTTTATCCCAATACCCATGTGGGGTTTCAAATAATCAAACACAGATTTTATTTGTGCAGTTGGGCGATGTGTAAAATTTATCGTCCCAATCAATATCCTTCAAATAGGTTTACATAAACAAACCGTCCGGTTTGTAAATGAATATTTATTTATTCACATTCACATTAAAAATTATATTTTTAACGACCAAATTATTTTATTCAACCTTTAAATATTCTATTCGGTTCATTTATTAAATAAAATGATATATTATTTTTCTAACTTATTTTAGAAAATTTCGGCGGCATAACGGCACGATACTAGAAATGGGACAAGGCCTAGCCTTATCCCCGGTCTAGTGATGGCCCACGCCATACACATATCATTCAAATCAATTTCATTTCACCAAACAATCAAATTCAAATCAAATAATCTAACCAACTACACAACCAAACAAACAAGTCCATGGTCTGTGGACGATAGTGTTGGGTGCTACTAAACACCGTCTGCATCCTAGTATATATTTATATAACTAGAAGATTAAAAATAAAAGGTGAGAAGTTCTCACCGATAGTTAATCCAACTCCACGACTCTTCTTATGTAGGGAATCATCGCCGTTCTCGCCTTGTGTCACTTTCGTTGCCCGTAGCCACTACATATATAAAAATCACATTTTTATATTGTAGCCATGTATATAAAAATCATATTTTTATAATCTCTCCATATGGATAAAAATTCTATTTTTATCACGCTATTTTCTATATAAAGATTTCGCCTTTTCAAATATAAAGATTATATTTTTACTCCTTCTATAATATAAAAATAATCGAATTTTTTCCTTTTTAAACTATAAAAATTATAGTTTTAACCTTTGTATAGTATAAAAATTATATTTTTAATCTCCTATTATTATAAAAATTATATTTTTATGACGTCATTCAAACGATAAAAATTCTATCTTTCCTACTATAAAGGTCTAATCTTTTCGTTTATAAAATCTAATCTTTTCTGCTTCCTTTTATTGAATAAAATCAGAAAATAAAAGGATAAAACAAAAACAAAATGTACTGTACTTTGATTTCGTATGGAGAATATATAGCAATTCAAACATTCGATAATTAAAAATGTAATTAACTGAATTAAATAAAATAAAAATTAAATTTTTACCTTCGTTTGAAGGGGGCGTTCACCGTCGTCGAAGAAGGGGGTGCTCGTGTTGAGGCAGGGGTTTTGGGCGAGGTCTTCAATTCGGAGGAGGAGGGGATCGATGAGCGGTTGGAGGAGGTGCTGCGCTGGCCCGTGGTGGCGGAGGTGGGGCCATGACTGGTCGTGCTCGCAGTTTGGTCGGGGGATGGGGACGGAGGGGGTTTCGAGTTCGGTTTCCATAAGAGGGAGAGGGAGAGGCGAGGGGGAGGGGAAGGGGGAGGCTGCCGCGCGTCGGGAGGGGGGGAGGGTCTGGCCAGGGAGGAGGCGGAGTCGTAGGGTGGCGGCGCGGTGGTGAGGTGATGGCCGTCGCCCCCTTTTTCTCAATCGAAAATTTCGATCGAGATTTGCTTGCGAATGAAAATGAAAAAGAAAGGGGGGAGGGGGTTTTAGTAAAAGGATTTTATTTTATTTTATTTTTCCTTTAATCCACTAAAAAGTTAGATATTAATTCGAACTTGAAATCAAACCCACCGACCGTCGTCCATAGCGTATTACCCCATTTCCAAACACAATGGGGTATGTATCGTAGGCTGATTCAACCGTTTCGATCAGTTTCCGTTAAAATCAACATATAACTCTATATATTGAATTTGAACGCGCATTTCAATTTACAGGGGTCACATACTAACTCGAAAAATTCCCAAAAAATATTTTCTAGCTTCGTATTGACGATACGGTCCTAACAAAACAAATTTCGTCGAATTCTGAGACCGTTGGAAAAATGGCCATTTTCCAGTTGATTAAAATCAACTGAAACTGGTCAAACGCGTTTTCCTTTTCCACGCTTACATATTGATTCGAAAAATTATGAAATTTAAAACCTAACAATAATTTGACATCACAGATCCAACAAAAGTGGTTTCATCCAAATCCGAAGTCATTTGCAAAATTTCCATTTTTAAGGGCCTGAATTCCATAGCGACTATTCGGAATTTTCAACTGGACATATCTTTTAATTCCCGCTATGAAATTTCAATTTTTCGAATTCGTTGGAAAGATATTCTCAAATAGATTCTAATATTTTTGGTTTCACTAAAATCCGGTTTATTTTGCACTCGGTATGTTCAATTGAAAGTTGAAATCGAATTATCGAACTACCGCGCCATTTTCAATTCCTTTTATAATTATAAATAATTATTTATATTCTATTGACGATCTATATATTTATTCCTTCTAATTCTATTCAACATAAATTTCTCGTCGATATCATTTAAAATAGTCATTTTAAATATTCAAAATTCACTAAAATTGCCAAAATAAAAATTTTTAATTGGCTCGCATTTCCGAGTTATTACAATCTCCCCCACTTAAAACTTTTCGTCCCCGAAAAGGAACGAAGCCGAAAGTTGTTTAACTAATCAACTCAACTTCCAGTATTTTGATTATGGCTTAAGTTCTTCAACTTTTCAGTTTCTAAGAACTTTTCAAATTTTTAAAAAATTTGGCTAACACCCTAAATTTTCGAAAAATTTCGCCATAACCTCCGCTGCACCGGGAGCACCGGGAAAATCCCGAAATTGCCATATAAGCCTTCTGATCTCAAAAAGAAAAGGAAAAAGCCAAGCGGCTAGCCAATCGGCTCATAAAATCATCATCACCCAAACAAATCAGTAAATTATAGTAAACATGTACCTATTTGTTGGGCAAACAATTTTATTTCTCTGCTCTAGCCTCCTTGCTATGACCTGTTCAATGTAAGTACTTGTATATGCAAGCAAATGTGACCAATTTTCAATATAATTCACTATTTGGTACAATTAGGCTAAATGGTTCAAAATTATCAAACAAATAAACAAACAACACAAACATCAATCAATTAGTGAATTAGAGTTTCAAATTCATAATTGATATATATACAGAAAATCATGTTTTTGATGCCAAATCACAACAAATAAATCTATCTATATATAAGTTTTGGTTCTCACACCAGTCTAATGGAAATATATAGATATCACACCTTCGTCACTCGAAAATAAATGCTGGTGATGGTATACTTCATCATCAGGACCGTGTCCGGGCGACTAGAATGTGACTCTATATCTATCTAATATATTAAAACTTCGAATATACGTTCATGACGCGTATATGCAAAACCTTTATATACTAGATTGTCCAAATCAATATAAATAAATTATTCAAATACGTATAAAACGATTTAAATTTCAAAACAAAATTGTTTTCATTTAAAAAAATATACTCTTTACACTCGTTCTAGGATACTACTGATCCTATCTCTAACGAGTCATTCTAATTGGATATTACTAATCCAATGTCTGATGAATTCTTTCGTATGGTTCTAATGTGTCTTGTTCTCGAGCTCTGTAAACCAAAGCTCTGATACCATTGTAAGAACCCATTACTTCCCTGTGAAGGAAAGAGCAAATACTTTGAGAACAACACAAATCAGAATGCAGACGGAAGAACATTTCATTGCTATTACAACAATTCCATCAGATACAAGAATATACAGAGTATAATTGAATAAATTACATTCGATATATATCAGAGATTACAATAAATTACATAGCAGCGGAAAATAATACAAAGCACAACTGAAGGTGTGTAACAACCCGAATATCTGGGCCAGTTTAAAATTTTTATTTTGGCCATTTTATTGAATTTTCATTATTTAAAATGAATTATTTTAAATAATAACGACGAGAAATTTATTTTGAATAGAATTCGAACGTATATATTTATATAGTTCGTCATTAGAATTTAAATAATTATTTATATATATATAAGGAATTGAAAATGGCGCGGTAGTTCATTAATTCGATTTCAAACTTCAATTGAATGTACCGGGTGCAAAACAAACCGGATTTTAGTGAAACCAAAAATAATAGGATCTATTTGAGAATATCTTTCCAACGAATCCGAATAATCGAAATTTCATAGCGGGAATCAAAAGATATGTCCAGTTGAAAATTCTAAATAGTCGCTATGGAATTCAGGCCCTTAAAAATAGTAATTTTGCAAACGACCTCGGATTTCGATGAAACCACATTTGTTGGATCCGTGATGTCAAGTTATTACTAGGATTAAAATTTCATAATTTTTCGAATCAATATGTGAGTGTGGCAAAGGAAAACGCGTTTGACCAGTTTCAGTGGATTTTAATCAACTGGAAAAAGGCCATTTTTCAAACGGTCTCAGAATTCGACGAAACTAGTTTTTTAGGACCGTATCATCAATACGAAGCTAGAAAATATTTTTTCTGGAATTTTTCGAGTTAGTATGTGACCCCAGTAAATTAAAATGCACGTTCAAAATCAATATATAGAGGTATATGTTGATTTTGACGAGAACGGATCGAAACGATCGAATCAGCTTGCGATACATATCCCATTGAGTTCGGAATGGGGGTATTTAGTTATGGACGACAAGCGGTGGGTCTTGTTTCGAGGTCGAAATTAAAAGTCAACTTTTTTTTAATAAAATAATATTAAAAATATAAAAACCCCCTCTCTCCTACCCTCTATATCCTCTCAGCCCCCCTTATATTTCTAAATCGAAATTAAAGAAAAAAACCCACTAAGCTGAACCCCGTCGCCTCCCCAATCGCAACCCCACCGAAGTTCGGCCACCGCTCTCTAGCCCCTGCTCCTCCTTCCTATCGACGAGCCCCCTCCCAATCCCCAAACCCGCGACCACCCCCAGAACCGCATCGACGAATCCGCCACCAACCCTTCGAAGACCACCGCCGGCCCCTAGATCTGCCACTGCACCACCGTCAGACCCCGAGCCACCTCGCGACGCAAACCCCAAGACCCTCCCCCACCCCAACGAACCACTGTAAGTTTTCAGATCTCGGATTTTTTTTGATGTTAAAGCTTGGATTTTTATTCATGTTAAAGAACGAATTTTGTTCATGTAAAAGAATGGTTTTTATTTTATTTGTCAGTTTTAATTATAAAGATATCATTTTTTATAATCTAAAGATGAGAAGGTATATATTATTAAATGAAGAGAGGACATATATTTTTAAAGTAAGAAAGATCGTATTTTTAAAGGGGGAAGGACGATATATTTATAATACAGAAAGAAGTTAAAAATATTTTTTTTTCATGTGATGTAGAGGATAAAAATAGGATTTTTATATTTTAGAAAGAATAAAAAATTCGATTTTTATATATTGAATAGCGAAGTAAAAATTCGATTTTTATATATTGAATAGCGAAGTAAAAATTCGATTTTTATATATTGAATAGCGAAGTAAAAATTCATTTTTTATATATTGAATAGCGAAGTAAAAATTCGATTTTTATATATTGAGTAGCGAAGTAAAAATGTGATTTTTATATATATGTAGTGAATACGGGCAACGAAATAGACAAATGAAAAGCACGGTGAAGATTTCCTACCCATGAAGAATTGCGTCATTCAGTTTAGCGAAAGGGTGAGAATTTCTCACTTTTTAATTTTATTTCTAGTTGAAATATATATTAGGATGCAGACGGTGTTTAGTAGCACCCGACACCCGTCGTCCACAGACCGTGGACGGCTTGTATGCTTGTTTGTTTGATTTTGATGTGTAGTTGATTGTGTGATGTGATGTGAAACAAAATAAAATATTTTATAGT
The DNA here is from genome assembly GCA_030737875.1 of Allium sativum. NCBI lineage: Eukaryota > Viridiplantae > Streptophyta > Magnoliopsida > Asparagales > Amaryllidaceae > Allium > Allium sativum. The sequence continues at coordinate 121,799,846 of CM060919.1, read as the reverse complement.
GGAAAATATTTTATAGTTAAAAATAGAATTTTTAACGTGTATATAGAATGAAATAAATTAATATAAACAAATCGAACGATTTGTTTATATACACACATTTGACTGATATTGATTGGGACGATAAATTTTACACATTGCCCAACTGCACAGATAAAATCTGTGTTTGATTGTTTTAAACCCCACACGGGTATTGGGATGATATTTGACGTACACTAATCCCGATTGTTTAGTTGTATGTTGATCGATTGATTGACAGACTGTTATAAGCGTTAAATACTGATATTCGATGCTTATACAGTGTAGAGTGCACTTTGGATGATGGTTGATTATTCATCGTTGTTATTGTATACATGTGTTGTAGAAAATCCATATAATTAACATTATATGGTAATTGATTGGGCTTCATTCAATATTTGAAATAGAAATATTTGAATAGAAATATTTGAAAAGAAATATTTGAAAAGAAATATTTGAATAGAAATATTTGAAATAGAATATTTGAAAACAGAAATATATGAAGCCGTGTTGATTAGATTGACGCCATTTTAACGTGAACGATAGTTATATCGATTTCATTCATTTTATAATGAATATTGATTTTATTCATTTTATAATGAATATCGAAAGTGATTTCAAAATCTGATATTTTGAACAGAATTGAAATTCAAACCGAAAACGAATTCGAATTGAATTGAATAGAAAACGAATTTGAATTGAATAGAAAACGAATTCGATTTGAATTGAATAGAAAACGAATTCGAATTGAATTGAATAGAAAACGAATTTGAATTGAATAGAAAACGAATTCGAATTGAATTGAATAGAAAACGAATTTGAATTGAATAGAAAACGAATTCGAATTGAATTGAATAGAAAACGAATTTGAATTGAATTGAAAACAAATTTGAATTGAATCGAATAGAAAACAAATCTGAATTGAATTGAATTCAATTGAAAACGAATTGAAATAGAATTGAAATCGATTTGAATCGAAATCAAATAGAAGTGAATGTAGAAAGAATTTAAAAGGGAAAATTCAATTTTGATTTGAATTTGAAATAAAGGTTAAAATTGTTTTTGAAACAAATTTGAAATTATTTAAAAAAATCGTTTTAAAAAGGAAATCGACGAAATATATAATATATATATAATGGCATGAATAGAACGCGCTGCGCCGCGGCAGTTCGTAAATTTCGACCATTGACTTCGAACGGACATTACGGGAGATCCGACCGTCGGATTCTCCTAAAACCGGAACCATTGGGTTCGTATCGAAAAGAGCATTCTAACGAATATTAGAAATTTGAAATCTAACGGTTGGATTTGGAATTATGTTTAAATCAAATTTGGAAAAGGTCTCTGTAAGTGCAGTTCGATGGCCGTTGATGGAAATCGACTGTACAGACCTTGATAAAATTATTAAAAATAGTAATAATTTGTGTAAAATCATAAGAAATGATTTGTGAAGAATTGGGATGAAAAACTCCATATTTGAAAGGATAAAAATAGATTTTTATCGAAATGAACTAGTTTTGAACTAGGATAATAATTTATTTATTTTTAAAATAAATAAAGTGGATTTCAAATGGTTTTGAAAATAACCAGGATTTCCAATATATAGATTGGAAATGGATTTGAATCGAAATTGTCTTCGGAATATTTTGATGTGAGATTTTGTGATTATACAGGTATTGTTGTGGGAAATTTGAAAGATATATTTATATCGTTATTTCCAATACGATATTTGTTGGTCGTAGAATTTGATATTGAATATAAGCCGATATATTTTCTATTCAGAGCCTTGTATTTAATATCAAATGTGATTTGGGTTTGTCGTGAATAGTGTCTTCATTAACACTGTTCTTAAGCCCAGTTGAGGAAAATATTAAATCTTTTTATTTAGATTTAATGAAGTGCACCAATTAAATAATATTTAATTGAAATTGAATTAGTATTGATTTTTGGGTTTATCGTGAACAGTGTTTTAAATAACACTTGTTCTTTAACCCGATAATTAATAGAATGTGATTTTGGGTTGTCGTGAACGGTATCTTCAATAATACTGTTCTTAGATCCAAAGGAGTTAAGAAAATCAGAAACTAACTGGAGATTAGTTAAGTTGAATGGTTTCTGGGGTATTGATCTGATGTTGGTTTCGGCCTTCGGGGTTAATACTTAGGGAATTGCTCACTTGCTAATTTATGGTTAGGGTCTGATTGAAATGTAATGTGATTTTGGGTTTATAGTGAACCGTGTTTTAAATGACACTGATTCTTTAACCCAGTTAAAGATTAAAACTAAGTGGAGTTTTAATGAATCTTTAATTAGATTGAAAAGATCGAGAATGGAGTATTACCAGTTTTGCTCTGGGCGATAGTTAAATCTTTAATTAGATTTGAACGTGAAATGGTAATTGAATTTACCGATAACACCGTGGTGTTAGATATGGAGTATTACCAGTTTTTCTTCATGGGATGAATAGGTAAGGATTGGGAAATAAAATAAATAATTACTTCGGTGTGGTTCGCTGATCCCGACTAGTTTGGAAAACCATAATTTGGTTTGAAATGATATCCAAAGGAAGATTAAAGAATAAATTTAAAAGAATTTATCTTTGATAAAATTAATGGGAACCTTTCCCTAAGAACGTGAAATTTAGAAACTAACTGTAGGTTAGCTAAGAAGGATGGTTTCCTATGTATTGATCTGATGTTGGTTTCGGCCTTCGGGGTTAATATTTGGGAAATTGTTCTCTTGCTAATTTACGGTTAGTGACTGCTGAATAGGAATGAGGCGTATGTTGTGTTTGTGTAACATTTGTTTATAATATACGCAGGTTGTTCGGAAAGGCCGGGTTTATACCCATTCTGAATAACCGATTCGACGATAAGTCGAAGATGATGACGGTGGTCGAAGACCGGAAGTCTTCACATTGTTTGGGTGATTACTGATGATCTTGATTGGGATGTACACCCAAGATGAGGGAATCAGTTGGTGGTCGTCCAGACGTACTTGGAGATCGACGGATATGCGAGGAAAGTGCCTCCGGTTTCGTTCAGACCTAGAACGGACTTGTAAATGGATGGTGTGTCTGACATTGTATTCCTTTATATCGTATTCGTTGATCTCTACTAAATATATATCTGTTTGGCGATGGGGAATTTATTCTCTTGCTTAACGCCCTTCTCTGAGACATACGAGCTCAGAGGTTATATATTGGCAGAAATCAGTGGTACGATATGGATTGATAGTGTGGCATGCTGAGATGTAGTGATCCAGACTTTTGTTGAAAAGCAAAGTCTGGTGGGTGATGATCAAAGCGCAGCTTTAATATAGCATGGCTTTGTGTATAGCGTCGATTCGCGAGCCTCACACCCCGGTATGGTGGTAAACTGATGGTTTGATCAGTATGCTTTTTAGTGGATGGGCACCTTAGTGGTGTCGTGGATTCGGTCGACCGAGATGAGCTTAGTGCTCAGGGATATATAGAGTAAGCGGTGTTTTCTCTCGCTGGGACGTAAGCCGCGGTGATACTCTGGTACCAAAAGTGCGGATGTGCAGACGGTGTTTTCTCTTGTGGGAACGTAAGCCGTAGGGAATTGCATTACACGATCGATCTTTCGAATCAGGAGCCACCATGACGGAAATCCAATTTACAATACGCAATATTGCGGTTTTAATTGTAGAACTAGTATGGCGACATGATATATGGTACCCATGCCTTCTATGATTGATACTTATGATTTGAAGTTGTTTTACACGCTATGCACTTATATTAGTATCAAATGACTTGTTTTAAACGTACTAAGCATGTTTGGCTATTATAAGGGAAAACCCTATCCCCCGGCTTGCGTTGCATTGTGTGATAGGACCTGGGTCTTATAATAGCTTCATTTTTTCCAAAAAACATTGCGATGTTTTGTTATATGCACTGGTATTCTTGGGAGGAAACCCGTTCCGTGTTATATGGCGTGGTCCCTTGATTTACCTAACTTTGAAAATAAAGATAAATAACTGTTTTAGTTCTCACACCAGTCACATAACTGACCTGGAGTTTATTGTTTTAACCTAAACTCTGGGTGCCCCTATTTTCGACACGGGCAGCTAGTAGTTTTGGTTTTGCAGATTTATATTCACAGGATCCTGTTTAACAGCTGGAACGATATCCAGAAAGCTTTGTATCCGTATATCTCCTTCAGTTGTGTATTGTATTATTTTCCGCTGCTATGTATTTAAATGTAATTTAAATCTCTGATATTTCTGTGTAATATTCATTTATACTCTGTATATTCTTGTATTCTGGTGCATTGTTGTATTATACCATGAAATGTTCTTTCGTCTGCGTTCTGATTTGTCTTGTCCTCACAGTAATTCGTTCTTTCTCATCTCTTCGGAGACCGGAGAAGTTCGGGTCGCTTCAGTTGGTATCAGAGCTTTGGTTTACAAAGCTTAGAGAACATGACACATTAGAACCATACGAAAGAATCCATCAGATAATTGGATTTGTAATATCCAATGGGAATGACTCGTTAGAGATAGGATCAGTAGTATCCTAGAACGAGTGTGAAGAGTATATTTTTAAAATGAAAACAACATTTGTTTTGAAATATAAACCATTTTATACGTATTTGAATATTTGTTTTATATTGAATTTGGACAATCCAATATATAAAGATTTTGCATATGCGCCTTGCAAACGTGTATTCGAAGTTTTAATATATTGAATAGATATAGAATCACACTCTAGTCGCCCGGAGATGATACTGATGATTGAGATCTCATCATCAGTGTTTATGTTCGAGTTTCGAAAGTGAGATATTTATTTATTTCCAACCGACTGGTGTGAGAACCAAACTAGATAGGTTTATTGTTGTGATTTGGCATCAAAAACATGATTTTTTAGTATATGTATAAAAAAATCTTTTTATACGTTTGAAAATTAACCAACACATTGATTGCTAGCTGTGATGATTATTAATTCAACTAATAGAAATACTGGAATGATATATAAAGCATAAATCAAGATATTTGTTAATTGAAAAGTAATGCAAACTCTCTTGATAAAATCCTCAAAATATAATGTAGGAGATGGTTCTCTATGGCTTATCTAATGCTGACTTCAGTATGACTCTGAAACAAGCAAGGAGGGCCCACAAGAAAACAGAAAAAGAAAGGAAGTTGAACTTAGGAACATACATGGGTGTTTATTGTCGTATATGCAGAGAAGATGGGCATTATGCGGTTCGGTGCCCTGAGAGAAAGAAAAGCAAGGAGAAAGAGATAAGAATGGACATAGTTTGTTTTAAGTGCAAAGAAACGGGACATTTTGTGGATAAGTGTCCAAACGTTAAGAAAAATCCAGAAAATTAGGAAAAGAAAAGAAGTGCTTCCGATGCAAAGAAGTAGGGCATCTAGCCCGAAATTGCCCATTAAAGAAGGGTGATAAGAAATTCAAAGGAAAGGAGATGTCTACTTTGGAAATTATGCAAGGAGGAGGCACGACTTCCTAGAAAGTCGGATTTTAATGTAATGAACTAGTATTTTGGATATACGTATGTTTATGTATGATGCTTGTATGAACATAAGTATGCTTTTGTTTTAAAAATGTATTGATATTGTATAATATAGCTAGTGGAAGAAGAATGTTGAACTAAGGCGAATTTAGCACCGCATATTAGACTGTTTTGAAATTTGATTGAAATTGCATGCATATACATGTACTTACATTGAACAGGTCATAGCAAGGAGGCTAGAGCAGAAGAATAAAATTTGTTTGCCCGACAAATAGGTACATGTTTACTATAATTTACTGTTTTGTTTGGGTGATGATGATTTTATGAGCCGATTGGCTAGCCGCTTGGCTTTTTCTTTTTCTTTTTGAGATCAGAAGGCCTATATGGCAATTTCGGGATTTTCCCGTGGCTCCCGGTGCAGGGGAGGTTATGGCCAAATTTTTCGAAAATTTAGGGTGTTAGCCAAATTTTTGAAAAATTTGAAAAGTTCTTAGAAACTGAAAAGTTGAAGAACTTAAGCCGTAATCAAAACAATGGAAGTTGAGTTGATTTGTGAAACAACTTTCGGCTTCGTTCCTTTTCGGGGACGAAAAGTTTTAAGTGGGGGAGATTGTAACAACCCGAAAATCTGGGCCAGTTTAAAATTTTTATTTTGGCCATTTTATTGAATTCTGATTATTTAAAATGAATTATTTTAAATAATAACGACGAGAAATTTATATTGAATAGAATTCGAACGTATATATTTATATAGTTTGTCGTTAGAATATAAATAATTATTTATATATATAAAAGGAATTGAAAATGGCGCGGTAGTTCGATAATTCGATTTCAAACTTCAATTGAATGTACCGGGTGCAAAACAAGCCGGATTTTAGTGAAACAAAAAATAATAGTATCTATTTGAGAATATATTTCCCAAGAATCCGAATAATCGAAATTTCATAGCGGGAATCAAAAGATATGTCCAGTTAAAAATTCTGAATAGTCGCTATGGAATTCAGGCCCTTAAAAATAGCAATTTTGCAAACGACCTCGGATTTCGACGAAACCACTTTTGTTGGATCCGTGATGTCAAGTTATTGCTAGGTTTCAAATTTCATAATTTTTCGAATCAATAAGTGAGCGTGGCAAAGGAAAACGCGTTTGACCAGTTTTAGTTGATTTTAATCGACTGGAAAATGGCCATTTTTCAAACGGTCTCAGAATTCGACGAAACTAGTTTTGTTAGGACCGTATCGTCAATACGAAGCTAGAAAATAATTTTTCTGGAATTTTTTGAGTTAGTATGTGACCCCAGTAAATTGAAATGCACGTTCAAATTCAATATATAGAGTTATATGTTGATTTTGACGAGAACGGATCGAAACAATCGAATCAGCTTGCGATACATATATATCCCATTGAGTTCGGAATGGGGGTATTTAGCTATGGACGACAGGCGGTGGGTCTCGTTTCGAGGTCGAAATAAAAAGTCAACTTTTTTTTTAATAAAATAATATTAAAAATATAAAACCCCCTCTCTCCTACCCTCTATATCCTCTCAGCCCCCCCTTATATTTCTAAATCGAAATTAAAGAAAAAAACCCATGAAGCTGAAGCCCGTCGCCTCCCCATCGCAACCCCACCGAGGTCCGGCCACCGCTCTCCAGCCCCCGCTCCTCCTTCTTATCAACGAGCCCCCTCCCAATCCCCAAACCCGCGACCACCCCCAGAACCGCATCGACGAATACGCCAAGAACCCTTCGAAGACCCCCGCCGGCCCCTAGATCTGCCACTGCACCACCGTCAGACCCCCGAGCCACTTCGCGACGCAAACGCCGAGATCCTCCCCCTCCCCAACTAACCACTGTAAGTTTTCAGATCTCAGATTTTTATTGATGTTAAAGCTCGGGTTTTTATTAATGTTAAAGAACGAATTTTTATTCATGTAAAAGAATGGTTTTTTTTATTTGTCAGTTTTAATTATAAAGATATCATTTTTTATAATCTAAAGATGAGAAGGTATATATTATTATATGAAGAGAGGACATATATTTTTAAAGTAAGAAAGATCGTATTTTTAAAGGGGGAAGGACGATATATTTATAATATAGAAAGAAGTTAAATTTTTTTTTCCATGTGATGTAGAGGATAAAAATAGGATTTTTATATTTTAGAAAGAATAAAAAATTTTGATTTTTATATATTGAATAGCGAAGTAAAAATTCGATTTTTGTATATTGAATAGCGAAGTAAAAATTCGATTTTTATATATTGAATAGCGAAGTAAAAATTCGACTTTTATATATTGAATAGCGAAGTAAAAATGTGATTTTTATATATATGTAGTGAATACGGGCAACGAAATAGACAAAAGAAAAGCACGGTGAAGATTTCCTACCCATGAAGAATTGCGTCATTCAGTTTAGCGAAAGGGTGAGAATTTCTCACTTTTTAATTTTATTTCTAGTTGAAATATATACTAGGATGCAGACGGTGTTTAGTAGCACCCGACACCCGTCGTCCACAGACCATAGACGACTTGTGTGCTTGTTTGTTTGATTTTGATGTGTAGTTGATTGTGTGATGTGATGTGAAATGAAATAAAATATTTTATAGTGGAAAATATTTTATAGTTAAAAATAGAATTTTTAACGTGTATATAGAATGAAATAAATTAATATAAACAAATCGAACGATTTGTTTATATACACACATTTGACTGATATTGATTAGGACGATAAATTTTACACATCGCCCAACTGCGCAATAAAATATGTGTTTGATTGTTTGAAACCCCACACGGGTATTGGGATGATATTTGACGTACACTAATCCCAACTGTTTAGTTGTATGTTGATCGATTGATTGACAGACTGTTATAAGCATTAAATATTGATATTCAATGCTTATACAGTGTAGAGTGCACTTTGGATGATGGTTGATTATTCATCGTTGTTGTTGTATACATGTGTTGTAGAAAATCCATATAATTAACATTATATGGTAATTGATTGGGCTTCATTCAATATTTGAAATAGAAATATTTGAATAGAAATATTTGAAAAGAAATATTTGAAAAGAAATATTTGAATAGAAATATTTGAAATAGAATATTTAAAAACAGAAATATATGAAGCCGTGTTGATTAGATTAACGCTATTTTGACGTGAACGATAGTTATATCGATTTCATTCATTTTATAATGAATATCGATTTTATTCATTTTATAATGAATATCGAAAGTGATTTCAAAATCTGAATTTTGAAAAGAATTGAAATTCTAACCGAAAATTTTCGAATTGAATTGAATAGAAAACGAATTTGAATTGAATAGAAAACGAATTCGATTTGAATTGAATAGAAAACGAATTCGAATTGAATTGAATAGAAAACGAATTTGAATTGAATAGAAAACGAATTCGAATTGAATTGAATAGAAAACGAATTTGAATTGAATATAAAACGAATTCGAATTGAATTGAATAGAAAACGAATTTGAATTGAATTGAAAACGAATTTGAATTGAATCGAATAGAAAACAAATCTGAATTGAATTGAATTCAATTGAAAACGAATTGAAATAGAATTGAAATCGATTTGAATTGAAATCAAATAGAAGTGAATGTAGAAAGAATTTATATGGGAAAATTCAATTTTGATTTGAATTTGAAAAAAAGGTTGAAATTGTTTTTGAAACAAATTTGAAATGATTTATAAAATTCGTTTTAAAAAGGAAATCGATGAAATATATATTATATATATATTATATATATAATGGCTTGAATAGAACGCGCCGCGCCGCGGCAGTTCGTAAATTTCGACCATTGACTTCGAACGGACATTACAGGAGATTCGACCGTCGGATTCTCCTAAAACCGAAACCATTGGGTTCGTATCGAAAAGAGCTTTCTAACGAATATTAGAAATTTGAAATCTAACAGTTGGATTTGGAATTATGTTCAAATCAAATTTGGAAAAGGTCTCTGTAAGTGCAGTTCGATGGTCGTTGATGGAAATCGACTGTACAGACCTTGATAAAATTATTAAAAATAGTAATGATTTGTGTAAAATCAGAAGAAATGATTTGTGAAGAATTGGGATGAAAAACTCCATATTTGAAAGGATAAAAATAGATTTTTATCGAAATGAACTAGTTTTGAACTAGGATAATAAATTATTTATTTTTAAAATAAATAAAGTGGATTTGAAATGGTTTTGAAAATAACCAGGATTTCTAATATATAGATTGGAAATGGATTTGAATCGAAATTGTCTTCGGAATATTTCGATGTGAGATTTTGTGATTATACAGGTATTGTTATGGGAAATTTGAAAGATATATTTATATCGTTATTTCTAATACGATATTTGTTGGTCGTAGAATTTGATATTGAATATAAGCCGATATATTTTCTATTCAGAGCCTTGTATTTAATATCAAATGTGATTTGGGTTTGTCGTGAATGGTATCTTCATTAACACTGTTCTTAAACCCAGTTGAGGAAAATATTAAATCTTTTTATTTAGATTTAATGAAGTGCACCAATTAAATAATATTTAATTGAAATTGAATTGGTATTGATTTTTGGGTTATCCTAAACAGTGTTTTAAATAACACTTGTTCTTTAACCCGATAATTAATAGAATGTGATTTTGGGTTGTCGTGAATGGTATCTTCAATAATACTATTCTTAGATCCAAAGGAGTTAAGAAAATCAGAAACTAACTGGAGATTAGTTAAGTTGAATGGTTTCTGGGGTATTGATCTGATGTTGGTTTCGGCCTTCGGGGTTAATACTTAGGGAATTGCTCACTTGCTAATTTATGGTTAGGGTCTGATTGAAATGTAATGTGATTTTGGGTTTATAGTGAACCGTGTTTTAAATGACACTGATTCTTTAACCCAATTAAAGATTAAAACTAAGTGGAGTTTTAATGAATCTTTAATTAGATTGAAAAGATCGAGAATGGAGTATTACCAGTTTTGCTCCGGGCGATAGTTAAATCTTTAATTAGATTTGAACATGAAATGGTAATTGAATTTACCGATAACACCGTGGTGTTAGATATGGAGTATTACCAGTTTTGCTTCATGGTATGAATAGGTTGGGATTGGGAAATAAAATAAATAATTACTTCGGTGTGGTTCGCTAATCCCGACTAGTTTGGAAAACCATAATTTGGTTTGAAATGATATCCAAAGGAAGATTAAAGAATAAATTTTAAAGAATTTATCTTTGATAAAATTAATGGGAACCTTTCCCTAAGAACGTGAAATTTAGAAACTAACTGTAGGTTAGCTAAGAAGGATGGTTTCCTGGGTATTGATCTGATGTTGGTTTCGGCCTTCAGGGTTAATATTTGGGAAATTGTTCTCTTGCTAATTTATGGTTAGTGATTGCTGAATAGGAATGAGGCGTCTGTTGTGTTTGTGTAACATTTGTTTATAATATACGCAGGTTGTTCGGAAAGGCCGGGTTTATACCCATTCTGAATAACCGATTCAACGATAAGTCGAAGATGATGACGGTGGTCGAAGATCGGAAGTCTTCACATCATTTGGGTGATTACTGATGATCTTGATTGGGCTGTACACCCAAGATGAGGGAATCAGTTAGTGGTCATCCAGACGTACTTGGAGATCGACGGATATGCGAGGAAAGTGCCTCCTGTTTCGTTCAGACCTAGAACGGACTTGTAAATGGATGGTGTGTCTGACATTTTATTCCTTTATATCGTATTCGTTGATCTCTGCTAAATATATATCTGTTTGGCGGTGGGGAATTCATTCTCTTGCTTAACGCCCTTCTCTGAGACATACGAGCCCAGAGGTTATATATTGGCAGAAATCAGTGGTACGATATGGATTGATAGTGTGGCATGCTGAGATGCTGTGATCCAGACTTTTGTTGAAAAGCAAAGTTTGGTGGGTGATGATCAAAGCGCAGCTTTAATATAGCATGGCTTTGTGTATAGCGTCGATTCGCGAGCCTCACACCCCAGTATGGTGGTAAACTGATGGTTTGATCAGTATGCTTTTTAGTGGATGGGCACCTTAGTGGTGTCGTGGATTCGGTCAACCGCGATGAGCTTAGTGCTCAGGGATATATAGAGTAAGCGTTGTTTTCTCTTGCTGGGACGTAAGCCGCGGTGATACTCTGGTCCCAAAAGTGCGGATGTGCAGACGGTGTTTTCTCTTGTGGGGACATAAGCCGTGGGGAATTGCATTACGCGATCGATCTTTCGAATCAGGAGCCACCATGACGGAAATCCAATTTCCGATACGCAATATTGCGGTTTTAATTGTAGAACTAGTATGGCGACATGATATATGGTACCCATGCCGTCTATGACTGATACTTATGATTTGAAGTTGTTTTACACGCTATGCACTTATAGTAGTATCAAATGACTTGTTTTAAACATACTAAGCATGTTTGGCTATTATAAGGGAAAACCCTATCCCACGGCTTGCGTTGCATTGTGTGATAGGACCTGGGTCTTATAATAGCTTCATTTTTTCCAAAAAGCATTGCGCTGTTTTGATATATGCACTGGTATTCTTGGGAGGAAACCCGTTCCGTGTTATACGGCGTGGTCCCTTGATTTACCTAACTTTGAAAATAAAGATAAATAACTGTTTTAGTTCTCACACCAGTCACATAACTGACCTGGAGTTTATTGTTTTAACCTAAACTCTGGGTGCCCCTATTTTCGACACGGGCAGCTAGTAGTTTTGGTTTTGCAGATTTATATTCACAGGATCCTGTTTTACAGCTGGAACGATATCCGGAAAGCTTTGTATCCGTATATCTCCTTCAGTTGTGTATTGTATTATTTTCCGCTGCTATGTATTTAAATGTAATTTAAATCTCTGATATTTCTGTGTAATGTTCATTTATACTCTGTATATTCTTGTATTCTGGTGCATTGTTGTATTATACCGTGAAATGTTCTTTCGTCTGCATTCTGATTTGTCTTGTCCTCACAGTAATTCGTTCTTTCTCATCTCTTCGGAGACCGGGGAAGTTCGGGTCGCTTCAAGGTGATATACGGATACAGAGCTTTCCGGATATCATTCCAGCTGTAAACCAGGATCCGGTGAATATAAATCTGTAAAACCAAAACTACTAGCTGCCCCTGTCGAAAATAAGGGCACCCGGAGTTTAGGTTGAAACAATAAACTCCAGGTCAGTCATGTGACTGGTGTGAGAACTAAAACAGTTATTTAAAACTTTACTTTAAAAGAGAGTGATTCAAGGGACCATGCCGTATAACACGGAACGGGTTTCCTCCCAAGAACACCTGTGCATAGAATAAACAACGCAATGCTTTTTCGAAAAATGAAGGTATTATAAGACCCTGGTCCCATCATACAATGCAACGCAAGCCGGTGGATAGGGTTTTCCCTTATAATAGCCAAACATGCTTGGTACATTTAAAACAAATCAATTGATACTATTACAAGTGTATAGTGCCAAAACATTTTCAATCATAAATATCAATCCTAGGCGGCATGGGTACCATCTATCATGTCGCTATACTAGGCTCTACAAATAAAACCGAAATACACGTATTGGAAATTGGATTTCCGTCATGAGTCGAGGCAAGGGGCAAGCTCCTCTCCACTTTCGAGACACTCTAGAAAATGTCTCAGAACTACACACTCTGGGCAATCCTTGGATCTTTAGGGCCGGTCCTCTCTTACGTTTGAGGATTAATTATTCCTGAACACACGTTTCCCGGTCCTTACAGACCTAAAATCGAGGCGCCTCATCCAACAACCACATAGGTGAAAAGTATATAAATGTCAGGGCTGGTAAGTCACTGACACCACCAAAGCTAGAAAGAAACGTCGTGCTCTCCCTGCAGTCCTTATCCCGTTTTTAACTCATACCGAGGTGTGAGGCTCGCGAATTCATGTTATACACAAAGCTGCCATGTAGGCCGTGCTTTGATCATCAACCACAAGACTTTGCTTTTCAACAGAAGCCTTGATCCTTGCAACTCAGCGTGCCACACAGGCAATTCATGCTATGCGATTGATATCTATCGATATATAACCTCTAAGCTCGTACGTCTCAGAGAAGGGCATTAAGCAAGAGAATAAATTTTCCACCGCCAAACAGATATATATTTAATAGAAATCAATCAACACAAAATAAAATCCAATGTCAGACACACAATCCATTTACAAGTTCGTTCTGGGTCTGAACGAAACCGGAGGCACTTTCCTCGCATATCCATCGATCTCCAAGTACGTCTGGATGACCACCAACTATTTCCATCCTCTTGGGTGTACAACCCAATCAGGATCATCAGTAATTATCCAAACGATGTGAAGACTTCTGGTCTTCGACCACCGTCATCATCTTCGACTTATCGTCGAATCGGTTATTCAAAATGGGTATAAACCCGGCCTTTCCGAACAACCCGCATATATTAAAACAAATGTTACACAAACACAACATACGCCTCATTCCAATTCATTAGTCACTAACTGTAAATTAGCAAGAGAACAATTCCCCAAATATTAAGCCCGAAGGCCGAAACCAATATCCGTTCAATACTCAGGAAACCATTCTTCTTAACTAACCTACAGCTAGTTTCTAAATTTCATATTCTTAGGGAAAGGTTCCCATTAATTTTATCCAAGATAAATTCTTTGAATTTATTCTTTAATCTTCCTTTGGATGTCATTTCAAACCAAATTATGGTTTTCCAAGCTAGTCGGGATTAGCGAACCACACCGAAGTAATTATTTATTTTATTTCCCAATCCCAACCTATGCATCCCATGAAGCAAAAATGGTAATACTGCATATCTAACACCACGGTGTTATCGGTAAAATTAATTACCATTTCGCATTCAAATCTAATTAAAGATTTAACTATCGCTTTGGAGCTAAACTGGTGATACTCCATTCTCGCTCATTTTCCAAATTTGATAATTTAAATTATCAATTCACATTTCAATCTAATTGCAAATTCATTAAAACTCCCTTTTACTGGTTAAAGAACTGTTGTCATTTTAAACACAGTTTACGATAAACCCAAATCACATTCTATTTATTATCGGGTTAAAGAACAAGTGTTATTTAAAACACCCTTCATGATAAACCCACAAATCAGTTCTATTTAAAACCCATTTCAAATCCAATTTATTTATTCAAAATAAATGGGTTTTTACTTTAGTTCTAAACTAGTTCATTTCGATAAAAATCTATTTTTATCTTTTCAAATATGGAGTTTTTCATCCCAATTTTTCCCATCATTTCTTATGATTTTACACAAATTATTACTATTTTTAATAATTTTATCAAGGCCCGTACCGTCGATTTCCATCAACAGCCATCGAACTGCACTTACAGCGACCTTTTCCAAATTTGATTTGGACGTATCTCCAAATCCAACCGTTAGATTTCAAATTTCTAATATTCGTTAGAAAGCTCTTTTCGATACGAACCAAACGGTTCCAGTTTTAGGAGAATCCGACGGTCGGATCTCCCGTAATGTCCGTTCGAAGTCAATGGTCAAAATTTACGAACTGCCGCGGCGCGGCGCGTTCTATTCAGGCCAATTTATTATATATATAATATATATTTCGTCGATTTCTTTTTAAAATGAATTTTATAAATAGTTTTAAATTCGTTTCAAAAACAATTTCAACTTCCAATTCAAATTCAAATCAAAATTGAATTTTCCCTTATGAATTCGTTTTAAATTCATTTCAATTCAAATTTCAAATTCATTTCCATTCGAATTCATTTCAAATCGATTTTTATTCTATTTCAATTCAAGTTTCAAATTCATTTCGAATTCGTTTTATATTTTATTCAATTCGAATTCGTTATATATTCAATTCAATTCGAAATTGTTATATATTCAATTCAATTCAATTCGAATTCGTTATGTATTCAATTCAATTCGAATTCATTATGTATTCAATTCAATTCGAAATCGTTATATATTTAATTCAATTCGAATTCATTATGCATTCAATTCAATTCGAAAAAACGAATATGATCGGTATAAATATCGTTCGCGTCAAAATAGCGCATCTCTAATCAACACGGCTTTATACATTTCAATAATTCCGTTATCCTATTCAACAAATGAATATTTATCCAATTCAATACATGAATCTATATTTTTGTCAACACATGACTAATCTCAACGAATGAGTACTGTCCACGTCTGACTATTTTTGTTATTTAATATATTTTATAAAAATTATGGTATCTATCGTTTGATTTAAAATCAGACTCCAACCGTAAACTAGTAAGAGAACGATTCCCTGAATATTAACCCCGAAGGCCAAAACCAACATCAGATCAATATTCAGGAGACCGCTCATCTTATCTATTTTCCAGTTAGGTTCAAATTTTATATGTGATAAAGATGCAAATTTTATCGTTTAAATATTTCGTTCAACACATGACTAATCTCAACGGATGAGTACGGTCAACACATGAACCTTTACTTTATAATATTCATTATTGTTAAAATATTTCGTTCAACACATGACTAATCTCAACGGATGAGTACGGTCAACACATGAACCTTTATTTTATAATGTTCTTTATTTTCTAAATTGGAATGAGGCCCAATCAATTACCATATAGCGTTAACTATATGGATTCCATACAACGCATGTATATAATAGCTACGATGAATAATCAACCATCATCCAAAGTGCACCACACTGTATAAGCTTCAAATATAGATATCTAACGCTTATAACAGCCTGTCGATCCATCGATAGACATACAACTAATTATTGGGATTAGTGTATGTCGTGTTTTATCCCAATACCCGTGTGGGGTTTCAAACAATCAAACATAGATTTTATTTGTGCAGTTGGGCGATGTATAAAATTTATCGTCCCAATCAATATCCTTCAAATAGGTGTACATAAACAAACCGTCCGGTTTGTAAATGAATATTTATTTATTCACATTCATGTTAAAAATTATATTTTTAACGACCAAATTATTTTATTCAACCTATAAATATTCTATTCAGTTCATTTATTAAATAAAATGATATCTTTATTTTTCTAACTTATTTTAGAAAATTTCGGCGGCATAATGGCACGATACTAGAAACGGGACAAGGCCTAGCCTTATCCCAGGTCTAGTGATGGCCCACGCCATACACATATCAATCAAATCAATTCCATTTCACCAAACAATCAAATTCAAATCAAATAATCTAACCAACTACACAACCAAACAAACAAGTCCATGGTCTGTGGACGATAGTGTCGGGTGCTACTAAACACCGTCTGCATCCTAGTGTATATTTATATAACTAGAAGATTAAAAATAAAATGTGAGAAGTTCTCACCGATAGCTAATCCAACTCCACGACTCTTCTTATGTAGGGAATCATCGCCGTTCTCGCCTTTTGTCACTTTCGTTGCCCGTAGCCACTACATATATAAAAATCACATTTTTATATTATAGCCATGTATATAAAAATCATATTTTTATAATCTCTCCATATGGATAAAAATTCTATTTTTATCACGCTATTTTCTATATAAAGATTTCGCCTTTTCAAATATAAAGATTATATTTTTACTCCTTCTATAATATAAAAATCGAATTTTTTCCTTTCTAAACTATAAAAATTATAGTTTTAACCTTTGTATAATATAAAAATTATATTTTTAATCTCCTATTATTATAAAAATTATATTTTTATGACGTCATTCAAACGATAAAAATTCTATCTTTCCTACTATAAAGGTCTAATCTTTTCGTTTATAAAAATCTAATCTTTTCTGCTTCCTTTTATTGAATAAAATCAGAAAATAAAAGGATAAAACAAAAACAAACTGTACTGTACTTTGATTTCGTATGGAGAATATATAACAATCCAATCATTCGATAATTAAAAATGTAATTAACTGAATTAAATAAAATTAAAATTAAAATTTTACCTTCGTTTGAAGGGGCCCTTCACCGTCGTCGAAGGGGGTGCTCGTGTTGAGGCAGGGGTTTTGGGCGAGGTCTTCAATTCGGAGGAGGAGGGGATCGATGAGCGATTGGAGGAGGTGCTGCGCTGGCCCGCGGTGGCGGAGGAGGGACCACGACTGGTCGTGCTCGCATTTTGGTCGGGGGATGGGTACGGAGGGGGTTTCGGGTTCGGTTTCCAGAAGAGGGGGAGACGAGGGGGAGGGGAGGGGGAGGCTGCCGCGCGTCGGTGGGGGGGTCTGGTCAGGGAGGAGGCGGAGTCGTAGAGGGGCGGCGCGGTGGTGAGGTGATGGTCGTCGCCCCCTTTTCTCAATCGAAAATTTCGATCGAGATTTGCCTGTGAATGAAAATGAAAAAGAAAGGGGGAGGGGGTTTTAGTAAAAGGATTTTATTTTATTTTATTTTTCCTTTAATCCTCTAAAAAGTTAGATATTAATTCGAACTCGAAATCAAACCCACCGACCGTCGTCCATAGCGTATTACCCCCATTCCGAACACAATGGGATATGTATCGTAGGCTGATTCGACCGTTTCGATCAGTTTCCGTTAAAATCAACATATAACTCTATATATTGAATTTGAACGCGCATTTCAATTTACTGGGGTCACATACTAACTCGAAAAATTCCCAAAAAATATTTTCTAGCTTCGTATTGACGATACGGTCCTAACAAAACTAATTTCGTCGAATTCTGAGACCATTGAAAAATGGTCATTTTCCAGTCGATTAAAATCAACTGAAACTGGTCAAATGCGTTTTCCTTTGCCACGCTCACATATTGATTCGAAAAATTATGAAATTTAAAACCTAACAATAATTTGACATAACGGATCCAACAAAAGTGGTTTTGTCGAAATCCGAAGTCATTTGCAAAATTTCCATTTTTAAGGGCCTGAATTCCATAGTGACTATTCAGTATTTTCAACTGGACATATCTTTTAATTCCCGCTATGAAATTTCAATTTTTCGGATTCGTTGGAAATATATTCTCAAATAGATTCTAATATTTTTGGTTTCACTAAAATCCGGTTTATTTTGCACTCGGAATGTTCAATTGAAATTTGAAATCGAATTATCGAACTACCACGCCATTTTCAATTCCTTTTATAATTATAAATAATTATTTATATTCTATTGACGATCTATATATATATTCGTTCTAATTCTATTCAAAATAAATTTCTCGTCGATATCATTTAAAATAGTCATTTTAAATATTCAAAATTCACTAAAATTGCCAAAATAAAAAATTTAAATTGGCTCGCATTTCCGGGTTATTACAAAAAATTACCACGGACACCTTGAAGTGGTTCACCTAAAAAAACATAGTATAGTTAAACATCAATGTTATAATTTAAAATGGTGAATTCTGAGGGGCATTGGTTGAACCAAAATGTGTTACTTTCAATATACAGGCAGCTTCACAAACAAAGTCAAAAGTAAATATTTTCGTACATAACGATTGTCCAATGTATACGAATTTAATATCAAGGTGCGAACATTGAAGGAAATTAGCTATATTAGAAAAAAAACATATAGCACTAAACTTTGTAGTAGTCAGTGGTGTTAATAGTGTTTCTACTCACTAATGTTCAAATTTTACTGCCTATCTTACTGCCTATCTTATTTTTAAAAAATTAATTACCCTTCCAAAAGAAAACTTGAAAGCCACTGAAAACAATTCTACTTCAATACAAAAGCTTATATGAATTTTGGAACAAAAAGCTATTTTTATCATTGACTGTGCATGCTATGAATGAAAATTAAATATATTTACAACAGTTGAACAATTATGAAGTACCATAGTTTAGTTGATCTTCATTTGTTGTCATTCCTGATCAAATCTTCTGCATTAAGTATTAAACAGTGCAAGAAGAAGCATTTTCCTATAAGGAAAAAGGTAAAATTGGCAAATGCCAAGTTGAAATCGAAGGTAAAAATGCAAATCGAGGTTATTATTGTTTATTTGTAAAGATTTTTGCTAATCTCAAACTTTAATGAAAAGTTAAATTATTATTTCACAACCCACCAAAACCCAAATTTATACAGTAAATATACTATTGAAAATACCCAAAAAACATATTTTGTTTAGTTCCGGGTCATTAATCACAATTTATATTTTTGCTAGTATAAACATATTAAATGTTCGTTAAGTGGAACGTGACATATCCCTTTAACTTGTATTTATGAAAAATACCCATAAAAACATAATTCTGAAAGAATGGAAGATGCCGAGGATATATTAAGAAGACAACGGACATTTTTCTCTTCATTCAGCTAACACGAATGAAGTCCAAAAAGTGAGGTAGTAGGGAAGCCTTAACATGAAAAGAAAATTTATTACTAAAGATGGACAAATGCATAAATATATCAAGTTAGCCAACCATTAAATCAAGCATAGGCAGTATATAGATATCGAGGAAACCAAATAATAAGAAGCCTCAAAATAGCATTTTTACTTCAACGGGAAAAGAAAAAGAAAAAAACAGGGAAAATCATAGAATGGAGGCTTTGATTTTGCAGAAACCTCATACCTAAGCAATAACCGAGGAGGATAGAACCGAAAAGGAACCTGTAAATGAAACATCTAAACAGAACTCCTACATCACAAAAAAATACGAAATTATCTTTCGGAAAATAAGAAATTGCCGATTCACGTAGATGAATACCACCAAAAAATAGACATAGGAGGAATGCTGCAGTGAATCTTAAAAAAGGTACTGGATGATATATAAATCAGTTACGTTCATTACTCAGAACACATCTTAAAGATGTAAAAATGGGTAATTCGGCAAATGCCTTGGTGTATGTAAAATAATTTTTGATGTGGGCTATTTTATTTTACGGTGTATGTAAAGAGAATATGGGTATATGAATAGAATTAACTTCATTTGAATGTTCCAACATATATTAAAAAAACCCCTAGGAAAAGAAGTTAAAAGGGGTAAAAGATTTAAAAACATGCAGAAATATCTTTAATTACCGTACATAATTTAATCACTATTACAGATTATGAAGCCTGCAAACCTGTATGGCATATCATAGATCTTTATTTGATTTGCGATAGAGGCAAAAAGGTTAACTTCAGTTCTCAAAACAATCTAAATGTCACTATAGAAGAACCCAAGGCCGGTTTTAGGGCTAGGTCGCCGAATAGGGAAATCACCTCCAAGAGGGCAACGGCAGGGAGGAGTTAGGAGGTGCTGGTAATCAGTTAGTTTAATGTTTTAAAAATATAACTATTGTTCTCTAGTAAGAGGTGTTTGTAGCTCAGTTGTTCCTAATAATCATTTGGCATATATTATCCTTGAGGTCTGTGGTTTGATTCTTTGTGCTGTTGGATATTTTTGCCCTCCATTCTTCCCTAGTTCCTTGTGCTGTTGGATATTTTTGCCCTATGTTCTTGACTAGAGTGCTGTTACTCACATTTTCTTTCCCTTCCTTCTTGCCTCCGGCAACCTCTTACAGAATCTTTTTTCTTCCCCTTATTGCCTAGGGCAACCCATTACTCTCAATCGGCCCTGGAAGAACCGAGTACGACATTATATGAATGCAGAATGAAGGAAAAAGGAGAGATTAAGTGGCAACAATACAGGAAATGTTTAGGAAATAACATCAACCATATATGCTTAACATCTGCGTACTTTTAGGTGTTTTTTCAGCATATCGAAGATAAAAATGGCTGTAAATTATGCGCTATTTCACAATATACATGAAGTGTAGAGAATTATTCCAAGAAGCCTATCAAAATTTTGTATGAGGTTAACCCTTATGAAGCGTCACTACCTTATTAGTTTTAAATGACATGTATGTCAGCGATCATTGTATAAAAAACATGCAAACAAATGAGTATTATGCAGATATTTAAGTATTATAAAGGGTGGAGAACAACCACTAAATGGCCGCTCATATGCAATGGATTTCTAATGGTCATCAAAATTGGAAACATGGTGGGAATTATGAAACTTAAATAGATTAACAATTATATTATTTTGTTATTATTGGTCTTTGCTTGTTTGAAATGTGAACCAATCATTGCAGCATTCAAAGTGACACTTAGTATGCTATAATTATCAACTAAAAATAAGAAGTTGAGAAGGAAAGACTATTCATGAAATGATAATTATACTATCTTTCATCAATTATCAATTCATCTGGAAGTATGAAGAAGTACCATCAAATGTTTTTGAAGAATCATTTGTTATATATTTCACTGTACTTCCAGTTTTTGTTGGCTTTAAGTGGAGGCAAGATTACATTTTTGACGATGTAAATGACAGATTAAAAGTATAAAACAAATAAACTACTCTAAAAATAAATGAAATGGGCAATCAATTAATCTAATGTTTTTGAGTTTTAGCATTGGCTTTCTTGCGGGGAAAAAAGGAGAGAAAGGTTTTTGGTTTATAATAAAACATAATAGAGGTAAGAGAGAGCATAGGGCATTGAAAAATCATATTTATAGCAGTTTATTGTTTAATGTGGAATTTTAACAACGGAATACTACGTGCTTGTCAATTCAATCATGTATTCTGACTCAATGTTGCAAAGCAACATGTAACCAGTCTACTTATATTGCTTTTGTTGGCAAAAGGAATGGAAATATGCAATATGGATCAATATTTTTGGGGGGAGAAAGGAAAACAGAAGTCATATTACACTAAATATTATATAACAGAAGGAACTCACATTGGGCAAGATGACATTATAGTTTAGCTTGTCGCAAATTCAAATGTCGACATCACATTGCAAAAGCTTTTGGTTTCAAGATGCATGCTTGGTGTTGTTAAACAAAATAGTTATCAAATCGCCAATGATAATAATACACTGCTACAAAGTTGTATGAGGATTGACAGTACATTTTCTTTATTATAGTCAAGTGATAATTTATTTTAGTGGCTATAAAAAAGGGTGTTGAATTACCTTATTTTTACAATTCCATCGTTGATCCTTATGGTGAAGTACACGGATATCACAGTTTTTTAACCTCGTCGAACCTTGCTTCTTTGCACAGTAGTTCCATACCTATTATGTAATGCATCAATAGTTAGTAATATTTCCAGGTGGAATATAAGTAATAAGGATATCAAATTTAAGTGTGGCTTTCACTATTCTGAACACCTTTCTCGGTAGTTTGAGCATTACACGTCATTTTTTCACATTCTTTCAACAACACTAGTTATCTCATTTTGAGGTTGTAAAGAAATTGCATGTTAGTAGCTGCGAATAGATATGTAAGTACATGAGATTTGTGCATAGCAATGTTAGTAAATTGTTGGCTACGTACCAGAAATGGTGTTACATGCACATATTTTCAATCCACGATCGCGAACAAAATAAAAATAAACTAATTTTCTTTCAACTTAATCTGACAGGAGTATATGGTTCTACTATGCACGCCCAAGTTATAATTTATTTAAGTTAAATGATTTTTTTTCTTACATAATGACCGAGAAAGGAGGCAATAAAATATGACACTAAGTTAACTTCATATGTCAAAATAACATGTGACATTACATGAATTAAAAAGCAAAATTAACAATTATTTACATGCATAACATGAAGTCTAAAAAGCATTAAATTGTTGTATGTGTGATCTATCTCAATCAGTAGTTAGAACATGCCAAGAATAAGACGGTATATGGTCTGCAGTAACAAAATAAAAAGATGGAGGCTGATATAACAACACTGTTCATATACCTGGTTGAAATGACAAATTGCTTCACTTCCACTTCAGCTTGTAAGCAACATCATATTCAGTTTTGAAAGAGTTGAATCAGTCACTGCACATAAAAAATGGATAGGGATAAATCTAAATACCATGTATAGATATTATTATAGAAAAGGCGTATACTCTTTCCATTATAGATACTGAACATGTGCTAGAATCAATTATAGTTATTGTAGCTAATCTATAGCAATCAATGGATGAACGTGAATTTGGATCTTTAACCTGGGAAGAGAAAACCATCAATCTAAACACAAACCCGTAACATTGATTTGGAAAAAGATACATTAAATAAAATATATCAGTAACATCATTGATCTCCATAATGGACAAACTTGATGTAAGAAAATTAAAATCATATTTCAGGAAGGCGGCTGGGGCAAGTAAAACAGATAATCATCATTCAGTATACAGTATGACTTGCAAGTGCCTTCAAGCACAATTATGCTGGAAAGGTTCTTTTCATAACCTTTTATTGGTATTTCTTTTCAAAAACAAAAGAATGATGTTCGCATTAAATGTTAAATAAGGAAAAAGGCATTCAAATTGTGGCGGCGAACTTTTTCTTTGTTTGATCAAACTATGAAAAACAAATATTACATAAACATATAGATTGATTGCATGCATAAGAATTGTGAAAATCTATATCGCATTTATAAGTAAATATTAAATAAGTTTTTGGACATTTATGCACGACGAGGTATCAATATCTAACCAAGGACGGAAACATATGGAATCAAACAATCACTTTCACAGTCTACCATGATTATTTTGAAGTATTCTAAAGTATATTGGAACCCACTGCCTTTATAATATCATTAATAATATCTTGCAATTTAATGATATATTTCCTTGTTTACTGTCCTAAAATATGAAATTCGAAATTCGAAATTCAATTAGCTGCTAAGTATCATCCATATCTTACCAAAAAGAATATCCAAAGTTTGTGAATAAAATGTCAGTACACAAAATAAGGATTGTTAGCATTAATGTGTAAAATGTAACAACAAAAGTGGCAAAAAAAATCATTTGCTGCACACTTGGAAATTTGGTTCAATATTCTACAAAATTAATTAATCTACCAAATAAATAAAAAATAAAAGGGTAAAAAATAGTTATAAAACATTTCATAAGTTGTTACATGAGTAGAAAGTGTTTAAATTGTGAAGCATAGTATTGGTTTTTGCATAACCTATTAGAAAAGAGTCGCTAAAACTGAAGATCAAAACCCAAAACCAACATAGATTAATATGAGACACCACTTATCTAGGAAAGAATGGTCAACTTTTATATCCTAAACACAATGAGACACCATTAACTTGTAACATACATTTTGATGTATAGCAGGAGGTATTGTAGCATCCAAAAGTACTTTTAATTCATCTCGTCTAACTGTGAAATGTAATATTGTATATGACAGTAATACTACTTAGAAAATTGTGTTAAGTCTCAAAGTATAAGCAACATTTACTAACGATGATGAATACGAAGGCAAAAAAATGAATATGTAAATTTACCTATTCCCCAAGACCTAATCGTCGATTATTGTTGTTTGATTTCCAGACGCCGCAGTCTTTATGCACTGGCGATTGGTTCGACTAAAGGAGACATCGATTTCGCTTGTCCCCTCAAGTTCAAATCGTGCTTAAAATGTATTGGGAAAAAACTGAATATTTCCGACCAAATCAGAGTGTTCAATTTTGTTTAGTGCCCTCGATTTGGTATCCCCTTTTTTGAATTAGGCGAGATAATATATCCTAAAGGAAGGTGACGTTCAAGTAAAAAAGGACATTCCTTTGTTTGAGGTAAATGGAGGGAGGAAGAAAGACCAAGAACGGAAGAAATGGATGGAGGGCACAACTCGAAACAAAGAAACAGTTGGAAGTCTGCAGAACACCAACACTGTACGATTGATGACGCAGACAGATGGCAGAATCGTGTATTTTAAGCTAAAAATGGATTTGAAAGGACTTGGAGAAAAGATTGTGCTTTCATATAATATAATAGAATAGATAGATAGATAGATAGATAGATATATAATTCTCTTGCGCGTATACAAACTTCAAACCTTCATAACTTCTTCATACGGTGTCGGTTTTACGCAAAGCAGGTGTCTATTTTGACCAGAATTCCAAGACCAACGTAATGGCATAGTCTGTTTTCCTTAATTTTAAATATTAAATTAATCATTCTTTAATTTCTCATCTTTAGTGATGTTAAAATTACGGGGTGCTACATTCTCTTCTACTCAAAGGATTTCTTCTCCGAAATGTCCAAGTTGAGAAGAATGTATATCCTACCATCCATTAATCACAGACATCCATTGTCCTTAAAAACTTCTAATGCTTATATGAATATATGCAAAAGTGTGTGTATATGTCCCAATAATAATGCAAAGACCAGGCGGTCTACTGATTCAATCGACCTTATTAATGCCATATATGTTAGTGCCATGAATCCAACACGTATGCAAATAATCCTAGTGTAACATGTAAGTTCTATATGGGTGCACAGTCATTCGTCCAAATGCAACATCCATATGATGATACATCCATTTCCATCCATTAAAAAGAAGAAAAATGCACACACATCCATATGTAGTATGAGAGTGATTGAGCCGATCTAGTGCCTAATGTGTGTGTATATACATCCACGAGCAACCATTAGAAAACACTTGCATTCACTTGCATCCATCAAACAAAATTTGTCTCAAACACATATTTACATCCATGGGACTCCTACCTAAAGGTCGAAGACTCGATAGATAGGATATACTTTAAATGATAGAAACAAGCATAAACAAAAGCTTTGGAAAGGAAGTTAAGAACATACCCTCGAAAAGAAAAGGGTACGAAGTACGAATCTTGTCTTCGGTCTCCCAAGTTGCATCCTCTGGGTTATCTCCCCACTGAACCATCATCAACTTGACCTCTCTATTGCGTAGCTTCTTTACTTCTGTTCCAAGAATACTGGTAGGAACTCGTCTGATTGTCACCTCCCGTTCCACCTTTACTTCCTCCAATATACTCAGCTCAACTACTTCTGCGGTATCATGCAAGCACTTCCGCTAATGAGAAACGTGGAAAACATCATGAACACCAGATAGTTTCTCTAGTAGCTTTACTCTATAGGCCATTTGGCCAATCCTTTTTGTTATGGGAAACGACCCTACAAACCTTGGTGCCAATTTTCCTACAGATCCGAAGCGAACCACATTCCTCAAAGGTGACACTTCCAATGTGGAACCTCCAAAGGATGAAGTAAACAATCGGGCTTCTCTTGCTCAGCCTTGACTTGCTGACAAACCAAACATTGAGAAACAAACTCTGTCACATCTTTCTTCATCCTAGCCCAAAAGAAAACCCTCTTCATATCCTTATACATCTTATCACCGCCTGGATGAGTAGTCATCTTAGAATGACGGGCTTCTTCTAGGACTATCTTTAACAAACTCCTAGTTTAGGGAACACAAAGCCTTCCACCTCGTCATAACCATCCTTTATCGTCTATGGAATATCTATTGAGGTGACTAGAAATCTCCCCTTTACTGAGCCTATCCAAGATGTCTGAAATCTGTTGATCATCTCGCTGTGAAGCTCCTATCTGATCCATAAGAGTAGGTTATATCTCTAGCGATGCGAACAAACCAGGCAAAAACTCGGTGGAGGGTCTAAAATCAAAAGTCGATATGAACTCCAAGCTTTTACTTTCCATAAACAGAGGACTTAAAGTCATCCTCTGCCTACTCAATGCGTCTGCCACCACATTACCCTTTCCAAGGGTATAAGCAATCTCGAAATCATAAGAAGCTAGGAACTCCATCCACCTTTGTTGCCTTAAATTAAGATCCTACTATGAGAACAAGTACACTACAAGAAAATGGGGTCTTTACCTACCAATTGTAAGCGTAGGTAAAACTAACATAATGGTAGGTAATATATTTTAGCTACCAATACTGAATTGATAGAAATTGGTAGGTAAAGCTTAGTAGAGAAAGAGCATTACCTACACTTATTGATACTGGTAGGTAAAAGAATCAATGCACCCCACTATGTTATGACTTAAATGATGAGTCATCAGCTGATGTGCTTGATGATGTGTCATCCTACATGGCTGATGACATGGCTGATGATGTGTTATCCTACATGGCTACTGACATGGTTGTCGTAGTAATATACACATGGCATTTAATGGTTGGTTCATGTATCAAACAATAATTTGTCCATATGTATCATTTGATTAGTGCATTGACATCAATTTTAGACCA
Organism: Allium sativum; assembly: GCA_030737875.1. Taxonomy (NCBI): domain Eukaryota; kingdom Viridiplantae; phylum Streptophyta; class Magnoliopsida; order Asparagales; family Amaryllidaceae; genus Allium; species Allium sativum. Next base: position 121,772,372 of record CM060919.1, on the reverse strand, counting down.
CATGACATTATTTACTATAAATAAATATTTACAAAAATTGAATATTTACATAGAATTTATTTTTAAACAAATAACAAATATTTCTTTAAATAAATATTTATTACACTTTCGAATAGTACACATACTGTTTCCTCACTATTACACAATTACTTATACATACACTTCCTCACTACATTTCACTAGTAAACATTGGCTCTTTACTACAAACTCATTCATTCGTATACATGTACACATCACTCACACTCTCACTCTAGTTTTAATCATCAACTTCTTGCTCCAGAATTTATCCAATCGTCTGTCGTACCTGTTATAATAAAATAGAATAGTAAATTGAAAAAACTTTAATTCGCAAATATGATTTTGATTTAAATTTTATTTGCCTTTGTAAGTTGGATTGTTTCTCATTAATTTTCTAGACAATGTCAAACAAGTGTGTGTGTGTGTGTACACACACATATACATATATATATATATTTGAAAACTAATATGCTTTTATTAACATATGAAATAACAGTACATACATGGAATAGGAAATCAAAATACAAAATACAAACATAAACAATAGCAAAATAGAAGCATAAATTAGTTGATAAGTATAAAGCTGGTATTTGAACCAACTTCAACGCGTGCGATTCACTCCTGCACGCCTACTCTACATATTTACCTCTCACATTCTCCTAAGGACCGGTGTTGCACCATTAAGGCCATGATCTCGAGTAACCAACCAAGAAAGAGAAATGCATGGAAGCAAATATTTGATTGCTATCTTCAGCAACTTCCACAATATATGCAAATAGAAATCACGTTTGTACTTACCAGAACTTCCTTTCACATGCAACATTCTCTACTAAGGAATACTTCATGTGGTTACTTTCCAAACCCATAAAAAAAGGTTCATGAGTCTGTAAAAGTGGACTAGAGGTCATCTATTATGTTTTAACGAGTTCAGCAATTGTTAGGATCTCAGTTCTGTTTGCAGTAGTCAATAGTTGAACAACATTACTGTAAATATTCAACTGTAGTACTGGAAGATTTAGTATGGCCCTGCATTATGAGAAAATCATTAGTAAAACGCAACAGACCAAGAATTTGATAAGTAAGCCGAGAATTCAGAAGAATTATCATACTAAACTTCCCTTTTAATCTAGATATTAAGGGTCCGCCTAAGAATAGCAACCTGTTGTTTAGGAAAGCCGAACGAATTTAACAGTTGTTTACAGTTGTTAATTTGTTCGCAAACAAATTTTGGTGCCATTGCAGGGGACCAAAATGCGATTTCGTGCTTAAAACTAGTAACATGCGATTTCATTTTAAATAGCGAGATATCATGCTTAAAACTAATAACCAGCGATTTCATTTATGCTTAAAACTAGTAACAGGCGATTTGATTTTCAACAGCGAGATCTTATGCTTAAATCGCCTGAAACCGTCTACCCACTTACAAATCCTGATTGTGGAGTGCTTTAAGTATGACACGATCAATTATCAGTAAACTGTGATTTGCTGCATCGGATCTCGAAGAAAAGCGATTTCTCTCGTTTCGCTAAGGATCAAGACACCAAAGAAACTGATTTTGGCATAAATTCTCACGCTAATACATCTGTGTTTCTCACAAACGATCCTTGGAAAATTCGGATTTACAAAGAGGTCGTTACTTCAATTTCTATTGCAAAGGGTATGTATTTTGAAATTGGTCTTATCTTTTAGGATTTGGGGTGCTTATTTCAATCGATACCAATAGAATTTCTACTGTTTTTTTCCTAGGATTTTCACTGGATGGCGTGATCAAAATCATTGTTCATATTCTGCCAACTGAAGTAACTGTTTTACATTTCAATATATAAAACGAACCAAATTATTAAACCCGATAATCATGTTCGCTATCATCATGTGATGTAAATTGAAACCATGGGGTTGTGATATACACGTAAATGTATATATTTTATCCGCTTATTTATCTGATTTTCCTTTTAAAATAATTGATATTGTGTATTTATAGCTGTGTTTTCAGATTGTTGACAAAAAGCATGGTCTAGAGCATTTGATGGATAAGCATGAAGAATTTGCTTAAAAAGAGTGAAGTTTGAAATTACTAAAGCTTGAAGAACGGTTGCAAATATAGTTCAGTTAGATAGATTTGGCTCAATGAATACTCAGATTGCATTCACATTAGCTCATTTGCAAGGCCTCTTACTCATGCTGCGTTCACATTAGCTCATTTGCAAGGCCACTCACTCTACAGCTGCGTTCACACTGGTTTATGTGTTATTTGGGCTAAATCTTTAGTCCCACATTGTGTAATTAGCCAAGTAGTCATTGTCATATCAGCTATAAATACATTGTATCTCATTCATGTAAAGACACATTAGGTTTTATTCTATAATTCTCTTCTTGGAATAAAATCATTCTTCTTCCCATGTTCTATTTAGTTTTAGTTTTATTTTATTTATGTATGTTATTTTATTTTTCTCTTCTTCTTTAGCTATGTCTAGCTAATCCCCTGTGATTAGGGGGTGATGACGCTAATAGATATGATTCAATATGAATCACATAGCCAAAAGATGAGGACTTTATACATGTAGATATGGATCTGAATCAAGGGTTTGATTTGAACCTTCATATTTGTGTCGTTTAAGAGCTATGCTCCTTCACAGGGTATATTCGTGTTCGATCTAACAATTATCAGATTTAGATCTAATTTTAGGGTTTTAGAAATTAATTAGTGAATCTGTCCTGATAGCCTATGGTTGTTTAAGAGCTCAGCTCCTGCATAGGCTATGCTTGTCGTTATTCACTTATTAGTTTCTAAGAACCTAATTATCGTTGATTCATGTTTGTGACAGAAACATGAATTAGATCTATATGTATTTGTTGGCTATTGATGAGTATGAATCCAATCTATGTCATTATCCCCTAATTGCTTTCTCTTATTATTAGAAACTCGTTTTTTTTGTTTATTTTCTGTTAATTTGCAACCAATCAAAATTCTGGAATAACTTGATTGGATTTATTAGTAAAATAATTTTTGGTTCCAGAGTTCGACACCCTCTACAACAATCCTTGTTGTTTAGGAAAGCCGAACGAATTTAACAGTTGTTTACAGTTGTTAATTTGTTCGCAAACAAATTTTGGCGCTGTTGCCGGGGACCAAAATAATTTTTAATTTTAAATCCTTCGATTTATATTTTTTTCCCTTTAGTTTTCCTTCATATAAAAAAATCCCTTGATTAGCTTTGATTTGGTATTGCTGATGTTCTAATTAAGAGGGAAAAAAGTTGTAATTTTCGGTTTAATTTCTTTCCCTTTTCTTTGCCTTTTTTATTTCTTTCCAATCCTTTCATTGCCTTCCATTTTTACAAATTTCAAAAAAAAAAACCTTCCATAAATTTCTCTCTTCAATCTCCCCAGCCAATTTCTTTTATTTCTTTCCTTTCAAAACCTCTTTCCTATTTTTAGCATAATTTTTTTTCCTCCTTTCATTTATTACAATTTCTTTCCTGTTCTTTACCATATCTTTCCTCTTCTATTTATACAACAATAAAAAAACAATTCTATTTTAATTTACAATTTGTTTTTCTCAGTCAAGCAATCCTTCATCATGCCTCCAGCCTCTTATTCCACTCCAATAACCCGGCTCCGAGTCATCACTCGTCCAGTGCCACAAAATGCTTCACGGCATCTCCATTACCATACCACCCTCTTATTCCACTGCCTACCATCAAATAATCACAATTCCTCAAAACTGCAAATCACCTATTCACCTGCAAGCAATTCTCAGTCCACAAACATAACCACCTCAGCATCTTCCTACTCATAAACAAACTCTCCTTCACCAACTTCCCGACCACAGTCATCTCCATTCACAACCATAACCCCAAACTACTCTAGCCTCTCATCAGAAGTCAGATCCCTTCCGTTATCACCATCCACCCAAACTGAAACGCCCAGAACACCCACCAGTTCCACTACAGCGTCAACAACCATAACCAAGTTTTCTGAACAACAAAGCCTCCACCAATCGCAACTTCTCCACAAACCCATCTCAGCACTTGCCATTATTCGCCACGTGAACAACCTCACCACGGAACATCTTGCTTTCACAACACCGAGAAAAATCCCACAATCGTTTTCTGACCAATCTCCCACTTCTCAAACCTCAAACCAACCGCAAATCCCCAATACTTACAATACTTTACCTCCACCCTCTTTCACACCTGACCGCACAAAAACCTTCATCGCCTCCCTCAAATCGCCAATTCTATCCAACAACCAAGTTCCTACAGCAATTCGCCAATACCTTCATCTACCATCTCGCCTATCACGAACCTGATTCAAGAAATTCCTTCGAACACCAAAGGAAACGAATCGCACAGCTTCCCTTTGCCGCGATTCAAATACCCCAGATCTGGTTCCCCAAATCGAAAGCTCACCTTTTGCCGTAACCAGGATTTAAACATCCCAACTTGAACGCCACTTTTTCTGTTTCTTTTTGCATCTAATTTTAATCTGAAAACTGAAAGTGTATTTAAAAAAAAATTAGATCGGTGGTTGTTTTATAAAGAGGATCGGTTCCCTATTTTTATTAAGCTTGTGGATTGACTTATTGGGCCAGTTGTTTTCTTGGGTGATTCATTAAGTGGGTTTTAGTTTTATTGTTCTGATTTGGACCCAGTTGTTCATTTGTTTTGGTGAATGAGTTTTTCATTGAATTTTGAGTTCCTTGAATTTTTTTTTATTTAAGTGTGAAAAAAAACGATTTCAGTATATCGCTTGTGTTCAATTCTTTTACAGATTGCAAAAGGAATAATCGCTTGTAAAAGATGCTTTACTGCATGCTAATTGCGTTTGCTTGCTTTTAAAACAAAATTGCATGAAAAAAATTGCCAATAATTTTGCACACTCTGAATTTGAATTGTTGGAGCGGTTGCACACCAAGTGGGGTGTGAACACGCTAGCGTTACTCAGTTGCACTGGACGGACTGCCGATCTAGGTGAGTATTTTCTAAACTCTACAGGGACTGCTGTTGTAAATAAAAAAAATAGACATTGCTTATAAAAATCTTCTGCAGGACATCGGCTTACTTGTAAAAAAAAAATTTATTTCTGCAATTTCCTGTTTTGTGACTGTTCTGAAACTGTTCATTCTGTGACTGAATATTTTGCCTGTTGATGTGTGGTTTAAAATTTTAAAACGAACGTGGGATTAATTGAAAAGTTTGATTTTAAAATCGAAGTGATAATTCTCCAAGGATCATAGGACAAAATATTCGTTAAATTGACAAATAGGATTGATACTCTTTAAGGTGTCTAAGGAACGGTAGAGTCTAGAACTCAAACAGGTTCTTAAACCTTCAGTCGTGTTTCTACGGTGATTCGTGGCACACTGATAACCCCTGTATGAACCTGGCCTGTACTTGTATTCATATAATCCGAAGTTGTTAATTTTAACATACTTTTTTAAGAGTTTTTTTTTCTCGACAAAAAAAAATCTCTTGTACATGCACGCTTGCCCCATGTATAACCAAAATTGCAATTCTTTTCAAAATTTCAATGATTTTGGTTACAATTCAAATCAGAATGAATTTCAAGCTGAAAACTTTTCGAATAATTTCCACAAATCTCATCAAACAGTTACACCCCAATATGAAAAATGTCATTCTATGACTGAGGAGAATTTATCTGAGGTGCGTCAACTATTAGCGCAAATGGATAAGCAAAGTGTTGAATTTAAAAAAAATTCAAGATGGGTTTCAACGAACTTTTTGAACACCATAATGATTTTCATAATACGATGGTTATCGAATATGAAAAATGTGTTGCTAACAAGCTAAATTCCTGGCAATGTTGGTTGGGGAAAATAAATTACCGACGACTTCTAAGAGATGAGGCAGATGAATTTTTAAGGTCAACCAGTGAGGAACACATAGAAACAATGACTCTAAAAAGCAACATTTTGAAGTCTGATGTGTCTACCAATTTTATTGAAGACAGCTTGAGTGAAAACGAACAATTAATGCATGAAATTTGGAATTGTCGTGAGGAAATCAAGGAATGGGCGCGAACTTTGGATGAAAATCAAAATTCTGAAAATAAAGATATCGAGAACATGCGTATCATTGAACAAATAGCTCAATACACTATTGAATTTTGGCTAAATCTAGAAAAGTTATTACTTGAGGGAATTGATGATGTTAATGACTTTGAGGATTCCATGAAACTTGGTTTGACTTACATCGAAGAACTGGTTCAAAGAATAAACGATAGCAAACTGAGTGTATCTTATAGGATTGTGTGTCAAATTTCTCTTTTTCAAACTGAGGTTACGGACTTGTACAACAACTTTAAATCTCAATCTAGTGACAAACAAGTTTCTGCCAATGCTTCTTTTGAAACAAATAATTAGCCATTCACTCCGTCACAACATTACATAACGATTATTGACGATTCTGACGATATGACTGTTGATGAAAATGGAAATTTTGAAAAATCTCTGGTTCAAAACACCGATTTCTGTGAAATTGAAATACAAACTCAAACTGATGCTTCTGCTGAAAATTGAACTCTTACTGAAATCGAAAATTTTCAAATAACAACTTTTGAAATTGATGAAAATCTTAGTGAAGTTGTTGAAATCTCTATAATTGATTTGAATTTAAATTCTCTTGAAAACAAAGAAGTTAATCTTCAATTTGATCTTCCTCTCTCAGATTCTAAAAATTTTGAAAATTTAGATTGTCAACTTGAAAGAAATGACGAAGTTGGTAACAACTATTTAGATGAGGACGATTTTGATGAGCGAAACTTCTTGAACTGATTGACGATAATGTTGTTGGGTCTGAAACTGAAATTGAAACGTTTGAAAACTTTGAAATTCTTGAGGTTGAAAACAACGAAACTGCTGAATGTGATCTTAAACACAATAACGAATTTTCTGAAATTGTTGAAACTCCTTGCGACTTGATCGTTTCAACTGAACCTCACTATGATCACTTGTTTTTCAATGATAAATTTCTGCAGTACATGAACTCTTTCTGGAATAACACTATTTTCGAGAAAACACGATTACGAAATTTAATGAAAATTCATTTGTTTAGTTTCGACTTTAGGTTTACGAATGAAACTTTAGTCAACAACAATTCAAATATCCAAGCAAAACTGATCAATATTTCTCAAAACAAGTGTGGGGGTGAGAGTGATACACATGTCTCTCAATTTATACATCATCTGAACAAATCAAATTTTGTTTTTAAAACCTTTACTGAACCCCAGCTAGGATCAATTGTAAGCTCAAAATTTTAAAATTAGCAACTCAAACTTTTGAAAAAACAAAATTTGTTTTTTCGAATCTGACACATAATATAAAATCTTTTATGATTGGGTTTTCTATGCTTCAGCTGTGTCTCATAATATTAATGAGGCTGATCCATTGGTCCATTATGGACCGGTTCATCTATTCGATGACTGCGTATTTTCAGCACATGCATGGTAAGCCGTGCTGACCCTCTTGTTTTATTTCCCTTTCACTAGGATATGACTGATTAATGACTGTGGGGGCACAGTCACACTCAAGTGTGGGGGGGATTTACATTACATTAGCAATCAAATGTTATGAACTAGGTCATTCGTTGAACAAGGATTAACTAAGATTTTCACAAAGATCTCGCCTTTGTTTGCTAGAAGATAGAAATCAAGCCAAAGCTTTGCTAAATCAACCTCTCATCAACAAGAGCTCAAGAATCTCCAACCTAAACACATATACATGAATCTCCTACGAATTAGGTCATAGGAAACTTCAGAAATTGAAGAGAGAATAGGTTGGAGAAGATGGAGAGGAGCTTACCTAAGCTTTTCCTTGGATTTGCACTTGATTTCAACAAGAATTGGAGCTACAAGATAAAGCTAGGGCTTAGGGAATTTTAATTTCCCATTCCCCTCCCCCATTTCTATTTTCTTAAGTGAGGGTTGAATGAATTAAGAGGAGGGAGCTATTGGGGGTTATATGTTAGGCTAGGTTAGCTCAACCAAGACCTAACCAAAGTGCCAAATTTCCGAATCTCGGAACATATCGAAGCTTACACTTTTCGATCATCTAAACGACATTTTGAACTCAATGGAAGTAATTTCGAGTCCAAATTCGTCCATATGCAGAAAGTGATATTTTGGTCTTATATCCAAACGAAAAAGACCAAAATCGCCTAACTCAAAAGGTATCGATGTTTATAGTCAAAAAGGTTGTAAATGATGATATGGGCTCAATGGAAGTGGTCCTGAGTCCTAATTTTATCATTTGCGAGAAACAACTTTTTGAGTGACACATCGGACACGACGATGTATTTAAATAAAATATTTAAATCTATCATCATGGAATGAGCGGGTTATTACAGACTTTGCCCCTTAAAAGAATTACGTCATCGCAATTCCTTAAGATTGAAGTAATGAGTAACAACCAAAAATAATACCACGGAGTGGTACCACAAGAACCAACACGAAATGAAAAGATCACACCAACGGCTAGGTGAGATCCCAATTTCGTCTCACAAGATCATAAAAACTAGAGTTCAATCTCGAATTCCATTACCCATGAAGGTAGTCATCCCAAACGGGTAAAATAATTCCAGAAAAATTCATAAGCGCTATGAATTCAAATAGAATCGCCTTTCTTAGTATGATTCTCAAGGGATGAGAATTGATAGAATGCACAAAAACCAAGCAAATCTAATTTGGAATTTCAAGGAGCAACGGGATTGCGTCCTACAGACGCGAGATATCAATAGTAGATGTTTCTTTTACGCTATGCAATGGGAATTTACGATGGTTGACTAATCCATTCCCAAAACTCCATCACGATGATGTAGCAAACACCGATCTTCAACACTTTAGTCTGGCAACAAGGTGCCTGACACCAACAAAAGCACAACATAGAGATTCCAACGAATTTAGCTAAAGAGAGCAATTCTCGAAGGAATAATCAATTCCAATATCAATGATTCAAGGTTGGTAGCGGGCTACCAACGAGCTTTTCGAGGAAATCGATTTCTAACCAGGCATTAAATCTCGTTTAGTAACCATAAGGACGAATCATTAGAAATTATACGAAATTCCCAATATTTAGGAACTCGAGTGTCAATTTTAGAGAACCGGGAACATCAAGAAGATAATGGATAAGTAGTGCACAACTTACCACTTCGGAACAACATGATTTAAGATAATTTTCTGCCAAAAATCTCAAATCGCGAAAACATCAGAAATTAATCAAAGAAGCAATAGACAATTTTCTTAACAAGATGAGATTAAACCACAGAGGTCGTAATGCCCATAAATTTTGATTCACAAGGGTTAACAAACGTGCGCAGATAATTGTCGACCCAAATGAATCAAACAAACAAAGGAGGAATATCAAAAGAGCTCATCCTTTCGATGTTCATTTCTAAGAACAACGCAAGGCTAAGTCCATAAGTGAATTGACTATAGAACTTCCGGATGATCGACTAGATCATAGATTCAAAGAGAGGAATTATTGAGTTCGCCGGGGATCGCAAAACCCAAATTTCCCCTCCCCAATGGGAACTCCCATTCTCTCGAGTGATCGTTCACAAGAGATAATAAGGAGACCCATAGAATCACAAGAACACTAAATTCTCTTTAGCAAATCGAAACAAGGATTAAGAATTAGGCGAGATTATCAATCACTAAGAATTCTCAAAAATCAAAGATCTGAAAACCCAGAAACAAGAGACATAAATAAATAACTTTTTGGGTTGTTCCTGGAGTTATTTAATTTACTCAAAGAAAAGATTCAAGATGATTTCTAATTGAAAATCTTGACCCACTCAAATTCTTGGAATTGCTTCAAGGAAATCTAGAAATAAATTATCTAGAAAGATAACAAATGATTACGAAAAATCGCAAAAATCCAAAATATTATTATTTTGATTAACTTATTAGAAGTGAATTTTAATTTTAGGAATCATTTCGAATGTCGGATTATCACATAATGGTGTTTAGGAATTCCGAACTACAACATAGCGTCCCATATCTCGTTCGAGATTCTTAATGCACCCGATGGACAAGTTAACACAAAAAGTCCTCACAATTTTTAACATTCACGCAAACCTTGCGAAAATATAAAAATTCAATAAATCATTCGGGATGGCATAAAGGAAATAAAATTCCTTTATCAACTTACGAATAAAACACGAATGTTATCTTTTGATAACGAAGAACATGATCGACGTATATCAGAAGAACATAAATAAAATAATTTCTGAACAAGGTAAATGAAATTAAGGAATTAATGACACGTATCTTGACTCAAGAAGAGGGATCATAAGGAGCGGGATGCTTTCCCTCGTTCTTGATCTTGAGTTTGGAACGCAACGAGGTATAAATGTATTGTTGCGCATTTGTTGAGTTAATTTAGCACAAATGCTTGGTGACTCACACCAGCACAACGAGGTAACAAATGAGTTGTTTCAGCTCGAAGGCTTGGTAATCTAACACTGAACTAGAACTGTATAGCTGACAACAAGGGAGTAGATTTATTCACAAAGACATGGTATCGAGATACCGACCGACAAGTGATCAATAGACCATGTTAGGTACGTAACGACGTACGAAACAATCTTAACTAGAAATCAAGAAATATCAGGATCAAAGGCGCTTACGACATGTGTAACGGCACACGAGCAAGATATCCAATGATCAATCAACTTCAAGGATCATAAATGATCAACAAGATAAGTGTGATAAAAAAATAGACATCGATTAGCAACTCGAGTCAAAGAATGAAATCGAAGCACCACTAGAGCACACGGGCCCTAGATGGACTATAGAAATCAACCTGAAGGAGACAAGTCGATAACTATTCTAAAAGACTAAAAATAGGCCACTTGAGACATAATCACTCCTCCCGTAGGAGGTACACTGGGTGAACCGACACTCGCACGGCTACGACCAACTATTTCGCTTCTTTAAGGAAAAAGAAGGAGGAAAAAGTTAGTCTCAAGTTGAGTTCAAACGACACGAATTCAATCGAAATGGAATCATATAGGAAGATAAGCTATGACGGGTCTCAAGACTCTAACTAAAATGCTAAAGCACGATTCCCAAGAGAGGCTTAAGACAATACCATCGTCATACTATCATACATTGTTCCGGAAATTGGCTCTGATACCAACTGTAATGCCCCGCCTCTATACCCACTATCGTCTAGTTCATTTCAGAGAAATGTCATAGACCATAACGGAGAATGAGGTTTGTGAAGGGCGACCAATTGTATGATTACTCCATGTGAGGAATGCACATCGAATTCTGATACCGATTAAAATTTCGACATGACCATTCGGCACATAGGGCAACTACACAACGGCTATATGCAATCCGGTAAGTAGTATAAAATAGACAACAACAATAATATAAATATGGTATATCTCATAGCCAGACACAGAATAATCATATCATAAAGGCGGAATAGATATGAATAAACCAAGAATGTGTACAACAAGCTAGTGGTCAACAAAGATCCACTAATACATGTACCAAGATCTACATAAAATAATATGTACACTACGATAGATAATGTCATAGGTACAAAAGTACATAAAACTGCAGAGACAGAGTAGCAAGCTGAAAGCGGAAGATCGATCTTGTGATGAGACCCAAAGGAGCACCTAAAATGACTCGGCCTGACCCGAGTATTATTTATAAGAAAATAAACAATAAACAGATCAGTCTAGCTGTACTCATCAAATAAACTGAGATAATAAGAGATATAATGTAGGATGACATGATTCTACTAATAACATCTTATCATAACTAAATATGAAACATGGCATGTCAACACAACTATCTCTAAATAATCTCCTAGCTAATGTAGAATGCGACATTCCTATAATAGCATATAACAGGAAGTGACAGTGGAATGCCAAACATAAATCAAATTGATGCGCATCGCATCAAAGTAATCATAAATCATCAAAACATCATAAAGGGGCTGACCTGTTCATAGATGAGATACGATCTCTAGGTAGCGAACCAAAAATGTCATAAAGGGGGGGGGGACAGGCCTGTTCATAGATGAGATACGATCTCTAGGTAGCGAACTCATTTTGTTGGAACCGAAGCTCCCCACAGTGCCAGGAGCCGAAGCTCCCCACGGTCCCCGGGTTGTGACCCCGGAGAGAGACAACATAAATCATTGAAAATCATAGAAAGTTGGATCGAAGTCCTATAGACGAAGGTCACAAATCGTAAATTCCCACTTGGGCGGTCACGAACCAAACAACTATGTCATAGAGGCGAATACCATCGATCCAGGCGAATAGAAATTACTCCGAGCTAGTTAATATAAGAAAATAGCAACATGTCCCATAACCACATGCTATTCTCGAATATTTACGAACCCGTAATTGGTTTCTATTCAAAACAGAGAAAATCATAGAATGAGCATTGCCACGGTTTTCAATCGGACGAGTCTAAGAATTAACCATCGAAGCAAAAGCAAGGGTTCATGGTCCTTGATTTTACTAAGACGTTTAACTAGATTTCTCATACGAATGAGAAAAAGGTTTATAAAATACATACTAGTAAATTTGGAGGAGGTTTATAAAACGATTTCATAAATTAGCTTCGTATAATGAAGTAAGATTGGAAATCATTTTAGTACAAGAATTTGATATCTACTAATAACATAAAACCTCTTTATATAATTTCAAAGTGGCAATTACAACAGTACGATTGCCGAGGCAAATCGATCAAGGAAATTCACATCACAATGACATGAACTCATCATAAATCATCAAATATAAATTCGATAAATCAAATATACATATAGCTCGTTAGTGAATCCAATGATGTTAAGAAATGATTAGAAATCACCCTGGAGCGACAGGAAACAAAAACACAAAACTATGTATCATTGGTCAAAGTACGATCACCAAGGTGATTGATAAATGCGTAGTTCACATTACAACAACATACAGGAAATTGAGGGATAACGGTTGTAATTTCGATCAACGAACGAATCGAAATCCCAAACTAGCACCCGAAGGTTTTTAACTACATCGAAATAGACTCAAAGGATATTGAGTCGATAATTCACGTTTTAATGGCGTGAATCGCCTTAACAAGAGTATCGAATAAATTCGATATACAAAATAGAGCGCACGGTCTTTAGAATGATCACTTATTCAATTCACACCATAAACAAATGTGAATTGGCCAATAAGGATCAACATTGGAAGAATCACTTGAGAATCAAAGACGACGAATCGAGCTGCTGGAATCTATGAATTCGTGAAGCTGAAGTTCACAAACGAAGTCCGAACGGCCACCGCGATACGTGCGAGGGAGGGTCAAGGAAGAAGGTCCGAAGAACACGGAGGCGCTAACTCGGTGCGTGGCCAAAACTACAAAAAAGAGGGGTGACCAGGCCTGGGCTCATGCCTAGGTCTGCACCGATCGACCGGTCCAAGGGGGCCGGTCGACCGTTTTGTAGCCGGGCCCTAACCTGTCGACCGACCCACTTGGGCCAATCGACCGGTTTTGCCTCGGCGTGAGCCCATGCACCGGTGATGGGGGATTCGTCCCCCATCGCGACCATTCCTTCCTCGCACTCCTCCCGGGCCTTGTGACGACACTTTAAGGTGCGTGCACGCGTCCCATCCAAGCTGGAGATGAGTGTGATTTAATTCATATGCACATGAAGATTTTCAAACCAAAATTTCGAGAAAACTTGAAATCTACTTATATTCAAGAATCAATCATGAACCAAACTAATTCAAACAGACATGAACATCATGAATAGCCTATAATTACACTTGTACAAGCATAAATCTTGTGGCATTGATGTGAGTTCACAAAGAACTCACCTTTGTTTGCTAGAAGATAGAAATCAAGCCAAAGCTTTGCTAAATCAACCTCTCATCAACAAGAGCACAAGAATATCCAACCTAAACACATATACATGAATCTCCTACGAGTTAGGTCATAGGAAACTTCAGAAATTGAAGAGAGAATAGATTGGAGAAGATGGAGGGGAGCTTACCTAAGCTTTTCCTTGGATTTGCACTTGATTTCAAAAAGAATTGGAGCTACAAGATTAAGCCAGGGCTTAGGGAATTTTAATTTTCCATTCCCCTCCCCCATTTCTATTTTCTTAAGTGAAGGGTTGAATGAATGAAGAGGAGGGAGCTATTGGGGGTTATACGTTAGGCTAGGTTAGCTCAACCAAGACCTAACCAAAGTGCCAAAAATTCAAATCTCGGAACATATCGAAGCTTACACTTTTCGATCATCTAAACGACGTTTTGAACTCAATGGAAGTAGTTTTGAGTCCAAATTCATCCATATGCAGAAAGTGATATTTTGGTCTTATATCCAAACGAAAAAGACCAAAATCGCCCAACTCAAAAGGTATCGATGTTTATAGTCAAAAAGGTTGTAAACGATGATCCGGGCTCAATGGAAGTGGTCCCGAGTCCTAATTTTATCGTTTGTAAGAAACGACTTTTTGAGTGACACATCGGACACGACGATGTATTTAAATAAAATATTTAAATCTATCATCATGGAATGAGCGGGTTGTTACATTATGCGTATTATCTGCCAGTTCCAATCCAAACCTTGCTATCTGGTTGAATTTGTTAACATTTTCTTTAACAATCATGCCTCCTTGCTTGAGCGCCAAGAACCTTTCATTTGCATGCTTTTCTCGGCTTGAGAAAGAAACATCATTTCAAACCTCTGTTTGAAATCATCCTAAGTTTCCATCGGACGCTCCGCTTGTGTTACTTCCCACCAGAACGAAGCATCATCTTTCAGTAGCCAGGCGGCTAACTGAATCTTCCTACGATCGTCCACATCGAAAATTCCAAACAAGTCCTCTGTCTCGTTGAGCCAATTCCTTGCCTCTACAAATGTCTCGGTTCCACGGAATGGCTTCCCTCCCATAGCACAGAAATCTTTGCAGATCTTAGAGAAATTATCTGCATGCGGAGGAGGAGGAGGAGAAATAACGAGTGCAACTGGGGGAGGAACGTCAACTTGACCACCAACAGGCGCCGTGGCCTCTAGATACCTATGGAACCAACCTGGTATCGTAACATCCTCTGGAATATTAGGTTCCCCAGACATGCTGAAAAGAAAAGGAAAGAGATTCAGATAAAGAATCGAAAGATAATACATATGGCTTTGGGGAATATGTTTTTCAAAATAGACTTTTCTTTTTGAAAATGATTTCTTTTAAAACATTTTTGAAAACAATTTTCAAAAACTTTTATCCAATCTGGTAACCTTCAGCTCTGATACCAAGTGTGACACCCCACGTCCGTTAATGTCTCTCATTAAGAGAATGCATTAAGTTTCGTGAAGCGTTATAGGTAAAAAGAAATAGAAACATTACATGACATGTACAAAATAGTAGCGGAATTTAAAAACTTTATTAATCATAAAGCATCGTGCTTCAAAACATCATAAGTCTGAAAATGCATAAACCCAATACATCATTAAAATTTCTGTCTTATACTTAAGACATCAGAGAGCAATGATAAAAGAATCATAATCCCCAAAAGAAACATAGCCATAGTAGCAAAGATAAGAACTTAAGCAATATATCTAAGCAGCTCCAAGCAAGACATAGCAGAATCCTGATCAAGCTTGAGTATTCCCACCCTGAGAACCTGGGGGGAGGAAACAGAAGAGAAAGAAGAAGAAACATAATGGGTCAGACATAAAGTCTGGCGAGTCCAGTTACTTTTAGCGAATAAATAAATAAAAGTATCATGACAGAAATATAAAGTGGATAAGAAAGATAACATCATAAAAGGCAGGTATGACATGGTAAACAGGATAAACATGATAGAGTATACAACGCTTCTCTAATGATTCCTCTGCACCGATACTAGTATAACCAAAATGAGATGATCTCCAATATGTATAAGATGGTAGACTTAGGCGTACTTTCTGGTGAGAGGTTTTAACCTCATACAATAAACATGCATCCCAATAACAAGCTCCTAAACTTACCAGAGTCTAGATGTACCCTAACTACTAGCCTAATTGATCGGCTCCCTACTCCGTCGATACCCTATGCTGGCTCCACAGCATGGTGTATCACTCCCTAAAGGGGCAACCCTTATTTCCTAGATGTGCACAACCATATGTACTTATGTCTCAGCGTCTTATTTTACCGAGCAAGTGGAGTCATGCATGCACATGACCCCGATGGAATGCACCGTCAGACACCGTCCCCACTTTTGGATCTCTTACATTCAACCCAGTAAACGTGCCCCGACTCCGACCTAGTTCGGAGTACTAGTTTGGTACCTATATATGGGTTACTAACTGAAACGGGTCCCACACAAGATGATGCAAGCTCTCCCCTTTGTCTTGCATTCCCACTACTCGGTTTTCCATAGGTTATGACTACCTACTAGTGTCATAAAATTGCATAACCCTAACAAGTTAAGTTTATGTGCCTATATATACATAAATATTACCCACCCACCCCAGATTTAATTAACTCACCCACTTTTCACACAAGTTTACTTAACCCCTATTCAAGTTCATGTTAATACAATCCCTATGGATTCAACTAGGTTAAGTAGTCAACTTTATTGCTATATTCATTTGTGGTTATAATGTGCTAGGCCTCCCACATTAGGCTTACGACTTGTGGATGTTGGATATGCCGGTTGGTTCCAGGCAGACTTCTTCCACAAGTCGGGCTTAACCTCGTATCTTAACACGTCTCGTGTTCGTACACTTAGACCCCTCACATTAGATTCACCCACTTGCAGTCGCTAGATATACCGGGCGGTTCGGGGCAGACTTTCACCACAAGTGTAATCTAACCTCGTGTCTAAACGCGGTTATAGTTTCTAATTACTGTAATCCTAGGCATCTTAATTGTTAACCAATTATTCCTATGTCATTATAGGTTTTCATTCCCCTTTTCCAAAGTTATGTTCATAATGAACCATATGCCCCAAATTAATATTATTACACTTTATTCAAATTATGCCCAAATTCCCAATTATAATTTATGGCCCAATTCAACGATTTCCCCTTGTTCCCAATCTAACACATTCGCATATTTCAGCGGCATGCCTAGGCTCGAAGGTATCCTGGCTATATAAAAATAAACGGGAAAAAGATAGAGGGAATAGAACAGAGATGATCATATTAACATGATAGACAAATAATGGTAGAAACAGGCATAAAACATATAGTGGCATAATGACAAGGTAGGCATATAGAAACAAATCTAATGAACATATGTAATAGAACCAGTTCTAAAATAATAGGGACATACCTGATATGATCTAAACAATGATTTAGATGTCCAACTAACAATAGATCTGATTTAGCCAGAAACATAATAGAACAAGTATAAGGTGATCTAAACTATGAATTAGATCTATAATCCATGGCAGATCTGACATCATAAAGGTAAAGATCCAAGTCATAGTCATGTCAGAATATCATAGATACACATGTTATAGCATATCTGATATGATTCAAGTAGTCACAGGCATAGATCCAAGTCATAGTCGTGTCAAGGTTAACTTTTTAATTATTTAGATCTAAAAGTAACTTAAACTCACAGTGTTTGGATCAAGAAAAATAGAAAAGGAATTGCTGGCGTTGAATCACATATCT
The DNA here is from genome assembly GCA_030737875.1 of Allium sativum. Classification (NCBI taxonomy): domain Eukaryota; kingdom Viridiplantae; phylum Streptophyta; class Magnoliopsida; order Asparagales; family Amaryllidaceae; genus Allium; species Allium sativum. The sequence continues at coordinate 121,754,714 of CM060919.1, read as the reverse complement.
AAGCTTGAATGACTTGATTACAGAAGAAGAAAAGACTTGATTTGATCTGGGTAGAGGCAGCATCTAGTTCTCCATTATTTTTGGTGTGCAAAAATATGGGAAATGAGGCCATATGTATTTCCTTCACCCCAAAACCTTAATCTGCCTAGACTTCCGCAGGGGGGTCGACCCCCCTCCCTTATGGGGTCGACCCATGGGTCGACACTGCCCTTGAGGGGTCGACCCATGGGTCGACACTGCCCTTGAGGGGTCAACCCAGGGGTCGACACCCCTGAGCGGGATTTTTTCCGCTCACCGAAATTTTGATTTTTGAACTGATTTTTGAATTTCTAGATTAATAACATATATATATATATATATAATTCTCTTGCGCATATACAAACTTCAAACCTTCATAACTTCTTCATATGGTGTCCGTTTTACACAAACCAGGTGCCTATATTGACCAGAATTCCAAGACGAACGCAATGACGCAGTCCGTTTCACTTAATTATGAATATTAAATTATTATTCTTTAATTTTTCATCTTTAGTGTTGTTAAAATTACGGAGTGTTACAAGATGTTTTATTTATATAGTTAAATAACCGACTATCAAAATTTGACCTTTTATTGATTGTTGGTACGGAAAGATCGGGATCAAATTATATTCGAAAACCATTCCGACCAGCAAATACGTAAGCGTTGAAGATATCAGAAGATGGTCAATATGGAGCATTGAAGACCGTGGATCTTCATGAGCAGAAGAACTACTCTTTAGATTTCTCTAGCTAGCTACTAGAGTTATCATGACTTGTGATTCAATCGTGATTGAAATCTTCGGATTGCAAGGACTTCTTGCTACTGATCCTTGGAGTGATTCCCATATAGGATGCAGTAGGAGAGTTCCTTCGGTTCATCATGTTCCTGGATGATTTGTATGGATGAATGTCTGACAGACTATTTCATGAGGATCACGTACGTTGATTGTTACAAATATACCATGTTTTGTGCGGAGAAATTCTCTTGCTTAACACCCAGAATATATTTGTGGACGTAAATTATTGAGTTGGCGGATCTGACGATGTGGCATTTAAAGACATTGATATTTTCTCTAAAAGGTAAAACGTAATCTCAAGCCTCATCAATCGAGAAATGACAAAAATCGGGTAGGCAGCATTTTTAGGTGGGTGATACCCAAGCAGGGTGTATTATCACCAATCTAGAGAAAATCCTTATTTTTTCTTCTTATAAGTCTGTATCTCCACGGACGGACAGTGGGCCCTTAAAGCTGTTGGGTGATAATACATTCGCTACACTCAAGCTAAATGAGTGGGTGGTCATGTGTAGACAGGTGCAAGATGTTCTTGTTGTACCCTAGTGTATCCCCTCTAGAGTACACTGATCGGAAGGTTATCCCATACCTTGTTATAGTTGGAATCCAATCCGTAATAAGCACTTTGTGGATTTTGATTATATAATAAATATGTAGAGCGTGAGATGCATGCATTCTACTAGATGGTTATTTATTTGTGATTTGATAGACACTATTATAATATCACTGGATTTTCATATATCTAAAATGTTTTGGATTATATAAGGTAAAAACCGTCCGTGTTTAAGTGTGGGTTGATCTAACTATTATATTTTTCTTTCAAAAGGGTTTTGTAAATATAAGCAAGCTGGATGTTACTTAAACTCAGTCAGTTTTCTCATGCTGGTTCACCAGACTGATCCATGGCGTTTGCAATGCTCGAGTCAGACCGAGTTTTACAGTTTCAGGTTAAGGATGACACGATTTTAAGAAGACCGGTTGGAGAAGTGAAGTCCAGACATAATATTATCCTGCTTTGTGTTGTATATGGGGACAGATTATCATAACTGTCAAGATATATTAATTGATTGTTGTACTCTGATAAAATGTAAGTATTTATACAAATTGCTTATAAAGATTATTTCTATATTATATTTTGTTCCATTGCGATGTGAGACTCTGGTTCTGTGTTGGTTCTTCTTCTTCTTCTCTTCTAACATTTCTTTCTTTCTTTTCTCATCCTCTAATTTTCTTTCTATTAAAGATTCGTATTTTCGTGCACTTCAAGTTCAAAGGGTGGAATATTAGTCAGCTCAAAGGGTACGGAATAGCGGGTCGCTACAAATTTAAATAAGTTAGTAATACAATTTGACATAGTAGAATTCCAATTATAACCTCTTTGATTTATTTTCATAAATTTATATTCTGAATATCGAAATAAAATTCATCGCTTTGTTCTTGAAACAATTTGAAATTTCCCTTTTATATTCAAATTCCCATCTGAATTTTTATTTCCAATACATTTCAATTGTCTTTGATTGCTAAAATACACGATTAGTGAAATTGATTCGTTGATTCTCTTATACATATCTTCCTTATATACCATTTGATGATGGATTAGAGATTCAATCCTAAGGGGACCTTGTAGAAAATTAGCTCTCGCAAATCTAGATTCAAAGATTGGGGATTCCAAAAAAAAATCTCAAAATAAACTTTTGTTTCTGCTGTATCAATCTTTCAAAATTTATTTTAAAGTTATTTATACTTTCAAAATTTATATTTCAAAACCATTTTATTTTCAAGATCTACTTTTTCTAAAGTGATTTCTAGTGTTTATTCCACTCATTCTAGGATATTGCTACCCCATCTCTAATGAGTTTTGAAACTCGATAAGCTAAGTTTTGAATAAATCAAAGCTCTAATACCACTTGTAATGTCCTGCCTTTTTAACAGCTTCAAATTGGAAATTAAACCAACTTAAAATGTTCAAACCGATGGATCGTTATTTAGATCACAGAGTTTAAAACAGAATCAACACATAAAACACAAAATAAATAGATAATATGTTACTGAACAGTAAAATAAAACATTTATATATTAATAAGAATTTTGATAAAAGATTTTTCTATACAGCGAAATTTAAATTACAATTTGAATACATGAAAAATATTATTGTTTTAAAACTTCAGAGTGCGCACGTCTTCGGAATCCCCAACTTCGCCAATCTCCGAATCGTAAGCTATAATATTTAAATCTGTAACGCTCGGGTCTGAACAGAGTGATCCATGCTAAATAAAAAACACTTGATTAAACTTATTTCAACTCATCAAACTTCAAATAACACATAAGTATAATTAGTTTAATCCCAACAATTTACTAATTGATTCGAGCATATTACCCATGAACTACCAAATATACAAAATCAAAGCAATCTACATGTGTTTGATAAAAGCTTGCATAGTAGCAAAAGCTGGCATGTTACACAATCAGGCAATATTTCAAATTCAAGATACAATATGAAAGTGTATTCAATTCCATGCGTGAAGCATGATCTTAGAGTCAAGGAAAATGCCACAGCAACTCTATGACAACAGTATCGGAACTCATGCCAAAATCAATAACTAAGAGTAAGGAATTAGCAGCCTGCCATGTGTATATAGGCTCTAGTTCAAACAGTTTAGCAGACAGAGTGACACATAGGAAACATGCAAATAAATCATGGAATGACCATGAATAAGTGGTTAATCACAAAGAAAAATACTACATGAAAGTAACATGTATCAGAGTACGTGATCAAGTCATGGCATCTGTCAAACACTTCTTCTATTTGGAAGATGAAGTGTGTACTATGAATAGGCAATGAGAACAGAGCATGCAAAGAAGTGAGGATCTCAAGCCCAAAAGAAACAAGGTTTTAATAGACAAATACTGGACACAAAGGCAACATGAATTCTGGAATAGAAAAATGATCCAAGCCACATTACGATGTGAATTATATATGACTATACTGGAAAGATGCCTAAAACAAAATTGGGTGCATTCACGGCAAAAGCCACTGCACATATATATGGCAATAGGTGAATCGAACTATGCGTTGTTGTGAGAATTCAACTGAGCAACATTCATGTATATAGTTCCATATAGACCGTCTTATATCAACATAGGCTAATTTTTAAGTGTATTTACATATTCAAACCGTATTTCGGTGAAGGCAGCATGGTTTCAAAAGTCAACATTACGAGGAATGATCATATATGATCCCAACATACCAGGAAGTGACATTTTTGGAATACTAAAGCTCAGGCATAACTAAGGCAACCTTAAGACACAAAGCGGTAAAATAGTACAACTGAACAAATAAGGTCGGAAAGGGGATGGCCACAACTACACAGTTCAAATAATCGGGTACCAATGACACATATATATGCATATATAAGAGGATATATATATGCGTTAGCCTATTAATCAATTTCCCGCAAATAGAAAGACAAAGGGACCGACATGGGCAGCAAAACAACAATAATGACAGCCAACATAAATATCGAAATGCAGTAATACAACAACCCACACTAATCATACTTAGGGATATGCAAAGAAGAAACTTGAAACAAGTCAATCATGAGATTATACTCACCTTCAACATCGACGATGAATAGAGCCGGAGCTTGGATAGGTGCTGGTGACAACAGTGCTCGCTTGGCACTATGGTAGTTGGTCACAAAGAGAGACAGCAGTTCATGACTAGCTTCGAAAAGAAAGACAGCGACTTTAGGAAAATAGGTTACGACAAAAATAGGGGAAGTAGCAGGTGGAAGCTTCAGGTGGTCATCAGGGCTCAGATCGGTGGCGGAATCAGGTGAGGGAAGACTCGACTATCTTTAGCGGAGCTCATAAAGGGTTGCGACCTAGGTGATGAACCCCGGTAGTGCGTTGATTTACGGGGAAAATGATCGCAATCTGTAGTGGCCCGCAAATCCGTACTATCTGAGTTTACTAAAATAACACACGTCCTACCCAAATTGCATAGAAATACGAGTCATTAGGTTTAAGGAAACAGAAATATATAGGAGATAAAACAAAAGAAAATATCAAAATCCCACAGCGGAACTTAACGTAATATAATATCGTATATTACAACTTTGAAATACAAATCTGTATTGTATATACATACCATATCAGACTACAACACATATACATCACAGTGGATATAACTCTAAATAACTAACGGTGAAGCCTCCTGCTTCAAGCTCCTCCACGTGTATCTATAAAAGCTTGAAACACTTGCATGCCCGAAAAAATTTGGGAACCCAAGAGTTTAGGGTAAAACAAACAAAATAAACTTTGGGCCAGTCATGGTACTGATGTGAGTAAACTCCAACCATTTTGTTTAACTTAGAAAAACCTTTTGAAAGAAGGGTAATCGTAAGACCGATCCACACATAAATTCAGATTGTTTTTACCTTTCGATAATCAAAACATTTTTGATATCAAATCCAGTGATATTATAATAATTTCTAATGAAAAAACCATCTAGTAGAACACTTGCATCTCATGCTTTACATACATGGTTAAAATCAAAAACCGCAGGGCGCTTATTCGATATTGGATTCCAACTATGACAAGGTATGGGACCACCTCCTGATCAGTGTACTCTAGAGGGGATACATTGGGGTTCAACAAGAACATCTTGCAACTCGACTACACATGACCGGATACTCATTTAGCTTGAGTGGACCAAATGTACTATCACCCCTGGTTGTCGGCCATCCAACCGTATTCCGTAACATACAACTACAAAAAAAGAATAAATGAATTTTCTCTAGATCAATGATAATACATCTTGTTTGGGGGTGACCTAACTAGCCATGTTTCCTACCCGATTTTTTCATTTCCCAGTTGTGAGGCTTGAGACTACGTTTACCTTTTTAAATCATCTGGCCACCATTCACTTTGAATGCCACATTGTCAAACCCGTTAAATCACTAATTGATCTTCCCAAAAATAGTACGGGTATAAAAAGGTAAGAGAAACAAATTCCTCCTCCATCAACGTAATAACTTGAAAAGATCGTCTTATGTGATCCATTAGGCATACTTTGTCAGACATTTGTCCATACAAGTTGTCCTACGTCTGGACAAACCGAAGGCACAATCATGTAAATAGAATAACCCTTGCATTTTACTCCATCTTTAATTATCTTTAGCATAATCTAATTCGTAATGCCTATGCATATACGGAGTGGTTTTCGGATGATAAATCCAACCGGTCTCTCTGTATTGACAACGATGGTCAAAACTTCGATAGTCGGTTATTTAACTATCGAAGAGAAACAAAACATCCATCCAAATTTCTAACTGGAAATATTATTGACTACACATCAAACAATAACTGGCACTTTCTAATATTTTATTAGTTGAATCATTTCTGAGATTCTTCGCAATATCTTCTCTTCAATATTTTCATAATTCTTTAGCCACTTCAACATTTGGAAAACGTTCCATATCCCATATTCTTTCATTTTCTATACTTAGAATTTTTTTTCCATTTATGATTGGAATACATTTACAATTACTTCTCCTTTTCACGACCGTTCATTCCTGTACTCAGGAAATATTTATTATTATATTTCCAAAATTCCATTTACTTAGGTTAAAACTAATGTTGTGTAAAATATCGTTACAATAACCCAAAATATAACATTCAGCTAAATCTCTTTAAAACATTGATCTTCGAGACTAAATCTTTCTGTTAATTGGTTAATAATGAAATCAATCAAGTTGGGGTATAATTACCTCCCAGAACTTGACTGAATAACATCCTTAACTTCAAAACAGACAAGACTGCTCATCTCAAATAATCAACATCATTTAAAGCCAATTATCCCTTTTTAAAATGTATATACGTTTCTCTTTCTATTCTTACTAGATTTAAATTTATAGATTTTATTTTGTTAATAATATTCTATTATAAGTTCGTTTCCTTATTGAATTCTATATATATATATATATATATACACACACACACACACACCGATATATAGATTTCTAGTTATCAAATTTTATTAAAAAAATTCTAACTCCTTAAATTTTAGGAAAATTTCGCCAGCGTCTACTTTGTACGGCTCAATCGGTACAACTACAAAAAGCCTGTCTAGGCCCTTTCCATTCAAAAATAAAATCAAAAAGCCAAGTGGCTTGCCCAATAGGCTCATACAATCTCATATAGAATTTAAACATGTTGCTTCTTGTCAGGAACTCAAAATATAATCTTCATTCCCTTCATTCCATACCTGTTAACATATATATGCCTGCTACCAATTTATTTCAAATCAATTCAACACTTTATTTTAATCGCTTTCCATTTGCTAATGAATTTTGTTATTAGATTCTTTTCTCAATCTATTCTTAATTTGAACATGTCATGTTCGAATATATTTGTATTCACTTATACACATTTAAACTAAATCTCCTAGATCGTTTCAAAATTCTAATCCAATTTTCATATTCGAATTCCCAGTTTCAATTAACAACTTCAATTCACTTAAACACGGTTTAGTTCGATTCAAAATTTTATTAACTAATTTCTTTTGAAATTAGTTAACTTCATTCGATAATTAAAAATATGATTTTTGTTCCAAAAATCAATCCATTTACTCCACTTGAATTCATATTTATTTTATAACTCAAGTCTAGATTTTACTAACAGAAATTCGGATCTCATTCACTTAAAATCCTTTTAATTTATTAAATAAACCGTTATGGTTCAAAAATTATTACAACGTTTTTTTTATGAAAATTTGATTTTGACATAACTCAAAATCTATAAGATGAAATCAAGATTTTTCTCTTCCATTAGAAACTTATCATTCAATAGTGTGACGGCAAGGAATTTCGCTCGGTCCGAACCAGTCGCTAAACCGATCCAGGCCGTTCGAAACGCCCTATCGTGGAGAACAGGACAAAACAGAACGTATACAGAAGAACATTTCATTGTATATTACAACAATGCATCAGATTACAAGAATATACAGAGTATAAATGAATATTACACAGAAATATCAGAGATTTAAATTACATTTAAATACATGGCAGCGGAAAATAATACAATACACAACTAGAAAGAGATATACGGATACAAAGCTTTCCGGATATCGTTCCAGCTGTAAACCAGGATCCTGTGAATATAAATCTGCAAAACCAAAACTACTAGCTGCCCGTGTCAAAATAAGGGCACCCAGAGTTTAGGTTAAAACAATAAACTCCAGGTCAGTCATGTGACTGGTGTGAGAACTAAAACAGTTATTGATCTTTATTTTAAATCATTAGGTAAATCAAGGGACCACGCCGTATAACACGGAACGGGTTTCCTCCCAAGAATACCAGTGCATAAAACAAACAGCGCAATGCTAAATAAAGAAAAATGAAGCTGTTATAAGACCCAGGTCCCATCACACAATGCAACGCAGCCGAGGATAGGGTTTTCCCTTATAACAACCAAAGAATGCTTGATACGTTTAAAACAAATCATTTGATACTAATAAGTGCATAGTGTATAAAACACTTCAAATCATAAGTATCAATCATAGGCGGCATGAGCGTCCCATGCCACTATGTCGCCATATATAGGTTTACAAATAAAACCGCAAATGTCACGTATTTGGAAATTGGATTTCCATCTATGAACCGAGGCTAGGGGCAAGATCCTCGACCGATTTGTGACTCTCTAGCCCGAGCCACAGGCAAGCGCGCAGGCAAGCCTTTAGATCGTCAGGGCCGGTCCACACGGAGTGGATTATTATGCCTGAACAATACGTCCCCCCACCCTATGGGGTGTAAGTCTGGTCCGTCAGCCGACCAGAATGCATTCGGCCGAAACCGATATAACCGAGGCGCCTCGCAACCGCAACAACCACATAAGTCAAACTCGTCAGGGCGTGTAAAACCACTGACGCCACTTCTAGCTAGAAAGAAACGCAAGTCCTCCCTGATGTCCCTCCCGTTTTTGGTTCATACCGGGTGTGAAACTCGCGAAGTAAACGTTACACAAAGCTACGCCACAAAGGCCGTGCTTTGATCATCACCACGAGACTTTGCTTTTCAACAGAAGCCTTGATCATTTGCATCTTAGCATGCCACACAGGCAAACCACTCTATGCAACCGATATCAGTCACACAGAATGAAATCCAATGTCAGACACACAGTCCATTTACAAGTCCGTTCTGGGCCTGAACGAAACCGGAGGCACCTAGTACCCCGCATATCCATCGATCTCCAAGTACGTCTGGACGATCACTAACTGTTTCCATCTTCTTGGGTGTACAGCCCAATCAAGATCATCAGTTATCACCCAAACGACGTGAAGACCTCCGGTCTTCGACCATCGTCTTCATCTTCGACTTATCGTCGTATCAGTTACTCAGAATGGGATAAACCCGGTCTTTCCGAATAACTCGCGTATATTTTAAATAAGTGTTACACAAACACAACATACGCCTCATTCCAATTCATTAGTCACTAACCGTAAATTAATCAAGAGAATAATTCCCCAAATATTAACCCCGAAGGCCGAAACCAACATCAGATCAATATCCAGAAAACCATTCTGCTTGGCTAACCGCCAGTTAGTTTCTAAATTTCACATTCAAATCTAATTAAAGATTTAACTATCGCCTGGAGCAAAACTGGTGATACTCCATTCTCGATCTTTTCAATCTAATTAAAGATTCATTAAAACTCCACTTAGTTTTAATCTGTGACTGGGTTAAAGAATCAGTGTCATTTAAAACACGGTTCACGATAAACCCAAAGTCACATCCCATTTATTATCGGGTTAAAGAACAAGTGTTATTTAAAACACTGTTCACGATAAACCCAAAAATCAATATCCATTCAATTCCAATTAAATATTATTTAATTGGTACACTTCATTAAATCTAAATCAAAAGATTTAATCTTTTCTCAGCTGGGTTCAAGAACAGTGTTAGTGAAGACACCATTCACGACAAACCCAAATCACATTCATTAATTATCGGGTTAAAGAACAAGTGTTATTTAAAACACTGTTCACGATAAACCCAAAAATCAATATCAATTCAATTCCAATTAAATATCATTTAATTGGTACACTTCATTAAATCTAAATCAAAAGATTTAATCTTTTCTCAGCTGGGTTCAAGAACAGTGTTAGTGAAGACACCATTCACGACAAACCCAAATCACATTCATTAATTATCGGGTTAAAGAACAAGTGTTATTTAAAACACTGTTCACGATAAACCCAAAAATCAATATCAATTCAATTCCAATTAAATATCATTTAATTGGTACACTTCATTAAATCTAAATAAAAAGATTTAATCTTTTCTCACTTGGGTTCAAGAACAGTGTTAATGAAGACACCATTCACGACAAACCCAAATCACATTTGATATTCAATATAAGGCTCTGAATAGAAAATATATCGGCTTATATTCAATATCAAATTCTACGATTAACAAATGTCGTATTGGAAATAACGATATAAATATATATCTTTCAAATTTCCGTAACAACATCCGTATAATCACAAATTCCAACATCGAAATATTCCGAAGACAATTTCGATTCAAATCCACTCCAATGCAATCATTGGAAACTTTGGTTATTTTCAAAACCCTTTTCAAATTCAATTTATTTATTTAAAAATAAATAGAATTATAATTCTAGTTCAAAACTAGTTCATTTCGATAAAAATCTATTTTTATCTTTTCAAATATGGAGTTTTTCATCCCAAATCTTCACAAATCATTTCTTATGATTTTACACAAATTATTACTATTTTTAATAATTTTATCAAGGCCCGTACAGTCGATTTCCAACAATGGCCATCGAACTGCACTTACAGCGACCTTTTTCGAATTTGATTTGGACGTATCTCCAAATCCAACCGTTAGATTTCAAATTTCTAACATTCATTAGAAAGCTCTTTTCGATACGAACCCAACGGTTCCGGTTTTAGGAGAATCCGACGGTCGGATCTCCCGTAATGTCCGTTTGAAATAAATGGTCGAAATTCGCGAACTGCCGCGGCGCGGCGCGTTCTATTCAGGCCATTATATTATATATAATATATATAATATATATTTCGTCGATTTCTATTCAAAACGAATTATATAAATAGTTTTAAAATCGTTTCAAAACCTATTTCAACTTCCATTTCAATTCAAATCAAAATTGAATTCTTCTTTATAAATTCGTTTCAAAATTCATTTCTATTCAATTCAAATTTTAGTTCAATTTGAATTCATTTCAATTCGCTTTCAATTCAATTTGAATTCGTTTTCAATTCAATTCGTTTCGAAATCGTTTTCAATTCAATTCATTTCGAAATCGTTTTCAATTCAATTCATTTCGAAATCGTTTTCAATTCAATTCATTTCGAAATCGCTTTCAATATCGATATAATTATCGTTCACGTCAAAATGGCGTCAATCTAATCAACACGGCTTCATATATTCCTTTATTTTCAAGTATTCTATTTCAAATATTTCTTTTTCAAATATTTCTTTTTCAAAACTGGAATGAGGCCCAATCAATTACCATATAAAATTAATTATATGGATTTTCATACAACACATGTATATAATAGCATTGAAAATAATCAACCATCAACCAAAGTGCACTACACTGTATAAGCATCAAATATAGATATTCAACGCTTATAACAGCCTGTCAATCAATCGATCGACATATTTAATCAATCAGGATGAGTGAACTTCAAATTTCATCCTAACACCCGTGTGGGGTTTCAAACAATCAAACACATATTTTATTTGTGCAGTTAGGCGATGTGTAAAATTTATCGACCCAATCAACGTCATTCAAATAGGTGTACATAAACAAACCGTCTGGTTTGTAAATGAATATTTATTTATTCACATTCACGTTAAAAATTATATTTTTAACGATAACACATTTTATTTTAACATATGAATTTCTATTCAGTTCGTTCTTTAAATAAAATGCTATTCTTATTTTTCTAACTTATTTTAGAAAATTTCGGCGGCATAACGGCACGATACTAGAAACGGGACAAGGCCTAGCCTTATCCCCGGTCTAGTGAAGGCCCACGCCATTCACACATCAATCAAATTCACTTTCGTTATGCAAACCACAAAATTTGGAGTAAGGGTCTAACCTAGCCTTACTCCTTCGCCTTATAACGGCGCACGTCTAATCCTAACCAATTTATCGATTTGATTTTTCACACCACAAACCACATTCAAACCAATATCACAATCAATAACCAAACAGCCAAACAAACAAGTCCATGGTCTGTGGACGATTGTGTCGGGTGCTACTAAGCACCGTCTGCATCCTAGTATATATATAACTAGAAAAATTAAATTGAAAGGTGAGAAATTCTCACAGAAAGCTATCCAAGCTCCACGGCACTTCATTTGCAGAAGTCTTCCTCGTTATCGCCTCTTCGTCATCTTCGTTGCCCGTAGTCACTATATATATAAAAATCGAATTTTTAGTTCGAAGTTCAATAAATAAAAATCGAATTTTTAGTTCGAAGTTCAATAAATAAAAATCGAATTTTTAGTTCGAAGTTCAATAAATAAAAATCGAATTTTTACTTCAAAGTTCAATATATAAAAATCGAATTTTTAGTTCGAAGTTCAATATACAAAAATCGAATTTTTATTTCAAAGTTCAATATATAAAAATTCTATTTTCTTTCGAAGTTCAAAACATAAAAACTATATTTTTTCTTTCGAACTTCAAAACATAAAAACTATATTTTTCTTTCGAAGTTCAAAACATAAAAACTATATTTTTCTTTCGAACTTTCGATATATAGAAATCTGATTTTTTTCTTTTAAATTTCTAATCTCTTCCTAGTTTAGAAATCATTTTAAATTCAGTTTAAAAAATCATTTTCCCTTTCAAAATAAAATCAGTTTTACTTCCTATAAAAATCAGTTTTAAAATCAAATCAGTTTTCATCTTCTTAAAAATGCAGTTTTTACATTCTAAAAAAAAACAGTTTTAAATCTTTATAAAAAAAAAATTTCTGTTTTCATTCTTTATAAAAAAAATCAGTTTATAAACTAAAAAAAAAAAGAAACAGTTTTTAAATCATAACAAAATACAGTTTTTATTACTAACAAAATACAGTTTTTAATATAAACAAAAAAAACAGTTTTTATTACGTAAATATAAAACAAAATAAAATATTAATAATAATAATAAAAAAAACAAATACTTACAGCCGGGGGGGGGGGTTTGGAGACGTCGGCGGCACTGGAAGCCGGGGGGGGTGGCGCTAGGGTTTCGATGGATGGGGGGGGCTGCGTCGTCGATGCTGCTCTCGATTGGAAGGAGGAAGAGGCGGAGGAAAGGGGAAGCAGGGGGGCGCGTGCCTCCAGGCGGCAGTCGATCTCTGGTGGGTCGCGGTGGGAGGACGCGGCGGCTTCCGTCGACTTCGAGAGGTTCTTCTTTTTTTTTTTTTTTTTTTTTTATTCCTTTGACTGACGGTCAAAGAAAAGGAGAGGGGGGGGGTATAAAGAGATAAGAGTTTTTATTTTAAATTTTATTATTTAATTATTTTAAATTTTACTTTATAAAGCAACTTTTATTTTCGACCTCTAAACGAGGCCCACCGCCTGACGTCCATAGCGTTTCACCCCCATTCCGAACACAATGGGATATGTATCGTAAGCTGATTTGATCGTTTGAATCAGTTTCCGTTCAATTTACATTTAAATCACTTTATTGAATTTTAAACGTACATTTCAAATTACCGGGGTCGCATACGAACTCGAAAAATTACAGAAAAATATTTTCTAGCTTCGTATTGACGATACGGTCCTAATAAAACTAGTTTCGTCGAATTCTGAGACCGTTTGAAAAATGGCCAAATTCCAGTCGATTAAAATCAACTGAAACTGGTCAAACGCGTTTTCCTTTGTCACGCTCACATATTGATTCGAAAAATTATGAAATTTGGAATCTAGCAATAACTTGACATCGCGGACCTAACAAAACTGGTTTCGTCGAAATCCGAGGTCGTTTGCAAAATGTCCATTTTTAAGGGCTATATATATATAAAAATATATATAAATTCCACAGCGACTATTTCTAATTTTAAACTGGACATATCTTATCATTCCTAAGATGAAATCTCAATTTGTTAACTTCGTTACAAAGATATAGTCATACAGATTCAAATATTTCTTGTTTCGTTCAATTCTGACTTATATTGAATTCTGTATATTCATTTGAAATTAGAAATCGAATTTTCGAACTACCGCGCCATTTTCTATTCCTTTTATAATTATATATAAATATTTATATTCTAACGACGACGCGTATAATATATACGTTCGAATTATATTCAAAATAAATTTCTCGTTGATTTTATTTAAAATAATCTATTTTAAATATTCAAAATTCGCTAAAATTGCCAAAATAAAAATTTTAAACTGGCCCAGATTTTCGGGTTGTTACAATCTCCCCCACTTAAAACTTTTCGTCCCCGAAAAGGAACAAAGTCGAAAGTGGTTTGATAATTCAACTCTACGATCTGTCAGGCTTCCGTTCTCCAACCCTTTGGTTTCTGAGAATTTTCAAAACATCAAAAATTTGGCTAACACCCTAAATTTTTGAAAAATTTCGCCATAACCTCCCCTGCACCGGGAGCATCGGGGAATTTCAAATAGCTTCCCCGGTCCTTCAGATCTCAAAAAGAAAAAGAAAAAGCCAAGCGGCTAGCCAATAGGCTCACAAAATCATCATCACCCAAACAAAACAGGAAATTATGTAGTAAACATGTACCTATTTGTCGGGCAAACAAATTTTATTCTCTGGCTCTAGCCTCCTTGCTATGACCTGTTCAAAGATATATATGCATATGCAAGCAAATGCGACTAATTTTCAATACAGTTCAATATTTGATGCTGTTAGGCTAATTGGTTAAAAATTAGCAAACAATTAAACAAACAACACAAACATCAATCAATTAGTGAATTAGAGTTTCAAATTCATAATTTTGATACATATACAAAAATCAGATTTTTGATGCCATATCACAACAAGGTGTTCTAACTATATATATAAGTTTTGGTTCTCACACCAGCCTAATGGAAATATATAGAAAATCACACCTTCGAAACTCGAACACACACTACTGATGCTATATAGTCATCAGTAGAATCATCTCCGGGCGACTAGAGTGTGATGCTATATCTATCCAATATATTAAAACTTCGAATACACGTGGATCAGACGTATACCCAAAATTTTTATATACTGCATTGTCCAAACCAATATAATCAAATAATCAAATACGAATATGTGATTTAAATTTTCAAAACAAAAATTTGTTTTCACTTTTAAAAATATACTCTTCACACTCGTTCTAGGATACTACAGATCCCATCTCTAACGAGTCATTCCCGTTGGATATTGCTAATCCAATATCTGATGAATTCTTTCGTATGGTTCTCATGTGCCTTGTTCTCTGAGCTTTGTAAACCAAAGCTCTGATACCAAATGTGACGGCAAGGAATTTCGCTCGGTCCGAACCAGTCGCTAAACCGATCCAGGCCGTTCGAAACGCCCTATCGTGGAGAACAGGACAAAACAGAACGTATACAGAAGAACATTTCATTGTATATTACAACAATGCATCAGATTACAAGAATATACAGAGTATAAATGAATATTACACAGAAATATCAGAGATTTAAATTACATTTAAATACATGGCAGCGGAAAATAATACAATACACAACTAGAAAGAGATATACGGATACAAAGCTTTCCGGATATCGTTCCAGCTGTAAACCAGGATCCTGTGAATATAAATCTGCAAAACCAAAACTACTAGCTGCCCGTGTCAAAATAAGGGCACCCAGAGTTTAGGTTAAAACAATAAACTCCAGGTCAGTCATGTGACTGGTGTGAGAACTAAAACAGTTATTGATCTTTATTTTAAATCATTAGGTAAATCAAGGGACCACGCCGTATAACACGGAACGGGTTTCCTCCCAAGAATACCAGTGCATAAAACAAACAGCGCAATGCTAAATAAAGAAAAATGAAGCTGTTATAAGACCCAGGTCCCATCACACAATGCAACGCAGCCGAGGATAGGGTTTTCCCTTATAACAACCAAAGAATGCTTGATACGTTTAAAACAAATCATTTGATACTAATAAGTGCATAGTGTATAAAACACTTCAAATCATAAGTATCAATCATAGGCGGCATGAGCGTCCCATGCCACTATGTCGCCATATATAGGTTTACAAATAAAACCGCAAATGTCACGTATTTGGAAATTGGATTTCCATCTATGAACCGAGGCTAGGGGCAAGATCCTCGACCGATTTGTGACTCTCTAGCCCGAGCCACAGGCAAGCGCGCAGGCAAGCCTTTAGATCGTCAGGGCCGGTCCACACGGAGTGGATTATTATGCCTGAACAATACGTCCCCCCACCCTATGGGGTGTAAGTCTGGTCCGTCAGCCGACCAGAATGCATTCGGCCGAAACCGATATAACCGAGGCGCCTCGCAACCGCAACAACCACATAAGTCAAACTCGTCAGGGCGTGTAAAACCACTGACGCCACTTCTAGCTAGAAAGAAACGCAAGTCCTCCCTGATGTCCCTCCCGTTTTTGGTTCATACCGGGTGTGAAACTCGCGAAGTAAACGTTACACAAAGCTACGCCACAAAGGCCGTGCTTTGATCATCACCACGAGACTTTGCTTTTCAACAGAAGCCTTGATCATTTGCATCTTAGCATGCCACACAGGCAAACCACTCTATGCAACCGATATCAGTCACACAGAATGAAATCCAATGTCAGACACACAGTCCATTTACAAGTCCGTTCTGGGCCTGAACGAAACCGGAGGCACCTAGTACCCCGCATATCCATCGATCTCCAAGTACGTCTGGACGATCACTAACTGTTTCCATCTTCTTGGGTGTACAGCCCAATCAAGATCATCAGTTATCACCCAAACGACGTGAAGACCTCCGGTCTTCGACCATCGTCTTCATCTTCGACTTATCGTCGTATCAGTTACTCAGAATGGGATAAACCCGGTCTTTCCGAATAACTCGCGTATATTTTAAATAAGTGTTACACAAACACAACATACGCCTCATTCCAATTCATTAGTCACTAACCGTAAATTAATCAAGAGAATAATTCCCCAAATATTAACCCCGAAGGCCGAAACCAACATCAGATCAATATCCAGAAAACCATTCTGCTTGGCTAACCGCCAGTTAGTTTCTAAATTTCACATTCAAATCTAATTAAAGATTTAACTATCGCCTGGAGCAAAACTGGTGATACTCCATTCTCGATCTTTTCAATCTAATTAAAGATTCATTAAAACTCCACTTAGTTTTAATCTGTGACTGGGTTAAAGAATCAGTGTCATTTAAAACACGGTTCACGATAAACCCAAAGTCACATCCCATTTATTATCGGGTTAAAGAACAAGTGTTATTTAAAACACTGTTCACGATAAACCCAAAAATCAATATCCATTCAATTCCAATTAAATATTATTTAATTGGTACACTTCATTAAATCTAAATCAAAAGATTTAATCTTTTCTCAGCTGGGTTCAAGAACAGTGTTAGTGAAGACACCATTCACGACAAACCCAAATCACATTCATTAATTATCGGGTTAAAGAACAAGTGTTATTTAAAACACTGTTCACGATAAACCCAAAAATCAATATCAATTCAATTCCAATTAAATATCATTTAATTGGTACACTTCATTAAATCTAAATCAAAAGATTTAATCTTTTCTCAGCTGGGTTCAAGAACAGTGTTAGTGAAGACACCATTCACGACAAACCCAAATCACATTCATTAATTATCGGGTTAAAGAACAAGTGTTATTTAAAACACTGTTCACGATAAACCCAAAAATCAATATCAATTCAATTCCAATTAAATATCATTTAATTGGTACACTTCATTAAATCTAAATAAAAAGATTTAATCTTTTCTCACTTGGGTTCAAGAACAGTGTTAATGAAGACACCATTCACGACAAACCCAAATCACATTTGATATTCAATATAAGGCTCTGAATAGAAAATATATCGGCTTATATTCAATATCAAATTCTACGATTAACAAATGTCGTATTGGAAATAACGATATAAATATATATCTTTCAAATTTCCGTAACAACATCCGTATAATCACAAATTCCAACATCGAAATATTCCGAAGACAATTTCGATTCAAATCCACTCCAATGCAATCATTGGAAACTTTGGTTATTTTCAAAACCCTTTTCAAATTCAATTTATTTATTTAAAAATAAATAGAATTATAATTCTAGTTCAAAACTAGTTCATTTCGATAAAAATCTATTTTTATCTTTTCAAATATGGAGTTTTTCATCCCAAATCTTCACAAATCATTTCTTATGATTTTACACAAATTATTACTATTTTTAATAATTTTATCAAGGCCCGTACAGTCGATTTCCAACAATGGCCATCGAACTGCACTTACAGCGACCTTTTTCGAATTTGATTTGGACGTATCTCCAAATCCAACCGTTAGATTTCAAATTTCTAACATTCATTAGAAAGCTCTTTTCGATACGAACCCAACGGTTCCGGTTTTAGGAGAATCCGACGGTCGGATCTCCCGTAATGTCCGTTTGAAATAAATGGTCGAAATTCGCGAACTGCCGCGGCGCGGCGCGTTCTATTCAGGCCATTATATTATATATAATATATATAATATATATTTCGTCGATTTCTATTCAAAACGAATTATATAAATAGTTTTAAAATCGTTTCAAAACCTATTTCAACTTCCATTTCAATTCAAATCAAAATTGAATTCTTCTTTATAAATTCGTTTCAAAATTCATTTCTATTCAATTCAAATTTTAGTTCAATTTGAATTCATTTCAATTCGCTTTCAATTCAATTTGAATTCGTTTTCAATTCAATTCGTTTCGAAATCGTTTTCAATTCAATTCATTTCGAAATCGTTTTCAATTCAATTCATTTCGAAATCGTTTTCAATTCAATTCATTTCGAAATCGCTTTCAATATCGATATAATTATCGTTCACGTCAAAATGGCGTCAATCTAATCAACACGGCTTCATATATTCCTTTATTTTCAAGTATTCTATTTCAAATATTTCTTTTTCAAATATTTCTTTTTCAAAACTGGAATGAGGCCCAATCAATTACCATATAAAATTAATTATATGGATTTTCATACAACACATGTATATAATAGCATTGAAAATAATCAACCATCAACCAAAGTGCACTACACTGTATAAGCATCAAATATAGATATTCAACGCTTATAACAGCCTGTCAATCAATCGATCGACATATTTAATCAATCAGGATGAGTGAACTTCAAATTTCATCCTAACACCCGTGTGGGGTTTCAAACAATCAAACACATATTTTATTTGTGCAGTTAGGCGATGTGTAAAATTTATCGACCCAATCAACGTCATTCAAATAGGTGTACATAAACAAACCGTCTGGTTTGTAAATGAATATTTATTTATTCACATTCACGTTAAAAATTATATTTTTAACGATAACACATTTTATTTTAACATATGAATTTCTATTCAGTTCGTTCTTTAAATAAAATGCTATTCTTATTTTTCTAACTTATTTTAGAAAATTTCGGCGGCATAACGGCACGATACTAGAAACGGGACAAGGCCTAGCCTTATCCCCGGTCTAGTGAAGGCCCACGCCATTCACACATCAATCAAATTCACTTTCGTTATGCAAACCACAAAATTTGGAGTAAGGGTCTAACCTAGCCTTACTCCTTCGCCTTATAACGGCGCACGTCTAATCCTAACCAATTTATCGATTTGATTTTTCACACCACAAACCACATTCAAACCAATATCACAATCAATAACCAAACAGCCAAACAAACAAGTCCATGGTCTGTGGACGATTGTGTCGGGTGCTACTAAGCACCGTCTGCATCCTAGTATATATATAACTAGAAAAATTAAATTGAAAGGTGAGAAATTCTCACAGAAAGCTATCCAAGCTCCACGGCACTTCATTTGCAGAAGTCTTCCTCGTTATCGCCTCTTCGTCATCTTCGTTGCCCGTAGTCACTATATATATAAAAATCGAATTTTTAGTTCGAAGTTCAATAAATAAAAATCGAATTTTTAGTTCGAAGTTCAATAAATAAAAATCGAATTTTTAGTTCGAAGTTCAATAAATAAAAATCGAATTTTTACTTCAAAGTTCAATATATAAAAATCGAATTTTTAGTTCGAAGTTCAATATACAAAAATCGAATTTTTATTTCAAAGTTCAATATATAAAAATTCTATTTTCTTTCGAAGTTCAAAACATAAAAACTATATTTTTTCTTTCGAACTTCAAAACATAAAAACTATATTTTTCTTTCGAAGTTCAAAACATAAAAACTATATTTTTCTTTCGAACTTTCGATATATAGAAATCTGATTTTTTTCTTTTAAATTTCTAATCTCTTCCTAGTTTAGAAATCATTTTAAATTCAGTTTAAAAAATCATTTTCCCTTTCAAAATAAAATCAGTTTTACTTCCTATAAAAATCAGTTTTAAAATCAAATCAGTTTTCATCTTCTTAAAAATGCAGTTTTTACATTCTAAAAAAAAACAGTTTTAAATCTTTATAAAAAAAAAATTTCTGTTTTCATTCTTTATAAAAAAAATCAGTTTATAAACTAAAAAAAAAAGAAACAGTTTTTAAATCATAACAAAATACAGTTTTTATTACTAACAAAATACAGTTTTTAATATAAACAAAAAAAAACAGTTTTTATTACGTAAATATAAAACAAAATAAAATATTAATAATAATAATAAAAAAAAAACAAATACTTACAGCCGGGGGGGGGGGGGGTTTGGAGACGTCGGCGGCACTGGAAGCCGGGGGGGGTGGCGCTAGGGTTTCGATGGATGGGGGGGGGGCTGCGTCGTCGATGCTGCTCTCGATTGGAAGGAGGAAGAGGCGGAGGAAAGGGGAAGCAGGGGGGCGCGTGCCTCCAGGCGGCAGTCGATCTCTGGTGGGTCGCGGTGGGAGGACGCGGCGGCTTCCGTCGACTTCGAGAGGTTCTTCTTTTTTTTTTTTTTTTTTTTATTCCTTTGACTGACGGTCAAAGAAAAGGAGAGGGGGGGGTATAAAGAGATAAGAGTTTTTATTTTAAATTTTATTATTTAATTATTTTAAATTTTACTTTATAAAGCAACTTTTATTTTCGACCTCTAAACGAGGCCCACCGCCTGACGTCCATAGCGTTTCACCCCCATTCCGAACACAATGGGATATGTATCGTAAGCTGATTTGATCGTTTGAATCAGTTTCCGTTCAATTTACATTTAAATCACTTTATTGAATTTTAAACGTACATTTCAAATTACCGGGGTCGCATACGAACTCGAAAAATTACAGAAAAATATTTTCTAGCTTCGTATTGACGATACGGTCCTAATAAAACTAGTTTCGTCGAATTCTGAGACCGTTTGAAAAATGGCCAAATTCCAGTCGATTAAAATCAACTGAAACTGGTCAAACGCGTTTTCCTTTGTCACGCTCACATATTGATTCGAAAAATTATGAAATTTGGAATCTAGCAATAACTTGACATCGCGGACCTAACAAAACTGGTTTCGTCGAAATCCGAGGTCGTTTGCAAAATGTCCATTTTTAAGGGCTATATATATATAAAAATATATATAAATTCCACAGCGACTATTTCTAATTTTAAACTGGACATATCTTATCATTCCTAAGATGAAATCTCAATTTGTTAACTTCGTTACAAAGATATAGTCATACAGATTCAAATATTTCTTGTTTCGTTCAATTCTGACTTATATTGAATTCTGTATATTCATTTGAAATTAGAAATCGAATTTTCGAACTACCGCGCCATTTTCTATTCCTTTTATAATTATATATAAATATTTATATTCTAACGACGACGCGTATAATATATACGTTCGAATTATATTCAAAATAAATTTCTCGTTGATTTTATTTAAAATAATCTATTTTAAATATTCAAAATTCGCTAAAATTGCCAAAATAAAAATTTTAAACTGGCCCAGATTTTCGGGTTGTTACAAATAGGTGTGAACCTTTCTTGTTTCATCGAATTCCGACTTATATTGAGTTCTATAGACTCGATTGTAGTTCGAAACGTCGAGTTACGAACTATCGTGTCACGACAAGTTCGTTTTAATTAAATTTAAATATAAATGTTTAAATTCGTTTAGTGATAAATTTCAACTCCATTTTTAATATTAGTTTCTAATTCCGTAAGAAATAGATTATTTTATAAAATTTGATGAAATCGTATTCTAATTATAATTTCTTAAATTTAACTCAGTTTAGTTATATTCCAAATCTCTGAATAAAATATATCATTCCTTTCCCGAAATGGTTTCAGTTTTTACTTTTCTAATTCACATTTGACTTTAATTTAAGAAATTATCAAATGCTAATTTCTTTAAATTTCCTTGTTTATATATGATAAACAATCTTTCCTTTTCAAAGTCCATTTGAAATCAAATTCCTATTTTGGAATGTTTTATTTTTATAAACTTATCTATATATATACATGGAATCTATTTCATATTTAAATTCAAAACACAGTTCCAATATCCTTTCTAGAATACATTTATTTTTATAAATTCAACATAGTAGAATTCCACTTATAAATCCATACATTATTCGAATTCAATTCATATTCCGAACATCAGAATAAATCCATTATTTCCCTTGAAATCCCAATCCCCTTTTAAGTTCATACTTAAATTTAAATTTACAAATTTACAAATGATAATTTTTCACATTCACTTAGAAATACCGTATATAAATTACACTTCTTGTTTTAAATATTAAAACAAGTCCCTATTCCAAATTCCATTTAAGATTCAATTTCTATTTTAAAAAATAAAATTTCCCTTTTTAAAATCATAATTGAATTTACATTTCTAAATTATCCGACGATAATATTTCCATTCATTTATAAACATCGTTTATAAATTCAGCTACTTGTATATTATTAAAAACAAGTTAATATTTTTCCCAGCCCATTCGAAATTCATATTCTATTTTAGAAAATAAATTTTCCTTTTAAAATCTAAAAACCCTTTTTATGATATTTTTAAATATCAAAATTTAGGGCCAGTGATATAAAAACATCCAAAACACCCAAGTATCAAATGCGGATTTTCTAACACATCATATATGATAATATATGTGAAAACAAACAATAATAAATTTTGAGGAATCCAGTTGGATCCTTCCAATCCGTTTTCCTGCATCCACAGATGTTAGTCAACATAAATAATACCAATCCTGCTTCAAGGCAGGATATCGCAGTATAGAATGTCATCCATTCAATATATCATAAGGTGATAGGGTGTGACGACCCATAACTCCCGTGTAACGAAAGCAAGGAAAATTGTATGGAATATAACATAACTAGAACAATAACAGATCTCAGAGTATAGCAGAACATATAAATCATTGCAGCAGAAAGAAATGTCATCACAAACATCATCACTGAAACATCAGAGTATGCAGCACAGAATTACACTTACCAAAATAGATGTCTCAAAGAAAAGAAATAGAGTCTCAATCTCTCAAATTACATCAATACTAAATATTGTATCAAAGTCTTAAGTAGAAATTAAAAGATAAAAAGAAAGTTTCTTCAAATCTCCATCAGCAAGCTTCCATCCAGCGAATATCCAAACCTAACCTGTCACTTGGCTGCCCGTGTAAAAGAGGGCACCCGAGTTTGCAAAAGGTGAAACAAACTACGAGTCAATCACGGGACTGGTATGAGATATCTTAATTAACTAACGGGTTTGACAATCACGAAGACCACGCCGCTATCGCGGAACGGGTTTACTCCATAGGATTATCAGTGCAATAAATAAATTAAAACGTTAAATAACGCAATGCCTTTTTAGGAAAATAAAACCATTATAAGACCCAAGTCCCATCACACAATGCAACGCAAACCGGAGGATAGGGTTTACCTTATAATGGTCAAAAGATGATAAATACGCAAAATACGATATTATTATTAGTGTGTATATATTTTAAGGAAATATTTCAATTATAATATTAATCCTAGACGGCATAGCTACCATCTACTATGTCGCCATACTAGTTATGCAATCAAAACCCCATGGGACGTATTGGAAATTGGGTTTCCATCACGAGTCAAGGCTAGGGAGGAGTTCCTGACCGATTCGAGACACTCTAGCAATGTCTCAGGATTCGGGCGCTGGCGAACCCTTGGATACAGCAGGGTCGATCCACAAATACTTTAGTGGATTAGTTATGCTTGAACACACGTTCCCTGATCCTATTGGACCTATAAATCGGCTGAGGGCGACCGATAAGAATAAACTGAGGCCTCGCAAAAATTCCAACAACCACATAAGCAAATGTCAGCCAGTTTAAGCACTGACACCACTTCTAGCTAGAAAGAAACGTGTGCACTCCCTGCGTTCCCTTTTCCCGTTTTAGACTCAGCCGGTGTGTGAGGCTCGCGAAGTCACGATATACACAAAGCTATGCCTAAATAGGCTATGCTTTGATCATCAACCACAAGGCCTGCTTTTCAACAAAGCCTTGATCATTTGCATCTTAACGTGTCCCATTGACAATCCATGCCATGAAATTAACAACTATCAATAAACAACTTCTAAGGGTGTTGAGCGAAAGAATAAATTCTCTTGCCACCAATGGTTGTATATTAAACAGAAATCAGTTTACATGGTACGAAGTTCAACGACAGACATGCATCCATTTACAAGTCCGTTCTAGGTCTGAATGGAACCGGAGACACCTAAGAGGCTCTCGTATATCCGGACAGTCATCACATACGTCCGAACGACTACCGCCGAAATCCCTTTAGGGTAGCTACTCCTATCGAGGACCTCAGTAGCAATACATCCGTTCGATGTGAAGACCGCCGGTCTTCAACACCGTCTCGTCTCTTCATCGACGTATAATTATTTGAAATGAGTAGGACTCGGACTTTTCAAATAATTATCGAATAATTATTATTTAAATCATTTCATACCGTTAATATATATTTATAACGAACAAAATGCATATTATAGTTCATCTTATTTTAAGGAGTGAAATTGTTGAACAAAAATGAATATTTTTGTTCAATCCATTTTATGAACAAAATGTGAATCCCTTCCTATCCTTCTAACATAACATTTAAATTGTATTTTAATACAAAACATTTTTCTAAATGAAATATGTTTCTTATTCTCTTCCTTTTAAAATCACATTAAATGCAACCTTTAATTCTCATATTCTATTTACATTCTGGACTGCAAATAAAAAATGTATATTATCCTATTCATGATTTATTTGCGTTGAGGAACGCAAATAAAAATGTATCTTTAAATTTTTAATCTTATTTACATCAGGGAGTGTAAATAAAAGAACAACTTTTTAATTCATGTTTATTTACATTCAGGGATGTAAATAAATAAAAGAGAAATGTAATCTTTCTTTTAAATATTTTATCTGCATCTACATTTGCCAACAAAATGTGAATTTTTCTCCTACTCATTTGTTTGCATTTAAAATTGTAAACAAAAGTGTATCTTTTTTTTCTCATGTTTTATTTGCATGGTAGATCGCAAATAAAAATATATTCTCTATTTTCTATGTTTCGTTTGCATTGTAGAATGCAAATGAAGATGTAAATTTTTAATTTACATGTATTGCTTGTATTGTAGAATGCAATCATAAAATAAAATTATCATTATTTCCTTTATCATCTAGCATTGCATTGTAGAATGCAAACACAAAATGAAATTTATTTTTATGTAGCGTTTGCATTGTAGAATGCAAACACAAAATGAAATTTATTTTTATGTAGCGTTTGCATTGTAGAATGTAGACACAAAATGAAATTTATTTTTATGTAGCGTTTGCATTATAGAATGCAGACACAAAATGAAATTTATTTTTATGTAGCATTTGCATTGTAGAATGCAAACACAAAATGAAATTTATTTTTATGTAGCGTTTGCATTGTAGAATGCAAACACAAAATGAAATTAATGTAGAATGCAAACAAAAAATGAAATTTATTTTTATGCTTGGGAACATAAATAGAAATGTCTTTTAATTCTCCATTGAAGATTTGTGTTTTAAAGCACCAATAAAGATGTAGTTCAACGTTCTAGGTAATATTTGTATTTAGAAACACAAACAAAAGTGTTATTCAATAACACAAATAAAATGTGATTCAATGTACGATGTATATATTTGTGTTTAAAGACACAAATAAAATGTGATTCAATATACGAAGTATATATTTGTGTTTAAAGACACAAATAAAATGTCATTCAATGTACGATGTATATATTTGTGTTTAAAAACACAATTAAAATGTGGTTCAATGTACGATGTATATATTTGTGTTTAAAGACACAAATAAAATATCATTCAATGTACGATGTATATATTTGTGTTTAAGGACACAAATAAAATGTGGTTCAATGTACGATGTATATATTTGTGTTAAAAGACACAACTAAAATGTGATTCAATGTACGATGTATATATTTGTGTTAAAAGACACAAAAAAATGTGGTTTAATGTACGATGTATATATATTTGTGCTAAAAGACGCAATTAAAATGTGGTTCAATGTACGATGTATATATTTGTGTTAAAAGACACAAATAAAATGTCATTCAATGTACGATGTATAAATTTGTGTTTAAAGACACAAATAAAATGTCATTCAATGTACGATGTATATATTTGTGTTAAAAGACACAAATAAAATGTCATTCAATGTACGATGTATATTTTTGTGTTAAAAGACACAAATAAAATGTCATTCAATGTACGATGTATATATTTGTGTTTAAAGACACAAATAAAATGTCATTCAATGTACGATGTATATTTTTGTGTTAAAAGACACAAATAAAATGTCATTCAATGTACGATGTATATATTTGTGTTTAAGGACACAAATAAAATGTGGTTCCATGTACGATGTATATATTTGTGTTAATAGACATAATTAAAATGTGGTTCAATGTACGATGTATATATTTGTGTTAAAAGACACAAAAAAATGTGGTTCAATGTACGATGTATATATATTTGTGTTAAAAGACACAATTAAAATGTGGTTCAATGTACGATGTATATATTTGTGTTAAAAGACACAAATAAAATGTCTTTCAATGTACGATGTATATATTTGTGTTTAAAGACACAAATAAAATGTCATTCAATGTACGTTGTATATATTTGTGTTTAAAGACACAAATAAAATGTGATTTCTTGTATGAAAATATTTGTGTTTAAAACACAAATATAAAAAGGACATTTCTTTTTCTATGTAGAACCAAAGTAATTCAAATAAAGGAAATTTTATTTTGTTATGTATTGAATTGATTAATTAATTCAATAATATTATTATATTATTTTCCCTATCACATGTAGATCTATAACTATTCATTCTATAAAGGAATATTGAATTGATTATCTAACTCAATCCAATAAAATAAATAAACGATTAAAATATTTCAATAACACATGACACTCTACATAATAATCCATAATATCCAACAGACAAACATTATACAACATCCACACAGTTAGATCTGAAGTGAATAACTATAAATAAAAATTAATTAATTAGTTAGTCAATTTAAAACAAGAGATATCTCACAGTCGTTTGTGATTTAGACCAAAATTCCAACAGCTCAGAAATTCCCCGTTTCAGTCTAGGATTGTAGTTCAGGATCGTACGAGTCCAACGCTTCAGAAATTGTGTAATTCTGAGTTAGTATGTAATGGCCCGCAAATCCGTACCATCTGAGTTGACTAATAACACCACACGTCCAACCCAAATTACATAGAAATACGAATCATTATTAGAAAGAAGTTAGAGGATGAGGAATAGAAAGAAAGAAATATTAGAATAGAAGAAAACAAAGAAGGCAAATCTCACAGTGGAATGAATAAAATATATTATATAACATAACTTTTTGAAATACAAAATTTTCACTGTATAACATACAGTTATCAGAGTACAACACTTACAACACAGTGGAAATAAAATGTTATATATCTAACACTAAAGCGTCCTGCTCCAAGCTCCTCCAAAGTGAATCTGTAAAATCCCGACTACTTGACTACCCGTACAAATTTGGGCACCCAAGAGTTTAGGGAAAACAAACAAAATAAACTCTGGGTCAGTCATGGGACTGGTGTGAGTAAACTCCAACCATTTGTTTAACTTTCAAAATCCTTTCGAAAGAAAAGATAATAGTAAGACCAGCCCACACATAAACAGGGACGGTTTTTACCTTACTATAACCCAAAACACTTTGATACGAAAATCCAGTGATATTATAATAGTGTCTAAATCGAATAAGTAACCAAATAGCAGAACGCTTGCATCTCACGCTCCACATATAATATAAAATCAGAAACCACATGGCGCTTATTGGAGATTGGATTTCCAACATGTCAAGGTATGGAACCACCTTCCGATCAGTGTACTCTAGAGGCGATACACTGGGGTTCAACAAGAACATATTGCAACCCGGCCCACACATGACCGACCACTCATTTCGCTTGAGTGTATCGAATGTATATCACCAACGGTTGGGATCATCAACCGTTTCCCGAATGGGACAGCATCGAATAGAATAAGGAATTAAATGAATCTCTAGATAGGTGATTATACATCCTAATGGGAGCGACCCACATAGCCATGTTGTCTGCCCGATTTTTGTCATTTCCCGGTTGTTGAGTCCTGAGGCTATGATTCCTTTCCATTCACTAATAGCACAATTACTTTGAATGCCACATTGTCAGATCCGTTAATCACTAATTGATTTGCACAAATATTCTGAATCCATTGCAACCATATATATTCATACAGACCAACTTATGCGATCATTGGAAATACTTTGTCAGACATTCATCCATATTCGTTCGTTCTGGGATTGAACGAAACCGAAGGCACAATTTCTATTAATAGAAAAAGCCCTTGCACTTTACTCCGTCTTCGATTATCTTCATATAATCTGATTCGCAACGCTACTGCCAATACAGAGTGGTTCTCGGATAATAATCCAACCGGTCTGTCCATATTGACAACGATGGTCAAAAACTTCGATAGTCTATGATTTAACTATCGAATAAAAACAAGTGTTTCGATAGTCGATGTTTTAACTATCGAAGGAATCAAGTGTTCATTCAACATATCAAACAAATCACTGGGCTCTTTAATTAATATTTCATTTATTAAATCTCTTCTCCATTTCCCTATCAATATTTGTTAACCAAATATTTTCAATAATCATCTTGGCCTCTTGTGCCATTTGGAAAACGTTTCCAAATATCAACTTCTTTTATTTTCTATATATTAGAAAATATCTCTATTTGCAATTGAAAACAATTTCAATCACTTATCTCTATCTCGACTATTTTAATTATACTCAGGAAATAATTACTTTTATATTTCCAAAATTTCATCACTTGAGTTAAAATGAATGTTGTATACAACATCGTTATAAACAACCCAAAATACTTTATTCAACCAAACTATTATTCAAACACTTCTCTTCGAGACTGGATCTTGCTATTTATCAATTAAAAATGAAATCAATCAAGTTGGGGTAAAATTACCTCTCAGACCTTAACTGAAAACATCCTCAACTTCAAAACGGCAAAACCACTAACCTCGCATAAACACACTATAAAACCCAATTATTCATTTTTAAAACATGTATATAGTTCGCTTTCTATTTCTAATTTATAGATTTCCCTTTTTGTTTAAAATATTCTATTTTCATTTTTGTTTCCTTATCGAATTCTATATACATCGATACATTGATTTCTAACTATCAAAATTTCTTTAAAATATTCTAACTCCTTAAATTTCCGGAAAATTTCTCCATAACCTCCTTTGTACCGGGAGCTTCGGGATATTTCAAATAGCCTCCCATGGCCCTTTCCAATCCAAAAGAAAAGGAAAAAGCCAAGCGCCTTGCCGATACGGCGCATAAAATCTCATATATGAATTTAAACATGTACCTTTTTGTTAGGCACATAAATTAAAATCTTCATATACTTCATCCCATACTTGTCTTAACACATGTTCACCTGTTTCAATTCAGTTCACTCAATTCAATTGTTTGAATTCAGTTTCGCTCATTTATTCTTAAATCAGCTATTTTGCCTATTTCACTTCTTATTTGAACATATCACATTCAATATATTTTAATCTACTCATGCACCCCATCTAATTCCATTTCAACTCGAGTTACATATTCGATTTCGAATATAAATTTTCAAATCTCTTTCACTTATTCAACGCCCCATTTCAATTCAAATCTCGATTTAACTATTTATTTTTCAAACTAGTTAAACCTATTTAATAATTAAAAATCTGATTTTTATTCAAAAATCATTTCACTTACTTCACTGGAGTTCATATTCGTTTTATATCTCCAGTCTGGATTTCTCTAATGGCACATTTGGATTTTATTTCTTTAAAATCCTTTTATTTAATTAAATAAACCGTTATGGTTTTTAAACTATTATGGCGCTGTTTTTCTGAAAATTTGATTTTGACATAACTCAAAATCTATACGACGAAATCCATATTTTCTATTTCATTAGAAAACTACTATCAAATCGGTCCTGACGTTTCTTGTTTCAAAGAATTCCGATTTCAATTGAGTTATGTATACTCAATTGAAGTTCGAATCGCTAATTTACAAACTGCAGCGCTGCGGCAAGTTCGTTTTTAATTATATTTTTATATATAAACGTTTTAAAACTTCGTTTATATAAATACAACTCTATTCCGATATATTTTTAATATATATCAAATCCATTTCAATATAATATTTCTGATCTATTTTACTTCCATTTGAAATTCTATATTCGAATTCCATTTCTCTTTTATTTGAATTATATATTCAAATTTTCATTTCACTTCTATTTGTATTCTATATTCAAATTCTATTTCGATCTCCATTTGAATTTCTATTCAAATCTATTTTCCAACTTCATTTGAATTTCTATATTCAAATTTGTTTTCAAAACTTCAGTTGAATTTCTATATTCAAATCTATTTCAATTCTATTTGAATTTTATATTCAAATTCCCATCCCAACTCTATTTGAGTTCTATATGCAATGTCTATTTCAAATTCTATTTTGAAATTCTATTTCGAGTTCTATCTTGAGTTCAATTTTGAAATTTTAATTCCATTTTGAAATTCTATTTCAATTTCTATTTCTACTTCTATTTGAATTTTCTAAATTCAAATTTCCATTTGAATCCTCTATATTCAAATTCTATTCAAATTCTATATTTGAATTTCCTTTATTTTTTTCAATATTCAAATCTATATTTGAACTCCATTTGAATTATATATTCAAATTCCATAGTTTAAAATTCCATTTGAAAGCTAATTCAAATTCTTTAGTTTAAATTCCATTTGAATTCTTTTAGAATTCAAATTCCATATTTATTCTATTTGAATTTCAAATATTCAAACACCGATTTAATTCTATTATTCAAACTCTGTTTAAATCCCCTTATTCAAATTCTATTTCATTCCTATATTCAAATTCTATATTTGAATTCATATTTGAATTTTCTATATTTAAACTCCATTCAATTTCTATAAACAAATTCCATTTAAATTTCATTTGAACTTCCTTTATTCAAATCTATTTGAATTCCTCATTTAAAATTTCAAATTCTATTTGGAAAAAAAATAGAATTTCCTTTTGAATCTACGAAATTCCTTTTCGTGATATTTTTAAACATCAATATTTGGGCTCAGTGATATTTAAACACCAAACAACCAATTATTTCTTTCAGGGTTTCTAACCCATCATATACGACAGTATATATGCAAACAAATAAATAAACAGATAATATATTTTGAGGAATCTAGTTGGATCCCTCCAACCTGTTTTCCTGCATCCACAAACGTTAGTCAACAGAAATAATACTCATCCTGCTTCGTGGCAGGATATCGCAGTATAGAAGGGGATCCACTTATGTACGTGGGTGCAGGGTCATCCGCTAATGATACTGCGGGCATCCGCTAATGATACTGCGGGAATCCAACTAATCACCAAACCAATATATATATATATATATATATATATATATGAAACGACCCGAACTTCCCCGGTCTCCGAAGAGAAGAGAAAGAATGAATTGTTTTGAGAACAGGACAAAATAGAACACATACAGAAGAACATTTCATTGCTTATTACATCAATGCATCAGATTACAAGAATATACAGAGTATAAACGAATAGATCCTAATGTTTTTGGTTTCACTAAAATCCGGATTATTTTGCACCCGGTACGTTCCATTGAAGTTTGAAATCGAATTATCGAACTACCGCGCCATTTTCAATTCTATTTATAATTATATATAAATGTTTATATTTTAACGACGACGTATATAATATATACGTTCGAATTATATTCAAAATAAATTTCTCGTCGATATTATTTAAAATAATTCATTTTAAATAATCAAAATTCGCTAAAATTGCCAATTTAAAATTTTCAAACTGGCCCAGATTTTCCGGGTTGTTACAATCTCCCCCACTTAAAACTTTTCGTCCCCGAAAAGGAACAAAGTCGAAAGTGGTTTGATCAATCAACTCTACGCTCGATCTGGCTTCCATTATCCAACTCTTTAGTTTCTGAGAATTTTCAAAATTTCAAAAATTTGGCTAACACCCTAAATTTTCGAAAAATTCGCCATAACCTCCCCTGCACCGGGAGCATCGGGGAATTTCAAATAGCTTCCCCGGTCCTTCAGATCTCAAAAAGAAAAAGAAAAAGCCAAGCGGCTAGCCAATAGGCTCATAAAATCATCATCACCCAAACAAAACAGGAAATTATGTAGTAAACATGTACTTATTTGTCGGGCAAACAAATTTTATTCTCTGCTCTAGCCTCCTTGCTATGACCTGTTCAATGATATATATGTGTATGCAAGCAAATGCAACCAATTTTCAATACAATCCAATATTTGGTTCAAATTAGGCATAATGGCTAAAATTAGCAAACAAATAAACAAACAACACAAACATCAATCAATTAGTGAATTAGAGTTTCAAATTCATAACTTTGATACATAGTCAAAAATCAGGTTTTTGATGCCAAATCACAACAATAGGCCCTATCTAATTTTGGTTCTCACACCAGTCTAATGGAAACATATAGAAAACACACCTTCGAAACACGAAAATAAATACTGGTGATGGCGCGCCATCATCAGAATCATGTCCGGGCGACTAGAGTGTGACTCTATATCTATCCAGTATATTAAAATTTCGAATACACGCGGATCAGACGTATACGCAAAATCTATATATACTGGATTGTCCACATCAATCTAAATAGATAATCAAATACGAATAATTGATTTAAATCTTCAAAACCAAAAATTTGTTTTCATTTTCAAAAATATACTCTTCACACTCGTTCTAGGATACTACTGATCCTATCTCTAACGAGTCATTCTAATTGGATTTTGCTAATCCTATCTCTAACGCCGACTGCCCTCCGACATCCCCACCGTCGAGCGCCTCCCCATCGCGCCACCGCGTCACCTTTCCCCCTCCATCGAACCTCTCTCCTTCTCCCTCCCACTGACGCACGAGAACCCCAAACCCTAACTAAAAACCCCGCATCCTCTAGATGACCGCCGACGAACTGAAGGCCGCCCCAACCCTCTGCCTCCTCCTGCCGCCGACATCGATGCCCCCCCCCTTCTTCGATGCAGTAAGTTTTTACTTTATTTTATTTTTTATTTTTTCTGAAATTCAGAATTTAAAAAGGATTTAAAAACTGTTTTTTTTAAGTGATAAAAAAAACAGAATTTAAAAAATGATTTTAAAAAGAAAAAGGTTTGAGCTTTAAAATAAAAAGATTAGAACTTTATAAAGGAAAGATTTGAACTTGGGAAAAAATAGGATTTTTATATATTGAACTTCGATAGAAAAATAGGATTTTTATATATTGAACTTCGATAGAAAAATAGGATTTTTATATATTGAACTTCGATAGAAAAATAGGATTTTTATATATTGAACTTCGATAGAAAAATAGGATTTTTATATATTGAACTTCGATAGAAAAATAGGATTTTTATATATTGAACTTCGATAGAAAAATAGGATTTTTATATATTGAACTTCGATAGAAAAATAGGATTTTTAGTTAGAAGAAAGGAAGTGATTTTTATGTAGACAACATAAAATAAAAACGAGATTTTTATTTATGTAGCGATATAAAGGTATAATCTTTATATAGAAAATAGGATATAAAGATTCGATTTTTACTATATGAATATCAAGGTAAAGATAGAATTTTTATCTATATAGTAGCAGTAGAAAAATGTGATTTTTATCTGCATAGTGTAGAAATAAAAATATAATTTCTATATAGAAATTAGCGTTATAAAAATATAATTTTTATATATTAAGGAGTGGAGTAAAATTTTGATTTTTATATATTGAATAACGAAGTCAAAATTCGATTTTTAAATATATGAAGTAAATATAAAAATATGATTTTTTAATTGAAAGTGAACAAATAAAAATGTGATTTTTATTTAAAGACATCAAAATATAAAAATGTGTGATTTTTATATATGTAGTGAAAGCGGTCAACGAAGATGACGAAGATGACGAAGATGTGATAGCGATGAAGATTTCTATCAATGAAGTGCCGTGGAGCTAGGATAGCTATCTGTGAGAATTTCTCACTCTTCAATTTCTTTTCTAGTTATATATATACTAGGATGCAGACGGTGCTTAGTAGCACCCGACACAATCGTCCACAGACCATGGACTTGTTTGTTTGGCTGCATAGATTAGTTGAATTGATTTGATTGATGTGTGAATGGCGTGGGCCTTCACTAGACCGGGGATAAGGCTAGGCCTCGTCCCGTTTCTAGTATCGTGCCGTTATGCCGCCGAAATTTTCTAAAATATGTTAGAAAATAAAAATATCATTTTATTGTGTAAATGAATAATAGAAATTCATCTGTTGGAATAAAATGTTTTATCGTTAAAAATATAATTTTTAACGTGAATATGAATATAGTGAAAGTGAATAAAATAAAATATTCATTTACAAACCAGACGGTTTGTTTATGTACACCTATTTGAAGGACATTGATTGGGACGGTAAATTTTACACATCGCCCAACAGCACAAATAAAATATGTGTTTGATTGTTTGAAACCCCACACGGGTGTTAGGTTGAAATTTGAAGTTCACTCATCCTGATTTATTAAATATGTCGATCGGTTGATTGACAGGCTGTTTTAAGCGTTAGATATCTATATTTGATGCTTATACAGTGTAGTGCACTTTGGTTGATGGTTGATTATTTTTCCATGCTATTACATATATGTGTTGTATGAAAATCCATATAATTAACTTTATATGGTAATTGATTGGGCCTCATTCCAATTTGAAAAATAAAGAATATTATAAAATAAAAGTTCATGTGTTGACAGTACTCATCTATTGAGATTGGTCATGTGTTGAACGAAATATTTTAGTAATAAAATTTACATCTTTATCGATATAAAATAAAGTTCATGTGTTGACAGTTTCATCCATTGAGATTGGTCATGTGTTGAACGAAATATTTAATAATAAAATTTACATCTTTATCGATATAAAATAAAAGTTCATGTGTTGACAGTTTCATCCATTGAGATTGGTCATGTGTTGAACGAAATATTTTAGTAATAAAATTTACATCTTTATCGATATAAAATAAAGTTCATGTGTTGACAGTACTCGTCCATTGAGATTGGTCAGGTGTTGAACGAAATATTCTGATAATAACAACTATTTTGAAAAGGAAATATTTGAAATAGAATATT
Organism: Allium sativum; assembly: GCA_030737875.1. Classification (NCBI taxonomy): domain Eukaryota; kingdom Viridiplantae; phylum Streptophyta; class Magnoliopsida; order Asparagales; family Amaryllidaceae; genus Allium; species Allium sativum. The sequence continues at coordinate 121,718,907 of CM060919.1, read as the reverse complement.
TGAAAATAGAAATATATGAAGCCGTGTTGATTAGATTGACGCCATTTTGACGTGAACGATATTTATATCGATTTTAAACGATTTCGAAATGAAATGAATTGAAAACGATTTCGAAATGAAATGAATTGAAAACCATTTCGAAATGAAATGAATTGAAAACGATTTCGAAATGAATTGAATTGAAAGCGAATATGAATTCAAACTGAATTGAAATTTGAATTGAATAAGAATGAATTTTAAAACGAATTTATAAAGAAGAATTCAATTTTGATTTGAATTGAAATGGAAGTTGAAATTGCTTTTGAAACGAATTTAAAACTATTTATATAATTCGTTTTAAATAGAAATCGACGAAATATATATTATATATATTATATATATAATATAATGGCCCGAATAGAACGCGCCGCGCCGCGGCAGTTCGTGAATTTCGACCATTTATTTCAAACGGACATTACGGGAGATTCGACCGTCGGATTCTCCTAAAACCGGAACCGTTGGGTTCGTATCGAAAAGAGCTTTCTAACGAATATTAGAAATTTGAAATCTAACGGTTGGATTTGGAATTATGTCCAAATCAAATTTGAAAAAGGTCGCTGTAAGTGCAGTTCGATGGCCATTGATGGAAATCGACTGTACGGGCCTTGATAAAATTATTAAAAATAGTAATAATTTGTGTAAAATCATAAGAAATGATTTGTGAAGATTTGGGATGAAAAACACCATATTTGAAAAGATAAAAATAGATTTTTATCGAAATGAACTAGTTTTGAACTAGAATTATAATTCTATTTATTTTTAAATAAATGAATTGAATTTAAAAAGGGGTTTTGAAAATAACCAGAATATCCAATGATTGCATTGGAGGGGATTTGAATCGAAATTGTCTTCGGAATATTTCGATGTTGGAATTCGTGATTATACAGGTGTTGTTATGGAAATTTGAAAGATATATATTTATATCGTTATTTCCAATACGACATTTGTTAGTCGTAGAATTTGATATTGAATATAAGCCGATATATTTTATTCAGAGCCTTGTATTGAATATCGAATGTGATTTGGGTTTGTCGTGAATGGTGTCTTCACTAACACTGTTCTTGAACCCAGTTGTGAAAAGATTAAATCTTTTTATTTAGATTTAATGAAGTGTACCAATTGAATAATATTTAATTGGAATTGAATTGGTATTGATTTTCGGGTTTATCGTGAACAGTGTTTTAAATAACACTCGTTCTTTAACCCGATCATTAATGAAATGTGATTTTGGGTTGTCGTGAACGGTATCTTCAATAATACAGTTCTTAGACCTAAAGGAGTTAAGAAAATCAGAAACTAACTGGAGATTAGTTAAGTTGAATAGTTTCCGAGGTATTGATCTGATGTTGGTTTCGGCCTTCGGGATTAATACTTAGGGAATTGCTCACTTGCTAATTTACAATTAGGGACTGATTGAAATGTGATGTGATTTTGGGTTTATCGTGAACCGTGTTTTAAATGACACTGATTCTTTAACCCAATCACAGATTAAAACTAAGTGGAGTTTTAATGAATCTTTAACTAGATTGAAATGATCGAAAATGGAGTATCACCAGTTTTGCTCCAGGCGATAGTTAAATCTTTAATTAGATTTGAACGTGAAATGGTAATTGAATTTACCGATAACACTGTGGTGTTAGATATGAAGTATAACCAGTTTTACTTCATGGGATGAATAGGTTGGGATGGGGAAATTAAAATAAATGATTACTTCGGTAAGGTTCGCTAATCCCGACTAGTTCGAATTGATATTCAAAAATAGATTAAAGAATAAATTCAAGAATTTATCTTTGATAAAATTAATGGGAACCTTTCCCTATGAATGTGAAATTTAGAAACTAATTGTCGGTTAGCCAAGCAGAATGGTTTTCTGGATATTGATCTGATGTTGGTTTCGGCCTTCGGGGTTAATATTTGGGAAATTATTCTCTTGATTAATTTACTGTTAGTGACTGATGAATTGGAATGAGGCGTATGTTGTGTTTGTGTAACACTTATTTAAAATATACGCGAGTTATTCGGAAAGACCGGGTTTATCCCATTCTGAATAACTGATACGACGATAAGTCGAAGATGAAGACGATGGTCGAAGACCGGAGGTCTTCACGTCGTTTGGGTGATAACTGATGATCTTGATTGGGCTGTACACCCAAGAAGATGGAAACAGTTGGTGATCGTCCAGACGTACTTGGAGATCGATGGATATGCGGGGTACTAGGTGCCTCCGGTTTCGTTCAGACCCAGAACGGACTTGTAAATGGACTGTGTGTCTGACATTGGATTTTAGTCCGTGTGATTGATCTCTATTAAATATATATCTGCTTGGCGGCGGAGAATTTATTCTCTTGCTTAACGCCCTTCTCTGAGACGTACGAGCTCAGGGGTTATATATTGATGGATATCAAACGCATGGAGTGAATTGCCTGTGTGGCATGCCTAAGTGGCAATTGATCGAGGCTTCTGTTGAAAAGCAAAGTCTTGTGGTGATGATCAAAGCACGGCCTTGTGGCGTAGCTTTGTGTAACGTTTACTTCGCGAGTTTCACACCCGGTATGAACCAAAAACGGGAGACGGACCTCAGGGAGGACTTGCGTTTCTTTCTAGCTAGAAGTGGCGTCAGTGGTTTTACACGCCCTGACGAGTTTGACTTATGTGGTTGTTGCGGTTGCGAGGCGCCTCGGTTATATCGGTTTCGGCCGAATGCATTCTGGTCGGCTGACGGACCAGACCTACACCCCATAGGGTGGGGAGACGTATTGCTCAGGCATAATAATCCACTCCGTGTGGACCGGCCCTGACGATCCAAGGGTCACTCGAGCTCTGATCCTGAGGGGCGGGCTAGAGCGTCTCGAATCGGTTGAGGACTATCTTTTGCCTCGGTTCATAGATGGAAATCCAATTTCCAAATACGCGACATTTGCGGTTTTATTTGTAAACCTATATATGGCGACATAGTGGCATGGGACGCTCATGCCGCCTATGATTGATACTTATGATTTGAAGTTGTTTTATACACTATGCACTTATTATAGTATCAAATGATTTGTTTTAAAACGTATCAAGCATTCTTTGCCTGTTATAAGGGAAAACCCTATCCCCCGGCTTGCGTTGCATTGTGTGATAGGACCTGGGTCTTATAACAGCTTCATTTTTCTTTATTTAGCATTGCGCTGTTTGTTTTATGCACTGGTATTCTTGGGAGGAAACCCGTTCCGTGTTATACGGCGTGGTCCCTTGATTTACCTAACTTTTAAAATAAAGACTAATAACTGTTTTAGTTCTCACACCAGTCACATGACTGACCTGGAGTTTTTTGTTTTAACCTAAACTCTGGGTGCCCCTATTTTCGACACGGGCAGCTAGTAGTTTTGGTTTTGCAGATTTATATTCACAGGATCCTGGTTTACAGCTGGAACGATATCCGGAAAGCTTTGTATCCGTATATCTCTTTGTAGTTGTGTATTGTATTATTTTCCGCTGCTATGTATTTAAATGTAATTTAAATCTCTGATATTTCTGTGTAATATTCTTTTGTACTCTGTATATTCTTGTATTCTGATGCATTGTTGTAATATACAGTGAAATGTTCTTTTATATGCGCTCTGTTGTGGCTTGTTCTCGAACTATCCGACGCTTTCCTTTACGGGGAAGCTGCGGGTCTTTACAATATAATAGCAAGCCTATATAACTAATATTTTTAAATCAACCAGAAAGCATTTCAAACAAGCATCAAACAATTATTTTTAACAAATAAAAATAATTCTAAATAAAAGGTGAGTAAGATTTACTCACCTGATTTTTCCATTGTCGCATATTCGTTTAACATTCTCTATCATCGCGCCTTTCCACCTACTCGACAAAGCTCGAATGAAATCTTTTCCTAGGATTTTTATTTTATTTTAACGATTAAACACTTATCTATTTAATTTAACTACTCGAATAAAAATAATTAAAATAAATAAATTACTAAATTATTCCTTACCTTACGTTTTAATTCTTTCCTCCATCTCATTCTACTTCATCCTGCACTAAGCACCAGTAAACTCCTCTATAAGCCATCCATTTGCTGTTGAACTCCACTATAACATGCTGCAGATCCCACCTACCATCATCAACAACCTTTTACTGTCTTCTTCTTCCTTTAACAGGCCCTCATGAGCATCCACTTCCTTGAAAATTCCAACACCATTTCAATTCCAGTTTGAATTCCCTTTCAGACCTAAGATCAATGTCGACACCTCCCAAATCACGGCAATTTTTTCCTTCCACTCGCACACCACAACCGAACCAACAACATTTACCTCAGGTGAAGGCACTGACTCACTTCGATACTGTCTCCTTCAACTACACTACAGGTCGCCTCAGTACATCGTGCACTTGTGCTCCTCCATAATCGTCCCAAAAACCATTGCAACTATTTCCCTAAGCTTGTTGCATCCTATTCAACTCCGCAGATTGTATCGCACCCCTGTTTCTCCCCAAAATCGAAGCCCTAGCGTCGATCGACAGAGATCCCGTTGCACAAGTATGAAGCCTACCAGATCGAAGAACTCAAGTGACCGAGCCTCACGAACCAACGTTCAGGATATTTGAATTGATTTGTTTGGATTTCCTTTCGATTGAATTTAGGAAGTAAAAATGGGCCTCGAATTTGTTTTCATTTTCTGGTGTAAGGAAAATGAGAAGAAGACGAAGGCAGTTTCGTTTATATAGATGAGAAGGAACTTAGCGTAGAAGGAGTAGGCTTTAGGTAGGTTAGGTACAATGTAATAAATTTTTATTTGATTTCTATTTAATGCAATTTGAAATAAAGAGATCTTTTATTCTTTTTAAACAGATGTTGATTTGATTTCGATCCTATCCACAATCAAATATCTCGGGGTTCATAATTAAAAATCGTGAACCGCTATTTTAGCGTACCGATAGTCGTTATAATGTTATAACGCTATTTTGAATTCAATGAAATAAATTATACAATTAAATTTGAACGTTTATTTAAAATAGCCATGTTAAATCAATTTAAATTCAAAACAAGTCATTTCTTCATCAATAAATTACTATTATCGTCGTTTATATTCAAATAGAATATATATTGATCATCTGAACCATTTCGATTCAGTTTTATCTTCGAATTGAATTATTGCAGTTCTCGTATTTCGATGATTATCAAAATAAATCTTATTTCGATTATTTAATCGATAATTCAATAAAATACCATTTATATTATAAATTCAATATTTAAAAACCATACAAAATATTCAAAATAAATCGACCAAAATCCGGGTCGTTACATAGTATGAGCGAGTTATTGATTAAACAAGATCTGAAATTAATTTAAAATTAATAAATTAATCATGTCATTAGGGAATTTAATCACCTTCTTCCCCAATTACTTCGGCCGTGAGTTTTCTTTATTGTTCAAAACTAGGGTTGATCCTATCTTCCGATTCAAGGCACTAGGGACCGATCAGAAAATGCTGCAGCGAAGAGGACGGAGAGGCACACGCGTGGGGCCCAGAGTGGTTGAACTCGGCTGAGCCTAGGGGGTGCGACGTGGGTGGTAGGCAGCGGCTTTGGGTGCGTGGTTCGAGGAGATGGTGGCACCAGAGAAGATCTAACCGTATGAAAATGAAGAGAAGAAGAATCTCTTCGAAGTGGTATAAGTTTTGGATTTTAATTCGTTGAGGAGAGGGAGAGATTGATAAAAGAAATTTCGGCCATGGATGGGGGGCGGAGACTGTAGGAGATGGTGAATAGTGATTGTATTTTAGGGTTTTACAATCTCTTTTATAATATTTAAATGTTATTTTACAAAAAAAACCAAATCTCTTAAGGTATTTAGAATTCAGTCCAACAAGAAGCTATCCTACCCAATAACCCCTATTCTGAATCCATCTAACCATGTCCTGCACGCCCATGAGGTCATCTCAGCCCTCGTTTTTCAAATTTAAAGTTAATTCATTTTATTATTAAATTCTGACATATTCAAAAATCCACCGGAGCCACATACGAACCCCGAAAAATGGCAAAAAAATATTTTTGGCTATGTCTTGACGATACGAATCCAACAAAATTAATTTTGTCGAATTCTGAGACTGTTCGAAAAATGGCTATTTTCCAGTCGTTCAATTTTGACTGTATTTGACCAAACACAGTTTCTTTTGCCACGCTCACATACTAAATCGGAAAATTCTAAAAATTGAAACCTAGCAATAATTTGACATTCCGGTTCCAACAAAAGTAGTTTCGTCGAAAACAGAGGTCGTTTGAAATTTGACTATTTTCACTGGCTTTAATATTATTTAAAAATAGAATTTTTAAATTTGGGCACATTTTCTAACCAATTTATTAAAAATAAAATTTTTAAATTGGTTCGGATTTTCCGGGTTGTTACAGTCTCCCCCACTTAAAAAAAAATTCGTCCTCGAAAAGGGAAATAAAGGTAAAGTAGGAACAAAACGGAAAATGCAAGGTATTAAGAATGTACCTCAACATCAAGCTATTCGGAGATATTCACTCTATACTTGGGATAGGCTTGCTTGAAGCTATCCTCGGTCTCCCAAGTGCAGTCTCTAGGATCCCTGCTCCACTGGACCTTGACGAGGTTGATCTTCTTATTCCTCAAAGCTTTGATTTCCTTGCCCACAATTTTTACAGGCTCTCTCTTTACAGCTAAGCTCGGAGTAATTTCCAAATCTCGTTGTGCTTATTCCTCCACAACTAAATCTGGATCACGAACATGCTTCCTGAGTTGGGACACATGAAATACATCGTGCACCCCTGGCAGCCAGTTGGGCAACTGCACTCGATAAGCTAGAGTCCCAATCCTTTCAAGAATAGGGAATGGACCAATGAATCTCGGTGCCAACTTTCCAGTCTTTCCAAAACGAATTATGCCTCTTAATGGAGAAACCTTCAAGTACACAAGATCACCAACAGAGAATTCTAGATCTCTTCTTCGAGTGTCTGCATAGCTCTTTTGTCGGCTTTGAGTAGCCAGCAAACGCTTCTTAATAAAATCAACTTTATCCGATGCTTCCCGAATCGTATCGGGGCCCAAGACTATTCTATTGCCTGGCTCCACCCAACATGCCGGAGATTTGCATGGCCTGCCATATAAAGCTTCGAATGGCGACATTTGCAGGCTTGCTTGATAGCTGTTATTATAAGAGAATTCTACTAAGTGCAGATGATCCTCCCATGAACTGCCAAGTCAAGGATGCATGCTCGCAACAAATCTTCTAAGATGCGGTTTACCCTCTCAGTCTGGCCGTCGGTCTGAGGGTGATAAGCTGTACTCATATTCAACTTGGTTCCTAGCTCTTCTTGGAAAGCTTCCCAGAACTTGCTAGTAAATATTGGATCGCGGTCACTGACAATGCTGCTGGGAACTCCATGAAGTCTGACAATCTCTCTTAAATAAAGTTGTGCCAAACTTTGAGCCGTTTTATTGGATTTGACAGGGACGAAATGGGCAGTTTTCGTCAAGCGATCTACAATCACCCATATGCTATCATTCCCTCTCCTAGTCCGAGGCAAACCATCGATAAAGTCCATAGAAACTTTGTCCCACTTCCAATTAGGAACTCCTAATGGCTGCAATAGACCTGCTAACTTTTGCTGATCACTCTTGACCAGCTGACAGGTGGGGCACTTGGCAACATATATGGAGATGTCCCTCTTCATTGCTCTCCACCAAAAGGTACGCTTAAGATCATGGTACATCTTGCTTACTCCAGGATGAATACTGAGCTTGGATTTATGACATTCGTCCATAACTTCCCTTCTTAGTTCAGGAATGTTTGGGACACAAATCCGGCCTTGTAGCCTCAAAACTCCTTTTTCATCAATTTGGAAGCTCGTGGATTCGCCTTCTCGAATTCTTTTGCTTATCTTTTGGATAAACTCATCATCTTTTTGAAGGACAGTGATCTTGTCGATCAAAGAAGGAGTAATAATGAGATGGGCAAGGATAAGATGGGTGCTGGCCATGTTCATTCTGCTGAGAGCATCTGCCACTACATTTGCTTTTCCCGGAGTATATAGGATATCCAGGTCGTAGGGTGCAAGGAATTCAACCCAACGCTGTTGTCTCAGGTTTAAAACTCTTTGGGTAAATAGATGCTTCAAGGATTGGTGGTCCGTATACAGCTCGAACTTTTCACCCAAGAGATAATGCCTCCATATCTTTAGAGCGAATACAATGGCCATTAGCTCAGGATCATGAGTGGCATAATTCTTTCCATGCGGTTTCAATTGCCTGCTAGCGTATGCTACCACTCTACCTTTTTGCATAAACACCGCACCAATACCTTCTTTGGAAGCATCTGTCCAGACTTTCAGATCCTCATTGCCATCTATGATGGTCAGCACAGGAGCAGTGATCAATCTCTGTTTCATCTCTTGGAATGCAGCCTCACATTCAGGTGTCCAAACGAACTTTGAATGCTTCTTAGTTAATTTCGTCAGTGGGCAAGATAATTTCGAAAAATCCTTAACGAACTTTCGATAATAACCAGCTAGTCCTAAGAAACTTCGGACTTCTGTGGGAGTGGTAGGTTGCTTCCAGTCTTGGATGGCCGAGATCTTTCCTAGATCTACTGAGATGCCTTCTTTTGATACCACGTGGTCGAGGAATTTCACCTCTTCTTGCCAAAATATGCATTTGGAAAATTTAGCTTTCAGCACATTCCTCTGCAAAATCTCCAAGACTTCTTTCAAATGTTTCTCATGTTCAGCAATGGTTTTGGAAAAGATAAGGGTATCATCAATGAACACAAGCACGAATTTATTTAGAACCCCACGAAATACTCTATTCATCAAATCTACAAAGTATGATGGGGCATTGCATAGACCGAAAGGCATTACTAGCCATTCGTAAAATAGATCAGGCCCTCTGAAAGCAGTTAAGGGGATACTCTCTTCTGCAATGCGCAGTTGATGGAATCCTGTGGCTAGGTCCATTTTAGAGAATACCTGTGCTCCATGCAGATGGTCTAATAGATCATCAATCCGAGGCAATGGATATTTGTTTTTCATTGTTTGCTTGTTTAGATCGCGGTAGTCTACACAGAAACGGAGTGTGCCATCTGACTTTGGGACAAACACCACCGCTGCACCCCATTCTGAGAAGCTAGGTCTAATTAGACCCTTGGCCAAGAGCTGCTTAGTTTGATTGCTCAGCTCTTCTCTTTCTTTCAGCGACATTCACCTAATAGGATGCACCACAGGCCTTGCATTAGGAACCAAGTCAATTCTGAAAACGATTTCTCTGCGGGGAGGTAAGCTGTTTACTTCTTCAAATACATCAGCATAGTCTTTGACGATGGGAATAGTTTCAATAGAAGGAGGGGTGACTTCTAAAGAAGACCAGAATTCTTTTCTATCTGTGGTTGATCCGTGGCACGGTATAGTCATTATATTCCCAAATTTAGTTTTAATTTTAACTACCCTTTCAGCACACAGCAATTCAGCCCCATACTTCGTTAGCCAATCTAGCCCGAGTATGACATCATATCCAGAAAAGTTCATGATGATTAAATTGAAAGGAAATAGAAAGTGAGAGTAAGAAACGGTCACTCTACAGTACTGATCAAGAACAAGTGAACCTCCTATCGGGCTATGGGCTTTAATCGGTTCTTTAAGTTTTCTGGGTTTCAGTTTAAGCTTTTTAATAGTATCACTTGATATGAAACTTCTAGATGCACCAGTATCAAACAAGACAGTAATGGGAATATCCTTAATGTTAAGAGTACCGCCTAAAACATCAGGCTTACCTGCTCCTTCAGAAGAAGCCGGTGCAGCCGTATCTTCGTAGACGTGAGCTACTTCAGATTTCTTGAGCAGAGGGCAATTCTTGATAAGATGTCCAGGCTTGTGGCAGTTGTAGCACTCTTTTGGCCCACGGGGATTCTGTCCACTGCTTTGGCTCGGCCAGACTCGTTCCTCTTTGGCTTCTTCGGGGCCCTGCACTCGTAGTCGTAATGTCCCATCTTCTGGCAGTTGAAGCATCTGACTTTAGACTTGTCTCTCTTCTTGTTTCCCTGAGGTTTTGTGGTCGAAGAACTGCCTTCCCCTGGTTTCTTGTCTGCCTCCTTCTTCTTATTAGCTTATTTTTGGCCTTTTCTAGCTGAGCACCTTTCTGATCAATTTCTTCGTATCTGCATGCCATCTCTATCACCTTGGCAAATGGGCTCTCAATATGGGTTGTCACTCTGTTATGGTATCACCTTGAAAGCCCATTTATGAACCTCTTATTTTTCTGTAAGGCGCCTTGCACTAGCTCAAGGGCATACCTAGAAAGCTCTTCAAATTTCTTCACGTACTCTGCAATGGTCATGGTGCCTTGCTGGAGGGTAGCAAATTCATCGTGTAGACGTTCTACTTCATGAGGCGGGATAAACTTTTCATTAAAAAGCTCTTTAAATCTTGTCCAAGTTATCTCTGCAACGTCTCTCCCTATCATGGCTGTTTCCTACCAAGTTTGAGCCTGTCCTTGCATGAACCATACTGCCATAAAACGCTTCCCGTGATCCTCAAGCTCCAAACCTCCCAAGATCTTTTCCATCGTTTTAAGCCATTCTTGCGCTTCTACCACCATTTCTCTACCAGTGAAATGGACTCCTCCAAGATTCTTGATTTTCTTCGCCACTTTATCAAGGTCAAAAGCAACTGGGGGAGGTGGTGGTGGTTTCTCGACCTCAGAATTGGGTTGGTCTTGCTCAGTTGGGGGTGTATCTCTCTCTCCGCCCCTACCAGCTACTCTGCCACGACCTCTTCCTCTTGTCCTAGCTCTTGTACTCATCTTTCAATCAGTCTGTACCATCAAGGAAAGAGTCAGACCAAAGGAAATGATAAATTCAAAGAGAAGGTTAAAAGTAGAGACATGTCCAGGTGATAATGAAGTAATGACTGATAAATATGTGCTATTCTGTTTAAGTTCATTCTAGGATGTTGTTAATCCTATCTCTAATGAACCTCTCGACTTAGAACACTACTGATTCTATCTAGACGAATTGTTCTAAAAATGTTATATTCCAAAGCTAAGGTTAACCAAAGCTCTGATACCAAATGTGACGACCCCAAACTCCCGTGTAACGAAAGCAAGGAAAATCGTATGGAATATAACATAACTAGAACAATAACAGATCTCAGAGTATCGCAGAACATATAAATCATTGCAGCGGAAAGAAATGTCATCACAAACATCATCACTGAGACATCAGAGTATGCAGCACAAAATTACACTTAACAAAATAGATGTCTCAAAGAAAAGAAATAGAGTCTTAATCTCTCAGATTACATCAATACTAAATACTGTATCAAAGTCTTAAGCAGAAATTAAAAGATAAAAAGAAAGTTTTTTCAGATCTCCATCAGCAAGCTTCCATCCAGCGAATATCCAAACCTAACATATCACTTGGCTGCTCGTGTAAAAGAGGGCACCCGAGTTTGCAAAAGGTGAAACAAACTACGAGTCAGTCATGGGACTGGTATGAGATATCTTAATTAACTAACGGGTTTGACAATCACGAGGACCACGCATCAGTGCAATAAATAAAGTAAAACGTTAAATAACGCAATGCCTTTTTAGGAAAATGAAACCACTATAAGACCCAAGTCCCATCACACAATGGAACGCAAACCGGAGGATAGGGTTTACCTTATAATGGTCAAAAGATGATAAATACGCAAAATACGATATTATTATTAGTGTGTATATGTTTTAAGGAAATATTTCAATTATAATATTAATCCTAGACGGCATAGCTACCATCTACTATGTCGCCATACTAGTTATGCAATCAAAACCCCATGGGACGTATTGGAAATTGGGTTTCCATCACGGGTCAAGGCTAGGGAGGAGCTCCTGGATGATTCGAGACACTCTAGCAATGTCTCAGGATTCGGACGCTGGCGAACTCTTGGATACAGCAGGGCCAGTCCACAAATACTTTAGTGGATTAGTTATGCTTGAACACACATTCCCCGATCCTATTGGACCTACAAATCGGTCGAGGGCGACCGATAAGAATAAACCGAGGCCTCGCAAAAATCCCAACAACCACATAAGCAAATGTCAGCCAGTTTAAGCACTAACACCACTTCTAGCTAGAAAGAAACGTGTGCACTCCCTGCGTTCCCTTCTCCCGTTTTAGACTCAACCAGTATGTGAGGCTCGCGAAGTCACGATATACACAAAGCTATGCCTAAATAGGCTATGCTTTGATCATCAACCACAAGGCCTGCTTTTCAACAAAGCCTTGATCATTTGCATCTTAACGTGTACCGTTGATAATCCATGCCATGAAATTAACAACTATCAATACACAACCTCTAAGGGTGTTGAGTGAAAGAATAAATTCTCTTGCCACCAGCGGGTTTATATTAAACAGAAATCAGCTTACATGGTACGAAGTTCAACGTCAGACATGCATCCATTTACAAGTCCGTTCTGGGTCTGAACGGAACCGGAGACACCTGAGAGGCTCTCGTATATCCGAACAGTCATCACATATGTTCGGACGACTACCGCCGAAATCCCTTCAGGGTAGCTACTCCTATCGAGGACCTCAGTAGCAATACATCCGTTCGATGTGAAGACCGCCGGTCTTCAACACCGTCTTCGTCTCTTCATCGATGTATAATTATTTGAAATGAGTAGGACAAGGAATTTTCAAATAATTATCGAATAATTATTATTTAAATCATTTTATACCGTTAATATTTATTTATAACGAACAAAATGCATATTATAGTTCATCTTATTTTAAGGAGTGAAATTGTTGAACAAAAATGAATATTTTTGTTCAATCCATTTTGTGAACAAAATGTGAATCCCTTCCTATCCTTCTAACATAACATTTAAATTGTATTTTAATACAAAACATTTTTCTAAATGAAATATGTTTCTTATTCTCTTCCTTTTAAAATCACATTAAATGCAACCTTTAATTCTCATATTCTATTTACATTCGGGACTGCAAATAAAAAATGTATATTATCCTATTCATGATTTATTTGCGTTGAGGAACGCAAATAAAAATGTATCTTTGAATTTTTAATCTTATTTACATCAGGGAGTGTAAATAAAAGAACAACTTTTTATTTCATGTTTATTTACATTCAGGGATGTAAATAAATAAAAGAGAAATGTAATCTTTCTTTTAAATATTTTATCCGCATCTAGATTTGCCAACAAAATGTGAATTTTTCTCCTACTCATTTGTTTGCATCTAAAATTGTAAACAAAAGTGTATCTTTTTTTTTCTCATGTTTTATTTGCATGGTAGATCGCAAATAAAAATATATTCTCTATTTTCTATGTTTCGTTTGCATTGTAGAATGCAAATGAAGATGTAAATTTTTAATTTACATGTATTGCTTGTATTGTAGAATGCAATCATAAAATAAAATTATCATTATTTCCTTTATCATGTAGTGTTTGCATTGTAGAATGCAAACACAAAATGAAATTTATTTTTATGTAGCGTTTGCATTATAGAATGCAAACACAAAATGAAATTTATTTTTATGTAGCGTTTGCATTGTAGAATGCAAACACAAAATGAAATTTATTTTTATGTAGCGTTTGCAATGTAGAATGCAAACACAAAATGATTTTTTTTTATGTAGCGTTTGCATTGTAGAATGCAAACACAAAATGAAATTTATTTTTATGTAGCATTTGCATTGTAGAATGCAAACACAAAATGAAATTTATTTTTATGTAGTGTTTGCATTGTAGAATGCTAACACAAAATGAAATTTATTTTTATGTAGTGAATGCAGACACAAAATGAAATTTATTTTTATGTAGCGTTTGCATTGTAGAATGCAGACACAAAATGAAATTTATTTTTATGTAGCGTTTGCATTGTAGAATGCAAACACAAAATGAAATTTATTTTTATGTAGCGTTTGCATTGTAGAATGCAAACACAAAATGAAATTTATTTTTATGCTTGAGAACACAAATAGAAATGTCTTTTAATTCTCCATTGAAGATTTGTGTTTTAAAGCACCAATAAAGATGTAGTTCAACGTTCTAGGTAATATTTGTATTTAGAAACACAAACAAAAGTGTTATTCAATATACGATGTATATATTCGTGTTTAAAAACACAAATAAAATGTGATTCAATGTACGATGTATATATTTGTGTTTAAAGACACAAATAAAATGTGATTCAATATACGATGTATATATTTGTGTTTAAAGACACAAATAAAATGTCATTCAATGTACGATGTATATATTTGTGTTTAAAAACACAATTAAAATGTGGTTCAATGTACGATGTATATATTTGTGTTTAAAGACACAAATAAAATGTCATTCAATGTACGATGTATATATTTGTGTTTAAGGACACAAATAAAATGTGGTTCAATGTACGATGTATATATTTGTGTTAAAAGACACAATTAAAATGTGGTTCAATGTACGATGTATATATTTGTGTTAAAAGACACAAAAAAATGTGGTTCAATGTACGATGTATATATATTTGTGTTAAAAGACACAATTAAAATGTGGTTCAATGTACGATGTATATATTTGTGTTAAAAGACACAAATAAAATGTCATTCAATGTACGATGTATATATTTGTGTTAAAAGACACAAATAAAATGTCATTCAATGTACGATGTATATATTTGTGTTAAAGGACACAAATAAAATGTCATTCAATGTACGATGTATATTTTTGTGTTAAAAGACACAAATAAAATATCATTCAATGTACGATGTATATATTTGTGTTTAAAGACACAAAAAAATGTCATTCAATGTACGATGTATATTTTTGTGTTAAAAGACACAAATAAAATGTCATTCAATGTACGATGTATATATTTGTATTTAAGGACACAAATAAAATGTGGTTCAATGTACAATGTATATATTTGTGCTAAAAGACACAATTAAAATGTGGTTCAATGTACGATGTATATATTTGTGTTAAAAGACACAAAAAAATGTGGTTTAATGTATGATGAATATATATATTTGTGTTAAAAGACACAATTAAAATGTGGCTCAATGTACGATGTATATATATGTGTTAAAAGACACAAATAAAATGTCATTCAATGTACGATGTATATACTTGTGTTTAAAGACACAAATAAAATGTCATTCAATGTACGATGTATATATTTGTGTTTAAAGACAAATAAAATGTGATTTCTTGTTTGAAAATATTTGTGTTTAAAACACAAATATAAAAAGGACATTTCTTTTTCTATGTAGAACCAAAGTAATTCAAATAAAGGAAATTTTATTTTGTTATGTATTGAATTGATTAATTAATTCAATAATATTATTATATTATTTTCCCTATCACATGTAGATCTATGACTATTCATTTTATAAAAGAATATTGAATTGATTATCTAACTCAATCCAATAAAATAAATAAACGATTAAAATATTTCAATAACACATGACACTCTACATAATAATCCATAATATCCAACAGACAAACATTATACAACATCCACACAGTCAGATATGAATTGAATAACTATAAATAAAAATTAATTAATTAATTTAAAACAAATGATATCTCACAGTCGTTTGTGATTTAGACCAAAATTCCAACAGCTCATAAATTTCCCGTTTCAGTCTAGGAGTGTAGTTCAGGATCGTACGAGTCCAACGCTTACGAAATTGTGTAATTATGAATTAGTATGGGCGAGTTATTGATTAAACAAGATCTGAAATTAATTTAAAATTAATAAATTAATCATGTCATTAGGGAATTTAATCACCTTCTTCCCCAATTACTTCGGCCGAGAGTTTTCTTTATTGTTCAAAACTAGGGTTGATCCTATCTTCCGATTCAAGGCACCAGGGACAGATCAGAAATTGCTGCAGCGAAGAGAACGGAGAGGCACACGCGTGGGGCCCGGAGTGGTTGAACTCGGCTGAGCCTAGGGGGTGCGACGTGGGTGGTAGGCGGCGGCTTTGGGTGTGTTGTTCGAGGAGATGGTGGCACCAGAGAAGATCTAACCGTATGAAAATGAAGAGAAGAAGAATCTCTTCGAAGTGGTATAAGATTTGGATTTTAATTCGTTGAGGAGAGGGAGAGATTGATAAAAGAAATTTCGGCCATGGATGGGGGGCGGCGGCTGTAGGAGATGGTGAATAGTGATTGTATTTTAGGGTTTTACAATCTCTTATATAATATTTAAATGTCATTTTACAAAAAAAAAAAACAAATCTCTTAAGGTATTCAGAATTCAGTCCAACAAGAAGCTACCCTACCCAATAACCCCTATTCTGAATCCATCTAACCATGTCCCGCAGGCCTATGAAGTCATCTCAGCCCTCGTTTTTCAAATTTAAAATTAATTATTTTTATTATTAAATTCTGACATATTCAAAAATCCACCGGAGCCACATACGAACCTCGAAAAATCCCAAAAAAAAATATTTTTGGCTATGTCTTGACGATATGAATCCAACAAAATTAATTTTGTCGAATTTTGAGACTGCTCGAAAAATGGCTATTTTCCAGTCGTTCAATTTTGACTGTATTTGACCAAACACAGTTTCTTTTGCCACGCTCACATACTAAATCGGAAAATTCTAAAAATTGAAACCTAGCAATAATTTGACATTCCGGTTCCAACAAAAGTAGTTTCGTCGAAAACAGAGGTCGTTTGAAATTTGACTATTTTCACTGGCTTTAATATTATTTAAAAATAGAATTTTTAAATTTGAGCACATTTTCTAACCAATTTATTAAAAATAAAAATTTTAAATTGGTTCGGATTTTCCGGGTTATTACATAGGGTCATCCGCTAATGGTACTGCGGAAATATAAAATATATATATATATATATATATATATTAGCCACAACCATGAAGCCTAAATATAACTAATATATTATATATAATAGCAACAATTCGTCAACAATTATTCAATGCATCCAATCAGTCAACAAACAACATATAAAAATTATTTTAAATTAAAATTCATTTATAATAAAATTATAAACGAATTCCAGAGAGTGAGTTTACTCACTTTATTTTATGTCGATCCATTCCGATTCCGATTTAAATCCTGATTATGCAATCCTCAGCTGCGAATTACTCGACTGACTTTGTTCAGTAAAATCTCGTATACCCTTAATATAACATTCCTTAGTTGATGTGACTTTATATAAATGTATATGCATTTATAAATTTGATACCATTTTAATTAATCATTACTTGTTAATAAAAATTAGATAACGACTAAATTTACCTTAATCCGTCTTCCCCTCCTCTTCTAATTACCCAACTCCATTTGCGTGCTCAATATGAAATAATACGATAAATTGAATTTGTGACTGAATTGAACAAAACCCCTTACCATACATTCCACCCTGCAAGTAGACTCCCCCCTCTTTATGTTTACTACTAAAAATCCAACCCAGCAGACTATGACCATCACCGAACTAGTATTATCAACATCCTTGCATTCACCAATATAAACTGAAGCTACCTAAATCAACCAGTCCCTTCATTCCTTAAACGATCACCTCCACTGTTCTTACCAGCGTCGCCCTTTACGTCGTTCAACACAGTAAAGCCTTTTTTTCAAATCGGTAAACCACCTTCCATCGCCATTGTCGATTCCTAATCTCCCTCATCATCAATAAATTCGCACCCCTATTGAAGAACAAAATACCCTCACAACAACTCCATCTCCCTAATTCGCGAGCTCCAGCGTGCTTGTAACAACCCGGAATTTCAAAACCAATTTAAAATTTTAATTTAAGCTATTTTAATGCATTTGTTTATTTAAAATGATTTATTTTAAATAATAACGACTAAAAATTTATTTAAATCCAAGTTAGAACGTATAAATTTTAAATTTAATTAAAACGAGTTTGAAATGGCGTAGTAGTTTGAAATTTTGATTTTTAATTTCAAATGAATGTACAAAATCCAATATAAATCAGATTTCGGTAAAACAAGAAACGTTGGAATATTTTGAACTGTAATTTCCTAACGAATGTAAGACACTAATATTTCACTTTATAAATTGTAAGTTTTTTCCAGTTTAAAATTTAAAATAGTCGCTATAGAATTTATATATATTTTATTAATATATATAGCCCTTTAAAACAATCATTTTGCAAATGACCTCCGTTTTCGACGAAACCACATTTGTTGGATCCGGAATGTCAAATTATAGTCAGGGTAAAATTTCATAATTTTTGAAATTAATATGTGAGCGCAGTAAATATAAACGTGTTTTCAATTTCAGTTTGAATTTAATAAGCCAATAAAAAGGCCATTTTTCAAACGGTCTCCAAATTCTACGAAATTAATTTTGTTAGGACCGTATCATCAAAACATTGCTAGAATTCAATATTCATAATTTTTGGAGTCAGTATGTGGTCCCCGTAAATTAAAATGTACGTTCAACTTCAATATTGACCATTATATTGATATATATTTTAATTTTGATAAAAACTGATCGAAACGGTTGAATTGGCTTATGAAACATATCCCATTATGTCCAAAATGGGGGTATTTGGTTAAGGACGACAGTCGTTGGGTTTGATTTGGAGTTTGGATCAATAAACAGGTAATTTGTGAATTAAATATAATATAATATTATATATATATATGGAACTCTCACACAAAACCCTAAATTTCTCCTTCCATCGTTCTGAGCCGGCGGCCACGATTTTAATGACCAAAAACTTCCGATCTTCTTTCCCTTCATTCTCGAAATCCATACATTAAATTCCAGAACTCATAACATGGAAAACATTCAGCTCCTCACGATGTATACAATCAGCGGTAATGATCGTCTCTAATTTCGTGAATCGCGACAAATCTGTGCTAAAAGGCGCGACGTTGGAGCATAAATTTCAAGACAACCGAGGCTTCGAACGGCAATTGGCGCAGGAAGGCTGAGGTGAGGGCTTTCACTTGGCACCTCTGGATCGAAGGCCGATGGCCTTTGTTGGTGTGCACAAAGGAGAAATTGATGCGAGCTGGTGGATTCTCGTTCCAGGAAAATTATACGATGAAGACGATGGGTTTAAAGAAACACTAATGACCTAATTAGTAAAATGGTGATTAATTAAGATTTTATTTATTTTAGGTTGAATTAAAAATGTAATTAACCTTTAAACGGTTATAACTTGTTCGTTTGACATCATAATTCGATGATTAAAATTGTGTTAAAATCGTGACATTGAACACTACAACGTGGAACTGACCAAAACGGAAACGAAAGTTGTTGCAGTTTTTGATAAAATTAAACGTTCGTTTAATTTTATTAAAACAATCCTCAATTAAAGACTGACGGAGCGGAAACCAATGTGAGAATTCTCTCACTCAAATATTTTGTATAGTTATTTATTTTTATAACTGAATGTAGCGATAGCCATTGTTGATTTTTATCTGTTCTAATTATCACAAAAATGTTATACGGTGCTTGTTAGTTCACCTCAATGTTGTTTGAAAACCCATGGATGATATGATTGATTGTATTGGGTTTTGTTTATGGTATTGAAATATTTAACATCACTAAAAATAATGTTAATAAATTTGTGATAGTTGAAATTAAATTACAAATATCCATTTATAATTTAAATGGTGAAAATGGGTTAATTAGAAAAATAATTCGACTCAAATTAGAATTGGTTAAATTTATTAATCAGCGATTAATTTGAATTCATTGTTGTTGGTTGAAACCTCACACGGGTTTGGGGATGATAACTAATTCACATCTCCCTTGAATTTGACTGTATGTCAACCGATTGATTGACAGACTGTTATAAGTGTTATTTAATTATTTAATGCCTATACAGTTGTAAAGTGCACTCTGGATGTGAACTGAATGTTTAATAGTTGTTCATCACTATTTTTGAGTACATGCGATGTATGGAATTCGTATAAATAAAATTATATGGTAATTGATTGGATCTGATTCCAATTTAGAAATAACGAATATTTTAAAATAATATTCAGTAAAGAATTAAAATATGATTTTATGTCCGATTTTGGATGGACATGAAAATATTGATATATGAAATCGAGTTAAGTAGATGTGCGCCATTTTTACTCGAACGGAATTTTCTGTCAATTTTATTCATTTTATAATGAATATTGAAAAGATTTGTTTTCAAAATCTGATTGAAAATATTATCATTTTAATATTAAAATGATATGGAATATTCAATTTTGATTTAAAAATTGAAATCGAAGTTGAAATCGTTTGAAAATGAATTTATAAACGATTTATAAAAAACATTTTAAATGGAAATCGATGAAATATATTTTATATATTTAAAATGGCCTGAATAGAACGCACCGCGCAACGATCGTTCGCGAATTTCGACCATTAACTTTGAATTGGCATAACGGGAGATCCGACCGTCGGACTCTCCTAAAACCGGAACCATTGGGTTCGTATTGAAAAGATCTTTCCAATGGATACAAGAGATTTAAATTTGAATGGTTGGATTTTAAGATATGTCCAAATTAGTTTTGGAAAAGGTCGCTATGGATGTAGTTCGGTGGCCGATATTGGAAACCAACTGTAAGTGCCTTATTAAAATCATTAAAAATATGAATAAATTATGTAAAATCATAATAAATTATTTGAAAAGGTTTTTGGATGAAATATTCCATATTTGAAAAGATAAAAGATATTTATCTGAATGAACTAGTTAACAATTAGAATGGGGATAAGAAAGGAATTATAATGGTTTTAGTATAACCAAAATTTTCCAACGTATGAATTGGAATGTATTTAAACGGAAATAATCTTCGAAATATTTCGATATTGGATTCCGTGATTATATGGATATTATTGAGGAATTTGGAAGATACATATATCGTTATTCCCGATACGATATCTGTTAGTTTCAGAATTTGATATTGAATATAAGTCAATATAATTTCTGTTCAGAGCCTTGTATTTAATATCAAATTGGATTTTGGGTTTGTCGTGAATGGTATTTTTAATAATACTGTTCTTAAACCCAGTTGAGAAAAGAATAAATCTTTTAATTAAGATTAATGAAGTTTTCCAATTTATAATTACAAATTGGAATTCAATGAAAGGTGATTTTGGGTTCATTGTGAACAATGTTTTAAATTACATTTGTTCTTAAAACTGAATTAACAGTGAAGATATGATTTGGAATTTATAAATCTTTTTATAAAGATTAATGAAATTTTATCCAAAGAAAAGTTTTCCAATTTAATACATTAAATTGGAATTAAATGGAATTCGATTTAATAATAACCGAGATGAGCTTCTACGAATAAAGACCGTTATTATTTATGGAATTTAAAAGGATTTACCGTTATTCCATTTATATTATTAGTCTGATAAGGAAATTTATCTCGATTATATATTGGTCTGTTTTCCGTGAAGATTTCATAGTTAATGGAAGATTATTTGGGTTTATCGTGAAATGTGTTTTAAATGACATTGGTTCTTTAACCCATTTAAAGACAGGATTAATTTCCTAAAAGATTGAATAATCATCAAGTAATGATTTTTGAGATTAAAACCAAGGTGGAGTTTTAAATGAATCTTTAATTAAATTGAAATGTGAATGAGGTAATTTAATTTATAGAATTCAAGAAATGTTCGAGAAGGGAGTACTTCCAGTTTTGCTCCATGTGATAGTTAAATCTTTAATTAAATTTAAAATGAGAAATGGTAATTAATTTTTCCAATAACACAATGAGTGTTATATATGGAGTACTACCAGTTTTGCTCCATGGGATAAATAGGTTGGGATTGGGTTAATAAAATAAATGGTTACTTCGGTAAGGCTCGATAATCCCGACTACTTAATAAAATCTATTGAAATTGATATCCAAAGGAAAATTAAAGAATAAGTTTAGAAGAATTTATCTTTGATAAAATTAATGGGAACCTTTCCCTAAAAATGGGAATATTTGAATAAAAGAATATTCTGAATTGGAATGAGGCGTATGATGTGTTTTATAGCACTTTATTATTGATTATAAAATATGTGAGTTATTCGGAAAAACCGGGTTTAACCCATTCTGAATAATTAATACGACGACTAAAGTTGATGATTTGAAGATGGTGGTTGAAGACTGGAGATCTTACATCGAATGGATGATTACTGATGTCTTGATTGGGATGTACACCCAAGACAAGGTAATAAGTGGTGATCATCCAGACGTACTTAGAGGTCGACCGGATATGCGAGGACCTCTCTCCTGTATTGGACATATGGGATGTGGAATAAGGTGCATCCGGTTTCGTTCAGACCCAGAACAGACTTGCAAATGGATGGTACGTCTGACATTGTATTCCTTTATAATGTATTCCGTGATCTCTGCTAAATATATATCTATTTGGTGGCGGAGAATTTATTATCTTTCTTAACACCCATCTCTGAGACCTTAGAGCTTAGAGGTTATATATTGGTGGAAATCAGTGGTACGATATGGATTGACAATGTGGCATGCTAAGATGCAAATGATCAAGGCTTATTGTTGAAAAGCAGAGTCTTGTGGTTGATGATCAAAGCATAGCTTTAAGTAGCACAGCTTTGTGTAGCGTTAATTCGCGAACTTCACACCTCAGTATGAACCAAAAAGGGATGAGGACCTCAGGGAAATGGACATATGTTAGTTTCTAGCTACGAGTAATGACATGGTACGGATCCCAAACATTTTACTCATGTGGATGTTGGAAATTTTATTGATGGAAAGCGAGGTACCTCGTATTTGATTTGAGTCCCTAGTAC
Organism: Allium sativum; assembly: GCA_030737875.1. Lineage (NCBI taxonomy): Eukaryota > Viridiplantae > Streptophyta > Magnoliopsida > Asparagales > Amaryllidaceae > Allium > Allium sativum. The sequence continues at coordinate 121,696,111 of CM060919.1, read as the reverse complement.
CTCGTATTTGGTCGAAGATACTGACAAATTTTTGAGGTTCATAGAACCGTCTAACATATAGTTTATTGTATTGCCAATCATCGACGGATGACCGGCCCTATCGCTAACCTAGGGTTTCCCAAAGTGTGTAATCCTGAGGCATTGCTAGTGTGTCTCGAATCGGTAAGGACGATCGCTTGCCTTGGTTCGTAGATGGAAACCCAATTTCCAATACGTGATTTTACAGTTTTAGTTGTAAACCTATATATGGTGACATAATATTATGGTACCTATGCCGCCTATGATTGATACATTTAAATTTGAAAGTGATTTCTACACTTATAGTAATAATTAAAGTTGAAAATTCGTGTATCAAACATATTTGGCTATTATAAGGTAAAACTCTATCCTCTACCGCGTTCATTGTGTGATCGGATCCGAGTCTTATAATAGCTTAATTTTTCTATTTAGCATTGCACCATTTATTTTTATGCATTGGTATTCATGGGGGTAAACCCATTCCGTGTTATACGGCATGGTTCCGTGATTCACCTAACTTTAAAATAAAAGCTAATAACCTTTTTTGTTCTCACACCAGTCCCATGACTGACTCGGAGTTTATTGTTTTAACCTAAACTCTGGGTGCCCATATTTTCCACACGGGCAGCTAGTAGTTTTGGTTTTTCAGATTTCTATTTAGCAGGATCCTAGTTTGCATCTGGAGCTATATTCGGAAATCTTTGTATCCATGCATTTCTTTCAGTTGTGATAGTTGATGTTTTCCACTGCATATTATGTTTATGTATTTAAATGTAATCAAAATATCTGATATTTGTATTTCCGTTGTATATTATTTATTTCATACTCTAATATCTTGTACTTTGATGTAAATTGTTGTAACAGCAATGGAATGTTCTATTGTTTGTGTTCTGATCAGTCGTGTTCTCGAAGCAGTCCGCCTTCTTGTTTGGTTTACACCGGCCGGGAAGTCTGGGTCGCCACATTGCTACGAGCTCTAGGGAACTTCGCGAAGCGACTACAATTTGGATCTGAATCTCGATTTCCATTTGCTTTTTTTTTTGAATCGAGGTGGAAGAAAAGAAAATGAAGAGGAAAAACATGAAATTGGGTTTCGGGTTACATAAATGAAAATCACAAAGGTTGATGTGTTTATATAGGAGTGAACGAGAGACAAATTGTACTAGGCCAATAAATTCTGCGTTCCCTTGATATTGAAGTGGAGAGGCAGATTTTTCTGCTCGAGAAGGAAGTAGTCAACGTAAATCACCATTTAGGTCTACGACTTATACTTAGGTCGGCTTTGATATAATTTGATATTGTTTATATTTTATTCGAATATATTCCGTGGTTCTGAACTCCTATCTGAGTGTATCATTAGCGTCTCTTAGGTTTAACCACTATTCTGAACTTAACGGAACAGGTTTCGCAGTCTTATTTGATCGTCTGGAAAAGATATCATTTTAAATCAATGATTTAAATAAAATTCAACTTAATTATTTCTAAGCGTTTGCTATCCGAATAATCAAACGATAAATCCAAACATTATCAAATTTGAAATCTGATAATAATACACAATTACGGATCTAATGGAACCGATTCTGTTGAATTCTGAGATCGATTGAAATTTGACTATTTCACATATCAATTAAAATTGATTAAAATATATTTTAAATTCAAACAAATCAAATCCATCGATAATAAAATTATTATTATCAATTTTGATTCAAATAGAATTTATATTAATCGTATATCCATTATTAAATCGATAAATTCCATATTAAAATCCATTTATATTTAATATTCATCATTTAAAATTAATTCAAATGTTTAAAATGAATTGACTAAAAATCTAGGATGTTACATTCCTCCCCCCTTAAAAGTATTTCGTCCCCAAAATTACTAAGGCAGAAAAAATGCTACAAACCCGTTAACTTTTCGAAAGCCTACTTTGTTATAACTTAGCATTTCGTTCATATATCATTCATATGCATTCATATTCATTCAAGTTGATTTCAATCAGTTTATTTACTTCGTTTACAATAAAAGAAAAAATTTCTACTCCTCTTTGTATTATTTTATTAATAAAATAACCACTTATTTTTTTGGCTAATATTAAATTGATTACAAATCAATTTATTCATTTCAATCCATTTATCTTTCCAGAATTCAAATAGCCGGTGCTTATTTCAAATCCCTTTAGAAATCAGATAAATATATACATATATTTAAAATCATCTCAAATTCAAAACATTTGAATTTTTCTAAACCAACATGGTTTCTTTCAAATCAATCTCCATCAAAACTTTTCTAAGGTAGCAATTCGTCACTTAGAAACTCGAACATGAACACCGATGATGGTCGACTCATCATTGGAATTATTTTCCAGCGACTGAAGTGAGTTTAGTGCTTTATCACTTTCAAAATCCATTCAAAATGATTTTATTCAAAAATCCTTCCTAAAACAAGGCTGTATTGTTTTTATAACACTTCAGAAAATATTTACCAAATATCCGAGATTTAAATTCCAAATTCTCGTTTCAATCCAATTTTAATTCACCCCATTTGTATATCAAGATCTATTTTGTTATTCATAACCATTTCAATTTTATAATCTAATTTAATTACAATCTCAATCAACACATCCATGTATTATAATAATTTCAGAAAAATTTTCCTTTTATATAAAAATATAGTTTTGGGTAAAATTATTTCATTTACCCAACTTTTAAAACATATAGTGTCGAATACTCTGCTCAAGTGTTTAAACATACCTATCGATACAGTTGTACATTATGTATCTGTAATGACCTGGGAAATTTGTGACCTTGGTAATCGACATAACTCAATGTCAACTGTCCAAGCATCGGAAACAACGGATAGTCCATGAAAGAAATTAGAGGGTGAGAATAGATAAGATAGAAACTTAGAATAGAAGAAGAAGAAGAAGAACATACAGCATCAGAGTAAACACGAATCTCACAGTGGAACGAACAATATATAATAGATACATAACTTTGAAATAAAATCAGTATATGTATACAGTAACATTATTAGAGTATAACACTTACAACACAGTGGAAATAAACAATAGTTATATATTCCTGAAGCCTCCTGCTCCAAGCTCTCCAAGTATATGTGTAAAATCCTAACTACTTGACTGCCCATACAAAATTGGGCACCCAAGAGTTTAGGGTAAAGCAAAACAAAACAAACTCTTGGTCAGTCATGGGACTAGTGTGAGTAAAACAATTTAAAACAGTTTGAGCAATTAAACGATATATCATAAGACCAAGCCATATAACGGAACGGGTTTTTCCCTTATGAGAATTAAGATAATCTTTATATCAAATTCTTTTTATATTATAATAGTGCCTATCAACTACAATATAATAATCATCTAGCGGAAACGGTTTCATCTCACGTTCTACATACATAGTATACAATCAAAACCGCGAGCACTTATTGGATAATGGATTTCCAACTATGACAAGGTATGGAACTGCCTTCCGATAGTGTACCTCTAGATAGGAAAACTTTTTATATTATAATAGTGCCTATCAACTACAATATAATAATCATCTAGCGGAAACGGTTTCATCTCACGTTCTACATACATAGTATACAATCAAAACCGCGAGCACTTATTGGATAATGGATTTCCAACTATGACAAGGTATGGAACTGCCTTCCGATAGTGTACCTCTAGATAGGAAAACACTGGGTTCAACAAGAACATCTTGCAACCCGGCCACACATGACCAACCACTCATTTCGCTTGAGTGTATCGAATGTATATCACCAACGGTTGGGATCAGCAACTGTTTCCCTAAAGGGACAGCATTGAATAGATTAAAGAAGTAAATGGAATTTCTCTAGATAGGTGATAATACACCCTAATTGGAAGCAACCCACTTAGCCATGCTGCCTGCCCGAATTTTGTCATTTCCCGGTTGTGAGGCTGGAGGCCACGCTGATCTCTGACAGATCACACATTTATTCACTTTGAATATCACATTTTCATACCCACCAAATCACAAATCGATTTCCCAAAAAATAAAATGGGTATACATACAACTAAGAGAAACGAATTCCTCCGCCACCAAACGTAAATACGTTTGAAGAGATCAACTTACGCGATCAATTAAATATACTCTGTCAGACATTCTTCCATACAGGTCATCCTGGGACTGGACATACCGAAGGCACTATTCTTTAAATCCATCTTAGGTAATTTCTACCTAGGATCGCCATAACAGCCCTTGCATAACTCTGTCTTCAATTATCTTCATCATATTTGATTTGCAACGCTAATGCCCATACAGAGTGGTTTTCAGATAATGAATCTGATCCCGGTCTATCCGTATTGACGATGGAAAAATGGTCAAAACATCGATAGTCGGTGATTTAACTATCAAAGAAAACATGTTTGCAAACAACGATATTATTTCCAGGTGGAAATTTCTATCGATCAATCATCATTCATCTCTTTATATTAGATTATCATTAATTTATTCACTTACCCATTTCATGTTTCCATATATTCATAAATCCTTATTTTTAAATTTAGAAAGTATCCGTTATTAATCATTGGAAAACATATCCATATTTACTCTCATTTCTATTTCTTTTTATATTAGAAAACATTTCTGATTCTTATTTGGAAAACATTTCCAAAACTCCTTTATTGGGTTTAAGCAGATGTTTAAATAAAATATCGCTATGCCAACTCAAATCATTACCTTCATTAACTAAATTCACTTAACCAACCTTCACTATCGAACCTTAACCATTCCTTAGTTAAAAATGGAGTCAATTAAGTTGGGGTATAACTACCTCTCAGACCTTAACTGAACAACATTTCTAACCTCGATATAGACAAAGTTAACCTTTCAAATCTTTACCAAACTTCCTTACGTAACTCTCGGATTCTATTTACAAATCCACTCTTTTACAGAAACCATTCGATTTTAACAATAGTGTTATAATCCCAAGCTTCCGAAATATAGTAACTGAAATATAACTTTTATTTATTAATTTAAATAAATAAATAAAGGATTTTTTAAATAATAAATCTTGATTTAAAATCCGGAAAGTAAATAATACTTTCCTACATTAGATATAGTCGAATCCCAATGTATAATTCTCTCTCGAATAATCTCTATTAGATAACTCTCTTTCGAATAAACTATATTGGATAATCTTCCTTTCGAATAAACTATATTCAATAATTTTTTTCTTCGAATAAACTATATTCAATAACTTTTTTCTTCGAATAAACTGTATTCGATAATCTCTCTTTGAATAACTTATATTCGATTAGCCCTATTTGGATAACTATATTCGACTAACTCTATTCGATTAACTAATATTCGATTAACTCTATTCGAATAACTAATATTCGATTGACTCTATTCAATTAACTCTAATTCGATTGACTCTATTCGAATAACTAATATTTGATTAACTCTATTTGATTACTCCAAATTTCCTTTATAAATATTCTTATCTGAAAATATTTATTTAAAATCCTTATTCACATTAAATGTGAATAACATTCTGTTTATACAAACTAAACAGTTTGATTTCGCATTTTAAAATAATATCCCATTTCCAATTCTATTCATACTTCTATTTATAGAATTATTTATACAAATTCTCCTTTTAACTTCTAGCACTTTAAATCTCATTTAAATTTCCCTTTATAAATGCTGAATTCAAATTCCATTAAATTATCGGTGTTAAAATCGATTCTTACTTCTCTATATAATTTTAGACTTATGTATCCCATTAATCAAATGGTAAATATTTTATTTAATTTATAAAACATTATTTATAAATTAATCTTCTCAATTTATCTGTTAAAATAGATTTCTATTTACAATCTACTTTAAATCCATAACTCATCTTTCCTTTTATACTTATTCTATTTATTTCATAAATATTTTCTTTTATAATTATTCGATTTATTTTCTAAATAAATATTCCTTTTATAATTCTATTTATTTTCTAAATAAATATTCCTTTTTATAAGACTTGTTGATTTTATAAAAATTCCTTTACATCAATATTCACCTTGAAGTCTCTCTTTGATAAAATCCCTTGATTTTATTTAATATTTTTATTTCAATATACGCATTGAAATTTTCCTTTTTACGTCCCTGGGTTTCTTATGGTTTTTAAAATACTAATTAACAACGATCAATATCATTATAACACACATAATCAATAACAGACTATTTATCACATCATATATCACAATATATGAAAAACAGTAAAATAAATGTTGAGGAATCCAGCTGTTTCCCTACATCCACAGATGTTAAACAATGTAATAACATCGATTTCATTTCGATATGAAATATTTTGATTAACAGAATCAATCTTTGATTAACGATTTATATATATCGTTATCTGTAATTTCAACCAATACATCAGCAATTCAACCAAATAATCAACACACAGAAATCAATCATCATTTATTAGTTCTAAAATACGTTATAAAAATATAATTGGGTAGAGTTAGTGAGATTTACTCACATTGGACGGTCATCGTCAAATAAAGATAATTGTCGATTGATTTAGATAAACAATTCATTTTGCTATAAATTGTAACGAGCTCCAATTCACTCCCAGTCAGTTCCATTTTGTAGCCCTCGTCCATACGGACCCAACGGATCTTGTTTCGTTGAATCCCGTTAACATATGAATAAGATATGACACGTTCAAGTTAATACACATTTATATTAAATAAAAATTTAGAATTTAAATTCCATTTGGGCCTCACCCTCAAACCGTTGGCCCAACCTCTTCAAACCCATGATGAATAGTGCGGTCTCCTGCTTCAGTTAATCCCATATACATCATAGCAGCTTTCAAAGCCATTATCGCCCTTTCCATCCACAAGAACTACCTCATCTTCCCATTAAAATTCAAACCGACTTCACCGTGTTGCTTCTCTTCACTTCCTCTACACACCAATACCATTTCTGCACAACTCGAACTCACGATGTAAACTACGTTCTCCAGTCCTCATTTACGACCTACGGTATAAACATCGACATCGACTTTCACGAATCTACCCCAAACTTCGTCAACAAGACCTCGTTGCTACCTCGAACTCATTGACGCCTTCAAGCCGACCTTCAACTTCCTCATCAATGCTCGACAGTAAACCCTAGCTGTTACGGTTTATTTCCAAACCCCCTAGAAATGGTAAGAGTTGCACAAAATGATCATCAGGCCGTAGAGAATCATGTGTGGAACTCAAATATATGAGTTAGAGGATTTACTAATTTTTATTTTTATTTCCTTTGATTTTTGAAAGTGGCGAATTGGTTTATGAGAGTAAATCATACGGCGGAAAACCCTACTGACTGAAATGAAGTATGACTTAAGTTTCGAAATGTTAGAGGGTATTTATAGAATAGTTTTATTATTTTTTATTCGATTATTATATTTGTTTTTATACCAACGCTGCTTATATTTGTCAATAAAAATTCCTATGATTACGTACAATATCCAAATTTGATAAAAATGGATATGCAGCTACAGTTCGACATTACGGACCCAACAAAACTTGTTTCATCGAATTCCAAGTTCGTTTACTCACACTCTTATTTTTAAAGCCAAATTATTGACTGTTTTTCATATTAAAATCCCGTACGGCAACATACTGACTCCAAAAATCACGAAAATTGAAATCTAGCAATAATTTAATATTCTTAGTTTCGTCGAAAACGGAGATCGTTTGCAAAAATGGCTATTTTTAAAGCTATAAATAAGCCCATTTAAATATAAATATATTTAAAAACAATTAAATAAAATAATAATAATTTAATATTATCGTATATATTCACAATAGAATGTCATACAGCTCCAAAATATTCCCATCTGAATTTATACTCGATATTTCAAATCCAGTGTTAAATCAGTATTCAAGTTATATTATAAATCCTTTTATAATATAAATAAATCGTTATAAATTATAAAGGAATTCCGTAGCGACTTTCCGAAAATTTGATTTGGACATAACTCACAATCTACACGACGAAATCACGATTTTTCTCTTCCCTTAGAAAAATATACTTTACCATTTCCGAACGTTTCTTGTTTCACAGAAATCCGACTTAAAAAGGATTATGTATAGTCGTTTAAAGTTCAAATCGCCAAATTACGAACTGCCGTGCCATTTCGAGCTCGATTATAATTATAATATAATTTATACGTTCAACTGTCGTTATCTAAATATATTCGTTAATATAATTCGATCTTAAACTGAATTATATCTCATAAATAATCCAATTCACGCAATATTGTGAATTCAGCTATTTCCGACTATTTTGGAATTTAATATATTATTCTATTAATTATATTAATTAAATATTCAATATTATTTAATTAAATAACCATTTAATTCTCTAAATCACTTTTTAAATAATTAAATTAATTAATTATTATATCGTAAAAATATGGGACGTTACGTTCTTCCCCTCTTAAAATAATTTCGTCCTCGAAATTGCTAAGGTAGAAAACAAACCCTATTAACTGGGTAAAAATTATTTGTTTACTTCTTAATTTCAGTTTCTGTAACAACCCGGAAAATCTGAACCAATTTAAAAAATTTATTTCAGCGATTTTAATGAATTTTGATTATTTTAAAAGAATATTTTAAATAAGGAATATTTTGAAATAATATTCATTAAAGGATTAAAGTATTGAAATACGAGAAGCCGTATTGATTAGAGTTGCGCCATTTTGACGTGAATGATCTTTATATCAATTTTATTCGTTTTTATAACGAATATCGAAAAGAAAAGGATTTCAAAATCTGAAGTTTTGAAAATATTATCATTTATATGTTAATGATATGGAATATTCAATTTTGATTTAAAATTGAATATGAAGTTGAAACCGTTTTGAAAACGAATTTAAAACGATTTATAAAATACGTTTTGAAAGGAAATCGACGAAATATATATAATATGTATATTATATATTTAACGGCCTGAATAGAACGCACTGCGCCGTGGCCGTTCGCGAATTTCGACCATTGACTTCGAATTGATGTTACGGGAGATCCAACCGTCGGATTCTCCTAAAACCAGAACCGTTGGGTTCGTATCGAAAAGAGCTTTCCAACGAATATAAGAAATTTGAAATCTAACGGTTGGATTTGGAATTATGTCCAAATCAAATTTGGAAAAGGTCGCTGTAAGTGCAGTTCGACGACCGTTGATGGAAATCGACTGTACGGGCCTTGATAAAATTATTAAAAATATTAATAATTTATGTAAAATCATAATAAGTGATTTGGGAAGAAATGGGATGAAAAACTCAATATTTGAAAAGATAAAAATAGATTTTTATCGAATTGATCTAGTTATTAACTAGAATTATAATCCAATTATTTTTAAATAAATAAAGGGGATTGAGAATGGGTTTTAAAATAACCAGAATTTCCAATATATGAATTGGAATGGATTCGAATCGAAATCATCTTCGGGATATTTCGATGTTGGATTTCGTGATTATACAAGTATTGTTATGGAAATTTGAAAGATATATTTTATATCGTTATTCCCAATACGACATTTGTTGGTTTCAGAGTTCGATATTGAATATAAGTCGATATATTTTCTATTCAGAGCCTTATATTTAATATCGAATTGAATTTTGGGTTTGTCGTGAACGGTGTCTTAACTAACACTGTTCTTAAACTCGGTTGAGTTAAGAAAATTAGAAACTAACTGGAGATTAGTTAAGTCGAATGGTTTCATGGGTATTGATCTGATGTTGGTTTCGGCCTTCGGGATTAACACTTAGGGTATTGTTCCCTCACTAATTCACAGTTAGAGATTAATGGGATGCGATTTTGGGTTTATCGTGAGCTGTGTTTTAAATGACATTAGTTCTATAACCCGGTTAAAGATAAGATTAATTTCTTAACTTTGAAAGGTCATTAAGTAATGATTTTTGAGATTAAAACTGAATTAGAGTTTTAATGAATCTTTGATTAGATTGAAATGATCGAGAATGGAGTACCACAGTTTTACTCCAGGCGATAGATAAATCTTTAATTAGATTTGAACGTGAAATGGTAATTAAATTTACCGATAACACTGTGGTGTTAGATATGGAGTATTGCCAGTTTTGCTCCAAGGGATAAATAGGTTGGGATTGGGAAATATAATAAAGGATTACTTCGGTAAGATTCATTTATCCCGACTAGTTTGGAAAACCTTAAAATGGTTTGAAACGATCCAAAGGAAGATTAAAGAATAAATTTTAAAGAATTTATCTTTGATAAAATTAATGGGAACCTTTCCCCAAAGAATAAGAATATTTGAATTAAAATAATATTCTGGATTGGAATGAGGCATATGTTGTGTTTGTGTAACACTTGTTTACTATATACGCGAGTTATTCGGAAAGGCCGGGTTTATACCCATTCTGAATAACTGATTCGACGATAAGTCGAAGATGAAGACGGTGGTTGAAGACCGGAGGTCTTCACATTGTTTGGATGATTCCTGCCATCTTGATTGGGCTGTACACCCAAGACGATGGAAAAGGTGGTGATCGTCCAGACGTACTTGGAGATCAACGGATATGCGAGGACATCACTCCTGTATTAGGCATATGGGAGGCGGAATAAGGTGCCTCCGGTTTCGTTCAGACCCAGAACGAACTTGTAAATGGACTGTGTGTCCGACATTGGATATCATTCCGTGCGATTCATTGATATCGGTTGCAAGGAGTGGTTTGCCTGTGTGGCATGCTAAGATGCAAATGATCAAGACTTCTGTTGAAAAGAAAAGTCTTGTGGTGATGATCAAAGCATGGCTTTAATAGCGTAGCTTTGTGTATGACGTTAATTCGTGAGCCTCACACCCCGGTGTGGACCAAAGACGGGAGACGGACATCGGGGAGGACATGTGTTTCTTTCTATATAGAAGTGGTGTCAATGCTTAAACTGGCTGGCATTGCTTATGTGGATGATGAATTTTGAGGCGCCTTGGTTAGATCGGACGATCCGGGTCCGATGGAGTCATTTGGCTCATTTACGCCCCATAGGGCGGGGAAACGCAGTGTTCAGGAATTTTAGTCCTCATCGAGTGGACCGGCCCTGATGATCCAAGGCTTGTCTGCGCGCTTGCCTGAGGCTCAGGCTAGAGAGTCTCGAAGCGGTGAGGACTATCTTTTGCCTCGGTTCACAGATGGAAATCCAACTTCCAATACAACATTTTGCGATTATGATTGTAGAGCCTAGTATTGGCGACATGATATATGGTACCCATGCCGTCTATGATTGATACATTTATATTTGAAGTTGTTTTATACACTATACACTTATAATAGTATCAAAAGATTTGTTTTAAACGTACCAAGCATGTTTGGCTATTATAAGGGAAAACTCTATCCTCCAACTGCATTCATTGTGTGATGGGACCTGAGTCTTATAATAGCTTCATTTTCTTTATTTTAGCATTGCGCTATTGATTATATGCACTGGTATTCTTGGGAGGAAACCCGTTCTGTGTTATACGGCGTGGTCCCTTGATTTACCTAACTTTAAAAATAAAGATTAATAACTGTTTTAGTTCTCACACCAGTCACATGACTGACTTGCAGTTTATTGTTTTAACCTAAACTCTGGGTGCCCCTATTTTCCGCACGGGCAGCTAGTAGTTTTGGTTTTGCAAATTTATATTCACAGGATCCTGATTTACAGCTGAAGCGATATTCAGAAAGCTCTGTATCCGTGTATTACTTTCAGTTGTGTTTGTATTATTTTTTCGCTGTAGTAATGTTTTTAAATCTCTGATATTTGTCAAATGTATAATATTTGCTCATACTCTGTATATTCTTGTACTCTGATGTAAATTGTTGTAATAAAAAATGAAATGTTCTTCTGTTTGTGTTCTGATTCGTCTTGTCCTCATTTCAATTCGGGTTTTGAACGGTTTTGGTCGGTTTAGCGATCGATTAAGTCCGGGCGAAATCCTTGTCGTTACAGTTTCATTGTACCAATTAATTTTAATTAAATATTAATTCATTCTTACTAACAAAAAATTTCAAAAATCTTGAAACTTTTCTAGCACCTGAAATTTCTGAAAAATTTCGCCAGCACCTCCTTCGTATGGCTCAATCGGTACAACTACAACTTGCCTCTAGGCCATCTCCAACCCAAAAGAAAATCAAATAACCAAGCGGCTTGCCATATCGGCTCATAAATCACCAAAATCATATATAAATAAACTTGTACCTTTTTGTTGGGCATATCATTATATCTTTTCATCCTATTATCAACTCAGATATACCAAAGTCGTCCCAATCAAACTCCAAATCAGTTTTTATCCTCAAACCCAATCATTCACTTATACCCAAGTCAAATTCCATTTCAAATTCGAGTTCCATTCTCGATTTCAAACTCTATGTAATAACCCGCATTTTCAGTGATATAATAATTAATTAATTTAATTATTTAAAATATGGTTTGATAATTTAAATGGTCGTTTAATTAAATTATAAGGAATATTTAATTAGTATAATAGTTAAATAATATATTTAATTCTGAAATAATCAGAATTGGCCGAAATGGCAATTTGTGTGAATTGGGCAAATTCAAAATATATAATTCAGTTTAGAATTGAATTACGATAACGAATATATTTAATTAACGATGGTTGAACGTATAAATTATAATATAATTATAATCGAGCTCGAAATGGCGCGGTAGTTCGTGAATTGGCAATTCGAACTTTAAACGAATATACAGAAGCCGTTTTAAATCGGATTTCTGTGAAACAAGAAACGTTAGGAGCTAGTGAACGATATTTTTCTAATGAAAGAGAAAAATCGAGATTTCGTCGTGTAGATTTTGATTTATGTCCAAATCAAATTTTAGAAAAGTCGCTGTGGAATTCCTTTATAATTTATAATGATTTATAAAAGGATTTAAATATAAATCGAATATCGATATAACTCTGATGAAGAAATATCGAGTAAGAAATTCATATAGGAATATTCTAGAGCTGTATGATATCGTATATGAATATATACGATAATATTTATTTAAATATTTAATTTAATTGTTTTTAAATATATTTAATATTTAAAAGGGTTTATTTAGGGCTTTAAAAATAGCCAGTTTTGCAAACGACCTCAAAATTCGACGAAACTAATTTTGTTGGATCCGCAATGTTAAATTATTGCTAGATTTTAAGTTTCGTGATTTTTGAAGCCAATATGTGGTCGTACAGATTTTTAATGTGAAATACAGTCGATATTTTGACAGTTAAAAATAAGCTGCGTGAGCAAACGGAGTCGGAATTCGACGAAACCAGTTTCATTGGGACCGTAATGTCAAATTGTAGCTGCATGTCAATTTCCATGATTTTTGGGTATCGTGTGTGATCACACTAATTTTTAGAAAGCAAGAACAAATATAAATGAATATAAAACTAAAATATTCTAAGTTCTTGGTGAACCTAATCAAGCCACATCTTCATCTTTACAGCCACACAACATTTTCATCCCCGTTATAAAATCAAATTTATCCGCCTCCATCAGTTTTTGTTTCCAACGTGAATACCCTCAACTTCAAAAATCAAAGTAAAATGAAATAAAAATCCTAAGATATATATGTATGAGTTGTTGCTGAGCTTCTCTTCAATCCAGTGAAGTATTTCAGAGCTCGACGTCCATTTTCGGATGTTGGAAAACCAACAGTAGAAATAAAGTTCGGGTATTCTGGAATTTGGAACAACGAGTCACAAAATGGAGTTTGGATTTGGGTAAATCACTGAAAACCGCACCTTGTGTGTAGGGCTGGGTTTTTTTTCCGTCTTCCGCTTTTTCTGTGTTTTCCTTCCGAACATTTCCAAGATTTTCCGTTTCGGCACTTTTCCGAAATAGATAGTTCGGAAGGAATTCCTTCCGACACATAGCAGTAAAAGAGCGGAAATTTCCATGTTTTCCGCGGTAGTTCCGTTCCTTCCAGAAAATTACGAAATGAAAATTTTAAAAAGAATTACTTGGAAATAACGATTGTTTAAGCTAAAAATGCTAAAATTACGAAAATACCCTTCATATTGGAAAAAGTGAAAAAAATTCAAAAAAATCTAGAAAAATAAAAAATGAAAAGTTAAAAAAGAATTATTTTAAAATATCGATTTTTTAAGCTAAAAAAGCTATAATACTAAAATACCCTACAAATTGGAAAGAGTGAAAGAAATGAAAAAATTTCAAAAAATCTAGAAAATTACGAAATGAAAAGTTAAAAAAGAATAACTTTGAAATAACGATTGTTTAAGCTAAAAATGCTAAAATTACGAAAATACCCTTGATACTGGAAAAAGTGAAAAAAAATGAAAAAATTTCAATAAATCTAGAAAATTACGAAATGAAAAGTTAAAAAAGAATTATTTTAAAATATCGATTTTTTAAGCTAAAAAAGCTAAAATTACGAAAATACCCTACATATTGGAAAAAGTTAAAAAAATGAAAAAAATCTAGAAAATTACAAAATGAAAAGTTAAAAAAGAATTATTTTGAAATAACGATTTTTTAAGCTAAAAATGCTAAAATTACAAAAATACTCTTCATATTTGAAAAAGTGAAAAAAAATTCAAAAATTACGAAATGAAAAGTTAAAAAAGAATTATTTTAAAATAACGATTTTTTAAGCTAAAAAAGCTAAAATTACGAAAATACCCTACATAGTGGAAACGGTAAAAAAATGAAAAAATTTCAAAAAAAATCTAGAAAATTACGAAATGAAAAGTTAAAAAAGAATTATTTTAAAATAACGATTTTTTAAGCTAAAATTACAAAAATACCCTTCATATTGGAAAAAGTGAAAAAAATGAAAAATTTTCAAAAAATTTAATAATTTGCGAAATGAAAAGATAAAAAATAATTATTTTAAAATAACGATTTTTGGAGCTAAAAATGCTAAAATTACAAAAATACCATTTATTTCAACTTGAAGGGCATTTTCGTAATTTTGACCTTTTTAAACTTTAATAATTATTATTTTCGAATAATTCTTTTATTATTTTTCATTTCATATTTTTTTAATTTTTTTCCATTTTTCCAATATATAGGGTATTTTCGTAATATTTACATTTTTAGTTTTAAAAATCGTATTTTTTGAATAATTCTTTTTTTACTTTTCATTTCGTACTTTTTTGGATTTTTTTAAGTTTTTTCATTTTTTTTACTTTTTTCAAAATGAAGGGTATTTTCGTAATTTTGGCATTTTTAGCTTTAGAAATCATAATTTTCGAATAATTCTTTTTTTACTTTTCATTTCGTAATTTTTTTTGATTCGTTGAATTTTCTTTCACTTTTTTCAAAATGAAGGGTATTTTCATAATTTTAGCATTTTTAGCTTTAGAAATCGTAATTTTCGAGTAATTCTTTTTTTACTTTTTCGTAATTTTTTTCGATTTTTTGATTTTTTTTTTACTTTTTTCAAAATGAAGGGTATTTTCGTAATTTTGGCATTTTTAGTTTTAGAAATCGTAATTTTCGAATAATTCTTTTTGTACTTTTCATTTCGTAATTTTTTTGATTTTTTGAATTTTTTTACTTTTTTCAAAATGAAGGGTATTTTCAAAATTTTGGCATTTTTAGCTTTAGAAATCGTAATTTTTGAATAATTCTTTTTTTTACTTTTCATTTCGTAATTTATTTGATTTTTTTAAATTTTATCATTTTTTTTTACTTTTTTCAAAATGAAGGCTATTTTTGGTATTTTTAGCTTTAGAAATCGTAATTTTCGAATAATTCTTTTTTTACTTTTCATTTCGTAATTTTTTTGATTTTTTGAATTTTTTCATTTTTTTTACTTTTTTCAAAATAAAGGGTGTTTTCGTAATTTTGGCATTTTTAGCTTTAGAAATCATAATTTTCAAATAATTCCTTTTTTATTTTTCATTTCGCAATTTTTTTGATTTTTTTAAACTTTTTTCAAAATGAAGGGTATTTTCATAATTTTGGCATTTTTAATTTTAGAAACCGTAATTTTTGAATAATTCTTTTTTACTTTTCATTTTGTATTTTTTTGGATTTTTTGAATTTTTTTGTAAGTTTTTGAACATAAAGGGTATTTTCGTAAATATAAATCGTAATTTTTTGGATTGTTTGTGGCTTTCTGGAAAACGATGGAATTTCCATCTTCCATACCGTCTTTTCCATTAACCTTGAATTCCATTTAACGGAATTCTAGAGTTGATGGAACGGAAATCATTCTGCATGTCATATTTCCACCATCATCTGGAAGAAGTGGAAAAGGCTCCGATTGGAACGGAAAATTTCCGCACCCAAAACTACTTGTGTGTTGATTGGGCTGTTCCGATGTAAAAAGGTGTCGCTACCTGTAGTGGTTATCGCGAGAGCGAGTTGAGGTCACGAACGTCGAGCTCCATGGAAGTGGGATGGGTGCGAAGCAGATTCAAAGAGGAGTATAACGGGTTTGGGTTGGAGGTGAACGGAAGAGAGATGGAAGGGCGGTAGGTGGATGAAGTTGCGTTAATGTCTGTTGGAGGAGCAGCGTGGAAACTAATCGGGGAAGAAGGGGATTTAATCAAGCGGGTTTGGGCCGCGATCTTAAGGGTTGGGCTAAAGTTAATTCTATATATATATATATATTAGTTTTTTTAATGTACACAAACTTGTTAATGTTATAACTTTAACAAACGATATCAGAATTTCACGAAAAAAGATTCGTTGGGATCGTATGGACGGTGGCTACGCTGTGGAACTGACTGGGAGCGAATCAAAGCTCGTTGCAATTTATTGTAAAATAAATTGTCCATCTGAATCGAGCGATGGTTATCATTATTAACAATGATCGTCCAATGTGAGTAAAACTCACCAACTCTGAACAGTTCTATTTTTATAACGTATATTTAGAACTGATAAATGATGACTAATTTCTGTGTGTTAACTGTTTGGTTGAATTGTTAGTGTATTGGTTGAAATCATAGATAACGATACATACAAACATATATATATATATCGTTAATCGAATATTGATTATGTTAATCAGAATATTTTATACTCGTGTTGTTTAACATCTGTGATGCAGGAAACAGGTTGGAGGGACCCAACTGTGTTCCTCAACATTATTTTACTGTTATCATGTATTGTAATATATGATGTGATATAAAATCGGTTGATGATGATGCGTGTTTAAATGATATCGATCATTGTGATTTGGTATTTTAAATACCATGAAAAATACTGGGATGTAAAAAGGGGATTTTCAAAGTATATTTTGAAAATAAATTAGTTATATAAAATCAATGGATTTTATATAAAAAAGGAAAAAGGGATTTTATAGAAGAAATAGTTATAAAATCAAAAGGGTTTTAAAAAGGAAATATTCATTGAAAATAAATATGATATAACGAGAATTATTTGTTTAGAAAATAAATAAAGAAAAAAAGAATTTATTTATAAAATCAAAGGATTTTATAAAGAGAAACATTTATTGGGATAATAAATAAGATATTATAAAGGTTATTTATTTAGAAAATAAATAGGATATCATAAGGATATTTATTTGGAAAATAAATAGGATAATCAAAAGGGATTATTTATAAAACAAATAGAGTTTTATAAAGGAAATTATTTGTAAAACAAATACAAAGGAAATTATTTGTAAAACAAATACAAAGGAAAATAATTGTAAAACAAATATAAAAGGAATATTCATTTAGAAAATAAATAGAATTCTAGAAAGAGAAATATTTGGAAAACATTTACAAATAAAATAGAAAGGAAAATATTTGTAAAACATTTACAAATGGAATTGGAAAGAGGAATATTTGTAAAACATTTTACAAATAGAATTTAAAGGAGAAATGTTTGTAAAACATTTACAAATAGATTAAATGGAAATATTTATTTATAGGATAAATAAAGTTATAAAAGGAATATTTGTTAGAAAACAAATAAAATTAAAAAGGAATATTTGTTAGAAATAAATAGAAAAATAAACGCATATTTATTTAGAAATAAATAGGGTTAATGAAAAGGAGTTAATCGAACATAGTTAATCAAAATGGAGTTAAACAAAAATTAGAAATTGACTAGAGATTAATAAGTTGAATGGTTTTTAGAGTATCGATCTGATGTTGGTTTTGGCCTTCGGGGTTTATACTTAGGAAGTTATTCTCTTGTTAGTTTATAGTTAGAGTCTGATAGATGTGGAAGAATAGTGATACGTAATTAAGCCATGGAATTGTTTTCCAGTGTTAATAACGTATATTTTCTAAACATAGAAAATGAGGAAATATGTGTATATATATATGTTTGATGATTGGATCGATAATTCCATTTGGAAATAAGATCGTTGTGTGTACACAGACATGTTTTCATTCAATAGTTAAATCACTGACTATCAAAGTTTTGACAATTTTAACGTTGTTAATATGGAGAGACCAGTTGAATTATTATCCGAAGAACCACTCCGTATTGGCATAAGCATTGCGAATCAAGTATGCTGAATATATTGAAGACGGAGTAAAGTGCAAGGGCTGTTGTATAAATCTTAGATAACAATTGCCTAAGATGGATGTACTGAATAGTGCCTTCGGTTTGTCCAGTCCCAGGACAACTTGTATGGACGAAGGTCTGACAGAGTATATTTGATAGATTGCGTAAGTTGATCTCTTCGAATGTATTCACGTTTGGTGGCGGAGGAATTTGTTTCTCTTAGCTGTATACCCGTGTTATTTTTGGATAAATCAATTTGTGATTTTAAAGGGTATGACGATGTGACATTCTAAGTGAATGAAGATGTGGCATATAAAGGATAAGCTTAGCTTCTAGCCTCATATCCGGCAAATGACAAAAATCGGGCAGGCAGCATGGCTATGTGGGTAGCTCCCATTAGGCTGTATAATCACCTATCTAGAGATATTCATTTCATTCTTTAATCTGTTTGATGTTGTCCCATTCGGGAAACGGTTGTTGGTCCCAACCGTTAGTGATATACACTCGATACACTCAAGCGAAATGAGTGGTCAGTCATGTATGGCCGGGTTGCAAAATGTTCTTGTTGAACCCAGTGTATTCCTCTTTAGAGGTACACTAGCGAAAGGTGGTTCCATACCTTGTCATAGTTGGAAATCCATTATCCAATAAGCGCTCGCGGCTTTTGATTGTATACTATGTATGTAGAACGTGAGATGAAAGCGTTTCTGCTAGATGATTATTATATTGTGGTTGATGGACATTATTATAATATCAAAAGGGTTTTTGATATAAAGATATTTTGGATTCTCATAAGGGAAAAACCCGTTCCGTTATACGGCGTGGTCTTATGAGATATCGTTTACTTGTACAAACTGTTTAAATTGTTTTACTCATACCAGTCCCATGACTGACCCGGATTTTATTTTGTTTTGTTTTCCCTAAACTCTTGGGTGCCCAATTTTGTACGGGCAGTCAAGTAGTTGGGATTTACAAATACTTGAAGAGCTAGAGTAGGAGGCTTCATGATCATATAGCCATTGTTTATTTCCGTTGTGTTGTATGTGCTGTACTTTGGAAATGATATGTATATTCAAGTACAAATTTATATTTCAAAGTTATGATATATATTATATGTTATTCGTTCCGCTGTGAGGTTCGTGTTACTCTGATGTTGTGTTATTCTTCTTCTTGTATTCTAAGTTTCTATCTTATCTATTCTCACCCTCTAATTTCTTTCATTAACTTTCTGGTATTTTTTCGATGTTTGGTTAGTCGTCATTGAGTTTATGTCGATAACCAAAGTCGACAAAAACCAGGTCGTTACAGTTGGTATCAGAGCTTAAGGTTAAGTAATTACCTTGTCTTTGTGGCGTGACTCAGTAGAGATGGGGTTAGTAATACCGTAGATTGAGTTGAGTGAATATATATGAGCGCGTATTTGTTATTGATATAAAAAATTGTTTTATATTGTGGAGACTTATTATTGAGTTGTTTATGGGTGCTGGTCGATCAGTTTGATCCACTGTATTGATAGATGTTTCTGAACACTCGAATACGATGAACCGTCATGGTATGTTTTGAAAAGAGGGTAAATGAAATAATTTTACCCAAAGTATATTTGATATAGATATTGAATTAATAATATATGGGATATATTGGTTGTTATTATAATCGAGTAAGATTATAATTGAAACGGTTATGTAAATAACCAATCAAAATTCATATAAGTGAAATATATGAAAGCAGATGAATTATGTCTGAAAATTCAAATTAGAATTTGAAATAAAAAAACCCTGGAAATTGGAAAAGTATTGGTAAATGAATTTGGATTGAATATATGAGAATTTTAAAAATCCTGGGAGATTTTAAATTGTTTTGAGAATGATAGTTTGAATTGATTTCAAAATGGAAATGTTTAAATATGAGTTTTAAAAAGTGATATAGTATTGAACTCACTTTGATAGTTGGGCAATAACTCTGATGATGATGGCCACATCATCAGTGTTCATTTTCGAGTTGCTGAGTGACGGATTACTACCAAAGGTTTTTTTTGAATTGATTTGAGAAAAGCAAGTTGTTTTGAACCCTGAAAAGGAAAGTTTGATTTTCGATATGGTAAACTGTTTTAAACTCCGTAGAAAAGGTTGTTTGAGTAAAAACCAAAACAGAATTGAAATTTGGGAAAGACAATTGGAATTAAAATAAAGTCAATTAAGTGGTAACTGAAATTGAATTAGAATGATATCGAGACAAATTGGATTGTGAAATTCGAATTTGAAGTGTAAATTGAATTGGTAAGTTAAGAGTTGAAATCAAGAATGGATCTTGGGTTTCAAATGGATTTAGTTTGGGGGTATCAACAGATGATTTGGTTTGAGAATGAATTGATTTAAGATCGAGTTGGAAATATATCGGTATATGCTGAGTTGTAGCAAGTGAAAGTGATATAATGACCAACAAAAAGGTACAAGTTTATATTTCATACGAGTTTGGTGATTTATGAGCCTGATTGGCAAGCCGCTTGGCTTTTTGATTTTCTTTTGGGTTGGAGAAGGCCCAGAGAGGCGAGTTGTGGTTGTACCAATTGAGCCGTACAAAGGAGGTGCTGGCAAATTTTTTTGAAAAGTTAAGGCGTTAGAAAATTTTCAGGATTTTTGAAAATTTTCGTTAATAAGAATAAATTAATAATTTAATTGAAATTAAATAGGTTCAGTTGAAAACTGGAATTAAGAAGTAAAAGAAATAATTGTAACCCAGTCGACAGGGTTTGTTTTCTACCTTAGCAATTTCGAGGACGAAATTATTTTAAGTGGGGAAGAATGTAATGACCTGCATTTTCAGCGATATAATAATTAATTTATTTAATTATTTAAAATATGGTTTGATAATTTAAATGGTCGTTTAAGTAAATTATAAGGAATATTTAATTAATATAATAATTAAATAATATATTTAATTCTGAAATAATCAGAATTGGCTGAAATGGCAATTTGTGTGAATTGGGCAAATTCAAAATATATAATTCAGTTTAGAATTGAATTACGATAACAAATATATTTAATTAACGATGGTTGAACATATAAATTATAATATAATTATAATCGAGCTCGAAATGGCGCGGCAGTTCGCGAATTGGCGAATCGAACTTTAAACAAATATACATAAGCAATTTTAAATCGGATTTCTGTGAAACAAGAAACGTTAGGAGCTGGTGAACGATATTTTTCTAATGAAAGAGAAAATTCGAGATTTCGTCGTGTAGATTTTGATTTATGTCCAAATCAAATTTTAGAAAAATCGCTGTGGAATTCCTTTATAATTTATAACGATTTATAAAAGGATTTAAATATAAATCGAATATCGATATAACTCTGTTGAAGAAATATTGAGTTAGAAATTCGTATAGGAATATTCTAGAGCTGTATGATATCGTATGTGAATATATACGATAATATTTATTTATAAATATTTAATTTAATTGTTTTTAAATATATTTAATATTTAAAAGGGTTTATTTAGGGCTTTAAAAATAGTCAGTTTTGCAAACGACCTCAGAATTCGACGAAACTAATTTTGTTGGATCCGCAATGTTAAATTATTGCTGGATTTCAAGTTTCGTGATTTTTGAAGCCAGTATGTGGCCGTATGGATTTTTAATGTGAAATACAGTTGATATTTTGACAGTTAAAAATAAGCTGCGTGAGCAAACGGAGTCGGAATTCGACGAAACTAGTTTCATTGGGACCGTAATGTCAAACTGTAGCTGCATGTCAATTTCCATGATTTTTGGGTATCGTGTGTGATCACACGAATTTTTAGAAAGGAATAACAAATATAAACGAATATAAAACTAAAATATTTCTAAGTTCTTGGTGAACCTAATTAAGCCACATCTTCATCTTTACAGCCACACAACATTTTCATTCCCATTATAAAATCAAATTTATCCGCCTCCATCAGTTTTTGTTTCCAACGTAAATACCCTTAACTTCAAAAATCAAAGTAAAATGAAATAAAAATCCTAAAATCCTAAGATATATATGTATGAGTTGCTGTTGAGCTCCTCTTCAATCCAGTGAAGTATTGCAGAGCTCGACGTCCATTTTCGGATGCTGGAAAACCAACAGTGGAAACATGGTCCAGGTATTCTGGAATTTGGAGCATCGAATCACAAAATGGAGTTTGGATTTGGGTAAATCACTGAAAATCGCACCTTGTGTGATGATTTGGGGGTTCCGATGTAAAAAGGTGTGGCTGCCTGTAGTGGTTATCGTGAGAGCGAGTTGAGGTCACGGACGTCGAGCTCCATGGAAGTGGGATGGGTGCGAAGAAAATTTGAAGAGGAGTATAACGGGTTTGGGTTGGAGGTGAACGGTGGAGAGATGGAAGGGCGGTAGGTGGATGAAGTTGCGTTAATGTCTGTTGGAGGAGCAACGTGGAACCTGATCGGGGAAGAAGGGGATTTAGTCAAGAGGGTTTGGGCCGGGTTCTTAAGGTTTGGGCCAAAGTTAATTCTAGATATATATAATTTAGTTTTTCTAATGTACACAAACTTGTTAATGCTATAACTTTAACATATGATATCAGAATTTCACGAAACAAGATCCATTGGGATCGTATGGACAGTGGCTATGCCATGGAACTGACTGGGAACGAATCGAAGCTCGTTAAAATTTATTGCAAAATAAATTGTCCGTCTGAATCGAGCGATGGTTATCGTTATTAACGATGATCGTCCAATGTGAGAAAAACTCACCAACTCTGAATAGTTCTATTTTTATAATGTATATTTAGAACTGATAAATGATGACTGATTTCTGTGTGTTAACTGTTTGGTTGAATTGTTTGTGTATTGGTTAAAATTATAGATAACGATATATATATATATCGTTAATCGAATATTGATTCTGTTAATCAGAATATTTTATACTCATGTTGTTTAACATCTGTGATGCTGGAAATAGGTTGGAGGGACCCAACTGGGTTCCTCAACATTTATTTTACTATTTTCATATATTGTAATATATGACGTGATATAAAATCTATTGATGATAATGTGTGTTTAAATGATATCGATCATTGTGATTTGGTATTTTAAATACCGTGAAAAATACTGGGATGTAAAAAGGGGATTTTCAAAGTATATTTTGAAAATAAATTAGTTATATAAAATCAATGGATTTTATATAGAAAAGGAAAAAGGGATTTTATAGAAGAAAATAGTTATAAAATCAAAAGGGTTTAAAAAGGAAATATTCATCGAAAATAAATTTGATATAACGAGAATTATTTATTTAGAAAATAAATAAAGATAAAAGGTAATTTATTTATAAAATCAAAGGATTTTATAAAGAGAAACATTTATTGGGATAATAAATAAGATATTATAAAGGTTATTTATTTAGAAAATAAATAAGATATCATAAGGATATTTATTTGGAAAATAAATAGGATAATCAAAAGGGATTATTTATAAACCAAATAGAGTTTTATAAAGGAAATTATTTGTAAAACAAATACAAAGGAAATTATTTGTAAAACAAATACAAAGGAAAATAATTGTAAAACAAATATAAAAGGAGATATTTATTTAGAAAATAAATAGAATTCTAGAAAGAGAAATATTTGTAAAACATTTATAGATAAAATAGAAAGGAAAACATTTGTAAAACATTTACAAATGGAATTGGAAAGAGGAATATTTGTAAAACATTTTACAAATAGAATTTAAAGGAGAAATATTTGTAAAACATTTACAAATAGATTAAATGGAAATATTTATTTATAGGATAAATAAAGTTATAAAAGGAATATTTGTTAGAAAACAAATAGAATTAAAAAGGAATATTTGTTAGAAATAAATAGAAAAATAAAGGCATGTTTATTTAGAAATAAATAGGGTTAATGAAAAGGAGTTAATCGAACATAGTTAGTCAAAATGGAATTAAACAAAAATTAGAAACTGACTAGAGAATAATAAGTTGAATGATTTCCTGAGTATCGATTTGATTTCGGCCTTCGTGGTTTATACTTAGGAAGTTGTTCTCTTGTTAGTTTATAATTGGAGTCTGATAGATGTAGAAGAATAGTGATACGTAATTAAGCCATGGAAATGTTTTCCAGTGTTAATAATGTATATTTTCTAAACATAGAAAATGAGGAAATATGTGTGTGTGTGTGTGTATATATATATATGTTTGATGATTGGATCGATAATTCCATTTGGAAATAAGATCGTTGTGTGTACACAGACATGTTTTCATTTGATAGTTAAATCACCGACTATCAAAGTTTTGACCATTTTAACGTTGTTAATATGGAGAGACCGATTGGATTATTATCTAAAGAACCACTCCGTATTGGCATAAGCATTGCGAATCAAGTATGCTGAATATATTGAAGGCTGAGTAAAGTGCAAGGGATGTTGTATAAATCTTAGATAACAATTGCCTAAGATGGATGTACTGAATAGTGCCTTCAGTTTGTCCAGTCCCAGGACAACTTGTATGGACGAAGGTCTGATAAAGTATATCTGATAGATTGCGTAAGTTGATCTCTTCAAACGTATTCACGTTTGGTGGCGGACGAATTCGTTTCTCTTAGCTGTATACCTGTGTTATTTTTGGATAAATCAATTTGTGATTTTAAAGGGTATGACGATGTGACATTCTAAGTGAATGAAAGATGTGGCATATAAAGGATAAGCGTAGCTTCTAGCCTCATATCCGGTAGATGACAAAAATCGGGCAGGCAGCATGGCTATGTAGGTAGCTCCCATTAGGGTGTATAATCACCTATCTAGAGATATTCATTTCATTCTTTAATCTGTTTGATGCTGTCCCATTCGGGAAACGTTTGCTGATCCCAACCGTTGGTGATATACATTCGATACACTCAAGTGAAATGAGTGGTCATTCATGTGTGGCCGGGTTGCAAGATGTTCTTGTTGAACCCAATGTATTCTTCTCTATAGGTACACTAGCGAAAGGTGGTTCCATACCTTGTCATAGTTGGAAATCCATTATCCAATATATTCCTCACTTGCGAAAGGTGGTTCCATACCTCGTCATGTGTGGCCGGGTTGCAAGATGTTCTGGCTGAACCCACTGTATTCCTCACTAACGAAAGGAGGTTCCATACTATGTATGTAGAACGTGAGATGAAAGCGTTTATGATAGATGATTATTATATTGTGGTTGATAGACATTATTATAATACCAAAAGGGTTTTTGATATAAAGATATTTTGGATTCTCATAAGGGAAAAACCAGTTCCGTTATACCCAGTACACGTTCTACATACATAGTATGGAACCACCTTTCGCTTTCATCTAGTGAGGAACCACCTTTCGCTAGTGAGGAATACACTGGGTTCAATAAGAACATCTTGCAACCCGGCCACACATGACGGACCAGTCATTTTGCTTAAGTGTATCGAATGTATATCACCAACGGTTAGGATCAGCAACCGTTTCCCGAAAGGGACAACATCGAATAGATTAAAGAAGTAAATGGAATTTCTCTAGATAGGTGATGATACACCCTAATTGGAAGCAACCTATTTAGCCATGTTGCCTGCCCAAATTTTGTCATTCCCCGGTTGTGAGGCTAGAGGCCACGCTTATCTCTGACAGATCACATATTTATTCACTTTAAATGTCACATCGTCATACCCGCCAAATCAAAAATTGATTTCCCAAAAAATACAATGGGTATATAGCAAAGAGAAATGAATTCATCCGCCACCAAACGTAAATACGTTTGAAGAGATCAACTTACGTGATCTATTAAATATACTCTGTCAAACATTCTTCCATACAGGTCGTCCTGGGACTGGACAAACTGAAGGCACTATTCTTTAAATCCATCTTAGGCAATTTCTACCTAGGATCGCCAGAACAGCCCTTGCATAACTCCGTCTTCAATTATCTTCATCATATTTGATTCGCAACGTTAACGCCCATACAGAGTGGTTTTTAGATAATGTATCTGATCCCGGTCTCTCCGTATTGACGACGGAAAAATGGTCAAAACTTCGATAGTCGGTGATTTAACTATCAAAGAAAAACATGTGTGCAAACAATGATATTATTTCCAGATGGAAATTTCTATCGATCAATCATCATTTATCTCTTTATATTAGTGTAGCGACCCGGAAAATTCGACACTCGAATTATCGACATTTACACAAACTGTGTCCCACTCGAGTATCAAATCTCCAGAAAGCTAGAAGAAAGAAGTTGGAGGATGAGAAAGATAAGATAGAAATTTTAGAATAGAAGAATAAGAAGAAGAACACACACTATACAGAGTCTCACATCGCAGTGGAACAAAATATGAAACATAAATAACTTTATTGAAAGCTTGGAGTAATACACTTACATACATCAGAGTATCACAACCAGTCTGGACAGTTATAACAATCTGTCCTCAAATACAACACAGCGGAATAATATTTTGTCTAAATCATACGTCTGGGCCTCTCCAGCTCATCTCTGAACCTCAGAGCATCTGATAACCTGAACCTGCAACCCGGGCTAACCCGAGCATTTCAAATACCGGGTCAGTCTGGTGAACCAGAGTGAGAATAACTCGCACAGTTTAAGGGAAATCATCCAACTTGATTTTTAAGTTCAAATTCCTTTTGAAAGAAAAGGATAATAGTAAGACCAGCCCACACATAAACACAGACGGTTTTTACCTTACTATAATCCAAAACAGTTTTGAAATCATATCTTGATCTGATATTATCATAATGTCTAAATACAAATAAATATCAATTTAGAGGAACGCTTGCATCTCACGCTCCCCGTATATAGTATATAATCGAAAACCGTGGGCACTTATTGGATATTGGATTCCAACTTGACAAGGTATGGGACCACCTTCCGAACGTGTATCTCTAGAGACGAATACACTGGGTTCAACAAGAACGTCTTGCAACCCGGCCCTCACATGACCGACCACTCATTTCGCTTGAGTGTATCGAATGTATATCACCGACGGTTGGGATCAGCAACCGCCTCCCGAAAAGGGACAGCATCGATAGATTTAAGAACAAATGGAATTCCTCTAGATAGGTGATCATACACCCTAATGGGAGCGACCCACATAGCCATGCTGCTTGCCCGATTTTTGTCATTTCTCGGTTGATGAGGCTTGAGGTTATAATCGACTTTTGAAACATCTGGCCACTATTTACATCATCCATACACTTCATCCAGGGACAGGATGAACCGAAGGCACTCTCCTACTGCATCCAATATAGGAATCACCCCATGGATCAGTAGCGAGTAGTCCTTGCAACCCGAAGATTCCAATCACGACAGAATCACAAGTCATCATAACTCTGGTAGCTAGCCAGAGAAATTTAACGAGTAGTTCTTCCGCTTATGAAGTTCAACGGTCTTCAATGCTCCACCTCGACCATCTTCTGATATCTTTAACGTTACGTATTTGCTGGTCGGAATGGTTTTTCGAATATAAATTCGATCCCGGTCTTTCCATAACAACAATCGTTTTGGTCAGATTTTGATAGTTGGTGATTTAACTATCAAAATAAACAAACATCATCCATAGAAAAATCAAATGGGTTCCTTGGTTCAGAATACAGCATCCCTTGGCCCTTTAAGTTAAACAGTTGTTAATTACATTTCTAAATCTTTCAACATTTAGAATATCGCTTTCTAAATCCTTATTTCCAAATCCCATTTATTCAACTTAAAATTCTTCGAATTATAGTTATAATATCTTTTGCAGAAATATCATTTTTCTTCTTTATTTCTTTTCACTACCTTCGTATTTAAACTAATATCACCCTTGGATAATCATGAAATCGTTCAAGTTGGGGTATTTTATTTACCTCTCAGACCTTGAGCCAACAACATTCTTATCTTCGGATTAGATAGGAGTTTATTAACGAAATCTCATTTCAATAATTAACCCAATCATCTCTATATAACCCCATTTATGACCACTTTGATTCAATTAACTCCATTCTATATCTAAAACATTTATCCCCATATCTCACCATTTTATCTTCACTTTTATAGTAGAATTCAATCTGCTCAAGCTTTTGTTCGATTTCAACTCATATGAAAATTGGTTTAAAACTTCCCTTTTCGTAAAATTCCCTTCAAGGGATAAATCAAAATTCTAACTCATATAAATATGGGTAAACTTACTAAAATGCCCGTTGGTTATAAACAAGGGTTTTATTCAACAAATCTCCTTTACCACCATTTCCATTTCAAATCTGGTTCCTTTCATTATTCACCTTAAAGGTTAACATTTTTCTTTTTATAGAAAGCTCGACTCGATATATCAAAAATACTTGGTTCCATTAGAAAACATTATTACATGTATATTCAGATCTTGTTTATCGAGTCTCTTTATAAATTCATGTACTATTCTTTTACAATCCCTTTACAGTTCGATTCCTTGTCAATCTTCTACCGTTATTCACATCAATTGGTTTACTACAAAAATAATTAATCTTTCTTAAAGGGTTATTTAAAAAATGATACTTAACTTAAATGATAATCAACAATCAAATGAATAGTTTAAAATAAACAATTCTCATTCAAGTGGTCCATTTGGACATTTCAACACGGTTGCATTGTTAACCATTATCACTTGGTTAAATAAATAAGATTAATTTAAATACTTTCATTTTGATTTAATTAACAATCTAGTTAGGTTAAATAAACCCATTTAACCATTAAATTAAATCTTAAACATTTGGTAAATCGCTTCATATTTGCCGCAAAACTCGCTAACATGCAAATCTTCCTTTGTATACTTCTTTGTGAGTTCAAAACAAAAATAATCCTTTATTTCTCTTAATCACTTCATTTAAAATAATCTATACAAGATAGATTTCAAAACTAACTTTAGTTATAAAACAACTTTATAACTGTATTTCTATCGCTTTTCATGACGATAAACCAATTTCCATAAAACGATTCATTAATGGGTCATCTGCCGATAAATACTTAACCAATGTCACCCATTGGTTAAAATCAAACGAGTGTTGGATTTGGTTTCAACAACAAATGATCAATCAAACTGATTAACGGTTCATATAAATAACAACATATTTGAGGAATCCGGTTGGATCCCTCCAACCTGTCCTTCCCTGCATCACAATGGTTACCTCAATCTTAACACAGCCATACAGTTCAACCAATAACGGTTAACAAACAACCATCAGCAAACATTGCACACAAAATAAGATAAAACCCGGTTTATATAAAATATAAACGGGTAACTGAGTGAGTTAAACTCACCTTGGTTTCATCCGTCGTCAAAAGTTCGTGTTACAAACTTCCGGCTGCGTTCAGCTCCGTCCGTTCTCATTCCAAAATCTTACGTTCATCGATATGGGTTCGATGCTTCTTATTCGGTCAGATCCTGTGTGCGTATGACATAATTAATAATTTTATACGATATTTGGTTTATAATTAAACAATAATTTATTATCACAAATTCTAAAATTAGTGTAATATAAAATCCTTGTCTAAACCGTTAAACTTACATTTTTTCCAAGTTGGGTCAAGTTAATCGTTTTTATATAAATTAACCTTAATGATACTTATTATTTGAATCTAACACATACGGTAATCGTAAACATGATCAGGCACTTCCGTACTTCACCGTTAACGGGCATGTTAATGTATTTTGATAACTTAATATATATTACCTATTACGCTAGTAACTTAGTTTAGGTCAAATAAACAGGATATGCACATTTAATAACTTCTTTTACCTGCTGTTCCCTTGCTCGAGCACCATATACCCAACGCTCTCCTAATAATTCCTCTTCTCAACTTGTCCACATGCTACTCATACGTCTTGCCACTTCCATGTAAAAGAAACAGGACCCCTTTTTACTACTGTCGTTCCAAGCATGTACCCCCCCTTCCTTCCCATGCACCATTCGAGCAACTACCACCAGTAAGTGATCCCGTTTCCATCCTTTTATTACCATTTTTTTTTTTTTTTTATAACGCAAGGCCTACTGAAGAATAACAGTAGCCCACGCCCTCCACCCATACACGTTCTCCTTACCGTTCACGCTACAATCGCATGCCCAACCTTGGTTCTCAGACCCGCCTCCTGCTTTTGCCTTTTTTTTTTTTTTTTTATTTACTTGGGTGGGATGAATTGTCTGTTTTATCAAAATGAAGGAAGCACACTCAGTGGTTTTATAGGAGGTAACTGCGTGGGAAGCAAGGAATTAGACATAGGGCCGTACAGGTAGCTGTTAGATGGCGTGAGTTTTCAAAACGTGCGGCGCACGCTACTTGGATGGATTGATACGCAAGTGAACGAGCAGTTTGGGATGCAAGTAAACGTTGTGTGGGGAGCAAGCTACCTGTGGTTTGGCGTACAAGTTACTGTTGTTTGACGGTTTAAGGAAAAAGATTGTTTATTTCTCTTTTTCTTTTTTCTAAGCATGCATGTACAGTCAACTTCAATTCTTTTTTTTTTTTTTCACGTATGGCACAAAACCCATACTCCCACTTCAATCCCCCATGCGCATGCATGCAACCTTTGCCCCATTTTGTTCCCATTTTCAACTTTCATGTAATTTAGTTTTTTGTAAAATTAACATCCCATTTGACTCCTAATTCAAGAAGTGATACATAATCCTAACATAAAAAGATATTCCGGACCCAATGGGATAGGTTTCGTCGAATTCCGATGTCGTTTGAAAAAATCCCTTAGAAAATATCGATGAAAAACACCGAGCTTTAATTTCTAAAAATTACAGAAAAAATCCTAAAAATATGAGGCCTTGACGTTCCACTAGACCTCTTCCTAAGGTTTCGTATGAAACTTGTTTCGTTGAATTTGAAGTCCGTTTGACCAGTTAACCATTCAATAAAAGTTACCCACACCACTATGTATGTGGTTATATTCATATATGAGCGTTGCGGACTGAAATAAAAATACAGTTGTGTTCAGTGGGGTGTCGCGATCCCGAAAATATAATAATATCGGTAGGTTAACTCACATTGTGAAATCACAAAATACTGATATAGGGTGCAAAATACTTCAAATAAAAAGTTGCATATTTAATTTATTAAAAATTACAGTAAAATTCTAAAAATTAAATTATAACTATGTCTCAAAAGAATCTTGTCTAAATTCGAAACCAGTATGCGGTTATTTCAAATAAACTGTTACGGTCGACGAACGATTCTATAGCGACTATTGGAAATTTTAAATTGGGCATATCTTACCATCTACACGACGAAATCATGATTTTTTTCTTTCATTAGAAAAATATAATCAAATCAATTCAAACGTTTCTTGTTTCACAGAAATCCGACTTATTTCAGATCCTGTATATTTAGTTAAAGTTCAGATCGAAAATTACGAACTGCCGCGTCATTTTCGAGCACGTTTGATTTATATTATAAATTATATATTTTTGAACTCAATTTTATAAAATAATTCGATATAAAATATGCTAATATCGCCAAATCAATATTTAAACAGATTTAAATATTCGTAATTAATGTTCAAAAATCTGGGATGTTACAATTAGATTATCATTAATTTATTCATTTACCTCATTTCCTGTTTCCATATATTCATAAATCCTTATTTTCTAAATTTAGAAAGTATCCGTTATTAATCATTGGAAAACATTTCCATATTTACTCTCATTTCTATTTCTTTTTATATTAGAAAACATTTCTGATTCTTATTTGGAAAACATTTCCAAAACTCCTTCATTGGATTTAAACAGATGTTTAAATAAAACATCGCTATGCCAACTCAAACCATTACCTTCATTAACTAAATTCACTTAACCAACCTTCACTATCGAACCTTAACCATTCCTTAGTTAAAAATGGAGTCAATCAAGTTGGGGTATAACTGCCTCTCAGACCTTAACTGAACAACATTTCTAACCTCGAAATAAAAAATGTTCACCTTTTAAATCTTTACCAAACTTCCTTACGTAACTCTCAAATTCTATTTACGAATTCACTTCTTTTACAGAAGCCATTTGATTTTAACAATAGTGTTATAATCCCATGCTTCCGAATTATAGTAACTTAAATATAACTTTTATTCATTAATATAAATAAATAAATAAAAGGATTTATTGAATAAAAAATCTTGATTTAAAAACCGAAAAGTAAATAATACTTTCCTACATTCGATATAGTCGAATCCCAATGTATAATTCTCTCTCGAATAATCTCTATTCGATAAGTCTCTTTCAAATAAACTATATTCGATAATCTTCCTTTCGAATAAACTATATTCGATAACTTTTTTCTTCGAATAAACTATATTCGATAATCTCTCTTCGAATAACTTATATCCGATTAGCCCTATTCGAATAACTATATTCGACTAACTCTATTCGATTAACTAATATTCGATTAACTCTATTCGAATAACTAATATTCGATTGACTCTATTCAATTATCTCTAATTCGATTAACTCTATTCGAATAACTAATATTCGACTAACTTTATTTGACTACTTCAAATTTCCTTTATAAATATTCTTATCTGAAAATATTTATTTAAAACCCTTATTCACATTAAATATGAATAATATTCCTTTTATACAAACCAAACAGTTTGATTTCTGTAACAACCCGGAAAATCCGGGCCAGTTTAAAATTTTTATTTTGGCAATTATAGCGAATTTTGATTATTTAAAATGAATTATTTTAAATAGAATCGACGAGAAATTTAGTTTTAATATAATTCGAACGTATATATTATATACGTCGTCGTTAGAATATATAATATTTATATATAATTATAAATAGAATTGAAAATGGCGCGGTAGTTCGATAATTCGATTTCAAACTTCAATTGAATGTACCGGGTGCAAAACAATCCGGATTTTAGTGAAACCAAAAATGATGGGATCTAATTGATAATATCTTTCCAGCGAATCCGAATAATCAAAATTTCATAGCAGGAATCAAAAGATATGTCCAGTTGAAAATTCTGAATAGTCGCTATGGAATTCAGGCCCTTAAAAATGGACATTTTGCAAACGACCTCGGATTTCGACGAAACCAGTTTTGTTGGGTCCGGGATGTAAAGTTATTGCTAGGTTTCAAATTTCATAATTTTTCGAATCAATATGTGAGCGTGGCAAAGGAAAACGCGTTTGACCAGTTTTAGTTGATTTTAATCGACTGGAAATTGACCATTTTTCTAACGGTCTCAGAATTCGACGAAACTAGTTTTGTTAGGACCGTATCGTCAATACGAAGCTAGAAAATATTTTTCGAGAATTTTTAGAGTTAGTATGTGACCCCGGTAATTTGAAATGTACGTTTAAAATTCAATATAGCAATTTAAATGTAAATTCAACGGAAACTGATTCAAACAGTCGAATCAGCCTACGTGGCATATCCCATTGTGTTCGGAATGGGGGTTAAACGCTATGGACGACAGGCGGTGGGCCTCGTTTAGAGGTCGTATGTAAAAGTCAACCTTTTTAGAAATTAAAATAATTAAATAAAATAATAAAAATTAAAATTCTTTCATATACCCCCCCCCGATTTCATTTCAGAACCAAAAAAAAAAAAAAGAGAAAAACCCCCGATCTCAGGCCAGTCGCCCCCCCCCCCCCTTCACGCCGTGCCACCACCCGCCTCCTCCTCCTTCTTCTCCACCGCCTTCTCCTTCCTCTCCTCTTCGGACTTCGAGGAAGCACCCCAATCCTCGACTCGCGCGCCCGACGCTCCACCGAACCCTAGCTTCGCCTGCGCCACCCAGCGCCTCCACCCACCGCCACTGCAGTGCCTCCGCGCCTCCCCCGCCTCCTTCACGAACCCGCGATCACCTGACAACCCCCCCCCCCCCTAAGCCTGCTGCCGCCAGTAAACCCCCCCCCTCGCTGTAAGTCTTCTTTTTTTTTCTATTTATTATTTATTTATTTTATTTTTATTTATATAATACAGATTTTTAAAAAAAAGGGTAAAAAACTGATTTGTTTAAAATAGTAAAAACTGTTTTTTTTTTAGAAAGTAAAAACTGAAATGTTTAAAAGTATTCAAAACTGAATTTTTAAAAGTTTAAAACTGAAATGTTTAAAGGTATTTAAAACTGAAAAGGAAAGATTTTTAAAATTGAAAAGAAATGAGAAAGCTTTGATTTTTAACATGAAGAAAACCTTGATTTTGAAATGAAAAGTTTAGATTTGTAAATTTAAAAAGGTGAAATCTTTGAATTTAAAAAGGTGAAATCTTTAAATTTGAAAAGGTGAAATCTTTATGTATAGAAGAACGTGATAAAAATATGGTTTTTATCTATAGAACTTCGAAATAAAAATATGATTTTTATATATAGAACTTCGAAATAAAAATATGGTTTTTATCTATAGAACTTCGAAATAAAAATATGATTTTTATATATAGAACTTCGAAATAAAAATATGATTTTTATATATAGAACTTCGGAATAAAAATGTGATTTTTATATATTGAAAAGCGAAGTAAAAATTCGATTTTTACATATGTAGTCAAAACGGGCAACGAAGATGACGAAGATGCAATGACGACGAAGACTTCTGCCAATGAAGAGCCGTGGAGCTAGGATAGCTATCTGTGAGAATTTCTCACCTTTCAGTTTAATTTTTCTAGTTATATATATATACTAGGATGCAGACGGTGCTTAGTAGCACCCGACACAACCGTCCACAGACCATGGACTTGTTTGTTTGGTTGCGTAGATTAGTTGGATTATTTGATTGAAATTGGATTGAGTGGTGAAATGAATTGATTTGATTGATGTGTGAATGGCGTGGGCCTTCACTAGACCGGGGATAAGGCTAGGCCTTGTCCCGTTTCTAGTATCGTGCCGTTATGCCGCCGAAATTTTCTAAAATATGTTAGAAAATAAAAATATCATTTTATTTGTGTAAATGAATAATAGAAATTCATATGTTGAAATAAAATGTTTTATCGTTAAAAATATAATTTTTAACGTGAATATGAATATAGTGAAAGTGAATAAAATAAATATTCATTTACAAACCAGACGGTTTGTTTATGTACACCTATTTGAAGGACATTGATTGGGTCGATAAATTTTACACATCGCCCAACAGCACAAATAAAATATGTGTTTGATTGTTTGAAACCCCACACGGGTGTTGGGATGAAATTTGAAGTTCACTCATCCCGATTGATTGAATATGTCGATCGGTTGATTGACAGGCTGTTTTAAGCGTTGGATATCTATATTTGATGCTTATACAGTGTAGTGCACTTTGGTTGATGGTTGATTATTTTTCCATGCTATTATATACATGTGTTGTATGAAAATCCATATAATTAACTTTGTATGGTAATTGATTGGGCCTCATTCCAGTTTTAAAATAGAAATATTTGAAATAGAAATATTTGAAATAGAAATATTCGAAATGGAATATTTGAAAATATCAATATATGAAGCCGTGTTGATTAGATCGACGCCATTTTGACGTGAACGATATTTATATCGATTTTATTCATTTTGAAATGAATTGAATTGGAATTGAATTGAAAACGATTTCGAAATGAATTGAATTGAAAACGATTTCGAAATGAAGTGAATTGAAAACGATTTCAAAATGAATTGAATTGAAAACGATTTCGAAATGAATTGAATTGAAAACGAATTCGAATTGAATTGAAAGTGAATTGAAAGTGAATTGAAATGAATTCAAATTGAATTGAAATTTGAATTGAATAGAAATGAATTTTAAAACGAATTTATAAAGAAGAATTCAATTTTGATTTGAATTGAAAAGGAAGCTGAAATTGCTTTTGAAACGAATTTAAAACTATTTATATAATTCGTTTTAAATAGAAATCGACGAAGTATATATTATATATATATAATATAATGGCCTGAATAGAACGCGCCGCGCCGCGGCAGTTTGTGAATTTCGACCATTTATTTCAAACGGACATTGCGGGAGATCCGACCGTCGGATTCTCCTGAAACCGGAACCGTTGGGTTCGTATCGAAAAGAGCTTTCTAACGAATGTGATAAATTATAAATCTAACGGTTGGATTTGGAATTATGTCCAAGTCAAATTGGAAAAAGGTCGCTATACGTGCAGTTCGATGGCCATTGGTGGAAATCGACTGTACGGGCCTTGATAAAATTATTAAAAATAGTAATAATTTGTGTAAAATCATAAGAAATGATTTGTGAAGATTTGGGATGAAAAATTCCATATTTGAAAAGATAAAAATAGATTTTTATCGAAATGAACTAGTTTTGAACTAGAAATATAATTCTATTTATTTTTAAATAAATAAATTGAATTTTAAATGGTTTTGAAAATAACCAAAATTTCCAATGATTGCATTGGAGTGGATTTGAATCGAAATTGTCTTCGGAATATTTCGATGTTGGAATTCGTGATTATACAGATGTTGTTATGGAAATTTGAAAGATATATATTTATATCGTTATTTCCAATACGACATTTGTTAGTCGTAGAATTTGATATTGAATATAAGCCGGTATATTTTCTATTCAGAGCCTTGTATTGAATATCAAATGTGATTTGGGTTTGTCGTGAATGGTGTCTTCACTAACACTGTTCTTGAACCCAGTTGAGAAAAGATTAAATCTTTTTATTTAGATTTAATGAAGTGTACCAATTAAATAATATTTAATTGGAATTGAATTGATATTGATTTTTGGGCTTATCGTGAACAGTGTTTTAAACAACACGTTCTTTAACCCGATAATTAATGAATGTGGTTTTGGGTTTATCGTGAACTGTGTTTTTAAATGATACTGATTCTTTAACCCAGTTAAAGATTAAAACTAAGTGGAGTTTTAATGAATCTTTAAATAGATTGAAAAGATCGAGAATGGAGTATCACCAGTTTTACTCCAGGCGATAGTTAAATCTTTAATTAGATTTGAACGTGAAATGGTAATTGAATTACCGATAACACTGTGGTGTTAGATATGAAGTACTACCAGTTTTACTTCATGGGATGAATAGGTTGGGATTGGGAAATAAAATAAATGATTACTTCAGTGTGGTTCGCTAATCCCGACTAGTTTGAATTGATATTCAAAGGAGATTAAAGAATAAATTTAAAGAATTTATCTTGGATAAAATTAATGGGAACTTTTCCCAAAGTATAGGAATATTTGAATAAAAGAATATTCTGAATTGGAATGAGGGTATTCAGAAAGACCGGGTTTATCCCATTCTGAATAACTGATTCGACGTGGTGTCGAAGATGAAGACGGTGGTCGAAGACCGGAAGTCTTCACGTCGTTTGGGTGATAACTGATGATCTTGATTGGGCTGTACACCCAAGAAGATGGAAACAGTTGGTGATCGTCCAGACGTACTTGGAGATCGATGGATATGCGGGGTACTAGGTGCCTCCGGTTTCGTTCAGACCCAGAACGAACTTGTAAATGGACTGTGTGTCTGACATTGGATTTTAGTCCGTGTGATTGATCTCTGTTAAATATATATCTGTTTGGCGGCGGAGAATTTATTCTCTTGCTTAACGCCCTTCTCTGAGACGTACGAGCTCAGGGATTATATATTGATGGATATCAAACGCATGGAGTGAATTGCCTGTGTGGCATGCCTAAGTGGCAATTGATCGAGGCTTCTGTTGAAAAGCAAAGTCTTGTGGTGATGATCAAAGCACGGCCTTTGTGGCGTAGCTTTGTGTAACGTTTACTTCGCGTGTTTCACACCCGGTATGAACCAAAAACGGGAGACGGACCTCAGGGAGGGCATGCGTTTCTTTCTAGTTAGAAGTGGCGTCAGTGGTTTTACACGCCCTGACGAGTTTGACTTATGTGGTTGTTGCTGTTGCGAGGCGCCTCGGTTATATCGGTTTCGGCCGATGCATTCTGGTCGGCAGACGGACCAGACTTACACCCCATAGGGTGGGGAAACGTAGTGTTCAGGGTTTAAGTTTAATCCACATCGGTGGACCGGCCCTGTCGCTCCAAGGCTTGACTGAGTACTTGCCTGAGACATGGGCTAGATTGTCTCGAAGTCGGTGAGGACTATCTTTTGCCTCAGTTCATAGATGGAAATCCAATTTCCGAATACGTGACTTTGCGGTTTTATTTGTAAACCTATATATGGCGACATGATATATAGTACCCATGCCGCCTATGATTGATACTTATGATTTGAAGTTGTTTTATGAACTATGCACTTATAATAGTATCAAATGATTTGTTTTAAAACATATCAAGCATTCTTTGGCTGTTATAAGGGAAAACCCTATCCTCGGCTGCGTTGCATTGTGTGATGGGACCTGGGTCTTATAACAGCTTCATTTTTCTTTATTTAGCATGGCGCTGTTGGTTTTATGCACTGGTATTCTTGGGAGGAAACCCTTTCCGTGTTATACGGCGTGGTCCCTTGATTTACCTAGCTTTGAAAATAAAGATTAATAACTGTTTTAGTTCTCACACCAGTCACATGACTGACCTGGAGTTCATTGTTTTAACCTAAACTCTGGGTGCCCTTATTTTGACACGGGCAGCTAGTAGTTTTGGTTTTGCAGATTTATATTCACAGGATCCTGGTTTACAGCTGGAACAATATCCGGAAAGCTTTGTATCCGTATATCTCATTCTAGTTGTGTATTGTATTATTTTTCGCTGCTATGTATTTAAATGTAATTTAAATCTCTGATATTTCTGTGTAATATTTATTCTTTTATACTCTGTGTATTCTTGTAATCTGATGCATTGTTGTAATATACAATGAAATGTTCTTCTGTATGCGTTCTGTTTTATCCTGTTCTCAAACGATAGGGCGTTTCGAACGGCCTGGATCGGTTTAGCGACTGGTTCGGACCGAGCGAAATTCCTTGTCGTCACAATTTCGCATTTTAAAATAATATCCCATTTCCAATTCTATTCATACTCTATTTATAGAAGTATTTATACAAAATCTCCTTTTAACTTCTAACACTTTAAATCTCATTTTAATTTCCGTTTATAAATGTTGAATTCAAATTCCATTAAATTATCGGTGTTAAAACCTATTCTTACTTCTCTATATAAATTTAGACTTATATATCCCATTTATCAAATGGTAAATATTTTATTTAATTTATAAAACATTATTTATAAATTAATCTTCTCAATTCATCTGTTAAAACAGATTTCTATTTACAATCTACTTTAAATCCATAACTCATCTTTCCTTTTATACTTATTCTATTTATTTCATAAATATTTCCTTTTATAATTATTCTATTTATTTTCTAAATAAATATTCCTTTTATAATTCTATTTATTTTCTAAATAAATATTCCTTTTTATAAGATCTGTTGATTTTATAAAAATTCCTTTATATCAATATTCACCTTGAAATCTCTCTTTAATAAAATCCCTTGATTTTATATAATATTTTTATTTCAATATACGCATTGAAAATTTCCTTTTTACATCCCTGGGTTTCTTATGGTTTTTAAGAATACTAATTAACAATGATCAATATCATTCTAACACACATAATCAATAACAGATTATATATCACATCATATATCACAATGTATGAAAAACAGTAAAATAAATGTTGAGGAATCCAGTTGGATTCCTCCAACCTGTTTCCCTGCATCCACAGATGTTAAACAATATAATAACATCGATTTCATTTCGATATGAAATATTCTGATAAACAGAATCAATCTTTGATTAACGATTTATATCTATATCGTTATCTATAATTTCAACAAATACATCAGCAATTCAACCAAACAATCAACACACAGAAATCAATCATCATTTATTAGTTCTAAAAATATATTATAAAAATATAATTGGGTGGAGTTAGTGAGATTTACTCACATTGGACGGTCATCGTTAAATAACGATAATTGCCGGTTGATTTAGGCAGACAATTTATTTTGCTATAAATTGTAACGAGCTCCAATTCACTCCCAGTCAGTTCCATTTTGTAGCTCTCGTCCATACGATCCCAACGGATCTTGATTTGTTGAATTCCGTTAACATATGAATAAGATATGATACGTTCAAGTTAATACACATTTATATTAAATAAAAATTTAGAATTCAAATTCCATTTGGGCCTCACCCTAAAACCGTTGGCCCAACCTCTTCAAACCCGTGATGAATAGTGCGGTCTCCTTCTCCAATTGATCCCGTATACATCACAACAGCTTTCAAAGCCATTATTGCCCTTTCCATCCACAATAATTACCTCATCTTCCCAATAAAATTCAAACCGACTTCACAGTGTTGCTTCTCTTCACTTCCTCTACACACCGATACCATTTCTGCGTAGCTCGAACTCATGATGTAAACTGTGTTCTCCAGTCCTAATTTACGGCCTACAGTATAAACATCAACATCGACTTTCACGAATCTACCCCAAACTTCGTCAACAAGACCTCGTTGCTACCTCGAACTCATTGACGCCCTCAAGCCGACCTCCGACTTCCTCATCAATGCTCGATAGTAAACCCTATCTGTTCCAAACCCCCTAGAAATGGTGCGAGTTGCATTAAATGATCATTAGGCCGTAGAGAATCATGTGTGGAACTCAAATATATGAGTTAGAGGATTTACTGACTTTTATTTTGATTTCCTTTGATTTTTGAAAGAGGTGAATGGGTATATGAGAGTAAAATATGCTCAAAAAATCAAATAACACGCAAAAAAAACAGCAAAAAAAAACAGTGAAAACTGCAGTTAAATGCATATTTCTGTGCAAGTATTGCATCATTCTTGCATAAAAATATGCAATATTTTATAACAGTGCAACTCAGTTCATTTTTATTTGCATTTAAGTGTGCCATTAAATCTGAAATATGCACACATGCGTGCAACATATCTGCAGGCAAACCATTAGCATAATTTCCTTTATGCAACAATTGCATATATGTATGCAAGTATTGGCAATAGCATACATATATGCAACTTTTTTTTCTCTTCGTGTGGACTTCTGCAATTATTCCCAGATTTTAGAAATTTTTTTAAATCAATGCCGCATTTTTTCCTGGCACAAAATGAAGGAAGCATAACCGAAAAAGCAACAGGCGGTTGCATAAAAGTAGAATGCGGATCCTACAAAAAAGGGGGCGGGAATTCAAAAATAGGGTGCAGGTTTATATTATAAACTATGACCAGATGTGAGTCTAATTTTGAAACTTAATAGGGACCTGTAAAAAACGCACCCTTAAATTTAATATTGAATGATTTATATTTTAATTTAAAGAAAAATAGGCTGAAACAATCAAACGGGCTTACGAAACATAGTCCATTTTGTCCGGAATAGGGGTATTTGGCTTGGGACGACAGTCGTTG
The DNA here is from genome assembly GCA_030737875.1 of Allium sativum. Taxonomy (NCBI): domain Eukaryota; kingdom Viridiplantae; phylum Streptophyta; class Magnoliopsida; order Asparagales; family Amaryllidaceae; genus Allium; species Allium sativum. Next base: position 121,654,300 of record CM060919.1, on the reverse strand, counting down.
GGCCTGATTTGGAGCTTATATGGGTTAACGGGCCTTTTTGAAATAAAAAGAATTAAATAGTATTATTAATATATAAATATACCCTAATATACTAAACCCTAATTCCCCAAACTGAACTAGCCGTCGTTTTCTTTATGAATGGCCAGAACACTCCCTCATTCCTCCCTTAAATTAACGCAAGATAATTCGAATTAGATTATGGTCCAGATCGAAAATGAAAGAGCACTTCAATCTCTATAAAATTGTACGGTGATGATCAAGTTTAATAGAGGAAACAACTCGAATTTTAAGCATCAATGTCTGGCGTTTGCGGCCGCTTCTAGGGCAGAAGAGACCTGCGAGTGGGGCGCCGCCACTGGTGGTGGGTGAGGAAGCAACGGAGGCAGTGGTGGCGGGTCCTGATCGGCTCCAGAGTGCTTCGTTCCGCGTGCGGCGAGGAGGGAAGATGGCAATGCAAATGGGCTTATCATTCAGCAGGTGTAAAGGAAGGAGCGACCTTGATTTTTTGGTTTGGAAATAGAATTAAAATGTTAATTATCTTATATTATTTATAATTGTAGTTAAATGATTAAAAGGCCATTACTTTTGCAAACATGATCAGAATCGGACAAACCCGGACTCATTGGAACCATAAATTCGAGATCTACATTTCAGAACAAACTGGAATGCATTTGGAGCTATCTACAATTTTCGAAGGAGTAGAACCAATGTAAGATCTCTAATTTAAAATAAAATTAATTGTGATTGCAATGTGAAATTTACATGTATTCGCTATTAAAATTCATATATGCGATGTATGAGATTAGAATTGGCTGATTGTGGTTGCGATGAATTGATTGGATTGAATTGTGTAGATCTAAAATTTGCTTATACAATAAAAATCATATTTTTATTTTATATATATGAAAACAAAATATTCATCATTTGAAAAGAATTTGTGTATACAATAAAAATCACCTTTTTATTTTGTATATGAAAACAAAATATTCATCGTTTGAAAAGAAGTTGTTTATACAATAGAAATCACCTTTTTATTGTATATATGAAAACAAAATATTCATCGTTTGAAAAGAAATTGTTTATACAATAAAAATCACCTTTTTATTGTATATATGAAAACAAAATATTCATCATTTGAAAAGAAGGTGTTTACACAATAAAAACCATATTTTTATTGTATATATGAAAACAAAATATTCGTCGTTGAAAAGAAATGTTTATACAATAAAAATCACCTTTTTATTGTACGTATGAATAAACAATATATTCATGTTTTCAATAAAATATGTAAACATTAAAAATAACATTTTTAATGCACGTTTGATTCATAATAAGAAGGAATCATGTTTTAGAGAAATTGTTTAAAACATTAAAAATAACATTTTTAATGCATGCTTGATTCATAATAAAAAGGAATCATGTTTTAGAGAAATTGTTTAAAACATTAAAAATAACATTTTTAATGCATGTTCGATTCATAATAAAAAGGAATCATGTTTTAAAGAAATTGTTTAAAACGTTAAAAATAACATTTTTAATGCATGTTTGATTCATAATAAAACGGAATCATGTTTTAGAGAAATTGTTTAAAACATTGAAAATAACATTTTAATGCATGTTTGATTCATAATAAAAAGGAATCATGTTTTAGAGAAATTGTTGAAAACATTAAAAATAACATTTTTAATGCATGTTTGATTCATAATAAAAAAAGGAATCATGTTTTAGAGAAATTGTTTAAAACATTAAAAATAACATTTTTAATGCGTGTTTGATTCATAATAAAAAAAAGGAATCATGTTTTAGAGAAATTGCTAAAAACACATTAAAATAACATTTTTAATGCATGTTTGATTCATAATAAAAAGGGATCGTGTTTTAGAGAAATTGTTTAAAACATTAAAAATAACATTTTTAATGCATGTTTGATTCATAATAAAAAAAAAGAATCATGTTTTAGTGAAATTGTTTAAAACATTAAAAATAACATTTTTAATGTATGTTTGATTCATAATAAAAAAGAATCATGTTTTGGAGAAATTGTTTAAAACATTAAAAATAACATTTTTAATGTATGTTTGGTTTGACAATGATGTCACTTACATGTTAGCGGTGTTAATATAAAAATGTTCATTTGTTAAATATGTATTGATACATTAAAATGATGTCACTTACACGTTAGCGAGATTAATAGAAAGATGTTCATTTGTTAAATATGTTTTGATTTATTATAATAATGTCATTCACATGTTAGCGAAGCTAGAAAAATAATTATAGGTTAATGTGTGTTTTGTTAGTCATAAGCATTACCTTTAGCATATTAATTTAGAATAAAAAGAAATATATGATTAACATGTTTTATTATTAAAAACGAAAATTTTAACATGTTAGTTAGAATTAAAATAACTATATGTTAATATATGTTTGTTTTATTATAAAAAACATCACTTTTAACATGTTAGTTAGGATAAAATAATTACATGTAAATAAATGTTTTTGTAGGATAAAAATGCCACTTTTAACATGTATGTGAAGTGTATAAAATTTACATGTCTTGAAATATATTTTTGTTCTTTAAAAATATAATTTTGACATGAATATGAAGTGTACAAAATTTACAAGTAATCGAATAGATGGTGTTGAAATCGTTGAACGATTTTTATTTATATATATAAATATAAATTAAAATAAAACGAATCGCGCGCGGTTGTTCGCGTTTCGGAATTGTAACTTTAAACAATTATACCAAAAGATCCGACCGTCAGATTTTCCCAAAACTGGAACTGTTAGGTTCGCTTTGGAAAGATCTTTCTAACGATATTAAATTTGTTAAGATCCAATGGTTGATTTCGAAAAATATGTATTTCAAATTCGGATAAAAACAACGCCAGGGCTGCATAACGACCTGAAACGTCGTTCGAATTAAATAGGCTATTTTTATATAAATAAAATAGCGATAAATCGTTATAAAATAATATTAGCGATATGAAATGATTTGAACTATATATATTCGATAATTATTTGAAAAGACCGAGTTCAATCTCATTTCAAATAATTATAATATGATTTAAAGTCAAGGACATTGAAGACGGTGGTTGAAGACCGACGATCTTCACATCGAATGGACGACTACTGATGCCCTGGATTGGTTTGCTCCTAGGAAAGGGTTAAAGTGGTAGTTGTTCGGACGTACTTGTTGATTGTCCAGATATGCGAGAACCTCTCTTCCGTATTGGACATACAGGACGAAGAATAAGGTGTCTCCGGTTTCGTTCAGACCCAGAACGGACTTGTAAATGGACGTGTGTCTGACATTGGATTTCGTTCTGTGTTAATTGATTTCTATTAAATATATATCTGTTTGGTGGCGGAGAATTTATTCTCTTGCTTAACACCCTTCTCTGAGACATACGAGCTCAGAGGTTATATATTGATAAACATCAGTTACATGGCGTGGATTGTCAATGTGGCATGCTAAGATGCAAATGATCAAGGCTTTTGTTAAAAAGAAAAGCCTTATGGTTGATGGTCAAAGCACAGCTTTATTTAGGCATAGTTTTGTGTATAGCATTACTTCGCGAGCCTCACACCGCAGTATGAGTCAAAAACGGGATAAGGGACCCAAAGAGTGCATGCATTTCTTTCTAGCTAGAAGTGGTGTCATGGTATGGAGCCCAGACATTTTTACTTATGTGGATGATGGATTATGAGGGCCCTCGGTATCTTGGTCGCTATTGGCCAAATGATTGGTCCGATAGGACTGGGAAACGTGTGTTTAGGAATAACTAATCCACTAAAGTATGTGTGGACCGACCTTGGAGGATCCAAGGGTTTCCCGTAGGTATGATCCTGGGTCATCTTGCTAGAGGTGACCCAAATCGGTAAGGAGACCATCCCTAGCCTTGACTCATGATGGAAACCCAATTTCCAATACGACATTATGGATTTAATTGTAAACCTATATTTGGCGACATAGTAGGATGGGGTACAATGCCGTCTAGGATTGATACATTTGCTTTAAAATTGTTTTAAATTGACTAGACACTAATAATAATGTCACATGATTATTGTTTAATACGTATCAATCGTGTTTGACCATTATATGGTAAAACTCTGTCCTCCGGTTTGCGTTGCATTGTGTGATAGGACTTGAGTCTTATAATGGTTTCATTTTTTTGAAAAGCATTACGTTGTTTAAAAGATTTACTTATTTTATGCACTGGCAATCCAATGGAGTAAACCCGTTCCGCGTTAGCGGCGTGGTCCTGTGATTAGCCTTATTATTATTTAAGTTAAGTAAATTTTCTCATACTAGTCTCATGACTGACTCATAGTTTGTTTCACTTGCAAACTCAGGTGCCCGTATTTTCCACACGGGCAGTCGAGTAGCTTATTTTGCAGATATATTGAGCAGGATTCTGGATCGAAGCTTAAAGCTGTGTCCAGAGCATTGATAGTCTTCCGCTGTGTTAGTTTATTCGTTTCCCCTGCATTGTATTACATTTATTGTAAATTAATCTTCCGCTGTATTATTATTTTTCGATGCACTCTGATATTCTGTACTCTGATGTAACATTATTATGAGTTTATAAAAGTCTTATGTTGTTGTTCTGATGTGTTATGTGCCCAAAGTTAGCGAACCGACGATTTCCGACTTTCGGATAGGCCCTTGAGGTCGATTCGAAGGACGGGAATTTTCAGGTCACTACATATGGTATCGGAGCTTTAGTTAACTCAAATCTTTGGGGTACAACTCGTTAGAACTGAACAAAAGACTCATCAGAGGTAGGATTAGAAAAATCGTATAAAAGAATACTCATTAGAGATAGGATCAGTAGTATCCTAGAATGAGAAAACTCGTTAGAGATGGGGTTAGAAATGCCCTAGAATGAGTTGAGAGTGACAAATTTATAACTAACGCATTTGTGATTATATATATATAACCCGATCTTAGAAAATATGATTTTTGAATATATAAAAGTTATATTTATTTGAAAAGCTAATCCACTAATTGATTGATGATTGTGTTGTGTGATTATTAGTTCAACTAATAAAATTATTGAAACAAATAAAAGAATGAAAATTGAGTTGGTTAGTTAGACAACTTTCAGCTCCGTTCCTTTTCGAGGATGAAAATATTTTAAGTGGGGGAGATTGTAACAACCCAGATTTTTAGAACCAATTAATTTTTTTTAATTTAGCTAATTTATGGATTTTGAGTATTTAAAATGAATTATTTTAAATAATAACGACTAAAAATTTATTTAAATCGTAGTTAGGACGAGTAAAATTATTTTTAAAAATAAAAGGAGTTAGAAATGGCACGTTAATTTGAAAATTCGATTTTAAGCTTTAATTGAATGTACAGAATTCATTATAAATTGGATTTCATGAAACCAGAAATATTTGAATCTGGTTAATTATATCTTCCTAACAAATGTGAAAAATTCAGATTTCATAAAATAAATCGAAAGTTATGTCCAGTTTAAAATTTAAAATAGTCACCATGGGCATTTTTCAAATGGTCTCCAAATTCAATGAAATTAATATTGTTCGGACTGTATCATCAAAACATAGCTAGATTTATTTTTCGGGAATTTCTGGAGTCAATATGTAAATTAAAATGTACGTTTAAATTTAGTATTGAATATTTATATTTTAATTTAAAGAAAAACAGGCTCAAACCGTCAAATAGGCTTACAAAACATAGTCCATTGTGTCCGGAATAGGGGTATTTAGCTGGAGGCAACAGTCGTTGGGCCTAATTTGGAGCTCATATGGGTTAACGGGCTTTTTGAAATAAAAAGAATTAAATAGTATTATTAATATATAAATATACCCTAATATACTAAACCCTAATTCCCCAAACTGAACAAGCCGCCGTTTTCTTCATGAATGGCCAGAACGCTCCCTCATTCCTCCCTTAAATTCATGCAAGATAATCCAAATTAGATTATGGTCCAAATCAAAAATGAAAGAGCATTTCAATCTCTTTAAAATTGTACGATGATGATCGAGTTTAATAGAGGAAACAGCTCAAATTTTGAGCAGCAATGTTCGACGTTCGCAGTCGCTTCTAGGGTGAAGGAGACCTGTGAGTGGGGCACCGCCACTAGTGGTGTGTGAGGAAGCAACGGCGGTGGCGGGTCCTGATCGGCTCCGGAGTGCTTCGTTCTGCGTGTGGCGAGGAGGGAAGATGGCGATGCAAATGGGTTTATCATTCAGCAGGTGCAAAGGAAGGAGCAGCCTTGATTTTTTGGTTAGGAAATATAATTAAAATGTTAATTATCTTATATTGTTTAAAATTCTAGTAAAATGATTAAAAGGCCATAACATTTGCAAACATGATCAGAATCAGACAAACCTGGACTCATTGGAACCGTAAATTCGAGATCTACATTTCAAAACAGACTGGAATGCATTTGGAGCTATCTACAATTTTTGAAGGAGTAAAACCAATGCGAGATCTCTAATTTAAAATAAAATTAATTATGATTACAAAGTGAGATTTACATGTATTAGCTATTAAAATTCATATATGTGATGTATGAGATTAGAATTGGTTGATTGCGGTTGCGATGAATTGATTGGATTGAATTGTGTAGATCTAAAATTTGCTTATACAATAAAAATCATATTTTTATTGTATATATATATATATATGAAAACAAAATATTCATTGTTTGAAAAGAAATTGGTTTATACAATAAAAATCACCTTTTTATTGTATATATGAAAACAAAATATTCATCGTTTGAAAAGAAGTTGTTTATACAATAGAGATCACCTTTTTATTGTATATATGAAAACAAAATATTCATCGTTTGAAAAGAATTTGTTTATACAATAAAAATCACCTTTTTATTGTATATATGAAAACAAAGTATTCATCGTTTGAAAAGATGTTTATACAATAAAAACCATATTTTTATTGTATATAAAAAAACAAAATATTCATCGTTGAAAAGAAATGTTTATACAATGAAAATCATCTTTTTATTGTATGTATGAATAAAAAATATATTCATGTTTTCAATAAAATATGTAAACATTAAAAATAACATTTTTAATGCATGTTTGATTCATAATAAAAAGGAATCATGTTTTAGAGAAATTGTTTAAAACATTAAAAATAACATTTTTAATGCATGTTTGATTCATAATAAAAAAAGGAATCATGTTTTAGAGAAATTGTTTAAAACATTAAAAATAACATTTTTAATGCATGTTTGATTCATAATAAAAAAAAGGAATCATGTTTTAGAGAAATTGTTTAAAACATTAAAAATAACATTTTTAATGCATGTTTGATTCATAATAAAAAAGAATCATGTTTTAGAGAAATTGATTAAAACATTAAAAATAACAATTTTAATGAATGTTTGATTCATAATAAAAAAGAATCATGTTTTAGAGAAATTGTTTAAAATATTAAAAATAACGTTTTTAATGTATGTTTGGTTTGACAATGATGTCACTTACATGTTAGCGGTGTTAGTATAAAAATGTTCATTTGTTAAATATGTATTGATACATTAAAATGATGTCACTTACATGTTAGCGAGATTAATAGAAATATGTTCATTTGTTAAATATGTTTTGATTTATTATAACAGTGTCATTCACATGTTAGCGAAGCTAGAAAAATAATTATAGGTTAATGTGTGTTTTGTTAGTCATAAGCATCACCTTTAGCATGTTAAGTTAGAATAAAAAGAAATATATGATTAACATGTCTTATTATTAAAAACAATATTTTTTAACATGTTAGTTAGAATTAAAATAATTATATGTTAATATATGTTTGTTTTATTATTAAAAACATCACTTTTAACATGTTAGTTAGAATAAAATAATTACATGTAAATATATGTTTTTGTAGGATAAAAATGCCACTTTTAACATGCATGTGAAGTGTATAAAGTTACATATCTTGAAATATATTTTTGTTCTTTAAAAATATAATTTTGACATGAATATGAAGTGTACAAAATTTACATGTAATAGAATAGATGGTGTTGAAATCGTTGAACAATATATATATATATATATATATATATATTAAAATAAAACGAATCGCGCGCGGTAGTTCGCGTTTTGGAATCGTAACTTTAAACGATTATACCGAAAGGTTCGACCGTCGGATTTTCCCAAAAGTGGAACCGTTAGGTTCGGTTTGGAAAGATTCTTTCAACGATATTGAATTTTTTAAGATCCAACAGGTTAGATTTTGAGAAATGTGTATTTCAAATTTGGATAAAAACAGCGTCAGGGCCGCATAACGACCTGAAACGTCGTTCGAATTAAATAGGTTATTTTTATATAAATAAAATAGCGATAAATCGTTATAAAATAATATTAACGATATGAAATGATTTGAATTATATGTATTCGAGAATTATTTGCAAAGACCGAGTTCAATCTCATTTCAAATAATTATACGACGATTTAATGTCAAGGACATTGAAGACGGTGGTTGAAGACCGGCGATCTTCACATCGAATGGACGACTACTGCTACGCTGGATTGGTTTGCTCCCAGGAAAGGGTTAAAGTGGTAGTTGTTTGGATGTACTTGTTGATTGTCCGGATATGCGAGAACCTCTCTTCCGTATTGGACATACGGGACGAGGAATAAGGTGTATCGGGTTTCGTTCAAACCCAGAACGGACTTGTAAATGGATGTGTATCTGACATTGGATTTCGTTCTATGTTAATTGATTTCTATTAAATATATATCTTTTTGGTGGCGGAGAATTTATTCTCTTTCTTAACACCCTTCTCTGAGACATACGAGCTCAAAGCTTATATATTGATAGACATCAGTTACATGGCGTGGATTGTCAATGCGACATGCTAAGATGAAAATGATCAAGGTTTTTGTTGAAATGCAAAGCCTTGTGGCAAAGCACAACTTTATTTAGGCATAGCTTTGTGTATAGCATTACTTCGCGAGCCTCACACCCCGGTAGGAGTCAAAACGGGATAAGGGACCGAAGGAGTGCATGCGTTTCTTTCTAGCTAGAAGTGGTGTCATGGTATGGAGCCCAGACACTTTTGCTTATGTGGATGATGGATTGTGAGATCCCTCGGTATATTGGTCGCTACTGGCCAAATGGTAGGTCCGGTAGGACAAGGAAACGTGTGTTCAAGAATAACTAATCCACTAAAGTATGTGTGGACCGGCCTTGGAGGATCCAAGGGTTGCCCGTAGGTGTGATTCTGGGTCATCTTGTTAGAGGTGACCCGAATCGGTAAGGAGACCATCTCTAGCCATGACTCATGATGGAAACCCAATTTTCAATACGACATTACGAATTTGATTGTAAAACTATATATGGAGACATGGTAGGATCGGGTACTATGCCGTCTAGGATTGATACATTTACTTTGAAATTGTTTTAAACTGACTAGACACTAATAATAATGTCAAATGATTATTGTTTTATACATATCAATCATGTTTGACCATTATAAGGTAAAACTCTATCCTCTGATTTGCGTTGCATTGTGTGATGGGACTTGAGTCTTATAATGGTTTCATTTTTCTAAAAAGCATTACGTTGTTTGAAAGATTTACTTATTTTATGCACTGGCAATCCAATGGAGTAAACCCGTTCCGCATTAGCGGCGTGGTCCTATAATTAACCTTGTTATTGGATAAGTTAAGTAAGATTTCTCATACCAGTCCCATGACTGACTCGTAGTTTATTTCACTTGCAAACTCGGTGCCCATATTTTCCACATGGGAAGTCGAGTAGCTTATTTTGCAGATATATTGAGCAGGATTCTAGATCGAACCTTAAAGTTGTGTCCAGAGCATTAATAGTCTTCCGCTGTGTTAGTTTATTCGTTTCCGCTGCATTGTATTACATTAATTGTAAATTAATCTTCCGCTGTATTATTATTTTTCGATTCACTCTGATATTTTGTACTCTGATGTAACATTATTATGATGTTTATAAAAGTCTTCTATTGTTGTTCTGATGTGTTGTGCGCCCAAAGTTAGCGAACCGACGATTTCTGACTTTCGGATAGACCCTTGCGGTCGATTCGGAGGATGGGGATTTTCGGGTCACTACAACTGACCCTATCTCTAATGAGTAAACACCCACCAAAGCCTACGTGTTTGCTAAACCTAAGCTCTGATACCAACTGTAGTGGCCCGCAAATTTGTACTATCTAAGTTGACTAAAACAGCACACGTCCAACCCAAATTGCATAAAAATACGAGTCATTAGGGTTAAGGAAACAAAAATAGACAGGAGATAGAACAGAAGAAAATATAAGAATCTCACAGTGGAACTTAACAAAATATGCTATCATATATCATAACAATTAAATACAAATCTGTATTGTATATACATACCATATCAGACTACAACACATATACATCACAGTGGATATAACTCTAAATAACTAACGGTGAAGCCTCCTGCTTCAAGCTCCCCTAAGTGTATCTGTAAAAGCTTGAAACACTTGCATATCCGAACAAATTTTGGAACCCAAGAGTTTAGGGTAAAACAAACAAAATAAACTTTGGGTCAGTCATGGTACTGATGTGAGTAAACTCCAACCATTTTGTTTAACTTAGAAAAACCTTTTGAAAGAAGGGTAATCGTAAGACCAATACACACGTAAATATGGATGGTTTTTACCTTATGATAAACAAAACATTTTTGATATAACTCCAACTACAAATCCAGGATCCTGGAAAAGAAATATCTGCAAAAACCCAACTACTAGCTGCCCATGTGGAAAATAAGGGCACCCAGAGTTTAGGTTAAAAACAATAAACTCCAGGCCAGTCATGACTGGTGTGAGAACTAAAACAGTTATTAGCTTGATTTTAAAGTTAGATAAATCAAGGGACCACGCCGTATAACACGGAACGGGTTTAACCCCAAGAATACCAGTGCATAAAACATACAGCGCAATGCTAAATAGAAAAATGAAGCTATTATATGACTCAGGTCCCATCACACAATGCAACGCAAGTCGGAGGATAGAGTTTTACCTTGTAATAGTCAAATATGCTTGGTACCTGAAATTTATCTTTTATTATTACTATAAGTGAAGAAATCAACTTCAAATATAAATGTATCAATCATAGACGGCATGAGCGCCTCATCCCACTATGTCGCCATATATAGGATTACAACTAAAACTGAACTGTTGTATTGGAAATTGGATTCCATCTATGAGCCAAGGCAAGGGATCTTCCTTACCGAATTCGAGACACTCTAGTCCATACTTCAGGCTCAGAGCTCGAGTGTGCCTTGGATCTTCAAGGCCGGTCCACCCTTACGTTTGAGGATTAGTTATTCCTGAGCAATACGTTTCCCTTCCCTATGGGGCATAAAATCCATCCATCGGCCCCGTAGTGACTGATAACCTCGCTTTCTATCATCCACATAAGTAAAAATGTCTGGGCTCTATACCATGACATCACGTCTAACTAGAAAGAAACGCATGTTCTCCCTGCAGTCCGCTCCCGTTTCCGGTTCATATCGGGGTGTGAGGCTCACAAATTAACGTTATACACAAAGTTATGCTATTTAAAGTCGTGCTTTGATCATCAACCACAAGACTTTGCTTTTCAACAGAAGCCTTGATCATTTGCATCTCAGCATGCCACATAGGCAATTCACACCATGCGACTGATGTCTATCGATATATAACATCTGAGCTCGTATGTCTCATAGAAGGGTGTTAAGCAAGAGAATAAATTCTCCGCCACCAAATAGATATATATATATATATATTTATTTAATAGAGATCAATCAACAAAGAATGAAATCCAATGTCAGACACACATCCATTTACAAGTTTGTTCTGGTTCTGAACGAAACCGGAGGTACCTTATTCCTCGTCCCAGATGTCCAATACAGGAGAGAGGTCCTCGGATATCCGGTCGATTTCCGAGTACGTCTGGACTATCACCACTTAGTACCTTGTCTTGGGTGTACAGCTCAATCAAAAAATCAGTAATCATCCAAACGATGTGAAGACCTCCGGTCTTCAACGACCATCTTCATCGTCGACATATCGTCGAATCAGTTATTCAGAATGGGTATAAACCCGACCTTTCCGAATAACCCGCGTAGATTATAAACAAGTGATATAAATACACAACATATGCCTCATTCCAATTCAGAATATTCTTTTATTCATACATTCACATTTTTAGGGAAAGGTTCCCATTAATTTTATCAAAGATAAATTTTTTAAATTTATCCTTTAATCTTCCTTTGAATATCAAACCAAATTCAGGTTTATCCAAACAAGTCGGGGTTAGTGCACCTTACCGAAGTAATCATCTGTTTTATTTCCCAATCCCAACCTATTCATCCCATGGAGAAAAACTGGTAATACTCCATATCTAACACTAGGGTGTTATCAGTAAAGTTAATTACCATTTCACGTTCAAATCTAATTTAAGATTTGACTATCGCTTGGAGCAAAACTGATGATACTCCATTCTCGATTAATTCCCAAATCTGATAATTTAAATTATCGCATTCTCATTTCAATCTAATTAAAGATTCATTAAAACTTCTAATTCAGTTTTACTTTCAAAAATCATTACTTAATGATTATTCAAAGTTAATAAATTAATCTTATCTTTAACTAGGTTAAAGAACTAATGTCATTTAAAACACAGTTCACGATAAACCCAAAATCCCATTCCATTAATTATGGAATCTTCACGGAAAACAGATCAATATATATAATCGATATAGACTCTGTATCCAACCAATAATATAAACGGAATAATGGCAAAGCCTTTTAAATTCCATTCATAGTAATGGTCTTCCTCCACAGAAGCTCCCTTCGATTATTACCAAATCGAATTCCATTCCATTCCAATTTATTTTATTAATTTGGAAAACTTTACTTTGGAAAATTCTCATTAAATCTTAATAAAAGATTTATATATTCCAAATCACATTTCACTGTTAATCGGGTTAAAGAACAAATATCGTTAAAAACACAGTTCATAATAAACCCAATTCACATTCCATTTTATACCAATTAGATGTTAATTAACTGGAAACTCTAATAATCTTAGTTAAAAGATTTATTCCTTTCTCAACTGGGTTTAAGAACAGTGTTAATGAGGACACCATTAATGGAAAAACCCAAAATCCCATTTGATATTAAATACAAGGCTCTGAATAGAAATTATATCGGCTTATATTCAATATCAAATTCTGAAACCAACAAATATCATATTGGGAATAACGATATAAATATATCTTCCAAATTCTCATAATAATATCCGTATAATCACATAATCCAATATCGAAATATTCTGAAGATGATTTCCATTCCAATTCATATAATGGAAATCCTAGTTATTTTAAAACCCATTCTCAATCCAATTTATTTATTTTAAAATAATTGGATTATAATTCTAGTTAATAACTAGTTCATTTCAATAAAAATATATTTTTATCTTATCTAATATGGAATTTTTCATCCTAATTCTTTTCAAATCATTTATTATGATTTTAGACAAATTACTAATATTTTTCAATAATTTTGTCAATGTCCTTTCAGTCGATTTCCATAAACAGTCATCGAACTGCACTTTCACCGACCTTTTCCAAATTTGATTTGGATATAATTCCAAATCCAATCGTTAGATTTCAAATATCATATAGTCGTTGGAAAGCTCTTTCCAATACGAACCCAACGGCTCTGGTTTTAGGAGAATCCAACATCGGATCTCCCGTAACGTCAATTCGTAGTCCATGGTTGAAATTCGTGAACGGTCGCGGTGCGGCACGTTCTATTCAGGCCATTTAATATATATAATGTATATATATTTTGTCGATTTCCATTTAAAACATATTTTATAAATCGTTTACAATTTCTTTTTAAAACGATTCTAACTTCATTTTCAATTTTAAATCAAAATTGAACATTCCATATCATTATAATATTAAAATGATAATATTTTCAAAAGTAAGATTTGGAAATCATTTCTTTTTCGATATTCATTATAAAAATGAATAAAATCGATATAAATATTGTTCGTGTCAAAATGGCGCATATTTAATCAACACGGGTTCATATATTTCAATATTTTCATGTCCATCCAAAATCGGACATCAAAATCAGTTTTTTATCCTTTATTGAATATTATTTTAAAATATTCCTTATTTAAAATATTCATTCGTTCTGAATTGGAATCAGACACGATCAATTACCATATAATGTTATTCATATGGATTTCATACAACATATGAATACAACAGCAAGGATAAAGAATCAACCATCATCCAGAGTGCATTACACAACTACATAAGTATTAATTATGAATAATTAATGCTTACAACAGTCTGTCAACCAATCGATTGACATACAACTAAACAATTGGGATTAGTGTACGTCAAATATCATCCCAATACCCGTGTGGGGTTTCAATCAACAAACATAGATTTTATTTGTGCAGTTGGGCGATATGCAAAATTTATCGTCCCAATCCATATCAGTAAAATGGGTGTATATAAACAAATCGTCTGATTTGTAAATGAATATTTATTCTATTCATACTCACGTTAAAAATTATATTTTTAACGGTAAAACATTTATTTCAACACATGAATAATTTTATTTTCCATTTCACGTCACAATCACAATCAATTTCCACAACACAATACAATCAAACAAGTCGTCCATGGTCTGTGGACGACGGTGTCAGGAGCTACTAAGCCCCGTCTGCAACCTAATATATATTTAACTGTAAAAAGTTTGGGTGAGAAGGAGTTCTCACCTTTAATTTCCACTCCGCCAGTTTTATTTCTGAATTTCTTAACAGCTTGGATTTGCCTGAAATTCCAAAGCAACCCTTTTCACGTTGTTCATAGTAAAAATCACATTTTTAAAATCAAAGTTATATATGAAAATCATATTTTTATACTATGTTTATATTTTAAAAACAATGCTATTTTTATTATTAAAACCCATGTATATTTATATTTTAAAAACCATATATATTTATATTTTAAAAACCATGTATATTTATATTTTCAAAACCATGTATATTTATATTTTAAAAACCATGTATATTTATATTTAAAAACAAATACATTTTTATTTTTTTTATTTTTAAAACAATGTTGATTTTTCTTTTTATAAAATCTACTTTTATATTAATTAAACTAATATATTTAAAAAGAAAAACTCACTGCTACGTTCTTCTTCCTGTATCGTTCCACCGTCAGCTTCAACCAGAAATGGCGCCGCCGCCACCAATACGAGCCACCAGACCAGGATCTGGACGCACCACGCCCAGCACCGCCATCGACTCCACCTCCTCCCTGAATCACGTTGCGCTCGACGCCTCTAGCCACCCCAAAACCTCGATCGAACGGAAGCCCTAAGTGGTGCAAAATCGAATGATTTGCAACGTGTTACCCAATCACCACCGTTGGATGCGTAGCCCTCTCCAAGCCGATCACTTTTGCCTTTGGAAGTGTTCAAAATGGTGGCGCAAAATGGAAGAGATCGAGGTGGAAAGTTCGTTCGTGGGAGGGAGGTACGGTTTAAACCTTGACCATGGAAAAAGTTTTGACCAGTTTGACTAGGGTTTGGCGATTATATATAATTTATTTATTTTTTCCAAAAATATCTTTTTTTTCATTCAAACTCCGAATCGAACCCAACAACTATCACCATTAGCTAATTACCCCCATTTCGGCCACAATGGAATATGTTTCGTAAGCCAATTCGATTGTTTCAGTCAGTTTTTCTTCAAATTAAAATACAAATCAATATATATTGAATTTAAACGTACATTTCAATTTACCGGGGCCACATACTGACTCCAAAAATTCCAGAAAAGTAAATCTAGCTATGTTTTGATGAAACGGTCCTAATAAAACTAATTTCGTTGAATTTGGAGACCATTTGAAAAACAGTCATTTTCCAGTTGATGAAATTCACTTTGAAAGTGCCAAACACGTTTAAATCCACCACGCTCACATATTAATTCCAAAAATTATGAAAATTGGAATCTAGCAATAATTTGACATTCCAGATCCAACAAAAGTGGTTATGTCGAAAACGGAGGTCATTTGCAAAATGGCTATTTTTAAGGGCTTTATATATATTAATATATATATAAATTCCACAGCGACTATTTTGAATTTTAAACTGGACATAACCTGTCATTTGTAAAGTGAAATCTCAATTTCTTACATCCGTTAGAAAGATATTATTAAACAGATTCAAATATTTCTGATTTCATCCAATTCTGACTTATATTGAATTCTGTATATTCATTTGAAAATAGAAATCGAATTTTCGAACTGCCGCGCCATTTCAGGCTCGTTTTATAATTAAAATAAATTTATACGTTCTAACTTCGATAAAAATAAGTTTTTCGTCGTTATTATTTAAAATAAATCATTTTAAAAATTCAAAATCCATTAAAATTGCTAAAATAAAAAATTTAAATTGGTTCTGATTTTCCGGGTTGTTACAATCTCCCTCACTTAAAATATTTTTGTCCTCGAAAAGGAACAGAGCTGAAAGTTGTTTAAGTAACCAACTCAACTTTCATTCTGGCTTTCATTCTTCAACTTTTTAGTTTCTAAGAATTTTCTAATTTTTCAAAAATTTGGCTAATACCCTAAATTTTCGAAAAATTTCGCCATAACCTCCTTTGTACGGGGAGACCTTTAAAACCGCAACTTGCCTCACATGGCCCTCACCAATCCAAAAGAAAACGAAAAAGCCAATCGACTCATAAAATCATCAAAACCCAATAAATTAGTAAACGTGTACCTATTGGTCGGGCATACAATTTTAATCCTCTTCTTAGCTTACATGCTATGACCTGTTCACACATATACATGTATGCAATTTCAAAAAAAAAAAAAATCAATTCAGTTCAAAATGTGATTCGATTTGGCTAATTTTACCTTTCGTTTTCATATTGGTTTAAGTAATTATCATTCCAATGTTTTTATTAGTTACACTAATAATCAAACAACACAACCAACAATCAATTTGTGAATTAGCTTTTCAAGCATGTATCTTTAATATATATAGTCAAAATCATATTTTTTGATGCCAAATCACAACAATATATTCTAGCTATATATTGGTTCTTACACCAGTCAATTGGAAATATATAGATATCCCACTTTCGAAACTCGAACATAAACACTGATAATACTAGTAATCATCAGTATCATCTCCGGGCGACTAGAGTGTGATCCTATATTTATCCAGAATATTTGAGACTTCGTATAACGTGGATCAGACGTATATGCAAAATCTTTATATACTTGATTGTCCAAATCAATTTAAAATAAAATATTCAAATACGTAGAATAAGGTTTAAATTTTCAAAACTAAATTTGTTTTCATTTTCATTTTAAAAGTAACACTCTTCACATTCGTTCTACTATACTACTGATCTCATCTCAAACGAGTCATTCTCATTGGATATTACTAATCCAATCTCTGATGAATTATTTCGTTTGGTTCTAATGTGTCTTGTTCTCGAGCTCTGTAAACCAAAGCTCTGATACCATGTGTAATAGGTTTGAACTTCACGACCGGCCTAAACCGAACAAGAAGGCGGACTGCTGTGAGAACAAGACTAATCAGAACACAAACAAAAGAAAATTTCATTTCTTATTACAACAATTTCACCAGAGTACAAGAATATAACAAAGTATTAATAAATAATATATGTTTGATAAATATCAGAGATTCAAATTACAATGCAATGGAAAAATAATACAAAACACAATTGAAAGAAATACACGGATACAGAGATCTTCGAATATAACTCCAGCTATAAATCCAGGATCCTGAAAAAGAAATATCTGCAAAAACCCAACTACTAGCTGCCCGTGTGGAAAATAAGGGCACCCAGAGTTTAGGTTAAAAACAATAAACTCCAGGTCAGTCATGACTGGTGTGAGAACTAAAATAGTTATTAACTTGATTTTAAAGTTAGATAAATCAAGGGACCACGCCGCATAACACGAAATGGGTATAACCCCAAGAATACTAGTGCATAAAACATACAGCGCAATGCTAAATAGAAAAATGAAGCTATTATAAGACTCAGGTCCCATCACACAATGCAACGCAAGCCGAAGGATAGAGTTTTACCTTGTAATAGCCAAATATGCTTGGTACGCGAAATTTATCTTTTATTATTACTATAAGTGAAGAAATCAACATCAAATATAAATGTATCAATCATAGACGGCATGAGCGCCCCATCCCACTATGTCGCCATATATAGGATTACACCTAAAACCGAAATGTCGTATTGGAAATTGGATTCCATCTATGAACCAAGGCAAGGGGTCGTCCTTACCGAATTCGAGACACTCTAGTCCATGCCCCAGGCTCGGAGCTCGAGTGTGCCTTGGATCTTCAGTGTAACGACCCGCAAATTTCCGCCCTTTGAATCGACCATAAACCCCACAGGTCTGACCCAAAAAGTGAAAATCTACGAATACATTAACTTTGGGCATACAACACATTACAACAGATAACAGAAGACTTTTATAACACTATAATAAATGTTACATCAGAGTACAGAATATACATATCAGAGTACATTGGAATATAATTACAGCGGAAGATAAGTACAAAAAATGTAATATACTACAGTGGAAGAACACAGCGGAAGGCTCTCTATCTCTGGACACAGCTTTAAGCTTCAACCCAGAATCCTGCTTAATATATCTGCAAAAATAGCTACTCGACTGCCCGTGTGGAAAATATGGGCACCCGAGTTTGCCAGTGGACAAACTACAGGTCAGTCATGGGACTGGTGTGAGAATTCTACTTAACCTATATAATATAATAAGGCTAATCACAGGACCACGCCACTTTCGCGGAACGGGTTTTCTCCTATGGATTGCCAGTGCATGACTAAAGTAAATCGTCAAAATAACGCAGTGCTTTTTAGAAAAATGAAACCATTATAAGACCCAAGTCCCATCACACAATGCAACGCAAACCGGAGGATAGGGTTTTACCTTATAATGATCAAAAGATGCTTGATACGATAGACACGGTATTATATAATAATAGTGTGCAACCAATTTGAAATACATCAAAGTAAATGTATCAATCCTAAACGGCATGAGTGCCCCATCCCACTATGTCGCCATATATAGGTATACAATCAAAACCACGTGATGTCGTATTGGAAATTTGGGTTTCCATCTGAGTCAAGGCTAGGGAGGAGATCCTTACCGATTCGAGACACTCTAGCAAATGCCCCAGGATTGGTACTCTGTCCAACCCTTGGATCCTGCAGGGTCGGTCCATACGTTAACGCTTAATGGATTGGCAATTCCTGAACACACGCTTCCCGGTCCTTTTGGACCTATAATACGGCCAGTGGCGACCGCATAAACCGAGGCCTCGAAAAATCCAACAACCACAATGAATAAATGCCAGCGCTGGTAGGTCCCTGGCACCACTCTAGCTAGAAAGCAACGTGTGCACTCCCTGCGTTCCCTTCTCCCGTTTTAGACTCTACCGGGCTGTGAGGCTCGCGAAGTCACGATATACACAAAGCTATGCCTAAATAGACTGTGCTTTGATCATCAACCACAAGGCCTGCTTTTCAACAAAAACCTTGATTAATGCATCTTAGTATGCCACATTATCAGTCCATACTATACCATTGATTTCTACCAATATATAACCTTTAAGCTCGTACGTCTCAGAGAAGGGTGTTAACCACCAAACAGATATATATTGAGAGAGATCAACGAATGTAGTGTAAAGGACTACAACGTCAGACATACATTCCATTTATAAACTTATGCTCTGGGTCTGAGCGAAAGTCAAATCCGTACAAATCAACACTACGTCCGAACGGCCACTACTGAACCCCTTTCAAGGTAGCTACTCCTCTCATGGGTCTCAATAGCAACACATCCATTCGATGTGAAGATCGTCGGTCTTCAATCACTGTCTTCAACTCTTCGACTTAGATCGTCGTATAATCATTTGAAATGAGATTGAACTCGGACTTTTCAAATGATTCTCGCATATATATATAACTTGAAATCATTTCATATCGTTATTGGTATTTAATAACGACCTATTTCTATTTTTATTTAAATAAAAAAAATAGCTTAAATTAATATAACGATGCTTGGGGTCAATGGGCGACCCTGGCGCTGTTTTCAACCAAATTTGATTTACACTTATCTCGAAAACTAACCGTTGGATTTTGATGAAGTTTATATAGTTGGAAAGATCTTCCCAAAGCGGTCCTAACGGTTCCAGTTTTGGGAAAATCCGATGGTCGCATCTTTCGGTATAACCGTTTAAAGTTACGATTGTCGATACGCGAACTGTCACCTTTATTATCTCTGTTTTATTTACACTAAATGTAAATAAATTATTCTTTCCTATCATTTATTTATTTACCTAGATAAACATAAATGTTTTCATTTTTCCTTTTCTTATTTATTTACCTAAACAATTTTTTTTTACCCAAATGTAAATAAATATATTCTTATCCTTTTGTTATTTATTTACCTAAATATAAATAAATGGTTGCATCTTCTTTTTTGTAACGACCCGCATTTTCAGCAACAGAATAATTAATTAATTTAATTATATGAATAGTGATTTAGATAATTAAATGGTCGCTTAATTGAATTATAGTGAATATTTAATTAGATTAAATAATAGAATCATATATTTATTTCTGAAATAGTCAGAAATAGTTGAATTCACAATATTGTGTGAATGGGCAATATAAAATATATATATAATTCAGTTTATATTGAATTATAGTGACGAATATATTTATAAACGCCATTTGAACGTATAATTTAAATTATAATTATAATAGAGCTCGAAATGGCGCTGCAGTTCGCTATTTGGCGATTCGAACTTCAATTGGATATACAGGGTTCGTTTTAACTCGGATTTCTGTGAAACAAGAAACGTGTGGAGCTGGTGGAGTATATCTTTCTAGTGGAAGAGAAAAATCGAGATTTCGTCGTGTAGATTTTTAGTTATGTCCAAATCAAATTTTCAGAAAAACAGCGCCCTAAAACCCAAATGGTTTATTTAATTTTATATAAGGATTTAAATATAAATCGCATATCGATATAACTCTGTTGGTGGAATATCGAATTGAAAACCCACATGTATTTCTCTGGAGCTGTATGGATAATTATTGTGGATATATACGATAATATTTATTTTTAAATATTAAATTTAAATGTTTTTAAATATATTTATTTATTTAAAGGGGCTATTTAGGGCTTTAAAAATAGCCACTTTTGCAAACGAAGTCGGATTTCAACGAAACTAATTTTGTTGGATCCGCAGCGTCAAATTATTGTTAGATTCCAAGTTTGGTGATTTTTAGAAGCAGTGTGTGGCCGTACGGATTTTTAGAGTGAAAAATAGACAGTATTTCAACGGTTAAAAATACGCTGGGTGGGCATACGGAGTCGGAATTCGACGAAACCAGTTTCGTTGGGACCGTAATGTCAAACTGAAGGTGCATGTCCAGTTTGGTGATTTTTGGGAATTGTATGTGATCACAGTGATTTTTCAACAGCGTATACAAGCAGCGATACGAAAATAATAAATATAATAATCGAATAAAAAAAATATTAAACCTTCCTATAAATACATACCCTCCTCACCAACCCTAAACCACTTTCCCTGAAACCAGAAACCGGCCTCCGTTCTTTTTTCTTCAGCGTGGAAATAAAACCTCCTTCAAAAATTAAAAGCAAATAGGATAAAATCCTATAAATCAAAGTATGTTGGTATTTGAAATCAGGGATGGCTGCTCTACAATTCTGTACTAGTTTCATTCGGTTCGATCAAGTTAGTGTCGCTGCAAAATTTAACAGCGTTCGGTTCGATGTGCTAGGGCTTGGAATTGGTGACAGTTTGAGCTTCGATTCAAGGATTTGTTGTCAATTTTGGATTGAGGAAGGAAATTAGGTCTCGTATGCCAGCTTTTGAGGCTTTCGATGTGGTTTCCTGTCGCGACTTGACCGACCTGGTACCAGTGACGCACTGGTGAAGATACATGCGAGCTTGATATCAGGGTAATGGAACGGAAGAGAATGCGGAGAGGAGATGAATGGTATACTTCGTTTGAAATTTCATGAGGGAGAGAAGGAGTAAAGGGGAGCACGAGTTCAGCCGTATGGGTTTACTGGAGCGAGTTTAGAAGAGGAAGAAGGAGGAAGTAACGGAGGTGGGTTCGGTTGTTTGAAGTGGGCCGAATTAAGGTAAAGGCCCAATTAAATAGTGTTTAGTTTAATTAAAATTAAATAGTATGGTTACTTTAAATGATGATATCTTGCTCACATATAATCAGAATTCAATGAAACAAGATCCAACAGGATCGTATGGACGGTGACTACAACATAGAATTGACTGAGAGTGAATTCGAGCTCGTTTGGATTTACGGTGAAATTAAACGCCTGAATCAAATCAACGACCGGTTCTCGTTATTTAACGACTACAGACCAAGGTGAGTAAATCTCACTAACTCTGAACAATTTATATTTTTATAATGCATTTTTAGAAGTGATAAATATTGATTGAATTGCTGTGTGTTGGCTGTTTGATTGAACTGCTAGTCAGTTGATTGGATTTACCGATAACGATATATATAAATCGTATCGAAATATTGATTCTGGTTATCAGAATATTTTATACTCATGTTATTTATGTTGACTGACATCTGTGGATGCAGGGAATCAGGTTGGAGGGACCCAACTGGGTTCCTCAACATTTATTTACTGCTTTTCATATATTTTGATACATGATGTGTTATATCATCCGTATTGTTTCTGGGTGTTTGGATGATGACCGATCAGTTTGATTTGATATTTTTACACCATAAGTGATACGAGAAAGTGAAAAGGGAAATTTTCAAAGTATATTTTGAAAATAGATTATTTATATAAAATCAGCGGATTTTATATATGAAAGGAAAAAGGGTTTTATAAAAGAAATCATTTTATAAAATCAAAGCAATAAAGGAAAAATATTTGTAGAACAAATAGAGGAGGGAAATTGTTTGTAAAACATTTACAAATAAAATAGAAAAGAAAATATTTGTAAAACATTTACAAATAGATTAAAAGGAAATATTTATCTAGAGAAATAAACTGAGTTATAAAAGGAATTTTTTATTTAGAAATAAATAGAATAACGAAATACTTGGAAATGGATAGAAGTGTAATAAAGGAGAATTTTACACCAGGAAGAGTTTAGACCCATGCTTCGCACACGGGTAAACAAAATCTAAATTCAAAGTGAATATTCAAGAGAAATCTGTTTTAACAGATAAAGTGAGAAGGTTAATTTATAAATAAAGTTTTATAAATTAATTTAGTTATTTATCTTTGGATAAATAGAGTATATAAGTCAAGACTTATATAGAGAAGTAAAAATCGATCTCCACACTGATGTTCGAAACTGAATAAGGACGAAGGAGAATTTATCGAATAAGAGTTATTCGAAGTAAAGTTATCGAATATCAGTTTATTCGATAGGAAGTTTATTGAATATTAGTTATTCGAAATGGGTTGATCCAAGAGAGTTAATCCAATAGGGTTAATCCAATAGAACAAATTGATTGAGATCAACCGTTAGAGTTAAACTGTTAGAGTTGAACTGTTTGAGTTAAACCATTAGGGTTAAACCGTAGAGTTAAACCGTTGGAGTAAACATTTAGAGTTAGTTAGTTAGAGTTAACCAATTAGAGTTAATCAGTTAGAGTTAATCGATTAGAGTCTAATCGAACTAGAGTTATCCAAATATAGTAATCGAATGAGGGATGATGGAATATTAGTTATTCAATTAGATTTGCTCGAATTTAGTTATTCGAGATAGAGTTAAACAGAAGTAGTCATTTAAGATAAGCTACCAGTGAGCACGACTGCTAGCGTAATTCGCAGGGCTGCAGATAGCCTAAGGCGGACGGATGTTTCCTGAGGGAATCAGGCGTAACCATTGTGATCGCTGCGATCTAGAGTCGAGCGAATGGAGTTAAATCGAATATTAGATATTCGAAAATAAAGTTAGAACAAACATAGTTAGTCGAATATAAGTTAATCGAATATTAGTTATTCGATAGGAGTTAGGCAAATTGAGTCAGATAAGTCGAGTTAAATAAGTGGAGTTAGATAAGTCGAGTTAATTAAGCCAAGTTGAGCTGATCAAGTAAGTTGGTCAAGTTGAGTTAATCAAACTAAGTTAATAGAATAAGAGTTAACCCAGTAAGAGTTAATAGAATAAGGATTATAGATTAGCATTAACCCAATAGGAGTTGATAAGTTTGTTGTTCGATTATTCATTCGAGATAGAGAATCAAAGTCGTAATAAAGTTATTATATTCGGATGCAGGGAATTATAACACTATTGTATAATCAAGTGCTTACTGTACGAGAAGCGGACTCGTAAATAGAATCTGAGAATGTCGTAAAGAAGTGTTAATGTTTTGAAGAGATGAACTTTGTCTATTTCGAAGTTAGAAATGTCGTTCAGTTAAGGTCTGAGAGGTAATTATACCCCAACTTGATTGACTTCGTTTTTAACTAAGAATGGTTAAGATTCGATGGTGAAAAGTGGTTAAGTGGAAACCAAATCAAGGAGATTTGGCATAGTGATGTTTATTCAAACATCTGTTTAATCAAATGAAGGAGATTTGGAAATGTTTTCCGAATGAGAAGTAGAATTGTTTTCTGAATATAGAAACAAGAGATGGAAATGTTTTCCAATGATAATGATATATATATTTTCTAAATATAGTGAATACGAAACATTAAACAACAGGAATAGGGAAATGAACGAATGGATGAAGTGATGATTGTTCGATAGAATTTCCTTCGGGAAATAATATCGTTGTTTGCACACCGACATGTTTTCGTTTGATAGTTAACTCACCGACTATCAAAGTTTTGACCATTTACGTTGTTAATATGGAGAGACCGGTTGGATTATTATCCAGAGAACCACTCCGTATTAGCATAAGCGCTGCGAATCAAGTATGCTGAATATATTGAAGACGGAGTTGTGCAAGGGCTATCCTGTTTACAGAATAGTGCCTTCGGTTTGTTCAGTCCCAGGACAAACGTGAATGGACGAATGTCTGACAGAGTATATTCAAAGGATCGCGTAAGTTGATCTCTTCAAACGTACTTACGTTTGGTGGCGGAGGAATTCGTTTCTCTTAGCTTTATACCCGTGGTATTTTTGGTGAAATCAATTTGTGATTTGGCGGGTATGACGATGTGGCATTCAAAGTAATGGAGGTGTGATCTGTCAAAAGATACGTTATGACCTCAAGCCTCATCAACCAGGAAAGGACAAAAATCGGGCAGGCAGCATGGCTAAGTCGGTCGCTCCGAAGTAGGGTGTATGATCACCTATCTAGAGAAATTCCTTTTGTTCTTAAATCTATCGATGCTGTCCCATTTCGGGAGGCGGTTGCTGATCCCAACCGTCGGTGATATACATTCGATACACTCAAGCGAAATGAGTGGTCGGTCATGTGTGGGCCGGGTTGCAAGATGTTCTTGTTGAACCCAGTGTATTTGCCTCTAGAGATACACGTTCGGAAGGTGGTCCCATACCTTGTCAAGTTGGAATCCAATATCCAATAAGCGCTCGCGGTTTTCGATTGTATACTATATAGGTGGAGCGTGAGATGCAAGCGTTCTGCTAGATTTTAATTACTTGTGATTAGACATTATTATAATATCAGATAATATATGATTTCCAAAGTGTTTTGGGTTATCGTAAGGTAAAAACCGTCCGTGTTTATGTGTGGATTGGTCTTACGATTATCTTTTCTTTTGAAAAGGATTTTGAAAGTTAAACAAAATGATTTGAGTTTACTCACACCAGTCCCATGACTGACCCAGAGTTTATTTTGTTTTGTTTTCCCTAAACTCTTGGGTGCCCAAAATTTGTACGGACAGTCAAGTAGTCAGGATTTTACAGATATACTTGGAAAGCTTGGAGCAGGAGGCTTCAGGATTTATGTAGCTATTGTGTATTCCGCTGTATTGTAAGTGCTGTACTCTGATAATGGTTCAAGTTATGTTGTATATTATATTTTACTCGTTCCGCTGTGAGATTCGTGTTACTCTGATGTTGTGTTCTTCTTTTTCTTCTTCTATTCTAATTTTCTATCTTATCTATCCTCACCCTCTAAATTCTTTCATTAACTATTCGGTAATTGTCGACCCTTGATGTTCGATATGTGTTGTATATCGGATAACCAAGGTCGCTTTTTCCCGGGTCTTTACAGTGGTATCAGAGCTGAAGGTTAAGTATTACCTTGGCTCTGTGGCGTGATTCAGTAGAGATGGGGTTAGTAATACCCTAGACTGAGTTTGAGTGTATATATACGAGTGAACGTATTTGTTATTTGATATAAAATGATTTTATATTGTGGAGATTTATTGGTTGAGTCGTTTATGAGTTCTAGTCGATCAGTTTGATCCACTGTATCGATAGGAGTTCATAAACACTTGAATACGATGGGTCGACCCGATATGTTTTGAAAAAAGGGTGAATGAAATAATTTTACCCAAATTATATTTTGATATAAGCAAAGTATAGATATTTGAAAGTATTATAGTATATTGGATGTGCTGGTTGTTATTATAATCGAATAAGATTATAAAATGTGAAATGGTTATGTAAATAACCAATCAGAATTCATATAAGTGAAATATATGAAATCAGATGAATTAAATCTGAATTTAAATCAGAATTGAAATTATAATTTTGGAAATGTGGAAAAAGTGTGCAGAATGAATCTGGTTAAATATAAGAGAATTTTAAAATCCTGGGAGATTTTAAATTTGTTACAGGCTTTGAAAGGGGTATTTTGAAATAATTTCAAAATGAAAGCGTTTAGAAATGATTTTGAAAGTGACAGTATTGAACTCACTTCAATAGCTGGAAATTAGATTCCGACGATGATCCGGACATCGTCGGTGTTCATTTTCGGGTTTGTAAGTGACGGATTGCTACCAAAGGTTTTGTTTTTGAACTGTTTTGAGAAAACAAATTATTTTGATTTTCCAAATGAATGATTTGATTTTGGAAAAGGCTAAGCTGTTTAAGAACTCCCAGAAACAGATTATTTGGAATAAACACAAATTAAATAGAAATTTGTGAAAGCAAATTTGAAATTGGATTGAACCCAGTTCAGTGGAAATTGAATTGAATTGAAATAGAATGCTATCAAGTAGAATTGGACTGGATTAGAGATAATCTGGAATAGAAATGAATTGTTGAGTAATAATTTCGAATTGAGATTGGGATTTGCAGTTTGATTGGAATTTGGCTTGGTTATAAGCAAATGGCTGTGTTGGAGATAAAAATGGATTGGGGATACATTGGTATATGCTAAACTGATAGCAGAGTTGAATGCCTGACAAAAAGGTACACGTTTATATTCATATGAGTTTGGAGATTTATGAGCCGAATTGGCAAGCCGCTTGACTGTTTGATTTTCTTTTGGATTGGAGAGGCCTGTGTGGTGGTTTGGGGATTTTCCCGATGCTCCCGGTACAAAGGAGGTGCTGGCGAAATTTTTTGGAAATTTCGGGTGTTAGAAAATTTTCAGGAGTTTTGAAAAATTTTCGTTTATAGAAATGAAGTAATAATTTAATTAAAATAAATAAATTCAGTTGAAAATGAAATTAAAGAAGTAAACGAATAATTCGAAACTAGTTAATAGGGCTGTTCTCTACCTTAGCAATTTCGAGGACGAAATTATTTTAAGGGGGGAAGAATGTAACGACCCGCATTTTCAGCAACAGAATAATTAATTAATTTAATTATATGAATAGTGATTTAGATAATTAAATGGTCGCTTAATTGAATTATAGTGAATATTTAATTAGATTAAATAATAGAATCATATATTTATTTCTGAAATAGTCAGAAATAGTTGAATTCACAATATTGTGTGAATGGGCAATATAAAATATATATATAATTCAGTTTATATTGAATTATAGTGACGAATATATTTATAAACGCCATTTGAACGTATAATTTAAATTATAATTATAATAGAGCTCGAAATGGCGCTGCAGTTCGCTATTTGGCGATTCGAACTTCAATTGGATATACAGGGTTCGTTTTAACTCGGATTTCTGTGAAACAAGAAACGTGTGGAGCTGGTGGAGTATATCTTTCTAGTGGAAGAGAAAAATCGAGATTTCGTCGTGTAGATTTTTAGTTATGTCCAAATCAAATTTTCAGAAAAACAGCGCCCTAAAACCCAAATGGTTTATTTAATTTTATATAAGGATTTAAATATAAATCGCATATCGATATAACTCTGTTGGTGGAATATCGAATTGAAAACCCACATGTATTTCTCTGGAGCTGTATGGATAATTATTGTGGATATATACGATAATATTTATTTTTAAATATTAAATTTAAATGTTTTTAAATATATTTATTTATTTAAAGGGGCTATTTAGGGCTTTAAAAATAGCCACTTTTGCAAACGAAGTCGGATTTCAACGAAACTAATTTTGTTGGATCCGCAGCGTCAAATTATTGTTAGATTCCAAGTTTGGTGATTTTTAGAAGCAGTGTGTGGCCGTACGGATTTTTAGAGTGAAAAATAGACAGTATTTCAACGGTTAAAAATACGCTGGGTGGGCATACGGAGTCGGAATTCGACGAAACCAGTTTCGTTGGGACCGTAATGTCAAACTGAAGGTGCATGTCCAGTTTGGTGATTTTTGGGAATTGTATGTGATCACAGTGATTTTTCAACAGCGTATACAAGCAGCGATACGAAAATAATAAATATAATAATCGAATAAAAAAAATATTAAACCTTCCTATAAATACATACCCTCCTCACCAACCCTAAACCACTTTCCCTGAAACCAGAAACCGGCCTCCGTTCTTTTTTCTTCAGCGTGGATATAAAACCTCCTTCAAAAATTAAAAGCAAATAGGATAAAATCCTATAAATCAAAGTATGTTGGTATTTGAAATCAGGGATGGCTGCTCTACAATTCTGTACTAGTTTCATTCGGTTCGATCAAGTTAGTGTCGCTGCAAAATTTAACAGCGTTCGGTTCGATGTGCTAGGGCTTGGAATTGGTGACAGTTTGAGCTTCGATTCAAGGATTTGTTGTCAATTTTGGATTGAGGAAGGAAATTAGGTCTCGTATGCCAGCTTTTGAGGCTTTCGATGTGGTTTCCTGTCGCGACTTGACCGACCTGGTACCAGTGACGCACTGGTGAAGATACATGCGAGCTTGATATCAGGGTAATGGAACGGAAGAGAATGCGGAGAGGAGATGAATGGTATACTTCGTTTGAAATTTCATGAGGGAGAGAAGGAGTAAAGGGGAGCACGAGTTCAGCCGTATGGGTTTACTGGAGCGAGTTTAGAAGAGGAAGAAGGAGGAAGTAACGGAGGTGGGTTCGGTTGTTTGAAGTGGGCCGAATTAAGGTAAAGGCCCAATTAAATAGTGTTTAGTTTAATTAAAATTAAATAGTATGGTTACTTTAAATGATGATATCTTGCTCACATATAATCAGAATTCAATGAAACAAGATCCAACAGGATCGTATGGACGGTGACTACAACATAGAATTGACTGAGAGTGAATTCGAGCTCGTTTGGATTTACGGTGAAATTAAACGCCTGAATCAAATCAACGACCGGTTCTCGTTATTTAACGACTACAGACCAAGGTGAGTAAATCTCACTAACTCTGAACAATTTATATTTTTATAATGCATTTTTAGAAGTGATAAATATTGATTGAATTGCTGTGTGTTGGCTGTTTGATTGAACTGCTAGTCAGTTGATTGGATTTACCGATAACGATATATATAAATCGTATCGAAATATTGATTCTGGTTATCAGAATATTTTATACTCATGTTATTTATGTTGACTGACATCTGTGGATGCAGGGAATCAGGTTGGAGGGACCCAACTGGGTTCCTCAACATTTATTTACTGCTTTTCATATATTTTGATACATGATGTGTTATATCATCCGTATTGTTTCTGGGTGTTTGGATGATGACCGATCAGTTTGATTTGATATTTTTACACCATAAGTGATACGAGAAAGTGAAAAGGGAAATTTTCAAAGTATATTTTGAAAATAGATTATTTATATAAAATCAGCGGATTTTATATATGAAAGGAAAAAGGGTTTTATAAAAGAAATCATTTTATAAAATCAAAGCAATAAAGGAAAAATATTTGTAGAACAAATAGAGGAGGGAAATTGTTTGTAAAACATTTACAAATAAAATAGAAAAGAAAATATTTGTAAAACATTTACAAATAGATTAAAAGGAAATATTTATCTAGAGAAATAAACTGAGTTATAAAAGGAATTTTTTATTTAGAAATAAATAGAATAACGAAATACTTGGAAATGGATAGAAGTGTAATAAAGGAGAATTTTACACCAGGAAGAGTTTAGACCCATGCTTCGCACACGGGTAAACAAAATCTAAATTCAAAGTGAATATTCAAGAGAAATCTGTTTTAACAGATAAAGTGAGAAGGTTAATTTATAAATAAAGTTTTATAAATTAATTTAGTTATTTATCTTTGGATAAATAGAGTATATAAGTCAAGACTTATATAGAGAAGTAAAAATCGATCTCCACACTGATGTTCGAAACTGAATAAGGACGAAGGAGAATTTATCGAATAAGAGTTATTCGAAGTAAAGTTATCGAATATCAGTTTATTCGATAGGAAGTTTATTGAATATTAGTTATTCGAAATGGGTTGATCCAAGAGAGTTAATCCAATAGGGTTAATCCAATAGAACAAATTGATTGAGATCAACCGTTAGAGTTAAACTGTTAGAGTTGAACTGTTTGAGTTAAACCATTAGGGTTAAACCGTAGAGTTAAACCGTTGGAGTAAACATTTAGAGTTAGTTAGTTAGAGTTAACCAATTAGAGTTAATCAGTTAGAGTTAATCGATTAGAGTCTAATCGAACTAGAGTTATCCAAATATAGTAATCGAATGAGGGATGATGGAATATTAGTTATTCAATTAGATTTGCTCGAATTTAGTTATTCGAGATAGAGTTAAACAGAAGTAGTCATTTAAGATAAGCTACCAGTGAGCACGACTGCTAGCGTAATTCGCAGGGCTGCAGATAGCCTAAGGCGGACGGATGTTTCCTGAGGGAATCAGGCGTAACCATTGTGATCGCTGCGATCTAGAGTCGAGCGAATGGAGTTAAATCGAATATTAGATATTCGAAAATAAAGTTAGAACAAACATAGTTAGTCGAATATAAGTTAATCGAATATTAGTTATTCGATAGGAGTTAGGCAAATTGAGTCAGATAAGTCGAGTTAAATAAGTGGAGTTAGATAAGTCGAGTTAATTAAGCCAAGTTGAGCTGATCAAGTAAGTTGGTCAAGTTGAGTTAATCAAACTAAGTTAATAGAATAAGAGTTAACCCAGTAAGAGTTAATAGAATAAGGATTATAGATTAGCATTAACCCAATAGGAGTTGATAAGTTTGTTGTTCGATTATTCATTCGAGATAGAGAATCAAAGTCGTAATAAAGTTATTATATTCGGATGCAGGGAATTATAACACTATTGTATAATCAAGTGCTTACTGTACGAGAAGCGGACTCGTAAATAGAATCTGAGAATGTCGTAAAGAAGTGTTAATGTTTTGAAGAGATGAACTTTGTCTATTTCGAAGTTAGAAATGTCGTTCAGTTAAGGTCTGAGAGGTAATTATACCCCAACTTGATTGACTTCGTTTTTAACTAAGAATGGTTAAGATTCGATGGTGAAAAGTGGTTAAGTGGAAACCAAATCAAGGAGATTTGGCATAGTGATGTTTATTCAAACATCTGTTTAATCAAATGAAGGAGATTTGGAAATGTTTTCCGAATGAGAAGTAGAATTGTTTTCTGAATATAGAAACAAGAGATGGAAATGTTTTCCAATGATAATGATATATATATTTTCTAAATATAGTGAATACGAAACATTAAACAACAGGAATAGGGAAATGAACGAATGGATGAAGTGATGATTGTTCGATAGAATTTCCTTCGGGAAATAATATCGTTGTTTGCACACCGACATGTTTTCGTTTGATAGTTAACTCACCGACTATCAAAGTTTTGACCATTTACGTTGTTAATATGGAGAGACCGGTTGGATTATTATCCAGAGAACCACTCCGTATTAGCATAAGCGCTGCGAATCAAGTATGCTGAATATATTGAAGACGGAGTTGTGCAAGGGCTATCCTGTTTACAGAATAGTGCCTTCGGTTTGTTCAGTCCCAGGACAAACGTGAATGGACGAATGTCTGACAGAGTATATTCAAAGGATCGCGTAAGTTGATCTCTTCAAACGTACTTACGTTTGGTGGCGGAGGAATTCGTTTCTCTTAGCTTTATACCCGTGGTATTTTTGGTGAAATCAATTTGTGATTTGGCGGGTATGACGATGTGGCATTCAAAGTAATGGAGGTGTGATCTGTCAAAAGATACGTTATGACCTCAAGCCTCATCAACCAGGAAAGGACAAAAATCGGGCAGGCAGCATGGCTAAGTCGGTCGCTCCGAAGTAGGGTGTATGATCACCTATCTAGAGAAATTCCTTTTGTTCTTAAATCTATCGATGCTGTCCCATTTCGGGAGGCGGTTGCTGATCCCAACCGTCGGTGATATACATTCGATACACTCAAGCGAAATGAGTGGTCGGTCATGTGTGGGCCGGGTTGCAAGATGTTCTTGTTGAACCCAGTGTATTTGCCTCTAGAGATACACGTTCGGAAGGTGGTCCCATACCTTGTCAAGTTGGAATCCAATATCCAATAAGCGCTCGCGGTTTTCGATTGTATACTATATAGGTGGAGCGTGAGATGCAAGCGTTCTGCTAGATTTTAATTACTTGTGATTAGACATTATTATAATATCAGATAATATATGATTTCCAAAGTGTTTTGGGTTATCGTAAGGTAAAAACCGTCCGTGTTTATGTGTGGATTGGTCTTACGATTATCTTTTCTTTTGAAAAGGATTTTGAAAGTTAAACAAAATGATTTGAGTTTACTCACACCAGTCCCATGACTGACCCAGAGTTTATTTTGTTTTGTTTTCCCTAAACTCTTGGGTGCCCAAAATTTGTACGGACAGTCAAGTAGTCAGGATTTTACAGATATACTTGGAAAGCTTGGAGCAGGAGGCTTCAGGATTTATGTAGCTATTGTGTATTCCGCTGTATTGTAAGTGCTGTACTCTGATAATGGTTCAAGTTATGTTGTATATTATATTTTACTCGTTCCGCTGTGAGATTCGTGTTACTCTGATGTTGTGTTCTTCTTTTTCTTCTTCTATTCTAATTTTCTATCTTATCTATCCTCACCCTCTAAATTCTTTCATTAACTATTCGGTAATTGTCGACCCTTGATGTTCGATATGTGTTGTATATCGGATAACCAAGGTCGCTTTTTCCCGGGTCTTTACATTTTTCCTCCTTATTTACACTATATGTAAATAAAGGGTTTTAATTTCTTGTTCTTATTTATTTACTTAATTCCTCCCCAATCTAATTAAAGTTTTAATTAAAACCTTATTTCGTTTTAACCTTCCAAAGTCATTATTAAATAATTAATCAAAAATTAGGAAATTAATCCCCTCATTAATCCGGGTTAAAGAATAACTGTTATTTAAACATAATTCACGATAAATCCAAATTCAAATTTCATTGTAAATATGTAGTTATGATAAAACCATTTTTAATTCCTTTTATTTATTTCCAAATAAATAAACCATTTATTCTGATCAAAATATTATTTCTCATATTAAAACATTATTTTCAAAATATTAATTTTGAAATTAACCCTTTTAATATTCCTTATAAAATGGATAATATAAGTTAATAAACTTATTCAGGTTAAAATGATATTTCTATTCACAATGGATTAAATAATCCAATTCGTTATATTGTCCATTTATGTTTTATAATGGGCCAGACTTCTCACATTAGGCCTACAACTTGTGGATGCTGGATATGCCGGTTGGGTCCGGGCAGACTTATTCCACAGTTGGGCTTAACCTCGAGTCAAAACCCAATTTGTATTCGTGTACTTGGACCTCTCACATTAGGCCCAACATTTATGGCTGCTGGATATGCCGGTTGGTTCCGGGCAGACTTCCGCCATAAACGTGACCTAACCTCGTGTCCAAGAACAACTATAATTATAATTATTTTCTAAAAATGTTATTTTAAAATATTTCATATTTTAAAAATATTTAACTTTTGAAATATCATATTTTCCTTTTCAATTCTTTACATTGAAATGTGAATCCTTTTCCTTTTTTTCTCTTTACATAGAAAATGTAAGTGTTTGC
Organism: Allium sativum; assembly: GCA_030737875.1. Classification (NCBI taxonomy): domain Eukaryota; kingdom Viridiplantae; phylum Streptophyta; class Magnoliopsida; order Asparagales; family Amaryllidaceae; genus Allium; species Allium sativum. Next base: position 121,619,878 of record CM060919.1, on the reverse strand, counting down.
TTTTATTTTCTTTTGCATTGAAAATGTACATATTACTTTTCATTTACATTTACATTAAAAATGTACATATTACTTTTTATTTATATTTACATTAAAAAGTACATATTACTTTTTATTTACTTTTTAAATAACATAAATATACTTTTATCTTAATTACATTTTAAATATCATAAAATGCACCTTTATCTTGATTATATTTTAAATATCATAAAATGTATTTTTATCTTGATTACATTTTAAATATCATAAAATGTACTTTCACTTTGATTATGTTTCATTAACATAAAAATATATTTTTAATTTTAACTACATTTTAATAACATAAAATGTATTTTAACTTTATTTACATTTTAATAACATAAAATGTATTTTACTTTGATTTTGTTTAATTAACATAAAAATGTACTCTTAACTTTAATTACATTTCAATAACATAAAATGTATTTTTAACTTATGACATTTTAACACATAAAATGTAAATCTGTCTAATAACATTTTTAATATGTAAAAAAAATGTGAATTTCCATGTCATTAACATAACGATGTAATTCGGGGTCATAATATTTAAATTAACACAACGATGTAATCTTGTGTCATAACAATAATATTAACATGATGATGTAAATTTGCGTCATCTCAATAACGTTAACACAACATATAAATTGGTGTCATTACAACAAGGTTAACCTAACATATAAATCGGTGTCATCTCAACTATATTAACACAACGGTGTAATTTGTGTCATTGAAACTATACTAACACAATGATGTAAATTGTGGTGTACTTTTGATGAATCACAATAAAAGTCTCATCTTTATTTGTAAATGAATATAAGATTAAAACTTACATTTTGTTTTATAAATAAAGATTTAACTTGCACTTTATAAAATAAAAATAAAAATTAGTATTTTAATTTGTAGACAAGACAAAGATAAAAATTGTCCTTTTATTTATGTTGACAAAATAACGTAAAAATTTGTCTCTTTATTATGTTAACAAAATAACATAAAAGTTTGTTCTTTTTATTATGAAAAAAATGACATAAACACTTGTTTTTTTTTTGTATGTTAATAAAATGACATAAAAACTTGTTCTTTTTATATGCTAACAAAATTTATCCTTTTATTATGTAACAAAAATTTGTCCTTTTATTATGTAACAAAAATTTGTCCTTTTATTATGTAACAAAAAATTTGTCCTTTTATTATGTAACAAAAAATTTGTCCTTTTGTTATGTAACAAAAATTTGTCCTTTTATATTTTACAAAACAAATTACATGTTAAAATTGCCTTTTATTTTATTTGCAAACCAAATAAACAAAACCAGAATAAATGTTTCAATTTTATTTAAGAAAATAAAATGAGAATAAAAATCAAAGTAAAAAAAAACTTTGTCATTTATTTAGTAGACAAAATTTGTATAAAAACTTTGTCTTTTATTTTGTAAACAAAATAAATGACAAAATTTGTCTACTATCTTATTAACAAAACTAAGATCCAACCTTTTCCTTTATTACTTTGTAAATAAAAATAAAATTCCATATTTCTTTACAAATTAAAATTTCCATTTGTAAAAAAAATAGTAATAATAATAAGAATAACAGTAATAAAGATGAGGACTCATGCAGATTACATCAGAATGTAGAACTGGACTAACATAGCTATTTCAACACAGCATAAGATCATCACAAATCACACATCAATATAGATTCTACATTACCACATCGCAAGACATACATACAAATCCAAACGATTGCGAATAATAATTATATTATTTAATTATTAAGATTTTAGAAATCTCACGTGGATTGGTTTTCAGAAGTCGTTTGAGTTCAAAATAGCTGAATTTCCAAAGTGCTTTGTTCTGGTCGTGGACAGTCCCATCGCGTAGATCTCATCAACACTAGTCCAACTCAAGTCGTTTCATCAAATTTGGTTTATTCTTCGTTGGCTCCTTGTTAAACCCGAAACCATGACCGATTTGCAAAGCTTCCATCCCAAAGCATAAAACCAAAGAGAATATTCATCTGAGTTGAATGAGACTAGTTTTAGATTTTTTTTCGATGAGAGGTTCACAAGATATTGATTTTTTTTTCTTGAATGAGGCAGAGGCCATTGTTGTTTATTTAATTTTTTTCAGAGCGACGGCTTGATCAGAGAATAGCAAATGAGGGTAAGGTTAGAATGAGAGATTATTTGTAGGTTGGGAATTTGCTTAAAATAGATTTGTATAAGATGTATTTCTAGTCAAAGAATTCCAACGGTTAAATAAAGAAAGTATTCGAATTTTCATTTGTACATCTTTAATTCAATTTTAAGGATTAAATTATATTTGATTAAAGTTCATTAAACCGATTTATATATAAATCAAATGAATAATTAACTTTCCTACATGAGCAACAAATTTTCTTGTTTTGATTGTTCAAATGTTTACCATAATTTATGACAAATTCACATAATAAATTTAAAGTTAATTATTACACTAATCTTCCATGTTTGGTTTCAACCCTAATTAAATCTTCATTATGTATATATTTAATTCCACTAAATTGGTTTTATTTAATTTGTTTTCTTTTTTATTCAACAATCTTGAATTTAAAGGTATAGTTAACAATTTTGTTCATATCCTACTACATTAGAATGATTGTTGACAAGTGGATTTCCATGTTTTAGTTAGGTCAAAACCTTAAAAATTACAATATGTTAAAGTATAAAAGATAAATATATATAATTACTCCCAAGGGAAAGACATATACAAAATAAGGATAAGTATCATATATATATATATATATATATATATTTTCTGCCCTTAAAAAAAGAAATTCTTATAAATGCATTCCATTCTGTTTCACATTAAAGGCTGAAACGGAAGAATAGGTATTCAATTCTTTCTATTGGTTCATATTTCCCTAAAAATATAACTCTTATTGACTATCCTTTTCCTTAATTACATAAAAAAAATACAATTTTATATTACAATGTAAATTGTCATCTTTAATTACATAATGAAATGTAATTTATTTACAATGAAAAGTTCATGTCCTAATCACCTTGAATATAAATGTAATTCCTTTTACATGGCAAAATCACATCTTAATTACATTATAATTAATGTAATTTTCATTACATGGTAAATTCATATTTTAATTACATTATAAGCAATGTAATTTCCTACGGTGTAAATTCCTTCCATTTATTTTACTAAAAAGAATGTAATCTTTCCTATGTTGTAATTTACTATTTATTCACATTAATTAAAATGTAAATCATACCTACGGTGAAATTTCTTTTATTTACATTAATTAAAATGTAAAATTTTACATATGGTGAAACTTACTATTTTATTCACATTAATAAAAATGTGAATTTTACCTACGGTTAAAATTTCAATTTATTCTCATGAATAAAAAATGTGAATTTTTCATATCTAATATTTTATGTCAAATACTTCATGTCCAATCCAACCACAACAATAATTTAATTAATAAGAGTGATCTACTCTAATTAACAATATATAAACAAGTGGTTCATGAATGTCAACAAAACATGGTTGGTAAACTTAACCAACAAATGTTCATAGTAACTACGACTAAGGTTTAACACTTAAATTCTCAGACCTAGTGTCATAGCATCACAACAATTCAGATTGTAACATATAAAAACATACATCGCAGATCCATCATTCAACTTCACATCACATAGTATTAATTAAATTAAATTAATTTAATTAGAAGTAAATTCTCACTAATTATATATTTCCTTAAATTTAACATTCGTATTAGAAACAATCCCCATTTGATTATAATTAAATTTTTGATGAATTATTATACTCTAATTTTACTACACCATAAATATCATATGACTAATTAGCATTTATTTACACATGTCAATTTCATAAATAGCTTAATTCTGAAATTACTTTGAATTCTTACTGACTCAAATTTAAAGAAATTAATTACTTTTATGTATTTAAATTAATTTATTATTTTATTACAAATTCATTAAAATTTCTAAAATAAAAATTTTAAATTGGCCCCAAAATTCCGGGTTGTTACAATCTCCCCCACTTAAAAACTTTTCGTCCTCGAAAAGGAACGAAGCTAAAGTGTTTAATTATCCTACTCAATTTTCCATTCTTTATTACTCATTCATTGGTTTAAATAATTTTATAATTGAACTAATAATTACTCTACACAATCATCAATCAATTGGTTGATTAGCTTTTTAAATATTTATAACTTTTATAGATTCAAAAATCATATTTTCTAAAATAGATTATATTTACAAATATGCATATTATAAACTTTTCACTCTGAACTCATTCTAGGGCATTACTAACCCCATCTCTAATGAGTTTTCTCATTCTAGGATATTGCTGATCCTATCTCTAATGAGTATTCTTATTGGATATTGCTAATCCAATCTCTGATGAGTCTTTTGTTCAGTTCTAACGAGTTGTACCCCAAAGATTTGAGCTAACCTGGCTCTGATACCAACTGTAACGACCCGCAAATTTCCGCCCTTTGAATCGACCATAAACCCCACAGGTCTGACCCAAAAAGTGAAAATCTACGAATACATTAACTTTGGGCATACAACACATTACAACAGATAACAGAAGACTTTTATAACACTATAATAAATGTTACATCAGAGTACAGAATATACATATCAGAGTACATTGGAATATAATTACAGCGGAAGATAAGTACAAAAAATGTAATATACTGCAGTGGAAGAACACAGCGGAAGGCTCTCTATCTCTGGACACAGCTTTAAGCTTCAACCCAGAATCCTGCTTAATATATCTGCAAAAATAGCTACTCGACTGCCCGTGTGGAAAATATGGGCACCCGAGTTTGCCAGTGGACAAACTACAGGTCAGTCATGGGACTGGTGTGAGAATTCTACTTAACCTATATAATATAATAAGGCTAATCACAGGACCACGCCACTTTCGCGGAACGGGTTTTCTCCTATGGATTGCCAGTGCATGACTAAAGTAAATCGTCAAAATAACGCAGTGCTTTTTAGAAAAATGAAACCATTATAAGACCCAAGTCCCATCACACAATGCAACGCAAACCGGAGGATAGGGTTTTACCTTATAATGATCAAAAGATGCTTGATACGATAGACACGGTATTATATAATAATAGTGTGCAACCAATTTGAAATACATCAAAGTAAATGTATCAATCCTAAACGGCATGAGTGCCCCATCCCACTATGTCGCCATATATAGGTATACAATCAAAACCACGTGATGTCGTATTGGAAATTTGGGTTTCCATCTGAGTCAAGGCTAGGGAGGAGATCCTTACCGATTCGAGACACTCTAGCAAATGCCCCAGGATTGGTACTCTGTCCAACCCTTGGATCCTGCAGGGCCGGTCCATACGTTAACGCTTAATGGATTGGCAATTCCTGAACACACGCTTCCCGGTCCTTTTGGACCTATAATACGGCCAGTGGCGACCGCATAAACCGAGGCCTCGAAAAATCCAACAACCACAATGAATAAATGCCAGCGCTGGTAGGTCCCTGGCACCACTCTAGCTAGAAAGCAACGTGTGCACTCCCTGCGTTCCCTTCTCCCGTTTTAGACTCTACCGGGCTGTGAGGCTCGCGAAGTCACGATATACACAAAGCTATGCCTAAATAGACTGTGCTTTGATCATCAACCACAAGGCCTGCTTTTCAACAAAAACCTTGATTAATGCATCTTAGTATGCCACATTATCATTCCATACTATACCATTGATTTCTACCAATATATAACCTTTAAGCTCGTACGTCTCAGAGAAGGGTGTTAACCACCAAACAGATATATATTGAGAGAGATCAACGAATGTAGTGTAAAGGACTACAACGTCAGACATACATTCCATTTATAAACTTATGCTCTGGGTCTGAGCGAAAGTCAAATCCGTACAAATCAACACTACGTCCGAACGGCCACCACTGAACCCCTTTCAAGGTAGCTACTCCTCTCATGGGTCTCAATAGCAACACATCCATTCTATGTGAAGATCATCGGTCTTCAATCACTGTCTTCAACTCTTCGACTTAGATCGTCGTATAATCATTTGAAATGAGATTGAACTCGGACTTTTCAAATGATTCTCGCATATATATATAACTTGAAATCATTTCATATCGTTATTGGTATTTAATAACGACCTATTTCTATTTTTATTTAAATAAAAAAAATAGCTTAAATTAATATAACGATGCTTGGGGTCAATGGGCGACCCTGGCGCTGTTTTCAACCAAATTTGATTTACACTTATCTCGAAAACTAACCGTTGGATTTTGATGAAGTTTATATAGTTGGAAAGATCTTCCCAAAGCGGTCCTAACGGTTCCAGTTTTGGGAAAATCCGATGGTCGGATCTTTCGGTATAACCGTTTAAAGTTACGATTGTCGATACGCGAACTGTCACCTTTATTATCTCTGTTTTATTTACACTAAATGTAAATAAATTATTCTTTCCTATCATTTATTTATTTACCTAGATAAACATAAATGTTTTCATTTTTCCTTTTCTTATTTATTTACCTAAACAATTTTTTTTTTTACCCAAATGTAAATAAATATATTCTTATCCTTTTGTTATTTATTTACCTAAATATAAATAAATGGTTGCATCTTCTTTTTCCTCCTTATTTACACTATATGTAAATAAAGGGTTTTAATTTCTTGTTCTTATTTATTTACTTAATTCCTCCCCAATCTAATTAAAGTTTTAATTAAAACCTTATTTCGTTTTAACCTTCCAAAGTCATTATTAAATAATTAATCAAAAATTAGGAAATTAATCCCCTCATTAATCCGGGTTAAAGAATAACTGTTATTTAAACATAATTCACGATAAATCCAAATTCAAATTTCATTGTAAATATGTAGTTATGATAAAACCATTTTTAATTCCTTTTATTTATTTTAAAATAAATAAACCATTTATTCTGATCAAAATATTATTTCTCATATTAAAACATTATTTTCAAAATATTAATTTTGAAATTAACCCTTTTAATATTCCTTATAAAATGGATAATATAAGTTAATAAACTTATTCAGGTTAAAATGATATTTCTATTCACAATGGATTAAATAATCCAATTCGTTATATTGTCCATTTATGTTTTATAATGGGCCAGACTTCTCACATTAGGCCTACAACTTGTGGATGCTGGATATGCCGGTTGGGTCCGGGCAGACTTATTCCACAGTTGGGCTTAACCTCGAGTCAAAACCCAATTTGTATTCGTGTACTTGGACCTCTCACATTAGGCCCAACATTTATGGCTGCTGGATATCCCGGTTGGTTCCGGGCAGACTTCCGCCATAAACGTGACCTAACCTCGTGTCCAAGAACAACTATAATTATAATTATTTTCTAAAAATGTTATTTTAAAATATTTCATATTTTAAAAATATTTAACTTTTGAAATATCATATTTTCCTTTTCAATTCTTTACATTGAAATGTGAATCCTTTTCCTTTTTTTCTCTTTACATAGAAAATGTAAGTGTTTGCTTTTATTTTCTTTTGCATTGAAAATGTACATATTACTTTTCATTTACATTTACATTAAAAATGTACATATTACTTTTTATTTATATTTACATTAAAAAGTACATATTACTTTTTATTTACTTTTTAAATAACATAAATATACTTTTATCTTAATTACATTTTAAATATCATAAAATGCACCTTTATCTTGATTATATTTTAAATATCATAAAATGTATTTTTATCTTGATTACATTTTAAATATCATAAAATGTACTTTCACTTTGATTATGTTTCATTAACATAAAAATATATTTTTAATTTTAACTACATTTTAATAACATAAAATGTATTTTAACTTTATTTACATTTTAATAACATAAAATGTATTTTACTTTGATTTTGTTTAATTAACATAAAAATGTACTCTTAACTTTAATTACATTTCAATAACATAAAATGTATTTTTAACTTATGACATTTTAACACATAAAATGTAAATCTGTCTAATAACATTTTTAATATGTAAAAAAAATGTGAATTTCCATGTCATTAACATAACGATGTAATTCGGGGTCATAATATTTAAATTAACACAACGATGTAATCTTGTGTCATAACAATAATATTAACATGATGATGTAAATTTGCGTCATCTCAATAACGTTAACACAACATATAAATTGGTGTCATTACAACAAGGTTAACCTAACATATAAATCGGTGTCATCTCAACTATATTAACACAACGGTGTAATTTGTGTCATTGAAACTATACTAACACAATGATGTAAATTGTGGTGTACTTTCGATGAATCACAATAAAAGTCTCATCTTTATTTGTAAATGAATATAAGATTAAAACTTACATTTTGTTTTATAAATAAAGATTTAACTTGCACTTTATAAAATAAAAATAAAAATTAGTATTTTAATTTGTAGACAAGACAAAGATAAAAATTGTCCTTTTATTTATGTTGACAAAATAACGTAAAAATTTGTCTCTTTATTATGTTAACAAAATAACATAAAAGTTTGTTCTTTTTATTATGAAAAAAATGACATAAACACTTGTTTTTTTTTTGTATGTTAATAAAATGACATAAAAACTTGTTCTTTTTATATGCTAACAAAATTTATCCTTTTATTATGTAACAAAAATTTGTCCTTTTATTATGTAACAAAAATTTGTCCTTTTATTATGTAACAAAAAATTTGTCCTTTTATTATGTAACAAAAAATTTGTCCTTTTGTTATGTAACAAAAATTTGTCCTTTTATATTTTACAAAACAAATTACATGTTAAAATTGCCTTTTATTTTATTTGCAAACCAAATAAACAAAACCAGAATAAATGTTTCAATTTTATTTAAGAAAATAAAATGAGAATAAAAATCAAAGTAAAAAAAAACTTTGTCATTTATTTAGTAGACAAAATTTGTATAAAAACTTTGTCTTTTATTTTGTAAACAAAATAAATGACAAAATTTGTCTACTATCTTATTAACAAAACTAAGATCCAACCTTTTCCTTTATTACTTTGTAAATAAAAATAAAATTCCATATTTCTTTACAAATTAAAATTTCCATTTGTAAAAAAAATAGTAATAATAATAAGAATAACAGTAATAAAGATGAGGACTCATGCAGATTACATCAGAATGTAGAACTGGACTAACATAGCTATTTCAACACAGCATAAGATCATCACAAATCACACATCAATATAGATTCTACATTACCACATCGCAAGACATACATACAAATCCAAACGATTGCGAATAATAATTATATTATTTAATTATTAAGATTTTAGAAATCTCACGTGGATTGGTTTTCAGAAGTCGTTTGAGTTCAAAATAGCTGAATTTCCAAAGTGCTTTGTTCTGGTCGTGGACAGTCCCATCGCGTAGATCTCATCAACACTAGTCCAACTCAAGTCGTTTCATCAAATTTGGTTTATTCTTCGTTGGCTCCTTGTTAAACCCGAAACCATGACCGATTTGCAAAGCTTCCATCCCAAAGCATAAAACCAAAGAGAATATTCATCTGAGTTGAATGAGACTAGTTTTAGATTTTTTTTCGATGAGAGGTTCACAAGATATTGATTTTTTTTTCTTGAATGAGGCAGAGGCCATTGTTGTTTATTTAATTTTTTTCAGAGCGACGGCTTGATCAGAGAATAGCAAATGAGGGTAAGGTTAGAATGAGAGATTATTTGTAGGTTGGGAATTTGCTTAAAATAGATTTGTATAAGATGTATTTCTAGTCAAAGAATTCCAACGGTTAAATAAAGAAAGTATTCGAATTTTCATTTGTACATCTTTAATTCAATTTTAAGGATTAAATTATATTTGATTAAAGTTCATTAAACCGATTTATATATAAATCAAATGAATAATTAACTTTCCTACATGAGCAACAAATTTTCTTGTTTTGATTGTTCAAATGTTTACCATAATTTATGACAAATTCACATAATAAATTTAAAGTTAATTATTACACTAATCTTCCATGTTTGGTTTCAACCCTAATTAAATCTTCATTATGTATATATTTAATTCCACTAAATTGGTTTTATTTAATTTGTTTTCTTTTTTATTCAACAATCTTGAATTTAAAGGTATAGTTAACAATTTTGTTCATATCCTACTACATTAGAATGATTGTTGACAAGTGGATTTCCATGTTTTAGTTAGGTCAAAACCTTAAAAATTACAATATGTTAAAGTATAAAAGATAAATATATATAATTACTCCCAAGGGAAAGACATATACAAAATAAGGATAAGTATCATATATATATATATATATATATATTTTCTGCCCTTAAAAAAAGAAATTCTTATAAATGCATTCCATTCTGTTTCACATTAAAGGCTGAAACGGAAGAATAGGTATTCAATTCTTTCTATTGGTTCATATTTCCCTAAAAATATAACTCTTATTGACTATCCTTTTCCTTAATTACATAAAAAAAATACAATTTTATATTACAATGTAAATTGTCATCTTTAATTACATAATGAAATGTAATTTATTTACAATGAAAAGTTCATGTCCTAATCACCTTGAATATAAATGTAATTCCTTTTACATGGCAAAATCACATCTTAATTACATTATAATTAATGTAATTTTCATTACATGGTAAATTCATATTTTAATTACATTATAAGCAATGTAATTTCCTACGGTGTAAATTCCTTCCATTTATTTTACTAAAAAGAATGTAATCTTTCCTATGTTGTAATTTACTATTTATTCACATTAATTAAAATGTAAATCATACCTACGGTGAAATTTCTTTTATTTACATTAATTAAAATGTAAAATTTTACATATGGTGAAACTTACTATTTTATTCACATTAATAAAAATGTGAATTTTACCTACGGTTAAAATTTCAATTTATTCTCATGAATAAAAAATGTGAATTTTTCATATCTAATATTTTATGTCAAATACTTCATGTCCAATCCAACCACAACAATAATTTAATTAATAAGAGTGATCTACTCTAATTAACAATATATAAACAAGTGGTTCATGAATGTCAACAAAACATGGTTGGTAAACTTAACCAACAAATGTTCATAGTAACTACGACTAAGGTTTAACACTTAAATTCTCAGACCTAGTGTCATAGCATCACAACAATTCAGATTGTAACATATAATAACATACATCGCAGATCCATCATTCAACTTCACATCACATAGTATTAATTAAATTAAATTAATTTAATTAGAAGTAAATTCTCACTAATTATATATTTCCTTAAATTTAACATTCGTATTAGAAACAATCCCCATTTGATTATAATTAAATTTTTGATGAATTATTATACTCTAATTTTACTACACCATAAAATCATATGACTAATTAGCATTTATTTACACATGTCAATTTCATAAATAGCTTAATTCTGAAATTACTTTGAATTCTTACTGACTCAAATTTAAAGAAATTAATTACTTTTATGTATTTAAATTAATTTATTATTTTATTACAAATTCATTAAAATTTCTAAAATAAAAATTTTAAATTGGCCCCAAAATTCCGGGTTGTTACAATCTCCCCCACTTAAAAACTTTTCGTCCTCGAAAAGGAACGAAGCTAAAGTGTTTAATTATCCTACTCAATTTTCCATTCTTTATTACTCATTCATTGGTTTAAATAATTTTATAATTGAACTAATAATTACTCTACACAATCATCAATCAATTGGTTGATTAGCTTTTTAAATATTTATAACTTTTATAGATTCAAAAATCATATTTTCTAAAATAGATTATATTTACAAATATGCATATTATAAACTTTTCACTCTGAACTCATTCTAGGGCATTACTAACCCCATCTCTAATGAGTTTTCTCATTCTAGGATATTGCTGATCCTATCTCTAATGAGTATTCTTATTGGATATTGCTAATCCAATCTCTGATGAGTCTTTTGTTCAGTTCTAACGAGTTGTACCCCAAAGATTTGAGCTAACCTGGCTCTGATACCAACTGTAACGACCCGCAAATTTCCGCCCTTTGAATCGACCATAAACCCCACAGGTCTGACCCAAAAAGTGAAAATCTACGAATACATTAACTTTGGGCATACAACACATTACAACAGATAACAGAAGACTTTTATAACACTATAATAAATGTTACATCAGAGTACAGAATATACATATCAGAGTACATTGGAATATAATTACAGCGGAAGATAAGTACAAAAAATGTAATATACTGCAGTGGAAGAACACAGCGGAAGGCTCTCTATCTCTGGACACAGCTTTAAGCTTCAACCCAGAATCCTGCTTAATATATCTGCAAAAATAGCTACTCGACTGCCCGTGTGGAAAATATGGGCACCCGAGTTTGCCAGTGGACAAACTACAGGTCAGTCATGGGACTGGTGTGAGAATTCTACTTAACCTATATAATATAATAAGGCTAATCACAGGACCACGCCACTTTCGCGGAACGGGTTTTCTCCTATGGATTGCCAGTGCATGACTAAAGTAAATCGTCAAAATAACGCAGTGCTTTTTAGAAAAATGAAACCATTATAAGACCCAAGTCCCATCACACAATGCAACGCAAACCGGAGGATAGGGTTTTACCTTATAATGATCAAAAGATGCTTGATACGATAGACACGGTATTATATAATAATAGTGTGCAACCAATTTGAAATACATCAAAGTAAATGTATCAATCCTAAACGGCATGAGTGCCCCATCCCACTATGTCGCCATATATAGGTATACAATCAAAACCACGTGATGTCGTATTGGAAATTTGGGTTTCCATCTGAGTCAAGGCTAGGGAGGAGATCCTTACCGATTCGAGACACTCTAGCAAATGCCCCAGGATTGGTACTCTGTCCAACCCTTGGATCCTGCAGGGCCGGTCCATACGTTAACGCTTAATGGATTGGCAATTCCTGAACACACGCTTCCCGGTCCTTTTGGACCTATAATACGGCCAGTGGCGACCGCATAAACCGAGGCCTCGAAAAATCCAACAACCACAATGAATAAATGCCAACGCTGGTAGGTCCCTGGCACCACTCTAGCTAGAAAGCAACGTGTGCACTCCCTGCGTTCCCTTCTCCCGTTTTAGACTCTACCGGGCTGTGAGGCTCGCGAAGTCACGATATACACAAAGCTATGCCTAAATAGACTGTGCTTTGATCATCAACCACAAGGCCTGCTTTTCAACAAAAACCTTGATTAATGCATCTTAGTATGCCACATTATCATTCCATACTATACCATTGATTTCTACCAATATATAACCTTTAAGCTCGTACGTCTCAGAGAAGGGTGTTAACCACCAAACAGATATATATTGAGAGAGATCAACGAATGTAGTGTAAAGGACTACAACGTCAGACATACATTCCATTTATAAACTTATGCTCTGGGTCTGAGCGAAAGTCAAATCCGTACAAATCAACACTACGTCCGAACGGCCACCACTGAACCCCTTTCAAGGTAGCTACTCCTCTCATGGGTCTCAATAGCAACACATCCATTCTATGTGAAGATCATCGGTCTTCAATCACTGTCTTCAACTCTTCGACTTAGATCGTCGTATAATCATTTGAAATGAGATTGAACTCGGACTTTTCAAATGATTCTCGCATATATATATAACTTGAAATCATTTCATATCGTTATTGGTATTTAATAACGACCTATTTCTATTTTTATTTAAATAAAAAAAATAGCTTAAATTAATATAACGATGCTTGGGGTCAATGGGCGACCCTGGCGCTGTTTTCAACCAAATTTGATTTACACTTATCTCGAAAACTAACCGTTGGATTTTGATGAAGTTTATATAGTTGGAAAGATCTTCCCAAAGCGGTCCTAACGGTTCCAGTTTTGGGAAAATCCGATGGTCGGATCTTTCGGTATAACCGTTTAAAGTTACGATTGTCGATACGCGAACTGTCACCTTTATTATCTCTGTTTTATTTACACTAAATGTAAATAAATTATTCTTTCCTATCATTTATTTATTTACCTAGATAAACATAAATGTTTTCATTTTTCCTTTTCTTATTTATTTACCTAAACAAATTTTTTTTTTACCCAAATGTAAATAAATATATTCTTATCCTTTTGTTATTTATTTACCTAAATATAAATAAATGGTTGCATCTTCTTTTTCCTCCTTATTTACACTATATGTAAATAAAGGGTTTTAATTTCTTGTTCTTATTTATTTACTTAATTCCTCCCCAATCTAATTAAAGTTTTAATTAAAACCTTATTTCGTTTTAACCTTCCAAAGTCATTATTAAATAATTAATCAAAAATTAGGAAATTAATCCCCTCATTAATCCGGGTTAAAGAATAACTGTTATTTAAACATAATTCACGATAAATCCAAATTCAAATTTCATTGTAAATATGTAGTTATGATAAAACCATTTTTAATTCCTTTTATTTATTTTAAAATAAATAAACCATTTATTCTGATCAAAATATTATTTCTCATATTAAAACATTATTTTCAAAATATTAATTTTGAAATTAACCCTTTTAATATTCCTTATAAAATGGATAATATAAGTTAATAAACTTATTCAGGTTAAAATGATATTTCTATTCACAATGGATTAAATAATCCAATTCGTTATATTGTCCATTTATGTTTTATAATGGGCCAGACTTCTCACATTAGGCCTACAACTTGTGGATGCTGGATATGCCGGTTGGGTCCGGGCAGACTTATTCCACAGTTGGGCTTAACCTCGAGTCAAAACCCAATTTGTATTCGTGTACTTGGACCTCTCACATTAGGCCCAACATTTATGGCTGCTGGATATCCCGGTTGGTTCCGGGCAGACTTCCGCCATAAACGTGACCTAACCTCGTGTCCAAGAACAACTATAATTATAATTATTTTCTAAAAATGTTATTTTAAAATATTTCATATTTTAAAAATATTTAACTTTTGAAATATCATATTTTCCTTTTCAATTCTTTACATTGAAATGTGAATCCTTTTCCTTTTTTTCTCTTTACATAGAAAATGTAAGTGTTTGCTTTTATTTTCTTTTGCATTGAAAATGTACATATTACTTTTCATTTACATTTACATTAAAAATGTACATATTACTTTTTATTTATATTTACATTAAAAAGTACATATTACTTTTTATTTACTTTTTAAATAACATAAATATACTTTTATCTTAATTACATTTTAAATATCATAAAATGCACCTTTATCTTGATTATATTTTAAATATCATAAAATGTATTTTTATCTTGATTACATTTTAAATATCATAAAATGTACTTTCACTTTGATTATGTTTCATTAACATAAAAATATATTTTTAATTTTAACTACATTTTAATAACATAAAATGTATTTTAACTTTATTTACATTTTAATAACATAAAATGTATTTTACTTTGATTTTGTTTAATTAACATAAAAATGTACTCTTAACTTTAATTACATTTCAATAACATAAAATGTATTTTTAACTTATGACATTTTAACACATAAAATGTAAATCTGTCTAATAACATTTTTAATATGTAAAAAAAATGTGAATTTCCATGTCATTAACATAACGATGTAATTCGGGGTCATAATATTTAAATTAACACAACGATGTAATCTTGTGTCATAACAATAATATTAACATGATGATGTAAATTTGCGTCATCTCAATAACGTTAACACAACATATAAATTGGTGTCATTACAACAAGGTTAACCTAACATATAAATCGGTGTCATCTCAACTATATTAACACAACGGTGTAATTTGTGTCATTGAAACTATACTAACACAATGATGTAAATTGTGGTGTACTTTTGATGAATCACAATAAAAGTCTCATCTTTATTTGTAAATGAATATAAGATTAAAACTTACATTTTGTTTTATAAATAAAGATTTAACTTGCACTTTATAAAATAAAAATAAAAATTAGTATTTTAATTTGTAGACAAGACAAAGATAAAAATTGTCCTTTTATTTATGTTGACAAAATAACGTAAAAATTTGTCTCTTTATTATGTTAACAAAATAACATAAAAGTTTGTTCTTTTTATTATGAAAAAAATGACATAAACACTTGTTTTTTTTTTGTATGTTAATAAAATGACATAAAAACTTGTTCTTTTTATATGCTAACAAAATTTATCCTTTTATTATGTAACAAAAATTTGTCCTTTTATTATGTAACAAAAATTTGTCCTTTTATTATGTAACAAAAAATTTGTCCTTTTATTATGTAACAAAAAATTTGTCCTTTTATTATGTAACAAAAATTTGTCCTTTTATATTTTACAAAACAAATTACATGTTAAAATTGCCTTTTATTTTATTTGCAAACCAAATAAACAAAACCAGAATAAATGTTTCAATTTTATTTAAGAAAATAAAATGAGAATAAAAATCAAAGTAAAAAAAAACTTTGTCATTTATTTAGTAGACAAAATTTGTATAAAAACTTTGTCTTTTATTTTGTAAACAAAATAAATGACAAAAATTGTCTACTATCTTATTAACAAAACTAAGATCCAACCTTTTCCTTTATTACTTTGTAAATAAAAATAAAATTCCATATTTCTTTAAAAATTAAAATTTCCATTTGTAAAAAAAAATAGTAATAATAATAAGAATAACAGTAATAAAGATGAGGACTCATGCAGATTACATCAGAATGTAGAACTGGACTAACATAGCTATTTCAACACAGCATAAGATCATCACAAATCACACATCAATATAGATTCTACATTACCACATCGCAAGACATACATACAAATCCAAACGATTGCGAATAATAATTATATTATTTAATTATTAAGATTTTAGAAATCTCACGTGGATTGGTTTTCAGAAGTCGTTTGAGTTCAAAATAGCTGAATTTCCAAAGTGCTTTGTTCTGGTCGTGGACAGTCCCATCGCGTAGATCTCATCAACACTAGTCCAACTCAAGTCGTTTCATCAAATTTGGTTTATTCTTCGTTGGCTCCTTGTTAAACCCGAAACCATGACCGATTTGCAAAGCTTCCATCCCAAAGCATAAAACCAAAGAGAATATTCATCTGAGTTGAATGAGACTAGTTTTAGATTTTTTTTCGATGAGAGGTTCACAAGATATTGATTTTTTTTTCTTGAATGAGGCAGAGGCCATTGTTGTTTATTTAATTTTTTTCAGAGCGACGGCTTGATCAGAGAATAGCAAATGAGGGTAAGGTTAGAATGAGAGATTATTTGTAGGTTGGGAATTTGCTTAAAATAGATTTGTATAAGATGTATTTCTAGTCAAAGAATTCCAACGGTTAAATAAAGAAAGTATTCGAATTTTCATTTGTACATCTTTAATTCAATTTTAAGGATTAAATTATATTTGATTAAAGTTCATTAAACCGATTTATATATAAATCAAATGAATAATTAACTTTCCTACATGAGCAACAAATTTTCCTGTTTTGATTGTTCAAATGTTTACCATAATTTATGACAAATTCACATAATAAATTTAAAGTTAATTATTACACTAATCTTCCATGTTTGGTTTCAACCCTAATTAAATCTTCATTATGTATATATTTAATTCCACTAAATTGGTTTTATTTAATTTGTTTTCTTTTTTATTCAACAATCTTGAATTTAAAGGTATAGTTAACAATTTTGTTCATATCCTACTACATTAGAATGATTGTTGACAAGTGGATTTCCATGTTTTAGTTAGGTCAAAACCTTAAAAATTACAATATGTTAAAGTATAAAAGATAAATATATATAATTACTCCCAAGGGAAAGACATATACAAAATAAGGATAAGTATCATATATATATATATATATATATATATATATATTTTCTGCCCTTAAAAAAAGAAATTCTTATAAATGCATTCCATTCTGTTTCACATTAAAGGCTGAAACGGAAGAATAGGTATTCAATTCTTTCTATTGGTTCATATTTCCCTAAAAATATAACTCTTATTGACTATCCTTTTCCTTAATTACATAAAAAAAATACAATTTTATATTACAATGTAAATTGTCATCTTTAATTACATAATGAAATGTAATTTATTTACAATGAAAAGTTCATGTCCTAATCACCTTGAATATAAATGTAATTCCTTTTACATGGCAAAATCACATCTTAATTACATTATAATTAATGTAATTTTCATTACATGGTAAATTCATATTTTAATTACATTATAAGCAATGTAATTTCCTACGGTGTAAATTCCTTCCATTTATTTTACTAAAAAGAATGTAATCTTTCCTATGTTGTAATTTACTATTTATTCACATTAATTAAAATGTAAATCATACCTACGGTGAAATTTCTTTTATTTACATTAATTAAAATGTAAAATTTTACATATGGTGAAACTTACTATTTTATTCACATTAATAAAAATGTGAATTTTACCTACGGTTAAAATTTCAATTTATTCTCATGAATAAAAAATGTGAATTTTTCATATCTAATATTTTATGTCAAATACTTCATGTCCAATCCAACCACAACAATAATTTAATTAATAAGAGTGATCTACTCTAATTAACAATATATAAACAAGTGGTTCATGAATGTCAACAAAACATGGTTGGTAAACTTAACCAACAAATGTTCATAGTAACTACGACTAAGGTTTAACACTTAAATTCTCAGACCTAGTGTCATAGCATCACAACAATTCAGATTGTAACATATAATAACATACATCGCAGATCCATCATTCAACTTCACATCACATAGTATTAATTAAATTAAATTAATTTAATTAGAAGTAAATTCTCACTAATTATATATTTCCTTAAATTTAACATTCGTATTAGAAACAATCCCCATTTGATTATAATTAAATTTTTGATGAATTATTATACTCTAATTTTACTACACCATAAATATCATATGACTAATTAGCATTTATTTACACATGTCAATTTCATAAATAGCTTAATTCTGAAATTACTTTGAATTTTTACTGACTCAAATTTAAAGAAATTAATTACTTTTATGTATTTAAATTAATTTATTATTTTATTACAAATTCATTAAAATTTCTAAAATAAAAATTTTAAATTGGCCCCAAAATTCCGGGTTGTTACATTCAGGGTCGGTCCTCCCTTACGTTTGAGGATCATTTATTCCTGAACAATACGTTTCCCTGCCCTATGGGGCATAAAATCCATCCATCGGCCCCGTAATGACTGATATATCCGAGGTACCTCGCTTTCTATCATCCACATAAGTAAAAATGTCTGGGCTCCATACCATGACACCACTTCTAACTAGAAAGAAACGCATGTTCTCCCTGTAGTCCTCTCTCCCATTTCTGGTTCATACCGGGGTGTGAGGCCCGCGAATTAACGTTATACACAAAGCTATGTTATTTAAATCCATGCTTTGATCATCAACCACAAGACTTTGCTTTTCAACAGAAGCCTTGATCATTTGCATCTCAGCATGCCACATAGGCAATTCACGCCATGCGACTGATGTCTATCGATATATAACATCTGAGCTCGTACGTCTCAGAGAAGGGTGTTAAGTAAGAGAATAAATTCTCTGCCACCAAACAGATATATATTTAATAGAGATCAATCAACGCAGAATAAAATCCAATGTCATACACACATCCATTTACAAGTTCATTCAGGGTCTGAACGAAACCGGAGGCACCTTATTCCTCATCCCATATGTCCAATACAGGAGAGATGTCCTCGCATATTTGGTCGATCTCCAAGTACGTCTGGATGATCACCACTTATTACCTTGTCTTGGGTGTACAACCCAATCAAGACATCGGTAATCATCCAAACAATGTGAAGACCTCCGGTCTTCAACCACTGTCTTCATCATCGACATATCTTCGAATCAATTATTCAGAATGGGTATAAACCCGACCTTTCCGAATAACCCGCGTATACTATAAACAAGTGATATAAATACACAACATACGCCTTATTCCAATCCAGAATATTCTTTTATTCAAATATTCACATTTTTAAGGAAAGGTTCCCATTAATTTTATCAAAGATAAATTCTTTAAATTTATCCTTTAATCTTCCTTTGGATATCAAACCAAATTAAGGTTTATCCAAACTAGTCGGGATTAGCGCACCTTACCGAATTAATTATTTGTTTTATTTCCCAATTCCAACCTATTCATCCCATGGAGCAAAATTGGTAATACTCCATATCTAACACCATGGTGTTATCGGTAAAATTAATTACCATTTCACGTTCAAATCTAATTAAAGATTTGACTATGGCTTGGAGCAAAATTGGTGAAACTCCATTCTCGATTAATTCCCAAATTTGATAATTTAAATTATCGCATTCTCATTTCAATCTAATTAAAGATTCATTAAAACTTCTAATTCAGTTTTACTTTCAAAAATCATTACTTAATGATTATTCAAAGTTAAGAAATTAATCTTATCTTTAACTGGGTTAAAGAACTAATGTTATTTAAAACACAGTTCACGATAAACCCAAAATCCCATTTCATTAATTATGGAATCTTCATGGAAAACAGATCAATATATATAATCGATATAGACTTCCGTATCCAACCAGTAATATAAATGGAATAATGACAAAGCCTTTTAAATTCCATTTATAGTAACGGTCTTCCTCCACAGAACCTCCCTTCGATTATTACCAAATCGAATTCCATTCCAATTTATTTTATTAAATTGGAAAACTATACTTTGGAGAATTCCCATTAAATCTTAATAAAAGATTTATATATTCCAAATCATATTTCACTGTTAATCGGGTTAAAGAACAAATGTCGTTAAAAACACAGTTCACAATAAACCCAATTCACATTCCATTTTATTCCAATTAGATGTTAATTAACTGGAAACTCTAATAAACTTAGTTAAAAGATTTATTCTTTTCTCAACTGGGTTTAAGAACAGTGTTAATGAAGACACCATTTACGAAAAACCCAAAATCCCATTTGATATTAAATATAAGGCTCTAAATAGAAATTATATCATCTTATATTCAATATCAAATTCTGAAACCAACAAATATCGTATTGGGAATAACGATATAAATATATCTTCCAAATTTCCATAACAATATCCGTATAGTCACGGAATCCAATATCGAAATAAACCGAAGATGATTTCCATTCCAATCCATTCCAATTCATATACTGGAAATCCTGGTTATATTAAAACCCCTTCTCAATCCAATTTATTTATTTTAAAATAATTGGATTATAATTCTAGTTAATAATTAGTTCATTTCGATAAAAATATATTTTTATCTTTTCAAATATGGAATTTTTCACCCCAATTCTTTCCAAATCATTTATTATGATTTTACACAAATTATTAATATTTTTAAATAACTTTATCAAGACCCTTTCAGTCGATTTCCATAAACGGTCATCGAACTGCACTTTCACCGACCTTTTCCAAATTTGATTTGGATATAATTCCAAATCCAATCGTTCGATTTCAAATCTCTTATAGTCGTTGGAAATCTCTTTCCGATACGAACCCAACGGTTCTGGTTTTAGGAGAATCCGACCTTGGATCTCCCGTAACGTCAATTCGTAGTCCATGGTCGAAATTCGCGAATGGTCATGGTGCGGCGCGTTCTATTCAGGCCATTTAATATATATAATGTATATATTATATATATTTCATCGATTTCCATTTAAAACATAGTTTATAAATCGCTTATAATTTCTTTTTAAAACGATTCTAACTTCATTTTCAATTTTAAAACAAAATTGAACATTCCATATCATTATAATATTAAAATGATAATATTTTTAAAAATACGATTTGGAAATCATTTCTTTTTCGATATTCATTATAAAAATGAATAAAATTGATATAAATATCGTTCGCGTCAAAATGGCACATATCTAATCAACAAGGGTTCGTATATTTCAATATTTTCGTGTCCATCCAAAATCGGACATCAAAATCAGATTTTATCCTTTATTGAATATTATTTTAAAATATTCCTTATTTAAAATACTCGTTCGTTCTGAATTGAAATCAGACACAGTCAATTATCATATAATGTTATTCATATGGATTTCATACAACATATGAATACAACAACAAGGATAAAGAATCAACCATCATCCAGAGTGCATTACAAAACTGCATAAGTATTAATTATGAATAATTAACGCTTATAACAATTTGTCAAACAATCGATTGACATACAACTAAACAATTGGGATTAGTGTACGTCAAATATCATCCCAATACCCATGTGGGGTTTCAATCAACAAACACATATTTTATTTGTGCAGCTGGGCGATATGCAAAATTTATCGTCCCAATCCATATCAGTAAAATGGGTGTACATAAACAAATCGTCCGATTTATAAATGAATACTTATTCTATTCATACACACGTTCAAAATTATATTTTTAACTATAAAATATTTATTTCAACACATGAATATTTTAATTTCCATTACACATCACAATCACAATCAATTTCCACAACACAATACAATCAAACAAGCCGTCCATGGTCTGTGGACGACGGTGTTAGGAGCTACTAAGCCCTGTCTGCAAACTAATATATATTTAACTATAAAAAGTTTGGGTGAGAAGGAGTTCTCACCTTTGGTTTCCGCTCCGCCAGTTTTATTTTTGAATTTCTGAACAGCTTGGATTTGCCTGAAATTCCAACGCAACCCTTTTCACGCTGTTCATAGTAAAAAAAAATCACTTTTTTAAAATCAAAGCTATATATAAAAATCATTTTTTTATACTATGTTTATATTTTAAAAACAATGCTATTTTTATTATTAAAACCCATCTATATTTATATTTTAAAAACCATGTATATTTATATTTTAAAAACCACATATATTTATGTTTTAAAAACCATGTATATTTATATTTTAAAAACCATGTATATTTGTATTTTAAAAACCATGTATATTTATATTTTAAAAACCAAGTATATTTATATTTTAAAAACAATGACATTTTTGTTTTTTTTTTATTTTTAAAACAATGCTGATTTTTCTTTTTATAAAATCTACTTTTATATTAATTAAACTAATATATTTAAAAAAAAACTCACTGCTACGTTCTTCTTCCTGTATCATTCCACCATCAGCTTCAACCAGAAATGGCGCCGCCGCTACCAATATGAGCCACCTGACCAGGATCTGGACGCACCACGCCCAGCGCCGCCATCGACTCCACCTCCTTCCTGAATCGCGTCGCGCTTGATGCCTCTACCCACCCCAAAACCTTGATCGAACGGAAGCCCTAAGTGGCGCAAAATCGAACGATTTGCAGCGTGTTACCCAATCACCACCATTGGATGCGTAGCCCTCTCCAAGCCGATCACTTTTGCCTTCGGAAGTATTCAAAATGGTTGCGCGGATTGGAAGAAATGGGGGTGGAAAGTTTTGAACGAAATCAGTCGTTCGTGGGAGGGAGGCGCAGTTTAAACGTTGACCGTGGAAAAAGTTTTGACCAGTTTGACTAGGGTTTGGCCATTATATATAATTTATTTATTTATTTCCGAAAATATCCAGGTTTTTTTTCAGGATTCTGAATCGAACCCAATGACTATCGCCCTTAGCTAATTACCCCCATTCCAAACATAATGGAATATGTTTCGTAAGCTAGTTCGTCTGTTTCAGTCATGTTTTCTTCAAATTAAAATATAAATCAATATATATTGAATTTAAACGTACATTTCAATTTATCAGGGCCACATACTGACTCCAAAAATTCCAGAAAAATAAATCTAGCTATGTTTTGACGATACGGTCCTAACAAAAGTAGTTTCGTCGAATTTGGAGACCGTTTGAAAAATGATCATTTTCCAGTCGATGATATTCACTCTAAAAGTGCCAAACACGTTTAAATCCACCACGCTCACATATTAATTTCAAAAATTATGAAAATTGGAATCTTGTAATAATTTGACATTCCGGATCCAACAAAAGTGGTTTCGTCGAAAACGGAGGTCGTTTGCAAAATGGCTATTTTTAAGGGCTTTATATATATATATTAAAATATATATAAATTCTACAGCGACTATTTTGAATTTTAAACTGGACATAAACCTGTCATTTATAAAGTGAAATCTCAATTTCTTACATCCGTTAAAAAGATATTATTAAAGAGACTCAAATATTTCCGATTTCGTCCAATTCTGACTTAAATTGAATTCTGTATATTCATTTGAATTTAGAAATCGAATTTTTGAACTGCCACGCCATTTCAGGCTCATTTTATAATTAAAATAAATTTATATGTCCTAACTTCGATTAAAATAAATTTTTCGTCGTTATTATTTAAAATAAATCATTTTAAATATTCAAAACCCATTAAAATTGCTAAAATGAAATTTTTAATTGGTTCTGATTTTCCGGGTTGTTACAACATAAGTTCATATTTATTTTATAACTCAAGTCTAAATTTTACTAATGGAAATTCGATCTCATTTCTTAAAATCCTTTTAATTTATTAAACTAGTTGTTATGGTTTAAAAACGATTATAACACTATTTTCCTGAAAATTTGATTTTGACATAATTTAAAATCTATAAGACGAAATCAAGATTTTTCTCTTCCATTAGAAAATTCATTCAATAGGTCCGAACGTTTCTTGTTTGATCGAATTCACTTATATTGAATTCTATAGACTCGATTGAAGTTCGAAACGTCAAATTACGAACTACCACGTCGCGGCAAGTTCGTTTTAATTAAATTTAAATATAAACATTTAAATTCGTTTACTAAAAAATTTTAACTCCATTTTTATTATTAGTTCTAATTCCGTTAGAAATAGATTATTTTATAAAATTTGATGAAATCGAATTCCAATTATAATTTCGTAGATTTAACTCATTTTATTTATATTCCGAATTTTGGAATAAACTCTATCATTCCTTTCCCGAAATGGTTTCAGTTTTTCCATTTTTTAGTTCACATTTGACTTTAATTTAAGAAATTATCCAATGATAATTTCTTACTATATTTAATAAGAAATTTCATTGTTTATATATAAAAAACAGGCTTTCCTTTTCAAAGTCCATTTGAAATCAAATTCCTATTTTGGAATATTTTATTTTTATAAACTTATCCATATATATACATAGAATCTATTTAATATTTAAATGCAAAATACAGTTCCAATATGCTTTCTAGAATATATTTCTTTTTATAAATTTGACATAGTCGAATTCTACTTATAAATCCAAATGGATTATTCCAATGCAATTCATATTCCGAACGTCAAAATAAATCCATTATTTCCCTTGAAAATGGTTCCCAATTCCCTTTTTAAATTCAAACTTGAATTTAATTTTACATATTATCAAATGACAATTTTTTCACGTTCACTTAGAAATACTGTATATAAATTACACTTCTTGTTTTAAATATTAAAACAAGTCTCTATTCCAAATTCCATTTGAAATTCGACTTCGATTTTGAAAAATAATTTTTTCCCTTTTTAAAATCATACTTGAATTTACATTTCTAAATTATCCGATGATAATGTTTCCATTCATTTATAAACATCGTTTATAAATTCAGCTAATTGTTTGTATTATTGAAAACAAGTTAATATTTTTCCTAGCCCATTTCAAATTCAATTTTTATTTTAGAAAAAACTTCCTTTTAAAATCTAAAATCCCTTTTTATGATATTTAGGGTCAGTGATATTCAAACATCCAAAACACCCAAGTATCAGTCATGGGTCTTCTAACACATCATATATGTTAATATATGTGAAGATAAACAATAATAAATTTTAAGGAATCCAGTTGAATCCCTCCAACATGTTTTCCTGCATCCACAGATGTTAGCCAACATAAATAATACCAATCCTACTTCAAGGCAAGATATCGCGGTATAGAAAGTCATCCACTCAATATTTCGTGGGGCGATAAGGTAATCCGCTAATGGTACTGTGGGAAATATCAAATATATATATATATATATATATATATATATATATATATATATATATATATATATATATAATAGTTGCAACCACCGAACCTAAATATAACTAATATATTGTAACGACTCGGAAATTCGAACGTTTCAATTTAAATTGATTAACGAATCTATTATATTATATGAAAGCACAATCTTTTCTCGAAGTCCTTTCGAATCCACTTTTGTTAAAAAATTGAGATCATGCCATCTGTCCCACGTATACGATCGTTCGGCCTCAGCTTCTCACCGCCTCGAATACCACACGTTTCTCTTATCGTATCCATCAGCAAACACTCCTCTTCCCTCTTCATTGTATCCACAGATAATTTTGCCCCAAATTCCATAACCCTGCTGAATCGACCCTCACTTCGCCCTTTTCCTCCCAAACCTCCAATCGGTTCCTTGCCCACTGCCTGCGCCGCAACTATCAACCCTCCCCGTTTTGCTCCGCGCTAACGTCGGCGGGACCCAGTCTTCTTCTGCGTCTCGAATCTGGTGGTTGTTGTACCTACCTTCGTCGGCCTTCTGCTTCTAAGACCTTGCCGCCGATCCCCTTCCGTCTGTGCCTTGGCTGTCCTTCTTCTCCACCCTGCAACAGGTACAAATAATTCTTCTTCTACTTTACCCGACATTGTTTTCGCATGCTGCATATAAATGGATTATATAAATAGATCTGTCCATGCTTTTCCCCCTTTTAAGACTGAAAATTTCTCTTTTGCTTTCGTATTGCTTGTTGTACCTCGCTGTCATCTAAATTTTCATTGGACATACAAATTCTCTGCATTTATTGATCTTTATCCCTGTACACTTTCCAGTTTTTCTAAATTTGATAGGTCATTGTTTTGTTGACATTTATGTACTGAAAACAGATAAAATTTAGATTTTAAATGCATGACAAAATAATTTTAACTATATACAAATAAATATATGGCAAACCATCCATTCCTATTTGTAGAAGTAATGTTGTTATTTGTTGAAATAATATATTTAATTATATTATTTGTAGAATAAGTTAATTTAAACATCAAATATATTTATTCTACAAATAAATGCATTTTTTAAGAATAATATATGACAATTATTCACCTTTCACGAATACTGAATGCTTACATAATCTTGCCCTTTATGCAAACAAAGGTACAAAGCTTAAAGTTGTCTGAGACATAAGGCTTCAATGATTTACTACACATACCCATATTCCCCGTATTACTGATTTTTATCAATTGAATATATATACAACTGAAGTTAGGGTAACTTCGTTTTGTGAATTTTTGAAGTTTTCTGTATTCAACATGATATGTATGAGTTGTATATCGTGAAACAAGTTTTATTGCAATGTGCTCATTTTTGTTATCGTTGCCACTAAATACATGTGAGGTCACTGGCCATTTTAAGGCGGTAAACCATGTTCGTCACTACCGCTTTTATTCTTAAATGAGATATACAACTTACAATGTCGTGCAGTAGTAGTTACTTTTCGATATTATCTTCATTTTATTTTGGAATTTCTCATAAATTTGCTAATGTATTAACTGCTACATTTAGTCTTCAGCTGTTTTGTCTTTATTCGCTTCATAGATATCCTACTACATTCTCGCTTCTCTTTTAACTAATTGTGTTCCTACCATTTATAAAATATTGTCCAAAGAGTAAATAAAACACTTAGTCATCTTTATTGGATTGCAAAATCATTTGTTTTATTCTAACAGTGCTATGTTATTATTTGGACCATTTGGGCTTGAGTCTATGCTACTTTGTTGTTTTGATCATGTTCATTTTCCAAGAACAGCGACAATCCATTCAAGCATTGTACTATGTATTTGCATAAATGAAAGCTATTATAATGACTCAACTTGAGTTTTCCCTTTGGACCAATTTTTAGTATGTACAGTCTGTACTTACTAAATGTCACTAGCTGATATAGCTAAGGTAAACTGGAGTCATAAACTGGGTATAATGGAATATCTAATGTTGGATTAATAAAAAAGGAAAACGATAACAGTTCTGCTTATTCATTTGCCATAACCTTATGCCCACCACTATTGTATATGACATTGCTTAAAACCTGTAATGCCTTAATAGGATGGAAGTTAGTTATCCACTTTATTCACATTTTAAACAAAGCAAAAAGACTCATATAATGCAGGTGTCTTTTTCTTTTGGATTTAGATAGAATGATGAATGATTTATTATGTAATGTGTAAGGGCAATAAAAGATCACATGCTTATTAAAAGTGATACTTTGATATTAGTATCAATCTCATCAGTTATACATGTACATATGGTCAAACCATGTGCTCTGTATTGAAAAATGTAAGATGTAATTTGCTTTGTTTTAGTATAGTTCGTAGATTAAAAGGAAGCAGAGAATTTTTTGTTGGATGAAGGTCCAAACAAATAGCATTAGAGTATCACGACACTTCCTAAAATGATATGATTGATGTACATCAAGAGGTTGGATATAAAGTGAATAATTAGATATTTTTTCTCATATTTAGTATATTTTATTTTGTAATATTTAATAATATTTATTTATTTATTATTCTTATTTTACACGTAATATTTGTTATCTAATAGTCAACATAACGAATAATGATCTATAATTATTAATTCGTAGTTAACTTTTTTATTGAGTTACTTTGCTTACCTCCGAATTATAGTGCATGCTTCCTCTTTACAACTGAAATTTCTAACTTCTAAACTCTCTTCATCCAAAACTTAACATAAGTTTTATGAGAAGCATGTAAAAAATAAACATAACAAACATAAAATGTGAAAAACTTTTTAGATAGTATTTTTTTTTTAGTTGGGAAAGATGACTAAATTAATATCGAGCAAGTTATGAATAAATTCAACACAAAATACTAACAAAATCAAATCGTACACATTCAATGCATGATATCACAAGTTATGTTCATTTAGATCTTTGTTTAATGATTGATCTACCGATTTATAGGCAAAATGTATATTTTTGTACTACTCCTTCGTACTCTTTTTCTTTTCACCAGTGCACTAGCATTTGTTTCTTCAATGATGCATCATAATTTATTTCTAAGTATGTAACATTAGCTATTATGTCCGAACCAAATTTATTCTCACGTCTTTATACCTTCACGGAATAGGGAATTTAGATTTTCTTTTTCGTTCATATTTGTTTTTATTAAAATCAGCGAACCCCTTCTCTTTGTTTTTTTTGGTCTATTTTAAAATTATAGTTTGCCTATGCCAAGATTTTTTTTTTTATTAATTGATATTCTATCGTCTCATACTTTGTATCGCTTGTTTTCCTGATTAATTAGTTTTATGTGCCACAGATTAAAAGGTTAAATTAATTAAAATTCAATAATTTGTTAATGTTTCAAAGTTGATTCAATATTTCTCTCTATTCAACGTACTCATATGCTTTATTGTACATGTGATTTTGTAGATTATGATTTATTTCAAGCATGATTTTTCAATTTTTTTCTAAATCTAATTGTTAACTTTGTCTTTTCTATTTATAATTTGGAAAGTAAGATTTTGTTGACTAACATACAAAGGTGTACTTTGATTAACTATGAAATTACATTCTTAAAGGCATTTGAGTGTTCATATTCATTTTTTTTTGGCCACTTCTATTTCTACCTCTTTAATTCCCGTTCCCACTCCGCCAATTATAAAAAACAACAATCACCCCACTATTTTCTTTTGTCACCCCACTATTTTCTTTTGTCACCCCACTCTCTTCCCAAGTTACCCTTCACTTCATAAAACTTAAGCCATGCTTCTTCTTCTTCTCCAAAACATATTCCTCAAAACCAATCCATTTCCAAAATCAAAGCCAAACATTTAAAAAATAATTTACACTAAGTTTGTTTCATCTAAAAGTACAAGATAAGAAAAAAAAAATTAAGTTAAGCGATACGGGGAACAAATAAAAAGCAATTTTCAGTGTATTTCATCTCACTAGGCTAATTATAATTCCTAGTGCAGTACAAACAAGATTAACTATAATTCCAAGTTAGGTGTTTACTTGGTTTTCACAAAATCCTAGCTAAAACGAATGAAATCTAAAAAAAACTTACTCAGCATCAGGATACCATCGTCGAAAAAAAAGAAAAAAAAAAGCTTTACCTTAGAATTTATCTCATTTTCTTCTTCAAAATCATTGTTTTCTTCTTTCAATAATTCATTCTCTTCGAGTATTTTACATTTACTTTCATCCATCTTTTTGACAGTAGAAAGAATTGTTGACAGTGGAGGAAAAATTAAATTGGGACAACAAACGAACATGAACAAACACAAACATTTCAGTTTAATTGTATAAGGGTAATAATGTCTATTAATCTTTGTAGAATTTGATGGGGTGGAAAAGGAAGAAAAAGAGGTGGAAATAGAATTAACCTTTTTTTTTTTAAGTTCAAGCTTTCAGTTCTGCTAGCTGAGTATTTTTGTTTAATTAGAAATTACGAGCTAAGAAGGATTCTGTTAACACTGCCTATTCTAAATATGATTTAAATGGTATTTTTTTTTTAGCTGAGACATTTAATTGTAAAATCATTCATTCCTTAATTTGTAGAGATGGTATATATAAAAAAAAAAATCTCATTTGGGAAAGACTGTCAATTGTCATGGCTCAACGTAATTTATAGACGTGTTTATCTAACTTTTAGATTTTATGTTTCTGAATAAAAATAAAACATTTTGCTGACTGTGTGCCATGTAGTGCACCATTTGATGATAAATGTTATCAACATGAATAGTTTGATTCAAAATTAAAAGAATTATGACCTTCAGCTTTTGGTTAATACATAGAATTATAGTTTTGTAATAATTTTATGTATCTATTATATAAGTTGAAATCTTGGTTAATCTAAGTCGAAGAGAAGCCTTTTAAGAATTTAGCATATGTTTTTGTAACTCGGTAAAATTAAAGGACCATTTTCATCATTTAAAAAGAAAATGGAGGCATATCACATATTTTTACACATTATCAAACCGACCGTTAGGAGGTTTCCGTACTTAAAAGCTAAAAACAAATTGTTTGAACCAATAAATTTAGTTATAATTTTAGCTCAACAATTATGTCTTCTCCTCACGAAATTCCTATCCGCGTTATCTTGCGTTCATCTCCATCCAACAAATCCGTTCTGCTTACTACCGACTCTTTCTCATCAACAAATTCCTGTCCGCCTTTTCTTCCGTTAATCTCCACCCAACGAAATCCTACTTTCAGATTCAACCGGAGATCTAATTCCTAATTTCGACCGGAGATCTAATTTGAAGACAACATTGTTCTTTATATCAACTTGATTATGTCAGCAGCCGTTCTATTTGTTCATGGTGAAAGCAAGATTTTTCCTTTTTTTATGTTTTATTTTTTGCTACGTATTCATTCACTCTTGAAATTTATTCGTCTAATTAATGGATGATCAGGTTTACCTTTCTATTTGTTCATGGTGAAAGCAGGATCAATTAGTGAATCGATCTAGAAAATGATTCATTTAGAATCATTTTGTTTTGGTTCCTCAATTGGTACTGTAGTTTTATTCCTCAGAATTGTTCAGTCCATTCGAATCTCGAACGACCTAATTTTCCTAAATTCAATCAGGAGAATATCGGATTGATCATCAGATCCATTGCGCTACTTCATTTATTCTACAATATTGCTAATGTTTATGGGATTTAATTATTCAGTTTGATATAAGTTATTTCTTATTAGGTTAGTAAAAGTATGAGAAGAATATTTTGTTCTCTCTCTCACACACGTATGAATGCAAACACCAGGATTAGATATTTTAAGTGAATATTTTGACTCCGTACTAATACTGGTATTAACAAAATCAATGGAGATTTCTTTCTCTAGAGATGAGGTAACCAAATCATTATGCTCTGAATTTATCGCAATAAACACACTTAAATATTCTTATTGTCCGCATTGGGAAAGGTTTAATTTAAAAGGTGTTGAGGGCGCCAACTGACGGCACATTGATTTGTTATGGTTTATAGTTGTGCAATATGTAATTTCCTAATGTTCTGTTTAACAAAGGTCAATGATCAAGAGGAACCAGTGGAACTGTGATGCTTGCATCTGGGACAGTATTGACCGTGGAATAGCATGTTTAGATGGAATATGTTTTAGGTTACATACGTTTATACAAAATTTATGTCCGTATGGAATGATATGGTGTAACAGTGAAGCACCGGTGATGAATCTGTGTGGCTGTGAAGGATGATGATGTCAAAGAGATTCAATGACCAACCCGAATATGCAACCAAGTTTTCACTTATCCATTCCTGGTACTATTCTGATTTTGGTATAACATTTCAGTTTCTGTAATGAGATTACCATACAAGCATTTTGTTTAAAGGATGCAAATTGGCTCCTTCGAAGGTGCAGATAACTAGTGCTCAAATAAAAGTTTGAGAGCTGGAGTCCATAAATCTTAGAGCAAATTTCAGCAATATAACCATCCATTAGTATTGCTTGTTTGTAAACACACGTTAACTTCAGTTCTTCGATTATTTACTTTTAACCGACTTCTGCAAAGTTACTGCTTCTCTTTTATCTTTATCAGCAATTCCCTTAAATGGGATGGAAAATAAAAACGAAGGTTAAGCAAATTCCAAAAAGCTTAAAGTTAAGTCATGGCAATTTTGATTAAAAAGGGAATTTCTCAATATGATTTTTTGTTTTTGTTTTTTCAACTGTTAGAATATTCTTCCGTTCATGATAGTTGATCTCCAAATGAGATCCTTTGCTTATGTGGAGCTAACATTAAAAGGGACAGTCATTTCATGAAACTGTTTCCTATTTTTACTTATTTTAACATATAGGTGAATTTATTAGTTTGCGCTTAAAAGACCATTCACTCTAAAAAGAAATATTCTTTAACACATGGAATATAGTGATTGCATTTTGTATAAGGGAAATCCAATTCCATTTGAAATCAATGTCAAATTAGTTAGTATCTTACTATTGTCTTCCTGTACCAATCCTTAATATGTTTTCTACATACTAATCCTACCAGTACTTTCTTCATTTGTACATCATGTTTTCCACATTTTTTGACACAGCAAACCTTTCCTTCCTTCTGCACGTTAAATCAAAAGCTGTCAATTTTACAGACAGAAAATAGGAAGATGGAGCAGAGCTGCCGGTGCTATTGAAATCTGAACAGGAATCCTTAGTGCTGTCATTTTTACACATGAGTGTGAATATATGTACTTAGGTGGTTATTTATATACTGATAGTGCTATTGCATTTTGATGCATGTGTGTGTTCATAGCATGTATATCTGCTGTGTATAATGCAAGTGAGTTTGATGAATATGTATATATTTGAGAATGGAACATTTACATATTTTAGCCAACGGATATATTAGTTATAGTTTCAGTGAATGCGATTCTAATAATATGATAATGTTAACTTTTATTAATGCATAATTTGACCCGTATTATCTCCTCTTTTTTCTCAGACTAATTCAGATTTCACTCGCCCGCTCTCGCTTCCTATGAAATCTGATAGTCTCTTTTGACGTTTGGTCCACCAATCTGCATCCTTGGAAATCCGTTCATATAAAAGCAAGGTAGCTCCCTGGAAGTTTCAGCCCTTTCGCAAAACGATTCAAATCACTCAATTTCAGTTAGTGCTTCCACTGCTTCTTGTTATTTTGAATCACCTTTCAAATTCTTAATGGTAAATCTGTGAATTGATGGTTTCATACGAGAAATAATTGATTTTGGTGAAATCTAAACTACGAATTTGGATTCATCATTTTTTATTGTTATCGAGTCACCTTTATGGTGATTTCTATTTGTTTTGTTCATTTTTTTCATAGCCATTTTTGATGCAATTGTTTGTTTATAAAAAACTAAATCTGTTTGCGGATAATGTATGAATTGGTACTTATGCATTGCATTGTAGCTTTGCACTGAAAATATTTGGTACTTTGTTTGTTTCTTTTTTGTTCGAAAGATGACATGTTTACCGTTCATTGAAGCTATACTGAAATCTTCCACAAGGGGTGTTAGATCTTTGGAAAGGTTCGCCCATTTCTTGAATTTGAAGACAATTCTCCTTCTCATGTCGAGGTCTCAAGTAAATTCCGATTCATTGTTATTTATGGTTATAAGAGAGTAGCTACGAATCAGTGATTATCAGTTCCTGTAAACTCATGAGTTAGAAGTTGGAATAAATGAGCATTTAGTTGGTGATTTCTTGTACCTTATTAATCCGATCTTGAAAAATTTCTGATCTTTAAATTTCATTCTTGTAAATCTGCTCTATTTTGTGTATACTCAAGTACATCTATTGCTTTCTCATTAGAAATATGTATTGCTTCAGTTTGTTTTTGTTATTTTAGTACATCAGTCATGGTTTATCTTATTTCCTATATAAAGTTATTGAATTACAAAACTTTTCAAGATGTAATCAGCGTAGGATTAGATTGTCATCGTTGCATATGGAGAGCTTGTGATTGATCTAATTTTGTTTTGATGTTACAAAGATTGTGCCCAACTTGATGTACTCAATATAAAAACTGGAAACTATTTTGATGTATATTTTCTTGACATGCAATAATATTTTGTTATAGTAGCATGTCCATATAATTCACTGAAATGGCAACATAATCCGAACTAAATCTTAATGTTTCTTTTTTTTTTTTTTTACTCGCGAAGTACTGTGACACCAAATATCATACTGAAAACCAGTGCAATATGAAATCAAAAGAAATAAGTTACTGAAATTATATAATAACTGTGTTATTAATATAAATCATTTTCTCCGTTTTATGAAGTCAAAAATGTTCTCTTCGTTTTGCTCCATTTTTATTGTTGCAAACCTCAGATCCAATTCTTCTATTTAAATAAAACAAATTTTAACTGACCAAGTTCGGCGTTAAGCTAATCTTTTAGTCTCGGTTGAATTTTTTCCCTAGTTTTGTCAAATTTTCCTGTATAGGCTGCTATTTGCTAAGAGCTTGAATTCCTCACTGATATTGATTTTATTATTGATGTGTACCTTCAGGCTTACAAATTGTGGTGTGATGGCTCTGAATGACAAAATTGAGATGCATGTTTGTGTTGGTGATTGCAAAGAGTACGCGTCATGGTCTGGAATTAGTTCTTTTAAATTAAGAGCATGTGATATATTTGACTTATAGTTAAACATGGAGTCATATAGGTTACAGTTTCAAAAACTGTATTCCTTTATGGTTTGGATTTTCTTAACTGTTTTGACATTGAATAAAATCAATATTTACTGATATTTTTCTCCGCGTAATTTCAACCGGAGATCTACTTCGTCATTATAGATTCAACTGGAGATCTACTTTGTAATTTCAATAGCGATTTGCGTTCCCCGTTGCCATTTTCTTCTTAATTTCAGATTTGCTGGGAGATCTACTTCGTAATTGCAGCTTTGTGTTCTATTATATTCAATTTCGTGTCAACCTGTTGAGAAATATGAAGCTATTCCACTCGTTTCAGTGCAACTTCTTATAGGGCTGTAAATTTTGTTCGAATGTCCGACGTCCGTTCGTGTCCGTGACCGAAATACGTCCGTCCGACGTCCGTTCGTGTCCGTGACCGAAATACGTCCGTCCGAGTCCGTCCGATTTTCATTTAGGACACGAGTTAGGACAACAAAATTTGTACGAGAAAAAAAATCATGTCCGGTCCGAGCTCGTCCGAATTCGTCCGAATTACTTGTAATTCGACATATAGTTGAGAGAAAATCTAGTAAAATGTACAAAATGTGATATAAATAGCCATGTCCGACCGAGTCCGATCGGTCCGAACATGTCCGTGTCCGACCGATTTTATTTAGGACATGAATTAGGACAACGAAATTTGTCCAAGAATTTTTTTGGTCCGGTCCGTGTTCGGTCCGATTTTTTTTAGGACAGAAACTGAACACACCTCCGTCCGGTCCGGTCCGACCGATTTACACCCCTAACTTCTTATTTTATCTCCTTTCAGCATATTTAGTAACAGCGATTCTTATATAGGTTTAGATTTTGACAATTCTTTCCAATTTCCATTTCCTGCAACTTATTTATCCAGTACCTTAAATTCTGTACAATTAATTATTAGTGAATCAATTTCATGTTCATTTCAATTAGTTTCCTATTTTCAAATTTGATAATAGGATGTCAGCAATATCATCTTGTATTTCAGTTAAAAATGGTTGTTGGACCTGTCGTTGGCATTAGAAATTGCAACAAAGCAACAGTTAGTCACCCAAAGATTTATAGTAGAGGCATGTTTTACCGACATCGCAACTTGAATTTTTTTTATTATCCATTGGGTATTATAGCTATTATGGACAAACCATACGCAAATTAAGTCAGCTATATATAACCAAAAAATAAGAGCAAAGTCTCTAGTGCAGTAAAAAAGGAACTTGTCAATACCACTTTGTTGGACACATGGAAATATAATGGTCTTCCGTTTACTAGGACAGGTATTTTTTGTGACACATTCAAGACTAAAAGGAGTGTCAAATAGAATTGTTTGATGCAGACTAAATTTGACAGGAATTGTTTCTGTATATTACCTGCATTTGGTTAACATAACAGCTAAGTTAATGCATGATAACACATTTGTATTTATCAATGTTTTAAAACGCAAAAGGCGTAAACGAGGCGTTTTCGGGTCCGTGAGGCGAGGCGTAAGCCTCGAAGCGTTGAGGCGTAAGCCTTTCAGGTAAAAAAAAAAGCGCAACACATAACTTAATTTTTAATATGGAATAACATTAAGCGTCAAATACTAAGTAAAACCCATAAAGCATTCGAAACAATTCAAACAAAATACAATCATTCTTGCACATTTAATATAAAGTGCAAAAGATCAAATGATATCTTCCTCC
This sequence comes from Allium sativum, assembly GCA_030737875.1. NCBI lineage: Eukaryota > Viridiplantae > Streptophyta > Magnoliopsida > Asparagales > Amaryllidaceae > Allium > Allium sativum. The sequence goes on along the minus strand of CM060919.1, from coordinate 121,583,021 downwards.
TCATGCAAAAAATTCAAATTTTGATTTCTTAAAACTATTTGAAGATTACATCAAACTGCAATTTTGATATGTTCCATCAATTCAAATCGATTTGCAAAATTTATTTCAAGATATAACAAAGTTTATTGAAAAACATTCTTTAAATAACAATAAGAAAATTCATTATATTGCTCATGATCATTATTTCATAAACAATTTTACTTGATTGTGTAGATATTGAAATTGAAAAGTAAAAAATGCTTTTTTTTTTTTAAATTTTGTCTTTTTTTATTTCGATTAAATAAGTAAAGCTCAATGACATTTATTTGTGTCAATATCTACAACTAAAGATTCAAAGGTTTTTAAGTCATATGCCTCAGCTGTTTGAGGCGTGCGAGGCGTAAGCTTTACGTGCTTTGTATGCCTCAAGTTACTGAGGCGTAAGCTTTAGAGGTAAAAAGCCTTTTGGAATAAGCCTCAAGGCGTTTTATCTCTTATTTCCTCGAGGCGAGCCTCGAGGCGGGTTTTTTAAAACAATGGTATTTATCAGTCTTGGTTATTCAGTATGTATTTTGTGCACCAGTGGCTGCATCATCTAGTCATTTATTGTGCTGCCTCGTCTAACTGTGAGTAATTTTTGTCCCAGCCTCACCCAATACCACTTGGATTATTGCGATTGACTGGAACGGTGTAGGATGAGTTGGTTGGCTCTGTGTTTAACTTACTGCAGCTAAAAGATGGTTTGATCAGGAAAAGAAATTAAAGTTTTGGTTGTATTATGTCAGTAGGTCATTTTGAATGAGTTGTTTGGTTCAGTATTCAGTTGATGGCAACTTTAAGGGTAATAGGATTGCAAACACCAACGATTTGGCTGCATTTTGGATTTTTGTTAATAGTTTATCATTGTCAGCTAATTCTCCATTAGCATGATTAATTCAATATAATTGTGTGATTTCTAAACATGTTAGTTGTGCATGCTTGCTTATTCTGCTAAAAATTGATAAATATATTATTCCTACTATGTTACTTCAAATCTACATTGGATATCTCATTAATATCATCTCTGAAAAAATTATCTTAAGTATTGACTATTCATATTTGGCATAAGTCTTATTAATCACAGCACGATTTTTTTTCTCTTTTTTCTTTGGGAAAATCATCATTACCAGTTAGCCATTCAGTCTTAGAAGTTTATCTGTGATTCTTTTTGGATGGTCTTTTTAGGCATTACATTGATACAATATGGAAAATCAGCTGTTATATCGGTGAATATGAAACAAAAAATAGAACTTATATTTCTTAAAAAAAAAAAACTTTTACACTAGCTCGCATAATGAATTCGAAGATCACATGTATGCAGTGTTTGATGTCGTTCGATATAAAGTTGTTATCTAATTTTGAAACTCGCTACGTTATAAAGAAGTTCTCTTATACTTTGGTTCACTTAAAGTGCACTAAATATAATGGTTTCGAAAATCAACAAAATATTCAGCTGCACAATTCAAATTATGTGAAGAAGAAACTACTTAAGACATCATATTAAATTATGCACTGCGTCATTTATGTTTTTCCGTATGGTACAATGTTATGACTACCGGTACATCAAAAAAAAAGGAAAAACAGTGTGCAGCCAATTATTTGCATACTTCATTTGTTATCTTTTGAAAATACTCTGAAATTGACATAGTTTCAGATTTCTGAATTGACAAAATGGTATGTGATCCTGCCGATGTTGCAATTGTCACATGTCTGCATTGAAAAAAGCGTATATGATCATGCAAATTATTTTCATACTTTTAACTTTACGATCATACATTTCGGTTGTTCTTTCCTTGATATTTTAGGAGTTAATGAATGTTTTCAGCCATTAAAACCGACCTTTTTGTTGTTATTATGATTTCATTCCCGTGGATCATCAACTTATGCTGCTGAAAGTATCATAAGTAAAGAGGAAAATTGAAATTGCTGAGATAGGATACAAATTAATCCGGTCAGCAATATTGATTTTTGAAGGTTGAAAATTTGGACCACTTTTATGGAAAGTAGCTTTATTGGTACTAACTAATAAACTGCACCTGGAATTCTCAAACATATGTTTTGGACATGCTTATTAAAAAACTGAGTAACATGTCAAATTCCAGTTCCAAGCTTCTAGAGACCTGCCAATAACATAAGTTAAAAATTATGAGGCATGTCCAAAATGTTTTGGAATTCTCAAACATATGTTTTGGACATGCCCCATCATTGCCGGTAAAATGATCTACTGATGAACACGATCTAATGCACCATTAGACAATGGTAACGGTGTGAATAGTAACATGATTATGAAGAAGGGGCCGAACCTTCAAGATTCATTAGAAAAGCATGCAACTGCATGACAAGCAGGTGTCACACCGACTGGGAATAACCCGAATTTGTTCAGAGATTTGTTGGGCTGGTCAGTGGTGCATAGCAATCTTGGTGTGTTATTTAATTGGTGAATGGTCGAGCTTCTATCTGTGAAATGTGTGGTTGAGATACTCAAAGGGGATAGGTTTTTAAATGAAGAGAGTGGGCGTGGTTGTGTAAATTTTCTGTTTTTGGAAATAATGGTATATACGTATTTATATTACTATGGTTTTAGGGCTTTTTTGTATGTTTGGAAATAGGGAAAAGTTCAGGACTTTGGCAGATATTTATTTTAGCAAATGCGTTGTATGTTAAAAAAAAAGAAAAAAAAACGAAAAGAAAAATAGTAATGCGTCAACATTGTTGCATCCCAATATGAGGTATTTACCACTATGAGTCAATGTGACAAAATGATATTTACTAATGTGGCTCATTTGTAAATACAAAATATATTTAACTTCAGGCTATCTTGTTTATCCATTCTTTTTTTTTTTATTACATGATTAGCTTGAGACACTTCTCTATTAAATATGTAATTTTTTCTCACAATATTTTACTATTAAGTCTGAGTTAGGACTGCAATGTCAACATTTGCATTTACATCTCAAGCTGTTTCAGTTAAATGACATGAATGTAGTTTATTTATCCAAAAACCAAGTTTGCTCAATTAACATTTAAACCTCACACACAATCTTTCATGTAAGCATATTTCGCATGTTTCATGATCATAATTAAAAAAAGTGCATCTAGAATATGTTTTAACAAATAATTATAAAAAGTTACTTTCATCTTCTTTTAAAGTGACATATTATTTTTAAATAAAATATAAATTGAAATATATTTTAACAAATAGTTTTTCTTTCATATTGAATACCTTAACGGTCGGTTTTTCCACCGTTATGCGGTAATACTAGTTAGCACTCTTTCACTTGTGCTGTTTGCAGATGGACTAATTTCCAAATTGATAAAGACATTATCAAGCACATAATTAACTGTGATTGTCAAGGATATGGAACGTTAAAGTCAATGAAAGATCCTTCATAGTGAACAGATTGGTTTCTAGGTTTCTCTTTTATGGTATGTTAGGGACTGTATGTGAGAATATTTTTACTTGGAAAGAAAAAATCAAGCTTGAAGTCGGAAATTAGGATTAATAGCAATTAATCTTTGACTTTATCAGGATTAAGGTAGTTATTATCCTATATTTATTTCTATCCTTTTTCAGTATTTCTTCTTATTCTATTACCTTCAGATTCACTCACTATTCCTTATTTTTCTTTAAGGGAAATATATTTTTATGGTAGTATCACATATTTTCAATATTCTATTTTTGAATGACATTAGATATATTTATGGTATATTCTTGCTATGTTATTTTCAGTCAACCAAAATATCATCTCCCAAAATTTGTGGATTTAAAATAAGATATAAATTTGGATGACATTAAATATAATTTATAGCATTCTCTTACTATTTTCACAATTTCCATATCAGCTTATTTTTCCATGTATAAAAATTTAACCTCCCACGATTTGTGTTTTTCCATTATGATTCATATTTGAATGACACTAAATATGGTTCATGTTATACTCTTAACAGTTGAACTTTTTCCATGGTATAATAATGGTAACGGCAAATTTATTACAAATTTCCATTTCCCTTCATGCTCCAATAAAGCTGCCAAACTTCTCTTCATTTAGAGGGATTGAATGTATATAACCCATTTTGGTGCATCGTCACCATCAATTGAAAGGTATGAAGTGCTTTCAGTTTATTGATTCAAAGTTACTCATATAGAGGTCTTAAAAGTTCAGTTTTTATTGATTTCTTTATGTTCTATTTTCAGTTTTAAAAACTGAATGTAGTATTGTTGCATGCATTTTTCAACTTTAAAGCCTACAAAGGGTCTCCAAGAAAGAGAAGTGAGTGGGTGAGAAAAATATAGTTTGGTGGATGCTTATTCAGATGAAGAGGCTGTTGGAAGCTAGAAGAAAACGAAGAACAATTTTGATATATTGGACAAACTTGGCAGTAAGATTAATGAAGTAATATTCTTTATCATACAACTACTATTGACTTCATTATGTTTTTTTATGCGGCTCTGTCAATAGAGTACAAAACAAGTCATACAAGTTCAGTAATAAATTGTTGAAATTATACCATATAAAGTACACGCTATTAAGTGTTAGCCACTCTAGAATCAATTTCGTATAATATATTCTTTCTTTGTATTCAAAAGTTCAACAACTGTTATACCAAGTACTCATTTATTTTATATGGAAGAAAAGTTAAGGTTTAAAGTTGATTAGAAATTACCTACAATTTACTAATGTAATTATTATCTAATATGCATTTTGTTTACCACAACGTACAACACAATGTGTATATCAAAGTATTACGTGAATAGTAATTTTAAATATGTCAGCAAATATTTTCTGTCCTCACCTTTTTAAACTCAATTCAGAAATATTCCAAAATCTGTTCTTGATTTTTCCAAAGCTTTAGAGAAGAGCCAAAGATTGTCGCAATGTTGGGCATTCAATCTATGGCTTGCCATATATATTGATATTTTAATTATATATAATGCTATGTTAAGAATCAGTACTCATGTTTACTATGAGTAAAATTTAATTTTTGCATATAGAACTATCTGTGAAGATTTGTTGTGCCTGGTCTGCTTTTCTTTTTTTCCTAGAAGCACATTTATATAAATATGTTATACCTTCTGACTTCAGTTGCTGTGTGAATATGGTATTTGACTATAGCATTGTATTCTTATTAGATTCCCTTTTCGTTGTTTTGGTGTCAATATTTCTGTTTTGGTGGAACTGAGATTTTGTAGTCAATTGCATGCGCTATTTAGAAAATTGATGGAAGCCTCATCTTCTTTGTTTTTCCAGTACACACATAGTGTTCTGAAATTCAGACCATACACTCATTTCATGGATGTGACTATTGAACCAACATTTTAATCTTTTAAGGAGATATCAACAAATAAGAGCCCATTGGCTTTTCCAATTTCTATACATTGTCATACTATAGTTGTATGCTTCTGTCTTGATGTGATCAGATACAGATCATATCTTAACATAAGTTAGACAATACTTATGATTACAATTTATCCTTTTATTCATTCTATATGAGTTGGTAGAAGGGAACGTAAGTAGTTTACAACTATGTTTACATTAGTTCTTTTGCAGATCCATTTTTGGTCAACTTTGCCACTATGGTAGTCAAGCATACATCTAAAAATATAGATACTTAAGTAATGCAACAAGCCTCGGCAATAAACTTCACCTAATTGTTTTTCCACCAACTCTGGGATGCCCTGTTTAAAAAAAAAAATCCAATTTGTTCACTGTTACATCAGTTTTTTGCAGGCCTTTTTTGGTTAACTACTTACGTTCGTTTATTTTTATGCTTTAGCTTTGAAAAATCATTTTGTTACTTAATTAACTATGCATTATTTCACCATTAGCCAATTTATATTGTGAAATGAAGAAAATAAAAATAAAAAATTGTTCTACTGTACGTTCTAAAATCTATGCATTATGGTTAAGCTTGGTTATTAAAATGTTGGCTTATAGTTTATCATTTTGATAACTGCTGATTTTTCATATAACCATATCATAAGCTACAATATTTGTCGACGAGAATGAGATGAATGGAAGGGTTTGTAACTGCTGATGTTTAGACGTCATCAAAAGAAAGCTTCTGTAAATGATTAGCATATCGCTTATAAATCTGTGCCTATTTGCAGCTATGGTTAAAAGCATTATTAAGTAATTATTTTCAGTATACAGTAGGCACTTTTGAAAATTATATCATTTAAAATGAAGAGCTTGGAGGCATAAAGATATAAGTTACGGGCATTATTGAGCACACGGTAAATATTATTGTTTTAAATGCAAAAGCAAATTGTGCAAATAAAGTTTAGGGATCATCACGTGGATGATCAAACTGCAAAGCATGAGACAAAAAAAAGGATATATTGTCTGATCATTATTATTATTATTATACAAGATAGTTGACAAAACAACATTCTATAATTGTCTTAGGTGCATAGATCGGGTTTTGTTACAAGTGCAATGGAGAGTGCATCAGATTTGTGGGTTCTCCAAAGACTGCTGAAAGCATGTGAGATTAAAGGAAAGGTTGATGCTGAAGTGAAGTGAGCATGAGATTGTTCCAAGTTTTGAAATATTACTTTAAGTTGGTTGACTGAACAAGCAAAAACTGGGAGCTGGAGTACTATAAGCAGCGACTTATCTGAAGCTAACAGGTTAGAAGAATGTCAAAATATGGGTAGCTTATGGACAACATCTTGCTGAACCATGAGGGTAAAAATCACATTGTTGTGATTTAATTGTGAGGAAATAATGTTTAAGCTATGAGCACCAACAACAGCTGGCGGTACTTCAGGATAGCCAGAGGTGATTGCAAACAAGTGGCTGACAGTGTTGATGCAATTATTGTGCTGCAGCACAGAGCTGAAAGAGGACAGAGGGTGATTCTGATTCCAACTGAGGTGAACAGCTAAGAAAGAGCGTTGGTTCTATGCACTGCTGAGGTCAAGCTGATGAGCTGATGTGTGATGCTGGCAAACTGAGGTCAAGCTGGTTCTATGCAGTACTAAAAAAGTACGTCGTCCCACCACCAGTCCACGCAGCACATCTGCACCGTTGAATGCATGCCTACAAAATAAAGGAAAATAAAACAACAAAATCTCGCCCTCTTCTACCCAAATACTCCAAATCCGCCTTGATCCAACATCGCCTTCTCCTCTTCGACGAACCCACTGCTTACAATCGGGATCCTTAAGTCGAGTGTCGCTCTGTCGCTTTCATACTCGCTATACGGTCTATTCACGCCTTCTCCTTCCAATGTAGCCCGATTTTGCTGCGATCGACGCTTCAAGTAAGTTACTCAGTTCCCTTCTACGTTTATAGCTAAACTACATCTGAATATGGAAATTAATTAACTATAATTGTCAGAGATCAAAGCTACTCTTTTTTGTTCCACTTTACCTTCTTATTCTTACGCCTACGCTTTGTTCTATCCTAGACACCCTTTAATTTTATTACAATTGAAATTTACCAGTTTCATTGATCTTTGATTATTACAATTGTTTGTGCTAAGCAAATCTTAATTAGTGAAACCCAAACTATCTGTAGATGGCTCACTCTTCCTTCTTTTGACCTCTTTCCATTTCATTGTTTTTTTTCCACAAATTTGGTCCTCATACTGATTTTAACCTATTACTACATGTACTGAGCATATTCCAAAATAAGTATTTTTTTTAATACTACAGTCGCTTCAAGTTGTGGTTTAACAATATTGTCAGTCGTTTTGAGATCTTTATGATTTCTGCGCCATTTTTTGTACTCTGATGATTATAAAAGCCAGTGCATGTGTTTTTAAATTTATAAATTACTATGACCATTAACATTGTGGTATTAACTGATAATTCAATGTATGTCACATTAGTTTTACATGTACAGGTAAGTGTATTTAAATGTATGTCACATTAATTTTACATGTCACATAAATTTAAATGTATGTCAAACTATCCACTTCTATATACGAGCAAGTGTATTTAACTCATTACATGTACTATTTTTGGCACTTACGGTTGATTATGTTGTTAATAATTATAGTTGACAAACCTATATACTATTATATATAAAAAATGAATGTCGATCCAATGTTTATCTTTATTTGTTCAAATTTCATCTCGAATACTAATTTTTCAGAGCATCGGGTTTCAATTTTGCACCCCAGCTCATCCAGTTACAAATTTGCCTCCAAACCCATGGAATTATAATTCATCCATCCGTTACTTTCTTCCCTTCTGAAATGATACAACCCTAATTCATTATTAGGTGTTACAAATTTTCTTTATTATGCTGATGTTCACATGTCATGACATTTCAAAACCAAAGTTGTCCTAGCGATTTGGAAACAAATGCATGTGAGCACCGGCAATTTCATCTTGCTTTTATGTATCTTTCATTACTTTGTTTCCCTCCTTGATTAATTGACCATTTTTTGCACCTGCTAATTCAATTTATCTTTGGCACCTTTTCTGACTTAGGTTTTAATGTTCTGTTTATAATTTTTACATATTTAATCTTTTTTGTTTTCAGGGTTGCAAAATTTCCATTCCTTATCTTACATGATTATAGCAATCCATTTTAATGTTATTACCCGACTGCGATAATGTTATGCCATAAATTGTGACTGTTCAGTCTATTTGTGTGTTTTTGTGCTCTTTAAGCTAATTACGTTAAGAAAAAGACAAAATTAACCATTTACTGATATGTTGCATATTTTAATTAGAAGTTTTTATTACACTCTGAAGTTTTCAATTCAATGGTTATTAACTTTGGAAGTCTTTTTACTTTCATGTAGATCTCTTGATGTGGCTGATTGAATTTGTATCCAGTTGGATTATGGTTATTTAACTAATTATGTGATTAGTTTAATCTTAGCGTCAACTTGAACCCTTGCTAAATTTCATAAATTTTGGTGAGTTTAAATTGTTGTACAGAGTTTAGTTTTAGCAGGTAATATTTGAGGTTTCTAGATGTATACTCAAATTTTACACTGCAACCACCATTCTCATTCGAAATGCTATGGTAGGAGAACAAAGCCCATTGTCATCAATGGGAATAGGGAATTTGTTGGATCCATGTTTTTAAAAGGTACAGCCACTGCTATTGGGTTGTTTGTTTTATGTCGTTTTCCTTATGTTTGTCATCTTTTATTTTGGCATGTCTTTGTTTTTAGACCAAGTACTCCATTGTTTCTCTTGATTTGGATTGAGGTTTTCTTTTATATAATTTTGGAAAGTGTTTCTTATGTTCGTCCATTAATTGTTTTTTGACATAAAGAAGATAATGATCTATTTTTTCATCAAATTCACATTTTCAAACCCCTTTGTCTGCAATAAATATGAATAGCTAAGAGCATCACTATATTTATCTTTTTAAATAAATAAAATAAAAACAACTATTTGAAAATATTTTTTAATAAAATTGTGTTATTGAAAATACTCTTATCGAGCTTTTTGGTCATCCAGTTGTCATTTTTTATACCCCTTGGTCTATGTCTCTATGATTGAGACTAATTGTTAAGAGAATCACCATGTTTTCTTATTTATGGTAGTCGTAATAAAACTTTTAATCAAAATGCATTTTAGAAAATTATGTTGTTTGAAATACTCACAATAAATAATTTTACTTGAAGATTTTCGATGTATCTGCAACTATGATTACAAAGTTTTCTTTTAGGTTTTTAGTTTTAAACATACATTTCCTGTTTAAGTACATTTCAATATCCCACACATCAAAAGATTATCATAAATATGCTTAATGACCAAACAATATCCTAGATATTTTCGCATTAATAGTATCGTTGGATTGACAAGGCTAATTGCCAAAGGTACACTATTATGGCTACATTTTTGGATATGCATAATACTATCTTTAATTACAACGACCTCTTGAAAAACCTGCTTTGTGTAAAGAATAAATACAATTTTTCTCTTTGGTAAAGTAAAAATGTTTGGTTTTTATAAATCGCTCTACATAGAAACTTTTAGCGAGTTACGTTAAGCTATTGCAAAGATTGATTTTGCATCGTACTATTTGCATATAATCTGGACTCTAATAAATTGGGATCCCAAGTATACTGATGTTTTCTATCTAATAGCGTAAGACATGCGCATATGTAGCTTCCTGTAGATGTTTACAGTTTGGTTTAAACGATTTATATGGCTTTTAATATTTAATTTTTTGAGTTCAAACTCAAAATCCAGTTTGTAACCTCTTTTAAAGAATTAGATGAAATTTATTTATTACCGCCTATTGCATTATAACAATGTACTTCTCGCTGTGTTTTTCCCATACTGTTAGAGTTCATCAGGTGATGTTTTAATGTTTTAACATTTAAATCTTATATAGTTGTGTGGATTTATAACAGCTTATGTTGTGAAGCTTAGCCAAACTTTTAACAAACACACATGGACATCGAGCTCATTGTCCTTCCAGTAAACTGCAGCAACGACACCAAAATTCAACCGTGTGCAGTTACTCATAATGGTTGTCCATTGATCTTCAATAATAACGTTATTAACTGAACAGGTCCATGTCTTGAATGGTATTTCAATATTGCAGATCATTGTTATGCACGTTGATGTTTCATTTTATAATGTGCTATACTATATGGACTATATACAAATAGAAAGAGTTACTGTCATCCAATTTTGATTACTAAAAAATGTGGTTCTCATATAAATAAATGTGGTGGTGAGCTCATAAAAGTGCTGTCAAACTTTAAAAAACATATATAACAAATGTAAAGACTGTGAATTTGTTCACAAGAGCTTTTGTTTCTGTTCGCCTAATACATGCATACACTATGTTTCGAGGTTATATTTTGTGCACCAGATTTAATTATATGAACTGCATGCTTTAATTATGCTTACCACTTTTACATTCGTGATTTGTATAGAGTTGACTATATTTCCCCTTTATTACATTCATTAACTCTATTCTCACTTTATTGAATTGTTTAAGTTGTGTTATCATACAACATATAAACGACAATGTTGCTGCACATATTTTCAACTGTAACCAAAGTAAGAAATATAAACAATTTGACATCAGTCTTTAAATAATCCAACTTCATAAATATCCGTGTGCGTAGCACGGGTTCGCACTAGTATTAGAGCATCTCCAACAAAGGGCAATATTCATGTTACGGGGCGTAATACGGGTTGTTTTTGCACCCAACAGTTATCCTCTCGTGTAATATTCAGCGGAATATTACAGCTTCGATTCAGGATCCGGAATGAGTCCGGCGAGCTGATTTTATCAGCTCGCGCTGATAAAATCAGCTCGCAACATGGCGAGCTGATAAAATCGGCTCGCCATCTCCCTCCCCAATTCCCCAACGACTATCTCAATCCAATGGCTTCCAACGGCCATTTCCGCCTCGATTTTGATTACCAACGGCCATAAAACGGTGAAAACTTTTCTAACGGCCATATTTTCAGTTATAAAAGCATTCCATCGCATTCTTTCTTCATCACAACATATTCATATCTTCTTTCTACATCTCTCTACTCCACACCAAGTCTTGTTATATAATGTCTTCCCCATTCGGAGAATTTTCGCATCCGATGATAGATGGAACTCAGTTCTCACAAGGCAACACGAGCAATATATTTGAAACTCCATCGAACAGGCAAGGAACCACTCTGTGGACTGACGAAGAAGACATTTCTCTATGCAACATATATTGTCATTTCACACAAGATTCTGCAACGGGGAATGACCAAACAGGCGCTGCGTTTTGGAAAAAAGTGGAAAAATCCTTCGTTGAGAGGCATCCGGGATGCCAAAGGACGTTATCGGCGATCCAGGGACGTTTTGGGAAAATAAGCCGCCAAACCCAATATTATGAGTCACAAGTGTACAAACTAAAGATAGCGAATCCAAGCGGCATGGGAGGAGAACATAATCTGGTATGTATGTATTTGTACGTACTTTATTTATGGGTGTTAGCATTTTAATTGATACATTTTATTTTGGTAAGTAGAAACGACTAGCGAATGAGGAGTTCAAGAAGTTTTTTCCTAGAGAAAATGGAATGAAAAGGGCACACTATTACCAGTTTATGCATTGTTATGATCTGCTTACTAGTCAACCAAAGTGGAACTCAGAACTTGCCAAGAGTCTCCGCGATGTTCAAAGTGCTAGCAAGGCCAAGAAAAAAAGTTCAAAATCGGGTTATTCTTCTAGTCCTAGCGGCTCAGGTGGCAATATTTCTCAATGTGTAGGGGAAAACCTACTTGATGAGTTCAATGCTACGAATGACGAAGATTTTAGACCTGAGGGATGCAAAGCGGCGAAAAGAAGGGGCAAAACAACGGTTGAGCTTGAATCAAAAGTGAACGCCCGACACGAAGAACACAGTCGTAGAGCGGAAAAAAGGCTTGTAGAAGCTAGGGATAGAACAGAAGTTTTGAAAAGGATTGCTGATCTGGAAGAGAAGAAACTTCAAATTCTTTCGGAGGACTTGGCGTATAAGAAAGAGCACGATGCGTATAAGAAACAGCAAGATGCGTATAAGAAAGAACAAGAAGAGAACGCTATCATGGACAAAGATCTGGATGGAATGTCTGATTTGGAAAAGGAATTTTGGATGGGGATGAAACGTCATATTATAACGTCAAGGTTTCCACAGTTGATGCAGTAACGTATTAGTAGTTGCTCGTATTAGTAGATGCTCGTATTAGTAGATGCTCGTATTAGTAGTTGCTCGTATTATGTTGTTGTATTAACGTTGTATTTCCTTCTGTAGCAACTGCTTTTTTTATAATGAAATGTTTGCTTTATATATTTTGTTATTGCGTAAACAATTATAAGAAATTCATCCTTTTTACAAAGGATTATCTAATAAACGAAAGATACAACACAAAGTAAACGAAAGATCATCGGGTTAGCCAACTACAACGTAGGCATGTACTATTATTCGGTGTTGTATCTGTAACGGTCGGTTGTATCTGTAACGGTCGGTTGTATCTGTAACGGTCGGTTGTATCTGTAAGGTTATTGTTATGCGAAAACCCCCTAGTTGAATCATTGTAATCTTTCCTATATAAAAATTTCACGTTCTATATATTTAAAATATAATCTTTCGTATATAATCTTCTAAACTATAATCTTTCGTATATAATCTACTAATAAAAATTAATAAGTAGATAAAAATAAGAACTAAATATTTAATCAAATGAACACACATTCCACACAACCACCCCCCCCCCCCCCCACACAAACTTCCCGAGCCATAGATGGGCTCGGAAGATCGCGAGCTGATAAAATCAGCTCGCAGGCTGCGAGCTGATAAAATCAGCTCGCGCCTGTTGGGAGATATCAAAGATATCTCCCGTAATGTTACGGGCCGTAACGTTACGGCCCGTAACACTGTTGGAGATGCTCTTATATGAAAGCACAATCTTTTCCCGAAGACCCTTCAGATCCAGATTGTACAAAAAATTCACAGGTCGACATAGGGCTGTTACGGTAACGGTAAATTTACCATTACCATACCATTACCAGTCGATCAGTAACCATTTTTGATTGAAATCGGTATACCAGTTAAAACGGTATGGTAACGGTAAATTTACCAAATTTAACGGTAAATTATCGGTAACGTTTCTTCAGTACCAGCGGTAACGGTAATTTACCAGTTAATTCAAAACCTAAGTATACTCATCTGATATGTTTTATAACATGCACGTAGAACCAAATAAATGATTGTATTTAGTTCAATAATCAAATGAAATAATCCCAGATACACTTATTTTCTTTTTTATTTATGTTTTTTTATAAACTAACACTACATATAGTATAATAAAGATGCACTATGTACAAAAAAATATGTTAAGATATAAACTTCGTTGGACAAACGGTAATTTACCATTATCAGTGTAACGGTTACCAGATTATCGGTATACCAATCATCGGTATACCAGTCGATCGGTAACGGTAACGGTAAGCAATTCTGACTTACCAGTAAAAACGGTACGGTAACGGTATTTGCTAAACGGTAACGGTAACCGTTACCATAACAGCCCTAGGTTGACGTGTGTACAGCTTTCAATCCTCGCCGTTCACTACACTAACCGTCATTATCTATTCAGTTACCGCGTATACCTTTTAAATCGACCTCTCCGCTCTGCCCCACCCGCTACGAAAAGACCATACGCCGCCCTACCTCTACTTTCTTCCAATCAGATCTGGCACCCATTTCGTTTCATACAGAACGGTTCATTCCTCACTCCTGAGTCCTGAACCCTCTTCCCTCAGTCTTAAAATTCCCAAACAAAATCATACCCAAAACCCGAACACCAAAATATCTTTCGCCGCCCTCCTTCCATATCCGTTTTTCTGCTTACCAAGTGACCTAGCCCCCTTCTCGCATATCCCTTTTCCACCATTTTGGCAAATTTATGGTGATTCATTCCATGTGGACTTGATATGACTAAATCCCCTAATTCATAATGGCTAAGTTGCTGTAATTTTCATATTAGCATTCACCTTTGTTACTCCCTTCAGGTAAATTATTTGCTTTTAACCTTTGAATTGATTAAATTGTCACTGTTAGATTACTCATTATTCATCAACCTGTATTTTGTTCCCCACATTTTTTCATCTACCAATCGCTTGCCTTTTCTGCTGCAAGTTTCAGAGTCTGGTGCCTTCAGGTATCCATTATCTTGCTATTTTGATTCATAGCGTCTGCTGTTATTTAGCTTACTGTGGTTTTCATTGTCTATTTACCCTTATTTTTCGGTTGCTACTTTTTGCCCTTTTCTGAAGGCTGTTCCCTTTATTTTTCAGTAGCACACTAAATGGGTAAAAATAAATGGTGCACTTTTGGTTATGGACTCTAGGCGTTTGAATATTTTTCCGCATCTCAATATCACTACAACCATTACTGTTCAGTTAACACGATGTATTCTGAATATTCATCTTTCTCTTGGTTTGTTCACTCTAAGTTTACAAGTGCTTGAAATTTGATACGTTCTGACTTCTTTTGGCTTAGACTTAAAAAATGTTTTGAAACAATTTTTTTACAATAGGTTATGATTTACTGTTCTATGTATTGTGCAATATAGTAACTATGGTATTCTATTTTCCTATCCGTTCCCATCAATGAAGCTCATACAAATTTACTGTCATTTAAAAGACTTCTTCTGCTTATTTTATTACTCTATTGAATTTCTGCAGTTATTTTCTTGATAATCATGATGGATGTCTTGAAGGTTTCAAGTATCTAGCATTGTTGGTTACAGCTGAATATTACGAGGATCAATTCGGAGGCATCATTTCTGGGTGAGCTATAAAAAGGTATAATAACAATCCTTTTTCTACTTCACTTTGTTCTTAGCTAGCAGAAGTTTTATTAGTAAACTTGATCAAATGATTGTTGGCAAAATTTTGTAACACACTTACAGACTATAGTGGTTGATACCGTTGACTGAAAAGTATAAAATATGTCAATGACTACAATGGTATCTCATATGATATTATAGCTATGTGTACCCGTCTCCCCTGAAAAGTATAATGTCCATTTCATGCATTGAATGTCACATGTAAACGATTTAATACTTTTACGGTTTTCTCCGTTTGTTTTCATGTTATTTTAATGAGTATGAATTTACTTGCATATACTGCAATGCAACTCAAATTTTTTTGGACGATATTTTTTTGTTTGTTTTTATAGAATTCTGGACAATATTATTCAAAACGGGAAAAGAATTGTTGATTGGAATTCTTAAAGCCTCTTTCTAAGAAATGAGCACGATATTTCCAAGAATATAGTTAGATCGTGCATCTATGTCAAATATAGTCAAGAGTTTATGTTTACAAATTAAAGAAATGGTGGTTTGGTTTCATGGTACTACAACTCTATTATAATTCCTATGTATTAAACTTACATCCAATTAAATTACTATAGATAAAAATGGAAAACAAGATTAGTATTTTTTCCCTTCTTCGCACAAAAGATGGATAAAGTTGAAATTTGCTTCTTGATTTCATATATTTACTTTATTATTTTGTTCCTATGGTCGTTTGGCTTTCTGGAAAAATTAATAGTTTCTTTCATTATAAATATTAGATTAGACTAGGATTTTTTTTTTCTTTTTTCTTTTTGCATAAAGAGGTGTGCTCAAAAGGCTAGAATTCAATTACTTATGTTATTTCCTTTTCAAGCATATACAATATCCTACGCCAAATTGCGATACCAGCAAATATTGATAATGTTGATGCCAAGATGGCAGAAAATCTGATTGCCTTTTCCTTCAACAATTAATGTTATTATATACTAAATTAATTGTGGCAGTGATAATAGCTTAGAAGAATGGTGTTGCAAAACTCAAAGAGCAAATAAATTAAGTCTTTATCTTTTATCTTTCAAAATTCATCGGTCAACACTCCTAAATTTTTTTATCTGTATCGTATGTTCATTACTTGGATAATTCATCTTTTATCTTTTGGTTGTTTTTCTAGGTTGGCCATGATAATTAATTTTATTTTATCTTATCATGGCATATGCAACCTCTGTTGTACAAAGAGATATAGAAAAAATGATGCTTCTCCACCAGTTCACTACTTGTGTCATTGTAATCCCCATAATAGCATTAGATATGAGCTTTGCATTACCGTCTACATTTTAATCATCTAAAAGTTGCCATCGCCTCCTCCATCCAGCTTCCGTTCCCAATCCACCCATCGGGCTTCTGCCTCTCCTTCACCTTCGTCTTTCGTGCTTCCATAAACCCAGATGTTCTCCAATCACACCCGCCGCATTCTGTGGATTCCCTACAGGTCAACATATTAATATATGTTTGGTTTATATAGTTGATTACTAGATTTTTGATCACAACCCTTGCTTATTGCTCGCTAAATTAAATTTGATACTGAAAGTTCTCAAAATTTTAGCCATCGAGGGAAATTAGTTACCATTCTATTCTGTGAGTGATACGTGTAGCAATTAAAGTTACATATCTTCTTGAACTAAACTGTTCGTTCGCGAGTTGTTTGATTTAGTCCATACCAGGTCTTTCATTACAGGTTTTATGAGAAGTTAATTTTTTGTTTTGTTTTTTCCTTTTTCCTTTTTCCTTTTATTTTGAATATTAAATTATTTTTAGGTCAGTAGCCTAATCAACGACTGTGTTAGAATTACAAAGATGTAAGAACTTCAGGTGAAGCCAACCATAATTGTTTTCATGACTAATGTTGCTTTCCTCTTGCATTTGATAATAAATTTGAATTTTAGATATTTTTTAATACAGATATCATATATATAGCTAGAGCTGTTATGGTAATGGTAACCGTTACCAATACAATAAAACCGTTACCATACCGGTACTATTAGTAAGTCAAAAATGAATATTGATAATTTACCGTTACCACTGGTAAAATGTTCATTGGTATACCGATAACCGGTAATGGTAAATTTACCAATACGTGAAGCTATTAAAACATTAAGACATTAAAATTTTGATAATGATAATTTTTTTTTTTTTTACTAATTCTAACTCCACTAATGTTTATATAAATATTTAAACTTATTTTAATTGGCATAGAAAATTTACTTAGCTTATCACAATATATTTACAACAATATAATATAATAATTTTGTTAATCTTAAACTTTGAAGTTAATTAAACCAAAAAAAATTACCATTCTAAATAAATCTATAAGCATTTGCATAAATTATGATAAACTTTCAAGGAAACAAACGTTGGAATTCATTAGAATAGCCAAAAAAATAAATTAATATGACTGGTTAATTTACCGTTACCACCGGTATTGACATTTCTTTACCACTATTTTACCGTTAATGATGGTAAAACTTACCGTTACCATAGTAATAGCAACTGTATACCGATGCAACTCGATATTGGTTACCACTGGTTTGGTACTGGTAAATTTACCATTACCATAACAGCCCTATATATAGCTATAAATTACATTTTTTTTTTCATTTTTCATGCACTTTCCTTTATTTACTATATTTTGTGAGACATAAATTTTTAGGCATTATCTAATTCAGCTAACTTACAATTTCGTCTACGAGTGGGGCTATTTATAAATTGTAGCTATGTCGTGGTTTTTAATCGAATGGAATGCTAAACATCATGTTTGTGCACCTTTTCCTAATGTTCATTTGGAAGGTAAATGCATGTTCCAAGGATCAAACAAATGCTTATAACTACTTCAAATTATAATTTTACAATGGATTTTTTAGCAAAATATATGTCGATAGTAAAATTCAAAAATATCTGGAAAAAAGGTTGAAACTCTAATCGAATTTAGTGGCAAAAATTGTATTAAGTCATAACATGGTATTTGTTTCTTATGACTTATCAATTCCTATGGAATTTATTACATTTCCTTACATGATGCTGACAAACATTTGAACGATAATAAACAATTTATAAGTTACTTTATTTATAAATAATTGTCAAATGATCTAAGTATTCTTTCAAATGTATTTGTTAATTCACTTTTCATATATTATGGTCCGTTATGTAGAGCACATGCTCACTCTTCGTGTACACTATTATCATTTTCTGTCACCTTTCTGCCCATTTCAATTCTCAATTTAATACTACTTATTCGCTTAAACAATTCAGGCATAAGGATAATAAAGTGTGATTAGTTTATTATAGCTACACTTCGAACTTTTATTAGTGTTTTGTGGGTTTGTTTTCTAATTTGCTTGGCTTTTGTTGAACGAAAAAAAAAACTTCTGGATTTTAGTTTGAAAAGTTAACTTCGATAAGTATTTTCAGCTATTCGGTAATTAGAAACCAAAGCATAATTTTTTTGGACTTTGATGACATCAGAGTTTGTGGTACCTTTTTCAATTCTGATACTAGAACCAAAATAGAATTCATTGGTTTTCGAAAACACAACAAAAAAAATAGACATCAGACCAAGAAATTGTAGTTTGTAAAGTCTAAATTTACATTATTTGGACCTGCAACATGTCATGCAAATAAGTTAAACCTTTTTAAATAAAAAATATGGGTACATTAACATGGTCAATCTTTAGGGGTGACAATATGAATAAATTTTCATTTAATGATAATCATTCGATTATATTATATGATAATCTCACGGATTACTGACCAGTTTTTTTTTTTCCAACCTCATACCTAGAATTTTTTTACTTCTACTTTATAACAGTAAAATGTTTTTTTTTTCAATTTAATATGAAAGATTTTGCTATCTCCTAGAGCACATATTTTCTACAGATTCAAGTCAACATTTTTTAAAATGTTTATTCATTTCGATGATTTGGTGAGTGATGAATCAAAGAACAATTTACTTTATTTCACCCTATGGCCAACGTTGTAACTTCTATTTTACGTGGATTTGTTTTTCCACTAAACACGATTAGCTATTTATCTATTCGTGTAATTTGTTCTTCCATCCACTCTATTAGTTTTCGCTTTCTTTGTTTTGTAGTGTAATGCTTACAAGGGGAGGCTCAAGTTTTTTATGTCATATGGTGATTTGGAGCTGTGACAGTTATAAGATTTTTTTCTTAATCATAAACCAAATCAGACGCTTCAAGGGTAATTATATTGAGTTTCAGGTACTTCTATTTTGCTCACTGTGTTTTCAGTTTTATTTTCGCTGCTACTATTATTTCAGTTGGGTGGACTATATATGTTTGCTAAATTGTTATACGTGCATCGTTGAAGTTGCCGGTTAAATATTTAAGGAAAATATACGGGTTTGTTGAACTGAAATGTTATTAGATTTAGTGGGTTTTGTTTCATAATTTGATTGGCTTTTGTTGAACTGAAAAAGAATTCATTCGAATTTCAATTTGAAAAATTAACTTCGATTAGTATTTTCAGCTATTTGGTTAGAAACCAAAGTTTTTTTTTTTTTTTTTTGGACTTCGATGATACCAAATTTTATGGCACCATTTTCAATTCTAATATTGTAACCAAAATAAAATTCGTCAGTTTTCGAAAAAAAATATATATCCATATATATCAAACGAAGAAATTGTAGTTTGCAAAGACTAAATTTAATATATACGCTGGAAACCAACGGAATATTTACTTTGATACATAGTTCCCAATCGAAACATTATTCCTATTATAAGTTATCAAAGAGTAATTTATTCATTGTGAGCAAATTTTGTAGAAAAATTGTTCGTTTTTAGTTTTTGCTTTTTTGGTATGTTTTTTGAGGTAAATTTTGCTCTATAACCTTGCTTGGGTAGCATTTACTAAAATGCTTTTTATCCATGTCTTTACTTGGAAATTGGCTTGATGTTATCTTTGTACTTCCTTGATATACTTCGGTTATACTTTATCTGATGTAACCAATCTTGGGAATATCAAGTACAAAAATATTTAAGATGGATTGTTTTAATGTTCATGCATAAACTGTTGTGTTTTGCTTTTAATTTATCTACATTATTTGGACCTGCAACATGTCATGCAAATGAAATAACCTTTAAGCTTTAAATAAAAAATTGTGGGTATATTATTAACATGTCAACCTTTAGGGGTGGTAATATGAAACAAAATTCATTTTAATGATAGTTGTTTGATTACATTATATGATAATTTCATGGATTATTTACCGGTTTTTTCCCAACCTCATGCCTGGAATTTTGTTACTTCTATTTTACAACCGTAAAACGTTTTTTTTTTTTTTTTTCAATTAAATGATGAAAGATTTATCTATCTTCCAGAACACATATTTTCTACAGGTAAGAGTGAACATTTTCGCAAATATTTATTCTTTTAGATGATTTGGTGAATGATGAATCAAAGAACAGTTCTCTTTATTTTACCCTATAGTCAACGTTGCATAACTTTTATTTTGTGTGGATTTGTTTATCCGTAAAACATAACTAGCTATTTATCTATTGATGTAATTAGTTCTTCCATCCAATCTATCAGTTCTCACTTCCTTTGATTTGTAGTGTAATGCTTACAAGGGGAAGCTCAAGCTTTTTATGTCATATGGTGATTTGGAGCTGTGACCACGACCTGTTGGTGCTGTTAACTATCATTTATTCTACTTCATGCAGTTGGGAATAAACAAGGAATATTTGTGTATACACACTCCTATTTGATTATGTAACAAAATTATGAGTGTTGATGTCCATTTAGAAGCATCGGAAATTGTTTTAAACTAATTAGAATTGTAATTCAGGTTATCCTAAATGTAACAATGTTGCTTCGTTATTTGAAAATTTGGGTTACTGCAATGGTCATTTTATTTTTAAGTCATTTGTTTTGTTTGTTCTTTAAGTTGTTCCTAGATAGAAATGATATTCGACTGCTACTTGAGACGTGTGGCATAGTCAAAGTTAGAAATAAACCATATATATCAACACAGGAAAATTGAATATGAGCCATGTTCAGATTTGTTTATCCTTCCAGTATACTTCCAGTTTATGATAGAAGTTTAGAAATGTACACAATTATTTAAATATTTACTTGATTGTATTTGTTCCTATGCATGCTTTCTTCGGCTGAACAAATTATTAGAAGTGACGTTCAAAGTTTGACGATTGGGTTCTCACTCCTTATATTTCAGTTACACGCTATGTAATAGCTATGGCCGGATCCAATATAATAGTTAAACTATTGGCCCGTATTTCACTTAAAAAAATATGATAGTCTTATGACTATATTTCTCATCATTTCCTCACATCATTTTTTAACACTATTTGCCTGCAGCTTTGTTAATATAATTTTTCTGGCACATTCATCTGTTCTTTCGGTGTTCTGAAAGGATTAGTTACTCACAGCTTTTTAATATTGAACAATCATGTCATATTGATTTTTATTTTCATGCAATTGAAGAAAAGTTTGCAACTAAATGGACGCAACGGTTCAATATTACGCTTATTCCGTGTGCGTAGCACATATTCGCCCTAGTATTTAACTAAAAACGAGAATTGACAATTAAATATTAATTTAAACTGATTCAATGATCTCAATCGACTCCGTTAGTAATTCAATTTTGATTGTAAATATATTTTGTAAGATGGTAAGTAGTAATAAATATTTTGAAATTGAGTCAATGGTTGAATTGTATTACAAATTATTATAATAAGAAAATTTGTTATTTTGCAAAAATCCCGAAATTCGGTTGAGTTTCATCGGATCTAGAATTGTAATTTTTTGTACGGTGTTGAGTTTCATATGGTTCAAACCGTATATGAAATCTTTCGTGCGTGAAACACCAGCGAAATTCGAAGGTGAAGTTGGGTAAATTGTAGCTAATAAAGGAAAAGTATATAATATAAATACAGAAGATGAAATAGGAACACCAAAGTAAAGATAGGTAAAGAAGATAAATAACAGGTATTACAATAGTCAGATACTTTAAACCACGCGTCCTATTTTCTTCCTCTCTCCTTTATTTTAAAACCGATTCTGCTTCTCTTCCTTTCACTATTTTCTTCATCTTTTCTATTTCCCCTTTCTTTACCTATATTGCAATCAACGAAAATGGCAGTGAAGGATAAGAAAAAATGTAACAACCCGAAAAGTTCCGATCCTGATTATCGATGCTAATACATATTCTGTACCACATAGCAACTAATCAAATATCAGAAATTCACAGATCGTTAGTAGAAAGAAGTTAGAGGGTGAGAAATAGAAAGAAAGAAAGTTAGAATAGAAGAAAAAGAAGAAAACTGAACATAACATGATCAGAGTATCACGAATCTCACAGCGAAACTGAATAAAATATTATATAACATCTTGAAATACAAAACTGTATTTACTTACATACATCATCAGAGTACAACTCATACATAACACAACGGAAATAAACTCGATATATCTAATTTTAAAGACCCTGCTCCATGCTCCTTCAAGTGAATCTGTATAATCCTGAAACCACTTGACTGCCCGTACAAATTTGGGCACCCAAGAGTTTAGGGAAAACACAAAAAATAAACTCTGGGTCAGTCATGGGACTGGTGTGAGTAAACGACTTTAAACAGCTTGATTTTAACGTTCAAAAATCCTTCTGAAATAAAAGATAATCGTAAGACCGATCCACACATAAATACGGATGGTTTTTACCTTACGATAACCCAAACATTTCTTGATATCAAAACTATTCTGGTATTATAATAATGTCTAAATACAAATAAATATCAACCTAGAGGAACACTTGCATTTGACGCTCCATATATATAGTATACAAACAAAACCCCGGGCGCTTATTGGAGATTGGATTCCGACTATGATAAGGTATGAGACCACCTGCCGATAGTGTATCTCTAGAGGCGAATACACTGGGTTCAACAAGAACGTCTTGCAACCTGGCCCATACATGACCGGCCACTCATTTCGCTTGAGTGTATCGAATGTATATCACCAACGGTTGGAAGCTGCCCACTGTTTCCCGAAAAGGGACAACATCGAAAATAGATTAAAGAATGAAATGAATTTTCTCTAGATAGGTGATTATACACCCTAATGGGAGCGACCCACACAGCCATGCTGCCTGCCCGATTTTTGTCATTTCCCGGTTGATGAGACTTGAGGTTAGAATTTACCTTTAGAACATCTGATCAACATTTACTTTGAATGCCACACCGTCAAATCCATCCAATCACTAATTGACGTCCACAAGTATATTCTGGATGTAAAAGAAGGGCCATTCTTTTTCATCAACTTGGTATATTTGTAAAAGTCAACATACGTGGTTTTTAGGAAATTCTTTGTCAAACACCCGTCCATACAAGTCATTCAGGAACAGGATGAACCGAAGGCACTCTCCTACTGCATCCAATATATGAATCACCCCATGGATGAATAGCGAATAGTCCTTGCAAAATCCGAAGATTTCAATCACGACAGGATCACAAGTCATAATAACCCCAGTGGCCAAACTAGAGAAATTTTAAACAAGTAATTCTTCCGGTCATGAGGATCTACGGTCTTCAAATTCTTTAAATCATACAATAGTCTCTGTAGGTTAGTTTAAGAATCGTAAATTAATTCGAAGTGGTTTTGGGTCCATTTCTCATCTCGGTCTCTTCGAACTAATGCGTAGGATATTTGTTTTGATAGTCGGTGTTTTAACTATCAACTTAAACGGTGTAGATGAGTAAAATCATTCACACAAATTATTTTATATCATATTAAATGTTTACAACGTGTTATTTATTTCAATCGACTTACACAATCCAGAACAATAATTAATACAAGACAAACCAAAATACAGATAAACGTGTCAACGGTTTATTTTATCTAAGTTAGATTTAGTTGATCTCTTCATAGCATATCAGATAATTTTCGACAATCATTCAGCACATAATAACAATCAATAATTATTCAATGTTTAAGTTTCAAACAAATAACCAATTGGAATATGGGATCTCGAATACGGTTACTTTCACATCATATTTATTTCAAATTTGTTGGAAATAAATGAATAGATTTTTATTTATTTATTCTTTTCTTAATAAATACAGATATTAAATATTGTGGGTATGAACGTAAATTACGCGACGTCGTCTATTTCTACAATTATGAAATAGCTTCTCGATCCTTCTTCTTTTTACTTGTAATGTATCTACACACACATACTTATCATCTACTTTTGTAAAAATGAAAAAAATGATTAATTTAAATAACGTAAATTTCCTCAGCCTATTACGGTTTAGTACCTTAAATTAATATGTCACTTCCCGTATATAATTTAGTTGAACTCCCACCTCTACACATAGATAAATGTTTGAAATTTAGAAGGGGACCCTTACATTTTTAAACAAACATTTCTTTATTTAATTTCTCTGGCCAAAAGCCCATTTAGACATCATCAGCCCAAACCAACACCGCCCCTTCTCCTTCCTTCTTCCGATCGAAACAGTACAAAAAAGAACACGCTCTGGTTTAATGATCCTGTCTTTCTTCATTCAAACTCTTTAAAGTCCTTTCTTTTAACATTTGGATCCAAAGCGTGATTAAAATTTCTATGGCATTCTAAGGCAGCTCTGTAGTATTGGGTTAACCGCACTTTAAGATTTCCATTACAATCCTAGACAGCCTTCTAGATGAAAATGTGGAAGCAAACTAAAACCCACAATTCAATTTCTCTGTAAACGGGTGCTAGTATAAACATGAATTCAATTTGCGTTAATCTCTCCATTTTGAAAGCCTAAAGCATAAACATGTTGCTAATACTTAATCATACCCTCAGGGTTCACAGCTTTTGTTTACATTTACAAGGGTAGTCATTACTGTTTCAGCTTATTTTGACAAACCTTTGTTCAAAATGAAAGAACTCAGCAAAACCCTTGTTTCAATCCCAAACGTCAGGGTCCAGTGCCACCAAATGAGAGGAAAATGACAGTGACTACACCACCTAAGAAATTCAAGTATATGCGCAGTAAACTATGGCAGATGATGCTACCTTAATGCTCATGGAAAATTGTTCTATAGAAAACAGTTTCATGCAGACAGTAGTACTATGTTTAACTCTTAAATTTTTATGGTGGTACATAAAATAATTATCTTATCAACACTCAATTTGAGTAATTTTAATTCATGGCATATTTTGATACAATATTAAAGACTGCCTTGCAGAAATCCAAACATTCCAGAACGTTGGACTGAAATGCTGCTGTTACATCTGTTACCTAACAAGAAAAGCTTCAGTTACAAAATATAGCTTGTTGTTATTCTCTAGTGTATTTACACAGTCTATTTCCTAATTAATTCAGCAAATTGTTTTTACAAACTTTTCATAATTCCTCAATTCTTGTATTATGTCAAACTCTCAACCTACAATTAATTAAATCCATTATTTATAACTTCCCTAACTTTCTGAAATCACACTGACCGATCATTGCTTCCCCCTTGGATCCTTTCTCTCTTCCCTTGTTTCTTTTCTTCTCTCCTCTATTTCATTTTCTTCTGTGCACCGTGTGCATGGTGTACCAGCACAGCTGCTCCACCCACTATCCCGACTCCGACGTCACCACCACACACGATATCACCAACCCAAAGTCCTATTCTGTCATCAAAATGCTCTATTTTCCATTTTTTCCAGAGTTTCAAGCTTCGACAACAGCTTTAAATACCACCATCTCCGCTGAAAAATGCCTTCCACTGTCACCATGGTCCATCGATCAACACCGTACTTCGCCACTAACTCGCCAACACCCTGCTCCTCCTATTCCCACCGGTGCGCACCCCTGTAGTGCCTCGACCGTCGCGCCAACTACCCATAACCCAAGCTTATCAAAGCAGTCACTAAATCCTTAATTAAATTCAAAACTCTTTAATTGTTTGCTTAAAAATTTTATTTGTATTTTTCCTGTGTTCTTAGATCGTCCGTGCTTCTTCAAACCAAATCACACAGACTCCGATCATCTAAATCACCAGAAGTCGGCCCAAACTCATTTTTTTGATGAACCAAGAATTACTCATTTGTATATGTCCTTAAAAATCTTGAATTTTATATTAAAATTCATTGTTTAACTATATAAAATCAATCATACACCTGAATCACGATATAATGTAGTTTGGAAAAAATTTATTATCATCCCTTTACTGTATTTTAATAAATTATGGTAATATAAGTTGTTATTTGAATTGAAGCACATTTTTAGATAAACTCAAGCCAAACAAGCATCTTCTATGTTGATCCCCACCACTAAACCAACTAGAATCCACACACTTGATTTTTTTTTTAATTCTTGGAGATGCATAAATCCTCTGTTGTTAAATCAACAGACAAATTCACACTGTTTTTCTAGTGAATCAACCAACCAAGCACAGCCGTATATGATGCTATACAGTAGAAACGAAATAAATAACATGTGTTTACATCCACTTAGAATCAACTATAACAATGGGAGGTTCAAATGTTTATTTCCCAAATAAAATACTGTTTTTGTATATTTTTGGTTTACTGTCTTTTCCATTTGTATTTTTGTCTTCCAGGTTTATTCAAGCTAACTATTTTAGAGGTTAACATATATTTTGAATTTAAGATAATGAGTACATATTCTACACTACTAATTTAAATATAAACTAAAAAGTTAAGTGTTTACTCACAAAATACATTTATCTGTTTACTGCTTTTTAGCCTTTCTCTTTACAGGCTCTGCTCCCAGTTTAGTGCTCATTGTCTTGCCTAATTTCCTCATGTTTTTCTCACTGCGTTATTCCATTCTTGCTTCAGGGTTTTCGTGGTGAACTAGTGTGCTGACTTGAGTAGTATCTAGGTATATATTTATAGGAGAAAAAGCCTTAAAATAACACTACAAGGAGCGCTTCATTTAGCGACCGCATAGAGCCGTCGGCGGCCGACGCTAGCCGTCGCTATAACTGTCGTCGCCAACAGGAATAGCAACGACGAGAGCGACGGCTCCGTCATTTGTTTACCAACGGCTAGCGACGGCCAATGGACACGTGTCATCTGACGTGTCAGTTGGTTAGTTTAACCGGGAAGTCGTTGCTAGCCGTTGGTATTCGTTGCAAAATAGACGTTGCTAGCCATTGCTAGCCGTCGCTAATTTATGACGAAATGGCCGTCGCTAGCCGTTGCTATATCTGAAACCAAAAAACTGCAGTACACAGCGATTCCTTTCCTACAATCCAATCCACAACCATTCAATCCAAAAACCAATACCACTCCACTATTATCTCACTATTTAATCGATACTCATCAACAACCAAACCATCATAACCATACAATCATCAAATACATAAAAAAAAACAAAAAAACCCTATTATAACATAAAACCGTTCAAACACATCATATAAGTCATGCACATGTCCAAACACTTCATACCACCGTCCACAAACCGTCATACACATCTCCAAACACATCATATAACATCGTACGTGCATTTAACATAGAAAAAACCGAGTATATGAACATACCAGAGTCAAGTCAAAATAAGCACCTACAGTACGAACTAATCATCGTCTCCCTGATCCTCGTTCTCGTCTTCTTCTGATTCCTCGTTCTCGTCTTCCTCTCGATATACAGCGGAATCACCTCCCTCTCCTCCCTCCCCAGACATAAATCCATGCTCCTGAAAGTAAATCGCGATGCGCTCGTCGATTTCCTGTTGCATCTGGCCTTTTCGCCAGTCCATCATTTCGTTCATCTGCTCTTGCATCTGCGCTATAGTCGCCTCATCCATCGACCGCTTATAAGCACGCTGAACGGCCTGTAAAATAAATAATTTCACATTTAAGTTATTTAAACAAATTTTTACTACTTAGTGTTAAACATGAGTTTTTTCCATTAACTCGTATTCTTGGTTTACATATTTATAAAGCATCGTGATTGTAGTAATTTACGTCTACAAAAAGTCTTACCTCCTGATTGCCAAAACCATATCGCCTTCCTCGAGTAGGCGGATCAGTGATAGAATGCCATATGGCATCAGAATCTGCAACTGTAAGCTCTTTTCCACTAGCCTCCATCGCTTTGGCAGCCTCTGCATCATACTCCCCCTGCAAGAGCAATATAATTAAGAAAAGTGTTATAAAATTTACTTATGTACTGTGATATGAACGAATGTGTAACATGTTAATTTATACGGATAAACAAATTTACCATTATACGTGCACTCTTCGGATCCGCCCACTCCTACGTCACATTTCCTTCTTCATCGGTGTGCTCCACCGCATGTGTGTGTCTAAATACGTCTACCAACGCAGGCTCTTGTCCGTGCTTTATAAACTGACATCATTAAAGATAAGACATGATTATAGATGCTAAAATTTTATCTAAACATATACTACAAATATTTAAATTTTATACCAAATACCTTCTGTGCTGTTGAAATGATTTTGGGCCACCTCGGTGTAGAGCAGGATTCTTTTCTCTATTTGCTTTGTTTCTAGCTGCTACTTTCTATTAAATTTGATACACGATGATGTTAAATAATGCAATAAATATTATAAATGTGAATATTACCATTAAAGCTTACTTTAGCATCTTCCGTCTCCCAGTAAGTTTGAAAGTCTGCCCAAACATCATCACTCATAAATTAAGGTTTTTTCTGCTTTTCTTGGCTCTTGAAACCATCTCTCGATAGTTCTTTCGCATCTTCATATTTCAATATGTCAAAAATGAGGGCATATCCTCCTCCTCAACACGTACGGCAGCCTGCATATTACATTTATTTGTAATTATAACCAGTATATTAATTTTTAATATTACTATAAAAAATATTTACCAATAAATCGGCTAAAATGACATTCTTGATATGTGCTGGGATACTATCCCAATGCGGCCAAGCGCCCTGCATTCTACTTGTGTAAGATTGCCTTGATACTTCTAAAATGAACTCCGTTGGCTTAATCTCAAATTCCCTATGTAGATGTTAATATAAACATTTCATAATATTTTAAATAATGTACATTGAAATAAATTTGAACATTTACCCGCCACTCTTCGGAACAATCTCTGCAACTCGGCGAAGATCTGCCCCTGAACCGCTAGGACCAGATCCTGCTCCTGCTCCAGGAGATAGTGAAGGAGTAGGCTGAGATGTACTCCTCAATCGTCGTCTATCGCCAGACATATATGTCCCAATCATATAATATGCATACAAAATAACTTGAATTATTAGCATTAGTCATCATTATCATAACATAAATCAAGAATGAGAAGAACAATACTGCATAACGTAAATAGACAACATTATCATTACATAAATCATACTAGTACAGAACGTAAGTAAATTCATAGCTAAGAACAATCAACATCATTATTATTACATAGCTCATAGTAGTACATAAATAACATAAGTACATAACATCATTCTTCTTCATCATCTTCGGATCCAGACTCGGTCACATACTCTATATCGTTTTCATCAGTACTTACAAATGCATCTACTAATACATTCGCTTCATCATTCAACAACCCAACATCAATGTCATCAGCTATTATTATTTCAGTATTTGGCTCTAAATCCGCTTGATACGCTGCTTCGTCTGGAATATTATTCCCATCAAATGTAAATCCTGCCTTTGTTTTAAAAACAGCCCACCAATCTGCTTTATCTTTTTTTAAGGATGGATACGGAGTAAAATAGACTTGTAATGCTTGCTTAGCTAACACAAAAGGATCATCCTTATAGTAATGCGACGTATGCCTTATTTCGATTAGCTTATAATCTTTGTGCACGTTGATTCCAGAACCAGGAACATTGCTAAACCAGTTGCATTTGAACAGATAAACTTTCTCTACGGGCTGAACACAATATGTCAACTCTACAACTTGCGTTATGACGCCGTAAAAAATCTTTTATATGCTCCTCTGGATCATCACTACCTTTGACAAATACATCGCTGTTATACGTTAATTTTCCAGCTCCGTAGTCATTGGTGTTGAATTTAAATCCATTGACAAAGTATATTGGATAAGTTTTGACATTTCTTTTTGGTCCGATAGCAAGATGTCGTAATCCTTCATTAATAACACAGTTATTCGGATCATGAACATAGTCTGAAAATCATCGAGTGAATTCTGTACTGAGATCACCGGATGGATGTTGTGACTCGTAGATACTGCATATATATGTGTGTTATGTTCATTTTTTATTAATAGAGACAAATAAATGTATATGTACATATAATTGAATTGTACATCATGAATTTAGTATTACCTGACAAACGGTGCAACTTCCGCACAATTTAACATAATATATGTGTGGACCTCGAAGAAGTGCTTCGGATGGAAGATGAATAGGTAAATGCTCCATTACATTAAAAAACCAGGTGGAAATATTTTCTCAAGTTTGCAGATCAGTACAGGGATTTCTAGTTCAAGCTTACGTAGATGGTCTACCTTTAACGTCGTTGAACAAAGTTGTTTATAAAACAAACTTAATTCTGTTATAACACTCCAGATTTTTGTAGGCAACAGTTCCTTGAAAACCACATGTAAAAAGTATTCCATCATGATATGGAAATCATGGCTTTTCATTCCACTCAATTTATTGTTTTTAAATTCCACACATCTACGGAGGTTTGAAGAAATCCCATCAGGACATCGTAATCCTTCCACCCACTTTAGCACGAGTTTTAATTGCCTGTTGTCTAGCTCATAGCATGCTTTAGGTTTTTTTTTCATCATACAAGTGCAGCTCCGGCCGTTTACAAAAGTGTAATATATCGCGTCTCGAATTCGCATCGTCTTTGATTTTACCCTTTACATTCAAAACTGTATTAAAAACGTTATCAAAAACGTTTTTTTCATTATGCATCACATCAATATTATGCCTAAGTTTTAGGTTTTTCCAGTAAGGTAACACCCAAAATATACTTTGTTTGCACCAATTATGAATGTCCGATTTACCTGGAATTTCAACCTGCTCTCCAGTTTCATGTATTTTTGGGTACTCACTTACAACTTCATATATCTCTTCACTTGTCCAAAGTTTAGGCGGTAGCATAGTCTCTACTCTGTTGGCTTTAAAATTCTTTTTATCCGTTCTAAATTTATGATTAATATGGAGAAAACAACGATGACAGTCAAACCAAGATTTTTTTTCCATACTTCAATGAAAATGCCCGTGTCTCCTCCATACAATGAGGACAAGCTAGACGTCCAGCAGTGCTCCAACCAGAAAGCATGCCATACATGGGAAAATCACTAATAGTCCATAATACAGAAGCAAACATACGAAAATTTCTTTTTCTCGAAATGTCGTATGTTTCGACTCCTTCATGCCACAGTGTTTTCAACTCTTCAATCAACGGTTGTAGATAAACATCGATTCCTTGTGTCGGATCATCGGGACCGGGGACGACAACCGTTAAAAACATATACGGATTTTTCATACACATCCATGGGGGTAAGTTATAAGGAGTAACAATGATAGGCCATGATGAATATTTACTACCAAATTGAGAAAATGGCGAAAATCCATCCGTGCATAAACCGAGTCTAACATTACGGCTCTCGGCAGCAAATTCAGGATAAGTCCTATCAAAGTGTTTCCATGCTTCACCATCAGACGGATGTATCATAGTTCCTTCTTCTGATGTTCTCATGCTATACCATCGCATATGACACGCTGTAGCGGAAGATGCATATAGTCGTTGAAGTCTGGGGGTTATGGGTAGATAATGCATTCTTTTATATGGAACTTCTTTTCCTTTCTTTTTCCTTGGTTTGTATCTATCTTCATTGCAAAATTTGCATTTTCTACGGTGAGCGTATTCTTTCCAATACAACATGCAACCTTTAACACATGTATCTATCTTATGATACGGTAATCCAAAAGAGGACATAAGTTTTTTCACTTTATAATGACTATCACACATCAAATTATTGGGCGGCATATGTCGTTTTGCAGTTTGTACAACTGCTGTAAATGCAGCTTCTATAAGATTGAATTTTGATTTCAAAGTGATAAATTCGGCGGTTACAGACAACTCGGTTCCGCTTGTACACCCTTCCCACAACGGCCTCTTAGCAGAATTCAATAACTCATAAATTTTTTTTGCTTCCGCCGTAGGCTCTTCAAAATTTCCAGTCTCATCGTCGCTTTGCTCAATGTTAGGAAACATTGATCGTGCAGCATCTTGCACCATATTTTCTATCGGATTCGTCACTGTATTATCGTTCATCATTGTACTATC
The DNA here is from genome assembly GCA_030737875.1 of Allium sativum. Classification (NCBI taxonomy): domain Eukaryota; kingdom Viridiplantae; phylum Streptophyta; class Magnoliopsida; order Asparagales; family Amaryllidaceae; genus Allium; species Allium sativum. Next base: position 121,550,443 of record CM060919.1, on the reverse strand, counting down.
GTCCTCTACCGCTACAGGGTTAGACGTAGGTTGAACAAGTTCTCCATGACGATCCCATAAGTGATAATTCGACACAAAACCAAATTTATACAGATGTACTTCTACTACATCTCGCTTCCAATGCTTCAGATGTCTGCACTTACTACACGGACAACGAATGTCTACGTTACTCCGATTGTTAGATTTAGCGAATCTAATAAATTATTGGACTCCATTACAAAAATGTTCCTTTATCGACCCTTTCTTACCGGTTCGGGGTTGATACATCCAACTGCGATCACGAAAATAATCGAACATTTTCCTGATTTGCAAAAAATATGTTAGAAAGTTCGATCGAAAGTAACACTTTATACTATTTTAAATCTTGTAAAATTTCATCTATAACTATTGCATGTTTTCGAATTTTTTGTTTATTTCTTTTTTACTTTGACGGCCGGTCTACCTACTTCCCATTACAAATATAATAACGTAAGCATATTTTATAAATCATTTTAGTTTAAACGGTTCAACAAAATTTCGGCAGCACTTCCCTTTGGTCCCTGTATCGTACACAGATGCGTGTACACAGGGAACAAATAGGAAGTGCCATCGAAACTTTGTTAACCGTTTAAACTGAAATGACTTATAAAATATGCTTACGTTATTATATTTGTAACTTGTCCAATACTAGGACAAATCCAACGAATATTGTATCAGATGAATATAGATTTCCGTTTTGTGTAAAAACGAATACCCATATAACGATCATATACAACACTTGTCGGACGGGGCCAAATTTTTCTAAGGGGTTCACATACTTAGTCAAAAAACATTCAATCTAAGTTTAAACCAAAAAAACAACACAAATGAAAAAAGTGCGTTTTTTCGCTATGGGCTTTTTTGCGCTTCACTAATAGGTGCGTCTTAAACTTCAAAAAAACTCCTTAGTTGCGTCTTGCGCCTTTTTCCGTCTACATGTACTTTCAATTTGAGTTACTTTCAGTTTGTACTTTCAATTTATAAAATAACATGACAATGAAAATTATGAAGTATAAATTAGTTTGAGTTACTTTTGGTTAATTTTAGTTTAAAGTTATAAATTATGAAGTTAATTAGTTTCAATTTTTGAATGATAAACTAAGATTCCAATTTTGTTAATATTATAGCAACAAATTTGTCAATTTTAGTTTGTTGGTATTATAGCAACAAACTAAACTTTTAAGTTTGTCAATTTTTGTTAATATTACAACAACATTTTTTTTTGAATATTGCAAATGCATTCTTCAAATTTGTTGGGAACGACTATTATAACATTCGTTGGTGACATAATTAACCGTGCATGCATAGAGGGTCATCATTACACCGTTTCACAAGTCTTAATCAAGTTACTACCGCTAAACAATCACATTTACTTCATTTTTTTCTCAAATGATACTACAACACAATCAACCTAAACACACAATCAACGTAAACCTAATTATATACATGATAATCGTCGTTGTCATGCTCCTAAATCAAGCACATATGTGATTAATCAACGATTTCAACCACCTAATCAATTCCACTTATTCCCAAATCAATGTATAACATTATCGATATCATATGCATCTCACAACACAACAAATTTCATACCCATAAACCATCAATTTCAAACCCCACATAAACATACAAAACAACCCTAAATAGCCCTAAATAAGCCTAAATAACCCTAATTAAACATATAATAGGGATTAGAAGTCATACCGGAGCAATTTGAGAAGATGGAATCAAGTTTTGGATGAAGAAATCGGCTGATGGAAGGGGGGCGATGGCAGCAGGTTTTTTTTGTTTTGTTTCTTTTGGTTAACTGATTTGGGGAAGAAAGGACACGGTGGAAATAAAGCTCCAGGTCGAGCGACGGCTAGCAACGGCCGCTTTTTTGGCCGTCGCTAGCCGTCGCACACTCTCGTTGCAAATTGAAGCCTCTCTTGTAGTGTAACATGAAGTGTTGATAGGTGGTGAGTATGATATAGGAGCAGGATGTGATGCTTATAGCTGTAGCTGGTGGATTTGAAATGAGGTTTGTTAAGTCATCGTCCAATTCTTTCTAGCTTAAGAAGTGTAAGACTTGCTATGGATTTATGTGTGTATAACCATGTGAAATTGCTGAAACTGGGCTGTTCGTAGGTTGGTTAATAGGATAGGCTGTCATTAAGGTGCAAGTACTGCACCCTTTGGAACATGAAGTGATGTTGTTGCACAAATTTCTATTAAAGATTTCAAGCTTTGCTCCTAAGCAAGAAATTTATTCCATGTTCTTTGCTGCACCTTTGTCGCATGTATGTACCTTATATGTATTAACAAATCAAACTTGGCCCGTAAGTAAAATAACTTATCATTCTCTATCACTTTTTGATAGCCTTCCTATCAATGCTAGGCTGTGCATTCAGAGCTTGCACATGCCACTATCTAATTTTGATACCCTTTCTTTTGGTTATTCCATGCATTACAGGGAGGCGTACAGGTTCCACTGCCTTAAATCAAGAAGAGAACAATTTGTAGGACTGTATTTATATATTGAGTTGTCAGCCTTCATCTCAAATAAATGTTGATGTCTTAGGCTGTTACACTAGAAATACTATTTGATTTGTATAGGCTAACAGTTGTTCCTTCTCATGTCACATTATTTGATATTTCAGAATTTTGCTTAGATTCTTATTTGATTTTTGTTTTGATATATATATATATATATATATATATATATGCAATGTATAAACAAGTTTAAATCTTATCCTTACTTATGTAACTTGTCTACATATACACTTATTTGTATATATATTTTTTTACTCATATATTTCAATCTAAGCAAATGTTAGAATTTGTCTCCTTTGTACATGAAGTCATGATCTTCCTATGTAAATTTACATGTGAAACAATGGATTTTACTTTAAATATGTCACCTTTGTTTTCTTTTAAGTAATTCCATTGATAAGATTTTCCAAACAACTAAAACACAAACAAATGATAAAACATCAATTATTTACTTAATATAAATATATAATATTGGTTAGGGAATTTTGAACCGTCAACCAATATATTTGTTTGGAATTTTCTGATATTTTTCAAATATATAAATCTTAAATTAAATTATCCGTATAATCTATACATTACAGATTTTAGAATTAGTCCAAAAACCGGGCCATTACAAAAAAAATAATTGAAACTTTGCTCCCCAAATCAGTCCACCTCAAAAATCCGACATCCCACTCAACTTCAGCAACGTTCCTCCGTCGCGCATGACTTGTCAGCACCATAACCTCCTAACCACCCTCATGCCCTCTTCGTACAGCAGCCATATCTCGGGTTGTGCCCTAAACCCTCAGAGTCGCACAGTCGAACCGTGATTCACAATGTTGCTCGCGTCTCCATCACAACCGCACATGAGAGAGCCTCCACCTCGCCAACGTCGCTTCCTCACTTATGCCTGAAAATGATAGTTTTGTTTGAGAAGATAATTATTGAAATAAAAGGGGAATGGAAGTTGTACTGCAGTACTGGGAGGCAAGCTTTTGAAATGGAGTTCGCGATTGGGTGCCGTTGTTGAATTTGTAGAGAAGGCGAAGATGGACAGTTGGGACATGGAGATGCTGAAGATTGATTTCTTCCAACTTTTATTCGTGGAAAGAAGAGGCGGAAGAGATACTTTGGTTGTTGTTTTGTATGAATTTGTCATTCCCATTTGACCGAGCCATGTCCAAGCGTCCGGATGTGCATGTGCATCGTGAAGCATCACATGCATCATCCATTGCCATGCAAAGGTGAGTTTTCTCACTCACGACTAACTTCTGATTAGGTGAATTAAAAACTTGAAATGTTGAATGAAATTCTAGGATTGCTCTAGAAACTCATACTTGTTAGTTGTGCACATGTGACACACACACTATCTATATATGACACGATCTGGATGCGATGGATGTTATGCTATGTTTAAATTGTCGTCATTTTGCAAGTTCCCTGTAGATTTAGGAAAAATCACCATGGGTTGAAATGATACACACCCGAGTGACTTGTGTAGATTTGAAAAAAAATAAATTTGAATCGATTTGGGATACAGGTTGAAATGATATATACCCGGGATTCGAATTTCCCTTTTAAAACGAATTGGAATGATATATATCTGTATCACTTGACCATAGGATAGAAAATTATATAAGGACGCCATGGTCAATAAAAACTATTCTAAAATGTTATATATATCGATATTAGTGAATTGATTTTTATAATGAAATTTAAGTTGAATTTTGAAGTTATGTAAGATTTGAATGTTGTAAAATGGATCTTTTTTTTTGAAATATAAGTTTATAAAGTTTATTATTTAAAGTGAAGTTAATTTGATTAGACATTTTATGAAACTAGTTTTGTATGATATAACTAAAATATTACAATAAGATAATTTACAATGGTTTGATTCAATGTAAAATATTTTAGTCAAATATTCGATTAAAAGTGCAAAAAGATTATTTTGATGCAACCATTCAAGTTAATAACTTTTATAAATTTAATTTTAGAAAAATTAAATGCTATGATGTAATCTTTTTATAAGTAATTGTTAAGAAATTTGTTTTCTTAAGTTTTAATTTGACGTGAGATTTTATTTTGAAAACAAAGCAAGTTGAGCATTCGATAAGTGCGATTCAGAGATAACTTAACGACTAAGTGTTGAAACTGTTTTGAAAATATAATGCCATGGAATGAACTTCTAATTCAAGTTAAACTAAATTTGGAACTAAATTAAGTGTTGAAACTGTTTTGAAAATATAATGCCATGGAATGAACTTCTAATTCAAGTTAAACTAAATTTGGAACTAAATTTATAAACCAGTTTGAAGTAATGGTTTAGAAATGAAGTTCTATTTGTATGTTTAATGTTGAAATCTTGGTTAAGAGCATATTGTTTTGAACGAGAAGTTGAAATCTGAAATAAACGATAAATCGCATTTTGAATACGGATAGTTGATTCGGATTGGATTAATTATTTAAATATTTAAATCACTACTACTTACATCAAACTATTTGGCTTAAACAAATTTGCTTTACTATTGTTTTCATAACCATTTTATAACTATATATATATGAACTGTTTTCTCCATTAAATCTTAAAAATATGTTATTAAGCTATTTTTTTTAGAAAATTATCTTATACTAAATTATACATGCATTTATATTTTTCTAATTTATCTAATTTAAAGAAATTTTACTATTTTGAATAAAATCAAGTCTAATCCGAACCAATGGTCCAAAGTGTTAAAATAAAGATTTAATGTTGTAATGATGTTATGGAACCGAAAAATAAACCTGAAAGGTTTTGATAAGGAAAATTTAAGATTTGTAATTTGAACGAGACCAATATTTAAGTATTTGAGAAATCGATTAAAACCAATACTTGACAAGTTATCAACTTGTGATACATGAATATGATTTCCAATTTAATGACCACGGTGTGTAAAATATAAACGTTTGGTTGTTAAAGAGACCGAGTCGGTATTGTCATACTCTCTGCCAATACCGATACCACTTTAACAAATGTGCATGTGGTGGAGAATACAAAACGAAGTAGGATGGATTGGAGGTGATTACTGGATTTGAAGAAAGTGAACGATGATGGAATAGCCTTGACCTTTGGGTTATAATTAAAATGACTAAAACGGAGCTATACCGTGACTAAGTGAGATCGCATCTCCAATCGAACACGCTTCTTCGATACCATATATATTACTTTGTGATCGATTTGGGTGCCCTTTGATATGGGAGTGTGTTCTGAGGTGGGCTGTAGTTGCGGCTATGCGTTACCAACGGTCCGGGAGTGCAACTGGTAGAATCCTACCCTGGGCGTTGCCTCGCGTGCCTTGTCATATTTATCCTAATCGAGCTCCTACGATTTTGATTTAACATTGTCGTATCACGGCGCATCCCTATCTACCGACGTACTAGTGTTTTATATGCAATGTATACGACAATGTCTGTAAAAGGCATAAGGGTAAAAATGTAATCCCGCTTACGCTATTTTTAAAATATTATAATTTACTGAATAGACATTATTATAATAGCGTATTATTATATGTTTTTGTTTCACAGATCCTTAAAGGATGGTGTCCCAAACATCTTTTAAGTTATTTGCATGTCATTAAACATTTCATTTGAATTAATTCACTTATATGAGAATGTTAGTCCTGACTCGAGTATTTTGTTTGTTTTTCTTGCAAATGCTTAAGTCAGACCGAGTATTTTCAGCTTGGAGATTTGCATGTTGGAGCTCGAGTATTTTTGGAGTCTATCATCTATCCTTGGTTTTCAGTTATTTTATTTCTTCATGTAAGCGTCTGTATTCAGTCTTCTGCTGTGTCTGTATTATTTTATACTCTGATATGTAAATGAAAATTTTGTACTATTATATATATTTCTTTTCCGCTGTGAGATATTCTTTGTTTTGTGTCTGCGATTCTGTGATGATCTATTTTAACCCCATAGCAATTAACAATCTGTCATTTCGAACAGTTTGAGTTGGTATAATTATTGATACGAAGTGGTCGAAATGGTAGGCCGTTACATATATTATAAATAATTGCCACAATTCATCAATAATTACTCAATGCATCCAATCAATCCACAAACATCGTATAAAAATTATTTTAAATTAAAATTCGTTTATAATAATATCATAAATGAATTCCAGAGAGTGAGTTTACTAACCTAATTTTATTTCGATCCATTCTGATTTCGATTTAAATCCTAATTATGCAATCCTCAGCTACGAATTCCTTAGTTAATATAGCTTTATATATATATATATATATGCATTTATAAATTTGACACCATTTTAATTAATCATTATTGTTAATAAAAATTAAATAACGACTAAATTTACCTTAATTCGTCTTCCCTTCTTCTTCTAATTACCCAACTCCATCTGTATGCTCAATATGTTATTATATGAGAAATTGAATTTGTGACCGAATTGAACAAAATCCCCCTGCCATACATTCCACTGTCCAAACAGATTTCCCCCTCTTCACGTTTACTACGGAAAATCCAACCCAGTAGACAAAACAACAGATTGTTATTAGCTTCTGAGGTAAACAGAATAAATCACAGAATCGTAGATCACAGACACAGAGCAATATAATATCCCGCAGCGGAAAATTTTAAATTACAACAGTAGTTCATGAAGCTACTAAATAAAATTTTACATTAGAGTATACATAAATAATACAGCGGAAGTCTAATACAATAAATAATTGATAACCGTCTAAAACAAAATGATAGAAATAACGGAATGATTGGAACAACTGATCAACAGGTAGATATAGGTGAGCAAATCCAATAAATGCTCCGACTCCAAGGATAAATCTCGAAACTGGAGTACTCGATCTGACCCGAGCAATAATGCAAAACAAAACAACTCGGATCAGGACTGACATTCTCATGAAAGTAAATCAACTCAAATGAAATATTCGATGAAATGCAATCAGTAACTTAAAGGATGTTTGGGATCACCATCCTCTAAGGATCCGTCAAACTAATACTATATAGTACAATACACTATATACAATAGTGTCTATCAGTAAAGTAAAATATCAAAATAGCGTAAGCGGGATTACCATGATTACCCTTACACCGTTTATATATTCCCATAGTATATACAGTACCGTAATTCCTCCGTAAACCGGAGGTTGATCAGAGGGCACTCCATATAAAACAGTACAAAACAAAGTCGTAGTGGGATCGTATAAGGCATGTGACAAGGCACACAAGAAATGCCAGGGTGGATTCACCGTTTGCAGAGCCGGACTGGTGGTAACGCATAGTAGCTACTACCGCCCACCTCGATACACACTCCCATAATCAAAAGGGCCCAAATCGAATCTCAACAGTAATAGAGTAATATCAAAGAAGTGTGCTCGATAAGAGGTATGACCTCACTTGGTCCGTGCATAGATCCTATTTTAGCCACATCAAGCTGACTCAAGGTAGTCAAGGTATCGTAATTAATATGAAATAAAATAAAATGGAGTCGTTCGCCAAATCATCCCCTTCATTCTGGAACTCCACCGCGTACACAGTTGTTAAAGTGGTTTTCGGTATTGGCAGAGAGTATGACAATAGCCGATCCCGGTCTCTTTAACAACCAAACGTTTACATTTTTCACACCGTAGCCATTATTTTATAAATCACTTTATAAAATCATTTATATGAAAGCTCATATTCGAATTTGAATTCAAAATTTAATATCTAACTTAGAACATTCAATTTTGAAACCCATTCACTTAAATTGCTTAAATCAAATTGATTTAAACCACATCTTCAAAATCTAAATATAGTATAAACTAATACTATTTATTTAACAACAGTTATAATTTCCGAAAATATTCGCATAACGAATTACAAATCCAAAATCGACTTATATTCAAGCATACCATAAATATCTCAATTTCTGTTTAAATCAATACCAAAACATTTTGCTTCGATAATATTTGGTTTGGTTTATATTCGAAAAATTCAAGTTCAAAACAATTCAAATAATTCAAACTTTACCTTTAGGAAATCATTTCAGGTCGATTCACATGAATTCAACAATTTGGTTCGAATTCAAAATGTGTATTTCAAGTCAAAGATTTACATTTCAAAATTTAAACAAAACATACCGAGTTATGCAATTCAAGTCATAAAATTTGAAATCATTACTTATAAATTCAAATAATTCAGTTTATCCTTATAAGAATTCGTTTAAGTCGATTCCAAAATTAAATACTTAAGTTCAAATTCAGTTAATGCAATTCAAATCAAATCTTACATTTCAATTCCACCAAATTATATCATAATTGTAACTCAAGTCAAAAATTCAAATTTGTATCTTATATCAGTTCATTCGTTATCGTTGCATAAATCTGGATCTTAAACCTCGAATTTAAATCGCAAATCTTACTTATCAATCTTCGATTTATCATTAAAGTTTATAAATATATATATAAGAAAATAAGTTTTGAATATATATATTTGAGTTAAAAAAAAATCTAAAATTAATTAGAATATAGATTATAAACATATATATATATATATATTTAAAATAATAAAAATAATAATTATTTATAATAATATAAAAAGTTAAAATACTTATATAATTAAATTATACAGTTTAAAATAAATAAATTATAAGTAAAACTTAAATAAGCATTAAATCTACGTTTACTTATAAAAAATCACTTTAAAACATATAATTCAAAAAATATAAAAATTTAAGTTTAAAATATTTAAAATATAAATATATAAAATATAAAATCTTAGGTTATTATTTTAAAAAATCAAATTCCTGAATCAAAATACTTCGAAAATACGACCAACGGTGTACGTATATAGTTTTCTACCCTATGGTCAAGTGACACGGATATTTATCATTTCAACCCGCAATTTATAAAATTTCTACGGGTCTATCATTTCAACCCGCGATCCCAAATTCAGTAAAAATCGTTCTGGTCTATCATTTCAACCCATAACGATTTTTCCCTATTCTAATGTCCGTTCGGGTATGTATCATTTCAACCCTTAGTGATTTTTCCTAAACTAGGGGTATCAACAATCACAAACAACAATTTCATAGCACAATCACAGCATATATATCATCAGTGCAACTACGTGTCATATGAATATACCGTGTCACATATGAAATGTGCGTACATATCAAATCAAACAATTTCTACTAGCAGTCCTATACATTTCATATAACAGTTCATTATTGATCTAACATCCATGAACAATGTAAGTCAGATGTGAGATAAACTCACCTTTCGTGGCACAGAAATGGAGACGACGATTGACGGTTTAACACTGAACGGAGCGACGACTTTCCGGCACGATTCAGAATAATTCAACTCAATGATCATTCAATATTTTATTTTATTTTATAGAAGAATATTAGAGAATTTCTCAATGGGTTGGTATGGCCATTGGGCTTTGGACCGGTTTTGGGATCTCGATCTCAAATTAAATTTGACAAATAAAAATAAACACAAAACTTTTATAAAATATTGTATAAACTCATCAACTCAACACACACACACAAAATCGTACAAATTATATGTATTTAAATTGTATACACATTCAAAACCGTTAAATATATATTATAAAATATATAATAGTATATATATGATACACAACACAATTCAAAATCATATATATATATATATGTATATATAAACACACAAATAAAAATATATTTGAACACACACATACCCATAAAAATCAAAGCACACAAATACACACACGGTCACACGACTCACGCACACCACAAGAATTAACACATAACCCAACCCTTTTACAAAATAATCATAGATATATATAATATACGATACACATAGAGCCAAGATAAACCACTACAACTCACCGAACAAGCACAACCAGCAAAACGTTTCAACAAAGCAAAGTGAAATTCAAACAAAATATGTATACATATATCTATTAAAACAACAGTCCAAACTCTTACTCTAGGGTTCGGCCATGGAAAAGGCTTGGGCTGGTGGCATTCCGGTCTAGTCTGAGGGTGGGTTCGGCAAGCACAGGAGGTCTGACGAGTTCATTTGGGTGTGGAGTGGTGGCGCAGGCGGGTGCCGAAGAAAAGCGAGGGGTAGCCGATGTTATAGTTTCGGGTAGAGGAATCAGCTTCGGGTGGCGAGTTGGTGGCTGTTCCGGTGCTCAGGTCAGTGGCGGTTTCGCGAGATAGATGAGCATAGCAGCAGGCGGAAGAAGGCTCAAGGGGCGGGATGGGTGGAGCTGCGATTGAACTGAAATGAAGGCGCAGATAGGGATGGAAAAAAATGGTAGTAAAGAGGAAGGTGGGATAGAAGAAATGGGATGGAGGCGGTTTATATTTACGAACTGCTTTAAATCAGAAACCGATCTACTAAGAACAAGTCTGGAGGAACGGAAAAAAGGTAAAGAGAAAAAGTCTTTGAAAATTTGGGGAGGCATTTAAAAAGGACAAACACGGATCTTTCCAATTTTTGAAATATGAAACAAATTGTACAGAGAAAGAAAATACTGGGTTTGAAGCTTTAAAAAGGTGGATGGACATTATGCAATAGAAGGAAACAAAGAGGTTTCGGAAAAATGAACTAAATGATTATATATATACATACACATACATATATATATATATAACAAACGTTTGAATATTGAAAAGGTAAAAAGACTTTGCAAATAAAAAGGAACTAACAGTCTTGGCATTTGAAAAGGTAAACGGACTGTTAGAAATCTAAATGCTATGCATGCATGGATTTGTAAACGTGAAGGTTAAAACTGAATGTGTCTCCGCATCATATCTTCTTCTTCTTCTTCCTTTTTTTTATTTAATAGCAAACCATTATTGTATCTTCAATTCATATGATCAGTTTTGGGAATGTAGAAGGCGAATTAGCGTGGTAGACGTGGATGGTTTAAAATGGAATCCCATGTATGTTTGGTCTTCATTGGGAATGATTTGGTTATTCAATGAGAATGGAACATGAAGGGGTCTTAAGGGTTTTTCTTTTTGGACACAAAAGAATGCATGTCTTACATATGCGCATGCATGCAATTTTGAATGTAAAAGTTGAACATGTATGGTAAAATAAGGAGGTAATTGTGCCCACTACTAAGCTTTTGAAAACCAAAAAAATAATTGGATGGTTTAGTAAAATAAAACGACAGATTTTGCAGATCCAAAATGACTAGAAAGGTATGTAAGGTCAGAAAAGGGACACGTCGAACTCAGATGACTCCGTTTCAAAAATTAACTATGAAAGCATTTTCACTATTTCAGCGCGAACCGAACACCGAAACTGACAAATGAATATATTGCGGAAATCAGCGCGACGAGACGGACATAACGGTATAAAATTTACAGTACCATGACGCTCTGTTCAAAACGCGTTACGGACTCCTTTAAACGTAAAATTCGGATAGAAAAACAATTAAATGGAGGTCAAAACTTTCGATTTTCACAAAAAGGATTTCACTGTTGGATTCGTGACAACGAATAGAATATCTTTCATGTTTGTCCGAACTAGTTTTGGAGAGATTTTAAAATCGCTAAAATTTGAACTGATATGCGCAACTTTGCCCTTAAAAATGTGCGATTGACAAACATTCAAATTTTCCAATGAAATTTTCACAGCGGCTATATCTCACTGTACGCATTTCAAAATTTAAATTCCTGTTACAAGAAATTGCAGAATGGTTTCAAAACAAAATTCGATTTAAATCGTTAAAAATAGCGCGTTGTTACAATCTCCCCTACTCCAAACTTTTCGTCCCCGAAAAGGAATGAGGCAGAGAACTAGTAATTAAATAATATATATTTAAACCAATGATTCGTATCTATCATCATACATATATATAATTTGAAATACACACACACACACGCACACAAATCAAAAGTAAACTATTTTCAAACATATTTCAAAATAATTTCAAGTATTCACTTGACGTCTCGATTGGCAATATATATTTATCCCACCTTCGAAACCCAAAAATAGATATCGACGATGCTGCAGTCATCACCAACATCATTTTCAAGCGACTAGAGTGTGACTCTATATCTATCTAATACATATAAGATTTAACATATACGTTGATCAGACATATACCCAAATCACTATATATTCGATAGGCCAATTTTAACGTCAAATAAGTACTCAAAACTTTCTATATTTAAACAGAATATATACTAAATTTCAAATCATATATTATAAATAATATATTTCAAATGATTAAAATTTCAAGTAGGGAAAAATTATATTTCTCCCCTACTCATTTATTTATTAAAATTTGAACTCAATCCTTAATAAATATACAAATAATATTATTATATCAAATACATAACAAAATTATTCTATCAAGATAAAATTAATTTCTTACAAACTATACATCTTTAAAACTTATCCAAAGTATATATATGTACAAACTTAAAGCATGAATATAAAATCTTTAGAAATATTGATTTTACCAAAACATAATGTTATTCACAAATATACATATCAAATTTCAATATTGCACCAACAAAACTTATATAATAATATCTTTAAAACAATAATTTCAAGCCAACATTTAATAAGGAAGGATCTCTAGAAGATTTATACTCTCATTTTACTTCTTACCTTGTTAAGGACAAGGAAAAGCTATAGAATTCGAGTTAAAAGCTGAACGAACGAAAGAACCTAATCAAAGAGGATCTATGAAAGAAGATGGATTCAAATGAAAAGGGAAATTTTCAGAAAAAGATTGAACAAAAATTTATATCCGAAAATATTTGTTTATAAAATATTTAAAACCATTGATACTTTTAAAATACGCTCTCTCTCAAGAATGATTCTGCGACTGATTCCACTCATTCTAGGGTATCGCTGCCCTATCTCTAATGAGCTTTTACCCCATAGGCTAAATCTTTGTTAAACCAAAGCTCTGATACCACTATAACGACCTGCCATTTGACCGTGCCGAATCGACAAAACATGTCAACTCGAAACGGCCAAAACAACAGATTGTTATTAGCTTCTGAGGTAAACAGAATAAATCACAGAATCATAGATCACAGGCACAGAGCAATATAATATCCCGCAGCGGAAAATTTTAAATTACAACATTAGTTCATGAAGCTACTAAATAAAATTTTACATTATAGTATACATAAATAATACAGTGGAAGTCTAATACAATAAATAATTGATAACTGTCTAAAACAAAATGATAGAAATAACTGAATGACTGGAACAACTGATCAACAGGTAGATATAGGTGAGCAAATCCAATAAATGCTCCGACTCCAAGGATAAATCTTGAAACTAGAGTACTCGATCTGACCCGAGCAATAATGCAAAACAAAACAACTCGGATCAGGACTGACATTCTCATGAAAGTAAATCAACTCAAATGAAATATTCGATGAAATGCAATCAGTAACTTAAAGGATGTTTGGGATCACCATCCTCTAAGGATCCGTCAAACTAATACTATATAGTATAATACGCTATATACAATAGTGTCTATCAATAAAGTAAAATATCAAAATAGCGTAAGCGGGATTACCATGATTACCCTTACACCGTTTATATATTCCCATAGTATATACAGTACCGTAATTCATCCGTAAACTAGAGGTTGATCAGAGGGCACTCCATATAAAACAGTACAAAACAAAGTCGTAGTGGGATCGTATAAGGCATGTGACAAGGCATACAAGAAATGCCAGGGTGGATTCACCGTTTGTAGAGCCGGACTGGTGGTAACGCATAGTAGCTACTACCGCCCACCTCGATACACACTCCCATAATCAAAAGGGCCCAAATCGAATCTCAACAGTAATAGAGTAATATCGAAGAAGTGTGCTCGATAAGAGGTATGACCTCACTTGGTCCGTGCATAGCTCCTGTTTTAGCCACATCAAGCTGACTCAAGGTAGTCAAGGTATCGTAATTAATATGAAATAAAATAAAATGGAGTCGTTCGCCAAATCATCCCCTTCATTCTGGAACTCCACCGCGTATACAGTTGTTAAAGTGGTTTTCGGTATTGGCAGAGAGTATGACAATAGCCGATCCCGGTCTCTTTGACAACCAAACGTTTACATTTTTCACACCGTAGCCATTATTTTATAAATCACTTTATAAAATCATTTATATGAAAGGTGATATTCGAATTTGAATTCAAAATTTAATATCTAACTTAGAACATTCAATTTTGAAACCCATTCACTTAAATCGCTTAAATCAAATTGATTTAAACCACATCTTCAAAATCTAAATATAGTATAAACTAATATTATTTATTTAACAACAGTTATAATTTCCGAAAATATTCGCATAATGAATTACAAATCCAAAATCGACTTATATTCAAGCATACCATAAATATCTCAATTTCTGTTTAAATCAATACCAAAACATTTTGCTTCGATAATATTTGGTTTGGTTTATATTCGAAAAATTCAAGTTCGAAACAATTCAAATAATTCAAACTTTACCTTTAGGAAATTATTTCAGGTCGATTCACATGAATTCAACAATTTGGTTCGAACTCAAAATGTGTATTTCAAGTCAAAGATTTACATTTCAAAATTTAAACAAAACATATCGAGTTATGCAATCCAAGTCATAAAATTTGAAATCATTACTTATAAATTCAAATAATTCAGTTTACCCTTATAAGAATTCGTTTAAGTCGATTCCAAAATTAAATACTTAAGTTCAAATTCAGTTAATGCAATTCATATCAAATCTTACATTTCAATTCCACCAAATTATATCATAATTGTAACTCAAGTCAAAAATTCAAATTCATATCTTATATCAGTTCATTCGTTATCGTTACATAAATCTGGATCTTAAACCTCGAATTTAAATCGCAAATCTTACTTATCAATCTTCGATTTATCATTAAAGTTTATAAATATATATATAAGAAAATAAGTTTTGAATATATATATATATATATGAGTTAAAAAAAATTCTAAAATTAATTAGAATATAGATTATAAACATATATATATATATAAATTTAAAATAATAAAAATAATAATTATTTATAATAATATAAAAAGTTAAAATACTTATATAATTAAATTATATAGTTTAAAATAAATAAATTATAAGTAAAACTTAAATAAGCATTAAATCTACATTTACTTATAAAAATCACTTTAAAACATATAATTCAAAAATTATAAAAATTTAAGTTAAAAATATTTAAAATATAAATATACAAAATATAAAATCTTAGGTTATTATTTTAAAAAATCAAATTCCTGAATCAAAATACTTCGAAAATACGACCAACGGTGTCCGTATATAGTTTTCTACCCTATGGTCAAGTGATACGGATATTTATCATTTCAACCCGCAATTTATAAAATTTCTACGGGTCTATCATTTCAACCCACGATCCCAAATTCAGTAAAAATCGTTCTGGTCTATCATTTCAACCCATAATGATTTTTCCCTATTCTAATGCCCATTCGGGTATGTATCATTTCAACCCTTAGTGATTTTTCCTAAACTAAGGGTATCAACAATCACAAACAACAATTACATAGCACAATCACAGCATATATATCATCAATGCAACTACGTGTCATATGAATATACCGTGTCACATATGAAATGTGCGTACATATCAAATCAAACAATTTCTACTAGCAGTCCTATACATTTCATATAACAGTTCATTATTGATCTAACATCCATGAACAATGTAAGTCAGATGTGAGATAAACTCACCTTTCGTGGCACAGAAATGGAGACGACGATTGACGGTTTAACACTGAACGGAGCGACGACTTTTCGGCACGATTCAGAATAATTCAACTCGATGATCATTCAATATTTTATTTTATTTTATAGAAGAATGATAGAGAATTTCTCAATGGTTTGGTATGGTTATTGGGCTTTGGACCGGTTTTGGGAACTCGATCTCAAATTAAATTTGACAAATAAAAATAAACACAAAACTTTTATAAAATATTGTATAAACTCATCAACTCAACACACACACACAAAATCGTATAAATTATATGTATTTAAATTGTATACACATTCAAAACCGTTAAATATATATTATAAAATATATAATAGTATATATATGATACACAACACAATTCAAAATCATATATATATATATATGTGTGTGTGTATATATAAACACACAAATAAAAACATATTTGAACACATACATACCCATAAAAATCAAAGCAAACAAATACACACACGGTCACACGACTCACGCACACCGCAAGAATTAACACATAACCCAACCCTTTTACAAAATAATCATAGACATATATAATATACGATACACATAGAGCCAAGATAAACCACTACAACTCACCCAACAAGCACAACCAGCAAAACGTTTCAACAAAGCAAAGTGAAATTCAAACAAAATATGTATACATATATCTATTAAAACAATAGACCAAACTCTTACTCTAGGGTTCGACCATGGCAAAGGCTTGGGCTGGTGGCGTTCCGGTCTAGTCTGAGGGTGGGTTCGGCAAGCACGGGAGGTCTGACGAGTTCGTTTGGGTCCGGAGTGGTGGCGCAGGCGGGTGCTGAAGAAAGGCGAGGGGTAGCTGATGTTATAGTTTCGGGTAGAGGAATCAGCTTCGGGTGGCGAGTTGGTGGCTGTTCCGGTGCTCAGGTCAGTGGCGGTTTCACGAGATAGATGAGCATAGTAGCAGGCGGAAGAAGGCTCAAGGGGCCGGATGGGTGGAGCTGCGATTGAACTGAAATGAAGGCGCAGATAGGGATGAAAAAAAAATGGTAGTAAAGATGAAGGTGGGATAGAAGAAATGGGATGGAGGCGGTTTATATTTACGAACTGCTTTAAATCAGAAACCGATCTACTAAGAACAAGTCTAGAAGAACGGAAAAAAGGTAAAGAGAAAAAGTCTTTGAAAATTTGGGGAGGCATTTAAAAAGGACAAACACGGATCTTTCCAATTTTTGAAATATGAAACAAATTGTACAGAGAAAGAAAATACTGGGTTTGAAGCTTTAAAAAGGTGGATGGACATTATGCAATAGAAGGAAACAAAGAGGTTTCGGAAAAATGAACTAAATGATTATATATATATATATATATAAAACAAACGTTTGAATATTGAAAAGGTAAAAAGACTTTGCAAATAAAAAGGAACTAACAGTCTTGGCATTTGAAAAGGTAAATGGACTGTTGGAGATCTAAACGCTATGCATGCATGGATTTGTAAACGTGAAGGTTAAAACTGAATGTGTCTCCGCATCATATCTTCTTCTTCTTCCTTTTTTTTATTTAATAGCAAACCATTATTGTATCTTCAATTCACATGATCATTTTTGGGAATGTAGAAGGCGAATTAGCATGGTAGACGTGGATGGTTTAAAATGGAATCCCATGTATGTTTGGTCTTCATTGGGAATGATTTGGTTATTCAAAGAGAATGGAACGTGAAGGGATCCTACGGGTTTTTCTTTTTGGACACAAAAGAATGCATGTCTTACATATGCGCATGCATGCAATTTTGAATGTAAAAGTTGAACATGTATGGTAAAATAAGGAGGTAATTGTGCCCACTACTAAGCTTTTGAAAAACAAAAAAATAATTGGATGGTTTAGTAAAATAAAATGACAGGTTTTGCAGATCCAAAATGACTAGAAAAGTATGTAAGGTCGGAATAGGGACACGTCGAACTCAGATGACTCCGTTTCAAAAATTAACTATGAAAGCATTTTCACAATTTCAGCGCGAACCGAACACCGAAACTGACAAATGAATATATTGCGGAAATCAGCGCGACGAGACGGACATAACGGTATAAAATTTACAGTGCCATGACGCTCTGTTCAAAACGCGTTACGGACCCCTTTAAATGTAAAATTCAGATAGAAAAACAATTAAACGGAGGTCAAAACTTTCGATTTTCGCAAAACGGATTTCACTGTTGGATTCGTGACAACGAATAGAATATTTTTCATGTTTGTCCGAATTGGTTTTGGAGAGATTTTAAAATCGCTAAAATTTGAAATGATATGCGCAACTTTGCCCTTAAAAATGTGCGATCGACAAACATTCAAATTTTCCAATGAAATTTTCACAGCGGCTATATCTCACTGTACGCATTTCAAAATTTAAATTCCCGTTACAAGAAATTGCAGAATGGTTTCAAAACAAAATTCGATTTAAATCGTTAAAAATAGCGCGTTGTTACACCCCTCATCATCAATAAATTCATACCTCTATCAAAGAACGGAATCCCCTCACAACAACTCCATCTCCCTAATTTTCGAGTTCTAGCATGCTACAAGTTCCAGGGATCTTCGCGGAGCGATCGCGATTTGGAGTTGAATCTTGATTTCCATTTGCTTTCTTTATTTGAACCAAGGAAAACGATTTTAACTGGAAGAAAAGAAAACAAAGAGGAAAAACTTGAAATTGGGTTTCGGGTTTCATAAATGAAAATCATGAAGGCGGATGTGTTTATATAGGAGTGAACGAGAGACAAATTGTACGAGGACATTAAATTATGTGTTCCCTTGATATTGAAGTGGGGAGGCAGATTTTTCTGCTCGAGAAGGAAGTAGTCAGAGTAAATCACCATTTTGGTCTGTGATTTATACTTAGGACGACTCTGATATAATTTGATTTGATATTTTTTATATTTTATTCGAAAATATTCTGGTTTCGAACTCCAATCTGAGCGTAACGACCAGAGTCTGTTGGGTTTAACCACTATTCTGAACTCAACGGAACAGGTTTCGAAGTCTCATTTGATCATCTGGAAAAGATATCAATTTAAATCTATGATTTAAATAAAATTCAATTTAACTATTTCTAAGCGTTTTCTAACCGTACAATCAAACGATAAATCCAAAAGTTACCAAATTTGAAATCTGATAATAACACACTATTACGGATTTAATGGAACCGATTTTGTTGAATTCCGAGATCTTTTGAAATTTGACAATTTCACATATCAATTAAAATTGTTTAAAATACATTTTGAATTCAAACAAATCAAATCCATCGATAATCAATTATTGTTATCGATTATGATTCAAGTAGAATTTATATTAATCGTATATCCATTATTAAATCGATAAATTCCATATAAAATTTCATTTATATTTATAATTCAACATTTAAAATAAATTTAAATTTTCAAAATAAACCGACTAAAAATCTGGGACGTTACACAATTGGTCACAGGTCGGCGAAGGAGTGCAAATTCAAGGCAGCACCGACGATCTAAACTCGGTGGTGGCTAGAAGCTTGATGTCCATGATTTGGGTGAGCTAGGGACTTGGCTGATTGAAAAAATGGAAGGGGAGAAAGATTTGTGCTGAGGGAAAGGGAACAAGGCATGTGATTTATAGGAGCAAAATTTGGGGATACGAACGAAGTAACATAAAATAGGCATAGGGTAGCGATGATTTTCATATGTAGGTCGGCGTAGATTTATCTCAGGTAGGTTTATATTTGGTTTAATTTATTATTAAATCCTACCGCGAACTATTATTGAACGCTCAAAATTCGTACCGACAATACAATCTCCAAAAGCAACAAAAATTATATGTACCTCTTCGTCTTTGCGTTCTGAATCCAATAAAATTAGTTCGGTTAAAATCTGACTCCGTTTGTATACAACGTTGTTTAAATGTTAAATTATTTATCCGTTCACCGATTTTATTCTATTTTTTCGCAAAACAACTTCGTACGATTCCAAATTTGAAACTTTAAGTTTCAATTTCTTCATATATACAAATACACACATATTCAAGCCAATTTTCCATATATTTCAACAAATAAAATTTCCAATTTATTTAATGTTAATAACATTTATTTTTTAAATTCAACCATTTTTATTTTCAATCGAATTTCAATTCCAGTTCAAATATCCAACCGAATTCAATTTAAATATTCAACAATAAATATTTGATTCCCAACTAACCATTATGAATTAAATATTGAGTTTAATTCTTACTCAAAATAATATATTTGATTTTTTTTCTTACCCAAGTATCAATATAAAATTAATTTGAATTACTTCCATATTCTAGTTGTCAAAATTTTGGGATGTTACATATATCGATATATTGATTTCCAGTTATCAAATTTTCTTAAAAATATTATAACTCCTTAAATTTTGGGAAAAACTTTCCAGTGTCTCCTTTGTAAGGCTCAATCGGTACAACTAGAAATTGCCTTTCTAGGCCCTTTCTATTCAAAAAGAAAATCAAAAAGCCAAGTGGCTTTCCCAAAGGCTCATAAAATCTCATATGGAATTTAAACATGTACCTTTTTGTTGGGCACTCAAATTATAATCTTCATTCAATACATGTTTAACATATATACGCCTATTTCCAATTCATTTCAATCAATTCAATCCTTTTTATTTAATCTCTTTCCATTCGCTAATTAATTTTCTAATTAGCTTCTTTGCTTAGTCTACTTTTAATTAGAACATATCACGTTCAAATATATTTAAATTCACTTATATACAAATCAAACTCAAACTCCTTGCTCGCTTCCAAATTCTACTCCATATTTCATATTTGAATTACCAATTTCAGTTAACAAATTCAATACACTTAAACAAAGTTAAGTTCAATCCAAAACACTTTTAAGTAATTCCTTTTGAAATTAGTTAACTTCATTTGATAATTAAATTTTTGAATTTTATTCCAAAAATTAATCCATTTATTTGACTTGAGTTCATATTTATTTTATAACTCAAATATGGATTTTTCTAATGGAAATTCGGACTTTTATTCACTTAAAATCCTTTTAGTTTATTAAATAAACTGTTATGGTTTAAAAACTAATTTACAATGACCGTTCAAAATTTTGATATTGATATAACTCAAAATCTATAAGGAGAAGTCCATGTTTATTTCTTCCATTTGAAAATTATTATTCAGTTGGTCCGGGCAATTCTTATTTCATCGGATTTTGACTTATACTGAGTTCTGTATACTCAATTTAAGTTTGAGTCGTCAATTTACAAAATACCACGCTGTAGCGAGTTCATTTTCAATTAAATTAAATATAAACGTTTAAACTTCATTTATTAAATCAATGCCAAATTCATTTTAATATAAATTAAGCTAGTTTTCCAAATCTAACTAGAAAACTCTGATTGTCCAGAATCGTTGATTATTTCATTTAAAATTCAATGCTCAGTTGCAAATTTATTGGCAACCAAGTTTAATATTAAATTACAATTCCTTTTATAAAATTCGTTATAATCGAATTCAATTCAGTTCACATTCCGAAAAATGGCAAAATAGGGCTAACCAATGTCGAGAATGTCGGCTTGAGTAACGCAAACATTGGTGAGAATCCAATGACCAGACCGGAATAGGGTTATGTACATTCTTATTATGAGAAGGGGTCCCCCCCGGACCGCCCGGATCCCACGAGTGAATAGAAAGTTAGATCTACATTGGATCTCACCTGAATCGCCCCACCTATCCTCCTGAGGAGAAGTTTGGTTTCAAACTCCGATTCGAACAGGAGGAGTACGCCATGCTACAATATTAAACAATAAATATTAAAACAATATAAAATTAAGACGATGGGGTTGGTCCATGGATTTTCCTTCCTTTTGCCACATTTCGCTCAAAGCAAAGGGTTGAAGGGAGATAGTGCATCAAGCTCGGAATAAAATCTATCGTTTTCTTTTCGAAACGATTTCTAATTCCTTTTTAAATTCACATTTAAACTTCCAAATTATATAATGATAATTAATTTCCCTTCCTTGTTTTCTATTTAGAATAAGCTTCTATTTCAAAATCTATTTGAAACCAAATTCCTAATCTTGAATAATTTATTATTATAACTTATATATATATATACATAGAATTTATTTTATTTTTAATTTTAAATTATAGTTTCTATAAAATTCCAATATTCCTTCCAGAAATCATTTATTTTTATAAATTCGACATAGTCGAATTCCAATCATAAATCCCTAGAGATTTATTCTAATTCAATTTATATTCCGAACATCGGAATAAATTACATCATTTCCTTTAGGAATGATTCCCATTCCCTTTTATTAAATTCATACTTGAATTTAAATTTGTAAATTGTCCAATGATAATTTTTCTGTTCTATTTATAAACGTTGTTTATAAATTTCACTTCTTGTATTAAATATTAAAACAATTTTTTATTTCAAATTCCATTTGAAATCCAATATCCACTTTGGAAAATAAATTTTCTTTTTTAAATTCATACTTGAATTTAAATAATCAAATTATCCCATGTTAATTATTCACTTCCATTTATAAACGTCGTTTATAAATTCAATTACTTGTTTTTATTATTGAAAACAAGTTAATATTTTCTAAACCACTAGAAATTCAATTTCTATTTCAAAAAATAAAATTTTCCTTTTTAAAACTAAAAATCCCTTTTTATGATACTTTTAAATATCAAGATCTAGGGCCAGTGATATTCAAACGTCCAAAAACACAAACCATCAATTCAATTCAACACATCACACATATATAAATATGCAAACAACAAGAAACAATTTTTCTAGAGGAATCCAATTGGATCCCTTCAACTTGTTTTCCCTGCATCCATAGATGTTAGTCAACATAAATAATACCAATCATTCTTCAAGGTAGGATATCGCGGTATAAAGGTCATCAACTATATCGCATAAGGTCATCCGCTATTGGTACTATGAGAAATATCCAATATATATACATATAATAGCGATAACCACCAAGCCTAAATATAACTAATATATAATATTTCACTGCATCCAAATAACCAACAAACAACATATAACATCATATTAAATAAATATTCATTTATAATAAATTATAAACGAATCCAGAGAGTGATTTTACTCACCTTGATTTTCCTTTGTCGAAAATCCTGTTAAATTTTGTATTGTAGCGTCTACGAATTTACATGAGCTAAATCTATTTTGGACCTACGATTATTTGAATTTATTTAAAGATCAAACTATATTAATTTAAATTTACCTAACAAAAATAAATAAATACTTCTATGTAATTTAAATTTCAAAACGACGTATACCTTACTGTCTTTGCAAACAACTCGACCAATTCCCGAAACAGCTCCAAAATTAACACAAACATGTTCCATAGCATAGCCTACACCCATATGAATCCAACCGGGCCGACTTTGTTCAAATATGATTACGTTTGGACATATAATTTTAACCAGTTTAAATATATATATATATATAATTAACGTTCTTAAGTAATTTAGTTAACTAAATTATTTACCTTTTCTCACGTTTTTACTCCATCCTCCTGCATTCATAGTTTCGAACTACCTGCAGGTACTCAATCCATCTTAATAAAAATCCAACTCGTAGAACTCTGATCACTGCATCGACCTATATTTCTCCACGGACCACCACGACTTCATCATGCTCAAATCCAGGCACTACAAGGATTGTGAATCAAAAACATACTTCGATCCCTAAAATTTTCGTACCACGGCTGCTACTTGCATGACGGTCAACGCTGCGACCTGCAGACCTCATCGCACCACCCCATACTCGCCTCCGACCTGCAATTTACTTTCAAATACGCAAACCATAAAATCGATGTCCAAACTTTTGCCAGAATCATGACTTCCCCCTTCGTTGATCGATTTCGTTGGAAAATATGATTTTCAGTTCCCTCCAATTTGTTTGAAACTTTGGTTAAATTAATGGAAAGGATAAGGGAATTGGTGTATTTAGGTAGTGGATGAATCATCTGTTTAATTTTTGTTTCTGAAGCTTTCGGGTTTGTAAGAAAAACGAAAGGAGAGGTGTGAAGAAAATGTATGGATTATGTATTGATTTTAAATGCATAGGGGCGGCCATTTATTTTCTTCCCGCTGAACCTTTCGGGTTCGAGCATTGAAAATGGAAAAGGAAAAAGGGGTCGCGATTTTATAGATGCAAAGAAGGAGACAAAAGTACATGCCATTTATTTTGCGATAAAGATTTAGAGGGAAGGTAGGAGACATTATTTTCTACTCGAGAATATAATAGGCTGCGCAATGGAACAAGTAGGGTGGCTAAAGTACGTGGTATAAGGTGGCTAACATACATTGATTTAAAGCTGATCTAAATTTGAGTTGATCTTATTAATTAAATATTGAAAATATCCAGGGGTTCCGAACTCCTTTCGAGGTGTTGCGTCTGACGTTGCTAAGGTTATACCGCAATTCTGAATGTACTGGAACATGTTTTTGAAGTCTAGTTCGATATATGGAGAAGATATCAATTAAATCGACGATTAAAATTAAATTCGATTTAATTATTCCTCGGTGCTTTCTGATGTACGTTCAATCGATAAATCCAAACATTATAAAATTTGAAATTCGATAACAATACATTATTATGGATACGATGGAACTGGTTTCATTGAATTTTGAGGCTATTTGAAAAATCACTGTTTCTAAGGGTTAAATTAAATCGATCAAAGTATAAAATTGATTCCAAACAATTAAATCCATCGATAATAAATAATTATTATCGTTCTAATTCAAATATAATTTATATTAGTCAATAGAATTGTTTTGATTCAATTTTAAATTCGATTCCAATTATATTTCGTTTTCGTATTTACTATAATCCGATATACGCAAAATTAATTTGTATATCAATTATTAAATCGATAAATTCCATATTAAAATTCATTTATTTTTTTAGTTCTACATTTAAAACTAATTTAAATGTTTAAAATTAGATGACTAAAAATCCGGGATGTTACAGAATCACTGTGAATATCACAAGTAATCTAGACACAGATAAATGTTTATACATATCAAACCAAGTCATGAAATATGATGAGAAACACACCAAAATTCCGAGGCATATAAAATTTAAAATAAATTTATATTTGCTAGAATTTAAATCAATTTGCTTCCAGTTTACTGTTTGTTTCTGTGATAGGGATGTAGGTGAATGGAATGACAATGAAGAAGACTAAAGACAAGTGAGTCAGTGTTTGTGTTACAGTGTGTAACAATGTATGTATATGGAAGTGGAGTGAATATGTATCGAGTTTGTATATGTAATAGAGATGACTGAGTGTTGTAGTGAGGAACCAATGTAATAAATGAAAGTGAATGTATTATATCCCAGTGAGATGTACAAATATCTGAGTTAGAAAATATGTACTATTCCAGTGTTGAACTAAAATATTTATAATGCAAATTTCTTTTAATCATAACTTGTTCAAACGTAGTCTGATTTAAGCAAACTAAAAGTCTATTTGACATGGAATTTTGTAACGAACACAACGATAAAGTCCATTTTATCTAGTTTTGAATATTTTATTAGTTAATTTTCATTTGGTTAATCTCCTTCATATGATTATTTTTAATTAAAATTTGGGGTGTTACACAAACATTGGGTAAATGAGTCTGATATAAGATCTACATACTATGTAGACAGGGTGCAGAAGTGCATTAGTTTTGTTGTGGAAAATAGTAGGAAGAAAGGAGTGTATTTATGCCCTTGCACCATGTAAGGACCCGTAACTTCTCCGTGAAGGAAAGAGCGGATACTTTGAGAACAACACACAGAAGAACGCAGACAGAAGAACATTTCATTGTTTATTACAACAATTCCATCAGATACAAGAATATACAGAGTATAAATGAATAATATACACATTTGATAAATATCAGAGATTTAAATTACATTTAAATACATCGCAGCGGAAAATAATACAAAACACAACTGAAAGTAATACACGGATACAGAGCTTTCCGAGCATCGTTCCAGCTGTAAATCAGGATCCTGTGAATATAAATCTGCAAAACCAAAACTAATAGCTGCCCCTGTGGAAAATAGGGGCACCCAGAGTTTAGGTTAAAACAATAAACTCCAGGTCAGTCATGTGACTGGTGTGAGAACTAAAACAGTTATTAATCTTTATTTTAAAGTTCGGTAAATCAAGGGACCACGCCGTATAACACAGAACGGGTTTCCTCACAAGAACACCAGCGCATAAAACAAACAGCGCAATGCTAAATAAAGAAAAATGAAGCTATTATAAGACCCAGATCCCATCACACAATGCAATGCAAGCCGGAGGATAGGGTTTTTACTTTATAATAGCCAGAGCATGCTTGATACGTCAAAAACACATTATTTGATATTACTATAAGTGTATAGTGTCAAAACAATTTCAATCATAAGTATCAATCATAGGCGGCATAGCTACGATCTACTATGTCGCCATACTAGTTCTACAATTAAAACCACAATATCACGTATTGGAAATTGGATTTCCCTCATGAGTCGAGGCAAGGGGCAAGCTCCTCTCCGATTTGAGACACTCTAACAAATGTCTCAGGACCCCACTATGATCCTTGGATCTTCAGGGCCGGTCCTCTCTAACTTTTGAGGATTAATTATTCCTGAACACACGTTTCTCGGTCCTAATAGACCTATATCCGAGGCGCCTCGCATCCAACAACCACACAGGTGAAAAGTATATAAATGTCAGCCAGTTTAAGCACCGACACCACCCATAGCTAGAAAGAAACGTCGTGCTCTCCCTGCAGTCACTATCCCGTTTTGACTCATACCGAGGTGTGAGGCTCGCGAATTCATGTTATACACAAAGTTGCGCCACACAGGCCGTGCTTTGATCATCAACCACAAGACTTTGCTTTTCAACAGAAGCATTGATCAATTGTCACTTACACGTGCCACACTGGCAATTCACTCCATGCGACTGATGTCCATCGATATACAACCTATGAGCTCGTACGTCTCAGAGAAGGGCGTTAAGCAAGAGAATAAATTCTCTGCCGCCAAACAAATGTATATTTAATAGAGATCAATCAACACGGAATAAAATCCAATGTCATACACATAGTCCATTTACAAGTTCGTTCTAGGTCTGAACGAAACCGAAGGCACTTTCCTCGCATATCCATCGATGTCCAAGTACGTCTGGATGATCACCAACCGATTTCCCTCATTTTGGGTGTACAGCCCAATCAAGATCATCAGTAATCACCCAAACGATGTGAAGACTTCCGGTCTTCAACCACCGTCTTCATCTTCGACTTATCGCCGAATCGGTTATTCAGAATGGGTAGAAACCCGGCCTTTCCGAATAACCCACGTATATAATAAACAAATGTTACACAAACACAACAAATGCCTCATTCCAATTCAGAATATTCTTTTATTCACAAAATCACATTCTTAGGGAAAGGTTCCCATTAATTTTATCAATGATAAATTCTTCTAAATTTATTCTTTAATCTTCCTTGGGATATCATTTCAGACCATTTTATGGTTTTCCAAACTAGTCGGGATTAGCAAACTACACCGAAGTAATTATTTATTTTATTTCCAATCCCAACCTATATATCCCATGGAGCAAAACTGGTGATACTCCATATCTAACACCACGGTGCTATCGGTAAAATTAATTACCATTTCACGTTCAAATCTAATTAAAGATTTAACTATCGTTTTGGAGCGAAACTGGTGGTACTCCATTCTTGATCACCTTTCAGATTTGATAATTTAAATTATCAATTCACATTTCAATCTAATTAAAGATTCATTAAAACTCCACTTAGTTTTAATCTTTTCAAAAATCAGTATCCTGACTTTAACTGGGTTAAAGAATCAATGTCATCTAAAACGCGATTCATGATAAACCCGAAACCACATTCAAATTCAAATCCAATTAAACGTTATTTAATTGGTACACTTCATTAAATTTAAATAGAAATATTTAATCTTTTTCTCAACTGGGCTTAAGAACAGTGTTAATGAAGACACCATTCACGACAAACCCAAATCAAGTTTGATATGAAATACATGGCTCTGAATAGAAAATATATTGGCTTATATTCAATATCAAATTCTGAAACCAACAAATATCGTATTGGAAATAACGATATAAAATATATCTTTCAAATTCCCATAACAATATCTGTATAATCACGAAATCCAACATCGAAATATTCCGAAGATAATTTCGATTCAAATTCATTCCAATTCACGTATTGGGAATTTTGATTATTTTTAAAACCACTTTCAAATTCAATTTATTTATTTCAAAAATAAATTGATTTTAATTCTAGTTCAAAACTAGTTCATTTCGATAAAAATCTATTTTTATCTTTTCAAATATTCACTTTTTCGGCCCAATTTTCCCCAAATCATTTCTTATGATTTTACACAAATTATTGATATTTTTAATAATTTTATCAAGGCCCGTATAGTCGATTTCCATCAACGGCCATCGAACTGCACTTACATCGACCTTTTCTAAATTTGATTTGGACATAATTCCAAATCCAACCGTTAGATTTCAAATTCCTAATATTCATTAGAAAGCTATTTCCGATACAAACCCAATGGTTCCGGTTTCAGGAGAATCCGACGGTCTGATCTCCCGCAACATCAATTCGAAGTCAATGGTCGAAATTCACAAACTGCCGCGGCGCGACGCGTTCTATTCAGGCCATTATATTATATATACATAATATATATAATATATTTTTCGTCGATTTCCTTTTAAAACGTATTTTATAAATCGTTTTAAATTCGTTTTCGAAACGATTTCAACTTCCCTTTCAATTTCAAATCAAAATTGAATTTTCCTTTATAAATTCATTTCAAATTGATTTCAATTCAAATCGTTTTCAATTCAATTTCAATCCAATTTCATTTCAATTCAACTTCAATTCGAATTCATTTCAATTCAATTTCATTTCAATTCAACTTCAATTCGAATTCATTTCAATTCAATTTCAATTCAATTTCAATTTCAAATCGAATTCATTTCAATTCAATTTCAATAAATTCGTTATTCTATTCAACAAATGAATATTTATTCCATTCAACACATGAATCTATATTTCTTTCAACACATGAATATTCTCAACACATAAGCACTATCAACACATGACTATTTTTGTTATTTAATATATTTTATAAAATTATGGTATCTATCATTTGATTTTTTTTAATTAGACTCCAACTGTAAAGTAGTAAGAGAATGATTCCTTAAGTATTAACCCCGAAGGTCGAAACCAATATCAGATCAATACCCTGGAAACCACTCATCTCATCTATTTTCTAGTCAGTTTCTAACTTTAAATATGATAAAGATGTAAATTTTATTGTTAAAATATTTCTTTCGACAAACGACAATTTTCAACACATGATTATTCTTCTATTTTCCCGATTGGAATGAGGCCCAATCAATTACCATATAATGTTAATTATATGGATTCCATACAACACATGTATTTAATAACACTGACAAATAATCAACCATCATCCAACGTGCACTACACTGTATAAGCATCAAATATAGATATCTAATGCTTATAACAGCCTGTCAATCAATCGATCGACATACAACTAATCAATCGGGATGAGTGGACTCCAAATATCATCCCAACACCCGTGTGGGGTTTCAAATCAACAAACACAGATTTTTATTCACACACACGTTAAAAATAATATTTTTAACGATAAAATATTTTTAACTATATAAATATTTTATTTCATTTCACATCACACAATCAATTTTCAAAACACATCAAACAATCAAACATACAAGCCATCCATGGTCTGTGGATGATGGGTGTCGGGTGCTGCTAAGCACCGTCTGCATCCTAGTATATATATTATCTAGAAAAACAAGATTTAAAGTGAGAAGTTCTCACCCAAGCTAAATCCAAACGTCTCGACTCTTCTTATGTAGAAGTCATCACTGTTCTCGCCTTTTGTCACTTTCGTTGCCCGTAGCCACTACATATATAAAAATCACATTTTTATATTGTTGCCATGTATATAAAAATCACATTTTTATAATCACTCTATATGGATAAAAATTCTATTTTTACATTGCTACTATATAGATAAAAATTCTATTTTTATCTCGCTACTACATAGATAAAAATTCTATTTTTAGATCTGTGTTCATATAATAAAGATTATATTTTTACCACACTATTCTCTACATAAAGATTTCGCCTTTTCAAAAATAAAGATTTTATTTTTATTTCACTTCATTCTATATAAAAATCTCAATTTATATTTTAAACAAAATCACTTCTTTATATTGTTAATTCGCTACAACACATATAAAGATCGAATTTTTATTCTTTCTACTATATAAAAATTCACTTTTTCATCGTATAAAAATTCTATATTTTTTTCATCATATAAAAATATAATCTTTCATATAAATAAAAATCCCATTTTCATATATGAAAAATCATATCTTTCGCCGTCTAAAAATCATGATCTTACTCGCCTAAAAATCATATCTTTAACCTCACAAAGATTACATTTTTATCGACTCTAAACACATTCAAAACTGAAATTAAAGTAAAACAAATGTAAATAAATATAAAAACTCACTTCTTTACGGATCTTGGTGTCGGAGGAGAGTCGTCGGGTGCTGTTGGTGTCGAGGAAGTCGCGGTGGTGGTCGGTGGAGGTGTTAATTGCAAAACAAACATTCAAAATCGGGTTTTTAACAAGGAGGGGGACCCACAGGGTTTGTGGGTTGTCGCTGGAGATGCGGGGAGGTCGAGGAAGGGGGTGGCTGTCGGCGGTGGGTGGCCATTGGCTGGAGGTGGGCGGATTTGGGGTTTTCTGGAAGAGGGGGGAGGGCAAGAGGGAGGATCAGAGAAGGGGACAACGGCGACAAGAGGAGGGGGCGACGATCGGTGGTGGTGGGTTTGGGTGACGCGGCAGCTAGGGCTTTTAAATAAAAAAACTGTTATCTCGTGAACGATAAGGAAGAGAGGGAGAGGGAGCGTTATAATATATATTATTTAATTAATTAATTATTTCAAAAATGTACTTTTTTATTCAGACCTCGATATGAGACCCACCGCCTGTCGTCCATAGCTAATTACCCCCATTCCGAACACAATGGGATATGTATCGTAGGCTGATTCGACTGTTTCGACCAGTTTCCGTCAAAATCAACATATAACTCTATATATTGAATTTGAACGTGCATTTCAATTTACTGGGGCCACATACGAACTCGAAAAATTCCAGAAAAATATTTTCTAGCTTCGTATTGACGATACGGTCCTAACAAAACTAGTTTCGTCAAATTCTGAGACCGTTTGAAAAATGGCCATTTTCCAGTCGATTAAAATCAACTAAAACCGGTCAAACGCGTTTTCCTTTGCCACGCCCACACATTGATTCGAAAAATTATGAAAACTGGAATCTAGCAATCTCTTGACATCACGGATCCAACAAAAGTGGTTTCGTCGAAATCCGAGGTCGTTTGCAAAATGGCTATTTCTAAAGGCCGAAATTCCATAGCGACTATTCTGAAATTTCAACTGGACATATCTTTTTATCCCCGCTATGAAATTTCAACTTTTCGGATTCGTTGGGAAGATATTCTCAATTCGATTCTATTATTTTTGGTTTCGCTAAAGTCCGGTTTATTTTGCACCTGGTACATTCAATTGAAGTTTGAAATCGAATTATCGAACTACCGCGCCATTTTCAATTCCTTTTATAATTTAAAATAAATATTTATATTCTAACGACGATCTATATAAATATACACGTTCTAATTCTGTTCAAAATAAATTTCTCGTCGATATTATTTAAAATAATCTACTTTAAATATTCAAAATTTGCTAAAATTGCCAAAATAAAAATTTTAAACTATCTCGCATTTCAGGGTTATTACAATCTCCCTCACTTAAAACTTTTCGTCCCCGAAAAGGAACAAAGCCGAAAGTTGTTTAACAAATCAACTCAACTTCCATAATTTTCGTTATGGCTTAAGTTCTTCAACTTTTCAGTTTCTAAGAACTTTTCAAATTTCTCAAAAATTTGGCTAACACCCTAAATTTCCGAAAAATTTCGCCATAACCGCCCCTGCACTGGGGACTTCGGGATATTTCATATAGCCTCCCATGGCCTTCTTCAACTCAAAAGAAAAAGAAAAAGCCATGCGGCTAGCCAATCGACTCATAAAATCATCATCACCCAAACAAAACAGTAAATTATGGTAAACATGTACCTATTTGTCGGGCAAACAATTTTATTCTTCTGCTCTAGCCTCCTTGCTATGACCTGTTCAATGTAAGTACATGTATATGCAAGCAAATGCGACCAATTTTCAATACAATTCAATATTTGGTTCAATTAGGCTAAATGGTTCAAAATTTCAAACAAATAGACAAACAACACAACCAGCAATCAATTAGTGGATTATCATTTCAAATTCATAATTTTGATACATATACAGAAAATCATGTTTTTGATGCCAAATCACAACAAATAAATAAATTTAGTTTTCGTTCTAACACCAGTCTAATGGAAATATATAGTTATCCCACTTTCATCACTCGAACATGAATACTAATGACGACTAGTCAATCATCAGAATCATCTCTGGGCGACTAGAGCGTGATTCTATATCTACCCAGTATATTAAAATTTCGAATATACGTTCATGACGCGTATATGCAAAACCTTTATATACACGATTGTCCAAATCAATATAAATAAATTATTCAAATACGTATAAAATGGTTTAAATTTCAAAACAAAATTTGTTTTCATTTGAAAAATATACTCTTCGCACTCGTTCTAGGATACTACTGATCCTATCTCTAACGAGTCATTCTAATTGGATATTACTAATCCAATATCTGATGAATTCTTTCGTACGGTTCTAATGTGTCTTGTTCTCGAGCTCTGTAAACCAAAGCTCTGATACCACTATAAGGACCCGTAACTTCCCCGTGAAGGAAAGAGCGGATACTTTGAGAACAACACACAGAAGAACGCAGACAGAAGAACATTTCATTGTTTATTACAACAATTCCATCAGATACAAGAATATACAGAGTATAAATGAATAATATACACATTTGATAAATATCAGAGATTTAAATTACATTTAAATACATCGCAGCGGAAAATAATACAAAACACAACTGAAAGTAATACACGGATACAGAGCTTTCCGAGCATCGTTCCAGCTGTAAATCAGGATCCTGTGAATATAAATATGCAAAACCAAAACTACTAGCTGCTCGTGTGGAAAATAGGGGCACACAGAGTTTAGGTTAAAACAATAAACTCTAGGTCAGTCATGTGACTGGTGTGAGAACTAAAACAGTTATTAATCTTTATTTTAAAGTTCAGTAAATCAAGGGACTACACCGTATAACACGGAACGGGTTTCCTTCCAAGAACACCAGCGCATAAAACAAACAGCGCAATGCTAAATAAAGAAAAATGAAGCTATTATAATACCCAGGTCCCATCACACAATGCAACGCAAGCCGGAGGATAGGGTTTTTATCTTATAATAGCCAAAGCATGCTTGATACGTCAAAAACACATTATTTGATATTACTATAAATGTATAGTGTCAAAATAATTTCAATCATAAGTATCAATCATAGGCGGCATAGCTACCATCTACTATGTCGCCATACTAGTTCTACAATTAAAACCGCAATATCACGCATTGGAAATTGGATTTCCGTCATGAGTCGAGGCAAGGGGCAAGCTCCTCTCCGATTCGAGACACTCTAGCAAATGTCTCAGGACCCCACTATGATCCTTGGATCTTCAGGGCTGGTCCTCTCTTACTTTTGAGGATTAACTATATCCGAGGCACCTCACATCCAACAACCACACAGGTGAAAAGTATATAAATGTCAGCCAGTTTAAGCACTGACACCACCCATAGCTAGAAAGAAACGTCGTGCTCTCCCTGCAGTCACTATCCCGTTTTTGACTCATACCGAGGTGTGAGGCTCGCGAATTCACGTTATACACAAAGCTGCGCCACACAGGCCGTGCTTTGATCATCAACCACAAGACTTTGCTTTTCAACAAAAGCCTTGATCAATTGCCACTTATGCGTGCCACACTGGCAATTCACCCCATGCGACTGATGCCCATCGATAAACAACCTCTGAGCTCGTACGTCTCAGAGAAGGGCGTTAAGCAAGAGAATAAATTCTCCGCCGCCAATGTATATTTAACAGAGATCAATCAACACAGAATAAAATCCAATGTTAGACACAGTCCATTTACAAGTTCGTTCTGGGTCTGAACGAAACCGGAGGCACTTTCCTCGCATATCCATCGATCTCCAAGTACGTCTGGACGATCACCAACTGATTCCCTCATTTTGGGTGTACAGCCCAATCAAGATCATCAGTAATTACCCAAACGATGTGAAGACTTCTGGTCTTCAACCACCGTCTTCATCTTCGACTTATCGCCGAATCGGTTATTCAGAATGGGTAGAAACCCGGCCTTTCCGAATAACCCACGTATATCATAAACAAATGTTACACAAACACAACAAATGCCTCATTCCAATTCAGAATATTCTTTTATTCACAAAATCACATTCTTAGGGAAAGGTTCCCATTAATTTTATCAAAGATAAATTCTTCTAAATTTATTCTTTAATCTTCCTTGGGATATCATTTCAGACCATTTTATGGTTTTCCAAACTAGTCGGGATTAGCGAGCTACACCGAAGTAATTATTTATTTTATTTCCCAATCCCAACCTATATATCCCATGGAGCAAAACTGGTGATACTCCATATCTAACAACACGGTGCTATCGGTAAAATTAATTACCATTTCACGTTCAAATCTAATTAAAGATTTAACTATCGTTTTGGAGCGAAACTGGTGGTACTCCATTCTCGACCACCTTTCAGATTTGATAATTTAAATTATCAATTCACATTTCAATCTAATTAAAGATTCATTAAAACTCCACTTAGTTTTAATCTTTTCAAAAATCAATATCCTGTCTTTAACTGGGTTAAAGAATCAATGTCATCTAAAACGCGATTCACGATAAACCCAAAACCACATTCAAATTCAATTCCAATTAAACGTTATTTAATTGGTACACTTCATTAAATCTAAATAGAAAGATTTAATCTTTTTCTCAACTGGGCTTAAGAACAGTGTTAATGAAGACACCATTCACGACAAACCCAAATCACGTTTGATATTGAATACAAGGCTCTGAATAGAAAATATATCGGCTTATATTCAATATCAAATTCTGAAACCAACAAATATCGTATTGGAAATAACGATATAAAATATATCTTTCAAATTCCCATAACAATATCTGTATAATCACGAAATCCAACATTGAAATATTCCGAAGATAATTTCGATTCAAATCCATTCCAATTCACGTATTGGGAATTTAGATTATTTTTAAAACCACTTTCAAATTCAATTTATTTATTTCAAAAATAAATTGATTTTAATTCTAGTTCAAAACTAGTTCATTTCGATAAAAATCTATTTTTATCTTTTCGAATATGCACTTTTTTGGCCCAATTTTTCCCAAATCATTTCTTATGGTTTCACACAAATTATTGATATTTTTAATAATTTTATCAAGGCCGTACAGTCGATTTCCATCAACGGCCATCGAACTGCACTTACAACGACCTTTTCTAAATTTTATTTGGACATAATTCCAAATCCAACTGTTAGATTTCAAATTCCTAATACTCATTAGAAATCTATTTTCGATACAAACCCAACGGTTCCGGTTTTAGGAGAATCCGACGGTCTGATCTCCCGCAACATCAATTCGAAGTCAATGGTCGAAATTCACAAACTGCCGCGGCGCAGCGCGTTCTATTCAGGCCATTATATTATATATATAATATATATAATGTATATTTCGTCAATTTCCTTTTAAAACGTATTTTATAAATCGTTTTAAATTCGTTTTCGAAACGATTTCAACTTCCCTTTCAATTTCAAATCAAAATTGAATTTTCCTTTATAAATTCATTTCAAATTGATTTCAATTCAAATCGTTTTCAATTCAATTTCAATCCAATTTCATTTCAATTCAACTTCAATTCGAATTCATTTCAATTCAATTTCATTTCAATTCAACTTCAATTCGAATTCATTTCAATTCAATTTCAAATCGAATTCATTTCAATTCAATTTCAATAAATTCGTTATTCTATTCAACAAATAAATATTTATTCCATTCAACACATGAATCTATATTTCTTTCAACACATGAATATTCTCAACACATAAGCACTGTCAACACATGACTATTTTTGTTATTTAATATATTTTATAAAATTATGGTATCTATCGTTTGATTTTTTTTAATCAGACTCCAACTGTAAAGTAGTAAGAGAATGATTCCTTAAGTATTAACCCCGAAGGTCGAAACCAATATCAGATCAATACCCTGGAAACCACTCATCTCATCTATTTTCCAGTCAATTTCTAACTTTAAATATGATAAAGATGTAAATTTTATTGTTAAAATATTTCTTTCGACACACGACAATTTTCGACACATGATTATTCTTCTATTTTCCCGATTGGAATGAGGCCCAATCAATTACCATATAATGTTAATTATATGGATTCCATACAACACATGTATATAATAACACTGACAAATAATCAACCATCATCCAACGTGCACTACACTGTATAAGCATCAAATATAGATATCTAACGCTTATAACAGCCTGTCAATCAATCGATCGACATACAACTAATCAATCGGGATGAGTGGACTTCAAATATCATCCCAACACCCGTGTGGGGTTTCAAATCAACAAACACATATTTTTATTCACACACACATTAAAAATAATATTTTTAATGATAAAATATTTTTAACTATATAAATATTTTATTTCATTTCACATCACACAATTAATTTTCAAAACACATCAAACAATCAAACATACAAGCCATCCATGGTCTGTGGATGACGGGTGTCGGGTGTTGCTAAGCACCATCTGCATCCTAGTATATATATTATCTAGAAACACAAGATTTAAAGTGAGAAGTTCTCACCCAAGCTAAATCCAAACGTTTCGACTCTTCTTATGTAGAAGTCATTGTTGTTATCGCCTTTTGTCACTTTTGTTCCCCGTAGCCACTACATATATAAAAATCACATTTTTATATTTTTGCCATGTATATAAAAATCACATTTTTATAATCACTCTATATGGATAAAAATTCTATTTTTACATTGCTACTATATAGATAAAAATTCTATTTTTATCACGCTACTACATAGATAAAAATTCTATTTTTAGATCGGTGTTGATATAATAAAGATTATATTTTTATCACACTATTCTCTACATAAAGATTTCGCCTTTTCAAAAATAAAGATTTTGTTTTTATTTCACTTCATTCTATATAAAAATCTCAATTTATATTTTAAACAAAATCACTTCTTTATATTGTGAATTCGCTACAACACATATAAAGATCGAATTTTTATTCTTTCTACTATATAAAAATTCACTTTTTCATCGTATAAAAATTCTATATTTTTTCATCATATAAAAATATAATCTTTCATATAAATAAAAATCCCATTTTCATATATGAAAAATCATATCTTTCGCTGTCTAAAAATCATGATCTTACTCGCCTAAAAATCATATCTTTAACCTCACAAAGATTACATTTTTATCGACTCTAAACACATTCAAAACTGAAATTAAAGTAAAACAAATGTAAATAAATATAAAAACTCACTTCTTTACGGATCTAGGTGTCGGAGGAGAGTCTTCGGGTGCTGTTGGTGTCGAGGAAGTCGCGGTGGTGGTCGGTGGAGGTGTTAATTGCAAAACAAACATTCAAAATCGGGTTTTTAACAAGGAGGGGGACCCACGGGGTTTGTGGGTTATCGCTGGAGATGCGGGGAGGTCGAGGAAGGGGGTGGCTGTCGGCGGTGGGTGGCCATTGGCCGGAGGTGGGCGGATTTGGGGTTTTCTAGAAGAGGGGGGAGGGCGAGAGGGAGGATCGGAGAAGGGGACAATGGAAGGGGGAGGAGGGGGAGTCTCGCCTGACCAACGGCGACAA
Organism: Allium sativum; assembly: GCA_030737875.1. NCBI lineage: Eukaryota > Viridiplantae > Streptophyta > Magnoliopsida > Asparagales > Amaryllidaceae > Allium > Allium sativum. The sequence goes on along the minus strand of CM060919.1, from coordinate 121,512,028 downwards.
GAGGAGGGGGCGACGATCGGTGGTGGTGGGTTTGGGTGACGCGGCGGCTACGGCTTTTAAATAAAAAAAAACTGTTATCTCGTGAACGATAAGGAAGAGAGGGAGAGGGAGTGTTATAATATATATTATTTATTTATTTCAAAAAGGTACTTTTTTATTCTGACCTCGAAACGAGACCCACCGCCTGTCGTCCATAGCTAATTACCCCCATTTCGAACACAATGGGATAAGTATCGTAGGCTGATTCGACTGTTTCGATCAGTTTCCGTTAAAATCAACATATAACTCTATATATTGAATTTGAACGTGCATTTCAATTTACTGGGCCCACATACGAACTCAAAAAATCCAGAAAAATATTTTCTAGCTTCGTATTGACGATACGGTCCTAACAAAACTAGTTTCGTCAAATTCTGAGACCGTTTGAAAAATGGCCATTTTCCAGTCGATTAAAATCAACTGAAACTGGTCAAATGCGTTTTCCTTTGCCACGCCCACATATTGATTCGAAAAATTATGAAAATTGGAATCTAGCAATCTCTTGACATCATGGATCCAACAAAAGTGGTTTCGTCGAAATCCGAGGTCGTTTGCAAAATGGCTATTTCTAAAGGCCGAAATTCCATAGCGACTATTCTGAAATTTCAACTGGACATATCTTTTTATCCCCGCTATGAAATTTCAACTTTTCGGATTCATTGGGAAGATATTCTCAATTCGATTCTATTATTTTTGGTTTCGCTAAAATCCGGTTTATTTTGCACCCGGTACATTCAATTGAAGTTTGAAATCGAATTATCGAACTACCTCGCCATTTTCAATTCCTTTTATAATTTAAAATAAATATTTACATTCTAACGACGATCTATATAAATATACACATTCTAATTCTATTCAAAATAAATTTCTCGTCGAAAAATAATCTATTTTAAATATTCAAAATTCGCTAAAATTGCCAAAATAAATTTTTTAAACTGGCTTGCATTTCCGTGTTATTACACACCAGATGCAAAAACATGAAGACAATCAAATTAAAGGTAATTCATTATCATTTTCTTACATGAGGGTATTATCCAATCATATACAGTGTGGTATTTTCATGGGGAAAATGGGTATAGATGAAAAAACAAGAACCAGTTAGTCATGCCACAATTAATAATAAATTTGGTTATATTATGGGAGAACTAGTCAATGATGCAGATAGGTTTCCTTAGTTTCAACCTAAAAACCTGTTGCATGTACATGCTAATGTTGGGGAGCAGTCTACGGGTTGTTGAGATTGGAATTCCAATGAAAATAAGAAGTATAGATCACTTTTTGATATCGTAAAAGAGCCACTTTATCCTTCATGTTCAAATGGGGTGATGAGTTTGTATGACGTTGTGAAACTGAATAGCTTGAAGACCCAATACAGCTTTTTAGATAATGATGTGACTACACTCCTCGAAATAATAAAGGAGTTACACGCAGAAGGTAATACGCTATCGACAAAGTACTCCAATGTGAAGAAGATCATTGAGAAAAAAGATATGAATTACAAAACATATGATGCATGCATCAATGATTGCGTATTGTACTGGAAAGACGATGCGAACAAAGTTTCTTGTACAAATTGCAATGAACCAAGATATAAGTCATCATTCAACGAAGAGAGAAAAGGCACAAAAGTACCTCGAAAGACACTAAGACATTTTCCTTTAATTCCTAAATTGAAGAGACTATATATTTTACCAAGGATAGCAGATGCGATGGCATGGCGTGGTCGTGCCAAGTATTATCCAACCGTAATGCGTCATCCATGTGACACTTGTCAATGAAAAGCCGCAGATTCTTTGAACCAAACATTCATTGGCAGGCCATGAAAAATTACACTTGGAATAGCAACATATATTTTTTGTCTACATGCTTCTTAATCTAAACCTTACAGTTCTTGACTAGCAATTATATTACCATATATTCTTCCATTGTCTACGTGCATGAAAAGAGAGTTCTCAATGTTAACATTGTTGATTTCTGGGCCAAAACAACTAGAGAAGTATATTGATGTTTATTTACAACCATTGATAACGAGTTAAAGCGGTTATAGAAAGGATTCATTACAGTTGACTCGTTAAATTCATTTGAGTTCACAATAAGAGCTAGGGTACGGTGGGCAATCCATGATCATCAGCTCTTGGGATTTTATCGAAATGTACAACTCATGGTTACTTTACATGTTCTATTTGTGAGGAAAAAACTTATTCTTATCATCTTCTTGAAGTAATAAGATGTGTTACATGGGACGTCGAATGTTTCTTCCTAAAGAACACAAGTTTCTAGAAGATAAGACAAATTTCAACAATGAGCAAGAACTTTGTTGTCCTAAATGGCCATTTACTAGTTTTCAAGTTGAAAAGTAAGTAGTAATATCAAAAGGAAAGTTGGCAAATAAAAAGAAGATATTGGTCGAAAACGCAAAAAAAATCAACCAATGAAGAAGTTGGCAAAGTTTCTAGATAATATAGAAGGTCTATCTTCTTTAATTTACCATATTGGAAAGCAAATTTGATCCGACATAATATTGATGTTATGCACACGGAGAAAAATTTCACAAAGCATCTCATTAGCACCATTATGAACCTTAAAAACAAGTCAAAAGATGGAACTAATGCATGCAAGGATTTGAAAATAGTAGGCATAAAACAAAAGTTGTGGGTGACAGAAGATCCTGAAGAAAATAAAATAATCCTACTAAAGTCAACTTTCATGTTGAGCAAAGAAGAAAAGATATGGTTTTGCATCGTTTTGATAAATCTTAAAGTGCATTAAAAATTCTCTTCCAACTTCCACAACAATGTTGTCATCAATCCTCCATAACTAAGAAATATGAAGTCACATGATTACCATGTCATAATGCATCATTTGCTTCAACATTCTTATCCACAACATAAGGATGTACGAAATGATGTTCATCATATTAGTCTGTTCTTTAACATTTTGTGCTCAAAGGTAATCAACAGGAATCATCTTTTAAAAGCAAAGGGTAGCTTGGGAGAAGCAATGCATGGTTTTGGAAACCATTTTCCACTAGCATTTTTTGATATCAGTATCCATCTTATGCTTCATTTAGCCGATTAAGCATTGATTTTTGGTCATGTCAGATACAGGTGAATGTATCCCTTTAGATGGTAAATTTCAATACTTCGCTACGTACATCATTATTCAATATAAATAGCCATATTTTAGTTCATACAATTGATCACATTCATAGGCTGATGAAAACGTATAAACGATATGTTTGCAACAAAAGATTCATTGAAGGGTGTATTGCAGAAGAATATATCATACAAGAAGCTAGTCTTTATAACATGGAATATATGCAAAACGTAGGTGAGGACAATCATAAATATACCCATGAAGCGTTTTTAGATGATGAAGATGAGTCTACATGTGAGATACCTCGACATAATGGTAAATACATAAAGTTAACTCAGATGCAGTCTGAACAAGTGCGTTGATGGGTCCTTCATAAGTACGAGGGACTAGACGAACGGAAGAAGTAAGTTCATGAACTTGTCCCGACATATCCATATTTTTAATTCAATTCATATATATATTTTGATAATCTGAATTCGGTAGGAGGTATGATCCTATGTGAAAAGTACCAGATTTCTAATTCGAACAATTGTGAAAGTCGGTTAAAGTTTTACTATATGGCTACGACTATTTGAATGTTTAAATTCTTGTGTAGTAGTATTCTATTCAAAATTTAAATATAAATTTCTATATGTGATGAAGTAGAATAGTACGATTGCAAACACATTTATAATATATATATATATATATATATCTGTGTGTGTGTGTGTGTTATCATCAAACAAAAATCATATTGTTATATACAACAATGTCCCTCGTTTGATGATGACATACATATAATAAAATTTTGAATACAATAAATGTGTTTGATAGTGAAGTGTAGAACTCCCCCTATATGTATGCTCCCTACAATAGAACTCCCTTATATATGTGCATATGAGTGAAGAAAAACTAATTGAATTTCCAATATTAAGATTATCGATGAAATATTCACACATTAATCAAAATCTTAACCATTCTCCCCCTTTTGTCATCATCAAAAGGATATAGATATTGAAATAGTAATAAGTGTTTCTCTAATTAAAATCATAATATAGGCTTTTCCTCCTCACCCCTCTCGCAATCCCCCAGATCCACTTCCCTCTCACGTCAACTCTTCTTTTGCCAACCCCCTTTGGTCAATCTTGGGGCTAATCTTGATCTTGGTCTTTCCGGATCTATGAATGCTCCACCAAATGGAATTCTAAACAGTAATTCTGCAATTCCTCCTATTTCTGATAATCCTAATTCGTCTAAAGCTTCTTTTCCATCTTTCACGAAAGTAGACTATGCCTCTTTATTCAATTCCCTTCCGATGAACGCAGGTTTTTTCAAACCTATGCACTTTGAGATTCCTAGGGATGGTTTGCCGAAAAAGATTCCAGAAATTGTTAAGAATGAAGGCTTGCAATTTTAGAGAAATTTCTTGATGGGGTTTTTTCTTGGAAGTTCTCTCTCTTGTCCATTGGTGGTAAACTTTCTTTTAAGATTTTGGAAACTTGAAGGTAATGTGAACATAAAATCTGATGGTGTTCATTTCTATTTTGAGTTTTCTAGTGACATTGATAGAGAAAAGTTCTTAAATCGGATCCTATTTTTATTAGAGGACGTATGTTTATCATTACAAAATGGGATCCCTCTATTGGTAATGCACAATCACAAATCAAGAAAATTCCAGTTTGGGTGCATTTTTATAAGATTCCTATCATTCTCTGGACATTACTAGGAATTAATTGGCTCGCATGTAATATTGGAAGGTTAATATGTTTGGATAGTAGCACAGAATGATTGCAAAGGTTCAGATACGCTAAGGCTTTGATTGAAATATCTGCAGATTTTGAGCTACTTGAAAAAATTATTGTTGATGAATTAGGTAAAAATTGTCTTCCAGTAAAGGTTCTGTATGATTGGAAACCTAGTATATGTTCGATATGTAGGGTTTTTGGTCATGAATCTTTTAATTGTGATTTTAGTACTAATGTTTAGATTAATAATGCGAACAAAGTTAGTGATTGCTTTGAAGAGCCGCAAGTTAGAGTAAATGATCATTACAGTCAATTCAATAGTAAGTCTTTCTCTCAGAATAAAACAAATGATTGGAATGCTGTGAAAGCCAGGAAATTTTGGAGAAGAAAAGGTGAAAACATTAATAAACAAAAAGGTATTGATCATTCTGATGTGGTTAACGTGAGTTCAAATCTTTTTGATATACTTAATGCTGGGGCCAGTAAAGTCAGTACTGTGGTGGGACAAGGATTGAATCAGGATGTTAATAATGGGGGTAAAGAGGATGAATTTGGTGAAGGTGATTTTATTTGTAAAGCCAGTAGCGATCATGAACAAGTTTTAGGAGATGGTGACAGAAATGAGGTAATTAATGTAGATATTTCTTTAACTGGTAGGGACTACGATAGTAACAAAGGTTTTAATTCAGATACACAAACATGTATGGAGTATGATAATAATAGGGTTATATATGGCTCTGATATTGAAGCTAACACTTCTCAAGCTGGTAATCAGCTTAATGGTGAGAAAGAAGTTATGGATTTTGGTCTTGGAAGTTTACGTGAAGGTGATAGGAAATCTGTTTTAGTAGATTCCTCTTCTAATAAGCTACCATCCAATCCTCAATCAAAGGTTGTATCAGCTGGCCTTTCATCTTCTTCTCTTTCTTGTCTACAAGGCAAATTTTGGGATGATGGTAATGAGGTCATTGATGTTTAACATGCTCCTTGTTATACCTCAGCACTTAGTATTTCACCATATGCACACCTAACCCTTCCTCCAGACATTGTTTTACCTCCTCCATCTATTTCACCATCTAAAACTACTACACCTTCTTCGACTCTTTCTAAAACAGCTTCAAAGAATGCTAAGCGGAGAGTGCGAAAGAAGAAGGCTACTGAGTGTAATGATGTTGACTTGGACGAGGGCATTGACTATTCATTTGAGGAATTTTTTCCAAACTCTATGAAATTTCCATCACGACATACTAGAAGAAATCCAGTCCGAGTTTTGCTTTGTGTTTGGAATTTGGTTTTGTATTCGAAATCATTTTATTGGTCTTGAAGGTGATTGTTTTGGTAATTCTCTGGCTGTTATGCGCCAGTATTGGTATCATTTTTGGTCTTGAAGGTCTTAAAGGTTTGTCTTGAAGTGGTTGTTTTGGAGCATGATGATCCTATAGTTTAGGACCTGCAAAGAAATAATCCAGTTCAGTGGTAAGTGATATTGGTTGCACTGGAATTTTCATTATAATATGGTGGTGGTTGTATAGTATAAGTTTTGGCAATTATATTTTTGGTGAGTGCTGCAGGGTGATTCTTGTGCTGTGGAAGTAATCTATGGGGATTATGCGCATTGGGAATTTGTTCGTTGGTTGAAGTGTGACTTTGATCACTGGACGATTTACGTATGAGTAGTATTGCCTAGTCACTACAGTTTTGAGTTTTTTTCTGAGCCTCATTTTCAATTCTTTTTTTTATCATCTCTGTAAAGTCATGTAATAAGTGATGTTGTGAATACTTGTATTGTAATCTTGTCTGTACTCTGTAATTTTCTTAGTGTTAATAATATTTCTACTTGCCTTTAAAATAAAGTCATAATATTCTTCAAACCAGTGGCAAATTTCACATTGTAGAATGATGGATTTACAATGAATTTTATAAAATGGAGAGAGTTTTAAAACATACGAATTCCAATTGTTTTTAAATAAATTTTAAAAATTGAGCACAAAATATCGATGGATTTGGACTATGCTTATAAATTCAAATCAAGTGACAAAATCAAATAATCGCAAATCCTAAAAACTATCAATCAAAAAATCATAATACATCATAAAATATGACACATTTCACAATTCAAAAAATGGATTGATAGGTTGGTTTTTTATTTATTTTCTTTTCTTATTATTTTAAGAGCACACTAACCACGCATCGCCTATTAGGACTTTTAAATGGAATCAGTCGCAACTTAAATTATAAGTAATCTCTAACCATGTTGACCATATCTGGTTTTTCTAAATGAGATTAGAGAAACACTTATTACATGAAATCTCCTCAGTATATAAAACCAAAATAGATGATTGAAATATGGTAGGTACAGAGATGGTTGTGAAATAAATATCTTAAATAATCATATTATGAAATATAGTAGGTATAGATATGGTTGTGAAATAGATATCTAAAATAATCATATTATGAAATATGCTCAAGTGTACCAGGATTTTTAAAAAAAATTAAATTATTCCTTTTTTTGAAAAATAATATAGTCACATTTCCATCACAAATTTTGAAACCGTATATTCTTTTAATGTTTAAAAAAAACTCTCCGCATCAAATAAAACCATGATGAATGCCAAAAGGATGATAGGAAAAGAAGATGTTCGTGAAATAAGCATCAACTCAAAGATATTATAAAACCTATTCAAACATCATGAGAATTTAATTAAAAATTCCTCTTGCTGTTGTTAAATTTGGTGATACAAAATCACAAATTGATTGGAGCAAATTTGCAAAGAATGGAAAGTAAATATTTTTATAATGGGAATGCATTGATTTCATTTGATGAGATGGCAGAGAAATAAATGAAAGGATTAATTTCTTCCATCTATGCTAAAGAAACGGATTGATTTACTTTCTATGTTTGCACAATTGTTGCTATGATAATTTTCCTCCATTATATTATTACCATATGTTGGTAATTTAATTGATGACTCACATTGATTTGCACTGGCTATATATTGAGGAGTAGATTTTAGTGTAAACCCATCCTGGCTTGGAGCCAGTGATCCCCAATGGTGTCTCTTCTTGCTAAGCCTGATTGAGGTTTGGATATGTAAACTCTTATTTTGTAATCTCTTGTAATTCTCTCATGTGGAATAATATCTCTCTCTTTTGGACTGGACGTACACTATCTCGAGGATAGTGGAACCAGTATAAATATTTTGTCTCTTTGTTATTTACTATTTTGTTTGATGTAATAGAATAATTTCTATCAGATTAGATTGATGTTCAATTGACAAATCTAGATCCTGCTTATTGTTCTTCCGCAAAGGCACAATTTCATAACAGATTGGTATCGGAGCAATTTTTGCACAACAGTTTGGTATCAGAGCGAAGCGATTTGTTTTAAATTGTGCATCAATTATTTCTACAAAGGTTGGTAGATTTCGTGGTGATTATGCTATTACTATTTTGGAGAAAAGGAGACTTTGGTGGAGGAGATTATGTTGAGAGTGAAGAGCATTCCAATCTGGAAACTTAGACATGATATGGAGTTTATTGTGAAGAAGCCCTCTGGTATGGATGAGGGAAGATGGAAGAAGACGAAGAAGAAGGCGAGTGATGGTTGAAGAACCTAGTCCACAGAAAGGTGGAGAGGTTAATATGGTCATTGCTTATGGTCCTAAGGTGGAGGATCATGATATAGACAAGGGTCTAGATGTTGATGATGCTCGAAGGATCCCAGAGATTAAGAGATCATGTCAAACGGAATACGGATGTCGATATTTGAAATCCACAAAGACGATGGAGATCTTGTGGTATTGCAAGCATTTTTTTAGACCGTTGGTTTATGCGCGGTGCAGCTCAGGTGGTAGATGCATCTTTTGCAGGCGGTGGGCTGTGTTTGTAATTCAGGTGTGGTGTGGTCGTAGTCCTTTCAAATCGACTGGGTGTATCTCGTTGCCCTGAAATCGAGGTTGGTTTTAATTGAGAGAACTATTTTTGGTCTTGGCGGTGTTGAGATTACTTTGGTGTCTTCCTTCTTTTTTATTTTGGATATTTGCAACATTTTGTTGGCGGGCGGGGACGTAGTCTGAGCTCATTAACATGGTGTGATGGGAGGTAGCTTTGCTAGAACCCATTAGGCAAATATTCATTTTTGGTTTCTATCTCATGGTGAGATTTTGATTGAAGGTGGAGTTCTTTTTTGAAGAGTTTTATGTTGTGAAGAGAATTTGATTGGAGATGGAATGTTGCAGATATGTGATTCTGCATCAAGGTGGAGTGTTAAATTTGGTGATACAAAATCACAAATTGATTGGAGAAAATTTGCAAAGAATGGAAAGTAAATATTTTTATAATGGGAATGCAATGATTGCATTTGATGAGATGGTAGCGAAATAAATGAAAGGATTAATTTCTTCCATCTATGCTAAAGAAACAGATTGATTTACTTTCTATGTTTGCACAATTGTTGCTATGATAATTTTCCTCCATTATATTATTACCATATGTTGGTAATTTAATTGATGACTCACTAGATTTGTGCTGGCTATATATTGAGGGGTAGATTTTAGTGTAAACCCATCCTGGCTTGGAGCCAGTGATCCCCAATGGTGTCTCTTCTTGCTAAGCCTGATTGAGGTTTGGATATGTAAACTCTTATTTTGTAATCTCTTGTAATTCTCTCATGTGGAATAATATCTCTCTCTTTTGGACTGGACGTACACTATCTCGAGGATAGTGGAACTGTAACACCCCGAATTTTAGTTAATGCTAAAATTCACTAATTACAGAATAAATAATCTCAGACGTGAGAATTGGGGGAAATGGGTTGCGTCATTGCGTTCGTCTCGGAAAAATACGCGAAATAGAGTCCGAGTTTTCGAGAATCGGAGTCCGTATGGCCCGGTTATGGCCCAAAGAAGTTTTCAGAAAATTCAAAGATAAAAACAGAATTTAATATTTAAAAATCAGATTTTGAATTGGGGCCAGTGGGGGCCAGGCGGGAAAAATTCCCGCCCTAGCCATGTCGACAGCGCTGTCGACAGGGCTGTCGACAGGGGTGTCGACTACCCTGTCGACTTGCCTGTCGACAGGGGTGCGACGCCCAGTAAAACTGGGTGCACCAGTTTGGGTCCTTGTACTGGCCTAGTGGGCTGGTTCTAGAGATTTCCTAAATCTAAGGGTCCTAATCTAACCTAGGGTTAATCTAAGGGCCTAAAACACTCACCTAATCCTATAAATAAGACCCCAACCCTACCCTAATTCATTCATAATTAGGTCTTGTAACTAAACTATGGCAAAATGAAATTTGAGCATGGCCTCCACAAATCAATGAAGAAAGTTGCAAGCTAATCAACATCTTCTTCAATGAAAGCCACTCATTCCACTTCATAAGTTTGCTAATCTTGGTTTTGGTGAGTTCCTATAGCTTTAATAATCAATTGTTAAATTGATTATGGTAGGATGTGATAAGACATGGTTATGTTTGTGGATAAGTGAGTTTATGCAAGTTGTATGATATGTGAATTGCAAGTTTTATGCCATATGCAAGGTTATTGCCATGTTTTATGATGTAAAATATTATGTTGAACATTTATGCATATGTAACATGTTATGCAAACTATATGTGAGAATATATGCAAGTATATGTAACATGAAATGCAAGTTATGCATGTGATTTTATGCATGCTAAGTATTTGGCGTTATGCATGCTAAGTATTTGATTTTGTGCATGCTAAGTATTTGATTGTATGCATGTTAAGTATTGGGTTTTATGCATGCTAAGTGTTTGGGGTTTATGCAAGTTAAGTGGAGTGTTTATGCATAATAAGTAATTGATTCTATGCATGCTAAGTAGGTGGTTGTATGCATGCTAAGTGTTTGGTATTATGCATAAATCATGACATGCAAGTTTACCCTTTTAAATATGATGCATACATATGCGAGATGACACCTTTATATGCCATGCATATTTACCCTCTTTTAAGATGCAAGTCATATATGCAAATTCAACATGTTAAGCAAGTTATGTGCATGCTTATATGCAAGATCAACATGTTATGCAAGTTCATATGCAAGTTAGGTGTATGAGGTTATGCAAGATATGTGCATAATGTTATGCAAGTTATGTGTATGTTGATATGCAAGTTAGGTTTATGATATCATGCAAATTATGTGTATGATGTTATGTAAGTTATGTGCATGTTGTTATGCAAGTTCATATGCAAGTTAGGTGTATGAGGTTATGCAAGTTAGGTGCATGATGTTATGCAAGTTATGTGTATGCTCAAATGCATGTTTAACATGTTATGCAAGTTATGAGAATGCTTATATGCAAGTTCAACATGTTATGCAAGATATATGTATGATGATATGCAAGTTTGGGTTAAATGTAGTTGGGTTAATATATGCTCATATATGCAAGTTGACATCCTCTTAACCCATGATAAAGTTATATGCTAAGATGTGGTGAAACCCATGATACTTGTGATGGATCTTTCTTTTATTATGTCATGGAAAGAGAACGATTTACGTGGGTAACGATGGGGTGAATAAATATGTTAATAAAAGTGTGATTGGGTATGATTAAGCATACCATAAAAATAAATTAACATAAGTGGGAATTTACCTATTGAGTTAGGTCTACCCCATGGGAATTTACCTATTGAGTTAGGTCTACCCATGTTATGAAAACTTGATATTAATTAGGGATAATTAATATGGGGGTGATTAATTAGGTGTAATTAATCAACTAAGACACGAGGTTGGACCCTTTTGTAGCGGAAGTCTGCCCGGAACCGACCGGCCATCCAGCGGCTACAAATGATTGGCCCAATGTGAGTGGTCTTAGTCATAAAGTAAATACATGATTAAAGTAAAGACACGAGGTTAGACCCTTTTGATGACAGAAGTCTGCCCGGAACCAACCGGCATATCCAGCAGTCATAAAAGACGGTCTAATGTGAGAGGTTTTTATGAGGTCATGATCTTAATTAATGAATTAAGAAACACTTAACCATATTAGCATGTAGTGGGACATGAGGGGTTAAGTGGGTGCCTTGGGTGGCATGAGGAAACTAGTGGGTTGCCTTGGGTGGCAATAGAAAAATACGATTAGAATACTTAACCAAAGTGGAACATGTAATTAAACATGATTAAAGGGTTAAGTAAGTGCCATGGGTGGCATGTGAAAATATGATTAGAATACTTAACCAAAGTGGAACATGTAATTAAACATGATTAAAGGGTTAAGTAAGTGCCATGGGTGGCATGTGAAAAATACGATTGGAATACTTAACCAAAGTGGAACATGTAAGTAGACATGATTAAAGGGTTAAGTAAGTGCCATGGGTGGCATGTAGAAATCTAGTGGGTGCCTTAAGGGGCAATTGAAATATGATTAGATGACTTAACCAAAACTTAACATGTAAGTGGGCATGATTACAAAGAGGGGTTAAGTGGGATGCACTAGATAAAATTGCAAGCTTAAGTGGTAGCTTGTGGGGGGCCCATTTCAACCAATATCCCAAACGTATCTTTGTGGGCTCGACTCAAGTCGAGTGACGGGACACGCGTATTGGGCTTGATTATAAGAGGCCAAAACGGGTTAGCGGTGGCAACGCAAGTCCAACGGGTTTCATATGCGTGTGTGGGCCCGGGCTGGTAGATAAGCCGTTGTTGCATCGTGTAGATATAAAGCTGTGCACCGTTGATAGTATTGGTAGCCACTTTAGGGGAGTGATACACCCCACTGTGGGACCAGCACGGGTATCTACGGTAGGGAGCCGATCGTTGGGGAGTAGTGGGTACGCCTAATAAAGATAGGGGCAGACGGCACCTATGTAGGGGTACACGAAACTACTGGGTAAGATTACTAAGTACACCTAGTGGGGATAGGGGCAGACGGCACCTATGTAGTGGGCTAGGAGTACACGAAACTACTTGGGAAATTTTCTAAGTCCTTGGGAGGGATCAACCTTTAAGTAGGAATTACTCTAGGTGGGTAGAACTGGTGTGGTGCAGTGTAGGAATTACTCTTGGGTGGGTAGATCTGGGGTGGTGCAATCTAAGAATTATCCTTGGGTGGATAAATGCGTCTTTCCGGTCGTCTTAATATATCCTGTGTTTAGTTGGCTACTTAGTGTAGTCATTATCCCCAGAGGTACCGTACCTTGTTTATGTCATACCCTAATTACTTTAATGGTTGTATTGTTAGGGTTATAGGACTCACTCAGACTTATGTCTGACCCCGTTATTTTTATCTTTTTTCCCAACCCTCAGGTTATCAGAGTGGGCCCGGTGCGAGTGGGCTACATCAGGCTGCTTTATTCTCTTTTGGAGCTTGGACCATAGATATAGAGCTCAGCTTACCCTCTCTTTCATGGCTATCAGTTCATGTATTGGGATTATGTACTTTTATGTATCAGGATGGATATTTTGTACTTGACTCTTATTATGGTTTTGTGATGTAACCAAACATGTTTTACTTTCCAATGAAATGAAATGGTGTTTTAAGAATCTCAAGTATTACTTATATATGTCTTGTTGTAATTTTTCTGTTCTATATTCACTTAAAATACTCCACCGATGTTATGGCATTCCCTTAGCGAGTGACCATAGCGGGTGTGGGGTGTTACACGTGGTATCAGAGCCAGGTTACCAGAACAGATAAAAGTTTTTAGAAAAACTATTTTCTAAAAATATTTTTGAAAAGAGTATTTTCAAAAACATGTCTTTTAAGAGAAAGGTTTTTGAAAGAAAAGCATAATCCCCGATAGCCATAACTTTATCTTTCGAATTCTCCGTTTTGAATCCCTTCCTCTCTCGTTTTGAGTTTCCCCTCCGTATATAGGTCATCTTTCTAAGATAGATAAGAATGGAAAACCACTTCAAGGGACTTAGACGTTAGTCGGATTAGAAGTTGGTTCAAGAAGGAGGAGGACTGGTAAGTATCTATTGGATAGATGAGGGGAGGAAGGCTCAACAGTGTTTGGTTAATAAAGGATGAAACCTCATTGGTGGAAGGTTACGAGTGGAGAATGGGAAGAAGAAGGCTAGTAGTTATCCTTTTGGGAAGGAATAGGACATCTTATTAGGATTGTCCAAAGGGGCATAGGCAGGCTATGGAATCTCTTGGAGGGTAGTTGTATTCCCTCGCGACTAGGGTACCTGATGGGGATAGGGCCGTCTAGGTTGGAATTTGGATTTCTTCATTATCCGATTCGAACTTTATTTGATATTGACGCATTGAGTTCGTTTATCTCATCATTGTTAGTTGAGTCACTGCACCTAGACACCAGTTGGTAGATGATCCCTTAGTTGTTTCAAACCCAATTGGGGCTCCATGATGTGTTTGGGTTTGAAAGTTGCTATACTTAGCATTTGAATTTAGAGGTGATGCTTTTTGGGCTTCACGGGCTATGGGATAGTGTTGGGCATGGGCTGGTTATCCAGTAGGGGTGCCGTTCTTGATTGTGGAAGGAGAGTTGTTAGGATTATGACCCGCTAGGGTAATACTCTCGAGATCTCTTGCAATCCCATGGAATCAGTTATGCTAAGCTATCTAGAATCGCTTGACACGTCGGTCAAGAGTTTGCGATCAGTTAGAGTGGTCCGGAAAAACTCGGATGTGTGTGAGGAGGTGAAGGACTTACCTCCGGAGCGGAAGATTGACTTCCGAATATATCTGGTAGATGATGCCAAACTAGTATCTTGGCCAGTGTGCCACAAGGCTCCTCGTGAGGGGAAGGAACTCCATAAGCGAGTAGCCGATTTGCTTGAGAAGGGGTTCATAAGACGAAGTATATCGGAATGGGGTGCTCCGATAGTTTTAGCCACGAAGGCGGATGGGTCCCTCAGACTTTGTGTAAAAAAGAACTAAATAAACTCACAAAGAAGAATAGACACCCATTGTTGAGGATTGATGATCTCTTTGATCAGTTAGTGAGCGCCTCAGTGTTTTCACAGTTGGACTTAGCCACGAGGGTTTCGTCAGTTGAGAGTGACTGAGGATAGTAGGGAGAAGACTACCTTTAGGACTCCGGATGGTTTTTTTTATGAGTGGCTGGTGATGCCATTTGGTTTGACGAACGCCCCCGCATATGATGAGAAGGGTGTTCAGGGAGTACCTGAATAAGTTTGTGATGGTCTTTATAAACGACATCTTGGTCTTTTCTAGGAGCGAAATAAGTTTTAGTATGTGCTCAATAGGATGAGCAAAGCCAGTTAAGGAAAAACGGTGGTTTGGGAGCGAGGCTGGCGAGGACATCCAGAGTTGGGCAAGGGCTTAATTATTTGGCCGTTTTTACTAGTAACATCTCACGTAGGTCGTCTGAATTCGAAGGAGGTATCCCTTGGGTGTTTGTCTGATATTGGTTTAGGCCTTTGGGGCTTGCATTTGGGGGAATGCCAAGTTCGACTAGGGAAGTCTGCGTGAGGGATGGATAGTTGTGATGATTTTGGATGATATCCTGGTGGAGAAGAGCATGCCCTACATCCTAGGGAAGTGTTGGAGGCTCTTCGAGCGCATAGTCTTAAGACAGTAAGAGTGAATAGGATTCTTAGCGTCCTATAAGTTTGTAATAGCGTGCACCCACGGTAAAGGTAACTTGGTAGCGGACGCCTTAAGTAGAAAAAGGTTGTCCTCGAGTTTGTGGTTCGTTGAACGACGGAGCTTAGAGTTTATTTCTATGTTTGACTTTAGACCTTCCATTGATTATATACCCTGTTTGCTAGCATCCTTGGAGGTTAGACCTACTCTTCTGGGGCGGATTGGGGAAGCTCAGAGGGACGACCCACAGTTGGTTGAGTTGATAGAGAAGCTCATAAGGGGGGGGGGAGTCGTCCAGCCATTTGAGTAGGTATACCCTAGACGATAGGGGGTGCTTGCGTAAAGACGATAAACTTGGTGTACCACAAGACGAGGATTTGAGGAAGGATATTCTTGATGATGCACACCATTCTAGGGTGACCATTTATCCTGGTGGGGATAAGATGTACCAAGATATGAAGAGGGTTTTCCTCTGGGCCGGTATGAAGGAAGACATGGTCGAGTATGTCGCTAGATGCTTGGTGAAAGCGGATCAAAAGGAACCAAGTGGATTGCTTCACCCATTGGAAGTTCCATAATGGAAGTAGGATAGCATCTCGAAGGATTTTATTGACAGATTACCAAGATCAAGGAAGGGTAATACGGGGATTTGGGTGGTAGTAGACAGGCTTACTAAGAGCGCCCATTGTATACCTGGGAAGGGTAAGAGAACGACTCCATGGCTAGCTTCAGTTATATTCGAGAGATTATTATATTGCATGGAGTACCCTCCAGTATGGTGAGCAATCGAGATCCTATCTGCACTAGAGAGTTTTGGAAGAGTTTCCAAGAGGTGGGAGGGACTCAGTTGTGTTTGAGTACCACATATCACCCTGAGACGGACGGCCAGACCGAGAGGGTGAATCATATTTTAGAAGACCTTTTGGGGTTATGTATCTTGGAGGCAATGGGAGGAGCATCTTCCATTGGGGGAGTTGCCCGACAGACTTGGTGGTGTACATGATGTATTCCATGGAAGGAAGTGCCTACACGAGACCGCAGAGGTGGTAGAGCTGAGTTTGCTTAGAGAAGAGGAAGTAGAGTGTGATGTGATTATTCGACGAGCTCCTACTTGCATCCTTGGGTCAGAGATTTGGAAGTTGAGAAACAGAGAGGTTCAACTAGTCAAAGTACAAAGGGGAGATGAAGAGAGCGACGCTACCTGGGAGACGGAAGCGAAGACGCGTTCGAGGTACCCTTTTTCTTTCGGAGGGTATATTCTTTTGCTTCTCTTTCATCGCATATCTTGTGCTTATCTTATCCTTAGTATGTCCTCTCGTTAGTACCTTTGACCTTTAGATAGGGAAAACCTATGGTTGAAACATGTGTTTGAGACATGTTATGTTTGATGGATGCATGTGGATGCAAGTGGTTGCTAGTGGTTGCTCGTGGATGCATATACACACACTCTAGGCACTAGATCGGCTCAATCACTTCATATTGCATATTGCATAAAATTGTGTGTAGGAAGCTATATTTATGGATGTCTATGATTGTGTTATCATATAGATGATGCATTTTGATGAATGATTGTGCACTCATGTAGATATTGTATGTGTCGATAGGGTTCTTTCGCATACATAATGGATGCATGGCACTATCATGGTTTGCATATGTTCATACATTAGATAGGGAACATATACACACACTCTTTGCATATGCTCATACATCTTTAGAAATTGTTCTAAGGACAATGGATGCCCATGTTTGATGGATTGAGTAGATGGTTGTTTGGATGATAGGATATGCATTCTCCTTAGCTTAGAGATTTCGGGGACGAAATCCTTTAAGGAGGGGAGAATGTAACACCCCGAATTTTAGTTAATGCTAAAATTCACTAATTACAGAATAAATAATCTCAGATGTGAGAATTGGGGGAAATGGGTTGCGTCATTGCGTTCGTCTCGGAAAAATACGCGAAATAGAGTCCGAGTTTTCGAGAATCGGAGTCCGTATGGCCCGGTTATGGCCCAAAGAAGTTTTCAGAAAATTCAAAGATAAAAACAGAATTTAATATTTAAAAATCAGATTTTGAATTGGGGCCAGTGGGGGCCAGGCGGGAAAAATTCCCGCCCTAGCCATGTCGACAGCGCTGTCGACAGGGCTGTCGACAGGGGTGTCGACTGCCCTGTCGACTTGCCTGTCGACAGGGGTGCGACGCCCAGTAAAACTGGGTGCACCAGTTTGGGTCCTTGTGCTGGCCTAGTGGGCTGGTTCTAGAGATTTCCTAAATCTAAGGGTCCTAATCTAACCTAGGGTTAATCTAAGGGCCTAAAACACTCACCTAATCCTATAAATAAGACCCCAACCCTACCCTAATTCATTCATAATTAGGTCTTGTAACTAAACTATGGCAAAATGAAATTTGAGCATGGCCTCCACAAATCAATGAAGAAAGTTGCAAGCTAATCAACATCTTCTTCAATGAAAGCCACTCATTCCACTTCATAAGTTTGCTAATCTTGGTTTTGGTGAGTTCCTATAGCTTTAATAATCAATTGTTAAATTGATTATGGTAGGATGTGATAAGACATGGTTATGTTTGTGGATAAGTGAGTTTATGCAAGTTGTATGATATGTGAATTGCAAGTTTTATGCCATATGCAAGGTTATTGCCATGTTTTATGATGTAAAATATTATGTTGAACATTTATGCATATGTAACATGTTATGCAAACTATATGTGAGAATATATGCAAGTATATGTAACATGAAATGCAAGTTATGCATGTGATTTTATGCATGCTAAGTATTTGGCGTTATGCATGCTAAGTATTTGATTTTGTGCATGCTAAGTATTTGATTGTATGCATGTTAAGTATTGGGTTTTATGCATGCTAAGTGTTTGGGGTTTATGCAAGTTAAGTGGAGTGTTTATGCATAATAAGTAATTGATTCTATGCATGCTAAGTAGGTGGTTGTATGCATGCTAAGTGTTTGGTATTATGCATAAATCATGACATGCAAGTTTACCCTTTTAAATATGATGCATACATATGCGAGATGACACCTTTATATGCCATGCATGTTTACCCTCTTTTAAGATGCAAGTCATATATGCAAATTCAACATGTTAAGCAAGTTATGTGCATGCTTATATGCAAGATCAACATGTTATGCAAGTTCATATGCAAGTTAGGTGTATGAGGTTATGCAAGATATGTGCATAATGTTATGCAAGTTATGTGTATGTTGATATGCAAGTTAGGTTTATGATATCATGCAAATTATGTGTATGATGTTATGTAAGTTATGTGCATGTTGTTATGCAAGTTCATATGCAAGTTAGGTGTATGAGGTTATGCAAGTTAGGTGCATGATGTTATGCAAGTTATGTGTATGCTCAAATGCATGTTTAACATGTTATGCAAGTTATGAGAATGCTTATATGCAAGTTCAACATGTTATGCAAGATATATGTATGATGATATGCAAGTTTGGGTTAAATGTAGTTGGGTTAATATATGCTCATATATGCAAGTTGACATCCTCTTAACCCATGATAAAGTTATATGCTAAGATGTGGTGAAACCCATGATACTTGTGATGGATCTTTCTTTTATTATGTCATGGAAAGAGAACGATTTACGTGGGTAACGATGGGGTGAATAAATATGTTAATAAAAGTGTGATTGGGTATGATTAAGCATACCATAAAAATAAATTAACATAAGTGGGAATTTACCTATTGAGTTAGGTCTACCCCATGGGAATTTACCTATTGAGTTAGGTCTACCCATGTTATGAAAACTTGATATTAATTAGGGATAATTAATATGGGGGTGATTAATTAGGTGTAATTAATCAACTAAGACACGAGGTTGGACCCTTTTGTAGCGGAAGTCTGCCCGGAACCGACCGGCCATCCAGCGGCTACAAATGATTGGCCCAATGTGAGTGGTCTTAGTCATAAAGTAAATACATGATTAAAGTAAAGACACGAGGTTAGACCCTTTTGATGACAGAAGTCTGCCCGGAACCAACCGGCATATCCAGCAGTCATAAAAGACGGTCTAATGTGAGAGGTCTTTATGAGGTCATGATCTTAATTAATGAATTAAGAAACACTTAACCATATTAGCATGTAGTGGGACATGAGGGGTTAAGTGGGTGCCTTGGGTGGCATGAGGAAACTAGTGGGTTGCCTTGGGTGGCAATAGAAAAATACGATTAGAATACTTAACCAAAGTGGAACATGTAATTAAACATGATTAAAGGGTTAAGTAAGTGCCATGGGTGGCATGTGAAAATATGATTAGAATACTTAACCAAAGTGGAACATGTAATTAAACATGATTAAAGGGTTAAGTAAGTGCCATGGGTGGCATGTGAAAAATACGATTGGAATACTTAACCAAAGTGGAACATGTAAGTAGACATGATTAAAGGGTTAAGTAAGTGCCATGGGTGGCATGTAGAAATCTAGTGGGTGCCTTAAGGGGCAATTGAAATATGATTAGATGACTTAACCAAAACTTAACATGTAAGTGGGCATGATTACAAAGAGGGGTTAAGTGGGATGCACTAGATAAAATTGCAAGCTTAAGTGGTAGCTTGTGGGGGGCCCATTTCAACCAATATCCCAAACGTATCTTTGTGGGCTCGACTCAAGTCGAGTGACGGGACACGCGTATTGGGCTTGATTATAAGAGGCCAAAACGGGTTAGCGGTGGCAACGCAAGTCCAACGGGTTTCATATGCGTGTGTGGGCCCGGGCTGGTAGATAAGCCGTTGTTGCATCGTGTAGATATAAAGTCGTGCACCGTTGATAGTATTGGTAGCCACTTTAGGGGAGTGATACACCCCACTGTGGGACCAGCACGGGTATCTATGGTAGGGAGCCGATCGTTGGGGAGTAGTGGGTACGCCTAATAAAGATAGGGGCAGACGGCACCTATGTAAGGGTACACGAAACTACTGGGTAAGATTACTAAGTACACCTAGTGGGGATAGGGGCAGACGGCACCTATGTAGTGGGCTAGGAGTACACGAAACTACTTGGGAAATTTTCTAAGTCCTTGGGAGGGATCAACCTTTAAGTAGGAATTACTCTAGGTGGGTAGAACTGGTGTGGTGCAGTGTAGGAATTACTCTTGGGTGGGTAGATCTGGGGTGGTGCAATCTAAGAATTATCCTTGGGTGGATAAATGCGTCTTTCCGGTCGTCTTAATATATCCTGTGTTTAGTTGGCTACTTAGTGTAGTCATTATCCCCAGAGGTACCGTACCTTGTTTATGTCATACCCTAATTACTTTAATGGTTGTATTGTTAGGGTTATAGGACTCACTCAGACTTATGTCTGACCCCGTTATTTTTATCTTTTTTCCCAACCCTCAGGTTATCAGAGTGGGCCCGGTGCGAGTGGGCTACATCAGGCTGCTTTATTCTCTTTTGGAGCTTGGACCATAGATATAGAGCTCAGCTTACCCTCTCTTTCATGGCTATCAGTTCATGTATTGGGATTATGTACTTTTATGTATCAGGATGGATATTTTGTACTTGACTCTTATTATGGTTTTGTGATGTAACCAAACATGTTTTACTTTCCAATGAAATGAAATGGTGTTTTAAGAATCTCAAGTATTACTTATATCTGTCTTGTTGTAATTTTTCTGTTCTATATTCACTTAAAATACTCCACCGATGTTATGGCATTCCCTTAGCGAGTGACCATAGCGGGTGTGGGGTGTTACAGGAACCAGTATAAATATTTTGTCTCTTTGTTTCTCTGTTATAGTTATTTACTATTTTGTTTGATGTAATAGATTAATTGCTATCATATTAGATTGATGTTCAATTGGAAAATCTAGATCCTGCTTACTGTTCTTCCGCAAAGGCACAATTTCATAACAGATTGGTATCGGAGCAATTTTTGCTCAACAGTTGTGAAGTATATTATAGTCACAAGTCATCACAATTTCAAAAATCTGATAATACTTTTAATGAGTTCCAAATATAGTTCAATTTGGTCAAATGATTTCAATTTTTGAATAAACAACCAAAAATAATTTTAAAATTGAAAATATCAATTACAAGAGGAATTCTGAAAGATCTATACAAGATGAAAATCAGTTTTAAAAAATCAAACAATTGAATGAGAAATGCTTCTAATCTAGACACCAGTTGGAGCACCTAATTGCCATTTACGATTATCTCAAACAAATCATTCAACCATCAAGCTCAAGCAGACAAATCTATCAATTCAGTTCCTCTTATCACAGCAACAGAACAATCAGTTTTAGAACAAGCAAGCAAGAGACTTATTCATAATATTTACAACAAGTCTAAGAGATAATTCATAATCCAAGATTAAAAAAATCATTTGAAAATACTTGAAGGTATGTGAAAATTTCAAGATTCAATAAATCAACCACACTAGATTATAATTTCCAATCCAAGAAGTGTTTGAGATTTAAGATATCAACAATTTCAAATGTTTAAAAAAAAATCAAATGTCCAAGCCAAATGATCATGATTTAAAGGTGAGTTTTAAGATGCAACACAAACAATCTATGCCAAAATATTTTCTATTCAAAATAGTCCAGCCAAAAAAAAAATGAAATTATCACAAATGAAAAAATAGTAATGTGCTGTAATGAGTGTAGTTTTTCAAGTCTTTCCAAAATGAATTATAAGAAACTCAAACTAGCAAAGTTGTGTAAAATTTCATTAGCTTTTGAAAACATCAAGAATTTCAAGGAACAGTGTTCAAGGTATATACATGATACTGCAGTACTGTAAGAAATTCAGGAAACTGTCAAGATGTTAAATTTCAAAAGGATTGCAAAAATATTTACAATTTTAGAATTCACAATCTCGAAATCATCAAATCATGAGAGGTTTCAATAAATGAATTTAATTTCCATAATATCAAGAGTTTTGCAATTTGAAGTTTAAAAAGGCTCAGAATAAGAAAAAAATATGGCAGTGTCAAAGTGAAACGGTATTAAAAGAAGGTAAAAAAGAATAGATGGAAGAATACAAGCAAGAATAAAAAACAGAAACACAAAAAGAAATGTGAGTTTAGAGATCATACATGATTTGTAGTGGACGTTGTTAATGTCCAACTCATTAAACTTGGCTAAGGAACATAGACCGAATAGCTTTATTTCAAATATGGAACAGTCTTTGATTCTTCTGGAAGGTCGTTCCTCAGCCGCCTCCGACATATAGTTATTTAGGAGATTGAGTGGTCTAACAAAAGTTGTAAAACCACTCCTAACATTATTCACGCCTTTCAGTACCCAAACCTGTTTATATAACAATCCATTTGAATTTACTTTTCTGCCCTTAGGAACCAAAATCTGTTTGATCTTACTTGATTCATTTTGTTATCTTTTGGGATCCAAATTCGTTTAAGTGGATTATTACAAAACAAGTTCTCATCTTGTTTGTGATTTAAAAATCTTTTGAAATTATTAGAGTTCCAATTTTCAAATCGATGTTTTCTAAAAAAAATGAAGGATTTTTAAATCATTTGAATTCAGCTTTTCAGAGTCATCAAATTTCCCAAAGCCAAGACCACATTTATTTCCAACAAAAAGTTGGTTTTTAAACAACACATTCAACGATTTTTCTCCATTAGAAGATTCATCCAAAGTTGATTCAAGTCGATGAATTTTAAATTTAAGATCATTTTTTTTCAAATTTGGGCAAGGATTTATAGCGATCTTTTTCCAGCAACGCATTGTATCAAAATCAAAATTTTAGTTTCATGCAATTTAATTTTCGCTTGGGACTCAGAAATCTCAGATGCAAAATGTTTTTGTTTTTCATATTCAAGTTTTTCTAATTTTTTGAATTTTTCAATCTCATTTTCAAGCTCTTTCAAAATCAATTCTGTTTTCAACAAGTTTTATTTCTCAGCAATTTCATGTTTGGAATTTTCAGCCGTTTTAAAATTTTCCAATTCCTTTTGCAAAAAATTGTTTGTAAAGATTAGCTCATCCTCGTTTTCTTTTGAACTCATAATTTGATTTTCAAGCTTTTGAAAATTTTCAATGAGATGAGCTAAATCATTTTTCAAATTGAAACAATTCTTGCAATCAAAGTTTCAAATTTTCATGATGTTTTCAAGTTTTAATTCCAAAATGTTATATTTGTTGATCAACTTAATATTTTCAGATTTCAGAATTTTATTTTTCAATTTGACACTATCAATAGCATTTGTTAACTCAGTACATGTAACGACCCGCATTCTACGCATCATAGGATCGTAGAGTATTTATTTCTTTTTTTCGTGTGAGGTCGTATAGTCGTGTAACTTTGGGAGACGACTATTGGGGTCATTTCCCATGTTCACGATTTTTGCCGATTTTTAAATGACCGTTTTGCCCCTAGCTGATCTTGTTTTGGCCATAACTTTTGATTGGAAAGGAATTTTGACCTGAAACCACTTCCAATGGCTCCGGATGATGGTTTCTCTTTCCGTAGAGTGGTTACATTAGCCAAACGGACTTACCGTTTGGGAGATATGGCTGAATTAAGGTTTAGAGGGTTAAAAACAGCTAATTGGGCTTAACCGGGTGATTAGCAGCTAGGCCCAATGGGGGATTTCGGGATTTGGGGTATTTGAGGGCTGCTAGGGTTAGGATTTCAGTTTTTCACTCATTTTCCAGCCGCCACAAACATTTTAGAAGCTCCAACAATGGCCTCCAACATCTAAAAACACCCCTAATCACTTCTTAATCCAGTTTTGGCTTAAACTACATCAAATCAAAGGGAAATAGCATCAAATCAGAGTTGGAGCTGCTGCTAGGCATTGGAATTCGACCCATACAGTAGATTATTTCAGATTTGAGATTTTATTATTGCCAAGGTGAGTGATTTGCTTTGTTTCACACTAATTACGGCTAATTAGGGTAATTAGCGAAAATTGGCGAAATTATAACTCAGAAAAATCTAGAAAAATTCCTAAAATTCTAAAACATCATTTTATGCCTCTGATATGAATTTGGGTTAATTCGGACTAATTTTGCTAATCCCGAAATTTAAGGGATTAAGGGGTAATTAGTGATAATTAGCGAATTTATGCATGTTAAAAATCTGGAAAAATACTTATAAATTCTGAAATATTATTTTAGACCTCTGTTAGAAAAATTGGCTAATTTGGTTAAGTTTTGTTAATTCTATCATTAAGTTTGCTTAAACATGCTTAAGGGAAAAATATGGGTTTTTGGGTATGTTTGATCTATTTCACTTGCTATGATTTATGTTTTGGTGTTTGTGATCGATACTATATGTTGGTATGACTGTATGGTATGCTTTATGATTGTTTAGAAGTGTTAGTTTGGTCAAAAACGCCGTCAAATGGCGTAAATAGTCGCTGGAAGAAGTTGCAGGAATTCGCACAGGGACCGGATCGCCCCATGTGTCACGAACCGACCAGGACCCCACGCGAGACGACCCGATTGCTAACCACGATCCGATGCTGCGAGTCACGAGCCCTCCACCACGATTGTAACGACCCAGAAAATCTGAACCAATTTAAAATTTTTAAATTGGCTAAAATAATGGATTTTAAATATTTAAAATAAATATTTTAAATAATGGCGATGAAAACTGAGTTTGAATCGACATTTGAAAACGAATATAATTAATTATAATTATATATAGAATTGAAAATGGCGCGGTAGTTCGATAATTCGATTTCAAACTTCAATTGAATATACCGGGTGCAAAACAATCCGGATTTTAGTGAAACCAAAAATAATGGAATCTAATTGATAATATCTTTCCAACGAATCTGACCAATCGAAATTTGATAGCGGGAATCAAAAGATATGTCCAGTTGAAAATTCTGAATAGTCGCTATGTAATTCAGGCCCTTAAAAATAGACATTTTGCAAACGACCTCGGATTTCGACGAAACCACTTTTGTTAGATCCGCAGTGTGAAGTTATTACTAGGTTTCAAATTTCATAATTTTTCGAATCAATATGTGAGCGTGGCAAAGGAAAACGCGTTTGACCGGTTTCAGTTGATTTTAATCGACTGGAAATTGGCCATTTTTCAAACGGCCTCAGAATTCGACGAAACTAGTTTTGTTAGGACCGTATCGTCAATACGAAGCTAGAAAATATTTTTCTAGAATTTTTCTAGTTAGTATGTGACCCTAATTTGAAATGTACGTTTAAAATTCAATATAGTGATTTAAAATGTAAATTCAACGGGAACTGATTGTAACGATCAAATCAGCTTACGATACATATCCCATTGTGTTCGGAATGGGGGTAAAACGCTATGGACGACAGGCGGTGGGCCTCGTTTCGAGGTCGTATGTAAAAGTCAACCTTTTTGCAAAAATAAATAATTAAATAATAAAAATAATTTTAATTTCCCTCCTTTATCTCCCTTTCTGCCCCCCCCGATTCATTAAACAGAAATAAAAAAAAGGGGAAAACCCCTAAAACTATCGATCGACGCCCCCCTGAAGCATCGACGCCACCGCCCTGATGACCGCCTCCACCGAAGCCTCACCCTCGAACCGCCAGTGACCTCGCCCTCCCCCTCGAAGCCATCGCGACGCGATTCGAGAGCCCCCCCCCGCCCCCCCGTCTGACGACCTCCCACCGTCGACGAACTGAAGGCCGCCCACCACGAAGCCAGCGCCGACCCTGACGACCGCTCCCCCCTTCTTCGCATACAGTAAGTATTTTTTTATATATATATACTGATTTTATTTTAATTAGAAAATACATATTTTTAAAATGATTTAAAAACTGATTTTAAAAGATTTAAATACTGATTTTTAAAATGATTTAAAAACTGATTTTAAAAGATTTAAATACTGATTTTTAAAATGATTTAAAAACTAATTTTAAAAGATTTAAAAACTGATTTTAAAAGATTTAAAAACTGATTTTTAAAAAGATGATAAAACTGATTTTAAAAGATTTAAAAACTGATTTTTAAAAAGATGATAAAACTGATTTTATAAAGATTTAAAAACTGATTTTTTTAAAAAAAGATGATGAAACTGATTTTTAAAAAGATGATAAAACTGATTTTATAAAGATTATAAAACTGATTTTATTTTGAAAAGAAAACTGATTTTTTTTCGAAAGAGGTTAAAACTGATTTTTAAAGAGGTTAAAACTGATTTTAATTTAAAAGAAGTAAGATATGAAAATTATATTTTTAAAGGAATAAAAATATAATTTTTACATCGTAGGAATATTAAAGATATAATCTTTATTTTTGAAAAGGCGGAATCTATATCTTTGAAATTCGATTTTTATATACTGAATAACGTAGTAAAAATTCGATTTTTACATATGTAGAGAATACGGGCAACGAAAGCGACAAGAAGGCGAAATAGGCGAAGATTTCTATAAAGGAAGAGTCGTGTTATTGGATAGCTATTGGTGAGAATTTCTCACTCTTCAATTTCGTTTTCTAAATATTATATATGTGTGAAATGAAAGTGAATCGTTATATATAAATATACATCTATATATATATATATATATACGGCCCTCGTCCACAAACCATGGACGATATTTATTGGTTGAAATTGTGGTGAAAATTGATTGATAGCGATTGATTGTTTGGGATTGTTTGTGATTGATATTGGTTGATTGTGGTTGAAAAATACCCATTTGTGGTTGAGAAATATTTGGTTGAAACCACATAGGATTAGTTTGTGGAAATTAAATAAATATATACATGCCGCCTGCGTGCGAACTAGATGCATGATCCCCATTGTCAAAAACCGCGAGGTTTTAAGGTAGAGCGAGGAGCCGTACTAGGGACGGTCCCGGTTTAACTACCCTGCCGTTATGCTGCCGAAATTTTGAATAATATTCGTGTGTTTGAATTATTTTCATATGCTTAAACTATATTTATTCATTGAATAGAAAACATTCATGTGTTGAATTGATATTCATTCGTTGATTTGAAATTCATGTGTTGAATGGTATTCATATTTTGAAATAAATTGTTCGATAATAAAAATCACATTTTTATCTATATATAGAAACTATAGAAAACATTCATGTGTTGAATTGATATTCATTCGTTGATTTGAAATTCATGTGTTGAATGGTATTCATATTTTGAAATAAATTGTTTGATAATAAAAATCACCTTTTATCGACTATATGAACTGTGTAAAATAATCTCGTTTTAAAAGAAATTGTTTTATGATAAAAATCCTATTTTTATCACCTATATGAACTATATAGAAAAATAGTGTTTTGAAATGAATTGTGTTACAATAAAAATCACATTTTTATTGTATGCATAAATCGTTGAAATGTGAAGTGTTAAAAATAGCCACTTGTTCAAAATAAACATATATGAGTTGAAATATTCATTAATTAGCTAATGAAATGATTTGCACCTATTTATGTAACATTAGAATGAATGGTGTTTTTAAACCAAATAGAAATCAAATATGAAGTCGAATAGAAAATGATAAATGACAAGAATTGTATATATATGTACATGCATATTCATTGAACAGGTTATAGCAAAGGGGCTAGAGAAGAGGAATAAAATTTTGTGCCCGACAAATAGGTACACATTTACTGCTTTGTTTGGGTGATGATTTTATGAGCCTGTTGGCTAGCCGCTTGGCTTTTTCTTTTTCTTTTTGAGATTAGAAGGACCGGGAAAGCTATTTGCGATTTCCCGATGCTCCCGGTGCAGGGGAGGTTATGGCGAAATTTTCCAAAATTTTAAGGTATTAGAAAAATATTTGAAGTGAAAACGATATGGGAATCATTGAATGAACTATATTTATATAAATATATAAATATAAATAAAATTAAAACGAAACGAAGCCGTGCAGTTCGTATTTCGAAACAGTGATTTCAAACGACTAGTGCGGGAAATCCGACCATTCGATTTTCCCGAAACCTCAACCGTCGGGTTCGCCTTGGAAATATCTTCCCAACGGCCCCAACTTTGTAAAAATCCAACGGTTGGATTGTCTGGAATGTTTAATTCAAATATGAAGAAAAACAGCGCCAGAAACGATTATATTTATATATAAATATAAATATAATTTTAATTAATCGAATAACGACGCTGCAGTTCGTATTTTGAAATCGAAAATTCAAACGATTGTACCGGGAGATCCGATCGTCGGATTTTCCCAAAACTGGAACCGTTGGATTCGTTTTGAAAAGACCTTTCTAATGATGTAAATTTTGTGAAGATCCAACGGTTAGATTTTCAGATATGTGTAAATCAAATCTGAAGAAAAACAGCGCCACGGCCGCGTTATGGCCCGAAGCGTCGTTTTGAATAAATTAGCTATTTTAAATTAAATAAAAATAGCGATAAATAGTTATAAAATATCATAAGCGATATGGAATGGAAATAAACTGAATTTGCTCGATTTATGTGGCTTTTGATGGTTGAATGTGTTTGGTGTGAAAATTACATTAAAGAACACAATTGGTGTTGTCGAATAATTTAACCATTGAAATAAATTGATTTGAAATTCTAAATATACGTGAATTATTTGAAAAGGCCGAGTTAATTCTCATTTCAAATAATTGACCGACGATTGAAATTCGAAGATGAAGACGACGGTCGAAGACCGGAGACCTTCACCTCGTTTGGATGGTAACCGAGGTCCTGATTGGGAGGCATCCCGAAATATGGATAATGAGTGGTGATCGTCCAGACGTACGTGGTGATCGATGGGTTTGCGAGGTATTCAGTGCCTCCGGTTTCGTTCAGACCCAGAACAGACTTGTAAATGGACTGTGTGTCCGACATTGGATTTTATTCTGTGTTGATTGATCTCTGTTAAATATACATCTGTTTGGCGGCGGAGAATTTATTCTTTTGCTTAACGCCCTTCTCTGAGACGTACGAGCTCAGAGGTTGTATATCGATGGACATCAATCGCATGGCATGAATTGCCTGTGTGGCATGCTAAGATGTAGTGATCTGGGCTTCTGTTGAAAAGCAAAGTCTTGTGGTGATGATCAAAGCACCGCCTGTGTGGCGTAGCTTTGTGTATTACGTGAATTCGCGAGCCTCACACCCCGGTATGAAACTAAAACGGGAGAAGGACCTCAGGGAGGGCATGCGTTTCTTTCTAGCTAGGGTGGTGTCAGTGACCTACCAGCCCTGACATTTATATACTTTTCACCTATGTGGTTGTTGCTGTTGCGAGGCGCCTCGGTTTGATCGGACGATCCGGGTCCGATGGAGTCATTCGTTGGCTCATTTACGCCCCAAAGGGCGGGGAGACGTATTGTTCAGGCATAATAATCCACATCGGTGGACCGGCCCTGTCGCTCCAAGGCTTGCCTGCGCGCTTGCCTGAGACATGGGCTAGATTGTCTCGAATTCGGTAAGGACTATCTTTTGCCTTGGTTCATGACGGAAATCCAATTTCCAAATACAACATCGTGCGGTTTTGATTGTATACCTATATATGGCGACATAGTGGTATGGGGCATTAATGCCGTCTATGATTGATAGTTATGATTTGAAATTGTTTTCAAAACATATAAACACTAGCAATAATATCAAATGCCTTTGTTTTATTCGTATCAATCGTATTTTGGCCGTTATAAGGTAAAACTCTATCCTCCGGTTTGCGTTGCATTGTGTGATGGGAACTGAGTCTTATAATGGCTTCATTTTTATAAAAAGCATAACGATGTTTAAAAGAAAGATTTGTTTTAAAGCACTGGCAATCCAATGGAGTAAACCCGTTCCACGAAAGTGGCGTGGTCCTGTGATTGGCCAATTATATATGTGTTGAGTGGATTTCTCATACCAGTCCCATGACTGACTCGTAGTTTGTTTCACTTTCAAACTCGGGTGCCCCTTTTTCTACACGGGCAGCCTTGTATTCAGGTTTAGCTGGTTCTTTTTCTGGATAGCTGGAGCTGAAGATGGATTCTATCATTTATTTCTTTTTATGCTGTTCAGCTCCTATTGTACATATTTTGTTTATTTCCGCTGTAGACATTTATGTATAGCTGAACTGTATTTGTACTAAGTAAGATCCTGTATACTGTGTAGCTCTGATGATTACTTTTATCCAGTATATTCTATTGTTCATTATCTGGTGTATTTATTTAATTTTGTTCTGCTATTATCTGTTTCTGTGTTATATTCCAAAGATAACCCTGTTTCCGTCTGAACGGGATTTCGGGTCGTCTCAACGTGGTATCAGAGCTTTGGTTAAGCTTAGTTCTAGAATATAACATTTGAACGAACTCGTCAGAAATAGAACCAGTAGTGTTCTAGGATGGGTAACTCTATACAGATAGGATCAGTAATATCCTAGTATGAGTAAAGCAGAATGAAATTACACCTTGATAGACACATTTACATTTGAAGTATGTGTTTCTATATTTTAAAATACCTTTTCTGTGACCTGACACTTGATCTGCCATTTGCAGAAGTACTAGAAAAATGAGTGTCAGAAACAGAAGGAATGCGGAACCGGATATTGAGGCCCTATTAATCAAATATCGAAATATGGGTGGAATACCGTTCTCTGGTGAAGAATCTATTATGAAGACACAAGCTTGGATTCGTTCGGCTGAGAAAATCTTCGAAGCATTAAAGCTTAGAGATGACCAGAAAAGATTACTGGCCTCCTAGGCATTTAAAGATGAAGCTTTGTTCTGGTGGGATTCAGTTATTAAGGATAATCCAGAAGGTAATATCACCTGGGACAGATTCAAAGTGATTTTCTTAGAAAGATTTACTCCTCCCGAAGCAACTGAGCGATTATGCGATGAATTTTCTTATCTAATACAAGGTGACATGACCATTCCCGAATATCATAAGAAATTCAATGAACTTTCTCACTTTGCCCCTCATCTAATTCGAAATCCGAAGAGGAAAAATCTGAGATTTATTCACGGACTTCAAAGGAAATACCAGAATAAAGTATTGGGGCATGTGAAGCTTCCTTTTTCTGAAATGATATATATGGCCTATCAGTATGAAGATCTCCATAAGAAAGGAATGTTATGCGACGAAGAAGAAGTCAGCTCTAGTAATAAAATTGAGTCTGAAACTGATCGTCCAGAGGCCAGTACAATGTCTGAAGTCGGTAAGGAGCCCGAAGTAAATCGAAAAAGGGCCAGATCCGAAAAAGAACCAGCAACGACTGCCATATGCAACAACTGCCATAAGCCAGGGCATTTCCAGGGGAATTGCAAACCCTCGAAAAAGCGAAGGGGGAGTGAATCTAAATCCAAGAACAAGTCTCATGTGACTCGAGAGTGCAATCTTTGTCATCAGTCCGGTCATATAAAGAGAGATTGCTGGCTGTTAAAAAGGGCCAAAGAGGCTCAGGTAAATGAAGTAGCAGAAACCACAGCACCCTCAGATAATCAGGGAAGATCTGATGTTTTAGAAGGCACGCTTACTGTCAAAAACATTCCAGTTAAAGTACTGTTTGACACAGGCGCGTCACGAAGCTTTATTGCAAAGAGTGCAGTCAAGAAGCTGGATTTGAATTTGAGGAAGCTCAAGGAACCAATGACTGTCCAGAATCCGGTTGGAGGTTCAATTGATCTCAGTTGGATTTGTGCAGTACCTATCTCCTTTTCTTGATATAAATTCCCTATAATATCTATCGTCATGAATTTTGATGAATTCGATCTTATTCTGGGATTGGATTGGCTAACCAAATATGAAGCGGAAGTTAAATGTGCCGAGAGAGTTGTAAAGGCAAAAGCACAATTGGGAAATTATATAACCATACCATGTGAAGGCCCAACTTCAAATAGAAAAGACTTCTGGGCAGCTTTGGATGTTTCTCCAGCCCAAATTGAAAATGTCCCTGAAGCCATAGAGAATATTCCCGACCTCATCAAAGACATTCCTGTCGTCAAGAATTATGCGGATGTGTTCGAGGAAGTTGTTCGCTTACCTCCGCAGAGAGAAATAGATTTCAAAATTGCTTTAATTCCGAATGCAAGGCCGGTAGTTCACGCTATTCGAAGAATGTCCTTGAAAGAGAAAGAGGAATTAGACAATCAAACACGACAGCTAGTATGGAAGGGTCTGATCAGGCCTAGTTTCTCTGATTGGGGTGCAGCCGTGGTATTTGTCCCAAAATCTGACGGTACTCTACGTCTACGTGTGGATTATCGTGATCTGAACAAACAGACAATAAAGAACAAATATCCATTGCCGCGGATTGATGATTTGTTGGATCGATTAAATGGAGCACAAGTATTTTCACGAATGGACCTAGCTATAGGTTTCCATCAACTTCGAATTGCCGAAGAGTGTGTTCCAATGACAGCATTTAGAGGTCCCGACCTATTCTACGAGTGGTTAGTAATGCCGTTCGGCTTATGTAACGCTCCAGCTTACTTCGTCGATCTGATGAACAGAGTTTTCAGAGGAGTTTTGAATAAATTTGTTCTGGTTTTTATTGACGATATTCTAATCTTCTCTAAATCAAAGGCCGAACATGAAAAGCATCTGGAACAGGTTCTAGAAATTCTGAGATGGAATCTATTAAAAGCAAAGTTTTCCAAATGTATCTTCTGGCAAGATGAAGTAAAATTTCTAGGCCACGTTGTATCTAAAGAAGGAATCGCTGTGGATCCAAGCAAAATCACGGCCATTCAGAATTGGAAACAGCCCAGCACCCCCACTGAAGTCCGTAGTTTTCTCGGATTGGCTAGCTATTACCGGAAATTCGTTAAAGACTTTTCAAAGATATCTGGTCATTTAACAAAGCTTACAAAGAAGCACTCTAAATTCAAATGGACTCAAGAGAGCGAGGAGGCTTTCGAAGAGCTAAAGTTGAGATTAACCACAGCTCCAGTGTTAACCATCATCGATGGCAACCAAGATCTAAAAGTCTGGACTGATGTTTCTAGAGAAGGCCTTGGCGCAGTGTTAATGCAAAGAGGCCAAGTGATTGCTTATGCTAGCCGTCAACTGAAGCCGCACGAGAAGAACTACGTAACTCATGATCTTGAGTTATTGGCTATCATATTCTCTTTGAAAATCTGGAGACACTATCTTCTCGGTGAGAGATTCGAACTGTTTACAAATCATCAGTCATTAAAGTATCTGTTCACTCAGAAGGACTTGAATCTGAGACAGCAACGTTGGCTGGAGTTTCTTGCAGCATATGACTTTGAAATTATATATACTCCAGGAAAAGCCAATGTCGTGGCTGATGCGTTAAGCAGAAAGAATGTAGTGATCGCCAGCTTTATTATCATGACATCCTTGATTGACAAAATATCTATTCTTTAGAAGGAGGATAACTTTATTAGGGATATGATTAAAAGGATTCGGAAAGGCGAACCCTCGTGCTTTCAAATAGATAACGACGAGACCCTGAGATTGAAAGGAAGGATTTGTGTTCCTGACATCCCAGAATTAAAAAGGGAAGTGTTAGACGAGTGTCACAAGTCCAAGCTGAGTATCCATCCTGGCTTGGCCAAAATGTATAACGATCTCAAAAGAACATTCTGGTGGAAGGCTATGAAAAGAAACGTTTCAATATACGTTAGCCGATGCCCTACTTGCCAACTAGTCAAGAGCGACCAACAGAAACTAGCTGGACTGTTACAACCGCTAGAAGTTCCTGGTTGGAAGTGGGAACATATTTCTATGGATTTCATTGATGGTTTGCCCAGAACCAGGAAAGGAAATGACAGTATTTGGGTGATCGTAGATCGCTTCACGAAGACCGCCCATTTCATACCTGTCAGATCAAACAGAACTGCTCAAAGTCTGGCGCAGATTTACTTCAGGGAAATAGTTAGACTGCATGGAGTGCCGCTCAGTATAGTAAGTGATAGAGATACAATATTCACTAGCAAATTCTGGGAAGCATTTCAAGTCGAGCTGGGAACGAAGTTGAACTTAAGCACCGCTTATCATCCTCAGACAGACGGTCAGACTGAGAGGGTGAATCGCATTTTAGAAGATTTATTGCGGGCTTGTGTTCTAGATTTCGGTGGATCATGGGAAGACCATCTGCATTTGGCCGAATTCTCTTATAACAACAGCTATCAGGCAAGCCTGACAATGTTGCCATTCGAAGCATTGTATTGTAGACCGTGCTGATCTCCTGCTTGTTGGGTCGAACCTGGAAATAGACTTGTGTTGGGTCCTGATATGATTCGCGGAGCTGCCGACAAAGTCGATTTTATTAAGAAGCGATTACTCGCCGCTCAAAGCCGACAAAAGAGCTATGCCGATAGAAGAAGAAGAGGTATATCCTTTGAAGTTGGTGACTATGTATATTTGAAAGTATCGCCGATGAGAGGAGTTATCCGGTTCGGTAAAACTGGAAAGTTGGCACCCAAATTCATTGGTCCGTTTCCTATTCTGGAACGGATTGGGACTCTCGCTTATAGGGTCAAACTGCCTGACTGGTTGCCGGGAGTGCATGATGTATTTCACATATCTCAACTTCGAAAGCACGTTCATGATCCAGACTTGATCGTGGAAGAAGCAGCTCAGCAGGATATTGAAATTACTCCAGAATTAGCTGTGAGGCGAGAGCCGCTAAAGATCATCGGCAAAGAAACCAAAGAGCTGAGAAACAAGAAGGTTCACTTAGTCAAAGTGCAATGGAGTGGAGATCCGCGAGATTGTACTTAGGAAACTGAGGAGAGCATTCAGAAAGCTTATCCTAGATGCCGAGTAGATATCTCTGATTGACTCTGGTGCAAGGTACATTTACCCTACTTCGCATTACCATTCAATTCTCTACTCTATTGTTATTTTCTTTTCATAGATATACACTTTTAAGTATATAGTCTGAATGATTTTAAAGAGTATAGGATTTGATTAGTATATTTTTGAAAGTTAAAAACAATTGGATTGGTTGTTGTGTTGTGGGATTGTAGATTTATCAAACCACTTTCGACTTTGTTCCTTTTCGGGGACGAAAAGTTTTAAGTGGGGGAGATTGTAACGACCCAGAAAATCTGAACCAATTTAAAATTTTTAAATTGGCTAAAATAATGGATTTTAAATATTTAAAATAAATATTTTAAATAATGGCGATGAAAACTGAGTTTGAATCGACATTTGAAAACGAATATAGTTAATTATAATTATATATAGAATTGAAAATGGCGCGGTAGTTCGATAATTCGATTTCAAACTTCAATTGAATATACCGGGTGCAAAACAATCCGGATTTTAGTGAAACCAAAAATAATGGAATCTAATTGATAATATCTTTCCAACGAATCTGACCAATCGAAATTTGATAGCGGGAATCAAAAGATATGTCCAGTTGAAAATTCTGAATAGTCGCTATGTAATTCAGGCCCTTAAAAATAGACATTTTGCAAACGACCTCGGATTTCGACGAAACCACTTTTGTTAGATCCGCAGTGTGAAGTTATTGCTAGGTTTCAAATTTCATAATTTTTCGAATCAATATGTGAGCGTGGCAAAGGAAAACGCGTTTGACCGGTTTCAGTTGATTTTAATCGACTGGAAATTGGCCATTTTTCAAACGGCCTCATAATTCGACGAAACTAGTTTTGTTAGGACCGTATCGTCAATACGAAGCTAGAAAATATTTTCTGGAATTTTTCTAGTTAGTATGTGACCCCGGTAATTTGAAATGTACGTTTAAAATTCAATATAGTGATTTAAAATGTAAATTCAACGGGAACTGATTGTAACGATCAAATCAGCTTACGATACATATCCCATTGTATTCGGAATGGGGGTAAAACGCTATGGACGACAGGCGGTGGGCCTCCTTTCGAGGTCGTATGTAAAAGTCAACCTTTTTGCAAAAATAAATAATTAAATAATAAAATAATAAAAATAATTTTAATTTCCCTCCTTTATCTCCCTTTCTGGCCCCCCCGATTCATTAAATAGAAATAAAAAAAAGGGGAAAAACCCTAAAACTATCGATCGACGCCCCCCTGAAGCATCGACGCCACCGCCCTGACGACCGCCTCCACCGAAGCCTCACCCTCGAACCGCCAGTGACCTCGCCCTCCCCCTCGAAGCCATCGCGACGCGATTCGAGAGCCCCCCCCCCGTCTGACGACCTCCCACCGTCGACGAACTGAAGGCCGCCCACCACGAAGCCAGCGCCGACCCTGACGACCGCTCCCCCCCTTCTTCGCATACAGTAAGTATTTTATTTTTTATTTTTTTTAAATATACTGATTTTATTTTAATTAGAAAATACAGATTTTTAAAATGATTTAAAAACTGATTTTAAAAGATTTAAATACTGATTTTTAAAATGATTTAAAAACTGATTTTAAAAGATTTAAATACTGATTTTTAAAATGATTTAAAAACTGATTTTAAAAGATTTAAATACTGATTTTTAAAATGATTAAAAAACTGATTTTAAAAGATTTAAATACTGATTTTTAAAATGATTTAAAAACTGATTTTAAAAGATTTAAAAACTGATTTTAAAAGATGATAAAACTGATTTTTTAAAAAAGATGATAAAACTGATTTTAAAAGATTTAAAAACTGATTTTTAAAAAGATGATAAA
Organism: Allium sativum; assembly: GCA_030737875.1. Taxonomy (NCBI): domain Eukaryota; kingdom Viridiplantae; phylum Streptophyta; class Magnoliopsida; order Asparagales; family Amaryllidaceae; genus Allium; species Allium sativum. Next base: position 121,475,138 of record CM060919.1, on the reverse strand, counting down.
ACTGATTTTAAAAGATTTAAAAACTGATTTTAAAAAAGATGATAAAACTGATTTTATAAAGATTTAAAAACTGATTTTTGAAAAAAAGATGATAAAACTGATTTTTAAAAAGATGATAAAACTGATTTTATAAAGATTATAAAACTGATTTTATTTTGAAAAGAAAACTGATTTTTTTTCGAAAGAGGTTAAAACTGATTTTTAAAGAGGTTAAAACTGATTTTAATTTAAAAGAAGTAAGATATGAAAATTATATTTTTAAAGGAATAAAAATATAATTTTTACATCGTAGGAATATTAAAGATATAATCTTTATTTTTGAAAAGGCGGAATCTATATCTTTGAAATTCGATTTTTATTTATTGAATAACGTAGTAAAAATTCGATTTTTACATATGTAGAGAATACGGGCAACGAAAGCGACAAGAAGGCGAAATAGGCGAAGATTTCTATTAAGGAAGAGTCGTGTTATTGGATAGTTATTGGTGAGAATTTCTCACTCTTCAATTTCGTTTTCTAAATATTATATATGTGTGAAATGAAAGTGAATCGCTATATATAAATATACATCTATATATATACGCCCCTCGTCCACAAACCATGGACGATATTTATTGGTTGAAATTGTGGTGAAAATTGATTGATAGCGATTGATTGTTTGGGATTGTTTGTGATTGATATTGGTTGATTGCGGTTGAAAAATACCCATTTGTGGTTGAGAAATATTTGGTTGAAACCACATAGGATTAGTTTGTGGAAATGAAATAAATATATACATGCCGCCTGCGTGCGAACTAGATGCATGATCCCCATTGTCAAAAACCGCGAGGTTTTAAGGTAGAGGGAGGAGCCGTACTAGGGACAGTCCCGGTTTAACTACCCTGTCGTTATGCTGCCGAAATTTTGAATAATATTCGTGTGTTTGAATTATTTTCATATGCTTAAACTATATTTATTCATTGAATAGAAAACATTCATGTGTTGAATTGATATTCATTCGTTGATTTGAAATTCATGTGTTGAATGGTATTCATATTTTGAAATAAATTGTTCGATAATAAAAATCACATTTTTATCTATATATAGAAACTATAGAAAACATTCATGTGTTGAATTGATATTCATTCGTTGATTTGAAATTCATGTGTTGAATGGTATTCATATTTTGAAATAAATTGTTTGATAATAAAAATCACCTTTTATCGACTATATGAACTGTGTAAAATAATCTCGTTTTAAAAGAAATTGTTTTATGATAAAAATCCTATTTTTATCACCTATATGAACTATATAGAAAAATAGTGTTTTGAAATGAATTGTGTTACAATAAAAATCACATTTTTATTGTATGCATAAATCGTTGAAATGTGAAGTGTTAAAAATAGCCACTTGTTCAAAATAAACATATATGAGTTGAAATATTCATTAATTAGCTAATGAAATGATTTGCACCTATTTATGTAACATTAGAATGAATGGTGTTTTTAAACCAAATAGAAATCAAATATGAAGTCGAATAGAAAATGATAAATGACAAGAACTGTATATATATGTACATGCATATTCATTGAACAGGTTATAGCAAAGGGGCTAGAGAAGAGGAATAAAATTTTGTGCCCGACAAATAGGTACACATTTACTGCTTTGTTTGGGTGATGATTTTATGAGCCTATTGGCTAGCCGCTTGGCTTTTTCTTTTTCTTTTTGAGATTAGAAGGACCGGGAAAGCTATTTGCGATTTCCCGATGCTCCCGGTGCAGGGGAGGTTATGGCGAAATTTTCCAAAATTTTAAGGTATTAGAAAAATATTTGAAGTGAAAACGATATGGGAATCATTGAATGAACTATATTTATATAAATATATAAATATAAATAAAATTAAAACGAAACGAAGCCATGCAGTTCGTATTTCGAAACCGTGATTTCAAACGACTAGTGCGGGAAATCCGACCATTCGATTTTCCCGAAACCTCAACCGTCGGGTTCGCCTTGGAAATATCTTCCCAACGGCCCCAACCTTGTAAAAATCCAACGGTTGGATTGTCTGGAATGTTTAATTCAAATATGAAGAAAAACAGCGCCAGAAACGATTATATTTATATATAAATATAAATATAATTTTAATTAATCGAATAACGACGCTGCAGTTCGTATTTTGAAATCGAAAATTCAAACGATTGTACCGGGAGATCCGATCGTCGGATTTTCCCGAAACTGGAACCGTTGGATTCGTTTTGAAAAGACCTTTCTAATGATGTAAATTTTGTGAAGATCCAACGGTTAGATTTTCAGATATGTGTAAATCAAATCTGAAGAAAAACAGCGCCACGGCCGCGTTATGGCCCGAAGCGTCGTTTTGAATAAATTAGCTATTTTAAATTAAATAAAAATAGCGATAAATAGTTATAAAATATCATAAGCGATATGGAATGGAAATAAACTGAATTTGCTCGATTTATGTGGCTTTTGATGGTTGAATGTGTTTGGTGTGAAAATTACATTAAAGAACACAATTGGTGTTGTCGAATAATTTAACCATTGAAATAAATTGATTTGAAATTCTAAATATACGTGAATTATTTGAAAAGGCCGAGTTAATTCTCATTTCAAATAATTGACCGATGATTGAAATTCGAAGATGAAGACGACGGTCGAAGACCGGAGACCTTCACCTCGTTTGGATGGTAACCGAGGTCCTGATTGGGAGGCATCCCGAAATATGGATAATGAGTGGTGATCGTCCAGACGTACGTGGTGATCGATGGGTTTGCGAGGTATTCAGTGCCTCCGGTTTCGTTCAGACCCAGAACAGACTTGTAAATGGACTGTGTGTCCGACATTGGATTTTATTCTGTGTTGATTGATCTCTGTTAAATATACATCTGTTTGGCGGCGGAGAATTTATTCTTTTGCTTAACGCCCTTCTCTGAGACGTACGAGCTCAGAGGTTGTATATCGATGGACATCAATCGCATGGCATGAATTGCCTGTGTGGCATGCTAAGATGCAGTGATCAGGGCTTTTGTTGAAAAGCAAAGTCTTGTGGTGATGATCAAAGCACCGCCTGTGTGGCGTAGCTTTGTGTATAACGTGAATTCGCGAGCCTCACACCCCGGTATGAACCTAAAACGGGAGAAGGACCTCAGGGAGGGCATGCGTTTCTTTCTAGCTAGGGTGGTGTCAGTGACCTACCAGCCCTGACATTTATATACTTTTCACCTATGTGGTTGTTGCTGTTGCGAGGCGCCTCGGTTTGATCGGACGATCCGGGTCCGATGGAGTCATTCGTTGGCTCATTTACGCCCCAAAGGGCGGGGAGACGTATTGTTCAGGCATAATAATCCACATTGGTGGACCGACCCTGTCGCTCCAAGGCTTGCCTGCGCGCTTGCCTGAGACATGGGCTAGATTGTCTCGAATTCGGTAAGGACTATCTTTTGCCTTGGTTCATGACGGAAATCCAATTTCCAAATACGACATCGTGCGGTTTTGATTATATACCTATATATGGCGACATAGTGGTATGGGGCATTAATGTCGTCTATGATTGATAGTTATGATTTGAAATTGTTTTCAAAACATATAAACACTAGCAATAATATCAAATGCCTTTGTTTTATTCGTATCAATCATATTTTGGCCGTTATAAGGTAAAACTCTATCCTCCGGTTTGCGTTGCATTGTGTGATGGGAACTGAGTCTTATAATGGCTTCATTTTTATAAAAAGCATAACGATGTTTAAAAGAAAGATTTGTTTTAAAGCACTGGCAATCCAATGGAGTAAACCCGTTCCACGAAAGTGGCGTGGTCCTGTGATTGGCCAATTATATATGTGTTGAGTGGATTTCTCATACCAGTCCCATGACTGACTCGTAGTTTGTTTCACTTTCAAACTCGGGTGCCCCTTTTTCTACACGGGCAGCCTTGTATTCAGGTTTAGCTGGTTCTTTTTCTGGATAGCTGGAGCTAAAGATGGATTCTATCATTTATTTATTTTTATGCTGTTCAGCCCCTATTGTACATATTTTGTTTATTTCCGCTGTAGACATTTACGTATAGCTGAACTGTATTTGTACTAAGTAAGATCCTGTATACTGTGTAGCTCTGATGATTACTTTTATCCAGTATATTCTATTGTTCATTATCTGGTGTATTTATTTAATTTTGTTCTGCTATTATCTGTTTCTGTGTTATATTCCAAAGATAACCCTGTTTTCGTCTGAACGGGATTTCGGGTCGTCTCAACGATCCACCTTCACGATCCGCTAGCAGCTCCGATCGCCAGAAGGAAGCACGACACCGATCCGACAGGGGCGCCACGAACTGATGAAGCACGACCCGACCCGAAGGAGCTTGTCACGAACCGATCTGTGGCGATGGACTTGGAGACCCCGACCCGATCCGCTGAAGGGTGCTCGAACCGATCCGATGGAGCTGGAGGACCACGAGTTGATGGCGCGACCTGATCCGAATGGATGAACTCGACCCGAACCAGTATGGTGACTGCGAACCGAACCAGGAGGCTATGAACTGAATGAAGACCGATCCAGAGGTGAAGACAATAACCCGAGATGCAAAGGTAGTCCAAATGGAAGTTAGAGCTCAGGATCCCGGACCCAGTTGGGAACCAATGAGTTCTCTTCATGAGTTGGGCTTTGCTGCGGGATGTGTGCTAAGGAGTGGTCGATGTCTATAACTTTGGATAGCTATGTGCGGGAGGTATAAGTACGGATTTAGGGCCACTATGGCATTGGTACAACTAAGGGAGCTATAGACCAATGAAGTGGGGTTATTGGAAAGGTTTGGACATGACTCCATGGGGTAAGCTTGGCTATAGACTAGTGAAGGGGGTCATTGGAAAGGTTTGGACATGACTCCATAATAGTAGTTGTACAGGACGGACTCCGTCATTACCTCGAGGTCTAGTGATTTAAAGCAGTGGACATCGTATACTTTACGCACTGAGTGAGGGATGTGAGGATGGTTTCTATGCTTGAATTGTTTGCTATCACTATGACTTACACACCCCCACCCCCGTTATCTTGACACCTGTGTTTAGTGGCACCTTAGAGTATTGTACAGTATGTAGTGCTAACTCTTTGGTTGCAGGTCCAGGTTCAGATATGGTTTAGTTATACCTGTTATTGATTTGTTTAGTTGCTTATCGCTCATACTAGACTTTTGTCTGACCAAGAGTTTTATGTCTCTTCTTATTACTCTGGGTGCCCACACGAGCAGACTAGAGACAGGTTAGGTGGTATGCACGAGTAGCTGATCCGGAGACGAGCAGGAGGCTTCTACGTATGATATATAGATATTCTCCCTGTGTTGCAGCTGGTCACTACTTTGGGCATTAGTAGTGTACCTTTCCTTTTTGCTTCAGAGACAGTATTTTTAAGTTGTAATAAGCTGTATTTTGGATTTCCGCTGCTATAATGGTTCTGATTTAGTTTTCAGCTTATGCACTGTCTCGCATGTTTATGTCAAGTATATTATTATTATATTTTATTCCATGCGCTGTGAGATATGTTACAAGTTCCGTGCTAATTCAATTCTTCAAATCCCTTTCCTTTTCCTTTCTTTTGGCGACCGTTCCGTGCTGGTTGGACATCAGTACAGCGCATTTCAGTGAAATGTCGATTGGTGCGGGGCGGGCCGTCACACTTGGTATCAGAGCTCTAGGTTGCGTAGTTAACCTAGGGAAAGACACCAGGGAGAGATAGTATACGTATATGAGAGCGCGTATTTGTAATTATTTTGGGTTTCAAAAGCTATATATATACTATTAGTATATTAAGGATGAAGCCGTACTGCACTGCCACCACTATGGAGATGGTTAATCGTTTTCTCTTTACAGATTGAACGATGAGCCGATATGCGAGAGGTACTGGTAAAGGAGCCAATAATGGGAATGCTCCCGACATGAGGACGATGTTCACTGATTTCATGAGAGAGATGCTTAGGGAGGTTCAAGGAGCTGTCCCTAATGCTATTAATGGTGGTGGTGCAGTGGTGCAGGCGCCTAGGGCCGATTTCGCCAAGCTAAATAAGGATTATACTAGCTTGGGAGGAAAGCCGTTCCACGGAACGGAGTCGGCTACAGATGTTCAGGATTGGTTGGATAGCTGTGAGCGTATCTTCGAAGACTTGGGCATCGAGGATGCGATGAAGAGAATGCTAGCATCCCGTCAGCTGCAAGGACAAGCTATGAATTGGTGGAACGTTATTAAGGTAGCTACTCCAGGGAATCAAGTTACTTGGAATCAGTTTATGACTCGTTTCAGCGAAAAATTCATTCCAGCTGCCCATAGATCAGAATTGTTCAGGAGGTTCTTAGAGCTTAAGCAGAATGGCAGGGCAGTCTCGGAGTATATTGCTGAATTCAACACTTTATCGAAATATGGATTGTCCCTTATCGATACAGTCGAGAAGAAGAACAAGAAGTTTATAATTGGCTTGGATGGGTACTTGGGGGAAAGACTTGTAAACCATATCGACGAGACGTTTGAGTCTATTGTAAGAAAAGCATTAAGGTCTGAGAGCCTTTTCCCTAAGTCGAAGACTGAGATTGCTATTGCATCTACAGAGGAGCCAAAGCCGCAAGCAAGTGGTGAAGGCAAGAAGAATTCTCAGAGCAAGAGGAAACAAGACCATGTTAAGGATGGTCAGAAAAAGAAAAATAAGAAAGATGGCGAGTGCTTTAGTTGTGGCAAGAAGGGCCATTATGCCAGAGATTGTCAAGAAAAGCCTGCGGAAAGGAAGTGCTTTAATTGCGGCCAGGCGGGACATCACAAGAATGAATGTCCACAACCTCCTAGGGAGAAGCAGATCGTGAAAGCATATGCCACCAGTGTTGTTCCTTCTTCGTCGAATGCCCCAACTGCGGCAGAGAAGGGAAAGAATGTTGTTATCCAAGGTATGCTTTCTGTTTATGACGTTCCTGTTAGAGTTTTGTTTGATACCGGAGCTTCCAGTTCTTTCGTATCTAGTGACCTGGTAGATAGGTTGGAACTGGAACTCGAGATAGTCGATAGACCTTTAGTAGTGATGAACCCGATTGGAGGTTCAACTAGCCTTAGTATGATTTGTCGTAATGTGATCTTATCGATTCATGGATGTATGTTTGTTTTTGATTGCTTTGTTTTGGGCTTTTCTGGATTTGGCATTATTTTGGGAGTCGATTGGCTCCAAAGATACGGGGCGGTGGTAGACTGTGAGGGCTTTTTGGTGACAGTTAGGGCGGATGATGGGCGGAGGGTAGTGTTTGGTAGCCTGCCTAGTGACGGGGTGATGGCTAGTTTTCTAAATTCCCTTGACATCCCGCATGATGAGTTGTCAGAGTTGCCCGTGGTTGGCCAGTATTCGGACATCTTCGAAGAAGTGACCGGGCTTCCACCACACCGAGAGATTGAGTTCCGTATTGATTTAGTTAAAGATGCCAGACCTATAGTGATGCCACTTCGTCGTATGGCACCAAGGGAGCAGCGAGAGCTCGGGGTGCAAGTCAGCAATCTTTTTGAGAAGGGATTTATCAGAAGGAGTGTTTCTAAGTGGGGAGCGCCCGTTGTGTTTGCTACCAAGGCCGATGGTTCCCTTCGATTGTGTGTGGACTACCGCGAATTGAATAAAGTGACGAGGAAGAATAAGTATCCTCTACCGCGGATAGATGATTTGTTTGATCAATTGGAAGGAGCGAGAGTGTTCTCCCAGTCGGACCTTGCGACAAGATTTCACCAACTCAGGGTGGCAACTGATAGTATAGATAAAACGGCCTTTCGAACGCCATCTGGATTTTATGAGTGGTTGGTCATGCCATTCAGGCTGACCAATGCACTAGCATATTTTATGGATCCTATGAATAGAGTATTCAGAGATTAGTTGAATAAGTTTGTTCTTGTGTTCGTGGACGATATCTTGGTTTACTCGAGGACAGAGGAAGAACACAAGGAACACTTGGAGATAGTGATGGAGGTGTTAAGAAAACACCAACTGAAGGCGAAGTTTTCTAAGTGTCACTTCTAGAGAAGAAAAGTGTAACACCCCGTGTATTCTATAACTGTGGAATTAACAAATTAAAGTATAATTAATTTGAAATCAAAGAACTAAGGGAAACGGGATACGCCATTGCGTTCGTCTCGGAAAAATACGCGAAATAGAGTCCGAGTTTTCGAAAAACGGAGTCCGTATGAAGAAGATATGGCCTTCGGAAGTTTCTGAATTAAGTTTAAAATTCGAACAGAATAAAACAGTTTAAAAATTAAAACCGGGCCCAATTGGCCAAGGCGGGAAAACTCCCGCCTAAGACACCCAGGTCGACTGGGCTGTCGACCTGGTCTAACCAGGTCGACAGGGCTGTCGACAGGGCTGTCGACCTGGTCCAGACCCAGGTCGAACCCAGTCCACCCTGGCTGGCCTATTCTATGTTGGGCGATTTTCTGTGGTCTGCTTTGTCATTAGGGCTAGGTGGCAGGCTCTAATTGGTCCCTCTTGCGAATGAATGGCTACGATCAATCCAAGCAACATCGATGGTCCTAATCAGTTCATAAACTCTATAAAAATGACCCTAGACTCTACCTAGGTTTCCTACACAATTCTCTAGCCTCCATTGCTCTCTTCTTCTAATAAAAAAAATAAAAATGGCGTCGCTGCTCTGCTGGAATTGAAACTAGAAGATAATCAACATCAGCCTAAGCAACTCAATTCAAACTAGAGATTAAAGTTTCTGCAAAGATTCTACAGCAAGTTAAAGTTCTTTCTTTAATCTAATCAAGGCAAGTACAGTTATTTTCCGCTATAAACGTTAATAATAATTTTGATATGTTTTTTATTCTGAATCTGAGATTGTATATATATTTTCTTCTGTCAGATCTGTTTTTCTGTATCCCTTTTCTTCTTTTCTGTTTTTTTATAGCCAGGCTACCACGAGCCTGTGCCTAATCTCATAAGAGATGAACGTATGAACGCAAATTTTGGGATGAATGATGCGAAATTTGACAAGACTAAATTGAATGTATGACTTTAGGTCTGAGGCATAAAATATATTGGACATATGCATAAAATTGACTATGAACATATAATTTATGCATGTTGTATGCATAGCTATGTTGTAATTTAGAACTGTAATTAATGAGCATATGTTGTAAACATAGATTTGGATCTATGCATATTCTATGATAGAAGAAAAGAGGAACCATTGTAAGATTACATATGATTTGAGACTTTGGACAAAATGCATATAAAAGTCAAGATCTGATTTTTAGAAGATATGATTTAAAGATTTATATTGTTGGGTATAGTTTGCATAATGATTCATGACATGAAAAGAAGAAGGATATGGAAAGTTAGGTGTAAAGATTTACATTAATTAGGATATCTATTATTTAGATTACACCTAAATAGGGATTTTTGGATATATGGCATGCATTGAAATTAATGGTTATATTTGGTATAATTTATATGTGAATCTGCTGTAAGATGCTAGTTTAACAAAAATTGGAACATATGTTATATGACAAATTATGTCCATATTCTGTGCTAGGTAACTTTATGCAAACATGGAGTATATGTTGTGAATCATGACAATTATGTAAGCATAGGAATTTGGGCCAATTTATGATTGGGCAAGGCATGTAAATAGAACTTTTAGAAATATTAAATTTGTTAAATCTGCTAATTTGTCTAGTTGCCTAAACTACTAGTTTTGTTATATTGCCTAGACTGCTAATTAGATTGAAATGCCTAATCTGTTAAATTTGTCGGTTGAAATGCCTAACCTGTTATATGCCAAAATCTGCTAAGTTGCTAAATCTGTTAAATCCGTTATGTCATATAAAATATGTTATCTGCTATGTTGATATAATCATCCTGTGATTGATAAAATCTGAATTGGCATATATATATTGGGCACGCGCATAAACGGTAAATTATTAATTAATTGGCCGCAAAGATAAACATGGCTAACTCGAGGTTAGAATGAGTTTGCGGCGTAAATCTGCCCGGAACCGCCCGGCACATCCAGTGGCCGCAAACAATAGGTTCTAATGTGAGAAGTTAGTCATAACATGCGTAAGACACGAGGTTAGGTCTGGCTTGTGGCAGAAGTCTGCCCGGAACCGCCCGGCATATCCAGCGGCCACAAGCTACCGACCTAATGTGAGAGGTCTGTGCATTAATAATTAATTAATGCAAATCTAAGATAAGAATGACGTCTAAAACGTATTGGGGAAAAATGGGGTTAAACCAAAGGGATTAATAAATGTAGTAAAACCCGTCCATGAATTTGTAGGCCCAATACAAAGTTAGACAAATCTGAAAAATCTGTACATCTGACCCGTTAGTCTGAAAACTTGTTAACTTAATTTGTGAATTAGTAAATCTGAACTCTGTATGTCTGAACTTGTAAACAAGTTAATCTGAAAAATCTGTTAGTCTGGGGACACAAGGTTAGGAGGGGAATTACTTGTGTCATCTGTTGTTTGGGGCCCATATTAGTCAGTAACCCTTTCTGGTATCAAAACTTTGACCCAAAAGTAGGTAGGGTCCGGGCACGCTTACTGAACTAATTATAAGTGGTTCATTCTGATAACGGCGAGGGGTGTTGATGGTGCGTTCCAACCGGGTCATGTGCGTGCATGGACCCCGGTCTGCCTCTGAGGATGTAAGACGCCGTGACATCTGTAAATAGGTCTGTGCCAATTGGTTGTCACTTTAGGGAGTGATACACCCTACTGTGGGGCCGACACAGGATATTTATGTATTAGGGAGCCGATCGCTTGGGGTAGGGTTTTAGGGTACGCTTAGTTCTGTCTGTTTCTGTTGGTACCGTCTGTTTCTGTTGGGTGGTAACACCTGTCTGTTTCTGTGTGGTACCGTCTGTCGGGTGGTAAAGGCCCATTACTAGTGTACACCTAATTCCACATTCTGTTTCCATAGGGATAAATCTGTTTCTGCTTCTGTCTGTTTCTGATCGGGTAGTAAAGGCCCATTATTAGCATTCTGTTTCTGTTAAAGTATTCTGTACCCGTTCCTGCTTCAATTTAGACATTAGGGAGACACCTAATTCTGCCATACTAGTAGTAGTGCAGAGAAGTGTAAAACAATAGTTTATATCATTCTGTTTTTCTGTTACATCTGCTACACCTGTTATAGTTATCTCACATCCAGTTTTATGTTCATATCATATTATTATTATCTGTTCATATGCTGAAAGTCACTGGACTTGCCAGACTTTTTGTCTGACCCTTGTTGTTTCGCCTCCTTTCTTCCGTTCCCCCCCAGGTTATCCAAGGAGGGAAATACTTTAGCTTGATCCGGATTTCTCTTTGCTTGAAGTGCTTAAAGTATGGCTTGGCTCTGTATAGCTTCCATTCCATGGGGATTATGATTTTAAACTATGCATTTTGAAGGCTTTTGTACAAGACTGATATTTTGTACTTGAATTCTGAAATTGAAAGGATGTAACCATATTAATTTCTGTTTCCGCTGTAATAAAGTCAAAAATTTTCAAGTACTGTTTTATCTGTCTTGTAAGTTTCTGTCCTGTTTACTAAAATGCTCCACCAAAGTTAAGGCATTCCCTTTGTGAGTGACCTTAACGGAGGTGGGGTGTTACAAGAAGCGAGATTCTTGGGCCATGTTGTTTCAGAGAATGGTATCGCCGTGGATCCTGCGAAGGTAGCAACGGTACAAGATTGGTCTACGCCCAAGAATGCAACAGACGTAAGAAGTTTCTTGGGATTATACTATCGTAAGTTTATCCAAGATTTCTCCAAGATAGCAGCACCGCTGACTCAGTTGATAAAGAAGAATCAAGCTTTTGTTGGTTGTTTTGCTAGTATCATCTCACGTAGATTTTCTGAATTCGGAGGAGATATTCCTGGGGTGCTTGTCTGATATTGGTTTAGGCCTTTGGGGCTTGTGCTTTGGGAATGTCGAGTCCGACCAGGATGGTTTGCGTGGGAGATAAATAGTTGTGGCGATTTTTCGTTGGGTGCGGTAATAAGTGCATTGAGTAGGAGACATGCCAGTTTAGGGGCTATGTTTTTGGAATGAAAGCAAGTGGAATATATTGCAGGATATGATTCCCGACCTAAGTACGAATTGGATCCAGGAATGTTAGCAAGTTTGACGATCATACCCACTTTGATTGAGCGGATTGGTTCCAGTCAGAAGAACGTTCCTAATCTATTGGAAATCATCTCCAAGTTAGAGATGGGTATCGATGAGGAGATGAACGAGTATGAGCTTGATCGAGATGGATGGTTTCGAAAGAATGGAAGGTTAGTAGTACCCAACGTAGATGGATTGAGAGATGAAGTGTTGAGAGAGTACCATCACTCAAAACCCGACCATACACCCCGGTGATAGCAAGATGTATTGAGACATGAAGCAGACCTACTACTGGGAAGGAATGAAGAGAGACATTGGAAAATTTATATCCAAGTGCATGAATTGTCAACTAGTCAAGGCCGAGCAAAAGAAGCCTAGTGGTCTATTACAACCATTGGAAGTCCCAGAATGGAAATGGGAACAAGTATCGATGGACTTCATTGATGGGTTACCAAGGACTAGGCCAGGCCATGATAGTATTTGGGTTATTGTGGATCGATTGACCAAGAGTGCAAGGTTCATTCCAGTCAAGTCAAATAGAACAGTAGCCAACTTGGCATAACTGTATATGAAGTGGGTAGTGAGATTTCATGGAGTACCAAAAAGCATTGTGAGCGACCGAGATCCACTATTCACTAGTGGGTTTTGGAAGAGCTTACAAGAGGCGTTGGGAACAGAGTTACATCTCACTACCGCATATCATCCTCAAACAGATGGTCAGACAGAGAGGGTGAATCGAATATTGGAAGATCTTTTGAGAGCTTGTGTATTGGATTTTGGTGGATTATGAGATGACCATTTGCATCTAGTAGAGTTGAGTCACCAGACAAGATGGCAGGAGTTCATAACGTATTTCATGTTTCCCAGTTAAGAAAGTTAGTACATGACCCCGATATGACTATTTCACCGAATCAGTTGAACGATATCGAGATAGCATCCGAGGCGGTATGGAGCCATAGACCGATGTGTATTGTTGGGGACGATACGAGGCAGTGTGAAGGAAGGTGGTGAAATTAGTCAAAGTTTAGTGGGGTGAGAATGAGAATGACTGTACTTGGGAAACAGAGGAGAGTATTAGGAAGACGTATCTAGAACTCTTTGCTTGGTAAGATTTTCATTTCGATTTAGTTATTCCACATGCTAGGATAGGCTTGTTTTGTTTTTTGTGCATGATTGATTGTTTGCAAATGATTGATAGGCATGTGGGATACCTGTGTTTGCTTGGGTTAAGGAATTTCGGGGACGAAATTTCCTAAGGGGGGGAGAATGTAACGACCCGCATTCTACGCATCATAGGATCGTAGAGTATTTATTTCTTTTTTCGTGTGAGGTCGTATAGTCGTATAACTTTGGGAGACGACTATTGGGGTCATTTCCCATGTTCACGATTTTTGCCGATTTTTAAATGACCGTTTTGCCCCTAGCTGATCTTGTTTCGGCCATAACTTTTGATTGGAAAGGAATTTTGACCTGAAACCACTTCCATTGGCTCCGGATGATGGTTTCTCTTTCCGTAGAGTGGTTACATTAGCCAAACGGACTTACCGTTTGGGAGATATGGCTGAATTAAGGTTTAGAGGGTTAAAAACAGCTAATTGGGCTTAACCGGATGATTAGCAGCTAGGCCCAATGGGGGATTTCGGGATTTGGGGTATTTGAGGGCTGCTAGGGTTAGGATTTCGGCTTTTCACTCATTTTCCAGCCGCCACAAACATTTTAGAAGCTCCAACAATGGCCTCCAACATTTAAAAACACCCCTAATCACTTCTTAATCCAGTTTTGGCTTAAACTACATCAAATCAAAGGGAAATAGCATCAAATCAGAGTTGAAGCTGCTGCTAGGCATTGGAATTCGACCCATACAGTAGATTATTTCAGATTTGAGATTTTATTATTGCCAAGGTGAGTGATTTGCTTTATTTCACACTAATTACGGCTAATTAGGGTAATTAGCGAAAATTAGCGAAATTATAACTCAGAAAAATCTAGAAAAATTCCTAAAATTCTAAAACATCATTTTATGCCTCTGATATGAATTTGGGTTAATTCGGACTAATTTTGCTAATCCCGAAATTTAGGGGATTAAGGGGTAATTAGTGATAATTAGCGAATTTATGCATGTTAAAAATCTGGAAAAATATTTATAAATTCTGAAATATTATTTTATACTTCTGTTAGAAAAATTGGCCAATTTGGTTAAGTTTTGTTAATTCTATCATTAAGTTTGCTTAAACATGCTTAAGGGGAAAATATGGGTTTTTGGGTATGTTTGATCTATTTCACTTGCTATGATTTATGTTTTGGTGTTTGTGATCGATACTATATGTTGCTATGACTGTATGGTATGCTTTATGATTGTTTAGAAGTGTTAGTTTGGTCAAAAACGCCGTCGAATGGCGTAAACAGTCGCTGGAAGAAGTTGCAGGAATTCGCACAGGGACCGGATCGCCCCATGTGTCACGAACCGACCAGGACCCCACGCGAGACGACCCGATTGCTAACCACGATCCGATGCTGCGAGTCACGAGCCCTCCACCACGATCCACCTTCACGATCCGCTAGCAGCTCCGATCGCCAGAAGGAAGCACGACACCGATCCGACAGGGGCGCCACGAACTGATGAAGCACGACCCGACCCGAAGGAGCTTGTCACGAACCGATCCGTGGCGATGGACTTAGAGACCTCGACCCGATCCGCTGAAGGGTGCTCGAACCGATCTGATAGAGCTGGAGGACCACGAGTTGATGGCGCGACCCGATCCGAATGGATGAACTCGACCCGAACCAGTATGGTGAATGCGAACCGAACCAGGAGGCTATGAACTGAATGAAGACCGATCCGGAGTTGAAGACAATAACCCGAGATGCAAAGGTAGTCCAAATGGAAGTTAGAGCTCAGGATCCCGGACCCAGTTGGGAACCAATGAGTTCACTTCATGAGTTGGGCTTTGCTGCGGGACGTGTGCTAAGGAGTGGTCGATGTCTATAACTTTGGATCGCTATGTGCGGGAGGTATAAGTACGGATTCAGGGCCACTATGGCATTGGTACAACTAAGGGAGCTATAGACCAATGAAGTGGGGTTATTGGAAAGGTTTGGACATGACTCCATGGGGTAAGCTTGGCTATAGACTAGTGAAGGGGGTCATTGGAAAGGTTTGGATATGACTCCATAATAGTAGTTGTACAGGACGGACTCCGTCATTACCTCGAGGTCTAGTGATTTAAAGCAGTGGACATCGTATACTTTACGCACTGAGTGAGGGATGTGAGGATGGTTGCTGTGCTTGAATTGTTTGCTATCACTATGACATACACACCCCCACCCCCGTTATCTTGACACCTGTGTTTAGTGGCACCTTAGAGTATTGTACAGTATGTAGTGCTAACTCTTTGGTTGTAGTTTCAGGTTCAGGTATGGTTTAGTTATACCTGTTATTGATTTGTTTAGTTGCTTATCGCTCATACCGGACTTTTGTCTGACCCAGAGTTTTATGTCTCTTCTTATTACTCTGGGTGCTCACACGAGCAGACTAGAGACAGGTTAGGTGGTATGCACGAGTAGCTGATCCGGAGACGAGCAGGAGGCTTCTACGTATGATATATAGATATTCTCCCTGTGTCGCAGCTGATCACTACTTTGGGCATTAGTAGTGTACCTTTCCTTTTTGCTTTAGAGATAGTATTTTTAAGTTGTAATAAGCTGTATTTTGGATTTCCGCTGCTATAATGGTTCTGATTTAGTTTTCAGCTTATGCACTGTCTCGCATGTTTATGTCAAGTATATTATTATTATATTTTATTCCATGCGCTGTGAGATATGTTACAGGTTCTGTGCTAATTCAATTCTTCAAATACCTTTCCTTATCCTTTCTTTTGGCGACCGTTCCGTGCTGGTTGGACATCACTACAGCGCATTTCAGTGAAATGTCGACTGGTGCGGGGCCGGCCGTCACATGACATAAATATGATTTATGAACAGTATGAAATGAAATACTGTATGTACATTGTATTATATGTTTTCAAAGAAAAAAATAAGGTAAGTACCTTCCTTCTCTTTTGAATTTCGAGCTTAGTTAAGATATGCTGCTGGTGGTATTAGGTTGTCCGGACATAAAACTCGAGTTGTCTGAAAGAACACGACCGTGTAGAGAAATTCGAAGGGCTGTAGACGGCCTACGATTGACGGATGTTTCTTGGGGAAACCAAGCGTAACCATTGTGCTTGCTGGGATCTATTTCCATGATAATGGCGTAATCCGCAGAGCTGTGAAAGCTTACGGGTATGGATGTTTCCTGGGGGACCCAAGCGTAACCATTGTATACCTGCAGTCCACATGAAATATCTACAAGTGAAAGAGATGTAAACGCTAGAGTTACTAAAGGTAGAATGGAGCCATGCAATGTTTGAGATATCTTAGTGATGTGGGCCACCTGTTTGATGCAACAACGTGTCTTCGTGACTTGATTCGTCTTCGTGACGTGAATTGTTTTTGTGACTTGATTGATCCTCGTGTCTTGATTTATTCGATAATTTGATTTCGTGATTCTGAGATAGAGCAATCAACGCTCAGTGACCTCAGATTTTCCTTTGATTCTTAAATATTATTCGTTGATCTATCCATGACGAAATTCGCAGGGAAGTGATTTCCTATGGATAAAGATGTTTTCTAGGGGATCCAGACGAAACCATTATGTATATGCGATTCTTGAGCAATCAACATATCAATATCACATTGGTACTTTTCGTATTTGTTTTTAAAAGAAGTTTTGAAATATTTTCACTGGAAGTTGAATCAAGGATATTTAGTACTTGGAGATTTTAGTCATACGCCTGGCCAGTGAATGCCTAAAATCTGTGAGAACAACAATAGACTTGTCAAACTTCGAGTTATCAAATATTTTCAAATCAATAATTTGAAATTTACATCGTACCTAACTCAATAAATTAAGAAAAAAGGATTTTGGAGTATTTTCAAACCCATAGTTTTGTAGTAATATTACCAATATTCTCTGTATAAAAGTTATAAAAGATTCCGGTTTCGGAAAATTTTCAAGTCAACAATTTGTAATTGAAAAAGAAATGTTATTTACACTCTTCAATGAGTGTTGTGAAAGATTAAATGGATTGAATATAAAGAGATGTCGTTGAACTTGTGGAACGATGAATAAGTAAATATTGACAGAAGAGATTAATTTTGAAAGGAAATGGGATTTTCTGAATTAATTAAATATGATGGTAAACAAAGAAGATAAATGACTTAAATATTGATATTTAAGTTAGTTGGGGGAAATTTTCACACGATTATGAAAATTTTGAAGCATACATAGTATAAATCTAACAATCTCTCCTTTTCGAGGAAGAAGATTGTAATGTCCCAGAAATTTAGACAACTAGAATATTGAATTAATTAAAGAATTTACTATTGATAATCAATTTGTATACTGATACTTGGATATGAATTGAATTCAATATTTAGTTCGAATTGGTTGGTTGGAAATCAAACGTTTATTGTTTGAATGGAATTTGATGGGATATTTGGATTAGATTTGGGATTCGACTGAGAATTTAAATGGTTGAATTTAAAAATATACTTAGTTGACATTAAAACAAATCAGAGATTTTATTAAGTTAAATATATGGGAATTATATTGGAAATGAAGTTGAATGTATAAATGTGTGTGTGTGTGTATATATATATATATATATATATATATATATATATATATATATATATATATAATTAAAACATGCTTAAATCAGTAGAGGAAGTTCGTAATTTACGATTTGTTTTGGAATTAAAAATATTATATCGATACAATATCAGCTTTTAACGATCTTGGCTTGTAAGAAAAAGAATTTTTATGTGATTACGTATAGTTTTTATCGCGTTTAGGAGTTGCGTTAGCGGTACGAAGTCAGAGCGTTGCAGGGTATTTCAGGATCGAAATTAATATTAAAATTAACCAAAAATATAACCTACCGCACATAAACTCACGTTGACTTATCTCTGAAATCGCCACTCCCTATATCCCTATGTGATTGAACTTCGTTCTTATCCCCACGCATCTCCGTCTTCTGAAAGTCTCCCTTCCCCTTTATATTCCCACCGTCTTCTCCTAATTTCCTCATCAAAAAAAAAAAAAAAAAATCCCCAAATCCATGGAAGATGGCCGATGCCCCTTCCATAAAAATCGTTTATTCTCCTTTTTCAGTATTCTCCCTTTTCAATTTCTAATGACTTCCATCAAAAATCATGTCCCCTAAAAAAATCGAAATTTTCCCTGAACAAAGTTCGCTCTTTCCACCGTCACTTGCCTGAGTGCTATCATCTCGTCGATGCTCGCTCCGACCAATTGCAGCGCTCGTAAGCACGTTTGGAGCTGCTGCATCGAAACCAAGGCTTTGGAAATTGGAGCTCCGCCTCCAATTGAGTTCACTTGCGCTTTACCACCGCGTCACCAATCTCGAGAGCACCCAAAAACCGAGCTTCGAAGCCCTGGACTGTCGTTGCCAATTGCAGGTGAGCACCTCACTCACGATTAAATTTTAGTTTCAAGTATTTCAATTTCAGTAAGGAACTAAGTACGATAGTATGGTTTGAACTAAATCTGTTGGCTGTTCCACTTTGAACACTGATTATGGGTTGCTGCGTGAATTAATCTTTGTCTGTTGAATGCTTAAACCTCTGGACATTATAGATTCGTGAAGAACAACACATATGTATATTTTTTTCATATATATATATTGTTTCCTTTGCCCTCATTTATTGATAACCTGACCTATGACTTTGGACATTTAACCTGTATTCGAAATCTAATAAGTCCGGAATCTTCATGCTGTCATGAGCTAGCGGTTCCGGTCATGTATTGGTGTACATGGTTGAGTTTCATTATCTTTTTATTTCATTTGTGGCTCCTGTTTTTACATGTTGTTTTGAATAATAAAATGTGACTTAAAAAAATATAGTAATATTTATAATAGAATAAGGGGCCAAAGGGTTGTTCAAAGGTCGACAACGCCAGTAATTTTGGTCGTCTCTAGTCTGAGAATACTTTTGGGTTTACTGTTTGGGATTAAAACATTTTGGGAATGATTTACCAAGAATAAACTCTTCGGAACGTATCGCTTTAGTGTGGTTTTGATAAAAATAATGATATCAGGAAATAAGCATGTTTGATCTAATTACATTCATCAGGTCGTCGTCCTTATTTTATTAAGCTTGACTGGGCACTTAAACCTATATCATCCCTTGGGTTTCTATTTTCACGGTTGAAGCCTATAAAATTCATTAAGGTACATACTATTGTATATTCATGAGTTCAAGCTAGATCAGCATGTCATACCAGATTTTGCAACCAAATAACTTGAAGTTAAAAGTTACTGGACCAAATATTTTATTTTCCAAGATACTGGTTCAATGCAGTTTAGAATGAATTTGATTGTTTACCAAGAACATGATATAAACTTGTCCTGTTATAGGCTTGCTCATAAACTGAAAATAAATTATACATATTATGATAAAGAGATATGTATACCTGCATACATGTTAATTGTTAAAATATATTTTTGTAAACCTGGCATTTAAATTACATGCGCATAATGCCCTTTCTAGAGATCAGCATACATTTACATTCCCACATGTATGAGCCTGTAGGTGTCTACACATATGTGAGGCAACCACAATATATATATTCCCACTTTGTTGACTTGTTTGCAAAACAGAACTACTGCCTTTTGTTTTGAACCGGAAAGGTATTAACACCACCCTATTATCTCGGTAAATAATCGTCGTTGGCCACACACCTTTAACTTATGAAGACGAAATTCTACTAACTGTAAGTCTGTATATTATCAAATTAAAGACCAATATAATATTCAGATTAATTATAACTTTAGTATTTCACTCCCTTTTTCACCTTTTCGAGCCTGGTCTCCTTTTTCTTTTATTTAATTTATTTTTAACAAGAACAAATGCAAAGGGACAACACAATGATTCCAATTCTTTAATCCATGACCATTTCTTTTGCTTGGTTTTGTTGTACCTTAGCTTTCTTGTCATGAATGTCTTTTAACATACATAATACAAGCATGATTGACTAGCATTTATTGTGTGGTTAACATGAATCTTTAGACACAATTAAATATGCCAGCAAAGACTTTGAAAAAACATGAGAAAATAAGCAACAATGTAAGCAAAAGTGTTAGCACATATACCTATTTACATGTTACAGGTTCCTATGCTTTACTTACATCTTTTGAATGCTCTTACAGTATATATAGTATGCAACTTATACTGAACTTGCATTTACTATCATACCGAACTTGCATTATTTTTGTGATCAGTGTTATAAGCATTTGCCACTTTCTTAACCCGGTCATTTAATTCTCTTGAGTGCACATGAACCATGTCGCACTACGCCATTCTGCATACTTGTTTGAAGCACCATGTTCGATTGTTTCGGACGGTTTGAAGTACACCCTGCATACGTTAAAAGACTAGGAATGAAATTGTTGCCTGATTTCTTTTGAAAGATGGCACTACATTTGTTTTGCCAAATTCTATAAAAATTGACCTTACCTCTTCTTTGGAAAAATATTACTTTTGGTCTTACTTGTTGAAAATACTGCTATATGTAGTAAACCGAAACTTATTGGCTTATGCATCTTGTCTACTCACTGAACCTGATACTTATTTTTACCTACGATTACATGGATCCTCACCTTCCATGTTGTACTATTCTTAAGTTCTGATGCACATAATTGTTCACTGATGATCTATTTTACGCGTATTAGAGTTGCAAATTGTTGAATGAAACCATATAGATCTATTCAGACCAGGAAGAAATTTATTAACTACTGGGCTTACCAGCAAATTCCTATTACATAAATAATTCTCTCCCAGATCAGGCCACAGATATCCATTCCTGTGCATGATCTCTTGAGTTGTCAATTGAATTTTTTGACCGCCTTGCTGAAATGAACAAATGGCCATACATTTCTGCTAAACTGTGAATCATTGGCACTTAAATATGAAACCTTGTTTTCCTTGAAAATTTTGAAGGATGCCTTGTCACCTTAAACATCAATTTGACGGACCATGACAACCGTATGAAACTATTTATTGCTGTGCTTATTAAATTGCATTAGAAATTTTGCCCAGTTACCATTTTATCCGAGCGCACCCTATGAACTTTCGTGGAACGTGTTATTTGTTGATCATGGAATGCTGGGGTAGTGCACATGTGTATGCCTACATGTGTGCACATGCAGGCTTCCACAGCTGATCGTCCCTGAAATAATAACTGATATGCACAGATATTATACTGGATACTAAGATATTTACGTATATATGTTTTTCGTATATATATTTTTGTGGGGGGCGATGTACACATATGTATATATGTACTATTGTATGTGTATATATAAGTCGTCAGCGCGCGCACACACACATATATATATATATATCCATATATTGTCCAGATATGTCTTATCCCGAGTTGCACTATTACATGTTGGCAAATTTCTCGTCGGTTCGATGTACTCGTCTGTTTGGATTAACTATTATATTTCAGTTTCTATTGAAATTAATTTACTTGGACTATGATTTAATCCTGACTCGAGTGTTTTATGTTTTTGAATGGAACGCTCGAGTCAGACCCGAGCATTACAGATTAAAAGAATGCAGCTTAGGATTCAAAGATATGAAAAGCCTGAGATTCCAAAGACGGTGCACTCTGAAGTTTCAAACAATAAATATTTTTGTGTTCAAATGGTTTTTAATTCCACTGTATGTATATAAATATCTTGTATTCAAAAATTATGATTATAACTAAAAGTCTATTTCACTGCTCAACATTGTGTTATTTATTTATTATGCAATTTTTTTTGTGTTGATTTCGTTTTTTTTAAACTCTGTAAGCTAAATAACGGTCCGTCGATTTGAACGTTTTAAGTTGGTCTAAATACCGATTTGAAGCGGTCAAAAAGGCGGGACGTTACATAAACCTCCAAATAATGTCATTTAGGGCCTTGGGAAATCAAAAATCCCGAAGCACCTTAATGATGAAAAACCAGGACATGCGATCTTAAGCTTTAGCCGTGTCTAACTTATCGGCCACATTAGAACCCTTAACCTTCCTATCAATCCGAGATGCTAGCTCCTGGGCTAAAAGGGCATTATTCGTAATCAAGCATTCATTTACAATCCCAATTTGAGAAAATGATATAATACGCTGAAGAAACGGAGCCAGCCTAGTAGTCAGAACCTTAGATAAAACCATGTTATATAAGTTACACAAGTTGATTGGTCCAAAATCCACACGGGAGCGGGGATTTTCGCACTTCGGGATAAGAACCAAGTTGGTGGAAGTCGACACCTGAGGCAGATCTCCACTGGAGAAGAAAAACCGAATAGCTAGGCAGAAATCCGACTGGATGATCGACCAAACACTTCTGAAGAAGACCCCATTGAAACCATCAGGCACACTAGCACTATCCTAACTAAGAGAGAAAACACAAGCGTGTATCTCTTCTGAAGGAGGGACCGTGAGGTCAACACTCTCACCAGGTAGAACCAACTTGGGAATGAAGGTAATGAAGGTAGGATCAGAGACCGAGACCAATGGCGAGCCAAGAAAAAATTGAAAGTGAGAAAGGATGGTATCCTTAACTTCCTCAAGAGTGGAAGCTAAAGATAAACCGGGGCGCTCAAACTGAAGAATTGAAAGAATTATGTTCTTCTTACGAATGGAAGAGTGGAAAACTTGGAATTCGAATCCCCGTCGACAACCCACTTGATCCTCGCCTTTTGGCGAAGATAATTGTTCTTGACATGGAGCTCCGACAAATAGGTTAACTGGGCCAGGGCCCATGCCTCCTTGTTTGCAGAAGAGGTATCTTCGTTGAAAGAAGCTTTTCCAAGAACAAGAATCTCTTCGGCCACTTTGACACGGTCGAAAATATTCTTCAAAACTTGCACATTTCAAGACTTGTGGCAAATCTTGAGATGCTTTAGCTTGCGAGAAAAAACAGTAGCAGGTGAACCAACTGCTGGGGAGTTCCAAGAATCTTCCAC
Organism: Allium sativum; assembly: GCA_030737875.1. Lineage (NCBI taxonomy): Eukaryota > Viridiplantae > Streptophyta > Magnoliopsida > Asparagales > Amaryllidaceae > Allium > Allium sativum. Next base: position 121,451,953 of record CM060919.1, on the reverse strand, counting down.
AACATGGTGGAAACCATAGATAGTTGTTTTAATATCTGAAATTAGTCGGTTATTCATGTTATATTAGTAACTTATATTTTTATGTTGTCCATGGAACAAACATGTAATGAATGCCACATCAATAATATCACAGCGTTCTAATATGACCAATGGGAGGAAAAATCATGAATGCTAGGCAGATGACTAATAAATGTATTTAATGAAGAATTTGGGATGAAAGAAATCAAATAACCATATGCGCCGCTTGATAAAATTTCGTAACTTTTTATTATTTATAGGTGCCTAGCCATGGATAATCCATTATCAAATCCTTTCACTTAGATAATTCAAATGCTGCTATCAGAAGAATGAATTCCAAATGACTGCCCTTTCAGTGCATATTATAAGATATATGCTATCAAGTTGTTTTTTTTTTTTTCTAAATGATGAATAAAAATTTACCTAAGAAATAAAATTAGCAAATAATCAACATGCAAAATTTAGGAGGAAAAAATTTTAGCAAATAATAGAAGCAAATCATTGTTTTTTTCTTTTGAGTTGTTTTGGCTCACGTCCTTGGAACTTATCAAAATAGAAACGACATCCCTACCTTTTTAAAATGCAAATCCGGTCCTTGTTTTCAAAAGTTACATGTTTTACCTTTTTTTGCCCAAAACAAATGTGCCCACTCAGAAAAAAAAAAATCTAAATTCTAGAAACGTTCCCAGAAGTCTACGGAAATAAAAAAAAAAAGTTGCATACATGTATGCAACTATTACCAATAGTTGCATACATGTATGCAAATATTTGAATACCCATGCAAGAATTTGTCCACGTCTTCTAAATAATTGCATACAAGTATGCAGGAATGTGTTGAAGGCCGAAGGCATGGCGATATTTGCATACTTGTGTTTAGTTTTTCTTATGTATAGCTGCATATTTGAATGCAGATAAACAAGTATGCATGTTTTACATGCAGAAATTGAATTGTTGCACGAAAACATGCATGTATTTCATAAAATCTGCATATATGTATGCATGTATGTTGCAGTTTGACGCAGAATTAAAATAAATGCATACATGTATGTAACTATTTGAATATATATGCATCTGTCGATGCATTTTACTGCATTTTCACTGTTTTTGTGTGTTTTTTGATTTTGATGTGTTTTTTGCTTGTTTTTCACCTTGATTTTTTTTTTTCCAATTAGTTGTTTTATTTAATTATGAATTTACATGATTTTTTTATAATGAATTTTCGAAAAATAAGGATGTAATTTAAAATTTATGATCGGATGTGAGCCTAATTAAGTTTGGTTTTATGGATGTGTGTGCCTAATTTTCACTTTTTTACTAACGAAAAGAATATATTTTGTTACCATATTATTGCCAAATAAGAAATCATATTTATTACTAGATTAGACTATTATCAAATTTTAATGCAACTGGTGTTCTGGATTTATTTTTAAAATCGGACACATGGATTCATGAAGAACTTTTTTATGCGACTAAATCCAATTTTAATGAAAGCTAACTAATGTTATCGATTTCTCAGCAAATCCCCAAAAACAAGAATCGCACCTCTCCCTCTCCTCCAAATTCACCCAATTTCAATGAAAATTCTTCAAATCCATATAAATCTCTACTACTAATAAAGAGTTCTGCTTCTATGCGATGCCCCTTCTTGCTTACAGCAAACATGCCCTCACGTCTAATGGCGATCATCGCTACTGCTTACTATTTTGATTGGTACCTAATGATCCACCTTCAATAACCGCTTCTACGCGTTTCCTTTTCGAAACCGAAATTCAGGTACTCATCCACATTCAATATCTGTATTTTTTGCAATCTGATCTCCATTTGATAGATTCAGCATAAAGGTTCTTACTTGATCTTGCTATTTATTTATAGATTCGATTACAATACTATTTCTCACTAATATGGATCTATGTTTGTAGGATACAAAAAAAAAAAAAAAAAAAAAAAAAAACAACGAAATGGAGATTAGAGATTTATATAATGAACTTGGACCTCCGCTTTTGATTTGATTTCTTCCTTCGAACGTTCTATCTTTGGTACTGCTTTTCTCTTCCTCAGTTTTATGGTAATCTGTATTTGTTTCGAGTTAATGGTATTTGGGTTAGTTGGTTCAAAGTACTTTTGGTTGCTTTGAAATTCTCACCTTCACGAAAGGAATTAGCAGTCTTGCCGTCACTGGCCATTTACTAATGTGAAACAAATTAGAATCCTAGATTTATCTTGGAAAAGCAATTTTTTTTTTAAAATATGCTATTCTGATTAGTGTAATTATCATAGACTTTATACAGTGAAAGTAAAGTTGGTAGTAGTGCATGAAAATTTTCCACCAATATAGGATAGTTTACTCTTACTGATAGCATATAAGAAACATCAGAACAATTTTATCCATCATTACATTTAGCACATAAACCATGTTCATGTAGTCAAATTATTTGCATTTTAATTACCGTGGCATATTTCATCCGAGCATAAGTTGCATCTATTTTAGCCCTCATATATACTTTCTTGAAACAAACTAGCATGGATGTATAACCATTATTATCCAATTCTTAAGCTAAGGCTATAATTTTAAAGAGTTCGTCATATCTTAACCAATCTGGAAGTAGTTTTTAAGCGACTAATTTATACATGATCCACGGCAACAGTAACATATACTGATGTTCTTCTCTGAGGATACATGGTCTTATATATAACAATCCCAAGTATTGAAAATTAATTCAAAAGGATCACTAAACATCTACTCATGTTTTCATAATTGATTTTTAGGCATTAAAAATTGAAGTTTATTTGTCCACCTGAATATTAACCAACTGAATATTTTATATACCTTAACCAATATATTGGTTAAGGGGTTAAGGATCTGGTGGTAAAATTATAGTCAATGTGAACTATAATTTTCTAATGGTATGTATTGGATAAGGTTTACAATATAGAACCAACTGAATCATCACTCAACAAATATAATTTTATAATGCATGTTGTTACTCAAATGACTTAAAAGCTTACCAGGTTGGCTCCCACATTCATTTATTGCCCTCTTTAATGTACCCGTCCAATGTCTTATCTGATGTTTTGAATACAGGCATACTTTCACGTTGCCTAAAGATTTATGCTTCATTCATGTGCTTCTAATTTTCTATAATATGTTTTGCCCCTTCCAGTTTTACTTAACCACACTTGACTGCACGCAAAGCTGTTTCTTCTCAAACTTTAAAATGGGAAATGTGAAACACTGCATATGGAAATCAAATCGAGTAATTAAACCCAAAAGAGTCTTGGGCATTTTTAATATGTTGACATTTTTTTTGAAAACTGATAAACATGTTAATTTCAAATATATATTTGGCTTCTAAAGGACAAAAGTATTGACAAAGATACCTGTTTTATAGTGCATATATCTTAAAATCTGAAATTGTAGGTGTGTATATGTATATAAACTTTTGAGTGTGGTAATCTTGAAAGAATAGCCACTCCTATATGTGTGCAAAAGACTTTTGTAAACATGTCAGTTCATGTGAATATGTACTTCAAATACGATTATATTGTATTTCAAAAGGAGGAAATATTTTTACTTATATTAAATTGTTTGTGATTGTTCAAACAAGGATGAGAGTGGATGATTATTATAGTTTAAGTTCAACAACAAAGAAAGCTTTTTGTTCTCTTGAGCTATGAAATTTCTTCAAATGACATGTTCTTTAATTGCTTATGTAGAACAGTCCAAGCGATGGTTAGCCATTCCTACACATTGAACTGATAAACATATTAATTTTCTATAATATGATTATTCCGGTTGAATAATTTGCCTTCTTCCTGTTTTCTTAAATTTGATTCCAATTAACATATGTTTATTATGTTAAATATTTTCAAACCAGTTGGGAATTTAACTGAGTACGCCTTGCAAAGAGAAGCTTCAGTTGAATAATTCGGCTATAGGTATTGCTTTTTTTTTTTTTGGTAGTTCGCTTTTTTTCTTCTTCTAAGCTCCAGTTGATTAATTTCCCTTCTTTCTGTTCTTTTATTTAAATTTGATTCCAATTAACGACTGTTTATCATGGTAAACATTTTCAAAACAGTTGGCAATTTAACTGAGAATGCCTTGCAAAGAGAAGCTCCACTTGACCAATTTGGCTACATGTTCTGCTATCTTTTTTGTAGTTCGTTTTTCTTTTTAGCTACACAATTTGTAATTTCTTATACCAAATTATTAATATAACCTTTTTATTCGTTTTCCTATGACTATATGGTTACACGTTGTTCTATGGTTCTTTTCTAATTTGGACAGAAGCAGATGGAGTTTTTCGTTGTAGATTAATTTTTACTTACCTCAAAGATCAGGTCCAGTAATATGATTTTTTCGTATATGCTGGTTTTTATAACGCCTTTTTCATTGTATGTTTACCGTTCTGTTTCAATTTTCATCATCCAGCCAATTATTTGTTGACCTAGGAACTTATTTCTGATAGTCGCTATATATGTTTCAGCGAAACATAAATCATATGGTTGTATCAGTGTACTCATGGAAGCGAGCAACAAATGATAGGTTGACGAATTAAGAAAGAAATAGGCAGAATGATAACTACATTAGTGTCTTTCTCCAAGTCTTAGGTAGTATAAAGTTGTGGTTTCTACATGTTCAAAGTGAATGAACTAAAGTGAGATGAGTGATTCCCATTTGCGTTTTGTAGAATTCCTAATGTAAGCTTCCTTTCCTTATCTAATTTATTTTTATATTTTAGTACAAGCATGTTGAAAAGTGAACCAAATTTCAGTTGGAGATTATTCACAAAAATATCCTTTATTTTTACTCAAATTAAAATATCATGTATTTTATATTATTCTTCCAAATTTCAGTTGAACATGCTCCATTAACTGTAGATGTTCACGATGTTGCAGGTGAGATGGCAATGGTACAATGACCATTTATGGTTTGCTGTATGATTGTGTTCTATAGTTTGTGAGCAATGGAGTGTGAATTGGCAGAGAAGGAAGGAGTTGTGGTGTGTTTGGATCATTGGATGAGTCGGATAGTAAATGCTGGAGGCCATGATGATGACAAGTTGTTGTGTGTTTGGTGAAGTTGAGTCGAAGTGGAGGTCTGAATGTTTTGGGTGGTTGGGCTGAAAGTCTGAAGTGGAGGTTGTAGTGAGTTCTTTGTTGGTCGGCGATGATGATGTTAAGGTGGCTTTTCTGCTGTGGGAGGGTGTTGGGTTAAGTCAATGGTATTGCTTGGTGAAAAAAGGTAGGAAGTTTATACTGATTAGGTTTGTCCGGATGCTGGAGTAGTGGAAGTTATTTGGGAAGCGGTTAGTTGGTTGAAAAGGAGGGACTGAACGTTTTTTTTTGTGATGGAGGAGGTTCAAGGGAGTAGATGTAGTTGTAGTTAAATGTTAAATCTCTGAGGTACTGTTAATTCATACTAAAAAAATGTATTCACAATGCAACTTGATAAATTTATATTAAAAAAAAAACAAAGTAAATTTATGTTAAATTTCTGAGGTTCAAGGGACCGGTCCGTGCGGATAGCCGCGGAGCGGCTCAATGCGGAGCGCCGGTAGCCGAAACGAAGTAAATGTTGAAGGCAACAAGGTCAAAAATTGGAAGTACAAATGCATTGGTAGAAATTCAGAATGGAAGAGAAGTAGGCAAGTGTATGAATTATACCTCAAAGATCAAACAAACACTGTTATTTTTTATTAACATAATAGTATGCAAGTGTATGAAGTTATTCAGAATGCAACTTGATGTTAATTTATATTAAAAAAGGTACTGTTATTGTTTGATTTCATTATTGCTTCTTTCATTAAACAAATAAAATTTCATTAATAAATTGAAATATGACGATGGAAGTGGCAAAGTGCAACATTCACGAAAGATGAGCAAGGTACAACATACACCATGTGTTTAATAATCGAGTCCAAGCAACTTTATATGTCACAAAGCATGCTAGCAACCAAACATTAACAAGCATGAAAACCATTACTTTTAAAGAGCAAACTACTTTCATTAACTTTGATGCTTAAATTATGTTGTATATATGTTGTAAATATATGTTGCCTATTTTTTCTCTTTTTTATATGTTCTCAATATATGTTGTATATCAGTTTTTGAATTATATATGTTGTATATAAACGCTGTCTATTTTTTTCTCTTTTTTTTTTTTTTGAATTTTATATCTGAATTTTATATATGCTTCTCTTTTATATCTGAATTTTGATCATGATACTTGTAATCAGTTTTTGTTCAATATATACTTTAGCTCATGATACTTGTAATCAGTTTCTGAGCAAATGTATACAGTTGCACTTTAGAACATCACACACAAAGTTAATATATTTTTAAATTTTGGATCAGAGATTAAAGGATACTTGTAATTAGTTTTTGAGCTAATTTATAAAATGAATTTTGCTTATGATACTTGTAATCAATTTTTGCTCAATATATACTTTGGCTCATGAGCTACACAAATATAGAATGATTTAAAACTTGTAAATGCTTGATCCATATTGAAGATAAAATGTAAGACCAAAATTTTGATTATTCTTATAGTTAGGAACATTTATGGGATAATCTGGTATCATTTTCTCTAATGTATAATGTAACGACCCGTGTTTTTCGACCATTTGAATATGAATATTTAAATTAGTTTTAAATATTATATTAGAAATATTAATGGAATTTAATATTGAATTCGTTATTTAAAACGAAGTTGAACATTATATATATATATATAATATAAATTGAGCTTGAAAATGGCGTGCAGTTCGTGAAATGAAGTTTTGAACTTCAACTGAGAATACAGGGTTCGATATAAGTCGGATTTCTGTGAAACAAGACACGTTGGGATCGTGTTGACGATAGTTTTCATATAAAAGAGAAAAATCCAAATTTCGTGTTATAAATTGATAGTTATGGTCAAATCAAATTTTGAAATAGTCGCTATGGAAAATCGTTATTAAATTATAGGCCTTTAAAATAGCCGTTTTGCAAACGGACTCAGATTTCGACAAAACCAGTTTCATTAGAACCGTATCGTTAAATTATTGTCAGAAAATCAAACTGCGTGGCAAACCGATATCGTATGTGGCCACGGTAGCCGTAAACGGCCGTTTATTTTCTATAGCGCGTGATTTATATAATAAAGGGATATTTGAATGTAACTTGAGCAGACGATCGAATTAGGCCACGAAACCAGTTCCGTTGAGTTCGTATTGTCGATTAGAGCCAGGATAAGTATATAGTTTGTTATTTTTAGAGACCGGAAAAATTTGGTGTTAAAAGGGTATTGCGGTTCGGGGTAAAAACAGCCTATCGGGGCAACAGTCTCAGAATGCGACGAAATTAGTGCCGTTGGGTTCGTATCGGAAAGTTATTGTCATACTTCGCAGTTTCGAGTTGATTTGATTTATCTGGTGATCGTAGAAAAATTAAACGTATGCTCATTTCTGGTTTCATAAAGGAAATTTTTCCATACGACCTCGGATTGCGACGAAACTTATCCCATTGGATCCGGAATATCGTTTTACATCAAGATCAGTATTTTTATCAGTAGACAGAAATCATATGTGGTGGGTTTTAATACGAATTCTCACTGCGAAGTTTCGTTGTATTAAAATAGTAATAAAATCTACCCTACTTTCTACTGTACATTACTTGTTCCCCCAAACAATTCATTTTACTTGACTGCCAAATTATCACTTTCGTGCCGACCAAGTCTGAACTCTCTACACTACGGCCTACATGTGTACAGCTACCTACCATGTATCCTATATTACGTGCTGGCCAAACTAGGAACCGTGCCTCCCACGTTGGTCCCTTTTATAAATACCCTCAGCATAAATTTCTCTCGTTAAATCCCGAATGAATGGTCAACGAAAGCCGCCCATTTCTCTCCTCTTCTTCAAGCGAAACGAAAAAAAAAAAAAAAAGCTTTCCGTGAGTACTAACTGGCAGGAGGAAGAGGCCTGGGTTTCCTTTGAATTCGAATACCAAACATGCGAATTAAAGGGGAAACCACAAATGTTAGAGAGGGTAGGAGAGAAGTACAAAGGGCGGAGCTGTGGGCGTTGGCCAAGGCAGCGAAGCACATCTGGGGGTCACGCCTGATGAAGGTCCGATCATGGAAGGGAGCAGCCGTGAAGAGGATCGGCCGAAACACCCTTGAACTGATGGCAACGCGTACTGTGCCAATAAGGAAGGGTGCTGAAATGTACCAGGTGAAGACAGGACGGAAGTGAAGTGTAACAGCAGGAAGGTTCTGTGATGAGATGGCATTATCCGGTGAAGTTGCACGCATACAGTATCGCGATGGAAAGAATAGCAGAATGGAAAAGAGATGTAGAAAGTTGAACGAGATACATACAGTAAGGGGACTTTATTTAAACCAATAATTAGAGTTTAAATAATTTATAATTTAAAGTTAATTATCTAAATCATTTGGTAGGTTTTAAATACTGGTACATGACGTGCTTAGGCTGGCGTGGACAGAGAACAACAAACAGGATGATCAGTATGTGTGAACGGTGGAGGGTTTCATGGAAATATCGGTTGAATGGAGAATGCTGAACGGTGAAGCTTGAATAATCGGCCAGCTAATTGAAGGAATCATGGTATTAGAATTTATTAAGTTTAATAAATCTAATTAAAGGAATCATTATACTATAAATTGTTAAAGCCATCGTTAATGCTTAATCAGGACGGGATCAGGCAAACCTAGACGAGAATTTTGAAATTTGCAGTCAGCAGGGTTACAAGAGATTTTAATTGGTCAGTTTTACTGTAAATAAGAGTAATTAAATAAACAATTGGTTAAGGAAATAATATTTAAATCACATTCGCTTAAAATTGTATATTTTATGTCTATGTTGACAGAGTTGGGCGAAACAAACTATGCGGAGACCATATGGACGAACCATATATTCTTGAACTAGCTTGGACCGAAATGGTGACTACTGGAAATCATTGTTAAATTAAATGCTAGTTTAATTTAATTAGAAACTGAACCGCTTCAGCGAAATCAAGGTGAGTTAAACTCACTCAGTTACCCTTTTTATTTTTGGGTATTTTTATTTTGTGTGCCCTGCTTGCCGATGATTGACTGTTTTGCTAATTATCTATTCATCTGTTAGTTTAACCGATGAAATTAAACCGTGTTTAATTTCAGTGAAATACCAAATCGTTATGTTAACGATTGGACCCAACGGAGGTAACTCACCCTGTTGGTCACGTTTATTTATAAACGTGTTTTTTAAATGGTTGAATTGTTTGAATTGCTTATGGTTGATGTTAAATGGTCGTTATTTAATTTATCAGTTAAACAAAACTGAACCGTCTGATTTGAGAAAACCATTTGAATACAGGGAAGAACAGGTTGGAGGGATCCAACCGGATTCCTCAAATATATTATTTATTTCATATTTCCACATATGAACTGTCCTGTTTGGTTGATTGATTTGATTATTGATTTGGACTGGGAATTCAACATGTGTTGTGTTTAAACCAATGAGCGGTATTGGTTGAGTATTTGGCAGAGTATGGCCTTTAAAACCAATCAAGTTATAGATATTGATTCACCGTCAGGTGAATCGATAGAGTTGAGGTTATAAAATTTATTTTATAACCAGAGTTAGATTTGAATTATATTATTTGAATAAAAGTTATTTAAGAGAAACAAATAAATATTTTATTTGTTTAAGACTTTGATTTGTTATGAATTTATTTTGCAAAGCAAATGCTGATGTTAATCAGATTTACCAGTTGAAGAATAAGAAATGAATTAAATGGTTAAACTTTGAAAATTTGTTTTGTAGAGCAAACAAATAATTGGAATCTATTTAAATTAATTATATTTTTAATTAATTTAAAGCGAGGATTGTTGAAATCGGTTAATGAGATAATCAAGTTTTTGAGTTAATTAAATCGACCGTTTGGAATTAGAATTGTTTATCAAGTTAATGTGTTTTGACTAAAATAGTTAAATGAATATTGTCTGAATTTAAATAAGGATTTAAAAGGGATTTAATATTTAATTTAGTTAATAAAGGGATTAACTACTAAAGTAGTTAATGTTTGAAATAAGTTATTTTTTTAAATTAATGATAAACTTAGGAATATATTTGTAAATGGGAATTCATTTAAAAAGTGACCGAATGTGAGATGCAAGCCAATTGAATGGTGAAAAGAAATATATGTACTCAATTATATGAATTAAGTGAAAGGAGATTACGATAAAAGGGTTTATTATAAACCAGAGGTTTTAAGTGAGATGTAAAGTGTAAAGCGTTAACTTTACATTAACGTTACGTGAGAGTGAAATCAAGTAAAAATAGGACAAGGGAAATAAGACCTCCAAAGTGGATAAGGGTTGAAAATATTTGAAAGGAGATCGGTAGAAAGTGAAATTTGGGGATAAAGAAATGGGTCATAAGATTGTATAACTAAACCCAATTTATAAATGGGATTTGTTTTGAGACTGGAGTGGAATTTTGGTGTTTGGATTACAACTGATATTTATCGGAGAATAAGAACGTTGTTGATCAAGGTCTGAGAGGTAATTAAAATACCCCAACTCGAACAACATCGGGATTATCTGAAGATAGTATTAGTTGGTAATCGTAAGAGACGTTAGTAAATATGTTTTGAAAATCTAAACAGCGATTTTAGCGCTGTTGTTATAATATATGTTTTGTAAATCTAATATAGCGATTGTAGCACTTTTGCTATAGTAAATGGGTTGTAAACCTAAACAGCGTGTATAGCGCTGTTGTCTTGTAAATCTAAATAGTAATTATAACGCTATTGTTATAACATATGTGCTATAAACTTCTTTGTTAAAACAAATGGATTTCCGAATTTAAAGGATGATTTGAAGGAAGATTTTAAATGGGAAATTGAATATAGTTATTCGAGATAGAATTAGCCAAACATAATTATTCGGCTAAGTTGCCAATTCGTACGACTGCTAGCGAAATTCGCAGGGCTGCAGATAGCCTACGGCGGTCGGATGTTTCCTGAGGGAATCAGGCGTAACCATTGTGATCGCTGTGATCTAGAGTCAAGCGAATGGTTTTAAGTCGAGTATTAGTTAATCAATTAGAGTTAATCGATTAGAGTTAAATCGAATTAGAATTATTCAAATATCGTATCTTTGAATACTAAAAGAGTTAGAAGTTTTATTTAACAAAAGTAAATCAGTTTGATTTAAAGGCCAAGTGATGCTGAATACTGAACCAGTGAACTCATTGGAGTGTCATGATTGAAACACTGTATATTTTGATAGTTAAAACACCGACTATCAAATCTGTCCAATACGATTGTTGGTACGGAAAGACCGGGATCGAATTTATTCGAAAACCATTCCGACCAACAAATACGTGAAGATATCAGAAGATGATCGTGATGGAGCATTGAAGACCGTTGATTTTCATAAACGGAAGAACCACTAATATTCTCTGCCTGGCAAGTAGAGATAAGTTGTGATTCTGTCGTAGTTGGAATCTACGGGTTGCAAGGACTTCTCGCTACTGATCCATGGGGTGATTCCTATATGGATGCGGTAGGAGAGTGCCTTCGGTTCATCCTGTTCCTGGATGACGTATATGGACGGATGTCTGACAGAGTATTTCCAAAGGGTCACGTACGTTGATTTCTTCAAACGTACGATAGTTGTTGGCAGGGAATTGCCATTCTCTAGCTTTCAGCTAGAGTATTTTTGTGGACGTCAATTAGTGATATCTGACGGATCTGACGATGTGGCATTCAAAGTGAATGGTGACCAGATGATCAGAAGTTAATTCTGGCCTCAAGCCTCATCAACCGGGAAAATGACAAAAATCGGGCAGGCAGCATGGCTATGTGGGTCGCTCCCATTAGGGTGTATAATCACCTATCTAGAGGAAGTCCTATTTGTTTCTTAAATCTATGTTTCGATGCTGTCCCTTTTCGGGAGACGGTTGCTGATCCCAACCGTCGGTGATATACATTCGATACACTCAAGCGAAATGAGTGGTCGGTCATGTGAGGGCCGGGTTGCAAGACGTTCTTGTTGAACCCAGTGTATTCGTCTCTAGAGATACACTATCGGCAGGTGGACCCATACCTTGTCAAGTTGGAATCCAATATCCAATAAGCGGCCGCGGTTTTTTGATTGTATACTATATATGTGAAGCGTGAGATGCAAGCGTTCCACTAGATTTCTATTTACTTGTATTTAGACATTATTATAATATCAGACAAGATATTGATTTCAAAACTGTTTTGGGTTATCGTAAGGTAAAAACCGTCCGTGTTTATGTGTGGATTTGGTCTTACGATTATCCTTTCTTCTGAAAAGATTTTGAACTTTAAAATCATGATTGGATGATTTACCTTATTACTGTGCGAGTTTATCTCACTCTGGTTCACCAGACTGACCCGGTGTTTTGTAAATGCTCGGGTTAGGCCGGGTTGTACAGGTTCAGGTTATCGACTGCTATGAAGAGACGAGCTGGAAGAGTCCAGACGTATGATATTACTACTCTTCCGCTGTGTGTTGTATATGGGAACATGCTATTATAACTGTCCCATGGTATGATGTACTCTGATACTGTAAGTATTTTAAAGCTTTCAATAAAGATTATTTCTGTATTATATTTTGTTCCGCTGCGATGTGAGACTCTGTGTTGTTTCTTCTTCTTCTTCTATTCCAATATTTCTTTCTTTCTTATCTCACCCTCTAACTTCTTTCTATTAATGATCTGGAATGTTCGATGTCTGAATGATCAACACGGTAGTTAAATGTTGATTTTCTGAGTCGAAAATCCCTAGGTCGTTACAGTGGTATCAGAGCTGAAGGTTAAGTAATTACCTTGGCTCTGTGGTGTAACTTAGTAGAGATGGGGTTAGTAATACCCTAGACTGAGTTTGAGTGTATATATATGAGCGCGTATTTGTAAATTGATATAAAAACTGTCTTATATTGTGTTGATTGGTTTGTCGAGTAGTTTATGAATTCTGGTCGATACAGTAATGCAAACTGTGTCGATAAGTGTTTCTAAACTCTTGAACAGAATAATTCGACACAGTATGTTTTTGAATGAGGGTAAATGAAACAATTTTACCCAAATTATATTTTGATATAAAAGAATGATTAATATTTGGAGTATTATAGTATATTGGATGTGTTGGTTGATTATAATTGAAAAGGTTATATAAATAACCAATTGAAATTCGTATAATATGAAAGCAGATTTATTAAATCTGAAATCTAAATCAGAATTGGAATTAAAAACGCCAAAAGTGGGAAAGGTATGTACAAATGAACTTAGATTGAATATATGAGAATTTTAAAATCCTGGGAGATTTTAAATTGTTTACAAGCATCGTGAATTTTATTTTGAAATAAATTTCAAAATGAAAGTGTTTAAAATTGGAGTTTTGAAATGAAATAGTATTGAACTCACTTCGATCGCTGGAAAATAATTCTGATGATGACGGCCGCATCATCAGTGTTCATTTTCGAGTTCTAAGTGACGGATTACTACCAAAGGTTTTGTTTTGAATTGCTTTGAGAAAAACAAGTTGTTTGAATCCTGAAAAAGATTATTTGATTTTTGAAAGAGCTGAACTGTTTAAAAACTCCTAGGGAAATTATTTGAAAAAAAAACAAAATTTAATAGAAATGTGTAAAAGCAAATATGAATTGAATTGAAACCAATTAACTGGGAATTGAATCGGGATATAATCTATCAAGTAGAATCAGATTGAATTGGGAGATAGGAATCTGAAATGGTGGTGGACTGGTGAGTTAAAAGTCGAAATTGATAATGGATGGAAATTGAGTTAAGAATGAGATTCGGCTTGGATGCGTGAAGGATTTGATTTTGAGGATGAAATTGGAATTTTGTTTGGGAATGCATTTGCATATGCTGACTGGGCAACAGATGAAAAGGATATAATGATATGCCCGACAAAAAGGTACACGTTTATTTTTATATGGGTTTGGAGATTTGTGAGCCGATTTGGCAAGCCACTTGGCTGCTTTATTTTCTTTTGAATTGGAGAAGGCCCAGAGAGGCGAGTTGTGGTTGAACCGATTGAGCCGTACAGAGGAGGTGCCGACGAATTTTTTTGGGAATTTAAGGAGTTAGAAAATTTTCAATATTTTTGAAAATATTTATTTACCATATTGAATCGATTTTGATTTAAAATTAATTAGATTTGAAATTAATGAGTTTATAACGTTCTTTCTTACCTTAGCAATTTCGAGGACGAAATTATTTTAAGGGGGGAAGAATGTAACGACCCGTGTTTTTCGACCATTTGAATATGATTATTTAAATTAGTTTTAAATATTATATTAGAAATATTAATGGAATTTAATATTGAATTCGTTATTTAAAACGAAGTTGAACATTATATATATATATATATATATATATATATATATAATATAAATTGAGCTTGAAAATGGCGTGCAGTTCGTGAAATGAAGTTTTGAACTTCAACTGAGAATACAGGGTTCGATATAAGTCGGATTTCTGTGAAACAAGACACGTTGGGATCGTGTTGACGATAGTTTTCATATAAAAGAGAAAAATCCAAATTTCGTGTTATAAATTGATAGTTATGGTCAAATCAAATTTTGAAATAGTCGCTATGGAAAATCGTTATTAAATTATAGGCCTTTAAAATAGCCGTTTTGCAAACGGACTCAGATTTCGACAAAACCAGTTTCATTAGAACCGTATCGTTAAATTATTGTCAGAAAATCAAACTGCGTGGCAAACCGATATCGTATGTGGCCACGGTAGCCGTAAACGGCCGTTTATTTTCTATAGCGCGTGATTTATATAATAAAGGGATATTTGAATGTAACTTGAGCAGACGATCGAATTAGGCCGCGAAACCAGTTCCGTTGAGTTCGTATTGTCGATTAGAGCCAGGATAAGTATATAGTTTGTTATTTTTAGAGACCAGAAAAATTTGGTGTTAAAAGGGTATTGCGGTTCGAGGTAAAAACAGCCTATCGGGGCAACAGTCTCAGAATGCGACGAAATTAGTGCCGTTGGGTTCGTATCGGAAAGTTATTGTCATACTTCGCAGTTTCGAGTTGATTTGATTTATCTGGTGATCGTAGAAAAATTAAACGTATGCTCATTTCTGGTTTCATAAAGGAAAATTTTCCATACGACCTCGGATTGCGACGAAACTTATCCCATTGGATCCGGAATATCGTTTTACATCAAGATCAGTATTTTTATCAGTAGACAGAAATCATATGTGGTGGGTTTTAATACGAATTCTCACTGCGAAGTTTCGTTGTATTAAAATAGTAATAAAATCTACCCTACTTTCTACTGTACATTACTTGTTCCCCCAAACAATTCATTTTACTTGACTGCCAAATTATCACTTTCGTGCCGACCAAGTCTGAACTCTCTACACTACGGCCTACATGTGTACAGCTACCTACCATGTATCCTATATTACGTGCTGGCCAAACTAGGAACCGTGCCTCCCACGTTGGTCCCTTTTATAAATACCCCTCAGCATAAATTTCTCTCGTCAAATCCCGAATGAATGGTCAACGAAAGCCGCCCATTTCTATCCTCTTCTTCAAGCGAAACGAAAAAAAAAGAAAAAAAAAAGCTTTCCGTGAGTACTAACTGGCAGGAGGAAGAGGCCTGGGTTTCCTTTGAATTCGAATACCAAACATGCGAATTAAAGGGGAAACCACAAACGTTAGAGAGGGTAGGAGAGAAGTACAAAGGGCGGAGCTGTGGGCGTTGGCCAAGGCAGCGAAGCACATCTGGGGGTCACGCCTGATGAAGGTCCGATCATGGAAGGGAGCAGCCGTGAAGAGGATCGGCCGAAACACCCTTGAACTGATGGCAACGCGTACTGTGCCAATAAGGAAGGGTGCTGAAATGTACCAGGTGAAGACAGGACGGAAGTGAAGTGTAACAGCAGGAAGGTTCTGTGATGAGATGGCATTATCCGGTGAAGTTGCACGCATACAGTATCGCGATGGAAAGAATAGCAGAATGGAAAAGAGATGTAGAAAGTTGAACGAGATACATACAGTAAGGGGACTTTATTTAAACCAATAATTAGAGTTTAAATAATTTATAATTTAAAGTTAATTATCTAAATCATTTGGTAGGTTTTAAATACTGGTACATGACGTGCTTAGGCTGGCGTGGACAGAGAACAACAAACAGGATGATCAGTATGTGTGAACGGTGGAGGGTTTCATGGAAATATCGGTTGAATGGAGAATGCTGAACGGTGAAGCTTGAATAATCGGCCAGCTAATTGAAGGAATCATGGTATTAGAATTTATTAAGTTTAATAAATCTAATTAAAGGAATCATTATACTATAAATTGTTAAAGCCATCGTTAATGCTTAATCAGGACGGGATCAGGCAAACCTAGACGAGAATTTTGAAATTTGCAGTCAGCAGGGTACAAGAGATTTTAATTGGTCAGTTTTACTGTAAATAAGAGTAATTAAATAAACAATTGGTTAAGGAAATAATATTTAAATCACATTCGCTTAAAATTGTATATTTTATGTCTATGTTGACAGAGTTGGGCGAAACAAACTATGCGGAGACCATATGGACGAACCATATATTCTTGAACTAGCTTGGACCGAAATGGTGACTACTGGAAATCATTGTTAAATTAAATGCTAGTTTAATTTAATTAGAAACTGAACCACTTCAGCGAAATCAAGGTGAGTTAAACTCACTCAGTTACCCTTTTTATTTTATATAAATTGGGTATTTTTATTTTGTGTGCCCTGCTTGCCGATGATTGACTGTTTTGCTAATTATCTATTCATCTGTTAGTTTAACCGATGAAATTAAACCGTGTTTAATTTCAGTGAAATACCAAATCGTTATGTTAACGATTAGACCCAACGGAGGTAACTCACCCTGTTGGTCACGTTTATTTATAAACGTGTTTTTTAAATGGTTGAATTGTTTGAATTGCTTATGGTTGATGTTAAATGGTCGTTATTTAATTTATCAGTTAAACAAAACTGAACCGTCTGATTTGAGAAAACCATTTGAATACAGGGAAGAACAGGTTGGAGGGATCCAACCGGATTCCTCAAATATATTATTTATTTCATATTTCCACATTTGAACTGTCCTGTTTGGTTGATTTATTTGATTATTGATTTGGACTGGGAATTCAACATGTGTTGTGTTTAAACCAATGAGCGGTATTGGTTGAGTATTTGGCAGAGTATGGCCTTTAAAACCAATCAAGTTATAGATATTGATTCACCGTCAGGTGAATCGATAGAGTTGAGGTTATAAAATTTATTTTATAACCAGAGTTAGATTTGAATTATATTATTTGAATAAAAGTTATTTAAGAGAAACAAATAAATATTTTATTTGTTTAAGACTTTGATTTGTTATGAATTTATTTTGCAAAGCAAATGCTGATGTTAATCAGATTTACCAGTTGAAGAATAAGAAATGAATTAAATGGTTAAACTTTGAAAATTTGTTTTGTAGAGCAAACAAATAATTGGAATCTATTTAAATTAATTATATTTTTAATTAATTTAAAGCGAGGATTGTTGAAATCGGTTAATGAGATAATCAAGTTTTTGAGTTAATTAAATCGACCGTTTGGAATTAGAATTGTTTATCAAGTTAATGTGTTTTGACTAAAATAGTTAAATGAATATTGTCTGAATTTAAATAAGGATTTAAAAGGGATTTAATATTTAATTTAGTTAATAAAGGGATTAACTACTAAAGTAGTTAATGTTTGAAATAAGTTATTTTTTAAATTAATGATAAACTTAGGAATATATTTGTAAATGGGAATTCATTTAAAAAGTGACCGAATGTGAGATGCAAGCCAATTGAATGGTGAAAAGAAATATATGTACTCAATTATATGAATTAAGTGAAAGGAGATTACGATAAAAGGGTTTATTATAAACCAGAGGTTTTAAGTGAGATGTAAAGTGTAAAGCGTTAATTTTACATTAACGTTACGTGAGAGTGAAATCAAGTAAAAATGGGACAAGGGAAATAAGACCTCCAAAGTGGATAAAGGTTGAAAATATTTGAAAGGAGATCGGTAGAAAGTGAAATTTAGGGATAAAGAAATGGGTCATAAGATTGTATAACTAAACCCAATTTATAAATGGGATTTGTTTTGAGACTGGAGTGGAATTTTGGGGTTTGGATTACAACTGATATTTATCGGAGAATAAGAACGTTGTTGATCAAGGTCTGAGAGGTAATTAAAATACCCCAACTCGAACAACATCGGGATTATCTGAAGATAGTATTAGTTGGTAATCGTAAGAGACGTTAGTAAATATGTTTTGAAAATCTAAACAGCGATTTTAGCGCTGTTGTTATAATATATGTTTTGTAAATCTAATATAGCGATTGTAGCACTTTTGCTATAGTAAATGGGTTGTAAACCTAAACAGCGTGTATAGCGCTGTTGTCTTGTAAATCTAAATAGTAATTATAACGCTATTGTTATAACATATGTGCTATAAACTTCTTTGTTAAAACAAATGGATTTCCGAATTTAAAGGATGATTTGAAGGAAGATTTTAAATGGGAAATTGAATATAGTTATTCGAGATAGAATTAGCCAAACATAATTATTCGGCTAAGTTGCCAATTCGTACGACTGCTAGCGAAATTCGCAGGGCTGCAGATAGCCTACGGCGGTCGGATGTTTCCTGAGGGAATCAGGCGTAACCATTGTGATCGCTGTGATCTAATGTCAAGCGAATGGTTTTAAGTCGAGTATTAGTTAATCAATTAGAGTTAATCGATTAGAGTTAAATCGAATTAGAATTATTCAAATATCGTATCTTTGAATACTAAAAGAGTTAGAAGTTTTATTTAACAAAAGTAAATCAGTTTGATTTAAAGGCCAAGTGATGCTGAATACTGAACCAGTGAACTCATTGGAGTGTCATGATTGAAACACTGTATATTTTGATAGTTAAAACACCGACTATCAAATCTGTCCAATACGATTGTTGGTACGGAAAGACCGGGATCGAATTTATTCGAAAACCATTCCGACCAACAAATACGTGAAGATATCAGAAGATGATCGTGATGGAGCATTGAAGACCGTTGATTTTCATAAACGGAAGAACCACTAATATTCTCTGCCTGGCAAGTAGAGATAAGTTGTGATTCTGTCGTAGTTGGAATCTACGGGTTGCAAGGACTTCTCGCTACTGATCCATGGGGTGATTCCTATATGGATGCGGTAGGAGAGTGCCTTCGGTTCATCCTGTTCCTGGATGACGTATATGGACGGATGTCTGACAGAGTATTTCCAAAGGGTCACGTACGTTGATTTCTTCAAACGTACGATAGTTGTTGGCAGGGAATTGCCATTCTCTAGCTTTCAGCTAGAGTATTTTTGTGGACGTCAATTAGTGATATCTGACGGATCTGACGATGTGGCATTCAAAGTGAATGGTGACCAGATGATCAGAAGTTAATTCTAGCCTCAAGCCTCATCAACCGGGAAAATGACAAAAATCGGGCAGGCAGCATGGCTATGTGGGTCGCTCCCATTAGGGTGTATAATCACCTATCTAGAGGAAGTCCTATTTGTTTCTTAAATCTATGTTTCGATGCTGTCCCTTTTCGGGAGACGGTTGCTGATCCCAACCGTCGGTGATATACATTCGATACACTCAAGCGAAATGAGTGGTCGGTCATGTGAGGGCCGGGTTGCAAGACGTTCTTGTTGAACCCAGTGTATTCGTCTCTAGAGATACACTATCGGCAGGTGGACCCATACCTTGTCAAGTTGGAATCCAATATCCAATAAGCGGCCGCGGTTTTTTGATTGTATACTATATATGTGAAGCGTGAGATGCAAGCGTTCCACTAGATTTCTATTTACTTGTATTTAGACATTATTATAATATCAGACAAGATATTGATTTCAAAACTGTTTTGGGTTATCGTAAGGTAAAAACCGTCCGTGTTTATGTGTGGATTTGGTCTTACGATTATCCTTTCTTCTGAAAAGATTTTGAACTTTAAAATCATGATTGGATGATTTACCTTATTACTGTGCGAGTTTATCTCACTCTGGTTCACCAGACTGACCCGGTGTTTTGTAAATGCTCGGGTTAGGCCGGGTTGTACAGGTTCAGGTTATCGACTGCTATGAAGAGACGAGCTGGAAGAGTCCAGACGTATGATATTACTACTCTTCCGCTGTGTGTTGTATATGGGAACATGCTATTATAACTGTCCCATGGTATGATGTACTCTGATACTGTAAGTATTTTAAAGCTTTCAATAAAGATTATTTCTGTATTATATTTTGTTCCGCTGCGATGTGAGACTCTGTGTTGTTTCTTCTTCTTCTTCTATTCCAATATTTCTTTCTTTCTTATCTCACCCTCTAACTTCTTTCTATTAATGATCTGGAATGTTCGATGTCTGAATGATCAACACGGTAGTTAAATGTTGATTTTCTGAGTCGAAAATCCCTAGGTCGTTACATATAAACAAAATAAATAGAGCAAAATAGGAGGTCGCACAGTTTCGTTATTATATTGTCGGATTAGGATATTTAAACTAGTACAAACGATCCTAGGCCATCGAACTGTACATAGGAGGGTAATTTATAGCATTTGATTGTAAGCTCTGTTAAGGGCTAGTTTAAAGGTTTGGTTGTGACCTTAATTATTACCGAGGTTATTAGCTCGGTTATTACCTCAGTTATGAACTAGTCTTAGATCTTTGTTATGGGCTCGGTTATTAGATCGTTATGGAATAAAAGCTAAATTAGAAAATTTAAACTAAAAAAATAAAAAATAAAATATAGAATATAAAGTATAAAATCTAAAGTATTAAATATAAAATATAAAGTATAAAATATAAATTATAAAATATGAATAAAATATAAATAACTAATTTAGGTTACAAGCTATATCATAACCTCGTTTAAGAGCTCAATTATAAATTCAATTACAAGCTTGTTTAAGAGCTCGGTTATGGGCTTGATTATAGGTTTGGTTTTGGACTCGGTTATGTGCACGGTTATGGGCTCAAATATGGGATCGGTTATGAGTTTGGTTTTGGACTCAGTTATGTACTCTATTATGGGCTCGATTATTGTAACAACCCGCAATTTCTGAGCCAATTTAAAATTTTTATTTTAGAAATTTTAATGGATTTTGAATATTTAAAATGATTTATTTTAAATAACAACGACTAAAAATTTATTTTAATCGAAGTTAAAACGACTAAATTTAATTTAATTATAAAAGGAGTTTGAAATGGCGCAGCAGTTTGAAAATTTAATTTTAAACTTTAACTGAATGTACAGGATTCAAAATAGATTGAATTTCAGTAAAACAAAAAATATTTAAATCTGTTTAACAATATCTTTCTAACGAATCAGAGAAACTAAAATTTCACTTTATAAATTGTAAGTTATGTCCAGTTTAAAATTTAGAAAAGTCATTAGCCTTGCTCTGTAAGTTCTGGTTGTTTTTAGATTTAAACATTTAATTATAATGTGGCCATGGAATAAAGTGGAATTGGATTTAAGTATGTTTATCGATTCTGATCTATTTCTGTTGCTCCTTTAATCTTGTGTTTTGGGACTTGTCTATCTTTATGCTCATGACAAGTTTATGATCTATTCAGCAGTTTTCTTGATTCGTAATGACGTTATCATCAAGTTGTAATATTTATGCCTATGATGATGTTTTCCACTGATCTCATTTTTGTTCAATTTCTATCTCCCCCAATTTATTTTCTTTCATGAACCTTGGTCAATTTCGGACCTTGGCCTAAAATCGCGATTTGCTTACGATATGTATATGGGGGAATTATGGGATTATTGCCCATATGAATATGATGTAATAATTGGCAACATGAAATTGGATATTATCATTGTATTTGCAAGTTTGGGCGTGATCTGTAAATTTTGGTATAATCTTGTTATGAAAAATTGCATAAATATTATACACATGGAATTTGGCACAAATAGGATCTATGTAATGTAACATGAGATTTGGTATATATAACATGTAAATAATTTGGCATAAACATGTATTATGAACTTGGGCAACTGACATGTATTGTAATAAAAAGATTATAGTTTGGGATAACTGCATCATGAATCATGATTTTGGTTTATTGGGTATAAAACTTGATACATGTAATTTTGGCTAGAACTTGATATGGTAAAATGGCATAAAATTGGCATACATGTAAAACGGCATAAATTAAACATATGTAAATTTGTTACGAATTGGGCATATGTAAATTTTGCTTGTAATCTAGAACTTGGGCATATGTTAATTATGTAAAATTTGGAGTCAAAACATATATGATAATTTATGACTTAGTAAAGGTTTAATATGAACGCGCCTAAGTTGGGTTTTGGGTAATTGGCATGTATTGTAAATAAGAGGCTATAACTTGGCATAACCTTATAGTGAATTATGATAATAATGTGGGAATACGTTTTGGGGCAAAAACGTGAATCATGAACATTTCGATATGTTAAACACATGAACTGATATTGGGGTTTTGGGTGGAATACGACCATTAATGAACCTTTGACACGAGGTTAGACTCAATTTGTGGTGTAAATCTGCCCGGAACCGCCCGGCAAATCCAGTAGCCACAAAGTGTCAGTCTAATGTGAGAGGTCGAAGGCCAAATTGTAGGCGTAACGGTTTATGACACGAGGTTAGACCCAGTTTGTGGTGTAAATCTGTCCGGAACCGCCCGGCAAATCCAATGGCCACAAAATGCATGGTCTAATGTGAGAGGTCATGATTCGTTCGTCATAATGAATGAATTAAGGAATACTAACCATAATAAGATGTGGGTATGGTTAGAGGGTTAGGTGTGATGGCATGGAAATTTGACATATAAATGTGGATCTAACCGGTATGAGTTAAGAACATGTAAAACTTATAAGTGTAGGCTCAACCAACATAACTGTTAATCAGACCAATGGGTGGGTCAAGTAATATGACTAGACTAATGACACTTAACCAATATGATATGAATGGGTGGGTTAAGTAACGTGGCTAGGCTAATGACACTTAACCGTTATAACATGACTAGCGGATGGGTTGGGCTAACTTGAAAAGGTTGATAACACCCAATCGATATAACCTGATGCATGGTAGGGTTAAGTAAACACACGAGGGTAACACTTAACCGTTATAATATGACTAGTGGATGGGGTTAAGTTAACGTGCGCTTAACCAATATAACGTGATGTGTGGTAAGGTTAAGTAACAACAGAGGGTAACACTTAACCGTCACAACATGATAAGTAGGCGGGCTAAGTCAATATACACTTAACCAATATGAAATGACATGCGGTGGGGTTAAGTTAACACAAGGGAGAACACTTAGCCAGTATAACAAGGCTTGCGGTAGGGTTAAGTAACACAAGGAACAACACTTAACCGATATAACATGATGTGTGGTAGGGTTAAGTAAAACAAGAGAAAACACTTAACCAACTTAACGTGATGGACGGAGACGGTTAAGTACATATCGGGTTGGTGGGTAATATTAGTAAATATAGGCCCACAAACTTAACCAGTAGGAAACCCTAGTAACGGGGACCCATTTCAGCAGTAACCCGCTAGATGTATCATGGTACCCTGAAACTAGGTAGGATGGGGCATGATTACTGGGCTGACTGTAAGCGGTCAAAAGCGACGGAGGTGGGTGCACAATGTGGTTCTAATGGAATGCGGGCGTGCAAGCAACTCCGGAGCAGAAAACAGGGCACTGGAGGGCACCAGTAGTATACCCTATGCTTTCTAGAATTGTGTCGGGCCGCCACCATGGGACTGAATACACCCCTTGGTGGGACCAACATAGGTATCTACAATCATTGGGGAGCGTATGATACACGTAGGTAGCATAATCCGTAGGTTGGACCTAGGTGGCATAAACCCTAAATGCAAGAAGCGTTCAATAGGTAGCATAATCCCTAGGCTGCACCTAGGTGGCATAAACCCTAAATCCAAGAAACATTCAATAGGTAGCATAATCCCTAGGTTGGACCTAGGTAGCATAAATCTTGATTGATTCTAGGAAGCGCTCGATAGAAAACCCTAGATTAGATCTAGGAAATAAATAATAGATATACACGTGAAAGCAGCCATAATTTCGGGGATTGGGATCACGTTATGATTTTATCATTTTATATAGATTACTAGTTGGGACACTAGTTAGGTGGTGCAGAGAAAATAGATATCATTTTAATGGTGAAGCAGAGAAATCTTGCGATGCTTGACAGAAATCCTATGATGTTATTCTTAGTTATCGTGCCTGTAGTTTATCTTGTCATCATGCTTATGTTTACTTTCAGTTTATTCATGCCATGTTATCTTTACCTGTTTTTATGCTGAAAGTCACTAGGACTTACTCAGTCTTTATGACTGACCCGTTTTGTTTTGCCTCTTTTTCTTCCGTCCCCCCCCCCCAAGGTTCGCAGGGTGGGAATACAACTTAGTTCGGATCTTACCAAGCTCCAAGGCTCTTTCATGTACAGCTTGGATTTCTCTTGGTTATGGCTTGCTTTGCTTTATTGGGGAATACTACAATTTATTTTTATACTTCTTTGTTTTTGAGCAAGACAGATATTTTAGCTATGTAATTGGGTATTGGAAGTTGATGGGCTTTTATTGTAAACAATTATATTTAATAAGATTTGAAGTACTTCTACATTGCTTTCCGTTGTTTTTATATATGTCTGTCTTGTAATATTTCTGTTCCAGTACCCATAATGCTCCATTGAAGTTAAGGCATTTCCTTTGTGAGTGACCTTAACGGATGTGGGGTGTTACATTTCTCGATTTTTTTAAATAAATTTATATTCTTGAATTGATTTTGTCTGTGATATTAAATATATACGCCCTATAGAACACATACGCGTTGTATGAAATTTTGACAAATTGATTGATGATGGTTGTGGTGACTGGTTGAATTATATGTGCTTGTGAAATAAAAAGTGTCAATTGGTATAACAAGCTTTTGTCAAATGAAAATACTTCTTTTTATTTGTCATGTTGAAACTAGAATTGTTGTCAAATACAAATATTCAATTTTATTTATCATTGTAAATATGGAAATTGTTATGTAAAAATAGGAATTTGTTTAACAAACAAAAGTATCACTTTTATTTAAAATAGATTGGTATGAAATCACAAATATCATTTTGGTTAAAAATAAAATGCCAAATTTGTGGTATTATAAATGTAAAATATAAAAATGTCAAATTTGTGGTATTAGAAATGTAAAATATAAAAGTGCCAAATTTGTGGTATTAGAAATGTAGAACATAAAAATGTCCACTTTGTGGTATTAGAAAATGTTAAGTTTGATAAAAATATCATTTTCGTTATAAAATGTACATTAAAATAAAAATATCATTTTTGTTACAAAAATGTTATATTAGATTAAAATATCACTCTTGCTAGAAATGTCATGTTAATTAAAACATCACTTTTATTAGAAATGTTTATTTAAATTAAACATGTCATTTTTGTTAGAAATGTTCTATTATATTTAAAATTGACATTTTTGTTATAATATGTCATGAGAAATAAAATAACATTTTTGTATGAAATATTGCGTTAGAAATAAAAACATGTCAATATTAAAAATCACATTTTTAATGTTCATTTGTTTTATTTAAAAAGATTACATTTTTAAGGTAATTTTGTTTTCATTAAAAAGATTACATTTTTAAGGTAATTTTGTTTTCATTAAAAAGATTACATTTTTATTCGTCACTTAGATTACAACAAAAAGATTGTAATAAAAAGTTTTCATTTTTTTGTTGTCCCCTTGTTCAACAAAATAAAAAGAGTTGAAATAAAAGATTGAAAAAAATAACATTTTATTTCCATTTCATATACAATGAAAAGATTTGATTAAAAGTTACATTTTTATTTACATTTTAGATGTAAGTAAAAAGAATAGATTTAAAAGTTACAATTTTTATTTGCATTTTCAGATACAAATAAAACATAGAATGAAAGTTACATTTTTATTTACAATTTAGATGTAAATAAAAACATGAATTAAAAAAAATTACATTTTTATAAAAACTTGAATTAAAAAGGTTACATTTTTATTTACATTTTAGATGTAAATAAAACATAGTATAAAAAGTTGCACTTTTTATTTGCATTTCAGATGTAGATAAAAACATAGGAAAATAAAAATTACATTTTTATTTGTATTTTAGATGTAAATAAAAACATAGATTAAAAGTTACATTTTTATTTGCAATTTAGATGTAAATAAAAGATAGAATATAAAAGTTATATTTTTATTTACATTTTAGTTGTAATTAAAATGATAAAAATGAAAGTTTGCATTTCTATTGTCAAACTAGAGGCAATAAAAAGCATAGAATTAAAATTGACATTTTGATTGACATTTTAGTTGAAATTAAAAGGATAGAATTGAAAGTTACATTTTTATTGTCATTTTAAAGACAATAAAAAGAGTAGAATTAAATGTCATTTTATAAGAAAAAAAAGAACAGATTTTAATATTTCATTTTTATTGTCATTTTAGAGACAATAAAAAGAATAGATTTTAATGTTATATTTTTATTGTCATTTTATATGCATTAAAAAGAATTAGGTATTAAAATGCAATAGGTGAATAATAAAAATATACATCTTTGTTTCGTATGTAGGAATCATTAAATTTTCTCATTGTTGAAATATTACACTTCCATTTACAAGTTATCCGACTTGTTTATGTGATTGGGATGATAATTTTCTCACATCGCCCAAGTGCACAGATAATCTGCTATTTGTTTGTTGGCTGAAACCCCACACGGGTGTTGGGACGACATTTGACATACACTAGTCCCAATATTTAATTAATTGTCAATCGATGGATTGACAGTCTGTGTTGAGCATTACTTATTTATTTATTCTAATGCTCACACAGTTATAAATCTCACTTTGGATGTGAATGTATTGTTTGATGATTGTTATTCATTAGTGTTAATCATATGCAATGTATGAAATCCATATAACTGAATTTATATGGTAATTGATTGAGTCACATCGCGATTCAGGATATTTTTAATAAAATAATATTTTTAAAAATGAAGAACGCCTTTATATAAAGAATATTTTAAAGTAAAGAATCTTGTAAATAAAGAATATTTTAAAATTATGAATATTTTAAAATAATATTCAGTGTAAAATAAAACTATGATTTTTATGTCCCCTTTTGGACGAATATAAAAATATAAAATTGTGAAGCCGAATTAAATAGCAAACGTTATTTTAACTCGAACGTGGTTATCGATCGATTTATTTTATTTTAAAAAGAATATAAAAAGAAGTGATTTATAAATTTATATTTTGAAAATATAAATATTCTAATATGATAAAAATATGGAATAATCAATTTTTCTTTAAAATTGAAAATGAAGATAAAATCATTTTAAAATGAATTTATAAAATACATTTTAATAGTAATCGACGATATATATATATATATATATATATATATAATGGCCTGAATAGAACGCGCCGCACAGCGACCGTTCACGAATTCCGATCACTAACTTCAAATTGATATAACGGGAGATCCGACCGTCGGATTCTCCTAAATCTAGAACCGTTGGGTTCGTATCGAAAAGAGCTTTCCAATGAATATAAGAGTTTTGAAATCTAGCGGTTAGATTTGGAGTTATGTTCAAATCAATTTTAGAAAGGGTCGCTATAAGTGCAGTTCGATGACCGTTTATGGAAATCGACTGTCAAGGCCTTAATAAAATTATTAAAAATATAGGAAAATTATGTAAAATCATAATAAATGATTTAAAAAGGTTTTTGATGAAAAACTCCAATTTTGTAAACGTAAAATATATTTTTATCGAAACAAACTAGTTGTTAACTAGAATGGTAATCCAATGTTTTTAAAATAAATAAATTGGATTTTGGGTTATCGTGAATGGTGTCTTAAATAACACTATTCTTAAAACCCCGTGTAAAAAGAATAAATCTTTTAATTAAGATTAATAGAGTTTCCAAATTATATTTAGTAATTGAGATAAAGTGAATTGGGTTTATCGTGAACCATGTTTTAAACGACATTTGTTCTTTAATCCAATTAACAGTGAAAATATACTTTGGAATTTATAAATATTTTATTAAGATTTAAATGGAAATTTTTCCAAAATAAAGCTTTCCAATTTAATACATTAAATTTGAATTAAATGGAATTCGATTCGGTAATAATCGAGATGAACTCTTGTGAATGAATGCCGATACTATATATGGAATTTAAAAGGCTTTGCCGTTATTCCATTTATATTATTAGTCTGATATGGGATTTTATATCAATTATATACTGTTAAATTTCTGTGTAGATTCCATTTTGATGGAAGATGATTTTGGGTTTATTATGAACTGTGTTTTGATATGACATTAGTTCTTTAACCCAGTTAAAGATAAGATTTATTTCTTACATTTGAATAATCTTCAAGTAATGATTTTAAGAGATTAAAAAAGAATAACTTTATAGGGTTTTATCTTTGATAAAATTAATGGGGACTCTTCCCTAATATTGTGAATATTTTATTAAAAGAATATTCTGAATTGGAATGAGGGGTTGGATGTGTATTTTTAGCACCTGATTATAAAATACGCGATTTATTCGGAAAGACTGGGTTTAACCCATTCTGAATAATTACTACGACGATTAAAAGTCGAAGATGAAGACGGTGGTCGAAGACCGACGATCTTCACATCGAATGGATGTGTTGCTACTGATGCCCATGATTGGAGTAGCTACCTTGAAGGGGCTACAGTGGTAGCCGTCCGGACGTACTGTCGATTGTTCGGATATGTGAGGAATAAGGTTCCTCCGGTTTCGTTCAAACCCAGAACGGACTTGTAAATGGACGGTATGTCTGACGTTGTATTCCTTTACACTATATTCGTTGATTTCTGCTAATATATATCTGTTTGGTAGTGGGGAATTTATTCTATTGCTTAATACCCTTCTCTGAGACGTATGAGCTCAAAGTTTATATATTGGTAGAAATCAATGGTAGGGATTGACAATGTGGCATGCTAAGATGCATGGATCAAGGCTTTTGTTGAAAAGAAGAGCCTTGTGTGTAACAACCCGAATTTTTATAACGTGTAAAACCATAAATCAAGTTAGAATTAGATTTTAAAATAATAATTAAGGGAAACGGGTTGTGCCATTGCGTTCGTATCGAAAATCTACATGAAATCGAGCCCAAGTTTCCGAAAATCGGAGTCCGGATGAAGAAGTTATGGCCTGTAGAAGATTCAACAAGTTTCAGGCATCCCAGGACCAGGCAGGTCGACCTGGGGGCCAGGTCGACCATGTGGTCGACCTTAGGTTCGACCTACCCCCCAGGTCGACCATGTGGTCGACCTCCCCCCTTATAGGTCGACCCGGTCGGCCTGTTTTGACCCAAAACCCATTTTTGAAGCCTGAGACGTGTTTTGATGGTCCGGATTGATTCTAGGGTTAATCTAAGGGCCTAAACTAGTTTCTACCCCTATAAATACATCCTAAGACCTAGCCTAATTCATACAAATCATTCTTACACCGCTATGCTGCTAATTTACCTCTTGAACCATGGCCGCCGCCTCCAAATTAAAGCTTAAGCATTCAAATTCGATTCAAATCAAAGATCAACGCTTCTACAACAATTCAAGAGAATAGATCAGCGACACCGCAACAATTCGACGACTAATTTCTAGACTTGACTTCTACATCTTTCTTAGACCACGATCTGTATGTTCCAGTTACTTTTGGATAAAAACTATAAACTTAATATGGGCATGTTATAAATTGGAATTGATGTATGTATGATTCGTATCCATTCTTGTTTTCTTCTTGGATCTTGACTATTGGGAATATTGCCTATGCCTATGCCTATGACTATGAACATGGGACTATGCCTATGCCCATGACTATGAACATAAGACTATGTCGATGCCTATGACTATGAACATAAGACTATGCCTACGCCTATGACTGTGAACATAAGACTGTTACCTATGACTATGACAAGGACAATTATGACTAATCACCTATGATTCATGACCATGAGGTTATTGCCAAGGATTATGACCATGAAATTGGATCTAAGCTTGACTTTCTTTAATTATCCTTGGATCTTTATTTTGGAGATTTTTCTATTTAAGTTAGATCTATCCATATTTTTGAAACTAGATTATTATTCAAAACCTTTTCATGTTCATAATATTATCAGATCTATATGCCTGTGATGTTTTAGTCAATTTAGTTATGTCATACCTTGGAATTAAATTAATAATAGAACGATGTCTATTATGCTATATGTATGATATTGGTCCATGTCTGTGGTTTTATTTTATTATCATGTTGAATTGAGAATTAATGAATAAGTCTATTTATATGTATATGAACTTGGAATATAACCTGTTATGACAAGTTGTGTAGTTTATCATGTGATGCAAGTTTTAGGTTATAAAATCATATCACATATGTGTCCAAATGTTAGATCTACATGTTTATGTGTATATGTTAAACCTATGTCATATTTCAAGTTCACACTTATTCGTGATTGATTTGCAAGTTCACATATATGTAAGTTGATTTAGTCTATGTTGCAAATTCACATATATGTATGTTGAATTTGTCCACGTTGCAAGTTCGCGCCTATGATATTCATGTTGATTACTTTGCAAGTACACACCTATGGTGTTTATATTGACTATGCCGAGAATGCCAAGTTTACACCCATGTCATGTTTATGTTAATGGATTTCTTTATGCAAATTTTGTGTACGTTAAATTAGGCTAAGTTTTTAGCCTAATATTATATGTCAAAAATCATGCGGACAGAAAATTAGGCTAAGATTGTTAGCCTAATATTTAGACGGGGTAACGTTGGGGAAAATTGGTAATTATAGGAGACTTGGCATGAAACTTATCCTTGAAACTTGACACGAACTTGACATGAATCTTGAACATGGACATGACACTAGAATGAACTTGAAAATGGCCAACTCGAGGTTGGGTTGAGTTTGCAGTGTAATCCTGCCCGTAACCGCCCGGCAAATCTAGTTACTGCAAACAATAGGATCCAATGTGGGTAGTTGGTCATATCGCTCTTGTGAACCCGAGGTCAGACTGAGTTGTGGTGTAATTCTGCCCGGAACTGCCCGGCATATCCAGTGACCACAACAACATGTAACGACCCAACTTTCGAACTCATCGGAAGTCGTGCCATTATTAAGAAATAAGAATAGATAGAAGATATAAACACAGAACATCAGAATCTGACAGCGGAATTTTTCACAAAAAGATAATATTTTATAATATTACACAACAGTACAGGATACAACAGAACATCATATGACTAGTGATACAATCCATTCTCAGTACATCAGTAATTATACATATCATTTACTACTGACTGGCAAACTTATAATTATACAGTAGGTAAGTAGATAGGTAGGTCAGCCCACTGATAATCTTCATTCAGCATCACAAGTTTCAACATCCTGATTCACTTGTCTATTCATAACAAGCGTTATGAATACCCAAGAGTTTAAGGGAAAACACAGAAAATAAACTCCGGGTCAGTCAGGGGACTGGTATGAGTAAACAATTTAAAAACAGTTTAAGAAAACATCTCATAAGACCGAGTGTTTTTTTTTCCTTATGAGATCAAAATACCTTTGTATTCTTTGAACCAGACATTTATCAAAACGTTTATTTGATTTTTCACAAATAAATTAGAATCTAGGAAAATGCTTGCATCTCACATTTTCCAATATAGTATACAAACAAAACACGCTTGGCGCTTATGGAAATTGATTTTTTCCAACTTGACAAGGTATGGGTCCACCTTCCGCTGATGTATCTCTAGAGGCAAATACATCTGGGTTCAACAAGAACTTCTTGCAACTCGGCCCTCACATGACCGACCACTCATTTCTCTTGAGTGTATCGAATGTATATCACCGATGGTTGTGTACGACAACCATCCCCGAATGGGCAGAATCGATAGATTAAGAAACAATAAGAATTTCTCTAGATAGGTGATACTACACCCTAATGGGAGCGACCCACATAGCCATGCTGCCTGCCCGATTTTTGTCATTTCCTGGGTGTGAGGCTTGAGGCTAGGCTAACGTCATCATTTCTGGTTTATTTCTTTGAGTGTCACATCGTCCAGACCTTCCGATCACTAATTGACGTCCTCAAAAATAGATTACAGGTATACAGCGAGAGAAACGAATTCCTCTGCCACCATATAACTACGTTTGAAAAGATCAACGTACGTGACCAGTTGGAATTACTTTGTCGGACACTCGTCCATACAAGTTGTTCTGGGTTTGAACAAACCGAAGGCACTATATAAAAAATATAGTCCTTGCATAACACCGTCTTCAACTTTATATTCCTCTGACGCGTAGCGTACAACCGATTCAAAGTGGAAATGTTATCCGGTACTTTGAAATGATTACGAACAATTCCTTTTGAAATTACAATTTTTAAACAGATAAAAGTCCAGTTTATATTTATCGGTTCCGAACAGTACCGTATGGATTATATTGCGATGACAAGGGTTTTGACTTACAGTTTAGACTTTTAGCGTCCACAAAACATCTCTATTCCATTCGTTCGATCTTCAAATATTTTGCAATAGAATTCAACTGGTACTAAAATTTTTAAATTTAAAATAAATTTAAATTTATTAATTAAAACTAAAATTTATAACTAACTTACTTCTGTATTACTCGACAAAAATTATCGATTCCTGATTCACTTGCTTTCCCTTCTTAAAAATGTTCACCTAAAAATTTATTTTGTTGTATCACTCATGTTATAATTTTATTACTCATAAAAAGACTTAAATAAACTAAAGCAAAATCCTATTTTTACTCTTAGTTCCTTTATTACCCCTTTTAATTGTAAATATAATTCTTTTAAATACCAAAGGCTCGGTTTTAACCAAGATTTAGAAATCGCTTGCAAACTAGAGTACCAGTTTTCAAAGTGTTTTCTTTCATTTGCATGATTTTCCTTGGCCTGACCAGCTTGTGTTCATACGAGCCAACC
Source organism: Allium sativum (assembly GCA_030737875.1). Classification (NCBI taxonomy): domain Eukaryota; kingdom Viridiplantae; phylum Streptophyta; class Magnoliopsida; order Asparagales; family Amaryllidaceae; genus Allium; species Allium sativum. Next base: position 121,418,798 of record CM060919.1, on the reverse strand, counting down.
CAAATGCCTATCTCCAAAGTACCAACCCCTTGGCCATTTGAAAATCATGTGAAAATCACAGAATCCATCAGTATTTTTCTTGGCCGATCACACAGCAAAATCCAACGTCTTCTCCCTTGTGCATCACCAAGCTGTGCACGTGCACACTTGGCTCCGGCGGCTTCATCCAGCAGCGACCGGCCACGCAAATCCGTTCTTCCTTCCTGATCACGACGGCGAGCTCCACTGGCTCCACTTCGACGTCCATCTTAAAAACCTTATACCACCCAAATTTCCATGAACTGACGTCATTGGAAAATCCCCTCGTTGCGCCACCTCAGGCCGTCGAGCCACCTTCGCCTCAGTACCCTACCACCGCCAGACTCAGGCGCGGCTGACCCCCCCTGACCGCAACCCCCTAGCGGCCTCGTCGACGCGCAGTCCTAGGAAGAACACCCGAACCCATCGACAGTACCAAACCCAAATTTTTGTTGATTTCACACACTCTGTTCATTTAAAAATTAAATCACTATTTTTCCAATGATCCTTGGCCTCTACCGCAACTCCTGGCCAAACGCCATCACCCACGTCCATTCACTTCGCCGGAATTTTGTCAAAGCCCAAATTATGATCATCCTACATTTCCTATTGATTTACCACATTTAAAATCATGATTTTAGTTTTAAAATTCACCATTCGTTCACCTGATTCGGATTCTATATACAAACTTTCAATTCATCACGTTTGAAAATCAAATGTTGATTCTTAGGACAGAGAGCAAATAAAAGTATACTGTTATTTCAAACATACAGAGGTGTTCTTCCCTTTGTTTAATCCACTTTGAAACTAGAAATCACACATGCAGATGGTGATTTTCAAGATCAGACCTTCCCTCTTCAACTCTTACCTTATGAATACTAACCTACCCCAAATTTTCAGACATGCATCCTGCTGTGTAACAAGGTAACTAGTTCTCAAACTAAAGCAGTTAAGTCAAAACTTCCTGGTGATATTTACATACAAGGTCTTGGTGTACTAATCCATAACAACCGAACATACATGCAACAAGAATTAAGCTAGATCAACCACACAAGATTGCATGCATCCACACAGTAAAAGAAACTGCAGTAGGAGAAGAACAGACAGAAATAAAGTGTTGTTTACTCACCTTCGAGCTCTCCAACTCTGCTTCTTCTTGGATGAAGACTTAGGTTTTTTTTTTTTCTGAGAATTTGTGTGTGTATAATATGGCATGCAAGGGTGTCTTTATATAGTGGTAGGATATAATATAAAAATGGGGTATTTAATGCCTGTTCATAAATGTAGAGACAAAACAGTTTCTTTTCCTTTCCTCTCTGATTTTGACGGCCAACAAAAAAATACTATTGCTTTCCAACATCACACACCTACCTAGGACTCACCTGGCTTTAGCAGCCATTTCACATGAGATATATTATATTATTTTTTTCGCAAAGCCTTCCTATTGGTGTGCTAAGGAAAGTCAAATTAAATGCCCTTTGTACCTTGTGTCTCTTTTTCAAAAATTATCATATGTTCTTAGCCAAAAATAGGAGTCCTGTATGTCTCAACCATGCTCAGTTTTCACGTGTATTTGTTCACATCTTTCCTATACAACATGTGCTGATTTAACATAAGTATAAAATATAAACACCTTGGCTTCCAAGGCAAAACATTTTCTGCAAATTTCTGCACCATTATGTGCTCACGGCCAGGTCCTTTTTGTGCATAGAAAACTAAAAAAAACATTTCTTGAATCTTATCAAGGGTAGCAATGAAACCATGTTTGTTTATACCTGTTTTGTGGTCTTCTAGTGCCGAACTTTTATTTTCTTTATCGATGAAATGCGATTTTAGAACAAGGTAAAATGTTTAGATCATGTTTGGCCATGTTTACATATGTTTTAAAACAAGAATTTGTTAAAACCATCGATTTAAAGTCTTTTTGAAAAATAACTATTTGTTTTCGTCGAGTCATGTCCTTTTGTTAAATGTCATCATAACTTGTTACTTAACACAAAAATGTCAAATTTCATTATTTCATTATAACATACAAAAGAAAAACAAACAAGTTCTAGTTTAAATAATTGGTCAAAATCTTTGTTTGTTCACACATACGAGTTCAAAATCGATGTGGAAATCGGGTTATTACATTCTACCCCCCTTATAAAAATTTCGTCCCGAAATTTGCAAACAGAGGATAAGTCCAAAAAGTCATATATATTATACCAGGCGTTAAACGGCTATAGCAAAATGCACGTACTACACTCGACTAGAATCGAGTTATAGACTACTACTATGTACATACCTGCCATACTACTACTACTATATACATATCTGCCATACTATTACTACTACTATATACAATGCCATTTGGTCTGTCAAACTACTCCGAACCATTACTGATCTCGATGACGTCCTCGTCATCAGAGATAACAATCATCTCGTCATCGTCCGAGATGGTCACTATATCTATATCATCCGAAATACATATCACATCCTCGCTATCGGAGATGCAAATCACCTCCTCGCTATCTGATATCTCAATAACCTCCACCGGCTCCTCTACCTCCTCAGGTACATCATCGTCAGAAATCTCAATCACCTCAACTGGCGAAGGTGGGTACAACATCATGTCCAGGTATGAATCCTCCAAAAGCGGCTCTAAATGTCCTCCATTGGCCACAAACTGGGCCACCTGCTGCTCTAAATGATCCCATAAGACTGCCAACTGACCATCCATGGGTATAGGCTGAGGGTGAATCCAAGGTCCATACTGTACTGGCTGAAGCTGTGGGACATCCTCCTCGGGCTGAGGCTGTGCTAACTGGATATCCTCTAATGGTAAATCCTCCTCTGGCTGAGGCTGTGCTAACTGGATATCCTCTAATGGTAAATCCTCCTCTGGCTGAGGCTGTGCAAGTGGGACATCCTCTACTGGGTCCTCCTCTACTGGGTCCTCTGACGGGTCATCCTCAGGGTCATCCTCTGTCGGATCATCCTCGTCCGGGTCCTCCTCCTCAGGCTCACTCTCAGGGTCATCCTCTATCGGCTCATCCTCATCATCCCTATCGTCATCACTATTGTCGTCATCATCATCACCACCATCCCCGTCACCTGCTCCCTCACCTATGTAGTATCCTTCCTGATGGTCCTCTCCCTCCTGGTCTGATTCCTGTAGTAAGTCTTTGCTGCTGTCCTCTTCATATGAAGGCTCTCTCTGGTAAATTCCTGACTCCTCAGAGTCGACATACCTTCTCTCGTCCTCATGTTCCTGGGAACCTGTCATCTCATGGATAATAATACCAGTATACATCCTCAGTCTCTGGAGTGGCGTCATCCTCTTCCTAGCTGTTCTCTTATATATCGGTGCCATCTGGAAAAAGAAACAAAGAACATATTTCAGTACAAATGATAGTAACTGAAAGAGTTCATAAGTCCTACGAATGCTGAATCCTCGTATCATCCATAATCCATAGCGATAAAAATCCAAATTTCCCTTTCATACAAAAGATACATTCATACAATCCATACAACACTATCATACATCACATAGATCATACATCCGAACAACATACAAACATCTAGCCTATAACAAAATCTGGATAGAATTTCCTGATTTGCTTCTCCGTCTCCCAAGTACAGTCATATGGGTTTTCACTCCACTGTATCTTGAGCAGTTTCACGACCTTACCCCGGAGTTGCTTCTTTTCCTTGTCTACTACATAGACCGGATATCTGACCACCGTCAAGTTTGGTTCAATATCCAAATCTTCTTGAACCGATGGCTCTAGAACCGAAGACGGATCGTGCACGCACTTTCGAAGATGAGACACATGGAAAACATTATGAATTCCAGCCATCCTTCCTGGTAACTCCACTCTATAAGTAAGAGATCCAACCTTCTCAAGAACACGGAAAGGCCCTACATATCGTGGAGCTAACTTCCCTGTCTTACCAAATCTGGTCGTCCCTTTGATCGGTGAAACTTTCACAAATACAAAGTCTCCCACGGAAAAGTTCAGTTCCCTTCGCCTTTGATCCGCGTAGCTTTTCTGTCGGTCCTGGGCTTCCTTCATTCGTCTTTTAACCAATTCTACCTTCTCAGTTGCTTCTCGAATCATATCTGGTCCGAGAACAAGCTTATTTCCCGACTCTACCCAACAAGTCGGTGACCTGCACGGTTTTCCATAGAGAGCCTCATATGGGGCCATGCCTATACTCACCTGATAGCTGTTATTGTAGGAGAACTCTACTAGATGTAGGTGATCCTCCCACGATCCTCCGAAGTCCAAAATACACGCCCTTAACAGATCTTCCAAAATCCTGTTTACCCTTTCTGTCTGGCCGTCCGTTTGGGGATGATATGCGGTACTTAAATTCAGTTTGGTTCCCAAAGTCGTTTGGAGAGCCTCCCAGAATTTGCTGGTAAAGATAGGATCTCTATCACTTATAATACTCACCTGGACTCCATGCAATCGCACAATCTCTCTTATGAAGATCTCGGCCAGCGAAATTGCAGTTCGAGTTGATTTCACAGGAATGAAATGCGCACTCTTTGTTAGTCGATCGACTACTACCCATACCCCTTCATATCCCTTCCTGGTCTTGGGTAGACCATCGACAAAATCCATGGATATCATCTCCCACTTCCAGGTAGGAATCTCCAAAGGTTTTAGTAGCCCTGCTGTCTTCTGATTATCACCTTTTACTTGTTGGCAGCATAAACACTGATTCACATAGGCCAGAATATCCTTCTTCATCCCAGGCCACCAAAATGTTCGCCTCATATCCCTATACATCTTGTGTACCCCTGGATGAATACTTAGCTTTGATTCGTGGCATTCTGTCAAAACCTCCTGTCTTAGACTGTCAACATTTGGAACACAAAGTCTTCCATTGATTCTTAGAATACCTTGGCCATCTAATTCAAAATCTGACTCCCCCTATAACTCCTTGAATTATTTTCTCCAGATTCTCATCTCCTCGTTGATTCGCCATTATCCTTTCCTGAAGTGTTGGAGTAGCTTCCAGGAGAGATAAGACCGCATTTCTACTTAGAGCATCTGCTACTACATTTGCCTTCCCCGGTGTATAGATAATGTCCAAATCATATGCCGCAAGGAATTCCAACCATCTCTGTTGTCTTAGGTTGAGATCTTTTTGAGAAAACAGGTATTTGAGTGGTTTGTGATCCGTGAAAACCTCGAACTTCCCTCCTAACAGGTAGTGCCTCCACATTTTCAATGCGAAAACAACTGCTAACAACTCAAGATCGTGTGTAGCATAATTCTTCTCATGAATCTTTAGTTGTCTACTAGCATATGCAACCACACGTTTATTCTTGTAAAGACCCGCAACTTCCCCGTAAAGGAAAGCGACGGATAGTTCGAGAACAAACCACAACAGAACGCATATAAAAGAACATTTCATTGCTTATTACAACAATGCATCAGATTACTAGAATATACAGAGTATAAATGAATATTACACAGAAATATCAGAGATTTAAATTACATTTAAATACATAGCAGCGGAAAATAATACAATACACAACTAGAAGAGATATACGGATACAAAGCTTCCCGGATATCATTCCAGCTGTAAACCAGGATCCTGTGAATATAAATCTGCAAAACCAAAACTACTAGCTGCCCGTGTCGAAAATAAGGGCACCCAGAGTTTAGGTTAAAACAATAAACTCCAGGTCAGTCATGTGACTGGTGTGAGAACTAAAACAGTTATTAATCTTTATTTTCAAAGGTAAAATCAAGGGACCACGCCGCATAACACGGAACGGGTTTCCTCCCAAGAATACCAGTGCATAAAACAAACAGCGCAATGCTAAATAAAGAAGATGAAGCTGTTATAAGACCCAGGTCCTATCACACAATGCAACGCAAGCCGGGGGATAGGGTTTTCCCTTATAACAGCCAAAGAATGCTTGATACGTTTAAAACAAATCATTTGATACTATAATAAGTGCATAGTGTATAAAACAACTTCAAATCATAAGTATCAATCATAGGCGACATAAGCGTCCCATGCCACTATGTCGCCACATATAGGTTTACAATCAAAACCGCAAATGTCACGTATTTGGAAATTGGATTTCCATCTATGAACCGAGGCAAAAGATAGTCCTCAACCGATTCGAGACAATCTAGCCCATGTCTCAGGTCCCAGACTCAGGTGGGCCTTGGATCGTCAGGGCCGGTCCACCGATGTGGATTATTATGCCTGAACAATACGTCTCTCCGCCCTTTGGGGCGTAAACGAGCCAACTAAATGACTCCATCGGTTCGAGAACGACCGATCAATCCGAGGCGCCTCGCAACAGCAACAACCACATAAGTCAAACTCGTCAGGGCGTGTAAAACCACTGACGCCACTTTTTAGCTAGAAAGAAACGCAAGTCCTCCCTGATGTCCGTCTCCCGTTTTTGGTTCATACCGGGTGTGAAACTCGTGAAGTCAACGTTACACAAAGCTACGCCACAAAGGCCGTGCTTTGATCATCACCACAAGACTTTGCTTTTCAACAGAAGCCTCGATCAATTGCCACTTAGGCATGCCACACAGGCAATTCACTCCATGCGTTTGATATCCATCAGTATATAACCTCTGAGCTCGTACGTCTCAGAGAAGGGCGTTAAGCAAGAGAATAAATTCTCCGCCGCCAAACAGATATATATTTAATAGAGATCAATCACACAGACTAAAATCCAATGTCAGACACACAGTCCATTTACAAGTCCGTTCTGGGTCTGAACGAAACCGGAGGCACCTAGTACCCCGCATATCCATCGATCTCCAAGTACGTCTGGACGATCACCAACTGTTTCCATCTTCTTGGGTGTACAGCCCAATCAAGATCATCAGTTATCACCCAAACGACGTGAAGACCTCCGGTCTTCGACCATCGTCTTCATCTTCGACTTATCGTCGTATTAGTTATTCAGAATGGGATAAACCCGGTCTTTCCGAATAACTCGCGTATATTTTAAATAAGTGTTACACAAACACAACATACGCCTCATTCCAATTCATCAGTCACTAACCGTAAATTAATCAAGAGAATAATTTCCCAAATATTAACCCCGAAGGCCGAAACCAACATCAGATCAATATCCAGAAAACCATTCTGCTTGGCCAACCGACAGTTAGTTTCTAAATTTCACATTCATAGGGAAATGTTCCCATTAATTTTATCCAAGATAAATTCCATGAATTTATTCTTTATTCTATTTTTGAATCTCAATTCAAACTAGTCGGGATTAGCGAACCTTACCGAAGTAATCATTTATTTTAATTTCCCAATCCCAACCTATTCATCCCATGAAGTAAAACTGGTAATACTTCATATCTAACACCACGGTGTTATCGGTAAATTCAATTACCATTTCGCGTTCAAATCTAATTAAAGATTTAACTATCGCTTGGAGCAAAACTGGTGATACTCCATTTTCGATCATTTCAATCTAATTAAAGATTCATTAAAACTCCACTTAGTTTTAATCTTCGACTGGGTTAAAGAATCAGTGTCATTTAAAACACGGTTCACGATAAACCCAAAATCACATTCCATTAATCGTCGGGTTAAAGAACAAGTGTTATTTAAAACACTGTTCACGATAAACCCAAAAATCAATATCAATTCAATTCCAATTAAATATTATTTAATTGGTACACTTCATTAAATCTAAATAAAAAGATTTAATCTTTTCTCAACTGGGTTCAAGAACAGTGTTAGTGAAGACACCATTCACGACAAACCCAAATCACATTCGATATTCAATACAAGGCTCTGAATAGAAAATATATCGGCCTATATTCAATATCAAATTCTACGACTTACAAATGTCGTATTGGAAATAACGATATCAATATATATCTTTCAAATTTCCATAACAACACCTATATAATCACGAATTCCAACATCGAAATATTCCGAAGGCAATTTCGATTCAAATCCGCTCCAATGCAATCATTGGATATTTTGGTTATTTTCAAAACCCTTTTTGAATTCAATTTATCTATTTAAAAATAAATAGAATTATATTTCTAGTTCAAAACTAGTTCATTTCGATAAAAATCTATTTTTATCTTTTCAAATATGGAGTTTTTCATCCCAATTCTTTCTAAATCATTTCTTATGATTTTACACAAATTATTACTATTTTTAATAATTTTATCAAGGCCCGTACAGTCGATTTCCATCAACGGCCATCGAACTGCACTTACAGGGACCTTTTTCGAATTTGATTTGGACGTATCTCCAAATCCAACCGTTAGATTTCAAATCTCTAACATTTGTTAGAAAACTCTTTTCGATACGAACCCAACGGTTCCGGTTTTAGGAGAATCCGACGGTCGGATCTCCCGCAATGTCCGTTTGAAATAAATGGTCGAAATTCACGAACTGTCGCGGCGCGGCGCGTTCTATTCAGGCCATTATATTATATATATAATATATATTTCGTCGATTTCTATTTAAAACGAATTATATAAATAGTTTTAAAATTCGTTTCAAAAGCAATTTCAACTTCCATTTCAATTCAAATCAAAATTGAATTCTTCTTTATAAATTCGTTTTAAAATTCATTTCTATTCAATTCAAATTTCAATTCAATTTGAATTCATTTCAATTCGCTTTCAATTCAATTAGAATTCGTTTTCAATTCAATTCATTTCGAAATCGTTTTCAATTCAATTCATTTCGAAATCGTTTTCAATTCATTTCATTTCGAAATCGTTTTCAATTCATTTTGAATTCGTTTTCAATTCAATTCATTTCGAAATCGTTTTCAATTCATTTTGAATTCGTTTTCAATTCAATTCATTTCGAAATCGTTTTCAATTCATTTTATTTCGAAATCGTTTTCAATTCATTTTATTTCGAAATCGTTTTCAATTCAATTCATTTCGAAATCGTTTTCAATTCATTTTATTTCGAAATCGTTTTCAATTCATTTTATTTCGAAATCGTTTTCAATTCATTTTATTTCGAAATCGTTTAAAATCGATATAAATATCGTTCACGTCAAAATGGCGTCAATCTAGTCAACACGGCTTCATAAATTTCTATTTTCAAATATTCTATTTCAAATATTTCTTTTTCAAATTAGTTGTTATTATCAAAATATTTCGTTCAACACATGACCAATCTCAATGGATGAGACTGTCAACACATGAACTTTTATTTTATATTGATAAAGATGTAAACTTTATTACTAAAATATTTCGTTCAACACATGACCAATCTCAATGGATGAGACTGTCAACACATGAACTTTTATTTTATATTGATAAAGATGTAAACTTTATTACTAAAATATTTTGTTCAACACATGACCAATCTCAATGGATGAGACTGTCAACACATGAACTTTTATTTTATATTGATAAAGATGTAAACTTTATTACTAAAATATTTCGTTCAACACATGACCAATCTCAATGGATGAGACTGTCAACACATGAACTTTTATTTTATATCGATAAAGATGTAAATTTTATTACTAAAATATTTCGTTCAACACATGACCAATCTCAATGAATGAGTACTGTCAACACATGAACTTTTATTTTATATTATTCTTTGTTTTTCAAATTGGAATGAGGCCCAATCAATTACCATATAAAATTAATTATATGGATTTTCATACAACTCATGTATATAATAGCATTGAATAATAATCAACCATCAACCAAAGTGCACTACACTGTATAAGCATCAAATATAGATATCTAACGCTTATAACAGCCTGTCAATCAATCGATCGACATATTTAATCAATCAGGATGAGTGAACTTCAAATTTCATCCCAACACCCGTGTGGGGTTTCAAACAATCAAACACAGATTTTATTCGTGCAGCTGGGCGATGTGTAAAATTTATTGACCCAATCAATATCAGTCAAATAGGTGTGCATAAACAAACCGTCCGGTTTGTAAATGAATATTTATTTATTCACATTCACGTTAAAAATTATACTTTTAACGATAAAACATTTTATTTTAACACTTGAATTTCTATTCAGTTCATTTATTCAATAAAATGATATTTTTATTTTTCTAACATATTTTAGAAAATTTCGGCGGCATAACGGCACTATACTAGAAACGGGACGAGGCCTAGCCTTATCCCCGGTCTAGTGAAGGCCCACGCCATTCACACATCAATCAAATCAATTCGTTATGCAAACCACAAAATTTGGAGTAAGAGTCTAACCTAGCCTTACTTCTTCGCCTTATAACGGCGCACGTCTAATCCTAACCAATTTATCGATTCGATTTTTCACACCACAAACCACATTCAAACCAATATCGCAATCAATCACCAAACAGCCAAACAAACAAGTCCATGGTCTGTGGACGATTGTGTCGGGTGCTACTAAACACCGTCTGCATCCTAGTATATATATATAACTAGAAAAGAAATTGAAAGGTGAGAAATTCTCACAGATAGCTATCCAATCATCTTGACTCTTCTTCGATAGAAATCTTCATCGTTATCGCATCTTCGTTATCTTCGTTGTCCGCTTTCACTACATATGTAAAAATCGAATTTTTACTTCGCTATCCAATATATAAAAATCATATTTTTACTTTGATATTCAACATATAAAAATCCTATTTTTATCTCGATTTCAATATATAAAAATCATATTTTTATCTCGAAGTTCAATATATAAAAATCATATTTTTATCTCGAAGTTCAATATATAAAAAACATATTTTTATCTCGAAGTTCAATATATAAAAATCATATTTTTATCTCGAAGTTCAATATATAAAAATCATATTTTTATCTCGAAGTTCAATATATAAAAATCATATTTTTATCTCGAAGTTCAATATATAAAAATCATATTTTTATCTCGAAGTTCAATATATAAAAATCATTTTTTTACTTTGCTATTTTCTATATAAAGATTTCCCTTTTCTAAAATAAAGATTCCACCTTTATAAAAATATAGACTTCGCCTTTTCAAATTTAAAGATTTCGTCTTTATAAAAATCGTGAATTTTAATTAACATTAACTACTATAATTAATTAAAATTACCTTCCATTTCCGTTGTTAATTCACGACAACAGCCCCGGGACTGATGGCGGAGCTTCGAACGGGGTGGCACCGACGTCTCGAGGTGGCAGCAGCTCCGTTCAGGCGACGGTGGGCCCACAGTGGTCGGGTCAGTGGGTTTTGGACTTGAATCGAATGAGAGGAGAGAGGAGAAGCAAAGGGGGAGAGGGCTAAGGTGATGGCCGGCGTCGGGGAGTGTGCAACAGCTCGGTGGAGGCAGCCAAGGCCCTGGCGGCGGCGGTGGTGAACTACGGCTCGCGGTTTCTCGTTTGAAGAAGGGGAGGGGGTCTTGGGGAAGCCGACGATGGCCAGGGGGGGGGGGGGAATCGAGGTGGTGCGGCGCCGATGGGGCTGGCGGTCGTGGCCTGGCGTCGCGAGATCAAGCGCCCTCGTTTTTTTTTCCTTTTCCTTTTTTTTTTCGGGTTAGATCTGAAGGAGTATAGGAGAGAGAGGAGGGAAGGTGAGGATTATATAAAGTTTAATTATTTAATTTTATTCACCTAGAGTTGACTTTTCATTCCAACACCGAATCGAACCCACCGACTGTCGTCCCTAGCTAATCAGCCCCATTCCGAACACAATGGGATATGTATCGTAGGCCAATTCGACCGTTATATTCAGTTTCCGTTGAATTTAAAATATAAATCTTTATATATTCAATTTGAACGTATATTTTGATTTACCGGGCCCACATACGGACTCTAAAAATTACAGAAAAATATTTTCTAGCTTCGTATTGACGATACGGTCCTAACAAAACTAGTTTCGTCGAATTCTGAGACCGTTGGAAAAATGGCCAATTTCCAGTTGATTAAAATCAACTGAAATGGTCAAACGCGTTTTCCTTTGCCACGCTCACATATTGATTCGAAAAATTATGAAATTTGGAATCTAACAATAATTCGACACCACGGACCCAACAAAACTGGTTTCGTCGAAATCCGAGGTCATTTGCAAAATGTCCATTTTTAAGGGCCTGAATTCCATAGCGACTATTCAGAATTTTCAACTGGACATATCTTTTGATTCCCGCTATGAAATCTTGATTTGTCGGATTCGTTGGAAAGATATTATCAAATAGATCCTAATGTTTTTGGTTTCACTAAAATCCGGATTATTTTGCACCCGGTACACCCAATTGAAGTTTGAAATCGAATTATCGAACTACCGCGCCATTTTCAATTTTATTTATAATTATATATAAATATTTATATTCTAACGACGACGTATATAATATATACGTCGAATTATATTCGAAATAAATTTCCCGTCGATATTATTTAAAATAATTCATTTTAAATAATCAAAATTCGCTAAAATAAAAATTTTAAACTGGCCCAGATTTTCGGGTTATTACAATCTCCCCCACTTAAAACTTTTCGTCCCCGAAAAGGAACAAAGTCGAAAGTGGTTTGATTAATCAGCTCTACGCTCGATCTGGCTTCCATTCTCCAACTCTTTAGTTTCTAAGAATTTTCAAAAATTTCAAAAATTTGGCTAACACCCTAAATTTTTGAAAAATTTCGCCATAACCTCCCCTGCACCGGGAGCATCGGGGAATTTCAAATAGCTTCCCCGGTCCTTCAGATCTCAAAAAGAAAAAGAAAAAGCCAAGCGGCTAGCCAATAGGCTCACAAAATCATCATCACCCAAACAAAACAGGAAATTATGTAGTAAACATGTACCTATTTGTCGGGCAAACAAATTTTATTCTCTGCTCTAGCCTCCTTGCTATGACCTGTTCAATGATATATATGTATATGCAAGCGAATGCGACCAATTTTCAATATAATTCAATATTTGATTCAATTAGGCTAAATGGTTCAAAATTTGCAAACAAATAGACAAACAACACAAACATCAATCAATTAGTGAATTAGAGTTTCAAATTCATAACTTTGATATATACAAAGAAAATCATGTTTTGATGCCAAATCACAACAATGTATTCTAACTATATTAGTTTTGGTTCTCACACCAGTCTAATGGAAATATATAGAAAATCACACCTTCGAAACTCGAATACCAATTCTGATGATGTCTAGACTATCATCAGAATCGTCTCCGGGCGACTAGAGTGTGACTCTATATCTATCCAATATATTAAAACTTCAAATACACGTGGATCAGACGTATACGCAAAGTCTATATATACTGGACTGTCCAAAATCAATATAAACAAATTATCAAATACGAATAGTTGATTTAAATTTTCAAAACAAAAATTGTTTTCACTTTAAAAATATACTCTTCACACTCGTCCTAGGATACTACTGATCCCATCTCTAACGAGTCATTCCCATCGGATATTATTAATCCAATATCTGATGAATTCTTTCATACGGTTCTAATGTGTCTTGTTCTCTAGCTTTGTAAACCAAAGCTCTGATACCAACTGTAAAGACCCGCAACTTCCCCGTAAAGGAAAGCGACGGATAGTTCGAGAACAAACCACAACAGAACGCATATAAAAGAACATTTCATTGCTTATTACAACAATGCATCAGATTACTAGAATATACAGAGTATAAATGAATATTACACAGAAATATCAGAGATTTAAATTACATTTAAATACATAGCAGCGGAAAATAATACAATACACAACTAGAAGAGATATACGGATACAAAGCTTCCCGGATATCATTCCAGCTGTAAACCAGGATCCTGTGAATATAAATCTGCAAAACCAAAACTACTAGCTGCCCGTGTCGAAAATAAGGGCACCCAGAGTTTAGGTTAAAACAATAAACTCCAGGTCAGTCATGTGACTGGTGTGAGAACTAAAACAGTTATTAATCTTTATTTTCAAAGGTAAAATCAAGGGACCACGCCGCATAACACGGAACGGGTTTCCTCCCAAGAATACCAGTGCATAAAACAAACAGCGCAATGCTAAATAAAGAAGATGAAGCTGTTATAAGACCCAGGTCCTATCACACAATGCAACGCAAGCCGGGGGATAGGGTTTTCCCTTATAACAGCCAAAGAATGCTTGATACGTTTAAAACAAATCATTTGATACTATAATAAGTGCATAGTGTATAAAACAACTTCAAATCATAAGTATCAATCATAGGCGACATGAGCGTCCCATGCCACTATGTCGCCACATATAGGTTTACAATCAAAACCGCAAATTTCACGTATTTGGAAATTGGATTTCCATCTATGAACCGAGGCAAAAGATAGTCCTCAACCGATTCGAGACAATCTAGCCCATGTCTCAGGTCCCAGACTCAGGTGGGCCTTGGATCGTCAGGGCCGGTCCACCGATGTGGATTATTATGCCTGAACAATACGTCTCTCCGCCCTTTGGGGCGTAAACGAGCCAACTAAATGACTCCATCGGTTCGAGAATGACCGATCAATCCGAGGCGCCTCGCAACAGCAACAACCACATAAGTCAAACTCGTCAGGGCGTGTAAAACCACTGACGCCACTTTTTAGCTAGAAAGAAACGCAAGTCCTCCCTGATGTCCGTCTCCCGTTTTTGGTTCATACCGGGTGTGAAACTCGTGAAGTCAACGTTACACAAAGCTACGCCACAAAGGCCGTGCTTTGATCATCACCACAAGACTTTGCTTTTCAACAGAAGCCTCGATCAATTGCCACTTAGGCATGCCACACAGGCAATTCACTCCATGCGTTTGATATCCATCAGTATATAACCTCTGAGCTCGTACGTCTCAGAGAAGGGCGTTAAGCAAGAGAATAAATTCTCCGCCGCCAAACAGATATATATTTAATAGAGATCAATCACACAGACTAAAATCCAATGTCAGACACACAGTCCATTTACAAGTCCGTTCTGGGTCTGAACGAAACCGGAGGCACCTAGTACCCCGCATATCCATCGATCTCCAAGTACGTCTGGACGATCACTAACTGTTTCCATCTTCTTGGGTGTACAGCCCAATCAAGATCATCAGTTATCACCCAAACGACGTGAAGACCTCCGGTCTTCGACCATCGTCTTCATCTTCGACTTATCGTCGTATTAGTTATTCAGAATGGGATAAACCCGGTCTTTCCGAATAACTCGCGTATATTTTAAATAAGTGTTACACAAACACAACATACGCCTCATTCCAATTCATCAGTCACTAACCGTAAATTAATCAAGAGAATAATTTCCCAAATATTAACCCCGAAGGCCGAAACCAACATCAGATCAATATCCAGAAAACCATTCTGCTTGGCCAACCGACAGTTAGTTTCTAAATTTCACATTCATAGGGAAATGTTCCCATTAATTTTATCCAAGATAAATTCCATGAATTTATTCTTTATTCTATTTTTGAATCTCAATTCAAACTAGTCGGGATTAGCGAACCTTACCGAAGTAATCATTTATTTTAATTTCCCAATCCCAACCTATTCATCCCATGAAGTAAAACTGGTAATACTTCATATCTAACACCACGGTGTTATCGGTAAATTCAATTACCATTTCGCGTTCAAATCTAATTAAAGATTTAACTATCGCTTGGAGCAAAACTGGTGATACTCCATTTTCGATCATTTCAATCTAATTAAAGATTCATTAAAACTCCACTTAGTTTTAATCTTCGACTGGGTTAAAGAATCAGTGTCATTTAAAACACGGTTCACGATAAACCCAAAATCACATTCCATTAATCGTCGGGTTAAAGAACAAGTGTTATTTAAAACACTGTTCACGATAAACTCAAAAATCAATATCAATTCAATTCCAATTAAATATTATTTAATTGGTACACTTCATTAAATCTAAATAAAAAGATTTAATCTTTTCTCAACTGGGTTCAAGAACAGTGTTAGTGAAGACACCATTCACGACAAACCCAAATCACATTCGATATTCAATACAAGGCTCTGAATAGAAAATATATCGGCCTATATTCAATATCAAATTCTACGACTTACAAATGTCGTATTGGAAATAACGATATCAATATATATCTTTCAAATTTCCATAACAACACCTATATAATCACGAATTCCAACATCGAAATATTCCGAAGGCAATTTCGATTCAAATCCACTCCAATGCAATCATTGGATATTTTGGTTATTTTCAAAACCCTTTTTGAATTCAATTTATCTATTTAAAAATAAATAGAATTATATTTCTAGTTCAAAACTAGTTCATTTCGATAAAAATCTATTTTTATCTTTTCAAATATGGAGTTTTTCATTCCAATTCTTTCTAAATCATTTCTTATGATTCTACACAAATTATTACTATTTTTAATAATTTTATCAAGGCCCGTACAGTCGATTTCCATCAACGGCCATCGAACTGCACTTACAGCGACCTTTTTCGAATTTGATTTGGACGTATCTCCAAATCCAACCGTTAGATTTCAAATCTCTAACATTCGTTAGAAAACTCTTTTCGATACGAACCCAACGGTTCCGGTTTTAGGAGAATCCGACGGTCGGATCTCCCGCAATGTCCGTTTGAAATAAATGGTCGAAATTCACGAACTGCCGCGGCGCGGCGCGTTCTATTCAGGCCATTATATTATATATATAATATATATTTCATCGATTTCTATTTAAAACGAATTATATAAATAGTTTTAAAATTCGTTTCAAAAGCAATTTCAACTTCCATTTCAATTCAAATCAAAATTGAATTCTTCTTTATAAATTCGTTTTAAAATTCATTTCTATTCAATTCAAATTTCAATTCAATTTGAATTCATTTCAATTCGCTTTCAATTCAATTAGAATTCGTTTTCAATTCAATTCATTTCGAAATCGTTTTCAATTCAATTCATTTCGAAATCGTTTTCAATTCATTTCATTTCGAAATCGTTTTCAATTCATTTTGAATTCGTTTTCAATTCAATTCATTTCGAAATCGTTTTCAATTCATTTTGAATTCGTTTTCAATTCAATTCATTTCGAAATCGTTTTCAATTCATTTTATTTCGAAATCGTTTTCAATTCATTTTATTTCGAAATCGTTTTCAATTCAATTCATTTCGAAATCGTTTTCAATTCATTTTATTTCGAAATCGTTTTCAATTCATTTTATTTCGAAATCGTTTTCAATTCATTTTATTTCGAAATCGTTTAAAATCGATATAAATATCGTTCACGTCAAAATGGCGTCAATCTAGTCAACACGGCTTCATAAATTTCTATTTTCAAATATTCTATTTCAAATATTTCTTTTTCAAATTAGTTGTTATTATCAAAATATTTCGTTCAACACATGACCAATCTCAATGGATGAGACTGTCAACACATGAACTTTTATTTTATATTGATAAAGATGTAAACTTTATTACTAAAATATTTCGTTCAACACATGACCAATCTCAATGGATGAGACTGTCAACACATGAACTTTTATTTTATATTGATAAAGATGTAAACTTTATTACTAAAATATTTTGTTCAACACATGACCAATCTCAATGGATGAGACTGTCAACACATGAACTTTTATTTTATATCGATAAAGATGTAAATTTTATTACTAAAATATTTCGTTCAACACATGACCAATCTCAATGAATGAGTACTGTCAACACATGAACTTTTATTTTATATTATTCTTTGTTTTTCAAATTGGAATGAGGCCCAATCAATTACCATATAAAATTAATTATATGGATTTTCATACAACTCATGTATATAATAGCATTGAATAATAATCAACCATCAACCAAAGTGCACTACACTGTATAAGCATCAAATATAGATATCTAACGCTTATAACAGCCTGTCAATCAATCGATCGACATATTTAATCAATCAGGATGAGTGAACTTCAAATTTCATCCCAACACCCGTGTGGGGTTTCAAACAATCAAACACAGATTTTATTCGTGCAGCTGGGCGATGTGTAAAATTTATTGACCCAATCAATATCAGTCAAATAGGTGTGCATAAACAAACCGTCCGGTTTGTAAATGAATATTTATTTATTCACATTCACGTTAAAAATTATACTTTTAACGATAAAACATTTTATTTTAACACTTGAATTTCTATTCAGTTCATTTATTCAATAAAATGATATTTTTATTTTTCTAACATATTTTAGAAAATTTCGGCGGCATAACGGCACTATACTAGAAACGGGACGAGGCCTAGCCTTATCCCCGGTCTAGTGAAGGCCCACGCCATTCACACATCAATCAAATCAATTCGTTATGCAAACCACAAAATTTGGAGTAAGAGTCTAACCTAGCCTTACTCCTTCGCCTTATAACGGCGCACGTCTAATCCTAACCAATTTATCGATTCGATTTTTCACACCACAAACCACATTCAAACCAATATCGCAATCAATCACCAAACAGCCAAACAAACAAGTCCATGGTCTGTGGACGATTGTGTCGGGTGCTACTAAACACCGTCTGCATCCTAGTATATATATATAACTAGAAAAGAAATTGAAAGGTGAGAAATTCTCACAGATAGCTATCCAATCATCTTGACTCTTCTTCGATAGAAATCTTCATCGTTATCGCATCTTCGTTATCTTCGTTGTCCGCTTTCACTACATATGTAAAAATCGAATTTTTACTTCGCTATCCAATATATAAAAATCATATTTTTACATTGATATTCAACATATAAAAATCCTATTTTTATCTCGAAGTTCAATATATAAAAATCATATTTTTATCTCGAAGTTCAATATATAAAAATCATATTTTTATCTCGAAGTTCAATATATAAAAATCATATTTTTATCTCGAAGTTCAATATATAAAAATCATTTTTTTACTTTGCTATTTTCTATATAAAGATTTCCCTTTTCTAAAATAAAGATTCCACCTTTATAAAAATATAGACTTCGCCTTTTCAAATTTAAAGATTTCGTCTTTATAAAAATCGTGAATTTTAATTAACATTAACTACTATAATTAATTAAAATTACCTTCCATTTCCGTTGTTAATTCACGACAACAGCCCCGGGACTGATGGCGGAGCTTCGAATGGGGTGGCACCGACGTCTCGAGGTGGCAGCAGCTCCGTTCAGGCGAAGGTGGGCCCACAGTGGTCGGGTCAGTGGTTTTTGGACTTGAATCGAATGAGAGGAGAGAGGAGAAGCAAAGGGGGAGAGGGCTAAGGTGATGGCCGGCGTCGGGGAGTGTGCAGCAGCTCGGTGGAGGCAGCCAAGGCCCTGGCGGCGGCGCTGGTGAACTAGGGCTCGCGGTTTCTCGTTTGAAGAAGGGGAGGGGGTCTTGGGGAGGCCGACGATGGCCGGGGGGGGGGGGGGGGAATCGAGGTGGTGCGGCGCCGATGGGGCTGGCGGTCGTGGCCTGGCGTCGCGAGATCAAGCGCCCTCGTTTTTTTCCTTTTTCTTTTTTTTTTCGGGTTAGATCTGAAGGAGTATAGGAGAGAGAGGAGGGAAGGTGAGGATTATATAAAGTTTAATTATTTAATTTTATTCACCTAGAGTTGACTTTTCATTCCAACACCGAATCGAACCCACCGACTGCCGTCCCTAGCTAATCAGCCCCATTCCGAACACAATGGGATATGTATCGTAGGCCAATTCGACCGTTATATTCAGTTTCCGTTGAATTTAAAATATAAATCTTTATATATTCAATTTGAACGTATATTTTGATTTACCGGGCCCACATACGGACTCTAAAAATTACAGAAAAATATTTTCTAGCTTCGTATTGACGATACGGTCCTAACAAAACTAGTTTCGTCGAATTCTGAGACCGTTGGAAAAATGGCCAATTTCCAGTTGATTAAAATCAACTGAAATGGTCAAACGCGTTTTCCTTTGCCACGCTCACATATTGATTCGAAAAATTATGAAATTTGGAATCTAACAATAATTCGACACCACGGACCCAACAAAACTGGTTTCATCGAAATCCGAGGTCATTTGCAAAATGTCCATTTTTAAGGGCCTGAATTCCATAGCGACTATTCAGAATTTTCAACTGGACATATCTTTTGATTCCCGCTATGAAATCTTGATTTGTCGGATTCGTTGGAAAGATATTATCAAATAGATCCTAATGTTTTTGGTTTCACTAAAATCCGGATTATTTTGCACCCGGTACACCCAATTGAAGTTTGAAATTGAATTATCGAACTACCGCGCCATTTTCAATTTTATTTATAATTATATATAAATATTTATATTCTAACGACGACGTATATAATATATACGTCGAATTATATTCGAAATAAATTTCCCGTCGATATTATTTAAAATAATTCATTTTAAATAATCAAAATTCGCTAAAATTGCCAAAATAAAAATTTTAAACTGGCCCAGATTTTCGGGTTATTACAATTCTGAATTAGTACTGCACCGAGTCCTACTCCACAAGCATCAGTATAAACCTCAAATTTACTTTTCCCATCGGGAACAGCAAGAACGGGTGCTTCTGTCAGCTTCTTCTTTAACTCCCTGAATGATTCTTCACACTTCGGAGTCCATATAAATTTCTCGCCCTTCTTGGTCAACTTAGTAAGATGAGAAGAAATTTTAGAATAATCTTGGATAAATCTCCTGTAATATCCTGCTAATCCTAAGAAACTACGGGCCTCCGTTGGTGTTTTGGGCTGCCTCCATTTCTGCACTGTCTCCACCTTGATTGGGTCTACAGAAATACCATCTCCGTTTACGATGTGCCCCAAGAATCTCACTTCAGACTGCCAGAAATGACATTTAGAAAACTTCGCCTTCAAAACATTCGTCCTTAGAGTCTCCAATACTACCTTAAGATGATATCGATGTTCCTCTTCTGTCTTCGAAAAGATTAAGATATCGTCAATGAAAACCAGAACGAACTTGTTCAGAATCTTCCGAAAAACACGATTCATCAGATCCCCAAAATATGCCGGTGCGTTAGTTAAACCGAACGGCATGACTAACCATTCATAAAAGAAATCCGGGCCTCTAAAAGCAGTTAAAGGAATACTATCTTCGGCGATCCTCAATTGATGGAATCCTGTAGCAAGATCCATTTGAGAAAACACCGTAGCTCCATTCAACTGGTCAAAAAGATCATCAATTCGTGGTAAAGGATACTTATTCCTGATGGTTACTTTATTCAATTCCCTGTAGTCAACACACAGCCTTAGTGATCCATCAGACTTAGCCACAAACACTACCGCTGAACCCCAGCTTGAAAAACTTGGCCTGATTAATCCTCTGGCCAGTAAATCTTGAGTTTGCCTCTCGAGTTCCACAACTTCCTTTGGCGCCATTCGCCTCTTTGGCTGAACGATTGGTCTGGCTCCTGGAATTAGATCAATACGAAACTCTATCTCACGACGTGGGGGTAAACTCTTAACCTCTTCAAATACGTCGGCAAAATCTCTGACTACTTCCAATGTCCCCAGATTCTCTTGTGGTGCCTCCAAAGCGTACAGGAAACTACACATATGAATACCGGGTTTTCCACACGGTATCCTAGCTTTGCTCCCAATATTGGTTATTAAGGTTACGATCTCCTTATCGCATTTAATCTCAGCTTGGAATCTACTTAACCAGTCTATCCCAAGTATAAAATTAAATCCTTTGAAATCCAAAACGTAGAAATCGAAGAGAAAGGAATGGGAAAGGTACGAGAGTGCCACATTATCGCAATACATTCTTAACTCTGTTTTCCCTCCAATAGGATTAGATACGCAAAGTGTCTGAATTTTCCTACTGTGCCAGATGAAATGAAACTATTCGAGGCGCCGGTGTCAAATAGAACACGAACATCAATACCATTTAAATCAAAAGTACCTTCGAGAACTCCCTTGCCCTTCACATCATGGGAAGTTGATGGCTCGCTTTTGATAGCATACACCTTTGGTTGTTGTGCCCTCTTCATGAGCGGACAGTCTTTCACCAAGTGTCCAGGTTGATGACAGTTGAAACACAGATTCTTCATCACCATTGCATGTCCAGGGCCTTGCTGCTGTTTCTGCTGTTGTTGCTGAGGTGGTTGTTGTTGCTGATTTTGCTGTGGCTTCTTTGCTGCTGGTTTGGTGCAAAATTTGGCAATGTGTCCTTTCTGCAAGCAGTTATGACATTTGGTGTCTTTGAACCTTTCCTTGGCCTTTTCTCCCATCTTAGGTACCCCTTTGTTGTTGTTCCAGTTTGGATTGAACTTCCTCTTATTTGGATTCTCCCCACTAGTACCACCTGTTTGTACAGCTTTAGCAACTGGCTTCCTATTCTCCAGTGCTTCATAACGAACAGCCATATCCACTAGATCAACGAATGGAAGCTTTAGATGTCCAATCATCTGAACTTGTAAGCCATCTTTCAACCCTGCTATGAACATCTCATTCTTCTTAAGTGAAGTGTTAATCAGTTCCGGGCCGAAGCAAGAAAGCGAGTTGAATTTGTTCTCATATTCTGATACTTTCAGATTCCCTTGCTTGAGATCAATAAAATCTCGATACATCCTCGTTTTTCCTGCAGCAGGCAGAAATTGAGCTTCAAATGCCTCTTTGAATTTGTCCCAAGTAAAACTTTCCTCGGGAACATTAGCGGTTTGGGCATCCCACCAAGTCGCAACAGTTTCCTGTAGTTGCCATGATGCCAAAAGACGCTTCTGATCGTCATTCAACTTTAACCCTTTGAAAATCCTTTCACAAGACCTCATCCAGGCTTGGACTTCGGTAAAAGACTCAGTTCCTTTGAAAACTTTTCCTCCCAGAGTCGTATACTCCTTACAAATAGTCGCAAAGCTCTTATCCTGTTGAACTTGCGCGACTTCCTCTACTGTCTCACCCTAGTCTTGGGATCCAGTAGTACGACCAGTAATAGTGGAAGATCCCCTAGCTCGACCTCTTCGTGCACGGGTACTCATTTTGATCACCTGAATATAACAGGTTGTCAATCGGGACTTAATAGGGTATATATAATCTAGGTATAACATCCAAGTTGTTTAAGTTCATTTTAAATTTTATAAAAATACGCTCTCTCACACTTCCCCAAAGCCTAGGTAATCAAGAACCTAAGCTCTGATACCAACTGTAACGACCCAACTTTCGAACTCATCGGAAGTCGTGCCATTATTAAGAAATAAGAATAGATAGAAGATATAAACACAGAACATCAGAATCTCACAGCGGAATTTTTCACAAAAAGATAATATTTTATAATATTACACAACAGTACAGGATACAACAGAACATCATATGACTAGTGATACAATCCATTCTCAGTACATCAGTAATTATACATATCATTTACTACTGACTGGCAAACTTATAATTATACAGTAGGTAAGTAGATAGGTAGGTCAGCCCACTGATAATCTTCATTCAGCATCACAAGTTTCAACATCCTGATTCACTTGTCTATTCATAACAAGCGTTATGAATACCCAAGAGTTTAAGGGAAAACACAGAAAATAAACTCCGGGTCAGTCAGGGGACTGGTATGAGTAAACAATTTAAAAACAGTTTAAGAAAACATCTCATAAGACCGAGTGTTTTTTTCCTTATGAGATCAAAATACCTTTGTATTCTTTGAACCAGACATTTATCAAAACGTTTATTTGATTTTTCACAAATAAATTAGAATCTAGGAAAATGCTTGCATCTCACATTTTCCAATATAGTATACAAACAAAACACGCTTGGCGCTTATGGAAATTGATTTTTTCCAACTTGACAAGGTACGGGTCCACCTTCCGCTGATGTATCTCTAGAGGCAAATACATCTGGGTTCAACAAGAACTTCTTGCAACCCGGCCCTCACATGACCGACCACTCATTTCTCTTGAGTGTATCGAATGTATATCACCGATGGTTGTGTACGGCAACCATCCCCGAATGGGCAGAATCGATAGATTAAGAAACAATAAGAATTTCTCTAGATAGGTGATACTACACCCTAATGGGAGCGACCCACATAGCCATGCTGCCTGCCCGATTTTTGTCATTTCCTGGGTGTGAGGCTTGAGGCTAGGCTAACGTCATCATTTCTGGTTTATTTCTTTGAGTGTCACATCGTCCAGACCTTCCGATCACTAATTGACGTCCTCAAAAATAGATTACAGGTATACAGCGAGAGAAACGAATTCCTCTGCCACCATATAACTACGTTTGAAAAGATCAACGTACGTGACCAGTTGGAATTACTTTGTCGGACACTCGTCCATACAAGTTGTTCTGGGTTTGAACAAACCGAAGGCACTATATAAAAAATATAGTCCTTGCATAACACCGTCTTCAACTTTATATTCCTCTGACGCGTAGCGTACAACCGATTCAAAGTGGAAATGTTATCCGGTACTTTGAAATGATTACGAACAATTCCTTTTGAAATTACAATTTTTAAACAGATAAAAGTCCAGTTTATATTTATCGGTTCCGAACAGTACCGTATGGATTATATTGCGATGACAAGGGTTTTGACTTACAGTTTAGACTTTTAGCGTCCACAAAACATCTCTATTCCATTCGTTCGATCTTCAAATATTTTGCAATAGAATTCAACTGGTACTAAAATTTTTAAATTTAAAATAAATTTAAATTTATTAATTAAAACTAAAATTTATAACTAACTTACTTCTGTATTACTCGACAAAAATTATCGATTCCTGATTCACTTGCTTTCCCTTCTTAAAAATGTTCACCTAAAAATTTATTTTGTTGTATCACTCATGTTATAATTTTATTACTCATAAAAAGACTTAAATAAACTAAAGCAAAATCCTATTTTTACTCTTAGTTCCTTTATTACCCCTTTTAATTGTAAATATAATTCTTTTAAATACCAAAGGCTCGGTTTTAACTAAGATTTAGAAATCGCTTGCAAACTAGAGTACCAGTTTTCAAAGTGTTTTCTTTCATTTGCATGATTTTCCTTGGCCTGACCAGCTTGTGTTCATACGAGCCAACCCAAATGCCTATCTCCAAAGTACCAACTCCTTGGCCATTTGAAAATCATGTGAAAATCACAGAATCCATCAGTATTTTTCTTGGCCGATCACACAGCAAAATCCAACGTCTTCTCCCTTGTGCATCACCAAGCTGTGCACGTGCACACTTGGCTCCGGCGGCTTCATCCAGCAGCGACCGGCCACGCAAATCCGTTCTTCCTTCCTGATCACGACGGCGAGCTCCACTGGCTCCACTTCGACGTCCATCTTAAAAACCTTATACCACCCAAATTTCCATGAACTGACGTCATTGGAAAATCCCCTCGTTGCGCCACCTCAGGCCGTCGAGCCACCTTCGCCTCAGTACCCTACCACCGCCAGACTCAGGCGCGGCTGACCCCCCCTGACCGCAACCCCCTAGCGGCCTCGTCGACGCGCAGTCCTAGGAAGAACACCCGAACCCATCGACAGTACCAAACCCAAATTTTTGTTGATTTCACACACTCTGTTCATTTAAAAATTAAATCACTATTTTTCCAATGATCCTTGGCCTCTACCGCAACTCCTGGCCAAACGCCATCACCCACGTCCATTCACTTCGCCGGAATTTTGTCAAAGCCCAAATTATGATCATCCTACATTTCCTATTGATTTACCACATTTAAAATCATGATTTTAGTTTTAAAATTCACCATTCGTTCACCTGATTCGGATTCTATATACAAACTTTCAATTCATCACGTTTGAAAATCAAATGTTGATTCTTAGGACAGAGAGCAAATAAAAGTATACTGTTATTTCAAACATACAGAGGTGTTCTTCCCTTTGTTTAATCCACTTTGAAACTAGAAATCACACATGCAGATGGTGATTTTCAAGATCAGACCTTCCCTCTTCAACTCTTACCTTATGAATACTAACCTACCCCAAATTTTCAGACATGCATCCTGCTGTGTAACAAGGTAACTAGTTCTCAAACTAAAACAGTTAAGTCAAAACTTCCTGGTGATATTTACATACAAGGTCTTGGTGTACTAATCCATAACAACCGAACATACATGCAACAAGAATTAAGCTAGATCAACCACACAAGATTGCATGCATCCACACAGTAAAAGAAACTGCAGTAGGAGAAGAACAGACAGAAATAAAGTGTTGTTTACTCACCTTCGAGCTCTCCAACTCTGCTTCTTCTCGGATGAAGACTTAGGTTTTTTTTTTTCTGAGAATTTGTGTGTGTATAATATGGCATGCAAGGGTGTCTTTATATAGTGGTAGGATATAATATAAAAATGGGGTATTTAATGCCTGTTCATAAATGTAGAGACAAAACAGTTTCTTTTCCTTTCCTCTCTGATTTTGACGGCCAACAAAAAAAATACTATTGCTTTCCAACATCACACACCTACCTAGGACTCACCTGGCTTTAACAGCCATTTCACATGAGATATATTATATTATTTTTTTTCGCAAAGCCTTCCTATTGGTGTGCTAAGGAAAATCAAATTAAATGCCCTTTGTACCTTGTGTCTCTTTTTCAAAAATTATCATATGTTCTTAGCCAAAAATAGGAGTCCTGTATGTCTCAACCATGCTCAGTTTTCACGTGTATTTGTTCACATCTTTCCTATACAACATGTGCTGATTTAACATAAGTATAAAATATAAACACCTTGGCTTCCAAGGCAAAACATTTTCTACAAATTTCTGCACCATTATGTGCTCACGGCCAGGTCCTTTTTGTGCATAGAAAACTAAAAAAAACATTTCTTGAATCTTATCAAGGGTAGCAATGAAACCATGTTTGTTTATACCTGTTTTGTGGTCTTCTAGTGCCGAACTTTTATTTTCTTTATCGATGAAATGCGATTTTAGAACAAGGTAAAATGTTTAGATCATGTTTGGCCATGTTTACATATGTTTTAAAACAAGAATTTGTTAAAACCATCGATTTAAAGTCTTTTTGAAAAATAACTATTTGTTTTCGTCGAGTCATGTCCTTTTGTTAAATGTCATCATAACTTGTTACTTAACACAAAAATGTCAAATTTCATTATTTCATTATAACATACAAAAGAAAAACAAACAAGTTCTAGTTTAAATAATTGGTCAAAATTTTTGTTTGTTCACACATACGAGTTCAAAATCGATGTGGAAATCGGGTTATTACACAACAGGTCTGATGTGAGAGGTTAGGGTGCATTAATGAAATTAATGCCACATGATAGGGTTAAGTCATGAACATGGAAGACAACACTTAACCAACTTGATACATGATTCGTAGGCGGGTTAAGTCACGAACTTGAACGACAACACTTAACCAACTTGACATGCTAAACTGATAGGGGTTAAGTCACGAATTTAAATGACAACACTTAACCTATTGGACGGAAACCCTAGTTACATGGTCCGTTTAAGCAGTAACCCACTAGATGTATCATGGTACCCTAGAACTAGGCAGGGTGGGGCACGATTACTGGGCTGATTGTAAGCGACTAGAACGACGGCTGTGTTGGTGCGCCAGTGTAGGTTCAGGTGGGCTATGGTCGTGCACGTGGTCCGGAGTTGAAAAAGCAGGCATTGGGCATTAGTAGGATTATCTGTGCATTCTTGATTCGTGTCGGTGGTTGGCACCATAGGGCTTGATACACCCTATGGTGGACCTAGCACAGGTGACTACATTCGTGATAGGGCCGTATGACACAGAAACACGACGAGCTAGAACTTGTAGGGAGCCGATCGACTAGTGGATCATTTTCGTTGGACCTAGAAATGGGTCATTTCATGATATTGGGCCAAGGGATCATTTAATGATTGATATAAGACATGGGTGCAGCGAACCTTTGACACGTTATGCTATACTTGATTTACTCTTGTTCGCTAAACGATATTTCTATTGAATTAGAAAAACGTAACGAATATTGAAATAACCGCAAGTGCACGACGTATTATTGTAATACGTAGTGAGTGCGAGTCAATCCATGGGGAAAGAAGTAATTTCAATTTTATTCACTCAAATTAAACCAAACTTTGAAATGTTCTAACTAATAAAAACTAGAAACTAAGTTAAGAGCTAAATATGAAATTAGAGAGTAATTCAGAATTAAATCCACTCTCACATTTATGTAAGTTATCAAACATACAATGTATGGTCTCAATAAGTGATATAAATGCAACATTTAAACAACTTATGATTCTCATGAAAATGAAACTAAAGCAAAAATATTCTAAGTATGGTCTATGAACTATTGTCTAGAACTATAGACCATCAAATTTTGTTCATACTTTCATTTCAAAATTAATAATCACTTACCAAATATTGATGTAACTTGTGTTTATATTGAATAAGAATAGATCATTTGCAAATGCAACATAACCTATCAAACCCATATGTATAAACTTACATCAATATTCACTAACATGAAGCACATATTAAAGATCACAAATCATACACATGTTGAACTTATACAAAGTTAGAGAGCATCATTATCCCTAAATCAAGGGATTAGCCACTCATATGTGTTATCATATCAACACATGTAAGTTTCAACATTAGAAAATAAAGCAAAATGAAAGAAAAACTAAGTAGAACAAGAAGAGAACTAAACTAAGAACATAAAGTAAATCTAAGCTATGAACATGAAAGTAGATCTAAGCTATGAACATGAATGTAAATCTAAGCTATGAACATGAAAGTAAAGAGCATAGAAATTAAATTGCATTAAAACAAAGGAGTTACATAAAGAAAATGGCTAAGTAGCCATTAAAATAAAAGGGAGCTATGATCCCCCACTAAAACTAAACTAAAGAGGATAAAGGAGAGAATAAAAGAGAGGATATTTACATCACATAAAGGGGTATATATACATGTTTGAAACCCTAAAACCCTAATCACTTTTGTTGGGAACTCCCCAAAGTACCCCTTCATGAAGCTTCTAATCCTCTCTTAGCCACTAATGAGTCATGTAGGATGCATGAGACCTTTTGTCTTATTCCATTAGTCTTTAATACGAAGCTTAAAAGAAAGAGGGTAATTTAATATGTGGGGTCCTCCATGATCATGTATGAGAATTATTTCCTCATTCCTTTGTATGCATGCATTTGTGCTCCAAATCTTCATGTGTGTGCATTATTTGTGCTCCAAAATTCCTATAAGAGACAAATACAAAGAACAAGTAAACGCAATCACAAATTAAAACATGCACAAGTGACAATTTTACACCTTAAATGAGGATGAATGCATGACAATTTGAGAATTTTAGGATTTTGGTTTAAAACATGTAAAAATATCCAATTATGTTATTTATTTAATTAAAATGTTTGAATATAAATGTGCACATTTACGTGCACATCAACACTTGAATTATCATGCTATCTTAGTCTATCTTGCCAATCTTGACAGCATCCTTATGACTACTTTCAGTTTATACATGTCATGTTACCTTTATCTGTTTTTATGTAGAAAGTCACTTGGACTTACCAGTCTTTATGACTGACCCGTTTTCTTTCGCCTCTTTTTCTTTCGTCCCCCCCCCAGGTTATCAGGGAGGAAACTCTAGCCCTTAGCTTGGATTTCGCTTGCTTTCGGTTCAACTAATGTATGGTTTGATCTTAAGCTATGCTATGACATCATTTCTGCTACCTTTGGGGAATTAAGCTACTTTGTTGTTTTAAGATTATGCTTCTTTATTTATGTAAGACAGGATTTGTTGTAATGGAAAATAATGATCTTGGCTATTTGATGTAAAAGGTTTTGACTCTTTTTGAAAGTAATGAAATTCATCTTTTGATTCTTCCGTTGTTTTATCTATGTTCTGTCTTGTAATATTTATGTGTTTGTTTACCTCCATAACGCTCCTCCAAAACTAGTGCATTCCCTTTGTGAATGACCCTAGCGGAGGTGGGGTGTTACACTTGGTATCAGAGCAGAAGGTTACCAGACTGGGCAAATTTTTTTAGAAAACCTTCTAAAACTGCTTTCAAAATCGTTTACAAAGAAGCATTTTTCAAGAAAATGCTTGTTTTATTTAAAGGCTATTCACCAAAAGCCATTAGCATTATCCTTTGTTTCCTTGTTTTTCCTTTCTTTTCTCCATCTGTAGTCGCAGAAGTTTTACCTGTGGCTAATCTTCTTTCTAGCTTCGTAGAGGGTTTTACGTACGATGGAGATAGTTTTCGTGAGGCTTGTTAACATGTTACATAGGAAAGGTATGAGTGATAAGAAAGAAGTTAAGGCGGCTGAGTCTTAGGCGAGAAGAAAGACTTCCAGAAGGGAGGCGAGAACAACGACAACAATAATAACAAGTCACGTGATAAGAGAAAATGCAACTTATGTGGTATTAATGGGCATATAGTCCAGGATAGTAGAAAGAAGAAGATGAAGATGGGAGCATGCTTTCAATGTGGTAAGATTGGACACATCAGCAAGGACTGCCCTAAGAAGCAAGGGCAAGGCCAGCATGCAGGACCTTCGAGGGGTATATCTTTAACTTCTTTCCCTAGATGCTCTGTTTTATCCTGTATATCTTTTCGATCCTGTCTTGAGAACCTTAGGTAGAACCCTATGGATGTAAACATGTATTTGAAACATATTATGGTTGATGTTTGCAAATGGTTGCAAGTGGTCGCAAGTGGTTGCTCGTGGTTGCATAACACACATTAGGCACTAGATCGGCTCAGACACATTTTCATATTGCATATGCATGAGTGTTTATACTTGTTTATGGGTGAAATTGAATGTGTTATCATATGAATGTTGCATATGGATGGATGTTTGTGCACACATATAGTGTTTATATGACTAGGACTATTTGTGTACATGTTGACACTAAATATATTTTGCATTAGGAAGATCAATCAGGCCTGATCATTTACATTAGATAAGGAACATATACTCACACTTTCTGCATATGTTCATATAGCATTAGAAATCTTTTAAGGACAGTGGTTGCTCGTGGATGATGGTTAAGTAGATGGTTGATTGGATGATAGGATGCATTCTTCTTAACTTGAAGATTTCGGGGACGAAATTCTTTAAGGAGGGAAGAATGTAACAACCCGAATTTTTATAACATGTTAAAACCATAAATCAAGGCAGAATTAAATTTTAAAATAAGAATCAAGGGAAACAGGTTGCGCCATTGCATTCATCTCGAAATTCTACTTGAAATCGAGCCCAAGTTTTCGAAATTGGAGTCCGGATGAAGAAGTTATGGCCTGTAGAAGATTCAGCAAGTTTCAGGCAGCACAGGACCAGGCAGGTCGACCTGGGGGTCGACCTGGGGGACAGGTCGACCATGTGGTCGACCTACCCCCCAAGTCGACCATGTGGTCGACCTCCCCCCCTTACAGGTCGACCTGGTCGGCCTGTTTTGACCCAGAACCCATTTTTGACGCCTGAGACGTGTTTTGATTGTCCGGATTGATTCTAGGGTTAATCTAAGGGCCTAAACTAGTTGCTACCCCTATAAATACATCCTAAGACCTAGCCTAATTCATACAAATCGTTCTTACACTGCTATGCTGCTAATTTACCTCTTGAACCATGGCCGCCGCCTCTAAATTAAAGCTTAAG
The DNA here is from genome assembly GCA_030737875.1 of Allium sativum. Classification (NCBI taxonomy): domain Eukaryota; kingdom Viridiplantae; phylum Streptophyta; class Magnoliopsida; order Asparagales; family Amaryllidaceae; genus Allium; species Allium sativum. The sequence continues at coordinate 121,387,324 of CM060919.1, read as the reverse complement.
CATTCAAATTCGATTCAAATCAAAGATCAGCGCTTCTACAACAATTCAAGAGAATAGATCAGCGACACCGCAACAATTCGACGACTAATTTCTAGACTTGACTTCTTCATCTTTCTTAGACCACGATCTGTATGTTCCAGTTACTTTTAGATAAAAACTATAAACTTAATATGGCCATGTTATAAATTGGAATTGATGTATGTATGATTCGTATCCATTCTTGTTTTCTTTTTGGATCTTGACTATTGGGAATATTGCCTATGCCTATGACTATGAACATGAGACTATGCCTATGCCTATGACTATGAACATAAGACTATGCCTATGCCTATGACTAGGAACATAAGACTATGCCTACGCCTATGACTGTGAACATAAGACTATTGCCTATGACTATGACAAGGACAATTATGACTAATCACCTATGATTCATGACCATGAGGTTATTGCCTAGGATTATGACCATGAAATTGGATCTAAGCTTGACTTTCTTTAATTATCCTTGGATCTTGATTTTGGGGATTTTTCTATTTAAGTTAGATCTATCCATATTCTTGAAACTAGATTATTATTCAAAACCTTTTCATGTTCATAATATTATCAGATCTATATGCCTGCGATGTTTTAGTCAATTTAGTTATGTCATACCTTGGAATTAAATTAATAATAGAACGATGTCTTTTATGTTATATGTATGATATTGGTCCATGTCTGTGGTTTTGTTTTATTATCATGTTGAATTGAGAATTAATGAATAAGTCTATTTATATGTATATGAACTTGGAATATAACCTGTTATGACAAGTTGTGTAGTTTATCATGTTATGCAAGTTTTAGGTTATAAAATCATATCACATATGTGACCAAATGTTAGATCTACATGTTTATGTGTATATGTTAAACCTATGTCATATTTCAAGTTCACACTTATTCGTGATTGATTTGCAAGTTCACATATATGTAAGTTGATTTAGTCTATGTTGCAAATTCACATATATGTATGTTGAATTAGTCCACGTTGCAAGTTCACGCCTATAATATTCATGTTGATTACTTTGCAAGTACACACCTATGGTGTTCATACTGACTATGCCGAGAATTCCAAGTTTACACCCATGTCATGTTTATGTTAATAGATTTCTTTATGCAAATTTTGTGTACGTTAAATTAGGCTAAGTTTTTAGCTTAATATTATATGTCAAAAATCATGCGGACGGAAAATTAGGCTAAGATTGTTAGCCTAATATTTAGACGGGGTAATGTTGGGAAAAATTTGTAATTATAGGAGACTTGGCATGAAACTTATCCTTGAAACTTGACACGAACTTGACCTGAATCTTGAACATGGACATGACACTAGAATGAACTTGAAAATGGCTAACTCGAGGTTGGGTTGAGTTTGCAGTGTAATCCTGCCCGGAACCACCCGGCAAATCCATTTACTGCAAACAATAGGATCCAATGTGGGTAGTTGATCATATCGCACTTGTGAACCCGAGGTCAGACTGAGTTGTGGTGTAATTCTGCCCGGAACCGCCCGGCATATCCAGTGACCACAACAACAGGTATGATGTGAGAGGTTGGGGTGCATTAATGAAATTAATGCCACATGATAAGGTTAAGTCATGAACATGGAAGACAACACTTAACAAACTTGATACATGATTCGTAGGAGGGTTAAGTCACGAACTTGAATGACAACACTTAACCAACTTGACATGCTAGACCGATAGGGGTTAAGTCATGAATTTAAATGACAACACTTAACCTATTGGACGGAAACCCTAGTTACGCGGTCCGTTTCAGTAGTAACCCACTAGATGTATCATGGTACCCTGGAACCAGGCAGGGTAGGGCATGATTACTGGGCTGATTGTAAGCGACTAGAACGACGGCTGTGTTGGTGCGCCAGTGTAGGTTGTGGTCCGGAGTTGAAAAAGCAGGCATTGGGCATCAGTAGGATTATCTGTGCATTCTTGATTCGTGTCGGTGGTTGGCACCATAGGGCTTGATACACCCTATGGTGGACCTAGCACAGGTGACTACATTCGTGATAGGGCCGTATGACACAGAAACACGACGAGCTAGAACTTGTAGGGAGCCGATCGACTAGTGGATCATTTTCGTTGGACCTAGAAATGGGTCATTTCATGATATTGGGCCAAGGGATCATTTAATGATTGATATAAGACATAGGTGCAGCGAACCTTTGACACGTTATGCTATACTTGATTTACTCTTGATTTATCATGCTATCTTAGTCTATCTTGCCAATCTTGACAGCATCCTTATGATTACTTTCAGTTTATACATGTTATGTTACCTTTATCTGTTTTTATGCTTAAAGTCACTTGGACTTACCAGTCTTTATGACTGATCCGTTTTCTTTTGCCTCTTTTTCTTTCGTCCCCCCCCAAAGGTTCTCAGGGAGGAAACTCTAGCACTTAGCTTGGATTTCGCTTGCTTTCGGTTAAACTAATATATGGTTTGATCTTGAGCTATGCTATGGCATCATTTCTGCTACCTTTGGGGAATTAAGCTACTTTTGTTGTTTTAAGATTATGCTTCTTTATTTATGCAAGACAGGATTTGTTGTAATGGAAAATAATGATCTTGGCTATTTGATGTAAACGGTTTTGACTCTTTTTGAAAGTAATGAAATTTATCTTTTGATTCTTCCGCTGGTTTATCTATGTTCAGTCTTGTAATATTTCTGTGTTTGTTTACCTCGATAACGCTCCTCCAAAACTAGTGCATTCCCTTTTTGAATGACCCTAGCGGAGGTGGGGTGTTACATTGTGGATGATGATCAAAGCATAGCTTTAATTAGCATAGCTTTGTGTAGTGTTGCTTCGCGAGCCTCACACCCCGATAAGAGTCAGAAACGGAGCAAGGGAATGCAGGGAGTGCACACGTTTCTTTCTAACTAGAAGTGGTGTTTGGGTTTATACACGGCCCGACATTTTACTTATGTGGTTGATGGATTATGAGGCGCCTCAGATTATTTTATTGGTAGCTAATGGCCAATTTATAGGTTCAACAGGACCGGGAAGCGTGTGTTCAGGAATTGCCAATCCCCTAAAGTATTTGTGGACCGGCCTTGCAGGATCCAAGGGTTCGCAAGCGTCCGAATCCTGGGACATTACTAGAGTGTCTTGAATCGGTAAGGAGATCTTTCCTAGCCTTGACTCTTGACGGAAACCCAATTTCCAATACGACATCATGCGGTTTTGATTGTAGAACAAGTATGGCGACATAGTAGGATGGGGTACTATGTCGTCTATGATTGATACATTATGATTGAAATTGTTTATGAAACATATATACACTAATAATAATATCTAATCCATTTCCTCGTATCAAGCATCTTTTGACCATTATAAGGTAAAACTCTATCCTCCGGTTTGCGTTGCATTGTGTGATGGGACTTGAGTCTTATAATGGTTTCATTTTTCTAAAAAGCATTGCGTTGTTTAACAATTTACTTTATTTTATGCACTGGCAATCCAATGGAGTAAACCCGTTCCGTGTTAGTGGCGTGGTCCTGCGATTAGCCTTATTATTAAATAGGTTAAGTAAGATTTCTCATACCTGTCCCATGACTAACCCGTAGTTTGTTTCACTTGCAAACTCGGGTGCCCCTTATTTTCCACACGGGCAGTCGAGTAGCTTGTTTTGCAGATGTTCTTTTTGAGCAGGATTCTGGATCGAAGCTCAAAGCTATGTGCAGAGTATTGATAGTCTTCCGCTATATCAGTTTAATTATTTCCGCTGCTTTGTATTAAATCTTATTGTAATTTAATCATCCGTTGTAATATTATAATTCAATGTACTCTGATATTCTGTACTCTGATGTAATATTGTTATGATGATTATAAAAGTCTTATGTTATTTGATCTAATGTATTGTATTCCCAAAGTTAGCGTATTTGGGTTTTGAACGGTCTTGGTCGATTTTGCGATCGATTAGGTCCGGGTAAAATGCGAGTCATTACAGTTGGAATCAGAGCTCTGGTTAGCTCAAATCTTTGGTGTACAACTCGTTAGAACTGAACAAAAGACTCATCAGAGGTAGGATTAGTAATATCCTACTAAAGAATGACTCGTTAGAGATGGGATCCGTAGTATCCTTGAATGTGTCCGAAGAGTGTTATTTTTAAATAAAAACAAATTTAGTTTTGAAATTTTATCTTAAAATACGTATTTGAGATATTATTATATTTTAATTTGGACAATCGAGTATATAGAGATTTTAATATACGTTTGGTCCACGTGTATACGAAGTCTCAAATATACTGGGTAGATATAGAATCACACTCTAATCGCCGGAGATGATTCTGATGATGAGGCCCCATCATCAGCGTCTATGTTCGAGTTTCGGAGTGGGATATCTATATATTTCCAATCGACTGGTATGAGAACCAAAAACTTAATTAGAGTTTATTGCTGTGATCTGCACTAAAAATATGATTTTTGACTATATATAAAAGTTATATATTTAAAAATTTAATCACCTAATTGATTGCTGGTTGTGATGTTTGAAAATTAGTTTAACTAATTAAAATGTTGGTATGATAATCAATTTAACCAATATGAGAAAGAATGATAAATTTAGCTAAATCGAATTTAATATTGAACTAAATTGATAAGAACTGAAAATTGAGTTGATTAATTAAACAACTTTTAGCTTCGGTCCTTTTCGAGGACGAAAAGATGTTAAGTGGGGGAGATTGTAACAACCCGCAATTTCTGAACGAATTTAAAATATTTATTTTATAAATTTTAATGGATTTTGAATATTTAAAATAATTTATTTTAAATAATAATGACTAAAAATTTATTTTAATCGAAGTTAAAACGAATAAATTTAATTTAATTATAAAAGGAGTTTGGCTATGGGCTCGGTTATTCCATCGGCTATGGAATATAAGCTAAATTAAAAAATAAAAAATAAAAAATATAATTGATTAAATATAAAGTATATATTGTAAATTATATAATATAAATTACAAAGTATAAAATACAAAGTATAAAATATAAAGTATAAAATATAAATTATAAGCTTGATTAGAGGTTTGGTTAAGACCTAAATTATTGGTTCAGTTATGGGCTAGGTTTAGATCTTGGTTATGGGCTTGGTTATTACATCGTTTATGGAATATAAGTTAAATTAGAAATAACATTAATTATTAAATATAAAATATAAAGTACAAAGTATAAAATACAAGGTATAAAGTATAAAACATAAAATATAAAGTATAAATTATAAAATATAAAGTATAAATATAAAATATAAAGTATAAAGTATAAAACATAAACATATAGTATAAATATAAAATATAAAATATAAAGTATAAAATATAAATTATAAATTATAAACTATAAATTATGAATTATAAAAAATAAATATAAATTATAAAGTATAAAATATAAAGTATAAAGCATAAAATATAAATTATAAAATATAAATCATAAATTATAAGCTCGATTATAGGTTTGGTTATGGACTCGGTTATAGGCTCAGTTATGGACTCGGTTATGGCCTTTGTTATGGACATGTGACCGGTTATGGGTTCGGTTACGGTCTCAGTTATGACCTACTTTAAAGGTTTGGTTATGACCTAGTATAAAATATAAATTAGAAAATATAAAATATAAAATATAAAAATATATAAAATATTAATTATTAAATATAAAATATAAATTAATATTACAAATTATATAATATAAAGTACAAAGTATAAAATATAAAGTATAAAGTATGTATAAAATATAAATTATGAGCTTGACCAGAGGTTTTGTTAAGACCTCAATTATGAGCTCAGTTAGGGTTTTTGTTATCGGCTCGGTGATCAGCTCAGTTATGGACTCGGTTATATGAAGGGTCTTGGTTATGGGCTCAATTATGGATTCGTTTACGGACTCGGTTATGGACTCGGTTATGTGATTGGTTATGTGAAGGGTCTCGGTTATTGGCTCAGTTATGGACTCATTCTGAGCTCGTTTATAGGCTCGGTTATGGACTTGGTTATGTGAAGGGTCTCAGTTAAGTGCTCAGTTATGGACTCGGTTACTGATATGTGATCGGTTATGGGTTCGATTACGATCTCGGTTATGACCTACTTTAAAGGTTTGGTTATGACCACAGTTAAGACCGTGATTATGGGTTCAGTTATGGGCTCGGTTTAGATCTTGGTTATGGGCTCGGTTATTCCATCGGTTATGGAATATAAGCTAAATTAGAAAATAAAAAATAAAAAAATATATAAAATATTACTTATTAAATATTAAATATAAAGTATATATTACAAATTATATAATATAAAGTACAAAGAATAAACAATAAAGTATAAAGTATAAAATATAAAGTATAAAATATAAATTATGAGCTTGATTAGAGGTCTGGTTAAGACCTAAATTTTGAGCTCAGTTAGGGTTTGGTTATTGGCTCGGTTATGAGCTCGGTTATATGAAAGTTGTGATGCCCCGCCCCGCACCAGCCTGCATTTCCTCCGAAGGCGCGTTGTACACATGCCCGACTAGCACGGAACGGTCGCCAAAGAAAGGAAAGAAGAGAATGAACTAATCAAAAACCTGTAGAATGTCTCACAGTGCATGGAACAAAATATAATAATAATGTACTTGACATAAAACAGGCGAGACAGTGCATAAGCTGATAAATAAAACCAACATCATCATCAGAGTAGCGGAAGTCTAAATACAGCTTATTACAACTTTCCAAATTACTGTCTCTAAAACAAAAGAAAGTTAAAGTAGAAGATGCACTACTAATGCCCAAGCAGTGATCTTCAACAACACAGGGAGAACACTATATGTATCATACGTGGAAGCCCCCTGCTCGTCTCCGGATCAGCTACTCGTGCATACCCAACTAACCTGTCCCTAGTTGTAACAACCCGAAAATCTGGGCCAGTTTAAAATTTTTATTTTGGCAATTTTAGCGAATTTTGAATATTTAAAATAGACTATTTTAAATAATATCGACGAAAATTTATTTTTGAATATAATTCGAGCGTATATATTATATACGTCGTCGTTAGAATATATATAATTATATATAATTATAAATAGAATTGAAAATGGCGCGGTAGTTCGATAATTCGATTTCAAACTTCAATTGAACATACCGGGTGCAAAACAAACCGGATTTTAGTGAAACCAAAAACATTAGGATCTAATTGATAGTATCTTTCCAATGAGTCCGACAAATCGAAGTTTCATAGCGGGAATCAAAAGATATGTCCAGTTGAAAATTCTGAAAAGTCGCTATGGAATTCGGGCCCTTAAAAAATAGACATTTTGCAAACGACCTCGGATTTCGACGAAACCACTTTTGTTGGGTCCGTGATGAAAAGTTATTTCTAGATTCCAAATTTAATAATTTTTCGATTCAATATGTGAGCGTGGCAAAGGAAAACGCGTTTGACCAGTTTCAGTTGATTTTAATCGACTGGAAAATGGCCATTTTTCTAACGGTCTCAGAATTCGACGAAACTAGTTTTGTTAGGACCGTATCGTCAAAACGAAGCTAGAAAATATTTTTCTGTGATTTTTCTAGTTAGTATGTGACCCCGGTAAATTGAAATGCGCCTTCAAATTCAATATATAGAGCTATATGTTGATTTTAACGGAAACTGATCGAAACGATCGAATCAGCCTACGATACATATCCCATTGTGTTCGGAATGGGGGTAAAACGCTATGGACGTCAGGCGGTGGGCCTCGTTTAGAGGTCGAAAATAAAAGTTGCTTTTTAGTGATAAATAAAATAATTAAATAAATAAAAAATAAAAAATAAAAACCCTCTCTTTAACCAGGCCCCCCGTTCAAAATGAATCAGAAAACAAAAACAAATAAAAAAACCCTAGATTGATCGACGCGCCCACCCCCAGGCAGACCACCGCGCCGCCGCTACAGGCGCCAGGCCCCACTTCGTCGTCGCCTCCTTCTCAAGTCCCCCCCATCGGCAATCGAGCACCGCGATACCCCCCCTGCCCTCTACTGCTCCGCCCGCCACTGCAACCGCCTGCACCGACCCACCCACCTCGACGCAGCCCCCCTTCCATCGAAGACCACCGCGACCCAAAAAACACCCAGTCGCCCCATCGATCGACGCCCACCAGAGCCCAAACCCCCTCCGAATCGATAAAGCTGTAAGTGTTAATGATTTATTTATTTTTGTTTTGCTTTTTATATTATTTTAATTAGGTATGATTAGCATTATTTTGAAACTGAAATTAGGAATGTTTTGAAAGTATAAATAGATTTGATTTTGAAAATACAATTTTTATTATTTAAAATAGAAAAGATTAGATTTTTAAAATAGAAAAGATTAGATCTTTAAAATAGAAAAGATTAAAATTTTAAAATAGAAAAGATTAGATTTTTAAAATAGAAAAGATTAGATTTTTAAAATAGAAAAGATTAGATTTTTAAAGGAAGAAAGACGATATTTGTAAATGGAGAAAGGCGTGATTTTTACTTATGTAGTGGATTAAAAATATGATCTTTATATAGATGATAACGATGTAAAAATAGAATTTTTATCTATATAGTAGCGGTGTGAAAATAGAAATTTTATCCATATAGCGTGATAGTAAAAATTCGATTTTTATATATTGAATAGCAAAGTAAAAATTCGATTTTTATATATTGAATAGCAAAGTAAAAATTCGATTTTTATATATTGAATAGCAAAGTAAAAATTCGATTTTTATATATTGAATAACAAAGTAAAAATTCGATTTTTATATATTGAATAGCAAAGTAAAAATTCGATTTTTATATATTGAATAGCAAAGTAAAAATTCAATTTTTATATATTGAATAGCAAAGTAAAAATTCGATTTTTATATATTGAATAGCAAAGTAAAAATTCGATTTTTATGTATGTAGTGGCTACGGGCAACGAAGAGGACAAAGATGCGATAACGATGAAGATTTCTATAAAAGAAGAGTCGTGGTATTGGATAGCTATTGGTGAGAATTTCTCACTCTTCAATTTCTTTCTAGTTATGTATATATACTAGGATGCAGACGGTGTTTAGTAGCACCCGACACAATCGTGCACAGACCATGGACTTGTTTGTTTGGTTATGTAGTTGGTTAGATTAATTGGTTTGAATTGAGTTGTTTGGTGAAATGGAATGGATTTGATTGATGTGTGAATGGCGTGGGCCTTCACTAGACTGGGGATAAGGCTAGGCCTCGTCCCGTTTCTAGTATCGTGCCGTTATGCCGCCGAAATTTTCTAAAATAAGTTAGAAAAATAAAAATATCATTTTATTTAAAAAATGAACTGAATAGAAATTCATGTGTTGAAATAAAATGTTTTATCGTTAAAAATATAATTTTTAACGTGAAAGTGAATAAATAAATATTTATAAACAAATCGGCCGATTTGTTTGTATACACTGATTTGACTGATATTGATTGGGTCGATAAATTTTACACATCGCCCAACTGCACAAATAAAAATCTGTGTTTGTTGATTTGAAACCCCACACGGGTGTTGTAACAACCCGTAAAATGCGAGCCAGTTTGAAATTTTTATTTTGGCAATTTTAGCGAATTTTGAATATTTAAAATGAATAAGTTTAAATAATATCAACGAGAAATTGTTTTTGAATATAATTCGAACGTATATATTATACGCGTCGTTGTTAGAATATAAATATTTATATATAATTATAAATAGAATTGAAAATGGCGCGGTAGTTCGATAATTCGATTTCAAACTTCAATTGAATGTACCGGGTGCAAAACAATCCGGATTTTAGTGAAACCAAAAACATTGGGATCTAATTGTGAATATCTTTCCAACGAATCCGAAAGATCGAAATTTCATAGCGGGGGTCAAAAGATATGTCCAGTTGAAAATTCTGAATAGTCGCTATGGAATTCAGGCCCTTAAAAATGGACATTTTGCAGATGACCTCGGATTTCGACGAAACCAGTTTTGTTGGGTCCGTGATGTTAAGTTATTGTTAGGTTTCAAATTTCATAATTTTTCGAATCAATATGTGAGCGTGGCAAAGGAAAACGCGTTTGACCAGTTTCCGTTGATTTTAATCGACTGGAAATTGGCCATTTTTCAAACGGTCTCGGAATTCGACGAAACTAGTTTTGTTAGGACCGTATCGTCAAAACGAAGCTAGAAAATATTTTTCTGGAATTTTTCTAGTTAGTATGTGACCCCGGTAATTTGAAATGTACGTTTAAAATTCAATATAAGGATTTAAATAGTAAATTCAACGGAAACTGATTGTAACGATCAAACCAGCTTACGATACAGATCCCATTGTGTTCGGAATGGGGGTAAAACGCTATGGACGACAGGCGGTGGACCTCGTTTCGAGGTCGTATGTAAAGGTCAACTTTTTGAATAAAAAAATATTAAATTAATTAAATAAAAAAAAACCTTCCTTATCCTCTCTGCCCCCCCCCCCGTTCACTTTTCTTTTCAGAATCAAAAGGAAAAAAAAAAGGAAAAAAAGAAAAAAAAAACCTAATCGAACGGCGATCGACGTCGCCACTGCGCCCCACCGCCCCCGTCGCCATCGCACCCCCCTCATCATCCTCCGTTCGTCTCCTCCAATGCGCCCTTCGATGATCGATCCCCCTCCTTGGGCGAGCTCCCCTGCCTCCCCGTCTTTCCCAATCAGAAAGTGGCCCCAAACCTTAACCGAGATCCCACCGCCTCCCTCCGCCACCAAACCCTAGCCGCCACTACCCCCCCCCCCCCCCAGCGCAGGCGATTTTGGGTTGCTCGAAGTCGCAGCTTTCCAGTGAGGTGATTTCTTTTTCTTTATTTATTTAAATATGATAGCCTTGTTTAAAAATCAATTTTAAATATAAACTGCATTTTGTTTGATTTCAGTTTTTTTTTTAATATATACTTTGTTTTTAAAGTAGAAATATATACTTTGTTTTTAAAGTAGAAATATATACTTTGTTTTTAAAGTAGAAATATATACTTTGTTTTTAAAGTAGAAATATATACTTTGTTTTTAAAGTAGAAATATATACTTTGTTTTTAAAGTAGAAATATATACTTTGTTTTTAAAGTAGAAATATATACTTTGTTTTTAAAGTAGAAATAAATACTTTGTTTTTAAAGTAGAAATATATACTTTGTTTTTAAAGTAGAAATATATACTTTGTTTTTAAAGTAGAAATATATACTATGTTTTTAAAATCTGAATATACGTTGTTTTTAAAATATAAATAACATCGAAGAAAAATTCGATTGTTATATATTGAAAGTCGAAGAAAAATCAGATTTTTATATATTGAAAGTCGAAGAAAAATCAGATTTATATATATTGAAAGTCGAAGAAAAATCAGATTTTTATATATTGAAAGTCGAAGAAAAATCAGATTTTTATATATTGAAAGTCGAAGAAAAATCAGATTTTTATATATTAAAAGTCGAAGAAAAATTCGATTTTTATATATTGAAAGTCGAAGAAAAATTCGATTTTTATATATTGAATAGCGAAGTAAAAATTCGATTTTTATATATTGAATAGCGAAGTAAAAATTCGATTTTTATATATTGAATAGCGAAGTAAAAATTCGATTTTTATATATTGAATAGCGAAGTAAAAATGTGATTTTTACATATGTAGAGAATACGGGCAAAGAAAGTGAAAAGAGGCAGAACGACGAAGACTTCTGCAAATGAAGAGCCGTGGAGCTAGGATAGCTATCTGTGAGAATTTCTCACCTTTCAATTTCATTTCTAGTTATATATATACTAGGATGCAGACGGTGTTTAGTAGCACCCGACACAATCGTCCACAGACCATGGACTTGTTTGTTTGGCTGTTTGGTGATTGATTGCGATATTGGTTTGAATGTGGTTTGTGGTGTGAAAAATCGAATCGATAAATTGGTTAGGATTAGACGTGCGCCGTTATAAGGCGAAGGAGTAAGGCTAGGTTAGACTCTTACTCCAAATTTTGTGATTTGCAAAATGAAATTGATTTGATTGATGTGTGAATGGCGTGGGCCTTCACTAGACCGGGGATAAGGCTAGGCCTCGTCCCGTTTCTAGTATCGTGCCGTTATGCCGCCGAAATTTTCTAAAATAAGTTAGAAAATAAAAATATCATTTTATTGTGTAAATGAATAATAGAAATTCATATGTTGGAATAAAATGTTTTATCGTTAAAAATATAATTTTTAACGTGAGAATGAATATAGTGAAAGTGAATAAAATAAAATATTCATTTACAAACCAGACGGTTTGTTTATGTACACCTATTTGAAGGACATTGATTGGGTCGATAAATTTTATACATCGCCCAACAGCACAAATAAAATATGTGTTTGATTGTTTGAAACCCCACACGGGTGTTGGGATGAAATTTGAAGTTCACTCATCCTGATTGATTAAATATGTCGATCGATTGATTGACAGGCTGTTATAAGCGTTGAATATCTATATTTGATGCTTATACAGTGTAGTGCACTTTGGTTGATGGTTGATTATTTTCAATGCTATTATATACATGTGTTGTATGAAAATCCATATAATTAATTTTATATGGTAATTGATTGGGCCTCATTCCAGTTTTGAAAAAGAAAAATTTGAAAAGAAATATTTGAAAAAGAAATATTTGAAATAGAATATTTGAAAATAAAGGAATATATGAAGCCGTGTTGATTAGATTGACGCCATTTTGACGTGAACGATATTTATATCGATTTAAAAAACGATTTCGAAATGAATTGAATTGAAAGTGATTTCGAAATGAATTGAATTGAAAACGAATTCAAAGTGAATTGAATTGAAAGTGATTTCGAAATGAATTGAATTGAAAGTGATTTCGAAATGAATTGAATTGAAAGTGATTTCGAAATGAATTGAATTGAAAACGAATTCAAAGTGAATTGAAAGTGATTTCGAAATGAATTGAAAGTGATTTCGAAATGAATTGAATTGAAAGTGATTTCGAAATGAATTGAATTGAAAACGAATTCAAATTGAATTGAAAGTGGATTGAAATGAATTCAAATTGAATTGAAATTTGAATTGAATAGAAATGAACTTTGAAACGAATTTATAAAGAAGAATTCAATTTTGCTTTGAATTGAAATGGAAGTGGAAATAGATTTTGAAACGAATTTTAAAACTATTTATATAATTCGTTTTGAATAGAACATCGACGAAGTATATATTATATATATTATATATATAATATAATGGCCTGAATAGAACGCGCCGCGCCGCGGCAGTTCGCGAATTTCGACCATTGATTTCAAATGGACGTTACGGGAGATCCGACCGTCGGATTCTCCTAAAACCGGAACCGTTGGGTTCGTATCGAAAAGAGCTTTCTAGCGAATGTTAGAAATTTGAAATCTAACGGTTGGATTTGGAATTATGTCCAAATCAAATTTGAAAAAGGTCGCTGTAAGTGCAGTTCGATGGCCATTGATGGAAATCGACTGTACAGGCCTTGATGAAATTATTAAAAATAGTAATAATTAGTGTAAAATCATAAGAAATGATTTGTGAAGAATTGGGATGAAAAACTCCATATTTGAAAAGATAAAAATAGATTTTTATCGAAATGGACTAGTTTTGAACTAGAATTATAATTCTATTTATTTTTAAATAAATAAATTGAATTTGAAATGGTTTTGAAAATAACCAAAATTTCCAATGATTGCATTGGAGTGGATTTGAATCGAAATTGTCCTCGGAATATTTCGATGTTGGAATTCGTGATTATACAGGTGTGGTTATGGAAATTTGAAAGATATATATTTATATCGTTATTTCCAATACGACATTTGTTGGTCGTAGAATTCGATATTGAATATAAGCCGATATATTTTCTATTCAGAGCCTTGTATTGAATATCGAATGTGATTTGGGTTTGTCGTGAATGGTGTCTTCACTAACACTGTTCTTGAACCCAGTTGAGAAAGATTAAATCTTTTTATTTAGATTTAATGAAGTGTACCAATTAAATAATATTTAATTGGAATTGAATGGATATTGATTTTTTGGGTTTGTCGTGAACAGTGTTTTAAACAACACTCGTTCTTTAACCCGATAATTAATGAATGTGACTTTGGGTTCATCGTGAACTGCGTTTTAAATGACACTGATTCTTTAACCCAGTCAAAGATTAAAACTAAGTGGAGTTTTAATGAATCTTTAAATAGATTGAAAAGATCGAGAATGGAGTATCACCAGTTTTACTCCAAGCGATAGTTAAATCTTTAATTAGATTTGAACGTGAAATGGTAATTGAATTACCGATAACACTGTGGTGTTAGATATGAGGTACTACCAGTTTTACTTCATGGGATGAATAGGTTGGGATTGGGAAATAAAATAAATGATTACTTCGGTGTGGTTCGCTAATCCCGACTAGTTTGAATTGATATTCAAAGGTGATTAAAGAATAAATTTAAAGAATTTATCTTGCATAAAATTAATGGGAACTTTTCCCAAAGTATAGGAATATTTGAATAAAGGAATGTTCTGAATTGGAATGAGGCGTATGTTGTGTTTGTGTAACACTTTTATAATATATACGCGAGTTATTCAGAAAGACCGGGTTTATCCCATTCTGAATAACTGATTCGACGTGGTGTCGAAGATGAAGACGGCGGTCGAAGACCAGAAGTCTTCACGTCGTTTGGGTGCTTACTGATGATCTTGATTGGGCTGTACACCCAAGAAGATGGAAACAGTTAGGGATCGTCCAGACGTACTTGGAGATCGATGGATATGCGAGGTACTAGGTGCCTCCGGTTTCGTTCAGACCCAGAACGGACTTGTAAATGGACTGTGTGTCTGACATTGGATTTTAGTCCGTGTGATTGATCTCTATTAAATATATATCTGCTTGGCGGCGGAGAATTTATTCTCTTGCTTAACGCCCTTCTCTGAGACGTACGAGCTCAGGGGTTATATATTGATGGATATCAAACGCATGGAGTGAATCGCCTGTGTGGCATGCCTAAGTGGCAATTGATCGAGGCTTCTGTTGAAAAGCAAAGTCTTGTGGTGATGATCAAAGCACAGCCTGTGTGGCACAGCTTTGTGTAACGTGAATTCGCGAGCCTCGCACCCCGGTTGTGAACCAAAAACGGGAGAGGACGTCAGGGAGGGCATGCGTTTCTTTCTAGCTAGAAGTGGCGTCAGTGGTTTTACACGCCCTGACGAGTTTGACTTATGTGGTTGTTGCTGTTGCGAGGCGCCTCGGTTATATCGGTTTTGGCCGATGCATTCTGGTCGGCAGACGGACCAGACTTACACCCCATAGGGTGGGGAGACGTAGTGTTCAGGCATAATAATCCACATCGGTGGACCGGCCCTGAGGATCCAGGGGGCAGTTGCGGCTGTTCCTGAGGGGCGGGCTAGAGCGTCTCGAATCGGTTGAGGACTATCTTTTGCCTCGGTTCATAGACGGAAATCCAATTTCCAAATACGTGACATTTGCGGTTTTATTTGTAGAGCCTAGTATGGCGACATAGTGGGATGGGGCGCTCATGCCGCCTATGATTGATACTTATGATTTGAAGTTGTTTTATACACTATGCACTTATTATAGTATCAAATGATTTGTTTTAAACGTATCAAGCATTCTTTGGCTGTTATAAGGGAAAACCCTATCCCCCGGCTTGCGTTGCATTGTGTGATAGGACCTGGGTCTTATAACAGCTTCATTTTTCTTTATTTAGCATTGCGCTGTTTGTTTTATGCACTGGTATTCTTGGGAGGAAACCCGTTCCGTGTTATACGGCGTGGTCCCTTGATTTACCTAATGATTTAAAATAAAGATTAATAACTGTTTTAGTTCTCACACCAGTCCCATGACTGACCTGGAGTTTATTGTTTTAACCTAAACTCTGGGTGCCCCTATTTTGACACGGGCAGCTAGTAGTTTCGGTTTTGCAGATTTATATTCACAGGATCCTGGTTTACAGCTGGAATGATATCCGGAAAGCTTTGTATCCGTATATCTCTTCTAGTTGTGGATTGTATTATTTTCCGCTGCTATGTATTTAAATGTAATTTAAATCTCTGATATTTCTGTGTAATATTTATTCATTAATACTCTGTATATTCTTGTAATCTGATGCATTGTTGTAATATACGTTGAAATGTTCTTCTGTATGCGTTCTATTTTGTCGTGTTCTCAAACGATAGGGCGTTTCGAACGGCCTGGATCGGTTTAGCGACTGGTTCGGACCGAGCGAAATTCTTTGCCGTCACAGGTGTTGGGATGAAATTTGAAGTTCACTCATCCTGATTGATTAAATATGTCGATCGATGGATCGACAGGCTGTTATAAGCGTTAGATATCTATATTTGATGCTTATACAGTGTAGTGCACTTTGGATGATGGTTGACTGTGTATCGTTGCTATTATATACATGTGTTGAATGGAATCCATATAATTAACTTTATATGGTAATTGATTGGGCCTCATTCCAATTTAGAAAATAAAGAATATTATAAAATAAAGGTTCATGTGTTGACTGTACTCATCCGTTGAGATTAGTCATGTGTTGAACGAAATATTTTAATAATAAAATTTACATCTTTATCAATATTATAAAATAAAGGTTCATGTGTTGACTGTACTCATCCGTTGAGATTAGTCATGTGTTGAACGAAATATTTTAATAATAAAATTTACATCTTTATCAATATTATAAAATAAAGGTTCATGTGTTGACTGTACTCATCCGTTGAGATTAGTCATGTGTTGAACGAAATATTTGAAATCGAAATATTTGAAATAGAATATTTGAAAATATAAATACATGAAGTCGTGTTGATTAGATTAACGTCATTTTGACGTGAACGATATTTATATCGATTTATTCATTTTAAAATGAATATTGAAAGGTGATTTCGAAATCAAATATTTTGAAATGAATTTGAACTGAATCGAATAGAAAACCAATTTGAACTGAATCGAATAGAAAACCAATTTGAATTGAATCGAATAGAAAACCAATTTGAATTGAATCGAATAGAAAACCAATTTGAATTGAATCGAATAGAAAAGAAATTTGAATTGAATCGAATAGAAAACCAATTTGAATTGAATCAAATAGAAAACCAATTTGAAATGAATTGAATATAAAACGATTTCGAAATGAATTGAATATGAAACGAATTCGAAATGAATTGAATTGAAAACGAATTTGAATTGGATTGAAAACGAATTCGAATTGAATAGAAAACGAATTGAAATGAATTCAAATTGAATTGAAATTTGAATTGAATAGAAATGAATTTTAAAACGAATTTATAAGGAAAAAATCAATTTTGATTTGAATTGAAATGGAAGTTGAAATTGTTTTTGAAACGAATTTAAAACTATTTATATAATTCGTTTTAAATAGAAATCGACGAAATATATATTATATATATTATATATATAATATAATGGCCTGAATAGAACGCGCTGCGCCGCGGCAGTTCGTGAATTTCGACCATTTATTTCAAACGGACATTACGGGAGATCCGACCGTCGGATTCTCCTAAAACCGGAACCGTTGGGTTCGTATCGAAAAGAGCTTTCTAACGAATATTAGAAATTTGAAATCTAAGATTGTATTTGGAGCTACGTCCAAATCAAATTCGAAAAAGGTCGCTATAGGTGCAGTTCGATGGCCGTTGTTGGAAATCGACTGTACGGGCCTTGATAAAATTATTAAAAATAGTAATAATTTGTGTAAAATCATAAGAAATGATTTGGGAAAAATTGGGATGAAAATCTCCATATTTGAAAAGATAAAAATAGATTTTTATCGAAATGGACTAGTTTAGAACTAAAGTAACAACCCATTTATTTTTAAACAAATAAATTAGATTTGAAATGGGTTTTAAGTAAAATTGATATATGGGTTTATCGTGAACAATGTTTTAAATAACATTTGTTCTTTAACCCGATAGTAAATAGAATGTGATTTGGGTTTGTCGTGAACTGTGCTTTAAATAACATTAGTTCTTTAACCCAGAAAAAGGAGTTTTAATGAATCCGCAATTAGATTGAAATGTGAATTGATAATCTAAATAATCAAATTTGGAAAATAAGCGAGAATGGAGTATCACCAGTTTTGCTCCAAAGCGATAGTTAGATCTTTAATTAGATTTGAACGTGAAATGGTAATTAATTTTACCGATAACACCGTGGTGTTAGATATGGAGTATTACTAGTTTTGCTTCATGGGATGAATAGATTGGGATTGGAAAATAAAATAAATAATTACTTCGGTGTGGTTCGCTAATCTCGACTAGTTTGAAAAACCATAATTTGGTTTGAAATGACATCCAAAGGAAGATTAAAGGATAGATTTTAAAGAATTTATCTTAGAAAAAATTAATGGGAACCTTTCCCAAAGGATGTGAATATTTAAATAACAGAATATTCAGAATTGGAATGAGGCGTATGTTGTGTTTTCTAGCACTGTTTTTAATATACGCGGATTGTTCGGAAAGGCCGGGTTTATACCCATTTTGAATAACCGATTCAACGATATGTCGAAGATGAAGACGGTGGTTGAAGACCGGAAGTCTTCATATCGTTCGGATAATTACTAACGATCCTGATTGGGCTGTACACCCAAGAGGATGGAGATAGTTGGTGGTCGTCCCCCAGAACGAACTAGTAAATGGATTGTGTGTCTGACATTGGATTTTATTCTGTGTTGATTGATTTCTGTTAAATATATATCTGTTTGGCGGCGGAGAATTTATTATTTTGCTTAACGCCCTTCTCTGAGACGTACGAGCTTAGAGGATATATATCGATAGATATCAATCGCATGGCATGAATTGCCTGTGTGGCATGCTGAGTTGCAAGGATCAAGGCTTCTGTTGAAAAGCAAAGTCTTGTGGTTGATGATCAAAGCACGACCTTTGTGGCGTAGCTTTGTGTATAACGTGAATTCGCGAGCCTCACACCTCGGTATGAGTCAAAAAGGGATACAGATTGCAGGGAGAGCACGACGTTTCTTTCTAGCTATTCTGGTGTCCGTGACTTACCAGCCCTGACATTTATATACTTTTCACCTATGTGGTTGTTGGAATGCGAGGCGCCTCGATTATAGGTCTGTAAGGACCGGGAAACATGTGTTCAGGAATAAATAATCCTCTAACGTAAGTGAGGACCGGCCCTGAAGCATCCAGGATTGCCCAGAGTGTGTAGTCCTGAGACATTTGCTAGAATGTCTCGAACGCGGAGTGGAGCTTGCCCCTTGCCTCGACTCATGACGGAAATCCAATTTCCAATACGTGTATTGCGGTTTTAATTGTAGAACTAGTATGGCGACATGATAGATGGTACCCATGCCGCCTATGATTGATATTTATGATTGAAATTGTTTTGACACTATACATTTATTATAGTATCAAACGATTTGTTTTAAACGTACCAAGCATGTTTGGCTATTATAAGGGAAAACCCTATCCTCCGGCTTGCGTTGCATTGTGTGATGGGACCTGGGTCTTATAATAGCTTCATTTTTCGAAAAAGCATTGCGTTGTTTATTCTATGCACTGGTATTCTTGGGAGGAAACCCGTTCTGTGTTATACGGCGTGGTCCCTTGAATTACTCTCTTTTAAAGTAAAGTTTTAAATAACTGTTTTAGTTCTCACACCAGTCACATGACTGACCTGGAGTTTATTGTTTTTAACCTAAACTCTGGGTGCCCCTATTTTCCGCACGGGCAGCTAGTAGTTTTGGTTTTGCAGATTTATATTCACAGGATCCTGGTTTACAGCTGGAATGATATCCGAAAAGCTCTGTATCCGTATATCACCTTCAGTCGTGCTTTGTATTATTTTCCGATGCTATGTAATTTATTGTAATATCTGATATTTATTGAATGTATATTTATTCATTTATACTCTGTATATTCTTCTATCTGATGGAATTGTTGTAATAGCAATGAAATGTTCTTCCGTCTGCGTTCTGATTTGTCCTGTTCTCAAAATGATCAGGGGTTTCGAATGGTCTAGATCGGTTTAACAACTGATTCGGATCGAGCGTAATTCCCGGCCGTTACATTTGGTATCAGAGCTTTGGTTTACAGAGCTCGAGAACAAGATACATTCGAACCATACGAAAGAATTCATCGGATATTGGATTAGTAATATCCAATTAGAATGACTCGTTAGAGATAAGATCAGTAGTATCCTAGAATGAGTGTGAAGAGTATATTTTTCAAATGAAAACAATTTTGTTTTGAAAATTTAATCGTTTTAAACGTATTTGATTATTTATTTATTTTGAATTTGGACAATCGAGTATATAAAGATTTTGCATATACGCGTCATGAACGTATATTCGAAGTTTTTATATACTGGATAGATATAGAATCACATTCTAGATATCCGGGGATGGTGTTGATAATGATCATGGCATCATCAATACTTATTTTCATGTTTCGAAGGTGTGATATCTATATATTTCCATCAAACTGGTGTGAGAACCAAAACTTATATAGATAGATTTATTTGTTGTGAATTGGCATCAAAAATGTGATTTTTGTATATGTATCAAAATTATGAATTTGAAACATTAAATTCACTAATTGATTGATGTTTGTGTTGCTTGTTTATTTGTTTGCTAATTTTGAACCCCTATGCCTAATTGTATCAAATATAGAATTGTATCGAAAATTGGTCGCATTTGCATGCATCTATATGTACTTACATTGAACAGGTCATGGCAAGGAGGCTAGAGCAGAGAATAAAATTTGTTTGCCCGACAAATAGGTACATATTTACTATAATTTACTGTTTTGTTTGGGTGATGATGATTTTATGAGCCTATTGGCTAGCCGCTTGGCCTTTTCTTTTTCTTTTTGAGATCAGAAGGCCTGTATGGCAATTTCGGGATTTTCCCGTGGCTCCCGGTGCAGGGGAGGTTATGGCGAAATTTTTCGAAAATTTAGGGTGTTAGCCAAATTTTTGAAAATTTGAAAATTCTCAGAAACTGAAAAGTTGGAGAATGGAAGCCAGATCGAACGTAGAGTTGATTAATCAAACCACTTTCGACTTTGTTCCTTTTCGGAGACGAAAAGTTTTAAGTGGGGGAGATTGTAACAACCCGAAAATCTGGGCTAGTTTAAAATTCTTATTTTGGCAATTTTAGCGAATTTTGAATATTTAAAATATATTATTTTAAATAATATCGACGAAAATTTATTTTGAATATAATTCGAGCGTATATATTATATACGTCGTCGTTAGAATATATATAATTATATATAATTATAAATAGAATTGAAAATGGCGCGGTAGTTCGATAATTCGATTTCAAACTTCAATTGAACATACCGGGTGCAAAACAAACCGGATTTTAGTGAAACCAAAAACATTAGGATCTAATTGATAGTATCTTTCCAATGAGTCCGACAAATCGAAGTTTCATAGCGGGAATCAAAAGATATGTCCAGTTGAAAATTCTGAAAAGTCGTTATGGAATTCGGGCCCTTAAAAAATAGACATTTTGCAAACGACCTCGGATTTCGGCAAAACCTGAAGCGACCCGAACTTCCCCGGTCTCCGAAGAGATGAGAAAGAACGAATTACTGTAAGGACAAGACAAATCAGAACGCAGACGGAAGAACATTACATTGCTATTACAACAATTCCATCAGATACAAGAATATACAGAGTAGAAATGAATACTATACATTCGATAAATATCAGAGGTTACAATAAATTACATAGCAGCGGAAAATAATACAAAACAAAACTGAAAGTAATACACGGATACAGAGCTTTCCGAGCATCGTTCCAGCTGTAAATCAGGATCCTGTGAATATAAATCTGCAAAACCAAAACTACTAGCTGCCCGTGCGGAAAATAGGGGCACCCAGAGTTTAGGTTAAAACAATAAACTCCAGGTCAGTCATGTGACTGGTGTAAGAACTAAAACAGTTATTAAAACTTTATTTTAAAAGAGAGTAATTCAAGGGACCACGCAGTATAACACGGAACGGGTTCCCTCCCAAGAATACCAGTGCATAGAATAAACAGCGCAATGCTTTTTCGAAAAATGAAGCTATTATAAGACCAGGTCCCATCACACAATGCAACGCAAGCCGGAGGATAGGGTATTCCCTTATAATAGCCAAACATGCTTGGTACGTTTAAAACAAATCATTTGATACTATAATAAGTGTATAGTGTCAAAACAATTTCAATCATAAATATCAATCATAGACGGCATAGCATCCCATGCTACTATGTCGCCATACTAGGCTCTACAAATAAAGCCGCAATATCACGTATGGAAATTAGATTTCCGTCATGAGTCGCGGTAAGAGGCAAGCTCCTCTCCGCTTTCGAGACACTCTAGCAAATGTCTCAGGACTACACACTCTGGGCAATCCTGGATCTTCAGGGCCGGTCCACACTTACGTTAGAGGATTAATTATGCCTGAACACACGTTTCCCGGTCCTTACAGACCTAAAATCGAGGCGCCTCATCCAACAACCACATAGGTGAAAAGTATATAAATGTCAGGGCTGGTAAGTCACTGACACCACCAAAGCTAGAAAGAAACGTCGTGCTCTCCCCGCAGTCCTTATCCCGTTTTTGACTCATACCGAGGTGTGAGGCTCGCGAATTCATGCTATACACAAAGGTACGCCACAAAGGCCATGCTTTGATCATCAACCACAAGACTTTGCTTTTCAACAGAAGCCTTGATCCATGCAACTCAGCATGCCACATAGGCAATTCATGCCATGCGATTGATATCTATCGATATATAACCTCTAAGCTCGTACGTCTCAGAGAAGGGCGTTAAGAAAGAGAATAAATTCTCCGCCGCCAAACAGATATATATTTAACAGAAATCAATCAACACGGAATAAAATCCAATGTCAGACACACAATCCATTTACAAGTTCGTTCTGGGTCTGAACGAAACCGGAGGCACTTTCCTCGCATATCCATCGATCTCCAAGTACGTCTGGACGACCACCGACTATTTCCATCCTCTTGGGTGTACAGCCCAATCAGGATCATTAGTAATTACCCAAACAATGTGAAGACTTCCGGTCTTCAACCACCGTCTTCATCTTCGACATATCGTTGAATCGGTTATTCAGAATGGGTATAAACCCGGACTTTCCGAACAACTCGCGTATATTAAAAACGAATGTTACACAATCACAACATACGCCTCATTCCAATTCATATTCTCAGGGAAAGGTTCCCATTAATTTTATCCAAGATAAAATTCTTTAAATTTATTCTTTGATCTTCCTTTGGATGTCATTTCAAACCAAATTATGGTTTTCCAAACTAGTCGGGATTAGCGGACCACACCGAAGTAATTATTTATTTTATTTCCCAATCCCAACCTATTCATCCCATGAAGCAAAACTGGTAATACTCCATATCTAACACCACAGTGTTATCGGTAAAATTAATTACCATTTGATGTTCAAATCTGATTAAAGATTTAACTATCGCTTTGGAACAAAACTGGTGATACTCCATATCTCGCTCACTTCCTAAATTCGATAATTTAAATTATCAATTCACATTTCAATTTAATTGCAGATTCATTAAAACTCCTTTTACTGGGTTAAAGAACTAATGTCATTTAAATCACAGTTCACGATGAACCCAAATCACATTCTATTTATTATCGGGTTAAAGAACAAGTGTCATTTAAAACACCCTTCACGATAAACCCACAAATCAATTCTATTTAAAACCCATTTCAAATCCAATTTATTTATTTAAAAATAAATGGATTTTAATTTTAGTTCAAAACTAGTTCATTTCGATAAAAATCTATTTTTATCTTTTCAAATATGGAGTTTTTCATCCCAATTTTTCCCAAATCATTTCCTATGATTTTACACAAATTATTGATAATTTTAATAATTTTATAAAGGCTCGTACAGTCGATTTCCATCAACGGCCATCGAACTGCACTTACGGCGACCTTTTCCAAATTTGATTTGGACGTATCTCCAAATCCAACCGTTAGATTTCAAATTTCTAATATTCGTTAGAAAGCTCTTTTCGATACGAACCCAACGGTTCCGGTTTTAGGAGAATCTGACGGTCGGATCTCCCGTGATATCCGTTCGAAGTCAATGGTCGAAATTCGCGAACTGCTGCGACGCGGCGCGTTCTATTCAGGCCATTATATTATATATATAATATATATAATGTGTATTTCGTCGATTTCTATTTAAAACGTATTTTATGAATTGTTTTAAATTCGTTTTCAAAACATTTCAATTCTATATTCAATTTCAAATCAAAATTGAATATCCCCTATCATTACTATATAAATGATAATATTTTCAAAACATTATATTTTGAAATCACTTCCTTTTCAATATTCATTATACAAACGAATATAATCGATATAAACATCGTTCACGTCAAAATAGCACAACTCTAATCAACACGGCTTTATATATTTCAATAAATTCGTTATTCTATTCAACAAATGAATATTTATTCTATTCAATATGTGAATATATTTTTTTTTCAACACACGACTAATCTCAACGAATGAGTACTGTCCACAAGTGACTATTTTTGTTATTTAATATATTTTATGAAAATTGAGGTATCTATCGTTTGATATTAAATCAGACTCCAACCGTAAATTAGTAAGAGAACGATTCCCTGAATATTAACCCCGAAGGCCGAAACCAACATCAGATCAATATCCAGAAGACCACTCATCTTATCTATTTTCCAGTTAGTTTCTAATTTTATATATGATAAAGATGTAAATTTTATTGTTAAAATATTTCGTTCAACACATGACTAATCTCAACGGATGAGTACTGTCAACACATGAACCTTTATTTTATAATGATAAAGATGTAAATTTTATTGTTAAAATATTTCGTTCAACACATGACTAATCTCAACGGATGAGTACGTCAACACATGAACCTTTATTTTATAATATTCTTTATCTTCTAAATTGGAATGAGGCCCAATCAATTACCATATAGCGTTAACTATATGGATTCCATACAACACATGTATATAATAGCAACGATAAATAATCAACCACCATCCAAAGTGCACTACACTGTATAAGCATCAAATATAGATATCTAACGCTTATCACAGCCTGTCAATCAATCGATCGACATACAACTAATTATTGGGATAAGTGTATGTCATATATTATCCCAATACCCGTGTGGGGTTTCAAATCAACAAACACATATTTTTATTTGTGCAGTTGGGCGATGTGTAAAATTTACCGTCCCAATCAATGTCCTTCAAATAGGTGTACATAAACAAACCGTCCGGTTTGTAAATGAATATTTATTTGTTCACGTTCACGTTAAAAGTTATATTTTTAACGATAAAATATTTTATTTGAACACATGAATTTCTATTCAATTCATTTAACAAATAAAATGATATCTTTATTTTTCTAACTTATTTTAGAAAATTTCGGCGGCATAACGGCACGATACTAGAAACGGGACAAGGCCTAGCCTTATCCCCGGTCTAGTGAAGGCCCACGCCATTCACACATCAATCAAATCCATTTATTTCACCAAACAATTCAATTCAAACCAAATAATCTAACCAACTACACAACCAAACAAACAAGTCCATGGTCTGTGGACGATTGTGTCGGGTGCTACTAAACACCGTCTGCATCCTAGTATATATATATGTATATATATAACTAGAAAAAGAAATTAAAGAGTGAGAAATTCTCACCGATAGCTATCCTAACTCCACGGCACTTCATTGATAGAAATCTTCATCCTTCTCGCCTTTCTTCACTTTCGTTGCCCGTATTCACTACATATGTAAAAATTGAATTTTTACTTTGCTATTCAATATATAAAAATCGAATTTTTACTTTGCTATTCAATATATAAAAATCGAATTTTTACTTTGCTATTCAATATATAAAAATCGAATTTTTTCTTTGCTATTATATAGATAAAAATTATATTTTTCTGACTCTACTATATAGATAAAAATTATATTTTTCTAACGCTACTATATAGATAAAAATTATATTTTTCTAACGCTACTATATAGATAAAAATTATATTTTTCTAATATAAAGATTTCGCCTTTTCTATTTTAAAAATCTAATCTTTTCTATAAATAAAAATCCTATCTTCTCTGTTTTCAAAAAGCAAATCCTTTTCTTTTTAAAACTCTAATCTTTTTATTTATATAAACTAAAATCATAACTTTATCGTTAAAAAAACTAACATTTTATTTATAAAAATACTAACTGTTTATTTTTACAAAATTATAAAAAATGAAAAGAAAATTGAATAATAAAATAAAGCAAAATAAAGCTTACAGCGCTCCGTTCAGAGGGAGGGGGTTTTCACTGCGTCTCAGGTGGTCAGGAGGGGGAAGCGGCGCGTCGGGTGGTGCTGCGGTCTAGCCTGAGGCGGCGGAATGGGGTGCGGTGGGAGGCTTTGATGCGGCAGTGGGTCTGGGGCTCGTCGATCGAAGGGGGAGGCTGAGGGAGAAGGAGGAGGTGCGGGGGAGAAGAGGAGGAGACTGGCGCGAGGGGCGGCTCTGGGGGGGGGGGGGAGCTGCGTCGGGGTGGCAATCGCCAGGGGGCGGCGGTTGCGCCCTAGGGTTTTTTTTTTTTCAGAATGAACGGTAGATATATTTAGGAAGGGGGGGGGTATATGCAAAAATAAATTATATTATTTTATTTAAAAAAACTGACTTTTTCATACGACCTCTATACGAGCCCCACCGCCTGTCGTTCATAGCGTTTTACCCCCATTCCGAACACAATGGGATATGTGTCGTAAGCTGATTCGATCGTTACGATCAGTTTCCGTTAAAATCAACATATAACTCTATATATTGAATTTGAACACGCATTTCAATTTACTGGGGTCACATACGAACTTTAAAAATTCCCGAAAAATCTTTTCTAGCTTCGTATTGACGATACGGTCCTAACAAAACTAGTTTCGTCGAATTCCGAGACCGTTGGAAAATGGCCATTTTCCAGTCGATTAAAATCAACTGAAACTAGTCAAACGAGTTTTCCTTTACCACGCTCACGTATTTATTCGAAAAATTATGAAATTTGGAATCTAGCAATAATTTGACATCACGGATCCAACAAAAGTGGTTTCGTCGAAATCCGAGGTCGTTTTCAAAATTCCCTTTTTTAAAGGCCAGAATTCCATAGTGACTATTCAGAATTTTCAATTGGACATATCTTTTGATTCCCGCTATGAAATCTTGATTTTTCAGATTCGTTGGAAAAATATTCTAAAATAGATC
The DNA here is from genome assembly GCA_030737875.1 of Allium sativum. Lineage (NCBI taxonomy): Eukaryota > Viridiplantae > Streptophyta > Magnoliopsida > Asparagales > Amaryllidaceae > Allium > Allium sativum. Next base: position 121,360,019 of record CM060919.1, on the reverse strand, counting down.
CTAATTTTTTTGGTTTCACTAAAATCCGGATTGTTTTGCACCCGGTACGTTCAATTGAAGTTTGAAATCGAATTATCGAACTACCGCGCCATTTTCAATTCTATTTATAATTATATATAATTATTTATATTCTAACGACGACGTATATAATATATACGTTCGATTTTTATTCAAAATAAATTTCTCGTCGGTTTTATTTTAAATAATCTATTTTAAATGTTCAAAATTCGCTAAAATTGCCAAAATAAAAATTTTAAACTGGCTCAGAATTTCCGGGTTATTACAAAACCACTTTTGTTGGGTCCATGATGAAAAGTTATTGCTAGATTCCAAATTTCATAATTTTTCGAATCAATATGTGAGCGTGGCAAAGGAAAACGCGTTTGACCAGTTTCAGTTGATTTTAATCAACTGGAAAATGGCCATTTTTCTAACGGTCTCAGAATTCGATGAAACTAGTTTTGTTAGGACCGTATCGTCAATACAAAGCTAGAAAATATTTTTCTGTGATTTTTCTAGTTAGTATGTGACCCCGGTAAACTGAAATGCGCGTTCAAATTCAATATATAGAGTTATATGTTGATTTTAATGGAAACTGATCGAAACGATCGAATCAGCCTACGATACATATCCCATTGTGTTCGGAATGGGGGTAAAAAGCTATGGATGTCAGGTGGTGGGCCTCGTTTAGAGGTCGAAAATAAAAGTTGCTTTTCAGTGATAAATAAAATAATTAAATAAATAAAAAAAATAAAAACCCTCTCTTTAACCAGGCCCCCCCGTTCAAAACGAATTAGAAAACAAAAACAAATAAAAAAAACTAGATTGATCGACGCGCCCACCCCCAGGCAGACCACCGCGCCGCCGCTACTGGCGCCAGGCCCCACTTCGCTGTCGCCTCCTTCTCAAGTCCCCCCTATCGGCAATCGAGCACCGCGATACCCCCCCTTCCCTCTACTGCTCCGCCCGCCACCGCAACCGCCTGCACCAACCCATCCACCTCGACGCAGCCCCCCTTCCATCGAAGACCACCGCGACCCAAAAAAACCCCAGTCGCCCCATCGATCGACGCCCACCAGAGCCCAAACCCCCTCTGAATCGATAAAGCTGTAAGTGTTAATGATTTATTTATTTTTGTTTTGCTTTTTATATTATTTTTATTAGGTATGATTAGCATTATTTTGAAACTGAAATTAGGAATGTTTTGAAAGTATAAATAGACTTGATTTTGAATATATAATTTTTATTATTTAAAATAGAAAAGATTAGATTTTTAAAATAGAAAAGATTAGATTTTTAAAATAGAAAAGATTAGATTTTTAAAATAGAAAAGATTAGATTTTTAAAGGAAGAAAGACGATATTTGTAAATGGAGAAAGGCGTGATTTTTACTTATGTAGTGGATTAAAAATATGATCTTTATATAGATGATAACGATGTAAAAATAGAATTTTTATCTATATAGTAGCAGTGTGAAAATAGAAATTTTATCCATATAGCGTGATAGTAAAAATTCGATTTTTATATATTGAATAGCAAAGTAAAAATTCGATTTTTATATATTGAATAGCAAAGTAAAAATTCGATTTTTATATATTGAATAGCAAAGTAAAAATTCGATTTTTATATATTGAATAGCAAAGTAAAAATTCGATTTTTATATATTGAATAGCAAAGTAAAAATTCGATTTTTATATATTGAATAGCAAAGTAAAAATTCGATTTTTATATATTGAATAGCAAAGTAAAAATTCGATTTTTATATATGTAGTGGCTACGGGCAACGAAGAGGACAAAGATGCGATAACGATGAAGATTTCTATAAAAGAAGAGTCGTGGTATTGGATAGCTATTGGTGAGAATTTCTCACTCTTCAATTTCTTTCTAGTTATGTATATATACTAGGATGCAGACGGTGTTTAGTAGCACCCGACACAATCGTCCACAAACCATGGACTTGTTTGTTTGGTTGTGTAGTTGGTTAGATTATTTGGTTTGAATTGAGTTGTTTGGTGAAATGGAATGGATTTGATTGATGTGTGAATGGCGTGGGCCTTCACTAGACTGGGGATAAGGCTAGGCCTCGTCCCGTTTCTAGTATCGTGCCGTTATGCCGCCGAAATTTTCTAAAATAAGTTAGAAAAATAAAAATATCATTTTATTTAAAAAATGAACTGAATAGAAATTCATGTGTTGAAATAAAATGTTTTATCGTTAAAAATATAATTTTTAACGTGAAAGTGAATAAATAAATATTTATAAACAAATCGGCCGATTTGTTTATATACACTGATTTGACTGATATTGATTGGGTCGATAAATTTTACACATCGCCCAACTGCATAAATAAAAATCTGTGTTTGTTGATTTGAAACCCCACATGGGTGTTGGGATGAAATTTGAAGTTCACTCATCCTGATTGATTAAATATGTCGATCGACGGATCGACAGGCTGTTATAAGCGTTAGATATCTATATTTGATGCTTATACAGTGTAGTGCACTTTGGATGATGGTTGACTATGTATCGTTGCTATTATATACATGTGTTGAATGGAATCCATATAATTAACTTTATATGGTAATTGATTGGGCCTCATTCCAATTTAGAAAATAAAGAATATTATAAAATAAAGGTTCATGTGTTGACTGTACTCATCCGTTGAGATTAGTCATGTGTTGAACGAAATATTTTAATAATAAAATTTACATCTTTATCAATATTATAAAATAAAGGTTCATGTGTTGACTGTACTCATCCGTTGAGATTAGTCATGTGTTGAACGAAATATTTTAATAATAAAATTTACATCTTTATCAATATTATAAAATAAAGGTTCATGTGTTGACTGTACTCATCCGTTGAGATTAGTCATGTGTTGAACGAAATATTTGAAATCGAAATATTTGAAATAGAAATATTTGAAATAGAATATTTGAAAATAGAAATATATGAAGCCGTGTTGATTAGATTAACGTCATTTTGACGCGAACGATATTTATATCGATTTTATTCATTTTAAAATGAATATTGAAAGGTGATTTCGAAATCGAATATTTTGAAATGAATTTGAATTGAATCGAATAGAAAACCAATTTGAATTGAATCAAATAGAAAACCAATTTGAATTGAATCGATTAGAAAACCAATTTGAATTGAATCGAATAGAAAACCAATTTGAATTGAATCGAATAGAAAACCAATTTGAATTGAATCGAATAGAAAAGAAATTTGAATTGAATCGAATAGAAAACCAATTTGAATTGAATCAAATAGAAAACCAATTTGAAATGAATTGAATATAAAACGATTTCGAAATGAATTGAATATGAAACGAATTCGAAATGAATTGAATTGAAAACGAATTTGAATTGGATTGAAAACGAATTCGAATTGAATAGAAAACGAATTGAAATGAATTCAAATTGAATTGAAATTTGAATTGAATAGAAATGAATTTTAAAACGAATTTATAAGGAAAAATTCAATTTTGATTTGAATTGAAATGGAAGTTGAAATTGTTTTTGAAACGAATTTAAAACTATTTATATAATTCGTTTTAAATAGAAATCGATGAAATATATATTATATATATATATATAATATAATGGCCTGAAGAGAACGCGCCGCGCCGCGGCAGTTCATGAATTTCGACCATTTATTTCAAACGGACATTACGGGAGATCCGACCGTCGGATTCTCCTAAAACCAGAACCGTTGGGTTCGTATCGAAAAGAGCTTTCTAACGAATATTAGAAATTTGAAATATAACGGTTGGATTTGGAGATACGTCCAAATCAAATTCGAAAAAGGTCGCTATAGGTGCAGTTCGATGGCCGTTGTTGGAAATCGACTGTACGGGCCTTGATAAAATTATTAAAAATAGTAATAATTTGTGTAAAATCATAAGAAATGATTAGGGAAAAATTGGGATGAAAAATTCCATATTTGAAAAGATAAATATAGATTTTTATCGAAATGGACTAGTTTAGAACTAAAGTAACAACCCATTTATTTTTAAACATATAAATTAGATTTGAAATGGGTTTTAAATAAAATTGATTTATGGGTTTATCGTGAACAGTGTTTTAAATAACATTTGTTCTTTAACCCGATAGTAAATAGAATGTGATTTGGGTTTGTCGTGAACTGTGCTTTAAATAACATTAGTTCTTTAACCCAGAAAAAGGGGTTTTAATGAATCCGCAATTAGATTGAAATGTGAATTGGTAATCTAAATAATCAAATTTGAAAAATAAGAGAGAATGGAGTATCACCAGTTTTGCTCCAAAGCGATAGTTAAATCTTTAATTAGATTTGAACATGAAATGGTAATTAATTTTACCGATAACACCGTGGTGTTAGATATGGAGTATTACCAGTTTTGCTTCATGGGATGAATAGGTTGGGATTGGAAAATAAAATAAATAATTACTTCGGTGTGGTTCGCTAATCTTGACTAGTTTGAAAAACCATAATTTGGTTTGAAATGACATCCAAAGGAAGATTAAAGGATAGATTTTAAAGAATTTATCTTGAATAAAATTAATGGGAACCTTTCCCAAAAGATGTGAATATTTAAATAACAGAATATTTAGAATTGGAATGAGGCGTATGTTGTGTTTTCTAGCACTGTTTTTAATATACGCGGATTGTTCGGAAAGGCCGGGTTTATACCCATTCTGAATAACCTATTCGACGATATGTCAAAGATGAAGACGGTGGTTGAAGACCGGAAGTCTTCACATCGTTCGGATAATTACTGACGATCCTGATTGGGCTGACACCCAAGAGGATGGAAATAGTTGGTGGTCGTCCAGACGTACTTGGAGATCGATGGATATGCGAGGAAAGTGCCTCCGGTTTCGTTCAGACCCGGAACGAACTAGTAAATGGATTGTGTGTCTGACATTGGATTTTATTCTGTGTTGATTGATTTCTGTTAAATATATATCTGTTTGGCGGCGGAGAATTTATTCTTTTGCTTAACGCCCTTCTCTGAGACGTACGAGCTTAGAGGTTATATATCGATAGATATCAATCGCATGGCATGAATTGCCTGTGTGGCATGCTGAGTTGCAAGGATCAAGGCTTCTGTTGAAAAGCAAAGTCTTGTGGTTGATGATCAAATCACGACCTTTGTGGCGTAGCTTTGTGTATAACGTGAATTCGCGAGCCTCACACCTCGGTATGAGTCAAAAACGGGATACGGACTGCAGGGAGAGCACGACGTTTCTTGCTAGCTATGGTGGTGTCAATGACTTACCAGCCCTGACATTTATATACTTTTCACCTATGTGGTTGTTGGAATGCGAGGCGCCTCGATTATAGGTCTGTAAGGACCGGGAAACTTGTGTTCAGGAATAAATAATCCTCTAACGTAAGTGAGGACCGGCCCTGAAGCATCCAGGATTGCCCAGAGTGTGTAGTCCTGAGACATTTGCTAGAGTGTCTCGAACGCGGAGAGGAGCTTGCCCCTTGCCTTGACTCATGACGGAAATCCAATTTCCAATACGTGTATTGCGGTTTTAATTGTAGAACTAGTATGGCGACATGATAGATGGTACCCATGCCGCCTATGATTGATATTTATGATTGAAATTGTTTTGACACTATACACTTATTATAGTATCAAACGATTTGTTTTAAACGTACCAAGCATGTTTGGCTATTATAAGGGAAAACCCTATCCTCCGGCTTGCGTTGCATTGTGTGATGGGACCTGGGTCTTATAATAGCTTCATTTTTCGAAAAAGCATTGCGTTGTTTATTCTATGCACTGGTATTCTTGGGAGGAAACCCGTTCCGTGTTATACGGCGTGGTCCATTGAATTACTCTCTTTTAAAGTAAAGTTTTAAATAACTGTTTTAGTTCTCACACCAGTCACATGACTGACCTGGAGTTTATTGTTTTTAACCTAAACTTTGGGTGCCCCTATTTTCCGCACGGGCAGCTAGTAGTTTTGGTTTTGTAGATTTATATTCACAGGATCCTGGTTTACAGCTGGAATGATATCCGGAAAGCTCTGTATCCGTATATCACCTTCAGTTGTGCTTTGTATTATTTTCTGCTGCTATGTAATTTATTGTAATCTCTGATATTTATTGAATGTATATTTATTCATTTATACTCTGTACATTCTTCTATCTGATGGAATTGTTGTAATAGCAATGAAATGTTCTTCCGTCTACGTTCTGATTTGTCCTGTTCTCAAAACGATCATGGGTTTCGAACGGTCTAGATCGATTTAACGACTGATTCGGATCGAGCGAAATTCCCTGCCGTCACACTAGTCTTCTCGTGAGAGCACCCAGAGTAATAAGAAGAGACATAAAACTCTAGGTCAGACAAAAAGTCTGGTATAAGGGATATGCAGCTAAACAGAACAATATCAGGTATACTAAACCATACCTGAACCTGGACCTGCAACTAAAGAGTTAGCACTACAAACCGTACAATACTCTAAGGTACCATAGCAATTGGTGTAAAGAATACGGAGGTGAGGGTGTGCATGTGTAACGACCCAGATTTTTGAACAGCTTAATTTAAATATTTAGTATGGTTTTAAATATTGAATTTAAAATATAGATGGTATTTTATTGGGTTATTGTTTAAATAATCAAAATACGATTTATTTTGATAATTATCGAAATACGAGAAGTTGAAATAATTCAATTTGAAGATAAAACTGAACGATGATAATAGAAATTCATTGATAAAGAATTTATTTTGAATTTAAAATGATTTAATATGGTTATTTTAAATATACGTTCAAATTTAATTGTATAATCTATTTCGTTGAAATCAAAATAGTGTTATAACATTATAACGACGGTCGGTATGCTAAAATAGCGGTTCACGATTTCTAACTGTGAACCCTGAGATGTTTTAATGGATAAAATCGAAATCGAATCAGAAATCACATCAGAAATTGTTAGATAAATAAATAAAAAAAAAATCACTTTATATCTAATCGAAATAAATTCAAAATCAAATCGTATAAAAGCATGTTTGTACTTAGTCCTACATCATTTTAACTCGTAGGTACGAATGGTCCCCTTCCATTTCTATAAATCCCGACCCTCTTTTCCCTTTTTCTTCACATTTTCTTTCTCCTAATACTCAGTAAAAATCAAAACCCGAGTTCTTCCTATGTCTGCTTCTCCAAATCAATTCGAAAATCGAGGGCCGCGAGTTCCTGGGAGGTCAACATCGAGGGCGGAGAGGCTGTGGCACGACAATGGATTCAAAGGGGATACTATCATGGGTGTTCGAAGTCGGAAAGGACATCACGATTCAAGGCCCTGATTTCTGAAGCTCGACATCACCAGGAGCGCTTGCGTTGGGAGGGCTGGCACTTTCGGCGGTGGCTTGCGAGATGAGGCGAACCCAGTTAGGGCAGCGCGGTGGTCACAGGTGGCCAGGGTTAAGGTCGGCAACGAAGTGAATATAGGGAACAGGGTATCGGGATGTTGCCTGGAAGTGGGAATGACAGGCTTCGAACAGGGAAAGATTAACACAGGTATTAATCATTTAAACTGGGTTTAATTAGCCGAGTCTAGGTTTTTAAGATTTATGACAGTTATTATTTTAAATAAAACTACTTTAATCTGATTAAATGAATTTGTGTAAACCGATATAGTTAGTAAGTGCAGTAATGAAAATGTTAACTAATCATTAAGTACAAGATTTAAGAAAGTTAGATTTTTTAATTTATCATTTAAAGTTGTTAATATAAGCAATGTGTAATTAATTTATACAAGGAAGGAAAAATTAAGCAATAAGGTATATATGGGTTTCGTTTTTATTTTTTTTAAGGGAAAATAAATTATAAGAGTAGGAATTTGATTTTTACTATCCTATTAGTTAGCCAGTATACAAATGAAATTGTAACCTTATCATTTGTGTATAAAGTTAGGTTTAAAAATTTGAATTTAGCTTGCATGGGTAATTAATAAATTTAATTCAAATAATTCGATAACTGAAATACTTTGTTCAATATTGAAAAACAGACGTATGGAGAAAATCACCGTGAAATTTATAAAATATGCTTCAATGGATATTCAGCACAGTCAAAATCCTGGTGAGTAAATCTCACTCACCTTTAGAATTATTTTTATTTCGTTAAAAATAATTGTTGTTGCTTGTTTGGATTTTTCTGGTTGTTTTATATATATTAGTTATTTAGGCTATTATATATATATATTGGGTTGATTGATTGGTTGGATTCCCGCAGTCTCATTAGCGGATGCCCGCAGTTTCATAGCGGATGATTACCCTATACGCCCCACGCTATGATTAGTGGATGACCTTCTATACCGCGATATTCTGCCATGAAGCAGAATGGGTATTATTTATGTGCTAACATCTGTGGATGCAGGAAAACAGGTTGGAGGAATCCAACAGGATTCCTCAAAAATATATTATCTGTTTGTTGTTTGCTAATTTCACATATATTCATATATGATGTGTTAAAACCAAATGATTGAAAATTAGGTGATTTGATTGTTTTAAATATCACTGGGCCAATCGTTAATTTATTAAAATATCATGAGAATGATATTTGAAGTTTAAAAAGGGAAATTCTGTTTTTCTCAAATAGAATTTGAATTTCAAGTAGAATTTAAAATATAGGATTTCAAAGTGGAATTTTGAAATAGAATTTTGAAATGAAATTTCAAAATAGAACTTGAAATAGAATTTTTAAGTAGGAATTTAAATATTAGAAAGGAGTTGAAATATTTGAAATACAAAAGAAATTCCAAAATTGAAATTGAATATAGAAATTCAAATAGAGTTTGAATAAAGGAAATTCAAAAGGGCATTTAAATAGTAGAATTTGAATAATAGAAATCAAATGGGATTTGAATAGTAGAATTAGAAAAGGAGTTTAAATATTTGAATTTTTATAGAAAAGGAAAGGAGTTTGAATATTAGAAATTCAAATAAGAAGTTCAAATAGAATTTGAATAGACGAGATTAGAATGAAAAGTAGAATTTGAATTCAAGGAATTAAAATATAATTTGAATTCGAAGGAATTCAAATAAAGAAAATTCAAATAGAGATTTGGATATAGAATTCGAATGAAATTCAAATATAGAAATTTGAATATGGAAGTTCAAATGGAATTTTAAATATAGAGTTTGAATAAGAGATTCAAACAGCATTTGAATAAGAGAGTTCAAAATGGAATTTGAATAAGAGAATCGAAATAGAATTTGAATAAAGAAATTCAAATAGGGATTTGAATATAGAATTTCAAAATAGAATTTGAAATAAACTTTGAAAATAGGATTTCAAAGTAGAATAGGAAATCCAAATGGTTTGAAATGGAATTTGAATTCAAAGGAATTCAAATGGGTTTGAATAAAGAAATTCCAATGGGATTTAAATATGAGATTTCAAATAGAAATTTAAATGAAGTTTAAATATTTAAATTCAAATATGATTTTCAAAATATAACCATTCAAAAGGGATTTGATTATAGAATTTAAAGTGGAATTTAATTCAAAGGAATAAATTAAGGTATTGGGATTCAAGAAAATGAAATGTGGAATTTAATTAATGAATTTGAATTTAGAATTCAAATGGTATTTGTAAATGAATTCGAATTTAGAATTTAATGGTGTTTGAAAGAAAATTGGAATATTTTAATTCAAATAGAGTTGGAAATAGATTTGAACATAGAAATTCAAATGGGGTTTGAATATTGGAATTTAAAAAGGGAATTCAAAATGGAGTTGAATATCTAAATTCAAGTATGAATTTCAAATATAGAAATTCAAAAAGGAGTTGAATTAAAGTGGGAATTCGAATAGAGGATTTGAAATGGAATTCGAGTAAAGAATTTGAAATGGAATTCGAATAAAGGGTTTCAAATGGGATTTGAATACAGGATTTAAAACTATGGAATTTGAAATGTAAAGATTCAAATGGAATTTGGAATATATATATATATATATATATTAGAAGGGAGTTGAATTCATTTAAAGAAGTTTAAAGGATTATATATATAAATATAATTAAAACGAACTCGCCGCAGCGCTGCAGTTCATAAATTGGCGACTCGAACTTCAATTGAGTATACAGAACTCAATTGGGGTCGGAATTCTTCGAAACAAGAAACGTCAGGACCGATTTGATAATAGTTTTCTAATGAAGGAGAAAAATCTGGATTTCGTCGTATAGATTTTGAGTTATGTCAAAATCAAATTTTCAGAAAAGCAGCGCCAGAATCGTTGTAAAACCATAATGGTTTATTTAATATTATAAAAGGATTTTAAGCGAGAAAATCCGAATTGTCTATTTAGAAAATTTCAGAGTTGAGTTGTAAAATATATGCGAATTCAAGTGTGTAAATGAATATGATTTTTGAAACAGAAATCAGATTTTGACTTTGAATAGAATTAACTAATTCAGATAGTAATTAGTAAATGAGACGTTGAATTGATATTTAGCTTTAAATAAGAAAATTCGAGTTGAAATTTATATTCGAAATCAAAAAGGAAACTAGAATTGAAATTGAAATTCAATTTGGTTATGAACGAGTTAAATATTTTGTTTGAACATGTTATGTTCAACGAAGAAGTGAAATAGGCCAAATGGCCGATTTAAAGAATAAATGGGCGAAGCTGAATTCAAACGATTAGATGGTATTGAATTGAATTGAAAACAGGTGAACAGGTGTTAGACAGGTATGGGATGAGGTATATGAAGTTTATAAACGTAATGCTCGACAAAAAGGTACATGTTTAATTCATATATGAGATTTCATGCGCCGTATCGGCAAGCCGCATGGCTTTTCCTTTTTTCTTTTGATTGAGGAAGATACCGGGAAGCTATTTGAAATTTCCCGATGCTCCCGATACAGGGGAGGTTATGGCGAATTTTTCCGGGAATTTAAGGAGTTAGAATATTTTTAAGAAATTTTGATAATCTGAAATCATTGTATCGACGTATTGAATTCGATAGTAAAGTGAATATAAAAATCGAATGTTGTAAACAAAAAGGGATAGAGATAAGTGATTGAAATTGTTTCCAATTGCAAATAGAGATATTTTCTAATATATAGAAAATAAAAGAAGTTAATATTTGGAAACGTTTTCCAAATGACATAAGAGGCAAGATGATTATTGAAAATATTTGGTTAACAAATATTGATAAGGAAATGGAGAAGAGATTTAATTAATGAAATATTAATTAAAGAGCCCAGTGATTTGTTGATATGTTTGGATGAACACTTGTTTTTATTCGATAGTTAAATCACAGACTATCGAAGTTTTTGACCATCGTTGTCAATATGGAGAGACCGGTTGGATTATTATCCGAAGAACCACTCCGTATCGGCATTAGCGTTGCGAACCAAGTATGCTGAATATATTGAAGACGGAGTAAAGTGCAAGGACTCTTTCTATTAAATAGAAATAGTGCCTTCGGTTTCGTTCAATCCCAGAACGAACAAAAATGGACGAATGTCTGACAGAGTATTTCCAATGATCAAATGGGTTGGTCTGTATGAATATATATATGGTTGCAACGGATTTATTCCCTTAGCATAATATCCAGAATGTTTGTGCAAACTCAACTAGTGATTAACGGATCTGACGATGTGGCATTCAAAGTGAATTGTGTTATCAAGGAATGGTAAGTATGCGTAGCCTCAGGCCTCAACAACCGGGAAAGGACAAAAATCGGGCAGGCAGCATGGCTATGTGGGTCGCTCCCATTAGGGTGTATAATCACCTATCTAGAGAAATTCCTTTTGTTTCTTAATCTATCGATTCTGCCCATTCGGGAACGGTGGTTTGAGTCCAACCGTTGGTGATATACATTCGATACACTCAAGCGAAATGAGTGGTCGGTCATGTGTGGGCCGGGTTGCAAGACGTTCTTGTTGAACCCAGGTGTATTCGCCTCTAGAGATACATCATCGGAAGGTGGTCCCATACCTTGTCATGTTGGAAATCCAATCTCCAATAAGCGCCATGCGGTTTTTGATTATACAATATATATGTGGAGCGTGAGATGCAAGCGTTCTGCTATTTGGTTATTTACTTGATGTAGACATTATTATAATATCACTGGATTTTCGTATCAAAGTGTTTTGGGTTATAGTAAGGTAAAAACCGTCCATGTTTATGTGTGGGCTGGTCTTACTATTATCTTTTCTTTCGAAAAGGGTTTTGAAGTTAAACAAGTGGTTGGAGTTTACTCACACCAGTCCCATGACTGACCCAGAGTTTATTTTGTTTTGTTTTCCCTAAACTCTTGGGTGCCCAAATTTGTACGGGCAGTCAAGTAGTCGGGATTTTACAGACTCGATTGGAGGAGCTGGAAGCAGGAGGCTTCACCAGTTAGCTATAGATTGTCATATATTCCGCTGTAGACTTTGTTTGTATCTGGAAACAGGTGTTTATAACTGTTCCAGAAATGACTGTTGTGCTCTGATGATGGTATGTATATAAAGTCACTGATTTGTATTTCAAAGTTATGTTATATAATATATTTTATTCGTTCCGCTGTGAGTTTTGTGATCTTCGTTTTTCTTCTATTCTAATATTTCTATCTTTCTAATCCTCACCCTCTAACTTCTTTCTAATAATGGTTCGTATTTCTGTGTTATTTGGGTTGGATGTGTAGTGTTATTAGTCAACTCAGATAGCACGGATTTGCGGGTCATTACAGGTGGTATCAGAGCTTAGGTTGAGCGAATACCTAGGCTTGTGTGGCATGTGCTCATTAGAGATAGGGTCAGTAGTACCCTAGAATGAGTTGAGTGTATCGATACGAGAGAGCGTATTTGTTATTTGATATAAAAGCTATTTTATATTGTGTTGGCTTGTCTGTTGAGTAGTTTATGAATTCTGATCGAATCATGGGACGCCACGAAGTCGATAGGGATTTCTAAAAACTTGAACAGAAAATACAACATGGTATTCAAGTGGGTAGATGAAATAATTTTACCCGAAATTTCTATTTTGATATAGAAAGGATAATTTTCTAGAACTATTATAATATGGATGTGTTGGATGTTGATTTTATAATAAAATGAGATTATAAAATTAGAATGGTTATTTATAACCAAATAGAATTTGTATAGGAATTAAATATACAAATGAGATGAATTAGAATAAAATTCAAACCAGAATTAAGAATTCAAAAATCCTGGAAAGTTGAAAAATATTTTTCAAAAGTATATTAAAATAATATAGATTGTTTTAAAGGATTTGAAAGAAAATCATGGATTTTGAAATAATAAGGCACTGAACTCACTTCAGTGGCTGGGAAATAATTCTGATGATGATTGCAACATCATCAGTGTTCATTTCCGAGTTCTAAGTGATGAATTGCCACCTTAGAAAAGTTCTTGATGTAATTTGTTTGAAAGAAGAACAAGTGGTTTGAAATTCAAATGTTTTGAATTTGAGATAGTGACAAATATATATGTATGTATTTATGGGATTTCAATATTGTTTTGAAATGAAAATCCTGGGATTTGGATTCTGGAATTAAAATTTAACCGAAGCAAGTTAAATGGTTCGAGGTGAATAAATTGACTAGAATCAATTTGAAAGAAATTGAAATGAATATGAATTAGAATGCATATGAATGGAAACCAAAAGTTGGTTGAAATTAAAGTCATAGAAATATGAGGAGTTGAGTCTCAACATAAGTGAATTTTGAAAAGTAACGAGTTTGTACCATTTTTCCGACCTTAGCAATTTCGAGGACGAAATTATTTTAAGGGGGGAAGAATGTAACGACCCAGATTTTTGAACAGCTTAATTTAAATATTTAGTATGGTTTTAAATATTGAATTTAAAATATAGATGGTATTTTATTGGGTTATTGTTTAAATAATCAAAATACGATTTATTTTGATAATTATCGAAATACGAGAAGTTGAAATAATTCAATTTGAAGATAAAACTGAACGATGATAATAGAAATTCATTGATAAAGAATTTATTTTGAATTTAAAATGATTTAATATGGTTATTTTAAATATACGTTCAAATTTAATTGTATAATCTATTTCGTTGAAATCAAAATAGTGTTATAACATTATAACGACGGTCGGTATGCTAAAATAGCGGTTCACGATTTCTAACTGTGAACCCTGAGATGTTTTAATGGATAAAATCGAAATCGAATCAGAAATCACATCAGAAATTGTTAGATAAATAAAAAATAAAAAATCACTTTATATCTAATCGAAATAAATTCAAAATCAAATCGTATAAAAACATGTTTGTACTTAGTCCTACATCATTTTAACTCGTAGGTACGAATGGTCCCCTTCCATTTCTATAAATCCCGACCCTCTTTTCCCTTTTTCTTCACATTTTCTTTCTCCCAATACTCAGTAAAAATCAAAACCCGAGTTCTTCCTATGTCTGCTTCTCCAAATCAATTCGAAAATCGAGGGCCGCGAGTTCTTGGGAGGTCAACATCGAGGGCGGAGAGGCTGTGGCACGACAATGGATTCAAAGGGGATACTATCATGGGTGTTCGAAGTCGGAAAGGACATCACGATTCAAGGCCCTGATTTCTGAAGCTCGACATCACCAGGAGCGCTTGCGTTGGGAGGGCTGGCACTTTCGGCGGTGGCTTGCGAGATGAGGCGAACCCAGTTAGGGCAGCGCGGTGGTCACAGGTGGCCAGGGTTAAGGTCGGCAACGAAGTGAATATAGGGAACAGGGTATCGGGATGTTGCCTGGAAGTGGGAATGACAGGCTTCGAACAGGGAAAGATTAACACAGGTATTAATCATTTAAACTGGGTTTAATTAGCCGAGTCTAGGTTTTTAAGATTTATGACAGTTATTATTTTAAATAAAACTACTTTAATCTGATTAAATGAATTTGTGTAAACCGATATAGTTAGTAAGTGCAGTAATGAAAATGTTAACTAATCATTAAGTACAAGATTTAAGAAAGTTAGATTTTTTAATTTATCATTTAAAGTTGTTAATATAAGCAATGTGTAATCAATTTATACAAGGAAGGAAAAATTAAGCAATAAGGTATATATGGGTTTCGTTTTTATTTTTTTTAAGGGAAAATAAATTATAAGAGTAGGAATTTGATTTTTACTATCCTATTAGTTAGCCAGTATACAAATGAAATTGTAACCTTATCATTTGTGTATAAAGTTAGGTTTAAAAATTTGAATTTAGCTTGCACGGGTAATTAATAAATTTAATTCAAATAATTCGATAACTGAAATACTTTGTTCAATATTGAAAAACAGACGTACGGAGAAAATCACCGTGAAATTTATAAAATATGCTTCAATGGATATTCAGCACAGTCAAAATCCTGGTGAGTAAATCTCACTCACCTTTAGAATTATTTTTATTTCGTTAAAAATAATTGTTGTTGCTTGTTTGGATTTTTCTGGTTGTTTTATATATATTAGTTATTTAGGCTATTATATATATATATATATTGGGTTGATTGATTGGTTGGATTCCCGCAGTCTCATTAGCGGATGCCCGCAGTTTCATAGCGGATGATTACCCTATACGCCCCACGCTATGATTAGTGGATGACCTTCTATACCGCGATATTCTGCCACGAAGCAGAATGGGTATTATTTTTGTGCTAACATCTGTGGATGCAGGAAAACAGGTTGGAGGAATCCAACATGATTCCTCAAAAATATATTATCTGTTTGTTGTTTGCTGATTTCACATATATTCATATATGATGTGTTAAAACCAAATGATTGAAAATTAGGTGATTTGATTGTTTTAAATATCACTGGGCCAATCGTTAATTTATTAAAATATCATGAGAATGATATTTGAAGTTTAAAAAGGGAAATTCTGTTTTTCTCAAATAGAATTTGAATTTCAAGTAGAATTTAAAATATAGGATTTCAAAGTGGAATTTTGAAATGAAATTTCAAAATATAACTTGAAATAGAATTTTTAAGTAGGAATTTAAATATTAGAAAGGAGTTGAAATATTTGAAATACAAAAGAAATTCCAAAATTGAAATTGAATATAGAAATTCAAATAGAGTTTGAATAAAGGAAATTCAAAAGGGCATTTAAATAGTAGAATTTGAATAATAGAAATCAAATGGGATTTGAATAGTAGAATTAGAAAAGGAGTTTAAATATTTGAATTTTTATAGAAAAGGAAAGGAGTTTGAATATTAGAAATTCAAATAAGAAGTTCAAATAGAATTTGAATAGACGAGATTAGAATGAAAAGTAGAATTTGAATTCAAGGAATTAAAATATAATTTGAATTCGAAGGAATTCAAATAAAGAAAATTCAAATAGAGATTTGGATATAGAATTCGAATGAAATTCAAATATAGAAATTTGAATATGGAAGTTCAAATGGAATTTTAAATATAGAGTTTGAATAAGAGATTCAAACAGCATTTGAATAAGAGAGTTCAAAATGGAATTTGAATAAGAGAATCGAAATAGAATTTGAATAAAGAAATTCAAATAGGGATTTGAATATAGAATTTCAAAATAGAATTTGAAATAAACTTTGAAAATAGGATTTCAAAGTAGAATAGGAAATCCAAATGGTTTGAAATGGAATTTGAATTCAAAGGAATTCAAATGGGTTTGAATAAAGAAATTCCAATGGGATTTAAATATGAGATTTCAAATAGAAATTTAAATGAAGTTTAAATATTTAAATTCAAATATGATTTTCAAAATATAACCATTCAAAAGGGATTTGATTATAGAATTCAAAGTGGAATTTAATTCAAAGGAATAAATTAAGGTATTGGGATTCAAGAAAATGAAATGTGGAATTTAATTAATGAATTTGAATTTAGAATTCAAATGGTATTTGTAAATGAATTCGAATTTAGAATTTAATGGTGTTTGAAAGAAAATTGGAATATTTTAATTCAAATAGAGTTGGAAATAGATTTGAACATAGAAATTCAAATGGGGTTTGAATATTGGAATTTAAAAAGGGAATTCAAAATGGAGTTGAATATCTAAATTCAAGTATGAATTTCAAATATAGAAATTCAAAAAGGAGTTGAATTAAAGTGGGAATTCGAATAGAGGATTTGAAATGGAATTCGAGTAAAGAATTTGAAATGGAATTTAAATAAAGGGTTTCAAATGGGATTTGAATACAGGATTTAAAACTATGGAATTTGAAATGTAAAGATTCAAATGGAATTGGGAATATATATATATATATATATTAGAAGGGAGTTGAATTCATTTAAAGAAGTTTAAAGGATTATATATATAAATATAATTAAAACGAACTCGCCGCAGCGCTGCAGTTCATAAATTGGCGACTCGAACTTCAACTGAGTATACAGAACTCAATTGGGGTCGGAATTCTTCGAAACAAGAAACGTCAGGACCGATTTGATAATAGTTTTCTAATGAAGGAGAAAATTCTGGATTTCGTCGTATAGATTTTGAGTTATGTCAAAATCAAATTTTCAGAAAAGCAGCGCCAGAATCGTTGTAAAACCATAATGGTTTATTTAATATTATAAAAGGATTTTAAGCGAGAAAATCCGAATTGTCTATTTAGAAAATTTCAGAGTTGAGTTGTAAAATATATGCGAATTCAAGTGTGTAAATGAATATGATTTTTGAAACAGAAATCAGATTTTGACTTTGAATAGAATTAACTAATTCGGATAGTAATTAGTAAATGAGACGTTGAATTGATATTTAGCTTTAAATAAGAAAATTCGAGTTGAAATTTATATTCGAAATCAAAAAGGAAACTAGAATTGAAATTGAAATTCAATTTGGTTATGAACGAGTTAAATATTTTGTTTGAACATGTTATGTTCAACGAAGAAGTGAAATAGGCCAAATGGCCGATTTAAAGAATAAATGGGCGAAGCTGAATTCAAACGATTAGATGGTATTGAATTGAATTGAAAACAGGTGAACAGGTGTTAGACAGGTATGGGATGAGGTATATGAAGTTTATAAACGTAATGCTCGACAAAAAGGTACATGTTTAATTCATATATGAGATTTCATGCGCCGTATCGGCAAGCCGCTTGGCTTTTCCTTTTTTCTTTTGATTGAGGAAGATACCGGGAAGCTATTTGAAATTTCCCGATGCTCCCGATACAGGGGAGGTTATGGCGAATTTTTCCGGGAATTTAAGGAGTTAGAATATTTTTAAGAAATTTTGATAATCTGAAATCATTGTATCGACGTATTGAATTCGATAGTAAAGTGAATATAAAAATCGAATGTTGTAAACAAAAAGGGATAGAGATAAGTGATTGAAATTGTTTCCAATTGCAAATAGAGATATTTTCTAATATATAGAAAATAAAAGAAGTTAATATTTGGAAACGTTTTCCAAATGACATAAGAGGCAAGATGATTATTGAAAATATTTGGTTAACAAATATTGATAAGGAAATGGAGAAGAGATTTAATTAATGAAATATTAATTAAAGAGCCCAGTGATTTGTTGATATGTTTGGATGAACACTTGTTTTTATTCGATAGTTAAATCACAGACTATCGAAGTTTTTGACCATCGTTGTCAATATGGAGAGACCGGTTGGATTATTATCCGAAGAACCACTCCGTATCGGCATTAGCGTTGCGAACCAAGTATGCTGAATATATTGAAGACGGAGTAAAGTGCAAGGACTCTTTCTATTAAATAGAAATAGTGCCTTCGGTTTCGTTCAATCCCAGAACGAACAAAAATGGACGAATGTCTGACAGAGTATGTCCAATGATCAAATGGGTTGGTCTGTATGAATATATATATGGTTGCAACGGATTTATTCCCTTAGCATAATATCCAGAATGTTTGTGCAAACTCAACTAGTGATTAACGGATCTGACGATGTGGCATTCAAAGTGAATTGTGTTATCAAGGAATGGTAAGTATGCGTAGCCTCAGGCCTCAACAACCGGGAAAGGACAAAAATCGGGCAGGCAGCATGGCTATGTGGGTCGCTCCCATTAGGGTGTATAATCACCTATCTAGAGAAATTCCTTTTGTTTCTTAATCTATCGATTCTGCCCATTCGGGAACGGTGGTTTGAGTCCAACCGTTGGTGATATACATTCGATACACTCAAGCGAAATGAGTGGTCGGTCATGTGTGGGCCGGGTTGCAAGACGTTCTTGTTGAACCCAGGTGTATTCGCCTCTAGAGATACATCATCGGAAGGTGGTCCCATACCTTGTCATGTTGGAAATCCAATCTCCAATAAGCGCCATGCGGTTTTTGATTATACAATATATATGTGGAGCGTGAGATGCAAGCGTTCTGCTATTTGGTTATTTACTTGATGTAGACATTATTATAATATCACTGGATTTTCGTATCAAAGTGTTTTGGGTTATAGTAAGGTAAAAACCGTCCATGTTTATGTGTGGGCTGGTCTTACTATTATCTTTTCTTTCGAAAAGGGTTTTGAAGTTAAACAAGTGGTTGGAGTTTACTCACACCAGTCCCATGACTGACCCAGAGTTTATTTTGTTTTGTTTTCCCTAAACTCTTGGGTGCCCAAATTTGTACGGGCAGTCAAGTAGTCGGGATTTTACAGACTCGATTGGAGGAGCTGGAAGCAGGAGGCTTCACCAGTTAGCTATAGATTGTCATATATTCCGCTGTAGACTTTGTTTGTATCTGGAAACAGGTGTTTATAACTGTTCCAGAAATGACTGTTGTGCTCTGATGATGGTATGTATATAAAGTCACTGATTTGTATTTCAAAGTTATGTTATATAATATATTTTATTCGTTCCGCTGTGAGTTTTGTGATCTTCGTTTTTCTTCTATTCTAATATTTCTATCTTTCTAATCCTCACCCTCTAACTTCTTTCTAATAATGGTTCGTATTTCTGTGTTATTTGGGTTGGATGTGTAGTGTTATTAGTCAACTCAGATAGCACGGATTTGCGGGTCGTTACAGCATGTCATAATGATGGCAAACAAATCAAGCATAGCAACCATCCTCATGTCTCTCACTTAGTGCGTAAAGCATACGATGCCCACAACTGTCAGTCACTAGACCCATCGAAGTAGTGACGGAGTTCGACTTGTACAACTACTGCTACTACCAAGCTTACCACATGGAGTCATGACCAAATCTTTACAAATGACCCCACTTCATTGGTCTATAGCCCTTTAGTCGTACCTAGGCCACTGTGGCCCTGAATCCGTCCACGTACCTCCCATACATAGTGATCCAAAGTCATAGACATCGACAGCCCCTTAGCACACGTCCCACAGCAAAGCACAATCATGAAGCCCACTCATTGGTTCCTAATTGGATCTCGAGTCAAAGCTCCTCATTTGGACTTCCTTTGCATCTCGGGTTTTGATCGAATTGGAGTTGGTCTTCAAAAGAGTCGTCGCGTAATCGTAGCTCCAGTCCTGTTCAGTTCGGTTGTTCTTCCGTAGTTCGGTTCGGCTCACTCCACTTCCTATTCGGTTCGGTTCGGACGTGTTCAAGTGCTCCAGCCTTGGTTCGGTTAGGTTGTCCTCATCCGGTTCGGTTCGGGTGCCACGCTCCATTCGGTTCGGTTCGTCCCTCCTGCTCCAGCTTGCCTGCTCCGATCCGATCTCGCTCACTTGCCTGCTCCGATCCGATCCGATCCTCTATCCAACTCCAACTCTAAGAAATGGCCTTCCTTTGTGCCAGACTTCAGTTCGGTTCGGATTCCTTGCCCAGCTCTCCTATCCGATCCGAGTCCAAACCCGATCCGATCCGAAACCCTACACAACTTTTTCCAGCAACTTATTTACGCCATTCGACGACGTTTTCGACCAATCTAACTATACTAATCAATCACAAAACATGTCAAACAGTCATAGCAACAAATAGAAGTGACCATAAACATCAAAACATCAACCATAACATGTAATACGGATCAAATATAACCAAAACCCCATATTTTCCCTTAAGCATGTTTAAGTAAAACTAATGACATGATTAGCAAAACTTAACCAAATCAAACCCAATTTCTAACAGAGGTCTAAAACATTATTTAAGAATTTATAAATATTTTTCTAGAATTTATTAATGTATAAATTCGCTAATCTTCACTAATTACCCTTAATTAACCGTAATTAGTGCGAAACTATGCAAATCACTCACCTTGGCCACAAATAAAATTCTCAGAACTGAAACCTCGATGATTTGGGCAAATACTGGTGTCTAACAGCAGCTCTAATACTGATTTGGTGCTATTTCTCCTTGATTTGATGTTGCTAAGCTTAATCCCTGATTAGAAAGTGATTTGGGGATGTTTCTAGATGTTGGCGGCCATTGTTAGGGTTCAAGAATGAAAGTGGCGGCTGAAAAATGAAGATAAGATTGTTCTCTAACTGATTTCAGCCTCCTCATAACCCTAATCCCGAAATCCCCCATTGGGCCTAGCTGTTAATTACCCGGTTAAGCCCAATTAAGTTGTTTTTCACTATTTGAAACTTGTTTCAGCCAAATCTCCCAAACGGTGAGTCCGTTTGGCTAATATGACCACTCTACGGAATTGTAAACCATCAAACGAATCTAATGAAAGTGGTTTCAGGTCAAAATTCCTTTCTAATCAAAAGTTATGGCCAAAACAGTACCAGTTAGGGGCAAAATGGTCATTTAAAAATCGGCAAAAATCATGAACATGGGAAATGACTCCAATAGTCGTCTCCCAAAGTCACATGACCATACATCTTCGTATGTGAAAGAAATAAATATTCTACGATCCTTTGATGCGTAGAATGCAGGTCGTTACACTCTTCCCCCTTAAGAAATTTCGTCCCTGAAATTCCTTAACCCAAAACATACAAGGGATCCCGCATGCCTACCAATCACAAACAACAATCAACATGCAAAACAAACAAAGCAAACCTATCCTAGCATGCGGAAAGACTAAATCGAAATTGAAATCTTACCAGGCGAAGAGTTCTGGATACGTCTTCCTAATGCTCTCCTCTGTCTCCCAAGTACAGTCATTCACATTCTCGCCCCACTGAACTTTGACTAATTTCACCGCCTTCCTTTGAAGCTGCTTCGTATCGTTCCCAACAATACGCATAGGCTGGCGGTTCCCAACCGCCTCGGGTTCAACTTCGATATCATCCAACTGATCAGGTGAAATAGTCACATCTGGGTCGTGCACGAACTTCCTTAACTGGGAAACATGATATACGTTATGAACTCCTGACATCTGCTCTGGTAATTCAACTTTATATGCCAAATTCCCAATTTGCTCAAGAACTGAGAATGGACCAACAAATCTTGGTACTAACTTGCCTCTCCTGCCAAATCATACCACGCTCTTCAACGGAGAAATCTTGACAAACACCAAGTCGCCAATGGAGAACTTTAAATCTCTTCTCCTTTTATCAGCATAACTTTTCTGCCTATCTTGGGCAACCTTCATTCGCTGTTGAATGACCTTAATCTTGTCTGATGTTTCTCTTATCACATCTGGTCCAAGCACAAACTTCTTACTAGTTTCTAACTAACATGATGGTGAGTTGCACAGTCTTCCGTACAAAGCTTCAAACGGAGCCATACCAATACTGGATTGATAACTATTATTATATGCAAACTCTACTAGATGCAAATGGTCATCCCATGATCCATTGAAATCCAATACACAGGCTCTCAAGAGGTCTTCTAATATACGATTCACCCTTTCTGTTTGACCGTCGATTTGAGGATGATACGCGGTACTGAGATGTAATTCTGATCCTAACGCCTCTTGTAAGCTCTTCCAAAATCCACTAGTAAACAACGGATCTCAGTCACTCACAATGCCTTTGGGTGTTCCATGGAATCTCACTACCCACTTTACATATAGTTCAGATAACTTAGCTGCCGTTCTATTCGACTTGACGGGTATAAATCTTGCACTTTTGGTCAATCGGTCCACAATCACCCAAATGCTATCATGGCCCGATCTAGTCCTTGGTAACCCATCAATGAAATCCATTGACACTTGTTCACATTTCCATTCTGGAATTTCTAATGGTTGTAACAAACCACTAGGCTTCTTTTGCTCAGCTTTAACTAGCTGGCAATTCATGCATTTGGATATAAACTTCCCAATGTCTCTTTTCATCCCTTCCCAGTAGTAGGTCTGCTTCATGTCTCGGTACATCTTGTTACCACCGGGGTGTATAGTCAATTTTGAGTGATGACATTCTCTAAGCACTTCATCTCTCAATCCATTGACATTGCGTACAACTAGTCTTCCATTCTTTCTAAGCCATCCATCTCGATCAAGCCCATACTTGTTCATCTCTCCGTCGATTCCCATCTCTAACTTTGAGATAATTTCCAATAGGTTAGGATCGTTCCTCTGACTGGAACCAATCCGCTCAATCAAAGTGGGTTCGATCGTCAAACTTGCTAACATTTCTGGATCCAATTCGCACTTTGGTCTGAAATCATACCTAGCGATGTACTCCAGTTGCTTCCATTCTAGAAACATAGCCCCTAAACTGGCATGTCTTCTACTCAACGCATCAGCCACCGCATTGCCCTTTCCTAGTGTATATGCGATGTCGAAATCATAGGAAGCTAAGAATTCTAACCGTCTTTGCTGTCGGAGATTTAGATCCTTTTGAGAGAAGAGATACTTTAACGATTTATGATCGGTAAACAACTCAAATCTTTCTCCCAAGAGATGATGTCTCCACATCTTCAACGCGAACACGATTGCTGCCAATTCCAAATCATGGGTAGGGTATCTTCTCTCATGTTGTTTCAATTGCCGACTCGCATAAGCTACAACCCTACCTCCTTACATCAATACAGCACCTAGCCCCGTGCCACATGCATCCGTATATACCGTCATCTCTTCATTCCCCTTAGGAATGACTAACACTAGTGCACATGTCAACTTTTCCTTTAGACTCTTGAATGCATTCTCACACCTTTCGTCCCAAACGAAAGCTTGATCCTTCTTAGTCAACTGGGTCAACGGTGCTGCTATCTTGGAGATGTTTTGGATAAACTTACGATAATATCCAGCTAACCCCAAGAAACTTCTTATGTCCGTTGCATTCTTGGGCATAGACCAATCTTGTACCGTAGCCACCTTCGTAGGATCCACGGCAATACCATTCTCTGAAACAACATGGCCCAAAAATCTCACTTCCCTCCTCCAGAAGTGACACTTAGAAAACTTTGCTTTCAATTGGTGTTTTCTCAACACCTCCATCACTATCCTCAAATGTTCCTTGTGTTCTTCCTCCATCCTTGAATAGACCAAAATGTCATCCACGAACACAAGGACAAACTTATTCAACTGATCTCTGAATACCCTATTCATAAGATCCACAAAATATGCGGGGCATTGGTCAGCCCGAATGGCATGACCAACCGCTCATAAAACCCAGACGGCGTCCGAAATGCCGTTTTAGCTATACTCTCAGCTTCCACTCTAAGCTGATGAAAACCTATCGCTAGATCCAACTGAGAGAATACTCTCGTGCCACTCAACTGATCAAACAAATCATCTATCCGCGGTAGAGGATACTTATTCTTCCTCGTTACTTTATTCAACTCGCGGTAGTCTACACACAAACGAAGGAAACCATCCGCCTTGGTAGCAAACACAAATGGTGCTCCCCATTCAGAGACACTCCTTCTGATAAATCCCTTCTTCAAAAGATCGCTGACTTGCACCTCGAGCTCTCGCTGCTCCCTTGGTGCCATACGACGAAGTGGCATCACTATAGGTCTGGCATCTTTCACTAAATCAATACGAAACTCAATCTCTCGGTGTGGTGGAAGCTCGGTCACTTCTTCGAAAACGTCCAGATACTGGCCAACCACGGGCAAACCTGACAACTTACTATGCGGGATGTCGAGGGAATTTAGAAAACTAGCCATTACCCCATCACTGGGTAGACCACCAAACACTATCCTCCGTCCACTATCCGCTCTAGCTGTCACCAAAAAGAGCTCACAGTCTACCACCACCCCGTATCTTTGGAGCCAATCGACTCCCAAAATAATGCCAAACCCAGTAAAGCCCAAAACAAAGAAATCACAAACAAACATGCATCCATGACTCGATAAGACCACATTATGACAAATCATGCTAAGGTTAGTCGAACCACCAATCGGGTTCGTCACTACTAAAGGTCTATCGACAATCTCGGGCTCCAATCCCAACCTATCTACCAGGTCACTAGATATGAAAGAACTGGAAGCTCCGGTATTAAACAAAACTCTAACAGGAACATCATAAACAGAAAGCAAACCTTGGATGACGACATTCTTTCCCTTCTCCGCCGCAGTTGGGGCATTCGACGAAGAAGGAATAGCATTAAGGGCATATGCTTTCACCATCTGCTTTTCTTTAGGGGGTTGCGGACACTTGTCCTTGTGATGTCCCACTTGGCCACAGTTGAAGCACTTCCTTTCCGCTGGATTGGCCCGACAATTACTAGCATAATGGCCCTTCTTACCACAACTGAACCACTCAACATCTTTCTTATCCATTTTCTTCTGGCCATCCTTAATCCGATTCTGCTTTCTCTTATTCTGAGAACCATTCTTGCCTCCACCGCTTGCTTGCGGCTTTGGCTCCTCTGTAGATGCAACCTCAGTCTTCGACTTAGGGTAAAGACTTTCTGACCTCAATGCTTTTCCCACAATCGATTCAAATGTCTCATCGATGTGGTTAATAAGCCTTTCCCCCAAGTACTGATCCAAGCCGGTTATGAACTTCTCGTTCTTCTTCTCGGCAGTATCTATTAGGGATAACCCATATTTCGACAAAGTGTCGAATTCGGCAACATACTCCGAGACAGCTCTGTCATTCTGCTTGAGTTCCAAGAATTTCTTAAACAACACTGACTTCTGAGCAGCTGGAATGAACTTATCGCTAAAGAGAACCTTAAAACTGATCCTAAGTAATCTGATCCTCTGAGGTAGCTGCCTTTATAGCATTCCACCAATTCATTGCCCGTCCTTGCAGCTGACGGGATGCTAGCCTTCTCTTCGTTGCATCCTCGATACCCAAGTCTTCGAAGATACGCTCACAGCTATCTAGCCAATCCTGAACATCCGTGGCCGACTCCGTTCCGTGGAACGGCTTCCCACCAAGACTAGTATAATCCTTATTCAGCTTGGCGAAATCGGCCCTAGGCGCCTGCACTATTGGGCCACCATCATTACCAGCATTGGGAGCTGCCCTCTGTACATCCCTAAGCATCTCCCTCACGAGGTCAGTAAACATCGTCCTCATGTCAGCAGCATTCCCATTATTGGCTCCTCTACCGACACCTCTTACGTATCGGCTCATCGTTCAATCTGTAAAGAGAAAACGATTAACCATCTCCATAGTGGTGCTAGTGCAGTGCGACTTCATCCTTAGCTATACTAATAGTGTATATATATAGCTTTTGAAAACCAAAATAATCAAAAATACGCGCTCTCGTATACGTATTATCTCTCCCTGGTGACTTCCCTAGGTTAACTACGCAACCTAGAGATCTGATACCAAATGTGATGGCCCGCCCCGTACCAGCCTGCATTTCCTCCGAAGGTGCGCTGTACACATGCCCGACTAGCATGGAACGGTCGCCAAAGAAAGGAAAGAAGAGAATGAACTAATCAAAAACCTATAGAATGTCTCACAACGCATGGAACAAAATATAATAATAATGTACTTGACATAAAACAGGCGAGACAGTGCATAAGCTGATAAATAATACCAACATCATCATCAGAGTAGCGGAAGTCTAAATACAGCTTATTACAACTTTCCAAATTACTGTCTCTAAAACAAAAGAAAGTTAAAGTAGAAGATGCACTACTAATGCCCAAGCAGTGATCTTCAACAACACAGGGAGAATACTATATGTATCATAGGTGGAAGCTTCCTGCTCGTCTCCGTATCAGCTACTCGTGCATACCCAGCTAACCTGTCTCTAGTCTGCTCGTGAGAGCACCCAGAGTAATAAGAAGAGACATAAAACTCTGGGTCAGACAAAAAGTCTAGTATGAGCGATAAGCAGCTAAACAGAATAATAACAGGTATACTAAACCATACCTGAACCTGGAACCAAAGAGTTAGCACTACATACCATACAATACTCTAAGGTACCATAGCAAATGGTGTAAAGAATACAAGGGTGAGGGTGTGCATGTCATAATGATGGCAAACAAATCAAGCATAGCAACCATCCTCACGTCTCTCACTCAGTGCGCAAAGCATACGATGCCCACTACTGTCAATCACTAGACCCATCGAAGTAGTGACTGAGTTCGACTTGTACAACTACTGCTACTACCAAGCTTACCACATGGAGCCATAACCAAATATTTACAAATGAACCCACTTCATTGGTCTATAGCCCTTTAGTCATACCTAGGCCACTGTGGCCCTGAATCTGTCCACGTATCTCCTATACATAGTGATCCAAAGTCATAGACATCGACAGCCCCTTAGCACACGTCCCGCAGCAAAGCCCAATCA
The DNA here is from genome assembly GCA_030737875.1 of Allium sativum. Lineage (NCBI taxonomy): Eukaryota > Viridiplantae > Streptophyta > Magnoliopsida > Asparagales > Amaryllidaceae > Allium > Allium sativum. Next base: position 121,332,572 of record CM060919.1, on the reverse strand, counting down.
TGAAGCCCACTCATTGGTTCCCAACTAGATCCTGAGTCAAATCTCCTCATTTGGACTTCCTTTGCATCTCGGGTTTTGATCGAATTGGAGTTGGTCTTCAAAAGAGTCATCGCGTAATCGTAGCTCCAGTCCTGTTCGGTTCGGTTGTTCTTCCGTAGTTCGGTTCGGCTCACTCCACTTCCAATTCGGTTCGGTTCGGACGTGTTCAAGTGCTCTAGCCTCGGTTCGGTTAGGTTGTCCTCATCCGGTTCGGTTCGGGTGCCACGCTCCTTTCGGCTCGGTTCGTCCCTCCTACTCCAACTTGCCTGCTCCGATCCGATCCCGCTCACTTGCCTGCTCCGATCCGATCCTCTCCCTAGCTCCGATCCGATCCTCTGTCCAACTCCAACTCTAAGAAATGGCCTTCCTTCCTGCCAAACTTCCTTTGTGCCAGACTTCAGTTCAGTTCGGATTCCTTGCCCAGCTCTCCTATCCGATCCGAGTCCATACCCGATCCGATCCAAAACCCTGCACAACTTTCTGCAACTTTTTCCAGCAACTTATTTACGCCATTCGACGACGTTTTCGACCAATCTAACTATACGAATCAATCACAAAACATGTCAAACAGTCATAGTAAAAATAGAAGTGACCATAAACACCAAAACATCAACCATAACATGTAAAACGGATCAAATATAACCAAAACCCCATATTCTCCCTTAAGCATGTTTAAGTAAAACTAATGACATAATTAGCAAAACTTAACCAAATCAAACCCAATTTCTAACAGAGGTCTAAAACTTTATTTAAGAATTTATAAACATTTTTCCAGAATTTATTAATGTATAAATTCGCTAATCTTCACTAATTAACCTTAATTAACCATAATTAGTGAAAACTATGCAAATCACTCACCTTGGCCACAAATAAAATTCTCAGAACGGAAACCTCGCTGGGTCGGGCAAATACTGGTGTCTAACATCAGCTCTAATACTGATTTGGTGCTATTTCTCCTTGATTTGATGTTGCTAAGCTTAATCCCTGATTAGAAAGTGATTTGGGGATGTTTCTAGATGTTGGCGGTCATTGTTAGGGTTCAAGAATGAAAGTGGCGGCTGAAAAATGAAGATAAGATTGTTCTCTAACTGATTTCAGCCTCCTCATAACCCTAATCCCGAAATCCCCCATTGGGCCTAGCTGTTGATCACCCGGTTAAGCCCAATTAAGCTGTTTTTCACTATCTGAAACTTGTTTCAGCCATATCTCCCAAACGTTGAGTCCGTTTGGCTAATGTGACCATCTACGGAATTGTAAACCATCAAACGAATCTAATGAAAGTGGTTTTAGGTCAAAATTCCTTTCCAATCAAAAGTTATGGCCAAAATAGTACCAGTTAGGGGCAAAATTGTCATTTAAAAATGGGCAAAAATCATGAACATGGTAAATGTCTCCAATAGTCGTATCCCAAAGTCACATGACCATACGACTTCATATGTGAAAGAAAGAAATATTCTACGATCCTTCGATGCGTAGAATGCGGGTCGTTACAAAAGGTCTCAGTTATGGGCTCAATTACGGATTCGGTTAGGGGCTCGGTTATGGACTTGGTTATGTGATCGGTTATGTGAAGGGTCTCGGTTATTGGCTCGGTTATGGAATTGATTATGAGCTAGCTTATGGGCTCGGTTATGGACTCAGTTATGTGAAGGGTCTCAATTATGGGCTCAGTTTGAGCTCGGTTATGGGTTCGGTTATGGACTTGTGATCGGTTATGGTCTCGGTTATGACCTAGGTTAAAGGTTTTGTTATGACCATGTTTATGACCATGATTATGGGTTCACTTATGGGCTAGGTTTAGATCTTGGTTATGGGCTCAGTTAATCCATCTGTTATGGGCTCAGTTTTTTGATTGCTCAATTTATAGAGGTTAATGCTGCCACTGGTAAGTTATAATTTGAGTTAATCAATCATTTTTATATGTTAAGTTAATATTTTTACTCACAATGATTCCCGAATCAGTGTCCATATCCCGCACCATATTATTTGTTATTATTAATGGGCTTATATATATATATATATATATATATATAGAAAGTAACACTTTTTATTCTTTTTTTTAAAGTTGGACGTCTGTAGCTTGATAAACGGAGTTTAATGATATAATTCAATAATTTATAAATTTCAAAAGTGAAATGAATTCTTTTGTCTATCTTTGACATATGTTAAAGAAAGAAATATTTGCATGTGCATGGTTTATATGATCCATTCCTTTTAGTCACCTTTTTTGGTCCGTTTTATTTGTTCATGTTGTCAGATTAAACATGGCATGAAATTGAAATATATGTTAGCTTAAAAGATAAATTAAATTATATTCGGAAATTTAAAATTTTGACCTATCTTAACATTGATATATTGCAATAAGTTAGTTTTATTAATATTGTTTCATAATTCACTATTTCCCAAACAATATAATGGTGGGAGCATATGATTCCTTGCATTCATGTACTAGTTTTTGAATGGGGGAATTAGGATAAAGGGCTTACGTAGGTTAATTAGTTAGTTACCAAGACACAGTTAAAATTAAATTAGTTTCCAGGACAAATAAAGGAAAATTACTTCGCTACCCTTCTCTACCGCTCAACGCAATGAAAACTAATAATGTTATCGGTTTCTCAGCAAATCCCCAAAAACGAGAACCGCTCCTCTTCCTCTCCTCCAAATTCACCCAACCTCAATGAAAATTCTTCAAATCCATATAAATCTCTACTACTAATAAAGAGTTCTGCTTCTATGCGAGGCCCCTTCTCGCTTACTGCAAACATGCCCTCATGTCTAATGGCGATCATCGCTGCTGCTTACTATTTTGATTGGTACCTAATGATCCACCTTCAATAACCGCTTCTATGCGTTTCCTTTTCAAAACCGAAATTCAGGTACTCATCCACCTTCAATATCTGTATTTTTTGCAATCTGATCTCCATTTGATAGATTCAGCAGAAAGGTTCTTACTTGATCTTGCTATTTATTTATAGATTCGATTACAATAATATTTCTCACTAATATGGATATGTGTTTGTAGGATACAAAAAAATAAAGAAATGGAGATTAGCGATCTATATAATGAACATGGACCTCCGCTTTTGATTTGATTTCTTCCTTCGAACCTTCTATATTTGGTATTACTTTTCTCTTCCTCGGTTTTATGGTAATCTGTATTTGTTTCGAGTTAATGGTATTTGGGTTAGTTGGTTCTAAGTACTTTTGGTTGCTTTGAAATTCTCACCATCACGAAAGGAATTAGCAATCTAACCATCACTGGCCATTTACTAATGTGAAAAACAAATTAGAATCCTAGATTTAGCTTGGAAAAGAAAAAAAAATTAAAACATGCTATTCTGATTAGTGCAATTATCATGACTTTATACAGTGAAAGTAAATTTGGTAGTAATGCGTGAAAATTTTCCGCCAGTATAGGATAGTTTACTCTTACTGATAGCATATAAGAAACATCAGAACAATTTTACCCATCATTACATTTAGTGTAACAACCCGAATTTTAACAACGTGTTAAGGCAAGAATCAAGGCATTATAAAACCTGAATCAGGATAAAGGGGTTGCGCCATTGCGTTCGTCTCGGAAAAATACGCGAAATAGAGTCCGAAATTTCGTAAATCGGAGTTCGTATGACCGAGATATGGCCTCACAAAGTTTCACGAAAATTCAAATCCGAAAACAGATTTGAAATTCAGCCCAATTAAGACACCACTCCATTTTTAGGCCTGGTTAAGACACCACTCCATTTTTTAGACTTGACTTCTTCCCCAAGACATGCTTTGGATGGCTAGGATCTAAACTAGGGTTTATCCTATGGCTAAAACTATCCTAGTCTTCTATAAAAAGACCCCTAACCCTCTCCTAAAACCCTCATAAATTGATCCTACAACTAAACTATGCCAAAATGATTCTCATCATGGCCTCCACTTCAACCCATGGCCTCCATCTTCTTCTTTATGATAGCTTAAGTGTTCTAAGCTAGTTTCAAAGTAAAGGAGCCTCTTTTCTTTATTCATGAGAGATTCTATGATCATTTGAGTGATTTCATGTTTGTATGAGAGTTCATAAGTTGCATTCTAGCCAAAGTTGCAACCTTTTCTTGACCAAAAAGCAAGGATCTTGCATGAGAGCTCATAAGCTTCATTCAAAGCCAAAGTTGAAACCTTTCTTCTTCAAAGCAAAGATTTTTATTGATATTTTCTCAAGGGTTTCATTTGGAGCTTGTTCTTTTTGGGTTTTTGGGTGATAGCATGAATGGCTTCGTCTCAATCTTTGTTTTATATGTTGATTTGTGCCTTCATAGCATTGTAAGCCCCCTCCTACTCTTAGATATTAACTTTAAACTTAATGTGACATGTTGTAAGTTGGGTTTGAACATTAAATATGTTGCATGCTATCATGTTATGTATCCTATCATGACTAAAAAGTCATTATCTTGATCTTGTGGGCTTAAAGATATAAACTTTATGTTGAATGTTGCATTTTGGCAACATGAGAACTATCATATCCCTTATGATAGCTTACATGTAATGCCATATGCGAACTTCTAGCCATCTTTCTATGTCATTTATCACCATGATTCACCTATGTGCTAAGTTTGAGGTTGTGCATGTTTTTGAGGCCTAATAATGTAATATGCAAGTTAATGAACACGTTTATACCTCATTTGCCACCATGTTTAACTTGTGGCCTTATACCCCTTTTGTCATGCCTTTGCCAAGTTCCATCTTTTAATCCATTATGCGTTGTTGCGAATGTATATGCGAGTTTAAAAGCGTTGGGTTACGTTATGGGTAAAACTTTAATGACGTGAAACATGATTTGGGTAAATGGGTATAAACATGACAACATGTAACTTTGGCTATGAGCATGGGACTTGAAAACTTGACACGTATGGGTTGTAAGTGTAATAAGACACTAGACCAAACATGAAAATGGCCAACTCGAGGTTGGGTTGAGTTTGTAGCATAAATCTACCCGGACCCGCCCGGCTTAACTAGTAGCTACAAACAATAGGATCCAATGTGAGAAGTTGGTCATGTCGCGCTTAAGACCCGAGGTTAGACTAGGTTATGGTGTAAATCTACCCGGACCCGCCCGGCTTAACTAGTAACCACAACAAGGTCTAATGTGAGAGGTTGAGAGTGCATTAATTAAATTAATGCCACATGATAAGGTTAAGTAAGTTTGACTAATGACACTTAACCGATATGACACAAATGGGTAGGTTAAGTGGGACCGGGCTTGATTTCTTAATGACACTTAACCATACAAGACAGTTAGGGGATGGGGTTAAGTAATTTACGCTTAACTAATCTAAACACGGTAATTAGATGGGGTTAAGTAACTAAGACTTAACTAATCTAAACACGGTAATTAGATGGGGTTAAGTAACTAAGACTTAACTAATCTAAACACGGTAATTAGACGGGGTTAAGTAATCTATACTTAACTAATCTAAACACGGGAATTCGATGGGGTTAAGTTAAACACTTAACCAATCTAAACTTGGTTATTCAATGGGGTTAAGTAACCAATACTTAACCAATTTAACATGATAATTTAATGGGGTTAAGTAACTTATACCTAACCAATTATACGTGATGATTTGATGAGGTTAAGTAACCTATACTTAACCAATCTAATAGATGGACCTGATAAGGTTTAAGTCACAAGACCTTTTAAGATTAGGCTTAACCATTGTAATACGATTAGTGGATGGGGTTAAGTTAACCCATACTTAACCAATCTGACTCGATAATCTGATGGGATTAAGATAATCCATGCTTAATCAATCTAACATGAAAATCTGATCGGGTTAAGGCAAATAAATACTTAACCAATTTGACCTGATAGGGTTAAGTCATGAGCTTCTTGGTACACTTAACCAACTTGTAGGGCTAAGCCTTGAACTTGAGTACATAGCCAATCTTGACATGATTTGTAGGCGGGTCAAGTCACGAACTTGGATAACAACACTTAACCCATTTGACAAAACCCTAGCTCAGAGGACTAGGTTGGAAATCGTAGTTAACAAGGATAGCGGAAAGAGGGGCTAAGTGGTAAACCTTAGTTAAGGGTAACTAAGTAATAATTCTTAGCTAAGGACATGGGACTAGTTCATAAAGAGATGAGTAACCTGGTACGGTAGGTCATCGCTTAGTATACGAGAAGGAGCAAGTTATCTGACTAGGATAAAAGCTCCAGCAAACTGGGTGACGAAGTGAAATCTTCGGGGAACGTGAGGGTACTCTTGGTATCCCTCTGTGAGGTGGCGAGTGGTCCATGAAACCCGGCCTCACATGGGTTAAGGTCTGCGGTAGAAGAGCCAAGAGTATGCCTTGGTTGCTATGCGAGCGACCTAAAGACTGGGATGGATTAGCGTGGAGTCGAAGATACTTGATTTTGCCCCGGGATAGCATGTCGCCGACTACCTACCATCTTTAGTCAATCGTGTACGTACGGAAAGGCAGGGAACTCCCAAAAGACCATATACTAGCTATCAAGTTATGGGTGAGGTTGGCTATCTGGAAGTGGGCATCGATGGGCCTTAGTGTAGTTCTCATACATGATTTTTCTTGGATTGCCTTTCAGTAGTTGAGGGAGAGGTCACGTGGGACCATAGCCACGGGTACAAAAACAGACCTTGATATCTGCATCAGCAGACGACTTAAAGCTCCCGACCGAGTTCCGTATTTCTTGATTTGCCCTGGCACGGAACTCGGATGGCACATTGAGGAACATGTGCATCTAGACATGGAAAACGATTCACGATACATACGTAGGATAAAGGGCGCGGTTGACGGATGGCATAATCCCTAGTGGCCCTAGGTGGCTGAACCCAAACCGAGACACGGAAACGTTCATTAGGTAGCATAATCCCTAGTGGTCCTAGGTGGCATAAATCCTAAGTGGACATGCGATAGTTCATGGTAAGGAAACATAACTAGATCGAGGGTAGCAGTCCAAAATAACTTCAAGGATAAAACGTTTACATGGGAAAGCCCGTATGGCCTACGGCAAAGGACTGAACTTATACATGGAAAGAAACATACGAGTTGGGAAAACCTACATATGCTATATATATTAGGTTGACATGGACCATTACATGACATTGGGCACGGGACATTCATAGTTAACACATGACGCGGGTTGGGATACTAGTACGAGAGGTGCAGAGCAATTATACATGTTAGAACCAGGGGAAATATACATGATAGATACCGTATACAGGATAGATACCTTGGGATAGTATACTTGATAGAAACCTGACAATGTGATACCTTGATTTATCTTGACACCGTAGTTTATCATGACACACTCGTGTATCTTGGTACAGTAGTTCATCCTGTTATTTTGGTTTAGCTTATCTATCTTATCATCATACTTATGTTCATCTCAGTTCCTCATGCCAGTTAACTTTACTAGTTTATATACTGATAGTAGATAGGGCTTACCAGTCTTTATGACTGACCCCGTTTTGTTTCGCCTCTTGTCTTCCGTTTCCCCCCAGGTTACAGGGAGGAAATGCTATTGTTAGTTTGGACTTCTTCTGTTTGAAGGTCATCACGCATGGCTTGGACTTTTCTTGGCTTTGGCTATTTTATTGTTTTACTTGGGGAATAATTGATGAAAAGGTTTTTATGCTTCTTTACTATTACAAGACAGGTTTCCATGTAAGAAATTCTCTGATGTAAAAGGCTTTAGACCTTATTTATTAATGATGTGAAAGTTGATTTTACTTCCGCTATTTTATATGTTCTGTCTTGTAATATTTCTGTACATGTTTACCAATAATACCCCTCTAAAGCTAGTGCATTCCTTTGCGAGTGACCCTAGCGGAGGTGGGGTGTTACATTTGGTATCAGAGTAGAAGGTTACCAGACTGGGCAAAAGTTTTTAAAACCTTCTGAAAACTATTTGAAAAACCATTTAAAAAGAAGCATTTTTCAAGAAAAGTTTGTTTTAAAAGGCTATTCCCCGAAGGCCATTAGCATTATCCTTTGATTCCTTGATTGAATCTCTTTTCCTTTCTTTCCTCCATCTGTAGTCACAGTAGTCCTAACTGTGACTAATCTTTGTCTAGCCACGTGGGTGTTTTGCGTAGGATGGAGGTGGTTCTCGAGAGACCTGTTGCCGTGGTACAAGGAAGGATAATAAGAGTAAGGATAAAGGACGCGAGCTTAAGGATAAGCAACTTGTTGGTATGGTTTAGTCCATCAAGGAGGACAAGGACAAGATCATCGGAGAGGGCAATTGGGCGCTCCCATTTCTAGGGTGCCTAAAAGAGATGGTACCGTTTCTGGTAAAGGTTCAGTCGTTCTTTTCTATCATCCCGTCCAGACTTTGTCTTGATCATCGTATCATTTAAGTCTGCTTAGATAGTTGAGTCTCTGCACCTTAGTACTAGCATGGTAAAGGATCCCAGTTTTGTCCCAAAATCTGGTTGGAGAGTCGGTCCATTTATTCATGACTTGTTGGATTTGGGAACGTCTATGCCAAGTGTTGAGATTAGAAGCAGTACTTCTAATTGCTGAGCCATGGATGGATTCTAGGGGTAAAGTGGTTATCCAGTAAGGGATACCATTCTCGGTTTTGAAAAGAGGGTAGTCAGACTCTTGGCTTGCTTTGGTAATACCCTCGAAGTCCTGTGTAACCTTTTGGGTTCTGTCATGGTTAGTTACCTAGAATCTCATGATGCATTCGTTGGTAATCTGCTCGAGTAGAGTTCGCCACTAAGGCGAATGGTTCATTTCGCTAGTGCATGAGTTGTCGAGATCACCTTAGTAGGTACACTTGGCAACAGGGATAGGCATCGGTAAACGAGATCCAAAATTCACTAGTGAATTTTGGAGAGCTTGCATGAGTACATGGATATATTTGAGCCAAGCATGCTAGGGAAAGGATAAGTGAAAGTGGAACGAGAGGCGACAGTGAAATGAGTTCCAACTCATATCTTGGAAATGGGAATCAAGGAGCTACGAAAATCATGAAGTCAAAGATGGTCAAGGCACAATGGAATTAAGCTCAAGGAAATGCGGCTTAGGTGCGCGCATCATATCTCTTTTTAAGAGTATATGGTTGATCCCTGGTTCTCCTGTAGAGCTTGCTTGCATGCTATCGCTTGGTGGATATCCTCTCGGTCCTGGTTCTGTTGCAAACCCTGTAAGGAGTTTGTCTTGTTTATCTCCTCGATCTTATCTTGGGAACCTTAGGTAGAATCCTATGGATGTAAACATGTGCTTGAAACATGTTATGTTTGATATGTTGCAAGTGGTTGCAAGTGGTTGCTCGTTGATGCGCGAATACATATTAGATACTAGATCGACGCACTCACATTTCATATTGCATATGCACGAGTATTTATACTTGTTTATGGATGAAATTGAATGTGTTGTCATGCGGATGTTGCATATGAATGAATGTTTATGCACGCATGTAGTACTTATATGACTAGGATTATTTGCATACATGTTGGATTCATGGCACTAAACATACTTTGCATTAGAAAGATCATTCAGGCCTGATCATTAGCATTAGCTAAGGAACATATACACACACTTTCTTCATGTGTTCATATGGCATTAGAAATTGTCTAAGGACAATGGTTTCCTGTGGATGATGTTTTGAGTAGATGGATGATGGATGGTAGGATACGTTCTTCCTAACTTGGAGATTTCGGAGACGAAATCCTTAAAGGAGGGGAGAATGTAACAACCCGAATTTTAACAACGTGTTAAGACAAGAATCAAGGCAGAATTTAATTATAAAACCTGAATCAGGATAAACGGGTTGCGCCATTGTGTTTGTCTCGGAAAAATACGCGAAATAGAGTCCGAAATTTCGTAAATCGGAGTTCGTATGACCGAGATATGGCCTCACAAAGTTTCACAAAAATTCAAATCCGAAAACAGATTTGAAATTCTGGCCAATTAAGACACCACTCCATTTTTAGGCCTGGTTAAGGCACCACTCCATTTTTTAGACTTGACTTCTTCCCCAAGACATGCTTTGGATGGCTAGGATCTAAACTAGGGTTTATCCTATGGCTAAAACTATCCTAGTCTTCTATAAAAAGACCCCTAACCCTCTCCTAAAACCCTCATAAATTGATCCTACAACTAAACTATGCCAAAATGATTCCTCATCATGGCCTCCACTTCAACCCATGGCCTCCATCTTCTTCTTCATGATAGCTTAAGTGTTCTAAGCTAGTTTCAAAGTAAAGAAGCCTCTTTTCTTCATTCATGAGAGAATCTATGATCATTTGAGTGATTTCATGTTTGTATGAGAGTTCATAAGTTGCATTCTAGCCTAAGTTGCAACCTTTTCTTAACCAAAAAGCAAGGATCTTGCATGAGAGCTCATAAGCTTCATTCAAAGCCAAAGTTGAAACCTTTCTTCTTCAAAGCAAGGATTTTTATTGATATTTGCTCAAGGGTTTCATTTGGAGCTTATTCTTTTGGGGTTTTTGGGTGATAGCATGAATGGCTTCGTCTCAATCTTTGTTTTATATGTTGATCTGTGCCTTCATAGCATTGTAAGCCCCCTCCTACTCTTAGATATTAACTTTAAACTTAATGTGACATGTTGTAAGTTGGGTTTGAACATTAAGTATGTTGCATGCTATCATGTTATGTATCCTATCATGACTAAAAAGTCATTATCTTGATCTTGTGGGCTTAAAGATATAAACTTTATGTTGAATGTTGCATTTTGGAAACATGAGAACTATCATATCCCTTATGATAGCTTACATGTAATGCCATATGCGAACTTCTAGCCATCTTTCTATGTCATTTATCACCATGATTCACCTATGTGCTAAGTTTGAGGTTGTGCATGTTTTTGAGGCCTAATAATGTAATATGCAAGTTAATGAACACGTTTATACCTCATTTGCCACCATGTTTAACTTGTGGCCTTATACCCCTTTTGTCATGCCTTTGCCAAGTTCCTTCTTTTAATCCATTATGCGTTGTTGCGAATGTATATGCGAGTTTAAAAGCGTTGGGTTACGTTATGGGTAAAACTTTAATGACGTGAAACATGATTTGGGTAAATGGGTATAAACATGACAACATGTAACTTTGGCTATGAGCATAGGACTTGAAAACTTGACACGTATGGGTTGTAAGTGTAATAAGACACTAGACCAAACATGAAAATGGCCAACTCGAGGTTGGGTTGAGTTTGTAGCATAAATCTACCCGGACCCGCCCGGCTTAACTAGTAGCTACAAACAATAGGATCCAATGTGAGAAGTTGGTCATGTCGCGCTTAAGACCCGAGGTTAGACTAGGTTGTGGTGTAAATCTACCCGGACCCGCCCGGCTTAACTAGTAACCACAACAAGGTCTAATGTGAGAGGTTGAGAGTGCATTAATTAAATTAATGCCACTTGATAAGGTTAAGTAAGTTTGACTAATGACACTTAACCGATATGACACAAATGGGTAGGTTAAGTGGGACCGGGCTTGATTTCTTAATGACACTTAACCATACAAGACAGTTAGGGGATGGGGTTAAGTAATTTACGCTTAACTAATCTAAACACGGTTATTAGATGGGGTTAAGTAACTAAGACTTAACTAATCTAAACACGGGAATTAGATGGGGTTAAGTAATTAAGACTTAACTAATCTAAACACGGTAATTAGATGGGGTTAAGTAATCTATACTTAACTAATCTAAACACGGGAATTCGATGGGGTTAAGTTAAACACTTAACCAATCTAAACTTGGTTATTCAATGGGGTTAAGTAACCAATACTTAACCAATTTAACATGATAATTTAATGGGGTTAAGTAACTTATACCTAACCAATTATACGTGATGATTTGATGAGGTTAAGTAACCTATACTTAACCAATCTAATAGGTGGACCTGATAAGGGTTAAGTCACAAGACCTTTTAAGATTAGGCTTAACCATTGTAATACGATTAGTGGATGGGGTTAAGTTAACCCATACTTAACCAATCCGACTCGATAATCTGAAGGGATTAAGATAATCCATGCTTAATCAATCTAACATGAAAATCTGATAGGGTTAAGGCAAGTAAATACTTAACCAATTTGACTTGATAGGGTTAAGTCATGAGCTTCTTGGTACACTTAACCAACTTGTAGGGCTAAGCCTTGAACTTGAGTACTTAGCCAATCTTGACATGATTTGTAGGCAGGTCAAGTCACGAACTTGGATAACAACACTTAACCCATTTGACAAAACCCTAGCTCAGAGGACTAGGTTGGAAATCGTAGTTAACAAGGATAGCGGAAAGAGGGGCTAAGTGGTAAACCTTAGTTAAGGGTAACTAAGTAATAATTCTTAGCTAAGGACATGGGACTAGTTCATAAAGAGATGAGTAACCTGGTACGGTATGTCATCGCTTAGTATACGAGAAGGAGCAAGTTATCTGACTAGGATAAAAGCTCCAGCGAACTGGGTGACGAAGTGAAAGCTTCGGGGAACGTGAGGGTACTCTTGGTATCCCTCTGTGAGGTGGCGAGTGGTCCATGAAACCCGGCCTCACAGGGGTTAAGGTCTGCGGTAGAAGAGCCAAGAGTATGCCTTGGTTGCTATGCGAGTGACCTAAAGACTGGGATGGATTAGCGTGGAGTCGACGATACTTGATTTTGCCCCGGGATAGCATGTCGCCGACTACCTACCATCTTTAGTCAATCGTGTACGTACGGAAAGGCAGGGAACTCCCAAAAGACCATATACTAGCTATCAAGTTATGGGTGAGGTTGGCTATCTGGAAGTGGGCATCGATGGGCCTTAGTGTAGTTCTCATACATGATTTTTCTTGGATTGCCTTTCAGTAGTTGAGGGAGGGGTCACGTGGGACCATAGCCACGGGTACAAAAACAGACCTTGATATCTGCATCAGCAGACGACTTAAAGCTCCCGACCGAGTTCCGTATTTCTTGATTTGCCCTGGCACGGAACTCGGATGGCACATTGAGGAACATGTGCATCTAGACATGGAAAACGATTCACGATACATACGTGGGATAAAGGGCGCGGTTGACGGGTGGCATAATCCCTAGTGGCCCTAGGTGGCTGAACCCAAACCGAGACACGGAAACGTTCATTAGGTAGCATAATCCCTAGTGGTCCTAGGTGGCATAAATCGTAAGTGGACACGCGATAGTTCATGGTAAGGAAACATAACTAGATCGAGGGTAGCAGTCCAAAATAACTTCAAGGATAAAACGTTTACATGGGAAAGCCCGTATGGCCTACGGCAAAGGACTGAACTTATACATGGAAAGAAACATACGAGTTGGGAAAACCTACATATGCTATATATATTAGGTTGACATGGACCATTACATAACATTGGGCAAGGGACATTCATAGTTAGCACATGACGCGGGTTGGGATACTAGTATGAGAGGTGCAGAGCAATTATACATGTTAGAACCAGGGGAAATATACATGATAGATACTGTATATAGGATAGATACCTTGGGATAGTATACTTGATAGAAACCTGACAATGTGATACCTTGATTTATCTTGACACCGTAGTTTATCATGACACACTCGTGTATCTTGGTACAGTAGTTCATCCTGTTATTTTGGTTTAGCTTATCTATCTTGTCATCATACTTATGTTCATCTCAGTTCCTTATGCCAGTTAACTTTACTAGTTTATATACTGATAGTAGATAGGGCTTACCAGTCTTTATGACTGACCCCGTTTTGTTTCACCTCTTGTCTTCCGTTGCCCCCCCAGGTTACAGGGAGGAAATGCTATTGTTAGTTTGGGCTTCTTCTGTTTGAAGGTCATCATGCATGGCTTGGACTTTTCTTGGCTATGGCTATTTTATTGTTTTACTTGGGGAATAATTGATGAAAAGGTTTTTATGCTTCTTTACTATTACAAGACAGGTTTCCATGTAAGAAATTCTCTGATGTAAAAGGCTTTAGACCTTATTTATTAATGATGTGAAAGTTGATTTTACTTCCGCTATTTTATATGTTCTGTCTTGTAATATTTCTGTACATGTTTACCAATAATACCCCTCTAAAGCTAGTGCATTCCTTTGCGAGTGACCCTAGCGGAGGTGGGGTGTTACATTTAGCACATAAACCATGTTTATATAATCAAATTATTTGCATTTTAATTACTGTGGCATATTTCATCCGAGCATAAGTTGCATCTATTTTAGCCCTCATATATACTTTCTTGAAACAGACTAGCATGGATGTATAACCATTATTATCCAATTCTTAAGCAAAGGCTATAGTTTTAAAGAGTTCGTCATATCTAAACCAATCTGGAGGTAGTTTTTAAGCTACTAATTTATACACGATCCACGGCAGCAGTAACATCTACTGATTTTCTTCTCTGAGGATACATGGTCTGTGACGAAAAGGAATTTCGCTCGATCCGAATCAGTCGCTAAACCGACCCAGACCGTTCGAAACGCCTGATCGTTTTGAGGACAGGACAAAACAGAACGCATACAAAAGAACATTTCATTGTATATTACAACAATGCATCAGATTACAAGAATATACAGAGTATAAACAAATAAATATTACACAGAAATATCAGAGATAACAATAAATTACATAGCAGCGGAAAATAATACAATACACAACTAGAAGGAGATATACGGATACAAAGCTTTCCGGATATCGTTCCAGCTGTAAACCAGGATCCTGTGAATATAAATCTGCAAAACCAAAACTACTAGCTGCCCGTGTCAAAATAGGGGCACCTAGAGTTTAGGTCAAAACAATAAACTCTAGGTCAGTCATGGGACTGGTGTGAGAACTAAAACAGTTATTAATCTTTATTTCAAAGTTAGGTAAATCAAGGGACCACGCCGTATAACACGGAACGTGTTTCCTTCCCAGAATACCAGTGCACAAAACGACAGCGCAATGCTAAATAAAGAAAAATGAAGCTGTTATAAGACCCAGGTCCTATCACACAATGCAACGCAAGACGGGGGATAGGGTTTTCCCTTATAACAGCCAAAGAATGCTTGATACATTTTAAAACAAATCATTTGATACTATTATCAGTGTATAGTGTATAAAACAGTCTTCAAATCATAAGTATCAATCATAGGCGGAATGAGTACCATATATCATGTCGCCATACTAGTTCTACAATTAAAACCGCAAATGTCACGTATTTGGAAATTGGGTTTCCATCTATGAACCGAGGCAAAAGATAGTCCTCAACCGATTCGAGACGCTCTAGTCCGTGTCTCAGGAACAGCCGCAACTGCCCCCTGGATCGTCAGGGCCGGTCCACCGATGTGGATTATAATGCCTGAACAATACGTTTCTCCACCCTATGGGGTGTCAATGAGCCAATAAATGACTCCATCGGACCCGGATCGTCCGATCAAACCGAGGCGCCTCGCATCAGCAACAACCACACAGGTGAAAAGTATATAAATGTCAGGGCTGGTAGGTCACTGACACCACCCTAGCTAGAAAGAAACGCATGCCCTCCCTGAGGTCCTCTCCCGTTTTTGGTTCACAACCGGGGTGTGAGGCTCGCGAATTCACGTTACACAAAGCTGTGCCACACAGGCTGTGCTTTGATCATCACCACATGTAACGACCCGTATTCTATACATCATAGGATTGTAGAATATTTATTTCTTTCCCGTGTTAAGTCGTATGGTCATGTAACTTTGGGAAACATCTATTAGAGTCATTTCCCATGCTTATGATTTTTGTCGATTTTTAAATGACCATTTTGCCCCTAGTTGGTACTGTTTTGGCCATAACTTTTGATTGGAAAGGAATTTTGACCTGAAACCGCTTCCATTTGATTCGTTTGATGGTTTCTCTTTCCGTAGAGTGGTCATAATAGCCAAACGGACTTACCGTTTGGGAGATATGGCTGAAACAAGGTTTGGAGGGTGGAAAACTGCTTAACCGGGCCAAATCGGGTGATTAGTGAGTAGGCCCATAACCCATTTCGGGATTAGGGTTATGGGAGGGCTGAAATGAGATGGAAAATCATTCCATTTCAGTTTTCTAGCCTCCACTTATCACCAAAGATCCCTAAAAATGGCCTCCAACCTCTAAATCACCTCCAAATCACCTTTAGGTTAAGGATTTGGCTTAGCAACCCCTAATCAAGAAGGATCTTCACCAAATCAACAAAGGAGCTGCTGTTTGGTATTGGAATTCGCATCAAATCAGAGAATCATCTCAGATTTTAGTTTATTTTGTGGCTAAGGTGAGTGATTTGCTTAGTTTTACACTAATTATGGCTAATTAGGGGTGATTAGTGTTAATTAGCGAATTTAAACATGATAAAATTCTGGAAAAATGTTCATAAAATTCGGAATGATGTTTTAGACCTTTGATATGAATTTGGGTTAATTTGGTTAAGTTTTGATAATCCTATCATTAGTTTCACCTAAACATGCTTAAGGGGAAATATGGGATTTTGGGTATGTTTGATCCATTTTAACCTATCATATTGATGTTTTGATGTTGTGGTTGATTATGCATGCTGCTATGACTGTATGAAATGCTTTGTGATTGATTTCAATAGTTAGAATGGTCGAAAACGCCGTCGAATGGCGTAAACTGCTCGCTGTAGGGACTGCAGGAAGTTGCAAGTGGGATCGGATCGGACTCCCCGACCCGAACCGATCGTGGGTATATACCACGATCCGATCCGAAGACAGCGATCCGCATGTCCACCCCCGATCGCGAATCCTCTCCACGATCCGATCCAGATTGGATGAGGCGCAACGATCCGAAGGGAGGAGCACGAACCGATTCACTTCAGAAGTTCACGAGCTGGCTACCTGGGAAGGCGCACCCGACCCGACTCGACCAGTTGGGGAAGCACGAACTAACTTGAAGGAGGAACCCTAACCCGAACCGAATGGGTGAACACGACCCGATCCGAATGGGTGACCATGACCCGATCCGAATGGGTGACCATGAGCTGATGGCGTAACTTGATCCGATCCGTGCAGACGAGGAAAGCTGGGCTCCGAACCGATCCGATCTGAAGGCCACGATCCGATCCGATCTGATGATGATCAATAACCCGAGATGCAAAGGTAGTCCAAATGGAAGTTAGAGCTCAGGATCCCGGAACCAGTTGGGAACCAATGAGTTCATTTCATGGTTGGACTTTGCTGCGGGACGTGTGCTAAGGAGTTGTCGACGTTTATAACTTCGATTCACCACTAAGAATGAATGATGGGCTACTTATCAGTGCAGTAGGGTCATTATGACCTAAGGGGCAAAGTGATGGTAGCAAGACTACATTATCAGTGCAGTAGGGTCATTATGACCTGAGGGGCAAGGTGATGCGTAGTAAGACTATGAGCCAGCGCAGATGGGGTGAATAACTCCATGGGGCAAGTGGACATAGTAAGGATTAGTAAGGCTATGAGCCAGCGCAGATGGGGTGAATAACTCCATGGGGCAAGTGGACATAGCGAGGAATTAGTGGCTACGTTATCAGTGCAGTGAAGCCATTTATGACTTGATGGGGCAAAGTGATCGTAGCAAGGAATGTTGGGTGATCGAGGTGGTGAATATCGTATGCTTTACGCACTGAGTGAGAGATGTGAGGATGGATGCTATGTTTGATTGTTTGCTATCATTATGACATGCACACCTCCCCCACCTCCGTATCTTTATACTATTTGATATGATACCTTAGAGTGTTGTACAGTATGTAGTGCTAACTCTTTGGTTGCAGGTCCAGGTTCAGGTATGTTTTAGTCTACCTGTTATTGTTCACTTTAGATGCTTATCGCTCATACCAGGCTTTATGTCTGACCCAGAGTTTTATGTCTCCTCTTATTACTCTAGGTGCTCACACGAGCAGACTAGAGGCAGGTTAGCTGGTGATGTGCGAGTAGCTGATTCGGAGGCGGGCAGGAGGCTTCCACGTATGATATATATATATACTCATTCTCCCTGTGTCGTTGGTGGTCGCTACTTGGGCATTAGTAGTGTGCCTCATTTACCTTACCTTTGCTTTGAGACAGTTTGAAAGTTGTAATAAGCTGTATTTTGGATTTCCGCTGCTATGATGTTTAGTTCTGATTTTCAACTTATGCACTGTCTCTCCTGTTTTATGTCAAGTATGTTATTATTATATTTTGTTCTATGCGCTGTGAGACATTCTACAGGTTCTTTGGATGTTCGTTTCCTTCTTCCTTTTTCCTTCTGGCGACCCGTTCCGTGCCAACTGGACATGTGTACAGCGCACTTTTGGAGTAAATGTCGGTTGGTGCGGAGCAGGCCGTCACACTTGGTATCAGAGCTCTAGGTTGCGTAGTTAACCTAGGGAAAGACACTAGGGAGAGTTAGTACGTATATGAGAGCGCGTATTTGTGATTACTTTGGTTTTCAAAAGCTATGTATATATATACTATTAGTAGTATAAGAATGAAGTTGCACTGCACTAGTACCACTATGGGGTCGTTAATCGTTTTCCTTTTACAGATTGACGATGAGCCGATATGTGAGAGGTACTGGTAGAGGGGCCAATAATGGAAATGCCGCTGACATGAGGGCGATGTTTACCGACCTCATGAGAGACATGCTCAGAGAAGTGCAAGGGGCAGTTCCCAATCCCGGAGCTGGTGTTGGCCCAGTAGTGCAGGCACCTAGGGTCGATTTCGCCAAGTTGTGCAAGGATTACACTAATCTTGGTGGGAAGCCGTTCCACGGGACGGAGTCGGCCACAGATATTCAAGATTGGATGGATAGCTGTGATCGTATCTTTGATGACTTGGGTCTTGAGGATGCGATGAAGAGAAGGCTAGCGTCTCGTCAGTTGCAAGGGCGAGCGATGAATTGGTGGAATGCTATCAGAACAGCTACTCCAGAGGACCAAGTTACTTGGGTTCAGTTCAAGGCTCGTTTTAGCGAGAAGTTTATTCCAGCTGCCCAGAAGTCAGTATTGTTCAAGAGGTTCTTGGAACTGAAGCAGAATGGGAGGGCAGTTTCTGATTATATTGCTGAGTTCGACACTTTGTCGAAGTATGGACTGTCTCTTATCGATACTCCTGAGAAGAAGAATGAGAAGTTCATTACTGGTTTGGATGGGTACTTGGGGGAAAGGCTTATCAACCACATCGATGAGACTTTTGAGTCGATTGTGGGGAAAGCTTTGAGATCAGAGAGTCTTTACCCCAAGTCAAAGACTGAGGCTGCATCTGCAGAAGGGCCAAAGCCGCAAGCAGGCGGTGGAGGCAAGAATAGCTCTCAGAATAAGAAAAAGCAGGACCAATCTAAGGGTGGCCAGAAAAAGAGCAAGAAGGATGTTGAGTGCTTCAGCTGTGGAAAGAAAGGCCATTATGCTAAGGAATGTCGGGCCAAGCCAGCGGAAAGGAAGTGCTACAACTGTGGTCAAGTGGGACATTAGAAAGATAAGTGTCCGCAACCTCTTAAGGAGAAGCAGATTGTGAAAGCATATGCTCTTGATGCTGTTCCTTCTTCGTCGAATGCCCCAACTGCGGCGGAGAAAGGAAAGAATGTTGTTATTCAAGGTATGCTTTCTATTTATGATATACCGGTTCGAGTTTTGTTTGATACTGGGGCTTCCCGTTCCTTCATATCTAGTGACCTGGTAGATAGGTTGGGACTGGAACCCGAGATAGTCGATAGACCATTGATAGTGACGAACCCGATTGGTGGTTCGACTAGCCTTAGTATGATTTGCAGGAATTTGGTCTTATCGAGTCATGGATGTATGTTTGTATGTGATTGCTTTGTTTTGGGCTTTACTGGGTATGGCATTATATTGGGAGTCGAATGGCTCCAAAGATACGGGGTGGTGGTAGACTATGAGGGCTTTTTGGTGACAGTGAGGGCAGATGATGGGCGGAGGGTAGTGTTTGGTAGTCTACCTAGTGATGGGGTTATGGCTAGTTTTGTAAATTCCCTCGACATCCCGCAGGATGAGTTGTCAGATGTGCCCGTGGTTGGCCAGTATCCGGACGTCTTCGAGGAGGTGACCGGGCTTCCACCACACCGAGAGATTGAGTTCCGTATTGATTTAGTGAAAGATGCCAGACCTATATTGATGCCACTTCGTCGTATGGCACCAAGGGAGCAGCGAGAGCTCGGGGTGCAAGTCAGCAATCTTTTGAAGAAGGGATTGATTAGAAGGAGTGTCTCCGAGTGGGGCGCACCAGTTGTGTTTGCCACTAAGGCAGATGGTTCCCTTCGTTGTGTGTGGACTATCGCGAGTTGAATACGGTGACGAGGAAGAATAAGTATCCTCTATCGCGGATAGATGATTTGTTTGATCAGCTGGAAGGAGCAAGAGTGTTCTCCCAGTTGGACCTCGCGACAGGATTCCATCAACTTCGAGTAGCGAATGAGAGTGTTCCGAAAACGGCATTTAGGACGCCATCTGGATTTTATGAGTGGTTGGTCATGCCGTTTGGGTTGACCAATGCACCAGCCTATTTTGTGGATCTTATGAATCGAGTATTCAGAGATCAGTTGAATAAGTTTGTTCTTGTGTTCGTGGATGATATCCTTGTTTATTCAAGGACAGAGGAGGAACACAAGGGGCACTTGAGGATAGTAATGGAGGTGTTGAGGAAACACCAATTGAAAGCGAAATTCTCTAAGTGTCATTTTTGGAGAAGGGAAGTAAGATTCTTGGGTCATGTTGTTTCAGAGCGTGGTATTGCCGTGGACCCTGCGAAGGTGGCTACGGTACAGGATTGGCCTACGCCCAAGAATGCAACAGATGTAAGAAGTTTCTTGGGATTAGCTGGATATTATCGTAAGTTTATCCAGGACTTCTCCAAAATAGCAGCACCGTTGACTCAATTGACTAAGAAGAATCAGTCCTTCGTCTGGGACGGAGTGTGTGAGGATGCCTTCAAAAGTCTAAAGGAGAGGTTGACGCGTGCGCCAGTGTTAGTCATTCCTAAAGGGAATGAAGAGATGACGGTATACACAGATGCTTGTGGTACCGGACTGGGTGCAGTATTGATGCAAGGAGGTAGGGTTGTAGCTTATGCTAGTCGACAATTAAAGCCGCATGAGAAGAAGTATCCTACCCATGATTTGGAGTTGGCAGCGATTGTATTTGCGTTGAAGATGTGGAGACACTATCTCTTGGGAGAAAGATTTGAGTTGTTTACCGATCATAAATCGTTGAAATATCTCTTCTCTCAGAAAGATCTGAATCTCCGCCAGCAGAGATGGTTAGAGTTCTTGGCTTCGTATGATTTTGATATCGCGTATACACCTGGGAAGGGTAATGCGGTAGCCGATGCCTTGAGTAGGAGACATGCCAGCTTAGGGGCAATGTTTCTTGAATGGAAGCAACTGGAATATATCGCGGGGTTTGATTTTAGACCAAAGTGCGAATTGAATCCAGTTATGCTAGCTAGTTTGACGGTCAGACCCACTTTGATAGAGCGGATTGGTTCTAGTCAGAGTGACGGTCCTAGTCTATTAGAAATCATCTCCAAGTTAGAGATGGGTATTGATGAGGAGATGAATGTGTATGGGCTTGATCGGGATGGATGGCTTCGGAAGGATGGAAGACTAGTTGTGCCCAACGTGAATGGTTTGAGAGATGAAGTGCTTAGAGAATGTCATCACTCAAAACTGACTATACACCCCGGTGGTAATAAGATGTATCGAGACATGAGACAGACTTACTACTGGGAAGGGATGAAAAGAGATGTTGGGAAGTTTATATCCAAATGCATGAATTGTCAGCTAGTTAAAGCCGAGCAGAAGAAGCCTAGTGGGTTGTTGCAACCACTAGAAATTCCCGAATGGAAATGGGAGCAAGTCTCGATGGATTTCATCGATGGTTTACCAAGGACTAGATCGGGATATGATAGCATTTGGGTAATTGTGGATCGATTGACTAAGAGTGCAAGATTTATACCAGTCAAATCGACCAGAACGGCAGCCAAGTTGGCAGAATTGTATATGAAGTGGGTAGTGAAATTTCATAGAGTACCCAAAAGCATTGTGAGTGACCGAGACCCGTTGTTCACTAGTGGGTTTTGGAAGAGCTTACAAGAGGCTCTAGGGTCAGGATTACATCTCAGTACCGCATATCATCCTCAGACCGACGGTCAGACGGAGAGGGTGAATCGTATATTGGAGGATCTCTTGAGAGCATGTATATTGGATTTTGGTGGATCATGGGATGACCATTTGCATCTAGTAGAGTTTGCATATAATAATAGCTACCAATCCAGTATCGGTATGGCTCCATATGAAGCTCTGTACGGAAGACCGTGTAACTCACCATCATGTTGGATAGAGACTGGCGAGAAGTTTGTGCTTGGACCAGATGTGGTGAGAGAAACTTCAGATAAGATTAAGATCATTCAGCAACGAATGAAAGCTGCTCAAGATAGGCAGAAGAGTTATGCTGATAAGAGGAGGAGAGACTTGAAATTCTCCGTTGGCGACTTGGTGTTTGTCAAGATCTCTCCGTTGAAGAGCGTGATACGATTTGGCAAGAGAGGCAAGTTGGCACCAAGATTTGTTGGCCCGTTCCCTGTTCTTGAATTAGTCGGGAATTTGGCATATAGAGTTGGCTTACCAGAGAAGATTGCTGGAGTTCACAATGTGTTTCATGTTTCCCAACTAAGGAAGTTCGTTCACGACTCAGATATGACTATTTCACCTGATCAGTTGGAGGACTTCGAAGTAGAGCCCGAGGCGGTTGGGAACCGCAAGCCGATTCGTATTGTGGGGCACGATACAAACAACTTCGAAGGAAGTCGGTGAAGCTAGTCGAGGTTCAGTGGGGCGAGGACGAGAATGATTGTACTTGGGAGACAGAAGAAAGCATTAGGAAGGCATATCCAGAACTCTTTGTCTAGTAAGATCTACTTTGCGATTTAGTTTTCCGCATGCTAGGGTAGACTTGTTTTGCATGATTGATTGTTGTTTTATGGTTGATAGGTATGCGGGATCTTTATGTGTGTTTGAATTAGGGAATTTCGGGGGCGAAATTTCTTAAGGGGGGGGGGGGGGGGGGGAGTGTAACGACCCGTATTCTATACATCATAGGATTGTAGAATGTTTATTTCTTTCCCGTGTGAAGTCGTATGGTCATGTAACTTTGGAAAACATCTATTAGAGTCATTTCCCATGCTTATGATTTTTGTCGATTTTTAAATGACCATTTTGCCCCTAGTTGGTACTGTTTTGGCCATAACTTTTGATTGGAAAGGAATTTTGACCTGAAACCACTTCCATTTGATTCGTTTGATGGTTTCTCTTTCCGTAGAGTGGTCATAATAGCCAAACGGACTTACCGTTTGGGAGATATGGCTGAAACAAGGTTTGGAGGGTGGAAAACTGCTTAACCGGGCCAAATCGGGTGATTAGTGAGTAGGCCCATAACCCATTTCGGGATTAGGGTTATGGGAGGGCTGAAATGAGATGGAAAATCATTCCATTTCAGTTTTCTAGCCTCCACTTATCACCAAGGATCCCTAAAAATGGCCTCCAACCTCTAAATCACCTCCAAATCACCTTTAGGTTAAGGATTTGGCTTAGCAACCCCTAATCAAGAAGGATCTTCACCAAATCAACAAAGGAGCTGCTGTTTGGTATTGGAATTCGCATCAAATCAGAGAATCATCTCAGATTTTAGTTTATTTTGTGGCTAAGGTGAGTGATTTGCTTAGTTTTACACTAATTATGGCTAATTAGGGGTGATTAGTGTTAATTAGCGAATTTAAACACGATAAAATTCTGGAAAAATGTTCATAAAATTCGGAATGATGTTTTAGACCTCTGATATGAATTTGGGTTAATTTGGTTAAGTTTTGATAATCCTATCATTAGTTTCACCTAAACATGCTTAAGGGGAATATGGGATTTTGGGTATGTTTGATCCATTTTAACCTATCATATTGATGTTTTGATGTTGTGGTTGATTATGCATGCTGCTATGACTGTATGAAATGCTTTGTGATTGATTTCAATAGTTAGAATGGTCGAAAACGCCGTCGAATTGCGTAAACTGCTCGTTGTAGGGACTGCAGGAAGTTGCAAGTGGGATCGGATCGGACTCCCCGACCCGAACCGATCGTGGGTATATACCACGATCCGATCCGAAGACAGCGATCCGCATGTCCACCCCCGATCGCGAATCCTCTCCACGATCCGATCCAGATTGGATGAGGCGCAACGATCCGAAGGGAGGAGCACGAACCGATTCACTTCAGAAGTTCACGAGCTGGCTACCTGGGAAGGCGCACCCGACCCGACTCGACCAGTTGGGGAAGCACGAACTAACTTGAAGGAGGAATCCCGACCCGATCCGAATGGGTGAACACGACCCGATCCGAATGGGTGACCACGACCCGATCCGAATGGGTGACCATGAGCTGATGGCGTAACTTGATTCGATCCGTGCAGACGAGGAAAGCTGGGCTCCGAACCGATCCGATCTGAAGGCCACGATCCGATCCGATCTGATGATGATCAATAACCCGAGATGCAAAGGTAGTCCAAATGGAAGTTAGAGCTCAGGATCCCGGAACCAGTTGGGAGCCAATGAGTTCATTTCATGGTTGGACTTTGCTGCGGGACGTGTGCTAAGAAGTTGTCGACGTTCATAACTTCGATTCACCACTAAGAATGAATGATGGGCTACTTATCAGTGCAGTAGGGTCATTTTGACCTGAGGGGCAAAGTGATGGTAGCAAGACTACGTTATCAGTGCAGTAGGGTCATTATGACCTGAGGGGCAAGGTGATGCGTAGTAAGACTATGAGCCAGCGCAGATGGGGTGAATAACTCCATGGGGCAAGTGGACATAGTAAGGATTAGTAAGGCTATGAGCCAGCGCAGATGGGGTGAATAACTCCATGGGGCAAGTGGACATAGCGAGGAATTAGTGGCTACGTTATCAGTGCAGTGAAGCCATTTATGACTTCATGGGGCAAAGTGATCGTAGCAAGGAATGTTGGGTGATCGAGGTGGTGAATATCGTATGCTTTACGCACTGAGTGAGAGATGTGAGGATGGATGCTATGTTTGATTGTTTACTATCATTATGACATGCACACCTCCCCCACCTCCGTATCTTTATACTATTTGATATGATACCTTAGAGTGTTGTACAGTATGTAGTGCTAACTCTTTGGTTGCAGGTCCAGGTTCAGGTATGTTTTAGTCTACCTGTTATTGTTCACTTTAGATGCTTATCGCTCATACCAGGCTTTATGTCTGACCCATAGTTTTATGTCTCCTCTTATTACTCTGGGTGCTCACACGAGCAGACTAGAGGCAGGTTAGCTGGTGATGTGCGAGTAGCTAATTCGGAGGCGGGCAGGAGGCTTCCACGTATGATATATATATATATACTCATTCTCCCTGTGTCGTTGGTGGTCGCTACTTGGGCATTAGTAGTGTGCCTCATTTACCTTACCTTTGCTTTGAGACAGTTTGAAAGTTGTAATAAGCTGTATTTTGGATTTCCGCTGCTATGATGTTTAGTTCTGATTTTCAGCTTATGCACTGTCTCTCCTGTTTTATGTCAAGTATGTTATTATTATATTTTGTTCTATGCGCTGTGAGACATTCTACAGGTTCTTTGGATGTTCGTTTCCTTCTTCCTTTTTCCTTCTGGCGACCCGTTCCGTGCCAACTGGACATGTGTACAGCGCACTTTTGGAGTAAATGTCGGTTGGTGCGGAGCAGGCCGTCACACCACAAGACTTTGCTTTTCAACAGAAGCCTCGATCAATTGCCACTTAGGCATGCCACACAGGCAATTCACTCCATGCGTTTGATATCCATCAGTATATAACCCCTGATATCGTACGTCTCAGAGAAGGGCGTTAAGCAAGAGAATAAATTCTCCGCCGCCAAACAGATATATATTTAATAGAGATCAATCACACGGACTAAAATCCAATGTCAGACACACAGTCCATTTACAAGTTCGTTCTGGGTCTGAACGAAACCGGAGGCACCTAGTACCCCGCATATCCATCGATCTCCAAGTACGTCTGGACGATCACCAACTGTTTCCATCTTCTTGGGTGTACAGCCCAATCAAGATCATCAGTAATTACCCAAACGAAGTGAAGACCTCCGGTCTTCGACCATCGTCTTCATCTTCGACTTATCGTCGTATCAGTTATTCAGAATGGGATAAACCCGGTCTTTCTGAATAACTCACGTATATTTTAAATAAGTGTTACACAAACACAACATACGCCTCATTCCAATTCATCATTCACTAACCGTAAATTAATCAAGAGAATAATTCCCCAAATATTAACCCCGAAGGCCGAAACCAACATCAGATCAATATCCAGAAAACCATTCTGCTTAGCTAACCGACAATTAGTCTCTGATTTCACATTCATAGGGAAAGGTTCCCATTAATTTTATCCAAGATAAATTCCTTGAATTTATTCTCTAATCTTCTTTTGAATTTCGATTCAACTAGTCGGAATAAGCAAACCTTACCGTAGTAATCATTGGTTTTAATTTCCCAATCCCAACCTATTCATCCCATGAAGTAAAACTGGTAATACTTCATAACTAACACCATGGTGTTATCGGTAAATTCAATTACCATTTCGTGTTCAAATCTAATTAAAGATTTAACTATCGCTTGGAGCAAAACTGGTGATACTCCATTCTCGATCATTTCAATCTAATTAAAGATTCATTAAAACTCCACTTAGTTTTAATCGTTAACTAGGTTAAAGAATCTGTGTCACTTAAAACACGGTTCACGATAAACCCAAAGTCACATTCCATTAATTATCGGGTTAAAGAACGAGTGTTATTTAAAACACTGTCCACGATAAACCCAAAAATCAATATTAATTCAATTTCAATTAAATATTATATAATTGGTACACTTCATTAAATCTAAATAAAAAGATTTAATCTCTTTTCAACTGGGTTCAAGAACAGTGTTAGTCAAGACACCATTCACGACAAACCCAAATCTCATTTGATATTAAATACAAGGCTTTGAATAGAAAATATCCCGGCTTATATTCAATATCAAATTCTGCGACCAACAAAGATCGTATTGGAAATAACGATATATATATCTATATCTTTCAAATTTCCATAACAACATTTGTATAATCACGAAATCCAACATCGAAATATTCCGAAGACAATTTCGATTCCAATCCACCCCAATGCAATCATTGGAAATTCTGGTTATTTTCAAAACCATTTCAAATTCAATTTATTTATTTAAAAATAAATAGAATTATAATTCTAGTTCAAAACTAGTTCATTTCGATAAAAATCTATTTTTATCTTTTCAAATATGGAGTTTTTCATCCCAATTCTTTCTAAATCATTTCTTATGATTTTACACAAATTATTACTATTTTTAATAATTTTATCAAGGCCCGTACAGTCGATTTCCATCAACGGCCATCGAACTGCACTTATAGCGACCTTTTCCAAATTTGATTTGGACATAATTCCAAATCCAACCATTAGATTTCAAATTTCTAATATTCTTTAGAAAGCTCTTTTCGATACGAACCCAACGGTTCCGGTTTCAGGAGAATCCGACGGTCGAATCTTTCGTAATATCCGTTCGAAGTCAATGGTCGAAATTCGCGAACTACCGCGGCGCGGCGCGTTCTATTCAGGCCATTATATAATATATATAATATATACTTCGTCGATTTCCTTTTTAAACGTATTTTATAAATCGTTTTAAATTCTTTTCAAATCGATTTCTATTCGAATACATTTATATTCAAATTCAATTCGAATTCATTTCTATTTATTTTCAATTCAAATTCATTTCTATATAGTTCGAATTTCAAATCTATTCAATTTCAAATCTATTCAATTTTCATTGAATAATGAATAAAATCGATACAAATATCGTTCACGTCAAAATGGCGTCAATCTACCCAACACGGCTTCATATGTTTCTATTTTCAGAAATCTATTTCAAATATTTTTATTTCAAATATTTCTATTTCAAATATTTCTACTTCAAATATTTCTACTTCAAATATTTCTATTTCAAATATTTCTATTTCAAATATTTCTATTTCAAAACTGGAATGAGGCCCAATCAATTACCATATAAAGTTGATTATATGGATTTTCTACAACACATGTATACAATAACAACGATAAATAATCAACCATCATCCAAAGTGCATTCTACACTGTATAAGCATCGAATATAAATATTCAACGCTTATAGCAGCCTGTCAATCAATCGATCGACATACAACTAATTATTGGGATTAGTGTACGTCAAATATCATCCCAATACCCGTGTGGAGTTTCAAACAATCAAACACAGATTTTTATTTGTGCAGTTGGGCGATGTGTAAAATTTATCGTCCCAACCAATGTCCTTCAAATAGGTGTACATAAACAAACCATCCGGTTTGTAAATGAATATTTATTTATTCACATTCACGTTAAAAATTATATTTTTAACAATCAAACTATTTTATTCAACCTATGAATATTCAATTCGGTTCATTTATTAAATAAAATGATATCTTTATTTTTCTAACTTATTTTAGAAAATTTCGGCGGCATAACAGCACGATACTAGAAACGGGACAAGGCCTAGCCTTATCCCCGGTCTAGTGAAGGCCCACGCCATTCACACATCAATCAAATCAATTTCATTTCATCAAACAATTCAATTTCAAACCAAATAATCTAACCAACTACACAACCAAACAATTAAACAAACAAGCCATCCATGGTCTGTGGATGACGGGTGTTGGGTGCTACTAAACACCGTCTGCATCCTAGTATATATATAACTAGAAAAAGAAATTGAAGAGTGAGAAGTTCTCACCAAAAGCTATCCAATACCACGACTCTTCATTTATAGAAATCTTCGTCGTTCTCGCCTTTTTGTCATCTTCGTTGCCCGTATCCTCTACATATATAAAAATTACATTTTTACTTCGCTATTCAATATATAAAAATCGAATTTTTTACCAATCTATTCAATATATAAAAATCGAATTTTTATTATGCTATTCAATATATAAAAATCACATTTTTACTATGCTATTCAATATATAAAAATCACATTTTTACTTTGCAATTCAATATATAAAAATCGAATTTTCACTTTGCTATTCAATATATAAAAATCGAATTTTTACTTTGCTATTCAATATATAAAAATCGAATTTTTACTTTGCTATTCAATATATAAAAATCCAATTTTTACTTTGCTATTCAATATATAAAAATCGAATTTTTACTTTGCTATTCAATATATAAAAATCAAATTTTATTTCTCTTTATACATATACAAAATGGAGATCGATGGATATGCGTGGTACAAGGTGCCTCCGGTTTCGTTCAGACCCAGAACGAAATTGTAAATGGACTGTGTGTCTGACATTGGATTTTAGTCCGTGTGATTGATCTCTATTAAATATATATCTGTTTGGCGGCGGAGAATTTATTCTCTTGCTTAACGCCCTTCTCTGAGACGTACGAGCTCAGGGGTTATATACTGAGGGATATCAAACGCATGGAGTGAATTGCCTGTATGGCATGCCTAAGTGGCAATTGATCGAGGCTTCTGTTGAAAAGCAAAGTCTTGTGGTGATGATCAAAGCACAGCCTGTGTGGCACAGCTTTGTGTAACGTGAATTCGCGAGCCTCACACCCCGGTTGTGAACCAAAAACGGGAGAGGACCTCAGGGAGGGCATGCGTTTCTTTCTAGCTAGGGTGGTGTCAGTGACCTACCAGCCCTG
Source organism: Allium sativum (assembly GCA_030737875.1). Classification (NCBI taxonomy): domain Eukaryota; kingdom Viridiplantae; phylum Streptophyta; class Magnoliopsida; order Asparagales; family Amaryllidaceae; genus Allium; species Allium sativum. The sequence continues at coordinate 121,302,811 of CM060919.1, read as the reverse complement.
ACATTTATATACTTTTCACCTGTGTGGTTGTTGCTGTTGCGAGGCGCCTCGGTTTGATCGGACGATCCGGGTCCGATGGAGTCATTTATTGGCTCATTGACACCCCATAGGGTGGAGAAACGTATTGTTCAGGCATTATAATCCACATTGGTGGACCGGCCCTGACGATCCAGGGGGCAGTTGCGGCTGTTCCTGAGACACGGACTAGAGCGTCTCGAATCAGTTGAGGACTTTCTTTTGCCTCGGTTCATAGATGGAAACCCAATTTCCAAATAGTGACATTTGCGGTTTTAATTGTAGAACTAGTATGGTGACATGATATATGGTACCCATGCCGCCTATGATTGATACTTATGATTTGAAGACTGTTTTATACACTATACACTAATAATAGTATCAAATGATTTGTTTTAAAACGTATCAAGCATTCTTTGGCTGTTATAAGGGAAAACCCTATCCCCCGGCTTGCGTTGCATTGTGTGATAGGACCTGGATCTTATAACAGCTTCATTTTTCATTATTTAGCATTGCGCTGTCGTTTTATGCACTGGTATTCTTGGGAGGAAACCCGTTCCGTGTTATACGGCGTGGTCCCTTGATTTACCTAACTTTGAAATAAAGGTTAATAACTGTTTTAGTTCTCACACCAGTCCCATGACTGACCTAGAGTTTATTGTTTTGACCTAAACTCTGGGTGCCCCTATTTTGACACTGGCAGCTAGTAGTTTTGGTTTTGCAGATTTATATTCACAGGATCCTGGTTTACAGCTGGAACGATATCCGGAAAGCTTTGTATCCGTATATCTCCTTCTAGTTGTGTATTGTATTATTTTCCGCTGCTATGTAATTTATTGTAATCTCTGATATTTCTGTGTAATATTTATTTGTTTATACTCTGTATATTCTTGTAATATGATGCATTGTTGTAATATACAATGAAATGTTCTTTTGTATGCGTTCTGTTTTGTCCTGTCCTCAAAACGATCAGGCATTTCGAACAGTCTGGGTCGGTTTAGCGACTGATTCGGATCGAGCGAAATTCCTTTTCGTCACATGGTCTTATATATAACAATCCCAAGTATTAAAAATTAATTCAAAAGGATCACTAAACATATACTCAGGTTTTCATAATTGAGTTTTAGGCATTAAAAATTGAAGTTTATTTGTCCACCTGAATATTAACCAACTGAATATTTTATATACCTTAATCAATATATTGGTTAAGGATCTGGTGGTAAAATAATAGTTCATGTCAACTATAATTTTCTGAAGGTATGTATTGGCTAAGGTTTACAATATAGAACCAACTGAATCATCACTCAGCAAATATAATTTTGTAATGCATACTGTTACTCAAATGAGTTAAAGGCTTACTAGGTTGGCTCCCACATTCATTTGTTGCCCTCTTTAATGTACTTGTACAATGTCTTATCTGATGTTCTGAATACAGGCATACTTTCACGTTGCCCAAAGATTTATGCTTCATTCATGTGCTTCTAAGTTTCTATAATATGTTTTGCCCCTACCAGTTTTACTTAACCACACTTAACTGCACGCAAAGCTGTTTCTTCTCAAACTTTAAAATGGGAAATGTGAAACATTGCATATGAAAATCAAAACGAGTAAGTAAACCCAAAAGAGTCTTGGGCACTTTTAATATATTGACATTTTTTTGAAAACTAATAAGCATGTTAATTTCAAATATATATTTGGCTTCAAAAGGATGTAAGTATTGACAAAGATGCCTGTTTTAGAGTGCATATATCTTAAAATCTGGAATTGTAGGTGTGTATATGTATATAAACTTTTGAGTGTGGTAATCTTGAAAGAATAGCCACTCCTATATGTGTGCAAAAGACTTTTGTAAACATGTCAGTTCATGTGAATATGTACTTCAAATATGATTATGTTGTATTTCAAAAGAAGGAAATATTTTGACTTATATTAAATTGTTTGTGATTGTTCAGACAAGGATGAGAGTGGATGATTATTATAGTTTAAATTCAACAATAAAGAAAGCTTTTTGTTCTCTTGAGCTTTGAAATTTCTTCAAATGACATGTTCTTTAATTGCTCATGCAGAACAGTCGAAGTGATGGTTAGCCATTCCTACACATTGAACTGATAAACATATTAATTTTCTATAATATGATTATTCCGGTTGAATAATTTGCCTTCTTCCTACTTTCTTAAATTTGATTCCAATTAACATATGTTTATTATGTTAAATATTTTCAAACCAGTTGGGAAATTAACTGAGTACACCTTGCAAAGAGAAGCTCCAGTTGAATAAATCAGCTATGGGTATTGCTTTTTTTTGGTAGTTCGCTTTTTTTTTTCTTCTAAGCTACGGTTGATTAATTTCCCTTCTTTATGTTCTTTTATTTAAATTTGATTCCAATTAACGTCAGTTTATCATGGTAAACATTTTACAAACAGTTGGCAATTTAACCGAGAACGCCTTACAAAGAGAAGCTCCACTTGACCAATTTGGCTACATGTTCCGCTATCTTTTTTGTAGTTCGTTTTTCTTTTCAGCTACACAATTTGTAATTTCTTATACCAAATTATTAATGTAACCTTTTTTATTCATTTTCCTATGACTATATGGTTACATGTTGTTTTATGGTTCTTTTCTATTTTGGACAGAAGCAGATGGAGTTTTTCATTGTAGATTAATTTTTACTTACCTCAAAGCTGCAGGTCCAGTAATATGATTTTTTGGTATATGCTGGTTTTTATAATGTCTTTTTCATTGTATGTTTACCGTTCTATTTCAATTTTCATCATCCAGCCAACCATTTATTGACCTTGGACCTTATTTCTGATAGTTCGCTATATATGTTTCAGCGAAAATAAGGCATATGGTTGTATCAGCGTACTCATGGAAGCAAGCAAAAAATGGTATGTTGACGAATTAAGAAAGAAATAGGCCGAATGATAACTACATTAGTGTGTTTCTCCAAGTCTTAGGTAGTTTAAAGTTGTGGTTTCTAACATGTTCAAAGTGAATGAACTAAAGTGAGATGAGTGATTCCCATTTGCGTTTTGTAGAATTCCTGATGTAAGCTTCCTTTCCTTATCTAATTTATTGTTATATTTTAGTACAATCATGTTGAAAAGTAAACCAAATTTCAGTTGGAAATTATTCACAAAAATATCCTGTATTTTTACTCAAATTAAAATATCATGTATTTTATATTATTCTTCCAAATTTCAGTTGAACATGCCCCATTAACTGTAGATGTTCACGATGTTGCAAGTGAGATGGCAATGGTACAATGACCATTTATGGTTTGTTGTGTGATTGTGGTCTATAGTTGGTGAGCAATGGAGTGTGAATTGGCAGAGAAGGAAGGATTTGTGGTGTGTTTGGATCATTGGATGAGTCGGATAGTAAATGCTGGAGGCCATGATGATGGCAAGTTGTTGTGTTGTTGGTGAAGTTGAGTCGAAGTGGAGGTCTGAATGTTTTGGGTGGTTGGGCTGAAAGTCTGAAGTGGAGGTTGTAGTGAGTTATTTGTTGGTCGACGGTGATGATTTTAAGGTGGCTTTTCTGCTGTGGGAGGGTGTTGGGTTAAGTCAATGGTATTTCTTGGTGAAAAAAGGTAGGAAGTTTATATTGATTAGGTGTGTTCGAATGCTGGAGCAGTGGAAGTTATTTGGGAAGCGGTTAGTTGGTTGAAAAGGAGGGACTGGACTTTTTTTTATGATGGAGGAGGTTCAAGGGAGTTGATGTAGTTGTAGTTAAATGTTATATCTCTAAGGTACTATTAATTCATACTTAAAAAATGTATTCACAATGCAACTTGATAAATTTATAATAAAAAATGAAGTAAATTTATGTTAAATCTCTGAGGTTCAAGGGAGCGGTCTGCGCGGATAGCCGCAGAGCGGCTCGATGTGGAGCGCCGGTAGCCTAAACGAAGTAAATGTTGAAGGCAACAAGGTCAAAAATTGGAAGTACAAATGCATTGGTAGAAATTCATAATGGAAGAGAAGTAGGCAAGCGTATGAATTATACCTCAAAGATCAAATAAATACTGTTATGTTTGATTAACATAATAGTATGCAAGTGTATGAAGTTATTCAGAATGCAACTTGATGCTAATTTATATTAAAAAAAAAGGTACTGTTATTGTTTGATTTCATTATTTCTTCTTTCATTAAACAAATAAAATTTCATTAATAAATTGAAATATGACGATGAAAGTGGCAAAGTGCAACATTCACAAAAGATGAGCAAGGTACAACATATGCCATGCATTTAATAATCGAGTCCAAGCAACTTTATATGTCACAAAGCATGCTAGCAACCAAGCATTAACAAGCATGAACACCATTACTTTTAAAGATCAAACTACTTTCATTACCTTTGATGCTTAAATTATGTTATATATATGTTGTAAATATATGCTGCCTATTTTTTCTCTTTTTTATATGTTTTCAATATATGTTGTATATCAGTTTCTGAATTATGTATGTTGTATGTACCGCTGTCTTTTTTTTTCCTCTTTTTCTGAATTTTATATATGAATTATATATATGCTTCTCTTTTATATTTGAATTTTGATCATGATACTTGTAATCAGTTTTTTTTCAATATATACTTTAGCTCTATCAGTTTCTGAGCAAATGTATACAGTTGCACTATAGAACATCACACATAAAGTTTATATATTTTTGAATTTTGGATCAAAGATTAAAGGATACTTATAATTAGTTTTTGAGCCAATTTATAAAATGAATTTTGCTCATGATACTTGTCATCAATTTTTGCTCAATATATACTTTGGCTCATGAGCTACACAAATATAAATGATTTAAAACTTGTAAATGCTTGATCCATATTGCAGATAAAATGTAAGACCAAAATTGCGATTATTCTTAAAGTTAGGAACATTTATGGGATAATCTGGTATCCTTTTCTCTATTGTATAAACAAAATAAATAGAGCAAAATAGGAGGTCACGCAGTTTCGTTATTATATTTTTGGATTAGGATATTTAAACTAGTACAAATGATCCTAGGCCATCAAACTGTACATATGAGGGTAATTTAAAACATTTGATTGTAAGCTCTGTTAAGGGCTAGTTAAAAGGTTTGGTTATGACCTTAATTATGACCAAGGTTATTAGCTCGGTTATTACCTCAGTTATGAACTAGTCTTAGATCTTGGTTATGGGCTCGGTTATTATATCGGTTATGGAATAAAAGCTAAATTAGAAAAATTAAATTAAAAAAATAAAAAATAGAATATAAAATATAAAATATAGAGTATGAAATATAAATTATAAAATATAAAATATGAATAAATTATAAATAACTAATTTCAGTTACAAGTTATATCATAACCTCGTTTAAGAGCTCAATTATAAATTCAATTACAAGCTTGTTTAAGAGCTCGGTTATAGACTTGGTTTTGGACTCGGTTATGTGCACGATTATGGGCTCAAATATGGGATCGGTTATGAGTTTGGTTTTGGACTCGGTTATGTGCTCTATTACGGGCTCGATTATTGGCTTGATTATGCGTATAGTGTACCGAATGAGTTTGGTATACGCTCGTTTATAGGTTTAGTAATCAGCTCGGTTATGAGCTTAGTACTAATTTGTTATGAATAATAAAATATAATATAAAATAAAATATAAAAATAAAATATAAAAATAAAATATAAAATATAAAATATAAAATAAAATATAAAAATTAAATTGCAAAATGTAAAATACAAAAAATATAAAATATTAATTATTAAATATAAAAAATAAAGTATAAAATATAAATTATGAGCTTAATTAGAGGTTTGGTTAAGACCTCAATTATGAGCTTTGTTAGGGTTTTGGTTATTGGCTCGGTTATGGGGTTAGTTCTGGACTCGATTATATGAAGGGTCTCGGTTATGGGCTTGATTATGGACTCGGTTATGTGAAGGGTCTCAGTTATGTGATTGGTTATGGGCTCGGTTACGTGATTGGTTATTTGTTCGGTTATGGGTTAGGTTAAAGATTTGTTTATGACATCAATCATGATCGTGGTTATAAGCTCAGTTATTACCTAATTTATGTAATAAATGCTGAATTAAAAAATATAAAGTACAAAGTACAAAATATAAAATATAAAGTATAAAGTATAAAACATAAAGTATAAAGTATAAAATAAAAAATATAACGTATAAAATATAAACTATATATTATAAATTATTAATTATAAAAAATAAATATACATTATAAAGTATAAAATATATAGTATAAAATAAAAAGTATAAAGCATAAAATATAAATTATAAAATATAAATTATGAGCTCGATTATAGGTTTGGTTATGGACCCAGTTATGTGAAGGGTCTCGATTATAGGCTCAGTTATGGACTCGGTTATGACCTCGGTTATGGACATGTGATCGGTTATGGGTTCGGTTATGGTCTCGGTTATGACCTAGTTTAAAGATTTGGTTATGACCTAGTATAAAATATAAATTAGAAAATAAAAAAAATAAAAAATATTAATTATTAAATATAAAATATAAAGTAATATTACAATGTATGAAATATAAAGTTTAAAATATAAAGTATAAAATACAAAGTATAAAGTATAAAATATAAATTATGAGCTTGATTAGAGGTTTGGTTAAAACCTAAATTATGAGCTCAGTTAGGGTTTTGATTATTGGCTCGATTATGGGCTCAGTTATGGACTCGGTTATATGAAGGATCTCGGTTATGGGCTCAATTATGGATTCGGTTATGGACTCGGTTATGTGAAGGGTCTCGGTTATTGGCTCAGTTATGGACTCGGTTATGTCCTCGGTTACGGACATGTAATCGGTTATGGGTTCGATTACGGTCTCGGTTATGACCTAGGTTAAAGGTTTGGTTATGACGACAGTTATGTTCATGAGTACGGGTTCGGTTATGGGCTAGGTTTAAATCTTGGTTATGGGCTCGGTTATTCCATCAGCTATGGAATATAAGCTAAATAAAAAAATAAAAATAAAAAAATATTAATTATTAAATATAAAATATAAAGTATATATTGTAAATTATATAATATAAAGTACAAAGTATAAAATACAAAGTATAAAGTATAAAATATAAAGTACAAATTACAAATTATGAGCTTGATTAGAGGTTTGGTTAAGACCTAAATTATTGGTTTAGTTATGGGTTAGGTTTAGATCTTGGTTATGGGCTCGGTTATTCCATCGGTTATGGAATATAAGCTAAATTGGAATATATATATATATATATAACATTAATTATTAAATATAAAATATAAAGTAGAAAGTATAAAATACAAGGTATAAAGTATAAAACATAAAGTATAAAGTATAAAACATAAAGTATAAAATATAAAATATAAAGTTTAAACATAAAATATTAAATATAAAATGTAAAGTATAAAGTATAAAACATAAAATATATAGTTTAAAATGTAAAATATAAAATATAAAGTGTAAAATATAAAGTATAAATTATAAATTATGAATTATAAAAACTAAATATAAAATATAAAGTATAAAGCATAAAATATAAATTATAAAATATAAATTATTAATTATGAACTCGATTATAGGTTTGGTTATGGACTCAGTTATCTGAAGGGTCTCGGTTATAGGCTCAGTTATGGACTCGGTTACGGCCTATGTTATGGACATGTGATCGGTTATAGGTTCGGTTACGATCTCAGTTATGACCTACTTTAAAGGTTTGGTTATGACCTAGTATAAAATATAAAATAGAAAATAGAAAATAACAAAATATATAAAATATTAATTATTAGATATAAAATATAAAGTAATATTACAAATTATATAATATAAAGTACAAAGTATAAAATATAAATTATAAAGTATAAAATATAAAGTATAAAGTATACAAAATAAAGTATAAAGTATAAAATATAAAATATAAAATATAAATTATGGGCTTGACTAGAGGTTTGGTTAAGACCTCAATTATGAGCTCAGTTAGGGTTTTGGTTATCGGCTCGGTTATGGGCTCGGTTATTGATATACACGTAAATGTGTATATTTTATCCGCATATTTATCTTATTTTATCTTTTAAATAATTGATATTGTGTATTTATAGCTGTGCTTTCAGATTGTTGACAAGAAGCATGGTTTAGAGCATTTGATGGATAAAGCATGAAGAATTTGCTTAAAAAGAGTGAAGTTTAAAAAGCTTGAAGAGTCTAAAGCTTGAAGAACGGTTGCAATTATATTTCAGTTAAGAAGATTTGGCTCAATAAAGACTCAAACTGCATTCACATTAGCTCATTTGGAAGGCCTCTTACTCATGTTGCGTTCACACTAGCCTATTTGCTAGACCACTCACTCTAAAGCTGCGTTCACACTGGCTTATGTGTTATTTGGGTTATTTCTTTAGTCCCACATTATGTAATTAGCTAGCTAGCCTTTGTCATATCAGCTATAAATACATTGTATCTTAGTCTTGTAAGAAACACATTAGGTTTTATTCTGTAATTCTCTTCTTGGAATAAAATCATTCTCTCCCTTTCTTTTTACTTTTTGTTTATTTAATTTATGTTCATGTTATTTATTTTCTTTTTCTCTTCTTCTTTAGCTATGTCTAGCTAATCCCCTTTGATTAGGGGGTGATGACGCTGATAGTATGATTCAATATGAATCACATAGCCAAAGGATGAGGACTGTATATGTAACACCCCGAGAATTCTGTAACTATGAAATTTATAAATTAAAGTATAATTAAATTCAAATCAAAGAACTAAGGGAAACGGGATACGCCATTGCGTTCGTCTCGGAAAAATACGCGAAATAGAGTCCGAGTTTTCAAAAAACGGAGTCCGTATGAAGAAGATATGACCTTCGGAAGTTTTGAATTAAGTTTAAAATTCAAACAGAATAATTAAATATTCCGAAGTGGGGCCCAATGGGCCAGGGTGGAAGAACACCCGCCTGGGCCACCCAGGTCGACTGGGCTGTCGACCTGGGCTACCCATGTCGACAGGGCTGTCGACAGCCCTGTCGACAGGGGTATGACCTGGTCGAGCCCAGTCTAACCTGGCTGGCCAGATCTGTGTTCCTCCGATTTTCTGTGGTCTGCTTTGTCATTAGGGCTAGGTGGCAGGCTCTAATTGGTCTCTCCTTAGGATGAATGGCTACGATCTAACCTAGCAACATCAATGGTCCGAATCAATTCCTAACCTCTATATAAACAACCCTAGACTAAACCCTAATCTATTCATTCAAATTAAGAACATAGCCGCCATGTTGCTGAGGAACGACTAAGAGTAGCCGCCAACTAGAGAGAGAATTAGGAAGAAAGTTCTAAAGCCTAAAGCAATTCAAGCAACCTAAAGCCAATCAATTCAACAAAGGAATCATATCTCTTAATTAGAGAATTCGCCGCAACCATTGTAAGTAGAGTATTACTTTGGTATGAATAAACAACTGTATTGATTTGTATGCTTGAATTGGGATAATAAAGTAGTTCATATTTGTGCAAAATTATGTTATTCATTATAAAGAACTACATGCGGTAGTTCTATGCAAGTATACGTTTGGAATATTGCGCAAATTATGTAATCTATGTTGAAGCTACATGTATGTAGTTGATTGAAATTCATGCAAGTTTGGGGCTTTGTTATTATGTCATCATGATGTATATTTTTGTGCATAAATCATTTTGCAAGTAATTGAAACAAGTTTGGTTGTTATAGTTCATAAGAAACTATGTTGGAATTTTGACACCATAATCCATGTATTAAGTCATGCTTTTGCAAACTTATGAATATGGCTAGGCTATGAATGATATTTGGCATAATTGAAATCCATGATTAAGTCTATCTTGTTTACAAGAATTATATGATGACATATGTGAGACATGGCTAGGTTAAACTCAAAAATCCCTTTTTGCAAGTTTAAAGCAAACACCATGATTAGGAATATTTATGCATAAGTATGTTTATACCATCGTTATGTGATTAGACTTAAATCATGATTAAGTTGAACTATGCTTTTGTGTTAGTAACAAAGTATCCCCTTTGTAAACATGTAGAAACCTTATGAACATGACTTGTTTATGTTTATGCCTAAACGAGAACATATGTCTATGTTGTAGTTAAGACTATGTGACACCTAATTTAGATTCTTATCTTAAGTTTACATGGTTTGGTTCATGTCACCTATGCTTTATGACCAAAATATATATATGCAAGTACAACAGTTTCTATTTTGTATTTCCAACGTCATATTGCAAGTTCATGCACTCACTTTCCCCTTTTTGTGTATGTAATTATGCTTTGAGCCTCCCCTTTCGCATGGCTAAATTGGGCTTTAAAAGGCTAAGCCCAATATATATAAACGGACGTGTAAAACGGGGGAAAATAACGTTGGGTTAAAATTACTAATGAATGAAAACTAAAGTAGAAGGGCCCAAATTCAAGTATGGGTTGGGCCCATGATTGGTGTAACCTTTACACCATTAACTTAATAATGGGCCGCAAATATTTACATATAAACAAAGAAGAAAGACAAAATATGTAAATGTAGAAAATACGATGTGTTTAACCCGAGGTTGGATTGAGTTGTGATGTAAACCTGCCCGGAACCGCCCGGCTGTCCAGTAGTCACAACAATACCTATCCAATGTGAGAGGTTAAACATGGAGCTCAATAAGGACCCGAGGTTAGACTGAGTTGTGGCGTAAGACTGCCCGGAACCAACCGGCAACAGGCAGCCACAACAATACCTGTCTAATGTGAGAGGTCAGGGCCTTAATAAGACAATTAAGGCTGAGTCAGGATTGTTAGGATTAAGTGGACTAAGACTTAATCAAAATAGAACATGCTAAACTAAACGAACTGGTGGGGGTTAGGTTAGTAAAACACTTAACCAACTTAGCATGTTGGCTAGAGATAGAAAACCTAGTAACGGGGGACCTTTTTCAGCAGTAACCCTACACGGTGTATCATGATACCCTGAAACTAGGCAGGGTGGGGCACGATTACTGGGCTGATTGTAAGAGGTCAAAGCGACGGCGGTGGTGTAGCAGTGTAGGTTCTAACGGGGTGCGGGCGTGCACACACTCCGGCGCAGAAAAATAAAGCACTGGGCACCAGTATCATACCTGTGCATTCCAGGGTTGTGTCGGGTCGCTGCCATGGGACTTGATACACCCCATGGTGGGACCAGCATAGGTAACTACAACATCGGGGGCCGTAAGACACATGTAACTATGCGAGTAGGAGCCGATCATCATTGAATGGATCACATCACCCTGATTATGGGGTGCCAGTTGGAAACTAGTTTATATGGGTTCAGAGATTAACAAGGGGTACGATGGTCTATTCGACCCTAGACAACTTAACCAAGTTTATAGTGCTTGCCCACTTCTTGTTTATACTTATCATACCCAGTTCTTTATTCATAGACAAAATAGTACTAGACTTACTCAGGCTTTATGTCTGACTCTACTTTTCTTTCGTCTTCTTTTCTTCCGTTCCCCCCCCCCAGGTCCGCAGGGAGGGAACACAGCAGCTTGACCAACCTTAACATCCAGCTTGAAGAAGAGAAATGTATTGCTTGGACTTTCCTGTTTGAACTATGGCTTTGGACAATCCACTATGGGGAATTTTGCAGTTTATCTATGTTTTATTTATGCTTCTTTAAATAACGTACTCAAAACAGATTATGAAAATGTTATGTTATGTTTTCGGAAAGGATGTAAGACAATCATGGTGATGTTTTGTAACACGTATTTGCTTTTCTGAAATAAAAGTTTGTTGTTCTTCCGCTGTTTACAAATATGTGTTCTTATATCTGTCTTGTATATCTGTGACTTGTACTTATAAACCTCCACCAAAATTAGGGCATTCCCTTTGAGAGTGACCCTAACGGAGGTGGGGTGTTTCACTTGGTATCAGAGCATAGGTTTACCAGATAAGATAAAAAGTTTTGAAAATTTATTTTCAAAAAGGAAATTTAAAGAAGCATTTTTAAAAGATAAAAATATTATTTTATTTTAAAAGGCAAAGTCCACTCCCCAAAGCCATAGGTACTATCTCTTATCCTTCGTTTTGAATCTATCCTTTTTGTTTCAGCATGTCCGAAGATCTTAACTTGCCGGAAGGGGTACCAATACCTGGTTGGTTTAGACGGTTCTTAGAAGCAAGGGCCACTCAGCCAGGTCCTACCATTCCTCCTCCCCCAGCTGCAGGAAATCATCCAGCTGCAACAGCACCTCTTCCTCCACCTCCTCCGCGGGGAAACGCGTTTGCTAAGATATGTAAGGATTTTAAAGCTATGGGAGGAAAGGATTTCCATGGAACTAAGTCCTTCGTAGCAGCTAGGAATTGGCTGAAGGAAACAGAAGACCTATTCATCATCTTTGAGGTAGAGGACAGACAAAAAGTACAATTGGCGGTGTGGCTATTGAAGGGCGAGGCTTCCTACTGGTGGGAAGTCACTAATGCTGAAAGACCAGTGGAGACATGGGAGGACTTTAGGGCAAGGTTTGAGACCAAATTTCTCTCAGATGCGGAAAGAAGTTTGCAGTTGGAGAAATTCTTATTTCTTAAGCAAGGAGACAAGACTGTTAGAGAGTATGTGAATCAGTTTGATGAGCTGGCTAGGTTTGGGCTTGACCTGGTCAACACCCCGCACAAGAAGGCTCTCCGTTTCGTCAAGGGGTTAAATGAGCCATTACACAGTTTGGCCATGACCCATATACCCATGGGAGCCACGTATGAAAGATTGGTGCAAATGGCATTGTTGAATGAAGAGGACAAGGGCAAGAAGGAGACAAAGGCAGAAAGCTCTCAAGGGAAGAAAGAGGGTTTGCAGCCTAAGAAGACGGACTTTAAGAAAGGCGGGAAAGGCAACAAAGAGAAGAGGAAGTGCAATTTCTGTGGCAAAGTGGGGCACTTAGTAAAGGACTGCCGGAAAAAGAAGGCCAAGGAGAATGTTGGGTGCTTTTCTTGCGGTCAGACGGGCCACAGGGCTAAGGACTGCCCAAAGAAACGAGGACAGGGGCAGGGGTCTGGATCCACCTCAGGGGCACAGGTTCATGTGCTGGAAGCGCCACCTTTGCAACAGCGAGGTACAAACACTTCGGTAGAAAGTGTAGTTTATCTTTATGATCACCCCGTTCGCACTTTATTTGATTCTGGCGCATCACACTCCTTTATCTCGTCTGCTTTAGTAGAATCTCTGAGCCTAAAAACTAGTATGGTAGAGGACCCCTTAATTGTTTCAAACCCAATTGGGGGCCCAGCTCATTTGTCTATGATCTGTTTGGGATTAAAAATTTCTATTCTAAGTGTAGAATTTCAATGTAGTGCCTTTGTTTTGGGCTTTTCGGGGTATGGTTTGATTTTGGGTATGGATTGGCTATCCAGTAATGGGGCCATCCTTGATTGTGAGAAAAGGGTTGTTAGGCTCCTAACCCAGCTCGGTAATACTTTGGAAATTTCTTGTAATCCCTCGTATGCGGTTATGCTTAGTTATCTTGAATCGCTAGATGCCTCTGTTGAAAGTTTGCAATCAGTTAGAGTAGTCCAGGAATATCCGGATGTCTTCGAAGAGGTGAAGGGCTTGCCTCCGAAGCGGGAAATAGACTTCCGCATATATCTTGTAGATAATGCAAATCCCGTTGCGTTGCCCGTTAGACATATGGATCCACGGGAAAGGAAAGAGCTCAGTAAACAGATTAAAGAGCTTTTAGAGAAGGGGTTCATTAGGAGGAGCATTTCAGAATGGGGCGCTCCAGTGGTGTTCACTACAAAGGCGGATGGTTCACTCCGTCTATGTGTTGACTATAGGGAGCTCAACAAGCTAACGAAAAAGAATAGGCACCCTCTCCCTAGAATTGACGATTTATTTGACCAGCTTGTAGGAGCGTCTGTTTTCTCCCAACTCGATTTAGCAACCGGTTTTCATCAGCTAAGGGTGGCTGAAGATAGCATCGATAAAACGGCGTTTAGAACCCCAGACGGCTTCTTTGAATGGCTTGTCATGCCTTTCGGCTTGACAAATGCACCTGCTTACTTCGTGGACCTGATGAGTAGGGTATTTAGAGATTTCCTCAACAAATTCGTAGTGGTCTTCGTAGATGATATCCTTATCTTCTCAAAGAATGAAGAGGAACATGCTCAACACTTAAGGGCAATCATGGAAACTTTGCGAGTCCATCAACTAAAAGCCAAATTCTCCAAATGCCACTTTTGGAGAGAAGAGGTGAGGTTCCTTGGGCATATAGTATCCAAACAAGGGTTAGCGGTGGACCCTGCTAAGGTAGTGGCGGTACAGGATTGGAAGACACCAAGGAATGCAACTGAGGTCCGAAGCTTTCTAGGACTAGCAGGTTTCTATCGAAAATTCATAAGGGATTTTGCGAAAATCTCAGCTCCGCTCACGAAATTGACCAAGAAGAATCTAGTGTTTAATTGGGACTTGGATTGCGAGTTTGCTTTCCAACGACTGAAAAGGGCTCTCACAACAGCCCCAGTTTTGACGCTGCCAGATGGGAGCAAGATGTTCATTGTTTATACGGATGCATGTGGGACAGGGCTAGGCGCCGTCTTAATGCAAGAAGGAAGGGTAGTAGCTTATGGCGGAAGGCAGTTGAAGGTGCACGAAAAGAACTACCCAACCCACGATCTTGAGTTAGCCGCCATCGTCTTTGCACTCAAGTCTTGGCGACACTATCTCCTAGGTGAGAAGTTCGAACTTTACACTGACCATAAATCGTTGAAATATCTTTTCTCGCAGAAGGATCTTAACTTGAGGCAACAAAGGTGGATGGAGTTTCTTGCCTCGTACGATTTCGAAATCTCCTACACTCCGGGCAAAGGCAACGTAGTTGCAGACGCGTTGAGCCGAAAGAAATTGACCCTAAGCCCGTTGTTTGTTGAAAGACAAAGCCTAGAGTTTATAGCCAGCTTCGACTTTAGGCCTTCCTCCGATTTCGTACCGGGCTTGCTAGCATCTCTCGAAGTGCGCCCAACTTTAGTGGATTCAGTAGGGACAGCACAACGCGAAGACCCTCAGCTTGTAGAAATAATTGATAGGCTAATTAGGGGTGAGACTTCAAGTCACCTCAACAGATACTCCATCGACGATAAGGGTTTGCTAAGGCGAGACGGAAGACTATGCGTCCCACAGACAAACGATTTGATAAAGAAGGTTCTCGAAGAAGCTCATCACTCCAAGATGACGATACACCCAGGCGGAGATAAAATGTACAAAGACATAAAAAGGACTTTCTTTTGGAACGGCATGAAAAAGGACGTGGCAGAGTTCGTTTCCAAGTGTATGGTGTGCCAACAGGTTAAGGCGGAACAGAAAAAGCCTGGCGGACTACTACATCCTCTAGAGGTCCCGCAGTGGAAGTGGGAGAGCATCTCAATGGACTTCATCGATGGGCTGCCTAGGTCTAGGAGAGGCAACACTAGCATTTGGGTAATAGTGGATAGGCTTACTAAAAGCGCCCACTTTTTACCTGTCAAAAGTAAAAGAACTGCCTCATCCCTAGCATCACTTTACCTAAAGGAAATCGTTCGACTCCATGGAATACCATCTAGCATTGTTAGTGACCGAGACCCCATCTTTACCAGCGAGTTTTGGCGGAGTCTGCAAGAAGCAGTAGGAACGCAGTTATGCTTGAGCACAGCCTATCATCCCCAAACCGACGGCCAAACGGAGAGAGTGAACAGAGTTTTGGAAGACCTTTTAAGGCTATGCGTCCTTGACTTCGGAGGGACATGGGAAGACCACCTCCCTTTGGTGGAATTTGCCTACAACAACAGCTATCAAGCAACCATCGGAATGGCGCCCTTCGAAGCTTTATGCGGAAGACCGTGCCGGTCGCCCACTTGTTGGTGGGAGTCTACGGATAAGCTCATACTTGGACCAGATATGATCCGAGAGACCTCAGAGAAAGTAGACTTAATACGAAGAAGAATGAAGACGGCCCAAGACAGACAAAAGTCCTATGCCGACAAGAGAAGGACCGACCTTGAATTTGAAGTTGGAGACAAAGTTTTTCTCAAGGTATCACCGCTAAGAAACGTTGTTCGTTTCGGAACCACAGGAAAGCTAGCGCCAAGGTTCGTAGGGCCATTCCCTATCATCGAGAAAATTGGGAAAATGGCCTATAGATTAGAGCTACCCGAGAAGTTGGCTGGAGTCCACAACGTTTTTCACGTTTCACATCTACGAAAATGTCTACATGAGTCCGCTGAAGTGGTAGAGCCAAATATACTCGAAGAGGCCGAAGTGGAACGCGAAGCAACCATAAGGAAGGTTCCAACCCGCATACTAGGAACGGAAGTGAAGAAGCTACGCAACCGCGAAGTCAAGCTCGTCAAAGTTCAGTGGAGCGACGCCGAGGGAGACGCGACTTGGGAAACCGAAGCTAGAATACGCACTGCCTACCCTTTTCTTTTCGAGGATACGTCCTTGATCTTTCTTTTTCCTTAAGTTGCGCTTTTATCTATCTTTTTAGGTATATTTCCTCGACCGTATCTTTTAGGTAGAAACCTTTTTGGATGAAAACATGTAATTGAAACATGTTATGTATGATGGTTGCAAGTGGTTGCAAGTGATTGCTAGTGGTTGCTCGTGGTTGCATATACACACACAATCTAGGTTTTAGATCGGCTCAGTCACTTCATATTGCATATGCATATATGTTTGCACTCGTATATGGTTGAATTGTAATGTGTTGTCATATGGATGTTGCATTTGTATGAATGATTGTGCACTCATGTAGAATCATGAATAGGAAAATTTGCATACATAATGGATTCATGGCACTTACATGATTCGCATTAAGGAGGTCAACTGAATCAGTAGACCGCCTGATTTTGCATTAGATAAGTACATGTACACACACACTTTGCATATGATCATGAAGCATTAGAAGTCTTTTAAGGACAATGGATGCTCGTGTTTGATGGATGAGTAGATGGATGATTGGATGTTAGGATATACATTCCTCCTAACTTGAAGATTTCGGGGACGAAATCCTTTTAAGTGGGGGAGAATGTAACACCCCGAGAATTCTGTAACTATGAAATTTATAAATTAAAGTATAATTAAATTCAAATCAAAGAACTAAGGGAAACGGGATACGCCATTGCGTTCGTCTCGGAAAAATACGCGAAATAGAGTCCGAGTTTTCAAAAAACGGAGTCCGTATGAAGAAGATATGACCTTCGGAAGTTTTAAATTAAGTTTAAAATTCAAACAGAATAATTAAATATTCCGAAGTGGGGCCCAATGGGCCAGGGTGGAAGAACACCCGCCTGGGCCACCCAGGTCGACTGGGCTGTCGACCTGGGCTACCCATGTCGACAGGGCTGTCGACAGCCCTGTCGACAGGGGTATCGACCTGGTCGAGCCCAGTCTAACCTGGCTGGCCAGGTCTGTGTTCCTCCGATTTTCTGTGGTCTGCTTTGTCATTAGGGCTAGGTGGCAGGCTCTAATTGGTCTCTCCTTAGGATGAATGGCTACGATCTAACCTAGCAAAATCAATGGTCCGAATCAATTCCTAACCTCTATATAAACAACCCTAGACTAAACCCTAATCTATTCATTCAAATTAAGAACATAGCCGCCATGTTGCTGAGGAACGACTAAGAGTAGCCGCCAACTAGAGAGAGAATTAGGAAGAAAGTTCTAAAGCCTAAAGCAATTCAAGCAACCTAAAGCCAATCAATTCAACAAAGGAATCATATCTCTTAATTAGAGAATTCGCCGCAACCATTGTAAGTAGAGTATTACTTTGGTATGAATAAACAACTGTATTGATTTGTATGCTTGAATTGGGATAATAAAGTAGTTCATATTTGTGCAAAATTATGTTATTCATTATAAAGAACTACATGCGGTAGTTCTATGCAAGTATACGTTTGGAATATTGCGCAAATTATGTAATCTATGTTGAAGCTACATGTATGTAGTTGATTGAAATTCATGCAAGTTTGGGGCTTTGTTATTATGTCATCATGATGTATATTTTTGTGCATAAATCATTTTGCAAGTAATTGAAACAAGTTTGGTTGTTATAGTTCATAAGAAACTATGTTGGAATTTTGACACCATAATCCATGTATTAAGTCATGCTTTTGCAAACTTATGAATATGGCTAGGCTATGAATGATATTTGGCATAATTGAAATCCATGATTAAGTCTATCTTGTTTACAAGAATTATATGATGACATATGTGAGACATGGCTAGGTTAAACTCAAAAATCCCTTTTTGCAAGTTTAAAGCAAACACCATGATTAGGAATATTTATGCATAAGTATGTTTATACCATCGTTATGTGATTAGACTTAAATCATGATTAAGTTGAACTATGCTTTTGTGTTAGTAACAAAGTATCCCCTTTGTAAACATGTAGAAACCTTATGAACATGACTTGTTTATGTTTATGCCTAAACGAGAACATAGGTCTATGTTGTAGTTAAGACTATGTGACACCTAATTTAGATTCTTATCTTAAGTTTACATGGTTTGGTTCATGTCACCTATGCTTTATGACCAAAATATATATATATGCAAGTACAACAGTTTCTATTTTGTATTTCCAACGTCATATTGCAAGTTCATGCGCTCACTTTCCCCTTTTTGTGTATGTAATTATGCTTTGAGCCTCCCCTTTCGCATGGCTAAATTGGGCTTTAAAAGGCTAAGCCCAATATATATAAACGGACGTGTAAAACGGGGGAAAATAACGTTGGGTTAAAATTACTAATGAATGAAAACTAAAGTAGAAGGGCCCAAATTCAAGTATGGGTTGGGCCCATGATTGGTGTAACCTTTACACCATTAACTTAATAATGGGCCGCAAATATTTACATATAAACAAAGAAGAAAGACAAAATATGTAAATGTAGAAAATACGATGTGTTTAACCCGAGGTTGGATTGAGTTGTGATGTAAACCTGCCCGGAACCGCCCGGCTGTCCAGTAGTCACAACAATACCTATCCAATGTGAGAGGTTAAACATGGAGCTCAATAAGGACCCGAGGTTAGACTGAGTTGTGGCGTAAGACTGCCCGGAACCAACCGGCAACAGGCAGCCACAACAATACCTGTCTAATGTGAGAGGTCAGGGCCTTAATAAGACAATTAAGGCTGAGTCAGGATTGTTAGGATTAAGTGGACTAAGACTTAATCAAAATAGAACATGCTAAACTAAACGAACTGGTGGGGGTTAGGTTAGTAAAACACTTAACCAACTTAGCATGTTGGCTAGAGATAGAAAACCTAGTAACGGGGGACCCTTTTCAGCAGTAACCCTACACGGTGTATCATGATACCCTGAAACTAGGCAGGGTGGGGCACGATTACTGGGCTGATTGTAAGAGGTCAAAGCGACGGCGGTGGTGTAGCAGTGTAGGTTCTAACGGGGTGCGGGCGTGCACACACTCCGGCGCAGAAAAATAAAGCACTGGGCACCAGTAGCATACCTGTGCATTCCAGGGTTGTGTTGGGTCGCTGCCATGGGACTTGATACACCCCATGGTGGGACCAGCATAGGTAACTACAACATCGGGGGCCGTAAGACACATGTAACTATGCGAGTAGGAGCCGATCATCATTGAATGGATCACATCACCCTGATTATGGGGTGCCAGTTGGAAACTAGTTTATATGGGTTCAGAGATTAACAAGGGGTACGATGGTCTATTCGACCCTAGACAACTTAACCAAGTTTATAGTGCTTGCCCACTTCTTGTTTATACTTATCATACCCAGTTCTTTATTCATAGACAAAATAGTACTAGACTTACTCAGGCTTTATGTCTGACTCTACTTTTCTTTCGTCTTCTTTTCTTCCGTTTCCCCCCCAGGTCCGCAGGGAGGGAACACAGCAGCTTGACCAACCTTAACATCCAGCTTGAAGAAGAGAAATGTATTGCTTGGACTTTCCTATTTGAACTATGGCTTTGGACAATCCACTATGGGGACTTTTGCAGTTTATCTATGTTTTATTTATGCTTCTTTAAATAATGTACTCAAGACAGATTATGAAAATGTTATGTTATGTTTTCGGAAAGGATGTAAGACAATCATGGTGATGTTTTGTAACGCGTATTTGCTTTTCTGAAATAAAAGTTTGTTGTTCTTCCGCTGTTTACAAATATGTGTTCTTATATCTGTCTTGTATATCTGTGACTTGTACTTATAAACCTCCACCAAAATTAGGGCATTCCCTTTGAGAGTGACCCTAACGGAGGTGGGGTGTTTCAGTATACATGTAGATCTGGATCTGAATTAAGGGTTAGATCTGAACCTTCATATTTTTTGTCGTTAAGAGCTATGCTCCTTCACAGGATAAATTCGTGTTCGATCTAACGTTTATCAGATCTAGATCTAATTTTAGGGTTTTAGAAATTAATTAGTGAATCTGTCCTGATAGTCTATGGTTGTAGAGCTGAGCTCCTGCATATGCTATGCTTGTCGTTATTTACATATTTGTTTCTAAAAACCTATTATCATTGATTCATGTTTGTGACAGAAACATGTATTAGATCTGATCTTTTGGCTATTGATGATTATGAATCTGATCTATGTCATTATCCCCTAATTGCCTTCTCTTATTGTTAAAACTCTCTTTTATTTAATTTCTGCTATTTTCTTTGTTTTCAACCAATCAAAAGTTAGGGATAACTTGATTGGATTTATTTATAAAATAATTTGGTCCCAGAGTTCGACACCCTCTACAACGATCCTTGTTGTTTAGGAAAGACGAACGAATTTTACAGTTGTTTACAATTGTATAATTGGTTCGCAAATAGTTATGGACTCGGTTATTTGAAGGGTCTTAGTTATGGGCTCAATTATGGATTCGGTTATGGGCTCGGTTATGGACTCGGTTATGTGATTGGTTATGTGAAGGGTCTCGGTTATTGGCTCGGTTATGGACTCGATTATAAGCTCTCTTATGGGCTCGGTTATGGACTATGTTATGTGAACGGTCTCAGTTATGGGCTCAGTTATAGACTCGTTTACTGATGTGTGATTTGTTATGGGTTCGATTACGGTCTCGGTTATGACCTACTTTAAAGGTTTTGTTATGACCACAATTATGACCATGATTATGGGTTTAGTTATGGGCTCGGTTTATATTTGGTTATGGGCTCAGTTATTCCATCGGTTATGGAATATAAGCTAAATTAGAAAATAAAAAATGAAAAATAAAAATATATATAAAATATTACTTATTAAATATAAAAGAATATATTACAAATTAAATAATATAAAGTACAAAGCATAAAATACAAAGTATAAAGTATAAAATATAAATTATGAGCTTGATTAGAGGTTTGGTTAAGACCTAAATTTTGAGCTCAGTTAGGGTTTGGTTATTGGGTCGGTTATGGGCTTGGTTATATGAAGGGTCTCGGTTATGGGCTCAATTACGGATTCGGTTAGGGGCTCGGTTATGGACTCGGTTATGTGATCGGTTATGCGAAGGGTTTCGGTTATTGGCTCGGTTATGGAATCGATTATGAGCTCGCTTATGGACTCAGTTTCGAGCTTGGTTATGGGTTAGGTTGTAACAACCCGCAAAAATCAGGACCAATTTAAAATTTTTATTTTAGAAAATTTTAATGAATTTGGACAATATAAAATTATTTATTTAAATAATAATGATCACAAATTTGATTTAAATCGAAGTTAGAATGAATGATTTAATTTTAATTAACAAAAGAGTTAGAAATAGCGCGGTAGTTGAAGAGTCAAACTTGAACTTTGACTGACCGTACGGGATGCAAAATTTAACGGATTTTAGTGAAACCAAAAATATTAGAATCTATTTAAAAATATCTTTCCAACGAATCCGAAAAATTGAAATTTCATAGCGGAAATCAAAAGTTATGGCCAATTCAATATTTAGAAAGGTCGCTATGAAATTTATAAAGGTCAAAATGCTACTTTTTGCATACGAAGGAATTTGAACTCGAAACCACTTCCATTGAGTTCAGAATGATGTTTCTTCATTGAAAAACAATAAACAATTATATATTTTGAGTTTCGGGATTTATTTGTTTAAAAAATATATTTTTAATATTAAATATATTGGCCTTAAAAATAGTCATTTTTTAAACGACCTCTGTTTTCGACGAAATCACTTTTGTTGGAACCATAATGTCAAATTATTGCTAGGTTTCAATTTTCAGAATTTTTCGAATTAATATGTGAGCGTGGGAAAAGAAAATGTGTTTTGACTATTTACAGTTAAATTTAAACGCCTTAAAAATAGACATTTTTTCAAATAGTCTCAGAATTCAATGAAATTAGTCTCGTTAGAACCGTATCGTCATAAGAAAGCTAAAAATATTTTTTTTAGAATTTTTAGAGATCGTATGTGGCCCCGGCATATTTAAATGTACGGTAGAATTTAAATAATTAATTTAATATTGTATTTTCAATTAAAACCGAAAAAAAACGTACAGACATCATAATTGGAGCCCGGGACATAGCCCATCGCGTTCAGAAGGCCTCAAAACGTTAAGATCGACAGTAAGCAGGCCCAAATCTGAGAAAGTCCAAAAATCCACTTTATTTCATGAAATTCGGAATTAAATATTAAAATATTATTAAATCCGAAAACCCTAACCCTAATTTGGCCAGCCGCCATGTCCAAGACCGAAGGCCAGAAATCACCCAAATTCAAACGCTAATATCTCTCAATCCGTTCAACGAAAATTGACGTATGACCTACCAAATCGAAGAGAATTCAAAGAGCTACAAATCTATACGGTTAAGATCGGATTTTGGTGCACGGATTTCGCGAATTTCGTTTGAGAAGGGGCTGCGTTTTTGGTGGATTGGCAGGTCCGAGGAGGGTGCGAGTTGGCCAAGCTTGGTGGCGCAAGGAGGTGGTGCAAGGAGCTTCTGTATGGCGGTGGTTGATCGTGTGCTGGAAGGCTGAGGGGAGGTGCGATTTTGACTTTGGGAAGAGGGAGATGGGTTCGGCCAAGAAAAGAACGACGTGAAGATGGAAGAAGGTCCGAACTTTTTTTTATTATTTTATTATTTTATATTTAAATTGTTCGATCTTTAAAAATTTATAACTCTCTCATACGAGGTCCGATTGACGAACCGTAAATTGCGTTTGAATCACAAAATTAAGAGCTTCGCGATGGCGCAGACCGCAGCTGAAACGGAGACAGTTGATTTTCAGCCAAAATTTCAATGTGAGAATTCTAATTTTAAACATATAATTAATTATTAATTATTTTCTCACATTAAAGAAAATTGTATTGTCATATAAATTCAGATATAGATGTCATGTGTGGTTTGGATTGATAATTGTTGTTTGTTGAATGCTTGTTGTTCATGATATGCTAAATCCGCCTTGAATTGTATATATTTTATCTGCGGTTGGAAAATGGGATCTAAAATTAGATCAAAACATAGTTTATTTTATGTTATTAAAATAATATTTTTATTATTCTGAATTTAACAATAGAAATTGATCGACAAATAAATATTTATTTTTATTTGTTGATTTAACAATGGAATTTGGTCGATAATAAATATTTATTTTTATTTGTTGATTTTATAATAGAAATTGGCACAACGAATAAATTATATCTTTACGGGTTTACATTAAAGAGAATGTTTAATTTTTTTTTTTTTTTGATATGAGGTTGTTTCATTAAAAAGAATGAAATTTTTTTTTATGTAAATTTGTTTACATTAAAAAGAGTGATTAAAAAGGATATATTTTAATATGAGGTTGTGTCATTAAAAAGAATGAAATTAAAAGATTACATTTTTATGTAAAAAAAATAGTGATCTCAATAAAAAGTCATATTTTATTTGTCACTTTGATTTCAATAAAAGTTATAACACTGAAAAATCTCATTTTTAATATAATATTGGTTTCGATAAAAGAAGTAACATTAAAACTTCATTTTCAATGTAATAGTGATGTCAACAAAAAGAAGCAACGTAAAAAGATCATATTTTTATGTGTCCATTGCTTTCAATAGAAAGACTTTGCATAAAAAAAAATCACATTTTTAATGTGATTTAGATTTCATTGTAAAGATGAAGATAAAATGGATTTTATTTTTATTTTTATTTTTATTTTTGGCAATGGAAAGTTTATAAATTAAAATTGCATTTTTATTGAAATTTTGTTCATTGTAATGAATAGAAAAGATCGCATCCATATGTGTAATGAGAAAAAAAAAGGATTACATTTATATGTAAGGAAAAAATGAATAGAAAAGGATTACATTTTCAATGTAATCAAAGATTAAGAATCACATTTTGGTTTACATATCATATGTAAATTAAAATTCATTTTAGAAGTAAAACTTTTGTTTACATTTTTATGTAAATAAAAAAAAAACATGTTTTGGAAATCAAAATGTTTGTATACATTTTTATATGTAAATAAGAAATTATTTCCAGAAGTTACATTATATTTGTAAATAAAAAGTTGTTCTTTTATTTGCATTCACCAATGCAAAGGTATATTGAAAATAAAATTATTCTTTTTTTTGCATTCACCAATGCAAAGGTATATTGAAAATAAAATTATTCTTTTATTTGCATTTAACAATGTAAATATACATTAAAAATAAACTTGTTCTTTTGTTTGCATTTAAAAATGCAAATATATATTTTAAAATGAAACTTGTTCTCTTATTTGTATTTACGAATACAAATATATATGTATATATTAAAGTAAAATTTATTCTTTTATTTGCATTCACTTATGCAAATACATTTTGAAAATGGACGAACCTTTTTATTTGTGTTCCCAAACACAAATACATTATAGAAAATGAATGATCCTTTATGTTTGTTTTCTCAAACACAAATATAACATAGAAAATTAAAATGGTCTTTTTATTCGTGTTCTTAAACACAAATAAAACATTAAAAATAAAAGAACATTTTTTTTTGTGTTCTCCAACACAAATATAACATGATTTTAAAGTAGTACATTTTTATTTTTATTTGCATTTTCAATGCAAATATTTCATGAAATCAAAAGTTCACATTTTTGTCAACATTTCATAATGTAAACAATACAAGAAAAAAAAAATTACATTTTTGTTTGCATTCCACAATGCAAACGAAATGTAGAAAATAGAATATGCATTTTTATTTGCATTCTATCATGCAAATAAAACAAAGGAGATAAAATTACATTTTTGTTTGCAACTTCAGTTGCAAACAAACAAGAAATAAAAATTATATTTTGTTGCAAATTTAGATGCAAACAAATTTATTAAAAACAAAAGATACATTTTTGTTGCATGTTTTAAAGGCGAACAAAGCATTAAAATAAAGGTTACATTTTTATTTATTTATTTACTTCACTTGATGTAAATAAACATAAAATAAGAAGTTGTTCTTTTATTTACATTTCTTAATGTAAATAAAACCAGAAATTAAAATTTACATTTTTATTTGCATTACCCAACGCAAATAAAACAGGAGAATAAAAGAAATATTTTCATTTGCAATCCTTAATGCAAATAAATTATGAAATGAAAAGTTACAATTTTTTATTATTTATTTACATTCCTCTATGTAAATAAACATCAAATAAAAAGGTTGAATCTTTATTTGCATTCTCTATTGCAAATAAAGCATGAAATGAATAGTTATATTTTGTGTTATTATTTAAATCCCCTATTACGAATGGAATTAAAAGATTACATTTTTCTTTTCATTTATTTACAATGAAAGGAACTGAAATAAAGATTATATTTTTATCATCATTTTGATGCGATAAAAGAATAGAAATAAAGATTACATTTTTATTGACATTTTACATGCGATAAAAAAACAGGAATAAAAGAGATATTTTTATCATCGTGTTATATATTGTGTATTACACTGCCATAGGCAAGTTACCTGACTTGTTTATGTGATTGGGTCGATTATTTTTACACATCGCCCAAGTGCACAAATAATTTATTTTTTGTTTGCTGGTTGAAACCCCACACGGGTGTTGGGATGAAAATTAACATACACTAATCCCAATATTTAGTTGTATGTTGATCGTTAGATCGACAGGCTGTGATGAGCATTATTGTTTAATTTTAACGCTTACACAGTTGGAATTTACACTTTGGGATGACTGGATGATTATGCTGTTATTGATATGTGTGAAATCCATATAATGCAAATTATATGGTAAATGGTTGAGTCGCTTTCCGATTCAGGTGTTCTTTTAAATAAGAATATTCTTACATTAGAAATTATTTTTATATAAAGGATATATTTTCATAAATATATATACTTTCTATTAAATATGTTAAAACAAAGAATATTTGTAAAGGATAAAAATCTTTTATGTAAAGAATATTTTTAATGATTATTTCTAAAATATGTTTTCTTATAATAATGAATTAATATTTAAAGGGAAATCCTTTAATTAAGATTATTAGAATTTGCAATTATATTTCATGATATGAGATACATTGAGATGTGAAGTGGATTTATCGTGGGTGGTGTTTTTTAAATGACATTTGTCCTTTAATCCAATTTACATCGAAATTATTATTTGGAATTTATAAATCTATTTTATAGATTTAACAAAAGCATTTTCTAAAAGTCTAGTTTTCCAATTTAATATATATTAAATTGGAATTAAGTGGAAATTCTATTGGTAATAATCGAGATGGGCTTCTGTAATAGAAGACCGATATTATATATGTAATTTAAGAGGCTTTGCCGTTATTCCATGTATATTGTTAGTCCTATACAGAAATTTATATCGATTATGTACTGATTGATTTCTGTGGAATTCCGTATTTAGGAAATTGATTTGTGGGTTTATCGTGAACTGTATTTTAAATGACACGAGTTCTTTAACCCGTTTAAAAGAAGATTTATTCTTTAAAATAAATGATCTGTGAAAATGATTTTTGACATTAAATCAAATTCAGAATTTTTAATAAATCTTTTAAGGAAGATTTATGATTTAATTTATTAATTTATCTTTGATAAAATTTATGAAAATCTTTTAATATGAATATCTTATTAAAAGAATATTCGGGGTCAGAATGTGACATAACGTGTGATTTTCCAATATTTGATTTTTAATCACAAAATACGCGAGTTATTCAGGATGACCGGGTTTAACCCATTCTGAATAATCATCACGACGATCAAGAGTCGAAGATGAAGACGGTGGTAGAAGACCGAAGGTTTTCACATCGTTGGGATGATGATGACTGGTATCTTGAATTGGGACAGTACATTCCAAGGCAAGGTATTTGGTAATGATCGTCCAAACATATTTGGAGATCGACGGACACGTTGTTTCGCTCAGACCCAGAGCGGACTTGTAAATGGATTGCATGTCTGACATTGTATTCTTTTCTACTGTATTTGTTGAACGCTACTGATTTTATATTTCTGTTTGGTGGTGGAGAATTTATTCTTCACTTAACCCCCTTCTCTAAGACGTATGAGCTTAGAGGTTATATATATATATATATTGGTAGATGATCAATGATATGGTAGAGTCTGACAATGTGGCATGCTAAGATGCAATTGATCAAGGCTTTGTTGAAAAGCAGGCCTTGTGGTTGATGATCAAAGCACAGTCTATTTAGGCATAGCTTTGTGTATATCATGACTTCGCGAGCCTCACAGCCCGGTAGAGTCTAAAACGGGAGAAGGGAACGCAGGGAGTGCACACATTTCTTTCTAGCTAGAGTGGTGCCAGGGACCTACCAGCGCTGGCATTTATTCATTGTGGTTGTTGGATTTTTCGAGGCCTCGGGTTATGCGGTCGCCACTGGCCGTATTATAGGTCCAAAAGGACCGGGGAGCGTGTGTTCAGGCATAACTAATCCACAAAAGCAAGTGTGGACCGGCCCTGCAGCTATCCAAGGGTTGGACAGAGTACCAATCCTGGGGCATTTGCTAGAGTGTCTAGAATCGGTAAGGATCTCCTCCCTAGCCTTGACTCAGATGGAAACCCAAATTTCCAATACGACATCACGCGGTTTTGATTGTATACCTATATATGGCGACATAGTGGGATGGGGCACTCATGCCGTCTAGGGTTAATACATTTACTTTGATGTATTTCAAATTGGTTGCACACTATTATTATATAATACTGTGTTTATCGTATCAAGCATCTTTTGATCATTATAAGGTAAAACCCTATCCTCCGGTTTGCGTTGCATTGTGTGATGGGTCTTGGGTCTTATAATGGTTTCATATTTCTAAAAAGCATTGCGTTATTTTGACGTTTTACCTTAGTCATGCACTGGCAATCCATAGGAGAAAACCCGTTCTGCGAAAGTGGCGTGGTCCTGTGATTAGCCTTATTATATTTTATTGGTTAGGTAGAATTCTCACACCAGTCCCATGACTGACCTGTAGTTTGTCCACTGGCAAACTCGGGTACCCATATTTTCCACACGGGCAGTCGAGTAGCTATTTTTGCAGATATATTAAGCAGGATTCTGGGTTGAAGCTTAAAGCTGTGTCCAGAGATAGAGAGTCTTCCGCTGTGTTTTTCCGTTGCAGTATATTACATTTTTTGTATTTATCTTCCGCTGTAATTATATTTCAATGTACTCTGATATGTATATTCTGTACTCTGATGTAACATTTATTATAGTGTTATAAAAGTCTTCTGTTATCTGTGTTAATGTGTTGTATGCCCAAAGTTAAAGTATTCGTAGGTTTCAACTTTTTGGGTCAGACCTGTGTGATTTATGGTCGATTCAAAGGGCGGGGATTTGCGGGTCTTTACAATTGGTATCAGAGCTCAGGTTAGCTCAAATCTTTGGGGTACAACTTGTTAGAACTGAACGGAAGACTCATCAGAGATTGGATTAGTAATGTCCAATAAGAATACTCATTAGAGAAAGGATCAGAAGTATCCTAGAATGAGTGAACTCGTTAGAGATGGGGTTAGTAATGCCCTAGAACGAGTTAAGAGTTACGAATTTATAATTAACGTATTTTTGATATTTATAATCTATTCTTTGAAATATGATTTATATATATATTTTGAAAAGATAATTAACCATTAAAATTTAAAATTAAGATAGTTAATTTTACAATTTTTAGCTACGTTCCTTTTCGAGGACGAAAAGTTTTTAAGTGGGGGCGACTGTAACAACCCGCAAAAATCAGGACCAATTTAAAATTTTTATTTTAGAAAATTTTAATGAATTTGGACAATATAAAATTATTTATTTAAATAATAATGATCACAAATTTGATTTAAATCGAAGTTAGAATGAATGATTTAATTTTAATTAACAAAAGAGTTAGAAATAGCGCGGTAGTTGAAAAGTCAAACTTGAACTTTGACTGACCGTACAGGATGCAAAATTTAACGGATTTTAGTGAAACCAAAAATATTAGAATCTATTTAAAAATATCTTTCCAACGAATCCGAAAAATTGAAATTTCATAGCGGAAATCAAAAGTTATGGCCAATTCAATATTTAGAAAGGTCGCTATGAAATTTATAAAGGTCAAAATGCTACTTTTTGCATACGAAGGAATTTGAACTCGAAACCACTTCCATTGAGTTCAGAATGATGTTTCTACATTGAAAATAGTAAACACTTATATATTTTGAGTTTCTGGATTTATTTGTTTAAAAATATATTTTTAATATTAAATATATTGGCCTTAAAAATAGTCATTTTTCAAACGACGTCTGTTTTCGATGAAATCACTTTTGTTGGAACCGGAATGTCAAATTATTGCTAGGTTTCAATTTTCAGAATTTTTCGAATTAATATGTGAGCGTGGGAAAAGAAAATGTGTTTTGACTATTTATAGTTAAATTTAAACGCCTTAAAAATAGACATTTTTTCAAATAGTCTCAGAATTCGTTGAAATTAGTCTCGTTAGAACTTTATCGTCATAAGAAAGCTAAAAATATTTTTTTTTTAGAATTTTTAGAGATCGTATGTGGCCCCGGCATATTTAAATGTACGGTAGAATTTAAACAATTAATTTAATATTGTATTTTCAATTAAAACCGAAAAAAAAACGTACAGACATCAGAATTGGAGCCCGGGACATAGCCCATCGCGTTCAGAAGGCCTCAAAACGTTAAGATCGATAGTAAGCAGGGCCAAATCCGAGAAAGTCCAAAAATCCACTTTATTTCATGAAATTCGGAATTAAATATTAAAATATTATTAAATCCGAAAACCCTAACCCTAATTTGTCCAGCCGCCATGTCCAAGACCAAAGGCCAGAAATCACCCAAATTCAAACGCTAATATCTCTCAATCCGTTCAACGAAAATTGACGTATGACCTACCAAATCGAAGAGAATTCAGAGAGCTACAAATCTATACGGTTAAGATCGGATTTTGGTGCACGGATTTCGCGAATTTCGTCCGAGAAGAGGCTGCGTTTTTGGTGGATTGGCGGGTCCGAGGTGGGTGCGAGTTGGCCAAGCTTGGTGGCGCAAGGAGGTGGTGCAAGGAGCTTCTGTATGGCGGTGGTTGATCGTGTGCTGGAAGGCTGAGGGGAGGTGCGATTTTGACTTTGGGAAGAGGGAGATGGGTTCGGCCAAGAAAAGAACGACGTGAAGATGGAAGAAGGTCCGAACTTTTTTTTTTTTATTATTTTATTATTTTATATTTAAATTGTCCGATCTTTAAAAATTCATAACTCTCTCATACGAGGTCCGATTGACGAACCGTAAATTGCATTGGAATCAAAAAATTAAGAGCTTCGCGATGGCGCAGACCGCAGCTGAAACGAAGACAGTTGATTTTCAGCCAAAATTTCAATGTGAGAATTCTAATTTTAAACATTTAATTAATTATTAATTATTTTCTCACATTAAAGAAAATTGTATTGTCATATAAATTCAGATCTGGATGTCATGTGTGGTTTGGATTGATAATTGTTGTTTGTTGAATGCTTGTGGTTCATGATATGCTAAATCCGCCTTGAATTGTATATATTTTATCTACGGTTGGAAAATGGGATCTAAAATTAGATCAAAACATAGTTTATTTTATGTTATTAAAATAATATTTTTATTATTCTGAATTTAACAATAGAAATTGATCGACAAATAAATATTTATTTTTATTTGTTGATTTAACAATGGAATTTGGTCGACAATAAATATTTATTTTTATTTGTTGATTTTATAATAGAAATTGGCACAACGAATAAAATATATCTTTACAGGTTTACATTAAAGAGAATGTTTAAAAATTTTTTTTTTTTTGATATGAGGTTGTTTCATTAAAAAGAATGAAAAAAAAATTTATGTAAATTTGTTTACATCAAAAAGAGTGATTAAAAAGGATATATTTTAATATGAGGTTGTGTCATTAAAAAGAATGAAACTAAAAGATTACATTTTTATGTAAAAAAAAATAGTGATCTCAATAAAAAGTCATATTTTATTTGTCACTTTGATTTCAATAAAAGTTATAACATTGAAAAATCTCATTTTTAATATAATATTGGCTTCGATAAAAGAAGTAACATTAAAACTTCATTTTCAATGTAATAGTGATGTCAACAAAAAGAAGCAACGTAAAAAGATCATATTTTTATGTGTCCATTGTTTTCAATAGAAAGACTTTGCATTAAAAAATCACATTTTTAATGTGATTTAGATTTCATTGTAAAGATGAAGATAAAATGGATTTTATTTTTATTTTCATTTTTGGCAATGGAAAGTTTATAAATTAAAATTGCATTTTTTATTGAAATTTTGTTCATTGTAATGAATAGAAAAGATCGCATCCATATGTGTAATGAGAAAAAAAAGGATTACATTTATATGTAAGGAAAAAATGAACAGAAAAGGATTACATTTTCAATGTAATCAAAGATTAAGAATCACATTTTGGTTTACATATCATATGTAAATTAAAATTCATTTTAGAAGTAAAACTTTTGTTTACATTTTTATGTAAATAAAAAAAATGTTTTGGAAATCACAATGTTTGTTTACATTTTTATATGTAAATAAGAAATTATTTCCAGAAGTTACATTATATTTGTAAATATATTTTGTAAATAAAAAGTTGTTCTTTTATTTGCATTCACCAATGCAAAGGTATATTGAAAATAAAATTAATCTTTTATTTGCATTCACCAATGCAAAGGTATATTGAAAATAAAATTATTCTTTTATTTGCATTCACCAATGCAAAGGTATATTGAAAATAAAATTATTCTTTTATTTGCATTTACCAATGTAAAAATACATTAAAAATGAACTTGTTCTTTTGTTTGCATCTAAAAATGCAAATATATATTTTAAAATGAAACTTGTTCTCTTATTTGTATTTACGAATACAAATATATGTATTAAAGTAAAATTTATTCTTTTATTTGCATTCACTTATGCAAATACATTTTGAAAATGAACGAACCTTTTTATTTGTGTTCCCAAACACAAATACATTATAGAAAATGAATGATCCTTTATGTTTGTGTTCTCAAACACAAATATAACATAGAAAATTAAAATGGTCTTTTTATTCATGTTCTTAAACACAAATAAAACATTAAAAATAAAAGAACATTTTTTTTGTGTTCTCCAACACAAATATAACATGATTTTAAAGTAGTACATTTTTATTTTTATTTGCATTTTCAATGCAAATATTTCATGAAATCAAAAGTTCACATTTTTGTTAACATTTCATAATGTAAACAATACAAGAAAAAAAATTACATTTTGTTTGCATTCCACAATGCAAACGAAATGTAGAAAATAAAATATGCATTTTTATTTGCATTCTATCATGCAAATAAAACAAAGGAGATAAAATTACATTTTTGTTTGCAACTTCAGTTGCAAACAAACAAGAAATAAAAATTACATTTTGTTGCAAATTTAGATGCAAACAAATTTATTAAAAACATAAGATACATTTTTGTTGCATGTTTTAAAGGCGAACAAAGCATTAAAATAAAGGTTACATTTTTATTTATTTATTTACTTCACTTGATATAAATAAACATAAAATAAGAAGTTGTTCTTTTATTTACATTTCTTAATGTAAATAAAACCAGAAATTAAAATTTACATTTTTATTTTGTAAAAACCCGTAACTTCCCCGTAAAGGAAAGTGTCGGATAGTTCGAGAACAAGCCACAACAGAACCCATACAGAAGAACATTTCACTGTATATTACAACAATGCATCAGATTACAAGAACATACAGAGCATAAAAGAATAAATATTACACAGAAATATCAGAGATTTAAATTACATTTAAATACATAGCAGCGGAAAATAATACAATACACAACTAGAAGAAGATATACGGATACAAAGCTTTCCAGATATCGTTCCAGCTGTAAACCAAGATCCTGTGAATATAAATCTGCAAAACAAAAACTACTAGCTGCCCGTGTCGAAAATAGGGGCACCCAGAGTTTAGGTTAAAACAATAAACTCCAGGTCAGTCATGTGACTGGTGTGAGAACTAAAATAGTTATTTAAAACTTTACTTTAAAAGAGAGTAATTCAAGGGACCACGCCGTATAACACGGAACGGGTTTCCTCCCAAGAATACCAGTGCATAAAACAAACAGCGCAATGCTAAATAAAGAAAAATGAAGCTGTTATAAGACCCAGGTCCTATCACACAATGCAACGCAAGCCGGGGGATAGGGTTTTCCCTTATAACAGCCAAAGAATGCTTGATACGTTTTAAAACAAATCATTTGATACTACTATAAGTGTATAGTGTATAAAACAACTTCAAATCATAAGTATCAATCATAGGCGACATGAGCGTCCCATGCCACTATGCCACCACATATAGGTTTACAAATAAAACCGCAAAGTCACGTATTTGGAAATTGGGTTTCCATCTATGAACCGAGGCAAAAGATAGTCCTCACCGACTTCGAGACTGTCTAGCCCGAGCCTCAGGGTCAGAGCGCATCGACCCTTGGATCCTCAGGGCCGGTCCACCGATGTGGATTAAAATGCCTGAACATGCGTTTCCCCGCCCTTTGGGGCGTAAATGAGCCAACTAAATGACTCCATCGGTTCGAGAACGACCGATCAATCCGAGGCGCCTCGCAACAGCAACAACCACATAAGTCAAACTCGTCAGGGCGTGTAAAACCACTGACGCCACTTCTAGCTAGAAAGAAACACATGCCCTCCCTGACGTCCTCTCCCGTTTTTGGTTCATACCGGGTGTGAAACACGCGAAGTAAACGTTACACAAAGCTACGCCACAAGGCCGTGCTTTGATCATCACCACAAGACTTTGCTTTTCAACAGAAGCCTCGATCAATTTCCTCTTAGGCATGCCACACAGGCAATTCACTCCATGCGTTTGATATCCATCAATATATAACCCCTGAGCTCGTACGTCTCAGAGAAGGGCGTTAAGCAAGAGAATAAATTCTCCGCCGCCAAACAGATATATATTTAATAGAAATCAATCACACGGACTAAAATCCAATGTCAGACACACAGTCCATTTACAAGTCCGTTCTGGGTCTGAACGAAACCGGAGGCACCTAGTACCCCGCATATCCTTCGATCTCCAAGTACGTCTGGACGATCACTAACTGTTTCCATCTTCTTGGGTGTACAGCCCAATCAAGATCATCAGTAATTACCCAAACGACGTGAAGACCTCCGGTCTTCGACCATCGTCTTCATCTTCGACTTATCGTCGTATCAGTTATTCAGAATGGGATAAACCCGGTCTTTCCGAATAACTCGCATATATTTTGAATAAGTGTTACACAAACACAACATACGCCTCATTCCAATTCATCAGTCACTAACCGTAAATTTATCAAGAGAATAATTCCCCAAATATTAACCCCGAAGGCCGAAACCAACATCAGATCAATATCCAGAAAACCATTCTGCTTAGCTAACCGACAGTTAGTTTCTAAATTTCACATTCATAGGGAAAGGTTCCCATTAATTTTATCCAAGATAAATTCCTTGAATTTATTCTTTATTCTATTCTTTTGAATTTCGATTCAACTAGCCGGGATTAACGAAACTTACCGAAGTAATCCTTTGTTTTAATTTCCCAATCCCAACCTATTTATCCCATGAGGTAAAACTGGTAATACCTCATATCTAACACCACAGTGTTATCGGTAAATTCAATTACCATTTCACGTTCAAATCTAATTAAAGATTTAACTATCGCCTGGAGCAACACTGGTGTTACTCCATTCTCGATTATTTCAATCTAATTAAAGATTCATTAAAACTCCACTTAGTTTTAATCGTTAACTGGGTTAAAGAATCAGTGTCATTTAAAAACACGGTTCACGATAAACCCAAAATTACATTCCATTAATTATCGGGTTAAAGAACAAGTGTTATTTAAAACACTGTTCACGATAAACCCAAAAATCAATATCAATTCAATTCCAATTAAATATTATTTAATTGGTACACTTCATTAAATCTAAATAAAAAGATTTAATCTTTTCTCAACTAGGTTCAAGAACAGTGTTAGTGAAGACACCATTCACGACAAACCCAAATCACATTCGATATTCAATACAAGGCTCTGAATAGAAAATATATCGGCCTATATTCAATATCAAATTCTACGATTAACAAATGTCGTATTGGAAATAACGATATCAATATATATCTTTCAAATTTCCATAACAACACCTATATAATCACGAATTCCAACATCGAAATATTCCGAAGACAATTTCGATTCAAATCCACTCCAATGCAATCATTGGATATTTTGGTTATTTTCAAAACCCTTTTTAAATTCAATTTATTTATTTAAAAATAAATAGAATTATGTTTCTAGTTCAAAACTAGTTCATTTCGATAAAAATCTATTTTTATCTTTTCAAATATGGAGTTTTTCATCCCAATTCTTTCTAAATCATTTCTTATGATTTTACACAAATTATTACTATTTTTAATAATTTTATCAAGGCCTGTACAGTCGATTTCCATCAATGGCCATCGAACTGCACTTACAGCGACCTTTTTCAAATTTGATTTGGACATAATTCCAAATCCAACCGTTAGATTTCAAATTTCTAATATTCATTAGAAAGCTCTTTTCGATACGAACCCAACGGTTCCGGTTTTAGGAGAATCCGACGGTCGGATCTCCCGTAATGTCCGTTTGAAATAAATGGTCGAAATTCACGAACTACCGCGGCGCGGCGCGTTCTATTCAGGCCATTATATTATATATATAATATATATTTCGTCGATTTCCATTTAAAACGAATTATATAAATAGTTTTAAATTCGTTTCAAAAGTAATTTCAACTTCCATTTCAATTCAAATCAAAATTGAATTCTTCTTTATAAATTCGTTTTAAAATTCCTTTCTATTCAATTCAAATTTCAATTCAATTTGAATTCATTTCAATTCGCTTTAAATTCAATTTGAAATCGTTTTCAATTCAATTCATTTCGAAATCGTTTTCAATTCAATTCATTTCGAAATCGTTTTCAATTCAATTCATTTCGAAATCGTTTTCAATTCATTTCATTTCGAAATCGTTTTCAATTCATTTCATTTCGAAATCGTTTTCAATTCATTTCATTTCGAAATCGTTTTCAATTCATTTCATTTCGAAATCGTTTTCAATTCATTTCATTTCGAAATCGTTTTCAATTCATTTCATTTCGAAATGAATAAATCGATATAAATATCGTTCACGTCAAAATGGCGTCAATCTAATCAACACGGCTTCATAAATTTCTATTTTCAAATATTTCTTTTTCAAAATAGTTGTTATTATCAAAATATTTCGTTCAACACATGACCAATCTCAATGAATGAGTACTGTCAACACATGAACTTTTATTTTATATCGATAAAGGTGCAAATTTTATTACTAAAATATTTCGTTCAACACATGACCAATCTCAATGAATGAGTACTGTCAACACATGAACTTTTATTTTATATCGATAAAGGTGCAAATTTTATTACTAAAATATTTCGTTCAACACATGACCAATCTCAATGAATGAGTACTGTCAACACATGAACTTTTATTTTATATCGATAAAGGTGCAAATTTTATTACTAAAATATTTCGTTCAACACATGACCAATCTCAATGAATGAGTACTGTCAACACATGAACTTTTATTTTATAATATTCTTTATTTTTCAAATTGGAATGAGGCCCAATCAATTACCATATAAAGTTAATTATATGGATTTTCATACAACACATGTATATAATAGCATGGAAAAATAATCAACCATCAACCAAAGTGCACTACACTGTATAAGCATCAAATATAGATATCTAACGCTTATAACAGCCTGTCAATCAATCGATCGACATATTTAATCAATCAGGATGAGTGAACTTCAAATTTCATCCCAACACCCGTGTGGGGTTTCAAACAATCAAACGCATATTTTATTTGTGCAGTTGGGCGATGTGTAAAATTTATCGACCCAATCAATGCCCTTCAAATAGGTGTACATAAACAAACCGTCTGGTTTGTAAATGAATATTTATTTATTCACATTCACGCTAAAAATTATACTTTTAACGACAAAACATTTTATTCCAACATATGAATTTCTATTCAGTTCATTCTTTAAATAAAATGATATTTTTATTTTTCTAACTTATTTTAGAAAATTTCGGCGGCATAACGGCACGATACTAGAAACGGGACGAGGCTTAGCCTTATCCCCGGTCTAGTGAAGGCCCACGCCATTCACACATCAATCAAAATCACCAAACAACCAAATTCAAATCAAATCATATAACTAAGCTATGCAACCAAACAAACAAGTCCATGGTCTGTGGACGATTGTGTCGGGTGCTACTAAGCACCGTCTGCATCCTAGTATATATATATAATTAGAAAAGAAATTGAAAGGTGAGAAATTCTCACAGATAGCTATCCAAACTCCACGGCACTTCCAATGCAGGAAATCTTCACTGTTCTCGTCAATATCACTTCCTTTGCCCGTAGCCACTACGTATGTAAAAATCACATTTTTACTTCGCTATTCGATATATAAAAATCAAATTTTTCTTTCGAAGTTCAACATATAAAAATCATATTTTTATTTCGAAGTTCAACACATAAAAATCCTATTTTTAATTTGCTATTCAATATATAAAAATCGAATTTTTAGTTTGCTATTCAATATATAAAAATCGAATTTTTAATTTATAGATTTCGCCTTTATAAAACATAGACTTCGCCCTTTCAAATTTAAAGATTTTACCTTTTCTAATTTAAAGATTTCTAAATAAAAATCATTGCTTTATAACATAAAATAAAATCAGTTTTTAAATTAACAAAAATCAGTTTTAACATTATATAAAAATCAGTTTTAACATTATATAAAAATCAGTTTTAACATTATATAAAAATCAGTTTTAACATTATATAAAAAATCAGTTTTAACATTATATAAAAATCAGTTTTAACATTATATAAAAATCAGTTTTAACATTATATAAAAAATCAGTTTTAACATTATATAAAAATCAGTTTTAACATTATATAAAAAATCAGTTTTAACATTATATAAAAAATCAGTTTTAACATTATATAAAAAATCAGTTTTAACATTATATAAAAAATCTGTTTTAACATTATATAAAAAATCAGTTTTAACATTATATAAAAAATCAGTTTTAACATTATATAAAAAATCAGTTTTAACATTATATAAAAATCAGTTTTAACATTATATAAAAAATCAATTTTCTTTTTATTTATATCAGCTTTCTTTTTATTTATATCAGTTTTCTTTTTATTTATATAAAATAAAATAAAATAAATAAGTTAAAAAAACTTACGGGGGGGGGGGGGGGGGGCTGTCAGACCGGCGGCCGCTACTGCGAGGGGGGGCTCGGGGTGGGTGGCTGGGGGTCCGGCAGATGGTGGCGCTGGCCATCGGTGGGCCACAGGGGGTTGCGTCGGTTTAATTCGAAGATGGGGGAGGAGGAAAGAAGGAGAAGCAGGTGGAGGAGGGGGCGTGGAGGCAACGATCGGAGCAGGGGCACGGTGGAGGCGTCGGCGGCTGATGGGGGGAGGCGCGCGATCGATTTAGGTTTTTTTTTTTTCTGGTTGAAATCGAAGTGAACGGGGGGGGGGGGGGGGGGGGCAGAACGAAGGATAAGGGGAGAGAAATTAAAATTATTTTTATTATTTTATTATTTAATTTCTTAAAAAGGTTGACCTTTACATACGACCTCGAAACGAGGCCCACCGCCTGTCGCCCATAGCGTTTTACCCCCATTCCGAACACAATGGGATATGTATCGCAAGCTGATTTGATCGTTGCAATCAGTTTCCTTTGAATTTACATTTAAATCACTATATTGAATTTTAAACGTACATTTCAAATTACCGGGGTCACATACTAACTAGAAAAATTCCAGAAAAATATTTTCTAGCTTCATATCGATGATACGGTCCTAACAATACTAGTTTCGTCAAATTCTGAGACCGTTTGAAAAATGGCCAATTTCCAGTCGATCAAAATCAACTGAAACCGGTCAAACGCGTTTTCCTTTGCCACGTTCACATATTGATTCGAAAAATTATGAAATTTGGAATCTAACAATAATTCGACATCACGGACCCAACAAAAGTGGTTTCGTCGAAATCCGAGGTCATTTGCAAAATGTCTATTTTTAAGGGCCTGAATTCCATAGCGACTATTCAGAATTTTCAACTGGACATATCTTTTGATTCCCGCTATGAAATTCCGATTTCCCGGATTCGTTGGAAAGATATTATCAATTAGATCCTAATGTTTTTGGTTTCACTAAAATCCGGATTGTTTTGCACCCGGTACATTCAATTGAAGTTTGAAATCGAATTATCGAACTACCGCGCCATTTTCAATTCTATTTATAATTATATATAAATATTTATATTCTAACGACGACGCGTATAAATATATACGTTCGAATTATATTCGAAATAAATTTCTCGTCGATATTATTTAAAATAATCTATTTTAAATATTCAAAATTCGCTAAAATTGCCAAAATAAAAATTTTAAACTGGCCCAGATTTTGCGGGTTATTACATCTCCCCCACTTAATTCTTTTCGTCCCCGAAAAGGAACAAAGTCGAAAGTGGTTTGATTAATCAACACTACGTTCGATCTGGCTTTCATTCTCCAACTGTTCAGTTTCTGAGAATTTTAAAATTTTCAAAAATTTGGCTAACACCCTAAATTTTGAAAAATTTCGCCATAACCTCCCCTGCACCGGGAGCATCGGGGAATTTCAAATAGCTTCCCCGGTCCTTCAGATCTCAAAAAGAAAAAGAAAAAGCCAAGCGGCTAGCCAATAGGCTCATAAAATCATCATCACCCAAACAAAACAGTAAATTATGTAGTAAACATGTACCTATTTGTCGGGCAAACAAATTTTATTCTCTGGCTCTAGCCTCCTTGCTATGACCTGTTCAATGATATATATGTATATGCAAGCAAATGCAACCAATTTTCAATATAATTCAATATTTGGTTCAACTAGGCTAAATGGTTCACAATTATCAACCAAATAAACAAACAGCACAAACATCAATCAATTAGTGAATTAGAGTCTCAAATTCATAATTTTGATACATATACAAAAATCAGATTTTTGATGCCAAATCACAACAATAAGCCCTATCTAATTTTGGTTCTCACACCAGTCAATAGGAAATATATAAATATCACACCTTCGACACACGAACTCTAATTCTGATGATGTAGCTACAATCATCAGAATCATCTCCGGGCGACTAGAGTGTGAATCTATATCTATCCAGTATATTAAAATTTCGAATACACGCGGATCAGACGTATACGCAAAATCTATATATACTGGATTGTCCACATCAATATAAATAAATAATCGAATACGAATAATTGATTTAAATTTTCAAAACAAGATTTGTTTTCACTTTTATTTTAAAAATTTACTCTTCACACTCGTTCTAGGATACTACTGATCCCATCTCTAACGAGTCATTCTAATTGGATATTACTAATCCAATATCTGATGAATTCTTTCGTATGGTTCTAATGTGCCTTGTTCACTGCTTAGTAAACCAAAGCTCTGATACCAACTGTAAAAACCCGTAACTTCCCCGTAAAGGAAAGTGTCGGATAGTTCGAGAACAAGCCACAACAGAACCCATACAGAAGAACATTTCACTGTATATTACAACAATGCATCAGATTACAAGAACATACAGAGCATAAAAGAATAAATATTACACAGAAATATCAGAGATTTAAATTACATTTAAATACATAGCAGCGGAAAATAATACAATACACAACTAGAAGAAGATATACGGATACAAAGCTTTCCGGATATCGTTCCAGCTGTAAACCAGGATCCTGTGAATATAAATATGCAAAACCAAAACTACTAGCTGCCCGTGTCGAAAATAGGGGCACCCAGAGTTTAGGTTAAAACAATAAACTCCAGGTCAGTCATGTGACTGGTGTGAGAACTAAAATAGTTATTTAAAACTTTACTTTAAAAGAGAGTAATTCAAGGGACCACGCCGTATAACACGGAACGGGTTTCCTCCCAAGAATACCAGTGCATAAAACAAACAGCGCAATGCTAAATAAAGAAAAATGAAGCTGTTATAAGACCCAGGTCCTATCACACAATGCAACGCAAGCCGGGGGATAGGGTTTTCCCTTATAACAGCCAAAGAATGCTTGATACGTTTTAAAACAAACCATTTGATACTACTATAAGTGTATAGTGTATAAAACAACTTCAAATCATAAGTATCAATCATAGGCGACATGAGCGTCCCATGCCACTATGCCACCACATATAGGTTTACAAATAAAACCGCAAAGTCACGTATTTGGAAATTGGGTTTCCATCTATGAACCGAGGCAAAAGATAGTCCTCACCGACTTCGAGACTGTCTAGCCCGAGCCTCAGGGTCAGAGCGCATCGACCCTTGGATCCTCAGGGCCGGTCCACCGATGTGGATTAAAATGCCTGAACATGCGTTTCCCCGCCCTTTGGGGCGTAAATGAGCCAACTAAATGACTCCATCGGTTCGAGAACGACCGATCAATCCGAGGCGCCTCGCAACAGCAACAACCACATAAGTCAAACTCGTCAGGGCGTGTAAAACCACTGACGCCACTTCTAGCTAGAAAGAAACACATGCCCTCCCTGACGTCCTCTCCCGTTTTTGGTTCATACCGGGTGTGAAACACGCGAAGTAAACGTTACACAAAGCTACGCCACAAGGCCGTGCTTTGATCATCACCACAAGACTTTGCTTTTCAACAGAAGCCTCGATCAATTTCCTCTTAGGCATGCCACACAGGCAATTCACTCCATGCGTTTGATATCCATCAATATATAACCCCTGAGCTCGTACGTCTCAGAGAAGGGCGTTAAGCAAGAGAATAAATTCTCCGCCGCCAAACAGATATATATTTAATAGAAATCAATCACACGGACTAAAATCCAATGTCAGACACACAGTCCATTTACAAGTCCGTTCTGGGTCTGAACGAAACCGGAGGCACCTAGTACCCCGCATATCCTTCGATCTCCAAGTACGTCTGGACGATCACTAACTGTTTCCATCTTCTTGGGTGTACAGCCCAATCAAGATCATCAGTAATTACCCAAACGACGTGAAGACCTCCGGTCTTCGACCATCGTCTTCATCTTCGACTTATCGTCGTATCAGTTATTCAGAATGGGATAAACCCGGTCTTTCCGAATAACTCGCATATATTTTGAATAAGTGTTACACAAACACAACATACGCCTCATTCCAATTCATCAGTCACTAACCGTAAATTTATCAAGAGAATAATTCCCCAAATATTAACCCCGAAGGCCGAAACCAACA
The DNA here is from genome assembly GCA_030737875.1 of Allium sativum. Lineage (NCBI taxonomy): Eukaryota > Viridiplantae > Streptophyta > Magnoliopsida > Asparagales > Amaryllidaceae > Allium > Allium sativum. The sequence goes on along the minus strand of CM060919.1, from coordinate 121,259,984 downwards.
TCAGATCAATATCCAGAAAACCATTCTGCTTAGCTAACCGACAGTTAGTTTCTAAATTTCACATTCATAGGGAAAGGTTCCCATTAATTTTATCCAAGATAAATTCCTTGAATTTATTCTTTATTCTATTCTTTTGAATTTCGATTCAACTAGCCGGGATTAACGAAACTTACCGAAGTAATCCTTTGTTTTAATTTCCCAATCCCAACCTATTTATCCCATGAGGTAAAACTGGTAATACCTCATATCTAACACCACAGTGTTATCGGTAAATTCAATTACCATTTCACGTTCAAATCTAATTAAAGATTTAACTATCGCCTGGAGCAACACTGGTGTTACTCCATTCTCGATTATTTCAATCTAATTAAAGATTCATTAAAACTCCACTTAGTTTTAATCGTTAACTGGGTTAAAGAATCAGTGTCATTTAAAAACACGGTTCACGATAAACCCAAAATCACATTCCATTAATTATCGGGTTAAAGAACAAGTGTTATTTAAAACACTGTTCACGATAAACCCAAAAATCAATATCAATTCAATTCCAATTAAATATTATTTAATTGGTACACTTCATTAAATCTAAATAAAAAGATTTAATCTTTTCTCAACTGGGTTCAAGAACAGTGTTAGTGAAGACACCATTCACGACAAACCCAAATCACATTCGATATTCAATACAAGGCTCTGAATAGAAAATATATCGGCCTATATTCAATATCAAATTCTACGATTAACAAATGTCGTATTGGAAATAACGATATCAATATATATCTTTCAAATTTCCATAACAACACCTATATAATCACGAATTCCAACATCGAAATATTCCGAAGACAATTTCGATTCAAATCCACTCCAATGCAATCATTGGATATTTTGGTTATTTTCAAAACCCTTTTTAAATTCAATTTATTTATTTAAAAATAAATAGAATTATGTTTCTAGTTCAAAACTAGTTCATTTCGATAAAAATCTATTTTTATCTTTTCAAATATGGAGTTTTTCATCCCAATTCTTTCTAAATCATTTCTTATGATTTTACACAAATTATTACTATTTTTAATAATTTTATCAAGGCCTGTACAGTCGATTTCCATCAATGGCCATCGAACTGCACTTACAGCGACCTTTTTCAAATTTGATTTGGACATAATTCCAAATCCAACCGTTATATTTCAAATTTCTAATATTCATTAGAAAGCTCTTTTCGATACGAACCCAACGGTTCCGGTTTTAGGAGAATCCGACGGTCGGATCTCCCGTAATGTCCGTTTGAAATAAATGGTCGAAATTCACGAAGTGCCGCGGCGCGGCGCGTTCTATTCAGGCCATTATATTATATATATAATATATAATATATATTTCGTCGATTTCCATTTAAAACGAATTATATAAATAGTTTTAAATTCGTTTCAAAAGTAATTTCAACTTCCATTTCAAGTCAAATCAAAATTGAATTCTTCTTTATAAATTCGTTTTAAAATTCCTTTCTATTCAATTCAAATTTCAATTCAATTTGAATTCATTTCAATTCGCTTTCAATTCAATTTGAAATCGTTTTCAATTCAATTCATTTCGAAATCGTTTTCAATTCAATTCATTTCGAAATCGTTTTCAATTCAATTCATTTCGAAATCGTTTTCAATTCAATTCATTTCGAAATCGTTTTCAATTCAATTCATTTCGAAATCGTTTTCAATTCATTTCATTTCGAAATCGTTTTCAATTCATTTCATTTCGAAATCGTTTTCAATTCATTTCATTTCGAAATCGTTTTCAATTCATTTCATTTCGAAATCGTTTTCAATTCATTTCATTTCGAAATGAATAAATCGATATAAATATCGTTCACGTCAAAATGGCGTCAATCTAATCAACACGGCTTCATAAATTTCTATTTTCAAATATTTCTTTTTCAAAATAGTTGTTATTATCAAAATATTTCGTTCAACACATGACCAATCTCAATGAATGAGTACTGTCAACACATGAACTTTTATTTTATATCGATAAAGGTGCAAATTTTATTACTAAAATATTTCGTTCAACACATGACCAATCTCAATGAATGAGTACTGTCAACACATGAACTTTTATTTTATATCGATAAAGGTGCAAATTTTATTACTAAAATATTTCGTTCAACACATGACCAATCTCAATGAATGAGTACTGTCAACACATGAACTTTTATTTTATATCGATAAAGGTGCAAATTTTATTACTAAAATATTTCGTTCAACACATGACCAATCTCAATGAATGAGTACTGTCAACACATGAACTTTTATTTTATAATATTCTTTATTTTTCAAATTGGAATGAGGCCCAATCAATTACCATATAAAGTTAATTATATGGATTTTCATACAACACATGTATATAATAGCATGGAAAAATAATCAACCATCAACCACAGTGCACTACACTGTATAAGCATCAAATATAGATATCTAACGCTTATAACAGCCTGTCAATCAATCGATCGACATATTTAATCAATCAGGATGAGTGAACTTCAAATTTCATCCCAACACCCGTGTGGGGTTTCAAACAATCAAACGCATATTTTATTTGTGCAGTTGGGCGATGTGTAAAATTTATCGACCCAATCAATGCCCTTCAAATAGGTGTACATAAACAAACCGTCTGGTTTGTAAATGAATATTTATTTATTCACATTCACGCTAAAAATTATACTTTTAACGACAAAACATTTTATTCCAACATATGAATTTCTATTCAGTTCATTCTTTAAATAAAATGATATTTTTATTTTTCTAACTTATTTTAGAAAATTTCGGCGGCATAACGGCACGATACTAGAAACGGGACGAGGCCTAGCCTTATCCCCGGTCTAGTGAAGGCCCACGCCATTCACACATCAATCAAAATCACCAAACAACCAAATTCAAATCAAATCATATAACTAAGCTATGCAACCAAACAAACAAGTCCATGGTCTGTGGACGATTGTGTCGGGTGCTACTAAGCACCGTCTGCATCCTAGTATATATATATAATTAGAAAAGAAATTGAAAGGTGAGAAATTCTCACAGATAGCTATCCAAACTCCACGGCACTTCCAATGCAGGAAATCTTCACTGTTCTCGTCGATATCACTTCCTTTGCCCGTAGCCACTACGTATGTAAAAATCACATTTTTACTTCGCTATTCGATATATAAAAATCAAAATTTTCTTTCGAAGTTCAACATATAAAAATCATATTTTTATTTCGAAGTTCAAAACATAAAAATCCTATTTTTAATTTGCTATTCAATATATAAAAATCGAATTTTTAGTTTGCTATTCAATATATAAAAATCGAATTTTTAATTTATAGATTTCGCCTTTATAAACATAGACTTCGCCCTTTCAAATTTAAAGATTTTACCTTTTCTAATTTAAAGATTTCTAAATAAAAATCATTGCTTTATAACATAAAATAAAATCAGTTTTTAAATTAACAAAAATCAGTTTTAACATTATATAAAAATCAGTTTTAACATTATATAAAAATCAGTTTTAACATTATATAAAAATCAGTTTTAACATTATATAAAAAATCAGTTTTAACATTATATAAAAATCAGTTTTAACATTATATAAAAATCAGTTTTAACATTATATAAAAAATCAGTTTTAACATTATATAAAAATCAGTTTTAACATTATATAAAAAATCAGTTTTAACATTATATAAAAAATCAGTTTTAACATTATATAAAAAATCAGTTTTAACATTATATAAAAAATCAGTTTTAACATTATATAAAAAATCAGTTTTAACATTATATAAAAATCAGTTTTAACATTATATAAAAAAATCAGTTTTCTTTTTATTTATATCAGTTTTCTTTTTATTTATATCAGTTTTCTTTTTATTTATATCAGTTTTCTTTTTATTTATATCAGTTTTCTTTTTATTTATATAAAATAAATAAGTTAAAAAAACTTAAGGGGGGGGGGCTGTCAGACCGGCGGCCGCTACTGCGAGGGGGGGCTCGGGGTGGGTGGCTGGGGGTCCGGCAGATGGTGGCGCTGGCCATCGGTGGGCCACAGGGGGTTGCGTCGGTTTAATTCGAAGATGGGGGAGGAGGAAAGAAGGAGAAGCAGGTGGAGGAGGGGGCGTGGAGGCAACGATCGGAGCAGGGGCACGGTGGAGGCGTCGGCGGCTGATGGGGGGAGGCGCGCGATCGATTTAGGTTTAAGGTTTTTTTTTTCTTTCTGGTTGAAATCGAAGTGAACGGGGGGGGGGGGGGGGGCCAGAACGAAGGATAAGGGGAGAGAAATTAAAATTATTTTTATTATTTAATTTCTTAAAAAGGTTGACCTTTACATACGACCTCGAAACGAGGCCCACCGCCTGTCGCCCATAGCGTTTTACCCCCATTCCGAATACAATGGGATATGTATCGCAAGCTGATTTGATCGTTGCAATCAGTTTCCTTTGAATTTACATTTAAATCACTATATTGAATTTTAAACGTACATTTCAAATTACCGGGGTCACATACTAACTAGAAAAATTCCAGAAAAATATTTTCTAGCTTCATATCGACGATACGGCCCTAACAATACTAGTTTCGTCGAATTCTGAGACCGTTTGAAAAATGGCCAATTTCCAGTCGATCAAAATCAACTGAAACCGGTCAAACGCGTTTTCCTTTGCCACGTTCACATATTGATTCGAAAAATTATGAAATTTGGAATCTAACAATAATTCGACATCACGGACCCAACAAAAGTGGTTTCGTCGAAATCCGAGGTCATTTGCAAAATGTCTATTTTTAAGGGCCTGAATTCCATAGCGACTATTCAGAATTTTCAACTGGACATATCTTTTGATTCCCGCTATGAAATTCCGATTTCCCGGATTCGTTGGAAAGATATTATCAATTAGATCCTAATGTTTTTGGTTTCACTAAAATCCGGATTGTTTTGCACCCGGTACATTCAATTGAAGTTTGAAATCGAATTATCGAACTACCGCGCCATTTTCAATTCTATTTATAATTATATATAAATATTTATATTCTAACGACGACGCATATAAATATATACGTTCGAATTATATTCGAAATAAATTTCTCGTCGATATTATTTAAAATAATCTATTTTAAATATTCAAAATTCGCTAAAATTGCCAAAATAAAAATTTTAAACTGGCCCAGATTTTGCGGGTTATTACATATTTGCATTACCCAACGCAAATAAAACAGGAGAATAAAAGAAATATTTTCATTTGCAATCCTTAATGCAAATAAATTATGAAATGAAAAGTTACAATTTTTTATTTATTTATTTACATTCCTATGTAAATAAACATCAAATAAAAAGGTTGAATCTTTATTTGCATTCTCTATTGCAAATAAAGCATGAAATGAATAGTTATATTTTGTGTTATTATTTATATCCCCTATTACGAATGGAATTAAAAGATTACATTTTTCTTTTCATTTATTTACAATGAAAGGAATTGAAATAAAGATTATATTTTTATCATCATTTTGATGCGATAAAAGAATAGAAATAAAGATTACATTTTTATTGACATTTTACATGCGATAAAAAGAACAGGAATAAAAGAGATATTTTTATCATCGTGTTATATATTGTGTATTACACTGCCATAGGCAAGTTACCTGACTTGTTTATGTGATTGGGTCGATTATTTTTACACATCGCCCAAGTGCACAAATAATTTATTTTTTGTTTGCTGGTTGAAACCCCACACGGGTGTTGGGATGAAAATTAACATACACTAATCCCAATATTTAGTTGTATGTTGATCGTTAGATCGACAGGCTGTGATGAGCATTATTGTTTAATTTTAACGCTTACACAGTTGGAATTTACACTTTGGATGTAAACGGATGACTGGATGATTATGCTGTTATTGATATGTGTGAAATCCATATAATGCAAATTATATGGTAAATGGTTGAGTCGCTTTCCGATTCAGGTGTTCTTTTAAATAAGAATATTCTTACATTAGAAATTATTTTTATATAAAGGATATATTTTCATAAATATATATACTTTCTATTAAATATGTTAAAACAAAGAATATTTGTAAAGGATAAAAATCTTTTATGTAAAGAATATTTTTAATGATTATTTCTAAAATATGTTTTCTTATAATAATGAATTAATATTTAAAGGGAAATCCTTTAATTAAGATTATTAGAATTTGCAATTATATTTCATGATATGAGATACATTGAGATGTGAAGTGGATTTATCGTGGGTGGTGTTTTTTAAATGACATTTGTCCTTTAATCCAATTTACATCGAAATTATTATTTGGAATTTATAAATCTATTTTATAGATTTAACAAAAGCATTTTCTAAAAATCTAGTTTTCCAATTTAATATATATTAAATTGGAATTAAGTGGAAATTCTATTGGTAATAATCGAGATGGGCTTCTGTAATAGAAGACCGATATTATATATGGAATTTAAGAGGCTTTGCCGTTATTCCATGTATATTTTTAGTTCGATACAGAAATTTATATCGATTATGTACTGATTGATTTCTGTGGAATTCCATATTTAGGAAATTGATTTGTGGGTTTATCGTGAACTGTGTTTTAAATGACACGAGTTCTTTAACCCGCTTAAAAGAAGTTTTATTCTTTAAAATAAATGATCTGTGAAAATGAATTTTGACATTAAATCAAATTCATAATTTTTAATAAATCTTTTAAGGAAGATTTATGATTTAATTTATTAATTTATCTTTGATAAAATTTATGAAAATCTGTTAATATGAATATCTTATTAAAAGAATTTTCGGGGTCGGAATGTGACATAATGTGTGATTTTCCAATATTTGATTTTAATCACAAAATACGCGAGTTTTTCAGAAAGACCGGGTTTAACCCATTCTGAATAATCATCACGACGATCAAGAGTCGAAGATGAAGATGGTGGTAGAAGACCGAAGGTTTTCACATCGTTGGGATGATGATGACTGGTATCTTGAATTGGGACAGTACATTCCAAGGCAAGGTATTTGGTAATGATCGTCCAAACGTATTTGGAGATCGACAGACACGTTGTTTCGCTCAGACCCATAGCGGACTTGTAAATGGATTGCGTGTCTGACATTGTATTCTTTTCTACTGTATTTGTTGAACGCTACTGATTATATATTTCTGTTTGGTGGTGGAGAATTTATTCTTCACTTAACCCCCTTCTCTAAGACGTATGAGCTTAGAGGTTATATATATATTGGTAGATGATCAATGATATGGTAGAGTCTGACAATGTGGCATGCTAAGATGCAATTGATCAAGGCTTTGTTGAAAAGCAGGCCTTGTGGTTGATGATCAAAGCACAGTCTATTTAGGCATAGCTTTGTGTATATCGTGACTTCGCGAGCCTCACAGCCCGGTAGAGTCTAAAACGGGAGAAGGGAACGCAGGGAGTGCACACGTTTCTTTCTAGCTAGAGTGGTGCCAGGGACCTACCAACGCTGGCATTTATTCATTGTGGTTGTTGGATTTTTCGAGGCATCGGGTTATGCGGTCGCCACTGGCCGTATTATAGGTCCAAAAGGACCGGGGAGCGTGTGTTCAGGCATAACTAATCCACAAAAGCAAGTGTGGACCGGCCCTGCAGCTATCCAAGGGTTGGACAGAGTACCAATCCTTGGGCATTTGCTAGAGTGTCTCGAATCGGTAAGGATCTCCTCCCTAGCCTTGACTCAGATGGAAACCCAAATTTCCAATACGACATCACGCGGTTTTGATTGTATACCTATATATGGCGACATAGTGGGATGGGGCACTCATGCCGTCTAGGATTAATACATTTACTTTGATGTATTTCAAATTGGTTGCACACTATTATTATATAATACCGTGTTTATCGTATCAAGCATCTTTTGATCATTATAACAGGGCTGTTACGGTAATTGTAAATTTACCATTACCATACCATTACCAGACGATCGGTAACCATTTTTGGTTGAAATCGGTTTACCAGTTAAAACGGTATGGTAACGGTAAATTTACCATTTTTAACGGTAAATTATCGGTAACATTTCTTGAATACCAGCGGTAACGGTAATTTTACCAGTTAATTCAAAACATAAGTATACTCATCTGATATTTTTTATTACATGCACGTAGAACCAAATAAATGATTATATTTAGTTCAATAATCAGATGAAATAATTATAGGTGCACTTATTTTCTTTTTCATTTATGTTTTTTATAAACTAACACCACATATAGTGTAATAAAAATGCACAGTGTACAAAAAATATGTTAAGATATAAACTTTGATCGACAAACGGTAATTTACCGTTACCAGTGTAATGGTTACCAGATTATCGGTATACCAGTCAACGGTATACCAGTCGATCGGTAACGGTAAGCAATTCTGACTTACCAGTAAAAACGGTACGGTAACGGTATTTGCTAAACGGTAACGGTAACCATTACCATAACAGCCCTACATTATAAGGTAAAACCCTATCCTCCGATTTGCGTTGCATTGTGTGATGGGACTTGGGTCTTATAATGGTTTCATTTTTCTAAAAAGCATTGTGTTATTTTGACGTTTTACCTTAGTCATGCACTAGCAATCCATAGGAGAAAACCCGTTCCGCGAAAGTGGCGTGGTCCTGTGATTAGCCTTATTATATTTTATTGGTTAGGTAGAATTCTCACACTAGTCCCATGACTGACCTGTAGTTTGTCCACTGGCAAACTCGGGTGCCCATATTTTCCACACGAGCAGTTGAGTAGCTATTTTAGCAGATATATTAAGCAGGATTTTGGGTTGAAGCTTAAAGCTGTGTCCTGAGATAGAGAGTCTTCCGCTGTGTTCTTCCATTGCAGTATATTACATTTTTTGTATTTATCTTCCGCTGTAATTATATTCCAATGTACTCTGATATGTATATTCTGTACTCCGATGTAACATTTATTATAGTGTTATAAAAGTCTTCTGTTATCTGTTGTAATGTGTTGTATGCCCAAAGTTAAAGTATTCGTAGGTTTCCACTTTTTGGGTCATACCTGTGTGGTTTATGGTCGATTCAAAGAGCAGGGATTTGCGGGTCTTTACAATTGGTATCAGAGCTCATGTTAGCTCAAATCTTTGGGATACAACTTGTTAGAACTGAACGGAAGACTCATCAGAGATTGGATTAGTAATGTCCAATAAGAATACTCATTAGAGATAGGATCAGCAGTATCCTAGAATGAGTGAACTCGTTAGAGATGGGGTTAGTAATGCCCAAGAACGAGTTAAGAGTTACGAATTTATAATTAACGTATTTTTGATATTTATAATCTATTCTTTGAAATATGTTTTTTATATATATTTTGAAAAGATAATTAACCATTAAAATTTAAAATTAAGATAGTTAATCTTACAATTTTTAGCTACGTTCCTTTTCGAGGACGAAAAGTTTTTAAGTGGGGGCGATTGTAACAACCCGCAAAAATCAGGACCAATTTAAAAATTTTATTTTAGAAAATTTTAATGAATTTGGACAATAAAAAATTATTTATTTAAATAATAATGATCACAAATTTGATTTAAATCGAAGTTAGAATGAATGATTTAATTTTAATTAACAAAAGAGTTAGAAATAGCGCGGTAGTTGAAAAGTCAAACTTGAACTTTGACTGACCGTACAGGATGCAAAATTTAACGGATTTTAGTGAAACCAAAAATATTAGAATCTATTTAAAAATATCTTTCCAACGAATCCGAAAAATTGAAATTTCATAGCGGAAATCAAAAGTTATGGCCAATTCAATATTTAGAAAGGTCGCTATGAAATTTATAAAGTTCAAAATGCTACTTTTTGCATACGAAGGAATTTGAACTCGAAACCACTTCCATTGAGTTCAGAATGATGTTTCTACATTGAAAAATAGTAAGCACTTATATATTTTGAGTTTCGGGATTTATTTGTTTAAAAATATATTTTTAATATTAAATATATTGGCCTTAAAAATAGTCATTTTTCAAACGACCTCTGTTTTCGACGAAATCACTTTTGTTGGAACCGGAATGTCAAATTATTGCTAGGTTTCAATTTTCAGAATTTTTCGAATTAATATGTGAGCGTGGGAAAAGAAAATGTGTTTTGACTATTTATAGTTAAATTTAAACGCCTTAAAAATAGACATTTTTTCAAATAGTCTCAGAATTCGATGAAATTAGTCTCGTTAGAACCGTATCGTCATAAGAAAGCTAAAAATATTCTTTTTAGAATTTTTAGAGATCGTATGTGGCCCCGGCATATTTAAATGTACGGTAGAATTTAAATAATTAATTTAATATTGTATTTTCAATTAAAACCCAAAAAAACGTACAAACATCAGAATTGGAGCCCGGGACATAGCCCATCGCGTTCAGAAGGCCTCAAAACGTTAAGATCGACAGTAAGCAGGCCCAAATCCGAGAAAGTCCAAAAATCCACTTTATTTCATGAAATTCGGAATTAAATATTAAAATATTATTAAATCCGAAAACCCTAACCCTAATTTGGCCAGCCGCCATGTAACGACCCAGATTTTTCTGCTATTTTGATTCGAATATTTAAATTGTTTTAAATCTTTTATTTGAATTATTTATGGGATTCAATATCAAAATCGTTAATTAAACAATGATGGAGCGTTTATATTTATATTTAATTTAAAACGAACTCGAAATAGTGCGGTAGTTCGTAAAATTGAATTTCAACTTCAATTGATCATACCGAATCCATTTTAAGTCGGATTTCGGCGAAACAAGAAGCGTCTGAATCTAGTTGACAATATCTTTCTAAAAGAAGTGAAAAATCGAGATTTCGGATTATATATTGCAAGATATGTCTAAATCAAATATACAGAAAAGCGGCGCCATGACTATAACAGTTATTTAAATATATTTAAATATTGGCTTCGAATTTGGACAAGGTTCCTTTGAGGCGTAGTGATAAATTAATTTTTAAAATTTTACTGTAATTTTTAATTCGTAAAATAAACAACTTTTTATTTGGAGTATTTTGCACCCTATATAAACATTTTGAGGTATCACAATATAAGTTAACCTACCGATATTATTATATTTTTGTGATCGTGGCACACTGTTGAACACGACAGTATATTTATTTCCGTCGACGGCAAGTCGTATGAGGACGTAGTCTTATATGACGGGGTACGCTCACTTATAACTAAAAATCTTTAGTCACACTCACCATAATCAAGTCAAATTAATGTCTCCCACGTCTAAGTATGGGCTGGTGTTCCCCTGTATAGTAAATATAACATAAGGATATTGCCATATCTTAGTTGTACCTAAGGTAAATGTTTTGCATCAGACCATATGACCATTCTTGACTTCTTCTTCTTTCTTTTGGAAATTTCGCCTGTACTATTTATGTTTTGTCCCTATCAGAATTAATAAACTAAACATGTAGCTGCAACATTTCTTCAACCTAGACCATGCTAGCCTAACCAATCTTTCTTTTCGAAATAAATTTGTACATGACAACATCCTGCCTTCGTATTTTCTTTTCATATACGTGAAACGTGCCGACCAAATCTGGAGCCTACGCCTACATGCGTGCAGCTGTCTACTTGTACCATATTTCTTGCTCCCCAAACCGTCCTACCCTATAAATACCCTTGTTCCATTCTATTTTTCAGTCGAGTTAAAACGAATGGAATACTTCACAAAGGAACTTTCAAAACTCGATCCTCAAAACAACCTCACCACCCTGGCAGTATTCTTACCATGTTCGACGTTGTGCCATGATGCTTGAAAATGGAAGTAGTGCGCTAAGGTTAAGTTTTCTACCGACGAAGGACTGGGATATATGCGTGTATGAGTTGTTGTCGGTGAGTTGAGTTAATGGTGGAGTGACATTGGAAGAACAGTGGGGAGTTGGGTGTGCTTTCATGGTTTGGAAGCAGGAAAACGTGAAGGTGTTTGTTTGGCTACAGGGGCTTGGCCTTTGTGCGCTGAAGGGGACCAAGGGTGGCGTCAGTTTTCCAAAGTGAAAAAAAAACGGAATACATAGAAGGAAGTGAGGAGAGTTTGTGGCCGAAGTCTGATGGCAAGGTTGGGCTGCGGGAAATTCTTGGAATAAAGGAAGGTACGTTTAAATTCAAGGTTGCTGGAGAATGCAAAACGTGAAGGTCTGTAGTGTGGCAAGTATTATAGGGGTTTAAAGGAGCCTTACGTGTGTGAGGATTGGAAGAACAGAAAGTATGGCGGTGCATGGACGTTGAGAGGGTGGGGCGACGGTTTAATGTGTGTGAATGGGAGTGCAACGGTCTAATGGAGGGAACCACTCGGAAGTGTTAAACGTAAGTGCATGGGAGGATGTATACGTATACCAGTGAACTTGAATGGAGGGGTAGAAACGTGAAAGGAATGGGTGGCATGCAGGCGTTGGTTCATATGTTGAAGAAAAGAAGATTGCTGGAGTATTGTAAGGAGAGTTGAAGCTACAGGCATTTCGTGTGATGAGGAGCAGAGGGAATTGAACCATATCATGGCATGTGACAGGAAAAACATACAGGCTTAATTGGTCAGGTGGTTAAAAATAATCAAGGTAATTGCCAAGTTAATAATTTCGTGAATAGGAATTAATAATAATATAGTTATAATATATACATTAAATATAGTATTGATGATAACTCGTTCGAACAATATCAGAATGACGCATAATGGATGCGATGGGATTGTATCGAAGAAGGCTTCGTGGCTGAGTAGGTTCGAAAAGGAACGGAGGCAACTGGACTTTCGTTAATTTTAAACATCTGCTTAAAATTATACGAACAACGCACGGATCGTCAATGAAAATAAGGTGAGTTAATTCTCACACATTTCTGAAATACTTGATGTGCTGAATTCATATAAATTTAAATTGGTTGATTGGAGGCCTTGGATGCCTATGGTTGCTTTAATGGTTGACGTTAATTTTATTATCATCATTTAAATTATTTCTGTCTACTGATATGAAATATTTTAATGACCTGTGTTGCAGGGAAGAACAGGTAGGAGGAATCAAACCGGTTCCTCAAACCTTTAATGTGCTGTTATTTCATATTTTATATGAATTGTTTGAAAACCCATTGACGTTAAAACCCTGTTGATTGTTGGTTGTTGATTGTGGTTGAACTTTGAATCAATATATAGTATTGATTGTGGAATAAATAGCAGATGGTCAAGATATACACCGTTTTATAAAAGATCGATTCACCGTCAGGTGAATCGCTATAATGAAGTTATGGAATTTACTTTATAACCGAATGTATATTTTCAAATATATATTATTTTAAATAAAGTTCTAAAAAGGAGAATAAACCAACTACATAAATGCGTTGATTGGTTTAACCAAATCGACCGTGCGCGAAGCACGTGTTTATATAAGTGATTATTAAAAACGATATTTTTTTAGCTAATTCAAGTGATCAGAATTCACGTAACAATTAGAATGGGTTATATCAATATTAATCAAAGTGAATAGAATCATTTATATTAATTAATTATTAATTAATCGATAGATCAATAATGATTAACTAGCAAGTTAATCAAATTTGGAGTTGAACAAGTTAACGGCTTTAACTGATATTGTTTATTAAATTAGCTCGTTAATGTAAAGAAAGTAGTTAATGGTTAAGAAACCCAGTTCTATTTTAGTAAACGTTGAAATTTGGCTATCTGTCATTTGTTAAGAGTCGAAGTGATAATTTGAAATGGGAAATCGAACGTAAACCCGAGTTTGAATTACAGTAGTGAAACGAGATAAGTAATTATAAAGATGCGGTATAGGAATATATTAAAGAAGAGATGGTATTTCACCAAGATAGAAGTAAAATGGGATTTGTTGTGATAAGGGGAATGAGTGTATGTTTTTGTATTACAACTGATATCTATCTGACGATAAGAACGTTGTTGATCAAGGTCTGAGAGGTAATTAAATACCCCAACTTGAACAACTTCCGGATTATCGAAGGATAATATTAGTCGAAATGGTGGAGATGTTTTGGGAAAAAATAACGTAACGTTATTTAAAATGTTTGGAATATATATGATAAAATTCCAAATTTAAAAGGGAATTTAAAAAGGGGTTAGAGAATTTGAATGTTATAAAAGAAATAAAAAGGAGGTTGGTGGAAATATAACGATATTTTCAAAATTAGGAAATGAGATTTAAATGGGTTTATTCTAAAAAAATGAGTGGTGGTTTTGGTATTCAAATATGAAGCCAAAGAAGATGTCGTAATAATCATTTTACGGATGATAAGTGATTCGATAAGATAATAAGAAATGTATGGCCAAGTGATGCTTTGTAATAAACCAATGGATTTGATTTATTTTTATGGTTGTTTATTTTTGATAGTTAAATAACCGACTATCAAAATCTGACCCAACGTTATTGGTACGGGAAGACCGGGATCGAATTTATATTCGAAAACCATTCCGACCAATGAATACGAATACGTCGAAGACGTTGATCGAGATGGAGCAATTGAAGACCGTAGATCTTCATGAGACGGAAGAGTTACTTACAATCTCTGGCTGATCCCTAGAGATATACTGTGACTCTGTCGTGATTGGAATTTATGGGTTGCAAGGACTTCTCGCTGCTGATCCATGGGGTGATTCCTATATTGGATGCAGTAGGAGAGTGCCTTCGGTTCATCCTGTTCCTGGATGACGTGTATGGACGATGTGAATAGTGGCCAGAAGTTTCAAAAGTCGATTATAGCCTCAAGCCTCGTCAACCGGGAAAAGACAAAAATCGGGCAGGCAGCATGGCTATGTGGGTCGCACCCATTAGGGTGTATTGTCACCATCTAGAGAATATTCATATTTGTTACTTCTTTTCATTTCTGTATCTCCCGGGGATTTCGGTGGTCGCGACAAAAAGCCGAAAGGGTGACAATATATTCGATACACTCAAGCGAAATGAGTGGTCGGTCATGTGTGGGCCGGGTTGCAAGACGTTCTTGTTGAACCCAGTGTATTCGTCTCTAGAGATACACTATCGGCAGGTGGTCCCATACCTTGTCATAGTTGGAAATCCAATCTCTAATAAGCGCCCGCGGTTTTCATTGTATATTATATATGTGGAGCGTGAGATGCAAGCGTTCTGCTAGATTCTATTTACTTGTATTTAGACACTATGATAATATCAGATGAAGATATTGATTTCAAAATGATTTGGGTTATAGTAAGGTAAAAACCGTCCGTGTTTATGTGTGGACTGGTCTTACTATTATCCTTTTGTTTCAAAAGGATTTGAAAGTTAAACAAGTTGGTTGCTATATGAATTTATCACTGAAAGTATTCCAGACTGATCCGGGTGAATTTTGTTTTAAATCAAATGTGCTCGGGTCAGACCGAGTATATTATCAGGTTAGGTATCGCTTGGAGCTTCAGAAGAGGAGTTGAAGTCGAGACGTATTCCATATATACTGGTACTAGTTTATTTCCGTTGTGTGTTGTATTGATCTGAATGTATACTCTGATGTTGTGATATACAATTCTTTGATAAAGTATTATTGATTATTATATATTGTCCATTCCGCTGTGAGATTCTGATCTTCTTATTCTTCTATTCTAATATTTCTTTCTTTCTTCTCTCACCCTCTAACTTCTTTCTATTAGCTTTCTGGGTTTTCGATATTTGAGTTTGGACACGGGACGTGTTAGTGTCTGGATTCGAGTGTCGGAAATCCCGGGTCGCTACACGCCATGTCCAAGACCGAAGGCCAGAAATCACCCAAATTCAAACGCTAATATATCACAATCCGTTCAACGAAAATTGATGTATGACCTACCAAATCGAAGAGAATTCAGAGAGCTACAAATCTATACGGTTAAGATCGGATTTTGGTGCACGGATTTCGCGAATTTCGTCCGAGAAGGGGCTGCGTTTTTGGTGGATTGGCGGGTCCGAGGAGGGTGCAAGTTGGCCAAGCTTGGTGGCGCAAGGAGGTGGTGCAAGGAGCTTCTGTATGGTGGTGGTTGATCGTGTGCTGGAAGGCTGAGGGGAGGTGCGATTTTGACTTTGGGAAGAGGGAGATGGGTTCGGCCAAGAAAAGAACGACGTGAAGATGGAAGAAGGTCCGAACTTTTTTTTTTTTATTTTATTATTTTATATTTAAATTTTCCGATCTTTAAAAATTCATAACTCTCTCATACGAGGTCCGATTGACGAACCGTAAATTGCGTTGGAATCACAAAATTAAGAGCTTCGCGATGGGGCAGACCGTAGCTGAAACGGAGACAGTTGATTTTCAGCCAAAATTTCAATGTGAGAATTCTAATTTTAAACATTTAATTAATTATTAATTATTTTCTCGCATTAAAGAAAATTGTATTGTCATATAAATTCAGATCTGGATGTCATGTGTGGTTTGGATTGATAATTGTTGTTTGTTGAATGCTTGTTGTTCATGATATGCTAAATCCGCCTTGAATTGTATATATTTTATCTACGGTTGGAAAATGGGATCTAAAATTAGATCAAAACATAGTTTATTTTATGTTATTAAAATAATATTTTTATTATTCTGAATTTAACAATAGAAATTGATCGACAAATAAATATTTATTTTTATTTGTTGATTTAACAATGGAATTTGGTCGACAATAAATATTTATTTTTATTTGTTGATTTTATAATAGAAATTGGCACAACGAATAAAATATATCTTTACGGGTCTACAATAAAGAGAATGTTTAATTATTATTTTTTTGATATGAGGTTGTTTCATTAAAAAGAATGAAAAAAAAATTATGTAAATTTGTTTACATTAAAAAGAGTGATTAAAAAGGATATATTTTAATATGAGGTTGTGTCATTAAAAAGAATGAAATTAAAAGATTACATTTTTATGTAAAAAAAAATAGTGATCTCAATAAAAAGTCATATTTTATTTGTCACTTTGATTTCAATAAAAGTTATAACATTGAAAAATCTCATTTTTAATATAATATTGGTTTCGATAAAAGAAGTAACATTAAAACTTCATTTTCAATGTAATAGTGATGTCAACAAAAAGAAGCAACGTAAAAAGATCATATTTTTATGTGTCCATTGTTTTCAATAGAAAGACTTTGCATAAAAAAATCACATTTTTAATATGATTTAGATTTCATTGTAAAGATGAAGATAAAATGGATTTTATTTTTATTTTTATTTTCATTTTCATTTTTGGCAATGGAAAGTTTATAAATTAAAATTGCATTTTTTATTGAAATTTTGTTCATTGTAATGAATAGAAAAGATCACATCCATATGTGTAATGAGAAAAAAAAGGATTACATTTATATGTAAGGAAAAAATGAACAGAAAAGGATTACATTTTCAATGTAATCAAAGATTAAGAATCACAATTTGGTTTACATATCATATGTAAATTAAAATTCATTTTAGAAGTAAAACTTTTGTTTACATTTTTATGTAAAAAAAAAAACATGTTTTGGAAATCACAATGTTTGTTTACATTTTTATATGTAAATAAGAAATTATTTCCAGAAGTTACATTATATTTGTAAATATATTTTGTAAATAAAAAGTTGTTCTTTTATTTGCATTCACCAATGCAAAGATATATTGAAAATAAAATTATTCTTTTATTTGCATTCACCAATGCAAAGGTATATTGAAAATAAAATTATTCTTTTATTTGCATTTACCAATGTAAATATACATTAAAAATAAACTTGTTCTTTTGTTTGCATCTAAAAATGCAAATATATATTTTAAAATGAAACTTGTTCTCTTATTTGTATTTACGAATACAAATATATGTATTAAAGTAAAATTTATTCTTTTATTTGCATTCACTTATGCAAATACATTTTGAAAATGAACGAACCTTTTTATTTGTGTTCCCAAACACAAATACATTATAGAAAATGAATGATCCTTTATGTTTGTGTTCTCAAACACAAATATAACATAGAAAATTAAAATGGTCTTTTTATTCGTGTTCTTAAACACAAATAAAACATTAAAAATAAAAGAACATTTTTTTTTGTGTTCTCCAACACAAATATAACATGATTTTAAAGTAGTACATTTTTATTTTTATTTGCATTTCAATGGAAATATTTCATGAAATCAAAAGTTCACATTTTTGTTAACATTTCATAATGTAAACAATACAAGAAAAAAAATTACATTTTTGTTTGCATTCCACAATGCAAACGAAATGTAAAAAATAGAATATGCATTTTTATTTGCATTCTATCATGCAAATAAAACAAAGGAGATAGAATTACATTTTTGTTTGCAACTTCAGTTGCAAACAAACAAGAAATAAAAATTACATTTTGTTGCAAATTTAGATGCAAACAAATTTATTAAAAACAAAAGATACATTTTTGTTGCATGTTTTAAAGGCGGACAAAGCATTAAAATAAAGGTTACATTTTTATTTATTTATTTACTTCACTTGATGTAAATAAACATAAAATAAGAAGTTGTTCTTTTATTTACATTTCTTAATGTAAATAAAACCAGAAATTAAAATTTACATTTTTATTTGCATTACCCAACGCAAATAAAACAGGAGAATAAAAGAAATATTTTCATTTGCAATCCTTAATGAAAATAAATTATGAAATGAAAAGTTACAATTTTTTATTTATTTATTTACATTCCTCTATGTAAATAAACATCAAATAAAAAGGTTGAATCTTTATTTGCATTCTCTATTGCAAATAAAGCATGAAATGAATAGTTATATTTTGTGTTATTATTTATATCCCCTATTACGAATGGAATTAAAAGATTACATTTTTCTTTTCATTTATTTACAATGAAAGGAATTGAAATAAAGATTATATTTTTATCATCATTTTGATGCGATAAAAGAATAAAAATAAAGATTACAATTTTATTGGCATTTTACATGCGATAAAAAGAACAGGAATAAAAGAGATATTTTTATCATCGTGTTATATATTGTGTATTACACTGCCATAGGCAAGTTACCTGACCTGTTTATGTGATTGGATCGATTATTTTTACACGTCGCCCAAGTGCACAAATAATTTATTTTTTATTTGCTGGTTGAAACCCCACACGGGTGTTGGGATGAAAATTAACATACACTAATCCCAATATTTAGTTGTATGTTGATCGTTAGATCGACAGGCTGTGATGAGCATTATTGTTTAATTTTAACGCTTACACAGTTGGAATTTACACTTTGGATGTAAATGGATGACTGGATGATTATGCTGTTATTGATATGTGTGAAATCCATATAATGCAAATTATATGGTAAATGGTTGAGTCGTTTTCCGATTCAGGTGTTCTTTTAAATAAAAATATTCTTACATTAGAAATTATTTTTATATAAAGGATATATTTTCATAAATATATATACTTTCTATTAAATATGTTAAAACAAAGAATATTTGTAAAGGATAAAAATCTTTTATGTAAAGAATATTTTTAATGATTATTTCTAAAATATGTTTTCTTATAATAATGAATTAATATTTAAAGGGAAATACTTTAATTAAGATTATTAGAATTTGCAATTATATTTCATGATATGAGATACATTGAGATGTGAAGTGGATTTATCGTGGGTGGTGTTTTTTAAATGACATTTGTCCTTTAATCCAATTTACATCGAAATTATTATTTGGAATTTATAAATCTATTTTATAGATTTAACAAAAGCATTTTCTAAAAATCTAGTTTTCCAATTTAATATATATTAAATTGGAATTAAGTGGAAATTCTATTGGTAATAATCGAGATGGGCTTCTGTAATAGAAGACCGATATTATATATGGAATTTAAGAGGCTTTGCCGTTATTCCATGTATATTGTTAGTCCGATATAGAAATTTATATCG
Source organism: Allium sativum (assembly GCA_030737875.1). Lineage (NCBI taxonomy): Eukaryota > Viridiplantae > Streptophyta > Magnoliopsida > Asparagales > Amaryllidaceae > Allium > Allium sativum. The sequence continues at coordinate 121,240,121 of CM060919.1, read as the reverse complement.
ATTATGTACTGATTGATTTCTGTGGAATTCCATATTTAGGAAATTGATTTGTGGGTTTATCGTGAACTGTGTTTTAAATGACACGAGTTCTTTAACCCGTTTAAAAGAAGATTTATTCTTTAAAATAAATGATCTGTGAAAATGATTTTTGACATTAAATCAAATTCAGAATTTTTAATAAATCTTTTAAGGAAGATTTATGATTTAATTTACTAATTTATCTTTGATAAAATTTATGAAAATCTTTTAATATGAATATCTGATTAAAAGAATATTCGGGGTCGGAATGTGACATAATGTGTGATTTTCCAATATTTGATTTTTAATCACAAAATACGCGAGTTATTCAGAAAGACCGGGTTTAACCCATTCTGAATAATCATCACGGCGATCAAGAGTCGAAGATGAAGACGGTGGTAGAAGACCGAAGGTTTTCACATCGTTGGGATGATGATGACTGGTATCTTGAATTGGGACAGTACATTCCAAGGCAAGGTATTTGGTAATGATCGTCCAAACGTATTTGGAGATCGACGGACACGTTGTTTCGCTCAGACCCAGAGCGAACTTGTAAATGGATTGCGTGTCTGACATTGTATTCTTTTCTACTGTATTTGTTGAACGCTACTGATTATATATTTCTGTTTGGTAGTGGAGAATTTATTCTTCACTTAACCCCCTTCTCTAAGACGTTTGAGCTTAGAGGTTATATATATATATTGGTAGATGATCAATGATATGGTAGAGTCTGACAATGTGGCATGCTAAGATGCAATTGATCAAGGCTTTGTTGAAAAGCAGGCCTTGTGGTTGATGATCAAAGCACAGTCTATTTAGGCATAGCTTTGTGTATATCGTGACTTCGCGAGCCTCACAGCCCGGTAGAGTCTAAAACGGGAGAAGGGAACGCAGGGAGTGCACACGTTTCTTTCTAGCTAGAGTGGTGCCAGGGACCTACCAGCGCTGGCATTTATTCATTGTGGTTGTTGGATTTTTCGAGGCCTCGGGTTATGCGGTCGCCACTGGCCGTATTATAGGTCCAAAAGGACCGGGGAGCGTGTGTTCAAGCATAACTAATCCACAAAAGCAAGTGTGGACCGGCCCTGCAGCTATCCAAGGGTTGGACAGAGTACCAATCCTGGGGCATTTGCTAGAGTGTCTCGAATCGGTAAGGATCTCCTCCCTAGCCTTGACTCAGATGGAAACCCAAATTTCCAATACGACATCACGCGGTTTTGATTGTATACCTATATATGGCGACATAGTGGGATGGGGCATTCATGCCATCTAGGATTAATACATTTACTTTGATGTATTTCAAATTGGTTGCACACTATTATTATATAATACCGCGTTTATCGTATCAAGCATCTTTTGATCATTATAAGGTAAAACCCTATCCTCCGGTTTGCGTTGCATTGTGTGATGGGACTTGGGTCTTATAATGGTTTCATTTTTCTAAAAAGCATTGCGTTATTTTGACGTTTTACCTTAGTCATGCACTGGCAATCCATAGGAGAAAACCCGTTCCGCGAAAGTGGCATGGTCCTGTGATTAGCCTTATTATATTTTATTGGTTAGGTAGAATTCTCACACCAGTCCCATGGCTGACCTGTAGTTTGTCCACTAGCAAACTCGGGTGCCCATATTTTCCACACGGGCAGTCGAGTAGCTATTTTTGCAGATATATTAAGCAGGATTCTGGGTTGAAGCTTAAAGCTGTGTCCTGAGATAGAGAGTCTTCCGCTGTGTTCTTCCGTTGTAGTATATTACATTTTTTGTATTTATCTTCCGCTGTAATTATATTCCAATGTACTCTGATATGTATATTCTGTACTCTGATGTAACATTTATTATAGTGTTATAAAAGTCTTCTGTTATCTGTTGTAATGTGTTGTATGCCCAAAGTTAAAGTATTCGTAGGTTTCCACTTTTTGGGTCATACCTGTGTGGTTTATGGTCGATTCAAAGGGCGGGGATTTGCGGGTCTTTACATAGGTTATGGACATGTGATCGGTTATGGTCTCGGTTATGACCTAGGTTAAAGGTTTTGTTATGACCACGTTTATGGCCATGACTATGGGTTCTGTTATGGGCTAGGTTTAGATCTTAGTTATGGGCTTGGTTAATCCAACGGTTATGAAATATAAGCTAAATTAGAATATATATAAAACATTTATTGTTAAATATAAAATCTAAGTATATATTACATATTAGATAATATAAAGTACAAAGTATAAAATACAACGTATAAAGTATAAAACATAAATTATAAAGTTTAAAACATGAAGTATAAAATAAAAAATAAAAAATATAAAATATAAACTAAAAATAAAAAATATAAAGTATAAATTATAAATTATAAATTATGAATTATAAAAAATAAATATAAATTATAAAGTATAAAATGTAAAGTACAAAATATAAAGTGTAAAGCATAAATATAAATTATAAATTATGAGCTCGATTATAGGTTTGGTTATGGACTCGGTTATGTGAAGGATCTCGATTAGAGGCTCAGTTATGGACTCGGTTATGGCCTCGGTTATGGACATGTGATTGGTTATGGGTTCGGTTATGGTCTCAGTTATGACCTAATACAAAATATAAATTAGAAAATAAAAAATATAAAAATTAAAAATATTAATTATTAATTATAAAATATAAAGTAAGATTACAAATTATATAATTGTAACACCCCACCTCCGCCAGGGTGGCTCTTGCAAGCACTCTGACTTTGGAGGGGCGTTTGAATCAGGTAAACATGCATAATGATATATCAAGGCAGAACAAGAACATATGTATATATGTAAACAGAGTAAATAAGATAAGTAAAACAACGGAAGATTTCAAACTATTTCAAAACAAGTCTGGTACAACATAATGTCAACTTTCCAAATACACAAGTCTAGAAAAAAACAACATCACTGAAAAACTGCAATACATAAGTACTATCCCCAAAATAAGTGATAACCATAGCTAGCTTCATGTCAAGACCGCACATGAGCTAAAATCCCACAAGCAAGCGATAAGAAATCCAAGCTAAGCTCCAATATTCCCTCCCTGAGAACCTGGGGGGGGGGGGGACGGAAGAAAAGAGGCGAAAGAAAACAGGTTGTAACGACCCAAATTTTTTTGACCGTTCAAATCGACAATAAACCACCCATGTCGACCCAAACAAATCACAAATGCAGGTAGTTATTGGGAAAAGAAGGAAAGAAAGAAAGAAAAGAAAAACCAATCACAGAACCTCACAGCGGAAGGACAACATATAATAAACAAATAGCAGTTTAAAAGCGGTTGAAATGTATACCTCGGTTATAACATTCAATGATTACCAGAGTTACATATACATACAGCTGTACATAATAAGCAGTGGGAATAATGCAGCGGATATACATATGTATAGATAATAGATATACCAAATCTTCGTCTTCGATCTCCAAGCACAGTCATCTTCAAATACTGCAACGTCTGCTGACCCGAGCGTATTGCATAAAAAGAAAAACACAACAAACACTCGGATCAGCACTAAATCATCTCATATTAGTCAAATTAAAATACAGAATAATATCGGTATCATGGTGCAGTAACTCAAGAGATGTTACGGGATTTTCCATCTCTCAAGGATCCGTTAAACTAATACATAGATAATATAATACGCTATTATGATAGTGTCTACTCAGTAAAGTATAAGTACTGAAAATAGCGTAAGCGGGATTACCATATTACCCTTACGCAGTTTGTAGGCATCAACAGTCTATACAGTACCGAAAATTCACCGTACTGGTGTTATCAGAGGGTACTCCATAGAAGGCAATGCTAAATCAAAATCGTATGGGGCTCGATATGGATATATATATGACAAGGCACTCGAGGCAATGCCCAGGGTAGGGTTCTACCAATTGCACTCCCGGACCGGTGGTAACGCATAGCAGCCACTACCGCCCACCTCGGACACACTCCCATGATCATAAAATTAAATGGGCCCAAATCATCATCATCATAGTCATATAAATAGCATCGAAGAAGTGTGTCCGATCAAAGGCGCTAACCTCAATTAGTCACGGTATAGCTCCTGTTTTAGTCATTTCAATTCTGACCCGAAGGTCAGGGCTATTTCGTCATCGTACATCTTCTTCGATTCAATAATCGCCTCCAAGTCATCATACTCATTCTGGATACGTCATAACGTTCACAGTTGTCAAAGTGGTATCGACACTGACAGAGAGTATGCCTTATGTCGACTCCGGTCTCTTTAAAAACCAACGCTTACATCTTTTCACATCGGTTGGTTCTTTTACATTTCAAAGGTTCGCTTTCATATCAAAATATCATATTCTGTTTCGAACCAAATTATATTCCAAAAATAGAATATAGTTTCATATTGAAATATCATAATCTTACTAAACCGATTATATTCCAACCAGGATTTATTTCCATATCATTATATTATATTCATATATAATATTTCAAATCGATATATCTATATATTCATACAGAATATACCTTATCCCAAACGATTTCAATTATTTCAAATCAAATTACATTTGAACTCATTCATATCCAATAAGATATATATATTTCCATATCTATTCATTTCAAATTCTTAGAATCCCATTCATATTCACGTAGAATAAACTCCACCCTTTTCGTATAAAAATCGATTTAAAATCAATTCATATTCAAAAAGAATATAACAGTCTCTCGACTCCATTTGAACCAACGATCTAAACCCAACCACTTCCATTCGGAAGGAGAATTAAAATTTATATATAAAAAAAAAATTATAAAGATAAATACTTAAAATAAACCATATATAAAACTTACTGATATAAATTATTAGAGTATACTAAGGAAATTCAAATTGCTACATACATATATATAAAACAAAGTTTACTAAATGATTTCTAAATAATAATGTATAAACTTTACTTGAAATAAAGTAGATATATAGTTTAAAATAATATAAAATAAAATAAAATAAAACAAATTAAAAATAGAATTTAAATTTTTAAATTATTTCTCCTTCCAAATTTCAGCACTCGAATCAAATCCCAACTCAAATGGAGTTACCCATTTCAAAGTCTCGTTTCAAACCCCTTCAACCATTTTTACATTTCGAGAATTCAAACCCTACTTGTATATAGTTTTAAACAATTCGAATATCCCCGATTTTCTTTTATTCCAAAATTTTAATTCAAAAGAATTATTTTCATTCGATTTCAACTGTTGGAATAAATTCCAAAGTATATTTAAATCCGAAATTCAAATTCCAAATTAATTTGGAAAAATTTTCCTTAATCATTACAATTATCATCGAGAATCCATATTTCAAGAAAATAATAATTTATCGAAAATCGATACATTCCTTTAATGAAATTTCACATCGAGTATGTTTCAAATAATTTTAAAAATTATTTAACCGGCCGATGTCCGTATATAATTTTCTATCCTATGGCCAAGTGATTTAACTTTAGTTTTTCAGTATTCAGGGATGGATCTATCATTTCAATCCAAATCAGGGTCACAGGTATGTATCATTTCAACCTGTGTTCTTAATTCATTTTATCGATAAATCCCGGGTTCATTAGATGTCCGCAACATCAAGGGTAAATGGGATTCATCGTCAATAACATACATCAACATGAACTGAATAAATGAACAATTCAGGTAATATTCATCAAACAGTCAAATCAACCAAGGCATCCATCACATCATTTCATTCAAACAGTAAATTGAATCATATTACTGATCAACAAGTGCTCGAAATTTAAATTAGAAATTTAAATTAAATTTAAACAACTAATTTATCGATTTTCAATGCATGTTAGCACTTGCATGTCAAATTTCAAGCAACCATTCACCAGAACAATCACTACCATACATCCAATTCATTTCATACATTAATTCGATAAATATGGAATTAATTCAGTATTTCGTGAGTGGTAAAACACTCACCTTTTGTGTTTCAGTTTGAATTGAACGTTCGACCATAGCCCAAAATTTGACAGTCTCAGAACACAGCCTGGTTAATGTCAAAACATCCGCAACTCCGCCACGATCCCAACGCAACAAACGGCGTCCAAGTCCGAGTCAAAACGAAGAAGATATCAGTGAATTTCTATTTGAAAATTTTAAATATACAAAATTAACACATTTAATCCTCACCAAACCGGGATCGCCACGTCAGCATATCCCCTGGCCCCTTTTCTCCCGCTCGCGCCCCCTTTCCTCCTTTGCTACAGTGAACGACGTGAATGAACCCATATACGCCGAAACTTTGACCAAGTCTTCCTCCCCACTCCGACATCGATACTGGCCAAGACCGCCACCAACGCAACCCCTGACTCACGCCGCACCTACCAGTGCCGAGCATGCTCCCTCCGATGACCTCCTTCGCCGCCGGTGGTGCCATGAACGGAAGCCCTTTTTTCGGGTTTAAACGAGAAATTCCGGCGATTCCCTTGCTTAAAAATCAAACGAACACCACCATTAGCTTCCTGACGTCGAGCTCCACCAAACCCAGATCCCCGAATCCTTGATTGAAGCCGAAATCAAAAAGCCCCAATTTTACACTTAGGGTTACGAAAACAGCTACCTTTGACCGCGATTTCCGGCGAAACCGCTCATTGCATGTTGAAACAAATTGTAGATCTGGATTCTACTAGTCGAGAGCTTCGAATCGACATATAATACGATAGGGTTTTGAGAGATTTTATTTTGGGGTGAATTTTTGTTTTGAAATTAAGATTTAAAATTTATTTCTGCCATTAACGATGAAATTTTTGATGGTGAACAACATAGGAAAAGAGAATGGGCTGATAAGAAGGAAGGGATTTATTTATATAGTTTATAGAAGGCCCAAAAGTTAAAACACTCAGTTATCAGCTTATAAGGATCTCGTTCAAATTTTCTCTCGTACAACCAAACGGTAAGTCGGATTGTAACGCAAATTGAAATCTTAGCATAATTCACCGTTCCGGTTCCGATGGCGCCAGTTTCGTCGAATTCCGAGACAGTCGCCAAAACGGTTAAATTCTACAGTTAATTAATTAATAAAATATTCAATTTCTCAATTAACTGTTCAAATTCAATTTAAATATTGATAAAAATACATTTTAAAACAAATTATAACTTAAATGAAGTTTCCACATCGATTTTACGTATTTAAATTCCCAAATATGATTATTTGAATTTAAATTTGGAATTTTAGTTATAACTTAACAACTCAAAATTTTACTATTTCCCAGCTTGAATTTGAATTTCAACTATAAACTAAATAATTCAAATTTATCTAATAAATAAATATAAATTTACAATTTACAATATTCTCTAAGCAACACTCATTTCCACATTCCTTATCTCGAGTCAACAAACTCATTGTTATCAAAACAACATAATTTGGTTTTATCTAATATTAGTCCATTTATAAATTTAAAAGTTGAAATTCAAATATACAGGAAAAATATGGGATGTTACATTCTCCCCCACTTAAAAGCTTTTCGTCCTCGAAAAGAAAACGAAACGAATTTAAGCACATATCTATTCAATCCATACTTCAAAATGGCATTTATAAAATAAGTCATATAGTGGTAGAACTCATAAATTTTTCTAACTCCCGAAATCACGGAAAATTTCGGCAGCATCTCCCCTGTACGGAGAGCCCCGGGAAAATCCCGATATGTATATCAAACCAAAATATATATCTCATCATCGATGAGGCATCCCTGAACCAGGGGAAAACAAAACAAAACCCAAAAATCAATATAATTCCCAAATACATACTTCTTTTGCGTTTTATTTTGCGGGTTTTTACTTACCTTAGCTCTTTATTATTAGCGCAAGCGAGCTCCAAGCGTAACACCATCCCTTGCACCTACTAGAACACTCAAACATGCATAAGAATCAAACATACAACAATACATGGCAACAACATATAATGTATGCAACATATTTCAATATTTCGACTACAAAACAAACATGTTAGAAACAGGCCAGCAAACAAATCTTCTATTATCCCTTAATAAATGATGGAATTTGCCTAAGACACTCTAGGCAAAAGCGATAGTATTCATTTCAGGCTTTCCGAATTGTCCGGCTTCGTCGAATTCGGATAATTCGTTTGAAATTTATGATCGTTTTAGCGAAGGCGAACGCTTCAGCCCAAACATTGTAAATGCAGGCCTGAAATGTTCAACCCAGTTTTAAGCCCTCTAAACATCATAATTACACCCAGCATATTAAAAAAAAGGTTTAGTTTACATTCTGACCTTTCCGAATTGTACTCGCACATCAAAATCCGACGCTCGATTAGGAAGTTATGGCCAAAACAATGTTGATTATGCGCCTTTGATTTTTAATTTCCTGCACCTATGCTACAACTAAAACATGAATTTCGGCCAAGTAAACATGAGAATTCCGACACTGCGCTACATACGAAAGTTTTAGCTCAATTTCTAAGGTTTCCGAAAAGTTCGGAATCGTCCGATTCCGATCATCCATTCAAAAATTATGGCTATATTATTTTCAGCTTATTGACATTTTCAGGTTTTCGCATAACCATTGATCTATATAAAGTTTTTTTTTTTTTTTTTTTTTAACCTTTCGGACTCAAATACTTCAACAAAGATCGATCATCTAAAAGAAATTATCGCTCCTTTATGCCAAAATGTGACTTATGCTTTTATTGCTTAACATATCCATGTTTGTTTGTTTGATAAAAGTTTTCACTTTCCTTTATATTAAGCAAATTCCATTCCAAGCATTTAATTCCAAATGAACTTGAATTCATTCTAACTTTTAGCTTGCTTGGTTATATTACATTCTTAATTCATTAACATGGATCAAGTTTATTTACTTAATCCAAGTGTCTATTAAATTCTGATTCGACTTATATAAATTTTCCCAAGTTGATTTCGTTTTATTAAATCCACCAAATTCGGGTTGTTTCATTTTATATCACACTTCAATATCTAGAACCCCAGATTAGAATCCATTTAACATGATATTATTCCGAATAAGCCAATTTACTTTTGAATCTTATTTCATTTGTCTGGCACTACGATTCATAACTTTAATCCTTCCCTCATTCGCTTATTTCCATTTTCCTTTTGAGGTTACTCTATCAACTCGATTCATTTATTAGTCTCTCGAATCATAAATTTCAGTTAAGAACTATTCACAACTCAAGATTTATACTCGGTTCTCAAACCATTTTTCCATTTCCTAAGTTAAACCTTTATTTAACTCGATTTTTTTTTCTTCTACTCAAATTTGAGTTATGTTCCATATCCTTCATAATTCATGTTTAAAATCATATTCGATGTATCTTCCAATGAGGTTTAACCATTTAAAATTTCTATGACCTCATTTCATGTTTACACAAATCCATCGAGAGTGGTTCCATCAAATTCGGAAACCGTTTGCATGATTTCCACTTTTAAGCTTATATATGTATATATTAATAAATTATATATAACTACATATATATAAATTCCATATTTTAACTTTCAGTTTATTTCACTTGCTCGCTCGATTTGTTTAACTTCGAATCCATATAAATGGATTAAGGTTCGCTATGGTTTATATAAATCATTCTATTTCATCCTGTTTATTCAACTTCCTTAACTTACATAACATTAGTTGCTAGTACAAATCAAATTGTTCTCACTCAATCTAACCATTCACATGAATTCTAAAACGACTCATTAAATTCCTTAAGTTGATTTCCTTAAATTTGAATCCATCGAACTCTGAAAGCCGTTTGTAAATTTCTATCCAGAAGAGCTTATATATATTAATAAAAAATATATAAATTCCATAGCGCTATTTCTAAATTTTAATTTAGTCATAACTTACCATTTATAAAGTGAAAACTAAATTTCTTACATTCATTAGAAAGATATGGTCAATTCGATCCTAGAGTTTCTCGTTTTATCCAATTCCGACTTATATTGAATTTTATATATATATTCAAAGTTAGAAATCGAATTTTCGAACTACCGCGCCATTTCAGGCTCGTAATATAAATTTTATAAATCTCGAATTCAAAATTTCACTTTAAATAGATTTATAGTTGTTATTAGTTGAGGTAAACTCAATACTCGATTCCGGATTTTCAAATCAAGTTTAAAATAACATACATATATACTTATATAATTTATAAAAAAACTTACCATATACAATTTTAAAACCAAATCTTTGGTCATCAAAGAACTCAAAATTTAAATTCTGGTTTTAAATTCAAATTCATCCTTCAAATATTATATATTAATACCTTTATATGAAGTTTATACTATATGGAGTTAAATCCAAAATCCTTTGTCAAAACTGATTTTAATAATCATTGAGTGGTCTCTCCCCCACTTAGACTCTTCGGAGTAACATCGATAATGTGTGCACTCATTACCGACATCGTTTCTAAGGTCCAAGGAGGGATTATACCACTTTGAATAATCTTTAAAACCATTTCTTTTCGATCATACCTAAAATATAGTATTATTTAAAACTTTGGCAACTATTTCCAAAGATACCCCAGGATCAAGTTTCAAGTTCATTTATATTTAAATCTCAATCTTTCTCACCCAATTTTATTTTGGATATCATTTCATTTTCAAATTGTTCTCATAGATCATTTGAATTTTCCTTATAAAATTTATTATCGAATCAACCATATTAGGTAATAGCTTAAAATTACCACCTACTAAAACGATTTCACATATACTTGAACCAATATTATATTTGATATATAAATATTTAGAATATGAATGAAAACCATATTATGTCGATCCATCCTGTTCGATTATTTATAAATTCCTATCGATACGATGGCGTCCCATATATCAACCAGAACCTATAAATATTCAACAGAACAAGCCAACACAATAAAAACCATTTTTATATCAAAATACAAATACGCTCTCTCATATCACTCAAACTCATTCTAGGGCATTACTAACCCCATCTCTAATGAGTTAATTCCCAACAGAGCCAGGGTTATCGATAACCATTGCTCTTATACCAAATGTAACGACCCAAATTTTTTTGACCGTTCAAATCGACAATAAACCACCCATGTCGACCCAAACAAATCACAAATGCAGGTAGTTATTGGGAAAAGAAGGAAAGAAAGAAAGAAAAGAAAAACCAATCACAGAACCTCACAGCGGAAGGACAACATATAATAAACAAATAGCAGTTTAAAAGCGGTTGAAATGTATACCTCGGTTATAACATTCAATGATTACCAGAGTTACATATACATACAGCTGTACATAATAAGCAGTGGGAATAATGCAGCGGATATACATATGTATAGATAATAGATATACCAAATCTTCGTCTTCGATCTCCAAGCACAGTCATCTTCAAATACTGCAACGTCTGCTGACCCGAGCGTATTGCATAAAAAGAAAAACACAACAAACACTCGGATCAGCACTAAATCATCTCATATTAGTCAAATTAAAATACAGAATAATATCGGTATCATGGTGCAGTAACTCAAGAGATGTTACGGGATTTTCCATCTCTCAAGGATCCGTTAAACTAATACATAGATAATATAATACGCTATTATGATAGTGTCTACTCAGTAAAGTATAAGTACTGAAAATAGCGTAAGCGGGATTACCATATTACCCTTACGCAGTTTGTAGGCATCAACAGTCTATACAGTACCGAAAATTCACCGTACTGGTGTTATCAGAGGGTACTCCATAGAAGGCAATGCTAAATCAAAATCGTATGGGGCTCGATATGGATATATATATGACAAGGCACTCGAGGCAATGCCCAGGGTAGGGTTCTACTAATTGCACTCCCGGACCGGTGGTAACGCATAGCAGCCACTACCGCCCACCTCGGACACACTCCCATGATCATAAAATTAAATGGGCCCAAATCATCATCATCATAGTCATATAAATAGCATCGAAGAAGTGTGTCCGATCAAAGGCGCTAACCTCAATTAGTCACGGTATAGCTCCTGTTTTAGTCATTTCAATTCTGACCCGAAGGTCAGGGCTATTTCGTCATCGTACATCTTCTTCGATTCAATAATCGCCTCCAAGTCATCATACTCATTCTGGATACGTCATAACGTTCACAGTTGTCAAAGTGGTATCGACACTGACAGAGAGTATGCCTTATGTCGACTCTGGTCTCTTTAAAAACCAACGCTTACATCTTTTCACATCAGTTGGTTCTTTTACATTTCAAAGGTTCGCTTTCATATCAAAATATCATATTCTGTTTCGAACCAAATTATATTCCAAAAATAGAATATAGTTTCATATTGAAATATCATAATCTTACTAAACCGATTATATTCCAACCAGGATTTATTTCCATATCATTATATTATATTCATATATAATATTTCAAATCGATATATCTATATATTCATACATAATATACCTTATCCCAAACGATTTCAATTATTTCAAATCAAATTACATTTGAACTCATTCATATCCAATAAGATATATATATTTCCATATCTATTCATTTCAAATTCTTAGAATCCCATTCATATTCACGTAGAATAAACTCCACCCTTTTCGTATAAAAATCGATTTAAAATCAATTCATATTCAAAAAGAATATAACAGTCTCTCGACTCCATTTGAACCAACGATCTAAACCCAACCACTTCCATTCGGAAGGAGAATTAAAATTTATATAAAAAAAAATTTTATAAAGATAAATACTTAAAATAAACCATATATAAAACTTACTGATATAAATTATTAGAGTATACTAAGGAAATTCAAATTGCTACATACATATATATAAAACAAAGTTTACTAAATGATTTCTAAATAATAATGTATAAACTTTACTTGAAATAAAGTAGATATATAGTTTAAAATAATATAAAATAAAATAAAACAAATTAAAAATAGAATTTAAATTTTTAAATTATTTCTCCTTCCAAATTTCAGCACTCGAATCAAATCCCAACTCAAATGGAGTTACCCATTTCAAAGTCTCGTTTCAAACCCCTTCAACCATTTTTACATTTCGAGAATTCAAACCCTACTTTTATTTAGTTTTAAACAATTCGAATATCCCCGATTTTCTTTTATTCAAAAATTTTAATTCAAAAGAATTATTTTCATTCGAGTTCAACTGTTGGAATAAATTCCAAAGTATATTTAAATCCGAAATTCAAATTCCAAATTAATTTGGAAAAAATTTCCTTAATCATTTCAATTATCATCGAGAATCCATATTTCAAGAAAATAATAATTTATCGAAAATCGATACATTCCTTTAATGAAATTTCACATCGAGTATGTTTCAAATAATTTTAAAAATTATTTAACTGACCGATGTCCGTATATAATTTTCTATCCTATGGCCAAGAGATTTAACTTTAGTTTTTCAGTATTCAGGGATGGATCTATCATTTCAATCCAAATCAGGGTCACAGGTATGTATCATTTCAACCTGTGTTCTTAATTCATTTTATCGATAAATCCCGGGTTCATTAGATGTCCGCAACATCAAGGGTAAATGGGATTCATCGTCAATAACATACATCAACATGAACTGAATAAATGAACAATTCAGGTAATATTCATCAAACAGTCAAATCAACCAAGGCATCCATCACATCATTTCATTCAAACAGTAAATTGAATCATATTACTGATCAACAAGTGCTCAAAATTTAAATTAGAAATTTAAATTAAATTTAAACAACTAATTTATCGATTTTCAATGCATGTTAGCACTTGCATGTCAAATTTCAAGCAACCATTCACCAGAACAATCACTACCATACATCCAATTCATTTCATACATTAATTCGATAAATCTGGAATTAATTCAGTATTTCGTGAGTGGTAAAACACTCACCTTTTGTGTTTCAGTTTGAATTGAACGTCCGACCATAGCCCAAAATTTGACAGTCTCAGAACACAGCCTGGTTAGTGTCAAAACGTCCGCAACTCCGCCACGATCCCAACGCAACAAACGGCGTCCAAGTCCGAGTCAAAACGAAGAAGATATCAGTGAATTTCTATTTGAAAATTTTAAATATACAAAATTAACACATTTAATCCTCACCAAACCGGGATCGCCATGTCAGCATATCCCCTGGCCCCTTTTCTCCCGCTCGCGCCCCCTTTCCTCCTTTGCTACAGTGAACGACGTGAATGAACCCATATACGCCGAAACTTTGACCAAGTCTTCCTCCCCACTCCGACATCGATACTGGCCAAGACCGCCACCAACGCAACCCCTGACTCATGCCGCACCTACCAGTGCCGAGCATGCTCCCTCCGATGACCTCCTTCGCCGCCGGTGGTGCCATGAACGGAAGCCCTTTTTTCGGGTTTAAATGAGAAATTCCGGCAATTCTCTTGCTTAAAAATCAAACGAACACCACCATTAGCTTCCTGACGTCGAGCTACACCAAACCCAGATCCCCGAATCCTTGATTGAAGCCGAAATCAAAAAGCCCCAATTTTACACTTAGGGTTACGAAAACAGCTACCTTTGACCGCGATTTCCGGCGAAACCGCTCATTGCATGTTGAAACAAATTGTAGATCTGGATTCTACTAGTCGAGAGCTTCGAATCGACATATAATACGATAGGGTTTTGAGAGATTTTATTTTGGGGTGAATTTTTGTTTTGAAATTAGGATTTAAAATTTATTTCTGCCATTAACGATGAAATTTTTGATGGTGAACAACATAGGAAAAGAGAATGGGCTGATAAGAAGGAAGGGATTTATTTATATAGTTTATAGAAGACCCAAAAGTTAAAACACTCAGTTATCAGCTTATAAGGATCTCGTTCACATTTTCTCTCGTACAACCAAACGGTAAGTCGGATTGTAACGCAAATTGAAATCTTAGCATAATTCACCGTTCCGGTTCCGATGGCGCCAGTTCCGTCGAATTCCGAGACAGTCGCCAAAACGGTTAAATTCTACAGTTAATTAATTAATAAAATATTCAATTTCTCAATTAACTGTTCAAATTCAATTTAAATATTGATAAAAATACATTTTAAAACAAATTATAACTTAAATGAAGTTTCCACATCGATTTTACGTATTTAAATTCCCAAATATGATTATTTGAATTTAAATTTGGAATTTTAGTTATAACTTAACAACTCAAAATTTTACTATTTCCCAGCTTGAATTTGAATTTCAACTATAAACTAAATAATTCAAATTTATCTAATAAATAAATATAAATTTACAATTTACAATATTCTCTAAGCAACACTCATTTCCACATTCCTTATCTCGAGTCAACAAACTCATTGTTATCAAAACAACAAAATTTGGTTTTATCTAATATTAGTCCATTTATAAATTTAAAAGTTGAAATTCAAATATAAAGGAAAAATATGGGATGTTACACAGGTCAGTCAAAAAGACTGAGTAAGCCCTACTACAATCAATGTAAACTGATAAAGTTAACTGGCATGAGAAGCAGGGATGATCATAAGGATAACCACATACAAGCATGATGATTAACTAACAAGGTAGATAAAGGTGTCATCGCATAATCAGGTTTAAGGTTTTTCACCACAGGTGTACCAGCATTCTAACATGTCATGTATAATCAAGAATTTATCCCTTGGCCTAAACTTGGCCCAGTATCAGGTGTTTGACTTAAATCAAGATCCAACTTCTTGGTACCAATTCTAGTATAACAGGATTAGGTGTTACCCCAATGTTCACATCGAAACAGGACGGAACAGAATGGTCCATACAGAAATAGAGTTTGGGAATAATGGGCTTTTACCATCCTAACAGATAAAGTACAGAAACGGAATGCTAACAATAATGGGCCTTAACCACCCTAACAGATAAAGTACAGAAACGGAATGCTAACAATAATGGGCCTTAACCACCCTAACAGATAAAGTACAGAAGCAGAATGCTAATCAATAATGGGCCTTTACCACCCTAACAGAACGGTACCACGCAGAAACAGACGGGTGTTGCCACCCAACAAAACAGACGGTACCAACAGAATCAGACAGAGCTAAGTGTACCCTAAATCCGACCCAAGCGATCGGCTCCCTGATACATATATACCGTGTGTCGGCCTCACGATAGGGTGTATCACTCCCTAAAGTGGCAACCAATTGGCACAGGCATATTTACAGATGTCACGGCGTCTTACATCCTCAGAGGCAGACCGGGATCCATGCACGCACATGACCCGGTTGGAACGCACCATCAACACCCATCGCCATTATCAGAATGAACCACTTATAATTAGTTCAGTAAGCGTGCCCGAACCCTACCTACAGTTGGGTCAAAGTTTTGATACCAGAAAGGGTTACTGACTAATATGGGTCCCAAACAACAAATGACACAAGTATTCCCCCTTGTGTCCCCAGACTATCAGATTCAGATTAACTTATTAACAGAGTTCAGACATACAAAGTTCAGACGATCAGTTTTCAGACTAACGGATCAGATAACAGATTTACAAACTTGCCTAACTTGGTGTGGGTCCTACAGATCCGCAAAACAGTTCGTTTAATTTATCAATCAAGTTAGTTTATCCAGACCAGGTATCAAATTGGTTCTCAGCCTTACCAAATTACTGAGTTGATTTGGTTAAGTATAGTTCATCTTAACCCCGTTAAATTACCGAGTTCAGATTGGTTAAGTGTAGGTTAACTTAACCCCGTTAATTTACCGAGTTCAGATTGGTTAAGTGTCATAAGTCAAATTTACTTAACCTTATCATGTAGCATTAATTAATTAATGTGCCTTAACCTCTCACATTAGACTTTGTTGCAGTTACTAGTTAAGCCTGTCGGTTCCGGGTAGCTTTACACCACAACTTGGTCTAACCTCGGGTTCAAGGTACCACATGACCAACTTCTCACATTGGGTCCTATTGTTTGTAGCAACTAGTTAAGCCGGTCGGGTCCGGGTAGGTTTACGCTACAAACTCAACCCAACCTCGAGTTGGTCACACTTATCTTTTCAAAGTGTCATGTCCATCATGTTTCCAAAACATATTACAAATTTTCAAGCAATTGGGTAGACCTAACTTAATAGGTAAATTCCCAATGGGTAGACCTAACTTAATAGGTAAATTCCCAATCTTATGTTTTTATATCTTTTAAGTTTACCCAACCCCAAACGCAATCCCATCGCTTACATATCGCAATAGCGCATAAAGGATAGAAAGAGGGAACTTGGCATAATCATGACATAAAGGTGTTGAAGCCACAAGTTTAACATGGTGGCATATGAAATGTACATATGTTCATATACTTGCATATTACATTTTTAGGCCTCAAAAGCATGCGTAAAACCAAACTTAGCATATTGGTGATACATGGTGATAAATGACATGTAGAAATGGCCATAGGTTCGCATTTAGCCTCACATGCAAGTTATCATAAGAGATATGACAACTTACATGTTGCCAAAATGCAACCTTTAGCATAAAGCTTGAAGCTTTATGTTCATATACTCAAGATAAGCTTGCGTAACGTGATAACATGAACAAAATGATCACCCCAAACTTGCATAACATACATGGCAAACTTGCATATCATAACATAGCAAACTTGCATAACATCACATGGCAAACTTGCATATAAACTTGCATATCATAACATGATAAACTTGCATATCATAACATGGAAAACTTGCATATAAACTTGCATATCATAACATGATAAACTTGCATATCATAACATGGCAAACTTGCATAACATAACATGATTAACTTGCATACCATAACATGGCAAACGTGCATAACATAACATGATTAACTTGCATATCATAACATGGCAAACTTGCATAACATAACATGATTAACTTGCATATCATAACATGGCAAACTTGCATATCATACATTTAACTTTAGAGTTTAAGTATGAAAGTAGAATAGGGCTTACAATGCTTATGAAGACACAAAAATATGGCAAAGCCCTTATGCAATCAATTAAACCCAAAATGCAAGCTCCAATAGAAAAACCCTTGAGCAAAAATGATCAAAACCCTTGCTTTATGATGCAAATATAGAAACTTGACTTGAATGCAAGCTAATGATGCTCATACAAGCTTGAAAACACTTGTATGCATGGAAAATCTCTCATGGAAATAACTTAGGAATTTTATGAAGAGAGTGGAGGCCATGAGAGGAATGATTTTGCCATAGTTTAGTTATATGAATGAATAATGATGATTTAGGGTTAGGTTAGGGCCTTATTTATAGAGATTAGGACTAGTTCTAGCCTTAGGATTAAACCCTAGTTCCAATCTCAGCCCTTAAAACCGAATCTGGCCCCCAAGCTCAACACAAACCCAAAATGGTGCACCAGGCAAAACTGCCCGGCTGAACCAAGTCGACAGCCAAGTCGACAGGGCTGTCGACTTGGGTCCAACCAAGTCGACCCCCAAGTCGACAGGGCTGTCGACTTGGGTACTCTGGCAGGAATTTTCCCGCCTGCGCCCCTCTGCCCTAATTTTCAAATTCAAACTTGAATTTGAAATCTGTTTTTACTTTGAAATTTTCTGAAAACTTCGTTGTGCCTTAATCGGGTCATACGGACTCCGATTTTCGAAAACTCGGACTCTATTTCGCGTATTTTTCCGAGACGAACGCAATGGCACAGCCCATTTCCCTTGATTCAGATTTATAAATTAAATTCTGCCTCGATTTACGTTATAACAGGTTATTGAAAATACGGGTTGTTACATCCTCCCCTCCTTAAAGGATTTCGTCCCCGAAATCTTCAAGTTGGGAAGACCGTATCCTACCATCCAATCACCCATCTACTCAAAACATCATCCACGAGCAATCATTGTCCTTACAAGATTCTAAATGTTGTATGAACATATGCAAAGGTGTGTGTATATGTACTTATCTAATGCAGATATCATCAATGCAAATTATGTTAGTGAAATGAATCCATATGTATGCAAATAGTCCTAATCATATAATACTATATGTGTGCACAAACATTCGTCCATATGCAACATCCATGTGCTGAATTAACCATCTTGCAACCATAAGAATTGAAAATGTACACACGTCCATATGCAATATGAGAGTGTATTTCAAGCCGATCTAGTGCCTAGTGTGTGTTTATGCATCCACGAGCAACCACTAGCAACCACTTGCATCCACTTGCAACCATCAAACATAACATGTCTCAAACACATGTTTACATCCATAGGATTCCTATCTCTACAAGATACAGTCGAGTGATGGAAGCGAGTACAGATAAAACAAAAACTTGGTACATATACTTACAGACTACTAGTACAGATCAGATTTCCCCAAATGATTCTTAGGAAACTAAGCATGGTAGAAACCCAGAATGTATTCGTCATAGTCACCCACATGCCCAACACAGATACTCTCAAACCCCAATTTATCCCAAACAGATGAGTTATAACTCTCAGGGGGTTTGAGACTATTACCAGATCAGGAGCAAGACTAGCATTAAAGTACTGAGTTTCCATTACAGAATCAAAATACCAGAAAAAGAGTTTCAAACTGAAAATCAGACAAGGAAAATTAAACATCCTACAGACAAATTATTCTAGCCCTAATCTATTCACCCGCCATGCGAGTATTCACCGTTCCTTCCGATGTAGTCCCTTTCTTCTTCAGGCAGTCCCTAGTGAAGTGTCCCATCTCTCCACAGTTAAAGCAAGTGCCCTTCCTCTTTCTGCAATCCTTGTTTAGATGAGTTGAGCTTCCACAAGTAAAGCACTTCTTTTCCTTCTTATCTTCGGGCTTCTCCTCCTTCTTTTGTATTTCCTTTTTGGGCCGTGTTTTCTTGTTTTGAGACTCATTCACCTTGACCTCCTTCTTTGCACTCTTGTTCTCTTCATTGAGTAGGGCCATATCTACCAAACTCTCAAATGTGGCCCCCATGGGCACATGAGACATAGCTAACTCCTGTAACGGCTCATTCAATCCTCTAGCAAAACGAAGAGCCTTCTTCTGAGTAGTACTGACCATATCCAAGCCAAAACGAGCTAACTGATTGAACTTGTTCACATATTCTTTGACAGACATGTCTCCTTGCTTCAAAGCAATAAACCTCTCCATTTGCAAATTCTCTTCAGTGGAAGACAGAAACTTAAGCCCGAATCTTGTCCTGAAATCGGCCCAAGTCTCAACGGGCCTAGTCGCGGTGGTGATCTCCCACCAATAAGCGGCTTCATCCTTCATAAGCCAAACCGCCAATAAGGGCTGTCGACTTGGGTACTCTGGCGGGAATTTTCCCGCCTGCGCCCCTCTGCCCTAATTTTCAAATTCAAACTTGAATTTGAAATCTGTTTTTACTTTGAAATTTTCTGAAAACTTCGTTGGGCCTTAATCGGGTCATACGGACTCCGATTTTCAAAAACTCGGACTCTATTTCGCGTATTTTTACGAGACGAACGCAATGGCACAGCCCGTTTCCCTTGATTCATATTTATAAATTAAATTCTGCCTCGATTTACGTTATAACAGGTTATTGAAAATACGGGTTGTTACAATAATATAAAGTACAAAGTATAAAATATAAATTATAAAGTATACAAAATAAAGTATAAAATATAAATTATGAGCTTGACTAGAGGTTTGGTTAAGACCTCAATTATGAGCTCTGTTAGGGTTTGGGTTATCGGCTCGGTTATGGGCTCAGTTATGGACTTTGTTATATGAAGGGTTTTAGTTATATGCTCAATTATGGATTCAGTTATAGGCTCGGTTATAGACTCGGTTATGTGATTGGTTATGTGAAGGGTCTCGGTTATTGGCTCAGTTATGGACTCGATTATAAGCTCTCTTACGGGCTCGGTTATGGACTATGTTATGTGAAGGGTCTCAATTATGGGCTCAGTTATAGACTCAGTTACTGACATGTGATTTGATATGGGTTCGATTACGGTCTCGGTTATGACCTACTTTAAAGGTTTTGTTATGACCACAATTATGACTATGATTATGGGTTTAGTTATAGGCTCGGTTTAGATTTGGTTATGGGCTCTGTTATTCCATCGGTTATGGAATATAAGCTAAATTAGAAAATAAAAAATGAAAAATAAAATATTACTTATTAAATATTAAATATAAAGTATATATTATAAATTATATAATATACAGTACAAAGCAAAAAATACAAAGTATAAAGTATAAAATATAAATTATGAGCTTGATTAGAGGTTTGATTAAGACCTAAATTTTGAGCTTAGTTAGGGTTTGGTTATTGGCTCGGTTATGGGCTTGGTCATATGAAGGGTCTCAGTTATGGGCTCAATTACAGATTCGGTTAGGGGCTCGGTTATGGACTCGGTTACGTGATCGGTTATGTGAAGGGTTTCGGTTATTGGCTCGGTTATGGAATCGATTATGGGCTTGCTTATGGGCTCGGTTATGGACTCAGTTATGTGAAGGGTCTTAATTATGGGCTCAGTTTTGAGCTCGGTTATCGGTTAGGTTATGGACATGTGATCGGTTATGGTCTTGGTTATGACCTAGGTTAAAGATTTCGTTATAACCACGTTTGTGACCATGACTATGGGTTCAGTTATGGGTTAGGTTTAGATCTTGGTTATGGGCTTGGTTAATCCAACGGTTATGAAATATAAGCTAAATTAGAATATATATATATATATATAACATTGATTATTAAATATAAAATCTAAAGTTTATATTACATATTAGATAATATAAAGTACAAAGTATAAAATACCAAGTATAAAGTATAAAGTTTAAAACATAAAGTATAAAATATAAATATAAAATATAAAATATAAACTAAAAATAAAAAATATAAAGTATAAAATATAAAGTATAAATTATAAATTATAAATTATGAATTATAAAAAATAAATATAAATTATAAAGTATAAAATATAAAGTACAAAATATAAAGTGTAAAGCATAAATATAAATTATAAATTATGAGCTCGATTATAGGTTTGGTTATGGACTCGGTTATATGAAGGGTCTCGATTAGAGGCTTAGTTATGGACTCGGTTATGGCCTTGGTTATGGACACGTGATTGGTTTTGGGTTCGATTACGTCTCGGTTATGACCTAGTTTAAAGGTTTGGTTATGACCTAGTACAAAATATAAATTAGAAAATAAAAAATATAAAAATTAAAAAATATTAATTATTAAATATAAAATATAAAGTAAGATTACAAATTATATAATATAAAGTACAAAGTATAAAATATAAATTATAAAGTATAAAATACAAAGTATACAAAATAAAGTATAAAATATAAATTATGAGCTTGACTAGAGGTTTGGTTAGGACCTCAATTATGAGCTCAGTTAGGGTTTTGGTTATTGGATCGGTTATGGGCTCGGTTATGGACTCGGTTATATGAAGGGTCTTGGTTATGGGCTAAATTATGGATTCAGTTATGGACTCTGTTTTGTGATTGGTAATGTGAAGGGTCTCGGTTATTGGCTCGGTTATGGACTCGATTATGAGCTCGCTTATGGGCTCGGTTATGGACTTGGTTATGTGAAGGGTCTCGGTTATGGGCTCAGTTGTGGACTCGGTTATGGACTCAGTTACGGACATGTGATCGGTTATGGGTTTGATTACGGTCTCGGTTATGACCTACTTTAAAGGTTTGGTTATGACCGTAGTTATGACCGTGATTATGGGTTCAGTTATGGGCTCGGTTTAGATCTTGGTTATGGGCTCGGTTATTCCATCGTTTATGGAATATAAGCTAAATTAGAAAATAAAAACGGAAAAAGAAAAAATATATAAAATATTACTTATTAAATATTAAATATAAAGTATATATTACAAATTATATAATATAAAGTACAAAGCATAAAATACAAAGTATGAAGTATAAAATATAAAGTATGTGTAGTGTCCCGAAATTCCGGTCCAATTTGAGCTGACCAAATAACACAAGTCCAACCCAAATTACACTGGAAAACCAGAAAACTGATAGAAAGTAGTTAGAGGGTGAGAATAGTTAATATAGAAACTTATAATAGAAGAAGAAGAAGAACACACAATATTATAGTAACACGAATCTCACAGCGGAACAATCAACATATAATAGATAACATATCTTTGAAATAAAACAGTATCTGTATACAATATCATTATTAGAGTATAACACTTACAACACAGCGGAAAATAACAATAGCTATATAATTCTGAAGCCTCCTGCTCCAGCTCTTCAAGTATCTATAAATCCCGAGTACTTGACTGCCCGTACAAAATTGGGCACCCAAGAGTATAGGGAAACAAAACAAAATAAACTCTGGCTCAGTCATGTGACTGGTTTGAGTAAACTCGAATCATTTGATTAACTTTTAAAATTTCTTTAAAAGAAAGGATAATCGTAAGACTGATCCGCACATAAACACGGACGGTTTTTACCTTACGATAAACCAAATTATTCTTTATATCAAGTCTCTTCTGATATTACAATAATGTCTAAGTACAAGTACTTAGCAATCTAGCAGAAACACTTGCATCTAACGTTCTACATATATAATATACAATCAAAACCGCGGGCTCTTATTTGGGGAATGGATTCCAACTATGACAAGGTATGGATCCACCTTCCGCTCAGTGTACTCTAGAAGCGATACACTAGAGTTCAACAAGAACATCTTGCAACTCAACCACACATGACCGACCCCTCATTTCACTTGAGAGTACCGAATATATTGCCACTCTTCGGTTACTATTCCAAGATAACCGTTCCTAGGAGATACAGAATTGAAAGAAGTACAAATATGAATATTCTCTAGATGGTGACAATATACCCTAATTGGTTGCGAACCACTTAGCCATGCTGCCTGCCCGATTTCTGTCATTTTCCAGTTGATGAGGCTTGAGGTTATAACGTATCTTTTAACAGATCACTCCTCATTTACTTTGAATGCCACACCGTCATACCCGTCAAATCACAAATTGATTTCCTCAAAAATACCACAGGTATAAAGCTAAGAGAAACGAATTCCTCCACCACCAACGTAAATACGTTTGAAACGATCAACTTACGCAATCTACCAGATATACTTTGTCAGACATTCGTCCATTCAAGTTGTCCTGGGACTGGACAAACCAAAGGCACTATTCAGTACATCCATCTTAGACAATCTCTACCTAAGATTTATACAATATCCCTTGCACTTTACTCCGTCTTCAATATATTCAGCATACTTGGTTTGCAATGCTTATGCCAATACAGAGTGGTTCTTCGGATAATAATCCAACCGGTCTCTCCATATTAACAACGTTAAAATGGTCAAAAACTTTGATAGTCGGTGAGTTAACTATCAAATGAAAAATGTCCGTGTACACACAACGATCTTATTTTCAAATGGAATTATCGATCAAATCATCAACTATATATATATATATTCATTCATTCATTCATATTTCCTTATTTTCTATGTTTAGAAAACATCTTTGGTTTCGTTTGGAAAACGTTTCCAAAACTCATTTATGTGGATTTCAAACTAACGCTGTCTATAATCGTTACAACCACTCAGTCCATTAATCGCTTATTACTTAACTGTATTTCTAACTAACCCTTGCCATCGAACCTCAACTATTTCTTAGTTAAGTAAGGTAGTCAATCAAGTTGGGGTATAATTACCTCTCAGACCTTAACTGAACAACGTTCTTAACCTTGAAATAGACAAAGCTCACCGCTCCAATTTCTACCATCATTTGCTTATGCAAATTCTTCGATTCAGATTATGAATCCACTTCTTTTATGAAAAACATTTATTATAACGCTAACGTTATAAACCCTACTTATGGAATATCTAACTTAGGAATTATAACTTAAATTCTTATTTTGAAGAAATAAGTTGACAACTAATTTATTTATAAATAAACAAATCTTGATTAAAAACCGGAAAGTAAATAATACTTTCCCGAATTCGATATAATCGAATTCAACGTATAACTCTCTTTCAAGTAATCTCTATTCGATTAACTCCTTTCGAATAACTAATATTCGATTATCTCTCTTCGAATAACTTATATTCGATTAACTATCCTCGAATAACTAATATTCGATTATCTCTCTTTGAATAACTTATATTCGATTAACTCTCCTCGAATAACTAATATTCGATTATCTCTCTTCGAATAACTTATATTCGATTAACTCTCCCTTCGAATGACCTATATTCAATTTCTCTAATTCGAATAAACTATATTTGATTAACTCATTTTCGAATAACTCTATTCGATTAACTCCTTTCGAATAAATTATATTCGATTAATTCCTTTCAACTCTATTCGAATAAACTAAATTCGATTAACTCCTTTCAACTCTATTCGAATAAACTAAATTCAATTAACTAATACTCGACTAACTCTTAACTCGATTTACTCTATTTGAATAACTCTAGTTCAATTTAACTTTAATCGGTTAACTATATTTGATTAAATCCTATTGATTAACTCCTTTTGATTAACTCCTATTGATTAACTCCTTTTGATTAATTTCTTTTGATTAACTCCTTTTGGTTAACTCCTTTTCGAATAAATAATATTCGATTCATTTCTCGTTCATATTCAGTTTCAAATATCGATGTTGAAATTGATTCTTACTTTTCTATATAAGTCCTGACTTATATATTACATTTATCCAATGATAAATATTTTTCTTTAATTTATAAAATATTATTTATAAAATATTATTTATAAATTACTCTGCTCCATTTATCGGTTTACTTCTTTATATAAGTTCATACTTATATATCTTTATTTATCAAATGATAAATATTTTATTTAACTTATAAAATATTCTTTATGAATTTTTCCTTCCAATTTATCTGTTAAAACAGATTCTATTCAATAATTTTCTTTAAATCCATAACTCATATTTCCTTTTATAATTTCTATTTATTTCATAAGTATTTCCCTTTATAATTATTCTATTTACTTTTTAGGTAAATATCTTTCTTTATACTTCTATTTACTTTCTAAGTAAATAATCGTTTTACCCTTCTATTTACTTTCTAAGTAAATAATCGTTTTACCCTTCTATTTACTTTCAAAGTAAATAATCATTTTATAAAATTCTTTGATTTTATAAATATTCCTTTTATAAAATACTTTGATTTTATAAATAATTTCTCTTGTAAATTCCGTTTTATAACTCTATTCATTTCATGAATAAATATTTTCCATTTATAATATATTTGTAAATGTTTCACAAATATTTCCCTTTTAATTCTATTTGTAAATGGTTTACAAATATACCTTTTTAATTCTATTTGTAAATGGTTTTACAAATATTCCTTTTTAATTCTATTTATTAATGGTTTACAAATATTCCTTTTTAATCCTATTTATTTAACAAATAAATATTTCTTTTCAATTCTATATATTAATGGTTTACAAATATTCCTTTTTAATTCTATTTATTTAACAAATAAATATTTCTTTTCAATTCTATTTATTTAACAAATAAATATTTCTTTTTATAAAATCTTTTGATTTTATAAATATTTCTTTTTCAATATAACATTGAAAATTCACTTTTTAACATTCCAGTATTCCTTATGGTATTTAACGTACCATATAAAAATGATCGGTATCATTCAAACATATAAAATCAACAATAGATTTCATATCACATCATATAACACAATATATGAAAACAAACAGTATTATAAATATTGAGGAATCCTGTTGGATCCCTCCAACCTATTTCCCTGCATCACATATGTTACACAATATAGTTATCATCAATTTCAGTTGAATACGAAATATTATGATAACAGAATCAATATGTATTTAACTATTCATATATATATATATATATATATATTTATATATTTTTATATATATATAATTTCAACCAACTGACAAGCAGTTCATCCAAATAGTCAACACACTGCAATCAACCAATATTTATCAGTTCTAAAAATACATTATAAAAATATAAACTGTTCAGAGTTAGTGAGATTTACTCACATTGGACGATCATCGTTAATAACGATAACCATCGATTGATTCAAATGGACAATTTATTATGCAATAAATTGTAACGAACTTTGATTCACTCCCAGTCAGTTCCATTGTGTAGCGCTTGTCCATACGATCCCATCAGATCTGAATTTGCGAAATTCTGATTTCGTATGCTCAAGTTATAATAATTACAAGTTACACGCTATTTTAATTTGAAAATAACTAAGCTTAACTAATTTAAAAAAATTTGGCTTAACCTTTACTTTTTCGGCCCATTTACATTTTTAAAGCCCACCCGCTTCAATGCCTACCCGTCTTCCCCAACTCCAGGATTTCGAACTCGTATCCTCATCAACCCGTGCCCCTTTAACAGCCATTACCCCAAACTTAAATCCCCAAATCTATCTCCTTCGATTCTTCACTAACATCAAAACCGACTACACCGTGACCCTCCCCTTCGCAATCTCTCTCATCCCATACCAATTTTAATCAACTCGGTGGCCTCACTCAAAATCCATTGAACTCCTGCCTCTCTCGATACACAGCAGTATCGAACAAAAATACCACAGAATCCCCCCATTTTCTGCACAAACGTGCTGCTTCATCCCCTCAATCTATATATGAACTCGAATCCATCTATTTCTTCTTCATTCGTACAGAATGTTGAACCTTAATGGCCATTGCCTAACGCTGGGTAAAAACAGCGAACCCAAAAGTTACCGAAACCCACACTTCCTATATCAGATCGAAGAGAACCATTTTGTGATTCGAAATACATACGGATTTTGATTTTAGGAATTTTATTCCATTTGTTTTAGAATTTTATAGATTGGAATTTCCTGTGAAGGAAAACAGAACTGGCGTCTTGGAACAGCCTTGACCAGAGAAAAGGGATTTGATGAAAATTTAGGTTTAGAAATGTTTAAGAGTTATTTATAGGAGAAAATATATTTTTTTATTTCATTTTTATATTTATTTTTAAGAAACCGCTATATGTGTTTGTCGTTAAAAACCCGCAAGATCACACACGATATCTAAAAATCATGAAAATTGACATGTAGCTAGAGTTTGACATTACTGACCCAATGAAACTGGTTTCGTCGAATTTCGACTCCATATGCTCACACAGGGTATTTTTAAAGTTAAATTATCGTTGTTTTTCACATTAAAATCCCATACGACCACATACTGATTTCAAAAATCATGGAAATTGAAATCTAACAATAATTTGACATTACGAATCCAATAAAACTAGTTTCGTCGAAAATGAAGGTCATTTGCCAAACTAGCTATTTTAAAAGCTCTAAATAACCCAATTAAATATATAAATATATTTAAAAACAATTAAATTAAATATTTATAAATAAATATTATCGTATATATTCACATACGATATTATACCACTCCAAATAATCATATAAGAGTTGATAACTTGATATTCAAATTCCAAGATAAATCGATATTTAATTTATATTAAAAATCCTTTTATAATATAAATAAATCATTATAAATTATAAAGGAATTCCACAGCGACTTTTATAAAATTTATTTGGACATAAATTAAAATCTACACGATGAAATCCCGATTTTTCTCTTCCATTAGAAAAATGTACTTTAACAGATTCGAACGTTTCTTGTTTCATAGAAATCCGATTTAAAATGGCTTCTGTATATTCGTTTAAAGTTCGAATCGCCAAATTACGAACTGCCGCGCCATTTCGAGCTCGATTATAATTATAATATAAATTATACATTCAAACTTCGTTTGAGTAATATATTCGTTATTCTAATTCAATTCTAAACTGAATTATATCTTATAAATAATCCAATTTACGCGATATTGTGAATTCCACCATTTTTGATTATTTCTGAATTATATATATTATTCTATTATTCATATTAATTAAATATTTAAAGTTATTTAATTAAACGACCATTAAATTCTCTAAATCACTATTTAAATAATTAAATAAATTAATTATTACATCGCTAAAATACGGGATATTACATTCTTCCCCCCTTAAAATAATTTCGTCCTCGAAATTGATTAAGGTAGAAAACAAACCCTATTGACTGGTTAGAACTTATTTGTTCACTCCTTAACTTCAATTTCAACTGAACCAATTTATTTTCAATTAAATATTAATTAATTCTTACCAACGAAAATTTTCAAAAATCTTGAAAATTTTCTAACACCTTAGCTTTTCGAAAATTTCGCCAGCACCTCCTTTGTACTGGTCAATAGCTCAAACTCCAACTCGCCTCTCTAGGCCTTCTCCAACCCAAAAGAAAATCAAACAGCCAAGCGGCTTGTCAATTAGGCTCATAAATCACCAAACTCATATGAAATATAAACTTTTACCTTTTTGTCGGGCATATCATTATATCATTTGCATCTGCTGCCAATTCAGCATATACCAATATCATCCCAATCAAACTCAAATCACTTTTATCTCCAACATAACCATTCGCTTATATCCAAGCCCAATATCATATCAAACTCGAGTTTCATTCTTGATTCCAAACTCTTAACTCAATTATCAAATTACACTTCAAATTCAAATCTCACAAATCCAATTTGTCTCGATATCATTCTAATCCAATTTTAGTTACTACTTAACTGACTTTATTTTAATTCCAATTTTCTTTCACAAATTTCTGTTTAATTTGTTTTTAATTCAAATAGTCTTTTCTTGGGAGTTTTAAACAGTTTACCATATCAAAAATCAAACTTCCCTTTTCACGATTCAAAACAACTCATTTTCCCAAAACAATTCGAAATCAATATCTTTGGTGGTAATCTGTCACTTACAAACTCAAAAATGAACACTAATGATGTCGTGATTCATCATCAGGGTTATTTCCCAGCTATCAAAGTGAGTTCAAGACTATATCAGTTTTCAAAACTCATATTTTTAAACACTTCCATTTTGAAATCTATTTCAAAATACCATTCACGATGTTTGTAAAACAATTTAAAATCTCCCAGGATTTTAAAATTCTCTTATATTCAATCCAAGTACGTTACAAACCCTTATTCAAATTTTCGGAATTTTAATTCCAGTTCTAGTTTAGATTCAGATTCAATTCATAACACTTATACGAATTCTACTTGGTTATATACATAACCATTTAATTTATAATCTTACTCGATTATAATAACAACCAATATATCCAATATATTATAATCATTTCAATATCAATCTTTTATATCAAAATATAATTTAGGAAAAATTATTTCATTTACCCTCTTTTCAAAACATACTGTGTCGGTTCATCGTATTCGAGTGTTTAGAAACTCCTACCGATACAGTGGATCAAACCGATCGACCAGAACTTATAAACAACTCAACCAATAAATCTCCACAATATAAAACAATTTTATATTGAATAACAAATAAGCTCTCGTATATATACACTCAACTCAATCTAGGGCATCACTAACCCCATCTCTACTGAGTCACGCCATAGAGCCAAGGTAATTTCTTAACCTTAAGCTCTAATACCAACTGTAGTGTCCCGAAATTCCGGTCCAATTTGAGCTGACCAAATAACATAAGTCCAACCCAAATTACACTGGAAAACCAGAAAACTAATAGAAAGAAGTTAGAGGGTGAGAATAGGTAAGATAGATAGAAGAAGAAGAAGAACACACAACATCAGAGTAACACGAATCTCACAGCGGAACGAACAACATATAATAGATAACATATCTTTGAAATAAAACAGTATCTGTATACAATATCATTATTAGAGTATAACACTTACAACACAGCGGAAAATAACAATAGCTATATAATTCTGAAGCCTCCTGCTCCAACTCTTCAAGTACCTGTAAATCCCGACTACTTGACTGCCCGTACAAAATTGGGCACCCAAGAGTTTAGGGAAACAAAACAAAATAAACTCTGGGTCAGTCATGTGACTGGTGTGAGTAAACTCAAATCATTTGTTTAACTTTTAAAATCTCTTTAAAAGAAAGGATAATCGTAAGACCGATCCACACATAAACACGGGCGGTTTTTATCTTACGATAAACCAAATCATTCTTTATATCAAGTCTCTTCTGATATTACAATAATGTCAAAATACAAGTACTTAGCAATCTAGCAGAAACGCTTGCATCTAACGTTCTACATATATTATATACAATCAAAACCGCGGGCTCTTATTTTGGGAAAGGATTCCAACTATTACAAGGTATGGATCCACCTTCCGCTCAGTGTACTCTAGAAGCGATACACTGGAGTTCAACAAGAACATCTTGCAACTCAGCCACACATGACCGGCCCCTCATTTTGCTTGAGAGTACCGAATATATTGCCACCCCTCGGTTAGTATTCCAACATAACCGTTCCCGGGAGATACAGAACTGAAAGAAGTACAAATATGAATATTTTCTAGATGGTGACAATATACCCTAATTGGTTGCAAACCACTTAGCCATGTTGCCTGCCCGATTTCTGTCATTTCCCAGTAGATGAAGCTTGAGGTTATAACGTATCTTTTAACAGATCACTCCTCACTTACTTTAAATGCCAAATCGTCATACATGTCAAATCACAAATTTATTTACTCAAAAATACCACGGATATAAAGCTAGAACAAACGAATTACTCTGCCACCAACGTAAATACGTTTGAAATGATCAACTTACGCGATCTACCAGATATACTCTGTCAGACATTCGTCCATTCAAGTTGTCCTGGGACTGGACAAAACGAAGGCACTATTCAGTACATCCATCTTAGACAATCTCTACCTAAGATTTATGCAATAGCCCTTGCGCTTTACTCCGTCTTCAATATATTCAGCATAATTGGTTTGCAATGCTTATGGCAATACGGAGTGGTTCTTTGGATAATAATCCAACCGGTCACTCCATATTAACAACGTTAAAATGGTCAAAAACTTTGATAGTCGGTGAGTTAACTATCAAATGAAAAATGTTCGTGTACACACAACGATTTTATTTTCAAATGGAATTATCGATCAAATCATCAACCATATATATATATATATATATATTCATTCATATTTCCTTATTTTCTATGTTTAAAAAACAACTTTGGTTTCGTTTGGAAAACGTTTCCGAAACTCATTTATGTGGATTTCAAACTAATGCTATCTATAATCGTTACAACCGCTCAGTCCATTAATCGCTTATTACTTAACTGTATTTCTAACTAACTCTTGCCATCGAACCTCAACTATTTCTTAGTTAAGTAAGGATGTCAATCAAGTTGGGGTATAATTACCTCTTAGACCTTAACTGAACAACGTTCTTAACCTTGAAATAAACAAAGCTCACCGCTCCAATTTCTACAACCATTTGCTTACGCAAATTCTCGGATTCAGATTATGAATCCACTTCTTTTATGAAAAACATTTATTATAACGCTAACGTTATAAACCCTACTTCTGGAATATCTAACTTAGGAATTCTAACTTAAATTCTTATTTTGAATAAATAAGCTGACAACTAATTTATTTATAAATAAAAAAATCTTGATTAAAAACCGGAAAGTAAATAATACTTTCCCGAATTCGATATAATCGAATTCGATGTATAGCTCTCTTCCAAGTAATCTCTATTCGATTAACTCCTTTCGAATAGCTAATATTCGATTATCTCTCTTCGAATAACTTATATTCGATTAACTCTCCTTGAATAACTAATATTCGATTATCTCTCTTCGAATAACTTATATTCGATTAACTCTCCTCGAATAACTAATATTCGATTATCTCTCTTCGAATAACTTATATTCGATTAACTCTCCCTTCGAATGACTTATATTCGATTTTCTCTAATTCGAGTAAACTATATTCGATTAACTCGTTTTCGAATAACTCTATTCGATTAACTCCTTTCGAATAAATTATATTCGTTAATTCCTTTCAACTTTATTCGAATAAACTAAATTTGATTAACTCCTTTCAACTCTATTCGAATAAACTAAATTCGATTAACTAATACTCAACTATCTCTTAACTCGATTTACTCTATTTGAATAACTCTAGTTCGATATAACTCTGATCTCTTAACTCTATTTGATTAACTCCTATTGATTAACTCCTTTTGATTAACTTCTTTTGTGTAACAACCCGGAATTTTGGAGCCAATCTAAATTTTTTATTTTAGAAATTTTAATGAATCTTGAATATTTAAAATAATTTATTTTAAATAATAATGACTAAAAATTTATTTTATTGGAAGATAAAATAAATAAATTTAATCTGGAGTCTAACTTTTAGATCCAAAATTCTTTGTTCATGTTAATGGATCAAAATTCATCTTAAAAATTTATTTGAACTTTATGCTCAATTAGTTAAAAGTTAGATTGGTAGTCTAAGTTTTATCTTTCATAACTAAGTGTAACATTAGACTTGATGGTTTATATATACATGTTATATATATATGTATTAATTTGATTTAACATGGAACCTATTAAATGTTTGTATGATAAAAAAACAAATTGCCTAATTTATGTCTATTTTAAATTTAGTATTGACATAAATGGTAATATTGTCATTAATTTTATTAACTGGATTGAAATATTTCTATCTACGGATAATTATGTGCATTGTTAATAGAAAACATAAATTTATCTTAAGTTAAAAAGGGAATGTTCTAATAAATTAATTAAATTGAGTTTGGGAGCATGAACTAAGGAAACACATGATTTTTAGCGTATGAATTTAGAATCCATATTTATCTTTATGCTATGTAATAGCAGTCACATTTTGTTTCTTTTAATTTATTGTGTGTTAATAAAACTAATGAGAATAATTTGAATATATTGAGGCTACTGAATTAAATACTATGACACATATATTATGAGAAATCCTATTTTTTAAATAATTTAATCTTAATTATTCTTCTCTCTTTTAATCACTGTATGTATTTCGATGTTTTCTGATCCGCGATTTGGTAAATTAGGATTTATTTATTTATTTATTACTGTGAATATTTGTTTTTTCATGCGTTAAAAATCTCATCTGTGACGACCCCAAACCCCCGTTCCACGGTGGCAAGGGTAATCTTTGGAATATAACGCATAAACAAATAACAACAGAACAGAAATATATCATTACAGCAGAAATGAACAGCAAAATACACTGAATACATAACAACATCAGAGTTACACAGCATAATAGGATCATACTTAGCACAAAATACAGTTTCAGCTTTATATAAAATGTCTGCAGCGGAATCAAACATAATATACATAACAGTGTCTGAAACAGTAATAGAAATGGTAAAGTCGGCTCTAGCTCCTCAGCTATCCAGAATGAGCCTGCTAAAACCTAAATAAAAGGCTGCCCGTGTAGAAATAAGGGCACCCGAGTTTGCAAGTGAAACAAACTACGAGTCAGTCATGGGACTGGTATGAGAAATCTACTTAACTGGTTAAACAATAATAATAGGGCAAATCATAGGACCATGCCACTTTCGTGAAACGTGTTTACTCTAGTGATTGCCAGTGCACGTAACAAAGCAAATGATTTTTAGAAAGAATGAAGCCAATATAAGACTCAAGTCCCATCACACAATGCAACGCAAGCCGGAGGATAGAGTTTTACCTTATATTGACCAAAATATGCTTGATACGTATGAAACAAAGTCAATTGATATTATTACTAGTCTTTATATGTTTCAAAAACAATTTCAATCATAAGTATCAATCATAGACGACATGAGCACCATATATCATGTCGCCATATATATTTACAATCAAAACCGCACAATGTCGTATTTGGAAGTTGTATTTCCATCATAAACCAAGGCAAAAGATAGTCCTTACCGAATTCGAGACTATCTAGCCCGAGTCTCAGAGCAAGTACTCTGTCAAGCCCTTGGATCGTCAGGGCCGGTCCACACGGAGTGGATTTAAATGCATGAACACTGCGTTTCCCCGCCCTTTGGGGCGTAAATGAGTCCTATGGCTCCATTGGCTCCACATAGTCACCGATATATCCGAGGCGCCTCGCAATCCAACAACCACACAGGTGAAAATAATATAAATGTCAGGGCTGGTAGGTCACTAACACCACCCTAGCTAGTAGGTAATGCATGTCCTCCCTGAGGTCCTCTCCCATTTCCGGTTCATACCGGGGTGTGAGGCTCGCGAATTAACGTTATACACAAAGCTAAGCCACACAGGCGGTACTTTGATCATCAACCACAAGACTTTGCTTTTCAACAGAAGCCTTGATCCTTTGCATCTCAGCATGCCACACAGGCAATTCACGCCATGCAACTGATGGCTATCAATCACACAGAATGAAATCCAATGTTAGACACACAGTCCATTTACAAGTCCGTTCTGGGTCTGAACGAAACCGGAGGCACCTTATTCCTCGTATATCCGGTCGATCTCCAAGTACGTCTGGACGATCAACACTTATTATCTATATCTTGGGATGCCTCCCAATCAAGACATCAGTAATCATCCAAACGATGTGAAGATCTCCGGTCTTCAACCACCATCTTCATCATCGACTTATTATCGTCGATCAGTTATTTGAAATGAGTTTTAACTCGGCCTTTTCAAATAATTCACGTATATTTAGAATTTAAATCAATTCATTTCATGGTTAAGTTATTCGACATCCATGTTCAGTTCATTAATGTAAATTTCATGCCAAACACATTCAACCATCAGAATATCCAATAAACAGAGTAAATTCAGTTCATTTCCATTCCATATCGTTAGTAATATTTTATAACGATTTTACTCTATTTTTATTTAATTAAAAATAGCCCATTTTATTTAAACGACGCTTCAGGCCATAAGGCGACCATGACGCTGTTTTTCTATAGATTTGATTTACACATATCTGAAAATCTAACCGTTGGATCTTTACAAATTTTATATCATTGGAAATATCTTTTCAAAGCGGATCCATCGGTTCCAGTTTCGAGAAAATCCGACGGTCGGATCTCTCGGTATAATCGTTTAAAGTTACGATTTTAAAACACGAACTACAGGGGCTCGATTCGTTTTATTTAATTTATATTTATATATATGTATATAAATATAATTCGTTCGTCGATTTCTAAACCATTTTCAGTTCATATACATGTTAAAAATAATATTTTTAACCAACGAATGTTTATTTTCACACCTGAATATTTTTAACACTTCATAAATTTGATAAAAATGTGATTTTTATCCTTCTAGTCCTTTATTCCATATATGAATATTTTCTAACTTCATTTACACGATAAAATGTGATTTTATTGTTCAACTCATATATTCAACACATGAATGTTTTCGACTTCACAAATACGATAAAAATATGATACTTATCGTTCCAGTCCTTTATTCAACACATGAATGTTTTCAATAGTTCATATATATAATAAAAATGTGATTTTTATAGTTGAAACAACTTATTTTAAACACGAATATTTTA
Source organism: Allium sativum (assembly GCA_030737875.1). NCBI lineage: Eukaryota > Viridiplantae > Streptophyta > Magnoliopsida > Asparagales > Amaryllidaceae > Allium > Allium sativum. The sequence goes on along the minus strand of CM060919.1, from coordinate 121,203,757 downwards.
CATACTTCATACATAAGATAAAGATGTTATTTTTGTTGTTAAAACAATTTAATTAAAACACTATTATTTTATATACTTCATATATAAGGTAAAGATGATATTTTTAATGTTAAAACAATTTATTTGACATATGAATGTCATTCAACACACGAATATCTCAACACATGAATATTTCGACACATGAATATTTCATATACTTCATACATATAATAAAAATGTGATTTTTATTATCTAAGCAATTTATTCAACACATGAATATAATTCAACACATGAAAATAATTCAAACACATGAATTTTACTGAAAATTTCGGCACCATAACGGGAGGGGGTTTAAAACCGGCACCGTCCCTAGTACGACTCCTCGCACTACATTAGGCCTCGCGGCGTTCCATAAGGGGCTTTTCTAAATGATCTAAGATCAATTTCATATCATATGAATTTTCCACAAACAATTCCCATTTGTTTTCAACCACAAACAATCTGTTTCAACCACAAACAATTATTTTCAACCATTCATCATATCACGTATTTTCACGCCAATCACAAGCAATATATATCGTCCATGGTTTGTGGGCAAAGGGAGTATATATATATATAAGTATATTTTATTTCCATTCCAATGCATATATGATTTATACAATGCATGTATAATTTATACATCGCTCATATAACTTATACAACACATGTACATGAGGTATACAACGCGTATATAACTTATACTTTGCTCATATAACTTATACATCACATTTCCATTCGCATTTGAATTTAGAATTCTCACTTTGGTTTTCGCGTTGTCAAAAATTATAGCAAGCTCTAAAAATTCCCCGGTCTCTTCTAGAATGTAGAGAGCATCGTCACGGTCCCGATGTCTCTTGTTTCACTGGATTTCGACCACACATGAAAAAGATACGATTTTTAGAAGTTAATCTCAATTTGCGACGGTTTTAAACTGTTGAAATTTATTTAAATAATCACCTGCTTATCTCAGGCCGTCGTACCCCTTAACCTTCCGAACTAGGGTTCGGTTTCGAGTTCAAACCGTGATGATAGGCCTCAATCAGGTTGTGCCACACTGACGGGGGAGGAAGGGCGCATGGATCCAGGGTGGAGCGGTGCAGATCGGTGCTGGCTATAGGCGGCGGTGGCTCAATGAAGGTGGCGACTTCCCGGAGGTGATTCTCCTTCTACGCTCAATGATAAATGGCGAAACAAGTGTAGATTAGAAGCTCTCAGTCCCCTCTACAAAATCTTCCACAGTGGTGGAAGCTAATTTGGCATGTGGAGGGAGTTATGGAGGAGAGAAGCGGTGAACTATTTCCGTCGTTCACGATTGAAGAGGAGCGGGTTTCAGTGGTCAACGTAGAAGTGAGAGAGAGTGTGATTGGCCAATTATATATTTAATTTTTAATTTATTTTAAATCCGAAAATATCCTTCGCTCCATACGAACACCAATTCCAACCCAACGACTATCGCCCCTAGCTAAATACCCCTATTCCGAACACAATGGGATATGTTTCGTAAGCCAATTCGATTGTTACAGTCATTTATTCTTCAAATTAAAGTATAAAACATTCGATTTTTTATTTGAACGTACATTTTAATTTGCCGGTGCCACATACTGATTCGAAAAATTCCAGAAAAATTATATCTGGCTATGTTGGGACGATACAGTCCAAACAAAACTGATTTCGACGAATTCTGAGACCGCTTGAAAAATGGCAATTTTCTGGTCGATCCAATTCAAACTGAAATCGCCAAACACGTTTTCCTTTGTCACGCTCACATATTGATTTCAAAAATTATGGAATTTGAAACCTAGCAATAAATTGACATCTTGGATCCAACCAAAGTGGTTTCGTCGAATTCTGAGTTCGTTTGCAAAATCACTATTTTCAAGGGCTTTATTTATATTTAAAAATGAAAATTTTAAATTTTGACTCAATTTCTAACCAAATTATTCAAAATAAAAATTTTAAATTGGTTTAGATTTTCTGGGTTGTTACATTCTCCCCCACTTAAAATCTTTTCGTCCTCGAAAAGGAACGAAGCTGAAAGTTGTTTAACCAACCAACTCAACTTTCATTCTGGCTTTCATTCTTTAAATTTTCAGTTTCTAAGAATTTTCTAATTCTTCAAAAATTTGGCTAACACCCTAAATTTTCGAAAAATTTCGCCATAACCTCCTTTGTATGGGGAGCATCGGGAAAATCCCCAAACTGCCACACAGGCCCTCTCATCTCAAAAAGAAAAAGAAAAAGCCAAGCGGCTAGCCAATCGGCTCATAAAATCATCCAAACCCAAGAAATACGATAAACATGTACCTATTTGTCGGGCTTACAATTTTATTCCTCTGCTTTGCGTACCTGCTATGACATATTCAATTATACATACATCTATATGTTTACATATATGCATGCTTTTCACTCAATTTCAACTCAGTTTAATAGATTCAATTTGCATAAATTTACCCTTTATTCTCTTATTGGCTATATTAATTATTATTTCAATATTTGATTGGTCAAACTAATAATCATACAACACAAACAATGCTCAACGAGTCGATTAACTTTTTAGATATTTAATTAAATTTATATGCTCTTTTAAAATCATATTTGCTAAGATCAGATTATATACAATTAAAAGTTTTCGTTCATGAACATGAAACAACAGTAAAGCAGAAAACAATAGTAAAGTAAAAAAAAACAAGACGGAAATACAAAGTATTGTAAATGTACCTTGCACCCGAGTTAATCAGAGATATCCACCCTGCAATTGGGATAAGCTCTCTTAATGCTCTCCTCTGTTTCCCAAGTACAGTCTCGCGGATCTCCACTCCATTGCACTTTGACTAAGTGCACTTTCTTGTTCCTCAGCTCTTTGGTTTCATTACCAATGATCTTTATCGGCTCTCTTCTCACAGCCAATTCTGGAGTAATTTCCAAATCCCATTGCGCGGCTTCTTCCACGACTAAATCTGGATCATGTACATGCTTTCGAAGTTGAGATACGTGTAACACATTATGTACTCCAGGCAACCAATCAGGCAATTGAACTTTATAAGCGAGAGTTCCAATCCGTTCTAGAATAGGAAATGGACCAATAAATTTGGGCGCCAACTTCCCAGTTTTTCCAAATCGGATTACTCCTCTCATTGGAGATACCCTCAAATATACATAGTCACCAACAACAAATGATAAATCCCTTCTTCTCGAATCTGCATAGCTCTTCTGTCGGCTTTGAGCCGCTAGTAATCGTTTCTTAATGAAATTGACTTTGTCTACATCTTCGCGAATCATATCTGGTCCCAATACAAGTCTATTACCGGGTTCTACCCAACAAGCGGGAGATCTGCACAGTCTATCATACAGTGCTTCGAATGGTGATATTTTCAAGCTGGCTAGAAAACTATTGTTGTACGAGAACTCAGCCAAATGCAATTGGTCTTCCCATGATCCACCAAAATCAATAATACAAGCCCGCAGTAAATCTTCTAGTATGCGATTCACCCTCTCAGTCTGACCATCTGTCTGAGGATGATAGGCGGTGCTCAGATTCAACTTTGTCCCCGGTTCTACTTGAAATGCCTCCCAGAATTTGATACTAAATATTGGATCTCTATCACTAAATATACTGATCGGCACTCCATGTAGCTTAACAATTTATTTGAAATAAATCTATGCCAGACTCTGAGCAGTTCTATTGGATCTGACAGGTATGAAAGGGCGGTCTTCGTGAAGCGATCTACGATCACCCAAATACTGTCATTTCCTTTCTTGGTTCTGGGCAAACCATCTATGAAGTCCATGGAAATATTCTCCCCCTTCCAACTTGGAATATCTAACGGTTGCAACAATCCGGCAAGTTTCTGTTGGTCACTTTTGACTAGCTAGCAAGTAGAGCACCTGCTAACATTTAAAGAAATGTCTCTCTTCATCGATCTCCACCAGAATGTACGCTTAATATCATTATACATTTTGCTTACTCCTGGATGGATACTAAGCTTTGACTTGTGGCATTCATGCAGTACTTCCCTCCGAAGCTCAGAAATGTTAGGAACACAAATTCGACCTTTTAGCCTTAGAACCCCTTGGTTATCAATCTGGAAACTCAAGGGTTCACCTTTTTGTATTCTTTCTCTGATCCTCTGAATGAAGTGATCGTCCTTCTGAAGAGCAGATATTTTATCAATCAATGAAGTCGTAATAATAAAACTGGCGATTATTACATTCTTTCTACTTAGCGCATCAGCCACAAGATTGGCTTTCCCTGGAGTGTACAAAATGTCAAAATCATATGTTGCAAGAAATTTTAGCCAACGTTGCTGTCTCAGATTCAGGTCTTTCTGGGTGAACAGATACTTTAGCGATTGATGATCCATACACAATTCGAACTTCTCACCCAAAAGATAATGTCTCCATATTTCCAAAGCAAATACGATAGCCAATAACTCAAGATCATGAGTAATGTAATTTTTTTCATGCGGCTTCAGCTGACGGCTAGCATAAGCAACAACTTGGCCTCTTTGCATTAATACTGCACCAAGACCTTCTCTAGAAGCATCTGTCTAGACTTTTAAGTCTTGATTTCCATCGATAATTGTTAACACTGGAGCAGTTGTTAATCTTAATTTTAGCTTCTGAAAAGCCTCTTCACATTCTGGAGTCCAATTGAATCTTGCGTGCTTCTTCGTAAGCTTTGTTAAGGAACTAGATATCTTCGAAAAATCTTTAACAAACTTCCGATAATAACTAGCCAATCCTAGAAAACTTTGGACTTCCGTGGGAGTACTAGGCTGCTTCCAATCTTGAATTGCTGTAATTTTGCCTGGATCTACAGAAATTCCTTCTTTTGTTACAACGTGGCCAAGAAACTTGACTTCTTCTTGCCAGAATATACATTTGGAAAGTTTGGCCTTTAAAACATTCTTTCGCAGAATCTCTAACACTTGTTCCAAATGTTTTGCGTGCTCGCTCTCTGACTTTGAGAAGATCAATATGTCATCAATGAAAACTAGAAAAAATTTATTCAAGACTTCTCTGAATACTCTGTTCATCAGATCGACAAAATACACTGGAGCATTACATAAGCCGAAAGGCATTACTAACCACTCATAGAACAAATCGGGACCTCTGAATGCTGTCATGGGAACACGCTCTTCGGCAATACGAAGCAGATGGAAGCCTGTAGCTAGGTCCATCCTTGAAAATACTTGTGCGCCATTCAAACGATCCAACAAATCATCAATTCGCGGCAATGGATATTTGTTCTTTAATGTCTGTTTATTCAAGTCATGATAATCCACACATAGTCGAAGAGTACCGTCTGACTTTGGGACAAACACCACTGCTGCTCCCTAATCAGAGAAACTAGGCCTGATCAGACCCTTCCATACAAGCTGTCGAGTTTGATTGTCTAATTCTTCTTTCTCCTTTAAAGTCATTCTCCGAATAGCGTGCACTACTGGCCCTGCGTTCAGAGTTAAAGCAATTTTGAAATCAATTTCTCTACACGGAGGTAAGCTAACAACTTCTTCGAACACATCTGCATAATTCTTGATGACAGGAATATTTTGTATGACGGCCTGAATATCCTCTTTGATGACAGAAATTTGTTCTAATTGAGCAGGAGAAACATCAAGAGCCGACCAAAAGTCTTTTCTATCAGAATTCTGACCTTCATATGGTATGGTTATATAATCTCCTGATTTAATCTTTGCCCTAACAACTCTGTCGGCGCATTTAACCTCAGCTTCATATTTGGTTAACCAATCCAATCCCAAAATAAGATCACATTCTGTAAAATTCATGACGATCGAGATGGTAGGAAACCGATAATGGGAAAATGAGACAGGCACCCCACAAATCCAACTAAGATTGAGGGAACCCCCAACCGGATTATGGACAGTGATGGGTTCTTTAAGCTTTTTCAAATTCAAATCCAACTTCTTAACCGCATTACTTTCAATAAAGCTTTGTGACGTGCCAGTATTAAACAATATTTTAACTGGAATATCTTTGACAGTAAGCGTGCCTTCCAAAACAACTGACTTTTTCTGACTAGCGGAGAGTGCTGAAGTTTCTGCCACTTCATTTACATGTACTATTCCAGATTTCTTTGATAGCAGGCACTCCCTTGCAATATGACCTGTTTGGTGGCACTCATGGCATTTCCTTTTACCATGTGGGTTCTTGTCGAATTTTAATCCTTTCCTCTTCTGCTTCTTCGAAGATTTACAGTTTCTGGTTAAATGCCCTGGCTTATTACAGTTATTGCATGTGGTCGTCGTTACGGGTTCTTTCTTAGACTTAACCCTTTTCCTATTGGATTTAGGCCTCTTAATGAGCTCAGACTTCATACTTGCCTCTAGCTGCGTACTTGCCTCTGGGCTATCAGTTTCGAACTTCCTTTTGTTACTAGAACTGACTTCCTCTTCATCCTCCAGAAGACCTCGCTTATGAATATCCTCATACTGATAAGCCATGTATATCATTTCAGAAAAAGGAAGATTCACATGTCCAGTTACACTACTTTGGTAGTTTCTTTGAAGCCCATTAATAAACCTCAGATTCTTCCTCTTTGGATCTTGAATTAGATGCGGGGCAAAATGAGAAAGTTCATTGAATTTCTTATGATATTCCGTAATGGTCACATCTCCTTGTATCAGATAGTAGAATTCATCACATAACCGCTCAGTTGCTTCTGGAGGAGTAAATCATTCTTGGAAAATTTCTTTAAATCTGTAACACCCCACATCCATTAAGGTCACTCACAAAGGGAATGCCTTAACTTCAATGGAGCATTATGGGTACTGGAACAGAAATATTACAAGACAAACATATATCAAACAGCGGAAGGTAAAGTAGAAGTACTTCAAATCATTTATTAAATATAATTGTTTACAGTAAAAACGCATCAACTTCCAATACCCAATTACATAGCTAAAATATCCATCTTGCTCAAAAACAAAGAAGAATGAAAATAAATTGTAGTATTCCCCAATAAAGCAAAGCAAGCCATAGCCAGGAGAGATCCAAGCAGCACATGAAAGAGCCCCTGAGCTTGGTAAGATACGAACTAAGCTGTATTTCCACCCTACGAACCTGGGGGGGGGGACGGAAGAAAAAGAAGCGAAACAAACCGGGTCAGTCATAAAGACTAAGTCCTAGTGGCTTTCAGTATAAAAACAGGTGAAAATAATAAGGCATGAATAAACTGAAAGTAAACATAAGCATGATGACAAGGTAAGCTACAGGCACGATGAATCAAGTATAACATTGCAAGATTCCCATTCAAGATGAACTAAGTATAGTTTTGCAAGATTTCTATCAAGCATCGCAAGATTTCTCTGCTTCACCATTAAAATGATATCTATTTGCTCTGCACCACCTAACTAGTGTCCCAACTAGTAATCTATATAAAATGATAAAATCATAACGTGATCCCAATCCTCGAAATTAAGGTTGCTTTCACATGTACATCTATTATTTATTACCTAGATCTAATCTAGGGTTTTCTTTCGAGCGCTTCCTAGATTCAACCAGGATTTATGCCACCTTGGTCCAACCTAGAGATTATGCTACCTATTGAACGCTTCTCGGATTTAGGGTTTACGCCACCTAGGTCCAACCTAGGGATTATGCTACCTTTGTGTGTCATACGGCCCCCAATGATTATAGATACCTATGCTGGTCCCACCATGGGGTGTATCAAGACCCGTGGTGGCGGCCCGACACAATTCTAGAATACATAGGTTATGCTACTGGTGCCCCAGTGCCTTGTTTGTCTGCTCCGGAGTGTGTGCACTCCCGCACCCCGTTAGAACCCACACTGTGCACCCACCACCGTCGCTTTTGACTGCTTACAATCAGCTCAGTAATCGTGCCCCACCCTGCGTAGTTTCAGGGTACCATGATACCTAATTGGGTTACTGCTGAAATGGGACCCCGTTACTAGGGTTTTCTACTGGTTAAGTTTGTGGGCCTATATATACAGATATTACCCACCTTCCCGTGATGTACTTAACCCCCCGATTCAAGCATGCTTATTTATGGTTAAGTTTGCGGGCCTATATTTACTAATATTACCCACCAACCCGATATGTACTTAACCCTCTCCGTCCATCACGTTAAGTTGGTTAAGTGTTTTCTCTTGTTTTACTTAACCCTACAACACATCATGTTATATCGGTTAAGTGTTGTTCCTTGTGTTACTTAACCCTACCGCAAGCCTTGTTATACTGGCTAAGTGTTCTCACTTGTGTTAACTTAACCCCACCGCATGTCATGTCATATTGGTTAAGTGTACATTGATTTAGCCCACCTACTTATCATGTTGTGACGGTTAAATGTTACCCTCTGTTGTTAGTTAACCTAACTACGCATCACGTTATATTGGTTAAGTGCATGTTAACTTAACCCCATCCACCAGTCATATTATAATGGTTAAGTGTTACCCTCGTGTGTTTACTTAACCCTACCACGCATCAGGTTATATCGATTGTGTGTTATCAACCTATTCAAGTTAGCCCAACCCATCCGCTAGTCATGTTATAACGGTTAAGTGTCATTAGCCTAGCCACATTACTTAACCCACCCATTCATATCATATTGGTTGAGCCTACATTTATAAGTTTTACATGTTCTTAACTCATACCGGTTAGGTCCACATTTACATGTCAAATTTCCATGTCATCCCACCTAACCCTTTAACCATACCCACGTCTTATTATGGTTAGTATTCCTTAATTCATTCATTATGACGAATGAATCATGACCTCTCACATTAGACCGTGCATTTTGTGGCCACTAGATTTGTCGGGCGGTTCCGGGCAGATTTACACCACAAACTGGGTCTAACCTCGTGTCATAAACCGTTACGCCTGTAATTTGGCCTTCGACCTCTCACATTAGACTGACACTTTGTGGCTACTGGATTTGTCGGGAGGTTCCGGGCAGATTTACACCACAAACTGAGTCTAACCTCATGTCAAAGGTTCATTAATGGTCGTATTCCACCCAAAACCCCAATATTAGTTCATGTGTTTAACATATAGAAATGTTCATGGTTCACGTTTTTGCCCCCAAAACGTATTCCCAAATTATTATCATAATTCACTATAAGGTTATGCCAAGTTGTAGCCTTTTATTTACAATACATGCCAATTACCCAAAACCCAACTTAGGCGCATTCATATTAAACCTCTACTAAGTAATAAATTATCATATAAGTTTCAACTCCAAATTTTACATAATTAACATATGCCCAAGTTCTAGATTACATGTAAATTTTACATATGTCCAATTCGTACCAAATTTACATATGTTCAATTTATGCCGTTTTACATGTATGCCAATTTTATGCCATTTTACCATATCAAGTTCTAGGCAAAATTACATGTATCAAGTTTCATACCCAATAAACCCAAATCATGATTCATGATGTAGTTATCCCAAACTATAATCTTTTTATTACAATACATGTTTATGCCAATTATCAAATTTACAATTGCTTTCATGTTCAAATTTACAATTCTACATATGCCTAATTAACATAAGCCCAATCTTTTGATTTAATTTACATAGTCCCAAACTCGTGATTTAATTTACATGCCAATTCATGTATGCCCAAAACTTGCAATTTCAATTATATTGACAATACCCAAATTTCAAATTTCACGTTATTCCATCAATTCCACCACACACATATATCCAAATAGGTAATATCCCAATATTTCCCTACATACAAATCGCACGTATATCGTAGTTTAGGCCTAGGTCCGATACTGACCAAGGTTCATCAAAAGAAAATAAATAGGGGAAGGTAGAATTTGTATAACAATAAGTACAGAGATAAAACTAGCATAAGAACATCGTCTCAGGCATAAAAGATAGATCTTGATAATAATATCAACATGAATGAAGAAAAACTGATTTACAAAAGCTGAATAGATCATAGGCTTGACATGAAAATGGGAATAGAAAAGTCCCAAAACTCAAGATTCAAGAAGCAACAGAAATAGATCTGAATCAATAAACATACTTAAATCCAATTCCACTTTATTCCATGGCCATATTATAATTAAATGTTTAAATCTAAAAACAACTAGAACTTATAGAGCATGGCTAATGAATTAAGAATTGAATTTGTTGTAAAAATGTCGCGGCGTTGTTGATTTATTGTCTTGAATCATTGTAGAAGCCTTGTTCTTTGAATTGATTTGAGTTTGAATGTTTGTACTTTGATTTGGAGACGGAGGCCATGATTCAAGAGGTATTTTACCAGCATAATGGTGTAAGAATGATTTGATATGAATTAGGTTAGGTCTAAGGGTGTTTTTATAGGTGTAGCAACTAGTTTAGGCCCTTAGGTTAACCCTAGAATCAATACGGACCATCAAAACACGTCTCAAGCTTCAAAAATGGGTACAAGGTCAAAACAGGCCGACCAAGTCGACCTGTATGGGGGGGAGGTCGACACTATGGTCGACCTGGGGGGTTGGCGGGGGGGTTGGCGGGGGGGGGGGGGTGGTAGGTCGACCCCCTGGTCCAGTGCTGCCTGAAATCTGCTGAATCTTCTGAAGGCCATAACTTCTTCATCCGGACTCCGATTTTTGAAAACTCGGACTCTATTTCATGTAGAATTCCGAGATGAACGCAATGGAGCAATCCGTTTTCCCTGATTCTTATTTTAAAATTTAATTCTGCCTTGATTTTTTGTTTTAACATGTTATCAAAATTCGGGTTGTTACATTCTCCCCTCCTTAAAGGATTTCGTCCCCGAAATCTTCAAGTTAAGAAGAATGTGTCCTACCGTCCAATCATCCATCTACTCAATCATCAATCACAGGCATCCATCGTCCTTAAGAGATTTCTAATGTTGTATGAACATATGCAGAAAGTGTGTGTATATGTTCCTTGTCTAATGCAAATGATCAGGCCTGATTGATCTCTTTAATGCAAAATATGTTTAGTGCAATGAGTCCAACATGTAGGAAAATAGTTCTAGTCACATAAACACTATATGTGTGCACAAACATCCATCCATATGCAACATCCACATGATAACACATTTAATTTTATCCATAAACAAGTATAAACACTCATGCATATGCAATATGAAAGGTGACGGAGCCGATCTAGGGTCTAAGGTGCGTGTATATGCATCCACGAGCAACCACTAGCAACCACGTGCAACCATCAATCATAACATGTCTCAAACACATGTTTACACCCAATTGTTCCTACCTAAAGATATAGTCGAATGATAGAAGCAAGTAAAAACTTTGTTCCCATTAGGCAATGTCAAAACTGGAAATCTATGTCACATATATACTGATTTGGAGAAGAACTCCCTAAGCACCAGCCCCGAAGATCGAAATCAACATCAAACTGATACCCAAAGAATTGACCAACCAATATATATGTTTCTAGGAAACTAAGCATGATGGACTCCTTTTTGGACACAAGAAATCCCTTCCTAAGACCAACCCATATCCTATAAAACCCAAAAAGTTTAGTCAACCCAACGGACACCCTCAAGCCCCAACATGTATTACTAACAGATGAGTCATACTCCCTATGGGGTTTGCAACAGAAATAGGATGGAGAATAGGACCGAGAGGATATGCTTAAAAGATAGCATGCAAATAAGCTCTACAAGAAAAGAGGGATCAAGGGTATACTCTTAAAAAGAGATATGATGCGCGTATTTAGTCTTCAATTTTCTAAGTCGCATTTCCTTGAGCTTAACTCCATTGTGCTTTGACCATCTTTAGCTTCACAATTTCGTAGCTTCTTAATTCTTGTTTCCAAAATATGAGTTGGAACACATTCCACTGTTACCTCTCGTTCCACTTTTACTTATTCTTCTTCTAGTATACTCGGCTTAAACATAACTGCGTACTCATGGTTTCATGCAAGCTCTCCAAAATTCATTAGTGAATCCTGGATCTCGTTTACTCACTATATGGTATTCCGCGCAGAAGAACTATCAATCAATTGTCAACCATGTTGCCAAATGTACTTACTAAGGTGATTTTCTATAACTCATGCATAAGCGAAATGAACCATCCGCCTTAGTGGCGAACACTACTCGTGCGGATCGATAAATGTATCAAGAGCGGATCGATAAATGTATTAAGAGATTCTAGGTAACTAAACATGGAAGAACCCTAAGGGTTACACTAGACTTCGAGGGCATTACCAAGGCAAGTCAAGCGTATAACTACCCTCTTTTCATACTCGAGAATGGTACCATTTCTGGACAATCACTCCATCCCTAGAATCAACCCATAGCCCAAAAACATAAGAATTACTTCTAAACTAAACACTTAGCATAGACATTCTCAAATCCAAACAAGTCATGAATAAATGAGCCGATTCCCTAACAGGATTTGAGACAAAAACGGGATCCTCTACTATGCTAGTAATAAGGTGCAGAGACTTCAACTATCGAAGCAGAATTAAAAGGATGCGATGTACAAAAACAAAGTTCCCATGGTATAATAGAAAAGAAAAGCTAAACTTTTAACAGAAACGTTACCACCTTTCTTAGGTATGCTAGTAGTGAGAGCATACAATTGCCCTCTCGATGATCTTGTACTTAGGCTTGTGTTCTTTATCCTCGTTCTTACTATCCTTGTATAGTTTGTTGGCCAGTTTCTCGAAAGCTATCTCCATCACACTACATCCCTACAAAGCTTGAAATAAGATTAGTCGCAGATGGAACTACTGTGGCTACAGATGGAGGTTGGGCACTTCTTTGCCCTCTGACTTGTGTCGTACGCCTACAAAATTATGGTGAAAAAGAAAGAAAGAGGAGATTCAAAGAGAGAATTAAAAGATAGTGCATATGGCTTTGGAGAATATGCCTTTCGTAAAACAAAACTTTTCTTTAGAAAAATGCTTCTTTGTAAACGTTTTGAAAATAATTTCAGAAGGTTTTTAAAAGATTTTGCCCGGTCTGGTAACCTTCTGCTCTGATACCAAATGTAACACCCCACATCCGTTAAGGTCACTCACAAAGAGAATGCCTTAACTTACATGGAGCATTATGGGTACTGGAACAGAAATATTACAAGACAGACATATATAAAACGGCGGAAGGTAAAGTTGAAGTACTTCAAATCATTTATTAAATATAATTGTTTACAATAAAAGCGCATCAACTTCCAATACCCAATTACATAGCTAAAATATCTGTCTTGCTCAAAAACAAAGAAGCATGAAAATAAATTGTAGTATTCCCCAATAAAGCAAAGCAGGCCATAGCCAAGAGAGATCCAAGCAGCACATGAAAGAGCCTTGGAGCTTGGTAAGATCCGAACTAAGCTATATTTCCACCCTGCGAACCTGGGGGTGGGGGGGAACGGAAGAAAAAGAGGCGAAACAAACCGGGTCGGTCATAAAGACTGAGTAAGTCCTAGTGGCTTTCATCATAAAAACATGTGAAGATAATAAGGCATGAATAAAATGAAAGTAAACATAAGCATGATGACAAGGTAAGCTACATGCACGATGAATCAAGTATAACATTGCAAGGTTCCCATTCAAAATGAACTAAGTATAGTTTCGCAAGATTTCTATCAAGCATCGCAAGATTTCTCTGCTTCACCATTAAAATGATATCTATTTGCTCTGCACCACCTAACTAGTGTCCTAACTAGTAATCTATATAAAATGATAAATCATAACGTGATCCCAATCCTCGAAATTAAGGTTGCTTTCACGTGTACATCAATTATTTATTACCTAGATCTTATCTAGGGTTTTCTATCGAGCGCTTCCTAGATTCAACCAGGATTTATGCCACCTAGGGATTATGCTACCTATTGAACGCTTCTCGGATTTAGGGTTTATGCCACCTAGGTCCAACTTAGGGATTATGCTACCTATGTGTGTCATACGGCCCCCAATGATTGTAGATACCTTTGCTGGTCCCACCATGGGGTGTATCAAGACCCATGGTGGCGGCCCGACACAATTCTAAAATACATAGGTTTTACTACTGGCGCCCCAGTGCCCTGTTTGTCTGCTCCGGAGTGTGTGCACGCCCACACCCCGTTAGAACCCACACTGTGCACCTACCACCGTCGCTTTTGACCGCTTACAATCAGCCCAGCAATCGTGCCCCACCCTGCCTAGTTTCAGGGTACCATGATACCTAATTGGGTTACTACTGAAATGGGTCCCTGTTATTAGGGTTTTCTACTGGTTAAGTTTGTGGGCCTATATATATAGATATTACCCACCTTCCCGTGATGTACTTAACCCACCGATTCAAGCATGCTTATTAATGGTTAAGTTTGCGGGCCTATATTTACTAATATTACCCACCAACCCGATATGTACTTAACCCTCTCCGTCCATCACGTTAAGTTGGTTAAGTGTTTTCTCTTGTTTTACTTAATCCTACCACACATCATGTTATATCGGTTAAGTGTCGTTCCTTGTGTTACTTAACCCTACCACAAGCCTTGTTATACTGGCTAAGTGTTCTCCCTTGTGTTAACTTAACCCCACCGCATGTCATGTCATATTGGTTAAGTGTACATTGACTTAGCCCACCTACTTATCATGTTGTGACGGTTAAGTGTTACCCTCTGTTGTTACTTAACCTTACTACGCATCACGTTATATTGGTTAAGTGCATGTTAACTTAACCCCATCCACCAGTCATATTATAATGGTTAAGTGTTACCCTCGTGTGTTTACTTAACCCTACCACGCATCAGGTTATACCGATTGGGTGTTATCAACCTATTCAAGTTAGCCCAACCCATCCGCTAGTCATGTTATAATGGTTAAGTGTCATTAGCCTAGCCACGTTACTTAACCCACCCATTCATATCATATTGGTTGAGCCAACATTTACAAGTTTTACATGTTCTTAACTCATACCGGTCAGGTCCACATTTACGTGTCAAATTTCCATGTCATCCCACCTAACCCTCTAACCATACCTACGTCTTATTATGGTTAGTATTCCTTAATTCATTAATTATGACGAACGAATCATGACCTCTCACATTAGACCGTGCATTTTGTGGCCACTGGATTTGTCGGGCGGTTCCGGGCAGATTTACACCACAAACTGGGTCTAACCTAGTGTCATAAACCGTTAAACCTACAATTTGGCCTTCGACCTCTCACATTAAACTGACACTTTGTGGCTACTGGATTTGTCGGGCGGTTCCGGGCAGATTTACACCACAAACTGAGTCTAACCTCGTGTCAAAGGTTCATTAATGGTCGTATTCCAACCAAAACCCCAATATCAGGTCATGTGTTTAACATATAGAAATGTTCATGGTTCACGTTTTTGCCCCCAAAACTTATTCCCAAATTATTATCATAATTCACTATAAGGTTATGCCAAGTTTTAGCCTTTTATTTACAATACATGCCAATTACCCAAAACCCAACTTAGGCGCATTCATATTAAACCTCTACTAAGTCATAAATTATCATATATGTTTCAACTCCAAATTTTACATAATTAACATATGCCCAAGTTCTAGATTACATGTAAATTTTACATATGCCCAATTCGTACCAAATTTACATATGTTCAATTTATGCCGTTTTACATGTCTGCCAATTTTATGCCATTTTACCATATCAAGTTCTAGCCAAAATTACATGTATTAAGTTTTATACCCAATAAACCCAAATCATGATTCATGATGTAGTTATCCCAAACTATAATATTTTTATTACAATACATGTTTATGCCAATTATCAAATTTACAATTGCTTTCATGTTCAAATTTACAATTCTACATATGCCTAATTAACATAAGCCCAATCTTTTGATTTAATTTACATAGTCCCAAACTCGTGATTTAATTTACATGCCAATTCATGTATGCCCAAACTTGAAATTTCAATTATATTGACAATACCCAAATTTCAAATTTCACGTTATGCCATCAATTCCACCACACACATATATCAAAATAGGTAATATCTCAATATTTCCCCGTATACAAATCGCACGTATATCGTAGTTTAGGCCTAGGTCCGAAATTGACCAAGGTTCATCAAAAGAAAATAAATAGGGGAAGGTAGAATTTGTATAACAATAAGTACAGAGAGAAAACTAGCATAAGAACATCGTCTCAGGCATAAAAGATAGATCTTGATAATAATATCAACATGAATGAAGAAAAACTGATTTACAACAAGCTGAATAGATCATAGGCTTGACATGAAAATGGGAATAGAAAAGTCCCAAAACTCAAGATTCAAGAAGCAACAGAAATAGATCTGAATCAATAAACATACTTAAACCCAATTCCACTTTGTTCCATGGCCATATTATAATTAAATGTTTAAATCTAAAAACAACTAGAACTTATAGAGCATGGCTAATGAATTAAGAATTGAATTTGTTGTAAAAACGTCGCGGCGTTGTTGATTTATTGTCTTGAATCATTGTAGAAGCCTTGTTCTTTGAATTGATTTGTGTTTGAATGTTTGTAATTTGATTTGGAGACGGCGGCCATGGTTCAAGAGGTATTTTACCAGCATAATGGTGTAAGAATGATTTGATATGAATTAGGTTAGGTCTAAGGGTGTTTTTATAGGTGTAGCAACTAGTTTAGGCCCTTAGATTAACCCTAGAATCAATCCGGACCATCAAAACACGTCTCAGGCTTCAAAAATGGGTGCAGGGTCAAAACAGGCCGACCAGGTCGACCTGTATGGGGGGGAGGTCGACACTATGGTCGACCTGGGGGGTAGGTCGACCCTATGGTCGACCTGGGGGGGTAGGTCGACCCTATGGTCGACCCCCTGGTCCAGTGCTGCCTGAAATCTGCTGAATCTTCTGAAGGCCATAACTTCTTCATCCGCACTCCGATTTTCGAAAACTCGGACTCTATTTCATGTAGAATTCCGATACGAACGCAATGGCGCAACCCGTTTTCCCTGATTCTTATATTAAAATTTAATTCTTCCTTGATTTCTTGTTTTAACATGTTATCAAAATTCGGGTTGTTACAAAATCTATCCCAGGTAATATTACCTTCTGGATTATCCTTTATAACTGTTTCCCACCAGAACAAAGCTTCGTCTTTGAGTGCCCAAGATGCCAGTAATCTCTTCTGATCATCTCTTAGTTGGGAACGTTCAAAAATTCTTTCAGCAGAATGCATCCAATCTTGAGTTTGAATAATGTATTCATTTCTCGAGAATGGTACTCCACCCAGTTTTCGATATTTCTTTAATAGAGTTTCTATATCTGGTTCTATATTCCTTCTTCTGTTTCTGACACTCATTCTCTAGTACTTCTGCAAATAACAGACCAAGTGTTAGGTCAATAGAAAAGATATTATAAAGCATAGAGACATATACTTGAATGTAAATGTGCCTATGGGGGTGTATTTTATTCTGCTATACTCATACTAAGACCTTACTGATCCTATCTGTAATGAGTTACTCATCCAAGAACGCTACTGATTCTATTTCTGACGAGCTCGTTAATATGTTATATTCCAGAACTAAGCTTAACCAAAGCTCTGATACCACGTGTGATGACCCCAAACCCCCGTTCCGCGGTGGCAAGGGTAATCTTTGGAATATAACACATAAACAAATAACAACAGAACAGAAATATATCATTACACCAGAAATGAACAGCAAAATACACTGAATACATAATAACATCAGAGTTACACAGCATAATAGGATCATACTTAGCACAAAATATAGTTTCAGCTTTATATAAAATGTCTGCAGCGGAATCAAACATAATATACATAACAGTGTCTGAAACTGTAACACCCCGTACTTTCTGTTAATGTAAAAGTAACGAATTAAACAATACTTAATTTCAAATGTGAGAATTAAGGGAAATGGGTTACGCCATTGCGTTCATTTCGGAATTCTGCTTTAGATAGAGTCAGAGTTTGCGTGAATTGGACTTCGTATGAAGAAGATGTGGCCTCCAGAAGTTTCAGAAATTCAAATAAATACAAACAGCTCAAGCCAGATTTCAAAATTCAAACAGAATTCAGAAGCGGGCTGGGCGGGAAAATTCCCGCCCAGGCAGGTCGACCAGGTGGTCGACCCTAGTGTCGACCTCCCCCCTAGAGGTCAACCTGGGGGTTGACCTGGCCCCCGGCCAGATCTGAATTTTGAACGACTGATGACTTGATGCCGAGTCACTAGGATTTCTGGATGGTCCTGATCTGGTCTGAGTGGCTGTGATTAACCCTAGGTTCATCCAACGGCTATAATTAAACTGAAATTCTATATAAACAACTCAATACTCAACCTAAAAACACACCGAAAAATAATCATAGAACTGAAATGCCGTCAGTAGAGAACTGGAATAGCCGTCACCAATTTCAATTCTGAAACAAGATAGGAGCCTACATCTAAATCAAATTAAAACTAATCTAATTCAATGATCTTCATCAAAGGCACGCATCTCAAATTTCAGAATTCAGAATTCAAGAATTCCTTTTAGTTTGTAAGTTGGTTATTACGCAGATTTAAACGTTCTTTTTAAAATGAAATCATGGCACGTTGTAACTCAAATATGGAATGATGCTTATGTATGAGATAATGAAGTTTGATTCTAATGTATCTTAAATTACTGTTGCTATTGATCATGCCTATATGTTTTTGGTGATAAACATACCATATTGTATGTTATTGGAATCTATTACGATTGGGTAAAGAACTTATTATGCCAACAAAATGGTGAAACATGTCATGTTGTAATTTGGTGGTTATTTGCAAGTTTATGATCTAAATCACATGCTTACATGTTAGATCAACATTCATGAATATTTAGAACTACATCAAGTTGAATCCATTTTTGTTGCAAGATTGGATTTGTAATCCTCTTATGTTTTAACATAAGTTATCATTCTAAGTGTGATTTAAACATGTATATGGTAATCCTCTTATGTTTTTAACACGTAAGTTATCATGCTAAGTTGTGATTTAAATATGTTCATAGTGGCTTTTCTTATGTTTTGACATACATAAGTTAGTATGCTAAATTGTGGTTTATATACTAAACCTCCATGTTAGACCCATATCAAGTTTACATGAAAATTAGATCCAACTTAGTCACAAGTTCACCCTTACCTGTTTAGTTAAGATAATGATACGTCTATGCCAAGTTACATGTGATAAGTTAAATGTATGTTATTTTATGTTTATTTCATGTTCCTTGTTTATTACCGCTTTTTGTTATGGGTTTGGGCTAATTTGCTAGCCCAACATTTCATGTAATTCGTACGTACGTTCTACGGGGATAACGATGGGAAAACATGAAAATTCATGGCATAGGTTTGTTCATAAAATGGTATATTTGATATACCATTTATTATGAGCAATAAATTAAAAAGATAATTATGGCATGAGTAAATTAAAATTAATTTGCATAAAGAATTAGACATATACAGAAAATATGTGAATTTAGAAAAGACGATTATGCCTAACCCGAGGTAAGACTGAGTTGTTGTGTAAACCTGCCCGGAACCAACCAGCATATCCGGTAACCACAACAAGACCTGTCTAATGTGGGTGGTTAGTGCATCAAGCCCAAAAAGGACCCGAGGTTAGACTGAGTTGTGGTGTAAACCTGCCCGGAACCGACCGGAAAATCCAGTGACCACAACAAGACCTGTCTAATGTGAGTGGTTGGTGCTTTAATGAATAAATTAAAGCTAAGTCAGGATTGGTAGGGTAAAGTCAATTAGGGAAACAGTTAACCGATTCAACATGTTATCTAAACTGATGGGTGGGGTTAGGTAAACTTGGACACTTAACCAAATAAACATGTTGATTGGGAAACCCTAGTAACGGAGACCCATTTCAGTAGTAACCCACATAGATGTATCATGGTACCCTGAACTAGGCAGGGTAGGGCACGATTACGAGGCTGATTATAAGCGGTCAAAACATCGGCGGTTGGTGCGTCAGTGTAGGTTCCGACGGAGTATGTGCGTGCACGTACTTCGAAGTGGAAAAAGCAGGCACTGGGCATCAGTGGTATACACTATGCATCTTGAATCGTGTTGGGTTGCCACCAGAGGGACTGATACACCCCATGGTGGGACCAGCACAGGTAACTACAGTCAAGCGGGGCCGAATGACACAGGACATGAATGCATGTGAGTAGGAGCCGATCATTAAGGGGATCGTTTGGTATAAACATGTGGGGCTGGTTGAACCAACAGTTAGTAGGTGCAGAGACTTTAGTAATGGGTACGATCACATGTTCATCTTTATCTTATATTAGGGTACTGTCCTATGTTCTGTTATTACTGTCATGATCCCTTTCCTTATTCAAATACTAGTAATCACTGAACTTACTAGACTTATTGTCTGACCCATTTTCTTTCGTCCTCTTTTCTTCCGTTCCCACCCCCCAGGTCCACAGGGAGGGAATACTCCAGCTTAATCAGACTCTTTGCAAGCTTCAAGAAAGTAGATGTATGATTGGGACTCTCTTACTTTGGCTATGGCTTTTGGACACTACATTTGGGGATTTATGCAGTTTTATTTATGGTTTTATGCTTCTTTATTAAATAATCAAGACAAAAATTATAATGTAATGTTTTGGAAGTTATTTTGAGACAATTTGCTGTAATGCTTTTGTATTGAACCTCGTATGCAATAAATGTTTGGTTTTCGCAGCTTATATTTATCTGTCTTGTAAATTCTTCTGTGTCTTGAACCTATAACCCTCCACCAAAATTAAGGCATTCCCTTTGTGAGTGACCTTAACGGAGGTAGGGTGTTTCACTTAGTATCAGAGCAAAGGTTTACTAGATCAGATAAGAATTTTTGAAAACTATTTTCTAAAAGAAATATAAAGAAGCATTTTACAAGAAAAAGTGTTGTTTTAAAAATTTAAAAGGCATAATCCCCAAAGCCATATGCCCTATCATTCTATCCTTTGTTTTGAATCTTTTCTTTTTCGTTTCAGCATGTCTGGGAATCTTAACCTTCTAGAGGGTGTACTAATACCTGGCTGGTTCAGGAGGTACTTAGAGGATAGGGCCAACGATGCAGGCCCAGCAGATATTCCTCCTCCTCCAACTGCAGCGGTTCCTCCTCCTCCTCCTCCCCCTCGAGAAAATGCTTTCTTAAAGATTTGTAGAGACTTTAGGGCCATGTGTGGAAAGGATTTCAAGGGAACTGAGTCATTCATGGAAGCGAGAAACTGGCTTAAAGAAACTGAAGACCTATTCGATATCTTCGAAGTGGATGATAGACAGAAGATACAGTTGGCAGTGTGGTTGCTCAAAGACGAAGCTTCCTATTGGTGGGAAGTCACTAACGCTGAAAGGCCAATTGAAACTTGGTTGTATTTCAGAATAAGGTTTGAGATGAAATTCCTCTCACAGGCTGAACGAAGTTTACAGTTGGAAAAGTTCTTATCTCTTAAGCAAGGAAGTATGTAACACCCCACGTCCGTCAGTGTCACTCACAAAGGGAATGCACTAAGTTCTGTGGAGTATTTAGGGTAAAAGATGCAGATAAATTACAAGACAGACAAAAATTAAACAGCGGAAAATAAAACTTTGCTTTATTGATAAAATTTATTTACGCCACTTAATTGCTTTTCAAGGTTGTTGGCATGCGTCAAACATGCCAACACATATGTTCTATATTTTAGCCCAAACATCATTACCCCCGTTTTATACGTTCGCTCCAATCTAAGGTGTGTTGGGTTTAATACTTAAACCCAGTTTAGCCAAATGAAAATGGGAGGCTTATAACATGATGTTTATAAGATAACATGAAAAAAAAGGGGAGTGTGAACGCATGAACTTGCAACGAACGATTCAATTAACATAAAGTAGGCATATGTGAACATGCAATTGTAACATCATATAATCATGGCATAACATGAATCATTTTATCCATATAATCATAGCATAAACAATATTTAAACATAAATCATTCTATTCATCTAATTATGGCATGGAAAATACTTAAACATGAATCATCCTATTCATATGATTATGGCATAAACAATACTTAAACATGAATCATTCTATTCATATGGTTAATGCATAGACAATACTTAAACATGAATCATTCTATTCATATGATTATGGCATAAGCAATACTCAAACATGAATCATTCTATTCATATGGTTAATGCATAGACAATACTTAAACATGAATCATTCTATTCATATGATTATGGCATAAGCAATACTCAAACATGAATCAATCTATTCATATGATTATGGCTTAAACAATACTTAAGTTGATCAAATTACACTAAAGATGACCATAAAATTATACATCATGTTGGCATAACAGTAAATCATATACTTGCATGAATCTCAAATAAACTATTACAACATATAGTTGTTACTTTCAACATGAATCATATACTTGCAATTATCAAATGGGTGTTGTAAATAACTACCACAAACATGTAGTTTTCAATATGAATCATATGCTTGCATGAATCCTAATTAAAATTCCACAACATGTGGTTGTCAACATAAATCATATACTTGTATGAATCCAATTGTACATCATAGCATTACCAAATCGTTTAGAATCAAAATAACATACAAATATAGATTATTATCGCCACAATTCCATTTCGTTGTTAACTTCCAACGCAAATCAAGTACTTGCAAATATCCAATCGTATGCCATAATATTCCCAAATCGTTTAGCATCAAAGCAACATACAAATATAGATTATTATCACCACAATTCCATTTCTTACTTTACACAAATCAACACAATTATTTAATTCACATCGGAATAGCACTCTACTTACTACGTATGACGAATCTTCAATTCAGGAATCTGAATTCTGAATTTGGAGATGCTATCCTTTGTTGTAGGCGTTGTTTTGATTGATTTGACATTGCTTTAAGCTTTGAATTATCTCCTAGTTGTCTCTCTATTTCTGATGGCTATCCTCAGTCTCTCCTCAGCAGCATGACGGTCTCATCCCCATTTTAGTTTATGTGAATTAGGGTTAGTCTTAGGTCCTTTTTATAGAGTTTGTGAGTTGATTTAGACCGTCGATGAAGCTTGGTTCAATAATAGCCGTTCGTTTGAAGGAGAGACCAACCAGGAGCTGACACCTAGCCCTAGTGACAAGGCAAGGCTCAGAAAATCGACGAAACACAGACTTGGCCAGCCAAGACTTGACCAGACCTGACCAACAGGTCATTTTTGACCTGGGCGCACTTGGCAGGTGCGCCAGGTCAAAAATGTACTGGCGCACTTCCCAAGTGCGCCAGTTCATTTTTGTTCTGGCGCACTTCCCAAGTGCGCCAGTGCATTCTGACCCGTTTCCTGGTTTTTCGCCCAACTTCGTTCGTCCATATCTTCTTCATACGATATCCGTTTTACGCAAAATCAGACTCTATTTCAAGCAAAATTCCGAGACGAACGCAATGGCGTATCACGTTTCCCTTAATTCTTTGATTTAAAATTAGTTATACTTTAATTTATGAATTTCACAGTTATAAAATACACGGGGTGTTACATTCTCCCCCACTTAAAAGGATTTCGTCCCCGAAATCTTCAAGTTCAGGAAGAATGTACATCCTAACATCCAAACATCCATCTACTCATCCATCAAACACGAGCATCCATTGTCCTTAAAAGACTTCTAATGCTTCATGATCATATGCGAAGTGTGTGTGTACATGTACTTATCTAATGCAAAATCAGGCGGTCTACTGATTCAGTTGACCTCCTTAATGCAAATTATGTAAGTGCCATGAATTCCTCATCCTAGGGTTGTGCTCCCTAGCCAAACTCCTCATCCCCTTCCGTGTGTAGTAATGTTGACAAATCTCTCGAAAATTGCCTCCATCGTCTGGAAAACCCTATAAACTTCGAAAGAAAACTGCTCGTAGATGAAACAACTACGGCTATGGATGGAAGCCGGGCATTACTTTGCCCTTCGATGAGGTTACCTACCAGAACGCCAGGAGCCCCAGAGACTCAAGAAAGAAGTAGACAAGAATTTAAACAGAGGAAGAGAAGATAGTGCATATGGCTTTGGGGAATATGTCTTTAAAACAAATCTTTTCTCTTGAAAATGCTTCTTTAAAAAAACCGTTTTGAAAATAATTTTCAAATCCTTTATCTGATCTGGTAACCTTCAGCTCTGATACCACGTGTAACACCCCACGTTCGTCAGTGTCACTCACAAAGGGAATGCACTAAGTTCTGTGGAGTATTTAGGGTAAAAGATGCAAATAAATTACAAGACAGACAGAAATTAAACAGCGGAAAATAAAACTTTGCTTTATTGATAAAATTTATTTATGCCACTTAATTGCTTTTCAAGGTTGTTGGCATGCGTCAAACATGCTAACACATATGTTCTATATTTTAGCCCAAACGTCATTACCCCCGTTTTATACGTTCGCTCCAATGTAAGGTGTGTTGGGTTTAATACTTAAACCTAATTTAGCCAAATGAAAAGGGGAGGCTTATAACATGGTGTTTATAAGATAACATGAAAAAAAAGGGAGTGTGAACGCATGAACTTGCAACGAACGATTCAATTAACATAAAGCAGGCACATGTGAACTTGCAATTGTAACATCATATAATCATGGCATAACATGAATCATTTTATCCATATAATCATAGCATAAACAATATTTAAACATAAATCATTCTATTCATCTAATTATGGCATAGAAAATACTTAAACATGAATCATTCTATTCATATGATTATGTCATAAACAATACTTAAACATGAATCATTCTATTCATATGGTTAATGCATAGACAATACTTAAACATGAATCATTCTATTCATATGATTATGGCATAAGCAATACTCAAACATGAATCATTCTATTCATATGGTTAATGCATAGACAATACTTAAACATGAATCATTCTATTCATATGATTATGGCATAAGCAATACTCAAACATGAATCAATCTATTCATATGATTATGGCTTAAACAATACTTAAGTGGATCAAATTACACTAAAGATGACCATAAAATTATACATCATGTTGGCATAACAGTAAATCATATACTTGCATGAATCTCAAATAAACTATTACAACATATAGTTGTTACTTTCAACATGAATCATATACTTGCAATTATCAAATGGGTGTTGTAAATAACTACCACAAACATGTAGTTTTCAATATGAATCATATGCTTGCATGAATCCTAATTAAAATTCCACAACATGTGGTTGTCAACATAAATCATATACTTGTAGGAATCCAATCGTACATCATAGCATTACCAAATCGTTTAGAATCAAAATAACATACAAATATAGATTATTATCGCCACAATTCCATTTCGTTGTTAACTTCCAACGCAAATCAAGTACTTGCAAATATCCAATCGTATACCATAATATTCCCAAATCGTTTAGCATCAAAGCAACATACAAATATAGATTATTATCACCACAATTCCATTTCTTACTTTACACAAATCAACACAATTATTTAATTCACATCGGAATAGCACTCTACTTACTACGTATGACGAATCTTCAATTCAGGAATCTGAATTCTGAATTTGGAGATGCTATCCTTTGTTGTAGGCGTTGTTTTGATTGATTTGACGTTGCTTTAAGCTTTGAATTATCTCCTAGTTGTCTCTCTATTTCTGACGGCTATCCTCAGTCTCTCCTCAGCAGCATGACGGTCTCATCTCCATTTTAGTTTATGTGAATTAGGGTTACTCTTAGGTCCTTTTTATAGAGTTTGTGAGATGATTTAGACCGTCGATGAAGCTTGGTTCAATAATAGCCGTTCCTTTGAAGGAGAGACCAACCAGGAGCTGACACCTAGCCCTAGTGACAAGGCAAGGCTCAGAAAATCGACCAAACACAGACCTGGCCAGCCAAGACTTGACCAGACCTGACCAGCAGGTCATTTTTGACCTGGGCGCACTTGGCAGGTGCGCCAGGTCAAAAATGTACTGGCGCACTTCCCAAGTGCGCCAGTTCATTTTTGTTCTGGCGCACTTCCCAAGTGCGGCAGTGCATTCTGACCCGTTTTCTGGTTTTTCGCCCAACTTCGTTCGTCCATATCTTCTTCATACGATATCCGTTTTACGCAAACTCAGACTCTATTTCAAGAAGAATTCCGAGATGAACGCAATGGCGTATCCCGTTTCCCTTAATTCTTTGATTTAAAATTAGTTATACTTTAATTTATGAATTTCACAGTTATAAAATACATGGGGTGTTACAAAGTATGACGGTCAAGGAGTACGTCAACCAATTCAATAAGTTGGCCCGATTTGCACTGGATTTAGTGAATACTCCTCATAAGAAGGCTCTCCATTTTGTCAAGGGATTTAATGAGCCACTTCACAGCCTGGCTATGACCCATGTACCTATGGGGGCTACTTACGAGAGGTTAGTGAACATGGCACTCTTACATGAGGAAGGAAAAGGCAAGAAAGAGGAAAAAGCGGAAGTGCCTCAAGATAAGAAGGGGGAAGGGTCACAGAACAAGAATGCTGATTCAAAGAAAGGCGTGAAGAACAACAAACCTCATGATAAGAGAAAATGTAATTTCTGTGGCATTCCTGGGCATCTAGTCAAAGACTGTAGGAAGAAGAAAAGGAAGATGGGTGGCTGTTTCCACTGTGGTGAGATGGGACACATGATTAAAGACTGCCCGAGGAAGCAAGGGCAGAGAGCTGGACCTTCGTCTGGAGGACAAGTTCACGCTCTCACGGCACCTCCGCAAGAACGAGGTAGAAATATTTCTGTCGAAAGTTTAGTCTATCTTTCTGATCATCCTGTTCGTACATTGTTTGATTATGGCGCATCACACTCATTTGTATCTGCTAATTTAGTTGAATCTCTGCACCTAGACACTAGTTTAGTAGTGTATCCCTTGGTTGTTTCAAATCCAATCGGGTGCTCAGCTTATTTGTCAATGGTTTGTTTGGATTTGAAAATATCAATTCTAAGCGTTGAGTTTTGATGCAATGCCTATGTTTTGGGCTTCACGGGCTATGGGTTGATTCTAGGCATGGATTGGCTATCCAGTAATGGTGCCATCCTCGACTGTGAGAAGAGAGTGGTTAGACTCCTGACTCGCCTTGGTAACACCCTTGAAATTTCTTGTAATCCCCTGAACTCTGTTATGCTAAGTTATCTAGAATCTCTTGATGCGTCTGTTGAGGACTTGCAGTCTGTAAAGGTAGTCCATGAATACTCAGATGTGTTTTGTAACAACCCGAAAATATGGGCCAGTTTAAAATTTTTATTTTGGCAATTTTAGCGAATTTTGATTATTTAAAATGAATCATTTTAAATAATATCGACGAGAAATTTATTTTGAATGGAATTAGAACGTATATATTATATACGTCGTCGTTAGAATATAAATATTTATTTATAATTATAAATAGAATTGAAAATGGCGCGGTAGTTCGATAATTCGATTTCAAACTTCAAATGAATGTACCGGGTGCAAAACAATCCAGATTTTATTGAAACCAAAAACATTAGGATCTAATTGATAATATCTTTCCAACGAATCCGACCAATCGAAATTTCATAGCGGGAATCAAAAGATATGTCCAGTTGAAAATTCTGAATAGTCACTATGAAATTCAGGCCCTTAAAAAAAGGACATTTTGCAAATGACCTCGGATCTCGACGAAATCAGTTTTGTTGGGTCCGTGATGTCGAATTATTGCTAGATTCCAAATTTCATAATTTTTCGAATCAATATGTGAGCGTGGCAAAGGAAAACGCGTTTGACCAGTTTCAGTTGATTTTAATCGACTGGAAAATGACCATTTTTCCAACGGTCTCAGAATTCGACGAAACTAGTTTTGTTAGGACCGTATCGTCAATACGAAGCTAGAAAATATTTTTCGGGAATTTTTCTAGTTAGTATGTGACCCCGGTAATTTAAAATGTACGTCTAAAATTTAATATTGTGATTTGAATGTAAATTCAAAGGAAACTGATTGTAACAATCAAATCAGCCTACGATACATATCCCATTGTGTTCGGAATGGGGGTGAAACGTTATGGACGACAGGCGGTGGGCCTCGTTTCGAGGTCGTATGTGGAAGTCAACTTTTTTTGCCAAATTAAAATAATTAAATAATAATAAAAAAATATCCTCCTCTTTATTATCTTCTGGCCCCCCCATTCTCGATTCAAAATAGAAAAAAAACAACGAAAGGGATCGAAGACCCGCCCGCCGCCTCCTCCCTATGCCACCACCGGCCATCGCTCCACCCCCCTCCTCGATCCTCAGCACCTCCGCCCCTCCCCCTTACGATATCCGCAACCATAGCCCCCCCAAGCCCAGGATCGTCGGAAGCATCCAACCCCTACCACTCGCCCCTCGATTGAACACCGACCTCCACGCGATACCCCCCCCCCCCGGTCCTCGTCAGAAGCGACGCGATACCCTTACCCCCCCAGACCTCAACGACGCTGAAACCCCCCCTTCGAAGTTCAACAGTGGAAACACCCCCTGTAAGTTTATTTTATTTTTATTTCTTTATTTTATTTATATTGTTTTATCCGATTTTAATTAGGAAAAAAAACCCTGATTTTTTTTAAAGTATAAAAATATAATGTTTGAAGAAGATAAAGATTTGTTTTATAACATAGAAAAGATTTGTTTTATAACGAAGTAAAAATGTGATTTTTATATATTGAACTTCGAAGTAAAAAATGTGATTTTTATATATTGAACTTGGAAGTAAAAATGTGATTTTTATATATTGAACTTCGAAGTAAAAATGTGATTTTTATATATTGAACTTCGAAGTAAAAATGTGATTTTTATATATTGAACTTCGAAGTAAAAATGTGATTTTTATATATTGAACTTCGAAGTAAAAATGTGATTTTTATATATTGAACTTCGAAGTAAAAATGTGATTTTTATATATTGAACTTCGAAGTAAAAATGTGATTTTTATATATTGAACTTCTAAGTAAAAATGTGATTTTTATATATTGAACTTCGAAGTTAAAATTTGATTTTTATATATTGAACTTCGAAGTAAAAATGTGACTTTTATATATTGAACTTCGAAGTAAAAATGTGATTTTTATATATTGAACTTCGAAGTAAAAATGTGATTTTTATATATTGAACTTCGAAGTAAAAATGTGATTTTTATATATTGAACTTCGAAGTAAAAATATGATTTTTACATATTGAATAGCGAAGTAAAAATATGATTTTTATATATTGAATAGCGAAGTAAAAATATGATTTTTACATATGTAGTGAAAGCGGATAACGAAGGTGACAAAAAGGCGAGAACGAAAAAGATTTATATCAAAGAAGAGTCAAGATGTTTGGATAGCTTTCGGTGATAATTTCTCACCTTTCAATTTCTTTTTCTAGTTATATATATATACTAGGATGCAGACGGTGCTTAGTAGCACCCGACACAATCGTCCACAGACCATGGACTTGTTTGTTTGATTGCAAAAAATTAGTTAGATGATTTGATTGGATTAAATTGTTTGGTTGTGTAGTTGGTTAGATTATTTGATTTGATTGATGTGTGAATGGCGTGGGCCTTCACTAGACCGGGGATAAGGCTAGGCCTTGTCCCGTTTCTAGTATCGTGCCGTTATGCCGCCGAAATTTTCTAAAATATGATAGAAAAATAAAACATCATTTTATTGAATAAATGAACTGAATAGAACATTCATAGGTTAAATAAAATATTTTATCGTTAAAAATATAATTTTTAACGTGAAAGTGAATAAATATATATTTATAAAAAAATCGGCCGATTTGTTTATATACACTGATTTGACTGATATTGATTGGGTCGATAAATTTTACACATCGCCCAACTGCACAACTAAAATCTGTGTTTGATTGTTTGAAAACCCCACACGGGTGTTGGGATGAAATTTGAAGTTCACTCATCCTGATTGATCAAATATGTCGATCGATTGATTGACAGGCTGTTATAAGCATTAGATATCTATATTTGATGCTTATACAGTGTAGTGCACTTTGGTTGATGGTTGATTATCTATCGTTGCTATTATATAAATTTGTTGTATGGAATCCATATAATTAACTTTATATGGTAATTGATTGGGCCTCATTCCAATTTAGAAAATAAAGAATATTATAAAATAAAGGTTCATGTATTGACAGTACTCATCCGTTGAGATTAGTCATGTGTTGAACGAAATATTTTAATAATAAAATTTACATCTTTATCAATATAAAATAAAGGTTCATGTGTTGACAGTACTCATCCGTTGAGATTAGACATGTGTTGAACGAAATATTTTAATAATAGAAATATTAGAAATAGAAATATTTGAAATAGAAATATTTGAAATAAAAATATTTAAAATAGAAATATTTAAAAAGGAAATATTTGAAATAGAATATTTGAAAATAGAAATATATGAAGCCGTGTTGATTAGATTGACTCCATTTTGACGTGAACGATGTTTATATCAATTTTATTCATTTTAAAAGGAATATTGAAAAGTGATTTCGAAATCGAATATTTTGAAATAAAATTTGAATTGAATATATAAATAAAATGAATTCGAATTGAATATGTAACGAATTTGATTTCAATTGAATATATAACGAATTGGATTTCAATTGAATATATAACGAATTTGATTTGATTAGAAAATGAATTGAATAGAGAATGGATTGAATTTGAATTGAATAGGAAAACGAATTCGAATTGAATTGAATTGAAAAGAAAATGGATTCGAATCGAGTTAAAATCGATTTGAATTAAAATCAAATAGAAATGAAAGTAAAAAGGATTTATAATAGAACATTCAATTTCGATTTGAATTTGAAATAAAGGTTGAAATTGTTTTTGAAACGAATTCAAAACTATTTATAAAATTCATTTTAAATAGTAATCGACGAAATATATATTATATATATATTATATATATAATATAATGGCCTGAATAGAACGCGCCGCGCCGCGGCAATTCGTAAATTTCGACCATTTATTTCAAATGAGCATTACGGGAGATCCGACCGTCGGATTCTCCTAAAACCGGAACCGTTGGTTTGTATCGAAAAGAGCTTTCTAACGAATATTAGAAATTTGAAATCTAACGGTTGGATTTGGAGTTACGTCCAAATCAAATTTGAAAAAGGTCGCTGTAAGTGCAGTTCGATGGCCATTGATGGAAATCGACTGTACGGGCCTTGATAAAATTATCAAAAATAGTAATAATTTGTGTGAAATCATAAGAAATGATTTAGAAAGAATTGGGATGAAAAACTCCCTATTTCAAAGGGATAAAAATAGATTTTTATCGAAATGAACTAGTTTTGAACTAGAATTATAATTCTATTTATTTTTAAATAAATAAATTGGATTTGAAATGGTTTTGAAAATAACAAGAATTTCCAATGATTGCATTGGAATGGATTTGAATCGAAATTGTCTTCGGAATATTTCGATGTTGGATTTCGTGACTATACAGATGTTGTTATGGAAATTTGAAAGATATAGATATATATATCGTTATTTCCAATACGATATTTGTTGGTCGTAGAATTTGATATTGAATATATGCCGGGATATTTTCTATTCAGAGCCTTGTATTGAATATCAAATGTGATTTGGGTTTGTCGTGAATGGTGTCTTCAATAACACTGTTTTTGAACCCAGTGGAGAAAAGATCAAATCTTTTTATTTAGATTTAATGAAGTGTACCAATTAAATAATATTTAATTGGAATTGAATTGATATTGATTTTTGGGTTTACCGTGAACAGTGTTTTAAATAACACTTGTTCTTTAACCCGATAATTAATGAAGGTGATTTTGGGTTTACCGTGAACCGTGTTTTAAATGACACTAATTCTTTAACCCAGTCAAAGATTAAAACTAAGTGGAGTTTTAATGAATCTTTAATTAGATTGAAAAGATCGAGAATGGAGTATCGCCAGTTTTGCTCCAGGCGATAGTTAAATCTTTAATTAGATTTGAACGTGAAATGGTAATTGAATTTACCGATAACACCGTGGTGTTAGATATGAAGTATTACCAGTTTTACTTCATGGGATGAATAGGTTGGGATTGGGAAATTAAAACAAATGATTACTTCGGTAAGGTTCGCTAATCCCGACTAGTTTGAATTGATATTCAAAAATAGATTAAAGAATAAATTCAAGAAATTTATCTTGGATAAAATTAATGGGAACCTTTCCCTATGAATGTGAAATTTAGGAACTAACTGTCGGTTAGCTAAGCATAATGGTTTTCTGGATATTGATCTGATGTTGGTTTCGGCCTTCGGGGTTAATATTTGGGGAATTATTCTCTTGATTAATTTACGGTTAGTGATTGATGAATTGGAATGAGGCGTATGTCGTGTTTGTCTAACACTTATTTAAAATATACGCGAGTTATTCGGAAAGACCGGGTTTATCCCATTCTGAATAACTGATACGACGATAAGTCGAAGATGAAGACGGTGGTCGAAGACCGGAAGTCTTCACGTCGTTTGGGTGATTACTGATGATCTTGATTGGGCTGTACACCCAAGAAGATGGAAACAGTTGGTGATCGTCCAGACGTACTTGGAGATCGATGGATATGCGGGGTACTAGGTGCCTCCGGTTTCGTTCAGACCCAGAACGAACTTGTAAATGGACTTTGTGTCTGACATTGGATTTTAGTCCGTGTGATTGATCTCTATTAAATATATATCTGTTTGGCGGCGGAGAATTTATTCTCTTGCTTAACGCCCTTCTCTGAGACGTACGAGCTCAGAGGTTATATACTAATGGATATCAAACACATGGAGTGAATTGCCTGTGTGGCACGCCTAAGTGGCAAATGATCAAGGCTTCTGTTGAAAAGCAAAGTCTTGTGGTGATGATCGAAGCACGGCCTTTGTGGCATAGCTTTGTGTAACGCTTACTTCGCGAGTTTCACACCCGGTATGAACCAAAAACGGGAGACGGACCTCAGGGAGGACTTGCGTTTCTTTCTAGTTAGAAGTGGCGTCAGTGGTTTTACATGCCCTGACGAGTTTGACTTATGTGGTTGTTGCTGTTGCGAGGCGCCTCGGTTATATCGGTTTCGGACGATGCATTCTGGTCGGCAGACGGACCAGACTTACACCCCATAGGGTGGGGAAACGTAGTGTTCAGGCATAATAATCCACATCGGTGGACCGGCCCTGACGATCTAAAGGCTTGCCTGCGCGTTTGCCTGTGGCTCGGGCTAGAGAGTCACGAATCGGTGGAGGACGATCCCTAGCCTCGGTTCATACCATAAATGATAACCCAACTTCCAATACGACGTCTTGCGGTTTTGATTGTAAACTTATATATGGCGACATAGTGGTATGGGGCATTCATGCCGCCTATGATTGATACTTATGATTTGAAGTTGTTTTATACACTATACACTTATAATAGTATCAAATGATTTGTTTTAAACGTATCAAGCATTCTTGGCTATTATAAGGTAAAAACCCTATCCCCCGGCTTGCGTTCCATTGTGTGATAGGACCTGGGTCTTATAATAACTTCATTTTTCTTTATTTAGCATTGCGCTGTTGTTTTATGCACTGGTAATCTTGGGAGGAAACCCGTTCCGTGTTATACGGCGTGGTCCCTTGATTTACCGAACTTTAAAATAAAGATCAATAACTGTTTTAGTTCTCACACCAGTCCCATGACTGACCTGGAGTTTATTGTTTTAACCTAAACTCTGGGTGCTCCTATTTTGACATGGGCAGCTAGTAGTTTTGGTTTTGCAGATTCATATTCACAGGATCCTGGTTTACAGCTGGAACGATATCCGGAAAGCTTTGTATTCGTATATCTCATTCTAGTTGTGTATTGTATTATTTTCCGCTGCTATGTATTTAAATGTAATTTAAATCTCTGATATTTCTGTGTAATATTTATTCATTTATACTCTGTATATTCTTGTAATCTGATGCATTGTTGTAATATACAAAGAAATGTTCTTCTGTATGCGTTTTGTTGTGGCTTGTTCTCGAACTATCCGCGCTTTCCCAACTGGGGAAGTTACGGGTTTTTACAGTTGGTATCAGAGCTTTGGTTTACAAAGCTCAGAGAACAAGGCACATTAGAACCATACGAAAGAATTCATCAGATATTGGATTAGTAAAATCCAATGAGAATGACTCGTTAGAGATAGGATCAGTAGTATCCTAGAACGAGTGTGAAGAGTATATTTTTAAAATGAAAACAATTTTTGTTTTGAAAATCTAAATCAACTATTCGTATTTGATTATTTATTTCATATTGATTAGGATAGTTCAGTATATAAAGATTTTGCATATACGCCTTGCAAACGTGTATTTGAAGTTTTAATATACTGGATAGATATAGAATCACACTCTAGTCGCCCGGAGATGATTCTGATGATAGTTCGAACATCATCAGAATTGGTATTCGTGTTTCGAAGGTGTGATATCTATATATTTCCTATTGACTGGTGTGAGAACCAAAATTAGATAGGGCCTATTGTTGTGATTTGGCATCAAAAATCTGATTTTTTGACTATGTATCAAAGTTATCAATTTGAAAACTCTAATCCACTAATTGATTGATGATTGTGTTGTTTGTTTATTTGGTTGATAATTTTGAACCATTTAGCCTAATTGAACCAAATATTGAATTATATTGAAAATTGGTTGCATTTGCTTGCATATACATATACTTGCATTGAACAGGTCATAGCAAGGAGGCTAGAGCAGAGAATAAAATTTGTTTGCCCGACAAATAGGTACATGTTTACTACATAATTTACTGTTTTGTTTGGGTGATGATGATTTTATGAGCCTATTGGCTAGCCGCTTGGCCTTTTCTTTTTCTTTTTGAGATTAGAAGCACCGGGGAAGCTATTTGAAATTCCCCGATGCTCCCGGTGCAGGGGAGGTTATGGCGAAATTTTTCGAAAATTTAGGGTGTTAGCCAAATTTTTGAAGAATTTGAAAATTCTCAGAAACTGAAAAGTTGGAGAATGGAAGCCAGATCGAACGTAGAGCTGATTAATCAAACCACTTTCGACTTTGTTCCTTTTCGGGGATGAAAAGTTTTAAGTGGGGGAGATTGTAACAACCCGAAAATCTGGGCCAGTTTAAAATTTTTATTTTGGCAATTTTAGCGAATTTTGATTATTTAAAATGAATCATTTTAAATAATATCGACGAGAAATTTATTTTGAATGGAATTAGAACGTATATATTATATACGTCGTCGTTAGAATATAATTATTTATTTATAACTATAAATAGAATTGAAAATGGCGCGGTAGTTCGATAATTCGATTTCAAACTTCAAATGAATGTACCGGGTGCAAAACAATCCGGATTTTAGTGAAACCAAAAACATTAGGATCTAATTGATAATATCTTTCCAACGAATCCGACCAATCGAAATTTCATAGCGGGAATCAAAAGGTATGTCCAGTTGAAAATTCTGAATAGTCGCTATGAAATTCAGGCCCTTAAAAAATAGACATTTTGCAAATGACCTCGGATCTCGACGAAACCAGTTTTGTTGGGTCCGTGATGTCGAATTATTGCTAGATTCCAAATTTCATAATTTTTCGAATCAATATGTGAGCGTGGAAAAGTAAAACGCGTTTGACCAGTTTCAGTTGATTTTAATCGACTGGAAAATGACCATTTTTCCAACGGTCTCAGAATTCGACGAAACTAGTTTTGTTAGGACCGTATCGTCAATACGAAGCTAGAAAATATTTTTCGGGAATTTTTCTAGTTAGTATGTGACCCCGGTAATTTGAAATGTACGTCTAAAATTCAATATTGTGATTTGAATGTAAATTCAAAGGAAACTGATTGTAACAATCAAATCAGCCTACGATACATATCCCATTGTGTTTGGAATGGGGGTGAAACGTTATGGACGACAGGCGGTTGGCCTCGTTTCGAGGTCGTATGTGGAAGTCAACTTTTTTTTCCAAATTAAAATAATTAAATAATAATAAAAAATATCCTCCTCTTTATTATCTTCTGGCCCCCCCATTCTCGATTCAAAATAGAAAAAAAAACGAAAGGGATCGGAGACCCGCCCGCCGCCTCCTCCCTGTGCCACCACCGGCCATCGCTCCACCCCCCTCCTCGATCCTCAGCACCTCCGCCCCTCCCCCTTACGATTTCCGCAACTATAGCCCCCCAAGCCCAGGATCGACGGAAGCATCCAACCCCTACCACTCGCCCCTCGATTGACCGCCGATCTCCACGCGATACCCTCCCCCCCCCCCCCCCCCCCCGTCCTCGTCAGAAGCGACGCGATACCCTTCCCCCCCCCCACCCAGACCTCGGCGACGCTGAAACCCCCCCTTCGAAGTTCAACAGTGGAAACCCCCCCTGTAAGTTTATTTTATTTTTATTTCTTTATTTTATTTATATTGTTTTATCCGATTTTAATTAGGAAAAAAAACCCTGATTTTTTTTAAAGTATAAAAATATAATGTTTGAAGAAGATAAAGATTTGTTTTATAACATAGAAAAGATTTGTTTTATAACGAAGTAAAAATGTGATATATATTTTTATATATTGAACTTCGAAGTAAAAATGTGATTTTTATATATTGAACTTCGAAGTAAAAATGTGATTTTTATATATTGAACTTCGAAGTAAAAATGTGATTTTTATATATTGAACTTCGAAGTAAAAATGTGATTTTTATATACTGAACTTCAAAGTGAAAATGTGATTTTTATATATTGAACTTCGAAGTAAAAATGTAATTTTTATATATTGAACTTCGAAGTAAAAATGTGATTTTTATATATTGAACTTCGAAGTAAAAATATGATTTTTACATATGTAGTGAAAGCGGATAACGAAGGTGACAAAAAGGTGAGAACGAAGAAGATTTATATCAAAGAAGAGTCAAGATGTTTGGATAGCTTTCGGTGAGAATTTCTCACCTTTCAATTTCTTTTTCTAGTTATATATATATATACTAGGATGCAGACGGTGCCTAGTAGCACCCGACACAATCGTCCACAAACCATGGACTTGTTTGTTTGATTGCAAAAAATTAGTTAGATCATTTGATTTGATTAAATTGTTTGGTTGTGTAGTTGGTTAGATTTTTTGATTTGATTGATGTGTGAATGGCGTGGGCCTTCACTAGACCGGGGATAAGGCTAGGCCTTATCCCGTTTCTAATATCGTGCCGTTATGCCGCCGAAATTTTCTAAAATATGATAGAAAAATAAAACAACATTTTATTGAATAAATGAACTGAATAGAACATTCATAGGTTAAATAAAATATTTTATCGTTAAAAATATAATTTTTAACGTGAAAGTGAATAAATAAATATTTATAAACAAATCGGCCGATTTGTTTATATACACCGATTTGACTGATATTGATTGGGTCGATAAATTTTACACATCGCCCAACTGCACAACTAAAATCTGTGTTTGATTGTTTGAAAACCCCACACGGGTGTTGGGATGAAATTTGAAGTTCACTCATCCTGATTGATCAAATATGTCGATCGATTGATTGACAGGCTGTTATAAGCATTAGATATCTATATTTGATGCTTATACAGTGTAGTGCACTTTGGTTGATGGTTGATTATCTATCGTTGCTATTATATACATTTGTTGTATGGAATCCATATAATTAACTTTATATGGTAATTGATTGGGCCTCATTCCAATTTAGAAAATAAAGAATATTATAAAATAAAGGTTCATGTGTTGACAGTACTCATCCGTTAAGATTAGTCATGTGTTGAATGAAATATTTTAATAATAAAATTTACATCTTTATCAATATAAAATAAAGGTTCATGTGTTGACAGTACTCATCCGTTGAGATTAGTCATGTGTTGAACGAAATATTTTAATAATAGAAATATTTGAAATAGAAATATTTGAAATAGAAATATTTGAAATAAAAATATTTAAAATAGAAATATTTAAAAAGGAAATATTTGAAATAGAATATTTGAAAATAGAAATATTTGAAGCCGTGTTGATTAGATTGACGCCATTTTGACATGAACGATATTTATATCGATTTTATTCATTTTAAAAGGAATATTGAAAAGGGATTTCGAAATCGAATATTTTGAAATAAAATTTGAATTGAATATATAAAGAAAATGAATTCGAATTGAATATGTAACGAATTTGATTTCAATTGAATATATAACGAATTGGATTTCAATTGAATATATAACGAATTTGATTTGATTAGAAAATGAATTGAATTTGAATTGAATAGAGAATGGATTGAATTTGAATTGAATAGGAAAACGAATTCGAATTGAATTGAATTGAAAAGAAAATGGATTCGAATCGAGTTAAAATCGATTTGAATTAAAATCAAATAGAAATGAAAGTAAAAAGGATTTATAATAGAACATTCAATTTCGATTTGAATTTGAAATAAAGGTTGAAATTGTTTTTGAAACGAATTCAAAACTATTTATAAAATTCATTTTAAATAGTAATCGACGAAATATATATTATATATATTATAAATATAATATAATGGCCTGAATAGAACGCGCCGCGCCGCGGCAGTTCGTAAATTTCGACCATTTATTTCAAATGAGCATTACGGGAGATCCGACCGTCGGATTCTCCTAAAACCGGAACCGTTGGGTTTGTATCGAAAAGAGCTTTCTAATGAATATTAGAAATTTGAAATCTAACGGTTGGATTTGGAGTTACGTCCAAATCAAATTTGAAAAAGGTCGCTGTAAGTGCAGTACGATGGCCATTGATGGAAATCGACTGTACGGGCCTTGATAAAATTATCAAAAATAGTAATAATTTGTGTGAAATCATAAGAAATGATTTAGAAAGAATTGGGATGAAAAACTCCCTATTTCAAAGGGATAAAAATAGATTTTTATCGAAATGAACTAGTTTTGAACTAGAATTATAATTCTATTTATTTTTAAATAAATAAATTGGATTTGAAATGGTTTTGAAAATAACAAGAATTTCCAATGATTGCATTGGAATGGATTTGAATCGAAATTGTCTTCGGAATATTTCGATGTTGGATTTCGTGACTATACAGATGTTGTTATGGAAATTTGAAAGATATAGATATATATATATCGTTATTTCCAATACGATATTTGTTGGTCGTAGAATTTGATATTGAATATAAACCGGGATATTTTCTATTCAGAGCCTTGTATTGAATATCAAATGTGATTTGGGTTTGTCGTGAATGGTGTCTTCAATAACACTGTTTTTGAACCCAGTGGAGAAAAGATTAAATCTTTTTATTTAGATTTAATGAAGTGTACCAATTAAATAATATTTAATTGGAATTGAATTGATATTGATTTTTGGGTTTACCGTGAACAGTGTTTTAAATAACACTTGTTCTTTAACCCGATGTGAAAACCCGCAACTTCCCCGTAAAGGAAAGTGTCGGATAGTTCGAGAACAAACCACAACAGAACGCATACAGAAGAACATTTCATTGTATATTACAACAATGCATCAGATTACAAGAATATACAGAGTAAAAATGAATATTACACAGAAAGATCAGAGATTTAAATTACATTTAAATACATAGCAGCGGAAAATAATACAATACACAACTAGAAGAAGATATACGGATACAAAGCTTTCCGGATATCGTTCCAGCTGTAAACCAGGATCCTGCGAATATAAATCTGCAAAACCAAAACTACTAGCTGCCCGTGTCAAAATAGGGGCACCCAGAGTTTAGGTTAAAACAATAAACTCCAGGTCAGTCATGGGACTGGTGTGAGAACTAAAACAGTTAATCTTTATTTTAAAGTTCGGTAAATCAAGGGACCACGCCGTATAACACGGAACGGGTTTCCTCCCAAGAATACCAGTGCATAAAACAAACAGCGCAATGCTAAATAAAGAATAATGAAGCTGTTATAAGACCCAGGTCCTATCACACAATGCAACGCAAGCCGGGGGATAGGGTTTTCCCTTATAACAGCCAAAGAATGCTTGATACGTTTAAAACAAATCATTTGATACTACTATAAGTGCATAGTGTATAAAACAACTTCAAATCATAAGTATCAATCATAGGCGGCATGGGTACCATATATCATGTCGCCATATATAGGTTTACAAATAAAACCGCAAATGTCACGTATTTGGAAATTGGATTTCCATCTATGAACCGAGGCAAAAGATAGTCCTCAACCGATTCGAGACAATCTAGCCCATGTCTCCGGAACAGCCGCAACTGCCCCTTGGATCGTCAGGGCCGGTCCACCGATGTGGATTATAGTGCCTGAACAATACGTCACTCCGCCCTTTGGGGCGTAAACGAGCCAACTAAATGACTCCATCGGTTCGAGAACGACCGATCAATCCGAGGCGCCTCACAACAGCAACAACCACATAAGTCAAACTCGTCAGGGCGTGTAAAACCACTGACGCCACTTCTAGCTAGAAAGAAACGCATGCCCTCCCTGAGGTCCGTCTC
This sequence comes from Allium sativum, assembly GCA_030737875.1. NCBI lineage: Eukaryota > Viridiplantae > Streptophyta > Magnoliopsida > Asparagales > Amaryllidaceae > Allium > Allium sativum. The sequence continues at coordinate 121,163,307 of CM060919.1, read as the reverse complement.
CCGTTTTTGGTTCATACCGGGTGTGAAACTCGCGAGGTAAACGTTACACAAAGCTACGCCACAAAGGCCGTGCTTTGATCATCACCACAAGACTTTGCTTTTCAACAGAAGCCTTGATCATTTGCCACTTAGGCATGCCACACAGGCAATTCACTCCATGTGTTTGATATCCATCAATATATAACCCCTGAGCTCGTACGTCTCAGAGAAGGGCGTTAAGCAAGAGAATAAATTCTCCGCCGCCAAACAGATATATATTTAATAGAAATCAATCACACAGACTAAAATCCAATGTCAGACACACAGTCCATTTACAAGTCCGTTCTGGGTCTGAACGAAACCGGAGGCACCTAGTACCCCGCATATCCATCGATCTCCAAGTACGTCTGGACGATCACTAACTGTTTCCATCTTCTTGGGTGTACAGCCCAATCAAGATCATCAGTTATCACCCAAACGACGTGAAGACCTCCGGTCTTCGACCATCGTCTTCATCTTCGACTTATCATCGTATCAGTTATTCAGAATGGGATAAACCCGGTCTTTCCGAATAACTCGCGTATATTTTAAATAAGTGTTACACAAACACAACATACGCCTCATTCCAATTCATCAGTCACTAACCGTAAATTAATCAAGAGAATAATTCCCCAAATATTAACCCCGAAGGCCGAAACCAACATCAGATCAATATCCAGAAAACCATTCTACTTAGCTAACCGACAGTTAGTTTCTAGTTTCACACTCATAGGGAAAGGTTCCCATTAATTTTATCAAAGATAAATTTCTTGAATTTATTCTTTAATCTATTTTTGAATATCAATTCAAACTAGTCGGGAGTAACGAACCTTACCGAAGTAATCATTTGTTTTAATTTCCCAATCCCAACCTATTCATCCCATGAAGTAAAACTGGTTATACTTCATATCTAACACCACGGTGTTATCGGTAAATTCAATTACCATTTCACGTTCAAATCTAATTAAAGATTTAACTATCGCCTGGAGCAAAACTGGTGATACTCCATTTCGATTATTTCAATCTAATTAAAGATTCATTAAAACTCCACTTAGTTTTAATCTGTGACTGGGTTAAAGAATCAGTGTCATTTAAAACACGGTTCACGATAAACCCAAAATCACATCACATTTCAATCAGTCCCTAATTGTAAATTAGCAAGTGAGCAATTCCCTAAGTATGAATCCCGAAGGCCGAAACCAACATCAGATCAATACCTCGGAAACTATTCAACTTAACTAATCTCCAGTTAGTTTCTGATTTTCTTAACTCCTTTAGGTCTAAGAACTGTATTATTGAAGATACCGTTCACGACAACCCAAAATCACATTTCATCAATGATCGGGTTAAAGAACGAGTGTTATTTAAAACACTGTCCACGATAAACCCAAAAATCAATATCGATTCAATTCCAATTAAATATTATTTAATTGGTACACTTCATTAAATCTAAATAAAAAGATTTAATCTTTTCTCAACTGGGTTCAAGAACAGTGTTAGTGAAGACACCATTCACGACAAACCCAAATCACATTTGATATTAAATACAAGGCTCTGAATAGAAAATATCCCGGCTTATATTCAATATCAAATTCTACGATTAACAAATGTCGTATTGGAAATAACGATATAAATATATATCTTTCAAATTTCCATAACAACATCTGTATAATCACGAATTCCAACATCGAAATATTCCGAAGACAATTTCGATTCAAATCCACTCCAATGCAATCATTGGAAATTTTGGTTATTTTTCAAACCTTTTTCAAATTCAATTTATTTATTTAAAAATAAATAGAATTATAATTTTAGTTCAAAACTAGTTCATTTCGATAAAAATCTATTTTTATCCTTTCAAATATGGAGTTTTTCATCCCAAATCTTCACAAATCATTTCTTATGATTTTACACAAATTATTACTATTTTTAATAATTTTATCGAGGCATGTACAGTCGATTTCCACCAATGGCCATCGAACTGCACTTACAGCGACCTTTTTCGAATTTGATTTGGACGTATCTCCAAATCCAACTGTTAGATTTCAAATTTCTAATATTCGTTAGAAAGATCTTTTCGATACGAACCCAACGGTTCCGGTTTTAGGAGAATCCGACGGTCGGACCTCCCGTAATGTCCGTTTGAAATAAATGGTCGAAATTCACGAACTGCCGCGGCGCGGCGCGTTCTATTCAGGCCATTATATTATATATATATAATATATATATAATATATTTCGTCGATTTCCATTTAAAACGAATTATATAAATAGTTTTAAATTCGTTTCAAATTCTATTTCAACTTCTATTTCAATTCAAAGCAAAATTGAATTCTTCTTTATAAATTCGTTTTAAAATTCATTTCTATTCAATTTGAATTTCAATTCAATTTGAATTCATTTCAATTCGCTTTCAATTCCATTTGAATTCGTTTTCAATTCAATTCATTTCGAAATCGTTTTCAATTCAATTCATTTCGAAATCGGTTTCAATTCAATTCATTTCGAAATCGTTTTCAATTCATTTTGAATTCGTTTTCAATTCAATTCATTTCGAAATCGATAAAATCGATATAAATATCGTTCACGTCAAAATGGCGTCAATCTAATCAACACGGCTTCATAAATTTCTATTTTCAAAATAGTTGTTATTATCAAAATATTTCGTTCAACACATGACCAATCTCAATGATTGAGTACTGTCAACACATGAACTTTTATTTTATATCGATAAAGATGTAAATTTTAATATTAAAATATTTCGTTCAACACATGACCAATCTCAATGAATGAGTACTGTCAACACATGAACTTTTATTTTATATCGATAAAGATGTAAATTTTAATATTAAAATATTTCGTTCAACACATGACCAATCTCAATGAATGAGTACTGTCAACACATGAACTTTTATTTTATATCGTTAAAGATGTAAATTTTAATATTAAAATATTTCGTTCAACACATGACCAATCTCAATGAATGAGTACTGTCAACACATGAACTTTTATTTTATATCGATAAAGATGTAAATTTTAATATTAAAATATTTCATTCAACACATGACCAATCTCAATGAATGAGTACTGTCAACACATGAACTTTTATTTTATAATATTATTTATTTTTCAAATTGGAATGAGGCCCAATCAATTACCATATAAAGTTAATTATATGGATTTTCATACAACACATGTATATCATAGCATTGAAAAATAATCAACCATCAACCAAAGTGCACTACACTGTATAAGCATTAAATATAGATATTCAACGCTTATAACAGCCTGTCAATCGATCGATCGACATATTTAATCAATCAGGATGAGTGAACTTCAAATTTCATCCCAACACCCGTGTGGGGTTTCAAACAATCAAACACCTATTTTATTTGTGCTGTTGGGCGATGTGTAAAATTTATCGACCCAATCAATATCAGTCAAATAGGTGTACATAAACAAACCGTCCGGTTTATAAATGAATATTTTATTTTATTCACTTCACGTTAAAAATTATATTTTTAACGATAAAACATTTTATTTCAACCTATGAATTTCTATTCAATTCATTTACACAATAAAATGATATTTTTATTTTTCTAACATATTTTAGAAAATTTCGGCGGCATAACGGCACGATACTAGAAACGGGACAAGGCCTAGCCTTATCCCCGGTCTAGTGAAGGCCCACGCCATTCACTCATCAATCAAATCAATTTCATTTTGCAAACCAAGGGTCTAACCTAGCCTTACTCCTACGCCTTATAACGGCGCACGTCTAATCCTAACCAATTTATCTATTCGATTTTTCACACCACAAACCACATTCAAACCAATATCGCAATCTATCACCAAACAGCCAAACAAACAAGTCCATGGTCTGTGGACGATTGTGTCGGGTGCTACTAAACACCGTCTGCATCCTAGTATATATATATAACTAGAAAAGAAATTGAAAGGTGAGAAATTCTCACAGATAGCTATCCTAGCTCCACGGCACTTCATTGATAGAAATCTTCATTGTTTTCGCATCTTCGTCAGCTTCGTCGCCCGTAGCCACTACATACATAAAAATCGAATTTTTACTTCGCTATTCAATATTTAAAAATCATATTTTTATTTCGAAGGTCAATATATAAAAATCAAATTTTTAGTTCAAAGTTCAATATATAAAAATCGAATTTTCTTTCGAAGTTCAATATATAAAAATCATATTTTTATACTACTATGTTGTATAGATAAAAAATTTATATTTTTATCACGCTATTTTCCACCTAAAGATTTCGCCTTTATAAAAATATAGACTTCGCCTTTTCAAATTTAAAGATTTCATCTTTATAAAAATCTCATTTTTCTTCTTCTACACATATAAAGATGATATTTTTAATATTCCTATCATGTAAAAATTATAATTCTAATTCTCTACCTAACCAAAAATCATATTTTTACATATTCTATATAGTAAAGATTATATTTTTAATTCTTTAAAAATATAAAAATCATATTTTTCTAAACAAAATAAAATCAGTTTTCTAAACTAAATAAAATCAGTTTTCTAAACTAAATAAAATCAGTTTTCTAAACTAAATAAAATCAGTTTTCTAAACTAAATAAATAAAACAAAAATAAAATATTAATAATAATAAAAAAACAAAACTTACAGCCGAGGGGGGGGGGTTCTGGCCTCTGGCGGCGGTCTTAGGTCAGGGAGGCGCGGCAGGTGGTCGGAGGTCCGGGGTGAGGGGCGGTTGTGGGTGCGGTGGCGGCAGGAGGTTCGGTGGCGCGTGTAGGGGTTTTCCAGGAGGGCAGAGCGAGGAGGAAGAGAATGGGGAAGAAGGAGGAGGGGGAGGCGGTTGCTGAGTGGGGAGGCGCGCCTCGCGCGGCGGCGCGGTGGGCGGCGAACGCCTCTGGGCGGATCGCGATTCCTCCGAGGGTTTTTTTTTCTCTCTTATCTTCTAACTGAAATCGGGGGGGGGGGGCAAAGGTTATAGGGAGAGAGGGTTATATATTTTATTATTATTATTATTATTATATTATTTATCATTAAAAAGCAACTTTTATTTTCGACCTCTAAACGAGGCCCACCGCCTGTCGTCCATAGCGTTTCACCCCCATTCCGAACACAATGGGATATGTATCGTAGGCTGATTTGATTGTTACAATCAGTTTCCTTTGAATTTACATTCAAATCACAATATTGAATTTTAGACGTACATTTCAAATTACCGGGGTCACATACTAACTAGAAAAATTCCCGAAAAATATTTTCTAGCTTCGTATTGACGATACGGTCCTAACAAAACTAGTTTCGTCGAATTCTGAGACCGTTTGAAAAATGGCCAATTTCCAGTCGATTAAAATCAACTGAAACTGGTCAAACGCGTTTTCCTTTGCCACGCTCACATATTGATTCGAAAAATTATGAAATTTGGAATCTAGCAATAACTTTACATCACGGACCCAACAAAACTGGTTTCGTCGAAATCCGAGGTCCTTTGCAAAATGTCCATTTTTAAGGGCCTGAATTCCATAGCGACTATTCAGAATTTTCAACTGGACATATCTTTTGATTCTCGTTATGAAATCTTGATTTTTCGGATTCGTTAGAAAGATATTATCAATTAGATCCTACTATTTTTGGTTTCACTAAAATCCGGATTGTTTTGCACCCGGTACATTCAATTGAAGTTTGAAATCGAATTATCGAACTACCGTGCCATTTTCAATTCTATTTATAATTATATATAAATATTTATATTCTAACGACGACGTATATAATATATACGTCGAATTCTATATTGAAAATAAATTTCACGTCGATATTATTTAAAATAATTCATTTTAAATAATCAAAATTCGCTAAAATCGCCAAAATAAAAATTTTAAACTGGCCCAGATTTTCCGGGTTGTTACAATCTCCCCCACTTAAAACTTTTCGTCCCCGAAAAGGAACAAAGTCGAAAGTGGTTTGATTAATCAACTCTACGTTCGATCTGGCTTCCATTCTCCAACTCTTTAGTTTCTGAGAATTTTCAAAACTTCAAAAATTTGGCTAACACCCTAAATTTCCGAAAAATTTCGCCATAACCTCCCCTGCACCGGGAGCATCGGGGAATTTCAAATAGCTTCCCCGGTCCTTCAGATCTCAAAAAGAAAAAGAAAAAGCCAAGCGGCTAGCCAATAGGCTCATAAAATCATCATCACCCAAACAAAACAGTAAATTATGTAGTAAACATGTACCTATTTGTCGGGCAAACAAATTTTATTCTCTGCTCTAGCCTCCTTGCTATGACCTGTTCAATGATATATATGTATATGCAAGCAAATGCGACCAAATTTCAATACAATTCAATATTTGGTTCAATTAGGAATAATGATTCAAAATTATCAAACAAATAGGCAAATAACACAAACATCAATCAATTAGTGGATTAGAGTTTTCAAATTCATAATTTGATATATATACAAAAATCATGTTTTTGATGCCAAATCACAACAATGAATTCTAGCTATATATAAGTTTTGGGTTCTCACACCAGTCAATAGGAAATATATAGATATCACACCTTCGTTACTCGAACATGAATACTAATGACGACTAGTCAATCATCAGAATCATCTTCGGGCCACTAGAGTATGATTCTATATCTATCCAGTATATTAAAACATCGAATACACGCTAGCTAGACGCATACGCAAAATCTTTATATATTGGATTGTCCTAATCAATATGAAATAAATAATCAAATACGAATAATTGATTTAAATTTTCTAAACAAAATTTGTTTTCACTTTAAAAATATACTCTTCACACTCGTTCTAGGATACTACTGATCCCATCTCTAACGAGTCACTCTCATTGGATATTGCTAATCCAATTTCTGATGAATTCTTTCGTATGTTTCTAATGTGTCTTGTTCTCTAGCTTTGTAAACCAAAGCTCTGATACCAACTGTGAAAACCCGCAACTTCCCCGTAAAGGAAAGTGTCGGATAGTTCGAGAACAAACCACAACAGAACGCATACAGAAGAACATTTCATTGTATATTACAACAATGCATCAGATTACAAGAATATACAGAGTAAAAATGAATATTACACAGAAAGATCAGAGATTTAAATTACATTTAAATACATAGCAGTGGAAAATAATACAATACACAACTAGAAGAAGATATACGGATACAAAGCTTTCCGGATATCGTTCCAGCTGTAAACCAGGATCCTGCGAATATAAATCTGCAAAACCAAAACTACTAGCTGCCCGTGTCAAAATAGGGGCACCCAGAGTTTAGGTTAAAACAATAAACTCCAGGTCAGTCATGGGACTGGTGTGAGAACTAAAACAGTTAATCTTTATTTTAAAGTTCGGTAAATCAAGGGACCACGCCGTATAACACGGAACGGGTTTCCTCCCAAGAATACCAGTGCATAAAACAAACAGCGCAATGCTAAATAAAGAATAATGAAGCTGTTATAAGACCCAGGTCCTATCACACAATGCAACGCAAGCCGGGGGATAGGGTTTTCCCTTATAACAGCCAAAGAATGCTTGATACGTTTAAAACAAATCATTTGATACTACTATAAGTGCATAGTGTATAAAACAACTTCAAATCATAAGTATCAATCATAGGCGGCATGGGTACCATATATCATGTCGCCATATATAGGTTTACAAATAAAACCGCAAATGTCACGTATTTGGAAATTGGATTTCCATCTATGAACCGAGGCAAAAGATAGTCCTCAACCGATTCGAGACAATCTAGCCCATGTCTCCGGAACAGCCGCAACTGCCCCTTGGATCGTCAGGGCCGGTCCACCGATGTGGATTATAGTGTCTGAACAATACGTCACTCCGCCCTTTGGGGCGTAAACGAGCCAACTAAATGACTCCATCGGTTCGAGAACGACCGATCAATCCGAGGCGCCTCGCAACAGCAACAACCACATAAGTCAAACTCGTCAGGGCGTGTAAAACCACTTACGCCACTTCTAGCTAGAAAGAAACGCATGCCCTCCCTGAGGTCCGTCTCCCGTTTTTGGTTCATACCGGGTGTGAAACTCGCGAGGTAAACGTTACACAAAGCTACGCCATAAAGGCCGTGCTTTGATCATCACCACAAGACTTTGCTTTTCAACAGAAGCCTTGATCATTTGCCACTTAGGCATGCCACACAGGCAATTCACTCCATGTGTTTGATATCCATCAATATATAACCCCTGAGCTCGTACGTCTCAGAGAAGGGCGTTAAGCAAGAGAATAAATTCTCTGCCGCCAAACAGATATATATTTAATAGAAATCAATCACACAGACTAAAATCCAATGTCAGACACACAGTCCATTTACAAGTCCGTTCTGGGTCTGAACGAAACCGGAGGCACCTAGTACCCCGCATATCCATCGATCTCCAAGTACGTCTGGACGATCACTAACTGTTTCCATCTTCTTGGGTGTACAGCCCAATCAAGATCATCAGTTATCACCCAAACGACGTGAAGACCTCCGGTCTTCGACCATCGTCTTCATCTTCGACTTATCATCGTATCAGTTATTCAGAATGGGATAAACCCGGTCTTTCCGAATAACTCGCATATATTTTAAATAAGTGTTACACAAACACAACATACGCCTCATTCCAATTCATCAGTCACTAACCGTAAATTAATCAAGAGAATAATTCCCCAAATATTAACCCCGAAGGCCGAAACCAACATCAGATCAATATCCAGAAAACCATTCTACTTAGCTAACCGACAGTTAGTTTCTAATTTCACACTCATAGGGAAAGGTTCCCATTAATTTTATCAAAGATAAATTTCTTGAATTTATTCTTTAATCTATTTTTGAATATCAATTCAAACTAGTCGGGAGTAACGAACCTTACCGAAGTAATCATTTGTTTTAATTTCCCAATCCCAACCTATTCATCCCATGAAGTAAAACTGGTTATACTTCATATCTAACACCACGGTGTTATCGGTAAATTCAATTACCATTTCACGTTCAAATCTAATTAAAGATTTAACTATCGCCTGGAGCAAAACTGGTGATACTCCGTTTCGATTATTTCAATCTAATTAAAGATTCATTAAAACTCCACTTAGTTTTAATCTGTGACTGGGTTAAAGAATCAGTGTCATTTAAAACACGGTTCACGATAAACCCAAAATCACATCACATTTCAATCAGTCCCTAATTGTAAATTAGCAAGTGAGCAATTCCCTAAGTATGAATCCCGAAGGCCGAAACCAACATCAGATCAATACCTCGGAAACTATTCAACTTAACTAATCTCCAGTTAGTTTCTGATTTTCTTAACTCCTTTAGGTCTAAGAACTGTATTATTGAAGATACCGTTCACGACAACCCAAAATCACATTTCATCAATGATCGGGTTAAAGAACGAGTGTTATTTAAAACACTGTCCACGATAAACCCAAAAATCAATATCGATTCAATTCCAATTAAATATTATTTAATTGGTACACTTCATTAAATCTAAATAAAAAGATTTAATCTTTTCTCAACTGGGTTCAAGAACAGTGTTAGTGAAGACACCATTCACGACAAACCCAAATCACATTTGATATTAAATACAAGGCTCTGAATAGAAAATATCCCGGCTTATATTCAATATCAAATTCTACGATTAACAAATGTCGTATTGGAAATAACGATATAAATATATATCTTTCAAATTTCCATAACAACATCTGTATAATCACGAATTCCAACATCGAAATATTCCGAAGACAATTTCGATTCAAATCCACTCCAATGCAATCATTGGAAATTTTGGTTATTTTTAAAACCTTTTTCAAATTCAATTTATTTATTTAAAAATAAATAGAATTATAATTTTAGTTCAAAACTAGTTCATTTCGATAAAAATCTATTTTTATCCTTTCAAATATGGAGTTTTTCATCCCAAATCTTCACAAATCATTTCTTATGATTTTACACAAATTATTACTATTTTTAATAATTTTATCGAGGCCTGTACAGTCGATTTCCACCAATGGCCATCGAACTGCACTTACAGCGACCTTTTTCGAATTTGATTTGGACGTATCTCCAAATCCAACCGTTAGATTTCAAATTTCTAATATTCGTTAGAAAGCTCTTTTCGATACGAACCCAACGGTTCCGGTTTTAGGAGAATCCGACGGTCGGATCTCCCGTAATGTCCGTTTGAAATAAATGGTCGAAATTCACGAACTGCCGCGGCGCGGCGCGTTCTATTCAGGCCATTATATTATATATATAATATATATATAATATATTTCGTCGATTTCCATTTAAAACGAATTATATAAATAGTTTTAAATTCGTTTCAAATTCTATTTCAACTTCTATTTCAATTCAAAGCAAAATTGAATTCTTCTTTATAAATTCGTTTTAAAATTCATTTCTATTCAATTTGAATTTCAATTCAATTTGAATTCATTTCAATTCGCTTTCAATTCCATTTGAATTCGTTTTCAATTCAATTCATTTCGAAATCGTTTTCAATTCAATTCATTTCGAAATCGGTTTCAATTCAATTCATTTCGAAATCGTTTTCAATTCATTTTGAATTCGTTTTCAATTCAATTCATTTCGAAATCGATAAAATCGATATAAATATCGTTCACGTCAAAATGGCGTCAATCTAATCAACACGGCTTCATAAATTTCTATTTTCAAAATAGTTGTTATTATCAAAATATTTTGTTCAACACATGACCAATCTCAATGATTGAGTACTGTCAACACATGAACTTTTATTTTATATCGATAAAGATGTAAATTTTAATATTAAAATATTTCGTTCAACACATGACCAATCTCAATGAATGAGTACTGTCAACACATGAACTTTTATTTTATATCGATAAAGATGTAAATTTTAATATTAAAATATTTCGTTCAACACATGACCAATCTCAATGAATGAGTACTGTCAACACATGAACTTTTATTTTATATCGATAAAGATGTAAATTTTAATATTAAAATATTTCGTTCAACACATGACCAATCTCAATGAATGAGTACTGTCAACACATGAACTTTTATTTTATATCGATAAAGATGTAAATTTTAATATTAAAATATTTCGTTCAACACATGACCAATCTCAATGAATGAGTACTGTCAACACATGAACTTTTATTTTATAATATTATTTATTTTTCAAATTGGAATGAGGCCCAATCAATTACCATATAAAGTTAATTATATGGATTTTCATACAACACATGTATATCATAGCATTGAAAAATAATCAACCATCAACCAAAGTGCACTACACTGTATAAGCATCAAATATAGATATTCAACGCTTATAACAGCCTGTCAATCGATCGATCGACATATTTAATCAATCAGGATGAGTGAACTTCAAATTTCATCCCAACACCCGTGTGGGGTTTCAAACAATCAAACACCTATTTTATTTGTGCTGTTGGGCGATGTGTAAAATTTATCGACCCAATCAATATCAGTCAAATAGGTGTACATAAACAAACCGTCCGGTTTATAAATGAATATTTTATTTTATTCACTTCACGTTAAAAATTATATTTTTAACGATAAAACATTTTATTTCAACCTATGAATTTCTATTCAATTCATTTACACAATAAAATGATATTTTTATTTTTCTAACATATTTTAGAAAATTTCGGCGGCATAACGGCACGATACTAGAAACGGGACAAGGCCTAGCCTTATCCCCGGTCTAGTGAAGGCCCACGCCATTCACTCATCAATCAAATCAATTTCATTTTGCAAACCAAGGGTCTAACCTAGCCTTACTCCTACGCCTTATAACGGCGCACGTATAATCCTAACCAATTTATCGATTCGATTTTTCACACCACAAAACACATTCAAACCAATATCGCAATCTATCACCAAACAGCCAAACAAACAAGTCCATGGTCTGTGGACGATTGTGTCGGGTGCTACTAAACACCGTCTGCATCCTAGTATATATATATAACTAGAAAAGAAATTGAAAGGTGAGAAATTCTCACAGATAGCTATCCTAGCTCCACGGCACTTCATTGATAGAAATCTTCATTGTTTTCGCATCTTCGTCAGCTTCGTCGCCCGTAGCCACTACATACATAAAAATCGAATTTTTACTTCGCTATTCAATATTTAAAAATCATATTTTTATTTCGAAGGTCAATATATAAAAATCAAATTTTTAGTTCAAAGTTCAATATATAAAAATCGAATTTTCTTTCGAAGTTCAATATATAAAAATCATATTTTTATACTACTATGTTGTATAGATAAAATTTTTATATTTTTATCACGCTATTTTCCACCTAAAGATTTCGCCTTTATAAAAATATAGACTTCGCCTTTTCAAATTTAAAGATTTCATCTTTATAAAAATCTCATTTTTCTTCTTCTACACATATAAAGATGATATTTTTAATATTCCTATCATGTAAAAATTATAATTCTAATTCTCTACCTAACCAAAAATCATATTTTTACATATTCTATATAGTAAAGATTATATTTTTAATTCTTTAAAAATATAAAAATCATATTTTTCTAAACAAAATAAAATCAGTTTTCTAAACTAAATAAAATCAGTTTTCTAAACTAAATAAAATCAGTTTTCTAAACTAAATAAAATCAGTTTTCTAAACTAAATAAATAAAACAAAAATAAAATATTAATAATAATAAAAAAACAAAACTTACAGCCGAGGGGGGGGGGGGGTTCTGGCCTCTGGCGGCGGTCTTAGGTCAGGGAGGCGCGGCAGGTGGTCGGAGGTCCGGGGTGAGGGGCGGTTGTGGGTGCGGTGGCGGCAGGAGGTTCGGTGGCGCGTGTAGGGGTTTTCCAGGAGGGCAGAGCGAGGAGGAAGAGAATGGGGAAGAAGGAGGAGGGGGAGGCGGTTGCTGAGGGGGGAGGCGCGCCTCGCGCGGCGGCGCGGTGGGCGGCGAACGCCTCTGGGCGGATCGCGATTCCTCCGAGGGTTTTTTTTTCTCTCTTATCTTCTAACTGAAATCGGGGGGGGGGGGGGCAAAGGTTATAGGGAGAGAGGGTTATATATTTTATTATTATTATTATTATTATATTATTTATCATTAAAAAGCAACTTTTATTTTCGACCTCTAAACGAGGCCCACCGCCTGTCGTCCATAGCGTTTCACCCCCATTCCGAACACAATGGGATATGTATCGTTGGCTGATTCGACTGTTTGAATCAGTTTCCGTTAAATTTTCATTTAACTCTATATATTGAATTTTAAACGTACATTTCAAATTACCGAGGTCACATACTAACCAGAAAAATTCCAGAAAAATATTTTCTAGCTTCGTATTGACTATACGGTCCTAACAAAACTAGTTTCGTCGAATTCTGAGACCGTTTGAAAAATGGCCAATTTCCAGTCGATTAAAATCAACTGAAACTGGTCAAACGCGTTTTCCTTTGCCACGCTCACATATTGATTCGAAAAATTATGAAATTTGGAATCTAGCAATAACTTTACATCACGGACCCAACAAAACTGGTTTCGTCGAAATCCGAGGTCCTTTGCAAAATGTCCATTTTTAAGGGCCTGAATTCCATAGCGACTATTCAGAATTTTCAACTGGACATATCTTTTGATTCTCGTTATGAAATCTTGATTTTTCGGATTCGTTAGAAAGATATTATCAATTAGATCCTACTATTTTTGGTTTCACTAAAATCCGGATTGTTTTGCACCCGGTACATTCAATTGAAGTTTGAAATCGAATTATCGAACTACCGCGCCATTTTCAATTCTATTTATAATTATATATAAATATTTATATTCTAACGACGACGTATATAATATATACGTCGAATTCTATATTGAAAATAAATTTCACGTCGATATTATTTAAAATAATTCATTTTAAATAATCAAAATTCGCTAAAATCGCCAAAATAAAAATTTTAAACTGGCCCAGATTTTCCGGGTTGTTACACCCGATAATTAATGAAGGTGATTTTGGGTTTACCGTGAACCGTGTTTTAAATGACACTGATTCTTTAACCCAGTCAAAGATTAAAACTAAGTGGAGTTTTAATGAATCTTTAATTAGATTGAAAAGATCGAGAATGGAGTATCACCAGTTTTGCTCCAGGCGATAGTTAAATCTTTAATTAGATTTGAACGTGAAATGGTAATTGAATTTACCGATAACACCGTGGTGTTAGATATGAAGTATTACCAGTTTTACTTCATGGGATGAATAGGTTGGGATTGGGAAATTAAAACAAATGATTACTTCGGTAAGGTTCGCTAATCCCGACTAGTTTGAATTGATATTCAAAAATAGATTAAAGAATAAATTCAAGAAATTTATCTTGGATAAAATTAATGGGAACCTTTCCCTATGAATGTGAAATTTAGGAACTAACTGTCGGTTAGCTAAGCAGAATGGTTTTCTGGATATTGATCTGATGTTGGTTTCGGCCTTTGGGGTTAATATTTGGGGAATTATTCTTTTGATTAATTTACGGTAATCGACTGATGATTTGGAATGAGGCGTATGTCGTGTTTGTGTAACACTTATTTAAAATATACGCGAGTTATTCAGAAAGACCGGGTTTATCCCATTCTGAATAACTGATACGACGATAAGTCGAAGATGAAGACGGTGGTCGAAGACCGGAAGTCTTCACGTCGTTTGGGTGATTACTGATGATCTTGATTGGGCTGTACACCCAAGAAGATGGAAACAGTAGGTGATCGTCTAGACGTACTTGGAGATCGATGGATATGCGGGGTACTAGGTGCCTCCAGTTTCGTTCAGACCCAGAACGAACTTGTAAATGGACTGTGTGTCTGAGATTGGATTTTAGTCCGTGTGATTGATCTCTATTAAATATATATCTGTTTGGCGGCGGAGAATTTATTCTCTTGCTTAACGCCCTTCTCTGAGACGTACGAGCTCAGAGGTTATATACTGATGGATATCAAACACATGGAGTGAATTGCCTGTGTGGCATGCCTAAGTGGCAAATGATCAAGGCTTCTGTTGAAAAGCAAAGTCTTGTGGTGATGATCGAAGCACGGCCTTTGTGGCGTAGCTTTGTGTAACGCTTACTTCGCGAGTTTCACACCCGGTATGAACCAAAAACGGGAGACGGACCTCAGGGAGGACTTGCGTTTCTTTCTAGTTAGAAGTGGCGTCAGTGGTTTTACACGCCCTGACGAGTTTCACTTATGTGGTTGTTGCTGTTGCGAGGCGCCTCGGTTATATCGGTTTCGGCCGATGCAGTCTGGTCGGCAGACGGACCAGACTTACACCCCATAGGGTGGGGAAACGTAGTGTTCAGGCATAATAATCCACATCGGTGGACCGGCCCTGACGATCTAAAGGCTTGCCTGTGCGCTTGCCTGTGGCTCGGGCTAGAGAGTCACGAATCGGTGGAGGATGATCCCTAGCCTCGGTTCATACCATAAATGATAACCCAACTTCCAATACGACGTCTTGCAGTTTTGATTGTAAACTTATATATGGCGACATAGTGGTATGGGGCATTCATGCCGCCTATGATTGATACTTATGATTTGAAGTTGTTTTATACACTATACACTTATAATAGTATCAAATGATTTGTTTTAAACGTATCAAGCATTCTTGGCTATTATAAGGTAAAAACCCTATCCCCCGGCTTGCGTTGCATTGTGTGATAGGACCTGGGTCTTATAATAGCTTCATTTTTCTTTATTTAGTATTGCGCTGTTGTTTTATGCACTGGTATTCTTGGGAGGAAATCCGTTCCGTGTTATACGGCGTGGTCCCTTGATTTACCGAACTTTAAAATAAAGATCAATAACTGTTTTAGTTCTCACCCCAGTCCCATGACTGACCTGGAGTTTATTGTTTTAACCTAAACTCTGGGTGCCCCTATTTTGACACGGGCAGCTAGTAGTTTTGGTTTTGCATATTTATATTCACAGGATCCTGGTTTACAGCTGGAACGATATCCGGAAAGCTTTGTATCCATATATCTCATTCTAGTTGTGTATTGTATTATTTTCCGCTGCTATGTATTTAAATGTAATTTAAATCTCTGATATTTCTGTGTAATATTTATTCATTTATACTCTGTATATTCTTGTAATCTGATGCATTGTTGTAACAACCCGAATTTTTACAACACGTTAAATCAAGAATCAAGACAGAATTAAATTATAAATTCTGAATCAAGTGAAACGGTCTATGCCATTGCGTTCGTCTCGGAAAAATACGCGAAATAGAGTCCGAGTTTTCGAGAATCGGAGTCCGTATGACCCGTTAAAGGCCCAAAGAAGATTTCTGGAAATTTGAACTTCGGAAATAGCTTTGAAAATCAGATCTGGGGCTAGGTGGGAAGTTTCCCGCCTAGGCCACGTCGACAGGGCTGTCGATAGGCCTATCGATTTGGGCCCATACCAAGTCGACAGTCCTGTCGACTTGCCTGTCGACAGGGGGTGGCCGGGGCAAGTTGCCTGGCGCACCTGTTTGTCTCACCTGGTCTTGTTCTTGGGCTGGTTCTGGAAGCTTCCGAGATCTGATGGTCCTGATCTATCCTAGGGTTAATCTAAGGGCCTAAAACTATCCTAGTCTCTATAAAAAGACCCTAAACCTAACCTAAATCCCTAAAAATCAAACCTAGCAACTAAGTGCTGCCAAAATCAATTTTGATCATGGCCTCCATCTCCAATCCCTAGAGCCTATGCATTCAAATCGGGTTCAAATCAAAAGATGCAAGCTTGCTACACCAAATAGAGGCCAAATCAACATTGCTATGCGAGTTTCATGATGGTTCTTCTTCAAAGGAGCCACCTTTCTTCATCAAGTTGATGCATGATCCCTTTCCTAAGCCTTGCCTATGTAAGTTCTAGCTACTTGTAGATCTAAACGATGATTTTGATGTGACATGGGATAAAATGCAAAGTAACATGAGTATGTTAGCCTATGGGAACCTAGTTTGCCTCTTTAACATGAACATATGACTTTGGGTGATGTTGTAGCGACTAAACCATGCTATTCATGTTGCATTGGACTTAGTTTGCCATGCAAGATTGGACCTTTACTTGTAGTATGATAGCATGAACACTTAGAGCCACTTTGACTTGTGAAATAGTTGCATAAGTTGAACTTTGGAGCTTATGCATGTACATAAAACCAACCCCTTCTTCTTATGACATAAGTGACATGTGCATGTTTATCCCTTCATGATAGGTTTATGACATGAACACTTATGCAAGTTATCCCCTTTTATGCTATGCATGTTTGTGGCCAAATTACCTTATGACACTATGCATGTTTATGGCCAATCCCTTTATGATGTTATGCATGTGGAAGCCAAGCCCTTTTTGGCATCATGCATGTTTTGAGAACAATATGTGACATAGTATCCTTACTATGTTGACTCGCTTTGCTTGTGTTGGGAAAACACGATTTTGGGTAGTTAGATAAACATGAACATGTCGCGAAATCTTAACTTGAATATGACATGTGTTTATACTTGAAAATATGACTTGAAATATAAACATGGAAGTTAACATGTAAATATGCATAAAAACATGGGCTTGGGAATTTACCTATTAAGTTAGGTCTACCCATTGGGAATTTACCTATTAAGTTAGGTCTACCCATTGGGAATTTACCTATTAAGTTAGGTCTACCCAATTGCTTGAAAACTTGACCATGAACATGACACTAGGCTAAACATGAAAGTGGCCAACTCGAGGTTGGGTTGAGTTTGTAGCATAAATCTACCTGGACCCGCCCGGCTTAACTAGTAGCTACAAACAATAGGATCCAATGTGAGAAGTTGGTCATGTCGCGCCTAAGACCCGAGGTTAGACCAAGTTGTGGTGTAAATCTACCCGGAACCCACCGGCTTAACTAGGTAACCAGAACAAAGTCTAATGTGAGAGGTTGGGGTGCATTAAATAATTAATGCCACATAATAGGGTTAAGTTAATTTGATTAATGAGGCTTAACCAAATATGACATGGACAAACGGGTTAAGTAATTTGATTAGGCTAATGATACTTAACAAAACATGACAGGGTTGGGTAGGTTAAGTAACTTGATTTGCCTAACGAAACTTGACCATTTTTATACGACGAGGGGACGGGATTAAGTTAACCAACACTTAATCAATCCAACACGATAACTTGATAAGGTTAGGTAAATTTTCTTAGTAACACTTAACCGTTTAATACAGTTAATGGATGGGGTTAAGTCAACTCAGACCTAACTAATCTAAACATGGTAATTGGACGGGGTTAAGTTAATTTACACTTAACTAATCCAACTCGTTAGTTTGATGTGGTTAAGTGACCTATACTTAACCAATCTAACGTGAAAACATGATGAGGCTAAGTCACGAATCACTTGAATACGCTTGACCGATTTGACTCGGTAATTTGACAAGGTCAAGTTAATTTATATAATTAACCAATCTAAAATGATAATTAGACGAGGTTAAGTTATGGATTGCTTAATATACTTAGCCAACTTGACACATGGTTTGTAGGGTTAAGTCTTGGACTTGGATACTTAGCCAATTTTGACATGGTTTGTAGACGGGCTAAGTTATGAACTTAAGTGACACTTAACCCATTAGATAAACCCTAATTCGGAGGATTAGGTAAATAACCATAGTTAACAAGGATTATGGAAATAAGGCTAAGTGGTAAACCTTAGTTAAGGGAAACTAAGTAATAATTCTTAGTCAAGGAAATTTGGACCATTTCTTAGATAGATTAGTAACCCGATACGTTAGGTCAACGTTTAAGTATGCGTGTAGGAGCAGGCTATCTGATTTAGATAAAGGCTCCAACGAACTGGGTAACGAAGCAGCGGCTTCGGGGAACGTGAGGATATTCTTGGGATCCCTCTGTGAGCTGCCAGGTCATTATAATAGGCTCACGAGAGGTTGAGGTCTGCGGTAGAAGAACCAAGAATATGCCTTGGTTGCTATGCGAGCGACCTAAAGACTGGGGTGGATAGCAGTGAGTCGACGAATACATAAGGTGCCCGAGATAGCAAGTTCGTCGATCATCTACCATCTTGAGTCAATCGTGTACGTACGGAAAGGCAGGGAACACCCAACAGACCATAATTGCTATCTAATTATGGGTGAGGTAGGCCGTAGGATGTGGGCTGGCCGGAGTGTAGTTCTTATGCAAGATTTTCTCTTGTGTTGCCTTTCACTAGTTGAGGGAGGGGTCTCGTGGGACCATAGCCACGTGTAGAAAAGCAGACCTTAGTATCTGCATCGGCAGATAAATCTAAAGCTCCCGACCGAGTCCTGTATTTCTTGTTTTGCCCTGTGACAGGACTCGGATGGCACGATGTGATACATGTGCATACAGTTATAGAAAAACGATTCACGATGAATGCGTGGGAAAAAGGGCGCGGTTGAGGGTTAGCGTAATCCCTAGTGGCCTAGGTGGTTTAACCCAAACCAAAATACGAAAGCGTGCAATAGTTAAGCGTAATCCCTAGTGGTGCTAGGTGGCGTACGTCCTAGTAGTTCAAACGATGATTCATATGGAAGAGCCTAGCTAGAACAAGGGTGACAGTCCAAACGATTTCAAGGATAATACGACATGAGGAAGCCCGTACGAGGTACGTCAAAGGACTGAACTTATATACATGGAAAGAAACATATGATTTGAGTAACCTATATATGCGATATATTAGGTTGACATGGACCACTACACGACTTTGAGTAAGGGACATTCATGGTTAACACATAACAAGGCTGGGATACTAGTACGGAGGGTGCAGAGCAAATATACATGTAAAAACCAGTAAAGATATATATATATATATATATATATATATATATGAAAAATTCCATAGAACGTTAGACTAAATAGATACCATGGGACGTGATGCTTGATAGGAACCTGATGGCCTGATACCTTGTTTTATCTGACATCGTAATTTATCATGACACCTTAGTTTATCTGGGTACAGTAGTTCATCCTGTTATTTTGGTTCAGTTTATCTATCTTGACATCATCCTTGTGTTTACTTTCAGTTTATGCATGTCATGTCACCTTTATCTGTTTTTATGCTGGAAGTAGATAGGACTTACCAGTCTTTATGACTGACCCCGTTTCTTTTGCTTCTTGTCTTCCGTTCCCCCCAGGTTACAGGGAGGAAATACTGTTGTTTAGTTCAGACTTCTTCGGCTTGAAGGTCATCTTGGATGGCTTGGACTTTCCTTGGCTATGGCTACTTTACTGTTTTAATTGGGGAATAATTTATGAAAAAGGTTTCATGCTTCTTTATTTCAGCAAGACAGGTTTTGATGTACTCTGATGTAAAAAGGCTTTTGACCTCATTTATTAATGTTATGAAAGTTTGTTTTTACTTCCGCTATTTTTATATGTTCTGTCTTGTGATATTTCTGTGGATGTTTACCAATAATGCCCCTCTAAAGCTAGTGCATTCCCTTGCGAGTGACCCTAGCGGAGGCGGGGTGTTACAATTGTTGTAATATACAAAGAAATGTTCTTCTGTATGCGTTTTGTTGTGGCTTGTTCTCGAACTATCCGCGCTTTCCCAACTGGGGAAGTTACGGGTTTTTACATGTTTGAAGAGGTAAAGGGTTTACACCCGAAGCAGGAGATAAACTTCCGCATATACCTCATTGACAATGCAAAACCCGTTGCCTTACCTGTTAGGCACTTGGCCTCAAGGGAGCGGAAAGAGATCAGCAAGCAAATTAAAGAGCTCCTAGAAAAGGGGTTTATAAGGCAGAGTATTTCTGAATGGGGTGCTCCAGTAGTGTTTGCAACTAAAGCGGATGGTTCGCTTCGTCTGTGCATTGATTATAGGGAGCTAAACAAGCTGACAAAGAAGAATAGGCACCCACTCCCCAGAATAAATGATTTGTTTGATCAGCTTGTAGGTGCATCGATTTTCTCCCAATTAGATCTAGCTACTGGGTTTCATCAACTAAGAGTGGCTGAAGACAGTATTGATAAGACCGCGTTCATAACTCCAGATGGTTTCTTTGAGTGGCTTGTCATGCCTTTCGGCTTGACAAATGCACCGGCTTACTTCGTTTATTTAATGAGCAGGGTGTTCAGGGAGTTCCTCAATAAGTTTGTGGTGGTCTTCGTAGACGATATTTTGATCTTCTCAAAGAATGAGGAAGAGCATGCTCAGCATCTAAGGGAAGTCATGGATACTCTTCGTGCACATCAGTTGAAAGATAAATTCTCCAAATGCCATTTTTGGAGAGAAGAATTTAGGTTCCTTGGACATGTGGTGTCCAAAGAGGGGTTAGCTGTGGACCCCGCGAAAGTGGTTGCTGTGCAAGATTAGAAGGTTCCTCGAAACGCAACCGAAGTCCGAAGTTTTCTCGGGCTAGCAGGTTTCTATCGAAAATTCATCAAAGATTTTGCAAAAATCTCAGCTCCACTCACAAGGTTGACAAAGAAGAACTTAGCTTTCAATTGGGATTTGGATTGCGATATTGCTTTCCAACGATTAAAAAGGGCTCTGACAACAGCCCCCGTTCTGACATTGCCTGATGGAAGCAAGTTGTTCACGGTATACACAAATGCATGCGGAACGGGACTAGGCGCGGTTCTGAAGCAAGAAGGGAAGGTTGTGGCTTATGGTGGAAGGCAGTTGAAAGTACATGAGAAAAACTATCCAACCCACGACCTAGAGTTGGAAGCCATCGTTTTTGCGCTTAAGTCTTGGCGCCATTATCTCCTAGGTGAGAAATTTGAATTGTATACTGACTATAAATCGTTGAAATACCTTTTCTTGTAGAAAGACCTCAACTTGTGGCAGCAACGATGGATGGAGTTTCTTGCCTCGTATGATTTTGAGATTTCCTACACTCCTGGCAAGGGCAATGCAGTAGCAGACGCCTTGAGTAGAAAGAAACTGACCTTAAGCCCTCTCTTTGTAGAAAGGCAAAGTTTGGAGTACATAGCCAACTTTGACTTTAGGCCCTCCTCTGAATTTGTACCTGGCCTGTTAGCAACATTGGAAGTACGGCCTACGCTTTTGGACTCAATAGGGGCCGCGCAACGTGAAGACCCTCAGCAAGTTGATATAATAGATAAGCTGGTTAGGGGTGAGACTTCGAGTCACCTCAATAGATACTCCATCAATGATAAGGGATGGTTGAGTTGGGATGGAAGACTATGCATCCCACAAGCAAGGGATTTGGTGGAGAAGGTTCTCGAAGAGGCACACCATTCCAAGTTGACCATACACCCCGGTGGAGACAAAATGTACAAAGACATAAAAAGGGTTTTCTTTTGGAGTGGCATGAAAAGAGATGTAGCAGAATTCTTCTCCAAGTGCATGATATGCCAGCAAGTCAAGGCGGAACAGAAGAAGCCTGGAGGTTTGCTTCATCCTCTAGAGGTCCCACAGTGGAAATGGGATAGCATTTCAATGGACTTTGTTGATGGGATGCCTAGGTCAAGGAGGGGCAACACCAGTATTTGGGTAATAGTGGACAGGCTCACAAAAAAGCGCCCACTTCATACCCGTCAAGAGTAGAAGAACTGCCTCATCTCTAGCATCCATATATCTTAAAGAGATAGTTCGACTCCATGGGATACCCTCCAGCATAGTGAGTGATCGAGACCCTATCTTCACGAGCGAGTTTTGGAAGAGTTTACAAGAGGCTGTAGACACATAGTTATGCCTAAGCACGGCCCATCACCCTCAAACCGATGGCCAGACGGAAAGGGTCAACAGAGTATTAGAAGACCTCTTGAGACTATGCATTCTTGACTTCGGAGGTACATGGGAGGATCACTTGCCTTTGGTGGAATTCGCTTACAACAATAGCTACCAAGCCACCATAGGCATGGCGCCTTTCGAAGCTTTATATGGAAGACCGTGTCGGTCACCAACTTGCTGTTGGTAGTCCACAGACAAGCTCATACTTGGGCCAGACATGATCAGAGAAACTGCCGAGAAAGTGGACTTGATACGAAGAAGAATGAAGACTGCCTAAGATAGACAGAAGTCCTACGCAGACAAAAGAAGAACTGACCTTGAGTTCGAAGTTGGAGACAAGGTGTTCCTTAAAGTTTCTCCTTTGAGAAACGTCGTTCGCTTTGGATCCGCAGGAAAGTTAGCACCAAGATTTGTAGGGCCGTTCCCTATCATCGAGAAGATTGGGAAGATGGCTTATAGGATACAACTGCACGAAAGATTGGCTGGGATTCATAATCTCTTTCGTGTCTCACACCTGCGGAAGTGCCTACACGAGTCTGCGGAAGTGGTGGAACCAAGCATGCTAGAGGAAGAAGAAGTTGAACGAGAAGCAACTGTGAGGAGAGTTCCGACCCGTATCTTGGGAACAGAAGTGAAAAAGCTACGCAACCGTGAAGTTAAGCTCGTCAAAGTTCAATGGAGAGACGTCGAAGAAGACGCAACTTGGGAAACTGAGGACAAAATACGCGCGGCCTACCCTTTTCTTTTTGAGGGTACATCTTTGATCTCTCTTTTCTTAAGTTTATGCTCGTATTTATCTTTATAGGTGTATCTTCTTGATCCTATCCTTAGGTAGGAAACCTTTTACGATGTAAACATGTAATTGAAACATGTTATGGTTGATGGTTGCAAGTGGTTGCTAGTGGTTGCTAGTGGTTACTCGTGGATGCAAATACACACACATTAGGTATTAGATCGGCTCAGTCACTTTCATATTGCATATGCATATATGTATTTGTATATCGATTGAAACTTGATGTGTTATCATATGGACGTTGCATTTGTATGAATGATTGTGCACTCATGTAGGAAATTTTGAGCAGGAAAAATTGCATACATAATGGACTCATGGCTCTGACATAATTTGCATTAAGGAGGTCAATTGAATCAGTGGACCGCCTGATTTTGCATTAGATAAGGACATGTACACACACTATGCATATGATCATGAAGTATTAGAAACCTTTTAAGGACAATGGATGCATGTGTTTGATGGTTGAGTAGATGGGTGATTGGATGGTAGGATATAAGTTTTTCTCTACTTGAAGATTTCGGGGACGAAATCCTAAAAGGAGGGGAGAATGTAACACCCCGTACTTTTTGTATATGTTATAGTAACAAATTAAACAATACTTAATTTCAAATGTGAGAATTAAGGGAAACGGGTTAAGCCATTGCGTTCGCCTCGGAATTCTGCTTGAGATAGAGTCCGAGTTTGAGTGAATTGGACTTCGTATGAAGAAGATGTGGCCTCCTGAAGTTTCAGAAATTCAAATAAATTCAAACAGCTCAAGCCAGATTTCAAAATTCAAACAGAAGTCAGAAGCGGGCTGGGCAGGAAAATTCCCGCCCAGGCAAGTCGGCCAGGGGGTCGACCCTAGTGTCGACCTCCCCCCTAGAGGTCGACCTGGGGGTCGACCTTAGGGTAGACTTGGGGGTCGACCTGGCCCCCGGCCAGATCTGAATTTTGAACGACTGATGACTTGATGCTGAGTCACTAGGGTTTCTAGATTGTCTTGATCTGGTCTGAGTGGCTGTGATTAACCCTAGGTTCATCCGACAACTATAATTAAACTGAAATTCTATATAAACAACTCAATACTCAACCTAAAAACACACAGAAAAATAATCCTAAAACTGAAATGCCGTCAGTAGAGAACTTGGAATAGCCGTCACCACTTTCAATTCTGAAACAAGATAGGAGCCTACATCTAAATCAAATTAAAACTAATCTAATTCAACAATCTTCATCAAAGGCGTGCATCTCCAATTTCAGAATTCAGAATTCAAGAATTCCTTTTAGTTTGTAAGTTGGTTATTATGCAGATTTAAACGTTCTTTTTAAAATGAAATCATGGCATGTTGTAACTCGAATATGGAATGATGCTTATGTATGAGATAATGAAGTTTGATTCTAATGTATCTTAAATTACTGTTGCTATTGATCATGCCTATATGTTTGTGGTGATAAACATACCATATTGTATGTTATTGGAATCTATTATGATTGGGTAAAGAACTGATTATGCCAACAAAATGGTGAAACATGTCATGTTGTAATTTGGTGGTTATTTGCAAGTTTATGATCTAAATCACATGCTTACATGTTAGATCAACATTCATGAATATTTAGAACTACGTCAAGTTGAATCCATTTATGTTGCAAGATTGGATTTGTAATCCTCTTATGTTTTAACATAAGTTATAATGCTAAGTGTGATTTAAACATGTCTATGGTAATCCTCTTATATTTTTAACACATAAGTTATCATGCTAAGTTGTGATTTAAATATGTTCATAGTGGCTTTTCTTATGTTTTGACATACATAAGTTAGTATGCTAAATTGTGGTTTATATGCTAAACCTCCATGTTAGACCCATATCAAGTTTACATGAAA
This sequence comes from Allium sativum, assembly GCA_030737875.1. Taxonomy (NCBI): domain Eukaryota; kingdom Viridiplantae; phylum Streptophyta; class Magnoliopsida; order Asparagales; family Amaryllidaceae; genus Allium; species Allium sativum. The sequence continues at coordinate 121,137,906 of CM060919.1, read as the reverse complement.
ATTAGATCCAACTTAGTCACAAGTTCACCCTTACCTGTTTAGTTAAGATAATGATACATCTATGCCAAGTTACATGTGATAAGTTAAATGTATGCTATTTTATGTTTATTTCATGTTCCTTGTTTATTACCCCTTTTTGTTATGGGTTTGGGCTAATTTGCTAGCCCAACATTTTATGTAATTCATACGTGGATAACGATGGTAAAACATGAAAATTCATGGCATAGGTTTGTTCATAAAATGGTATATTTTATATACCATTTATTATAAGCGATAAATTAAAATGATAATTATGGCATGAGTAAATTAAAATTAATTTACATAAAGAATTAGACATATATGGAAAATATGTGAATTTAGAAAAGACGATTATGCCTAACCCAAGGTTAGACCGAGTTGTGGTGTAAACCTGCCCGGAACCGACCGGCATATCCAGTAACCACAACAAGACCTGTCTAATGTGGGTGGTTAGTGCATCAAGCCCAAAAAGGACCCAAGGTTAGACTGAGTTGTGGTGTAAAACTGCCCGGAACCGACCGACAAATCCGTTGACCACAACAAGACCTGTCTAATGTGAGTGGTTGGTGCTTTAATGAATAAATTAAAGCTAAGTCAGGATTGGTAGGGTTAAGTCAATTAGGGAAACACTTAACCGATTCAACATGTTAACTAAACTGATGGTGGGGTTAGGTAAACTTGGACACTTAACCAAATAAACATGTTGATTAGAAAACCCTAGTAACGGGGACCCATTTCAGCAGTAACCCACATAGATGTATCATGGTAACCTGAACTAGGCAGGGTGGGGCACGATTACGGGGATGATTATAAGCGGTCAAAACATCGGTGGTTGGTGCGTCAGTGTAGGTTCCGATGGAGTATGGGCGTGCACGTACTCCGGAGTGGAAAAAGAAGGCACTGGGCATTAGTAGTATACACTGTGCATCTTGAATCATGTCGGGTTGCCACCAGAGGGACTGATACAACACTTGGTGGGACCATCACAGGTAACTACAGTCAAGCGGGGCCGAATGACATAGGACATGAATGCATGCGAGTAGGAGTTGATCATTAAGGGGATCGTTCGGTATAAACACGTTGGGCTGGTTGAACCAATGGTTAGTAGGTGCAGAGACTTTAGTAATGGGTGCGATCACATGTTCATCTTTATCTTATATTAGGGTACTGTCCTATGTTCTGTTATTACTATCATGATCCCTTTCCTTGTTTAAATACTAGTAATCACTGAACTTACCAGACTTATTGTCTAACCCGTTTTCTTTTGTCCTCTTTTCTTCCGTCCCCACCCCCCAGGTCCATAAGGAGGGAATACTCCAGCTTAATCAGACTCTTTGCAAGCTTCAAGAAAGTAGATGTATGATTGGGTCTCTCTTACTTTGACTATGGCTTTTGGACACTACATTTGGGGATTTATGCAGTTTTATTTATGGTTTTATGCTTCTTTATTAAATAATCAAGACAGAAATTATGACGTAATGTTTTGGAAGTTATTTTGAGACAATTTGCTATAATGCTTTTGTATTGAACCTCGTATGCAATAAATGTTTGATTTTCGCAGCTTATATTTATCTGTCTTGTAAATTCTTCTGTGTCTTGAACCTATAACCCTCCACCAAAATTAAGGCATTCCCTTTGTGAGTGACCTTAACGGAGGTGGGGTGTTTCAGAAATAGTAATAGAAATGGTAAAGTCGGCTCCAGCTCCTCAGCTATCCAGAATGAGCCTGCTAAAACCTGAATACAAGGCTTCCCATGTAGAAATAAGGGCACCCGAGTTTGCAAGTGAAACAAACTACGTGTCAGTCATGGGACCGGTATGAGAAATCTACTTAACTGGTTAAACAATAATAATAAGGAAAATCATAGGACCACGCCACTTTCGCGGAACGGGTTTGCTCCAGTGATTGCCAGTGCAAGTAACAAAGAAAATATTTTTAAACAACGCAATGATTTTAGAAAGAATGAAGCCAATATAAGACTCAAGTCCCATCACACAATGCAACGCAAACCGGAGGATAGAGTTTTACCTTATATTGACCAAAATATGCTTGATACGTATGAAACAAAGTCATTTGATATTATTACTAGTGTTTATATGTTTCAAAAACAATTTCAATCATAAGTATCAATCATAGACGGCATGGGTACCATATATCATGTCGCCATATATATTTACAATCAAAACCGCACAATGTCGTATTTGGAAGTTGGATTTCCATCATGAACCAAGGCAAAAGATAGTCCTTACCGAATTCGAGACTGTCTAGCCCGAGTCTCAGGGCAAGTACTCTGCCAAGCCCTTGGATCGTCAGGGCCGGTCCACACGGAGTGGATTAAAATGCCTGAACACTGTGTTACCCCGCCCGTTGGGGGCGTAAATGAGTCCTATGACTCCATCGATTCCACATAGTCACCGATATATCCGAGGCGCCTCGCAATCCAACAACAACACAGGTGAAAATAATATGAATGTCAGGGCTGGTAGGTCACTAACACCACCATAGCTAGAAGGAAACGCATGTCCTCCCTGAGGTCCTCTCCCGTTTCTGGTTCATACCGGGGTGTGAGGCTCGCGAATTAACATTATACACAAAGCTATGCCACACAGGCGGTACTTTGATCATCAACCACAAGACTTTGCTTTTCAACAGAAGCCTTGATCCTTTGCATCTCAGCATGCCACACAGGCAATTCACGCCATGCAACTGATGGCTATCAATCACACAGAATGAAATCCAATGTTAGACACACAGTCCATTTACAAGTCCGTTCTGGGTCTGAACGAAACCGGAGGCACCTTATTCCTCGTATATCCGGTCAATCTCCAAGTACGTCTGGACGATCAACACTTATTATCTATATCTTGGGATGCCTCCCAATCAAGACATCAGTAATCATCCAAACGATGTGAAGATCTCCGGTCTTCAACCACCATCTTCATCATCGACTTCTTATCGTCGATCAATTATTTGAAATGAGATTTAACTCGGCCTTTTCAAACAATTCATGTATATTTAGAATTTAAATCAATTCATTTCATGGTTAAGTTATTCGACATCCATGTTCAGTTCATTAATGTAAATTTCATGCCAAACACATTCAACCATCAGAATATCCAATAAACAGAGTAAATTCAGTTCATTTCCATTCCATATCGTTAATAATATTTTATAACGATTTTTCTCTATTTTTATTTAATTAAAAATAGCCCATTTTATTTAAACGACGCTTCAGGCCATAAGGCGGCCATGACGCTGTTTTTCTTCAGATTTGATTTATACATATCTGAAAATCTAACCGTTGGATCTTTACAAATTTTATATCGTTGGAAAGATCTATTCAAAGCGGACCCAATGGTTCCAGTTTTGAGAAAATCCGACGGTCGGATCTCTCGGTATAATCGTTTAAAGTTACGATTTCAAAACGCGAACTGCAGGGGCTCGATTCGTTTTATTTAATATGTATATATATAATTCGTTCGTCGATTTCTAAACCATTTTCAGTTCATATACGTGTTAAAAATAATATTTTTAACCAACGGATGTTTATTTTCACACCTAAATATTTTAACACTTCATAAATTTGATAAAAATGTGATTTTTATCCTTCTAGTCCTTTATTCCATATATGAATATTTTCTAACTTCATTTACACGATAAAATGTGATTTTATTGTTCAACTCATATATTCAACACATGAATGTTTTCGACTTCACAAATACGATAAAATATGATTTTTATCGTTCCAGTCCTTTATTCAACACATGAATGTTTACTATAGTTCATGTATATAATAAAATGTGATTTTTATCATTAAAACAACTTATTTTAAACACGAATATTTTACATACTTCATACATAAGATAAAGATGTTATTTTTGTTGTTAAAACAATTTATTTAAAACACTATTATTTTATATACTTCATATATAAGGTAAAGATGATATTTTTAATGTTAAAACAATTTATTCGACATATGAATGTCATTCAACACACGAATATCTCAACACATGAATATTTCGACACATGAATATTTCATATACTTCATACAAATAATAAAAATGTGATTTTTATTATCTAAGCAATTTATTCAACACATGAATATAATTCAACACATGAAAATAATTCAAACACATGAATTTTACTGAAAATTTCGGCAGCATAACGGGAGGGGGTTTAAAACCGGCACCGCCCCTAGTACGGCTCCTCGCGCTACCTTAGGCCTCGCTGTGTTCCATAACGGGCTTTTCTAAATGATCTAAGATCAATTTCATATCATATGAATTTTCCATAAACAATTCCCATTTGTTTTCAACCACAAACAATCTGTTTCAACCACAAACAATTATTTTCAACCATTCGTCATATCACATATTTTCACGCCAATCACAAGCAATATATATCGTCCATGGTTTGTGGACGAGGGGAGTGTGTGTGTATTTATATATATATATATATATATATATATGAGTATACTTTATTTCCATTCCAACGCATACATGATTTATGCAATGCATGTATAATTTATACATCGCTCATATAACTTATACAACGCATGTACATGAGGTATACAACACGTATATAACTTATACTTCGCTCATATAACATATACATCGCATTTCCATTCTCATTTGAATTTAGAATTCTCACTTTGGTTTTCGCGTTGTCAAAAATTATAGAAAGCTCTAAAAATTCCCCGGTCTCTTCTAGAATGTAGATAGCGTTGTCACGGTCCCGGTGTCTCTTGTTTCACTGGATTTTGACCACACATGAAAAAGTTACAATTTTTAGAAGTTAATCTCAATTTGCGGCGGTTTTAAACTATTGAAATTTATTTAAATAATCACCCTTCTTATCTCAGGCCGTCGTTACCCTTAACCTTCCGAACTAGGGTTCGCTTTCGAGTTCAAACCGTGATGATAGGCCTCGATCAGGTTGTGCCACACTGACGGGGGAGGAAGGGCGCATGGATCCAGGGTGGAGCAGTGTAGATCGGTGCTGGCTATAGGCGGCGGTGGCTCAGTGAAGGTGGCAACTTCCCGGAGGTGATTCTCCTTCTACGCTCAATGATAAATGGCGAAACAAGTGTGGATTAGAAGCTCTCAGTCCCCTCTACAAAATCTTCCACAGTGGTGGAACCTAATTCGGCGTGTGGAGGGATTTATGGAGGAGAGAAGCAGTGAACTATTTTCGTCGTTCACGATTGAAGAGGAGCGGGTTTCGGTGGTCAACGTAGAAGTGAGAGAGAGTGTGTGATTGGCCAATTATATATTTAATTTTTAATTTATTTTAAATCCGAAAATATCCTTCGCTCCATACGAACACCAATTCCAACCCAACGACTGTCGCCCCTAGCTAAATACCCCCATTCCGAAAACAATGGGATATGTTTCGTAAGCCAATTCGACTGTTACAGTCAATTATTCTTCAAATTAAAGTATAAAACATTCGATTTTTGATTTGAACGTACATTTTAATTTGCCGGGGCCATATACTGATTCGAAAAATTCCAGAAAAATTATATCTAGCTGTGTTGGGACGATACGGTCCCAACATAACTGATTTCGTCGAATTCTGAGAACGTTTGAAAAATGGCCATTTTCTGGTCGATCCAATTCAAACTGAAATCGCCAAACGCGTTATCCTTTGTCACGCTCACATATTGATTTCAAAAATTATGGAATTTGAAACCTACCAAAAAATTGACATCCCGGATCCAACCAAAGTGGTTTCGTCGAATTCTAAGGTCGTTTGCAAAATCACTATTTTCAAGGGCTTTATTTATATTTAAAAATGAAAATTTTAAATTCTGGCTCAATTTCTAACCAAATTATTCAAAATAAATTTTTTAAATTGGTTCAGATTTTTCGGGTTGTTACATCATCTTTATTGATATTTATATATTCGTTTTGTTCATACGATCAAAATCTCATCTTATTGAAATTCATAATATTTGTTGGAATTATGCGATGCAAATTTATTCTTTATTTCAGATCCAATATTCTGGATTTGATTTTGCGATAAAAATCTCATCTTTATTGAGATTTATATATTCGTTTGGTTCATTAGATTTGTGGATTCCAAATTAACAATTGTGTTAATTAGAAAAAGTTAAACAAAATCATCTTGTGGTATTTATTAATATATGTTGGTTCAAAATTAACATTTGAGTTAATTAAAAATAGTTAAAAAAAAATATCATTTTGTTTATGTGATTTGTTGAGAATTACATTTTTATGTAAATGATTCATAAAAAGAATATAACTTTGATTAGAGCATGTTAACATGAGAATTACATTTTTATGTAAATGATTCATAAAAAGAATATAACTTTGATTAGAGCGTGTTAACATGAGAATTACATTTTTATGTAAATGATTCATAAAAAGAATATATCTTTGAATAGAGCGTGTTAACATGAGAATTACATTTTTATGTAAATGATTCATAAAAAGAATATAACTTTGGTTAGAGCATGTTAACATGAGAATTACATTTTTATGTAAATGATTCATAAAAAGAATATAACTTTGGTTAGAGCGTGTTAACATGGGAATTACATTTTTATGTAAATGATTCATAAAAAGAATATAACTTTGATTAGAGCGTGTTAACATGAGAATTACATTTTTATGTAAATGATTCATAAAAAGAATATAACTTTGATTAGAACGTGTTAACATGAGAATTACATTTTTATGTAAATGATTCATAAAAAGAATATAACTTTGGTTAGAGCGTGTAAACATGAGATTTGCATTTTTATGTAAATGATTCATAAAAAGAATATAACTTTGGTTAGAGTTTGTTAACATGAGAATTATATTTTTATGTAAAATGTTGTATTAAAAATAGAAATTACATTTTTATGTAAAATGTTGCATTAGAAGAAAAAAGATAACATTTTCATATAAATGTTGCATTAGCAAAAGAAATGACATTTTTATTTTAAAATGTTGCATTAGAGAAAAATAACATTTTTATTATAAAATGTAGCATGAGAATTAAAATAACATTTTTGTTAAAGAATGTACATTGGGTTAAAATAACACTTTGTTATCAAATGTGACATTAGATTAAAATAACACTTTGTTATAAAAAGTGACACTAGAAAGAAATAACATTTTTAGTTTAAAATGTTACATTAGATTAGAAATAGCATTTTTTGTTTAAAATGTTGCAATAAAGAAAAATATAACATTCTCATTTTAAAATGTTGCATTTCTCATGTAAATCAAAACATGTATTAGGAAAGAAAGTTTATCTTATTTACATTTTACATGTAAATAAAAGGCATGAATAAAGAAGTATATCTTATTTACCTTTTACATGTAAATAAAAGACATGAATTTATAAAGGATATTTTATTCACCTTTTAGATGTGAATAAAAGACATGATATTTAAAAGTACATTTTTATTTGCCTTTTTATGCAAATGAAACATAGAAAAAAGTACATTTTTATTTGCAAATTATTTGAAAATAAAAACATGAATAGGAAAAAGTACATTTTGTATTTGCAAACATGAATTGGAAAGGATTACATTTTTATTTGTGAATTAGTTACAAATAAAAACATGATTAAAGAAAATACATTTTTATTTACATTCTTATTGTAGATAAAAACTTAGATGTAAGAAAGTACATTTTATTTACATTCTTGTTGTAAATAAGGACATGATTATAGGAAATTACATTTTATTTACATTCTTGCTGTAAATAAGAACATAAATTAAAAATAAAAATAAAAAGTATATTTTATTCACATATTAGATGTGAATAAAAACATGAATGTAAAAAGTATATTCTTTATTTGCAAATTAGTTGCAAATAAAATCATGAATGTAAAAAGCACCTTTTTATTTACATTATAGTTGCAAATGAAAACTTAGAAATAAAAAGTACATTTTTATTCACAATTTAGATGTGAATAAAAACATAGAAACGAAGTATATTCCTCACGTCTCTCACTCAGTGCGTAAAGCATACGATGCCCACTACTGTCAATCACTAGACCCATCGAAGTAGTGATGAAGTTCGACTTGTACAACTACTGCTACTACCAAGCTTACCACATGGAGTCATGACCAAATCTTTACAAATGACCCCACTTCATTGGTCTATAGCCCTTTAGTCGTACCTAGGCCACTGTGGCCCTGAATCCGTCCACGTACCTCCCATACATAGTGATCCAAAGTCATAGACATCGATAGCCCCTTAGCACACGTCCCGCAGCAAAGCCCAATCATGAAGCCCACTCATTGGTTCCCAGCTGGATCCTGAGTCAAAGCTCCTCATTTGGACTTCCTTTGCATCTCGGGTTTTGATCGAATTGGAGTTGGTCTTCAAAAGAGTCGTCGCGTAATCGTAGCTCCAGTCCTGTTCGGTTCGGTTGTTCTTCCGTAGTTTGGTTCGGCTCACTCCACTTCCTATTCGGTTCGGTTCGGACGTGTTCAAGTGCTGTAGCCTCGGTTCGGTTAGGTTGTCCTCATCTGGTTCGGTTCGGGTGCCACGCTCCATTCGGTTCGGTTCGTCCCTCCTGCTCCAGCTTGCATGCTCTGATCCGATCCCGCTCACTTGCCTGCTCCGATCCGATCCGCTCCCTAGCTCCGATCCGATCCTCTGTCCAACTCCAACTCTAAGCAATGGCCTTCCTTCCTACCAAACTTCATTTGTGCCAGACTTCAGTTCGGTTCGGATTCCTTGCCCATCTCTCCTATCCGATCCGAGTCCATACCCGATCCGATCCGAAACCCTGCACAACTTTCTGCAACCTTTTCCAGCAACTTATTTACGCCACTCGACGATGTTTTCGACCAATCTAACTATACTAATCAATCACAAAACATGTCAAACAGTCATAGCAACAAATAGAAGTGACCATAAACACCAAAACATCAACCATAACATGTAAAACGGATCAAATATAACCAAAACCCCATATTTTCTCTTAAGCATGTTTAAGTAAAACTAATGACTTGATTAGCAAAACTTAACCAAATCAAACCCAATTTCTAACAGAGTTCTAAAACATTATTTAAGGATTTATAAATATTTTTCCAGAATTTATTATTGTATAAATTCGCTAATTTTCACTAATTACCCTTAATTAACCGTAATTAGTGCAAAACTATGCAAATCACTCACCTTGGCCACAAATAAAATTCTCAGAACTGAAACCTCGCTGATTTTGGCTAATACTGGAGTCTAACAGCAACTCTAGTACTGATTTGGTGCTATTTCTCCTTGATTTGATGTTGCTAAGCTTAATCCCTGATTAGAAAGTGATTTGGGGATGTTTCTAGATGTTGGCGGCCATTGTTAGGGTTCAAGAATGAAAGTGGCGGCGGAAAAATGAAGATAAGATTGTTCTCTAACTGATTTCAGCCTCCTCATAACCCTAATCCCGAAATCCCCCATTGGGCCTAGCTGTTAATCACCCGGTTAAGCCCAATTAAGCTGTTTTTCACTATCTGAAACTTGTTTCAGCCATATCTCCCAAACGGTGAGTCCGTTTGGCTAATGTGACCACTCTACGGAATTGTAAACCATCAAAAGAATCTGATTAAAGTGGTTTCAGGTCAAAATTCCTTTCCAATCAAAAGTTATGGCCAAAACAGTACCAGCTAGGGGGCAAAATGGTCATTTAAAAATCGGCAAAAATCATGAACATGGGAATTGACTCCAAGAGTCGTCTCCCAAAGTCACATGACCATACGACTTCGTATGTGAAAGAAATAAATATTCCACGATCCTTCGATGCGTAGAATGCGGGTCGTTACAAAAGGTCTCAGTTATGGGCTCAATTACGGATTCGGTTAGGGGCTCGGTTATGGACTCGGTTATGTGATCGGTTATGTGAAGAGTCTCAGTTATTGGCTCGGTTATGGAATTGATTATGAGCTCGCTTATGGGCTCGGTTATGGACTCAGTTATGTGAAGGGTCTCAATTATGGGCCCATTTTGAGCTCGGTTATGGGTTCGGTTATGGACCTGTGATCAGTAATGGTCTCGGTTATGACCTAGGTTAAAGGTTTCGTTATGACCACGTTTATGACCATGATTATGGGTTCAGTTATGGGCTAGGTTTAGATCTTGGTTATGGGCTTGATTATTCCATCTGTTATGGGCTCGGTTTTTTGATTGCTCCATTTATAGAGGTTAATGCTACCACCGGTAAGTTATAATTTGAGTTAATCAATCATTTTTATATGTTAAGTTAATATTTTTACTCGCAATGATTCCCGAATCAGCGTCTATATCCCGCACCATATTATTTGTTATTATTAATGGGCTTGTATATATTGAAAGAAACTCTTTTTATTCTTTTTTTTTAAGTTGGACGTCTGTAGCTTGATAAAAGGAGTTTAATGAAATAATTCAATAATTTATAAATTTCAAAAGTGAAATGAATTCTTTTGTTTATCTTTCACATATGTTAAAGAAAGAAATATTTGCATGTGCATGGTTTATATGATCCATTCCTTTTAGTCACCTTTTTTGGTCTGTTTTATTTGTTCATGTTGTCAGATTAAACATGGCATGAAATTGAAGTATATGTTAGCTTAAAAGGTAAATTAAATTATATTCTAAAATTTAAAAATTTGACCTATCTTGACATTGATATATTGCAATAAATCAATTTTATTAATATTGTTTCATAATTCACTATTTCCCAAACAATATAATGGTGGGAGCATATGATTCCTTGCATTCATGTACTAGTTTTTGAATTGGGGAATTAGGATAAAGGGCTTATGTAGGTTAATTAGTTAGTTACCAAGACACGGTTAAAATTGAATTAGTTTCCAGGACAAATAAAGGAAAATTACTTCGCTACCCTTCTCTACCGCTCAACGCAATGAAAACTAATAATGCTATCGATTTCTCAGCAAATCCTCAAAAACGAGAACCGCTCCTCTTCCTCTCCTCCAAATTCACCCAATCTCAATGAAAATTCTTCAAATCCATATAAATCTCTACTACTAATAAAGATTTATGCTTCTATGCGAGGCCCCTACTCGCTTACTGCAAACATGCCCTCATGTCTAATGGCGATCATCGCTGCTGCTTACTATTTTGATTGGTACCTAATGATCCACCTTCAATAACCGCTTCTATGCGTTTCCTTTCCAAAACCGAAATTCAGGTACTCATCCACCTTCAATATCTGTATTTTTTTCAATCTGATCTCCATTTGATAGATTCAGCAGAAAGGTTCTTACTTGATCTTGCTATTTATTTATAGATTCGATTACAATAATATTTCTCACTAATGTGGATATGTGTTTGTAGGATACAAAAATATAAAGAAATGGAGATTAGCGATCTATATAATGAACATGGACCTCCGCTTTTGATTTGATTTCCTCCTTCGAACCTTCTATCTTTGGTACTGCTTTTCTCTTCCTCGGTTTTATGGTAATCTGTTTTTGTTTCGAGTTAATGGTATTTGGGTTAGTTCGTTCTAAGTACTTTTGGTTGCTTTGAAATTCTCACCTTCACGAAAGCAATTATCAGTCTAACCGTCACTGGCCATTTACTAATGTGAAAAACAAATTAGAATCCTAGATTTAGCTTGGAAAAGCAAAAAAAATTAAAACATGCTATTCTGATTAGTGCAATTATCATGACTTTATACAGTGAAAGTAAAGTTGGTAGTAATGCATGAAAATTTTCCGCCAGTATAGGATAGTTTACTCTTACTGATAACATATAAGAAACATCAGAACAATTTTACCCATCATTACATTTTGCACATAAACCATGTTCATACAATCAAATTATTTGCATTTTAATTACTGTGGCATATGTCATCCGAGCATAAGTTGCATCTATTTTAGCCCTCATATATACTTTCTTGAAACAGACTAGCATGGATGTATAACCATTATTATCCAATTCTTAAGCAAAGGCTATAGTTTTAAAGAGTTCGTCATATCTAAACCAATCTGGAAGTAGTTTTTAAGCTACTAATTTATACACGATCCACGACAGCAGTAACATCTACTGATTTTCTTCTCTAAGGATACATGGTCTTATATATAACAATCCCAAGTATTAAAAATTAATTCAAAAGGATCACTAAACATATACTCAGGTTTTCATAATTGAGTTTTAGGCATTAAAAATTGAATTTTATTTGTCCACCTGAATATTAACCAACTAAATATTTTATATACCTTAATCAATATATTGGTTAAGGATCTGGTGGTAAAATTATAGTTCATGTCAACTATAATTTTCTGAAGGTATGTATTGGCTAAGGTTTACAATATAGAACCAACTGAATCATCACTCAGCAAATATAATTTTGTAATGCATACTGTTACTCAAATGAGTTAAAGGCTTACCAGGTTGGCTCCCACATTCATTTGTTGCCCTCTTTAATGTATCTGTACAATGTCTTATCTGATGTTCTGAATACAGGCATACTTTCACGTTGCCCAAAGATTTATGCTTCATTCATGTGCTTCTAAGTTTCTATAATATGTTTTGCCCCTGCCAGTTTTACTTAACCACACTTAACTGCACGCAAAGCTGTTTCTTCTCAAACTTTAAAATGGGAAATGTGAAACACTGCATATGAAAATCAAAACGAGTAAGTAAACCAAAAAGAGTCTTGGGCACTTTTAATATGTTGACATTTTTTTGAAAACTGATAAGCATGTTAATTTCAAATATATATTTGGTTTCAAAAGGACGAAAGTATTGACAAAGATGCCTAATTTAGAGTGCATATATCTTAAAATCTGAAATTGTAGGTGTGTATATGTATATAAACTTTTGAGTATGGTAATATTGAAAGAATAGCCACTCCTATAGGTGTGCAAAAGACTTTTGTAAACATGTCAGTTCATGTGAATATGTACTTCAAATATGATTATATTGTATTTCAAAAGAAGGAAATATTTTGACTTATATTAAATTGTTTGTGATTGTTCAGACAAGGATGAGAGTGGATGATTATTATAGTTTAAGTTCAACAATAAAGAAAGCTTTTTGTTCTCTTGAGCTTTGAAATTTCTTCAAATGACATGTTCTTTAATTGCTCATGCAGAACAGTCGAAGCGATGGTTAGCCATTCCTACACATTCAACTGATAAACATATTAATTTTCTATAATATGATTATTCCGGTTGAATAATTTGCCTTCTTCCTACTTTCTTAAATTTGATTTCAATTAACATATGTTTATTATGTTAAATATTTTCAAACCAGTTGGGAATTTAACTGAGTACACCTTGCAAAGAGAAGCTCCAGTTGAATAAATCGGCTATAGGTATTGCTTTTTTTTGGTAGTTCGCTTTTTTTTTCTTCTAAGCTCCGGTTGATTAATTTCCCTTCTTTCTGTTCTTTTATTTAAATTTGATTCCAATTAACGTTAGTTTATCATGGTAAACATTTTCAAAACAGTTGGTAATTTAACCGAGAACGCCTTACAAAGAGAAGCTCCACTTGACCAATTTGGCTACATGTTTCGCTATCTTTTTTGTAGTTCGTTTTTCTTTTCAGCTACACAATTTGTAATTTCTTATACCAAATTATTAATGTAACCTTTTTTATTCGTTTTCCTATGACTATATGGTTACACGTTGTTCTATGGTTCTTTTCTATTTTGGACAGAAGCAGATGGAGTTTTTCATTGTAGATTAATTTTTACTTACCTCAAAGCTGCAGGTCCAGTAATATGATTTTTTGGTATATGCTAATTTTTATAATGCCTTTTTCATTGTATGTTTACCGTTCTATTTCAATTTTCATCATCCAGCCAACCATTTGTTGACCTAGGACCTTATCTCTGATAGTTCGCTATATATGTTTCAGCGAAAATAAGGCATATGGTTGTATCAGCGTACTCATGGAAGCGAGCAAAAAATGATAGGTTGACGAATTAAGAAAGAAATAGGCTGAATGATAACTACATTAGTGTCTTTCTCCAAGTCTTAGGTAGTATAAAGTTGTGGTTTCTAACATGTTCAAAGTGAATGAACTAAAGTGAGATGAGTGATTCCCATTTGCGTTTTGTAGAATTCCTGATGTAAGCTTCCTTTCCTTATCTAATTTATTGTTATATTTTAGTACAAGCATATTGAAAAGTAAACCAAATTTCAGTTGGAGATTATTCACAAAAATATCCTGTATTTTTACTCAAATTAAAATATCATGTATTTTATATTATTCTTCCAAATTTCACTTGAACATGCTCCATTAACTGTAAATGTTCACGATGTTGCAGGTGAGATGGCAATGGTACAATGACCATTTATGGTTTGTTGTGTGATTGTGGTCTATAGTTGGTGAGCAATGGAGTGTGAATTGGCAGAGAAGGAAGGATTTGTGGTGTGTTTGGATCATTGGATGAGTCAGATAGTAAATGATGGAGGCCATGATGATGGCAAGTTGTTGTGTTGTTGGTGAAGTTGAGTCGAAGTGGAGGTCTGAATGTTTTGGGTGGTTGGGCTGAAAGTCTGAAGTGGAGGTTGTAGTGAGTTCTTTGTTGGTCAACGGTATTTCTTGGTAAAAAAAGGTAGGAAGTTTATATTGATTAGGTGTGTCCGAATGCTGGAGTAGTGGAAGTTATTTGGGAAGCGGTTAGTTGGTTGAAAAGGAGGGACTGGACTTTTTTTTGTGATGGAGGAGGTTCAAGGGAGTTGATGTAGTTGTAGTTAAATGTTAAATCTCTGAGGTACTATTAATTCATACTTAAAAAATGTATTCACAATGCAACTTGATAAATTTATATTAAAAAAATGAAGTAAATTTATGTCAAATCTCTGAGGTTCAAGGGAGCGGTCCGCGCGGATAGCCGCAGAGCGGCTCGATGCGGAGCGCCGGTAGCCGAAACGAAGTAAATGTTGAAGGCAACATGGTCAAAAATTGGAAGTACAAATGCATTGGTAGAAATTCATAATGGAAGAGAAGTAGGTAAGTGTATGAATTATACCTCAATGATCAAATAAATACTATTATGTTTGATTAACATAATAGTATGCAAGTGTATGAAGTTATTCAGAATGCAACTTGATGTTAATTTATATTAAAAAAAGGTACTGATATTGTTTGATTTCATTATTTCTTCTTTCATTAAACAAATAAAATTTCATTAATAAATTGAAATATGACGATGGAAGTGGCAAAGTGCAACTTTCACAAAAGATGAGCAAGGTACAACATACACCATGCATTTAATAATCGAGTCCAAGCAACTTAATATGTCATAAAGCATGCTAGTAACCAAGCATTAACAAGCATGAAAACCATTACTTTTAAAGATCAAACTACTTTCATTACCTTTGATGCTTAAATTATGTTATATATATGTTGTAAATATATGCTGCCTATTTTTTCTCTTTTTTATATGTTTTCAATATATGTTGTATATCAGTTTTTGAATTATATATGTTGTATGTACCGCTGTCTTTTTTTTCCTCTTTTTCTGAATTTTATATATGAATTATATATATATATATATATATGCTTCTCTTTTATATTTGAATTTTGATCATGATACTTGTAATCAGTTTTTGTTCAATATATACTTTAGCTCTATCAGTTTCTGAGCAAATGTATACAGTTGCACTATAGAACATCACACATAAAGTTTATATATTTTTGAATTTTGGATCAAAGATTAAAGGATACTTGTAATTAGTTTATGAGCAAATTTATAAAATGAATTTTGCTCATGATACTTGTAATCAATTTTTGCGCAATATATACTTTGGCTCATGAGCTACACAAATATAAATGATTTAAAACTTGTAAATGCTTGATCCATATTGTAGATAAAATTTAAGACCAAAATTGTGATTATTCTTAAAGTTAGGAACATTTATGGGATAATCTGGTATCCTTTTCTCTATTGTATAAACAAAATAAATAGAGCAAAATAGGAGGTCATGCAGTTTCGTTATTATATTTTCGGATTAGGATATTTAAACTAGTACAAACGATCCTAGGCCATCGAACTGTACACAGGAGGGTAATTTAAAGCATTTGATTGTAAGCTCTGTTAAGGGATAGTTTAAAGGTTTGGTTATGACCTTAATTATGACTGAGGTTATTAGCTCGGCTATTACCTTAGTTATGAACTAGTCTTAGATCTTGGTTATGGGCTCGGTTATTAGATCGGTTATGGAATAAAAGCTAAATTAGAAAAATTAAATTAAAAAAATAAAATATAAAATATAGAATATAAAGTATAAAATATAAAATATAAAATATAGAGTATAAATTATAAAATATAAAATATAAAATATGAATAAATTATAAATAACTAATTTCAGTTACAAGCTATATCATAACCTCGTTTAAGAGCTCAATTATAAATTCAATTACAAGCTTGTTTAAGAGCTCGGTTATAGACTTGGTTTCGGACTCGGTTATGTGCACGGTTATGGGCTCAAATATGGGATCGGTTATGAGTTTGGTTTTGGACTCGGTTATGTGCTCCATTACGGGCTCGATTATTGGCTTGATTATGTGTATAGTGTACCGTATGAGTTTGGTATACGCTCGGTTATAGGTTTAGTAATCAGCTCGGTTATGAGCTTAGTACTAATTTGTTATGAATAATAAAATATAAAATAAAATATAAAAATAAATTATAAATTATAAAATATAAAATATAAAGTATAAAATATAATATAAAAATTAAATTGCAAAATGTAAAATACAAAAAATATAAAATATTAATTATTAAATATAAAAAATAAAGTATAAAATATAAATTATGAGTTTAATTAGAGGTTTGGTTAAGACCTCAATTATGAGCTTTGTTAGGGTTTTGGTTATTGGCTCGGTTATGGGGTTAGTTCTGGACTCGATTATATGAAGGGTCTCGGTTATGGGCTCGATTATGGACTCGGTTATGTAAAGGGTCTCAGTTATGTGATTGGTTATGGGCTCGGTTACGTGATTGGTTATTAGTTCGGTTATGGGTTAGGTTAAAGATTTGTTTATGACATCAATCATGATCGTGGTTATAAGCTCAGTTATTACGTAATTTATGTAATAAATGCTGAATTAAAAAATATAAAGTACAAAATATAAAATATAAAGTATAAAGTATAAAACATAAAGTATAAAGTGTAAAATAAAAAATATAAAGTATAAAATATAAACTATTAATTATAAATTATTAATTATAAAAAATAAATATACATTATAAAGTATAAAATATATAGTATAAAATAAAAAGTATAAAGCATAAAATATAAATTATAAAATATAAATTATGAGCTCGATTATAGGTTTGGTTATGGACCCAGTTATGTGAAGGGTCTCGATTATAGGCTCAGTTATGGACTCGGTTATGACCTCGGTTATGGACATGTGATCGGTTATGGGTTCGGTTATGGTCTGGGTTATGACCTAGTTTAAAGATTTGGTTATGACCTAGTATAAAATATAAAGTAGAAAATAAAAAATAAAAAAATAAAAAATATTAATTATTAAATATAAAATATAAAGTAATATTACAATGTATGAAATATAAAGTTTTAAATATAAAGTATAAAATACAAAGTATAAAGTATAAAATATATATTATGAGCTTAATTAGAGGTTTGGTTAAAACCTAAATTATGAGCTCAGTTAGGGTTTTGATTATTGGCTCGATTATGGGCTCGGTTATGGACTCGGTTATATGAAGGATCTCGGTTATGGGCTCAATTATGGATTCGGTTATGGGCTCAGTTATGGACTCGGTTATGTGAAGGGTCTCGGTTATTGGTTCAGTTATGGACTCGGTTACGTCCTCGGTTACGGACATGTGATCGGTTATGGGTCGATTACGGTCTCGGTTATGACCTAGGTTAAAGGTTTGGTTATGACTACAGTTATGTTCAGGAGTACGGGTTCAGTTATGGGCTTGGTTTAAATCTTGGTTATGGCTCGGTTATTCCATCAGCTATGGAATATAAGCTAAATTAAAAAATAAAAATAAAAAATATTAATTATTAAATATAAATATAAAGTATATATTGTAAATTATATAATATAAAGTACAAAGTACAAAGTATAAAATATAAAGTACAAAATACAAATTATGAGCTTGATTAGAGGTTTGGTTAAGACCTAAATTATTGGTTCAGTTATGGGTTAGGTTTAGATCTTGGTTATGGGCTTGGTTATGGGCTTGGTTATTCCATCGGTTATGGAATATAAGCTAAATTGGAATATATATATATATACATATAACATTAATTATTAAATATAAAATATAAAGTAGAAAGTATAAAATACAAGGTATAAAGTATAAAACATAAAGTATAAAGTATAAAACATAAAGTATAAAATATAAAATATAAAGTTTAAACATAAAATATTAAATATAAAATGTAAAGTATAAAGTATAAAGTATAAAACATAAAATATATAGTTTAAAATATAAAATATAAAGTATAAATTATGAATTATAAAAAATAAATATAAAATGTAAAGTATAAAGCATAAAATATAAATTATAAAATATAAATTATTAATTATGAGCTCGATTATAGGTTTGGTTATGGACTCGGTTATGTGAAGGGTCTCGGTTATAGGCTCAGTTATGGACTCGGTTATGGCCTCTGTTATGGACATGTAATCGGTTATAGGTTCGGTTACGATCTTGGTTATGACCTACTTTAAAGGTTTGGTTATGACCTAGTATAAAATATAAATTAGAAAATAGAAAATAACAAAATATATAAAATATTAATTATTAGATATAAAATATAAAGTAATATTACAAATTATATAATATAAAGTACAAAGTATAAAATATAAATTATAAAGTATAAAATATAAAGTATAAAGTATACAAAATAAAGTATAAAATATAAAATATAAATTATGAGCTTGACTAGAGGTTTGGTTAAGACCTCAATTATGAGCTCAGTTAGGGTTTTGGTTATTGGCTCGGTTATGGACTCGGTTATTTGAAGGGTCTTAGTTATGGGCTCAATTATGGATTCGGTTATGGGCTCGGTTATGGACTCGGTTATGTGATTGGTTATGTGTAGGGTCTCGGTTATTGGCTCGGTTATGGACTCGATTATAAGCTCTCTTATGGGATCGGTTATGGACTATGTTATGTGAAGGGTCTCAGTTATGGGCTCAGTTATAGACTCGGTTACTGACATGTGATCTGTTTTGGGTTCGATTACGCTCTCGGTTATGACCTACTTTAAAGGTTTGGTTATGACCACAATTATGACCATGATTATGGGTTTAGTTATGGGCTCGGTTTAGATTTGGTTATGGGCTCAGTTATTCCATCGGTTATGGAATATAAGCTAAAATAGAAAATAAAAAATGAAAAATAAAAATTGTATAAAATATTACTTATTAAATATTAAATATAAAGTATATATTACAAATTATATAATATAAAGTACAAAGCATAAAATACAAAGTATAAAGTATAAAATATAAATTATGAGCTTGATTAGAGGTTTGGTTAAGACCTAAATTTTGAGCTCGGTTAGGGTTTGGTTATTGGCTCGGTTATGGGCTTGGTTATATGAAGGGTCTCAGTTATGGGCTCAATTACGGATTCGGTTAGGGGCTCGGTTATGGACTCGGTTATGTGATCGGTTATGCGAAGGGTTTCAGTTATTGGCTCGGTTATGGAATCGATTATGAGCTCGCTTATGGGCTCAGTTATGGACTCAGTTTCGAGCTCGATTATGGGTTAGGTTATGGACATGTGATCGATTATGGTTTCGGTTATGACCTAGGTTAAAGGTTTCATTATGACCACGTTTATGACCATGACTATGGGTTTAGTTATGGGCTAGGTTTAGAACTTAGTTATGGGCTTGGTTAATCTAACGGTTATGAAATATAAGCTAAATTAGAATATATATATATATAACATTGATTATTAAATATAAAATCTAAAGTATATATTACATATTAGAGAATATAAAGTACAAAGTATAAAATACAAAGTATAAAGTATAAAACATAAAGTATAAAGTTTAAAACATAAAGTATAAAATATAAAGTATAAATAAAAAATATAAAATATAAACTGAAAATAAAAAATATAAATTATAAATTATAAATTATAAATTATAAAAAATAAATATAAATTATAAAGTATAAAATATAAAGAACAAAATATAAAGTGTAAAGCATAAATATAAATTATAAATTATAAATTATGAGCTCGATAATAGGTTTGGTTATGGACTCGGTTATGTGAAGGATCTCGATTAGAGGCTCAGTTATGGACTCGGTTATGGCCTCGGTTATGGACATGTGATTGGTTATGGGTTCAGTTACGGTCTCGGTTATGACCTAGTTTAAAGGTTTGGTTATGACCTAGTACAAAATATAAATTAGAAAATAAAAAATATAAAAATTAAAAAATATTAATTATTAATTATAAAATATAAAGTAAGATTACAAATTATATAATATAAAGCACAAAGTATAAAATATAAAGTATAAAGTATAAAGTATACAAAATAAAGTATAAAATATAAATTATGAGCTTGACTAGAGGTTTGGTTAAGATCTCAATTATGAGCTCAGTTAGGGTTTTGGTTATCGGCTCAGTTATGGGCTTGGTTATGGACTTTGTTATATGAAGGGTCTTAGTTATAGGCTCAATTATGGATTCGGTTATGGGCTCGGTTATAGACTCGGTTATGTGCTCGATTATAAGCTCTCTTATGGGCTCGGTTAAGGACTAGGTTATGTGAAGGGTCTCAATTATGGGCTCAGTTATAGACTCGGTTACTGACATGTGATTTGATATGGGTTCGATTACGGTCTCGGTTATGACCTACTTTAAAGGTTTTGTTATGACCACAATTATGACCATGATTATGGGTTTAGTTATAGACTCGGTTTAGATTTGGTTATGGGCTCTGTTATTCCATCGGTTATGGAATATAAGCTAAATTAGAAAATAAAAAATGAAAAATAAAAAATATATAAATATTACTTATTAAATATTAAATACAAAGTATATATTATAAATTATATAATATAAAGTACAAAGCACAAAATACAAAGTATAAAGTATAAAATATAAATTATGAGCTTGATTAGAGGTTTGGTTAAGACCTAAATTTTGAGCTCAGTTAGGGTTTGGTTATTGGCTCGGTTATGGGCTTGGTCATATGAAGGGTCTCAGTTATGGGCTCAATTACGGATTCGGTTAGGGTCTCGGTTATGGACTCGGTTACGTGATCGGTTATGTGAAGGGTTTCGGTTATTGGCTCGGTTATGGAATCGATTTTGAGCTCGCTTATGGGCTCGGTTATGGGCTCAGTTATGTGAAGGGTCTTAATTATGGGCTCAGTTTTGAGCTCGGTTATCGGTTAGGTTATGGACATGTGATCGATTATGGTCTTGGTTATGATCTAGGTTAAAGGTTTCCTTATAACCACGTTTGTGACTGTAACGACCCAGAAAATATGAACCAATTTAAATTTTTTAAATTGGCTAAAATAGTGGATTTTAAATATTTAAAATAAATATTTTAAATAATAGCAATGAAAAGTGAGTTTGAATCGACGTTTGAAAACGAATATAATTAATTCTAATTATAAACAAGGCCAGAAATGGAGCAGTAGTTTCAAAATTTGAATTCAAACATTGTCGGACTGTACCGGGTGCAAAACAAAACGGATTTGAGTGAAACCAAAAATATTTAAATCTTTTAGTGAATACCTTTCTAACGAATCTGAAAAATCGAAGTTTCATAGCGGAAACAAAAGTTATGGCCAAATGAATTTTCAAAAAGGTCGCTATGGAATTTATTTAGCCCGTGAAAATGGCCATTTTGCATACGACCTCGGAATTCGACGAAACCACTTTTGTTGGATCCGGGATGTGAAGTTATTGCTAGGTTTCAAATTTCATAATTTTTGAAGCTAGTATGTGAGCGTGGCAAAGGAAAACGTGTTTTGATCAATTATAGTTAAATTGGATCGACCAGAAATGGGCCTTTTTGCAAACAGTCTCAGAATTCGACGAAACTAGTTTTGTTGGGACCGTATCGTCAAAACATAGCCAGATTTATTTTTCTGGAATTTTTCGAATCAGTTTGTGGCCCTGGCAAATTGAAATGTACGTTCAAATCGAATATTGAATGTTATATATTTTAAATTGAATGTAAACTGACTGAAATAGTCGAATGGGTCTATGAAACATATCCCATTGTGTTTGGAATGGGGGTAAAACACTAGGGACGATAATTGTTAGGTTTGGATTGGGGTTCGCAGAAGGCAAGGGTTATTTTCGGATTTTTAAAACTTTATAAATAAAAAAAATGATTTGTCCACGTCAGAACCCCCCGCCCCCCCGACATTCTCTCTCCCCCTTCAACCCTCGACGGCGGAAAAAGCTCCCGACTTCCCCATCGATTACCAACTGCTCCAATCATCTTCAGCCTCGCCTCCAGTTAGGGATTTTGTAGAGTCTCCTCTCCTCTACAAATCCATACTAGGTTGGATATTTATCGTGAAGTATCTGAGAAGAATCGGCCATCTGAAGTCCCGAAGTTCAGCACGCCGGAGCTCCTCCCCTGCTGCGTCGATCAGCACCAAACCACCACCGCTGGGTGCGGTTTTCCACCCTCCTTGGCGTAGGGTACTTCGATTTCGTCATCGTTCAACGGTTTGATTGAAAAATCAAAACCCTAGTTCGAACCATTTCAAAGAGGTATACGGCGTTTATTTTATTTTATAGTTTATAGCACTTTAAAGCGCCACGACTTATGATTTCACTGTAAAAATCATATCTTTTTCGTTTCTTGACGAAATTTGATGAAACAGGAAACATCGTGACCGTGTGGACATCTTCTACCTTCTAGAAGAGACCGCATATTTTTCTGAGCCTTCTGCTATTTTTGGTGGAGTGGAACCCAAGGTGAGATTTCTAATTTATAAACGATATGGAAAACGACGATGTATAAATTATATAGTCGATGTATGAGTTATATAAGCGTTGTACACCTCTTGTATAAGCGTTGTATAAGTTGTATGTTCGATGTATAAGTTATATATGTGTTGTAAAAATTATATATATGTGTGTTGAAATAGAAGTGAAATGCTATATATATATATATATATATATATATATATATATATATATATACGCCCCTCGTCCACAAACCATGGACGATATTTATTGGTTGTGATTGGTGTGAAAATTGATTGATAGCGAATGGTTGATTGGAATTGTTTATGGTTGAAATTGATTGATTGTGGTTGAAAAATACCCGTTTGTGGTTGAGAAATATTTGGTTGAAACCACATAGGATTAGTTTGTGGAAATGAAATAAATATACATGCCGCTTGCGTGCGAACTAGATGCATGATTCCCCATTGTCAAAAACCGTGAGGTTTTAAGGTAGAGCGAAGAGCCGTACTTGGGACGGTCCCGGTTTTAACTACCCTTCCGTTATGCTACCGAAATTTTGAAAAATATTCATGTGTTTGAATTATTTTCATTTGTTGAAACTATATTTATTTGTTGATTAGAAAACCTTCATGTGTTGAATCGATATTCATTCGTTGAATTGAAATTCATGTGTTGAATGGTATTCATATTTTGAAAGAAATTGTTTTATAATAAAAATCCCATTTTTAACATCAATATGAAATGTATAAAATAATCTTGTTTTGGAATAAATTGTTTTATAATAAAAATCCTATTTTTATCACCTATATGAAATATATAAAATAATCGTGTTTTGAAATAAATTGTTTTACATTAAAAATCACATTTTTATTATATACACAAATCGTTAAAAATAGTGAAGTGTTGAAATAGAAGATAGTTAGATAAAAATATAATTTTTATCAAATGTATGAAGAGAATATAGCTTTGAAATCGGAGAATCGATATATATATATATATATATATATAAATAGAATTAAAATATATCGAATAACGAAGCTGCAGTTCGTATTTTGAAACCGTGATTTCAAACGATTAGTGCGGGAGATCCGACCATCGGATTTTCCCGAAACCGCAACCGTTGGGTCCTCTTTGGAAATGTCTTTCCAACGACACCAACTTTGTAAATATCCAACGGTTGGATTGTCTGGAATGTTTAATTCAAATCTGAAGAAAAACAGCGCCAGAATCGCTTATATATATATAGTTATATTTAATCGAATAACGACGCTGAAGTTCGTATTTTGAAACCGAAACTTCAAACTATTATACCGGGAGATCCGACCGTCGGATTTTCACGAAACTAGAACCGTTGGATTCGTTTTGAAAAGATCTTTCTAATGATGTAAATTTTGTGAAGATCCAATGGTTAGATTTTCAAATATGTGTAAATCAAATCTGAAGAAAAACAGCGCCACGGCCGCGTTATGGCCCGAAGCGTCGTTTTGAATAGATTGGCTATTTTAAAATAAATAGAAATAGCGATAAATCGTTATAAAATATTATGAACGGTATGGATGTGAAATTTAGAAATTAACTGAAGGTTAGCTAAGTCGAATGGTTTCCTGGATTTTGATCTGATGTTGGTTTCGGCCTTCGAGGTTAATATTTGGGAAATCGTTCTCTTACTGATTGACGGTTAGTGACTAATGAATTGAAATGATGCGTATGTATCTTAGTGTTGCACTTGTTTGTTATATACGCGAGTTGCTCAGAAAGACCGGGTTTATCCCATTCTGAATAACTGAATCGACGATAAGAAATCGAAGATAAAGACGGTGGTCGAAGACCGGAGATCTTCACCTCGTTTGGATGGTAACCGAGGTCCTGATTGGGAGGCATCCCGAAATATGGATAATGAGTGGTGATCGTCCAGACGTACGTGGTGATCGATGGGTTTGCGAGGTATATAGTGCCTCCGGTTTCGTTCAGACCCAGAACGGACTTGCAAATGGACAGTGTGTCTGACATTGGAATTTATTCTGTGTGATTGATAGCCATCAGTCGCACGGTGTGAATTGCCTGTGTGGCATGTTAAGATGCAGTGATCAAGGCTTCTGTTGAAAAGCAAAGTCTTGTGGTGATGATCAAAGCACCGCCTGTGTGGCGTAGCTTTGTGTATAACGTGAAATCGCGAGCCTCACACCCCTGTATGAACCAGAAACGGGAGAGGACATCAGGGAGGGCCTGCGTTCCTTTCTTAGTAGGAGTTGTGTCGGTGTTTTTACATGGCCTGACATTTTGCTTATGTGGTTGTTGCTATTGCGAGGCGCCTCGGATATACCGGTGACTATGTGAAGCCGAAGGAGCCATTCCTTGGCTCGTTTACGCCCCATAGGGCGGGGAAACGCAGTGTTCAGGCATAATAATCCACATCGGTGGACCAGCCCTGACGATCCAAGGGGCAGTTGCGGCTGTTCCTGAGGGGCGGGCTAGAGCGTCTCGAATTCGGTGAGGACGATCCCTTGCCTCGGTTCATGACGGAAATCCAATTTCCAAATACGACACCGCGCGGTTTTGATTGTGTATGTATATATATATATATATATATATATATATATATATATGGCGACATGATATATGGTACCCATGCCGTCTATGATTGATAGTTATGATTCGAAATTGTTTTTGAAACATGTAAACACTAGTAATAATATCAAATGCTTTTGTTTTATTCGTACCAAGCATATTTTGGCCATTATAAGGTAAAACTCTATCCTCCGGTTTGCGTTGCATTGTGTGATGGGAACTGAGTCTTATAATGGCTTCATTTTTATAAAAAGCATTGCGATGTTTAAAAGAATTATTAGTTTTAAAGCACTAGCAATCCAATGGAGTAAACCCGTTCCGTGAAAGTGGCGTGGTCCTGTGATTAGCCAGATTATAAATGCGTTAAGTAGATTTCACATACCAGTCCCATGACTGACTCGTAGTTTGTTTTACTTTCAAACTCGGGTGCCCCTTTTTTTACATGGGCATCCTATTATTCAGGTATTAGATGGCTCTTTCTGGATAGCTGGAGCTGAAGATGGATTATATTATTTATCTCTTTTTATGCTGTTCAGCTCCTATTGTACATATTATGTTTGTTTTCCGCTGTAAACATTTATGTATAGCAATACTGTATTTGTACTAAGTATGATCCTGTATACTGTGTAACTCTGATGATTATCGTTTATCCAGTGATTATTTGTTCATTATCTGGTGTATTTATTTATTTCTGTTCTGCTATTATCTGTTTATGTGTTATATTCCAATGATTACCCTTGTCACCGTCAGTACGGGATTTGGGGTCGTCACAGTGACCATGACTATGGGTTCAGTTATGGGCTAGGTTTAGATCTTGGTTATGGGCTTGGTTAATCCAAAGGTTATGAAATATAAGCTAAATTAGAATATATATATAACATTGATTATTAAATATAAAATCTAAAGTTTATATTACATATTATATAATATAAAGTACAAAGTATAAAGTATAAAGTTTAAAACATAAAGTATAAAATATAAAATATAAATATAAAATAAAAAATATAAACTAAAAATAAAAAATATAAAGTATAAAATATAAAATATAAATTATGAATTATAAAAAATAAATATAAATTATAAAGTATAAAATATAAAGTACAAAATATAAAGTGTAAAGCTTAAATATAAATTATAAATTATGAGCTCGATTATAGGTTTGGTTATGGACTCGGTTATGCGAAGGGTCTCGATTAGAGGCTTAGTTATGGACTCGGTTATGGCCTCGGTTATGGACACGTGATTGGTTTTGGGTTCGGTTACGTCTCGGTTATGACCTAGTTTATAGGTTTGGTTATGACCTAGTACAAAATATAAATTAGAAAATAAAAAATTAAAAAATTAAAAAATATTAACTATTAAATATTAAATATAAAGTAAGATTACAAATTATATAATATAAAGTACAAAGTTTAAAATATAAATTATAAAGTATAAAATATAAAGTATAAAGTATACAAAATAAAGTATAAAATATAAATTATGAGCTTGACTAGAGGTTTGGTTAGGACCTCAATTATGAGCTCAGTTAGGGTTTTGGTTATTGGATCGATTATGGGCTCGGTTATGGACTCAGTTATATGAAGGGTCTTGGTTATGGGCTAAATTATGGATTTAGTTATGGACTCTGTTTTGTGATTGGTAATGTGAAGGGTCTCGGTTATTGGCTTGGTTATGGACTCGATTATGAGCTCGCTTATGGGCTCGGTTATGGACTTGGTTATGTGAAGGGTCTCGGTTATGGGCTCAGTTATGGACTCGGTTCTGGACTCAGTTACAGACATGTGATCGGTTATGGGTTTGATTACGGCCTCGGTTATGACCTACTTTAAAGGTTTGGTTATGACCACAGTTATCACTGTGATTATGGGTTCAGTTATGGGCTCGGTTTAGATCTTGGTTATGGGCTCGGTTATTCCATCGTTAATGGAATATAAGCTAAATTAGAAAATAAAAAAGAAAAAAGAATTTTTTTTATAAAATATTACTTATTAAATATGAAATATAAAATATATATTACAAATTATATAATATAAAGTACGAAGCATAAAATACAAAGTATGAAGTATAAAATAAAAAGTATGTGTAGTGTCCCGAAATTCTGGTCCAAATTGAGCTGACCAAATAACACAAGTCCAATCCAAATTACACTGGAAAACCAAAAAACTAATAGAAAGAAGTTAGAGGGTGAGAATAGTTAAGATAGAAACTTAGAATAGAAGAAGAAGAAGAAGAACACACAACATCAGAGTAACACGAATCTCACAGCGGAATAAACAACATATAATAGATAACATATCTTTGAAATAAAACAGTATCTGTATTCAATATCATTATTAGAGTATAACACTTACAACATAGCGGAAAATAACAATAGTTATATAATTCTGAAGCCTCCTGCTCCAGCTCTTCAAGTATCTATAAATCCCGACTACTTGACAGCCCGTACAAAATTGGGCACCCAAGAATTTAGGGAAACAAAACAAAATAAACTCTGGGTCAGTCATGTGACTGGTTTGAGTAAACTCAAATCATTTGTTTAACTTTTAAAATTTCTTTAAAAGAAAGGATAATCGTAAGACTGATCCACACATAAACACGGACGGTTTTTACCTTACAATAAACCAAATTATTCTTTATATCAAGTCTCTTCTGATATTACAATAATGTCTAAATACAAGTACTTAGCAATCTAGCAGAAACACTTGCATCTAATGTTCTACATATATTATATACAATCAAAACCGCGGGCTCTTATTTGGGGAATGGATTCCAACTATGACAAGGTATGGATCCACCTTCCGCTTAGTGTACTCTAGAAGCGATAAACTAGAGTTCAATAAGAACATCTTGCAACTCAGCCACACATGACCGGCCCCTCATTTCGCTTGAGAGTACCGAATATATTGCCACCCTTCGGTTAGTATTCCAAGATAACTGTTCCCAGGAGATACAGAATTGAAAGAAGTACAAATATGAATATTCTCTAGATGGTGACAATATACCCTAATTGGTTGCGAACCACTTAGCCATGCTGCCTGCCCGATTTCTGTCATTTCCCAGTTGATGAGGCTTGAGGTTATAACGTATCTTTTAACAGATCACTCCTCATTTACTTTGAATGCCACACCGTCATACCCGTCAAATCACAAATTGATTTCCTCAAAAATACCACAGGTATAAAGCTAAGAGAAATGAATTCCTCCGCCACCAACGTAAATACGTTTGAAACGATCAACTTACGCAATCTACCAGATATACTCTGTCGGACATTCGTCCATTCAAGTTGTCCTGGGACTGGACAAACCGAAGGCACTATTCAGTACATCCATCTTAGACAAACTCTACCTAAGATTTATACAATAGCCCTTGCACTTTACTCCGTCTTCAATATATTCAGCATACTTGGTTTGCAATGCTTATGCCAATACGGAGTGGTTCTTCGGATAATAATCCAACCGGTCTCTCCATATTAACAACGTTAAAATGGTCAAAAACCTTAATAGTCGGTGAGTTAACTATCAAATGAAAAATGTCCGTGTACACACAACGATCTTATTTTCAAATGGAATTATCGATCAAATCATCAACTATATATATATATATATTCATTCACTCATATTTCCTTATTTTCTATGTTTAGAAAACATCTTCGGTTTCGTTTGGAAAACGTTTCCAAAACTCAATTATGTGGATTTCAAACTAACGCTGTCTATATTCGTTACAACCGCCTAGTCCATTAATCGCTTATTACTTAACTGTATTTCTAACTAACTCTTGCCATCGAACCTCAACTATTTCTTAGTTAAGTAAGGTAGTCAATCAAGTTGGGGTATAATTACCTCTCAGACCTTAACTGAACAACGTTCTTAACCTTGAAATAGACAAAGCTCACCGCTCCAATTTCTGCAATCATTTGCTTACGCAAATTCTCGGATTCAGATTATGAATCCACTTCTTTTATGAAAAACATTTATTATAACGCTAACGTTATAAACCCTACTTCTGGAATATCAAATTTAGGAATTATAACTTAAATTCTTATTTTGAATAAATAAGCTGACAACTAATTTATTTATAAATAAACAAATCTTGATTAAAAACCGGAAAGTAAATAATACTTTCCCAAATTCGATATAATCGAATTCGACGTATAACTCTCTTTCAAGTAATCTATATTCGATTAACTCCTTTCGAATAACTAATATTCGATTATCTCTCTTCGAATAACTTATATTCGATTAACTCTCCTCGAATAACTAATATTTGATTATCCCTCTTCGAATAACTTATATTCGATTAACTCTCCTTTAATAACTAATATTCGATTATCTCTCTTCGAATAACTTATATTCAATTAACTCTCCCTTCGAATGACCTATATTCGATTTTCTCTAATTCGAATAAACTGTATTCGATTAACTCATTTTCGAATAACTCTATTCGATTAACTCCTTTCGAATAAATTATATTCGATTAATTCCTTTCAACTCTATTCGAATAAACTAAATTCGATTAACTCCTTTCAACTCTATTCGAATAAACTAAATTTGATTAACTAATACTCGACTAACTCTTAACTCGATTTACTCTATTTGAATAACTCTAGTTCAATTTAACTCTAATCGCTTAACTCTATTTGATTAACTCCTATTGATTAACTCCTTTTGATTAACTCCTATCGATTAACTCCTTTTGATTAACTCCTTTTGGTTAACTCCTTTTCGAATAAATAATATTCGATTCATTTCTCGTTCATATTCAGTTTCAAATATCGATGTTGAAATTGATTCTTACTTTTCTATATAAGTCATGACTTATATATTACATTTATCCAATGATAAATATTTTACTTTAATTTATATAATATTATTTATAAATTACTCTGCTCCATTTATCGGTTTACTTCTTTATATAAGTTCATACTTATATATCTTTATTTATCAAATGATAAATATTTTATTTAACTTATAAAATATTCTTTATGAATTTGTCCTTCCAATTTATCTGTTAAAACAGATTCTATTCAATAATCTTCTTTAAATCCATTACTCATATTTCCTTTTATAATTTCTATTTATTTCATAAATATTTCCCTTTATAATTATTCTATTTACTTTTTAGGTAAATATCTTTCTTTATACTTCTATTTACTTTCTAAGTAAATAATCGTTTTACCATTTTATTTACTTTCTAAGTAAATAATCGTTTTACCCTTCTATTTACTTTCAAAGTAAATAATCATTTTATAAAATTCTTTGATTTTATAAATATCCCTTTTATAAAATACTTTGATTTTATAAATAATTTCTCTTGTAAATTCCGTTTTATAACTCTATTTATTTCATGAATAAATATTTTCCATTTATAATCTATTTGTAAATGTTTTACATATATTTCCCTTTTAATTCTATTTGTAAATGGTTTACAAATACCCCTTTTTAATTCTATTTGCAAATGGTTTTACAAATATTCCTTTTTAATTCTATTTATTAATGGTTTACAAATATTCCTTTTTAATCCTATTTATTTAACAAATAAATATTTCTTTTCAATTCTATTTATTAATGGTTTACAAATATTCCTTTTTAATTCTATTTATTTAACAAATAAATATTTCTTTTCAATTCTATTTATTTAACAAATAATTTTTTCTTTTTATAAAATCTTTTGATTTTATAAATATTTCTTTTTCAATATAAAATTGAAAATTCACTTTTTAACATTCCAGTATTCCTTATGGTATTTAACGTACCATATAACAATGATCGGTATCAATCAAACATACAAAATCAACAATAGATTTCATATCCCAACATATAACACAATATATGAAAACAAACAGTATTATAAATATTGAGGAATCCTGTTGGATCCCTCCAACCTATTTCCCTGCATCACAGATGTTACACAATATAGTTATCATCAATTTCAGTTGAATACGAAATATTATGATAACAGAATCAATATATATTTAACTATTCATATATATATATATATATATATATATTTATATATTTATATATATATAATTTCAACCAACTGACTAGCAGTTCATCCAAACAGTCAACACACAGCAATCAACCAATATTTATCAGTTCTAAAAATACATTATAAAAATATAAACTGTTCAGAGTTAGTGAGATTTATTCACATTGGACGATCATCGTTAATAACGATAACCATCGCTTGATTCAAACGGACAATTTATTTTGCAATAAATTGTAACGAGCTTTGATTCACTCCCAGTCAGTTCCATTGTGTAGCGCTCGTCCATACGATCCCATCGGATCTGAATTTGCGAAATTCTGATTTCGTATGCTCAAGTAATAATAATTACAAGTTACACGCTATTTTAATTTGAAAACAACTAAGCTTAACTAATTAAAAAAAATTTGGCTTAACCTTTACTTTGTCGGCCCATTTACATTTTTAAAGCCCACCCGCTTCAATGCCTGCCCGTCTTCCCCAACTCCAAGATTTCGAACCCGTATCCTCATCAACCCGTGACCCTTTAACAGCCATTACCCCAAACTTAAATCCCCAAATCTATCTCCTTCGATTCTTCACTAACATCAAAACCGACTACACCGTGACCCTCCCCTTCGCAATCTCTCTCATCCCATACCCATTTTGATCAACTCGGTGGCCTTACTCAAAATCCATTGAACTCCTGCCTCTCTCGATACACAGTAGTATCGAACAAATATACCACAGAATCCCCCCATTTTCTGCACAAACGTGCTGCTTCATCCCCTCAATCCATATATGAACTCGAATCCATCTATTTCTTCTTCATTCGTACAGAATGTTGAACCTTAATGGCCATTGCCTAACGCTGGGTAAAAACAGCGAACCCAAAAGGTACCGAAACCCACACTTCCTATAGCAGATCGAAGAGAACCATTTTGTGATTCGAAATACATACGCATTTTGATTTTAGGAATTTTATTCCATTTGTTTTAGAATTTTATAGATTGGAATTTCCTGTAAAGGAAAACATAACTGGCGTCTTGGAACAACCTTGACCAGAGAAAAGGGATTTGACGAAAATTTAGGTTTAGACATGTTTAAGAGTTATTTATAGGAGAAAATATATATTTTTTATTGCATTTTTATATTTATTTTTAAGCAACTGCTATATGTGTTTGTCGTTAAAAATCTGCATGATCACACACGATATCTAAAAATCATGAAAATTGACATGCAGCTAGAGTTTGACATTACTGACCCAATGAAACTGGTTTCGTCGAATTCCGACTCCGTATGCTCACATAAGGTATTTTTAAAGTCAAATTATCGACTGTTTTTCACATTAATATCCCATACGACCACATACTGACTTCAAAAATCACGAAAATTGAAATCTAACAATAATTTGACATTACGAATCCAACAAAACTAGTTTCGTCGAAAATGAAGGTCATTTGCTAAACTGGCTATTTTAAAAGCTCTAAATAACCCAATTAAATATATAAATATATTTAAAAACAATTAATTAAATATTTATAAATAAATATTATCGTATATATTCACATACGATATTATACCGCTCCAAATAATCATATCAGAGTTGATAACTCGATATTCAAATTCCAGGATAAATCGATATTCAATTTATATTAAAAATCCTTTTATAATATAAATAAATCATTATAAATTATAAAGGAATTCCACAGTGACTTTTATAAAATTTGATTTGGACATAAATTAAAATCTACACGACGAAATCCCGATTTTTCTCTTCCATTAGAAAAATATACTTTAACAGATTCGAACGTTTCTTGTTTCACAGAAATCCGATTTAAAATGGCTTCTATATATTCGTTTTAAGTTTGAATCGCCAAATTACGAGCTGCCGCGCCATTTCGAGCTCGATTATAATTATAATATAAATTATACATTCAAACTTCATTTGAGTAATACATTCGTTATTCTAATTCAATTCTAAACTGAATTATATCTTATAAATAATCCAATTCACGCGATATTGTGAAATCCACCATTTTTGATTATTTCTGAATTATATATATTATTCTATTATTCATATTAATTAAATATTTGAAGTTATTTAATTAAACGACCATTAAATTCTCTAAATCACTATTTAAATAATTAAATAAATTAATTATTACATCGCTAAAATACGGGACATTACATTCTTCCCCCCTTAAAATAATTTCGTCCTCGAAATTGATTAAGGTAGAAAACAAACCCTATTGACTGGTTAGAACTTATTTGTTCACTCCTTAACTTCAGTTTCAACTGAACCAATTTATTTTCAATTAAATATTAATTAATTCTTACCAACGAAAAATTTCAAAAATCTTGAAAATTTTCTAACACCTTAACTTTTCGAAAATTTCGCCAGAACCTCCTTTGTATTGGTCAATTGCTCAAACTCCAACTCGCCTCTCTAGGCCTTCTCCAACCCAAAAGAAAATCAAACAGCCAAGCAGCTTGCCAATTAGGCTCATAAATCACTAAACTCATATGAAATATAAACTTTTACCTTTTTGTCGGGCATATCATTATATCATTTGCATCTGCTGCCAATTCAGCATATACCAATATCATCCCAATCAAACTCAAATCACTTTTATCTCCAACATAATCATTCGCTTATATCCAAGCCCAATATCATATCAAACTCGAGTTTCATTCTTGATTCCAAACTCTTAACTCGATTATCAATTTACACTTCAAATTCAAATCTCACAAATCCAATTTGTCTCGATATCATTCTAATCCAATTTCAGTTACTACTTAACTGACTTTATTTTAATTCCAATTTGCTTTAACAAATTTCTGTTTAATTTGTTTTTAATTCAAATAGTCTTTTCTTGGGAGTTTTAAACAGTTTACCATATCAAAAATCAAACTTCCCTTTTTAGGATTCAAAACAACTCATTTTCGCAAAACAATTCGAAATCAATATCTTTGGTAGTAATCTGTCACTTACAAACTCAAAAATGAACACTAATGATGTCGCGATTCATCATCTGGGTTATTTCCCAGCTATCAAAGTGAGTTCAATACTATATTAGTTTTCAAAACTCATATTTTTAAACACTTCCATTTTGAAATCTATTTCAAAATACCATTTACAATGTTTGTAAAACAATTTAAAATCTCACAGGATTTTAAAATTCTCTTATATTCAATCCAAGTACGTTACAAACCCTTATTCAAATTTTTGGAATTTTAATTCCAGTTCTGGTTTAGATTCAGATTCAATTCAATTCAATTCATAACACTTATACGAATTCTACTTGGTTATATACATAACCATTTAATTTATAATCTTACTCGATTATAATAACGACCAATATATCCAATATATTATAATCATTTCAATATCTATCTTTAAATCAAAATATAATTTAGGCAAAATTATTTCATTTACCCTCTTTTCAAAACATACTATGTCGGTTCATCGTATTCGAGTGTTTAGAAACTCCTACCGACACAGTGGATCAAACTGATTGACCAGAACTTATAAACAACTCAATCAATAAATCTCCATAATATAAAACAATTTTATATTGAATAACAAATACGCTCTCGTATATATACACTCAACTCAATCTAGGGCATCACTAACCCCATCTCTACTGAGTCACGCCATAGAGCCAAGGTAATTTCTTAACCTTAAGCTCTGATACCAACTGTAGTGTCCCGAAATTCCAGTCCAATTTGAGCTGACCAAATAACATAAGTCCAACCCAAATTACACTGGAAAACCAGAAAACTAATAGAAAGAAGTAAAAGGGTGAGAATAGATAAGATAGAAACTTAGAATAGAAGAAGAAGAAGAACACACAACATCAGAGTAACACGAATCTCATAGCGGAACGAACAACATATAATAGATAACATATCTTTGAAATAAAACAGTATCTGTATACAATATCATTATTAGAGTATAACACTTACAACACAGCGGAAAATAACAATAGCTATATAATTCTGAAGCCTCCTACTCCAACTCTTCAAGTACCTGTAAATCCCGACTACTTGACTGCCCGTACAAAATTGGGCACCCAAGAGTTTAGGGAAACAAAACAAAATAAACTCTGGGTCAGTCATGTGACTGGTGTGAGTAAACTCAAATCATTTGTTTAACTTTTAAAATCTCTTTAAAAGAAAGGATAATCGTAAGACCGATCCACTCATAAACACGGGCGGTTTTCACCTTACGATAAACCAAATCATTCTTTATATCAAGTCTCATCTGATATTACAATAATGTCTAAATACAAGTACTTAGCAATCTAGCAGAAACGCTTGCATCTAACGTTCTACATATATAATATACAATCAAAACTGCGGGCTCTTATTTGGGGAAAGGATTCCAACTATGACAAGGTATGGATCCAGCTTCCGCTCAGTGTACTCTAGAAGCTATACACTGGAGTTCAACAAGAACATCTTGCAACTCAGCCACACATGACCGGCCCCTCATTTCGCTTGAGAGTACCGAATATATTGCCACCCCACGGTTAGTATTCCAACATAACCGTTCCCAGGTGATACAGAATTGAAAGAAGTACAAATATGAATATTCTCTAGATGGTGACAATATACCCTAATTGGTTGCGAACCACTTAGCCATGCTGCCTGCCCGATTTCTGTCATTTCCCAGTTGATGAAGCTTGAGGTTATAACGTATCTTTTAACAGATCACTCCTCACTTACTTTGAATGCCACATCGTCATACCCGTCAAATCACAAATTTATTTACTCAGAAATACCACGGATATAAAGCTAGGAGAAACAAATTCCTCTGCCACCAACGTAAATACGTTTGAAACCATCAACTTACGCGATCTACCAGATATACTCTGTCAGACATTCGTCCATTCAAGTTGTCCTGGGACTGGACAAACCGAAGGCACTATTCAGTACATCCATCTTAGACAATCTCTACCTTAGATTTATGCAATAGCCCTTGCACTTTACTCCGTCTTCAATATATTCAACATACTTGGTTTGCAACGCTTATTCTGATACGGAGTGGTTCTTCGGATAATAATCCAACCGGTCACTTCGTATTAACAACGTTAAAATGGTCAAAAACTTTGATAGTCGGTGAGTTAACTATCAAATGAAAAATGTCCGTGTACACACAACGATTTTATTTTCAAATGGAATTATCGATCAAATCATCAACCATATATATATATATATATATTCATTCGTATTTCCTTATTTTCTATGTTTAGAAAACATCTTTGGTTTCGTTTGGAAAACGTTTCCAAAACTCATTTATGTGGATTTCAAACTAACGCTGTCTATAATCGTTACAACCGCTCAGTCCATTAATCGCTTATTACTTAACTGTATTTCTAACTAACTCTTGCCATCGAACCTCAACTATTTCTTAGTTAAGTAAGGAAGTCAATCAAGTTAGGGTATAATTACCTCTTAGACCTTAACTGAACAACGTTCTTAACCTTGAAATAGACAAAGCTCACTACTCCAATTTCTACAATCATTTGCTTACGCAAATTCTCGGATTCAGATTATGAATCCACTTCTTTTATGAAAAACATTTATTATAACGCTAACGTTATAAACCATACTTCTGGAATATCTTACTTAGGAATTCTAACTTAAATTCTTATTTTGAATAAATTAGATGACAACTAATTTATTTATAAATAAACAAATCTTGATTAAAAACCGGAAAGTAAATAATACTTTCCCGAATTCGATATAATCGAATTCGACGTATAAATCTCTTCCAAGTAATCTCTATTCGATTAACTCCTTTTGAATAACTAATATTCGATTATCTCTCTTCGAATAACTTATATTCGATTAACTCTCCTCGAATAACTAATATTCGATTATCTCTCTTCGAATAACTTATATTCGATTAACTCTCCTCGAATAACTAATATTCGATTATCTCTCTTCGAATAACTTATATTCGATTAACTCTCCTCGAATAACTAATATTCGATTATCTCTCTTCGAATAAGTTATATTCGATTAACTCTCCCTTCGAATGACTTATATTCGATTTTCTCTAATTCGAATAAACTATATTCGATTAACTCGTTTTCGAATAAATCTATTCGATTAACTCCTTTCGAATAAATTATATTCGATTAATTCCTTTCAACTCTATTCTAATAAACTAAATTCGATTAAATCCTTTCAACTCTATTCGAATAAACTAAATTCGATTAACTAATACTCGACTAACTCTTAACTCGATTTACTCTATTTGAATAACTCTAGTTCGATATAACTCTGATCGCTTAACTCTATTTGATTAACTCCTATTGATTAACTCCTATTGATTAAATCCTTTTGATTAACTCCTTTTGTGTAACAACCCGGAATTTTGGAGACAATCTAAAAATTTTATTTTAGAAATTTTAATGAGTCTTGAATATTTAAAATAGTTTATTTTAAATAATAATGACTAAAAATTTATTTTATTGGAAGATAAAATAAATAAATTTAATCTGGAGTCTAACTTTTAGATCCAAAATTCTTTGTTCATGTTAATGGATCAAAATTCATCTTAAAAATTTATTTGAACTTTATGCTCAATTAGTTAAAATTAGATTGGTAGTCTAAGTTTTATCTTACATAACTAAGTGTAACATTAGACTTGATGGTTTATATATACATGTTATATATATATTAATTTGATTTAACATGGAACCTATTAAATGTTTGTATGATAAAAAAATAAGTTGCCTAATTTATGTCTATTTTAAATTTAGTATTGACATTAATTGTAATATTGTCATTAATTGTATTAATTGGATTGAAATATTTCTATCTACGGATAATTATGTGCATTGTTAATCGAAAACATACATTTATCTTAAGTTAAAAAGGGAATGTTCTAATAAATTAATTAAATTGAGTTTGGGAGCATGAACTATGGAAACACATGATTTTTAGCGTATGAATTTAGAATCCATATTTATCTTTATGCTATGTAATAGCAGTCACATTTTGTTTCTTTTAATTTATTGTGTGTTAATAAAACTAATGAGAATAATTTGAATATATTGAGGCTAATGAATTAAATACTATGACATATATATTGTGAGAAATCCTATTTTTATAAATAATTTAATCTTAATTATTTTTCTCTCTTTTAATCATTGTATGTATTTCGATGTTTTCTGATCTGCGATTTGGTAAATTAGGATTTATTTATTTATTTATTACTGTGAATATTTGTTTGTTCATGCGTTAAAAATCTCATCTGTGACGACCCCAAACCCCCGTTCCTCGGTGGCAAGGGTAATCTTTGGAATATAACACATAAACAAATAACAACAGAACATAAATATATCATTACAGCAAAAATGAATAGCAAAATACACTGAATACATAACAACATTAGAGTTACACAACATAATAGGATCATACTTAGCACAAAATACAATTTTAGCTTTATATAAAATGTCTGCAGTAGAATCAAACATAATATACATAACAGTGTCTGAAACAGTAATAGAAATGGTAAAGTCGGCTCTAGCTCCTCAGCTATCCAGAATGAGCCTGTAAAACCTGAATACAAGGCTGCCCGTGTAGAAATAAGGGCAGCCGAGTTTGCAAGTGAAACAAACTACGAGTCAGTCATGGGACTGGTATGAGAAATCTACTTAACTGGTTAAACAATAATAATAGGGCAAATCATAGGACCACGCCACTTTCGTGAAACGGGTTTACTCCAGTGATTGCGAATGCAGGTAACAAAGCAAATCTTTTTAAACAACGCAATGATTTTTAGAAAGAATGAAGCCAATATAAGACTCAAGTCCCATCACACAATGCAACGCAAACCGAAGGATAGAGTTTTACCTTATATTAACCAAAATATGCTTGATACGTATGAAACAAAGTCAATTGATATTATTACTAGTCTTTATATGTTTCAAAAACAATTTCAATCATAAGTATCAATCATAGACGGCATGGGCACCATATATCATGTCGCCATATATATTTACAATCAAAACCGCACAATGTCGTATTTGGAAGTTGGATTTCCATCATAAACCAAGGCAAAAGATAGTCCTTACCGAATTCGAGACTGTCTAGCCCGAGTCTCAGGGAAAGTACTCTGTCAAGCCCTTGGATCGTTAGGGCCGGTCCACACGGAGTGGATTGAAATGTATGAACACTGCGTTTCCCCGCCCTTTGGGGCGTAAATTAGTCCTATGACTCCATTGGCTCCACATAGTCACCGATATATCCGAGGCGCCTCGCAATCCAACAACCACACAGGTGAAAATAATATAAATGTCAGGGCTGGTAGGTCACTAACACCACCGTAGCTAGAAGGAAACACATGTCCTCCCTGAGGCCCTCTCCCATTTCCGGTTCATACCGGGGTGTGAGGCTCGCGAATTAACGTTATACACAAAGCTATGCCATACAGGCGGTACTTTGATCATCAACCACAAGACTTTGCTTTTCAACAGAAGCCTTGATCCTTTGCATCTCAACATGCCACACAGGGAATTCACGCCATGTAACTGATGGCTATCAATCACACAGAATGAAATCCAATGTCAGACACACAGTTCATTTACAAGTCCATTCTGGGTCTGAACGAAACCGGAGGCACCTTATTCCTCGTATATCCGGTCGATCTCCAAGTACGTCTGGACGATCACCACTTATTATCTATATCTTGGGATGCCTCCCAATCAAGACATCAATAATCATCCAAACGATGTGAAGCTCTCCGGTCTTCAACCACCATCTTCATCATTGACTTCTTATCGTCGATCAATTATTTGAAATGAGATATAACTCGGCCGTTTCAAATAATTCACATATATTTAGAATTTAAATCAATTCATTTCATGGTTAAGTTATTCGACATCCATGTTCAGTTCATTAATGTAAATTTCATGCCAAATACATTCAACCATCAGAATATCCAATAAACAGAGTAAATTTAGTTCATTTCCTTTCCATATTGTTAATAATATTTTATAACGATTTTTTGCTATTTTTATTTAATTAAAAATAGTCCATTTTATTTAAACGACGCTTCAGGCCATAAGGCGGCCATGCCGCTGTTTTTCTACAGATTTGGTTTACACATATATGAAAATCTAACCGTTGGATCTTTACAAATTTATATCGTTCGAAATATCTTTTCAAAGCGGACCCAACGGTTCCAGTTTCGAGAAAATCCGACGGTGGGATCTCTCGGTAAAATCGTTTAAAGTTACGATTTTAAAACGCGAACTACAGGGGCTCGATTCTTTTTTTTTAATTTATATTTATATATATGTATATAAATATAATTCGTTCGTCGATTTCTAAACCATTTTCAGTTCATATACGTGTTAAAAATAATATTTTTAACCAACGAATGTTTATTTTCACACCTGAATATTTTTAACACTTCATAAATTTGATAAAAATGTGATTTTTATCCTTCTAGTCCTTTATTCCATATATGAATATTTTCTAACTTAATTTACACGATAAAATGTGATTTTATATTTCAACTCTTATATTCAACACATTAAAGTTTTCGACTTCACAAATACGATAAAAATATGATTTTTATCGTTCCAGTCCTTTATTCAACACATGAATGTTTTCTATAGTTCATATATATAATAAAAATGTGATTTTTATCGTTGAAACAACACATTTTAAACACGAATATTTTACATACTTCATACATAAGATAAAGATGTTATTTATGTTGTTAAAACAATTTATTTAAAACACTATTATTTTATATACTTCATATATAAGGTAAAGACGATATTTTAATGTTAAAACAATTTATTCGACATATGAATGTCATTCAACACATGAATATCTCAACACATGAATATTTCGACACATGAATATTTTATATACTTCATACATATAATAAAAATGTGATTTTTATTATCTAAGCAATTTATTCAACACATGAAAATAATTCAAACACATGAATTTTACTGAAAATTTCGGCAGCATAACGGGAGGGGGTTTAAAACCGACACCGTCCCTAGTACGACTCCTCGCACTACATTAGGCCTCGCGGCGTTCCATAAGGGGCTTTTCTAAATGATCTAAGATCAGTTTCATATCATATGAATTTTCCACAAACAATTCCCATTTGTTTTCAACCACAAACAATCTGTTTCAACCACAAACAATTATTTTCAACCATTCGTCATATCACGTATTTTCACGCCAATCAAAGCAATATATATCGTCCATGGTTTGTGGACGAGGGGAGTATATATATAAGTATATTTTATTTCCATTCCAATGCATATATGATTTATACAATGCATGTATAATTTATACATTGCTCATATAACTTATACAACACATGTACATGAGGTATACAATGCGTATATAACTTATACTTTGCTTATATAACTTATACATCGCATTTCCATTCGCATTTGAATTTAGAATTCTCACTTTGGTTTTCGCGTTGTCAAAAATTATAGCAAGCTCTAAAAATTCCCCGGTCTCTTCTAGAATGTAGAGAGCGTCGTCACGGTCCCGATGTCTCTTGTTTCACTGGATTTTGACCACACATGAAAAAGATACGATTTTTAGAAGTTAATCTCAATTTGCGACGATTTTAAACTGTTGAAATTTATTTAAATAATCACCTGCTTATCTCAGGCCGTCGTTCCCCTTAACCTTCCGAACTAGGGTTCGGTTTCGAGTTCAAACCGTGATGATAGGCCTCGATCAGGTTGTGCCACACTGACGGGGGAGGAAGGGCGCATGGATCCAGGGTGGAACGGTGCAGATCGGTGCTGGCTATAGGCGACGGTGGCTCAATGAAGGTGGCGACTTCCCGGAGGTGATTCTCCTTCTACGCTCAATGATAAATGGCGAAACAAGTGTAGAT
The DNA here is from genome assembly GCA_030737875.1 of Allium sativum. Classification (NCBI taxonomy): domain Eukaryota; kingdom Viridiplantae; phylum Streptophyta; class Magnoliopsida; order Asparagales; family Amaryllidaceae; genus Allium; species Allium sativum. The sequence goes on along the minus strand of CM060919.1, from coordinate 121,095,581 downwards.
TAGAAGCTATCAGTCCCCTCTACAAAATCTTCCACAGTGGTGGAAGCTAATTTGGCATGTGGAGGGAGTTAATGAGGAGAGAAGCGGTGAACTATTTCCGTCGTTCACGATTGAAGAGGAGCGGGTTTCGGTGGTCAACGTAGAAGTGAGAGAGAGTGTGTGATTGGCCAATTATATATTTAATTTTTAATTTATTTTAAATCCGAAAATATCCTTCGCTCCATACGAACACCAATTCTGTAACGACCCGCATTCTACGCATCATAGGATCGTAGAATATTTATTTCTTTCACATACGAAGTCGTATGGTCACGTAACTTTGGGAGACGACTATTGTGGTCATTTCCCATGTTCATGATTTTTCCCGATTTTTAAATGACCATTTTACCCCTAGTTATCACTGTTTTGGCCATAACTTTTGACTGGAAAGGAATTTTGACCTGAAATCACTTCCATTGGCTTCGGATGATGGTTTCTCTTTCCGTAGAGTGGTCACATTAGCCAAACGGGCTTACCGTTTGGGAGATATGGCTGAAACAAGTTTCAGATGGTGAAAGACAGCTTAATTGGGCTTAACCGGGTGATTAGCAGTTAGGCCCAAGGGGAATTTCGGGTTTAGAGGTATAGGAGGACTGATTAGGGTTAGGTTATCACTTTCATTTCAGTTTTGAGCCGCCACAAACCTCCTTGAGACCTTAGTAATGGCTTCCTACATCTAAAACACCCCAAATCACTCTCTAATTGAAGATTAGGCTTAGCAACACCAAATTAAGGAGAAAAAGCACCAAAGCAAGGTTAGAGCTGCTGTTAGACATCAGTATTCGCCCCAAATCAGAGGAGTTTCAGTTCTGAGAATTTCATTTGTGGCCAAGGTGAGTGATAGCATCATTTTGACACTAATTACGGTTAATTAAGGGTAATTAGTGAAGATTAGCGAATTTATACGTAAATAAATTCTGGAAAAATTCTTAAAATTCTAAAATAATGTTTAAAGGCTCTGTTAGAAATTTGAGATAATTTCGATGTGTTTTGTTAATTGTATGCCTAAACATGATTAAGAGTGCTTAAGGGAAAATATGAAGTTTTAGCTACTTTTGATCCATTTTGATTCATTTGAATTGTTGGTTGCTATTTGTGGTTGCTATTACATGTTGCTATGACTCTATGGTATGTTTCATGATTGATTAGAATAGTTAAATTGGTCGAAAACGTCGTCGAATGGCGTAGAAAGCTTGCTGGAAAGTTGCAGAAGTGTGCAGGTTCCGAACCGGTTCGGATCGGAGAAAGGGGGTCGGATCGGATTGTGAACTGACCAAGGGGATCCGAACTGGATTGGAACTTGTCGCTGGAGAAGGCTTGGAAAAAAAAAAAGAGGAAGGCTGTTTACTTAGAGTTGGAGTGGACAAGGGGATCGGATCGGAGTAAGCTAGGGAGCGGAGCGGATCGGATCGGAAGAGGGATTGGAGGCCAGATCGGATCGACTCGGAGATGCAGGGATCGGATCGGAATACGTGAAGAAACAAGGGGCGGAATCGGAGCGCTGGGAGGAAGGACACCCGACCCGACCTGGAGGAGGACCCCGACCCGACCCGGAGCGAAGTACCCGACCCGAATCGAATGAAAGAAGACAAGGAGAAGGACCCGAACCCAGAGGAAGGTGGCACTCCGAACCGAACCGAGCATGTGTGACCGAACCGAACCGAGCATGGGTGACCGAACCGAATTCTAGAGCTGCTACTGCACGACAACTTTTCTGAAGACCCACTCCAATTCGACCAAACCCGAGATGCAAAGGAAGTCCAAATGAGAAGTTAGAGCTCAAGATTCAGATGGGAATCAACGAGTTCGCTTCATGGTTGGGCTTTGCTGCGGGACGCGTGCTAAGGAGTTATCGACACCTATAGCTTTGGACCACTATGGTAGGAGGTACGAAGGCGGATTCAGGGCCATTATGGCATTGGTAGAACCAAGGGCTATGACCAATGAAGTGGGTCATTGAAATGTCTGGTCATGACTCCAAGTGTTTGGCTTGGTCACAGCAGGGTTTCTACAAGTCGGGATTCGTCGTTGCCTCAGTTTGTCTAGTGTTCCAAAGTGGTAGATGTCGTACGCTTTACGCACCGAGTGAGAGATGTGAGGATGGTTGCTATGGATGATTTGTTGCTATCATTTTGACATGCACACCCCACCCCCGTATTCTTACACTATTTATTTTGGCACCTTGGAGTATTGTACGGTATGTGGTACTAACTCTTTGGTTGCAGGTCCAGGTTCAGGTATGGTTTAGTATACCTGTTATTATTCTGTTTAGATGCTTATCGCTCATACCAGGCTTTATGTCTGACCCAGAGTTTTATGTCTCCTCTTATTACTCTGGGTGCTCACACGAGCAGACTAGAGACAGGTTAGCTGGTGATGCACGGGTAGATGATCCGGAGACGAGCAGGAGGCTTCCACGTGATATATATATCTAGTATTCTCCTTGTGTTGTTGAAGATCACTGCTTGGGCATTGTTGGTGTATCTTCTACTTCCGCTTTCTTTTGTTTAGAGACAGTAAATTTGGAAAATTGTAATAAGCTGCATTTGGATTTCCGCTGCTTTGAGATTGATGTTGGTTTTAGTTATCAGCTTATGCACTGTCTCGCCTGTTTTATGTCAAGTACATTATTATTATATTTTATTCCATGCGCTGTGAGGCATTCTACAGGTTCTTTGATTAGTTCATTCCCTTCTTTCCTTTCTTATGACGACCGTCTTGTGCTAGTCGGGCATGTGTACAGCGCACTTTTGGAGGAGATGCAGGCCGGTGCGAGGCGGGCCGTCACACTTGGTATCAGAGCTCTAGGTTGCGTAGTTAACCTAAGGAAGTTATCAGGGAGAGATAGTATACGTATACGAGAGAGCGTATTTGTGATTATTTTGGTTTTCAAAAGCTATATATATACTATTAGTAGTATAAGGATGGAGTCGTACTGCACTAGCACCATTATGGAGTCGTTAATCGTTTTCTTTTTCAGATTGACGATGAGCCGATATACTAGAGGTGCTGGTAGGGGAGCCAATAATGGGAATGCTGCTGACATGAGGACGATGTTTACTGACCTCATGAGAGAGATGCTTAGAGATGTACAGAGGGCAGCTCCCAATGGTGGAAATGGTGATGGTCCAATAGTGCAGGCGCCGAGGGTTGATTTCGCCAAGCTGAATAAGGATTATACTAGCCTTGGTGGGAATCCGTTCCACGGAACGGAATCGGCTACGGATGTTCAGGATTGGGTGGATAGTTGCGAACGTATCTTCGAAGATTTGGGTATCGAGGATGCGATGAAGAGAAAGCTAGCGTCCCGTCAGCTGCAAGGGCGGGCAATGAATTGGTGGAATGCTATAAAGGCAGCTACTCCCGAAGACCAGATTACTTGGGAGCAGTTTAAGGCTCGCTTTAGCGAGAAGTTCATTCAAGCTGCTCAGAAGTCAATGCTGTTTAAGAAATTCTTGGAGCTCAAGCAGAATGGCAGGGCTGTCTCGGAATATATTGCTGAATTTGACACTTTGTCAAAATATGGGTTATCTCTTATAGATACTGCCGAGAAAAAGAATGAGAAATTCATAACTGGATTGGATCAGTACTTGGGGGAAAAGCTTATTAACCACATCGATGAGACGTTTGAATCGATTGTGGGGAAAGCTTTAAGGTCAGAAAGTCTCTACCCTAAGTCGAAGGCTGAGGTTGCATCCGTAGAGGAGCCAAAGCCACAAGCTAGTGGTGGAGGCAAAGGTGGTTCCCAGAATAAGAGAAAGCAGAATCAGGCTAAGGATGGCCAGAAGAAAAAGAATAAGCAAGATGTGGAGTGCTTCAGCTGTGGTAAGAAGGGCCATTATGCTAGTAATTGTCGGGCCAAGCCAGCGGATAGGAAGTGCTTCAACTGTGGCCAAATGGGACATCACAAGGACAAGTGTCCCCAGCCCCCTAAGGAAAAGCAAATGGTGAAAGCATATGCTCTTAATGCTATTCCTTCTTCGTCGAATGCCCCAACTGCGGCGGAGAAGGGAAAGAATGTCGTCATTCAAGGTTTGCTTTCTGTTTATGATGTTCCTGTTAGAGTTTTGTTTGATACCGGAGCTTCCAGTTCTTTCATATCTAGTGACCTGGTAGATAGGTTGGGATTGGAGCCCGAGATTGTCGATAGACCTTTAGTAGTGACGAACCCGATTGGTGGTTCGACTAGTCTTAGCATGATTTGTCGTAATGTGGTTCTATCGAGTCATGGATGCATGTTTGTTTGTGATTGCTTTGTTTTGGGCTTTACTGGGTTTGGCATTATTTTGGGAGTAGATTGGCTCCAAAGATACGGGGTGGTGGTAGACTGTGAGGGCTTGTTGGTGACAGCTAGAGCGGATGATGGGCGGAGGATAGTGTTTGGTGGTCTACCCAGTAAGGGGGTATTGGCTAGTTTTCTAAACTCCCTCGACATTTCGCATAGTGAGTTGTCAGGTTTGCCCGTGGTTGGCCAGTATCCGGATGTTTTCGAAGAAGTGACCGGACTTCCACCACACCGAGAGATTGAGTTTCGTATTGATTTGGTAAAAGATGCCAGACCTATAGTGATGCCACTTCGTCGTATGGCACCAAGGGAGCAGCGAGAGCTCGAGGTGCAAGTCAGCGATCTTTTGAAGAAGGGATTTATCAGAAGGAGTGTTTCTGAATGGGGAGCACCAGTTGTGTTTGCTACCAAGGCGGATGGTTCCCTTCGGTTGTGTGTAGACTACCGCGAATTGAATAGAGTGACGAGGAAGAATAAGTATCCTCTACCGCGGATAGATGATTTGTTTGATCAGTTGAGTGGCGCGAGAGTATTTTCTCAGTTGGATCTCGCGACAGGTTTTCATCAGCTTAGAGTGGAAGCTGAGAGTATAGCTAAAACGGCATTTCGAACGCCGTCTGGGTTTTATGAATGGTTGGTTATGCCATTTGGGCTGACCAATGCCCCAGCATATTTTGTGGATCTTATGAATAGGGTATTCAGGGATCAGTTGAATAAGTTTGTTCTTGTGTTCGTTGATGATATTTTGGTCTATTCGAGGACAGAGGAAGAACACAAAGAACATTTAAGAGTAGCGATGGAGGTGTTGAGAAAACACCAATTGAAAGCAAAGTTTTCTAAGTGTCACTTCTGGAAGAGGGAAGTGAGGTTCTTGGGCCATGTTGTATCAGAGAGTGGTATTGCCGTGGACCCAGCAAAGGTGGCTACGGTACAAGATTGGCCTACGCCCAAGAATGCAACAGATGTAAGAAGTTTCTTGGGGTTAGCGGGATATTATCGTAAGTTTATCCAAGGTTTCTCCAAGATAGCAGCACCATTGACCCAGTTGACCAAGAAGAATCAAGCTTTTGTCTGGAATGAGAGGTGCGAGAATGCATTTAAAAGTCTAAAGGACAAGTTGACAAGCGCACCAGTGTTAGTCATTCCTAAGGGGGATGAAGAGATGACGGTGTACACGGATGCCTGTGGTACCGGGCTGGGTGCTGTATTGATGCAAGGCGGTAGGGTTGTAGCTTATGCAAGTCGTCAATTGAAACCGCACGAGAGAAGATACCCTACCCATGATTTAGAATTGGCAGCGATCGTGTTCGCGTTAAAGATGTGGAGACACTATCTCTTGGGAGAAAGATTTGAGCTATTTACAGATCATAAGTCGTTGAAGTATCTATTCTCCCAGAAGGATTTAAATCTCCGTCAGCAGAGATGGTTAGAGTTCTTAGCTTCCTATGATTTTGACATCGCATACACACCAGGAAAGGGCAATGCGGTGGCTGATGCATTGAGTAGAAGACATGCCAGCTTAGGGGCTATGTTCCTGGAATGGAAGCAACTGGAGTTTATCGCGGGGTTTGATTTCAGACCAAAGTGCGAATTGGATCCAGAAATGTTAGCAAGTTTGACGATCAGACCCATTTTGATTGAGCGGATCGGCTCTAGTCAGAGGGACGATCCTAACCTATTGGAAATCATCTCCAAGTTAGAGATGGATATCGATGAGGAGATGAACAAGTATGGGCTTGATCGAGATAGATGGCTTAGAAAGAATGGAAAGCTTGTTGTACCCAATGTCAATGGATTGAGAGATGAAGTGCTTAGAGAATGTCATCACTCAAAGCTGACTATACACCCCGGTGGTAATAAGATGTATCGAGATATGAAGCAGACCTACTACTGGGAAGGGATGAAAAGAGACGTTGGGAAGTTTATATCCAAGTGCATGAATTGCCAGCTAGTTAAAGCCGAGCAAAAGAAGCCTAGTGGGTTGTTACAGCCCTTAGAAATTCCCGAATGGAAATGGGAGCAAGTCTCGATGGATTTCATCGATGGTTTACCAAGGACTAGATCGGGACATGATAGCATTTGGGTAATTGTAGATCGACTGACTAAAAGTGCAAGGTTTATACCAGTCAAATCGACTAGAACGGCAGCTAAGTTAGCAGAATTGTATATGAAGTGGGTAGTGAGATTTCATGGAGTACCTAAAAGCATTGTGAGCGACCGAGACCCGTTGTTCACTAGTGGGTTTTGGAGGAGCTTGCAAGAGGCGCTAGGGTCAGAGTTACATCTCAGTACCGCATATCATCCTCAGACCGACGGTCAGACGGAAAGGGTGAATCGTATTTTGGAAGATCTCTTGAGAGCATGTATATTGGATTTTGGTGGATCATGGGATGACCAATTACATCTAGTAGAGTTTGCATATAATAATGGCTACCAATCCAGTATCGGTATGGCTCCGTTTGAAGCTTTGTACGGAAGGCCGTGTAACTCACCATCATGTTGGATAGAGACTGGCGAGAAGTTTATGCTTGGACCAGATGTGGTGAGGGAAACTTCAGATAAAATCAAGATCATTCAGCAACGAATGAAGGCAGCCCAAGATAGGCAGAAGAGTTATGCTGATAAGAGGAGAAGAGACCTAAAATTCTCCGTGGGTGACTTGGTGGTTGTCAAGATTTCTCCGTTGAAGAGCGTAATACGATTTGGCAGGAGAGGTAAATTAGCACCAAGATTTGTTGGTCCATTCCCTGTTCTTGAACTAGTCGGGAATTTGGCATATAGAATTGACTTACCGGAGAAGATGGTGGGAGTTCACAACGTATTTCATGTTTCCCAACTAAGGAAGTTCGTTCACGACTCAGATATGACTATTTCACCTGATCAGTTAGAGGACTTCGAAGTAGAACCCGAGGCGGTTGGGAACCGCAAGCCGGCCCGTATTGTCGCACACGACATGAAGCAACTTCGAAGGAAGTCGGTGAAGCTAGTCAAGGTACAGTGGAGCGAAGACGAGAATGATTGTACTTGGGAAACAGAGGAGGACATAAGGAAGAAGTATCCAGAACTCTTTGTCTGGTAAGATTTTATTAGCGATTTAGTTTTCCGCATGCTAGGATAGACTTGTTTGCTTGCTTTGCATGTTTGATTGTTGTATGTGGTGGTTAGGCATGCGGGATCCTTTGTATGTTTTGGGTTAAGAAATTTCGGGGACGAAATTTCTTAGGGGGGGGAGAATGTAACGACCCGCATTCTACGCATCATAGGATCGTAGAATATTTATTTCTTTCACATACGAAGTCGTATGGTCACGTAACTTTGGGAGACGACTATTGTGGTCATTTCCCATGTTCATGATTTTTCCCGATTTTTAAATGACCATTTTACCCCTAGTTATCACTGTTTTAGCCATAACTTTTGACTGGAAAGGAATTTTGACCTGAAATCACTTCCATTGGCTTCGGATGATGGTTTCTCTTTCCGTAGAGTGGTCACATTAGCCAAACGGGCTTACCGTTTGGGAGATATGGCTGAAACAAGTTTCAGATGGTGAAAGACAGCTTAATTGGGCTTAACCGGGTGATTAGCAGTTAGGCCCAAGGGGAATTTCGGGTTTAGAGGTATAGGAGGACTGATTTGGGTTAGGTTATCACTTTCATTTCAGTTTTGAGCCGCCACAAACCTCCTTGAGACCTTAGTAATGGCTTCCTACATCTAAAACACCCCAAATCACTCTCTAATTGAAGATTAGGCTTAGCAACACCAAATTAAGGAGAAAAAGCACCAAAGCAAGGTTAGAGCTGCTGTTAGACATCAGTATTCGCCCCAAATCAGAGGAGTTTCAGTTCTGAGAATTTCATTTGTGGCCAAGGTGAGTGATAGCATCATTTTGACACTAATTACGGTTAATTAAGGGTAATTAGTGAAGATTAGCGAATTTATACGTAAATAAATTCTGAAAAAATTCTTAAAATTCTAAAATAATGTTTTAAGGCTCTGTTAGAAATTTGAGATAATTTCGATGTGTTTTGTTAATTGTATGCCTAAACATGATTAAGAGTGCTTAAGGGAAAATATGAAGTTTTAGCTACTTTTGATCCATTTTGATTCATTTGAATTATTGGTTGCTGTTTGTGGTTGCTATTACATGTTGCTATGACTCTATGGTATGTTTCATGATTGATTAGAATAGTTAAATTGGTCGAAAACGTCGTCGAATGGCGTAGAAAGCTTGCTGGAAAGTTGCAGAAGTGTGCAGGTTCCGAACCGGTTCGGATCGGAGAAAGGGGGTCGGATCGGATTGTGAACTGACCAAGGGGATCCGAACTGGATTGGAACTTGTCGCTGGAGAAGGCTTGGAAAAAAAAAAGAAAAGAGGAAGGCTGTTTACTTAGAGTTGGAGTGGACAAGGGGATCGGATCGGAGTAAGCTAGGGAGCGGAGCGGATCGGATCGGAAGAGGGATTGGAGGCCAGATCGGATCGACTCGGAGATGCAGGGATCGGATCGGAATACGTGAAGAAACAAGGGGCGGAATCGGAGCGCTGGGAGGAAGGACACCCGACCCGACCTGGAGGAGGACCCCGACCCGACCCGGAGCGAAGTACCCGACCCGAATCGAATGAAAGAAGACAAGGAGAAGGACCCGAACCCAGAGGAAGGTGGCACTCCGAACCGAACCGAGCATGGGTGACCGAACCGAACCGAGCATGGGTGACCGAACCGAACCGAATTCTAGAGCTGCTACTGCACGACAACTTTTCTGAAGACCCACTCCAATTCGACCAAACCCGAGATGCAAAGGAAGTCCAAATGAGAAGTTAGAGCTCAAGATTCAGATGGGAATCAACGAGTTCGCTTCATGGTTGGGCTTTGCTGCGGGACGCGTGCTAAGGAGTTATCGACACCTATAGCTTTGGACCACTATGGTAGGAGGTACGAAGGCGGATTCAGGGCCATTATGGCATTGGTAGAACCAAGGGCTATGACCAATGAAGTGGGTCATTGAAATGTTTGGTCATGACTCCAAGTGTTTGGCTTGGTCACATCAGGGTTTCTACAAGTCGGGATTCGTTGTTGCCTCAGTTTGTCTAGTGTTCCAAAGTGGTAGATGTCGTACGCTTTACGCACCGAGTGAGAGATGTGAGGATGGTTGCTATGGATGATTTGTTGCTATCATTTTGACATGCACACCCCACCCCCGTATTCTTACACTATTTATTTTGGCACCTTGGAGTATTGTACGGTATGTGGTACTAACTCTTTGGTTGCAGGTCCAGGTTCAGGTATGGTTTAGTATACCTATTATTATTCTGTTTAGATGCTTATCGCTCATACCAGGCTTTATGTCTGACCCAGAGTTTTATGTCTCCTCTTATTACTCTGGGTGCTCACACGAGCAGACTAGAGACAGGTTAGCTGGTGATGCACGGGTAGATGATCCGGAGACGAGCAGGAGGCTTCCACGTGATATATATATCTAGTATTCTCCCTGTGTTGTTGAAGATCACTGCTTGGGCATTGTTGGTGTATCTTCTACTTCCGCTTTCTTTTGTTTAGAGACAGTAAATTTGGAAAATTGTAATAAGCTGTATTTGGATTTCCGCTGCTTTGAGATTGATGTTGGTTTTAGTTATCAGCTTATGCACTGTCTCGCCTGTTTTATGTCAAGTACATTATTATTATATTTTATTCCATGCGCTGTGAGGCATTCTACAGGTTCTTTGATTAGTTCATTCCCTTCTTTCCTTTCTTATGACGACCGTCTTGTGCTAGTCGGGCATGTGTACAGCGCACTTTTGGAGGAGATACAGGCCGGTGCGAGGCGGGCCGTCACAAATTCCGACCCAACGACTATCGCCCCTAGCTAAATACCCCCATTCCGAACACAATGCGATATGTTTCGTAAGCCAATTCGATTGTTACAGTCAGTTATTCTTCAAATTAAAGTATAAAACATTCGATTTTTGATTTGAACATACATTTTAATTTGCCGGGGCCACATACTGATTCGAAAAATTCCAGAAAAATTATATCTGGCTATGTTGGGACGATACTGTCCCAATAAAACTGATTTCGTCGAATTCTGAGACCGTTTGAAAAATGGCCATTTTCTGGTCGATCCAATTCAAACTGAAATCTCCAAACACGTTTTACTTTGTCACGCTCACATATTGATTTCAAAAATTATGGAATTTGAAACCTAGCAATAAATTGACATCTCAGATCCAACCAAAGTGGTTTCGTCGAATTCTGAGGTCGTTTGCAAAATCACTATTTTCAAGGGCTTTATTTATATTTAAAAATGAAAATTTTAAATTCTGACTCAATTTCTAACCAAATTATTCAAAATAAAATTTTTAAATTGGTTTAGATTTTCCGGGTTGTTACATTCTCCCCCACTTAAAATCTTTTCATCCTCGAAAAGGAACGAAGCTGAAAGTTGTTTAACCAACCAACTCAACTTTCATTCTGGCTTTCATTCTTTAACTTTTCAGTTTTTAAGAATTTTCTAATTCTTCAAAAATTTGGCTAGCACCCTAAATTTTCGAAAAATTTCGCCATAACCTCCTTTGTATGGGGAGCATCGGGAAAATCCCCAAACTGCCACACAGGCCCTCTCATCTCAAAAAGAAAAAGAAAAAGCCAATCGGCTCATAAAATCATCCAAACCCAAGAAATACGATAAACATGTACCTATTTGTCGAGCTTAATAGATACAATTTCAACTCAGTTTAATAGATTCAATTTGCATAAATTTACCCTTTATTCTCTTATTGGCTATATTAATTATCATTTCAATATTTGATTAGTCAAACTAATAATCATACAACACAAACAACGCTCAACGAGTCGATTAACTTTTCAGATATTTAATTAAATTTATATGCTCTTTTAAAATCATATTTGCTAAGATCAGATTATATACAATTAAAAGTTTTCGTTCATGAACAGGAAACAACAGTAAAGCAGAAAACAATAGTAAAGTCAAAAAACAAGACAGAAATGCAAAGTATTGTAAATGTACCTTGCACCCGAGTTAATCAGAGATATCCACCCTGCAATTGGGATAAGCTCGCTTAATGCTCTCCTCGGTTTCCCAAGTACAGTCTCGCGGATCTCCAGTCCATTCCACTTTGACTAAGTGAACTTTCTTGTTCCTCAGCTCTTTGGTTTCTTTACCAATGATCTTTATCGGCTCTCTTCTCACAGCCAATTCTGGAGTAATTTCCAAATCCCATTGCGCGGCTTCTTCCACGACTAAATCTGGATCATGTACATGCTTTCGAAGTTGAGATACGTGTAACACATTATGTACTCCAGACAACCAACCAGGCAATTGAACTTTATAAGCGAGAGTTCCAATCCGTTCTAGAATAGGAAATAGACCAATAAATTTGGGCGCCAACTTCCCAGTTTTGCCAAATCGGATTACTCCTCTCATTGGAGATACCCTCAAATATACATAGTCACCAACAACAAATGATAAATCCCTTCTTCTCGAATCTGCATAGCTCTTATGTCGGCTTTAAGCCACTAGTAATCGTTTCTTAATGAAATCGACTTTGTCTACATCTTCGCGAATCATATCTGGTCCCAATACAAGTCTATTACCACCCAACAAGCGGGAGATCAGCACGGTCTATCATACAGTGCTTCGAATGGTGATATTTTCAAGCTGGCTTGAAAACTATTGTTGTACGAGAACTCAGCCAAATGCAATTGGTCTTCCCATGATCCGCCAAAATCAATAGTACAAGCCCGTAGTAAATCTTCTAGTATGCGATTCACCCTCTTAGTCTGACCATCTGTCTGAGGATGATAGGCGGTGCTTAGATTCAACTTTGTCCCCAGTTCTACTTGAAATGCCTCCCAGAATTTGCTAGTAAATATTGGATCTCTATCACTAAATATACTGATCGGCACTCCATGTAGCTTAACAATTTCTTTGAAATAAATCTATGCCAGACTTTGAGCAGTTCTATTGGATCTGACAGGTATGAAAGGGCGGTCTTCGTGAAGTGATCTACGATCACCCAAATACTGTCATTTCCTTTCTTGGTTCTGGGCAAACCATCTATGAAGTCCATGGAAATATGCTCCCACTTCCAACCTGGAACATCTAACGGTTGCAACAATCCGGCAAGTTTCTGTTGGTCGCTTTTGACTAGCTAGCAAGTAGAGCACCTGCTAACATATAAAGAAATGTCTCTCTTCATCGATCTCCACCAGAATGTACGCTTAATATCATTATACATTTTTCTCACTCCTGGATGGATACTAAGCTTTGACTTGTGGCATTCATCCAGTACTTCCCTCCGGAGCTCAGAAATGTTAGGAACACAAATTCGACCTTTTAGCCTTAGAACCCCTTGGTTATCAATTTGGAAACTCAAGGGTTCGCCTTTCTGTATTCTTTCTCTGATCCTCTGAATGAAGTGATCGTCCTTCGGAAGAGCAGATATTTTATCAATCAATGAAGTCGTAATAATAAAACTGGCGATTATTACATCCTTTCTGCTTAGCGCATCAGCCACAACATTGGCTTTCCCTGGAGTGTACAAAATGTCAAAATCATACGTTGCAAGAAATTCTAGCCAACGTTGCTGTCTCAGATTCAGGTCTTTCTGGGTGAACAGATACTTTAGCGACTGATGATCCATACACAATTCGAACTTCTCACCCAAAAGATAATGTCTCCATATTTTCAAAGCAAATACGATAGCCAATAACTCAAGATCATGATTAACGTAATTTTTTTCATGCGGCTTCAGCTGACGGCTAGCATAAGCAACAACTTGGCCTCTTTGCATTAATACTGCACCAAGACCTTCTCTAGAAGCATCTGTCCAGACTTTCAAGTCTTGATTGCCATCGATAATTGTTAACACTGGAGCAGTTGTTAATCTTAATTTTAGCTTCTGAAAAGCCTCCTCACATTCTGGAGTCCAACTGAATCTTGCGTGCTTCTTTGTAAGCTTTGTTAAGGAACTAGATATCTTCGAAAAATCTTTAACGAACTTCCGATAATAACTAGCCAATCCTAGAAAACTTCGGACCTCCGTGGGAGTACTAGGCTGCTTCCAATCTTGAATTGCTGTAATTTTGCCTGGATCTACAGAAATTCCTTCTTTTGATACAATGTGGCCAAGAAACTTGACTTCTTCTTGCCAGAATATACATTTGGAAAGTTTGGCCTTTAAAACATTCTTTCGCAGAATCTCTAACACTTGTTCCAAATGTTTTGCGTGCTCGCTCTCTGACTTAGAGAAGATCAATATGTCATCAATGAAAACCAGAACAAATTTATTCAAGACTTCTTTGAATACTCTGTTCATCAGATCGACAAAATACGCTGGAGCATTACATAAGCCGAACGACATTACTAACCACTCATAGACCAAATCGGGACCTCTGAATGTTGTCATGGGAACACACTCTTCGGCAATACGAAGCTGATGGAAGCCTGTAGCTAGGTCCATCCTTGAAAATACTTGTGCGCCATTCAAACGATCCAACAAATCGTCAATTTGCGGCAATGGATATTTGTTCTTTAATGTCTGTTTATTCAAGTCATGATAATCCACACATAGTCGAAGAGTACCGTCTGACTATGGGACAAACACCACTACTGCTCCCTAATCAGAGAAACTAGGCCTGATCAGACCCTTCCATACAAGCTGTCGATTTTGATTGTCTAATTCTTCTTTCTCCTTTAAAGTCATTCTCCGAATAGCGTGCACTACTAGCCTTGCGTTCATAATTAAAGCAATTTTGAAATCAATTTCTCTACACGGAGGTAAGCTAACAACTTCTTCGAACACATCCGCATAATTCTTGATGACATGAATATTTTCTATGGTGGCCTAAATATCCTCTTTGATGTCAGAAATTTGTTCTAATTGAGCAGGAGAAACATCAAAAGCCGACCAAAAGTCTTTTCTATCAGAATTCTGACCTTCACATGGTATGGTTATATAATCTCCTGATTTAATCTTTACCCTAACAACTCTATCGGCGCATTTAACCTCAGCTTCATATTTGGTTAACCAATCTAATCCCAAAATAAGATCAAATTCTATAAAATTCATGACGATCGAGATGGTAGGAAACCGATAACGGGAAAATGAGACAGGCACCCCACAAATCCAACTAAGATTGAGGGAACCCCCAACCGGATTATGGACAGTGATGGGTTCTTTAAGCTTTTTCAAATTCAAATCCAACTTCTTAACCGCATTACTTGCAATAAAGCTTCGTGACGCGCCGTATCAAACAGTATTTTAACTGGAATATCTTTGACAGTAAGCGTGCCTTCCAAAACAACTGACTTTTTCTGACTAGCGGAGAGTGCTGAAGTTTCTGCCACTTCATTTACATGTACTATTCCAGATTTCTTTGATAGCAGGCACTCCCTTCCAATATGACCTGTTTGGTGGCACTCATGGCATTTCCTTTTACCATGTGGGTTCTTGTCGAATTTAAATCCTTTCCTCTTCTGCTTCTTCGAAGATTTACATTTTCTGGTTAAATGCCCTGGCTTATTGCAGTTATTGCATGTGGTCGTCGTTACGGGTTCTTTCTTAGACTTAACCCTTTTCCTATTGGCTTTAGGCCTCTTAATGAGCTCAGACTTCATACTTGCCTCTGGCTGCGTACTTGCCTCTGGGCTATCAATTTCGAACTTCCTTTTGTTACTAGAACTGACTTCCTCTTCATCCTCCAGAAGACCTCGCTTATGAAGATCCTCATACTGATAAGCCATGTATATCATTTCAGAAAAAGGAAGATTCACATGTCCAGTTACACTACTTTGGTACTTTCTTTGAAGCCCATTAATAAACCTCAGATTCTTCCTCTTTGGATCTTGAATTAGATGCGGGGCAAAACGAGAAAGTTCATTGAATTTCTTATGATATTCTGTAATGGTCATATCTCCTTGTATCAGATAGTAGAATTCATCACATAACCGCTCAGTTGCTTCTGGAGGAGTAAATCCTTCTTGGAAAATTTCTTTAAATCTATAACACCCCACATCCATTAAGGTCACTCACAATGGGAATGCCTTAACTTCAATGGAGCATTATGGGTACTGGAACAGAAATATTACAAGACAGACATATATAAAACAGCGGAAGGTAAAGTAGAAGTACTTCAAATCATTTATTAAAATATAATTGTTTACAATAAAAGCGCATCAACTTCCAATACCCAATTACATAGCTAAAATATCTGTCTTGCTCAAAAACAAAGAAGCATGAAAATAAATTGTAGTATTCCCCAATAAAGCAAAGCAGTCCATAGCCAAGAGAGATCCAAGCAGCACATGAAAGAGCCTTGGAGCTTGGTAAGATCCGAACTAAGCTGTATTTCCACCTTGCGAACCTGGGAGGGGGGAAACGGAAGAAAAAGAGGTGAAACAAACCGGGTCAGTCATAAAGACTGAGTAAGCCCTAGTGTCTTTCAGCATAAAAATAGGTGAAGATAATAAGGCATGAATAAACTGAAAGTAAACATAAGCATGATGACAAGGTAAGCTACAGGCACGATGAATCAAGTATAACATTGCAAGGTTCCCATTAAAGATGAACTAAGTATAGTTTCGAAAGATTTCTATCAAGCATCACAAGATTTCTCTGCTTTACCATTAAAATGATATCTATTTGCTCTGCACCACCTAACTAGTGTCCCAACTAGTAATCTATATAAAATGATAAAATCGTAACGTGATCCCAATCCTCGAAATTAAGGTTGCTTTCATGTGTACATCTATTATTTATTACCTAGATCTAATCTAGGGTTTTCTATCGAGCGCTTCCTAGATTCAACCAGGATTTATGCCACCTAGGTCCAACCTAGGGATTATGCTACCTATTGAACGCTTCTCGGATTTAGGGTTTATGCCACATAGGTACAACCTAGGGATTATGCTACCTATGTGTGTCATACGGCCCCCAACGATTGTAGATACCTATGCTGGTCCCACCATGGGGTGTATCAAGACCCATGGTGGCCGCCCGACACAATTCTAGAATACATAGGTTATACTACTGGTGCCCCAGTTCCCTGTTTGTCTGCTCCGGAGTGTGTGCATGCCCGCATCCCGTTAGAACCCATACTGTGCACCCACCGCCGTCGCTTTTGACCGCTTACAATCAGCCTAGTAATTGTGCCCCACCCTGCCTAGTTTCAGGGTACCATGATACCTAATTGGGTTACTGCTGAAATGGGTCCCCGTTACTAGGGTTTTCTACTGGTTAAGTTTGTAGGCCTATATGTACAGATATTACCAACCTTCCCATGATGTACTTAACCAACCGATTCAAGCATGCTTATTAATGGTTAAGTTTGCGGGCCTATATTTACTAATATTACCCACCAACCCGATATGTAGTTAACCCTCTCCGTCCATCACGTTAAGTTGGTTAAGTGTTTTCTCTTGTTTTACATAACTCTACCACACATCATGTTATATCGGTTAAGTGTTGTTCCTTGTGTTACTTAACCCTACCGCAAGCCTTGTTATATTGGCTAAGTGTTCTCCCTTGTGTTAACTTAACCCCACCGCATGTCATGTCATATTGGTTAAGAGTACATTGACTTAGCCCACCTACTTATCATGTTGTGACGGTTAAGTGTTATCCTCTGTTGTTACTTAACCTTACTACGCATCACGTTATATTGGTTAAGTGCATGTTAACTTAACCCCATCCACCAGTCATATTATAATGGTTAAGTGTTACCCTCGTGTGTTTACTTAACCCTACCACACATCAGGTTATATCATTTGGGTGTTATCAAACCTATTCAAGTTAGCCCAACCCATCCGCTAGTCATGTTATAACGGTTAAGTGTCATTAGCCTAGCCACGTTACTTAACCCACACATTCATATCATATTGGTTAAGCCTACATTTATAAGTTTCACATGTTCTTAACTCATACCGGTTAGGTCCACATTTACATGTCAAATTTCCAGGTCATCCCACCTAACCCTCTAACCATACCCACGTCTTATTATGTTTAGTATTCCTTAATTCATTCATTATGACGAACAGATCATGACCTCTCACATTAGACCGTGCATTTTGTGGCCACTGCATTTGCCGGGCGGTTCCGGGCAGATTTACACCACAAACTGGGTATAACCTCGTGTCATAAACCGTTACGCCTACAATTTGGCCTTCGACCTCTCACATTAGACTGACACTTTGTGGCTACTGGATTTGTCAGGCGGTTTCGTGAAAATTTACACCACAAACTGAGTCTAACCTCGTGTCAAAGGTTCATTAATGGTCGTATTCCACCCAAAACCCCAATATCAGTTCATGTGTTTAACATATAGAAATGTTCATGGTTCACGTTTTTGCCCCCAAAACGTATTCCCAAATTATTATCATAATTCACTATAAGGTTATGCCAAGTTATAGCCTTTTATTTACAATACATGCCAATTACCCAAAACCCAACTTAGGTGCGTTCATATTAAACCTCTACTAAGTCATAAATTATCATATATGTTTCAACTCCAAATTTTACATAATTAGCATATGCCCAAGTTCTAGATTACATGTAAATTTTATATATGCCCAATTCGTACCAAATTTACATATGTTCAATTTATGCCATTTTACATGTATGCCAATTTTATGCCATTTTACCATATCAAGTTCTAGCCAAAATTACATGTATCAAGTTTCATACCCAATAAACCCAAATCATGATTCATGATGTAGTTATCCCAAACTATAATCTTTTTATTACAATACATGTTTATTCCAATTATCAAATTTACAATTGTTTTCATGTTCAATTTACAATTCTACATATGTCTAATTAACATAAGCCCAATCTTTTGATTTAATTTACATAGTCCCAAACTCGTGATTTAATTTACATGCCAATTCATGTATGCCCAAACTTGCAATTTCAATTATATTGACAATACCCAAATTTCACGTTATGCCATCAATTCCACCACACACATATATCCAAATAGGTAATATCCCAATATTTCCCTGTATACAAATCGCATGTATATTGTAGTTTAGGCCTAGGTCCGATACTGACTAAGGTTCATCAAAAGAAAATAAATAGGGGAAGGTAGAATTTGTATAACAATAAGTACAGAGAAAAAACTGGCATAAGAACATCGTCTTAGGCATAAAAGATAGATGTTGATAATAATATCAACATGAATCAAGAAAAACTGATTTACAACAGGATGAATAGATCATAGGCTTGACATGAAAATGGGAATAGAAAAGTCCCAAAACTCAAGATTCAAGAAGCAACAGAAATAGATCTGAATCAATAAACATACTTAAATCCAATTCCACTTTATTCCATGGCCATATTATAATTAAATGTTTAAATCTAAAAACAACTAGAACTTACAAAGCATGGCTATTGAATTAAGAATTGAATTTGTTGTAAAAATGTCGCGGTGTTGTTGATTTATTGTCTTGAATCATTGTAGAAGCCTTGTTCTTTGAATTGATTTGAGTTTGAATGTTTGTACTTTGATTTGGAGACGGCGGCCATCGTTCAAGAGGTATTTTACCAGAATAATGGTGTAAGAATGATTTGATATGAATCAGGTTAGGTCTAAGGGTGTTTTTATAGGTGTAGAAACTAGTTTAGGCCCTTAGATTAACCCTAGAGTCAATCTGGACCACCAAAACACGTCTCAGGCTTCAAAAATGGGTTCAGGGTCAAAACAGGCCAACTAGCTCGACCTGTATGGGGGGAGGTCGACACTATGGTCGACCTAGGGGGTAGGTCGACCCTATGGTCGACCTGGGAGGGGGGGGGGTAGGTCGACCCTCTGGTCGACCTCCTGGTCCTGTGTTGCCTGAAATCTGCTGAATCTTCTGAAGGCCATAACTTCTTCATCCGGACTCCGATTTTCGAAAACTCGGACTCTATTTCATGTAGAATTCCGAGACGAATGCAATGGCGCAACCCATTTTCCTTGATTCTTATTTTAAAATTTCTGCCTTGATTTCTTGTTTTAACATGTTATCAAAATTCAGGTTGTCACATTCTCCCCTCCTTAAAGGATTTCGTCCCCGAAATCTTCAAGTTAAGAAGAATGTGTCCTACCGTCCAATCATCCATCTACTCAATCATCAATCACAGGCAACCATTGTCCTTAAGAGAGTTCTAATGTAGTATGAACATATGCAGAAAGTGTGTGTATCTGTTCCTTGTCTAATGCAAATGATCAGGCCTGATTGATCCCTTTAATGCAAAATATGTTTAGTGCAATGAGTCCAACATGTATGAAAATAGTCCTAGTCCCATAAACACTATATGTGTGCACAAACATCCATCCATATGCAACATCCACATGATAATACATTTAATTTCATCCATAAACAAGTATAAACACTCATGCATATGCAATATGAAAGGTGACGGAGCCGATCTAGGGTCAAAGTTGCGTGTATATGCATCCACGAGCAACCACTTGCAACCATCAATCATAACATGTCTCAAACACATGTTTACACCCAATTGTTCCTACCTAAAGATATAGTCGAATGATAGAAGCAAGTAAAAACTTTGTGCTCATTAGGCAATGTCAAAACTGGAAATCTATGTCACATATATACTGATTTGGAGAAGAACTCCCAAAGCACCAGCCCCGAAGATTGAAATCAACATCAAACTGATACCCAAAGAATTGACCAACCAATATATATGTTTCTAGAAAACTAAGCATGATGGACTCCTTTTTGGTCACAGGAAATCCCTTCCTAAGACGAACCCATATCCTATAAAACCCAAAAAGTTTAGTCAACCCAATGGACACCCTCAAGCCCCAACATGTATTACTAACAGATGAGTCATACTCCCTATGGGGTTTGCAATAGAAATAGGATGGAGAATAGGACCGAGAGGATATGCTTAAAAGATAGCATGCAAATAAGCTCTACAGGAAAAGAGGGATCAAGGATATACTCTTAAAAAGAGATATGATGCGCGTATTTAGTCTTCAATCTTCTAAGCCGCATTTCCTTGAGCTTAACTCCATTGTGTTTTGATCGTCTTTAGCTTCACAATTTCGTAGCTTCTTAATTCTTGTTTCCAAAATATGAGTTGGAACTCATTCCACTGTTACCTCTCGTTCCACTTTGATTTATTCTTCTTCTAGTATACTCGGCTTAAACATAACTGCGTACTCATGGTTTCGTGCAAGCTCTCTAAAATTCACTAGTGAATCCTGGATCTCATTTACTCACTATAAGGTATTCCGCGCAGAAGAACTATCAAAAATTTGTCAACCATGTTGCCAAATGTACGTACTAAGGTGATTTTCTATAACTCATGCATAAGCGAAATGAACCATCCGCCTTAGTGGCGAACACTACTCGAGCGGATCGATAAATGTATCAAGAGCGGATCGATAATTGTATCAAGAGATTCTGGGTAACTAAACATGGCAGAACCCTAAGGGTTACACTAGACTTCGAGGGCATTACCAAGGCAAGTCAAGCGATAACTACCCTCTTTTCATACTCGAGAATGGTACCATTTCTGGACAACCACTCCATCCCTAGAATCAACCCATAGCCCAAAAACATAAGCATTACTTCTAAACTCAACACTTAGCATAGACATTCTCAAATCCAAACAAGTCATGAATAAATGAGCCGATTCCCCAACAGGATTAGAGACAAAAACGGGATCCTCTACTACGCTAGTACTAAGGTGCAGAGACTTCAACTATCGAAGCAGAATTAAAAGGATGCGATGTACAAAAACAAAGTTCCCATGGTATGATAGAAAAGAAAAGCTAAACTTTTAACAGAAATGTTACCACCTCTCTTAGGTATGCTAGTAGTGAGAGCATACAATTGCCCTCTCGACGATCTTGTACTTAGGCATGTGTTCTTTATCCTCGTTCTTACTATCCTTGTATAGTTTGTTGGCCGGTTTCTCGAAAGCTATCTCCATCACACTACATCCCTACAAAGCTTGAAATAAGATTAGTCGCAGATGGAACTACTATGGCTACAGATGGAGGTTGGGCACTTCTTTGCCCTCCGAATTGTGTCGTACGCCTACAAAATTATGGCGAAAAAGAAAGAAAGAGGAGATTCAAAGAGAGAATCAAAAGATAGTGCATATGGCTTTGGAGAATATGCCTTTCGTAAAACAAAGCTTTTCTTTAGAAAAATGCTTCTTTGTAAACGTTTTGAAAATAATTTCAGAAGGTTTTTAAAAGATTTTGCCTAGTCTGGTAACCTTCTGCTCTGATACCAAATGTAACACCCCACATCCGTTAAGGTCACTCACAAAGGGAATGCCTTAAATTCAATGGAGCATTATGGGTATTGGAACAGAAATATTACAAGACAGACATATATAAAACGGCAGAAGGTAAAGTTGAAGTACTTCAAATCATTTATTAAATATAATTGTTTACAATAAAAGCGCATCAACTTCCAATACCAATTACATAGCTAAAATATCTGTCTTGCTCAAAAACAAAGAAGCATGAAAATAAATTGTAGTATTCCTTAATAAAGAAAAGCAAGCCATAGCCAAGAGAGATCTAAGCAGCACATTAAAGAGTCTTGGAGCTTGGTAAGATCCGAACTAAGCTGTATTTCCACCCTGCGAACCTGGGGGGGAACGGAAGAAAAAGAGGCGAAACAAACCGGGTCAGTCATAAAGACTGAGTAAGTCCTAGTGGCTTTCAGCATAAAAACAGGTGAAGATAATAAGGCATGAATAAACTGAAAGTAAACATAAGCATGATGACAAGGTAAGCTACAGGCACGATAAATCAAGTATAACATTGCAAGGTTCCCATTCAAGATGAACTAAGTATAGTTTCGCAAGATTTCTATCAAGCATCGCAAGATTTCTCTGCTTCATCATTAAAATGATATCTATTTGCTCTGCACCACCTAACTAGTGTCCCAACTATTAATCTATATAAAATGATAAAATCATAACGTGATCCCAATCCTCGAAATTAAGGTTGCTTTCACGTGTACATCTATTATTTATTACCAAGATCTAATCTAGGGTTTTCTATCGAGCGCTTCCTTGATTCAACCAGGATTTATGCCACCTAGGTCCAACCTAGGGATTATGCTACCAATTGAACGCTTCTCGGATTTAGGGTTTATGCCACCTAGGTCCAACCTAGAGATTATGCTACCTATGTATGTCATACAGCCCCCAATGATTGTAGATACCTATGCTGGTCCCACCATAGGGTGTATCAAGACCCTTGGTGGCGGCCCGACACAATTCTAGAATACAGAGTTTATACTACTGGTGCCCCAGTGCCCTGTTTGTCTGCTTCGGAGTGTGTGCACGCCCACACCCCATTAGAACCCACACTATGCACCCACCGCCGTCGCATTTGACCGCTTACAATCAACCCAGTAATCGTGCCCCACCCTGCCTAGTTTCAGGGTACCATGATACCTAATTGGGTTGCTGCTGAAATGGGTCCCCATTACTAGGGTTTTCTACTAGTTAAGTTTGTGGGCCTATATATACAGATATTACCCACCTTCCCGTGATGTACTTAACCCACCGATTCAAGCATGCTTATTAATGGTTAAGTTTGCGGGCCTATATTTACTAATATTACCCACCAACCCGATTTGTACTTAACACTCTCCGTCCATTACGTTAAGTTGGTTAAGTGTTTTCTCTTGTTTTACTTAACCCTACCACACATCATGTTATATCGGTTAAGTGTTGTTCCTTGTGTTACTTAACCCTACCGCAAGCCTTGTTATACTGGCTAAGTGTTCTCCCTTGTGTTAACTTAACCCCACCGCATGTCATGTCATATTGGTTAAGTGTACATTGACTTAGCCCACCTACTTATCATATTGTGACGGTTAAGTGTTACCCTCTGTTGTTACTTAACCTTACTACGCATCACGTTATATTGGTTAAGTGCCTGTTAATGTAACCCCATCCACCAGTCATATTATAATGGTTAAGTGTTACCCTCGTGTGTTTACTTAACCCTACCACGCATCAGGTTATATCGATTGGGTGTTATCAACCTATTCAAGTTAGCCCAACCCATCCACTAGTCATGTTATAACGGTTAAGTGTCATTAGCCTAGCCACGTTACTTAACCCACCCATTCATATCATATTGGTTGAGCCTACATTTATAAGTTTTACATGTTCTTAACTCATACCGGTTAGGTCCACATTTACATGTCAAATTTCCATGTCATCCCACCTAACCCTCTAACCATACCCACGTCTTATTATGGTTAGTATTCCTTAATTCATTCATTATGACGAACGAATCATGACCTCTCACATTAGACCGTGCATTTTGTGGCCACTGGATTTGCCGGGCGGTTCCGGGCAGATTTACACCACAAACTGGGTCTAACCTCGTGTCATAAACCGTTACACCTACAATTTGAGCTTCGACCTCTCACATTAGACTGACACTTTGTGGCTTCTGGATTTGCCGGGCGGTTCCGGGCAGATTTACACCACAAGCTGAGTCTAACCTCATGTCAAAGGTTCATTAATGGTCGTATTCCACCCAAAACCCCAATATCAGTTCATGTGTTTAACATATAGAAATGTTCATGGTTCACGTTTTTGCCCCCAAAACGTATTCCCAAATTATTATCATAATTCACTATAAGGTTATGCCAAGTTATAGCCTTTTATTTACAATACATGCCAATTACCCAAAACCCAACTTAGGCGCGTTCATATTAAACTCTACTAAGTCATAAATTATCATATATGTTTCAACTCCAAATTTTACATAATTAACATATGCCCAAGTCCTAGATTACATGTAAATTTTTCATATGCCCAATTCGTACCAAATTTACATATGTTCAATTTATGCCGTTTTACATGTATGCCAATTTTATGCCATTTTACCATATCAAGTTCTAGCCAAAATTACATGTATCAAGTTTCATACCCAATAAACCCAAATCATGATTCATGATGTAGTTATCCCAAACTATAATCTTTTTATTACTATACATGTTTACGCCAATTATCAAATTTACAATTCTACATATGCCTAATTAACATAAGCCCAATCTTTTGATTTAATTTACATAGTCCCAAACTCGTAATTTAATTTACATGCCAATTCATGTATGCCCAAACTTGCAATTTCAATTATATTGACAATACCTAAATTTCAAATTTCACGTTATGCCATCAATTCCACCACACACATATATCCAAATAGGTAAAATCCCAATATTTCCCTGCATACAAATCGCACGTATATCGTAGTTTAGGCCTAGGTCCGATACTGACCAAGGTTCATCAAAAGAAAATAAAAAGGGGAAGGTAGAATTTGTGTAACAATAAGTACAGAGAGAAAACTGGCGTAAGAACATCGTCTCAGGCATAAAAGATAGATCTTGATAATAATATCAACATGAATCAAGAAAAACTGATTTACAACAAGATGAATAGATCATAGGCTTGACATGAAAATGGGAATAGAAAAGTCCCAAAACTCAAGATTCAAGAAGCAACAGAAATAGATCTGAATCAACAAACATACTTAAATCCAATTCCACTTTATTCCATGGCCATATTATAATTAAATGTTTAAATCTAAAAACAACTAGAACTTACAAAGCATGGCTAATGAATTAAGAATTGAATTTGTTGTAAAAATGTCGCGGCGTTGTTGATTTATTGTCTTGAATCATTGTAGAAGCCTTGTTCTTTGAATTGATTTGAGTTTGAATGTTTGTACTTTGATTTGGAGACGGCGGCCATCGTTCAAGAGGTATTTTACCAGCATAATGGTGTAAGAATGATTTGATATGAATTAGGTTAGGTCTAAGGGTGTTTTATAGGTTTAGAAACTAGTTTAGGCCCTTAGATTAACCCTAGAGTCAATCTGGACCATCAAAACACGTCTCAGGCTTCAAAAATGGGTTCAGGGTCAAAACAGGCCGACTAGCTCGACCTGTATGGGGGGAGGTCGACACTATGGTCGACCTAGGGGGTAGGTGAACCCTATGGTCGACCTGGGGGGAGGGGGGGTAGGTCGACCTCCTGGTCCTGTGTTGCCTGAAATCTGCTGAATCTTCTGAAGGCCATAACTTCTTCATCCGGACTCCGATTTTCGAAAACTCGGACTCTATTTCATGTAGAATTCCGAGACGAACGCAATGGCGCAACCCGTTTTCCCTGATTCTTATTTTAAAATTTAATTCTGCCTTGATTTCTTGTTTTAACATGTTATCAAAATTCGGGTTGTTACATTCTCCCCTCCTTAAAGGATTTCGTCCCCGAAATCTTCAAGTTAAGAAGAATGTGTCCTACCGTCCAATCATCCATCTACTCAATCATCAATCATAGGCATCCATCGTCCTTAAGAGAGTTCTAATGCTGTATGAACATATGCAGAAAGTGTGTGTATCTGTTCCTTGTCTAATGCAAATGATCAGGCCTGATTGATCTCTTTAATGCAAAATATGTTTAGTGCAATGAGTCCAACATGTATGAAAATAGTCCTAGTCCCATAAACACTATATGTGTGCACAAACATCCATCCATATGCAACATCCACATGATAACACATTTAATTTCATCCATAAACAAGTATAAACACTCATGCATATGCAATATGAAAGGTGACGGAGCCGATCTAGGGTCTAAGGTGCGTATATATGCATCCACGAGCAACCACTAGTAACCATTTGCAACCATCAATCATAACATGTCTCAAACACATGTTTACACCCAATTGTTCCTACCTAAAGATATAGTCGAATGATAGAAGCAAGTAAAAACTTTGTGCTCATTAGGCAATGTCAAAACTGGAAATCTGTGTCACATATATACTGATTTGGAGAAGAACTCCCTAAGCACCAGCCCCGAAGATCGAAATCAACATCAAACGGATACCCAAAGAATTTACCAACCAATATATATGTTTCTAGGAAACTAAGCATGATGGACACCTTTTTGGTCACAAGAAATCCCTTCCTAAGACCAACCCATATCCTATAAAACCCAAAAAGTTTAGTCAACCCAACGGACACCCTCAAGCCCAAACATGTATTACTAACAGATGAGTCATACTCCCTATGAGGTTTGCAATAGAAATAGGATGGAGAATAGGACCGAGAGGATATGCTTAAAAGATAGCATGCAAATAAGCTTTACAGGAAAAGAGGGATCAAGGATATACTCTTAAAAAGAGATATGATGCGCGTATTTAGTCTTCAATCTTCTAAGTCGCATTTCCTTGAGCTTAACTCCATTGTGCTTTGACCGTCTTTAGCTTCACAATTTCGTAGCTTCTTAATTCTTGTTTCCAAAATATGAGTTGGAACTCATTCCACTGTTACCCCTCATTACACTTTTACTTATTCTTCTTCTAGTATGCTCGGCTTAAACATAACTGCGTACTCATGGTTTCATGCAAGCTCTCCAAAATTCACTAGTGAATCCTGGATCTCATTTACTCACTATAAGGTATTCCGCGCAGAAGAACTATCAAAAAATTGTCAACCATGTTGCCAAATGTACTTACTAAGGTGATTTTCTATAACTCATGCATAAGAGAAATGAACCATCCGTCTTAGTGGCGAACACTACTCGAGCGGATCAATAAATGTATCAAGAGCGGATCGATAAATGTATCAAGAGATTCTGGGTAACTAAACATGGCAGAACCCTAAGGGTTACACTAGACTTCGAGGGCATTACCAAGGCAAGTCAAGCGTATAACTACCCTCTTTTCATACTCGAGAATGGTACCATTTCTGGACAACCACTCCATCCCTAGAATCAACCCATAGCCCAAAAACATAAGCATTACTTCTAAACTCAACACTTAGCATAGACATTCTCAAATCCAAACAAGTCATGAATAAATGAGCTGATTCCCCAACAGGATTTGAGACAAAAACGGGATCCTCTACTACGCTAGTACTAAGGTGCAGAGACTTCAACTATCGAAGCAGAATTAAAAGGATGCGATGTACAAAAACAAAGTTCCCATGGTATGATAGAAAAGAAAAGCTAAACTTTTAACAGAAATGTTACCACCTCTCTTAGGTATGCTAGTAGTGAGAGCATACAATTGCCCTCTGGACGATCTTGTACTTAGGCTTGTGTTCTTTATTCTCGTTCTTACTATCCTTGTATAGTTTGCTGGCCGGTTTCTCGAAAGCTATCTCCATCACACTACATCCCTACAAAGCTTGAAATAAGATTAGTCGCAGATGGAACTACTGCGGCTACAGATGGAGGTTGGGCACTTCTTTGCCCTCCGACTTGTGTCGTACGCTTACAAAATTATGGCAAAAAAGAAAGAAAGAGGAGATTCAAAGAGAGAATCAAAAGATAGTGCATATGGCTTTGGAGAATATGCCTTTCGTAAAACAAAACTTTTCTTTAGAAAAATGCTTCTTTGTAAACGTTTTGAAAATAATTTCAGAAGGTTTATAAAAGATTTTGCCCAGTCTGGTAACCTTCGGCTCTAATACCAAATGTAACACCCCACATCCGTTAAGGTCACTCACAAAGGGAATGCCTTAACTTCAATGGAGCATTATGGGTACTGGAACAGAAATATTACAAGACAGATATATATAAAACGGCGGAAGGTAAAGTTGAAGTACTTCAAATCATTTATTAAATATAATTGTTTACAATAAAAGCGCATCAACTTCCAATACCAATTACATAGCCAAAATATCTGTCTTGCTCAAAAACAAAGAAACATGAAAATAAATTGTAGTATTCCCTAATAAAGCAAAGCAAGCCATAGCCAAGAGAGATCCAAGCAGCACATTAAAGAGTCTTGGAGCTTGGTAAGATCCGAACTAAGCTGTATTTCCACCATGCGAACCTGGGGGGGGGGGGACGGAAGAAAAAGAGGCGAAACAAACCGGGTCAGTCATAAAGACTGAGTAAGTCCTAGTGGCTTTCAGCATAAAAACAGGTGAAGATAATAAGGCATGAATAAACTGAAAGTAAACATAAGCATGATGACATGGTAAGCTACATGCACGATAAATCAAGTATAACATTGCAAGGTTCCCATTCAAGATGAACTAAGTATAGTTTCGCAAGATTTCTATCAAGCATCGCAAGATTTCTCTGCTTCACCATTAAAATGATATCTATTTGCTCTGCACCACCTAACTAGTGTCCCAACTATTAATCTATATAAAATGATAAAATCATAACATGATCCCAATCCTCGAAATTAAGGTTGCTTTCACATGTACATCTATTATTTATTACCAAGATCTAATCTAGGGTTTTCTATCGAGCGCTTCCTTGATTCAACCAGGATTTATGCCACCTAGGTCCAACCTAGGGATTATTCTACCAATTGAACGCTTCTCGGATTTAGGGTTTATGCCACCTAGGTCCAACCTAGAGATTATGCTACCTATGTATGTCATACGGCCCCCAATGATTGTAGATACCTATGCTGGTCCCACCATAGGGTGTATCAAGACCCATGGTGGCGGCCCGACACAATTCTAGAGTACATAGGTTATACTACTGGTGCCCCAATGCCCTGTTTGTCTGCTTCGGAGTGTGTGCGCGCCCACACCCCATTAGAACCCACACTCTGCACCCACCGCCGTCGCTTTTGACCGCTTACAATCAACCCAGTAATCGTGCCCCACCCTGCCTAGTTTCAGGGTACCATGATACCTAATTGGGTTACTGCTGAAATGGGTCCCCATTACTAGGGTTTTCTACTAGTTAAGTTTGTGGGCCTATATATACAGATATTACCCACCTTCCCGTGATGTACTTAACCCACCGATTCAAGCATGCTTATTAATGGTTAAGTTTGCGGGCCTATATTTACTAATATTACCCACCAACCCGATTTGTACTTAACACTCTCCGTCCATTACGTTAAGTTGGTTAAGTGTTTTCTCTTGTTTTACTTAACCCTACCACACATCATGTTATATCGGTTAAGTGTTGTTCCTTGTGTTACTTAACCCTACCGCAAGCCTTGTTATACTGGCTAAGTGTTCTCCCTTGTGTTAACTTAACCCCACCGCATGTCATGTCATATTGGTTAAGTGTACATTGACTTAGCCCACCTACTTATCATATTGTGACGGTTAAGTGTTACCCTCTGTTGTTACTTAACCTTACTACGCATCACGTTATAATGGTTAAGTGCCTGTTAATGTAACCCCATCCACCAGTCATATTATAATGGTTAAGTGTTACCCTCGTGTGTTTACTTAACCCTACCACGCATCAGGTTATATCGATTGGGAGTTATCAACCTATTCAAGTTAGCCCAACCCATCCACTAGTCATGTTATAACGGTTAAGTGTCATTAGCCTAGCCACGTTACTTAACCCACCCATTCATATCATATTGGTTGAGCCTACATTTATAAGTTTTACATGTTCTTAACTCATACCGGTTAGGTCCACATTTACATGTCAAATTTCCATGTCATCCCACCTAACCCTCTAACCATACCCACGTCTTATTATGGTTAGTATTCCTTAATTCATTCATTATGACGAACGAATCATGACCTCTCACATTAGACCGTGCATTTTGTGGCCACTGGATTTGTCGGGCGGTTCCGGGCAGATTTACACCACAAACTGGGTCTAACCTCGTGTCATAAACCGTTACGCCTACAATTTGGCCTTCGACCTCTCACATTAGACTGACACTTTGTGGCTTCTGGATTTGCCGGGCGGTTCCGGGCAGATTTACACCACAAACTGAGTCTAACCTCGTGTCAAAGGTTCATTAATGGTCGTATTCCACCCAAAACCCCAATATCAGTTCATGTGTTTAACATATAGAAATGTTCATGGTTCACGTTTTTGCCCCCAAAACGTATTCCCAAATTATTATCATAATTCACTATAATGTTATGCCAAGTTATAGCCTTTTACTTACAATACATGCCAATTACCCAAAACCCAACTTAGGTGCGTTCATATTAAACCTCTACTAAGTCATAAATTATCATATATGTTTCAACTCCAAATTTTACATAATTAACATATGCCCAAGTCCTAGATTACATGT
The DNA here is from genome assembly GCA_030737875.1 of Allium sativum. Lineage (NCBI taxonomy): Eukaryota > Viridiplantae > Streptophyta > Magnoliopsida > Asparagales > Amaryllidaceae > Allium > Allium sativum. The sequence goes on along the minus strand of CM060919.1, from coordinate 121,065,215 downwards.
AAATTTTTCATATGCCCAATTCGTACCAAATTTACATATGTTCAATTTATGTCGTTTTACATGTATGCCAATTTTATGCCATTTTACCATATCAAGTTCTAGCCAAAATTACATGTATCAAGTTTCATACCCAATAAACCCAAATCATGATTCATGATGTAGTTATCCCAAACTATAATCTTTTTATTACAATACATGTTTATGCCAATTATCAAATTTACAATTGCTTTCATGTTCTAATTTACAATTCTACAGATGCCTAATTAACATAAGCCCAATCTTTTGATTTAATTTACATAGTCCCAAACTCGTGATTTAATTTACATGCCAATTCATGTATGCCCAAACTTGCAATTTCAATTATATTGACAATACCCAAATTTCACGTTATGCCATCAATTCCACCACACACATATATCCAAATAGGTAATATCCCAATATTTCCCTATATACAAATCGCATGTATATCGTAGTTTAGGCCTAGGTCCGATACTGACCAAGGTTCATCAAAAGAAAATAAATAGGGGAAGGTAGAATTTGTATAACAATAAGTACAGAGAGAAAACTGGCATAAGAACATCGTCTCAGGCATAAAAGATAGATCTTGATAATAATATCAACATGAATCAAGAAAAACTGATTTACAACAAGCTGAATAGATCGTAGGCTTGACATGAAAATGGGAATAGAAAAGTCCCTAAACTCAAGATTCAAGAAGCAACAGAAATAGATCTGAATCAATAAACAAACTTAAATCCAATTCCACTTTATTCCATGGCCATATTATAATTAAATGTTTAAATCTAAAAAAACTAGAACTTACAAAGCATGGCTGATGAATTAAGAATTGAATTTGTTGTAAAAATGTCGCGGCGTTGTTGATTTATTGTCTTGAATCATTGTAGAAGCCTTGTTCTTTGAATTGATTTGAGTTTGAATGTTTGTACTTTGATTTGGAGACGGCGGCCATGGTTCAAGAGGTATTTTACCAGCATAATGGTGTAAGAATGATTTGATATGAATTAGATTAGATCTAAGGGTGTTTTTATAGGTGTAGCAACTAGTTTAGGCCCTTAGATTAACCCTAGAATCAATCCGGACCATCAAAACACGTCTCAGGTTTCAAAAATGGGTTCAGGGTCAAAACAGGCCGACTAGGTCGACCTGTATGGGGGGAGGTCGACACTATGGTCGACCTGGGGGGTAGGTTGACCCTATGGTCGACCTGGGGGGGGGAGGTAGGTCGACCCTCTGGTCGACCTCTTGGTCCAGTGCTGCCTGAAATCTGCTGAATCTTCTGAAGGCCATAACTTCTTCATCCGGACTCCGATTTTCGAAAACTCGGACTCTATTTCATGTAGAATTCTGAGACGAACGGAATGGCACAACCCGTTTTCCCTGATTCTTATTTTAAAATTTAACTCTGCCTTGATTTTTTTTAACATGTTATCAAAATTCGGGTTGTTACATTCTCCCCTCCTTAAAGGATTTCGTCCCCGAAATCTTCAAGTTAAGAAGAATGTGTCCTACCGTCCAATCATCCATCTACTCAATCATCAATCACAGGCATCCATCGTCCTTAAGAGAGTTCTAATGCTATATGAACATATGTAGAAATTGTGTGTATATGTTCCTTGTCAAGTGCAAATGATCAGGCCTGATTGATCTCTTTAATGCAAAATATGTTTAGTGCAATGAATCCAACATGTATGAAAATAGTCCTAGTCACATAAACACTATATGTGTGCACAAACATCCATCCATATGCAACATCCACATGATAATACATTTAATTTCATCCATAAATAAGTATAAACACTCATGCATATGTAATATGAAAGGTGACGGAGCCGATCTAGTGTCTAAGGTGCGTGTATATGCATCCACGAGCAACCACTTGCAACCATCAATCATAACATGTCTCAAACACATGTTTACACCCAATTGTTCCTACCTAAAGATATAGTCGAACGATAGAAGCAAGTAAAAACTTTGTGCCTATTAAGCAATGTCAAAACTGGAAATCTATGTCACATATATACTGATTTGGAGAAGAACTCCCTAAGCACCAGCCCCGAAGATCGAAATCAACATCAAACTGATACCCAAAGAATTGACCAACCAATATATATGTTTCTAGGAAACTAAGCATGATGGACTCCTTTTTGGTCACAAGAAATCCCTTCCTAAGACCAACCCATATCCTATAAAACCCAAAAAGTTTATTCAACCCAACAGACACCCTCAAGCCCCAACATGTATTACTAACAGATGAGTCGTACTCCGTATGGGGTTTGCAATAGAAATAGAATGAAGAATAGGACCGAGAGGATATGCTTAAAAGATAGCATGCAAATAAGCTTTACAGGAAAAGAGAGATCAAGGATATACTCTTAAAAAGAGATATGATGCGCGTATTTAGTCTTCAATCTTCTAAGTCGCATTTCCTAGAGCTTAACTCCATTGTGCTTTGACCGTCTTTAGCTTCACAATTTCGTAGCTTCTTGATTCTTGTTTCCAAAATATGAGTTGGAACTCATTCCACTGTTACCTCTCGTTCCACTTTTACTTATTCTTCTTCTAGTATACTCGGCTTAAACATAACTGCGTACTCATGGTTTCATGCAAGCTCTCCAAAATTCACTGGTGAATCCTGGATCTCGTTTACTCATTATTAGGTATTCCACGTAGAAGAACTATCAAACAATTGTCAACCATGTTGCCAAATGTACTTACTAAGGTGATTTTCTATAACTCATGCATAAGCGAAATGAACCATCCGCCTTAGTGGCGAACACTACTCGAGCGGATCGATAAATGTATCAAGAGAGGATCGATAAATGTATCAAGAGATTCTAGGTAACTAAACATGGCAGAACCCTAAGGGTTACACTAGACTTCGAGGGTATTACCAAGGCAAGTCAAGCGTATAACGACCCTCTTTTCATACTCGAGAATGGTACCATTTCTGGACAACCACTCCATCCCTAGAATCAACCCATAGCCCAAAAACATAAGCATTACTTCTAAACTCTACACTTAGCATAGACATTCTCAAATCCAAACAAGTCATGAATAAATGAGTCGATTCCCCAACAGGATTTGAGACAAAAACGGGATCCTCTACTACGCTAGTACTAAGGTGCAGAGACTTCAACTATCGAAGCAGAATTAAAAGGATGCGATGTACAAAAACAAAGTTCCCATGGTATGATAGAAAACAAAAGCTAGACTTTTAACAGAAACGTTACCACCTCTCTTAGGTATGCTAGTAGTGAGAGCATACAATTACCCTCTCGATGATCTTGTACTTAGGCTTGTGTTCTTTATCCTCGTTCTTACTATCCTTGTTCAGTTTGTTGGCCGGTTTCTCGAAAGCTATCTCCATCACACTACATCCCTACAAAGCTTGAAATAAGATTAGTCGCAGATGGAACTACTGTGGCTACAGATGGAGGTTGGGCACCTCTTTGCCCTCCGACTTGTGTCGTACGCCTACAAAATTATGGCGAAAAAGAAAGAAAGAGGAGATTCAAAGAGAGAATCAAAAGATAGTGCATATGGCTTTGGAGAATATGCCTTTCATAAAACAAAACTTTTCTTTAGAAAAATGCTTCTTTGTAAACGTTTTGAAAATAATTTCAGAAGGTTTTTAAAAGATTTTGCTCAGTCGGGTAACCTTCTGCTCTGATACCAAATGTAACACCCCACATCCGTTAAGGTCACTCACAAAGGGAATGCCATAACTTCAATGGAGCATTATGGGTACTGGAACAGAAATATTACAAGATAGACATATATAAAACAGCGGAAGGTAAAGTTGAAGTACTTCAAATCATTTATTAAATATAATTGTTTACAATAAAAGCGCATCAACTTCCAATACCCAATTACATAGCTAAAATATCTGTCTTGCTCAAAAACAAAGAAGCATGAAAATAAATTGTAGTATTTCCCAATAAAGCAAAGCAAGCCATTGCCAAGAGAGATCCAAGCAGCACATGAAAGAGCCTTGGAGCTTGGTAAGATCTGAACTAAGCTGTATTTCCACCCTGCAAACCTGGGGGGGGGGACGGAAGAAAAAGAGGCGAAACAAACCGGGTCAGTCATAAAGACTGAGTAAGTCCTAGTGGCTTTCAGCATAAAAACTGGTGAAGATAAAAAGGCATGAATAAACTGAAAGTAAACATAAGCATGATGACAAGGTAAGCTATAGGCACGATGAATCAAGTATAACATTGTGAGGTTCCCATTCAAGATGAACTAAGTATAGTTTCGCAAGATTTCTATCAAGCATCGCAAGATTTCTCTGCTTCACCATTAAAATGATATCTATTTGCTCTGCACCACCTAACTAGTGTCCCAACTAGTAATCTATACAAAATGATAAAATCATAACGTGATCCCAATCCTAGAAATTAAGGTTGCTTTCACGTGTACATCTATTATTTATTACCTAGATCTAATCTAGGGTTTTCTATCGAGTGCTTCCTAGATTCAACCAGGATTTATGCCACCTAGGTCCAACCTAGGGATTATGCTACATATTGAACGCTTCTCGGATTTAGGGTTTATGCCACCTAGGTCCAACCTAGGGATTATGCTACCTATGTGTGTCATACAGCCCCCAATGATTATAGATACATATGCTGGTCCCACCATGGGGTGTATCAAGACCCATGGTGGCGGCCCGACACAATTCTAGAGTACATAGGTTATACTACTGGTGCCCCAGTGCCCTTTTTGTCTACTTCGGAGTGTGTGCACGCCCACACCCCGTTAGAACCCACACTGTGCACCCACCGCCGTCGCTCTTGACTGCATACAATCAACCCAGTAATCGTGCCCCACCCTGCCTAGTTTCAGGGTACCATGATACCTAATTGGGTTACTACTGAAATGGGTCCCCGTTACTAGGGTTTTCTACTAGTTAAGTTTGTGGGCCTATATATATAGATATTACCCACCTTCCCGTGATGTACTTAACCCAACGATTCAAGCATGCTTATTAATGGTTAAGTTTGCGGGCCTATATTTACTAATATTACCCACCAACCCGATATGTACTTAACCCTCTCTGTCCATCACATTAAGTTGGTTAAGTGTTTTCTCTTGTTTTACTTAACCCTACCACACATCATGTTATATCGGATAAGTGTTGTTCCTTGTGTTACTTAACCCTACCGGAAACCTTGTTATACTGGCTAAGTGTTCTCCCTTGTGTTAACTTAACCCCACCGCATGTCATGTCATATTGGTTAAGTGTACATTGACTTAGCCCACCTACTTATCATGTTGTGACGGTTAAGTGTTACCCTCTGTTGTTACTTAACCTTACTACGCATCACGTTATATTGGTTTAGTGCATGTTAACTTAACCCCATCCACCAGTCATATTATAATGGTTAAGTGTTACCCTCGTGTGTTTACTTAACCCTACCACGCATCAGGTTATATCGATTGGGTGTTATCAACTTATTCAAGTTAGCCCAACCCATCCGCTAGTCATGTTATAACGGTTAAGTGTCATTAGCCTAGCCACGTTACTTAACCCACCCATTCATATCATATTGGTTGAGCCTACATTTATAAGTTTTACATGTTCTTAACTCATACCGGTTAGGTCCACATTTACATGTCAAATTTCCATGTCATCCCAACTAACCCTCTAACCATGCCCACGTCTTATTATGGTTAGTATTCCTTAATTCATTCATTATGACGAACAGATCATGACCTCTCACATTAGACCGTGCATTTTGTGGCCACTGGATTTGCTGGGCGGTTCCGGGCAGATTTACACCACAAACTAGGTCTAACCTCGTGTCATAAACCGTTACGCCTACAATTTGGCCTTCGACCTCTCACATTTGACTAACACTTTGTGGCTACTGGATTTGTCGGGCGGTTCCGTGAAGATTTACACCACAAACTGAGTCTAACCTCGTGTCAAAGGTTCATTAATGGTCGTATTCCACCCAAAACCCCAATATCAGTTCATGTGTTTAACATATAGAAATGTTCATGGTTCACGTTTTTGCCCCCAAAACGTATTCCCAAATTATTATCATAATTCACTATAAGGTTACGCCAAGTTATAGCCTTTTATTTACAATACATGCCAATTACCCAAAACCCAACTTAGGCGCGTTCATATTAAACCTCTATTAAGTCATAAATTATCATATATGTTTCAACTCCAAATTTTACATAATTAACATGTGCCCAAGTTCTAGATTACATGTAAATTTTACATATGCCCAATTTATACCAAATTTACATATGTTCAATTTATGCCGTTTTACATGTATGCCAATTTTATGCCATTTTACCATATCAAGTTCTAGCCAAAATTACATGTATCAAGTTTCATACGCAATAAACCCAAATCATGATTCATGATGTAGTTATCCCAAACTATAATCTTTTTATTACAATACATGTTTATGCCAATTATCAAATTTACAATTGCTTTCATGTTCTAATTTACAATTCTACATATGCCTAATTAACATAAGCCAAATCTTTTGATTTAAATTACATAGTCCCAAACTCGTGATTTAATTTACATGCCAATTCATGTATGCCCAAACTTGCAATTTCAATTATATTGACAATACCCAAATTTCACGTTATGCCATCAATTCCACCACACACATATATCCAAATAGGTAATATCCCAATATTTCCCCATATACAAATCGCACGTATATCGTAGTTTAGGCCTAGGTCCGAAATTGACCAAGGTTCATCAAAAGAAAATAAAAAGGGGAAGGTAGAATTTGTGTAACAATAAGTACAGAGAGAAAACTGGCGTAAGAACATAGTCTCAGGCATAAAAGATAGATCTTGATAATAATATCAACATGAATCAAGAAAAACTGATTTACAACAAGCTGAATAGATCATAGGCTTGACATGAAAATTGGAATAGAAAAGTCCCAAAACTCAAGATTCAAGAAGCAACAGAAATAGATCTGAATCAATAAACATACGTAAATCTAATTCCACTTTATTCCATGGCCATATTATAATTAAATGTTTAAATCTAAAAACAACTAGAACTTACAGAGCATGGCTAACGAATTAAGAATTGAATTTGTTGTAAAAATGTCGCGGCGTTGTTGATTTATTGTCTTGAATCATTGTAGAAGCCTTGTTCTTTGAATTGATTTGAGTTTGAATGTTTGTACTTTGATTTTGATACGGCGGCCATGGTTCAAGAGGTATTTTACCAGCATAATGGTGTAAGAATGATTTGATATGAATTAGGTTAGGTCTAAGGGTGTTTTATAGGTGTAGCAACTAGTTTAGGCCCTTAGATTAACCCTAGAATCAATCCGGACAATCAACACACGTCTCAGGCTACAAAAATGGGTTCAGGGTCAAAACAGGCCGACCAGGTCGACCTGTATGGGGGGTAGGTCGACCCTATGGTCAAACTGGGGGGGGGGGGGGGGTAGGTCGACCCCCTGGACCAGTGCTGCCTGAAATCTGCTGAATCTTCTGAAGGCCATAACTTCTTCATCCGGACTCCGATTTTCGAAAACTTGGACTGTATTTCATGTAGAATTCCGAGATGAACGCAATGGCACAACCCATTTTCCCTGATTCTTATTTTAAAATTTAATTCTGCCTTGATTTCTTGTTTTAACATGTTATCAAAATTCGGGTTGTTACAAAATCTATCCCATTTAATATTACCTTCTGGATCATCCTTTATAACTGTTTCCCACCAGAACAAAGCTCCGTCTTTGAGTGCCCAAGATGCTAGTAATCTCTTCTGATCATCTCTTAGTTGGGAACGTTCAAAAATTCTTTCAGTAGAACGCATCCAATCTTGAGTTTGAATAATGTATTCATTTCCCGAGAATGGTACTCCACCCATATTTCGATATTTCTTTAATAGAGATTATAGATCTGGTTCTATATTCCTTCTTTTGTTTCGGACACTCATTCTCTAGTACTTCTGCAAATAACAGACCAAGTGTTAGGTCAACAGAAAAGGTATTATAAAGCATAGAGACATATACTTGAATGTAAATGTGCCTATGGGGGTGTATTTTATTCTGCTATACTCATACTAGGACCTTACTGATCCTATATGTAATGAGTTACTTGTCCAAGAACGCTACTGATTCTATTTTTGACGAGCTCGTTAATATGTTATATTCCAGAACTAAGCTTAACCAAAGCTCTGATACCACGTGTGATGACCCCAAACCCCCGTTCCGCGGTGGTAAGGGTAATCTTTGGAATATAACACATAAACAAATAACAGTAGAACAGAAATATATCATTACACCAGAAATGAACAGCAAAATACACTGAATACATAATAACATCAGAGTTACACAGCATAATAGGATCATACTTAGCACAAAATATAGTTTCAGCTTTATATAAAATGTCTGCAGCGGAATCAAACATAATATACATAACAGTGTCTGAAACTATAACACCCCATACTTTCTGTTAATGTTAAAGTAACGAATTAAACAATACTTAATTTCAAATGTGAGAATTAAGGGAAACGAGTTACGCCATTGCGTTCGTCTCGGAATTTTGCTTTAGATAGAGTCCGAGTTTGCGTGAATTGGACTTCGTATGAAGAAGATGTGGCCTCCAGAAGTTTCAGAAATTCGAATAAATACAAACAGCTCAAGCCAGATTTCAAAATTCAAATAGAATTCAGAAGCGGGCTGGGCGAGAAAATTCCCGCCAAGGCAGGTCGACCAGGGGGTCGACCCTAGTGTCGACCTCCCCCTAGAGGTCGACCTGGGGGTTGACCTGGCCCCCGGCCAGATCTGAATTTTAAATGACTGATGACTTGATGCTGAGTCACTAGGGTTTCTGGATGGTCCTGATCTGGTCTGAGTGGCTGTGATTAACCCTAGGTTCATCCGACGGCTATAATTAAACTGAAATTCTATATAAATGTAACACCCCGAATTTCGGTTAATATTAAAGTTCACAAATTAAAGTATAATTAATCTCAGATGTGGGAATTAGGGGAAACGGGCTGCGTCATTGCGTTCGTCTCGGAAAAATACGCGAAATAGAGTCCGAGTTTGCGTAAAACGGGTACCGTATGAAAGAGATATGGACGAACGAAGTTAGGCAGAAAAACCAGAAACAGGCCAGAAATGCACTGGCGCACTTGTGAAGTGCGCCAGAACAAAGATGCACTGGCGCACTTGTGAAGTGCGCCAGTACAAAGATACACTGGCGCACTTGGGAAGTGCGCCCGTGCCGAGCCAAGAAACTTACACAGTTTCTAGAGGGTTCTGTGGTTGGGTGCACCAGTTTGGGGTTTGGGCTTGGTCCTAGGGCTGGTTTCTAGAGATTTCCTAAATCTAAGGGTCTTAATCTAACCTAGGGTTAATCTAAGGGCCTAAAACACTCACCTAATCCTATAAATAAGACCCTAACCCTATCCTAATTCATTCATAATTAGGTTTTGTAACTAAACTATGGCAAAATGAAACTTGGTCATGGCCTCCACAAATCAAATGAAGAGAGTTGCAAGCTAATCAACCCCTAATCACCTTCTTCTTCATATTTGGCAACTAGTTTTACTTCATTGATTTGCTAATCTTGGTTTTGGTGAGTTTCTATGGCTTTAATAATCAATTGTTAGATTGATTATGGTAGGATATGATAAGACATGGCTATGTTTGTGGATAAATGTATTTATGCAAGTTTGTATGATATGTGATTTGCAAGTTCTATGTTAAATGCAAGTTTAAGGCCATGTTTTATGATGCATAACACTATGTTAAACATTTATGCATATGTGACATGTTATGCAAACTATATGTGAGAATATATGCAAGTTATATGTAACATGATATGCAAGTTATGCATGTGATTTTATGCATGCTAAGTAGTTGGTGTTATGCATGTTAAGTATTTGATGTTATGCATGCTAAGTATTTGATTGTATGCATACTAAGTATTGGGTTTTATGAATGATAAGTGTTTGGGTTTATGCAAGTTAAGTGGTGGGTTTATGCATAATAAGTATTTGATTTCATGCATGATAAGTAAGTGGTTTTATGCATGCTAAGTGTTTGATATTATGCATAAGTCATAACATGCAAGTTTACCCTTTTAAATATGATGCATACATATGCAAGATGATACCCTTATATGTTATGCATGTTTATCCTCCTTTAAGATGCAAGTTCATATGCAAGTTATGTGTATAAGACTATGCAAGTTGTGTGCATGATGCTATGCAAGTTATGTATATGCTTAAATGCATGTTTAATGTGATATGCAAGTTATGCATGTTCATGCAAGTATGAGAATGCTTATGCAAGTATATGAATGCTTATGCGAGTCATGTGTATGCTTAAATGCATGTTTAACATGTTATGCAAGTTATGAGAATGCTTATATGCAAGTTTAACATGTTATGCAAATCATGTGTATGATAATATGCAAGTTTGGGTTATATGTAGTTGGGTTAATATATGTTCATATATGCAAGTTGACATCCTCTTAACCCATGACAAAGTTGTATGCTAAACCCATGATAATTGTGATGGATCATCCCCTTTATTATGTCATGAAATGAGGACGATTTACGTGGGGAACGATGGGGTTGGTAAATATGTTAATAAAGGTAAGATTGGGTATGATTAAGCATACCATAAAAATAAATTACCATAAGTGGGAATTTACCTATTGAGTTAGGTCTACCCCATGGGAATTTACCTATTGAGTTAGGTCTACCCATGTTATGGAAAACTTGATATTAATTAGGGATAATTAATATAGGGGTGATTAATTAGGTGTAATTAATCGACTAAGACACAAGGTTGGACCCATTTGTAGTGTAAAACTGCCCGGACCCGACCGGCTTAACCAGTTGCTACAAATGTCAGCCCAATGTGAGAGGTCTTAGCCATAAGTTAAATACGTGATTAAGGTAAAGACACGAGGTTAGACTCTGTTATGACGTAAGACTGCCCAGACTCTACCGGCTTAACCAGGCGGTCATAACAGCCAGTCTAATGTGGGGGGTCTTTATGGGAAATCACGGTCTTAATTAATTAAGAAACACTTAACCATTTTAGCATGTAGTGGGACATGAGGGGTTAAGTGGGTGCCTTGGGTGGCATGTAGTAACTAGTGGGGGTGCCTTGGGTGGCATGTAGAACTAGTGGGGGTGCCTCGGGTGGTATGAGGAAACTAGTGGGTTGCCTTGGGTGGCAATAGAAAATACGATTAGAATACTTAACCAAAGCGGAACATGTAATTAAACATGATTAAAGGGTTAAGTAAGTGCCTTGGGTGGCAATAGAAAATACGATTAGAATACTTAACCAAAGCGGAACATGTAATTAAACATGATTAAAGGGTTAAGTAAGTGCCTTGGGTGGCATGTGGGAATCAAGTAAGTGCCTTAGGTGGCATGTGGAAATCTAGTGGGTGCCCTAAGTGGCAATTGAAATATAATTAGATGACTTAACCAAACCTTAACATGTAAGGAGGCATGATTATAAAAAGGGGTTAAGTGGGATGCACTAGATTAAATGACAAGCTTAAGTAGTAGCTTGTGGGGGCCCATTTCAACCAATATCCCAAACGTATCTTTGTGGGCTCGACCTATGTCGAGTGACGGGACACGCATATTGGGCTTGATTATAAGAGGCCAAAACGGGTTAGCGGTGGCAACGCAAGTCCAACGGGTTTCATATGCGTGTGTGGGCCCGGGCTGGTAGATAAGCCGTTGTTGCATCGTGTAGATATAAAGCCGTGCACCGTTAGTATTGGGTAGCCACTTTAGGGGAGTGATACACCCCACTGTGGGACCAGCACGGGTATCTACGGTAGGGAGCCGATCGATGGGGAGTAGTGGGTACACCTAGTAAGGATAGGGGCAGACGGCACCTATGTAGGGGTACACGAAACTACTGGGTAAGATTACTAGGTACACCTAGTGGAGGTAGGGGCAGACGGCACCTACGTGGTCAGTTATACACCTAGTGGAGGTAGGGGCAGACGGCACCTACGTGGTCAGCTAGAAGTACCAGAAACTACTAGTTATATTTTCTAAGTCTTTAGATGGGATCAACCTTTAAGTAGGAATTACTCTTGGTGGGTAGAACTGGTGTGGTGCAGTGTAGGAATTACTCTTGGGTGGGTAGGTCTGGGGTGGTGTAAGCTAGTAATTATCCTTGGGTGGATAAATACGTTGTTGCGGTTATCGTAGTACATCCTGTGTTTTGTGGGCTACTTAATGTAGTCATTATCCCCAGAGGTACCGTATCTTGTTTATACCATACCCTAATTACTTTAATGATTGTATTGTTAGGGTTATAGGACTCACTCAGACTTATGTCTGACCCCGTTGTTGTTTATCTTTTTCCAACCCTCAGGTTATCAGAGTGGGCCTAGCACTATTGGGCTTGGATCAGACCGCTATATCTATCTTTTGGGCTTGGATCGTAGAAGTAAATCTCGGTTTATCTTTTCTATTATGGCTATTGTCTATGTAGTGGGATTATGTACTTCTATTTTATCAGGATGGATATTATGTACTTGACTCTTGTTATGGTTTTGTGATGTAACCAAACATGTTTTACTTTCCGCTGCAATAAAAGGATGTTTTAAATTTTCAAGTATTACTTATATCTGTCTTGTTGTAATTTTTCTGTTCTATACTCACTAAAAATGCTCCACCAAAACTAAGGCATTCCCTTAGTGAGTGACCTTAGCGGGTGTGGGGTGTTACACGTGGTATCAGAGCTTAAGGTTACCGGAACAGATAAATTTTTTAGAAAAACTATTTTCTAAAGAATATTTTTGGGAAGGAGTATTTTCAAAAACATGTCTTTTAAGAGAAAAGTTTTTGAAAGAAAAGCATAATCCCCAATAGCCATATTTATATCTTTCGAATTCTCCATTTTGAATCTCTTCCTTTCTCTCGTTTTGAGTTTCCCCTCCGCGTATAGATGATCTTTCTAAGATAGATAAGGATAGAAAACCACTTCAAGGGACTTAGACGTTAGTCGGATTAGAAGTTGGTTCAAGAAGGAGGAGGACTGGTAGGTATCTATTGGATAGACGATGGGAGGAAGGCTCAAATAGTTGTTTGGTTAATGAAGGATGAAACCTCATTGGTGGGAAGTTACGAGTGGAGAATAGGGAAGAAGAAGGCAAGTGGTTATCCTTTTGAGAGGAATAGGACGTCTTATTAGGATTGTCCAAAGAAGCAAGGGCAAGGTATGGAATCTTCTGGGGGGGTAGTTGTATTCCCTCACGACTAGGGTACCAGATGGGGATAAGGCCGTCTAGATTTGAGGTTGGATTTCTTTATCATCCAATTCGAACTTTATTTGATTCTGACACATCTAGTTCGTTTATCTCATCCTTGATAGTTGGGTCACTGCACTTAGACACCAGTTTGGTAGATGATCCCTTAGTTGTTCCAAACCCAATTGGGCTCCATGATGTGTTTGGGTTTGAAAGTTTCTATACTTAGCGTTGAGTTTAAGATGTGATGCTTTTGGGCTTCACGGGCTATGGGTTAGTTTTGGGCATGGACTGGTTATCCAGTAGGGGTGCCGTTCTTCATTTTGAAGGGAGAGTTGTTAGGCTTATGGGCCGTCTGGGTAACACTCTCGAGATCTCTTGTAACCCCATAGAATCTGTTATGCTAAGGTATCTAGAATCGCTTGACACATTGGTCTAGAGTCTGCGATCTGTTAGAGCGGTCCGGGAATACCCGGATGTGTTTGTGGAGGTGAAGGGCTTACCTCCGAAGCGGGAGATTGACTTCCGAATATATCTGGTGGATAATGCTAAACCAGTATCTTGGCCAGTGTGCCACATGGCTCCTAGTGAGAGGAGGGAACTCCATAAGTAGGTAGGCGATTTGCTTGAGAAGGGGTTCATAAGATGAAGTACATCGGAGTGGGGCGCTCCAGTAGTTTTTGTTATGAAGGCGGATGGGTCCCTCAGACTTTGTGTAGGCTAAAGAGAACTAAAGAAACTCACAAAGAAGAATAGATACCCATTGCCGAGGATTAATGATCTCTTTGATCAGTTGGCTGGCGCCTCGGTATTTTTGTAGTAGGACTTAGCCACGAGATTTCATCAGTTGAGAGTGGCTGAGGATAGCATAGAAAAGACTGCCTTTAGGACTCCGGATGATTTCTTTTAAGAGTGGCTGGTGATGCCATTGGGTTTGACGAACGCCCCCGCATACTTTGTTGATTTGATGAGAAGGGTGTTCAGGGAGTACCTAAATAAGTTCGTGATGGTCTTTGTAGATGACATTTTGGTCTTTTCTAGGAGCGAAATAAGTTTTCGTATGTACTCAATAAGCTGAGCAGAGCCAGTATGGGATAAACGACGGTTCTGGAGCGAGACTGGCGAGAACATCCAGAATTGGACAAGGGCTTAATTATTTAGCCATTCTTACTAGTATCATCTCACGTAGGTCGGCTGAATTCGAAGGAGGTATCCCTTGGGTGTTTGTCTGATATTGGTTTAGGCCTTTGGGGCTTGCATTTGGGGGAATGCCGAGTTCGGCTTGGGTGGTCTGCGTGAGGGATGGATAGTGTGATGATTTTGGATGATATCCTGATGGAGAAGAGCATGCCCTACATCCTAGGGAAGTGTTGGAGGCTCTTCGAGCACATGACCTTAGGACAGTAAAAGTGGATGGGATTCTTAGCATCCTATGGGTTTGAGATAGCGTATACCCCTGGCAAGGGTAACATGGTAACGGACACCTTAAGTAGAAAAAGGGTTGTCCTCAAGTTTGGGGTTCGCTGAACGGCGGAGTCTGGAGTTTATTTCTATGTTGGATTTCAAACCTTCCGTTGATTGTGTACCCGGTTTGCTAGCTTCCTTGGAAGTTAGACCTACTCTTTTGGGGCAAATTGTAGAAGCACAGAGGGACGACCCACAGTTGGTTGAGTTAGTAGAAAAGCTCATAAGGGGGGAGTCGTCCAGCCATTTGAGTAGGTACACCCTAGATGATAGGGGGTGCTTGTGTAGAGACGGTAGACTTTGTGTACCGCAAGACGAGGGTTTGGGGAAGGCTACTCTTGATGATACACACCATTCTAGGATGACCATTCATCCCGATGGGGACGAGATGTACCAAGACATGAAAAGGACTTTCTTCTGGGCCGGTATGAAGAAAGATGTGGCCGAGCATGTCGCTCGATGCTTGGTGTGCCAACGAGTGAAGACGGAGCGAAAGAAACCAGGTGGGTTGCTTTACCCATTGGAGGTTCTGCAATGAAAGTGGGACAGCGTCTCGATGGATTCTATTGACAGGTTACCCAGATCGAGAAAGAGTAATACAGGAATTTGGGTGGTGGTAGACAGACTTACTAAGAACACCCATTTCATACCTGTGAAGAGTAAGTGGACTGCTCCATGGCTAGCTTCTGTATATCTTCGAGAGATAGTTCGATTGCATCGGGTACTCTCTAGCATAGTGAGTGATCGAGATCCTATCTTCACTAGAGAGTTTTTGAAGAATTTGCAAGAGGCGGTAGGGACTCAGTTGTGTATGAGTACCGCATATCATCCTCAGACGGACAGCCAGACCGAGAGGGTGAATCATGTTTTAGAAGACCTTTTGAGGCTATGTATCTTGGATTTTGGAGGTACACGGGAGGAGCATCTTCCATTGGCGGAGTTACCCGACAGACTTAGTGATGTATTCCGTGGGAGGAAGTGCCTACATGAGACCGCAGAGGTGGTAGAACCTAGTTTGCTTAGAAAAGTGGAAGCAGAGCGTGATGCGACGATTCGACGAGCTCCTACTTGCATCCTTGGGTCAGAGATTTGGAAGTTGAGAAACAGAGAGGTTCAACTAATCAAAGTACAAAGGGGAGATGAAGAGAGTGACGCTACCTGGGAGACGGAAGTGAAGATGCGTTCGAGGTACCCTTTTCTTTCGGAGGGTATGTCCTTTTGCTTCTCCTTCATCGCATATCTTGTGCTTATCTTATCTTTAGTATGTCCTCTCGTTAGTACCTTTGACCTTTAGATAGGGTAAACCTATGGTTGAAACATGTGTTTGAGACATGTTATGGTTGATGGATGCAAGTGGATGCAAGTGTTTGCTAGTGATTGCTCGTGGATGCATATACACACACTCTAGGCACTAGATCGGCTCAGTCACTTCATATTGCATATTGCATAAATTTGTGCGTAGGAAAATATATTTATGGATGTATAATGGTTGTGTTATCACGTGGATGATGCATTTTGGTGAATGATTGTGCACTCATGTAGATATTGTATGTGTCGATAGGGTTCTCTCGCATACATAATGGATGCATGGCACTATCATGGTTTGCATATGTTCATACGTCAGATAGGGAACATATACACACACTTTTTGCATATGCTCATACATCATTAGAAATTGTTTTAAGGACAATGGATGCACGTGGATGATGGTTTGAGTAGATGGTTGTTTGGATGGTAGGATATGCATTCTCCTTAGCTTAGAGATTTCGGGGACGAAATCCTTTAAGGAGGGGAGAATGTAACACCCCGAATTTCGGTTAATATTAAAGTTCACAAATTAAAGTATAATTAATCTCAGATGTGGGAATTAGGGGAAACGGGCTGCGTCATTGCGTTCGTCTCGGAAAAATACGCGAAATAGAGTCCGAGTTTGCGTAAAACGGGTACCGTATGAAAGAGATATGGACGAACGAAGTTAGGCAGAAAAACCAGAAACAGGCCAGAAATGCACTGGCGCACTTGTGAAGTGCGCCAGAACAAAGATGCACTGGCGCACTTGTGAAGTGCGCCAGTACAAAGATACACTGGCGCACTTGGGAAGTGCGCCCGTGCCGAGCCAAGAAACCTGCACAGTTTCTAGAGGGTTCTGTGGTTGGGTGCACCAGTTTGGGGTTTGGGCTTGGTCTTAGGGCTGGTTTCTAGAGATTTCCTAAATCTAAGGGTCCTAATCTAACCTAGGGTTAATCTAAGGGCCTAAAACACTCACCTAATCCTATAAATAAGACCCTAACCCTATCCTAATTCATTCATAATTAGGTTTTGTAACTAAACTATGGCAAAATGAAACTTGGTCATGGCCTCCACAAATCAAATGAAGAGAGTTGCAAGCTAATCAACCCCTAATCACCTTCTTCTTCATATTTGGCAACTAGTTTTACTTCATTGATTTGCTAATCTTGGTTTTGGTGAGTTTCTATGGCTTTAATAATCAATTGTTAGATTGATTATGGTAGGATATGATAAGACATGGCTATGTTTGTGGATAAATGTATTTATGCAAGTTTGTATGATATGTGATTTGCAAGTTCTATGTTAAATGCAAGTTTAAGGCCATGTTTTATGATGCATAACACTATGTTAAACATTTATGCATATGTGACATGTTATGCAAACTATATGTGAGAATATATGCAAGTTATATGTAACATGATATGCAAGTTATGCATGTGATTTTATGCATGCTAAGTAGTTGGTGTTATGCATGTTAAGTATTTGATGTTATGCATGCTAAGTATTTGATTGTATGCATACTAAGTATTGGGTTTTATGAATGATAAGTGTTTGGGTTTATGCAAGTTAAGTGGTGGGTTTATGCATAATAAGTATTTGATTTCATGCATGATAAGTAAGTGGTTTTATGCATGCTAAGTGTTTGATATTATGCATAAGTCATAACATGCAAGTTTACCCTTTTAAATATGATGCATACATATGCAAGATGATACCCTTATATGTTATGCATGTTTATCCTCCTTTAAGATGCAAGTTCATATGCAAGTTATGTGTATAAGACTATGCAAGTTGTGTGCATGATGCTATGCAAGTTATGTATATGCTTAAATGCAAGTTTAATGTGATATGCAAGTTATGCATATTCATGCAAGTATGAGAATGCTTATGCAAGTATATGAATGCTTATGCGAGTCATGTGTATGCTTAAATGCATGTTTAACATGTTATGCAAGTTATGAGAATGCTTATATGCAAGTTTAACATGTTATGCAAATCATGTGTATGATAATATGCAAGTTTGGGTTATATGTAGTTGGGTTAATATATGTTCATATATGCAAGTTGACATCCTCTTAACCCATGACAAAGTTGTATGCTAAACCCATGATAATTGTGATGGATCATCCCCTTTATTATGTCATGAAATGAGGACGATTTACGTAGGGAACGATGGGGTTGGTAAATATGTTAATAAAGGTAAGATTGGGTATGATTAAGCATACCATAAAAATAAATTACCATAAGTGGGAATTTACCTATTGAGTTAGGTCTACCCCATGGGAATTTACCTATTGAGTTAGGTCTACCCATGTTATGGAAAACTTGATATTAATTAGGGATAATTAATATAGGGGTGATTAATTAGGTGTAATTAATCGACTAAGACACGAGGTTGGACCCATTTGTAGTGTAAAACTGCCCGGACCCGACCGGCTTAACCAGTTGCTACAAATGTCAGCCCAATGTGAGAGGTCTTAGCCATAAGTTAAATACGTGATTAAGGTAAAGACACGAGGTTAGACTCTGTTATGACGTAAGACTGCCCGGACTCTACCGGCTTAACCAGGCGGTCATAACAGCCAGTCTAATGTGGGGGGTCTTTATGGGAGATCACGGTCTTAATTAATTAAGAAACACTTAACCATTTTAGCATGTAGTGGGACATGAGGGGTTAAGTGGGTGCCTTGGGTGGCATGTAGTAACTAGTGGGGGTGCCTTGGGTGGCATGTAGAACTAGTGGGGGTGCCTCGGGTGGTATGACGAAACTAGTGGGTTGCCTTGGGTGGCAATAGAAAATACGATTAGAATACTTAACCAAAGCGGAACATGTAATTAAACATGATTAAAGGGTTAAGTAAGTGCCTTGGGTGGCAATAGAAAATACGATTAGAATACTTAACCAAAGCGGAACATGTAATTAAACATGATTAAAGGGTTAAGTAAGTGCCTTGGGTGGCATGTGGGAATCAAGTAAGTGCCTTAGGTGGCATGTGGAAATCTAGTGGGTGCCCTAAGTGGCAATTGAAATATAATTAGATGACTTAACCAAACCTTAACATGTAAGGAGTTATGATTATAAAAAGGGGTTAAGTGGGATGCACTAGATTAAATGACAAGCTTAAGTAGTAGCTTGTGGGGGCCCATTTCAACCAATATCCCAAACGTATCTTTGTGGGCTCGACCTATGTCGAGTGACGGGACACGCATATTGGGCTTGATTATAAGAGGCCAAAACGGGTTAGCGGTGGCAACGCAAGTCCAACGGGTTTCATATGCGTGTGTGGGCCCGGGCTGGTAGATAAGCCGTTGTTGCATCGTGTAGATATAAAGCCGTGCACCGTTAGTATTGGGTAGCCACTTTAGGGGAGTGATACACCCCACTGTGGGACCAGCACGGGTATCTACGGTAGGGAGCCGATCGATGGGGAGTAGTGGGTACACCTAGTAAGGATAGGGGCAGACGGCACCTATGTAGGGGTACACGAAACTACTGGGTAAGATTACTAGGTACACCTAGTGGAGGTAGGGGCAGACGGCACCTACGTGGTCAGTTATACACCTAGTGGAGGTAGGGGCAGACGGCACCTACGTGGTCAGCTAGAAGTACCAGAAACTACTAGTTATATTTTCTAAGTCTTTAGATGGGATCAACCTTTAAGTAGGAATTACTCTTGGTGGGTAGAACTGGTGTGGTGCAGTGTAGGAATTACTCTTGGGTGGGTAGGTCTGGGGTGGTGTAAGCTAGTAATTATCCTTGGGTGGATAAATACGTTGTTGCGGTTATCGTAGTATGTAGAGACCCGCAACTTCCCCGTAAAGGAAAGCGTCGGATAGTTCGAGAACAAGCCACAACAGAACTTATACAGAAGAACATTTCATTGTATATTACAACAATGCATCAGATTACAAGAATATACAGAGTAAAAATGAATATTACACAGAAATATCAGAGATTTAAATTACATTTAAATACATAGCAGCGGAAAAATAATACAATACACAACTAGAATGAGATATACGGATACAAAGCTTTCCGGATATCGTTCCAGCTGTAAACCAGGATCCTGTGAATATAAATCTGCAAAACCAAAACTACTAGCTGCCCGCGTCGAAAATAAGGGCACCCAGAGTTTAGGTCAAAACAATAAACTCCAGGTCAGTCATGTGACTGGTGTGAGAACTAAAACAGTTATTAATCTTTATTTTCAAAGTTAGGTAAATCAAGGGACCACGCCGTATAACACGGAACGGGTTTCCTCCCAAGAATACCAGTGCATAAAACAAACAGCGCAATGCTAAATAAAGAAAAATGAAGCTGTTATAAGACCCAGGTCCTATCACACAATGCAAACGCAAGCCGGGGGATAGGGTTTTCCCTTATAACAGCCAAAGAATGTTTGATACGCTTAAAACAGATCATTTGATACTACTATTAGTGCATAGTGTATAAAACAACTTCAAATCATAAGTATCAATCATAGGCGGCATGAATGCCCCATACCACTATGTCGCCATATATAGGTTATACAATCAAAATCGCAAAGTCTCGTATTTGGAAATTGGATTTCCGTCTATGAACCGAGGCTAGGGGCAAGATCCTCAACCGATTCGTGACTCTCTAGCCCGAGCCACCGGAACAGCCGCAACTGCCCCTTGGAGCGACAGGGCCGGTCCACCGATGTGGATTATAGTGCCTGAACAATACGTCTCCCCACCCTATGGGGTGTAAGTCTGGTCCGTCAGCCGACCAGAATGCATTCGGCCGAAACCGATATAACCGAGGCGCCTCGCAACAGCAACAACCACATAAGTCAAACTCGTCAGGGCGTGTAAAACCACTGACGCCACTTCTAGCTAGAAAGAAACGCAAGTCCTCCCTGAGGTCCGTCTCCCGTTTTTGGTTCATACCGGGTGTGAAACACGCGAGGTAAACGTTACACAAAGCTACGCCACAAAGGCCGTGCTTTGATCATCACCACAAGACTTTGCTTTTCAACAGAAGCCTTGATCATTTGCATCTTAGCATGCCACACAGGCAAACCATCCTATGCAACCGATATCAGTCACACAGAATGAAATCCAATGTCAGACACACAGTCCATTTACAAGTCCGTTCTGGGTCTGAACGAAACCGGAGGCACCTAGTACCCCGCATATCCATCGATCTCCAAGTACGTCTGGACGATCACTAACTGTTTCCATCTTCTTGGGTGTACAGCCCAATCAAGATCATCAGTTATCACCCAAACGACGTGAAGACCTCCGGTCTTCGACCATCGTCTTCGTCTTCGACTTATCGTCGTATCAGTTATTCAGAATGGGATAAACCCGGTCTTTCCGAATAACTCGCGTATATTTTAAATAAGTGTTACACAAACACAACATACGCCTCATTCCAATTCATTAGTCACTAACCGTAAATTAATCAAGAGAATAATTCCCCAAATATTAACCCCGAAGGCCGAAACCAACATCAGATCAATATCCAGAAAACCATTCTGCTTGGCTAACCGACAGTTAGTTTCTAAATTTCACGTTCAAATCTAATTAAAGATTTAACTATCGCCTGGAGCAAAACTAGTGATACTCCATTCTCGATCTTTTCAATCTAATTAAAGATTCATTAAAACTCCACTTAGTTTTAATCATTATCTGGGTTAAAGAATCAGTGTCATTTAAAACACGATTCACGATAAACCCAAAATCACATTCCATTAATTATTGGGTTAAAGAACAAGTGTTATTTAAAACACTGTTCACGATAA
Source organism: Allium sativum (assembly GCA_030737875.1). Lineage (NCBI taxonomy): Eukaryota > Viridiplantae > Streptophyta > Magnoliopsida > Asparagales > Amaryllidaceae > Allium > Allium sativum. The sequence continues at coordinate 121,043,427 of CM060919.1, read as the reverse complement.
ACCCAAAAATCAATATCAATTCAATTCCAATTAAATATCATCTAATTGGTACACTTCATTAAATCTAAATAAAAAGATTTAATCTTTTCTCAACTGGGTTCAAGAACAGTGTTAGTGAAGACACCATTCACGACAAACCCAAATCACATTCGATATTCAATACAAGGCTCTGAATAGAAAATATATCGGCTTATATTCAATATCGAATTCTACGACTAACAAATGTCGTATTGGAAATAACGATATAAATATATATCTTTCAAATTTCCATAACAACACCTGTATAATCACGAATTCCAACATCGAAATATTCCGAAGACAATTTCGATTCAAATCCACTCCAATGCAATCATTGGAAATTTTGGTTATTTTCAAAACCCTTTTCGAATTCAATTTATTTATTCAAAAATAAATAGAATTATAATTCTAGTTCAAAACTAGTTCATTTCGATAAAAACCTATTTTTATCTTTTCAAATAGGGAGTTTTTCATCCCAATTCTTTCTAAATCATTTCTTATGATTTTACACAAATTATTACTATTTTTAATAATTTTATCAAGGCCCGTACAGTCGATTTCCATCAATGGCCATCGAACTGCACTTACAGCGACCTTTTTCGAATTTGATTTGGACATAATTCCAAATCCAACCGTTAGATTTCAAATTTCTAATATTCGTTAGAAAGCTCTTTTCGATACGAACCCAACGGTTCCGGTTTTAGGAGAATCCGACGGTCGGATCTCCCGTAATGTCCGTTTGAAATTAATGGTCGAAATTCGCGAACTGCCGCGGCGCGGCGCGTTCTATTCAGGCCATTATATTATATATAATATATATATAATATATTTCGTCGATTTCTATTTAAAAACGAATTATATAAACAGTTTTAAATTCATTTCAAAATCTATTTCAACTTCCATTTCAATTCAAAGCAAAATTGAATCCTTCCTTATAAATTCGTTTTAAAATTCATTTCTGTTCAATTCAAATTTCAATTCAATTCAAATTCAATTCAATTCACTTTGAATTCGTTTTCAATTCAATTCATTTCGAATTCGTTTTCAATTCAATTCAATTCGAAATCGTTTTCAATTCAATTCATTTCGAAATCGTTTTCAATTCAATTCATTTCGAAATCGTTTTCAATTCAATTCATTTCGAAATCGTTTTCAATTCAATTCATTTCGAAATCGTTTTCAATTCAATTCATTTCGAAATCGTTTTCAATTCAATTCAATTCGAAATCGTTTTCAATTCAATTCATTTCGAAATCGTTTTCAATTCAATTCATTTCGAAATCGTTTTCAATTCAATTCATTTCGAAATCGTTTTCAATTCAATTCATTTCGAAATCGTTTTCAATTCAATTCATTTCGAAATCGTTTTAAATATCGTTCACTTCAAAATGGCGTCAATCTAATCAACACGGCTTCATATATTGATATTTTCAAATATTCCATTTCGAATATTTCTATTTCAAATATTTCTTTTTCAAAACTGGAATGAGGCCCAATCAATTACCATATAAAATTAATTATATGGATTTTCATACAACACATGTATATAATAGCATTGAAAATAATCAACCATCAACCAAAGTGCACTACACTGTATAAGCATCAAATATAGATATCCAACGCTTATAACAGCCTGTCAATCAATCGATCGACATATTTAATCAATCAGGATGAGTGAACTTCAAATTTCATCCTAACACCCGTGTGGGGTTTCAAACAATCAAACACATATTTTATTTGTGCAGTTAGGCGATGTGTAAAATTTATCGACCCAATCAACGTCATTCAAATAGGTGTACATAAACAAACCGTCTGGTTTGTAAATGAATATTTATTTATTCACATTCACGTTAAAATTTATATTTTTAACGATAAAACATTTTATTTCAACCTATGAATTTCTATTCAATTCATTTACACAATAAAATGATATTTTTATTTTCTAACATATTTTAGAAAATTTCGGCGGCATAACGGCACGATACTAGAAACGGGACAAGGCCTAGCCTTATCCCCGGTCTAGTGAAGGCCCATGCCATTCACACATCAATCAAATTCACTTTCGTTATGCAAACCATAAAATTTGGAGTAAGGGTCTAACCTAGCCTTACTCCTTCGCCTTATAACGGCGCACGTCTAATCCTAACCAATTCATCGATTCGATTTTTCATACCACAAATCACATTCAAACCAATATCGCAATCAATCACCAATCAATCAAACAAACAAGTCCATGGTCTGTGGACGATTGTGTCGGGTGCTACTAAGCACCGTCTGCATCCTAGTATATATATATATATCTAGAAAAGAAATAGAAAGGTGAGAAATTCTCACATATAGCTATCCTAGCTCCACGGCCCTTCCTTTGCAGAAGTCTTCGTCGTTTCGCCTTATTGTCACCTTCGTTGTCCGCTTTCACTACATATGTAAAAATCCCATTTTTACTTCGCTATTCAATATATAAAAATCGAATTTTTAGTTCAAAGTTCAATATATAAAAATCGAATTTTTATTTCAAAGTTTAATATATAAAAATCATATTTTTAACTCGAAGTTCAATATATAAAAATCATATTTTATTTCGAAGTTCAATATATAAAAATCGAATTTTTCTTTCGAAGTTTAATATATAAAAATCGAATTTTTATTTATAGATCTCGCCTTTTCTAATATAAAAATCTAATCTATTTCATTTTCAAAATCTAATCTTTTTGACATATGAATTTCTATTTTTACTTCAATGCCCTATACATATAAAAATAAAAATTCTTTTCTATTAAAAATCTAAACTATATACTATATAAAATAAAAAACTAACTTCAGTTTTTAAAGTAGATAAAACTCAGTTTTTAAAATAAAACAAATTCAGTTTTTAAAATAAAACAAATTCAGTTTTTAAAATAAAACAAATTCAGTTTTTAAAATAAAACAAATTCAGTTTTTAAAATAAAACAAAAACATTTTTTAAAATAAAACAAATTCAGTTTTTAAAATAAAACAAATTCAGTTTTTAAAATAAAACAAATTCAGTTTTTAAAATAAAACAAATTCAGTTTTTAAAATAAAACAAATTCAGTTTTTAAAATAAAACAAATTCAGTTTTTAAAATAAAACAAATTCAGTTTTTAAAATAAAACAAAAACATTTTCAAATTAAATAATATAAAACATAATATTCACCTTGCATTTTCGCCACAGATCCGAAGCTGGGGGGGGTTTCACCTTCGTCGGAGCAGCTGGGGGGGGGGGTTTCACCTTCGTCGGAGCAGCTGGGGGGGGGCGGCTCTGGTGAGCCTGCAAGGCGGCGCGACGGAGGGAAGGTCTAGGGCATTGGCGGTGGGGCCAGGGGTCCACGGCGACTCAATTTAGGGCGGAAATCGTATTGGGTTTGGGAGGCTGAGGTGGCGTTGAAGGAGGGGGGGGATGCGGCGGAGATGGGAGGGGCGACAGGCGACTTCCGCCTGGCGGTGGCGGAGGGCATCGAGCGGCTGGTCCGTCGTTGTCTCGTTTTTTTTTTTTTCTTCAGATCTAAAATGAACGGGGGGGGGTTTGAACAGGTAAGAAGAGGTAAAAGGGTTTGACCCATTATTTTTAATTATATTTTTAATTAATTTATTCTCTAAAAAGTTATCTTACCATTCGAACCCCAAATCAAGCCTACTGCCTGTCGTCCCTAACTAATTACCCCCATTCCGAACACAATGGGATATGCCACGTGGGCTGATTCGACTGTTTGAATCAGTTTCCGTTAAATTCACATTTAAATCACTATATTGAATTTTTAACGTACATTTCAGATTACCGGGGTCACATACTAACACTAAAAATTCCAGAAAAATATTTTCTAGCTTCGTATTGACGATACGGTCCTAACAAAACTAGTTTCGTCGAATTCTGAGGCCGTTTGAAAAACGGCCAATTTCCAGTCGATTAAAATCAACTGAAACTGGTCAAACGCGTTTTCCTTTGCCACGCTCACATATTGATTCGAAAAATTATGAAATTTGAAACCTAGCAATAACTCGACACTGCGGACCCAACAAAACTGGTTTCGTCGGAATCCGAGGTCGTTTGCAAAATTGCTATTTTTAAGGGCCTTATATTATATTAAAATATATATAAATTCCACAGCGACTATTTCTAATTTTAAACTGGACATATCTTATCATTTCTAAGATGAAATCTCAGTTTGTTAACTTCGTTACAAAGATATAGTTATACAGATTCAAATATTTCTTGTTTCGTTCAATTCTGACTTATATTGGATTCTGTATATTCATTTGAAATTAGAAATCGAATTTTCGAACTACCGCGCCATTTTCAATTCCTTTTATAATTATATATAATTATAATATATTCTAACGACGACGTATATAATATATACGTCGAATTTCAATTCAAAATAAATTTCTCGTCGATATTATTTAAAATAATTCATCTTAAATAATCAAAATTCGCTAAAATTGCCAAAATAAAAATTTTAAACTGGCCCAGATTTTCCGGGTTGTTACAATCTCCCCCACTTAAAACTTTTCGTCCCCGAAAAGGAACAGAGTCGAAAGTGGTTTGATTAATCAACTCTACGCTCGACCTGGCTTCCATTCTCCAACTCTTTAGTTTCTGAGAATTTTCAAAATCTCAAAAATTTGGCTAACACCCTAAATTTTTGAAAAATTTCGCCATAACCTCCCCTGCACCGGGAGCATCGGGGAATTTCAAATAGCTTCCCCGGTCCTTCAGATCTCAAAAAGAAAAAGAAAAAGCCAAGCGGCTAGCCAATAGGCTCACAAAATCATCATCACCCAAACAAAACAGGAAATTATGTAGTAAACATGTACCTATTTGTCGGGCAAACAAATTTTATTCTCTGCTCTAGCCTCCTTGCTATGACCTGTTCAAGGTAAGTACATATATGCAAGCAAATGCGACCAATTTTCAATATAGGTCAATATTTGATTCAGTTAGGCATAATGGCTAAAAATTAGCAAACAACTAAACAAACAACACAAACATCAATCAATTAGTGAATTAGATTATCAAATTCATAATTTTGATACATATACAAAAATCATGTTTTTGATGCCAATTCACAACAATAGGCCCTATCTAATTTTTGGTTCTCACACCAGTCTAATGGAAATATATAGATATCACACCTTCGTCACACGAATATAAATTCTGACGATGAGTACTCAACCATCAGAATCATCTTCGGGCCACTAGAGTATGATTCTATATCTATCCAATATATTAAAACTTCGAATACACGCGGATCAGACGTATACGCAAAATCTTTATATACTGGACTGTCCAACTCAATATAAATAGATAATCAAATACGAATAATTGATTTTAAATTTTCAAAACAAATTTGACCTTCATTTTCAAAAATATACTCTTCACACTCGTTCTAGGATACTATTGATCCTATCTCTAACGAGTCATTCTAATTGGATATTACTAATCCAATATCTGATGAATTCTTTCATATGTTTCTAATGTGTCTTGTTCTCTGGCTTTGTAAACCAAAGCTCTGATACCAAATGTAGAGACCCGCAACTTCCCCGTAAAGGAAAGCGTCGGATAGTTCGAGAACAAGCCACAACAGAACTTATACAGAAGAACATTTCATTGTATATTACAACAATGCATCAGATTACAAGAATATACAGAGTAAAAATGAATATTACACAGAAATATCAGAGATTTAAATTACATTTAAATACATAGCAGCGGAAAAATAATACAATACACAACTAGAATGAGATATACGGATACAAAGCTTTCCGGATATCGTTCCAGCTGTAAACCAGGATCCTGTGAATATAAATCTGCAAAACCAAAACTACTAGCTGCCCGCGTCGAAAATAAGGGCACCCAGAGTTTAGGTCAAAACAATAAACTCCAGGTCAGTCATGTGACTGGTGTGAGAACTAAAACAGTTATTAATCTTTATTTTTAAAGTTAGGTAAATCAAGGGACCACGCCGTATAACACGGAACGGGTTTCCTCCCAAGAATACCAGTGCATAAAACAAACAGCGCAATGCTAAATAAAGAAAAATGAAGCTGTTATAAGACCCAGGTCCTATCACACAATGCAAACGCAAGCCGGGGGATAGGGTTTTCCCTTATAACAGCCAAAGAATGTTTGATACGCTTAAAACAGATCATTTGATACTACTATTAGTGCATAGTGTATAAAACAACTTCAAATCATAAGTATCAATCATAGGCGGCATGAATGCCCCATACCACTATGTCGCCATATATAGGTTATACAATCAAAATCGCAAAGTCTCGTATTTGGAAATTGGATTTCCGTCTATGAACCGAGGCTAGGGGCAAGATCCTCAACCGATTCGTGACTCTCTAGCCCGAGCCACCGGAACAGCCGCAACTGCCCCTTGGAGCGACAGGGCCGGTCCACCGATGTGGATTATAGTGCCTGAACAATACGTCTCCCCACCCTATGGGGTGTAAGTCTGGTCCGTCAGCCGACCAGAATGCATTCGGCCGAAACCGATATAACCGAGGCGCCTCGCAACAGCAACAACCACATAAGTCAAACTCGTCAGGGCGTGTAAAACCACTGACGCCACTTCTAGCTAGAAAGAAACGCAAGTCCTCCCTGAGGTCCGTCTCCCGTTTTTGGTTCATACCGGGTGTGAAACACGCGAGGTAAACGTTACACAAAGCTACGCCACAAAGGCCGTGCTTTGATCATCACCACAAGACTTTGCTTTTCAACAGAAGCCTTGATCATTTGCATCTTAGCATGCCACACAGGCAAACCATCCTATGCAACCGATATCAGTCACACAGAATGAAATCCAATGTCAGACACACAGTCCATTTACAAGTCCGTTCTGGGTCTGAACGAAACCGGAGGCACCTAGTACCCCGCATATCCATCGATCTCCAAGTACGTCTGGACGATCACTAACTGTTTCCATCTTCTTGGGTGTACAGCCCAATCAAGATCATCAGTTATCACCCAAACGACGTGAAGACCTCCGGTCTTCGACCATCGTCTTCGTCTTCGACTTATCGTCGTATCAGTTATTCAGAATGGGATAAACCCGGTCTTTCCGAATAACTCGCGTATATTTTAAATAAGTGTTACACAAACACAACATACGCCTCATTCCAATTCATTAGTCACTAACCGTAAATTAATCAAGAGAATAATTCCCCAAATATTAACCCCGAAGGCCGAAACCAACATCAGATCAATATCCAGAAAACCATTCTGCTTGGCTAACCGACAGTTAGTTTCTAAATTTCACGTTCAAATCTAATTAAAGATTTAACTATCGCCTGGAGCAAAACTAGTGATACTCCATTCTCGATCTTTTCAATCTAATTAAAGATTCATTAAAACTCCACTTAGTTTTAATCATTATCTGGGTTAAAGAATCAGTGTCATTTAAAACACGATTCACGATAAACCCAAAATCACATTCCATTAATTATTGGGTTAAAGAACAAGTGTTATTTAAAACACTGTTCACGATAAACCCAAAAATCAATATCAATTCAATTCCAATTAAATATCATCTAATTGGTACACTTCATTAAATCTAAATAAAAAGATTTAATCTTTTCTCAACTGGGTTCAAGAACAGTGTTAGTGAAGACACCATTCACGACAAACCCAAATCACATTCGATATTCAATACAAGGCTCTGAATAGAAAATATATCGGCTTATATTCAATATCGAATTCTACGACTAACAAATGTCGTATTGGAAATAACGATATAAATATATATCTTTCAAATTTCCATAACAACACCTGTATAATCACGAATTCCAACATCGAAATATTCCGAAGACAATTTCGATTCAAATCCACTCCAATGCAATCATTGGAAATTTTGGTTATTTTCAAAACCCTTTTCGAATTCAATTTATTTATTCAAAAATAAATAGAATTATAATTCTAGTTCAAAACTAGTTCATTTCGATAAAAACCTATTTTTATCTTTTCAAATAGGGAGTTTTTCATCCCAATTCTTTCTAAATCATTTCTTATGATTTTACACAAATTATTACTATTTTTAATAATTTTATCAAGGCCCGTACAGTCGATTTCCATCAATGGCCATCGAACTGCACTTACAGCGACCTTTTTCGAATTTGATTTGGACATAATTCCAAATCCAACCGTTAGATTTCAAATTTCTAATATTCGTTAGAAAGCTCTTTTCGATACGAACCCAACGGTTCCGGTTTTAGGAGAATCCGACGGTCGGATCTCCCGTAATGTCCGTTTGAAATTAATGGTCGAAATTCGCGAACTGCCGCGGCGCGGCGCGTTCTATTCAGGCCATTATATTATATATAATATATATATAATATATTTCGTCGATTTCTATTTAAAAACGAATTATATAAACAGTTTTAAATTCATTTCAAAATCTATTTCAACTTCCATTTCAATTCAAAGCAAAATTGAATCCTTCCTTATAAATTCGTTTTAAAATTCATTTCTGTTCAATTCAAATTTCAATTCAATTCAAATTCAATTCAATTCACTTTGAATTCGTTTTCAATTCAATTCATTTCGAATTCGTTTTCAATTCAATTCAATTCGAAATCGTTTTCAATTCAATTCATTTCGAAATCGTTTTCAATTCAATTCATTTCGAAATCGTTTTCAATTCAATTCATTTCGAAATCGTTTTCAATTCAATTCATTTCGAAATCGTTTTCAATTCAATTCATTTCGAAATCGTTTTCAATTCAATTCAATTCGAAATCGTTTTCAATTCAATTCATTTCGAAATCGTTTTCAATTCAATTCATTTCGAAATCGTTTTCAATTCAATTCATTTCGAAATCGTTTTCAATTCAATTCATTTCGAAATCGTTTTCAATTCAATTCATTTCGAAATCGTTTTAAATATCGTTCACTTCAAAATGGCGTCAATCTAATCAACACGGCTTCATATATTGATATTTTCAAATATTCCATTTCGAATATTTCTATTTCAAATATTTCTTTTTCAAAACTGGAATGAGGCCCAATCAATTACCATATAAAATTAATTATATGGATTTTCATACAACACATGTATATAATAGCATTGAAAATAATCAACCATCAACCAAAGTGCACTACACTGTATAAGCATCAAATATAGATATCCAACGCTTATAACAGCCTGTCAATCAATCGATCGACATATTTAATCAATCAGGATGAGTGAACTTCAAATTTCATCCTAACACCCGTGTGGGGTTTCAAACAATCAAACACATATTTTATTTGTGCAGTTAGGCGATGTGTAAAATTTATCGACCCAATCAACGTCATTCAAATAGGTGTACATAAACAAACCGTCTGGTTTGTAAATGAATATTTATTTATTCACATTCACGTTAAAATTTATATTTTTAACGATAAAACATTTTATTTCAACCTATGAATTTCTATTCAATTCATTTACACAATAAAATGATATTTTTATTTTCTAACATATTTTAGAAAATTTCGGCGGCATAACGGCACGATACTAGAAACGGGACAAGGCCTAGCCTTATCCCCGGTCTAGTGAAGGCCCATGCCATTCACACATCAATCAAATTCACTTTCGTTATGCAAACCATAAAATTTGGAGTAAGGGTCTAACCTAGCCTTACTCCTTCGCCTTATAACGGCGCACGTCTAATCCTAACCAATTCATCGATTCGATTTTTCATACCACAAATCACATTCAAACCAATATCGCAATCAATCACCAATCAATCAAACAAACAAGTCCATGGTCTGTGGACGATTGTGTCGGGTGCTACTAAGCACCGTCTGCATCCTAGTATATATATATATATCTAGAAAAGAAATAGAAAGGTGAGAAATTCTCACATATAGCTATCCTAGCTCCACGGCCCTTCCTTTGCAGAAGTCTTCGTCGTTTCGCCTTATTGTCACCTTCGTTGTCCGCTTTCACTACATATGTAAAAATCCCATTTTTACTTCGCTATTCAATATATAAAAATCGAATTTTTAGTTCAAAGTTCAATATATAAAAATCGAATTTTTATTTCAAAGTTTAATATATAAAAATCATATTTTTAACTCGAAGTTCAATATATAAAAATCATATTTTATTTCGAAGTTCAATATATAAAAATCGAATTTTTCTTTCGAAGTTTAATATATAAAAATCGAATTTTTATTTATAGATCTCGCCTTTTCTAATATAAAAATCTAATCTATTTCATTTTCAAAATCTAATCTTTTTGACATATGAATTTCTATTTTTACTTCAATGCCCTATACATATAAAAATAAAAATTCTTTTCTATTAAAAATCTAAACTATATACTATATAAAATAAAAAACTAACTTCAGTTTTTAAAGTAGATAAAACTCAGTTTTTAAAATAAAACAAATTCAGTTTTTAAAATAAAACAAATTCAGTTTTTAAAATAAAACAAATTCAGTTTTTAAAATAAAACAAATTCAGTTTTTAAAATAAAACAAAAACATTTTTTAAAATAAAACAAATTCAGTTTTTAAAATAAAACAAATTCAGTTTTTAAAATAAAACAAATTCAGTTTTTAAAATAAAACAAATTCAGTTTTTAAAATAAAACAAATTCAGTTTTTAAAATAAAACAAATTCAGTTTTTAAAATAAAACAAATTCAGTTTTTAAAATAAAACAAAAACATTTTCAAATTAAATAATATAAAACATAATATTCACCTTGCATTTTCGCCACAGATCCGAAGCTGGGGGGGGTTTCACCTTCGTCGGAGCAGCTGGGGGGGGGGGGGTTTCACCTTCGTCGGAGCAGCTGGGGGGGGGGCGGCTCTGGTGAGCCTGCAAGGCGGCGCGACGGAGGGAAGGTCTAGGGCATTGGCGGTGGGGCCAGGGGTCCACGGCGACTCAATTTAGGGCGGAAATCGTATTGGGTTTGGGAGGCTGAGGTGGCGTTGAAGGAGGGGGGGGATGCGGCGGAGATGGGAGGGGCGACAGGCGACTTCCGCCTGGCGGTGGCGGAGGGCATCGAGCGGCTGGTCCGTCGTTGTCTCGTTTTTTTTTTTTTTCTTCAGATCTAAAATGAACGGGGGGGGTTTGAACAGGTAAGAAGAGGTAAAAGGGTTTGACCCATTATTTTTAATTATATTTTTAATTAATTTATTCTCTAAAAAGTTATCTTACCATTCGAACCCCAAATCAAGCCTACTGCCTGTCGTCCCTAACTAATTACCCCCATTCCGAACACAATGGGATATGCCACGTGGGCTGATTCGACTGTTTGAATCAGTTTCCGTTAAATTCACATTTAAATCACTATATTGAATTTTTAACGTACATTTCAGATTACCGGGGTCACATACTAACACTAAAAATTCCAGAAAAATATTTTCTAGCTTCGTATTGACGATACGGTCCTAACAAAACTAGTTTCGTCGAATTCTGAGGCCGTTTGAAAAACGGCCAATTTCCAGTCGATTAAAATCAACTGAAACTGGTCAAACGCGTTTTCCTTTGCCACGCTCACATATTGATTCGAAAAATTATGAAATTTGAAACCTAGCAATAACTCGACACTGCGGACCCAACAAAACTGGTTTCGTCGGAATCCGAGGTCGTTTGCAAAATTGCTATTTTTAAGGGCCTTATATTATATTAAAATATATATAAATTCCACAGCGACTATTTCTAATTTTAAACTGGACATATCTTATCATTTCTAAGATGAAATCTCAGTTTGTTAACTTCGTTACAAAGATATAGTTATACAGATTCAAATATTTCTTGTTTCGTTCAATTCTGACTTATATTGGATTCTGTATATTCATTTGAAATTAGAAATCGAATTTTCGAACTACCGCGCCATTTTCAATTCCTTTTATAATTATATATAATTATAATATATTCTAACGACGACGTATATAATATATACGTCGAATTTCAATTCAAAATAAATTTCTCGTCGATATTATTTAAAATAATTCATCTTAAATAATCAAAATTCGCTAAAATTGCCAAAATAAAAATTTTAAACTGGCCCAGATTTTCCGGGTTGTTACATAGTACATCCTGTGTTTTGTGGGCTACTTAATGTAGTCATTATCCCCAGAGGTACCGTATCTTGTTTATATCATACCCTAATTACTTTAATGATTGTATTGTTAGGGTTATAGGACTCACTCAGACTTATGTCTGACCCCGTTGTTGTTTTTTTTTTCCAACCCTCAGGTTATCAGAGTGGGCCTAGCACTATTGGGCTTGGATCAGACCGCTATATCTATCTTTTGGGCTTGGATCGTAGAAGTAAAGCTCGGTTTATCTTTTCTATTATGGCTATTGTCTATGTAGTGGGATTATGTACTTCTATTTTATCAGGATGGATATTATGTACTTGACTCTTGTTATGGTTTTGTGATGTAACCAAACATGTTTTACTTTCCGCTGCAATAAAAGGATGTTTTAAATTTTCAAGTATTACTTATATCTGTCTTGTTGTAATTTTTCTGTTCTATACTCACTAAAAATGCTCCACCAAAACTAAGGCATTCCCTTAGTGAGTGACCTTAGCGGGTGTGGGGTGTTACAATAAACAACTCAATAATCAACCTAAAAACACACAGAAAAATAATCCTAGAACTGAAATGCCGTCAGTAGAGAACTGGAATAGCCGTCACCACTTTCAATTCTGAAACAAGATTGGAGCCTGCATCTAAATCAAATTAAAACTAATCTAATTCAATGATCTTCATCAAAGGCACACATATCCAATTTCAGAATTCAGAATTCAAGAATTCCTTTTAGTTTGTAAGTTGGTTATTACGCAGATTTAAACGTTCTTTTTAAAATGAAATCATGGCACGTTGTAACTCGAATATGGAATGATGCTTATGTATGAGATAATGAAGTTTGATTCTAATGTATCTTAAATTACTATTGCTATTGTTCATGCCTATATGTTTGTGGTGATAAACATACCATATTGTATGTTATTGGAATCTATTACGATTGGGTAAAGAACTTATTATGCCAACAAAATGGTGAAACATGTCATGTTGTAATTTGGTGGTTATTTGCAAGTTTATGATCTAAATCACATGCTTACATGTTAGATCAACATTCATGAATATTTAGAACTACGTCAAGTTGAATCCATTTTTGTTGCAAGATTGGATTTGTAATCCTCTTATGTTTTAACATAAGTTATCATGCTAAGTGTGATTTAAACATGTATATGGTAATCCTCTTATGTTTTTAACACATAAGTTATCATGCTAAGTTGTGATTTAAATATGTTCATAGTCGCTTTTCTTATGTTTTGACATACATAAGTTAGTATGCTAAATTGTGGTTTATATGCTAAACCTCCATGTTAGACCCATATCAAGTTTACATGAAAATTAGATCCAACTTAGTCACAAGTTCACCCTTACCTATTTAGTTAAGATAATGATACATCTATGCCAAGTTACATGTGATAAGTTAAATGTATACTATTTTATGTTTATTTCATGTTCCTTGTTTATTACCCCTTTTTGTTATGGGTTTGGGCTAATTTTCTAGCCCAACATTTTATGTAATTCATACGTACGTTCTACGGGGATAACGATGGGAAAACATGCAAATTCATGGCATAGGTTTGTTCATAAAATGGTATATTTGATATACCATTTATTATGAGCAATAAATTAAAAAGATAATTATGGCATGAGTAAATTAAAATTAATTTACATAAAGAATTAGACATATATAGAAAATATGTGAATTTAGAAAAGACGATTATGCCTAACCCGAGGTAAGAATGAGTTGTGGTGCAAACCTGCCTGGAACCGACCAGCATATCCAGTAACCACAACAAGACCTGTCTAATGTGGGTGGTTAGTGCATCAAGCCCAAAAAGGACCCGAGGTTAGACTGAGTTGTGGTGTAAACCTACTCGGAACCGATCTAAAAATCCAGTGACCACAACAAAACCTGTCTAATGTGAGTGGTTGGTGCTTTAATGAATAAATTAAAGCTAAGTCAGGATTGGTAGGGTTAAGTCAATTAGGGAAACACTTAACCGATTCAACATGTTAACTAAACTGATGGGTGGGGTTAGGTAAACTTGGACACTTAACCAAATAAACATGTTGATTAGAAAACCCTAGTAACGGGGACCCATTTCAGCAGTATCCCACATAGATGTATCATGGTACCCTGAACTAGGCAGGGTGGGGCACGATTATGAGGCTGATTATAAGCGGTCAAAACGTCGGTGGTTGGTGCGTCAGTTTAGGTTCCGACGGAGTATGTGCATGCACGTACTTCGGAGTGGAAAAAGCAGGCACTGGGCATTAGTAGTATACACCGTGCGTCTTGAATCGTGTCGGGTTGCCACAAGAGGGACTGATACACCCCATGGTGGGACCAGCACAAGTAACTACAGTTAAGCGGGGCCAAATGACACTGGAAATGAATGCATGCTAGTGGGAGACGATCATTAAGGGGATCGTTCGGTATAAACACGTGGGGCTGGTTGAACCAATGGTTAGTAGGTGCAGAGAATTTAGTAATGGGTACGATCACATGTTCATCTTTATCTTATATTAGGGTACTGTCCTATGTTATGTTATTACTATCATGATCCCTTTCCTTATTCAAATACTAGTAATCACTGAACTTACCAGACTTATTGTCTGACCCGTTTTCTTTCGTCCTCTTTTCTTCCGTTCCCACCCCCAGGTCCACAGGGAGGAAATACTCCAGCTTAATCAGACTCTTTGCAAGCTTCAAGAAAGTAGATATATGATTGGGACTCTCTTACTTTGGCTATGGCTTTTGGACACTACATTTGGGGATTTATGCAGTTTTATTTATGGTTTTATGCTTCTTTATTAAATAATCAAGACAAAAATTATGATGTAATGTTTTGGAAGTTATTTTGAGACAATTTGCTGTAATGCTTTTGTATTGAACCTCGTATGCAATAAATGTTTGGTTTTCGCAGCTTATATTTATCTGTCTTGTAAATTCTTCTGTGTCTTGAACCTATAACCCTCCACCAAAATTAAGGCATTCCCTTTGTGAGTGACCTTAACGGAGGTAGGGTGTTTCACTTGGTATCAGAGCAAAGGTTTACCAGATCAGATAAGAATTTTTTAAAACTATTTTCTAAAAGAAATATAAAGAAGCATTTTACAAGAAAAAGTGTTGTTTTAAAAATTTAAAAGGCATAATCCCCAAAGCCATATGCCTTATCATTCTATCCTTTGTTTTGAATCTTTTCTTTTCCGTTTCAGCATGTCTGGGAATCTTAGCCTTCCAGAGGGTGTATGTGACGACCCAAACCCCGTAACACGGCGGCAAGGGTAATCTTTGGGAATATAACACATAAACAGATAACAACATAATATACTGGATGTAATAAACATCAGAGTTACATAGTATACAGGATCATACTTAGTACAAATATAGTTCAGCTATACATAAATGGCTACAGCGGAAAACAACATAATATGTACAATAGGAGCTGAACAACATAAAAAGAAATAAATGATAGAATCCATCTTCAACTCCAGCTATCCAGAAAGAGCCTGCTAAAACCTGAATACAAGGCTGCCCGTGTAGAAATAGGGGCACCCGAGTTTGCAAGTGAAACAAACTACGAGTCAGTCATTGGACTGGTATGAGAAATCTACTTAACACATTATACATTATGGAAAATCATAGGACCACGCCACTTTCGCGGAACGGGTTTACTCCAGTGATTGCCAGTGCTTTAAAAACAAGTAAATCACTTAAACATCGCTATGCTTTTCATAAAAATGATGCCATTATAAGACTTAGGTCCCATCACACAATGCAACACAAACCGGAGAATAGAGTTTTACCTTATAATGGCCAAATATGCTTGATACGAGGAAAACAAATCATTTGAAATGTAAATTTTATCGTTTAATTCTTAATCAGACTCCAACCGTAAATTAGTAAGAGAACGATTCCCTAAGTATTAACCTCGAAGGCTGAAACCAACATCAGACCAATACTCAGGAAACCATCCTTCCTAACTCGTTTCCAGTTAGTTTCCGATTTTTAGATACAATCATAAATATCAATCATAGACGGCATGGGTACCATATATCATGTCGCCATATATATATACAATCAAAACGCAAGATGTCGTATTTGGAAATTGGATTTCCGTCATGAACCGAGGCCAGGGATCGTCCTCACCGCTTCGAGACAATCTAGCCTACCATGTCTCAGGGCCCAGACTCAGGTGGGCCCTTGGATCGTCATGGCCGGTCCACCGATGTGGATTAAAATGCCTGAACACTGCGTTCCCCCGCCCTATGGGGCGAAAACGAGGCAACGAATGACTCCATCGGTCCCGGATCGACCGATATAGCCGAGGCACCTCGCAACAGCAACAACCACACAGGTGAAAGTAATATAAATGTCAGGGCTGGTAGGTCACTAACACCACCCTAGCTAGAAGGAAACGCATGTCCTCCCTGATGTCCTCTCCCGTTTCTGGTCCATACCGGGGTGTGAGGTTCGCGAAACAACGATAAACACAAAGCAATGCCACACAGGCGGTGTTTTGATCATCAACCACAAAGCTCTGCTTTTCAACAAAAGTTTTGATCACAACATCTCTGTATGCCACGTTGTCAATATACAACGTCAGACACACGTCCATTTACAAGTCCGTTCTGGGTCTGAACGAAACCGGAGGATCTGGATTCCTCGCACATTTGCACAATCAACACGTACGTTTGGACGGTTACTAATTCATCCCCTTCTAGGTAGCTACTCCCATCATGAGCATCCGTAGCACCCTTCCATTCGACATGAAGATCATCGGTCTTGCACTGTCTTCATATCTTCGACTTTTTAATCGCCGATCAATTATTTGAAATGAGAATTAACTCGGTCTTTTCAAATAATTCACGTATATTTAATATTTCAAATCAATTCAGTTCAATGGTTAAATTATTTGACATTATTAATTCAGTTCATTAATTGTAATTTTCACGCCAAACACATTAAACCATCAAATCACTAACAAACCGAGCAAATTTAGTTTATTTTCATTCCATATCATTTATAATATTTTATCACGAATTATCGCTATTTTTATTTATTTAAAACTAGCCCATTCATTCAAACGACGCTTCAGGCCATAACGCAGCCATGGCGCTGTTTTTCTTCTAATTTGATTTACACATATCTGAAAATCTAACCGTTGGATCATCACAAATTTTATATCATTAGAAAGCTCTTTTCAAAATGAATCCAACGGTTTCAGTTTTGGGAAAATCCGACAGTTGGATCTCCCGGTATAATCGTTTGAAGTTTCGATTTCAAATATCGAACTGCAGCATCGTTATTCGATTTATTTTAATTATAATATATATATATATATAATTATAATCGATTCTGGCGCTGTTTTTCTTCAGATTTGAATTAAACATTCTAGAAAATCCAACCATTGGATCGTCACAAAATTGGTTCCATTGGGAAGATATTTCCAAGGCGAACCCAACGGTTGCAGTTTCAGGAAAATCCGATGGACGGATCTCTCGCAATAATCGTTTGAAATCACGGTCTCAAAATACGAACTACAGCTTCGTTATTCGATTTATTTTAATTATAATTATATATATATATATAATTCTTCCTTCGATTTCAAAACCATATTCACTTCGTACTATCGATAAAAATGATATTTTTATCTAACAGATATTTATTTCAGCACATCACCATTTTCAACAGTTCATGTATATAGTAAAAATGTGATTTTTATTGTAAAACAATTCATTTCAAAACCCGATTATTTTATGTAGTTCAAACAGGTGATAAAAATGTGATTTTTAATATAAAACAATTTATTTCAAAAGACGAATATTTTATATACATGAATTTCTATTCAACAAATGAATATAGTTTCAACAAATGAAAATAAATCAAACACAGAAAGATTTCAGAAAATTTCGGCAGCATAACGGCAGTGTAGTTAAAACTAGGACCGTATCGATGTACGGCTCCTCGCTCTGCCTTAAGACCTTGCGGTTTTTGACAATGGGGATTCATGCATCTAATTAGCACGCAGGCGGCATGTTTTATTTTCATTTCCACAAACTACAAATGGGTATTTTTCAACCACAATCAATCATTCACATCATTCACCAAATTTCACATCAACCAAATAATCCAAACAACAATACAATCAATAAATATCGTCCATGGTCTGTGGACCAGGGGAGTATATATATATATATTATTATATAAATATATTTCAATTCACTTCAACACAATTCAATATCATTTCATTGCATATATAATTTTTTTACAACGCATATATAATTTATACATCGAACATACAACTTATACAACGCTTATACATGAGATGTACAACGCTTATATAACTCATATTTCAACTATATAATTTATACATCGTTGTTTTCCATATCGTTTATAAATTAGATATCTCACATTGGGTTCCAATCCACCAAAAATTGCAGAAGGCTCATAAAAATATGCGGCCTCTTCTAAAATGTAGAAGACGTCCTCACGGTCCCGGTGTCTCTTGTTTCACTGGATTTCGATCAAAAACGAAAAAGATATGATTTTTACTGTGGAACCATTTTTTATAGCACTTCTAAAGTGTTATTATTCATTTAAAATAGAAATGCCGTACCTTTCAGAACTTCGTTCAAACTAGGGTTTCCGATTTACTCCCGATCCTTGAAGCTGCAACTCGATCGGACCATGCAACGTTGAAGGAGAAGGAGAGGGCTTCGCGGCGCCGGGGGTGGGGTCCCCTGCGATGGCGCGAATCGACCTGGGCAGAGCTCCGAAGTGTCGGACTTGGAGGGCGTCGTTCTCGATGATGGCTCGTCGTTGGAGGGCGAGGTTGGTTCTGATTTGAAGAGGGGAGGTAGCACTCCAAAAAGTTGAACGGAGGGGAGGGCTAAGGATGAACGTGGTGGCCGGAAAGTTGGAGGGAAGGGGGGAGCGCGAGCAGCCGTTGGTCGGAGGGGGTTTCAGAAAGAAAATGGGGAGAGAGAATATGAGGAGCCAATGGGATTTTTTTATTTATATATTTTTTTATTTGTATATTTTTTTTCCAAAAATACCCCTTGTCACTCACGAACTCCAATCCAAACCCAACGACCGTCGTCCCTAGCTAAATACCCCCATTCCGAACACAATGGGATATGTTTTGAAGGCCCATTCGACTGTTTCAGTCAGTTTTCCTTCAAATTAAAATATAAAACATTCAATATTTGATTTGAACGTACATTTCAATTTGCCGGGGCCACATACTAACTCGAAAAATTCTCGAAAAATAAATCTAGCTATGTTTTGACGATACGATCCCAACAAAACTTGTTTCATCGAATTCTGAGACTGTTTGTAAAATGGCACTTTTCTGGTCGATCCATTTTAACTATAATCGACCAAAACACATTTTCTTTTTCCACGCTCACATACTAGCTTCAAAAATTATGAAATTTGAAACCTAGCAATAATTTGATATCCCGGATCCAACAAAAGTGGTTTCGTCGAATTCAGAGGTCGCATGCAAAATGTCTATTTTCAAGGGCGATATAATTTCTATAACGACCTTTCTGAAAACTCATTTGGCCATAACTTTTGATTCCTGCTATGAAACTTTGATTTTTCAGATTCTATAGAAAGATATTCACTAACAGATTTAAATATTTTTGGTTTCACTAAATTCCGTTTTATTTTGCACCAGGTACAGTCGTTTGAAGTTTGAATTCAATTTTTGAAACTGCAGCGCCATTTCAGGCCTTGTTTATAATTAAAATTAATTATATTTATTTTCAAGCATCGATTCAAACCTATTTTTCATCACTATTATTTAAAATATTTATTTTAAATATTTAAAATCCACTAATTTAGCCAATTTAAAATTTTTAAACTGGTTCAGATTTTCCGGGTTGTTACAGTGTACTAATACCTGCTGGTTCAGGAGTTACTTTGAGGCTAGGGCCAATGATGCAGGCCTAGCAGATATTCCTCCTCCTCCAGCTGCAGCGGTTCCTCCTCCTCCTCCCCCTCGAGCAAATGCTTTCTCAAAGATTTGTAGAGATTTAAGGGCCATGGGTGGAAAGGATTTCAAGGGAACTGAGTCATTCGTGGAAGCGAGAAACTGGCTTAATGAAACTGAAGACCTGTTCGATATCTTCGAAGTGGATGATAGACAGAAGATACAGTTGGCAGTGTGGTTGCTCAAAGACGAAGCTTCCTATTGGTGGGAAGTCACTAACGCTGAAAGGCCAGTTGAAACTTGGATGTATTTCAGAATAAGGTTTGAGATGAAATTCCTCTCACAGGCTGAACAAAGTTTACAGCTGGAAAAGTTCTTATCTCTTAAGCAAAGAAGTATGACGGTCAAGGAGCACGTCAACTAGTTCAATCAGTTGACCCGATTTGCACTGGATTTAGTGAATAATCCGCATAAGAAGGCTCTCCATTTTGTCAAGGGATTTAATGAGCCACTTCACAGCCTAGCTATGACCCATGTATCTATGGGGGCTACTTACGAAAGGTTAGTGGACACGGCACTCTTACATGAGGAAGGCAAAGGCAAGAAAGAGGCAAAAGCGGAAGTTGCTCAAGATAAGAAGGGGGAAGGGTCACAAAACAAGAATACTGATTCAAAGAAAGGCGGGAAGAACAACAAACCTCATGACAAGAGAAAATGTAATTTCTGTGGCATTCCTGGGCATCTAGTCAAAGACTGCAGGAAGAAGAAAAGGAAGATGGGTAGTTGTTTCCACTGTGGTGAGACGGGACACATGATTAAAGACTGCCCGAGGAAGCAAGGGCAGAGAGCTGGACCTTCGTCTGGAGGACAAGTTCACGCTCTCACAGCACCTCCGCAAGAACGAGGTAGAAATATTTCTGTCGAAAGTTTAGTATATCTTTTTGATCTTCCTGTTCGTACATTGTTTGATTATGGTGCAACGCACTCATTTGTATCTGCTGATTTAGTTGAATCTCTGCACCTAGACACTAGTTTAGTAGAGGATCCCTTGTTTGTTTCAAATCCAATCGGGGGCTTAGCATATTTGTCAATGGTTTGTTTAGATTTGAAAATATCTATTCTAAGCGTTGAGTTTAGATGCAATGCCTATGTATTGGGCTTCACGGGCTATGGGTTGATTCTAGGCACGAATTGGCTATCCAGTAATGGTGCCATCCTCGACTGTGAGAAGAGAGTGGTTAGACTCCTGACTCGCCTTGGTAACACTCTTGAAATTTCTTGTAATCCCCTGAACTCTGTTATGCTAAGTTATCTAGAATCTCTTGATGCGTCTGTTGAGGACTTGCAGTCTGTAAAGGTAGTCCATGAATACTCGAATGTGTTTGAAGAGGTAAAGGGTTTACCCCCGAAGCAGGAGATAGACTTCCGCATATACCTCATTGACAATGCAAAACCCGTTGCTTTACCCGTTAGGCACATGGCCTCAAGGGAGCGGAAAGAGCTCAACAAGCAAATTAAAGAGCTCCTAGAAAAGGGTTTATAAGGCGGAGTATTTATGAATGGGGTGCTCCAGTAGTGTTCGCAACTAAAGCGGATGGTTCGCTTCGCCTGTGCATTGATTATAGGGAGCTAAACAAGCTGACAAAGAAGAATAGGCACCCACTCCCCAGAATAAATGATTTGTTTGATCAGCTTGTAGGTGCATCGGTTTTCTCCCAATTAGATCTAGCTACTGGGTTTCATCAGCTAAGAGTGGCTGAAGACAGTATTGATTAGACTGTGTTCAGAACTCCAGATGGTTTCTTTGAGTGGCTTGTCATGCCTTTCGGCTTGACAACTGCACCCGCTTACTTCGTTGATTTAATGAGCAGGGTGTTCAGGGAGTTCCAAAATAAGTTTGTGGTGGTCTTCGTAGACGATATTTTGATCTTCTCAAAGAATGAGGAAGAGCATGCTCAGCATCTAAGGGAAGTCATGGATACTATCCGTGCACATCAGTTGAAAGATAAATTCTCCAAATGCCATTTTTGGAGAGAAGAAGTTAGGTTCCTTGGACATGTGGTGTCCAAAGAGGGGTTAGCTGTAGACCCCGCGAAAGTGGTTGCTGTGCAAGATTAGAAGGTTCCTCGAAACGCAACCGAAGTCCGAAGTTTTCTCGGGCTAGTAGGTTTCTATCGAAAATTCATCAAAGATTTTGCAAAAATCTCAGCTCCACTCATAAGGTTGACAAAGAAGAACTTAGCTTTCAATTGGGATTTGGATTGCGATATTGCTTTCCAACGATTAAAAAGGGCTCTGACAACAGCCCTAGTTCTGACATTGCCTGATGGAAGCAAGATGTTCACAGTATACACAAATGCATGTGGAAAGGGACTAGGCACGGTTTTGATGCAAGAAGGGAAGGTAGTGGCTTATGGTGGAAGGCAGTTGAAAGTACATGAGAAAAACTATCCAACCAACGACCTAGAGTTGGCAGCCATCGTTTTTGCGCTTAAGTCTTAGCGCCATTATCTCCTAGGTGAGAAATTTGAATTGTATACTGACTATAAATCGTTGAAATACCTTTTCTCGCAGAAAGACCTCAACTTGTGGCAGCAACGATGGATGGAGTTTCTTGCCTCGTATGATTTTGAGATTTCCTACACTCCTAGCAAGGGCAATGCAGTAGCAGACGCCTTAAGTAGAAAGAAACTGACCTTAAGCCCTCTCTTTGTAGAAAGGCAAAGTTTGGAGTACATAGCCAACTTTGACTTTAGACCCTCCTCTGAATTTGTACCTGGCCTGTTAGCAACATTGGAAGTACGGCCTACGCTTTTGGACTCAATAGGGGCCGCGCAACGTGAAGACCCTCAGCTAGTTGATATAATAGATAAGCTGGTTAGGGGTGAGACTTCGAGTCACCTCAATAGATACTCCATCGATGATAAGGGATGGTTGAGGCGGGATGGAAGACTATGCATCCCACAAGCAAGGGATTTGGTGGAGAAGGTTCTCGAAGAGGCACACCATTCCAAGTTGACCATACACCCCGGTGGAGACAAAATGTAGAAGACATAAAAAGGGTTTTCTTTTGGAGTGGCATGAAAAGAGATGTAGCAGAATTCGTCTCCAAGTGCATGATATGCTAGCAAGTCAAGGCGGAACAGAAGAAGCCTGGAGGTTTGCTTCATCCTCTAGAGGTCCCACAGTGGAAATGGGATAGCATTTCAATGGACTTTGTTGATGGGTTGCCTAGGTCAAGGAGGTGCAACACCAGTATTTGGGTAATAATGGACAGGCTCACAAAAAGCGCCCACTTCATACCCGTCAAGAGTAGAAGAACTGCCTCATCTCTAGCATCCATATATCTTAAAGAGATAGTTCGACTCCATGGGATACCCTCCAGCATAGTGAGTGATCGAGACCCTATCTTCACGAGCGAGTTTTGGAAGAGTTTACAAGAGGCTGTAGGCACATAGTTATGCCTAAGCACGACCTATCACCCTCAAACCGATGGCCAGACGGAAAGGGTCAACAGAGTATTAGAAGACCTCTTGAGACTATGCATTCTTGACTTCAGAGGTACATGGGAGGATCACTTGCCTTTGGTGGAATTCGCTTACAACAATAACTACCAAGCCACCATAGGCATGGCGCCTTTCGAAGCTTTATATGGAAGACCGTGTCGGTCACCAACTTGCTGAAGGGAGTCCACAAACAAGCTCATACTTGGGCCAGACATGATCAGAGAAACTGCAAAGAAAGTGGACTTGATACGAAGAAGAATGAAGACTTCCTAAGATAACAGAAGTCCTACGCAGACAAAAGAAGAACTGACCTTGAGTTCGAAGTTGGAGACAAGGTGTTCCTTAAAGTTTCTCATTTTAGAAACTTAGTTCGCTTTGGATTTGCAGGAAAGTTAGCACCAAGATTTGTAGGGCCATTCCCTATCATCGAGAAGATTGGGAAGATGGCTTATTGGATACAGCTGCCCGAAAGATTGGTTGGGATTCATAATGTCTTTCGTGTCTCACACCTGCGGAAGTACCTACACGAGTCTGCGGAAGTGGTGGAACCAAGCATGCTAGAGGAAGTAGAAGTTGAACGAGAAGCAACTGTGAGGAGAGTTCCGACCCGTATCTTGGGAACAGAAGTGAAAAAGCTATGCAACCGTGAAGTTAAGCTCGTCAAAGTTCAATGGAGAGACGCCGAAGAAGACGCAACTTGGGAAACTGAGGACAGAATACGTGCGGCTTACTCTTTTCTTTTTTAGGGTACATATTTGATCTCTCTTTTCTTAAGTTTATGCTCGTATTTATCTTTTTAGGTGTATCTTCTTGATCCTATCCTTAGGTAGGAAACCTTTTTGGATGTAAACATGTAATTGAAACATGTTATGGTTGATGGTTGCAAGTGGTTGCTAGTGGTTGCTCGTGGATGCATATACACACACATTAGGTATTAGATGGCTCAGTCACTTTCATATTGCATATGCATATATGTATTTGTATATGGATTGAAACTTGATGTGTTATCATATTGATGTTGCATTTGTATGAATGATTGTGCACTCATGTAGGAAATTTTGACCAGGAAAAATTGCATACATAATGGACTCATGGCACTGACATAATTTTCATTAAGGAGGTCAACTGAATCAGTGGACCGCCTGATTTTGCATTAGATAAGGACATGTACACACACTATGCATATGATCATGAAGCATTAGAAACCTTTTAAGGACAATGGACGCCTGTGTTTGATGGTTGAGTAGATGGGTGATTGGATGGTAGGATATAAGTTCTTCTCTACTTGAAGATTTCGGGGATGAAATCCTAAAAGGAGGGGAGAATGTAACACCCCGTACTTTTTGTTAATGTTATAGTAATGAATTAAACAATACTTAATTTCAAATGTGAGAATTAAGGGAAACGGGTTACGCCATTGCGTTCGCCTCGGAATTCTGCTTGAGATAGAGTCCGAGTTTGCGTGAATTGGACTTTGTATGAAGAAGATGTGGCCTCCAGAAGTTTCAGAAATTCAAAAAAATTCAAACAGCTCAAGCCAGATTTCAAAATTCAAACAGAAGTCAGAAGCGGGCTGGGCGGGAAAATTCCCGCCCATGCAGGTCGACCAAGGGGTCGACCCTAGTGTCGACCTCCCCCCTAGAGGTCGACCTGGGGGTCGACCTGTCCCCCAGCCAGATCTGAATTTTGAACGACTGATGACTTGATGCTGAGTCACTAGGGTTTCTGGATGGTCCTGATCTGGTCTGAGTGGCTGTGATTAACCCTAGGTTCATCCGATGGCTATAATTAAACTGAAATTCTATATAAACAACTCAATACTCAGCCTAAAAACACACAGAAAAATAATCCTAGAACTGAAATGCAGTCAGTAGAGAACTTGGAATAGCCGTCACCACTTTCAATTCTGAAACAAGATAGGAGCCTACTCTAAATCAAATTAAAACTAATCTAATTCAACAATTTCATCAAAGGCGTGCATCTCCAATTTCAGAATTCATAATTCAGAATTCAAGAATTCCTTTTAGTTTGTAAGTTGGTTATTATGCAGATTTAAACGTTCTTTTTAAAATGAAATCATGGCATGTTGTAACTCGAATATGGAATGATGCTTATGTATGAGATAATGAAGTTTGATTCTAATGTATCTTAAATTAATGTTGCTATTGATCATGCCTATATGTTTGTGGTGATAAACATACCATATTGTATGTTATTGGAATCTATTATGATTGGGTAAAGAACTTATTATGCCAACAAAATGGTGAAACATGTCATGTTGTAATTTGGTGGTTATTTGCAAGTTTATGATCTAAATCACATGCTTACATGTTAGATCAACATTCATGAATATTTAGAACTACGTCAAGTTGAATCCATTTATGTTGCAAGATTGGATTTGTAATCCTCTTATGTTTTAACATAAGTTATAATGCTAAGTGTGATTTAAACATGTCTATGGTAATCCTCTTATGTTTTTAACACATAAGTTATCATGCTAAGTTGTGATTTAAATATGTTCATAGTGGCTTTTCTTATGTTTTGACATACATAAGTTAGTATGCTAAATTGTGGTTTATATGCTAAACCTCCATGTTAGACCCATATCAAGTTTACATGAAAATTAGATCCAACTTAGTCACAAGTTCACCCTTACCTGTTTAGTTAAGATAATGATACATCTATGACAAGTTACATGTGATAAGTTAAATGTATGCTATTTTATGTTTATTTCATGTTCCTTGTTTATTACCACTTTTTGTTATGGGTTTGGGCTAATTTGCTAGCCCAACATTTTATGTAATTCATACGTGGATAACGATGGGAAAACATGAAAATTCATGGCATAGGTTTGTTCATAAAACGGTATATTTGATATACCATTTATTATGAGCAATATATTAAAACGATAATTATGGCATGAGTAAATTAAAATTAATTTACATAAAGAATTAGACATATATGGAAAATATGTGAATTTAGAAAAGACGATTATGCCTAACCCGAGATTAGACTGAGTTGTGGTGTAAACCTGCCCGGAACCGACCGGCATATCCAGTAACCACAACAAGACCTGTCTAATGTGGGTGGTTAGTGCATCAAGCCCAAAAATGACCCGAGGTTAGACTGAGTTGTGGTGTAAACCTGCCCGGAACCGACCGGCAAATCCAGTCACCACAATAAACATGTCTAATGTGAGTGGTTGGTGCTTTAATGAATAAATTAAAGCTAAGTCAGGATTGGTAGGGTTAAGTCAATTAGGGAAACACTTAACCAATTCAACATGTTAACTAAACTGATGGGTAGGGTTAGGTAAACTTGGACACTTAACCAAATAAACATGTTGATTAGAAAACCCTAGTAACGGGGACCCATTTCAGCAATAACCCACATAGATGTATCATGGTACCTTAAACTAGGCAGGGTGGGGCACGATTACGAGGCTGATTATAAGCGGTCAAAACGTCGGCGGTTGGTGCGTCAGTTTAGGTTCCGACGGAGTATGTGCATGCACGTACTTCGGAGTGGAAAAAGCAGGCACTGGGCATTAGTAGTATACACCGTGCATCTTGAATCGTGTCGGGTTGCCACCAGAGAGACTGATACACCCCATGGTGGGACCAGCACAAGTAACTACAGTTAAGCGGGGCCAAATGACACTGGAAATGAATGCATGCTAGTGGGAGATGATCATTAAGGGGATCGTTCGGTATAAACACGTGGGGCTGGTTGAACCAATGGTTAGTAGGTGTAGAGAATTTAGTAATGGGTACGATCACATGTTCATCTTTATCTTATATTAGGGTACTGTCCTATGTTATGTTATTACTGTCATGATCCCTTTCCTTATTCAAATACTAGTAATCACTGAACTTACCAGACTTATTGTCTGACCCGTTTTCTTTCGTCCTCTTTTCTTCCGTCCCCCCCCCCTCGGTCCATAAGGAGGGAATACTCCAGCTTAATCAGACTCTTTGCAAGCTTCATGAAAGTAGATGTATGATTGGGACTCTCTTACTTTAGCTATGGCTTTTGGACACTATATTTGGGGATTTATGCAGTTTTATTTATGGTTTTATGCTTCTTTATTAAATAATCAAGACAGAAATTATGATGTAATGCTTTGGAAGTTATTTTGAGACAATTTGCTGTAATGCTTTTGTATTGAACCTCGTATGCAATATATGTTTGGTTTTCGCTACTTATATTTATCTGTCTTGTAAATTCTTCTGTGTCTTGAACCTATAACCCTCCACCAAAATTAAGGCATTCCCTTTGTGAGTGACCTTAACGGAGGTGGGGTGTTTCAGAAACAGTAATAGAAATGGTAAAGTTGGCTCCAGCTCCTCAGCTATCCAGAATGAGCCTGCTAAAACCTGAATACAAGGCTGCCCGTGTAGAAATAAGGGAACCCGATTTTGCAAGTGAAACAAACTACGTGTCAGTCATGGGACTGGTATGAGAAATCTACTTAACTGGTTAAACAATAATAATAGGGCAAATCATAGGACCACGCCACTTTCGCGGAACGGGTTTACTCCAGTGATTGCCAGTGCATGTAACAAAGAAACTATTTTTAAACAACACAGTGATTTTTAGAAAGAATGAAGCCAATATAAGACTCAAGTCCCATCTCACAATGCAACGCAAACCGAGGGATAGAGTTTTACCTTATATTGACCAAAATATGCTTGATACGTATGAAACAAAGTCATTTGATATTATTACTAGTGTTTATATGTTCCAAAAACAATTTCAATCATAAGTATCAATCATAGACGGCATGGGTACCATATATCATGTCGCCATATATATTTATAATCAAAACCGCACAATGTCGTATTTGGAAGTTGGATTTCCATCATGAACCAAGGCAAAAGATAGTCCTTACCGAATTCGAGACTGTCTAGCCCGAGTCTCAGGGAAAGTACTCTGCCAAGCCCTTGGATCGTCAGGGCCGGTCCACACGGAGTGGATTAAAATGCCTGAACACTACGTTTCCCCGCCCTTTGTGGCGTAAATGAGTCCTATGACTCCATCGACTCCACATAGTCACCGATATATCCGAGGCGCCTCGCAATCCAACAACCACACAGGTGAAAATAATATAAATGTCAGGGCTGGTAGGTCACTGACACCACCATAGCTAGAAGGAAACGCATGTCCTCCTTGAGGTTCTCTCCCGTTTCTAGTTCATACCGGGGTGTGAGGCTCGCGAATTAACGTTATACACAAAGCTATGCCACACAGGCGGTACTTTGATCATCAACCACAAGACTTTGCTTTTCAACAGAAGCCTTGATCCTTTGCATCTCAGCATGCCACATAGGCAATTCACGCCATGCAACTGATGGCTATCAATCACACAGAATGAAATCCAATGTCAGACACACAGTCCATTTACAAGTCCGTTCTGGGTCTGAACGAAACCGGAGGCACCTTATTCCTCATATATCCGGTCGATCTCCAAGTACGTCTGGACGATCAACACTTATTATCTATATCTTGGGATGCCTCCTAATCAAGACATCAGTAATCGTCCAAATGATGTGAAGATCTCCGGTCTTCAACCACCATCTTCATTATCGACTTCTTATCGTCGATCAATTATTTGAAATGCGATTTAACTCGGCCTTTTCAAATAATTCACGTATATTTAGAATTTAAATCAATTCATTTCATGGTTAAGTTATTCGACATCCATGTTAAGTTCATTAATGTAAATTTCATGCCAAACACGTTCAACCATCAGAATATCCAATAAACAGAGTAAATTCGGTTCATTTCCATTCCATATCGTTAATAATATTTTATAATGATTTTTCTCTATTTTTATTTAATTAAAAATAGCCCATTTTATTTAAACGACGCTTCAGGCCATAAGGCGGCCATGGCGCTGTTTTTCTTCAGATTTGATTTACACATATATGAAAATCTAACTGTTGGATCTTTACAAATTTTATATCGTTGGAAAGATCTTTTCAAAGCGGACCCAACGGTTCCAGTTTTGAGAAAATCCGACGGTCGGATCTGTCGGTATAATCGTTTAATGTTACGATTTCAAAACGCGAACTGCAGGGGCTCGATTCGTTTTGTTTAATTTATATATATATATATATATATATAATCCGTTCATCGATTTCTAAAACATTTTCAGTTCATATACGTGTTAAAAATGATATTTTTAACCAACGAATGTTTATTTTCACACCTGAATATTTTAACACTTCATAAATTTGATAAAAATGTGATTTTTATCCTTATAGTCCTTTATTCCATATATGAATATTTTCTAACTTCATTTACACGATAAAATGTGATTTTATTGTTCAACTCATATATTCAACACATGAAATTTTTCGACTTCACAAATACGATAAAAATATGATTTTTATCGTTCCAGTCCTTTATTCAACACATGAATGTTTACTATAGTTCATATATATAATAAAATGTGATTTTTATCATTGAAACAACTTATTTTAAACACGAATATTTTACATACTTCATACATAAGATAAAGATGTTATTTTTGTTGTTAAAACAATTTATTTAAAACACTATTATTTTATATACTTCATATATAAGGTAAAGATGATATTTTTAATGTTAAACCAATTTATTCGACATATGAATGTCATTCAACACACGAATATCTCAACACATGAATATTTCGACACATGAATATTTCATATACTTCATACATATAATAAAAATGTGATTTTTATTATCTAAGCAATTTATTCAGCACATGAATATAATTCAACACATGAAAATAATTCAAACACATTAATTTTACTGAAAATTTCGGCAGCATAACGGGAGGGGGTTTAAAACCGGCACCGTCCCTAGTACGGTTCCTCGCGCTACCTTAGGCCTCGCTGCGTTCCATAAGGGGCTTTTCTAAATGATCTAAGATCAGTTTCATATCATATGAATTTTCCACAAACAATTCCCATTTGTTTTCAACCACAAACAATCTGTTTCAACCACAAACAATTATTTTCAACCATTCGTCATATCACATATTTTCACACCAATCACAAGCAATATATATCGTCCATGGTTTGTGGATGAGGGGAGTGTTTGTGTGTGTATATATATATATAAGTATATTTTGTTTCCATTCCAACGCATATATGATTTATGCAATGCATGTATAATTTATACATCGCTCATATAACTTATACAACACATGTACATGAGGTATACAACGCGTATATAACTTATACTTCGCTCATATAACTTATACATCGCATTTCCATTCTCATTTTAATTTAGAATTCTCACTTTGGTTTTCGCGTTGTCAAAAATTATAGCAAGCTCTAAAAATTCCCCGGTCTCTTCTAGAATGTAGATAGCGTTGTCACGGTCCCGGTGTCTCTTGTTTCACTGGATTTCGACCACATATAAAAAAGATACGATTTTTAGAAGTTAATCTCAATTTGCGACAGTTTTAAACTG
This sequence comes from Allium sativum, assembly GCA_030737875.1. NCBI lineage: Eukaryota > Viridiplantae > Streptophyta > Magnoliopsida > Asparagales > Amaryllidaceae > Allium > Allium sativum. The sequence continues at coordinate 121,012,448 of CM060919.1, read as the reverse complement.
TTGAAATTTATATAAATAATCACCCTTCTTATCTCAGGCCGTCGTTCCCCTTAACCTTCCGAACTAGGGTTCGCTTTCGAGTTCAAACCGTGATGATAGGCCTCGATCAGGTTGTGCCACACTGACGGGAGAGGAAGGGCGCATGGACCAGGGTGGAGCGGTGCAGATCGGTGCTGGCTATAGGCGGCGGCGGCTCAGTGAAGTTGGCGACTTCCTGGAGGTGATTCTCCTTCTACGCTCAATGATAAATGGCGAAACAAGTGTGGATTAGAAGCTCTCAGTCCCCTCTACAAAATCTTCCACAGTGGTGGAACCTAATTCGGCGTGTTGAGGGAGTTATGGAGGAGAGAAGCGGTGAACTATTTCCGTCGTTCACGATGGAAGAGGAGCGGGTTTCGGTGGTCAACGTAGAAGTGAGAGAGAGAGTGTGATTGGCCAATTATATATTTAATTTTTAATTTATTTTAAATCCGAAAATACCCTTCGCTCCATACGAACACCAATTCCAACCTAACGACTGTCGCCCCTAGCTAAATACCCCCATTCCGAAAACAATGGGATATGTTTCGTAAGCCAATTCGACTGTTATAGTTAGTTATTCTTCAAATTAAAGTATAAAACAGTCGATTTTTGATTTGAACGTACATTTTAATTTGCCGGGGCCATATACTGATTCGAAAAATTCCAGAAAAATTATATCTAGCTGTGCTGGGACGATACGGTCCCAACAAAACTGATTTCGTCGAATTCTGAGACCGTTTGAAAAATGGCCATTTTCTGGTCGATCCAATTCAAACTGAAATCGCCAAACGCGTTATCCTTTGTCACGCTCACATATTGATTTCAAAAATTATGGAATTTGAAACCTACTAATAAATTGACATCTCGGATCCAACCAAAGTGGTTTCGTCGAATTCTAAGGTCATTTGAAAAATCACTATTTTCAAGGGCTTTATTTATATTTAAAAATGAAAATTTTAAATTCTGACTCAATTTCTAACCAAATATTCAAAATAAAAATTTTAGATTGGTTTAGATTTTCCGGGTTGTTACATCATCTTTATTGAGATTTATATATTCGTTTTGTTCATACGATCAAAATCTCATCTTATTGAGATTCATAATATTTGTTGGAATTATGCGATGCAAATTTATTCTTTATTTCAGATCCAATATTCTGGATTTGATTTTGCGATAAAAATCTCATCTTTATTGAGATATATATTCGTTTGGTTCATTAGATTTGTGGATTCAAAATTAACAATTGTGTTAATTAGAAAAAGTTAAACAAAATCATCTTGTGGTATTTATTGAGATATGTTGGTTCAAAATTAACATTTGAGTTAATTAGAAAAGGTTAAAACAAAATTTATCATTTTGTTCATGTGATTTGTTGAGAATTACATTTTTATGTAAATGATTCATAAAAAGAATATAACTTTGATTAGAACATTATAACATGAGAATTACATTTTTATGTAAATGATTCATAAAAAGAATATAACTTTGATTAGAGCGTGTTAACATGAGAATTACATTTTTATGTAAATGATTCATAAAAAGAATATAACTTTGATTAGAGCGTGTTAACATGAGAATTACATTTTTATGTAAATGATTCATAAAAAGAATATATCTTTGGTTAGAGCGTGTTAACATGAGAATTACATTTTTATGTAAATGATTTATAAAAAGAATATAACTTTGGTTAGAGCATGTTAACATGAGAATTACATTTTTATGTAAATGATTCATAAAAAGAATATAACTTTAGTTAGAGCGTGTTAACATGAGAATTACATTTTTATGTAAATGATTCATAAAAAGAATATAACTTTGATTAGAGCGTGTTAACATGAGAATTACATTTTTATGTAAATGATTCATAAAAAGAATATAACTTTGATTAGAACGTGTTAACATGAGAATTACATTTTTATGTAAATGATTCATAAAAAGAATATAACTTTGGTTAGAGCATGTAAACATGATAATTGCATTTTTATGTAAATGGTTCATAAAAAGAATATAACTTTGGTTAGAGTTTGTTAACATGAGAATTACATTTTTATGTAAAATGTTGTATTAAAAACAGAAATTACATTTTTATGTAAAATGTTGCATTAGAAGAAAAAAGATAACATTTTCATATAAATGTTGCATTAGCAAAAGAAATGACATTTTTATTTTTAAATGTTGGATTAGAGAAAAATAACATTTTTATTATAAAATGTAGCATGAGAATTAAAATAACATTTTTGTTAAAGAATGTACATTGGGTTAAAATAACACTTTGTTATCAAATGTGACATTAGATTAAAATAACACCTTGTTATAAAAAGTTACACTAGAAAGAAATAACATTTTTAGTTTAAAATGTTACATTAGATTAGAAATAGCATTTTTTGTTTAAACTGTTGCAATAAAGAAAAATATAACATTCTCATTTTAAAATGTTGCATTTCTCATGTAAATCAAAACATGTATTAGAAAAGAAAGTTTATCTTATTTACATTTTACATGTAAATAAAAGGCATGAATAAAGAAGTATATCTTATTTACCTTTTACATGTAAATAAAAGACATGAATTTATAAAGGATATTTTATTCACCTTTTAGATGTGAATAAAAGACATGAAATTTAAAAGTACATTTTTATCTGCCTTTTTATGCAAATGAAACATAGAAAAAAGTACATTTTTATTTGCAAATTATTTGAAAATAAAAACATGAATAGGAAAAAGTACATTTTGTATTTGCATACATGAATTGGAAAGGATTATATTTTTATTTTTGAATTAGTTACGAATAAAAACATGATTAAAGAAAATACATTTTTATTTACATTCTTATTGTAGATAAAAACTTAGATGGAAGAAAGTACATTTTATTTACATTCCTGTTGTAAATAAGGACATGATTATAGGAAATTACATTTTATTTACATTCTTGCTGTAAATAAGAACATAAATTAAAAATAAAAATAAAAAGTATATTTTATTCACATATTAGATGTGAATAAAAACATGAATATAAAAAGTATATTCTTTATTTGCAAATTAGTCGCAAATAAAATCATGAATGTAAAAAGCACCTTTTTATTTACATTATAGTTGCAAATGAAAACTTAGAAATAAAAAGTACATTTTTATTCACAATTTAGATGTGAATAAAAACATAGAAACAAAGAAAGTATATTTTATTTTACATCTTACATGTAAATAAAAACTTGAATTAAAAAGTGCATTTTTATTCACATTTTAGATGTAAATAAAAAAACATGAATTTAAAAGGTACATTTTTATTTACATTTTAGATGTAAGTAAAAACATAGATTTAAAGTGACACCTTTATTTACATTTATAGTAAATATAAAAGAATGCCTTTGAAGTTACATTTTGTTTACATTTTAGATGTAAACAAAAATCATAGAAATAAAAATTATATTTTTGTTTACATTTTAGATGTAAACAAAAACATAGAAATGAAAGTTACATCTTTGTTTACATTTTATATGTAAACAAAAACATGGATTGAAAAACACATTTTATTTACATATTAGATGTAAATAAAAACAAGAATATAAAAAGTGAATTTTTATTTACATGTTAGATGTAAATAAAAACATGAATATAAAATTACATTTATTGTTAGACCAAAATTTTGACCTATTCTCAGTGAAAGCACCAAAACTGTTAAATCAAAATCTGGGCCTAACACCCAAATGCAGATCGCAGATCACAAAAATGCAGAAAACAGTAAATTAAGAGGAGACACACGAGATTTTTATAGTGGTTCGGCTGTAGATGTAGCCTACATCCACTTTATAATCTTATTGTTATACTGACAGATTACAAAAATCAGTTACATGCAGACACACAATCCGTGTGTTAATTGAGATTAGAAGAGGAGAATTTATGTGAAGAACGGTGCAAAATCCTTGCACTTCAGCAATGGTGGAAGCCATGAAGAAGAATGGCCAAAAGTCCATGAAAAATCCTCCAAATGGTGTATTTATAGTTGTTTACAGCAGGCGGATCGCGAGACACATGGCACGCATCCCAAAAATCTCGAAAAGAGGTGGAAAATGTCCAGAAATCATCTCCAAATCGTCATATGACACGTGTAATAAGATCCGAACCGAATCGGATAGCGTACATGGTCACGATCTGAATCGGGTAGCGTACATGGTTCATGATCCGAATCAGATAGCGTACATGGTTCATGATCCGAATCGGATAGCGTACATGGTCACGATCCGAATCGGATAGCGTACATGGTCACGATCCGAATCGGATAGCGTACATGGTCACGATCCGATCTTCAAAAATGCCAAAATCCAGCTTTTTCCGTATTCGAGCGCGATGCTATCCAGATATTCAGTGTGACAGCTTTTACCAAAAAGTGTGTCAACAAGTTTGCCCCCCCCCAGAACATATCTTGACGGTCGAAGGAAAATGTGTTCTGGATAATACGAGAAGTCTGTAACCGGTAGAAATCGATATTGCGATGATCACGCCAGATCGTATTAAGGACAGAACACTGACGATCGCGCAGGATCGTATTAAGGCCGAGAAAAGTCCAAGAAGACCGGAAATTTGTACCTGCAATAAGATAAACAAATAATGAAAGAATATTTCCTAGATGGCCTTACCGGAGTAAACCATCCGAGGAGATGCTAGAGGGGTTCCAAGACGGCCTTACCGGGGTAAGACGACCAAGGAAATGCCATGAAAGTTCCAAGACGACCTTAACGGAGTAAGATGACCAAGGAAAAGCACATGAAAGTTCCAAGACGGCCTTACCGGAATAAGACGACCAAGGAAAAACACATGAGGATTTGTTTATACTGGACGGATCCAGTTGGGATCCGGAGCTCAATGCTTATACTGGACGGATCGAGTTAGGAGCCGGAGCTCAATGTTTATACTGGACGGATCCAGTTAGGAGCCGGAGCTCAATGTTTATACTTGACGGACCCAGTTAGGAGGCGGAGCTCAATGTTTATTGCTAATTCATGAAAATGCAGCGGTCGATTGCCAGAGACGACTGGAGACCACAAGTCGGTTCTGTGCGTGTGGGCTGATGTGACCGCTTTTATTACATGTAGGGAAAACAAAGAAGGGCGAGAGGTCGCCTAAAAGCCTAAAAACATGAAATACGAACCGGAGTTCGTCAAACTGAAGAGATCCGCTGAGTGGGATCAGTTAATGATAAGCCCGCGATTGCTTGATCCGGGATCGTTCCCTCCCCGAGGACTTGGTGGAGGCAGCGCAGGTGTGGGCGCTGTTCGTCGAATGATGTACTCGGGTAGTTCTCCTCGCCTGACCCGATCCTCAACAAGGTCCTGCAAATGTCTGCAGTCATCAGTGTTATGACCGTCCATGTCATGAAATATGCAATGTCTGCCGGAATTGCGTTGTGCAAATGTTGGCTCCCTCTTGGGAGGCCTCGGATAGGAGGCAGCACCCCTTGTATCCACGTAGATGTTGCTCAGAGTGTCATTTAGTTCATTGTATTTGCGTATCTGGACCCTCTCCGGGGTGGAGCATTACGATCATTTTTTGCATTGGATGTTCCTTTGCATTTTCCAGAATCAGACGGTTCTCCATCTTTGAGCATGTTGACTTCGAGGGTTCTCTTCTCGGAAGTTGCGTCTTCCTCATGCAGAAATCTATCCGATTCAAGGTAGAACTCGCTGAGATTCCATGGTGGGTCTCGATACAAGGATTTTTTGAACTCCGAGTTGTCCAGAATGTCGGATACTGCCGCCGTTAGTACCATCGATTGTTCAGGGTGATCAACTGATGCTGCTGCAACGTTGAATCTTTCCAGGAATGAACGTAGAGTTTCTCTGGGCCTCTGCTTGATTGTAGTGAGTGACATGACATTCTTGGGCCGAGCGATGTGGACCCGAAATTGTTCGAGGAAGCGAGCGACCAACATATTCCAGCTGTTGATCGATTCAGTCTCTAGGTGTCGAATCCACATGGCTGCTATATCAGTCAGAAAGAGGGGAAAACACTTTGCCATGACATTTTCCGATGCTGATTGAACTTCCATATGCCGTTTGTAGCGCTTGAGATCTGTCTTGCCGTTGTAGGGCTCCAGTTGTGGAAGTTTGAAATCCGGGGGATTGCGGGAATTCCTAATTTCATGAGTGAATGGGTTGTGATTGACGTCGTCCACGTCATTCTGATAAGTGCGGCCTCTTGAGAGGCGTTGAATGAGATCTGCTAGCCGATTTCCTTCAAAAAGTTGTTGCAAATTTCCAAAATCAAAGCTGGTGCCCCTAGCGTTGAATGCAGGAGAGGTTCGAAGCTGTCCACGATCTGAATTCATGACCCGAACTCCACACAGATACTGGGCATTCTTCTTCACTGCTTCCACCATTACTGAAGTGCAAGGACTTTGCACTTTCCTACAGTCAAATTCTTCTCTTTTCTACACAATTAACACGTGGATTACATGTATAAACCCTTGTAATCTCAATTAACACACGGATTGTGTGCCTGCATGTAACTGATTCTTGTAATCTGTCAGTATAACAATAAGATTATAAAGTGGACGTAGGCTACATCTACAGCCGAACCACTATAAAAACCTCATGTGTCTCCTCTTTATTTATTGTTTTCTGCATTCTGTGATCTGCATTTGGGTGTTAGTGCCAATTTTTGGTCTAACATTTTGGCGTGCCAGGTAGGGGGCACACAACAATTTCGACTTTCTGCTTGGATTATTTGGCTATTGGATTAATAGCAATCAAAAGGAAGAAGACTGGAACTTCCACTCATGCTGATGATGCTGACGCTGAAGGCACGAGAAACGAGGCAAGCCTGGAGGCTTCCTCCCATAAAGACCCGTCAGCATACTTGACCAGAGACGAAATGGACGGCGTTCTCGCTGAATTGAGAGATCATCTGGCTAGGCAAGATGATATCCTCCAGAAACAACAGGAAATGATCAACCAATTCTTCGCTCGGATGGATGGAAGGCCGAGCAATGCTCAAGTCATTGGAGACGGAGCCATTGAAGCGGCTCGCACAGGCCACCACGATCAGATCGGGTCGGGCCCAGCGACCCGCGACCCGCCAGCACCAGTGCTCGGTGGCATCCCTCTCCATGTTGGAAATGCACAACGATCGACTCCAGCTCCAGATCGAACGAACACTGGACCGCAAGCTCCCACGCATCAGCAGCAACCAGCTCGTGATGGGGCAACAGATCCCGTTCGGATCGCCCCGTGTCCATGATCTGAATTCACGACCCGAACTCCACACAGATACTGGTCGGCTCCCCCATCACGATCCGCGATCCGCGACCCGCGATCCACTTCTGGCAGTTCACCGACAGCTTCCAACCTCTTCTGCATTCAACGCTGGGGGCACCAGCTCTGATTTTGGCAATTTGCAACAACTTTTTGAAGGAAATCGGCTAGCAGATCTCATTCAACGCCTCTCGAGAGGCCGCACTTATCAGAATGATGTGGATGACGTCAATCACAACCCGTTCACATCAGAAATCAGAAATTCTCGCAATCCCCCATATTTCAAACTTCCACAACTGGAGCCCTACAATGGCAGGTCAGATCCTACCGTTCATCTCATGCGCTACAAACGACATATGGAAGTTCAATCAGAATCGGAAAATGTCATGGCAAAGTGTTTTCCCCTCTTTCTGACTGATATAGCAGCCATGTGGATTCGGCAGCTGGAAGCAGAATCGATCAGGAGTTGGAACATGTTGGTCGCACGCTTCATTGAACAATTTCGTGTCCACATCGCACAACCCAAGAACGTCATGTCCCTCACCACAATAAAGCAGAGGCCCAGAGAAGCTCTGTGTTCATTCCTGGAAAGATTCAACGTTGCAGTAGCATCAGTTGATCGCCCTGAACCATCGATGGTACTGATGGCAGCAGTATCCTGCATTCTAGATAACCCGGAGTTCAAAAAATCTTTATACCGAGACCCACCACGAAATCTCGGCGAATTCTACCTCGAAGCAGACAAATTTCTGTGGGAAGAAGATGCAACTTCCGAGAAGAAAACCCTCAAAGTCAACATGCTCAAAAATGGAGAACCATCTGATTTTGGAAATTGCAAAGGAAAAGCCAATGCAAAGAATGATCGTAATGCTCCACCCAGGAGAGGGTCCAGATACAACAAATACACTGAACTGAATGACACTCCGAGCAACATATACGTGGATACAGGGGGTGCTGCCTCATATCCAAGGCCTCCCAAGAGGGAACCAACACTAGCACAACGCAATTCTGGCAGACATTGCATATTTCATGACATGGACGGTCATAACACTGATGACTGCAGACATTTGTGAGACCTTGTTGAGGATCGGGTCAGGCGAGGAGAACTACCCGAGTACATCATTCAATGAATAGCGCCCACACCTGCACTGCCTCCACCAAGTCCTCGGAGAGGGAACGATCCCGAATCAAGCAATCGCGGGCTTATCATTAACTGATCCCACTAAGCGGATCTCTCCAGTTTGACAAACTCCGGTTCGTATTTCGTGTTTTTAGGTTTTTAGGTGACTTCTCGCCCCTCCTTTGTTTTCTCTGCATGCAATATGAGCCGTCACATCAGCCCACACGCACAGAACCTGCTTGTGGTCTCCAGTCGTGTCCGGCAAACGACCGTTGCATTCTCATGAATCAGTAATAAGCATTGAGCTCCGGCTCCCAATTGGATCCGTCCAGTACAAACATGAGCTCCGGCTCCCAACTGGATCCATCCAGTATAAGCAAATTCTCATGTGCTTTTCCTTGGTTGTCTTACTCCGGTAAGGCCGTCTTGGAACCTCCTGCGCTTTTCCTTGGTCGTCATACTCCGGTAAGGCCGTCTTGGAACCTTCATTGCTTCTCCTTGGTCGTCTTACTCCGGTGAGGCCGTCTTGGAACCCCTCTAATATATCCTCGGATGGTTTACTCCGGTAAAGCCATCTAGGAATTAGTCTTGCATTGTTTGTTTTATCTTTTTTGCAGGTACGGACTTCTGGTTTTCTTGGATTTCTCTGGCCTTAATACGATCCCGTGCGATCGTCGGTTTTTGGCCTTAATACGATCCGACATGATCATCACATTCTGGACTTCTATGGATTATGGATTTCTCGGATTATCCAGAACACATTTTCCTTCAACCAGCAAGATATGTTCTGGGGGGCAAACATGTTTACACATTTTTCAGTCAAAATCGCATCATCAACAAAGAAAGGCCCAAAACTCCTATCAGACGACATTTTCTGGGCTCGAAAATAGCAATTACGGAGCTGAGCTTTGGTTTGGCTCAATCGGACTTACGGTTTGAAAGTTATGCCCATTTCCGTGAATGGATGTAATCTGGCTATCTCCTGGATCAGATCGCTTCTCCTCGGATCGCCCCCTTCGGATCGTGGAGCACATGTAGACCGTGACCCGACCACTCCATCTCGTCATCACCCTGCTCGCTCCCTCTGACCACGACCCGTTCGTGGTGCGTACCATGACCGCGATCCGACCTTAAGACCTTCTCTTACGCAGCCTGTTTTGACCTATTCTCAAGGCTACTTCTGCTCCTACTTTTCCGGATCGCCTGCCACGTACCCCATCACGATCTGGTCAACTCAGAATCTCTCCTACCGCTATAAATACCCCATTTGAAGGCATTTTCAAGGATTTTTTTTGGGGCCATTCTTCTTCACTGCTTCCACCATTACTGAAGTGCAAGGACTTTGCACTTTCGTACAGTCAAATTCTTCTCTTTTCTACACAATTAACACGTGGATTACGTGTATAAACCCTTGTAATCTCAATTAACACACGGATTGTGTGCCTGCATGTAACTGGTTCTTGTAATCTGTCGGTATAACAATAAGATTATAAAGTGGACGTAGGCTACATCTACAGCCGAACCACTATAAAAAACTCGTGTGTCTCCTCTTTATTTATTGTTTTCTGCATTCTGTGATCTGTGATCTGCATTTGGGTGTTAGTGCCAATTTTTGGTCTAACATTTATAATTACATTTTAGGTGTAAATAGAAACATGGATTAAAAGTTGACATTTTATATTCAATAAAAAGGATGGAATTTAAAGGAAGCATTTTTATTGTCATTTTAGAGGCAATAAAAAGAGTAGAAATAAAGATTATATTTTTATCGTCATTTTAGATGCGATAAAAAGAGTAGAAATAAAAGCTACACTTCTATTGACATTTCATACACAATAAAAAGAATAGGAATGAAATATGTCTACATTAAAAAGTTATACTTTTAATGTTTAGTGAAGAAATATAGAAATGTTCATGTTTTTGAATTTAAACATGATTTTATTAAAAAGGATTTACCAAAAATAAACTAGAACTGTCAACAAAGGTGAAAGAATCATTTTTGTGGTATATGCATACATTAGGATTTTTATGCAAAGTTAAATATTATTTTGTATGTATGGTTGAACACGTTAGTGGATTCGCCAAACGATTTATATTTATAATTATAATAATATATAAATATAAATTAAAATGAAACTCGCGCGGTAGTTCGCGTTTTGAAATCGTAACTTTAAACGATTATACCGAAAGACCCGACCGTCGGATTTCCCAAAACTGGAATCGTTAGGACAGCGTTGGGAAAATCTTTCCAACGATATAAATTTTGTTAAAATCCAACGGTTAGATTTCGAGAAATATGTAAATCAAATTTGATTGAAAACAGCGCCAGGGCCGCCGATCGACCCGAAGCGTCGTTAAATAGATATATCTATTTTTATATATATATAAATAGCGATAAATCGTTATTAAATACTAATAACGATATGGAATGATTTTAAAATATATATATATGCGAGGATCATTTGAAAAGTCCGAGTTCAATCTCATTTCAAATGATTATACGATGATCTAAGTCGAAGAGTTGAAGACGGTGATTGAAGACCGACGATCTTCACATCGAATGGATGTGTTGCTACTGAGGCCCATGATTGGAGTAGCTACCTTGAAAGGGAGTCAGGGGTAGCCGTCTGGACGTATTGTTGATTGTTCGGATATGTGAGGTATGAGGTGCCTCCGGTTTCGTTCAGACCCAGAACGGACTTGTAAATGGATGCGTGTCTGACATTGGATTTCATTCCATGTGAATTAAATTGATTTTTATTAATGTATACCTGTTTGGTGGTGGAGAATTTATTCTCTGCTTAACACCCTGGTATATATTAATAGTGATTGATCGCATGGCGTGAATTGTCAATGTGGCACGCCAAGATGCAAATGATCAAGGCTTTTGTTGAAAAGCAGGGCCTTGTGGGATGATCAAAGCATAGCATGTTTAGGCGTAGCTTTGTGTATAGCGTGACTTCGCGAGCCTCACACTCCGGTATGAGTCAAAAACGGGATATGGACCGTAGGGAGTGCACACGTTTCTTTCCAGCTAGAGTGGTGTCAGTGACCTACCAGCCCTAACATTTTTACTTATGTGGATGATGGATTATGAGGTACCTCGGATTTATAGGTTGTTAGTGGCCATATTATAGGTTCAAAGGAACCGGGAAGCGTGTGTTCAGGCATAACTAATCCACTACCGTTAGGTGGGGACCGGCCCTACCGCTCCAAGGGTTGCCCATAGGTGTGATCCTGAGGCATTTGCTAGAGTGTCTCGAATCGGAGAGGACGATCCCTAGCCTCGATTTCATGATGGAAATCCAACTTCGAATACGACACCATGCGGTTTTGATTGTAGAACTAGTATGGCGACATAGTATATGGTAGCTACGCCGTCTATGATTGATACATTATGATTGAAATGTTTTTATTAAAACATATACACACTAATATTAAATCCGTTTTATCGTATCAAGCATCTTTTGACCATTATAAGGTAAAACTCTATCCTCTGGTTTGCGTAGCATTGTGTGATGGACTTGAGTCTTATAATGGTTTCATCTTTCTAAAAAGCATTGCATTGTTTAACAATTTACTTTATTTTATGCACTGGCAATCCAATGGAGTAAACCTGTTCCGCGTTAGCGGCGTGGTCCTGTGATTAGCCTTCTTATTAGATTAGTTAAGTTAGATTTCTCATACCAGTCCCATGACTGACCTGTAGTTCGTTTCACTGGCAAACTCGGGTGCCCATATTTTCCATACGGGCAATCGAGTAGCTTTTTGCAGACATTTATCTCTTTAGCAGGATCCCGGATCGAAGCTTAAAGCAATATCCAGAGCCTTGATAGCATTTCGCTATATCAGTTTAAGTCTTCTGCTGCACTGTATTATATTTAATGTAAAAATTATCTTCCGCTGTATTTTTTTATTTATCGATGTACTTTGATCTATTCTGTACTCTTATGTAACATTATTGTAATGTAATAAAAGTCTGTTGTTGTTTTTCTGATGTGTTGCATTCCCAAAGTTAACGTATGCGGGATTTGAACGGTCTTGGTCGATTTTGCGATCGATTAGGTCCGGGCAAAATTCGTGTCGTTACATTTTGATTAACTCCTTTTGGTTAACTCCTTTTTGAATAAGTAATATTCGATTCATTTCTCGTTCATATTCAGTTTCAAATATCGATGTTGAAATTGATTCTTACTTCTCTATATAAGTCCTGACTAGTATATTCCATTTATCCAATGATAAATATTTTACTTTAATTTATAAAATATTATTTATAAATTACTCTCCTCCATTTATCGGTTTACTTCTTTATATAAGTTCATACATATATATCTTTATTAATCAAATGATAAATATTTTATTTAACTTATAAAATATTCTTTATGAATTTGTCCTTCCAATTTATCTGTTAAAACAGATTCTATTCAATAATCTTCTTTAAATCCATAACTCATATTTCCTTTTATAATTTCTATTTATTTCATAAATATTTCCCTTTATAATTATTTTATTTACTTTTTAAGTAAATATCTTTCTTTATACTTCTATTTACTTTCTAAGTAAATAATCGTTTTACCCTTCTATTTACTTTCTAAGTAAGTAATCGTTTTACCCTTCTATTTACATTCTAAGTAAATAATCGTTTTATAAAATTCTTTGATTTTATAAATATTCCTCTTATAAAATACTTTGATTTTATAAATAATTTCTTTTGTAAAATCCCTTTTATAACTCTATTTATTTCATGAATAAATATTTTCCATTTATAATATATTTGTAAATGTTTTACAAATATTTCCCTTTTAATTCTGTTTGTAAATGGTTTACAAATATCCCTATTTAATTCTATTTGTAAATGGTTTTACAAATATTCCTTTTTAATTCTATTTATTAATGGTTTACAAATATTCCTTTTTAATTCTATTTATTTAACAAATAGATATTTCTTTTCAATTCTATTTATTAATGGTATACAAATATTCCTTTTAAATTCTATTTATTTAACAAATAAATATTTCTTTTTATAAAATCTTTTGATTTTATAAATATTTCTTTTTCAATATAACATTGAAAATTCCCTTTTTAACATTCCAGTATTCCTTATGGTATTTAACGTACCATATAACAATGATCGGTATCATTCGAACATAAAAAATCAACAACAGATTTCATATCACATCATATAACATAATATATGAAAACAAACAGTATTCTAAATATTGAGGAATCCTGTTGGATCCCTCCCACATGTTTCCCTGCATCACAGATGTTACACAATATAGTTATCATCAATTTCAGTTCAATACGAAATATTCTGATAACAGAATCAAAATATATTTAACTATATATATATATATATATATATATATATATATATATATATATAATTTCAACCAACTAACTAGCAGTTCATCCAAACAGTCAACACACAACAATCAACCAATATTTATCATTTCTAAAAATACATTATAAAAATATAAACTGTTCAGAGTTAGTGAGATTTACTCACATTGGACGATCATCGTTATTAACGATAACCACCGCTTGATTCAGACGGACAATTTATTTTGCAATAAATTGTAATGAGCTTTGATTCACTCCCAGTCAGTACCATTGTGTAGCGCTCGTCCATACAATCCCATCAGATCTGAATTTGCGAAATTCTGATTTCGTATGCTCAAGTTATAACAATTACAAGTTACACGCTATTTTAATTTGAAAATAACTAAGCTTAACTAATTTAAAAAAATTGGGCTTAACCTTTACTTTGTCGGCCCATTTACATTTTTAAAGCCCACCCGCTTCACTGCCTACCCGTCTTCCCCAACTCCAGGATTTCGAACCTGTATCCTCATCAACCCGTGCCCCTTTAACAGCCATTACCCCAAACTTAAATCCCCAATTCTATCTCCTTCGATTCTTATCTAACATCAAAACCAACTACACTATGACCCTCCCCTTCGCAACCTCTCTCATCCCATACCCATTTTAATCAACTCGGTGGCCTCACTCAAAATCCGTCGAACTCCTGCCTCTCTCGATACATAGCAGTATCGAACAAAAATACCACAGAATCCCCCCTTTTTCTGCACAAACGTGCTGCTTCATCCCCTCAATCCATATATGAACTCGAATCCATCTATTTCTTCTTCATTCGCACAGAACGTTGAACCCCAATGGCCATTGCCTAACGCTGGGTAAAAACAACGAACCCAAAAGGTACCGAAACACACACTTCCTATATCAGATCGAAGAGAACCATTTTATGATTCGAAATACATACGCATTTTGATTTTAGGAATTTTATTCCATTTGTTTTAGAATTTTAAAGATTGGAATTTCCTGTAAAGGAAAACAGAACTGGCGGCTTGGAACAGCCTTGACCAGAGAAAAGGGATTTGACGAAAATTTAGGTTTAGAAATGTTTAAGGGTTATTTATAGGAGAAAATATATATTTTTTATTTCATTTTTATTTTTATTTTTAAGCAACCTCTATATGTGTTTGTCGTCAAAAATCCGCATGATCACACATGACATCTAAAAATCATGAAAATTGGCATGCAGCTAGAGTTTGACATTACTGACCCAATGAAACTGGTTTCGTCGAATTCCGACTCCATATGCTCACATAGGGTATTTTTAAAGTCAAATTATCAACTGTTTTTCACATTAAAATCCCATACGGCCACATACTGACTTCAAAAATCACGGAAATTGAAATCTAACAATAATTTGACATTACGAATCCAACAAAACTAGTTTCATCGAAAACGAAGGTTGTTTGCAAAACTGGCTATTTTAAAAGCTCTAAATAACCCAATTAAATATATAAATATATTTAAAAACAATTAAATAAAATATTTATAAATAAATATTGTCATATATATTCACATACGATGTTATACCACTCCAAATAATCATACAAGAGTTGATCACTCGATATTCAAATTCCAGGATAAATCGATATTCAATTTATATTAAAAATCCTTTTATAATATAAATAAATCGTTATAAATTATAAAGGAATTCCACAGCGACTTTTCTAAAATTTGATTTGGACATAAATCAAAATCTACACAACGAAATCCTGATTTTTCTCTTCCATTAGAAAAATATACTTTAATAGATTCGAACGTTTCTTGTTTCACAGAAATCCGATTTAAAATGGCTTATGTATATTCGTTTAAAGTTCAAATCGCCAAATTACGAACTACCGCCCCATTTTGAGCTCGATTATAATTATAATATAAATTATATGTTCAAACCTCGTTTAAATAATATATTCGTTATTCTAATTCAATCCTAAACTGAATTATATCTTATAAATAATCCAATTCACACGATATTATGAATTCCACCATTTTTGATTATTTCTGAATTATATATATTATTCTATTATTCATATTAATTAAATATTTAAAGTTATTTAATTAAACGACCATTAAATTTTCTAAATCACTATTTAAATAAATAAATTAATTAATTATTACATCGTTAAGATACAGGACATTATAGTATAAAATATAAATTATGAGCTTGATTAGAGGTTTGTTTAAGACCTAAATTTTGAGCTCAGTTAGGGTTTGGTTATTGGCTCGGTTATGGGCTTGGTTATATGAAGGGTCTCAGTTATGGGCTGAACTACGGATTCGATTAGGGGCTTGGTTATGGACTCGGTTATGTGAAGGGTCTCGGTTATTGGCTCGGTTATGGAATCGATTATGAGCTCTCTTTTGGGCTCGGTTATGGACTCAGTTATGTGAAGGGTCTCAATTATGGGCTCAGTTTTGAGCTCGGTTATGGACATGTGATCGGTTATGGTCTCGGTTATAACCTAGGTTAAAGGTTTCGTTATGACCATGTTTATGACCTTGATAATGGGTTCAGTTATGGGCTTGGTTTAGATCTTGGTTATGGGCTTGGTTATTCCAACGGTTATGAAATATAAGCTAAATTAGAATATATATACATATATAACATTGATTATTAAATATAAATTATAAAGTATATATTACATATTATATAATATAAAGTACAAAGTATAAAATACAAAGTATAAAGTATAAAACATAAAGTATAAACTATAAAACATAAAGTATAAAATATAAAATATAAAATATAAATATAAAATATAAAATATACAATATGAAGGTTAAAGTATAAAACATAAAATATAAACTAAAAATAAAAAATATAAAGTATAAAATATAAAGTATGAAATATAAATTATAAATTATAAATTATAAATTATAAATATAAATTATAAAGTATAAAATATAAAGTGTAAAGCATAAAATATAAATTATAAATTATGAGCTCGATTATAGGTTTGGTTATGGACTCGGTTATGTGAAGGGTCTCGATTATAGGCTCAGTTATGGACTCGGTTATGGCCTCGGTTATGGATATGTGATCGGTTATGGGTTCGGTTACGGTCTCAGTTGTGACCTAGTTTAATGGTTTGGTTATGACCTAGTATAAAATATAAATTAGAAAATAAAATATAAAAAATATAAATTATTAAATATAAAGTAATATTACAAATTATATAATATAAAGTATAAAGTATAAAATATAAATTATAAAGTATAAAATATAAAGTATAAAGTATACAAAATAAAGTATAAAATATAAATTATGAGCTTGACTAGAGGTTTGGTTAAGACCTCAATTATGAGCTCATTTAGGGTTTTGGTTATTGGCTCGGTTATGGACTCGGTTATATGAAGGGTCTTGGTTATCGGCTCAATTTATGGATTCGGTTATGGACTCGGTTATGTGATTGGTAATGTGAAGGGTCTCGTTATTGGCTCGGTTATGGACTCGATTATGAGCTCGCTTATGGGCTCGGTTATGGACTCGGTTATGTGAAGGGTCTCGGTTATGGGCTCAGTTATGGACTCGGTTATGGACTCGGTTACGGACATGTGATCGGTTATGGGTTCGATTACGGTCTCGGTTATGACCTACTTTAAAGGTTTGGTTATGACCACAGTTATGATCATGATTATGGGTTCAGTTATGGGCTAGGTTTAGATCTTTGTATGGGCTCGGTTATTCCATCTGTTATGGAATATAAGCTAAATTAGAAAATAAAAACTAAAAAATATATAAAATATTCACTATTAAATATAAAATATAAAGTATGTATTACAAATTATATAATATAAAGTACAAAGCATAAAATACAAAGTATAAAGTATAAAATATAAAGTATAAAATATAAATTATGAGCTTGATTAAAGGTTTGGTTAAGACCTAAATTATGAGCTCAGTTAGGGTTTTGGTTATGGGCTCAGTTATGGACTCGGTTATATGAAGGGTCTCGGTTATGACCCAATTACGGATTTGGTTAGGGACTTGGTTCTGGACTCGGTTATGTGATAAAATATAAAGTATAAAATATAAAATATTATATATAAAATATTATATATAAATTATAAAATATAAAGTATAAAGTATAAAACATAAAATACAAAGTGTAAAATAAAAAATATAAAGTATAAAGTATAAATTATAAATTATGAATTGATCATGTGTATATATGCATGTTTATATAATATAAATTAATATTACAAATTATATTACAAGTTATAATATATAAAATAAAGTAATATTAAAATTATATAATATAAACTAAAAGGTATAAAATATAAATTATAAAATATAAAGTATAAAGTATACAAAATAAAAAGTAAAACACAAATTATGAACTTGATTAGAGGTTTGGTTAACACCTCAATTATGAGCTCAGCTAGGGTTTTGGTTATTGGCTCGGTTATGGGCATGGTTATGGACTCGATTATGGGATCAGTTATGGGTTTGATTTTAACTCAGTCATGTGCTCGGTCATGTGCTCGGTCAAGTGCTCGCTCATGTGCTTGGTCAA
Source organism: Allium sativum (assembly GCA_030737875.1). Taxonomy (NCBI): domain Eukaryota; kingdom Viridiplantae; phylum Streptophyta; class Magnoliopsida; order Asparagales; family Amaryllidaceae; genus Allium; species Allium sativum. The sequence goes on along the minus strand of CM060919.1, from coordinate 120,994,171 downwards.
GTGCTCGATCATATGCTCGGTTATGAGCTCATGGACTCGGTTATGTTCTCAATCAAGTGCTCGGTCATGTGCCTGGTCATGGGCTCGGTCATGGCCTCATTAATGGGATCGGTTATAGTCTTAGTCATGTGCTCGGTCAAGTTCTCGGTCATGGGCTCGGTTATGAGTTCGGTCATAGGCTCGATTATTTTCTCGGTATTGTGCTCGGTCATGTGCCCGAGCATGTGCACGGTTATTGGCTCGGTCATGGCTCGGTCACGTTCTTGGTTATGGGGCTCGGTCATGTGCTCAGTTATGGGCTTCATCACGTGCACGGTTATGAGACTCAATCATGTGCTCGGTCATGTGCTAGGTCATAGGCTCGGTCATGGGCTTAGTCATAGGCTCGGTTATGGGCAAGTTTGTGGCTCGGTTATTGGATCAGTTATAGATTAAAAGCTAAATTAGAAAATATAAAGTATAAAAAATACAAAGTAAAATTATAAAATATAAACTATAAAGTATAAAATATAAAATAAATTATAAATTGTAAGTTATAAATTATAAAATTATAAACCATAAAAAAATATAAAATATAAAGCATTAAGTATGAAATATAAAATATAAAATATAAAATATAAAGTATAAAATATAAAATATAATTATAATTATGAAATATAAAATAAAAAGTATAAAGTATAAAGTATAAAATATAAAGTATAAAATATAAAATATAAATTACAAAATATAATATATAAAATATGAGCTTGATTAGAGGTTTGGATAAGACCTCAATTATGAGCTCGATTGTAACAACCCGGAAAATCTTAGCCAATTTAAAAATTTTATTTTAGCGATTTTAATGGATTTTGATTATTTAAAATGAATTATTTTAAATAATTACGACGAAAAATTTATTTTGAACGAAGTTAGAACGAATGAATTTATTTTAATAATCAAACGAGCCTGAAATGGCGCGGTATTCTGAAAATTCGATTTCTATTTTCAAATGAATATACAGAATTCAATATAAGTCAGAATTGGACGAAACAAGAAATATTTGAATTTGGTTAATCATATCTTTCTAAGGGATGTAAGAAACTGAGATTTCACTTTAGAAATCATAAGTTATGGCTAAATCAAAATTAAAAATAGTCGTTATTGAATTTATATATTATTTATATTTATAATATATATAAGGCCCTTAAAAATAGCCATTTTGCAAATGACCTCCGTTTTCGACGAAACCACTTTTGTTGGATTCGGAATGTCAAATTATTGCTAGATTCCAAAATTCATAATTTTTCGAATTAATATGTGAGCGTGGCAAAGGAAAACGTGTTTTGTCAGTTTTAGTCAATTTGGATCGAACAGAAAATGGCTATTTTTCAAACGGTCTTCAAATTCAACGAAATCAGATTTGTTAGGACCGTATCGTCAATACGAAGCTAGAAATCATTTTTCTAGAATTTTCGGAGTCAGTATGTGGCTCCGGTAAATTAAAATGTGCGTTAAAATCAAGTTTGACTATTATATTAATTTATATGTTAAATTTAATGAAAACTGATCGTAACGGTCGAATTGGCTTGCGGGACATATCCCATTGTGTTCGGAATGGGGGTAATTAGCTGGGGGTGACAGTCGGTGGGATTGATTTGGAGTTCAAAGTAAAAAGTTACTTTTTGAGAAATAAATAAATAATTAAAAATAAAAAAGTCAACCCTCTTTTCCCATAACCCCCCCCCCCCACTTTCTTACCTTTCCCCGATCGGATCAAAGGAAAAAAAAAGAAAAAAACGCGAGGCTCCAGACCCGCCGCCCACACGGGAACCCCGCCGCCACCACCATCGAGCTTCCCATGGCCGGCGCCCTCAACCTCGACCCCCCTGAACGGCGCCGCGACCCCAACTCCCTCCTCCTCCCTTCTCCGATCAACCCGTGACCCCCCGAGCCCTACCTCGCCCAAAACCTCCAGCTGGCGCCATCACCCAATCGGACCCCCCTGCACCTCCACCCACGACCAACGCCACCTCAGCGCAAACAATGGACCCCCTCCCCCCTCAAAGACTCGATTTTTGCAAGAAGAGCAAGGTGAATTTTTAGTATAAAATTTACGTTTTTTAAATAGTTGTTTTAAGTATATACGTTGGTTAAAAACTGAATTTTTTATGTAAAAATTTGATTTTCTTTTGTACAAAATTTTGATTTTCTTATGTAGAAAGGTTTGTTTTTCTTATGTAGAAAGGTTTGATTTTTATAAATATAGATAAGAGATTTTTAATATGATAAAGATTTAATTTTTATCATGAAGTAGCATAAATAGAAATTCGATTTTTATTGTATGAACTGATTTATTAAAATATGATAAAGTTTATATTTTTATAATAGGAAAGTTTATATTTTTATAATAGGAAAGTTTATATTTTTAGAATAGGAAAGTTTAGCTTTTTATTAATAAAAAGAAAAAAAAAATTCTGTATATGAGAAATAGGATTTGTATATATAAAGGTATGATCTTTAATATAGGAAAGCTTTTACTTTGTAAAAGCTTTGATTTTTACTTTGAAAAAGAAGTGATTTTTAAAATGTAAAAGAAGTGATTTTTAAAATATAAAAGATTGGATTTTTAAATACAAAAAGCTATGATTTTTAGTTCATGAAATGGTTAGATTTTTAATTTGAAAAAGATTATATTTTTATGATAGAAAAGATTTGATTTTCAGTTATATAAAAATTCGATTTTTAGCGCTATAAAAATTTGATTTTTATAAATATGGCGAAGTGATAAAAATGTGATTTTTATCCGTGTAGCGGTGAAATAAAAATGTGATTTTTATTTATAAACAGCGTGGAAAGATGGAGTAGGAATGTCGGATAAATCCAAACCATCGTCCGCTAAAGAATAACAAAGTGGAACCCAAAGGTGAGAACTTCTCACTCTAAATTTATTATATACTAGAATATAATTACATGGAGTTCAACACTCGAATTCGCACAATCACAAAAATTGAAAGCGATGTATGGACATTAGCCACACGGACTTCATACTCTGCGAATAGCCACTTATGACGCCGTAAATGGCATTGGGGAATTGAGTATTTATTTATTTGGTTGTTCTACATGATTTGATTATGGTTGTGAAATTGAAAGTAATATAATATAATTTCTTGAATTTGGTTTGTGTATGGCGCGGGCCATTGTGAGTCTGGGGATAAGGCTAGACCTTATCCCGTTTCTAGTATCGTCCCGTTATGCTGCTGAAATTTTCTAAAAAGTGTTAGAAAGATTTAGTTAAGTAAAAATATTATTTTCGACTTATAATGGCGACAAATAAAATAGTTATTGGTTAGTTAAAAATAAGTTAACAAATCCATATACAAGTCAGACGACTTGTTTATGCTCGCCTATTTTTAAGATATCGATTGGGTCGATAATTTTACACATCGCCCAACTGCATAAATAAAATCTGTGTTTCTTGTTTGAAAATCCCACATGGGTATTAGGATGATATTCGGTGTACACTAATCCCAATTGTGTAATGATATGTCGATTGATTGGTCGACAAACTGTGATAAGCTTTATTTATTTATTTTAAGGCTTATACATTGTAGGAAGCACTTTGGATGATGGTTGATTATTTATTTTGCTTGTTCTATACATGTGTTGTATGAAATCCATATAACTAACATTATATGGTAACTGATTGGGTCTGATTACAGTTCAAAAATAAAGAATATTTTAAATAAGGAATATTTTGAAATAATATTCAATAAAGGATTAAAATATTGAAATACGTGAAGCCGTATTGATTAGAGTTGCGCCATTTTAACGCGAACGATATTTATATTGACTTTATTCATTTTTAGAGTGAATATCGAAAAGGAAAAGATTTCAAAATCTGATATTTTGAAAATACTATCATTAAAATATTTCAATGGTAGAGATTATTCAATTTTGGTTTAAATTTGAAGTAAAAGTGTGAATCGTTTTAAAACGAATTTATAAAATACGTTTTTAACGAAATATATATATTATATATATTGTATATATTAATGGTCATTCGCGAATTTCGATCATTGACTTCGAATGGATATTACGGGAGATCCGACCGTCGGATTCTCCTAAAACTGGAACCGTTGGGTTCGTATCGAAAAGAGCTTTCCAACGAATATAAGAAATTTGAAATCTTAAGGTTGGATTTGGAATTATGTCCAAATAAAATTTGGAAAAGGTCGTTGTAAGTGCAGTTCGACGACCGTTTATGGAAATCGACTGTACGGGCCTTAATAAAATTATTAAAAATATTAAGAATTTGTGTAAAATCGCAATAAATGATTTGGAAAGAATTAGGATGAAAAATTCCATATTTGAAATGATAAAAATATATTTTTATCGAAATGAACTAGTTCTGAACTAGAATTATAATCCAATTATTTTTAAATAAATAAATTGGATTGAGAATAGGTTTTAAAATAACCAGAATTTCCAATATATGAATTAGGATGGATTTGAATAGAAATCATCTTCGGAATATTTCGATATTGGATTTCGTGATTATACGGGTATTATTATGGGAATTTGGAAGATATATTATATATCGTTATTTCCAATACGATATTTGTTGTTTTCAGGATTTGATATTGAATATAAGCTGATATAATCTCTATTCAGAGCCTTATATTTAATATCGAATTGGATTTTGGGTTTATCGTGAACGGTGTCTTCACTAACACTGTTCTTAAACCTAATGGCGTTAAGATAATTAGAAACTAACTAGAGACTAGCTAAGTTGAGTGGTTTCCTAGGTATTGATCTAATGTTGGTTTCGGCCTTCGGGGTTAATACTTAGGGAATTGTTCTCTTACTAATTTACGGTTAGAGATTAATGGAATGTGAATTGGGTTTATAGTGAACTGTGTTTTAACGACATTCGTTCTTTAACCTGATTTACAATGAAATGAGATTTGGAATTTATAAATCTTTTTATTAAGATTTAACGGGAATTTTCCAAAGTAAAGTTTTCTAATTTAATATATTAAATTGGAGTTGAATGGAATTCGATTCGATGATAATCGAAGTGAGCTTCTGTGGAGGAAGACTGTTAATATATATGGAATTTAAAAGGCTTTGTCGTTATCCCATTTATATTATTAGTCGGATATGGAAATTGACATCGATTATATATTGATTTGTTTTCCGTGAAGATTCCATAACTGATGGAATGGGATTTTCGGTTTATCGTGAACTGTGTTTTAAATGACATTAGTTCTTTAACCCAGTTAAAGATAAGATTAATTTCTTAACTTTGAAAAGTCATTAAGTAATGATTTTTGAGATTAAAACTGAATTAGAGTTTTAACGATTCTTTAATTAGATTGAAAAGTGAATATGATAATTTAAATTATCAAATTGGGGAAATGATCGAGAATGGAGTATCACCATTTTTGCTCCTAGTGATAGTTAAATCTTTAATTACATTTGAACGTGAAATGGTAATTAAATTTACCGATAACACTGTGGTGTTAGATATGGAGTATTACCAGTTTTACTCCATGGGATGAATAGGTTGGGATTGGGAAATGAAATAAAGGATTACTTCGGTAAGGATCGCTAATCCCGACTAGTTTGTAAAACCATAATATGGTTTGAAATGATATCCAGAGGAAGATTAAAGAATAAATTTAAAAGAATTTATCTTTGATAAAATTAATGGGAACCTTTCCCTAAGAATGCGAATATTTGAATAAAAGAATATTCTGAATTGGAATGAGGCGTATGTTGTGTTTTATAGCACTTGTTTATTATATACGCGAGTTATTCGGAAAGGCCGAGTTTATACCCATTCTGAATAACTGATCCGACGATAAGTCGAAGATGAAGAAGGTGGTTGAAAACTGCATATCTTCACATCGTTTGGATGATTACTGATGATCTTGATTGGACTGTACACCCAAGAGGAGGGAATAAGTTGGTGATCGTCCAGACGTACATGGAGATCGACGGATATGCGAGGAATAAGGTGCCTCCGGTTTCGTTCAGACCCAGAACGAACTTGTAAATGGACTGTGTGTCTGACATTGGATTTCATTCTGCGTGATTGATGGACATCAGTTGCATGGCGTGAATTGCCTGTGTGGCATGCTGAGATGCAAATGATAAAGGCTTCTGTTGAAAAGCAGAGTCTTGTGGTTGATGATCAAAACTCGACTTTAATACCGCGTAGCTTTATGTATGGCGTGTAACGACCCGGGTTCCGCCCGACCCGATCGATCGCAAAATCGACCAAGACCGTTAAAAACCCGAACACGTTAACTTTGGGAATACAACAACATCAGAACAATAACAGCAGACTTTTATTATATCATGATAATATAACATTAGAGTACAGAATATCAGAGTACATCGATAAAATACAGCGGAAGATAAATTACAATATTTTAATACAATACAGTGCAGCGGAAATAAAATGACTAAGGCAAAGGAAGACAATTATGCTCTGGACACAGCTTTAAGCTTCAATCCAGGATCGTGCTCGAGATAAGAACCTGTAGACAAACTACTCGACTGCCCGTGTGGAAAAGAGGGCACCCGAGTTTGCAAAGGTGGAAACAAACAACGGGTCAGTCATGGGACTGGTTGAGAATTCTTAACAAATCTAACTAATAGTAATAAGGCAAATTCAAGGACCACGCCGCTAACGCGGAACGGGTTTATTCCAATGGATTGCCGTGCATAATTTAAGTGAATCATCAAAACAGCGTAATGCTTTTGGAAAAATGGAATCACCATAAGACTCAAGTCCCATCACACAATGCAACGCACACCAGAGGATAGAGTTTTACCTTATGGTGATTAAACATGCTAAATACAGTAAATACGAATTTAATACTATCATTAGTGTATATATGTTTCACAACATTTCAAAGTAAATGTATCAATCCTAGGAAGAATAGTATCCCATACTACTATGCCTCCATACTAGTAATACAATCAAGTCCGTAGGGTCGTATTTGGAATTTGGTTTCCATCATGAGCCAAGGCTAGGGAGGAGCTCCTTACCGATTCGAGTCACTCTAGCTAATGTCTCAGGATCCCCCGCAGTGAACCCTTGGAAAGCTGAAGGGCCGGTCCTAACATACAACCTTGAGGATTGGCAATTCCTGAACATACGTTTCCCGGTCCTATAGGACCTAATATCTGAGGCGCCTCATTCCATCATCCACATAAGTAAAATATCAGCCAGTTTAAGCAACGACACTACTTCTAGCTAGAAAGAAACGTGCTGCTCTCCCTGCGTTCCCTTCTCCCGTTTTAGACTCCAACCGGGTTGTGAGGCTCGTGAAGCTATGTAATACACAAAGCTATGCTTATTCAAGCTGTGCTTTGATCATCCCACAAGGTTCTGCTTTCCAACAAGAAACCTTGATCATTTGCATCTTGGCGTGCCACATTGACAATTCACGCCATGCGATCAATCACTATTAATATATACCAGGGTGTTAAGCAGAGAATAAATTCTCCACCACCAAACATATATACGTTAATAAAAACTAATCTTATTTACATGAAACGAAATTCAACGTCGGACACACATCCATTTATAAGCTTATGCTCTGGGTCCGAGCGAAAGCCAAATCCATACAAATCAACACTACCTCCGGACGACCACCATTGTAGCCCCTTCAAGGTAGCTACTCCAATCATGGGCATCAGCAGTCGTCGTCCATTCGATATGAAGATCGCCGGCCTTCAATCGCTGTCTTCAACTCTTGAATTTTAAATGTCGTTCAAATTATTTGGAATGAGATAGACTCAGACTTTCCAAATAATTCTCGCATATAAATATAATTTAAAAATCATTTCATATCGTTAATATTAATTCATAACGATCAATCTTTATTTTTATTTATAAAAATAATTAAATTCCATTTAACGACGCTTCAAGTCAATTGGCGACCTTGGCACTGTTTTCACCCAAATTTGTTTTACACATTTCTCTAAATCTAACCGTTGGATTTTAACACAATTCATATCGTTGGAAAGATCTTCCCAAGGCGAACCTAACGGTTTCAGATTTGGGAAAATCTGACGGTCGGATATTTCGGTATAATCAATTAAAAGTACTATTCTACAAAGTGAACTACCACGCTCGATTCGCTCAATTAAAATTTGTTTATATATATGATTATATATACTTACAATTTCTTCGGCCATTTCATTAATGTAATTAACACAACAAGTGAAGAACACTTGGTTTCATAACATTTTGATATATAACCTACCACACAATAATGTTTATTTTATTTTAATTCACATACTCATCCTATACATGCAATGTATATTTTTTTCTATTTTCAATCTACACAAATATGCAATTTCTTGTACGTCATTTCTTATTCAACAAAAATGATTATTTTGTGTCATTCCTTTCTTTACAAGCAAAATGATATTCTCGCTTTAATCTTTACACATGAAAATGTAAATTTCATATCTTTAATCTTTTTAATGAAAATCTAATTCATTAAAATATAAATTTAATCGTTATAATCTTTACTAAAATTCTTTTACATGAATATGTAAATTTCGTACCGTTGTCCTTTTTAATAAAAATTCAATTGATTAAAATGTAAATCTTCTTCTTTAAGTTCTATTTACATGAAACGTAAAGTTCTCCTTCTCTTATTCACATTAAAATGAATACTTTTCTTTTTTACATTAAAAATCAAATTATTTTTTATTCTTTTTCTGTTACGTACCCATACCACAGTAATTAGGAATCATAATTTTTATCGAATAAAGCTGTTGGAATAATATAATGCGTTTTTATTATTGAACCATGCATTGCCTCATTCGGGGTAAGCTTAAAAAAAGAAGACTTTTTTGAAAATTAATCAATGAGCATGCCGCTAGCGTTCATCCTGAGCCAGGGTCGAACTCTAGATAAAACATTGGATCATGCCACATCACTTATTCTAAAGGATCTTACGGAGCCTGTTAATGCATGACATAATTCGGACATGATCATAGAAAAAATTCTCATGTAACTTTCTTTTTTTTTAATCTTATTTACATAAAAAATGTAAACTTTATTTCAATATTTTATTATATTGAAAATGTAACTTTTATTTCATATCCTACTTACATTGGAAAATGTATATTTCTAATCATTCCTTTATCTTATATAAAATGTGCATTCCTATCAAACCTTTTTATTTACATATAAAAATGTAAATTCCTTTATTTCCTTTATTTACATTGAAAAATGTAAATTCTTTAATTCCTTTTTTTTACATTGAAAAATGTAATTTCTTTAATTCCCTTTTTTTTACACTGAAAAATGTAAATTCTTTAATTCCTTCATATTTACATTGGAAGACACAAATAAAAAGATGCACTTTTATTTCCATGTCATATTTGCATTGTGGAATGCAAATAAAAAGGGAATTTTATTTTCTATGTTATATTTGTGTTAGAGAACACAAACAAAAGACCGTTTATATAACGACCTGAACTCCCCCGGTAAGGAAAGCCCGGATTGAGATGAGAACAACACACACCGGAACGCAGACAGAAGAACATTTCATTGTATATTACAACAATTCCATCAGAATAAAATAATATACAGAATATGAATAAATATACATTCAACAAATATCAGAGATTACAATAAATTACATAGCAGCAGAAAAATAATACAAAATACAACTGAAAGTAATACACGGATACAGAGCTTTCCGAGCATCGTTCCAGCTGTAAATTAGGATCCTGTGAATATAAATCTGCAAAACCAAAACTACTAGCTGCCCGTGTGGAAAATAGGGGCACCCAGAGTGTAGGTTAAAACAATAAACTCCAGTTCATTCATGTGACTGGTGTGAGAACTAAAACAGTTATTAATCTTTATTTTAAAGTTCGGTAAATCAAGGGACCACGCCGTATAACACGGAACGGGTTTCCTCCCAAGAATACCAGTGCATAAAACAAACAGCGCAATGCTAAATAAAGAAAAATGAAGCTATAATAAGACCCAGGTCCCATCACACAATGCAACGCAAGACGGAGGATAGGGTTTTTACCTTATAATAGCCAAAGCAAGCTTGATACGTTTAAAACACATTATTTTGATATTACTATAGGTGTATAGTGTCAAAACAATTTCAATCATAGGCGGCATGGGTACCATCTATCATGTCGCCATACTAGTTCTATAATTAAAACCGCAATATCACGTATTGGAAATTGGATTTCCGTCATGAGTCAAGGCAAGGGGCAAGCTCCTCTCCGATTCGAGACACTCTAGCAAATGTCTCAGGACCCCACTATGATCCTTGGATCTTCAGGGCCGGTCCTCATCTAACTTTGGAGGATTGGCAATTCCTGAGCACACGTTTCCCGGTCCTAACAGAGCTATATCCGAGGCGCCTCGCATCCAACAACCACATAGGTGAAAAGTATATAAATGTCAGCCAGTTTAAGCACTGACACCACCACTAGCTAGAAAGAAACGTCGTGCTCTCCCTGCAGTCACTATCCCATTTTTGACTCATACCGAGGTGTGAGGCTCGCGAATTCACGCTATACACAAAGCTGCGCCACACAGGCCGTGCTTTGATCATCAACCATAAGACTTTGCCTTTCAACAGAAGCCTTGATCAATTGCCACTTACGCGTGCCACACTGGCAATTCACTCCATGCGATTGATGTCCATCGATATACAACCTCTGAGCTCGTACGTCTCAGAGAAGGGCGTTAAGCAAGAGAATAAATTCTCCGTCGCCAAACAGATGTATGTTTAATAGAGATCAATCAACACAGAATAAAATTCAATGTCAGACACACGGTCCATTTACAAGTTCGTTCTGGGTCTGAACGAAACCGGAGGCACTTTCCTCGCATATCCATCCATCTCCAAGTACGTCTGGACGATCACCAACTGATTCCCTCCTCTTGGGTGTACAGCCCAATCAAGATCATCAGTAATCACCCAAACGATGTAAAGACTTCCGGTCTTCAACCACCGTCTTCATCTTCGACTTATCGCCAAATCGGTTATTCAGAATGGGTATAAACCCGGCCTTCCTGAATAACCCACGTATATAATAAAAAAATGTTACACAAACACAACAAACGCCTCATTCCAATTCAGAATATTCTTTTATTCACAAAATCACATTCTTAGGGAAAGGTTCCCATTAATTTTATCAAAGATAAATTCTTCTAAATTTATTCTTTAATCTTCCTTTGGATATCATTTCAAACTAGTCGGGATTAGCGAACCACACCGAAGTAATTATTTATTTTATTTCCCAATCCCAACCTATTCATCCCCTGGAGAAAAACTGGTAATATTCCATATCTAACACCACGGTGTTATCGGTAAAATTAATTACCATTTCACGTTCAAATCTAATTAAAGATTTAACTATCGCTTTGGAGTAAGACGTTATATTTTGAAATCACTTTCTTTTCTATATTCGTTATAAAAACGAATATAATCGATATAAATATCGCTCACGTCAAAATGGCGCAACTCTAATCAACACGGCTTTATATATTTCAATAAATTCGTTATTCTATTCAACAAATGAATATGCATTCTATTCAACACATGAATATTCTCAACACATGAGCACCATCAACACAGGACTATTTATCCTATTCAACACATGAATATATATTTTATAATATTCTTTATTTTCCCAATTGGAATGAGGCCCAAACAATTACCATATAATGTTAATTATATGGATCCCATACAACACATGTATATAATAGCAACGACAAAAAATAAACCATCATCCAAAGTGCACCACACAATTGCATAAGCATCAAATATAAACAATTAACGCTCACACAGTCCGTCGACCAATCGATCGACATACAATGAAATAATTGGGATTAGTGTATGCCAAATATCATCCCAATACCCGTGTGTGGTTTCAAATCAACAGACACAGATTTTTATTTATTCACATACCCGTTAAAAATTATATTTTTAACGATAAAATATTTTTAACTACATAAATATTTTATTTCGTTTCACATCACACAATAAATTTTCACCACAACAAACAATCAAACATACAAGCCATCCATGGTATGTGGATGCCGGGTGTCGGGTGCTGCTAAGCACCGTCTGCATCATAGTATATATTTTTAACTAGAAAAGGAAATTTAAAGTGAGAAGTTCTCACCCAAGCTAAACCAAACGCCACGACTCTTCATATGTATAAGTCTTTGCCGTTCTCGCCTTTCGTCACTTTCGTTGCTGGTAGCCAAGTTAATCGAGAAAGGGGGTCTGCGTCAATCAAGTGGGTGGGGCTGTCGCGCTCATCTGAGGGGTTAGAGGGGTTTCAGGTGGCGCGGAGGGAGGAAAGAAAGGAGGTGCAGGGGGGCGATGGCTCGAGTGGCGGCGCGTCCTGGCTAGGGCGTCGAGTTTTGGTGCAAGGTTCCAATCAGGGGGAGAGAGCGAGTAGCGAGGAGAGAGAGGGGGTGGCTTGGGGAGGTGGATGCGGTGGCGCTCAGCGCCCGGAGGAGGGAGGCGATGGTGATCGACGGGGTCTAGGAGGTTTTTTTTCTATTTTCGATTTCTTGAATGAATGGAACGGGGGGGGGGGGGGGTCTGAGGAGATAATAGGGTGAGAGGGATTTATATATTTTTTCATTATTTTTTTATTTAATTAATTTAATTTCACAAAAGCAACCTTTATTTTTGACCTTGAAACGAGACCCACCGCCTGTCGTCCATAGCTAATTACCCCCATTCCGAACACAACGGGATATGTATCGTAAGCTGATTCGATCGCTTCGATCAGTTTTCGTCAAAATCAACATATAACTCTATATATTGAATTTGAACGCGCATTTCAATTTACCGAGGCCACATACGGACCCGAAAAATTCCAGAAAAATATTTTCTAGCTTCGTATTGACTATACGGTCCTAACAAAACTAGTTTCATTGAATTCTGAGACCGTTTGAAAAATGGCCAATTTCCAGTCGATTAAAATCAACTGAAAATGGTCAAACGCGTTTTCCTTTGCCACACTCACTTATTGATTCGAAAAATTATGAAATTTGAAACCTAACAATAACTTGACATCAAAGATCCAACAAAAGTGGTTTCGTCGAAATCCGAGGTCGTTTGCAAAATGGCTATTTTCAAGGGCCGAAATTCCATAGCGACTATTCTGAAATTTCAACTGGACATAACTTTTTATCCCTACTATGAAATTTCGATTTTTCAGATTCGTTGGAAAGATATTCTCAATTATGTTCTAATATTTTTGGTTTCGTCAAAATCCGGTTTATTTTGAATCCTGTACATTCATTTGAACTTTGAAATCGAATTTTCGAACTACCGCGCCATTTTCAATTCCTTTTATAATTATAATAAAATTTTATATTCTAACGACGATCTACATAAATATATACGTTCTATTTCTATTCAAAATAAATTTCCCGTCGATATTATTTAAAATAATTCATTTTAAATATTCAATATTCGTTAAAATTGCCAAAATAAAAATTTTAAATTGGCTCGCATTTTCCGGGTTATTATAGTTTATTTTCCTTAGTTATATTTACATTAAAAGAATAATTTAATGTACTCACATATTTTTATATGTGTTTCCTTTTCCTCTTTTCAGCATGTTAAAATTAATGTTTTTAACATATAAATATTTTCTAACATGTATTTTCTATCATGTTAAGAATATGGTTTTTAACCTTTTATATTTTCTAACATGTTCTTCTAGCAATGTTAAAAATAATGTTTTAACATACTTGTCCTTTTCTAACAAATTTTCTTTCCTTTCTTTATAAGCATGTTGAAAATAGTGTTTTCAACATATGAAACTTTTCTAACATTACATGTAAACAATGAAAAGAATATTCTTAATGTTTAACCATTCTAACCATTCATATTAACATAAAAATAATATTTTTATGTTACATCATTTCTAACACTTCATATTAACATAACAAGAATATTTTCATGTTGAATCAATGCTAACAAAGTGACTATTTTACATCGTTGATTCTAATAAAATAAAAAGTGACATTTCTTTCATATCAATTCTAATAAAATAAAAAGTGTTATATTTTTTTTGTTCTAACATGTCATTTCTAACAAAAATATTATTTTAATTTTCCTAACATAATCTTAACAAAATGTCATGTTTAATTACATAACATATTCTTAACAAAAATGGTGTTTTAATCTAATATAACACTTCTAACAAAGGTGATAATTCTAATCAACATATAACTTTTCTAACAAAATGTCCATTTTGATTCGTATACAAATCTTAATGTATAACATAACATATAAACATTGTTATTGTAATTTATATACAAATCAAATAAAAGAATAATGTTCTTATTTTCATATGGATCTATTTTAACATAGCACATAAAAAGAATATTTCTATTTTGCATCTAATTCTAGTATTAATCATGATAAATAAAAAAAGGTATTTTATTGTTTTACACTTTTCTATGTGTTCTAACAACAAATAAAAGAATCCTTTTATTTGTTTATACTTTTCTTTACATTCTAATGACCTATAAAAGAATATTTTATATTTAAACATTCTCTCTATGTATTTCAATGTCATATAAAAGAATATTTTATGTAAAGATTTTTTATGCATTTCAATAACAAATAAAAGGGATTTTATTTGTAAATCAACTTCTATACTCTAATGTGACAAATAAAAGGAATTTTATTTGTCAAAACAATTTCTATATTTTAATATGACAAATAAAAGGAATTTTATTTGTCAAAACAATTTCTATATTTTAATATGACAAATAAAAGGAATTTTATTTATCAAAACAATTTCTATATTTTAATATGACAAATAAAAGGAATTTTATTTGTCAATATATGACAAATAAAAGGAATTTTATTTGTCAAAACAATTTCTATATTTTAATATGACAAATAAAAGGAATTTTATTTGTCAAAACAATTTCTATATTTTAATATGACAAATAAAAGGAATTTTATTTGTCAAAACAATCATGGTTTAAACAAAAATGAATATTTTATTCTCATGTACATTGTCTAACAAAATTTGTTAATTTATTGTTAATATAACTAATCGAAAATGATAATCTTGTTTGTCGATAATTCTATTTCGACGAAACACTATAAATGATATTCCTAAGTTAACAATACTGGTCCAACCAAAACATGATATTTCCATCAAACAACAATAAAACTCAGCAATCGTCATCACAGAACAAATCAACATTTCAGTAATTATATATACCATCATGGATATGACATAAATATAATTTTCACATTTGAAATAAATAATTTGAATTTTTAAATAGAAATCTCACCGAGCTTTTATTCAGAATAGATTAGATCTGAATTTTGGTCAAAATTTCATCTGCTCCTTTTCAGAACTAGTCAGTTCCATGTTGTAGTGTTCTTCAATACGATCACAACGCAACTTGTTTCGTTAATTTCTGATTTGATACGACAAAGATATTGCTATTTAACCATTTGAATAATTTAATTACCAAGTTAATTAAATAATTAGTTTTTAATTACCCTTATCTCCCTCTTCTTCTATCAGTAATCGCCGCCTCCCTTAAACCCATTTCATCGTTCCCTTCCTCCTCCCATCGCACACAAACTGAGGCGCTGAACCTCGATCAGACACGTCCATCCCGAAGCTCGAGGCACCCTCCTTCATCGGCCAAAAGCCAGCTCCACTCGCACCCCCCTGGCGTCCCCAAATCCCTTCCAAATGACGGCGGTTCTCAGGCCAATTTTGACCATCTTGTCACACAATTCTCGATCACAACCGTCAGTTTTGTATATCTTAAGGAGCTTAACGTTTTCCCTTTTGTTGTTTCGAAAACGATAGAGTAGATTGGAAGAAATTTTTGATTTAGTTTGGGAGCTTTGTGGCCATTCATGAAGGTAGATGGCGGCTGGTGTATGAGAATTAGGGTTGAGCGTATTCTACAGTATAGGGGCCGTATTTATACTGTATTTTATACTATTTATTTATTAATTCAATAAAATGTTTGTTCGTTGATACTAACACCGAATCCAACCCAACGAATGTCGCCTCTAGCCAAATATCCCCGTTCCGGACACAATGGAATATGTTTTGTAAGCAAATTCGGCTGTTACTATATGTTTTTCTTTAATTATAATTATAAATCATTTAATTATTCAATTTGATCGTACATTTAAATTTACCGGGGTTACATTCGGACTCTAAAAATTACAGAAAAATTATTTCTAGTTATGTTTCGACGATACGGTCCTAACAAGACTAATTTCGTCGAATTCTGAGACCGTTTGAAAAATGGCCAATTTGTGGTCGATCCGATTTGACTTAAATGGACAAAACACATTTTCTTTTTCCATGCTCACATATTAATTCGAAAAATTCTGGAAAATTAAACTTAGCAATAATTTGACATTCCGGTTCCAACAAAAGTGGTTTCGTCGAAAACAGAGGTCGTTTGAAAAATGACTATTTTCAAGGCGTATATATTAAATATTAAAAAGACATTTTTAAACAAATAATTTTCGAAACTCAAAATTGTAATAACCCGTAAAATGCGAGCCAGTTTGAAATTTTTATTTTGGCAATTTTAGCGAATTTTGATTATTTAAAATAGATTATTTTAAATAATATCGACGAGAAAAATGTTTAGAATTGAATTCGACGTATATATTTATATACGTCGTCGTTAGAATATAAATAATTATATATATAATTATAAATAGAATTGAAAATGGCGCGGTTGTTCGATAATTCGATTTCAAACTTCAATTGAATGTACCGGGTGCAAAACAATCCGGATTTTAGTGAAACCAAAAACATTAGGATCTAATTGATGATATCTTTCCAACGAATCCCACAAATCAAAATTTCATAGCGGGAATCAAAAGATATGTCTAGTTGAAAATTCTGAATAGTCGCTATGAAATTCAGGCCCTTAAAAATGGGAATTTTGCAAACGACCTCGGATTTCGACGAAACCAGTTTTGTTGGGTCCATGATGTCAAGTTATTGCTAGATTCCGAATTTCATAATTTTTCGAATCAATATGTGAGCGTGGCAAAGAAAAACGCGTTTGACCAGTTTCAGTTGATTTTAATCGACTGGAAAATGACCATTTTTCCAACGGTCTCAGAATTCGACGAAACTAGTTTTGTTAGGACCGTATCGTCAATATGAAGCCAGAAAATATTTTTCTGCAATTTATAGAGTTCGTATGTGACCCCGGTAATTTGAAATGTACGTTTAAAATTCAATATAATGATTTAAATGTAAATTTAACGGAAACTGATCGAAATGATCAAATCAGCTTGCGATACATATCCCATTGTGTTCGGAATGGGGGTAATTAGCTATGGACGGCAGGCGGTGGGTCTCGTTTTGAGGTCGAAAATAAAGGTTGCCTTTTGAGGAAAAAAAGGAAAAAAATAAATAAAATAAATATAAAGCCCCCTCCTTTTCATTTCTCTGGTCAGACCCCCCCCCCCTCAAATCAATTTCGCGAATCAGAAAATGGCGATCGTCGCCTCACCTTCGCTCCGCTCCTCCAGGCCTAACCTCGCGCCACCGCGCCCACAACGGCGATGTGATCCCCTTCCCCATTCCTCTCGAACCCGCTCCACTCAAACCCAATTCGAATCGCGACTTCACCCTTCGCCAGCCTCTGCGCCCGGCACTCTCGAGCTCGTCGAGCATCTGGCCAGTGGTGGCACGCCCTTAGGCCGATGATGTGGCCACCATCGGTCTGATTCCGATGGTCCTATGCTAGAGCGATTTGAAACCCTAAGGGCCGCCGTTTTCGAAGGAGCAGCTTGAACCTGGAGCAATTCGAGAAGACAGGAACGATACAGCGTCGAAATAAGGTAATTTTAATTAATTAATTTATTAAATATATCAGTTTTTATTTTATAATAGGAATAAAAATCAGTGATAAAGATTTTTACAATAGAAAAGATTAGATTTTTTTTAAGGAAGAAAGACGATATTTTTAAATGGAGAAAGGCGTGATTTTTACATATGTAATGAATTAAAAATATGATTTTTATATTTTTAAAGTAATAAAAATATGATTTTTATATTTTTAAAGTATTAAAATTATAGTCTTTACTATATAGATGATGAAAAAAATATGATTTTTGTTTATGTAGAGAAGTAAAAATATAATTTTTACATGATAGGAATATTAAAAATAGCATCTTTACATGTGTAGCCAAATAAAGATTGATTTTGAAAAGACGATATTTTTAAATATGAAAAGACGATATTTTTAAATATGAAAAGACGACATTTTGAGATGAGTAGTGAAGTAAAAATATGATTTTTACTTCGAGAAAAATATAATTTTCATATTATAAAAAGGCGAAATCTTTATATTGGAAAAGGTGAAATCTATATATTTGAAAAGGCGAAATCTTTATAATGAAAATTCGATTTTTATATATTGAATAACAAGATAAAAATATGATTTTTATATATTGAACATCGAAGTAAAAATTCGATTTTTCTATATTGAATAGCAAAGTAAAAATGTGATTTTTACATATGTAGTGAATACGGGCAACGAAGATGACGAAGAGACGAGAACGACGAAGACTTCTGCAAAAGAAGAGTCGAGATGGTTGGATAGCTATCGGTGAGAATTTCTCACCTTTCAATTTAGTTTTCTAGTTATATATATATATATACTAGGATGCAGACGGTGCTTAGTAGCACCCGACACAACCGTCCACAGACCATGGACTTGTTTGTTTGGTTGCATAGATTAGTCAGATTATTTGATTTGAATTTGGTTGTTTGGTGAATTTGATTGATGTGTGAATGGCGTGGGCCTTCACTAGACCGGGGATAAGGTTAGGCCTTGTCCCGTTTCTAGTATCGTGCCGTTATGCCGCCGAAATTTTCTAAAATAAGTTAGAAAATAAAAATACCATTTTATTTAAAGAATGAACTGAATAGAAATTCATATGTTAAAATAAAATGTTTTATCGTTAAAAATAATAATAATTTTTAACGTGAATATGAATATAGTGAATGTGAATAAATAAATATTCATTTACAAACCGGACGGTTTGTTTATGTACACCGATTTGACTGACATTGATTGGGACGATAAATTTTACACATCGCCCAACTGCACAACTAAAATCTGTGTTTGATTGTTTGAAACCCCACACGGGTGTTGGGATGAAATTTGAAGTTCACTCATCCTGATTGATTAAATATGTCGATCGATTGATTGACAGGCTGTTATAAGCGTTAGATATCTATATTTGATGCTTATACAGTGTAGTGCACTTTGGTTGATGGTTGATTATTTTTCAATGCTATTATATACATGTGTTGTATGAAAATCCATATGATTAACTTTATATGGTAATTGATTGGGCCTCATTCCAATTTAGAAAATAAAGAATAATATAAAATAAAGGTTCATGTGTTGACAGTACTCATCCATTGAGATTGGTCATGTGTTGAACGAAATATTTTAGTAATAAAGTTTCAGGTGTTGACGGTACTCATCCATTGAGATTGGTCATGTGTTGAACGAAATATCTTAGTAATAAAATTTACATATTTATCAATATAAAATAAAGGTTCATGTATTGACAGTACTCATCCATTGAGATTGGTCATGTGTTGAACGAAATATTTTAATAATAGAAATATTTGAAATAGAATATTTGAAAATAGAAATATATGAAGCCGTGTTGATTAGATTGACGCCATTTTGACGTGAACGATATTTATATTGATTTTATTCATTTTAAAATGAATATTGAAAAGTGATTTCGAAATCGAATATTTTGAAATGAAATTTGAATCAAATTGAATAGAAAACGAATTCGAATCGAATTTGTTTTGAATATATAACGAATTTGATTTCAATGGAATATACAACGAATTGAATCGAATAGAAAACCAATTTGAATTGAATCGAATGGAAAACGACTTTGGAAATGAATTAAATTGAAAACGAATTCAAGATTGAATTGAAAGCAAATTGAAATGAATTCAAATTGAATTGAAATTCGAATTGAATAGAAATGAATTTTAAAACGAATTTATAAAGGAGAATTCAATTTTGATTTGAATTGAAATGGAAGTTGAAATTGCTTTTGAAACGAATTTAAAACTATTTATATAATTCGTTTTAAATAGAAATCGACGAAATATATATTATATATATTATATATATAATATAATGGCCTGAATAGAACGCGCCGCACTGCGGCAGTTCGCGAATTTCGACCATTTATTTCAAACGGACATTACGGGAGATCCGACTGTCGGATTCTCCTAAAATCGGAACCGTTGGGTTCGTATCGAAAAGAGCTTTCTAACGAATATGAGAAATTATAAATCTAACGGTTGGATTTGGAATTATGTCCAAATCAAATTTGAAAAAGGTCGCTGTAAGTGCAGTTCGATGGCCATTGATGGAAATCGACTGTACGGGCCTTGATAAAATTATTAAAAATAGTAATAATTTGTGTAAAATCATAAGAAATGATTTGTGAAGATTTGGGATGAAAAACTCCATATTTGTAAAGATAAAAATAGATTTTTATCGAAATGAACTAGTTTTGAACTAGAAATATAATTCTATTTATTTTTAAATAAATAAATTGAATTTGAAAAGGGTTTTAAAAATAACCAGAATTTCCAATGATTGCATTGGAGTGGATTTGAATCGAAATTGTCTTCGGAATATTTCGATGTTGGAATTCGTGATTATATAGATGTTGTTATGGAAATTTGAAAGATATATATTTATATCGTTATTTCCAATACGACATTTGTTAATCGTAGAATTTGATATTAAATATAATCCGATATATTTTCTATTCAGAGCCTTATATTGAATATCAAATGTGATTTGGGTTTGTCGTGAATGGTGTCTTCACTAACACTGTTCTTGAACCAAGTTGATAAAAGATTAAATCTTTTTATTTAGATTTAATGAAGTGTACCAATTAAATGATATTTAATTGGAATTGAATTGGTATTGATTTTTGGGTTTATCTTGAACAGTGTTTTAAATAACACTTGTTCTTTAACCCGATAATTAATGGAATGATTTTTGGGTTTATCGTGAACAGTGTTTTAAATAACACTTGTTCTTTAACCCAATAATTAATGGAATGTGATTTTGGGTTTATCGTGAACCGTGTTTTAATTGACACTGATTCTTTAACCCAGTTAACGATTAAAACTAAGTGGAGTTTTAATGAATCTTTAATTAGATTGAAATGATCAAAAATGGAGTATCACCTGTTTTGCTCCAGACGATAGTTAAATCTTTAATTAGATTTGAACGTGAAATGGTAATTGAATTTACCAATAACACTGTGGTGTTAGATATGAAGTAGGACCAGTTTTACTTCATGGGATTAATAGGTTGGGATTGGGAAATTAAAACAAATGATTACTTCGGTAAGTTTCGTTAATCCCGACTAGTTTTGAATTGATATTCAAAAATAGATTAAAGAATAAATTCAAGAAATTTATCTTGGATAAAATTAATGGGAACCTTTCCCTATGAATGTGAAATTTAGAAATTAACTGTCGGTTAGCCAAGCAGAATGGTTTTCTGGATATTGATCTGATGTTGGTTTCGGCCTTCGGGGTTAATATTTGGGAAATTATTCTCTTGATTAATTTACGGTTAGTAACTGATGAATTGGAATGAGGCGTATGTTGTGTTTGTGTAACACTTATTTAAAATATACGCGAGTTATTCGGAAAGACCGGGTTTATCCCGTTCTGAATAACTGATACGACGATAAGTCGAAGATGAAGACGGTGGTTGAAGACCGGAAGTCTTCACGTCGTTTGGGTGATTACTGATGATCTTGATTGGGCTGTACACCCAAGAAGATGGAAACAGTTGGTGATCGTCCAGACGTACTTGGAGATCGATGGATATGCGGGGTACTAGGTGCCTCCGGTTTCGTTCAGACCCAGGACGGACTTGTAAATGGACTGTGTGTCTGACATTGGATTTTAGTCTGTGTGATTGATCTCTATTAAATATATATCTGTTTGGCGGCGGAGAATTTATTCTCTTGCTTAACGCCCTTCTCTGAGACGTACGAGCTCAGGGGTTATATATTGATGGATATCAATCGCATGGAGTGAATTGCCTGTGTGGCATGCCGAAGTGGCAAATGATCAAGGCTTCTGTTGAAAAGCAAAGTCTTGTGGTTGATGATCGGAGCACGGCCTTTGTGGCGTAGCTTTGTGTAACGTTTACTTCGCGAGTTTCACACCCGGTATGAATCAAAAACGGGAGACGGACCTCAGGGAGGGCATGCGTTTCTTTCTAGTTAGAAGTGGCGTCAGTGGTTTTACACGCCCTGACGAGTTTGACTTATGTGGTTGTTGCTGTTGCGAGGCGCCTCGGGATATCGGTTTCGGCCGATGCTTCTGGTCGGCTGACGGGCCAGGCTTACGCCCCAAAGGGCGGGGAAACGCAGTGTTCAGGCATTTTAATCCACATCGGCGGACCGGCCCTGACGATCCAAAGGCTTGACTGAGTACTTGCCTGAGACACGGGCTAGAGCGTCTCGAATCGGTTGAGGACTATCTCTTGCCTCGGTTCATAGATGGAAATCCAATTTCCAAATACGTGACATTTGCGGTTTTATTTGTAAACCTATATATGGCGACATGATATATGGTACCCATGCCGCCTATGATTGATACTTATGATTTGAAGTTGATTTATACACTGTGCACTTATAATAGTATCAAATGATTTGTTTTAAGCGTATCAAGCATTCTTTGGCTGTTATAAGGGAAAACCCTATCCCCTGGCTTGCGTTGCATTGTGTGATAGGACCTGGGTCTTATAACAGCTTCATTTTTCTTTATTTAGCATTGCGCTGTTTGTTTTATGCACTGGTATTCTTGGGAGGAAACCCGTTCCGTGTTATACGGCGTGGTCCCTTGATTTACCTAACTTTGAAAATAAAGATAAATAACTGTTTTAGTTCTCACACCAGTCACATGACTGACCTGGAGTTTATTATTTTAACCTAAACTCTGGGTGCCCCTATTTTGACATGGGCAGCTAGTAGTTTTGGTTTTGCAGATTTATATTCACAGGATCCTGGTTTACAGCTGGAACGATATCCGGAAAGCTTTGTATCCGTATATCTTCTTCTAGTTGTGTATTGTATTATTTTCCGCTGCTATGTACTTTATTGTAATCTCTGATAATTTCTGTGTAATATTCATTTATACTCTGTATATTCTTGTAATCTGGTGCATTGTTGTAATATACAATGAAACGTTCTTGTGTATGCGTTCTGTTGTGGCTTGTTCTCGAACTATCCGTCGCTTTCCTTTACGGGGAAGTTACGGGTTTTTACAGTTGGTATCAGAGCTTTGGTTTACAAAGCTCAGAGAACAAGGCACATTAGAACCATACGAAAGAATTCATCAGATATTGGATTAGTAATGTCCAATGGGAATGACTCGTTAGAGATAGGATCAGTAGTATCCTAGGACGAGTGTAGAGAGTATATTTTTAAAATGAAAACCAATTTTGTTTTGAAAATTTAAATCAATTATTAGTATTTAATTATTTATTTTATATTGATTAGGACAATCCAAAATATAAAGATTTTGCGTATGCGCCTAGCTAGCGTGTATTCGAAGTTTTGATATATTGGATAGATATAGAATTACACTCTAATCGCCCGGAGATGATTTTGATGATGGAGCTCCATCATTAGAATTTATATTCGAGTGACGAACGTGTAATATCTATATATTTCCTATTGACTGGTGTGAGAACCAAAAACTATATAGGATCTATTGTTGTGATTTGGCATCAAAAATCTGATTTTTGTGTAAATATCAAAATTATGAATTTGAAACGTTAATTCACTAATTGATTGATGTTTGTGTTGTTTGTTTATTTGTTTGATAATTTTTGAATCATTATGCCTAATTGCATCAAATATTGAATTGTATTGAAAATTGGTCGCATTTGCTTGCATATATATATATATATATATACTTACATTGAACAGGTCATAGCAAGGAGGCTAGAGCCGAAGAATAAAATTTGTTTGCCCGACAAATAGGTACATGTTTACTACATAATTTACTGTTTCGTTTGGGTGATGATGATTTTATGAGCCTATTGGCTAGCCGCTTGGCTTTTTCTTTTTCTTTTTGAGATTAGAAGGACCGGGGAAGCTATTTGAAATTCCCTGATGCTCCCATTTCAGGGGAGGTTATGGCGAAATTTTTCGAAAATTTAGGGTGTTAGCCAAATTTTTGAAAATTTGAAAATTCTCAGAAACTGAAAAGTTGGAGAATGGAAGCCAGATCGAACGTAGAGTTGATTAATCAAACCACTTTCGACTTTGTTCCTTTTCGGGGACGAAAAGTTTTAAGTGGGGCAGATTGTAACAACCCGTAAAATGCGAGCCAGTTTGAAATTTTTATTTTGGCAATTTTAGCGAATTTTGATTATTTAAAATAGATTATTTTAAATAATACCGACGAGAAAAATGTTTAGAATTGAATTCGACGTATATGTTTATACACGTCGTCGTTAGAATATAAATAATTATATATATAATTATAAATAGAATTGAAAATGGCGCGGTAGTTTGATAATTCGATTTCAAACTTCAATTGAATGTACCGGGTGCAAAACAATCCGGATTTTAGTGAAACCAAAAACATTAGGATCTAATTGATGATATCTTTCCAACGAATCCAACAAATCAAAATTTCATAGCGGGAATCAAAAGATATGTCTAGTTGAAAATTCTGAATAGTCGCTATGAAATTCAGGCCCTTAAAAATGGGAATTTTGCAAACGACCTCGGATTTCGACGAAACCAGTTTTGTTGGGTCCGTGATGTCAAGTTATTGCTAGATTCCAAATTTCATAATTTTTCGAATCAATATGTGAGCGTGGCAAAGAAAAACGCGTTTGACCAGTTTTAGTTGATTTTAATCGACTGGAAAATGGCCATTTTTCCAACGGTCTCAGAATTCGACGAAACTAGTTTTGTTAGGACCGTATCGTCAATATGAAGCCAGAAAATATTTTTCTGCAATTTATAGAGTTCGTATGTGACCCCGGTAATTTGAAATGTACGTTTAAAATTCAATATAATGATTTAAATGTAAATTTAACGGAAACTGATCGAAATGATCAAATCAACTTGCGATACATATCCCATTGTGTTCGGAATGGGGGTAATTAGCTATGGACGGCAGGCGGTGGGTCTCGTTTTGAGGTCGAAAATAAAGGTTGCCTTTTGAGGAAAAAAAGGAAAAAAATAAATAAAATAAATATAAAGCCCCCTCCTTTTCATCTCTCTGGTCAGACCCCCCACCCCCTCAAATCAATTTCGCGAATCAGAAAATGGCGGTCGTCGCCTCACCTTCGCTCCGCTCCTCCAGGCCTGACCTCGCGCCACCGCGCCCACAACGACGATGTTGATCCCCTTCCCCATTCCTCTCGAACCCGCTCCACTCAAACCCAATTCGAATCGCGACTTCACCCTTCACCAGCCTCTGCGTCCGGCAATCTCGAGCTCGTCGAGCATCTGGCCAGTGGTGGCGCGCCCTTAGGCCGATGATGTGGCCATCGTCGATCTGATTCCGGTGGTCCTATGCTAGAGCGATTTGAAACCCTAAGGGCCGCCGTTTTCGAAGGAGCAGCTTGAACCTGGAGCAATTCGAGAAGACAGGAACGATACAGCGTCGAAATAAGGTAATTTTAATTAATTTATTTATTAAATATATCAGTTTTTATTTTATAATAGGAATAAAAATCAGTGATAAAGATTTTTACAATAGAAAAGATTAGTTTTTTTTTAAGGAAGAAAGACGATATTTTTAAATGGAGAAAGGCGTGATTTTTACATATGTAATGAATTAAAAATATGATTTTTATATTTTTAAAGTAATAAAAATATGATTTTTATATTTTTAAAGTATTAAAAATATAGTCTTTACTATATAGATGATGAAAAAAATATGATTTTTGTTTATGTAGAGAAGTAAAAATATAATTTTTACATGATAGGAATATTAAAAATAGCATCTTTATATGTGTAGCCAAATAAAGATTGATTTTGAAAAGACGATATTTTTAAATATGAAAAGACGATATTTTTAAATATGAAAAGACGACATTTTGAGATGAGTAGTGAAGTAGAAATATGATTTTTACTTCGAGAAAAATATAATTTTCATATTATAAAAAGGCGAAATCTTTATATTGGAAAAGGTGAAATCTATATATTTGAAAAGGCGAAATCTTTATAATGAAAATTCGATTTTTATATATTGAATAACAAGATAAAAATATGATTTTTATATATTGAACATCGAAGTAAAAATTCGATTTTTCTATATTGAATAGCAAAGTAAAAATGTGATTTTTACATATGTAGTGAACACAGGCAACGAAGATGACGAAGAGACGAGAACGACGAAGACTTCTGCAAAAGAAGAGTCGAGATGGTTGGATAGCTAACGGTGAGAATTTCTCACCTTTCAATTTAGTTTTCTAGTTATATATATATATATATACTAGGATGCAGACGGTGCTTAGTAGCACCCGACACAACCGTCCACAGACCATGGACTTGTTTGTTTGGTTGCATAGATTAGTCAGATTATTTGATTTGAATTTGGTTGTTTGGTGAATTTGATTGATGTGTGAATGGCGTGGGCCTTCACTAGACCGGGGATAAGGCTAGGCCTTGTCCCGTTTCTAGTATCGTGCCGTTATGCCGCCGAAATTTTCTAAAATAAGTTAGAAAATAAAAATACCATTTTATTTAAAGAATGAACTGAATAGAAATTCATATGTTAAAATAAAATGTTTTATCGTTAAAAATAATAATAATTTTTAACATGAATATGAATATAGTGAATGTGAATAAATAAATATTCATTTACAAACCGGACGGTTTGTTTATGTACACCGATTTGACTGACATTGATTGGGACGATAAATTTTACACATCGCCCAACTGCACAACTAAAATCTGTGTTTGATTGTTTGAAACCCCACACGGGTGCTGGGATGAAATTTGAAGCTCACTCATCCTGATTGATTAAATATGTCGATCGATTGATTGACAGGCTGTTATAAGCGTTAGATATCTATATTTGATGCTTATACAGTGTAGTGCACTTTGGTTGATGGTTGATTATTTTTCAATGCTATTATATACATGTGTTGTATGAAAATCCATATGATTAACTTTATATGGTAATTGATTGGGCCTCATTCCAATTTAGAAAATAAAGAATAATATAAAATAAAGGTTCATGTGTTGACAGTACTCATCCATTGAGATTGGTCATGTGTTGAACGAAATATTTTAGTAATAAAGGTTCAGGTGTTAACGGTACTCATCCATTGAGATTGGTCATGTGTTGAACGAAATATCTTAGTAATAAAATTTACATATTTATCAATATAAAATAAAGGTTCATGTGTTGACAGTACTCATCCATTGAGATTGGTCATGTGTTGAACGAAATATTTTAATAATAGAAATATTTGAAATAGAATATTTGAAAATAGAAATATATGAAGCCGTGTTGATTAGATTGACGCCATTTTGACGTGAACGATATTTATATTGATTTTATTCATTTTAAAATGAATATTGAAAAGTGATTTCGAAATCGAATATTTTGAAAGGAAATTTGAATCAAATTGAATAGAAAACGAATTCGAATCGAATTTGTTTTGAATATATAACGAATTTGATTTCAACGGAATATACAACGAATTGAATCGAATAGAAAACCAATTTGAATTGAATCGAATGGAAAACGACTTTGGAAATGAATTAAATTGAAAACGAATTCAAGATTGAATTGAAAGCAAATTGAAATGAATTCAAATTGAATTGAAATTTGAATTGAATAGAAATGAATTTTAAAACGAATTTATAAAGGAGAATTGTAACAACCCGTAAAATGCGAGCCAGTTTGAAATTTTTATTTTGGCAATTTTAGCGAATTTTGATTATTTAAAATAGATTATTTTAAATAATATCGACGAGAAATTTATTTTGAATATAATTCGAACGTATATATTATACGCGTCGTCGTTATAATATAAATAATTATATATAATTATAAATAGAATTGAAAATGGCGCGGTAGTTCGATAATTCGATTTCAAACTTCAATTGAATGTACCGGGTGCAAAACAATCCGGATTTTAGTGAAACCAAAAATAATAGGATCTAATTGATAGCATCTTTCCAACGAATCCGAATAATCGAAATTTCATAGCGGGAATCAAAAGATATGTCCAGTTGAAAATTCTGAATAGTCGCTATGGAATTCAGGCCCTTAAAAATGGACATTTTGCAAATGACCTCGGATTTCGACGAAACCAGTTTTGTTGGGTCCGTGATGTAAAGTTATTGCTAGGTTTCAAATTTCATAATTTTTCGAATCAATATGTGAGCGTGGCAAAGGAAAACGCGTTTGACCGGTTTCAGTTGATTTTAATCGACTGGAAAATGGCCATTTTTCAAACGGTCTCAGAATTCGACGAAACTAGTTTTGTTAGGACCGTATCGTCAATACGAAGCTAGAAAATATTTTTCTGGAATTTTTCTAGTTAGTATGTGACCCCGGTAATTTGAAATGTACGTTTAAAATTCAATATAGTGATTTAAATGTAAATTCAACGGAAACTGATTGTAACGATCAAATCAGCTTGCGATACATATCCCATTGTGTTCGGAATGGGGGTAATTAGCTAGGAACGACAGTCGGTGGGTTCGTTTCTGAGTTCGAATGAGAAAAGTAACCTTTTAGAAATTAAAATAATATATATATATATATTTATAAACTTAATCTTCTTCCTCACAAAAGTCAAACCCCCCAAATAAAAAAAGAAGAGTTTCCGCTCCCCATCGATTTCAGACCCGGCGCTCATCCCCCCCCCCCCCCCGCTCCACCGCGACGCCGGCGACGGACCCCACCTCTCCACCTTCCCGTCGTTTCCCTCTCTTCCTCCAGTTGAAGCCCGCGCCCAAGCCCATCCCCAATCCCAATCGGATCGCGCAGCCACCCCTCCCGGCCCACCATGCCTGCACCTCCGTTTTTCTGGCCAGACCCCCCCCACCATCCTCCCACGAAGCAGAAGACCCCCCCCCCCCCCCGCTGTAAGTTGATTTTTTTTTTATTAGCTTTACTTTTTTTTATCATTTAGTATGTAATTTACATTCCTAAAACAAACTGCAAATTCAAGTCATTAGAGAAAAAATGGTTTTTATTTGAAAGCTTTGATTTTCTTTTCAGTTTTAATTTTTTTTATTTGCTTATTAATAGAAAAAGTTTGATTTTATTTTTAATATAGGAAGAGACTGTAAAGATAGGATTTTTTGTGTAATAAAAATATGATTTTTATATTTTTAAAGTATTAAAAATATGATTTTTATATTTTTAAAGTATTAAAAATATAGTCTTTACTATATAGGTGATGTCAAAGTATGATTTTTGTTTATGTAAAGAGTTAAAAATATAATTTTTACATGATCGGAATATTAAAAATATCATCTTTATATGTGTAGAAAAATAAAAATGAGATTTTTATAAAGATGAAATCTTTAAATTAGAAAGGGCAAAGTCTATGTTTTATAAAGGCGAAATCTATATTTCTTTATAAAAATAGAATTTTTATATATTGAACTTCGAAATCAAAATAGAATTTTTATATATTGAACTTCGAATCAAAAATTCGATTTTTATATATTGAATAACGAAGTCAAAATTCGATTTTTATATATTGAATAACGAAGTCAAAATTCGATTTTTACATATGTAGTGGCTACAGCAACGAAGATGCGATAGCGATGGAGATTTCTACCAATGAAGTGCCGTGGAGCTTGGATAGCTATATGTGAGAATTTCTCACTCTTCAATTTATTTTCTAGTTATATATATATATACTAGGATGCAGACGGTGCTTAGTAGCACCCGACACAATCGTCCACAAACCATGGACTTGTTTGTTTGGTTGCATAGATTAGTTTGATTATGTGATTGAATTGAATTGTTTGAGTGAAATTGAATGATTTGATTGATGTGTGAATGGCGTGGGCCTTCACTAGACCGGGGATAAGGCTAGGCCTCGTCCCGTTTCTAGTATCGTGCCGTTATGCCGCCGAAATTTTCTAAATATGTTAGAAAATAAAAATATAATTTTTAACGTGAATGTGAATAAATAAATATTCATTTACAAACCAGATGGTTTGTTTATGTACACTTATTTGAAGGACATTGATTGGGTCGATAAATTTTACATATCGCCCAACTGCACGAATAAAAAAATCTGTGTTTGATTGTTTGAAACCCCACACGGGTGTTGGGATGAAATTTGAAATTCATTCATCCCGGTTGATTAAATATGTCGATCGATTGATTGACAGGCTGCTATAAGCGTTAGATATCTATATTTGATGCTTATACAGTGTAGTGCACTTTGGTTGATGGTTGATTATTTTTCAATACTATTATACATGTGTTGTATGAAAATCCATATAATTAACTTTATATGGTAATTGATTGGGCCTCATTCCAATTTGAAAAATAAAGAATATTATAAAATAAAAAGTTCATGTGTTGACAGTACTCATTCATTGAGATTGGTCATGTGTTGAACGAAATATTTTAGTAATAAAATTTTCACCTTTATCGATATAAAATAAAAGTTCATGTGTTGACAGTACTCATTCATTGAGATTGGTCATGTGTTGAACGAAATATTTTAGTAATAAAATTTTCACCTTTATCGATATAAAATAAAAGTTCATGTGTTGACAGTACTCATTCATTGAGATTGGTCATGTGTTGAACGAAATATTTTAGTAATAAAATTTTCACCTTTATCGTTATAAAATAAAAGTTCATGTGTTGACAATACTCATTCATTGAGATTGGTCATGTGTTGAACGAAATATTTTGATAATAACAACTATTTTGAAAAGGAAATATTTGAAATAGAATATTTGAAAATAGAAATTTATGAAGCTGTGTTGATTAGATTGACGCCATTTTGACGTGAACGATATTTATATCGATTTTATTCATTTCGAAATGAATTGAATATAAAACGATTTCGAAATGAAATGAATTGAAAACGATTTCGAAATGAAATGAATTGAATATAAAACGATTTCGAAATGAAATGAATTGAAAACGATTTCGAAATGAAATGAATTGAAAACGATTTCGAAATGAAATGAATTGAAAACGATTTCGAAATGAAATGAATTGAAAACGATTTCGAAATGAATATAAAACGATTTCGAAATGAATTGAATTGAAAACGATTTCGAAATGAATTGAATTGAAAACGATTTCGAAATGAATTGAATTGAAAACGATTTCGAAATGAATTGAATTGAAAACGATTTCGAAATGAATTGAATTGAAAACGATTTCGAAATGAATTGAAAACGAATTCAAATTGAATTGAAAACGAATTGAAATGAATTCAAATTGAATTGAAATTTGAATTGAATAGAAAGGAATTTTAAAACGAATTTATAAAGAAGAATTCAATTTTGATTTGAATTGAAAAGGAAGTTGAAATTGCTTTTGAAACGAATTTAAAACTATTTATATAATTCGTTTTAAATAGAAATCGACGAAATATATATTATATATATTATATATATAATATAAATGGCCTGAATAGAACGCGCCGCGCCGCGGCAGTTCGTGAATTTCGACCATTTATTTCAAACGGACATTACGGGAGATCCGACCGTCGGATTCTCCTAAAACCGGAACCGTTGGGTTCGTATCGAAAAGAGCTTTCTAACGAATATTAGAAATTTGAAATCTAACGGTTGGATTTGGAGATACGTCCAAATCAAATTCGAAAAAGGTCGCTGTAAGTGCAGTTCGATGGCCGTTGATGGAAATCGACTGTACGGGCCTTGATAAAATTATTAAAAATAGTAATAATTTATGTAAAATCATAAGAAATGACTTGTGAAGATTTGGGATAAAAAACTCCACATTTGAAAAGATAAAAATAGATTTTTATCGAAATGAACTAGTTTTGAACTAGAAATATAATTCTATTTATTTTTAAATAAATAAATTGAATTTGAAAAGGGTTTTAAAAATAACCAAAATTTCCAATGATTGCATTGGAGTGGATTTGAATCGAAATTGTCTTCGGAATATTTCGATGTTGGAATTCGTGATTATACAGATGTTGTTATGGAAATTTGAAAGATATATATTTATATCGTTATTTCCAATACGACATTTGTTAATCGTAGAATTTGATATTGAATATAGGCCGGGATATTTTCTATTCAGAGCCTTGTATTTAATATCAAATGTGATTTGGGTTTGTCGTGAATGGTGTCTTCACTAACACTGTTCTTGAACCCAGTTGAGAAAAGATTAAATCTTTTTATTTAGATTTAATGAAGTGTACCAATTAAATAATATTTAATTGGAACTGAATTGATATTGATTTTTGGGTTTATCGTGAACAGTGTTTTTAAATAACACTCGTTCTTTAACCCGATAATTAATGAATGTGATTTTGGGTTTATCGTGAACCGTGTTTTAAATGACACTGATTCTTTAACCCAGTTAACGATTAAAACTAAGTGGAGTTTTAATGAATCTTTAATTAGATTGAAATAATCGAAATGGAGTATCACCAGTTTTGCTCCAGGCGATAGTTAAATCTTTAATTAGATTTGAACGTGAAATGGTAATTGAATTTACCGATAACACTGTGGTGTTAGATATGAAGTATTACCAGTTTTACTTCGTGGGATAAATAGGTTGGGATTGGGAAATTAAAACCAATGATTACTTCGGTAAGGTTCGTTAATCTCGACTAGTTGAATCGAAATTCAAAAGAAGAATAAATTCAAGAATTTATCTTGGATAAAATTTATGGGAACATTTCCCTATGAATGTGAAAATTAGAAACTAACTGTCGGTTAGCTAAGCAGAATGGTTTTCTGAATATCGATCTGATGTTGGTTTCGGCCTTCGGGGTTAATGTTTGGGGAATTATTCTCTTGATTAATTTACGGTTAGTGACTAATGAATTGGAATGAGGCGTATGTTGTGTTTGTGTAACACTTATTTAAATATACGCGAGTTATTCGGAAAGACCGGGTTTAACCCATTCTGAATAACTGATACGACGATAAGTCGAAGATGAAGACGATGGTCGAAGACCGGAGGTCTTCACGTCGTTTGGGTGATAACTGATGATCTTGATTGGGCTGTACACCCAAGAAGATGGAAACAGTTAGTGATCGTCCAGACGTACTTGGAGATCGATGGATATGCGAGGTACTAGGTGCCTCCGGTTTCGTTCAGACCCAGAACGGACTTGTAAATGGACTGTGTGTCTGACATTGGATTTTAGTCTGTGTGTTTGATTTCTATTAAATATATATCTGTTTGGCGGCGGAGAATTTATTCTCTTGCTTAACGCCCTTCTCTGAGACGTACGAGCTCAGGGGTTATATATTGATGGATATCAAACGCATGGAGTGAATTGCCTGTGTGGCATGCCTAAGTGGCAATTGATCAAGGCTTCTGTTGAAAAGCAAAGTCTTGTGGTGATGATCAAAGCACGGCCTTTGTGGCGTAGCTTTGTGTAACGTTTACCTCGCGTGTTTCACACCCGGTATGAACCAAAAACGGGAGACGGACCTCAGGGAGGACTTGCGTTTCTTTCTAGCTAGAAGTGGCGTCAGTGGTTTTACACGCCCTGACGAGTTTGACTTATGTGGTTGTTGCGGTTGCGAGGCGCCTCGGTTATATCGGTTTCGGCCGAATGCATTCTGGTCGGCTGACGGACCAGACTTACACCCCATAGGGTGGGGAGACGTATTGTTCAGGCATAATAATCCACTCCGTGTGGACCGGCCCTGTCGCTCCAAGGGGCAGTTGCGGCTGTTCCTGAGACATGGGCTAGATTGTCTCGAATCGGTTGAGGACTATCTTTTGCCTCGGTTCATAGACGGAAATCCAATTTCCAAATACGTGACATTTGCGGTTTTATTTGTAAACCTATATATGGCGACATAGTGGCATGGGACGCTCATGCCGCCTATGATTGATACTTATGATTTGAAGTTGTTTTATACACTATGCACTTATTATAGTATCAAATGATTTGTTTTAAACGTATCAAGCATTCTTTGGCTGTTATAAGGGAAAACCCTATCCTCGACTGCGTTGCATTGTGTGATGGGACCTGGGTCTTATAACAGCTTCATTTTTCTTTACTTAGCATTGCGCTGTTCGTTTTATGCACTGGTATTCTTGGGAGGAAACCCGTTCTGTGTTATACGGCGTGGTCCCTTGATTTACCTAATGATTTAAAATAAAGATTAATAACTGTTTTAGTTCTCACACCAGTCACATGACTGACCTGGAGTTTATTGTTTTAACCTAAACTTTGGGTGCCCTTATTTTGACACGGGCAGCTAGTAGTTTTGGTTTTGCAGATTTATATTCACAGGATCCTGGTTTACAGCTGGAACGATATCCGGAAGGCTTTGTATCCGTATATCTTCTTCTAGTTGTGTATTGTATTATTTTCCACTGCTATGTATTTAAATGTAATTTAAATCTCTGATATTTCTGTGTAATATTTATTCATTTATACTCTGTATATTCTGGTAATCTGATGCATTGTTGTAATATACAATGAAATGTTCTTCTGTATGCGTTCTGTTTTGTCATGTTCTCAAACGATAGGGCGTTCGAACGGCCTGGATCGGTTTAGCGACTGGTTCGGACCGAGCGAAATTCCTTGCCGTCACAGTTGGTATCAGAGCTTTGGTTTACAAAGCTCAGAGAACAAGACACGTTAGAACCATACGAAAGAATTCATCAGATATTGGATTAGCAATATCCAATGGAATGACTCGTTAGAGATAGGATCAGTAGTATCCTAGAACGAGTGTGAAGAGTATATTTTTCAAATGAAAACAATTTTTGTTTTGAAAAGTTAAATCAATTATTCGTATTTGATTATTTATTTATATTGATGTGGACAATCCAGTATATATAGATTTTGCGTATACGTCTGATCCGCGTATATTCGAAGTTTTAATATACCGGGTAGATATAGAACCGCACTCTAGTAGCCCGACAATGTTCTGATGGTGGTTCGAAACATCATCAGCATTTATATTCGAGTGTCGAAAGTGAGGTTTCTATATATTTCCTATTGACTGGTGTGAGAACCGAAATTAAATAGGGCTTATTGTTGTGATTTGGCATCAAAAATGTGATTTTTGACTATATATCAAAGTTATGCATTTGAAAAGCTAATCCACTAATTGATTGATGTTTGTGTTGTTTGTTGTGTTGGTTGATAATTTTGAACCATTTAGCCTAATTGAACCAAATATTGAACTGTATTGAAAATTGGTCGCATCTGCTTGCATATACATATACTTACATTGAACAGGTCATAGCAAGGAGGCTAGAGCCAGAGAATAAAATTTGTTTGCCCGACAAATAGGTACATGTTTACTACATAATTTCCTGTTTTGTTTGGGTGATGATGATTTTGTGAGCCT
The DNA here is from genome assembly GCA_030737875.1 of Allium sativum. Classification (NCBI taxonomy): domain Eukaryota; kingdom Viridiplantae; phylum Streptophyta; class Magnoliopsida; order Asparagales; family Amaryllidaceae; genus Allium; species Allium sativum. Next base: position 120,958,550 of record CM060919.1, on the reverse strand, counting down.
ATTGGCTAGCCGCTTGGCTTTTTCTTTTTCTTTTTGAGATCTGAAGGACCGAGGAAGCTATTTGAAATTCCCCGATGCTCCCGGTGCAGGGGAGGTTATGGCGAAATTTTTCAAAAATTTAGGGTGTTAGCCAAATTTTTGAAATTTTGAAAATTCTCAAAAACTGAAAAGTTAGAGAAGGGAAGCCAGATCGAGCGTAGAATTGAATAATCAAACCACTTTCGACTTTGTTCCTTTTCGGGGACGAAAAGTTTTAAGTGGGGGAGATTGTAACAACCCGTAAAATGCGAGCCAGTTTGAAATTTTTATTTTGGCAATTTTAGCGAATTTTGATTATTTAAAATAGATTATTTTAAATAATATCGACGAGAAATTTATTTTGAATATAATTCGAACGTATATATTATACGCGTCGTCGTTATAATATAAATAATTATATATAATTATAAATAGAATTGAAAATGGCGCGGTAGTTCGATAATTCGATTTCAAACTTCAATTGAATGTACCGGGTGCAAAACAATCCGGATTTTAGTGAAACCAAAAATAATAGGATCTAATTGATAGCATCTTTCCAACGAATCCGAATAATCAAAATTTCATAGCGGGAATCAAAAGATATGTCCAGTTGAAAATTCTAAATAGTCGCTATGGAATTCAGGCCCTTAAAAATGGACATTTTGCAAATGACCTCGGATTTCGACGAAACCAGTTTTGTTGGGTCCGTGATGTAAAGTTATTGCTTGGTTTCAAATTTCATAATTTTTCGAATCAATATGTGAGCGTGGAAAAGGAAAACGCGTTTGACCGGTTTCAGTTGATTTTAATCGACTGGAAAATGGCCATTTTTCAAACGGTCTCAGAATTCGACGAAACTAGTTTTGTTAGGACCGTATCGTCAATACGAAGCTAGAAAATATTTTTCTGGAATTTTTCTAGTTAGTATGTGACCCCGGTAATTTGAAATGTACGTTTAAAATTCAATATAGTGATTTAAATGTAAATTCAACGGAAACTGATTGTAACGATCAAATCAGCTTGCGATACATATCCCATTGTGTTCGGAATGGGGGTAATTAGCTAGGAACGACAGTCGGTGGGTTCGTTTCTGAGTTCGAATGAGAAAAGTAACCTTTTAGAAATTAAAATAATATATATATATATATATATATTTATAAACTTAATCTTCTTCCTCACAAAAGTCAAACCCCCCAAATAAAAAAAGAAGAGTTTCCGCTCCCCATCGATTTCAGACCCGGCGCTCATCCTCCCCCCCGCTCCACCGCGACGCCGGCGACGGACCCCACCTCTCCACCTTCGCTCCTCCTTCCCGTCGTTTCCCTCTCTTCCTCCAGTTGAAGCCCGCGCCCAAGCCCATCCCCAATCCCAATCGGATCGCGCAGCCACCCCTCCCGGCCCACCATGCCTGCACCTCCGTTTTTCTGGCCAGACCCCCCCACCATCCTCCCACGAAGCAGAAGACCCCCCCCCCCCCCCCCCGCTGTAAGTTGATTTTTTTTTATTAGCTTTACTTTTTTTTATCATTTAGTATGTAATTTACATTCCTAAAACAAACTGCAAATTCAAGTCATTAGAGAAAAAATGGTTTTTATTTGAAAGCTTTGATTTTCTTTTCAGTTTTAATTTTTTTTATTTGCTTATTAATAGAAAAAGTTTGATTTTATTTTTAATATAGGAAGAGACTGTAAAGATAGGATTTTTTGTGTAATAAAAATATGATTTTTATATTTTTAAAGTATTAAAAATATGATTTTTATATTTTTAAAGTATTAAAAATATAGTCTTTACTATATAGGTGATGTCAAAGTATGATTTTTGTTTATGTAAAGAGTTAAAAATATAATTTTTACATGATCGGAATATTAAAAATATCATCTTTATATGTGTAGAAAAATAAAAATGAGATTTTTATAAAGATGAAATCTTTAAATTAGAAAGGGCGAAGTCTATGTTTTATAAAGGCGAAATCTATATTTCTTTATAAAAATAGAATTTTTATATATTGAACTTCGAAATCAAAATAGAATTTTTATATATTGAACTTCGAATCAAAAATTCGATTTTTATATATTGAATAACGAAGTCAAAATTCGATTTTTATATATTGAATAACGAAGTCAAAATTCGATTTTTACATATGTAGTGGCTACAGCAACGAAGATGCGATAGCGATGGAGATTTCTACCAATGAAGTGCCGTGGAGCTTGGATAGCTATATGTGAGAATTTCTCACTCTTCAATTTATTTTCTAGTTATATATATATATATACTAGGATGCAGACGGTGCTTAGTAGCACCCGACACAATCGTCCACAAACCATGGACTTGTTTGTTTGGTTGCATAGATTAGTTTGATTATGTGATTTAATTGAATTGTTTGAGTGAAATTGAATGATTTGATTGATGTGTGAATGGCGTGGGCCTTCACTAGACCGGGGATAAGGCTAGGCCTCGTCCCGTTTCTAGTATCGTGCCGTTATGCCGCCGAAATTTTCTAAAATATGTTAGAAAATAAAAATATAATTTTTAACGTGAATGTGAATAAATAAATATTCATTTACAAACCAGATGGTTTGTTTATGTACACTTATTTGAAGGACATTGATTGGGTCGATAAATTTTACACATCGCCCAACTGCACGAATAAAAAAATCTGTGTTTGATTGTTTGAAACCCCACACGGGTGTTGGGATGAAATTTGAAATTCATTCATCCCGATTGATTAAATATGTCGATCGATTGATTGACAGGCTGCTATAAGCGTTAGATATCTATATTTGATGCTTATACAGTGTAGTGCACTTTGGTTGATGGTTGATTATTTTTCAATACTATTATACATGTGTTGTATGAAAATCCATATAATTAACTTTATATGGTAATTGATTGGGCCTCATTCCAATTTGAAAAATAAAGAATATTATAAAATAAAAAGTTCATGTGTTGACAGTACTCATTCATTGAGATTGGTCATGTGTTGAACGAAATATTTTAGTAATAAAATTTTCACCTTTATCGATATAAAATAAAAGTTCATGTGTTGACAGTACTCATTCATTGAGATTGGTCATGTGTTGAACGAAATATTTTAGTAATAAAATTTTCACCTTTATCGATATAAAATAAAAGTTCATGTGTTGACAGTACTCATTCATTGAGATTGGTCATGTGTTGAACGAAATATTTTAGTAATAAAATTTTCACCTTTATCGTTATAAAATAAAAGTTCATGTGTTGACAATACTCATTCATTGAGATTGGTCATGTGTTGAACGAAATATTTTGATAATAACAACTATTTTGAAAAGGAAATATTTGAAATAGAATATTTGAAAATAGAAATTTATGAAGCCGTGTTGATTAGATTGACGCCATTTTGACGTGAACGATATTTATATCGATTTTATTCATTTCGAAATGAATTGAATATAAAACGATTTCGAAATGAAATGAATTGAAAACGATTTCGAAATGAAATGAATTGAATATAAAACGATTTCGAAATGAAATGAATTGAAAACGATTTCGAAATGAAATGAATTGAAAACGATTTCGAAATGAAATGAATTGAAAACGATTTCGAAATGAAATGAATTGAAAATGATTTCGAAATGAATATAAAACGATTTCGAAATGAATTGAATTGAAAACGATTTCGAAATGAATTGAATTGAAAACGATTTCGAAATGAATTGAAAACGAATTCAAATTGAATTGAAAACGAATTGAAATGAATTCAAATTGAATTGAAATTTGAATTGAATAGAAAGGAATTTTAAAACGAATTTATAAAGAAGAATTCAATTTTGATTTGAATTGAAAAGGAAGTTGAAATTGCTTTTGAAACGAATTTAAAACTATTTATATAATTCGTTTTAAATAGAAATCGATGAAATATATATTATATATATTATATATATAATATAAATGGCCTGAATAGAACGCGCCGCGCCGCGGCAGTTCGTGAATTTCGACCATTTATTTCAAACGGACATTACGGGAGATCCGACCGTCGGATTCTCCTAAAACCGGAACCGTTGGGTTCGTATCGAAAAGAGCTTTCTAACGAATATTAGAAATTTGAAATCTAACGGTTGGATTTGGAGATACGTCCAAATCAAATTCGAAAAAGGTCGCTGTAAGTGCAGTTCGATGGCCGTTGATGGAAATCGACTGTACGGGCCTTGATAAAATTATTAAAAATAGTAATAATTTATGTAAAATCATAAGAAATGACTTGTGAAGATTTGGGATAAAAAACTCCACATTTGAAAAGATAAAAATAGATTTTTATCGAAATGAACTAGTTTTGAACTAGAAATATAATTCTATTTATTTTTAAATAAATAAATTGAATTTGAAAAGGGTTTTAAAAATAACCAAAATTTCCAATGATTGCATTGGAGTGGATTTGAATCGAAATTGTCTTCGGAATATTTCGATGTTGGAATTCGTGATTATACAGATGTTGTTATGGAAATTTGAAAGATATATATTTATATCGTTATTTCCAATACGACATTTGTTAATCGTAGAATTTGATATTGAATATAGGCCGGGATATTTTCTATTCAGAGCCTTGTATTTAATATCAAATGTGATTTGGGTTTGTCGTGAATGGTGTCTTCACTAACACTGTTCTTGAACCCAGTTGAGAAAAGATTAAATCTTTTTATTTAGATTTAATGAAGTGTACCAATTAAATAATATTTAATTGGAATTGAATTGATATTGATTTTTGGGTTTATCGTGAACAGTGTTTTTAAATAACACTCGTTCTTTAACCCGATAATTAATGAATGTGATTTTGGGTTTATCGTGAACCGTGTTTTAAATGACACTGATTCTTTAACCCAGTTAACGATTAAAACTAAGTGGAGTTTTAATGAATCTTTAATTAGATTGAAATAATCGAAATGGAGTATCACCAGTTTTGCTCCAGGCGATAGTTAAATCTTTAATTAGATTTGAACGTGAAATGGTAATTGAATTTACCGATAACACTGTGGTGTTAGATATGAAGTATTACCAGTTTTACTTCGTGGGATAAATAGGTTGGGATTGGGAAATTAAAACCAATGATTACTTCGGTAAGGTTCGTTAATCTCGACTAGTTGAATCGAAATTCAAAAGAAGAATAAATTCAAGAATTTATCTTGGATAAAATTTATGGGAACATTTCCCTATGAATGTGAAAATTAGAAACTAACTGTCGGTTAGCTAAGCAGAATGGTTTTCTGAATATTGATCTGATGTTGGTTTCGGCCTTCGGGGTTAATGTTTGGGGAATTATTCTCTTGATTAATTTACGGTTAGTGACTAATGAATTGGAATGAGGCGTATGTTGTGTTTGTGTAACTCTTATTTAAATATACGCGAGTTATTCGGAAAGACCGGGTTTAACCCATTCTGAATAACTGATACGACGATAAGTCGAAGATGAAGACGATGGTCGAAGACCGGAGTTCTTCACGTCGTTTGGGTGATAACTGATGATCTTGATTGGGCTGTACACCCAAGAAGATGGAAACAGTTAGTGATCGTCCAGACGTACTTGGAGATCGATGAATATGCGAGGTACTAGGTGCCTCCGGTTTCGTTCAGACCCAGAACGGACTTGTAAATGGACTGTGTGTCTGACATTGGATTTTAGTCTGTGTGTTTGATTTCTATTAAATATATATTTGTTTGGCGGCGGAGAATTTATTCTCTTGCTTAACGCCCTTCTCTGAGACGTACGAGCTCAGGGGTTATATATTGATGGATATCAAACGCATGGAGTGAATTGCCTGTGTGGCATGCCTAAGTGGCAATTGATCAAGGCTTCTGTTGAAAAGCAAAGTCTTGTGGTGATGATCAAAGCACGGCCTTTGTGGCGTAACTTTGTGTAACGTTTACCTCGCGTGTTTCACACCCGGTATGAACCAAAAACGGGAGACGGACCTCAGGGAGGACTTGCGTTTCTTTCTAGCTAGAAGTGGCGTCAGTGGTTTTACACGCCCTGACGAGTTTGACTTATGTGGTTGTTGCGGTTGCGAGACGCCTCGGTTATATCGGTTTCGGCCGAATGCATTCTGGTCGGCTGACGGACCAGACTTACACCCCATAGGGTGGGGAGACGTATTGTTCAGGCATAATAATCCACTCCGTGTGGACCGGCCCTGTCGCTCCAAGGGGCAGTTGCGGCTGTTCCTGAGACATGGGCTGGATTGTCTCGAATCGGTTGAGGACTATCTTTTGCCTCGGTTCATAGACGGAAATCCAATTTCCAAATACGTGACATTTGCGGTTTTATTTGTAAACCTATATATGGCGACATAGTGGCATGGGACGCTCATGCCGCCTATGATTGATACTTATGATTTGAAGTTGTTTTATACACTATGCACTTATTATAGTATCAAATGATTTGTTTTAAACGTATCAAGCATTCTTTGGCTGTTATAAGGGAAAACCCTATCCTCGACTGCGTTGCATTGTGTGATGGGACCTGGGTCTTATAACAGCTTCATTTTTCTTTACTTAGCATTGCGCTGTTCGTTTTATGCACTGGTATTCTTGGGAGGAAACCCGTTCCGTGTTATACGGCGTGGTCCCTTGATTTACCTAATGATTTAAAATAAAGATTAATAACTGTTTTAGTTCTCACACCAGTCACATGACTGACCTGGAGTTTATTGTTTTAACCTAAACTTTGGGTGCCCTTATTTTGACACGGGCAGCTAGTAGTTTTGGTTTTGCAGATTTATATTCACAGGATCCTGGTTTACAGCTGGAACGATATCCGGAAGGCTTTGTATCCGTATATCTTCTTCTAGTTGTGTATTGTATTATTTTCCGCTGCTATGTATTTAAATGTAATTTAAATCTCTGATATTTCTGTGTAATATTTATTCATTTATACTCTGTATATTCTGGTAATCTGATGCATTGTTGTAATATACAATGAAATGTTCTTCTGTATGCGTTCTGTTTTGTCATGTTCTCAAACGATAGGGCGTTCGAACGGCCTGGATCGGTTTAGCGACTGGTTCGGACCGAGCGAAATTCCTTGCCGTCACAAGAATTCAATTTTGATTTGAATTGAAATGGAAGTTGAAATTGCTTTTGAAACGAATTTAAAACTATTTATATAATTCGTTTTATATAGAAATCGACGAAATATATATTATATATATTATATATATAATATAATGGCCTGAATAGAACGCGCCGCGCCGCGGCAGTTCGCGAATTTCGACCATTTATTTCAAACGGACATTACGGGAGATCCGACCGTCGGATTCTCCTAAAATCGGAACCGTTGGGTTCGTATCGAAAAGAGCTTTCTAACGAATATGAGAAATTAGAAATCTAACGGTTAGATTTGGAATTATGTCCAAATCAAATTTGAAAAAGGTCGCTATAAGTGCAGTTCGATGGCCATTGATGGAAATCGACTGTACGGGCCTTGATAAAATTATTAAAAATAGTAATAATTTGTGTAAAATCATAAGAAATGATTTGTGAAGATTTGGGATGAAAAACTCCATATTTGTAAAGATAAAAATAGATTTTTATCGAAATGAACTAGTTTTGAACTAGAAATATAATTCTATTTATTTTTAAATAAATAAATTGAATTTGAAAAGGGTTTTAAAAATAACCAGAATTTCCAATGATTGCATTGGAGTGGATTTTAATCGAAATTGTCTTCGGAATATTTCGATGTTGGAATTCGTGATTATATAGATGTTGTTATGGAAATTTGAAAGATATATATTTATATCGTTATTTCCAATACGACATTTGTTAATCGTAGAATTTGATATTGAATATAAGCCGATATATTTTCTATTCAGAGCCTTATATTGAATATCAAATGTGATTTGGGTTTGTCGTGAATGGTGTCTTCACTAACACTGTTCTTGAACCCAGTTGAGAAAAGATTAAATCTTTTTATTTAGATTTAATGAAGTGTACCAATTAGATGATATTTAATTGGAATTGAATTGGTATTGATTTTTGGGTTTATCTTGAACAGTGTTTCAAATAACACTTGATCTTTAACCCGATAATTAATGGAATGATTTTTGGGTTTATCGTGAACAGTGTTTTAAATAACACTTGTTCTTTAACCTGATAATTAATGGAATGTGATTTTGGGTTTATCGTGAACCGTGTTTTAAATGACACTGATTCTTTAACCCAGTTAACGATTAAAACTAAGTGGAGTTTTAATGAATCTTTAATTAGATTGAAATGATCGAAAATGGAGTATCACCAGTTTTGCTCCAGACGATAGTTAAATCTTTAATTAGATTTGAACGTGAAACGGTAATTGAATTTACCAATAACACCGTGGTGTTAGATATGAAGTGGGACCAGTTTTACTTCATGGGATTAATAAGTTGGGATTGGGAAATTAAAACAAATGATTACTTCGGTAAGTTTCGTTAATCCCGACTAGTTTTGAATTGATATTCAAAAATAGATTAAAGAATAAATTCAAGAAATTTATCTTGGATAAAATTAATGGGAACCTTTCCCTATGAATGTGAAATTTAGAAACTAACTGTCGGTTAGCCAAGCAGAATGGTTTTCTGGATATTGATCTGATGTTGGTTTCGGCCTTCGGGATTAATATTTGGGAAATTATTCTCTTGATTAATTTACGGTTAGTAACTGATGAATTGGAATGAGGCGTATGTTGTGTTTGTGTAACACTTATTTAAAATATACGCGAGTTATTCGGAAAGACCGGGTTTATCCCATTCTGAATAACTTATACGACGATAAGTCGAAGATGAAGACGGTGGTTGAAGACCGGAAGTCTTCACGTCGTTTGGGTGATTACTGATGATCTTGATTGGGCTGTACACCCAAGAAGATGGAAACAGTTGGTGATCGTCCAGCCGTACTTGGAGATCGATGGATATGCGGGGTACTAGGTGCCTCCGGTTTCGTTCAGACCCAGGACGGACTTGTAAATGGACTGTGTGTCTGACATTGGATTTTAGTCCGTGTGATTGATCTCTATTAAATATATATCTGTTTGGCGGCGGAGAGAATTTATTCTCTTGCTTAACGTCCTTCTCTGAGACGTACGAGCTCAGGGGTTATATATTGATGGATATCAATCGCATGGAGTGAATTGCCTGTGTGGCATGCCGAAGTGGCAAATGATCAAGGCTTCTGTTGAAAAGCAAAGTCTTGTGGTTGATGATCGGAGCACGGCCTTTGTGGCGTAGCTTTGTGTAACGTTTACTTCGCGAGTTTCACACCCGGTATGAATCAAAAACGGGAGACGGACCTCAGGGAGGGCATGCGTTTCTTTCTAGTTAGAAGTGGCATCGGTGGTTTTACACGCCCTGACGAGTTTGACTTATGTGGTTGTTGCTGTTGCGAGGCGCCTCGGGATATCGGTTTCGGCCGATGCTTCTGGTCGGCTGACGGGCCAGGCTTACGCCCCAAAGGGCGGGGAAACGCAGTGTTCAGGCATTTTAATCCACATCGGTGGACCGACCCTGACGATCCAAAGGCTTGACTGAGTACTTGCCTGAGACACGGGCTAGAGCGTCTCGAATCGGTTGAGGACTATCTCTTGCCTCGGTTCATAGATGGAAATCCAATTTCCAAATACGTGACATTTGCGGTTTTATTTGTAAACCTATATATGGCGACATGATATATGGTACCCATGCCGCCTATGATTAATACTTATGATTTGAAGTTGATTTATACACTGTGCACTTATAATAGTATCAAATGATTTGTTTTAAGCATATCAAGCATTCTTTGGCTGTTATAAGGGAAAACCCTATCCCCCGGCTTGCGTTGCATTGTGTGATAGGACCTGGGTCTTATAACAGCTTCATTTTTCTTTATTTAGCATTGCGCTGTTTGTTTTATGCACTGGTATTCTTGGGAGGAAACCCGTTCCGTGTTATACGGCGTGGTCCCTTGATTTACCTAACTTTGAAAATAAAGATAAATAACTGTTTTAGTTCTCACACCAGTCACATGACTGACCTGGAGTTTATTGTTTTAACCTAAACTCTGGGTGCCCCTATTTTGACACGGGCAGCTAGTAGTTTTGGTTTTGCAGATTTATATTCACAGGATCCTGGTTTACAGCTGGAACGATATCCGGAAAGCTTTGTATCCGTATATCTTCTTCTAGTTGTGTATTGTATTATTTTCCGCTGCTATGTACTTTATTGTAATCTCTGATAATTTCTGTGTAATATTCATTTATACTCTGTATATTCTTGTAATCTGGTGCATTGTTGTAATATACAATGAAACGTTCTTGTATATGCGTTCTGTTGTGGCTTGTTCTCGAACTATCCGTCGCTTTCCTTTACGGGGAAGTTACGGGTTTTTACAAAAATATATAAGTGTTTACTATTTTTCAAGGCAGAAACGTCATTCTGAACTCAATGGAAGTGGTTTCGAGTCCAAATTCCTTCGTATGCAAAAAGTAGCATTTTTGTCCTTTATATATTTCATAGCGACCTTTCTAAACTTTAAACTGGGCATAACTTTTGATTCCCGCTATGAAATTTCGATTTTTCGGATTTGTTGGAAAGATATTTTTAAATAGATTCTAATATTTTTGGTTTCTGTAAAATCCGTTAAATTTTGCATCTTGTATGGTCAGTCAAAGTTTAAGTTTGACTTTTCAAACTACCGCGCTATTTCTAACTCCTTTTATAATTAAATTAAATTTATTCGTTTTAACTTCGATTAAAATAGAATTTTGGTCGTTATTATTTAAATTAAATTATTTTAAATATCAAAACCCATTAAAATTACTTAAAATAAATTTTTAAATTTACCCCAAAATTCAGGGTTGTTACAGTCTCCCCCACTTAAGAACTTTTCGTCCCCGAAAAGGAACGAAGCTAAGAAAAGAAGGCAGCAAGTTCGTATTCTAGGTCACGGTTACGCTCTCTCGTATACGTAATACTCTCAACTCATTCTAGGGCATTACTAACCCCATCTCTAATGAGTTTTCTCATTCTAGGATACTGCTGATCCTATCTCTAATGAGTATTCTTATTGGATATTACTAATCCAATCTCTGATGAGTTTATTGTTCAGTCCTAATGAGATGTACCCCAAAGATTTTTGAGCTAACCCAAGCTCTGATACCAACTGTAACGACCCGGGTTTCGCCCGACCCGATTGATCGCAAAATCGACCAAGACCGTTCAAAACCCGAACACGTTAACTTTGGGAATACAACAACATCAGAACAATAATAGCAGACTTTTATTATATCATGATAATATAACATCAGAGTATAGAATATCAGAGTACATCGATAAAATACAGCGGAAGATAAATTACGATATTTTAATACAATACAGTGCAGCGGAAATAAAATGACTGAGGCAGAGGAAGACAATCATGCCCTGGACACAGCTTTAAGCTTCAATCCAGGATCCTGCTCGAGATAAGAACCTGTAGACAAACTATTCGATTGCCCGTGTGGAAAAGAGGGCACCCGAGTTTGCAAAGGTGGAAACAAACAACGGGTCAGTCATGGGACTGGTGTGAGAATTCTTAATAAATCTAACTAATAGTAATAAGGTAAATTCAAGGACCACGCCGCTAACGCGGAACGGGTTTATTCCAATGGATTGTCGTGCATAATTTAAGTGAATCGTCAAAACAACGTAATGCTTTTGGAAAAATGGAATCACCATAATACTCAAGTCCCATCACACAATGCAATGCACACCAGAGGATAGAGTTTTACCTTTTGGTGATTAAACATGCTAAATACGGCAAATACGAATTTAATACTATCATTAGTGTATATATGTTTTGTAACGACCCGCCTTTTTGCCCGATTCTTGCCGGTAATTAAACCGACTCAAACCGTTCATAAAGACGAATTGTTATGGGTACATACATACATTGAACAGAATAACAGAACTTTTTATTGCAAATTACAATGTTACATCAGAGTTACATAGAATATCAGAGTTACAAGAAATACAGCGGAAGAAAAGAAAATATACTCTCGACGGAAGAACCGTATGATATATAGCGGAAGCTCCAAACTCTAGCGTAGACTCCAACTCTGAAAGGCTCTAGATCCTGCTCCAATGATCTATAACTGCAAAACTAAACTACTGGCTGCCCGTGTGGAAATTAATGGGCACCCAGAGTTTAGGAAGGAACAATAAACTCCGGGTCAGTCGTGGGACTGGTGTGAGAACTCAAAACAGTTGTTATTTAGGATTCATTTTAAAGTTGGGTAATTCAACGGACCACGCCGCTAACGCGGAACGGTTTAACTCCATATGAATTCCCGTGCATAGAAATTCGCTATGATTTTTGAAAATGAAGCTATCATAAGCTCGTCCCACATCACACAATGCAAGCGCACACCAGATGGGCGAGTTTTATCTTATGATAACCAAACGTGCTTCCATACGTGAAAATCCTCTTTTAATACTATCATATAGCGTGGAAAACAATTTCGCAAATAAATGTATTAATCCTAGGCAGCATAATACCCATAATATTATGTCGCCATATATATATATATAAACACAATCGAAATCGTATGGCTCATATTGGAGATTGGATTTCCAACTTGATGATTCCTGGCACAAAAGATAAATCAGGGATACAAAACGAAGTGCCTCAATGGCTTTTTCATCCATACGCGGACACCAACTACACATCGTCAGGGCAGATCAACGGTTTTCGACCAGACACGGCCCCCCGAACATACCCAAGTTCCCCAGGTTCATAAGTGGTTTCCCACTGCTGCACAGCTTCATCATCAATTCATATATAAGTATAAAACCTAACCGCCAGTTTCTCATCAATCCGGGGTGTGAGGTTTGTCGATGTCACGTCATACACAAAGCGATGCTTCGATAAGCCATTCTTTGATCATCACTAGCTCGTTTCATAACTTGGGTATGCCACATTGACAATTCACGACATATCACTGATTTCAATCAATGCATACCCTCTAAGTTCATATGACATAGAGATGAGGATAATATTGCCGTAGATCCGATATACATTAATGGAAATCAGTGCTATGCGGTCAATTTCAATGTCAGACACACCATCCATACAAATCCGTTCTGGGTCTGGACGGAACAACAACCCGAAAATACTTAAATATGTTCAGGTCTCATATAACTCATACCTCGTATCGGTGGCCTACCTAACCGAGACATTAATCAATAATCAATCTAAACAAATTTAAATATTCTCGGTCTTCATTCGTCGTTTACCGAGTCTTGAATTGCTTCATAACGTCGTATTATTACTTGGAATGGTTTCGAACATATATTCGATCCCGATCTTCCCAAGTAACAAGCGTACTTTAAAACAGTAGCTATGGTTTGCACAGGCCTTTCAATTTAAACCTCCTTCCAAATGATTATCAATTCATATATAATTCAAGATTTGAATTATTTTAAATTTCATATATCGCATTATCATTTTAAACTCTTCTTTGAAATCCAAGATTTTTAACTTCGCTTTAATTTCTTATCTTTTATTCCCTCGAATCAAAGATTCGATTCAATCCCCAATTACGATATGAATTTCCACCATTCAATCTCATCGGGTTTCAAGAATGATATTATTGAAGATACGATTCACGACAAAACCCAACTCAATCGATATTGAATCACAAATTACACAGAAATCTTTATCCATTTATAGTCGATATAAATTCTCATAATCAACGAATACTATAAGTGGAATAACGATATAATAATATCTTCCAAATTCCCAGATAGTATTCATTTACACCATGAAATTTTATACCAAATATAGAAGATTATTTCTATCTAACTCATTTCAATCAGGTGGAAAACCCATATCTTAATTAAAAGATTTATCCAATTCTTCGACAATAGATCTGGTTAGAAATACCATCAACTTATCTTCAATATTACTCTCCGTATCCAACTCATATTATAAGTGGAATAACGGTGAATTACCTTTTTAAATTCCTCATATAATATGAATTTTCATCCACCGAGTTAATATCAAACATCCGAAGATTTATCTCCGACCATATCCAAATAATAAAAAATAATAATTTGAAAAACCCATTTTCAATTCCATATACATGTTTCCAATACTTGAATAAATCTTCGAACTATTCTTATAGTTAACAAGTAGTTCATGCTTATAAATTTCAAACCAATAACAACATTTGGAAGAGTTACCAAAAGCATTGTTGTTAAAATATCTATTTAAATCAAATAGATTACAAATTTATTCGAAATTCAAATATTTCAAATTTCTATTCGCCTTTGAAATTTATAAATAGGAATTATCATAAATACTCCAATTAAATAAATTTGTTTGTTCGATTTTCCGTTATGATTGCCAACGGCACGTATTTCGAATTTGTTTAAATATAACTGGAAAAATCATATGTTGAAAATCGAAAATTTCCTTCTATCCAAATACTATTATTATTTGAAATCCAACGTGCCTTATTTCAAGTTAAGTCAATTTAAAATAATCAAGTCATAACCATTCGAAGTTGAAAGCGATGTTTATCATAGTGCGTTCTATTCAAATCAGATAATGGCTTAAAATATAAATTATTCAAATCCTTTTCAATTTAATTTATATTTCCAAATCATTTGAAAAAAAAACAATTTCAAAATATTTTTCAAAATTAAATTGAAAATAATATTTTACCAAAACTAGTTTCAGATAGAAAAATCGTTATACATAATTCAAATCATTTCCTGATCCTAATTTAATATTTAAAAAGTTGATATTTAATTCAAACCCGAAATTTTAAATATTATTTAATAATTAAATATAAAGTCTTATATAGGAAGGAGATCTCAAATCGATCACCCATATAATTCCACAACCACTGTGTGTTTGTGTGTGTTTGATATCATACAATGCAATCATATATATCCAACTGAACCATACGATCTGATGGATATGAATTCATTCATCACAACAACATTTAACTGTGCACAAGCGTTACAGACAATAACGCTTACTCGTGTTCAGTGTATTATCTAATTACATGAGCAAACATTCAAACATCAATATCCATCACACAATCATCATCAACAAATTATAATTAATCTCAGCTAATTATAGTTAACAAATTTAAATAAATAATTTAAATTAGAAGTTCTCACCAGTCGAGCTTCAACATCTTCATTACCAGAGCGAATGGACCAACGAATACTGCCACCGCTACTTGTACTCGTTTCAGTTCACTTCCATTAGCAGTTGGGGATTTTCTGCTAATTATATATATAGTTCAATTAATAATGATCTTCGTTATATTTATATACAACGACTTTTATTTATTTATTTTATAAATTTATATCTAACAAAAATTACCAATAGTATATATCATTGCGTTCTACTTTCAGATACGGTTCTAACGCTTCTGACGGCGAGCAAATCCAGTTTAAGACGAGTGAGATATGGGTGTTTAAAGTTTAAACTAATATAAACTTTAAAAATTAAATAAATCATACCAAGGCCCCAAAGCCCAATTGCACAAAACCGGCCCATCCCCTCCTTTCTTCTTCTTCCTCTCCTCCTAATTGCCTTGCGTGAAGCTTCTTCCAAGAACCCAACATTTTGTGCACGGTGGTGCACATACACCGTCCAAACACTCCATCGTTCTTTGATCCGAAACCACCAACAACTTTCTCTTCGTCTCCTCATTCAATTGCACCGCACCACCACGTCCACGGTCCCCTCCATCAAAATGCGCACGCTCCATGGCTGAGACTTGGAACGCACAGTAAACCTCATGGCTCCCCTCAAAACATCGACACTTTTTCTCACCGAAATCCACCAAAATATACCGCATCGAAGCTCTTTCCATCCTCATCAACAATCCATACTCTGTTTCTCATATCATCGCATGATTCTTCGGTTAAACCCAAACCTAATTTTCAACTTTTCAAATCATCGATACGGAATCGCATGAAACTTACACCAAAAAAACTCCTCGCTTTGCTGATCTCAACGGCGCTGACAGCGCTGATTAATTCTCTCTGGATTGGGAGAAAAGATTTTTAGAAGTTTCCGTTGCAAATTGACATTTTTCTGAATAAAAAAAAGATTTCTCTTTCGATGGTTAATGAAATTCGGATCCGTCAATTTCTAAAAATTATAGACGATGATCTGAACAACTTTCATGTTTATCATTTTGGCCAGAAATGAATAGATTGGAAGATATGGATTTTTAAATGAAGTGGCCATGGGTTTTTCTTTTACTGTAAGCTTGAAAATGAGAGAATAGAAGAAAGGGGTCGTGGGATTTATCTGTAGCTTTGACCAGAGAAGGAAAACATGCTTTTGTATATAATTTTAAAAGTATTTTTAATTATTTAATTAGTGGACACTTGTCTCTCATCTCAAAACTCAACAACATGCATTATGACAACAAGGAGGACACCTAATATTGTTTTAAAACCAACCAATGCATGTTGAAATAAATAAGTTATTTATTTATTTGTTAAATCTTTATTTTTAATTACACTTTAGAAACATTTATAAATGTAGCTAGTTTTCAAATATATATATATATATATATAACTAATAATCTACTTAAGATCTATAAAATACTTAATATTTCAAAAATACTTATTCCTATCATTCTATTAAATATAAATAAAAAAATGAGATTTAGAATTCAACAAATCTTTATGAAAAAAAAATCAATATATTTCATAAAACTAAATAACATCATTACTCATGAATATTTAAAATTATTTACTTAAATAAAATCTTAAAATAAGTTATTTTATAAAAAAATTTTTTTTTTTTCAAACACACATATATTGATATAAAAATTTTAAACAAAATTTGTATTTATATCTTATCAAATTCATTTGATATTCAGAGAATTGAATTTTTATTATATTTTAATCATCAAAAATCCTGGTTCGTTACAATCTCCCCCACTTAAGAACTTTTCGTCCTCGAAAAGGAGAGTTCGCAAAATTATTTATAAGTAGAGTAAATCTTACCCATAAATTTCAATTTAGAAATTCAAGATGATCTCTCGGACGTAGAATCCCATTCCCATTTCAAACCATTGAAATACTATATATTCCTTTCATATAGAAAATCGTACTTCACTTTGGGATCTCCAAAACAAAATTTGCTTTCAACATTTAAAATATACTATAATGAAATCTATATGTTATTAGTTCGAGAAGTTCATCCTCATGACAGGGCAACTGAGTATCACCCATCGCACGAAATCCTCATCATAACCCAGTTTTAGTCATGGTTACTCGAACAACCAAAACATTTCATATCCCGAAGTTGTAAATTATTTTGTAACTATAATTTTCAAATACTTGTCGTTTTCCAACATTTCAAAATATCGGGATTCTAGTCATCGAGACCACTGTTTATTATAAACAGTTTATAACCTATTTTCCATATCCAAAACGGTTGAAAATAAATTTTTCAAGCAACTTATGTCGACATCAACATTTCAAGTTTTCGAATTCATACAAACTTGGTGAATTTCAATTTTTCATTCTTTACATAAATTGAATTTTTTTTTCTTATCGACTCATATAATCATAATTTGGTCTTCAGCAAATTCAAACTTACATTCCAACCGTTTAAACTTCATATATGGCATTAACTCCTTTCAATATTGCTTCAACATTTCAAGATTTTCATATTATATTTTCCAAGAGTCTAATTCTATAATTAGAAGTCATATTCATAAAATCGAACAACTTTCCTTGTTGTCTGTATTTCGAGATTTATGACATTTATTAATTCTTGTTTCAAATTCCAAATCTTGTTTGGAAAGTTACCTTATTTAACAAGTCTAGCGAAATTCTTTGAAACATTCCTTTCAAATTACCACTACGCTTTCGCTGCGCTACTCCGATATTCATATTTCAAATAATTTGTCCCAAACACCAGAAATTGATTACGAAGATTCTCCGAACTAAAATCTTTATATTTCGAAAAATCCAATTCTCCTAGTCTACTTACAACGCAAGGCTAACTATTAGAAGTTTGGTTAACATAAGGCTTTGGACAAATTGAAATTTACCTAATTCGAAACAGTTCCTAGTTTGGTTGGGTACTCAGGTTTTCCATTAACTTTTTCTTGAGTAAATCTCACTTCAAATTTCGTCTTCCATTGTATCGTAAGTGATTACTCTTTAATACTTTCCATTTGGATTGCTCATACTGTTTCAATAGGGAAAGATAGTTTCTCCCCCACTTAGAATATTTGTTACAATTTTTAAACCATTTTTTTTCGAACAAATTTTCAACTTAAGTAAGATCACCTTCAAATTCTTTGAGGGGAGTTTGATTTTCGAAATATACTTCTGAGAAAAATAGTCTTAACTTGCATTTTACCGTTTACAATTCATGCCAAGTATAGGTTCGACTTTATTGCTTAACACTCATCGAGGAGTATAATATCTTCCCTGATTACACTTATTAGATCTCAAAATTCATACTTGTTGATCCATTTTGAAATGTGGGTTGATATTTTAATATTATCTCTTAATGAATTATCTCACTTACGTGCGTTTTCAAATCTTTACGTAAGGTTTACTTCTAAAATGTCTTCTTTGGTTGTTAACAAAATGGTTTGTTTGCATTATAACATATTGTCCTTATATTAAATCCTTTAATATTTCCAACATATCGAATAATTTAAGTATTTCTCGACGTCGTAGCCGGAATCATATAGTCATCCCACTTTCGAAACTCGAAAATAACTACTGATGGTGCCATGGTCATCAGTAAAATCATCCTCGAGCGACTAGAGTGTGACCCTATATCTACCTAGTATATATTGGACTTCGTATATACGTTAGCTAGGCGTATATTCAAAATCCCCATATACCCGATAGCCCAATCATGACGTCGAATAAAACACTCGAAATTCTTATTTTCGATTATATTTCAAAAATATATTTCAAATAATCATCGTTTTCAAAATGATTTACTTGTTCAAAATACCTTATATGGATTTCAAAATACGCTCCCTCATCATAATATCCCAACATCTCATTCTAAGGTATTTCTAACCCTATCTCTAATGAGATAATATAACTCTGAGGAGTCCTATTCTTTTGTTCAAATATGTATGTACCACATAGCTTTGTATAACCAAAGCTCTGATACCAACTGTAACGACCCGCCTTTTTGCCCAATTCTTGCCGGTAATTAAACCGACTCAAACCGTTCATAAAGACGAATTGTTATGGGTACATACATACATTGAACAGAATAACAGAACTTTTTATTGCAAATTACAATGTTACATCAGAGTTACATAGAATATCAGAGTTACAAGAAATACAGCGGAAGAAAAGAAAATATACTCTCGACGGAAGAACCGTATGATATATAGCGGAAGCTCCAAACTCTAGCGTAGACTCCAACTCTGAAAGGCTCTAGATCCTGCTCCAATGATCTATAACTGCAAAACTAAACTACTGGCTGCCCGTGTGGAAATTAATGGGCACCCAGAGTTTAGGAAGGAACAATAAACTCCGGGTCAGTCGTGGGACTGGTGTGAGAACTCAAAACAGTTGTTATTTAGGATTCATTTTAAAGTTGGGTAATTCAACGGACCACGCTGCTAACGCGGAACGGTTTAACTCCATATGAATTCCCGTGCATAGAAATTCGCTATGATTTTTGAAAATGAAGCTATCATAAGCTCGTCCCACATCACACAATGCAAGCGCACACCAGATGGGCAAGTTTTATCTTATGATAACCAAACGTGCTTCCATACGTGAAAATCCTCTTTTAATACTATCATATAGCGTGGAAAACAATTTCGCAAATAAATGTATTAATCCTAGGCAGCATAATACCCATAATATTATGTCGCCATATATATATATATACACAATCGAAATCGTATGGCTAATATTGGAGATTGGATTTCCAACTTGATGATTCCTGGCACGAAAGATCAATCAGGGATACAAAACGAAGTGCCTCAATGGCTTTTTCATCCATACGCGGACACCAACTACACATCGTCAGGGAAGATCAACGGTTTCCGACCAGACACGGCCCCCCGAACATACCCAAGTTCCCCAGGTTCATAAGTGGTTTCCCACTGCTGCACAGCTTCATCATCAATTCATATATAAGTATAAAACCTAACCGCCAGTTTCTCATCAATCCGGGGTGTGAGGTTTGTCGATGTCACGTCATACACAAAGCGATGCTTCGATAAGCCATTCTTTGATCATCACTAGCTCGTTTCATAACTTGGGTATGCCACATTGACAATTCACGACATATCACTGATTTCAATCAATGCATACCCTCTAAGTTCATATGACATAGAGATGAGGATAATATTGCCATAGATCCGATATACATTAACGGAAATCAGTGCTATGCGGTCAATTTCAATGTCAGACACACCATCCATACAAATCCGTTCTGGGTCTGGACGGAACAACAACCCGAAAATACTTAAATATGTTCAGGTCTCATATAACTCATACCTCGTATCGGTGGCCTACCTAACCGAGACATTAATCAATAATCAATCTAAACAAATTTAAATATTCTCGGTCTTCATTCGTCGTTTACCGAGTCTTGAATTGCTTCATAACGTCGTATTATTACTTGGAATGGTTTCGAACATATATTCGATCCCGATCTTCCCAAGTAACAAGCGTACTTTAAAACAGTAGCTATGGTTTGCACAGGCCTTTCAATTTAAACCTCCTTCCAAATGATTATCAATTCATATATAATTCAAGATTTGAATTATTTTAAATTTCATATATCGCATTATCATTTTAAACTCTTCTTTGAAATCCAAGATTTTTAACTTCGCTTTAATTTCTTATCTTTTATTCCCTCGAATCAAAGATTCGACTCAATCACCAATTACGATATGAATTTCCACCATTCAATCTCATCGGGTTTCAAGAATGATATTATTGAAGATACGATTCACGACAAAACCCAACTCAATCGATATTGAATCATAAATTGCACAGAAATCTTTATCCATTTATAGTCGATATAAATTCTCATAATCAACGAATACTATAAGTGGAATAACGATATAATAATATCTTCCAAATTCCCAGATAGTATTCATTTACACCATGAAATTTTATACCAAATATAGAAGATTATTTCTATCTAACTCATTTCAATCAGGTGGAAAACCCATATCTTATTTAAAAGATTTATCCAATTCTTCGACATTAGATCTGGTTAGAAATACCATCAACTTATCTTCAATATTACTCTCCGTATCCAACTCATATTATAAGTGGGATAACGGTGAATTACCTTTTTAAATTCCTCAGATAATATGAATTTTCATCCACCGAGTTAATATCAAACATCCGAAGATTTATCTCCAACCATATCCAAATAATAAAAAAAAAATTTGAAAAACCCATTTTCAATTCCATATACATGTTTCCAATACTTGAATAAATCTTCGAACTATTCTTATAGTTAACAAGTAGTTCATGCTTATAAATTTCAAACCAATAACAACATTTGGAAGAGTTACCAAAAGCATTGTTGTTAAAATATCTATTTAAATCAAATAGATTACAAATTTATTCGAAATTCAAATATTTCAAATTTCTATTCGCCTTTGAAATTTATAAATAGGAATTATCATAAATACTCCAATTAAATAAATTTGTTTGTTCGATTTTCCGTTATGATTGCCAACGGCACGTATTTCGAATTTGTTTAAATATAACTGGAAAAATCATATGTTGAAAATCGAAAGTTTCCTTCTATTCAAATACTATTATTATTTGAAATCCAACGTGCCTTATTTCAAGTTAAGTCAATTTAAAATAATCAAGTCATAACCATTCGAAGTTGAAAGCGATGTTTATCATAGTGCGTTCTATTCAAATCAGATAATGGCTTAAAATATAAATTATTCAAATCCTTTTCAATTTAATTTATATTTCCAAACCATTTGAAAAAAAACAATTTCAAAATATTTTTCAAAATCAAATTGAAAATAATATTTTACCAAAACTAGTTTCAGATAGAAAAATCGTTATACATAATTCAAATCATTTCCTGATCCTAATTTAATATTTAAAAAGTTGATATTTAATTCAAACCCGAAATTTTAAATATTATTTAATAATTAAATATAAAGTCTTATATAGGAAGGAGATCTCAAATCGATCACCCATATAATTCCACAACCACTGTGTGTTTGTGTGTGTTTGATATCATACATTGCAATCATATATATCCAACTGAACCATACGATCTGATGGATATGAATTCATTCATCACAACAACATTTAACTGTGCACAAGCGTTACAGACAATAAAGCTTACTCGTGTTCAGTGTATTATCTAATTACATGAGCAAACATTCAAACATCAATATCCATCACACAATCATCATCAACAAATTATAATTAATCTCAGCTAATTATAGTTAACAAATTTAAATAAATAATTTAAATTAGAAGTTCTCCCCAGTCGTGCTTCAACATCTTCATTACCAGAGCGAATGGACCAACGAATACTGCCACCGCTACTTGTACTCGTTTCAGTTCACTTCCATTAGCAGTTGGGGATTTTCTGCTAATTATATATATAGTTCAATTAATAATGATCTTCGTTATATTTATATACAACGACTTTTATTTATTTATTTATTTTATAAATTTATATCTAACAAAAATTACCAATAGTATATATCATTGCGTTCTACTTTCAGATACGGTTCTAACGCTTCTGACGGCTAGCAAATCCAGTTTAAGACGAGTGAGATATGGGTGTTTAAAGTTTAAACTAATATAAACTTTAAAAATTAAATAAATCATACCAAGGCCCCAAAGCCCAATTGCACAAAACCGGCCCATCCCCTCCTTTCTTCTTCTTCCTCTCCTCCTAATTGCCTTGCGTGAAGCTTCTTCCAAGAACCCAACATTTTGTGCACGGTGGTGCACATACACCGTCCAAACACTCCATCGTTCTTTGATCCGAAACCACCAACAACTTTCTCTTCGTCTCCTCATTCAATTGCACCGCACCACCACGTCCACGGTCCCCTCCATCAAAATGCGCACCCTCCATGGTTGAGACTTGGAACGCACAGTAAACCTCACGGCTCCCCTCAAAACATCGACACTTTTTCTCACCGAAATCCACCAAAATATACTGCATCGAAGCTCTTTCCATCCTCATCAACAATCCATACTCTGTTTCTCCTATCATCGCATGATTCTTCAGTTAAACCCAAACCTAATTTTCAACTTTTCAAATCATCGATACGGAATCGCATGAAACTTCCACCTAAATTCTTTAATTCCTTCAAATTTACATTGGAAGACACAAATAAAAAGATGCACTTTTATTTCCATGTCATATTTGCATTGTGGAATGCAAATAAAAAGGGAATTTTATTTTCTATGTTATATTTGTGTTAGAGAACACAAACAAAAGACCGTTTATTTTCCTAAGTTATATTTACATTAAAAGAATAATTTAATGTACTCACATATTTTTATATGTGTTTCCTTTTCCTCTTTTCAGCATGTTAAAATTAATGTTTTTCACATATAAATATTTTCTAACATGTATTTTCTATCATGTTAAGAATATGGTTTTTAACCTTTTATATTTTCTAACATGTTCTTCTAGCAATGTTAAAAATAATGTTTTAACATACTTGTCCTTTTCTAACAAATTTTCTTTCCTTTCTTTATAAGCATGTTGAAAATAGTGTTTTCAACATATGAAACTTTTCTAACATTACATGTAAACAATGAAAAGAATATTCTTAATGTTTAACCATTCTAGGGGATTGTTAAAGGGACTCCACATTTGGTTAAGGGGGGATCAATTTTAATTTTATGTATAATTGTTATGGGGGGTACAAAATAAATAAGCCTCCCCCTAAACATATTAATTAAAATTCCGATATTAACCCCTATCATCCTCATTAATAAAAATCATAAAACCTAAATCTTAATTAATACTTACAAGTTAACACTACATGTAAAAATAAAGAAATGATATAATTAATGTAATGGAGGCACAAGAAAGTTTTATGGGAGATTGGAAGGCATTGAATCAGGTAATTAATGGTAATTTCATATTGAAATTGATATAATCAATTTAAATTAAATGCGGAAACGAAAATTTTGATCTAACGTGCTGCGTATTTTATATTGTTGTTTATTTTGTCAATGAGTTTTTTTTGTGTTTGTTTTTTTTATTTCTGAAAGCACGCTTTTGAATTTTGCGTTGAATTTAGTACGTTTGGTATTAACATAACATAATTAAGTGAAAAGCGAGGGCATTTAGGTCTCTTTTTCCTTTTCTTTTAAAATAATCTAAACCACACTTAATAATTTTTTTTAAGCTGGAGTCCCCTTAAAATTTTACTCCCCTTAACCAAACGTGGAGTCCTTTTAACAATCCCCACATTCTAACCATTCATATTAACATAAAAATAATATTTTTATGTTACATCATTTCTAACACTTCATATTAACATAACAAGAATATTTTTATGTTGAATCAATGCTAACAAAGTGACTATTTTTCATCGTTGATTCTAATAAAATAAAAAGTGACATTTCTTTCTTATCAATTCTAATAAAATAAAAAGTGACATCATCATAACATAAATGGTATATTTTTATTTTTTTTTGTTCCAACATGTCATTTCTAACAGAAATGTTATTTTAATTTTCCTAACATAATCTTAACAAAATGTCATGTTTAATTACATAACATATTCTAAACAAAAATGGTGTTTTAATCTAATATAACACTTCTAACAAAGGTGATAATTCTAATCAACATATAAAATTTCTAACAAAATGTCCACATTGATTCGTATACAAATCTTAATGTATAACATAACATATAAACATTGTTATTGTAATTTATATACAAATCAAATAAAAGAATAATATTCTTATTTTCGTATGGATCTATTTTAACATAGCACATAAAAAGAATATTTCTATTTTGCAACTAATTCTAGTTTTAATCATGATATATAAAAAATGGTATTTTATTGTTTTACACTTTTCTATGTGTTCTAACAACAAATAAAAGAATCCTTTTATTTGTTTATACTTTTCTATACATTCTGATGACATATAAAAGAATATTTTATATTTAAACATTCTCTCTATGTATTTCAATGTCATATAAAAGAATATTTTACGTCAAGATTTTCTATGCATTTCAATAGCAAATAAAAGGGATTTTATTTGTAAATCAACTTCTATACTCTAATGTGACAAATAAAAGGAATTTTATTTGTCAAAACAATTTCTATATTTTAATATGACAAATAAAAGGAATTTTATTTGTCAAAACAATTTCTATATTTTAATATGACAAATAAAAGGAATTTTATTTGTCAAAACAATCATGGTTTAAACAAAAATGAATATTTTATTCACATGTACATTGTCTAACATTTTTTTTTAATTTATTGTTAATATAACTAATCAAAAATGATAATCTTCTTTGTCGATAATTCTATTTCGACAAAACACTAGAAATGATATTCCTAAGTTAACAATACTGGTCCAACCAAAACATGATATTTCCATCAAACAACAATAAAACTCAGCAATCGTTATCACAGAACAAATCAACATTTCAGTAATTATATATACCATCATGGATATGACATAAATATAATTTTCACATTTGAAATAAATAATTTGAATTTTTAAATAGAAATCTCACCGAGCTTTTATTCAGAGTAGATCAGATCTGAATTTTGGTCAAAATTTCATCTGCGCCTTTTCAGAACTAGCCAGTTCCATGTTGTAGTGTTCTTCAATACGATAACAACGCAACTTGTTTCGTTAATTTCTGATTTGATACGACAAAGATATTGCTATTTAACCATTTGAATAATTTTAATTACCAAGTTAATTAAATAATTAGTTTTTAATTACCCTTATCTCCTTCTTCTTCTATCAGTAACCGCCGCCTCCCTTAAACCCATTTCATCGTTCCCTTCCTCCTCCCATCGCACGCAAACCAAGGCGCTGAACCTCGATCAGACACGTCCATCCCGAAGCTCGAGGCACCCTCCTTCATCGCCAAAAAGCCAGCTCCACTCGCACCCCCTGGCGTCCCCAAATCCCTTCCAAATGACGGTGGTTCTCAGGCCAATTTTGGCCATCTTGTCACACGATTCTCGATCACAACCGTCAGTTTTGTAGATCTTAAGGAGCTTAACGTTTTCCCTTTTGTTGTTTCGAAAACGATAAAGTAGATTGGAAGAAATTTTCGATTTAGTTCGGGAGCTTTGTGGCCATTCATGAAGGTAGATGGCGGCTGGTGTATGGGAATTAAGGTTGAGCGTATTCTACAGTATAGGGGCCGTATTTATACTGTATTTTATACTATTTATTTATTAATTCAATAAAATGTTTTTTCGTTGATACTAACATCGAATCCAACCCAACGAATGTCGCCTCTAGCCAAATATCCCCGTTCCGGACATAATGGAACATGTTTCGTAAGCAAATTCGGCTGTTACTATATGTTTTTCTTTAATTTTAATTATAAATCATTTAATTTGATCGTACATTTAAATTTACCGGGGTCACATACGGACTCTAAAAATTACAGAAAAATTATTTCTAGTTATGTTTTGATGATACGGTCCTAATGATTGACATAGAAATATGTTTATTTTATGCTCTTATATCTTATCTTTTGTATATAAATAAATATTACTTGGGTATTGTTTTGTTACTTTTACAGATATTCCAACCCAGCCCGCATGCAACCAGAAATGTAGAGAAATAGAGATCAATTTGCTGTGTATTTGCAGTTTGAAGAATTGTAGATGAAGATATCACATCTAGTTGCTGTTGGACAATAAAAGGATTGATAAAAAGGCTTTGAACATCACAAATCAATGAAGAAATGTCAAGGAAGCAAGAGGAAAAAGAGAAAAGGCCCAAAATTGCTTTAATTATCAAAGGCCCATTTATATTTTTCATTGTAAACTAATTAGTGATGTAATGACCAGGCCCATTTATCATTAGGGTTAGGGTTAGGGTTTGGCTATCTACCCTATATATACCCCTGTAATAACCTTGTAGCCACCATCTCATATCATCTCTTATTCCATTGTTCTAATAAAAGTTCTTCTTTCTCTTTTATTTTCTGCATTTTTTTGTTTTCTTAGCAACTAGTGTTGTCTATACGATTAGATTCGGTAGAACACTATTTGTATTTTGCACTTGTTTGCATTAGTGATTTACCGTCTGATTAGATTCAGCGGAAATCCTAATTTTAATTCTTGTTTGTTATTCCAATTTCTGCAATTTCAATTTCTGCTTTTTATTATTTTCTTAGGTCAAATTGGGTTTGATTAGATTCAAATCTAATTCATAGTTTCATTTGCTTTCCATTGAAATTGTGATTTGATCGTCGGTTCAGTTAGATCTGTTCTGAATCAAATTACAGTTTTAATTTTGTTTTGTTTGCAAAATCAATCTCCAAAGTTCGTCTAACACGCCCACGAAACATATAAATAATAAAATTTAACTTCCCTCCCTGTGTTCGACCTGTATGCTACACACCTGTATGCTTGCAGGAATTATTACAAATGTCGCGCTTTTCTAATTCATAGACTAGCGTCGATCAAGTTTTTGGCGCCGTTGCCGGGGAGGTAACGATTAAATTTTCTTGTTTATTTAATTTCTGATTCGTGTTAGTTTTTATTTATTTATTTTAGTTTCCTTTTGTTTTCTTCTATATATAAAAAAATCTTAATTGAGTAGATTTGGTGTTGTTCAATAATACCATAATCTTTCAAATAAGAGAAAAAAATTCTTGCCATTATTTGCTTTCAATTTCTTTCTTTTTTTTTCTTATCTGTTTTCTTCCTTTCTTCTATAAACAAAAACAAAAACAAAAACAAAAACAAAAAAAAAATCTTCGGCAAAAATTTCTTGCTATTTTCTTGCCACCTTTCATTTCTGTCTAACTTTCAAATCTTGATCTGAATTCCTGATTACAATAACTTCACCTTTTTCTGAAAAAAAAAAAAAAAAGAATTTCCTTTTCTGTCTTGATACAGCCCTCACTACCAAATTGTTCCCTGCCATAACACCGTGCATCACTATCGACTTCAGACCAAATCCTACCCGTCATCAATCCAATCATCTTCACAATTCACGATACTCCCTCTCACAACCAACATCAGCCTCCACAACGCCAACTAATACCATCCCTCCACAGTCTCAAACAAACAACCCATTCATCAACAATCACCAACCACCAATACGTACCACTCAATTTCCAGCAACCTCACTTCGCATAAAAAAAAAAAAAAAATTCCTACTGTAGTCCCCTTATCATCAGCACAGACAAACCACCATCCAAATCAAACCTACAAAAGCGCAATCCCTTCAAAAATCAGTCACCGACAATTCGAACATCACCCTTGCAAACCTCACCGTAACCATCTTCACGCTTATATCCGGATCGCATACCATATTGAAATCGAAGAAGCAGAGAGCCGACTCTTCAAATCGCTACCATTGGAACCTACTTCGTTCAAACCTAATTCGCAAAGCAAAAACCAAACCTAATTCGAACCAAGCTGATACAACAAGTCCAACCACAGTCCTTCACAAATCGCACCATTCAACGACCGTCTCCACCATTCAGACAAAGTTCATCCACAAAACAGCAACCAGAAATCGATCAGCCGATTCAAAACCCCAGTTGCCACTGACAAATCCGAAAACATTCACCAAACCCACACACAATTCAAAACTCGATTTCATCCCAAAACCCCAATCGATACCAGACTCGAAAGCTTTAAGTTGCGATTTTGTTTTTTTTCGATTGTGGGAAAGAAAATATAGGATGCGAGATTCGTGTATTTTGAGAAACAAGTGAAACTAAGTATTTTGAGGGGACGTGAGTTTCTGAGTGTGGTTTTAATTCAGCACTGATTTCTTTTGGTCTGGGTAGTCAGACGCATCAAAAATTGAGTAATTGGTGGCATGTTTTCATTTTTAGGGAGAATATTTTAAGAAATAATATTCCTAATATTCCAGGAATATTTGTTCCCTAACTTCTTTGGCGTGGACTTCTGTTTCGAGACGAAAATAATAAAAATAATAACAAAGGAGTCCTGTTGGTATTTTGAGTGGTGAGAAGTTTGTTTCCTTTTTCTTTGTTTTTCAGCTAGTTTAGTCTTTTGTTTTACGTTGAGTCTAGTTTTGTTTCCCTTGGTTCTTAATTTTGTTGAGCAAATTTTTCTCGTAGTCGTCGGTTTGGGCCTAGTTCTTAATTTTGTTTTATTTGCTTTCAAAAAAAAAAAAAAAAAAAAAAAGAGAATTTTTCAAAAACAGGTACAGCTGAAATTTTTAAAAAAAGGGGTTGGAGCGGTTGCACACCAAGTGGGGTGTGAACGCGCTAGCGCTTTCCAAATTCACTGGAGGACTGCCGATCAAGGTGAAAACTTTTTAAACACTACAGGTGCTCTGCTGCAAAGAAAAAAATATATAGACAATTGTTGTAAAAATCTTTTGCAGGTGCAGCGGCTTGAATGTAAATTTTAATTCTGCAATTTATATTTCTGTGTCTGTTCTGTGACTGATATTTCTGAATTTGTCGTGAGGAACGGTTTTCTATAACTAATCACTCTCATCCATTTTCAATTTTAACACGTGATTTTGATTCTCAAAATAATATAACTGAAAAGTGGTGCTTTGTGAGGTTGACTGTCTCGTACAATTGGATCGCGGATATATATTAGTTCAATTTATTGAACTTTTAGCAAAAGAGGTTGCATACTACCCGTAAAACATTGGTCGTATCCCTTAGTTTTATACTATACGTGAACGGCCATAAGACCCTCTTCCCCCTTCTAATTGAGTCAGTTAATTAATAGAGCACAACTCGTATTTTATACTATTTTGAAGTGAGAATAATTTTTGTTTTGCCTTGACTTCACTCAAATGTCTAATTCAAAAAAATCCTTGAGAGATATGTGGGATCATAACCTGAGTAGACGTCCTCTTGAAGAGTATGAGTATGAATTACAACTCATGAAGCAAAACTTTCCGAATTTCTGTGAGCCCAATGCCAACAATTTTCTAAATTTTCAAAAGGACCAACATTTTCAACATCATGAATATAATCTAAATGGCGATTTCAATTCAAATTTCAATAACTTCGATTATGGGCCACATCCGTATCAAACCGACTTTGAATCCCAATACAGCTTTGATCCACATCAATATGGGGTTGTAAACCAAAATTTTGAAAATTATAGCCCATATCAACATCTTGAAAATAACCAAAATTGCAATTTTCCCTCGAACTTAAACAGTTTTGGTTACGAACCTGATTTTCAAAATCAAAATGATTTCCAATACAATTGTCATTTTTTTGAAAATTCAAACAACTATCACATTGGAAATAATATTGATGGTGAAATTGATGAGGATCATACTTTTGATAATCAAGAAATCCAAAATGAGAGCTCTCAAATCAACGATTTTGAAGAATGTCATTTTGATGAGAGGGTAGAAAGGATAGATAGACAGCTTGATGAAAGAGATAGAAAGCTTGATGAACTCCTTTTCTTAATGAAATCTTTTAAAGAACAACAAGAGCAACAAAATCAAATGAGCATTGAATCAGAAAATAATCCAATTTCTACTGACATTGAAAATTTTCAAATAACGACTTTGGAAATTGAGAATAATCATCTTGATGAAGATTTTCAAAATTCAACAAATGATTTGGACTTCAACTCTTTTCAGAAAAAAGATTTAAGCTTAGATTTTGACCTTCCTCTTTCAGGCTGTGAAAAACTTGAAATTCTAGAAGTTGAACAAAATGATAATGTTGAATTTTTCAAAAACTCAGAGTTGGAGAAGAATTTCAATGAACATGAATTTTTTGGATTGAATGAAGAGGAGTTGCCGAATGAGGATGAAACAGAATTAGGTCACGAATCCAAGTTTGAAAATTTTGAGATTTCAAATGAACTTGAAATTGTCAGTGTCGAAAATACATTATCAGTTAATGATGAGAAATGTGATCACATAGTGTTGAACAAAACTCAGATGTCAAATTTCACTGAATTTACATACGATCACACATTTTTGAATAATTACACTGATAAATTTGTTGAACACATGAATCATTTTTGGAATGCTGGCTTGATGGAAAAACTTCTTGTTAGGACGACCCTGGATATTTTTCTCATAAACTACAAAGCGAGGTATAAAGATGAGATGGCTTTCAAAAACTCTTGCTTGTTAGAAAACATGTCTAGGCACAGTGGGAATGGGACTCACAGGGCTAGAATCAAGTGTGGGGGAAAAAGTTGGTGGAATTCTTTGCATCGCGTTCACCGCAAACATATGTATCATTGTATATATGATCCATTCTTACATATAGTTAGAGTGCATTTCATTCTACAAATAATTTTGCATCTCATTCACCTTTGGGTACGATCTTTCAAATTTAGGAAACGTTCACAGTGTGGACACTGTTTAGTTCTAGTGTGGGGGGAGTCTGCATTTCATCCATTTTCATTTTTCTTTGTTTTTATTTCTTTTATTTTCATCATTTAAATAGGACCATCATGCATTTTAGACTGTAGTAACATACCATAATTTTTTTTTTTTTTTTGAAAATTACGACTCATTTTCGATTGATACAACAAAAAAAGTTTACAATTTTTAGTCAGTTGATAGTATTTTTCTCTCTCAACTTAGATCGAATAGGAAATATAATGAAAAGTTTAATTTTGAGGGATAATAGTGTAACCGGTACATAGGGAGATTCTTAGGTGATGGCCATGAAATTTATTCTATATTGTAGACTTTGTTTAAATAAGTGGAGGACTTAAAATACTTATATTGGCTTTTCAAATCTTTGAAACTAAGTTGTGTTAAGTTGAATTCGCGTAACTCTCTTTTGTGCTTATATTTTCGATAATAATAATAATAGTATTCCAAGGGTATCCAACATTGCTTGTATATCGAGCGTTGGTGTGCAAACCCGCCAAGCTCTATCCGACACGTTGTTGACAAAGTCAAAGTTGGAATATCTTGGTCTCATTTTATGAGATTGGACACCTAAGGATTACCGACACGTTGTTGACAAAGTCAAAGTCGGCCTGCACAATCCGCCAAGCTCTTTACCTACTCTCCGTTAGTCCGCGAGGCAGTGCATGGGTGGTAAACCTTGGTCTTTTTAGGTGTATGTACTTAATCATAAATCTTAAATTTTTATAGAATAAAGAATAAGCGATGATACCCAAACACTTCTTGACCTTATTGATTTGACTAGCCATACATGAGAAAATTAGAATACCACTTTGCAAACGGTGCCAAGCAAACTAAGAATTTATTTCATGGCTGCACTATGTTATCGACCGAACTAACTGGCCAAACTGGAATTTAACATTTGAAAACTTGATTTATATTGAAAATTTGTGACAAGTCGAGGTATCTAAAATAAAATCAACTGATTAGAAATTGTCAACTTAAATTGTTGTACCACTTGCCTGAAATAAGTCGTGTTTTCATCTTTCGTTTTTATTTGCATATGTCCATTGCATTCATGTAGTTTCATTAGAATCATAGCATACTACATTTGGATTTTGTGGGTAGTATCCGCTGAAAACCCTCACGAGACACCACTCGTCCTGCTAGGGACACCTAGAGGTTTAACGGCTTGTTGCATACGCTCAATGCAATCGTGTTTCCTACGAAAGTGTGACCTATCTAGTTAGTTTTCCATTTCTTGTTTTACTCGAGGACGAGTAAAAGATAAGTGTGGGGGTATTTGATTGACATAGAAATATGTTTATTTTATGCTCTTATATCTTATCTTTTGTATATAAATAAATATTACTTGGGTATTGTTTTGTTACTTTTACAGATATTCCAACCCAGCCCGCATGCAACCAGAAATGTAGAGAAATAGAGATCAATTTGCTGTGTATTTGCAGTTTGAAGAATTGTAGATGAAGATATCACATCTAGTTGCTGTTGGACAATAAAAGGATTGATAAAAAGGCTTTGAACATCACAAATCAATGAAGAAATGTCAAGGAAGCAAGAGGAAAAAGAGAAAAGGCCCAAAATTGCTTTAATTATCAAAGGCCCATTTATATTTTTCATTGTAAACTAATTAGTGATGTAATGACCAGGCCCATTTATCATTAGGGTTAGGGTTAGGGTTTGGCTATCTACCCTATATATACCCCTGTAATAACCTTGTAGCCACCATCTCATATCATCTCTTATTCCATTGTTCTAATAAAAGTTCTTCTTTCTCTTTTATTTTCTGCATTTTTTTGTTTTCTTAGCAACTAGTGTTGTCTATACGATTAGATTCGGTAGAACACTATTTGTATTTTGCACTTGTTTGCATTAGTGATTTACCGTCTGATTAGATTCAGCGGAAATCCTAATTTTAATTCTTGTTTGTTATTTCAATTTCTGCAATTTCAATTTCTGCTTTTTATTATTTTCTTAGGTCAAATTGGGTTTGATTAGATTCAAATCTAATTCATAGTTTCATTTGCTTTCCATTGAAATTGTGATTTGATCGTCGGTTCAGTTAGATCTGTTCTGAATCAAATTACAGTTTTAATTTTGTTTTGTTTGCAAAATCAATCTCCAAAGTTCGTCTAACACGCCCACGAAACATATAAATAATAAAATTTAACTTCCCTCCCTGTGTTCGACCTGTATGCTACACACCTGTATGCTTGCAGAATTTATTACAAATGTCGCGCTTTTCTAATTCATAGACTAGCGTCGATCACCTAACAAGACTAATTTCGTCGAATTCTGAGACTGTTTGAAAAATGGTCAATTTGTGGTCGATCCGATTTGACTGAAATGGACAAAACACATTTTCTTTTGCCATGCTCACATATTAATTCAAAAAATTCTGGAAAATTAAACTTAGCAATAATTCGACATTCCGGTTCCAACAAAAGTGGTTTCGTCGAAAACAGAGGTCGTTTGAAAAATAACTATTTTCAAGGCGTGTATATTAAAAATTAAAAATACATTTTTAAGCAAATAATTTTCGAAACTCGAAATATATAAGTGTTTACTATTTTTCAATGCAGAAACGTCATTCTGAACTTAATGGAAGTGGTTTCGAGTCCAAATTCCTTCGTATGCAAAAAGTAGCATTTTTGACCTTTATATATTTCATAGCGACCTTTCTAAATTTTAAACTGGGCATAACTTTTGATTCCCGCTATGAAATTTCGATTTTTCGGATTTGTTGGAAATATATTTTTAAATAGATTCTAATATTTTTGGTTTCACTAAAATCCGTTAAATTTTGCATCTTGTATGGTCAGTCAAAATTTAAGTTTGACTTTTCAAACTACCGCGCTATTTCTAACTCCTTTTATAATTAAATTAAATTTATTCATTTTAACTTCGATTAAAATAGAATTTTGGTCGTTATTATTCAAAATAAATTATTTTAAATATCAAAACCCATTAAAATTACTTAAAATAAATTTTTAAATTTACCCCAAAATTCAGGGTTGTTACATGGCGTTAATTCGCGAGCCTCACACTCCGATGTGAACCAGAAACGGGAGAGGACTTCAGGGAGGACATGCGCTTCCTTCTAGCTAGGATTGGTGTTAGTGATTTTACATGCCCTGGCATTTTACTTATGTTAATGATGGATAGCTGGGCGCCTCGGTTATATCGGTCGTTCCGAGGCTGATGGTTTGGTCGGATACGACCAGTTTATGCCCCATAGGGCGGGGAAACGCAGTGTTCAGGCATTTTAATCCACATCGAGTGTACCGGCCCTAACGATCCAAGGGGCAGTTGCGGCTGTTCCTGAGACTCGGGCTAGAGCGTCTCGAAGCGGTCAGGACGATCCCTTGCCTAGGTTCACAGATGGAAATCCAACTTCCAATACGTGATTTTGCGGTTTTGATCGTAGATCCTAGTATTGGCGACATGATATATGGTACCCATGCCGCCTATGAATGATACATTTATATTTGAAGTTGGTTTCTTCACTTATAGTAATAATAAAAGATTAAATTTTGCTGGCTATTATAAGGTAAAACCCTATCCTCCGTCTTGCATTGCATTGTGTGATGGGACCTGGGTCTTATAATAGCTTCATTTTTCTTTATTTAGCATTGCACTGTTTGTTATATGCACTGGTATTCTTGGGAGGAAACCCGTTCCATGTTATACGGCGTGGTCCCTTGATTTACCTAACTTTAAAATAAAGATTTATAACTTTTTTAGTTCTCACACCAGTCACATGACTGACCTGGGGTTTATTGTTTTAACCTAAACTCTTGGTGCCCTTATTTTCCACATGGGCAGCCAGTAGTTTGGTTTGCAGATTCATATTCACAGGATCCTGATTTACAATTAGGATGATATTCAGAAAGCTCTGTATCCGTATATTTGTTTCAGTTGTGTTTTGTATTATTTTTCCGCTGCATTGTAATTTGAATCTCTGATATTTTTCTAGTGTATAATATTTATTCATACTCTGTATATTCTTGTACTCTGGTATAAATTGTTTGAATAAGTAATGAAATGTTCTTCTGTTTTTGTTCTGATTTGTCGTGTTCTCATTAGAATCCCAGTTTTGAACGGTCTTGGTCGGTTTAGCGATCGATTAGGTCCGGGCGAATTCCGTGTCGTTACATTTGGTATAAGAGCTTTGGTTTACAAAGCTCGAGAACAAGACATATAAGAACCAAACGAAAGAATTCGTCAGAGATTGGATTAGTAATATCCAATAAGAATGGCTCGTTAGAGATGGGATCAGTGGTATCCTAGAATGAGCCGGAAGAGTGTTATTTTTAAAATAAAAATGAAAACAGATTTTGTTTTGAAAATTTAATCTAATTATACGTATTTGAATATTTATTTTAGATTGATTTGGACAATCTAGTACATGAAGATTTTACATATACGCCTAGCTAGCGTGTATATGAAGTCCCAAATATACTAGATAGATATAGAATCATACTCTAGTCGCCCGGACATGATTTTGATAATGGCATGCCATTATCATTATTTATATTCGAGTTTCGAAAGTAGGATATCTATATATTTCCATTAGACTGGTGTGAGAACCAAAACTAGATAGGGCTTATTGTTGTGACTTGGCATCAAAAATTGATTTTTGTGTATTAAAATTATGAATTTGAAACGTTAACCAACTAATTGATTGATGGTTGTGTTATTTGTTTATTAGTTTAACTAATAGAATTGTTGAAACTGATATGTACATGAAAGGTAAACTTAGCCAAATTGAGGCAAAAATTGAACTGAATTGAAAATATATCGCATTTGCATATATGTACATGTGCATACATTGAAAATGTCATAGCAAGAAGGCTAGAGCAGAGGAATAAAAATTGTTTTCCCGACAAATAGGTACATGTTTATTGTATTTCTTGGGGTTTTGATGATTTTATAAGCCGATTGGCTAGCAACTTGGCTGTTTCTATTTCTTTTTGATTGGAGAGGCCTGTGTGGCGGTTTGGGGATTTTCCTAGTGCTCCCGTACAAAGGAGGCTATGGCGAAATTTTTCGAAAATTTAGGGTGTTAGCCAAATTTTTGAAAAATTTGAAAAGTTTTTAGTAACTGAAAAGTTGAAGAACTTATGCCATAATTAAAATAATGAAAGTTGAGTTGATTAGTAAAAAAAAAACATTCAGCTCCGTTCCTTTTCGAGGACAAAAAGATTTTAAGTGGGGGAGATTGTAACAACCCGAAAAATTTGAGTCAATTTAAATTTTTTATTTTAGCGATTTTAATGGATTTTGATTATTTAAAATGAATTATTTTAAATAATAACAACGAAAAATTTATTTTAAACGAAGTTAGAACGAATAAATATATTTTAATTATAAAACGAGCCTGAAATGGCGCGGTAGTTTGAAAATTCGATTCCTATTTTCAAACGAATATATAGAATTCAATATAAGTCAGAATTGGACGAAACAAGAAATATTTGAATCTAGTTAATCATATCTTTCTAAGGGATGTAAGAAACCGAGATTTCACTTTAGAAATCGTTAGTTATGGCTAAATCAAAATTTAAAATAATCGTTATGGAATTTATATATTATTTTTATTTATAATATATATAAGGCCCTTAAAAATAGCCATTTTGCAAACGACCTCCGTTTTCGATGAAACCGCTTTTTTGGATTCGGAATGTCAAATTATTGCTAGATTCCAAAATTCATAATTTTTGGAATTAATATGTGAGCCTGGCAAAGGAAAACATGTTTTGTCAGTTTTAGTCAATTTGGATCGACCAGAAAATAGCCATTTTTTAAATGGTCTTCAAATTCAATGAAATTAGTTTTTTTAGGACCGTATCATCAATACGAAGCTAGAAATCATTTTTATTGAATTTTCGGAGTCAATATGTGGCTCCGGTAAATTAAAATGTGCGTTAAAATCAAGTTTGACTATTATATTAATTTATATGTCAAATTTAACGAAAACTGATAGTAATGGTCGAATTGGCTTGCGGGACATATCCCATTGTGTTCGGAATGGGGGTAATTAGCTAGTGGTGACAGTCGGTGGGATCGATTTGGAGTTCAAAACAAAAAGTTACTTTTTGAGGAATAAATAAATAATTAAAAATAAAAAAGTCAACCCTCTTTTCCCTTAGCCCCCCACTCCCTTACCTTTTCCCGATCGGAATAAAGAAAAAAAAGAAAAAAAAACGCGAGGCTTTAGACCCGTCGCCCCCACGGGAACCCCGCCGCCACCACTGTCGAGCTTCCCATGGTCGGCTCCCTCAACCTCGACCCCCCTGAACGTCGCCGCGACCCCAACTCCCTCCCCCTCCCTTCTCCAATCAACCGGTGACCCCCGAGCCCTACCTTGCCCAAAACCGCCAGCTGGCGCCATCCCCCACCGTCGGACCCCCCTATACCTCCACCCACGACCAGCGCCACCTCAGCGCGAACAATGGACCCCCTCCCCCCCTCAAAGACTCGATTTTTGCAAGAAGAGCAAGGTGAATTTTTAATATAAATTTTACGTTGTTTAAATCGTTGTTTTAAAAATATACGTTGGTTAAAAACTGAATTTTTATATGTAAAAATTTGATTTTCTTATGTAGAAAATTTTGATTTTCTTATGTAGAAAGGTTTGATTTTCTTATGTAGAAAGGTTTGATTTTTATAAATATAGATAAGAGATTTTTAATATTATAAAGATTCGATTTTTATCACGAAGTAGCGTAAATAGAAATTCGATTTTTATTGTATGAACTGATTTATAAAAATATGTAAAGTTTATATTTTTATAATAGGAAAGTTTATGTTTTTATAATAGGAAAGTTTATTTTTTTATAATAGGAAAGTTTATATTTTAAGAGTAGGAAAGTTTATATTTTTATTAATAAAAAGAAAAGATTTTTCTATATATGAGAAATAGGATTTGTATATGTAAAGGTATGATCTTTAAAATAGGAAAGCTTTGATTTTTACTTCGTAAAAGCTTTGATTTTTACCTTGAAAAAGAAGTGATTTTTAAAATGCAAAAGAAGTGATTTTTAAAATATAAAAGATAGGATTTTTAAATACATAAAGCTATGATTTTTAATTCATGAAATGGTTAGATTTTTAATTTGAAAAAGATTATATTTTTATGATAGAAAAGATTCGATTTTTAGTTATATAAAAATTCGATTTTTAGTGCTATAAAAATTTGATTTTTATAAATATGGCGAAGTGATAAAAATGTGATTTTTATCTATGTAGCAGTGAAATAAAAATGTGATTTTTATTTATGAACAGCGTGGAAAGATGGAGTTGGAATGTCGGGTAAATCCAAACCATCGTCAGCTAAAGATTGACGGAGTGGAACCCAAAGGTGAGAACTTCTCACTCTAAATTTATTATATAGTAGAATATAATTACATGGAGTTCAACACTCGAATTCGCACAATCACATAAATTGAAAGCGATGCATGGACATTAGCACACGGACTTCATACTCCGCGAATAGCCACTTATGGCACCGTAAATGGCAATGGGGAATTGAGTATTTATTTATTTGGTTGTTCTACGTGATTTGATTATGGTTGTGAAATTGAAAGTAATATAATATAATTACTTGAATTTGGTTTGTGTATGGCGCGGGCCATTGTGAGACTGGGGATAAGGCTAGACCTTATCCCGTTTCTTGTATCGTGCCGTTACGCTGTCGAAATTTTCTAAAAAGTGTTAGTAAGATTTAGTTAAGTAAACATATTATTTTTAGCTTATAATGGCGACAAATAAAATATTTATTGGATATTTAAAAATAAGTTAACACATCCATATACATGTCGGACGACTTGTTTATGCTCGCCTATTTTTATGATATCGATTGGGTCGATAATTTTACACATCGCCTGTGATGGCCCGCAAATCCGTAATATCAGAGTAAACTACATACATCATACATCCAACCCAAATATCATGAAAATAGGAATCAATTTTTTTAGAAGAAAAGGGTAGAAGAAGAACAGAAATAACAACACAGAATCTCAAATCGCAGCGGAACAAAATATGATACATCATAACTTTTGAATACAAAAACTAACTATATAACATACACTTATCAGAGTACAACACTTACAACACAGTGGAATAAAAATACTATATATATCTAACACTGAAGCCTCCTGCTCCAAGCTCCTTTAGGTAAATCTGTAAAATCCTGAACTACTTGACTGCCCGCACAAATATGGGCACCCAGGAGTTTAGGTAAAACAAAACAAAATAAACTCCGGGTCAGTCATGGGACTGGTATGAGTAAACGATTTAAAATTGTTTTGAGAAACTAAACGATATCTCATAAGACCACGCCGTATAACACGGAACAGGTTTTTCCCTTATGAGAATCCCAAACACTTGATTTAACTTTCAAATCCTTTTGAAAGAAACGATGATCTTTATATCAAAACTCTTTTGATATTATAATAATGTCTAAATCAAATAAATAACAATCTAGTGGAATGTTTGCATCTCATGTTCCACGTATATAATATACAATCAAAACCGCAAGCACTTATTGTGTAATGCATTTCCAACTATGATGTGAAAACCCGTAACTTCCCCGTAAAGGAAAGCGTCGGATAGTTCGAGAACAAGCCACAACAGAACGCATACAGAAGAACATTTCATTGTATATAACAACAATGCATCAGATTACAAGAATATACAGAGTATAAATGAATATTACACAGAAATATCAGAGATTTAAATTACATTTAAATACATAGCAGCGGAAAATAATACAATACACCACTAGAAGGAGATATACGGATACAAAGCTTTCCGGATATCGTTCCAGCTGTAAATCAGGATCCTGTGAATATAAATCTGCAAAACCAAAACTACTAGCTGCCCGTGTCAAAATAAGGGCACCCAGAGTTTAGGTTAAAACAATAAACTCCAGGTCAGTCATGTGACTGGTGTGAGAACTAAAACAGTTATTAATCTTTATTTTCAAAGGTAAATCAAGGGACCACGCCGTATAACACGGAACGGGTTTCCTCCCAAGAATACCAGTGCATAAAACAACAGCGCAATGCTAAGTAAAGAA
This sequence comes from Allium sativum, assembly GCA_030737875.1. Classification (NCBI taxonomy): domain Eukaryota; kingdom Viridiplantae; phylum Streptophyta; class Magnoliopsida; order Asparagales; family Amaryllidaceae; genus Allium; species Allium sativum. The sequence continues at coordinate 120,917,912 of CM060919.1, read as the reverse complement.
AAATGAAGCTGTTATAAGACCCAGTTCCTATCATACAATGCAACGCAAGCCGGGGGATAGGGTTTTTACCTTATAATAGCCAAGAATGCTTGATACGTTTAAAAGAAATCATTTTGATACTATTATAAGTGTATAGTGTATAAAACAACTTCAAATCATAAGTATCAATCATAGGCGGCATGAATGCCCCATACCACTATGTCGCCATATATAGGTTATACAATCGAAATCGCAAAGTCCCGTATTTGGAAATTGGGTTTCCATCTATGAACCGAGGCAAAAGATAGTCCTCAACCGATTCGAGACGCTCTAGCCCGTGTCTCAGGATCAGAGCTCGAGTGACCCTTGGATCCTCAGGGCCAGTCCACCGATGTGGATTAAACTTAAACCCTGAACATGCGTTTCCCCGCCCTATGGGGCATCAACGAGCCAACTAAATGACTCCATCGGTTCGAGAACGACCGATCAATCCGAGGCGCCTCGCAACAGCAACAACCACATAAGTCAAACTCGTCAGGGCGTGTAAAACCACTGACGCCACTTCTAGCTAGAAAGAAACGCATGCCCTCCCTGACGTCCTCTCCCGTTTTTGGTTCATACCGGGTGTGAAACTCGCGAAGCAAACGTTACACAAAGCTACGCCACAAAGGCCTTGCTTTGATCATCACCACAAGACTTTGCTTTTCAATAGAAGCCTCGATCAATTGCCACTTAGGCATGCCACACAGGCAATTCACTCCATGCGTTTGATATCCATCAATATATAACCCCTGAGCTCGTACGTCTCAGAGAAGGGCGTTAAGCAAAAGAATAAATTCTCCGCCGCCAAACAGATATATATTTAATAGAGATCAATCACACGGACTAAAATCCAATGTCAGACACACAGTCCATTTACAAGTCCGTTCTGGGTCTGAACGAAACCGGAGGCACCTAGTACCCCGCATATCCATCGATCTCCAAGTACGTCTGGACGATCACTAACTGTTTCCATCTTCTTGGGTGTACAGCCCAATCAAGATCATCAGTAATTACCCTAATGACATGAAGACCTCCGGTCTTCGACCACCGTCTTCATCTTCGACTTATCGTCGTATCAGTTATTCAGAATGGGATAAACCCGGTCTTTCCGAATAACTCGCGTATATATTATAAAAGTGTTACACAAACATAACATACGCCTCATTCCAATTCATTAGTCACTAACCGTAAATTAATAAAGAGAATAATTCCCCAAATATTAACCCCGAAGGCCGAAACCAACATCAGATCAATATCCAGAAAACCATTCTGCTTAGCTAACCGACAGTTAGTTTCTAAATTTCACATTCATAGGGAAAGGTTCCCATTAATTTTATCCAAGATAAATTCCTGAATTTATTCTTTAATCTATCTTTTGAATATCAATTCAAAACTAGTCGGAATTAGCGAACCTTACCGAAGTAATCATTGGTTTTAATTTCCCAATCCCAACCTATTCATCCCATGAAGTAAAACTGGTAATACTTCATATCTAACACCACGGTGTTATCGGTAAATTCAATTACCATTTCACGTTCAAATCTAATTAAAGATTTAACTAACGCCTGGAGCAAAACTGGTGATACTCCATTTCAATTTTTTCAATCTAATTAAAGATTCATTAAAACTCCACTTAGTTTTAATCTGTGACTGGGTTAAAGAATCAGTGTCATTTAAAACACGGTTCACGATAAACCCAAAATCACATCACATTTCAATCAGTTCCTAATTGTAAATTAGCAAGTGAGCAATTCCCTAAGTATGAATCCCGAAGGCCGAAACCAACATCAGATCAATACCTCGGAAACTATTCAACTTAACTAATCTCCAGTTAGTTTCTGATTTTCTTAACTCCTTTAGGTCTAAGAACTGTATTATTGAAGATACCGTTCACGACAACCCAAAATCACATTTCATCAATGATCGGGTTAAAGAACGAGTGTTATTTAAAACACTGTCCACGATAAACCCAAAAATCAATATCGATTCAATTCCAATTAAATATTATTTAATTGGTACACTTCATTAAATCTAAATAAAAAGATTTAATCTTTTCTCAACTGGGTTCAAGAACAGTGTTAGTGAAGACACCATTCACGACAAACCCAAATCACATTTGATATTAAATACAAGGCTCTGAATAGAAAATATCCCGGCTTATATTCAATATCAAATTCTACGATTAACAAATGTCGTATTGGAAATAACGATATAAATATATATCTTTCAAATTTCCATAACAACATCTGTATAATCACGAATTCCAACATCGAAATATTCTGAAGACAATTTCGATTCAAATCCACTCCAATGCAATCATTGGAAATTTTGGTTATTTTTAAAACCCTTTTCAAATTCAATTTATTTATTTAAAAATAAATAGAATTATAATTCTAGTTCAAAACTAGTTCATTTCGATAAAAATCTATTTTTATCCTTTCAAATATGGAGTTTTTCATCCCAAATCTTTCTAAATCATTTCTTATGATTTTACACAAATTATTACTATTTTTAATAATTTTATCGAGGCCTGTACAGTCGATTTCCATCAACGGTCATCGAACTGCACTTACAGCGACCTTTTTCACATTTGAATTGGAGGTAACTCCAAATCCAACCGTTAGATTTTGAATTTCTAATATTCGTTAGAAAGCACTTTTCGATACGAACCCAACGGTTCCGGTTTTAGGAGAATCCGACGGTCGGATCTCCCGTAATGTCCGTTTGAAATAAATGGTCGAAATTTACGAACTGCCGCGGCGCGGCGCGTTCTATTCAGGCTATTATATTATATATATAATATATATAATATATATTTCGTCGATTTCTATTTAAAACGAATTGTCTAAATAGTTTTAAATTCGTTTCAAAAGCAAATTCAACTTCCATTTCAATTCAAATCAAAATTAAATTCTTCTATTCAAATTTCAATTCAATTTGAATTCGTTTTCAATTCAATTCAAATTCGTTTTCAATTCAATTCATTTCGAAATCGTTTTCAATTCAATTCATTTCGAAATCGTTTTCAATTCAATTCATTTCGAAATCGTTTTCAATTCAATTCATTTCGAAATCGTTTTCAATTCAATTCATTTCGAAATCGTTTTCAATTCAATTCATTTCGAAATCGTTTTCAATTCAATTCATTTCGAAATCGTTTTCAATTCAATTCATTTCGAAATCGTTTTCAATTCAATTCATTTCGAAATCGTTATATATTCAATTCATTTCGAAATCGTTATATATTCAATTCATTTCGAAATCGTTTAAAATCGATATAAATATCGTTCACGTCAAAATGGCGTCAATCTAATCAACACGGCTTCATAAATTTCTATTTTCAAATATTCTATTTCAAATATTTCTTTTTCAAAATAGTTTTTATTATCAAAATATTTCGTTCAACACATGACCAATCTCAATGGATGAGTAATGTCAACACATGAACTTTTATTTTATATCGATAAAGATGTAAATTTTATTACTAAAATATTTCGTTCAACACATGACCAATCTCAATGGATGAGTAATGTCAACACATGAACTTTTATTTTATAATATTCTTTATTTTTCAAATTGGAATGAGGCCCAATCAATTACCATATAAAGTTAATTATATGGATTTTCATACATTACACACATATAATAGCATTGAAAAATAATCAACCATCAACCAAAGTGCACTACACTGTATAAGCATCAAATATAGATATCTAACGCTTATAACAGCCTGTCAATCAATCGATCGACATATTTAATCAATCAGGATGAGTGAACTTCAAATTTCATCCCAACACCCGTGTAGGGTTTCAAACAATCAAACACAGATTTTATTTGTGCAGTTGGGCGATGTGTAAAATTTATCGACCCAATCAATGTCCTTCAAATAGGTGTACATACACAAACCGTCTGGTTTGTAAATGAATATTTATTTATTCACATTCACGTTAAAAATTATATTTTTAACGACAAAACATTTTATTCCAACATATGAATTTCTATTCAGTTCATTCTTTAAATAAAATGATATTTTTAATTTTCTAACTTATTTTAGAAAATTTCGGCGGCATAACGGCACGATACCAGAAACGGGACGAGGCCTTGCCTTATCCCCGGTCTAGTGAAGGCCCACGCCATTCACACATCAATCAAAATCACCAAACAATTCAATTTCAAATCAAATCATCTAATCAACTACACAACCAAACAATTTAACAAACAAGCCATCCATGGTCTGTGGATGACGGGTGTCGGGTGTTACTAAACACCGTCTGCATCCTAGTATATATATATAACTAGAAAAATTAAATTGAAAGGTGAGAAGTTCTCACATATAGCTATCCTAGCTCCATGGCACTTTATTTAGAGAAATCTTCTTCGTTATCCCATCTTCGCCATCTTCGTTGCCCGTAGTCACTATATATATAAAAATCACACATTTTTATATTTCGATTTTTTTAAAAATAAAAATCACATTTTTATTTATTCACTTTCAATTTAAAAGTCATATTTTTATAATCACTTCATATATTTAAAAATCGAATTTTTACTACTATGTTATATAGATAAAAAATATATTTTTATCATGCTATTTTCCATATAAAGATTTCGCCTTTCTAAAAACATAGACTTCGCCCTTTCAAATTTAAAGATTTCATCTTTATAAAATCACATTTTTATTTTTCTACACATATAAAGATGATATTTTTAATATTCTTATCATGTAAAAATTATATTTTTAACTCTCTACCTAACCAAAAATCATATTTTTACATCTTCTACTTAATAAAGATTATATTTTTAATACTTTAAAAATATAAAAATCATATTTTTAATTCTTTAAAAATATAAAAATCATATTTTTAATATTTCTATATAGTAAAGACTATATTTTTAATTCTTTAAAAATATAAAAACTATATTTTTATCACTTTAAAAATATAAAGATCATACCTTTTACCAAATAAAAATCCTATCTTTTCACCTTTTAAAGTTCTAATCTTTTTCCATTTAAAATTCAAACCTTTTCTATTTTAAATTCTTTTTAAAATCAGTTTTAAATTACTCTTTAAAATCAGTTTTAAATAAACAAAAAAAAAACAGTTTTTAAACTTAAAATCGAAATTAGTTTTAAACTTTAAAATAAAAACAGTATTTAATCTTTTTTTTTCAGTTTATATAAAACAAAAGTAAAATAAATAAAAAGAGAAAAAAAAACTTATAGGGGGGGTTCGGTCAGGCCGGCGGCCGCTACTGCGAGGGGGGCTCGGGGTTGGTGGCGCTCGACGTGGAGGAGGGCGAGGTTGGAGGAGGGGAAACGCATGCGGGTTTGGGGGGTTTCGCACTCGCGATTTGGTTGCAGGGGGGGTCTTCGGTGTTCGCAGTCGAGGAAGGAGAAAGGAGGGGGACGGCGCAGGGGGCTGCGCCACCTCTGGCGGCGGCGGTGATGGGCGACAGGGGTTTTTCCCCTTTTCCGTCGCCTCTTTTTTTTTCTTTCTTTTTGATTATAGGAACTAACGGGGGGGGGGGGGCCTAGAGGTATAGGAGAGAAAGGGGGGGAAGTATTTTTTTTTTATTATTCTAATTAATTTAGTTTCTAAAAGTTGACTTTTTATTCGACTTCGAAACGAGGCCCACCGACTGTCGTCCATAGCTAATTACCCTTATTCCGAACACAATGGGATATGCCACGCAAGCTGATTCGGCTGTTACAATCAGTCTCCGTTAAATTTACATTTAAATCGCTATATTGAATTATAAACGTACATTTCAAATTATCGGGGTCACATACTAACTAGAAAAATTCCAGAAAAATATTTTCTAGCTTCGTATTGACGAAACGGTCCTAACAAAACTCGTTTCGTCGAATTCCGAGACCGTTGGAAAAATGGCCAATTTCCAGTTGATTAAAATCAACTGAAACTGGTCAAACGCGTTTTCCTTTGCCACGCTCACATATTGATTCAAAAATTTATGAAATTTGGAATCTAGCAATAACTTGACACCACGGACCCAACAAAACTGGTTTCGTCGAAATCCGAGGTCATTTGCAAAATGTCCATTTTCAAGGGCCTGAATTCCATAGCGACTATTCAGAATTTTCAACTGGACATATCTCTTGAATCCCGCTATGAAATTTTGATTATTCGGATTCAATGGAAAGATATTATCAATTAGATCCTAATGTTTTTGGTTTCACTAAAATCCGGATTGTTTTGCACCCGGTACATTCAATTGAAGTTTGAAATCGAATTATCGAACTACCGCGCCATTTTCAATTCCATTTATAATTATATATAAATATTTATATTCTAACGACGACGCGTATAAATATATACGTTCGAACTATATTCAAAATAAATTTTCGACAATATTATTTAAAATAATCTATTTTAAATATTCAAAATTCGCTAAAATTGCCAAAATAAAAATTTTAAACTGGCCCAGAATTTGCGGGTTATTACAATCTCCCCCACTTAAAACTTTTCGTCCCCGAAAAGGAACAAAGTCGAAAGTGGTTTGATTAATCAACTCTACATTCGATCTGGCTTCCATTCTCTAACTTTAAAGTTTCTGAGAATTTCCAAAATTTGGCTAACACCCTAAATTTTCGAAATATTTCGCCATAACCTCCCCTGCACCGGGAGCATCGGGGAATTTCAAATAGCTTCCCCGGTCCTTCAGATCTCAAAAAGAAAAAGAAAAAGCCAAGCGGCTAGCCAATAGGCTCATAAAATCATCATCACCCAAACAAAACAGGAAATTATGTATTAAACATGTACCTATTTGTCGGGCAAACAAATTTTATTCTCTGGCTCTAGCCTCCTTGCTATGACCTGTTCAATGATATATATGTATATGCAAGCAAATACGACCAATTTTCAATACAATTCAATATTTGATGCTATTAGGCTAAATGGCTAAAATTTAGCAAACAAATAAACAAACAACACAAACATCAATCAATTAGTGAGTTAGATTATCAAATTCATAATTTTGATACATATACTGAAAATCTTGTTTTTGATGCCAATTCACAACAATGTGTTCTAGCTATATATAAGTTTTGGTTCTCACACCAGTCAATAGGAAATATATAGATATCACACCTTCGAAACACGAATACCAATTCTGATGATGTTCGAACTATCATCAGAATCATCTTCGGGCGACTAGAGTGTGATTCTATATCTATCCAGTATATTAAAATTTCGAATACACGCAGATCAGACGTATACGCAAAATCTATATATACTGGATTGTCCACATCCATATAAATAGATAATCAAATATGATTAAGTGATTTAGATTTTCAAAACAAAACTTGTTTTCATTTGAAAAATATACTCTTCACACTCGTTCTAGGATACTACTGATCCCATCTCTAACGAGTCATTCCCATTGGATATTACTAATCCAATATCTGATGAATCCTTTCGTATGGTTCTAACGTGCCTTGTTCTCTGCTTTGTAAACCAAAGCTCTGATACCAACTGTGAAAACCCGTAACTTCCCCGTAAAGGAAAGCGTCGGATAGTTCGAGAACAAGCCACAACAGAACGCATACAGAAGAACATTTCATTGTATATAACAACAATGCATCAGATTACAAGAATATACAGAGTATAAATGAATATTACACAGAAATATCAGAGATTTAAATTACATTTAAATACATAGCTGTAACGAACCGGGATTTTCGACTCCGAAAATCAACATCAAACTATCCTGTTGATCATTCAGACATCGAACATTCTAGATCAATAATAGAAAGAAGTTAGAGGGTGAGAATAGAAAGAAAGAAATATTAGAATAGAAGAAGAAGAAGAAACACCACACAGAGTCTCACATCGCAGCGGAACAAATTATAATACAGAAATAACCTTTATTGAAAGCTTTTGAAATACTTACAATATCAGAGTACACATCTGGACAGTGATACTAATCTGTCCTCATATAACACACAGCGGAATAATAGTAATATCATACGTCTGGACTCTTCCAGTTCGTCTCTTCACAGTAGTCGATAACCTGAACCTGTACAACCCGGCCTAACCCGAGCATTTACAAAACACCGGGTCAGTCTGGTGAACCAGAGTGAGATAAACTCGCACAGTAATAAGGGTGGACCATCCAAATCTTGATTTTAAAGTTCAAAAATCTTTTCAGAAGAAAGGATAATCGTAAGACCAAATCCACACATAAACACGGACGGTTTTTACCTTACGATAACCCAAAACAGTTTGAAACCAATATCTTGTCTGATATTATAATAATGTCTAAATACAAGTAAATAGAATCTAGTAGAACGCTTGCATCTCACGCTCCACATATATAGTATAAATCAAAACCCGCAGGCGCTTATTGGGAATTGGATTCCGACTTGACAAGGTATGGGTCCACCTTCCGATAGTGTATCTCTAGAGACGAATACACTGGGTTCAACAAGAACATCTTGCAACCCGGCCCTCACATGACCGACCCCTCATTTCGCTTGAGAGTATCGAATGTATATCACCGACGGTTGGGATCAGCAACCGTCTCCCGAAAAGGGACAGCATCGAAACATAGATTAAGAAACAAATAGGATTTCCTCTAGATAGGTGATTATACACCCTAATGGGAGCGACCCACATAGCCATGCTGCCTGCCCGATTTTTGTCATTCCCCGGTTGATGAGGCTTGAGGCCAGAATTAACTCTTGACATCTGGTCGCCATTTACTTTGAATGCCACATCGTCAGATCCGTCAGATATCACTAATTGACGTCCACAAAAATACTCTAGCAGTAAGCTAAGAGAACGGCGATTCCCCGCCAACAACTATCGTACGTTTGAAGAAATCAACGTACGTGATCCTTTGGAAATACTCTGTCAGACATTCGTCCATACACGTCACCCAGGAACAGGATGAACCGATGGCACTCTCCTACCACATCCATATAGGAATCACCCCATGGATCAGTAGCGAGAAGTCCTTGCAACCCGTGGGTTCCACCCACGACAGAATCACAGTTTATCTCTGCTTGCCAGGCAGAGAATATTAGTGGTTCCTCCGTTTATGAAAAATCCACGGTCTTCAATGCTCCATCTCGACCATCTTCTGATATCTTCACGTATTTGTTGGTCGGAATGGTTTTCGAATATAAATTCGATCCCGGTCTTTCCGTACCAACAATCGCATTGGACAGGTTTGATAGTCGGTGTTTTAACTATCAAAATATACAGTGTTTCAATCATGACACTCCAATGAGTTCACTGGTTAAGCATTCAGCATTACCTGGCCTTTTAACAAACTGATTTACTTTTTGTTAAATTAAAACTTCTAACCCTTTGAATATTCAAAAGTACAATATTTGAATAACTCCAATTCGATTTAACTCTAATCGATTAACTAATATTTGACTTAACTCCATTCGCTTGACTCTAGATCGCAACGATCACAATGGTTACGCCTGATTCCCTCAGGAAACATCCGACCGCCGTAGGCTATCTGCTGCCCTGCGAATTACGCTAGCAGTCGTACGAAAAGGCAACTCAGCCGAATAATTATGTTTGGCTAATTCTATCACGAATAACTATATTCAATTTCCCACTTAATTCTTCCTTCAAATCATCTTTTAAATTCGGAAATCCATTAGTTTTAACAAAGAAATTTATAGCACATATGTTATAACAGTAGCATTATAATTACTATTTAGATTTACAAAACAACAGCGCTATAATCGCTGTTTAGGTTTACAATCCATTTACTATAGCAAAAGCGCTACAATCGCTATATTAGATTTACCAAAACGTATATTATAACAACAGCGCTAAAATCGCTGTTTAGATTTTCAAAACATATTTACTAACGTCTCTTACGATTACCAACTAATACTATCTTCAGATAATCCCGATGTTGTTCAAGTTGGGGTATTTTAATTACCTCTCAGACCTTGATCAACACCGCCCTCATCCTTCGATAAACATAAGTCGAAATCAAAATCAATATCTTATTCTAGTCTCGAACAAATTCCATTTTACTATTGGATTTGGTTATACAACTCTATAACCCAGTTCTTTAATCAGATTCGCTTATTTCCAATCTCCTTTGATTTCATTTCACTTCAATTATGTTCGAAAAGTAATTGTCTAAATTATTATTAATAAAAATAATAATTTATTTCAATCATTAACTACATGAGTAGTTAATTCCTTTAATAGCAACATTAAATGGTAAATCCCTTTTAGAACCTTATTTAAATTTAAACAATATTTATTAAACTATTCAAATTAAAACACATCAATTTTGATAATCAAATCCCAATTCAAACGGTCGATTTAATTAACCCAAAACTCGATTATCTCGTTAATCGATTCCAATTAATCCTCACTTTAAATTAATTAAAAATATAATTAATTTAAATAATCCCATTAATTGTTTTCTTTACAAAACAATTATCAAAGTTTAACCATTCAACTCATTTCTTATGCTCATACTTGTAGATCTGATTAATATCAGAACAAATTGAAGTCTTAAATAAATAAAATATTCATTTATTTTTCTTTTATAAACCTTTATTCAAAATAATATATTCAAAATCCAACTCCAGTTATAAAGTAAATTTTATAACTTCATTTTTATCGATTTCACCTGACGGTGAATCAATATTTATAACACGATTGATTTTATAGGCCATACACTGCTAAATACTCAACCAATACCGCTCATTGGTTTAAACACAACACAGGTTGAATTCCCAGTCCAAATCAATAATCAAATCAATCAACCAAATAGGACAGTTCATATGTGGAAATATGAAATAAATAATATATTTGAGGAATCCGGTTGGATCCCTCCAACCTGTTCTTCCCTGTATTCAAATGGTTTTTCTCAAATCAGACGGTTCAGTTTTGTTTAACTGATAAATTAAATAATGACCATTTAACATCAACCATAAGCAATTCAAACAATTCAACCATTTAAACACGTTTATAAATAAACGTGACCAACCAAGGTGAGTTACCTTTATTGGGACCAATCGTTAAAAATAACGATTTGGTATTTCACTGAAATTAAACACAGTTTAATTTCATCGGTTAAATCAACAAACAAATGTATAATTAGCAAACATGCAACCATTAGCAAGTAGAGCACACAAATTAAAAACCCAATTTATATAAAATATAAATGGGAAAAACTGAGTGAGTTTAACTCACCTTGGTTTGATACCGTTGGTTAAATGGTTGGTTTTAATTAAATTAAACGAGTGTTTAATTTAGTTAAAAGAAATCCCAGTTGATTCCAATGGCGTCCGGTTCTGGTCTAGGATGAAGATCTTGTTGAGAGAATTCCAACGTATCTTGGTCCGTTCCATTCTGATCATATGGTTGAAAGTTACACCATTATAAATATATACAATTTAAATAACATAATTGGTTTTCTTAATTAACGATAAATTATAATTAATTACTTTTGTTACTTTGTTCGTTTTCTCTTCGAGCTTTTGCTTAGTTCGAATTGTCTTCAGCACCTGCATCGTTTCACAATGTAATTAAACTGACTAACAATCCCTTAATCAAGATAATTAATAGTTAAATTATATAATTACCCTTCTTTAATTAATTACGTTTAGGATAAAAATAAGGATTGATTCATTTCAAAAGGGAAAACATGGGTCCAGACATCCTTTGTGGCAAGTGAATACTGTTGCCTCTCCAAAATATAACCACCGTCTCCGATCTGGCACAAAACCGACCAATTAGTTATCATTCAACACTAATTAACGCTAATCATTTTCAAATTAAAGTAAACCTAAATATTTATGTTTGTAAAAATCTGAGGCCGTTCTGTTTCCTTGTTACCGTCCTTCACATTCAACACAACCTGCATAATACCATTATATTATTAAAACCTTTAATCATTGAAATAAAAACTAATTTATAGCTTAACTAGGGTTTTCGTTAACCACCTTACTTAGTTTTCTCCTTTTTTACTTCCATCAGTTTTTGCTTCCCGTCCAACAAACCTCTGAACTTTATGACCCTCAGATTTGAACAAGGTGTAACACTGCCTTGTATTCCCTCATGCCACCTTCATACTTTTCCTATTTCATTTCATTTTCGATCGTTTCCAGACCCAAAACCGTGATCGAACTCCACCTCTGCAACCCCAAATCATACCACCGGACTTCGATCCAATCCTCCCATGACCAGCACGCCACCGGCCTCTACCTGAAGCAGCTCGCGATTCGGTGTGGTCTTCTTCCCAGAGACAGGCGCCACAACCGCTTCCTTTCAGACCAATTTCTGGTCAATTGAACTCCCCAACGTTGATCACCATCGTACAAAGTAATGGGCTCGGAACCGTCACTTGATTTTAGTTGAAAAATATTGGAATTAAATCAGTGGATTTGATGAAAACATAGAAAGATTGAACGAGTGTTTCAGCCGTAGAGGCTTTTTGTGGCGGCGTAATTTTTATGAGCGTTGACCAGGGAAACATAGACAAGGGTTTTGTTAGTTGGTATTTATAGTGGACAGTTAAGATTAAAATATTATATATAAATATTATAATGAAACTTAGCGGTGAAGTAGTTGATAAAAACCACTATAAATAATCTCTGTCTACTGATAAAAAACTAATCTTAGTGTAAAAAGGTATTCCGGATCCAATGAGACAAGTTTCGTCGAAATCCGAGGTCATTTGAAAAAATTTCCTTTATGAAACCAGAAATGAACACACGTTTAATTTTTCCACGGTCACCAGATAAATCGAATCAACTTGAAACTGCGAACATCGACAATAACTTTTCGATACGAACCCAACGGCACTAATTTCGTCGTATTCTGAGACTGTTTGCCCGATAGGCTGTTTTTACCCTGAACCGCCCTACCCTTTTTAACGCCAAATTTCTCGATCTCTAAAAATAACAAACTATATATCTATCCTGACTCTAATCGACGATACGAACTCAACGGAACTGGTTTCGTGACTTAATTCGATCGTCTGCTCGAGTTACACTCAAATATTCCTTTATTTATTTAAATACGCTCTATAGAAAATGAACGAGTGTTTATGGCTACCGTGACCACATACGACATCGGTTTTCCACTCCATTCACCATCATACAATAATTTAGCGATACGGTTCTAATGAAACTGATTTCGTCGAAATCTGAGTCCGTTTGCAAAACGGCCATTTTAAAGGCCTAAAATTTAATAACGATTTTCCATAGCGACTATTTCAAAATTTGATTTAGCCATAACTCGCAACCAATAACACGGAATCTGGATTTTTCTCTTTCATAGGAAAGCTATCGTCAACATGCCCCCAACGTTTCTTGTTTCACAGAAATCCGACTTATATCGAATCCTGTATTCTCAATTGAAGTTCAAAACTCGAATTTACGAACTGCACGCCATTTTCAAGCTCGAATTTATATTATATAAAAATTATAACGTTCAACTTCGTTTAAAACGACGATTTAAATATTAAATCACATCGATATTCCAAATATAACATTTAAATTAAATAAATAAATTTACATATTCGAGTGCCAAAAACACGGGTCGTTACATTCTTCCCCCCTTAAAATAATTTCGTCCTCGAAATTGCTAAGGTAAGAAAGAACGTTATAAGCTCATTAATCCCAAATATAATTTATTTTAAATTAAAATCAATTCAATACAATTAATATATATTTTCAAAAATATTGAAAATTTTCTAACACCTTAAATTTCCGAAAAATTTCGCCAGCACCTCCTCTGTACGGCTCAATCGGTACTACCACAACTCGCCTTTCTAGGCCTTCTCCAATCCAAAAGAAAATGAAATAGCCAAGCGGCTTGCCAAATAGGCTCATAAATCACCAAATCCATATAAAAGTAAACGTGTACCTTTTTGTCGGCATATCGTTATATCCTTTCTGTCTGCTACCCTGTCAGCATATACAAATGCATTCCCAAACAAAATTCCAATTTTATCCTCAAAACCAAATTCTTCACGTGTCCAATCCAAATCCAACTCTCAACCCAATTTCCATCCATTATCAATTTCAACTCTTAACTTACCAGTCCAACACCATCTCAGATTCCTGTCTCACAATTCAAAATCTGACTCTACTTGGGATATTTATATCCCGATTCAATTTCCAGTTAATTGGTTTCAATTCAATTCATTTTTGTTTTCACAAATTCCTTTAATTTGTTTTAAATTCATGCTATCTCTCCTGGGAGTTTTAAACAGTTTAGTTTTTCCGAAATAAATTATTCCCTTTCGGGATTCAAAACAATTTCCTTTTTCCAAAATAATTCGAAAACAAAATCTTTGGTAGCAATCCGTCACTTAGAACTCGAAAATGAACACTGATGATGTGGCCAGCATCCTCAGAGTTATTTCCCAGCTATCGAAGTGAGTTCAATACTATATCTTTTCAAAACTTCAATTTTAAACACTTTCATTTTGAAATCTATTTCAAAATAAAATTCACGATGCTTGTAAACAATTAAAAATCTCCCAGGATTGTAAAATTCTCATATATTCAATCCAAATCCCTTTATGAATATTTTCCCCAGTTTTCAGCATTTTAATTCTAGTTCTGATTTAATTCAGATTCAATTAATCTGCTTTCATTTATACGAATTTGAATTGGTTATTTATATAACCATTTCAATTATAATCAACCAACACATCCAATATACCATAATATTTCCAATACATATATTTCCTTTATATCAAAATATAGTTTGGGTAAATTATTTCATTTACCCTCTTTCAAAACATACTGTGTCGGTTTATCGTACTTGAGTGTTTAGAAACTCCTATCGATACAGTGGATCAAACCGATCGACCAAAATTCATAAACAACTCAAACAAATAAATCTCCACAATATAAAACAAATTTTTTTTTTATATCAAATCTACAAATACGTTCACTTGTATATATACACTCAACTCAATCTAGGGTATTGCTAACCCCATCTCTACTGAGTCATGCCACAGAGCCAGGGTAATCACTTAACCTTCAGCTCTGATACCACTGTAACGAACCGGGATTTTCGACTCCGAAAATCAACATCAAACTATCCTGTTGATCATTCAGACATCGAACATTCCAGATCATTAATAGAAAGAAGTTAGAGGGTGAGAATAGAAAGAAAGAAATATTAGAATAGAAGAAGAAGAAGAAACACCACACAGAGTCTCACATCGCAGCGGAACAAATTATAATACAGAAATAACCTTTATTGAAAGCTTTTGAAATACTTACAATATCAGAGTACACATCTGGACAGTGATACTAATCTGTCCTCATATAACACACAGCGGAATAATAGTAATATCATACGTCTGGACTCTTCCAGTTCGTCTCTTCACAGTAGTCGATAACCTGAACCTGTACAACCCGGCCTAACCCGAGCATTTACAAAACACCGGGTCAGTCTGGTGAACCAGAGTGAGATAAACTCACACAGTAATAAGGGTGGACCATCCAAATCTTGATTTTAAAGTTCAAAAATCTTTTCAGAAGAAAGGATAATCGTAAGACCAAATCCACACATAAACACGGACGGTTTTTACCTTACGATAACCCAAAACAGTTTGAAACCAATATCTTGTCTGATATTATAATAATGTCTAAATACAAGTAAATAGAATCTAGTAGAACGCTTGCATCTCACGCTCCACATATATAGTATACAATCAAAACCCGCAGGCGCTTATTGGGAATTGGATTCCGACTTGACAAGGTATGGGTCCACCTTCCGATAGTGTATCTCTAGAGACGAATACACTGGGTTCAACAAGAACATCTTGCAACCCGGCCCTCACATGACCGACCCCTCATTTCGCTTGAGAGTATCGAATGTATATCACCGACGGTTGGGATCAGCAACCGTCTCCCGAAAAGGGACAGCATCGAAACATAGATTAAGAAACAAATAGGATTTCCTCTAGATAGGTGATTATACACCCTAATGGGAGCGACCCACATAGCCATGCTGCCTGCCCGATTTTTGTCATTCCCCGGTTGATGAGGCTTGAGGCCAGAATTAACTCTTGACATCTGGTCGCCATTTACTTTGAATGCCACATCGTCAGATCCGTCAGATATCACTAATTGACGTCCACAAAAATACTCTAGCAGTAAGCTAAGAGAACGGCGATTCCCCGCCAACAACTATCGTACGTTTGAAGAAATCAATGTACGTGATCCTTTGGAAATACTCTGTCAGACATTCGTCCATACACGTCACCCAGGAACAGGATGAACCGAAGGCACTCTCCTACCACATCCATATAGGAATCACCCCATGGATCAGTAGCGAGAAGTCCTTGCAACCCGTGGATTC
Source organism: Allium sativum (assembly GCA_030737875.1). Lineage (NCBI taxonomy): Eukaryota > Viridiplantae > Streptophyta > Magnoliopsida > Asparagales > Amaryllidaceae > Allium > Allium sativum. Next base: position 120,901,554 of record CM060919.1, on the reverse strand, counting down.
CACCCACGACAGAATCACAGTTTATCTCTGCTTGCCAGGCAGAGAATATTAGTGGTTCCTCCGTTTATGAAAAATCCACGGTCTTCAATGCTCCATCTCGACCATCTTCTGATATCTTCACGTATTTGTTGGTCGGAATGGTTTTCGAATATAAATTCGATCCCGGTCTTTCCGTACCAACAATCGCATTGGACAGGTTTGATAGTCGGTGTTTTAACTATCAAAATATACAGTGTTTCAATCATGACACTCCAATGAGTTCACTGGTTAAGCAATCAGCATTACCTGGCCTTTTAACAAACTGATTTACTTTTTGTTAAATTAAAACTTCTAACCCTTTGAATATTCAAAAGTACAATATTTGAATAACTCCAATTCGATTTAACTCTAATCGATTAACTAATATTTGACTTAACTCCATTCGCTTGACTCTAGATCGCAACGATCACAATGGTTACGCCTGATTCCCTCAGGAAACATCCGACCGTCGTAGGCTATCTGCTGCCCTGCGAATTACGCTAGCAGTCGTACGAAAAGGCAACTTAGCCGAATAATTATGTTTGGCTAATTCTGTCATGAATAACTATATTCAATTTCCCACTTAATTCTTCCTTCAAATCATCTTTTAAATTTGGAAATCCATTAGTTTTAACAAAGAAATTTATAGCACATATGTTATAACAGTAGCATTATAATTACTATTTAGATTTACAAAACAACAGCGCTATAATCGCTGTTTTGGTTTACAATCCATTTACTATAGCAAAAGCGCTACAATCGCTATATTAGATTTACCAAAACGTATATTATAACAACAGCGCTAAAATCGCTGTTTAGATTTTCAAAACATATCTACTAACGTCTCTTACGATTACCAACTAATACTATCTTCAGATAATCCCGATGTTGTTCAAGTTGGGGTATTTTAATTACCTCTCAGACCTTGATCAACACCGCCCTCATCCTTCGATAAACATAAGTCGAAATCAAAATCAATATCTTATTCTAGTCTCGAACAAATTCCATTTTACTATTGGATTTGGTTATACAACTCTATAACCCAGTTCTTTAATCAGATTCGCTTATTTCCAATCTCCTTTGATTTCATTTCACTTCAATTATTTTCGAAAAGTAATTGTCTAAATTATTATTAATTAAAATAATAATTTATTTCAATCATTAACTACATGAGTAGTTAATTCCTTTAATAGCAACATTAAATGGTAAATCCCTTTTAGAACCTTATTTAAATTTAAACAATATTTATTAAACTATTCAAATTAAAACACATCAATTTTGATAATCAAATCCCAATTCAAACGGTCGATTTAATTAACCCAAAACTCGATTATCTCGTTAATCGATTCCAATTAATCCCCACTTTAAATTAATTAAAAGTATAATTAATTTAAATAATCCCATTAATTGTTTTCTTTACAAAACAATTATCAAAGTTTAACCATTCAACTCATTTCTTATGCTCATACTTGTAGATCTGATTAATATCAGAACAAATTGAAGTCTTAAATAAATAAAATATTCATTTATTTTTCTTTTATAAACCTTTATTCAAAATAATATATTCAAAATCCAACTCCAGTTATAAAGTAAATTTTATAACTTCATTTTTATCGATTTCACCTGACGGTGAATCAATATTTATAACACGATTGATTTTATAGGCCATACACTGCTAAATACTCAACCAATACCGCTCATTGGTTTAAACACAACACAGGTTGAATTCCCAGTCCAAATCAATAATCAAATCAATCAACCAAACAGGACAGTTCATATGTGGAAATATGAAATAAATAATATATTTGAGGAATCCGGTTGGATCCCTCCAACCTGTTCTTCCCTGTATTCAAATGGTTTTTCTCAAATCAGACGGTTCAGTTTTGTTTAACTGATAAATTAAATAATGACCATTTAACATCAACCATAAGCAATTCAAACAATTCAACCATTTAAACACGTTTATAAATAAACGTGACCAACCAAGGTGAGTTACCTTTATTGGGACCAATCGTTAAAAATAACGATTTGGTATTTCACTGAAATTAAACACAGTTTAATTTCATCGGTTAAATCAACAAACAAATGTATAATTAGCAAACATGCAACCATTAGCAAGTAGAGCACACAAATTAAAAACCCAATTTATATAAAATATAAATGGGAAAAACTGAGTGAGTTTAACTCACCTTGGTTTGATACCGTTGGTTAAATGGTTGGTTTTAATTAAATTAAACGAGTGTTTAATTTAGTTAAAAGAAATCCCAGTTGATTCCAATGGCGTCCGATTCTGGTCTAGGATGAAGATCTTGTTGAGAGAATTCCAACGTATCTTGGTCCGTTCCATTCTGATCATATGGTTGAAAGTTACACCATTATAAATATATACAATTTAAATAACATAATTGGTTTTCTTAATTAACGATAAATTATAATTAATTACTTTTGTTACTTCGTTCGTTTTCTCTTCGAGCTTTTGCTTAGTTCGAATTGTCTTCAGCACCTGCATCGTTTCACAATGTAATTAAACTGACTAACAATCCCTTAATCAAGATAATTAATAGTTAAATTATATAATTACCCTTCTTTAATTAATTACGTTTAGGATAAAAATAAGGATTGATTCATTTCAAAAGGGAAAACATGGGTCCAGACATCCTTTGTGGCAAGTGAATACTGTTGCCTCTCCAAAATATAACCACCGTCTCCGATCTGGCACAAAACCGACCAATTAGTTATCATTCAACACTAATTAACGCTAATCATTTTCAAATTAAAGTAAACCTAAATATTTATGTTTGTAAAAATCTGAGGCCGTTCTGTTTCCTTGTTACCGTCCTTCACATTCAACACAACCTGCATAATACCATTATATTATTAAAACCTTTAATCATTGAAATAAAAACTAATTTATAGCTTAACTAGGGTTTTCGTTAACCACCTTACTTAGTTTTCTCCTTTTTTACTTCCATCAGTTTTTGCTTCCCGTCCAACAAACCTCTGAACTTTATGACCCTCAGATTTGAACAAGGTGTAACACTGCCTTGTGTTCCCTCATGCCACCTTCATACTTTTCCTATTTCATTTCATTTTCGATCGTTTCCAGACCCAAAACCGTGATCGAACTCCACCTCTGCAACCCCAAATCATACCACCGGACTTCGATCCAATCCTCCCATGACCAGCACGCCACCGGCCTCTACCTGAAGCAGCTCGCGATTCGGTGTGGTCTTCTTCCCAGAGACAGGTGCCACAACCGCTTCCTTTCAGACCAATTTCTGGTCAATTGAACTCCCCAACATTGATCACCATCGTACAAAGTAATGGGCTCGGAACCGTCACTTGATTTTAGTTGAAAAATATTGGAATTAAATCAGTGGATTTGATGAAAACATAGAAAGATTGAACGAGTGTTTCAGCCGTAGAGGCTTTTTGTGGCGGCGTAGTTTTTATGAGCGTTGACCAGGGAAACATAGACAAGGGTTTTGTTAGTTGGTATTTATAGTGGACAGTTAAGATTAAAATATTATATATAAATATTATAATGAAACTTAGCGGTGAAGTAGTTGATAAAAACCACTATAAATAATCTCTGTCTACTGATAAAAAAACTAATCTTAGTGTAAAAAGGTATTCCGGATCCAATGAGACAAGTTTCGTCGAAATCCGAGGTCATTTGAAAAAATTTCCTTTATGAAACCAGAAATGAACACACGTTTAATTTTTCCACGGTCACCAGATAAATCGAATCAACTTGAAACTGCGAACATCGACAATAACTTTTCGATACGAACCCAACGGCACTAATTTCGTCGTATTCTGAGACTGTTTGCCCGATAGGCTGTTTTTACCCTGAACCGCCCTACCCTTTTTAACGCCAAATTTCTCGATCTCTAAAAATAACAAACTATATATCTATCCTGACTCTAATCGACGATACGAACTCAACGGAACTGGTTTCATGACTTAATTCGATCGTCTGCTCGAGTTACACTCAAATATTCCTTTATTTATTTAAATACGCTCTATAGAAAATGAACGAGTGTTTATGGCTACCGTGACCACATACGACATCGGTTTTCCACTCCATTCACCATCATACAATAATTTAGCGATACGGTTCTAATGAAACTGATTTCGTCGAAATCTGAGTTCGTTTGCAAAACGGCCATTTTAAAGGCCTAAAATTTAATAACGATTTTCCATAGCGACTATTTCAAAATTTGATTTAGCCATAACTCGCAACCAATAACACGGAATCTGGATTTTTCTCTTTCATAGGAAAGCTATCGTCAACATGCCCCCAACGTTTCTTGTTTCACAGAAATCCGACTTATATCGAATCCTGTATTCTCAATTGAAGTTCAAAACTCGAATTTACGAACTGCACGCCATTTTCAAGCTCGAATTTATATTATATAAAAATTATAACGTTCAACTTCGTTTAAAACGACGATTTAAATATTAAATCACATCGATATTCCAAATATAACATTTAAATTAAATAAATAAATTTACATATTCGAGTGCCAAAAACACGGGTCGTTACAATAGCAGCGGAAAATAATACAATACACCACTAGAAGGAGATATACGGATACAAAGCTTTCCGGATATCGTTCCAGCTGTAAATCAGGATCCTGTGAATATAAATCTGCAAAACCAAAACTACTAGCTGCCCGTGTCAAAATAAGGGCACCCAGAGTTTAGGTTAAAACAATAAACTCCAGGTCAGTCATGTGACTGGTGTGAGAACTAAAACAGTTATTAATCTTTATTTTCAAAGGTAAATCAAGGGACCACGCCGTATAACACGGAACGGGTTTCCTCCCAAGAATACCAGTGCATAAAACAACAGCGCAATGCTAAGTAAAGAAAAATGAAGCTGTTATAAGACCCAGTTCCTATCATACAATGCAACGCAAGCCGGGGGATAGGGTTTTTACCTTATAATAGCCAAGAATGCTTGATACGTTTAAAAGAAATCATTTTGATACTACTATAAGTGTATAGTGTATAAAACAACTTCAAATCATAAGTATCAATCATAGGCGGCATGAATGCCCCATACCACTATGTCGCCATATATAGGTTATACAATCGAAATCGCAAAGTCCCGTATTTGGAAATTGGGTTTCCATCTATGAACCGAGGCAAAAGATAGTCCTCAACCGATTCGAGATGCTCTAGCCCGTGTCTCAGGATCAGAGCTCGAGTGACCCTTGGATCCTCAGGGCCAGTCCACCGATGTGGATTAAATTTAAACCCTGAACATGGGTTTCCCCGCCCTATGGGGCGTCAACGAGCCAACTAAATGACTCCATCGGTTCGAGAACGACCGATCAATCCGAGGCGCCTCGCAACAGCAACAACCACATAAGTCAAACTCGTCAGGGCGTGTAAAACCACTGACGCCACTTCTAGCTAGAAAGAAACGCATGCCCTCCCTGACGTCCTCTCCCGTTTTTGGTTCATACCGGGTGTGAAACTCGCGAAGCAAACGTTACACAAAGCTACGCCACAAAGGCCTTGCTTTGATCATCACCACAAGACTTTGCTTTTCAACAGAAGCCTCGATCAATTGCCACTTAGGCATGCCACACAATCAATTCACTCCATGCGTTTGATATCCATCAATATATAACCCCTGAGCTCGTACGTCTCAGAGAAGGGCGTTAAGCAAAAGAATAAATTCTCCGCCGCCAAACAGATATATATTTAATAGAGATCAATCACACGGACTAAAATCCAATGTCAGACACACAGTCCATTTACAAGTCCGTTCTGGGTCTGAACGAAACCGGAGGCACCTAGTACCCCGCATATCCATCGATCTCCAAGTACGTCTGGACGATCACTAACTGTTTCCATCTTCTTGGGTGTACAGCCCAATCAAGATCATCAGTAATTACCCTAACGACGTGAAGACCTCCGGTCTTCGACCACCGTCTTCATCTTCGACTTATCGTCGTATCAGTTATTCAGAATGGGATAAACCCGGTCTTTCCGAATAACTCGCGTATATATTATAAAAGTGTTAAACAAACACAACATACGCCTCATTCCAATTCATTAGTCACTAACCGTAAATTAATCAAGAGAATAATTCCCCAAATATTAACCCCGAAGGCCGAAACCAACATCAGATCAATATCCAGAAAACCATTCTGCTTAGCTAACCGACAGTTAGTTTCTAAATTTCACATTCATAGGGAAAGGTTCCCATTAATTTTATCCAAGATAAATTCCTGAATTTATTCTTTAATCTATCTTTTGAATATCAATTCAAAACTAGTCGGAATTAGCGAACCTTACCGAAGTAATCATTGGTTTTAATTTCCCAATCCCAACCTATTCATCCCATGAAGTAAAACTGGTAATACTTCATATCTAACACCACGGTGTTATCGGTAAATTCAATTACCATTTCACGTTCAAATCTAATTAAAGATTTAACTAACGCCTGGAGCAAAACTGGTGATACTCCATTTCGATTTTTTCAATCTAATTAAAGATTCATTAAAACTCCACTTAGTTTTAATCTGTGACTGGGTTAAAGAATCAGTGTCATTTAAAACACGGTTCACGATAAACCCAAAATCACATCACATTTCAATCAGTTCTTAATTGTAAATTAGCAAGTGAGCAATTCCCTAAGTATGAATCCCGAAGGCCGAAACCAACATCAGATCAATACCTCGGAAACTATTCAACTTAACTAATCTCCAGTTAGTTTCTGATTTTCTTAACTCCTTTAGGTCTAAGAACTGTATTATTGAAGATACCGTTCACGACAACCCAAAATCACATTTCATCAATGATCGGGTTAAAGAACGAGTGTTATTTAAAACACTGTCCACGATAAACCCAAAAATCAATATCGATTCAATTCCAATTAAATATTATTTAATTGGTACACTTCATTAAATCTAAATAAAAAGATTTAATCTTTTCTCAACTGGGTTCAAGAACAGTGTTAGTGAAGACACCATTCACGACAAACCCAAATCACATTTGATATTAAATACAAGGCTCTGAATAGAAAATATCCCGGCTTATATTCAATATCAAATTCTACGATTAACAAATGTCGTATTGGAAATAACGATATAAATATATATCTTTCAAATTTCCATAACAACATCTGTATAATCACGAATTCCAACATCGAAATATTCCGAAGACAATTTCGATTCAAATCCACTCCAATGCAATCATTGGAAATTTTGGTTATTTTTAAAACCCTTTTCAAATTCAATTTATTTATTTAAAAATAAATAGAATTATAATTCTAGTTCAAAACTAGTTCATTTCGATAAAAATCTATTTTTATCCTTTCAAATATGGAGTTTTTCATCCCAAATCTTTCTAAATCATTTCTTATGATTTTACACAAATTATTACTATTTTTAATAATTTTATTGAGGCCTGTACAGTCGATTTCCATCAACGGTCATCGAACTGCACTTACAGCGACCTTTTTCACATTTGATTTGGACGTAACTCCAAATCCAACCGTTAGATTTTGAATTTCTAATATTCGTTAGAAAGCTCTTTTCGATACGAACCCAACGGTTCCGGTTTTAGGAGAATCCGACGGTCGGATCTCCCGTAATGTCCGTTTGAAATAAATTGTCGAAATTTACGAACTGCCGCGGCGCGGCGCGTTCTATTCAGGCCATTATATTATATATATAATATATATATAATATATATTTCGTCGATTTCTATTTAAAACGAATTGTCTAAATAGTTTTAAATTCGTTTCAAAAGCAAATTCAACTTCCATTTCAATTCAAATCAAAATTGAATTCTTCTTTATAAATTCGTTTTAAAATTCATTTCTATTCAATTCAAATTTCAATTCAATTTGAATTCGTTTTCAATTCAATTCAAATTCGTTTTCAATTCAATTCATTTCGAAATCGTTTTCAATTCAATTCATTTCGAAATCGTTTTCAATTCAATTCATTTCGAAATCGTTTTCAATTCAATTCATTTCGAAATCGTTTTCAATTCAATTCATTTCGAAATCGTTTTCAATTCAATTCATTTCGAAATCGTTTTCAATTCAATTCATTTCGAAATCGTTTTCAATTCAATTCATTTCGAAATCGTTATATATTCAATTCATTTCGAAATCGTTATATATTCAATTCATTTCGAAATCGTTTAAAATCGATATAAATATCGTTCATGTCAAAATGGCGTCAATCTAATCAACACGGCTTCATAAATTTCTATTTTCAAATATTCTATTTCAAATATTTCTTTTTCAAAATAGTTTTTATTATCAAAATATTTCGTTCAACACATGACCAATCTCAATGGATGAGTAATGTCAACACATGAACTTTTATTTTATATCGATAAAGATGTAAATTTTATTACTAAAATATTTCGTTCAACACATGACCAATCTCAATGGATGAGTAATGTCAACACATGAACTTTTATTTTATAATATTCTTTATTTTTCAAATTGGAATGAGGCCCAATCAATTACCATATAAAGTTAATTATATGGATTTTCATACATTACACACATATAATAGCATTGAAAAATAATCAACCATCAACCAAAGTGCACTACACTGTATAAGCATCAAATATAGATATCTAACGCTTATAACAGCCTGTCAATCAATCGATCGACATATTTAATCAATCAGGATGAGTGAACTTCAAATTTCATCCCAACACCCGTGTAGGGTTTCAAACAATCAAACACAGATTTTATTTGTGCAGTTGGGCGATGTGTAAAATTTATCGACCCAATCAATGTCCTTCAAATAGGTGTACATAAACAAACCGTCTGGTTTGTAAATGAATATTTATTTATTCACATTCACGTTAAAAATTATATTTTTAACGACAAAACATTTTATTCCAACATATGAATTTCTATTCAGTTCATTCTTTAAATAAAATGATATTTTTAATTTTCTAACTTATTTTAGAAAATTTCGGCGGCATAACGGCACGATACCAGAAACGGGACGAGGCCTAGCCTTATCCCCGGTCTAGTGAAGGCCCACGCCATTCGCACATCAATCAAAATCACCAAACAATTCAATTTCAAATCAAATCATCTAATCAACTACACAACCAAACAATTTAACAAACAAGCCATCCATGGTCTGTGGATGACGGGTGTCGGGTGTTACTAAACACCGTCTGCATCCTAGTATATATATAACTAGAAAAATTAAATTGAAAGGTGAGAAGTTCTCACATATAGCTATCCTAGCTCCACGGCACTTTATTTAGAGAAATCTTCTTCGTTATCCCATCTTCGCCATCTTCGTTGCCCGTAGTCACTATATATATAAAAATCACACATTTTTATATTTCGATTTTTTTTAAAATAAAAATCACATTTTTATTTATTCACTTTCAATTTAAAAGTCATATTTTTATAATCACTTCATATATTTAAAAATCGAATTTTTACTACTATGTTATATAGATAAAAATTATATTTTTATCATGCTATTTTCCATATAAAGATTTCGCCTTTCTAAAAACATAGACTTCGCCCTTTCAAATTTAAAGATTTCATCTTTATAAAAATCACATTTTTATTTTTCTACACATATAAAGATAATATTTTTAATATTCTTATCATGTAAAAATTATATTTTTAACTCTCTACCTAACCAAAAATCATATTTTTACATCTTCTACTTAATAAAGATTATATTTTTAATACTTTAAAAATATAAAAATCATATTTTTAATTCTTTAAAAATATAAAAATCATATTTTTAATATTTCTATATAGTAAAGACTATATTTTTAATTCTTTAAAAATATAAAAACTATATTTTTATCACTTTAAAAATATAAAGATCATACCTTTTACCAAATAAAAATCCTATCTTTTCACCTTTTAAAGTTCTAATCTTTTTCCATTTAAAATTCAAACCTTTTCTATTTTAAATTCTTTTTAAAATCAGTTTTAAATTACTCTTTAAAATCAGTTTTAAATAAACAAAAAAACAGTTTTTAAACTTAAAATCGAAATTAGTTTTAAACTTTAAAATAAAAACAGTATTTAATCTTTTTTTTTCAGTTTATATAAAACAAAAGTAAAATAAATAAAAAGAGAAAAAAAACTTACAGGGGGGGGGGGGGTTCGGTCAGGCCGGCGGCCGCTACTACGAGGGGGGCTCGGGGTTGGTGGCGCTCGACGTGGAGGAGGGCGCAGGCGGAGGGCGAGGTCGGAGGAGGGGAAACGCGTGCGGGTTTGGGGGGTTTCGCACTCGCGATTTGGTTGCGGGGGGGGTCTTCGGTGTTCGCAGTCGAGGAAGGAGAAAGGAGGGGGACGGCGCAGGGGGCTGCGCCACCTCTGGCGGCGGCGGTGATGGGCGACAGGGGTTTTTCCCCTTTTCCGTCGCCTCTTTTTTTTTTCTTTCTTTTTGATTATAGGAACTAACGGGGGGGGGGGGCCTGGAGGTATAGGAGAGAAAGGGGGGAATATTATTTTTTTATTATTATTCTAATTAATTTAGTTTCTAAAAGTTGACTTTTTATTCGACTTCGAAACGAGGCCCACCGACTGTCGTCCATAGCTAATTACCCCTATTCCGAACACAATGGGATATGCCACGCAAGCTGATTCGGCTGTTACAATCAGTCTCCGTTAAATTTACATTTAAATCGCTATATTGAATTATAAACGTACATTTCAAATTATCGGGGTCACATACTAACTAGAAAAATTCCAGAAAAATATTTTCTAGCTTCGTATTGACGATACGGTCCTAACAAAACTAGTTTCGTCGAATTCCGAGACCGTTGGAAAAATGGCCAATTTCCAGTTGATTAAAATCAACTGAAACTGGTCAAACGCGTTTTCCTTTGCCACGCTCACATATTGATTCGAAAATTTATGAAATTTGGAATCTAGTAATAACTTGACACCACGGACCCAACAAAACTGGTTTTGTCGAAATCCGAGGTCATTTGCAAAATGTCCATTTTCAAGGGCCTGAATTCCATAGCGACTATTCAGAATTTTCAACTGGACATATCTCTTGAATCCCGCTATGAAATTTTGATTATTCGGATTCAATGGAAAGATATTATCAATTAGATCCTAATGTTTTTGGTTTCACTAAAATCCGGATTGTTTTGCACCCGGTACATTCAATTGAAGTTTGAAATCGAATTATCGAACTACCGCGCCATTTTCAATTCCATTTATAATTATATATAAATATTTATATTCTAACGACGACGCGTATAAATATATACGTTCGAACTATATTCAAAATAAATTTTCGACAATATTATTTAAAATAATCTATTTTAAATATTCAAAATTCGCTAAAATTGCCAAAATAAAAATTTTAAACTGGCCCAGAATTTGCGGGTTATTACATATGACAAGGTATGGAACCACCTTCCGATAGTGTACCTCTAGAGGAGAATACACTAGGTTCAACAAAAACATCTTGTAACCCGGCCACACATGACCGACCACTCATTTCGCTTGAGTATATCGAATGTATATCACCAACGGTTGGGATCAGCAACCGTTTTCCCGAATGGGACATCATCGAATAGAATAAGGAATTAAATGAATTTCTCTAGATAGGTGATAATACACCCTAATGGGAGCTACCCACATAGCCGTGCTGCCTGCCCGATTTTTGTCATTTCCCGGTTGTTAAGGCCTGAGGCTACGCTTACTTATCATTCATTGATAACACAATCACTTTGAATGTCACATTGTCAGATCCGTTAATCACTAATTGATTTGCACAAATATATTCTGGATATTATGCTAAGAGAATAAATCTGTTGCCACCATATATATTTATACAGACCAACATATTCGATCATTGGAAATACTTTGTCAGACATTTGTCCATATACGTTCGTTTTGGGATTGAACGAAATCGAAGGCACAATTTCCATTAATAGAAAAAGCCCTTGCACTTTACTCCGTCTTCGATTATCTTCATATAATCTGATTCTCAACGCTACTGGCAATACGGAGTGGTTCTCGGATAATAATCCAACCGGTCTCTCCATATTGACAATGATATTGGCAAACACTTCGATAGTCGGTTATTTAACTATCGAAGAAAAACAAACATTCATTCAAAGTATCAAACAAACCACTGGGCCTTTTAATTAATATTTCATTAATTAAAACACTTCTCCATTTCCTTCTCAATATCTGTTAACTCGATATTTTCAATAATCATCTTCTTGGCCTCTTACATTATTTGGAAAACATTTCCATATATCGTTTTCTTTTATTTTCTATACTTAGAACATACCTTCTTATTTATAATTGGAAACATTCTACTTTACTTATCTCTTTCATGACCATTCATCTATTTCAATACTCAGGAAATATTTATTATTATATTTCCAAATTTCCACTTATTTGGGTCAAAACGAGTGTTATGTAAAACATCGTCACAACAACCCAAAATACTGCATTCAACTAAATCTCTTTAAACATTTCTCTTCGAGACTGAATCTAGTTATTTATCGGTTAATAATGAAATCAATCAATTTAGGGTATATTTACCTCTCCGACCTTGATTGAAAATATTATTAACTTCAAAACAGACAAGACCGCTAACTCGAATAATCAACACCATATTAAATCAATTTTGCATTTCAAAAACACGTATAAGCTTCTCTTTCTATTTTTAACAAATCTAATTTCTAGATTTCCTTTTTGTTTATAATATCCTATTTTTAAGTTTGTTTCCTTATCGAATTCTATATATATTAATACATTGATTTCTAATTATCAAATTTTCTTAACAATATTCTAACTCCTTAAATTTCCGGAAAAATTCACCATAACCTCCTTTGTACCGACAAATAGTTCAAACCTCAACTCGCCTCTCTAGGCCCTTTCTATTCAAAAAGAAAATCAAAAAGCTAAGTGGCTTGTAGATTTGGCGCATAAAACCTCATATGGAATTTAAACATGTACCTTTTTGTCGGGCACTTAAATTATAACTTCATGCACTTCATTCCAAACCTGCTTAATCAATATTCACCTGTTTCCCATTTATCCCAACTCAATCTGGTCATTTTAACTCAATTTGCTAATTCATTCTTTAATTAGCTAATTTTCCCATTTCACTTTTATTTGAAGATATCATGTTCGTATATATTTTTATTCGCTTACAAACAAGTCGAATTTCATTTCCAACTCAAGTTTCCTTTTCGATTTCGGATAAAACTTCTCAAATCACCTTTACTTATTCAAAGCCCAATTTCTTATCAAATTTCGATTAACTAATTATTATTCAAATTAGTTAGTTCTATTCAATAAATTAAAAATATGATTTTTGTTCCAAAATTCATTCCATTTCATCACTTGAGTTCGTATTTATTTTACAACTCAAGTCTGGATTTTTCTAATGGAAATTCGGATTTTTATTTGCTTAAAAATCCTTATATTTATATATAAAAACCATTATGAGTTTTAAACGATTTTGGCGCTGCTTTTTTGAAAATTTGATTTTGACATAACTCAAAATCTATACGACGAAATCCTGGTTTTTCTCTTCCATTAGAAAACTATTATTCAACCGGTCCTGACGATTCTTGTTTCAAAGAATTCCAAATTAATTTGAGTTCTATATACTCAATTGAAGTTCGAAACGCCATCTTACGAACTACTGGGCTGCGGCGAGTTCATTTTAATTATATTTAATATATAAATGTTTTAAACTTCGTTTATATATAAATTCCAACTCTATTCTAATATATTTTAATATATATGATCAGCTTTCAAAATCTAAGTTAAACATTTTGATTTTTCTAAATCGTCGATTTTCATAACTCAGTTGTAAATTTATTTACAACTCTATCTATTTTAAGATCCTAATTCCTTTAGAAATAAATTACTTTATAAATTTTGATATAATCGAATTCTGATTATAAACCCTTTGCATTTTCTTACGTCAATTTATATTTCGAAGCCCGAAATAAAATTTATCGTTCTATTTCAAACCGTTTTCCAATTCACCTTTCAATTCATACTTTAAATCTAAACTTCTAGATTATCCAACGATAATTTATTTCCTTATTTTTATAAACATTGTTTATAAATTAATTTTCTTGTTTTAAAAATTTAAAACAAGCTTTCCTTTCAAATACCTATTTGAAACCCAATTTTTATACTATCATTCCCTTTTTCCGAAATGATTTCAAATTATACTTTTAAATTCCTACTTGAACTTAATATTTCAAATTATCTCTTGATAATTAATTCATCATATTTATAACACCGTTTATAAATTTTCTTGTTACCTATATTTAAACAAGTTCCACTTTGAAATCTACTTAAAACCAAAATCTTATTTTGGAATATTTTATTTTTATACCTTTCATATATAAATATAGAATCTATTTCCATATTTAAATTTAAACTTCTATTTAGTATAATCCTAATATTTTTCTAGACATATCTTATTTAAATATATTAGAACTAATCGAATTCAAAACATAAATCCTTATGGATTTATTCTAGTTCAGTTTATATTCTGAACTAATCGAATTCAAAACATAAATCCTTACGGATTTATTCTAGTTCAATTTATATTTTGAACATCAGAATAAATTTCATCGTGTAGTTCTTTAAAATGATTCCCCATTTCTATTTTTAAATTCACATTTGAATTTAAATATTCAATTTATCAAATGATAATTTTTCCACTTCATTTATAAACACAGTTTATAAATTTACTTCAATTCCCTTATTATCCAATGAAAATCATTCCATTTTATTTATAAACACCATTTATAAATTTACTTCAATTCCTATATTATTTAATTTATAAACATCGTTTATAAATTCAATACTTGTTTTATTTATTCAAAACAAGTTAATATCTTTAGCCCCTTTGAAATTCGAATTCTATTTTTAGAAAAATAGATTTTCCTTTTAAAATCTGAAATATCCTTTCCATGATATTTTTATATATCAACATTTTGGAGCCAGTGACATTCAACAAATTCAAAACACCCAATTTATCAACCATAGGTTTTCAAACACATCATATATAACAATATATGTGATAACAAACAAACAATAATATTTTTGAGGAATCCAGTTGGATTCCTCCAACCTGTTTTCCTGCATCCACAGACGTTAGCCAACATAAATAATACCCATCCTGCTTCGAGGTAGGATATCGCGGTATGAAGGTCATCCACTATATATATTGTGGGGCGCATAGGGAAATCATCCGCTAATGATACTGCGGGCATCCACTAATGATACTGCGGGAATCCAACCACCAATATATATATATATATACATATATGTATGTATGTATGTAATAACCACAAACACCAAGCCTAAATAACTAATATTTATATATTTATAATAACCACAATAATATTTTAAGGCATGAAAACATCCAACAAACAATTATTTTTAACTGATAAAATTAATTCTAAATAAAATTTGAGTGAGGTTTACTCACCGTGATTTTATTCCTAATAGGATATGATTTTTAACTTAAATCGAACTATGTTCGATTTAAATTAAAACTCTAATGCTGATTCCAGTCAGCTCTAAAATTTCCAAATCACTTCGAAGGTATAGCCTACGTCCTAACGAACCCACTATCATTCGTTTTGTTAAAATCTGATCACGTATGATAGTTATATAAGCATAACAATTGAAAATGAATTTAAACTATCATTAACAGGTTAAATAAAAATTTAATTATACCTTAGTTGCCATTTTAATCAAATTGCTCTCCTTATTGTTGCAAATACACAACCGAACCTTCAGAACTCGGCTATCGACAGACCACGCACCCAACATCATCTCCTCATCTCCAATTTTCGCAAGCTACAGTAACCATAAACCTCAAAACAGTACCTAAAACTTTCAGACCATCTCGATCTCACCTTTGTTAATGTCACGACATCGGTCATCTCAAGTTGCATGGAGATCCTTCATAGCTTACATCGTCAACAACAGTATCTCGATACAAGTCGCGACCCCAAATTGGCAATCGGATTGCCCAAATACCTCTTGTTCGAACTCCAGCCCTAATTTACACTTGCGACGGTTACTTAACACCATCGACCGATGAACCCAAGCACCCTCAAGTTGAACTCGTAAAAACCCAAAATGAAAATCTCGATCTTCTTTGTTGTTGTGAACTTCCTGTTCCAGAAAACGATTGAGCTCGGTTCGAACTTTAGGGTACTCCGATATTATCCATTTCGGTCTCGATGTCCATCTTTTCATTTTATTTAACAAAAATGATTTTGATTCGATTCCGGTCGAAGGCATGGATTTTTATTTCGTGATACTGGGAGTGGAAGAATTTAACTTTGAAAGGGCGGCTTTGATTTTGTGACTGAAATGAGGAGAGGATAAGGAGCACAGACCATTTGATTTTAGGTTGAACGGAAATTAATATCGTGGCCATTTTGTTCTCTCTTGAATGAAAGGAGGAGCGTTCATTTTATAGAAGAACAAAGATGGAATAGAAGGAGGGGAAGTGAACGCGTTAGTTATAAACGTGGATACTTCAGCACTAAAGAATTAAAGGTGGGTGTTTACTAGGTATGTTTTATCTGATACGGTGTTTATTCAATTTTAAACTACCCCGTGACCCCGAACTCCTTTCTGAACCCAACAACTGACATTTTTAGGGTTAAATCACCATTCTGAACCCAACAGGACAGGTTTCATAGCCTTATTCGATCATCTGGAGAAGATATTAATTTAAATCGATATAAATTAAATTCAAAACAATTAATTCTTCGATAATAAATTATTATTATTATTCTAATTCAAACAGAAGTTTATATTGGTTATCTGAACTGTTTTAAATTCAGTTTTAAATCTCGAATTGAATTATTTTTCGTATTACGATAATTTAATATATTCGATATTAAATCGAAATCGATTATTAAATCGATAACTTAATATAAAAATTCATTTATATTATCAACTCAATATTTAAAACCATATTTAATATTTAAAATAAATCGACCAGAAATCCGAGTCGTTACATTCTTCCCCCTTAAAAGAATTTCGTCCCTGAAATTACTAAGGTAGGAAAAATGGTATAACCCCATTAACTTTTCAAAAACCCACTTGTGTTGAAATTCGACTCTTCATATTTCAACAAATTCAGTCCGACCAAAACTTTTGGTTCTCGTTTATATTACACCTCATATATACTATAATAACCCGGAAAATACGAGCCAATTTAAAAATTTTAAATTGGTAATTTCAAAAGGATTTGAACAATTGAAATAGAATATTTCAATAAAATAGTGAATTAAGAATAGTGAGTCGGTTTGAAAATTTGAATTCAAACTTTGACTGACTGTGCAGGGTGGAAAATATAACAGATTTTGGCAAAACCAAAAATATTTAAATCTGTTAGTCAATACCTTTCTAACGAATCTGAAAAATCGAAGTTTCATAACGGGAATCAAAAGTTATGGCCGAATCAATTTTTAGAAGGGTCGGTATATAGAATATATAGCCCTGGAAAATTGATATTTTGCATACGACCTCGGAATTCGACGAAACCACTTTTGTTGGGTCCGGGATGTCAAACTATTGCTAGGTTTCAAATTTCATAATTTTTGAAGCTAGTATGTGAGCGTGGAAAAAGAAAATGTGTTTGGTCAATTTCTGTTAAATTGGATCGACCAGAAAATGGCTATTTTTCAAATGACCTCAGAATTCGACGAAACTAGTTTTGTTGGGACCGTAGCGTCAAAACATAGCTAGATTTATTTTTCTGGAATTTTTCGAATCAGTTTGTGGCCCGGGCAAATTGAAATGTGCGTTTAGAGTTAAAAATTAAATGTTTTATACTTTAATTTGGAAAATAACTGACTGTAACAGTCAAATTGGCCTACGAAACATATCCCATTGTGTCCGGAATGAGGGTATTTAGCTAGGGGCGACAGTCGTTGGGTTTAAAAAGGAGTTCTTGTGAGAAAACACTATTTAAAAATTTAATATAGTCCTCGGCCAATCAGAATTTTCCTTTCATAAATTAAAAAAAAAAAAAAAAAAAGAAAACCCCCCCGATCAACGGCGACCCGAGCTCCCGACCTTCTCTCCTCCACCGCCGCCGTAACATATACTCACATTCATTTATTCTGAATGATTTATCACCAATTCTAATTCCATTTAAATATATTCAAATTGATTCTAGTCAATTCATCCACTTCAATCTATTTAACTGGCTTAATGTATATTTCAATTCCAGAATCCAAATCCTCGGGTCTTTATTTCAAATCCTTCTGAAATCACTTAAATATATACATATATTTATAATCTTTTCAAATCAAAACATTTGAATTTTCCAACTAAACTTGTTTTCTTTCAAAAAAAATTCCATTAAAAACTTTTCTAAGGTAGCAATCCATCACTTAGAAACTAGAAAATGAAAACTGATGATGTCGCAATCATAATCAGAATTATTTTCCAGCCAATGAAGTGAGTTCAGTGCTTTATCAATTTCAAAATCCATCTAAAAATGGTTTTTATTCGAATATCCTTTTAAAACAAAGCTATATTATTCGAATATACTTTAGAAAATATTTTCCGACTTCCCAGGATTTAAATTCCAAATTCTGGTTTGAATTTAATTTCAATTCATCTCAATTGTATATCTTATTCATATACAAGTTATATTTGGTTATCTATAACCATTCAAAATTTTATAATCTTATTTGATTATAATCCTAACAAACAACACATCCAAATATAATAATTTCAGAAAATTATTATTTTCTATCAAAAATAGAATTCTTGCGTAAAATTATTTCATTTACCCACTTGAAAACAATATCATGTTCAATCTTCTGTTCAAGTATTTACAAACTCTTATCGACGTCATGGCGTCCCATGATTCGATCAGAATTCATAAACCACTCAACAGACTAGCCAACACAATATAAAATAATTATTATATCAATTAACAAATACGCGCTCTCGTATATATACACTCAACTCATTCTAGGGTACTACTGACCCTATCTCTAATGAGCACAATTCCACCAAAGCCTAGGTATTCGCTCAACCTAAGCTATGATACCAACTGTAATGGCCCGCAAATCCGTAATATCAAAGTTGGCTACATACATCATACATCCAACCCAAATATCACGAAAATATGAATCATTTTTTTAGAAGAAAAAGGTAGAAGAAGAACAGAAATAACAACACAGAATCTCACATCGCAGCGGAACAAAATATAATATATTATAACTTTTGAATACAAAAATCTAACTGTATAACATACACTTATCATTACAACACTTACAACAAAGCGAAATAAAAATACTATATATATCTAACACTGAAGCCTCCTGCTCCAAGCTTCTTTAGGTAAATCTGTAAAATCCTGAACTACTTGACTGTCCGTACAAATATGGGCACCCAAGAGTTTAGGTAAAACAAAACAAAATAAACTCCGGGTCAATCATGGGACTGGTTTGAGTAAACGATTTAAAATAGTTTTGAGAAACTAAACGATATCTCATAAGACCACGCCGTATAACACGGAATGGTTTTTTCCCTTATGAGAATCCCAAACACTTGATTTAACTTTCAAATCCTTTTGAAAGAAACGATGATCTTTATATCAAAACTCTTTTTATATTATAATAATGTCTAAATCAAATAAATAACAATCTAGTGGAACGTTTGCATCTCACATTCCACGTATATAATATACAACAAAAACCGTAAACACTTATTGGGTAATGCATTTCCAACTATGACAAGGTATGGAACCACCTTCCGATAGTGTACCTCTAAAGGAGAATACACTGGGTTCAACAATAACATCTTGTAACCCGGCCACACATGACCGACCACTCATTTCGTTTGAGTGTATCGAATGTATATCACCAACGGTTGGGATCAACAACCGTTTTCCCGAATGGGACAACATCGAATAGAATAAGGAATTAAATGAATTTCTCTAGATAGGTGATAATGCACCCTAATGGGAGCTACCCACATAGCCATGCTACCTGCCCGATTTTTGTCATTTCCCGGTTGTTGAGGCCTGAGGCTATGCTTACTTATCATTCATTGATAACATAATCACTTTGAATGTCACATTGTCAGATCCATTAATGTGACGATCCCAAAATCTGAGGGGCGGTATTAAGGATAATCATTGGGAAATAACACATTAATCATCATAGCAGAGTACAGATAATAGTAGAAACAATAAATAAAATAATTTTACATGGATATGACAGCGGAATCACAACATGTAGGAATATCAGAATAGCATAACGTGGGATATAACTTAGTAAATAAAAAGGAAAGTGATCAGTCATCATCGCCAGAGGCAGAATACATACATGCAGTGAGACATAATAAGGGTATCAGTCTACATCGCTGAAGGCGGAATACATATACATATAGTGAGAAATACGGAAAGTAAATCAGTCTGCATCGCCCGTGGCGGAATCATAATGTAAGTACAGTAATGGCGGAAAATATCAAAGTCATCTCTGTGAAGTCAGCCTCACCATGAGCCAAAAATGCACTCTATGCAGCAGTGCAGAACCAAAAACAACCTGTCACCTGTGTACTAGGCTGCCCGTGTGAAAATAAGGGCACCCGCGTTTGCAAAGTGAAACAAACAACGAGTCAGTCATGGGGACTGGTATGAGGAATCTATTTAACAGTTAAACAACAGTAAATAGCAAATCATAGGACCACGCCACTTTCGCGGAACGGGTTTACTCCAGTGATTGCTAGTGCATTTAAAACAAAGTAAATTCTTTTTAAAACAACGCAATGCTTTTTGAAAGAATGAAGCCATTATAAGACTCAGGTCCCATCACACAATGCAACGCAAGCCGGAGGATAGAGTTTTACCTTATAATAGCCAAATATGCTTGATACGTGTAAAGCGAAATCATTTGATATTATTACTAGTGCATATATGTTTCAAAAGCGAATAGCATCATAAATGTCAATCGTAGACGGCATAGCTACCATATACTATGTCGCCATACTAGTTCTACAATCAAGTCCGTTATTTCGTATTGGGAATTGGATTTCCGTCATGAGTCGAGGCGATGGGCAAGCTCCTCTCCGCTTCGAGACACTCTAGCAAATGCCTCGGGACTACACACTCTGGGCAACCCCTGGATGCGGCTGGGCCGGTCCTCACTTACGTTAGAGGATTGGTTATTCCTGAACACACGTTTCCCGGTCCTTACAAACCTATAATCGAGGCGCCTCGCATTTCAACAACCACAAAGGTGAAAAGTAGATATATATGTCAGGGCTGGTAAGTCACTAACACCACCATAGCTAGAAAGAAACGTCGTGCTCTCCCAGCGGTCCGTATCCCGTTTTTAACTCATACCGGGGTGTGAGGCTCGCGAATCTACGAAATACACAAAGCTAGGCCACGTAGACCTTGCTTTGATCATCATCCACAAGACTTTGCTTTGCAACAGAAGCCTTGATCACAGCATCTTGGCATGCCACATAGGCAGTCCACTCCATACGATTGATTTCCATCGATATATAACCTCTGAGCTCGTACGTCTCAGAGAAGGGCGTTAAGCAAAAGAATAAATTCTCCGCCGCCAAACAGATATATATTTAACAGAGATCAATCAGTACAGAACAAAATCCAATGTCAGACACACAGTCCATTTACAAGTCCGTTCTGGGTCTGAACGAAACCGGAGGCGTCAAATTCCTCGTATATCCGTCCAATCAACACATACGTTCAGACGGCTACTACTTCCGCCCCTTTCGGTAGCTACTCCGGTTAGGAACTTCAATAGCGCCCATCCAACCGATACGAAGATCGTCGGTCTTGAATCGTCTTTGCGTTTTCCAATTCGAATCGCTCGATAAATTATTTGAAATGAGGGTTAGCTCGGCCTTTTCAAATAATTCACGTCATTAGAATTTAAATCGATTCATTTTATGGTTATATTATTCGACATCCATCTTTCGGTTCTTTAGTGTTATTTTCATGTCATACACATACAACCATCAAATATCAAACAATTTAAGCCCAATTGGTTTATTTTCAATCAATATTTCTTATAATATTTTATAACGATTTTTTGCCATTTTTATTTATTTAAAAATGGCCATATTTAATTAAACGACGTTTCAGGTCGTGTCGTGGCACTGGCGCTGTTTTTCCCTTAATTTGTTTTACACATATCGGAAAATCTAACCGTTGGATTTCTACAAAGTCTATATCAGTGGGAAGATATTCCCAAAACGAACCCAACGGTTTCGGTTTCGGGAAAATCTGATGGTCGGATTTCTCGTACTAATCGTTTCAAATTACGATTCCGAAACGCGAACTGCACGGCCTCTATTCCTTTTAATTATACTTATATTTATATATATAAATATAGTTCATTCTATAATTTCAACTATAGTTCATTTTATATTTTCAACTTCGTTTTCACTTCAAATATTTCACTAACGCCTTAAGTTTTCGAAAAATTTCGCCATAACCTCCTTTGTACGGGGAGGGGTTTGGAAATTTATTGGGCCGTATTAGGTACCCAAAAAATCCTAAAAAGCATTCACATATTTATAGTGATATATTCTGGTGTTTACGGGGGAGCATGTACTGATAATCACTCCAGAGAATAAATTCCCGTCACCCCGTTTCCGTGTGGAAATAAATAGTCCATGTGCCATATCTAATAACTAGAGCGACGTGATTATTGTCAACTCCAGACCCGTGTGGGGTTTTTATTAATCTGGCAATTTATCGTTATAATTTATATAGTCTATATCAGTCATCAGTTCAACCTGTAGTACATAGTCATCGCCATACAAGCCTCTTGCTTATATGGTAAATCTTCCACCTCGTCACACAAGCTCCAATTGCTTATGTGGAATATGATGAAGTATGCCTATCGTCAAGAAGTATGCCATGTAGTGCAGTTGAAAATTAATTGTTACTATCCTATGGCGTTATTTATTATTTCACACAGAAAAACCAGCACTCCGCATCCAATGGCATTCACAGGAGTTGATATATAAATAAAATTGCGCAGCCAACTCATCAAGGTTTACCTATTTGTCGGGCACGCAAATAATTTCTTTACTCTACAGCTAATCCATTTTTTCCTGTTCAACACGTGTATATATATGCAGAACAAAGCTAATAATAATATTTCTAGCAAACTATTATTTATTTCAACACATGTGTATTTTTAACTAAGCGTATACATGATAAAAGGAATATTTTTATCATCAAAAATATTTATTCGACACATGTGTATTTTTAACACTTCATATTCACTATAAAAATATAGTTTTCATTGTCGATTCATTTTATTTTTAAAAGATGATAACATTCAACACATGAACTTCAACTCAACGAATGAATTGCAATTCAACACATGAATATTCTATATAGTTTGTATATATATAAAAATGTGATTTTTATTGCTTAGCCATTTGTTTAAATTCAAATAATATTCAACACATGAATTTCAACTCAACGAATGAATTGCAACTCAACACATGAATATCCGATATAGTTTATATATAAAAATGTGATTTTATCGCTAAAGCCATTTGTTTAAATTCAAATAATATTCAACACATAAATTTCAAATCAACGAATGAATTGCAACTCAACACATGAATATCCGATATAGTTTATATATAAAAATGTGATTTTATCGCCAAAGCCATTTGTTTAAATTCAAATAATATTCAACACATGAATTTCAACTCAACGAATGAATTGCAACTCAACACATGAATATCCGATATAGTTTATATATAAAAATGTGATTTTATCGCTAAAGCCATTTGTTTAAATTCAAATAATATTCAACACATGAATTTCAGCTCAACGAATGAATTGCAACTCAACACATGAATATCCGATATAGTTTATATATAAAAATGTGATTTTATCGCTAAAGCCATTTGTTTAAATTCAAATAATATTCAACACATGAATTTCAACTCAACGAATGAATTGCAACTCAACACATGAATATCCGATATAGTTTATGTAATTTATTTCAACGAATGAAAATTATTCTAACACATAAATATTTCAGAAAATTTCGGCAGCACAACGGCAGGGTAGTTAAAACCGGGACCGTCCCTAGTACGGCTCCTCGCTCTACCTTAAAACCTCGCGGTTTTTGACAATGGGGATCATGCATCTAGTTCGCACGCAGGCGGCATGTTTTATTTTCAATTCCACAATCCTATTCTATTTTGTTTCAACCACAAGAGGATATTTTTCAACCACAAAGGTATTTTTCAACCATAATATCAACCACAAACAATTATTTCCAACCATTCGTCATACCATATAATATCACGTCAAACACAAGCAATAAATATCGTCCATGGTCTGTGGACGAGGGGAGTATATATATATAATATAATTATTCACTTGCATTTCATCACAATTCAAAGCATATATGTTTCATTCAACGCTTGTATAATTTATACATCGCTAATATAACTTATACAACACATGTACATGAGGTATACAATGCGTATATAATTTACACTTCGCTTATATAATTTATACAACGCGATTTCATTCACACAAATAGTTTAGATTCCTCACATTGGTTATTGCGGTGCTAAAAATCGTAGGAAGGTCAGAAAAATCCGCGGCTTCTTCTAAAATGTAGAGAGCCTCCTTGCGGTCACGGTGTCTCCTGTTTCATCGAGTTTCGTTAAAGAACGAAAAAGATATTATTTTTCAAAGTTTTGCAACACTTAAAAGTGTTATTTTCATTTCAGAATTTTCATCAGAAAAGTTTTTAAAACCTTCGAAACTAGGTCACAAATTTTCAGTCGATCCGTACCTCGATGCTTCGATCAGACCTTGCTGCGTCAAAGGGCTATGAACCACCTCCAGATCGGCGGTGGTGGCGAAGGATTCGGTGGCCTGTGCTCGTCGCGGAGGCGCTCTGAAGGTCGCAACTTCCTCGTCGATTTCCGACGCCGATGGTCGATGGCTGGGGTCGTGGGTTGGTCGGATGTGGAGAGGAGGCGAAGGCGGTCGGAAGTCTTAACTGGCGGCTGCAGTGAAATCGCCTGAGGCGGTCGGAAAAGGGAGGAGAAGTTTCGAGCAACGTGGATTGTCCAATCGTTCTCTGGTGGCTAGGGTTTCGGATTTTTTTTTAAATGAAAAATTCCTATTGGTCCATGCTTTATAGGAAATTTTAAATAGTGTTTTTGCAAACGGACTCCTTTTTAAACCCAAAGACTGTCGTCCCTAGCTAAGTACCCCCATTCCGGACACAATGGGATATGTTTCGTTGGCCATTTCGACTGTTACAGTCAGTTATTTTTCAAATTAAAATATATAACATTCGATATTTAATTTAAACGTACATTTCAATTTGCCAGGGCCACAAACTGAATCGAAAAATTCCAGAAATATAAATCTAGCTTTGTTTTGACGATACGGTCCTAACAAAATCAGTTTCGTCGAATTTTGAGCTCGTTTGAAAAACGGCCATTTTTAGGTTGACCCATTTTAACATAATTTGACCAAACACGTTATCTTTTGCCCCGCTCACATACTAGCTTCAAAAATTACGAAATTTGAAACTTAGCAATAATTTGACATCCTGGACCCAACAAAAGTGGTTTCGTCGAATTCCGAGGTCATATGCAAAATCTCAATTTTCAAGGGCTATATATATTATATAGCGACCTTTCGGAAAATTCATTTGGCCATAACTTTTGATTTCCGTTATGAAATTTCAATTTTTCAGATTCGTTAGAAAGGTATTGATAAACAGATTTAAATATTTTCAGTTTCGTCAAAATCCGTTATATTTTCCACCTGGTACAGTCAGACAAAGTTTGTATTCAAAATTTCAAACTGCAATATTATACCCAATTCTATATTTTATTGAAATAAGCTATTTAAATTATTCAAATTCTTTGGTAATAACCTAATTTAAAAATTTTAAACTGGTTCACATTTTCCGGGTTATTACAATCTCCCCCACTTAAAACTTTTCGTCCTCGAAAAGGAAATAACAGTTAAGCAGGAAATAAAATGTAAATGCAAAGTATTGTAAAGGTACCTTGCACCGGAGTTAGTCAGAGATGTCCACTCTGCATTTGGGATAGGCTTGTTTAATGCTTTCCTCAGTCTCCCAACTACAGTCTCTAGGATCACTACTCCACTGCACTTTGACCAGATGAATCTTTTTACTCCGTAGCTCTCTGGTTTCTTTGCCAACTATCTTTAATGGCTCTCTACTGAGTGCTAATTCTGGAGTTATGTCTGCGCTGCTTCTTCCACAACAAGGTCGGGATCATGAACATGTTTTCTGAATTGAGATACGTGGAACACATCGTGAATACCAGGCAACCAATTAGGTAATGAAACCCTATATGCAAGAGTTCCAATCCGTTCAAGTATAGGAAAGGGACCAATAAATCTCGGTGCCAACTTCCCAGTCTTGCCAAATCTGATTACTCCTCGCATTGGAGAAACTCTTAAATAAACATAATCGCCAACGGCAAACAATATATCCCTTCTTCTCGCATCAGCATAACTTTTCTGTTGGCTCTGCGCGGTTTTTAATCGCTTCTTAATGAAATCGACTTTATCCGATGCTTCCTGAATCATATCGAGCCCTAACACAAGTCTATTGCCAGGTTCTACCCAACATGCGGGAGATCTGCACGGTCTACCGTATAATACTTCAAATGGAGACATTCCCAAACTTGTTTGATAGCTATTGTTGTAAGAGAATTCGGCTAGATATAAGTGATCTTCCCATGAGCCTCCAAAATCGATAACGCAAGCCCGCAGCAAATCTTCTAGAATTCTATTCACCCGCTCAGTTTGGCCATCTGTCTGAGGGTGATAAGCGGTGCTTAGATTCAATTTGGTCCCCAATTCTGCCTGGAATGCTTTCCAGAATTTGCTAGTAAATAGGGGATCTCTATCGCTGACTATATTGAGCGGCACTCCATGTAGTTTAACTATTTCTTTGAAGTAAATCTGTGCTAGACTTTGAGCCGTTCTGTTGGATCGGACAGGTATGAAATGGGCAGTCTTCGTGGAGCGATCTACGATCACCCATATACTGTCGTTTCCTTTCTTAGTTCGAGGCAAGCCATCGATGAAGTCCATCGAGATTTGCTCCCACTTCCATCCTGGAATTTCTATGGGTTGTAATAATCCAGCCAATTTCT